>CM060916.1:143187490-153187490 GCA_030737875.1 Allium sativum | reverse complement strand
GGACGACAATCGGTGGGTTTGATTTTGAGGTCAAAATAAAAAAAGTACCTTTTTGAAATTAAATAGTTAAATAAATAAAAACTTCCCTTCCATCTCCTATACCCTCAGGCCCCCATTCATTTAGTAAATCAAAATTAAAAAAAAAAAGGGCGGAGCCCTAGCCACCCCTGATCGACACCGCCTGGGGGGCCACCACCGCTATCTCTCCCTTCCCCCATCGCCACCCTCCCTCTTCTCCCTCTTCCTCGAATTAGACCGCATCCTCCCAACCCTAAATCGATCCAATTAAGCCGCTGCCACTTCGATAGCTCCGCCGCCGACCAGAGCACCGCAGCCACCACCCGACCACCGACGTGAGTCCTCCCATCGCCTGCAGCAGACGTTCTCCTCCCCCTCCAACGAACGACTCCCCCTCCCTTTTCTTAAAAAAAACCCTGTAAGTTTTTCTATTTTAATTCCTTTTGAAAAAATATTTTAGTTTACTTAAAAACCCTTGTTAAAATCAGTTTTTGTTAAAACAACGTTGTGTTTAAATCTCAGTTTTATTTATTAATAAACATGGTTTTTGTAGATAAGATGGTAAATAAAAATTGGATTTTTATTCATATGAATGGCATATGAAAATAGGATTTTTATTTGTACGAACGGTTATGAAAAAATTAGATTTTTCTATATGAAAAAATTATATTTTTCTATATGAAATGATTAGATTTTTATTTATAAAAAGATATGATTTTGTTATTCTTTTCTTTGTAAAAATATATGGTCTTTAGCACGATAAAAATACGATTTTTAATAGTAAGGAGTTTAGATTTTCGTCGTAGGAAGCTTTGATTTTTGAATAAGAAAAGCTTTGAGTTTGGAAAATGAAAAGCTATGATTTCTAAAACTAAAAAGATTATATTTTTATCATATTAAAAATTAGATATTTATAAATATAAAAGGTAAGGTTTTTAATATAAATAACATTATTATAAAAATATAATAATCTTTATAGGATGGTCATATAAAGAAGAAGTGATTTTTAATGAAGTTAAAATTATAATTTTTTTTATAAGTAGGAAGTTAAAAATGTGATTTTTATATAAGTAGTGAATCAAAAATATAATTTTTATATAGTGATGAGGATAAAAATAGAATTTTTATCTATATAGTAGCGGTATAAAAATAGAATTTTTATCTATATAATAGCAGTGTGAAAATGTGATTTTCATATACCTAGCAACAATATAAAAATGTGATTTTTATATATGTAGTGGCTACGGATGATGAAATTGACAAAAGGCGAGCATGACGAAGATTTCTACATAAGAAGAGTCGTTGCGTTTGGTATAGCTAGTCGGTGAGAACTTCTCGCTTTAAATCTTGTTTTCTAGTTAAAATTTATACTAGGATGCAGACGGTGCTTAACAGCACTCGACACCCGTCGTCCACAGACCATGGACGATTTGTATGCTTGTTTGATGTGTTGTGAAGTTTGTTTGTGATGTTGATGTGAAAAGAAAATAAACATTCATGTGTTGAAATAAATTAATTATCGTTAAAAATATAATTTTAACATGAATGTGAATAAATAAATATTCATTTACAACCGGACAGTTTGTTTATGTACACCTATTTGAAGGACATTGATTGGGACGATAAATTTTACACGTCGCCCAACTGCACAAATAATATTTAGTGTTTGTGGATTGAAACCAAACACGGGTGTTGGGATGATATTTGGCATACACTAATCCCAATTATTTATTTGTATGCCGATCGATTGGTCGACAGACTGTGTAAGCGTTAATTATTTATATTTAATGCTTATGCAGTTGTGTGGTGCACTTTGGATGATGGTTGATTATTTATCGTTGGTATTATATACATGTGTTGTACGGAATCCATATAATTAACATTATATGGTAATTGATTGAGCCTCATTCCAGTTGGGAAAATAAAGAATATTATAAAATAAAGATTCAGGTGTTGACAGTACTCATGTTATAAAGAATATTATAAAATAAAGAATATTCCAATTGGGCCTCATTCCAAACGGGAGATCCGACTGTCGAATTCTCCTAAAACTAGAACCATTGGGTTCGTATCGAAAAGAGCTTTCTAAAGAATATAAGAAATTTTAAATCTGACGATTGGATTTGGAGATACGTCAAAATCAATTTTAGAAAAGGTCGTTGTAAGTGCAGTTCGATGGCCGTTATTGGAAATCGACTGTACGGGCCTTGATAAAATTATCAAAAATATCAATAATTTGTGTAAAATCATAAGAAATGATTTGTGAAGAATTAGGATGAAAAACTCCATATTTGAAAAGATAAAAATAGATTTTTATCGAAATGAACTTGTTATTAACTAGAATAATAATTTAATTATTTTTAAATAAATAAATTGGATTAGAAATGGGTTTTAAATAACAAGAATTTCCAATATATGAGTTGGAATGGATTTGAATCGAAATTGTCTTTGGAATATTTCGATATTAGATTCCGCGATTATACAGATATTTTGGAGGAAATTTGGAATATATATATTATATCGTTATTTCCAAAGCGATATTTGTGGGTTTCAGAATTTGATATTGAATATAAGCCGATATATTTTCTATTCAGAGCCTTGTATTTAATATCAAATGGGATTTGGGTTTATCGTGAACGGTGTCTTAAATAACACTTGTTCTTTAACCCGATATAAATAGAATGTGATTTCGGTTTATCGTGAACTGTGTTTTAAATGACATTAGTTCTTTAACCCAGTAAAAGGAGTTTTAATGAATCTGTAATTAGATTGAAATGTGAATTGATAATTTAAATTATCAAATTTGGAAAGTGAGCGAGAATGGAGTATCAACAGTTTTGCTCCAAAGTGATAGTTAATTCTTTAATTAGATTTGAACGTGAAATGGTAATTAATTTTACCGATAACACCGTGGTGTTAGATATGGAGTATTACCAGTTTTGTTGCATGGGGTGATTAGGTTGGGATTGGGAAATAAAATATATAATTACTTCGGTGTGGTTCGCTAATCCCAACTAATTTGGAAAACCATAACATGGTTTGAAATGACATCCAAAAGAAGATTAAAGAATAAATTTAGAAGAATTTATCTTTGATAAAATTAATGGGATCATTTCCCTAAGAATGTGAAATTTAGAAACTAACTGTAGGTTAGCTAAGAAGAATGGTTTCCTGGATATTGATCTGATGTTGGTTTCGGCATTCGGGGTTAATATTTGGGGAATTGTTCTCTTACTAATTTACGGTTAGTGACTGCTGAATTGGAATGAGGTGTATGTTGTGCTTGTGTAACATTTGTTAATTATATATGCAGGTGGTTCGGAAAGGTCGGGTTTATACCCATTCTGAATAACTGATTCGACGATAAGTCGAAGATGAAGACGGTGGTTGAAGACCAGAAGTCTTCACATCGTTTGGGTGATTGCTGATGATCTTGATTGGGCTGTACACCCAAGATGAGGGAATCAGTTGGTGATCGTCCAGACGTACTTGGAGATCGATGGATATGCGAGGAAAGTGCCTCCGGTTTTGTTTAGACCCAGAACGAACTTGTAAATGGACTGTGTGTCTGACATTGGATTTTATCCTGTGCTGATTGATCTCTATTAAATATACATCTGTTTGGCGGCGGAGAATTTATTCTCTTGCTTAACGCCCTTCTCTGAGACGTACAAGCTCAGAGGTTGTATATCGATGGACATCAATCGCATGGAGTGAATTGCCTGCGTGGCATGCCTAAGTGGCAAATGACCAAGGCTTCTGTTGAAAAGCAAAGTCTTGTGGTTGATGATCAAAGCATGGCCTACGTGGCATAGCTTTGTGTATAGCATGGATTCGCGAGCCTCACACCTCGGTATGAGTAAAAAACGGGATAGTGACTGCAGGGAGAACACGACGTTTCCTTCTAGCTAGAGGTAGTGTCAGGGCTTAAACTGGCTGACATTTATACTATTTTTACCTATGTGGTTGTTGGAATGCGAGGCGCCTCGGATATAGGTCTGTTAGGACCGGGAAACGTGTGTTCAGGAATAATTAATCCTCAAACTTAAGGGAGGACCGGCCCTGAAGATCCATAGGCTATACAGAGAGAGTAGTCCTAAGACATTTGTTAGAGTGTCTCGAAGCAGAGAGGAGCTTGCCGCTTACCTCGACTCATGACGGAAATCCAATTTCCAATACGTGATATTTCAGTTTTATTTGTAGAGCCTAGTATGGCGACATAGTGGGATTGGATACTTATGCCGTCTATGATTGATACTTATGATTGAAATTGTTTTGAAACACTTATGCACTAGTAATAATATCAGATGACTTCGTTTTATATGTATCAAGCATTATTTGGCTGTTATTAGGTAAAACCCTATCCTCCAGCTTGCGTTGCATTGTGTGATGGGACCTGGGTCTTATAATAGCTTCATTTTACGAAAAAGCATTGCGCTGTTCATTTATATGCACTGGTATTCTTGGGATGAAACCCGTTCCGTGTTATACGGCGTGGTCCCTTGAATTACTCTCTTTTAAAATAAAGATTAATAACTGTTTTAGTTCTCACACTAGTCACATGACTGACCTGGAGTTTATTGCTTTAACCTAAACTCTGGGTGCCCTTATTTTCGACATGGGCAGCTAGTAGTTTTGGTTTTGCAGATTTATATTCACAGGATCCTGATTTACAGCTGGAACAATGCTCGGAAAGCTCTGTATCCATGTATTACTTTCTGTTGTATTTTGTATTGTTTTTCCGCTGCTATGTGATTTAAATCTCTGATATTTTCTGTGTAATATCTATTCATACTCTGTATATTCTTGTATTCTGATGGAATTGTTGTAATAAACAATGAAATATTCTTCTGTTTGCATTCTATTTTGTCGTGTTCTCAAGATAATCCAGGCTTTCCTTACCGGGGAAGTTACGAGCTATCACAGTTGGTATCAGAGCTTCGGTTTACAGAGCTCGAGAACAAGACACGTTAGAACCATACGAAAGAATTCATCAGAAATTGGATTAGAAATATCCAATAAGAATAGCTCGTTAGAGATGGGGTCAGTAGTATCCTAGAACGAGGGTGAAGAGTGTATTTTTAAAATGAAGACAAATTTTGTTTTGAAAGTTAAATTCAATTATACGTATTTGAATATTTTATTTGTATTGAATTTGGACAATCAAGTATATAAAGGTTTTGCATATACGTGTCATGAACGTATATTCGAAGTTTTAATATACTAAATAGATATAGAATCACACTCTAGTCGCTCGGGGATAATTCTGGTGATGTCCGGACATCATCAGTATTTATGTTCATGTTTCGAAGGTGTGATATCTATATATTTCCATTAGACTGGTGTGAGAATCAAAACTAGATAGGTTTATTGTTGTAAATTGGCATCAAAAACATGATTTTCTGTATATATATCAAAATTATGACTTTGAAACGCTAATCAACTAATTGATTGATGGTTGTGTTGTTGTTTATTTGTTTGATAATTTTGAACCATTTAGCCTAATGGAACCGAATATTGAACTGTATTGAAAAACGATTACAATTGCATGCATATACATGTACTTACATTGAACAGGTCATAGCAAGGAGGCTAGAGCAGAAGAATAAAATTGTTTGCCCGACAAATAGGTACATATTTATTGTATTTCTTTGGGTTTGGATGATTTTATGAGCTGATAGGCTAGCCGCTTGGCTTTTTCTTTTTCTTTTGGATTGAAGAAGGCCATGGGAGGCAATATGAAATATCCCGAAGTCCCCGGTGCAAGGGAGGTTATGGCGAAATTTTTCGAAAATTTAGGGAGTTAGCCAAATTTTTGAAAAATTTGAAAAGTTCTTAGAAGCTGAAAAGTTGAAGAACTTAAGTTGTAATGAAAATAATGGAAGTTGAGTTGATTTGGTAAACAACTTTCGGCTTCGTTCCTTTTCGGGGACGAAAAGTTTTAAGTGGCGGAGATTGTAATAACCCGGAAATTCTGAGCCAATTTAAAAATTTTATTTTGGCAGTCTTGACGAATTTTGAATATTTAAAATGAATTATTTTAAATAATATCAACGAGGAATTTATTTTGAATAGAATTCGAACGTATATATTTATATAGATCGACGTTAGAATATAAATATTTTATTTTAATTATATAACGAGCCTGAAATGGCGCGGTAGTTTGAAAATTCGATTTCAAAGTTCAAATGAATGTACCGGGTGCAAAATAAACCGGATTTTAGCAAAACCAAAAATATTAGAATCTATTTGAGGATATCTTCCCAACGAATCCGAAAAATTGAAATTTCATAGCGGGGATAAAAAGTTATGTCAAGTTGAAAATTCAGAATAGTCGCTATGGAATTCTGGCCCTTAAAAATGGAAATTTTGCAAACGATGTCAGTTTTCGACGAAACCACTTTTGTTGGATCCGTGATGTAAAGTTATTGCTAGGTTTCAAAATTCGTAATTTTTCGAATCAATATGTGAGCGTGGCAAAGGAAAACGTGTTTTGACCAGTTTTAGTTGATTTTAATCGCCTGGAAATTGGCCATTTTTCAAACGGTCTCAGAATTCGATGAAACTGGCTTTATTAGGACCGTATCGTCAACAGGAAGCTGGAAAATATTTTTTGAGAATTTTTAGAGTCCGTATGTGGGCCTGGTAAATTGAAATGTGCGTTTAAATTCAATATACAAAGTTATATGTTGATTTTGATGAAAACTGATCAAAACGATCGGATCAGCTTACGATACATATCCCATTGTGTTCGAAATGGGGGTAATTAGCTATGGATGACAGTCGGTGGGTTTAATTTTGAGGTCAAAATAAAAAGTACCTTTTTGAAATTAAATAATTAAATAAATAAAAATAAAAAATTCCCTTCCATCTCCTATACCCTCAGGCCCACGTCCATTTAGTAAATCAAAATAAATAAATAAAAGAAGAAAAAGGGTGGAGCCCTATCCACCCTCGATCGACGCCGCCTGGGGGGCAACCGCCGCCATCACCCCCTTCCCCCATCGCCACCCTCCCTCTTCTCCCTCCTCCTCGAATTAGACTGCATCCTCCTAACCCTAAATCGATCCAATTAAGCCGCCGCCACTTCGTTAGCCCCGCCGTTGACTAGAGCACCGCAGCCATTACCTGACCGCCGATGCGAGTACCCCCATCGCCTGCAGCAGACATTCTCCTCCCCCTCCAACGAACGACACCCCTTCCCTTTGCTAAAAAAAAACCCCTGTAAGTTTTTCAATTTTAATTCCTTTTGAAAAATTCCTTGTTATAATCAGTTTTTGTTAAAATAACGTTGTGTTTAAATCTCAGTTTTATTTATTAATAAACATGGTTTTTGTAGATAAGATGGTAAATAAAAATTGGATTTTTATTCATATGAATGGCATATGAAAATAGGATTTTTATGCGTATGAACGGTTATGAAAAGATTAGATTTTTCTATATGAAAAATTAGATTTTTCTATATGAAAAGATTAGATTTTTATTTATAAAAAGATATGATTTTGTTATTCTTTTCTTTGTAAAAATATATGGTCTTTAGCATGATAAATATATGATTTAATAGTAAGGAGTTTAGATTTTCGTCGTAGGAAGCTTTGATTTTTGAATAAGAAAAGCTTTGGGTTTAGAATATGAAAAGCTATGATTTTTAGAATTAAAAAGATTATATTTTTTTCATATTAAAAATTAGATTTTTATAAATATAAAAGGTAAGGTTTTTAATATAAAGAACATTATTATAAAAATATAATCTTTATAGGATGGTCTTATAAAGAAGAAGTGATTTTTAATGAAGTTAAAATTATAATTTTTTTTATAAGTAGGAAGTTAAAAATGTGATTTTTATATAAGTAGTGAATCAAAAATATAATTTTTATATAGTGATAAGGATAAAAATAGAATTTTTATCTCTATAGTAGCGGTATAAAAATAGAATTTTTATCTATATAATAGCAGTGTGAAAATGTGATTTTCATATACCTAGCAACAATATAAAAATGTGATTTTTATATATGTAGTGGCTACGGACGATGAAATTGACAAAAGGCAAGCACGATGAAGATTTCTACATAAGAAGAGTCATGGCGTTTGGTATAGCTAGTCGGCGGGAACTTCTCACTTTTAATCTTGTTTTCTAGTTAAAATATATACTAGGATGCAGACGGTGCTTAGCAACACCCGACCCGTCGTCCACAGACCATGGACGAATTGTATGCTTGTTTGATGTGTTGTGAAGTTTGTTTGTGATGTTAATGTGAAATGAAAATAAACATTCATGTGTTGAAATAAATTAATTATCTTTAAATATATAATTTTAACGTGAATGTGAACAAATAAATATTCATTTACAACCGGATGGTTTGTTTATGTACACCTATTTGAAGGACATTGATTGGGACGATAAATTTTACACGTCGCCCAACTGCACAAATAATATTCAGTGTTTGTGGATTGAAACCCCACACGGGTGTTGGGATGATATTTGGCGTACACTAATCCCAATTATTTAGTTGTATGTCGATCGATTGGTCGATAGACTGTGTAAGCGTTAATTATTTATATTTAATGCTTATGCAGTTGTGTGGTGCACTTTGGATGATGGTTGATTATTTATCGTTGCTATTATATACATGTGTTGTATGGAATCCATATAATTAACATTATATGGTAATTGATTGGGCCTCATTCCAATTGGGAAAATAAAGAATATTATAAACTAAAGATTCAGGTGTTGACAGTACTCATGTGTTGAGATTAGTCATGTGTTGAAAGAAATATAGATTCAGGTGTTGAACAAAATATTTTAACAATCAAATTCACATCTTTATCATATATAAAATTAGAAACTAACTGGAAAATAGATAAGATGAGTGGTCTCCTGGGTATTGATCTGATGTTGGTTTCGGCCTTCGGGGTTAATATTTAGGGAATTTCTCTCTTGCTAATTTACGATTAGAGTTTGATTAAAAATTAAACGATAGAAATCATAATTTTATTACATATATTAAATAACAAAAGTAGTCACGTGTTGACAGTACTCATGTGTTGAGAATAGTCATGTGTTGAAAGACATATAGATTCATTTGTTGAATAGAATAAATATTCATTTGTTCAATAGAATAACGAAGTTATTGAAAAATATAAAGCCGTGTTGATTAGAGATGCGCTATTTAAACGCCAACGATATTTATATCGATTATATTTGTTTTTTATAATGAATATTGAAAAGAGATTTTAAAATCGAATATTTAGAAAAGGAATTCGAATTGAATTGAATATAAAAGGAATTCGAATTGAATTGAATATAAAATGAATTCAAATTGAATTGAATATAAAATGAATTCGAATTGAATTGAATATAAAATGAATTCGAATTGAATTGAATAGAAAATGAATTCGAATTGAATTGAATATAAAATGAATTCGAATTGAATTGAATATAAAATGAATTCGAATTGAAATGAATTCAAATCGAGTTGAAATTGAATTAAATAGAAATGCAATTGGAAATCGAAGTGAAATCGGGAATGAATTCAAATAAAATTGAAAACGAACTGAAATTGAATTGAAATCGATTTGAATTGAAATCAGATAGAAATGAATGTAAAAAGAATTTATAATGGAAAATTCAATTTTGATTTGAATTTCAAATGAAAGTTGAAATTTTTTTTGAAACAAATTTGAAACGATTTATACAATTCGTTTTAAAAGGAAATCGACGAAATATAATATATATATATATATTATATATAGTGGCCTGAATAGAACGCGCCGCGATAGTTCGTGAATTTCGACCATTGACTTCGAACGGACATTACGGGAGATCCGACCGTCGGATTCTCCTAAAACTGGAACTGTTGGGTTCGTATCGAAAAGAGCTTTCTAAATAATACAAGAAATTTTAAATCTGACGGATGGATTTGGAGATACGTCAAAATCAATTTCAGAAAAGGTCGTTGTAAGTGCAGTTCGATGGCCGTTATTGGAAATCGACTGTACGGGCCTTGATAAAATTATCAAAAATATCAATAATTTGTGTAAAATCATAAGAAATGATTTGTGAAGAATTGGGATGAAAACTCCATATTTGAAAAGATAAAAATAGATTTTTATCGAAATGAACTTGTTATTAACTAGAATAATAATTTAATTATTTTTAAATAAATAAATTGGATTTGAAATGGGTTTTAAATAACCAGAATTTCCAATATATGAATTGGAATGGATTTGAATCGAAATTGTCTTTGGAATATTTTGATATTAGATTCCGCGATTATACAGATATTTTGGAGGAAATTTGGAAGATATATTTTATATCGTTATTTCCAAAGCGATATTTGTGGGTTTCAGAATTTGATATTGAATATAAGCCGATATATTTTCTTTTCAGAGCCTTATATTTAATATCAAATGGGATTTGGGTTTATCGTGAACGGTGTTTTAAATAACAGTTGTTCTTTAACCCGATAATAAATAGAATGTGATTTGGGTTTATCGTGAACTGTGTTTTAAATGACATTAGTTCTTTGACCTAGTAAAAGGAGTTTTAATGAATCTGTAATTAGATTGAAATGTGAATTGATAATTTAAAGTATCAAATTTGGAAAGTGAGCGAGAATGGAGTATCACCACTTTTTCTCCAAAGCGATAGTTAAATCTTTAATTAGATTTGAACGTGAAATTGTAATTAATTTTACCGTTAACACCGTGGTGTTAGATATGGAGTATTACCAGTTTTGCTGCATGGGATGAATAGGTTGGGATTGGGAAATAAAATAAATAATTACTTCGGTGTGGTTAGCTAATCCCGACTAGTTTGGAAAACCTTAACATGGTTTGAAATGTCATTCAAAAGAGGATTAAAGAATAAATTTAGAAGAATTTATCTTTGATAAAATTAATGGGAACCTTTCCCTAAGAATGTGAAATTTAGAAACTAACTGTAGGTTAGCTAAGAAGAATGGTTTCCTGGGTATTGATCTGATGTTGGTTTCGGCCTTCGGGGTTAATATTTGGGGAATTGTTCTCTTACTAATTTATGGTTAGTGACTGCTGAATTGGGATTAGGCGTATGTTGTGCTTATGTAACATTTGTTTATTATATACGCGGGTTGTTCGGAAAGGCCGGGTTTATACCCATTCTGAATAACCGATTCGACGATAAGTCGAAGATGAAGACGGTGGTTGAAGACCAGAAGTCTTCACATCGTTTGGGTGATTGCTGATGATCTTGATTGGGCTGTACACCCAAGATGAGGGAATCTTTTGGTGATCGTCTAGACGTACTGGGAGATCGATGAATATGCGAGGAAAGTGCCTCCGGTTTCGTTCAGACCCAGAACGAACTTGTAAATGGACTGTGTGTCTGACATTGGATTTTATTCTGTGCTGATTGATCTCTATTAAATATACATATGTTTGGCGGCGGAGAATTTATTCTCTTGCTTAATGCCATTCTCTGAGATGTACGAGCTCAGAGGTTGTATATCGATGGACATCAATCGCATGGAGTGAATTGCTTGTGTGGCATGCCTAAGTGGCAAATGACCGAGGCTTCTGTTGAAAAGCAAAGTCTTGTGGTTGATGATCAAAGCACGGCCTACGTGGCATAGCTTTGTATATAGCGTGGATTCGCGAGCCTCACATCTCGGTATGAGTCAAAAACGGGATAGTGACTGCAGGGAGAACACGACGTTTCCTTCTAGCTAGAGGTAGTGCCAGTGCTTAAACTAGCTGACACTTATACTATTTTTACCTATGTGGTTGTTGGAATGCGAGGCGCCTTGGATATAGGTCTGTTAGGACCGGGAAACGTGTGTTCAGGAGTAATTAATCCTCAAACGTAAGGGAGGACTGGCCCTAAAGATCCAGAGGCTACCCAGATAGAGTAATCCTGAGACATTTGCTAGAGTGTCTCGAAGCGAAGAGAAGCTTGCCCCTTGCCTCGACTCATGACGGAAATCTAATTTCCAATACGTGATATTTCGGTTTTATTTGTAGAGCCTAGTATGGCGACATAGTGGGATGGGGCTCTTATGTCGTCTATGATTGATACTTATGATTGAAATTGTTTTGAAACACTTATGCACTAGTAATAATATCAAATGACTTCGTTTTATACGTATCAAGAATTATTTGGTTGTTATAAGGTAAAACCCTATCCTCCAGCTTGCGTTGCATTGTGTGATGGGACCTGGGTCTTATAATAGCTTCATTTTTCGAAAAAGCATTGTGCTGTTCATTTATATGCACTGGTATTCTTGGGAGGAAACCCGTTCCGTGTTATACGGTGTGGTCCCTTGAATTACTCTCTTTTAAAATAAAGATTAATAACTGTTTTAGTTCTCACACCAGTCACATGACTGACTTGGAGTTTATTATTTTAACCTAAACTCTGGGTGCCCTTATTTTCGACACGGGCAACTATTAGTTTTGGTTTTGCAGATTTATATTCACAGGATCCTGATTTACAGCTGGAACAATGCTCGGAAAGCTCTGTATCCTTGTATTACTTTCAGTTGTGTTTTGTATTGTTTTTCCGCTCCTATGTAATTTAAATCTCTGATATTTTCTGTGTAATATCTACTCATACTCTGTATATTCTTGTCTTCTGATGGAATTGTTGTAATAAACAATGAAATGTTCTTCTGTTTGCGTTCTATTTTGTCGTGTTCTCAAGATAATCTGGGCTTTCCTTACCAGGGAATTTACGAGCTATCGCAGAGAGAGTGCAAAACAAAGCAAATTTCAATCAACTTTATTATAGAACATAACTTTATTAAGATGTGCGTGAAAAATTCCTTGAAAAGCTCAGGAAAATCCTCAAAGCAAACAAGTTCTCAAATTTTTTTAGAGCAATAATAGAAAAAAAAATATAAAGTTACCAATTAGCTAGTAGTTTATAAGTACCTTAGGAAGTTGGTGCAAAATCACAACATTACAGTATAAATTCTGAAGAATAGCCATTAACGAAATCAAAGTATAATGCATAATCTAGGACAACTTTATTTGATAGTCGTAAAGGCATTGGTACAAATGCACAAATAAAATACAAACATAGCATAAGTAAACTATCAATCAAAGTCCCTAGTATTATAAGCATGTATAAAATATTTAAACAGAAATATTAACTCTCTTACTATAAGGGAAGATACCATGTAAACAATTTGATAATCATTGTAAAGGGTTATTTATTCATATATATTTTGGTATTACTCTTTCCAACATTTTTTAGACTATGACATTTTTGAGAAAAACAAATACAAGGTCATTATATGTTAATGACAGAGAAATGAAAATGAATAACGGGGTGCACAAACATCCAACAATTGTTGAAAAGTAAATTGAAGTGTAAATTACAGGAAAAATTGAAAAGCTATGGAATGAATTTATCAATTTACTCCATATCACCAAAGCTAACATATATTAACAAGATAGAAGATGATAGAGATGGAATAAGTAAATTCCTAGTAATATACGAACCTTTGTAGCCAGAAAATCCATGGTTGCTGACCAGTCGAAGTCGGTAGATTGAAGAGTGTGTTGTGGAGAGTAACAAATTATTTACGATTTTAGAGTAAAGGATAAAAATAGGGTTATTATTTGGTTCTTTGAAATCAATAAGGGGATATTAGTGGGAGTATGAAAATTGATTTTGTTGATTGTAACAAGGGCATTTTTATCAATAGATTGCAGGAGGAGAATGTGTGGTTATGCGATGGCTAATAAGGAAAATGGGGAGTGGTTTTGAAGATGGAAATCGCAAATCATCTTTTTTGTTTTCAAGAATCAACATGATTGTTGGAGAAATAAGCATTAAGGGATGATTAGGGTTTATTGTGAAAACAACAGGAGGTGTACTCTTTTGTCCCCAAATCATTCCCTTAATTTTAGTTTAACCAGACTTCCCAATCCATATATGTGTTGTCAATAAAAAATGATAATCACGTATTTTCGGAAGCACATTTTTAGCATAGCAACACATATTATGGTGATTAATGTATAACACAGATAAGTGTTGACATTTGACAAAAATAATGGTTACTAAATGCTTGTTATGGTGTAGGGGTTGACAACTTCTTGGCCTATTCGTTTAGTCAAATTTTGGAGTACACTTTCATGGATGCCACTGCAACTTCTTATTTTGAAAATTAAGATAACTGCCTAGATTTGAGCTTCCTCAACCTTGCTTTGGATACAGGGAAAATGTTTCAAATGAAAATTGATAGTCTTGATAAGGGAGCTGAAATTTCTTTTAAAGAGATTATGGACACCAAAAGGCTTCTTTCTTTTGAAATAAAAGATACTGATAAGGAAACTTTTAATGAGGATGACAGTCAAGGCAATAAAGATTCATATGATGATGTGGAGAGCTCCTCTGGTGTCGCTAATGGCGATAATGATCATAATGATGAAAGCCAAAAAGGCAACCTTAGCCATTCCAATGCTACAAATGGTGCTAAGGAGCTAGGAGCGTCCCCATATGAAGGTCATAAAGTAAATCGTCAATCGCCCAATAAAGATGATACTTCTAATGTAGGAAAAGGCTTCTAATGCCGACGCCTTAGATTCATAAAGCATATCGACTCAGCTAAGCTCTCGTTGATTCTTGAGTTTGATAATATTATTGAAGCATGCTTGGTGGCACCCTCTCCGATACCTATTCCTCAGGTATGACATTACTTCTGCTAACACCTCATTTATTTATTAGCAATCAAGTCACATAATGATTTTATAACCTAAGATTCATCGATAACATTCAATATCCTTTAAGCATAAAGTTAGTAAAATGTAAGCAAAAATAAACTCCTTGTGGAAGGAGTTAAATAAGAAGATAAGAGAATGTAATGACTTATCTGATAAATACTTTAAAATCTACCTTGATATCTTTTAAAAGTGAAAAAAGCAGGTCAGAAAGGCTCGCCTTCGGTGAGAGTATCAAAAAATAAAAAGAGTTGATGGTGCTCTTCTGGATGTTAATTTAAGAAACTGACTTCATATATTTGGTTTTCTTTGGGAAGCTTATTGAAATTATATGAAGGATGACTTCTCATTCTTCAAGGATCTTAGCGGATGCTTGCTTAGACGCTTCCACAGGAAGTGCCTAAGAGAGTTTGCACACGATCTATGTAACGACCCAGATTTTTGGTCAATTTATTTTAAATACTTAATATCCATTTAAATATTGTGTTAATAATATAAATGAATTTTTATATTAAGTTATTGATTTAATAGTCGATTTCGATTTAATATCGAATATAATAAATTATTGTAATACGAAATATAATTGGAATTGAAGTTAAAAACTGAATCAAAATAATTTAGATGATCAATATTAATTCTATTTGAATATAGACGATAATAAAAATATTTTATAATTAGAGAATTGATTATTTCTGAGTTTAAATTAAATTATATCAATTTAGTATGGTTATTTTATATATACATTCAAATTAAATTTTGGAATATATTCTATTTAATTTAGAATATCGTTATTGTAACACCCCACCTCCGCTAGGGTCACTCACAAAGGGAATGCACTAGTTTTGGTGGAGCATTATCTAGGTAAGCATACACAGAAATATTACAAGACAGAACATACAAAACAGCGAAAGAAGAACCAAATTTCATTGCTTTAAAATCTAGAAAGGTCTAAAGCCTTTTTACATCAAAATGCCATTAAATCCATTACATCGAAATCTGTCTTGCAATAGTAAAGAAGCATAAAACCATAGTCATAAATCATTCCCCAATAAAGCAGCAAAGCAAGCCATAGCCAAGAGAAATCCAAGTAGTTCATGAAAGAGCCTTGGAGCTTGGTAAGATCCGAACTAAGCTGTATTCCCACCCTGCGAACCTGGTAGGCGGGGAAATGAAAGAAAAAGAGGCGAAACAAACTGGGTCAGTCATAAAGACTGAGTAAGTCCTAGTGGCTTTCAGCATAAAAACAGGTGTAGATATATGGCATGAATAAACTGAAAGTAAACATAAGCATGATGACAAGGTAAGCTACAGGCACGATGAATCAAGTATACATCCCATGCTTCCTATCAAGAGTATCATCACAAGGTTCCTACCAAGTATCACATTGCAAGGTTTCTATTAAGTATAACATTGCAAGATTTCTAAGCTTCACAATTCCACTATTTTCTTTGATTTCCTATATTCTCTGCACCAACTTTACTAGTACCCAACCCGTATCATCCTTTCCATGTATATGTACAGTCCCTTGCTGTATATCGTACGGGTTTCACCACATATTTCTATACTACTTCAACGTAGTGCCACCATTCTTGAAATCGTTTAGACCGCCACCCTTGTTCTGGCTAGGTTTCCCTATCATGAGCTATCGCGTGTTCAACTAGGATTTATGCCACCTAGGACCACAAGGGATTATGCTACCTATTGAACTTTTTCTAGATTCGATTTGGGTTTATGCCACCTAGGACCACTAGGGATTACGCTACCTAACGAATTCCACGTAAAGATCTATTAATCGATCGTCTCCCTACAAGTCCTAGCTCGTTCATGTGTCTATGTCATACGGCCCAATCACGAAATGTAGTCACATGTGCTAGGTCCATCATAAGGTGTATCAAGCCCTATGGTGCCAACCACCGACACGAATCAAGCACGCACAGTGTAAATCTACCGTTGCCCAATGCCTGCTTTCTCAACTCCGGACTACATGCACGACCATAGTCCGCCTGAACCTACAATGGCGCAATAACTCAGCCGTCGTTCTGATCGCTTACAATCAGCCCAGTAATCATGCCCCACCCTGCCTAGTTCCAGGATACCATGATACATCTAGTGGGTTACTGCTGAAAAGGACTGCGTAACTAGGGTTTCCATCCAGTAGGTTAAGTGTTGTCATTTAAATTCGAGACTTAACCCCGTCAGTCTAGCATGTCAAGTTGGTTAAGTGTAGTCATTCATGTTCGTGACTTAACCCGTCTACGTGTCATGTCAAATTGGCTAAGTGTTATCGTTCAAGTTCATGACTTAGCCCTACGAATCATCTGTCAAGTTGGTTAAGTATATTCAATCGGTTCATGACTTAACCCTATCAAATCATCGTGTCCAATTGGTTAAGTATATTCAAGTGGTTCATGACCTAACCCTATCAAATCATCGTGTCAAATTGGTTAAGTATATTCAAGCGGTTCATGACTTAACCCTATCAAATCATCATGTCAAATTGGTTAAGTATATTCAAGCGGTTCATGACTTAACCCTATCATGTGGCATTAATTCATTAATGCACCCTAACCTCTCACATCAGACCTGTTGTTGTGGTCACTGGATATGCCGAGCGGTTCCAGGCAGATTTACACCACAACTCAGTCTGACCTCAGGTTTCAAGCGCGATATGACCAACTACCCACATTGGATCCTATTGTTTGCAGTAACTGGATTTGCCAGGCGGTTCCGGGCAGATTCACACTGCAAACTCAACCCAACCTCGAGTGGGCCATTTTCACGTTTATTCTAAGTGTCATGACCATGTTCAAGTTTCATGTCAAGTTCGTGTCAAGTTTTCAAGGCAAGTTTCATGTCAGGTCGATGTCAAGTTCGTGTCCATATCCAGGTTCAAGTTATAACAGCGTTCATGTTTCAAGTTTTTCCTTTTATCAGGTTCATAATTCATGTTCATAACCAATTCATGTTTTGCCTACTCTACCCAAATCGTATTCCCGTCGCACGTAAACGTGAATCGATCCATACTACGAATAAATCCAAACCTCAGAATAAAGGGAATAACATCAAAACTATGATAGGCAAAAGGGACGAGCATAAAGCGATAAAAAGGGGTTACAAGACTAGCATCACATAACTTGAGATCATTGGTTACAACATCACTGGCATAAAGGATCTCAAATCTAGCAAGATAAGGCGATAGTCATGGTAAACGCTGACATAAAAGAATAGGCATGCGAAAGCAAGCCAAATACAAGGATAATGGATCCAATGGTTTCGGTGTACATAATAGCGAATAAACTAAGCAAGTCACACCCTCGGTATGAGATCCAACAAACTGCAAATTCAGTATACAACATGGGTTTCAATCAACTATAATAGTCCCAGGTAATTAACCCCAATAGTCATAGTCATGGTCATAGGTAGAAATCTCATAATTAAGAACCCTAAGCGATTAATCACAATAGTCATGGTTAATTATCCAAAATAGTTCTAGGCAATAGTCATAGGCAATTAACATTAATAGTTTCAAAGTCATGGTCATAGATAATGGCCTTATGTTCATAATCATAGGTAATAATTCCCATAGTCAAGATTCATAGGTGATTAGCCACAATTGTCCTTGTCATAGTCATAGGTAATAGCCTTATGTTCACTGTCATACGCATAGGCATAGTCTTATGTTCACAGTCATAGTCATAGGCATAGGCAAAATCTTATGTCCACAGTCATAGGCATAGTCATAGTCTTATGTAATTAACAATAGTTTCAACGTCGTAGACAATATTCCCAATAGTCAAGATCCAAGAATTTATGTTACAATCTAGCGTTTGAATAATAACTAGGTCCAACAACATGAATAGGCATGATTCAATCGATAAGAAATAACCCAAAGTCATAGATTCAAGAAGAGACAAGAACGGATCTAAATAGATAATCAAGCTTAGGTCCAATTTCATTTCATTCCATGCCCACATTAAATTTAACAAGTTTAAATCTCAAAGTAACTAGAACTTACAGAGCGTGGATCGAGAATTAGAGTGCAGAGATTTGATTTTGGAAATGGTTACTGCAGTTGTTGAATCTCTATTTGTTTAGTCTTGTTCTAGTTGAAAACCCCCAATTTGCAATTCCTAGCTGTTGTCTTGACGAAGAGGAAGTAGTCTCTTTTTAATTTAAATATTATCATTTAGATTTTCACAGAGGTAGCATAAGGACAGAATGAAATGGTGTGGAGAGAATGAGGCTAGGGGTGGGTTTATATAGGGTTAGGCAGACGAATCTGGACAGAAAACGAGGTCAAATACATCAGAATGCATTAGGTTCAGGAAGTGGGCTCGGGAGGTAGGTCGACCCCCAAGTCGACACTATGTTCGACCTGGCCCCTGGGAGGTCGACACTATAGTCGACCCCCAGGTCGACCTGGTCCATGGGCAGGAATTTTCCCGCCCAGCCTGTTCTGGGGTTTGAATTCGAATTTCGAATTCGAATTTCGAGCTGTTTTTGATTCTGAAAATTCCTGAAACTTCGTAGGGTCATATCTCCCTCATACGGACTCCGATTTTCGAAAACTCGGACTCTATTTCATGTAAAATTTCGAGACGAACGGAATGGAGTAACCCGTTTCCCTTGATTCTTAATTTAAAATTTAGTTCTGCCTTGATTTCTTGTTATAATATGTTATAAAAATACGGGTTGTTACATTCTCCCCTCCTTAAAGGATTTCGTCCCCGAAATCTTCAAGTTAAGAAGAATGTGTCCTACCATCCAATCATCCATCTACTCAATCATCAATCACAGGCATCCATTGTCCTTAAGAGATTTCTAATGTTGTATGAACATATGCAGAAAGTGTGTGTATATGTTCCTTATCTAATGCAAATGATCAGGCCTGATTGATCTTCTTAATGCAAAATATGTTTAGTGCCATGAGTCCAATATGTATGCAAATTGCCCAAATCACATAAACACTATATGTGTGCACAAACGTCCATCCATATGCAACATCCACATGATAACACATTCAATTTCATCCATAAACAAGTATAACCACTCATGCATATGCAATATGGAAATGTGTCTGAGCCGATCTGGTGCCTAATGTGTGTTATGCAACCACGAGCAGCCACGAGCAACCACTTGTGGCCACTTGCAACCATCAATCATAACATGTCTCAAACACATGTTTCACCCAATTGTTCCTACCTAAAGATATAGCCGAATGATATAAGCAAGTAAAAACTTTGTGCCCATTAGGCAATGTCAAAGCTGGAAATCTACGTCACATATATACTGAATAGGAGAAGAACTCCCTAAGCACCAGCCCATATCCTATAAAACCCAAAAAGTTTAGTCAACCCAATGGACACCCTCAAGCCCCAACATGTATTACTAACAGGTAAGTCATACTCCCTATGGGGTTTGCAACAGAAATAGGATTGAGAATAGGACCGAGAGGTTATACTTAAAAGATAGCATACAAGTAAGCTCTACAGGAAAAGAGGGATCAAGGATATACTCTTAAAAAGAGATATGATGCGCGTGTCTAGTCTTCAATCTTCTAAGTCGCATTTCCTTGAGCTTAACTCCATTGTGCTTGGACCGTCTTTAGCTTCACAATTTCGTAGCTTCTTAATTCCTATTTCCACAATATGAGTTGGAACTCATTTCACTGTCGCCTCTCGTTCCACTTTCACTTATTCTTTTTCTAGTATACTTGGCTTAAACATAACTGCGTTCTCATGGTTTCATGCAAGCTCTCCAAAATTCACTAGTGAATCTCGGATCTCGTTTATAGGGTATTCCCTGTAGAAGAATTATCTCTTGCAAATAAACAGATGTCAACCATGTTGCCAAGTGTACTTACTAAGGTGATTTTATATTACTCATGCATAAGCGAGATGAACCATCCGCCTTAGTAGCGAACATTACTCGAGCGGACCAATAAATGTGTCAAGAGATTCTAGGTAACTAAACATGGCAGAACCCTAAGGGTTACCCTAGACTTCGAGGGCATTACCAAGGCAAGTCAAGCGTCTAACTACCCTCTTTTCATACTCGAGAATGGTACCATTTCTGGACAACCACTCCATCCCTAGAATCAACCCATAGCCCAAAAACATAAGCTTTACTTCTAAACTCAACACTTAGCATAGACTTTCTCAAATCCAAACAAGTCATGAATAAATGAGCCGATTCCCCAACAGGATTTGAGACAAAAATGGGATCCTCTACTACGCTAGTACTAAGGTGCAGAGACTCAACTATCGAGGCAGAATTAAAAGGATGCGATGTATAGAAACAAAGTTCCCACGGTATGATAGAAAAGAAAATCTAAACTTTTAACAGAAACGTTACCACTCTTCTTAGGTACGCTAGTAGTGAGAGCATACAATTGCCCTCTCGATGATCTTATCCTTTGCCCTTGTCCTTGTCCTCTAATACTTAACCACATGTCCCTTTTTACCATACTAAAGATATTCTCTCTTGTCATGGGTTTTTATTGTTCTTCCACTTGGCTTCTTTCCTTTCACCTTTTCCTCCTTCGTGGATTAAGCCATATCAACAAGTTTCTCATCCTTAAGCTTGTGTTCTTTATCCTCGTTCTTACTATCCTTGCATAGTTTGTTGACAAGTTTCTCGAAAGCTACCTCCATCGCACGACAACTCTACAAAGCTTGAAATAAGATTAGACACAGATGGAACTACTGCGGCTACAGATGGAAGTTGGGCACTTCTTTGCCCTCCTACATGTGTCGCATGCCTACAAACTATGGTGAAAAAGAAAGAGAGAAGAGACTCAAGGAGAGAATCAAAAGATAGTGCATATGGCTTCGGGAATATACCTTTCGTAAAACAAAACTTTTCTTTAGAAAAATGCTTCTTTGTAAATGTTTTGAAAATAATTTCACAAGGTTTTTTAAAAGCTTTTGCCCAGTCTGGTAACCTTCTGCTCTGATACCAAATGTAACACCCCACCTCCGCTAGGGTCACTCACAAAGGGAATGCACTAGTTTTGGTGGAGCATTATCTAGGTAAGCATACACATAAATATTACAAGAAAGAATACATAAAACAGCGGAAGAAGAACCAAATTTAATTGCTTTAAAATCTAGAAAGGTCTAAAGCCTTTCTACATCAAAATGCCATTAAATCCATTACATCGAAATCTGTCTTGCAATAGTAAAGAAGCATAAAACCATAATCATAAATCATTCCCCAATAAAGAAGCAAAACAAGCCATAGCCAAGAGAAATCCAAGTAGTTCATGAAAGAGCCTTGGAGCTTGGTAAGATCCGAACTAAGCTGTATTCCCACCCTGCGAACCTGGTAGGCGGGGAAATGAAAGAAAAAGAGGCGAAACAAACTGGGTCTGTCATAAAGACTGAGTAAGTCCTAGTGGCTTTAAGCATAAAAATAGGTGAAGATAATATGGCATGAATAAACTGAAAGTAAACATAAGCATGATGACAAGGTAAGCTATAGGCACGATGAATCAAGTATACATCCCATGCTTCGTATCAAGAGTATCATCACAAGGTTCCTACCAAGTATCACATTGCAAGGTTTCTATTAAGTATAACATCGCAAGATTTCTAAGCTTCATCATTCCACTATTTTCTTTGATTTCCTATATTCTCTGCACCAACTGTACTAGTACCCCAACCCGTATCATCCTTTCCATGTATATGTACAGTCCCTTGCCGTATATCGTACGGGTTTCATCACGTATTTCTATACTACTTCAACGTAGTGCCACCATTCTTGAAATCGTTTGGACCGCCACCCTTGTTCTGGCTAGGTTTCCCTATCATGAGCTATCGCGTGTTCAACTAGTATTTATTCCACCTAGGAACACTAGGGATTATGCTACCTATTGAACGTTTTCTAGATTCGATTAGGGTTTATGCCACCTAGGACCACTAGGGATTACGCTACCTAACGAATTCCACGTAACGATCTATTAATCGATTGGCTCCCTACAAGTCCTATCCCGTTCATGTGTCTGTGTCATACGACCCAATCACGAAATGTAGTCACCTGTGCTAGGTCCACCATAGGGTGTATCAAGCCCTATGGTGCCAACCACCAACACGAATCAAGCACGCACAGTGTACATCTACCGGTGCTCAATGCCTTCTTTTTCAACTCCGGACTACGTGCACGACCATAGTCCGCCTGAACCTACAATGGCGCACCAACTCAGCCGTCGTTCTGGTCGCTTACAATCAGCCCAGTAATCGTGCCCCACCCTACCTAGTTCCAGGGTACCATGATACATCTAGTGGGTTACTGCTGAAAAGGACCGCGTAACTAGGGTTTCCGTCCAGCAGGTTAAGTGTTGTCATTTAAATTCGAGACTTAACCCCGTCAGTCTAGCATGGCCAGTTGGTTAAGTGTAGTCATTCAAGTTCGTGACTTAACCCGTCTACGTGTCATGTCAAATTGGCTAAATGTTGTCGTTTAAGTTCATGACTTAGCCCTACGAATCATCTGTCAAGTTGGTTAAGTATATTCAATCGGTTCATGACATAACCCTATCAAATCATCGTGTCCAATTGGTTAAGTATATTCAAGTGGTTCATGACTTAACCCTATCAAATCATCATGTCAAATTGGTTAAGTATATTCAATCAGTTCATGACTTAACCCTATCACATCAACGTGTCAAATTGTTTAAGTATATTCAATCGGTTCACGACTTAACCCTATCATTTGGCATTAATTCATTAATGCACCCCAACCTCTCACATCAGACCTGTTGTTGTGATCACTGGATATGCCGGGCGGTTCTGGGTAGATTTACACCACAACTCAGTCTGACCTCGGGTTTCAAGTGCGATATGACCAACTACCCACATTGGATCCTATTGTTTGCAGTAACTGGATTTGTCGGGCGGTTCCGGGCAAATTTACACTGCAAACTCAACCCAACCTCAAGTTTGCCATTTTCATGTTTATTCTAAGTGTCATGACCATGTTCAAGTTTCATGTCAAGTTCGTTTCAAGTTTTCAAGGCAAGTTTCATATCAGGTCGATGTTAAGTTCTTGTCCATATCCAGGTTCAAGTTATAACATCGTTCATGTTTCAAGTTTTGCCTTTTATCAGGTTCATAATTCATGTTCATAACCAATACATGTTTTGTCTATTCTACCCAAATCGTATTCCCATCGCACGTAAACGTGAAACGATCCATACTACGAATAAATCCAAACCTCAGAATAAAGGGAATAACATCAAAACTATGATAGGCAAAAGGGACGAGCATAAAGCGATAAAAAGGGGTTACAAGACTAGCATGACATAACTTGAGATCATTGGTTACAACATCACTGGCATAAAGGATTTCAAATCTAGCAAGATAAGGTGATAGTTATGGTAAACGCTGACATAAAAGAATAGGCATGCGAAAGCAAGCCAAATACAAGGATAATGGATCCAATGGTTTCCGTGTACATAATAGCGAATAAACTAAGCAAGTCACACCCTCGGTATGAGATCCAACAAACTGTAAATTCGGTATACAACATGGGTTTCAATCAACTATACTAGTCCCAGGTAATTAACCCCAATAGTCATAGTCATGGTCATAGGTAGAGATCTCATAATTAAGAACCCTAAGCGATTAATCACAATAGTCATGGTTAATTATCCAAAATAGTTCTAGGCAATAGTCATAGGCAATTAACAGTAATAGTTTCAAAGTCATGGTCATAGATAATGGCCTTATGTTCATAATCATAGGTAATAATTCCCGTAGTCAAGAGTCATAGGTGATTAGCTACAATTGTCCTTGTCATAGTCAGAGGTAATAGCCTTATGTTCACTGTCATACGCATAGGCATAGTCTTATGTTCACAGTCATAGTCATAGGCATAGGCAAAATCTTATGTCCACAGTCATAGGCATAGTCATAGTCTTATGTCATTAACAATAGTTTCAACGTCGTAGACAATATTCCGAATAGTCAAGATCCAAGAATTTATGTTACAATCTAGCGTTTGAATAATAACTAGGTCCAGCAACATGAATAGGCATGATTCAATCGATAAGAGATAACCCAAAGTCATAGATTCAAGAAGAGACAAGAATAGATTTAAATAGATAATCATGCTTAGGTCCAATTTCATTTCATTCCATGCCCACATTAAATTTAACAAGTTTAAATCTCAAAGTAACTAGAACTTACAGAGCGTGGATTGAGAATTAGAGTGCAGAGATTTGATTCTGGAAAGGATTACTGCAGTTGCTGAATCTCTATTTGTTTAGTCTTGTTCTAGTTGAAAACCCCCAATTTGCAATTCCTAGTTGTTGTCTTAACGAAGAGGAAGTAGTCTCTTTTTAATTTAAATATTATCATTTTGATTTTCACAGAGGTAGCATAAGGACAGAATGAAATGGTGTGGAGAGAATGAGGCTAGGGGTGGGTTTATATAGGATTAGGCAGACGAATCTGGACAGAAAACGAGGTCAAATACATCAGAATGCATCAGGTTCAGGAAGTGGGCTCGGGAGGCAGGTCGACCCCCAGTTCGACACTATGGTCGACCTGGCCCCTGGGAGGTCGACACTATAGTCGACTACCAGGTCGACCTGGTCCATGGCGGGAATTTTCCCGCCCAGCCTGTTCTGGGGTTTGAATTCGAATTTCGAACTCGAATTTCGAGCGGTTTTTTGTTCTGAAAATTCCTGAAACTTCGGAGGGTCATATCTCCCTCATACGGACTCCGATTTTCGAAAACTCAGAATCAATTTCATGTAAAATTTCGAGACGAATGCAATGGCCTATCCCGTTTCCCCTGATTATGGTTTTAAAATTTAGTTCTGCCTTGATTTCTTGTTTTAATATGTTATAAAAATACGGGTTGTTACAGTTATAACATTTAAATGTCGGTTGTTACGTTAAAATATGGGTCTGTGATTTCATGTTATGAACCTCGGAATATTTGTAATGGGTAAGATCGAAATCAAATCGATATTTATTTAAAAAGGATAAAAACTTTTTATTTCAAATCGCAGTTAAATCAAAGATCAAATCAAATTTAATTAAATGTACTATACATAGATTAATTCCTTCATCGTGAAGTATCCTCCATCTATTTAAACGCGACATTCTCTGCTATTTTCTTCAGCAAAATCAAAGATTTCAATACAATGAAAAATGGCCATCCTCTGTTAAATTCAAATCGCTTCTCCTTGTTTATAAAATACGCCTACCCCTTATCAATTGCAAATCAAGACGAATCGAAAGCATTACTTTGTTCTGCTCATTCATACTTCAGTGAATAAAATCGAGACAACCGCTCCTCTTTCCAGAATCTCGAAATCCTTTTCGAATTAAAACCGTAATACCAAAATCAAAGAAAACCCAATGATTTTTGAAGATTAAGCCCTGCGAATGGAAACTTGGAGCTCACGACTGCTTTCAGGAAGTTCGATTGTTTCATTCTAGGATTAACGCGATTGGACATCGATCCAGGTAGGCGTTTGAAGCAGTAAGGAATTTCGAAGCTCGATAGTTCGAGCGATGACTTAGGCTGGGCGATTCGGCGTACTTGCGTGGACCAGAGGAGGAGTTTTGATGGCCTGCGACTTCTTCTGGTGGCGGCAGTGGTATAGAAATACAGTTCAAAGCTCTGTACTTCAACCTAGAAGGAAGTCGATAGTGGGGTTCAATGGTCCTGAGTGTCACTAACGATGGATTGCGAGTTCAGTAATGGTCGATTGGGGGTAAAAAGGAAGATTTCATGGGTACAGGGAAGTTCGAAGTTGCTGTTGAGAATTTGCGTGATACTGGGAAGGTAATGTCGCTTATCACGGATAATTAGTGATAATGGTAATTTATTAATCCAATTCTTTGTTAATGAATTTTAGGAATTTAAAATATATATTAAAATGGATAAAGGGCAGTAGAGTTCAATACAAATCCTGGTGATGAATTAGGAGATGTGGCACTTGATGATAGGGGCTCGGGTTTGTGTTCAATTGGAAGAAGTTGTTTGGAATGGTGATAAGTGGATATATGAGAATCTTAGGGATAGAAATGGCTTGTACAGTGAAGGGAGGCACCGAAATTGTAATAAAAGAAGAAGGAAGAAAGCATTAGAGTTAATTTAAAGATTAAAACAAATGGGATGGTCATGTGGAATTCATGAAGTTGTCACCTACGTAATGGAAATAAATTGGAATCACCACGATAAAAATGACGGTGAGTAAATCTCACTCAAATTTACTGTTTAGAATTATTTTTAATCGTTAAAAATAATTGTTGGTCGCTTGGATGCGTTTAATTATTTTTCTGAATATAATATATATTAGTTATTTAGGATTGGTCTGTGGTTATTATAAATATATACTGGTGGTTGGATTCCCGTAGTACCATTAGTGGATACCCGCAGTATCATTAGCGGATGACCCTATACGCCCCACGCTATGATAGTGTATGACCTTCTGTACCGCGATATCCTGCCTCAAAGCAGGATGAGTATTATTTATGTTGGCTAACGTCTGTGGATGCAGGAAAACAGGTTGGAGGGATCCAATTGGATTCCTCAAAAATATTATTATTTGTTTGTTTCGTATATATTATCATATATGATATGTTAGAAAATCCATGGCAGATAATTGGTATTTTTGATTGGTTAAAATATCACTAGACCTGAAATGTTGATATATAAAATTATCAGGGAAAAGGATATTTTGAAATCTAAAATAGAGTTTGAATTTCAGTTGGGCTATAAATATATTAACTTGTTTTGAATATATGAAACAAGTAGTGAATTTATAAATGTGTTAATAAATTAATTATGCGGAGAATTGAAATGAATTTATAAACAGTGTTTATAAATAAAGTGGAAAAATTATCATTTAAATATTTAAATTTAAATATGAATTTATAAACGGAAATGGGAAATTGTTTTAAAGAAGTAAAAGATGAAGTTTATTCTAATGTTCAGAATATAAACTAAACTGAAATGAATCCATAAGGATTTATGATGTGAATTCGATTAGTTTGAATTTATTTAACTAAAACATGTCTAGAAAATATTAGGATTTTATTTAAATAGAAGTTAAATTTAAATTTGAAAAAAGATTCTATATATCCATATTTATATAGTTAAGTTATAATATATATAGAATATTCCAAAATAAGATTTTGGTTTTAAATAGATTTCAAAATAGACTTGTTTAAATATAAAACAAAGAAATTTATAAAATGGTGTTTATAAATATAATAAATTAATTTTCAAGAGATAATTGGAATATTTAAATTCAAATATGAATTTAAAAATGGAATTTGAAATCATTCGAAAGGGAACAAAGGTTTTTATTCCGCAATTTGGAATATCAAACGGATGGAGTTTCAAATAAAAGTATGAAAAGAGAACTTGTTTAAGTATATGAAACAAAAAAGTTGAATTAATAAATAGTGTTATAAATTTGGTGAAATAAATTATCATTTGGATAATTTAAACCATTTAAATTCAAATAGGAATTTAAAAGTAAATTGGGAAGTGTTTTGAAACAAAACAATTGATTATATTTTGGAATTTGGAATATAAGCTGAATTGAGAAAAATCCAACGGGTTTATAATCGAAATTTGATTATATTGAATTATATAAATAATTTATTTATAAAAGTAATTTGAGTTAAATATAGAAGATCGAAGTATAAATAAATATATTACCGAGTAAGGAAAAATCAACAATTATAGGTAATCGAAAATATTATGTTGAATTGGGAAACTGATTTGATATATATTAAAAATATATCAGAACAGAGTTAGAATTCAAATATAAATGAAGTTTAAACATTTATATATATAAATATAATTAAAACGAACTTGTCGCAGCATGGAAGTTCGTGAATTGGCGTTTCGAACTTCAATTGAGTATATAGAACTTGTAACAACCTGTATTTTGATAACGTGTTATAACCATAAATCTGGGCAGAATTTAATTTTAAAATAAGAACCAAGGGAAACGGGTTGCGCCATTATGTTCGTCTCGGAATTCTGCATGAAATCGAGTCCGAGTTTTCGAAAATCGGAGTCCGTATGACCAAGTTATGGCTCCTCAAAGTTTCATAAATATTCAGAGTTCAAAACAGCTCGAATTCGAATTCAAAATTCGAATTTCAAACGCAGAACAGACTGGGTGGGAAATTTCCCGCCCAGACCCTGGTCGACTGGGGAGTCGACTGGGCAGTCGACACCCCCTGGACCAGGCCGACTGCGCAATCGACTTGGGTGTCGACCTGGTCCCCGAGCCCATTTTTGGGCCAGTGTTCGTTCTGATGTATCTAGTCCGATCTCTGTCCAGATTCATCTGCCTAAACCTATTTAAACAGCCCCAAACCTAGCCTTCTCTACACACAATTGTATTCTGCTTCTACTCTGCCTCTGTTCTAAATAAAAATAAAAATGGCGTCGCTACTCTGTTGGAATCAAAACTAGAAGCTAATCAACATCAACCTAAGCAACTCAATTCAAACTAGAGATTGAAGCTTCTGCAACGATCCTACGACAATTTCTATTCTTAGTTATCAAAAACCACGATCTGTAAGCCCCAGTTACTCTTAGATTTAAACTGTAAATTTAACATGAACACGATGTAAACTGAAATTATGCCTAAACATGATAACTAGGTCGGATCTATCGTTGTGAATCCTTGATCTATGACTATCCTTTTTAGACCTACTATTTTAGATCTAATTTTGTACACCCTAGATCTATTCATGTGAAACTTTGACTTATGGATTATTGTATGAACTTGATTTGGGACATATTCATGTTATTAACCTAAAACCTCTCATGACCTTTATCTAAACATTACCTGTGATGTTGAAACTATTATTTGGGATATTATCTTATGTCAATCCATTATTACCATGTCTATCACCATATTCTGCCAAGTTGATGTTGAGACCCTTATTCATATGCCTGAAATGTTATAATCGTCCTGCTTAACTTGTAAACACCTTTGCCATCCTATGACTATCCTTTTTGTGTTATTCCCTATCTTGATATCTTGTGTTGATGCGAATTCACATACGTTGGGGATACGTTTTGGGTAGATTAGGCAAACTTGAAATTGGCTATACAATTAACATGATATGACATGAAAACATGACATGTAAACTTGACATGAAATTATACTTGAAAACTTGAATCATGAACATGGTTAACACGAACTTGAACTTGACATGAAAAAATAAGCATGGACATGACACTTAGATAACTTGAATGTGACCAACTCGAGGTTGGGTTGAGTTTGCAGTATAAATCTGCCCGGAACCGCCCGGCGAATCCAGTAACTGCAAACAATAGGACCCAATGTGAGTAGTTGGTCATATCGCACTTGAAACCCGAGGTTAGACTAGGTTATGGTGTAAAACTGCCCGGACCCGCCCGACACATCCAGTAACCATAACCAAGTCTAATGTGAGAGGTTAGGGGTGCATTAAGTAAATTAATGCCACTGGATAGGGTTAAGTCATGGACCACTTGAATATACTTAACCAATTTGACACGTTGATTGGATAGGGTTAAGTCATGAACCGCTTGAACACACTTAACCAACCTGACACATGATTCGTAGGACTAAATCTTGAACTAGAACGACACACTTAGTCAATTTGACATGACACGTAGATGGGGTTAAGTCTCGATTTTAAATGACAACTTAACCTGCTGAACGAAACCCTAGTTACGCGGTCCTTTTCAGCAGTAACCCACTAGATGTATCACGGTACCCTGGGACTAGGCAGGGTGGGGCACGATTGCTGGGCTGATTGTAAGCGACCAGAACGACGGCTGAGTTGGTGTGCCATTGTAGGTTCAGGTGGACTAGGGTCGTGCACTTAGTCCGGAGTTGAAAAAGCAGGCCTTGGGCATCAGTAGGATTATCTGTGCATTCTTGAATCGTGTCGGTGGTTGGCACCCTAGGGCTTGATACACCCTATGGTGGACCTAGCACAGGTGACTACATTCGTGATAGGGCCGTATGACACAGACACACAACGAGCTAGACTTGTAGGGAGCCGATCGATTAATAGATCGTTTCGTGAGACCAAGTAATGGATCATTTCATGACATTGGGCAAGGGATCATTTTATAGTCAACACATGACACGGGTTGGGATACTAGTACGGTTGGTGCAGAGCAAATAGATATCATAGAAATATTTTAATGGTAATGCAGAGAAATCTTGCGATGCTTGATAGAAATCTTGCGAAATTATACTTAGTTTATCTTGAATGGAAACCTGGCGATGTTATACTTGACAAAAACCATATGAGGTTATTCTTAGTTATCTTTCCTGTAGCTTATCCCGTCATCATGCTTATGTTTACTTTCAGTTTATTCATGTCTTGTTAACTTTACTAGTTTCTATGCTGATAGTCACTAGGGCTTACTCAGTCTTTTTGATTGACCCGTTTTCTTTCGCCTCTTTGTCTTTCGTTCCCCCCCCTCCAGGTTCTCAGGGAAGAAACTCTAGCTCTTAGCTTGGACTTTGCTTACTTTCTGACAGCTCATGTACGGTTTGGTCTTGAGCTATGCTATGGATGCACTCATGCTCTTTTTGGGAATAATATTTACTTATGTTGTTTTAAGTACTTTGCTTCTTTATAACTTGATGTAATGAAATAATGACTTGGCATTTTGATGTAAGAGGTTTTAACTCTATTTTTCAGTAATGAGATTTGGTTTTAAAGTTTATATCCGCTGCTTTATATACTCTATTTTATCTATGTTCTGTCTTGTGTTATCTCTGTGCCTGTTTACTAGATAATACCCCTCCTAAACTAGGGCATTCCCTTTGTGAGTGACCCTAGCGGAGGTGGGGTTTTACAAAACTCAATTTAAGTCGGAATTCTTTGAAACAAGAATCGTCGGGACCGGTTTGATAATAGTTTTCTAATGGAAGAGAAAAATCTGGATTTTGTCTTATAGATTTTGAGTTATGTCAAAATCAATTATTCAGAAAAACAGCGCCAGAACGATTATAAAACCATAATGGTTTATTTAAATAAATAAAAGGATTTGAAGTAAATAAAATTTGAATTTCCATTAGAAAAATCCAGACTTGAGATGGAAAATAAGTATGAACTCAAGTGGAGTAAGTGAACTGATTTTTGAAACAAAAAATCAAATTTTTACTTGTTGAATAAAATTAACTAATGTAAAGAACAATTAGTTAATGGGATTTGAATCAAAATTGGGTTTTGGTTAAGTTAATTGAATTGGCGAATTTATATTCAAAATCGAGTATGAAACTAGAATTGGAAATGGCATTGGATCAGTTTATAAGCAAATTAAAAAATATATATGGACATGATATGTTCAGCTGAAAAGGGAAACAGGCAAAAGAGCCAATTAAAGTATAAATTAATGAATCGAGTTAAAATGACCAGACCGAGTTGAAAATAATAAGAAATGGATGCATATGTGTTAACAGATATGGGATGAAGAGAATGAAGTTTATAAACTTAGTGCCCGACAAAAAGGTACGCGTTTAAATTCCATATGAGATTTTATGCACCGAATCGGCAAGCCACTTGGCTTTTTGATTTTCTTTTTTAATGGAAGGGCCTAAAGAGGCGAGTTGAGGTTTGAACTATCGACTGTTACAAAGGAGGTTATGGCGAAATTTTCTGGAAATTTAAGGAGTTAGAATATTTTTAAGATAATTTGATAATTAGAAATCTATAAATCAATATATATAGAATCTGGTAAGGAAACGAACTTAAAATAGAATATTATAAACAAAAGGGAAATCAAAAATCTGGTAATAGAAAGAGAAATATATATATATGTTTTAAAACTAAATAATTGGTTTTTAAGGTGTTGATGATTTGAGATAAGTAGTCTTGTCTGTTTTGAAGTTAAAGATGTTATTCAGTCAAGGTCTGAGAGGTATTTATACCCCAGCTTGATTGATTTCATTACTAACTGATAAACAGCAAGATTCAGTCTCGAAGAGAAATGTTTGAATAAGAGTTAATTGAATGCAGTGTTTTGGGTTGTTGCAATGATGTTTTATACAACATTCATTTTAACCCAAATAAGTGGAATTTTGGAAATATAAAAGTAAATATTTCCCGAGTATAGAATTAAATGAGTCAGGAAAGAAATAAATAATTGGAATGTTCTCCAATTATAAATAGAAAATATTTTCTAAGTGTAGAAAATAAAAGAAGGTGAGATATGGAAATGTTTTCCAAATAGCATAAGAGGCCAAGAAGAATATTGAAAATAATGTGCTAACGAATATTGATAAGGAAATGGAGAAGTGTTTTAATTAATGAAATATTAATCAAAAGGGGCCCAATGATTGTTTGATGTTTTGAATGGATGTTTGTTTTACTTCGATAGTTAAATTACCGACTATCGAAGTATTTGCCAATATCATTGTCAACATGGAGAGACCGGTTGGATTATTATCCGAGAACCACTCTGTATTGGCAGTAGCATTGTGAATCAAATTATATGAAGATAATCGAAGACGGAGTAAAGTGCAAGGACTTTTTCTATTAGTAGAAATTGGGCCTTCGGTTTCGTTCAGTCCCAGAATGAACGTGTATGGAAGAGTGTCTGACAAAGTATTTCCAATGATCGAATATGTTGGTCTATATAAATATATATGGTGGTGGAGTATTTATTCTCTTTGCATAATATCCAATATATTTGTGCAAATCAATTAGTGATTAACGGATTTGGCAATGTGGCATTCAAAGTGATTGTGCTATCAATGAATTGCAAGAAATCGTAACCTCAGGCCTCAACAACCGGGAAATGAAAAAAATCGGGCAGGCAGCATGGCTATGTGGGTCGCTCCCATTAGGATGTATTATCACCTATCTAGAGAAATTCATTTAATTCCTTATTATATTCGATGTTGTCCCATTCAAGAAACGGTTGCTGATCCCAACCGTTAGTGATATGCATTTGATACACTCAAGCAAAATGAGTGGTCGGTCGTGTGTGGGCTGGGTTGCAAGACGTTCTTGTTGAACCCAGTGTATTCCCCTCCAGAGATACACTATCTGCAGGTGGTTCCATACCTTGTCATGTTGGAAATTCAATCTCCAATAAGCGCCCTGCGGTTTTTAGTTTTATAATATATATGGAGCGTGAGATGCAAGCGTTCCGCTAGATTCTATTTATTTGATGTAGACATTATTATAATATCACTGGATTTTATATCAAAAATAATTTGGGTTATCGTAAGGTAAAAACCATCCATGTTTATGTGTGGATCAGTCTTACGATTATCATTTCTTTCGAAAGAATTTTTAAAGTTAAACATATAATAATAGGAGTTTACTCACACCAGTCCCATGACTGACCCAGAGTTTATTTTGTTTTTGTTTCCCCTACACTCTTAGGTGCCCAAATTTGTATGGGGAGTCAAGTAGTCGGGATATTACAGATTCACTTGGAAGAGTTTGAAGCAGGAGGCTTCACCAGTTAGCCGTAGACTATCATATATTCCACTGTGTACCATGTTTGTATCTGGAAACAGGTGTTTATAATTGTTCCAAAAATAGCTATTGTGCTTTGATGATGGTATGTATATAAAGTTATTGAATTGTATTTCAAAGTTTATGTTACCTAATATATTTTATTCGTTCCGCTGTGAGTTTGTGATCTTCGTTTTCTTCTGTTCTAATATTTCTTTCTTTCTATTTCTCATCCTCTAACTTCATCCTAATAATGATTCGTATTTCTGTGCAATTTAGGTTGGACGTGTGGTGTTATTAGTCAACTCAGATAGTACGGATTTGCGGTTCGTTACAGTTGGTATCGGAGCTTAGGTTGAGCGAATACCTAGGCTTTGGTGGGAAGTGCTTATTAGAGATAGGGTCAGCAGTACCCTAGAATGAGTGAGTGTATATATACGAGAGCGCGTATTTGTAAATTGATATAAAGTATTATATATTGTGTTGGCTAGTCTACTGAGTAGTCTATGAATTTTGATCGAATCGTGGGACGCCACGACATCGATAAGAGTTTATAAACATTTGAGCGGAACAATTTAACACAATAATGTTTTAAGTGGTAAATGAAATAATTTTACCCAAAATTCTATTTTGATATAGAATGAATAATTTTTTGAAATTATTGTAATACATGGATGTATTGGTTGTTATTATATTCAGACGGGATTATAAAAATTGAAATGGTTATATATAACCAAATAGAAGTTGTATATGAATAAAATATAAAAATGAAATGAATTAAAATTGAATTCAAACGAGAATTAAGAATTTAAAATCCTGGGAAGTTGGAAAATATTTTCCGAAGTATATTAAAGTAATTTAGCATTTGCTTTAAAGGGGATTTTTAAATAGAAATCATTTCAGATGGATTTTGAAAATGGTAAAGCACTGAACTCACTTCAGTGGCTGGGAAATAATTCTGATGATAACTGCAGTATCATCAGTGTTCATTTTCGAGTTTCTAAGTGATGGATTGCTACCTTAGAAATGTTTTGAATGGAAGTTTGTTTGAAAGAAAACAAGGTTTGAAAATGAATTCAAATGTTTTGAATTAGGGATGGGAATAAATATATGTATATATTTATGTAGTTTCGAAAGGACTTGAAATAGAAACAAGGGAATTTAAATTCTGGAATTAAATTTAACTTAAACAAGTTAAATGAATCAAAGTGAATAAATTGAGTAAAATCAATTTGAATGAATTGAATGCTTATGAACGGAATATGAATTGGATACGAATATATTTAATATAAATCATTCAGATTTAATGAATGAAAACCAAAGTTTTTGATAGAACTAAAATTGTAGAAGTATGAAATGTTGAGTTTCAACTTCAGTGAGATTTTGAAAAGTAACGAGTTTGTACCATTTTTCCTACCTTAATAATTTTGGGGACGAAATTCATTTAAGAGGGGAAGAATGTAACGACCCGGATTTTTGGTCAGTTTATTTTAAATACTTAATATCGTTTTAAATATTGTGTTGATAATATAAATGAATTTTTATATTAAGTTATGATTTAATAATTGATTTTGATTTAATATCGAATATATTAAATTATTGTAATACGAAATATAATTGGAATCGAAGTTAAAAACTGAATCAAAACAATTTAGATGATCAATATTAATTCTATTTTAATATAGACGATAATAAAAATATTTTATTATTAGAGAATTGATTATTTCTGAGTTTAAATTAAATTGTATCGATTTAGTATGGTTATTTTATATATACGTTCAAATTAATTTTCGTAATATATTCTATTTAATTTAGAGTATCATTATAACATTTAAATGTCGGTTGTTGCATTAAAATATGGGTCCGTGATTTCATGTTATGAACCCCGGAATATTTGTAATGGGTAAGATCGAAATCAAATCGATATCTATTTAAAAAGGATAAAAATCTTTTTATTTCAAATCGCAGTTAAATCAGAGATCAAATCGAATTTAATTATATGTATTATACACAGACTAGTTCCTTCGTCGTGAAGTACTCTCCATCTATTTAAACGCGACATCCTCTGCTATTTTCTTCAGCAAAATCAGAGACTTCAATACAATGAATAATGGCCATCCCCTGTTAAATTCAAATCGCTTCTCCTTGTTTATAAAATACGCCTACCCCTTATCAACTGCAAATCATAACGAATCGGAAGCATTACTTTGTTCTGCTCATTCATACTTCAGTGAATAAAATCGAGACAACCAATCCTCTTTCCAGAATCTCGAAATCCTATTCGAATTAAAATCGTAATACCTAAATCAAAGAAAACCCAATGATTTTTAAAGTTCAAGCCCCGCAAATGGAAACTTGGATCTCGTGACTGCTTTCAGGAAGATCAAATGTTTCATTCTAGGGTTAACGTAATTGGACATCGATCCAGGTAGGCGTTTGAAGCAGTAAGGAATTTCGAAGATCGATAGTTCGAGCGATGACCTAGGGTGGGTGATTTGATGTACTTGCGTGGATCAAGGGAGGAGTTTTGATGGCGTGCGACTTCTTCTGGGGGCAGCAATGGTATAGAATAGGGTTCGAAGCTCTGTACTTCAACCTAGAAGGAAGTCAATAGTGGGGTTCAATGGTCTTGGGTGTCACTGACGATGGATTGCGAGGTCATTAATGGTCGATTGGGGGTAAAAAGGAAGATTTCGTGGGTACAGGGAAGTTTGAAGTTGCTGTTGAGAATTTGCGTTATAGTGGGAAGGTAATGGTGCTTATCACGGCTAATTAATGATAATGGTAATTTATTAATCCAATTCTTTGTTAATGACGTTTAGGAATTTAAAATATATTTTAAAAATGGATAAAGGGCAGTAGAGTTCAATACAAATCCTGGTGATGAATTAGGAGATGCAGCACTTGATGATAGGGGTTCGGTTTTGTGTTCAATTGGAAGAAGTTGTTTAGAATGGTGATAAGTGGATATATGGGAATCTCAGGGATAGAAATGGCTTGTACAGTGAAGGGAGGCACCGAAATTGTAAAAAAAAAGAAGGAATAAAGCATTAGAGATAATTTAAAGATTAAAACAAATGGGATGGTCTTGTGGAATTCGTGAAGTTGTCACCTACGCAATGGAAATAAATTGGAATCACCACGATAAAAATGTCGGTGAGTAAATCTCACTCAAATTTACTATTTAGAATTATTTTTAATCATTAAAAATAATTGTTGGTTGCTTGGATGCGTTTTAATATTTTTGTGAATATAATATATATTAGTTATTTAGGATTCGTTTGTGGTTATTATATATATATATATATATATTGGTGGTTGGATTCCCACAGTACCATTAGCGGATGCCCGCAGTATCATTAGCGGATGACCCTATACGCCCCACGCTTTGATAGTGGACGACCTTCTATACCACAATATCCTGCCTCAAAGCAGGATGGGTATTATTTATGCTGGCTAATGTCTGTGGATGCAAGAAAACAGGTTGGAGGGATCCAACTGGATTCCTCAAAAATATTATTATTTGTTTGTTTCGTATATATTATCATATATGATGTGTTAGAAAATCCGTGGTTGATAATTAATATTTTTGATTGGTTAAAATATCACTGGACCTGAAATGTTGATATATAAAAATATCAAGGAATAGGATATTTTGAAATTTAAAGGGGAAAATCTATTTATCCAAAATAGAATTTGAATTTCAATTGGGCTATAAATATATTTACTTGTTTTGAATATATGAAACAAGTAGTGAATTTATAAATGTGTTTATAAATTAATTATGCAGAGAATTGAAATGAATTTATAAACAGTGTTTATAAATAAAGTGAAAAAATTATCATTTGATAATTCGAATATTTAGATTCAAATATGAATTTACAAATGGAAATGGGAAATTGTTTTAAAGAAGTAAAAGATGAAGTTTATTCTGATGTTCAGAATATAAACTGAACTGAAATGAATCCATAAGGATTTATGATGTGAATTTAATTAGTTCGAATTTATTTAACTAAAACATGTCTAGAAAACATCAGGTTTTTTTAAATAGAAGTTAAATTTAAATTTGAAATAGATTCTATATATCTATATTTATATAGATAAGTTATAATATATATAGAATATTCCAAAATAAGATTTTGGTTTTAAATAGATTTCGAAATAGACTTGTTTAAATATAAAACAAGGAAATTTATAAAATTGTGTTTATGAATATAAAAAATTAATTATCAAGAGATAATTGGAAAATTTAAATTCAAATACAAATTTAAAAATGGAATTTGAAATCATTCAAAAGGGAACAAAGGTTTTTATTCCGCAATTTGGAATATCAAAGGGATGGAGTTTCAAATAGAAATACGAAAAGGGAAGTTGTTTAAATATATGAAACAAGAAAGTTGAATTTATAAACACTGTTATAAATTTGGTGAAATAAATTATCATTTGGATAATTTAAACCATTTAAATTCAAATAGGAATTTAAAAGTAAATTGGGAAGTGTTTTGAAACAGAACAATTGATTATATTTCGGAATTCGAAATATAAGCTAAATTGTGAAAAATCCAACGGGTTTATAATCGAAATTTGATTATATCGAATTTTGTAAATAATTTATTTATAAAAGGAATTTGAGTTAAATATAGATGATCGAAGTATAAATAAATATATTATCGAGTAAGGAAAAATCGACAATTATAGATAATCGAAAATATTATGTTGATTGGGAAATAGATTTGATATATATTAAAAATTTATCAGAATGGAGTTAGAATTCATATATAAACGAAGTTTAAACGTTTGTATATATAGATATAATTAAAACGAACTCGCCAGAGCGTGGTAGTTCGTGAATTAGCGTTTCGAACTTCAATTGAGTATATAGAACTCAATTTAAGTCGGAATTCTTTGAAACAAGAATCGTCGGGACCGGTTTGATAATAGTTTTCTAATGGAAGATAAAAATCTGTATTTTGTCTTATAGATTTTGAGTTATGTCAAAATCAAATATTCAGAAAAACAACGCCAGAACCATTATAAAACCATAACGGTTTATTTAAATAAATAAAATGATTTGAAATAAATCAAATCAGAATTTCCATTAGAAAAATCCAGACTTGAGATGGAAAATAAGTATGAACTCAAGTGGAGTAAGTGAACTGATTTTTGAAACAAAAAATCAGATTTTTAATTGTTGAATAAAATTAACTAATGTAAAGAACAATTAGTTAATGGGAATTGAATCAAAATTGGGTTTTGGTTCAGTTAATTGAATTGGTGAATTTATATTCAAAATCGAGTATGAAACTGGAATTGGAAATGGCATTGGATCAGTTTATAAGCAAATTAAAAATATATATATGGACATGATATGTTCAGCTGAAAAGGGAAATAGGCAATAGAGCTAATTAAAGTATAAATTAACGAATCGAGCTAAAATACCAGACTGAGTTGAAATAAATTAGAAATGTACGCATATGTGTTAACAGGTACGGGATGAAGAGAATGAAGTTATAAATTTAGTGCCCGACAAAAAGGTACACGTTTAAATTCCATACGAGATTTTATGCGCCGAATCGGCAAGCCACTTGGCTTTTTGATTTTCTTTTTGAATGGAAAGGGCCTAGAGAGGCGAGTTGAGGTTTGAACTGTCGACTGGTACAAAGGAGGTTATGGAGAAATTTTCCTAAAATTTAAGGAGTTAGAATATTTTTAAGATAATTTTAATTAGAAATCTATATATCAATATATATAGAATCCGACAAGGAAACGAACTTAAAAGTAGAATATTATAAACAAAAGGGAAATAAAAAATCTGGTAATAGAAAGAGAAAATATATATATACGTTTTAAAAATGAATAAGTGGTTTTTATGGTGTTGATGATTTGAGATAAGTGGTTTTGTCTGTTTTAAAGTTAAAGATGTTATTTAGTCAAGGTTCGGTCATGTTGGGCCGGGTTGCAAGACGTTCTTGTTGAACCTAGTGTATTCCCCTCTAGAGATACACTATCGGCAGGTGGTTCCATACCTTGTCATGTTGGAAATACAATCTCAATAAGCGCCCTGCGATTTTAGTCTTATAATATATATGGAGCGTGAGATGCAAGTGTTCCACTAGATTCTATTTATTTGATGAGACATTATTATAATATCGTTGGATTTGATATCAAAAATAATTTGGGTTATCGTAAGGTAAAAACCATCCGTTATGTGTGGATCAGTCTTATGATTATCATTTCTTTCGAAAGGATTTTTAAAGTTGAACAAATGATTGGAGGTTACTCACACCAGTCCCATGACTGACCCAGAGTTTATTTTGTTTTTGTTTTCCCTAAACTTTTTGGTTCCCAAATTTGTACGCGCAGTCAAGTAGTCGGGATTTTACAGATTCACTTGGAGGAGTTTGAAGCAGGAGGCTTCACCAGTTAGCTATAGACTATCATATATTCCGCTATGTACCATGTTTGTATCTGGAAACAGGTGTTTATAATTGTCCCATAAATAGCTGTTGTGCTCTGATGATGGTATGTATATAAAGTTACCGAATTGTATTTCAAAGTTTATGTTACCTAATATATTTTATTCGTTCCGCTGTGAGTTTGTGATCATCGTCTTCTTCTATTCTAATATTTCTTTCTTTCTATTTCTCATCCTCTAACTTCTTTCTAATAATGATTCGTATTTCTGTGTAATTTGGGTTGGACGTGTGGTGTTATTAGTCAACTCAGATAGTACGGATTTGTGGTTCGTTACAATCTACACCCAATGGGAACTTGGAACCTTCTCAAAGTGTACTCGTTATTCATTGATCTTTCACATAAGAAACTCTCATGCTATAAGGGTAAATTAATTACGAAAAGTTTAAAGAATTCGAATTTGTATGAAACATTCTGAAATAATGTAAATATCAAAACGAAGTAATGTGGAAATTTTTCATTTTGATACGCTCGCATTTTTAACGCAGTCATTTTGTCAATAAATTATGTGTTACGAATCCATTTTATAAATAACATTGCCATATAACTTTGTTTTGACTAGCTAGGCTTCATGACTGATCTCGTCTAATCCTCTGGGGTACCCTACTACAAAACCATAGGTAGCATTGAAGAGAAAAAGTCCTTCGGAGACTTTATTCAAAAATTAGCAGATAATCCATTAGATTTAGAACAAATTTTAGGAGAAAAGGTTAAAAGTGCAAAGTCTTTGACAAAGACATGGACACGATCTTAGAGAAAGTTAGTGATTTATTATTCCAATTAGAGGACTGCCAGGATTGTAGCAAATCTTTGAAATTTATCTAAAGGATACCATTTCTGATTTCTCAATTCCTTCCTCTGACATTTAACCTTGTCCTACCGGAGCAACAATGCTTAAGAAAGAATCCGCCGAGAGTTTTCCTCATTCGTTAAGTCCTCCAAAGGACTTGCATGAAGAACTTGTAAAAGAATGGATCAAAAATATGAAACATAATACTTTAAAATATTAGCACAAACGCGATAATGATAACCATCGTATTTGTGAATATGTTACTAAAGTTATACTTTTAAAGAGGGGAATATATTATCTCAAGAAGTGCAATGCGAGCAAACAAGCTTCTCACTAGAACTAACAAAGCATTCAGTCAAGCCCTTAAAACCCAAACTAACTCAACTGATGAAGCCAACAACACAAGAGATAAAGAGTGAATCTCAAAAACATGCTACAAACTGTTCTTAAACACCTTTCAGATCCAATGCTATCGGAAAATTTGATGGAGAAATTTAAGAAATTGTGATATTTATTTATTTTTTATTGCCTGTTTTTACATGAATATTTATTCATATGTAAATTAATTATCTACTAGATTAAAATTTAATGGTTGATTTCCTTCATCCTCTGGCACGTTTATTTACGCATGTTTTTACATGTGACTTACCTGCTTACCTTTCTCTTAATAACACAGTATACCGAAACCTATATTTGGGTATCAAAATAACAAGGATTTAGAAACTTCCTCTTGGAAATGGTTATTATAAAGGAAACCATTTTCGGGATTTAGAAACTTCCTCTTGGAAATGGTTATTATAAAGGAAACCATTTTCGACTTATAAGAGATCCAAAACTCCGAATCAAGCATAAAATTCGAAAGCCTCCTTCCAGAAGTAACAAATATGAATGGAACCACTTTAGGCTTAGATTCTGGTAATAAAACAATTTAAGCCTAAAATTATTCTTTTGGGAATACAAAGCCACCTTTGACAAAATAAAAGTCCCAAAATCCATATTTCTGTACAATAATGCTAGAAAAGAATAGATCTTTTTTTGAAATTAATCAATATGAGCGGAGCCTCTTTCAGCTTTTTAGAAGATCTAAATCATATATTTGGTAACAAAAAACTATAAACACCGAAGAAGATAATACTATAACCCAAAAATCTTCTTCTGCAAATGTCAGAAATGTAAACCACTTTTTTTTAATATAAGAACCGAAACTCAAATTTACGTATTGAAATAATATAAATTTAGAAATTATCATACGAAGCCACCTTCAACTTAATAGAAGACCCGAAATCCATATTTTGGTAATAATAGAAATCTTATTTTGGAAATAATAGATTCAAAAGCCTCATTTGGCTTAATAGAATACCCAAAACCGGATATTAGAAGTCCAGAAAACCCTCTTTTAGAAGCAATTAATAACAACAAAGCCACTTCTGCCTCATTGAAATTCTAAAACCCTTATCTGAGTAATCAATTAGCTAAAATCCTCTTCCGAAGATAGTTGATGCGAAAGTGTTTCCTGTTCTAATAGACTTTTCTTGATTTAGGTGCTCCTTTTGAGCTTTCTACGAGGCAAGACATAAGCAGAGGAAGAGCATGCTTATCTTAAAAGCAGAGACATGGTGTGATTATGCGCCAAAGCAAAGGCAAGTCTTATTCCAAAATGAACTTAGGTCGAGCGTGCTTTATTTGGAATCAGTCTTGTGTACTAAAGATTACTAGTCCCTCCTTCAAAGGGCACCTTGACTACATCAAGGGCTTTTCGGTATTGGTCGCATCCCCCGAGATTACCGTGCTCCCTCTAAGAGACACATAGGAATACCTATGGCTTGGATCCAAAACCATTTTCTCTGGGCTTACCTCCCTCCCTCTTTAGGGAAGAACTTTGTTATACCAAGGAATTTAATAGGTGCTAGGCGCATCCCTCGAGCTTACCCTCCTCCTTTTCGGGAAGCAACTTGATTGTGTCAAGGAATTTTTAAGTTTATCCATATATAAACAGCATTTCAGCCCAACCAAGTAGAATCTCTTATTTTAGGTTTGGTATTGATCCTTATCATTATAGGATTTCTTTCTTTAGAATGGAACTAGATTCCCATTTAGCTTATTAACAGTTCTTTACATATAACTTTAATTTTTCTTTCTTACAAAAGTGAAGCATTATTTTCCTAAGAGCTTTTACATTAGTTGGTTCTATGGCCATTTATTAAGTGGTAATGATAGTAGGATTTTCCTTCATTCCTTTGATATTTTAGTGCCATTTCCTTGAAGGCTAAATATTCAAGCTCTTCTCTCGTTAACAAGTAGATGTTTTCCATTGACGTAACTAGTTCATATTCCAAGGCTAATTAAGCTTTGATTTTCCTTTCGATTGCTCATTTCTTTAACTTTTTATTCCTTAAACATGGCTCTCGGTTTCCATTATTAGCCATTTTCCTTTCAGGATATGATTTCAGTGTATAGCACGGGAAGATCTCATTGGTAACACTAACCTCACTTTTCAATTCTTATTGTTCGATGTAAACTGTTTAAGGCTCACTTGTGTTTGTTTGCCATCTTTGAGTGAAGGCCGCATAATCCTTTACCATTTCCTTTTCAAATGTTGTTCCTTGTGGGTAAGTCTGGATTGCCTTTTTCATTTGAAGGAACAAATCATTGTCATTTCACATTATTTGTTTGGAAGTAAAGATGATGTTGATCTTCTTTGGAATAAGTTTATACTTCTGCTGCCTAATTCATAGGCTTCCACTTTTCTTTAATTAATCATATGTAAAGCTTTTATTCATTGAATTTGCTCTTAATGGAATCATAAGTCCACGTAGGATATCTCTGGTACAAACGAGTTAGAAGATGCTTTTTCAGATCTAACTAACTATTGTCCCTACTAGGTTGTTGTTATGTCGAAGAGGGTCGTGTCTTCCTTTATCCCAAAGGTTGATCCCGTATTGCCCTCAACCTTTCTTTATTGTCTCTATGTTTATGGTATGAAGAAGTCACAACTTCTTTTATCTTACTAGATTATGGAGGTGTATGATATTTTTTTGGGCTTGTTCTCAGCCCTTAGGAAATGTTCTTTCATTTCTTGGGAATCCTTCCCCATTCTATAGTTTCTACCTTTCAATTTATGTGAAATTTATTTCAAGGTATAAGTAAGCCTTTACAAACCATTCCGAGTTCGCTTGTACTTAGTATCTAGTCAAAAATAAGCCTTTAATGAATAAAGGAGGTTAAAGGATTTTAGAGGTTTAGGCCTCCCTTCTAGCGCTAAAAATGTTAGCCAAATTTATGGTTGATACCCCAAAATAGTGTATTCCTATATATTACTTTATTTATGAAAAATTTAGATCAGGATTGGATATCATTTCCATAACAAAGTTCCTGTTGGATTCTTCTGATGACATCCGAAAGAAGGTTCCTATTAAAAAAAACAAGATACAACGATCAGATGTTGGTAGAAGATGGAGCAAAAGACCATATGGATGGAGCTTGAGTTCTCTATCGAATTGGGTTCGATTGATTTCCTCCTATTAGTTTAGGAATACGTCTTTTGGTCAGATTACAAGTCCTTAATGTGGAGATTCATTATTCTTAATATTCCTATGAACAATTACAATGCGGATCTCTTATATATGGTTTCACCAATGTTAATGAAGGGCCTATTGGGTTGTAGGAAAGGACCTTGAATTTTAACTAGAGTGGGTAATCTTAAGGATCCATCTACATGTTATAAACTATGGAGTTTCAAGTATTCCAATCTTAAAGTAGATACAGTTAATGCATTTCAATACTTAAGGCCTTTCGAGTCTTCCTGAAGATGTTTCGGTTGGACTCTCGTCTTCTATAAAAATTTGATAACAAACTTGCAAAATTATAAATGGATAATAATATAGTAACCTAGAAATTACGATTTCATTACCTCAATTGTTTAGAAACATCTCTTTCTTAATAACTTCTGATGTTACAGATTTTTTCCTAATTTATTTAAAAATTAAGGTTTACAACTTAAAATTATTGACATAAAATTGAGAATGAGAAATCTAATCACAACCTTATACCCATAGGGTTGTATTTATAGATGCAGATTGGCTGTTCTCTTGCCATATGAGCTTCATCCCGACTTGTCGATAGATTTTTAGATGGAGGTTAGTGAAGGCATCTTTCACTATCCTTAAGAAGAGTAGTTATTGTGCTCTTATAAGATTATCTGAAGGAACTATTTCATAGCTTAAAGCTTTAGATGGTTGATGGTGGAGTGAGCCCATTAAGGCTTCGGGATTTTGACGCCGCTTATAGCTTCGCCTCATTTAGCAAACGAAACTTGCTTGTGATACTTATTTAATGGAGGCTTAAGCTCTTCGACATTCTTCCCAGTACTCCAAAAGGCAAACCAAGCTTAGCTCGACATGCTTGAAGATAATAATTTTGATAAGCGTGCCCTTCAGGTTATGCTGACAGAGAAATTCCTTGTGGATTATAATGTTTAGACTCTCCAATTCTGATTATGAAGGCTTTGATTGAAGGAGTGGTTCTTGTTGTGCCGAAGTCCTACTTATCTTTAGTACCCCTTCACTCTGGCTTTCGGTTTCTCCTGTTTATTTTGGTGCTAATGGAAAATGTAACAAAACATCTAGAGAGGGTTCCAATAAAGGTAGAAACGTCTCGGTTCTAAAATCAACTCATTAATTCTTAACTATTATAAACTATTTTTATATTCGTGTTTTTCGGGTTTGAGCTGGAAAATCTTAAAAAATCCAAAATTGTCATATTTGATCAAAGTAAAAAAAATATTTGAACTTCGATCCTAGGGAAATTCATTAAAATATATTTTGAATTATTGGAGAATAAATAAATCAAGGTTTGACATTAAGCACGATTTTAGTAGAAGATTTGAATGCCCATAATATTCATGTTTAATTTTCATATCAATCATTAACAAAATTGATTTGAAAACCAAAATCAAGGATTCAAAGTTTAGGGAAATATCAAGTTGATGATCAATCTTGAAATTTAACATTAAGACCAAAACAAATATATTTACCATAACCTTTAATTTCGGTGAGTTAGGATATACTGAAAGCTTCTGAAAACTTTGATTCTAGTTTGTAAATTTTTTGAATCCAGAAAAGTGAAGATGAAGGAGAAGATGCAGATTCATCATCATTAGATCAGATCTGAATGGGTGGATTAGAATTTTAGGAGGTGGAAAATCGAATCAACACCTAGAAAAAACTATCAGCTGGACTTGATGACTTGAAAGTCATAAACACACCAATACTTACGCACCAAAATAACCATAAAAGACCAGAAGCCAAATTGATATACACATAAATGTGTATATTTTATCTGCTTATTTATCTTATTTTCTCTTTAAAATAATTGATATTGTGTATTTATAGTTGTGTTTTCAGATTATTTAAGATGAATGGATTGATGCACTTAATTGTTGAAAAGATTGAAGAATTGGTGCAAGAAGAGTGTTGATTTTTAGAGCTGGACTAAAGCATGAAGACCTGAATAAATGTTGTTGTTCAATCACCTTCTGCCATATGTTTTAAGGTCAAGATTCAATGCCTTTTCATAACGATCGCTTGTCTCAGATGTTATAGAGTTATTATTCATTGAAGTTGATTCTGTTTGATGCCCGCAAGCTATTTTTCCATGACATTTGCATGCTCATTCACTTGCGTTCACATTGGTCTAGTTGTTATTTGGGCAAAGTCTTTTGTCCTACATATTGTAACTGGCCACTTAGTCTTGGTCATGGCAGCTATAAATACACTGTATCTCTTTCGTTTAGAATTACATTGGGTTTTATCCTGTAACTCATCTCTGGGAATAAAACTATTCTTCTCCTTTTCTCTTTATTTTTTTGTTATTTTATCTTATTTATGTTTGTTCTTTTATTCTTCATTTATTATCATTTAGCTATGTCTAGCTAATCCACTTTAATTAGGGGGTGAAGACGCATATGGATTAGATTCAATATGAATCACATAGCCAAATAGATTAGGACTTCATGTATATAGATCTAGTTCGGAACCAAGAGTTAGATTTGAACATTAATACTTTGTGTCGTACAAGAGCTGTGCTCCTTTACAGGGTATATTCATGTTCGATCTAACACTTATCAAATTTAGATCTAATTTTTTAGGGGTTTAGACATAAAGTAGTGAATCTGTCCTGATAGCCTATGGTTGTTTAAGAGCTTAGCTCCTACACAGGCTATGCTTGTCATTATTCACGTATTTATTCCTAAAAATCTAATTATTGTTACAGAAACACGAGTTAGATCTGTATTAATACATTTGTCTATTGATGATTATTAATCTAGTTTATGTCATTACTCCCTAATTGCTTTCATTTATTATAAAAAAAACTCCCTTTTTAATGATTTTCTGTTATTTACAAACAAACAAACAATCTTTCGGAATAACTTGATTGGATTTATTAGTTAAAATAATTTTGGTCCGAGAGTTCGACACCCTTTACAACAACCCTTGTTGTTTAGGAAAGCCAAACGAATTAAATAGTTGTTTACAATTGTTTAATTTGTTCGAAAACAAATTTTGGCGTCATTGCTAGGTATCAAAATTATTTTTATTAGTAAATCCTGCGGGTTATATTTTTATTTTTTTATTTTCCCATAAAAAAACACAAAAATATTTTTATTTTATTCCTTTTGTTTCCTTTCATATATGGAAAATTTTCTTGTTTAATTGATTTGGTATTATTGATTATATCATAATCTTCTAAATCAAGAAAAAAAAACACTTAGCCACTTTTCTTCCTATTTCTTTTCCTTTTACAATTTCTATTTCTTTCTATTTTTCAATTTCCTTCCCATTACATCTTCTTTCCTCTTTAACATTTCCATATATATATATATATATATATCTTTGTCTTTGCTTTTCTGCTTTGTGCATCTTCTTCTTCTGCTTTGATTTTGTTCTTCTGCCTCCCTTATTTGAACCATACCTCAACACTTCATCAACCACACCCAGTTCTTACAAATTTCTTCTGTCATATTCATCAAACCCACTTTAAAATTGCCTTCACTAGCAACTCATCATGTCCATCCATCTTCCACTAACTTCGGCGAACCTCACAAAGTCACGAACCACCATTCAACACAAACTCACAAATTCGTGACTCACCAAAACAATTTTCCTTTCACTGTCTCTTCTCTGCCTGAACCTCTTTCAACGCAATCCTCACCACTCCTCACAAATCCACTGGTAGTGCTTCATTCATTCCCGCAACTGAACCAATAAATTAAATCATACCCAGAAGCCTCAAACTCCAACAGTTTACATAGCAACACAGATCCAAGTCATTCACCAATCCTTCGACCACGCCAACACCATTCACCATTCAACAACTTCCTCTTCAACACAAAATACAACAGTCCCCATTAGCTTGCAAAAGAGCCACTTATTGTCATCCAAATCTCCTCAACAATCTACAAAAAAAAACTCCCGCTTGAAGCCAGTTTACAGCAGCCACTCCATAACCGTCCCCAATTCAATCACCAGAATCACTATTTCGCCCCCTCAGACCCAATGACTACCACACAACTCCCCTCCTATTCAACACCACAAGACAATTATTATACCATTCACCCAAGTCCCAAGCCCGAACTCCCAAACAAATCCGTTTTTCACATAAGTGAAGTACCAGAAACCAGCTTCTTAACCTGAACACCAGACTCCATAAATCCGTTAACCCAAAATCAGCACTCACATAACCTAAATCGTGATTCAAAAAGGCCTTATTCGAACTTCCCCAAATCAAACAACTGAACACGTTTAGCAGCAACTTCCCCAACTCAAAGCCTCGTCAAATTTTATGATTTTGATTTTCGATTTCTGTTTGGGGATTTTTTTTTCTAAATTTGATTTTTTTTTCTCAGTTTCGAGAATAGGAACCGCATGTGTGAAATAAATGAGTTGGTTGATTTGGATAAAGTAACATTGTATTGAACGATTTTTGTGATTTATACTGGACGTTAGGCTTAGCCAGTTGCTTAGCCAACGTATTTTGGTTCCTACCGGGTTTCTGTTGAGTACTTTTTATTTGACTTGACTACTATTGGGCGTTGGACTGTTTTGTTTGTTAAATTTATTTTATTTTTGAAATTTTTAGTGTTCTTTGTTAGTTTGTTAAAAAAATTGCTTTAATTTTCCTCTGTTTTTATTTTATTTGTTTTGTTAGTGTGTGTTTATTTCTTTTCGTTTAGTCTTAAGTTAGGATTTAGTGTGTTCCGTTTTCCTCTCTTTCTAAAAAAAGGGAAGAAGTTTTAAATCAAAGTACCAAAGAGGCACAATTCTATCAACAAACAGAGATTCCAAAGGTCAAGAAATTTGCAATCAGTAGAATTTGAATTGTTGGTGCGGTTGCACACCAAGTGGGGTGTGAACGCGCTAGCACTACTCCGTTGCACTGGACGGACTACCGATCTAAGTTAGTGATTTCTAAACTCTACAGGGTCTGTTGCTACTTGAAAAATATATAAAAAATTGCTTGTAAAGATTTCATGCAGGTGCTGCAGCTTGCTTGTAAAATAGAAATATTTCTGCAATTTATTATTCTGTAACTATTCTGTGACTAATTAAAATATCCTAGAAAATTGCATTCGTACTTGGAAAAAGCTGAATTAATAAATAAAAATTGTAGACTCTGGACTTAAGGGCATCACGTGCTCAATTAGGGTCAAGTTTATTTTCTTACTAACTAGGAAAATACTAGCTAACTCTCCCAGTGTCTAAGAAAGGGTGGAGTTTCAAACTCAATCTGGTTCTTAAAACTTCAGCTGCTACGGTGATTTGTGGTGCACTGGTAAATCCTGACCAATCTGGCTGAGACTTGGTACTTGTGTTGCTTGAAATTATTAGGTTTATAAATTTTCAATTAGGAGCTATTAAGGACAGAAAATTTTATTATAGCTAATTTTTTTGTTTCTGATTGTTTTGTGAATTGCAATTAAAAAAATATTCATTGAAAACATTTTTTTGAACTTCATTTTCTTTTTGTAAAAATTCAACTTTTCTTTCTCTTAAAAAAAAGAATTTCAAGAAAAATCTTGTTTTGTAAAAAAATAATTCGCTTCTATTCTCTTCTCAAATTTGTTCTTTCTCCTTTTTCTCTTATTCTTTGCACTAGTGTATGCGCAGTTGGACTCGTGATCCTTCAACTAATTGTTTAATTCAAACAAACATTCCTTCAACCATGGCCAGAAAAAATCCCCCTCGAAATCTTATGGATAGAATCTTCTCTGATCGAGTTTCTATTCTTTCTTGCATCATATTGCCTGCCCCAATGGGTAATCACTTTGAAATTCATTCGAATCACATAAATACTCTTCCAAAATTCAGCAATCTTGAACGTGATGATCCTTATATTTTATTAACCAAATTTGAACAAGTTTGTGCAACAATGAAATTTCAACAACCAAGTAACGATGGAATCAAACTTAGGTTAATTCCATTTGCACTTACCGATTATGCCGGAAAATGGTTGTATAGCTTGCCTTCAAATACGATTGGAACATGGGATGAATTTGTGAAAGTTTTCATAAAGGAATTTTACCCCATGGAAAAAACATCAAAAATTCGAAATGAAATCTTTAATTTACATCAATTTGGGGGTGAATCCTTTGCAAAATATTTAGAAATATTTAAAGAACTTCTAGTCAAATGTCCACATTACAATTTTGAAAAATTGACTCTTTATCAAATTTTATACGATGGACTCGAAAATAACTCTCGAACTAGGGCTTTAAACGGATACTTTCGGATACGGATAGTGCCATATCCGCATCCGCATCCGAAACCATTTTCGGATATTAGATATCTGCATTCGTGGATATGGACAGATATCGGATAATTATCCGCTCCGCCAACGGTCGATAAATCAATGAAAATAAATGAATTTTTTAGCTTAATATTAAGATTTTTCAACTTAATTGATTAGTAAAATGCCAAAAATAAATAAATATGATGATAATATATTATTTTGAGCAATTTTCATGCATTTTGTAAACTTTCAATTTTGCAAAATAATAAATTACTATATTTAATTATGTTAAAATACACATAATTTAGGCTATAATCGTGAAAAAAAGCGGATGGATAATTTTCGGATGCGGATATGCCTATATTCGCATCCGCATCCGCTTTTTCGGGTATTAGATATTTATCTGCTTTTCGGATGCGGATGCGGACAAATTTCGGATTTTTTGGGTATTCATTTACAGCCCTGTCTCGAACGATGCTCAAATCGATGTGCCAAGGAAACTTTCTAGCCCCAAATCATGATGCCGCTTGGCAAATTTTGGCTGAAAAATCAGCTCAATGGGAAAGATCTAACGAGAAATCGATTTATTCCTAATCAAACACTCATTCGGTAGGATCTTCAATGGCCTCCGAAGCGAAAATAGACGCGATGTTAACCAAATTTGATAATGTCCTTTCATCAACTCAAATAAATCAATCTCAAGCTTCTCAGCCCTCATGTTATAAAAGCAACGATCCTAACCTCATTGTCGAACAATGCCTACATTCCTTAGAACAACTCAACGAATTTAATAAAGCTAGAAATGACCCATTATCCCCAACGTACAATCCGGGTTGGAGAAACCATCCTAACTTCTCTTGGGCCCAAAACAATGCGATTTCGAATTTGGTTCGACCCCCTTTACAACCATTTTCGATTAATCCTTCGAATCCTCCCTTTCAACAAAATCAATTCCAGAATCTTGCGCCACCTTCTCAAAATCAAGCTGTAATAACCCGGAAAATGTGAACCAATTTTAAAATTTTAAAATTGGTCAATACCAAAGAATTTGAATAATTGAAATAGCATATTTAAATAAAATAGAGAATTAGGTATAGGATTGCAGTTTGAAATTTTGAATACAAACTTTGTCTGACTGTACCGGGTGGAAAATATAACGGATTTTAGCGAAACTGAAAATATTTAAATCTGTTTATGAATACCTTTCTAACGAATCTGAAAAATCGAAGTTTCATAACGGAAATCAAAAGTTATGGCCAAATGAATTTTCAGAAAGGTCGCTATATAGCATATATAGCCCCTGAAAATTGATATTTTGCATACGACCTCGGAATTCGACGAAACCACTTTTGTTGGGTCCGGGATGTCAAATTATTGCTAAGTTTCAAATTTCATAATTTTTGAAGCTAGTATGTGAGCGGAGCAAAAGAAAATGTGATTGGTCAATTTTGTTAAAATGGGTCGACCTAAAAATGGCCGTTTTTCAAACAAGCTCAGAATTCGATGAAACTGGTTTTGTTAGGACCGTATCGCCAAAACAAAGCTAGATTTATTTTTCTGGAATTTTTCGATTTAGTTTGTGGCCCTGACAAATTGAAATGTACGTTCAAATTAAATATTGAATGTTTTATATTTTAATTTGAAAAATAACTGATTGGAACAGTCGAATTGGCCAACGAAACATATCCCATTGTGTCCGGAATGGGGGTATTTAGCTAGTGGCGACAGTCGTTGGGTTTGATTTCGAGTTTGTTTGTAAAAACACTATTTAAAATTTTCCTATAAAGCTTCGACCAATAGGTTTTTTCTTTTAAAAAAAAATCGCCAAAAACCCTAGCCGCCAGGCGATTTGGACGTTCCTCATTGCTCCGTGCTTCTCCTCCATTTTCCGACCGCCACAGGCGACGCTAGGCTGCAACACCACCACCACTCCACTCGCCTTCGTCCCCTCTTCACATCCGACCAAACGCCGCCCTCCACCATCGCCGATATCGCCTGAACCACGCCGAGGAAGTCGCCACCTTCCTGACGTCGCGCCTCCTTCCTCCGACCACCGAAGGGAACCGCACCACCACCGACAGGGAGCTGGATCGTAGCTCTTCCACGTGGCACTACCTGATCGAAGCATAGATCGACGGATTTCACGGATTTTGCTAACCTAGTTTTGGATCAAAAATAAAGGTACGACCTTTATTATTCTGAAATGAAAATAACACTATAAAGCGTTGCAAAACTTTGAAAAATAATATCTTTTTCGTTCTTTAACGAAATTCGATGAAACAGGAGACACCGTGACCGCAAGGAGGCTCTCTACATTCTAGAAGAAACCGCGGATTTTTCTGATCTTCCTAGGATTTTTAGCACTGCAAGAACCAATGTGAGGAATCTAAACTAAATTGTGTGAATGGAATCGTGTTGTATAAATTATATAAGCGAAGTGTAAATTATATACGCATTGTATACCTCATGTACATGTGTTGTATAAGTTATATTAGCGATGTATAAATTATACAAGCGTTGAATGAAACATATATGCTTTGAATTGTGATGAAATGCAAGTGAATCATAATATAATATATATATATATATATACTCCCCTCGTCCACAGACCATGGACGATATTTATTGCTTGTGATTGACGTGATATTATATGGTATGACGAATGGTTGGAAATAATTGTTTGTGGTTGATATTGTGGTTGAAAAATACCTTTGTGGTTGAAAAATACCCTCTTGTGCTTGAAACAAATTAGAATAGGATTATGGAATTGAAAATAAAACATGCCGCCTGCGTGCGAACTAGATGCATGATCCCCATTGTCAAAAACCGCGAGGTTTTAAGGTAGAGCGAGGAGCCGTACTAGGGACGGTCCCGGTTTTAACTACCCTGCCGTTATGCTGCCGAAATTTTCTGAAATATTCATGTGTTAGAATAATTTTCATTCATGGGAATAAATTACATATGTTGAAACGAATATTCATGTGTTGGGTTGAAATTCATTCATTGAATCAAAATTCATGTGTTGAATATTATTTGAATTTAAAAAAATAGCTTTAGCGATAAAAATCACATTTTTATATATATACAAACTATAGCGAATATTCATGTGTTGAGTTGAAATTCATTCGTTGAATCAAAATTCATGTGTTGAATATTATTTGAATTTAAACAAATAGCTTTAGCGATAAAAATCACATTTTTATATATACACAAACTATAGCGAATATTCATGTGTTGAGTTGAAATTCATTCGTTGAATCAAAATTCATGTGTTGAATATTATTTGAATTTAAACAAATAGCTTTAGCGATAAAAATCACATTTTTATATATATACAAAATATAGCGAATATTCATGTGTTGAGTTGAAATTCATTCGTTGAATCAAAATTCATGTGTTGAATATTATTTGAATTTAAACAAATAGCTTTAGCGATAAAAATCACATTTTTATATATACACGAACTATATAGAATATTCATGTGTTGAGTTGCAATTCGTTCGTCGAGTTGAAATTCATGTGTTGAATGTTATCGTATTTTAAAATAAAATGAATCGATAATAAAAATTACATTTTTATTGTGAATATGAAGTGTTAAAAACATTCACGTGTTGAATAAATATTTTTGATGATAAAAATATTTCTTTTAGCATGTATACGCTTTGATAAAAATACACACGTGTTGGAATAAATAATAGTTTGCTAGAAATAATATTATTAGCTTTGTTCTGCATATATATACATGTGTTGAACAGGAAAAATGGATTAGCTGTAGAGTAAAGAAATTATTTGCGTGCCCGACAAATAGGTAAGCCTTGATGAGTTGGCTGCGCAATTTTATTTTTATATCATCTCCTGTGAATCCATTGGATGCGGAGTGCTGGTTATTCTGTGTGAAATAATAAACATCGCCATAGGATAGTAACAATTAATTTTGAACTACACTACATGGCATACTTCTTGACGATAGGCATACTTCATCATATTCCACATAAGCAATTGGAGCTTGTGTGACGAGGTGGGAGATTTACCATACGAGCGAGAGGCCTGTATGGCGATGATTTTATACTACAGGTTGAACTGATGACTGATATGGACTATATAAAATATAACGATAAATTGCCAGATTAATAAAAACCCCACACGGGTCTGGAGTTGACAATAATCACGTCTCTCTAGTTATTAGATACGGCACATGGACTATTTATTTCCACATGGAAACGGGGTGACGAGAATTTATTCTTTAGAGTGATTATCTGTACATACTCCCCCGTAAACACCAGAATATATCACTATAAATATGTGGATGCTTTTTAGGATTTATTGGGTACCTAACACGGCCCAATAAATTTCCAAACCCGTCCCCGTACAAAGGAGGTTATGGTGAAATTTTTTGAAATATTAAGGCGTTAGTGAAATATTTGAAGTGAAAACGAAGTTGAAAATATAGAATGAACTATAGTTGGAATTATAGAATGAACTATATTTATATATATAAATATAAATATAATTAAAAGGAATCGAAGCCGTGCAGTTCGTGTTTCGGAATCGTAATTTGAAACGATTGGTATGAGAAATCCGACCATCGGATTTTCCCGAAACCGCAACCGTTGGGTTCGCCTTGGAAATATCTTCCCAACGGCACCAACCTTGTAAAAATCCAACGGTTGGATTGTCCGGAATGTTTAATTCAAATCTGAAGAAAAACAGCGCCAGAATCGTTTATATTTATATATAAATATAAATATAATTAAATTTAATCGAATAACGACGCTGTCGTTCGAATTTTGAAACCGTAACTTCAAACGACTAGTGTGGGAGATCCGACCGTCGGATTCTCACGAAACTGGAATCGTTGGGTTCGCTTTGGTAATACCTTCCCACTGATATAGACTTCGTAGAAATCCAACGATTAGATTTTCCGATATGTGTAAAACAAATTAGGGGAAAAACAGCGCCAGTGCCATGGCACGACCTGAAACGTCGTTTAGTTAAATATGGCCATTTTTAAATATAAAAAAAATGGCGAAAAATCGTTATAAAATATTATAGGCAACATAGATTGCAAATAAACCAATTGGGCTTAAATTGTTTGATATTTGATGGTTGTATGTGCTTGACACGAAAATAACACTAAAGAACTGAAAGATGGAAGTCGAACAATATAACCATGGAAAGAATCGATTTAAATTCTAATGACGTGAATTATTTGAAAAAGCCAAGTTAACCCTCATTTCAAATAATTTATCGAGCGATTCGAATTGGAAAATGCAAAGACGATTCAAGACTGATGATCTTCGTATCAGTTGGATGGGCGCTGCTGAGGTTCCTGACCGCAGTAGCTACCGTGAAGGGACGGAAGTAGTAGTCGTCTGAACGTATGTGTTGATTGGACGGAGATACGAGGAATTGACGCCTCCGGTTTTGTTCAGACCCAGAACGGACTTGTAAATGGACTGTGTTGTCTGACATTGGATTTTGTTCTATACTGATTGATCTCTGTTAAATATATATCTGTTTGGCGGCGGAGAATTTATTCTTTTGCTTAACGCCCTTCTCTGAGACGTACGAGCTCAGAGGTTATATATCGATGGAAATCAATCGTATGGAGTGGACTGCCTATGTGGCATGCCAAGATGCTGTGATCAAGGCTTCTGTTGCAAAGCAAAGTCTTGTGGATGATGATCAAAGCACGACCTACGTGGCCTGGCTTTGTGTATAGCGTGGATTCGCGAGCCTCACACCCCGGTATGAGTCAAAAACGGGATACGGACTGCAGGGAGAGCACGACGTTTCTTTCAAGCTATGGTGGTGTCAGTGACTTACCAGCCCTGACATATTTATCTATTTTCACCTATGTGGTTGTTGGAATGGGAGGCGCCTCGATTATAGGTCTGTAAGGACCGGGAAACGTGTGTTCAGGAATAACTAATCCTCAAACGTAAGAGAGGACCGGCCCTGAAGATCCGGGGTTACCCAGAGTGTGTAGTCCTGAGGCATTTGCTAGAATGTCTCGAAGCGGAGAGGAGCTTGCCCCTTGCCTCGACTCATGACGGAAATCCAATTTCCAATACGAAATAACGGACTCGATTGTAGAACTAGTATGGCGACATAGTGGTATGGGGCACTTATGCCGCCTATGATTGATATTTATGATGCTATCCATTTTTGAAACATATATGCACTAGTAATAATATCAAATGATTTTTCTTTATACGTATCAAGCATATTTGGCCATTATAAGGTAAAACTCTATCCTCCGGCTTGCGTTGCATTGTATGATGGGACCTGAGTCTTATAATGGCTTCATTCTTTTTTAAAGCATTGCGTTGTTTTAAAAGAATTTACTTTGTTTTAAATGCACTAGCAATCACTGGAGTAAACCCGTTCCGCGAAAGTGGCGTGGTCCTATGATTTTCTTATTACTGTTGTTTTAAACTATTAAATAGATTCCTCATACCAGTCCCCATGACTGACTCGTTGTTTGTTTCACTTTGCAAACGCGGGTGCCCTTATTTTCACATGGGCAGCCTAGTTCACAGGTGACAGGTTGTTTTTGGCTCTGCACTATTGCATAGAGTGCATTTTGGCTCATGGCGAGGCTGACTTCACAGAGACGACTTTGACATTTTCCGCCATTATTGTACTTATGTTATGATTCCGCCACTGGCGATGCAGACTGCTTTTCTTTCAGTACTTCTTATTGTATGTATATGTACCGCCTTCGGCGATGTAGACTGATACCCTTATTATGTCTCACTGCATGTATGTATTCCGCCTCTGGCGATGATGACTGATCACTTCCCTTTATTTACTAAGTTATATCCTACGCTGTGCTATTCTGATGTTGTTACATGTTGTGATTCCGCTGTCATATCCATGTAAAATTATTCTATTTATTGTTTTTGCTATTATCTGTACTCTGCTATGATGATTAATGTGTTATATTCCAATGATTATAATTAATACCGCCCCTCGGATTTTGGGATCGTCACAGTTGGTATCAGAGCTTTGGTTAACCTTAGTTCCGGGATCTAACACATTAAACACCCCGTCAGAATAGAATCAGTAGTGTTCTAAGGCGAGTAGCTCATTAGAGATAGGATTAGCAATGTCCTAGAATGAGCTAAGCAGATTAGCAAAACAATTTGATCAGTACATCATTACCTTTCCTTATGTTCCCCTGCTTTATCATATATGAAAATTATCAAATCTGTGAGCTTGACTCTTTTCTTGCTTATATAGTACTCTTTCTGATGGCTACACGAGCAGCAGCAGCTAGAGGAGGCCGTGGAGGCCGAGCAGGAGCAGCAGGAGGACGGGGAATATCCCTGTAGCCGAGGGAGGCCCTATTGTTCAGCCACCAGCACCCGAGGACTTCGAGCTAGACAGAGTAGCGAAGAGGTATAGGAACCTTGGGGGAAAACCCTTTTCTGGCACTGGTACAGTGACAGAAGCTATTGCTTGGTTGAAGACCTGTGAGAAGATCTTTGAAGGCATGGGTTTGGGAACCAACAACAAAGCACGACTAGGTATTTGGCTCCTACAGGAGGAAGCAGAGCTGTGGTGGGATGCCATCACCTCAGAGGATGCAGCAGGTACTGTCAGAACCTGGGAGCAATTCAAAACCATGTTCAACGAGAAGTTTGTACCTGAACAGGCTTTAGAGAGGATGCGAGAGCAGTTTGCTAATCTCCAGCAAGGAGATCTCTCTATTCAAGATTACCTGAATAAATTCACCCAGTTGTCGCGCTATGCTCCAGAGCTTATTATGACTAACAAAGCAAAGAACAAGAGATTTATATTTGGGCTAAAGCGCAAATACCATGACAGAGCCATGAGCAACATCAAACTCTCCTCCTCAGAATTAGTAGAAATGGCTTGCAATTATGAAGATATGGATGAAAGGCACGCCAGCCAAGACCGCGCCAAAAGCCAAGCTGGAAATAAGAGCAAGGCTTCAGCAGATCAGCCCGAGTCTAGCATTACAGCGGCCGCTACTCAAAAACCTGGAAAGATCCCCAAAGGAAATTGCTACAACTGCGGGAAGTCAGGTCATTTTTCTAATGTATGCAAAGCCCCGAGGAAGCCAAAGGCAAATCCAGACTCAGCCGAATGCTACAACTTCCATAAGAAGGGGCACTATAGCAGGAACTGTCCTCTGAAGAAAAATGCACAAGTAGCTCATGTGTATGACGGGGGGGCCCCGCCAGCTATCACCGATGGATCAGGTAAACTCGACGTCTTTTGAGGTACCCTTACCATTAAAAATATTCCTGTTTCTGTACTTTTTGATACTGGTGCATCATGTAGCTTCATTTCTAGTAACATCGTTCATAAGTTAAAATTGAAACAAAGAAAGTTTAAAGAACCAATTAAAGTTAAAAACCCGATAGGAGGTTCTGTTAGTCTCAGTTCGTACTGTAGAGTGCCTATCTCTTATTCTTGCTACAAGTTCTCTTTTAAATTGATTGTCATGGACCTTTCCGAATTTGATATTATATTGGGGCTGGACTGGTTGACACAATATAAGGCCGAAGTTAGATGTGCCAGAAGGATTGTGAAAGTTAAAACAAAATTTGGGCATATCACTATACCATGCCACGGTTCAGAAATTAATAGAGCAGAATTTTGGTCTTCTTTAGAAGTTACTCCCCCTTCATTAGAAAAGATACCGGTCGTTAAAAACTACACGGATGTGTTTGAAGAAGTAGAAAACTTACCGCCGCAAAGAGAAATTGAATTTAGAATAGATCTAACTCCTAACGCCCGACTAGTAGTACATCCAATTAGAAGAATGGCCCCGAAAGAAAAAGAAGAGTTAGGTAGTCACACCCGAGAATTACTTTGGAAAGGTCTGATCAGACCGAGCTTTTCAGCTTGGGGAGCAGCTGTAGTATTTGTCCCGAAATCAGACGGTACTCTAAGACTTTGCGTTGATTACCGAGATCTCAATAAGCAGCCACTGAAGAACAAATATCCCTTGCCCCGAATAGACGATCTATTAGATCAATTAAATGGAGCAACCGTATTCTCCAGAATGGACCTAGCTACAGGTTTCCACCAATTACGTATAACCGAAGACTGTGTTCCTTTGACAGCCTTCAGGGGTCCCGATTTATTCTACGAATGGTTAGTAATGCCATTCGGCTTGTGTAACGCTCTGGCATACTTCGTCGATCTTATGAACAGAGTGTTCCGTGGAGTATTGAATAAATTTGTTCTAGTCTTCATCGATGACATCTTAATATACTCAAAGTCGAAAGACGAGCATGCAAAACATTTAGAACAAGTGTTGAAAATTTTAAGGAGAAATGTCTTGAAAGCTAAATTTTCTAAGTGTGTCTTCTGGCAGAATGAAGTTAAGTTCCTAGGCCATGTCGTATCAAAAGAAGTGATTGCTGTAGATCCAAGCAAAATTATAGCGATTTAGAACTGGAAACAACCTACTACCCCTACATAAGTTCGAAGTTTCCTTGGATTGGCTAGTTACTATCGGAAATTCGTTCAGGATTTTTCAAAGATATCTGGTGTATTGACAAAGCTTACAAAGAAGCATGAGAAATTCAAATGGACTCCCGAATGTGAAGAAGCTTTCCAGGAGCTGAAACTAAAGTTGACAACCGCTCCAGTATTGACAATTATAGAAGGCAACCAAGACTTGACTGTGTGGACACACGCTTCTATTAGAGGGCTAGGCGCAGTATTAATGCAAAAAGGCCAAGTGGTCGCTTATGCCAGCCGTCAGCTGAAGCCGCATGAAAGAAACTATGCAACTCATGATCTTGAGTTATTAGCTATCGTGTTTTCTTTAAGAATCTGGAGGCATTATTTATTGGGCGAGAAGTTCGAACTATTTACCGATCATCAATCCTTGAAATATCTATTCACTCAGAAGTATCTAAATTTGAGACAACAGCGTTGGTTAGAATTCCTTGCAGCATACGATTTTGAAATTCTATACACTCCGGGGAAAGCCAATGTTGTAGCAGATGCGCTCAGCAGAAAGAATGAAATCATCGCCAGTTTTGTCATCACGTCTTCATTGATAGAAAGGGTCTCGACCCTTCAAAAAGAGGATAATTTTGTAAAAGTGATGATCAGAAGAATCAATGACGGCATAGACTCCAGCTTCCAAGTGGATAGTGAGGGGGTTCTGAGATTAAAAGGAAGAATTTGTGTTCCCGACATCTCCGAGCTAAAGAGAGAAGTGCTAGATGAATGCCACAAGTCCAAATTAAGTATCCATCCCGGTGTGAGAAAAATGTATAACGATATCAAGCGCACATTCTGGTGGAAGGCGATGAAAAGAGATATTTCATTATATGTTAGTAGATGCCCCACATGTCAGCTAGTTAAGAGCGATCAGCAGAAATTAGCTGGGCTATTACAACCATTAGAAATTCCAGGATGGAAGTGGGAGCAAATTTCGATGGATTTCATTGATGGCTTGCCTCGAACTAGGAAAGGAAACGACAGTATATGGGTAATCGTAGATCGCTTCACGAAGACTGCCCATTTCATACCTGTCCGGTCCAACAGAACGGCTCAAAGTTTAGCACAGATTTACTTCAAAGAAATAGTTAAACTGCATGGGGTGCCGCTCAATATAGTCAGTGATAGAGATCCCCTGTTTACTAGCAAATTCTGGGAAGCATTCCAGACAGAATTGGGATCCAAATTGAATCTAAGCACCGCTTATCACCCACAGACAGACGACCAAACTGAGCGGGTGAATAGAATTCTAGAAGATTTACTGCGGGCTTGTGTTATCGATTTTGGAGGCTCATGGGAAGATCACTTATATTTAGCCGAATTCTCTTACAACAATAGCTATCAAGCAAGTTTGGGAATGTCTCCATTTGAAGCATTATACGATAGACCGTGCGATCTCCCGCATGTTGGGTAGAACCTGGCAACAGACTTGTGTTAGGGCCTGATATGATTCGAGAAGCATCGGATAAAGTCGATTTCATTAAGAAGCGATTGAAAACCGCGCAGAGCCGACAGAAAAGTTATGCTGATGCGAGAAGAAGAGATTTATCATTTGCCGTTGGCGATTATGTTTATTTAAGAGTTTCTCCAATGCGGGGAGTAATCAGATTTGGCAAGACTGTGAAGTTGGCACCGAGATTTATTGGTCCCTTTCTTATACTTGAACGGATTGGAACTCTGGCATATAGGGTTTCATTACCTGATTGGTTGCCTGGTGTACATGATGTGTTCCACGTGTCTCAACTAAGAAAACATGTTCATGATCCAGATCTTGTTGTGGAAGAAGCAGTGCAACAGGATATAGACATAACTCCAGAATTAGCGCTCAGAAGAGAGCCATTAAAGATTGTTGGCGAAGAAACTAGAGAGCTAAGGAGCAAAAAGATTCAGTAAGTCAAAGTGCAGTGGAGTAGTGATCCTAGAGACTGTACTTGGGAGACCGAGGAAAGCATTAAACAAGCCTACCCCAAATGCAGAGTGGACATCTCTGACTAACTCCGGTGCAAGGTACCTTTATAATACTTTGCATTTACATTTTATTTCCTACTTAGCTGTTATTTCCTTTTCGAGGACGAAAAGTTTTAAGTGGGGGAGATTGTAATAACCCGGAAAATGTGAACCAATTTAAAATTTTTAAAATTGGTCAATACCAAAGAATTTGAATAATTGAAATAGCATATTTCAATAAAATAGAGAATTAGGTATAGGATTGCAGTTTGAAATTTTGAATACAAACTTTGTCTGACTGTACCGGGTGGAAAATATAACGGATTTTAGCGAAACTGAAAATATTTAAATCTGTTTATGAATACCTTTCTAACACTGAAAAATCGAAGTTTCATAACGGGAATCAAAAGTTATGGCCAAATGAATTTTCAGAAAGGTTGCTATATAGCATATATAGCCCTTGAAAATTGATATTTTGCATACGACCTCGGAATTCGACGAAACCACTTTTGTTAGGTCCGGGATGTCAAATTATTGCTAAGTTTCAAATTTCATAATTTTTGAAGCTAGTATGTGAGCGGGGCAAAAGAAAATGTGATTGGTCAATTTCTGTTAAAATGGGTCGACCTAAAAATGGCCGTTTTTCAAACAAGCTCAGAATTTGATGAAACTGGTTTTGTTAGGACCGTATCGCCAAAACAAAGCTAGATTTATTTTTCTGGAATTTTTCGATTCAGTTTGTGGCCCTGGCAAATTGAAATGTACGTTCAAATTAAATATTGAATGTTTTATATTTTAATTTGAAAAATAACTGACTGTAATAGTCGAATTTGCCAACGAAACATATCCCATTGTGTCCGGAATTGGGGTATTTAGCTAGGGGCGACAGTCGTTGGGTTTGATTTCGAGTTTGTTTGTAAAAACACTATTTAAAATTTTCCTATAAAGCTTCGACCAATAGGATTTTTTCTTTAAAAAAAAAATCGCAAGAAACCCTAGCCGCCAGGCGATTTGGACGTTCCTCGTTGCTCCATGCTTCTCCTCCATTTTTCGATCGCCACAGGCGACGCTAGGCCGCGCCACCACCACCACTCCACTCGCCTTCGTCCCCTCTTCACATCCGACCAAACGTCGCCCTCCACCATCGCCGATATCGCCTGAACCACACCGAGGAAGTCGCCACCTTCCTGACGCCGCGCCGCCTTCCTCCGACCACCGAAGGGAACCGCACCACCACCGACAGGGAGCTGGTTCGTAGCTCTTCCATGTGGCACTACCTGATCGAAGCATAGATCGACGGATTTCACGGATTTTGCTAACCTAGTTTTGGATCAAAAATAAAGGTACGACCTTTATTATTCTGAAATGAAAATAACACTATAAAGCGTTGCAAAACTTTGAAAAATAATATCTTTTTCGTTCTTTAACGAAATTCGATGAAACAGGAGACACCGTGACCGCAAGGAGGCTCTCTACATTCTAGAAGAAGCCGCGGATTTTTCTGATCTTCCTAGGATTTTTAGCATTGCAATAACCAATGTAAGGAATCTAAACTAAATTGTGTGAATGGAATCGCGTTGTATAAATTATATAAGCGAAGTGTAAATTATATACGCATTGTATACCTCATGTACACGTGTTGTATAAGTTATATTAGCGATGTATAAATTATACAAGCGTTGAATGAAACATATATGCTTTGAATTGTGATGAAATGCAAGTGAATCATAATGTAATATATATATATATATATATATATATATATACACACTCCCCTCATCCACAGACCATGGACGATATTTATTGCTTGTGATTGACGTGATATTATATGGTATGACGAATGGTTGGAAATAATTGTTTGTGGTTGATATTGTGGTTGAAAAATACCTTTGTGGTTGAAAAATACCCTCTTGTGGTTGAAACAAATTAGAATAGGATTATGGAATTGAAAATAAAACATGCCGCCTGCTTGCGAACTAGATGCATGATCCCCATTGTCAAAAACCGCGAGGTTTTAAGGTAGAGCGAGGAGCCGTACTAGGGACGGTCTCGGTTTTAACTACCCTGCCGTTATGCTGCCAAAATTTTCTGAAATATTCATGTGTTAGAATAATTTTCATTCATGGGAATAAACTATAGCGAATATTCATGTGTTGAGTTGAAATTCATTCGTTGAATCAAAATTCTTGTGTTGAATATTATTTGAATTTAAACAAATAGCTTTAGCGATAAAAATCACATTTTTATATATATACGAACTATATAGAATATTCATGTGTTGAGTTGCAATTCGTTCGTCGAGTTGAAATTCATGTGTTGAATGTTATCGTATTTTAAAATAAAATGAATCGACAATAAAAACTACATTTTTATTGTGAATATGAAGTGTTAAAAACATTCACGTGTTGAATAAATATTTTTGATGATATAAATATTTCTTTTATCCTGTATACGCTTTGATAAAAATACACACGTGTTGGAATAAATAATAGTTTGCTAGAAATATTATTATTAGCTTTGTTCTGCATATATATACATGTGTTGAACAGGAAAAATGGATTAGTTGTAGAGTAAAGAAATTATTTGTGTGCCCGACAAATAGGTAAGCCTTGATGAGCTGGCTGCGCAATTTTATTTTTATATCAACTCCTGTGAATGCCATTGGATGCGGAGTGCTGGTTATTCTGAGTGAAATAATAAACATCGCCATAGGATAGTAACAATTAATTTTGAACTACACTACATGGCATACGTCTTGACGATAGGCATACTTCATCATATTCCACATAAGCAATTAGAGCTTGTGTGACGAGGTGGGAGATTTACCATACGAGCGAGAGGCTTGTATGGCGATGATTTTATACTACAGATTGAACTGATGACTGATATGGACTATATAAAATATAACGATAAATTGCCAGATTAATAAAAACCCCACACGGGTCTGGAGTTAACAATAATCACGTCTCTCTAGTTATTAGATACGGCACATGGACTATTTATTTCCACACGGAAACGGGGTGACGAGAATTTATTCTATGGAGTGATTATCTGTACATACTTCCCCGTAAACACCAGAATATATCACTATAAATATGTGGATGCTTTTTAGGATTTATTAGGTACCTAACACGGCCCAATAAATTTCCAAACCCCTCCCCGTACAAAGGAGGTTATGGAGAAATTTTTCGAAATATTAAGGCGTTAGTGAAATATTTGAAGTGAAAATAAAGTTGAAAATATAGAATGAACTATAGTTGGAATTATAGAATGAACTATATTTATATATATAAATATAAATATAATTAAAAGGAATCGAAGCCGTGCAGTTCGTGTTTCGGAATCGTAATTTGAAATGATTAGTACAAGAAATCCGACCATCGAATTTTCCCGAAACCACAACCGCTGGGTTCGCCTTGGAAATATCTTCCCAACGGCACCAACCTTGTAAAAATCCAACGGTTGGATTGTCCGGAATGTTTAATTCAAATCTGAAGAAAAACAGCGCCAGAATCATTTATATTTATATATAAATATAAATATAAATATAATTAAAAGGAATCGAAGCCGTGCAGTTCGTGTTTCGGAATCGTGATTTGAAACGATTAGTACGAGAAATCCGACCATCGGATTTTCCCGAAACCACAACAGCTGGGTTCGCCTTGGAAATATCTTCCCAACGGCACCAACCTTGTAAAAATCCAACGGTTGGATTTTCCGGAATGTTTAATTCAAATCTGAAGAAAAACAACGCCAGAATCATTTATATTTATATATAAATATAAATATAATTAAATTTAATCGAATAACGACGCTGCTGTTCGAATTTTGAAACCGTAACTTCAAACGACTAGTGTGGGAGATCCGACCGTCGGATTCTCACGAAACTGGAACCGTTGGGTTCGCTTTGGGAATACCTTCCCACTGATATAGACTTCGTAGAAATCCAACGGTTAGATTTTCCGATATGCGTAAAACAAATTAGGGGAAAAACAGCGCCAGTGCCACGGCACGACCTGAAACGTCGTTTAATTAAATATGGCCATTTTTAAACAAATAAAAATGGCGAAAAATCGTTATAAAATATTATAGGCAACATAGATTGCAAATAAACCAATTGGGCTTGAATTGTTTGATATTTGATGGTTGTATATGCTTGACACGAAAATAACAATAAAGAATTGAAAGATGGAAGTCGAACAATATAACCATGGAAAGAATCGATTTAAATTCTAATGACGTGAGTTATTTGAAAAGGCCGAGTTAACCCTCATTTCAAATAATTTATCGAGTGATTCGAATTGGAAAATGCAAAGACGATTCAAGACCGACGATCTTCATATCGGTTGGATGGGCGCTGCTGAGGTTCCTAACCGGAGTAGCTACCGTGAAGGGACGGAAGTAGTAGCCGTCTGAACGTATGTGTTGATTGGACGGAGATACGAGGAATTGACGCCTCCGGTTTCGTTCAGACCCAGAACGGACTTGTAAATGGACTGTGTGTCTGACATTGGATTTTGTTCTATACTGATTGATCTCTGTTAAATATATATCTGTTTGGCGGCGGAGAATTTATTCTTTTGCTTAACGCCCTTCTCTGAGACGTACGAGCTCAGAGGTTATATATCGATGGAAATCAATCGTATGGAGTGGACTGCCTATGTGGCATGCCAAGATGCTGTGATCAAGGCTTCTGTTGCAAAGCAAAGTCTTGTGGATGATGATCAAAGCACGTCCTACGTGGCCTGGCTTTGTGTATAGCGTGGATTCGCGAGCCTCACACCCCGGTATGAGTCAAAAACGGGATACAGACTACGGGGAGAGCACGACGTTTCTTTCTAGCTATGGTGGTGTCAGTGACTTACCAGCCCTGACATATTTATCTATTTTCACCTATGTGGTTGTTGGAATGGGAGGCGCCTTGATTATAGGTCTGTAAGGATCGGGAAACGTGTGTTCAGGAATAACTAATCCTCAAACGTAAGAGAGGACCGGCCTTGAAGATCCGGGGTTACCCAGAGTGTGTAGTCCTGAGGCATTTGCTAGAATGTCTCGAAGCAGAGAGGAGCTTGCCCCTTGCCTCGACTCATGAAGGAAATCCAATTTCCAATACGAAATAACGGACTCGATTGTAGAACTAGTATGGCGACATAGTGGTATGGGGCACTTATGACGCCTATGATTGATATTTATGATGCTATCCATTTTTGAAACATATATGCACTAGTAATAATATCAAATGATTTTGCTTTATACGTATCAAGCATATTTGGCCATTATAAGGTAAAACTCTATCCTCCGGCTTGCGTTGCATTGTATGATGGGACCTGAGTCTTATAATGGCTTCATTCTTTTTTAAAGCATTGCGTTGTTTTAAAAGAATTTACTTTGTTTTAAATGCACTAGCAATCACTGGAGTAAACCCGTTCCGCGAAAGTGGCGTGGTCCTATGATTTGCTTATTACTGTTGTTTTAAACATAGATTCCTCATACCAGTCCCCATGACTGACTCGTTGTTTGTTTCACTTTGCAAACGCGGGTGCCCTTATTTTCACACGGGAAGCCTAGTTCACAGGTGATAGATTGTTTTTGGCTCTGCACTATTGCATAGAGTGCATTTTGGCTCATGGCGAGGCTGACTTCACAGAGACGACTTTGACATTTTCCGCCATTATTGTACTTATGTTATGATTCCGCCACTGGCGATGCAGACTGCTTTTCTTTCAGTACTTCTTATTGTATGTATATGTACCGCCTTCGGCGATGTAGACTGATACCCTTATTATGTCTCACTGCATGTATGTATTCCGCCTCTGGCGATGATGACTGATCACTTCCCTTTATTTACTAAGTTATATCCTACGCTGTGCTATTCTGATGTTGTTACATGTTGTGATTCCGCTGTCATATCCATGTAAAATTATTCTGTTTATTGTTTTTGCTATTATCTGTACTCTGCTATGATGATTAATGTGTTATATTCCAATGATTATCCTTAATACCGCCCCTCGGATTTTGGGATCGTCACACAAGCGCAACAATCTTTTGTACCCCAAGACGATAAACAATTGACGTCACTTGAGAAAAGTCTCGAAGCGTTGACTAAAGAAACTACTCAAAATCTCCACTCAAATAGCAATCTGCAAAATTTATTGACTTCGCACATGCAAAATACGAGTCAATCGATCGTTAAACTTGAAATGCAAATGAGTCCGTTGGCCACTTCTGTAAGTGAACGGGAAAGAGGCACTTTCCGGATTCAACCCATTCCAATCCCCTAGAGTCAAAATCCTAATCCAAACCAAGTTCATGTCATCCAAGATATCAATCTAACTCAATTGAATGCTATCATGACTTTACGATCCGGTAAGAAAATCGATAATCAGGTTAAAAATCCAAATAACTTACCAAATGTTCCTCTCGACTCTTCTAAAACCATGCATGAATGATCTTGATCCAAATTCTGAATCTAATTCTTCTCTAACTCAAGTAGACCGACCAATTGAGTTTTGCATTCTATTTCCTCATCGCTTTAGACCAAAGAAACTTTCCAACCAAATGGAAAAGATTTTGGAAATATTCAAACAAGTGAAATTTAACATTCCTCTTCTTGACATCATTCAACAAGTCCCAACCTACGCTAAATTCCTCAAGGACTTGTGTACCCAAAAACGACACACTCATGTACCCAAGAAAGTTTTCTTAGCCACTGGACTTAGTGAAGTCTTGTCCCAATCAAAACCAGTGAACCCCATAATATCATGTACTATTAGGGACAAGAAAATCGATAGATGCTTTTCCATATTCCGTCTATCACCAATTAGGACTAGGAGAACTGAAACCCACTAAGGTTACCCTTCAGCGTACTGACCGTTCAATTAAGAGACCTGTGGGTGAAATCGAGGATGTATTGATAAAATTAGGCTAATTCATCTTTCCAGTTCACTTCATTGTCCCAAAAACTTAACATGTAAGCAATCCTATAAACCAGATTCCTTTGATTTTAGGACGACCCTTCTTAGTAACCTCTAATGCGCTTATCAACTACAGAAATGAGTGGTAACATGGCCATCGAAATAAACATCTTTAGAACAAAAAACTCTTCTAACTCTAATGTAGACCAGTTTTCTGAAATCCATGTTATCCATGACAATGAACCTAAGCTCAACCATCTGAACAACGAAATTGAATCGAATTATGAAAATTTGTTTCAAGATATCCCCCAAAATGTCTCTAATTCAATTCCTTTTGAACCGCACACAACTGAGTCTATCCTTCAACCAATTTCTTTGGTTGAGTCGTCTCTCAAATCCGAACTAAATTTCTTCCCAGTCATCTTAAGTATGCTTACTTAGGAGACAATGAAACTCTTACTTTATTTATTGCTTCTGACCTTACTATAGAGCAGAAATAATTGCCCTTTCCCATCCTTAAGAAAAATAAGGAAGCAATTGGTTAATCCATGGCTGACATTAAGGGGATTAGTCCTTCAATAATCCAAAATCGAATCCACCTTATAGATGATGTTAAACCCACTCGTGATCCCCAGCGTTGACTAAACCCCATCATGAAAGAAGCAGTTCGTGATGAAATCCTTAAATGTCTTGACAATGGAATCATCTACCCAATTTCTGTTAGCCAATGAGTTAGTCCAATTCATGTCGTACTAAAGAAATTAGGGATAACCGTGACCTAAGATGAAGCTAACGAGCTTATCCCAACCCGCACCCATACGGATTGGCGTGTTTGCATTGGTTATAGGAAACTTAACGCTGCAACATGTAAGAATCATTTCCCTCTGCCATTTATCGATCAAATGTTAGAATAACTAGTCGGTCACGAGTTCTACTATTTCGTTGACGGGTACTCAGGCTATAATCAAATGCCTATCACTCTTGAGGACCAAGAGAAGACCACTTTAACTTATCATTTCAGTACATTTGCATACCGTCGTATGCCTTTTGGTCTCTGTAATGCACTTGCAACCTTCCAGAAGTGCATGGTTAGCATTTTTTTCTGATATGATCGAATAATTTTTGGAAGTTTTCATGGTTGACTTTTCCATCTTTGGGGACTCTTACACTAAGTATTTACATTACCTTGATCTTGTTCTTAACAGTTGCAAAGATAAACACTTAACTCTTAATTGGGAAAAATGACACGTCATGGTCTAACATGGCATTCTTTTGGGACATATCATCTCTAATAACGGAATTGAAGCAGACAAAGCCAAAATCGAAGTTATCTCTAATCTTCCCATTCCTAAATCCGATAAGGACATCTGATCTTTTTTAGGTCATGCTGGCTCTTACTGTCGCTTTATAAAGGATTTTAGCAAAATCACTCGACCTTTGACTAACCTTCTTAGTAAGGATGTTCCTTTTGTCTTCAACTCTGATTGTATTTCATCTTTTGAGCATCTCAAAAGACGAACTTGTCTCTGCCCCTATCATCTGCTCTTCCAACTGGATGCTGCCTTTGGAAATCATGTGTGATGCCTTGAATTTCGCTGTAGGCACTGTCTTAGGACAACGTATCGATAAAATTCTTCATGTCATTTACTATGTGAGTAGGACTTTGAACGATGCTCAAATAAATTATACAACCACTGAAAAGGAACTTTTGGTAATCGTTTTCGTTCTAGAAAATTTAGACCTTATCTAGTTGGCTCATACATCACTGTTCATACTGATCACTCTGTACTTAGGTAACTTTTCTCTAAAAAGGATGCTAAGGCACATCTCATTCGTTGGATCCTTCTACTTCAAGAATTTGACATTACCATTAAGGATAAAAAAGGATCCGACGACGTTATTCCGGACCACTTGTTTCGTCTTCCAAATGCCACATCTTCTTCTCTTCTGATCAACGAGAAATTTTCCGGATGAACAACTCTTTTCTTTATCCATTGATCCTTGGTTCGCTGACATTGTCAACTACTTAGTCACCAAGCAGACCCCTTCTTTTTGGTCCAAGCTAGACAAACAAAAATTCTTTTCCCAAGTCAAACATTTTTATTGGGATGACCCTTATACTTTCAAGTATTATCCCAATCAAATCATTCAAAGGTGTGTTCCCGACACTGAAATTTGCAGTGTCCTCTCTTTCTATCACGACTAAGCCTGTGATGGTCACTTCAATCCCAAAAAGGCAGCCGAGAAGGTTCTCCAATCGGGTGTCTATTAGCCCAACCTTTTCAAAGATACTTACGAATTTTGCAAAAATTGTGATTGATGTCAATTCTTAGGGAAGATTGGCAAACAAAATATGATGCCTCTAAACCCCATTCAAGAAGTCGAAATTTTTGATGTTTGGGGTATAACTTTATGGGACCCTTCCCTAATTCTTTTGGGAACCTTTTTATTCTCTTAGCTGTTGATTATGTTTCTAAATGGGTCGTAGCTGATCCATGCAAAACAAACAATAACAAGTTTGTTGTGCGCTTCGTAAAAGAAAACAACTTTTTTAGGTTTGGCACACCTCGCACAATAATCAACGACAACGGGACACACTTCTGTAATCGTTCTTTTGAAGCCCTCATGAGAAAGTATTCAATAAACCATAAGTTATCCACTCCTTACCATCCTCAAACTTGTGGGCAAGTTGAAGTATCAAATAGGCAGATTAAACAAATCCTTGAGAAAACTATGAACCAAAACCGTGAAGATTGGTCCCATAAGTTAACCGATGCTCTTTGGGCTTACCACACCACTTTCAAAACAAACTTAGGTATGTCCCCTTATCAGTTGATTTTTGGTAAGCTATGTCACTTGCCAGTTAAACTAGAACATATAGCGTTATAGGAAATAAAAACTTTAAATCTTGACTTAGAGCAAGAAGGTGAACTTAGGAAGCTTCAACTTAATGAACTTGATGAAATTCAAAATGATGCATATGAAAATGAACGAATTTATAAGGAAAAAACAAAAAAAATTCATGATAAATCAATTTTACATAAAACTTTCATGCAGGTCAAAAAGTTCTTTTGTATGACTCGAAATTGCATTTATTTCCGGGTAAGTTAAAATCTAGATGGACATGACCTTACACTGTATGGACCGTTTTTTCGTATGGTGCGGTGAAATTGAGAATCCAACCGATGAATCATCCTATAAGGTCAATAGTCAACTCCTTAGACCTTACTTGGAACCAATACCCAACCAAGAGGTAGAGCTCATGGTCCTCCATGAGCCACATTACATTCAGTAAGACGCACTTACCCTCCTTTGTACATATGTAAATATTCTCTTGTTAAATAATTTCCTTTCACTAAGATATGTCTGATCAACGACTATGAGGACACAGTCACACTCAAGTGTGGAAGGGAATTTACATTACATCAGCAATCAAATTTTATGAACTAGGTCATTTGTTGAACAAGGACTAACTTATATTCATAAATAACACCTTGGTTCTTTATTGATAAGTTGAATTGCTGGGTAATGGGAATGAAAATTAATCATTCATTGAGTCATAATGTGTCTTTTTAAGATGTTAGCTTGATACTGTGCAGACATCAGTCGTGTTCTGGAGTAAGCATGCCAACCCTTGTTATACATGTTATAATGTACAAGTAAAAAAATCATTAAAAAAGATCAAATAAAAATGATTTTGCACCTACATTTGTTGGATTTTCTTAGTTTGTTACATGCATAATATTTTTTCCACTCAAGTTTTAAACGTGTAAGTTCTAAATTCCACTTGGCCCACTTAAGGAGAAATGACTCATTATAGTATTCTTCTTCGATACCCTACATTATTCAAACCTAAGTTTTAGTCGATGTACATCCATTTTTCGACAAGTTTTTCTTATATTGGTATAGTTAAGAACCTTTTTACTGATTTATTCTCAAAGGTTAAAAAAATGTCATCTTTTTATACTAATATTACACTACCCACTCTGTACTTGTTTTAAGGTAGGATAACCATATACAACATCTTAGTTTATATGGGTTATCTATCTTATGAAACTTTGCTTATCTTTCCTTTCATCTTTTTGTATAATATCAATCCAGACTTGTATGTTGAATTAGGGTTATAGAAGAAGAGTAACTAGGGCACAAAATTTTCCATGCATGAAGTGTTGGTTATGATCCACTTAGTAGAGGAGGAATCAAATGAATAATATACGTTATCATTCCATTCCATCTACACTCATCATTCATCATGCATTTTCAAAAAAAAAAAGAAAAAAAAATGCAATAAAGAGAAAATCTCTGAGAATAAAATAGTCATTCATCATTCTTGATTATAAAGCATTCATTTCCATTTCATCCACATCCATCATACCGTACTTAGAAGCAAGGATTGTAGTAGAGGATATGAAAGGAAACAAAACGTCCACATGTGCCATAGTATTACTTTATCTTTTGTAGCTTGAAGTTCAACTAATACGCTTGTCCTCTTATCTATAATATGTTTAGAACTTACAAAATTCTCCTCCATCTACGCATAAGTCACATCCAATGTATTACAGTTACACTGATGCAAAATTATTCAAAAAAAAAAAGAATAAATGATTGGGTGCACATTATCGATATGTAGAACTTTGGTTGACACCACGCTCTTAATCTTCAAGGCAATTACAGTGTTATTAAGGAATTATGATTTAGTTTGAAAATTTGTATTCATTTTTTCACCAATTATAGGATGGACAATTTAGGACTAAATCGTTGTAATTGAAGTTAGGTAAAGTCCTTGGAATTTATAAGACATTAAATATATTATTTTATTAATCCGCGTACATAAGACGCTTTGGATTTTGTGGGTAGTAACCGCTGAAAATCTTCACGACACAACACCGTCCTACTAGGGACACCTAGGAGTTTAACGGCTTGTTGCATGCGCTAAAGGCAATCGTATTTCCTACGAAAGAGTGACATATCTTAGTTTAGTTTATTCAATGATGAATAAAAAGATAAGTGTAGGGGTATTTGATATACACTTAAATGTGTGCATTTTATCCGCTTATTTATCTTATTTTCTCTTTTAAATAATTGATACTGTGTATTTATAGTTGTGTTTTCAGATTATTTAAGATGAATGGATTGATGCACTTAATTGTTGAAAAGCTTGAAGAATTGGTGCAAGAAGAGTGTTGATTTTTAGAGCTGGATTAAAGCATGAAGACCTGAATAAATGTTGTTGTCAATCACCTTCTGCGGCATGTTTTAAAGTCAAGATTCAATGCTTTTTCATAAAGATCACTTGTCTTAGATGTTATGGAGTTATTATTCATTGAAGTTGATTCTGTTTGATGCCCGTAAGCTATTTTTCCATGACATTTGCATACCCATTCACTTGCGTTAACTTTGGCCTAGTTGTTATTTAGGCAAAGCCTTTTGTCCCACATCTTGTAATTGGCCACTTAGTATTGGTCATGACAGCTATAAATACACTATATCTCTTTCATTTAGAATTACATTGGCTTTTATTCTGTAACTCCTCTCTTGGAATAAAACTATTCTTCTCCTTTTCTCTTTAGTTTTTATGTTATTTTATTTTATTTATGCTTGTTATTTTATTCTTTGTTCATTATCATTTAGCTACGTCTAGCTAATCCTCTTTAATTAGGGGGTGATGACGCTTATAGATTAGATTCAATATGAATCACATAGCCAAATAGATTAGGACTTCATGTATATAGATCTGGATCTGAACCAAGATTTAGATCTGAACCTTCTTACTTTGTGTTGTAGAAGAGTTGTGCTCCTTCATAGGGTATATTCGTGTTCGATCTAACACTTATCAGATTTAGATCTAATTTTTTAGGGTTTTAGATATAAAGTAATGAATCTGTCCTGATAGCCTATGGTTGTTTAAGAGCTTAGCTCCTGCATAGGCTATGCATGTCGTTATTCACATATTTGTTTCTAAAAACCTAATTATTGTTGATTCATCTTTGTGACAGAAGCATGAGTTAGATCTGTATTAATATATTTGGCTATTGATGATTATTAATCTAGTTTATGTCATTACTCCCTAATTGCTTTCATTTATTATAAAAAATTCTCTTTTTAATTATTTTCTGTTATGTATAAACAATCAAATTTTCGGAATAACTTGATTGGATTTATTAATTAAAATAATTTTTGTCCCAGAGTTCGACACCCTTTACCACAACACTTGTTGTTTAGGAATGCTGAACGAATTAAATAGTTGTTTACAATTGTTTAATTTGTTCGAAAACAAAGCTAAGGTGAAAGGATGCTAAAGTCAGTTTGGCTTCGGCGTAGTCAAAGCCAGTCATTCAATACACATTTTCAGGACTCGAATTGAAGAAACAAAGAATTCCTCCATGCGTCGGAAGTTTCTATCAGTGAAACCCAAGGACATGGTCTTCAGGGCAATTATCTTCGAGTACCCTAAACAAGCTAAGTGTGCCTTTTGTACCACTCAAGGGGAATATTTTAAAAGCTAAAGTCTGCATCAGATGATTATTGTAAGCAGGCATCATACCCAAAAGAAGATGATGCCTCAAAAAGCGTTAATAGCCGGGAGTTCCCATAACCTTACCCTTTCCGCTGATAGCCAAAGCTTCTAGTTCCCAAAGAATCCCTTTAGAGAACCCTATAGCCGCCCCATTGTTACCTTTCAGAAGATACCAAAGGCATATTCACTAGGTCTTCATATGTGCTTCCGCAGAAGCACCAGGACGATGATCATATGACGAAGTGATTGTCAACCCACACATATAAATACGACATAGGGGTCTAGAATGAGGGACCAAATTATTCATTCTTACTCTTACATCTGAAAGTTTGAATAGATAACTCTAAATTTAGAATCAAGAAAAGTTTATAACATTGGAATTCATTAATAAAGAGATTTGCTAACGTAATTGAGGTACTAAAGTGGTAATTCTTTAATTATCATACTATTATTATCTTATAATTTTGCAGGTCTAATGCCAAGAGCACCAAAAGGGGATGATTTGATAAACATACCCTCTAGAAACTCCAAAAGCCTTAAGAATTAGAATAATTTGGCTATGGCCACTTTTAGGATAGGTTGTTCGAAATGTTGCAACACATAACCCAATGATGGTTTCATAAGATATCCAAACTGATTAGAATTCCTCATTCCTTTCAGAAGATTTAGGATGTCCATCATAAAACTCAACCGATAGGTTTAAGTAATAGTAATCTATATGGTAATTCGTTAAAGGAAATAGTTCAAACGCCCCACGAAAGGACCTAGCGGCTTGGCCGAAAGCTTATTACGAAACCTATAAAAATTAAACTACCGGAATCAGTATATCAAAGCACAGAGCTTCTCCTGATTGGCTTTTCTAACATCAATCATACTACAACTGATCATTTCTCTTATTTTTCTATAAGAATTAATTTTATGAGATAAAAGGAATCCCTCCATAGGAACTATATTATAAAAATAGCAGCATAACCCGAGTTAACCCTTTCGTGAGTAAAGAAAATTTCAAGGACTACACTATTTGGGGTGTTAACCATAACAAAAAATAATTAAATAACTAAATGAAAAAAAATAGAAGAAACAGAAAAGAGAAATATTAGCAGTAGCGATTAACTAGTTGATTAGTAATATAGATCAATTAAATATGAAAAGAGATCTATTAGCATCTTGACAAACTAGTAGGTCCCAAATAAGATCAAAAGAAAAGTAAAGTAAGATGATTATGAAGAACGTTAATAAAAATAAAATAAAGACTTTGCGCCTCGGTAATAGTGGCATGGGTACGAAATGCGGAATGACATGCTAAGAGCTCACTATGTGCATACGCTAAGATCAACCATTTATGTGGTGCTCGCGACCGGGCTAGGTGCATTAAGGAGGGTTTTACGACTTCGATCGGTTTTCCTCCTAAACAAATTAAAAACAAATAAAAAATAAATAAAGAATTTATTGTTGAAATAAAAAGTTAGATTACATGTAAATAGAATAAAAAGGAAAGCAAAGAAAGTAAAAAAAGACAACTAATAGCAAAGAAATAATTAAGAGAACTTCATCTCAAGGAAAAGGTTTGAAACATAATGGAATGGAGCTAGAAAGCAAAACAAATAAGATAAGATGATTTTCACCACAAAGGGACTTCACAGTATTAAAAGCTTACTATCTTTGTGCGGGTCTGCATTTACTCTTTTGAACCAATGAATTTGCATCTGGACCTTACACTGTATGAGCTCCTCATAGTGTAGAGCAACTTCTCCATTGCACTGGCAACTGAAAAAAGATTTTTTTTTTCGATTTCTCGAACACTTGAATTTCTTCTATCTTCTTTCCCAAATACTCTTGGACCTCAATTGTAGAGATCCAGTAGATACTGATCTGTCTGACACCATTTGTTGTAATTCAAAGAGAAAACAACAAATAAAAAAGATTAAATTGTATTTGATGAAGGATTACTGAAAGTGCTTCTATATTCCTGCTTTCTTCTAGTTTTGCATGTCTCATTTTGATTTACCGTTTTTGGTGCAAACAATGATTGTATTACATTATATATTAGATAGTTAATAAAATATCCCATGCCGTGCCATTATATTCGACCATAACCCATTGTAGCTCTGCATTAAACTAAATATATCTGGCTCCTTTGGTTATCAATATTTTCATCTTATAATCTTTTACTCCACGTCCTTCCCCAAAGTTAGACTACGCTACATGCTCACACGCATCTTTTAAAATGGTGCTAACATGAAAGATTACTTTAAATCTGCTCTGTTCGTCTCCACACGACAACAAGTATTACATTGATTATTTTTAACCAATTGTTGTATACGTAGTATTGCATTGATTTGACAAGGCAATTTGACAAGACGATTTTTGGAAAATCATCAACTGATTTAGTCATAGATTCGACAAGACGATTTTTGGAAAATCGCCAATTGGCGACTTTTCAAAAATCATTGATTAGGAAATGCTCAATCGACGCTAACATGCTAAAAGTAGCATATATTTGTAAATATTTTGAAAACGGGTCTAAATACGTAATAACTTTATAAAACTAGCACACATCCGAAAAAATTCCTTGTGATTATGAGTAAATTATTATGTTAAAACAAAATTATGATCTAATTCACGTTATTAATTAACAACAATTTTGCCTCAATTTTTTATGATAAGGGATGAGAATACACGGTAAAGGTAATCTATAGTTGTAGTTTTCTCCACTCTCAGCGTTCTTTCATACAAATCCACTTAATGTATATTCGAGCATCCTATTACTGACGCATATACAGCCGGGACTAATGCATTTGCAATATTTAATCTAATTTTTTTCTTCCAAACTACGGTACCTACTTTACATATTCTATTTCTAACATATACTTCACCTTCTGTTCAACTCCGACTACAAGAAACTATTTTGCACTCACATGTTGCTATTAAACTCCATGGTTAAATTTCATGTTATTTCAATAGATGGTTAATTGATTGTTTGAAAAATATTCATTTGCCATGCTTAGATTCTTCCTACTGTGTGTGTATATGACGAAAAAGGTAGTAATGGTATGGTAAACAATATCCGGGCAAAATATACACATGGTTATATAAGAAAAAACATGCATGTGATGTGGATGAGTATTAATATGTAATCAGGCTAAGGTAGCGTTTGATTTTCCAAGTGATCATTTAAAGTTCGCGTCTGCGTTCGATGCGTCTAACGCGTCTGACGCGTCGTACGCGTCAACCGTGGGACCCACACATTTGCTCCTTCGAGACGAATGGTTGAAAAGTTAGCTTTCGCATCTGACACGTCGGACGCCATGAATTTTCTGGAACTGCCGATTCTCTTCACTTCAGCTATATATACCAACTCATTTCCACCTTTTTCCACCACCAAATCTCGCAAAAAACCCGAAAAATTTAAGCTCCAATCTCCATCAACTCGTCAATTTTTTCAGGTTTCTACTTTTATATTTATGTTTTTTAGCTTCTTTACTCCCATATATATTATTTTTTTGTAATTTTTGTGATTTTTTCAGACTGGCAGGAAGTCAGTCTTCATCTACATGTTCCATTGCCGAATGGAACAACGACATGACCAATGCTTTCATCAATGTGTGTATGGAACATCTCAATTCCCGTGCACATAACGTTGGAGGATGGTACCAGCTGATCGCAAACCGGATAGGACTACAATGCTGGTCAGATGAAGAACAAGTTCGATAACATGAAAAGAGACTGGGCTCCGTGGAATAGACTGCCACAGCTTGGTGGAGGGTTGTGCTAGGAGTAGTTGGATACCGTCGTAGATCATACGACTGGTGGGCGGTGGTGCCAATAGCGTCGCGCAAATACAAGAGTGGGTCCCCGGCGCGATTCAGAGAGTTGGACTTAATGTTTGGAGGCTGCATTCGTACTGAAAAATGTCAATACGTAGTTTCAGATGCTCCACTAGTTCATATGCATGAGGCTCAGCTCTATGGCGATTTTATTTGTGGCGATACCGCGGAGATCTCGAGTTGTCAAGCTCGTATGCCGGTCAGGTCCGGTGCTGACCCTTCTCGTTCAACTCCTCCGTCCGTAGGCTGAGATGAGCTTACTGCCCTGTGTATGTCGGGCCTTGACGATGATGAGATACAGGAGTGGGAGGTGGCGGTTGTTCTGTTAGAGAATGACAGAAAGGGTCACTACCCTATTTATTCTCTTCTTGAAAAGCCCGCACAGCTTAGGCGTTGTATTTGCATTATGTAATGAAGCTGAGGGCTGGACAGATGTGATTGTATTTGCATGTTTGAATTATTGTACTTGTGTTTATTTTATTGTGTTGTAGTGTTGTTTTGTTTTGTAATGGTTTTGTAATGAGTTGTACTTTCAATTTTGCACTTTCAATTCCTTAATTTCAATTCTGCAATCTTATAAGTTCATTTCTACAATTTGTATTCTGCATTCTACTATTCTGTTCAACAATAAACAAACATAAACACAAACAATAAAGTAATAAATACTAAAGCAATAAAAATAATAACTTTCCCCCTTCCAATTTTCCCCTTTCATAAAAAAATGCATTCCCTGTTCGCAACAATTCCCCTTTAAATAACCCTTCCAAATACCCTTTCCCGTTCGAAATCAAACGGACCATAAGCAAAGGGAGTATAAAATAATTTTGGTAAACACGTTCCCATTTGAAGTGCAATAAATCATGGATACATAAATATAAGTATATTCAATTCTATGATTTATCCTGCATATCCTAATTAATTTATTATCTATTATTTAAACAGGAAAACAGGAAGTTAAATATGGGGGCATGTAGTTGCGGCTATCCTCCATTTCAAAATAATTCTCCCGTGTGCTTTTTTCAATTTATACAATATTTTTCCTTAGCATACGCCTTGTGTGCTGGATGTCGGTTACACTTTTCCTTCGGCCATTTCCCATGTTCCCCACGTTGCCTTAAACAAACTCCATCGTTTCCAATTTTGAAAAACCAATAACTACTAGATCCCCAATCTTCCTCCTGTAACGCAATAATTCGAAAAAGAAACAAACCTCTGATCCTGATCTACAACCATAAAGGCTATGTACAACCACGAAGTCGGGTTCTGCCTCGACTTCCCCTTTTCCTCATGGTATCTCGATTTCCTCACTACTATGGAAAACGAAGCAGGATAGACATAGAGGTTCACGGATACAGATTCCTTCTTCCATTGGATGTATAACTATGAAACATGTATTCGTTTCTAACTATACATGTAACCGTCCTTTGTTTTACTCTTTTTTATTTTACTCATTAAATTTTGATTTTACTTTTGATTATTTTGTTAATCATGTTTTTATGTTCTAGGAACTGCTAGACACATTCCAAATCACCCAACTACAATCTTGGGAATGTTGTCACACATATCTTCCATTAATATATGCCGTTTTTAAATGGAATCCATTGAATTCAGAAATATGTAATAAATTTATATTTTTTTTAACTATAAGGTGATCATGTCCTGGAGATTAACCATACAGAAGTGAGACATAAAAAGAGTTGAAGCCTAATCCATTGGTTTATCCGCTGCCAAAGTGACCTTCAAGTACCTAAAAACATTGTCTGCAATTTCTGTAACAATTCTTCCCATTTAAAGATAGTAGAAGATGATATAAAAAGGCATTTTCCTGCTGATATCAGCGGCTATTCTTATATGGTATTTTTGTTTCCAGTGTTTTGTTAGACATATTGATTTCCATTATTTTTCAATTCTTTTTTATATACACATTCTTTTATTTGTCTCTTCCATAGTAATCCTTTTTACAACTATATCAACAATGTTTTTGCAAATTTTCGGATATGTATATTTGTGCTTTTCTTAGGGTGCCCAGGCAAGTAATGAACAACGGGGTATTTTAGTTGGATATTTTAGCGAGGTAATTTAGTTAGCGGAGAATGCATTTGCGTGTTCAAGCGGACCATTTAAGCGGGGTATTTTAACAGGGTATTAATAGAATAGAAAAATCATAAATTACTCATTTTTAGTTCACACCAATTCCATCAGGCAAACACTTCGCGACATTCGCAATGCAAAGAACCGCGTCTCAAATGAATCTCCTTTGCATAAGTTATTAATTTTTAAAAATTTCAAAAATCTAAATTAACTAATAAACCTAATTAATTAATATAATTAATCAAAACAGTGGCAAACACAGCAAATTCAAGCTGTAGAGAAATGCCCCGTTTAGATCCCTCGAACGCCCCCTTAGTTTGACTATATGTTAATACACTCGGTAACTTGAAATTTAGGCTACATACTAAAATGACAGTGGGAAATAACAAATATGTTTGACGACCTTTTTATCTATGCATTTAAGCCCACTGTAATATGTTCTTGACTATTAATATTTCAATTTTGCCACAAGGATTTAGTTTAGCTTACTAGATGTTTGATTTAAATCTCGACGATTATGTGTAACTTCAGCTTATTCTATTTTTAACTACTTTTTACTACTAATCCATGTAGTTTTTGCCTCCAAAATATTTCTGCACACTTTTAAACCACCTGACTCATGGTTATAATTAATTAAAATTAAGACAAGACAGACTGAAATTTTATGGCATAAGGGTGCGTTTGCGGCGAATGGGAACGGGGTATTTGAGCATGATATTTGAACGTGGCACGTTAGTGAACAGAGAATGCGTTTTTTCTACGAATGAGGTATTTAAGCAGTGTAAATTTAAAATATAGATACAACTACATATAAATACAGTTACAAGTACAGATACAGATATAGTAGTATGTTTCATTGCAGCTCTGCAGCAACCAACTGATCTCTTATGATATTTCGAAATATTAACATTTCTTGGTATCCATTTCGCTATACCCGTTAAGTGTCTTTGTTCGTCGCATTCCTTAGAGCTTAATATTCCTCCAAGTATCCATCAGGAATAAGTTCAGGATCATCATCAAAAGCCATAAAATCTTGATCACCACTACTATATTTGTGTATGTAGTTATTTAAAGTCATTGTAGCTACGATAACTTTGACTTGATGTAACGTACCGTATTTTTGGCAATTGAATACTTAATTTAATTTATTTATTTTAAATATTTTATTTGGGATATTAATGGATTTCTATATTGAATTCGTATTTTAAACGAAGTTTGAACACTATAATTTATATATATTATAAAACGAGCTCGAAATGGCGCGGCAATCGTAATATGGAGTTTTGAACTTCAACTGAATATACAGGATCCGATATAAGTCGGATTTCTATGAAACGAGAAACGTTGGAACCATATTGATGATAGTTTTCATACGAAAGAGAAAAATCCAGATTTTATTATAGTTTGTTAATTATGACCAAATCAAATTTTGAAATAGTCGTTATGAAAATCGTTATTTAATTACTGGCCTTCAAAATAGTCATTTTTCAAGCGGACTCTGTTTTCGATGAAATCAGTTTCATTGGAACCGTATCGTTAAACTATTGTAAAAAAATCAAATTGCGTGGCAAACCACTGTCGTATGTGACCACGGTAGCCGTAAACGCCCATTCAATTTATATAGCACGTAATTAAATTAATTCAATTCAATAAAGGGATATTTGGGCATAACTTGAGAGGACGATCAAATTAAGCCATGAAACTAGTTCCGTTGAGTTCGTATCGTCGATTATAGTCAGAATAGGTATATAGTTTGTTATTTTTGAAGACCGGGTAATTTGGTGCCCAAAATGGCATTGCAGTGCGTGTAAAAATAGCCTACCGGGAAAACAGTCTCAGAATGCGACGAAACTAGTGTCGTTGGGTTTGTATTAATTAATTATTGTAGGATTTTGATGTTTCAAGTTGATTGGATTTACTTAGTGATCGTGGAAAATTTAAAATGCGTGTTTTTCGTTGGTTATATAAAGGAAATTTTTTCAAACGATGTCGGAATTCGACAAAACTTATCCCATTAGGTCCGGAATACTTTTCTATGCTAGGATTTTTTATTATCAGAAAAAAGAAATCAATTGTGGATGGTTTTACGTGTTACTTTATCGCGAAGTTTCGTTATAATTAAATATTATTATATCCTATTCATCTCATCCTAAATAAATACATGTGAAAGGGTCAAACCCTTGTTCCATCTTCACGCGGTCAACAATTTTACTTAGCCGCCACCCTTAGTAATTAACGAACCAAATTTCGTAAGTTTCTCCACCAAACCTTGTACAAACCGTTCACCAATTCAACAATTCATCAGCTACAAAATTGTTGGCGTAAGTGAGATGATTAGAACTGACGGCGGTGATATGGGTCTGTTCGACGTGGTGGTCGGAACTTGACCGTGAAGCCGTGCCATTTGGAAGCGAATTGGAGACGCGGTTGGAGTTCGAGTTTCGTGGGGCAGGGGTTGCAGAATGACGTGAAGGGGAAGAGATTTCTGGTCTCTAATCAAGTCCAGGCGGAGCGATTTCTTGTTGGAGCCGGGTGTATGTGCGCGAGGGACTACAATGGGAGCAATTTGAGGGAGCCGTATCATTTATTTGAGGGTCCTGGAAGTTGAAACAAAGGAAATGCGAGAGGAACGAAGCAACAAATCCTTCCAGTTCTATCAACGTAAATGCAATTAATGTTTTAGTTAGTAATTAAGTAGGGTTAGTTTATTGTTAAAATTGGATTAAAACTTAGATATTGGATTTGTTACAGTTGAACCCACATGCAAAAAGGGAGAATCGAGGAACCAAGAGCAACAAAACTTGTTCAGCTGAAATAAAAAGTAAATGTAATTAAAATTAGTAACTTATTAAATAATTAAAGGATTGATTAATTAATTTAAGTTTATATTAACTTAAAAGGTTTAAACGTTGGGAAAGTTCAGTCGCCCCAGTTTCTAAAGTAATCAAGCTTAAGTAAATCTTAAATGGGAAGTTTATTCATTAGAACAAAAGAAGTGTCGCCCATATTAAATTTAAGAAGTAATTATGTTAATTTAAAAGTTAATTAGAATTTGATTTTTAATTAAAATATCGATTGTTTAAATATTAATAACTTTTATTCATGTTATCAGAACCGAACATACAGAGCTACGTCGGAACCATAGTATCAAGCCTTATATTTTGGAACTGATCTGGAAATAGTTTGGGCGGTGTTAGCAGCAGCTGGAAATTTAATTAAATTAAACGATTGTTTAATTTAATTAAAATGAGCCGTCGATAACAGAATCAAATCAAGGTGAGTTAAACTCACTCAGTTTTTTCCCATTTATATTTTATATAAATTGGGTTTTGATTTTTGTGTGCTCTGCTTGCTAATGATTGACTGTTTGCTAATTATATATTTATTTGTTGATTTAACTGATGAAATTAAATCGTTGTTTAATTTCAATGAAATACTAAATCGTTATTTTAACAATTTGATCCAATAAAGGTAACATACCTTGTTGGTCACGTTTATAAGATAAACGTGTTTTAATTGTTTGGATTGCTTGCGAATTGGTTGATGATAAATGTTCGTTATTTATTGTTATCAGTTAAATGAAATTTAATGATCTGATTTGAGATAACCATTTGAATACAAGGAAGAACAGGTTGGAGGGATCCAACAGGATTCCTCAATATATTATTTATTTCATATTATCAACATAAGAACTGCCCTGTTTGGGGTGATTGATTTGATTGTTGATTTTTGATGAAATTTCAACATCTGTTTAATTTAAACCAATGGGCGGTATTGGTTGAGAATTTGGCGACATATGGCCTACAAAATCAATCGTTTTGAAAATGTTGATTTACCATCAGGCAAATCGACAGAGATGAAGTTATAAAATTTATTTTATAACTGGAGATAGATTTTTGAAATATATTATTTTGGATGAACATTTATATAAGGAAAAAAATAAATATTTTATTTATTTAAGACCTTGATTTATTATTAATTGATTTTATAAAGTCAATTATGATGTAATCATATTTATAAGTACGAGAATAAGAAATAAATCGAATGGTTAAAATTAGATAATTGTCATATTAAGAAACAATTTAATGAAATTATTTAAATTAATTATATTATTAATTAATTTAAAGTGAGAAATAATTGGAATCGATTAAACATGCCTAGAGTTGACTAAGTCAACCATTGTAATTGAAATTGATTACTAAATTAGTTTTGATTTGAGTTAATCTAATAAAATGGTTTAATGAATATTGTTTTTCCAAAAAGGGAATTACTAGTCATTCTAGTTAATAAAGAAATTAACTACGGAAGTAGTTAATGATCAAAGTAAATTATTATTTTAATTAATAATAATTTAGAAAATTACTTTTTAATGGGAATTCATTTAAAAAGTAATCTAAGTGAAATGAAATCCAATTGAATGGTGAAAGAAGTTATGAACAGGTTTTGTTCAGAACCTGAGTTTTTATAACAAAGTTATAAAAGGAATTTTTAAGCGAATATTATAGCATAAAATAAATGTTACTTAATTATTTGAATTAAGTAAAAGGAAGTTTAGATAAAGTGGTTTATAATAAACCAGAGTTATATAAAAGAGGGTTGAGGTGTTATATCGTTAATTCTAAATGAACGTTACTTAATAATAATGTAATTAAGTAAAAGTGGGAAACTGAAATAAGAATTTCAAAGCGGCAAAGGTTGAATAGATTTAAAAGGAGATTGCTAAAAGTAAATTTTGGTAAAGAAATGGGTCATCAGATTTTGTAAACAGATCTGAATTATGAAGTGAAATTGTTTAAAAAGGGGTAAAGGTTAACAGTGGTGTTTTGTAATAGGTTACTTAATTATTAAATTAAGAAATAATCGTTATACTAGAGAAAGATATTTTCAAAAAGAGTAGTAAGGTTTATAAAACAATATTTTTAATAAAATAGTTAAATGAGATTGATATTAAATGGAATATTGGTTTTTGAATTACAACTCGTATCAATTTTAGGATATGATCGTAGTTGATCAAGGTCTGAGAGGTAATTAAAATACCCCAACTTGAACGACATCAGGATTATCCTAGGATGATATTAGTTGTAATGGTAAAAGGGGTTAGTGATAATTTATTATTTCCATTTAAGAAATAATAATGAAATGTTTATTGAAAACTTTGGGAGATTATATAATGAGGATTCCAAGATGAAAAGGGGATTGCGTGACTTATAACGATATTGTCCAGATTAAAAAGGGGAATGTAAAAGATGAGTTTTAATTCTATCTGTAATGACCCGCATCCTCAGCGGTATAATAATTAATTTATTTAATTATTTAAATAGTGAATTAAAGGATTTAATGGTCATGAAATTAAATAATAGTGAATATTTAATTAAACTAATAATTAAATAATATATTTAAATTTTGAAATAATCAGAATTGGATGATATGGCGATATGGTGTGAACTGGATCATCTGTGATATTTAATTCAACTTGGAATTGAATTTGAATAATGAATATATTATATAAACGACAGTTTGAACGTAGAGTAATAATATAATTAAAATCGAGCTCGAAATGGTGCTGCAATTCGTAAATTGGCGATTCGAACTTCAACTGAATGTACAGGATTCGTTTTAAGCCAGATTTCTGTGAAATAAGAAACGTGTGGAGCTGGTGGAGTATATCTTTCTAGTGGAAGAGAAAAATCGGGATTTCGTCGTGTAGATTTTGATTTACGTCCAAATTAAATTTTAGAAAAGTCGCTGTGGAATTCCTTTATAATTTATAAAGGAATTATTTATATTTTTAAAAGGAATTTCAAAATAAATCGAATATCTGGTTGACCTAGATTTGAAATATCGTGCTAGAAATCCATATAGGAATATTCTAGAGCTGTATGGTATTCCACTGTGAATATATACGATAATATTTATTTAAAAATATTTAATTTAATTATATTTAAATATATTTATATATTTGAAATGGGTCGTTCAGAGCTATAAAAATAAGCCACTTTTGCAAACGAAATCGGAATTCGACGAAACTAATTTTGTTGGATCCACAATATTAAATTATTGCTAGAGTTCAGTTTCCGTGATTTTTGAAGTCAGCGTGTGGCCGTACGGATTTTTAGAGTGAAAAACAGTCAGTATTTTGACAGTTAAAAATACGTTGTGTGAGCATACGAAGTCGGAATTCGACGAAACCAGTTTTGTTGGGACCGTAATGTCGAACTTTAGCTGCATGTCCGTTTTCATTATTTTTGGGTATCGTACGTAATAACAGGAATTTTAGAGGACGAATAAATTAGCAATGGCTTAAAATAAAATATTTAAACCGAATATAAAAATAATATTTTCTTTCTATAAATACCTTACACCATTTCCTTAAACCCTAAAATCATTCCACAGTTGTGACGGCCGGGAATTTCGCTCGATCCGAATCAGTCGTTAAACCGATCTAGACCGTTCGAAATCCCTGATCGTTTTGAGAACAGGACAAATCAGAACGCAGACGGAAGAACATTTCATTGCTATTACAACAATTCCATCAGAATAACAGAATATACAGAGTATAAATGAATAAATTACATTCGATAAATATCAGAGATTACAATAAATTACATAGCATCAGTAAATAATACAAAGCACAACTGAAGGTGATATACGGATACAGAGCTTTCCGGATATCATTCCAGCTGTAAACCAGGATCCTGTGAATATAAATCTGCAAAACCTAAACTACTAGCTGCCCATGTTGAAAATTAGGGCACCCAGAGTTTAGGTTAAAACAATAAACTCCAGGTCAGTCATGAGACTGGTGTGAGAACTAAAACAGTTATTTAAACTTTATTTTAAAAGAGAGTAATTCAAGGGACCACGCCGTATAACACGGAACGGGTTTCCTCCCAAGAATACCAGTGCATAGAATAAACAACGCAATGCTTTTTCGAAAAATGAAGCTATTATAAGACCCAGGTCCCATCACACAATGCAACGGAGGATAGGGTTTTCCCTTATAATAGCCAAACATGCTTGGTTCGTTTAAAAAAAATCATTTGATACTATAATAAGTGTATAGTGTCAAAACATTTCAATCATAAATATAAATCATAGACGGCATAGCATCCCATGCTACTATGTCGCCATACTAGGCTCTACGAATAAAGCCGAAATATCTCGTATTGGAAATTGGATTTCCGTCATGAGTCGAGGCAAGGGGCAAGCTCCTCTCCGCTTTCGAGACACTCTAGCAAATGTCTCAGGACTACACATTCTGGGCAATCCCGGATGCTTCAGGGCCGGTCCTCACATACGTTAGAGGATTAGTATTCCTGAACACACGTTTCCCGGTCCTTACAGACCTAAAATCGAGGCGCCTCATCCAACAACCACATAGGTGAGAAATATATAAATGTCAGGGCTGGTAAGTCACTGACACCACCAAAGCTAGAAAGAAACGCCGTGCTCTCCCTGCAGTCCATATCCCGTTTTTAACTCATACCGAGGTGTGAGGCTCGCGAATTCACGTTATACACAAAGCTACGTCACAAAGGCCGTGCTTTGATCATCAACCACAAGACTTTGCTTTTCAACAGAAGCCTTGATCCATGCAACTCAACGTGCCACACAGGCAATTCATGCCATGCGATTGATATCTATCGATATATAACCTCTAAGCTCGTACGTCTCAGAGAAGGGCGTTAAGCAAGAGAATAAATTCTCCGCCGCCAAACAGATATATATTTAACAAAAATCAATCAACACAGAATAAAATCCAATGTCAGACACACAATCCATTTACAAGTTCGTTCTGGGTCTGAACGAAACCGAAGGCACTTTCCTCGCATATCCATCCATCTCCAAGTACGTCTAGACGACCACTAACTGATTCCCTCATCTTAGGTGTACAGCCCAATCAAGATCATCAGTAATCACCCAAACGATGTGAAGACTTCCGGTCTTTAACCACCGTCTTCATCTTCGACATATTGTCGAATCGGTTATTCAGAATGGGTATAAACCCGGCCTTTCCGAACAACCCGCGTATATTAAAAACGAATGTTGCACAAACACAACATACGCCTCATTCCAATTCATTAGTCACTAACCGTAAATTAGCAAGAGAACAATTTCCCAAATATTAACCCCGAAGGCCGAAACCAACATCAGATCAATATCCAGGAAACCATTCTTCTTAACTAACCTACAGCTAGTTTCTAAATTCCACATTCTTAGGGAAACGTTCCCATTAATTTTATCCAAGATAAATTCTTTAAAATTTGTCCTTTAATCTTCCTTTGGATGTCATTTCAAACCAAATTATGGTTTTCCAAACTAGTCGAGATTAGCGAACCATACCGAAGTAATTATTTAATTTATTTCCCAATCCCAACCTATTCATCCCATGAAGCAAAACTGGTAATACTCCATATTTAACACCACAGTGTTATCGGTAAAATTAATTACCATTTCACATTCAAATCTGATTAAAGATTTAACTATCGCTTTGGAGCAAAACTGGTGATACTCCATTCTCGCTCATTTTCTAAATTTGATAATTTAGATTATCAATTCACATTTCAATCTAATTACAGATTCATTAAAACTCCTTTTTCTGGGTTAAAGAACTAATGTTATTTAAAACACAGTTCACGACAAACCCAAATCACATTCTATTTAACCCATTTCAAATCCAATTTATTTATTTAAAAATAAATAGGTTTTAATTTCAGTTCAAAACTAGTTCATTTCGATAAAAATCTATTTTTATCTTTTCAAATATGGAGTTTTTCATACCAATTTTTCCCAAATCATTTCTTATGATTTTACACAAATTATTGATATTTTTAATAATTTTTTATCAAGGCACGTACAGTCGATTTTCATTAATGGCCATCGAACTGCACTTACAGCGACCATTTTCAAATTTGATTTGGACGTATCTCCAAATCCAACCATTAGATTTCAAATTTCAAATTTCTAATATTCGTTAGAAATCTCTTTTCGATACGAACCCAACGGTTCCGGTTTTAGGAGAATCCGACGGTCGGATCTCCCGTAATGTCCGTTTGAAATAAATGGTCGAAATTCACGAACTGCCGCGGCACGGCGCGTTCTATTCAGGCCATTATATTATATATATAATATATATAATAAATATTTCGTCGATTTCTATTTAAAACGAATTTTATAAATAGTTTTGAATTCGTTTCAAAAACATTTTCAACTTCCATTTCAATTCAAATCAAAATTAAATTTTTTCCTATAAATTCGTTTTAAAATTCATTTCTATTCAATTCAAATTACAATTCAATTTGAATTCAATTTGAATTCATTTCAAATTGATTTTACTTCTATTTCAATTCGTTTTCTATTCGATTCAATTCGAATTGGTTTTCTATTCGATTCAATTCAAATTGGTTTTCTATTCAAATCAAATTCATTTTATATTCAATTCATTTCGAAATCGTTTTATATTCAATTCATTTCGAATTCGTTTTATATTCAATTCATTTCGAATTCGTTTTATATTCAATTCATTTTGAAATCGTTTTATATTCGATTCATTTCGAAATCGTTTTATATTCGATTCATTTCGAAATCGTTTTATATTCGATTCATTTCGAAATCGTTTTATATTCGATTCATTTCGAAATCGTTTTATATTCGATTCATTTCAAAATCGTTTTATATTCGATTCATTTCGAAATCGTTTTATATTCGATTCATTTCGAAATCGTTTTATATTCGATTCATTTCGAAATCGTTTTATATTCGATTCATTTCGAAATCGTTTTATATTCAATTCATTTCAAAATCGTTTTATATTCGATTCATTTCGAAATCGTTTTATATTCGATTCATTTCGAATTCCATTTCAAAATATTCGATTTCGAAATCACTTTTCAGTATTCATTATAAAATGAATAAAATCGATATAAATATCGTTCACGTCAAAATGGCGTCAATCTAATCAACACGGCTTCATATATTTCTATTTTCAAACATTCTATTTCAAATATTTCTTATTATCAAAATATTTCTATTTCAAATATTTCTATTATCAAAATATTTCATTCAACACATGACTAATCTCAACGGATGAGTACTGTCAACACATGAACCTTTATTTTATATTGATAAAGATGTAAATTTTATTATTAAAATATTTCGTTCAACACATGACTAATCTCAACGGATGAGTACGGTCAACACATGAACCTTTATTTTATAATATTCTTTATTTTCTAAATTGGAATGAGGCCCAATCAATTACCATATAAAGTTAATTATATGGATTCCATACAACACATGTATATAATAGCATTGAAAAATAATCAACCATCAACCAAAGTGCAGTACACTGTATAAGCATCAAATATAGATACCTAACGCTTATAACAGCCTGTCAATCAATCGATCGGCATATTTAATCAATCAGGATGAGTGAACTTCAAATTTCATCCCAACACCCGTGTGGGGTTTCAAACAATCAAACACAGATTTTTATTTGTGCAGTTGGGCGATGTGTAAAATTTTATCGTCCCAATCAATGTCAGTCAAATCAGTGTACATAAACAAACCGTCCGGTTTGTAAATGAATATTTATTTATTCACATTCACTATATTCATATTCACGTTAAAAAATATATTTTTAACGATAAAAACATTTTATTTCAATATATGAATTTCTATTCAGTTCATTCTTTAAATAAAATGATATTTTTATTTTTCTAACTTATTTTAGAAAATTTCGGCGGCATAACGGCACGATACTAGAAACGGGACAAGGCCTAGCCTTATCCCCGGTCTAGTGAAGGCCCACGCCATTCACACATCAATCAAATCCATTCCATTTCATCAAACAATTCAATTCATTTCCAAATAAACTAACCAACTACACAACCAAAGAATTTAACAAACAAGCCATCCATGGTCTGTGGATGACGGGTGTCGGGTGCTACTAAACACCGTCTGCATCCTAGTATATATATATATATATAACTAGAAAAAGAAATTGAAGAGTGAGAAGTTCTCACCGATAGCTATTCCAACTTCACGCCACTTCAAATGTAGAAGTCATCATCGTTCTCGTCTCTTATCACTTTCGTTGCCCGTAGCCACTACATATGTAAAAATCGAATTTTTATTTTGCTATTCAATATATAAAAATCGAATTTTTACTTTGTTGCCATTTATATAAAAATCCTATTTTTACTTCGCTATTCAATATATAAAAATCAAATTTTTACTTCGCTATTCAATATATAAAAATCGAATTTTTACTTCGCTATTCAATATAAAAAAACGAATTTTTACTTCACTATTCAATATAAAAAAACGAATTTTTACTTCGCTATTCAATATATAAGAATCGAATTTTGAACCTTCCTATAATGTAAAAATTATATTTTTATCATCTACATATAATAAAAATCATAGTTTTATTATTCAAAAAATATAAAGATCGTATTTTACCCTTTAAAAATTACACCTTTATCATGTATATAATTCCGACTTTTTCGTTTATAAAAATATATTCTTTTCTCAAATAATAATATAAACTTTATCTTCATTAAAACCATAACTTTTCTTTAACTAAAAATCTAAACCTTATATTAAAGAAAAATTAGTTTTTACTAAATAAAAAAAATCAGTTTTTATAAATAAAAAATTATTAAACTCACTTTGAAATGAAGGGGGAGGAGATTGGGGTGGATGCAGCAGCTCGGTGGGGTGGTTGGCGCGGCGCAGCGGGTTTTGAAAGGGAGGGGGGTCTGCAACGGTCGTCGGAGGCTTCAGGGGTGGCGCTCGGTGCTGACGAGGCTAGGGAGGCATCGGTGGTGGTCAATGATGGGGCGGTGGCTGCTGATGAGCAACGGTGGGTTTCCATCGACTGGGAAGGGGTTTTGGGGGGGACGTCGATCGCCAGCGAAGGGAAGGGGGGGTTCGAACTGACGAGGGGGGAGGGCTTCGACGGTGGCTGTGACAACCCGCCTTTTCTAAATAATCCAAGTTGACAATAAAACCACACATGTCTAACTCGAACTATTCAAAACTGTCAGATAATCAATTTGGGGTGTATAATAGAATCTGAACATGGAATCACATATACAGAATAACACAGAATCTCGCAGCGGAAATGAAATAATATACATAAGTAGTTCATGAAGCTACTTAACAGTTACATTTTACTTATACAATAAAGCGACTCATAAAGCTCGCAAATACAAGCCAAATGGAAATAGGAACTAATACTGGATAGGATGGAGTCTTTGACTAGGTCTTTGGCTCCAGATAAAGTGCTCCTCGAGAACACTGCAATACTCAGTCTGACCCGAGCGAAATGAGAAAAATACAAAACACTCGAGTCAGGTCTAAACATTCTAATGTGATTAGATCTAAACTCAGATGCAAATAACTCAAGAGATGTTACGGTATTTTCCATCTCTTAAGGATCAGTTAAACTATCTATATATAGTATGATACGCTATTATATGTAATGTCTATCAGTAATATAAAATATTTAAAATAGCGTTAAGGCTTTACATTGATCCCCCTTAACACGTTTTTAAACAATGTGGTCTATGCAGGTCCTGTAACACAACCAGTAGAACCTCGGTAGCCAGTGAGTCCCCTATAGGCACATGTTAAATAGAAACTCGTAATGGTCGCGCATAAGGATAAAACGTATGACAAGGCACGTGAGGCAATGCCCAAGGTAGGATACTACCATTTTGCCTGATCCGGACTGATGGTAACCTCTAACGGCCCACCGCAACACAACACTTCCAAAATCAAGGGTGATCACCAAATAACAAAAAAATAGAATACACGAAGAAGTGTGTCTGCTGGAGGTAGCTAGCCTCAATGGCCCGGCACGGCTCCTGTTTTAGTCATTTCAAATTTGACACAAGTTTCGGTCATCCATTATCGTTCACTTTCTTCAATCCAGCAAACGTACACCAAAAACAACCACTTCATTTTGGATCATCACTTCATGAACATAGTTATCAAAGTGGTTCCAGTATCGACAGAGAATGTGTCCATAACTAGCTCCGGTCTCTTTGACAACTAACGTCATTCAATTTTCATTGATTAATTTACCGAATAGATCAAACTACAATTGTATTTCAACTTCCTTATTTAAATTTTGAACTATCAAATATTCCAATTTGAAATATTAACAACATTTTATCGTTTACAATTATACACTTAACTTTGTGTTTAATTCCAAAGTTCCAAATCTGTAAACTAAAGTTTTATTTTTCTTTTATAAAATTTACAATTTCCAAATATTGAATATTTCACTTAAGTTCACTTTCAAATTTCAAAGATTTACTTCATTTAACTAAATTGTTTTTCTTAACTAAATTATATCCAAAATTTACAATTTTGAAATTTAGTTCCTTAAATATTTAGGCTAATGTTTTTTTTTCAATAAGAGATTCAACAATTTTTATTTCAAAAATTTTAAAATAAAATTTAAATTAATTAATTTTTCATTTATCAATTTAAATCAAATTTCCATGTAAAAAAATTTAAACCAAAGTTTAATCTTCAAAATTTGAAACAATTCTTTTTTCTTTTCAAAATGGGAATTTATAATTTGAAATACGTATAGTGAAATGTAGAAGCCGTGAAAATTTCGTCGGAAAATTTGAATGTTGTCGGTCGCGCAATTTTCAGTGTAAAGCAGCGCATAACAGTTCAAATTTTTAGCGATTTTAAAAATCTCTTCAAAACAAGTTTGGACAAACATGAAAAATATTCTATTCGTTGACAGTAATCCAACGGTGAAATTCGTTTCGCAAAAATCGGACGTTTTGACCTCCGTTTCACATCCGCATTTTTACGTCAAAGGGGTCCGTAACGCGTTTTTGAACGGAGCATGCAGACACTGCAAATTATATACCGTTGTGTCCGTCTCATCGCATTGATTACCAAAATATATTCATTTGTCAGTTTCGGTGCTCGGTTTGCGCTGAAACTGAGAAAAAGCTTGCATAGTTCATTTTTGAAACAGAGCCATTTAAGTTCGATGTGTCCCTTTTACGATCTTACATATCTTTCTAACTATTTGGGGTCTGCAAAAGATGTCTCTTTATTTTAGTAAACCATCTTCTTCTTTTTTTTTTTTAGCTTATGTAAATGTGTACACCCGCAACTCACATATGTAAATATTGATGAGCACACACAAACTTATGTACACCAAGAAGATAACATGAACAGAGAAGAAACTAATTGTCTTTGTTTTAATAACAGGAGGAGGAGGAGTTGTTTTGTGGATCCAAAATGAAGAGGTGAAAAAGATTTATGTACTTTGCTGTGTTGCATTTACATTGGAAAAAGGTGGAGAAGGAATGTAAAATGTTGGACAAAATAATGCCTCCCATGCATGCTCTTTCATGTATGCCTGCATGCGTGCTCTCCCTTCTTCCATGCGTTGTGTTTTTTTTTTTTTTTTTTTTTTAACTCACGCATTCATGTTTAATCAAACAGAGAACATATACAAACTAAAACAAAACAACACTTGCCATGCACATGACTATGTTCACACGCAAGGACAGCCAATGCACACATTACTTACTCAAGCCCCCAGCATGCATACACAGTATATAGTTATACCAAAAAAAATGTTTTGTTGTGCCCCTTTTTTTTAAAGAAGAAGAAAACCATGTAGTGTGTTGCGTCAGTCCGTTTTATAAACAAATGTTCCAAACAAAATGAGTTGCATGAAAATGAAATGATGTCTTTATACTTCATTCACGTCCAAAGCAACCCAATACATTCAAAAATTTAAACTTGCGCCTGTTACCCTGTATACCCACATCCTTGCAAATATACATGCACTCATACTCTACCATGCACTATGCAGAGAAAGAGAGAAATAAAGAAAATTAATTATATGTATTTTTCATGGGGAGGAGGCAGCAAGGAAAATGAATGTGTATCTTTCTTTTTTTTTTTTTTTTTTTTTTTTGATTTATGCGGGTTCAACATTTCTAGAGAAGAGAAAAGATGAGGAGGCCTTGCTGTGTCTTTCATTGTTTTTGTTGTGTTGTTTTTTTTCGCAGGGAGAAGTGATAAAGAAGTTCAACAATATATAAATGTACACCAAAAACATTAGATAAATTTAGGCGTGAGTAACAACTCACATTCGGATTCCAAAAGCTAAATGACGACGAGATGGGCACGACGGAAGAACGGATGACTACGGAGAACGGACAACGTGAGATGCTGCCGCGGTTGTTGTCGAGGCCGCCGGAATTTATACGAATGTTGTCGGAACTGTCGGACTCGGTGCGGTGAGTGTGCCGTCGGAGCTTGAGAGAGGGCATAGCAAGAGGGTGGAGAAGTTTGGGCTGAGAGGAGAGAGGAAAGGGAGAGGGCGCAAGCAAAAAAAAGAAATGGGACGGTGGCTGCTACTTCATGCGTGGGCTATTATGTTATTTTTCCTTTTTTTCTTTGTTTTTTTTATACGAAGCAAACTTTGCTGAAGGAAGAAAATAATTTATGGAGAGAGACTATGAAAAAGGAGGGAGAACAGATATAGTTTGGAACTTATGTAATACGGTGGTAGGGTGGTAGGTGAATTGGCAAATGCTTTGCACCATGTCTCATTAAATGTTTATAAGAAAAAAAAAAGATGTGGCCTCCATCACTTCATTTAATGCTTCATATTCTCTTAGATCGTTGTTGGATTTGCAGAGATATTTAATTTTTGGTTTGTCTGTAGCACTCCTTTGGTTCCGGATTTATAATTTAGCTATAAACAGGGTCACCTGTATGGGAATAACTGTCTTTCCATTTGTCTTTACGGACACCAAAATATCAGTATAAATATACCATTGGAATCAGGACGTCGAGACGAACACAATGACACACAGTTATCAGTGATTTGAACGTTTTATAAAATTTCTATATTTTTTTTTATCGCACTGATTTTAATTAACGGTCATTTAAATTTTATTCAGTTTGAATTACCAGAATTTAACGAAACGAACCTATAGCATATTGATTACAAATTTGTTTTCAAATTCTTTGCATACAAATATTTATTTTTATATTAAATTCAATAAACATTGAATATATTCATTCTAATAACTAAATTTAATCGTTTAATTTTATTTGCTTGTTTGTTTCTTGGAATTTATAGTTAAATAAATTTTTTTTTCTGGTTTGAAAACTCAGGTTGTTACATTCTCCCCTACTCAAACCTTTTCGTCCTCGAAAAGAACGGAATAAGGGAAAAATAAAGAATATGCAGGAAAGTAAGAATGATTAAAGATGAATTGGGTACCTTATGTAAACAATTCAGGATTTGAGGCACGGATACTCTCCTCAGTTTCCCAAGTGCAATCTCGATCATCTCTACTCCACTGAACTTTGACGAGACTAACTATCTTTCTTCTAAGCTGCTTCGTATCTTTATCGGCTATACAAAGTGGTCTTCTTTCGATAGTAAGATTTGGCTCAACATGCATATCTTCAAATAAAGCAGGCTGGACTACAGCTAACGGGTCATGTACATATCTGCGAATATGTGAAACATGGAATACATTATGCACACCCAATAGTTTCTCCGGTAAATTAACTCTATAAGCTAAACCGCCAATCTTTTCTAAGATGGGAAAAGGACCAACAAATCTCGGAGCAAGCTTCCCTTTCTTTCCAAAACGAATCACGTTCTTCAAAGGTGAAATTTTCAGAAATACAAGATCACCAACAACAAATTCCAAATGTCTCCTCTTTCCATCAGCGTACTTCTTTTGCCTATCCTGAGCAATCTTCATCCTCCTTCTGATTTCTCCAACTTTTTCAGAAGCTTCCAAAATCATTTCAGGGCCTAGAACAAGTCGATTTCCAGATTCAATCCAACAAGATGGAGATTTACATGGTCGTCCATACAGAGCGTCGATTGGTGCCATTTTAATACTCGCCTGAATTTCAAAGATTTATTCAAGATTTACATTTATTTAAACATGAATTTTAATTTGAATTAAATTACCTGATAGCTATTATTATAGGTGAATTCAACGAGATGGAGATGATCTTCTCAAGATCCCCCAAAATCTAAAGCACAAGCACGAAGCAAATCCTTCAGAATCTGATTTACTCTTTCCGTCTGACCATCTGTTTGAGGATGATAGGCGGTGCTCAGGTTCAATTGAGTTCCCAAAGTTATCTTGAAAGCTTTCCAGAATTTGCTAGTAAAAATAGGGTCTCTATCACATACTATGCTAGACGGAACACCATGAAGTCAGACTATATCCTTCATATAGAGCTCGACTAAACTTGAAGCAGTTCGAGTTGTCTTTACAGGAATAAAGTGAGCTGATTTGGTTAGTCTATCAACAATAACCCAAATGCTTTCATTTCCCCTCCTGGTCCTTAGTAATCCATCTATGAAATCCATAGAAATTTGATCCCATTTCCAGTTAGGAATCTCTAAAGGCTGTAACAACCTGCAGTCTTCTGATGGTCGGCTTTTACTTGTTGACAAGTGGTGCATCTACTGATATGAATAGAAATGTCTCTCTTCATTCCACTCCACCAATAAAGCTTCTTCATATTCTGATACATCTTAGTGACCCCAGGATGAATAGAAAGTTTAGACTGATGATTCTCTCTAAGCACCTCCTGTCTTAGACCATCCACATTCGGAACACAAATACGATTGTTGATCCTCAAAATTCCATTGGTACCAATTTCAGCGCCCCATCCCTTCTGCACATTAACAACTTCTTTATTGAGAACGCTTTCCTTTATTCGCCTAAGCATTTCATCTTCTTCTTTCTTAGAAATAATGCGATCCATAAGAGCTGGAGAAGCAATAATTTGATATAACATTGCTTTGTTTCTACTCAAAGCGTCGGCTACCACATTAGCCTTTCCGGGGGTATAGTTGATGTCGAGGTCATAGGATGCTAAGAACTCGAGCCATCTGACTTGCCTCTGATTCAGATCCTTCTGAGAAAAGATATACTTCAATGATTTGTGGTCAGTGAAGAGTTCAAATTTAATTCCCAAAAGATGGTGCCTCCACAACTTAAGAGCAAAAACTACAGCAAGTAGTTCTAAGTCATGCGCTGCATAATTAACCTCATGGACTCTGAGTTGTCTACCAGCATAAGCAATAACTTTACCATGCTGCATAAGAACAGCTCCCAAACCTTCTCCACAAGCATCGGTACAAACAGTCAAACCTTCACTTCCATCCAGAACAGTAAGAACAGGAGCAGAAGTTAACTTGCGTTTAAGTTCATTAAATGCTTTTATACACTTATCGCTCCAATCGAACTTAACATTCTTTCCAGTCAAAGTTGTGAGTGGTGAAGAAATTCGAGCAAAATTTTCGATGAATCTCCCATAATAACCAGCTAAGACGAGGAAACTACGAACATCGGTTGGAGTTTCAGGAGTTTTCCAATCTTTGATTATGGCGATCTTAGCTGGATCGACTGAAATTCCATTCTCCGAAACAATATGTCCAAGAAACCTAACTTCATCTCTCCAGAAATGACACTTAGAAAACTTGGCCTTTAGTTGATGATCTCTCAAAGTTTTAAGAACAAACTTGAGATGCTCCTTATGTTCTTCTTTAGTCTTAGAAAAGACTAGAATATCATCAATAAAGACAAGGACAAACCTATTCAGAACATCCCGGAATACTCTGTTCATGAGGTCAACAAAGTAAGCTGGGGCAATAGTTAAACCAAATGGCATAACTAACCATTCATAGAAACCGTCTTCTGTTCGAAAAGCTGTTTTAGGAATACTATCTTCAGAAATTCGAAGTTGGTGAAAACCTGTGGCAAGGTCGAGTTGAGAAAATATCTTGGCTCCGTGCATTTGATCAAATAGGTCATTAATGCGAGGCATTGGATATCGGTTCTTGTGAGTAAGCTTATTCAGTTCTCGATAGTCTACGCACATTCTCAAATAACCGTCTGACTTGGTAAAAAATACAACTACATCTCCCCATTCTGAGTGACTTCGACGAATTAGATCTTTAGAGAATAGATCATCGATTTTCACCTTTAATTCAATCTTCTCCTTAGGTGCCATTCTTCTTGGTGCAAGTACAATGGGTCTAGCTCCTTGAATGAGATCAATACGGAATTCGATTTCACGATGAGGTAGTAAGAAAATTTCTTCTCCAAAAACATCAAGAAAATGTTGAACAGCAGGAGTAGTGCTAAGATCGCTCAGATGTGAATCAAGAGAGAAAATGAAACTTTCTGCAACTTCTTGAAGCAATAGACATTCGATCTTCAAGGGTTTAACTCTTTGTCACAACGTAAAGAGACAGTTCGAGCTTGAGATAAGGACAAAGTTTGAGAAATTTAAACTGAAGAGAATCCTAATTAAGGAAAATAGGCTAAAGTTTAAAAAGAGATTTTGAAAATAGGTTTGATTTTAAAACATTTTATACTTTCAAAATACACTCTCTCGGAACTGATTCTACTCATTCTAGGGTATTTCTAACCCTATCTATAATGAGTTTTACCCCCAGGCTAAGGTGTTTCTTAACCTTGGCTCTGATACCAACTGTGACAACCCGCCTTTTCTAAATAATCCAAGTTGACAATAAAACCACACATGTCCAACTCGAACTATTCAAAACTGACAGATAATCAATTTTGGGTGTATAATAGAATCTGAACATGGAATCACATATACAGAATAACACAGAATCTCGCAGCGGAAATGAAATAATATACATAAGTAGTTCATGAAGCTGCTTAACAGTTACATTTTACTTATACAATAAAGCGACTCATAAAGTTCGCAAATACAAGCCAAATGGAAATAGGAACTAATACTGGATAGGATGGAGTCTTCGACTAGGTCTTTGGCTCCAGATAAAGTGCTCCTCGAGAACACTGCAATACTCAGTCTGACCCGAGCGAAATGAGAAAAATACAAAACACTCGAGTCAGGTCTAAACATTCTAATGTGATTAGATCAAAACTCAAATGCAAATAACTCAAGAGTTGTTACGGTATTTTCCATCTCTTAAGGATCCGTTAAACTATCTATATATAGTATGATACGCTATTATATGTAATGTCTATCAGTAATATAAAATATTTAAAATAGCGTTAAGGCTTTACATTGATCCCCCTTAACACGTTTTTAAACAATGTGGTCTATGCAGGTCCTGTAACACAACCAGTAGAACGTCGGTAGCCAGTGAGTCCCCTATAGACACATGTTAAATAGAAACTCGTAATGGTCGCGCATAAGGATAAAACGTATGACAAGGCACGTGAGGCAATGCCCAAGGTAGGATACTACCAGTTTGCCTGATCCGGACTGGTGGTAACCCCTAACGGCCCACCGCAACACAACACTTCCAAAATCAAGGGTGATCACCAAATAACAGAAAAATAGAATACACGAAGAAGTGTGTCTGCTAGAGGTAGCTAGCCTCAATGGCCCGGCACGGCTCCTGTTTTAGTCATTTCAAATTTGACACAAGTGTCGGTCATCCATTATCGTTCACTTTCTTCAATCCAGCAAACGTACACCAAAAACAACCACTTCATTTTGGATCATCACTTCACGAACATAGTTATCAAAGTGGTTCCAGTATCGACAGAGAATGTGTCCATAACTAGCTCCGGTCTCTTTGACAACTAACGTCATTCAATTTTCATTGATTAATTTACCGAATAGATCAAACCACAATTGTATTTCAACTTCCTTATTTAAATTTTGAACTATTAAATATTCCAATTTGAAATATTAAAAACATTTTATCGTTTACAATTATACACTTAACTTTGTGTTTAATTCCAAAGTTCCAAATCAGTAAACTAAAGTTTTATTTTTCTTTTATAAAATTTACAATTTCCAAATATTGAATATTTCACTTAAGTTCACTTTCAAATTTCAAAGATTTACTTCATTTAACTAAATTGTTTTTCTTAACTAAATTATATCCAAAATTTACAATTTTGAAATTTAGTTCCTTAAATATTTAGGCTAATGTTTTTTTTTCAATAAGAGATTCAATAATTTTTATTTCAATAAGTTTAAAATAAAATTTAAATTAATTAATTTTTCATTTATCAATTTAAATCAAATTTCCATGTAAAAAAATTTAAACCAAAGTTTAATCTTTGAAATTTGAAACAATTCTTTTTTCTTTTCAAAATGGGAATTTATAATTTGAAATACGTATAGGGAAATGTAGAAGCCGTGAAAATTTCGTCGGAAAATTTGAATGTTGTCGGTCGCACAATTTTCAGTGTAAAGCAGCGCATAACAGTTCAAATTTTTAGCGATTTTAAAAATCTCTTGAAAACCAGTTTGGACAAACATGAAAAATATTCTATTCGTTGACAGTAATCCAAAGGTGAAATTCGTTTCGCAAAAATCGGACGTTTTGACCTCCGTTTCACATCCGCATTTTTACGTCAAAGGGGTCCGTAATGCGTTTTTGAACGGAGCATGCAGACACTGCAAATTATATACCGTTGTGTCCGTCTCGTCGCATTGATTACCAAAATATATTCATTTGTCAGTTTCGGTGCTCGGTTTGCGCTGAAACTGAGAAAAAGCTTGCATAGTTCATTTTTGAAACAGGGCCATTTGAGTTCGATCTGTCCCTTTTACGAACTTACATATCTTTCTAACTATTTTGGGTCTGCAAAAGATGTCCCTTTATTTTAGTAAACCATCTTCTTCTTCTTTTTTTTTTTTTTTTTTTTGAAGCTTATGTAAATGTGTACACCCGCAACTCACATATGTAAATATTGATGAGCACACACAAACTTATGTACACCAAGAAGATAACATGAACAGAGAAGAAACTAATTGTCTTTGTTTTAATAACAGGAGGAGGAGGAGTTGTTTTGTGGATCCAAAATGAAGAGGTGAAAAAGATTTATGTACTTTGCTGTGTTGCATTTACATTGGAAAAAGGTGGAGAAGGAATGTAAAATGTTGGACAAAATAATGCCTCCCATGCATGCTCTTTCATGTATGCCTGCATGCGTGCTCTCCCTTCTTCCATGCGTTGTGTTTTTTTTTCGTTTTTTTTTTTTTTTTTTTTTAACTCACGCATTCATGTTTAATCAAACAGAGAACATATACAAACTAAAACAAAACAACACTTGCCATGCACATGACTATGTTCACACGCAAGGACAGCCAATGCACACATTACTTACTCAAACCCCCAGCATGCATACACAGTATATAGTTATACCCAAAAAAATGTTTTGTTGTGCCCCTTTTTTTTTTAAAGAAGAAGAAAACCATGTAGTGTGTTGCGTCAGTCCGTTTTATAAACAAATGTTCCAAACAAAATGAGTTGCATGAAAATGAAATGATGTCTTTATACTTCATTCACGTCCAAAGCAACCCAATACATTCAAAAATTTAAACTTGCGCCTGTTACCCTGTATACCCACATCCTTGCAAATATACATGCACTCATACTCTACCATGCACTATGGAGAGAAAGAGAGAAATAAAGAAAATTAATTATATGTATTTTTCATGGGGAGGAGGCAGCAAGGAAAATGAATGTGTATCTTTCTTTTCTTTTTTTTTCTTTTTTTTGATTTATGCGGGTTCAACATTTCTAGAGAAGAGAAAAGATGAGGAGGCCTTGCTGTGTCTTTCATTGTTTTTGTTGTGTTGTTTTTTTTCGCAGGGAGAAGTGATAAAGAAGTTCAACAATATATAAATGTACACCAAAAACATTAGATAAATTTAGGCGTGAGTAACAACTCACATTCGGATTCCAAAAGCTAAATGACGACGAGATGGGCACGACGGAAGAACGGATGACTACGGAGAACGGACAACGTGAGCTGCTGCCGCGGTTGTTGTCGAAGCCGCCAGAATTTGATACGAATGTTATCGGAACTGTCGGACTCGGTGCGGTGAGTGTGCTGTCGGAGCTTGAGAGAGGGCATAGCAAGAGGGTGGAGAAGTTTGGGCTGAGAGGAGAGAGGAAAGGGAGAGGGCGCAAGCAAAAAAAAAGAAATGGGACGGTGGCTGCTACTTCATGCGTGGGCTACTATGTTATTTTCCCTTTTTTTCTTTGTTTTTTTTATACGAAGCAAACTTTGCTAAAGGAAGAAAATAATTTATGGAGATAGACTATGAAAAAGGAGGGAGAACAGATGTAGTTTGGAACTTATGTAATACGGTGGTAGGGTGGTAGGTGAATTGGCAGATGCTTTGCACCATGTCTCATTAAATGTTTAGAAGAAAAAAAAAGATGTGGCCTCCATCACTTCATTTAATGCTTCATATTCTCTTAGATCCTTGTTGGATTTGCGGAGATATTAATTTTTGGTTTGTCTGTAGCACTCCTTTAGTTCTGGATTTATAATTTAGCTATAAACAGGGTCACCTGTATGGGAATAACTGTCTTTCCATTTGTCTTTACGGACACCAAAATATCAGTATAAATATACCATTGGAATCAGGACGTCGAGACGAACACATTGACACACAGTTATCAGTGATTTGAACGTTTTATAAAATTTCTATTTTTTTTATCGCACTGATTTTAATTAACGGTCATTTAAATTTTATTCAGTTTGAATTATCAGAATTTAACGAAACGAACCTTAGCGTATTGATTACAAATTTGTTTTCAAATTCTTTGCATACAAATATTTATTTTTATATTAAATTCAATAAACATTAAATATATTCATTCTAATAACTAAATTTAATCGTTTTATTTTATTTGCTTGTTTGTTTCTTGGAATTTATAGTTAAATAAATTTTTTTTCCGATTTGAAAACTCAGGTTCTTACATGGTGGCGCGTCACCTGGAGCGGCGGTGGCACGGCGTCCTCGAGGTGGTTTCCACCATCGCGATACATTTTTTTTTCTTTTTCTTTTTTCTTTCCTTTACGTTTACGATTTGGGTTTGAACCGGGGGGGGGGGGGGGGCAGATAAAGTAAGGGGGGAGAGAGAGAGAGAAAGTTTTAATTTATTATTTAATTATTTTATTTTGCAAAAAGTTGAATTTTACATACGACCTCGAAACGAGGCCCACCGCCTGTCGTCCATAGCGGTTTACCCCCATTCCGAACACAATGGGATATGTATCGTAGGTTGATTCGATCGTTTCGATCAGTTTTCGTTAAAATCAACATATAACTCTATATATTGAATTTGAACGCGTATTTCAATTTACCGAGGCCACATACTAACTAAAAAAATTCCAAAAAAATATTTTCTAGCTTCGTATTGACGATACGGTCCTAACAAAACTGGTTTCGTCGAATTCTGAGACCGCTGGAAAAATGGCCATTTTCCAGTCGATTAAAATCAACTGAAACTGGTCAAACGCGTTTTCCTTTGCCATTCTCACATATTGATTCGAAAAATTATGAAATTTGGAATCTAGCAATAATTTGACATCACGGACCCAACAAAAGTGGTTTCGTCGAAATCCGAGGTCGTTTGCAAAATTCCCATTTTTTAAGGGCCTGAATTCCATAGCGACTATTCAGAATTTTCAACTGGACATATCTTTTTATTATTGCTATGAAATTTTGATTTGTCGGATTCGTTGGAAAGATATCATCAATTAGATCCTATTATTTTTGGTTTCACTAAAATCCGGATTGTTTTGCACCAGGTACATTCAATTGAAGTTTGAAATCGAATTATCGAACTACCGCGCCATTTTCAATCCCTTTTATAATTATATATAAATATTTATATTCTAACGACGACGTATATAATATATACATTCGAATTATATTCAAAATAAATTTCTCATCGATATTATTTAAAATAATTCATTTTAAATATCCAAAATTCGCTAAAATTGCCAAAATAAAAATTTTTAACTGGCCCAGATTTTCGGGTTGTTACAACAGTCAATGAAAAATTGCATCGACACTTCCTTCCTCAGGAAACGCAAAGCATGAGGCATAAAAATCATTACAAATCAAAATAAAAACCAATAAATCTCATAACACATATATATGTGATCGCAAAGAGGTGTTCTTCAATCTGGTAGAGGTTAGATGGTACTCGGTTTATTTTGTGCGTCGCTCTAATGTTTCCAGCGTTGGTGAATGGCCACAGGGTTTGGGTTAGCAAGTTATTCGGGGTTAAATCGAAGAAATGAGTGTTGTGGTGGGGTTTGTGAGGAGGAGGCGCACCCATCGCCAGATTTTGGTGGTCTCCGGTCATGGTTTTGAATGTGCGTGGCGGTGAGAGGCCAGAGACGCAACTGCCTAGTGAGGGATCGAACTGTGTACTTTGGGTATGAGGTGAAGAAGATTTAGATGAGAGGAACAATGGTGTTTTCGGTCTTGGTTATCGTTGAGCGTTGGTGGAGATATGGAGATGGAAGTCGACGAAAATGGTGGGGTGATATTTACTGGAGCGTGGCCATTGTCTGTTCGGGAAGAAAAGGAATTAAGGGATGGGCTTTAAACGGGTGAGATGGGCCGAAGAGAAAAGTTAAGTTGGGCCAAAATTTATTAATTAAATTTTAGTTTTGTTTTGTTTTAATAATGTAATAACTTGTTATGCTTATAACTTATCCGTATGGAATCAGAATCACGAACCGTCAGTCACGTTGAACTCGTATGGACTGTGGCTACACCATGGAACCGACTGGAAGTCCATTGGAGCTCGTTTGAATTTACGGTGAAATAAATTTTTTGATTCAGATCAAACAACAATTATCGTTAATTAACAATTATAGTCCAATGTGAGTAAATCTCACTAACTCTGAACAGTTTATAATTTCATGTTGTATTTTTAGAACTGTTAAATATTGGCTGATTGACTGTGTGTTGACTGTTTGATTGAACTACTAGTCAGTTAGTTGAATTTCTATATTGATTTTGTTTAACAGAATATATCATATGGAACTGAAAGTGATGTTATCTATATTGTTTAACATCTGTGATGCACGGAGACAGGTTGGAGGAATCCAACTGGATTCCTCAACATTTATTTTACTATTATTCATATATTATGATGTGATATATAATCTGTTGTTGATTATATGTGTTTGGACGATATTAATCATCGTGCTTTGATATGTTGAATACCATAACATACCGAAATGTTGAAAAGGGAATTTCAAAGTGAATATTGAAATAAACTATTTATAAAATCAAAGGATTTTATAAAAGAGAAATTACTTAGAAAATAATAGAAGATTTTATAAAGGAAATAGAATAAAAGGGGATAGAATAAAGGATTATTCATTTAGAAAATATATAGAATAAGGATATATTTATTTAGAAAATAAATAAAATTGATAAAGGAAATAGAATAAAGGAATATCTATTTAGAAAATAAATAGAATTATAAAAGGAATATTTAGTTGGAAACTAAATAGGATTATAAAAGGAAGTTGACGGGATATAAAAGAGTTAATCGAATTTAGTTAATCGAATATAGTTATTCAAGATAGAGTTAAAAACAGACATAGTTATTCAAAAGAAGTTAATCGAATAGAATTAAAGAAATAGAGTTAAGCTAAATTAGAAACTGACTAGAGATTAGTTAAGTTGAATAGTTTTCTGAGTTGTTGTATAAATCTTAGATAACTGTTCCTAAGATGGATATACTGAATAGTGCCTTCGGTTCATCCTATTCCTGGATGACTTGTATGAACGGATGTCTGACAGAGTATTTCCAGACGATCACGTATATTGATTTCTCCAACCATACCAAGAGTGGAAGCGGAGAAGGAAACTTCTTTTAGCTAACACATAATGTATGGTTGAGGATGTCAATCGGTGATTTGATGGATTTGACGATATGACATTCAAAGTGAATCTGGTGTGATGATAAAGCGTAGCTTCTAGCCTCACATCCGGTAAACGACAGAAATCGGGCAGGCAGCATGGCTAAGTCAGTCGCTCCGAAGTAGGGTGTATAATCACCTGATCTAGAGTTTCATTTATTTCTAAAAATCTATTGTTGATGCTTTCCCATTCGGGAAACGGTTGCTGATCCCAACCGTTGGTGATATACATTCGATACACTCAAGCAAAATGAGTGGTCGGTCATGTGTGGCCGGGTTGCAAGATGTTCTTGTTGAACCAAGTGTATTCCTTTCTAGAGGTACACTAGCGAAAGGTGGTTCCATACCTTGTCATAGTTGGAAATCCATTGCCCAATACGTGCTTGCGGTTTTGATTGTATACTATATATGTAGAACGTGAGATGAAAGCGTTTCTGCTAGATGATTATTATATTGTGGTTGATAGACATTATTATAATATCAAAAGGTTTTTGATATAAAGATAATTTGGATTCTCATAAGGGAAAAACCCATTCCGTTATACGGCGTGGTCTTATGAGATATCGTTTACTTGTTCAAACTGTTTTAAACCGTTTACTCATACCAGTCCCATGACTGACCCAGAGTTTATTTTGTTGTTTTCCCTAAACTCTTGGGTGCCTAAATTTGTACGAGCAGTCAAGTGGTCGGGATTTACAGATATACTGGAAGAGCTTGGAGCAGGAGGCTTCAGGATTATATAGCTATAGTTATTTCCGCTATGTTGTAAGTGTTGTACTTTGATAATGATGTATATTCAAGTACAGATGTATATTTCAAGTTATGTTATATATATTATATGTTATTCGTTCCACTGTGAGATTCGTGTTACTCTGATGTGGTGTTCTTCTTCTTCTTCTGTTCTAATTTTCTATCTTATCTTTCCTTACCCTCTATAATCTTTCATTAATGACCGGTATTTTTCAATGTTTGGTTAGTCATCATTGAATTTTTGGCAATAACCAAAGTCGACAAAAACCCGGGTTATTACACGATCAGAATAAACATTTGTATTGTTTCAAGTAATGAAATAGATGATATTTCATAACATCGTTTAACAAGAAATAAGTCAAAATGATTTTCCAATATTATAATAACGTGGTTAATGTTTAAGAGTGAAAATAGACAACTGAATATGGTATAGGAGTTCCTAAGTATTAAAATCAACTTGTTTAAAGAATAATCTTATGTTAAATAAGGAGCGAAAAGCTATATTCGGAATATTGAGATATTTAAGAGTTTTCAAATTTACATTTATTTTAATTAAAAGGCAAGTGGTGCTGAATATTGAACCAGTGAACTCATTGGATTGTCATGATTGAATCACTGTTTATTTTGATAGTTAAATCACCGACTATCAAATCTGCCCAATACGATTGTTGGTATGGAAAGACCGAGACCGAAATTATATTCGAAAACCATTCTGACCAACAAATACTTGTAGAAATCAGAAGATGGTCGAGATAGTGCATTGAAGACCATGGATCTTCATAAACGGAATAACAGCTAATAATCTTTGGTTAGCTCCCAGAGATAAACTATGGTTCTGTCGTAATTGGAATCTATGGATTGCAAGGACTACTCGCTATTGATCCATGGGGTGATTCTTATACTCGATGTAGTAGGAGAGTAACTTCGATTCATCCTGTTCCTGGATGACTTGTACGGACGGATGTCTGACAGAGTATTTCCAAAGGGATCGCGTATGTTGATTTTTTCAAACATATTTCTGTTGATGGCGGAGAAGGCCGTACACCTTCTCTTAGCTAAACCGCAGAGTATTTTTGTGGATGTCAATTAGTGATATCTGACGGATTTGACGATGCGGCATTCAAAGTGAATAGTAACCAGATGTTTCAAAAAGGGAATTCAAACCTCAAGCCTCATCAAATGGGAAAATGACAAAAATCGGGCAGGCAGCATGGCTATGTGGGTCGCTCCCATTAGGGTGTATAATCACCTATCTAGAGAAATTCAATTTGCTTATTTAATCTATTTCGATGCTGTCCCTTTCCGGGAAATGGTGGTTTGAGCCCAACCGTTGGTGATATACATTCGATACACTCAAGCGAAATGATTGGTCAATCATGTAAGGGCCGGTTTGCAAGACGTTCTTGTTGAACCCAGTGTATTCGCCTCTAGAGATACACTATCGGCAGGTGGTCCCATACCTTGTCATAGTCGGAATCCAATCTCCAATAAGCACCTGCGGTTTTGTTTGTATACTATATATGTGGAGCGTGAGATGCAAGCGTTCTACTAGATTCTATTTATTTATATTTAGACACTATTATAATATCAGAACAAGAAATTGATTTCAAAAATGTTTTGGGTTATCGTAAGGTAGAAAACCGTCCGTATTTATGTGTGGATTTGGTCTTACGATTATTCTTTTCTTTTGAAATGATTTTAAACTTCAAAATCAAGTTGTGTGATACCTTATTACTGTGCGAGTTTTTCTCACTCTGATTCACCAGACTGACTCGGTGTTTTGTAAATGCTCGGGTTAGCGCGGGATGTACAGGTTTAGATTATCGAAGGCTGTGAAGAGACGAGCTGGAGGTGTGCAGACGTATTGTATATAATATTTATTCCGCTGTGTGATTGTATATGAGGACAGGTTATTATCACTGTCCAGATGTGTGATGTACTCTGATATTGTAAGTATTTTTATGGCTCTCGGTAAAGATTTATTTCTGTATTATATTTTGTTCTACTGCGATGTGAGACTTTGATACTATGTTGGGTTGATTCTTCTTGTTCTATTTTAATATTTCTTTCTTTCTTATCTCACCCTCTAATTTCTTTGTAATAACGTTCCAATGTTTTCGGTGTTTGGAAGGTCGGCATGAGTTACGGTAAAGGTATTTATGTCGATTTCCGGGGCCGAAAATCCCTGTTCGTTACAGTGGTATCAGAGCTATTGGTTTAGTAATAACCTTGGCTCTGTGGTATAACTCGATAGAGATAGGGTCAGTAATACTCTAGATCGAGATTGGGTGTATATATATGAGAGCACGTATTTGTAAATTCTATATACAAATGTTTTGCATTGTGTTATTTGATCGGTTCAAGTGTTGAGAAGCGTTGAACTAGCAATAAACATAGTATTGTTTTGTAAAGAGGGTAAATGAAATAATTTTACCCAAAATATATTTTTGTATTGAAAAGAAATAATTTTATCAAATTTTGGAGATATTAGTGTGTTTGATTTATTTGAATGAATTCAAATTGGATTGGAAATTTGAATTGAAATTTAACTGGGTTAAGTGTAACTAAATTCAGAATGATATTGAAATTAAATTAAAAATTAAAATTAAATTAAATAAAGTGGATTTGAATTTGGAAATTTAAGGAATTATAAATAATGATCCAATAGAAATCAATCGGATATTAAATCAATTGATATCCAAATATGTGAAACCAAAGTAAAATGTTTATACTGAATGAAAATTCAGTTGATTTGGTTGAATTGATTGTGTACTGATGGTTGATTGTGAATTGTTTATCATTGGATGATAGTTTGTTTGAAATGGAATAATCAAGAATTTAATGGAGCTAAATAAATTATAAACTAGAGGATAAATTCCAGTATAATATAAAAACTGGGCTGGAACTGCATATGATTTGAAATAAATGATTTAACCCGGTATTTGATAATGAATTGATAATATCTGTTTGATTTTGGAATTGGTATAGTTATACCAGTTGATTCATGAAAATATTACTTTGAAATTTCATGTATTTATTACTTATATGTGAATTGAGTTAAGTACATGTGCCAAATGGCTGGGCAGATTGATATTGGTAGAGTAAATCGCATATACGTTGATCTAGTATGCCCAAAAGCGCTCGTAAAAGGTACGCCAACGCAAATATAAGTTTCGGATTTGATTTTTGTTTTTCGACCTTGTGGGTCGATGTATATATATTATCTGTTCCTGCGATATAGCATATGTCACTCCGTGCAGGGGAGACTCTGCCGAATTTTTCTGAGAATTTAATGTGTTAGAATTTTTTTCGATATTTTTGAAAATATTTATATACAGTATTGAATTGTTTTTTATTTTAAAATAAACTGGATTTGGAAATTAATGGGTTTGTAACGTTCTTTCCTACCTTAGCAATTTCGAGGACGAAATTATTTTAAGGTGGGAAGAACGTAACGTCCCGTATTTTGGTAGTTGAATACTTAATTTAATTTATTTATTTTAAATATTTTATTTGGGATATTAATGGATTTCTATATTGAATTCGTATTTTTAATGAAGTTTGAACGCTATAATTTATATATATTATAAAACGAGCTCGAAATGGCGCGACAGTCGTAATATGGAGTTTTGAACTTCAACTGAATATACAGGATCCGATATAAGTCAGATTTCTGTGAAACGAGAAACATTGGAACCATATTGATGATAGTTTTCATAGAAAGAGAAAAATCCAGATTCCGTATTTTAGTTTGTTAATTATAATCACATCGAATTTTGAAATAGTCGCTATGAAAATCGTTATTTAATTATTGGCCTTTAAAATAGCCATTTTTCAAACGGACCCCATTTTCGACGAAATCAGTTTCATTGGAACCGTATCATTAAACTATTGTAAGAAAATCAAATTGCATGGCAAACCAATGTCGTATGTAACCACGGTGGCCGTAAACGCACATTCAATTTCTATATAGTTTGTTATTTTTGGGCATAACTTGAGAGGACGATCAAATTAAGCCACGAAACTAGTTCCGTTGAGTTTGTACCGTCGATTATAGTCAGAATAGGTATATAGTTTGTTATTTTTGAAGACATGGTAATTTGGTGCCCAAAATGGCATTGCGGTGCGTGTGAAAATAGCCTACCGGGAAAACAGTCTCAGAATGCGACGAAACTAGTGTCGTTGGGTTCGTATTAATTAATTATTGTAGGATTTCGAAGTTTCAAGTTGATTAGATTTATTTAGTGATCGTGGAAAATTTTAAACATGTGTTTTTCGCTGGTTTTATAAAGGAAATTTTTTCAAACGATGTCGGAATTCGACGAAACTTGTCCCATTAGGTCCGAAATATTTTTCTATGTTATGATTAGTTTTCTTATCAAAATACAGAAATCAATTGTGTATAGTTTTACGCGTTATTTACCGCGAACTTTCGTTATAATTAAATATTATTATATCCTATTCTTCTCATCCTATATAAATACATGTGAAAGGGTCAAACCCTTGTTCCATCTTCACGCGGTCAACAATTTTACTGAGCCGCCACCCTTAGTAAATAACGAACCAAATCTCGTAAGTTTCTCCACCAAACCTTGTACAAACCATTCACCAATTCAACAATTCATCAGCTACAAAATTGTTGGCCTAAGTGAGATGATCAGAACTGACGGCGGTGATGTGGGTCTGTTCGACGTGGTGGTCAGAACTTAACCGTGTAGCCGTGTCGTTTGGAAGCGAATTGGAGACACGGTTGGAGTTCGAGTTTCATGGGGTCGGGGTTGCAGACTGACGACGTGAAGGGGAAGAGATTTCCGGTCTCTGATCATGTCCAGGCGGAGCGATTTCTTGCTGGAGCCGGTTGTACGTGCGCGAGGGACTTCAGTGGGAACAGTTTGAGGGAGCCATATCATTTATTTGAGGGTCATGGTAGTTGAAACAAAGGAAATGCGAGAGGAATGAAGCAAGGAATCCTTCCAGTTCTTTCAACGTAAATGCAATTAAAGTTTTAATTAGTAATTAAGTAGGGTTAGTTTATTGTTAAAATTGGATTAAAACTTAGATATTGGATTTGTTACAGGTGAACCCGCGTGCAGAAAGGGGAGAAACGAGGGACCTGGAGCAACAAAACTTGTTCAACTGAAATAAACAGTAAATGTAATTAAAATTAGTAACTAATTAAATCACTAAATGATTGATTAATTAATTTAAGTTTATATTAACTTAAAAGGTTTAAACGTTAAGGAAGTTCAGTCGCCTCAGTTTCTAAAGTAATCAAGCTTAAGATGTTTATTCACTAGAACAAAGGAAGTGTCGCCCATATTAATTTAAAGAAGTAATTATGTTAATTTAAAAGTTAATTGGGAATTTGATTTTTAATTAAAATAGCAATTGTTTAAATATTAATAACTTTTATTCATGTTATCAGAACCGAACCTAACGAGCTACATCGGAACCATAGTATCAAGCCTTATATTTTCGAACTAATTTGGAAACAGTTTGGGTGGTGTTAGCAGCAGCTGGAAATTTAATTAAATTAAATGATTGTTTAATTTAATTAAAACGAGCCGTCGATAACAGAATCAAATCAAGGTGAGTTAAACTCACACAGTTTTTTCCTATTTATATTTATATAAATTGGGTTTTGATTTTTGTGTGCTCTGCTTGCTAATGGTTGACTGTTTGCTAATTATATATTTATTTGTTGATTTAACCGATGAAATTAAATCGTTGTTTAATTTTAATGAAATACCAAATCGTTATTTTAACGATTTGATCCAATAAAGGTAACATACCTTTTTGGTCACGTTTATAAGATAAACATGTTTTAATTGTTTGAATTGTTTGGATTTCTTGTGAATTGGTTGATGATAATTGTTCGTTATTTATTGTTATCAGTTAAATGAAATTGAATGATCTGATTTGAGATAACCATTTGAATACAGTGAAGAAAAGGTTGGAGGGATCCAACAGGATTCCTCAATATATTATTTATTTCATATTATCAACATATGAGCTGCCTTGTTTGGGGTGATTGATTTGATTGTTGATTTTTGATGAAATTTCAACATCTGTTTAGTTTAAACCAATGGGCGGTATTGGTTGAGTATTTGGCGATATATGGCCTACAAAATCAATCATTTTGAAAATGTTGATTTACCATCAGGAAAATCGACAGAGATGAAGTTATAAAATTTATAACTGGAGATAGATTTTTGAAATATATTATTTTGGATAAACGTTTATAAAAAGAAAAAATTTATGTATTTAAGACCTTGATTTATTATTAATTGATTTTACAAAGTCAATTATGATGTAATCAGATTTATAAGTACGAGAATAAAAAAATAAATCGAATGGTTAAAATTGGATAATTGTCATGTTAAGAAACAATTTAACGAATTATTTAAATTAATTATATTATTAATTAATTTAAAGTGATAAATAATTGGAATCGATTAACTGTGCCTTGAGTTGACTAAGTCAACCATTGTAACTGAAATTGATTACAAAATTAGTTTTGATTTGAGTTAATCTAATAAAATGGTTTAATGAATATTGTTTTTCCAAAAAGAGAATTACTAGTCATTCTAGTTAATAAAGAAATTAACTACGGAAGTAGTTAATGATCGAAGTAAATTATTATTTTAATTAATAATAATTTAGAAATTTACTTTTTAATGGGAATTAATTTAAAAAGTAATCTAAGTGAAATGAAATCCGATTGAATCATGAAAGAAGTTATGAATAGGTTTTGTTTAGAACATGAGTTTCTATAACAGAGTTATAAAAGTAATTTTTAAGCGAATATTATAGCCTAAAATAAATGTTACTTAAATATTAGAATTAAGGAGAAGGAAGTTTTGATAAAGTGGTTTATAATAAACCAGAATTATATAAAAGAGGGTTGAGGTGTTATATCATTAATTCTAAATGAACGTTACTTAATAATAATGTGATTAAGTAAAAGTGGGAAATTGAAATAAGAATTTCAAAGCGGCAAAGGTTGAATAGATTTGAAAGGAGATTGGTAAAAGTGAATTTGGGTAGAGAAATGGGTCATCAGATTTTGTAAACAAATCTGAATTATGAAGTGAAATTGTTTTAAATGGGGGTAAAGGTTAAAAGTGGTGTTTTGTAATAGGTTACTTAATTATTAAATTAAGAAATAATGGTTATACTAGAGAAAGAGATTTTCAAAAAGAGTAGTAAGGTTTATAAAATAGTATTTTTAATAAAATAGTTAAATGAAACTGATATTAAATGGAATATTGGATTTTGAATTACAACTCGTATCTATTTTAGGATATGATCGTTGTTGATCAAGGTCTGAGAGGTAATTAAAATACCCCAACTTGAACAACATCTGGATTATCCTAGGATGATATTAGTTGTAATGGTAAAAGGGGTTAATGATAATTTATTATTTCCATTAAAGAAATAATAATGAAATGTTTAGTGAAATTTTGGGAGATAATATAATGAGGATTCCTTGTTGAAAAGGGGATTGCGTGACTTATAACGATATTGTCAAGATTAAAAAGGGGAATGTAAAAGATGAGTTTTATTCTATTAGAATAAACATTTTATTGTTTCAAGTAATGAAATAGATGATATTTCGTAACATCGTTCTACGAGAAATAAGTCAAAATGATTTTCCAATATTATAATAACGTGGTTAATGTTTAAGAGTGAAAATAGACAACTGAATATGATATAGGATTTCCTAAGTATTAAAATGAACTTGTTTAAAGAATAATCTTATGTTAAATAAGGAGCGAAAAGCTATATTCGGAATATTGAGATATTTAAGAGTTTTTAAATTTACATTTGTTTTAAATAAAAGGCCAAGTGGTGCTGAATACTGAACCAGTGAACTCATTGGATTGTCACGATTGAATCACTGTTTATTTTGATAGTTAAATCACCGACTATCAAATTTGCCTAATACGATTGTTGGTACGGAAAGATCGGGATCGAATTTATATTCGAAAACCATTCCGACCAACAAATACGCGTAGAAATCAGAAGATGTTCGAGATGGAGCATTGAAGACCGTGGATCTTCATAAACGGAAGAACCACTAATAATCTTTGGTTAGCTCCCAGAGATAAATTGTGGTTCTGTCGTAATTGGAATCTATGGATTGCAAGGACTACTCGCTACTGCTCCATGGGGTGATTCCTATATTCGATGCAGTAGGAGAGTACCTTTGGTTCATCCTGTTCCTGGATGACTTGTATGGATGGATGTCTGATAGAGTATTTCCAAAGGGATCGCGTACATTGATTTCTTCGAACGTATTTTTGTTGATGGCGGAGAAGGTCGTACACCTTCTCTTAGCTAAACCGCAGAGTATTTTTGTGGACGTCAATTAGTGATATCTGGTGGATTTGACGATGTGGTATTCAAAGTGAATAGTAACCAAATGTTTCAAAAAGGGAATTCAAACCTCAAGCCTCATCAAACGGGGAAATGAAAAAAATTGGGCAGGCAGCATGGCTATGTGGGTCGCTCCCATTAGGGTGTATAATCACCTATCTAGAGAAATTCCTTTTGCTTCTTTAATCTATTTCGATGTTATCCCTTTCTGGGAAATAGTGGTTTGAGCCCAACCATTGGTGATATACATTCGATACACTCAAGCAAAATGAGTGGTCGGTCATGTAAGGACCGGTTTGCAAGACGATCTTGTTGAACCCAGTGTATTCGCCTCTAAAGATACACTATCGGCAGGTGGTCCCATACCTTGTCATAGTCGGAATCCAATCTCCAATAAGCGCCTGCTGTTTTGTTTGTATACTATATATGTGGAGTGTGAGAAGCAAGCGTTCTACTAGATTCTATTTATTTATATTTAGACACTATTATAATATCAGAACAAGAAATTGATTTCAAAAATGTTTTGGGTTATCGTAAGGTAAAAACCGTCCGTATTTATGTGTGGATTTTGTCTTACGATTATCCTTTTCTTATAAAATGATTTTAAACTTTAAAATAAAGTTGTGTGATACCTTAATACTGTGCGAGTTTTTCTCACTTGGGTTCACCAGACTGACTCGGTGTTTTGTAAATGCTCGGGTTAGCCCGTGATGTACAGGTTTAGATTATCGAAGGCTGTGAAGAGACGAGCTGGAGGTGTGCAGACGTATTGTATATAGTATTTATTCCACTGTGTGATTGTATATGAGGACAGGTTATTATCACTGTCCAGATGTGTGATGTACTCTGATATTGTAAGTATTTTTATGGCTCCCAATAAAGATTTATTTCTGTATTATATTTCGTTCCGCTGCCATGTGAGACTTTGATACTATGTTGTGTTGATTCTTCTTCTTCTTCTATTCTAATATTTCTTTCTTTCTTATCTCACCCTCTAATTTCTTTCTAATAATGTTCCAGTATTTTCGGTGTTTGGAAGGTCGGCATGAGTTACGGTAATGGTATTTATGTCGATTTCCAAGGCCGAAAATCCCTGTTCGTTACACTTGAGTTTCAAATGAATATGTTGGCATACTCTTCAAAATGAAAAACTTTTTTTCTTTCAAATGCCAAAAGTTCTTTCAACGGCCATCCGTAAACTCGAAATTAAACACTTTATTGGCTGATTTTGGTTGATACACGATTTCACGAAAATGCGGAATATTATACCTCATATTTCGATAAGGAAGTAAATACCTAGTCTTAAGTGGATATCCCAATCAACCAAATAATATTGTCCAGCTGGAGGTTTTGGAAAGTTGGACTTTCTATCATTTATAACAGAACTAAAATTTCTACTGTCATGTGCAGTTCCTTCCCAGCCAACCATAACACAAGTAAACTACAAATCGAAAGAGCATACCGCTAATATATTCTGCATAGCGTAACCTTTTCTTGGGATAACTTGAGAAGAAGGTAAGTGTACGACTATGTGTGTATCATTCATAACACCAATTCAGTTTTTAAAATTTGGATAGTACCGAGTTGAACTGCTGATGTGATATGGAACAGCAGTAAATTGTGGATCATCTGGCTTTATTATATCAACAACAAGTAATTGAAAAACATTTGAAATAGCATGAAAATAAATGGAAATTGTGCTACCTAGCCTTTGTGTAAATGAAAATACCAACCACTTCATTAACGCGAATTTCTTTCTTTGAAGAGAGACCATGTTGTTATAGTGTGTTACATAACGAGTAGAAAAAAGCCTTTTCATAAAGAAATTATTTTGACAACGTTGTTGATGTTCGTTTAGAATTTCGTTGATCCAAGCTAAATCGATATAGTCTAAAGTATTATCTACGTCATATAATTCTTCCGTGAATTCAGGCACAATGATATCCCATATAGATCAAGTAAATCATCCAAATCGGAAGATGAATCAGAGGTAGACATTTATTTCGAAGGAGAAGATGATGATAATGGGTTAAAAGTGGAGGAAGTAGAGATAGTTATAAGGAATGGTGAAAAAAGCCGTTAATGGGAACGTTGGAAAAATGGACCATTAGCGTCTGATGCGTCAGACACTAACGGTTCATTTTTTAACGTCCACTGTCGCAGTGGTTGAACATAGAATGCCACGTCCATGAGTCAGATGCGTCGGACGCGAACACAACGGTAACGGTCCTCGAATTGGCAGCGAACGGTACCTAAGTATACCTTTCTTGAAAATTTATGTTAAACCATTGTGCAATTGATGTCATGACTGCTTTGATTTGATTGACATAATGATTACTGCTGTCATACAATGGCTTAAGATCAGGTTCAGCCTGTTCGGTCTGCATTCTATACCAATGTTTTATAATCAATGGCAACTGCGGACGCTCAATGCAATTTTAATTCATGTGCAGGCCGATGAACGTGTAAATGACCCACTTGTATGTACTTCTGACCCATCTCAAGGAAAAATAGGGGATCAGAGAGGGATTGTCATATTAGAGTATTGCTTATATTTTTTGTTTACGAATGTCTGTTAAGGATTCAAATGTAAACGTATGTCAGCTTTTGAATAGAAAGTTTCTCAATTGTTACAGCTTTCGAATGCTTTACAGTTTCATATATATATATATATATATATATATATATATACATATATAGTTTTGAATATTATGTGGTTTTGCATACATGCAATTTTCAAGTATATATGATATTGAGCATACACGTTTCCATTTATATTGGTTCATACACACACCACACACACATAGATATATATACACACACATACATACACGTACATATGTGTGTATGTGTATAAATTTTGAACACGTACATACATATGTATTGTGCATATCACCCCCTTTTTCCTCCATTTCAAAATAACGCATCGTGCTTTCCCTTTCTTTATTTTCCCTTACCATACCACAGACTGCTTTCCTTCATGCCTGCTAACTTCAATATAATTCTACCTCATACCAACTAAATTTAGCACAACTGATACATAAATTATTTTTTCCCTTTCTCCAACTACTGCATGCTTGCTTGCTTTCAATTCCAACATCGTCTCCCTTTGCCATATCGAGTACCTTCTAATTTGACTGCAGTGGTACTGATTTTAGTCTAAATTTATCATGGAGTTGTCATGAAAAATTTGTGATTTGGTAAATTTAACCATACTTCTTGTAAAGTCTAGCAGTCTGTATTTCAAAACACTACAAACCATACCGTTTCCCCTTTTGGATCACTTGATCGATTGTTGTTACCAACTAAGTTTTTAGAAAAAGAAAACTCTGAGCTATACTCCGTCCTGCTCCCATGTGCAATCCATATTTCTAACACTTTGAACATATCATATAACTTATTTCAGTATTGGATGATATTTATTTATTTATGATAACACTAGCACATACATAAATATACATCTTATAACATCAAAAATTTGTTTAGAGGAATATTTATAATCAAAGTTTCTAATTCAAATGATATTGCTGTTGTAATGGTATTTTTTAGGTAGCATACTCTACCTGACTATAATAACATAGTGACTTATACAATTTAAGATTATCAAGTATGCATCAGTTAAACATGACACCGTCAATGAGACAACTTGAGATGTTGGTTCTACGATTGATAAAGATTACCATATAGATCAAGGTCTGTTTCTGTTTTACTTAAAAAATCAAAGTCCTCAAATTAACGCTTTGATTATACTCCTTCCTCTATTTTAGTTAATAATTTGATACTTTACAATTGTTCTATATTGATTTAGTATTACTTTGACAAAAAATTACTGTATGACTAACTACTAATTTGTTGTTAGTACATAACATGCAGACCTTAGTATAAGCTTACACATTTCCATTATGACATTATTATTCGTATATTATGACACATTAACAAGTAGACTACTAGTATAATTAGAATCCACTGTACTAATTTCCATATGTATAAGATGATTCCGAATGCTTGTGGATTATGGAAACTCTGGTAATCGTGGTCTTTACCTTCTTTCTACATGTGATGGTTGAGTGTGTTTTTTTAAAATATTTAGTTTTATGTTAACATAATTAGTAAAATTGAAATTATTTGTTTCAGATGTATTTTGTTACATATGCACAAGGGTCTTTTTATACCAACCTAATTTAGAGTAAACTGTTACTTGATAACTATAATTTATGTTATTTCTTAGTGGACATTTTGTAGCGTACCTTATGTAATGTTGCACTTACAATATTTTTTCAGTGATCGTGATGGAATGAATCATACAAACTTCATATTCTACTAGACATAAACCTTTGAATTACAGTGTTCTTCCATATGTTTCCCTGGACCGATTTTTTTAATATCCTTTGTCTACTCTTGAAATTCTCAAAATTAGCTCATATTTTTACAATCTTTAAAATGAGTAAAGATAAACAGGCCTTTTTATAGTCTCTAATAAAGAATTAGTTGTAAACATAACATGATTTGCTTAAGTTGGTTTTTTGGGTAAAATTTTATTTGTGTCGCTGGTTTGTTCATCTTTGGCATCTCTTAGTGTACCTTAATGGTATATTTTGGATAAAATATCCAAAAAAAAAATCTTGCACCAGTTATCATTTTGCAATTTTGATTTGAAAATAATCCGAATAATATATATCTTCCACTATCATTACATTAAATTTCATATATTAGAAATTCCAGCACTAAAATATTTTAATATTTCTGTATAGCCTTTTCAAACTTCAAATATAATTGAAGCAAGGTTTGAATCTTAGGTCCAACTTTCGATGCTTGGTTAAAAGATAATCCCGATGACTGAACCGTGTACGTCAGGTTCTTATTTCTTCTAATTTTACAATATATTACATTTGCTTCGATGACTTGCAATTGTTGTAGTGACCTTAGTCCAAAATATCATTCCAGTGTGTAGTTATATAATAAGATATTATCATTTAGACTGTCTAATGTATGGCAAGTGAGAAGCAATATTCACCATGGTAGTGCCAAGAACAATGATATTGAAGCCTTCAAAACTGAAATTGAGTTCGAGATACTGATCTTAATGTTATTCTCCATGTATTATAATATTTAAACTTAGTCATCTTTACAAGTGGTTTGGACTGTTTTTTGTTTCACTTTATTTATTACTGTGTTTCCTTTACAATGACATTTACAGCAATAGTTTCATACCAATGTGCATTCATTTACTACAAATTAACAAAAAAAATCCTGCCTGTGCACAGTTCTTAGTTATTGTATGTTCTGTATTTCGATTCTGCATTATGCAGGCATACAAGAGAAATTGGGCACTTCAAAACAGGATGCAAGCACCACCTACGTGGATACATACTAGATGATTCTCCATCCATTTGGATTTGTTTCCATTCATCCTTTTTTATCATCCACCCCATTAAAATGTCAAGTAGCTTTAAAAATTCAAAAAATCTATTATTTTGCTGAGCTTCCCCTAATAACTTTTGAATTTTGGAAATAATAGATTTTTTTGAATTTTGGAAGCTACTTGACATTTTAATGGGGTGGATTATGAAAAAAGGACGAATGGAACCAAATCCAAATGGATGAAGAATCATGTAGTATGTAACCATGTAGGTGGTGCTTGCATCCTATTTTGAAGTGCCCAACTTCTCCTGTATGCCTGCATAATGTAGAATCGAACTACAAAACATATAATAACAAAGCACCATGCACATGCATGAATTTTTTTGTTAATTTGTAGTAAATGAATTAACATAGGTATGAAACTATTGTTGTCATTGTCATTGTAAATGAAACACAGTAATAAATAAAGTGAAACAAAAAACAATCCAAACTACTACTAAAGATGACTAAGTTTAAACATTATAGTACGTGGAGAATAACATTAAAGATCGATACCTCGAACGCAATTTCGGTTTCGAAGGCTTTCAATATCATCGTACTTGGCACTACCACTGTGAATATCGCTTCTCACTTGCCATCCAATAGACAGTCTAAATGATAATATCTTATTATTTAACTACACATTGGAATGATATTTTGGACCAACGTCACTACAACAATTGCAAGTCATCAAAGCCGATGCAAGATATTGTAAAATTTCAAGAAATAAGACCCTAGCATACACGATTCAGTCATCGGGATTATCTTTTAATATCAAGCATCGAAAGTTGGACCTAAGATTCCATTATTTCTTCAATTTTATTAGATGTTTGAAAAGGCTATACAGAAATATTAAAATATTTTAGTGCTGGAATTCCTAGTATATGAAATTTAATGTAATGATAATGGAAGATATATATTATTCGGATTATTTTGAAATCAAAATTGCAAAATGATAATAAGTGCAAGATTTTCTTTTGGATATTTTATCCAAAATACATCATTAAGGTACACTAAGTGATGCCAAATATGAACAAACCAGCGGTACAAATAAAATTTACCCGAAAAATCAACTTAAGCAAATCATGTTATACAACTAATTCTTTATTAGGGACCATACAAAGGTCTGGTTATCTTTATTCATTTTAAAGATTTTAAAAGTATTAGGTAGTCTTGAGAATTTCAAAAGTAGACATAAAGGATATTAACAAAAAAATCGGTCTAGGGAAACACGTTGAAGAACACTATAATTCAAGGGTTTTATGTCTAGTAGAATATAAATCTTGCATGATTCATTCCATCACGATCACTGAAAAAACATTGTAAGTGCAACATTACATAGGATATGCTACAAAATGTCCACTAAGAAATAACATAAATTATAGTCATCAAGTAACGGTTTACTCTAAATTAGATTGGTACAAAAAGACCCTTGTGCATAAGTAACAAAATACTTCTAAAAAAAATAATTTCAGTTTTACTAATTATGTTAACATAACACTCAATATTTTAAAAAAAACACTCAACCATCACATGTAGAAAGAAGGAAACGACCACGATTACCAGAATTTCCATAACCCACAAGCATTCGGAATCATCTTGATACTGATGGAAATTAGTACAATGGATTCTATTTATACTAGTAGTCTACTTGTTAATGTGTCATAATATACATATAATAATGTCATAAATGGAAATGTGTAAGCTTATACTAAGTTCTACATGTTTTGTACTAACAACATATTAGAAGTTAGTCATATAGTAAGTTTTTATCAAAGTAATACTAAATGAATATAGAACAATTGTAAAGTATCAAATTATTAACTAAAATAGAGGAAGGAGTATAATCAAAGCGTTAACTTGAGGACTTTGATTTTTCAAGTAACAGAAACAAACCTTGATCTATATGGCAATTTTGGTCAATCGTAGAACCAACATCTCAAGTTGTCTCATTGACGGTGTCACGTTTAATTCATGCATACTTGATAATCTTAAACTGTATAAGTCACTGTGTTATTATAGCCAGATAGAGTATGCTACCTAAAAAATACCAATACAACAGCAATATCATTTTTATTAGAAACTTTGATTATAAATATTCCTGTAAACAAATTTTTGATGTTATAAGATCTATATGTATGTATGTGCTTGTGTTATCATAAATAAATATCATCCAATATTGAAGCTCGTTAAATGATATGTTTAAAGTGTACAAAAACTAGAATACACATGGGAGTAGGATGGAGTATAGCTCAAAGTTTTATTTTTCCAAAAAATTATTTGGTAACAGCAATCAGTCAAGTGATCAAAAAGGGGAAAGTGGTAGGGTTTGTAGTGTTTTGAAATTCGGACTGCTAGACTTTTCAAGAAGTATGGTTGAATTTACCAAATCAAAAATTTGTCATGACAACTCCATGATAAATTTAGACTAAAATCAGTACCACTGCAGTCAAATAAGAAGGAACCCGATATGACAAAGGGAGATGATGTTGGAATTGAAAGTAAGCAAGCATGCAGCAGTAGGAGAAAGGGAAATAATAATTTACGGATCGGTTGTGCTAAATTTAGTTGGTATGAGGTAGAATTATATTGGAGTTAGCAGGCATGAAGTAATGTAGTCTGTGGTATGGTAAGGGAAAACAAAGAAAGGGAAACCACAATGTGTTATTTTGAAACGGAGGGAAAACGGGGTGATATGCACAATACATATGTACGTACGTGTTCAAAATTTATACACGCACATACATATATATGTGTGTATGTGTGTATATATATATATCTGTGTGTGTGTGTATGAACCAATTTAAATGGAAAAGTGTATGCCCAATATCATATATACTTGAAAATTGCATGTATGTAAAACTACAAACATATTCAAAACTTTATATTTATATTTGTATATATGAAACTGTAAAGCATTCGAAAGCTTTTATAATTATTAAGACATTCTATTCAAAAGCTTACATGTGTTTGCATTTGAATCCTTAACAGTCATTCGCAAACAAAAAATGTAAGCAATACTCTAATATGACAATCCCTCTCTGATCCCCCATTTTTCCTTGAGATGGGTCAGAGGTACATACAAGTGGGTCATTTACATGTTCATCGACCTGCACATGAATTAAAATTGCACTGAGTGTCCACAATGGCCATTGATTATAAAACATTGGTATAGAATGCAGACGGAACATTATTTGATATTGATTATAAACCATTGGCAGAGAATGCACACTGAACCTGATCTTATAAGATCAGTTGCATCGGTTGTTTACCCTCTGTTGCATCTATTCAGCAACCGATGCATATGCAGCCGATGCAATAAGCTAAAAATAATTGCATCGATTTTAGAATCGATGCAAAAGAAAGGTTTTTAGCTTAAATCTAGCTACTATGTTGCATCGAATACTGGTAATAACCGATGCAGAAAATATGTTTTTGCACCACTTATTACTATTAGCCGATGCAATATGAGAGCCATTGCTTTTTACCCATCCTTATTTTGCATCAGTTGTTTCTGACCATCGATGCGAAATATTACTCAATTGCTTTATATGTCAATAAAAAAACTCTTCTCATAATAAACAATTATTGCATACAATACTATAAATTAATAACAAATGCAAACTGAATAAGATAATACTAAAAAAATGTTCAATTATAATGTCCATAATCCATACAAAAAATAATTCATAAATTCATTTTAATACAGTAATCCAGACATTTGATACAAACAGTAATTAAGAAGCAATATATCTTAGACTATGAAATACCCAAATATAGCAACACTTTCAGCATTATTCTTCACTTCGCTCTAAAACAAGAACCTGAGTTAAGATAATAGTTAAAATAAGTGCACATAGAAAAACTCCAAAAATTAGACATCTTACGAAAAGAAATAATGGAGAAGGAGATTAAATCCCCAACTGTATCAAAGAGTCTAATGGTTGCAAAACTGGGGAAAATGCTTCTTTTTATCTGAAATTTGGAAATCATGAAAATTGGAAATGAGACAAACATTCATTAATATAGTGGTAATATAATCTTGCAACTTTAAGCAAGAATGTTGTTCAAGATGAACAAAAATGGATCCATGTATTAGCATAAACAATAGCTCAAGAAGAAGAGAAAAAAATAAACAAATAACTAGGCTAAAAAGGAACAATTAGAAGCTGAAAATAAAAAAGATCATGAAGTCTGTTCTGTTCTCCAGTTTAACCATGCATATAATATAACCCCAGTTCAAATTCAGACAACTCAATTACTCTAAAAAAAAGTCCAACTTTAAATCGAGTTCCAATATCCCCCACTGCTAAATTCAATAAAAAAGTCTAAAAATGACTGAACAACCAAACTTACCCAATATTCAATGTAATAAGAGGCATCAAAACTTGCGAGCACTTTCCTTTAGTAGTAGTAAAATAACCATTCCAATTGCAACCTCTACATCACAATTACAAAATTCAAAAAATGTTATGAAAAAAACGTATAAAATAAACCAAAATACTAAATTCTAACAAAAAACATACAATAAAAAGCGTAGTAATGGATTTGTTCAACCATCTATATTCTTTTAGAAAAGTCCAATCACAATACATGCATAAAGTAAGGCTATATGTTATGTATAAATATTATAAAAAAATTCACACCACCTTGTGAAACTATATGACATGTCCATGTGTTATTTGCAAGATTCTTTCCATCTAGACATGTCCAAGATCCTGCCCAGCAAGTTATGGCAAACCAGAAACATCAACCACCAAATACACCATCTGCCTAGAATCAATTGACCTCCTCAATCACAATCACTACCTACAACCTCAACAATAAACTAGAAACCATTCACTATTAGCATAAACAATAGCTCAAGAAGAAGAGAAAAAAATAATCAAATAACTAGGCTAAAAAAGAACAATTAGAAGCTGAAAATAAAAAAGATCATGAAGTCTGTTCTGTTCTCCAGTTTAACCATGCATATATTATAACCCCAGTTCAAATTCAGACAACTCAATTACTCTAAAAAAAGTCCAACTTTAAATCGAGTTCCGATATCCCCCACTGCTAAATTCAATAAAAAAGTCTAAAAATGAATGAACAACCAAACTTACCCAATATTCAATGTAATAAGAGGCATCAAAACTTGCGAGCACTTTCCTTTAGTAGTAGTAAAATAACCATTCCAATTGCAACCTCCACATCACAATTACAAAATTCAAAAAATGTTATGAAAAAAACGTATAAAATAAACCAAAATACTAAATTCTAACAAAAAACATACAATAAAAAGCGTAGTAATGGATTTGTTCAACCATCTATATTCTTTTAGAAAAGTCCAATCACAATACATGCATAAAGTAAGGCTATATGTTATGTATAAATATTATAAAAAAATTCACACCACCTTGTGAAACTATATGACATGTCCATGTGTTATTTGCAAGATTCTTTCCATCTAGACATGTCCAAGATCCTGCCCAGCAAGTTATGGCAAACCAGAAACAACAACCACCAAATACACCATCTGCCTAGAATCAATTGACCTCCTCAATCACAATCACTACCTACAACCTCAACAATAAACTAGAAACCATTCACTATAACCCAAACTATAACCATAAATGACTACCAATGAAACCCATTGCTCCAAGCAAAACTAAAAACCATGCCTATCACCTATCTGAACCACTTCAGCTCAACACTTCAATCGACCCTCATCTCATCTAACTGGTAACTAAACCAACATTAAAATGATGTCCATGTGGCTTAATCAGCGCTGGATGTTGAGCCTTCTAAGAAGGTGGGTTGCTGTTACATCCTTGATAATTATTTTAAACTATAAAGTACCACGTAGTGCTATTAGTTTACTTGCCCTCTTTCAAATAACTAAGACCTATCTGTGTGCAAAACACCACATCTTGGATTGACTTGCATGATTAAGTCGGCTAGCATTAAGAATAGTCCCTTCTGGAAGCTGAATAGTCCCTATTTTCTGAAACTAGTAGACTAAACACCATCATTGTTATTTTCTGTAACATAAAATATAAAACTAAATAGCATTATTAGTAGCAAAATATTTGTAAATAATGGTTTTGTAAGGGTGGTGTTTGTAAAATTGCTGAAAGCAAATAAAATCCACTGGTATAACAAACTAAAAATGAAAAAAAACAAATTGAAATATGAAAGATCAGAATCCTTTGGACGGTAGTATTAAATACTAAAAGTTAATGGTGCCACCAGTGAGATATATTAATTAGCAACCTAAACATGACCATTTGGATTCTTAATGAAGAAACCTGAGTTGCCCCTACTGGAAACTGGCTTCTCATTTTCTATAAATGTGATTTTAAATCAATTCATTTTCACGAAGTTTCAGTTGTTTACAGTTTAAACAGCTAATATACATACTTCAGTTTAGTTTCTACCAGATGTCTGCTATTAAGTTGAAGCTCTGTGGAAAACAATTGTGTTGTCTTTGCTGAATCAGATAAGGACTTCGTCGGTATTCTTTTTAGTTTCTTAACGTTTCCCATCGGTAGCATCTTCCGACTTTTGAATAAACAATCCTCTATAGGTTGCATAGACAACATTTACAAGAGCAGTGGGAATTTGAATTTAAAGCATCTAAATACCAAAGCTTGTAAGACTATGATGCTTCAACCCAAAAGTTCTGCTGAAATATTTTATGAAGATTTACTAATTATGGTTGACGACTTGGAACCCACGAAGATTCTATATGAGCCCAAAATTTGAATGTTTCATCAAAAATGCCAAAGCATTTAGTTTCGTAGCAAGGGTCAGTTGTCAATGTGATGAAACTATTAATGCAGATTTTATTTTCTTGAAGAAAGAAAAGTACAAACTGTTTATAAAAGATGAAACTATTTATATCATTAAGATGAAACATCAACCGCCTCATATCCTATTATTGAAAATTTATAAATTAATTACCTATTACTGAAATGATATTGCAACAGCTATCGCGATTTCCTCTGTGATATACGACCACTTCAACTCTTGTGCAAATCCCTAATTCAACCACCTGAAAATGTCGCAGCCCTATTCAAATCAATCTCCCAATTGATAACATCCCAATCATTTTTTTCCATTCCCTTCTGTATTTGGTTTATTCTTTTTTTCTGAATCGTGGTATCTCTCTCGGCATATAGGATAGCAGGAAAGGATAAGAAGAAAGTAGACAATAATTCGATTTCAGATCTGAGAGGAGGAGAAGAAAAGGCGAAATGATAGAAAGAAGAATGAAATGGAGATGCAGATGAATTGAAAAGTTAAAGGTAAAGGGTGAGCCCTAATAAAAAGATTAACGGAGGGAAACGAAACAACAAGCGGGAACCGAAAAGTTAAGAGGGAAACGAAAATTTGAGTGGGATTGTTTCATGAATGTGGATCCGTGCTTTTCATGCGTGCATACCTTCCAAAATGTAGTTTACTAATTGTTAAAATTTAAGCAAAATAAATATTAAATGTAAAAAAAGTGTTACTAATTAGTCCAGCTTTTTAATATAATTAATGTTTTCTCAAATATTTTTGTAACATATGAGTAAAAGAATTTATCATAATAAAGGGATATTTATGTTTGAATTTTTATTTCTCATTGCAATATCTAATTTTTAATTAGTTTTTTTTTATTAATCAACAAATAACAATGATGTTAATTAACAAATTATAAGTTCAACCTTTTAATATTTGAAGTTCGCGGTTGAGCCAAAAATCAGTGATTCCATGGCAACAATTAGTAAAAATTAAATGAAATAGCACATATATTTTGAATAATTAATGTTGGGTCACTTTCTACGGTGGTCGTTTCCTCAAAGTTTGTTATAACCTATGTACAGTTTCAATATATTAAATTAACATCATATTTCTCAAATAAATAGTTGTATAAAGCGTTAATATTTGACAAAAATAAGTTATTCTGTATTGACTATTAATTATTTCATGTTTATTAGATATTATTTACTAATTTGTAGTTTATTAGATATAATCAACTAGTTTACTTTTACTTTATAAACTATTATTTATTTCTGGTTTATTAAATAAAATTTACTAGTTTACTTCTGGTTTTATTTATTGCTATCTATTACTTTTTGTTATTTATTAATTACTATTTTCAATTGTCATTATTAATTAATAATTATTTAAAATTAATTAACAAGTTATAAATATCACTTCATAAGTATTAAATTTTATTAATTATTAGTTACACATAATTAAACAATAATCTTGATTGTTATATAATTATTACTTAATATTAACCATTAGCTAATAATTATTTAAAAAATAACTAATACTTACTAACTAGATATTAAAAATTGATTATTAATTATTCATTTTAATTAATTATTAAATGTAATTAAGAAGTATTAGCCATAATTTACTATTTATTAATAATTAACCGTAATGTTAAAAAAATAAAAATAAAAATTGACTTTTTACTTTAAGTACTAACTAAACATTATTTATTAGCAACTGATAATTTTAATAAATTATAAAGAATGACATGTGTAAACTATTGTTATAACTATCGATATGTGCATTTGCTCTAATTAAAATAATTTACATTTGCTTTGGTTCCTAAGAAACCGATGCAAATAGTATTATTTGATTCGATGTATTTGCATCGGTTCTTAAACAAAGATGCAAATAATATTATTTGCTTCGGTATGCTTGCATCGGTTCCTGAGAGCCGATGCAAATAACTTAATTTGCATCTGTCTATTTGCATCGGTTCCCAGAAGTTGATGCAAATAATGTTATTTGCGTCAACTATAAAGACAACCGATGCAAATAATGTTATTTGCTTCGGTCTATTAGCATCGATTGCTCAAGACCGATGCAAATAACATTATTTGTATCAGTTATAAGGACAACTGTTGCAAATGAAGTGATGCAACAGGCATATTTTGTACTAGTGTTAAGACGTTGTACGACAACAATATTCATTATGTCAATAAAATCAAAGCAGTCATGACATCAATTGCACAATGGTTTGTCATATATTTTCAAGAAAGGTATACTTAGGTATAGTTCGATGCCAATTCAAAGACCATTACTGTTATGTTCGTGTCAGATGCGTCAGACACGTTGATGTGGTATTCCACGTTCAACCACTGCGACGGCGAACGTTGAAAAATGAACAGTTTGCGTCCGACGCGTCGGACGCCAACAGTCCATATTTCCGACATTCCCCTTAACAGCCCTTTTCACCATTCCTTATAACTATCTCTACTTGGTCCGCTTATAACCCATCATCATCCTCTTCTTCTTCTTCAGAATAAATGTCTATCTCCTATTCATCATCTGATTTGGATGATTTACTTGATCTATATGGGATATCATTGTGCCTGAATTCACGCAGGAATCATATGACCCAGATTAATACTTCAAAGTATACCGGTTTAGCTTGGATCAACGATATTCTAAACGGGCATCAACAACGTTGTCAAAATAATTTCTGTATGAAAAGGCTTTGTTTCTACTCGTTATGTGACAAACTACGACAGCATGGTCTCGCTTTAATGACAAAAATTTGTGTTAACGAAATGGTTTCTATTTTCGTTTACACAAAGTCTAGTGGGCTCTCAAACAAAAAACTTAGCGAGAGATTTCAAAGAGCAGGTAGCATAATTTCCGTTTGTTTTCATGTTGTTTTAAATGCTTTTCAATTACTTGCTGCTGATATAATAAAGCCAGACCACCCACAATTTACTACTGTTCCACATCACATCAGTAGTTCAACCCAATACTATCCATATTTTGAAAACTGTATCGGTGTTATAGATGGTACACACATAGTCGCACACTCACCTGTTGCTCAAGTTATCCCATATATTGGAAGAAAAGGTTATGCTACGCAGAATATATTAGTGGTATACTCTTTCGATTTGCAGTTTACTTATGTTATGGCTGGTTGGGAAGGGACTGCACATAATAGTAGAATTTATAATTCGGTTATGAATGGTAGAACCTCCAACTTTCCTAAACCTTTAGGTGGACAATATTATTTGGTTGATTCGGGATATCCACTTTAGACTGGATATTTACCACCTTATCGAAATATGATGTATAATATTCCACATTTTCGTGAAATCGTGAATCAACCAAAATCAGCCAATGAAGTGTCCAATTTCTACCATTCGAGTTTACGGATGACCACTGAAAAAACTTTTGGCATCTGGATAAAAAAAGGTTTTCCATTTTGAAGAGTATGCCAGCATATTCATTTGAAACTCAAGTCAAAGTTGTCGTAACTCCAATGGCCTCACACAACTACATACACAAATATAATAGTGGTGATCCATATTTTATGGCTTTTGATGATGATCCTGAATTTATTCCTGATGAATACTTGAAGGAATATTAAGATCTGAGAAATGCGATGAACAGAGGCACTGAACTGTACAACGAAATTGATACCAAGAAATGTCAATATTTCAAAATACCATAAGAGACAGTTGGTTGCTACAAAGCTGCAAAGAAACATATTACTGTATCTGTACTTGTAACTGTATCTTATATGTAGTTGTATCTTTATTTTAAATTTATTCCGCTCAATTACCTCCTTCGTAGCAAAAAGCACATTCTCTATCCACTAACGCGCTACGTTCAAATACCACGCTCAAATACCCTGTTCCCGTTTGACGCAAATGCACCCTTATGCCATAAAATTTCAGTTTGTCATGACTCTTGTTTTATCTTTAATTACTTATAACCATGAGTCAGGTGGTTTAAAAGTGTGCAGAAATGTTTTGGAGGCAAAAACTATATGGATTAGTCGTAAAAAGTAGTTAAAATGGAATAAGTTGAAGTTACACACAATCGCCGAGAGTCAAATCAAACATCTAATAAGCTAAACTAAAATGTAGTGGAAAACTTGAAATATTGATAGTCAAGAACATATTACAGTGGGCTTAAATGCATAGATAAAAAGGTATTCAAACATATTAGTTATTGCCCACTGTCATTTTAGTATGTAGCCTAAATTTCAAGTTACCAAGTGTATTAACATATAGTCAAACTAAGGGGGTGTTCGAGGGATCTAAACGAGGAATTTCTCTACAACTCGAATTTGTTGTGTTTGCCACCATTTTGATTAATTATGTTAATTAATTAGGTTAATTGGTAAATTTATATTTTTAACTTTTTTAAAAATTAATAACTTATGCAAATGAGATGCGGGTTTTTGCATTGCGAACGTGCCGAAGTGCTCTCGTGATGGAATTGATGTGAGCTAAAAAGGAGTAATTTAAAAAAAAAAAATTCTATTAATATCCCATTAAAATACCCCACTTAATTAGACCGCTTGAATCCGTAAATGCATTCTCTGCTAACTAAATTACCCCGTTAAATTACGCCACTTAAATGGTTCGCTTGAACCCGTAAACGCATTCTCCGCTAACTAAATTACCCTGTTAAAACACCCCGCTAAAATTCCCAGTTAAAATACCCTGGTGTCTGTTACCTCAAACGCACCCTAAGAAAAGCACAATATACTATCCGAAAATATACACAAACATTGTGGATATAGTTGTAAAAAACGATTACTACGGAAGAGACAATAAGAGTGTGTATATAAAAAAGAATCGAAAAGTAATGAAAATAAATATGTATAACAAAAACACTGGAAAAAAAAACCATATAAGAATAGCCACGTACATCAGCAGGAAAAAGCCTTTTGTATCATCTTCTACTGTAGTTTAGTGGGCATAATAGTTACAAAAATTGCAGACAATGTTTTTAGGAACTTGAAGGTCACTTTGGCAGCAGATAAACTAATGGATGAGTCTTCAACTCTTTTTATGTCCCACATGGTTAATCACCAGGACAAGATCACCAAAAAGCTAAAAAAAGATAAATTTACTACATATTTGTGAATTCAATGGATTCCATTTAAAAAGACATATATTAATGGAAGATATGTGTGAAAACATTCCCAAGATTGTAGTTGGGTGATCAAGAATGTGTGTAGCATGCAGTTCCTCAAACATAAAACATGATAGGAAAAAAAAAATCAAATTTTAATGAGTAAAAAACAATCGACGGTTACATGTGTAGTTAGAACGAATACATGCTTCATAGTTATACATCCAGCAGAAGAAGGAATCTGTATCCGCGAACCACTACGTCTATCCTACTTCATTTGCCATAGTAGTGAGGAAATCGCAATGCAACGAGGAAAAGGGGAATTCGAGGCAGAAACTGATTTCGTGGTTGTAGACGCCTTCATGGTTGTAGATCAGGATTAGAGGTTTGTTTCTTTGTCGAATTATTGGGTTATGGGAGGAAGATTGGGGATCTAGTAGTTATTGGTTTTTCAAAATTGGAAATGATCTGGAAAGAGGGAGTTTGTTTAGGGCAACGTGGGGAACATGGGAAGTGGTCGAAGAAAAAGTGTAACTGACATCCATCACAAGGCGTATGCGAAGGGAAACAATTGTGTAAGTTGAAAAAAGCGTACGAGAGAATTATTTCGAAATGGAGGATAGCCACAATGACACGTTCGGATATTTAACTTCCTGTTTTCCTGTTTTAAGAGGTTGACTTCCATTTTTATTATAGTAAGAAGATCATCTACTATCAATAATTATGTGCCTACAATCTTTCTAAAGTTGTAAACTAAACTGAGCTCTGATCCTTGGTTGACGCTAAATGAAAATAATTGGAAATGTAGATCTAACATCAGGTTTTCCTATGGTTTTTCAATGATTCTCCATATTTACTATTTCACTATATATACACACACCCTAATTTCATGGAAGCTTAATGATTCATCCCTTGCTTCTATGGTTACGGAGTCGGATAATTTTGAAAAATCAAGTATAGAAAACCCTTAGCGACGTAAATATGAGTCGTTAAAAGATGTTGGATTAATTCAAAATACAAGTAGAGGAAACCTTACCTGATATCAAAATGATCAACCAAAAGCTACAACAATCTAGTAAGAGTTCCTTTATGCTCAATTTTATGGTATGAATTGCCAAAATTTGTATGTATTTTATCTAACTGATGAATTTGACTTCGTTTCCTTGTTATTTCTGACATGCATAGCTTTCGAAATCCATATAATTCCTAGGCGTGATCATTCAGGAGTTATAATGTAGTAATCCTTAAATGATATACTTTGTGTATAACATTGCTACAAAAAATTAAGTTCATTTGATAGTGAAGTAAATTAAATTTGATGGAAATTTATTACACAAAATTAAAATTTTAAGCTTTGGTATATTAAAGCTACTGAATCAGTGCAGCTACAATTTCATGAGTTTTGAGAGTTTAGCAAAAAGATATTCGTAAGAGCCAAGCAAACAAAGTCAAATTCACCTGCAAAATAAAGTCCATTTTGAATTCAAAATTCATATCATAAAGTACAACATTAAAAGGAAAATTACTAGATTGTTGCAGTTCTGGTTGATCATATTGACATAGGTTAAGGTTCATTTACTTGGAACTTAATCTAATCTACCAAGTTTTAGTGGCTTATATTAATGTCATCGAAGGTTTCTTTTACTTGTGTTTTGAGGTTATTCAACTCCATGAACCAATTAAGCAATGGATGGATCATCATGAAACATATTTTTTTCAAGTGGAAACAATAAAATTGAAGAAACTTGGATTTTAAAATTAAGATTTATTTTTGAATTTGAAAATTTATTGGAAAAATTGATGTTAAGATCCTTTTTTTATTATTTCCATTGCATGTTGACCAAGAGTCAGAGCTAGATTTGGTTTATTTTTTTGGAGAGATTATAAGGATGTTATTATTAACGAAGGATCTTCTTCCTCTAGTAAAAATGGAGGTTTTGGCATCCTAACATAAAGAACCGAATTTTAGAAAACATAAAGTTTTCATAAAGGAGGATGTTTTTGAGGTGGAAAGTATAGTTGATTTGTTACCACCTTTCCACCTTAGCATTTCTAAGGAAATGTGGATAAAAACAACTAATGCGCTTCTAAATGAACTGTAATTTTCTTACTAGCAACCCGATCCATTTACAACTTATAAATGGTTTGGATTAGCAATTTTATGAATTTTATTAATCGAATATGCTAATTCGTTGTTAAAAGATCCTAAATCTATAACATATGAGCCCATTTGTTAAATAATTGAAATTCAAAAATATAAATTTGAAATTTTTTTTTTTGAAAATTGGAACTCTTTATTAATAACTGTAAATCGATGTACATTTATGATACATACAAAGAACCAAACGAAAATAAAAGAAAAACAGAATAATCAACTTCAAAGGCAAACCCGAAAAGGCCCATGACCCATCTACATCAAATTCAAATCCTCTCTTCAAATTCCCACAATCCCGTATCTTTCTACTCTATACCCCATCATTCCAGTAATCTGAGGTTCAGTGCCGATCTAGTAGTCATGCTGCCATTGCCATTTACCATGTAACAAATTTCTCTCTCTATCTGTAACAGTTTCACGGACCTGGACGTTGATCTATTAGGGAAAACTCAATATTTCTCTCCTGCCATAAGTAATAAGTAGTTGTTGTAAAAGCCCCAAATGCAAGATCTTGGATTTGTTCTTTCTGTCTGAAAGTGGATAGCAAATACTTCGCCAAAATTTATAATTTTGAATCTGGAAAATTAAAACTTTGACAGGAAGATTAGGCAGAAATCATCATTTTTTTCTGTTTAAAGTATAATAAATTTTTTATAATAAGTAAAACCGAAAGATATTTTGACCATTGAACTTGCATCATCATTATAAACGATATGAAATATCTAGATATTTCATAGTCTAAAGATACATCGTAATAATCCATAATGACTAATTATTGTACCTATGAATTACTTTCTATTTTCGCATATCTGAAACAACTAGATATAAGCAATTATTATTTTTATTTAGTTAATTGTCATTTCTTCATACTACATCAAAATATGGGGAGTCTTTAATTAATAGATTTGTACTTAACTTGACGGATAATACAGAGTAGCTAGATACTTCATATCTTGAATGTATGATGTTGATCTCTTAGCTAATTAATAGTTGTACCTGGAAAACGACATACCCATATCTAACCTCAAACTTGAAAATTCTTATGATAGTTTATTCATTTCCAAACCATCGGGTAATCTAGCTAAAATTATCCCTTAATAATTTAAATAAGAAAATTTGAATTTTGCCTTGCCAAAAAATAAAAATTGAATTTTGAATAATTATAGCAAAATTTTGAATTTTAAAAATTACCTAATGTGTTTTGAACCATTAAATTTCAATAAAATGAATTTTAAATTTTAAGTTTGAGTATTGGAATATTTGAAATTCATATTAATTTTTAATTCTAAAGCTTAAATCTATGTTCAACAATTTAGGTTAGAAAATTTCATATTTGGTGTCTGATTAAAAATCAAAAATTTTGAAGTAAGTTTTCAAAATTCTAAATTTTAATGAAAACCTGAGATAAAAATTGTAATTTTGAACTTAACATTTTATTTATTTTAGAAGTTATATTCTAAAAAATAAGATTAGAATATGTGTGTGTGTGTGTGTGTATGTGCTCTTAATTATTTATTTGTCAAATGTACTTTAAATGCTCCAAAAGAGTTATCCAATTATTAAATGGTTTGGATGAGGTTGAACCATGTATCAAATTTCTCAAAAGGGATAGGTCAAAAAGGATGGGTCATGGATGTTTTAGGCTAAAAGTGATCGCTCTTATTTTGACCTATCTGGACCCGTTTGAAAAGCGTAATGTAATAATACTAAACACCGGGAATTTATTATCCACACATATTTAAATTATCCCTAATGAAACTCAATAATGATAAAATTATTCAGTACAAACACTTCAGAAAATCACAATGTTCGGTTATGCAAAGATAATCGATAGAACATGCGGACAGTTTAGCCTAACTGATTGAAGATTATAAAAAGAAATCAAACATTAATTATCATGTCTTAGATTAATGACAAAGCATATCCATATTAATAATGTAAGGAAGACTATTTCAATACTTTTGGATAACTCACTAAATTGAATGTAGAATTTTTGCTTGAAATTTATAGTATAAATGGAATTAAGTGATGTTATCTCATTATATTGATGTTTTGTTTTATTATATCACTTTTTAATGCTTTATTTCAATATAATAGTTAGTTTCAGTTTAGTTTTTGGTTCCAACAACAGATAAGTCTTAAAATCAATTTTTGTTTAATTAAACTTTGTTCTAATTTTGTTTGAATTTATAAAACCGTAAGTTTTGATAGTCATGGTTATTTAAATAGCAAATCACAATATTTTTTTAATGGGCCTTTTTCATATCTATTCGTTGATGAGTACACCTTAATTCTGAAGTTTGTCTTTCGAATTATGCACTGGTATTCTGTTTCATCTTATTTTATATGTATATCAAGAAGGAACCTGGCTCTCCAATTTTGTTTGTAGTAATGATATTAGATATAAATGGAACAGACACATTGAAGATTTTCAAAGTATTAAAGCAAGAGATGTGACTACAGAAAGATGCGGGTTTGACATCTATTTTAAAAAAAAAATCTGAAAGAAGAAAAAAAATATTCACGGGTACTAAAAAAAATTAGTAGGTGTATGTAATAACCCGGAAAATATGAGCCAATTTAAAATTTTTAAATTGGTGATTTCAAAGGAATTTGAACAATTGAAATAGAATATTTCAATAAAATAGTGAATTAGAAATAGTGAGTCAGTTTGAAAATTTTAATTCAAACTTTGACTGACTGTGCAGGGTGGAGAATATAACGGATTTTAGCGAAACCAAAAATATCTAAATCTGTTCATCAATACCTTTCTAACGAATCTGAAAAATCGAAGTTTCATAACGGGAATCAAAAGTTATGGCCGAATAAATTTTCAGAATGGTCGCTATATAGAACATATAGCCCTGGAAAATTGATATTTTGCAAACGACCTCGGAATTCGACGAAACCACTTTTGTTGGGTCCGGGATGTCAAACTATTGCTAGGTTTCAAATTTCATAATTTTTGAAGCTAATATGTGAGCGTGGCAAAAGAAAATGTGTTTGGTCAATTTCTGTTAAATTGGATCGACCAGAAAATGGCCATTTTTCAAACGATCTCAGAATTCGACGAAACTAGTTTTGTTGGGACCGTAGCGTCAAAACATAGCTAGATTTATTTTTCGAATCAGTTTGTGGCCATGGCAAATTGAAATGTACGTTCAAAGTTAAAATTAAATGTTTTATACTTTAATTTAAAGAATAACTGACTGTAACAGTCGAATTGTCCAACGAAACTTATCCCATTGTGTTCGGGATGGGGGTATTTAGCTAGGGGCGACAGTCGTTGGGTTTGAAAAGGAGTTCGTTGGAGAAAACATTATTTAAAAAATTTATAAAACCATCGACCAATCATATTTCTCCGTTCATAAATAAAAAAAACATCAGAAAACCCCCGAACCCCCCCCCCCCCCCTCCCGACATCGACGACGGAACGCTTCCTCCCCTTCCCTGGTGATTTCCGATCGCCACAACCCGAACCAGCCCCTCCCCCAGTTCAACTTTTTGTAGTTCTCCTTCCCCTCTTCAAATCCATATAAGGAGCCCCCCCTATCGTTGCTCCAACGTCGAGATATCTCCCACCAAAGTCCCGACCTTCCAACCGCCGCCGCGAGCTCTGGGCCCCACCGAGTCGCCTCCAACCGTCGCGCGCCTGTAGCCCTCTCGAAGCTCTTCCACGTCCAACTCCCCGATCGTCCCCACGTGCCACGGATTTCGCAAAAACCTCAAACCTAGTTTCGAACCATCGTGAAAGGTGAGTCCTTTTTTATGTTTGAACTTTGAAAAATCATATCTTTTTGGTGTGCTGACGAAATTCGATGAAACAGGAAACATCGGGACTGCAAGGAAGCTCTCTACCACATAGAAGAAGCCGCGGATTTTTCTGAGTCATCTACGATTTTTAGCACTCCGCAAACCAATGTGAGAAATCTAAATTAATAGAATTTGAATGGAAAATGTCGTGTATATATTATATAAGTGAAATATAAATTACACACGGGTTGTATACCTCATGTACATGCGTGGTGTAAGCTATATAAGCGAAGTATGAATTATACATGCATGGAATAATTGATATATGTGTTGAAATGCAAGTGAAATATAGCAATAATATATATAATATATATATACTCCCTTCGTCCACAAACCATGGACGATATTTATTGTTGTGAATTGGTGTGAAATATTGGATGAAAAATACGAATGGTTGAATAATTGTTTGTGGTTGATATTGTTTGGTTGTGGTTGAAAAATACCCATTGGTGATTGAAATGAATTGGAAATATTTGTGGAAATAAAAATAAAACATGCCGCCTGCGTGCGAATTAGATGCATGAATCCCCATTGTCAAAAACCGCGAGGTTTTAAGGTAGAGCGAGGAGCCGTACTAGGGACGGTGCCGGTTTTAACTACCCTGTCGTTATGCTGCCGAAATTTTGAATAATCTTTATGTGTTAGAATAATTTTCATATGTTGAAATTATTTTCATGCGTTGAAATTAAAGTCATATGTTGAAACTATATCCATGTATGGAAATGTTCATGTGTTGAAAAGTGTTGTGTGAAAATTAAATTCATTCGTGAATAAATGAAGTGTTTAAACAATAAAAATCACATTTTTATAATATATATGAAGTATGAAAAATATTCGCCTTATATAAATAGTTTCAACAATAAAAATTCCATCTTTCTAATATGAACAACATAAATAAAATATCCATGTGTGGAAATGCTCATGTGTTGAAAAGTGTGTGTAGTAGAAAAGTTCATGTGTTGAATAAAAAGATCGAACAATAAAAAATACATCTTTATTGAAACTATGAAGTGTTGAAAACATCCATTTATCGAATGAATATTTTAAATGATAAAAATATCATTTTTATCATGTATGTGATATGCTAGAGATATGCGGACGTTGAAATAAATATTTGTGAAGAAATATTATTTTTAACATGCATAGGAACTAAATAAAATAGTCATGTGCTGAAATCTATTTTAGTTCGCCAAAATTATCATCTTTGAAATGTGAAGAGTTAAAAATAGCCACTTGTTCAAATAAATGTGCATGAGTTGAAATATACATTAATTAGCTAATGATATGATTTTAGCCTATGCATGCAACATTAGAATGAATGGTGTTTTTAAACCAAAGTAAATCAAATATGAAGTTGAATGGAAAATGATAAGTGATTAAAACTGTATATATGTACATGCATATTTATTGAACAAGTTATAGCAAAGGGGCTAGATAAGAGGAATAAAATTTTGTGCCCGACAAATAGGTACACATTTACTGTTTTGTTTGGGTGATGATTTTATGAGTCTGTTGGCTAGCCGCTTGGCTTTTTCTTTTTCTTTTTGACATGAGACGCCCGTGTGGCTATTTGGGAATTTTCCCAGCCCCTCCCGTACAAAGGAGGTTATGGCGAAATTTTCCGAAATTTAAAGGCGTTAGTGAAATAATTGAAGTGGAAACGATATAGGAATTTTTGAATGAACTATATTTATATAAATATATAAATATAAATAAAATTAAAACGAAACGTGGCCGTGTAGTTCGTGTTTTGAAACCGTAATTTCAAACGACTAGTGCGGGAAATCCGACCATTCGATTTCCCCGAAACCGCAACCGTTGGGTTCGCCTTGGAAATATCTTTCCAACGGCACCAACTTTGTGAAGATCCGACGGTTGAATTGTCTGGAATGTTTAATTCAAATATGAAGAAAAACAGCGCCAGAAACAATTATATTTATATATGTATATAAATATAATTAAATTAAATCGAATAACGATGCTGTAGTTCGTATATTGAAATCGTAACTTCAAATGACTAGTGTGGAAGATCCGACCGTCGGATTTTCCCAAAACTGAAACCGTTGGATTCGTTTTGAAATGACCTTCCTAATGATATAAAATTTGTGAAGATCCAACGGTTAGATTTTCAGATATGTGTAAAACAAAATTAGTGAAAAACAGCGCCAGTGCATCGACATGACCTGAAACGTCGTTTAATTAAATAGGGCCGTTTTAAATTAAATAAAAATGGTGATATATCTTTATAAAATACTATAGACGATATAGAGTGGAAATAAACCAATTTTGTTGTGTTTGCTTGATATGTGATGGTTGAATGTATTTAACATGAAAATTATAACTAAAGAACTGAATTGTGAATGTTGAATAGTCCAACCATGTGAATAATTGATTTGAAAATCTAAATATACGTGGGTTATTTGAAAAGGCCGAGTTTATCTCATTTCAAATAATCGATCGACGTTGAGAAGTCGAAGAGTGGAAGACGGTTGAAGACCGACGATCTTCACATTGGATGGATGGGCGCTACTGATGCTCGTGATTGGAGTAGCTACCATGAAGGAACTGAAGTAGTAGCCGTCCAAACATACTGTTGATTGTACGGATATGCGAGGAATTGGTGCCTCCGGTTTCGTTCAGACCCAGAACGGACTTGTAAATGGACTGTGTGTCTGACATTGGATTTTGTTCTGTGGTGATTGATCTCTGTTAAATATATATCTGTTTGGCGGCGGAGAATTTATTCTCTTGCTTAACGCCCTTCTCTGAGACGTACGAGCTCAGAGGTTATGTATTGACAGAAATCAGTCGCATGGAGTTGATTGCCTGTGTGGCACGCCTGAGTGGCATATGATCAAGGCTTCTGTTGCAAAGCAAAGTCTTGTGGTTGATGATCAAAGCATGGTCTGTGTGACGTAGCTTTGTGTATAACGTGAATTCGCGAGCCTCACACCTCGGTATGAGTCAAAAACGGGAGAGTGACTACAGGGAGAGCATGACGTTTCTTTCTAGCTAAGGTGGTGTCAGTGACCTACCAGCCCTGACATTATATATACTTTTCACCTGTGTGGTTGTTGGAATGCGAGGCACCTCGATATAGGTCTGTAAGGACGGGGAAACGTGTGTTCAAGAATAATTAATCCTCAAAAGTAAGGGAGGACCGGCCCTGAAGATCCAAGGATCATAGTGGCGTCCTGGGACATTTGCTAGAGTGTCTCGAATCGGAGAGGAGCTTGCCCCTTGCCTCGACTCATGAAGGAATCCAATTTCCAATACGAAATATGCAGACGTGATTGTATTACTAGTATGGCGACATGATATATGGTACCCATGCCGTCTAGGATAGATATTTATGATTGAATTTGCTTTCGAAACATATATGCACTAGTAATAATACCAAACACTTTTGTTTTATACGTATGAAGCATTTTTTGGCCATTATAAGGTAAAACTCTATCCTCCGGCTTGCGTTGCATTGTGTGATGGGACCTGAGTCTTATAATGGCTTCATTTTATAAAAAGCATTGCGATGATTTAATCTTTTACTTTATTTCATGCACTAGCACTCATTGGAGTAAACCCGTTCCGCGAAAGTGGCATGGTCCTTTGATTTGCCTTATTATTGTTGTTAATAAGTTAAGTAGATTTCTCATACCAGTCCCATGACTGACTCGTAGTTTGTTTCACCTTGCAAACTCGGGTGCCCTCATTTTCACACGGGCAGCCTAGTTACAGGTTTCTGACGCACTTTTGGCTCATGGCGAGGCTTGACTACACCGTGCTGACTTGGATTTTCTCCGCCATTATTGTATCTATATTATGATTCCGCCATTGGCGATGTAGACTGATATTTATTTTGTGTAGCTTTATGTATGATTCCGCCTCAGGCGATGGTGACTGACTATGTATCATTATGCACTAAGTTGTATCTTGTACTGTGCTTCTCTGATGTGATGATGTCTATATGATTCCGCTGTCATATGTGTGTAAATTATTCTATTTTCTGTTTATGCTATTATCTGTGATCTGCTAATGATGATTAATGTGTTATATTCCGATGATTATCCTTAACACCGTGTCACGGGGTTTTGGGATTGTCACAGTGTAAGTCGGTGTGAAATGTTAAATTTGGTGATACAAAATCACAAATTGATTGGAACAAATTTGCAAAGAATGGAAAGTAAATATTTTTATAATGGGAATGCATTGATTGCATTTGATGAGATGGTAGTGAAATAAATGAAGGGATTAATTTCTTCCATCTATGCTAAAGAAATGGATTGATTTACTTTCTATCTTTGCACATTTGTTGCTATGGTAATTTTCCTCCATTATATTATTACCATATGTTGGTAATGTAATTGATTACTCACATGGACTTGCACCGGCTATATATTGAGGGGGTAGACTTTAGTGTAAACCCATTCTGGCATGGAGCCAGCGATCCTCAATGGCGTCTCTTTTTATTAAGTCTGATTGAAGTTTGGATATGTAAACTCTTATTTTGTAATCTATTGTAATTCTCTCATGTGGAATAAAATCTCTCTTTTGGACTGGATGTACACTATCTTATGGATGATAGTGGAACCAGTATAACTGTTGTGTGTCTCTTCATTTCTCTGTTATAGTTATTTACTATTTTGTTGATGTAATAGAATAATTGCTATCAGATAAGGTTGATGTTCAATTGGCAAATCTAGATCCTGCTTATTGCACTTCTGCATTCACGTAATTTTTGCATAACATATTGGTATCAGAGCAAGGCGATTTGTTTTCAATTGTGCATCAATTATTTCTACAAAGGTTGGTAGATTCAGTGGTGATTATGCTACTACTATTTTGGGAGAAAAGGAAGACTTTGATGGAGGAGATTATGTTGAGAGTGAAGAGCGTTCCAATCTGTGAACTTTGACCCGATATCGAGTTTATTGCGTTGAAGGGACCATTGGATTTGGGAACTTTTGATCATGTTTTAGACAGTGGTCTTCATGTTGAAGATGCTCGAGGGATCCAAGATGATTAGGAAAGGAGCTCAGGTCAAGTGATAGATGGGTGTCGAGACAGAGATCACTGTAGTTTAGACACAGGTCTTCACGTTGATGATGCTCGAGGGATCCAAGGTGATCGAGGAAGGAGCTTAGGTCAAGTGTTAGACGGGTGTCAATGTTATTGCAAGCACCTTTAGACCGTTGGTTTATGCGCGGTGCAACTCATGATGGTAGATGCATCTTTTGCAGGCGGTGGGTGAAGTTTGTAATAACTAAATGGTAGGAGAGAGATTTTTTGTGCATACAGAGATTTGGATTTTGGCTCTGTATTTGAATTGGTGATTGAGAGATTTATTTTTAACCTTGGCGGTGTTGAGATTACTTTGGTGTCTACCTACTTTTTTATTTTGAATATTTGCAACATTTTGTTGGCAGGCGGGGACGTACTCTGAGCTCGTTAACATGGTGTGATGGGGGGTAGCTTTGCTGGAACCCATTAGGCAAATATTCATTTTTAGTTTTTATCTCATGGTGAGATTTTGATTGAAGGTGGAGTTCTTTTTGAAGAGTTTTATATTGTAAAGAGAATTTGATTCAAGGCGGGGTGCTGGAGATATGTGATTTTGCATCAAGGTGGAGTGTTAAATTTAGTGATACAAAATCACAAATTGATTGGAACAAATTTGGAAAGAATGGAAAGTAAATATTTTTATAATGGGAATGCATTGATTGCATTTGATGAGATAGTAGAGAAATAAATGAAGGGATTAATTTCTTTCATCTATGCTAAAGAAACGAATTGATTTACTTTCTATCTTTGCACATTTGTTGCTATGGTAATTTTCCTCCGTTATATTATTACCATATGTTGGTAATGTAATTGACGACTCACATGGATTTGCACTGGCTATATATTGAGGGGGTAGGCTTTAGTGTAAACCCATCATGGCATGGAGTCAGCGATCCTCAATGGTGTCTCTTCTTATGAAGTCTGTTTGAGGTTTAGATATGTAAACTCTTATTTTGTAATCTCTTGCAATTCTCTCATGTGGAATAAAATCTCTCTTTTCGACTTGACATACATTATCTTATGGATGATAGTGAAACCAGTATAAATATTGTGTGTCTCTTCGTTTCTCTGTTATAGTTATTTACTATTTTGTTGATGTAATAGAATAATTGCTATCAGATAAGGTTGATGTTCAATTGGCAAATCTAGATCCTGCTTATTGCACTTCTGCATTTGCGCAATTGTTGCATAACATGTAAATTGTTTGAATGGGTGGGATGATAAATGGAAGTAGGTTGTTAGTTAGTTGTTTGTGTCTGTGGACTGTAACCTTCAATACTACTGTGAACCTCATTTAGACACGTGATACTATTGCATTTATTTGGCCATTATATAATCTTTTTAGCCTTATAATGGTGTAAAAAATGCTTTTGGATTGTATTTTCTTTCTAATTGGATTTTCCTAAAATCTAAAACCAAACTTAAATGATAAATACTTGTAACACCCCATCTCCGTTAAAGTCACTCACAAAGGAAATGCCTTAACTTTGGCGGAGGGTTATAGGTACAAGACATAGAAAAATTTACAAGACAAATAAATTTAAGCAGCGGAAATTCAAACATTTATTGAATACGTAGTTCAATTACAAAAGCCTTACATCAAATTGTCTCCAAATAACTTCCAAAACATTACAACATAATCTCTGTCTTGATTATTAAATAAAGAAGCATAAACCAAAAGTAAAAGTGCATAAATCCCCAAGGATAAAGTCCAAGAGCCATAGCCAAGATGAGAGAGAGTCCAAATCATACATTTACTATCTTGAAGCTTGCAAAGAGTCTGACTAAGCTGCAGTATTCCCTCCCTGTGGACATGGGGGGGGACGAAAGAAAAGAGGATGAGAGAAAATGGGTCAGACAATAAGTCTGGTAAGTTCAGTGATTACTAGTATTTAAACAAGGAAAGGGATCATGACAGTGATAACAAAACATAGGACAATACCCTAATATAAGACAAGATGAGCATGTGATTGCACCCATTACTATAGTCTCTGCACCTACCAACTATTGGTTCAATCAGCCCCACGTGTTTATAAGAAACGATCCCTTTAATGATCGGCTCCTACTCGCATGTATTCATGTCCTGTGTCATTCGGCCCCGCTTGACCGTAGCTACCTGTGCTGGTCCCACCATGGGGTGTATCAGTCCCTCTGGCAGCAACTAGACACGATTCAAGATGCACAGTATACAATACTGATGCCCAGTGCCTGATTTTTCCACTCCGGAGTACGTGCACGCCCATACTCCGTCGGAACCTACACTGGCCCACAAACCGCAGACGTTTTGACCACCAATAATTCAGCCCAGTAATCGTGCCCCACCGTGCCTCGTTTTCAGGGTACCATGATACATCTATGTGGGTTATTGCAGAAATGGGTCCTCGTTACTAGGGTTTTCTAATCAACATGTTTATTGGTTAAGTGTCCAAGTTTACCTAACCCCACCCATTCGTTTAGTTAACATGTTGAATCGGTTAAGTGTTTTCCTAATTTACTTAACCCTACCAATCCTGACTTAGCTTTAATTTATTAAAGCACCAACCACTCACATTAGACAGGTCTTGTTGTGGTCACTGGATGTGTCGGTTGGTTCCGGGCAGATTTACACCACAACTCAGTCTAACCTCGGGTTCTTTTTGGGCTTAATGCACTAACCATCGACATTAGACAGATCTTGTTGTGGTCACTGGATATGCCGGTCGGTTCCGGGCATATTTACACTACAACTCAGTCTAACCTCGGGTTAGGCATATTCGTCTTTTCTAAAATTCATATTTTTCTATATATATGTCTAATTTCTTTATGTAGATTAAATTTGATTTAATCATGCCATAATTATCCTTTGATTTTGCTCACCATAAATGGTATACCAAACATACCATTAATGAACAAATCTATGCCATGAATTTTCATATTTTCCCATCGTTATCCCCGTAGAACGTGCGTATTACATAACATGTTGGGCTAGCAAATTAGCCCAAACCCATAAACGAAAAGGGGTAATAAACAAGGAGCATAAAATAAACATAAAATAGCATACATTTAACATATCACATGTAACTTGGCATAGATGTATCATTATCTTAACTAAACAGGCAAGGGTAAACTTATGTCTAAGTTGGATCTAATTTATATGTAAACTTGATATGGGTCTAACATGGAGGTTTAACATATAAACCACAATTTAGCATACTAACTTATGTATGTCAAAACATAAGAAAGCCACTATGAACAATTTTACTCACAATTTAGCACGATGTTAAAAACCTAAGAGAATTACAATTCCACTTTTACAACATAATTAGATTCAACCTAATACGAATATACATGAGTGTAGATCTAACATATAAGCATGTGTTTTAGATCACAAACTTGCAATTAACCACCAATTTATAGCATGACATGTTTTACCATTTAATTGGCAAAATAAATCCATTACCCAAATAATCATAGATTTTAATAACATAAAATATGTTCATCACCACAAGCATATAGACATGAATAATATAACATGTTCATCGCCACAAGCATATAGACATGAAATATACAACATGTTCATCGCCACAAGCATATAGACATGAAATATACAACATGTTCATCGCCATAGACATGATTAATTTCAACGATACTTTAAGATAAACGAGAATCAAATCTTATACATAAGCATCATTCTATGTCCCAATTACAACATGTCATGATTTCAATCGAAAGAATGTTTAAATCTACGTAATAACCCACTTACAAACTAAAAGGAATTCTTGCGTTCTGAAATCTGAATTCTGAAATTGGAGATGCGCGCCTTTGATGAAGATCGTTGAATTAGAATCGTTCTTATTTGATTTTAGATGTAAGCTTTTAACTCGTCTTTGATTTAAAAATGGTGACAACTACTCCAAGTTCTCTACTGACGGCATTTTAGTTCTAGGATTATTTTTCTGTGTGTTTTTAGGTTGAACATTGAGTTGTTTATATAGAATTTCAGTTTAATTACAGCCGTCGGATGAATCTAGGGTTAATCACAGCCACTCAGACCAGATCAGGATCATCCGGAAACCCTAGTGACTCAACAGCAAGTCATAAACCGTTCAAATTTCAGATCTGGCCGGGGGCCAGGTCGACTCAAAGGTCGAACCCCAGGTCGACCTCTAGGGGGGAGGTCGACACTTGGGTCGACCCCCTGTCGACTTGCCTGGGCGGGAATTTTCCTGCCCAGCCCGCTTTTGACTTCTGTTCGAATTTTGAATTCATTTTCGAGCTATTTGAATTTATTTGTATTCTCTGGAAACTTCTGACAGCCATAACTTCTTCATACGAAGTCCAATTTACGCAAACTCGGACTCTTTCTCAACCAGAATTCCGAGACGAACACAATTGTGTAACCCATTTCCCTTAATTCTCATTTTAAATTAATTATTCTAGGATTCATGTTAATAATGTTAATAGAAAATACGGGGTGTTACAATACTAATTTTCTATAAAATCTAATACGTTGCTATGTGTCCTAGAAATTTATTTGTCCCATATTTTTCATTACTTTTCTTTACTACTTATATTTCTTAAAGAAATAACACTGACTTACTAGTATTCTATAGATTATCTCATAATTACGCATCTATAAAGAAATATCAATGGCCATCTCAAGTATTTATCATCTTTCAATCACAACCGTTTCATTTTTCCATAATGTTGTTTTATTTAGTTTTTCAATTCATATGTTTGCTAAAATTCAAAGTAGTTTTATTCCTATCTAAATAAAATTTAAAAATCTTTGTAGATTATTTTTAGTTACTCTTTAATTTTTTTTAATCTAACCAGAAATGGATTGAATTCATCAATTATTTTTAGTTCGTATGCATCTTTAATTATTTATAATTCTATTCTTATTTTGGATTTTTTTTATTATCCTACCAACTACTTCCAATATATTGTTTTTATAGAAAAATAATTTAAAGACCTCTGTAAAACCTTAACTTGCTGACTTTATGAGTTTGACTAAAAGAGTAGACTCTTATCATGGGTTGTCTTTTCATTAAATTTGAGATCGTAGTTTTTCAGTTTACATGATAATGAATATAGTTTTCTTTATTTTTCTTGCAATAAGCTTTATAGATATATTGATAAAATTGAATTTCCTATTGATTTACTAAAATCAACTGCAAATAAATTGAAAACTTTGTATATTCTCAATTTTTATATATTAGTTGAGTTTTAATTGTTTTTTAGGCATGATTTTATATTTTGTGTGATAAGTTTATTTATATGAACATTAAGTTATGAATAATCTATTAAATATAAGTTTGCCACTTTCCAATCTAAATTATATAAAAAAATGTTTATGCAAAAAATCTATATATGAGGTAAAATTAGAATAATAAAAATTAAACTTTTTCGAATTATTTTGAGTAAGAAATAATAATACATTCGATTTTTCTATAACATTCAACTTTGAAAATTTACTATAAGTTTAATTCTAAATAATTATTTTACATACTCTTTTGTATTTGAATGCTTTGCATTGTGTTGCACCACATAAACTTATTCATATTCTTACATCCAAAATATTAGTGATACTATTAATATACACATTCTCTATACATTTGTTCTATTCTGTTACATCATATTTATGTAAAAGTTCAACCATTATTAACTCTTTTTTTTCATTTATACTCACAACTATCATGCATTCATTTTTTTCTTTATTCATGTACATTTTTGTCTTTTATCAATTTCTAGTTCTTTCACTTTCATTTCATTTTTCATTATGTAATGTTCGGCCTCTCCCTTTCCTAGTGTCATATGTATGTTATGGTTAAAAAATAATTCTATACACAACTTAAATGAAATTATAATTTCGTTCCAAACAATTATTAGTCAATCAAATTGGAAAAAACACGATATAGTAGAATTTGACTTAATTAATCAATTGTTTTTCACTTTACATTCACCATGAACCACTTTCTCTTTTGCAATGCTTGTTTTCCTATGTATTACGTTCAATGCTATAGTTTTTGTGGAAAAACAATTTGAGAGTATGTGAAATATTTCTTTAAATGCTTTGTTTATCTACACTTAGCAACAAATAATACATTTATTCTTAACCAAATTGTTGTACACGCACATTTCAATATATTTTCAACTTTTCCCAAATAATGAAAATATAACACTCATTCTCTAAGGAGGAAAGCTAGGTGCTATAGATGTTGTGGTCATCTCTAGTGTCTACTTTCGACGATAGAAAATCGAGTATTAATCAACTATAAAATCGAAAGATACAGGAGTATGAAAAAAATTCATAAAACACTCATTAATAAAGTATTTCATTTATAAAATCCTTTTCATAACCTGTTCACTGAAAATATAAGTAATTATAAAATACAATCTCCGAGTGCAATAATGAAGATACCCCCTTGGTTGATCAGAGTCTAAATAGTGGAAATTATAAACTTGCCAATAAATATAACTAGAATACCAAGAAAAACACGGTGGTACTCCTAAATAGCTATAGCCTCATACTTGCACTTATGGAATCTTATTCGAATAAATACCTAAAAGACCTTAACGCTCAGCTAATTTAACTGAGTACCCAAAAATTTAAGGGAAAAACAAAAACTATGGGTTAGTCAAAAAGACTAGTGTGAATAATAACCTTTCTGCTCGGCGCAAGTGATATCTAATGATACCATATCACATGGTGGAACGAGCTCTCCCTTTCGCTAGAATTGTGCTACAAAATAGGGCTAACTTTGTGCTCCTGCACCTCAATGGTTAGTACAATTATCACAATAATACATATAACAATAACACCCTATAACACGCAACACAATTGATTCTCATCCACCTTTATACTAATCAATTGTATCAATTGTCTTAATGGTTTCTACATTTTACTTGTCATTTCCATTTTCCTCAACTCCTATATTATGCTTTGCATGGAACTACTTTGCTAGGAAATGGAGCCGAAACCACATTCTATCTTAGATTCATACAGTACATCAAGGAGTCACATCCCACTAACATGAAAATTAACTTCCCCTTCCGGTTCTCGTCCCATGCTTCGCTGAGTAAGTCACCGCTAACATGAAATCTAAAGTTCCTTCCTAGATCTTCTATACTACATGAAGCAACGGGCCTGGACTCCATTATTTACAATTTAATTTAATTGGTGCTTCCTAATTTTCTACCCATTGGACCTTCCCAATGATTTCATCTGTCCAGAATACATGTTTGTAACTGTAAAAACGCGTAAAATGTATGGAAATTGTTATGTGTATTTAGTCTATATCTCATATGTCTGCATTCTCACTTATATTAATACTGGAATTGAATTTGAATGGGTTTATTGAATTCGTAAAGATGCCTTTACTACATCAAATGGAGATAATTTGGATTATAAAAAAAATTAATGAATTTAAAGTACTGAAATAGTACAACTTGCAAAAATTATTGAGAATTGAATGTGTGAGAGTTTGGAATTTTGTCGATTTTGTCAATTGAAATTACCTGTGATAATTTTAAAATTCAAAAATTTGAAATTATATTTTTATGATCCTACTCGAAATTCTAAATTAATCTCCAATTTTCGTTTCATTGACATCCACCTCAATTTTGCTTCAGATTTGTCATTTTCAATGCAAAACTGCGTAAATTTGACAGTGTTTGTACTGCTATCCCTTCTTCAATTTTTTTTAGTTTAACTTCGCTTCTTGGGAGAGATTCCCATGCCTCCTCATCTTGAATTTAAATTTACGTTAAGAATATCATTGTACTTTGGAAAATTATAAATCAACATTTATTTTCTTTCTCATTCTCATTCAGTAATATTCCCCATCTTCTTCCTCATCATAATTTTTCCAGAGATAATTCTTCCTTCTTCCTCTGCAGCTTATCTTCCAATATCAAATTTTAGCTTCACAAATTAAATCAGCAAGTATGATTTTTTATTTTTAAATTATTTTCCTTGATCTCTTTCTACTTCTATTCTAATTTCAAAATCTTGAGTGAAAATTTGCAAACCCTAGAACCTAAAAATCATTGTTGCTCTCGCCATCCCTTCTCGTCACCACCTCCGACCAGTCACTACCACCACACCTGGTCACATTCCTCCACCTCCATCAAGCCATCCCAACTAGAAAACCTTGATCCTAATCCCCTTTTCCTCTTTTCTATTTTCTATTTTATTTAAAAATTTTACCACATGTTTTAGAGGCCGTAGTTTTCTCTTTGAAAATCCGAATTCACTTTTTTCTTCTTCAAATTGGGTGAAATTTAAATGTCTACAACGTTCATGTTGAAAACCTTTTCAGATTTCGAAATCTTCTATGTTGAAATCACGAGTCTTTTAGACACATTTTTAGACAGAGATTTCTGATCCAAAAATTTCTTTGTCGTTGTTTCGGTCATATTTTCTTCAAATTCTAACAAAAATACCTTTTCCTTTTATCATATTGAAGAAAAAAATCAAAAACTTTTCAGTTTATGACTTTTCCATATCATGCAGTTAACTGGTCCAAAAAAATTTCAAAACGATCAAAACTTTTGTTGAATTTTTGTAAATTTCAAAGAAAAAAAATCTAAATACATCTTCCTCAACCAAAACCCCTTTACTCTTCATTTAAATTTCTTGGGATATTTATTTTTGAATTTATTCATGCCACCGTGTTAAAGGGAGCATTGTTGTGTTTTTAGTTCGAGTTGCGCAACTTGCTTTATATATCTGTGTCTGTATCTTCCTACGTCATCTTTATTTTAATTTGTCACGTCGGATGAGAACCCTCACTCATGATTAATATTTTTATTTAGTGAATTGACACCTTTTGAAATGACATGAAATGTTAGGATTTCTCTTAAAAAAAACCTGATTTGTTTGTTTTAAATTTATGCACATGCGCCACACACACACACACACACACATATATATATATATATATGTATATGTCACTAATTATTTGCATATGATGTTTGATTGTTGTGATATATTATGATGCATGTGTGTTATATGTAAAGTTATATTTACTTTGTTTTCACACTACAAGTTTCCTACTGCTTTATAGAATCATCATGGTCGAGATGATACATATTTGTACCACTAAACTGAATTTATCAGGATGTTTTTAAAATAAAAATTTAAGATTTCAGATTATAATATTATTTATTTTAAAATTTTAAATAATTTAAATTATTTTTTTGGCAGAGCCTGCCTAGGTTACAATACTGGAGCTAGAAGTTATTCTAGTCTACAAATAATAATTACAGTTCTTACAGGAGATAGACAGAGTATTAACCCACTATTCATACGGTTTTTAAGGTGGATCGTCCACCACCAACCTATTTAGGTTACAATACTGGAACTAGATTCCATTCTAGACTATAGTTTTCATCTCCATAGAGGGAGTAATTACATAACTGTCAGAAAAAACAGCAAATACAAGCTAGACAAGACACAAAATGCAATAAGTACCAACATACATATACCATGAGCTAGTGTTGTACTAGACAACATCCATGATTGGACCACACAGCCAAAAGCAAGATCCACTTTCTCAAGCTATACACACTTCTATGCTAATAGTAACTAGAGCATAAAACAATGTAGCATCATACTTTGACATCCTAGCAGGGCTCAATACATGACATAACAAAACTACATGACCTAAATGACATATCACAAGACATAATATGAAGCTGCCTAGGCACATAGCCTAAGAAATAATGAGGGAGTGGCCTGTATTAACAATTAACGAGAGTTTGGGGGGTATCGATAATCACCATCCTATCAGCAAAGTTGAGAGAGATTACTTCACTAGTATTGCTGATAGAAAACAGTGATGACAACATGTTCCAGCATGCTATAAACTCAAGACATCATACCAAGATAACGCCATAGAATCACTTACATTACAGCACTTCCTTGACAAAATGACATCTTCAAAATTCAATAAGACAACCCAAGATCACACGCAACAAAACATGACTCCTAGCCAAACAACTAAACCCAGCTAATAGATTGAAGCCAACAAGACGAAGTCCAAGGGCATATTGAATATCAAACTTCACAAAAGGAACCAATACAGCCAAACCCAATACCGATGATGCCAAGTAAGTCAAACGTTTACTGATCGAGCCAAAGATAAAGTACAACCACATCGGTAAATAGAGAAACAAGACGTTGATGTGCACCTTAGACACTCCACATTGAGTCCAAACCTTCCATATCTATACCAGGCATAAAGATTGACGAGTCGCAACTCATCTTGATAAGCAAGACGTTGATGTGCACCTTAGACACTCCACATTGAGCCCAAACCATCCATATTTATACAAGTCGAAACCACATCAGTTGAATTAGAAAACTCAATGTTGTAATCACCACAGAAGAACGTACTAAAAATCAAACTATAGTGAAAAGACAGAGCGTAAATGTTTTCTCGAATGGGTCACTACGCATAGATAGAGAAGGGAATATTAGATTAGGTTCAAGTAGAAGAAGGCAGTCGTGGAGTGGAATGAAGAACGTCACAAATTTTGGAAGACGGGCTCAGATCTAAAAAAAGATAATCGAGTTTTGGTGGGGCTTCCACGTAAGCGAAAGTAGGATGATTGGGAAGGAGATTTGGAGAATTAGAGGATCGAAATGGAAGAGATCGGAGATGAAGAGAAAGGAAAAGACGAAGAAGAAAAGAAAAAGGATTTTCACGCCATTAACAGTCGCCGCACCTAAACGGGCCCTATGATCCTTGAAATAATTTGAATTATGTTGTATGTAAATAAATAAATATTTTAATATAGTGTAATTATTATTTAAAATTTAAAATTATACAAGTTAATATATTTTATAAAATATAAATATATAAAGGTTATAATCAGAAGTTAGAAATTAATGATAACTTGATTTATTAAATGAAATAATTGAAATGAATTTACCAAGCTAGTTAAGCTCATTTTAAAGTGGTGAATTTAAAATAATGAATGGCTTTCATGAAATTGTTAGTTATGGTTATGAAATTGATTAGATAATAATTTATTAAGTAGATGTCTGAAGATGAATATAATTGAAGTTAAAATATTTAAAATCAATTAAATTGAAAACTTAAATTTTATTAATATAAAATTATTAAGATGTGATTTAAAGAAAATGTGAAATTTGAAGAATTTGATTTACTTAATGAAATGAACCAAACTTTAATATTGTTTTGAATAAATTGAAATAAGAAATATAATGTTAAAAGTTTAAACTTGATTTGAGTTAAAAAAAATGGATCTGAACTAAAGATAAGACGAACTTAGAAACACGGGTAAGTGGTTTGGATTGGACTATCTTAGATTTTTTGAAAGTTGTATTATTTCACATTAAACTATTTTAAATTATATTATTAAAATTTAATTATTTCTTTATAATTATTGTATATATAAATATATATTTAACTCAATTACTATATTTTCTATAACTATTTCAATTATATTATATTATTTCAAATTTAACTATTATTTATTTTATAATTATTTTAAATAAAATCACTTTATATAAATATAGTTATTTTTCAATAACAAATTTTATATTATATTAACTATTTCAAATAAAGGTTGTTTCTGTTCGAGCTATTAATCTGAAATATTAATATAAAGATTTTTGAAATAATAACAATTGAAATGTAGGAATGTGACATCAAAATGTAATTTTGTGAATAAACTGTTTTGTAAAAATGAAATCTGGATCTTGAACTTAATCTAATAATGAATTGATTCGAATTATGATTTATGAAGTTAACCAATAATCAATTGATTTGGATTACAGTTTATAGCACAAAAATATTTGAACGTAATTATTTGAATGTAAACAAATTTTGTTATTATTTGATTTGTTATATTTAAAACATGATTTCAAATATAAGTAACTACGATGTGAAATAAGCGTTTGGTTATTAAAGAGACTAGAGTTAGTATTAACACTCTCTGTTAATACTGATACCACATTAACAACTGTGCACGTGGTGGAGAATCTAGAATGAAGTAGGTTGGTTTGGCAAATGATACTGAAATAAAGTAAGAGAACAATGATAGATTACCATGACCTTCGATTCATAATTAAAATGACAAAAGCAGGAGCCATACCCAGGCCAATGGAGTTAGCTCCTCTCAACGGACATGTTTCTTCGATATTATCTGTTCCTTTGTGATTTGATTGGGGGCCTTTAATTTTGGGAGTATTTTCCGAGATGGGCCATAGTCGCGGATATGCATTACTACTAGTCTGAGTCCGTAATCTGATAGAATCATACAGTGGGCTATAGCCTTGGTGCCTTGTCATATTATTTTGGTCGAGCTCCCTACTATTTTGGTTTGTATTATACCTCTAGAGTGCCCGCTGATGCCACTAAATTATGTTGAGTTTATAGTACTGTATAGACAATGACATTATGAACAGTGTAAGGGTAAAATTGTAATCCTTCTTAGCTATTTCCAACTATTATATTTAATTACATATATTAGTATTATAATATCATATTGTATTATATGATATCTAGTTTAATGGACCCTAAAAAATGGAATTCCAAACATTCTTTAAGTTACTTATGCATTTCACTTGTGTTGATTCACTATAGTGAATATTTAATCCTGACTTGAATGTTTTATTTTTTACTTTATTCTCCGGTCAAACCGAGGAGTTTAGCTTTGACGATTCATCTTTTTCGGAGATGAAGATTATTGGAGATTCTACTTATCATACATTTGCTACTACTATCTTTGTGATTCTGTTATTCTATTCAATCATCTGCTTATACGCTAAATAGTTATTTATCTGAGATTTTTCTAATGTATCACATTACGACTCTGATATTATGTAATTTGATTTTGAGATTTTTTTTATTTGTATCTTCATGAAATAAATACTAAGTTATTTATTCCACTGCGTGTTAGTCTTCTATTCTGTGTATGTGATTTGTCTGTGTTCCATGATTTGATTTTATTAAACACCATAGCTAAAACAATCCGTTGTTTCAAATGATTAAAGTTGGTTTTATTATTGACTTAAATGGTATGAAAATGTGGGTTGTTACATGTGGTATCAAAGTTTTGGTTTACTCAAAAACCTTGGCTTATGGGGTTTAAAACTCATTAGAGATAGGGTAGCAGTACCCTAGAAAGAGTAAAATCAGTCTCAAAATCTTTCTTGAGGGAGCGTATTTTGAAAAGTATAAATAGTTTTAAATTTGGTTTCAAATTATTTAAAAAGGATTTTTGATATAAAATTTGTTATAAATTTTCTAACTTCCTCTCCTTATTTAGATTTTTCTTTGACTAGGATTTCTAGAATCTATATCTCGATCCTTATTCTAAATATATATCATAAGAAATTTATAATTGATAGTTTTCAAAATCTTTATATTATCTAATTTGTGTAGGGTCCCTATCTTGATAGATTTCCATTGGTTCGGTTCTTTCGCTGGTTCATTTTCTTGTCCATGTTTCAAACTTACCTTAGACGTAATTGAATTAATAATGGAAGGAATTCTAAGCATAGCTCATATTAGGAATTAATATGAAAACGTGAATGTGTTAATAACTAAAGTAATAATCATTTAGGTTATTTATTGGTAAAATATGCATTTTGAAAGATAATATATATTAAAAACCAGATATAATCTATTACTTAAACATAAAAGCACAATCCCAATATTGCTGATGTGGGACTCTCCTGGGCTTCTCATTTCAACATAATGAGCAATCCTTTTCTCTATTCGTTAAATTTTATTTTATTTCCCCATTGCTACTCTCCCCACGTTCACAAACATTTACAGTTATTCCTCTCCCATCTCCCATCTCCCCCATTCTCGCTCTTAATCCGTTCTCTCTCCTCTATCAAACCACTCCCTCCCCATCTCACCTTCTCCCTACACACTTTTTTTCCTTATGAAATCACAAATAAAACTCCAAAACCAACTTCTAACAACATCTAATTTCAGTTCCTCGCAAATTTAATCCCTCTTCACCATCTTCTCATTTCAATTCCTCGCTAATTTAATGACCTAAACGTCTGATTAACCGTGGATTTTGCTCTTGAGCAACTGCAAGTGATTTACAGGATCCGAAGTTTTTAATTCCTGCAGGATGTATTACAATTTTCTTCCCTACTGACATTTTGTTAACCTATCATTTATCATTTTGTGCAATTTTTCTTCCAACTTTGAATGTTTTGACCTTTCGTCCAAAACCTAATACCGTGCAAACTTAAGATTTCCTAACCCACTAATTACAAATTTTTGGAACCCTAACTTTATCGTCGCTACTGTAACTATGGTAGGAGTGTTGATTGATGCGATAGTGAAGTGATGCTTACCGAAGGCTGGTTATACAAATTGAAGAAGACTGATACAAAGGAACATGTTGAAGGAGGCTAGAGTAAATATTCTTTCCCTTTTTTTCCATAAAGGAACAAATTGAAGCAGTCATGTTTATATTTCCCTACTGATCTATAGAAATAAGACTGTATCCTTGAAAAACTTTTTTCCTGGAACAATTTATAAGCATGTAATTAAACATTTTGAACTTAATGGCGTTTTCCCAGAAACCCACATTAGACTGTGGTGTTATTACCTGTAAGGAAATGCATTCGAAAAGAATGTGACTGGCGGCATATTTTACTGGCATTCTTAATTCGATATGTGATATATATAAAATATGATATTAGCCATATAAGATGAATAAAATCGGACATGATGATACGTTCAACATGGCATGTGCACTGAAAAAGCATGGTTGTTAACTGTATACACTTTGTTTAAACATTACTGGTTATTAGAAAAAGTGTGCATATTAGCCTTTGAAAAAGAGACCATCTACATCCAATTCAATAGCAGAATGGACAAACACAAGCATGAACTGTACATGATAGTTTGAACGTCCGCTAGATTTCCTACATCTTGAAGAAGACCAAACAAGAGTCTGGACATTTAAGTTCCGTCTCATTCTGATTCTCAACCATTGTATCACTTCTTAGTGTGGGTGTCCTCTTATTATTGTATTCTCTTTACAGTTAGCCTTTACTGGTTTTGTAAACATACAAAAAGTGATTTATCTATCAATTTACAGGTAATTGACAATGCATTATTCAGTCTACATGACTATCCTGATGTGAGTTGGCAACAGCGTTACGTGGTACATTCTATTTCTAATAGTGAGTACATGACTTAATACAATATTGCAGTAATAGTAAACCCAATTTCCACTTGATAATTGTTCTTTGCCTTCAAAGAGCCATAGATGTTATATATTATACAGATTTTTCTCATCATATAAGATACTGATTTTGTTTTAATGCCTACGTCAATATCCTATTAACGTGAGACTCATACCATGCATGAAATTTAATGGAAGTATGCATATTTCACCTTGGACTTCGGCGCGCGCGTGCACACACACACACACACACATATATATATACACATATATATATATATATATATGTATGTATGTATGATAGGAATACTTGGATTTGAAGCTTTTGAAGTTACTGAATTACTCCCCCTTGATTTTACACCTGATTTCATTTTCATGTTCCAAATTTTGTTCACCCCAGCCAGTTTTCCCCTAAGTTATACTGTTTTTTATTAGCACACAATTCTTTTCACAACTCTGATACAGTTTATAACTTATAATTTATTAGTTTCATCGACTCTTCAACATCGATCAATTCAATGTCTTCGATTAACGTATGAATACTAAAATTTATATTGTTTCGATTCACAGATGCCATCGCATATATTATCAGTTCTGCTGCAAAAGATACAGAGATATTCGAAAATAATGGAATAAAGATTCACCTCATCGATCTAAGGCAAGTTTTGATTTTCCGAATCATTTATTGTTGTGCTAGCTATTTTTGTACAGCGAATATCATCAGTTAATTTTGACTTATCTAATTATCAATTAATTTGTTAACTCTATTCACTATATCTGCTTTCATTCATATTGGAGTTATTTAATACCGGCTTCCTCATTTTATAGTTCAACAATGTTTTATGTTGTCCAGAACATATGAATTCTTTAAGAGTTGATATCGGATCTTCACATGATAGATGTACGAAGATTTGTTTCTGCTAACCTTTATTTCATAAATTTTTTTAATAATATGAATTGATATTTAACTCATATTTTTCAATATCTACAGTTTGTATATCAAATTGTGTGGTGTGCCTGCAGCTATATCTGACCGATCCTTGCAGATTCTTAATACAAATCCACAGGCATGTCGAAACTGGTTATAGTTGCTAAAAGTGCTACCAAAGAATTATTGGATTACTTAGGTAACTACTTGAACTTCCAGTTTAGATGACACCAGCGATCAGTTTGTTTCATTACTTTTAGGAGTAGAACTGATTAGATAGGAGTAGAACTGATTAGATAGAAAATTTAGCTTAGATCTTTATTTTCACAATTTTCACACACACCGGTGATTAGTTTGTTTCATTACTTCTAGGAGTAGAACTAATTAGTTAGAAAATTGAACTTAGATCTTTATTTTCACAATTTGCACACAAAAGCTACTTGCATCTTTGTGATGGTTACTGGGAGGATTTGGATAACCATTCTTTTTCGCAGTTACTTGCATAAGCTTTTATTCTTAGAGTTCTTATTGAAAAATCCCAATTAATTTGTTCTAATAATCAGAAGAAATACGTGAGGTCCACTTTAGATGGGTTCATTTGCAATGTTAGCAGTTAATAGTGGCCCTTTTTATTCAGTTTACTTCATAACGCTTCATCTATTTTTATTTAGTTGATTGCACGAAGGAATTGGAAGCTAGAGAAAAGATTTGATTTTTTGGGTTCTATATACCTCCTTTTCATAACAGTTAGCTTTTGATAATTTGATAATTCTGTTTTCAAAAGATGAAAAGCCCATCATACTCGCAATAATTTATTTTGTTACATCATACTTTTGGTGGTTTCTTTCATGCATGAAGAATCATAAGTGTTCATGATCTTCATGTTGCTGAATACATGTACCGTTGGTGTTTCACTAATGTGGTTATTCTTGAACATGATTTATTTTTGCAATTTGATAGGTTAATTTTTTTTTGGCAAATCCAATCTGATAGTTTAAACAGGCTTTAAAGAGATTTTGTTTATGTAATTTGGTTTTGATCACGCCACCTACGTTGTCATCAACTAAGATAGGAGACTCTTCTCTTATCTTCTTCAATTTCACATCGAGGCTCTCCTTCTTCACGTTCTCAAATTGTGAGGGTATTACTGCCGTTTTTTGGATTTCGTACAGGGAGAGTTTGGAATGCTATGGATGGCTCTACGCACATACAGGAAAACAGAACCAATCTTAGTACTTGATGTCGATCATCCCCTGTCGGGCCACAGCCAAGGTTTTCTACAAAATTTCAGGTTTGTTGCGGCTTATTCTTACTGACCCCCTCCCCCCTACAAATCAAATTGAGGTCGCGATGTCGAACAGACTCCCTTTATTTTGTTTAACCTGGATGTCTAAACTGATGTAGGAACTCGGGATTTTTGCAATCATTGTTTAAGATGTGTTTACCTAACACGTGATTTCAAGAGGAGAACTTGGAAAGGAAACTAAGGAACGGAGAAAAGGTGCTTTTTAAACATCCACATAAGTTAATTTACATGGTTTAATCATGTTTATTTTTTTGAGGTCAGGTAAAGGAACAGCAACTTAAATGGAGCAAGTTAGAATGTTTGAAGTCAGTGAATAATTTCATAAATGAGGCATAAAAATAAAATATTTAATTCTGTTTTACCTCAATTGCAATAAATTCTAATAGATTTGTTGCTTAATAACAAAATTCAGCTATTACGTTTGAAATTTATCTTCAGTGTGTGGGTGGTATTTGTGTGGATATGAATTTAAGTATAGCTATTTATCAACTGTAATTACTATTTTCACCAAAAAAATAATTGCTCTGAAACATGTAAACTATTTAATTATATATTTTTTACATGTTTGGAGTTGCAAGTGACTATAGAAACAGTGTTGAAAAGATTATTTTTTCAATGTTTTTTATGCTTTGAATGATAATATGTTTGCTCATGAAAAACACCGGTTAGCGATTTAACTTTTTGTCATAATTTTAGTATTCTGTCTAAGCTACTGTATTTCAGTGTCTGAATTATAGTTTATCATCTTAAGGAATTTCATTAGAGGCTATAAATGAAGAATGAATATATTTTACATCCACTATTAGGACGGAAACACCATTTATTAAACAATTTCAGCAAACTATAGACTCATGGTTACCATAATCAGACCTTCAAATCTGGATTATAGACGTGGATACAACTTAATTTAAAAACGATAAAAGCATGCATTTATTTTATGGTATATACAAGGGAAATACAAATTTTTTAAGGCTCTTGACATGTAATATATAAATAAGGTTCCATTTTTGAATTCACATTTATGTATAGGTACAAAGGGTATTATGTTAAAGTATATAGTATAGTATAACATAAATGCAAGTAACTACTGAATAAAATTTTCATGATAATGATATTTGCCATTGCTTTAATGATAAATACTATGCTATAAATTTTGTTTTGGTAAGTTTGAAAAGTGTAATGCAAAATATAAAGTCGTGATGACTAACTTTTTCAATTAAATGCCTACATTTTATAAATCTTGCTAATTCTAAAATGTGGCCCATTGCATTAACAGTTTGCAAAAGATTTACCGCTTTTAAGCTATAATTGTTCAATATTTATGTTTATTTGGATCATTACATTCTTCGGATACAAATTGTTAAACTGTTGGATTTCTCTGTTTACTCTATTTTGTAGGTAGTCACAACAAGATTAAAATACCGAATTGCAAAATGCCTGGACATCGGTCGGTCCTCAAAGATGAAACATAATATCATGCAACTGTCTTAAGTCTTAATTTTATAAGCAGTTGTACAGTTGGAATAAGAATATTGGTTTTCAGTAGTCATTTGTTGTGAGAACCCGTTACTTCCCCGTGAAGGAAAGAGCGAATACTTTGAGAACAACACACAAATGAACGCAGACGGAAGAACATTTCATTGCTATTACAACAATTCCATCAGATACAAGAATATACAAAGTATAAATGAATAAATTACATTCGATAAATATCAGAGATTACAATAAATTACATAGCAGCGAAAAATAATACAAAGCACAACTGAAGGTGATATACGGATACAGAGCTTTCCAGATATCATTCCAGCTGTAAACCAGGATCCTGTGAATATAAATCTGCAAAACAAAAACTACTAGCTGCCTGTGTCGAAAATAAGGGCACCCAGAGTTTAGGTTAAAACAATAAACTCCAGGTCAGTCATGTGACTGGTGTAAGAACTAAAACAGTTATTAAAACATTATATTAAAAGAGAGTAATTCAAGGGACCACGCCGTATAACACGGAACGGGTTTCCTCCCAAGAACACCAGTGCATAGAATAAACAACGCAATGCTTTTTCAAAAAATGAAGCTATTATAAGACCCAGGTCCCATCACACAATGCAACGCAAGCCGGAGGATAGGGTTTTACCTTATAACAGCCAAACATGCTTGGTACGTTTAAAACAAATCATTTGATACTATAATAAGTGTATAGTGTCAAAACAATTTCAATCATAAATATAAATCATAGAGGGCATAATTGCCCCATCCCACTATGTCGCCATATTAGGCTCTATAAATAAAACCGAAATACACGTATTGGAAATTGGATTTCCGTCATGAGTCGAGGCAAGGGGCAAGCTCCTCTCCGCTTCGAGACACTCTAGCAAATGCTCAGGACTACACACTCTGGGCAGCCACTTGGATCGGTTGGGCCGGTCCTCTCTTACGTTTGAGGATTAGTTATTCCTAAACACATGTTTCCCGGTCCTTACAGACCTATAATCGAGGCGCCTCATTCCAACAACCACATAGGTGAAAAGTATATAAATGTCAGGGCTGGTAAGTCACTGACACCACCAAAGCTAGAAAGAAACGTCGTGTTCTCCCAATGGTCCGTATCCCGTTTTTAACTCATACCGAGGTGTGAGGCTCGCGAATCCACGCTATACACAAAGCTATGCCACGTAGGTCGTGCTTCGATCATCAACCACAAGACTTTGCTTTTCAACAGAAGCCTTGATCAATTGCCACTTAGGCGTGCCACACAGGCAATTCATGCCATGCGATTGATATCTATTGATATATAACCTCCAAGCTCGTACATCTCAAAGAAGGGCGTTAAGCAAGAGAATAAATTCTCCGCCGCCAAACAGATATATATTTAACAGAAATCAATCAACACAGAATAAAATCCAATGTCAGACACACAATCCATTTACAAGTTCGTTCTGGGTCTGAACGAAACCGGAGGCACTTTCCTCGCATATCCATCGATCCCCAAGTACGTCTGGACGACCACCAACTATTTCCATCCTCTTGGGTGTACAACCCAATCAGGATCATCAGTAGTTATCCAAACGATGTGAAGACTTCCGGTCTTCGACCACCGTCATCATCTTCGACTTATCGTCGAATCGGTTATTCAGAATGGGTATAAACCCGACCTTTCCGAACAACCCGCGTATATTATAAACAAATGTTACACAAACACAACATACGCCTCATTCCAATTCATCAGTCACCAACCGTAAATCAGCAAGAGAACAATTTCCCAACTATTAACCCCGAAGGCCGAAACCAACATCAGATCAATACCCAGGAAACCATTCTTCTTAACTAACATACATCTTGTTTCTAAATTTCACATTCTTAGGGAAAGGTTCCCATTAATTTTATCCAAGATAAATTCTTTAAAATTTATTCTTTAATCTTCCATTGGATGTCGTATCAAACCAAATTATGGTTTTTCCAAACTAGTCGAGATTAGCGAACCACACGGAAGTAATTATTTATTTTATTTCCCAATCCCAACCTATTCATCCCATGAAGCAAAACTGGTAATACTCCATATCTAACACCACAGTGTTGTAGGTAAAATTAATTACCATCCCACGTTCAAATCTAATTAAAGATTTAACTATCGCTTTGGAGCAAAACTGGTGATACTCCATTCTCGCTCATTTTCTAAATTTGATAATTTAATTTATCAATTCACATTTCAATTTAATTGCAGATTCATTAAAACTCCTTTTTCTGGGTTGAAGAACTAATGTCGGTTAAAACACAGTTCACGATAAACCCAAATCACATTCCATTTATTTTCGGGTTAAAGAACAAGTGTTATTTAAAACACTGTTCACAATAAACCCACAGATCAATTCTATTTAAAACCCATTTCAAATCCAATTTATTTATTTAAAAATAAATGGGTTTTAATTTTAGTTCAAAACTAGTTCATTTCGATAAAAATCTATTTTTATCTTTTCAAACATGGAGTTTTTCATCCCAATTTTTCCCAAATCATTTCTTATGATTTTACACAAATTATTACCATTTTTAATAATTTTATCAAGGCCCGTACAGTCGATTTCCATCAACGGACATCGAACTGCACTTACAGCGACCTTTTCCAAATTTGATTTGGACGTATCTCCAAATCCAACCGTTAGATTTCAAATTTCCAATATTCGTTAGAAGGCTCTTTTCGATACGAACCCAACGGTTCCGGTTTTAGGAGAATCCGACGGTCGGATCTCCCGTAATGTCCATTCGAAATCAATGGTCAAAATTCACGAACTGCCGCGGCGCGGCGCGTTCTATTCAGGCCATTATATTATATATATAATATATATAATATATATAATATATACTTCGTCGATTTCTATTTAAAACGAATTTTATAAATCGTTTTAAATTCGTTTCAAAAACAATTCAACTTCTATTTCCAATTCAAATTCGTTTTCGATTTAATTCAATTCAAATTCGTTTTCTATTCAATTCAATTTGAATTCGTTTTCTATTCAATTTAAATTCGTTTTCTATTCAATTCAATTTAAATTCGTTTTCTATTCAATTCAATTTGAATTCGTTTTCTATTCAATTTAAATTCGTTTTCTATTCAATTCAATTTAAATTCGTTTTCTATTCAATTCAATTTAAATTCGTTTTCTATTCAATTCAATTCAAATTCGTTTTCTATTCAGTTCAATTCAAAAACGAATATAATCGATATAAATATCGTTCGCGTCAAAATAGCGCATCTCTAATCAACACGACTTTATATATTTCAATAATTCCATTATTCTATTCAACAAATGAATATTTATCCTATTCAATACATGAATCTATATTTTTGTCAACACATGACTAATCTCAACGAATGAGTACTGTCCACGTGTGACAATTTTTATTATTTAATATATTTTATAAAAATTATGGTATCTTTCATTTGATTTCAAATCAGACTCCAACTGTAAATTAGTATGAGAACGATTCCCTAAATATTAACCCCGAAGGCCGAAACCAACATCAGATCAATATCCAGGAGACCACTCATCTTATCTATTTTCCAGTTAATTTCTAATTTCATATATGATAAAGATGTAAATTTTATTGTTAAAATATTTCGTTCAACACATGACTAATCTCAACGGATGAGTACTGTCAACACATGAACCTTTATTCTATAATGATAAAAATGTAAATTTCATTGTTAAAATATTTCGTTCAACACATGACTAATCTCAACGGATGAGTACGGTCAACACATGAACCTTTATGTTTAATGTTCTTTATTTTCTAAATTGGAATGAGGCCCAATCAATTACCATATAAAGTTAATTATATGGATTCCATACGACAAATGTATATAATAGCAACGATAAATAATCAACCATCATCCAAAGTGCACTACACTGTATAAGCATCAAATATAGATATCTAACGCTTATAACAGCCTGTCAATCAATCGATCGACATACAACTAATTATTGGGATTAGTGCATGCCGTATTTTATCCCAATACCCGTGTGGGGTTTCAAACAATCAAACACTGATTTTATTTGTGTAGTTGGGCGATGTGTAAAATTTATCGTCCCAATCAATGTCCTTCAAATAGGTGTACATAAACAAACTGTCCGGTTTGTAAATGAATATTTATTTATTCACGTTCACTATATTCATATTCACGTTAAAAATTATATTTTTAACGATAAAATATTTTATTTTAACACATGAATTTCTATTCAGTTCATTTACAAAGTAAAAATGATAATTTTATTTTTCTAACTTATTTTAGAAAATTTCGGCGGCATAACGGCACGATACTAGAAACGGGACAAGGCCTAGCCTTATCCCCGGTCTAGTGATGGCCCACGCCATACACATATCAATCAATTCGATTACAATTCACCAAACAACCAACTTTAAATCAAATAATCTAACTAATCTATGCAACCAAACAAACAAGTCCATGGTCTGTGGACAGTGGTGTCGGGTGCTACTAAACACCGTCTGCATCCTAGTATATATTATAATATAACTAGAAAAAGAAATTGAATAATGAGAAATTCTCACCAGCTAGCTAATCCAAACGTCTCGACTCTTCATATGTAGAAAATCTCCGCCGTTTCTTCTTTCGTCACTTTCATCATCCGTATTCACTACATATATAAAAATCGAATTTTTACTTTGCTATTCAATATATAAAGATCAAATTTTTACTTTGCTATTCAATATATAAAAATCGAATTTTTATTTCGCTATTCAATATATAAAAATCGGATTTTTACTTTGCCATTCAATATATAAAAATCACATTTTTACTTCGCTATTCAATATATAAAAATCACATTTTTATTCTACTACCATATAGATAAAAATTCTATTTTTACACCGCTAAAAATCGTATCTTTTCTATTTTAAAAATCTAATCTTTTCTATTTTAAAAATCTAATCTTTTCTATTTAAAAAATCTAATCTTTATAAAATTAAAAATCACGTCTAAATTTAGTTTTAAAATCACATCTCATTTTCAGTTTTAAATCAAAGAAAAATCAGTTTTAAATCCCATTAAAAATCTAAATACTTACAGAGGGGTTTTCGATCTGCTGACGTGGCGGCGGGGGCACTGATGGTGGCGGGGTGGTCTGAAGGGGGTACGGTGGCGGATCTGGTTGGCTTCAGGGTGGCTGCGTCCTCCCTGCTCGAGTTGGGGGAAGTCTTGTGCGCGTCGGAGTGGAGCGAGATGGGGGAGGTGCTGACGCGAGGTGGCGGTACGATGGCGGCTCGGGGGTTTCCAGCGAGCAGGAAGTTGGAGGATGGGGGGTTTCGTGCGACGCGCTGGAGGATAGGGGAGATCAGAGGGAGGAGAGAGAAGCTGCGGAAGGGTGGGCTGCTCCGCCACCTGCGGCGGCGCGGTGTCTCTCGTGGAGGGGCGACGATCGTCGCTCCTTCCCCCTTTTTTTTAATTTTATTTTGATTTCTGATTTTGATGAAAACGGGGGGGGGGGGGTATATGAATATAATTATTTATATTTTATTTTATTTTTATTCTCTAAAAAGTTACTTTACCATTCGATCTCAAAACGGGACCCACCGTCTGTCGTCCCTAGCTAATTACCCCCATTCCGAACACAATGAGATATGTATCGTAAGCTGATTCGACTGTTTCGATCAGTTTTCGTTGAATTTACATTTAAATCATTATACTGAATTTGAAACGTACATTTCAAATTACCGGGGCCACACACAGTCTCTAAAAATTCCAGAAAAATTATTTCTAGCTTCGTATTGACGATACAGTCTTAACAAAACTAGTTACGTCGAATTCTGAGACCGTTTGAAAAATGGCCATTTTCCAGTCGATTAAAATCAACTGAAACTGGTCAAACGCGTTTTCCTTTGCCACTCTCACATATTGAATCGAATAATTATGAAATTTGAAACCTAGCAATAACTTGACATCACGAATCCAACAAAAGTGGTTTCGTCGAAATCCGAGGTCGTTTGCAAAATTTCCATTTTTAAGGGCCTGAATTCCATAGTGACTATTCAGAATTTTCAACTGTACATATCTTTTGATTCCCGCTGTGAAATTTCGATTTTTCGGATTCGTTGGAAATATATTCTCAAATAGATCCTATTATTTTTGGTTTCACTAAAATCCGGTTTGTTTTGCACCCGGTACGTTAAATTGAAGTTTGAAATCGAGTTATCGAACTACCGCGCCATTTTCAATTCCTTTTATAATTACATATAATTATTTACATTCTAACGACGACGTATATAAATATATACGTCGAATTCATTTCAAAATAAATTTCTCGTTGATATTTTTCAAAATAATTCATTTTAAATATTCAAAATTTGCTAAAATTGCCAAAATAAATATTTTAAACTGGTTCGCATTTCCGGGTTATTACAATCTCCCCCACTTAAAACTTTTCATCCCCGAAAAGGAACAAAGTCGAAAGTGGTTTGATCAATCAACTCTACGTTCGATCTGGCTTCCATTCTCTAACTTTTCAGTTTCTGAGAATTTTCAAATTCTTCAAAAATTTGGCTAACACCCGAAATTTTCGAAAAATTTCGCCATAACCTCCCCTGCACCGGGAGCACCGGGAAAATCCCGAAATTGTCATACAGGCCTTCTGATCTCAAAAAGAAAAAGAAAAAGCCAAGCGGCTAGCCAATAGGCTCATAAAATCATCATCACCCAAACAAAACAGTAAATTATAGTAAACATGTACCTATTTGTCGGGCAAACAAATTTTATTCTCTGCTCTAGCCTCCTTGCTATGACCTGTTCAATGTAAGTACATGTATATGCAAGCAAATGCAACTAATTTTCAATACAATTCAATATTTGATTCAATTAGGCATAATGGTTCAAAATTATCAAACAAATAAACATACAACACAAACATCAATCAATTAGTAGATTAACGTTTCAAATTCATAATTTTTGATATATATACAAAAATCACATTTTTGATGCCAAATCACAACAATAAATCTATCTATATAAGTTTTGGTTCTCACACCAGTCTAAAGGAAATATATAGATATCATACCTTCGAAACACGAACATAAGTTCTGATGATGATCGATCAATCATCAGGACCATCTCCGGGTGTCTAGAATGTGATTCTATATCTATCCAGTATATTAAAACTTCGAATATACATTCATGACGCGTATATGCAAAATCTTTATATACTAGATTGTCCAAATCAATATAAATCAATTATTCAAATACATATAAAACGATTTAAATTTTCAAAACAATATTGTTTTCTTTTGAAAAATATACTCTTCACACTCGTTCTAGGATACTACTGATCCTATCTCTAACGAGTCATTCTAATTGGATATAGCTAATCCAATATATGATGAATTCTTTCGTATGGTTCTAATGTGTCTTGTTCTCGAGCTCTGTAAACCAAAGTTCTGATACCAAATGTGACGACCGCGAATTTCGCTCGATCCGAATCGGTCGTTAAACCGACAAAGACCGTTCGAAACCCCTGATCGTTTTGAGAACAAGACAAATTGGAACGCAGACGGAAGAACATTTCATTGCTATTACAACAATTCCATCAGATACAAGAATATACAGAGTATAAATGAATAAATTACATTCGATAAATATCAGAGATTACAATAAATTACATAGCAGCGGAAAATAATACAAAGCACAACTGAAGGTGATATACGGATACAGAGCTTTCCGGATATCATTCCAGCTGTAAACCAGGATCCTGTGAATATAAATCTGCAAAACCAAAACTACTAGCTGCCCGTGTCGAAAATAAGGGCACCCAGAGTTTAGGTTAAAACAATAAACTCCAGGTCAGTCCTGTGACTGGTGTGAGAACTAAAACAGTTATTAAAACTTTATTTTAAAAGAGAGTAATTCAAGGGACCACGCCGTATAACACGGAACGGATTTCCTCCCAAGAACACCAGTGCATAGAATAAACAACGCAATGCTTTTTCAAAAAATGAAACTATTATAAGACCCATGTCCCATCACACAATACAACGCAAGCCGGAGGATAGGGTTTTAACTTATAACAGCCAAACATGCTTGGTACGTTTAAAACAAATCATTTGATACTATAATAAGTGTATAGTGTCAAAACAATTTCAATCACAAATATAAATCACAGACGGCATAAGTGTCCCATCCCACTATGTCGCCATACTAGGCTCTACAAATAAAACCGAAATACACGTATTGGAAATTGGATTTCCGTCATGAGTCGAGGCAAGGGGAAATCTTCTCTCCGCTTCGAGACACTCTAGCAAATGCTCAGGACTACACACTCTGGGCAGCCACTTGGATCGGTTGGGTCGGTCCTCTCTTACATTTGAGGATTAGTTATTCCTGAACACACGTTTCCCGGTCCTTACAGACCTATAATCGAGGCGCCTCATTCCAACAACCACATAGGTGAAAAGTATATAAATGTCAGGGCTGATAAGTCACTGACACCACCAAAGCTAGAAAGAAACGTCGTGTTCTCCCAACGGTCCATATCCCGTTTTTAACTCATACCGAGGTGTGAGGCTCGCGAATCCACGCTATACACAAAGCTATGCCACGTAGGCCGTGCTTTGATCATCAACCACAAGACTTTGCTTTTCAATAGAAGCCTTGATCAATTGCCACTTAGGCGTGCCACACAGGCAATTCATACCATGCGATTGATATCTATCGATATATAACCTCTAAGCTCGTACGTCTCAGAGAAGGGCGTTAAGTAAGAGAATAAATTCTCCGCCGCCAAACAGATATATATTTAACCGAAATCAATCAACACAGAATAAAATCCAATGTCAGACACACAATCCATTTACAAGTTCGTTCTGGGTCTGAACGAAACCGGAGGCACTTTCCTCGCATATCCATCGATCCCCAAGTACGTCTGGACGACCACCAACTATTTCCATCCTCTTGGGTGTACAGCCCAATCAGGATCATTAGTAGTTATCCAAACGATGTGAAGACTTCCGGTCTTCGACCACCATCATCATCTTCGACTTATCGTCGAATCGGTTATTCAGAATGGGTATAAACCCGGCCTTTCCGAACAACCCGCGTATATTATTAACAAATGTTACACAAACACAACATACGCCTCATTCCAATTCATCAGTCACCAACCGTAAATCAGCAAGAGAACAATTTCCCAACTATTAACCCCGAAGGCCGAAACCAACATCAGATCAATACCCAGGAAACCATTCTTCTTAACTAACTTACAGCTAGTTTCTAAATTTCACATTCTTAGGGAAAGGTTCCCATTAATTTTATCCAAGATAAATTCTTTAATCTTCCATTGGATGTCGTATCAAACCAAATTATGGTTTTTCCAAACTAGTCGAGATTAGCGAACCACACCGAAGTAATTATTTATTTTATTTCCCAATCCCAACCTATTCATCCCATGAAGCAAAACTGGTAATACTCCATATCTAACACCACAGTGTTGTCGGTAAAATTAATTACCATCCCACGTTCAAATCTAATTAAAGATTTAACTATCGCTTTGGAGCAAAACTGATGATACTCCATTCTCGCTCATTTTCTAAATTTGATAATTTAAATTATCAATTCACATTTCAATTTAATTGCAGATTCATTAAAACTCCTTTTTCTGGGTTGAAGAACTAATGTCGGTTAAAACACAGTTCAGAATAAATCCAAATCACATTCCATTTATTTTCGGGTTAAAGAACAAGTGTTATTTAAAACACTGTTCACGATAAACCCACAGATCAATTCTATTTAAAACCCATTTCAAATCCAATTTATTTATTTAATAATAAATGGGTTTTAATTTTAGTTCAAAACTAGTTCATTTCGATAAAAATCTATTTTTATCTTTTCAAGCATGGAGTTTTTTATCCCAATTTTTTCCAAATCATTTCTTATAATTCTACACAAACTATTACCATTTTTAATAATTTTATCAAGGCCCGTACAGTCGATTTCCATCAACGGACATCGAACTGCACTTACAGCGACCTTTTCCAAATTTGATTCGGACGTATCTCCAAATCCAAACATTAGATTTCAAATTTGAAATATTCATTAGAAGGCTCTTTTCGATACGAACCCAACGGTTCCGGTTTTAGGAGAATCCGATGGTCGGATCTCCCGTAATGTCCGTTCGAAATCAATGGTTGAAATTCACGAACTGCCGCGGCGCGGCGCGTTCTATTCAGGCCATTATATTATATATATAATATATACTTCGTCGATTTCTATTTAAAACGAATTTTATAAATCGTTTTAAATTCGTTTCAAAAACAATTCAACTTCTATTTCCAATTCAAATTCGTTTTCTATTTAATTCAATTCAAATTCGTTTTCTATTCAATTCAATTTGAATTCGTTTTCTATTCAATTTAAATTCGTTTTCTATTCAATTCAATTTAAATTCTTTTCTATTCAATTCAATTTGAATTCGTTTTCTATTCAATTTAAATTCGTTTTCTATTCAATTCAATTTAAATTCGTTTTCTATTCAATTCAATTTAAATTCGTTTTTTATTCAATTCAATTCAAATTCGTTTTCTATTCAATTCAATTCAAAAACAAATATAATCGATATAAATATCGTTCGCGTCAAAATAGCGCATCTCTAATCAACACGGCTTTATATATTTCAATAATTCCGTTATTCTATTCAACAAATGAATATTTATCCTATTCAATACATGAATCTATATTTTTGTCAACACATGACTAATCTCAACGAATGAGTACTGTCCACGTGTGACTATTTTTATTATTTAATATATTTTATAAAAATTATGGTATCTTTCGTTTGATTTCAAATCAGACTCCAACCGTAAATTAGTAAGAGAACGATTCCCTAAATATTAACCCCGAAGGCCGAAACCAACATCAGATCAATATCCAGGAGACCACTCATCTTATCTATTTTCCAGTTAATTTCTAATTTCATATATGATAAAGATGTAAATTTTATTGTTAAAATATTTCGTTTAACACATGACTAATCTCAACGGATGAGTACTGTCAACACATGAACCTTTATTCTATAATGATAAAAATGTAAATTTCATTGTTAAAATATTTCGTTCAACACATGACTAATCTCAACGAATGAGTACGGTCAACACATGAACCTTTATTTTTAATGTTCTTTATTTTCTAAATTGGAATGAGGCCCAATCAATTACCATATAAAGTTAATTATATGGATTCCATACGACAAATGTATATAATAGCAACGATAAATAATCAACCATCATCCAAAGTGCACTACACTGTATAAGCATCAAATATAGATATCTAACGCTTATAACAGCCTGTCAATCAATCGATCGACATACAACTAATTATTGGGATTAGTGTATGCCGTATTTTATCCCAATACCCGTTTGGGGTTTCAAACAATCAAACACTGATTTTATTTGTGTAGTTGGGCGATGTGTAAAATTTATCGTCCCAATCAATGTCCTTCAAATAGGTGTACATAAACAAACTGTCCGGTTTGTAAATGAATATTTATTTATTCACGTTCACTATATTCATATTCACGTTAAAAATTATATTTTTAACGATAAAATATTTTATTTTAACACATGAATTTCTATTCAGTTCATTTACAAAGTAAAAATGATATTTTTATTTTTCTAACTTATTTTAGAAAATTTCGGCGGCATAATGGCACGATACTAAAAACGGGACAAGGCCTAGCCTTATCCCCGGTCTAGTGATGGCCCACGCCATACACATATCAATCAATTCGATTACAATTCACCAAACAACCAACTTCAAATCAAATAATCTAACTAATCTATGCAACCAAACAAACAAGTCCATGGTTTGTGGACAGTGGTGTCGGGTGCTACTAAACACCGTCTGCATCCTAGTATATATTATAATATAATTAGAAAAAGAAATTGAATAGTGAGAAATTCTCACCAGCTAGCTAATCCAAACATCTCGACTCTTCATATGTAGAAAATCTCCGCCGTTTCTTCTTTCGTCACTTTCGTCATCCGTATTCACTACATATATAAAATCGAATTTTTACTTTTCTATTCAATATATAGAAATCGAATTTTTACTTCGCTATTCAATATATAAAAATCGAATTTTTATTTTGATATTCAATATATAAAAGTCGGATTTTTACTTCGCCATTCAATATATAAAAATCACATTTTTACTTCGGTATTCAATATATGAAAATCATATTTTTATTCTACTACCATATAGATAAAAATTCTATTTTTACACTGCTAAAAATCGTATCTTTTCTATTTTAAAAATCTAATGTTTTCTATTTTAAAAATCTAATCTTTTCTATTTTAAAAATCTAATCTTTTCTATTTTAAAAATCTAATCTTTTCTATTTTAAAAATCTAATCTTTATAAAATTAAAAATCACGTCTAAATTTAGTTTTAAAATCACATCTCATTTTCAGTTTTAAATCAAAGAAAAATCAGTTTTAAATCCCATTAAAAATCTAAATACTTACAGGGGGTTTTCGATCTGCTGACGTGGCGGCGGGGGCACTGATGGTGGCGGGGTGGTCTAGAGGGGGTACGGTGGCGGATCTGGTTGGCTTCAGGGTGGCTGCGTCCTCCCTGCTCGAGTTGGGGAAGTCTTGCGCGCGTCGGAGGGGAGCGAGATGATGGAGGTGCTGACGCGAGGTGGCGGTGCGATGGCGGCTCGCGGGTTTCCAGCGAGCAGGAAGTTGGAGGATGGGGGGGGGGGGTTTCGTGCGACGCGTTGGAGGATAGGGGAGATCGGAGGGAGGAGAGAGAGGTTGCGGAAGGGGGGCTGCTCCGCCACCTGCGGCGGCGCGGTGTCCCTCGTGGAGGGGCGACGATCGTCGCTCCTTCCCCCTTTTCTTTTATTTTATTTTGATTTCTGATTTTGAAGAAAAGGGGGGGGGGGGTATATGAATATAATTATTTATATTTTATTTTATTTTTATTCTTTAAAAAGTTACTTTACCATTCGATCTCAAAACGGGACCCACCGCCTGTCGTCCCCAGCTAATTACCCCGATTCCGAACACAATGGGATATGTATCGTAAGCTGATTCGACTGTTTCGATCAGTTTTCCTTGAATTTACATTTAAATCATTATACTGAATTTTAAACGTACATTTCAAATTACCGGGGCCATAAACAGTCTCTAAAAATTCCAGAAAAATTATTTCTAGCTTCGTATTGACGATACGGTCTTAACAAAACTAGTTACGTTGAATTCTGAGACCGTTTGAAAAATGGCCATTTTCCAATCGATTAAAATCAACTAAAACTGGTCAAACGCGTTTTCCTTTGCCACGCTCACATATTGAATCGAAAAATTATGAAATTTGAAACCTAGCAATAACTTGACATCACGGATCCAACAAAAGTGGTTTCGTCGAAATCCGAGGTCGTTTGCAAAATTTCCATTTTTAAGGGCCTGAATTCCATAACGACTATTCAGAATTTCCAACTGGACATATCTTTTGATTCCCGCTATGAAATTTCGATTTTTCGGATTCGTTGGAAATATATTCTCAAATAGATCCTATTATTTTTGGTTTCACTAAAATCCGGTTTGTTTTGCACCCGGTACGTTAGATTGAAGTTTGAAATCGAATTATCGAACTACCGCGCCATTTTCAATTCCTTTTATAATTATATATAATTATTTATATTCTAACGACGACGTATATAAATATATACGTCGAATTCATTTCAAAATAAATTTCTCGTCGATATTTTTCAAAATAATTCATTTTAAATATTCAAAATTCGCTAAAATTGTCAAAATAAAAATTTTAAACTGGTTCACATTTCCGGGTTATTACATTTGTGGCTACATCCAAAATCTTGTCCTTGTAATAGTTTTATGTTGTTCGTATTTGTTACCATAGTAATAAATGTATATACATGATCATACATTCAGAATACAATATTTGCTCATTAATTATTCTCTCTCCTTGCCTACTTACACTGCAATATTCGCACCTGAATTAAGATTTTTTTTGTTAGATCATTTGTTGTTTACTGATTATTTTGGTATCTTTCGGGGTTAGAGAGAAATCAAGGAAAGCATTGGATGATGAGGACCCGCATTAAATTTATCATTCTTACGATTCTCTTTGGAATCATTTTTCGTTTATGACTGTGATTTCAGAGTTAGCAACTAATTAATTTCCTTGGAATCATTTTTGGAATGCTTTAATAATATGTTTGAATCCTGATTGATGCATACTATTATATCTATAAACTGAACTTTTGAAATATGTTTTTTTAGGACTGTTAATTGTATCATTATTAATGCATACGTTTTCTAATACATAATTCTGCCATACTGATGTTGGATGAAAGTGTAACTTAATACATTTAATAAAAAGATATAGTATCTTTGCTGCATATGCAACGCATGACAAAAATATTAAATTGGGATTTTAATATTGCAAGAAATAAGATGCACAAATAAAAGCACCACATTCATGTAGTCATCAATTATTCTTCTACCTTTTTTTATTAAAATATGAATTTGTTCTTAATTATATTGTCAAAACGTGTGCAGTGCAAATTGGGGAATCATTAGTAGGATTCTTGGGCTATTGTACAACTACTTTTAAATATAGCATGATTATAATATATGCCTTGGACATGTAAGTATTATCTTTAAGAATATGGCAAGTGTACTTATATTACAAAGTAATTTGTCATACTTTTTCTGAAATTGTTGCTGAAACTAACATGCGTTCTTAGGTTAATTTCTTCAGGAGAAAGAAAAGGAAGACCCAAACAATGAAAATGGTTCTACGATAACACAGAAGAAGCGAAAATAGAAGAAGAGAAGTTTTAATCCCCAAGCGGATTCAAACATAATTGATTTTGAAAGTTGTGCATTGGCTTCAAACTTATAAATGTATCAAGTTCAAAAGAATACGATTTTGAAAATATCAACTTTGGATATAAATATAATATGTTTCAAAAATTAAACATTTTGAAAGATAAAGATTCCACATGTGCTGAAATATGGATATTATCATATTTAATCGTAATAAATTTGCGAAAGAAGAACAAATTGACGATAATTTTAAAAGGTCTCAATTTGACTTTGATTTTATTTTACATCATCGTATTTACATTGTGGTAAAATTTCATATTCAATGTCTCAACCTTGCATTCTCTTACGTCACTTAAAATAGTCTGTTCCATTAATCTATTTGCTTTTTGAAATTATAAATGATTGAACATGCTTTTGGAGGTTTAAACTGTGTTTTCTGGTAGGCTACAATTTACTGTGAATCTTCTGCAAAGGAAAAGGACATTCCAATTGCTTAATATTGTAAGTTAATTTTTCAACATCATTCAATCTTCTATTTGTCCATCAAGTTGATGTCTATTCTCACTTATATTTTTTTCTTTCTAATTTTGATTTCTACAATGCTGCAGATTTTTCATGGGGATTATGTGGAAATGAGTATCATGAATTTATTCTTACAGCTACAGATATCTCAGGTATGAACGACTTCATATTTTTTTATCTTTTCAAAATGTCGCACGTGATTCAGTGGAATTTTATAAATACGTAGTCATATAGGCAAAAAGCTTTTGTCGCTTTACTCAGCTTGGTGCAACAACTAACAACTACCAAAAAAATTCCATAGTATAAATACCTTCTTATCTCCTAAGCATTCTTATAGGATAGTCAGATTAAAATTTTCATTTTGGTCGATAAATTGGTACGGCTACTTATAATTCTCATATTTTTGTTCAGCGGGAATCAGTTCGTTTCTTAGTCTAATTAGACCTATAATGGGCAAGTCAAAGAATATTTAAAAGCACTTCATTTTCTAAAGTGGAAAGGTTGTATTATGACTGTTAATACTTTATTTTGCTCTTTTGACTGATAAATAAACAGAAAATGTTCACATCTAGACTTATATTTTTAAACATCATGCTCTTCCATTTGTAATTCAACAAGTCCATTTACGTGTTGGAAATTGCAACCCAACGCAGGTGACATAACACCACAAAACAAAATACCTTTTCTAAGGCATTTTACGCGTGTTATCAATAATAGGATGTAGAAGAGGCAGGCTTCTACCGCTGATAATTAATTTGGAAAAATAATGCAAAGAGGAAGCTTGAATTCACCAATCCACTAGAAATCAGCCATCATTGCACATCTGTATTTAGACTGTAATTTGTAGTGTTGTTTAACTATGTTGTGCATGAGCTATCCGCCTGTGTATGACTATGAATGCTATGTCTTCTACAATTTATTTCATCCTACATATTGGCCGCACTAATCCGTGTTACTATATTATGATGTCCATAATAATATTTTTTATTTCTATTGTTCCGTTAGTGTCCGAGTCTCCGACAAACATTATGATGTTCTTTTTGATCAACTTATTACTGAGAACTACTATATCTCTATAAATCAACCAAATCATCCCTAATTAATTAACATCCTATTAGTTAGTAATTGCGATAATATGACCTCGTTCAACCCACAAAACAAAATAATAAAATTTCTAACAATACAATCTCATCGTCGTCCATGTGTGAAGCACGGGTTCCATCCTATTTATTTTATTTCTTTTACATTCCCCATTTTTTGAATGGTTGACATACAAGCGTGCTTACTATTTAGAATTGTAGTTTCATTTATGTATATAAGATGCTGGGGATAATGTTGCAGCAACAAAATCCTACCGTATATGACAAAGCTATGGTCTACCAATAAATCAGTGTGTGGTCTTAGGGAAGTTATATTCTATCCAATTATTGTTCATGGAAATATTTTATTATTGTACATTTTGGTTTTAGATTTTACTTCACTTACTTTTATGTATTTTCAAAAGTTTTCCAATTGAATTTAGTGGCTTCACATCTATAAAAAAGACGTGTTTTGGGAGAAAAAGATTAAGCACGGTAATGAGACAATGTGTTTCTTTCATTAAACAATTTTCTAAGCATTATTTGTTAAATCGTTGACTTTTATCTTAATTCACTTATTGGAAATTGATGCATCTACTATTTTAGTTGTTGTTATTAATCATAGATCACTGTTTTCTTACAGAATAGGGTGAAAGGCTTGTAGCCCAGTGGAAAATGATGGAACAAAGCTAAAATAGCAAATAGAAAAATAATGCTAATCCGAGTGCAGTGCAGTGCAAGTACTAGACGTTTGCAGTGCCAATTGGGAAGCTTAATCTCTCATAACCTTATCCGCCTGCATTTTTATTGGAAAACCTTTTGCTGCATCTTACATTTGTGCTTCAGTATCTACATCTTTAGAATTTGTAACCATCAAGTGTATAATAAATGCAATTGGACTAACTTGAGAATCATGTTGTTCCGCCATGTTCACATTAACTTCGTGCATGTATTTTGTTCCTTGGACTCTTTTTCTAACTATTCGATGCTTTGTAATTTAGAATAGGTACTGTGCACACATAGCGACTTGTATAAACTAAATAGTTAGTAACATGTGGACTGCAGCATTTTTCTCACATCAGATTCATTCATATTGGGTTTATGTGTTTTCTGTGCAAATTTGTGTTGCTTTGTTGTCAAATATTTAAATAAATATTTTTATAGCTTTGTTTACTATATAATATTTATAGCTTAGTTTTACTATATTTCTATACTGCAGAAACATGTTGTCATTTTTTTATTTTTAGCAGATCGAAAATTTGTGACATTTTTTGGTGCATTTCTAATGGTTTTGATTTTAGATCAGTATAGGTAGATTTTACTGTTCGATCAGCATTCATATTTATATTTTTTCATTTGTATACCACTACATGCTATCAACCAACCATTCACTTTATGTGTGTTTCCTATATTACCACAAGCTATCAACATAAATGGCATATGTCTTTCATGCTATACTATATTTCATACAACTACAAGTAAAAGGACTCAAATAACAACTGCAATTAATGATCAACAGAAATATATACCATATATTTAAAATATAACTGTTATCGCATACATATTCCATAACTATCCATGTGTGAAGCACGGGTTCCAACCTAGTATATTAAGTGAATCTATACCGATAAGATTGTAAGATAGAACTTAAACTCTATATTATGTCTAATAAGAATGAAATATTAAAATGGTTTTGTCGTAAAAATAATTGAAATACCAAAACTTCTTTGTTTGAAAATTATTCCCACTAAACGACAGCTGCCTTTGAGGAAAATTCTACCTTCTCCACCTGCTTAGTTTCACAACACTCCTAACCACGTTCACTTCCCCAACCCTTCCCCCTCTTACCGCTCGCTAATCCTAATCAGCTACGCTCCGATTGGCAAGAAGAAACCTAAGCCATCGAAACTGAATTTCGAATCTTCTACTAGATCTAGAAAAAAATATTCTCCTTGCCCACGCGTCAACTCATATGCAGTGCAACTGAATCAGGATGTGGTTCCAATAGTAACGTAGTGTCTGCGATTTCAGATCCTAACGTTTCATCTGATGATGGATCGTTGGCCTCTGAGCCACTATTGGCACTAATGCCAGAAATGGGTTCTATGTCAGCTGCGAAAATGGCTGAGATGACGGGCACTGTTGATGCTTCCCTTGGTACTTTCAGCATCGATGCAGATTCAGGTAACCCAACTAATTTCCTTTTTGAAGCCTCTGCTACCGAGTCTCGTTGGATTGAAATGGATGTATCCCTGGGTGTGATGACTAACGTAGATGACAATCAGAGCCGGTCCTCAGACTAACGATGTCCGGTGCGATATACTAAACAATGACCCCAAAGATATAAAAATCACAACAATACAAAATAATTTTCATATTGTAAGATGTTAATATTACAAAATTCACAATGATCTTTGAAAAATGCACATTGGTTATCAGATATGAGATGAGGTAGAATTTTTTTAAATCTATTGCATAGAACATTGGAAAAAATTTGTATAGCGTATTACACCATCAAACAAGCCTAAAATGGATTACTCTAGTAGGCTAACTTTCTTAGGAATAAGCAAGCCGAATGTATGACTGGATCCTTTTGGCAATTTGGAAGTTTTGAACATATCCCTTGTTGCAAGCAGTAAATCACACAATAACTCCTCCTAATGTATTTTCATAAATTTAGCGTTAAAAAAATCTGGGCGTGGTCTTGAATCATCACGTACTGATAAAATAGCATGTCTAACTTCTTCAAAGGAGATTTCATGGAGAAGAACTTTGATAAACAATAGGTATTAACTAATACTTTATCAATGTTTGTTGCAATACCTATTCTTTGTCATGTATAATTAAATTCAAGAGGCTTCATTTCATCTAGTCTTAATTGTAGCAGATAGCTTTGAAATGCCCTTAAATGCTGGAATGGTATAGGCAGTCCCCCTTTCTTGACTGGTGGTGATGTAGCATTATTAAAGTCACCATTATATCCCATGAGTTAACAACATTATTTTGATTCTTGAATAAGTGATTTTAATAACAACCGACGTTCTACAAAGTGATTGTTGCTATATATAAATTAGAAAGTCATGGATATGGCACCAGCTTTATCAGCATAATTATAATCTGTAATGTATTGAGTGGATGAAGATAGCATGTGAATACCCTACACCGTAATGTATTAGTTTAATTTCTAAATATTTTTAAAAATCATAATTGAAGTCACTAACCAAAAAATAAACTAATTAGGATAATTTAGAAATTAGGGTACCAAAAATCAGATCTGAGATGTTGATTCTTTAATTGATTACCTTGCTTCCTGACCCTTGCAGTTGTGTGTCTTCACTCTTCACTTGAGGCTTCGTATGCGATATGCGGCCATTATTATCCTCTCGATTTGTGTGCTTCGCCTTCTTCTCTAACGCGCAATTTAATTTCACGTTCATGCCATCGTTTGGTTTTTTTTTTTTTTTTTTTTTCATACGGGATTGAAATTTTGATGCCCTAGGTGCGATGCTACCCCATGCCTATGCCCTGTTTGCACTGGGCCAGGGCTGTGATGATAATATGGTGGTTGAAATGCTGGTTTGAATGAAAATAAGGCAAGGCCAGATGTCGTAAACCATGCTATTGCGCCTAGCATGTCCAATATTATCACTACGAAGATTGTTCTTGTTGAGGCTGTAATTGCCAATATGGATGCCATTGTGAAAATATTTATTGCTAATGCCAATGCGGATGATATATTGACAAGAAAGTAAGTAGTAAGGATGTGAATTTTTCATCCAACATCAGGTTTGATAAAGATGTTGCTGGATCAATTGCGAGGCAAAGTGAAAACCTGTTGTAGTTGAGGCTATGAAATTAAGAGCTGAAAATAATGCATGCAAGTGAACGTCACTATTTGAGAAGACACCACGAAACAAGGGAACATATGAGCCAGTTTTTTATGAGCATTCCGTGACTGAAAGAATTGGTACCCTTCCTTCAGAGGTGATTCACGCAGTGACTGATTTCTAGTCAGATTGCTTAGTTGGTTTCTTCCTTGATAGTCCTCCTCTGTATTCGGTTGTTGTTTGACACTTTCCTATTGACTAGAAAAGTGCAAATTATGTAGTAATTACTGCAAGCGCATGAGTGTGTAGTATACAGATCGAACACACTGAAGAAAATTAAATAATATTATTGATGTAATTTCGTGGGTGAGTTAGACAATGTTTGGAGATGAGATTTGAAATAAAAATAAAAATTGCAATTTGGTTCAGAACAAATCAAATTGATCCGACAAAAAAATTACAATTATCAATAAAACAAAAGAGAAAAGCAAATTAACTACAATTGAATTAACTATAGATTCGAATCTAATCGGGTACATATTAAATTCAATATTTAACTAACAAAACAAAATAGTGAAATTAAAAATTGCAGAATAAAAATTAAAAAATAGAGATAAAAAATAGGATTACTGTTAAATCAAATTAGACGGTCAATTATTAATAAGAGAAGAAAATGTAATAGCAATTTGTGCTCTATCAAATCTAATTGAATAGGCAGCACAAACTGCCATGAAAAATAAAAGTTAGAAATAAAATAAAAGCAAAGATTAATTAAGGAAAAGAAGAAAAAAATGCACAATCTTTATAATGAGTACATGAGTATTTATAATGGTTGAAGTCTCCTTCTCTCTACATGAATATTGGCCCTAAAATATTTGTAAAAAAAAAATTCTTTCCAAAGATAAAAGATATTCTCTTTATGGTGCTTGATTGAAGATTATATATAATCAAAGGTTTCTTTTTCTTCTGCATGGCAATTAAATATGATTATTTGATTTGATTTCTTTGAGAGGAATATGACAAATTCCTAAATCTTCATTAGAGTACATATACATAAATATGAATGTGTATATATATATATATATATATATATATATATATATATCTCTAGTCCACATATTCGTCAGTGCAAAGCAGGCAATGTGTATATATGCATGTACCTTTCTTCAAAAACATAATATAAATAGGGCTTGATAGGGTTTGAACCTAGGACACTCTGTCCAAATTTACAGGCCTTTACTAGAGTGATACAGCTTCTTTTGCAATTGAAAACTTGTTGATTTCTGAAAGTTGCATATTTTTATTCAAATGGTCTTTGATTGAGATAAAAGAGGCTTTTATTGACAATCTATGAAAACACACACAAATACCCAAAGTAACAATTATTTATAAGCAATAAAGACAATATATGAGTGTAAAAATAAACATTTTGACAAGTTAATCAAACCCCACCCACACTTATCTTTTACTCATTCTCGAGTAAAACAAAAATGAAAAACTAAAATACGTAGGTCACACTTTCATAGGAAACACGGTTGCATTAAGCATATGCAACAAGCCGTTAAACCTATAAGTGTCCCTAGTAGGAGTCTAGGACGAGTGGTGTCTCGTGAGAGTTTTCAGCGGATACTACACACAAAATCCAAATGCAGCATGCTATGGTTCTAACGCAACTACATGAATGCAGCAGACATATGCAAATGAAAACAAAAATGAAAACACAACTTCTTTCAAAAAAGTTGCAACATAGCATTATGCAATTCGAAACCAATCTATATAAATTTTTGATTCCTCAACTCGTCACAAATTTTCAACATACTTTAAGTTTTCAAACGTTAAATTCTAGTTTGACCAGTTGATTCGGTTGATAACATAGTGCAGCTATGAAATAAATTCTTATTTTGCTTGTCATAATTTACAAAGTGGTATTCTTATTTCCTTGTGTATGGCTAGTCAAATCTATAAGGACAAGAAGTGTTTGGGCTTCATTTCATATTCTCTATCTCTATATAAATGAAAATTTATAATTAATTATATATACCTAACTTAAAAACCAAGATATAACACTCATGCACTGCCTCTTGGGCTTATGTGAGAGTTAGGACATAGCTTGGCGGATTGTGTAGACCAACGCTGACTTTCTCAACAAAATGTCAGTAATCCTTAGGTGCTCAACTCATTAAATGAGACCAAGGTATCCCACTCATGTGATGCATCTCGGGATTTCGTGAGAGTTAGGAAAGAGCTTAGCGGGTTTACACGCCAATGCTAGATCTATTAGCAATGTTGGATACCATTGGATTACTATTATTATTTTTAACATAAGTAGAAGAGAGAGAGAGAGAGTTATGCAAATTCAACTTAACACAACTTAGTTTTAAAGACTCGAAAAGCCAACATATGTACTTTTAAGTCCTTCATTCATTAAGCAAAGACTATATTTTAGAATAGACTTCATGGCAATTACCTAAGAATCTGTCTATATATTGGTTACACTATTATCGCTCATAATTCAACTTTTCATTATATTTCTTATTCAATCTTAGTTGAAAAAAAATTACCATCAACTTACTAAAATTTGTTTACTTACTTCGTTGTACAATTCTAAAATGAGTAGTGTTCCGAAAAATAATTGGCATGTTACTACGAACTAAAATGCATGACAGTCCTATCTAAATGATTGAAAAATAAAAGAACCAAAAAATTAAAGAAAAATAAAAAGGATGCAATGCAGACCCCCTCCCCCCTCCCCCCTCCATTTGGTCACCACACTGTAAACACGTTTCCTAAATGTGAAAGATAGCACCTAAAGGTGAATGAGATGCAAAATGATTTGTAAGATGAAATGCAATTTAACAGCTATATACGTATGAAAATAATATGCATAATGAAGATGATGATATCTGTTGAAAATTGATGTTTCCTTTCCCCCTACACCTGCCTCTATCGAAAATGATGCACAATGATTCCTTATCATATTTGTAAGGTACAATAGGCATGTCAATGAACTGTAAAATAAAAATCCTTCATATGAAAATTTTGATATGCCAATGATTTACACCATTAAGAGGAATATTAGCATAAAACAATAAAATTAAATGTCGAACCATAATTTCTCTCGATGAATGGAACTACGATTATCTTCAGGGAAATCCCTACAATCATCTCGTCATATAAAAATTTAAGCTCAACTTCAAAAAGCTCTTCAAAAGATATAGTAGACATATCTATTGAAGAAAATGAAAATTTCTGAAGGGATGAATTTAACGTGTCATCTACAACTGTTTGTATTAACTTGTCCTATTTAAGAATCTTTTAGTTGATATTTTTTTGTAAGAAAAGTAAAGAAATTGAGAATTGAAAATAAAAGAAAACAAACAACTCACAAAATAACACAACCACTCAATAGTAGATGAAAGACTAAAATAACCTAGTCAACTTAAAACAAAACAAATAGACCCACCTAGTTAAAACAAGAAGAAGAAGAAGAAAAAGGAATGTAAAAAGGGAAAAGGAATGTAATTTATTTTAAAAAGGAATGTAAAAAGTGTGGAGGCATGTGAGAATTTATTGAACGATGATGGGGGGATGGGTGATATTAGTGAATTGCGTGGAGTAGATGTAGAGAAAAGAGGAAATTTTATTTTGATATATTTTTTTGAGAAAGAAATCAGATTGAAAAGAAATGTAAAAAGTAAAGTAATAAATAAAAAACGGAAAGGGAAATCAGGGAGAATTGGTAGCTTTTTTCCTCTCTTGTTTAAAGATTCTAGTAAAAACCTGTAATACCAAGTCATCTAATCAAGGGATTTTTTTTATCAAAACAAAAACAAAATAAAAACTAACACGAATAATAAATTAAATAAATAATAAAATTTAATATTGCCTCCCCGGCAACGGCGCTAAAAAATTGTTTGACACTTTCCTATTGACCAGAAAAGCGCAAATTATGTAATAATTACTGCAAGCGCACATGTGTCTAGTATGCAGATCGGACACAGGGAGGAAAATTAAATTATATTATTTATGTAATTTTGTGGGTGAGTTAGACAATGTTAGGAGATGATATTTAAAATTAAAATTAAAATTAAAATTAAAATTAAAATTGCAATTTGGTTCAGAATAATTCAAATTGAACCAATAACCAAATTAATATTATCAATAAAACAAAAGAAAAAAGTAAATAAACCACAATTGAATTCACTATAGATTCAAATATAATCGGATATATATTAAATTCAATATTTAACTAACAAAACAAAATAGTGAAATTAAAAATTGTAGAATAGAAATAACAAATAGAGATAAAAATTAGGATTACTGTAGAATCAAATCAGACAGTCAATCACTAATAAGAAAAGAAAATGCAATAGCAATGTGTGCTCTATCAAATCTAATTGAATAGACATCACAAACTACCATGAAAAATAAAAGTGTAGAAATAAAATAAAAGTGCAGAAATAAAAGAAAAGATTTATTAAGGAGAAGAAGAAAAATATGCATAATCTTTACAATGGGTACATGAGTATTTATAATGGCTAAAGTCTCCTTCTCTCTACATGAATATTGGGCCTAAAAAAAATCTGTATAGATTTTTTTTTCCAAAGATAAAGGAATATTCTCTTTATGGTGCTTGATTGAAGATTATATATAATCAAAGGTTTCCTTTTCTTCTACATGGTAGTTAAATATGATAGATTTGATTTCTTTTAGAGGAATATGCCAAATTTCTAAAATATTCATTAGTGTATATTATACATACATACACATATATATACATACATACATATATATATATATATATATATCACTAGTCCACATATTCTTAGTGCAAAGGAGGCGATGTGTATATATGCATTTCCTTTGTTCAGAAAAATTGAAATAAGGCTTGATAGGGATCGAACTTAGGACATTCTATTTAACTTTCTAAGTCTTTACCAGTGTGCTACAGCTTCTTTTGCGATCGAAACCTTGTTGATTCCGAAAAGAAGCATATTTCTATTCAAATGGTCTTTGATTGGGATAGAAGTGACTTTTGTTGACAATATATGAAAACGTACAAAAATACCCAAAGTAACATTTATTATATACAATAAAAATAAGATATGAGCGTAAAAATAAACAGTTTTACATGTTAATCAGTTGTCAAGGAGGATTATGGTTAAGCATGGCGGTTGCGTGGTGGTTTACAAGTCTAGATGTATCGCTCGATGTTTTTTTGTGAAATCTTCTCTTAAGAAAGAGCGGCTTCGAGTCCTCAGTTCCGAGTCTGGATATTACCGGGGGGAAGCCTTCCATTATTACCCCGTGGAGTCTGAATGTCGAGCCAAAGAACTTGTCCTTTCCATTCTGGTATGGACCTTTTTCTATCAAATCCCCTCGGTCGTGCAATTGTTGATAGGTATTAATTGGTTATCCAATTATATTGGAAAGCTTAGGTGTTTTGATGCTAACATCGCTGCTAGAGACAAATTATTTTATGCCAAAGCCCTAACTGAATTAACCCCTAATAAATCGTGTTCGGAGACGATTAAAGTTGGAATAACTGATGACAATGTAGACGAGGTGAGAGTGCTCTATGGATGGACGCCTAACATTCGCACTATGTGTCACTCTTTTGGAATTTACATGGTTTATGTACTTGGATACCCACTAACTCCGCCTCATCCATCGTTCCCCCTTCTGAGAGAATTCCACTTCCATGACGTTGTGTTGTGAAAGTAGGTTCAGAAAGTAGTCACCCTTTCGCTTGTTACTCAGGACCCTGTTCAGGAGACGACTACCCCATGTGACAATGATAGTTTAGAAAAGGATGATATTTCTTCTGTTGAGGATGACAACATCTATTGGATCTCTTGTGACTGCTCTTGGGTCTATTACAGTTCTGGAATGATATATGGTCGCTCTGAAAACTTGTACTATAAATATGTATCTGACTCGAAAGATGATTATAGAAGATTGGAATACAAAGTTGTAGGTGAAGGTTTTGAGCTCATTAAGGAGGGTGCACTAAGTGAGTTGAACATGTCTCTGTTCTACAATACTACATGGGATCAGGATTGCGAATAACGTAGTCCTAGACTTTGTTTTGTTCCTAACCTTGTCGTTGTATGTACGTAATACTCAGGTTAGATTGAGTTATTTCAAGTTCAATTGTTATAGATTAGTGGGTTTGCTGTTATAGCTTGGATTATCTTTGAAGACTTAATATGGTTGTTCCTTAGTATACTCATGTTGTAGAGAAATCGTTCCATTTGACATTATTATATTTTGTATTGTATATTCTTTCGAGATGTAACATATGTATATGTTGTATTTAGTGATTGTATCAATGTGTATCTGTTCTGAGATCTGTGAATTGTTGTATATTGTTATATAATGATCCTTAGACATTGTAGTTTCTTATCAGGAGTATTTGGTATGTCATCCACTTGAAGTAAGAAAAGAAAATTTATTAACTCAGTCGACGTATCCAATACTTGCCTAATATGAATTACGGATTATCGTCCCTAACCAGTCATATTCTCTGCTCTAATAGACAACCATTACTCATTAATGCTTATTATTAGGGTTGGTCTCGTGGGGTATCACAATTGGTATCAGAGTAAAGGTTCAGAACAAAGTATGTAGACACAGAACCGAACCAGAATAATACATGTGTTACAACGTAGAAGGATAACAATCGTGTCTACTTTATCGTTTCCTTTGTTATCCTTATCTTGTGCTTCTTATCTATGAGTCATATGGAACCTTGTGGTTGAGGAATGCATCTTGGAATAAGAAGTTTATTCCACAGTAATCCACGTTGATACCTCTTTTCGTAGTGTGACTTGATTAGAGAATCCTTCCATCTTTTTTAATCTTTCGAGTTTAAACCATTTTAAGTGAAGTTTTTGAGGAAAATTTTCACCCTATCCTTGATATTTAAGTTGATTATCGAGTCTAGTAAAGGAAAATGGATGATACTGAGAGCTAAATTTAAAAGTGGTCTTCACCTTAAGCGGGAGGTAATTGAAATGAAGTAAATTAAATCGGAGTTGCATAGTAGAAGCGGGTAAATCGTTTCGGCTGTTAAATTTTTTGAAGTAATTGCTCATGAGGTTAATGATGGGAATAAAGAGAAAATTTTAAACGTTGATGAGTTAATTGGTTTGTAACCTAATAATTAATTAAAATTTAGGGATGTTGTGTTGTTTTGTTTGTGTAAAACTTAGAATATTTATGTTGTGTAATAATAAGAACAACCCTAGAGTGAAATAAAATTCGAGATCATTTATGTGTTGAATTGTCAGTAAAGTGTATTAAGGGGTTTTGATCGATACGTCTGATCAACGATATCGATAGAAATTTCTTAAACAATTGTGCAAGATTATCTAACGCTTGAGATGAGTGGTAAAATGAATTTTAATGAGAAATAAAATATAAGATTATCGCTTTAGGATAGTGTAAAATCACTACATGAGATGTAGAGTATGGTGACTATGGAGAGGCGATGGCAGTGATATGTCGACACCGCAGCCAAGTGCTAAGAAGGATTGATGGTAAATAATGATTTGATGCCATTCCAATCTCATTGTAAATGGGAAATTAAAGTGTGTTGGTTATAAAAGGTGTTTTAAATATACAACTTTCTAATACAAGTGCATCACTTTTGGGATACACATTTATAATTATGTTCACTTGACAAGTTGTCGCTATTGAATTGGATATAAACCCAAGGAATGGCGTGGCTATTTGATGTGAAATAGAGTAACAGCGAAGGGGTATCGTATAACCGTAAGCACATAAAGATCTTTCAGAGAGCAAGGTCAAACACTAAGTGTAACACCCCGTATTTTGGGTTAATGCTAAAATTCACTAATTACAGAATAAATAATCTCAGATGTGGGAATCGGGGGAAACGGGCTGCGTCATTGCGTTCGTCTCGGAAAAATACGCAAAATAGAGTCCGAGTTTTCGAAAATCGGAGTCCGTATGGCCCAGTTATGGCCCGATGAAGTTTGCAGAAAATTCAAAACTAAAAAAACAGAATTAAGAATTTAAAATTCAGATTTTAAATTGGACAAGTGGGGTCAGGCGGGAAAAATCCCGCCCTACCCATGTCGACAGGGCTGTCGACAGGCCTGTCGACAGGGGGTGTCGACTTGCCTGTCGACTTTCCTGTCGACAGGGGTGCGGCGTCCAGTGAACCTGGGTGCACCAGGTTGGGTTCTAGGCTAGCTTAGAGGGCTGGTTCTAGAGATTTCCTAAATCTAAGGGTCCTAATCTAATCTAGGGTTAATCTAAGGGCCTAAAACACTCACCTAATCCTATAAATAAGACCCCAACCCTACCCTAATTCATTCATAATTAGGTCTTGTAACTAAACTATGGCAAAATGAAATTTGAGCATGGCCTCCACTAGTTCATGAAGGAAGTTGCAAGCAAATCACTCTCTAATCAACCTCTAATCCATTCTAAGCATCTTAATCTTCTTCATTTGGAGTGCAAATTTGCTAGTGGTGAGTTTCTATCACTTTAACATCAATTGTTAAAGTAAGTGGATTGGGTATAATGAGACTTATGGTCTTAAATGCGGATTAGTGAGTTTGAATCATTTGTAATGATATGCTACTCTATGTTTTACTATGATTATGCATAATTAATAAGTGACTTTATGCATGTTTGATAAGTTGGTTTATGCATGCTTAATAAGTTGGTTTATGCATGTTTAACAAGTGGGTTTAGGCATATTTAATGAGTGGAATTATGCATGTTTAACAAAGTGAGTTATGCAAGTTCATATGCAAGTTAAGTATATGTTTAAATGCAAGTTTAACATGATATGCAAGTTATGCATGCTTATGCGAGTATATGAATGCTTATGCAAGATATGTATATGCTTAAATGACATGATATGCAAGTTATGCATGCTTATGCAAGTATGTGAATGCTTATGCAAGTATGTGAATGCTTATGCAAGTATGTGAATGCTTATGCAAGTATGTGGATGCTTATGCAAGTTATGTGTATGCTTAAATGCATGTTTAACATGTTATGCAAGTTATGAGAATGCTTATATGCAAGTTCAACATGTTATGCAAGATATGTGTATGATAATATGCAAGTTTGGGTAAAATGTAGTTGGGTTAATATATGTTCATATATGCAAGTTGACATCCTCTTAACCCATGACAAAGTTATATGCTAAGCCCATGATATTTGTGATGGATCTTCCCCTTTATTATGTCATGAAGTGAGAACGATTTACGTGGGGAACGATGGGGTTGGAAAATATGTTAATAAATGTATGATTGGGTATGATTAAGCATACCATAAAAATAAATTACCATAAGTGGGAATTTACCTATTGAGTTAGGTCTACCACATGGGAATTTACCTATTGAGTTAGGTCTACCCATGTTATGGAAAACTTGATATTAATTAGGGATAATTAATATGGGGGTGATTAATTAGGTGTAATTAATCGACTAAGACACGAGGTTGGACTCATTTGTAGTGTAAAACTGCCCGGACCCGACCGGCTTAACCAGTTGCTACAAATGTCAGCCCAATGTGAGAGGTCTTAGCCATAAATTAAATACGTGATTAAAGTAAAGACACGAGGTTAGGCTCTGTTATGACGTAAGACTGCCCGGACTCTACCGGCTTAACCAGGCGGTCATAACAGCCAGTCTAATGTGGGAGGTCTTTATGGGAGATCACGGTCTTAATTAATTAAGAAACACTTAACCATATTAGCATGTAGTGGGACATGAGGGGTTAAGTGGGTGCCTTGGGTGCATGTGGAAATTCAGTGGTTGCCTTGGGTGGCATGTGGAATCTAGTGGGTTGCCTTGGGTGGCAATAGAAAATACGATTAGAATACTTAACCAAGTGGAAACATGTAATTAAACATGATTAAAGGGTTAAGTGGGATACACTAGATATGTGACAAGCTTAGGCGGGTAGCTTGTGGGGGCCCATTTCAACCAATATCCCAAACGTATCTTTGTGGGCTCGACCCATGTCGAGTGACGGGACACGCATATTGGGCTTGATTATAAGAGGCCAAACGGGTTAGCGGTGGCAACGCAAGTCCAACGGGTTTCATATGCGTGTGTGGGCCCGGGCTGGTAGATAAGTCGTTGTTGCATCGTGTAGATATAAAGCCGTGCACCGTTGATAGTATTGGGTTGCCACTTTAGGGGAGTGATACACCCCACTGTGGGACCAGCACGGGTATCTACGGTAGGGAGCCGATCGATGGGGAGTAGTGGGTACACCTAATAAAGATAGGGGCAGACGGCACCTATGTAGGGGTACACGAAACTACTGGGTAAAATTGCTAGGTACACCTAGTGGAGATAGGGGCAGACGGCACCTATGTAGTGGGCTAGGAGTACACGAATCTACTGGGGAAATTTTCTAAGTCCTGGGAGGGATCAACCTTTAAGTAGGAATGACTGGTGTGGTGCAGTGTAGTAATTACCCTTGGGTGGGTAGATGCGTCCTTACGGTTACCTTAGTTTATCCTAAGTCTACCAAGCTGCTTAGTGTAGCCATTCATCCCCAGATATTACCGTAGGTCAAGTTTATGTCTTCTCTGGTTACTTTAATGATTGTATTGTTAAAGTTATAGGACTCACTCAGACTTATGTCTGACCCCGTTGTTTTTATCTTTTTCCCAACCCTCAGGTCCTACGGTGGATCCTAGCAGTAGTGGAGTTTGATCGGATTGCTGTTCCAGTCTTTAGGAGCTTGGGTAGATGTAAAGCTCCAGTTATCCAGTTATCTTTTCTTTTGTCATGGCTATTATTGAGAGTAGGATTATGTATAAATTTATTTGATGGATATTGTACTTGACTTATATTGTGGTTTTATGATGTAACCAGACATGTTTTATTTCCGCTGTTATGAGATGATGTTTTAAAATTTCAAGTACTATTTATATCTGTCTTGTTGTAATTTTTCTGTTCTATATTCACTAAAATACTCCACCGATGCCATGGCATTCCCCTAGCGAGTGTCCATAGCGGGTGTGGGGTGTTACACGTGGTATCAGAGCAAAGGTTACCGGAACAGATAAAATTTTTAGAAAACTATTTTTCTAAAAACATTTTTGGAAGAGATATTTTCAAAAACATGTCTTTAAAGAGAAAAGTTTTTGAAAGAAAAGCATAATCCCCAATAGCCATATCTATATCCTTCGAATTCTCCGTTTTGAATCTTTCTTTTTTTCGTTTCAGCATGGCTGAGGATCTTAACTTTCCGGAGGGTGTGACGGTACCAGTATGGTATAGGAGATTGATGGAGGCTAGGGCCACCACTGCGGGTCCAGCAAATGTTCCTCCACCAACCGTAGCACCCGATCTTCCTCCTCCCCCTCCTCCTCGTACGGATACTTTTGCTAAGACTTGCAATGAGTTTAAAGCTATGGGAGGGAAACCTTTTCAAGGATCTGAAACTTTTGTGGAGGCTAGAGATTGGCTTAAGGAGGTGGAAGAGTTGATAGATATCTTTGAGATGGAAGAAGGAAAGAAAGTCAAGTTAGCTGCTTGGTTAATGAAGGGAGAGGCCTCATTCTGGTGGGAGGTCACTAATGGAGAACGCCCCGTTGACTCTTAGGAGGATTTTAGGCAAAGATTTGTGGCAAAGTTTCTCTCAAGGGCGGAGGAAAACTTGTATATGGAAAGATTCTTGACTCTAAAGCAAGGAAATCTCTCGGTGAAGGAGTATGTTAATAAGTTTAATCAATTGGCAAGGTTTGGCCTAGATATGGTGAATACACCGGAGAAGAAGGCTTTGAGATTCGTGAAAGGCTTGAATGAACCGATGCATGGGTTGGCTATGACTCATATCCCTATGGGGGCCACCTTTGAGAAGCTAGTTGACATGGCACTCATGCATGAAGAAGAGAAGGGTCCCAATGCTAATAAGGCACCCGAGAAGAAGGGAGATCAAAAGAGACCTCAGCAACAACAACAAAACAAAGGTGGGAAAGGCAACGGTGGCAAGGGCAAGAAGAAGAAGTGTTTCAATTGTGGGACACCTGGCCACCTAAGCAAAGATTGTCGCAAGAAGAAGAAGACTGGCTGCTTCCACTGTGGCGAAGCAGGGCATTTAGTGAAGGATTGCCCTAAGAAAGGGCAAAGGACGGGGTCTACCTCAGGAGGACAGGTGCAAGCTCTTATGGCACCAGGTCAGGCTAGGGGGCAAGTACAGGCTCTCGCGGTTCCACCGATTCAGGAAAGAGGTAGAACTATCTCCGTTGAAAGTCTGGTTTTTCTATTTGATCATCCTGTCCGTATATTGTTTGATTCAGGCGCATCGCATTCGTTTATCTCATCATCATTAGTTGAGTCACTGCACTTAGACACCAGTCTGGTAGATGATCCCTTGGTTGTTTCAAACCCAATTGGGGGCTCCACTTATTTGTCCATGATATGTTTGGGTTTGAAGATTTCTATACTTAGCATTGAGTTTAGATGTGATGCTTTGTTTTGGGCTTCACGGGCTATGGGTTGATTTTGGGCATGGACTGGTTATCCAGTAATGGTGCCGTTCTTGATTGCGAAAGGAGAGTTGTTAGGCTCATGACCCGTTTGGGTAACACTCTCGAGATTTCTTGTAATCCCATGGACTCTGTTATGCTAAGTTATCTTGAATCGCTTGACGCTTCGGTCGAGAGTATGCAATCTGTTAGAGTGGTCCGGGAATATCCGGATGTGTTTGAGGAGGTGAAGGGCTTACCTCCGAAACGGGAGATTGACTTCCGAATATATTTGGTGGATAATGCTAAACCGGTATCTTTACCAGTGCGCCACATGGCTCCTCGTGAGAGGAGGGAACTCCATAAGCAAGTAGGAGAGTTGCTTGAGAAGGGGTTCATAAGACGAAGTATATCGGAGTGGGGTGCTCCAGTAGTTTTTGCTACGAAGGCGGATGGGTCCCTCAGACTTTGTGTAGACTATAGAGAACTCAACAAGCTCACAAAGAAGAATAGACACCCATTGCCGAGGATTGATGATCTTTTCGATCAGTTGGTTGGCGCTTCAGTATTTTCTCAGTTGGACTTAGCCACGGGGTTTCATCAGTTGAGGGTGGCTGAGGATAGCATAGACAAGACTGCCTTTAGAACTCCGGATGGTTTCTATGAGTGGCTGGTGATGCCATTTGGGTTGACGAACGCCCCTGCATACTTCGTTGATTTGATGAGTAGGGTGTTCAGGGAGTTCCTTAATAAATTCGTGGTGGTCTTTGTGGATGATATCTTAGTATTTTCTAAGAGTGAAGAAGAGCATGCCCTACATCTTGGGGAGGTGTTGAAGACTCTTCGAGCACATAGCCTTAAGGCTAAATTCTCTAAATGTCACTTCTGGAGGAGGGAAGTACGGTTCTTGGGGCACGTGGTCTCCAAGGAGGGGATAGCTGTGGATCCCGCGAAGGTAGTATCAGTCCAAGATTGGAAGGTTCCTAGAAATGCTACCGAAGTAAGAAGTTTCTTGGGTTTGGCGGGTTATTATAGGAAGTTTATTAAAGACTTCGCGAAGATATCAGCCCCATTAACCCGCTTAACGAAGAAGAATCTTGTTTTCGCATGGGACGTAGATTGTGATGATGCGTTCCGACGGTTAAAGAGAGCTTTAACCACTGCTCCAGTTTTGGTGTTGCCAGATGGGAGCAAGCCATTTGTTGTCTATACCGATGCTTGTGGGACAGGACTTGGCGCAGTCTTAATGCAAGAGGGAAGGGTAATAGCCTATGGTGGAAGGCAGTTAAGGCCACATGAGAAAAATTACCCTACCCATGATTTAGAGTTGGCTGCTATTGTTTTTGCGCTTAAGATCTGGCGCCATTATCTTCTTGGTGAGAGATTCGAGTTGTTCACTGACCACAAATCATTGAAGTACTTGTTTTCTCAGAAGGATTTGAATCTGAGACAGCAAAGGTGGATGGAGTTCTTAGCATCCTATGACTTCGAGATAGCGTATACCCCTGGCAAGGGTAACGTGGTGGCGGACGCCTTGAGCAGAAAAAGGTTGTCTTTGAATCCATTGTTCGTGGAACGACGAAGCTTGGAATTTATCTCGATGTTTGATTTCAGACCTTCCATTGACTATGTACCCGGTTTGTTAGCTTCTTTGGAAGTTAGACCTACTCTTTTGGGGCGGATTGGAGAAGCACAGAGGGACGACCCACAGTTGGTTGAGTTGATAGAGAAGCTCATAAGGGGGGAGTCGTCCAGCCATTTGAGTAGGTACACCCTAGACGATAGGGGGTGCTTGCGTAGAGACGGTAGACTTTGTGTACCGCAAGACGAGGATTTGAGGAAGGTTATTCTTGATGATGCACACCGTTCTAGGATGACCATTCATCCCGGTGGGGACAAGATGTACCAAGATATGAAGAGGGTTTTCTTCTGGGCCGGTATGAAGAAAGATGTGGCCGAATATGTCGCTCGATGCTTGGTATGCCAGCAAGTGAAGGCGGAGCAAAGGAAACCAGGTGGGTTGCTTCACCCATTGGAAGTTCCGCAATGGAAGTGGGATAGTGTCTCGATGGACTTTATTGATGGGTTACCCAGATCGAGGAAGGGTAATACAGGAATTTGGATGGTGGTAGACAGACTTACTAAGAGCGCCCACTTCATACCTGTGAAGAGCAAGAGGACTGCTCCATGGCTAGCTTCAGTATATCTTCGAGAGATAGTTCGATTACATGGGGTACCCTCTAGCATAGTGAGTGATCGAGATCCTATCTTCACTAGCGAGTTCTGGAGAAGTTTGCAAGAAGCAGTGGGGACTCAATTGTGTCTGAGCACTGCATATCATCCTCAGACGGACGGCCAGACTGAGAGGGTGAATCGTGTTCTAGAAGACCTTTTGAGGCTTTGTATCTTAGATTTTGGAGGTACATGGGAAGAGCATCTTCCGTTGGTGGAGTTCGCATATAATAACAGCTTTTAGTCCAGTATTGGTATGGCTCCTTTCGAAGCTCTCTATGGAAGGCCTTGTCGATCACCTACATGTTGGTGGGAATCTACGGATAAGATCTTGCTTGGGCCTGATATGATTAGGGAGACTTCTGAGAAGATTGACTTGATTCGAAGAAGGATGAAAGCAGCACAGGATAGGCAAAAATCTTATGCGGACAAAAGAAGGACGGATCTTGAGTTTGAGGTTGGGGATATGGTTTTTGTCAAGGTATCTCCGTTAAGAAATGTTGTTCGCTTTGGATCCGTTGGGAAGTTAGCACCGAGGTTTGTTGGACCGTTTCCTATTAAGGAAAGGATTGGACGGATGGCATATAGGGTGGAGTTGCCCGACAGACTTAGTGGTGTTCATGATGTATTCCATGTATCACATCTGAGGAAATGCTTACATGAGACCGCGGAGGTGGTAGAGCCGAGCTTGCTTAGAGATGTAGAGATAGAGCGTGATGCGACTATCCGACGAGCTCCTACTCGCATCCTTGGGTCAGAGACTAGGAAATTGAGGAATCGAGAGGTTCAACTAGTCAAAGTGCAATGGGGAGGCAACGCAACTTGGGAGACGGAAGCGAAGATGCGTTCATTGTACCCATTTCTTTTTGAGGGTATGTCTTTACTTTCTCCTCTATCATTGTCTAGTACTTATCTTATCTTTAGTATGTCCTCTCGTTAGTACTGTTTGACCTTTAGATAGGGTAAACCTATGGTTGAAACATGTGTTTGAGACATGTTATGGTTGATGGATGCAAGTGGATGCAAGTGTTTGCTAGTGGTTGCTCGTGGATGCATATACACACACTCTAGGCACTAGATCGGCTCAATCACTTCATATTGCATATTGCATAAAATTGTGTGTAGAAAGCTATATTTATGGATGTCTAATGATTGTGTTATCATATGGATGATGCATTTTGGTGAATGATTGTGCACTCATGTAGATATTGTATGTGTCGATAGGGTTCTTTCGCATACATAATGGATGCATGGCACTATCATGGTTTGCATATGTTCATACATTAGATAGGGAACATATACACACACTCTTTGCATATGCTCATACATCATTAGAAATTGTTCTAAGGACAATGGATGCACGTGTTTGATGGATTGAGTAGATGGTTGTTTGGATGGTAGGATATGCATTCTCCTTAGCTTAGAGATTTCGGGGACGAAATCCTTTAAGGAGGGGAGAATGTAACACCCCGTATTTTGGGTTAATGCTAAAATTCACTAATTACAGAATAAATAATCTCAGATGTGGGAATCGGGGGAAACGGGCTGCGTCATTGCGTTCGTCTCGGAAAAATACGCAAAATAGAGTCCGAGTTTTCGAAAATCGGAGTCCGTATGGCCCAGTTATGGCCCGATGAAGTTTGCAGAAAATTCAAAACTAAAAAAACAGAATTAAGAATTTAAAATTCAGATTTTAAATTGGACAAGTGGGGTCAGGCGGGAAAAATCCCGCCCTACCCATGTCGACAGGGCTGTCGACAGGCCTGTCGACAGGGGGTGTCGACTTGCCTGTCGACTTGCCTGTCGACAGGGGTGCGGCGTCCAGTGAACCTGGGTGCACCAGGTTGGGTTCTAGGCTGGCTTAGAGGGCTGGTTCTAGAGATTTCCTAAATCTAAGGGTCCTAATCTAATCTAGGGTTAATCTAAGGGCCTAAAACACTCACCTAATCCTATAAATAAGACCCCAACCCTACCCTAATTCATTCATAATTAGGTCTTGTAACTAAACTATGGCAAAATGAAATTTGAGCATGGCCTCCACTAGTTCATGAAGGAAGTTGCAAGCAAATCACTCTCTAATCAACCTCTAATCCATTTTAAGCATCTTAATCTTCTTCATTTGGAGTGCAAATTTGCTAGTGGTGAGTTTCTATCACTTTAACATCAATTGTTAAAGTAAGTGGATTGGGTATAATGAGACTTATGGTCTTAAATGCGGATTAGTGAGTTTGAATCATTTGTAATGATATGCTACTCTATGTTTTACTATGATTATGCATAATTAATAAGTGACTTTATGCATGTTTGATAAGTTGGTTTATGCATGCTTAATAAGTTGGTTTATGCATGTTTAACAAGTGGGTTTAGGCATATTTAATGAGTGGAATTATGCATGTTTAACAAAGTGAGTTATGCAAGTTCATATGCAAGTTAAGTATATGTTTAAATGCAAGTTTAACATGATATGCAAGTTATGCATGCTTATGCGAGTATATGAATGCTTATGCAAGATATGTATATGCTTAAATGACATGATATGCAAGTTATGCATGCTTATGCAAGTATGTGAATGCTTATGCAAGTATGTGATTGCTTATGCAAGTATGTGAATGCTTATGCAAGTATGTGGATGCTTATGCAAGTTATGTGTATGCTTAAATGCATGTTTAACATGTTATGCAAGTTATGAGAATGCTTATATGCAAGTTCAACATGTTATGCAAGATATGTGTATGATAATATGCAAGTTTGGGTAAAATGTAGTTGGGTTAATATATGTTCATATATGCAAGTTGACATCCTCTTAACCCATGACAAAGTTATATGCTAAGCCCATGATATTTGTGATGGATCTTCCCCTTTATTATGTCATGAAGTGAGAACGATTTACGTGGGGAACGATGGGGTTGGAAAATATGTTAATAAATGTATGATTGGGTATGATTAAGCATACCATAAAAATAAATTACCATAAGTGGGAATTTACCTATTGAGTTAGGTCTACCCCATGGGAATTTACCTATTGAGTTAGGTCTACCCATGTTATGGAAAACTTGATATTAATTAGGGATAATTAATATGGGGGTGATTAATTAGGTGTAATTAATCGACTAAGACACGAGGTTGGACTCATTTGTAGTGTAAAACTGCCCGGACCCGACCGGCTTAACCAGTTGCTACAAATGTCAGCCCAATGTGAGAGGTCTTAGCCATAAATTAAATACGTGATTAAAGTAAAGACACGAGGTTAGGCTCTGTTATGACGTAAGACTGCCCGGACTCTACCGGCTTAACCAGGCGGTCATAACAGCCAGTCTAATGTGGGAGGTCTTTATGGGAGATCACGGTCTTAATTAATTAAGAAACACTTAACCATATTAGCATGTAGTGGGACATGAGGGGTTAAGTGGGTGCCTTGGGTGGCATGTGGAAATTCAGTGGTTGCCTTGGGTGGCATGTGGAATCTAGTGGGTTGCCTTGGGTGGCAATAGAAAATACGATTAGAATACTTAACCAAGTGGAAACATGTAATTAAACATGATTAAAGGGTTAAGTGGGATACACTAGATATGTGACAAGCTTAGGTGGGTAGCTTGTGGGGGCCCATTTCAACCAATATCCCAAACGTATCTTTGTGGGCTCGACCCATGTCGAGTGACGGGACACGCATATTGGGCTTGATTATAAGAGGCCAAACGGGTTAGCGGTGACAACGCAAGTCCAACGGGTTTCATATGCGTGTGTGGGCCCGGGCTGGTAGATAAGCCGTTGTTGCATCGTGTAGATATAAAGCCGTGCACCGTTGATAGTATTGGGTTGCCACTTTAGGGGAGTGATACACCCCACTGTGGGACCAGCATGGGTATCTACGGTAGGGAGCCGATCGATGGGGAGTAGTGGGTACACCTAATAAAGATAGGGGCAGACGGCACCTATGTAGGGGTACACGAAACTACTGGGTAAAATTGCTAGGTACACCTAGTGGAGATAGGGGCAGACGGCACCTATGTAGTGGGCTAGGAGTACACGAATCTACTGGGGAAATTTTCTAAGTCCTGGGAGGGATCAACCTTTAAGTAGGAATGACTGGTGTGGTGCAGTGTAGTAATTACCCTTGGGTGGGTAGATGCGTCCTTACGGTTACCTTAGTTTATCCTAAGTCTACCAAGCTGCTTAGTGTAGCCATTCATCCCCAGATATTACCGTAGGTCAAGTTTATGTCTTCTCTGGTTACTTTAATGATTGTATTGTTAAAGTTATAGGACTCACTCAGACTTATGTCTGACCCCGTTGTTTTTATCTTTTTCCCAACCCTCAGGTCCTACGGTGGATCCTAGCAGTAGTGGAGTTTGATCGGATTGCTGTTCCAGTCTTTAGGAGCTTGGGTAGATGTAAAGCTCCAGTTATCTTTTCTTTTGTCATGGCTATTATTGAGAGTGGGATTATGTATAAATTTATTTGATGGATATTGTACTTGACTTATATTGTGGTTTTATGATGTAACCAGACATGTTTTATTTCCGCTGTTATGAGATGATGTTTTAAAATTTCTAGTACTATTTATATCTGTCTTGTTGTAATTTTTCTGTTCTATATTCACTAAAATACTCCACCGATGCCATGGCATTCCCCTAGCGAGTGTCCATAGCGGGTGTGGGGTGTTACACTAAGAGAAGTCAAAAATAGGGAAAAAGATCCCGAAAGCGACATCATCCAAGACCCATAAAAAAAAACCGTAGAAGCTAAGAGACCTAGCCGGCAGGATCCATCTGACAGGGTCGGACCGACGGGAGCCTTCTGATATCGTCAGCCTAACAGGGGGTCCCGCAGCGAAAGGCCATCCACGAAGTTAAAAAGCCAAAGGCATTAAGCCATAAGCACATCTAGAACCAGTTTCTGAAATACCTGTCGTATAAATACCGAGAGGGTGTATTGATGAAGTGACGAACGAATCGTCAGGAGCAATTTTCTAAAGATCAAGTTATACTTGGAAATCCCACCGAAAGTTTAACCAGAACTCCTCCAGAGGGTACGAATGATCCATGTACATAATGAGGATAGGCTCCTCTAAGTATTCCCGGGAAAGCCAGAGACCAGTACCCAACAATCCACAACCGAGAGCCTACAGCCAGAAACTTATAACGCCTTCCGAAAGCCTGCTATAACAAAAAGTTCATTCTAATCTCAAGAAGGCTACTGGCTCACCGAGAGCTGCACAACGAGAGCCGTGACAAGTGTGACTGAGTGACCGAAGGCAGGGACACTCAAGACCAAAGGAAAAGGCAGATAGCAAAGACCCCTGCGGGTCCTACAGCCCAATAACAAAAGGGACTCCAAATCCACTATAAATCATACCCTAAGGGTCACACTCAATAGGTGTCCTTCTTGGGGTCTCATATTTTTTTGGGGGGGGGGGATCTTCTTCTTCTTCCTTTGATATTTTTAGAGGAGAGGATCCCTAATTTGTAAATCGGTCTTAAAATCTCCTATATAACCTTCTCCATGAATAAATCATCAAAATCCTTAAAGTGGACGTAGGTTCAAGTCGAACCGAGCCACTATAAATTGTGTGTTCTTACTTCTTCTGTATATTATATTGTTCTTCAACATGTTTCCATATGGATACCCTACTATTCTATCGGATTATCAGGGCACTTTCCACAAGCTGTTTGGTTCTTTGCAATCAGACGCCTTCTTCATGAGGAAAGCTCTATCCCAAAACCTTGATATCTAGGTGTGACGGCAAGGAATTTCGCTCGATCCGAATCAGTCGTTAAACCGAGCTAGACCGTTCGAAACCCCTGATCGTTTTAGAACAGGACAAATCAGAACACAAACAGAAGAACATTTCATTGTTATTACAACAATTCCATCAGATACAAGAATATACAGAGTATAATGAATAAATTACATTCGATAAATATCAGAGATTACAATAAATTACATAGCAGCGGAAAAATAATATAAAGCACAACTGAAGGTGATATACGGATACAGAGCTTTCCGGATATCATTCCAGCTGTAAACCAGGATCCTGTAAATATAAATATGCAAAACCAAAACTACTAGCTGCCCGTGCGGAAAATAGGGGCACCCAGAGTTTAGGTTAAAACAATAAACTCCAGGTCAGTCATGTGACTGGTGTGAGAACTAAAACAGTTATTTAAAACTTTACTTTAAAAGAGAGTAATTCAAGGGACCACGCCGTATAACACGGAACGGGTTTCCTCCCAAGAATACCAGTGCATAAGATAAACAACGCAATGCTTTTTCGAAAAATGAAGCTATTATAAGACCCAGGTCCCATCACACAATGCAACGCAAGCCGGAGGATAGGGTTTTCCCTTATAATAGCCAAACATGCTTGGTACGTTTAAAACAAATCATTTGATACTATAATAAGTGTATAGTGTCAAAACAATTTCAATCATAAATATAAATCATAGACGGCATGGGTACCATATATCATGTCGCCATACTAGTTCTACAATTAAAACCGAAATACAAGTATTGGAAATTGGATTTCCGTCATGAGTCGAGGCAAGGGGCAAGCTCCTCTCCGCGTTCGAGACACTCTAGCAAATGCCTCAGGGTTACGCACTCTGGGCAACCCCGGATCCTCCAAGGTCGGTCCTCACTTACGTTAGAGGATTAGTTATTCCTGTACACACGTTTCCCGGTCCTTACAGACCTATAATCGAGGCGCCTCGCATTCCAACAACCACATAGGTGAAAAGTATATAAATGTCAGGGCTGGTAAGTCACTGACACCACCATAGCTAGAAAGAAACGTCATGCACTCCTTGGGTCCTTATCCCGTTTTTGACTCATACCGAGGTGTGAGGCTCGCGAATCCACGCTAAACACAAAGCTGCCACGTAGGCCGTGCTTTGATCATCAACCACAAGACTTTGCTTTTCAACAGAAGCCTTGATCATTGCATCTCAGCGTGCCACACAGGCAATTCATGCCATGCGATTGATATCTATCGATATATAACCTCTAAGCACGTACGTCTCAGAGAAGGGCGTTAAGCAAGAGAATAAATTCTCCGCCGCCAAACAGATATATATTTAACAGAAATCAATCAACACAGAATAAAATCCAATGTCAGACACACAATCCATTTACAAGTTCGTTCTGGGTCTGAACGAAACCGGAGGCACTTTCCTCGCATATCCATCGATCTCCAAGTACGTCTGGACGACCACCAACTATTTCCATCCTCTTGGGTGTACAGCCCAATCAGGATCGTCAGTAATTATCCAAACGATGTGAAGACTTCCAGTCTTCGACCACCGTCTTCATCTTCGACATATCGTCGAATCGGCTATTCAGAATGGGTATAAACCCGGCCTTTCCGAACAACCCGCGTATATTTTAAATAAGTGTTACACAAACACAACATACGCCTCATTCCAATTCATCAGTCACTAACCGTACATTAATCAAAAGAATAATTTCCCAAATATTAACCCCGAAGGCCGAAACCAACATCAGATCAACATCCAGAAAACCATTCTGCTTGGCCAACCGACAGTTAGTTTCTAAATTTCACATGTATAGGGAAATGTTCCCATTAATTTTATCCAAGATAAATTCCTTGAATTTATTCTCTAATCTTCTTTTGAATTTTGACTCAACTAGTCGGGATTAACGAACCTTACCGAAGTAATCATTTGTTTTAATTTCCCAATCCCAACCTATTCATCCCATAAAGTAAAACTGGTAATACTTCATATCTATCACCACGGTGTTATCGGTAAATTCAATTACCATTTCACGTTCAAATCTAATTAAAGATTTAACTATCGCCTGGAGCAAAACTGGTGATACTCCATTCTCGACCATTTCAATCTAATTAAAGATTCATTAAAACTCCACTTAGTTTTAATCGTTAACTGGGTTAAAGAATCCGTGTCATTTAAAACACGGTTCACGATAAACCCAAAGTCACATTCATTAATTATCGGGTTAAAGAACAAGTGTTATTTAAAACACTGTCCACGATAAACCCAAAAATCAATATCAATTTAATTCCAATTAAATATCATTTAATTGGCACTCTTCATTAAATCTAAATAAAAAGATTTAATCTTTTCTCAACTGGGTTCGAGAACAGTGTTAATGAAGACACCATTCACGACAAACCCAAATCACATTTGATATTCAATATAAGGCTCTGAATAGAAAATATATCGGCTTATATTCAATATCAAATTCTACGATTAACAAATGTCGTATTGGAAATAACGATATAAATATATATCTTTCAAATTTCCATAACAACATCTGTATAATCACGAATTCCAACATCGAAATATTCCGAAGACAATTTCGATTCAAATCCACTCCAATGCAATCATTGGAAACTCTGGTTATTTTTAAAACCCTTTTCAAATTCAATTTATTTATTTAAAAATAAATAGAATTATATTTCTAGTTCAAAACTAGTTCATTTCGATAAAAATCTATTTTTATCTTTTCAAATATGGAGTTTTTCATCCCAATTCTTTCTAAATCATTTCTTATGATTTTACACAAATTATTGATATTTTTAATAATTTTATCAAGGCCCGTACAGTCGATTTCCATCAACGGTCATCGAACTGCACTTACAGCGACCTTTTTCGAATTTGATTTGGACGTATCTCCAAATCCAACCGTTAGATTTCTAATTTCTAATATTCGTTAGAAAGCTCTTTTCGATACGAACCCAACGGTTCCGGTTTTAGGAGAATCCGACGGTCGGATCTCCCGTAATGTCCGTTTGAAATAAATGGTCGAAATTCACGAACTGCCGCGGCGCGGCGCGTTCTATTCTGGCCATTATATTATATATATAATATATATAATATATATTTTGTCGATTACTATTTAAAACGAATTATATAAATGGTCTTAAATTCGTTTCAAAAGCAATTTCAACTTCCATTTCAATTCAAATCAAAATTGAATTCTTCTTTATAAATTCGTTTTAAAATTCATTTCTATTCAATTCAAATTTCAACTCAATTTGAATTCATTTCAATTTGCTTTCAATTCAATTTGAATTCGTTTTCAATTCATTTCGAAATCGTTTTCAATTCAATTCATTTCGAAATCGTTTTCAATTCATTTCATTTCGAAATCGTTTTCAATTCATTTCATTTCGAAATCGTTTTCAATTCATTTCATTTCGAAATCGTTTTCAATTCATTTCATTTCGAAATCGTTTTCAATTCATTTCATTTCGAAATCGTTTTCAATTCAATTCATTTCGAAATCGTTTTCAATTCAATTCATTTCGAAATCGTTTTCAATTCAATTCATTTCGAAATGAATAAAATCGATATAAATATCGTTTTCGTCAAAATGGCGTCAACCTAATCAACACGGCTTCATAGATTTCTATTTTCAAATATTCTATTTCAAATATTTCTTTTTCAAAATAGTTGTTATTATCAAAATATTTCGTTCAACACATGACCAATCTCAATGGATGAGTACTGTCAACACATGAACCTTTATTTTATATTGATAAAGATGTAATTTTTATTACTAAAATATTTCGTTCAACACATGACCAATCTCAATGGATGAGTACTGTCAACACATGAACCTTTATTTTATATTGATAAAGATGTAATTTTTATTACTAAAATATTTCGTTCAACACATGACCAATCTCAATGGATGAGTACTGTCAACACATGAACCTTTATTTTATAATATTCTTTATTTTCTAAATTGGAATGAGGCCCAATCAATCACCATATAAAATTAATTATATGGATTTCCATACATCACACGCATATAATAGCATTGAAAAATAATCAACCATCAACCAAAGTGCACTACACTGTATAAGCATCAAATATAGATTTTTAACGCTTATAACAGCCTGTCAATCAATCGATCGACATATTTAATCAATCAGGATGAGTGAACTTCAAATTTCATCCCAATACCCGTGTGGGGTTTCAAACAATCAAACACATATTTTAGTTGTGCAGGAGGGCGATGTGTAAAATTTATCGACCCAATCAATGTCCTTCAAATAGGTGTACATAAACAAACCGTCTGGTTTGTAAATGAATATTTATTTATTCACATTCACGTTAAAAATTATATTTTTAACGATAAAACATTTTATTTTAACATATGAATATCTATTCAGTTCATTCTTTAAATAAAATGATATTTTTATTTTTCTAACATATTTTAGAAAATTTCGGCGGCATAACGGCACGATACTAGAAACGGGACAAGGCCTAGCCTTATCCCCGGTCTAGTGAAGGCCCACGCCATTCACACATCAATCAAATCAATTCATTTCACCACACCATTCAATTTCAATCAAATAATCTACTAATTTTTTGCAATCAAACAAACAAGTCCATGGTCTGTGGACGATTGTGTCGGGTGCTACTAAGCACCGTCTGCATCCTAGTATATATATAACTAGAGAAAAGAAAGTGAAAGGTGAGAAATTCTCACAGATAGCTATCCAAACATCTTGACTCTTCTTATGTAGAAATCTTCGTCGTTCTGCTTCTTATCACTGTTCACTGCCCGTATTCTCTACATATATAAAAATCGAATTTTTACTTCGTTGTCCAATATATAAAAATCACATTTTTACTTCGATGTTCAATATATCAAAATCACATTTTTACTTCGATGTTCAATATATAAAAATCATATTTTTAATTCGAAGTTCAATATATAAAAATCATATTTTTACTTCGATGTTCAATATATAAAAATCATATTTTTAATTCGAAGTTCAATATATAAAAATCATATTTTTACTTCGATGTTCAATATATAAAAATCACATTTTTACTTCGATGTTCAATATATAAAAATCACATTTTTACTTCAATGTTCAATATATAAAAATCACATTTTTACTTCGATGTTCAATATATAAAAATCATATTTTTACTTCGATAGTTTTATAATAGAAATCTACATCTTTTCCATATGAAAATCTCATCTTTTCTAATTTAAAAATCTAAACTTTTTCTACTTTAAAAATATGAACTTTTTATAAATTAAAAATCTAATCTTTTCAGTTTTAAAACAAAGGAAAAATCAGTTTTATCGAAGGAAATAAGTAAAACCCGAAATTAAATACTTACATTGATCGTTGAAGGAGGGAAGGGTTCTGAAGCGGCGGTGGTCGACGTCCAGGGGGAAGTCGAGCTTATCTCCGATGGTGGTGGTGGCCAGGTACAGGCGGGCGCGGTTTTTAGGGCAAAAGGGATGGGGCTTCGTACGGGATTGAAGAGAGAGGGCGAAGGCTGATGAAGGGGGGGGTTCGTTGATGGCTGGGGTCGCGGCTAGGCGGGGCTGATCGATCGTGGGCCCCTGGTGGTTGAGGGGCTGGAGCGTCTGATTTTGGGGTCGGAGCGTCGATTAGGAGGAGAGTGGGGCGAGGGTTCGGTGGTGGGTTTGGCGCCGGCGGCGACGCCACCTGGGGGGGGGGGCGGCCGATCGAGGTTTTCACTTTTTTTTTCTGACTTAAGTTTAACGGGGGAGGGGAAGCGTATAAAAAGGGAAGAGGGTTTTTTCCTCTTTTTTTTATTATTTTATTATTTAATTCAACCTAAAGTTGACTTTTTCATATGACCTCGAAACGAAGCCCACCGCCTGTCATCCACAGCGTTTTACCCCATTCCGAACACAATGGGATATGTATCGCAAGCTGATTTGATCGTTTCGATTGGTTTCCGTTGAATTTACATTTCAAATTACCGGGGTCACATACTAACTCTATAAATTTCATAAAAATATTTTCTAGCATCGTATTGACGATACGGTCCTAACAAAACTAGTTTCGTCGAATTCTGAGACCGTTAGAAAAATGGCCATTTTTCAGTCGATTAAAATCAACTGAAATTGGTCAAACGCGTTTTCCTATGCCACGCTCACATATTGATTCAGAAAATTATGAAATTTGAAACCTAGCAATAATTTGACACTGCGGATCCAACAAAAGTGGTTTCGTCGAAATCCGAGGTCATCTGCAAAATTTCCATTTTTAAGGGCCTGAATTCCATAGCGACTATTCAGAATTTTCAACTGGACATATCTTTTGATTCCCGCTATGAAATTTCGATTTGTCGGATACGTTGGAAAGATATCATCAATTAGATCCTAATGTTTTTGGTTTCACTAAAATCCGGATTGTTTGGCACCCGGTACATTCAATTGAAGTTTGAAATCGAATTATCGAACTACCGCGCCATTTTCAATTCTATTTATAATTATATATAAATATTTACATTCTAACGACGACGCATATAAAATATATACGTTCGAATGCTATTGAAAATAAATTTCTCGTCGATATTATTTAAAATAATTCATTTTAAATAATCAAAATTCGCCAAAATGGCCAAAATAAAAATTTTAAACTGGCCCAGATTTTCGGGTTGTTACACTAGGAATCGGTGAACTAACTCGAGCCTGGAGGAACCGAATAATTTCCTTTTTTCCTTATGTCCATCTCTATAGCCCTATTTCCGGTGTTGATGAAAAATATCGTTAACATTTTGGCGTTAGAAGGAGGGCTTGAACCTCCGTTCTCATTCCTGCTTTTGACCTTTCGGATAGCCTACCACATTTCTAACTGTGCTACTCCGTCCTGATTTGGACTAAGCTTTGGAGAAGAAGAGTCATAGACAGAGTCTCGATAAAGGGTTTCCAAACTCCGACCTACTGCTCAGTGTATCACTGATCGAGGGGTTGATTAACCTTAAACCGTTAATCTTTCCTCCCACTTTCTTCCCTATTCCTCATACCATCTTCACCTTATAACCCATCGTAAGGAGGTACTTCCCGAATCTATTAAAAAGATTGAATCACAAGAGAATTGGGAGCAGGGTTCCGATGCTTCATCCGTTATAGGAACCAACATCTAATCAAGTGCCAATTCTACAAATCTAAGAGCTGAGAAGCCTCTAGTTGTAGCAAAAAGAAAGGACGAAGAATGGGAAGTCTTAAACATAACTTTACGAGTTGGGGCTATTAGGAGGTCCGCTGAAGAGAACTCTGCCTAAAGAATTTTTGAAGTGGATTCCTATCAGACGGAGCTAAAAATGAAGGCATCTCTTGAATTTAGTGGTAAAGCTATATACTTGTCGCAAACCAGTCTCGTTTCATAAAAGGACGGTCGAACACCAGGTGACACAAATTGATAACACTAGAAGATATATTGGAACAAATCTAGCCCAAAGGTCCTTAGGGATAGCTCCTTATGAAGCAGAGTCAAAAGTAATTGCACTTCAAGTACCCTACATCCGGTTTGAACCCTTATTAGTTTCACAAAGAAGTCCATCTTTGCAAAGGGACAACGAAATGTCGAGAGAAGCTACTGGTTCAGAGGAGAGCCAAAATTCGTTATCACCAGAAGATAAAAAAGAAGAAGTGATTGAAGCTCTGCCTCGTATAAAGATGCCACACCTCATATATGATGGAACAGCAGACATCGAAGAACACCTTGCTTCCTTTGAAAGTTATATCGATTTCTATAATGCTTCTGGAATTATGTGATGCCGAATGTTTCCTCTAACCTTACGAGAAGCAGCCGCTAAATGATATCGCCGGTATTGAAGGAAAAACATCCACTCTTGGGAACAGTTCTTTTGCGGGTTTTTTGCACAATTTTGTAGTCATAAGAATCCAGTAGTGGACTACCCTACTGTTATAAGCATAAAACAGAGGCAAGACGAGTCCCTATCCAACTACATAAAGCGATTCAATATTGAAGCTTTGAGGGCAGAGGGCATGAACAACTGCGATAAGTTGGTCGCCATCCATTCAGGATTGATTGAGGAAACACCTTTCTGGGAAGAACTGTACATATGCGGATGCAAAGACTTGCCAGAATTCTACCATAGGGCAAGTACATTCATTCGCATGGAAGAGCTGTATCATACGAAAAGGAGCTTCGGTTGCTGCAGGGAAGACAGGAAACCTCACGCTCATCAGAGTCCCCGGGATGGGAAGCCCAAATTCCGTGAAGACCGAAAGAACCCAAGGGAGGAAGGATCAAGTGCCTATACCATAACCTTAAGAAAACCCATCTCACGCATATATGCGGTGACGAAGGAGAGAGTCAACTTCTCAGTGCCTTTTAAATCTAAGAATCATCCAGAACTGTCCAATGGAGGGAAATATTACGAATACACAAAAGGAATGGACACCAAACTGACAAATGCAAGGTGCTGGAAGGTGTAACACAAAAACTCGTCCAAGAAGGGAACCTTGGGGAGTTTGTCAAAGATAATCTGGAATCGACTCAGCTGCCACCGAACCTCAAGCCAAATGACCTAGCAGTCGAGACTTCTTATGTGCCTTTTCCTCTTAAACGAAGGTTTGCTAACTTTTATGATAAAAGCCCCGAGCCCGGGAGTGAGGAGGAACCCTCCGGACTCAGAACTTTCAATTCTACTCATATGAATAGTTACAATTATGGATCAAAGGACCATTACTCTAGTAAATGTCCAGGGACCCGTACTTGTCGTATTTGCCAAACTTCGGGACATGCAACATTTTCAGGTCCTGCGTTTCGGAAGCGTGACTAAGTGCTGAGTAAGCCCCTGGTGATGCTTCCGCTGAATCAAGTAGTTGCCACTCTACTAATTGCCAAGTTTTGTATACACCTTGCGCTTGCTTGTGAATGTTTTATATGATTTGTACATAGATAGTTGATATAGGAGTTTGGTGCCTATTTGAGGCTTATGCAGCGTTGAGATTAGTGTAAGGCTCGGTCTGTGTACCCTTTGGATACAACCTTTTCCCTTAGCAAACGAAATTAAGAATAGTACTTAGAATAGTTAGCTCCATGAGTTTAGGATAGATAAAAGATCTCCTACTAAGTGTCATGGATGATTGTATGAACGATTGTGTTGTTTTGCTTTTAAAACGTACTATGAGCCTATATTTGGATCAAAGGCATCACGATGTCAAGGTGTTTTTCTGAAATACCTCAACGTTTTTGATTCTGACACAGCCACCTTTGCTTTGTGAATTAGCGAAAAGTTTTTAATCTACAAGTTCCTTGGCTAAGCGGATGTGCGACATTGGGTTAATTTCGCTTACCTGGGAAGCTTTATGTGAATACACTTTTCACATCACTTCAGATGGGCATTAAGAATTTGACCATCTGCGGGAATACAGTTTCGCCCTTAAGAATTTTTATGATATCTCATTATACGAGCTATATGCTCATTACAATGTGACATGTGTGGTCTTCGCTACACGAGTTGTGCGCTCACCTGACCAATGCTCTACATGAGTATGTGTTAACCAATGCTCTACATGAGTACATCCAACCAATGCTCCGAAAGGGAGTATGTTTCCAAATCACCATCCCGTAGAAGGGAGAAAAAGCTCAAGGGGATCACTCAAGAGCACGTACATCCTCTGCTCAAATCACCATCCCGCAGAAGGGAGCAAAAGCCCAAAGGGAGCACTCAGGAGCACGTACATCCTCTACTCAAATCACCATCCCATAGAATGGAGCAAAAGCTCAAAGGGAGCACTCAAGAGCATGTACATCCTCTACTCAAATCACCATCCCGCGGAAGGGAGCGAAAGCTTGAAGGGAGCAATTGGAGCACGTACAGCCTCTGCTCAAATTTCATCCCGCGAAAGGAAGCGAAAGCTTGAAGGGAACACTAAAAGCACGTATAACCTCTGCTTCACAAATCAAATCTGAAGGGAGTACCAACTACATTAATACAAGAAGGGGTTCCCTGTCATTTATGATTTAAATACCCGAATCTGGGTTGGGTTCGGGACTTCTACTACAATAATACTGGAAGGGGTTTTTGGTTATCTATGATTTAAATACCTGAACCTGGGTTGTATTCGGAATCTCTATTACATTATTACCGGAAGCAGTTCCCGGTCTTCTATGATTTAAATACTCGAATCTGGGTTGGGTTCGGCACTTTTACTACAATAATACTGGAAGGGGTTCCCGGTCATCTATGATTTAAATACCCGAATTTGGGTTGGGTTCAGAACCTCTATTACATTAATACCAGAAGCGGTCCTGGTCTTCTATGATTTAAATACCCTAATTTGGGTTTAGTTCGAGACTTCTATTACATTTTAGAATTGGACTTCCGATCTTCAAACCAGTAATACTGGTGGAGATTGCGGTCTCCCATCTCTTTAATACTGGAAGAGGTTCCCGGTCTTCAATCTTCAATTGACCAGCTAAGGGGAGGCCCAAACCTTATCGCTCGCTCAGGATTCTTCTTAAGAGAAATGTTGACCAAAAATGATGGATGCTTCATCTTTGCCTTTCGTATTCTCAAATGACGTCAAAAAATTTGTCCGATTTGAAACTCCCACGTGCAAATAAAACTATAGATAACCCTCACGTGCCTCCAATAAAAGAAACGTTATTAAAAAGTCCTGTATAGAAAAACAAGGTAAAGAAATCATCATTGTCTGTTCTCAAGGACTCCTCGTATTCAGAAGCTCTGAACAAGATCAAATCACGTAAAATGACACTTCCGGTGTGGGAATTCGGACCATGGATTATAGGAACCTGATCATTTGTTTCAAATAAAAAATAGGACATGAAGAATTCCAATGCTCCAATCCCTCTTCTTCAAATAATAAGAACATAGAAACAGGAAATGAGGTCAATATATCATCATTTGTTTCTGAAGAAGATTTACTATGCTTCAGTTCTTGGGCGATCATCTCCATCTTCTCGAGACAGTTCTCGATCAATGGCATCAAACGAGCTTTGAAGGAGGAGTTCAATTATCTATACTCATGGGAGTGGAACATTAAGAAGTTCGAGAATGTCTTCAATGTCAAGTTTCTGAAAAACTTCCCTATGAGAGACTTTCACTCCATCTCAAACGACAGGGGCACCCTGCACATCCGGCCATGGAATCTCAACTTTGGTTCTTCGAGACCAAAGCAGGTGGTTTATCTTTGGATCACCTTAAAAAATCTCCACATCGTGTTTCAAAATTTCAGAATGGTGAAAATCATATTATCAAAAGTGGGAAAGTAACTAAGAATGCAAGAAAACGCATGGGACATAGCTGATTTTTTTGTACCTTAGCGTGGAGATAGAAGTTCCCACTCAAGTACATATTCCATCGCTACTACGGCTTTTAACTAGGACTTCTTATCAGAAAATTGAAATTAAAAAGTTTTCAGGGAATCCAAATGATCCTTCCAAACCAGCAGATTTTAGCAATTAGGTGTTTGAGAAAGATAGGGATGTCTTTTTGAAAGTTTGGAAACCAAAGAGAAAAGTGAATGTTACCGGTAATTCTAGTGTTAGTCGGGCGTTTTCTTTAAGCCCGTTTGCAACTCTTTCAGATCTCAACAAGGAAGAAGAGGAACTATCAGGCGAAAGCGAAGAGGCAATGTACGGTTCTGAAGAAGGAAAGGTGGAGGTTGATGCCCTTGATGTGACGCTTGAAAATGTGGATAGCAATAATGGTGTTGGGAAGGATGCGTTGAGTATTTGGGGTACTCAAGGAGAAATGAGGAGGCGTGCTTTGGCGATCAGTCATCGAGGAGTAATTGGCTCTACTGGGACGTCCGAGAAATCCGACAAGGTCAAAGAAGTAGTCGGCGTTTCTGGCATGACATTTTCGAGACGTAATGCAATGAGGAACTTTAATCTCGATCACACCCTGGAAAGTGTTGATCGTCGGGAGTTTACTGGTTTGTTGAATGATAACTTCGGCAACATGGAGAAGAGTAAATGGATGACGTGGTTTGATTCACTTTAATTTGCATGAGATGTATTTGGCTCATATGTGAGCAATGTTTTTGTATGTTGAATGCTTTATTTTAGGTTGTATCAAATGTAATGTTTTGCTTTAACGGGTGCATATAGTTAAGTATGGGATGAAGTTTTGTACTATTCCCAAAAAAAAGTGGCAAGGCCAATCAATGATTTGATTAAGGGATATCAAAAGACACAGAGATAGCACTTCGGAAAGGAATAAGGAGTTTGACTTGAAAAGTCGAAAATACCCCTTCACTAGGGGCAAATGTAACCACCAAAAATTGACAATGAAATAGAGTAACAGCGTAGGTGTATCGGATAACCGTAAGAACCTAGAGATCTTTCAGAGAGCAAGGTCAAACACTAAGAGAAGTCAAAAATAGGGGAAAAGATCCCGAAAGCGACATCAGCCAAGACCCATCAAATAAAAAACCATAGAAGCTAAGAGACCTAGCCAGCAGGATCCATCTGACAGGGTCGGACCGGCGGGAGCCATCCAATATCATCAGTCCAAGAAGGGTTCCCGCAGCGAAAGGCCATCCACGAAGTTAAAACGCCAAAGGCATTAAGCCAGAAGCACATCTAGAACCAGTTTCTGAAACACCTGTCGTGTAAATACTGATAGGGTGTTCTAATGAAGTGATAAATGAATCGTCAGGAGCAATTTTCTAGAAGATCAAGCTATACTTGGAAATCCCATAGAATGTTAAACTGAAACCCCTCCGGAGGGGTATGAGCAATCCATGTACATAATGAGGATAGGCTCCTCTAAGTATTCATGGGAGAACCGAAAACCTGTACCTAACAATCTACAACCAAGAGCCTACACCCAGCAACTCATAGCGCCTTCCGAAAGCCTGCTACAACAAAAAGTTCATTCTAATCTCAAGGAGGCTACCAGCTAACCGAGACGTGCACTACGAGAGCCGTGACAAGCGTGACTGTACGGCCAAAGGTAGGGACACTTAAGACCAAAGGAAAAAAGCAGACAATAAAGACCCCTGCGGGCACTACAACCCAATACCAAAAGGGACTCCAAATCCACTATAAATCATACCCCAAGGGTCACACTCAAGAGGGGTCTTTTTTGAGGTCACATATTTTTTAAGGGGACTTCCTTTTCTTCCTCTGATATTTTTAGAGGGGAGGATCCGTAATTTGTAAATCGGTCTTAAAATCTCCTGTATAACCTCCTTCATTAATAAAATCAACAATATCCTTAAAGTGGACGTAGGTTCAAGTCGAACCGAACCACTATAAATTGTGTGTTCTTACTTTTTTCTGTATATTATATTGTTCTTAACATGTTTCCATATGGACCTTGCTATTCTATTGGATTATCAAGGCACTTTCCACAAGCCGTTTTATTCTTAGCAATCAGGCACCTTCTTCACGAGGAAACCTCTGTACCAAGACCTTGATACCTAGGAATCGATGAACTAACTCGAGCCTAGAGGAACCGAATAATTTCCTTTTTTCCTTGAACTATCTCCGGTGTTGATGAAAAATATCATTAACATGATGATTAAAGATCGAAGTAGCAAACATAGTTGAGAAAATTTAGATAACTTCGATGGCAGGGCAGGGTCGAGTAATGATGTAGGAGAAAAAATCTTGAGTGTTACTTCAAAGTAAGCCTTGTAAAAGGTAAGTTATGTTGTTTTAAGCATGATATTAATGATTTAATGAATGTGGTTAAAACTTTGACTAAGAATTGGGAAAAATCAAATGAGAGAAGTTGGTGTTAGAATTTAAAATGTTGAAAAATTTTAAATTCCGTAGGGTAGCTTCCTTAATCGAGAAGTTCTTGAGAAATAAAATTAAGATTAATAACTTGCAGAAAATAAATTGAGGTGGTTTTAATGTTAACAAATTACGAGGACACAATTTATTTAAGGGAGGGAGTCTGTAACAAAACGGCTTTTCAGCTAACCGGGAAGTACAGATTCATTGTGTTTTGTGACTTTCAAGACAATATGTTGGTGATATGAGTTGTGCGACCAAGTCATATAATACTTAAATAAGAATCTTAATCCTATTGTAATAGGTATGTTATGTCAAATTTATAATTTAAGCAGTGGTTAATTGTGTTTAATTAACGAATTTAAGTTAATTTTGGCCTTGATGGGGTTTATCCCATTTTCCTTCCTTTTAATTACTTATGGAGAAAACTCCAGTACTTTATTTGTTGGAGGTCCTCCTCCTTTATCCATTTGAGAAACCATAGAAAGAATTCATGGCTTCTCTTCCTCCTCAAAATCTGAACCCTACCTATTCTAAAATTCTTAACAAATCAAATAAATTTTCAAAAATCCTCAAATTCTAATACGATGTTGCAGAGATGCTTTAGCACCTCTGCTTCAAATCTCGTGGCATTTGGATTATTGTTAATGGATCAAACGTCTTCTTTTTTCTAGTGGTTTTGGGGTCAGATCTAGGCTGGAAATGAAGCAAAATAATTAAATTTGCAATGCTAAATCCTTGCTGCACCGAGGTCAAAATTGCATATTTTTAGGAAAATGTTTGTGTGTTATTGAAGGAAAATTTAGGATGTTATGGTGAGTTGTTACACTCACAGTCTCTACTTTAAACATTTTTTATGAATTTGAATCTTAGTATTCTCACGCCTTCTAGTTCAATTCATGCTCTTTTGATTATATTGGTAGCTTTATGTAGGTTTGTAATTTCCTATCTTTGTGGTTGCTAGAATTTTTTGAGATTATAGCCAAAACGAATTTGGCAATATCTCCTACGTTTCTTATAAAAATTTGATAATTCTTGATGTTTCATAAAAACTAGATCATCTTATCCAAGTTCTGTATTTGAGTTTTGTGATATTTTGTGGTTTATATGGTCAAAAATATGTCTTTCTGTCGTTGTCCCGAAATTAAAACAAAAGCAGTAGTATAAGTTTGATATGAGAATTGTTTTAATCATATCTTTCTCGGTACTTGTCGAATTCGATAATTCAAGATGTTCTAGAAAGCTTAGGTTGTCATCTACAATTTCATGTTTTGATTTCTATGTAATTCTAAATTATATGTAGAGAAAAATCCACTTATTTGTCGCTTGGTTGTCATTGAAAGATAGAGTTAATCGATCTAAACCTAAAACTATTTCAGCCATAACTTTTGAATCATAATTTTGAATTAAGTGATTCTTTCTATGACTTTAAGCTATTGTAATCGTCTTTAACTTTCATGTTTTGTGTTCTTCAAATTATGGGTTTAAGAGGGACGAATCATCTAGATAAGTTGTAGTTCTGAGTTCATTTACAAAGATTGTGCAGTTTCTATTGAATTGCTTTTTGAATGATTTCTAAATCAATATTTAGTGTCGTTTTGATAGGCTTGATCATCTTAGGTAAAAACCAATATTAATTAATCTGTATTTCAGATTTGTAGTTTTGTGTTAATTTCGCATGTTTCTTTCATGTTGAAGCTTTGTATTTGTGACACTGTGCATGTTTTACAAAACATTTTTATAGTAATTTATGAATATGATATTTAATCGCTTTAGGAACTTGGTTTTACTTTATCGCTTAATATTGTATTTGTATGATCGAAACCCTTTTGATGCGATGTTGCCAAATTTTGGAAAAGGCATTGGTTCTAGAACTACTCAATCGGAGTTTGTTCGATGACGAACCAATAATGATCCTACGTTAACTTGCCAATAAGACAAGGCAAGCTATTCTATGATGAATTTATGATGTTTATGATGGATTTTTACTTGTCGATGAGATTAGACTAGTTAGATTGTGCCTTAGTACTCATCAAAAAGAGAGAAAGATGAGACGAGTTTGATATCTTTACACTCGCCGATGAGATGAGGTGGTGTATATTTGATGGTGTTTTATAGTGTGGCATAGACTAACGGCCAGTAAATTGTTAGGTGCAAATGTATGGTATGTGACATATGTTGACGCCTTATGGATTCCTAACCAAGAGGTTAATACATATACAAGAAGTTGCTTGCACTATAAAATCGAGTACTCGATTGAAGTCATCACGATGTTCACGATGGTATTATTCGACTCCAATCATCACGATGTTATCACTCAGGTTTTTGAGATTGGGTGTCATCACGATGCTTTTGACATAGTCAATCACGATGATCATGATGTTATGTGACTCCATGTCATCACAATGAATGGTACCAAATAATAGTAGTACTGGTCAAGATGTTAAGCACATGCATACTTATTTGTGATGGATCCATACTCTATGTTTCTGTATTTTGTGTTTATATTTGATTTCACCATAGAAATTATTATTAATTGTGGTGATTTTATTTATGGTTTTGAACTCATAATAGAGTTATAGTGATTCGATGATTTTTTGATTCGTTGATTCTGTGTTTTATGTGGTTTTATGATTTTATCCTATGATTTTGATGGTTCTAGAGTCTTCCATTTCGTGTTATGTGATTCCAAGTGTTGATTACCCTAACCATATAATTCAGGTAATTTGTGTTATGTCATTGTTAAGTCTATATTGGAGGTTCTTATTGTCAAATCATATACTAATCTTGTTGACTTATAAATGATGTGCTTTGTTGACCACCATGTATGAAATTCCTTTCTGATAAAAAGGAAATAACTGGATTTGAGTTCCATGATAATATGTGTATTGTGATTTCTTTTCTTATGGAAAGGAATTAGCGTCTAGTGAAATTTTATTTCATTTATCATGTTATTATAGATATGTTTAAGCTAGACCAATCTGTGTATGTAATACTCGGGTCAGACCGAGTTGTTTCAGGTTCAGTTGCTATAGATTCGTGGTTTTGATGCTATAACTTGGACTATCTTTGAAGAATTATCTAGTTGTTGCTTAATTTTTTTTGTGTTGTAAATAAATTGTTCCATTTGACATTATTATAATCTGCATTGTATATTATTTCTAGATGTAGCACATATATATGTTGTATTCAGTGATTGTATCTACATGTATCTGTTCTAAGATATGTGATTTGTGAATTGTTGTATATTGTTTTGAAACGATCCTTAGACATCGTTGTTTCTTATTAGGAGTATTGGGTATGTCATCCACTTGAAATAAGAAAAGAAAATTTATTTACTCAATCAATGTATCCAATACTTGCCTAATATGAAATTATGGATGGTCACCCCTAGCCAACACTGTTCTCTGCTCTAATAGACAACATTACTTGTTAATGTTCTTTATTGTTCTTTATTGGGGTGGATCTCGAGGTAGGATGCCATAGTGGAACAAGGTCACGTATGCACTCACACGTTTGCATATGATTTCATGCGATACGATCAAAATTTGAAATAAGTGACATGAGTTTAAACTGTATGTCGTTGGCGTGCAACCACACAAGTTAGCTTCCTAAAAGTTATAGAATTGGGACACGATCGTTTGGCATGTACCCTTGGACTGTTTAAGTTCGCTAGTATATGTTGGCTAATGGTTCGAGTTAGCTTAGGTGATCAAGATTTCGAAAGCTCATATGCATGATCGTAGCCATAGGTCGGGCGCACGATCGTGTAAGTTAGTTATTTAAACTTCATTGAATTGGGACTTGATTGTTTTGTGTGTTCTATGGAATCATTTAAATATGTAAGTACATGATCGGTTGACAATTCAAGTCGGTTTCGACGATTGAAGCTTCGAAAACACGTATACGCGATCGTCATCAATGTTGGAGTTTAAAAGTTATCACCGATCTCAGGTTAGCCAAGTTTTGGTCAACCCTTCTCCTCTTCTCCCGTTTGTTGTTGTGTTTTTTATATAAACAGGATTGGTACCGATCCCTCCGTTACTTAGAATGTTTTAAAAGTTTCTAGAGCCCTTTCCTCAGAGTATAAAAGAAGGATACAAACTTTCTCTCCTTACTTTCCTTTTCATACTCCAAGGACTTAGAAACATTGGGATTTCCCAAGACTTCAAACTCCCCCAATTCTACCGTATGCTACCCCAGACAACAAACCGGACCAACAACACCTTCAAACACCCCCCAAGATACTTCGATGGTCCAACATCGACTCAAGTGGGTTCGATTTTCTATGAGTTTGAATTGAACGTAGGTTTAGGCCAAATGGCTCTAGGAGATAGATAGAGGTAAGGTGCGGCATGGCCGATGAATTCTGGTTGGTCGCCATGGGTGTTGAGTTAGTGGCGATGTGAGGAAGCTCGTAGGGGATAACTCGGTAGAGTTTCCATGCCAAGAGGAGTACGAAGTTAGTGGGACACAAATCGTGAAATTCGTATCCTAATGACTTAGAGGGAGATTCTGAGGTTGGAAACAAATTTCGCATCCTGGGAAATGAGAAGGATACAAAATTTGAGAAGGATAGGAGAGAGGGAAGGCGGGATCAGTAGAAAAGGGAGAGTAGTGAGTTCAGTGATGGCTGAAGCAGTAATTAGGATACAAAGAGGCTAAGTTTTTAGTGGGGTTACATAATGTATTTTTGTATCGCCAGACTTAGTGGAATTCAGGGCGATGAAGATTAAAGGGTGAATTTTTTTTGAAGATTGCGGGGATACGAAATGAAGTTTTGCTCCTCGGAAACTTGCAAAAATTTCAAATCTGAAACCTCGCTTCTCGAATTCGAGTTGGTACGCGATGTTGTTTGACTGGGTTGAGATTAAAAACCGACGTACATTGCATAACACGTTAACGTTTTTAAAACGAACTTGTTTCGAGGCTGATGATTTTGAAAAGCAGACGGGATTAGAGTAAAAACTCGGACTATGGGCTTATGACTGAACCACCGCTCCTAGGATTTGATTCTCGAACCAATGCATCGTAATCATGACTTTACTTAAATTCTGCAACTTCAGTGCCTGATGATGATAGTTTAGTTCACGAAACTAGAAACCTTTTCCATGTCCCGAAGTATTTTAGTATAACTGCATCAGAACGCATGACACTTGCATATTCCACGTTAGTTTTCATCAACACAGGAGGCACAAGTTTTAGTGCGTTAACTAATGGACCATTCTTGCAAGTATAGTTTGCAATGGTATGGAGAAGCTCTATACGACTTCAAGGCTTGGCAACCGAAACTGTTGAAGCTTATCCGAGTTTCAATGAGTCTTCATACAGTTTTAGCCTATCGGTTAGTGATTGTGGAGCCTCCAAAGATTCCATCCCTTCTCAACAAGTAAGTCCATCCAGTGTGCACAAACAAGAGGGACAACCCGAAGGATCATAGCATTCGAATGAGCACATAGATGAGCCAGTTGCTGAAGAAGAAGTAGAGTCTACAATAGTAGGTCTGCAGGAAGAGGGGGATGCAAGTGGCGAACAAGAAGATGTTTTCATGGTACCGAACATGACGGGAGATAATGCAATTTTTGGGAATCCCCTTAATTTGGTTGTCTTGCGAATTAGCGAAGCTTCATTGAAGCAGATTTGTGAACAATACGAAATATCTTAGGATGATGTTCTAGTTCCCGAAAGGGAGGATATGGCGCATGCTCCTCAAGAGGGATATACTTCCCGGAATATTCATATGTGCACCATTGGATGTATGCCCTCGTTGTGCCCATATATCTGAGATATTTTGTACTTCTTTCGCTTATCCCTAATGCAGCTTCAACCGAATGCATATTCCTCCTGCTTGGCACTTACACCCTGTATATAGTGTGGTTGGGTGTAGAGCTGACCCGGGAAGACATATGATTTCTCTACTCTTTAAGGAAAATAACCACTATTTTGCCTTCCCATGTTTATTTAAAGGCACATGCCAACAGTCGCTTCATCCGAGGAGCGTGGAACAAACTCAGCTATTTCAAGCACTATTGATTCTATGTTCAATGCCCTCAAGGATTCCCAAGGAGGTGGCTTGCAGGCCGTAAGTACCTTGAAACTTACACTGTTTCCCAAGTTAATTTAGTCGTAAGCTCTAAGCTAACTTAGAATATTACTTAGCGGGTATCCCATAGTTTTCGAGGAGTGGTTAATAGAGCGAGTCCAGGCTTTAAGCAATGTCCTGAGTGCGTATCATAATGCCTAGACTTTGCTGACGGACTATCTCCTTCACCTATTGGACTTACTTCCTGAGGGATGCTCGACAATCCGTAGGGATGGATATGAAGCAGAAGAGGAAGTGGCTAATGCTGAAGGAGGAGGAATTTCGCAGGTCCGCATAAAGAGGATCCCCTATCATGTTTCATGACGTTCATCTGGTTGAGGAGGAGATTGCAGGTGCCCGGGTGGATATATGCATAGATGATGGTGATGAGGGAGAGCCCACCGGAGGGAATGATTCTAACCCACTCTCATTCCCTCTACAGTAGAGGAGACAAGGTTAGAAGAGGCCTTTGAACCAAGTTCTCTAACTATGACCTCTGGTACAACCACATCGATGGAAGTTGAACATCAATTTAAAGGGCTAGATTTAGTCCTGATAGAGACATTCTCTTTTTGGCTCAACGGCGCTGATGTCGAGAGCTTATTGCCAAGAATTCGGGAAATCACCCCTTCAAGCAAACCGACATCTGGTTCTTGGACGGTGAACACTTAGGATACACATACTCACAACCATTTCATAACACAACACTTGATTCTTGCATGTAGGATGTTCAGTTTTGATTCAACATTTGTTTCATGTAGGTTCCATGACTCGGGAAAGCGACAAAGATAGCGATAGGGGATACTCTCGAAGGACGAAGGAAAACATCATGAATGATTTCTTACAAAGTGCACATCTTCATACAAAAAAGGACCTATGAGTCTTAGAGCATCCATCGCCGTCGAGGTTATCCCCATAACTCGTCTCTTCGACAACGAGCATGAGACAGGAATATTTCAGAAGAGGAGCAGAGGATGTAGACATAAAGCAGTTGGTAGCGATTGTCCCTCCTTCTTATATCCTAACCCCTGCACCGGTGGCGAAATTGTAGGCATGTACGGGCATGGAGGAGGATCAGTTACCGATGGGAGGGATGTAAGGAAGTAGGGCCCGATAATGCCCGCTATGTTGACGTAGAGTTGAGAAATGTGAAGAAGTAGGAGATCTTGAGGAAGTTGTTTGTAACAACCCAATATTTTGGAATATTCAAATAGACAATAATCCACACATGTCAGATTTTAATGGTTCAAAATAATAGATCATTAATAAAAATTGGAGTAAATACATATCATATCACAGAATCACAGACACAGAAAAAGAAGAATAACTCGCAGCGGAAATAAAATAAAACAATGTCTACGGCAAAGGAGTGTTACTCCTTTATAGATCAGACTGAGGTTGGGTGGACCACCAATAAGATTAGACACACATAAGGACTGCGATGAATATTCAGGTTTCAAGAGACGTTCAAATTTATCACATAAGTCAACAGATAAAAAGCTATGCGATGCACCGGTATCAAACAGAACTCGTACTGGATGAGAACATAAAGTAAATGAACTAAGAAGCGTACCCTAAGTATCATCGCCGGAAGGAGGGATAGAAGAAGTCAAAGCAAATACTCCAGAAGTCTTTCCTTTCTGCTGTGAGGGACAATCTTTCTTATAATGGCCAGGCTGAAGACATAGATAACAGAGGTTGTTGTTCCGAGCCAACTGTACTGGAGGAGGTACAGCTGAACTATCCATAGTTGGGCAATGGCTGGCATAATGTCCCTTTTGGTGGCACCTGAAACAAGTGATATGGGATATATCTGTTGGTTTCTTCTGGGATGAATATCCAATTCCCTGAGTCTTTTGCTAATTTTTCTGCTGCTGATTGAAATTAGGCTTCCTTTTCTTCGACCCATCCGAGGCTCCTTGAGCTACAAATTTCTGAGCCGTTTTCTTTCCTTTAAGATTAAGGGAGTTCTTGAAGCGGGTAGCATAATCCATCAGACTGTTAAAAGGTCTTTCGATATGATTCATCAGATTGTCATAAAACTCTGGGCGTGCTCCAAGAATAAACATTTCCTTCTTCTTAAAAGGTGTATCAATCAAGCTCGGCCCAAACTTAGAGAGTTCATTGAATTTCCTCTCGTACTCAGAAAAAGTCATGTCACCTTGGCGGAGATCCATGAACTCGCGGTAAAGCTTAGATTTGCCCGCCTGGGGCATCTACTTATCAATAAAAGCCTCCCAAACAAAGAAATTAAGATTAGAACTAGATTCTAAAGAAAAGATGACTAAACCACCAAGATTAGCTAATGATTCATACCTAAATTGGGCCCAAGAAATACCGGCCTCCTCCGTCTGAGCAGTAATCAAATCCCACCAATGTCGAGCACCCCCTTCCAATTGCCATGAAGCTAACTGACGCTTCTGAGCATCTGTGATTTCCAAACCAGAAAATATCCTCTTGAGGTCACTTAGCCACTGCTTGGCTCCTACAACATTCCCTGAACCAGAAAACTTGGTGCCTCCAAGATGTATGTACTCCTTACTGAGCTTAGTGAATCTGACAGGCTGAACCGGAACTAGTGCGACTGGTTGAATTGGAGCATCCCCACGACCTCTATCTCAGGTATTCCTACGGTTACTCATCTGGAAAGATTCAAAGGTGGATGTAATACAACTAAAGATAAGATTTAGTTTATCTCAATTTGAAATCCTAAACTATAGAATCCTAGCAACAAGGTCGAAACAAATGGAGAAAAGTTTTAGAAAACTACATTTCAAACAAATCTTTATATCATAAAATACTTTAAAAGCATTTGAAATCATTTGAAACCCATTTATATTTTTAAAAATACGTTCTTTCAAGATTGATTATGAGACTAATATGTACTCATTCTAGGATATTGCTATCCTATCTCTAGTGAGTTTTTACTCCATAGGCTAAGGTTTTGCCTCAACCTGGCTCTGATACCAACTGTAACAACTCAATATTTTGGACTATTCAAATCGACAATAATCCGCACATGTCAGATTTGAATGGTTCAAAATAATAGATCATTAATAAAAATTGGAGTAAATACAAATCATATATACTCGAATCACTGTATAGATTAAGGGACAAAAACTGAATCGATTTGGGATGCGGGTTGAAATGATACACACCCGGGATTTGAAACTTGACGGATTGAAATGATATACATCCGTACTACTTGACCTAGGTAGAAAATTATTATATAGACACCGCTGGTCTATTTTTGAAATTTTCGAAAAATTATAAAATATTTTAACTTATAAATTATTTTAGGGTAAGATTTCATTATGCTTTGGTTATTAAAAGTTACAAATATGTATATGTATTTTTACGAAGTCATCAAGATAGTTTTATTCAAATATAGAGTTTTGCCTTAAAGCAATTTATTTATTTTTCAAGGTATTTTAAGTAATAAGATTTGGTACTTTCACAAATATTTTATTTAATAAATTTTAATTTAGTATACATATGTTTATAAATTTATTTTAAATCTAAGATTTTCTATAAACGATTTTATAAAGTGTTTTATAAAATATTGACCACGGTTTGAAAAATGTAAACGATTGGTTGTTAAAGAGACCGGGATCGACTATTGTCATATTCTCTGCCAATACTGAAAACCATTTTAACGACTGTGTACGCGGTGAAGTTCCAGAATGAATTAGGATGGTTTGACGACGATTACTGGACTGAAGAAAGAGAACGATAGTAAAAATCCTTGACCTTCAGGTCATAACTAAAATGACTAAAACAGGTGTCATACCTAGGCCAATTGAGTTAGCTACTCTTATTGGACATGCTTCTTCGAAACCATATCTATTACCTAGTGATTTGATTGGTGCGCACCCTTGAATTTGGAGTATTGTTTGAGGTGGGCGGTAGTTGCGGCTATGCGTTACCACCAGCCTGGGTCTGCAATCCAATAGAATCCTACTGTGGGTAACCCTCGTGTACCTTGTCATATTATATTGATCGAACCTCATACGATTTTGATTTGTATTGTACCTATGGAGTGCCCTCTGATAGTCACTACGTTACTGTGGACTTTACGGTATCTGTATAGACTACGATATTATAAACGGTGTAAGAGTAATAATGGTAATCCTGCTTACGCTATTTTGATACTTTACTTTACTGAATAGACATTACTATAATAGCGCATTATAATATATAGTATCTAGTTTAACGGATCCTTAGAGAATGAATCCCAAACATTCTTTAAGTTACTGGTGCATTTCTGTGATATTTCACTTGAGTTAATTTACTTACATGAGAATATTAGTCCTGATCCAAGTGATTTTGCTTTGCATGATGCTCGGGTCAGCTTGAGTACCACGGCCATTGGAGTTATCTTGGAGCTAGAGATAATTTGGAGCTTTAGTCATCTATTTGTTTGTTCTTCAGTTTTATCTACGTTAGTCAGTTGATGTTGTTTCTGTTTATCGCTTAGTAGACATCTTATGTATTTGAAATTTCAGTTGTACTTGTCCTAGTGACTTTGAACTATTTATTTTATTTGGAGACTATGTGGTTGTAGTAACTTCATAAACTACTATGTTTTATTTTATTTCCGCTGCGAGTTATTCTGCTTTTTCTGTGTCCGTGATTCTGTGATATGTTTTGCACTCCAATTTTTATTAATGATCTATTATTTTGAACCATTCAAATCTGACATGTGTGGATTATTGTCGATTTGAATAGTCCAAAATACTGGGTCTTACATTGTTCCCGGGTATATATTTCAACGAGCTGCTATGGGTACCCGACTTGCATTAGATCCCGCTGCATATCGACGAAGACACATGGTCCCGGGTATATGACGTCTTCCACTAATATTGGGAACTATACAATTATGCGAGGAGACTCTTGGATCTGATTTTTCAAAAGAATTCAGAGATTCAAGGCTTACAGATTGAGGTTATGCTTGGGCGAGAGGGTCTCAAGAGTCGGAGACTGAAATATGTATGATAAAAACTTTGTTTAGTGTCTGCTCCCACAAGTTTGTGTAACATGTTTATGTGCTAACACTATATTGCTGAAATAGATGGGATAAAGAAGAAGCTAGCGGGTGTGAAGGCAGTCATGGCCACGGCTAGTGAGCAGTGTGATGATGCCACATATCGCCTACATAAAACTAAGGAGAAGTGCGTTGTATGACGTGCCAGGCCGATACGGGACGACCGTCAAGGTAGAATAATTTGAAACAGAACCTATCGTATAACTCATACAAACATGAACATATCACAATTTGTTTCGTCTTAATCCAATAATATGAACCTTTGATTTTCTCTTTTCTTCATTCCTATGTTCTACGGAAAAAAATCTAACATACAACTCAAGCAATGCAATCAGTTCAATCAAGACAAACATCAATCCATACAACAATGATCATACAAACATGAACAACCCATAAATATAACATAAACATATCACAATTATGAGATCTAGCATGATTTGGATCCAAACATATGAATAAACATGATTAATTTAACAAATATTTGGTTAGTATAATCAAATTAGGTTTCCTAGGGTTTCTAAATCTGAGTTAAACATATATGATCAGGTCTAAGGTGATTTTAACATGAAACATATGAATATGATCCTAATTTACCCATACAATCCATAGCTTCCATGTGAAAAATATATATCACTCACCAATTTCTAGATCTACAGATTCAATGAGATCAGATCTAGACAACGTTAAAATCCCTTGAATTCGATGCAATTTGATGTGACCTAACCTTCCTTGATGACGATCTATCCTTTAGATGCAATCTACAATGAATTTTATTGAAAACAATGGAGAAATTGGGTTTTAGGCTGAACTAGAGAAATCAATCCTAGTTCTCTCCCCAAGTCCCCGTATTTATATATGTTGGTCATAGGTCAAATGGGTTTGGCTAATCCGTCCATTAGTTGCTGAACAGTCTGCTTGACACAAGCTTAAACTTAAAACAACTATTCCTCCCAAACCACTGAGTCAAATCCTTTATGTGACCGCTCAACGTAAACCACCATTCTGATCCAATGAAACCTATCCCAGCACCTGATTCGATTTCTATCAAAAGTTATAGCCCAAACAGTAAACTCAAGGGAAAAATGGTCATACTTGAATTCGGTAAAAATCATAAACATGTCTCACATCCCCATGAACGATATATTTAAATCTGAGAATGATTCGACCACTAGGGAATAAAATATAATTATTTTACTATCGGTCGATACGTGAAATATGAGTCGTTACATTTCCCCCTTTAGGAATTTTTCCCCCGAAATCTTAAGAAAACACGTGCAAACAAAGTACCCCGCATGCCTACCATACACGAGTAGCCAATCAATCATCCAATCTAGCATTCAACCATCAATGCAATCAAAATCCTATCCTAGTATGCGGAATTCTAATAGCACAAGACACAATGGTACAAGTAAGATACGATATATGGGACATACCACTCAAAGAGTTCTGGATGAGTTAGCTTCATACTTTCTTTTGTTTCCTACATGCAATTGTCAATGTTATCGATCCGCTGTATCGTGACTAACTTAACAACCTTCCTACGAGTTGTTTCATGTCATTTCCTACGACGCGAAACGGCTTACGAAGCCTAAAATTTTCGGGCTCAACTTCAAAATCTTCAAGCTAATCTGGAGATACCATAACATTCGACTCATGCACGAACTTCCATAGAAATGATATATGAAACATGTTAAGCACATTCGCCATCTTCTTAGGTAAATCCAATCTATAAGCAAGCTTTCCAATATGCTCGATAATCGGAAATGGCCCTACAAACCTAGGCGCTAACTTTCCTTTCTTCCCCAAACAAAAGGTATTCCTTAGAGGCGAAATCTTTATGAGTACCATGTCTCCAGCTGAGAATTCTAAATCCTTTCCTCGCTTATCGACATAACTTTTATGATGATCTTGGGATTCCTTTATTCATTATCAATCGATTTCGATAATATATGTTGTTTCTCTTATCATCTTAGGCTAACTTCTCGCCAGTTTCTAATCAACGAAATAGAGAATTACATGGCATGACATACAACGCCTCATACGGTGCCATTCCAGTACTCGACCGATAATTGTTATTGCACGCAATCTCGACTAAATGAATATGATCTTCCAAAGTCCAATGCACAAGCTCTGAGAAGGTACTCCAATACTCGATTAACCCTTACAGTCTAACCATCCGTCTGGGGATGATAAGTCATACTTATACGTAGCTCGGTTCCCAACATCTCTTGAAAACCCTTCCAAAATCCACTGGTGAGCAATGGATCTCGATCGCTATCAATACTCTTTGAGATCCCATGGAATCAAACAATCCACTTAAGATATAACTTAGCTAACTTTGATGTTGTCCTACTTGATCTGATAGGAATAAACCTTGCTCTTTTGGTCAGGCGATCCGCGACAACCTAAATACCGTCTTTTCCTGCCCTTGTCCTAGGTTATCTACCGATAAAATCCATTGACACTTGCTCCCATTTCCACGTAGGAACTTCCAGTGGCTGCAACAACCTAATCGGCTTCTTCTGCCCAGCTTTAACCAGCTGATAGTTTGTGAACTCGTTTCGCATCTCGATACATTTTATTACCACCTGGATGTGTCATCAATCTAGAGTGATGATATTCCCTCAAAATCTCATCTCTCAATCCATTTATGTCAGGAACAACCAATCGCTCATTCTTACGAAGTCGACCATCTCGATCGACTTTGAAATCATTATTCTCCTCTGGTTCTACTCCTGTTTCTAACCGTCGAATGATTTCCAAAAGCTTATCGTCTCAGTTCTATCTTTCGCCAATCCTTTCGATGAGAGTCGTTCCAATCGATAAGCTAGCTAACATCTCGGTTTCTAACTCACAATGAGGTATGAAATCAAATCCGGCCAAAAACTCGATATGCTTCCACTCTGAAAATGTGGCTCCTAAACTATTATGTCTCGACTTAACGCATGGGCCACTGCGTTACCCTTTTCTAAAGTATAGGCTATTCCAAAATCATATGACACCAAAAACTCTAACCATTGTTGCTGCCTAAGTTTCAAATCCTTCTGGGAGAAAAGATACTTCAATGACTTATGATCAGTAAACAACTCGAATCTAACTCCCGATAAATAATGTCTCCAAATCTTTGGAGCAAATACTATCGCCGCTAACTCTAAATCGTGAGTCAAGTAATTTTTTCGTGCGGCTTTAGTTGTCGATTTGCATAAGCCACAACTCTATCTTTTTGCATTAGCACTGCTTCAAGTTCGGTGCCACATGCATCGGTATATATTACCATCTCTTTGTTTCCATTCGGAATAGTCAACACGTGATCACTTGTCAATCTTTCTTTCAAAAATCCAAAAGCTAGCTCACACTTCGCATCCCACGCGAAGACTTGATTCTTCTTTGTTAATCTGGTTAATGGTGTCGCTATCTTAGAGAAATCCTTGATAAATCGCGATAGTATCCAGCTAAACTAAGGAAACTCCTAACATGTATCGCATTCTTAGGTCGATCCCAATCTTGGGTTGCTGCTACCTTAGCAGGATCAACAGCCATTCCTTGCTCCGATACGACTTGACCCAAGAACCTTACTTCTTCCTTCCAGAAGTGATACTTCGAAAACTTATCCCTCAACTGATATTTCCATAATATTTCCAAAACAATTATCAAGTGTGTCTTATGTTCTTCTTCATCCCTTGAGTAAACGAATAAGTCATCCACGAACAAAATTATGAACTTATTCAATTGATCTCTAAAAATCCAATTAACAAGATCCACAAAATATGCTGGCACATTAGTCAATCCAAATGCATCACTAGCCAGTCATAAAATTTGGATGGTGTCCTAAAAGAAGTCTTCGGCACGCTATCCGTAGCCACTCTCAATTGGTGAAATTCGCCAAATCCATCTTGGAAAACATCTTGGCTTCATGAAGCTGATCAAACAAGTCATCAATTCTTGGTAACGGATACTTATTCTTTTGGTCACCTTATTCAGCTCATGATAATCCATACACAATCATAATGATCCATCAGCCTTGGTCGCAAACACAACTGGTGCACCCCAATCAGATATGCTTCTCCGAATGAATCCTTTACTTAGAAGATCGTTCACCTACACCTCTAACTCGAATTGTTACTTAGGTGTCATCCACCTAAGATGCATAACAATAGGTCTAGCTCCATCCACTAAACCAATCCGAAATTCAATCTCTCGCTATGGCGGCAACCCTCTGACTTTGTCAAACACATCAGAAAACTCTCGTACGATTGGCACCAATGACAATCCATCATGTGGAATCACATGTGGATATAAAAATATAACCAGAAATCCATCCTTTGGTAGACAACATATCACAATCGTTCTCCCTTCCACATTCCCAATTGTTACCCCGAGCCTTTCGCAATCAACAACAGCCGCATACTTCTTGAGATGGTCCATTCCCAAAATAATATGAAACCCAGCGAAGTTTAAAACAAAACAATCACACATAAAAGAGCAACCAAGACTCGATAAAACTAGACCACGACAAAGCATACAAAGACTTGACGAACCCCCTGCTGGATTAGTCACAACTAATAGTTTATTAACAATTTCAAGTTATAAACCTAACTTACAAACAAGCTCATTACAAATAAAAGAATGCGATGCTCGAGTATCAAATAAAACCCTAACTGAAACATCTCGAACAGAAAGCATACCTTGGACAACAACATTTTTTCCCTTCTTTTCCGCAGTCAGCCCCTCGAAGAAGGCGAAACAACATCCAAAGCGTACGCCCTCACACCATGTTTAACCTTTGGGGGATCTGGACAATTCTTCCTCATATGTCCAAGCCTACCACAGTTAAAACACTTCTTTTCCACCTTCACTTTCTTACAGTCCTTGGAAATATGGCCCTTTTACTGACAATTATAACAAGTAATCTCACTCTTCAGCTTCTTCTAGCCATTCTGTCCTTATTATTGTTTCTGTTTACCATTCCACTTTTTCTTATTATCACCACCTTACTGTGGTTTTGAATCGTCCCTTTTTTTTCAACAATAGTCTCAACCTTTTGCGGAAACAGGCTTTACTTCCTCAATGCCTTCTTGATCAATTTCTCAAAAGAGTCATGAATAAGGTCGATCAATTGCTTTCTAATTTTCTCATCTAATCCCAAGATAAATTTCTCAATCTTCTGATAAGGATTCTCAATATACGAATGAGCATACCTACATAGAGCTCTGAACTCGGTAACATACTCAAACATTGGTTGACCTCCTTGCTTAAGCTCAATAAACTTCTTGAACAACATTGATTTCTGGAGCGTAGAAATGAACTTCTCCTCAAACTTAATTCTAAACTGATCCCAAGTTATCTGGTCCTCTGAGTTTCCATGGTAATAGAATTCCACCAATCTTTTTCTTGCCCTTACCCTTGGACTTGCCTTAATGCAAGTTTCCTCTTAGTTGCATCGTTTTGATTTCCATGTATCCAAAGATTCGAATACGGGTATCCAACCAATTCTGAACTTCAACCGTCGATTATGTCCCAATAAACAACTTTCCACCCAGAGAAGTGTAATTATTGCAAAGCTTTGCAAAATCAACAAGCATAGGCACTTGCACAGGAACACAATGCTTTACTACCTGTAACACCCCACGTCCGTTAGTGTCACTCACAAAGGGAATGCACTAAGTTCTGTCGAACATTTAGGGTAAAAGATGCAGATAAATTACAAGACAGACAGAAATTAAATAGCGGAAAATAAAACTTTGTTTTATTGATAAAATTGTTTGTACAATGATTTCTTTACAATATCAGAGTATCATCTGTCTTACAAAATAAAGAAGCATAAAACAACATTTATATTCCCCAATTCTAGTAAGAGCCAGCCACAACATCTGGAAAGAGAATCCAAGCAAAACTTCGACAAATCTTCAAGTTGGGAAAGAGTGACGGTCCAACTAAATCTGAGCTATGCTATTCCCTCCTTTACTACCTTGGGGGGGGGGAACGGAAGAAAAGAAGACGAAAGGAAAACAGAGTCAGACATAAAGCCTGAGTAAGTTCAGTAACTTCTAGCATGTGAACATGGAAAAACAAAACGACATGAATTAACTTAATACAAGATAACACCATGATGATAGGGTTAGCAAGATTAGACAAGATAATCACAAGATATGCAAAGATAAGATAAACTGGATATGCTCTAATACTTTCGCCGCTTCGCTATTTCCTTATTATACTGGTGTCTATATCTCTGCGCCACCTAACTAGTGTTCCAACTAGTAACGATAACGTGATCCCAATCCCTGTAGTTTCCATTGCCTTTAGGCATACATTTATTATTTATTACCTAGATCAAATCTAGGGTTTTCTACCAAGTGCCTTCTAGATTCAACTAGAGTCTACAATATCTGCTGAACGCTTCTCGGATTCAGGGTTTATGCCACCTAGTCCAACTAGGGATTATGCTACCTGTCGAACGATGCCCCCAAGTCTAGGACACACTACCTAGAGTGGTATATGTTCCTATACTTCCCCACGCATGTATCGCAAATCGTTATCGCTTGTCTAGATGCACATGTCCTGTAATGTGCGGTCCGAGTCCTGTGATAGGGCAAATCAAGGAATACAGAACTCGGTCGGGAGCTTTCAGATATCTGCCGATGCAGATGCTAAGGTCTGTTTTTGTTCCAGTGGATATGGTCCCACTTGACCCCTCCCTCAACTAATGAAAGGCACACCTTGAAAAATGAGAACTATACGCAGGCCCCCGGTGCCCCACTATCCTATGGCCATCCTCACCCATAACTAGATAGCAAGTATATGGTCTTTTGGAGTTCTCCGCCTTTCCGCTTCACGTATCTCGATTGACTCAAGATGGATGGTAGACGACGAGTTGCTATCACAGGGCTACCGTTTTCTCGCCGAATCACGCCGGTCCATCCTAGTCTTTAGGTTGCCATATATTGCAACCAAGGCATACCCCTAGTTCTTCTACGCAGACCTTATCCTCTGTGAGCCCAGGAGGATCATCTGCAGCCTCACAGAGGGATACCAAGAGTACCCTCACGTCTCCTCGAAGCCTCGGGTTTCGTAACCCAACTCGTTGGAGCCTCCTTTTTACCCAGACGGACATTCGCTCCTTCTCGTGTTATACTAAGAATTACTACTTAGTTCTACTAAGGTTTACCACTTAGTTCTCTTTCCCGTCAATTTGGATTGGCTAAATGTCATTAGTCAATTCAAGCTAATTTAACCCTCTTCATTTATCCTGTTAAACTGGTTAAGTGTTATCAGTAATTCATATTGACTTAACCCCATCACAAACCAAGTTATATTGGTTAAGTATTTCTTATTACTTAACCCTACCCATTCACCCTGTATTGGTTAAGTGTTCCTTGTTAACTTAACCTTGCCCGTCTGTTTTAACTACCATGTTATTAGTGGTTAAGTATCATCCCTGCATGTTTTAGACTTAACCATATTCCTTTATCACAATCTGATGGTTAAGTGTTCAAGTTTACTTAACCCTACGGTCTAGCCCAGCTAACATATCAAATTGGCTAAGTGTATTTACTTAACCCCAACCTCTAGTCTAGTTAACATGTTAATTTGGCTAAGTGTATTAACTTTACTTAACCCCACCTTCTAGTCTAGTTAACATGTTAATTTGGCTAAGTGTTTCCTTAGTTACTTAACCCCTACAATACTTGTCTTGTTACCATGTGAAGTTGGTTAAGTGTCCCTATGGACTTAGCCCTCCCATCCTAGCTTAACTATGTTAAGTTGGTTAAGTGTTCCTATGGACTTAACCCTCCCATTCTAGCTTAACTGTGTTAAGAACCTAACCCCACCCACCGGTCTGGTTATCATGTTGAATCGGTTAAGTGTCTTAGTTGACTTAACCCTGCCATTCTTGTTCTAGCTTTAACTAAATAAATTAAAGCCGCTACCACTCACATTAGACAGATATTGTTGCGAATACTGGATATGCCGGTTGGTTCCGGGCAGGTTTACATCGCAACTCAGTCTAACCTCGGGTTAGGCATATTCATGTTTTCTAAGTTCAAAGGGTTTTGATTAATTTCCAAATCAGGTTTTAAAAGTAACCATCCCGTCCGTCGGATCAGTTACGGATAGCCAGGGAGAGCAGGAAACTTGTATTTTCCAAACCCAAGCCTAGACACTATCCTCTCTGTCACCCTAGAACTTTCTGGTGTATTATTAAAAGAGATGTCGTTAAGAAACCTTTAATTTGCCTAAATTAACATTTCCTCATTTAGGACAAATTCTATAAGTAAATTAATCCTAATTTACTTATTTCCCAATTACTCTTTTAATGTAAATTGTCTACATTCATTCTTATGGCCCATTTCCCCTTCTAAATCATATTTATGCTTTTTGGTATGTAAACTATACCAAATTAAGTGTCACTAACCATGATTTTTCTAAACATGACAATTACTCGCAATTATGGCCAATTTCAAATTTATGCCAATACACTCATTATGCCAAATTAGCTAATCCAATTCTGATTTAACATTCTAGTTCCTGTCAAACTAGACTTATTATTCTAGTTCACAGTTCATGTAAATGCTAGATTTACACGTCAATACTAGATTCAAATTACACATCCTATAATTGATGTCAAATTTATCCAATTTGCATTTCTATGAACATGCCATAATACATGTTCCCAATTTATGCCAATTTCCAAGTTAAAACTACGTTTTTAGTCAATTTCATATTTTGCCCAAATCGTATTCCCACCTTTCGTATAATCGTGATTCAATCTAGATTATAGATAAATCTAGATTCGTAGAAAATAAGGAATGAACCAAAGATGCTATGCAAAACATAGACATAATAACTGGCATAAAAAGGTTTGAATGACGACGCAGGTTCAAGATCATGGGTAGACCTAAATTAATAGGTAAATTCCCAAGGTCTAAAACCAAGAATGGACAGAATAGAGACGTAGGTTCAAGAACATGGGGAGACCTAACTTAATAGGTAAATTCCCAAGGTCTAAAACCAAAGAAAACCAAGAATAGACAGAATAGAAAATCAGGTTTATACCCAATTTCACAGTAACAAAACTTAAACAACACTTTCCTAGTCAAGAATTACAGGTGTTTAGTTACAATTGTCCTCGTTATGTCATAGGCAATAGTTTATGTTTTCTAATCAAAGGCATAGGCTTGTATTCATAGTCAAAGGAAATAATACTCATAGTCACCGTCACAGTCATAGGCAATGTCCATAGTCATAGGCAATGTTCATAGACATAGGCAATGTTCATAGTCAAAGAGGCGTATGGTTTTAAGGTCCATAGTTTCATAGTCACAGTCTTATCGGTCATCGAATCATAACAGTTCTTAAATAGGTCCAAAGAAATAGGCACAGATTCGAATAGAAAGAATTGGCATACTCTTTTATTCCTTTAATTTCATGTCACGAAAAGAGAAACGTTCAAATCTAAAAAGTAACCGACTTACAGAGATTAGATTAGAATAGAAAGAAGGCGTTGCTATGATTCGTGCGACATTAGCCTTTAATCCTTATCTTGAAGCTTTAATCTTGATTTGAATCTCTTCTGGACAACTTGAGCAGCATAACCTTGTCTTGGATTTTCGTAGTATTTTCTTATTTTTATTTATTTATATGTTTTCTCAGAGGCAGCATAAGGATAGAAAAGAATTGTGAATAGAGAAGAAGACCAGGGCTGTTTATATAGTGTTAGGCGGACGAACCTGGTCAGAAAACGTGACCAAACACATCAGAACGAACCGGGTTCAGAAAGCTGGAAAAAGCAGGGGGGTCGAACCCCAGGTCGACTACCCAGTCGACCTGGGTGACCCAGGTCGACTACCCAGTCGACCTGGGTGCCCCAGGTCGACTACCCAGTCGACCTGGATGCCTTGGGCGGGAAAATTCCCGCCCAGCCCAATCTGGGTCTGTTTTGAATTTCGAACTCGTTTTTCTGAACTGTTTTGAAATTTGAACTTTGCTGAATCTTCCGAAGGCCATATCTTTCTCATGCGGACTCCGATCTACGCAAACTTGGACTCGTTTTCATGCAGAATTCCGAGTCGAATGCAATGGCACATCCCATTTCCCTTGATTTTGATATTAAATTATAATTCTGCCTTGATTTGTGAATCTTAGTGTTGCATAATTACGGGGTGTTACATTCTCCCCCACTTAAAAGGATTTCGTCCCCGAAATCTTCAAGTTAGGAAGAATGTGTCCTACCATCCAATCACCCATCTACTCAATCATTCAATCACAGGCATTCATTATCCTTAAAAGATTTCTAATGCTTTCATGTTCGTATGCATAGTGTGTGTATATGTCTTTATCTAATGCAAAATCAGGCGGTCTACTGATTCAGTTGACCTCCTAAATGCGAATCATGTCAGTGCCATGCGTCCAATCATGTATGCAAGCATCCCTAGTTATGTAGATACTACATGTGTGCATAGCCATTCATCCATATGCAACATCCATATGATAACATATCAAGTTCAACTTACAAACAAATACATATCTGTAAATGCAATATGAAAGCGTCCGAACTGATCTAGTGCCTAATGCGTATGCATATGCATTCACGAGCAATCATTAGCAACCACTTGCAACCATCAACCATAACATGTTTCAAACACATGTTTACATCCATTGGCTTATACCTAAAGGATCGAAGATACGACCTAGAGGATATACTTTTGGAAAGAGAGAAACAATTATGCGTAAAGCTCCTAAACAAAGAAATCAAGGATGCACCCTTAAGGAAAAGGGTATGATGCTAGTATCTAGCTTTCTTGAGCTTTACTCCACTGTATCTTAACTAATTTAACTTCACGATTGTGAAGTTCCTGATCTCCATTTCCAAAATAAACAGATGTCAGTCACAATACCAAGTGTACATACCAAGATGGTTTGAGGTCTCTCCTCTTAGCTTATCCATCACGCCATAACTATGAGGGTCAAAAGGTCACTACATGCTTTTTAGAGTACCTGCCACAACTATTCATCTCTCATGCAAACCATCCTAGTCGAACTCGACATTCTTCAAGTACAAGCCCCAAAGGCCTAAACCAATATCAGACAAGCACCCAAGGAATATCTCCTCCAATTTTGAGATGATCTACGTGAGATGATATAAGCAAACTCGATAGCTATTCTCAAATCCCTACTAACCAAAAATAAACTGGTCGGACCACCTACTGGATTTGAGACTCTAGTGGGATCTTCCTACTATACAAGTACTATGGTGCAGAGACTCAACTATGGAAGTGGATATGAACAAATGCGAAGCGCTAAAACGAACAGCAAAACTAAATTCTTCCAACAGGACTTCACAACCTTTTTCCTAGGTACGCTTGGTGGTGAAAGTAGGTTCTTGGCCTTCTGAAAATCTTGTTCCTCGTTCTTGCCCTTGTCCTTAATTATATGCCCTATCATACCCTAGTAAAGATACTTCCTCTTTTATAATTTCTTCCTCCTTCGTGAGCTAAACCTACATCCATGAATTCCTCATCCTAGGGTTATGCTCCTTACCCAAACTCCTCATCCCCTTCCGTGTATAACCTTGTTGACGAATTTCTCGAAAGTTGCTTCCATTATACAGAAAACCCTGTAAGCTTGAAAGAAAACTGGCCGTAGGTGAAACTACTAGGTTATAGATGGAAGTCGGGCACTACTTCGCCCACCGATGAGGTTACCTCCTAGAAAGCCAGGAGCCCCAGAGACTCAAGAAAGAAGGAGACAAGAATTCAAACAGAGGAAGAGAAGGTAGTGCATATGGATTTTGGGGAATATGCCTTTAAAACAAATCTTTTCTCTTGAAATTGCTTCTTTTAAAACCGTTTTGAAAATAATTTTTCAAATCCTTTATCTGATCCGGTAACCTTCAGCTCTGATACCACGTGTAACACCCCATGTCCGTTAGTGTCACTCACAAAGGGAATGCACTAAGTTCTATGGAGTATTTAGGGTAAAAGATGCAGATAAATTACAAGACAGACAGAAATTAAACAACGGAAAAGAAAACTTTGTTTTATTAATAAAATAGTTTGTACAATGATTTCTCTACAATATCAGAGTATCATCTGTCTTACAAAATAAAGAAGCATAAAACAACATTTATATTCCCCAATTCTAGTAAGAGCCAGCCATAGCATCTGGAAAGAGAATCCAAGCAAAACTTCGACAAATCTTCAAGCTGGGAAAGAGTGACGGTCCAATTAAATCTGAGCTATGCTATTCCCTCCTTTACTACCTAGGGGGGGGGGGAACAGAAGAAAAGAAGATGAAAGGAAAACAGAGTCAGACATAAAGCCTGAGTAAGTTCAGTAACTTCTAGCATGTGAACATGGAAAAACAAAACGACATGAATTAACTGAATACAAGATAAAACCATGATGATAGGGTTAGCAAGATTAGACAAGATAATCACAAGATATGCTAAGATAAGATAAACTGGATATGCTCTAATACTTTCGCCGCTTCGCTATTTCCTTATTATACTGGTGTCTATATCTCTGCGCCACCTAACTAGTGTTCCAACTAGTAATGATAACGTGATCCCAATCCCTGTAGTTTCAATTGCCTTCAGGCATACATTTATTATTTATTACCTAGATCAAATCTAGGGTTTTCTACTAAGTGCCTTCTAGATTCAACTAGATTCTACAATATCTGCTGAACGCTTCTCGGATTCAGGGTTTATGCCACCTAGTCCAACTAGGGATTATGCTACCTGTCGAACGATGCCCCCAAGTCTAGGACACACTACCTAGAGTGGTATATGTTCCTATACTTCCCCACGCATGTATCGCGAATCGTTATCGCTTGTCTAGATGCACATGTCCTGTAATGTGCGGTCCGAGTCCTGTGACAGGTCAAATCAAGGAATACAGAACTCGGTCGGGAGCTTTCAGATATCTGCTGATTCAGATGCTAAGGTCTGTTTTTGTTCCAGTGGCTATGGTCCTACTTGACCCCTCCCTCAACTAATGAAAGGCACACCTTGAAAAATGAGAACTATACGCAGGCCCCCGGTGCCCCACTATCCTATGGCCATCCTCACCCATAACTAGATAGCAAGTATATGGTCTTTTGGAGTTCTCCGCCTTTCCACTTCACGTATCTCGATTGACTCAAGATGGATGGTAGACGACGAGTTGCTATCACAGGGCTACCGTTTTCTCGCCGAATCACGCCGGTCCATCCTAGTCTTTAGGTTGCCATATATTGCAACCAAGGCATACCCTTGGTTCTTCTACGTAGACCTTATCCTCTGTGAGCCCAGGAGGATCATCTGCAGCCTCACAGAGGGATACCAAGAGTACCCTCACGTCCACTCGAAGCCTCGGGCTTCATAACCCAACTCGTTGGAGCCTCCTTTTTACCAGACGGACATTCGCTCCTTCTCGTGTTATACTAAGAATTACTACTTAGTTCTACTAAGGTTTACCACTTAGTTCTCTTTCCCGTCAATTTGGATTGGTTAAGTGTCATTAGTCAATTCAAGCTAACTTAACCCTCTTCATTTATCTTTTTAAACTGGTTAAGTGTTATCAGTAATTCATGTTGACTTAACCCCATCACAAACCAAGTTATATTGGTTAAGTATTTCTTATTACTTAACCTTACCCATTCACCCTGTATTGGTTAAGTGTTCCTTTTTAACTTAACCTTGCCCGTCTGTTTTAACTACCATGTTATTAGTGGTTAAGTATCATCCCTGCATGTTTTAGACTTAACCCTATTCCTTTATCACAATCTGATGGTTAAGTGTTCAAGTTTACTTAACCCTACGGTCTAGCCCAGCTAACATATCAAATTGGCTAAGTGTATTTACTTAACCCCAACCTCTAGTCTAGTTAACATGTTAATTTAGCTAAGTGTATTAACTTTACTTAACCCCGCCTTCTAGTCTAGTTAACATGTTAATTTGGCTTAGTGTTTCCTTAGTTACTTAACCCCTACAATTCTTGTCTTGTTACCATGTGAAGTTGGTTAAGTGTCCCTATGGACTTAGCCCTTCCATCCTAGCTTAACTGTGTTAAGTTGGTTAAGTGTTCCTATGGACTTAACCCTCCCATTCTAGCTTAACTGTGTTAAGAACCTAACCCCACCCACCGGTCTGGTTATCATGTTGAATCGGTTAAGTGTCTTAGTTGACTTAACCCTGCCATTCTTGTTCTAGCTTTAACTAAATAAATTAAAGCCGCTACCACTCACATTAGACAGATATTGTTGCGAATACTGGATATGCCGGTTGGTTCCGGGCAGGTTTACATCGCAACTCAGTCTAACCTCGGGTTAGGCATATTCATGTTTTCTAAGTTCAAAGGTTTTTGATTAATTTCCATATCAGGTTTTAAAAGTAACCATCCCATCCGTCGGATCAGTTAGGGATAGCCAGGGAGAGCAGGAAACTTGTATTTTCCAAACCCAAGCCTAGACACTATCCTCTCTGTCACCCTAGAACTTTCTGGTGTATTATTAAAAGAGATGTCGTTAAGAAACCTTTAATTTGCCTAAATTAACATTTCTTCATTTAGGACAAATTCTATAAGTAAATTAATCCTAATTTACTTATTTCCCAATTACTCTTTTAATGTAAATTGCCTACATTCATTCTTATGGCCCATTTCCCCTTCTAAATCATATTTATGCTTTTTGGTATGTAAACTATACCAAATTAAGTTTCACTAACCATGATTTTTCTAAACATGACAATTACTCGCAATTATGGCCAATTTCAAATTTATGCCAATACACTCATTATGCCAAATTAGCTAATCCAATTCTGATTTAACATTCTAGTTCCTGTCAAACTAGACTTATTATTCTAGTTCACAGTTCATGTAAATGCTAGATTTACACGTCAATACTAGATTCAAATTACACATCCTATAATTCATGTCAAATTTATCCAAATTGCATTTCTATGAACATGCCATAATACATGTTCCCAATTTATGCCAATTTCCAAGTTAAAACTATGTTTTTTTAGTAAATTTCATATTTTGCCCAAATCGTATTCCCACCGTTCGTATAATCGTGATTCAATCTAGATTATAGATAAATCTAGATTCGTAGAAAATAGGGAATGAACCAAAGATGCTATGCAAAAGATAGACATATTAACTGGCATAAAAAGGTTTGAATGATGATGTAGGTTCAAGATCATGGGTAGACCTAACTTAGTAGGTAAATTCCCAAGGTCTAAAACCAAGAATAGACAGAATAGAGACGTAGGTTCAAGAACATGGGTAGACCTAACTTAATAGGTAAATTCCCAAGGTCTAAAACCAAAGAAAACCAAGAATAGACAGAATAGAAAATCAGGTTTATATCCAATTTCACAGTCACAAAACTTAAACAACACTTTCCTAGTCATGAATCATATGTGTTTAGTCACAATTGTCCTCGTTATGTCATAGGCAATATTTTATGTTTTCTAATCAAAGGCATAGGCTTGTATTCATAGTCAAAGGAAATAATTCTCATAGTCACAGTCACAGTCATAGGCAATGTCCATAGTCATAGGCAATGTTCATAGTCATGGGCAATGTTCATAGTCAAAGAGGCGTATGGTTTCAAGGTCCATAGTTTCATAGTCACAGTCTTATCAGTCATCGAATCATAACAGTTCTTAATTAGGTCCAAAGAAATAGGCACAAATTCGAATAGAAAGAATTGGCATACTCTTTTATTCCTTTAATTTCATGTCACGAAAAGAGAAACGTTCAAATCTAAAATGTAACCGACTTACAGAGATTAGATTAGAATAGAAAGAAGGCGTTGCTATGATTTGTGCGACGTTAGCCTTTAATCCTTATCTTGAAGCTTTAATCTTGATTTGAATCTCTTCTGGACAACTTGAGCAGCATAACCTTGTCTTGGATTTTCATAGTATTTTCTTATTTTTATTTATTTATATGTTTTCTCAGAGGCAGCATAAGGATAGAAAAGAATTGTGAATAGAGAAGAAGACCAGGGCTGTTTATATAGTGTTAGGCGGACGAACCTGGTCAGAAAACGTGACCAAATACATCAGAACGAACCAGGTTCAGAAAGCTGGAAAAAGCAGGGGGGTCGACCCCTGGGTCGACTATCCAGTCGACCTGGGTGACCCAGGTCGACTACCTAGTCGACCTGGGTGCCTTGGGCGGGAAAATTCCCGCCCAGCCCAATCTGGGTCTGTTTTGAATTTCGAACTAGTTTTTCTGAACTGTTTTGAAATTTGAACTTTGTTGAATCTTCCGAAGGCCATATCTTCCTCATACGGACTCCGATTTACGCAAACTCAGACTCGTTTTCATGCTGAATTCCGAGACGAACGCAATGGCGCAGCCCGTTTCCCTTGATTTTGATTTTAAATTATAATTCTGCCTTGATTTGTGAATCTTAGTGTTGTAGAATTACGGGGTGTTACACTACCGCTCCTGGAGTGGACATGCTTCTCATGATCCCTCCCATCATGGCCTCGAACATAGGCGGATAATCGGGAATAGCAGTTGCAGCTCCCGATTGACGATCATCGCCTACCCCTCTAGTCGCAGGCTCATTCCTAGCGGCATGTCTCAAAGTTCATCGATCCATCCTTACTCTAAAACCAGGGTCAATTCACATTAGAGAAAGCTACATTGGTGTTCAAGTACTAACCAACCTTACTATACTATATATGTATATAATATAGTAATCATCCAAATAAAATTACAACTTCGTCTCTCATACACATTTACATTTTGGGAACTTTGTATAAAACTGACTAACCAAAGCTCTGATACCAAATGTGATGACCTCCCTATACCTCCTGCACAAAACTAAGGAGAAGTGCGTTGTATGACGTGCCAGGCCAATACAGTACGATTATCAGTGTAGAATAATTCGACACAGAACCTGTCGTATAACTCACAGTGCATGGATAATATATTTTAATAATATATACAACAAGATATAGTAATGAAGCACAACTTAAAAAAGAATTAAATTTCCATAAAACCATAGAATCTTAGGTACAATACGTCTTGATACAAGAATCCCTGAATATAACATGCCTTACTACATCCCTCAGAGTCTCAATAATATCAACATACTGTCGAAACGGAAAAGAACTAGCAAAAATAGTAGGTAGTAATAATATGCTAGCCTCTTGCTCGTCAACGCACAGCAATACCAACACCAAACCTGCTACCTGGTACATAGTCTGTCCACCATCAAATTGGTGAATAACCGAAGGAACTACAAAACCATGAGTCAGACAACAGTTTTAAAGAGCGATAAAATATCTAACAACAGTTACACGGGATAATAAGAGTATAGGAGAATCAACCATCTGATCTGCCCAACAACCATCAAGTTAACATGTGAAAACCATCCATTACATGCCACATCAGAAATAGGAAAGGACAACCCTGACACCGCTTCTCTTTAACAACCTACGGTGATAGCTTACCTAGAGAAAACATAAAAGAAAGCACACAAAATTAACATAACATTCTAGCATCCAATATCCTAGCTATCACCATCTACGTTTGTGAATCCATTGATTATCAAATTTGCTTTTCAACAATAAAAAAGGCTAATGGAAAACCCTGGTTCTAGTCAGACTAACCATATGACATCGTGACACGTATGTTTGTCTTTTCCATTCTCGACAACTAGGCCCATTATATCTGCCTAGGGTACACGATCTCTCGAATCTTATCCTAATGGATGTCCCTACAATACCTCTGCTTTTAGTTCGCTAGAACACTACGATAACCAATGGTTCCTTGGCACATCAAATCTGTCAAGACTTTTACTTCGGTAACTAAATCCAATTCTCGAGTCGTTCCATTATCATCCATGATTGACTCACATTCTGTCAATCCAACATAATACTTGATCGTACATCGAATCACGACCAGTTTCACATCAATCCGGCTTCGACAACTCCATCGCAAGTTCACAATCGAAGCACCAACCATCTATGAGTTGCACATCAATCGTCTGAAGCCCATTTCAATCCAAACTTCACCAGCAACTTAGGAAGCCAAGACAACCATGCCCACAAAGCCACGTTCATCACATGCCACCCATCATGGATCGGTTCCGACCCATCTACTTATCCTATATTGGGTAAGTAGCTCATCTCGATCCATCCATGCTTCGAAAGCTTCCTACCGGTCCATTCTCTCGTTGATTCGAAGCTTCTACAGGAACTTATGTCGGTCCATTCATCTCTCGAGCAATCAGTCTTCAACCCATCCAAAACACATCCGATCATCTTGGAAATTCACCAGTAGCTTTGACTTGCCACCACGAAGCCACAGAGCAAGATCCACAACCACATGGCCTTCCTTAATGTGTCGGTGCCGACCCATCATGGGTCAGTGCCTCCGTCAAGTTTTGTCTTCCATTCCTTCGCCTTCCAAAGCGCCTCCATCAAGTTTTGTCTGAATTCAATCATCTGAACCTCTGATTTTCTTTGTTCTTTAATCCTATGATTCTATGGCAAACAATCTAACATACAACTCAAGCAACACAATCAATTCAATCAAAACAAACATCGACCAATTCAACAATGATCATACAAAACATGAACAATCCATAAACATAGCAGCATAAACATATCACAATTATGAGATTTAGTATTATTTGGATCTAAACATATGAATAAACATGACTGATCTAACAATTATCTAATTAATTTGATCAAATTAGGTTTCCTAGGGTTTCAAAATCAGAGCTAAACATATATGATCAGAACTAAGGTGATTTTAACATGAAACGTATGAATATGATCCTAATTTACCCAAACAATTCATAGCTTCCGAGTGAAAGATATCTATCACTCACCAATTTCTAGATCTGATGTAGACACAATGAGATCAGATGTGGACAGCGCTGAAATCCCTTGAATTCAGTGTAATTTGATGTGATTTAACATTCCTTGATGATATATCCTCTAAATTCAATCTACAATGAATTTGATTGAAAAGAATGGAGAAATAATGTTTTAGGCTGAATCGGAGAATCACAGGAGCCCAAACTAAAACATAGAATGAAGAGAGTAACCCTACTGCTCTCCCTAGGTCCCCTTATTTATATCTTCTGGTCATAGGTCTAATGGGCTTGGCTAATCCGCCCATTAGCTGGTGACTAGTCTGCCTAACACAAGCTTAAACTTAAAATAATGATTCCTCCCAAACCACTGAACCAAATCCTTCATGTGACCACTCTATGAAATTGTAAATCACCATTCTGATCTAATGAAACTGATCCTAGCACTTGATTTGATTCCTATCAAAAGTTATATCCCAAAAAGTAAACGCAAGGGATGATCATACTTGAATTCGGTAAAAATCATGGACATGTCTCACATCCCCTTGAATGATATATTAATATCTGAGAATGATCCGACCACTAGGGAATAAAATATAATTATTTTATGATTGGTCGATATGTAAAATACGGGTCGTTACAAGCACCATAAAGATGTGTTGTGTTCCGTGTCGGCCCAAGCCACCGTGCTGGAGAAGGATAATAAAGCTTGTATCTGAAGAGAATCTTAGGTTGTTGAAAGACGACGAGGAAGTACACTGCCTCAGGCTGGACAACCAGGCATTGACTGAGGAAAATGAAAGGCTTTGAATGGAGAACGAAGCTATTCAATGCCTGATGAAGGAGAACGAGGAGCTCACAAAAGAATTTTCAACAAATCGTGTCAAGCTCGAACATGCAAGGAAGGAGAGAAAGTTGGTAGAAGCTTCGAATAGGGAAGTGCTTGGCCGATCTAGGCTGAGTACAAGACTTTCCTTGAAGAACTCAATGCCTAAGTTAAGGGAGATCAAGAGAAGGTAGAGAGATACATAGAGATGACGGTTTTAGGTTTATATGTTAAAACATTTCGACATTGTGGGCTCTCATGGGTCAGAGACTAAGCTCGGAATCTCACTTTGACTGGGGAAATGCTAGTGGAGGATGATGCTGCTGCCCGACAGATAGAGACGATGGATAAAGCAACGTTGATGGACCAATAAGATGATAAGGTGGAGGAGGCAAAAAGACGGACTGGTGATAAGGGGAAAACAATTGTAACCGAGAGCACCATAGTTGCTCATGAGGCTGCTTCCAACATCAACAAGCAATTCCTGCCGCTTCCGTTGGTGACCCTTTCGCACCAGCCCAAGTTATCACAAAGTGTCATCCACATCATCCAAGGCTGGGTGACATAGGTTTTCTTCCTTCAATTATCAAAGTGTCTGTGTCAACATGAGTCACACAGCAAACTCCAGGAGGTACATCCACTTACTTGACAGTATCCAAAAGTATGATAGCACAAAGTGGAAGTAAACTAATTTGTCTCCCCTTAACGTGCAGTTATCTTTTAAACGAGGAAGACAACCGGGATTGAAACCACAACGGTTACTGGTGCTGGATCTGATACAGAGGCCAATAAAAGGAAAATAGAGAAAGAGTTTGGTCGACTCAAAGACCTCGATCATAATATAAGAGGGATAGGCTAGAAGACTACTCCAGACTACTTGGCGAAGGCAAGGAAAAGGAGGACGCAAGCGCCTGGTGATAGGATAGATAGAGGTAGGTGGGTAGTCAATGCATGAATTCATCAAACAAAAAAAATCCCAACTGCTGATGAAGCCTGAACAACTTGAGGCGTAGAAGAAAGTGGATAAAGAGGCGATGTAACAACCCGCGTTCCGACGGACTGAATTTTTTTCAAAAACCCAATCCATCGAAACCCATGTTGTTTTGCCCTGGTATCCTGCAGAAAAGACAGAGACATAAAACATGTCAGAATTCGGAAAACATCTAACAGCGGAAGGAACAAAATATAATATAATTAAAACATAGCTTTACCCTTAATAACAATACTGCTAAACCAGTATCCAAACCTATACAGTCTCTGTCGTGAACCTAACCTGCGAATGTTATGAGGAGGGAGTCAGAACATAAGTTCTGTGTGAATGAATTTAAACCACACCTCTTGAATAATCCTACATATACCGTTCAATTACATTTTTCTCATTTATTAGGTTATCTGTGTTATTAGCACTCAAAGCTTTCATACACACGTCGCACCCATCTACCCCCTAGTAGATTAACCTAATATAATGTATATGTAGCTACCCCCAAACTGAGGTACACCCCGTGGTACCCCACTCGCACGGTCTCCTCCGTATCGCCACAGTAATATGCGCAATCCCTCATCCTATGCTATAAAAACGTACAATGCTACATCCGCATAGAACCACAATCACCGTGCTACGTAAGCGTACTGACTGCTAACCTCGAACTATTCGGTCGAATTTGGTTCCATCATCGAATGATTCCCTCTAGTCTACGATACACCACCCAGAGCAGACATGGTTGTACCTAGACCTTCCCACGTACGTATCATCAATCGTACTCAATGTTTCTACTGCACATAACCTCTACTTGTGCACCCGAGTTCCGTGGCAGGGCTACACTAGAAACACGGAACTCGGTCGGGAGCTTTTTTATATCTGTACGGGCCCGCGTTTAAGAGTGTCCAATGTATAGATATCCCTCGGGTCTAGTTTTTCTATGGTGGCTATGGCCCCACCTCAGCCTATCCCTCAACTAGTAAAGACCACACGAGCTAAGCGACCACCCCTAACAAGAAAACAATCTAAACATCCATGTGGGATCTCCCCGCACCTGTCCCTTGAAGAAAAGGTAAACGATCTTTAGGGGTTAGCTCTTGTCTTTTCGCATTCCTTAGGCTGCGGGTGACAGGCGTCCGACGATCTTGCTATCGTTTGGTCTTGACCCTCCACCTCCGCCTGAGGCAACCACCGAACCACCCTCAGTGTCAACGCATACAGCATTCTGACTGCCCCCTACTTATGTAGTCAAGGCCCACCCACCTGGTAGTTCCGCGCAGACCCAACCTCTGTAATCCTAGCCCGAAGCTAAACCATCACAGAGGACTACCAGGAGCACCTTTAACGTCTCAGGAAGCCACCTGTCTCCCCTTCCAGTCCGTTGGAGCCGCCAGAATAATGAACGTGTGCTCCCCTCGTTCCTTCTAACACCGTGATGATCTACCTCATTGGGCTATTCATCCTATAACGTACGGACTGCTTCAAGCGCCTTAGTTTTATCTGTCATTAGACCCTACGTCTAATCATTAATTACGTGCTTGCGCCACCTCATCAGTTTTCTCATTTAACTTGGTTATTCACATTAGCTTCCTTTTTCGTATTTACCAAGTTACCCTTGCTTATTAACTCAATTTATACTTAACCCACTTAAGTCCATTAATAAGCCCACAACATGTTATTTTCCAATTTCATAAATTATTCCCTTCTACGGTTACAACAACATGCTATACTTTATTCATAGTTAAGTATGCCTTATCCCACATATATACTGATTAGGAGAATAACCCCCTAAACACCAGCCCCGAAGACCGAAATCAAAATCAGACTGGCACCCAGAGATTTACTCAACCCAACCAACATATATGATTCTAATTTACTTCTTTTCCATTCATATAACTTATATCATTTTTAATTTCACATTTCTCCTTCCTAAACCACTTAACTTAAGCATATCTTTACATATAAGTTATCTCATCTTCCTTATCGTTTCCTATAACTTATCTTGTCCCATAAGTTATAATTTCCACCTATTATCCTGTCTTGCCTTATTCAAGTTTATTCATAATAGGTTATTTATCATTCCCCATTTCTTGTCATTAATTTTAGATTTGACTTAACCCTTCCATGTACTTAACCAGTTACTTAAACTTTACCCAATTTAATTAATTTATGATACCGTTACGGGTCCCATTTGGTTAAGCATATCTAAATTTTTGTTTCACATGTCACCTGTGTCCCACTTAACCCCCTTTATTATAGTTTCCATGTCTTACACATGTCTTACTACGGTTAAGTCTACCTTAGTCATGTTTTACATCACATGTCTTACAACGGTTAAGTCCACATTAGTCATGCTATACATGTCATTTATATCACCCACTTAACCCTCTAACCATACCCATTTCACCCACATGTCTTATTATGGTTAGTATTTCTTAATTTATTTATTATGCCGTAACGACGTATGACCTCTCACATTAGACTTTTGTTCGTGGCTGCTGGATTTGCCGGGCGGTTCCGGGCAGACTTATACCACAACGCGCCTAACCTCATGTCATAAACCTTTACGCCTCTAGTTCTTGCCATTGACCTCTCACATTAGACGTTTGCTTGTGGTTGCTGGATTTGTCGGGAGGTTCTGGGCAGTTTTACACCACAAACGCGCCTAACCATGTGTCATAGGTGTTCATTAACAATCGTCTTTCAACCAAACCCCAAATTCATGTCATGTGTTCCAAATTCAACTTAATTACAATTCATTTTTTTATGCCTATTTCCAATTTGTCATTAACTACACCAATTACATAATAGTTAGCCAAATTTTAAATTACCCAAATTATCCAATTATAGCCAATTTCACCAATTCCATGTTATTCATACCCAAACATGCCAATTTCCAATATCCAATTATACCCAACTTCATATAATCGATATTTTCCCAATATATATACCCAAACATTCCCACATTCGTACATATAGTCAAATTCATCCTCTAGGCTTATTTTTCAAGTCAAAAATAAATTTCACCAATCCATGTTATCCAATTACAAGTTGTTAATATTAAATTATACTAATTCCATGTCTAATTACAATTATGTCAAACTTACATAAATTCAACACTACAGTATCATTATGTCCATAATTCTATACAAAACATTCCAATCCCCATATTATGCCCAAACCAACCCTTTTTCCCTTTTTTAATTTCCCATTCCCATTAAAACGCATAAATCCATGATAGACGTAAGCTCGAGATAACCTAGCTATAAAAATAAAAAGGGGAAAGAATAAAAAAGGAGAGAACTCAAACGTAGGCATAAATAAAATTACCGATCTTATTAAATTATCATCATATTCATTATGGGGAATGGTAAACGATAGAAGCAATATTATACAACAAATATAGTTCAAATCCACTCACATTGGTTGGATTGGAGAAATAAACGATTTGTTGTTGATGTAGAACGCTGACTTAATCTTCTTTTTTGATTATTGGTGAAGGGCTTGAATTGTTGATGAAGAATTTCTAATTTGATTTAGGTTTTAGAGGCGGCGGCTAAGAGAATTGAGATTTCAGCAGCAGAGAGGCGTCTTGAGGAATTGTTATGAAGTAGGGTTAGGTCCTGTTATGTATTTATAGGTGTAGAGAATGTTTTAGAGCCCTTAGACTAACCTAGAAGCCATCAGATTCGTACAGCACATTAAAACACGTCACAGGAACAAAACTGCCTAGATCGGGATGGGGGGTGTAGGTCGACCCCCAAGTCGACCTCCCAAGTGGTAGGTCGATCCCCAGGTTGACTTGGCTGGTTGGTGGCGGGAAATTTCCCGCCCAGCTGCCTGGGTCGAATTTTGAACTGTTTTGAATTTTAGTTGAATCTTCTAAAGGCCATAACTCATTCATATGGAGTCCGGTTTACGCAAACTTGGACTCTATTCCAAGAAGAATTCCAAGACGAACGCAATGGTGATGTTCGTTTTACTTAATTCCTAAAATTTAAATTAAATATCCTTATTTTATTATCTTTTCTATTACACACACTATTACTGAATTAATTTTTTCCTTCTCTTCCATGTATTAATTAATTCTCATTGTACATCACCATTATTTAAATATCTATGCATTAATAAATATATACATTTTTTAATTATATTAAAAATGCAGGGTGTTACATTCTCCCACCCTTAAAGAATTTCGTCCCCGAAATTCGATAAGAGTAAAATAGATAATCCCTCGCAATATTCATCCATCAAGTGTGCATTCAATTGTTGCAAACATTGTGCACATGTGCAAAGTGAAATACATCATAGTAAAGCATGTATGCCTAATTGGTACCACCTATATGTATGCAAACTTTTAAAATTTGATTTTTAAAACATGATGCTCACATCCTAAATATTCTTGCAGTTCTATATGAATGCAGTATCTTTGAAAATCAAAACATTTTTTCATCCAAATTTTCCCACACTCTTATAGAATAAGAGCATAGTTCATCCAATTGTTCCATCCAAAATCCTACCAATCATTATTAATTTTCCAAAATTTAGAAAAATCTAATTTCTAAATTCGATTTCTTATGTTATAAAAATGTATAAAATGGAAAAATTCACATCTTCTGTTTTTCTTTCATGTATCTTTTCTAATTGTACTTGAATTTTATGTAACTACTCTATAAAGATTTCCTATTTTCCTATCCAAGCACAACCCACATAAGAAAATTTCTTTTCTTTTTCAGCTTATCTTGGAGAAATTTCATTTTTATTCAACTTTTCTTAAGATTTTCATTTTCTTTTCCTATCAGTTCGTTGCTTTATTGGATTTGCTGTTTTCTTCTTAATTAGGCTATTCTCTTTCTTAGCTTATTTGACTTACTCCAATTACTTAAACTTATTTTCCAAATAAGCTTTTCTTTTTTTAACTCAAACAACATGCTACATGGCTACTACCAAGGGCCAAGAATCATAAGGCTATTTCTCTAAAGAAAAGTCCAACCACCAACTCTCAACACTTACTTGCCCTTACACTACCTAGTAGTCACTACTAGTCCTTGCTGTGTATTATTAGCCTATACTTTATCTCTTTTTCTCAAGCAACAAACCTAGGTTTCTCAATGTTTATGCAATCTACAGGAATTTTCTGTTAGTTTAATATTAGCTAATCTTTGACCGGAAATTGGTAGGAGAATAATTCCCTAAGCATCAATCCCAAAGACCGAAATCAACATCAGATTGATACTCAGATAATCACTCAACTCTACCAATCTCCAGTTACGTTCTAGTTCTTTAATTCATAGCCTTAATTTTATCTCGTTCTTTCTAGGCCTTAATCCTTACCTACCCCATTCTTTTAAAAGTATGGTTTGGCCTCTTTCTTTGCATTGCATATTTCTTCCAAAAACTAAAAGTGGTAAAACTTTTATCTTTTTCTCAAAAACTTGCCTTTGCCAAACCATTAAAACATGTTACTAAATAAAAATGCAAAACATTTTTTTTCAAATCACAAAACTGGAGTAGATAAGGACAACTAATGGGTTACACTATTTATACCTACGATGTTAATCTAACTACTTGCTACAAGGTGCAAACATATTCTTAATTCCTACAACTTATTTCATCTACCCAGTAAAATTCTTTTCTGAAATAATAAATAAAATTTTGTTGTCAACCGAATAAAGATTTTAAAACTTTCTTTTACAAAATGCAACATTTTGTATGCTTTATTTTTTGATCCTTTCATATATTATAGTATGAAAACTAATGAGCTATACATGCTCTATAACATACACTTTTTCATGAGAGAATTCTTTTAAAACAAGAAATCATTACTTGACAAAATATACCCCAGTTTAATTTAAAACCCAATATTTTGTTTTTCAAATATGATTCCATCGTATCTCTTTCAAACATCAAAATACTTTTAAGATTAAAACTTGAAAACACCACAAATTCTCTTTTGCCAAAACTTTTATAATTTCAAGTTCTTAAAAGTTGATCATTGGGTTAAACTCAAAGTAGGTCTCCAACTTAACTAGGCTTTCCTAAACATTTTCCCAAAGCCAATTCTCTCAACTATATACATTCCTAATCCATTTTCCACTTTTTAACCTTTTTCCAATTTATAAGGTTTCACTTCTAAACCCACTAATCTGAAATACTAACATTTCAGTTTCTATTATATGGGATACATATTTCTCTAATACCAGTCATATTGTACACTTTCCAACCAAACCACCAAAGGGTCTCAAAATTTCTATGTTCATATCTTTAATGTACAAAAGAGATATCCCAACTCTTTCCATACTTTACTCTATCTACTTAGTGGGGTCCTTTATGGATCTAGGTTTATATAATATATTTATATTTTTGAAAATACAAATATGCTAACTCATTATCTATATAGGAACCATAAATCTATGCTCTGATACCAAATGTAATAACCCGCATTTCGACGCACCGATTTTTTTTTCAAAAACCCAATCCATCGAAACCTGTGTTGTTCTGCTCTGGTATCCTGCAAAAAAGACAGAGACATAAAACATGTCAGATTTCGGAAAACATCTCACAGCGAATGTTATGAGGAGGGGGTCAGAACATAAGTTCTGTGTAAATGAATTTAAACTACACCTCTTAAATAATCTTACATATACCGTTCAATTACATTTTCTCATTTATTAGGTTATCTGTGTTATTAGCACTCAAAGCTTTCACACAAACGTCGCACCCATCTACCCCCTAGTAGATTAACCTAATATAATGTATATGTAGCTACCCGCAAACTGAGGTACACCCCGTGGTACCCCACTCACACGGTCTCCTCCGTATCGCCACAGTAATATGTGCAGTCCTTCATCCTATGCCATAATAACATACAATGCTACATCCGCATAGAACCACTATCATCGTGCTACGTAAGCGTACTGACTGCTATCCTCGAACTATTCGATCGAATTTGGTTCCATCATTGAATAATTCCTTCTAGTCTACGATACACCACCCAGAGCAGACATGGTTGTACCAAGACATTCCCACGTATGTATCATCAATCGTACTCGATGTTTCGACTGCACATAACCTCTACTTGTGCACCCGAGTTCCGTGGCAGGGCTACACCAGAAACACGGAACTCGTTCGGGAGCTTTTCTATATCTGCACGGGCCCGCCTCTAAGAGTGTCCAATGTATATATATATCCCTCGGGTCTAGTTTTTCTATGGTGGCTATGGCCCCACCTCATCCACTCCCTCAACTAATAAAGACCACACGAGTTAAGCGACCACCCCAAACAAGCAAACAATCTAAACATCCATGTAGGGTCTCCCCGCACCCCTCCCTTGATAGCAAAGGTCAACGATCTCTAGGGGTTAGCTCTTGTCTTTTCTCATTCCTTAGGCTGCTAGTGACAGGTATCCAACGATCTTGCTATCGTTTGGTCTTGACCCTCCACCTCCGCCTGAGGCAACCGACGAACCACCCTTAATGCCACCGTGTACAGCATTCTGGCTGCCCCCTACTTATGCAGTCAAGGCCCACCCACTTGGTAGTTCCGCGCAGACCCAACCTCTGTAATCCTAGCCCGAAGCTAAACCATCGTAGAGGACTACCAGGAGCACCTTTATGTCTTAGGAAGCCGCCTGCCTCCCCTTCCAGTCCGTTGGAGCCGCCAGAATAATGAACATGCACTCCCCTCGTGCCTTATGACACCGTGATGATCTACCTCGTTGGGTTATTCATCCTATAACGTACGGGCTGCTTCAAGCGCCTTAGTTTTATCTGTCATTAAACCCTACGTCTAATCATTAATTACGCACTTGTGCCACCTCATAAATTTTCTCATTTAACTTGGTTATTCACTTTAGCTTCCTTTTTCGTATTTACCAAGTTACCCTTGCTTATTAACTCAATGTATACTTAACCCACTTAAGTCCATTAATAAGCCCACAACATGTTATCTTCCAATTTCATAAATTATTCCCTTTTAGGGTTACAACAACATGTTATACTTGATTCATAGTTAAGTATGCCTTATCCCACATATATACTGATTAGGAGATTAACCCCCTAAACACCAGCCCCGAAGACCGAAATCAACATCAAACTGGCATACAAAGAATTACTCAACCCAACCGACATATATGATTCTAATTTACTTCTTTTCCATTCATATAACTTATATCATTTTTAATTTCACATTTCTCCTTCCCAAACCACTTAACTTAAGTATATCTTTACATATAAGTTATCTCATCTTCCTTATCGTTTCCTATAACTTATCTTGTCCCATAAGTTATAATTTCCACCTATTATCCTTTCTTGCCTTATTCAAGTTTATTCATAATAGGTTATTTATCATTCCCCATTTCTTGTCATTAATTTTAGATTTGACTTAACCCTTCCATTTACTTAACCCGTTACTTAAACTTTACCCAATTCAATTAATTTATGATACCGTTACGGGTCCCATTTGGTTAAGCATATCTAAATTTTTGTTTCACATGTCACCCGTGTCCCACTTGACCCCCTTTATTATAGTTTCCATTTCATACACATATCTTACTACGGTTAAGTCTACCTTAGTCATGTTTTACATCACATGTCTTACAACGGTTAAGTCCACATTAGTCATGCTTTACATGTCATTTATATCACCCACTTAACCCTCTAACCATACCCATGTCACCCACATGTCTTATTATGGTTAGTATTTCTTAATTTATTTATTATGCCGTAACGATGTATGACCTCTCACATTAGACGTCTGTTCGTGGCTGCTGGATTTGTCGGGCGGTTCTGGGCAGACTTATACCACAACGCGCCTAACCTCGTGTCATAAACCGTTAAGCCTCTAGTTCTTGTCGTTGACCTCTCACATTAGACGACCGCTTGTGGTTGCTGGATTTGTCGGGCGGTTCCGGGCAGTCTTACACCACAAACGCGCCTAACCTCGTGTCATAGGCGTTCATTAACAATCTTCTTTCACCCAAACCCCAAATTCATGTCATATGTTCCAAATTCAACTTAATTACAATTCATTTTTTTATGCCTATTTCCAATTTGTCATTAACTACACCAATTACCTAATAGTTAGCCAAATTTCATAATACCGAAATTATCCAGTTATAGCCAAATTCACCAATTCCATGTTATTCATACCCAAACATGCCAATTTCCAATATCCAATTATACCCAATTTCATATAATAAATATTTTTCCAATATTTATATACTCCAACATTCCCACGTTCATACATATAATCAAATTCATCCTCTAGGCTTATTTTTCAAGTCACAAATAAATTTCACCAATCCATGTTATCCAATTACAAGTTGTTAATATTAAATTATACCAATTCCATATCCAATTACAATTATGTCAAACTTACATAAATTCAACATTACAGAATCGTTATGTCCATAATTCTATACAAAACCTTCCAATCCTCATATTATGCCCAAACCAACCCTTTTTCCCTTTTTTAATTTCTCATTCCCATTAAAATGCATAAATCCATGATAGACTTAGGCTCGAGATAACCTAGCTATAAAAATAAAAAGGGAAAAGAATGAAAAAGGAGAGAACTCAAACGTAGGCATAAATAAAATAACTGATCTTATTTAATTATCATCATATTCATTATGGGGAATGGTAAACGATAGAAGCAATATTTTACAACAAATATAGTTCAAATCCACTCACATTGACTGGATTGGAGAAATAAACGATTTGTTGATGATGTAGAACGCTGATTTAATCTTCTTTTTTGATTATTGGTGAAGGGCTTGAATTGTTGATGAAGAGTTTCTAATTTGATTTAGGTTTTAGAAGCGGCGGCTAAGAGAATTGAGAGTTCAGCAGCACGGAGGCTTCTTGAGGAATTGTTATGAATTAGGGTTAGGTCTTGCTATGTATTTATAGGTGTAGAGAGTGTTTTCGAGCCCTTAAATTGACCTAGAAGCCATCTGATTCGTACAGCAAATTAAAACACGTCACAGGAACGAAACTGCCCAGATCGGGGGGGGGGGGGGGAGGGGGTAAGTCGACCCCCTGGTCGACTCCCTAGGGGTAGGTCGACCTGCCTGGTTGATGGCGGGAAATTTCCCGCCCAACTGCCTGGGTCAAATTTCGAATTGTTTTGAATTTTAGTTGAATCTTATAAAGGCCATAACTCATTCATACGGAGTCTGGTTTATACAAACTTGGACTCTATTCCAAGCAAAATTTCGAGACGAACGCAATGGTGATGTCCGTTTTACTTAATACCAGAAATTTAAATTAAGTATCCTTATTTTATTATCTTTTCCATTACACGCACTATTATTTAATTAATTTTTTTCCTTCTCTTCCATATATTAATTAATTCTCATTGTACATCACAATTATTTACCTATCTATGCATATATATACATTTTTAATTATATTAAAAATGCAGGGTGTTACAGGCAAGGCTCAAAGCTCAAGAGGAGACGAGGGCGAAGGCCAAGTAAGAGTCCCGCAAGAAAGCGTAGTATGCGGCATCCCGAAGGATAGCCATGTAGGTGTCGAGGAAGTTGAAGATCTAGGAAGAGGTGTAGCTAAAGGCCAAGCAGCAGGCGAAGAAGATAGTCAAGAAGTAGGCCAGGAAGGCAAAAAAGAGGTCAAGAAGGTTGAAGCTTCGAGGGCTATCACTAAAGCTGTCCCTCGTCCACTGAAGGCGATCCTCCCCGAATCTGCGACCATATATATAATGAAAGAGCAGTGCGGGAGCTCCATGCATCCTTACTGGCGGATATGAGTTTATCCCTTACCCCATCCCAACTCCACCGAAGGAGTCGAGAGGATCCGGAGGGAGTGGAGAGTCGAGGAGGAAGAGAAAGAAGAAGGACGAGCTACCCGGAGCCAAGTATGAGAAGAAGATGAAGAATAAAGGTGTCTCGCCCAAGTGATTGTTACAAATAAGTTTTTGGTTTTATAGGTCGAAAGGATGTACGAGAACAACCCTTGCTTTTTGGATTCACGTTGTGGTTTTCTATACATCATGTCAGTTGTAAAAGAATGCACTTTGATTTTTGAATGAATTTTTTTTTACTTTGTTTACATTACATATTGTTCCAAGTGTTCAAATATTCTTTGCATTTTCTAGCATTATACTTATGTAAATTAACTTTTCATTACACATAGATTTAAGTTTGTTGGAGGAGGACTTTCGAGACTTCAGGAATTCGAAGTTGAACTGGGAAAATAAGAGAATCTCTGGTAAGTACGTGGGGATATGAATTTTTAACTTTGCACCCTCGAGACTTAGCCGAATTTTCCTGTTTCTCTGAGAGTTGGAAGTTATGTCGTTTTATTCGATCCTGATTTCGAGTTAGCAAGCTTGGATCATCACGCGACATCACACAATTGGATTAGGATTAAAGTCGATCATTACAAAGATGATCAATGTGATGCTCGAAAAGCGAACCTGTTTGAACTGATCACTCGAATATCCACATAACATGTGGATATATTGTAAAGACCCAATATTTAAAAAAATAAAATAGTAACCTTCTTCTAGGTGAATAAATTCTCCACTTCAGCCACAGCCATTGTGTTGCAGCATGGTTCGTTACTCAAGAATTCCATGATATAGCCTAGGCATAAGTTCACAAACTAAAACATTAGAAACAAAATTTGACCTTGAACTTAAGGGCACAATCCATTCTTTCTTAGACCAGTAACAACTCTGCAGCTTTGGGCTAGGCTTTTACAATGAAGAAATGCTAGCTATGGATTTTTGAACAACAGCAGCAACCAAACTCATTTCAAGTCCTCCCACTTTATAGTTCCTTTTTATTTCTATATGGCTTGCCACAAAAGTCCACTTGCATGCTAATAAATAGAAAGTAAAAAAAGGACCTTAAGTATCTGCTATTTACAAGTTCTAAAAATAGTGAATAGTATTGAAGACCTCGTGATGCAGTAAAATAAATAATTTACAAAAGTAAATCATCATAATCTATTTTATTACATTAAGCATCCATGAAAGAAGATAACATCGATGCATAAGAAATGAATTTAAATAAACAACCTGTGAATTCAGCATGCATGCCGAGCTCCCTTCTTCTTCCCCTTTCTATCACCTCAAATCTTCCAATTTTACATATTTTGTACAAAGAAAAAAGTTTCAACTATTTGGATTGCGCCTAGCCTATACACCCTAGCCCAGTCTAAGGGTTTCGGTGTTATTGCATAGGAAAAGACTGCCAACATACCCCTTTTGAGAGATCAAGACCATGTAATTCTATTTTCTTCTATTCTCCGGCATCCAAATACTCATTAGTATATCACATGCATTGCATCCATTCAATCATTGTAATCAATATGATTCAATACAATTAGTGCAAATTTTGAAACTGATGCAATCAACATAATTAATAAAATCACTGCACTAACACAATCAAATAAGACAAGAAAATAGCACTTATCAATTACAAAATATCACTATGTGAAATAAACAAAAAAAATTAACATGATGTCTTCAAAAACCAACAACACCCGATGTCAATTCCAACTTATAAAATAAGAAGGTAACAACATTAATATACTTATACAATTGTTATTTATCAATCAATAATTGTAAACCCTCAGTGTAAGTAGAAACCATTTTGTCTATACAAATAATTCAAACTAGTAACACAATCATCAATGCATAGTAATCCAATTAATATTGGTACCACAACTTTCATCATTAAACAACCATTATTAACTACATATCAATTTGTAGTAATCAATGGTAGGACATTGCATAAACAACCTTATTGCGATCCATCATCAAGAAACAATACATATAGTAAATAAAGCTTAACTGTTAGCATGTATTGGAACCATTCAATCATATTTACGATAATTGTTTTTATTAGAAGTACAAGATTAACTTATTATTGTTCATTATAAAAGGATCTTTTCTTGTTTAATTTATTTTTAGAATTCTCATTGCTTCTCATCCTTTAAAACGTTATATTTAATCAAAATATAATCTCCTCAAGTAACTTTTAAAATCAATTGTATTGTTATTTTACGCTAAGTTAGTAGAGATTTCATATTAAATTCTTTTAACACACTAAAAAGTCATTTTATTCCCATTTATTCTGAAAGAATGCAATTTTCAGTAAACTATATCATTATTTATAAAATATTGTTTTGTTGAACTAGAATAGAAATTCTTTTTATTTTAATGAATAAATCATATATTCAAATCCGTCACTTATTTTAGTTCGAATTCTAATAGTGCAATGATCAGTAAAAATAGTAAACTTAGACACGATGCATCCCAGATGTCTCAAATATCAAATAATTTTCAACATTTCATGTTATAAATTAATAATTGTAAATTTTATTTGAGAGACACTAAACTTATAATTTAAATTCAATTATTGAATTATAAAACTCATGCCGATGCTTTTACAAAAAGTCTCCAATCTCATACAAACCATATGCGTAAAAATTGCTCCATTTTATTTGACATGCGTTCTACTTTGCTGTAGCAAATTTGTTGTAAACCTTGCGTTAGCTTTTTTCCGCTTTCTCTTTTATTTTGATTCCCTACCATTCTTTGATTTAACATGTAATCTTTTCGTTGTTTCTATTGTATAAAATTTGGGGAAGAAAACAGAGGATGTGCCTAAGGAAATTTCAAGTGGGAAGAAGGAAACAAAAGAAGAAGATGGAGGTTAAGGTTAGATTGGTCTTGTTTATATAGGAATTAGAGATTGATTTCATCTATTGGATTAACCCTAGAAATTCTTAAATCACATCACAACCACTCCTCTAATTACTTTGTAATGATGTAATATCTTAAGGCACATTTCATATGTTTATTATTATCATAGTTATCCGACCCTTGATAACAAGGGATTTGAATACTCCAAAAAAAGTAACAAATGAACGTATCTTCAAAACTTATAAAAGAGTTAGCGTTTATACAAAATAATTAATTTTTAGTCTTTAAGAAAAAAATTCCTAATAAAAACAAATCAGTTGACCTGCATGTTGATCAATGCTAAAATAATCCTCACATGTATGATAAATCAAAGCATTTACAGATATACATGTATATGACAATTCAGAGTTATACTAGTTAATGTCTAATAGCTGCAAAATATGTAATAAACCTCCACAATCATACTTAAATAAATTGTCAATTACTGCACAACCGATTGCTAACCTATTTTCAAAAGTGGAAGCCAGCTATATAATTTTAACTCCCTCTTTTTTTCTACTCTCCCTATAACATACAAAGTCAATGCATAATCCAGTTATATATATATATATATATATATATAATATATATATACATGCACACATACATACACTCATAGGATTTAAATAACAAGTTAATAATTGTGCAATTAATTCACAACCTATGAATTTAATGTACTATAGTTTGGAAACAACATGCATCCCATATATATGTGATTATATATATATATATATATATATATATGCACACGTGAAATCTTTCCTTATATGCAACTTTTGATTTTATATGTCTCCCATTTATATATAAAAATTTACACACATACTTCTTACTTGGAACATGTATCTTTTTGATTATTTTCCTTTAAGTTCAAAAATCCGTTATTGATAGGAATTGAACTGATGACCTCTCATTTTAAAGTCTACTATTTTAACCACAAAACTAAGCACTGTTTTGTTTTCAAAATTAGAACACTGAAAGTTACGGTTTTATATGCGTATTTTTTAAACTTAATAGGTCAATATTTTCTAAATTGTAATCCCAAATATATCAAAATTATATATCAAATCGATCGTCTTACGAAGATCTTCGCAAAGTTTATATACACAACATTTGATTTATCTTAAAGTAAAAATTAATTCTTAATTACTTTAGTTTCGGAATCGGAAAAAGTTACGTTTTGTTACATATATGGTTAAGTTGTCAATTTCGGGAATTGATTCTTAACCCAATCATATTGTAATCGCGATCATATCCTAGTATTACGTCGATTGTCGAAGATGACGATTGTTTAATCCATAGAACTAAAGGTTGTCACCGTGTTTCGAATTACTTGTTTGTAGAGAGCCTTGGCCTTGAGAGACGTCGGAAGTGATTTCCTTGGTGCTGAGACTTCAATTTTGAGTTATCTTCTCTATATGATGGGTTTTCTCCTAGAAAGTCACTCTGTGGGTCATGGAGAAGATGATAATAGTGAGGATGTAGGAACTAGTGGAGGATTGGTGTTCTTGGGCCTGCTTTCGAATGTGCCTCCGGTTATGCTTCTCGGCATGTCCCTACGTATTCGAGGAATGGCCAAAGCTCGAGTGGAGGCGGGTGGCCATGACTACTACAAAGAGGAGGTGTTCGTTGGAGAAGAGGGTTTTCTTCTCATTCCTATTTCGTCTTTAATCAAGGATATAATGTCGGGAGTTATTTGCAAATCGGTTTTTCCAATCATAACCTCGGAGACCACTGTGTCGATTGAGACAGTTGTGGGAACTGGTGGAGGACCGGTACCACTAGGTCCACTTCCAATTGTGCCTCAGGTTGCACTTCCTGACGTGTCCCTAACTGATTGAGGAGTGATTAGAGCTTAAGTGGAGGCAGAAGGACATGATAACAGTGAAAATGAGATGTCTGTTGGAGAAGAGGTTTTGCTTCTCGTTCCCGTTTCATCTCCAATGAGGGAGACAAGTTTAAGAGTGATTTGCAAACTTGTTTCCCCTATGAAAACCTCAGAGACCACTGCCTCGATAGAGATGGTTACGGGAAGTGATGGAGGACTAGTGCACCCCGGGCCCGCTTCTGGTTGTGCCTGCGATTATGCTTTCGGACGTGCCCCCAACTAATAGACAAGTGGTCGGAGTGCAGGTTGAAGTAGAAGGCTGTAACGAAAATGAAGAGGGGCGTTCGTTAGTGTAACAACCCGTATTTTTGAATAACATGTTATAACATAAATGGAGGCAGAATTAAACTGTAAAATCTGAATCAAGGGAAACGGGCTATGCCATTGCGTTCGTCTCGGAAAAATACGCGAAATAGAGTCCGAGTTTTCGAAAATCGGAGTCCGTATGACCAAGATATGGCCTCGCGAACTTTCACGAAAAATTCCCAAATTAAAGTATACTTAATTAAGTGAAATGGGTTGCGCAGAGAAATATATATATTGATATATATATATATAATTGAAAATTAAATAAATAAATATGCAAAAATGTTCAAAACAGCGAATTGGGAGAGGGGAATAACCGAACCGGCCGATTTTTGAGGTCGACCCGATCCTGCTGGGTCGACTAGGGGTTAATCCAGGGTGTTTGGCTGTCAACCCGTGGGCCGATTCGCTCAAATGCAGATTTTGCATTTGAATGGTTCTTATGGTCCATCTTTAATCTAAAGGCCCTAGATGGTTCCTACACTTGACTTCTTCCCCAAGACATGCTTTGATGGCTTGGATTGAATCTAGGGTTAATCCTATGTCCTAAAACACTTGCCTAATCTATAAATAAGACCCTAACCTACCCTAAATCATCATTATTCATTCATACAACTAAACTATGGCAAAATCAATCCTCTCATGGCTTCCACTCTCTTCATAAAATTCCTAAATAAATTCCTAAGTGATTTTCCATGCATACAAGTGTTTTCAAACTTGTATGAGCATCATTAGCTTGCATTCAAGTCAAGTTTATATATTTGCATCATAAAGAAAGAGTCTTGATCATTTTGGCTCAAGGGTTTTGCTTGCATTTTGGGTTTAATTGATTTCATAAGGGCTTTGTCATATTTTTGTGACTTCTTAAGCATTGTAAGCCCTATTCTACTTTCATACTTAAACTCTAAAGTTAAATGTATGATATGCAAGTTTATATGCAAGTTTATCATGTTGTGATATGCAAGTTTATATGCAAGTTTATCATGTTGTGATATGCAAGTTTATATGCGAGTTTATCATGTTGTGATATGCAAGTTTATATGCAAGTTTATCATGTTGTGATATGCAAGTTTATATGCAAGTATGCCAAGTTATGTTATGCAAGTTTGGGTTGAACATTTTGTTCATGCTATCATGTTATGCAAGCTTATTTTGGGTTTATGAACATAAAGCTTTAAGCTTTATGCCAAAGGTTGCATTTTAGCAACATGTAAGTTATCATATCTCTTATGATAACTTGCATGTGAGGCTAAATGCGAACTTATGGCCATCTCTACATGTCATTTAGCACCATGTATCACCAATATGCTAAGTTTGGTTTTATGCATGCTTTTGAGGCCTAAAAATGTAATATGCAAGTGTATGAACATATGAACATTTCATATGCCACCATGTTAAGCTTGTGGCTTCAATACCTTTATGTCATGATTATGCCAAGTTCCCTCTTTCTATCCTTTATGCGCTATTGCGATATGTAAGCGATGGGATTGCGTTTGGGGTTGGGTAAACTTAAAAGACATAAAACATAAGCTTGGGAATTTACCTATTAAGTTAGGTCTACCCATTGGGAATTTACCTATTAAGTTAGGTCTACCCAATTGCTTGAAAACTTGTAACATGTTTTGGAAACATGATGGACATGACACTTAGAAAAGATAAGTGTGGCCAACTCGAGGTTGGGTTGAGTTTGTAGCGTAAACCTACCCGGAACCGACCGGCTTAACTAGTTGCTACAAACAATAGGACCCAATGTGAGAAGTTGGTCATGTTGTACCTTGAACCCGAGGTTAGACCAAGTTGTGGTGTAAAGCTACCCGGACCCGCCCGGCTTAACTAGTAACCACAACAAGGTCTAATGTGAGAGGTTAAGGCGCATTAAATTAATTAATGCCTCGTGATTAGGGTTAAGTCATGGTCCACTTAATACTTAACCAATTTGGGCTTGGTAGATTAATCGGGGTTAAGTCGTGAACTCATCGTTACACTTAACCAAGTTAATCCAGGATTAGCAAGAGGGTTAAACCGTACTTAACCCACTAGAAAAATCCTAGCAATGGGGGCCCACTCCAGCAGTAATCCCAAGTTAGTATCATCATGACCCTAGGGACTAGGCTAGGGTGGGGGCACGATTACTGGACTGGAGGTAAGTGACCAAAAGCGACGGCAGAGGGTACGCCGGTGTAGTTCCGGGCGGACTCTGGTCGTGCACATAGTCCGTAGCCGGAGAAAACATGCACGGGTACCAGTAGATCGGGACTGTGCACTCATGTTCATGGTGTCCAGGGCTTGACGCCCTAGGGCTTGATACACCCGAAGGGTGGACCCGGCACAGTTCGACTACAATTATGATTGGGTCGTATTGACACCAACACGTGACGAGTTAGGCTTAGGGAGCCGATCGACTAGACCGTTTGGTTGGACCTTGTATTAGGGTCATTTCATGTTATTGGGCCAAAGCATGGGCCAAGGGATCAATACTTGTTTCTTCAAGTCATGTTAGTTTGCTAGTACACCTATGGTGCAAAACCTTAATCCTGATTATGCGATGACACCTTTATCTACCTTGTTAGTTAATCATCATGCTAGTATATTGTTATCCTTATGTTCATCCCTACTGCTCGTGCCAGTTAACTTTATCAGTTTACATTGATTGTAGTAGGGCTTACTCAGTCTTTTTGACTGACCTGTTTTCTTTCGCCTCTTTTCTTCCGTTTCCCCCCCCCCCAGGTTCTCAGGGAGGGAATACTGGAGCTTAGCTTGGATTTCGGATTGCTTGCTTGTGGGATTTCAGCTCATGTACGGTTTCGACATGAAGCTAGCTATGGTTACCACTTAATTGGGGATAGCACTTATTTATTTCAGTTTTTCAGTTGATGTTGTTTTATCTAGACTTGTTTATTTGGGAAGCTATGTTGTACCAGACTTGTTTTGAAATGTTTTGAAATCTTCCGCTGTTTTATCTATGTTATTTACTCTGTTTACATATATACATATGTTCTTGTTCTGCCTTGATATATCATTATGCATGTTTACCTGATTCAAACGCCCCTCCAAAGTCAGAGTGCTTGCAAGAGCCACCCTGGTGGAGGTGGGGTGTTACATTTGGTATCAGAGCATATGGTACGAGAAGGAACAAAAAAAAAAGCTTTTAGAAAACTTTTGGAAAACTATTTTCAAAACCAAGTATAAAGTATTTTCCAAAGAAAAGTCTAGTTTATTTTAAAGGCTTTTCCCCAAAAAGCCATTAGCAAAATTCCTTCGTTTTTCTCCATTCTGAATCTGTCTTTTTCTTCGTTTTCAGTATGGCCGATAACTTTGCTATTCCGGAGGGAGTACACGTACCTGTTTGGTATAGGAGACTTTTGGAGGCTAGGGCGACCGAAGCCGGCCCCGCAGATGTTCCTCCTCCTCCTCCTCCGGTAGTTAATGTTCCTCCTCCTCCTCCGGTGGTTAATGTTCCTCCTCCTCCTGTCGCTGAGGTTCCTCTTCCTCCTCCCCCTCAGCATCCTCAAGTGGACTTCGCAAAGACTTGCAAAGATTTCAAAGCAATGGGTGGCAAGAACTTTCAAGGCACTGAGACTTTTGTAGAGGCCAGAAATTGGTTGAAAGAGACCGAGGATTTGTTTGCTATCTTTGGGTTAGACGATCAGAGGAAGCTCTTGTTGGCGGTTTGGCTTATGAAGGATGAAGCCGCTTATTGGTGGGAAGTCACCAATGGTACTAGGCCTGTTGAGACTTGGGCCGATTTCAGGGCAAGGTTCATGCTTAAGTTTCTATCTTCTGCTGAGGAGAATCTGCAAATGGAGAGGTTCATAACTTTGAAACAAGGAGATATGTCTGTCAAAGAATATGTGAACAAGTTCAATCAGTTAGCTCGTTTTGGCTTGGATATGGTGAATACTCCTCAGAAGAAGGCTCTTCGTTTTGCTAGAGGATTGAATGAGCCGTTGCAGGGATTGGCTATGTCACATATTCCCCATGGGGCCACGTTTGAGAGTTTGGTTGATATGGCGTTACTTCAGGGAGATGTCAAGAAAGAAACCAAGATGAATGATACTCAAGCCAAGAAGACTGATTCCCAGGGAAAAGGAAATCAGGGTAATCCAAGTGGTCAGAGCAGTCAAGGCAATCAGAACAAGAACAAGAGTCAAGGCAACAAGGGGAACAACAACAAGGGCAATAACAACAAGGGCAAGAACAACAAGGGGAAGTGCCATTATTGCGGTTCAGTTGGGCATCTTATTAAGGATTGTAAGAAGAGGAAAAGGAAGAATGGTGAATGCTTTTTCTGCGGTGAGACTGGACATTTCAGTAAGGATTGCCCGAGGAAGCAAGGGCAAGGCCAGGGTCAGACTCAGCGTGCTGGACCTTCAGGAGGGCAAGTTCATGCTCTCAATATCGCTCCAGTTCCCGATCGAGGTAGTATTTCTGTTGAGAGCCTTGTATATATTTCTGATTTTCCAGTTCATACCTTGTTTGATTCTGGTGCATCGCATAGCTTTATCTCATCTGATCTTGTTGATAGTTTGCACCTTAGTACTAGCTTGGTAGATGATCCCGTCTGTGTCTCAAATCCTATTGGGGGTTCCGCCCATTTGTCTATGATATGTGGGGATTTGAGGATCTCTATACTGAGTGTAGAGTTCTTGTGCAGTGCTTATGTTCTTGGTTTTAGGGGTTACGGATTGATATTGGGCATGGATTGGCTGTCCAGATATGGAGCCATTCTTGATTGTGAGCATAGGGTTGTGAGGCTCGTGACTCGCCTCGGAAACACCCTAGAGATTTCTTGTGATCCGAGAGGTCCCGTCATGTTGTGCTATCTGGAATCACTCGACTCGTCAATGGAAATTCTTCAGTCTGTGAGAGTGGTTCGAGAGTATCCGGATGTTTTCGATGAAGTTAGGGGGTTGCCCCCTAAGCGAGAGATTGATTTCCGCATTTATCTGGTGGATAATGCAAATCCTGTTTCTTTGCCCGTTCGGCACATGGCTCCGCGTGAAAGGCGGGAGCTAAGTAAGCAAGTGAAAGAGTTGCTTGAGAAGAACTTCATTAGACGAAGTATATCTGAATGGGGAGCGCCTGTGGTATTTGCTACCAAGGCGGATGGTTCTCTCCGACTTTGCGTTGACTATCGAGAGTTGAATAAGCTGACTAAGAAGAACAGACACCCGTTACCGAGGATTGATGATCTCTTTGACCAGCTTGTCAGTGCTTCTGTTTTCTCTCTGCTTGATCTTGCTACGGGGTTCCATCAGCTCAGGGTAGCTGAAGATAGTATAGACAAGACTGCGTTCAGAACTCCAGATGGATTCTTCGAATGGCTTGTCATGCCGTTCGGCTTGACTAATGCACCCGCATATTTCGTGGACTTGATGAGTAGGGTGTTCAGGGAGTTCTTGAACAAGTTTGTCGTGGTCTTCGTAGATGATATTCTGATCTTCTCTAAGGATGAGGAAGAGCACGCAAGGCATCTCAGGGAGGTGATGGATACGCTTAGAGCGCATCAGTTGAAGGCCAAGTTCTCCAAGTGTCACTTTTGGAGAAGGGAAGTTAGATTCCTTGGGCATATAGTATCTAAGCAAGGCTTAGCGGTGGATCCCGCTAAGATAGTGGCAGTTCAGGATTGGAAGACTCCAAGGAATGCAACCGAAGTGAGAAGTTTTCTAGGTCTTGCGGGTTTTTACCGGAAGTTCATCAAGGACTTCGCAAAGATATCCGCTCCTCTCACTAAATTGACGAAGAAGAATTTAGTTTTTGCTTGGAGCATAGAATGCGAGCTTGCTTTTCAGAAGCTCAAGAGAGCCCTCACATCAGCACCTGTTCTAGCTTTGCCCGATGGAGGGAAGTTATTTACCGTATACACCGATGCATGTGGCAAGGGGTTAGGAGCTGTTCTTATGCAAGAAGGAAGAGTGATATGCTTTGGCGGTAGACAACTCAAAGTGCATGAGAAGAATTATCCCACTCATGACTTAGAGTTGGCAGCAATAGTATATGCACTCAAGGCTTGGCGCCATTATCTTCTGGGAGAAAGATTTGAGCTTTATACCGATCACAAGTCATTGAAGTATCTCTTTTCTCAGAAGGATCTGAATCTGAGGCAACAAAGATGGATGGAATTCTTGGCGTCCTACGATTTTGAGATAGCTTATACCCCTGGCAAGGGGAATGTGGTAGCAGATGCATTGAGTAGAAGAAGGTTGACCCTAAGTCCTCTATTCGTTGAGATGAAGAATTTAGAGTATGTGGCAACCTTTGATTTCTCTTTGGCGATTGAGTCGATGACCGGTTCTTTAGCATCTCTGGAACTCAGACCTACCCTTCTTGATCAAGTTGGGGCTTCGCAGAGAGAAGACCCTCAGATAGTTGAGATTATGGATAAGCTAATTCGAGGAGAGACGTCTAGTCATCTCGCTCGATATTCTATTGATGACAAGGGTTGGCTGAGGAGAGACGGAAGGTTATGTGTTCCAATGGTAGAAGATCTAGTAAGAAGAGTTCTTGAGGAAGCGCATCGCTCTAAGTTGACTATACATCCGGGCGGAGATAAGATGTATAAAGATATGAAGCGCATTTTCTTTTGGCCTGGGATGAAGAAGGATGTGGCAGAATTTGTCTCTAGATGTATCATTTGCCAGCAAGGTAAGGCCGAGTCGAAGAAGCCCGGTGGGCTATTGCATCCTCTAGACGTTCCACTATGGAAGTGGGAGAGTATTTCCATGGATTTTATCGATGGGCTACCAAGGTCAAGGAAAGGGAATACGAGCATTTGGGTTATTGTGGATAGACTTACGAAGAGTGCTCATTTCATTCCGGTGAAGAGCAAGAGGACCGCATCTTGGCTAGCGTCTGTATATCTTCGTGAGATTGTGAGACTACATGGAGTCCCTTCTAGTATAGTCAGTGACCGTGACCCAATCTTTACAAGTCAATTCTGGAATAGCTTGCAAGAAGCTATGGGCACAAGATTGAATCTAAGTACGGCTTATCACCCACAGACGGACGGTCAAACCGAAAGGGTGAATAGGGTACTCGAGGATCTGTTGAGGCTTTGTATTCTGGATTTTGGTGGTACTTGGGAAGACCATCTTCCTCTTGTTGAGTTTGCATATAATAACAGTTATCAGGCAAGCATAGGGATGGCACCATTTGAAGCTTTATATGGGAGGTCGTGCAAGTCGCCTACATGTTGGTGGGAGACTACAGATGAGCTTATACTTGGGCCTGATATGATCAGAGATACATCCGAGAAGATCGAGTTGATTCGGAGACGGATGAAAGCGGCCCAAGACCGACAGAAATCCTATGCTGATAAGCGAAGAACGGATTTGGAGTTTGATGTTGGGGATATGGTTTTCGTGAAGGTTTCTCCTTTGCGGAATGTGGTCCGATTTGGAGCTGTTGGGAAGTTGGCACCGAGGTTTGTTGGACCATTCCCTATTATAGAGAGGATCGGGCAGATGGCTTATAGAGTGAAGTTGCCCGAGAAGCTTGCTGGAGTACACGATGTTTTTCATGTCTCGCATCTCCGGAAGTGTTTACATGAATCAGCAGAGGTTGTTGAGCCAAGTGTTCTAAAAGATGTAGAAGTGGAGAAAGAGGCTACCTTGAGGAGAGCTCCGATTCGTATCTTGGGACCAAGAAGCTAAGGAATCGAGAGGTCAAATTGGTGAAGGTTCAATGGGGTGAAGCCGAAGAAGACGCAACTTGGGAAACCGAGGAGAAGATGCGTGGGCTTTATCCATTCCTTTTTGAGGGTACACTCTCAATCTCTTTTCTTTGTTAGCATATCTTTCTCTTTGCTATCCATGTTTATCTAGTTTATCGTGTTAATCTTGTCATGAGAACCTTAGGTAGAAACCCTTTGGATGAAACATGTGTTTGAAACATGTTATGCATGATGGTTGCAAGTGGTTGCAAGTGTTTGCAAGTGGATACTCGTGGATGCATAATACACGTTAGGCACTAAGATCGGCTCACACATACCGCATATGCATGAGTGTTTATGCTTATTCATGGATGAAAACTTGTTATGCTATCACGTGGATGTTGCATATGGATGAATGTTATGTGCACTCATGTAGAGATTATAAATTATGTTAGGAATTTGCAAACATATGGACTCATTTCACTAACATATTTTGCATTAAGGGGGTTTACTGAATCAGTAACCTCCTGATTTTCGCATTAGATAAGTACATATACACACACCTTTGCATATGATCATACAGCATTTAGAACCTTTTAAGGACAATGATTGCTCGTGGATGATGTTTTGAGTAGATGGATGATGGATGGTAGGATACGTTCTTCCTAACTTGGAGATTTCGGGGACGAAATCCTTTAAGGAGGGAAGAATGTAACAACCCGTATTTTTGAATAACATGTTATAACATAAATGGAGGCAGAATTAAACTGTAAAATCTGAATCAAGGGAAACGGGCTATGCCATTGCGTTCGTCTCGGAAAAATACGCGAAATAGAGTCCGAGTTTTCGAAAATCGGAGTCCGTATGACTAAGATATGGCCTCGCGAACTTTCACGAAAAATTCCCAAATTAAAGTATACTTAATTAAGTGAAATGGGTTGCGCAGAGAAATATATATATTGATATATATATATATATATAATTGAAAATTAAATAAATAAATATGCAAAAATGTTCAAAACAGCGAATTGGGAGAGGGGAATAACCGAACCGGCCGATTTTTGAGGTCGACCCGAGCATGCTGGGTCGACTAGGGGTTAATCCAGGGTGTTTGGCTATCAACCCGTGGGCCGATTCGCTCAAATGCAGATTTTGCATTTGAATGGTTCTCATGGTCCATCTTTAATCTAAAGGCCCTAGATGGTTCCTACACTTGACTTCTTCCCCAAGACATGCTTTGATGGCTTGGATTGAATCTAGGGTTAATCCTATGGCCTAAAACACTTGCCTAATCTATAAATAAGACCCTAACCTACCCTAAATCATCATTATTCATTCATACAACTAAACTATGGCAAAATCAATCCTCTCATGGCTTCCACTCTCTTCATAAAATTCCTAAATAAATTCCTAAGTGATTTTCCATGCATACAAGTGTTTTCAAACTTGTATGAGCATCATTAGCTTGCATTCAAGTCAAGTTTATATATTTGCATCATAAAGAAAGAGTCTTGATCATTTTGGCTCAAGGGTTTTGCTTGCATTTTGGGTTTAATTGATTTCATAAGGGCTTTGTCATATTTTTGTGACTTCTTAAGCATTGTAAGCCCTATTCTACTTTCATACTTAAACTCTAAAGTTAAATGTATGATATGCAAGTTTATCATGTTGTGATATGCAAGTTTATATGCAAGTTTATCATGTTGTGATATGCAAGTTTATATGCGAGTTTATCATGTTGTGATATGCAAGTTTATATGCAAGTTTATCATGTTGTGATATGCAAGTTTATATGCAAGTATGCCAAGTTATGTTATGCAAGTTTGGGTTGAACATTTTGTTCACGCTATCATGTTATGCAAGCTTATTTTGGGTTTATGAACATAAAGCTTTAAGCTTTATGCCAAAGGTTGCATTTTAGCAACATGTAAGTTATCATATCTCTTATGATAACTTGCATGTGAGGCTAAATGCGAACTTATGGCCATCTCTACATGTCATTTAGCACCATGTATCACCAATATGCTAAGTTTGGTTTTATGCATGCTTTTGAGGCCTAAAAATGTAATATGCAAGTGTATGAACATATGAACATTTCATATGCCACCATGTTAAGCTTGTGGCTTCAATACCTTTATGTCATGATTATGCCAAGTTCCCTCTTTCTATCCTTTATGCGCTATTGCGATATGTAAGCGATGGGATTGCGTTTGGGGTTGGGTAAACTTAAAAGACATAAAACATAAGCTTGGGAATTTACCTATTAAGTTAGGTCTACCCATTGGGAATTTACCTATTAAGTTAGGTCTACCCAATTGCTTGAAAACTTGTAACATGTTTTGGAAACATGATGGACATGACACTTAGAAAAGATAAGTGTGGCCAACTCGAGGTTGGGTTGAGTTTGTAGCGTAAACCTACCCGGAACCGACCGGCTTAACTAGTTGCTACAAACAATAGGACCCAATGTGAGAAGTTGGTCATGTTGTACCTTGAACCCGAGGTTAGACCAAGTTGTGGTGTAAAGCTACCCGGACCCGCCCGGCTTAACTAGTAACCACAACAAGGTCTAATGTGAGAGGTTAAGGCGCATTAAATTAATTAATGCCTCGTGATTAGGGTTAAGTCATGGTCCACTTAATACTTAACCAATTTGGGCTTGGTAGATTAATCGGGGTTAAGTCGTGAACTCATCGTTACACTTAACCAAGTTAATCCAGGATTAGCAAGAGGGTTAAACCGTACTTAACCCACTAGAAAAATCCTAGCAATGGGGGCCCACTCCAGCAGTAATCCCAAGTTAGTATCATCATGACCCTAGGGACTAGGCTAGGGTGGGGGCACGATTACTGGACTGGAGGTAAGTGACCAAAAGCGACGGCAGAGGGTACGCCGGTGTAGTTCCGGGCGGACTCTGGTCGTGCACATAGTCCGTAGCCGGAGAAAACATGCACGGGTACCAGTAGATCGGGACTGTGCACTCATGTTCATGGTGTCCAGGGCTTGACGCCCTAGGGCTTGATACACCCGAAGGGTGGACCCGGCACAGTTCGACTACAATTATGATTGGGTCGTATTGACACCAACACGTGACGAGTTAGGCTTAGGGAGCCGATCGACTAGACCGTTTGGTTGGACCTTGTATTAGGGTCATTTCATGTTATTGGGCCAAAGCATGGGCCAAGGGATCAATACTTGTTTCTTCAAGTCATGTTAGTTTGCTAGTACACCTATGGTGCAAAACCTTAATCCTGATTATGCGATGACACCTTTATCTACCTTGTTAGTTAATCATCATGCTAGTATATTGTTATCCTTATGTTCATCCCTACTGCTCGTGCCAGTTAACTTTATCAGTTTACATTGATTGTAGTAGGGCTTACTCAGTCTTTTTGACTGACCTGTTTTCTTTCGCCTCTTTTCTTCCGTTTCCCCCCCCCCCCCAGGTTCTCAGGGAGGGAATACTGGAGCTTAGCTTGGATTTCGGATTGCTTGCTTGTGGGATTTCAGCTCATGTACGGTTTCGACATGAAGCTAGCTATGGTTACCACTTAATTGGGGATAGCACTTATTTATTTCAGTTTTTCAGTTGATGTTGTTTTATCTAGACTTGTTTATTTGGAAAGCTATGTTGTACCAGACTTGTTTTGAAATGTTTTGAAATCTTCCGCTGTTTTATCTATGTTATTTACTCTGTTTACATATATACATATGTTCTTGTTCTGCCTTGATATATCATTATGCAAGTTTACCTGATTCAAACGCCCCTCCAAAGTCAGAGTGCTTGCAAGAGCCACCCTGGTGGAGGTGGGGTGTTATAGTTAGAGAAGATGGTTAGCTTCTTATTCCCCTTTCGTCTCCATGAAGGGAGGCAAGGCTGGGAGTGATTCACAATCCGGTTTCTCCGATGACAACCTCAAAGACCTCTACATCGATGGAAGTTCACGTTCTAAGCTCTCGAGCACTTATACACTTTCTAAAAGTTGTACTCATGTAATGTGAATCAACATTGCACTTAGATTCAGGTTGGTCGAAATTCCAATATTAGGAAACTCTAGTCATGTGAAGTTCGAGGAGATTGACTTCACTCTCAAGACTTCCTTTCGGTTTTTAGTCTTAAGGCATTGTGAAATTAGGATGTGCTAATAGATTGCCGCCTAAGTATACTAGAACGTATGTTGGTCGAGCTAAGTCCATCGAACTTGGGATGGTGCTAACAGACTACCGACTGAGTAAGCTTGAGTGAAGGTAGGTCGGGATATGTCTATTAGACTTAAAATACTTTCCCTTGGGCTCAGAGGTAAATGTGGTTGACTCTTTTGATTGTACTTGCGGTAGCTGTACTCCGGCAATCCTTGAATGAATCTCAAAGCTTGAAGCTAATGTTTTGGGACTTCGTACAAGGATTACAACCTAGTCAGTTCTAATAAAACACAAGCAACTCATCGAAATGAAAAAGTACAATCAAACTATTGCAGGAAACAAATACAACTAGGTTCATACAAAGTGGAACTCAAACAAGATGAGACATACGACGCGTTGTTAATGCCAAAGCCTCTTATTCCTATATAAATCTTGATGGGTCAAAAGGGTGATCCCAGGGAATCTAGTTGCTAGGCAAGGTCCTGGTTGGTTGTAATTATCGGTGAGCGTTGGATGGCTCAGGAACTTCTCCAGAGGGGCTCTATCAGTACTTCTCAAGCTTTCCCCGACGTATGAGTTTTCTAATGCCATCCTTTATGTAGCAGCATTCGTTTGTGTCGTGGCCGTACACACCGTGGAACCAGTAATATGTCATGGATTCTTTAGCCTTGTCTGACGGTTCTCTAGGATTCAACTTCTTATGCTGGAGAGTTTGTTGGTTCCTATACATATGTTTTTGAAGGGGTCGTTGAGCATAGTGGAGCTATGGAAAGACTGAAGTCTGGGATGTTTCCTCCTCTTTTTGCTACTATCTCCATTGTTTCCCTCTTGAGCAGGATTGTTTGGTGCATAGAGACTAGAGATTTGGACTTCATCTCGTAATCGGTTGTCATAACAAGATGCACAATTTTTATGTGCTTCTTCTTAGCAAAGGAGCTGGTTGGCTTTCTAGTAGATGGTTTCCAAAGTCTTTGGTTGTTCTCGATCGATCTATGCCTAAAATTCGGAATTGGGAAGTACGCCATAGCAAATTGAGTAAGGACGACATGGGGCTCTGGATCCTCTATAGCCAGGGCATCATTAAAACTTTACAAGTAGATCTTAAATGTATCATTGGGTCGTTGGAAGATGTCAGAAATTTTCAGGATGTCTTTGGGTTGATCGACAGACATCTTGAACTATTTAATCAGTCTCCTTGTGAGCTGGTCGAAATTTGGATGGTTCTTGGCGGGCGTTGAGAGAACTATAATAATGGTGCATCTTCTAGAGAGACGGGAAAGCACTTGCACTTCAAAATGTCTGTACCATGAACATAATCCTTGTGTGACTCGTACTGGTTTACGAAGTTTCGAGGATTAATTTTCATCTAGTAAGCCACTGCTTATGGCATGTTAATGTGTTTGGGTCATTTAGCATGGAACATAACTTCTTTGAAGAGGTTACGTCTCATATTGGTTTTCAAATCATCAGTGACATTCCCCCGGGATTGTCTCATTATATTGCTGGTAAGGATGGGAGTTCGGATCTACGCTGGATTCCAGGAATCATGATCCGACACAGGTGTGTGCGACCTTGGATGTCTTCTTGAGTGGACGCTATCTTCATCCATAGAGTGTTCGTACTCGATTCCTTGGATCCGCAGAGGTCAATGTGCAGGAACTTGGGCCTGTTTTATTGCATGAAGCTAGGGTCCAAGTTTTGAATGGTGATAGGTTGATCCTGCCTTGTAAGAGATTGAGCATTAATCCATCGATCGAGATTAGGCCTAAGTTGGGAACAGATGGGATAATGCGTTAAAACTATGATGGTGATTCTGGCAACATTGTGGCCGATTATCCGATGTTGGCTTTGGTTTCTTTGGGAGGAACTGGAAGTAGAGCTTAAGGATACGTGATTTGAGGAGGCCAACCGATCCTTTATGCTTGAAGGCGAGGTTTGTCTCACTGAGCATATACCTGAAATCGTTACATCGGCTGAAGGTTGCTCTCGATTTTCTTACTGAGACTTCTTTGTGTTTCTCCCAATTTCCACATGGTTTCGACAAATTCGACTCGAGAGATGAGAGCCTCAGGAGGCTGAGGAGAGTTTTCTTATTTAGCGTGGGAAAATCCGACCATAATGTCTTTTCCCTTGTTAATTATTGTGAGCAATGTCGGTAGAAAAGTCTAAGGAGACTCGAGTAGTGTTTGAAGTAATAAATGGAAGGCGGTAGGAAAAAAAGCGAAGTCTTTAAACTCGTAATGAAAGCACCAGAATTTTGACGCGCGAATGTTGGTGCAACATTCAAAGAGTTTCGAGATAATGAAACAAACCATCTAGAGTAGAAAACATGTAGGAAAGCAAATGACACACTATTTATAGTGGTTCGGCCCGCAAATGTCTAAGTCAACTTTGAATGGTTTGCTCTTTTATTATGTTCTTGTACTAGTTCACAATGGTGGGAACTATAGTTTCACGTCATTACAATGGCAATGGTGGAAAAATGTTTCTAGTTTGTACAAAATGGAGGTAAGTCCCTTCTTTTCGAAATGCCTAAGCAGATCAAATTGGTTCAAGTTTCGAAGATGTAGCTTATTTCTTCTTCCCAAAGTGAAGTAGTATGCTTGAGAGATCCTTCGAAGCATATCTTCTTTATAAAGTGTTCAAAGAGCATGGAGCTAAACCCTTAAACATAGAAGGTTGGGAGCTATTTATAGGAGAGCTGAAGGAAGTGGAGCATGTAGGAGTAGGTAGGATGTAGTGCCCACGCCCACAATTCGTACCCCGGGATCAGTGCATATCTTGTGTGTAACGACCCGGATTTTTCGGCCATTGAATTCTGAATATTTAAAATTTGTTTTAAAAATTTTAATTGAATTACATATAGGAATTTATTGATTAAAAACGAAGTTTGAACGTTAATTTATAATATAATTATAAAACGAGCTCGAAAACGCGCGGCAGTTCGTAATATAGAGTTTTAAACTTCAACGGAGGATACATGATTCGATATAAGTCGGATTTCTGTGAAACAAGACACGTTGGAACCGTATTGATTATAATTCTCATATGAAAGAGAAAAATCTAGATTTCGTGTTATAATTTGTTAGTTATGGTCAAATCAAAATTTGAAATAGTCGCTATAGAAATCGTTATTAAAATATACGTGTTAAAATAGCCGTTTTGCAAACGGACTCAGATTTTGACGAAATCAGTTTCATTGGGACCGTATCGTTAAATTATTGTACGGTGGTGAGTGGCATGGAAAACTGATGTCGTATGTAACCACGGTAGCCGTAAACGCTCGTTCAGTGCAATTTAATTAATTCAACTGAATAAAGGGATATTAGAGTGTAACTTGAACAGACAATCGAATCAGGCCACGAAACCAGTTCCGGTGAGTTCGTAGCGTCGGATATAGTCAGGGTAGGTATATAGTTTGTTATTTTTAGAGATCGGCAAATTTGGTGTTCAGAAGGGCAGTGCGGTACGCGCCAAAAACAGTCTACCGGGGCAACAGCCTCAGAATGCGACGAAACTAGTGCCGTTGGGTTCGTATCGAAAAGTTATTGTCGGTGTTCGCAGTTTCAAGTTGTTTTGATTTATCTGGTGATCGTGGAAAAATTAAACGCGTGTTGATTTCTGGTTTTATAAAGGAAATTTTTTCAAACGAAGTCGGAATTCGGCGAAACTTGTCCCATTGGGTTCAGAATACCTTTTTACACCAAGAATAGCTTTTTCATCAGTAAACAGAAGTCAACGGTGTTTAGTTTTACTTGATACTTCACCACGAAGTTTCGTTAAAATAAAATATTAATAAAATATCCTATGTAACCACTATTCTCAAATCACCTATAACTTTAAAGTATACCTCAGCGATAGATGTTAATTAACAAAGTGAATAAATGGTTTTGAGGGACAAGTTGACAGCTATGTTTATTTTCCTTGCCGACAAAGGAATTGGAGAAGCAGACCTATATATTAAAAGAGGGATAGCGTATCTATCTTCAGACTTGCCAACACATGGCTATAAACCATGCCTAAACTAAAGCCGCTACCCAAATTCTTTTCGCATTTACTTCATCCGCATATAAACAGTATGCTACCGCCCTATTTTGGTCAGAATACACATGGAAAAATCTATCGACTAGCAGACATAAATTAATGCAAGCACATGGAAGTTTATTCAGTGCAGGCGTAAATTAATTAAAGCACATGCTATCAAACAGTAATCTAAACACCTACTCTACAAACCGTGGCGGCCAAGTTGCTTAGTAATATATATATACAGCTGAGCTTCTTCAAACTGAAAAAAAAAAAAACAAAGCAAAGAAAAAAGGGAAAAAAAAACGCAAGCTGAAAATCATTCATTTCAAAGTAAATACTCCAGTAAAATCCAAAGCCCATATACGTATATGTAAACCCGATCGCTGTAGAGTTTATGAGGGGAGTTCGGAAGGAGTGGAGGTGGAAGGTCAGTCGTCGTCCGTCGAAGTGGTGTAGCTCCAGTGAAGTCTGATGAACTGCGGTTTGCTTCTATGGTGTTTTTCTTCGAAGGTAGGGCGCCGGAAGGAGTTATGAAGTGCCGGAACCATGGAGAGGGAAGCATGGATGGGAGTACGCATGGAAGTGGTGGTGAAATGTATGAAACGCGCTGGGTTCCTTACTGGAGGTAGCAGGATCAAATTCTTGAAACAAGAGGGTGCAGTTTTTTTTAAGCGGGTAAGGGTGATGAATAACAACAGGTTAAACATGGTTAGGAAGTTGGTTAGTGTAAACACAGGGATTAAGGATTAAAGTGTCGATCTAGTGCTTACATTGCCTGGGTGAGTAAATGGTTTAAGTGAGGGCCAGGATGACATTTGAATGGTATATGCGAATGAAGCATGGTGGTATCTGGGGTGGAAACTCGGCCATGAAAGTTGGAATTGGAACTTGTTCTTTTTGAGTTGGATGGTGAAACTAGGGGACATGCTTGTGTAAGAAGAAAATTTGAATCTGGGTCTGGAAATCATGGGGACACGCAGTGGGGAGGATGGATGGAAAGTTCGGTTACCCATTAAGGTGCTGTAGCAAGAAATAAAGGGCGACAGGGGAGGTAACGCAGACAAAGGGTTTGATTTTGAATCGGTAATTTAGAACCATTAATTATATATACTATTTAGATAATATAAGGTCATATGACGGTTACAACTTAATCGTATATCCACAGAATTAAACACGATTGGACCCGTTGGTACCATAACGAGTAGGTCTACATCATGGAACTATTTTCCGCTAGGAACAGAGCTACTTGAATCTCTTGGAAAAATCAAACATCTGTCTGATTTTAAAATGAGACCAAAGCTGAATCATCAACCGAAAAACCAAGGTGAGTAAACTCACTTACTCCCTCTCGTTTATATTTTGATATATAAACGAGTTTTAAATATTTTTATAATGTGCAATGATTGATTGGTTGAATAGTTGGTAATTTGGTTGAATTGGTTGATAGGATTACACCATTAATTGATCATTAGTTCTGATATTTCATTTTGATGTGAAATAATATTTTTGATGTTATTAACGTCGGTGGATGCAGGGAAACAGGTTGGAGGGATCCAACTGGATCCCTCAGTATTTTATTTACTGTTTTATTTGATGGTGATATATGTTATGCTACATTATCCATGGTTGAATTTGTATGTTTGATTTACCCTGGCCTTAGGAACCTGGTATTTTAGATACCGTAAAATATCATCGAATGTGAAAAAAGGAAATTAGAATTTAAAAGCAGAGTTTATTTCCAAATTAGAAATAATTTCTTTTTCATTGAGTTGCAAATGGAAACCTATTCCATTGGGTAAACCAAGAAAAATGTTATAAATAAAGATATAAATGAAGTGAATCATTAACCATTGGATAAATTAAAAGGTGAGTTCAAATATGAATGTATATTTGAAAGTGAGTATCGGGTTTGAAACCAATATTTGAAATGGATTTGAATTTAGCAAAGTACAGAGGAAAGTTTAAAGGAAGATTTTCAAATGCTTAAAATAAAAGAATAATAGTTCAAAACAAGGAAATATTTTGCAAATAAAATGTATATAAAAAGGGGATTTATAGAAATCGAATTAAGTGGTTAGAAGAATGTATAGTTTATAAATATGTTTAAAGGAGAACTTGAATTGTTTAAAATCAACAGAATTTATAAATGGACAACGGAAGCGTGTGCGCCGCACACGGTATTTTATTCTAAATAGCAATTTTAACACTGCCGTTATAATAACTATTTCAATAGCAATCTTAATGCTATGGTTATGATAAGTGTTCTATAATGCTAGACAGCGGTTTTAACGCTGTTGTTGAAAGCAATGTTTTATAAATCAAACATTTGAAGACAGCAATTATAACGCTACCGTTATAATCAATATTTTTATAAAGAAGGTGTGTTCGCAGATCAAATCCGAGATTCGCGTAAGCAATGTTGGTTTAAAGTTGTGAGCTCTGACTATTTCAAAGTTAAGAATATCGTTTAATTAAGGTCTGAGAGGTAATTATACCCCAACTTGACTGACTGCATTATTGACGGAGAAATGGTTAAGGCTCGATAGCAAGGATTGGTTAGTGATATCGTTAGTTAACGAATGATTTATGATTTGAGTTATAATAACGATGTTATAACATCAGTTTAATTCAAAGAATTTAGAAATGTTTTCTAACTGGAGTAAAAGATATTTTCTCAATAAAGGAATTATATATATTGGAAATGTTTCCCAATAATCGAGAGAGAAAATAGTGCTTTGAAAGAACACGAAAGGTGGAAAAATGGGAATTGGAAATGATAATGTAATAAAGAACTAATATAAAAAGGGCCCAGTGTTGTTTGATGCTTGATTGATAGAATTTCCATTTGGAAACAAGACCGTTGATTGTATGGATGTTTCTTTGATAGTTAAATCACTGACTATCAAAGTTTTGATTTATTTTATACCTCCGTGTCAATATGGAGAGACCGGGATCAGATTTGATATCTGAAAACCACTCCGTATTGGCGTAAGCGTTATGAAGCAACTTATGCTGAAGAAAATTGAAGACGGAGTTATGCAAGGGCTATCCTGTTTACGGGATAGTGCCTTCGGTTTGTCCAGACCCAGGACAACTTGTATGGACGAGTGTCTGACAGAGTATTTCCAAAGGGGGTTACGTACGTTGATTCCTTCAAACGTACGAAGTTGGTGGCATAGAAGGGAAACTTCTTTAGCCTAACAATCTGAGTATTTTTGTGGGAATCAATTAGTGATTTCCGATGGATCTGATGATGTGGCATTCAAAGTGAATGATGGCCAGATGTTCTGGAAGATAATTCAAACCTCAAGCCTCATCAACCCGGAAGTGGACAAAAATCGGGCAGGCAGCATGGCTATGTGGGTCGCACCCGTTAGGATGTATGATCACCTATCTAGAGAAGTTCCTTTTGTTCTTAAATCTATCGATGCTGTCCCTTTTCGGGAGGCGGTTGCTGATCCCAACCGTCGGTGGTATACATTCGATACACTCAAGCGAAATGAGTGGTCGGTCATGTGTGGGCCGGGTTGCAAGACGTTCTTGTTGAACCCAGTGTATTTGCCTCTAGAGATACACGTTCGGAAGGTGGTCCCATACCTTGTCAAGTTGGAATCCAATCTCCAATAAGTGCCTGCGAGTTTGATTGTATATTATATATGTAGAACGTGAGATGCAAGCGTTCTACTAGATTTTAATTACTTGTGATTAGACATTATTATAATATCAGATAATATATGATTTCCAAAGTGTTTTGGGTTATCGTAAGGTAAAAACCGTCTGTGTTTATGTGTGGATCGGTCTTACGATTATCATTTCTTTCGAAAGGATTTTAAAAGTTAAACAAATGGTTGGAGTTTACTCACACCAGTCCCATGACTGACCCAGAGTTTATTTTGTTTGTTTTCCCTAAACTCTTGGGTGCCCAAATTTGTACGGGCAGTCAAGTAGTCGGGATTTTACAGATTCACCTGGAGGAGATCGAAGCAGGAGGCTTCACCTGTTAGCTATAGTCTATCATACTTTCCGCTGTGTATTTTGTGGTATCTGGAAACAGGTGTTTATAACTGTTCCAGAGATAACTATTGTGCTCTGATGATGGTATGTATATATATACAGTTACTGTTTGTATTTCAAAAGTATGTTATATAATATATTTTATTCGTTCCGCTGTGAGATTCATGTTACTCTGATGTTGTTGTCTTCTTCTTCTTCTTCTATTCTATTAGTTCTTTCTTTCTATTTCTCATCCTCTAACGTCTTTCTAATAATGAGTCGTATTTCTGTGCAATTTGAGTTGGACGTGTGGTGTTATTAGTCGACTCAAAGGGTACGGATTTGCGGGTCATTTCAGGTGGTATCAGAGCTGAAGGTTAAATGATTACCTTGGCTCTGTGGCGTGACTCAATAGAGATGGAGTTAGAAATACTCTAGATTGAGTTTGAGTGTATATGTATGAGCGCGTATTTGTAGATTTGATATAAAAATTGTTTTATATTGTGTTGGCTGGTTTGTTGAGTGGTTTATGAATTCTGGTCGATACAGGGTGTACAACTGTATCGATAGGTGTTTCTAAACTCTCGAACAAAACAATTCGACATGGTATTGTTTTAAAGATGGGTAAAACGATATGATTTTGCCCAAAAGATATTTTGATATAAAAGTGATAATTTTCTGAAATTATTGAAGGTGTTGATTGTTATTACGATCAAATGGAATTAGGAAATATTGAAATGGTTATATAGAACCAAATATAACTTGTATATGGAAATATACATAAATAAGATGAACTGAAATTTAACTTAAGTCGAGTTAAATTGAAAATGGATTAGATCAGAAATAATTCTGAAGGGATTAAATAGAGAGAAATGTTGAGATTCGAAATATTAAAGTGAATTCGACTCATGTATAGGAAGTTGAATTTATATATTGGATGCTGCTAATTGAGATTAAGTTGTGTTGAATTTGAACCCAAATGGAATAAAAAGATTGGTTTTGAAATGGGAATCAAGTTTGAGGTGTAAAATGAAGTGAACTAATCAGAAGTTGATTAGAGATTTAAGAACTGGGAGTTGGATTTATTTGAAACCAACTGGAGATGGATATATGTATGCTGAGCAGATATTGAATGGAAGCAAGTGCAAGAGATAGAATCATGCCCGACAAAAAGGTACATGTTTACAGTATTACTTGGGTTTGATGATTTTATGAGCCTATAAGGCAAGCCACTTGGCTTTTTGATTTTCTTTTGGATGGAGAAAGCCTAGAAAGGAGAGTTGTGGTTGCACCGATTGAGCCGTGCAGAGGAGATGCTGCCGAAATTTTTCAGAATTTAAATGTAGGAAAATTTTCAGAATTTTTGAAAATTTTCATTAGTAAGAATAAATAAATATTTAATTGAAATAAATTGGCCCAGTTAAACTAAAGTTAAGAATTTGAACAAAAAGGGTTCTGGATCTAGTTAACAGGGTACGTAGCATCTTTTCCTACCTTAGCAATTTCGAGGACGAAATTATTTTAAGGGGGAAGGAATGTAACGACCCGGATTTTTCGGCCATTGAATTCTGAATATTTAAAATTTGTTTTAAAAATTTTAATTGAATTACATATAGGAATTTATTGATTAAAAACGAAGTTTGAACGTTAATTTATAATATAATTATAAAACGAGCTCGAAAACGCGCGGCAGTTCGTAATATAGAGTTTTGAACTTCAACGGAGGATACATGATTCGATATAAGTCGGATTTCTGTGAAACAAGACACGTTAGAACCGTATTGATTATAATTCTCATATGAAAGAGAAAAATCTAGATTTCGTGTTATAATTTGTTAGTTATGGTCAAATCAAAATTTGAAATAGTCGCTATAGAAATCGTTATTAAAATATACGTGTTAAAATAGCCGTTTTGCAAACGGACTCAGATTTCGACGAAATCAGTTTCATTGGGACCGTATCGTTAAATTATTGTACGGTGGTGAGTGGCATGGAAAACCGATGTCGTATGTAACCACGGTAGCCGTAAACGCTCGTTCAGTGCAATTTAATTAATTCAACTGAATAAAGGGATATTAGAGTGTAACTTGAACAGACAATCGAATCAGGCCACGAAACCAGTTCCGGTGAGTTCGTAGCGTCGGATATAGTCAGGGTAGGTATATAGTTTGTTATTTTTAGAGATCGGCAAATTTGGTGTTCAGAAGGGCAGTGCGGTACGCGCCAAAAACAGTCTACCGGGGCAACAGCCTCAGAATGCGACGAAACTAGTGCCATTGGGTTCGTATCGAAAAGTTATTGTCGGTGTTCGCAGTTTCAAGTTGTTTTGATTTATCTGGTGATCGTGGAAAAATTAAACGCGTGTTGATTTCTGGTTTTATAAAGGAAATTTTTTCAAACGAAGTCGGAATTCGGCGAAACTTGTCCCATTGGGTTCAGAATACCTTTTTACACCAAGAATAGCTTTTTCATCAGTAAACAGAAGTCAACGGTGTTTAGTTTTACTTGATACTTCACCACGAAGTTTCGTTAAAATAAAATATTAATAAAATATCCTATGTAACCACTATTCTCAAATCACCTATAACTTTAAAGTATACCTCAGCGATAGATGTTAATTAACAAAGTGAATAAATGGTTTTGAGGGACAAGTTGACAGCTATGTTTATTTTCCTTGCCGACAAAGGAATTGGAGAAGCAGACCTATATATTAAAAGAGGGATAGCGTATCTATCTTCAGACTTGCCAACACATGGCTATAAACCATGCCTAAACTAAAGCCGCTACCCAAATTCTTTTCGCATTTACTTCATCCGCATATAAACAGTATGCTACCGCCCTATTTTGGTCAGAATACACATGGAAAAATCTATCGACTAGCAGACATAAATTAATGCAAGCACATGGAAGTTTATTCAGTGCAGGCGTAAATTAATTAAAGCACATGCTATCAAACAGTAATCTAAACACCTACTCTACAAACCGTGGCGGCCAAGTTGCTTAGTAATATATATATACAGCTGAGCTTCTTCAAACTGAAAAAAAAAAAAAAAAAAGCAAAGAAAAAAGGGAAAAAAAAAACGCAAGCTGAAAATCATTCATTTCAAAGTAAATACTCCAGTAAAATCCAAAGCCCATATACGTATATGTAAACCCGATCGCTGTAGAGTTTATGAGGGGAGTTCGGAAGGAGTGGAGGTGGAAGGTCAGTCGCCGTCCGTCGAAGTGGTGTAGCTCCGGTGAAGTCTGATGAACTGCGGTTTGCTTCTATGGTGTTTTTCTTCGAAGGTAGGGCGCCGGAAGGAGTTATGAAGTGCCGGAACCATGGAGAGGGAAGCATGGATGGGAGTACGCATGGAAGTGGTGGTGAAATGTATGAAACGCGCTGGGTTCCTTACTGGAGGTAGCAGGATCAAATTCTTGAAACAAGAGGGTGCAGTTTTTTTTAAGCGGGTAAGGGTGATGAATAACAACAGGTTAAACATGGTTAGGAAGTTGGTTAGTGTAAACACAGGGATTAAGGATTAAAGTGTCGATCTAGTGCTTACATTGCCTGGGTGAGTAAATGGTTTAAGTGAGGGCCAGGATGACATTTGAATGGTATATGCGAATGAAGCATGGTGGTATCTGGGGTGGAAACTCGGCCATGAAAGTTGGAATTGGAACTCGTTCTTTTTGAGTTGGATGGTGAAACTAGGGGACATGCTTGTGTAAGAAGAAAATTTGAATCTGGGTCTGGAAATCATGGGGACACGCAGTGGGGAGGATGGATGGAAAGTTCGGTTACCCATTAAGGTGCTGTAGCAAGAAATAAAGGGCGACAGGGGAGGTAACGCAGACAAAGGGTTTGATTTTGAATCGGTAATTTAGAACCATTAATTATATATACTATTTAGATAATATAAGGTCATATGACGATTACAACTTAATCGTATATCCACAGAATTAAACACGATTGGACCCGTTGGTACCATAACGAGTAGGTCTACATCATGGAACTATTTTCCGCTAGGAACAGAGCTACTTGAATCTCTTGGAAAAATCAAACATCTGTCTGATTTTAAAATGAGACCAAAGCTGAATCATCAACCGAAAAACCAAGGTGAGTAAACTCACTTACTCCCTCTCGTTTATATTTTGATATATAAACGAGTTTTAAATATTTTTATAATGTGCAATGATTGATTGGTTGAATAGTTGGTAATTTGGTTGAATTGGTTGATAGGATTACACCATTAATTGATCATTAGTTCTGATATTTCATTTTGATGTGAAATAATATTTTTGATGTTATTAACGTCGGTGGATGCAGGGAAACAGGTTGGAGGGATCCAACTGGATCCCTCAATATTTTATTTACTGTTTTATTTGATGGTGATATATGTTATGCTACATTATCCATGGTTGAATTTGTGTGTTTGATTTACCCTGGCCTTAGGAACCTGGTATTTTAGATACCGTAAAATATCATCGAATGTGAAAAAAGGAAATTAGAATTTAAAAGCAGAGTTTATTTCCAAATTAGAAATAATTTCTTTTTCATTGAGTTGCAAATGGAAACCTATTCCATTGGGTAAACCAAGAAAAATGTTATAAATAAAGATATAAATGAAGTGAATCATTAACCATTGGATAAATTAAAAGGTGAGTTCAAATATGAATGTATATTTGAAAGTGAGTATCGGGTTTGAAACCAATATTTGAAATGGATTTGAATTTAGCAAAGTACAGAGGAAAGTTTAAAGGAAGATTTTCAAATGCTTAAAATAAAAGAATAATAGTTCAAAACAAGGAAATATTTTGCAAATAAAATGTATATAAAAAGGGGATTTATAGAAATCGAATTAAGTGGTTAGAAGAATGTATAGTTTATAAATATGTTTAAAGGAGAACTTGAATTGTTTAAAATCAACAGAATTTATAAATGGACAACGGAAGCGTGTGCGCCACACACGGTATTTTATTCTAAATAGCAATTTTAACACTGCCGTTATAATAACTATTTCAATAGCAATCTTAATGCTATGGTTATGATAAGTGTTCTATAATGCTAGACAGCGGTTTTAACGCTGTTGTTGAAAGCAATGTTTTATAAATCAAACATTTGAAGACAGCAATTATAACGCTACCGTTATAATCAATATTTTTATAAAGAAGGTGTGTTCGCAGATCAAATCCGAGATTCGCGTAAGCAATGTTGGTTTAAAGTTGTGAGCTCTGACTATTTCAAAGTTAAGAATATCGTTCAATTAAGGTCTGAGAGGTAATTATACCCCAACTTGACTGACTGCATTATTGACGGAGAAATGGTTAAGGCTCGATAGCAAGGATTGGTTAGTGATATCGTTAGTTAACGAATGATTTATGATTTGAGTTATAATAACGATGTTATAACATCAGTTTAATTCAAAGAATTTAGAAATGTTTTCTAACTGGAGTAAAAGATATTTTCTCAATAAAGGAATTATATATATTGGAAATGTTTCCCAATAATCGAGAGAGAAAATAGTGCTTTGAAAGAACACGAAAGGTGGAAAAATGGGAATTGGAAATGATAATGGAATAAAGAACTAATATAAAAAGGGCCCAGTGTTGTTTGATGCTTGATTGATAGAATTTCCATTTGGAAACAAGACCGTTGATTGTATGGATGTTTCTTTGATAGTTAAATCACTGACTATCAAAGTTTTGATTTATTTTATACCTCCGTGTCAATATGGAGAGACCGGGATCAGATTTGATATCTGAAAACCACTCCGTATTGGCGTAAGCGTTATGAAGCAACTTATGCTGAAGAAAATTGAAGACGGAGTTATGCAAGGGCTATCCTGTTTACGGGATAGTGCCTTCGGTTTGTCCAGACCCAGGACAACTTGTATGGACGAGTGTCTGACAGAGTATTTCCAAAGGGGGTTACGTACGTTGATTCCTTCAAACGTACGAAGTTGGTGGCATAGAAGGGAAACTTCTTTAGCCTAACAATCTGAGTATTTTTGTGGGAATCAATTAGTGATTTCCGATGGATCTGATGATGTGGCATTCAAAGTGAATGATGGCCAGATGTTCTGGAAGATAATTCAAACCTCAAGCCTCATCAACCCGGAAGTGGACAAAAATCGGGCAGGCAGCATGGCTATGTGGGTCGCACCCGTTAGGATGTATGATCACCTATCTAGAGAAGTTCCTTTTGTTCTTAAATCTATCGATGCTGTCCCTTTTCGGGAGGCGGTTGCTGATCCCAACCGTCGGTGGTATACATTCGATACACTTAAGCGAAATGAGTGGTCGGTCATGTGTGGGCCGGGTTGCAAGACGTTCTTGTTGAACCCAGTGTATTTGCCTCTAGAGATACACGTTCGGAAGGTGGTCCCATACCTTGTCAAGTTGGAATCCAATCTCCAATAAGTGCCTGCGAGTTTGATTGTATATTATATATGTAGAACGTGAGATGCAAGCGTTCTACTAGATTTTAATTACTTGTGATTAGACATTATTATAATATCAGATAATATATGATTTCCAAAGTGTTTTGGGTTATCGTAAGGTAAAAACCGTCCGTGTTTATGTGTGGATCGGTCTTACGATTATCATTTCTTTCGAAAGGATTTTAAAAGTTAAACAAATGGTTGGAGTTTACTCACACCAGTCCCATGACTGACCCAGAGTTTATTTTGTTTGTTTTCCCTAAACTCTTGGGTGCCCAAATTTGTACGGGCAGTCAAGTAGTCGGGATTTTACAGATTCACCTGGAGGAGATCGAAGCAGGAGGCTTCACCTGTTAGCTATAGTCTATCATACTTTCCGCTGTGTATTTTGTGGTATCTGGAAACAGGTGTTTATAACTGTTCCAGAGATAACTATTGTGCTCTGATGATGGTATGTATATATATACAGTTACTGTTTGTATTTCAAAAGTATGTTATATAATATATTTTATTCGTTCCGCTGTGAGATTCGTGTTACTCTGATGTTGTTGTCTTCTTCTTCTTCTTCTATTCTATTAGTTCTTTCTTTCTATTTCTCATCCTCTAACTTCTTTCTAATAATGAGTCGTATTTCTGTGCAATTTGAGTTGGACGTGTGGTGTTATTAGTCGACTCAAAGGGTACGGATTTGCGGGTCGTTTCATTGTGTGTTTGATTTCTTTTGCACTTTGCTGCTTCGAAGTCTTGATCCCTTCTTCTATGTAATTTTCGTATCCCCTAATACGAATTTCATCATACCGATCTAGGTACTTGGTTGAATTAGGGGTACGAAATCTTGCGTGTGTGAGGGATACATAATATTGTGGCTTCACGGTGGCTTCAGGATACGAAAAATAACATGGAACTCCAAGATACGAATTTGAACTTGGAGATGGATTTTTGAGGAGTTGTTATGGGACTTCGAGATACATATTATCGAGGACGAGGAGTACTAATGCAGAAGTGTTTGGCTAAATTTGAGCATCTTGGTCGAGCTGTGATGGCTATTCTTATACGACATGGGCTATTTATCCACGTGGTGGACCGAGTCATGTGGGCTTGGACTGCTCTTGGTAGTCAGGCCAAAAGGCGGGTTAACACCCGTGTTACAAGTTATTCTATATGTGCTGTTATTCCCCTTTTATTGATTGAATGTAAACATACATTTTTATGCTATGTTGATGAAGCTAGGGAAATAAACTTGTAAACCTAAATTATGATGTCAGAATTGACATTTCTACATTCTAGGACGTTTCACTAATGCGCTTGATTTATGTTTTATTTATTACTATTTGTAACGTAATTAACATATTATAAATGCGTACTAAATACGGTAAAAATAGGAAATTAGATTTTGAAATGTCCTCATAGGAAACCATATGTGTGTGAGTATTAATTTCTATTAATTAATAGTAATGACATATAGATGCGAGGTTAAACCTAACTTGTAGTAGAAACCTGACTGGAACTGACCGGCATATCCAGCATCTACATTTACAAGTGGTTGTAGAAGCCTGCCCAGAATCGCCCGGCAAATCCAACATTTACAAGTGGTCATTTTAATATGGGATGTATTTTGTGTGTGTGTGTATATATATATCTATATATATGAAGTAGGCCAAGCCGAGAAGGTATTAAGTGGCCGACCTACCTTTTTTAGGTATTAAGTGGTTATTACTAGGTCTATTCCTAAATTTCACTCCTTGGTTCTAAAAGAAAATCATTGGACCTGCCATTATTATGTCTTAACTGGTCATTGAGTCCGCCTTTTTCTAACAATCATGAGGTATTAAATGATCTTAAATGATTACGAATCAGTGGAGTTATTATCCAAATTTTGTCCACTTCTTATCTAGGGGATATGTAATGGCTTACCTAGGGATAGGCAAAGAAAGTACCTACGAAAATTTGGGACCGCATGTCTAAAGGAAGTTTAATGACTAGGAGTTCACCTGTAATGACAGTTAGATAGTAACGCATGGGTCCGCCAAGAGGGTCATAAATAGCGATGGGTGTCGACCTAAACCTAGTATTAAGTGGAAGATTACTATCTCTCGATTTACATTGAGTGTATGTTTAATAAGTTGGTGATTTAAAAGACGAGGTCTTAAGTGGCTAGGGTCCATCGTGTGTATTAAGCGACAGTGGGTATCCACCCTCATAGGCTATTAAGTGATGATAAGCATCTGCCCTCATATGAGCATGTGGGCCTTAAGTGACATTAGAGAAGTCCTCCTATCTAATACACATATTTGTTTGTTGAATATTCATAGACACAATTTGATGAAATCATACTACCAAGTATAGGAAATAGACATTTCTTAAACTTATGTGATTTTCATTCAGTAGAACCTATAGTTCTGACCTCCCTCTTTATAACAATTAAACAGGTTAGTACATCGGAACACTTAAGTGATGAAGTCATGGAGACTGGAGCATGGCGAAGGATATTATATACTTTATTCTTAATATTGTCATGTCTGGCAGTTTATTGTAATCACGAGATATTATTATTGACGTACCTAGATATAATAGTTGGGATTTGACGTATTTGACATTGTTGTGGTTTTATTTAATGGTACATCTACTTTCAATTATTATATTTTATGGCTTCCGTTGTGAGATTCTGATTTCACTTTTAGTCTCGCTCTATTTGTATAACCGTTATCGGAACCAACGATCTGTGTTAAATGGCTTTGAGTTCTGATGGCCCTTTTCTATGTCGGGATTTAGGCCCATTATGGGCGGGTTGTTACATCACTTTCAATAAACTTAACCTTTACCCAATTCATAATCTTCCTTCCAAGCTGCTTCATATCATGTCGCAACATGTATAGGCTAACAAAGTTCTAAGGCTTTATGTAAGATCTCGATACCTCTAGATCTCGATACCTTCAAGTTTATTTGGTGAAACATTCACCCCTAGGATATGCATAAAACTTCTCAGATAAGACACATGGAATATATTATGCGTACATGCCATCTTTTGAGGTAGGTCGATTATGTAAGCATGGTCCCTAATCCTACCAAATATCGAAAGAGAGCCCATGACTTTCTGAGCTTACTTCCCCTTAGTAACAAATTGAACTATATTCTTTAATAAATAGGTTTGATAAACACCATGTTACTAACATAGAACATTAAATCTTTATAGATGTTCTCATCTTAGCTCTTCTTTCTATCACAAGAATATTTAATTCATTTCTTAATTATCTCAATACCTTTAAAATTTCCCTACCATCGAGCCATTATACAAGTTTCTTGCAAGCAATGCGCAACATCAAGAAGCGTTGCATTGTTGATCATATAATACCTTAGATGATGTCTCACTAATATTAGAATGATATTTCTTATTGCATGAGAACGCTGGTAAATGCATGTAGCCATCCATCGATCTTCCACATTTATGGAAGTCCGCATGAGGCTCTCGAAAATACGATTAACTCATTCAGTATACCCATTATTCTAAGGATGATAAATTATACTCTAATGTATCCCAGTTCCAGCACCTCATGTAATCCTTCCAAACCCCGCTAACGGGAAAGTGGGTTTCATACGCATACGGTGCACTTTGTCACTCTTTGGGATCACATTATCATTATACATAAAATTAAACCAACATGAATGTCGTTCTACTAGAATTCATAGGTTCGAATTCGAATCAATCACTCTTCATTAGTCTATCAAAATAACCCAAATGCTACCTGTTGGTGAGATTTTTCACCCTACAACACTATATTCGATTATGAAAGAATATGTTAATGCTCTTTAACAAATTTGAATCTACAAACTTAAATTACATTTACCTTCCTTTTAGGTAGTAATTATGTTACTAAATTCTTACATAACCATGTGGTTGCATTCTAACTAATTGTTAGAATGTCACTTTTAATTCATATTAGTTTAGCGAGTTATAACCTAATGCAATATGAGCAGATAAAATTAAACAAAAGTAAACCAAAACATGATTTTTTTACATGGTTTATATTCTTATAAAACCAACTTCCATGGGATAAATCCTTTCTTTTATATTTACTTACGTTATAAAGTTTCCATAGATATCGGATAATAATACATTTTTCTTGTTTTTTTACAAAGGACAAGAAGATTATATTGGAAAAGCCATTTATCCTTCTTGTCCTTTCTTCTTATATACTCGAAGTTACACAATTAAAGCGCTTTGCGGATCCAATGCGATAGAGACGCAAAAATTAGTAGTAGAGACAAAATAAGGAAATATCGGATGACTCTAAAAAAGCATAAAATTTGTACTTGATCACGAATATGTAAATGATAATTATATGAAAGTTAAATTTTAATTTATTATATTAGTACAATTTTAATTTGAAATAAAAGCATGTGCAAATATCTGTAAATAAATGTAAACTTTTATTCAACTTAATTTGATAGAAATTAGAATACTTTTTCTAAAAATTATGTTAAAACATTCAATTAAAAAACTTATTTCATATTTTTCATAATGTATAAATGTCATTTCTCTATTTAATTATTTTATAGGAAATATAGCGGAAATAGAAAATATATTGGAAATAACGGGATTTAGCGGAAATAATGGAATATAGCGAGGGCTTAAAGCAAAAACGCTATTTTAGAGGTCATTTGGGACAATTATAGCAATAGAAATCTGCTATGGGATATGACTAGTCTATGATGGGCATTTAATTACACAACCTCAAATATGCACAAGGATCACCGTAGTCCCCTATTATTTACTGTTTTAATTTCCTCCTTTGTATTCTATAACTTGTCATCTATCTACATCATTAATTTGATGCACCATGATCACTGACCCGTTTTCGAGGAGAAGTCATAATATAGTTTTTGTATTATCGACTTAGTTGGAGGTCTAAAACTAAGGTGAGAATATATGAAATTAAGCAGGAAACTTAGGTCTTATTCCCTTGATCTGGGGAAGTGGAAAGTCTATATAACACCTTAGAATGATACTGAGGTAAAGCTCTAAAAAATGATGTGCAATTCTTTCTTTATGCTTAGGTGAATCCTTCTCAAGTTTCCTTGTCTCAGCCTAGAAGTTAGCTTAATGCATATGAATGTGATTTGAGTTAAATGTGATATGAGCTATCCTTGATATTTATGTGCATGAGTTGTTGATAAACAGGATTTATATCTTTGCATTTTCTTTTAAGTGAGGATCTAGGTTAAAGATTTGTTTAGTGGACCTATGTGAAGTCCTTTGGATTGGTGCTTCCCGCTATTGCTTAGATCACCTTCATTATATGTAGTGCAAATCCTCTATTAGGTGTTGACAAGGCATAAGCTTTGCGGATGCCGATGACATGGTTCAGTCATCCATGTAATTTGATTTAGGAATTCTTATATTGTTTCCTATGTGTAGCTTTTATTAGGATGTGTTTTACATCGATATATCAAAGTAGCTTATTATGTTGGTCAACGTATCTAAACCTTGCTTTGGTTCTGTGTATTGTGACTGTGGATTGTTTCAAGTTTTCTCAGACAATGTTGAATTTTAGTTTCTATATCAAAATGTAATATATAAAAAAAGGGACGGTGCAAATCTAATATCCTTATGGCTTGTTTTATGAGCTCATTACTGAGGTTCTAACTACCAAGCCGAGCATGGTTTGATCCCTTGTGCTATGTCAATTGGAATGCCTCAAAATCTTCTTTCCCACTCATAACCTTCACTGCGAGAGTAGCTCTACCAACCTTGTGCACCTTGTAGTACCCATTCTCACATAGTTTGAGAAATGCGGGTGCAATATTATCATAACCTTCCTTTGATTCTCAACAATAAATCGATGAAGTCTACCAATATTTGTTCCCCTTTCCTCTTATGAATTTCTAATGGTTACAACAAGCCACTAGGCTTTTTCTTCTCCGCCTTAACCACAAGAAGTTCATACACTTCGATATGAATGTCACAATATTCTTCTTCATTTCTTGATTATAAAATGTCTGCTTTACACACACACATTATATATATATATGTATATATGTATGTATGTACATTTTATTTCCATTAGGATGTATAGACAATCTTCAATGATGGAACTCTTATAGCACATTGTCCTCCAGTGCCATGAAAAATAATAATATCCAATGCTAACGAACTCACCACCAGGGCCAATTCCTATTAACACATCTCTTCAGACTCTACACTACTCTTAATCTTTGCAATGATATCAAATAGTTTGGTGTTATTCCATTAGCTAAGGTAGATCTATTCAATAAAATTAAGTCTAAAAATCAAACTAGCTAATAACTCTGGCTTTACCATACACTGAGGTCTTAAATCATAACAAGAGTTATACTCTAACTTTGTCCACTATAGGAACATAGCTCCCAGAATGGCTTATCTTTCACCATACCATTGATGACTACATTTCACATTTAGGTCTTAAATCATAACAAGTGTTATACTATAACTTTGCCCACTATAGGAACATAGCTCCCAGAATGGCTTATCTTTCACCATACCATCGACGACTACATTTCTCTTACCATACATATAGGAAATGTCAAAGTCATAAGGGGGTTAGGAACTCTAACTATAACCAATGATGAAGGATACAACCCTTTTATTAAAAGAAGTACTTTAACAATCGATGATCCATGAATAACTAAAACCTCACTCAAGGAAAGTAATGCCTTTAAATCTAGAAAGTGAACACTATTATAGTCAACTTCAAATCCGAAGTTAGATGCTTCCACTCATTTGGTTACGGATATTGACTAGCTTATGATTTAAACTCCTCATTCCCGCTCTAAATGAAGACATGGTGCAATTGTCAACCACTCTTTCAGACATATGAATGTGTGCTCACATCTTATGTCCCAAGAAAAGTCTGATTCTTCTTCAATAAGTTAGTTCGTGGTGATGCCACCATATATAGTGTCCTTCTAATCCATGAAAACTCCTTACATTTATAGCATCTTGGGTCGGTCCTAATCTTATATTTCCACAACTTTTGTTGGAACCACAATAATTTCTTGCTCAAGAACAACATAACATAAAAATCATAGTTTCCTTCTTTATATATGGAATTAAGAAAACTTCACCTTCATTCGATGTTTCTTCAACATAATCTTTAAATATGCCTTATGCTTCTTCTCTATTTGCGAGTGAAAAAGAATATCATCAATGAACACAAGCATGAACTTATTTAGCTAATCACTAAAGATAAGGTTCATGAGTTCTATAAAGTATATTGGTGCATTTCAAATGCATAACCAATCACCCATAAAATCTAGACATCGTACGAAATGTCGTAATTGAGAAAAAAAATCTCTCCAACTACTCTTAATTGGTGAACCCCCATAGTAAAGTCCAACCAAGAAAACACATTCACGCTATGGATCTTATCGAACAAGTCACTGATACATAGGAGTGGATATGTATTCCCTTTCACCACCTAATCTAGCACATGGTAATCAACACACAACCTCAAACAGATGTTTGCCTTAGTGGAAATTACTACTTTTTATCCCACTCAAATATACTTGAATGAATGAACCCTCTCCTCAAGAGGCCATGTACTAGAAACTCTGGTTCCTTATACTATCTTGGTGTGATACGTCTTGAATGCATAACTATTGTTCTAACATCCTTCACCTCATATATAAGAAACCCTTTCCTCTTATGTTGTTTAATCTGATCGATCGCCTCCTAAAAGCATCCATGTGTTTCCTATCTATAGGAATATCATAACTCATAATATAAGACTGGATAAATAAAAGCTAATCATCATAACATTATCATGTAGGCAACCTAACTCATCATCAGTCCCTATCGTCACAAGTGGCTTCTTACAGCTCACAATTAATCCATACTTTGTCTACTAATCCATCCTAAGTATAGTTTGGAATCTTGCACATTCGTGAATAACTCCCCCACTGTGTTTGATGCAATCCAGGGTTTGCCTATTAATTTCGTTTCAATCTTGATCTATCAACCAAATCACTTTATATGAAGGGATCTCCAACCAATCCTACGCTTCCATAGCTATATACATTCCTCAGAGTAGTTTTCCACCAAGGCTAGCATAGTCCTCGTTCAATTTGCCAATTTCATATTTGGACATATATTGTAACGACCCAGAGTTTTCGGCTATTTAAATTCGAATATTTGAATTCGTTTTAAATATTATATTCGTAATATTAATTCTATTTATGTCGAATTAATTTATTTAACGACGACTGAACGTTATATTTAAATTATAAAACGAACTCGAAACTGCGCGGTAGTTCGTAAAATTGAATTTGAACTTCAATTGATTATACAAAATCCGTTTTAAGTCGGATTTCCATGAAATAAGAAATGTTTGAATCTAATTGATAATATTTTTCTAATGGAAGAGAAAAAAAATCGAATTTTCATGTTGTAGATTTTATTTTACAAATTCTGAAATAGTCGTTGTAGAATCGATTATAGACCATAACGATTTATTTAATATAATTAAATATTGGATTCGAATTTGGACAAGATTTTTGAGGCACAGTAATAATTTCTTTTTAGAGTTTTACTATAATTTTTAATTTGGAAAATAAGCAACTTTTAATTTGGAATATTTTGCACCCTATATCGGTGTTTTGGGGTTTCACAGAATTAACTAACCGGTCTATTTTATTATATGGTTGTAATCGTGGCACACTGCTGGGAGCGATGGTATTTTTATTTTTGTCGATAACGCATCGTATACAGACAGAGTTTAAAATAGCGGTAACTGTATAGAATTACATCTACCCAAATATAACCTACCCTGAAATCTAAACACTTCCTACCCTGTACTAAACCATCCTGCTGTCCCCCTTTCTTTTGCTGATGCCTCAAACAATTCTTTTTCTATGGTCACCAATTTATCAGTTGCATGCAGACCAAGTGTTTTGGAATTCACGCTTACTCTAGCTACCTATATTCTCGGCAGACCTACATCTAAACACTGTGCCCCACACGCAAATTTTCTTATATAAATACACAGGCTCTTTCTTCTTTTGCAAAACATACACGAAGCAGAACTTCTTGATAATAAAACCCATTTTAGTTTTTCCAACAAACTGTTGCCCACTTTTACTTCTCTCCATCACGCAAATCACACTTAACCCAATACTTCCTTTATATATATATATATATATATCACATATAATACATCACCTCGTTCCCCATTTTCATAAGACACTAGAAGCTGCTGCTCACAATTGGCTACAGGGGTTTCGAACGTTATTTTGGGAAGCAGAACGATAGCGTTTTAGTGAGGAAAGAAAGGGATGGCGCGCTGGTTAACGCGGGATTATAAAGGTAATTAGACAACGTAATTAAGATTTATAATTTATTAATAATAATATATTTATTTTAATTCAAATAAGCTTGTAATAGCCATTCTGTTCATTTTTAGCGTCAAGAAAGAGTGGTCACGTTGGAATCACGGTTATCAGCACTACGACGCTAAGCAAGTTCGGAAGGGATCAAATACAATTGGGATTTCGTTTAATTTTGAACACTATTTAAAATTAAACAAAACAGCTTAGAAACTGTCAATCGAAAACAAAGGTGAGTTAATTCTCATATATTTCTGAAATGCTAGGTGTGCTAAATTCATATAATTAGATTAAATCATTGATAATTGGTTGGTTGGATGCCTTGAATGCCAATGGTTGATTTATATAGTTGATGTGAATTATATTATCGTTAGTTAATATACTCAAATTAGATTATATGCTGATGTATGATGCAAGGAAGAACAGGTAGGACGAATCAGACCGATTCCCCAAATATTTAGTTTGATGTTATTTGATATTTTATATGAACTGTTTAAAACCCGTTGACTTTAAAACCCTGTTGGTTGTTGATTGTGGTTGAGCTTTGAATCAATATATAGTATTGATTATAGAATAAATAGCGGATGGCCCAGATATACATCGTTTTATAAAGATCACCGTCAGGTGAATCGCTAGAAATGAAGATATGGAATTTATTTTACAATCAAATATATATTTTTAAATATATTATTTTAAATGAAGTTTTAAAAAGAAGAAAAATCCGACCACATGTATGCATTAAATGGTTTAACCACAAATCGCCGTTTTTGGTATCAAAATCTACCGTGCGCGAAGCACATGCTTATCAAGTGATTATAAAACGATCTTATTTAGCTAATCTAAGTAACCAGAATTAACGTAGTGGGTGATATTGATTTAATGAAAATCAAAGTGAATAGAATTGTTTAGATTAATTAATTATTAATTAATTTAAATGGAAAGATCAATGACGATTGACTAACGGGTTAATATAGAGTTGAACAAGTTGATGGCGTTAACTGAAATTGTCTATTAAATTAGTTCATTAATTTAAAGGGGGTAGTTAATGGTTAAAAAAACCTAGTTTTATCTTAATGTTGAAAATTTATTATTAGTCATTTAATAATAATCGAAGTGATAATTAGGAATGTAAAGTATAATAAGGAAAGTTTGTGAAGTTTAAAGTCGTGTTTATAGTAAATAAAGCAATTTAATATTTATGAGAAATCAAAGTTTTAATTTGATTCTTGCTTAAATATATTTAACTAGAATCTATGAATCCAAGTTATACAAAGTTATAAAACTTAAGTATTTTGAATATATAAATTGACCGAGTTATTAGAAGTGACATTTGAACAAAGGAAAAGCCAAGATTGGAAATTAAAGAATTAGAAATTAATTGGGTATCAGTTGGGATAACTGATTTTCTGAATATTGATCTGATGTTGGTTTCGGCCTTCGGGGTTAATATTTAGGAAATTATTTTCTTACTGATTCACGATTAGGAACTAATGAAGTATGAAATAGAGATCGAAACTGAAACATAAACCCAAGTTTGAATCAGAGTAGTTAAACGAGATAAGTTATAAAGATGCGATGTAGAACCACTGGTTTTAAGAAGAAATGGTATTTCATCAACATGGAATTAAAATGGGATTTGTTGCGATATGGGAAACAAGTATCGGTTTTTGTATTACAACTGATATAAATCCTAAGATAAGAACGTTGTTGATCAAGGTCTGAGACATAATTAAAATACCCCAACTTGAACAACTTCAGGATTATCAAAGGATGATATTAGTCGTAATGATGAAAGTGTTTGAATAAAATAATTTGGGAAAATAACAATGTAATGTTATTTGAAGGATTGGGGAAAATACATATAATGAGATTCCGAAATAAAAGGAAATAAAAAGGGGCTTGATGTATGAAATGATATCCCCACAATAAAAGAAATAGAAAGGAAGATTAGTGAAAGTATAACAGTATTTTCAAAGTATTGAAATAAGATTAGAATGGGATTATTCTAAAGGGATAGGTGGTTATTTTGGTGTTCAAATAACGAAGCGAAAGAAGATGTCGCAATGATTGCTTTACGAATGATAAGTTGAATCAATAAAATAATAAGAAATGTTATAACAATGATTTGAAATGTTAGTTGAAGGATAAATTAGTTATGATTTAAGATATTTCCTAAGTATATAGGTAATAGAATTTGAGAATATTAACATATTTAAACTAATATATTATTTTTGGGTATTTTAACTGAGGTTTATTTTTAATGGCCAAATGATGCTGTGTATAAACCAATGGATCTGTTTATTTTGATAGTTAAATAACCGACTATCAAAATTTGACCCAATGTTATTGGTATGAAAAGACAGGAATCGAGTTTATATTCGAAAACCATTCCGACCAATAAATACGAATACGTCGAAGATGCTGATCGAGATAAAGCAATTGAAGACCATAAATCTTCATGAGCGGAAGAACTATTGTTAAATACCTTTGGCTAATCCCATGAGTTAACGATGATTCTATCGTGATTGGAATTTACGGATTGCAAGGACTACTCGCTACTGATCTATAAGGTGATTCCTAGGATGTGGTAGGAGAGTGCCTTCGGTTCGTCCTGTTCCTGGATGACATGTATGGACGATATGAATGGTGGCCAGATGTTTCAAATTCGATTATAACCTCAAGCCTCATCAACCGGAAAATGATAAAAATTGGCAGGCAACATGGCTATGTGGGTCGCACCCATTAGGGTGTATTTTCACCATCTAGAGAATATTCATATTTGTTACTTCTTTTCATTTCTATATCTCCCGGGAAAACGGTAGCTGCGCAGCCGTGAGGTGACAATATATTCGATACACTCAAGAGAAATGAGTTGTCGGTTATGTGTGGGCCGGGTTGCAAGACGTTCTTGTTGAACCCAGTGTATTTGCCTCTAGAGATACACTATCGGCAGGTGGTTCCATACCTTGTCATAGTCGGAATCCAATCTCCAATAAGCGCCCGCGGTTTTGATTGTATACTATATATATGGAGCGTGAGATGCAAGCGTTCTGCTAGATTCTATTTATTTGTATTTAGACACTAGTATAATATTAGAAGAAGATATCGAATCCAAAAAAAAATTTGGGTTATAGTAAGGTAAAAACTGTCTGTGTTTATGTGTGGGTTGGTCTTACTATTATCCTTTTCTTTCAAAAAGGATTTTCAAAGTTAAACAAGTTATTTGTTGCACTAAAAGTATTCTAGACTGATCCGAGTGAATTTTGTTTTGCTTCAAACGTGCTTGGGTCAGACCGAGTATATTATCAGGTTAGGTATCGCTTGGAGCTTCAGAAAAGGAGTTGAAGTTGAGACGTATTCCATATATTTACTGGTAGTTTATTTCCGCTGTGTGTTGTAGTGATCTGAATGTATACTCTGATATTTTAATCATATATATATATATATATAATTCTTTGTGTATAAAATATTATTGATTATTATACTTTTCCATTCCGATGTGAGACTCTAATCCTCTTATTCTTCTATTCTAATATTTCTTTCTTCTCTCACCCTCTAACTTCTTTCTATTAGCTTTCTGGGTTTTCAATGCTTAAGTTTGGACACAGGATGTATTAGTGTCTAGATACAACTGTCGAAATTCCTGGGATGCTACAGTTGGTATCAGAGCAATGGTTTAGAAATAACCTTGGCTCTGTGGCGTGACTCAACAGAGATGGGGTTAATAATACCCTAGATTGAGTATGAGTGTATATAAATACGAGTGCATGTATTTGTAATTTGAATATAAATTATTTTATATTGTTCGACCCAATATATTTTATATAAGAAGGTGGAATTAGTAATTTCTCAAATTATTATTTGATTTAAATAAAATTCAAAAATTGTATGGAGTTGGAAACATTTCATATTTGAAATGGGAATTAATTTTAACTTATCTGAGTTAAAATGAATCCTTTGAAATGGAATTGAGACAAGCCAACAAGAATTTTGACTTGTGTTGGGTAAAATAAAAAGTGAATGAATCCAAACTGAATAAATGGAAATTTGTTGGATTTTATGTTTGGAATAAATTTCATAAGCACGAATCTAAATATGGATTTGAACTTGATTAAGGACTGATTTGGGGCAAATAAATTGAAATAAAATTCAAATATACTGAATTTGAATGGAATATATACAAGAGTTCAGGGGAACTGTATTGTATGATTGAAATATGGATTTGAATTCGATTTAGAACCAATGAATGAGTTAGAATCGTTAAAATGAGATTAAGGAGTATTAAATTTAAATGGTTTAATAAAACTAGAAGGAAATTTAAATTACAGTATTGGTGGATAAATTTGAATGTGGAGTTTAATATTTAACTAAAGACAAGTTAAATAAAAATTAAAAAGGAAAATAAAATGATTGGTTTAAAGTGATTGTGTATTGTGAATTGTTTATTTATTGGTTGTTAGATTGATTGAATATAAGAATTCCTCAACAGTTGAATGATCTGAAAAGTAGAAAATAAATTTCAATATAAAATCAATATGAAATAGAACTAGATGGTTTAACCCTATGTTAGTTATTTCCATTATATATCAAGTTGAGTGCAGATTGACAATGGAGAGCTGTTAGTTACCGGACCTCGTGATTCGAGTACTGAGTTGTCCAACAAAAAGGTAAACCTTAATATTATTGATTGGGTGTTTGAATTTATACCCAAGATGGGTACAAACTTGGCTTTTATTTTCTTTGGATCAATACGAGAGGCCTAAAGTGGCGTTTGTAGTTATTTAGATCGAATAGTACAGAGGAGTTATTGGCGAATTTTTCGATTTTTTTTGAAACATAGAAACATTTTTGATAACATTTTAAAAGAATTACTTTGGAAATAATCAAGTTCGTAACATTCTTCTTACTTTATCATTTCGGGGGCGAAATTCTTTTAAGGGGGGAAGAATGTAACGACCCATACTTTTCGGATATTTGAATTCGAATATTTAAATTCATTTTAAATATTATATTCGGAATATTAATTCAATTTATATCGCATTCATTTATCTAACGATGACTGAATGTTATATTGAAATTATAAAACGAACTCAAAACTGTGCGGTAGTTCGTAAAATTGAATTCGAACTTCAACTGTTCCGTTTTAAGTCGGATTTCCATGAAACAAGAAACGTTTGAATCTAATTGTTAATATTTTTCTAATGGAAAAGGGAAAATCAAATTTTCATGTTGTAGATTTTATTTTACAACCAAATCAAATTCTGAAATAGTCGCTATAGAATCGATTATAGACCATAACGATTTATTTAATATAATTAAATATTGGATACGAATTTGGACAAGATTTTTGAGGCATAGTTATAATTTAATTTTTAGAATTTTACTATAATTTTTAATTTGGAAAGTAAGCAACTTTTTATTTGGAATATTTTACACCCTATATCGGTGTTTTGGGGTTTCATAGAATTAATTAACCGGTCTATTTTATTAAATGGTTGTAATCGTGGCACACTGCTAGGAGCGATGGTATTTTATTTTTGTCGATAACGCGTCATATATAGATAGAGTTTGAAATACCGGTAACCGTATAGAATTACATCTACCAAATATAACTTATCCTGAAATCTAAACACTGCCTAGCCTGTACTAAACCATCCTGTTGTCCCCTTTCTTTTGATGATGCCTCAAACAATTCTTTTTCCATGGTCGCCAATTTATCAGTTGTGTGCAGACCAAGTGTTTTGGAATTCACGCTCAGTCCAGCTACCTATATTCTCGGCAGACCTACATCTAAACACCATGCCCCACACGCAAATTTTCTTATATAAATACCCAGGCTCTTTCTTCTTTCGCAAAACATACACGAAGGATAACTTCTTGATGATAAAACCCATTTCAATTTTTCCAAAAAACTGTTTCTCTCCGTCACGCAAATCACACTTGACCCAATACTTCCTTTATATATATATATCACATACAATACATCACCTCGTTCCCCATTTTCATGAGACACTAGAAGGTTCTGCTCATGTATGGCGGAAAGGTGGGGTCTAGGGGAGATGCGCAAGCCTGTTCGAGGATAGGGTGCAGCGTGTGTTAGAGTTCGAGATTTTGGGTGAAGTTAATTTGAAGTGGTGCGTTGTCAGGAGCGGTTGTGGGTTAATGAAAGCGGTGGTGGGTATATTTTTACGTGGAGGTCATGGAGGCCATACTGTGTGAAGACCACGAAGTGTTCAGGTGTTGTAAGCGGTACACGATACATTCCACCGTGTATCAGTGAATGCCGAAGCAAGTGTTATGAAGAAGAAGGGATTAAATTTCGGATATGGTATATACAGTAGAAATATTAAGGGAGGAGTTGAAGGGGATGTCTGCATTCTTAAGGAAAAGCGGTTAAGTATTGTAGCGGAAGTTTTAAAACTGGGTATGTTTAATTTGTTAATACTGGCGGTGTATGGAGAGCTTGAGGGGAGTTTGGGGAGATTTCACGCATGGCAGGCGTGTAAAGTGGAAGACTTAGGATTGAACGGTTATTCAGGTCATTAGAGGAAAGGTGGCATACGTGGCACTTGTGGGGGTACGGATGTTGAGATTTACAGCGTATCAAAGAGGCGGAAGGAGAGAACTGTTTCGACTGATGGGGATGCTCCGATCAGATGGCAACGAGAAGTTGTGTCGGTGTTCGATTGGCAAATAAAGGGACGTGGAAGGTTTTTCTCTCGAGTGTTGTAGTAACAAGTATAAATTGGAAGTATGGAGAAAAATAGTTCGGTATGGTGTGGCTCTCAGGTTAGAAGAAGAATGGAAAGATAAACGTTCAGAGTGAACGTGGGGGAAAGGATGTTGCATGGAACTAGAGGGGAGAAGTGGTTCTAGCTGTGGAGCTGCATGTATTTGTTTTATGGGAAGTGTTGCGCGAATGGTAGGCAACATAAAAAAATTAAAAAATAAAGAAGAAGAAGAAGAAGAAGAAGAAAACAAAATATAATAATGTGTAAGAGCGTGGCATGGTGGCTCAAATTGCTGAAGAGAATGCTTGCGTCAGACTGGAACAAGAGAAAGAGACGGGTCTGTTAAAAGGAGAACACATGCAAAAATGCTTCAGGGAAAATAGGGGGATGCGAGAAAAACTAATGTGCAATGGTGTAAGGCGCTACAGGCCATTTGGATGGGTAAACAAGGAAGGAGCTTAACAGTCATACGAAGCTTCAAGGAAGTTTGTAATAATACATAGAAGAAGTTTGTGCAGGTGGAAAATTCGTATGGCATTGGAGTCGGTGGAAGGATCTGAAGTAACGCAAGCAAATGAAAGTAGTTGTGAAGAAATGGAAGAACTGGAACGATGGACATCGGGTTCAGGGAAAAAGATGTGTAGCGAGAGGAATTAAATAAGGTGGAATGCATGAATAATTGTCTGGAGCGAATGATTACATGGAGAAGTTTCAATGCGTGGTTTTGAAACACAACATGGAATGCATGGTTGGCTATAGGGGGTTCAAACTTTTTTTAGGGAAGCAGAACGATAGCGTTTTAGTGAGGAAAGAAAGGGATGACGCTCTGGTTAACGCAGGATTATAAAGGTAATTAGACAGCGTAATTAAGATTTATAATTTATTAATAATAATATATTTAGTTTAATTCAAATAAACTTGTAATTGCCATTCCGTTCATTTTTAGAGTTCAGAAAGACCGGTCACGCTGGAATCACGGTTATCAGCACTACGACACTAAGCAAGTCTGGAAGGGATCAAATACAGTTGGGATTTCGTTTAATTTTGAACACTGTTTAAAATTAAACAAAACCGCGCAGAAACCATCAATCGAAAACAAAGATGAGTTAATTCTCACACATTTCTGAAATGCTAGGATGTGCAAAATTCATATAATTAGATTAAATCATTGATAATTGGTTGGTTGGATGCCTTGAACGCCTATGGTTGATTTATATGATTGATGTGAATTATATTATCGTTGGTTAATATATTCAAATTAAATTATATGCTGATCTATGATGCAGGAAAGAACAGGTAGAAGGAATCAAACCAGATTCCTCAAATATTTAGTTTGATCTTATTTCATATTTTATATGAACTGTTTAAAACCCGTTGACTTTAAAACCCTGTTGGTTGTTGATCGTGTTTGAGCTTGGAATCAATATATAGTATTGGTTATAGAATGAAAAACAGATGGCCCAGATATACACCGTTTTACAAAGATCGATTCACCATCAGGTGAATCGCTAGAAATGAAGATATGGAATTTATTTTACAATCGAATATATATTTTTAAATATATTATTTTAAATGAAGTTTTAAAAAGAAGGAAAATCCGACCACATATATGCATTAATTGGTTTAACCAAAAATCACCGTTTTGGTATCAAAATCTATCATGCGCGAAGCACGTGCTTATCAAGTGATTATAAAACGATCTTATTTAGCTAATCTAAGTAACCATAATTAATGTAGTGGGTTTATATTGATATTGATTTCATGAAAATCAAAGTGAATATAATTATTTAGATTAATTAATTATTAATTAATTTAAATGAAAAGATCAATAACGATTGACTAACGGGTTAGTTTAGAGTTGAACAAGTTAACGACATTAACTGAAATTGTCTATTAGATTAGTTCATTAATTTATAGGGGGTAGTTAATGGTTAAGAAACCTAGTTTTATCTTAATGTTGAAACTTGATTATTAGTCATTTATTAATAATCGAAGTGATAATTAGGAATGTAAAGTATAATAAGGAAAGTTTGTGAAGTTTAAAGCTGTGTTTATAGTAAATAAAGCGATCTAATATTTATGCGAAATCAAAGTTTTAATTTGATTCTTACTTAATTATATTTAACTAGAATCTATGAATCCAAGTTATATGAAGTTATGAAACTGAAGTATTTTTGAATATATAAATGGACCGAGTTATTATAAGTGACATTTGAACAAAGGAAAAGTCAAGATTGGAAATTAAAGAATTAGAACTTAACTGGGAATCAGTTGGGATAACTGATTTTCTGAATATTGATCTAATGTTGGTTTCGGCCTTCTGGGTTAATATTTAGGAAATTATTTTCTTACTGATTCACGATTAGGAACTAATGAAGTATGAAATGGAGATCGAAACTGAAACGTAAACCCAAGTTTGAATCAGAGTAGTTAAACGAGATAAGTTATAAAGGTGCGATGTAGAACCACTGTTTTAAAGAAGAAACGGTACTTCATCAACATGGAATTGAAATGGGATTTGTTGTGATATGGGAAACAAGTATCAGTTTCTGCATTACAACTGATATCTATCCTAAGATAAGAACGTTGTTGATCAAGGTCTGAGAGGTAATTAAAATACTCCAACTTGAACAACTTCAGGATTATCAAAGGATGATATTAGTCATAACGGTGAAAGTGTTTGAATATAATATTTTGGAAAAATAACAGTGTAATGTTATTTGAAGGATATGGGAATATACATATAATGAGATTCCGAAATAAAAGGAAAGGGGCTTGATGGTATGAAATGATATCCCCATAATAAAAGAAATAAAAAGGGAGATTGGTGAAAGTATAACGGTATTTTCAAAGTATTGAAATAATATTTAAATGGGATTATTCTAAAGGGATGGGTGGTGATTTTGGTGTTCAAATAACGAAGCGAAAGAAGATGTCGTGTTGATTGCTTTACGAATGATAAGTTGAATCGATAAAATAATAAGAAATGTTATAGCAATGATTTGAAATGTTAGTTGAAGGATAAATTAGTTATGATTTAAGATATTTCCTAAGTATATAGGTAATAGAATTTGAGAATATTAACATATTTAAACTAATATATTATTTTTGGGTATTTTAACTAAGGTATATTGGCCAAATGATGTAGTGTATAAACCAATGGATCTATTTAGTTTTATGGTTGTTTATTTTGATAGTTAAATATCCGACGATCAAAATTTGAACCAACGTTATTGGTATGGAAAGACCGGAATCGAATTTATATTCGAAAACTATTCCGACCAATAAATACGAATACGTCAAAGATGCTGATCGAGATAAAGCAATTGAAGACCGTAAATCTTCATGAGCGGAAGAACTATTGTTAATTACCTCTGGCTAATTTCCAGAGTTAACGATGATTCTATTGTGATTGGAATTTACGGATTGCAAGGACTACTCGCTACTGATCTATAGGGTGATTCCTAGGATGTGGTAGGAGAGTGCCTTCGGTTCATCCTGTTCCTGGATGACATGTACGGATGATATGAATGGTGGCCAGATGTTTCAAAGTCGACTATAACCTCAAGTCTCATCAACCGGGAAATGATAAAAATCGGTTCATCGTGATCGGAATTTACGGATTGCAAGGACTACTCATTACTGATCTATAGGGTGATTCCTAGGATGTGGTAGGAGAGTGCCTTCGGTTCATCCTGTTCCTGGATGACATGTACGGATGATATGAATGGTGGCCAGATGTTTCAAAGTCGATTGTAACCTCAAGTCTCATCAACCGGGAAATGATAAAAATCGGGCAGGCAACATGGCTATATGGGTCGCACCCATTAGGGTGTATTGTCACCATCTAAAGAATATTCATATTTGTTACTTCTTTTCATTTCTGTATCTCCCGGGAAAAAGGTAGCTGCGCAGCCGTGAGGTGACAATATATTCGATACACTCAAGAGAAATGAGTGGTCGGTCATGTGTGGGTCGGGTTGCAAGACGTTCTTGTTGAACCCAGTGTATTCGTCTCTAGATATACACTATTGCAGGTGGTTCCATACCTTGTCATAGTCGGAATCCAATCTCCAATAAGCGCCCGCAGTTTTGATTGTATACTATATATGTGGAGCGTGAGATGTAAGCGCTCTGCTAGATTCTATTTATTTGTATTTAGACACTAGTATAATATTAGAAGAATATATCGATTTCAAAAAAGTTTGGGTTATAGTAAGGTAAAAACCGTCCATGTTTATGTGTGGGCTGGTCTTACTATAATCCTTTTCTTTCAAAAAGGATTTTCAAAGTTAAACAAGTTGTTTGTGCTATGAATTTATCACTGAAAGTATTCCAGACTGATCCGGGTGAATTTTTTTTTGCTTAAAATGTGCTCGGGTCAGACCGAGTATATTATCAGGTTAGGTATCGCTTGGAGCTTCAGAAAAGGAGTTGAAGTCGAAACGTATTCAATATATTTACTGGTACTAGTTTATTTCTGCTGTATGTTGTATTGATTTGAATGTATACTCTAATAGTGTAATCATATATATATAATTCTTTATGTATAAAATATTATTGATTATTATACTTTGTTCATTCCGCTGTGAGACTCTGATCCTCTTATTCTTCTATTTTAATATTTCTTTCTTTCTTCTCTCACCCTCTAACTTCTTTCTATTAGCTTTCTGGGTTTTTTGGGTTTTTAATGCTTGAGTTTGGACACAGGATGTATTATTGTCTAGATACAAGTATCGAAATTTCCGGGATGCTACATTTATACTTGACCACCACCATAATAACAATAACTAGAGCATCCATTTGAGCTTTTCGTGGCACGACGTCATAATCACTAAAACACACTCTGCATATCAGGATAAGATACCGCAAACCTTTCCATCTTCCACTCCAAAATGGATTTCCTTGCAGCTTTTCTTGTTTGTCGACTAATTCTTAATATGTAACAGAAATGATTAATCCCTTTAAAGTAAAAGCTTCTTCAATTGGTTCTAGTTTGTGCAATACATTTTACACTATATATACACTATGGAAAGTTTGAAAATCAGAATATATAATGAATATGCTTCCTCATATATAGCTTGATCCTTTCTAATTTAATTATTCTTCCTTATCTATGATGGATCCAGGTATTCCACGGTCATTACATGTGACGATCGCCTACAACTCCTGCACTTAACAAGAGGAATAATGCGCTGGAAGGTGTGCCAGGCAGCTATGGACGATCATCAGAGTAGGTAAACACAATACGGAACCTGTCGTATTACTCACAACGCAAGGATGAAACATAATAGTACATATACAATATGCAATAATAGTAAAGGATAATTGCATAGAAATTTAAACTTCCGCATCATCAAGGAAATATCCACAGCATCTTAGGATCACATTAGTAAATGTGTATACAAATAACCTCACTACAACACTCCAGAAAACATGACAGCGGAAACAAAGATACTAGATAGTAGTAAAGATAATACGCCAGCCTCTTGCTCTTCATCGCACAACAGCATCAACCCCACTAATCACATGTCACCTGCCACCTAGTCTGCCTATCCACAACCAAATGAACAACCCAACGTAATAAGAGGAAACATAAAACCTTGAGTCAGACAATAGTCTTAGTGAGCGATAAAATAGCTAACAAACTTCAATAATAAAGTATGCCAGAATAGGTAGATTAACAAACCAATCTACCAAACATCAGAGAAGAAATCAATCCCCACATTGGATAGTGATAGCCTCTACATCAAACAATTCAACCATTCATCCATGGAAATCAGAACACACATTCAATCATGGAAAAGCACTCCTAACATCCAGATTACATATATCTCATGTAAACCATCCTAATTGAATTCAACATCCCTGAAGCACAAGCCCCAGAGGCCTAAACCAATATTGGACAAGCACCCAAGGAACATCTCCTTCAATGGTGGACGACCTCCAGGAGATGGTACAAACAGAACAACAATCATCCATGACTGACTCTGGCTATCACTGCCAACCCTGTTTTTAAACCATCGTTAATCGTATGACGACCAACCTCGCCATATGTTAAGGGCTAATGGTAAACCCCAGTTATAGCATAAACTCCACAAGCCTTTCAACGATACGCATGCATGTCCAACCTTGACAACTAGGCCTTTCAATGATACCCAGGGTACTCGACCTACAACCAGTCTTTTAGACATCTCTAGTGTACCCCTGCTTCGAACTGCTAGAACTTACGACAATGATAATCTCTCGGCCTTCGCATCTCTAGTCGGTATCATCCACGACTGTTCATCAACTCAAACATCCTTGAGCAGCCATTATCTACCAACTCAAAACAACCTTGAGTTTCCTTCCCATTCGTTGCTTTCGTCGATCAACGAACACCTTCAAACACTTTGAACATTCCCACTTGAATTCACACTGAAGCGATAACCATCATCGACTCAAAAACAAGCTTCATTCAGTCGATATTCTTTAGCTCTTGAACACTTAGATCTTACTCCTTAGGTCTTGCTCCTTAGCTCTTGCCCTTAGGTCTTAAAATGACCCGAAGTTCGGAAAAATGACCCAAATCCAGCAAAAACGACCCAAAGTCAGGAAAAACGACCTAAGCTAGGAAAAACAACCCAAAGCCTTGAAAAACGACCCAAAGCCAGGAATTACGACCCAAAGCCTGGAAGAATGACCCAAAGTCAGGAAAAACGACCCAAAGTCTGGAAAAATGACCTAAAGTCAGGAAAAATGACCCAAAGCCTGATCTGACCAAAACAGTTCCAAACTTTGACTAAATCTTCACCAAACGACAACAACAATTCAACCGACTCATCCAAATCATTCAATTCAATCATAAGCACTTTATGAAACCATTCACAACATCAAAATGACACCTACTCATCATAATCATATGAAATTCACTTCAAATCACTTTAAATCTATGAATGAACAAATTAATCGATCTAACTTGCATAAACATATGAATTAACATAGAAATTACTGGTTTTAGGTTTCTAGATTGGATCCTATAGTGATTCATATGAAAATATACTTACCATGATGTAGATCAAGGTAAAAACAACTCTAAATGATGAAAAGTATGATCAAACACCCCTATACTTGATTGAATCCATGTGAGAGATGCATATCACTCACCATTCCTTCGATCTAGCTTAGAAATGAAAAAATATGAATCCGGACAGCAGAGAGCTTGCTTTGATCCACTCGATTTGATGAAATCTCCCTTGAAACGGTGTAGATCTAGCCTCAAATGGTGTAGATCTTCGATTCTCTAAGCTTTAATGGTAGAAAGGATGAAGGAATGGAGGATCCCTTGGCTCTTCCAAATGAGAGGATGGAGAAAGAAAACTCTTTTCCATGCCTATTATCCCCTGTTTATAGCCTTCCACCAGCCCACTAATGGGCCTCTGCAAATCAGCCCATTATGGCTTACCAAACATGGACAGCCAATTATTAAACCTTAAAACAATGGTTCTCCCAAACCACTGAACCAAAACTTTATTGTAACCACTCTACGGAAAGGCGATCATCATTTCTTTTCCAATGGCACAGGACTTACCACCTGATTCGACCTGAGTCAAAAGTTATGCCCTGTATAAGACCGACAGGGGAAAATGGTCACAAAAAAAATTGGTAAAAGTTACGGACATGTCCCACATCCCTATAAGCCACATATTAAAATATGAGAATGATCCAACCCTCAGGGAATAAAATAAAAATATTTTACGATCCTCCGATATGTAAAATGCGGGCTATTACATTCTCCCCTCCTTAGGAATTTCGTCCCTGAAATTCCAACAAACACACGAAACCACAACAATTCTGCATGCCTATCACTCATGAGCAGCCAATTCTATCACCCAAACTAGCAGCCATCAAGCAATGCATCCATAGCCTTATCCTAGCATGCAGAATTCTAAAAGCATAATAGTTTAAGTTATAATGATGTAAGGTGACACGATACTAATGGGTCATACTGACGAAGAGTTCCGGATGGGTCGCCTTCATTCTCTCTTCCGTCTCCCATGTACAATCATCGCCCTCCTCCCTCACTTGTACCTTGACTAGGTTAACCATCTTCGTCCTAATCTGTTTCGTGTCATTCCCCACAATACGAAGCGGCTTACGAGGTCTTGCAACTACGATCTCTACTTCTAGGTCTTCGTACTACTATAGAGGTACCATCACATTCGAATCATACACGAACTTCCATAGAAACGATACATGGGAAACATTATGCACACTCGACATCTACTCAGGTAACTCTAATCTATACATGAGCTTTCCTATTTGCTTGACTATCGGAAATGGTCCAACGAACTTAGGAGCCAACTTTCCTTTACTTCCAAATCGAACCACATGCTTCAATGGAGAAATCTTCATGAAAACCACGTTGCCTACGTCGAATTTCAAATTTTTTCGATGCTTATCAGCATAACTCTTTTGACGATCTTAGGCTGCCTTCATTCTTTGCCGAACAATCTTGATACAATCTAAGGTTTCTCTTATCATCCCTGGCCCAAGTATCAACTTATCTATAGTTTCTAATCAACAAGCTGGAGAATTGCACGACCTTCCATACAACGCCTCATATGGTGCCATCTTAATGCTCGACTGGTAGCTGTTGTTATATGCAAACTCAACTAGATGTAGATGGTCTTCCCATGATCCTCCGAAGTCTAACACGCAATCCCTTAGGAGATCCTCCAAAACTCGATTGATTCTCTCAGTTTGACCATCAGTTTGGGGATGATAATCCATACTCAAGCATAACTCGGTTCCCAAAGCTTCTTGCAAACTTTTCCAAAATCCACTCGTAAACAAGGGATCTCGGTCGCTCACTATACTCTTTGGGATACCTTGGAATCGAACTATCCATTTCACATAAAGTTCAGCCAATTTTGATGCCCTCTTAGTCGATCTGACAGGAATGAACCTTGTACTTTTGGTCAAGCGATCCACGATGACCCAAATTCCTTCGTTTCCTGCCCTAATCTTGGGTAATCCATCGATAGAGTCCATTGATATCTGTTCCCACTTCCACGTAGGAACTTCCAATGGCTAAAGCAATCCACTCGGCTTCTTCTATTCAGCTTTCACCAACTGACAGTTTATGCATTTGGAAATGAATTTTCCAATATCTCGCTTTATCCCTTCCCGGTAGTATACTCGCTTCATGTTTTGATAAATCTTATTACCACTGGGATGAACCGTCAACTTCGAGTGATGACATTCTCTCAGAACCTCATCTTTCAATCTGTTATCTTAGGAACAACTAATCACCCTTGCTTTCAAAGCCAACCTTCTTGATTGACTTCGAACTATTTATCTTCTAGTTCCAGCTTCTGGACAAACTCGACAAGCTTTGCATCTTGCTTTTGGCTCTTGCCAATCCTTTCGACAAGAGTAGGTTTAATCAATAAGGTTGCTAATATTTCAGGTTCCAATTCACACCTTGGCCTAAAATCAGACCCTGCCAAGTACTCGAGGCTTTTCCATTCTGAAAACATCGCTCCCAAACTTGCGTGTCTTCAACTCAACGCATCTGCTATCGCGTTGCCTTTGCTAGGAGTATAGGTTATACCAAAATCATATGATGCCAGAAACTCTAGCCACCTTTGCTGCCGAAGATACAAATCTTTTTGGGAGAAAAGATACTTCAATGACTTTTGATTAGTGAACAACTCGAATCGGACTCCCAACAGGTAATGTCTCCGCATCTTCAGAGAAAACACAATCGCTGCCAACTCTAAATCATGAGTTGGATAATTCTTTTCATGTGGCTTCAACTGTCGACTCGCGTAGGCTACAACCTTATCCTTCTGCATTAGCACTGCTCCAAGTCTAGTACCACACGATCGGTATATACCACCATCTCTTCATTCCCACTTAGAATGGTCAACACAGGAGCACTCATCATTCTTTCCTTCAGGATCCCAAAAGCTTGTTCAAACTTCTCATCCCATGTGAACATTTGGTTCTTCTTCATTAATCCTGTCAATGGTACAACTATCTTGGAGAAATCCTTGATAAACCGTCGGTAATAACCAGCCACCCAAGGAAACTCCAAACATCTGTCGTAGTCTTAGGTCTATCGCAATTTGGATCGCTGCCACTTTAGCGAGGTCAACCGCTATCCCATTTCCAGAAACAACAAGGCCTAAGAACCTCACTTCACTTTTCCACAAGTGACACTTTGAAAACTTAGCTCTCAGCTGATGCTTTCACAAGATTTCCAACACAACTCTCAAGTGCGTCTTGTGCTCTTCCTCATTTCGAGAGTAAACCAGAATGTCATCCACAAACACAAGCACGAACTTGTTCAATTGATCTCTGAAAATCCTATTCATAAGATCCACAAAATATGCTAACGCATTAGTCAACCCGATTGTCATCACTGACCATTCGAAGAAACCAGATAGTGTCCTAAAAGCAGTCTTTGGCACATTATCCTTTGACACTCTCAACTGGTGAAATCCCGTTGCCAAATCCATCTGATAAAACACCTTGATTTCGTGAAGCTGATCGAACAAGTCATCTATCCTGGGTAACAGATACATGTTCTTCTTGGTCACCTTGTTTAGCTCACGATAGTCCACACACAATCTTAACGAGTCATCTTCCTTCGTTGGAAATACGACTGGTGCACCACATTCGGAAACACTTCGCCAAATGAATCCCTTTCTTAGAAGATCACGAACTTGCACCTCCAACTCCCGCTGTTCCTTAGGCGCCATCCTCCTAAGAGGCATAACGATTGGTCTAGTACCCTCGAGCAAATCAATCCTAAACTCAATCTCACGATGCGGCGACAATCCTTTGACCTCGTCAAAGACATCCTCATACTCATTTACGATTAGCACAGATGACAAGTCTTCTTGTGGAATCACAAGCGAATATAGATAGCTAACGAAGACACCCTCTTCGCGCTTACACCGTATCAACACTTTTCGCCCTTCCACATCTCCGACTCTCACCTCTAGTTTCTCTCAATTCACACTTGCCGCGTACCTCTTGAGCCAATCCATGCCCGAGATGATCCCAAACCCAGCGAAGTTAAGAACAAAGCAATCACACACAAAGGAGCAACCATGACTTGACAACACTAGACCAAGACATATCATGCAAAGATTGGACGAACCCCCAACAGGATTAGTCACTACGAAGGGTCTATCGCAAATCTCAAGTTCTAAACCCAAGCGGCAAACAAGCTCATTACAAATGAATGAATGTGATTCTCTAGTATCAAAAAGTACACAAACTGAAACACCATTAACAGAAAGAGTACCTTGCACCACGACACACTTTCCCTTTTCCGCTGCAGTAGGAGCTCTTGAAGAAGTTGGCATGGCTTCCAAAGCATACGCCTTCACAACCTGCTTGCCCTTAGCTGATTCTTGACAGTCTTTCTTCTCATGCCAAGGCTTCCCACACTTGAACCACATCTTCTCGGCTTTGGGATTCTTGCACTCATTAGCAAAATGGCCTTTCTGGTGGCAGTTAAAGCAAACCACCTCACTCTTAGGCTTCTTCTGGCCATCCTTTACGTTCTACTATTGTTGCTTCCTCTTCTTATTATTACCACCCTGTTTTAGTTTCTGAACCTCTTTGGTTGCAGCAACAACATTTGCTTCCTTAGGAAACAAGCTCTCATGACGAATAGCATTTTCCATAATCTTCTCGAATGAGTCGTCGAGGTGATCCACCAATGGCCTTCCAATATAGGTATTCAGACCCATAACAAACTTCTCGTTCTTCTAATAAGGTGTATCAATGTATGAACAAGCATATTTGGACAAGGCCTCGAAATCAGAAATGTAATCTAGCACTGATTTTCCATTCTGCTTCAGCTCTACGAATTTTATGAAGAGAACGAATTTCTGAGCCGTGGAAATGAATTTTGCTTCAAACTTAGCTCGGAATTGCTCCCATGAAATCTCTTAATATGGAGTTTCAAGTGCGACTAAATTCCACCATTCCATGGCCCTACCTTGCAGTTGCCTTGATGCAAGTTTCCTCTTGGTTGCACCATCCAAACTCAAGTCTCCAAAGATACGGACACAAGTATCCATCCACCTCTGAACCTCTTTAGCTGGCTCAGTTCCTTTGAATGGTTTTCCTCCTAGAGATGTACAATCCTTGCATACCTTCGCAAAATCCACAACCCTAGGCAACTGAACTTCTACATCTACCGTAGGCGCCACTGGAGCGGGGACCCTTCGCATGAATGCCTCCATCATGACTTCAAACATGGTAGGGTAGTCTGGTTCACCACCATTTCCCCCTCCAGTGTTAGCTCCTCTAGCAGTGTGTTTTGATGTTTGTCTACTCATTCTAAATTTGCAATTTAGAATAATTAGCCACTTCTAAGAAAACAGCTAAAAGAGAACAAATGCTACTACTATATATGATAATATATATATATATATAGTAAGCATCCAACTGAAATCTAAAAGTACGTCTCTCATACGTGATTACATCTTCGAGCTTTGGCCAAAATCGTTGATCAGAGCTCTGATACCAAATGTGAAGACCCCCACAACCCTGCACTTAACAAGAGGAATAATACACTGGAAGGTGTGTCAGGCAGCTATGGACAATCATCAAAGTAGGTAAACACAAGACAGAAACTATCGTATTACTCACAGAGCAAGGATAAAAACATAATAGAACATATACAACAGGCAATAAAAGTAAAGGATAATTGCACAGAAATTTAAACTTCGACATCATCAAGGAAATATCCACAACATCTTAGGATCACATCAGTAAATGTTTGTACAAATAGCCTCACTGCAACACTCCAGAAAACATGACAGCGGAAACAAAGATACTAGATAGTAGTAAAGATAATATGCCAACCTCCTGCTCGTCTTCGCACAGTAGCATCGTCCCCACTAATCACCTGTCACCTAGTCTGCACATCCACAACCGGATGAACAACCCGAGGTAATAAGAGGAAACATAAAATCTTGAGTCAGACAATAGTCTTAGTGAGCGATAAAACAGCTAACAAACTTCAACAATAAAGTATGTGAGAATAGGTAGATTAACAAACCAATCTACCAAGCACTAGAGAAGAACTCAACTCCCGTCTTCCCCACATCGGACAGTGATAGCCTTTACATCAAACAATTCAACCATTCATCCATGGAAATCAGAATACCATTCAATCATGGAAAAGCACTCCTAACATCTAGATTACATATATCTCATGTAAACCGTCCTAATTGAATTCACATCCCTTAAACACAAGCCCCAGAGCCTAAACCAATATCAGACAAGCACCCAAGGAACATCTCCTTCGACGTTGGACAACCTGCATGAGGCGGTACAAACAGAACAACAATCATCCATTACTGACTCTGGCTATCTCTGCCAATCCTGCTTTGAAACCATCATCAATTATATGATGGCCAACCTTGCCATATGTCAATGGCTAATGGTAAACCCCAGTTCTAGCATAAACTCCATATGCCTTTCAACGATACATATGCATGTCCAACCTTGACAACTAGGCCTTTCAACGATACCCAGGGTACTCGACCAACAACTGGTCTTTTAGACATCTCTAGTATACCCCTGCTTCGAACCTGCTAGAACTTACGACAACGATAATCTCTCGGTCTTCGCATCTCTAGTCGTTATCATCTACGACTATTCATCGGCTTAAACATCCTTGAGCAACCATTATCCACCAACTCAAAACATCCTTGAGTTACCTTCTCATTCGTTGCTTTCATCGATCAACGAACATCTTCAAACACTTCGAACATTCCCACTTGAATTCACGCCGAAGATATAACCATCGTTGACTCAAAAACAAGCTTCATTCAATCGACATACTTTAGCTCTTGAACCACTTAAATCTTACTCCATAGGTCTTGCTCCTTAGCTCTTGCCCTTAGGTCTTAAAACGACCCAAAGCCTGGAAAAACGACCCAAATCCAGGAAAAACGACCCAAAGCCTGGAAAAATGACCCAAAACCAGGAATTACGACCCAAAGCCTGGAAAAACGACCCAAAGCCCAGAAAAACGACCCAAAGCCTAGAAAAATGACCCAAAGCCTGGAAAAACGACTTAAAGCCAGGAAAAACGACCCAAAGCCTGATCTGACCAAAACAACTCCAAACTTGACCAAATCTTCACCAAACGACAACAACGATTCAACCGAATCATACAAATCATTCAATTCAATCATAAGCACTTTATGAAACCATTCACAACATCAAATTGACACCTATTCATCATAATCATATGAAATTCACCACAAATCATGCTAAATCTATGAATGAACAAATTGATGGACATAATTTTCCTAAACATATGAATTAACATAGAAATTTCTGGTTTTAGGTTGCTAGATTGGATCCTATGTTGATTCATATGAAAATATACTTACCATGATGTAGATCTAGGTGAAAACAACTCTAAATGATGAAAAGTAAGATCAAACACCCATATACATGATTGAATCCGCCTGAGAGATGCATATCACTCTTCAATCCTTCGATCTAGCTTAGAAATGAAGAAATATGAACCCGGACAGTGGAGAGCTTGCTTCAATCCGCTCGATTTGATAAATTCTCCCTTGAAACAGTGTAGATCTAGCCTCAAATGGTGTAGATGTTCTATTCTCTAAGATTTAATGGTAGAAAGGATGAAGGAATGAAGGAATGGAGTATCCCTTGGCTCTTCCAAATGAGGGGATAGAGAAAGTAAATTCTTTCTCATGCCTCTTACCCCCTATTTATAGTCTTCCACCAGCCCACTAATGGCCCTCTCCAAATCAGTCCATTATGGCTTACCAAACATGGACAACCAACTGTTAAGCATTAAAACAACGATTTCTCCCAAACTGCTAAACTAAAACTTTATTGTAACCACTCTACGGAAAGGAAATCATCATTTCCTTCCATTGGCATAGGTCTTACCACCTGCTTCGACCTAAGTCAAAATTTATGTCCTATACAAGACGAATATGGGTAAAATGGTCACAAACAAAATTGGTAAAAATTATGGATATGTCTCACATCCCCATAAGCCACATATTAAAATATGAGAATGACCCAACTTTAGGGAATAAAATAAAAGTATTTTACGATTCTCCGATACGTAAAATGCGAGTTGTTACATTACACGACCTAATCTATGATAACAAATTTGATGACTAGCCCACACCTACGTACCACATATACCTATAAAGTACAACATAGTGGTACCCATGTCGATGTAGAGTGATAGTCAATGGTGAAGTAGCCGATATGAATAAGATTCTATTGTTTATCTCACACTGTAAGGATAAAATGTAATAAGATATATATATATATACACACAAACACACACACACACACACACACATATATATATATATATATATATATAACACGAGGAATAATAAATTTAACTAGATGAATCAAAACCATATAAAAGTGCAGAGATCCATCATAATTGCAGAGTTACACACCATATGATAACCCATATGAACATTGTCTCAAAATAGATAAAAGCAATGATAAGATACATAGCATTGCACACCATAATAAAAAGCCTAAATATACTATAAAAAAGCACAACCCCTTCTCATCTCCTATACAACTTCATGTGTTCACAAATATGATAGTCATAATTTAATTTTTTAAGAGTACTTAAAATAATACGAAGCAAAGCATAAAATCACAATTCATATAATAATCTAGCATGAGTGGTTAAAAATACTATAAAAGCACTATGATAGTCGATATGGTATGACATGGCCGGGTATGAAGAATCATACTTAATATATCCATGCATTCAACGAGTTAGCACATAACATGAAATGTTTTTCTACTCTACATCATCATAGGTGTACAATGCGTCGAACTATATATGAGATGTCTAGATATCTACAACAATGATACCAACATCATGTGATATTCCTAACAAATAGAAAACATACTGCATTCATTATTCATCCTTACATTCACTTAAGTCCATTTGATATATGATAATTTGTATGGCCCATCGTAGGACATAGACTACTCAACATTTCGGTTTCCTCGTACTTGAAGCCATATCACTACAAAGGTCAGAAACTATTTTTCGTGCCCAGGAAGCCTAGGATAATATGAATACGCCATCTAAAGATCTAGGGAATGCATAAAACATCCTCTTTGGTAGTTAACAAAAAGATCTTTAGGCACTATGATTAGTGTATGATGTTGCTTTTTGGAAAAGAAAGGGCTCAGATGCACCCTTCGTCACATTTGGTAACAAAGCTAAGACCTAGCTTAATTGTGTGTTAAAATGTTATAGGTGTTAGTAGATATAGACCAATATAAGTTATAAAAACAAGCTAAGGTGTATGTGATAAAGAAACAATAAGGATTTTAGTATATTTAATGGGGTTGTCAGTAACTTCCTTTTTGTAAAGTTAGCACAAAGATTTTCCAGCACTCTAATTAGTGTTTAATGTTTCTTTCTCGGAGGTAGAAGATCAAATCATGCGGCTATCACAACGTCCTGACTCAAATTAACGTCATGACACATCCTTGCTTTGCAAGTACACATTGAAACCTCCAGGTAATTGCATATGTCGCATCCAATGCAGATCACGTCCTAATTGTGTTTTACAAGTCTGCAGGCTAAAACTTTCCCCATGGGTACTTATACATCAATCATCACTGAGTCTTTAACATTGGGACAACTCTAAATAATCCACGTAAATTGTGGAGTACCATTATGTTATCTTGAAGCATCCTCCGAAATTTTGTAGGATTGGCTCATATAAAACTCTAGAAATCTCTAGGATTAACCTGAAGTAAAATCAAGGCACATCCATCCATCACTGATTATCCATCCATCATACTTCAAAATCCAAGCATTGGATCACTACCATATTACATTTATGGCTTTATCACATCACCTACTTCAATCTATGAAATTTGAAGATGATCAGAGATTGCTATACTTAGTAGTCCATATTAGTTAACGGGGTTTGATCAGGTACAACTGGTGTTTTTAAGACTCTTTTAAAGCTTTCTACTCTTAGACTCAAGAACCTTCATCCAAGAACATGAAGCAATGTTATCATCTTCCTGAAGCCACTCGAAAGCTTCTAGGTCATTTTCATATCAAGGTCGATTTATCATTATAAATTGAATTGGAAAGAACTTAACAATATTGTGTTACTTAACACTTCCCTAGCCAGCTTTGAGCTCTCTATACGATTCAATCCTTTTAGCCTGAAATCTTAACTAGGTTTAATAATAGTTGATCCACTTTATATACTCTACCACCTTTGGCTTAAAATCCGCTTCTCTTTCTCTAATCTAAACATGATTGTCATGGAGCTCCTTAGGCCAATCTAAACATTGTATATCGATTGCATGCTAATATGATGAATTTGTGTGACTATCGCCCCCATACCACTTGCACTGAAAGAGAGAAAAGATGCAAAGTATTAGTACCAAGATGATATGGAACAATTATCAGAGGGGTACAAAATCAACTAATTCTCATGTATCTCACAGCCCATGAATAACATATAATAAGAGCACATATAACAGATTAGCAGTCAGATTATCAATATGGAAAATTCATCACCATAAAACCTCAAGGTTACACACAACAAGTAGAAATATTCAATACATAAACGCCTCGGTATAATTCTTTGAGAATAATTAAGCTAATAGCGGGAATAAATATTCACAAAATGGTAATATGCCAAGCTTCCCTAACTCATCTTCATATCAACTTTAGCATAAGCAGACCTTCTATTTAGTCTACTCATTGGCGAACATCAATGAGTATCTAGGATAAAACGAAGAAATATAAAACCAAAGGTTAGAAAATATTCTGGTGTGAGCGATAAATGACTATCGGCGGATATATTAGAACATGTGCAGTTAGAAAGAGTCGCGTACCTTACATGTCTGTACATTCAAAGACTAAGCGCATAATAACTAAGTACAATATGCTACTCAAACAAACAATGCAGAATACTGATCAAGAATGAAAAATCTACACAACCCACATCCGACTCCATTCCCTATCCACTTCCATATAATATTAAAGGTGATGGACTACCCAGAGAGAAAAGGTAAGAGCATTCATAGAATTCATTGCATACAACAAAAAGAATGCTAACCATCGCCTTTTAAACCTTAAATTCATTGTAACTCGTATGATCATCTTCACTTATGCCAAAGGATAATGGAAACCCCCGATTCTAGTCAAAACTAAGTATTTGCACTGCCACATTACTTATACTAGAAATAGGTTACACCACAAAGGGTACATGACCATCACTACCAGTCATAATGGGTGTACTCACGATACCTCTTCTTTGAGTTCACTAGAACAGTTCGAGTTATCAATATTCCTTGGCACTCCAAACAAAATCAGACCTCCATCACTAGTTTAACTACACCCCAAACATGTTTATTGTTTTGTAGCCTTGTTCCATCATAAGTCGCTGCACATCTCACACTCCTTCGATTTCACTGTACATAGAGTCGTCCAATTGAAGAGTTGCACACTTTACATACAAACAACATTTCCAGTACTCCCTGATAAGTCCTTCATTTCATTCCTTCGATTACACCTTCCAACCGTGCTTCACACCATCATTACTTTCCGTTGTAGTAACACCACTCTGAATACAAACATCGCTTTGAAGTTAAACTATTTAGAAGGTATACTTCAAACACCTTAAAGCTTCAAAATTATCCACTTCTAGGTTTTGAATCTCAACGAGCCTTTCTTCAAAGATAAACTTCTTCGAAGATACATTATTTCAAAGAAACTTGCTCTGAGATTTGAAGCATTCTTGCTTGAGTTCTCCCAAAGGTGTTTTCTTCAAACCTAAATCCAAAATTTCACCATTTCAAACCTCAGCCTAAAGCTATCAGCTTCAAATCAAAACTTATCCAATTTTTTTTAAAATCAATGCTTTGAATCTAATGAACTTGCTTTGATCCGCTATGTTACATCGAACTTACCCTTATTTGAATCAACAGGTTGATAAAAACTTATCCAAAGTTTTCATTTTGAATATTTTCACTATTTCTTAAAATGTGTTTGGATATCCTTTTTTTGAAAACAAGTTTCCAAAACTAAAAATTGAAAAATGCATTTGGTTTGAAATACAGGCTTTGAATTTTAAAATTTTGAGTTTCATTTTGGTAATTTAAACAAATTTTACGTTTAAAGTATAATACGTAACATATTATATGGAAATGCCAATTTAGATACAAAATATAGATATAATTGATGATACAACAAATTTCCACCATTCGATCACCCCAAAAATTCCACTCTTTCATATAAAGACAAAATGATTCAACAGCATAGACCATTTTTGTCACAAATTGTATTTAATTTTATATTCAAATAGTGGCCCCCAATAATATATACTATTCATTTTTCATGTTTACATGAACATACTACATGTTGTAAATCAAACAAAAAACAAAGTGAAAAATTCGAACATAAAGAAGTTGAGTAAAAACAACTATGAATTTATCAAGCTGCTTATTAAAAACTGATAATAAATGAAAGATAATAAGCTGAATTCTAACCATAATGATTAAACATCAAAGAGAATACAATATTTTGAGCTACGTGACGCCGAATTATACAGGAATAAAATTACAATTAAAAAGTTCATAACACGTTTTCAAATATATAATATAAGAGATAAGCTAGATAAAGAGAAAGTTGAAAGAGAACAGCTCAAGCATTTTTCATAACAATATAATATTTATATCAGCCACAAATTTTGTAAGCAACACGCTTCTGATGTCTTCCGAGTCACATCTACAAACGATAGTACAAAAGTAAGACATCTACTAATCACAACATAAAAATAAATAAAAATAAAAGTATCTGAACTATTCAAATATGTTACTGCAATAAAGATGGAATGAATTTTGAAATAGAAATAAAATTGTACATGAACTATAAATGACGAGTTGTTACATACTTCTACCACATCTGTGTGGCTATTTGATCTCTAACATATCCCATTTAAGTCGATTGACTAACATTAAACTACACAAATTTTTTTGTTAGAATCCCATGTGACGCCCGTATGTGCTAAAAGACCAGAAAATAGATGATGCTCACAATGAAGACGGTTCCATTTTCCTTTTATCTTATCCATCCTGTAATCTTGCTAATTTCATTGTCTGAATCATCTACTGATTAATCTGACCCCATATATTTTTGTGAAGTAGAACATTATAATTTTCCCGCTTTCACATTCTCGTAATCAATGGAAATCTTCTCATTCTTTGTGGACCACGGCATCAGCTCTTTTGTTTTTCCACCTCTCATTTTCAATTATGAATATTCATAGGTTTATAAGACTCCAACTCATTTTTTAAACTAATTATCACAATAAGAAATGAATTCCAAAGCAATCAACAATTAAACAACAAATTATGCAGAGCAACATTTTTGAATAACAACAGCTAAAGTAAGAAATATGCTACAGGTTGTTTAGTTGATTTCCATTTTTGAATAACAACAACATTTTTAAACTGGGGATTACTCTGCTTCTCAATAAATGATGAAAATATTAATACATATAAAGTAAGAGTGCAGAGGTAATTTTTAAAAAAAACTCAAGTTTAAGTAATTGGCATTGTCAGCACTAAAACTACTTATTTCCAAATATATAAACATAAATTAATTAGTAATATGGCTTGTTTTTTTTATAATAGTGTAGTTGACTTTTTCTATTTCTTTCACAAATAAAGGACTAATATCCGACTTAACAATTAAGCACCATAAAATAATATCCATAGAACTGCAATGAACTCATTGTATTTTTACCTACTTCTGAATGTTTTCTGGTTATATGGCAGACAAACATCATATATTATCTGCATCTTCGATGCTAAGGGAAAGTAGTGAAAATTGCATATAACACTACATTGAATCACTCATGCACATCAGTTAATCGTCCGATTAAGTAACTCCATCTGATAACATAATCAGCAATTAGACCTTGTATTTTTGTATTCATACCATGAGTGATAATTGAAAACTCATGTAAATGCTACCCTGGACATATACACTAGCCTAATTAAAGATCAGAAATTAGTAACAAAAGCGTCTAATCATATGCACATCGTATCTCAAGTAATTTTAAATACTTACAAGGAGCTAAATTTATTACCAACACAAGTATCAATCAACGAAATATCTTAAACAAAAGTTTCTCGCTCGTAATTTTATTAACATACTTGAACCATTTATTTTCACTTCTACTTAAAACTTGAAATTTTTATATGTTAAATTGCAGAATCAAGGATAATGGGTATGAAAGATCATTTGATAATAATAATAATATTATGTGAATGTGAATACAAAAATCATAGTAAGGAACCATTTACCAACCATCTAATAATAAATAATATCATTTTATTTACGGCTAGCCATACACTCACTTGTTTACAAACATCTACAATAACTCATTATCAATGCATAAAAACAACTGGAGAAGTCTGCACAAAGCTTGAAAATGATGTAGAAGTTTTATATAGAAAGAAAATAAATGTAGAGATAATTTTACGAACTTACATTGTTTTGCGGAAGAGAAAAGTGAGTTACGTAGCCTTAAGCAATACCAATACTAGGCTATGCATACACCAATCAATATAAATGTGAATTCCATGTTGAGCTAAAAAACTACATCTAAAGTAAGGAGAGGATTCAACTTAATAGGCACACTGTCGGAGCGGTAACATACATCCTACCTTTTACCTCCTCATCTAAGATGTGGTTCAGGGACCGATTCCTTAAATAATGAAACTTATGTCATGTTTTTGGTGGTTCTAATAACCATTGTTGATCAAACAATGACTGTGCGAAAGCTAAAAATTTTGCATAACCATGTAAGGATTTCATTAGCAAATCTACGGAAGAAAGTTATATGATTGATTGTTCTTCCTTCCACTTGCTCTAGATACCATTAAAAACATTTTTATTCTAACTTATTTTACATTGTTTATCAGTATGCACATATAATTCTCAATTGTGTATTCATATATTGTTTTTGTGACATCCTCCTTGATTTATCGTTATATACGCTTTGATGTAATTTTTTATGTCATTATGTATAATAAATATTTCAGAAGTATATATGCAACATTTAATATATTTTTTACTCTCAATTTTTTTATCTCACTTTGTTTTGTATAATTCCAATGATGGTAGAGAGAATGAATTGGATCCGCTTATCTAGTTGTAATGGAATTATGTTGGTATAACATATTTATAAATTGAAGTCGATGAATCCTACTAGACCTTTGCCTACCATGAGACTCCTTATGTTTTTATTCTGGACCTGTAAGATAGTACTATTTTATTTTATGTTGTGTAAAAGTTGATCCACCGATGCAATAGCAGATATACATTGATCAACTTACAATGATGACGTTGCATTATGAACCTAAAACTTGTCACTATCGAATACGACATATGTTGTGCGTAAAAAAAACAAATCTTACCTATACTTACATAAGTTCTCATGTAATAATCACAATATTTGTAGCATAACGATTGAACATATTATTTACATGCTCAGTAAAAATCAGGACAACAGAGACAAAGACACTGAATTTCAATGCAAACTACATGAGTTTTTCTTTAAATGATTCATGTAGCCAGAGAGGCGATTATTATTTTATCTGCTCAGTGAATTAGCTATTACTTATATGCATTGGTGATTTAGAAACAAATTACCAACTGTGCAAAAAATCCTACTACCACTTAACATAAATCAGGGACAATGAATCACTACCTTAGAAACAATTAAGGGATTTATGTCATAATTAAAAAATAGAAGAATTCGACCAAACTACAATATAATGAATCAAAGAATTTACCTTACAATAGCAAAACCCTTAATCCGTACTAGTGGGAAGGAGACACTGTAACAAATAGCAAAAACCTTGATAATCTAATAAAATTGAATTAAACGCAGTATAAATGAAATAAATAATCAGGAGTTTACCCGAATTTCTTTGACGATAAGCGAATTCGGGAATCAGGAGAACCTATTTTTAGGGCTAGCAAGAAGAAGCTAGGTTGGAACATGTTTGGTTTCTAAGCAAAAAGAACCTGTTTTCCATTTACAAGTATTTGCAAAATTTTGAGCGTGAGAATCAAAGATTTCAAACATTCAAAATCATTTTACTCTAATCCAACTGCAATTAAGGTAACCAACCACTTTTAACTTTAATTTCGTAATTAATTTCAAATTTTTTATTTTTAGTGTTTGGAATCCATGTATTTCATTTTAAAATTCAAAATTGATTTGGATTTACTGAAAACCTCCATAGATTCGAAAAAATTACGGGTTAAATCAAGATTAGTCATAAACCTAGGTTTCATTCTGACTTTTTCGTTAAAATTTAAAATACTTATGTTTATTACAGTAGGTTCTAAGATTAGAACCCATCTTATTTGATTCTAGTTAGATTCGACATTTTTAACCATTTATGATAGTGTGTTTAAATTTGATATCCATAGTATAATGAAAACATTACAAAAATTAATAATCCTTAAATTGTATACTGATTTTAAATAAAATCCCTTCGAATTTTTGGAAAACCCCTACATATGTTTTCATTATAATAAAACCGTATTCCCAGGGTTTGGTATAGTATATTGATTAACTAGACATATTCAGAAGGTTTTGATGTAGTTTAAGGGTGATTTTGATCTCAACAATTTAACTGCAAGTGCTCTAGTGGTTTTGTCTTTGTCGAAATCCATCATTTTTCTTGATACTACCCTATTTGAAAGCATGGAATCAGTCAAGATGGCTACCTTGAAGCATTCCCTCATTACCACTCAAGAAGAGGTTTATGTGATATTAAAAGATTTTGGCGTATCAGGAGCTATGGCATTCCTCCTGATGTCGAAGAATGTAACAGCCTGTATTTTACGCATCGGATGTTTGTAAAATATTTTTATTTAATTCTCTAAGGGTTGGATCATTCTCAATTTTTGGTATGTTGTTTATGGGGATGTGAGACATGTCCATAACTTTTACTAATTTCATTAGTGACCATTTTTCCCCTATCAGTTTTGTACAGGGCATAACTTTTGACTGGGATTGAATCCGGTGTTGAGGTCAATTTCATTGAAAAGGAAATGGTGTTGCCAATTTCGTAGACTGGTCACATTTAAGATTTGGTTCAGCGATTTGGGAGGAATCGCTGTTTTAGTGTTTCACAATTTCTGTTCAGATTTTGTAAGCCATTGATGGGCTTATTTGGTGAGGCCCATTAGTGGGCTAGTAGTAGGCTATAAATAGGGGGTTAGAGGCATTGAGAGAGGGTTACTTTTCTTCATTCTCTCATTTGGTTGAGCTTGTGAACCTCCTTGCTTAATCAAATACACCTTTCCACCGTTAATATCTAGATCTACATAAGAGGACTGAAGATCTACATTGTTTGAAGCTAGATCTACGTCAAGTGAAGAGATATCGCATCAAATCAGGAGGTTTGAAGCATTTTCTTCTTTGTCTGGATTGGGAATTTAGCGATTTCGAGTTAATTCGAAGAATTGGTGAGTGATAAGCATCTCTCACACGGACTCAATCAAGTATATCGGTTGTTTGATCTTATTTTCATCATATTAGGTTGTTTTCACTTATATCTACATCATGGTAAGTATATTTTCATTTGAAACACCATAGGATCTATTCTAGCAACTAAAAACTGGTAATTCTCATGTTAATTCATAGATTTTTGCAAGTTAGATCCATTATTGTAGTTGCATTCATTTATCATGATTTTCGTGAATTTTAAATGATTATTTATGATAATTTTCATTTTGGTATTGTTGATGATTTCATAATGTGTTTATGATTGAATTGGATGAGTTATTTGAATTGATATAGTCGTTTGGTGATGATTTGATCAAGATTGGAGCTATTTTGGTCAGATCTGGAGTTGGGTTGTTTTTCTGGCTTTTGGTTCAGGTCGTTCGTGTGTTGTTGGATGGGTCATAGGTGCCAGGTCGTGGCTTGGGGGACAAGAGGTGGGTCGTTAGAGATGTTGAGGCTTCAGGTCGTTCATCGAAGCTGGGTCATTCGAGCATGGCTCGGATCGTGTAAAGCATGCGGGTGCAAGGCAGAAGAAGGCGGGTCGCTTCATGGAGTTAGGTCAGACCGATCAAGCACTAATGTGTAATGACCCGGGTTTTTGGCGATCTTGGTTATCCGATACACAACACATATCGAACATCCAAGGATTGAAAATAATGGGTTATTAATGAAAGAAATTAGAGGGTGAGGAAAGATAAGATAGAAACTTAGAATAGAAGACGAAGAAGAACACCACATCAGAGTAACACGAACCTCACAGCGGAACGAATATAACATAACTTGAAATATACATCTGTACTTGAATATTCATCATTATCAAAGTACAACACTTACAACACAGCGGAAATAAACTATAGCTATAAATCCTGAAGCCTCCTGCTCCAAGCTCTTCCAGTATATCTGTAAATCCCGACTACTTGACTGCCCGTACAAAATTGGGCACCCAAGAGTTTAGGGAAAACAAAACAAAATAAACTCCGGGTCAGTCATGGGACTGGTATGATCAGTAAAACAGTCTAAAATAGTTCGAACATGTAAACGATATCTCATAAGACCACGCCGTATAACGGAACGGGTTTTTCCCTTATGAGAATCCAAAATATCTTTATATCAAAAACCTTTTGATATTATAATAATGTCTATCAACCACAGTATAATAATCATCTAGCAGAAACGCTTTCATCTCACGTTCTACATATATAGTATACAATCAAAACCGCAAGCACGTATTGGGTAATGGATTTCCAACTATGACAAGGTATGGAACCACCTTTCGCTAGTGTACCTCTAGAATGGAATACACTGGATTCAACAAGAACATCTTACAACCCGGCCACACATGACCGACCACTCATTTCGCTTGAGTGTATCGAATGTATATCACCAACGGTTAGGATCAGCAACCGTTTCCCGAATGGGACAGCATCTACAATAGAATTTTTTGAAGTAAATGAAACTCTAGATCAGGGGATTATACCCCCTACTTCGGAGCGACCGACTTAGCCATGCTGCCTGCCAGATTTCTGTCATTTACCGGATGTGAGGCTAGAAGCTATGCTTTATCATCACACCAGATTCACTTTGAATGCCACATCGTCAAATCCATCAAATCACCGATTGACGTCCTCAATCATACATTATGTGTTAGCTAAAAGAAGTTTCCTCCTCTGCTTCCACTCTTGGTACGGTTGGAGAAATCAATATACGTGATCGTCTGGAAATACTTTGTCATACATCCGTCCATACAAGTCATCCAGGAACAGGACGAACCGAAGGCACTATTCAATACATCCATCTTAGGCACTATTATCTAAGACTTATACAATAGCCCTTGCACTTTACTCCGTCTTCAATTATCTTTGGCATATATGATTCGCAACGCTTATGCCAATACAGAGTGGTTCTTTGGATAATAATCCAACCGGTCTCTCCATATTAACAACGTTAAAATGGTCAAAACTTCGATAGTCTGTGATTTAACCATCAAAGAAAAACAGGTGTGCAAACAACGATATTATTTCCAAATGGAAATTCTGTCAATCAACCATCAATCACTACCATCCCACAACTATCAGACTCTAACTGTAAACTAATAAGAGAACAATTCTCTAAGTATAAACCCCGAAGGCCGAAACAAACATCAGATTGATACTTAGAAAACTATTCAACTTAACTAATCTCTAGTCAGTTTCTAATCTTGTTTAACTCTATTTCTTACCTCTATTCGATTAACTTTATTTGATTAACTTTAATTCGAATAACAATGTTTGTTTTTAACTCTATCTTGAATAACTATATTCGATTAACTAAATTCGATTAACTCTTTTATATCTCGTCAACTTCCTTTTATAATCCTATTTAGTTTCCAACTAAATATTCCTTTTATAATTCTATTTATTTTCTAAATAAATATTCCTTTATTCTATTTATTTTCTAAATAGATATTCCTTTATTCTATTTCCTTTATCAACTTTATTTATTTTCTAAATAAATATATCCTTATTCTATTTATTTTCTAAATAAATAAATCCTTTATTCTATCCCAATTTATTCTATTTCCTTTAAAAAAATCTTCTATTTATTTTCTAAATAATTTCTCTTTTATAAAATCCTTTGATTTTATAAATAGTTTATTTTTAATATTCACTTTGAAATTCCCTTTTCAACATTTCGGTATGTTATGGTGTTTAACATATCAAATTACGATGTCCAATATCGTTCATACACACAAAATCAACAACAGGTTATAATTCACATCATATATCAAAATATATGAAAAACAATAAAATAACTGTTGAGGAATCCAGTCGGATTCCTCCAACCTGTTTCCCTGCATCCACAGATGTTACACAATAAAATCAACATCACTTTCAGTTCCATATGATATATTCTGTTAAACAGAATCAATATAGAAATTCAACTAACTGACTAGCAGTTCAATCAAACAGTCAACACACCATCAATCAGTCAATATTTAACAGTTCTAAAAATACAACATGAAATTATAAACTATTCAGAGTTAGTGAGATTTACTCACATTGGCAGTTCATCGTTAAAGAACGATAAACTGTTGTTTGATTTGAATCAAACAATTTATTCTGCCATAAATTCATACGAGCCCCAATCCACTTCCAGACAGCTTCATTGTGAAGCTCTCGTTCATACGATCCCGGCGGATCTTGTCTCGTTGAATTCTGATCAAGTATGATCAAGATATTTGATTTACAAGATTGTATAAAATTTTAAATTAAAATGAACTTATATGTATTAACAATTGGACCTTACACAACCACCCAGACCCAGCCCAACTCCCTCACTTGATCCACCCTCTACGATAGTTTTCTTCCCCAATGCTGAAGGAATCAGTCGCTCCTCCTGTATACACAAAGCCATAGCCGATTTCCTTTCCTTCCACAACTCCTCCTTTTCTTGCTTAAATCATAAATCGCCTTCACTATTAGCTCCAACATCAACCCTTCTTCCCCGTCGTTCTTGAATCCCACACACAGCTCAATGGCCGATCATTTCAAGGTCCGTGCTCCCACAACTCTCCATGAAAATTCAAAATGATTCTACTGAAATTCTTCCCTTCTCTTTCTCTCTATCTCCATACTCAAAGAACTGAACTCGAATTTGAACTCTCCCCAGCGGTTTCCAGTTCGAAACTACACTGCACAGAAAATCACCGAACCCCTTTGCCATAGAACTTGACCAAAAACTCAGAAGAGGTGCTAATAGGCACGCTGAAACCAAATACGACCTCGAAATCTCCAATCGAACTCCATACTTCACCAAGGAATCAACCCAAGCCACTGAAAGTCCTACGCTGGGAATATTACAGCGAAAAGAAAACGATGTCGATCCTCATCAAATGCACTCCAGCATGAAGTACACAACCTCACGATTCCAAAGATACCCAACTAGGATTTATTGATTTTTCTTTGCATTTGTTTTTGATTTGTTTGAGCTCGTAAAATTTTACTGGAGAAATAAAATTGTAGCGGCTCAGTGAGAGCGACTTTATAAGGGGACGGGGTTGTTGTGTTGTGTGGTTGAGAAGGATGATAGGTGGCTTTGCTTTTGGTCACAGAATCACTTAGGATATTGTTTTTAAAAAGTTAGAAGAATATGCGTATCTCGTTTTATAAAATTTCGTGCATTTACTTAATGCTATCGACAGAAATTAGAATACCGTTATGATGAGCAATGCGCTACGATGCCAAAAATATAATAATACCGGTAGGTTAGCTTATTCTTTGAAATCCCGAAATGTTGATTACAGGGTGCAAAATGCTCCAAACAAAAAGTTGCTTATTTAATTAATTAAAATTTTCAATAAAATTCTAAAAATTAAATTATCACTATTTTCCAAAAGAACCTTGTCTAAATTCAAACCCGATCTCTAGTTATATCGAATAAACCGTTACGGTCGATAAACGATTCTATAGCGACTATTTTAAATTTTGATTTGGACATATCTCAAAATCTACATGACGAAATCCCGATTTTTCTCTTCCACTAGAAAGATATACTCCACCAGCTCCACACGTTTCTTGTTTCATAGAAATCTGGTTTAAAACGAACTCTGTACATTCAGTTGAAGTTCAAATCGCCAAATAGCGAACTACCGCGCCATTTCGAGCTCGATTTTAATTATAATATAATTATACATTCAAACTGTCGTTATTTAAATATATTCATTATTCTAGTTCAATTCAAAACTGAATTACATCTTTTGAATTGACCAGTTCACACGATATCGCCATTTCGGCTAATTCTGATTATTTCAGAATTAAATATATTATTTAATTATTTATATTAATTAAATATTCAAAGTTATTTAATTACATGCCCATTAAATTCGATATATCACTATTTATATAATTAAATAAATTAATTATAATACCTCTGCGAATGCGGGTCATTACATTCTTCCCCACTTAAAATAATTTCATCCTTGAAATTGCTAAGGTAGAGAACGACCCTATCGACTGGTTAGAACATTTTTGTTCACTTCTTAACTTCAGTTTCAACTGGACCAATTTAATTTCAATTAAATTATTAATTAATTCTTATCAATGAAAATTTTCAAAAATCCTGAAAAAAAATTAATGCCTTAACTTTTCGAAAATTTTCGCCAGCACCTCCTTTGTACTGGTCAATACACCAAACCACCACTCGCCTCTCTGGGCCATCTCCAACCCAAAAGAAAATCAAACAGCCAAGCAGCTTGCCAATTCGGCTCATAAATCTTATAACCAATAGAAATATAAACTTGTACCTTTTGTCGGCATATCAACTTTATCACTTCCATATACTATCAACTCAGCATATACCCATGTTATCCCAATCAAATTCCAATCTGCTTTAATCCGAAACACCACCATTCGCTTATATCCGAGCCAAATATCATTTTAACTCGAGTTTCTTCTCGATTCCCAACTCCTTGATTATCCCATTACACTTCAAATTTGAATCTCACAATCCAATTTGTCTTGATATCATTCTAATTCAATCTCAGTTACCACTTTACTGGCTTTACTTTAATTCAATTTTGCTTTCACAAATTTCTGTTAAATTTGTTTTTATTCAAACAGTCTTTCCCTGAGAGTTTTTAAACAGTTTACTCTTTTCAAAATTCAAATTTTCCTTTTGAACATGTCACGGAGCCCTTAATTAAAATTCCATTAGTTAAATCACTTCTCTATTTCTTTATCAATATTTGTTAACCAAATATTTTCAATAACCATATTGGCCTTTTATGTTATTTGGAAAACATTTCTGAATATCGCCTTCCTTTATTTTCTAAACTTTAGAAAATATATGTTATTTATAATTGGAAAATATTCCAATTACTTATCTCTTTTCCGATCTCGTTTATTTCTATACTTAGGAAATATTCTTTATAATATTTCCAAGCTTACACTTGTTTGGGTTAAAACGGATGTTGTGTAAAACATCGTCACGACAACCCAAATACTATATTCAACTAACTCTTATTCAGCATTGATCTTCGAGCCTGAAATCTTACTATTTATTTGTTAATAATGAAATCAATCAAGTTGGGGTATAACTACCTCTCAGACCTTGACTGAATAACATTTATAACGTCAAAACAGATATGACTACTTACTCGAATAATCAATACCATACAACTAATTATTCACTTTTAAACACGTATACGCTTCCTCTTTATATTCTTACTAGATTTTATTCTTAGTCTTCCTTTTTGATTTTACTATTCTATTTCTAAGTTCGTTTCCTTATCGACTTCTATATATATATATATATATATATATCGATACGTTGATTTCTAACTATCAAATTATCTTAAAAATATTCTAACTCCTTAAATTCCCGGAAAAATTTGCCATAACCTCCTTTGTACCAGGAGCATCGGGATATTTCAAATAGCCTCCCATGGCCCTCACCAATCCAAAAGAAAAAGAAAAGGCCAAGCGGCTAGCCGATGCGGCGCATAAAATCTCATATATGAATTAAATACATACCTTTTCGTCAAGCATTCTATTTATATACCTTCATACCTTATCCATACCTATCTCATGTATATTTATACCTGCCCAATCTATTTTAACTATACCTGATCGTTTTAACTCAATTCGTTAATTAATTTGTTAATTAACTCTTTAGTCTATTTCACTTTTATATTTGAACATGACATGTTCAAATATATTTTAACTTGCTTATTAACTAATTTGAATCCAAAATTCAAATTTAAGTTCTATATTCGATTTCAAATATCCATTTACAAATCCAATTCACCTTTTAAAGTTCAACTTCAAATTCAAAACTCGATTAACTAATTCCTCTTCGACTTAGTTAATTCTATTCAATTTCTTTTCAAATTTTATATCACTTATATTATTCAAATCTATATATCAAATTCTATATTATAAATCCCATTTTGAAATTCAACACTACTTGTCTTTCCTAAAACAAATTCAAAACAGTATCTCTAGTAGTAATTCGTCACTTACAACTCAAAAATGAATACTAATGATGCAGTTGTCATCATCGGAATATATTTTCTAGCGATCGAAGTGAGTTCAATACTATAAAACCATTTGTAAACATTTCCACTTTGAAATTCATTTCAAAATATAATTCACACTGCTTATAAAACAATTTAAAATCTCCTAGGATCTTAAATTTTCCTTATTTTTAATCCAAATCCATTTACAAACACTTATCCAATTTCCCAGAATTTTAATTCAATTTCTAGCTTAAATTTCAGATTTAACTCATCTGATTTCACGTATTTCACTTATATGAATTCTGATTGGTTATTTACATAACCATTTAATTTATAATCTTACTCGATTATAATAACAACCAATATATCCATTATATTATAATTTTGATACATATATCTTCTCTATATCAAGATATACCTTGGGTAAACTTATTTTAATTTACCCTCTTTTCAAAACATATCGTGTCGACCCATCGTATTCGAGTGTTTATAAACTCCTACCGGTACAGTGGATCAAACTGATCGACCAGAACTCATGAACATCTCAACCAATAAATCACCACAATATAAAACAAATTTTAGATCAATAACAAATACGTTCACTTATATTTATACACTCAACTCAATCTAGGGTATTACTAACCCCATCTCTACTGAGTCACGCCATAGAGCCAAGGTAATTACTTAACTCAAGCTTTGATACCAACTGTAATGACCCGGGTTTTTAGCGATCTTGGTTATCCGATATACAACACATATCGAACATCCAAGGATCAAAAATAACGGGTTATTAATGAAAGAAATTAGAGGGTGAGGAAAGATAAGATAGAAACTTAGAATATAAGAAGACGAAGAACACAACATCAGAGTAACACGAACCTCACAGCAGAACGAATAATATATATAACATAATTTGAAATATACATCTGTACTTGAATATACATCATTCTCAAAGTACAACACTTACAACACTGAGACGACCCGAACTTCCCCGTGAAGGAAAGAACAGATAGAATTGAGGACAAGACAAAATCGAACGCAGACGGAAGAACATTTCATTGTATATTACAACATTCCCATCAGATACAAGAATATATAGAGTATAAATGAATAAATTACATTCGAATAATATCAGAGATTTAAATTACATTTAAATACATCGCAGCAGAAAATAATACAAAAGCACAACTAGAAGTAATACACGGATACAGAGATTTCCGAGCATCATTCCAGCTATAAATCAGGATCTTGTGAATATAAATCTGCAAAACCAAAACTACTAGCTGCCCGTGTCGAAAATAGGGGCACCCAGAGTTTAGGTTAAAACAATAAACTCCAGGTCAGTCATGTGACTGGTGTGAGAACCAAAACATTTATTTAAAACTTTACTTTAAAAGAGAGTAATTCAAGGGACCACGCCGTATAACACGGAACGGGTTTCCTCCCAAGAATACTAGTGCATATAACAAAACAGCGCAATGCTCTTTGGAAAAATGAAGCTATTATAAGACCCAGGTCCCATCACACAATGCAACGCAAGCCGAAGGATAGGGTTTTCCCTTATAATGGCCAAATAATGCTTGATACGTTTAAAACAAATCATTTGATACTATTATAAGTGTATAGTGTCAAAACAATTTCAATCATAAATATCAATCATAGACGGCATGGGTACCATATATCATGTCGCCATACTAGTTCTACAATTAAAACCACAATATCACGTATTGGAAATTGGATTTCCGTCATGAGTTGAGGCAAGGGGCAAGCTCCTCTCCGCGTTCGAGGCACTGTAGCAAATGCCTCAGGACCCCACTATGTTCCTTGGATCTTCAGAGCCGGTCCTCTCTTACTTTTGAGGATTAATTATTCCTGAACACACGTTTCCTGGTCCTTACAGACCTATATCCGAGGCGCCTCGTATCCAACAACCACACAGGTGAAAAGTATATAAATGTCAGGTCTGGTAGGTCACTGACACCACCCTAGCAAGAAAGAAACGTCGTGCTCTCCTTGCAGTCACTATCCCGTTTTTGACTCATACCGAGGTGTGAGGCTCGCGAATTCATGCTATACACAAAGCGACGTCACACAGACCATGCTTTGATCTTCAACCACAAGACTTTGTTTTTCAACAGAAGCCCTGATCAATTGCCACTTACGCGTGCCACACTGGCAATTCACTCCATGCGACTGATGTCCATCGATATGCAACCTCTGAGCTCGTACGTCTCAGAGAAGGGCGTTAAGCAAGAGAATAAATTCTCTGCCGCCAAACAGATGTATATTAAATAGAGATCAATCAACATAGAATAAAATCCAATGTCAGACACACAATCCATTTACAAGTTCGCTCTGGGTCTGAACGAATCCGGAGGCACTTTTCTCGCATATCCATCCATCTCCAAGTACGTCTGGACGATCACCAACTGATTCCCTCATCTTGGGTATACAGCCCAATCAAGATCATCAGTAATCACCCAAACGAGGTGAAGACTTCTGGTCTTCGACCACCGTCTTCATCTTCGACATCTCATCGAATCAGTTATTCAGAATGGGTATAACCCGGCCTTTCTGAATAACCCACGTATATAATAAACAAATGTTACACAAACACAACGAACGCCTTATTCCAATTCAGAATATTCTTTTATTCACAAAATCACATTCTTAGGGGAAAGGTTCCCATTAATTTTATCCAAGATAAATTCTTTTAAATTTATTCTTTAATCTTCCTTTGGATATCCTTTTAAACCATATTATGGTTTTCCAGACTAGTCGGGATCAGCAAACCACACCGAGGTAATTATTTATTTTATTTCCCAATCCCAACCTATATATCCCATGAAGCAAAACTGGTAATACTCCATATCTAACACCACGGTGTTATCGGTAAAATTAATTACCATTTCACGTTTAAATCTAATTAAAGATTTAACTATCGCTTTGGAGCAAAACTGGTGGCACTCCATTCTCGATCACCTTTCAGATTTGATAATTTAAATTATCAATTCACATTTTAATCTAATTAAAGATTCATTAAAACTCCACTTAGTTTTAATCTTCTCAAAAATCAATATCCTGCCTTTAACTGGGTTAAAGAACCAATGTCATCTAAAACACGATTCACAATAAACCCAAATCATATTTGATATTAAATACAAGGCTCTGAATAGAAAATATATCGGCTTATATTCAATATCAAATTCTGGAACCAACAAATATCGTATTGGGAATAACGATATAAAATATATCTTTCAAATCCCCATAACAATATTTGTATAGTCACGAAATCCAACATCGAAATATTCCAAAGATAATTTCAATTCAACTCCAGTCCAATTCACGTATTGGGAATATCGATTATTTTTAATATCACTTTCAAATTCAATTTATTTATTTCAAAAATAAATTGATTTTTAATTCTAGTTCAAAACTAGTTCATTTCGATAAAAATCTATTTTTATCATTTCAAATGTGTAGGTTTTCATCCCAGTTCTTTCCAACTCATATATTATAATTTTACCCAAATTATTGATATTTTTAATAATTTTATCAAGGCCCGTAAGTCGATTTCCATCAACGGCCATCGAACTGCACTTACAACGACCTTTTTCTAATTTGATTTGGACATAATTCCAAAACCAACCGTTGGATTTCAAATTTCTAATATTCATTGGAAAGCTCTTCTCGATACGAACCCAACGGTTCCGGTTTTAGGAGAATCCGACGGTCGGATCTCCCGTAATGTCAATTCGAAGTCAATGGTCGAAATTCACGAACTGCTGCGGCGCGGCGCGTTCTATTCAGGCCATTATATGTATAATATATATATATATATATTATATATTTCATCGATTTCCTTTTTAAAACGTATTTTATAAATCGTTTTAAATTCGTTTTCAAAACCATTTCAACTCTATATTCAATTTCAAATCAAAATTGAATATTTCCTATCATTACTATATAAATGATAATATTTTCAAAACGTTATATTTTGAAATCACTACCTTTTCTATATTCATTATAAAAACGAATATAATCGATATAAATATCGTTCACGTCAAAATAGCGCAACTCTAATCAACACGGCTATATATATTTCAATAAATTCGTTATTCTATTCAACAAATGAATATATATATTCCATTCAACACATGAATCTATATTTCTTTCAACACACGACTATTTTTATATTCAACACATGAATTTTCTTTTATAATATTCATTAATTTCCCGATTGGAATGAGGCCCAATCAATCACCATATAATGTTAATTATATGGATTCCATACACCAGATGTATATAATAGCAATGATAAACAATCAACCATCACCCAAGGTGCACCACACAACTGCATACGCATCAAATATAAATAATTAACGCTTACACAGCCTGTCGACCAATCGATCGACATACAATTAAATAATTGGGATTAGTGTACGCCAAATTTCATCCCAACACCCGTGTGGGGTTTCAAATCAACAAACACTGAATATTATTTGTGTAGTTGGGCGATGTGTAAAATTTATCGACCCAATCAATATCAGTCAAATCAGTGTATATAAACAAATCGGCCGATTTGTTTATAATTATTTATTTATTCACATTCACGTTAAAAATTATATTTTCAATGATAATATATTTATTTCAACCATCTTCAATTTATTATCGATTTCACATCAACAATACAAACAAATTTCACAACACATCAATCAAACAAACAAGCCATCCATGGTCTGTGGATGACGGGTGTCGGGTGCTGCTAAGCACCGTCTGCATCCTAGTATATATATATAACTAGAAAAAGGAATTTAGAGTGAGAAGTTCTCACCAACTAGATATCCCAACTCCACGACACTTCAAATGTAGGGAATCATCACTCTTCTCGCCTTTTGTCACTTTCGTTGCCCGTAGCCACTACATATATAAAAATCACATTTTTGTATTGTTGCTATGTATATAAAAATCATATTTTCATTATCACTCCATATGGATAAAAATTCCATTTTTACATCGCTACTATATAGATAAAAATTCTATTTTTACACCTCTACTATATAGATAAAAATTCTATTTTTACACCACTACTATATAGATAAAAATTCTATTTTTACATCGCTACTATATAGATAAAAATTCTATTTTTACACTGCTGCTATATAGATAAAAATTCTAATTTTACATCGCTACTATATAGATAAAAATTCTATTTTTACATCGCTACTATATAGATAAAAATTTTATTTTTACACCGCTACTATATAGATAAAAATTCTATTTTTACACCAATGTTCATATAATAAAGATTATATTTTTATCATGCTATTCTCTACATTAAAATCGAATTTTTACTTTGCTATTCAACATATAAAAATCGAATTTTTACTTATCTATTCAATATATAAAAATCGAATTTTTACTTTTCTATTCAATATATAAAAATCGAATTTTTACTTTTCTATTCAATATATAAAAATCGAATTTTTACTTTTCTATTCAATATATAAAAATCGAATTTTTACTTATCTATTCAATATATAAAAATCGAATTTTTACTTTTCTATTCAATATATAAAAATCGAATTTTTACTTTTCTATTCAATATATAAAAATCAAATTTTTACTTTTCTATTCAATATATAAAAATCGAATTTTTACTTATATAAAGATTTTTCCTTTTCAAATATAAAGATTTCGTTTTTATATCGCCCCTTATATAAAAACACTTCTTTGCTCCTTCTACAAAATAAAGATCAAATCTTTAATACTTCTATAATGTAAAAATCATATTTTTAATCTTCCACTAATGTAAAAATCGCATCTTTGTCTATATAAAGATCTCATCTTTATTTGTTGTTCACGTAGATAAAAATCAAATCTTTTTCAAATTGTATTTCATATAAAAGCCAATTTTATATTCTCCTATAACCAAATACATCAAATGAATAAAATAAGAGAAGTAAAAATAAAAATAAAAGTAAAAGGGCTTACAGTGGTTTAGGGGGTTGGAATTGGCGGTCTGACAATCGGGAGGGGGCTCGCGAGAGGGTGGAAGGAAGGGGGGCTGACTGGGCGCGGCGCGCCAGGCGAGAGGGGGGAGGAAGAAGAAGAGCGGTGGCGGCAGAGGGGGGGTGCGGCGGTCGATTTTGGTGCGTGAGGTTGGGGAGTACGGGGGTTTCGGGGGGGCTGGGTGTGTCGAACGAGGAAGGAGGAGAAGAAGAGGGAGGGGTGCGGTGGAGGAAGGAGGCAGGGGGCGCGTTCAACAGCGCGGTGGCGCGCTGGACGGGGCGGCGACGAGATCCGTCGCCCCCATTTTTCTTTTCTTTTTTTTCTTTTTTTTTCTTCTGTCAAAATGAAAGAGGGGGGGGGGGGGTTATATAAAATATATATATTTAATTATTTATTGATTTCAAAAAGCAACTTTTATTTTCGAACTTGAAACGGGACCCACTGCCTGTCTTCTGTAGCGTTTCACCCCCATTCCGAACACAATGGGATATGTATCGTTAGCTGATTCGATCATTTCGATCAGTTTTCGTCAAAATCAACATATAACTCTATATATTGAATTAGAAAACGCATTTCAATTTACCGGGGTCACATACGAACTCTAAAAATTCCCAAAAAATATTTTCTAGCTTCGTATTAACGATACGGTCCTAACAAAACTAGTTTCGTCGAATTCTGAGACCGTTGGAAAAATGGCCATTTTCCAGTCGATTAAAATCAACTAAAACTGGTCAAACACATTTTCTTTTGCCACACTCACATATTGATTCAAAAAATTATGAAATTTGAAATTTAGCAATGACTTGACATTACGGACCCAACAAAAGTGGTTTCGTTGAAATCCGAGATCGTTTGCAAAATGACTATTTTTCAGGGCTTGAATTCCATAGCGACTATTCAGAATTTTCAACTGGACATATCTTTTGATTCCCGCTATGAAATTTCAATTTTTCGGATTCGTTGGTAAGATATTCTCAATTAGATTCCATTATTTTTGGTTTCACTAAAATCCGGTTTGTTTTGCACCCGGTACATTCAATTGAAGTTTGAAATCGAATTATCGAACTACAGCGCCATTTTCAATTCCTTTTATAATTTAAAATAAATATTTATATTCTAACGACAACGTATATAATATATACGTTCGAATTCTATTCAAAATAAATTTCTCGTCGTCATTATTTAAAATAATTCATTTTAAATGATCAAACTTCACTAAAATTGGCAAAATAAAAATTTTAAACTGGCCCAGATTTTCGGGTTGTTACAATCTCCCCCACTTAAAACTTTTCGTCCCCGAAAAGGAACGAAGTCGAAAGTGGTTTGATTAATCAACTCTACGTTCGATCTGGCTTCCATTATCTAACTTTTCAGTTTCTGAGAATTTTCAAATTCTTCAAAAATTTGGCTAACACTCGGAATTTTCGGAAAATTTCGCCATAACCTCCTTTGTACGGGGAGAGGTTTGGAAATTTATTGGGTCGTATTAGGTACCCAATAAATCCTAATAAGCATACACATATTTATAGTGATATATTCTGGTGTTTACAGGGGAGCGTGTATTGATAATAACTCCAGAGGATAAATCCTCATCACCCTGACAAAGCCTGAGGGAGTGTGTATTTTAAATGCTCCAGAGGATAAATCCTCGACACCTCGTCCCGTGTGGGAAATAAATAGTCCATGTGCCGTATCTAATAACTAGAGAGACGTGATTATTGTCAACTCTAGACCCGTGTGGGGTTTTTATTAATCTGGCAATTTTATCGTTACAATTTAATATTGTCCATATCAGTCATCAGTTCAACCTGTAAATATAGTCATCGCCATACAAGCCTCTCGCTCGTATGGTAAATCTTCCACCTCGTCACACAAGCCCCAAATGCTTATGTGGTATATGATGAAGTATGCCTATCTTCTAGAAGTATGCCATGTAATGTAGTTCAAAATTAATTGTTGCTATCCTATGGCGATGTTTATTATTTCACACAGAATAACCAGCACTCCGCATCCAATGGCATTCACAGGAGTTGATATAATAATATTTCGCATCCAACTCATTAAGGTTTACCTATTTGTCGGGCACGCAAATAAAATCTTTACTCAACAGCTATCCAATTTCCTGTTCAAACATATATAATGTACAAGTATATATTTCTAACTATTTTCTTATCAGTTCCATGTGTGATTTAATTGAATAAATTTGTTCTGTTTTTTTTTTATTAATGATATTCTAATATTCTCTAAATCAAAGGCCGAAAAGGAACATAACAATGGAAGCCGAAAAGGAACGAAGCCGAAAGTTGTTTAACAAATCAACTCAACTTCCATTATTTTGAATACGGCTTAAGTTCTTCAACTTTTCAGTTTCTAAGAACTTTTCAAAATTTTCAAATATTTGGCTAACACCCTAAATTTTGCCATAACCTCCCCTGTACCGGGAGCACCGGGAAAATCCCGAAATTGCCATATAGGCCTTCTGATCTCAAAAAGAAAAAAGAAAAAGCCAAGCAGCTAGCCAATAGGCTCATAAAATCATCATCACCCAAACAAAACAGTAAATTATAGTAAACATGTACCTATTTGTCGGGCAAACAAATTTTATTCTCTGCTCTAGCCTCCTTGCTATGACCTGTTCAATGTAAGCACATGTATATGCAAGCAAATGTGACCAATTTTCAATACAATTCAATATGTGATTCAATTAGGCTAAATGGTTCAAAATTATCAAACAAATAAACAAACAACACAAACATCAATCAATTAATGGATTAGAGTTTCAAATTCATAATTTTGATACATATGCAAAAATCATGTTTTTGATGCCAATTCACAATAATAAATCTATCTATATAAGTTTTGGTTCTCACACCAGTCTAGTGGAAATATATAGAAATCACACCTTCGTCACTCGAAAATAAACACTGGTAACGATGCAGCATTACCAGAATCATCCCCGGGCAACTAGAGTGTGATCCTATATCTATCTAGTATATTAAAACTTCGAATATACGTTCATGATGCGTATACGTGAAATCTTTATATACTCGATTGTCCATATTCAAAATAAATAAATATTCAAATACTTATAAAGCGATTTAAATTTTCAAAACAAAATTGTTTTCATTTGAAAAATATACTCTTCACACTCGTTCTCGGACAGTACTGATCCTATCTCTAACGAGTCATTCTAATTGGATATTACTAATCCAATATCTGATGAATTCTTTCGTATGGTTCTAATGTGTCTTGTTCTCGAGCTCTGTAAACCAAAGCTCTGATACCAAACTAAGACGACCCGAACGTCCCCGTGAAGGAAAGCACGGATAGAATTGAGGACAAGACAAAATCGAACGTAGACGGAAGAACATTTCATTGTATATTACAACAATCCCATCAGATACAAGAATATACAGAGTATAAATGAATAAATTACATTCGAATAATATCAGAGATTTAAATTACATTTAAATACATCACAACGGAAAATAATACAAAAACACAACTAGAAGTAATACACGGATACAGAGCTTTCCGAGCATCGTTCCAGCTGTAAATCAGGATCTTGTGAATATAAATCTGCAAAACCAAAACTACTAGCTGCCCGTGTCGAAAATAGGGGCACCCAGAGTTTAGGTTAAAACAATAAACTCCGGGTCAGTCATGTGACTGGTGTGAGAACCAAAACAGTTATTTAAAACTTTACTTTAAAAGAGAGTAATTCAAGGGACCACGCCATATAACACGGAACGGTTTTCCTCCCAAGAATACTAGTGCATATAACAAAACAACGCAATACTCTTTGGAAAAATGAAGCTATTATAAGACCCAGGTCCCATCACACAATGCAACGCAAGCCGGAAGATAGGGTTTTCCCTTATAATAGCCAAATAATGCTTGATACATTTAAAACAAATCATTTGATACTATTATAAGTGTACAGTGTCAAAACAATTTCAATCATAAATATCAATCATAGACGGCATGGGTACCATATATCATGTCGCCATACTAGTTCTACAATTAAAACAGCAATATCACGTATTGGAAATTGGATTTCCGTCATGAGTCGAGGCAAGGGGCAAGCTCCTCTCCGCGTTCGAGACACTCTAGCAAATGCCTCAGGACCCCACTATGATCCTTGGATCTTCAGGAACGATCCTCTCTTACTTTTGAGGATTAATTATTCCTGAACACACGTTTCCCGGTCCTTACAGACCTATATCTGAGGCGCCTTGTATCCAACAACCACACAGGTGAAAAGTATATAAATGTCAGGGCTAGTAGGTCACTGACACCACCCTAACTAGAAAGAAACGTCGTGCTCTCCCTGCAGTCACTATCCCGTTTTTGACTCATACCGAGGTGTGAGGCTCGAGAATTCACGCTATACACAAAGCTACGTCACACAGACCATGCTTTGATCATCAACCACAAGACTTTGTTTTTCAACAGAAGCCCTGATCAATTGCCACTTACGCGTGCCACACTGGCAATTCACTCCATGCGACTGATGTCCATCGATATACAACCTCTGAGCTCGTACGTCTCAGAGAAAGGCGTTAAGCAAGAGAATAAATTCTCTGCCGCCAAACAGATGTATATTAAATAGAGATCAATCAACACAGAATAAAATCCAATGTTAGACATACAATCTATTTACAAGTTCGCTCTGGGTCTGAACGAAACCGGAGGCACTTTCCTCGCATATCCATCCATCTCCAAGTACGTATGGACGATCACCAACTGATTCCCTCATCTTGGGTGTACAGCCCAATCTAGATCATCAGTAATCACCCAAACGAGGTGAAGACTTCCGGTCTTCGACCACCGTCTTCATCTTCGACATCTCATCGAATCGGTTATTCAGAATGGGTATAACCCGGCCTTTTTGAATAACCCACGTATATAATAAACAAATGTTACACAAACACAACGAACGCCTCATTCCAATTCAGAATATTCTTTTATTCACAAAATCACATTCTTAGGGAAAAGGTTCCCATTAATTTTATCCAAGATAAATTCTTTTAAATTTATTCTTTAATCTTCCTTTGGATATCATTTCAAACCATATTATGGTTTTCCAGACTAGTCGGGATCAGCGAACCACACCGAGGTAATTATTTATTTTATTTCCCAATCCCAACCTATATATCCCATGGAGCAAAACTGGTAATACTCCATATCTAACACCACGGTGTTACCGGTAAAATTAATTACCATTTCACGTTTAAATCTAATTAAAGATTTAACTATCGCTTTGGAGCAAAACTGGTGGCACTCCATTCTCGATCACCTTTCAGATTTGATAATTTAAATTATCAATTCACATTTTAATCTAATTAAAGATTCATTAAAACTCCACTTAGTTTTAATCTTCTCAAAAATCAACATCCTGCCTTTAACTGGGTTAAAGAACCAATGTCATCTAAAACACGATTCACGATAAACCCAAATCATATTTGATATTAAATACAAGGCTCTGAATAGAAAATATATCGGCTTATATTCAATATCAAATTCTGGAACCAACAAATATCGTATTGGATTTAACGATATAAAATATATCTTTCAAATCCCCAAAACAATATTTGTATAGTCACGAAATCCAACATCGAAATATTCCGAAGATAATTTCAATTCAACTCCAGTCCAATTCACGTATTGGGAATATCGATTATTTTTAAAATCACTTTCAAATTCAATTTATTTATTTAAAAAATAAATTGATTTTTAATTCTAGTTCAAAACTAGTTCATTTCGATAAAAATCTATTTTTATCATTTCAAATGTGGAGTTTTTCATCCTAGTTCTTTCCAACTCATATATTATGATTTTACCCAAATTATTGATATTTTTAATAATTTTATCAAGGCCCGTACAGTCGATTTCCATCAACGGCCATCGAACTGCACTTACAGCGACCTTTTTCTAATTTGATTTGGACATAATTCCAAATCCAACCGTTGGATTTCAAATTTCTAATATTCATTGGAAAGCTCTTCTCGATACGAAACCAACGGTTCCGGTTTTAGGAGAATCCGACGGTCGGATCTCCCGTAATGTCAATTAAAAGTCAATGGTCGAAATTCACGAACTGCTGCGGCGCGGCGCGTTCTATTCAGGCCATTATATGTATAATATATATATATATATATATATATTATATTTCGTCGATTTCCTTTTTAAAACGTATTTTATAAATCGTTTTAAATTCGTTTTCAAAACCATTTCAACTCTATATTCAATTTCAAATCAAAATTGAATATTTCCTATCATTACTATATAAATGATAATATTTTCAAAACGTTATATTTTGAAATCATTACCTTTTCTATATTCATTATAAAAACGAATATAATCGATATAAATATCGTTCACGTAAAAATAGCGCAACTCTAATCAACACGGCTATATATATTTCAATAAATTCGTTATTCTATTCAACAAATGAATATACATATTCCATTCAACACATGAATCTATATTTCTTTCAACACACGACTATTTTTATATTCAACACATGAATTTTCTTTTATAACATTCATTATTTTCCCGATTGGAATGAGGCCCAATCAATCACCATATAATGTTAATTATATGGATTCCATACACCACATGTATATAATAGCAATGATAAACAATCAACCATCACCCAAGGTGCACCACACAACTGCATAAGCATCAAATATAAATAATTAACGCTTACACAGCCTGTCGACCAATCGATCGACATACAATTAAATAATTGAGATTAGTGTACGCCAAATTTCATCCCAACACCCGTGTGGGTTTCAAATCAACAAACACTGAATATTATTTGTGTAGTTGGGCGATGTGTAAAATTTATCGACCCAATCAATATCAGTCAAATCAGTGTATATAAACAAATCGGCCGATTTGTTTATAATTCTTTATTCACATTCACGTTAAAAATTATATTTTCAATGATAATATATTTATTTCAACCATCGTCAATTTATTATCGATTTCACATCAAAAATACCAACAAATTTCACAACACATCAATCAAACAAACAAGCCATCCATGGTCTGTGAATGACGGGTGTCGGGTGCTGCTAAGCACCTTCTGCATCCTAGTATATATATATATAACTAGAAAAAGGAATTTAGAGTGAGAAGTTCTCACCAACTAGCTATCCCAACTCCACGAAACTTCAAATGTAGGGAGTCATCACTGTTCTCGCCTTTTGTCACTTTCGTTGCCCGTAGCTACTACATATATAAAAATCACATTTTTATATTGTTGCTATGTATATAAAAATCATATTTTTATTATCACTCCATATGGATAAAAATTCCATTTTTACATCGCTACTATATAGATAAAATTTCTATTTTTACACCGCTACTATATAGATAAAAATTCTATTTTTACATCGCTACTATATAGATAAAAATTCTATTTTTACACCGCTACTATATAGATAAAAATTCTATTTTTACATCGCTACTATATAGATAAAAATTCTATTTTTACACCGCTACTATATAAATAAAAATTCTATTTTTACATCGCTACTATATAGATAAAAATTCTATTTTTACATCGCTACTATATAGATAAAAATTCTATTTTTACATCGCTACTATATAGATAAAAATTCTATTTTTACACCGATGTTCATATAATAAAGATTATATTTTTATCATGTTATTCTCTACATAAAAATCTAATTTTTACTTTGCTATTCAACATATAAAAATCGAATTTTTACTTTTCTATTCAATATATAAAAATCGAATTTTTTACTTTTCTATTCAATATATAAAAATCGAATTTTTACATTTCTATTCAATATATAAAAATCGAATTTTTACTTTTCTATTCAATATATAAAAATCGAATTTTTACTTTTCTATTCAATATATAAAAATCGAATTTTTACTTATCTATTCAGTATATAAAAATCGAATTTTTACTTTTCTGTTCAATATATAAAAATCAAATTTTTACTTTTCTATTTAATATATAAAAATCGAATTTTTACTTATATAAAGATTTCGCCTTTTCAAATATAAAGATTTCGTTTTTATATCGCCCCTTATATAAAAACACTTCTTTGCTCCTTCTACAAAATAAAGATCAAATCTTTAATACTTCTATAATGTAAAAATCATATTTTTAATCTTCCACTAATGTAAAAATTGCATCTTTGTCTATATAAAGATCTCATCTTTATTTGTTGTTCACGTAGATAAAAATCAAATCTTTTTCAAATCGTATTTCATATAAAAGCCGATTTTATATTCTCCTATAACCAAATACATCAAATAAATAAAATAAGAGAAGTAAAAATAAAAATAAAAATAAAAGTAAAAGGGCTTACAGTGGTTTAGGGGGTTGGAATTGGCGGTCTGATAATCGGGAGGGGGCTCGCGAGAGGGTGGAAGGAAGGGGGGCTGACTGGGCGCGGCGCGCCAGGAGAGAGGGGTGAGGAAGAAGAAGAGCGGTGGTGGCAGAGGGGGGGTGCGGCGGTCGATTTGGGTGCGTGAGGTTGGGGAGTACGGGGGTTTCGGGGGGGGGGGCCTGGGTGAGTCGAACGAGGAAGGAGGAGAAGAAGAGGGAGGGGTGCGGTGGAGGAAGGAGGCTGGGGGGGCACGCTCAACAGCGCGGTGGCGCGCTGGACGGGGCGGCGACGAGATCCGTCGCCCCCATTTTTCTTTTTCCTTTTTTTTCTTCTGTCAAAATGAAAGAGGGGGGGGGGTTTATATAAAATATACATATTTATTTATTTATTTATTTCAAAAAGCAACTTTTATTTTCGAAATTGAAACGGGACCCACCGCCAGTCGTCTGTAGCGTTTCACCCCCATTCCGAACACAATGGGATATGTATCGTCAGCTGATTCGATCGTTTCGACCAGTTTTCGTCAAAATCAACGTATAACTCTATATATTGAATTTGAACACGCATTTCAATTTACCGGGGTCACATACGAACTCTAAATATTCCCGAAAAATATTTTCTAGCTTCGTATTGACGATACGGTCCTAACAAAACTAGTTTCGTCGAATTCTGAGACCGTTGGAAAAATGGCCATTTTCCAGTCGATTAAAATCAACTAAAACTGGTCAAACACGTTTTCTTTTGCCACGCTCACATATTGATTCGAAAAATTATGAAATTTGAAATTTAGCAATGACTTGACATCATAGACCCAACAAAAGTGGTTTCGTCGAAATCCGAGATCGTTTGCAAAATGACTATTTTTCAGGGCTTGAATTCCATAGCGACTATTCAAAATTTTCAACTGGACATATCTTTTGATTCCCGCTATGAAATTTCGATTTTTCGGATTCGTTGGAAAGATATTCTCAATTAGATTCCATTATTTTTGGTTTCACTAAAATCCGGTTTGTTTTGCACCCGGTACATTCAATTGAAGTTTGAAATCGAATTATCGAACTACCGCGCCATTTTCAATTCCTTTTATAATTTAAAATAAATATTTATATTCTAACGACGACGTATATAATATATACATTCGAATTCTATTCAAAATAAATTTCTCGTCGTCATTATTTAAAATAATTCATTTTAAATGTTCAAACTTCACTAAAATTGGCAAAATAAAATTTTTAAACTGGCCCAGATTTTCGGGTTGTTACAAACACAGCGGAAATAAACTATAGCTATAAAATCCTAAAGCCTCCTGCTCCAAGCTCTTCCAGTATATCTGTAAATCCCGACTACTTAACTGCCCATACAAAATTAGGCACCCAAGAGTCTAGGGAAAACAAAACAAAATAAACTCCGGGTCAGTCATGGGACTGGTATGAGTAAAACAGTTTAAAACAGTTCGAACATGTAAACGATATCTCATAAGACCATGCCGTATAACGGAACGGGTTTTTCCCTTATGAGAATCCAAAATATCTTTATATCAAAAACCTTTTGGTATTATAATAATGTCTATCAACCACAGTATAATAATCATCTAGCAGAAACGCTTTCATCTCACATTCTACATATATAGTATACAATCAAAACCGCAAGCACGTATTGGGTAATGGATTTCCAACTATGACAAGGTATGGAACCACCTTTCGCTAGTGTACCTCTAGAAAGGAATACACTGGGTTCAACAAGAACATCTTGCAACCCGGCCATACATGACAGACCACTCATTTTGCTTTAGTGTATCGAATGTATATCACCAATGGTTGGGATCAACAACCGTTTCCCGAATGGGACAGCATCAACAATAGATTTTTTTGAAGTAAATGAAACACACGATCAGGTGATTATACACCCTACTTCGGAGCGACTGACTTAGCCATGATTCCTGCCCGATTTCTGTCATTTACCGGATGTGAGGTTAGAAGCTACGCTTTATCATCACACCAGATTCACTTTGAATGCCACATCGTCAAATCCATCAAATCACCGATTGACGTCCTCAACCATACATTATGTGTTAGCTAAAAGAAGTTTCCTTCTCCGCTTCCACTCTTGGTACGGTTGGAGAAATCAATATACGTGATCGTCTGGAAATACTCTGCCAGACATCCGTCCATACAAGTCATCCAGGAACAGGATGAACCGAAGGCACTATTCAATACATCCATCTAGGCACTGTTATCTAAGTCTTATACAATAGACCTTGCACTTTACTCCGTCTTAAATTATCTTTGGCATATATGATTCGCAACGCTTATGCCAATACAGAATGGTTCTTTGGATAATAATCCAACCGGTCTCTCCATATTAACAACGTTAAAATGGTCAAAACTTCGATAGTCTGTGATTTAACCATCAAAGAAAAACAGGTGTGCAAACAATGATATTATTTCCAAATGGAAATTCTATCAATCAATCGTCAATCACTACCATCCCACAACTATTAGACTCTAACTGTAAACTAATAAGAGAACAATTCTCTAAGTATAAACCCCGAAGGCCGAAACCAACATCAGATCAATGCTCAGAAAATTATTCAACTTAACTAATCTCTAGTCAGTTTCTAATCTTGTTTAACTCTATTTCTTACCTCTATTCGATTAACTTTATTTAATTAACTTTAATTCGAATAACTATGTCTGTTTTTAACTCTATCTTGAATAACTAAATTCGATTAACTCTTTTATAACTCGTCAACTTCCTTTTATAATCCTATTTAGTTTCCAACTAAATATTCCTTTTATAATTCTATTTATTTTCTAAATAAGTATTCCTTTATTCTATTTATTTTCTAAATAGATATTCCTTTATTCTATTTCCTTTATCAACTTTATTTATTTTCTAAATAAATATATCCTTATTCTATTTATTTTCCAAATAAATAAATCTTTTATTCTATCCCCTTTTATTCTATTTCCTTTAAAAAATCTTCTATTTATTTTCTAAATAATTTCTCTTTTATAAAATCCTTTGATTTTATAAATAGTTTATTTTCAATATTCACTTTGAAATTCCCTTTTCAACATTTCGGTATGTTATGATGTTTAACATATCAAATTATGATGTCCAATATCGTTCATACACACACAATCAACAACAGGTTATAATTCACATCATATATCAAAATATATGAAAAACAATAAAATAACTGTTGAGGAATCCAGTCGGATTCCTCCAACCTGTTTCCCTGCATCCACAGATGTTACACAATAAAATCAACATCACTTTCAGTTCCTTATGATATATTCTGTTAAACAGAATCAATATAGAAATTCAACTAACTGACTAGCAGTTCAATCAAATAGTCAACACAAAGTCAATCAGCCAATATTTAACAGTTCTAAAAATGCAACATGAAATTATAAACTGTTTAGAGTTAGTGAGATTTACTCACGTTGGCAGTTCATCGTTAAAGAACGATAAGCTGTTGTTTGATTAGAATCAAACAATTTATTCTGCCATAAATTCATACGAGCCCCAATCCACTTCCAGTCTGCTTCATTGTGAAGCTCTCGTTCATACGATCCCGGGGATTATGTCTCGTTGAATTCTGATCAAGTATGATCAAGATATTTGATTTACAAGATTGTATAAAATTTTAAATTAAAATGAACTTCTATGTATTAACAATTGGACCTTACACAACCACCCAGGCCCAGCCCAACTCCCTACACCTGATCCACCTTCTACGATAGTCCTCTTCCCCAACGCTGAAGGAATCAGTCGCTCGTCCTGTATACACAAAGCCATAGCCGATTTCCTTTCCTTCCACAACTCCTCCTTTTCTTGCTTAAATCAGAAATCGCCTTCACTGTTAGCTCCAACATCAACCCTTCTTCCTCGTCGTTCTTGAATCCCACACACAGCTCAATGGCCGATCATTTCAAGGTCCGTGCTCCCACAACTCTCCATGAAAATTCAAAACGATTCTACTGAAATTCCTCCCTTCTCCTTCTCTCCATCTCCATACTTAAAGAACTGAACTCGCATTCAAACTCTCCCCAGCGATTTCCAGTTCGAAACTACACTGCACAGAAAATCACTGAACCCCTTTTCCATAGAACTTGACCAAAAACTCAGAAGAGGTGCTAATAGGCACGCTGAAACCAAATGCAACCTCGAAATCTCCAATCGAACTCCATACTTCACCAAGGAATCAACCCAAGCCACTGAAAGTCCTACGCTGGGAATATTACAACGAAAAGAAAACGATGTCGATCCTCATCAAATGCACTCCAGCATGAAGTACACAACCTCACGATTCCAAAGATACCCAACTAGGATTTATTGATTTTTCTTTGCATTTGTTTTTGATTTGTTTGAGCTCGTGAAATTTTACTAGAGAAATAAAATTGTAGCGGCTCAGTGAGAGCGACTTTATAAGGGGACGGGGTTATTGTGTTGTGTGGTTGAGAAGGATGATAGGTGTCTTTGCTTTTGGTCACAAAATCACTTAGGATATTGTTTTTAAAAAGTTAGAAGAATATGTGTATCTCGTTTTATAAAATTTCGTGCATTTACTAACTGCTATCGACAGAAATCAGAATACCGTTATGATGAGCAATGCGCTACGATGCCAAAAATATAATAATGCCGGTAGGTTAGCTTATTCAGTGAAATCCCGAAATGTTGATTACAGGGTGCAAAATGCTCCAAACACAAAGTTGCTTATTTAATTAATTAAAAATTTCAGTAAAATTCTAAAAATTAAATTATCACTATTTTCCAAAAGAACCTTGTCTAAATTCAAACCCGATCTCTAGTTATAATGAATAAACCGTTACGGTCGATAAACGATTCTATAGCGACTATTTTAAAATTTGATTTGGACATATCTCAAAATCTACACGACAAAATCCCGATTTTTCTCTTCCACTAGAAAGATATGCTCCACACGTTTCTTGATTCACAGAAATCCGGTTTAAAACGAACTCTGTACATTCAATTGAAGTTCAAATCGCCAAATAGCGAACTGTCGCGCCATTTCGAGCTCGATTTTAATTATATTATAATTATATGTTCAAAATGTCGTTATTTAAATATATTCATTATTCTAATTCAATTCTAAACTGAATTACATCTTTTGAATTGACCAGTTCACATGATATCGCCATTTCGGCTAATTCTGATTATTTCAGAATTAAATATATTATTTAATTATTTATATTAATTAAATATTCAAAGTTATTTAATTACATGCCCATTAAATTCACTATATCACTATTTATATAATTAAATAAATTAATTATAATACCTCTGCAAATGCCGGTCATTACAAATGGGTCGTTCATAGAGCTCGGTATATGGGTCGGTCATGCATTTGAATGATGGGTCGTTCTTGGCTAGGGTTGGGTCGTGAGAAGCGGTTCGATCTGGTGGAATGGCTTTGTGCCGTTAGAGTTTTGAGGAAACTGGTCGTTGGAGACCCGGTAGGACATAGGTCATTGGGTCGGCCTGTGGAGTTAGGTCATTAAACTACCTAAGGGAAGTTATAGCGTTTGCAAACATTGTGAATGAAGATAGAAATGTTGTGACTTGTTTTTCGTAGCGGGAAATCTAGAAATGTTATTAATGGGAATATCAACCAAATAGTGTATATTTTTGGGTCGATGATGGTTGTGACTTCGATGTGAGTTCAAGTAACAATCTTCGAAGTATTATGATGCATTCGTTGACCATTGAAATCCAATGAATGTGAAGATGACTCAAAGTGGTTAGTTAATGGATAATGGTTGCTCGGGGAAGGTTGCTTGAGTTATGAATAGTTGTCAAGGAAGAACACTAGAGACATCGAAGGTTGAGAGATTATTGTTGTCATAGATTCTAGCGAGATCGAAGAAAGGGTAAAATAGGGGAGCCTAAAAGACTCGAAGGTTGCAGGTCGAGTACCGTGGGTATCGTCGAAAGGCCTAAATGCGTATCATTGAAAGGCGTATGGATTTTTTGCTAAAACCGGGGTTACCATTATCCCTTGACGTGTGGCAAGGTTAGTTGTCATACGATTAACGATGGTTTCGAAGCAGGATAGGCAGTGATAGCCAGAATCTTGGATGTTGGTTGTTTTGTTTGTACCGTCTCACTTAAGTTGTCCGACATCGAGGGAGATGTTTCTTGGGTGCTTGTCTGATGTTGGTTCAGGCCTTTAGGGCTTGTTCTTGAGGGATGTTGATCTTGATTAGATGGTTACTATTGTCTGGTTACTTTTGCATGAGATATTACTAGTTTTTATAGTTACTATTATCTGGTTACTCTTGATTGCCCTGGATGAACTGTTGTTTGTAAATGCTTGTTTGTATAAGCTATCACTGTAAGATGTGGGGAAGACATGTTTTGGATTCTTCTCTGGTGATTTGGTAGATTGGTTGGTTTATCTGCCTATTCTCATATACTTTATTAATGATGTTAGATAATTGTTTTATCGCTCACTAAAATTGTTGTCTGACTCAAGGGTTTTTATTTACCTCTTATTACCTTAGGCTGTTTATCTGATTTTGGATGGGCAGACTAAGTAGCAGGTTACAGGTAGCAAAGCTTATGAGGTGAGGATGCAGAGAGATGACGAGCAGGAGGCTTGCATATCAGTTTCTCTACTATCTAGTATTGGATTTTTTTGCTGTTATGGTTGGTGTTTTCTCTGAGAGACTATGTAGCGAGGCAGTTTGTATAGACACTTATGTTGTAATCCAAGGATGTATGGATATTCTTTCTAGTTATTATGAAAGTTCAAGTTTCTACTCAAATATGGGTCACTACTATAGCCTATTGTATATGTTCTATTATAATTTATCATTGCATTGTGAGTTATACGACAGGTTCCGCTTGTATTATCCTACCCCGATGATCGTTCATAGCTGCCTGGCACGTCTTTCAATGCATTATTTCCCTTGTTAAGTGCAGGAGTTATGGGCGGTCGTCAAATTTTATATCAGAGCTATAGTTATCAATTTTAACTAAAGTTTGAAGATGTAATTATGTATGAGGGACATATTTGTAGATTTCTGATGGATGTATAATATATTATTATATAGCATAACAGCATTTGAACACCATTAGCAGTTTTTCTTGTAACTGGCTAATCATTCTATATTACAGATTTAGAATGAGTCATCGACCATCGAGACACATTGTGAGGAAGGAGACTATTCCTGCAGGGGGAAATGGCAGTACACCAGACTACCCAGCCATGTTTGAGTTTATGATGGAAGCATTCATGAGAAGGGTACCCGCTCCAGGATCAGCCGCGGTAGATGTAGTGGTTCGAGTGTAGGTTCCTAGAACCGTGGATTTTGCGATGTTGTGTAAAGACTTCACATCTCTAGGAGGAAAACATTTTAAAGGAATAGAGTCGACTAAAGAGGTTAAAAGGTGGTTAGATGCATGTGCAAGGATTTTTGGAGATTTGGGTATAGACGATGCAACCAAGAGGAAGCTTGCATCGAGACAATTGCAAGGCAGGGCTATGGATTAGTGGAACTCTGTTACGCTTGAGATTCCGAAAGATGAGATAACATGGGAACAGTTCCAAGTCAAATTTTAGATGAAATTTATCTCTAATGCTCAAAAGTCGGTTCTATTCAAGAAATTTATGGAGCTGAAACAGAATGGTCGATCAGTGCTTGATTATGTTTTTTATTTTGAGGCCTTGTCCAAGTATGCTTGTTCATATATTGACTCTCCTTATCAGAAGAACGATAAGTTTGTAATAGGTTTGGATACTATATTGGAAAGTCATTGGTGGATCATCTTGACGATCCATATGAGTAGATAGTGGAAAAAGTTGTGAGACATGAAAGCTTGTTTCCTAAAGAAGAATCTGTTGTTGTCGGCAACCAAGGGAACCCCAAAACCACAAAAAGGTGGTAATAACTATAAGAAGAGGAAGCAACAACATCAGAAAGGAAATGATGGCAAGAAGAAATATAAGAGTGAGGTGGTTTGCTTTAACTGCCAACAGAAGGGGCATTTTTCTAATGAATCCAAAAATCCAAAGGCTGAGAAGAACTGCTTCAAATGTGTAAAACTTGGGCATGATAAGAAGGATTGTCCGGAGCTAGAAAGGGAAGCAGATTGTGAAGGCATACGCTTTGGATGTTATGCCATCATCTTCAAGAGCTCCTACTTCATAAGAGAAAGGAAAGGGTGTTGTTGTTTAAGGTACTCATTCGGTTCGGGGTGTTTCAGTTCATGTGTTGTCATTCATTTGTAATGAGCTTGTTTGCCGCTTGGGTTTGGAACCCGAGATTTGCGATAGACTGTTGATTGTGGATAATCCAGTTGGGGGGTTCATCCATCCTTTGTATGCTTTTTCGTGGTCTTGTGTTATCGATTCATGTTTGGTCCTTTGTGTGTGATTGCTTTGTTTTGAACATCGCTGGGTTTGTGATCATCTTGTGCATGGATTGGCTCAAGAGGTATGCAGCAAGAGTGAATCGCGAGAAGTTTGAGGTAAGAGTCAGGGATGTGGAAGGGCGAAAGGTTTTGATTCGATGTAAGCCCGAAGATAGTGTCTTTGTGAGAATTTTAAATTCGCTCGTGATTCCGCAGGAAGACTTTTCATCTGTGTTGATCGCTAATGAGTTCGAGGATGTCTTTGAAGAGGTCAAAGGTTTGCCCCCGCATCATGAGATTGAGTTTAGAATCGATTTGGTCAAGGGTGCTAGACCTATAGTTATGCCTCTTAGGCGGATGGCGCCTTAGTAACATCGAGTGTTAGAGGTGCAAACTTGTGATCTTTTGGGAAAGGATTTATTCAGAGAAGTGTATCTAAATGGGGTGCACCAGTTGTGTTTACAACCAAGGCTGATGGATCTTTGAGACTGTGAATGGAATATCATGAGTTGAACAAGTTGACCAAGAAGAAAAAGTATCCATTGCCGAGGATAACTGACTTGTTCGATCAGCTTCACGAGGCCAAGGTGTTTTCTTAGATGGATTTGGCAATGAGATTTCACCAGTTCAGAGTGACAAAGGATAACGTGTCATAGACTCCTTTGAGGATACCATCCGGTTTCTTCGAATGATTGGTGATGCCATCTGGGTTGACTAACGCACCATCGTATTTTTTGGATCTTATGAATAGGGTTTCCAGAGATTAGTTGAATAAGTTCATGCTTGTGTTTGTGGACGATATTCTGGTTTACTCCCGGAATAAGGAAGAGCATAAGACACACTTGAGAGTTGTTTTGGAAATCTTGAGAAAGTATCAGCTAAGAGCTAAGTTTTCAAAGTGTCAGTTCTGGAAGAGAGAAGTGAGGTTCTTAGGCCACGTTGTTTCTGTAAATGGAATAGTGGTTGACCCAGCTAAGGTGGCAACAATCCAGGACTGGGATTGAACTAAGAATGCGACGGACGTGAGAAGTTTCCTTGGGGTGGTGGGATACTATCGCCATTTTATAAAGGATTTCTCCAATATTGCTGCATCATTAACAAGATTGACGAAGAAGAACCAAGTGTCCGCATGGGATGCGAAGTGTGAGAAAGCGTTTGGAATCCTGAAAGAGAGACTAACAAGTGCTCCTATTTTGACCATTCCAAGTTGGAATGAAGAGATGGTAGTGCATAACGATGCATGTGGCACTGGACTTGGAGCAATTCTAATGCAGAAGGATAGAGTTGTGGCCTATGCGAGTCGACAGCTGAAGCCACATGAATGGAATTATCCAACTCATTATTTGGAGTTGGTAATGATCGTGTTTTCTCTCAAGATGTGGAGACATTACCTGTTGGGGTTCGATTCGAGTTGTTTACGGACCACAAGGAATTGAAGTATCTTTTCTCCCAAAAGGATTTGAATCTTCGACTGTAATGGTGGTTAGAGTTTCTGGCATCGCATGATTTTGGTATAGCCTATACTCCTGGTAATGGTAACGTGGTGGCGGATGCATTGAGTCGAAGACACGCAAGTTTGGGAGCGATGTTTTCGAAATGGAAACACTTCGAGTACTTGGCGGGATTTGATTTCAGACCACGGTGTGAGTTGGAAGCGGAAATGTTGGCAAGCTTATCAATAAAACCTACTCTCATCGAAAGGATTGGCTAGAGCCAAAAGCGGGATGCAAAGCTTGTCGAGATTATCAAGAAGTTGGAGCCAGAGCATAAGGAATTCGAGGTCGATCAAGAGGGTTGGCTTCGAAAGAAAGGACGACTGGTTGTTCCTAATAGTGATGGATTGAGAGATGAGGTTTTCAGGGAATGTCATCACTCGAAGTTGATGATTCATCCCGGCGATAACAAGATGTATCAGGATGTGAAACGATCTTACTACTGGGAAGGTATGAAATTGGATGTTGGAAAGTTCATTTCCAAGTGTATGAATTGTCAGTTGGTGAATGCTAAACAGAACAAGCCAAGTGGATTGCTTTGGCCATGGGAAGTTCCTGTATGGAAGTGGGAACATATATTGTTGAACAACTTTTTGGAAAAAAGTCGTCCTAACCCAAAGTCGAAGCCTGCTACTAGATATCGGCCCGTTCTAGGCCTCAAGGGAGAATTGTCATCTTAGGTTGATAAACCATAGATCGCTGCGAGAGAATATGATAAGACAGCACCCTCCTAAAGAAAAGCTTAAACCAGTCGGTCGAGTCGTTAATAGATCGATCGACCTATTCCCTAGAAGATCGTATCGAGCTGGAATCTCAGAGCAGAAGTATCCAGTGGAATTATCTCCTACAGTATCGAATCAAAGCAAGTTATGTGCTACCGGACGAAGTCCTATGCCTGAAGTTGCAAAACCAGATTAGCTTTTGACCAGCTCTCCTTTTATATGGCAAAAATCAAGCACTACATTGACAATGATTTCCGAGGGGAACTATTCATCTGCACTAAACCGGGTCCCTCCGCCGCAACCACTTCACTGGACCGAGCTCCACGTGTTTAAACTCCAAAAAAGAGGCAGGCCATATGGCAAATGGCTCAGCCTACCTTCTTCACCTATAAATACACCATTGCTGAAAATGGAAAGGCATTTTGAATTCTCCACCAACAACTCATACTCCGCATACTAAAAAACATTCAACCGAACCCTTCAAATAATACAAGGATTTTGTGTATTCTCTACTTTCTTACACTGAAAAACCACTGTAAAGTGTAATCGACGGTATAAATAAAGATTATTAGTGGACGTAGGCACCGATATAAGCCAAACCACTATAAAAAATTGGGTCTCCCTAGTTCATTTACTTTTTTTCTTGCATGTCTGTTATCATTTTCGTGTGTGTTTAACACACATTGGGGTTGACCGTCATTAGACCAATTTTTGATGCCAACACTTTGGCGTGCCTGGAAGGGGCATGTAGATATACCCTACGACCTTCGGCAACTCTTAAGGAAATAATGAAAAAGCGAATGAAGGACACAGGACCTTCTCACTCTCAATCTCGACCCGCTGATGCAATAGAAGTAGAAGAAACGGTGGCAAGCCATAAGGCTCCTCCCATGAAGAGCCGTCCTAATATATCACCAGGGATGACATGGATAAAGTTTTGGTTGAGTTCAGAAACCATAAGGCATCTCATGTGGAATTTCTGAAACATCAGCAGGAAGTGATGAACAACTTCCTCGCTTGATGAAAATGGATCTCACATTCCAGTATCATTTCCTACACCGGGCGAGGCTGGGGCAACAAGTGATCTTCGGTCTGCGGAAATCCAAGCTCCATATCGGTCTACACCTTTGCTTCTTCCTACTTCGACTTCATTTCCCGATCGGCGAGTGCTTGGATCATCACTGCTGGTACTAAACAGAGCTATGGTAGCTGCAGATCTGCAGTTCGGCCGTAGCCAAATTCTGGATCAGTCGACCGCCTTGCCTCTACTCCCGGGCTCGACTCAACTCCTTGGACAAACAGCTGCTAAACCAGTGCAACCTTAGCGTCGGCCAGAACCAGGAACGTTGCAACATCCGGTTCGACCCAAAATCTTACTGCACACCCATCTTATGCAGCCTCCCCTTCAACGAAGAGTCGTGGACAGCAACACTCCGCATCACCAAGACCACTCTACCATACCAGTCCCCAACGTGACGGAGGTAAACTCTGCCATAAACCACTCAAACATCACTCTGGGCGGGGGCATACCGAGCCCCGGATGGATACCACTCACCTGAATCGATCTGATCCCACTGCCACAGGTATGGTTCAGTCCAATAATAACCAAGCGATTTTAGTTTTCCTTGGATCGGTTCCTATGATAGGGAACCACCTTCACTTAACTCTCGGAGATCGAGCCGAGACGACTTAGGAGCACGGGGAATGATTCCACCGAGGCCTAGTACTGGGATTCTCACTGATGTCCCTAGTGAAGAATTGAATTCGTGGAAACGACTCCTCGGAAATGGAAGCCAGTTTGTAAGCATCATCAAATGCTTCACCAGAGGCACATATTCTCAACAAGACATGGATAACATCCACCGTAGTCCATTCACACGGGAAATCAAAAACACCCGAAATCCTCCAGTCTTCAAGCTTTTGGTCCTGGAGCCCTACAATGGAAGGACCGACCCGACCATTCATCTCATGCGATACATGCATCATATGGAAGTGCTTTCTGCATCAGCCCACGTCATAGCCAAGTGCTTCCCTCTCTTTCTTACCGACTTAGCTGACATGTCATTCCGGCAGTTAACAACCGAGTCGATCAACGACTGGAATATGTAGGTCACCCGCTTCGTCGAACAATTCAGAGTTCACATCTCCCGACCAAAGAGCATCATGTTCCTTACCGCCATCAAGCAACGATCCGGCGAGATCCTCCTCTCCTTCTTAGAAAGATTCAACGTGGCCATAGCATCAATCGATCCACCCGAGCCATCGATGGTGCTTATGGCCGCCATAGCTGGTGTTCAGAACCGATCAGAATTCAGGATCTCTTTATTCAGAGACCCCCCAGGGACATGGAAGAATTGTATGCCGAAGCCGATAGATTCCTCTGGCAAGAGGATGTTAGCATCGAGATGGAAAGCCTCAAGTGTAACGACCCAGTGATTTTTGGCCCCGGAAATCGACATAAATACCCTTATCGTAACACATGTCGACCTTCCAATCACCGAAAAACACTGAAACGTTATTAGAAAGAATTTAGTGGGTGAGATAAGAAAGAAATATTAGAATAGAAGAAGAAGAATAAGAATAACCAACACAACACAGAATCAGAGTCTCACATCGCACGGGACAAAATATAATACGGAAATAAATTTTTATTGAGAGCCTTTAAAAATACTTACAATATCAGAGTATATCAACATCTGGACAGTTATAACGATCTGTCCTCATATAAAACACACAGCAGAATAAATACTAGATACAATACGTCTGAACACCTTCAGCACGTCTTCTAAACCTTATAGTATCCGATAACCTGGACATGTACACCCCGGGCTAACCCGAGCATTTACAAAACACCGGGTCAGTCTGGTGAACCAGAGTGAGAAAAACTCGCATGGTATTAAGGTAACACACAACTTGATTTTAAGGTTAAAATCTTTTCAAAGAAAAGGATAATCATAAGACCAAATCCACCATAAATAGGATGGTTTTTACCTTACGATAATCCAAACCATTTTTGAACCCAATATCTTTTCTGATATTATAATAATGTCTAAATACAAGTAAATATCAATCTAGCGGAACGCTTGCATCTCACGCTCTACATATATAGTATACAATCAAAACCGCGGGCGCTTATTGGAGATTGGATTCCAAATATAACAAGGTATGGGACCACCTGCCGATAGTGTATCTCTAGAGGCAAATACACTGAGTTCAACAAGAATGTCTTGCAACCCAGCCCTCACATGACCGACCACTCATTTCGCTTGAGTGTACCGAATGTATATCACCAACGGTTGGGCTCAAACCACCGTTTCCCGAAAAGGGACAGCATCGATATAGATTAAAGAAGCAAAAGGAATTTCTCTAGATAGGTGATTATACACCCTAATGGGAGCGACCCACATAGCCATGCTGCATGCATGATTTCTGTCATTTCCCGGTTGTAGAGGCTTGAGGCTTAAATCTTTTGAACACCTGGCCACCATTCACTTTGAATGCCACATTGTCAAATCCGTCAAGTCACTAATTGACGTCCACAAATATACCCTGGTTATAAAGAAGTGCCCCTCTTTGCCACCACTCGGTATATTTGTAAAAATCAACGTACGTGGTTTCAGGAAATACTCTGTCAGACATTCTTCCATACAAGTCATCCAGGAACAGGATGAACCGAAGGTACTCTCCTACTGCATCTAATATAGGAATCACCACATGGATCAGTAGCGAGAAGTCCTTGCAACCCATAGATTTCAACCACGACAGAACCACAGTTTATCTCTGGTTGCGATCCAGATATTAGTAGCGGTTCTTCCGTTTAATGAAGATCCAGGGTCTTCAATGCTCCATCTCGATCATCTTCTGGTATCTTCACGTATTTGTTGGTCGGAATGGTTTTCGAATAAATTCGATCCCGGTATTCCTATCCCAACAATCGTATTGGACAGATTTGATAGTCGGTGATTTAACTATCAAAATAAACAGTGTTTCAATCATGAAAATCCAGTGAGTCCACTGGTTCAATATTCAGCATCAATTGGCTTTTTAATTAAACAAATATAAATTCAAAACTCTTAAATCTTTTGATATTATAAATATAGTTTCGCTTCATAAGATTTTTCTTTAAACAAACTTAGTTTTATACTTAGGAAATCCTATATCATATTCAGTTGTTTATTCTCACTTTCAAACCTTAGCCACGTTATTATAATACTGGAAAATCATTTTTACTTATTATTCGTAAAACGATGTTACGAAATATCGTCTATTCATTACTTGAAACAATACGAATGCTTATTCTTATAGAATAACTCAACTTTACTTTTCCTTTCTAACTTGAAAATATCGTTATAATTTCACACAACGCCTTTTATTTCCTTTTTACTTTGGAATCCTCATTTTATATATATTATTCCAAATTTTCACCAAAAATGTTGCGTTATTATTTCTCTAATGAAATAATAAATTTTACTAACCTCTTTCACCATTACAACTAATACCACCCTCAGATAATCCTGAAGTCGTTCAAGTTGGGGTATTTTAGTTACCTCTCAAACCTTGATCAACAACGTTCATACCGTAAGGTAAATACGAGTTGTAATTTAAAAAAACCAATATTCCATTCTAATATCAAAACAAATACCATTTAACTAATTTATTCAAAATGCGGTTTCCTAAAACTCTCTCATCTATTTGGAAATCACTTTCTCGGATATACCCATTCTTTCTTAATTCAAAAATTAAGCAATTTCTTATAAACGCCACTTTTTAACCCCTATCTCTTTAATCAAATTCATTTACAATTCGGATATGGTTATACAACCCTATGGCCCCCTTCTTTATCCAATTTCACTTTTACCAATTTCTTTCCAAATATATTCAACCATTTTCCGCTTGGGAAATCTTATTTCAAATTTTCCACTTTTACTTATTACCATTTTTCTTAAGTAACGTTAATTTAGAATTAACGATATAACACCTCAAACCTCTTTAATATCACTCGGGTTTATTATAAAACCTTTTTATCTAAATTTCCTTTTACTTAATTCAAATAATTAAGTAACATTTATTTTAAGCTATAATATTCGCTTAAAAATACTGTTTTTAAAACTTTGTTATAAAACTCAGGTTTAAACAAAACCTGTTCATAACTTCTTGCACCATTCAATTGGATTTCATTTCACTTAGATTACTTTTTAAATGAATTCCCATTAAAAAGTAATTTTTTTCTAAATTATTATTAATTAAAATAATAATTTATTTCAATCATTAACTACATTAGTAGTTAATTAATAGTAAATCCTTTTTAAAATCTTATTAAAATTAAAACAATATTCTTTAAATAATTATATTCAAAACGCACAATATTAGTGATCAACCATGATTAGAAACGGTTGATTTAGTCACTCAAAACACGGTTATTTCATTAACGGATTCCAATTCGTTCTTCTTTTAAATTAATTAATAATATAAATAAATTTAAATAATTCCATTTAATTATTTGTTAACAAAACAATTATTCGCTTTAACCGTTAGGTTAGTTTCCTATTCTCATACTTAAAAATCAGATTAACATCAGAATCTACTTTATTAAATCAATTAATAATTAATTATTGCTTAAATAATAAATAATAAACATTTATTTCCTTTAATAAACTTATATTCAAAATAATATATATTTCAAAATCTATCTCCAACTATAAAATAAATTTCATAACTTCATCTCTGTCGATTTGCTTGACGGTAAATCAACATTTATAAAACGATTGATTTTATAGGCCATATGTTGCCAAATACCCAACCAATACTGCTCATTGTTTTAAACTAAACAGATGTGGAAATTTCAGTCAACAATCGATAATCAAAGCAATCACCCCAAACAAGACAGTTCATATGTTGATAATGTGAAATAAATAATATATTGAGGAATCCGGTTGGATCCCTCCAACCTGTTCTTCCATGTATTCAAATTGGTTATCTTAAATTAGATCATTCAGTATAACAGTAAATAACAACTATTTCACATCAACCAATTAACAAAACAATTCAATCAGTTCAAACAATTAAACACGTTTAAACGTAACCAATCAAGGCGAGTCACCTCTGTTGGATCAAATCGTTAAAATAACGATTTGGACTTTCACTGAAATTAAACATGGTTTAATTTCATCGGTTAAATCAATAAATAAATATATAACTAGCAAACAGTCAACCATTAGAAACCAAAGAAATTTTCCGTGCAAGAATCTGTTAACGTATGTAGGAGATATCGTATAAATGACACGACCCAAACTTCCCCGTGAAGGAGAGCACGGATTGCTTTGAGAACAACACACATCGGAACACAAACAGAGGAACATTTCATTGCTATTACAACAATTCCATCAGAATACAAGAGTATACAGAGTATGAATAAATATTACATAGAAAATATCAGAGATTTAAATTACATAGCAGCGGAAAAATATTACAAAACACAACTGAAAATAATACACGGATACAGAGCTTTCCGAGCATCATTCCAGCTGTAAATCAGGATCCTGTGGATATAAATCTGCAAAACCAAAACTACTAGCTGCCAGCGTGGAAAATAGGGGCACCCAGAGTTTAGGTTAAAACAATAAACTCCAGGTCAGTCATGTGACGGTGTGAGAACTAAAATAGTTATTAATCTTTATTTTTAAAGTTAGGTAAATCAAGGGACCACGCCGTATAACACGGAACAGGTTTCCTCCCAAGAATACCAGTGCATAAAACAAACAGCGCAATGCTAAATGAAGAAAAATGAAGCTATTATAAGACCCAGGTCCCATCACATAATGCAACGCAAGCCGGAGGATAGAGTTTTTACCTTACAATAGCCAAAAATTCATGGTACGTGAAATTTCATATTTTATTATTACTATAAGTGAAGAAAACAACTTCAATCACAATGTATAAATCATAGACGGCATGAGTGACCCATACCGCTATGTCTCTGTACTAGGCTCTATAAATAAAACTGAAGTATCACGTATTGGAAATTGGATTCCATCATGAGTCGAGGCAAGGGGCAAGCTCCTCTCCGTTCGATACACTCTAGCGAATGTCCCGGGAACGCACACAGCAATCCTTGGATCTTCAGGGCCGGTCCTCTCTTACTTTTGAGGATTAGTTATTCCTGAACACACATTTCCCGGTCCTAACAGACCTATATCCGAGGCGCCTCGCATTCCAACAACCACACAGGTGAAAAGTATATAAATGACAGACGGTTTAAGCACTGACACCACCACTAGCTAGAAAGAAATGTCGTGCTCTCCATGCAGTCATTATCCCGTTTTTGACTCATACAGAGGTGTGAGGCTCGCGAATTCATGCTATACACAAAGCTGCACCACACAGGCCGTTCTTTGATCATCAACCACAAGACTTTGCTTTTCAACAAAGCCTTGATCAATTGCCACTTAGGCGTGCCACACAGGCAATTCATGCCATGCGACTGATGTCCATCGATATACAACCTCTGAGCTCGTACGTCTCAGAGAAGGGCGTTAAGCAAGAGAATAAATTCTCTGCCGCCAAACAGATGTATATTTAATAGAGATCAATCAACACATAATAAAATCCAATGTCAGACACACGGTCCATTTACAAGTTCGTTCTGGGTCTGAACGAAACCGGAGGCACTTTCCTCGCATATCCATCAATCTCCAAGTACGTCTGGACGATCACCAACTAATTCTCTCATCTTGGGTGTAAAGCCCAATCAAGATCATCAGTAATCACCCAAATGATGTGAAGACTTCCGGTCTTCAACCACCATCTTCATCTTCGACATATCGTCGAATCGGTTATTCAGAATGGGTATAAACCCGGCCTTTCCGAATAACCCGCGTATATAATAAACACGTGTTACACAAACACAAGATATGACTCGTTCCAATTCAGAATATTCTTTTATTCAAATTTTTACATTCCTAGGGAAAGGTTCCCATTAATTTTGTCAAAGATAATTTCTTCTAAATTTATTTTTTAATCTTCCTTTGTATATCAACCATATTATGGTTTTCCAAACTAGTCGGGATTAGCGAACCACACCGAAGTAATTATTTATTTTATTTCCCAATCCCAACCTATTCATCCCATGGAGCAAAACTGGTAATACTCCATATCTAACACCACGGTGTTATCGGTAAAATTAATTACCATTTAACATTCAAATCTAATTAAAGATTTAACTATCGCTTTGGAGCAAAACTGGTGATACTCCATTCTCGATCACCTTTCAGATTTGATAATTTAAATTATCAATTCACATTTCAATCTAATTAAAGATTCATTAAAACTCCACTTAGTTTTAATCTTCACAAAAATCAATATCCTGTCTTTAAGTGGGTTAAAGAACCAATTTCACCTAAAACACGATTCACGATAAACCCAAAATCACTTTCTATTGTTAATCGGGTTACAAAACAGGTGTTATTCAAAACACCGCACACGATAAACCCAAAAAAACCAATTTAAATTCAATTCCAATTAATATTATTTAATTGGACAATTTCACTAAATCTTAGTTAAAAGATTTATTCTTTTCTAAACCGGGTTCAAGAACAGTGTTATTTAAGACACCATTCACGACGAACCCAAAATCCCATTTGATATTAAATATAAGGCTCTGAGCAGAAAATATACCGGCTTATATTCAATATCAAATTCCGAAACTAACAAATATTGTATTGGAAATAACGATATAAAATATATCTTTCAAATTTCCACAACCATATCTGTATAATCACGAAATCCAACACCGAAATATTCCGAAGATAATTTCGATTTAAATCCATTCCAATTCAATTATTGGAAATTCTGGTTACTTTTAACACCACTTTCAAATTCAATTTATTTATTTCAAAAATAAATTGATTTTAATTCTAGTTCAAAACTAGTTCATTTCGATAAAAAACTATTTTTATCTTTTCAAATTTGGAATTTTCATCCTGGTTTTTCATAAATCACTTCTTATGATTTTACACAAATTATTGATATTTTTAATAATTTTATCAAGGCCCGTACAGTCGATTTCCATCAACGGTCATCGAATTGCACTTATAGCGGCCTTTTCCAAATTTGATTTGGACATAATTCCAAATCCAACCGTTAGATTTCAAATTTCTAATATTCATTGGAAAGCTATTTTCGATACGAACCCAATGGTTTCGGTTTCAGGAGAATCCGACGGTCAGATCTCCCGTAATGTCCATTCAAAGTCAACGGTTGAAACACACGAACTACCGTGGCGCGGCGCGTTCTATTCAGGCCATTATAAATATAATATATATATATTATATATATTTCATCGATTTCATTTTAAAACATATTTTATAAATCGTTTTAAATTCGTTTTCAAAACCAATTCAACTCTATATTCAATTTCAAATCAAAATTGAATATTCCACATCGTCGATATACAAATGATAATAATTTCAAAACGTTATATTTTGAAATCACTTCCTTTTCTATAATTATCATAAAAACGAATTTAATCGATATAAATATCGTTCGCATTAAAATAGCGCATCTCTAATCAACACGGCTTTATATATTTCAATAACTTCGTTATTCTATTCAACAAATGAATATTTATTCTATTCAACACATGAATCTATATTTCTTTCAACACATGAATATTCTCAACACATGAGCATCGTCAACACATGACTATTTTTTATTATTTAATATATTTTATAAAATTATGGTATCTATCGTTTGATTTTTAATCAGACTCCAACCGTAAAGTAGTAAGAGAATGATTCCCTAAGTATTAACCCCGAAGGCCGAAACCAACATCAGATTAATACCCAGGAAACCACTCATCTTATCTAGTTTCCAGTTAGTTTCTAATCCTAAATATGATAAAGATGTAAATTTTATTGTTAAAATATTTTACTCAACACATGAATACTTATTTTTCAATCATTTCACAGCACAATCAATTTTCACAACACATCAATCAAACAAACAAGCCGTCCATGGTATGTGGACGACGGGTGTCGGGTGCTGCTAAGCACCGTCTGCATCCTAGTATATATCTATAACTAGAAAAATAAATTTAAAGTGAGAAGTTCTCACCGACTAGCTAAACCAATGCCACGACTCTTCAGATGTAGAAATATTCGCTGTGCTCGCCTTTTATCAATCTCATTATCTGTAGCCACTAAATATACAAAAATCACATTTTTATATTGTTGCTATGTATTTAAAAATCACATTTTTACACCACTACTATATAGATAAAAATTCTATTTTTACACCGCTACTATATAGATAAAAATTCTATTTTTACACCGCTACTCGTATAAAAATCGAATTTTTATTTCGCTACAACATATATAAAAATTGTATTTTTATATTCTCTGCCTTATAAAAATCACATTTTTATAGTCTCTACAATATAAAAATCATATTTTTATTCTTCTTATGATATAAAAATCATATCTTTAAACATCTCATTCTTTGTAAAAATCGCATCTTTATGTGATAAAAATCATCACTTTATATGTATAAAATCCCAACCTTTCCATCTCTAAAAATCCTAACTTCTCGCATATAAAAATCTCATTTTTCCTATGCTAACATATATATAGAAATCTATTCTTTTCACTATTAAAAATATCGCCTTTTCACTTTTTAAAAATATCGTCTTTTTACTTTTAAAAATATCGTCTTTTTCACTTTTAAAAATATCGTCTTTTTACTTTTAAAAATATCGTCTTTTTACTTTTAAAAATAATATAATCTTTCTTGGATTAAAAATCTAATTTTTCTATGTTATAAAAATCGAAATTACTTAAAAGAAAATTAAAATGAAAATAAATATAAACAAGAAGACTTAAAGTTGGATTTTCGAGAGAGGGGGCGTTTTCGGTGTTGGACGGCGGTATGGGAGAGGGAAGGGGAAGAAAGGGGGCGCCGGAGCAAGAGGTGTTCGGAGGAGGGGTGTGGCGGGGTTTGGAGGCGGCGGCGGCCCTGTCAGGTGGCGGTGGTGGTCTGGTGAAGGTGGTGGAGGGTTTCAAGCGATTGGGGTTTGGGGTTGCTCGTGGTTTGGGATGGAACGGAGGGAGGAAGGATCGTCCGGGTGGGGGGGGTTGCTCGACTAACGTTGGCGGCGGGGTGGCACATCTCCGGAGGCGCGACGGTGGACGAGGGGGAGGCCCTGAGCGATCAAGATATGTTGGTATTTTTTTTATTCTGATTTTCTAAATGACGGGGGGGGGCTGAGAGGATATAAGGAGAGAGGGGAGGGAGTTTTTTTAATTTAATTATTTATTTCAAAAAACAACTTTTAATTTCGAAATCGAAACGAGACCCACCGCCTGTCATCCATAGCTAATTACCCCCATTTCGAACACAATGGGATATGTATTGTAGGCCAATTCGACCGTTTCAATCAGTTTTCGTCAAAATCAAAATGTAACTCTATATTTTGAATTTGAACGTGCATTTCAATTTACGGGGGCCACATACTAACTAGAAAAATTCCAAAAAAATATTCTCTAGCTTTGTATTAACGATACAGTCTGGACAAAACCAATTTCATCAAATTCTGAGACCGTTTGAAAAATGACTATTTTTCAGTCGATTAAAATCAACTTAAACTGGTCAAACACGTTTTCCTTTGCCACGCTCACATATTGATTCGAAAAATTTCGAATTTTGGATTTTAGCAATAACTTGACATCACGGATCCAACAAAAGTGGTTTCATCGAAAACCGAGGTCGTTTGCAAAATTTCCATTTTTAAGGGCCAGAATTCCATAGCGACTATTCTGAATTTTCGATTGGACGTATCTTTTGATCCCCGCTATGAAATTTCAATTTCTCGGATTCGTTGGAAATATATTCTCGATTAGACTCTAATATTTCTGGTTTCACTAAAATCCGGTTTGTTTTGCACCCGGTACATTCATTTGAAATTTGAAATCGAATTATCGAACTACCGCGCCATTTTCAATTCCTTTTATAATTATAAATAAATATTTATATTCTAACGACGACGTATATAAATATATACGTTCTATTCTATTCAAAATAAATTTCTCGTTGTCATTATTTAAAATAATTCATTTTAAATAATCAAAATTCTCTAAAATTGCCAAAAAAATATTAAATTGGCTCAGAATTTCCAGGTTATTACAATCTCCCCCACTTAAAACTTTTCGTCACCGAAAAGGAACAAAGCCGAAAGTTGTTTAACAAATTAATTCAACTTCCAGTATTTTCTTTACGGCTTAAGTTCTTCAACTTTTCAGTTTCTAAGAACTTTTCAAATTCTTCAAAAATTTGGCTAACACCCTAAATTTTCGAAAAATTTCGCCATAACCTCCCTTGCACCGGGGACTTCGGGATATTTCATATAGCCTCCCATGGCCTTCTTCAATCCAAAAGAAAAAGAAAAAGTCAAGCGGCTAGCCAATCGGCTCATAAAATCATCCAAACCCAAAGAAATACAATAAATATGTACCTATTTGTCGGGCGAACAATTTTATTCTCTGCTCTAGCCTCTGTGCTATGACATGTTCAATGTAAGTACATGTATATGCATGCAAATGCGATAAATTTTCAATACCGTTCACTATTTTGTTCAATTAGGCTAAATAGTTCAAAATTTCAAATCAATAATCAAACAACCCAACCATCAATCAATTAGTGGATTATCGTTTCAAATTCATAATTTGATATATAAATAGAAAATCATGTTTTTGATGCCAATTCACAACAATAAACCTATATAGCTTTGGTTCTCACACCAGTCTAATGGAAATATATAGATATCACACTTTCGAAACACGAACATAAATACTGATGATGTCCGGACATCAACAGAATTATCCCCGAGCGACTAGAGTGTGATTCTATATCTATCCAGTATACTAAAACTTCGAATATACGTTCATAACGCGTATATGAAAATTTTTATATACTAGATTGTCCAAATCAAATTTAAAATAAATATTCAAATACGTATACTTGAATTTAACTTTCAAAACAATATTTGTTTTCATTTGAAAAATATACTCCTCACACTCGTTCTAGGATACTACTGATCCTATCTCTAAAGAGTCATTCTTATTGGATATTTCTAATCCAATATCTGATGAATTCTTTCGTTCGGTTCTAATGTGTCTTGTTCTCGAGCTCTGTAAACCAAAGCTCTGATACCAAACTGACACGACCCGAACTACCCCGTGAAGGAGAGCAAGGATTGCTTTGAGAACAACACACATCGGAACACAAACAGAAAAACATTTCATTGCTATTACAACAATTCCATCAGAATACAAGAGTATACAGAGTATGAATAAATATTACACAGAAAATATCAGAGATTTAAATTACATAGCAGCGGAAAAATATTACAAAACACAACTGAAAATAATACACGGATACAGAGCTTTCCGAGCATCGTTCCAGCTGTAAATCAGGATCCTGTGGATATAAATATGCAAAACCAAAACTACTAGTTGCCCGCATGGAAAATAGGGGCACCCAGAGTTTAGGTTAAAAGAATAAAGTCCAGGTCTGTCATGTGACTGGTGTGAGAACTAAAACAGTTATTAATCTTTATTTTTAAAGTTAGGTAAATCAAGGGACCACGCCGTATAACACGGAACGGGTTTTCTCCCAAGAATACCAGTGCATAAAACAAACAGCGCAATGCTAAATAAAGAAAAATGAAGCTATTATAAGACCCAGGTCCCATCACACAATGCAACGCAAGCCGGAGGATAGGGTTTTTACCTTATAATAGCCAAAAATGCTTGGTACGTGAAATATCATATTTTATTATTACTATAGGAGAAGAAAACAACTTCAATCATAATGTATAAATCATAGACGGCATAAGTGACCCATACCACTATGTCGTCGTACTAGGCTCTACAAATAAAACCGAAATATCACGTATTGGAAATTGGATTCCATCATGAGTCGAGGCAAGGGGAAATCTCCTCTCCGTCCGAGACACTCTAGCGAATGTCCCAGGACCGCACACATCAATCCTTGGATCTTCAGGGCCGGTCCTCTCTTACTTTTGAGGATTAGTTATTCCTGAACACACGTTTCCCGATCCTAACAGACCTATATCCAAGGCGCCTCGCATTCCAACAACCACACAAGTGAAAAGTATATAAATGTCAGCCGGTTTAAGCACTGACACCACCACTAGCTAGAAAGAAACGTCGTGCTCACCCTGCAGTCACTATCCCCTTTTTGACTCGTACCGAGGTGTGAGGCTCGCGAATTCACGCTATACACAAAGCTGCACCACACAGGCCGTGCTTTGATCATCAACCACAAGACTTTGCTTTTCAATAGAAGTCTTGTTCAATTGCCACTTAGGCGTGCCACACAGGCAATTCATGCCATGCGACTGATGTCCATTGATATACAACCTCTGAGCTCGTACGTCTCAGAGAAGGGCGTTAAGCAAGAGAATAAATTCTCCGCCACCAAACAGATGCATATTTAATAGAGATCAATCAACACAGAATAAAATTCAATGTCAGATATACAGTCCATTTACAAGTTCGTTCTAGGTCTGAACGAAACCGGAGGCACTTTCCTCACATATCCATCGATCTCCAAGTACGTATGGACAATCACCAACTGATTCTCTCATCTTGGGTGTACAGCCCAATCAAGATCATCAGTAATCACCCAAACGATGTGAAGACTTCCGGTCTTCAACCACCGTCTTTATCTTCGACATATCGTCGAATCAGTTATTCAGAATGGGTACAAACCCGGCCTTTCCAAATAACCCGCGTATATAATAAACACATGTTACACAAACACAATATACGCCTCATTCCAATTCAGAATATTCTTTTATTCAAATTTTCACATTCCTAGGGAAAGGTTCCCATTAATTTTATCGAAGATAAATTCTTCTAAATTTATTCTTTAATCTTCCTTTGGATATCATTTCAAACCATATTATGGTTTTCCAAACTAGTTGGGATTAGCGAACCACACCGAAGTAATTATTTGTTTTATTTCCCAATCCCAACTTATTCATCCCATGGAGCAAAACTGGTAATACTCCATATCTAACACCACGATGTTATCGGTAAAATTAATTATCATTTCACGTTCAAATCTAATTAACGATTTGACTGTCACTTTGGAGCAAAACTGGTAGTACTCCATTCTCGATCACCTTTCAGATTTGATAATTTAAATTATCAATTCACATTTCAATCTTACTAAAGATCCATTCAAACTCGACTTAGTTTTAATCTTCACATAAATCAATATCCTGTCTTTAACTGGGTTAAAGGACTAATGTCACCTAAAACACGATTCACTATAAACAAAAAATCACTTTCTATTGTTAATCGGGTTACAGAACAGGTGTTATTCAAAACACCGCTCACGGTAAACCCAAAAAAACAAATTTAAATTCAATTCCAATTAATATTATTTAATTGGACAATTTCACTAAATCTTAGTTAAAAGATTTATTCTTTTCTAAACTGGGTTCAAGAACAGTGTTATTTAAGACACCATTCACGACGAACCCAAAATCCCATTTGATATTAAATACAAGGCTCTGAATAGAAAATATACTGGCTTATATTCAATATTAAATTCCAAAACTAACAAATATTGTATTGGAAATAACGATATAAAATATATCTTTCAAATTTCCACAACCATATCTGTATAATCACGAAATCCAACATCGAAATATTCCGAAGATATTTTCGATTCAAATCCATTCCAATTCAATTATTGGAAATTCTGGTTACTTTTAACACCACTTTCAAATTCAATTTATTTATTTCAAAAACAAATTGATTATAATTCTAGTTCAAAACTAGTTCATTTCGATAAAAATCTATTTTTATCTTTTCAAAATTGGAAATTTTCATCCCAGTTTTTCATAAATCACTTCTTATGATTTTACACAAATTATTGATATTTTTAATGATTTTATCAAGGCCCGTACAGTCGATTTCCATCAATGGTCATCGAACTACACTTATAGCGACCTTTTCCAAATTTGATTTGGACATAATTCCAAATCCAACCGTTAGATTTCAAATTTCTAATATTCATTGGTCGAAATTCACGAACTACCGCGGCGCGGCGCGTTCTATTCAGGCCATTATATATATAATATATATATATTATATATATTTCGTCGATTTCCTTTTAAAACGTATCTTATAAATCGTTTTAAATTCGTTTTCAAAACCAATTCAACTCTATATTCAATTTCAAATCAAAATTGAATATTCCACATCGTCGATATACAAATGATAATACTTTCAAAACGTTATATTTTGAAATCACTTCCTTTTCTATAATTATTATAAAAACGAATATAATCTATATAAATATTGTTCGCGTTAAAATAGCTCATCTCTAATCAACACGACTTTATATATTTCAATAACTTCGTTATTCTATTCAACAAATGAATATTTATTCTATTCAACACATGAATCTATATTTCTTTCAACACATGAATATTCTCAACAAATGAGCATCGTCAACACATGACTATTTTTTATTTAATATATTTTATAAAATTATGGTATCTATCGTTTGATTTTTAATCAGACTCCAACCGTAAAGTAGTAAGAGAATGATTCCCTAAGTATTAACCCCGAAGGCCAAAACCAACATTAGATTAATACCCGGGCAACCACTCATCTTATCTAGTTTCCAGTTAGTTTCTAATATTAAATATGATAAAGACGTAAATTTTATTGTTAAAATATTTTACTCAACACATGAATACTTATTTTTCAATCATTCCACATCACAATCAATTTTCACAACACATCAATCAAACAAACAAGTCGTCCATGGTCTGTGGACGACGGGTGTCGGTTGCTGCTAAGCACCGTCTGTATCCTAGTATATATTTATAACTAGAAAACGAAATTTAAAGTGAGAAGTTCTCACTGACTAGCTAAACCAATGCCACGACTCTTCATATGTAGAAATCTTCGTCGTGCTCGCCATTTGTCAATCTCATTGTCCGTAGCCACTACATATATAAAAATCACATTTTTATATTGTTGCTATGTATTTAAAAATCACATTTTTACACCGCTACTATATAGATAAAAAATCTATTTTTACACCGCTACTATATAGATAAAAAATCTATTTTTACACCGCTACTCATATAAAAATCGAATTTTTATTTCGCTACAACATATATAAAAATTGTATTTTTATATTCTCTGCCTTATAAAAATCACATTTTTATAATCTCTACAATATAAAAATCATATTTTTATTCTTCCTATGATATAAAAATCATATCTTTAATCAACTCTTTCTTTGTAAAAATCACATCTTTATGTGATAAAAATCATCACTTTATATGTATAAAATCCCAACCTTTCCATCTCTAAAAATCCTAACTTCTCGCATATAAAAATCTCATTTTTCCTATGCTAACATATATATAGACATCCATTCTTTTCACTATTAAAAATATCGCCTTTTTCACTTTTTAAAAATATCGTCATTTTACTTTTAAAAATATCATCTTTTTCACTTTTAAAAATATCATCTTTTTACTTTTAAAAATATCGTATTTTTACTTTTAAAAATATCGTCTTTTTTACTTTTAAAAATATCCTCTTTTTACTTTTAAAAATATCGTCTTTTTACTTTTAAAAATATTGTCTTTTTACTTTTAAAAATAATATAATCTTTCTTGGATTAAAAATCTAATTTTTCTATGTTATAAAAATCGAAATTACTTAAAAGAAAATTAAAATGAAAATAAATATAAATAAGAAGTCTTACAGTTGGATTTTCGAGAGAGCGGGGTGTTTTGGGTGTTGGACGGCGGTATGCGAGAGGGAAGGGGAAGGAAGGGGGCGCCGGAGCAAGAGGGGTTCGGAGGAGGGGTGTGGCGGGGTCTGGAGGCGGCGGCGGCCTTGCCAGGTTACGCCGGTGGTCTGGTGAAGGTGGTGGAGGGTTTCAGGCGATTGGGGTTTGGGGTTGCTCGCGGTTTGGGATGGAACGGAGGGAGGAAGGATCGTCGGGGTGGGGGGGTTGCTCGACTAACGTTGGCGGCGGGGTGGCACATCTCCGGAGGCGCGACGGTGGACGAAGGGGAGGCCCTGAGCGATCGCAATCCGTTGATTTTTTTTATTCTGATTTTCTAAATGACGGGGGGGAGGCTGAGAGGATATAAGGAGAGCGGGGAGGGAGTTTTTATTTTTATTTAATTATTTATTTCAAGAAGCAACTTTTAATTTCGAACTCGAAACGAGACCCACCGCCTGTCATCCATAGCTAATCACCCCCGTTCCGAACACAATGGGATATGTATCGTAGGCCAATTCGATCAGTTTTCGGCAAAATCAAAATGTAACTCTATATTTTGAATTTGAACGCGCATTTCAATTTACGGGGGCCACATACTAACTAGAAAAATTCCAGAAAAATATTTTCTAGCTTCGTATTGACGATACGGTTCTGAAAAAACTAATTTCGTCAAATTCTGAGACAATTTGAAAAATGGCCATTTTTCAGTCGATTAAAATCAACTGAAACTGGTCAAATGTGTTTTCCTTTGCCACGCTCACATATTGATTCGAAAAATTACGAATTTTGGAATCTAGCAATAACTTGACATCACGGATCCAACAAAAGTGGTTTCGTCGAAAACCGAGGTCGTTTGTAAAATTTCCATTTTTAAGGGCCAGAATTCCATAGCGACTATTCTGAATTTTCAATTGGACGTATCTTTTGATTCCCGCTATGAAATTTCAATTTCTCGGATTCGTTGGAAAGATATTCTCGATTAGATTCTAATATTTTTGGTTTTGCTAAAATCCAGTTTATTTTGCACCCGGTACATTCATTTGAAATTTGAAATCGAATTATCGAACTACCGCGCCATTTTCAATTCCTTTTATTATTATAAATAAATATTTATATTCTAATGACGACATATATAAATTCTATTCTATTCAAAATAAATTTCTCGTTGTCGTTATTTAAAATAATTCATTTTAAACAATCAAAATTCGCTAAAATTGCCAAAAAAAAAATTGGCTCAGAATTTCTAGGTTATTAAAATAAACAAATTTATAAAATAATTAAATTATTAAACAGGTTTTCTACATATAATAAACGGGCCTCTTACCTTTAACCCGTGGCCCAAAACCCAACCCGCTTCCCTTAAAACCCTATTTTGTTACTCTCAAATCATTTTAACGTCCGCCTCCACCAAAACTCCTCAATGTCTGATCTCTTTCTCCCATTCTTTCGTCAAAAACAACCAGCTTTGGCTCCATTGCAGCCCCCGACGTACCCTTCCTTGCACATCCCCTCGCCTTCCAGCTTCGTCGAACTGCCCAACCCTATTCCGTAAGCCCAACCCTAGGCCTCCTTCTTCAACCACAACTCGAAGTTCATCGAAAGGCGCACAAGGCTGAAGAGGGTAAATTCACAAGGTTTAGATAAGTTTTTACTTGATTTTGATTATTGTATATTTTTGTTTTGATTTTTCTTGTGGTTCGAACTGCTTTCTGTTTACTATGTTTATTGGTTTGGTTCTGGAGTTTTTTGTGAAATACCACTGCGTATTTATAGCGTGGTTGAGATCAGATAAGATCAATGTCCCTCAAATCATACCCTAGACAGGTTCAGCTAAAATCTTAGGCCATTGGATTTTTGTACTGGTGATGGAAAATGATGGTTATGTGATGGTTTTGGCAGAAAATTGGATAAATTTAGTATTGTATTTCAATGCAGTTGGTCTGCTCAAAGAAAATAGCGATCGAACTAGGCACTGCGTTGTAAATCTATCTAGAGATTCGATCTGTATTGTCGATTCTATTTTGGTTTTTTTCAATGTAGGAAAACAGTGAATTTCGAAATAAATTTACTGTATTTTAGCTGTTTGATTTGACTATACAAATTTTGTGTATAATATATACATATAGCTGTTTTCTTTAGCTGTTCTTGTACTGATTTTAAGATGTTCATTCCCATCTCTGTATATGGTTTGTACGTAAGATTTCTACTGTATATAATATGTAGCTGTTATGTTTTGTTTATGTCCAAAGATCTAATTCTCTGTTTTTATTTTATATTTGCATGGAAAATTTCAGTTCATATATATATATATATATATATATATTAGTACCCCATATGCTAAAATGTATGGAATTTTCTAACTCATATGCTAAAATGTATGGGATTTCCTAACAAGTTTGTTAAGTTGATTAGAGAATGTATATCTACCCCTACTTTTTCAATTCTGATTAATGGTATTCCTAAGGGATTCATTGGATCAAATAGGGGGATTAGACAAGGAGATCCATTATCTACTTACCTGTTTGCAGTAGCTATGGAGTATTTTTCTCTCCAGATGGAATTGTCGGGGTACAACAGAAAAATTCTGACAGTACACAATTTCCAACCTAAAATTAGCCACCTCCTATATGCTGATGAACTGATAATATGCATTTAATCGAATGAAGCAGCTGCTAGAACCATCAAAAATCATTTTCAATTATTGGGAAAATATGTTGGTTTGAAAGTGAGTGAGAACAAGACCAAGTGTTACTTTAACAAGCTTTGTGTTGATAAAAGTGGAATCCTTGAAATTTTGGGAGTCTCTGAAGGTTCCTTACCAGTAAAATATTTGGGCGTGCCTTTATCAACTAACAAGATCACTGATAGAGAATGTGTTGAGTTGATAAGCAAGATCAAAGACAAGTTGCAAGGTTGGAGTTCAAAAACTTTATCGCTAGCAAGTCGTATTGAACTGGTACATACTGTAATACATGCTAAGATAAATTTCTGGCTTCAAACTTTTCAAATCCCTGTTGCATCAGTAGAGAAAATAGAAAAAGTCTGTGATGATTTTATATGGAGAGGTGGCTACCACAAAATCAAATTTGCAGATCTTTGTAGACCTAAGGAAGAAGGGGGAGTAGGATTGAGAAACATAAGAGATATGAGAAAAGTGTTTGCTCTCAAACAAGGCTGGAAAATTATCACTGGCAAAGGTTTGTGGGCGAGATGGATGAGACAACGTTACATAAAAGATAACTTCTGGCAAATGGCTGAGGACAACAATTCATCACCAAATTGGAAGGCAATTTTAAAAATCAGAGACAAATTTGTTGTAAATTGTACTCGTGAATTCGCAACTGGTAAGGACACTAATCTATGGAAAGACCCTTGGATATTGGGTAAATCAATGATTGATATTGTTGGGTGGGATACTTATTCTGCATATGGAACCCCAAACATTAATGTTGATTCAATTATTCAAAATCAAAGCTGGAACTGTGAACATCTACCATGCAACAGGGATTTAACTCAGAAAATTCAAGCTATGCCTATTTTCTCTGGTCGTGATAATGACATATGGGTCTGGAATAACTCAAAAGGAGATTTTGTCATTAAGAATGCTTGGAACTCAGTCCATATGAAACATGAGAACAAGATATGGAGTAAAATTATTTGGGATAAAGTAATTTGCCCCAAAAACTCTTTTACTGCTTATAAGGCCTTCATACAAAGACAACCTACACGTGACAGATTATACAAATGGGGAGTAACACAAGATAGATTATGTGTACTATGCGATGCTTCGGAGGAAACTCACGAGCATCTATTTTTTGCATGCAACTATTCTAAAGCTATTGCCCAAAATTGTAAAATAAAAGTGGACCCATTGAGTCAAATTTGGGATTTATAGGTAATTGCAACTTACCTGGCCAGGTACCCAAACAACGATCGTCTGATAGCCAAATTCGACAAGGTTGCCTTGACGTATGCTGTTGCCGCAATATGGAGAGAAAGAAATGCAAGAATTTTCAAAGAGAAAACAAACACAGTGGAGATAGTAAGTAAAATGGCTATTACTGACATTAAACTAAGTAAACGACGAATCAGAGGGAGAGAGATACCGATAACTTGGAATCTGTACTCGCTGGATGGTCAGAAAAGGATGTGAAGGTAGCGTCGGCACAAACTCCAGGAACCAGTAGAGAATTTGATCCGCCATGAAAGCTCCAGAAATGACGTTGATTAGCAAAGGAAATGATTTGAAAAGGAGAAGACGATGGGTTTTATTTGCGGAAGGTTCTAGTTGTATTTAATGTATCTGTTTAGTGAATGGCGAGACACATGGGCTTCGGCCTGTTTGTAATCATTTCTTTTTGGGCTGAAAATGCCTAATAAAATATTTACCCAATTTCAAAATATATATAAATATATATATTAGTACCATATTAATATCTTTTTCCTGTCTCATGATCTCCTTTTTCTTCATTTTCAGATCAAAGCATATGGGAAACAATCCGGTTCATTGTTCTAGGATGCGACAGGACATGTAGCATTAAAAATTTGGATGAACTATTGCATAATTTTGTTTATGTATTGTACAGCCGAAAGTGTATGATTTCCTTAGTGGTTTGCACTTGTAAAAATAGTATTGTTTGAATATATGTGTAGTTTTTCTACTTTGTATTAACACTTCTAGTTTTGTTGCATATATTTCAGTTTATTATATTTTTTTCTTCTTTCTTCATGTTTATGGGGTGACTTCTTTATTTTATTGGAAAATGTGGTATATTCATGTTTTTATTCATTTCCTTTACCGAATCAATTGTGTACATTGTGCACCAGCTTAAAGTTGGTTTTTTTTTTAAATCTTATAGAATATCGGTACAATATGAGTTAATTTCCAAAACAAATAAATTAAATAAAATAGATCGGTATTATCGATATACTCAAATGAAACATCATATAACTTCAAATAAGACTAAAGTGGATTTCAAACATGACATTTAGAAATTTAGTTTAAAAGATATTCGAATATATATAAAAACCGTTAATATTTTATTAAATAACCATTATAGTTTAATAACGATTTTCATAGCGATTATTTCAAAATTTGATTTGGCCATAACTACCAAACTATAACACGAAATCTTAATTTTTCTCTTTCATATGAAAATTACCATCAATATGGTTCCAACGTTTCTTGTTTTATAGAAATCCAACTTAAAACGAATTCTGTATATCCGGTTAAAGTTCAAAACTCCATATTACGAGCTGCCACGCTATTTCGAGCTCGTTTTATAATTATATAAATATATAACGTTCAAACTTCGTTTTAAGTAACGAATTAAATATTAAAATCCATTAACATTCCAAATAAAAGATTTAAAATAATAAATTAAATAAAATATTTGGCTATCAAAATACCGGATGTTACATCAAGGTTCTTGCTACTAAGGAGAGAGGTCCATCTAACGATAATGGCCAGAAAAAAGAAGAAGGAAAAGACTCGAAAAGAGTGATTGGAATGTAAGATCCCGGAGAGAAGAGAAGTACGACTGATACATCAATCTCAACTCATCCCTTCTTGATATCTACCTCGACGTATGAGGATCTATACCTTCCCCCAAAGCTCCTCGAAGGGAGCTGATTCAGAGAGATCTCGAGTTTGCAAAACATTGCATGTACCATAACATAGTAGGTCACAACTCCAATGAATGCAGACATTTAAGTGTACTCATTGAAGAAAGGGTCTGACATGGAGAGCTACCCAAATATGTTAAGAAAACTATACAAGCCATGCCTCCATAAACCTCTGCCCAAGCTCCTCAGGTCGGTCCCTGAGCTCCTCGAAATCGAAAGGACCCTGAGACCAGCAATCGCGACATCTTCATCAATTGATCTGGTTTAGAGCACCGTCGATATTTCCCAATTTTTAGGATATAAGAAATGTACTTTTGTTATTTCTTATTCAATAATGTGGTTGTAACACCCCACCTCCGCCAGTACCACTCTTGCAAGGGTACTGACTTTGGAGGGGCGTTTGAATCAGGTAAACATGCAAAATGATATATCAAGGCAGAACAAGAACATATGTATATATGTAAACAGAGTAAATAACATAGATAAAACAGCGGAAGATTTAAACCATTTCAAAACAAGTCTGGTACAACATAATATCAATTTCCCAAATGAACAAGTCTAGGTAAAACAACATCATCTGAAAACAGAAATACATAAGTGCCATCCCCAAAATACGTGAGAACCATAGCTAGCTTCATGTAGAAAGCGTACATGAACTGAAATCCCACAAGCAAGTAATCCAAAGTCCAAGCTAGGCTCCTGTGTTCCCTCCCTGAGAACCTGGGGGGGAACGGAAGAAAAGAGGCGAAAGAAAACAGGTCAGTCAAAAAGACTGAGTAAGCCCTACTACAATCAATGTAAACTGATAAAGTTAACTGGTATGGGCAGCAAGGGATGAACATAAGGATAACAACATACTAGCATGATGATTAACTATCAAGGTATATAAAGGTGTCATCGCATACTCAGGATTAAGGTTTTGCACCACAGGTGTACTAGTAAACTAACATGACTTGAATAAACAAGTATTGATCTCTTGGCCCAAGCTTTGGCCCAATAACATGAAGTGACCCCAATACGAGGTCCAAAGTGTAAACAAGAAGTGATCCCCAGGCCCAAGTTTGGCCCAACATCATGAATGACCCAAACCAAGGTCCAACTAGCACGGTCTAGTCGATCGGCTCCCTATAAGCCTAACTCGTCAAGTGTCTGTGTCATACGGCCCAACTACGAAGTGTAGCTAAACTGTGCTAGGTCCACCCTAGGGTGTATCAAGTCCTAGGGTGTCAACCACCGACACAAACCAAGCACGCACAGTTTAAACCTACTGGTGCCCGTGCCTGCTTTTTCAACTCCGGACCATGTGCATGACCATGGCCCGCCTGAACCCACACCGGCACACCTACTCAGCCGTCGTTTGGTCGCTTACATGGCATCCCAGTAATCGTGCCCCTCCCTAGCCTAGTCCCTAGGGTGTCATGATACAACTAAGAGGGTTACTGGTGCAAAGGACCACGCAACTAGGGTTTCCTTAATGGGTTAACGTGGTTAACCCAACTCATTCAAGTACCAAGTTGGTTAAGTGTACCCAAGGTTCATGACTTAACCCTACCAACCCATCATGTTTTCATTGGTTAAGTATTCCAGCGGTCCATGACTTAACCCTAATCACAAGGCATTAATTAATTAATGCGCCTTAACCTCTCACATTAGACTTTGTTGTGGTTACTAGTTAAGCTGGGCGGGTCCGGGTAGCTTTACACCACAACTTGGTCTAACCTCGGGTTCAAGGTACAACATGACCAACTTCTCACATTGGGTCCTATTGTTTGTAGCAACTAGTTAAGCCGGTCGGTTCCGGGTAGGTTTACGCTACAAACTCAACCCAACCTCGAGTTGGTCACACTTATCTTTTCTAAGTGTCATGTCCACCATGTTTCCAAAACACATTACAAGTTTTTCAAGCAATTGGGTAGACCTAACTTAATAGGTAAATTCCCAATGGGTAGACCTAACTTAATAGGTAAATTCCCAAGCTTATGTTTTTATGTCTTTTAAGTTTACCCAACCCCAAACGCAATCCCATCGCTTACATATCGCAATAGCGCATAAAGGATAGAAAGAGGGAACTTGGCATAATCATGACATAAAAGTGTTGAAGCCACAAATTCAACATGGTGGCATATGAAATGTACATATGTTCATATACTTGCATTAGGCCTCAAAAGCATGCATAACATGATAGCATGAACAAAATGTTCAACCCAAACTTGCATAACATACTTGCATACCATAACATGACATACTTGCCTATAAACTTGCATATTACAACATGATAAACTTGCATATCAACTTGCATATTACAACATGATAAACTTGCATAACATATGACAACTTGCATATCAAACTTGCATACAAAACTTGCATATCAAACTTGCATACAAAACTTGCATAACATATGACAACTTGCATATCAAACTTGCATACAAAACTTGCATGACATATGACATCTTGCATATCAAACTTGCATACAAAACTTGCATGACATATGACAACTTGCATATCATACTTGCATAATAAAACTTGCATAACATATGACAACTTGCATATCAAACTTGCATACAAAACTTGTATAACATATGACAACTTGCATATCAACTTGCATAACATATGGCAACTTGCATATCAACTTGCATAACAAAACTTGCATAACACATCATAGGAAACTTGCATAACACATCATAGAAAACTTGCATATCATACATTTAACTTTAAAGTTCAAGTATGAAAGGAATAGGGCTTACAATGCTTATGCGGACTCAAATGAGTATAGCAAATGTAAGAAACCCCTTATGCAACTAATTAAACCCCAAAAATGCAAGCAAACTTGATCAAAACTCTTCCTTTAAGATGCCAATAGAGAAACAAGACTTGAATGCAAGCTAATGATGATCATACAAGTCTAAAAACACTTGTATGCATGGAAAATCACTTAGGAATTGATTTAGGAATTGAATGAAGAGAGTGGAGGCCATGAGAGGTAAAATTTTGCCATAGTTTAGTTGCTAGAATGAATAATGAATGATTTAGGGTAGGTTAGGGTCTTATTTATAGATTAGGCTAGTGATTTAGACCATAGGATTAAACCCTAGTTCCAATCTCAGCCCTCTAAACCGAATATGGCCCCCTAACTCAACACATTCTCAAAATGGTGCACCAGGCAAGACTTGCCGTCTGAGCCAAGTCGACAGCCAAGTCGACAGGGCTGTCGACCTGGTCACACCAAGTCGACTCCCAAGTCGACAGGGCTGTCGACTTGGGGTGTTCTGGCGGGAATTCTCCCGCCTGGCCCTGGATGACCTAATTTTCAAATTCAGATCTGAATTTGAAATCTGTTTTTACCTTGGAATTTTCTGAAAACTTCGTTGGGCCTTAATCGGGTCATACGGACTCCGATTTTCGAAAACTCGGACTCTATTTCGCGTATTTTTCCGAGACGAACGCAATGGCATAGCCCGTTTCCCTTGATTCAGATTTTAGAATTAAATTCTGCCTCAATTTATGTTATTACAGGTTAATAAAAATACGGGTTGTTACATTCTCCCCTCCTTAAAGGATTTCGTCCCCGAAATCTTCAAGTTAGGAAGAACGTATCCTACCATCCAACATCCATCTACTCAAAACATCATCCACGAGCAATCATTGTCCTTACAAGATCCTAAATGCTGGATGAACATATGCAAAGGTGTGTGTATATGTACTTATCTAATGCGAATATCATCAATGCAAATTATGTTAGTGAAATGAATCCATATGTATGCAATTCCTAACATAATGTATATCATCTATATGTGTGCACATAACATACACCCATATGCAACATCCATGTGATAACACACAATTTTCATCCATGAATAAGCATAAACACTCATGCATATGCAATATGAGGAGTGTGTGAGCCGATCTAGTGCCTAACGTGTATAATGCATCCACGAGTAACCACTTGCAAACACTTGCAACCACTTGCAACCATCAAGCATAACATGTTTCAAACACATGTTTCATCCAAAGGGTTTCTACCTAAGGTTCTCATGACAAGATTAACACGATAAACAAGACAAACATGGATAGCAAAAGATATGCTAAAGAGATCGGGAGGATAAGCAAGATATACTCCTTTTGGATTACCAGAAATCCCTTCCTAACCCTGACATGTATTATTAGCCAATAAGTCATACCTCCCGACAGAAATAGGACCGAAAATGGGACCGAGAGGATATACATAAAAAAAAGAAGATAATATGCGAGTAAGTTCCATCGGAAAACAAGGATCAAGGATATGCTCTTAAAAAGAGATATGATGCGCGTATCCAGCCTTCAGTCTTCTAAGTCACATTCCCTTGAGCTTAACTCCCCTGTGCTTTGACCGTCTTTTACTTCATGATTTCTTAGCTTCTTAACTCTTATTTCCAAATATGAGTTGGAGCCCATTTCCTTGTCGCCTCTCGTCTTCCTTTTTCACTTACTCTTCTAACATTCTTGGCTTAAACATAACCATGACCTCATGGATTCGTGCAAGCTCTCCAAAATTCACTAGTGAATCCTGGATCTCGTCTACTTACTATAAAGTATTCCACGCAGCAGAACTTTTCTTGGAAATACCAATCCATGTTGCCAATTGCTCTTACCAACATGATTTTCTCTAACTCATGCTTGAACGAAATGGATCATCCGCCTGCGAATGATAGGCTGTACTTAGATTCAGTTGCTTGCCCATGACTTCCCGTAGACTATCTCAAAACTGACTAGATTGAGTCATGGTTACTAACTATACTTTAGGGAACCTCGTGCAACCGCTTTATTTCTTGAAAGTAAACTGTCGCTAGTTATGATGCAGTCCTCTCGCTCTTTACCGGAGTGAAATGAGCACTCCTCGTGAGTCTACTTACTATGACCCACATGCTCGTATTCCCTTTCCTTGATCTAGGTAGTCCATCCACGAAATCCTTTGTGACGTTTTACCACTTCCATTGCGGGAACCTCCAATGGATGTAATAGCCCACCGGGCTTCTATGACTCGACCTTTAACCTGTTGGCCCAACATGCACCTTGGGACAAACTCGGCCACTTCCCTGTGTGATGTGCATCTTTAAGAGCCTTCTTTCTCTCATTGCGTCCTAGCCATCCCTTGTCATCTATAGCGAGGTGTCTTAACATCTCGCCTCGAATCAACTTGTCCATGATCTCGACTAACTGCGGGTCTCCTTTCTGTGAAGTCCCTACTTGATCCAGAAGGGTATGTCTAAACTCAAGGGACGCTAACTGACTAATTAAACTGAGAAAGCTTCTTGCTTCAATTGTCCTCGTCGGAGCTTTCCGGTCTTGAACCGCGACCACTTTAGCAGGATCCACCACTAAGCCTTGCTTAGAAACTATGTGCCCAAGAAATCTAACTTCCCTTCTCCAAAAGTGACACTTTGGAGAACTTGGCCTCCAACTGATGCGTTCTAAGCGTATCCATCACCTCCACGAGACGCCTTGCGTGCTCTTCCTCACCCTTAGAGAAGATCAGAATATCATCTACGAAGACTACCCCAAACTTGTTCAGGAACTCCCTAGACACCCTACTTACCAAGTCCACGAAGTAGGCGGGTGCATTAGCCAAACTGAATGGCATGACCAGCCATTCGAAGAATCCATCTGGAGTTCTGAACGCAGTCTTGTCTATACTATCCTCAGCTACTCTGAGCTGATGGAATCCAGTAGCAAGATCAAGAGAGAACAGATGTTCCTACAAGCTGATCAAACGGACCATCGATCCTTGGTAATGGTTGTCTATTCTTCTTGTTCAACTCACGATAATCAACACACGGGCGAAGCGAATTGTCCACATTAGTAGCGAATACTACTAGAGCACCTTCCTCGGAAATGCTTCATCGAATGGAGTTCTTCTCAAGCAACTCCTTCACTTGCTTACTTAGCTCCCGTCTCACTGGACCATGTGCCTTACCGGCCACATAACTGGCTTGGCATTATCAACCAGATAAATGCGGAAATCTATCTCTCGTTTAGGGGTAACCCCCTTCACTTCACCCAAGATATCAGGGTATTCTCGGACCACCCTCACCGATTGCAAACTATCGATAGACGAGTTGAGGGATTCAAGATAACACAACATGAAGAGACTCATAGGGTTACTAGAAATTCCTAGGGTATTACCGAGGCGAGTCATGAGCCTCACACCCCTATGCTCAAAAATCAAGAATGGCTCCAAAACTAGACAACCAATCCATGGTCAAAATCAACCCATACCCCATGAAACCGAGAATACAAGCATCACACGAGAACTCTACACTAGAGATAGAGATTTTCAAATCCACGTAGATAATAGACAAATGGGCGAAAACCCCAATTGGATTTGAAACACACACGGGATCATAAACTAGACTAGTACTCAGGTGAAAACTTTCAACTAGATCAGATGAAATAAACTATGCGATGCACCAAAATCAAACAAGGTACGAACAGGAAAATCAGAAATGTATACAAGGCTTTCAACAGAAACACTACCTCGATCGGGAACTGGAGCAGCATTGAGAGCATGAACTTGCCCTCCCGAAGGTCCAGCACGCTGAGTCTGACCCTGGCCTTGCCCTTGCTTCTTCGGGCAATCCTTACTGAAATGTCCAGTCTCACCGCAGAAAAAGCATTCACCCTTATTCCTTTTTCTCTTCCGACAATCCTTACTAAGATGCCCAACTGAACCGCAATAATGGCACTTCCTCTTGTTGTTCTTGCCCTTGTTCTTGTTCTTATTGCCTTGACTGCTCTGACCGCTTGGATTACCCTGATTTCCTTTCCACTGGGAATCAGTCTTCTTGGCTTGAGTATCATTCATCTTGATCTCCTCCTTGTCACTCCTACTCTCTTCATTGAGTAGGGCCATATTCACCAAACTCTCAAAAGTTGCCCCCAAGGGTATATGAGTCATGGCTAAACCATGTAATGGCTCGTTTAATCCTAGAGCAAAGTATAGGGCCTTCTTCTGAGCTGTGTTAACCAAGACTAAACCGACCCGAGCCAGTTGATTAAACTTATCTATGTATTCCCTAATAGTCATGTCCCCTTGCTTCAGTGATAGGAACCTTAGTCCAAACTTTCCCCGAAAGTCTTCCCAAGTCTCAATTGGCCTAGTAACGGTGGTGACCACCCACTAACGTGCAGCTTCTTCCTTTAGCAACCACACTGCTAATAAAACCTTCCTACGGTCATCTATATTAAAGAAGGTAAAAAGATCTTCGGTTTCTTTTAACCAATTTCTGGCCTCTACATATGTCTCGGTTCCAAAGAAATTCTTGCAACCCATCGCCTTAAAGTCTTTGCAAATCTCCGCGAAATCCTCTTGTGGATGCTGAGGGGGAGGAGGAACATTAACTACTGGAGGAGGGGGAACATCAGCGGGGCCGGCTTCGGTCGCCCTAGCCTCAAAAAGTCTCCTATACCAAAAAGGTACGCGTACTCCCTCCGGAATGGCAAAGTTATTGGCCATACTGAAAACGAAGAAAAAGATAGATTCAGAATGGAGAAAAACGAAGGGATTTTGCTAATGGCTTTTTGGGGAATAGCCTTTAAAATAAACTAGACTTTTCTTTGGAAAATACTTTATACTTGGTTTTGAAAATAGTTTTCCGAAAGTTTCCTAAAAACCTTTTTGTTCCTTCTCGTAAACCATATGCTCTGATACCAAATGTAACACCCCACCTCCGCCAGTACCACTCTTGCAAGGGTACTGACTTTGGAGGGGCGTTTGAATCAGGTAAACATGCAAAATGATATATCAAGGCAGAACAAGAACATATGTATATATGTAAACAGAGTAAATAACATAGATAAAACAGCGGAAGATTTAAACCATTTCAAAACAAGTCTGGTACAACATAATATCAATTTCCCAAATAAACAAGTCTAGGTAAAACAACATCATCTGAAAACAGAAATACATAAGTGCCATCCCCAAAATACGTGAGAACCATAGCTAGCTTCATGTAGAAAGCGTACATGAACTGAAATCCCACAAGCAAGTAATCCAAAGTCCAAGCTAGGCTCCTGTGTTCCCTCCCTGAGAACCTGGGGGGGAACGGAAGAAAAGAGGCGAAAGAAAACAGGTCAGTCAAAAAGACTGAGTAAGCCCTACTACAATCAATGTAAACTGATAAAGTTAACTGGTATGGGCAGCAAGGGATGAACATAAGGATAACAACATACTAGCATGATGATTAACTATCAAGGTAGATAAAGGTGTCATCGCATACTCAGGATTAAGGTTTTGCACCACAGGTGTACTAGTAAACTAACATGACTTGAATAAACAAGTATTGATCTCTTGGCCCAAGCTTTGGCCCAATAACATGAAGTGACCCCAATACGAGGTCCAAAGTGTAAACAAGAAGTGATCCCCAGGCCCAAGTTTGGCCCAACATCATGAATGACCCAAACCAAGGTCCAACTAGCACGGTCTAGTCGATCGGCTCCCTATAAGCCTAACTCGTCAAGTGTCTGTGTCATATGGCCCAACTACGAAGTGTAGCTAAACTGTGCTAGGTCCACCCTAGGGTGTATCAAGTCCTAGGGTGTCAACCACCGACACAAACCAAGCACGCACAGTTTAAACCTACTGGTGCCCGTGCCTGCTTTTTCAACTCCGGACCATGTGCACGACCATGGCCCGCCTGAACCCACACCGGCGCACCTACTCAGCCGTCGTTTGGTCGCTTACATGGCATCCCAGTAATCGTGCCCCTCCCTAGCCTAGTCCCTAGGGTGTCATGATACAACTAAGAGGGTTACTGGTGCAAAGGACCACGCAACTAGGGTTTCCTTAATGGGTTAACGTGGTTAACCCAACTCATTCAAGTACCAAGTTGGTTAAGTGTACCCAAGGTTCATGACTTAACCCTACCAACCCATCGTGTTTTCATTGGTTAAGTATTCCAGCGGTCCATGACTTAACCCTAATCACAAGGCATTAATTAATTAATGCGCCTTAACCTCTCACATTAGACTTTGTTGTGGTTACTAGTTAAGCCGGGCGGGTCCGGGTAGCTTTACACCACAACTTGGTCTAACCTCGGGTTCAAGGTACAACATGACCAACTTCTCACATTGGGTCCTATTGTTTGTAGCAACTAGTTAAGCCGGTCGGTTCCGGGTAGGTTTACGCTACAAACTCAACCCAACCTCGAGTTGGTCACACTTATCTTTTCTAAGTGTCATGTCCACCATGTTTCCAAAACACATTACAAGTTTTTCAAGCAATTGGGTAGACCTAACTTAATAGGTAAATTCCCAATGGGTAGACCTAACTTAATAGGTAAATTCCCAAGCTTATGTTTTTATGTCTTTTAAGTTTACCCAACCCCAAACGCAATCCCATCGCTTACATATCGCAATAGCGCATAAAGGATAGAAAGAGGGAACTTGGCATAATCATGACATAAAAGTGTTGAAGCCACAAATTCAACATGGTGGCATATGAAATGTACATATGTTCATATACTTGCATTAGGCCTCAAAAGCATGCATAACATGATAGCATGAACAAAATGTTCAACCCAAACTTGCATAACATACTTGCATACCATAACATGACATACTTGCCTATAAACTTGCATATTACAACATGATAAACTTGCATATCAACTTGCATATTACAACATGATAAACTTGCATAACATATGACAACTTGCATATCAAACTTGCATACAAAACTTGCATATCAAACTTGCATACAAAACTTGCATAACATATGACAACTTGCATATCAAACTTGCATACAAAACTTGCATGACATATGACATCTTGCATATCAAACTTGCATACAAAACTTGCATGACATATGACAACTTGCATATCATACTTGCATAATAAAACTTGCATAACATATGACAACTTGCATATCAAACTTGCATACAAAACTTGTATAACATATGACAACTTGCATATCAACTTGCATAACATATGGCAACTTGCATATCAACTTGCATAACAAAACTTGCATAACACATCATAGGAAACTTGCATAACACATCATAGAAAACTTGCATATCATACATTTAACTTTAAAGTTCAAGTATGAAAGGAATAGGGCTTACAATGCTTATGCGGACTCAAATGAGTATAGCAAATGTAAGAAACCCCTTATGCAACTAATTAAACCCCAAAAATGCAAGCAAACTTGATCAAAACTCTTCCTTTAAGATGCCAATAGAGAAACAAGACTTGAATGCAAGCTAATGATGATCATACAAGTCTAAAAACACTTGTATGCATGGAAAATCACTTAGGAATTGATTTAGGAATTGAATGAAGAGAGTGGAGGCCATGAGAGGTAAAATTTTGCCATAGTTTAGTTGCTAGAATGAATAATGAATGATTTAGGGTAGGTTAGGGTCTTATTTATAGATTAGGCTAGTGATTTAGACCATAGGATTAAACCCTAGTTCCAATCTCAGCCCTCTAAACCGAATATGGCCCCCTAACTCAACACATTCTCAAAATGGTGCACCAGGCAAGACTTGCCGTCTGAGCCAAGTCGACAGCCAAGTCGACAGGGCTGTCGACCTGGTCACACCAAGTCGACTCCCAAGTCGACAGGGCTGTCGACTTGGGGTGTTCTGGCGGGAATTCTCCCGCCTGGCCCTGGATGACCTAATTTTCAAATTCAGATCTGAATTTGAAATCTGTTTTTACCTTGGAATTTTCTGAAAACTTCGTTGGGCCTTAATCGGGTCATACGGACTCCGATTTTCGAAAACTCGGACTCTATTTCGCGTATTTTTCCGAGACGAACGCAATGGCATAGCCCGTTTCCCTTGATTCAGATTTTACAATTAAATTCTGCCTCAATTTATGTTATTACAAGTTAATAAAAATACGGGTTGTTACAGTGGTCATGTTGAAGTACACATGTACTGGGTTAGGATTTAGCTCTTTGGCGCGATCTCGATTCAATTATCACCCTCTTAGAATTTATTTTCATTTTTCTGCAATAGCTCCTTAGTAGCAATAAACTTTCTTTTTCGAACATGGATTATGTTAAGCCGAGCATGATTGATGCTCGCCAACCCAAATGTGCTCAGTGCTAGCCACAATCTCTAAACCGAGCACGGTCAATGCACGCCATCATACCTACTCCACTCTGTTAAGTCGAGTACAGCTGGTTCTCGCCAAAAACCTGCAAGCCGAGTACAGCTAGTACTCACCCTCGTTTTTTACTAAGCCGAGCATGGTTTATTCCCGCTAACATTTTAAACCAGGTATGGCTTATGCTCGTCCTGTAGGTATGGTTAATACTAGCACTAATATTCCAATTGTCAAGACACGACAAACTCCTTTTTTCTAGTATGAGTATGGCTTATGCTCAAACCCTCTGATCATTCCACGAATATGGTTAATGTTTGACCTCAAATACCCTTGGTACCAAAAGACTATATCGTCTTGCCAAGCAAAACCGAGTATGGATTATACTCATCCTCCGATTATGGTTTATATCCATATTTATAAACCGAGCATGTTTTATGCTCGTACTCCAAATCTTTGCAGATATTGTTTAATAGGCGGGATCCCTGTTCTTTTGCCTTTACGAGAGATCGATTGGTTTTCATTCACAATCTTCTGGCCTTACTATGATCATTCAGATGATTATTGGTTTTCTGGCCTTTATACGATCCTTAGCGTTCGTCGGTTTTTATGACGGCCTGCCCCGAACCAGCCGGCATTTCCCCGAAATGTACTGCGCCAATGTCCAACTAGCATGGGGAGGTCGTCAAAAGAAAAGGATTTGAAACTATGAATCACCAAAGAACCTATAGTATATGTCACAGCGCATGGAATAAAATGTAATAATAACATAACTTGACATAAAACAGGCGAGACAGTGCATTAGCTGAAAACTAAACCATCATAGCAGTGGAATCCAAAATACAACTTAAGATCTAAACCACCATTACTACAACTTCAAAATACTGTCTCTAAAGCAAAATAGAAAAGGTACACTAGTAATGCAAAAAGCAGTGACCAGCAACAACACAGGGAGAATATATGTATACAGAACGTGGAAGCGTCCTACTCATCTCCGGACAGCTACTCGCGCGTCACCACCTAACTGCCTCTAGTCTGCTCGTTTAGGAGCACCCAGAGTAATAAGAAGAGACATAAAACTCGGGGTCAGAAGAAAGTCTAGTATGAGCGATAGAAACAAAATAAAACAATAAAAGGTATAAATAATCATACCTGAACCTGGACCTGCAACCAAAGAGTTAGCGCAACAAGATGTATATTACTCTAAGGTAAACACTAACATAGAGTGTAAAATGGGAGTGTGCGTGTCATGGTGATAGCAAACATCAAACATAGAAATCATCCTCACATCACTCACTCAGTGCGTAAAGCATACAATATCCACCGCTTTGATCACCAAATCTATTGGGGCCATGACGGCAACTCCGTACAATTATTGCTATGACCATACTTCCCTAGTCTATAGTCAATAACCCTACCCAGTACATACATCCCTGGCTCTAGGTTAAGGGCTAACCAGTTCATGCTTCCCTGGCACTAGATTAAGGGATAACCAGTTCACACTTCCCTGACTCTAGGTTAAGGGCTAACCAGTTCACACTTCCCTGGTTCTGGGTTTGTCTACATGCCCCCTTTCTCAATGATGAAACAAAGTTATAGATATCGATAACCCCTTTGCACACGTCCCGCAGCAAAGCCCAACTCTAGAAGTTAACTAATTGGTTCCCGTCTGGATCCTGAGTGATAACTTTGGATTTGGACTTCCTTTACGTCTCGGGTTTTGGTTAGATTGTGGTTGATCTTCAGAAGAGTTCACAATTGTTGTCGCGTGGTAGAAGTTTGAATCTGGTTCGGTTCGGAGTCATCATCTCAGTTCAGATTGTGGTCCTCCACCAGGTCGGTTCGTGACCCCCTTGGTTCGTGATCCCCTCGGTTCGTGACACCCCCCAACTCGTGACCCCCCCCCCGGCTCGTGACACCCTCCCTGGCTCATGACCCCCTCCCGCAGTTCGTGAGTCCTCATATTGGAACGGTTCATGACCATGATATTGGAGTAGTTTGTGAGACATACACCCTTCATGAATCGAAGTTCTCCTGGGCGGTTTGTGAAACATATCGCCTTCAAGAACCGATATTCTGTAGTTTTTCCAACAAGCTAACGGCGTTTTCAACCATTCTAACTTACCTATGACATCACAAAACATACCAAACAACAGTAACAACATATAGAATCAATCAAAAACACTAAAACATCATTCACATGAAATATTTTAGATCAAATATACCAAAAACCATGATTTTCCCCTTATTCCCCTTAAGCATGTCTTAACTATAGGATTAGCAAATTTAACCCAAATTTTCACCAGTGACACAAAAAAATATTTTAGAATTTCTACATATTTTTCCATATTTTTCTGATACATAATTTTGCTAATTATCACTAATCACCCCTAATTTGCCGTAATTAGTGAATAAAGGTGCATCACCTTAGCCACAAATGAAATCTTAGATCTGAAATTTTATTGTTATGGCATGGATCTCTATGTATTGCAGCAACTCCAACCCTGAATTTGGTGCCAATTTGACTTGATTTGGTGTAGTTTTGGTTAATTAGTGATTAGAAAGCAATTAGGAAGAGATCTAGAAGATGGGGCCATTACTAGGTTCAAAGAATGTTTGTGGCGGCTGAGAAAATGAAAGGGAATGTTTCTCCAATCCCTCTCAGCCCTCATATAAACCTAATCCCGGAATGGGTTATAGGCCAAGCCGTTGATCACCCCGTTAAGCCCAATTATGTTGTTTTTCATCTTCCAAAACTTATTTCAGCCATATCTCCCAAACAGTGAGTCCATTTGATTAATGCGACCACTCTACGGAAAGGTAAACCATCATCCGAATCCAGGTGGTTTCAAGTCAAAACTCTTTACCAATCAAAAGTTATAGGCAAAACAAGATTCACCAGGGGTAAAATGGTCATTAAAATTCGTCAAAAATCGTGAACATGGAAAATGACCCCAATAGTCGTTTCCCAAAGTTACGCGACCGTACGACTTCGTGTGAAAATAAAATAAATATTATACGATCCTTCGATACATATAATGCGGGTCGTTAGTCGTTACACTCTCCCACCTTAAGAAATTTTGCCCCCGAAATTCCTTAACTAAAACATAAAATGGTGCCCTGCATGCCTATCAGCCATTTACAAACAATCAAGCATACATAACAACACAACGAGCCTATCCTAGTATGCAGTTTATTAACAAGGGAGTAAACATATCGTGATTAAAATCTTACCATGTGAAGAGCTCTGGGTACGACTTCCTTATGTTCTCCTCTGTTTCCCAAGTACAATCGTTCTCATTATCACCCAACTGAACCAGTTTCACCGTCTTCCTCCGAAGTTGTTACGTATCGGGTCCGAAAATACGAATCAGTTTGCGGTTTCCAACTGCCTCGGGTTCTACCTCGATATCGTCCAATTGATCTGGTGAAATAGTCATATCAGAATCGTGCACGAACTTCCTTAACCAAGAAACATGAAATATATTGAGCACTCCTGCCATCTTGTCAGGTAATCCAACTTTATACGCTAAATTCCCCACTTGCTCGAGAACTGGAAATGGACCAACAAACCTTGGTGCAAATTTACCTCTCCTACCAAACCAAATCACACTCCTCAACGGAGAAATCTTGATGAATACTAAGTCGCCAATGAAGAATTTCAAATCTCTTCGTCTTTTATCAACATAACTCTTATGCCTATCTTGGGCAGCCTTCATCCGCTATTGAATAACCTTGATCTTATCTGAAATTTCTCTAATTACATCTGGTCCAAGCACAAATTTCTCACCGGTTTCCAACCAACATAATGGTGAGTTGCACGGTCTTTCGTACAAAGCTTCAAATGGAGTCGTGCCAATACAGGACTGATAACTATTATTATATGCAAACTCAACCGGATGCAAATGGTCATCCCATGACCCTCCAAAATCCAATATACAAGCTCTTAAGAGATCCTCTAATACATGATTCACCCTCTCTGTTTGACCTTCGGTTTGGGGATGGTATGTGGTACTGAGATGTAATTCCGACCCTAAAGCCTCCTATAAGCTCTTCCAAAACCCACTAGTAAATAATGGATATCGGTCACTCATAATACCTTTAGGTACTTCATGAAATCTCACTACCCACTTCATATACAGTTCTGCTAACTTAGTTGTCGTTCTATTCGACTTGACTGGTATAAACCTTGCACTTTTGGTCAATCGATCCTCAATCACCCAAATACTATCATGACCCGATCTATCCTTGGTAAACTATGAATGAAATCCGTTGAGACTGTTCCCATTTCCATTCGGGAATTTCCAGGGGTTGTAACAAACCACTTAGCTTCTTTTGCTCGGCTTTAACTAAATGGCATTCATGCACTTGGATATAAACTTTCCAACGTCTCTCTTCATCCCTTCCCAATAGTAGGTCTACTTCATGTCTCGATACATTTTATTAGCACCGGGATGTATAGTCAGTTTCGAGTGATGACACTCTCTAAGCACTTCGTCTCTCAATCCATTAACGTTGGGTACAACTAATCTCTTATTCTTTCGAAGCCATCCCTCTCGATCAAGACCATACTTGTTCATTCTCTCGCCGTCGATACCCATCTCTACCTTGGAGATGATTTCCAATAGATTTGTACCGTCCCTCTGACTGGAACCAATCCGCTCAATCAAAGTCGGTCTGATCGTCAAACTTGCTAACATCTCTGGATCCAATTCGCACTTAGGTCTGAAATCATATCCCGCACTACACTCCAGTTGCTTCCATTTAAGAAACATAGCCCCCAAAATGGCATGTCTCCTACTCAATGCATAGGCAACCGCATTTCCCTTCCCGGGTGTGTATGCGATATTGAAATCATATGAAGCCAAGAACTTTAACCATCTCTGCTGACGAAGATTTAAATCCTTTTGAAAGAAAAGATATTTTAATGACTTATGATTGGTTAACAACTCGAATCTTTCTCCCAAGAGATAGTGTCTCCACATTTTCAACGCGAACACGATCGCTGCCAATTCCAAATCGTGGGTAAGATACCTTTTCTCATACGGTTTTAGTTGCCGACCAGCATAAGCTACAACCCTACCTATTTGCATTAGTACAACACCTAGTCCGATACCACAGGCATCTGTGTATACCATCATCTCTTCATTCACTTTAGGAATAACTGACATAGTGCACATGTTAACTTTTCCTTTAGGATCTTAAATGCATTATCACTCCTTTCGTCCCAGATGAAAGCTCAATTCTTCTTGGTCAACTGAGTTAACGGTGCCGCTATCTTGGTGAAGTCTTGGATAAACTTATGAAATATCGAGCTAACCCCAAGAAACTTCACACGACTATTGCATTCTTGGGCGTAGACCAATCTTGCATCCTAGCCACCTTCGTAGGATCCACGACAATACCATTCTCTGAAACAACATGGCCCAAGAACCTTACTTCCCTCCTCCAGAAGTGACACTTAGAAAATTTTGTTTTCGATTGGTGTTTCCTCAACACCTCCATCATTGTCCTTAAATGTTCCTTGTGTTCTTCCTCTGTCCTCGAGTAAACCAAGATATCGTCCAAGAACACAAGAACAAACCTTTTTAATTGATCCTTGAAAACCCTATTCATAAGATCAACGAAATATACGGGTGCATTGGTCAACCCGAATGGCATGACCAACCACTCATAGAATCCAGACGGCGTCCAAAATGTCGTTTTAGGTATACTCTCAACTGCTACTCGGAGCTGATGAAAACCTGTCGCGAGACCCAACTAGGAAAACACTCTTGATCCATTCAGTTAATCAAACAAATTATCTATCTGTGGAAGAGGATACTTATTCTTTCTAGTCACCTTGTTCAGCTCACGGTAGTCTACACATAAGCGAAGGGAACCATTGGCCTTGGTAGCAAATACAACTGGTGCTCCCCACTTGGAAACATTTTTCGAATAAATCCCTTCTTCAAAAGATCGCCTTTGGTTAAGTGTTAACTTAGTTAACTTAACCCTATCATCTGTTTAATTAACATGTTACAACGGTTAAGTGTTCTAAATTTACTTAACCTCACCCACTTGCCTAGTTAACATGTTATTACTGCTAAATGTTTCCCTAATTTCTTAACCTCACCATTTCTGGCTTGATTTATTCATGAGCCTTAATTAATTAATTAATTAATTAATTAAAGCACCAACCACTCACATTAGACAGATATTGTTGTGGTCACTGGATGTGCCGGTCGGTTCCGGGCAGGTTTACACCACAACTCAGTCTAACCTCGGGTCTTTATGGGCTTGATGCACTAACCACCCACATTAGACAAGTATTGTTGTGGTCACTGGATGTGCCGGTCGGTTCCGGGCAGTTTTACACCACAACTCAGTCTAACCTCGGGTTAGGCATATTCGTCTTTTACTAAATTTACATATTTACTATTTATGTAAATTTTCCGTAAATCAATTTAGCCTAGATCATATTTATTTGTCATGCAAATTAGCATATTTATATTATATGCCCGAAATTTGATTTACTTATTAATCAGCCCAACTTGCAGTTTATACCAATTTTTGATTTAATATTCCCCTTTTACAATTCATGCCCAATCTTGATTAATATTCCAATTTACGGTTTATGTCAAAACTAGATTCTAGTTTACCGTTTATGTCTAAAACTTGGTTTACACGCCAATTACAACCTTTTGCGGCTAATTAAATTTATCAACTTATGCCCAAATCTAATATGCATGAAATCATTCACTATTATAGCCAATTTAGACTATGCTAACATATTTATTATGCCAAACTAACTTAATTAAGCTACGCCAAATCCCCACATCATAATCGTACGTATAACATGATTTCACAAGTTTTCTATGTACTCATGGAATGATACTTACAGTATCAAAGCAAGAAATAAGGGATAAGCACGAGAATTGACATAAAAGAATAGCCATGCAAGAATGAACCAAATACAAAAATAATGGTTCCAATGGGTTCGATGTACATAACAGTGAATAGGAATAAACTAGACAAGTTACACCCAAAAAAATGAGATCCAACATAATTAAGGGAATAGGCATAGGTGATTTGGTCCAACATAATGCCAGTTCGAAGTACAACCTAATAGGTTAATGGGAATAGGCATAAGCCACTGACTACAATAGTTATAGGCAATTAACCACAATAGTCATGGGCGACTAATCACAATAGTTTCTTAATCAATGTCCTAGGCCACGGTCTCATAGTCATGAATCATATTCAATAGTCTCAAAATTATGAATCATAGTCATAGTCATTGGCAACAGTCTTATGGTCATAGTCATATGTAATAGTCTCTTTGTCATGAATCATAGTCATAGGCGATAGTTTCATGGGCAACAGTTTCATAGTCATAATCTTAGGCAAAAGTCCCATAATCATAGTAATTGGCAATTAGCCACAATAAGTTCTAGGCCATAATCGAGAATCAAATCCAAAGGCATAGATATCGTTAGATTTGACATAAGCACGAATCAAAGATAATTAAATTGCAAATTGGTATAGTTCTATATTTTGATTCATTACATTCACAGTTCCAATTACACGTTCAAATCTAAGGAATAACTGAACTTACAGTGATCGGTTTGGAAGAGGATAATAAGATAGCATTGTGGTGATTTGCTATGATTCGCGTGACTTTGCTTGAAGCACAATGCCTACGGTCCAACTTGAAGCTTTAACTTGATTCTCTTTTAATTCTATTCAGTTTGGAAGAAGATGCATTAATCCTAGTTTTGATTCTAGCAGAGTAGCGACACCATTTTTTATTTTTAATTAGAATTGAGGCAGAGTATAGGCAGAATTAAATTGTGTGGAGAGAAAGCTAGGTTTGGGGGTGTTTAAATAGCATAGGGGTCACGAATCTGGTCAGAAAGGCGTCCAGGTGCAGAAAAATGGATCTGTCCCCAGGTCTAGAAAACAGGGGGGAGGTCGACCCTAGGGTCGACCCCCAGGTCGACCTTAGTGTCGACCTGTGTAGGTAGGTTGACCCCCAGGTCGACCCTAGTGTCGACCTGGGTCCTGTCTGTTTTGAATTTCGGGCTGAAACTTCTGAAGGCCGTATCATCTTCGTACGGAGTCCGATTTACACAAACTTGGACTCTATTCCAAGCAGAATTTTGAGACGAACGCAATGGCGTAACCCGTTTCCCTTAATTATTCTGTTATAATTTAATTATTCCCTGATTTGTTACTCTTATGAACAAAGAAAATACGGGGTGTTACATTCTCCACTCCTTAAAGGATTTCGTCCCCGAAACCTTTAAGTTAAGAAGAATGTGTCCTACCATCCAATGATCCATATACTCAACCATCATCCACAAGCATCCATTGTCCTTAGAAAACTACTAATGTTGTATGAACATATGCAAAAGTGTGTGTATATGTCCCATATCTAATGCAAAGATCAGGCGATCTACTGATTCAGTTGACCTCCTCAATGTGGATTATGTTAGTGTCATGAGTCCAATTATGTATGCAAGAAATCCTAATTGATACACATCATTTCTATATGTGTGCATCACCATTCATCGAAATGCAACATCCACAGGATAACACATCAAGTTAAATCCATAAACAACTACATATATGCAAATACAATATGAAAGTGACTGAGTTGATCTAGTGCCTAATGTGTGCATATGCATCAATGATCAACTACTAGCAACCACTTGCAACAATCAATCATAACATGTTTCAACCACATGTTTACATCCATTGGCTTCTACCTAAGGATCGAAGATATGACTTGGAGGATATACCTCAAAAGATAAAGACTAATATGAACTTAACAGAAAAGGAGGAATCAAGGGTATTCCCTCAAAAAGGGTATGATGTGCGTATCTAGTCTTTAGTCTTCTAAGTTGCACCTTCTTGAGCTTCAATCCATTGTACCTTAACTAATTTAACTTCACGATTGCGAAGCTTCTTGACCTCCATTTCCAAAACCCACTGGTAAAGATAGGACCTCGATCACTTACTATGCTAGAGGGTATCCAATGTTGTCGAACTATCTTTCCAAGATGAACAGATGTTAACCATGATACCAAGTGTACATACTAAGATGATTAGAGGTCTCTCTTCTACTCAGCTTATCCATCCTGTCACACATCTGATGGTCGATATCTCTCACACAAACCATCCTAGTCGAACTCGACATCCCTCAAGTACAAGCCCCAAAGGCCTAAACCAATATCAGACATGCACCCAAGGAATACCTCCTCCGAATTTGGACGATTTATGTGAGATGATACTAGCAAAACAACCAAACAATTGAGCACTTAACCGACTCTGGCTATCCTCGCCAATCTTGCTCCAAAACTATCGTTGATCGTATAACTGGCTTTGCATTGTCAACTAGATATATGCGGAAGTCTGTCTCGAGTTTTAGGGGAAAACCCCTACCCTAATCAAAAACATCTTGCGTACTCATGGGCTACTTGGCCGATAAATACATAAAGTGATTCTAGGTAGCTAAGACAAACTGATCCCTTAGTATCGCACGAAATCTCGAGGGTATTCCCGAGGTAAGTCGAAAGTCTAACTACCCTCCTTTCACAATTACTAGCTAACCAATACATGCCTAGAATCAACCCATAGCCCATGAAACCAAATACATAAGCATTAATACAGCTATTCTCAAATCCTCACAAGTCAACGATAAATGAGCCGAACTAGCAATTTGATTTGAGACTATAACGGGATCCTCTACTATACAATATCTAGGGTGTAGAGACTCGGCTATGGAAGCAGACATATACGAATGTGAAGCGCTAAAATCAGAAGGAGTACTAACAGGATAATCAAAAAGGAAAAACTCTTTCAACTGAAATCTTACTGCCTCTCTCTTAGGTATGCTGGCGGTGAGAGCATGCACTTGCCTTACGGAAAATCCTGTCCCTTGTTCTTTGCCCTTGCCCTTAATTATACGATCCGTTATACCAAAATAAAGATACTTCCTCTTGTTTTAGGTTTTACTATTCTTTCCTCCCCTCCTTTGTGAACCAAGTCTATATCCATGGGTTCTTCATCATTGTGTTGTGCTCCTTAGCCAAACCCCCTCATTCTTAAATTTGCCATCACTGTGTAACTTGTTGACATGTCTCTCGAAAGCTGCCTCCATCGCACGGGTAACCCTACAAAGCTTGAAAGAAAATTACAGCTACAGATAGAAGTTAGGCACTTGTTTGCCCTTTGACAAGTGTCGTAGTCTTGTTGAACCTACGGAACCACGCCACGATGAGGTTACCTCTCAGAAAGCCAGGAGCCCCGGAGACTCAAGAAAGAAGGAAACAAGGATTCAAATGGAGGATCAAAAGATAATGCATATGGCTTTGGGGAATATGCGTTTAAAACAAAACTTTTCTTTTGAAAATGCTTCTTTTAAAAATGTTTAAAAATAATTTTTCAAATCTTTTTATCTAATCTGGTGACCTTCAGCTCTGATACCAAGTGTAACACCCCACCTCCGTTAAGGTCACTCACAAAGGGAATGCCTTAATTTCGGTGGAGCATTAGAGGTAAAAGATGCAGATAAATTACAAGACAGACAATTAAAGCAGCGGCAAATAAATAAAACTTTATTTCATTGATAAACAGCTTGTACAAAGATTGTTTTACAATACCAAAGTATCCTGTCTTGCTTACAAAAATAAAGAAGCATAAAATGATTTCGCCAAATAAAGCATGAGCCAGCCATAGCAGTAGAAGAGAGAGTCCAAGGCAACACGTCAAAGAGTCTTCAAGCTTGGAAAGAGTAACGGTCCAAACAAACCTAAGATGTTCCCTCCCTGACTACCTAGGGGGGAACGGAAGAAAAGAGGCGAAAGCAAACTAGGTCAGACATAAAGTCTGGTAAGTCCAGTGATTCTTAGTATTTAAACGAGGAAAAGGGTCATGACATGAATAAACTAAATATAAGACTAAACCATAGCAACGAGATAATATGGGATAAGCATGGGATATGGCAAGATAAACTGAATGTACTGATAAACTGAATGCGCTTCTACTCCTTCTCTGCTTCGCAACTACCCTATTTATACCGATTTTTTTATCTCTGCACTACCTAACTAGTGTCCAAACTAGTAATCTATAATCATATGATAACGTGATCCCAATCCCCGTATTTGCGGTTGCCTTCAGGTGTACATCTATTATGGGGATTCCGTTTATTACCTAGATCTAATCTAGGGTTTACTATCGAGCGCTTACTAGATTCAACCAGGGTTTACGCTACCCAGGGCCACTGGGGTTTATGCTACCTATTGAACGCTTCTCGAATTCAGGGTTTACGCGACCTAGGTCCAACTAGGGATTATGCTACCTACCTGTATTAATTTTCCATGTGTCTGTGTCAGTCGACCCTCTCTTGTGTAGATACTCTGTGCTGGCCCCACCATAAGGTGTATCAAGGCTTATGATAGCGACCTGACACAATTCAAGATGCACAGTGTATAACTACTGGTACCTAGTGCATGTTTTTCCCACTTCGGAATACGTGCATGCCCGTAAACCGTCGGAACCTACACTGACGTACCCCCAGCCATTATCTTTGACCACTTATAATCAGCCTAGTAATCGTGCCCCACCCTGCCTAGTTTCAGGGTACCATGATAAATCTATGTGGGTTACTGCTGAAATGGGACCCCGTTACTAGGGTTTCATGCTGGTTAAGTTTGTGGGCCTATATATACAAATATTACTCACTCATACGAGATGTACTTAACCCTCCCACTGATTCTAGCATGTTTTCTTAACGGTTTAGTTTGCTGACCTATATGTACTAATATTGCCCACCCACACGAGATGTACTTAACCTTCCCACGGATTCAAGCATGTTTATTTAATGGTTAAGTTTTATGGGCCTATATTTACTAATATTACCCACGTACCCGACATGTACTTAACCTCCTACTCGTCAAGTCGTGTTGGTTAAGTAGTTCTTATTAACTTTACCTTTCTTGCTTATCATGTTGGATTGGTTAAGTGTGATTTATTAACTTAACCCTGCTCATTCATCAGGTTATATTGGTTAAGTATTTCCCATTTAACTTAACCCCATTCGTTCATCGAGTTACATTGGTCAAGTGTCATTAATTAATTCAAGTTAACTTAACCCATCCACCCGTCACGTCATGTTGGTTGAGTGTTTCCTTCTGGTGTTTACTTGACCCTACCTCAAATCTTGTAATATTGGTTAAGTGTTGTTCTCGTGTTAACTTAACCCTTCCCATACATCATGTTGGTTAAGTGTTTTCCCCTTGGATTACTTAACCCCACCACATGTCATTATATATTTTGGTTAAGTGTTAACTTAGTTAACTTAACCCTATCATCTGTTTAATTAACATGTTACAACGGTTAAGTGTTCTAAATTTACTTAACCTCACCCACTTGCCTAGTTAACATGTTATTACTGCTAAATGTTTCCCTAATTTCTTAACCTCACCATTTCTGGCTTGATTTATTCATGAGCCTTAATTAATTAATTAATTAATTAAAGCACCAACCACTCACATTAGACAGATATTGTTGTGGTCACTGGATGTGTCGGTCGGTTCCGGGCAGGTTTACACCACAACTCAGTCTAACCTCGGGTCTTTATGGGCTTGATGCACTAACCACCCACATTAGACAAGTATTGTTGTGGTCACTGGATGTGCCGGTCGGTTCCGGGCAGTTTTACACCACAACTCAGTCTAACCTCGGGTTAGGCATATTCGTCTTTTACTAAATTTACATATTTACTATTTATGTAAATTTTCCGTAACTCAATTTAGCCTAGATCATATTTATTTGTCATGCAAATTAGCATATTTATATTATATGCCCGAAATTTGATTTACTTATTAATCAGCCCAACTTGCAGTTTATACCAATTTTTGATTTAATATTCCCCTTTTACAATTCATGCCCAATCTTGATTAATATTCCAATTTACGGTTTATGTCAAAACTAGATTCTAGTTTACCGTTTATGTCTAAAACTTGGTTTACACGCCAATTACAACCTTTTGCGGCTAATTAAATTTATCAACTTATGCCCAAATCTAATATGCATGAAATCATTCACTATTATAGCCAATTTAGACTATGCTAACATATTTATTATGCCAAACTAACTTAATTAAGCTACGCCAAATCCCCACATCATAATCGTACGTATAACATGATTTCACAAGTTTTCTATGTACTCATGGAATGATACTTACAGTATCAAAGCAAGAAATAAGGGATAAGCACGAGAATTGACATAAAAGAATAGCCATGCAAGAATGAACCAAATACAAAAATAATGGTTCCAATGGGTTCGATGTACATAACAGTGAATAGGAATAAACTAGACAAGTTACACCCAAAAAAATGAGATCCAACATAATTAAGGGAATAGGCATAGGTGATTTGGTCCAACATAATGCCAGTTCGAAGTACAACCTAATAGGTTAATGGGAATAGGCATAAGCCACTGACTACAATAGTTATAGGCAATTAACCACAATAGTCATGGGCGACTAATCACAATAGTTTCTTAATCAATGTCCTAGGCCACGGTCTCATAGTCATGAATCATATTCAATAGTCTCAAAATTATGAATCATAGTCATAGTCATTGGCAACAGTCTTATGGTCATAGTCATATGTAATAGTCTCTTTGTCATGAATCATAGTCATAGGCGATAGTTTCATGGGCAACAGTTTCATAGTCATAATCTTAGGCAAAAGTCCCATAATCATAGTAATTGGCAATTAGCCACAATAAGTTCTAGGCCATAATCGAGAATCAAATCCAAAGGCATAGATATCGTTAGATTTGACATAAGCACGAATCAAAGATAATTAAATTGCAAATTGGTATAGTTCTATATTTTGATTCATTACATTCACAGTTCCAATTACACGTTCAAATCTAAGGAATAACTGAACTTACAGTGATCGGTTTGGAAGAGGATAATAAGATAGCATTGTGGTGATTTGCTATGATTCGCGTGACTTTGCTTGAAGCACAATGCCTACGGTCCAACTTGAAGCTTTAACTTGATTCTCTTTTAATTCTATTCAGTTTGGAAGAAGATGCATTAATCCTAGTTTTGATTCTAGCAGAGTAGCGACACCATTTTTTATTTTTAATTAGAATTGAGGCAGAGTATAGGCAGAATTAAATTGTGTGGAGAGAAAGCTAGGTTTGGGGGTGTTTAAATAGCATAGGGGTCACGAATCTGGTCAGAAAGGCGTCCAGGTGCAGAAAAATGGATCTGTCCCCAGGTCTAGAAAACAGGGGGGAGGTCGACCCTAGGGTCGACCCCCAGGTCGACCTTAGTGTCGACCTGTGTAGGTAGGTTGACCCCCAGGTCGACCCTAGTGTCGACCTGGGTCCTGTCTGTTTTGAATTTCGGGCTGAAACTTCTGAAGGCCGTATCATCTTCGTACGGAGTCCGATTTACACAAACTTGGACTCTATTCCAAGCAGAATTTTGAGACGAACGCAATGGCGTAACCCGTTTCCCTTAATTATTCTGTTATAATTTAATTATTCCCTGATTTGTTACTCTTATGAACAAAGAAAATACGGGGTGTTACATTCTCCACTCCTTAAAGGATTTCGTCCCCGAAACCTTTAAGTTAAGAAGAATGTGTCCTACCATCCAATGATCCATATACTCAACCATCATCCACAAGCATCCATTGTCCTTAGAAAACTACTAATGTTGTATGAACATATGCAAAAGTGTGTGTATATGTCCCATATCTAATGCAAAGATCAGGCGATCTACTGATTCAGTTGACCTCCTCAATGTGGATTATGTTAGTGTCATGAGTCCAATTATGTATGCAAGAAATCCTAATTGATACACATCATTTCTATATGTGTGCATCACCATTCATCGAAATGCAACATCCACAGGATAACACATCAAGTTAAATCCATAAACAACTACATATATGCAAATACAATATGAAAGTGACTGAGTTGATCTAGTGCCTAATGTGTGCATATGCATCAATGATCAACTACTAGCAACCACTTGCAACAATCAATCATAACATGTTTCAACCACATGTTTACATCCATTGGCTTCTACCTAAGGATCGAAGATATGACTTGGAGGATATACCTCAAAAGATAAAGACTAATATGAACTTAACAGAAAAGGAGGAATCAAGGGTATTCCCTCAAAAAGGGTATGATGTGCGTATCTAGTCTTTAGTCTTCTAAGTTGCACCTTCTTGAGCTTCAATCCATCGTACTTTAACTAATTTAACTTCACGATTGCGAAGCTTCTTGACCTCCATTTCCAAAACCCACTGGTAAAGATAGGACCTCGATCACTTACTATGCTAGAGGGTATCCAATGTTGTCGAACTATCTTTCCAAGATGAACAGATGTTAACCATGATACCAAGTGTACATACTAAGATGATTAAAGGTCTCTCTTCTACTCAGCTTATCCATCCTGTCACACATCTGATGGTCGATATCTCTCACACAAACCATCCTAGTCGAACTCGACATCCCTCAAGTACAAGCCCCAAAGGCCTAAACCAATATCAGACATGCACCCAAGGAATACCTCCTCCGAATTTGGACGATTTATGTGAGATGATACTAGCAAAACAACCAAACAATTGAGCACTTAACCGACTCTGGCTATCCTCGCCAATCTTGCTCCAAAACTATCGTTGATCGTATAACTGGCTTTGCATTGTCAACTAGATATATGCGGAAGTCTGTCTCGAGTTTTAGGGGAAAACCCCTACCCTAATCAAAAACATCTTGCGTACTCATGGGCTACTTGGCTGATAAATACATAAAGTGATTCTAGGTAGCTAAGACAAACTGATCCCTTAGTATCGCACGAAATCTCGAGGGTATTCCCGAGGTAAGTCGAAAGTCTAACTACCCTCCTTTCACAATTACTAGCTAACCAATACATGCCTAGAATCAACCCATAGCCCATGAAACCAAATACATAAGCATTAATACAGCTATTCTCAAATCCTCACAAGTCAACGATAAATGAGCCGAACTAGCAATTTGATTTGAGACTATAACGGGATCCTCTACTATACAATATCTAGGGTGTAGAGACTCGGCTATGGAAGCAGACATATACGAATGTGAAGCGCTAAAATCAGAAGGAGTACTAACAGGATAATCAAAAAGGAAAAACTCTTTCAACTGAAATCTTACTGCCTCTCTCTTAGGTATGCTGGCGGTGAGAGCATGCACTTGCCTTACGGAAAATCCTGTCCCTTGTTCTTTGCCCTTGCCCTTAATTATACGATCCGTTATACCAAAATAAAGATACTTCCTCTTGTTTTAGGTTTTACTATTCTTTCCTCCCCTCCTTTGTGAACCAAGTCTATATCCATGGGTTCTTCATCATTGTGTTGTGCTCCTTAGCCAAACCCCCTCATTCTTAAATTTGCCATCACTGTGTAACTTGTTGACATGTCTCTCGAAAGCTGCCTCCATCGCACGGGTAATCCTACAAAGCTTGAAAGAAAATTACAGCTACAGATAGAAGTTAGGCACTTGTTTGCCCTTTGACAAGTGTCGTAGTCTTGTTGAACCTACGGAACCACGCCACGATGAGGTTACCTCTCAGAAAGCCAGGAGCCCCGGAGACTCAAGAAAGAAGGAAACAAGGATTCAAATGGAGGATCAAAAGATAGTGCATATGGCTTTGGGGAATATGCGTTTAAAACAAAACTTTTCTTTTGAAAATGCTTCTTTTAAAAATGTTTAAAAATAATTTTTCAAATCTTTTTATCTAATCTGGTGACCTTCAGCTCTGATACCAAGTGTAACACCCCACCTCCGTTAAGGTCACTCACAAAGGGAATGCCTTAATTTCGGTGGAGCATTATAGGTAAAAGATGCAGATAAATTACAAGACAGACAATTAAAGCAGCGGCAAATAAATAAAACTTTATTTCATTGATAAACAGCTTGTACAAAGATTGTTTTACAATACCAAAGTATCCTGTCTTGCTTACAAAAATAAAGAAGCATAAAATGATTTCGCCAAATAAAGCATGAGCCAGCCATAGCAGTAGAAGAGAGAGTCCAAGGCAACACGTCAAAGAGTCTTCAAGCTTGGAAAGAGTAACGGTCCAAACAAACCTAAGATGTTCCCTCCCTGACTACCTAGGGGGGAACGGAAGAAAAGAGGCGAAAGCAAACTAGGTCAGACATAAAGTCTGGTAAGTCCAGTGATTCTTAGTATTTAAACGAGGAAAAGGGTCATGACATGAATAAACTAAATATAAGACTAAACCATAGCAACGAGATAATATGGGATAAGCATGGGATATGGCAAGATAAACTGAATGTACTGATAAACTGAATGCGCTTCTACTCCTTCTCTGCTTCGCAACTACCCTGTTTATACCGATTTTTTTATCTCTGCACTACCTAACTAGTGTCCAAACTAGTAATCTATAATCATATGATAACGTGATCCCAATCCCCGTATTTGCGGTTGCCTTCAGGTGTACATCTATTATGGGGATTCCGTTTATTACCTAGATCTAATCTAGGGTTTACTATCGAGCGCTTACTAGATTCAACCAGGGTTTACGCTACCCAGGGCCACTGGGGTTTATGCTACCTATTGAACGCTTCTCGAATTCAGGGTTTACGCGACCTAGGTCCAACTAGGGATTATGCTACCTACCTGTATTAATTTTCCATGTGTCTGTGTCAGTCGGCCCTCTCTTATGTAGATACTCTGTGCTGGCCCCACCATAAGGTGTATCAAGGCTTATGATAGCGACCTGACACAATTCAAGATGCACAGTGTATAACTACTGGTACCTAGTGCATGTTTTTCCCACTTCGGAATACGTGCATGCCCGTAAACCGTCGGAACCTACACTGACGTACCCCCAGCCGTTATCTTTGACCACTTATAATCAGCCTAGTAATCGTGCCCCACCCTGCCTAGTTTCAGGGTACCATGATACATCTATGTGGGTTACTACTGAAATGGGTCCCCGTTACTAGGGTTTCCTGCTGGTTAAGTTTGTGGGCCTATATATACAAATATTACCCACCCATACGAGATGTACTTAACCCTCCCACCGATTCTAGCATGTTTTCTTAATGGTTAAGTTTGCGGGCCTATATGTACTAATATTGCCCACCTACACGAGATGTACTTAACCTTCCCATGGATTCAAGCATGTTTATTTAACGGTTTAGTTTTGTGGGCCTATATTTACTAATATTACCCACCTACCCGACGTGTACTTAACCTCCTACTCGTCAAGTCATGTTGGTTAAATGGTTCTTATTAACTTAACCTTTCTTGCTTATCATGTTGGATTGGTTAAGTGTGATTTATTAACTTAACCCTGTTCATTCATCAGGTTATATTATTTAAGTATTTCCCATTTAACTTAACCCCATTCGTTCATTGAGTTACATTGGTCAAGTGTCATTAATCAATTCAAGTTAACTTAACCCATCCACCCGTCACGTCATGTTGGTTGAGTGTTTCCTTCTGGTGTTGACTTGACCCTACCTCAACATTTGTTATATTGGTTAAGTATTGTTCTCGTGTTAACTTAAACCTTCACATACATCATGTTGGTTAAGTGTTTTCCTCTTGTATTACTTAACCCCACCACATGTCATTATATATTTTGGTTAAGTGTTACCTTAGTTAACTTAAACCTATCGTCTGCTTAATTAACATGTTACAACGGTTAAGTGTTCTAAATTTACTTAACCTCACCCACTTTCCTAGTTAACATGTTATTACTGCTAAGTGTTTCCCTAATTTCTTAACCTCACCATTTCTAGCTTGATTTATTCATGAGCCTTAATTAGTTAATTAATTAAAGCACCAACCACTCACATTAGACAGATATTGTTGTGGTCACTGGATGTGTCGGTCGGTTCCGGGCAGGTTTACACCACAACTCAGTCTAACCTCGGGTCTTTATGGGCTTGATGCACTAACCACCCACATTAGACAAGTATTGTTGTGGTCACTGGATGTGCCGGTCGGTTCCGGGCAGTTTTACACCACAACTCAGTCTAACCTCGGGTTAGGCATATTCGTCTTTTACTAAATTTACATATTTACTATTTATGTAAATTTTCCGTAAATCAATTTAGCCTAGATCATATTTATTTGTCATGCAAATTAGCATATTTATATTCTATACCCGAAACTTGATTTACCTATCAATCAACCCAACTTGAAGTTTATACTAATTTTTGATTTAATATTCCCCTTTTACAATTCATGCCCAATCTAGATTAATATTCCAATTTACGGTTTATGTCAAAACTAGATTTAATATTCTAGTTTACCGTTTATGTCCAAAACTTGGTTTACACCCCAATTACACCCTTTGCGGCCAATTAAATTTATCAACTTATGCCAAAGTGTAATATGCATGAAATCATTCACTATTATAGCCAATTTAGACTATGCTAACATATTTATTATGCCAAACTAACTTAATTAAGCTACGCCCAATCCCCGCATCATAATCGTACGTATAACATGATTTCACAAGTTTTCTATGTACTCATGAAACGATACTAACAGTATCAAAGCAAGGAATAAGGGATAAGCACGAGAATTGACATAAAAGAATAGCCATGCAAGAATGAACCAAATACAAAAATAATGGTTCCAGTGGGTTTGATGTACATAACAGTGAATAGGAATAAACTAGACAAGTTACACCCAAAAAAATGAGATTCAACATAATTAAGGGAATAGGCATAGGTGATTTGGTCCAACATAATGCCAGTTCGAAGTACAACCTAATAAGTTAATGGGAATAGGCATAAGCCACTGACTACAATAGTTATAAGCAATTAACCACAATAGTCATGGGCGACTAATCACAATAGTTTCTTAATAATTGTCCTAGGCCATGGTCTCATAGTCATGAATCATATGCAATAGTCTCAAAATTATGAATCATAGTCATAGTCATAGGCAACAGTCTTATGGTCATAGTCATATATAATAGTCTCTTTGTCATGAATCATAGTCATAGGCGATAGTTTCATAAGCAACAGTTTCATAGTCATAGTCTTAGGCAAAGGTCCCATAATCATAGTCATTGGCAATTACCCACAATAAGTTCTAGGCCACAATCGAGAATTAGATCCAAAGGCATAGATATCGTTAGATTTGACATAAGCACGAATCAAAGATAATTCACTTGCAAATTGGTATAGTTCTATATTTTGATTCATTACATTCACAATTCCAATTACACGTTCAAATCTAAGGAATAACTGAACTTACAGTGATCGGTTTAGAAGAGGATAATAAGATAGCGTTGTGGCAATTTGCTATGATTCGTGTGACGTTGCTTGAAGCAGAATGCCTACGGTCCAACTTGAAGCTTTAACTTGATTCTCTTTTAATTCTATTCAGTTTGGAAGAAGATGCATTAATCCTAGTTTTAATTCCAGCAGAGTAGCGACGCCATTTTTTATTTTTAATTTGAATTGAGGCAGAGTATAGGAAGAATGAAATTGTGTGGAGAGAAAGCTAGGTTTGGGGGTGTTTAAATAACATAGGGGTCACGAATCTGGTCAGAAAGGCGTCCAGGTGCAGAAAAATGGATCTGTCCCCAGATCTGGAAAACAGGGGGGAGGTCGACCCTAGGGTCGACCTGTATACCAAGGTCGACCCCCAGCTCGACCTTAGTGTCGACCATTGTAGGTAGGTAGACTCCCAGGTTGACCCTAGTGTCGACCTGGGTCTTGTCTATTTTGAATTTTGGGCTAAAACTTCTGAAGGCCGTATCTTCTTCATATGGAGTCCGATTTACGCAAACTTGTACTTTATTCCAAGCAGAATTTCGAGACGAACGCAGTGGCATAGCCCGTTTCCCTTAATTATTCTGTTACAATTTAATTATTCCCTAATTTGTTACTCTTGTGAACATAGAAAATACTGGGTGTTACATATGCCCCAAGATTCGTTGGACTATTTCCGGTAGTTGAGTGGATTGGAAAGCTCGCATATAGATTGGATTTACCCGAGGAGATGTCGAGTGTGCACAATGTTTTCCATGTGTCATTTCTATGGAAGTGTGTGCATGATTCGAATGTGGTGGTATCTCTAGAACAGTACGAAGACCTAGAAGTCGAGACCGTAGTTACAAAACCTCGTAAGCTGCTACGCATTGTGCCAAATGAAATGAAACAGCTTCGGAGGAAGTCGGTTAAGTTGGTCAAGGTGCAACGGAGTGAGGGTGATAACGATTGTACGTGAGAAACGGAAGAGAAGATGAAGATGACCCATCCAGATCTCTTCGTCGACATACCTATTAATGTTGTGTCACCTTACACCATTGTAACTTGTATTGTTGTGGTTGTTGTTGTTGTTATAATTCCGTGTGCTAGGATTAGGCTATGGACACATGGTTGGATGGCTGCTTGTTGGATGATAGAATTGGCTGCTTGTGGATGATAGGCATGCGAAGTTGTTTTGGCTGTTTGTGGATGATAGGCATGCGAAGTTGTTTTGGCTGCTTGTGTTTGTTTGGGATTTCGGGGGCGAAATTACTAAAGGAGGTAGAATGTAACAGCCCGCATTTTACACATCGGAGGATTGTAAAATATTTTTATTTAATTTCCAGAGGGTTGTATAATTCTCATATTTTGGTATGTTGTTTATGGGGATGTGAGACATGTTCATAATTTTTACCAATTTTATTTGTGACCAATTTGCCACTGTAATTTTTTTTTATAGGAAATAACTTATGGCTGGAATCGAGTCAGACGTTGAGGTCAATTTCATTGGAAAGGAAATGGTGTTGCTAATTCCGTAAAGTGGTCATAATAAAGGTTTGGTTCAACAGTTTGGGAGGAATCGTTGTTTTAGTGTTTCACAATCTCTGTTCAGATTTTGTAAGCCATTGACGGGTTGATTTGGTTAGGCCTTTTAGTGGGCTGGTGGAAGGCTATAAATAGGGGGTTAGTGGCATGGAGAGAGGGATACTTTCTTCATTCTCTCATTTGGTCGAGCTTGTGATCCTCCTTGCTCACTCAAATACAGCTTTCTACCATTAAAATCTAGATCTACATAAGAGAATCAAAGATCTACATCGTTTGACGCTAGATCTACGTCAAGTGAATAGAGATCACATAAAATCAAGAGGTTTGAAGCATATTTTTGCTACTCGGATTGGGAATTTAATGATTTCGAGTTAATTCGAAGTATTGGTGAGTGATAAGCATCTCTCACACGGATTCAATCAAGTATATGAGTTGTTTGATCTTATTTTCATCATATTAGGTTGTTTTCACCTAGATCTACATCATAGTAAGTATATTTTCATTTGAATCACCATAGGATCTATTTTAACAACTTAAAACCGGTAATTCTCATATTAATTCATATGTTTTTGCAAGTTAGATCCATTGTTATAGTTATGCATTCATTTATCATGATTTTGGTGAATTTTATATGATTATTGATGATAATTGCCATTTTGGTATTGTCGATGATTTCGTAAAGTGTTTATGCTTGAATTGGATGATTTGGATGAGTTGTTTGAATTGATGTAGTCATTTGGTGATGATTTGATCAAGATTGGAGCTATTTTAGTCAGATCTGGAGTCGAGTCATTTTTCTGGCTTTGGGTTCAGGTTGTTCGTGTGTTGTTGGGTAAGTTGTGGGTGCCAAGTTATGGCTTGGGGAGCAAGACACGAAGTGGGTTGTTAGAGATGTTGAGGCTTTAGGTCGTTCATCGAAGCTGGGGCATTCGAGCATGGCTCGGATCGTGTAAAGCATGTGGGTGCAAGGCAGAAGAAGGCAGGTTGCTTCATGGAGTTAGGTCAGATCGGTCAAGCACCAATGGGTCGTTCATGGAGCTCACTATACGGGTCGGTCATGCATTTGAATGATGGGTCATTCATGGCCTGGGTTGGGTTTGAGAAGCGAGTCGGTCTGGGAGAATGGTTCGGGCCATTAGAGCTTTGAGGAAACAGATCGTTGGAGACCCGGTAGGACATAGGTCGTTGGGTCGGACTGTGGAGTTAGGGTTGTTAAATGACCTAAGGGAAGTTACAGCATATGCAAAAGCTATGATTGAAGAAAGAAATGCTGTGATTTTTTTTCGTAGTGGGAAATCTGGAAATGCTATGAATGGGAATATCGACCAAATAATATATGTTTTTGGGTCGACGATGGTTGTGACTTCGATGTGAGTTCAAGTAAGGATGTTCGAAGTATTGTGATGCATTCATTAATTGTTCAAATCCAATGAATATGAAGATGACTCAAAGTGGTGAGTTGATGGATAATGGCTACTTGAGAAGGTGGCTTGATGTAATGACCTGGGGAATTCAACACTCGAATTCCAGCAATCATACATAATCCTGTATTACTTGTCAGAACTCATGTATTGGAAACACCAGATAGTTAATGAAAAAAATAGAGGGTGAAACAAGAAAGAAATAAATATTTGAATAGAAGAAGAATACAACAACATCAGAGTCTCACATCGCAGCGGAATAAAATATAATAGAAACAAAACTTTATTAGGAGCTTTGAAATAAAGTCTTACAATCACCAGATTACATCAACACATATAGATAGTTATTTTAATATGTCCTCTATACAACAGATAGCGGAAATAAATACTAGATACCATACATCTGATCTCCTCCAGCTTATCGTCAAACTTCACAGCATCCGATAACTTGAACCTGTAAAACCCGGTCTAACCCGAGCATTACAAACGTCGGATCTGTCTGGTGAGCTAGAGTGAGAAAACTCGCTAAATTTATAAACATCATCCAACTTGATTTTTAAGGTCAAACCATTTCTTTTTGAAAACATATTTATTCCGATATTAGAATAGTGTCTAAAGGCAAATAAATATCAATCTAGCGGAATGCTTGCATCTCACATTCCACATACATAGTATACAATCAAAACCGCTGGCTCTTACTGGAGATTGAATTTTCCAACTATGATAAGGTGTGGAACCACCTTCCGATAGTGTATCTCTAGAGGCGAATACACTGGGTTCAACAAGAACATCTTGCAACCCGACCACACATGACCGACCACTCATTTTGCTTGAGTGTATCGAATGCATATCACCAACGGTTGGGTGCAACCCACTATTTCCCGATAAGGGATAGCATCGAAATAGATTAAAGAAGGAAATGAATTTTCTCTAAATAGGTGATTATACAACCGATTTGGGGGCCACCCACTTAGCCATGCTACCTGCCTGATTTTTGTCATTTCCCAGTGGAAGAGGCTTGAGGTTTAACACTACCTTTAGAACATCATATCACCATTCACATTGAATTCCACATTGTCAGGTCCGCCAATTCACTAATTGACGTCCACAATAATAATCTGGTCGTTAAGTTAGGAGAAAGTCCTTTCTCCGTCACCAATACAAATATGTTTGTAAAAATACTATGTCAAACATTCATTCATACAAGTCATCCAGATACAGAATGAACCGAAGTCACCCTCCTACCACAACCTAGTATCACTCTATAGATCAGTAGCGAGTAGTCCTTGTAAATCCATAGATTTCAACCACGATAGGATTACAGTATATCTCTGGCCGCTAAACCAAAGATTATAAGTAATTCTACCATTTTATGAAGATCCACAGTCTTCAATAGCTCCAACAAGATCAGTATCTGATATCTTCAACATTTCGTACTTGCTGGTCGGAATGGTTTTCGAATATTAATTTAATCCCGGTCTTTCCATACCAACAATCGTATAAGCCAGATTTGATGGTCGATTATTTAACTATCAAATAAACAACCATTCAATCATAAAAATAAAAATAGATTTACTGGTCCAATATTCAGCATCACATGGCCCCTTTAATTTAAAATAATTTAACGAATGGTTACTTTAACTTCTAAATCTTCCAATATTTTCAAACACGGTATTTACTTCTTATTTTATATATACAAGTCTCCTCAAAACAATTTTTAATACTTAAAACAATATTTTAGTCGTTTCTCATTTCCACCTAATTTCAAAACATTTGTTACATTATTTTCATGGCTTACTATACTTCAACATTCATTAGTCCCAGCCTGTAGATTGGTAAGCGAATAATTTCCTAAGTATCAACCCCGAAGACCGAAATCTACATCAGATTAATACTTAGAAAATCACTCAACTTAACCAATCTCCAGTTAGATTCTAATTCATATCTTAACTCCTTATCAACCCATATTACTTCACTTCTAATTTCTTCAAACATTTTCCACTTAAAAATATCGTTTCAATTCCATTCATCTTACTTAATCTCATTATTAAGCATCACCAATTTAAAATCAACACTTTGAATTCACATCTCCTTTATAAACCTTGTTAATAAAATCTCAGGTTTTAATATAACCCCTTTTATATCTAGATTTCGTTTTACTTAATTCGCATATTAAGTAAACATTTATTTTAAGCTATCGTGTTCGCTTAAAATTTCCTTTTATAACTTAGTTATAAAACTGGATTGTAATATATACCCATTTATTAACTCCTTTCTAAATCTCGGCCATATTCTATTCCAAAATTTGTTTACTTACTCAAATGTATTTCATTTAAGTAGTTACTCAAATAATTATTAATTAAAATAATAATTTACATCATCATTAATCACCGAAGAAGCATTTAACTTGTTCATTTACTAAAATAAATAGTAAATTTCTTGTTAAACTCTTATTAAAACGAATATTCTTTAAGCTATTTCAATATATTAATTGACAATAAACTAATTTAACTTAATAATCGAATTGCATTTAAAACGGTCGACTTAGTCAACTCAAACACGGTTATCTCGTTAGCCCATTTCAATTAGTTCTTCCATCAAACATATTTAATTTAATAATTAATTAAATTGTTTCTTAGCACAATTAATCCAATTCTTAACCCTGAGGTTAATTTCTGCTTATTTACTTACAAATCATATTAACATAAGAATTGCTTTATAAAACCATTTAATAATTACTCATACCTAAAATAATAAATAATAAATATTTATTTCCTTTTTAAAAACTTCAATTCAAAATAATAGATTTCAAAATCTATTCTTAGTTATAAAATATATTTTATAACTTCATTTCTGTCTATCCACTTGACGGTAAATCCGTATTAATAAAATGATTGATTTATAGGCCATGTGATGCCACTTATCCAACCAATACTGCCCATTGGTTAATATTATAACAAATGTTGAATTACGATTCAACAATCAATAAACAAACCAATCATCTAATCAGGTTGATTATACAGTTCATATAATGGTCATATGAAAATAAATAATAAATTTAAGGAATCCATTTGGATCCCTCCAACCTGTTTTCCCTGCATCCAAATACGTTACCTCAATTTCAATTCAATAAATAGATATAATATTCAACAATAAATAAATCACAGTAATCCGAGCACCCATATTTTAATTTAATATGTTTATATTATTATAAACATAACTAGTAAGGTAAGTTACCTCATTTATAAATAATCTTAAAAATAACGATTGGTTCAAATTTAAATTAAAAGAATGTTTAATTTAATTAGTTCAGTTCAACACATATAAATATATATATATATAGCATCCATCAACCAATTAACAATCAAAGCACACAAATATTTGAACATGACTTATATAAAAATATAAGTGGGTAAACTAAGTGAGTTATACTCACTTTGATTTCGTTCATTTCTTAAGCGATTCGGTTGCAGTTAAATTAAACATTCGTTCAATTTAACTGTAAATTTCCACGATCTCCAACTTTGTCTGATATAGTTCCATAATATAGGTCTTATTGAGGCGATTCCAGTGCTACCTAATTCATCGAGTTCTGACACCATATGTACAAGTTATTCATTATTTAAGTTAACACAATTTTATATATAAATGAATTTTCCAATAAAACTGAAATTTTCGACTAATTACTTTTAAACCATCCGAGTTCAGACCGATCGCTTATTCATCGTTCTGCAACTCCCCGCATTTATTCCAAAACGCCTAATATTAGCACGATTAAATAAAACGATTGTTTTAAAATTAATTAACTTCTAAATTAATATTTCTTAATCCTAACTTACATTTTATTTAAGAATTAATCAGCTGAACCATTACGTTTTGCTTCTCTGCTAAAGGAATTTGGGCCACCATTTCTTCACTCCTGTTTCCCTCACGCATTGTTTCAAAAAGCAATCCCACCTCCTTCCTGAACCTCGTATTCTTTTGCTTCCCTCACTTTGTCTTTGTATAAAGCAATGGCCACGCTGTGCCCAATTTTCCTTAATCCTTCCCCCTATATTTTTTTACTTTTTACTCAACAGCTACTTCATGTCCAAATTCATCACCCCTTCACCACGTGTTCATTCAAGATGTAAACTCAACGCACATATGAAACAAACAATCGAACAGCGCTGCCAATGTACATGGTAAAAGCATGCACCCCTTCCATGTATTTCTTCAACCCAGTACTTCCCATAACAAACCCAACTTTGTTTGCTCCTCCACCACATAGGCACAGCCGTCCCATTTCCCAACGTGACACCTTTGTTTTTCATAGTGCTCCCTTTATTTCATGTGAAGCTGCTGCTTTAGTTACCCAATTGCGACTTCATTTGTTTCCTTATCACCGCAAACCCTAGATGATGACTTCTAAACAACTGTCGAGCCACCCACGAACCACTAGCGTCCGATCAGATGCCACCGCATCCCCGCCTGTCCCATACGCCCCCTAAAGCCACTGGTCCGACTCTTTCTCGTCCTCTATCGCCACAGTAAATTCACCAAAATTGCGGTGCCTTCCCAAACAAAGCCTGGCCATCACACTTTGAAGTTTACCATAACAGTCGGTCTCAACGAAGGGTTCAACAAGATAAAGAAAATAGTAGAAGGAAGTTTACGATTTAAATTAGAGGATTAGGATATTGAGTGGGAAGAAAATTGGCAAATTTGGTTCGTTCATTTTAATAAGTGGAGGTGAAATTTTTATTTGATTATGCTGAAGTAAAGTTAGGGTTAGTTGTATGTGTGGGTATTTATAGCAGGTAGAATTTATTATTAAATTATTAAATGAAACTTCACCGTGAAGTAACGCATTAAGACCAATATATATGATCTTCGATCGAGATGAAACTCGTAATTCTAACATAGAAAAATATTCCGGACACGATGGGACAGGTTTCATCGAATTCCGATATCATTTGTAAAAAGTCCTTTATAAATCACAAGTGAAAAACACGTGTTCAAATTTCCCACGACCACAAATATAAATCCAAATAACCTGAAATTTGAAACACAACAACACATCAGTATTACGGATTTAATAAAATTAGTTTCGTTTGAAAACGGAGTTCGTTTGCATATCCGTTATTCAATTTTATGCGTACAACGTTATTTTGGGCACCAAAAATACATGGTCTCCAAAAATAACAAACAATATATCCATCCTGAATCTAAATGTCAATACCAATTCAACGGAATTGGTTTCGTAGCTTAACTCGATCGTTAACTCGAGTTATGATCAAAAATCCTTTTAAATCGAATTTAATTATTAAATTAATTGCTATAATTTACAAACAATTCCATAGCGATTATTTGAAAATTTGAACTGGACATAACTAACAAACTATAACACAAAATCTCAATTTTCTCTTCCATTAGAAAATTATAATCAAATAGATTCGAACGTTTCTTGTTTCACCGAATTCCAACTTAAAACGGATTCTGCATATTCAATTGAAGTTTAAAACTCAATATTACGAACTATCGCAACGTTTCGAGTTCGACTTATAATTATGTGTAAGTTAAACATTTAAACTCCGTTATATAAATGAATTATATTTTTTAAATCCAATTAAAATTCCCAATAAATATTTAATGTAATAAAATAAATTAAATATCTGACTACTGAAAATACGAGATGTTACATTCCTTCCCCCTTAAAAGAATTTCGACCCCGAAATTACTAAGGTAGATGACACGTTACGACCCATTAACTTTTCAAAACTCCAATTCATTTCAAATCAAAAACCAGTCCCTTATTGTGAATAAAAATTTACAAAAATATCTAAAAAATTCTAACACATTAAATCCTTGGAAAGATTCGGCAGAGTCCAAGACTTATATTTTTGCATAGGCGTACCTTTTACGTGCGCTATTGAGCATACTTGCACAATTTACGTTCATTCTATGCAACCACAATCAATTCTCATAGCCTTCTGTTACCTGTACTTAACTCAATACAACATGTAAATAACCAATACATGAAATTTGAATTAACATTTCATTAATCAATCAGTTAGCTACACCAATACCCAAAATTCAACATATGAATGCAGAAATGGGGGTTAACCATTAATTTCAATTCATATGTGATTATATTCCAATTTATTATACTGGAATTTGTTCTCTTTAGCTTTCAATTCATTTATCGCCTTATTAAACCATTTATGAATTTTATATTCAATCAATCTAAGAACCAACCAACAAACAATGCACACCAATATAACCAGTCATTCAACTTTGATTAATTATTTAATATTCAATATTAATATTTACTTAGGTTTTACAGACTATAATTATCAATCGATTAATATTCGAATGATTTCAATTTCATTATTATTAATTCAACCTTAACTTTACTCAACCAAGTCAAGTTCCAATTCGATATACAATTAACTAATTTATTTACAAAATTAGTTTACTTCTAGTTAAAATCCAATTCTGATTTTTATTCCAAATATCATCCAATTCCTCTTCAAATTTTATTTGACTTATTTATAAGTCAATTTTTGATTCTTTTTTATTCCAAATTAAAATTCTCATTCACAAATTCTATATGTGAAATCTCTTCGGGTTATATTAAAACATTCAAATTCAAAATCCAATTTGAATTCCATTCAAATCAATCAAACAAACCAATATCTAAATAATTTGATAAGATTATTTCTTTTTTATACAAAATATAATTCGGATAAAATATTTCATTTACCCTCTTTACAAAATAATATCGTGTCAGTTGCTAGTTCAAAATTGAACCAATCAAATAACACAATATAAAACATTTGTAAAAAATTTACAAATACGCGCTCTCATATATATATATATATATATGTGTGTGTGTGTGTATACACACACACATTCAACTCAATCTAGGGTATTAGTAACCCATCTCTATCGAGTTACTGCATAGAGCCAATGTTATTACTAAACCTTATGCTCTGATACCACTATAACGACCAAGGGAACCCGGGAATTCGACGCCCGAATTCCAACAATAATACATAAACATGTATTAGTTGTCAAAACTCAAGTACCGAAAACACCAAAAGAGAAGAAGACGAAGAAGAAGAATACAACAACATCAGAGTCTCACATCGTAGCGGGATAAAATATAGTAGAAACAAAACTTTATTGAAGCTTTGAAATAAAGTCTAACAATCACCAAAGTAAGTCAATACATCTGGATAGTTATTTTTGATCAGTCCTCATATACGATAGACAGCGGAAAAAAACACAAGATACCATACGTCTAAACTCCTACAGCTTATCTTCGGACTTCACAGCATCCGATAACCTGAACCTGTAAACCCCGATCTAACCCAAGAATTACAAACGCCGGATCAGTCTGGTGAACCAAAGTGAGAAAACTCGCTAAGTTTATAAACATCATCCAACTTGATTTTTAAGTTCAAACCATTTATTTTTGAAATTATATCTCATTTTGATATTAGACTAGTGTCTAAAGACAAATAAATATCAATCTATTGGAACGCTTGCAACTTACGTTCCACATACGTAGTATACAATCAAAACCATAGGGTCTTACTGGAGATTGAATTTTCCAACTATGACAAGGTATGGAACCACCATCCGATAGTGTATCTCTATAGGTGAATACATTGGGTTTAACAATAACATCTTGCAACCCAACCATACATGACCGACCACTCATTTTTCTTGAGTGTATCTAATGTATATCACCAATGGTTGGGTGAGACCCACCGTTTCCTAATAAGGGACAACATCGAAACTAATTAAAGAAGCAAATGAATTTTCTCTAGATAGGTGATTATACACCCTACTTGGGAGCAACCCACTTAGCCATGCTACTTGTGCGATTTTAGTCATTTCCAAGTTGAAGAGGCTTGAGGTTTAACACTACCTTTAGAACATCATATCACCATTCACTTTCAATGCCATATTGTCAGATCCGCCAAATCACTAATTGACGCCCACAAAAATTCTCCAGTCGTAAAGCTAAGAGAAAGGTCTTTCTCCGCCACCAACAGAAATACGTTTGTAAAAATCAATGGACGTGATTTTTAAGAAATACTCTGTCAGACATCCGTCCATACAAGTCATCCAGGAATAGGATGAACCGAAGGCACCCTCCTACCTCATCCTAGGTATCACCCAATAGCTCAATAGCGAGTAGTCCTTAAAAATCCATAGATTTCAACCATGACAGGATTACAGTATATCTTTGGCCGCTAAACCAGAGATTTTAAGTAATTCTACCATTTTGTGAAGATCCATGGTCTTCAATATCTCCATCTCGATCAGTATCTGATATCTTCAACATTTCATACTTGCTGGTTGGAATGATTTTCGAATATAAATTCGATGTCGGTATTTCCATACCAACAATCGTATAGGCCATATTTGATAGTTTGTTATTTAACTATCAAATAAACAACCATTCAATCATAAAAATAAAAATAGATTTACTGGTCCATTTTTCAGCATCACTTGGCCCTTTTAATTTAAAATAATTTAATGAATGGTTAGTTTAACTTCTAAATCTTCCAATATTTTCAAAAAGGGTATTTACTTCTTATTTTGTGTATACGAGTCTCCTCAAAAAAAAAAATTAAAAACAATATTTTAGCCATTTCTCACTTCAATTGATTTCAAAATATTTGCTACAATATTTTCATGTCTTACTATACTTCAACATTCATCAGTCCCTGCCATTAGATTGGTAAGCAAATAATTTTCTAAGTATCAACCCCGAAGACCGAAATCAACATTGGATTAATACTCAGAAAATCACTCAACTTAACCAATCTCCAGTTAGTTTCTAATTCATATCTTAACTCCTTATCAACCCATATTATTTCACTTCTAATTTCTTCAACCATTTTCCACATAAAAATATCGTTTCAATTCCATTCATCTTTCTTAATCTCATTATTAAATATCACCAATTCAAAATAAAAATTTCTAATTCACATCTCCTTTATAAACTTGTTCATAAAATCTCAGGTTTTAATTTAACCCCTTTTATATCTCAATTTCTTTTTACTTAATTTACATATTAAGTAAACATTTATTTTAAGCTGTCGTATTTGCTTAAAATTTCCTTTTATAACTTAGTTATAAAACAGGGTTTTAATATATACCCATTTATTAACTCCTTTTAAAATCTCGACCATATTCTATTCCAAAATTTGTTTACTTACAAACATGTATATCATTTAAGTAATTTTTCGAATGATTATTAATTAAAATAATAATTTACATCATCATTAACCACTGAAGAAGTATTTGACTTCGTCATTTTCTTAAATAAATAGTATATTTATTATTAAAACGAGTATTCATTAAGTTATTTCAATATATTAATTGACAATAAACTAATTTAACTTAATAATTAAATCCTGGTTAAAACGGTCGATTTAATCAACCCAAAACACTGTTATCTCGTTAACCCATTTCAATTAGTTCTTCCATTAAACATAATTAATTTAATAATTAATTAAATTGTTTCTTAGCACAATTAATCCAATTCTTAACCCTAAGGTTAATTTCTGCTTATTTACTTACATATCTTTTTAACATTAGAATTTCTTTATAAAACCATTTAATGCAAGGCGGGTCCTTATTTTCACATGTTATGTGTTTTTGAAGAAAAATATGCGTTTTCATATAAAAAATTCGAAAAATAGGAAATATTCCCAGAAGCATTCGTAAAAAAAAAGGTTGCATACATCTATGCAACTATTTCTAATAGTAGCATACATGTATGCATTTATTATCCAGCATTTTCTAGTGAAAATCTGGACCAATATATGCATACATGCATGCAACTATTACCAATAGCTGTATACATGTATGCATACAAAGTTGAACTGAGGTGCATGTGTTACGAATAGTTGCATACATAAATGCAACTATATAGTATATATGAAACATGTATGCAACAATTTTAAAAGGGATGAAGGCTTCTGAATGTGCATGAATGTATGCATGTATTTTGTATAAGTGTATGCAATAATATCTGAAAACCGTGAATTGTTGAAAAACATCCCAGTAATGAATATATGCATAAAACGATGCATGTATTGCTGTTTAACTGCATATATGTATGCATATATAGTGCAGTTTGGTGCCAAACTGAAATATAAGCATGAATGTATGCAACTATGTACAAATAGTGCATTTTTTTATGCATGAACCTGTTGTTTCGCTGTTTTTTTTTGTATTTTTGGGTTTTGATGTGGTTTTTGATGGTTTTAACATCTGAATTTTTTGGAGTGCATGTGTTTTGTTTAAAAACTAATTTTCATGATTTTTTTTTGATGAATTTTTGATGAATTTTCGAAAAATAGGGACCTAATTTACAATAAGCTTAGGACCAGATGTAAGCCTAATTTTGAAACTTTACAGGGACTTATGCCAAATGAACCTTACTTTTAAACCATCTAAGTTCGGACCGATCGCTTATTCATCGTTTTGCAACTCCTGCATTTATTCCAAAATGCCTGATATTAGCATGATTAAATAAAATGATAGTTTTAAAATTAATTAACTTCTAAATTAATATTTCTTAACCTAACTTACATTTTATATAAGAATTAATGGGCCGAACCATTATGTTTTACTTCTCTGCTAAAAGAATTTGGGCTGCCATTTCTTCACTCCTGTTTCCCTCACACATTGTTTCAAAAAGCAATCCTATCCCCTTCCTGAACCTCGTATTCTTGTGCTTCCCGCACTTTGTCTTTGTGTAAAACAATGGCCACATTGTGCCAAGTTTTCCTTAATCCTTCTACCTATATTTTTTTTTTCTTTTTACTGAACAGCTTCCTCACGTCCAAATTCATCGCCCCTTCACCACGTCTTCATTCTAGATGTAAACTCAACTCACATATGACACAAATAATCAAACCACACTACCAATGTACACGGTAAAAGCATGCACCACTTCCATGTATTTCTTCAAACCCAGAACTTCCCATAACGTACCCAACTTTGTTTGCTTCTCCACCGCATAGGCACAGTCGACCCATTTCCCAACCCGACACCTTTGTATTTTCATAATGTTCCATTTAATTCACGCGAAGCTGCTTCTTTAGTTACCCAGTTGCGACTTCTTTTGCTTCCTTATCACCGCAAACCCATAATGCTGACTTCATTTGCAACTGTTGAGCCATCTATGGACCACTAGCATTCGATAAGATGCCGCCACATTCTCGCCTGTCCCACGCGCCCCCTAAAGTTGCTGGACCAACTCCTTCTTGTCCCCTATCACCACAGCAAAATCACAAAACCACGGTGCCTTCCCAAACAAAGCCCGACAACCACACTTCGAAGTTTCCTATCACAGCCGGTCACAACGTAGGGCTCAACAAAATGAAGAACATGGTAGAAGGCAATTTACAATTTAAATTAGAGGATTAGGAGATTGAGTGGGAAGAAGATTGGCAAATTTGGTTCGTTCATTTTTATAAGTGGAGGCAGAATTTTTATTTGACTACGTTGAAGTAAAGTTAGGGTTAATTTATGTGTGGGTATTTATAGCGGGTAGAATTTATTATTAAATTATTAAACGAAACTTCATTGTGAAGTGACGCATTAAAACCAAGATATACGATCTTCGATCGAGATGAGACTCGTAATTCTAACTTAGAAAAATATTCCAGACACGATGGGACAGGTTTCGTCGAATTCCGATATCGTTTATAAAAAGTCCTTTATAAATCCTAGGTGAAAAACACGCATTTGAATTTCTCATGATCACATATAAATATCTAAATAAACTAAAATTTGAAACACTACAACACCTCATCATTACGGATTTAATAAAATTAGTTTTACTGAAAACAGAGTTCATTTGCATATTCGTTACTCAATTTTACGCGTAAAATAACGCTATTTTTGACATCAAAAATACCGGTCTCCAAAATAACAAAAAAAAATCTATCTTGACTCTAAACGTCAATACGAATTCAACGGAATTGGTTTCATAGCTTAACTCGATCGTTATCTTGAGTCATGATCAAAAGCCCTTTTAAATCAAATTAAATTATTAAACTAATAGCTATAATTTATAAATAATTCCATAGCAACTATTTGGAAATTTGAACTGGACATAACTAAAAAATTATAACACGAAACCTCCAATTTTCTCTTCCATTAGAAAATTATAATCAAGTAGATTCAAACATTTCTTGTTTCACCGAATTCGAACTTAAAACGGATTCTGTATATTCAATTGAAGTTCAAAACTCAATATTACGAACTACCGCAACGTTTCGAGTTCGATTTATAATTATACATAAACGTTTAAACTTTGTTACATAAACGAATTATATATTTTAAATCCATTTAAAATTCCAAATTGATGTTTAATATAATAAAATAAAATAAATATCTGATTACCGAAAATACGGGACGTTACACTTGAGCTATGAATAGTCGTTATGGAAGAAGACTAGAGATATTGAAGGCTGAGAGATTATCATTGTCGTAGATTCTAGCAGGTTCAAAGCAAGGGTATAATAGGGGCGCCTAAAAGACTCGAAGGTTGCTGATCGAGTACCCTAGGTATCGTCGAAAGGCATACGTATCATCGAAAGGCGTATGCAGTTTTTGCTAGAACCAGGGTTACCATTAGCCCTGTACATTTGGCAAGGTTGGCCGTCATACGATTAACAATGGTTTCGAAGCAGGACAGGCAGTGATAGCCCGGGTCTTGGATGTTGGTTGTTGTGCTTTTACCATCTCATATAAGTTGTACGACATCGAGGGAGAATTTTCTTAGGTGCTTATCTGATGTTGGTTTAGGCCTTCAGGGGTTGTGCTAGAGAGATGTTGATCTCGATTAGGATGGTTTGCGTTAAATATAACTAGTTGTTATGGTTACTATTGTTTGGTTAATTTTGATTGCCCTGAATGAACTATTGTTTGTAAATGTTTGTTTGTAAAGGTTATCATTGTTAGACGTGGGGAAGACGGGTTTAGATTCTTCTCTGGTGATTTGGTAGTTTAGTTGGTTAATCTGCCTATTCTCATATATTTTATTGATGATGTTAGATAGTTGTTTTATCGCTCACTAAGACTGTTGTCTGACTCAAGGTTTTATGCTTCCCTCTTATTACCTTGGGCTATTCATCTGGTTTTGGATGGGCAGACTGAGTAGCAGGTTACAGGTAGCAAAGCTTAGTGAGGCGAGGATGTAGAGCGATGAAGAGCAAGAGGCTTACGTATCGGTTTCTCTACTATCTAGTATTGGATGTCTCCACTATTATGATTAGTGTTTTCTATCAGAGACTGTGTAGTGAGGCAGTTTGTACAGACACTTATGTTATAATCCAAGGATGTATGGATATCCTTTCCAGTTGTTATGAAAGTTCAAGTTTCTACTCAAATATGCTTCACTATTATATCCTGTTGTATATGTTATATTATATTTTATCATTGTGTTGTGAGTTATACATAGGTTCCGCTTGTGTTATCCTACCCTGATGATCATCCATAGTTTCCTAACACGTCTTTCAGTGCATCATTACCCTTGTTAAGTGTAAGGGTTATGGGCGGTTGTCACAAAGATGCTATTAACAACCTTCCGAAGGATACTTCGCTTACATTGTCGTTCACATTTGGAACAAAAAAAATTCCCCATTTCCGACTTTTGTTTTTCAATTTCTTCATCACCTTAACATTGCTATAAATCATCTTTCTTCCAACACATATACATATCTATCTTGCTTGGTAGTTCTCTGTTTAGAATATGGGGGTAATTCCTTAAGTGCCTTCAATTTCGGACAACAAGTTAATTTGGCTAAAACAAGTGGCACAAGCCCTCAAATTCTTAGGGCTCTAAAAGGATAATTTTTGAAGGCACTAGTAATACCAAAGACTGAGAGAAACAGTTCTTTTATAATCATTGGAAGATTCACCACTCCTGGTAATAGCCTTTATCTTTTGTATTGCTTATTCTTTGCAATTCCTTTCTTTACGAAAGTTCATTATATGTGCTTTTACAAAAGTCAAGATGTTGAGGTGAAGATATTCATTGGTCAAGTGAAGAAATCTTCGGTGAATTCAGAGAATAAGATAACTTTGTTGACGTTAAGCCCTTTAGGAAAACATGTTGTTCCCCATTCTGGAAGATATTACACTAGAAACCCCCAAATGATGCAACGCACTTCGATGGACGATCGTGTCTTAGTTTAAGGCGATTGAAACAGATTTTCCACTTTATCCACAATCAGTTTTGGTTAACCTATCAAGTTTTGATTTTTATGTTTGTGGATAACGTTTGTCCGGTTACTTTACCATTTTCTTGTTGATTTCAGTTGCTAGCACTAGTGCGTTATCTGCTACCCCAATATCTAGCAAGCCATCTGCCCTGCCCCGAAAGTCAGGTATAGTGCAAGCTATGGAAAATTTGCTTAGCGATTCTATAGAAGAAAAGGTGCAAAAAGTTATTGTAATACCCCACACTTTTCTGAGCCCAAATTTTGACAAAAAATTAAACTCAAACCCATCCAAGCATGAAGCGTGTAAATCTAGTACTTGCAATAAAAGAGCATGAGCAAAATCAGAGTACGACAAAATAAATCACAATGGAAATGAAATAGGATAACTAGTATCAATTCGGGTAACTACCTTATAAGAGTGAATCACCTATGGAAACCTGACCTTCTCGAGATAACCTTGGAGCTATAATGATAAAGGGGCTATAACAATAAGTTTTGGTGAGCAGAAAGAGTATAACACAGTCTACAATGCACAGATGTATCACGTTTGGTTCAACCAGAGACATATGTCTATCAAGGCTAATAATTCTAACCTAATCTTGTAAACACATACACATGACACCAACTACCATACCTAAGGTAGAATTCCCAATCGATAACAATACTGAGATAGGACGTTTAGGCATTATTATGAAGCCCTTAAACCATCATTCAGCCAATTACCAAAAATTAAGAGGTAGGCGCTCGATTCACTATTCATATGAAGGTTAATTATTTCTATATAGCCACTTAAGGCCTCACTATCTATGAAAGTAAAGTTTGGATCATTTTAATCACTAAAGACCTAAGGCAAACCCATCGGTCACTTAATACCTTTTTTGATAGTTTACCCTACACTAATATAAATTAGAAGACACTAGCTACAAATCCTGCTAATTTAATACTTCCGTCATTCATGCATATAAACCTATGCCCCGCACAAGACGAGGGATAGTAATTAGTCACTTAATACCAATTGAATAGAAAGACGTAGCATGTCATTTAAGACATTCCTATGGTGGACCCTTTCGTTACCATTTAGCTGAACTTGTTAGGACAATCCTCTAATCACTTAATACTTCCCTCTTAAATAGGTTGACCTATGGTACCTCCGTAGTGGTCATTTAAAACCTATCCCCGGGTGGACCCTCAACCCCAGCCACTTAAGACCTAAGAGAAGTGGACTAATCATGGAGATTATCAAACTTGTACCCAATTAGCATTTAATACTTTCGTTTATGGGAGATGGGCTATGCGATCGCTTCATACCTTTTTAAAGGTGAATCTAACCACTTAAGACATAAATTCCCAAAGTAGGCTACGTAACTAAATTATTTCCTTTTTGGTTTCTTCTTTCAGACGGGAGGAGGGCCTTACACCCACTTAAGACTCACTCATGAAGCAAACCTTAAATTAAGAAATCATACACGTATGCAAGCTAACTATCGTCATGGGTTCCTATGATGAATGATATGTCACATTAGTTGGGCATATATCTGACCACTGGAAAGTGCAAACTTCTGTCGAAAAGGAAACTAACCTCGCATCATTAACCTACTAAATCCACTCCCAATTTCTAATTATATTAATTCTAAATTAACTATAATAGAATAAGGAAAACATATACCTTTCCTATCCTAGGATGTTTAAATAATTGTTTCCTTATTGTACTTAGTGTTTAAAATGACAACCAATACCGATTAATCCCCTTTAAATTTCATTTATTGCAATTTATTAGGGTTATTGCCATTTATTGCCAGAATGGTCATATTTTCCTAAGGCACTAATTAACCCTTTAAATACCATTTATTACCATTAATTATAATTAATGTCATTAATGAACCCGACGGTCATAATTTTCCAAAGACATTAATTAACTATTAAATGTCCTTATTATATCAGTCCCTAATTATTATAATTTAAGTATTGTAACTCCTTAAATCAAATTTCTGCTTTATTTTTAATTCATTCTTGTTATATATTTATATGTTTATAAGAATTATTTATTACTTAATTAGAGTTACAATTTTATTCCTAGTCATTGTTTCTAAATTGTAACTATTTAGACATTACTACCTAATTCAATTTATTTTCCCAAAATCAACAAGAATAGTTATTATTCCTTTATGACCTAATTTATAGCAAATCAATTACGTTTATTGCTACAATGGCCTTAACATATATTTCCATTTAATGTGGATTACACTTCCATATGTAACTCCATAAATGGAAACCATTCAAACACACATATACAACAAACATTAATTATAATATATTTCATTTTTTAATGTAGATTTGGACAGATAATGTGTGTGTGTGTATATATATATATTTTTCGTGCAATTAACATAGTTATTATTCTTTTATTTATATTATTATTCAATTCAATGTTTTAATTTAAGCTAACAACTAAAACAACCCTTTTTGTGTTCAATCTTGTAATAAGATTTCAAATCTTACAAAAAGGCATTATTGTAAATTATGCCTAATATTTAAAATAGGAATAAACATATTTCAAATCATGAAAAATATATAATATGTATGTTTTTGGAATGATTAATGTAAACTATGCACAAACATACGTAAATCTATATTTGTACATGAATTTACACAACCCTTTCCTTTTTGAAACTATACATATTTCTTATCGATTTCAATTAATGACATTTATTGAAAAAGAACAAAAGGAATATTTGTTGTATCTAACAATTCTATGATTTTTGTTTGATGATAATAAACATATATGTATTATTATAAATGTTTTTATAATTGTACTATTCCACTACATCACAGACAGAACGAAATATTTATATTTAAATAAAATATTACTACGCAAGAATTTAAATATTCAAATAGTATTTTTATTAAAATATAATATTTTATTTCTACATTTGAATAGTACAAATTTCATAACTCCACTATTTTTACGTTTCACTGAAATACAATACATTCACATTCAATTTCATTTGTTACACTGTTCCTCACTGCAACATTCAGTCACTACAAACGCATTTACATTATGTTTTCACTCAACTCACTCTTATACAGACTCATTTACTCACTGTCACTCACTTTTGTCTTTTGTCTCTAGCTTCATAGTCAGTCCAGTCTTCTACTTACCTATCATAGGAACGCATGCACACAGTAAACTGGAACAAAATTAGTTTTACATTCTAGCAGATATAATTTCTATTTTAAAAATTTATTTACCTCAGAATTTTTGTGTGTTTCTCATCATATTTCATGACTTGATTTGATTTATTTGAACATCCATATGTGTCTAGACAGTTTGTGATATTCACAGTGATACACTATAAATACCACAAGGTAGACAAATTCTCTAATGCTCACATATATAAATTGCACGTGCATTATACATGTATACACATGTGTATGTATATACACATATTTATATGCAGGAAAAATACGGTCAAGCATCGTGAATCGACATAAACCAAGAAATCCAGTGCATATGCAGGCACAAAACACACACACATACATGCACATTTGTGTGCATATATATATATATATATATATATGTATGTATGTGTGTGTATGTATGTATGTATCTACACAGCAAGAACAGTGGTTCAACAAGTTCAAGTGAAACTCGACATGCAAACACAAATAAACAGCATTTATATACGGTCAACAACTTCATGGACACAGTAGAATAAGTCTGGGTGAAGTTCAAATAGCAACATGATCGAGCCATGCACATGAAAAGTGACAGAGCAACATACACAAATGGACAGGTCAGGGAACATGATGTGCAAAACAAAACCATTTCAAGTCAGCCCAAATACAACATATGTAAGCCAATTTCATTAACAAAAGCAAAGCCAAAGTAGTTCGGTTGCAGGCAAAGGTCACAATACAAATGGTCCAGATTGAGATAGTTTAACATGGTGGCTCGACACACACATATATACTCATATATATATATATATACGTGGCAATACGTGTGTGCAAATGCAACAAGTCAATTTCAAGTGCAACTGTCAAACATATATTGTGCAACAGCGAAGGTTTCACGCTCTCAACAGTTTCAAGCAAAAATGCCAAACAGTTATATACATGGCAATGTATGCAAGGCAGTTTTTCAAAACAGCTGAAAGTTCATGCGTACAAACACTGCAGAGACAAGATACAATGTAAACGTGTGTGTACACGTATTCACAAGCAAGACTAGAATTTCAAATTCAGACAGTCCAAGATCCAAATGTGCACAACATATAAGTGCCAAAGTAAAACCTCGAGTACAAGATAGTTGTAACACCCCATAAAATTCATAAGTATTAATAATAATTAAATAATTAAAATAGGCAATTAATTAGTATGGCTAGAAAATGAGATTTTGCAGCTTTAGAATTTGGCTATGAAATTCTTTTATTTGGATTCGTGGCGAAATTTTACATCGTTTTCGTATATAATATGCTGAGAACGGTCAATGTATGAAGAAGTTATGAACAAATGAATTTGGACAGTGAACGTAGAAAATATATATACAATTATACGAATATTAAATATATTGTCCAAATTATAAATAAAGAGGGAAAATTCAAAGTTTTAATTAAAGATAAGATCAGGGGGACAACATATATTGCATATATGAAATAACATAAACAGATAAAGGAACGTATTAAATAAAATAAACCGCTCAGCAACGCAGTCTGATTGGGCGTTCCAGCCCCGAAGGGGTCGATCGCCCCCCTTAAGAGGTGTCGACCGCTAGGGTCGACCGCTCGGCGGTTGGATAACCCAATAAAGCTTGCTGGTTAGGGTTGTTCTTAGAGGGCTTACATAAATACAAGGCTTAGATTAATTGTAATTAATCTAACAGTCTATGCTCACACAGACAGCTATATATACCCCTCTTATCACTCTAAGAAAACCATAATCATTCTCCATCTCTGCCTACATGCTTCTTCTCTACCATTGTTAAACTCCAAAGAAAAATAAAAGAATGGGTTAAGGTTTCTTCTAATTCTCTAACTCTATTCTAATTTACATAATTTTAAAATTCTAGAATTTAGCATAAACATATATGTATAAGATTCTAATGTATGTCTCTTATATGTATATCATTAGGAGGATTATTGGAGCTCACTTGAACGTAAAGAATTACTGCATATCTTGTAATTCTACCACAGATTTCTCTCTATTCCGCCTAGATTTGTGAGTGGAATATGGTTTACTTAAGGCATATTCATGTTTTTAATAGCTTGTCATGTGAATAGAAATGCCTAGAGGGATTTGGATATTTGATAATGTAAACATGAAAGCCCCCAAATCTTTTATCTTGTAATTGCATATGAATTGCCATGAATAATTGGGTTTTGTGGATTTTTGGTTTTTGTATTGGATTAAAATGAATATGAGTGTTGTCACTATTATTCCTATTTCATGTAATTAACTTTTATTTACCAGTGCGTGTAACCTAACAAAGGTTTAGATTTGATTATTTTATGATTTGGTTTGGGTTTGGATCCTAATTTGAATCCAAACGCATTCAAAGGTAAAATAGATCAAATTTAAGCATTTTTATGTGCATAAAGCCAAAAGTGGTGAATTAGGTGAAATAAGGATTTTAAACATTCAAGTATAAGTGTATGTAATATGATATTTTAATCTAATATTGAAATCATTCCAACAAGCCTAGGATGCAAATTGAAATTGTTATGTACGTAGATTTTCCATTCACTGCTATTTGTTATATTGTCACTATGTCATCATGCCTATGTTATAGCTGTAAAAATATGGAAAGTATAACTTGTATGCCTTGAATTAGACAAACTGACAATTGCCACCTCTTTAGAATGTTTCCCCATTTACACGAATGTTTACGTTAATTAGGCACTATTATTATATTACTTATATAAACGTAATCAACGTATTTAATGTTACATTAGCATAATAAATGTGATTAGGTTAGAATTCGAATTTGAAATGACCCCTTAACATATATATACATATATATATATATATGCTTGCTTGTGCGTACGTATATAGAATGGCTTAAATATATATAAATAAGTGACACATTGACACGAGGTTAGTTTCCATTTGTGGTAGAAGCCTACCCGGAACTGACCAGCAAATCCAGCAACCACAGTTAGACCCAACTAATGTGAGATGTCTAGCTACCATGGGCAATTCATAAACGTAGTATACTAGACATGAGGTTAAACCAACTTGAAATAGAAGTCTGCTCGGAACCGACCAACATATCCATCGGCTACAGGTGTACGGTTTAATGTGAGAGGTCTAGTGTGTATAACTATATATATAACTATATATATATACTATTGTGCGTGAAAATAAGTAGGTTTACTATGCCTTGAGATCGTAAGTGGCTGACTCTCTTTTTATCTAGTTTGGGACTCAAGTGGTTGGGACTAGGATCCCTTCGAAGGTTTAATCCTTGAAAAGGAACCAAAGTCATGGGACCGCCCTTACAGATTTGAAGTAGGGCTTTGTGTCCTCCTTCTCTAAAAGTGGTAAGGCGTAAAAAGATAATGGAGTAGGATAATTCACAGAGATGTCCACTTCCTCTAGAAGCTTATAAGGGCTCAACTAGGGAAAGATTGGTAATTGAAGGATATATGGCCATTGCATGCTCATCAACTGTCTAAGGGAATTCTTAAGCGACATAGTTGTCCTAACAGGTAATATGAGTTAAGTAGTAATGTTCGTAATACTACTTCTCATATTACAAATGAGATAATAGACTTAAGAACGTTAACATACTAGGACGGGGTTTGAAAGGGCTAGGGGTCTGCCTCAGGGTTATAAGAGATCGTAATAATCCACCTTTAATGGGGCCATAAGTGACCGAGAATGCCACCTCATTTGGTCTTTATCCTAAAAACACTAATGGGCGATTGACTTGGACATCCACTCCATTGGTTAAATGCTTATGGTTGTGTGAATATTGTGTGCTGCGTAGACATACCTTGACATATGTAACTTGCTAAAAATATAGGGTATGAACATTAAGTAACACTATATTTCAGCCACACAGAACTTTATGTTCTGACCCCTCTCCTTAACATCCAACTGGTTAGTAGATGGGGTAAAAGCCATGGATGATGTCATGATTGAAGCCAATGAAGAAGATGAAGTTATAATGATATTATTAGCAATTATTGATTTACTTCTTTTTTAATCTTACGAGAATGAACTATTTGATGTAACTATTGAACAGACGTAATTGTGACTATTGTATTTTTGAGATTTTGAAATAATGGTTCATCTTATTTGAATATTATAGTTTCTTTTTCTGCTGTGTGATATTTTCATTTGAATTATATGTTATTATTATATGTGCAAATGTAATCCTTACAGGAACCTATGACCCATTTAGAATGGCTCTAAGTTTCGATGGGACTTTTCTAGGTCGAAATTTAGGCCCATTCTGGTGGGTTGTTACATTTGGTATCATAGCATAGGTTACCCGATTATAAGGGTAATATACGTATGAGAGGCATATTTGTATATTGCAAAAGGTTTTTCAAACTATATATATATAATATTTACCCCAATAAGCATACACATTTATACTAGGCACATTTTCGTTTCTTCCTTTTTTAGCTTAAATACTATCTCAGGAATATCCACTAAGGGATTTTCCATTTATTTCCAGACAGTAGAATGGTTGAAAACCCTAATGAGCAGGGAAACCAGGCAAGACCCCACTACTTGCTAGAATGGTTTCAGCATTACCTCCTGACTGTGGAACAGATCACTGTCGCTAATCCTGCCCCAGTGGCTCCTGCAGCCCCTACCGCTGAAGCGGCCTTTGATTTTTCTCGCTTTTGTATGACCTTTACGAATATTGGAGGGAAATCGTTTTCTGGAAAGAAGGCTTTGATAGTGCCCAATTTTGGGTTATGGACCGTGGAAGATTCTTTGAGGCTACTGTGTGCCCCGATGAAGTAAAAAGGAGGATGGGGGCCTAGCACTTGAAGGATGAAACCCATGAATGGTGGAACTTAATATCGATGGGGAACGAGGGCCAGATCTTTACATGGGTTGAATTCAAGATCTGTTTCATAGCGAAATTTTTGCCAAGGGAAGAAATTACTATTCAGCTAGAGAAATTCATCAACCTCAAGCAAGGAAGCTTGAGCCTGCAAGAAGTATATCCAAATTCACCGAGTTGTGTAAGTTTGGATGAGGGTTGTTAGACGCCCCCATGAATAAAGCCCTTAGGCTTGTTAAAGGACTGAAATCCCCGTTGAAGGAAACCCTATTAGCCCAAGTAACATTTAGGGCAACTTTTGAGACTGTAGTTGAGGCAGCTACCCTCTGCGTGGCTGAAAGCCCCAAGGAGGAGAAAGAAGGAGAGAAAGAAGAAAACTCCAACACAAATAAGAAAAAGGAATGGTGGAAAAGCAAGAAGAAGAACAAATTCAAAACGGACGCTAAGACTTGTACGAGGTACAACCGCAAGGGCCAAGGATTGTAGGACTTCATTAGCAAAAAAGGAGTTAAAGGGAAAATGTTACTACTGCCATGAAGAAGGACACATGTCCAAAGACTTCCCAAAGCCCAAAGATGTTAAGAGTGGCCAAAACTATGCAATAGAAGCAACACCAGTTCAATGTCGACCCTCAAGAGGCCAAGGGCAGCCTGCACTCGAAGGTATAAGCTTTGTTGTAGGAAACTCAGTATAAACCTTGTTTGATTCCGGAGCGACCCATTCTTTTATCTCCAAGCAATTAGTAAATATGTTGAACCTTTCCATATCTATCTTGGATAGTCCGATAGAGTAGCCAACCCTATCGGAATATCTAAGTATTTTGAACTGTTATGTAAAGACCTAGTATTGGAGGTTAACAATGTCGAGTTCCATTGCGAAGTGTATGCGTTGGATTTTATGGAGCATGACCTTATCCTAGGTATGAATATCGTTTTATGGGGCCGTCATAAATTACGATAAGTGACTCGTTTGTCTTAGGAGCCGAGGAGGACGTAAGCTAAATATTCCTTATAATATTAGAAACAAGGATAAAGCCTAATTATATTCCTTATTTCCTAGTTCTGAAGGACCATCTTCGGTCCCTATAGTTTGTGAGTTCTTGGATGTTTTTGAGGAAGGCATGGGACTTTTGCCCCACGGAGAAAACTTCTTTCGTATTGACCTAGAGAAGGATGCTAGACCTGTAGCACTGCCCTTGAGGCATATGGCACTCGAGGAAAGAAGGGAGTTAGATAAACAAATTTTAGAGTTGTTGCGAAAAGGTTTCATTCGTCGAAGTACCTCAGAATGGGGTGCACCTGTTGTATTTGCCACCAAAGGGGACGAACCTTTGAGACTTTGTGTGGACTATAGGGAACTTAATAAATTGATCAAGAAGAATAGGCACACTTTACCTAGAATCGATGACCTTTTTGACCACTTGGGAGGAGCCCGAGTATTTTCTCAACTAGACCTTGCTACTGGATTTCACCAGTCAAGAATTGCGGAGGACAGCAAGGACAAAACTGTGTTAAGGACGCCAAACGGATTGTTCCAATGGGAAGTTATGCCCTTCAGACTAACGAATGCTCCCACCTTCTTTGTTGACCTCATGAGTAGAGTGTTTAGGGGCATTGTAAATAAAATTGGGGTAGTCTTCATAGATGATATCCTTATATTTTCAAAAGATCGTAAAGAGCATGAATGACACTTGAGACAAGTGTTAGGGATATTAAGAAAGAACATTGAAAGAAAAATTATTGAAGTGCCATTTCTAGAGGGAAGAAGTAAGATTTTTAGGACATATTGCGTCGAGCGAAGGCTTGGCCGCAGACCCCGTAAAAATCGAGGCAATCAAGGAATAGAGAACACCTCGAAATGCTACAGAGGTAAGAAGTTTCCTTGGATTGGATGAGTATTATAGGAAATTCATTAAAGACTTCGCAAAAGATTGCTACTCCCTTAACCCAATTAACAAGAAAGAATTTGGTACTCGCTTGGAGTAATAAATGTGAAAAAGCCTTTAAGAAATTAAAAGAGGCATTAACTAGCGTACCAGTCCTAATTATACCCGATGGTTCAAAAAAATTCACCATTTACACTGATGCATGTGGGACCGGTTTAGGAGCAGTCCTTATGAAAGAAGGAAGAGTAGTTTCCTATGCTAGTAGTCGCCCTTAAGATGTAGAGGCATTATTTTTTATGGGAGAAATTTGAACTCTTTACCGACCATAATTCCCTTAAGTATTTATCTTCTCAACATGACCTAAACTTGAGACAATAAAGGTAGATGGAGTATATTACTCATTTGACTTTACGATTTAGTATACCCCAGGCAAGGGGAATGTTGTGGCATATACTTTAAGAAGGAAACATGCGACTTTAAATGTGATCCTAGAATGGAAACAATTAGAGTTCCTCGTTAATTTTAATTTTCAACCCTCACCAACCACTTCTAATGGTTTTCTTGGGGCTATGATAGTCAAACCTACCCTAAGAGAGAGGATCCAAAGCACACAAGACTTTAACGAGGAATTAAGAGGCATAAAAGAGAAAGTGGGAAGGAAAGAAACCTTTCCTCATTCGCTTAGGTATTCGACCAACAATGATGGGAGTTTACTTTGGGATGGACGATTTACGTCCCTAAGGATGAAGGATTGAGGAAAGAAATTCTAGAGGAGTTCCATAGGTCAAAATTGACCATACACCCGATGGGGATAAAATGTACAAGGACATGAAGAGGAATCTCCATTGAGAAGGAATGAAGAGAGACGTAGCCAAGTTCGTGGCCAAATGCTTGACGTGCCAAAATGTCAAAGTGGAACATGGGAAGCCCGGAGGACTGTTATTACCTTTAGAGATCCCCACGTAAAAGTGGCAACATATTTACATGGACTTTGTAGATGGGCTTCCAAGATGCCAAAAGGGGAATAAGGTCATTTGGGTTGTGGAAGATCGTCTAACTAAGAGCGCCCATTTTATACCAGTCAAGAAGACAAGGACTACATCCTCGTTATCCCAATTATATGTCAAAGAGATAGTCAGACTACATGGTTTCCCATAAAGTATCGTAAGTGATAAGGACCCCTTGTTTATAAGCAAATTTTGGAGAACCCTACAAGCACCATTGGGGACGACCCTTAACTTAAGCACAACTTATCATTCATAGATCGATGGACAAACAGAGAGAGTAAACAGAAGCTTAGAATACTTGCTCATAGCTTGCATTATTGACTTTGGAGGAGTTTGGGAGAAGTACCTACCACTTGTGGAGTTCACGTTTAATAATAGTTTTCAAGCGACGATTGGTATGGCCCCTTTCGAAGCGCTATACAAGAGGCCATGCAAATCGCCAACTAGTTGATTGGAAACTACTAACAAGGTTATACTCGGACCAGACTTCGTCTGTGAATCCACGAAGAAGATATCTTTGACTAGGCAGAGAATGAAGGCAGCCCATGACCGTCAGAAATCGTATGCCGATAAGCGAAGGAGGTAACTTGAGTTCAATATTGGAGACTTGGTGTTCGTAAAAGTATCCCCTCTTAAGAAGACTGTTCTGTTTGGGAAGACTGGGAAGTTGGCTCCCAGATTTATTGGACCTCCTAGTATCATCAAGAAGATAGGATCTTTGGCTTATCGAGTGGATCTCCCAGAGCATCTATCGGGAATCCATAATGTTTTTCATGTATCTTATCTTAGGAAATGCCTTCATGATTCTGCTATCAGACTCGAGCTTGATGAAATCGGGGACATAGAAAAACTCAATTTGGAGTCCAGGGTTCCCCGTGCAACTGCAAGGATTGAGAGCACGGAATCAAGAGACTCCGCAACAAAATCATTCGCCTTGTCCGAGTACAATGGGGAAATGACCATGCGGAAAGCACATAGGAGACCGAGGATAAGATGAGACAGACTCACCCAGAGCTTTTCATGGGTAACTTTTCCTCAAAATAAACTTTATGGATGCATTGTGGTTGCTAGATTGGATGTTAGGAAATGGATACAACACCATCGCACTGAGCACTCATATAGAATATATGCATATTTAGGTTGTTTGCATACATATTGTATCACTTATTAGACCTACATGTTAGGGTAGAGCTCACTTTAGTGAGTCTGCAGTTCATAATCACTGCGAGTCATGGATGCTTACAGATGAATTATAAATAACATGGGTGTACAACATGAATGTTTCGAGTGAGTTATATTTTTCGCCCCTTAAACATATTTCAAGACGAAATCTATTTTAAGGGGGAAGAATATAACACCCCGTAAAACTCATAAGTATTAATAATAATTAAATAATTAAAATAAGCAATTAAATAGTATAGATCGAAAATGAGATTTTGCAGCTTTTGGAATTTGGCTACGAAATTCTTTTATTTGGATTTTAGCGAAATTCTACATCGTTTTCATATATAATATGCTGAAAACTGTCAATGTATGAAGAAGTTATGAACAAATGAATTTGGACAGTGAACGCAGAATATGTATATAATAATATGAATATTATATATATATATATAGTCCAAATTATAAATTAAAAAAAAAGAGGGAAAATTCAAATTTTGAATTAGAGATAAGATCAGGATGACAACATATACTTCATATATGGAATAACATAAAGAGATTCAGGAACATATTAAATAAAAAAACAGCTCAGCAACGTAGCCTTATTGGGTGTTCCAGCCCTGAAGGGGTCGACTGCGCCCCCCTTCCTTATGGGGTGTCGATCGTCGGTCGACCGATCGGCGGTTAGACAGCCCAATAAAGCTAGTTGGCTAAGGTTTTTCTTAGAGGATATATATAAATCAAAGGAATGGATTAATTCTAATTAATCCAACGGTCTATACTCACATGGGAAGCTATATATTCCCCTGTTATCACTCTATGAAAACCCTAATCATTCTCCATCTCCGCCTCCATGCTACATCTCCACCATTGTTAAATTCCAGAGAAAAATTAAAGAATAGGTTAAGGTTTCTTCTAATTCTCTAACTCTATTCTAAATCTCTCTCTATTCTAATTTACATAAGTTTAGAATTCTGGAATTTAACATAAACATATATGTATAAGATTCTAATGTATGTCTCTTAAATGTATATCGTTAGGAGGATTATTGCAGCTCGCTTGAACGTAAAGAATTACTGCAGATCTTGTAATTCTACCATAGATTTCTCTCTATTCTGCCTACATTTGTGAGTGGAATATGGTTTACATAAGGCATATTCATGTTTTTAATAGTTTTTCATGTGAACAGATATGCCTAGAGGGATTTTGATATTCGATAATGTAAACATGAAAACCTCCAAATCCTTTATCTTGTAATTGCATATGAATTATCATGAATAATTGGGTTTTGTGGATTTTTGGTTTTTGTATTGGATTAAAATGAATATAAGTGTTATCAATATTATTCCTATTTTATGTAATTCACTTTTATTTACTATTAGGTGTAACCTAAATAGGTTTAGATTTGATTATTTCATGATTTGGTTTGGGTTTTGATCCTAATTTGAATCCAACTGCATTTAAGGGTGAAATAGATCAAATGTAAGCATTTTTATATGCATAAAGACAAAAGTGGTGAATTAGGTTAAATAGAGATTATAAACATACAAGTGTAAGTGTATGTAATACTCTATTTTAATCTAATATTAAAATCATTCCAACAAGCCTAGGATGCAAGTTGAAACTTTTATGTATGTATATTTTCCATTCACTGTTATTTGTTATATCGTCATTATGTCATCATGCCTATGTTATAGAGGTAAGAGTATGGAAAATCTAACTTGTATGCTTGAATTGGACAAATTGACAATTGCCTCCTCTTTAGAACGTTTCCCTGTTTACACGAATGTTTATGTTAATTAGGCGCTATTATTATATTACTTATATAAGCATAATCAACATACTTAATGTTACATTAGCATAATAAATGCGATTTGGTTGGAATTCGAATTTGAAATGTCCCCTTAACAAATATTTGTATTTGTTTGCCTATATGTGCATATATAGAATGACTTAAATATATATAAATAAATGACACATGGACACAAGGTTAATTTCCATTTGTGGTAGAAGCCCGCCCGGAACCGACCGGCAAATCCAGTAACCACAAGTAGGCCCAACTAATGTGAGATGTCTAGATGCCATGGGCCATTCATAAACTTAGTACACTAGACACGAGGTTAAACCAACTTGTATTAGAAGTCTTTCCGGAACCGACTGGCATATCCAGCATCTACAGGTGTACGGTTTAATGTGAGAGGTCTAGTGTGTGTATATATACATATATAACTACATATATAAGTCTATTGCATGTGAAAATAAGTAGGTTTACTACGCCTTGAGAAAGTCTTAAGTGGTTTACTCTCTTTTAATCTAGTTTGGTACTTTAGTAGTTAGGACTAGGTCCCTCCAAAGGTTTACTCCTTGGAGAGGAACCAAAGTCATGGGAACCCCCTTACTAGATTTGAAGTAGGTCTTTATGCCCTCCTTCTCTAAAAGTGGTAAGGCATAAAACGGTAATGGAGTAGGGTAGTTCACGGAGATGTCCACTTCCACTAAAAGCTTACAAGGGCTCTATTAGGGACAGATTGGTAATTGAAGGATATGTGGCCATTGCATGCTCACCAACTGTCTAAGGGAAGTCTTAAGCGACATAGGTGTGCTATCAGGTAATATCAGGTGTGCTACCAGGTAATATCAGTTGAGTAGTAACGTTCACAATACTACTTATCATATTACAAATAAGAGAATAGACTTAAGAATGTTAACATACTAGGACGAGGTCTAAAAGGGCTAGGGGTCTGCCTCAAGGTTATAAGAGATTATAAGAATCCGCCTTTAATAGGGCCATAAGTGACCGAGAATGCCACCATGTTGGGTCTTTACCCAAAAAACACTAATGGACGATTGACTTGGATATTGTTTATCCCTTAAAATCATACACATTTCGGCCGATTAAATCCGAATAGAGATTTTGGATCGAGTATCATAAGGCTCGGTCATGCGTTGAAGGTCTCAGCCGCACAAACCTAGGTCTAGCAAAAGTGGCCATTCACATACAACCAAGGTTGATCGCACATCAGAAGGACACTCATTCCCATATAAAAGAGGTCGGTCGCGCAAAGCAAGGAGAAACATTAAGGTCGACCGCTCAAAATTATCTCGATCGCTCGTTAGCATTCCCCTAGTTGGCTACCCCTTGGTCCTCAAACAATATACTCAGTCGCTCGTGCAAAACTACCTTGGTCGGTCGTACTTGCCTATTAGGCAAGTGACACGAAGTTCCAAGATGGCAAACACATATCCTATATCTACTTGTGCATTGCAACCATGGTCGCTTGTTCATCTTTTGGACAGATACCACTACTCCACTTAGACATCACCTATCGGTCGATCAAAGAAAGGCATATATTAATTCATGGTCATCCTGGGAATATGGTCGTACATTCTCTAGACGGTCGCTCGTACACTCACCATCCATCCACATGTTCGCCTGTTCCACTTGCCCGCTCGCACAAGACAGCTGGGTACAGCTGTCGACAATCGGTTACAATTAGACGGTTGCATTTTCGTAAATAGTTGCACAAGCAAGCCAAAACCTGTATATATGAATTTTAGCTCATTTATTCATGGGAGCTCACCTATAAAGAGGCCATGACTTCCACACTTTAGGGGATGGATTTCCACCACCCCAAAGGGCTGCCAAATTGTTTTCTTTACTCATTTCAAGTGATCCTAACATCATCTAACACTTCCAAATAAAGATCTAAAGCTTGATCCACCATGGCTTCGATCGAGATCAACCAAGCACTTTAGAGATTGAAGATCCTCCTTCATCCTCCTAGCATAGAAGATTTTTCACCATTTCTCCGCTGGTCCAATCATTTCTCCACCAATTTACATAGATCTAATTGACATTTACTTGTAATAAGAGAAGACGAATGTACAAAGAGATATTCTATGTCTTGTAAATATTGTCATGATAATGCAAGCTACCTTCATAGTGGACGTATGCCTAGCTTAAGGCCAAACCACTCTAAATATTGCCTTCATTTTACTTTTCTCCACACTTTTTACTTTTAATCTTTTTGTTTTTGTGACCCCATTAAATCTTTGACCATATTGGTGAAGTACAGTTCACGTACTCTTGGTGTTTGAGCCCATTTTTGACTCAACATTTAGCGCCCACCATAGGGCCTCATTTGCGTATCCTTCCTTCGCACTTCTCTCAAGGTTGAGAGCCTTGCCTTGTAGTTCTAAGCCCGCTTCTATTGTAGATCCACTAGATCTAAGATCCAGGCAAACCATCAAAGTCATGAGTAGACCAAAAGAGAGTACTAATAAGACCGTCAAGGAGACCGCTGTAACAATGCTAACAACAGTACACCCCCTACCAACCCTTACGGAGTGGATGAATCTTCTGGGGCTAGGGCGGCTGTAACATGAAGGGAATTGGATGAAGTTGTCGCAAATTTAACAAGTCAAATAGATATCGTAAATAGTGCTATGTTATAAAAACTTGAGTCTATGTTCACTATCCAAGCTGCTACTGCAAAAGTTACCATAAATGCTACTCGTCCTTAACTTGCTAGAACTACTCATATGAACAATGTAGGTTCCTCCTTTTCAAGTTCAAACGAGAAAACTTTGTCCAGGAGATTACAGACTCTAATGATCCTAACCATAAAGAAGAGAAACCACCTACGCACAATAATTCCAATAAAGCAACCTCTCGACAGGTCCTTAGATCCACTAATGGGGCACCTCCCCATGAGGGAAGCCCAAGACCCCAGAATCTAAATCATGACTGTTTGCTTAGGCAAACATCCGCAAGGAAAAGGGCATCTGCTCTGTGGAATAGTATAGCAAAGAGGAACACATATCAGAAATGGTACGTGAAATAATGTAAGAAAGCTTGAAGAAAGGGTACAATGAAAAGGAGTGGGAATTTTCTCCTACTAAGACCCTACTCACCGAGAGGACCAAGATGGCTCTATATCCACAAAACTTCAAACCCCCAACGGTGCAAGCTTATGATAGAACGAGTGATCCCAACGTGTTCTTGTGCAAATACGATCAGTATATGGACGGGGAACGTGCCACAGACGAGCTCAAGTGTCTCTACTTCCCAATTTATCTAGAAGGGGTGGCCTACCTCTAGTTCGCAAAGCTGACACCAAAGTTAGTGGACGATTTTGCTACCTTAGCCAAGTTGTTTAGGGAACAGTTCAGGCTACAAGCCACCAAGGTTCAGGATATTATGGAACTAAATGAGCTACAACAAAGGCCAGGAGAATCCATCAAAGCTTTTCTTACTCACTTCAAGGCGGCGACAGCTGAAGTTGAAAATTATAAGCCCCATTTGGTTCTGATGGCTTTGAAAGGAGCCATATGCAAGAAGACCAAGCTTGGACGATGGATTAAGAAGAAGAAACCAACAATACTCAAGCAACTGGTTAATAAAACTGAAGAATATATCAGTGTCGATGAGGATCCGGCCTATGCCTTGGATGTCCCAGAAAGTAATATACAGCCCGGAAAGAAAAGAAATGTGCAAGACAACCAAAAGGATTATGGTAGTCGAAAAAGGGGCAATGAGGGAAAGGATAACCAGACCAATAAGAAACTTTTCTTTTTTAAGAATTGTGAGTTCACTCTTCTCAATGACACCATGGGGAACATACTCATGGCAACTAAGGATATCGAGAAATATCCAGCGGCAAAGCAAATAAAGTTTAATGATGCTGCAGTGAAGTCAGGCAGGTTCTGTCAATTTCACAACCAGCTAGGTCACAATACCAACGAGTGTAGGAATCTAAAGTCACTAATCGAAGAACTGAGTAGGAAGAATCATCTACAACAATATGTGAAAAATCCAATATCCTTAAGCATCGCTCCAACTCCCTAAAGGCAGGGGCATCAGATGATCAGTCTGGTTCAAGTAATGGAACTCATTCTCAAACCAATCCAAGGCTAATCATCAATTGATAACCATTGATGCTGCTCCAATTTCAATGGCTCGGAATAAGCGCACATTACCACCACTGCTTTATTTTCATGCATCACTTCATAATTTACTTAATGATAATATTTAGAATTCGTGTAAACAATCTGTAATACTTTGCAAACATTTAGTTCTATGACTAAGAGCGTATCTTCTTGTATGATTACCTTGCATGTAGCACTTTATCTTTAATCGGAACTTGATTGAAATGTCTCATATTGCAGGTCATCGATCAAGCGATTGTTCCTTCAGAACCCAACGAAACATAGCAACCCTAACAATACTCACTCAAGCACTAAAAGTAGTAAATATTAACATACACAAAACAAAAAACATAGCCTTGAAAAGACAATGGGGGAAGTCACAAAAGTTCAAGCAACGAACAAGCGCCACCACAAATGAACAAGATGCCATAACTCTCATAAAAGCGCACTCCCCAAAGAAAGAATCTCAAAGCTCTAGTTTCAGAATTGAGATATCCAGCCAAAATAAGCGGCTAACAAAGGAATGGGAGCTGACCAACAGGAAAAAGATTGCAAGTTCCACCGTAGAAGCACCTTCTTAAACGAAAGGTCTAGGATGCCATTTTTACAAACTGAGGCAATAATTGATAAAGGAACCAGCATCTGCCTTGTGGGATGAAGCAACATGTCAGAAGGACCGACAAAAACCTGATGTTGGAAGTACCAGCATCAGGATGGATGGACCAACAACCCAAGCTGGAAGGACCAGCAACTTGTCGGAAGGACCAACAAAAAACCTAATGTTGGAAGTACCAGCATCAGGCCGGAAAGACCGGCAACAATCTGGAAGGACCAGCAGTCGGAAGGATCGACAAAACCTAGGCTATAAGTACCACTCCTAGGCCGGAAGGACCGGCAACAAGTTGGAAGGACCAGCATTAACAAAAATCCTAGCCGAAAGGGGGTATCCAATATAATCCTCCTAATTCTCAATTGATCAGAACGGACAGGACGAAACTTGGATTAAACTTGAAACCCAAGACCTCCCCGGGGGGCACATGTTTAAACCTAATCTCCGAAGGAGTTAGATTGCCAAGTTAGTGAGAAATATGGTTGAACACACACACACAAAATAATAATAAATAAAACCCCTCTTCGGAGGCATGTATTCAAGTCTAATCTCCAAAGAGCCTCGATTACCATTGTAACACCCCGTATTTCTGTTAATACTAATATTCACAAATTAAAAGAATTAATATTGAGAATTTGCACGAAATAGCCTTAAAAGGCATATAACAAATTTGAGGTATGTGAATTGCCTTAAAAGGCGAAAAATGGAATTAAAACATTAATTGGAAAATTAATGTGTAGAAATGGTCATAAGTTAATTATGGATTAATTTGAATTCATGAATAGGTGCGTGTGTATATATATATATTTATATATATATGGGCAGTTAATGTAAACATGAATAGAAGTTTATTAATTTGCTGAGTGTTTGCTGAGTCACTTCTGACTCATTGCTGAGTCAATAAGATAAACCCCATCTTGTCTGAATGGCTGCGGTTATTTCTAGGTTAAATCTAATGGCCTAAATGAATCCTAACATCTATAAATAAGTGGGTAGACTCTAACCCTAAATCACTTGAAAAATTGGAGAGCTACCGACATGCCGTTGCCATGGAGTTCAGCATAGCCGTCACAAACTAAAGAAGAAGAAGGCCTAATCTACAAACTAAATCTACTTAAATCAAATCAAAAGCTCTCTCTCTTTCTATTTCTCTTCTTTAAAATTGTGAGTATGATGAATCTCACAATATTATTATAAAATAATTTGATTAAGTTATGAATGGATCACAAGAAAGTGATATGAATTGTTATGTATTTGTAAATTATGTTGTGGATCTCTTGTTATGCTATTATGTTATCATATATATGTTGTTATGTTGTAGTGATTATGTTGTAAATAATCCTATGCTATGTCATATGTGATTAATCATGTTATGCCATGTTGTAAATCATGCTATGTTATGTTGTAAATCATATCATGCCTATGTTGCAAATTATGATATGCTATGTTGTAAATCTTATATATGTTGTAGATCTCATATTATCACATATGTTGAAATACTTATGTTATATGATAATGATGTCATGTTAAGTTGTGTTGAATCATACAAGTTGTAAAATCATGATGTTAGTATTTATGCGAATTGGATCATGTTTAAAGTTTATGTTTTTTTATATAATAGATCTTGATTATGGGAATTTGCCTATTGAGTTAGGTGTACCCATATACATGAATCTACAAATTAATTGGATCTTGAATATGGGAATTTGCCTATTAAGTTAGGTGTACCCATATACACGAATCTATGATTAAATGAATTTTGATTTTTGGGAATTTGCCTATTGAGTTAGGTGTACCCATATAAAACCATATTGTTAATGATGTTGATTCACACATGTCCTATACAAGTTTATGAAATTTGATCAAAATCATATTATGTGAATTATGAATAAGTTGACACCCTTAGATCCATGACATGTATAACCTTATGCAAGTTGTAATGTATGCAAGTTTTACCCCTTGTTATGATTTATTTAGTCACATATATATGTTGTTGTTGTGAATATTTTCTTTTATGCTATGAGTTAGACTAATCGGGTCTAGCATACATTTTGCGAATAAACGTTCAAACATGGGGTAGGGGTAATATTAGGAAATTAATAAATTGGGGTGCAATTGATATGATTTTGCATGCCTTAAATGGATGTCCGTAATTGAGTCAATTATGGACATTGTTAAATTTGGAATTAATTAATAATTCAAGTAGGGAATTATTAAAACTGGGGAAAGTGGATTATTAATAATAATCAATGCTTAGGACACGAGGTTGGACCCGTTTGTGACGTAAACCTGTCCGGACCCGCCCGGCAAATCCAGTAGTCACAAATGTCGGCCCAATGTGAGAGGTCCTAGGCCCAAACTAAAGCATAACAGTTGTAAAGACACGAGGTTAGACTCTTTTATGGTGTAAGACTGCCCGGACCCGCCCGGCAAATCCAGCTGCCATAAATGCCAGTCTAATGTGAGAGGTCTTTATGAGGTTATGGCCTTAATGAATTAAGAAATACTTAGCCAGATAATCATGTAAGGTGGGACATGGGGGTTAAGTAGGTGCCATGGGTGGCATGAGGAATCTAGTGGTTGCCTTTAGAGGCATTTGAAATACGATTAGACTTAACCAAATACACATGTAAATGAACATGACTAAGTGGGTTAAGTGGATGGACTAATGGGACAAGCTTAGGTGGAATGCTTGTGGGAAATAATGGGGGCCCATTTCAACCAGTATCCCAAAACGTATCTTTGTGGGCTCGACCCAAGTCGAGGACGGGACACGCATACTGGGTTTGACTATAAGAGGCCAAAACAGGGAGCGGTGGCAACGCAAGTCCAACGGGTTTCATATGCGTGTGTGGACCCGGGCTGGTAGGTAAGACGTTGTTGCATCGTGTAGGTATAAGCCGTGCATCTCCGTTATATCGGGTTGCCACTTTAGGGGAATGATACACCCCACTGTGGGGCCAGCACGGGTATCTACGAGTAGGGAGCCGATCGAAAAATGGAAAGTGGGGTACACCTAGTGGAGATAGGGGCAGGCGGCACCTATGTAGTCAGCTAGGAGTTCGTAAAGCCATTAAGAAAGTTTCTAAGTGAAGCTAAGTGGAATCAATCTTTAGGGTGACTGGTGTGGTGCAGTATAGTGTTTATCCTTTAGTATTTAGGAGCTGCTATAACGTTTCCTTTAGCGATTGTCTATGTCCTTAATCTGCTCTTTCATAGACATTTCCTTGTTTTCCAGCTTATGCCTTAGTCCAGTTATTTTGATAATAGTATTGTAGAATTATCATACTCGCCAGACTTTATGTCTGACCCCCCCCTCTTTTTCATCTTTTTTCTCCCTCCAGGTCCTCAGGTTGGGCCAAGTTCCAGTGGATTCTGATTGGATTGCTTATCTCTTGGAAAGCTTGGACTGCTGAAGTAAAGTCCAGCTTGTTATCTTTCTTTTTAATGGCTATTTATGTAATGGGATTATGTACTTGTTTTATCAAGATAGATATTGTACTTGACTTTGATTATGGTGTTATGATGTAATCAAACATGTTTTGACTTCTGCTGCAATTGAAATAAAGTTTTAAAATTTCCAAGTACTATTTTGTTGAAATTTTACTGTTCTATATTCACCTAAAACCTCCATAGAAGTTAATGCATTCCCTTTGTGAGTGACATTAATGGACGTGGGGTGTTACACGTGGTATCAGAGCATAAGGTTACCAGAACAGATAAAAATTTTAGAAAAATATTTTTCTAAAGTATTTTTGGAAGAAGTGCTTTCAAAAACATGTTATTTAGAGAAAGTTTTTATGAAAAACATAATCCCAAATAGCCATATCTTTATCTTTATCTTTCGAATTCTCCATTTTGAATCTTTCCTTTTTCGTTTCAGCATGGCTGAAGATCTTAATCTCCCAGAAGGTGTGACGGTTCCAGGGTGGTTTAGGAGATATTTGGAGGCTAGGGCCACCACTGCAGGCCCAGCAGATGTTCCTCCACCCCCAGTTGCACCCATTCCTCCTCCTCCTCCTCGTGTTGACACTTTTGCAAAGACGTGCAAGGAATTTAAGGCTATGGGAGGAAAAACTTTTCAAGGGACTGAGACGTTTGTGGAGGCCAGAGACTGGCTTAAGGAGACTGAGGAATTGTTGGATATCTTTGAAGTGGAAGATGGGAGGAAAGTCCGTTTAGCTGCTTGGTTAATGAAGGGAGAGGCCTCGTTTTGGTGGGAGGTCACTAACGGGGAACATCCAGTTGATTCATGGGCGGATTTCAGACGAAGGTTTGAGGCAAAGTTTCTTTCAAGGGCAGAGGAGAATTTAAATATGGAAAAATTCCTGACATTAAAGCAAGGGAGCTTATCAGTGAAGGAGTATGTCAATAAATTTAATCAGTTAGCAAGGTTTGGCTTGGAGTTGGTGAACACGCCAGAGAAGAAAGCTTTGAGGTTCGTTAGAGGCTTGAATGAACCGTTTCAAGGGTTGGCTATGACCCACATCCCTATGGGAGCCACCTTTGAAAGGCTAGTAGAAATGGCACTTATGCATGAGGATAAGGCAGTTGAAAAGATAGGGGATCAGAAGAAACCCCAACAGCAAAATAAGAAGGGTGGTAAAAACAATAATGGCAAAGGGAAGAAGAGATGCTTCAATTGTGGGACGCCTGGCCATCTCAGCAAAGATTGTAGAAAGAAAAAGAAGACTGGTTGTTTTCATTGTGGAGATGCGGGACATTTGGTGAAGGACTGCCCAAAGAAGGGGCAGAGGGCAGGGTCTACCTCGGGAGGACAGGTGCAGGCTCTTATGGCACCAGGGCAGGCAAGGGGGCAAGTTCAGGCTATTGCGGCCCCACCGCTGTAAGAAAGAGGTAGAACAATTTCTGTTGAAAGCTTAGTTTTTCTGTTTGATCATCCTGTCCGTACCTTATTCGATTCTGGCGCATCTCATTCGTTTATCTCTGCATCATTAGTTGAATTACTGCACTTGAACACCAGTTTAGTAGAGGATCCCTTGGTTGTTTCAAATCCAATTGGGGGTTCGGCTCATTTGACCATGATATGTTTGGATTTGAAAATCTCTATACTTAGCGTTGAATTTAGATGTGATGCTTATGTATTGGGCTTCACGGGCTATGGGCTAATTTTAGGAATGGATTGGTTATCTAGAAATGGGGCCATTCTTGATTGTGAAAGGAGAGTAGTTAGGCTTGTGACTCGCCTTGGTAATGCTCTCGACATCTTTTGTAGTCCCATAAATTCCGTTATGCTAAGTTATCTTGAATCGCTTGACGCATCTGTAGAGAATTTGCGAACGGTAGAGGTGGTCCGGGAATATCCGGATGTGTTTGAGGAGGTGAAGGGCTTACCTCCAAAGCGGGAGATAGACTTTCGAATTTATCTTGTGGATAATGCTAAACCCGTATCTTTGCCAGTGCGCCACATGGCTCCTCGTGAAAGGAGGGAACTCAATAAGCAAGTGAAGGAGTTGCTTGAGAAGGGGTTCATAAGACGTAGTATATCAGAGTGGGGTGCTCCAGTAGTATTTGCTACAAAGGCGGATGGGTCCCTTAGACTTTGTGTGGACTATAGAGAACTAAACAAGCTTACTAAAAAGAACCGACACCCACTGCCCAGGATTGACGATCTCTTTGATCAGTTAGTTGGCGCCTCAGTATTTTCGCAGTTGGACTTAGCCACTGCTTTCATCAACTGAGAGTGGCTGAGGATAGTATAGATAAGACTGCTTTTAGGACTCCTGACGGATTCTATGAATGGCTAGTGATGCCCTTTGGTTTGACAAACGCCCCCGCATATTTTGTTGATTTGATGAGTAGGGTGTTTAGGGAGTACCTTAACAAATTCGTGGTAGTCTTTGTGGATGACATCTTAGTCTTTTCTAAGAATGAAGAAGAGCATGCCCTACATCTTAGGGAAGTGTTGGAAACCCTTCGAGCGCATAACCTTAAGGCAAAATTTTCTAAGTGTCACTTCTAGAGGAAAGAAGTACGGTTCTTAGGGCACGTGGTTTCCAAGGAAGGGATAGCAGTGGATCCCGCAAAGGTGGTGGCCATCCAAGATTGGAAGGTCCCTAAAAATGTAACCGAAGTAAGAAGTTTCTTGGGGTTGGCTGGCTATTATAGGAAGTTTATCAAAGACTTCGCAAAAATATCAGCTCCATTAACACGGTTAACGAAGAAGAACCTGGTTTTTACGTGGGACGAAGATTGTGATGATGCGTTCCAACGTTTAAAGAGAGCCTTAACTTCAGCCCCAGTCTTAGTGCTGCCAGACGGGAATAAACCGTTTACCGTCTATACTGATGCTTGTGGGACGGGACTTGGCATGGTCCTCATGCAAGAAGGAAGAGTAATAGCTTATGGTGGAAGGCAGTTGAGGGTTCATGAAAAGAATTACCCTACGCATGACCTTGAGTTAGCCGCAATTGTTTTCGGGCTTAAGTCTTGGCGTCACTATCTTCTTGGTGAGAAATTCGAACTGTTCACTGACCACAAATCATTAAAATACTTATTCTCTCAGAAGGATTTGAATTTAAGGCAGCAACGGTGGATGGAATTCCTAGCCTCCTACGATTTTGAAATAGCATATACCCCGGGCAAGGGTAACGTGGTAGCAGACGCCTTAAGTAGGAAAAGGTTGTCCTTGAGTCCGTTGTTTGTTGAACGACGAAGCTTAGAATTCATCTCCATGTTTGACTTTAGACCCTCCGTTGACCTAGTACCTGGTTTGTTAGCATCCTTGGAGGTTAGACCTACACTTCTAGGACGAGTTGGTGAGGCACAGCAAGACGACCCCCAGTTGGTTGAGATAGTAGAAAAGCTCAAAGGAGGGGAGTCGTCTAGCCATCTTCGTAGGTATACCCTAGACGATAAGGGTTGGTTACGAAGGGATAATAGACTTTGTGTACCACAAGACGAAGACTTAAGGAAGGCCATTCTTGATGATGCTCATCGCTCAAAGATGACCATTCATCCCGGCGGAGACAAGATGTACAAAGATATGAAGCGGGTTTTCTTTTGGGTCGGTATGAAAAAGGATGTGGCCGAGTACGTCGCTAGATGCTTGGTGTGCCAACGAGTAAAAGCGGAACAAAAGAAACCCGGTGGGTTGCTTCACCCATTGGAAGTTCCGCTATGGAAATGGGAAAGCATCTCAATGGATTTTGTGGATGGATTACCAAGATCAAGGAAGGGTAATACGGGGATTTGGGTTATAGTAGATAGACTTACTAAGAGCGCCCATTTTATTCCCGTGAAAAGTAAGAGGACTGCTCCGTGGTTGGCTTCTGTATACATTAAAGAGATAGTTCGTTTGCACGGTATTCCTTCTAGTATAGTAAGCGACCGTGATCCCATCTTCACTAGCGAATTTTGGAAGAGTTTACAAGAGGCGGTAGGGACTCAGCTATGTTTGAGCACCGCATATCATCCTCAGACGGACGGACAGACCGAGAGGGTGAATCGTATTCTAGAGGATCTTTTAAGGCTTTGTATCCTAGACTTTGGGGGTACATGGGAAGAGCACCTTCCGTTGGTAGAATTCGCATATAATAATAGCTTTCAGTCTAGTATTGGCATGGCACCTTTCGAAGCTCTTTATGGAAGGCCTTGCCATTCCCCTACATGTTGGTGGGAATCTACCGATAAAATCCTACTTGGGCCCGATATGGTTAGGGAAACCTCGGAGAAGATTGATTTGATTCGAAGGAGGATGAAAGCAGCACAGGATAGGCAGAAATCGTATGCTGATAAGAGGAGGACAGATCTTGAGTTTGACATTGGGGACATGGTTTTTATCAAAGTGTCTCCGTTATGGAATGTTGTTTGCTTTGGGTCCGTTGGGAAATTAGCGCCAAGGTTTGTAGGGCTATTTCCTATAAAAGACAGGATTGGGAAGATGGCGTATAGGGTGGAGTTGCCTGAGAAACTTAGTGGAGTACACGACGTATTCCATGTATCACATTTGAGGAAGTGTTTGCACAAGACCGCGGAGGTGGTAGAGCCGAGCTTGCTTGAAGAGGTGGAAATAGAGCGTGATGCAACAATTATACGAGCTCCTACATGCATTCTTGGGTCGGAGATCAAAAAGTTGAGGAATCGAGAGGTCAGACTAGTTAAAGTGCAATGGGGAGATGATGAGAGCAACGCTACTTGGGAGACAGAAGGGAAGATGCGTTCGCTATACCCTTTTCTTTTTTAGGGTATGTCTTTTAATTTCTCCTTTATCGCTTAGCTTATCTTATCTTATCTTTAGTATGTCCTCTCATTATTATCTTTGACCTTTAGTTAGGATAATCCTATGGTTGAAACATGTGTTTGAGACATGTTATGTATGATGGATGCAAAATGGATGCAAGTGGTTGCTAGTGGTTGCTCGTGGATGCATATATACACACACTTTAGGCACTAGATCGGCTCAGTCACTACATATTGCATATTGCATAAATGAATGTATTTAGTATAATGGATGTATAATGGTTGTACCATCATATAGATGCTGCATTCGGTTGAATGGATGTGCACGCATATAGAAGTAGTTTGTAAGCAATTAGGATCTTTTGCATACATAATGGATGCATGGCACTATCATGAATTGCATCAAGGAGGTCAACTGAATCAGTGGACCGCCTGATTTTGCATTAGATACGGACATAGACACACACTGTGCATTTAAACATGAAAGCATTAGAAGTCTATAAGGACAATGGATGCCAGTGTTTGTTGATTGAGTAGATGGTTGATGATAGGATATAAACTTGAACATTTCGGGGTCGAAATCCCTTAAGGAGGGGAGAATGTAACACCCCGTATTTCTGTTAATACTAATATTCACAAATTAAAAGAATTAATATTGAGAATTTGCACGAAATAGCCTTAAAAAGGCATATAACAAATTTGAGGTATGTGAATTGCCTTAAAAGGCGAAAAATGGAATTAAAACATTAATTGGAAAATTAATGTGTAGAAATGGTCATAAGTTAATTATGGATTAATTTGAATTCATGAATAGGTGCGTGTGTATATATATATATTTATATATATATGGGCAGTTAATGTAAACATGAATAGAAGTTTATTAATTTGCTGAGTGTTTGCTGAGTCACTTCTGACTCATTGCTGAGTCAATAAGATAAACCCCATCTTGTCTGAATGGCTGCGGTTATTTCTAGGTTAAATCTAATGGCCTAAATGAATCCTAACATCTATAAATACGTGGGTAGACTCTAACCCTAAATCACTTGAAAAATTGGAGAGCTACCGACATGCCGTTGCCATGGAGTTCAGCATAGTCGTCACAAACTAAAGAAGAAGAAGGCCTAATCTACAAACTAAATCTACTTAAATCAAATCAAAATCTCTCTTTCTATTTCTCTTCTTTAAAATTGTGAGTATGATGAATCTCACAATATTATTATAAAATAATTTGATTAAGTTATGAATGGATCACAAGAAAGTGATATGAATTGTTATGTATTTGTAAATTATGTTGTGGATCTCTTGTTATGCTATTATGTTATCATATATATGTTGTTATGTTGTAGTGATTATGTTGTAAATAATCCTATGCTATGTCATATGTGATTAATCATGCTATGCTATGTTATAAATCATGTTATGCCATGTTGTAAATCATGCTATGCTATGTTGTAAATCATATCATGCTATGTTGCAAATTATGATATGCTATGTTGTAAATCTTATATATGTTGTAGATTTCATATTATCACATATGTTGAAATACTTATGTTATATGATAATGATGTCATGTTAAGTTGTGTTGAATCATACAAGTTGTAAAATCATGATGTTAGTATTTATGCGAATTGGATCATGTTTAAAGTTTATGTTTTTTTTATATAATAGATCTTGATTATGGGAATTTGCCTATTGAGTTAGGTGTACCCATATACATGAATCTACAAATTAATTGGATCTTGAATATGGGAATTTGCCTATTAAGTTAGGTGTACCCATATACATGAATCTATGATTAAATGAATTTTGATTTTTGGGAATTTGCCTATTGAGTTAGGTGTACCCAAATAAAACCATATTGTTAATGATGTTGATTCACACATTGTAACAACACGGAAAATGCGAGCCAGTTTGAAAAAAAATTTAAATTGGCAATTTTAGCGAATTTTGAACATTTAAAATGAACTATTTTAAATAATATTGACGAGAAATTTATTTTGAATATATTTAGAACGTATATATTATATACGTCGTCGTTAGAATATATAATAATTATATATAATTATAAATAGAATTGAAAATGGCGCGGTAGTTCGATAATTCGATTTCAAACTTCAATTGAATGTACCGGGTGCAAAACAATCCGGATTTTAGTGAAACCAAAAACATTGGGATCTATTTGATGATATCTTTCCAACGAATCCGGAAAATCGAGATTTCATAGCGGGAATCAAAAGATATGTCCAGTTGAAAATTCTGAATAGTCGCTATGGAATTCAGGCCCTTAGAAATAGAAATTTTGCAAACGACCTCGGATTTCGACGAAACCAGTTTTGTTAGGTCCGTGTTGTCAAATTATTGCTAGATTCCAAATTTCATAATTTTTCGAATCAATATGTGAGCGTGGCAAAGGAAAACGCGTTTGACCAGTTTCAGTTGATTTTAATCGACTGGAAATTGGCCATTTTTCCAACGGTCTCAAAATTCGACGAAACTAGTCTTGTTAGGACCGTATCGTCAATACGAAGCTAGAAAATATTTTTCTGGAATTTTTCGAGTTAGTATGTGACCCCGGTAATTTGAAATGTACATTTAAAATTCAATATAGTGATTTAAATGTAAATTTAACGGAAACTGATTCAAACGATCGAATCAACCTACGATACATATCCCATTGTGTTCGGAATGGGGGTAATACGCTATGGACGACAGGCGGTGGGCCTCGTTTCGAGGTCATATGTAAAAGTCAACTTTTTGCAATTAAAATAAATTAAAAAAAAATATTAAATTCTATCTCCCTCCTCCCCTTTAATCCTTCTGCCCCCCCCCCCTACTCGTTTTCAAATCGACAGATAATATAAAAAAAAAGGGCCAGAGGCCCTCGATGACGCGCCTCCTTTCCGCCGCCTCTAGGGCGCAGGTTCCCCGACGTCGATGGTGGCGCCTCCTCCCAAGACCTCGCCGTCGATCCCCTTCCCCTCCTCCAGAAATCGCGAGACACCTCAGCGCCCCCTAACCCCCTTCCACTTAGGACAGCCACCGACGAAGGAGCTGCAGCCCCTCCTCTTCACCGATCAGCCACCACCCACGAACCCGCGACCCCCTCCTGCTCTTCTTCGCCTAGGCGCACCTCGAGGAAGCAGCTGATCATCGTCAAGGCAACGGACGTGGTTGCGAGCTGGAATCCCTAATTCTGGATGGGGGTTCGAACGTCCTGCTGTGTTCACAAAGAAGAAAGGTAATAAATTTTTATTAATTAATTAAATTGTTACACTTCAAAATGTCAAATACATGGTTTTTAAAAAAATCTGAAAGTTAAAAGTGTAAAAAGTATTGTTTTTTTTTCTGAAATAATAAAATATATAATGCAGTTTTTATTTATATATATAGCAATGTAAAACCAATTTTTACATATAATGGTTTATATAAAAAGGAGATTTTTTAAAATTGAAAAGGGCGAGATTTTTAAAATTGAAAAAGGCGCGATTTTTATATATTGAATAGCATAGTAAAAAATTCGATTTTTATATATTGAATAGCATAGTAAAAATTCGATTTTTATATATTGAACAAAATAAAGTAAAAATATGATTTTTATATATTGAACATCGAAGTAAAAATATGATTTTTATATATTGAACATCGAAGTAAAAATATGATTTTTATATATTGAACATCGAAGTAAAAATATGATTTTTATATATTGAACATCGAAGTAAAAATATGATTTTTATATATTGAACATCGAAGTAAAAATATGATTTTTATATATTGAACATCGAAGTAAAAATATGATTTTTATATATTGAACATCGAAGTAAAAATATGATTTTTATATATTGAACATCGAGGTAAAAATTCGATTTTTATATATGTAGTGGCTACGGGCAACGAAGATGACGAAAGTGCGATAACAATGAAGATTTCCATCAAAGAAGAGTCAAGATGATTGGATAGCTATATGTGAGAATTTCTCACCTTTCGATTTCTTTTCTAGTTATATATATATATACTAGGATGCAGACGGTGCTTAGTAGCACCCGACACAATCGTCCACAGACCATGGACTTGTTTGTTTGGTTGCATAAATTAATTTGATGACTTGATTTGAATTGGTTGTTTGGTGAATTTGATTGATGTCGTGAATGGCGTGGGCCTTCACTAGACCGGGGATAAGGCTAGGCCTCGTCCCGTTTCTAGTATCGTGCCGTTATGCCGCCGAAATTTTCTAAAATATGTTAGAAAAATAAAAATATCATTTTATTGAATAAATGAACCGAATAGAATATTCATAGGTTGAATAAAATGTTTTATCGTTAAAAATATAATTTTTAACGTGAATGTGAATAAATAAATATTCATTTACAAACCGGACGGTTTGTTTATGTACACCTATTTGAAGGACATTGATTGGGACGATAAATTTTACACATCGCCCAACTGCACAAATAAAATATGTGTTTGATTGTTTGAAACCCCACACGGGTGTTAGGATGAAATTTGAAGTTCACTCATCCTGATTGATTAAATATGTCGATCGATCGATTGACAGGCTGTTATAAGCGTTAGATATCTATATTTGATGCTTATACAGTGTAGTGCACTTTGGTTGATGGTTGATTATTTTTCAATGCTATTATATACATGTGTTGTATGGAATCCATATAATTAACTTTATATGGTAATTGATTGGGCCTCATTCCAATTTGAAAAATAAAGAATAATATAAAAATAAAGGTTCATGTGTTGACAGTACTCATCCATTGAGATTGGTCATGTGTTGAACGAAATATTTTAGTAATAAAATTTACATCTTTATCAATATAAAATAAAGGTTCATGTGTTGATAGTACTCATCCATTGAGATTGGTCATGTGTTGAACGAAATATTTTAGTAATAAAATTTACATCTTTATCAATATAAAATAAAGGTTCATGTGTTGACAGTACTCATCCATTGAGATTGGTCATGTGTTGAACGAAATATTTTAGTAATAAAATTTACATCTTTATCAATATAAAATAAAGGTTCATGTGTTGACAGTACTCATCCATTGAGATTGGTCATGTGTTGAACGAAATATTTTGATAATAACAACTATTTTGAAAAAGAAATATTTGAAATAGAATATTTGAAAATAGAAATTTATGAAGCCGTGTTGATTAGATTGACGCCAGTCACATGACTGACCTTGAGTTTATTGTTTTAACCTAAACTCTGGGTGCCCTTATTTTGACACGGGCAGCTAGTAGTTTTGGTTTTGCAGATTTATATTCACAGGATCCTGGTTTACAGCTGGAACTATATCCGGAAAGCTTTGTATCCGTATATCTCATTCTAGTTGTGTATTGTATTATTTTCCGCTGCTATGTATTTAAATGTAATTTAAATCTCTGATATTTCTGTGTAATATTCATTTATACTCTGTATATTCTTGTATTCTGATGCATTGTTGTAATATACAATGAAATGTTCTTCTGTTTATGTTCTATTTTGTCCTGTTCTCAAACGATAGGGCGTTTCGAACGGTCTGGGTCGGTTTAGCGACCGGTTCGGACCGAGCGAAATTCCTTTTCGTCACAGTTGGTATCAGAGCTTTGGTTTACAAAGCAGAGAACAAGCCATATTAGAACCGTACGAAAGAATTCATCAAATATTGGATTAGTAATATCCAATGGAATGACTCGTTAGAGATGGGATCAGTAGTATCCTAGAACGAGTGTGAAGAGTATATTTTTTTGAAAATGAAAACAAATTTTTGTTTTGAAAATTTAAATCAATTATACGTATTTGATTATTTATTTACATTGATTTGGACAATCAAATATATAGAGATTTTAGTATACGTCTGATCCACGTGTATTGAAGCCTCAAATATATTCGATAGATATGGAATCACATTCTAGTCGCCCGGAGATGGTACTGATGATTGTCATGACATCATCAGTATTTATGTTCGTGTTTCGAAGGTGTGATTTCTATATATTTCCTATTGACTGGTGTGAGAACCAAAACTAGGTAGGGCTTATTGTTGTGATTTGGCATCAAAAATGTGATTTTGACTATATATCAAAGTTATGAATTTGAAAAGCTAATCAACTAATTGATTGATGGTTGTGTTGTTTGATTTCTGTTTTGATTAGTTGAAATTTTGAACCATTATGCCTAATTGAACCAAATATTGAATGATATTGAAAATTGGTCGCATTTGCTTGCATACATGTATATCTTCTGAACAGGTCATAGCAAGGAGGCTAGAGCAGAGAATAAAATTTGTTTGCCCGACAAATAGGTACATGTTTACTACATAATTTACTGTTTTGTTTGGGTGATGATGATTTTATGAGCCTATTGGCTAGCCGCTTGGCTTTTTCCTTTTCTTTTTGAGATCTGAAGGACCGGGGAAGCTATTTCAGATTTCCCGATGCTCCCATTGCAGGGGAGGTTATGGCGAAATTTTTCAAAAATTTAGGGTGTTAGCCAAATTTTTGAAAATTTGAAAATTCTCAAAAACTGAAAAGTTGGAGAATGGAAGCCAGATCGAACGTAGAGTTGATTAATCAAACCACTTTCGACTTTGTTCCTTTTCGGGGACGAAAAGTTTTAAGTGGGGGAGATTGTAACAACACGGAAAATGCGAGCCAGTTTGAAAATTTTTTTAAATTGGCAATTTTAGCGAATTTTGAACATTTAAAATGAACTATTTTAAATAATATCGACGAGAAATTTATTTTGAATATATTTAGAACGTATATATTATATACGTCGTCGTTAGAATATATAATAATTATATATAATTATAAATAGAATTGAAAATGGCGCGGTAGTTCGATAATTCGATTTCAAACTTCAATTGAATGTACCGGGTGCAAAACAATCCGGATTTTAGTGAAACCAAAAACATTGGGATCTATTTGATGATATCTTTCCAACGAATACGGAAAATCGAGATTTCATAGCGGGAATCAAAAGATATGTCCAGTTGAAAATTCTGAATAGTCGCTATGGAATTCAGGCCCTTAAAATAGAAATTTTGCAAACGACCTCGGATTTCGACGAAACCAGTTTTGTTAGGTCCGTGTTGTCAAATTATTGCTAGATTCCAAATTTCATAATTTTTCGAATCAATATGTGAGCGTGGCAAAGGAAAACGCGTTTGACCAGTTTCAGTTGATTTTAATCGACTGGAAATTGGCCATTTTTCCAACGGTCTCAGAATTCGACGAAACTAGTCTTGTTAGGACCGTATCGTCAATACGAAGCTAGAAAATATTTTTCTGGAATTTTTCGAGTTAGTATGTGACCCCGGTAATTTGAAATGTACATTTAAAATTCAATATAGTGATTTAAATGTAAATTTAACGGAAACTGATTCAAACGATCGAATCAACCTATGATACATATCCCATTGTGTTCGGAATGGGGATAATACGCTATGGACGACAGGCGGTGGACCTCGTTTCGAGGTCATATGTAAAAGTCAACTTTTTGCAATTAAAAAAAATTAAAAAAAAATTATTAAATTCTATCTCCCTCCTCCCCTTTAATCCTTCTGGCCCCCCCCCCCTACTCGTTTTCAAATCGACAGATAATAATAAAAAAAAGGGCCAGAGGCCCTCGATGACGCGCCTCCTTTCCGCCGCCTCTAGGGCGCAGGTTCCCCGACGTCGATGGTGGCGCCTCCTCCCAAGACCTCGCCATCGATCCCCTTCCCCTCCTCCAGAAATCGCGAGACACCTCAGCGCCCCCTAACCCCCTTCCACTTAGGACAGCCACCGACGAAGGAGCTGCAGCCCCTCCTCTTCACCGATCCGCCACCACCCACGAACCCGCGACCCCCTCCTGCTCTTCTTCGCCTAGGCGCACCTCGAGGAAGCAGCTGATCATCGTCAAGGCAACGGACGTGGTTGCGAGCTGGAATCCCTAATTCTGGATGGGGGTTCGAACGTCCTGCTGTGTTCAACAAAGAAGAAAGGTAATAAATTTTTATTAATTAATTAAATTGTTACACTTCAAAATGTCAAATACATGGTTTTTAAAAAAATCTGAAAGTTAAAAGTGTAAAAAGCATTGTTTTTTTTTCTTCTGAAATAATAAAATATATAATGCAGTTTTTATTTATATATATAGCAATGTAAAACCAATTTTTACATATAATGGTTTATATAAAAAGGAGATTTTTTAAAATTGAAAAGGGCGAGATTTTTAAAATTGAAAAAGGCGCGATTTTTATATATTGAATAGCATAGTAAAAAATTCGATTTTTATATATTGAATAGCATAGTAAAAATTCGATTTTTATATATTGAATAAAATAAAGTAAAAATATGATTTTTATATATTGAACATCGAAGTAAAAATATGATTTTTATATATTGAACATCGAAGTAAAAATATGATTTTTATATATTGAACATCGAAGTAAAAATATGATTTTTATATATTGAACATCGAAGTAAAAATATGATTTTTATATATTGAACATCGAAGTAAAAATATGATTTTTATATATTGAACATCGAAGTAAAAATATGATTTTTATATATTGAACATCGAGGTAAAAATTCGATTTTTATATATGTAGTGGCTACGGGCAACGAAGATGACGAAAGTGCGATAACAATGAAGATTTCCATCAAAGAAGAGTCAAGATGATTGGATAGCTATATGTGAGAATTTCTCACCTTTCGATTTCTTTTCTAGTTATATATATATACTAGGATGCAGACGGTGCTTAGTAGCACCCGACACAATCGTCCACAGACCATGGACTTGTTTGTTTGGTTGCATAAATTAATTTGATGACTTGATTTGAATTGGTTGTTTGGTGAATTTGATTGATGTCGTGAATGGCGTGGGCCTTCACTAGACCGGGGATAAGGCTAGGCCTCGTCCCGTTTCTAGTATCGTGCCGTTATGCCGCCGAAATTTTCTAAAATATGTTAGAAAAATAAAAATATCATTTTATTGAATAAATGAACCGAATAGAATATTCATAGGTTGAATAAAATGTTTTATCGTTAAAAATATAATTTTTAACGTGAATGTGAATAAATAAATATTCATTTACAAACCGGACGGTTTGTTTATGTACACCTATTTGAAGGACATTGATTGGGACGATAAATTTTACACATCGCCCAACTGCACAAATAAAATATGTGTTTGATTGTTTGAAACCCCACACGGGTGTTAGGATGAAATTTGAAGTTCACTCATCCTGATTGATTAAATATGTCGATCGATCGATTGACAGGCTGTTATAAGCGTTAGATATCTATATTTGATGCTTATACAGTGTAGTGCACTTTGGTTGATGGTTGATTATTTTTCAATGCTATTATATACATGTGTTGTATGGAATCCATATAATTAACTTTATATGGTAATTGATTGGGCCTCATTCCAATTTGAAAAATAAAGAATAATATAAAAATAAAGGTTCATGTGTTGACAGTACTCATCCATTGAGATTGGTCATGTGTTGAACGAAATATTTTAGTAATAAAATTTACATCTTTATCAATATAAAATAAAGGTTCATGTGTTGATAGTACTCATCCATTGAGATTGGTCATGTGTTGAACGAAATATTTTAGTAATAAAATTTACATCTTTATCAATATAAAATAAAGGTTCATGTGTTGACAGTACTCATCCATTGAGATTGGTCATGTGTTGAACGAAATATTTTAGTAATAAAATTTACATCTTTATCAATATAAAATAAAGGTTCATGTGTTGACAGTACTCATCCATTGAGATTGGTCATGTGTTGAACGAAATATTTTGATAATAACAACTATTTTGAAAAAGAAATATTTGAAATAGAATATTTGAAAATAGAAATTTATGAAGCCGTGTTGATTAGATTGACGCCATTTTGACGTGAACGATATTTATATCGATTTTAACGATTTCGAAATGAAATGAATTGAAAACGATTTCGAAATGAAATGAATTGAAAACGATTTCGAAATGAATTGAATTGAAAACGAATTCAAATTGAATTGAAAGCAAATTGAAATGAATTCAAATTGAATTGAAATTTGAATTGAATAGAAATGAATTTTAAAAAGAATTTATAAAGAAGAATTCAATTTTGATTTGAATTTGAAACGGAAGTTGAAATTGCTTTTGAAACGAATTTAAAACTATTTATATAATTCGTTTTAAAAAGAAATCGACGAAATATATATTATATATATTATATATATAATATAATGGCCTGAATAGAACGCGCCGCGCCGCGGCAGTTCGTGAATTTCGACCATTTATTTCAAACGGACATTACGGGAGATCCGACCGTCGGATTCTCCTAAAACCGAAACCGTTGGGTTCGTATCGAAAAGAGCTTTCTAACGAATATTAGAAATTCAAAATCTAACGGTTGGATTTGGAGTTACGTCCAAATCAAATTTGAAAAAGGTCGCTGTAAGTGCAGTTCGATGGCCATTGATGGAAATCGACTGTACGGGCCTTGATAAAATTATTAAAAATAGTAATAATTTGTGTAAAATCATAAGAAATGATTTAGAAAGAATTGGGATGAAAAACTCCATATTTGAAAAGATAAAAATAGATTTTTATCGAAATGAACTAGTTTTGAACTAGAATTATAATTCTATTTATTTTTAAATAAATAAATTGAATTTGAAAAGGGTTTTAAAAAAATAACCAGAATTTCCATTGATTGCATTGGAGTGGATTTGAATCGAAATTGTCTTCGGAATATTTCGATGTTGGAATTCGTGATTATACAGATGTTGTTATGGAAATTTGAAAGATATATATTTATATCGTTATTTCCAATGCGACATTTGTTAATCGTAGAATTTGATATTGAATATAAGCCGATATATTTTCTATTCAGAGCCTTATATTGAATATCAAATGTGATTTGGGTTTGTCGTGAATGGTGTCTTCACTAACACTGTTCTTGAACCCAGTTGAGAAAAGATTAAATCTTTTTATTTAGATTTAATGAAGTGTACCAATTAAATGATATTTAATTGGAATTGAATTGATATTGATTTTTGGGTTTATCGTGAACAGTGTTTTAAATAACACTTGTTCTTTAACCCGATAATTAATGGAATGATTTTTGGGTTTATCGTGAACAGGGTTTTAAATAACACTTGTTCTTTAACCCGATAATTAATGGAATGTGATTTTGGGTTTATCGTGAACCGTGTTTTAAATGACACTGATTCTTTAACCCAGTCGAAGATTAAAACTAAGTGGAGTTTTAATGAATCTTTAATTAGATTGAAATGATCGAAAATGGAGTATCACCAGTTTTGCTTCAGGCGATAGTTAAATCTTTAATTAGATTTGAACGTGAAATGGTAATTGAATTTACCGATAACACTGTGGTGTTAGATATGAAATATTACCAGTTTTACTTCATGGGATGAATAGGTTGGGATGGGGAAATTAAAATAAATGATTACTTCGGTAAGGTTCGCTAATCCCGACTAGTTTGAATTGAGATTCAAAAATAGAATAAAGAATAAATTCAAGGAATTTATCTTGGATAAAATTAATGGGAACCTTTCCCTATGAATGTGAAATTTAGAAACTAACTGTCGGTTAGCCAAGCAGAATGGTTTTCTGGATATTGATCTGATGTTGGTTTCGGCCTTCGGGGTTAATATTTGGGAAATTATTCTCTTGATTAATTTACGGTTAGTGACTGATGAATTGGAATGAGGCGTATGTTGTGTTTGTGTAACACTTATTTAAAATATACGCGAGTTATTCGGAAAGTTCGGGTTTATCCCATTCTGAATAACAGATACGACGATAAGTCGAAGATGAAGACGATGGTCGAAGACCGGAGGTCTTCACGTCGTTTGGGTAATTACTGATGATCTTGATTGGGCTGTACACCCAAGAAGATGGAAACAGTTAGTGATCGTCCAGACGTACTTGGAGATCGATGGATATGCGGGGTACTAGGTGCCTCCGGTTTCGTTCAGACCCAGAACGGACTTGTAAATGGACTGTGTGTCTGACATTGGATTTTAGTCCGTGTGATTGATCTCTATTAAATATATATCTGTTTGGCGGCGGAGAATTTATTCTCTTGCTTAACGCCCTTCTCTGAGACGTACGAGCTCAGGGGTTATATATTGATGGATGTCAATCGCATGGAGTGAATTGCCTGTGTGGCATGCTAAGATGCAAATGATCAAGGCTTCTGTTGAAAAGCAAAGTCTTGTGGTTGATGATCGAAGCACGGCCTTTGTGGCGTAGCTTTGTGTAACGTTGATTCGCGAGTATCACACCCGGTATGAATCAAAAACGGGAGACAGACATCAGGGAGGACATGCGTTTCTTTCTAGTTAGGAGTGGCGTCAGTGCTTGAACTGGCTGACGAGTTTGACTCATGTGGATGTTGCTCATTATTACTTGCTGAAAAGCGAGGCGCCTCGTGATATCGGTTTCGGCCGATGCTTCTGGTCGGCTGACGGGCCAGGTTTAGGCCCCAAAGGGCGGAGAAACGTAGTGTTCAGGCATAATAATCCACATCGGTGGACCGGCCCTGACGATCCAAGGCCCACCTGAGTCTGGGTCCTGAGACATGGGCTAGATTGTCTCGAATCGGTTGAGGATCTTGCCCCTAGCCTCGGTTCATACCATAAATGATAACCCAACTTCCAATACGACATTGCGGTTTTAATTGTAGAACTAGTATGGCGACATGATATATGGTACCCATGCCGCCTATGATTGATACTTATGATTTGAAGTTGTTTTATACACTATGCACTTATAATAGTATCAAATGATTTGTTTTAAACGTATCAAGCATTCTTTGGCTGTTATAAGGGAAAACCTTATCCCCCGGCTTGCGTTGCATTGTGTGATAGGACCTGGGTCTTATAACAGCTTCATTTTTCTTTATTTAGCATTGCGCTGTTTGTTTTATGCACTGGTATTCTTGGGAGGAAACCCGTTCCGTGTTATACGGCGTGGTCCCTTGATTTACCTAACTTTAAAAATAAAGATTAACTGTTTTAGTTCTCACACCAGTCACATGACTGACCTTGAGTTTATTGTTTTAACCTAAACTCTGGGTGCCCTTATTTTGACACGGGCAGCTAGTAGTTTTGGTTTTGCAGATTTATATTCACAGGATCCTGGTTTACAGCTGGAACTATATCCGGAAAGCTTTGTATCCGTATATCTCATTCTAGTTGTGTATTGTATTATTTTCCGCTGCTATGTATTTAAATGTAATTTAAATCTCTGATATTTCTGTGTAATATTCATTTATACTCTGTATATTCTTGTATTCTGATGCATTGTTGTAATATACAATGAAATGTTCTTCTGTTTATGTTCTATTTTGTCCTGTTCTCAAACGATAGGGCGTTTCGAACGGTCTGGGTCGGTTTAGCGACCGGTTCGGACCGAGCGAAATTCCTTTTCGTCACAGTTGGTATCAGAGCTTTGGTTTACAAAGCAGAGAACAAGCCATATTAGAACCGTACGAAAGAATTCATCAGATATTGGATTAGTAATATCCAATGGAATGACTCGTTAGAGATGGGATCAGTAGTATCCTAGAACGAGTGTGAAGAGTATATTTTTTTGAAAATGAAAACAAATTTTTGTTTTGAAAATTTAAATCAATTATACGTATTTGATTATTTATTTACATTGATTTGGACAATCAAATATATAGAGATTTTAGTATACGTCTGATCCACGTGTATTGAAGCCTCAAATATATTCGATAGATATGGAATCACATTCTAGTCGCCCGGAGATGGTACTGATGATTGTCATGACATCATCAGTATTTATGTTCGTGTTTCGAAGGTGTGATTTCTATATATTTCCTATTGACTGGTGTGAGAACCAAAACTAGGTAGGGCTTATTGTTGTGATTTGGCATCAAAAATGTGATTTTGACTATATATCAAAGTTATGAATTTGAAAAGCTAATCAACTAATTGATTGATGGTTGTGTTGTTTGATTTCTGTTTTGATTAGTTGAAATTTTGAACCATTATGCCTAATTGAACCAAATATTGAATGATATTGAAAATTGGTCGCATTTGCTTGCATACATGTATATCTTCTGAACAGGTCATAGCAAGGAGGCTAGAGCAGAGAATAAAATTTGTTTGCCCGACAAATAGGTACATGTTTACTACATAATTTACTGTTTTGTTTGGGTGATGATGATTTTATGAGCCTATTGGCTAGCCGCTTGGCTTTTTCCTTTTCTTTTTGAGATCTGAAGGACCGGGGAAGCTATTTCAGATTTCCCGATGCTCCCATTGCAGGGGAGGTTATGGCGAAATTTTTCAAAAATTTAGGGTGTTAGCCAAATTTTTGAAAATTTGAAAATTCTCAAAAACTGAAAAGTTGGAGAATGGAAGCCAGATCGAACGTAGAGTTGATTAATCAAACCACTTTCGACTTTGTTCCTTTTCGGGGACGAAAAGTTTTAAGTGGGGGAGATTGTAACAACACGGAAAATGCGAGCCAGTTTGAAAATTTTTTTAAATTGGCAATTTTAGCGAATTTTGAACATTTAAAATGAACTATTTTAAATAATATCGACGAGAAATTTATTTTGAATATATTTAGAACGTATATATTATATACGTCGTCGTTAGAATATATAATAATTATATATAATTATAAATAGAATTGAAAATGGCGCGGTAGTTCGATAATTCGATTTCAAACTTCAATTGAATGTACCGGGTGCAAAACAATCCGGATTTTAGTGAAACCAAAAACATTGGGATCTATTTGATGATATCTTTCCAACGAATACGGAAAATCGAGATTTCATAGCGGGAATCAAAAGATATGTCCAGTTGAAAATTCTGAATAGTCGCTATGGAATTCAGGCCCTTAAAATAGAAATTTTGCAAACGACCTCGGATTTCGACGAAACCAGTTTTGTTAGGTCCGTGTTGTCAAATTATTGCTAGATTCCAAATTTCATAATTTTTCGAATCAATATGTGAGCGTGGCAAAGGAAAACGCGTTTGACCAGTTTCAGTTGATTTTAATCGACTGGAAATTGGCCATTTTTCCAACGGTCTCAGAATTCGACGAAACTAGTCTTGTTAGGACCGTATCGTCAATACGAAGCTAGAAAATATTTTTCTGGAATTTTTCGAGTTAGTATGTGACCCCGGTAATTTGAAATGTACATTTAAAATTCAATATAGTGATTTAAATGTAAATTTAACGGAAACTGATTCAAACGATCGAATCAACCTATGATACATATCCCATTGTGTTCGGAATGGGGATAATACGCTATGGACGACAGGCGGTGGACCTCGTTTCGAGGTCATATGTAAAAGTCAACTTTTTGCAATTAAAAAAAATTAAAAAAAAATTATTAAATTCTATCTCCCTCCTCCCCTTTAATCCTTCTGGCCCCCCCTACTCGTTTTCAAATCGACAGATAATAATAAAAAAAAGGGCCAGAGGCCCTCGATGACGCGCCTCCTTTCCGCCGCCTCTAGGGCGCAGGTTCCCCGACGTCGATGGTGGCGCCTCCTCCCAAGACCTCGCCATCGATCCCCTTCCCCTCCTCCAGAAATCGCGAGACACCTCAGCGCCCCCTAACCCCCTTCCACTTAGGACAGCCACCGACGAAGGAGCTGCAGCCCCTCCTCTTCACCGATCCGCCACCACCCACGAACCCGCGACCCCCTCCTGCTCTTCTTCGCCGAGGCGCACCTCGAGGAAGCAGCTGATCATCGTCAAGGCAACGGACGTGGTTGCGAGCTGGAATCCCTAATTCTGGATGGGGGTTCGAACGTCCTGCTGTGTTCAACAAAGAAGAAAGGTAATAAATTTTTATTAATTAATTAAATTGTTACACTTCAAAATGTCAAATACATGGTTTTTAAAAAAATCTGAAAGTTAAAAGTGTAAAAAGCATTGTTTTTTTTTCTTCTGAAATAATAAAATATATAATGCAGTTTTTATTTATATATATAGCAATGTAAAACCAATTTTTACATATAATGGTTTATATAAAAAGGAGATTTTTTAAAATTGAAAAGGGCGAGATTTTTAAAATTGAAAAAGGCGCGATTTTTATATATTGAATAGCATAGTAAAAAATTCGATTTTTATATATTGAATAGCATAGTAAAAATTCGATTTTTATATATTGAATAAAATAAAGTAAAAATATGATTTTTATATATTGAACATCGAAGTAAAAATATGATTTTTATATATTGAACATCGAAGTAAAAATATGATTTTTATATATTGAACATCGAAGTAAAAATATGATTTTTATATATTGAACATCGAAGTAAAAATATGATTTTTATATATTGAACATCGAAGTAAAAATATGATTTTTATATATTGAACATCGAAGTAAAAATATGATTTTTATATATTGAACATCGAGGTAAAAATTCGATTTTTATATATGTAGTGGCTACGGGCAACGAAGATGACGAAAGTGCGATAACAATGAAGATTTCCATCAAAGAAGAGTCAAGATGATTGGATAGCTATATGTGAGAATTTCTCACCTTTCGATTTCTTTTCTAGTTATATATATATACTAGGATGCAGACGGTGCTTAGTAGCACCCGACACAATCGTCCACAGACCATGGACTTGTTTGTTTGGTTGCATAAATTAATTTGATGACTTGATTTGAATTGGTTGTTTGGTGAATTTGATTGATGTCGTGAATGGCGTGGGCCTTCACTAGACCGGGGATAAGGCTAGGCCTCGTCCCGTTTCTAGTATCGTGCCGTTATGCCGCCGAAATTTTCTAAAATATGTTAGAAAAATAAAAATATCATTTTATTGAATAAATGAACCGAATAGAATATTCATAGGTTGAATAAAATGTTTTATCGTTAAAAATATAATTTTTAACGTGAATGTGAATAAATAAATATTCATTTACAAACCGGACGGTTTGTTTATGTACACCTATTTGAAGGACATTGATTGGGACGATAAATTTTACACATCGCCCAACTGCACAAATAAAATATGTGTTTGATTGTTTGAAACCCCACACGGGTGTTAGGATGAAATTTGAAGTTCACTCATCCTGATTGATTAAATATGTCGATCGATCGATTGACAGGCTGTTATAAGCGTTAGATATCTATATTTGATGCTTATACAGTGTAGTGCACTTTGGTTGATGGTTGATTATTTTTCAATGCTATTATATACATGTGTTGTATGGAATCCATATAATTAACTTTATATGGTAATTGATTGGGCCTCATTCCAATTTGAAAAATAAAGAATAATATAAAAATAAAGGTTCATGTGTTGACAGTACTCATCCATTGAGATTGGTCATGTGTTGAACGAAATATTTTAGTAATAAAATTTACATCTTTATCAATATAAAATAAAGGTTCATGTGTTGATAGTACTCATCCATTGAGATTGGTCATGTGTTGAACGAAATATTTTAGTAATAAAATTTACATCTTTATCAATATAAAATAAAGGTTCATGTGTTGACAGTACTCATCCATTGAGATTGGTCATGTGTTGAACGAAATATTTTAGTAATAAAATTTACATCTTTATCAATATAAAATAAAGGTTCATGTGTTGACAGTACTCATCCATTGAGATTGGTCATGTGTTGAACGAAATATTTTAGTAATAAAATTTACATCTTTATCAATATAAAATAAAGGTTCATGTGTTGACAGTACTCATCCATTGAGATTGGTCATGTGTTGAACGAAATATTTTGATAATAACAACTATTTTGAAAAAGAAATATTTGAAATAGAATATTTGAAAATAGAAATTTATGAAGCCGTGTTGATTAGATTGACGCCATTTTGACGTGAACGATATTTATATCGATTTTAACGATTTCGAAATGAAATGAATTGAAAACGATTTCGAAATGAAATGAATTGAAAACGATTTCGAAATGAATTGAATTGAAAACGATTTCGAAATGAATTGAATTGAAAATGAATTCAAATTGAATTGAAAGCAAATTGAAATGAATTCAAATTGAATTGAAATTTGAATTGAATAGAAATGAATTTTAAAAAGAATTTATAAAGAAGAATTCAATTTTGATTTGAATTTGAAACGGAAGTTGAAATTGCTTTTGAAACGAATTTAAAACTATTTATATAATTCGTTTTAAATAGAAATCGACGAAATATATATTATATATATTATATATATAATATAATGGCCTGAATAGAACGCGCCGCGCCGCGGCAGTTCTTGAATTTCGACCATTTATTTCAAACGGACATTACGGGAGATCCGACCGTCAGATTCTCCTAAAACCGGAACCGTTGGGTTCTTATCGAAAAGAGCTTTCTAACGAATATTAGAAATTCAAATTCTAACGGTTGGATTTGGAGTTACGTCCAAATCGAATTTGAAAAAGGTCGTTGTAAGTGCAGTTCGATGGCCATTGATGGAAATCGACTGTACGGGCCTTGATAAAATTATTAAAAATAGTAATAATTTGTGTAAAATCATAAGAAATGATTTAGAAAGAATTGGGATGAAAAACTCCATATTTGAAAAGATAAAAATAGATTTTTATCGAAATGAACTAGTTTTGAACTAGAATTATAATTCTATTTATTTTTAAATAAATAAATTGAATTTGAAAAGGGTTTTAAAAAAATAACCAGAATTTCCAATGATTGCATTGGAGTGGATTTGAATCGAAATTGTCTTCGGAATATTTCGATCTTGGAATTCGTGATTATACAGATGTTGTTATGGAAATTTGAAAGATATATATTTATATCGTTATTTCCAATACGACATTTGTTAATCGTAGAATTTGATATTGAATATAAGCCGATATATTTTCTATTCAGAGCCTTATATTGAATATCAAATGTGATTTGGGTTTGTCGTGAATGGTGTCTTCACTAACACTGTTTTTGAACCCAGTTGAGAAAAGATTAAATCTTTTTATTTAGATTTAATGAAGTGTATCAATTAAATGATATTTAATTGGAATTGAATTGATATTGATTTTTGGGTTTATCGTGAACAGTGTTTTAAATAACACTTGTTCTTTAACCCGATAATTAATGGAATGATTTTTGGGTTTATCGTGAACAGGGTTTTAAATAACACTTGTTCTTTAACCCGATAATTAATGGAATGTGATTTTGGGTTTATCGTGAACCGTGTTTTAAATGACACTGATTCTTTAACCCAGTCGAAGATTAAAACTAAGTGGAGTTTTAATGAATCTTTAATTAGATTGAAATGATCGAAAATGGAGTATCACCAGTTTTCCTCCAGGCGATAGTTAAATCTTTAATTAGATTTGAACGTGAAATGGTAATTGAATTTACCGATAACACTGTGGTGTTAGATATGAAATATTACCAGTTTTACTTCATGGGATGAATAGGTTGGGATGGGGAAATTAAAATAAATGATTACTTCGGTAAGGTTCGCTAATCCCGACTAGTTTGAATTGAGATTCAAAAATAGAATAAAGAATAAATTCAAGGAATTTATCTTGGATAAAATTAATGGGAACCTTTCCCTTTGAATGTGAAATTTAGAAACTAACTGTCGGTTAGCCAAGCAGAATGGTTTTCTGGATATTGATCTGATGTTGGTTTCGGCCTTCGGGGTTAATATTTGGGAAATTATTCTCTTGATTAATTTACGGTTAGTGACTGATGAATTGGAATGAGGCGTATGTTGTGTTTGTGTAACACTTATTTAAAATATACGCGAGTTATTCGGAAAGACCGGGTTTATCCCATTCTGAATAACTGATACGACGATAAGTCGAAGATGAAGACGATGGTCGAAGACCGGAGGTCTTCACGTCGTTTGGGTAATTACTGATGATCTTGATTGGGCTGTACACCCAAGAAGATGGAAACAGTTAGTGATCGTCCAGACGTACTTGGAGATCGATGGATATGCGGGGTACTAGGTGCCTCCGGTTTCGTTCAGACCCAGAACGGACTTGTAAATGGACTGTGTGTCTGACATTGGATTTTAGTCCGTGTGATTGATCTCTATTAAATATATATCTGTTTGGCGGCGGAGAATTTATTCTCTTGCTTAACGCCCTTCTCTGAGACGTACGAGCTCAGGGGTTATATATTGATGGATATCGATCGCATGGAGTGAATTGCCTGTGTGGCATGCTAAGATGCAAATGATCAAGGCTTCTGTTGAAAAGCAAAGTCTTGTGGTTGATGATCGAAGCACGGCCTTTGTGGCGTAGCTTTGTGTAACGTTGATTCGCGAGTATCACACCCGGTATGAATCAAAAACGGGAGACAGACATCAGGGAGGACATGCGTTTCTTTCTAGTTAGGAGTGGCGTCAGTGCTTGAACTGGCTGACGAGTTTGACTCATGTGGATGTTGCTCATTATTACTTGCTGAAAAGCGAGGCGCCTCGTGATATCGGTTTCGGCCGATGCTTCTGGTCGGCTGACGGGCCAGGCTTACGCCCCAAAGGGCGGAGAAACGTAGTGTTCAGGCATAATAATCCACATCGGTGGACCGGCCTTGACGATCCAAGGCCCACCTGAGTCTGGGTCCTGAGACATGGGCTAGATTGTCTCGAATCGGTTGAGGATCTTGCCCCTAGCCTCGGTTCATACCATAAATGATAACCCAACTTCCAATACGACATTGCGGTTTTAATTGTAGAACTAGTATGGCAACATGATATATGGTACCCATGCCGCCTATGATTGATACTTATGATTTGAAGTTGTTTTATACACTATGCACTTATAATAGTATCAAATGATTTGTTTTAAACGTATCAAGCATTCTTTGGCTGTTATAAGGGAAAACCCTATCCCTCGGCTTGCGTTGCATTGTGTGATAGGACCTGGGTCTTATAACAGCTTCAATTTTCTTTATTTAGCATTGCGCTGTTTGTTTTATGCACTGGTATTCTTGGGAGGAAACCCGTTCCGTGTTATACGGCGTGGTCCCTTGATTTACCTAACTTTAAAAATAAAGATTAACTGTTTTAGTTCTCACACCAGTCACATGACTGACCTGGAGTTTATTGTTTTAACCTAAACTCTGGGTGCCCTTATTTTGACACGGGCAGCTAGTAGTTTTGGTTTTGCAGATTTATATTCACAGGATCCTGGTTTACAGCTGGAACGATATCCGGAAAGCTTTGTATCCGTATATCTCATTCTAGTTGTGTATTGTATTATTTTCCGCTGCTATGTATTTAAATGTAATTTAAATCTCTGATATTTCTGTGTAATATTCATTTATACTCTGTATATTCTTGTATTTTGATGCATTGTTGTAATATACAATGAAATGTTCTTCTGTTTGTGTTCTATTTTGTCCTGTTCTCAAACGATAGGGCGTTTCGAACGGTCTGGGTCGGTTTAGCGACCGGTTCGGACCGAGCGAAATTCCTTTTCGTCACACACATGTCCTATACAAGTTTATGAAATTTGATCAAAATCATATTATGTGAATTATGAATAAGTTGATACCCTTAGATCCATGACATGTATAACCTTATGCAAGTTGTAATATATGCAAGTTTTACCCCTTGTTATGATTTATTTAGTCACATATATATGTTGTTGTTGTGAATATTTTCTTTTATGCTATGAGTTAGACTAATCGGGTCTAGCATACATTTTGCGAATAAACGTTCAAACGTGGGGTAGGGGTAATATTAGGAAATTAATAAATTGGGGTGCAATTGATATGATTTTGCATGCCTTAAATGGATGTCCATAATTGAGTCAATTATGGACATTGTTAAATTTGGAATTAATTAATAATTCAAGTAGGGAATTATTAAAACTGGGGAAAGTGGATTATTAATAATAATCAATGCTTAGGACACGAGGTTGGACCCGTTTGTGACGTAAACCTGCCCGGACCCGCCCGGCAAATCCAGTAGTCACAAATGTCGGCCCAATGTGAGAGGTCCTAGGCCCAAACTAAAGCATAACAGTTGTAAAGACACGAGGTTAGACTCTTTTATGGTGTAAGACTGCCCGGACCCGCCCGGCAAATCCAGCTGCCATAAATGCCAGTCTAATGTGAGAGGTCTTTATGAGGTTATGGCCTTAATGAATTAAGAAATACTTAGCCATATAATCATGTAAGTTGGGACATGGGGGTTAAGTAGGTGCCTTGGGTGGCATGAGGAATCTTGTGGTTGCCTTTAGAGGCATTTGAAATACGATTAGACTTAACCAAATACACATGTAAATGAACATGACTAAGTGGGTTAAGTGGATGGACTAATGGGACAAGCTTAGGTGGAATGCTTGTGGGAAATAATGGGAGCCCATTTCAACCAGTATCCCAAAACGTATCTTTGTGGGCTCGACCCAAGTCGAGGATGGGACACGCATACTGGGTTTGACTATAAGAGGCCAAAACAGGGAGCGGTGGCAACGCAAGTCCAACGGGTTTCATATGCGTGTGTGGACCCGGGCTGGTAGGTAAGACGTTGTTGCATCGTGTAGGTATAAGCCGTGCATCTCCGTTATATCGGGTTGCCACTTTAGGGGAATGATACACCCCACTGTGGGGCCAGCACGGGTATCTACGAGTAGGGAGCCGATCGAAAAATGGAAAGTGGGGTACACCTAGTGGAGATAGGGGCAGGCGACACCTATGTAGTCAGCTAGGAGTACGTAAAGCCATTAAGAAAGTTTCTAAGTGAAGCTAAGTGGAATCAATCTTTAGGGTGACTGGTGTGGTGCAGTATAGTGTTTATCCTTTAGTATTTAGGAGCGCCTATAACGTTTCCTTTAGCGATTGTCTATGTCCTTAATCTGCTCTTTCATAGACATTTCCTTGTTTTCCAGCTTATGCCTTAGTCCAGTTATTTTGATAATAGTATTGTAGAATTATCATACTCGCCAGACTTTATGTCTGACCCCCCCCCCCCTCTTTTTCATCTTTTTTCACCCTCCAGGTCCTCAGGTTGGGCCAAGTTCCAGTGGAGTCTGATTGGATTGCTTATCTCTTGGAAAGCTTGGACTGCTGAAGTAAAGTCCAGCTTGTTATCTTTCTTTTTAATGGCTATTTATGTAATGGGATTATGTACTTGTTTTATCAAGATAGATATTGTACTTGACTTTGATTATGGTGTTATGATGTAATCAAACATGTTTTGACTTCTGCTGCAATTGAAATAAAGTTTTAAAATTTCCAAGTACTATTTTGTTGAAATTTTACTGTTCTATATTCACCTAAAACCTCCATAGAAGTTAATGCATTCCCTTTGTGAGTGACATTAATGGACGTGGGGTGTTACAACCAGGTTAGTGACAATAGGACTAAATACATGACAAAAATAAAACCCCTCAAAAGGGAGACACTGAGAGAATGGTATGAATCGATCGACTAAACTAAATTCCAGCCATAATTAAGAGAATATGATCGTTTTCAGCCTAATTAAGTTGTAACAAACTTTGGTATGGGTGCATCACCACCGCATTAAAGAATCCAATAATAATGCTCGCTTAGTCATACCATAAGTTTGTCACAATTTTACGTTAGGTATGGCATCTTTAAGGGTTATTTGACTAGCAAAATTGAACCTCTTAAAATGGCTGGGGAAAACTTGAGAATTCTGATACAATGATAGACACGATAAGTGGTTACTCATGCAAAAAGAAGTTCTCAAATATTTCTCTAGTCAGAATCAAGAGAATTTAATACAATCGATCGAGTAAATCCAATAATAATGGTCTGTAGCTATGATTGAAAAGTCGTTATAATATCATACATTGAAAAAACAAATGGAGAATTTGTGTTGTAACTATGAAGAGAAAAAATAGGTGTGGAATGCAGAACAAGAAAGTATGACAAAGCTAAAATAAAAAGCTTAAGTACTGCAAGCAGAACATAGCTTCATCGCAATAACACAGGACCAGATCATAGAATCACAAATCAAGAGTATTAAACATAAATGTGCGTAAAATAACGAGCATAAAGTACTAGGCGAGGACCAGCACTCGCATATACATCCAATCTGAGTATACCACGAAAGGAAATGGATTGGGATAAAGCATGGAAGTCACAAATACTACTTCTTTTTCTTTCCACCGCTAGGCCTTAAAGATTGTTTAGTATAGGAAAGGGGAGATGTACCGACTGTTTGACTTCCATCCTTTACTCTTTGTTTACACAAGGACTTTCGGGGGGAGGATATGTTAATATTTTCGGACGTATTCATAGCGGACCTTCTCCTGTGTTTCAAAGTGACACAGCCCCAGTGAGCCAAGCTTTGTCTTCATCATTACTATAGTCATAATCAACCGCCTCCAGATCAGGCGCACTAAGTAATGACATATCACCTGGTGGAAGAGTAGTATGTGGACCAATACTAGTTGACACTAAAACGGAATCGGTAGCAGCAGCTTGAGCGGAGATGGCACTAGTAGGAAGAAGAGGTGACGAGAGCAAACCTGGCACAAATGAATAGTGAGCGCTAAATTTGGAAAACCCAGGTGAAGAAATAAGATAGTCCAAATCTGGTATGGACTGGTGAATAAGAATTTTACCTCGGATTTGTGGGTTTATAATATCAATCTCATAATCATTTACATTCAAAGAAACATCGTCATTTTATTCACCGTTCCCTCCACACTGTTTGGTGGTGTCCTCCTGAACATGTTTCTCAATACGATGAGCTTTAGTAGCATCCTTGTCAATATGAGTAACAGGGGGATCCGCAGGAGGAGTTTGAGAACTTGAAGCCTCGACGTTGGAAGGATTGGACGGACCAAGCACAGCAGTAACATCCAGGGCTTTCTCCCTAAAAGATTGAGCTCGTTCATCTATCATTATCTTCATACCCTTGGCCAGAGCCTCACGGCCTTCTTTTTCTAGGAGACTCCCCTAGAGAAATTCATCCTCTGCTCCACTGGAATACGAAAGCACTCATTCCCAAACAAAGGCCAGAGTTCGTGGAAAGTCATTGTTCAAATAGCTTAAGCTTCCGCGGTTCATAACATTGTAGACGAAAAAGTTAAACAAAGTATCCTCGGTCTTGGCCTTGGCTTGTTCAAGATCGCTAGTTAGCTTAGCATTATCCTCTTCCAGAGTTTTAAGAACTTTGTTCTGAAAAGTAATTTTTTTCGTCAAAGGTTGCCTTTTCTTGTCGATAAGTAGTTGAAGCTTGTTTTTCCAAAGCCAGTTGATATTGAGCAAGTTCCTGAGAAAATTGAGCTTCCTGGAATTGTTTTCTTGCAACTTCAAACTCTTTCTTAAGTTTCTCGTTCTCGACTTCCAAATTATTTACCCTTGTATTTCCACCTTTTAAGAATGCAATTTCATACTCTTGGGATTTGATCAAGTGGACTAGTCCGGCTTTATCATTTTTCAAAGTTTCAATATGATCAAGGTGTCGGGCATTCAACCTTTGAAACTCGTAGCTAAATTTATTCCACTTCTCTTACTGTTGGTCGGTATTGTTTATGGCCTTATCTAACCATGTTTCAAGTTGGCTCTTAGCAGTATCAAACTGAGTGGCCATACAGCTTTTTATAGTGCTTATCCCCTCGACATCATCCCGCCTGTCATTCGGATGTAGATCCAAATCAAAATACATTCCTCTTAGGTCCCAACCTCCAAAGCGATCCCTAAGCTTCAAATTTCCAAGCGGCATTCTATAAGGAGGCCTGTCAGGAATCATTTGGATCTGAGAAGGAGATGGAACAATGGATTGTTCAGACATAATAGGAATGACAGGATCTAGAAACTAGAATGATTTATGATGTTTCTGGGCCTCATTCTCGTCTTTTTCACCTTTGCTTTTCTTTTCTCTCCTTTCTTCAGGTGCTTTCCCTTGTCGCTTTAGTCGGGATTCTCTACATGATCGTGTTTTTCCTTCCTTCGAAGGCCAGTCAATAAAGGATCGGAAATGTGTTGAGGTTGAGAATCCGAAGATGGTTGAGAACGCTTCAAGTGACGAGAAAGGCGGGATTGTAAAAGGCTTTGTGGGTCAGTAGAACCAATTTGTCGAGAAAAACTATCCGATAATGAGTGCTTCATTCCCGTACCTAGAAAAGACAAAGCAAAGTTTTAGCGCTCAAGTGAAAAGATGCATAGAAAAACCATAAGCTTTGCAAGAAAACATAAATCACTTGTGGTATCTATGTTTTCTAAGGCACGACTAGTAACGAACCAATTTCAGGGAGAGTGTTTAAATAAAGTGTTTTCCCAGATGGTTGGGCAAGTTCCCGAGCAATTTCTGAATTAGGCTTTTTAGCCGGGAGTGCAAGGTCGGAAGTCATAATGTCACCCAAATTGAGATCTTTAGTGGTATCTATATCGCCTAAGCCTCCGAAAGTTCCTATAAAACCCTTTTCTCGTGTGATCGAGACAACGGGGCTCTCAGCAACTTTCTTAGAAACTATTTCATCCCTTACATCAGCCATATCTCCCTCAACTTCCTTACCTTCGTGGCGAGAAGCATCTCCTTCAGCAATTGATGGCAATGGGTATTTTAGTAGAGTTTGACTACTACCCCCAAGATCTAAGCATTTCCTCAAGGGAGCCTTTTTTGCAGGAGATTCACCGGTAACATTTTTCTTATAATCTGGAATTTTCTCAATAGACCGTGAAGGATGAAGTAGTTGATACTGACGGAGGGTCCTTTCGGTAAGCAACAACTGTCTACTTCTATCGGTTTTGTCAAAGGCTGTCAAAGAGTTAATAAGGGCTTGATCAAGAACAACACCTTCATCGAAAGGAATTACTGTGAAGAAAAGATGGAGATAAGAATCAACGTTTTAATAATAATAAAAGAGAACTTCAAACAAAGGCGATTACCTCCTTCCATCCATCGGCCATAAAAGTTACTGGGGCATCTAACATAAAAGTATTGATCCGGGAACCCCTTAACACTGTCCACTAAGCCGGTAATAATTCTACAATACTTTCCTTCCATAAAGATAAAAGAGGGATGATCTTCCTTCCTTCTTTTAAAGGCATACAAAGAATATATGTCTTGAAATGAAGGCGCTCGTTGTTTGGCTCTCATGAAAAGCACGCAAGGTCCCATTAAAATATGATAGCCATTAGGATGCAATTAATATAGAGTAATAGTTAAATTCCGTAAAATAGATTCAAGATAAGGATTAAAAGGGGGAACTGCTCCACCTAGAAGCATATGGAGATTAACTATAACATACCTAGTGGGTGGGTGATCAGGCAAATCATCTTTCCTGGGAAACTTAGTTTCGTCTTCTAAAAACCCAAACCGAGCACACATTTCCTGGTATAAACCAAAAGGGAGTGTTGATCTATGACTGTCGGCAGGAACTCTTTCAAGAGTCCGGGGTTAGGGAAAACCCTGAGTCCCACGGGTAACTGTTAAGGTAGATCCAGTTACCTGAGCAGAACTTCCAGCCTTACTAGCCATAGTTGCTCCTTCAGGATTTTGACGAGATTAATTTCTTGTTTTTATTTCTACATAAATAGATATGTTTGAAAAAGAAAAAAGCAGGTACGCGCTACCTAACTCTAAGAGCATGGTTTATATGATTACATATATTATCAGGATGGTAAGGTATGGAATCCTTAATCGGTATGAGCTGGTTAATTGATTCTAGGTTTTACTTAAAAGCAAATATGGAAAGCAATACTGTAGTACAAGGAGTAAACTAACTTGACCATACATAGTTAAGTGAAATAATCCTATGCAAGTGTCGTTCATTTTGGATGATAAGGCGCATGACACAATATTTTTAAGTTTTTCTACATTAACCTGCTAATGGTGTGAGCATCCAGTAGCAAGACTATAGCACGAAAATGTACAAGTATTTTAGTTGTACAGGTATAATAATAAGAAAACTTGGAATTCAGCCAAAAACAAGAGTAATCTAATTCGTTCGAAAGGGCATGACCGACCCCACGAGGGTCTGATCGACTCGATCCTAGTTTTGCTCAAGCTCACTGAGTCGAGCACGATCGATCCCAAAAGCTTTAAACATATTAGGATCTAGGAAATGTGAATACACCGATCAAACTAGGTCGAGCTCAAGCGAACCATGCCTAGTCATACATTAAGGGTTATCGTCTGGACGTGCACGTTCAATTGAGTCCTGGTCGCGCATGGTCAATTCGGGACGATTTTGCATGTTCAACTCAAGGCAATTCCTCATGCTTGAACATGATAGGGCCGTTTGTGACCAGCACCATATAGAAGTCGAGCATGAATGATCCTTGGCAGTTTGAACATGAGTGACCAGAGTGGTCGAGCAAGAGTGCCAAGTGACCATAGGACCGAAAACTTTCGAGCTAAAGCATGGAATCAAACAAATACAGCAGACATGTAGTCAAATGCTAAACAACATGTACAAATCCTCGAATCTCACAAGAATCTCACAATACAAGCACAAATGTATTACGATCTTGAGAAATGATAAACCAAAAATCCAAAAGCTATATTGATAGTAACATGGCCACACAAAATAAAAGCAAAGGGTTGACTGAGACATTTCAACAAACAACTCATAGGCATGCTGTTAGAATCAGAAATTCAAAGGGTTTTATGTGATTCAGATTCATCAGATGATTACATATACAACCCTAGAACATTCCTATTTAAACCACAAAGATTCCCAGTCATTTCAATCTCAACAAAACACAAAAAATCTCCATGCATACTCAAATCGTTCAGACTGCACCCCCAAATTCTCAAATTCAAGCCTTGAACTTTCACGAAGCGAATCCATTAACACAAAGCAGAATTAAAAGGAAGAATTTACCTATAAGCAAATGGATTGCCTCGAATTTAAGAGTGAGTTGCTTCGATTAATTCTGAAGTTGTGGGAGTTTTGATGAAGACGTCAAGCGCAGTGGAGTTTTGCTAGAAACAACGAGCGCGATGATGAATCAAAGATTTGAAAGGTTGATATGATTGAGAAGAATCAGATTGAGTTGAGGAATCTTTTAAAGCAGCGCCACCATTAACGAATTTCTTCAGGAGAAATTGAATAAAGTGTAAAAATAAAGGCTGAAAGAGAATATAAAAGGTGGGAAGATGAATTGACTCGCTCAGAAGATGAATGGTTTCACTCAGAATCGTTTGCTCGAGTCTGGATAGATCAATTAAGTCGGTCGAACAATATCAGGTGAATAATAAGGCCCGTTCACTCAACTTTCCTGGTTACTCGATCAAGGAGACATGTAAAGTCTAATTCAGACCAAAGCGACACATCAGTCCGTTCAGTTGGTTCAAGATCCAGTCCCTCGCTCAGGCCCGAGTAGTTTGATTGACCACGTTGACGTGTTGACCTGACCAGGAGAAGCTCGATCGTTCATAAGTGCGAGTGAACCTAGGCTCGTTCGATCACGAGTAAGAACGGTCTTAAATTCAGTCAATCATAATTGCCTGCGTACGACCGTCAGTTATGTGTAACCATCCTATGGAAAACCGGATTTAATCTACCAAACTATGTTACGTTCAATTATTTCGAAGCCTGTAATTTTGTTAGAAATTACAAACTTCGATGGGCAAATGTTTATCCCTTAAAATCATACACACTTTGGCCGGTTAAATCCGAATAGAGACTTTGGATCGAGTATCATAAGGCTCGGTCGTGCTTTGAAGGGCTCAGCACCACAAACCCAGGTCAAGCAAAAGTGGTCATTCACATATAACAAAGGTTGTTCGCACATCTGAAGGACACTCATTCCCATATCAAAGAGGTCGGTCGCGCAAAGCAAGGAGAAACATTAGGGACGACCGCTCAAAATTATCTCGATCGCTCGTTAGCATTTCCCTGGTTGGCCACCCCTTGGTCCTCCAAACCATCTCCTCAATCGCTCGTTCAAAACTATCTTGGTCGATCGTACATGCCTATTAGGCAAGTGACCCGAAATTCCAAGAGGGCGAACACATATCCTATGTCTACTCGTACATTGCAACCACGGTCGCTCATTCATCTTTTGGACACATACCACTACTCCACTCGGACATCACCTATCGGTCGATCAGAGAAAGGAATATATTAATTCCTGGTCATCCTTGGCGTATGCTCGTACATTCTCTAGACGGTCGCTTGTACACTCACCATCCATCCACCTTTTCCACCTGCCTGCTCGCACGAAACCCGCTCGCACAAGACAGTTAGGTACAACTATCGATATTTGTTTACAGCTAGACAGTGGCATTTTCGTAAATAGTTGCACGAGCGACCCAAAACCTGCATATATGAATTTCAGCTCATTTATTCATGGGAGCTCACCTATAAATAGGCCATGGCTTCCATACTTTAGGGGATAGATTTCCACCACCCCGAAGGATTGCCAAATTGTTTTCTTCACTCATTTCAAGTGATCCTAACATCATCAACACTTCCAAACAAAAGATCTAAAGCTTGATCCACCATGGCTTTGATTGAGATCAACCAAGTACTTTAGAGATTGAAGATCCTCCTTCATCCTCCTTGAATTTGAAGATTTCTCACCATTCTTTCACTGTTTCTCCGCTGGTCCAATCATTTCTCCACCAATTTACATAGATCTAAATGAGATTTACTTGTAATAAGAGAAGATGAGTGTACAAACAGAGATTCTATGTCTTGTAAACATTGTCATGATAACGCAAGCTACCTTCATAGTGGACGTAGGCCTAGCTTAAGGCCGAACACCTCTAAATCTTGTCTTCATTTTACTTTTCTCCGCACTTTTTACTTTTAATCTTTTGGTGTTTGTGGCCCCATTAAATCTCGGACCATGTTGGTGAAGTACGGTTCACGTACCCTTGGTATTTGAGGCCATTTTTGACTCAAACAAATATCCACCCCATTGGTTAAATGCTTATGTTTGTGTGAATCTTGTGTGCTACATATACATACCTTGACATATGTAACCTACTAAAAATATAGGGTATGGACATTAAGTAACACTATATTTTATTCACACGGAACTTACGTTCTGACCCCACTCCTTAACATCCAACAGGTCAGTAGATGGGGTAAAAGCCATGGATGAAGTCATGATTGAAGCCAATGAAGAAGACGAAGTTGTTTGCAGTCACTTACTTTTGAATTTTATGAGAATGAACTATTTGATGTACCTATTGAACAATTGTAACTGTGACTGTTGTATTTCTGAGATTTTGAAATAATGGTACATCTTATTTGAATATTATATTTTCTCTTTCCGTGGTGTGAGATTTCCATTCGAAGAATATGTTATTATTATTTGTGCAAATGTAATCCTTACAGGAACCAACGACCCGTTTAGAATGGCTCAAAGTTTCGATGGGCCTTTTCTGGGTTGAAATTTAGGCCAATTATGGGCGGGTTGTTACAACAGTGTTAAAATGGTGCAGCATACAAGATACAAAGTAAGTTGTAAAAAGTCATGTACGAATGATTTCCAAGAAGTAAGACAATACATGTTGCCTTGTTTCCTTTCAATTAAACGCTCACAATAGATGGGAAGCTTTAAAACTAGCATGCAGGCAAACTGAAAAAGGTTTTAAATTTGGATTTTTGGCAAATGATAAATCATGGAAAGAACCTTTTCAATGATTTTCAGAAAGCAAACAGACAACAACTCAGGATGTAATAAATGTGGAAAGAATAAAAAAAACTAGATGGATTAAATTTTGGATCGAATTTTTTTTGGCAAAAATCAATTTGAAGTATTTACTGAATTCAACAGTCAAGAATATTGGGAAAAAATCTTTCAATTAAATCTCGGCACCTTTTATTTTGAGCGAATCAATTTTAATTTTTTCCAAAAATATATATGGGATGGTTACAAATGAACATGTAATAAAATTGGCAAGGGGTTCAAATCCTCATGAACAAGGTTTCCAGTTTTTTCTTCTAGGAATAAAGTTAGCAAAAAATCATTTCTTTTTTTTTTTTAAATATACAATGTGTCAAGGATGACACAGGTGAAATTCGCAATCAACCATGGGAAAAAACAACAATCAATCGTTTCCAGGAATTCAGAAAATCAACAAGGTTTTCTCGACCAATTTAATCAAGGCAACAAATCATGCATGTATCACCAATCAGTTTTGGAAAGTAATCAAAATGGTTTCCTTGTTCACCCAATTTATCAAGCATAATCACACACTTTCCAAACGATTAAATCAAGGCACCCAAAAGGGGAAACACGCACAAATCAGAGCAAGGCAATATAAGAAATAAGGGAATACATAGGATTTTATAATCCTATAAATTACACCCAATTCATCATTGGCCATTATCGAAAAACAAGCAACAAAAACTAGAGAGATTGGAGAAAAATAAAAGCATAATACTCACAGTTTTTTGATCGACTGAAGTCCAAATCATTTGACCATGAACACCTAGTGATTAAAGCAACAGGGAGCAATTTTTCAGAGCATCGGGATCGCGATTTGGACAGAGGAATCAAAACCAAATTTAATATTAGGCCAGCCATTGAAGAGACAAAGAAGGAGCAAATTTGTTTGAAGAACCAAAGAAAAGAAAAGTTATAAAAGGGCCAGGCTTGTTTTTTAATTTATCAAAAGGGGTTTTTGTTTTAAGTTGATTTTTTATTTGTATTTTCTTCTGTATTTTTTCAATTTAGGATTTACTAGTTTATCTTGTAAAAATTAGGGTTACTTGCTATGGGTTTGTAGCTAAGGGAAAATCTAGTTTTGAAGATAGAAATCATTTCATGGTTTTGAGCGTAGGATTAGAACAGCAGCAGGTTTTGCGAGTGCACAAAATTGTATAGGCGGTTAGCGAGGAGTTCACGAGTTTATACGTCGTTGTATGTGGGTATTTGTTTAATACCTAGTAAAACCTTGGAGAATGCAGCAGTAGGAAGGGTTTGCTGAAGCTGGGTAAAATCTGTGTTATTTACTTTCTGCATTTATTTCATCTGTTATAATCTATGCTGTGGTATTTTTCAGTATCTCGATTCAAATTCAATAAACCATATTCACCCCCCTCTAGGGTTAACCTAGATCCAACAAGTGGTACAAGAGTAGGAATCTCATTAACTCTGGAGTAATGGTACTCCCTAGTTGTCAACCCAGTGAGAGTCAGTCCAGTCGTATTCCAATTATTTTTAATGGTACAGATTTTTTTTTAAATTTTCAATCAGAATTGGAATCCTATCAAAAATATGTTAATATTAAATGTTGGGATATTGTTGTTAATGGGTTTGTCATTGTCAACAGGAATGACTTTCAATTTAATTCTCATACTACTCTCATTTTATATTCTTATATTGATGATGACCAATATAACCATATCTCTCATTGTTTGACTGCATAGGAAATCTGGAAAACTCTCGACGCTTTGTATGGAAGAGACGACAATTGCTCAAAATCCGAGAATGTCAACTCAAATATAGATTTATGCTGATTAAGTCATACAGAAGAAAATTTAAATGGATTAAACGATGGAGACTCAACAGACAATGAGATAGAAAGTTTCTCATAGGAAGATTTAGTTTATATGTGTGTTGATTTAATAAATCTGTTGATAAATTCCAACGGGAAAACAAAACTTTGAAATCTAAAAATCATGAGTTGACCAACAAAAATAACTGTTTGGAATCGAAACATTCAAATTTTATGAAATTAGAAACTTCTAATTGCGAAAATTGTTTGAAATTGAAAAATGATCTCGTTCATCTCAATAAAAACATTCAAAAATTTGAAGAGGAAATTTTGATTTTAAAAGACAACAAGATTGAGCTAAAGAGTATAAACAATTCTTTGCTAAAGGAATTTAAAAAATTTAAGGATAACAAAAATTCCAAACTTGAAATTTTTGAAAAAAAAAATTGCCGAAAACTGGATCTATTTTGAAAGAGCTTGAAAATGAGATTGAAAATTTTAAGAGTTTTGAGAAACAACAATTTGAAAAACAAATTCAGTTTGAATCTGAAATTTTTGAGTCCAAGACCAAAATCAAATTGCTTGAAAATGAAAATTTGGTTTTGAAACAAAATGATGCTGAAAAGAGAAAGATCAACGTTAATCATTGTTCAAATCTGATGAAACAGAATTCTGATCTTAAATCTAAAATTCATTGTCTTTAATCAACTTTGACCAAATTTTCTAACGGAGAAAAATCATTAAATATGTTGTTGAAAAATCAACTTTCTTCAAGAAATAAAAATGACCTTGGCCTTGGGAAAAATAATGTTTTTGAAAAACAAAATTCAAATGATTTTAAAAATCCTTCAAACTGCTTTGAAAAGAATCGACTTGATAATTTGAGCTCTTATAACTTCAAAGGATTTTTGAATCATAAACGAAATGAGAATTTGTATGGTAACAAACCATTTAAACAATCTTGGATCCCAAATTGAAATAAAACGATTATGACTAAATTCAAACAGATTTGGGTTCCTAAGGGTACAAAGTAAATTCCAATTGTAACGAACAGGGATTTTCAACCTCGAAAATCGATACAAAACACTGTGTCGAACATTCAAGCATCGAAAACACCAGAACGTTATTAGAAAGAAATGAAAGGGTGAGAAAAGAAAGAAAGAAATATTAGAATAGAAGAATAAGATAACACATCAGAATCTCGCAGCGAACGAACAACATATAAAAAATCAAATCTCTTTATACAAAAAGAAACTGTATACATACCAACCATCAGAGTACACCATATATCAGACACAGCGGAAATAAACTCTGAATAACTATATAATGGAGAAGCCTCCTGCTTTCATCTCTCGAAACTCCAGCGATACCTAACCTGTTAATATACTCGGTCTGACCTGAGAACATTTGATTTAAAACAAAATTCACCGGGTCAGTCTGGAATACTTTCAGTGATAAATTCATAGCACAACAACTTGTTTAAATGTGAAAATCCATTCTGAAGGAAAAGGATAATAGTAAGACCAACCCACACATAAATACGGACGGTTTTTACTTTACTATAACCCAAAATACTTTTAAAATCAATATATTTTCTGATATTATGATAGTGTCTATCAAATCACAAATAAATAATCATCTAGTAGAATGCTTGCATCTCACGCTCTACATATATAGTATACAATCAAAACCGCGGGCTCTTATTGGGGATTGGATTCCAACTATGACAAGGTATGGAACCGCATGCCGATAGTGTATCTCTAGATAGGAATACACTGGGTTCAACAAGAACGTCTTGCAACCCAGCCATACATGACCGACCACTCATTTCTCTTGAGTGTACCGAATATATTGTCACCTACGGCTGCGCAGCTACCGTTTTCCCGAAAGATACAGAAATGGAAAGAAGTAACAAATATGAATGTTCTCTAGATGGTGACAATACACCCTAATGGGTGCGACCCACATAGCCATGTTGCCTGCCCGATTTTTTTCATTTCTCGGTTGTGAGGCTTGAGGTTATAATCGACTTTTGAACCATCTGGCCACCATTCGCTTTGAATTTCACATCGTCGCGTCATCCAGGAACAGGATGAACCGAAGGCACTCTCCTACTGCATCCTTAAATAGGACTCACCCCAAGGACCAGTAGCGAGAAGTCCTTGCAACCCATAGATTCCAACAGCGACAGAACCACAATGTATATCTAGGAGCTAACCAGAGATTATAAGTAGTTCTTCAGCTTCATGAAAATCTACGGTCTTCAATGCTCCTTCTTCATTTGCTGCCAGTTAGTTTCGTACGTAACGTTGGATCGAAGTGGGTTTGGGTTGTCCCCATCCTGGATTCAAGGTCCAATAATATATTCATTGATTCGGGTTTTAACTATCAATTCACACGGTATAGTTAAGTATATTGGCAGCTCTGATTCATTTATTAAAACTATTCTATCGATCCTTAAATTCAATTTCATATTCACTTGTCATGAATCCCATTATTCGTTCTATTGAACGATACAATATCCTTATTAACCAAACTCCATTTAATTCCTTTATTTGAAAATCATCACTATACACTCGCCAAATCTCTTATATTATCCTTGCCTTGCGGAATTCATTATAATCTTATCTCATGGATATAAATAAATTTATACTTCAACGTTGATCAGACGATGTTAAATCTATACATCGTTTACTTTGAAACGTACTAGTTTAAAATCTTACGATTAACATTTCAATATTCTCTTATAATAATAAACCAATTCTAACCGTTACAAACTAATATCATTCCTCGATAATAGTGAAGCCGTTTAAATTGGGGTATTTTAATTACCTCTCAGACCTTGACTGCCAACGTTCTTATCTCAGAATAAATACCAGTTTGAAACACAAACCTATCATTCCACTTTCTATCACTTCAGTTACCATTTTATTTTAAACATGGTTTTAATAACCATTCCTTCCATCTGGCATATTTAATCTCAAAATGAATCTCTTTCACTTTTATTCAAATATATTTACCAACGCAAACTCTTTTTGGTTTTACAAACTTTTCTTCAACTTATACTGATTTCGTTTAACCTAATTCCTTAAATAAAACTTATTTAAGTTCATCACCTGCTTTAATTTCCTTTTACCAACCTTGTTTATGAAACTTCGATTCTAATTTAAATCTTCTTATAGAATCCATAAACCGTTTCCTTTTTGAAATCACATTCCCATTTACTTTTTATTTAGCTCAAAAACTTATTTAGAATTTGGTATTCACTTACCAACCCCTTCTTCGATTTGTTAACTTGAATTCAAAACCATTTATCATTTTCCTTGTGAAATCGTGATTCACTTTATTTACTTAAATAAAGAATTTAGTAAAACATCTCTTATTGAAATCTTTGCATTACTCGTCTCTTCATTCCGATTCTAGCATGGATATTATTATCCAATCCATTACAAAAATCTCTTTTGATTCCCTTGCTTATCCTTAATTCAATTATCAAGTAATCAACTATTGTAAACAGCATATTAACTTCCCGACTTGTCTATCCTTTTTGGTACGATATTGTTCTTAACATGATTTATTTTAAAACTCGATCTCTTCTTAATTTACTTCCATTTATGGAGTTAATTATTAATTATTATTAACCACAATAATTATCTAATTCCATTATTAACTGAAGTGGGATAATTTATTTCATTAAAAATAGATCGACTAATTGCTTATCGACATTATTAAACGATATGTGCTTCATTAATGATTTGTAATTGATAATCAACTTTAAATATCGTCAAACAAAAAGATAATTAATATTAAATAATATTATTAAACAAAACAATTATTCATTAAACCATTTTCATTAGATTAATCAAAGGCCGATCAATCTAATTATCAATTCTAGTTAATCAGTTGACTTAGTCAACTTAATCTCCGTTATTAACTAACTGATTTCGACTATTTTTCTTATTAGATTAATAAAATTAATCTAATTATATTGCTTAGCTTGTTTTACTCGAACAATTACTTTCAAAATGATGATCCGTCCCTCCAATTCTGGATTTTACACTTGTTAAAATTTCTGCAAAATATAATTTTACCATTTTCATAATATCATTTATAAATATCACCTTATTTTTAAACTTCTATTTTAAAAATAAAATTACTTTTAAAACTTTACTTCAATTTTAAAATAAGTTTTATAATTGAAATTACGTCAATTCACTTGATGGTGAATTAACGGTTTAAAAACAGCATTTCAGATCATTTGCTGCCAATATTTTAATCAGTACCATTTATTGATTAAAAACATCACACAACATTGAATTTCAATTCAACGTTCAATATCCAATCAATAATCAACATTCAAACAGGATGTAATGTTGTTTGGGGGTAAACAGTTCATATGTGGATGATATGGAAAAATAAACAACATATAATATATTAGAGGAATCCGGTCAATCCCTCTAACCTGTTCTTCCCTGCATCACAGAGCATAATAATATTTGACAATTATTTGAATAAATTATCCAATACAACATATTATTGATGTCGATGACCATTTAGCACACAATAAGCAACCAAAGCATTAAATCAACCAATTCTATGATTAACGATGAATTAAATTTTAATATGAATTTAACATATCATAGAATTCTAGAAGGTTTGAGAATTAACTCACCTTTCTATTCCTGATTGACAGTTTTTGATCGATTTATATGGTTGAAATTATATAAAATTCCAATATACTTCAAATCATTTTAACCCAGTTCCGCAGCGTAGCCTTCGTTATGCGATCCCGACGGATCCAATTTCATCAAAACTGTTAACATATACACATATTACGATCGTTTAAAGTTTAATCTTGATTTGATATAAATAAATTAAATAATAATATAGTTAATCACCTTACTTCTTCCTTAACCCTGTCATTACCTGTTAATTACTCCCCATCAGCGGTTAAATCACACACCTTCCCTTCTGGTTCTCAAACCCGACTTTCCCCTGCTCTTTCATATACCCACTTTCGGATCAAGGCTCCACTTTTGTTATTTTATTTTAATTTATTAGTAAGGCCAAACTCCATATTATAGAACCCGACCCGCCTCTTTGGTTACAGTGCATCTCCTATGTTTGAACTTTAAAGTGCTGCTCCTTTATATTATCCTTTTCGTGAATGCCATATCACCGCTCTTCTCACTCCCTTCCAACATGTCACCGCTACTACCCATACCCCCATCCAACGCGGAAGCACTGGTCCTTTCACCACCTCACGCTCTCAGGTCAACGCATGACACTGACCTACAACTGTTCGCCGCCGGTGCAAACTCCATCGACTCCACTGCTTAACCCAATCCCCAATATCGAAAATAATACTCATAGCACCCTTCTCTTTGATGTGTATTTCCCATACTTCGTGACTTCTGTTAATATATACATATATAGGAGTTTTGGGAAATTTTATGAATTATCGTTTGAATTGTTTTTAATGGTGCTTGCGGTTAATTTTTATGGTGGTTTATCGTTTGTTTTCTGGAGGCGAAAAGAGAGGGGGCTTGATATATATACATAGACACGAGAAGATGATAAGGACAACATCGCTTCCTACATTCTGATAGTTTTGTGCTCTAGAGGGGTAGAGATGCATCGAGTTTTCATTTCGGTATAGGGTTGCGGTGGTGGCTGAAGCTTCCATTTGGTTACAGCAGTATGTTTCATCTGTAATGTAGGCATGAAAAACACAGTATACAGGGATTGATTAAATAGAAAAGGCGAGCAGTTTTTATTTCAGTAAATGATAGGCTTTGTTGTTGTTTGATTTGAAGGGACATTGGAAAAGAAAACTCAACTTAGACATTACAAGGCAGTGGGTAGTGTTACAGAGTAGAGCTTATAGCTGTGTAAATCAGTATAGGCAAAGGAGAGCATGTCTCGTTTGAAGAAAAGAAACAAGACACAATGTTCTCAATTCAATAGGAACAGTGAAAAGAAAAGGCACGTTTAAAGGAAATGTACAATGGTTGTTTTGAAAAGGAAAAGACGGCCAGTGTGTTGTCAATATTAAATGGGTAGGGTGTTCACATCCTAAAAGCTAAAGGTGCTAGAGATGCGTTCTCTATAGCAAGAATGACATGAAAAATAGGAGAGGAAAATGGAAAGATGGCAGAGAACAAACCATATCTGAAAATGCAGTGGTACGGTGTGGGTGTGAATAAAGGATCTACTCCTCTTTACTCGTTATGTGCAAATGAACCGTCCACATGCTAGCTTTGTTTTTAGATTTTAAGAGATCTCTATAGATTTGCCGTGAGATTTTATTGGATTTTGGTTTAGGTTTCTTTTTTTTCGTGTATTTAGGGTATGGGGAAACGTCGTTTTCTTTTGAGTTCGGCATGTTATTCATAAATGCTTGATGTTACACCATTACTTTAGTGTACGGTTCCCTTTAGGATAGATATGTTGTGTGTTTCCATTCAAAAATGAAGGCGGCTGTGTAATTACACCAGTTGTGCATTGCTATCCTAGACCATGGGTCATCAAGTGCAGTAGTTAATAACGTTGTGCCTACCATATGTCTCCAACTAATACCCAATAGTTTTAAAATGTAAGTGTACCGTGTTACGACAAATTACATTGACGTTTGAGCCATTACGGACAGAAATAAGAATACGGTCGTATCGAGCGAGGTGTCACGATCCCAGAAATGTAATAATATCGGTAGGTTAACTTATATTGTGAAAACCCCAAAATACTGATATAGGGTGCAAAACACTCCAAATAAAAAGTTGCTTATTTTCCAAATTAAAAATTACAGTAAATTTCTAAAACTTAAATTATAAATACATCTCAAAGGTCTCGCCCAAATTCGAAATTGATACTTAATTATATTAAATTATCGGTATGGTTTAGTAACGATTTCATAGCGACTTTCTCATAATTTGATTTGGACGTAACTTGAAATCTATAATACGAAATCCCGATTTTTCTCTTTCATTAGAAAAATATAATCATACAGAATCAAGCGGTTCTTGTTAAACATAAATCCGATTTATATCAGATTCGGTATATTCAATTGAAGTTCAAAATTCAATATTACGAACTACAGCGTCATTTCGAGCTTGTTTTAATAATATTATAAATTATATATATTCGAACTCTATTTTATAAAATAATTTTGATTTAAATCTGTTATATTTCCAATATAATATATAAACCACACTTATTCTAATTTAAATGACCAAAAATCTAGAACGTTACATTCTTCCCCCTTAAAAGAATTTCGTCCCCGAAATTACACAGTAAGAAGGATGCTCCAAACCCAATAATTATTTTTGAATTATTACCAAAAACAAATTTAAACTCTTTAAAAATTTTAAAAATTTCGCCAGCACCTCCTCTGCACGGCTCGATCATAACAACTACAACTGCCACACTAGGCCTCAACTTCTCCAATCTAAAACCAAAAGCCAACTGGCTATTCCACTCAGGGGTATAAAATCAATCAATCCAACCAATGTATTAAGGTTCACCTGTTTGTCGGGCAAATCAGTTCCAATTCCACAGCAAATCAACTAACTGATCTTCGTTTTCCAAGATATACTTCCAATCTGTGCTTCCATCTTTATAATCAAGCCAATTTTCATAGCCGTCTAGTATTTTCACTTATCTCAACTTACCATGTCAGTAACAAATACAGGGTAAAATAATCCTGTTTTATTTCATAAACGATGTTATTCCCAATTTACTATATTGGAATTTAGTTTCAATCCATTCAATCATCCCTATTGACTCGTTTGATCAATATCCAAATAACAAATAACCAAATCATTTTAATTCAACATTGACCCTTACTGGTCTGCATTCCCTTTGGTTTAACATACATTTATATCAACTGATTAATTTCCGATTGACTTCGATTTCCAAATCCCTATTTATTTACATTATTCAATTCCAATTAACCCATTGGTTTCTAACCCGATCAATTCCATTTCAATTTATTCCTTTAGGGCCATTTAACTTGAATTAGTTTCAAATAAGTTCGACTCGTTCATTCCATATTGGTTTCAATGAATGTTTAAATTTATATTCATTCCCAACTTATATTTATGCAGTCAATCATACCGGCCAAACATCGAATTTAAATTCACTGGTTTTCATATATATTCAATTGACTTATGTCACTTTTATTTATTTATTTATTTATTTCAATATCCAGGTTAGATTCTGATTCACATTTGAAATTCTTGCTTGGTTAATCCTTTCAATAACCAAACCAATTCAATCAACCAATCAAATATCCAATCACACAAGGCACAATTAACAACCCAAATCATTCTGATTCATTTTTAATATTCACTTTGATTCTAAATTAAACTTTACATTGAAGTTTGTATCTTCAAATTTCATATTTGAAATTCCCATTGGTTTAGATCATTTCAATTTTATATTCCACTCTGAATTCTAATTCAAATCAACGTTAGTCGATTAATATTATAATAATTTAAGAAAATTACACTTTTACCGCTTTGTAAAATATATTGGGCCAAAAAAATTTAAAAATAATAATTTTGTAACAAATAGCACACTCATATATATATATATATATACACACACACTCACACTCAATATAGGATATTACTAACCCCATCTCTATTGAGTTATGCCACAGAGCCAAGGTTATTACTAAACCAATAGCTCTGATACCACTGTAACGAACAGGGATTTTCGACCTTAAAAATTGATACAAAACACTGTGTCGAACATTCAAGCATCGAAAACACCGGAACGTTATTAGAAAGAAATGAGAGGGTGAGAAAAGAAAGAAAGAAATATTAGAATAGAAGAATAAGATAACGCATCAGAATCTCACAGCGGAACGAACAAAATATAATATATCAAATATCTTTATACAAAAAGAAACTTTATACATACCAACCATCAGAGTACATCATATATCAGACACAGCGGAAATAAACTCTGAATAACTATATAACGGTGAAGCCTCCTGCTTTCATCTCTCGAAACTCCAGCGATACCTAACCTGTTAATATACTCAGTCTGACCCGAGAACATTTGATTTAAAACAAAATTCACCGGCTCAGTCTGGAAAACTTTTAGTGGTAAATTCATAGCACAACAACTTGTTTAACTTTGAAAATCCTTTCTGAAGGAAAAGGATAATAGTAAGACCAGCTCACACATAAATACGGACGGTTTTTACTTTACTATAACCCAAAATACTTTTAAAATCAATATCTTTTCTGATATTATGATAGTGTCTATCAAATCACAAATAAATAATCATCTAGTAGAACGCTTGCATCTCACGCTCTACATATATAATATACAATCAAAACCGCGGGCTATTATTAGGGATTGGATTCCAACTATGACAAGGTATGGAACCACCTGCCGATAGTGTACGTATCTCTAGATAGGAATACACTGGGTTCAACAAGAACGTCTTGCAACCCGGCCACACATGACCGACCACTCATTTCTCTTGAGTGTACCGAATATATTATCACCTACGGCTCGCAACTACCGTTTTCCCGGGAGATACAGAAATGGAAAGAAGTAACAAATATGAATGTTCTCTCGATGGTGACAATACACCCTAATGGGTGCGACCCACATAGCCATGTTGCCTGCCCAATTTTTGTCACTTCTCGGTTGTGAGGCTTGAGGTTATAATCGACTTTTGAACCGTCTGGCCACCATTCGCTTTGAATTCCACATCGTCGCGTCATCCAGGAACATGATGAACCGAAGGGACTCTCCTACTGCATCCTTATATAGGAATCACCCCAAGGATCAGTGGCGAGAAGTCCTTGCAATCCATAGATTCCAACCACAACAGAACCACAGTGTATCTCTGGGAGCTAACTAGAGATTATAAGTAGTTCTTCCGCTTCATGAAAATCTACGGTCTTCAATGCTCCATCTTCATTTGCTGCCAGTTAGTTTCGTACGTTACGTTGGATCGAAGTAGGTTTGGGTTGTCCCCATCCTGGGTTCTTCGAAACAACACGTCAAAAGGTCCAATAATATATTCATTGATTCGGGTTTTAACTATCAATTCACACAGTATGGTTAAGTATATTGGCATCTCTGATTCATTTATTAAAACTATTCTATCGATCCTTAAATTCAATTTCATATTCACTTGTCATGAATCCCATTATTCGTTCTATTGAACGATACAATATCTTTGTTAACCAAACTCCATTTCATTCCTTTAATTGAAAATCATCACTATACACTCACCAAATCTCTAATATTATCCTTCCTTGCGGAATTCATTATAATCTTATCTCACGGATATAAATAAATTTATACTTCAACGTTGATCAAACGATGTTAAATCTATACGTCGTTTACTTTTAAACGTGCTAGTTTAAAATCTTACGATTAACATTTCAATATTCTCTTATAATAATAAACCAATTCTAACCGTTACAAACTAATATCTTTCCTCGATAATAGTGAAGCCGTTCAAGTTGGGGTATTTTAATTACCTCTCAGACCTTGACTGCCAACGTTCTTATCTCAGAATAAATACCAGTTTGAAACACAAACCTATCGTTCCACTTTCTATCACTTCAGTTACCATTTTATTTTAAACATGGTTTTAATAACCATTCCTTCCATCTGGCACATTTAATCTCAAAATGAATCTCTTTCACTTTTATTCAAATATGTTTACCAACGCAAACTCTTTTTGCTTTTATAAACTTTTCCTCAATTTATACTGATTTCGTTTAACCCAATTCCTTAAATAAAACTTATTTAAGTTCATCACCTGCTTTAATTTCCTTTTACCAACCTCGTTTATGAAACTTGGATTCTGATTTAAATCTTCTTATAGAATCCATAAACCGTTTCCTTTTTAAAATCACATTCCCATTTACTTTTTATTTAGCTCAAAAACTTATTTAGAATTTGGTATTCACTTACCAACCCCTTCTTCGATTTATTAACCTGAATTCAAAACCATTTATCATTTTCCTTTTGAAATCATGGTTCACTTTATTTACTTAAATAAATAATTTAGTAAAACATCTCTTATTGAAATATTTGCATTACTCGTCTCTTCATTCCGATTCTAGCTTGGATATTATTATCCAATCCATTACGAAAATCTCTTTCGATTCCCTTGCTTATCCTTAATTTAATTATCAAGTAATCAACTATTGTAAACGGCATATTAACTTCCCAACTTGTCTATCCTTTTTGGTATGACATTGTTCTTAACATGATTTATTTTAAAACTCGATCACTTCTTAATTTACTTCCATTTATGGAGTTAATTATTCATTATTATTAACCACAATAATTATCTAATTCCAATATTAACTGAAGTAGGATAATATATTTCATTAAAAATAGATCGACTAATTGCTTATCGACATTATTAAACAATAAATATTTCATTAATGATTTTCAATTGATAATCAACTTTAAATATCGTCAAACAAAAAGATAATTAATACAAAATAATATTATTAAACAAAACAATTATTCATTAAACCATTTTCATTAGATTAATCAAAGGCTGATTAATCTAATTATCAATTCTAGTTAATCAGTTGACTTAGTCAACTTAACCTTAGTTATTAACTAACTGATTACGATTATTTTTCTTATTAGATTAATATAATTAATCTAATTATATTTCTTAACTTGTTTTACTCAAACAATTATTTTCAAAATGATGATCCGTCCCTTAAATTCTGGCTTTTACACTTGTTAAAATTTTTGCAAAATATTATTTTACTATTTTCATAAAATCATTTATAAATATTACCTAATTTTTAAACTTATATTTTAAAAAGAAAATTACTTTTAAAACTTTACTTCAATTATAAAATAAGTTTTATAATTGAAATTACATCAATTCACTTGACGGTGAATTAACGGTTTAAAAACAGCGTTTCAGATCATTTGCTGCCAATATTTTAATCAATACCGTTTATTACTTAAAAACATCACACAACGTTAAATATCAATTCAAGGTTCAATATCCAATTAATAATCAGTATTCAAACAGGATGTAATGTTGTTTGGGGGTAAACAGTTCATATGTGGATGATACGGAAAAATAAACAACATATAAAATATTTGAGGAATCCGGTCGAATCCCTCTAACTGTTCTTCCCTACATCACGGAGCCGAATAATATTTGACAATTATTTGAATAAATTATCCAATATGACATATTATAGAAGTCGACGACACACAATAAGCAACCAAAGAATTCGATCAACCAATTCTATGATTAATGATGAATTATATTTTAATATGAATTTAACACATCATAGAATTCCAGTAGGTGTGAGAATTAACTCACCTTTCTATTCCTGATTGACAGTTTTTAATCGATTTATACAATTTCAACCATACGTTTGAAATTATATAAAATTCCAATATGCTCCATATCATTTTAACCCAGTTCCGCAGCATAGCCTTCGTTGTTGCGGCCCCGACGGATCCACTTTCATCAAAAACTATTAACATATACACATATTACGATCATTTAAAGTTTACTCCTGATTTAATATAAATAAATTAAATAATAATATAATTAATCACCTTACTTCTTCCTTAACCCTGTCATTACCTGCTAATTACTCCCCGTCAGCGGTTAAATCACACACCTTCCCTTCTGCTTCTCAAACCCAACTTTCCCCTACTCTTTCATATACCCACTTTCGAATCAAGACTCCACCTTTGTTATTTTATTTTAATTTATTAGTAAGGCCAAACTCCATATTATAGAACCCGACCCGCCTCTTTTGTTACAGTGCATCTCCTATGTTTGAACTTTAAAGTGCTGCTCCTTTATATTATCCTTTTCGTGAATGCCATATCACCGCACTTCTCACTCCCTTCCAACACATCACCGCTGCAACCCATACCACCATCCAACGCGGAGGCACCGGTCCTTCCACCACCTCACGCTCTCAGGTCAACGCATGACACTGACCTACAATCGTTCGCCACCGGTGCAAACTCCACTGCTTAAAAACCATTCCCCAATATCGAAAATAATACTCACAGCACCCTTCTCTTTGATGTCTATTTCCCTTACTTCGTGACTGCTATTAATATATACATATATATGAGTTTTGGGAAATTTTATGAATTATTGTTTGAATTGTTTTTAATGGTGCTTGCGGTTAATTTTTATGGTGGTATATCGTTTGTTTTCTAGAGGCGAAAAGAGAGGGGACTTGATATATATACACAGACACGAGAAGATGATAAGGACAACATCGCTACCTACATTCCGATAGCTTTGTGCTCTAGAGAGGTAGAGATGCATCGAGTTTTCATTTCAGTATAGGGTTGCAGTGGTGGCTAAAGCTTCCATTTGGTTACAGCAGTAGGTTTCAACTGTAATGTAGGCACGAAAACACAGTATATAGGGATTGGTTGAAAAGAAAAGGAGAGCCGTTTTCATTTCATTAAATGATAGGCTTTGCTGTTGTTTGATTTGAAGGGACATTGGAAAAGAAAACTCAGCTTAGACATTACAAGGCAGTGGGTAGTGTTATAGAGTAGAGCTTGTAGCTGTGTAAATCAGTATAGGCAAAGGAGAGCATGTCTCGTTTGAAGAAAAGAAACAAGACACAATGTTCTCAATTCAATAGGAACAGTGAAAAGAAAAGGCACGTTGAAAGGAAATGTACAATGGCTGTTTTGAAAAGGAAAAGATGGCCAGCATGTTGTCAATATTAAATGGGTAGGGTGTTCACATCCTAAAAGCTGGAGGCGCTAGAGATGCGTTCTCTGTAGCAAGAATGACATGAAGAACAGGAGAGGAAAATGGAAAGATGGCAGAGAACAAACCATATCTGAAAATGCAGTGGTATAGTGTGGGTGTGAATAAAGGATCTAATCCTCTTTACTCGTTATGTGCAAATGAACCGTCCACATGCTAGCTTTGTTTTCAGATTTTAAAAGATCGCTATAGATATGCCGTGAGATTTTATAGGATTTTTGTCCAGGTTTCTTTATTTTTCATGTATTTAGGGTATGGGGAAACGTCGTTTTCTTTTGAGTACGACATGTTATTCATAAATGCTTGATGTTACACCATTACTTTAGTGTACGGTTCCCTTTAGGATATACATGTGCGTTTCCATTCAAAAATGAAGGCTGTTGTGTAATTATACTAGTTGTGCATTGCTATCCTAGACTATGGGTCATCAAGTGTAATAGTTAATAACGTTGTACTTACCATATGTCTCTAACTAATACCCAATAGTTTTAAAATGTAAGTGTACCGTGTTACGACAAATTACATTCACGTTTGAGCCATTACGGACAGAAATAAGAATACGGTCGTATCGAGTGAGGAGTCATGATCCCAAAAATGTAATAATATCGGTCGGTTAATTTATACTGTGAAAACCCCAAAATACTGATATAGGGTGCAAAACACTCCAAATAAAAAGTTGCTTATTTTCCAAATTAAAAATTACAGTTAAATTCTAAAAATTAAATTATAAATACGTCCCAAAGGTCTCGTCCAAATTCGAAATCGATATTTAATTATATTAAATGATCGTTATGGTTTAGTAACGATTTCATAGCGACTTTCTCAGAATTTGATTTGGACGTAACTTGAGATCTATAATACGAAATCCCGATTTTTCTCTTTCATTAGAAAAATATAATCATATAGATTCAAGCGGTTCTTGTTTCACATAAATCCGATTTATATCGGATCCGGTATATTCAGTTGAAGTTCAAAATTCAATATTACGAACTGCAGCGTCGTTTCGAGCTCGTTTTAATAATATATATATATATTCGAACTCTATTTTATAAAATAATTTCGATTTAAATCCGTTATATTTCCAATATAATATATAAACCACAATTAAATATTCCAATTTAAATGACCGAAAATCTGGGACTTTACACCAATGGATTGTTATACAAACAGATTTGGGTACCTAAAGTCGTGAACACATTCCAGAGTGCTTTTACAAAATTTGTTAGACCACTCGACTCCCTAAATTGTTAGGTACCAGAGAAGGATGAGGAACTGCTTTGTAAAAATAAAACTGAATTCAAACTACTTCATATCATTGGATTATTCACAGTTCCTTATTCAAGTTTGTTGAGTTAGAGAATCAGTAACATATACTGAAAATCTGGTATAATCTCTAAACTCGTCTCTGTTTTTATTATTCTTTATTTATCTCCCCTTCTACCCCTTCGGTTTATTTTCTTTAGATTATTCTGATTTGATTTATCACTACTATATTTTTTTTTTCTTCTTAAGCTTTCTTAACTTCAAATTGCAAAATTTATGTTTTTGTGGAAATTCGCTTCATTTGAATAAAACTCTCATGTTTTAATCATTTCCAGATCTTGAAATCAAACTTGTAAATATCTGCAGTTGTTTTGAAGTTTATTTTTTAATTTTTGAATTCCTAACAGTGCTGAAGCATTCTTTTCATATCTTGGAAACTGTTATTTTGAATTCTATATTTTTGAAGGTCTGAAAAACAATTGAAATTTCACACATCTCTGCTGTTTTGAGTTTCTTCTAATTTATTTTGGAAAGACTTGAAAATTTATACTCATTACAGGACACTATTACTTTTCAGTTGTGATAATTTCATTGATTTTTGGATTGGCTTGATTATTTCTAAATTGAATTTTTTTGACTTGAATCACTGTGTTACATCTTGAAATTTATTTTTATTCATGATCATTTTTGGATAAATATTTGATTGTTTGAAATCATTTTAAATTTTGGATATTTTGAATTTCACACACCTCTTAGATTTGAAATTATTAATCTTGTGTGAATGATTCATTGTATCTCAAAATTTACATCTATTCCAGTGATTTCAAATAAATTATTTTTAATTTTGGATCATGAATCATCACTCTTGCTTGATGTAAATATTCTAAAAAATTCTCTTGTGCTTGTCAGAAATAATTGTAAAAAAATTCTTTAAAAAACTGGTCTTGAAACCCACTGTTATTTCATGATCATTTGACTTGATTATTTGATTGTTTGAAATCATTTGAAATTTTTGATTTCTTATATCGTGCATACATCTTGGATTTGAAATTTAGATCTATTCACTGAATCTTGGGATTTACATATTCCTTCAAATGATTTCAAATAAACAGTATTTTAAATCTTAAATCATGAATCATCTTTTGTAACTGACAGAAATATCTGTAAAAAATTCTCTTGATAAGTCTACTTTGAAATTGATTGTTGTGCTGCTCTAATAAAAGAAATCAACTTGAAAACATTTTGATGACTGCTTGTTTTGGTAAAAAAAATTGTTTGCTTCTCTGATAGAAGGAATTGATATGTTAGATTTAATTGCTTGGACTTGGTAAAAAAAAAATTCTATGTCAAGTGGTAATGTAGAATCAGTCTCTGAGATAACTTTGTTAGCTACCAGGGTGGTATTAAAATCCCTGATAGTAGAGACAACAAGTGGTATCAGCCTTAAATGCTTTGAAATTTTCTCACTCATCTATTTTGATTCTTTTCAACTGATTCTCATCCTGTGTAGATCTTTTTAAATCCCTCTTGCAATTGATTTTCAATTTTGAAATCATTTATTGATTATTTATTCAGAAATTGAAATCAATAACCAAAGTTGAACTGTATTTAGAATTCATCAAAATTATTATCAAAATGTTTGAAATTATGATGAGTTAAGGTTACAGTATATTTCACAACAAGAGGAGATATTATTTAAATTTTCATGATGATTGAACAACTTTTATAATATCTTTGAATTGGCGGTTATTTCATGAACATCTTCTTAAGTCTATCGTCTTTTTGTCATTCATCATGATGAAATATTTGTGATGGAATTGTGATTATATTATTTTTCAGAATTAGCGATAATTGAAAATTTTCAAGAAACCCGGTATAGTTGAGCATATTTCATAATATGACTAATTTAGAAATTTATTTCACAACTATTTCTATACCTACGACATTTCTATCATCCATGTTGGTTTTGTATACTGAGGAGATTTCATTTAAAAGTATGATAAACATAAACCTCATTTAAAATCCAAGTTCTGGTCATGCATGGTTAAGAAATTACTTATTTTTTAAGCTGCAACTGATCTCATTTAAAATTCCAAGATCTAGTTATGCGTGGTCAATGCGCTCTTAAATAAAACAAAAAAGGAAAGGAAATAATTTGGTATAAATAAAAATATATTTGAAATCCTCCTTGGTGTGTAAAAACCAGCCTATCAGTCCATTTTCTAATTTATGAAATGTGTTAACATTTTATGATGTATTATGATTTGCGGATTGATAACTATTGGGATTTTGGATTATTTGATTGCGTCTGTAACGACCCATGGATTCCCGACCCCGAAAATAAACATATAACACGATGTCGATTATTCGAGCATCGAAAATACCAGATCATTAATAGAAAGAAGTTAGAGGGTGAGAAACAGAAAGAAAGAAAGTTAGAATAGAAGAAGAAGAAGAAGAAGATCACAACAAATCAGAATCAGAGTAAACACGAATCTTACAGCTGTAGTGACCCGCATTTTTAGCTGTTGAACAATTAATTAATTTAATTATTAAATATCGATTTATCGATATCGAGAACGTGAATTAAATAATATTGAATATTTAATTTATAATTATAATATAATAAAATATATTATAATGTCGAAATAGTCAAAAATAGTTGAATTCACAATACAGTGTGAATTGGGTTATATATAAGGTATAATTCAGTTTGGAATTGAATTTGAATAACGAATATATTCAATCGACGACAGTTTGAACGTATAATTATAATATAATTAAAATAGAGCTTGAAACGACGCGGCAGTTCGTTATTTGGCGATTCAGACTTCAACTGAATGTACAGGATTCGTTTTAAGCCGGATTTCTGTGAAACAAGAAACGTGTGGAGCTGGTGGAGTATATCTTTCTAGTGGAAGAGAAAGATCGGGATTTCGTCGTGTAGATTTTTAGTTACGTCCAAATCAAATTTCAGAAAAGTCGCTGTAGAATTCCTTTATAATTTGTGACGCTTTATATACGTTATAAAAGGATTTTCGATAAACCGAATACCGAGTTAATCTGAAATCTGAAATATCAAGCTGTAAATTCTGATATGATATTCTGGGGCTGTACGATATCATATGTGAAGATAGATGATAATAATTAATTTTGAACAATTAATTTAATAATATTTAAATATATTTATATTTAAATAGGCTATTTAGAGCGTTAAAAATAGCCACTTTTGCAAATGAAGTCGGAATTCAACAAAACTAATTTTGTTGGATCCGCAATGTCAAATAGTTGTTAGATTCCAGGTTTCGTGATTTTTAGAGTCACTGTGTGGCCGTATGGATTTTTAGAGTGTAAAATAGTCAGTATTTCGACGGTTAAAAATACATTGTGTGAGCATACGAAGTCGGAATTCGACGAAACAAGTTTCGTTAGGACCGTAATGTCGAACTCTAGCTGCATGTAAATTTTCGTGATTTTTATGTATCGTATGTGATCATACGGATTTTTAGAATGCCAATACAAGTAACGGTTGGTTAAAACGAGATATAATATTCGAATAGAATAATATTAAAAACATACTATATAATATCCTAAGTCTTGCCTAACCCTAAAGCAAAGTCCACCATCACAAAACTCAGCCGACACTTCTGGGAAAATAAAAATCCCTTTCCACCCTCATCAAAATTGAATCTAAAATCAAAATAAAACTTCTAAAATCAAAGAAGCATATGGGTGGGATCCTGGAAGCTTGCTCTTCCATTTGGTACTCGTTTTGAAGTGTTCGAACGAGGTTTTCCATCGTTGAAAATTTTCCAGCAGAGGCCTAGGGTTGACGATTCTAGGTGGTAGGAGCAGTGAGGTGGGATTTCGATGTTGGATTCGAGTTCGGGGTGGTTTGTAGTTTGGGTTTTGGGTTATTGGTGGATTCCGATCATGTATTTGGCCAGGCGATGTACTGTAGTCGTTGTTCGAGGCCGCCTCTCGTTTCGTACCAGGTAGCGCGAGTTGTTTGTTAAGGGTACAGGGAGGATGAGCTTTGGACGAGCAAGTGTTTGGAGGTTGTGGCATTTGAATCCGTTGAGAGGAGGAGGAGCAGTTGGGTGGAGGAGCTTCGAAAATGGCCAGGAGGTGTTACGGTATGTCTTCAACGAAGAAGGAGTCAGAGGAAATGGGCCGATGGGCTTTATAAAGGTTATGGCCTTTATTTAAATAAAATCCATGTTTTAATTTTTATCTAAAAATGTATTAGCTTCGTATTAGTGTAACTTGAACATACGATATCAAAATTCAGCAAACCAAGTTGCGTTGGGATCGTATGGACGAGCACTCCACAATGGAGCTGACCGCGAGTCAATTGGAGTCCGTTACAATTTATGGCGAAATAAATTGTCCGTCGCAATCAGAGGACGCAAACCGATTATTTAACGGTTAACGCGCAAAAGTGAGTAAAAACTCACTAACTCTCCTCAATTTATATTTTAATATAAATTGTATTTTATTTCTGTGTTTGACTGCTAGTTATGTACAGTTAATTTGGACTGTTAAGTTGTATTGTTAAATTAGACTATAGATTGGACTGTTAAATAATTGATTGAAAACAGTATGGATATATATATATATACATATATATATATATATATATATATCGTTATTAAACGGTGATTTTGTTATCAGTGTATTTCATTAGAAATGCAAGTGATGTTATATACGTTGTTTAACATCGGTGGATGCAGGGAAACAGGTTGGAGGAATCCGACTGGATTCCTCAACATTTATCTTACTGTTATTTGTATATTGTGATATATACTGTGATATATAATCTGTTGTTGATTGTATATGTTTGGATGATATTGATCATTGATAGTTGGTTGTTTAAAAACAATAGAAAACACTGAAAATGTAAAAAAAAGGGGATTTTCAATATTTATATTGAAAATGAATCTATTTATAAAATCGAAGGATTTTATAAAAGGATATTTATTTAGAATAAATAAATAAATAAAGGAATATTTATTTAGAATAAATAAATAAAATAAAGGAATATTCATTTAGAATAAATAAATAAAATAAAGGAATATTTATTTAGAATAAATAAATAAAATAAAGGAATATTCATTTAGAATAAATAAAATAAATAAAGGAATATTTATTTAGATTAAATAAATAGAATAAAGAATATTTAATTAGGGATTAAATAATTAGAGTTATAAAGTAAAATCTATTTAGGAAAATAAATAGATTATACAAAAGGAAATCTATTTAGGAAATAAATAGAAGTTAAAATAAATAGAAATAAAAGAAAAGTTAGTTAGTCGGATATAAATTCTCGAATCAAGTTAGTTAAGTGGTCAAACCAAGCTAGTCGAACCAAACTAGTCAAGCTAGTCGAACCAAATCGAGCCAAATGGTCGAGTCGAACCAATCAAGCCAAATGGTCGAGTCAAACCAACCGAGTCGAGCTGGTCGAGTCGAACCAATCGATTCAAGCTGGCCAAGTTAGTCGAACCTGGTCAGTCGAGTCGAGAAAATCAAACTTAGTAAATCGAAAGGAGTTTATCGATTTAGTAAATCGATAGGAGTTAATTGATTTAGTCAATCGAGATGAGTTAATCGGTTTTAATGAATCGAGAGGAGTTAGTCGAATATGGTATTCGAACCAAATGGTCAAACCAAGTAGTCAAACCAAGTGGTCGAACCAAGTAGTCAAGCCCAGTAGTCAAACCAAATGGGTCAGGTTAGCCAAACCTGGTCAGTCAAACCAAATGGGTCAGGTTAGCCAAACCTGGTCAGTCAAACCAAATGGGTCAGGCTAGCCAAACCTGGTCGGTCGAACCAAGTTAGTCGAGTTAGCCGAATAGGGTTAGTCAAATAGAATTTATCGATTAGGGTTAAACCATAGAACTAATCGATTAGAGTTAAACCAATAGAGTTAGTCGAGCCTAGTTAATCAAATCGAATTGGTCGAACCAAGTAAGTCGAGTTAGTCGAGTCAAGTTAAGGTCGTCGAGTTAAATAAATCGATGTTAGTTTCATCGAAAGGAGTTATCGATGTTAGTTTAATCGAAAGAAGTTATCGATGTTAGATAATTCAAAAGGAGTTATCGATGTTAGTTTCATCGAAGGGAGTTATCGATTATAGTTTAATCGAAGTAAGATTTTCAAATATGAGATATTTGAAAAGGGAAGAGTTATCGAATATTAGTTATTCGAAGAGAGATTATCGAATATCGTTTATTCGAGAAGGAGTAATCGAATATAGGTTATTCGAAGAAGAGTTAATCAAATAGAGATTTCTCGAAGAGAGTTAATCGGCAAATTCGATTATATCGAATTCGGGAAAGTACTTATACTTTCCAGTGTTTAAATACAGATTATTTATTTATAAATAAATAAGTGTTAGGTTAATTATTCACTAATAAGAATAGAAGTTATAATTAAAGATAGATAGTTCGAAAGTAGGGATTATAACGTTATCGTTATAACCAATGTTTTAAATATAGAAGTGGATTAGTAAAAATTGGATCCAAGAAAGGCGTAAAGAAGTTGTTAAAGATTAAAAGATAAACTTTGACCATTTCGAAGTTATAACGTTGTCCAGTTAAGGTTTGAGAGGTAATTATACCCCAACTTGAGTGATTTCCTTCTTAACTAAGAAATGGTAAGGTTTGATCGTAAAGGAGTTTTGGAAATGTTTTCCAAACGAGAATCAGAAATGTTTTTCTGATAAAAGAAAATAAGAATTTAGAATATAGGGAAACAGGAGATAAGTAAATAAATGAACTAAAGAGATTAATGTTAAATGATGTTTGTTCGATATAATTTCCATCTGGAAATAACATCGTTGTTTGCACACTTGTTTTTCTTCGATAGTTAACTCACCGACTATCGAAGTTTTGACCATTTTAACGTTGTTAATATGGAGAGACCGGTTGGATTATTATCCATAGAACCACTCTGTATTGGCATAAGCGTCGCGAATCATATATGCCAAAGATAATTGAAGACGGAGTAAAATGCAAGGGCTATCCTGTTTACAGAATAGTGCCTTCGGTTTGTCCAGTCCCAGGACAACTTGTATGGACGAAGGTCTGACAGAGTATATCCAATGGATCGCGTAAGTTGATCTGTTCAAACGTATTCACGTTTGGTGGCGGAGGAATTCGTTTCTCTTAGCTGTATACCCGTGTTATTTTTGGATAAGTCAATTTGTGATTTGGCGGGTATGACGATGTGACATTTTAAGTAAATGAAGATGGATGTCTGACAGAGTATTTCCAAAAAGGTCACGTACATTGATTTCTTCAACCGTACCAAGAGTGGAAGCGGAGAAGGAAACTTCTCTTAGCTGACACGTAATGTATTGTTGTAGACGTCAATTAGTGATTTTCGATGGATCTGACAATGTGGCATTCGAAGTGAATCTATTGTGATGATAAAGCGTAGCTTCTAGCCTCACAACCGGTAAATGACAGAAATCGGGCAGGCAGCATGGCTAAGTCGGTCGCACCGAAGTAGGGTGTATTATCACCTATCTAGAGAATATTCATTTGTTTCTAAAATCTATCAATGCTGTCCCATATATATACGGGAACGGTTGCTGATCCCAACCGTTGGTGATGTACATTCGATACACTCAAGCGAAATGAGTGGTCGGTCATGTGTGGCTGAGTTGCAAGATGTTCTTGTTGAACTCCAGTGTATCGTTCCTAGAGTACACTGATCGGAAGGTGGTTCCATACCTTGTCATAGTTGGAAATCCAATCATCCAATACGTGCTTGCGATTTTGATTGTATACCATATATGTAGTAACGTGAGATGCAAGCGTTTCTGCTAGATTGATATTTATTTGTACTTAGACATTATCATAATATCAGAATGATATTGCTTTGAAAAGTTATTTGGATTCTCATAAGGGAAAAACCCGTTCCGTTCTGCGGCGTGGTCTTATGAGATATCATATACCTGTTTAAATGATTTGTTTTACTCATACCAGTCCCATGACTGACCCGGAGTTTATTTTGTTGTTTTCCCTAAACTCTTGGGTGCCTAAATTTGTACGGGCAGTCAAGTAGTCGGGATTTTACAGATACACTTGGAGAGCTTGGAGCAGGAGGCTTCAGGATCCTATAGCTATTATTATTTCCGTTGTTGTTGTAAGTGTTGTACTCTGATAAGTGTTATTGTATACATATACTGATGTTATTTCAAAGATATGTATGTTATATTTTATTCGTTCCGCTGTGAGATTCGTGTTTACTCTGATGATGATGTTCTTCTTCTTCTTCTATTCTATAAGTTCTATCTTATCTATTCTCACCTTCTAATTTCTTTCATTAGTTACCGGAATTTTTCGATGGTTTGGTTATCGACGTCGAGCTTACGTCGATAACCAAAGTCGCCGAAAATTCGGGTTACTACAGTTGGTATCAAAGCTTAAGTTAAGTTTACCTTGGCTCTGTGGCGTGACTCGGTAGAGATAGGGTTAGTAATACCCTAGATTGAGTTTGAGTGTATATATACGAGAGAACGTATTTGTTATTTGATATAAAAATTGGTTTTATATTGTGGAGATTCATTGGCTGAGTTGTTTATGAGTTCTGGTCGATCAGTTTGATCCACTGTATCGGTAGGGGTAAATAAACACTTGAATACGATGGACCGACACAGTATGGATATGTGATATATTATCATATATAGGATGTGTTGGTAGTGATTTTAATTAGATAAGATTATAACACGTGAAATGGTTATATATAACCAATCAGATTCATATAAGTAAAGTATATGAAATAAGATGAATTAAATATGAATTTAAATCAGATTTGGAATTAAAATAAGGAAATTTTAAGTTCCTGGGAGATTTTGAAATGTTTTCAAAATGGAAGTATTTGGTAATGATTTTGAAAATGATATAGTATTGAAATCACTTGGGTCGCTGGAAAATAATTCTGATGATGACTGCGCAGTATCATCGGTGTGATTTTCGAGTTCTAAGTGGTGGATTACTACCAGAGATTTTGATTTGAATTGTTTTGAGAAAACAAGTTGTTTAGAAAATTCAAAGGTTTTGAATTGGCAGTATGATTTCAAATTGATTTGAAATAAAACCCAGGAATTTAAATTATGGAATTTAAATTTAACTAATGAAGTTAAAGAGATTGAGATGGTAAAAATTGAGAAAAATAAATTGAATTTAACTTGAACTAAGTTAAATAAAATTGAATTGGATTAGCGATAATCTAGAATGGAACCAAATTGATAAGTCAATAATTTGGAATCTAATATTGGAGTTCGAATGAAATTCGGTTTGGATTTGAGGATATGAACTGATTGGAATTTGATTGAGATAACACTGGTATATGCTGAGTTGATAGCATATGGAAGTGATAGAGTTGATATTCCCGACAAAAAGGTACCAGTTTATATTATATATGGATATGAGATTTATGAGCCGAATTGGCAAGCCGCTTGGCTGTTTGATTTTCTTTTGGGTTAAAGAAGGCCCAGAGAGGCGAGTTGGAGTTTGAGATATTAACCAGTACAAAGGAGGTGCTGGCAAAAAAATTCGAAAAGTTAAGGCGTTAGAAAATTTTCAGAATTTTTGAAAATTTGGTTAGCAGGAATAAATTAATATTTTAGTCGATATTAATTGGTTCAGTTGAAACCGGAGATAAGAGGTAAACAGATAAATTTTTACCCAGTAGGTAGGGTCGTCCCCTAGCTTAGCAATTTCGAGGACGAAATTATTTTAAGTGGGGAAGAATGTAGTGACCCGCATTTTTAGCTGTTGAACAATTAATTAATTTAATTATTAAATATCGATTTATCGATATCGAGAACGTGAATTAAATAATATTGAATATTTAATTTATAATTATAATATAATAAAATATATTATAATGTCGAAATAGTCAAAAATAGTTGAATTCACAATACAGTGTGAATTGGGTTATATATAAGGTATAATTCAGTTTGGAATTGAATTTGAATAACGAATATATTCAATCGACGACAGTTTGAACGTATAATTATAATATAATTAAAATAGAGCTTGAAACGACGCGGCAGTTCGCTATTTGGCGATTCAGACTTCAACTGAATGTACAGGATTCGTTTTAAGCCGGATTTCTGTGAAACAAGAAACGTGTGGAGCTGGTGGAGTATATCTTTCTAGTGGAAGAGAAAGATCGGGATTTCGTCGTGTAGATTTTTAGTTACGTCAAAATCAAATTTCAGAAAAGTCGCTGTAGAATTCCTTTATAATTTGTGACGCTTTATATACATTATAAAAGGATTTTCGATAAACCAAATACCGAGTTAATCTGAAATCTGAAATATCAAGCTGTAAATTCTGATATGATATTCTGGGGCTGTACGATATCATATGTGAAGATAGACGATAATAATTAATTTTGAACAATTAATTTAATAATATTTAAATATATTTATATTTAAATAGGCTATTTAGAGCGTTAAAAATAGCCACTTTTGCAAACGAAGTCGGAATTCAACAAAACAAGTTTCGTTGGGACCATAATGTCGAACTCTAGCTGCATGTAAATTTTCGTGATTTTTATGTATCGTATGTGATCATACGGATTTTTAGAATGCCAATACAAGTAACGGTTGGTTAAAACGAGATATAATATTCGAATAGAATAATATTAAAAACATACTATATAATATCCTAAGTCTTGCCTAACCCTAAAGCAAAGTCCACCATCACAAAACTCAGCCGACACTTCTGGGAAAATAAAAATCCCTTTCCACCCTCATCAAAATTGAATCTAAAATCAAAATAAAACTTCTAAAATCAAAGAAGCATATGGGTGGGATCCTGGAAGCTTGCTCTTCCATTTGGTACTCGTTTTGCAGTGTTCGAACGAGGTTTTCCATCGTTGAAAATTTTCCAGCAGAGGCCTAGGGTTGACGATTCTAGGTGGTAGGAGCAGTGAGGTGGGATTTCGATGTTGGATTCGAGTTCGGGGTGGTTTGTAGTTTGGGTTTTGGGTTATTGGTGGATTCCGATCATGTATTTGGCCAGGCGATGTACTGTAGTCGCTGTTCGAGGCCGCCTCTCGTTTCGTACCAGGTAGCGCGAGTTGTTTGTTAAGGGTACAGGGAGGATGAGCTTTGGACGAGCAAGTGTTTGGAGGTTGTGGCATTTGAATCCGTTGAGAGGAGGAGGAGCAGTTGGGTGGAGGAGCTTCGAAAATGGCCAGGAGGTGTTACGGTATGTCTTCAACGAAGAAGGAGTCAGAGGAAATGGGCCGATGGGCTTTATAAAGGTTATGGCCTTTATTTAAATAAAATCCATGTTTTAATTTTTATCTAAAAATGTATTAGCTTCGTATTAGTGTAACTTGAACATACGATATCAAAATTCAGCAAACCAAGTTGCGTTGGGATCGTATGGACGAGCACTCCACAATGGAGCTGACCGCGAGTCAATTGGAGTCCGTTACAATTTATGGCGAAATAATTTGTCCGTCGCAATCAGAGGACGCAAACCGATTATTTAACGGTTAACGCGCAAAAGTGAGTAAAAACTCACTAACTCTCCTCAATTTATATTTTAATATAAATTGTATTTTATTTCTGTGTTTGACTGCTAGTTATGTACTGTTAATTTGGACTGTTAAGTTGTATTGTTAAATTAGACTGTAGATTGGACTGTTAAATAATTGATTGAAAACAGTATGGATATATATATATATCTACATATATATATATATATATATATCGTTATTAAACGGTGATTTTGTTATCAGTGTATTTCATTAGAAATGCAAGTGATGTTATATACGTTGTTTAACATCGGTGGATGCAGGGAAACAGGTTGGAGGAATCCGACTGGATTCCTCAACATTTATCTTACTGTTATTTGTATATTGTGATATATACTGTGATATATAATCTGTTGTTGATTGTATATGTTTGGATGATATTGATCATTGATAGTTGGTTGTTTAAAAACAATAGAAAACACTGAAAATGTAAAAAAAAGGGGATTTTCAATATTTATATTGAAAATGAATCTATTTATAAAATCGAAGGATTTTATAAAAGGATATTTATTTAGAATAAATAAATAAATAAAGGAATATTTATTTAGAATAAATAAATAAATAAAGGAATATTCATTTAGAATAAATAAATAAAATAAAGGAATATTTATTTAGAATAAATAAATAAAATAAAGGAATATTCATTTAGAATAAATAAAATAAATAAAGGAATATTTATTTAGATTAAATAAATAGAATAAAGAATATTTAATTAGGGATTAAATAATTAGAGTTATAAAGTAAAATCTATTTAGGAAAATAAATAGATTATACAAAAGGAAATCTATTTAGGAAATAAATAGAAGTTAAAATAAATAGAAATAAAAGAAAAGTTAGTTAGTCGGATATAAATTCTCGAATCAAGTTAGTTAAGTGGTCAAACCAAGCTGGTCGAACCAAACTAGTCAAGCTAGTCGAACCAAATCGAGCCAAATGGTCGAGTCGAACCAATCAAGCCAAATGGTCGAGTCAAACCAACCGAGTCGAGCTGGTCGAGTCGAACCAATCGATTCAAGCTGGCCAAGTTAGTCGAACCTGGTCAGTCGAGTCGAGAAAATCAAACTTAGTAAATCGAAAGGAGTTTATCGATTTAGTAAATCGATAGGAGTTAATTGATTTAGTCAATCGAGATGAGTTAATCGGTTTTAATGAATCGAGAGGAGTTAGTCGAATATGGTATTCGAACCAAATGGTCAAACCAAGTAGTCAAACCAAGTAGTCAAACCAAGTGGTCGAACCAAGTAGTCAAGCCAAGTAGTCAAGCCCAGTAGTCAAACCAAATGGGTCAGGTTAGCCAAACCTGGTCAGTCAAACCAAATGGGTCAGGTTAGCCAAACCTGGTCAGTCAAACCAAATGGGTCAGGCTAGCCAAACCTGGTCGGTCGAACCAAGTTAGTCGAGTTAGCCGAATAGGGTTAGTCAAATAGAATTTATCGATTAGGGTTAAACCATAGAACTAATCGATTAGAGTTAAACCAATAGAGTTAGTCGAGCCTAGTTAATCAAATCGAATTGGTCGAACCAAGTAAGTCGAGTTAGTCGAGTCAAGTTAAGGTCGTCGAGTTAAATAAATCGATGTTAGTTTCATCGAAAGGAGTTATCGATGTTAGTTTAATCGAAAGAAGTTATCGATGTTAGATAATTCAAAAGGAGTTATCGATGTTAGTTTCATCGAAGGGAGTTATCGATTATAGTTTAATCGAAGTAAGATTTTCAAATATGAGATATTTGAAAAGGGAAGAGTTATCGAATATTAGTTATTCGAAGAGAGATTATCGAATATCGTTTATTCGAGAAGGAGTAATCGAATATAGGTTATTCGAAGAAGAGTTAATCAAATAGAGATTTCTCGAAGAGAGTTAATCGGCAAATTCGATTATATCGAATTCGGGAAAGTACTTATACTTTCCAGTGTTTAAATACAGATTATTTATTTATAAATAAATAAGTGTTAGGTTAATTATTCACTAATAAGAATAGAAGTTATAATTAAAGATAGATAGTTCGAAAGTAGGGATTATAACGTTATCGTTATAACCAATGTTTTAAATATAGAAGTGGATTAGTAAAAATTGGATCCAAGAAAGGCGTAAAGAAGTTGTTAAAGATTAAAAGATAAACTTTGACCATTTCGAAGTTATAACGTTGTCCAGTTAAGGTTTGAGAGGTAATTATACCCCAACTTGAGTGATTTCCTTCTTAACTAAGAAATGGTAAGGTTTGATCGTAAAGGAGTTTTGGAAATGTTTTCCAAACGAGAATCAGAAATGTTTTTCTGATAAAAGAAAATAAGAATTTAGAATATAGGGAAACAGGAGATAAGTAAATAAATGAACTAAAGAGATTAATGTTAAATGATGTTTGTTCGATATAATTTCCATCTGGAAATAACATCGTTGTTTGCACACTTGTTTTTCTTCGATAGTTAACTCACCGACTATCGAAGTTTTGACCATTTTAACGTTGTTAATATGGAGAGACCGGTTGGATTATTATCCATAGAACCACTCTGTATTGGCATAAGCGTCGCGAATCATATATGCCAAAGATAATTGAAGACGGAGTAAAATGCAAGGGCTATCCTGTTTACAGAATAGTGCCTTCGGTTTGTCCAGTCCCAGGACAACTTGTATGGACGAAGGTCTGACAGAGTATATCCAATGGATCGCGTAAGTTGATCTGTTCAAACGTATTCACGTTTGGTGGCGGAGGAATTCGTTTCTCTTAGCTGTATACCCGTGTTATTTTTGGATAAGTCAATTTGTGATTTGGCGGGTATGACGATGTGACATTTTAAGTAAATGAAGATGGATGTCTGACAGAGTATTTCCAGAAAGGTCACGTACATTGATTTCTTCAACCGTACCAAGAGTGGAAGCGGAGAAGGAAACTTCTCTTAGCTGACACGTAATGTATTGTTGTAGACGTCAATTAGTGATTTTCGATGGATCTGACAATGTGGCATTCGAAGTGAATCTATTGTGATGATAAAGCGTAGCTTCTAGCCTCACAACCGGTAAATGACAGAAATCGGGCAGGCAGCATGGCTAAGTCGGTCGCACCGAAGTAGGGTGTATTATCACCTATCTAGAGAATATTCATTTGTTTCTAAAATCTATCAATGCTGTCCCATATATATACGGGAACGGTTGCTGATCCCAACCGTTGGTGATGTACATTCGATACACTCAAGCGAAATGAGTGGTCGGTCATGTGTGGCTGAGTTGCAAGATGTTCTTGTTGAACTCCAGTGTATCGTTCCTAGAGTACACTGATCGGAAGGTGGTTCCATACCTTGTCATAGTTGGAAATCCAGTCATCCAATACGTGCTTGCGATTTTGATTGTATACCATATATGTAGTAACGTGAGATGCAAGCGTTTCTGCTAGATTGATATTTATTTGTACTTAGACATTATCATAATATCAGAATGATATTGCTTTGAAAAGTTATTTGGATTCTCATAAGGGAAAAACCCGTTCCGTTCTGCGGCGTGGTCTTATGAGATATCATATACCTGTTTAAATGATTTGTTTTACTCATACCAGTCCCATGACTGACCCGGAGTTTATTTTGTTGTTTTCCCTAAACTCTTGGGTGCCTAAATTTGTACGGGCAGTCAAGTAGTCGGGATTTTACAGATACACTTGGAGAGCTTGGAGCAGGAGGCTTCAGGATCCTATAGCTATTATTATTTCCGCTGTTGTTGTAAGTGTTGTACTCTGATAAGTGTTATTGTATACATATACTGATGTTATTTCAAAGATATGTATGTTATATTTTATTCGTTCCGCTGTGAGATTCGTGTTTACTCTGATGATGATGTTCTTCTTCTTCTTCTATTCTATAAGTTCTATCTTATCTATTCTCACCTTCTAATTTCTTTCATTAGTTACCGGAATTTTTCGATGGTTTGGTTATCGACGTCGAGCTTACGTCGATAACCAAAGTCGCCGAAAATCCGGGTTACTACAACAGCGGAACAAATAAATTATATTATATAACATAACTTTGAAATACAAAACTGTATATGACTCACATACATCATCAGAGTACATCACATATATATCGCAGCGGAAATAAACTCTACATAGATCTACCATCTGAGCCTTCTGCTCCAATCTCCTCCGAATATATCTGAAAAATCCTGACTACTTGACTGCCCGTACAAATTTGGGCACCCAAGAGTTTAGGGAAAACAAAACAAAATAAACTCTGGGTCAGTCATAGGACTAGTGTGAGTAAACTCCAATCATTTGGTTTAACTTTTCAAAATCCTTTTCAAAAGAAAAGATAATCCTAGGACCGATCCACACATAAACACGAATGGTTTTTACCTTACGATAACCCAAAGTATTCTTGAAAGAAATATTGTTCTGGTATTATAATAGTGTCTAATACAAGTAAGTAACAATCTAACAGAACGCTTGCATCTCACATTCCACAAATATAATATACAATCAAACCGCGGGCTCTTATTGGGTAACGGATTTCTAGTTATGACAAGGTATGGAACCACCTTCCGATCAATGTACTCTAGAGGAAATACACTGGAGTTCAACAAGAACTTCTTGCAACTCGACCATATATGACCGGCCATTCATTTCCCTTGAATGTTCTGAATATATTATCACCTTATGGTTGATATACCAACATAAGCGTTCCCGAGAGATACCGAATTGAAAGAAATAAAAAATATGAATATTCTCTAGATGGTGTCAATATACCCTAATTGGGAGTGACCCACTTAACCATGTTGCCTGCCCGATTTTCGTCATTTCCCGGTTGATGAGGCTTGTGGTCATAACGTATCATTTTACAGATCACATCTTTATTTACTTTGAATGCCACATAATCATACCCGCCAAATCACAAATTGATTTCTCCAAAGATACATGGGTATAAAGCTAAGAGAAACAAATTTCTCTGCCACCAACGTTTGAAGAGATCAACTTGCGTGATCTATTAGATATACTCTGTCAGACATTAGTCCATACAAGTTGTCCGAGGACTGGATGAACCGAATGCACTATTCTGTAAATCCATCTTAGGCAATTTCTACCTAGGATCGTTAGAACAGCTCTTGCATAAACTCTGTCTTCAGTTTATTTTCACATATTTGATTCGCAGCGCTAATGCCCACACGGAGTGGTTTTCAGATAATAAATCTGATCCAGGTCCCTCCATATTGACAACGCAAAAATGGTCAAAAACTTTGATAGCCGATGATTTAACTATCAAAGGAAAACATACATACAAATAACAGCTGTATTTCCAAATGGAAATCTTACCGAGTAATCATCAATCAACACTGAGCCCCTTTAAATAGATTTATCAATAATTATTTCATTTCCCAATTCCCCTTCAATATCATTACCAAAATATTTCTCTAACTCGTTAGCTTCTCACGACCCTTGGAAAACATTTCCATTTATTTTAAACTATTTATTTCCTATATCTTAGAAAATATTTCTTATTAATATCGGAAAACATTTCCATCTTATTCACGCATCACGATCCTTCCACGCCACAAGATCAAGGGTCTTAGCCAAATTGCTGGTTATTCCTTGTTATAGATGGTGGTTGCGCCACTCATGGCATTTTTGTTGAGTTCCTAACGTATTATTGTAGTTGACCATTCTGGATCAGTTCTGCTACCAAGTTGCGTAAATGCCTACAATCGTTGGTGTTATGCTCGTCGCTGTCGTGGAATAAATAGTGTCTTTCACATTTCATTTCTTGATCACCGAACCCTCCTTAAATGATTCCCGTTAGAGGATATGCGCCTTAGTCTCCTGGTAAATCATCTCTAGGGTCTTTGTTAGTTTAATGTAAGAGGAAAACTTTACCCCATTAACTGGCCTCCTTGGCTCTTTTGTTTAAACATTGTCACTAGCCTTCCTCTCTCCTCTGTCCGTTCTGAAATTAGCTTAAGATGGTCCTCAACCTTCAACATTATTGATCTCATCAAGCAAATCGCTTTCCGCTTCCTCCACCTATCATAAGCACCTCTCAGCCTCATGATAGGACTCAGCCAAGTCCATTGGTGTGTCTCCCTCAGAAGCGACCTTGAAATCTGTCCTACTTGCAACTGCAGAAGCTGCCACCATCAAGATAATTAGTCATCTGGTCTATCCATTGTTATCTCCACTGCATTAAACTTATTCTGGTAACTTCTTACACTCTCCCTGAGTCTTCGCTTCACAATAGACAACGACACTACATTTTTTGGTCTTGAGACATGCACTCTGAACTACCTCAAAAACTTGTCCATGTGTTGACTTCAAACTGATAGATCCGTTTTCCAACTTCCTAAATCATATTACAGCTAAGTCAGTCAAGTAGAGAAAGAAACATCACACCATTACTTCCTCAGAAGCTCCAAGCACCTCTATATATCGAATGTATCTCCTTAAATAAACTATTGGGTTTGACTTCCCATAATAAGTTTCCATTGTTGGAAGATTAAAATCAAGGGGATTCCTTTCATTCCATGTATTAGCAATAAAAGAATTCATGTTTACATCATTTAAGCTACGATTCAGTTGTCCAAATCTAATTGCTTTTTTAATCATCTCTGCCACTAGTCCAAGTTCTTTGGTAAAAGCATTCGCTCCTTAATAATATCCTATGTCCTCATCCCTATAAGGCGTACCTAATACGTATTTAGGGTCGTGCTCCTCTTGTCTCTATTGATTCAAGTTCTGACTCACGGCCCCAACCCTCTCCTGATCGTTCTTCCTTCTAGATAATTTTGGTATATATTCTTTAAATTGTTGCCTCTTACCATTCAACTCTACATTTCCTACCCTGATTCCACCTATTCCAGGAGTTTCTATAGTGATCTCGGAATTAGCTCCAGTATTGCCAATACCATATTGGTACTAGTGCTTCCAATATAGATTCCAGCATTTCCAACGGTGCCTCAAGGATCAGTTATTGCACTTGAGAGGGGACTGCTTCAAGTTGCTCTAACCTACCTTCAAAAGCTCTTACATCAACTCCTAAAGTTTGATTTTTTTTCTTTGTAGATCCTATCCATCCTTGGAAAAATCCATCCACCGTTTCCTTTTACGTAGCTAAGGTCCTATTTTTCATCTCCTTCATTATCACTTTCATCCCATCCCTAGTGAGATAATTAGATCTAGATCTGTTTGAGTTAGAGTAAACTTCATGATTGTCCCTTTATTCATGTTGATTTCTTTAGTACTAATTCTGATTATATGCCTTGTCATTCTCTTCAGATCTCAAGTTTTAAGCTCTTTCCTTCTCGTTCTCATTCAAATCACCAAATGTTAACCCCAGAAATGAAGTTAACCCCGAATGAATGTGAAAGCATCAACCTCGAAGACAATCCAAAATAATAGCTAACACGGATTTTAAAGAAACAATAAGTGAAAAGAGAAAAGAGACATAAGAATTTATACAATGGTCCGGCAAATTTTGTGCTATGTCCACTTTAATCGGTCTTTTATTATGGTCTTTCCAATTGCATTCTCTAGATCTCGATTAGTTAGCCTTAGAACTAAATTACATGCGTTCGAATACACGTCAGAGTAGACAAAAAAAAATAAGAATTATAGATTCAGCAGACGATCCAGTATTAATAGGCAATTCATTAGGTATTGAGCCAAGAACCAAGTTGTAGAGGAGTCCACACATCAAGTCGAGTCAGCACAAGAAATCACAAGCTCGTTTTAGTCATCAATATAACTTGGTATCGAGCCACAGCTATAACTCGATGCCAAGTCATATACTTAGGTATTTTCTTCAATTTTCTCTTGAATCATTTCTCTTACTTCCACTTGAATCTAATTTTGAGTCATTCCAAGCTAGTTTAACCATTCATTTTTATGAGTTGTCTAAGTCAATTTTATTCAAGATGGTTCATTTTTTGTGTGCTCAATACTCATCCAAATCAATTGAAACTCCATAGATGCAATTGTAACAGCCCAAAACTTTGAGTAGTAAATATTTGAATATCGAGATTATTCAAATATTTAAATCTTGGATTTAATGTTATAAAAATGATTTTTATATCCTTGTTAATCCCTTTATAAATAGTAACTAATAAGGATAAAATTTGTTTTTAAGTATTTCGAAGTAATATCGGTAATGTGACCGAAAATCGTTTTGTCGATAAACGACTTTTTACTTGTTGAAAATTGTCGAAATTTATATGCATGCTATTGCAATTTAAGAACACATATATATATTATTAATAGCTCCTTTAGCATAAACATGGATTAATTAAAATAAGTAAGAAATAAATAATTAAGAAGAAAGATTCAAGAATATGGACACATATGCTACTTTGGTGTAAATGTGTAGAACCATCTTCATACACCTAAGGAGGCATGTGTCATCATCATAATGTTCTCATGAATGATGATGGACAAGTGTCCAAGGTCAAAAAGACCAAAATAGCTTGAAAAATATTTATAATAGCATGGTCATTTTGATAAAGGGAGGCCTCAAGAAAAATCCTCCTACTTATTTCGGTCTTACCTCGCAAACTATATATCCAAATTAAGTGATTCTTTTTTTGTTGGAAAGCTATTTCAAAATAATAGAACTTTTATTCAGACCAATTTTTATGATTTTGGTATATGATTTTTGAAATTTACATAAAGGTGAAGTGATTTTCCGGCGTATGTTTTATTTCCAGAAATACCTACTCGTAGTCCTTAAGGCATAACTTTCGACTGTTTAGTCCAAATTAGTTGATTCTTTTTTTGTTGGAAAACTAATTCAAAACCATACAACTTTTATGTCAATCATTTTTTTCTAAATCGAAGTGTAGTTTATGGGAAAATCAGTGAGAAGTAGATTTATTTACTATATTTTTCAAGCTAAAAATAATTGGTTCATTTTCAAAGGCCATAACTTTTGATTTACTTAGTTAAATTGCCCCAACTTTTCTTCAGTAAAAATATATTTTAATGATGAACAACTTTCATGTCTATCACTTTTGATAATTCAAAGAGTGAAAACCTATTTGAAGTGAAGTTGCTTTGGTCGATTCAGTTTTTAAATACATAACTGATCGTTCAACTTCCAAAATTATTTACTAAATATCTACAGCTCTAAATCTTCCCAAATTTGGTTTGGAGTCTCTTCATATCATTCTTAACAAATTTTTAAAATTTGGTATGCTAATTTAATGTGAAAGAGGGTCAAAATATGTCAAACCCGTGAGCAATTTATAAGTTGATGTGAGCTTAGCGATGATTCGAGAAAGAGAGTTGCTTGCTTTGGGGTGATGATAAGAGCTATATTTATGTTCTATGAGGCTTTTGCTTGAAGTTAGCAAGGAGTAATATGAGTATACTCATCATCTAAACGATTACTAACTTCTTAAGTTTGTGTTTTAATGTAATGTTGCACATGACTTCATCATACTATATTGGCTACGACCTTTGCTTTGGCAAGCAAACGACATATACGAATAATCATTGAGATCAACTTTTATGACTTAGTATGACTTGTACAAAGTCCTGAAATCAAGAACATAAGGATTAGTAGGGGACAAACATAGAATACCTATGGTTTTATAGCAAAAGTTGTTATAATTGCATTATCGAAATACCTTATTTGACAAATTTTTATGATTATGTAGAACAATAATTTTAAATTTTTATGATTAAGCATACTAAGAAAGTTTCTATAGCAAGAAGTGGTTTATATTATATTAGAAGTTTCTATAGCATTTTCTAAAACGTTGTCTTTTTAGTTTGAAAGATTATACTAGGTATAAATGGTGTTTAACTTAACTATTTCCTTTCAATCTTTAAAGATCTTTCCAAACATATATCATAGAGATATAAAGGTGGTTTTAGATTTTTTATGAAGGAGTTTTTGCATAAAGAAGTTGACTATTATATAAAATAGAAGATGTTTATCTTTTGAAAGGAAGTTCTACAAGAGATATATAGATGTCTTTCAAAATGAGTATTTACAATGTGTTTTATCCTTACTTGATGTAAAGAATATATTGGAAATAAATATTGATTTTAAATGTTAGGTGTAGAAGAACTACGTTGGCTTGATCCTATATTTAATTGTTAACCCAATTTGATAAAGGTACGTAGGAAGTCACAAATGGTGGTGATGCAACTGCTATAATAATAAATAAATAAATAATTTGATATTTCATCTTGTAATGGTGCATCTTTCATGTTTATCATCTAAACCATATTGACGTATTTATCAAGCTTGTAGGAATGAATGTCGATGTTCATCTCATCAGAGTTGCATAGTGGTAAATTATGGTATTTGTATTTAATTTGTATTCAAGCATACCTTGTGAATTAGATGAAAAACTCTGATAAGGGGTATTTATTAAAATTCTATCCAATGCATTTAGTGATGTTGTATATTTTTTCAAATAAAATGTAGTTGTCATTGTTTGTTTGAACGGGCGGAGTTTTCGAAAATTTTGATTGGTCCAAAAATCCAGGGTGTCACAACAATGCAGAGGAGTAGAAAAGTCATAAGTATGAGTCATAGCTTCCAAGCAATTAGCATTATGACTCGGCACCGACTCATGTGGATGAGTCGGTGCAGTGCCAACCCATAAGGTTAGCTCCAATCTTCTCCAAAACTTTCCAAGTTCTTTTTGATGTTTTATAAGTTCTCTGTCAAATTTAGTTCCAATCCGATCTCATATAAATCCTCCAAGTCCAATTAAAGATGCTTTAACGGAGAAGCTACTAAATAGCTACATTCTCTTATTTGAACTCAGACTAAGGGAAAGTCGTTATTTTTTTGTTTAAATTGTAGTAACTTTTTCATACTAACTCAAAATCATGCGATACTTAAACCGATGTGCTCTCACCCAAATTATCAACACTATTAACCATTCAAATACTTCATCTTATGAACCTATACCATAGTTTTCCATGACAACTAACAATTGCATTTGATAAATAGCAGAGTACATATCCATATTTGAATTTAGATGAAAAATAAATTCAAATTTTAAAATTCAAATTTTGGTATTTTAATTTTTGTAGTAATTCAGAAAGTAGAAATTAAAATTAGAATTATTTTTAATATCTGTTTTTTGATTTAAACTTTTAAATAAGTTAAATGGGTAGCATGTTAAATTAATTCGATCAGACGGACACTTGTATTGAATAAGTTAAAAAGAATTGATAATAAATGGATTTATCAAAATACACCTAACCTATTTTGATCCAACCTAACATGTTTGACTGGTCTAGTGCTATAATGAAACATGTACGAGACGAAGTAGCTTACACTAGCACCATCACTATATGGGACATGTTACCCAGACTCGGAAGTAGAAGTCCCTTGCACATCATTTGGGAACTAGAAAAGTGGACAGTTTTCCAGAATCACCCAATAAGCACGAACAACCATATGAGAACACAAACACTCTTGCTGCAACAACATACAACAGTGCTAGGGCATTCATTTGAAATGACATAAGGACAGGTAAGGCCAAAGTGACCAAACGAACAACTAAAACGAGCCCATAAGAAGAAATCTGGCTAGATTAACCAACAAAATGCAATAACCTATTGAAGGAACATACAAAAGTGTTGCGTTCAACGCACTGTTTATATATTATTAATTAAATTTAAAATTTACAAACTTCTAAAATCAATAACCTATGTAGATAAGATCTATTTAAGACGTTCTTTTTTATGTTATAATACTATCAAAATGCTCTTTATTATGGAGTTGGTATGAACTAAATCCGAACAATTTATAATCTATAATTTTATTTATTTTTGTAGATTACTGATAATATTATTATTAAAAAGGAATAATTTATTAATAAATTATAGAACATTTAAATTATTTAAATACCTCACACGTGTACTCTACTGGGTTCTTTGCGTCAAATTCATTTCTTCGTTCACTCGACTACTTTGATCAAGTGTCGCGTTCGAATGCCTCACCCAGATTCTCTGTAGTCATTAGCTAAGAACGCACCTTCATACTAGATAAACCAAATAAGATGAATCACAAGAATGTTGGGTCAACTTCTACCCAACCTTTTATGACCCAAACCCAACACCCAGTTTAAGAAGTCCAGTGTCGGCCCAATAGGGTTGGTTGCCCTAGGCAAACCTAAACCAGGTCAAAAAAAATTAAGTCACAAAAATACAAAAAAACTGCATATGAAACTATCAGGAGTCGAACCACGTATCACTTCAGCTCTTCTTTGTGGATCTTACCACCCAAACACATTAATGCTTACAAATACTATGCCCTACAATATTTTATATGACGATTTATCTGAAAGGACTGACGACATTATGTTGCCCCCTTCACCTCCTCCGGCCGGGCTGCCCTAGGCGACCGCCTTGGTCGCCTACCCCTTGGGCCGGCCCTGAAGAGGTCTAGCCGAAAAATTATTTTCAGCCTTCGTGGCACCTAAAACTATAAACTATCATGAGACTAGTACCTGGTACCCTAGCCCATGTTTGCACAGTCAATAACATATCCGCATTCGCTTTCATGTATAATTAGACGCAAGTTGCTTCATGATACACTTTCTCTCTTTCTCTCTCTCACACACACAATGAGACGACCCGAATTCCCGTTCTCACGGAAACAAGGTTATCTTTGGAATATAACACAGAAACAGATAATAGCAGAACAGAATTAAATAAATACACCAGATAATGAACAACAAAATATACTGGATAAAAGTAATCATCAGAGTTACACAGTATACAGGATCTTACTTAGTACAAATACAGTTCAGCTATACATAAATGTCTACAGCGGAAATAAACAAAATATGTACAATAGGAGCTGAACAGCATAAAAAGAAATAAATGATGGAATCCATCTTCAGCTCCAGCTATCCAGAAAGAACCAGCTAAACCTGAATACAAGGCTGCCCGTGTAGAAAAAGGGGCATCCGAGTTTGAAAGTGAAACAAACTACGAGTCAGTCATGGGACTGGTATGAGAAATCCACTCAACACATATATAATTGGCTAATCACAGGACCACGCCACTTTCGTGGAACGGGTTTACTCCATTGGATTGCCGGTGCTTTAAAACAAATCTTTCTTTTAAACATCGCTATGCTTTTTATAAAAAATGAAGCCGTTATAAGACTCAGTTCCCATCACACAATGCAACGCAAACCGGAGGATAGAGTTTTTACCTTATAACAGCCAAAATATGCTTGATACGAATAAAACAAAGGCATTTGATATTATTGCTAGTGTTTATATGTTTTGAAAGCAATTTCAAATCATAACTATCAATCATAGACGGCATGGGTACCATATATCATGTCGCCATATATATATACAATCAAAACCGCACGATGTCGTATTTGGAAATTGGATTTCCGTCATGAACCAAGGCAAAAGATAGTCCTTACCGAATTCGTGACTCTCTAGCCCGAGCCACAGGATCAGAACGCATCAACCCTTTAGATCGTCAGGGCCGGTCCACCGATGTGGATTATTATGCCTGAACACTACGTCTCCCCGCCCTTTGGGGCGTAAACGAGCCAATAAATGACTCCATCGGACCCGGATCGTCCGATCAAACCGAGGCGCCTCGCAACAGCAACAACCACATAGGTGAAAAGTATATAAATGTCAGGGCTGATACGTGTGTGTGTGTGTATATATATATATATATATATATATATATGTTCAGTGACACCCCAAAATTGAAGCACCACAATAGACCCATGTTTTCCATCTTTCATTTAGTGGCAAACGAGTGAGTGAGTGAAATGAGAGAGAGGGAAAATATATGATGGAAAAGAGGGAGGCTTGGGGTGCCGTTAAACATGCCTATATATATATATATATATATATATATATATATATATTGAGGGTACTCTCGGGAACAGATCAAGTGGAGACGGGGTGGGGCATGTAGCTCAGAGGACTAGAGCACGTGGCTACGAACCACGGTGTCGGGGGTTCGAGTCCCTCCTCGCATACAACCGACCCAAAAGGGAAGGCCCGAAACTACGGGATAAAAAACAATTTACACCAACCTCAAGGTCTATAATTAAGGATCCAACAATAAAGAAAAGAACTCTTGCATTTTTTATCCCTCAATTTCATAGTTAATCTTGTATTTAGATTTTGTTTATATAAGGGGTGTGTAAAGAGTGTTCCGGGCATCCTTGTTTTGCAGTACCTCTACTCTACCGTGAATTACACTAATCTAAATCCAACAAGATTATGTAGATGTTCAATCCATATATATTATCATATATCCGAAATTTGAGTTCATTCCGGCATTCGTAGGATAATATATTTGATGTTTAAATTTAACGGTTCGAATAAATGTCTGGACGGTGAATAATTGAGCTAATATTTCGAATGTCAGAAAGAGCTAAAATTTTGAATAAATAATAATATATATGTGGATTGTTGAACATCTATAAAATCTTGTTGTATTTGGATTAGTGTACCTTACGATAGGACTAAAGGGATGTTGCCAAAACAGAAGTGTCCCGGAATACATACATACATACATACATACATACATATATATATATTGTTTGGGAGCACCTTTTTAGCTTTTGATGCACAACCACTCGTTTGTATATACTACTTAGCGAGACGTGAAAGAAAAAGAGCCATGCAGCTTCCGCGATGCTGCACAATTTGAGGTACAGTGCTCATATAGGAGCGTTCTATGGAATTTCAAATGATGCAACACTCCTAAATATCTCCCACTTCCCAACACAACCATTTTTCTCTTTTCAGCCATCAACTTTCTTTCACTCATTCATTGTTTAAATATAAATAAGTGACTGTGCTCCAAATGCAAAAGAAATGCTCCGAAACGAGGATGTCATGTAACTCCAAGAAAGAGAGAGTATAAGTGAGGGTGAAAGGAGTTATTGACCCATACGTTTATGTCAAAACAATTTTCCAATCCTATACCAAATGCTCCAACACATGTACAATAACACTTGAACCGACAAAACAGCAAAAATTGTTATGTTGGTATGCGCCTTTTTTTTATCGCATGGAAATGAGTCGAAAAATACTATTTTTGCATCTGAGCTAATGTGAAATGAAAATGGTTTCGCCCTTAAATATAAGAGATGAAAATCTAAGGTGCGATTAGGAAACTTCGATTGATTTCTTCTTTTAGACAAGTGCTGCTGCGATTTCCTACCATGTCACTTCAATTATTATCTTGCTTTGCTATGCGCGTATCAGAAACAAACGATACACACTTTCTCAATAGCAGTAATAGCTTGAACTGTAAAGAGAGTTGCATCTGATACGGTCATGTTTTCTGTTCACATTTAAAGTGTAATTTCACAACCACTAAGACATTAGGAATGCTCGAATGTATAATGCGGCATCTTATATGCATTCTTGCCACAGCCATTAAGACATTAGGAGAAAAAAAATGGCAGCTGCAAATATAATTTTCAACAGGAGGAATGCTTAACAGTGCTAACGTGCCCGAGGCACATGAGTGTCTTCATGTCATGTTAAAGCTGATATCATGGCCAAAGAGCTGATTCAATGCCTGCATTAAGACAAATGTTGAGAAGGATATTACTGATAACTGTATATTTTTTATGATCACCGCAGGGGGATAACACACTGCATTAAGGACAATTTTCATTTGACACCACCAAGAAAACCGTTTGAAATAAAGGCATTGTAGTCACGAAAACTTTCACAGCAGATTTATACTCGTATGTTAACTAAGTAGCTGTCACATAAAAAATTGACTTTGATTTCATAACTGTACACATTATGTTAATCTTTGGCCAAATAAAACCATACCAAACATTAGTTTAGTCTTTATGGTTCTTTGAAGGACAAGCTGGACAGCTTTGTACCAAATTATACCGGATCTTGATCCAAAACCAGATCTTTATGCTTGCATACATCTGCTTCAAATTAAAGCCCTGATTAAACCATACTCCATTATAACCAGAAGAAATTCAACAACAAGTGAATTTTGTCCCTACTTTGGCTTATTAATCATCCATCTTGTGATTGGTTGACAAATCATTTGGTTGAGTACTTGAGTTGGCACTAACCTTCACTTTAGCAGGGAATCTATGTTTCAAATAGTTATGGAATCTGATAAATTAATCACTGAATTACCCTTATCTGTGTACTTCTCTAGTTTGTGGAGACAATATAAATGCCCTTTTCAATAGAAAATGACACTCACATTTGACGCTGAAAGCCATAAGCTTATCTGTGTCAAATTAAATCCACATTATAAGATAAGGTCTCTCAGATTATGACACACACATAATTCCACGCAGATGCTGCATTATGATGGAAAGAAAAATTTGGTGTTCGAAGACAAAGGACTCGCTATATGCTTGGGTAGGTCATAAATGAGTTGGGTAAAAACTAACCCAACCCATTTAAAACCTAAAAAACGGACCTAACCTGTTTGACTTGTTTATTAGAATGGTCAATCCAATCAGACCCACTTCACAAAATTGTCAACCCAACCCAATCCATTTAACAAAAACTAGAAATTTGCATGATTTAGCAAAAACAGCTGTTAAATGGAAATTTTAGGAAGATATCAAAAGTTCAACTGTCCAATCGACACAGAACAACCCAATCTACTTGCAATGTAAGGCAAAAAATAACCATCCATCTAATTTGACTGGTGTTCTGTTGGAGTGGGAACGAGAAGAAAGAAGGATGAGTTTTCAAAATTCCAGATGGTGTTAAACTTCAAAACGTATTCAGTGATGTTGAACTCCATAGCAACAGCTGAAATGGCACAGCTCTCCAACAGTTTGCGTTACCCGGGATATTCAGGCTAATATTCAGAACCTTGAATTGGTCCTAAACAACTATTTAATATGATCTGACTTCAACCGTCTATTAAATAGACACCTAAAGTCCTAAACAACTATTAGAATGGTCAATCCAATCAGACCCACTTCACAAAATTGTCAACCCAACCCAATCCATTTAACAAAAACTAGAAATTTGCATGATTTAGCAAAAACAGCTGTTAAATGGAAATTTTAGGAAGATATCAAAAGTTCAACTGTCCAATCGACACAGAACAACCCAATCTACTTGCAATGTAAGGCAAAAAATAACCATCCATCTAATTTGACTGGTGTTCTGTTGGAGTGGGAACGAGAAGAAAGAAGGATGAGTTTTCAAAATTCCAGATGGTGTTAAACTTCAAAACGTATTCAGTGATGTTGAACTCCATAGCAACAGCTGAAATGGCACAGCTCTCCAACAGTTTGCGTTACCCGGGATATTCAGGCTAATATTCAGAACCTTGAATTGGTCCTAAACAACTATTTAATATGATCTGACTTCAACCGTCTATTAAATAGGCGTTTGACGTCAAACATCTATTGTATATGAGCTCAATAATCTCTTATTCGATAAAAAGATTAGTCGTCGGGCATCTGTTGAGCAGATGTCTGTGCACAAGCACCTATTAAGTAGATGCCTGAAATTTAGGTGGTTACTAAATAAACGCCTAACTGCAGGATATTTTCAGCTTATTCTACCCCTAATATTCTGGAGATGCTCGAAGGACTTTCTACCAAGTATTTTACTTCGGAAGGTGAGTAACCATACCCTTCTGCTCAGCAAAGCCCCCTTAACTTCTGATACTCTTCATGACTCAACAATGATTCTTTGACCTTGAGCCAGTCTGCTGGGTTGGGCATGAGAATTGCAACGTATCCTTCTCGCGATGCCTGCAAATGTAAGGAGAGGGGAAAACAGTTAAACATGATTTTCAACGGGTTCCTTTTAATGCTCAAGCTGAACCAACTTTTTGGTGCCAGTAAACAAAATATAAGAATTTTTGTAAAACACTTTGTTTAATTTCAAAATACACAACCGTCCTCGTTAAAAACTAGTTCCACAATACACATTTTTAGTCTCAATTAGACTGCAATTCGCAGTACTGTAAATATTTGTACTCATTGCTATCAAGGGTGCCCGGCGCAAAAAGGCACAAAACCTCCATAATGCCTTGGCACATGGAGCGACAAAATGACACACGCCTTTCTAATTTACTGCATGTTTAGAATATTCTTAATGAAATAATGTACGTATTTGTGTGTGTAACATTTAATTTATAAAGTTCTATATAATGTATACCTTTTCACCAGAATATACGTAATAAAACTTTTTTGCACATCTTGCAAAAAAAATACCATCAAATATAATATCATAAGCTTAGAATTTCAAACATAATAACGCCCAAAAACAAATTCCACAATAATAATACATGTTACTGATAAATTAGGAATATGAATTTGATTCAACAATCATATTTATAAAATCAATATCTGCATCGTCAGATTTATTAGTATCAGCATCTTCCTCATCTGTCTCACATCTATTGACAATATGCTCGACTGTTATAGGAACAAATAGTCAAAATTTATTAGAGGTCAATTTGGAAAAACATTCATTCAGATTATTTATGCAGCGCAGCAATAATTCGAACAGATAGTTTGAAGTTCATTCGATATTACTTTGGAGAACGAGACCATTAGAGATTATTTGTCTGGAGCAAGCATGATAATTAGACCCGTCAGTCCAATCTGAACCGACCTGGCGGCATCTTTGATTCAGCTTCGGTTTTGTGGAGTCAAACTTGTATACCTTAAGACATTAACCCAAGGGATGTTCGATTCGGATAGGATCCATTTGGAGTGGACTGAGTAGTAACACTATAAGTGCGTATCTTTTTGTTTTTTGACTAATCTTTTGGATCAATCGGTTTTCATGTTGTTTTACGTCAAGTAGATCTGATCCAAGATCCATCGGGTTCAAGTTCGGTTTAGATTGGTTCGGTTTGGATTTGTAAATCTCGGTTAATTTTAATTGCTGATCGTAGCTCGATGTGGCAATAATATAAATAAATAATTTAAAATTTGTTGAAGATTAGTTCAAAGTTTAATCGTTGATTGTATAAAAAATATATAACATATTTAATCATCGCTGGATATTAGTTTTGATTATAAAAAAGTGAAAAGAAAAAAAGGCATAATTATAAAATAACAAAAAGGCACACCAATTTTGTGTTGCATGGCGTTTGCATTGTGATTGCCATTTCCATCACATTTCCATCTGCACCACACTACATGGAAGAAAGACGCAAAAGCTACCATGCCACACGCCGTAGGGCACCTTTCATAACTATGTTTGCACTTTTGTGATAAAAAAATAGAGAAAATAAAATGGAAAATTATTTTTCATTAAAATATACGATCAAGTTCAGATTTGATTTTCATTGGAAAATATCAAAAGATAATTGTGAAATGTAATTCAAGACATACCTTTATTAATAATAGTTGTAATAGTGTGACACTTTTTGATGTCAACGTGAACTACCAAAAATGCCCCTAAAACTAAAACTAAATCTTAATATCGCTAAAAAATAGCATGTAGTAATTAGACTGTATTCTACAAATATTTTCAAATCTTAGTATCACTAAAAATTAGGATCTAACAAATGAGTTTCTTTTGCAAATTCAAAATGTTTATCTACAAATGCTATCAAATATTATACTCATTTAAAATATGATCTATCAATTAATTAATAATATAGATGAAATTCAAGCTTCAATAAAAATGATGTTGCAAAATTCAAAATAAAATTTAAACTAACAATATGATCTATAAATATTTTTAAATCTTAATATATCTTTGTTAATAATTGTAATATATCTACAAATATAAAACATCAATATGTAAATGTTAACAAATTTTAATATCGCTTAAAATTAAGATCTAACAAATAAACTTTATTTATAAATTCGTTCTTCGTTAAATAATAATAGAAATATAGATTCAAAGTACTTAAAAAAGTTGAGACATTGCAACTTAAAAAAAAAATCGCATGATTTTAACAAAATAATTATTTTTAAATCATATAATTTTAAGACTCCTGGCAATGGATATCTTGGCTCTCGTGTCGATGAAGAGCGTAGCGAAATGCGACACTTGGCGTGAATTGTAGAATCTCGTGAACCATCGAGTCTTTGAACGCAAGTTGCACACGAGGCGATTAGGTCGAGTGCACGTCTGTTTGAGGCGTCATGTAAAAAAAATGTATAAGATTTATTGAAAAATAACTCAAGCACGTGTCGTAACGCTCGTTTTTGAAAAGGGTTTTTCATGTATTAATGTAACGACCTACCATTTCAAACGATTCAAATCGACAATAATCCACACATGTCTGACTTGAATTGCTCAAAATAGTAAATTGTTATATAAATTGGCAATACTTAACATATACAGTAAATAAATCAATCACAGAATCACAGACACAGAATATTACAACATTTGCAGCGGAATAAACAATATAGTAGTTCACGAAGCTACTAGAAGTAAACAAAGTCCCAAAACAAATACATAAGAGAGGTCCAAAATAGCGAAGTTGCTAACAAAACAAATAACATGAGTCTGAACGGAAATAACTGAATAACAGAAAACTGAATAGATAAATATCCAGCGAACTCCAATGGCTTCAGCTCCAAGAAGAATTCCTAAAAACCCGAGAGTAAAGTAAAAACAAAACACTCGAGTCAGGACTAACATTCTCATGTAAGTAAACAAACTCAAGCGAAATGTCAACTGAAATGCAAAGTAACTTAAAGGATGTTGGGATCACCATCCTCCAAGGATCCGTTAAACTATTTACTACATAATAGAATACTTTACATACGATAATGTCTATCAGTAAGATAAAGTATCAAAATAGTGTAAGCGGGATTACCATATTACCCTTACACCGTTTATATATTCCCGTAGTCTATACAGTACTGTAAGCCCTCCAAACCGGTAGGATACTCAGGGAGCACTCCATAGGTACGGTACAAAACAAACTCGTAGTGGGCGCGATCAGGATAAATATGACAAGGCACGTGCCTTGTCATATTTATCCTGATCGCGCCCACTACGAGTTTGTTTTGTACCGTACCTATGGAGTGCTCCCTGAGTATCCTACCGGTTTGGAGGGCTTACAGTACTGTATAGACTACGGGAATATATAAACGGTGTAAGGGTAATATGGTAATCCCGCTTACACTATTTTGATACTTTATCTTACTGATAGACATTATCGTATGTAAAGTATTCTATTATGTAGTAAATAGTTTAACGGATCCTTGGAGGATGGTGATCCCAACATCCTTTAAGTTACTTTGCATTTCAGTTGACATTTCGCTTGAGTTTGTTTACTTACATGAGAATGTTAGTCCTGACTCGAGTGTTTTGTTTTTACTTTACTCTCGGGTCAGCCTGAGTGTTGCAGCTTTAGGAATTCTTCTTGGAGCTGAAGCCATTGGAGTTCGCTGGATGTTTATCTATTCAGTTTTCTGTTATTCAGTTATTTCCGTTCAGACTCATGTTATTTGTTTTGTTAGCAACTTCGCTATTTTGGACCTCTCTTATGTATTTGTTTTGAGACTTTGTTTACTTCTAGTAGCTTCATGAACTACTATGTTGTTTATTCCGCTGCAAATGTTGTAATACTCTGTGTCTGTGATTTTGTGATTGATTTATTTACTGTATATGTTAAGTATTGCCAATTTATATAACAATTTACTATTTTGAGCAATTCAAGTCAGACATGTGTGGATTATTGTCGATTTGAATCGGTTGAAATGGTAGGTCGTTATAATTAAGCTTGAAATAAGGGGCAGACCCTAAATTCCAAAAAAAAAAAAATACCAACTTTATTATGTTGAAAATCTGAGCAAGTGATAATACTAGGGTTGTCAATGGGTCGTGTCGGGTCGGGTTCGGGTCGGGTCAAGTCGGGTTCGGATTGATTTATAAACGGGTCGGGTCAACCCGTTTATTAAACGGGTCATATTTTCCCAACCCTAACCCGACCCGTTTATAAACGGGTTGACCCGACCCGACCCGCGTAACCCGTTTAACTAAATGGGTCGTATCAAGTCGTGTTAGGTCGGGTTTACCTGTTTGACCCATTGATAGATATTGCCTACTAATATAAGCAACAAAAGAGCCAAATCACCAACATGCACACTGTTATATAATCACCAACATGCAACAAGTTGCAAAGTCACCAACAGACAACACATATATAAAGAATGAAATCCCCATATTCAAAAATCATTTTCTATATATAAGTATATATTCTCATACTGCATAAATTAAAGACTACCAGTATGCAAAAGATATAGTTGCTATAAGTAAAATATAACTAACAACATATAAGAATAAATTGGTAAAATATAACAGCTTACATATACGAGCATACTGATTACTGCATACATAAAAGACTAACACTAATAGTATACATAAAAGACTAATAATGTGGAAGAAATACAATATATAATCGGGTTTGGCGGGTCAAAATCGGGTTAGCGGGTCAACCCTAAACCCACCCGTTTATAAACGGGTCAAATTCGGGTTGACCCGAAAATGACCCGCTAACTAAACGGGTCGGGTTAACCTGCTAATTTCTGTGCGGGTTTCGGGTCGGGTCACGGATCGGGTAGGAAATTGACAGCCCTAGATAATACCATGTCATTATTTAATAAAATTCGACATTGTAAATGTGTTGATTTTCACATATGCGTTTGCCAAACAACTAAATTTATAATGCCGGAGAATGTTATGAAAGAGCAAGAGTTGCTAAAACTAACAAACGAATAACTAACAGCCTGAACAGAGATATACAGTGGCATGTGCACAAAGAAAGCTGCATCTTTCTAAAATATAAGATTAAATTTGAAATATCAAGGGCCTTCAACATACAAAAATATAATATTAAATAATTTTTACATAGCATTGTAGCTCTATTGTATTTTGTACTACAGTAATCAAGCTTGAACCCAACAAGATCAACATTCGGAAAAATAATTTTTTTTTCTCCCATTATCACGAAAACAAATTAACTATATTCATTAGCATCACTTAATTCTTTAGCGTCGATTATCAACATGTTTAACTAATTGATGGGATTAGCAAGATGCAGAAAATCATATTAAATTTGTACGAATTTATTGAGCTTAACCGATTCAATCAATCATTAATTTGATCAACAATGTTATCATTTATAAATGTCACAAAAAGTTGAACTTCAAGCAAATTTCAACAATCATAGAACTAGCAATTGATTTGAGTAGCGAGTTTAGTTAAATAAAAATAAAACAATTAGCAGAAAGGCAAATTGGGTACGAATTAATCAACAATCAAGAAGTATTCGAGCATACAAATCCTATAAGCGAATTAAGCAACTTAAAACTACTAATCAAAGCATACACTCCTAACAATACAAGGAACCTTGATTTTAACCCTATTAATTAAACCACCCGTACTACTCGGCCCTAACGCAATTTCGGTAGGCAAAGTGACTAACCCACGGCGATTAGTGGCCCTCAAATGATGTGGGAGATGTTGCAATCAAGGAAGGAGTGTGGTGCTGATTGATAATGGAACTGGATGTGGTGCTGATTGATAACGGAACTGGGTGCGGTGCTGATTGATAATGAAGTGCAATGTTGCTTAGGGTTTTAGAAGAACACGCATTTAAGAACGAGAGAAAAAAAATCCTGATTTTATGAAGGTGTCAAGTGAACTGGTCAACCTTAACACGGCGCCACCCCTGCCCAAAAGTATCACATTTCAAATTATAACTTCCAAATTACAAAATTTAACCAAGTAAGGTAGTTAGATCATACTACTAAGTCACTACAAAATAGTATATTGCTCAAATATGTTGGTTGTAGCTGGTACAATAGGATATATCATGCAAAATTATTGGGCATTAAAGCAGCATAAGTGAATTATTTTAAAATAAATAAGAATGTATTTATTAGCATGAAACAAATATCTAAATATAGATATGAGACAATTGAAATATTATAGGAATCTCCATAAAAGTAAACAATTGTAGATAGTTTGCTTTAGGTTCATTTTTCATGATATTCCACCAAGAACTCAATCTGTGAAACAAATATGTAGTATAGAGAAGCCAATTGTGTGGGTGGTTAGGGATAAACTATGAGTACCCACAAATCCAAACTCATCAACACCCGTAACTATATCCGAGAATATGACAAATACCCAATATTCAAAAACAGATGCAGAGATCCAATTACACGCGTGATTTTCCAGATTCAGATATGAATATACTGATATTCATTTTGAAATATTTGTCTGGTGTGAATTAAGTATATTTTTCCATTATTTTATTGTGTGATATTCAAAACTTATAACTGCATTCCTCGTTCATTGTTTAGAATTGAAAACTTATAAAAAGATTCTAAGCATTAGATTTCAGTAATATATTGTGTTTATGGCTATTGATAATGATGTGCTCACTTTGGTTAATTTTAGTTATATACTTGCAGCTGCTGATCATTATATTAGCTATCTTCCATTTTGCAGAAGGTCTATGGAGTAGGAGTAGCTTGATGAAAAAAACCCATGACAATTCGAGGACAGAAAGGAAATGAATGAACCTCCCCCATTTTTGCAACATGGTTTATGATCTCTGTTATATGGCAATTTCAATGTTACGTAAATTTCCTTTTATTTTTGACATCTGAGGATAAAATAACTTTTTATTTAGAAGCTCTTGACTTGATAGAATATGATCCTAATGACAAATATTCTCAAATAAACAAAATCATCCATATCTTCTTCTTTTTTCTTTTTCCTTTTTTTCTTTTTTGTTTTGGAAACCGGTAAAAAAAAAATCATCCATATCTTATTTTGCAAATGTAGTTATCTCAAATCCAAAACATGCACGTCTTATTTTCTGAATGCAGATATTCTGAATATCCATAGATATTGGGTACGTATTTTGATTTTCAAATATGGATACAACCAGCGGCGGAGCCATGTTAAAGCTGTCGAGGTCACTTGACCATTCCAGAAAATTATCATTTCCTCATTCTTAAACTTATGTTCTTCTGACACCCTATGCAACATCGCACCCAATTCCTTAGCAACATCGCCCAACTTCGCACCCTGTTTCATTCTCAATCAGAAGAAGGGACGACAATGGCAATGGGGCGGGTGTAGGGTCTAAACCTGCTTGACGCACCCCTAGTTTGATTCATTTAGACGCGCCCCATAGGGACTTCGGGGCGGGTAGACCCACGGCCCGCTTTTGGAGGTTCAGGTCTAGGGCCGAGTCTGGGGCATGGCTAACATGTCCCAACCCGACCCGCATGATTGAAACATCATTAAAACACTTTATAACTATAACGATTACTTGTTAATCTTCTTGGATATACATGGTTATAACTTGATTATTATTATTATTTTCAATCAACAAACTATGAAATATTCAAATTATTAAGTTGCATCAATGATAATCATATAATAACAAATGCATACACTTTGAACTATTATCTTACAACTCATTTTATTAAATTCTCTTATTATTGTGAACACATTAAAATGTATATAATTTATCATTTAATGATAAAAAATATAAGTATATAAATTTGTGTACATTAGAACATAATATCACCGGGTCGGGGGCCGGGTCGGGTCTACCATGACCCGTACGGGTTTTGAGTATGGGGTGATATTCCAGACCCGCACCGGGCCTACGGGGCGGGTCTGGGGCAGAGTTTAAAATGTCCGGGGCGGGTCTGGGGCACGAGAAACCCGCCCCAACCCTCCTCATTGCCACTCCTATTCAGAATCACGCTCCTTTCTTGAGTGTAGCATCTCCCACATTATTTCAGGGCCATCATTTGTCATGATAGGTCACTTAACTTACTGAAACTACATTAGGGCTGGTTGAATTGTTAGGATTGAATTATCTGATTAGCAGTTTTAAATTGCTTGGTTTACTTACAGAATTTTTATGCCTCAATACTGCTTGATTGCTGCTGATTGATTGGTACCCAAAATATGATTTTGTTTAGTTGTTAATTAATTAATTTTTATTCAACTAAGCTTGCTACTCAAATCAATTACTAAATTACTTGCAATTTTATGATTTGCTGCAACTTGCAGTAGATAACTTCTTGTGATATTAATTAATGACTGCACGGTTGATCAAAGTAACGACTGATTGAATCAATTAAATTCAAATTGATCACAAACTCGCTATGATTTTCTGCAGCTTGCTAATCTCCCTCAATTAGTAAAATTTGTTGTTGATAATTAAATGGTGCCCATCAATTTGTTTTCGGGTTTCTGAAAAGAAAATTTTTGTTTACAATTTTTCCAAATGGTGACCCTGCCAGGTTCAGTTTCTGGCTACGCCACTGAAGACAACGCTATCCGACTCTAGTTGCATTCGTGGCGGGCTCATGGGTGGTTAAAGCCCTATATTGGTAACAATTTATGTTTTCGTCATTCAAATTTACTCTTACAAATTCAACTTTCTATTCCACTTTTCAACGGTAACATCATGTAAATTACCTTGTAAACAATACATGAACATTCATATTTGATCACAGTCTTCCATTTAAGGTGAGTTTTACTTCTTTGCACAAGGGTTCATTTTATCACATTTTAAAGTCCGCCCCATTCAGCCTAATGTAATTATAATTATAGTGCAGTAACAGTTTGATGAGTAACAACTTAATAGTTATTCATTTGCAAAGTATAATCTAGCTAAATTGATATTCAGTACTTGAATTTCTGTCTATCAATCATTTGTTAATTCTTATCCTCTAATTTCAAGCCAACCGTACCGATAAAATAAAGGGTAAACATGAGAATAGGTTATGTAAAGCGTAGTAAGCTACTCTGCATCCTATTTACGTCATTTATAGCTATATTAAGTTATTCACTAATTGCAATATGTACTACCTAAATTTTAGGTCGATCGCAGTGTGCACAAAGGAGCAATGTAACCTATACGTTTCATTTTGACAAAAAAGAAATTTTGACTGATTTCACAATTATGTATAAGCTAATATTGTTTCTACAAATATTGACGCCATTGAAGAAATGAAAAGAAAAAAGTAGCAAACTTCATCCCTTCTATATTATTTTAGAGAGTAGTGTTCATATAGTACAGCAAAGCAACACTAAGCAAGAAATATCCCAGAAATACCGTGTTACGGTCTTAAAACAATTATCTCATCAAAATACAAAAGTTTCTTCAGAGGGAAAGCAAATGGAACTATGAATAGCACAATTTCAACGCATTACATTATGATAATTCCTGAGGCAAAGCGTATGTGTGTATATGTCATCAGTCGGCATATATGCTGAGAATCCACATCTGTGCTAAAAAACAATTCCTTAAACAATAATTGTATAGCTAATGAATCATTTAAAAAAAAAAATTGCTTAACACACCCTAAACACTTTCTGAACTTGAATTCCATAACAAAACAAGAAGAGAAGGATGTCTGGTGTAGCACTATTGTTGTTATTAATTTGCTAATAATGTGGACTAGCCACAAATCCAAGCTTATTTGGTACTTTTCCAATAGTTCATCCAATTTTCTCTGCAACTTTGTTTTTGCATATCAAAGTCAATAAAAATGTAAAAGGAAATTCTTTTTGGACACAAACTAATAACACAAGATCCATCACAATCGATCTCAACATTGGATCACCCCATGATTTCCACTTTCCACGTAAAGACCAAAAAAAAAAGTAATTAAAATTAAAATAAGATCAAATGGTTAATTTTTACCATGTTAAATGTTGTGTTTTATCTTTGTATATCAAGGTTGTAAATATCGCTGGGCGGATGCTAGGCGATAAGCATGGATTAAGGATTAACCACTGAGGTGGGGATTAATCGAGAATTAATCGAAACTAGGCGTGTTTGACAAACTTATGTAATTTGGATAAAATTTCAGTATTTTGTTTAGTATCAACTCATCCACAATGGTATATCATGGATTTTTGTTGGATCTTCGAGCAACCATTAAGATGAGTTCGCTAAAAACAAACATTTTGATACTTATCAGAGACATTAAGCTAAATTGATGTATATAGTTTTGTACGTTTATATAATGTAGTAAGTATCATCTAGGCGGATTAATCAAAAACCGTGGCAATGAGGTTAGCGTCTAGATGGAGCCTAAGAGGATTTTACAACATTGCTTGGTACCAATTCTCAAAAGTTAATTCAAAAATAACAACTTCGATATAATAAAAATGCAACTCTACGTGTTATGCATATAATTTAATATCATAATGGTCACACCGCATACACATAAATCTTAAGTTGTATACATCAACACAGCTTCAGAATAGTGTGTGATAACCATGTGAAATCTGTATGTATAGGCAATCGTACACCAAAAAATATTATAAACTACTACACCAAATATCACTTTACATACACTGTGTCTTTTACTAAATTACCCTTGTTTCATGTTCTTTGTCTTCCGATCTTTCAAACTTAAAATGTACTTACCAAACAGTAGAAATACCCCTCGCATATTGAGTAAAATTTAACAAAATGACCTTAGTTTTTGCATTAATATTGTAACTTTAAAAAAAAAAATCAAAAATGTCTCAATTCTAACAAAATTGCTCTAATTTTAGAAGAAAATTCAACACTTCTAAATCACAACAATTATTTCTTAATGTTGTCTTAACTAAAATTTTAGGTTTCATGATGAAATAATTCATTAACCTATTTAGTTTGCATCAAAATTTACTGCTTTTAAGGTCAACTTGATTGACTATATGCGAAAGTTCTTTAAAAAAAAACTATGAGAAAAGGGTATTTTTGTAATAGTTTTTTTATAGAAAAATAATGGTGTATGAAGTGATTTTTGATGTATGAATAGGAACTTACCATATGCATACACACACACACCCCTATAAAATTGAAACGTTGGTGTACATCTAGTCATTAATGGTTTAAACAACAAGCATAAAATGGGAAAGTTCATGTTTTGCGTGAATCTGCCATAAAGGACACAATGAAATAACTGGAATTATATATTTCTTTAGAAGTCAGAAAATAAAAAAGGAAGACAAATTAATATAGAGTTCACAAAACTGTGAAGCATAAAAGCCTTTAAACTGACACAATTTTTAAAAGATTTTATAGTTTATTTTTAAGCTCAACATACATGAATAATTGATATTTTGTTCCAAACCAATGCATGATCTTTGGAGCATTCTCAGCACAAACCTCAAACCAACACCCCCACCCCAACCCAAGGAAGAAGGGGGGGGGGGGGGACCGGTCCAACCAAATAATTTTATCATTTGGAAAGTGAAGAAGCCAAAAGGAGTTTCTAAAAGACTATATGTCATGGTTAGAAATGAGCCTAGTAACGAAAAGGTTTTCCTAGAAGGAGATTTCAATGGTTATGTTGGCTCTACTAGCGAGCAAGAGTTTCAAAAGAGTGCATGATAGTTTTGGATATGGCAGTAGAAACCAAGAAGGAGAAAAAAATATTGAGTTTCGCTATTTTTTATGACCTCATAATTGTTAATACCTTCTTTAGAAAGAGACAATCACATCGAATTACTTTCAGTAGTGGTCAACATTCTAACCAGATTGACTTTGTCCTTACTAGAAGAGCGGATAAACGAGATTGTGTAGATTGCAATGTCATACCTGGAGAATGTGTCATCTCACAACATCAACTTTTGGTATGCATGTTTCGTCTTTGAGTGTTGAAAGGTAAGAGAGCTAAGATTAGCAAGATGAGGTAGCGGAAACTCAAAGAAGATGCCTCAATGGCGTTTAAGGATAGAGTGATGGGCGAAGGGGCATGGAACATGGAAGAAGAAGCAAATGACATGTGGAATGAGATGACAACATGCTTCGAAAAGTGGCTACTGAGATATTCGGTATAACAAGAAAAAATATGACAACCTAGGAATTCATCGTGTTGGAACAGTGATGTGCAAAACAGTGATGTGCAAAAAGGATATTAAAGAGAATGAATATTAGAAATGTCTGCATCATCATAAGAGCGAGGACAACATGTAAAAGTATAAGGTGACAAAGAAGATTGCAAAGAGAGCGGTGAGTAAAGTCAGGGGTCGAGCGTATGAAGATTTGTATCAAAGCCTAAGTACGAAATAGGGTGAAAGAGACGTCGGCAAGATAGTCAAGCTACGCGAGAGAAAGACAAGAGACTTCGACCAAGTTAAATGCATTAGGGGTGAGAAAGATAGACTTTTGTTGAGGGACGACGAGATAAAAATAGATGGAGAGAATACTCTGATAAGCCTTTCAACAAAGAAAGTGGTAGCTCTCTGATCTAGCTGGAAGACTTTGCAAATGACACCTGTAAACATTTTGTTCGGAGAATTCAAGAGGCTAAGATAAAGAATGCGCTGAAACGGATGAAACCGGACAAGTCGGTAAGGCCTGATGACATCCCTATTAAGGTGTGGAGATGCAGAGATAACCTGGCTAACTAAGTTATTCAATAATATTTTCAAATCAAACAAGATGTCAGATAAGTGAAGGAGAAGCATTTTAGTTTCAATCTTCAAAAATTAAAAAATATTCAAAATTGCACAAACTATAGAGAAATTAAGTTTATGCTTCATACAATGAAGTTTTGGAAAAAAAGTCTGCGAACATTATTTGAGAAGATTGACAATTGTTTCAAAAAATCAATTTGGTTTCATGCGTGAAAGATCAACCACAGAGGCAATTTTCTTAACAAGTCAATTTATAGAGACACTCAAGGAGCAAAAGAAAGATATACATATGGTATTTACAATTTGAAAAAAGCTTATGACAATACCAAAGAAGGTTATGTGGTGAACGTTGGAAAAGAAGAGAATTCCAACAAAGTACATTACCCTTATCAAGGATACGTATGATGAGGTTGTGACAAATGTCAAATCATGCGATGCTGAAACCAGTGACTTCTCCATTAACATAGGATTACATCCAGTGTTATTACGGCACTCGACTAGTCGGCAACTAGTCGATTAGTCGACATCGAAGCATCGACTGGAAGAGTCGACTTGTCATTAGTCGAGCTCGAACCCTAAATCACGAACTCGAACTGGAACCCTAAATCACGAAGTCAAACCCTAAATCACGAACTTGAACCCTAAATCATGAAGTCGAAGTCGAAATCAACCCCAAATCGTTAAGTCGAAGTCAAAATCAAGAAGAATTCACCTGAAATCACGAAGTCGAATACGAACATGAGAAGAATTAACCCGAAGTCGATTTCTTTATACTTAAGACCTCATCTTAATTCACCCGAAATCGACCGCAAATCATGAAGTGGAATATGACATGAAGAAGAAGTAACCCGAAGTAGAATACGAACTGCAATTATCATGTATTAATATATATGTACATATTTATTTATCGACTAGTCTATGACTAGTCCGACTAGTCGATTAGTTGGATCTCTACCGACTCGACTCAACTTGCCGTCGTAACAACCATGATTACATCAATATTATTAATGGCGCAAGACGCAAAACGACGCAACCTCTCTAGAGCTTTGGCGCACGACGCGACAAATGGCGCTTGCCTTTTTAATTTACTACGCATGTTTAATTTTTTTAATAATTTTAACTTTTGACCACAAAATTAAAAATAATAATTTTTATTGGTAAAACATATGCAACAAAGATTTTTATGCATTTTACAAAAAATAGATAACCAAATATAATATCATAAACATGGAATTTCAAGCATAATAGTTTTCAAATCCAAGATAATAATACATATTACTGATAAACTAGAAATTTGAATTTGATTCAGCAATCATATTTTCCAAATCAATGTCTATATCATCAGATTCATAAGCTTCAGGATCTTCCTCATCCATATCATTTAGATTTGTTTATTCGTGAATATGTAAAGGACTGAAGCAGATGCTTAAAAACCTCTTGATATGAATGTTCTTCTACATGAATATCTAGCATCCTCCACTTCTTCTGCTTTAATAGCAACACTCTAAGTCAAGTCATCTCCATCATCAAATACAAGTCCATCTTCAGCATCAGATGCATCATCCATATTTCTCGTTAACTATTCATTACAATCATCAACATTGTTCAAAGATATTGGATCAATGGTGTCACGGATGTCATACATTCTTTTTGGTGCTCGACTGTACTTAACAAATACCAAATCATAAAATATTTTTATGTCTTAGACAAATCGTATAAAGATATCGGACATATTTACACAAATGCAATTTTTTCTATCTAAGAATATGTTTCAGAGCCGCTTGAATATTTATTTTTTGAGAATGTTTTCTCTTCCTCCAAAACTGCATCTCTTGATGGATCGTTTGTAGGTTCTCAGACTCATTCATTTGCATTTACATCTATACTAGGCAATATTATATGATCATTTATACATTATATTAATACTTCTAAAAATAATGAAATGAATCAAAACTATGTTGGATAATAAAACGTACGTCAGTTCTAAATATCGGCATTAAAAAGTCAGTTAACTACATAATTGTAGGGTTATTAACTCGCTTATGATAATCGAATAAAAAATAATAATTATGTAAGTATGTTTTCATATAATTGAAAAACAAAAATTAACAAAGTAATTCACATTTTATTTCATTATGATAATAATAGTAATAGTGATGGTAACAGTATTTGTAGTAGTTATTACAGTTTGAAATGCGAAAAAACAAACAAAACAAAATAAAATAAAACGCGTCATTTTTGTGCCACATGCCAATTTTTGCCGTTTGACGTGCCTTTTCATATGCACTACAAACAAAAATGGCACAAACACTGCGCCGTGGCATGTGCCATGGGCGCACGCCTAGGTGTGCCTTTCACAACTATGGATTACATGTCGTCTTTGAACCCTTTTTTTTTCTTAGTGATGGATGAAGTCGCGAAAGGTATACAAAGGTGAGATTTCTTGATGTATGCTCATTGTTATAACTTATAATGTTGTAATGATTGATGAAAGTAGGATATGAGTTAATAGACAACTGGAGTTGCGGAGGAAGACTTCGGAATCCAAGGGTTTCGGCCTTAATAGAACTAAAACAGAGTATATTAAGTGTGAGGTCAGCGGTGCCAGGTCAAATGATGAAGAGGCCACTCTGTCCAGCCAAGTAGTACCCAGGAAGATATCCTTTCGATATTTAGGATCTGCATTGCAGCTTAATGGTGAGATTGATGAAGATGTTAATTTTAAAATACAAGCAGGATGGATGAAATAACGACTAGCATCTGACATTCTCTGCGATACGAAAATACCACAGAAGCTTATAGGAAAGTTCTATAGAACAACAATCATGCATACTATGTTATATGGTGCAGAATGTAGGTCTGCTAAAAAGGCAACACATCCAAAACATACGTGTAGCAAAGACGTGTACGCTGCGATGGAGCTATGAGCATACCAGATGGGATCAAATTAAAAATAATGATATTCGATACAAAATTGAAGTTATATCAATTGAAGAAAAATTAGTCCAACACTGCTTAAGATGATTTGAACATCTCCAATGGAGACCATATGATGCACTATATGCGTTGGAATTATAGGCCGCATCAAATGCCCAAAAAGAGGTAGAGGTCGACCAATGATGACATGAGAGGATGTAGTTAAAAAAGATTTGAGAAATTGAAGTATATCGGAACAGCTGGTGTCGAACAGAAGAGAATAAAAGTTAACTATTCATGTTCCAAAACCTAGAGATTTTAGTTAGTTAAAGTAGAGTGGTTTTAATTTTAGATGATACGACTAATGTACAGGGCATAAGGCGTAGTGTTGGTCTTCAGTATCTATTACTACTACTATTATTATTATCATTTTCATCATCATCTGCATCATGTTTTATTCATTATTATTATTATTATTATTATTATTATTATTTGTTTAATTATTTAAATTTATTTAAATTTTAAATTTTATTTTATCTTTATTTATGCTTTCACCTTTAAATATATTGTTACTATTATCACATTTGAATTGACTTTGTGTTTTGGTTTTGGGTTTCATCTCTAGCCAACTTTAACATGTTAGGGATTAATGGCTTAGTTGTTGTTGTGGAAAGTGCAATAACTACCGGGTCTAAAGTAAGTCAGTTATACTTTGCATTGATTGCAACTACAAATTTATCTATTGACTGTTAATGCTGCTGCAGATTTCCTACAGAGCTGGCATAAAAGCTTATCCAAATTTTAGAAAGCCAAACAAAACATGGACATGGCATCCAAATATACGTCATACATACCACATTGGGGGTCAATGCAAATTTGCACAGACCCTCAATTAAAATGCTCCTTGAACTAAAAGGGAATTCTCGATTACTTTTTTAGTTTTACCATGTAATAAAACATAGGAGAATCCCAATGATGTAGCAGCATATTTGAATATCATGATGATGTGATGCAGATGATACTAGCCACTACTCTAATAGGGTATAGGTATCATGACTTACCCAAGTTTCTGAAACTCAAATAAGCTATTTTCAATGTTTATTAAAATTTGTATTAAGTTTAAACTTAAATTCATATTTATACTAAATTTGTGTTATATTTCAATTTTATGAGCTAATATAATTTTAAACTAACTAGCATACAATTAACAATGAGTTAATATTTCACGCTGAATTTAGTCAAATTTAGTTTATATTTCATTCTTATAAGCTAATAATAAGTTTAAATTCATATTTATCGTAACTCATATCGACTTTAAATTTAAAATAGTAAGTTTAAATTTATAACCAAGTTTGAACAAAAAGTTAACAACTACAATTTAACGGTTTAAATATAACAATACTCAATTTAACCATTTCGATGCTACAATTTCGAAACAACAATCTAAATAATTCTGATGCAAAGTAATAGCATTGCCAACAGCAAAATAATGTTATTAATAAATAATTAGTAAATAATATTCTTTAAAAGAATGTAAGCCATGAGAGTAGTAAGTGGGTAACGACCCCACTCAGGTTAGAGTACAAGAGCAACACCCCTACAAGCTGAGGTCGTCTTACCAGTCAAGTTGTAGGGATTAGAGGAGAAAAGCTCCAACAACAAAACGGTATATGCTGTTAATGTAAAAAAAATTATTAATTTAAATCACTTCCAGAAATATATAATATCAACTTCAAAACATATTACAAAATACACTTGTTTTTGCTAAATTGTCACTGATTTAGCATTCAACCATGGCAAAAACAAGTATATGTTCAATATATTTTGGAACGGACCCATATTTGTTTTATGCTTTAAAAAATGGCCTAAATTAATTTAAAATATATAATTTATATAAGTAGGTATAAATATGTATAATTTATCTCTTTGTCATTCTTTTTGGGTAGTGCTTCAATTTCTAAAACTCGGTTAAGCGACAGCTATCAGGTAATAAATTGCAACTACTCGGTCACAAAATTTTGAAAATTATACTTAGATAATCCTTACTGGGTTTTTCAGTGGGATTACTGGGGTATCTTTTGAGCGGCGATACTTAAAAGATACCCTACTGAGGATGCCTTACCAAAGAAAAATCATGCATAAGACTGCCTTTTATTATATTCCATCTTTATTAATAGTTAGAATAGAAACAAAATCTTTTGGTCTGACCGCAAAGAACCCTTTTTTTTTCTTTCTGAAATTGGTACACTGACTGCAAAGAACATATATTAACATCTATTTTCAAAAAAAAAAAAAAAATTTGGAATGTAAATAAAGTTGTAAGTTCGAAATTTTATTCAAATAAAATACAATTTTTCTATTTATATTTTCCAAATTATTTTTATCCAAGCCATGTAGGAATTTAAAATTTGATTATTGTATAACAATTTTCAATATGCACATACTGTAAAATCTCGTACTTGTCATTGTTCTGAAACAGCTCTTCGGTCCATATCTAAATACCTCTTAATTGAAATGGTATTACGTCTCACAATTTTACCAACAGTTCAATGCTCATATGGAGGACGATGTAAAAGAAAAGGCTTAGGGCAACAAGTGGTAAGAAGGTAAGAAGGTTGAAGTAACAATAACATATTAAAAGATGAACATGCCACACAAACTTACCGAATCATTGAGTAGTGAAGGTTGCTTTATCAATCTATCATTAACCTCCAAAAGTGAACCTTTTACAACACACCTACAAAAAGGCAAAACAGACCAATAAAACCAATATTCAAATACCTGATTTTGTGATAACAAATAAAAACTGCACTTGGAATCAAATACAAAGAAAAAGAAATCATGATGTTGGCAGCCGAGTAGTTTTATTTTGCATATGTATTGAGCAGGATTCTGAATTGAAGCTTTAAGCTGTGTCCAGGCATTTACAGTCTTCCGCTGTGTAGTTTATATTTCCGCTGTGCATTGTATTACATTTATGTAAATTTATTTCCGCTGTGTATTATTTTCGATATACTCTGATATTCTGTACTCTGATGTAACATTATTATGATGTTTATTGAAGACTTCTGTTATTTGTTCTGATGTGTTGTATACCCAAAGTTAGCGTATGCGGGATTCGAACGGTCTTGGTCGGTTTAGCGATCGATTAGGTCCGGGCGAAATCCGTGTCGTTACACAACAGCAGCAGCAGCAGCAAAAATAATAATAATAATAATCATTTAAAGTAAATTATAACAGCTGGTCTTTTAAGGTTCAGAATGTGGTCTACAATCTATATACAAAAATGTCTTTCTTTTAGATATTGCAATTTATTCACATGAACATACATCTAAAAGTATCAATTATCAACTACCCCTTGCTCTTTTATTTCCCCTATCCGGTTTACTTAAAAGTTAACCTAAATTACATAAGCTTGTTAGCTAGCATGCACATCAGTTGTTTCAGCAAACTCAGAGGTACACCTGCTAGTGAATGATTCATAGGAAGATAAGGGTGCCAAAATATAAGATTAGATAAGAAACACGTGCAATTCGCTAGGGAAAAAAGCACAAACCTCACTACGTAAAATGTCTCATTTGTGCACACTTTACATAATGCCGAATTGGTATCCAGACGTTGTGCATTCTGCACAGGAACAACACAAAAAATTTATCAGCAAAAAAATTGGTTTACACGAAAGACCACCAACGACAGTGGTGAATATATAAAGCAAAGTTACTGAAACTTGATCATCAGGACATCATAACCAATTTAACCCGAACAAAATTACAATGGAGAAGGTTCTTTTAGCACATCCAATAGTTAGACCATCATACCTTTTTCCTCTTTCCAGTGACTTTAATCTCACTTTTATTAGTTTTTCCAACATTGAAATCCACCACAGTGATTCCTCCTTCCTTAAGAGCGACATGGGTAGGAGCCAAACCTACCACACATAATCTACATATTCAATCCAGAAAATTAGTTATAAAGCATGTGTCAGCAAAGAACATTAGTCTATCTGTGTAATCAAAAGCTGTTTAAGCTGGATAACATTCAAATTTTCAAAGTCATGTTATGCGATATCCAATATTTTTAAGGGCTTTAAGGACATTAGATAAGGGGACTTTTCAAATTCAACGCCTAGTCAAAGTTCCTTTATTTCATCTTTACTAAACAAACAAACACAACTTTCCCGGATAATTAAACAGGCTAAAACAGTACCCTTGAGGTTTATGAAAAAAAACCCTGACCCAATATTAACGTACTTTCAATACAGCTCTGTGTTAATCCAACAAAAACGTAGTAAAAAGTTAAATTCAGCAGACCTACCCATTGGCATGACGGTATACGTATTGATCATGTCCAGGTTTGATAAAATCTGACGAATGAAAAGGCACGGGTTAATTATCACATTCAGCAAATGAAAGAATATTAAAAAAAATAAAAAATACATAACAAACTAACTAAATTCTGTGTGGAAATATACCAGTAGCATAGTAGCGAATGAAATTAGATTCTACCGACGAAGGAGGAACAAGAGGAAGAGATCCAGGGTCTGGTAATAAAAGAGAGTGTAATTCTTCTTCTTCGCATTCTTGCTTGACATCGGTGTCATTACAAGCGATCGATTTCAAATCCGAACAATTTTCCAGTGTTTCAAGCTCTATGGGAGATGATTCCATTGCAGAACAATTGCGCCGTCTATTGTAGGTTTCTGTCGGATACTCCCGTGCAAAATCAAACAGACAAGGTGCCGTTCGCGGGGCTACTTTGCCCGTTATGCGTTTCGCGAGTCTGGCGCCTCCAAATAAACACCGGCAAAAAGCCTCGGATATCCAGCGAAAACAAATATATTCGTTGGCACGTGTCCTATTGACACATTTGTATTTTTCATTAACAAATTTTTTTTTTTCACTCAAAAAATAGTTGAGGGACATGTTCCAAAATAAAATTCAATATTCGTCCAACGTTTTTCATTTTTTTTTTTTTTCATTTCCGACGGTGCTTCATCGAATCTAAAGATGAAACTTAATCACTTTCCCGTTGAATTTCATGAATAAATGCGGCAAAATGTTGTCGAATTTCACTAATGTTCACCCGTTAACCATTTTCCAAGTATCAATAACAATGTTCTTTTCTCTTAAGGTTCCTCGTTCTCTCTCTACTTTACCACCACCAACCCGAACAACCACCTATTCTTCACAATTTATGTAACAATCCGCTTGGAATGGGTTTAAATTTCGATCCAAAAAGGTCAATCGAAACTTAGAGTTATTCTAAATAGAATGTTAGTTCCTATAAGGAAATAATATAACAAATATAATGGAGCATGCTACAACAAAATCAAAATCTCATGCAGCGGAAGGGATAAAATATAATAACTTAAAATAGATGTACCTTTAATTAAAACTATCGTAAATGTATACATCAATAATAATTATCCCAATATAATAATACTTCCATAAATGATGACTAGTAGCTACGGATCCTTCATCGTCAAATTCCATCTTCAAGGTATCACTGATCAAATCGCTCTCACATACTAACATGTTTATGCTATGAGAAGGAAGGTGTGAACATAAAGTTCTGGTGAATGAAATACATATAAGTTTAGGAATGAATTTCCCTGTATTTTGCAATGTAAATTTTTCATGTTATGCCTACGCAAACAAACATGCACACAACTAAAACGTACAAGGCGAACATCATCACAGTCACTTGAGACCTATATGTAAATCTAATGGTGAACATCTTTACAGTTACTCAAATACTCACAAATAAATCGAAGAGCGGACATCCTTACAGTCACTTAATACCCTACGAGACGGGCTATACCTAGTCACTTAAGGCCATTATCTAATTTATTAAGGGCGGACTTCCTTACAGTCACTTAATACTCATGGCGGACCTCAGCCACTTAACACCTAGTTTCTAACGTCGGTGTCATAATAACTCTTCTTGTAGGTCGAGAAATAGTAGCGACCACTTAATATCAGATTTGGGTCAAGAACACAACTTCATTTAAGAAAACACTCCGGCGGACCCTTTTGTTATTATCTACTCATCCCTACGGGTGAACTCCTAGTCACTTAATATTTTCCTTAAACGGTGGTTCCTTAGGTCATATATATATATATATATATATATATATATATATATATATAAAAATTTTCCCTAGGTCATCCTTTACTAATCCCATAGACAAGAAGCGGACACTACTTGAAGAACTACTCAATCACACATTATTGTTTATCCCCTATACATATGCTGGTCTAGGGGTCAAGCGTCATTAAGTTAGTCGCGCACAGTCCACTCCAAAATAAAATTCGATATATATCCAACGTATTTTATTTTTTCATTTTCGACGGTGCTTTGTCGAATCTAAAAGTTAAACTTAACCACTTTCCCGTCGAATCTCATGAATAAATGCAACAAAGTGTTGACGAATCTCACTAATATCCATCCGTTAACCATTTTCGAAGTGTCAATAACAATGTTCTTTTCCCTTAAGGTTTCTCATCCTCTCTCTACTTCACCACCACCAACCCAAACAACCACTTATTCATCACAATTTATGTAACAGTCCGCTTAGAATGAGTTTACATTTCGATCTAAAAAGGTTAATCGAAACTTAAAGTTATTCTAAATAGAATGTTGGCTCCTAGAAGGAAATAATATAACAAATATAACGGAGCATGCTACAACAAAATCAAAATCTCATACAGCAGAAGGGATAAAATATAATAACTTAAAACAGATGTATGTTTAATTAAAACCATCATAAATGTCGGTTACAACAAGTCTCGTGCAATAATAGATACATCGATAATAATTATCCCAATATAATAATATTGCCACAAATGATGACTAGAAACTACGGATCCTCCACCGTCAGACTCCATCTTCAAGGTATCATTGATCAAAGCTTCCTCGCATACTAACATGTTTATGTTATGAGAAGGGAGGTCAGAACATAAAGTTCTGTTGAATGAAATACATATAAGTTTATGAATGGTTATTCCTTATATTTGGCAATGTAAATTTTTCGTGTTATGCCTACGCAAACAAACATGCACACAACTAGAACATACAAGGCGGACATCATCACAGTCACTTAAGGCCTACATGTAAATCTAATGGTGGACATCTTTATAGTCACTCAATACCCACAAATAAATCTAAGAGCAGACATCCTTACAACCACTTAATACCCTACGAGACGGACTATACCTAGTCACTTAATGTCATTATCTAATTTATTAAGGGCGGACATCCTTACAATCACTTAATACTCATGGCGGACCCCAGCCACTTAAGACCTAGTTTCTAACGTCGGCGTCATAATAACTCTTCTTGTAGGTCGAGAAATAGTAACGACCACTTACTATCAGATTTGGGTCAAGAACAAGACTTCATTTAAGAAAACCCTCCAGTGGACCCTTCTGTTACTATCTAGTCATCCCTACGGGTGAATTCGTAGTCACTTAATACTTCCCTTAAATGGTGGTTCCTTAGGCTATATATATATATATATATATATATATATATATAGCCTAAGGTCAGCCCTCACTAATCCCCTAGATAAGAAGCGGACATTACTTGAAGAACTACCCACTCACATGTTACCGTCTAATAAGACAGTTAGTACCTTATATATAAGAGAAGGTGAACAACCACTAAACCTCGAAAGGCGGGTCTCGTGACTTGAGTTCAGAACCAAGGAGTAAACCTTAGGAACTGCTTGTAGACGTTGGATATGCCAGGCGGTTTCGGGCAGGTTTCTACTACAAGTTGAGCCTAACCTCGCATCACAATGTAATAATTATAATGGCACCTAAACCTCTCATAGTAACTAGTCTTATTGTAGATGTCGGATATGCCGGTCGGTTCCGGACAGGCTTCTACTAATGCAATGGTTAACCTGGTGTCTATGTGTCATTTACTATAATTTAAGTCATAAACTCACACACATACATACAAATTCCTATTTTAAACATGTTTATTGTGCACTTAATACGCATTAATATTACGTTTATTACATTATAAATACATAATATAGGTATGAATTATGCGAACGAGATTAATGACTTAACCACGTCTGAAATGTCAATCCCTATTCAAATTAAAGGTGTACAAGTTATTTCCCATGTTCCCTTAAATCATGGCATAAATATACATATTAATATGTAACAATCAAAATGGGAAAACAACAATATCGATACAAAACTTGTAACCTAGGTTTGATTTAATTATCTCAACAATAAAAAGTAAACAAAGTGTTATATATATATATAATTTCTATTTTGGTACAAATTCACTTTTTATGTAAGCTTATATGCAAAACCTTAATACTTGGACATCTTGTAAACAATACGTTCAATACTCTCCATTTAGAAAAACAGAGATTTAAACCTATTCAAAATTACAATTTCTCCAAATCTTGACTTTTTGCAACAAAACCACACATGTGGATTTACACAAATAAAATAAGATGAATTTGGCCGATACAGAGAAATATACAACACCAAATGCTTCTCTTTTATTATTTCAATAATCCAAACCCACATACACAAACAAATTGACCATTTTTCGTACAAACATAAATAGATGGAAGATTTGAGGGGTTTGATATTATTTCTTTTCGTGATAATACAAATTCTCCTAGGCATAATAATCTAGATTTAAACTAACAAATCATAGAAAATAGTAAACTTAAATGAATTTTACTCACAAAGATATTAAGATAGAAAACAAAAGAATTTACTGAAGTACTGAAATCTGGATTTAGCCTATACAACGAGCTCCAATATTTCTATAATAAGTATATATATAAGAATTAGAATCTCATATATATATAAACAAAATTTCCATAATTATAATCTATAGAAAAACCTAGATAAGAGAAGTTAGAAATAAATATAAGAGAGGAAGAAGAGATTTAACTTTTCTCTGGAAATTGGTAACGGTAGAATGGAGGCGTGAAGAAGAATAGATTTTGGGTTTGAGTGAGGGTTGGGGCCATATTTATAATTGACATTGCGTATACAGGCCATTAGATTCAATATATTAAATCTAAGCAGCCCATTTGATGAAAAATATAAATAAGTCCTCCTTTAAAAACACCTTCACTAGGCACCCTGCAGGAGGGTAGACGACCGCTCCTATATGAGTGTGGTCGACTCCCCTCCTAGAGGGGCAGTCGACCCCTTCTGGGGTCAAGCCCAGAAGATTAATTCTCCTGTACGTTACTTTTTCATTAATTTCTGAATTAATTTGATTGGTTGGTTACCTTATATTGATTATTTTTGTCCCCTCTTGTACATAAATATATATATACACAAATTTGAATTCAATAGGAATGTTTTTTTCATGCTTATCTAAATTAATATATTCCGGATTTGTATATTTATTAATTTGAAATTCAAACCTTATGCATTAATATTTATGCACAACTTCATTTATTAATATCTTTCGCATACGGACTCCGTTTTCAGTAAATAAAGTATGAAAACAGATAATCGCCACGAACACAACTACAATACCTTCGTGGCCCAATTCCTAATTACTCAAAACTTTGTTTTTCAACACATTAGTGTATTATTTATTTTCATTATTTATTTTAAATTAACTTATGTCTAATTTATGTTTATTTTACGGGTTGTTACATTCTTCCCACTTATAAGAGATTTCATCCCGAACTTTTTAAAGAGGTGAAGAACATGGCTCGCTCTCAATAACCATATCATACACCCATGTTATTTTATGAACACCCATAAATATCCATGACTCATAGTGATTATGAACTACAGACTTGTTATTAATGAGATCAGCCCTAGCATGTATGTGTAATAAGTGATGTTGTATGTATGCCAAACTTCTTAACATGCATAAAATTTCTATATGAGTGCATGGTACAATTGTGTTGCAAATATCTCTTACCATCCAATCTAGCAAGCACAATGCAACTATTAAATCCTAAGTTTTCGAGAAAGACTGCAAAATTTAAAATTTTGATGCCTTCTCTTTAATTTCCTTCTTTATGTACTCGAACCAATATAACTAAATATTGCAGAGTCTCGAAATCCCATGCTCCAAAATATCTATGGTGGCACGAGACTCCCAAGATTTCGTTTTTGTCCCTACTTCTTGATTAGGCCCTACCAAAATTTGTTGTACTGTGTAGGTATCTTATTAAACATAAAACTGTTATGGGCTCCTATCATCAATAATATCTTTTCCCCCTAACTTCGGGAAAGCCTAAAATACAATACCGACTCTCTATCCTTCGCAAGTTTCTTAATCAAATTAGACTTTCCCCAAAGTCTAACCATAAATTTTGTTCGAGTAAAAATTTGTCAATGGTTAATCCATCAACATTTTGGTACTTTAGATGGCCTCATTGAAATTCTTCAAGTGCGCCCACTAATTACCAAAAAGATAATCACGCTACGCCTAAAAAGATAAATATTATTTCTATTGTCTAAGAGACCTAGGATGCAACTCTTCCTCTTATTCCCAAAGCTCTGGATGTCTTCAGTTTGTCCTTGAGTCTTCGAATGAGATGTAACTCAAAAACTAAAAATTTCTTAAATAAAATTTTCTAAAATTAATGTTTTAGCCTATGTGAATATCTAGAATTTTTTTTTCTATACTCTAATTTGCCGGAACTTAAATTCCAATGAAATGTCTTTTGCTATAATTTCCATAAATTTTCCCAAACAATGATATTGACATATTTAAAATTACAAGGAATGGGTATTGTCTTATTTTGAATGAATAGTATAATCTACGTGTTAATACATAAAATTACACATCACACCCTTTCCATTTTTATGTACATTCCTTATAATTCCAAATATAGTCTTTTTTGTGAAAAACAACAAAAAGGTTAATTTATAAAAATTAAACAAATACCCTTAAGCAAACCAAAACACGGTCATATTCAAACTAAAATGGCTAATACAAAGCCAAATGTTAAGCCTATTCTTTATTCTCATGCTTCAAGTTCTTATTCTTGAAGATGACATTCTCTAAGACTAATCTTCTTCTTCACCAAATATTCCAAAAATTTCGAGACCAACGCACTTCCTCTTTGTAGGCTGCAAATCTAATTCCGCTATAAACTGCCAAATCCCATATATGGTAGATCATTAAGTTAATTGTCCTCGTGAAAACCTCTTTTACTCATTTATTTAAAATTTAAATAAGGGTTTCAAATCCCAACATCACAGGTATAAATAGGATTTCTTACTCATATCACTTTATACCCTTACCCAATCAATATGGGGGACCATTAGTGGTCACAACCTAAAAGTATTCTTGTAGATTTATGCTTGAAAATATATCCATTTTCTCCAGATCAATTTATTTTTCTAAATCAATTCCTAAAATCCTCTTTTGATCTTATTAGTTACAAATTCATTGCCCACTAAATTTGCAATTAATATCCATGACTCTTTCTCTGAAGTTGCGACTTACAGTAAGTTATGTTACACTTATGTATACACACACACACACATATATATATACACACACACACACACATATACACTAATTGCTAGATACAGATATAAGCATTCTAATTCCTAGACTAAACTAGGGTAATCTAATTCACAACCAACCCTTGATTCTGGAACTACTATATCTCACCATCTTTTCAAATAGAAAATTATGGGACTGATGCTAAAATTTCCAGATTAAGTTGTGCAATTTATCATTACTTAATCCTATAACCTAATTCCAACTTACTTAACTAGCTGCCCATATTAATCTAGAGTTGTCTCATTTTATAAGGTAAAACTTTTAGTAATTACTCTTTTTTTAATGTTGTCATATCCTTAATATTTCTTAGCTTGCCCAAATTCAGAAATAAGTATTTAATACCTTACTATTAAAACCTAAAATGTTAAATCTTTGCGGAGACTTTAATGCATACTGAACTAGATGTCAATACAAGTTTAGTTGTAATAAAACATCCTTTATTAAGAATTTTTCTTCAAAACATTACAATAAGCGCATTCAGATGACACTTTTCAGTGTTAACTATATGTTTAAAATAAGTGTAGAAATGCTTTTTATTAACACTTAACTTTATTAACTATTTGAATGTCAGTCATTCACGCTTTCAAAATGGTCAATAAAAAATTTTAATAACAAAGAAAACAATTGTTCAATCTATTTTAATAAATATAATCTTAATTAATATCCAAGATTGAATTATGAGGTAATCAAGTTTCCAAAAAGGTCTAATGATATTTATTGCTAAATTTTTCAAGATACCTTTTTACTTTACACAATAACACTTTTGAGGCATTACTCAAGGTTTGTGTACCTTTTTAACAATAAAGCTTAATAACTTTCTTACAAAACGTTTCAATCAAATGCCCTATTTTAAATTATAAAATTTATCTAATGCTTGTAAATTCTTAAATTAAGAGTAAAATTACCTCTCTTATTCTAACGCTTATCTCTTGTTAACATTCTTAATTTCAGTCTTTAATGTCCTACAAAACGGCAAATGTTTTGAGATAAATGCTTGTTTTCATTTATAAACAAGTCTTTAATAATTCAGCATTAAATTAAGTAACAATTTAACATTTTTAACACATCAATTTCTATATTCTTAATTTATGTTGTTATTGACAAAATATGTTTTAAAACATTAATTCGAGACCGTATTCGTTTGAGCAATACAATTAAAAACATTTATTGTTCTACACATATATTCTTATATGATTTCACATTAATGGTGCATTTTAATTTAGAAAGTCCTCAATTACTCATTACACTTGCTTACACAATGAGGGTGCTTTTCAAAAAATTATTTTAATAGTCATAATAAGTTTCTAAATTATAGAGTAGTCTTTCACCATTTGTTCTACTCCTAGTATTACAACTCCCTTGTATATTCGTTATTATATGAGAATTTTACTATTTCAAATTTTACCCAAATTTTAGTAAATAAATTTACTATCCACTCTTCCTCAAATGAGTATATTTATGACGTTTATCCTACCAAACTCTTATTTTTCTTCTTTTCTTTCTGATTGAACGTCAAATTTATTGTCATGACTTATATAGGATTTTTAAGAAAAGAATATTTTAAAATTCATTTAAATATTAAAAGCTTGTTATATTAAGGCAATGGAAAATATAAATTTGGCATTATAATTGTTTACTACTTAACACTTGTTATAGAATGAACACAAAACAGAAGAAATAAGGGAGAGAGGACATTTCTATTCATTCAGATGTGTATATCTTTCTATTACATTGGCTCCTTTATATATATGCTTTGGAGCTGATGTTTAACTTTTTCCCATGATGTGGGACTAAACAGAGAACTAATAAAAGCATATTCACAATATTTATATATATTACAATACTCCCCCTTGAATATGCATCTTCAAAAACTTGAATTCTCTGCTAACTTGAAGTTGTACCTTTTAAAACATATATGATGATTGCTCCCCCTTATTATTATCTTGTTTGCATATATCCGTTCAGTCGATACAATTATTATCTGTTGTCTTCAAAACTCTATCAGGAAAACCCAATGGGAAAAACCTTGAACGAGAAAAAGAGTACAACATCTGACATTATGAATATCATATTAAAATGATATTCCTTAAAAGAGTTTGATTCTTCAGGATCAAAACAATGCCTCATTAAAAACCTTTCTATGAAAAACCCTGTGGGAAAAATCATAAACAAGGAAAAGAGTGCAAGTTCATTTCATCTTTAGGTAACATGTTTTACAATGTTACAGTAAGGGTTGATACTTCAGGATTATGATAATGCCTCATTAAAAACCTTACTAACAAAAACCCAGTGGAAAAAATATTAGTGAAAGAAAAGAGTACATTATAGCATAATTTTATATGCTCCCCCTTATTTATAACTCATTATTCAATTAGTCTATTGATGTAGTCGACGCATGCCAATTTTGTATATCATCTTCTGGAATGTTGATTTGGAAATTGCCTTTGAGAACGGATCTACCCTCTTTTCTTGAAACTGAATTTGTTTCTCCTCTTTCTTATTATCCTTTCATGCATATGTGAAGAGAAATTTAGGAGAAATGTGCTCCATCCTTTCATACTTGATATAATTCACTTGAATCTGAGCCATGCAAATTGCCTTGTCTTCTTCATAAATAATAGTTTACTGCATCAAAATATGTTTGATACTTCTAGATCAAAACGTTGCCTCGTCAAAACCTTACTAAGAAAAACCCGATGGGAAAAATCTTAGTGAAGGAAAAAGAGTACAACATACAAATGTTATATTTACTACGTCAAAAGTAGTATGATACTTCTGGATCAATGTTATGCCTCGTTAAAACCTTATTAAGAAAAACCCAGTGGGAAAAAACTTAAATAAGGAAAAAGAGTACATTATAACTTATTTTTGTATGTTACCTTTGGGTAGATACTTCTGGATCATGATCCATGCCTCATTAAAACCTTACTAAGAAAACCCGGTGGGGAAAAACTTAGTTAGAGAAAAAGAGTGCATTATATCATACTTATGGATGCTCCCCCTGATTTAATAATTTTCTCTGAATTCGTATTCTTCTTTTAATAACTCAAATTGCTTACAAATACTTCTTAATGAAGTTTTTCTTTTAAAACTTCATGTGCATTTCCATGCTTCAGGCATGCTTTCTTATTTAAAACACCTCTCTTTGTGATTTGTATGATACTAATATTCATTTATGAATACACTTCAGGTGCTTATAATTTTCTGTTTCAATCGGGCTTGAATGTTGCAATACACATTTGATGGGTGAGACAACTTTCATTACAACAACACTAAGCAGGAAGTAATCTACTCATCTTGAAGTATATCAAGATTTTCATTACAACAATACTTAGAAGAACACTGTAATCTATCGGACATGTTCTTTGTATTCTTTATGTTCTTTAGGAACATATATATTATAATAATTTTTGCATATCGCAACGACCACTTCAATGGATATTAAGAGTTTCACTACAACAATTCTTGAAAGCAGGAAGTGATCTACTCATCATGAATTATTTCAAGATTTTCATCACAACAATACTTAAAAGAATGTTGTAATCTACATTTCTTGCTCTTTATCACTACCAAATTTATTCAAATTCTTCTAGAATTTGTATACTTTCATCGTTTATACCTTCAAGGTATTGTAAGTGTTTTAATTACTTTCACCACTTTAATCAATTCAGTTATCTCTAAAAAGTACAATGCTCATAGCACTTGACACTCTATGGTGTTTTAGTAACTTCCATGTGCTTTTGTCATTATCTATATTTCTATTTTATCTTATGAACTACAGGTTCATATCTTATGGACTACAGGTTCATATATCTTATTTAGGAGAATTTCATGAAGGCCAATCATGTTTCTCTCTAATATGGGATTTTAATCCATTTATAAATGTAAGCACTTTATTATTTATTAATTTATCATCGATGATTATTTTCTATCAGTTTTATACATGATTTATTGAGATCTCAAAAAATTATCATACTTTAGGTACCTAAACCACTTTTGGGGTTATTTTGACAATCATGTCATAGGTTTCATTTAAAGCACATTTAAGTGTTTCTTCATGAACACTTGCCTCATTTATTTTGCATCCTTTTGACTTACTCCAAAGATATTTTGAACTAACTTTTATACCACATTTTCAGCTGTGATTTACACCTTTTTGATCCTTCGGGGATTCAAATGTATATTGGAGAAAGTCTATTAGGGACATAGTTGATAATTTATGCATGTTACTTAATACTTTGCATAATTCTGTATGTTAACAAATATTTAACATTGATGATTCCTTTATCCTCCCCCTCAATGTTGACAAACATTGTCACTTCAAATAATAAACCTACTTTAGATTCATTTTTGATCCATTATAGCACCATAGCTACCAAATACATTAGATGTATTTCAATTGTAGGAGGATAATGCTCTTATTAATTGATAAGATGCATTCATATTGCATTACTTATTCCCTTTCATTGATCCGATGACTTGGAGGAATTTTCTTTCATTTGAATATGCACATGACTTCAGGTCATTCAATATTGATGTCAATCGACTTTCTGAAATATAATATATGCATGATTTATAATATGAGCTCATGACAACTTCAGGTTGTTAATAAATTTTTCGCATATATGTATATATACGTGCGTCCACGTATTACATATGTAATTGATTTGCATATTCTTTCTCATTCGAGTTACTTACTTTAGAACAAATTATTCATAAGTTTCCAATCATTAATATTTTTTGCTTATCAAGCAATATCAATGTGAATCTTAAATATCGTATCATAATATCCAAAATATCTGATTTGGAACTGTATTGAACTTCTGGTTCAAATGAAATATATGAACAACTTCAAGTTGTTTATCTATATTGAACTTTTGGTTCAAATAATATATAAACAATTTCAAGTTTGTTAAACTATATTGAACTTCTGGTTCAACTGTGTTGAAATTCTAGTTCAAATAAAATATATAACAACTTCGAGTTGTTAAAATTTATTCTTCAATACGATATGTAAATATAAATATATAAGCAAGATACAATTCATTTTGAAAATTGTGCAATCTTTGGATGCTTTATTATTGTCTCATATGATTTAACTAAGAAGTGTAATGTTATTATTTCATACGGTTTGAATAAAGCTTCAGGCTTTTAAATTATGAAGTATTTCAAATTCATTGATTGAGGAACTTCGAGTTCCTATGCATATATATACACATACATATGCATATCAATTTTATAAATTTATGATGAACTTTTGGTTCTCAATCTTTTAACATACTTCTATTTTAGAAGCTTTTATATTCTTGATAATCGACAAGATTTCAAACTTGTATACTTCATCAAAAATGTTTATATATATACATATACATACATACATATATATATATATAATTCAAGACTTTAGGTCCAAGACTTTGAGTTATACAACTTCCAGTATAAATATTTTCATTGCACAACTTCAGGTTGTGGTTCTATCCTTTCTTCCATAACATTAGTTATTACTATCTGAATACATCGAATAATAATACATATGTTTATTCTTATTCCAAATACAAACATACATCAATTAACTAACAATAACTAACGCATTCAATGCATTTATGACAATAAGGTAATATAATATATTATCATAACAATGCATTCTCTAACATCCAATGCATTTATGACAATAAGGTAATATAATATATTTATCAATCACATAATCAACATTTTACATTCTCTAACATGAATGGTTCAAAAATTTACAGATCTGTACACAAAATTCACAACTATAAACAAAAATAAACTACATGTCTCATATTCAAATTTTTTTTCTTCTCATTCTTCAATATGAATGATTTGAAAAACTTGTAAATTTATATATAAAATTCACAAACATAAAAATTACATATTTTTTTGATTCAAAATATACAACCCATATAAAGATCTTTTAGATCTTTCTTTTTATATCAAAATTGCTTCTTGCCTTTTTAGAAAGTGCAGGTCCTAAATTTTCATGTAATGACGAAAATTATTTTTGCATTTACTTCTGGTGTGCAAAATTAAGATCAATATTTAGATCTTAACTCAATATGATCTTCAGGATGCATATTTTCTTTATAAAATTTTCCTAAGAAACAATGAAATATTTCTTCTAGAAATATAATACGTTCCAAAATGACTATAATAAAACTTCAAGTTTTATCATAATTCATATATTGTTATTATATATTTTAAATTAAAGTAACTTTTCTAGAAAGTTACATATGAGAGTCATTTTACTATTTTTCTTCAAGAAAATAGTATTTATTATAAATGTAATGATCTCTTCCAATAATAAGTTTCTTCAAGAAATTATATGTTGCATAAAGTTGGAATATAAGGCTTTTTCCTTTTTGTTGAAAATTTTCCTTTTATTGATTTTTCAAATCATTTGCTATATGCAAATATTAAATGCAATTATATGCTTTTATGCTTTATTTCATGTTTCTCGTTTGAATATGAACTTCGGGTTCCTTGTTTGCATATGAATTTCAGGTTCCTTGTTTGCATATGAACTTCAGGTTCCTTGTTTGCATATGAACTTCTGGTTCCTTATTTCAAAGAATTTGTATATGAACTTTAGATCATATGAGCTTCAGGTCATTTGCATGTAAACTTTAGGTTCAACGACTCTTGCTTTGTGTTTGGAAGTATAACCGTCTTCTGGTGGTCATAATGCTCCTTCAGGGAGTTTCATAAGCGGAGAGGATCTTTTTTCAGTTAAATATTCTGATTTTAGATCATTGTGGATATGGCCTCTTAAAAATATCAGGGTCTTTGCTTTGTCCTGCTGGGACATATTATTACCATTTTTAATGGTACTCTCTAAGCATTGAGATGTGAATGGATTTCAGTGTTCGATATTTTTTTGAACTACACAAAAATAATAATTGCAGATGCTTAATTAAACAAAATTCACATATCAGCATACATGTTCTATAATTATCAAAACGAATTAACAAATTAACGAACAGACAAAACGATGAAACTGTAGTACTATTATATCATAAAAAAAATGCAGATCTCGTAAAATAGAATAGGACCATATACAGCATGTAATAAATTGAATATATTACAGCACAGAATCATAAAAAAAATCCAAATCTGTAAGTCTTTCTTTATACATTTACATTGAACTTCTTACAATAATGAAACAATACAAACCGTCAAGGAGCCATACCCAATGTTACGTTAAAAAAAATAATGGCCACAGTAATGCATATGTTGGCTAACAAGCAGCTTGCTATTTACATATATGCATACCTATTAGCAATGACTTCTCTATTACTGAAGAGATAAAGTAGCAAATGAAGATGATTTATATATGGCGTATGGGGTAAAAGATCCATATATAATATTATAAAAATAAAATGAATGGAACTTCCTAAAAAGTATTTGGTATACCATAATACCAGATCAAATATGAATAGGTGGATATCTAAAAACCACTAAGTTAAAAAATAATTAGATCTAAAAAGTTTAGATCCACTGGAACATAATCTAGATCTACAAAAAAAATATAAATCCATAGATCAAATATTCTCAAACAGAAAATAATTGTAGAACAAATATAGAAATCCACGAATTGATATTCTCAAATATACTTACATGATAAATTCATAGATGTAGATCTAGGAGATTTTAACAAATAACTATAATAGAATCTCGTGCTGATAACGTGTTATAGAATGAACACAAAACAGAAAAAATAAGGGAGAGAGGACATTTCTATTCATTCAGATGTGTATATCTTTCTATTACATTGGCTCCTTTATATATAGGCTTTGGAGCTGATGTTTAACTTTTTCGCATGATATGTGACTAAATAGAGAACTAATAAAAGCATGTTCACAATATTTATATATATATTACAACAACACTTACATTTATTATCTTTTTAAAGCTCATAACTGGAAACGTTTACCATTATCCTTTAATTATGGAATCCATCTTCTATTTTCCTTAAAGTTTGAATTTATAGTTTATCTAACAGAGGAAACAGTAAAAATTTCAAATTCCTCGGAAACATTTATTTTCTCAAAAAACACATTTCCAGTTTTCTTTCCTTAAGGGAATTATTATGTAACTTAATCCTATATTAAAATTTCTTTTTTCAATTAATTTAATAATATATCAAAAAATCACTTTTATAGGTTTTTAAACATTTTTTTTGTCTAAGCCTTTTGACATACTATTTTACGGAAGTCTGCCTCTTTTATTAAATCCTTTCTTCTGTGTCCTTATTATTCAATTCTTGACATTCCTCTAATTGTTGCTTCTCAATGTCCTTTACGTCCATTTTATCCATTAAGTAACGCTTATTCTTATGGATGTCTATTTCAAAATTGAATATTCATACTTTTGCATAAATACCTTAGTTAGATCATTAATATTTTCCATTTCCAATATCCTTTCACTTATAAGCCACTTAATGCTCTTTCTGTTAACACCAAAAAGTTGCACAACACCCAAATGGAGACGATGTAGAAAACAAAATGAAGAAATATAAATGAAAACCAGAGAAAATGCAATCACATGCAAATTTATTATGGTTCGGCATTAACGAGCCTACGTCTACTTTATAATCTCTTGATTATCTATAAATTTTTAGTACAAATGTTGATTTAATGGCTAAACCCGAGTATAATGCAGTAATAATAGGTAAAATGACCAGAGAATGGTCAACAATCCTTTTTTGTAGATCCAGATGGATATTTATAGATGTTATAGTTCTCAGGTCGACTAGGATACGTGGCATTCATCTCAAGGCTGTAGAAATGGCTAAAGAAGCTTTCTTTTCGTGTGAAAAGGCCCGACCCGGTTAGATATTGACAAGTAGCAACTGACATGGAGTTCTATTTGTAGAAGAAGCGGTCAAATCAGAATAGGAGATGGTCTTAGGAAGATACTAGTGTGCTGGAGCGGGCCCGACTCGTAATAGTCGAACCGAGAGTTGTTCGACCCGAGTATTTTTCATTTGACTGTCTTCGCATGTGTGTGTAGCTTCCAGTTCGGGTCGATCTAGATCTTAACTACCCAAAGATGTTTCGAGTTGAGTCTTCATGGATGCTTGGAACTTGTCTTACATAATGGTGGTTTGGGTCGACAAGTTGCTTGGTTGACCCAAAGGTCTTCAAGCCTGAGTTTGTAGTGGTATGTTTCCATGTTTGATTATGTAATGTCCCGGGTCGTGTCTGAACCCTAATCGAGCCTACCTTCATTCGAGCCGGGGTGATGGCCTCTTGATAATGTTTTGACTTGACTTTCCAATATGTGTATGGTCTTGATGGCCTTGGCAAAAGGCTGTTCAACACTTTGCCCCCCTCCAAAGTACGTTGCGTCGTAGACGGGATACGCTTTGTAATCTATTGAGCAGTAATTCTGTAGAAGTCATTCAATCTGTGAATGGTGATAATGAATTGTCGTGTCCACCTGATATTCCATTGTACTCGTATTATTTTGTCTACATGAATAGCTCGTCATTCGTCGTGTCGAATTGTTGACTTGCATATGTGATAACACACACATCGTTGCCAGCCGATATCGTCATCGTGTGTAAGTCAAGCGCATGGTCAAGTAAGACCAGGAGATTACGTACAAGTCAGTACAAGTTGCTATTGGGATCACACAAAAGTTGACGTTGATCAAAGCCATCGAAATCATGAAGCGGTAAAGAAGTCGGTCGAAACCCAAACTCCCGGGTAGATGATCGAGCCGAAATTATATATGATACGTCCAGGTCGACCCAACTCGGGTCGACATTGATAAGATCGAGTAATATGGAAATGTGTGCATATGTGGAAGTTTTGATAATGTGATATATAATTATTGATATAGTTATGCAAGTAAATATTTAATGAAAAAACTATATAAACTAATATCATAGATAAGCAAAGTAAATGCAGTAAATAAAAGTAAATGACAGCAGCGATTTTTATACTGGTTCGGAGCACCGTCCTACGTCTAGTCCTAGACTCCTTCTAGAATTTCACTAATCAACACCCTCACTTAACACAGAGGAACATGTATTACAACACCTAAGTACCAGAACAGGGACCTGAGCAGCCGAATAGGATTTCGCCTCAGCAGCCGAAGAGGGTTTCTTGCCTAAGCAGCATAATAGGACTTCAACAAATACAAAAGATTATTTTGACTGAGTATGTGTTCTGAATAACACTGATAAGTCAAAGTTTGAGTACACCCTTCCTATAATATTCTCCTTTGTATATATATTTGAAAGCAAGTGAAGAATAGAGAAGGAAAGTGATTTAAAATCACGTAATATTGAATACTCGAGAGCACATGTGAATTAGAATGGAAAATGGTTCAGAATAAGAGAATAGATCATTCAAGAAAGTTCAGTGATTTAAACAAATGATTCTGAAGTGTATTTATAATAAATAAAGGGTTGCAATTGATGGTGAATTTTTTTGATCAAAAGATATAGTCATAACTCTTGGAATTAAAGAGTTATGACTTTTTAAAAGTCATAACCTTTCAATTCAACCTTCTGAATTCATAATTCAGGTCAAAAACGGCTATAATTTAAGAATGAATGTACATGTGCACAAGTCTGCCTATTTAGACGTTTGAATTGAAATTTCAGACATTTGAATATTCAAAGCTAAATATTTGAATACTCAGCATTCAAACGTCTGAAATTCCAGATCAAATGTCTGATGCACGCAATTTGCACATACTTTTCAACCTTATTAAAAAATATAATTTATATATATATACATACACTTATCAGAGATTTTAACAATAATTACCATCTAAACGCTGACTCGATTTCATTCTAAATATATCAACATATAGTCTTGTCGAATCTTCGTGTATTTAAACTATATTCTTCTCCTTTTTCTTGTAAAAGACACTAGTGAATAATATCCTCGATATATAGTTGTCGTAATCAAAATCAAGTCCAAAAGTGGAGGTTCTAACAATCTCCCCCTTTTTGATGATGACATATATACACGACTTTAAATATATATATATATATATGAAAATAAAATTATGTAAATTTTACATGTGCTCCCCCTAAATATATTGCTCCCCCTGCATATTTTTATCCCCCATTATCATCGACAAAAAGGAGTAGTAGCTTACGGGAAGCAGATACGTGTATAGTTCATGAAGTAAATTATAGAAAACTAAAAGAACATGCATGAACTTTTTATACATTCTTGTCTTATGAACTATAGTACATGACTTATGATTATAAATTTAGTAAATGATAAATAACATGATTAAATAATCATGGGTTCAATACCAACAAGATCATGGCATAGAGTAACAACAATACTTCATTCAACAAGCATTATATGATAGCATTATCATAAGTAAAATGAGAATATAATATTATTGTAACGACCCGGATTTTTGCTCGGTTTTCGCTGGTAATTAAACCAACTTAAACCGTTCATAAAGACGGATTGTTAGGGGCACTTACACATTTTCACAAAATAAAAACAACTTTTCCATTATCATTAAAATAATATTACATCAGAGTAACAAGAGGTACATCAGAGTACATCGATTACACAGCGGAAAAGATACTAAACTCAGCGGAAGAATGCAAATGCTCCAAGTCATAATAGCTTCAGCTAAAACCAGAATCCTGCTCCAACTAACTCCAAGGCTAAATCTGCGAACCAAACTACTAGGCTGCCCGTGTAAAAATTATGGGCACCCAGAGTTTAGGTGTGTGAACAATAAACTCCAGGTCAGTCGTGGGACTGGTGTGAGAACTCAAAACAGTTGTTTTTAGGGTTTATTTTAAAGTTAGGTAATTCACCGGACCACGCCGCTAATGCGGAACGGGATACTGCATGTGGATACCGGTGCATAGAAATCCGCAATGACTTTTTGAAAAATGAAGCTATCATAAGCTCGTCCCACATCACACAATGCAAGCGCACACCAGATGGGCGAGTTTTACCTTATGATAACCAAAAATGCATTCATATGTGAAAATCCTCTTATATAGTGTGAAAAACCTTTTCGCAAATAAATGTATTAATCCTAGCCAGCATAATGCCCCATCCCATTATACTGACAATCCCGGTAACCAGCAGGCTATACAATCGAAACCGTATGGGCTCATAGTGGAGATTGGGTTTCGAACATGATGGTTCCTGGTACGAAAGATCATTCGTGGGCTCACAAACTTTCTTATGCGCATCATCCCAGTACTCGCGGATAACGTCCAGACTCGGACTCCTTTATACTAACCCACCATACATGAATCAGAGTACCCAATAAATAGCATCCCAGACTGGGGACTTCGTAATACCCTTTCATCATCACATCCCGGTGCACCGAACATACGAAACGAACATAAAAATCTGACCACTAGTTTACCATCAATCCGGGGTATGAGGTTCGTCGAGGTCACGATATATATACACAAAGCTTCGCTTAAATAAGCCATGCTTTGATCATGCATAGCTCATCTCATAACTTAAGTATGCCACATTGTCCATTCACTACGCATCACCGATTTCCATCAATATATAACCTCTAAGCTCATACGTCTAAGAGAAGGATGTTAAGCAAGATAATAAATTCTCCGCCACCAAGCAGATATATATTTAACAAAGATCAGTGCTACGCAGTCAATTACAATGTCAGACACACAATTCGTACATTTCTGTTCTGGGTCTGAACGAAACCACAATCCGGAATTCCTTCACATACGTTCGGGCTTCTTGTCACTTAACTGATATAAAATCCATCTGCAAATGGGAGCGACCCATTTGAAACATTCAGCAAGTCGTCCTTACGACATGAAGGGTCCCGGTCTTCAATGTCATCCCCAATGTCTTCAACTGCTCTACAACGTCGTATTATTACTTGGAATGGTTTTCAAACATACATCTGATCCCGGTCTTTCCAAATAATAAGCGCAGTTTAAAAAAACACAATTATAGAACACAAAGGCTTTCTTTCTACCAATCTCCTTCCATCTTGGATTTTGTCAAAATTTAACTTCTTTAAACCCATTCTCAAATTATTACAAAATCCATATTTAACTTTTCTCTTTTAAAATGCATCCCTTAAATCAAAGATGATTTAGCCTTAAAGCCTTAATAAATTTTCAATTTGATAAGTCCTTATCAAAATCCAGTTTCCTTTGAAAATCCTTAATCCACATTTCAACCATAGTTTCCAATTAAATTGATTTTCCAACATTCCATTCTTTAATCTTAACTAAAATATTATACTTTTTTTCCAATTCCTCACTTTTAATTTCCTCAAATCAAAGATCTGATTAAATCCTCAAATTACGATATGAATTTCAATAACTCAATCTCATTGGGTTTCAAGAATGATATTATTGAAGATATGATTCATGACAAAACCCAAATCAATTGATATTGAACATAAGTTACACAGAAATTGTATCTACTTATATTCGATATCAATTCTCATCATCAACGAATACTATAAGTGGAATAACGATATAATCATATCTTCCAAATTCCTCAAATAGTATACATTTACACCATAGAATTTCATATCAAATATCTTAAGATTATTTCTATCCAAGTTATCCCAATCAACTTAAGAAACTCGTATTTTAATTAAAAAATTTATTCAAATCTTTGACATTAGATCTGGATAGAAATACCATCAATTTATACTTAATATTAATCTCGATATCCAACTCACACTATAAGCGGAATAATGGTGAACTACCTTTTAAATTCCTCAAATAGTAAGAATCATCATCTACCGGATTAATATCAAACATCCAAAGATTTATCTCCAACGATATCCAATTATTTAAAATTGAAAATCCATATTAATATCAATTTAAATTCCATATAAAATATTCCCAATACTTTGAACCTTTGAAAACATTCCACAAATCATTTAAAAATGATTATTTGTAGTTTGGAAAATAGTTTGTGGTTTAAAAACTTCAAAATAGATTGTTTTCGAAGAAAGCGTTACAATAGTGTTTTCAAAAGCATTACAAAACAGTTATCTTAATTACTTCGATCAAAATATCGCTTTCTTAGTCAAAACTTAAACTTTACAATTCAAAACATTTTTTACATAATTTATAATGATTTTACCATTTTTTTCATATTTTAGAAACATTAAAAATGGTTGTTTATGGTTATGGTCGATAACTTCTCTTACAACGATCTTTTCCAAAATGATTTTAAAGATAACATGAAAATTATAACTCGAATTTAAAATCTGCTTTCACTCATTTGAAAGTTCTTGTTAATGGAAATCAAAGGTTTTTCATTTTATGGAAATCCGATTTAGATTGCAAAAGTTATAAGCATTTAAAGTTTGCATCTAAAATACGTAAATTGCCGTTATGCGACAAGCTCTATTTTGACCATAACAACCATTATTCTATGATACTTCAAAATATCTTAGAAAACCATTATATCCTTATATAACCCTTTTAAAATCATTTAAATTTACTTTCCAAATTATTTTGGATCTAAAATTCAACTTTCATAAATTCCAATTCATTTCTAATTTCAAATAACTTCAAATTAACCTTCCTATTCGTCGGATCAGTTAGGGATAGCCATGGAGAGCAGGAAACTTTATTTCCAAACCCAAGCCTAGACACTATCCTCTCTATCATCCTAAAATGTTCCGGTATTTATTTATTCATTTAAAGAACTTTAACAATATATATGAATTCATACATATGGTCTTTTCCAATTATTAACCTTCAATTTCAATAATGATTTTGCTTTTAATTATGAAGGAGATTTGTCGATCACCAATGTAATACCGTAATTGTTGTGTCCTAGTGTGTGCAAAATAACATCAACAACCATTTAAACATCCATAGCAACCATTATCAACATGATTCAATAAATCATAATTGTGCACAAGCGTTATAACACTAACACTTAATAGTGTGTGTTCTAAACTTCGCATCCATCATCCATCACAACAAATATCAATCATCATTAACCAATAATAATTCATTACTATATTTAAATTAGTCTAGCTACTAATTAATATATAAACCATGGTTAAAGTGTTCTCATCTAACAGCTTTCCAAATCTTCACGGTAGGCAAGCCTAACTAAGCGAACCGTCAGACAGTATTTCAACGCAACGTCTTCTTCACCAAAATATATATAATATAATATACACTAATCTCTCTTTATATTATAAGAGGAGGAGAAGAATGACGAACTTTGGCAAGGTGGTGGTGGAAAAGTGGAAGACTTATGCCATGGAAACCATGGCCATAAGCTTGAAGAAGAAGGTAGAAAGGAGGAAATGGAAATGGAATGGTAAGAAATGGAGAAAGAGCCTCCTTATATAGGAAAGGAGGAGTAAGGAGGTAAAGACACATAAGGGTGCAAGAGGCAATCATGCATGAAAGGGAGCATGCATAAAGACATGTGTCTTAACACTTGTCTTAAGAAGAAAAAGGAACTTTTGGTAGCACTTTCTTTTAAATGTTATGAAAACTAAAGGCAACACTTAATTCTAACGCTACTAATTCGTGTTATGGTTTGACAAATCTGATCGAACGACAAATAGTATCAATAAATCCAAACTTATTAATAATCATTCTCATTTATAATTCAAATAAAATCTATCATATAACTTATCAAAATTATTAAATACTCTTAACCTTATATATTTATATCAAATTCAGATTAAGTAATAAAAATTCCAATTTTAAATTGGTTAAAAATCCTGGATCATACAATTATTAATATCATATTTAAAATAATAGTATGTGCTTAACATCAAAATATAAGTAATATCCTAGAATATGGAATAAAGGATCATATCATAACACAACAAGTATAATTATACATAGCATAAGATATCATACCATAACATGAACACATCAAGTATAATTATAATTAGCCATCAAGTAGAAAACATTCAAGAGTATGGTATTTTAAAAGAAATTATTATACGATACCAAAATAAATTTTAAAACTTAAAATTAATACGATCACTCATCTCCTGCATCATCGTCATCGTCACTTCCATCATTATTGCCATCGTCATCATTGTCGTCGTCATCGCCAACTTCTTCTTCGGTGGATAAATCAAAGATTATAGGGTCATGAACCTTCGAAGAACTCGTTCCAATACAAGCTAATTTCGCCCAAATTTTAGATAAAAATCCTTTGATCGAGTTGAAACGACGTTCCATTTTGTCTTGAAATTTATTCATTTGTTTTTGCAATTTAGTTGGTTATTGGAAATAATGGCAAGGGATTTCTTTAGATTCTCTTCGGGCTCACGACTTGAATTGCATCCTCATCATAAAGAATTAAGGAAGAGGGTGATTTCTTTGATGTCGTAGGCCCGAAAGGTTGGCCAACTTTATTATCAACATTTCGTTGCCATTGCTCAAAAGAAATAATATCAAGAGATGGTCTTATGGGAATTTTCATCAATGCTTGTGTCTTCGCGCCAATCTCTCCAATTGATGATGATGTCGACTCTGTAAGCTTGATTTACGAGTCAAGTAAGATGCATATAATATAAGCTCGGTTTTATACTTCCTTTCATAAGTAATATCAAGAAACTCATTCATTATTATTTTAGCCCAATTAACTTGAATGTTTTTGTAAATGGCGTACAAAGCTTGGAAATCACGGTTATATACCTTCTCATAGCTTCCTGTTCGGGGTTGGAGTGAACGAATTAACGTACGATGTAAAATCCGGGCTTGATTTCTTAAGGAAGTCGACTTCAACTTTGACATATCAATCGAACTATCGTACAAGAATCTGTGAGACACCTCATCCTTTTCATTCATGCTAACTTCAGTATCATCTATATTAACTCCTTGATAAGCACAATGTAAGATTTTTCCAAGATGAGCTATAGGAATGAACATAGAAACCTCACATACTTTAGACCATATTACATTGTTTCTATCTTCTAGTTGTTCAAAATTCATATTAAGGTTTGCTAGAAACAACTTGATATGCAAATGGTCTAATTGTTTGTTATTATCATCAAAACCAATTAGAGATTCAAAATAAGTTGACTTGGTTATTTGTTGAATCTGGTAGCCGTAAATTCGGAGAATTTGATGAAATAACCATGATAAATCTTCGAATTCATTGTTGCCTTGTATCTTTGAATAGTCGATTCATTGTGAATCCAATGCCTAACTTGATCTATGGTAGGATCAGAAACAATTGTCTGCTTCTTCGATTTTGGAGGCATGTTTATATGAATGAAATTGAATTTTGGGGTTTTTAGATAATGGAGATTTTGAGTGAATTTCGAAATAAGGTTATATGAATGAGGGAAGTAAACGTTTAAGCATGTTTAAGAGGGTTTGTTTCAAATGGATTTGGGTTTGAAAACCTTAAAAAAATTGATCTGAAATAGTTCAAACGTCTGAATGATTGGTTCAGACGGCTGAAATAAGAAAATCAGTAACCCGAGAGTTTTTTTTGGTTTTCAAACACCTATTTTCTAGGTAAGATTTTTATTTGTTAGGATGACGTCTGTTTTTCCAAAACAAATGGTTGAATCTATTATTTTTTTGAGGTGTGTAATTTCATTGTTTGAAGTATATAGATTTCGATCTATATAATTTATGTTTTGTCGTATAATAAGAATGTTGTGTGTGTGCATATATATATATATATATATATATATATATTGTGTATTTCAGTTTTTATATAAGCACGTTAATTTTTCATATGATTAGTTTGTATTAAATTATATATAGAAACAAAAACAATGCAATTTTATTAAGAATGAATCAAGCAATACTTTTTTCAAAATTCAATATTATTCTAAAAATAAAAAATTCAAAAATAGATAAGCAATTTTGACAAATTATCTAGAGTTTGAAGACGACGACTTCTTTGGAGATGTAGACTTCTTAGCCTCTTCATTAATGACAAAATTCCAATCTTAGGAATTTGGAGTATATGGAGGTTGTTTTGGACTTTGATTCCATGGAGTCCAAGAAGAAGATGGTTCATGAATGTCCGACTTGACCGTTCCATATACTCGTAAAGCTATTTGCTTTTAAAACGGTAATATTCAAGCCATAACTTTTTGTTAAAATACAACTCATTTTGTAGGTCAAGTTGTTGTTATTGAAAATGATAAATATCATCTATTTTTTATTTGGTAAATGGTGAGATAGATAGTGCACATTTAGTTTTCTTACTATCCGGTGTATATCCAGTGTGATACAAAGACCACTTATATACCTGATCTTGTTTTGATGAAACAGTTTGAATTGAGGATGATGATTTCTTTGGTGAGCTTGAATTCGAGTGAGTAGACATATTGATTTGTATGGAATTCTTTCAAAAATACTTGATTCTTTCAGAAAAATATGTTTTTTTATTAAATTTTCTTATGTTATTTTGTACTAAAAACTACCTTAATGTCATGAATGAACTATATGGTTCTTGTGATTGATGCAATAAGAGTCATTTATATAAATAGTATGTTAGTTTGTAGTTTAAAAATATAGTTATCAGAACGTTTTATAAGAAATAGTATTGTAAGTAAACAAGAAACATTTAGTAGCCCAATGGAAAGGATATGCAACTATCACTTAGGTCACCAGAGTTCAAGTCTCGCTTGATGAACAAAATTTTTATTTTTGCAACTAAATAATTTAATTTATTTTTTATAAATCTTTGAAAAAACAATGCCTAGTTCTCTTCGTAATTTAATAAATGTGTTTTCAAGTAACGGTTTAGTGAAAATATCAGGTATTTGATTTTTAGATGACACAAATTCTAAATTAATTATTTCTTTTTCTATATTATCGTGTAGGATATGATATCTAATATCTATATGTTTAGTTTGAGAGTGATTAACTAGGTTTTTAGATAAGTTTATCGCGCTCGTGTTATCGCAATAAATAGTTGAGTTTGATAAGTTTATATTAAAATCTTTAACTGTTTGTTGCATGTATATAACTTGAGCACAAGCCAAAGCTGTTGATATATATTCAACTTCACATGTAGATGTGAAATGCAATTTTGTTTCTTACTAAACCAAAAGACTAGTGACTTGTCAATAAAGTGACAAGTACCACTTGTATTTTTTTCGATACATCCGTGATCCTCCAAAATCAGCATCACTGAACGATACTAATTCAAAGGAACAATCTTTAGGATAGAAAATTCCAAAATCTTTGGTATTGCTTAGATAATGTAATATACGTTTTACTGCTCGTAAATGTGATTCCTTAGGATTGGCCTGAAATCATGCACATAAATAAACTCTCATCATTATATCACGTCTACTTGCTGTTAAATATAGTAATGATCCTATCATACTACAATATAATTTTTTGTCAACACTTTTACCGTTTTCATTTCTATCGAGATGTGTTGTTGTACGCGTAAGAGTTGATTTAGTAGAATTATTTTCCATTCCAAATCATTTTATTAAATTATTACAATATTTTTCTTGATTTATAAAAATAGGATTGGATAATTGTTTAATTTGTAAACCAAGACAATATGATAATTCTCCCATATGGGGCATTTCAAATTCCTTAGTCATAATTTCTAAAAAAATGACATAATTTTTCGTTAGTAGAACCAAAAATAATATCATCTACGTACATCTGAATTATTAAAATATCTTGTTTAGATCGTTTTATAAACAAATTTTGATCTACCTTTCCTATTTGAAACCCTGAACTTATTAAATATTTTTTAAGACGTCCATACCAAGCACGGGGTCTTGTTTTAAGCTATATAATGCCTTTTTCAGTTTATATACGTAATATGGATATTTTTCATGTGTGAATAAATGTGGTTGTTCAATGTAGATATTTTTTTATATATGTATTTAAAAATGCACTTTTTATGTCCATTTGATATAATTTAAAATTGTGAAAATAGGCATAAGCTAATAGGATATGGATTGCTTCTAATCTAGTGACAGGAGCAACCATTTCTTCATAGTATAATCCTTCTTGATTATATCCTTGAGCGGCTAATCCGGCTTTATTTTTAATTATATTTCCTAATTCGTCAGCTTTATTTTTATATACTCATTTAGTACATATGACAGCTTGATCACTTACCTGAAGCATATATTAGTCTGTTCGGTATCACTTTCACTATCGCTTTCTGAAGGTGAAGAATTTGATTCATTCCATGTTATTGAAAATGCTCGTCTTTTGGATTTATCCTTCTTATTTTTGTTGTGATACTCTTTCTTCTGTTCCGGACAATATTTTTGAAAAGGTCCTTTCTTATGGCAACCGAAGCACTCAATTACCAATGAAGATGTTTTGTTGTTGTTGTTGTGATATTTTCTTTCCATTATTTCTGATTCCTTTCTTATATTTCAAAAACGTTCTAAAGTTTTTAGCAATATAAGCCAAGTCTTCTTCATCTAAATCTGAATCTTCTTTTTCTACATGGAAAGCCAAGTTCTTTTTATCCTGTACATGAATTCTTTTTGCCTACAAATTCACTTCATAGGACACTAGATTTGCTATTAACTCTTCTGGTTTCATGATTGAAAGATTGTTAGCTTCTTCAATTTCCAAGACCTTTCTTTCCCAATCTTTCGTTAGAGAGTTTAGGATTTTCGATACTATATTAAAATCAGAGCATTTTTCTCCTAAGCCCAGTAATGAATGATAAATGTCTTGAAATCTAGAGTACATGTTAGTAATAAATTCATTTTCATTCATCTTAAAATTCTAAAATTGACTTTTAAGCCTTTACTTTGCTTTACTTTGTTAGTTTCTTCGTGAGCTACCTTGAGAGTTCGTCATATATCATATGTAGTATTGCCTATACAAATACGGTTAAACTCATTTCTATCCAAAAAGCAATGCAACATATTCATAGCTTTAGAATTTGAAGTAGCATCATTTTTTTGTGAATTTGACCATTCAGAATAGTTTGTAGTGGGAATAGTATATTCTTTTTTACTAATATTTCAAGTGTTAAATCCATTGGCTTTCATATAAATTCTTATTCGTGCAACCCAGTAATTATAGTTCATGTCATTAAAAAGTGGAGGTTGTGTAGTGGATTGACCTTCTGTGAAACTTGTGTTGGTGTTAGTGTTATTTTCCATATTATCGAGTTATCAAATAACTGTTTTACGGTTATAAGATGTCCTGCTTTGATACCAAATGAAAAGTGCGAGTTGGATCGGGTAATATGGGAATGCGTGTATATGGGGAAGTTTTGATAATGTGATATATAATTCTTGATATAGTTATGCAAGTAAATATTTAATGAAAAAACTATATAAACTAATATCACAGATAAGTAGAGTAAATGCAGTAAATTAAAGTAAATGACACCAGAGATATTTATATTGGTTCAGAGCACCGTCTTGCATCCAGTCCTAGACTCCTTCTGGAAGAACAGGTATTACAACACCTGAGTAGCTGAATAGGATTTCGCCTCAGCAGCCGAGGAGGACTTCTTGCCTGAGTAGTAGAACAGGACTTCAAGAAATACAAAATATTATTTTGACTGAGTATGCGTTCTGAATAACACTGATAAGTCATAGTTTGAGTACACCCTTCCTATAATCTTTTCCTTTGTATATATATTAGAAAGCAAGTGAAGAATAGAGAAGGAAAGTGATTTATAATCATGTAATATTGAATATTTGAGAGCACTAGTCAATTAGAATAGAAAATGGTTCATAATAAGAGTATAAATAATTCAAGAAAGTTCGGTGATTTAAACAACTGATTCCGAAGTGTATCTATAATAAATAAAAGGTTGCAATCAGTCGTGAAAAGATTTGATCAAAAGATATAGTCATAAGTCTTGGAATTAAAGAGTTATGACTCATTAAAAAGTCGCAACCTTTCAGTTCATCCTTCTAAATTTATAATTTAGAAGTCTAAAAAACGACTATAATTTAAAAATGGATATACATCTGCATAAGTCTGCCTATTCATGAGTTTGAATTAAAATTTCATACGTCTGAATATTCAAACCCAAATATTTGAATACTCTGCATTCAGACGTCTGAAATTCGAGATCAGACGTCTGATGCACAGAATCTGCACATGCCTTACCAGTCTTATTGAAAAATAGAATTTATAATATATATATTTATTGGAGAGATTTTAACAATAATTACCATCTAAACACTGACTCGATTTCATACTAAATATATCAACATACCGTCTTGTCGAATCTTCGTGTATTTAGACTATATTATTCTTCTTTTTTCCTGTAAAAGATGTTAGTGACTAATATCGCCGATACATAGTTGTCATAATCAAAATCAAGTCCAAAAGTGGAGGTTCTAACAGGCATTGTCGATCCGGACTATTTTGTTCAGGAATAGTCACTTCAGACTTTACTCTTCATTTTACTATATAAGGCAGGCCCACCTTATTTTTTATTCTTTTCTTTGCCTTTTACTACTGTTGTTCGAGTCAAACTCCTTCCAAGATCCACAAGTCTATTTTCTTGGAATCAAATGGAACCCGTCCATTCCCTTCCAGATTTGAAACTAGGTAGGTTTTGATTCATCTAACTCATATTTTCGACCGTAATTCCATACGATTTGAACACAAATCCATGCTTTACCCTTTTTTCTCGAACCTGACCTAACTTCGGACCAATCGCTGACGAGGATGGTAGAGACATTGATGGCTACGGGGGTGTCTCGGGAGATGGTGTTTAGTGAAGATGCTCAAGGAGAAGAGACAGTGGACACTGGAGGCAGAGGTTATCGGGTTGGAGAAACAGGCAAATCTTACTAGCCTAAAATTCCTTCTTGAATAATCCACGAGGCCACGTGGATGGATGAAGGGACAGAAGGTTAGTGGATTTGGTTTGAAGATGAATTGAAGGTCGATCTGGAGGTTTCTGACTTGAAGGAGAATAGTGAAGGAGCATAGGAATTCAGTTCGATCAGGAAAAATTTATGGAGCCTAGAGTCTTCTAGTTTGGAGTGAAGTCATGGCATGAAGAGAAGGTATGATTCATATCGATGAAAGGGCAATAGTCTAACTGAGGGAATAAGGATGTGGGGGGAATGGAGTGGAGCTTCGGGTCGATAAGGCTGAGGCTAGTCAAGCCGAGCATAATCGAACCATAGTACATTGTGTCGAGGCTTATATTGAAATATAAACAGGTTAGTCGAGCCTATAAACTCCGACCCGAGGAACGTTGACCCAGGGTAATTCGACCCGAACCTTAAGTCCCAATTTCCAGCAATCCTGCCTAGCCTAATACCTTAATATATAGCAATAGTTAAAGAACCAACTTCACCCGCATATTTGGACAATTAGGATAGTTCCTTGGACGTATGAACTTGAGACTGCGTATGAACTGAACTTATCAGGACTTAAGCATATTTCTGCCTTTAATGTTTCCGTTTTTGCAATTATCTATGTACACTCCCACTGTACGCACTTGCACTGGTACGCACATTGGGTGGTGACGGTTTTAATTTTCTAACCAATGGTCTTTCTCCGATACCGTAACCAATATGACTAGAAGATAAGACACCAGAGGATCTGGAGATGGTAGGGGAAAAGTACTTCCTCCGAACCCGGACAACCTAGCTCTTATACGTAGTTCAACCTAAATATGAAGTTCAACCTAAATATGAAGTTCAACCTCATGATCAAGAGGCAAATGCTTCATCCTACGGAGAAGAGGAATCTCCAGAGGAAGTGGTGGCTGAAGAGGGAGCCCTTGATGCTCATGCCGAGGATGTAATCTTGGGGACTCCCAAAGATTCTTGTTCATATACCATGAATGAGGGAAAACGGTAGAGATTAAGTGCTTAGCATAGAATCCCTTGGGGAGAGATTTGGATTCCCAAAGAACAAAATTTTCTTTATAATCTTCCTAATGGCTTCATGGTGGTGAGCCGACAAATGTGCACGATCCGGATTATTCCTCCTTTCCACCCTTTCATTGTCCAGTTTCTTAAACACATGAAAATGGCGCCGATGAAGCTTCATCTTATCGCGTATTCCAACTTACTCTCGTCGTATGTCTTGTACAAGAAGCAACTACGTCAAGCTTCGACTTTTGATGATGTGGTCTTCCTTTTCAACTTTAATCATATGGAGGTCCTAACTCCTTCGTTTCTCTTTTTCGAGGCTGCTTGTGGAAGAAAGATCATTGAGGATGTACCGAGCAAACTAGGGCACATCAGACTCGAATGGTTCTATACCCTCAACAGCCAGGTGTGCTCACAAATGGGTCAGATGTAGTAAGCGTCGAATCTAAACTTATTGTTATATTGGCTGCAAAGAAAAGTCTCTTATGTCTGTTAATCCTTACAAGTAGCAATCAAGCTAAATCCATCGGTCAAGTGTTCCACGAGCGTCTGGCTGTTTGGTTAAGCACCTCCAAGAAGGATTGAAGTGTTAAGAGATGCCTTAAAAATTCACTTCTTCATCGTTACCACCTTCTTGATGCTAATTGGACTTTGGGAGCCGGCGAAGGTCAAATCTCACCGATCGTCATACCACCATTAATCGTGATCCAGTCAGGGAGCCTTCGGTTATGCCTGTCAACGTGCCCCCAGTCAAGGAGCAAGTGACTGTACCCTCAGTCGGAGGGTCTGCGGTCACCGTTGACACAATCTCCAGGCAAGATCAAGAAGGTCGCTAAAAGAAGAAGAAGAATTGTTATGGAGGCAGATCTTCCTGGTTCTAGTCGGGATCCCGCGGAAGAGGGAAAGGAGCCGTCTTGTGAAAAGGTAGTTGAGAAAGAGTCACAAAGTCCTCGACCAAGGGATATGGCTGCAAAACAACCTTTTATCAGGGGGGAGGGGGTCAAGAAAAGGAAGCGGAGTCGCCATATTAGGGCTTGGAAGATTTGGATCTCCTGGATACTATATTTTCTTCTTAGAATCTGGATTCCACCTCCTTCTTCCAAAAGTTTGAGGATGATAGAACTCTTATAAAGCCCAAGGAGACAACGACAATAAGACAAATTCTGGGCTCGGTCGGTCTTTAGTGGGAGCACTAGGACACACACAAGCACTGCACGTTAAAACACCTTTTCCATTTGCATATGCCAAGTGTTAACCTGAGATCTTTCTTGAATTACAGGTCCCATGAAGAGAGGACACAATATCACGATTGATTTGGTGCTAGTCTGCACAGAGATGGTCTTGTTGGTACGATTTCCTCCCAGGAAAAACGAGATTGGGAGTATGAAGAAAGGCGTGCTTGTGAGAGAGAACGGAAAGATCATGAATGGGAGAGGAAGAGAAGGAGGACCAGGGAAAAAAAAGAAAAGGATAAGAAAGGAGAGAGGGAAAGAGCTTGGAAGAAAGAGAAAGAACATGGAAGAGAAAAAGCATCGCTCCACCTCCCGCTCTTATGACAAGTCCTTCCGGGATGATGGCAAGACAACCAGTGAACAATCCCAAACCAAGACCTCCACCACAAACTCCCTGTCGACCCCCCTCCTCAACAGTTGCATTTGATTGCTTCTCGAGGTCGAGATCCACATGTCCCTAACAAACATACAGACAAATTGTCAATCTCGTCTAAACATGAGAAACCCTCGTGGAAAAGATCATAAAACTTGAGCACTCTTTCCCCCTAACATCACTTCTCTCGTATAAAGTTTGTCCCCAACTTGCAACTGGTTCCAGAATCCTTTGGCGGTTGGGTTATGTCAGACATTGATTTTGCTTTGAATTAGTACAATGAAATGTCCATATATTCAAGACGTTTGTCTGAAGTCATTAGGAGTCTGAAGGTCAAAATAGAGGGTATGAAGCTAGAATGGAACTTCGAGAACAACATTCTTGAGCATACAAAAAAGAGATAACTGAGCGCGAGACTAAACTAGCTACCCTCAAGGAGGAATATAATAATACCAAAGAAGAGATTGATTGTCTTCATACTTGATTTGAAAAAGAACTTCGCCGCTGGTCGCTCCCAACCAAGTCTGCTTAGGATGACTTAAAATTTGGTGAGTTAGCAATGCGAGTCCCTTAATGTCAAGAATGAGTCTCGGAGGAATAGTAAAGGGTTAAGGGAATAAGAGATCATCGATCTTAAGGCTAAGTTGGCCACCTTCGAAGAAGATCGAAAGAAGGCAAAGGAGAATGCCCATGCTGCTTTGGAAAACGCCTTTAACTCTCGACTTCAGCACCAGATAGAAATTCAAGAGGCGTTAATGGCCCAGTTTCCGAGAGGCAATGAACCGAAGGTCCAAGATGAGGGAAGGCAATTATTGAAAGAGGAGGATGATGCGAGCGATACATGTAGAAAGGTAAAACAACAATGAAGGGGGAACCCAGTGCGAGTAAAGGTGATGCATCCCTTACACTATCCACCAGTAAACCTACTCCCATCGTGGATCCTTCTACAAATGAAGCAATCATTCCGTTCCCTTCGGTCCTGTCATCAAAAATAGTGGAAGAGCATAACCCAAATGAGCCAGGTCTGATCCCAACATACCCTTTCACTTCTATCCAAGAAGCTGTGATTCTCGCTACTCCTAAGGACGCCTCAGTCAAAGGCAATATATATTCTTTCTCTATAATTCCAGAATATGATCACATCTCCTTGCCTAATAGTTGGGCCTCTAGTTGGGGAACCTGTTATTCCATCGGGAATGATCATTGTTCTTCCTACTTTAGGTACACTTGCAGAGAAGAGTGCTTCCAAAGTTGAGATGAAAGTAACCCAAGAGCAACAAGTTTTCCCTATCGGAGACCCAAGAAAAGATGAAGAAACGATAAATTCCTTGAAGGGGCTTGATGGCAAGGGATCTCAACCGGAAGAAGATGATGTGGTGTACACTGGGGAGTCTAAGAAGATAGGTACTCTGACCCTTGTAGAGATGAAAGAGAGAGATGAGGATAAGCTTCTCCTCCTCGAATTTGTATCAAGCTCTGGGCCTCTTACGGTCAAACCACTTTAAGTCATTGATCCCTCTATCATAGATCTTCCAATCAAGGAAACTCCTCCTACCTCAACCAAACAGAGCAAAATGAAACATGACGTGTCTTCTTCCTCGGTCAGAGATGCTCCTACTGATAAGTCCAAGAAAAGAAAGTCCATTACTATTGAAGAACTTGTTGAGCTGGCCGAGAAGAAGGAGAAAGATCAGGAGAAGAGGAAGAAAACTGATGATAAGCAGTCTCAGGCTTAATCAACTTGTCCTTTGTATCACTTTTAGGCCCTTTGGATGTTGTTGCGAGTGCGGCCCTCGCGTTTTTGCCTGTAAATCTGTATAAAATATACATTTTTGTATATGAAGCACTGTTTCCTTTGATATAAACAATGTTATCTGTCTGCAAGTTCATATATTGATTTCCGTTCAGTGTACTCGCAATTTAAATATTACTAAGTCAAGTAATAAGTAGTACGTTGATATTTAAAAGTATGGTGTATATGCCCCCAATTAAGTTTGAATCACGAGTTGCGTCTGAATCGTGTTCGAATTTAATTTATGATTATATACCCTTGCCCCCAGCGTTGGTGGGGATCTAGATAAGTCAATTTGGACGTTCGGTCCTGAAATATTTATACTCCTAGTCCAAGTCAAGGATGTAGGAGTTAGTATGGGCATTGTGGTTCGTCCTTTATAATCTCACCCAATCGGTCTGGGTTAGAGTCGTAGATCAAGCGGCCTTGCGTTGAGGTGCACGAGTCATTTTGTACACTCTCCTTAGTCATCCGGAGTTAGAGTTAGGGATCGAGCGGTCATTAGTCCTGGTGCACCTATCACACTCGTCCTTAGTCTATACTATGTTCCAAGCTTTAAGGAATGGAGTCAGTCGGGCAAGTGGTCGGGTCACACTTGCCCAGGACTCATCTCTCTGCCCCCACGTCAAGAGCAAAAGTCACCGCCAGGATGGTCAAATCACACTCCTGTTGTTTATACTTGTCCTGTCGAAATGTGGGAAAGAGTTAAAGATGTTATTTAGGCATCGTTTCATCACTTTGGTTCACAAAGTGTTGGTTGCCTTGGTGAGTGTTGAAGTCAAGCCCAAATTTAGTCGACCCATGCCCGACCAGTCGCAAAGTTGGGCTAGCTAGTCAAAACGTGAGCCAATGAACGCCGTCAGGGGAGTTCGTTATTCCCTTCGTTCAATCCTTGGCACAGATAAGTCGAATCACAACACATAGCCAAAGTAATAGACACGGTAATGGAGCATGGAAAAGAGCTTTTATTTATGAACAATAATAAGTCACTATAATAGAATCACTATATTACAACTGTGGAAAATGATTGTAAACTACTTTTTACAACATTGATTACACCATTGTATATTAGGAAGTTGTGATAGACTAAAATCTTTTACAACTATTATGCACAGTTGTAGTAATAGTTACCGCAACTGTTATGCACTGTTGTAGCAATAACTACTATAACTATTATGCACCGTTGTGACGTCGTAGTTTTTGCAACTATTTCTGACAATTGTAACACACTTTATTACAACTATAGTTGACAATTGCATTTTAAATCCCAAAAAGTAATATATGCACCGTATTAATAATAATAAAATTCATTCATATATTAATAATAATATAATTTATATATCGATGCAAAAAATATAACTAAATCGGATTCATTCTTATATATTAATAATCATAGTATTCGATCAAGATACAATACATACCTAACAAAACAATCTAAAGTAGTCTTTCACATTACCAACTAAACCGTTATAGAAAACATAACCATTCCAAAATATATACATTGATATAACACAAGAAGTACATATGAAAGATAAAAAAATTGTCCATAAAAAAATGCATACCTTATGGGAGTACACCAGTCGAAGACAACGAAATCTTTATGCCATTCCCGGTATCTTTTTGGTGCAAATTCACTACAGTGACCTGAAACCTGTTGCATAAGAATATGCATGTTGTTAGAAAAAGAGAATGAAAAGTGTTTGCTTGCAATTACAAGCTATCTGAAAAAACAGTTACTGAAGTCATTTCTAATAGTATTAATTCAAAATAAACCCGACTTCATCTCATATATACTGAGTTCCCTAGACTTTTCTTATATGTTTGACCATGTAAAATAAGAAAGATGAATAATAGTATAAAAGTAGAAAAAACCAATTTTTAATATTTATTTTTTTAATGTGAAATAAACAAAAAGATCTCATACTAGTAAATCACAAAAACTTTTTACCAACCTCTTCCAACTATTACCTATCACGAACCGAAGTGTTGGTTTTCGATTACATTGATTTGTAATAATATGATTCTTCTATTATCAAATAAGTTAGTGTGGTATTGGTTTTGAATACAAAGCTTACAGCCAAATCCACCCCTAAATAAAATAAAATAAACCGAATATAATTAGTTATCATGTTCAAGTTGTTCTGTCAACTTCATGCTTTTTAGCTTGAATGTCAATTTATATTGTGATGTATAATCAAATAATAGAACTAAATAAACCAAACAGTATTTATGTGCAATCAGCCACCAAATGGAATTCAAATACAGAGTGATGTTGCGGTTATAAATATAAACTGTAGCATGCTCATAAATTATCGTCTAAGATAGTTTTACACAAAAAAGAAATGCAGATTAGTTGAAATTATTAGGTTTGTTCATAGATTTGACCGTATTGTTTGTTAGCGTTACTAAAACTTCAATTCATGTACTTGTATATGATCGTTTCCATCAACATCATATATAACTTTATGAAGTTTAAAGGACAAAGACTATATTTAGTAAGCTGTATAGTTTGACTTGATCAAATTGAGTTTATTATTGTCAAAAAAATATAATAGTACACGGTAGCTGTGTAAATGTTTCAGTGGTTATAATAATAGAAAGTTATCTTAAGGATTAACTTTTTTCTTTCAAATCAACATTTGATGCCAACATTAATGTTATTTTAAAATTTGAAATATAGTAAAATGACCAATGGTTTTATCACTTTTTTCTCTTCTTCAACCAAACAAAAGTTTTAGAAGGAAAATAATTAATTAACCGTGGTAGTTTCCACTATGTAACCATATGTATGGTATATGAGGAAAGGAACTTTTGCACGTTCGGTGAGAAGAATCAATGATGTTGTATAATAAGCGTACCTCAAGTTTCTATCACATGCTTCTGGAAAGCAAGACATGTCCTCTTTTTACGTCAGTTAGCGCATAAACTGTAGTTCAGAGAGAAACATACTGCAATAGGAAAAGTAGAATGACATGTGTATATTAGTAGATCGATAATATATAGGTAATACATGAATTGTAACTTAGTAGATATGTGATAACAATAAAAACATTTCACAATGCTAAATTGTCTAAATCATAATTGGATTTGTACATTACTGCATGTGAGATAGGTTAATGAATTGAAATAACATTAACAAGGGTGTTATCTTGCAGAAAGACGTCTCCAAATATGAGATAAAGAAAAGTCCAGAGAAAGCTTTTACTCCAGATAAAGAAAAGTGTTTGCTTGGAATACGGAGTTCCCCGCAGTAAAATCTCTAAAATTTGGGGATTATACAAAGTGTTTAAATCAAACCATCCAATTTGAAGCATGTCTTCCATTCAGACCCAAACTAAAAGCAGTAGTTGGTCTTAACATCCATTGACCATGCAATTTTGCAAGAAGGGACCTATTGAATATCTTATAAATAGGAACTTAATTACGCTTGCACCATGCAACCAATACCCGAGGATCAAGATAGTTAACCTTTGAAGTTCCCAGTGCTACTATCTTCAACTTCTATCTCGTACTTTGTGTAAAACTCAAAATCGTTGCATGTTAACAACGCAAGACAAGGAAGAGAAAAACAAAATTAAAAGGTAGTGGAAGCAAAACACATAAAATGTAAACAAGATATGTAATAAAATCTGAAACCCAAAAAAAAACGTACACTGAAGAGAAATATGATAGATGATTTGGATCCCATTCTGCCATTCTGCTTAAAAATCAATGATAGAATAAAGATTAGAATACAAAATTAAACAATACCTTAGACAAGAAACACAACTCTACCATTTTTCCTAAAATTGATCTCCCTTGTATGGAAATTGAAGATTGCTGAAACAAACAAATTCAAAAGAATAATCACAGATGCTAACAAAACCCATTACAAATAGAGCATCGACATTTGATCCATTGTTCCAGCATTGAAATGAAAACAAGAGAGAAGAAGAAAATAAATTAGATTAAGACAATGACGCTATTCTGGATAAAATATAAAAAAAGGTGTAGAAGATTAGCCATCTTCCAATTGTAGATGGGTACCTCATCCAGATACAACAGTGACATTATTAACTGGAATGTAAATGAGTTTTACGGAGAAGCCAACATATCCCATTATGACAAACCCAATAGTGGTACAGAAGGAAACTTTTGTAAACTTTTTTTAGGGAAAAAAATCTAAAACCTCAGAACAAATCACGATACAATCATGTATAAACTATCAAAAACCCACTAAGAAAACACAAAAATATCAATAAGACACCGAAAACTCCTTTCTAAGTTTCAGAGAAATAACATACAAGCTTCCGTGCTCAGATCAATGGCAGCATACAAGGCCACAAAAGTCGCAACATCTAACATGCTGCACTCCGATTTCCACTGTTGGCTTGCTGCACTTTCCTTCTCCTTCCACACTCGAGTTCATCACAAACCCTTTGTAACTCAATAACGAGCACAAACAGAACCTGAAGTCCCCACTCCTCGCGGACTACAGCCAGGAGAAAGATTCTTACTCAGAGTTGCATTTCCAGTCAAATCTATCATGAAATTACCCCCTTACTCATGTTGATACTCGACTCCTTCAAAGATACGCCAACGCCGTTTATGTTGTTGGTATTCGACATGAGTTTGAATTTGTAACCCAGTCCGTCATGGGACCCGCCGCGCTCGCACTATGTCTTGAGACGGGCCTACGATTTCATCATGTAGCCTTCTCCGCAGTGAAAAATGATCCATGAGCCTGGGTTCGAGCTTCTGAAACGATCCATACCTGGATTTGCCGCAAATGGGGTTCACACGGACACCATGGCGACGGTGGAGCCAGACAGGTCGCGGATCGCCACAAACCATCCTTTGCTTTTCTTGTTGGTTGGTCGGGTCTGAGTTAAAGGAATTAAACCAGTTTCTGGATGAGGATGATTCTAGATGTAGTGATTTGTAACTTGAGTTTCTAGAAAGTGGCTTTTTTGTAGCAAGTTTTGAGATTAGGGTTAGAAAGAGGAGATTTTAGTTGCCTGAAGATGAGAAGGGTATAAGTGTTGCGACTTTGTTCACTAAGCTACTGACGATAGTGAAAATTTTGTGATTTTGATCCAAATATTCGGTTTTGGAGCATAAACATAAATGTTTAAGCCAAAATGATCTGTGTGCCTCTCAACGAAAAGCAATATACGAATTTATATAATGTACAGATTTATAAGTTTGGAGTCAAAATTAAAGTTTGATGCCAAAAGAGTTTATATCATATACAGATTTCAATGCATTTGACAATGTAGCTACTTAAAAAATATTTAAAATTTGATTTGTTTTATGAATTTTCTGAAGTATTGAATATTTTACAAGGCTATAATTTTATTCAATTTTAGTGAAAATATAAAAATTCATTTCTAGATTTTATTAACATTTTCAAACTAATTGTACAAAGTTTTAAAATTTTACATTTTTGGATATTAAACATTGAGTAAGGTTATTAATTGTATTAATTAATAAATATTTCTTATTGGTTAACTTAGGATATTTAATATAATTTTGAGTAATTTATGAAATATTAAATATTTTACAAAATTTAAATCTTTTAAAAACCTTAATTCTCTTATTATTAAGGAAAATTTCATAGTTTAATTTTCAATTTTTATGAATGTTTTTAAATTTATAATAAAATGTTTGGAAAATTGTAATAATCATCTATTTCAACTGGCAAAAACTGTAGGTTGTTAAATATAATCATATATTACAACTATCAAAAAAAGGTTGTAATAGACATCTACTACAACTGACAAAATAAAAGAGTTGTTGGAAATAAGTTTATTACGTAAAAATAGAGTTGTTACATACCTTTATTACAACTCTTAGTATGAGACAATTGTAAAAACGAAGTTGTAATAGGGTATTTTTGTTGTAGTGAGTGGTGAGATGCACCTTATTACAATGCTAAGAATAAATGAAATAAATTGAATAATATAAGTCTAAGAAAGATAACGCCACAGATGTTCAGCATTCCATGCTCTAGGGAGTGGATCGCCATCAACATTCGTTAGCCTGAAGGTTCCATTATCAAGCCTCAGTTGGCCCTTCCCACTACGGGACCATGTGAATTGGGTCCGGGAAGACTCCTTCCAAAACAAGGTCGCCAAAGTCGAAGGTTTTGAGTTGAACCTTCTTACTATAGTATCGGGCGACTCGTTGCATGTGTGCTACAACACGCAAGTTAGATTCTTGTCTCCTCTCATCAATCATGTCCATTGATTCTAAGAGAAGTGCTTTGTTAGTTTGCAGGCCATAATATGTTTTCCAGTGATAGGGGACTTCGAGTTCTATCGGAATGACTACTTCAGAGCCATAGGAAAAGGTGAATGGAGTATGACCAGTTGCATACTTGTGGGTTGTATGATAATCCCAAAGGGTTAATGGTAGTTCATCAACCCATTTGCCTTTTGCTCAGTCCAACCTTTTCTTCAGAATGGACTTGATGATCTTGTGCACAACTTCGACTTGTCCATTTGATTGCGGTGTGCAACTGCAGTGTACTTCTCGATATAGAATCGTTGGCAGAAATCTCTGAATTCTGAGCTGTCGAATTGGGTCCTATTATCAGTTATGACGGTCCTGGGAAGCCCATATCGGCATATGATGTTTCTGACGATAAACTTGATCACCCTCTTTATCGTAATCGTGGTCAATGGCTCTACTTCATCCCATTTTGTTAAGTAGTCCACAACCATAATTGCATATACGCTCCGCCCTTAGAGATTAGAAGGCTTCCAATGATGTCCACTCCCCATACAGCGAATGGCCAAGGACTAACCATCTGGGTGAGTTGAATTGGTGGAGTCCTTTGAATATGGGAAAACCTATGATACTTGTTGCAACCTTTGGAATAATTAGCCGCATCTTGACTGATGGTAGGCCAAAAGTAGTTGTACCGTAGCACCTTCTTTGCTAGAGTTTGCCCCCTAGTGTAAGAGTCGGATTCGCCTTCGTGCACTTCACACAACACTCTTTTGGCGTCTTCTTCGACCACACACCGGAGCATATGAACCAAGAACCCTCTTATGTAGACCTTATATCCCTGGATGATGTATCTTGAGGCTTAGCACACGAGAGATCTCTTTTTATTCTTTCTTTCTTAAAGGGTTCCATGTTGAAGGAAGTTCCTGATAAGGGTCATCCACGACTCTTTCCTAGGTTCGGTTTCCAAGGCTTGATCAATTTCCACCTGGTTTATGCTTAGAGTGTCTAATGTCTTGATCGAGATCATTTATGCTTCATCTCAGGTATCAGAACTAGCCAGTTTAGCTAATCTGTCAGCCTTCTGATTCTCTTCCCTTGGAATAGGTGAGATGCTATGATAGTCAAAATCGTCCAATAGTTCTTCCACTTGCTTGAGATAGGCGGCAAGTCGTGCACCCATAGTTTGGTACTCCTTCCGAACCGAAAAAACAATAAGTTGTGAACTGCAGAAAATGTCCAACACCACTACCCTCAACTCCGTCGCGAGCTTCAGCCTGACAATTAGGGATTTATACTCGGAAACGTTGTTGGTAGCGGGAAAGTCTAACCTCATGGCGTAATAAATCGATTTTCCATCAGGAGTTAGTAAAACAACTCCGGTGTCAGAATGGTAATCATTACGAGCCCCATTAGTGTATAGCTTCCATGTGTCCAGTCTTTGTTTGACACCAGGAAGATTGGTATCACCCTCTAGAATGTCATCCTCGGGAGTCGTAAACTCGGCGATAAATGTTGGAGAATGGAGTTTTGATGACAACAACCTTACTTCATTTATCATTAGTTATAAAATATATACTAACATCTCTATCTAGAATACGTATATATGTATATGCAGGATTTGTATACAGGACTTAAATACTGAAGACTGTACAATTTTTGAGTTTCAAGAGATTCAAAATTCAGATGAGATTCAAGACTCATGAGTAATCAAGTTATCAAGAGTTCAAGAAAAATATAGTAATAGAGTCTAGTTTGTACGTAAGACTCTGAATAGCATTCTAGATTCAAATTCTGTTTTTTTAGTTCTGATTTTCAAATTTCAAATTCTGATTTTCAAAATTCAAATTCAAATTTCAAATTGTTTTATCTTACTTATGATTTCAAATATGAGTTTTAAATTTTGATATATAATTTTATAAATATAAGTTTATATAGTCATATAGTTTTATAGTTATACAGTTTTAAACCTTATAATTTTATAAATATGTTTATATAATGTATTATTACGGTTTCATATGATTTTACATTTTAGAATATTCATTTATATCATTAAGTTTTAATTCAATAATTTCCAGAATAATATATATAATTAAGACTTGAAAGATAGTTTTAAAAATATTTTTAACATACATATGTCGACATACATAGAAGGCTATGTCGTCATACAACTGTCAGAAATTCAATTTTAAAAGGAAGTGTCTTTTCACTATTTGTAACGTTCCAGAATCGTTGCAACCTTTCAAATCTTATAAATAAGGGTTAATTTCGAATTTTTTCATAATTCATCTTCTGCATCTTCACCCCTCTTCGTCCTACCATTATTCTTAGTCATTTTATTGATTTCTACACTTATACTTTGCCAATTTCTACTCAAATTATATCAAATTTCTTCTCTTCTCAATCTCTATCAACTACTATCTATTTGAAATGCTATCGAAGAGTTCTAGGGTTATTGTACTTGTTTGGGAATTGTTTGGGAAAGGGTGTGTTCCTTGTAGCCCTGAAATCAAGAAAAGAGAGTGGTGTTAACCTTATAGCAGTAAAATCAAGGGTGGAGGAACCAGTGTTAACCTTGAAGCCATGAAATCAATGGTGGTGGAATCGCTGTTAACCTTGTAGCCGTGAAATCAAGGGTGTTGTATTTGGATATTGATAATAATAAAACTCTACGCCTCCCGTTCCACCTCTACTTCCTCAAGCATACTCGGCTCAACTACTTCTGCGGTATCATGCATGCACTTCTGTAAATGAGAAACATGGAAAACATCATGAACACCTGCCAATCTCTCTGGTAACTTCACACTATAAGCCATTTGGATAATCCTTTCTATTATGGGAAATGACCCTACAAATCTTGGTGCCAATTTCCCTACAGACCCAAAGCGAACAACATTCATTAACGGTGATACCTTGATGAAAACCATGTCTCCCACTTCAAACTCAATATCAGTCCTTCTCTTATCTGCGTAGGACTTCTGCCTGTCCTAAGCTATCTTCATGCGTCTGCGAATAAGATCAATCTTCTCTGAAGTTTCTCTAATCATCTCAGGTCCAATTAGCAGCCTATCCGTAGACTCCCACCAACAAGTCGGTAATCTACAGGGTAGTCTATAAAACGCCTCGAAGGATTCCATGCAAATACTAGCCTGATAATTGTTGTTGTAGGCGAACTCTACCAAAGGAAGATGCTCCACCCATGTCCTTCACCCATGTTGTAGCCTGATAATTGTTGTTGTAGCCTGATAATTGTTGTCTAGGATACATAGTTTTAAAAGATCCTCAAGAACTCTATTCACCCTCTCTGTCTGCCCATCGGTCTGAGGGTGATAAGTGGTTATTAAACACAACTGTATACCTAATGCCTCTTATAAGCTGCTCCAAAACTCACTGGTGAATATGGGGTCACGATCGCTCACTATACTGGAAGGTATTCCATGTAGACGGACTATCTCACGAAGATAAACAGCTTCCAACCATGTTGTCGATCTCTTGCTCTTAACAGGAACGAAATGAGCACTCTTAGTAAGCCTGTCAAATGAAACCGAATACTGGTATTTCCTTTTCTCGATCTAAGCAAACCATCAATGAAATCCATAGGGACGCTCTCCCATTTCCATTGTGGGACCTCTAAAGGATGAAGTAAACCACCGAGCTTCCTTTGCTCATCTTTGACTTGCTGGCAAATAAAACATCGAGAAATAAACTCCGCTACATCTTTCTTCATCCTAACCCAAAAGAAAACCCTCTTTATATCTCTATACATCTTATCACCGCCTGATGGATAGTCATCCTAGAATGATGGGCTTCCTTAAGGACTGTCTTCAACAAACTCCCAACTGGGAGAACACAAAGCCTTCCATCCCGTCGCAACCATCCTCTGTCATCCGTGGAATATCTGCTGAGGTGACTAGAAGTCTCCCCTCTACTGAGCTTATCCAAGATATCTGCTATCTGTGGGTCCTTTCGCTGCGAAGTTCCTATCTGATCCAAAAGAGTATGTTGCACCTCTAACGATGCCAATAATCCAGGTGTAAACTCGGTAGAGGGCTTAAAATCAAAGGTCAATATATACTCCAAGCTCTGCCTCTCTACGAATAGAGGACTCAGAGTCGTCCTCTGCCTACTCAGTGCATCCGCCACTACATAACCCTTGCTAGGGGTATAAGCAATCTCAAATTCATCGGACGCTGGGAACTCCATCCATCTCTGTTGCCGCAAATTGAGATCCTTCGACGAGAACAAATACTTGAGAGATTTATGATCGGTATACAACTCGAACTTCTCTCTAAGTAGATTAATGACGCCAAGTATTAAGCACAAGTATTATGGCAGCCAACTCTAAGTCATGGGTAGGGTAGTTCTTCTCATGAACTCTCAACTGTCAAACACCGTAACATACTACCCTTCCCTCTTGCATCAAAACAACACCAATCCCTGTACCACATGCATTAGTGTACACTATGAACACTTTGTTACCATCGGGCAAAGTCAAGACTGGGGCTGTTGTCAGAGTCCTTTTCAATCGCTAAAAAGCATCCTCACAGTCATTATCCTAAGAAAAGGTCAGATTCTTCTTCGTCAGTCTGATGAGTAGGGATAATATCTTTGCAAAGTCCTTAATGAACTTCATATGATGGCTCGCTAAGCCAAGAAAACTCCTCACCTCCATTGCATTCTTTGGAGTCTTCCAATCTTGAACTGCAACTACTTTCGCTGGATCCACTACTATCCCATCCTTAGAGACCACATGCCCTAGAAATATCACTTCCTTTCTCCAAAAATGACATTTGAAGAATTTTGCCTTAAGCTGATGCGCTCGGAGAGTCTTCAAAACCTCCTTAAATGTAGGGCATGATCTTCCGCATTCTTCGAAAAAATTAAAGATGTCATCAACAAAGTCCACAACGAGCTTATTTAGAAACTCCCGAAACACCCTACTCCCTGATCCACAAAATAGATGGGTGCATTCGTCAACCTAAAAGGCATAACGAGCCACTCGAAGAAACCATCTAGAGTTCTAAAAGTGGTATAGTCTATACTGTCCTCGGCCACCCTCAACTGATGAAACCCCATGGCTAAGTCTAACTGGGAGAAAACAGATGCACCAACAAGCTGGTCAAACAGATCATCTATCCTTGGAAGTGGGTTCCTAGTTTTCTTATTGAACTTATTCAACTCCCTGTAATCCACACACAAGCGAAGCGAGCCATCTGCCTTAGTCTCGAAAACGACTGGAGCAACCCATTCCGATACGCTTCGCCTAATAAACTCTTTCTCAAGTAGCTCCCCTACTTGCTTGCTGAGCTCCCTCCTTTCTCTCGGAGCTATATAACGTACAGGTAATGCAACTGGCTTTGCATTTTCCATATGTATATTTGGAAATCAATCTTGCGCCTTGGAGGCAAACCCCAAACCTCCTCAAAAACATCAGAATACTCATAGACTACAAGTATATATCGTAAGTCATTGATAGATGCATCAAGCGATTCTAGGAAACAAAGCATGACAAACCCCTTAAGGTCACAAGAAATCTCGAGAGTCCTCCCATGGCAAGTCAATAGCCTAACGACCCTCCTCTCATAGTCCAGAATGGCACCATACATGGCTAGCCAATCCATCACTAGAATCAAACCATAGCCCACAAAACCAAGCATATATGCGTTGCATTCAAACTCGACGTCCAATACAGATATCCCCAAACCCCGAAAAATCATAGACAGATGAGTCATGCCCCCAATGGGGTTTGAGACAACAACGGGATCCAAAACCATACTAGTACTGAGGTGCAGAGACTTAACCACAGAATCATATATAAAAGAATGTGAAGCGCCATAATCAAAAATATTTCTAACAGGATGATTGGAAAGAGAAATAAAACCTTAACAGAAACTTTCCTACCTCTATCCGGTACACCGGCCACGAGAGCATGCACCTTCCCTCCAGATGATCCTGCCCTTTGGCCTTGTCCTTGCTTCTTTGGGCACTCCCTAGTAAATTGTCCGACCTCACCACATTGGAAACAAACATTCTTCCTTTTTCTACTATCTTTGCTCAAATGACCCATGCATCCACAACTATGACATTTCCTCTTTTCTCAGGCCTTATCGTTCTTTCTGCCCTTCTTTTGCTATTGTTGTTCTTTCTTGGGCCACACTTTCTTGTTTTGTGTTTCATCAATCTTAGCCTCTTTCTCTTCACCTTTATCTTCTTCATGCATTAATGCCATATCAACGAGTTTCTCGAAAGTTGGCCCCATCGGAATATGAGACATAGCCAATCCATGGAGGGGTTCATTCAACCCTCTTGCAAACCTCAAAACTTTCTTGTGTGGGGTATTCATTAGCTCCAAACCAAACCTCACCAATTGATTGAACTTATTGACATACTCTTTGACAGACATGCCTCCTTGCTTAAGTGCCAGAAACCTTTCCATTTGCATACTCTTTTCTGCCTGAGAAAGAAACTTCATCTCGAATCTCTATCGGAAATCATCCCAAGTTTCAACTGGATGCCCTGCTTGCGTCACTTCCCACCAAAATGAAGGCTTATCTTTCAACTACCAAATGGCCAACTGAATCATCCTACGGTCGTCAACCTCAAAAATCCAAAACAAATCCTCCGTCTCTTTAAGCTAATTCCTTGCTCCAAAAGTCTCAGTTCCTCAGAAAGGCTTTCCTTTCATAGCATAAAAATCCTTGCATATCTTGGAGAAATTATCCACTTGCGGAAGAGGAGGAAAAGCGGTTGCAGTTGGGGGAGGGGCGTCTACTTGTTCTCCGGTAGGTGTCGTAGCCTCAAGATGCCTACAAAATCAAGCCGGTATCTAAACGCCCTCTGGAATATTCGGTTCCCCAGACATGTTGAAAAGAAAAGGAAAAGGGATTCAAACATAGAATCGAAAGATATATCATATGGCTTTGGGGAATATGTTTTTCAAAGCAGACTTTTCTTTTGAAAATGCTTTCTTTTAAAACCTTTTTGAAAACAATTTTCAAAATCTTTATTCCGATCTTGTAACCTTTAGCTCTGAAACCAAATGTGACACCACACGTCCGTTAATGTCACTCTTTACCAGAATACGTTAAGCTCCGTGAAGCGTTATAGGTAAACAGGAACAAAAACACCACAAGACAAATATAAAATAACAACGGAATTTATAACTTTGTTCTTCAAACAGAAAGCATCATGGTCCAAAATATAGTTACAACATAAATTTGAAATACAAAAAACCCATTAAATCAAATTAAAATATCTGCCTTGTGCTAAAGTCATCAGAGTACAACAATATAAAATCATAGTCCCCAAAAGGAGCCATATCAGAGTAGATAGGTAATCAGAGCGATACATCTAAGCAGCTCCAAGAAAAAATAGAAGAGATAATCCTAATCAAGCCGGAGTATTCCTACCCTGAGAACCTGGGGGAGGGGGAAGGAAGAGAGAGAAAAGGAAACACAAGAAGTGGAACATAAAGTCTGGCGAGTCCAGTTACTTTTAGCATATAAATAAGTAAAAGCATCATGACAGGCATATAAACTGGATGAGAGAGTTAAATTATCATAAGACAGGTTTAACAAACTGAGCAAGATAAGCAGAATAAACAGAACAGAATAGATTACGCTTCCTAAATAATTTTCTTTGCACCAATACTAGTATAACAGAAACAGAATGATCCCAATAGTAATAGAATGGTAGACTTAGGTGTACTTCTAGTGACAGGTTTTACCCCTAACAATAATAACAGGCAACCCAACAGATATAATGGGCATTACCCCAAACGATAATAACGAGCTCTTAAACAAGCAGAACAATATGTACCTTAATTACTACCCCAATCGACCAGCTCCCCCGTATATACCTTGTGCTGGCCACACAGTAGGATGTATCACTTCCTAAAGTAGCAACCCCTTTTTCCGATAGGCACAACCATATCTACTGATGTCACAATGTCTTAATTTCCCGAGCATTCTGGACCCAAGCACACACATGGCTCCGTTGGAATGCGTCGTCAACACCTCCACCCATATGAACTTCTTATAATCAGCTCAGTAAGCATGCCTCTGACCCCTACCAAGTTCAGGGTCCCCCTTTGGATACTAGTATGGGTTACTGACTGATACGGGTCCTATACAACAGATGATACAAGCTACCCCTAGGCTTGCATCCCCACTACTAGGATTTTGATAGGTTATGCTTAACAAATTAACAAGCCCGCATAACCCCAACATATAAAACATGTTAAGTTTGTTGGGTTCATATAGCCCTCCACAGATTTAAATAGATTTACTTAACCCCACATTGATTCAACAAGTTTACTTAACCCTTAAACAGTTTGACAGGTTCATATAACCCCCACAGTTTTAAATAGGTAAAGTATTACAGGTTTACCGGTTATTAACATTTTTCATTCATGTACGTTAATGTACCAGACCTCTCACATTAAGTCGACCACTTGTGGATGCTGGATATGTCGGGAGGTTCTAGGCAGACTTCTACCGCAAGTTGGACTTAACCTCGTGTTTTAGCACCGTTACGTGTACATTTACGCACTAGACCCCTCACATTAAATTAACCACTCATGGATGCTGGATTTGCCGGGTGGCACCGGGTAGACTTCTACCACAAGTGTAATCTAACCTTGTGTCTAAGTGCGGTTACAGTTTCTATTTACTGTAAATTTAGGCATATTCATTCTTAGACAATTATTCATGTTCATCATAGGTTATGCCCCCAAATCCCTAGTCTTATTCACAATACAAGTTATGCCCCAATTTATCTTTCCCAACCGTTCCCACTTTCGTCCGTTCGCATATTTCAGCGATAGGCATAGGCTCGAAGGTACCCTAGGCTATAAAAATAAAAAAGGAAAAGAGGGAGAGAAGAGAAAGAAATAAACATAACAATAAAACAGGCATATGATGACAAAATTAGGCATAATAACATAATATGCATATGATGACAGAATTAGGCATAATAACAAAATAGGCATATGATGACAGAGTTGGGCATATGAGAACTGAACAGTAGATCAGGTGTACAAGTAATAGCAGATCTATTTAGTTATGATTTAGGTTAGTAATAGGAATAGGTTTAAATCCAAACTTATAAACATGTCAGGATTACTTATTAAATGTTTATATCTAAAAATAACATGAATTCACAGGGACTGGATCTAAAGAACCGAGAAAAGAGTGTTGATGTTATAGCAGAGATTCTTGAATACATATAAGTCGTTGTTGCAAAAGAATAGGCTAATTCAATCTGAGTGAGGGAAGTATCTCGTTGTCTCCATTGTTTTGGGTGAATAAAACAATAGAAATGAGGTTCTATTTATAGCCTCAAGCCAACAAATTAGGTCAAGAAATGCGTCCAGGTTCAGAAAATGGATTTTCTCCTGATCTGGGTAGGGTCGACCCTAGGGTTGACACCCCCTTATGTAGGTCGACCCTCCTGGGGCATGGGTCGACCGCTAACGGGTCGAATTCCCACGTCTTCCCGCTCTCCGATTTTTGATTTATTTTGAATATTATGGACTGGTTTATTTATATATATTTTTCTTATATGTATACAAACTTCAAAGCTTAATAACTTCTTCATACGATGTCCGTTTACGTAAACTCAGAGTCTATCTTAAGAAGAATTCCGAGAAGAACGCAATGGTGCAATCCATTCCCCTTAATTCCTAATATTTAGTTAGGTATTCTTTAGTTTATTTTTATAATGTCCTTTAAAATTACGGGGTGTTACATTATATTGATTATAAACCAATATTATTTCTATAGAGATTCCCATATAAGAGGAAATATGATTTTGGGTTTGTTGTGAATGATGTCTTCAATAACATTAATCTTTAACCCATGAAAAGGTAAGATAATTTTCGAAGTTAAGCAAATGAAATCTTTATTTATAAAGATTTCAGGGAAAGGAATGAACATGTTTTTACATGAGGCAAATGGCGAATAATCAATAAGGATTATTTGGAAGATTTAACTTGGAATTTGAAGTAAAGAAATCAAAATATTTGATTTATAGTTTTCTGAAATCTTTCAACAAGATTTGATGGAATGGAATTTGAAAGGTAATGGGAATTACTGAAACATAAGATGATTAAAATGGAGTATTACCAGTTTTGCTCCATAAGATAGAAATGAAGGATTTTGATATATTAAAACCTAATATAGTTTTAATAAACCTCTGAATAAAAGATTGGAATGGGTAAAGGCATTGGAATAAATGTGTATTCACATATAGAGATGACTAAATAGTCACAAAGTTTGATTGGATAATCTGAAATTGAATTTCAAGTTAAGTAATCATTGATGAATGATTTTGACATTTAAAGCTCATTACAGTTTTAATAAATGGATTGAGTAATATTCCAAAATGGAATGAGGTTCATGAGATCCTATATACCTATTAGTCCTGAAGATGTGCTAATTATTTGGAAAGACTGGGTTTTTACCCCTTCTAAATAATTATACGACGTGAAAAGATTAAGTTCTTAATGACTATGATGAACACCCAAATTTCTTCACATCGGATGGATGGCTCGTTGATGCCTTGGGCGACCACCTAGGTTAAAGTAGCGGCCAATTTGACCGTACTTGAAGCGATTTGGTTTGCAAGGACTTGCACTCCCAAGCAGGGACGTGGAATCAAGTTCCTTCGGTTTCATTCCTATTCTCAGAATGGACTTATTGATGGAAGTCATGTCTGACATGGAATGATGACCCTAGGGCATGCTAAGTGCTAAGCAATGATCAGGGATTTTGTTGAAAAGCAGGGCACTGTGGTGATTACCAAAGCATGGCTTAAATGCATAGCTTTGTGTATGATGAGACCTCGTGATAGCCTCACACCCCGGTATGATGGTATGCTAATTATCAAATTAGCATGACTTTATGTTTTGCATGGATTCAGTCCACCGACGATATGACAGGTTGTGAAATTATGTTCGTTAACCTGAGAGAATGGGTGCGGTGTTGTGTACAAACACTGTATCCACTGAATGCCCGAGTGGTCTTTCGATCAGCAACCATCAAGATGGAATCCAAACTCCAGTACGAACCTTTTACGATTTTCAGTTGTATACCTACATAGCCAACATAGTGGTATGGGACACTATGCGAGCTAAGATTTATAAGTTTACTTTCGAAGAGTTTTACACACCTTATACATTATCATAATATCAAATGGTTTGATTTTAAACTATATCAAGCATGTTTTGCGATTATAAGGAAAACCCCTATCCTTTGGTGTGCACTTGCATTGTGTGATGAGACCTGGGGATTATAATCGTTCATTTTTCTAAAGATCGTGTTTTCAAAATATGTTTTATGATTGTTATGTTTGGATATGGTTGCTATGGTTGTGCACGTATCCATGGGAGAAAACCCATTCCATGACATGTGGCGTGGTCCCGAGATACCTTACTAAAATTAAGGCTAAGTATCATATTAGTAATAAAGGTTTTCTCACACCAGTCCCACGGTAGTTTGTTTTTCCGTTGCAAACTATGGGTGCCCATAATTTCCATATGGGCAGTTTGTTTGTTTGTTTTCAGTTATCGAGATCGGGTTCAAGCTTGAAGACTTGGAGTTCTAAAGAGAGCTGAAGTTTCATATGAAGGTCGGACGTACTCTACTATCGGTATATTATGTTAAGCCTAGATGGTTGTAATGGTATGTATAATCAATTTTGTATTCAAAAATGTTTCCTCTACAACGATATATTCTTATTATATTTTATCTGTTTCGCTGTGAGATTTGTATTCCATTGTGTTTGCTCTGATAAACCTTAAAGAAACGTACTTTTGCTTGCGTTAAATCAACATGGGTTCGGTTTTTGATCGGATTAAAGTGCGTGGAAGTGCGGGTCATCACAAGGAATTTCCAGGTTATATAAACACTTGAAAAATGGTTTGAAAAATCAAATTCAACATACATATGTTGACATACCCATTTTGACATGTCGACATATAACTGTCATATTTTTTATTTTCAAAAGAAGTGTCTTTTCACTATTTGAAATATTTTAGAAATGTTGCAACCTTTAGGACACTATAAATAGGGGATAATTTCAAATTTTTAATCATTCTTTCTTCACCTTATTAACCCCTTTACTTACCACCATTAAAATACATAAATTTCTTGATTTCTACACTTATACTCTGTCTATTTCAACAAAATTTATATCAAACTTCTTCTCTTCGCATTCAATATGTAACGACCCAAAAAATAGGAACCAATTTAATTTTTTATTATTTTGGCAATTTTAATGAATTTTGAATATTTAACATGATTTATTTTAAATAATAATGACTAGAAATTTATTTTGAATAGAATTAGAACGTATAAATTTATTTAAATCGAAATTAGAATATAAATTTTTATTTTAATTATAAAAGGAATTGGAAATGGCGTGGTAGTTTGAAAAATCAATTTCAAATTTCAGTTGAATGTACATGATTCAAAATAAACCAGATTTTAGTAAAACAAGAAATATTTGAATCTATGTGAAAATATCTTTCCAATGAATGTGAAAAATCCATATTTCATAATGGGAATAAAAAGTTATGCCTAGTTGAAAATTCAGAATAGTCGTTATGGAATATAATATAATAGAATAAATAGCCATTTTGCAAACGACCTCCGTTTTTGATGAGACCACTTCTGTTGGATCCGGAATGTCAAATTATTGCTAGGTTTCAAATTTCATAATTTTTGGATTTAATATGTGAGCGCAGTAAATTTAAATGCATTTGGTAATTTAAATTTGAGTTGGATCGAACAGAAAAAGCCCAATTTTCAAACAGTCTCCAACTTCGACGAAATTAGTTTTGTTAGGACCGTATCATCAAAACATAGCTAGATTTATTTTTCTGGAATTTTTAGAGTCAATATGTGGCCCCGGTAAATTAAAATGTGCTTTCAAATTCAATATATATTGATATATATTTTAATTTTGATGAAAACTGATCATAACAATCGAATTGGCTTACGGGACATATCCCATTGTGTCCGGAATGAGGGTATTTAGCTAGGGGCGATAGTCAATGGACTTCGTTTGGAGTTAGAAACGGTAAACTTTGATTTTCAGAAATAATAGAATAAAATAATATTAAGGGTCCGTTTGTCACAGGTCCCTATTAAGTTTCAAAATTAGGCTCACCCCCAGTCATAAACTTATTGTAAATTTAGTCCCTATTTTTCAAAAACATATAAAAAAATACAAAAAAAAATTAAAAAACCATGTAAATTCGTATTTAATTAAAACAATTAATCGTGAAAAAAATCAGATCAAAAAAACATTAAAAACAACGTCGAAATCATGAAATACAGAAAATCAACGAAATGCAGTAAATTGCATCAAAACATGCATATAAATAGATTAGTTGCATACATGTATGCATTTATTTCAAATCTGCGTCAAAACTGCAGTATAAATGCATACATGTATGCACATATTGTTAAAACATGCATCTGCTGATGCATTTGTTTAAAAACTGCATACCTACGTGCAACTTATTAACGTTTGCATGTATTTTGACATATATGCACACATGTATGCAGTTATATAGAAAAACTGCATACATGTATGCAATTTTTCAAACAGGCGTGCATAAATATATGCATGTGTATTCGAATAGTTGCATAAATGTATGCAACTATTCGTAAAAGTTGCATACATTGATGCAACTTTTTTTTTTTTTAATTTCTGTGGACTTCCGGGAATATTTATAGATTTTAGAATTTTTTTTTTTTTAAGTGATAGCGCCTGAAAATTTGGACAGAAAACGAAAGAGGCGGAGGTATGGAAAGTGGCAGGCGGAAGATTCCAGGCGGCAGCTAAAATAGGGGGCGGGTTTACAGAGAAAACATTAATTACAGGGATGTATTGTGAATTTAAAACTTGCAAAATAGTTGCATACATGTATGCAACTTTTGCCAATAGTTGCATACATGTATGCAAGTATTTCTGAAGCTGTTTCAGTTGAAAATATATGCAGAAACTTGCATACATGTGTGCAACTATTTGAAATACTTGCACACATGTATGCAAGTATTTACATGTGAAAATAAAATGTGTGCAGAAACTTGCATACATGTATGCAACTATTTTAAATACTTGCACACATGTATGCAAGTATTGCATGTAAAAATATAACAGAGAAATACTTGCACAGATGAATGCAAGTATTCCAAATATGTGCATGATTTGATGCAAATTACTGCATTTTTCGTTGTTTTCTGTATTTTTTCGATTTTGATGCATGTTTTGATTTTATTATGATCTGAATTTTTGGGCGAGTACATGTTTTATTTAAATACGAATTTACGTGATTTTTTTATATTTTTTTAATATTTTTTTTATGAATTTTCGAAAAACAGGGACTAAATTTACAATAAGTTTATGACCGGATGTGAGCCTAATTAAGTTTCGTTTTAGGGATGTGTGCCTAATATTCACTAATATTAAATAAAATACATAAATACTCCTTTCACTAAACCCTATCTTCCCCAATTGTTATCTGCCGTCGCCACTCAGAATAAACGGCTGAAACCGTTTGAAATTTGCTCCATCTTTTCTCCCAAACAATAGCGAATTAAAACCTGAAATTAAAAGGAAAATTCAAGGGGAAATCGAGCTCTTTAAATCCATGGTAGTATGATCGGAGATGGTTTGGCGAGCAGTTCAAATTTGGAGCTCGAAGTGGGTTCGGTTGAGGCAGTTTTGGGTGCGCCTGGGGTGTTCGAGTTCAACCGCGTCGATGGAGGATGTGCGGCTTGCGACGGCGGAGGGATGGCGATGTTTGATCGGAGTCACGACAGATGTGGCGGCGGCGGTTGGCAACCCTAGGTGGCGACGGGCTTTTGAAGGGGTTCAGGACATTTAACAGTGAGCATTTCTTTATGTAATCAATTTAATTAGTTTAGTAATTAAATTTTAAAATGAGAAAACATTGTTTAAACAAAAAGTTTATTAAATAAAATTAGCATTCTTTATTAAATAAAATTAGCATTGTTTATAGAATAAAATTAGAATTGTTTAAAATAGCATTTTTTTACATAAATAACATTGTGATAATAATGGGATTTTTTTATATAAAATAGTCTAAAATTAAAAATATGATTTTTTATTTATATGTAGACATGATTTTTAAAATATAAAAAGACATGATTTTTAAATATAAAATGATATGATTTTTAATTAGGTAAAAAAATTGGATTTTTAATTATATATGTCATTAGGATAAAAATATAATTTTTATAGAAATGGAATAACATATAAAAAATTGGATTTTTAATTATATGAATAACAATAATAAAAATGAGATCTTTATATGAACAGTATAAAATAAAAATGAGATTTTTATACGAACAGTATAAGAATAAGAATGTGATTTTCAATTATATACTACGATGTTAAAAATGTGATTTTTTTAATATAAAAATCGTGTGAAACAGATTGCGAAGGAACTGACTGGAAACGAATCCAATTCCAAACTGTTCAGAAATAAAGAATGGAGGAGTGGAAACCAAAGGTGAGAACTTCTCACTCAAATTTATTTTCTAGTTAAATATATACTAGGTTGTAGACAGGGTTTAGTAGCTCCTGACAACGTCGTCCACAAATCATGGACGACTTGTTTGATTGTATTGTGTTGTGGAAATTGATTGTGATTGTGATGTAAAATGAAAATTTGAATATTCATGTGATGACTAAAATATTTGAACAATAAAAAAATCATTTTTATTGTATATATGAACTGTATAAAATAGTCATGTGTTGAAATAAATATTCAAAAACAAATCGGACGATTTTTTTATGTACACCCACTTATCTAATACTAATTGGGACAATATGTTTTACACATCGCTGAACTTCACAAATAAAATATGTGTTTGTTGATTGAAACCCCACATGGGTATTGGGATGATATTTGACGTACTCTAATCCCAATTGTTTAGTTGTATGTCAATCGATGGGTTGACAGACTGTTGTAAGCATTAGTTATTTTTGTTTAATGCTTATCCATATAAATAAAATTATATGGTAATTGATAGAGTCTGGTTCCCATTCAGAATTAACAAATATTTTTAAATAATATTCAGTGTATAATCAAAATAATATATTTTGAAAATATTATCATTTAATGATAAGGAATATTCAAATTTGATTTGAAATTTGAAATGAAATCAAAATTGTTTTAAAATGAATTTAAAACGAATTTATTAAGGAATATTCAAATTTGATTTGAAATTTGAAATGGAATTGAAATCGTTTTAAAATGAATTTAAAACGAACTTATTAAGGAATATTCAAATTTGATTTGAAATTTGAAACGAAGTTAGAATCGTTTTAAACCGAATTTAAAACAATTTCTAAAATACATTTTAAATGAAAATCGACGAAATATATATAATATATATCATATATATTTAATTGCCTGAATAGAACGCGTCGTGCCGCTGTAGTTCGCGAATTTCGACCATTGTATTCTAATAGACATTACGGGAGATCCAACCGTCAGATTCTCCTAAAACTGGAACCGTTGGGTTCGTATCGAAAAGAACTTTCCAAGGAATATAAGAGATATGAAATCTAATTGTTGGATTTGGAATTATGTCCAAATAAAATTTGGAAAAGGTCGGTGTAAGTGCAGTTCGATGACCGTTTACGGAAATCGACTGAAAGGGCCTTGATAAAATTATTAAAAATATTAATAATTTGTGTAAAATCATAATAAATGATTTGGAAAGTATTAGGGTGAAAAATTCCATATTTGAAAAGATAAGAAATATTTTTAGTCGAAATGAACTAGAATTATAATCCAATATTTTTGAATAAATAAATTGGATTTGAAATGGTTTTTAAAGTAACCAGAATTTCCAATATATGAATTAAAATGGATTTAAATCTAAATTATCTTCGGAATATTTTGATATTGGATTCCGTGATTATACGGATATTGTGGAGGAATTTGGAATATATTATATGAATTAGATTTTTAATTAAGATTTAGTGAAGTTTTCCAATTAATTAATATTTCATTGGAATTGAATAAAAGAATTTGGATTTTGGGTTTGTCGTGAATGGTATCTTAAATAACATTCGTTCTTAAACTACGTGTGAAATGAATACGTCTGTTAATTAAGATTATTAGAGTTTCCAGTTAATTAACATTTAATTGGAATAAAATGGGATGTGAATTAGGTTTATTGTGAACTGTGTTTTTAACGACATTCGTTCTTTAACCCGATTTACAGTGAAATGTGATTTGGAATTTATTAATCTTTAATTAAGATTTAAGAAAATTTTCCAAAGAAAAGTTCCCGATTTCATAAAATAAATTGGACTTGAATGGAATTCGATTTGGTAATAATCAAAGTGAACTTCTGTGGAGGAAGACTGTTACTATATATGGAATTTAAAAGGCTTGGCTATTATTCCATCTATATTATCGGTTTGATATGGAAGTTTATATCGATTATATATATTGATCTATTTTCCGTGAAGATTCCATTAATAATGGAATGTGATTTTGAGTTTATCGTGAGTTGTGTTTTGAATGACATTAGTTCTTTAACCCAGTTAAAGATTAGATTAATTTCTTAACTTTGAATAATCATTAAGCAATGATTTTAGAGATTAAAACAAAGTAGAGTTTTAATGAATCTTTAATTAGATTGAAAGGTGAATCTGATAACTAAAATTATCAAATTCGATAAATGATCGAGAATGGAGTTTCACCAGTTTTGCTCCAAGCGATAGTTAAATCTTTAATTAGATTTGAACATGAAATGGTAATTAAATTTACCGATAACATCGTGGTGTTAGATATGGAGTATTACCAGTTTTGCTCCACGGGATAAATAGGTTGGGATTGGAAAATTTAACAAATGATTACTTCGGTAAGGTTCGCTAATCCCGACTAGTTTATAAACCTTAAATTGGTTTGAATTGATATCCAAAGGAAGGTTAAAGAATAAATTTAAAGAATTTATCTTTGTTAAAATTAATGGGAACATTTCCCAAAGGATATGAATATTTAAACAAAAGAATATTCTAAATTGGAATGAGGCGTATGTTTTGTTTTTATAACACTTGTTTATAAAATACGCGAGTTATTCGGAAAGACCGGGTTTATCCCATTCTGAATAACTGAATCGACGATAAGTCGACGATGATGACCAGAGGTCTTCACATCATTTGGATGATTACTGATGTCTTGATTAGGCTGTACACCCAAGACAAGGTAATAAGTGGTGATCATCTAGACGTACTTGGAGATTAACCGGATATGCGAGGACCTCTCTCCTGTATTGGACATATGAGATGAGGAATAAGGTGCCTCCGGTTTCGTTCAGACCCAGAACGAACTTGTAAATGGATGTGTGTCTGACATTGGATTTTATTCTGTGTTGATTGATCTCTATTAAATATATATCTGTTTGGTGGCGGAGAATTTATTCTCTTGCTTAACACCCTTCTCTGAGACGTACGAGCTCAGAGGTTATATATTGATAGACATCAGTCGCACGACATGAATTGTCAGTGTGGCATGCTGAGATGCAAATGATCAAGGCTTCTGTTGAAAAGCAGAGTCTTATGGTTGATGATCAAAGCACGACTTTAATATAGCATAGCTTTGTGTATAGCGTTAATTCGCGAGCCTCACACCCCGGTGTGAACCAGAAACGGGAGAGGACTTCAGGGAGGACATGCGTTTCCTTCTAACTAGGAGTGGTGTCATGGCATGGAGCCCAGACATTTTACTTATGTGGATGATGGATAGCGAGGCTCCTCGATTATATCGGTCTTTATGGGGCCAATGGATGGTTTGGTCGAAATACTGACCAGTTTATGCCCCATAGGGCGGGGAAACGTATTGTTTAGACATTTTAATCCACCAAGGTGGATCGGCCCCGACGATCCAAAGGCTTGACTGAGTACTTGCCTGATACATGGTAGGCTAGATTGTCTCGAAGCGGTAAGGACGGTCCCTTGCCTTGGTTCACTGATGGAAATCCAACTTCCAATACGTGATTCTGCGGTTTTAATTGTAGAACTAGTATGACAACATGATAGATGGTACCCATGCCGTCTAGGATTAATACATTTATATTTGAAGTTGTTTTATACACTATGCACTTATAATAATATCAAATGATTTGTTTTAAACGTACCAAGCATGTTTGGCTATTATAAGTGAAAACCCTATCCTCCGACTTGCGTTGCATTGTGTAATGGGACCTGGGTCTTATAATAGCTTCATTTTTCCAAAAAAACATTGCGATGTTTTGTTATATGCACTGGTATTCTTGGGAGGAAACCCATTCCGTGTTATACGGCATGGTCCCTTGATTTACCAAATTTTAAATTAAAGTTTTAAATAACTGTTTTAGTTCTCACACCAGTCACATGACTGACCTGGAGTTTATTGTTTTAACCTAAACTCTGGGTGCCCCTATTTTCCAAATGGGCAGCTAGTAGTTTTGGGTTTGCAGATTATATTCACAGGATCTTGGTTTACAGCTGTAGATATAATCGGAAAGCTCTATATCCGTGTATTTGTTTTAGTTGTGTTATGTATTATTTTCCGCTGTTATGTATTCAAAAGTAATTTTAGATCTATGAATTTATCAAATGTATATTATTTATTCATACTCTGTATATTCTTGTACTCTGATGTAAATTGTTGTAATAAGCAATAAAATGTTCTTCTGTTTGTGTTCTAATTTATCGTGTTCTCAACTCAACCCGGGCTTTCCTTTACGGGGAAGTTCGGGTCGTTATAGTTTGGTATCAAAGCTTTGGTTTACAGAGCTCGAGAACAAGACATGTTAGAACCAAACGAAAGAATTCACCAGAGATTGGATTAGTAATATCCAATAAGGATGACTCGTTAGAGATAGGATTAGTAGTATCCTAGAATGAGTGTGAAGAGTAGTGTTTTTGAAATAAAAATGAAAACAAACTTTTGTTTTGAAAATTTATATTATATTATACGTATTTGAATATTTATTTTAAATTAGTTTGGACAATCGAGTATATAAAGATTTTGCATATATGCTTTGCAAACGTATATTCTAAGTTTTAATATGCTGGATAGATATAAAATCACACTCTAGTCACTCGAAGATGATTCTGATGATTGGTGCATCATCATCAGAGTTTATGTTCGAGATTCGAAAGTGGGATTTCTATATATTTCCAGCTGGTGTGAGAACCAAAGCTAGATAGGGTTATTGTTGTGAATTGGCATCAAAACATGATTTTGTGTATATATATCAAAGTTATGAATTTGAAATTTTAATTAACCAATTGATTGCTGGTTGTGTTGTTTGATTATTAGTTTAAATAATAAAAATATTGGAATGGTAATTGATTAAAACCAATATAAGAATGTATGGAAAATTTAGCCAAATTGAAACAAATTATTGAACTGAATTGAAAATTTATTGAAATTGCATGTATGTACATATATATGTGTGAGTAGGTCATAGCAGGGAAGCTAAGCAGAGGAATAAAATTGTATGCCCGACAAATAGGTACATATTTACTAATTTATTGGGTTTTGGTGATTTTATGAGTCGATTGGCTTTTTATTTTTCTTTTTGGATGGCGAGGGCCCTGCGTGGCTAGTTTAGATTTTAAGTATCTTCCCATACAATGGAGGTTGTGGCGAAATTTTTCGAAAATTTAGGGTGTTAGCCAATTTTTTGAAAAATTAGAAATTCTTAGAAACTGAAAAGTTGAAGAATGAACACTAGAATGAAAGTTGATTTGATTAGTTAAACAACTTTTAGCTTCGTTCCTTTTTTTAGGACGAAAAGATTTTAAGTGGGGGAGATTGTAACAACCGGAAAATCGGAACCAATTTTTTTTTTTTTGGCAATTTTAATGAATTTTGAATATTTAAAATGATTTATTTTAAATAATAACGACCATAAATTTATTTTGAATAGAATTAGAATGTATAAATTTATTTAAATTGAAATTAGAATATAAATATTTATTTTAATTATAAAAGGAAATGGAAATGGCGCGGTAGTTTGAAAATTCGATTTCAAATTTCAATTGAATGTACAGGATTCAAAATAAACCAGATTTTAGTAAAACCAGAAGTATTTGAATCTGTGTGAAAATATCTTTCCAACGAATGTGAAAAATCCAGATTTCATAACGGGAAAAAAATTATGCCTAGTTGAAAATTCAGAATAATCGCTATGGAATTTAATATAATATAATAAATAGCCATTTTGGAAAAGACCTCCGTTTTCGACGAAACCACTTCTGTTGGATCCGGAATGGCAAATTATTGCTAGGTTTCAAATATCATAATTTTTGGACTTAATATGTGAGCGCAATAAATTTAAATGCATTTGGTAATTTAAATTTGAATTCGATCGAACAGAAAAATCCCATTTTTCAAACAATCTCTAAATTCGACGAAATTTGTTTTTTAGGACGTATCGTCAAAACATAGCTAGATTTATTTTTCTGGAATTTTTGGAGTTAATATGTGGCCCCGGTAAATTTAAATGTGCGTTCAAATTCAATATATATTGATATATATTTTAATTTTGACGAAAACTAATCATAACAGTCGAATTGGCTTAAGGGACATATCCCATTGTGTCCGGAATAGGGGTATTTAGCTAGGGGCGATAGTCGTTGGACTTCGTTTGGAGTTAGAAACGGTAAACTTCAATTTTCAGAAATAATAGAATAAAATAATATTAAATAAAATATATAAATACTCCTTTCACTAAACCCTATCTTCCCCAATTGTTATCTGTCGCCGCCACTCAGAATAAATGGCTGAAATCGTTCAAAATTTGCTCCATCTTTTCTCCCGAACGACAACGAATTAAAACGCGAAATTAAAAAGAAAATTCAAGGGGAAATCGAGCTCTTTAAATCCATGGTAGTATAACCGGAGATGGTTTGGCGAGCAGTTCAAATTTGGAGCTCGAAGTGGGTTCGGTTGAGGCAGTTTTGGGTGCGCCTGGGGTGTTCGAGTTCAACCGCGTTGATGGAGGAGGTGCGACTTGCGACGGCGGAGGTGGTGGCGATGTCTGATCGGAGCCACGGTAGATGTGGCGGCGGCGGTTGGCAACCCTAGGTGGTGACGGGCTTTTGAAGGGGTTCAGGACATTTAACAGTGAGCATTTCTTTATGTAATCAATTTAATTGGTTTAGTAATTAAATTTTAAAATGAGAAAACATTGTTTCAAAAAAAGATTATTAAATAAAATTAGCATTCTTTATTAAATAAAATTAGTATTTTTTATAGACTAAAATTAGAATTGTTTCAAAATAGCATTTTTTTTACATAAATAACATTGTGATAATAATGGGATTTTTTATATAAAATAGTCTAAAATTAAAAATATGATTTTTTATTTATACGTAGACATGATTTTTAAAATATAAAAAGATATGATTTTTAAATATAAAATGATATGATTTTTAATTAGGTAAAAAAATTTGATTTTTAATTATATATGTCATTAGGATAAAATTATGATTTTTATAGAAATGGAATAGCATATAAAAATTTGGATTTTTAATTATATGAATAACAGTAATAAAAATGAGATCTTTATATGAACAGTATAAAAATAAAAATGAGATTTTTATATGAACAGTATAAGAATAAGAATGTGATTTTCAATTATATATAGCGATGTTAAAAATGTGATTTTTTTTAATATAAAAATCGTGTGAAACAGATTGCGAAGGAACTGACTGGAAACGAATCCAAATCCAAACCGTTCAGAAACAAAGAATGGAGGAGTTTAAACCAACGGTGAGAACTTCTTACTCAAATTTATTTTCTAGTTAAATATATACTAGATTGCAGATGGGCTTAGTAGCTCCTGACACCGTCGTCCACAAACCATGGACGACTTGTTTGATTGTATTGTGTTGTGGAAATTGATTGCGATTGTGATGTGAAATGAAAATTTAAATATTCATGTGATGAATAAAATATTTTAAAAATAAAAATATTATTTTTATTGTATATATGAACTGTATAAAATAGTCACGTGTTGAAATAAATACTCATAAACAATTCAAACGATTTGTTTATGTACACCCATTTATCTAATACTGATTGGGCCGATATATTTTACACATCGCCCAACTGCACAAATAAAATCTGTGTTTGTTGATTGAAACCCCACACGGGTATTGGGATGATATTTGATGTACACTAATCCCAATTGTTTAGTTGTATGTCAATCGATGGGTTAACTGATTGTTGTAAGCATTAATTATTTATATTTAATGCTTATGCAGTTGTGTAGTGCACTCTGGCTGATGGTTGATTGTTTATCATTGTTGATATATGCATGTGTTGTATGAAATCCATATAAATAAAATTATATGGTAATTGATAGAGTCTGATTCCAATTCAGAATTAATAAATATTTTTAAATAATATTCAGTGTATTATCAAAATCAGATTTTTTGAAAATATTATCATTTTAATATTATAATGATAAGGAATATTCAAATTAGATTTGAAATTTGAAATGAAATCGTTTTAAAATGAATTTATTAAGGAATATTCAAATTTGATTTGAAATGGAATTGAAATCGTTTTAAAGTGAATTTAAAACGAATTTATTAAGGAATATTCAAATTTGATTTGAAATTTTAAATGAAGTTAGAATCGTTCTAAACCGAATTTAAAACGATTTATAAAATTTGTTTTAAATGGAAATCGACGAAATATATATAATATATATATCATATATATTTAATGGCTTGAATAGAAGGCGCCGCGCCGCGGCAGTTCGCGAATTTCGATCGTTGACTTTGAATGGACATTACGGGAGATCCGACCGTCGGGTTCTCCTAAAACTGGAACCATTGGATTAGTATCGAAAAGAGCTTTCCAACGAATATAAGAGATATGAAATCTAACAGTTGGATTTGGAATTATGTCCAAATCAAATTTGGAAAAGGTCGGTGTAAGTGCAGTTCGATGACCGTTTATGGAAATCGACTGAAAGGGCCTTGATAAAATTATTAAAAATATTAATAATTTAGGTAAAATCATAATAAATGATTTGGAAAGATTTGGGATGAAAAATTCCATATTTGAAAAGATAAAATATATTTTTATCGAAATGAACTTCCTATGAACTAGAATTATAATCCAATATTTTTAAATGAATAAATTGGATTTGAAATGGTTTTAAAAATAACCAAAATTTCCAATATATGAATTGAAATGGATTTGAATCGAAATTATCTTCGGAATATTTCGATATTGGAATCCGTAATTATACGGATATTGTGGAGGAATTTGGAAGATATATATATATATATATATCGTTATTCCCAATACGATATTTGTTGATTTCAAAATTTAATACTGAATATAAGTCGATATAATTTCTATTAAAAGCCTTGTATTTAATATTGAATTGGATTTTGGGTTTGTCACGAATAGTGCCTTTATTAACACTGTTCTTAAACCCAGATAAGGAAAGAATAGATCTTTTAATTAAGATTTAGTGAAGTTTTCCAGTTAATTAATATTTCATTGGAATTGAAAAAAAGAATTTGGATTTTGGGTTTGTTGTGAATGGTGTCTTAAATAACATTCGTTCTGAAACCCCGGTGAAAAGAATAAATCTTTTAATTAAGATTATTAGAGTTTCCAGTTAATTAACATTTAAAATGGGATGTGAATTGGGTTTATTGTGAACTGTGTTTTTAACGACATTCGTTCTTTAACTCGATTTACAGTGAACTGTGATTTGGAATTTATTAATCTTTTAATTAAGATTTAAGGGAAATTTTCCAAAGAAAAGTTTCTGATTTCATAAAATAAATTGGAATGGAATGGAATTCGATTTGGTAATAATCAAAGTGAACTTCTGTGGAGGAAGACTGTTACTATGTATGGAATTTAAAAGGCTTGGTCGTTATTCCATCTATATTATCGGTTGGATATGGAAGTTTATATCGATTATATATATATACTGATATGTTTTCCGTGAAGATTCCTTTGTTAATGGAATGTGATTTTGAGTTTATCAAGAAATGTGTTTTAAATGACATTAGTTCTTTAACCCAGTTAAAGATAAGATTAATTTCTTAACTTTGAATAATCATTAAGTAATGATTTTTGAGATTAAAACGAAGAAGTGTTTTAATGAATCTTTAATTAGATTTAAAGGTGAATCTGATAACTAAAATTATCAAATTCAATAAATGATCGAGAATGGAGTATCACCAGTTTTGATCCAAGCAATAGTTAAATCTTTAATTAGATTTGAACATGAAATGGTAATTAAATTTACCGATAACACCGTGGTGTTAGATATGGATTATTACTAGTTTTACTCCACGGGATAAATAGGATGGGATTGGAAAATTTAACAAATGATTATTTTGGTAAGGTTCGCTAATCCTGACTAGTTGATAAACCTTAAATTGTTTTGAATTTATATCCGAAGGAAGATTAAAGAATAAATTTAAAGAATTTATCTTTGTTAAAATTAATGGAAACCTTTCCCCAAGGATATGAATATTTAAATATAAGAATATTCTGAATAGGAGTGCGGCGTATGTTGTGTTTTTATAACACTTGTTTATAAAATACACGAGCTATTCGAAAAGACCGGGTTTATCCCATTCTGAATAATTGAATCGACGATAAGTCGACGATGAAGATGGTGGTTAAAAATCGCAGGTCTTCACATCGTTTGGATGATTACTGATGTCTTGATTGGTTTGTACACCCAAGACGAGGTAATAAGTGGTGATCCTCCAGACGTACTTGGAGATCGACCGGATACGCGAGGACCACTCTCCTGTATTGGGCATATGGGACGGGAAATAAAGTGCCTCCAGTTTCATTCAGATCCAGAATGAACTTATAAATGGATGTGTATCTGACATTGGATTTTATTCTGTGTTGATTGATCTCTATTAAATATATATCTGTTTGGTGGCGGAGAATTTATTCTCTTGCTTAACACCCTTCTCTGAGACGTATGAGCTCAGAGGTTATATGTCGATAAACATCAGTCGCACGGCTTGAATTGTCAGTGTGGCATGCTGAGATGCAAATGATCAAGGCTTCTGTTGAAAAGCAGAGTCTTTTGGTTGATGATCAAAGCACGACTTTAATATAGCATAACTTTGTGTATAGCGTTAATTCGCGATCCTCACACCTCGTTGTGAACCAGAAATGGGAGAGGACTTCAGGGAGGACATGCGTTTCCTTCTAGCTAGGTGTGGTGTCATGGTATGGAGCCCAGACATTTAACTTATGTGGATGATGGATAGCGAGGCGCCTTGGTTATATCGGACACTACGGGGCCGATGGATGGTTTGGTCGATGTACTGACCGGCTTACACCCCATAGGGCGGGGAAACGTATTGTTTAGGCATTTTAATCCACCAAGGTGGACCGGCCCTGACGATCTAAAGGCTTGACTGAGTACTTGCCTGAGACATGGTAGGCTAGATTGTCTCGAAGCGGTAAGGACGATCCGTTGCCTTGGTTCACAGATGGAAATCCAACTTCCAATACGTGATTTTGCGGTTTTAATTGTAGAACTAGTATGGCGACATGATAGATGGTACCCATGCCATCTAGGATTGTTACATTTATATTTGAAGTTGTTTTATACACTATGCACTTATAATAGTATCAAATGATTTGTTTTAAACGTACCAAGCATGTTTGGCTATTATAAGGTAAAACCCTATTCTCCGGCTTACGTTGCATTATTTAATGGGACCTGGGTCTTATAATAGCTTCATTTTTCCAAAAAGCATTGCGATGTTTTATTATATGCACTGGTATTCTTGGGAGGAAACCCGTCCCGTGTTATACGGCGTGGTCCCTTGATTTACCAGATTTTAAAGTAAAGTTTTAAATAATGGTTTTAGTTCTCACACCAGTCACATGACTGACCTGGAGTTTATTTTTTTTAACCTGAACTCTAGGTGGCCCTATTTTCCACACGGAAAGCTAGTAGTTTTGGGTTTGTAGATTATATTCACAGGATCGTGGTTTACAACTGGAGATATATTCGAAAAGCTCTGTATTCGTGTATTTGTTTCAGTTGTGTTATGTATTATTTTCCGCTGCTATGTATTCAAAAGAAATTTTAAATCTCTGATATTTATCAAATGTATATTATTTATTCATACTCTGTATATTCTTGTACTGTGATGTAAATTGTTGTAATAAGCAATAAAATGTTCTTTTGTTTGTGTTTTATTTGTCATGTTCTCAACTCAATCCGCTCCGCACCAGCCTACATTTCCTCCGGAAGTGCGCTGTACGCATGTCCCGACTAGCACGGAACGGTCGCCAAAGAAAGGAAAGAAGGGAATGAACTAATCAAGGAACCTGTAGAATGTCTCACAGCGCATGGGATAAAATAAAATAATAATAACATACTTGACATAAAACAGGTGAGACAGTATATAAGCTGATAACTAATAATCAATGTCAACATCAAAGCAGAGGAAATCCAAATACAGCTTATTACAACTTTCCAAATTTACTGTCTCTAAACAAAAAGGAAGCTAAAATAGAAGATACACCACCAATGCCCAAGCAGTGATCTTCAACAACACAGGGAGAATACTATATATATTACGTGGAAGCCTCCTGCTCGTCTCCGGATCATCTACCCGTTCATCACCAGCTAACCTGTCTCTAGTCTGCTCGTGTGAGCACCCAGAGTAATAAGAGGAGACATAAAACTCTGGGTCAGACATAAAGCCTGGTATGAGCGATAAGCATCTAAACAGAATAATAACAGGTATACCAAACCATACCTGAACTTGGACCTGCAACCAAAGAGTTAGTACCACATACCGTACAGTACTCTAAGGTGCCATAATAAATAGTGTAAGAATACAGGGGTGGGGTGTGCATGTCACAATGATAGCAAACAAATCATCCATAGCAACCATCCTCACATCTCTCACTCAGTGCGTAAAGCATACGATATCTACCACTTTGGGACACTAGACAAATTGAGGTAACGACGAATCCCGACTTGTAGAAACCCTGCTGTGACCAAGCTAAACACATGGAGTCATGGCCAAACACTTCAATGACCCACCTCATTGGTCGCAGCCCTTGGTCCTACCAATGCCGTAATGGCCCTGAATCCGCCTTCGTACCTCCTACCTGTAACGACCCGTATTTTTGACTGAAAAATATTTAATATTCTTTTTATATCAATTTAGAATTTCAAATGGATTTACTATATATATAATTTGGTTATTAAAATAAATATAGACGTATAATTTATATATAATTATATAATGGTTTTTATATAAATAGAATATCGTTTTATAAACCCAGAACCTTAAAATGTTGAGTTCTAAATTTTTATTGTTGGAATTGAAGTTGTTGCTTTAATACGACGATATTAATTTATTATCGTCATTTTTAAAACTTAATTTAATTTGTATTAAGGTTATATGAGATTTAGATTATTTAACTCACATTAAGCTTGTGTGCAATATAGATAATTTATAATACAAGTCCCTCGATGCATATGCCATCAATGGTTCACTTGATTCGACAAAGGAAACAAATTAAAAACGTGAATACATCATAAATAAAGGGGTCACGCCATAAAACGTGAACATAACAAAAATGAAACCGGAATATATAGAACAATAAAAATGAAATATATTCAACATAGAAGCAAGTTGCTACATGAAAACAAAAAACAAAATATATACTATCACGAATGCAAACTGGTCATTTACAAAGGAAAATAAATTATATACAACGGTGTGTATAAGTGCAAGTACAAAGAAACAGAACGTACATAATTGTACCAATGCAAAACACAAAGCAGAAGGAAAAAGAAAATAGAAAAAAAAAGAACATTGTTGCGTCCCCTTTGTACTGTTGGGTCCTTTTTTCTTCTTCTTTCTTTCTGTCCATCAAACTGCTATTGCTTCCCCTCACCTCTTCTATTCTTGACTGTTGCGCCATCGACCCATACCAATGCTGCACGCCACGTTGCATCCAAGAAACAGTAAACCAAGATTTCTCTCCATGTGCACTGATCTGAAAATAAAGAGAAAAATAAAAAAAAAAGACCAATGAACAGCAAAACATGAACAAAAACAAATATATATTCATGATCAAAGGGACAGCCTAGAAACGCAGTACAAACAGCTAAAAGTTTAGGTAAATATATATTATCTATATAAGGCAGATTTTATAAATCAATGAACAGTGAATAAACTTCTATAAAACAGTAACTACCAGCTAAGTGAGAACATATATGAGTTGAATGTACAATGCCAAACATGATGGACATAACAATGCAGTGTAAATTCAAATTCCAACATGAAACAGTAAAACCAAATGGCCAAGACAGCTAAGAGGAATTAGACAATTCATAAATGATGAAAAACAAATATATGTACAACTAAATAAGGCATCTCAGTAGATGTTTAATCAGGGAAAAGCCGAGACCCCAAAGTCTTGTTTCACTTTGGAAAGCCAAAGAATTCAAAATGAACTTCTAAAGAAAACAAGACAATAAACAGCTAGAGAAAGGATAGCCAGATAGCTAGGATATTTGTACAGACAGCTAGGAAAATGAATCATGAACCGCAATAGGAAGAGTAGAAATAGCTAGGAAAGGAATCAAATATATATGTATCTATCTTTGTCATCAAATCTACAGACAAATAAATTGAAAACAATTGATTTTATCATAAAGGCTGTACCATATTTTTTAAAAATCCAAAACAGAAAATCTATGGTACGATTTTCAAATCCCTGAGTTGAAATAACAATTCATCACATTTAAAAATCCATCACAGAATCTACAGCCTGCAGTTTAAAATATCTGCATTTGAAATGAACAAGTCATAGGCCCTATTTCACCTGCTCTATACAATTTAAATCACGGTTTCACGTCGACCCGACCAACAGACAATGAAATACAATACTTAATTCATCAAATCTCTACAAACCGAGTATGCAGTGATCAATAACCATCACTGTATAAATCAATCTGAAAAGGGAAAAGGAGAAAAATCCCAATGGCCTATAACATAGCTGAGCCTACCTAGGGTAAACAACGATAGACGTTGATCATATCCAAACTAGAACTAACACTATAAATACACATCACGCAGCATGTTTTTCAACCACCAGAACCACACAAACGAACGCAGTAAAATATATCATTCCAACCACAAAGAAAAATTAAAATTAAAATCATACAGCAAGGGAAAAATCAAGTAAACACTTATCTGAGTTTGAAATTGCAGTCTCTTCATCTCAGTATCACTTTCGAAGTATTTTGTGGTAGGTTTGTTCGAACCAAAGAATTAGGGTTCGGGTTTTCTTTTCACGAGTAAGGCTTCGAATCTGATTTTATGGGGTCGATGCGAAGGAGGCTGCGAGTTCTAGTTGATTTCGGAGTCAATCGTGGGATTTTGGGTGGTGGCATGTTTGCTGAAGAAAATCGAGGGGTTAGGGGTTGAAAAAGTCGAACGACGCTAGAGGGAAGAGGAGGAGTCGACGATCGCGCTGGAATTGGGGGTCACCACTGGCTCTCCGATCGAAGGTAAGAAGGGGAGGCGTTGGGATTTCTTGTGGCGGCGAGGGTTTCTTTCTGACGAGATGGAAAAAAATAGAGCGGATGGGATTAAAAATGAAGAACAATGGATCAAATAAAGGGCGGCTCGTGTTTTAACCGGAAGGGTTTTCAAGTGGGCGGGTTGGGCTTGCAACGTGGAGATTGGGCCTGAAAGGGGTCACGTGGGCCTGCAAAACAAGAAACCAATTTCGGTAATAAAATCTAATGGCCTGGTTAAGTTTATTTACAAATAGTTAGGGTAAATTGTTTGAAATTAAAAGTTAATTTATTTTAAATTGTTATACTTTAATCACAACAGGATTTGGAACAAATGAGCTAATTGGCGGTCGCAATTTGGGACGAGGCAGGAACCGACGGAGCAGTGAATGAAGGAGCCATCCCGAAATATTTAAAACAAAAATTGACCAATTCAAGATAGAATGGAACCGTGTTTATAAGCAGGACGTTACAAAAAGGAATCGAACGAGTTGGAATTCATTTGAAACGAGCCGTGTATACAACGCGAACCCAGGTGAGTTAATCTCACTCAGTTCCCACTTATAAAATTTTTAAGTCGGGTTTATCATCTCTATGTTATGGCTGCTAGTTATTGGTTGGTTGATGGGTATTTGAATGCGTGTTAAATATTTATATCAACGATATTAAATTAAACGGTTGTTTAATTTAAATAAAATAACATCGTTATTTTTAACGATGAATTCCAAACAAGGTAACTTACCTTGTTGGTTACGTTTATTATAATATAAACGTTTTTAAATTAAATTGGGTGCTTGGATTGTTATTGGTTGACTGTTATCAGTTAGATTGATTATTTATCTGATATGAAATGGTAGAACCCATATGATTGGCTTATAGAATTGGTTGTTGATTGTGAAACCCAAATTCAACATTTGATTGGTTATCAACCAATAGATGACATTGGTTAAGAATTTATAGCAGATGGCCAAGTTACGAACTGTTTTAGAAAGTTCGATTTACCGTCAAGTGAGGCGGTAAAAGAATGAAGTCATGAAATTTAGTTTATAACTGAATGTAGATTTTAAATACTTTTTTAAATAAAGTTTTAAAAAGAAAATGATTTAAAGGATTTAAAAAGGGGTTTCAAAATTTGAATTTAGAGAAAGGTTTAGTATTAGGTTTTGAAATAAAAATCCAACTAATAAAGGGATTAAAGTTGAAAAGCTAATGTGTCAAAAATAACCATGTGGTTAAAAAGGAAGATTTCAAAAGGGCAAGAGGGTTTTATAAAACCATACCTTTGTACCGTAGTAAAGTGATATTAAAACAAATATGAGTTTTTGAATTACGATTCATATTTAGCTTAAGACCAGAACGTTGTTGATCAAGGTCTGAGAGGTAATTAAAATACCCCAACTTGAGCGACTTCGGGATTTGTCGAAGGATGGTATGAATCGTGATAGTGAAGTTATTAAAGCAGATTATTTTTGAGAAATAATAATGAATCGTTATTTGAAGAATTTCGATATACGATGAGTTTTCAAAATAAAAGGAAAAAAAGCGGGGCGTGAGAATAGGAAATGATATTTCCGTGGTAACAAAATAAAAGGAGATTTTGTAACAATTGTTTACGATAGTAAGTGAATGAATCTCGTCAGTATAAGTGATAAGTAATGTGGTGGAAATGTTTTGAAAGATAGTAACGAGAAATTGGGCAGGACTTCAAGATATTTCTTTTAAGTATTTTAAATAAAATGATTTGAGAATATTTATCATAACTTATATATTATCCTTGGTATTACAACGAATATATTATTTATAGCCAAGTGATGTTGTGAAATAAACCAATATGCTTATTTTGTTTTATGACTGTTTATTTTGATAGTTAAATAACCGACTATCAAAATCATGCCCAATACGCTGTTAGTACGGAAAGACCGGGATCGAATTCATATTCGAAAACCATTCCGACCAGCGAATACGTGAAGACGTCGATTGAAGACGGAGCAATTGAAGACCGTGGATCTTCATAAGCGGAAGGATTACTTGACGAATATTCTCTATGTTGCAACGTAGAGATATTCTGACGTGATTCGGTCGGGGTTGAGATTTTGCGGATTGCAAGGACAACTCGCTACCGATCCTTGGGGTGATTCCTATATAAGAATGCGGTAGGAGGGTACCTTCAGTTCATCCTGTTCCTGGATGACTTGTATGGACGAATGTCTGACAGAGTATTTCTAATGGGTCACGTACGTTGGTTTCTTCAAACGTGTCATAGTTGGTTAGCTCCCAACTAGGGTATTTTTGTAGACGTCAATTAGTGATATCCAGAGGATCTGACGTTGTGGCATTCAAAGTGAATGGTGGCCAGGTGTTCGAAGGGAATTCTAGCCTCAAGCCTCATCAACCGGGAGATGACAAAAATCGGGCAGGCAGCATGGCTATGTGGGTCGCTCCCATTAGGGTGTATAATCACCTATCTAGAGAAATTCCTTTTGTTTCTTAATCTATCGATTCTGCCCATTCGGGAACGGTGGTTTGAGTCCAACCGTTGGTGATATACATTCGATACACTCAAGCGAAATGAGTGGTCGGTCATGTGTGGGCCGGGTTGCAAGACGTTCTTGTTGAACCCAGTGTATTCAGCTCTAGAGATACACGATCGGAAGGTGGTCCCATACCTTGTCATAGTTGGAATCCATTCTCCAATAAGCGCCCGCGGTTTTGTTTGTATACTATATATGTAGAGCGTGAGATGCAAGCGTTCTACTAGATTCTATTTACTTGTATTTAGACACTATTATAATATCAGACAAGATATGATTTCAAGACAGTTTTGGGTCATAGTAAGGTAAAAACCGTCCGTGTTTATGTGTGGGCTGGTCTTACTATTATCCTTTTCTTTCAAAAGGATTTTGAACTTAAAAATCAAGATGGATGTTATATAAACTTTGCGAGATTTTCTCACTCTGGTTCACCAGACTGACCCGGTATTTGTAATACTCGGGTTAGACCGAGGTGTACAGGTCCAGGTTATCAGATGCTGAGAAGAGATGAGCTAGAAGAATTCAGACGTATGAAGTGATAATATTCCGCTGTGTGTTGTATATGAGGACCGATTATTATAACTGTCCAGATGTGAAATGTACTCTGATGATTGTAAGTATATTTTCAAAGCTCTCAATAAAGATTTATTTCTATATTATATTTTGTTCCGCTGCGATGTGAGACTCTGTGTCGTGTTGGGTCTTCTTCTTCTTCTATTCTAATATTTCTTTCTTTCTTATCTCACCCTCTAAATTCTTTCAAATAGCAATCTGGTGGGTTCGATACTTGAGTTTTGGCAGGTAATACAGGGTTTATGTATTATGGTCAGAATTCGGGCGTCGAATCCCTACCGGGTCGTTACAGTGGTATCAGAGCTATTGGTTGAGTAGTAACCTTGGCTCTGTGGCGTAACTCAATAGAGATGGGGTTAGTAACACCCTAGTTTGAGTTTGAGTGTATATATATCTGAGAGCGTATTTGTAAATTCTATATAAAATTATTTTATATTGTGTCTAGTTCGATTTTAAACTAGAAACAGACACAATCATGTTTTATAAAAATAGTCAGATGAAATAATTCTGGTCATAGTATACTTTTGTATATAAAGGGAATAGTTTTTGATTGATCTTGAGTTGGTTGATTTATTTGGATTAAATTCGAATTTGACTATGAATTTGAAAGGATCAAATATAACTCTAATTTTCCATATATGAAATTAAAAAGGAAAAAAAATGTAGCAATAAAAATTTGAGTTTGAAATGGAAATATATATAAATTAGAGGATAAATAGTTGATCAAATATGATTTGGAAACTTAACGTGGTTAAGAGTAGGATATTGGAATTTGGAGTTTGAAAATAAAAGTTGTTTGATTTGATAAATTGTGCATTGTTGATTGGTTGTTGGGAAGGTGGACTGGTGTTTTGTTTTATAACCCTGAAAGGGTACTCGTTTGGGTTCATGTTTTCTTGGATCGAAGTTAGGCGCAGAATGGCATTTGCAGTTGGTTTGGTTGAGCAACGCAAGGGAAATGCTAGCGAGTTCTTCATAAATTTTATAACTTAGAATTTGATAATAATCCCATAACAATTATTTTAAGAATAATTGGAGTAAGAACATTCCTCTTACTTAGCAATTTCGAGGACGAAATTATTTTAAGGGGAAAGGAATGTAACGACCCGTATTTTTGACTGAAAAATATTTAATATTCTTTTTATATCAATTTAGAATTTCAAATGGATTTACTATATATATAATTTGGTTATTAAAATAAATATAGACGTATAATTTATATATAATTATATAATGGTTTTTATATAAATAGAATATCGTTTTATAAACCCAGAACCTTAAAATGTTGAGTTCTAAATTTTTATTGTTGGAATTGAAGTTGTTGCTTTAATACGACGATATTAATTTATTATCGTCATTTTTAAAACTTAATTTAATTTGTATTAAGGTTATATGAGATTTAGATTATTTAACTCACATTAAGCTTGTGTGCAATATAGATAATTTATAATACAAGTCCCTCGATGCATATGCCATCAATGGTTCACTTGATTCGACAAAGGAAACAAATTAAAAACGTGAATACATCATAAATAAAGGGGTCACGCCATAAAACGTGAACATAACAAAAATGAAACCGGAATATATAGAACAATAAAAATGAAATATATTCAACATAGAAGCAAGTTGCTACATGAAAACAAAAAACAAAATATATACTGTCACGAATGCAAACTGGTCATTTACAAAGGAAAATAAATTATATACAACGGTGTGTATAAGTGCAAGTACAAAGAAACAGAACGTACATAATTGTACCAATGCAAAACACAAAGCAGAAGGAAAAAGAAAATAAAAAAAAAAAAGAACATTGTTGCGTCCCCTTTGTACTGTTGGGTCCTTTTTTTTCTTCTTTCTTTCTGTCCATCAAACTGCTATTGCTTCCCCTCACCTCTTCTATTCTTGACTGTTGCGCCATCGACCCATACCAATGCTGCACGCCACGTTGCATCCAAGAAACAGTAAACCAAGATTTCTCTCCATGTGCACTGATCTGAAAATAAAGAGAAAAATAAAAAAAAAAGACCAATGAACAGCAAAACATGAACAAAAACAAATATATATTCATGATCAAAGGGACAGCCTAGAAATGCAGTACAAACAGCTAAAAGTTTAGGTAAATATATATTATCTATATAAGGCAGATTTTATAAATCAATGAACAGTGAATAAACTTCTATAAAACAGTAACTACCAGCTAAGTGAGAACATATATGAGTTGAATGTACAATGCCAAACATGATGGACATAACAATGCAGTGTAAATTCAAATTCCAACATGAAACAGTAAAACCAAATGGCCAAGACAGCTAAGAGGAATTAGACAATTCATAAATGATGAAAAACAAATATATGTACAACTAAATAAGGCATCTCAGTAGATGTTTAATCAGGGAAAAGCCGAGACCCCAAAGTCTTGTTTCACTTTGGAAAGCCAAAGAATTCAAAATGAACTTCTAAAGAAAACAAGACAATAAACAGCTAGAGAAAGGATAGCCAGATCGCTAGGATATTTGTACAGACAGCTAGGAAAATGAATCATGAACCGCAATAGGAAGAGTAGAAATAGCTAGGAAAGGAATCAAATATATATGTATCTATCTTTGTCATCAAATCTACAGACAAATAAATTGAAAACAATTGATTTTATCATAAAGGCTGTACCATATTTTTTAAAAATCCAAAACAGAAAATCTATGGCACGATTTTCAAATCCCTGAGTTGAAATAACAATTCATCACATTTAAAAATCCATCACAGAATCTACAGCCTGCAGTTTAAAATATCTGCATTTGAAATGAACAAGTCATAGGCCCTATTTCACCTGCTCTATACAATTTAAATCACGGTTTCACGTCGACCCGACCAACAGACAATGAAATACAATACTTAATTCATCAAATCTCTACAAACCGAGTATGCAGTGATCAATAACCATCACTGTATAAATCAATCTGAAAAGGGAAAAGGAGAAAAATCCCAATGGCCTATAACATAGCTGAGCCTACCTAGGGTAAACAACGATAGACGTTGATCATATCCAAACTAGAACTAACACTATAAATACACATCACGCAGCATGTTTTTCAACCACCAGAACCACACAAACGAACGCAGTAAAATATATCATTCCAACCACAAAGAAAAATTAAAATTAAAATCATACAGCAAGGGAAAAATCAAGTAAACACTTATCTGAGTTTGAAATTGCAGTCTCTTCATCTCAGTATCACTTTCGAAGTATTTTGTGGTAGGTTTGTTCGAACCAAAGAATTAGGGTTCGGGTTTTCTTTTCACGAGTAAGGCTTCGAATCTGATTTTATGGGGTCGATGCGAAGGAGGCTGCGAGTTCTAGTTGATTTCGGAGTCAATCGTGGGATTTTGGGTGGTGGCATGTTTGCTGAAGAAAATCGAGGGGTTAGGGGTTGAAAAAGTCGAACGACGCTAGAGGGAAGAGGAGGAGTCGACGATCGCGCTGGAATTGGGGGTCACCACTGGCTCTCCGATCGAAGGTAAGAAGGGGAGGCGTTGGGATTTCTTGTGGCGGCGAGGGTTTCTTTCTGACGAGATGGAAAAAAATAGAGCGGATGGGATTAAAAATGAAGAACAATGGATCAAATAAAGGGCGGCTCGTGTTTTAACCGGAAGGGTTTTCAAGTGGGCGGGTTGGGCTTGCAACGTGGAGATTGGGCCTGAAAGGGGTCACGTGGGCCTGCAAAACAAGAAACCAATTTCGGTAATAAAATCTAATGGCCTGGTTAAGTTTATTTACAAATAGTTAGGGTAAATTGTTTGAAATTAAAAGTTAATTTATTTTAAATTGTTATACTTTAATCACAACAGGATTTGGAACAAATGAGCTAATTGGCGGTCGCAATTTGGGACGAGGCAGGAACCGACGGAGCAGTGAATGAAGGAGCCATCCCGAAATATTTAAAACAAAAATTGACCAATTCAAGATAGAATGGAACCGTGTTTATAAGCAGGACGTTACAAAAAGGAATCGAACGAGTTGGAATTCATTTGAAACGAGCCGTGTATACAACGCGAACCCAGGTGAGTTAATCTCACTCAGTTCCCACTTATAAAATTTATAAGTCGGGTTTATCATCTCTATGTTATGGCTGCTAGTTATTGGTTGGTTGATGGGTATTTGAATGCGTGTTAAATATTTATATCAACGATATTAAATTAAACGGTTGTTTAATTTAAATAAAATAACATCGTTATTTTTAACGATGAATTCCAAACAAGGTAACTTACCTTGTTGGTTACGTTTATTATAATATAAACGTTTTTAAATTAAATTGGGTGCTTGGATTGTTATTGGTTGACTGTTATCAGTTAGATTGATTATTTATCTGATATGAAATGGTAGAACCCATATGATTGGCTTATAGAATTGGTTGTTGATTGTGAAACCCAAATTCAACATTTGATTGGTTATCAACCAATAGGTGACATTGGTTAAGAATTTATAGCAGATGGCCAAGTTACGAACTGTTTTAGAAAGTTCGATTTACCGTCAAGTGAGGCGGTAAAAGAATGAAGTCATGAAATTTAGTTTATAACTGAATGTAGATTTTAAATACTTTTTTAAATAAAGTTTTAAAAAGAAAATGATTTAAAGGATTTAAAAAGGGGTTTCAAAATTTGAATTTAGAGAAAGGTTTAGTATTAGGTTTTGAAATAAAAATCCAACTAATAAAGGGATTAAAGTTGAAAAGCTAATGTGTCAAAAATAACCATGTGGTTAAAAAGGAAGATTTCAAAAGGGCAAGAGGGTTTTATAAAACCATACCTTTGTACCGTAGTAAAGTGATATTAAAACAAATATGAGTTTTTGAATTACGATTCATATTTAGCTTAAGACCAGAACGTTGTTGATCAAGGTCTGAGAGGTAATTAAAATACCCCAACTTGAGCGACTTCGGGATTTGTCGAAGGATGGTATGAATCGTGATAGTGAAGTTATTAAAGCAGATTATTTTTGAGAAATAATAATGAATCGTTATTTGAAGAATTTCGATATACGATGAGTTTTCAAAATAAAAGGAAAAAAAGCGGGGCGTGAGAATAGGAAATGATATTTCCGTGGTAACAAAATAAAAGGAGATTTTGTAACAATTGTTTACGATAGTAAGTGAATGAATCTCGTCAGTATAAGTGATAAGTAATGTGGTGGAAATGTTTTGAAAGATAGTAACGAGAAATTGGGCAGGACTTCAAGATATTTCTTTTAAGTATTTTAAATAAAATGATTTGAGAATATTTATCATAACTTATATATTATCCTTGGTATTACAACGAATATATTATTTATAGCCAAGTGATGTTGTGAAATAAACCAATATGCTTATTTTGTTTTATGACTATTTATTTTGATAGTTAAATAACCGACTATCAAAATCATGCCCAATACGCTGTTAGTACGGAAAGACCGGGATCGAATTCATATTCGAAAACCATTCCGACCAGCGAATACGTGAAGACGTCGATTGAAGACGGAGCAATTGAAGACCGTGGATCTTCATAAGCGGAAGGATTACTTGACGAATATTCTCTATGTTGCAACGTAGAGATATTATGGCGTGATTCGGTCGGGGTTGAGATTTTGCGGATTGCAAGGACTACTCGCTACCGATCCTTGGGGTGATTCCTATATAAGAATGCGGTAGGAGGGTACCTTCGGTTCATCCTGTTCCTGGATGACTTGTATGGACGAATGTCTGACAGAGTATTTCTAATGGGTCACGTACGTTGGTTTCTTCAAACGTGTCATAGTTGGTTAGCTCCCAACTAGGGTATTTTTGTAGACGTCAATTAGTGATATCCAGAGGATCTGACGTTGTGGCATTCAAAGTGAATGGTGGCCAGGTGTTCGAAGGGAATTCTAGCCTCAAGCCTCATCAACCGGGAGATGACAAAAATCGGGCAGGCAGCATGGCTATGTGGGTCGCTCCCATTAGGGTGTATAATCACCTATCTAGAGAAATTCCTTTTGTTTCTTAATCTATCGATTCTGCCCATTCGGGAACGGTGGTTTGAGTTCAACCGTTGGTGATATACATTCGATACACTCAAGCGAAATGAGTGGTCGGTCATGTGTGGGCCGGGTTGCAAGACGTTCTTGTTGAACCCGGTGTATTCACCTCTAGAGATACACGATCGGAAGGTGGTCCCATACCTTGTCATAGTTGGAATCCATTCTCCAATAAGCGCCCGCGGTTTTGTTTGTATACTATATATGTAGAGCGTGAGATGCAAGCGTTCTACTAGATTCTATTTACTTGTATTTAGACACTATTATAATATCAGACAAGATATGATTTCAAGACAGTTTTGGGTCATAGTAAGGTAAAAACCGTCCGTGTTTATGTGTGGGCTGGTCTTACTATTATCCTTTTCTTTCAAAAGGATTTTGAACTTAAAAATCAAGATGGATGTTATATAAACTTTGCGAGATTTTCTCACTCTGGTTCACCAGACTGACCCGGTATTTGTAATACTCGGGTTAGACCGAGGTGTACAGGTCCAGGTTATCAGATGCTGAGAAGAGATGAGCTAGAAGAATTCAGACGTATGAAGTGATAATATTCCGCTGTGTGTTGTATATGAGGATCGATTATTATAACTGTCCAGATGTGAAATGTACTCTGATGATTGTAAGTATATTTTCAAAGCTCTCAATAAAGATTTATTTCTATATTATATTTTGTTCCGCTGCGATGTGAGACTCTGTGTCGTGTTGGGTCTTCTTCTTCTTCTATTCTAATATTTCTTTCTTTCTTATCTCACCCTCTAAATTCTTTCAAATAGCAATCTGGTGGGTTCGATACTTGAGTTTTGGCAGGTATTACAGGGTTTATGTATTATGGTCAGAATTCGGGCGTCGAATCCCTACCGGGTCGTTACACTACCATAGTGGTCCAAAGCTATAGACATCGATAACCCCTTAGCACGCGTCCCGCAGCAAAACCCAACCATGAAGCGAACTCGTTGATTCCCATCTGAACCTTGAGCTCTAACTTCTCATTTGGACTTCCTTTGCATCTCGGGTTTGGTCGAATTGGAGTGGGTCTTCAGAAGAATTGTCGCGTAGTAGTAATAGCCCACGTATGGTTCGGATCGGTGCTCCTGGTCTAGCCCGGTTCGGTTCGGCGTAACCTCCCTACTCGGTTCGGTTCGGTGGTCCTAGTCCATGCCTGAGTCAATGCTCCATCTCTTCTCGGTTCAGTTCGGAAGTGTAGTGCCTATTCTCCGATCCTGTTCTTCTCCGTTTGCCCGATCCACTCCCTCCGATCCGCTCCGCTCCCTAGCTTACCCCGATCCGATCCGCCCTCTAGCCTACTCCGATCCGATCCGCCCTCTATAGTTCCGATCCGATCCCCTCGTCCACTCCAACTCAAAGTAAACGGCCTTCCTTCTCGCCAAGCCTCCTCCAGTGACAAGTTCCAATCCAGTTCGAATTCCCTCGGTCAGTTCACAAATCCGATCCGACCCCCTACTCCGATCCGATCCGGTTCGGAACCTGCACATTTCTGCAACTTTCCAGCGAGCTTTCTACGCCATTCGACGGCGTTTTCGACCAATCTAACTATTCTAATCAATCATAAAACATACCATAGAGTCATAGCAATATGTAAGAGCAACTACAAACACCAAAACAATGAATTTACATGTCAAAATGGATCAAATGTGCCCAAACCCCTTATTTCCCCTTAAGCATGTTTAAGTAAATCTAATCATAGGGTTAACAAAACTCAATCAAATTAAACCAAATTTCTACCAGAGGCATAAAATATTATTTAAGAATTTCTAAACATTTTTTCCAGAATTTATTAGTGTATAAATTCGCTAATCTTCACTAATTACCCTTAATTAATGTAATTAGTGTCAAAACGATGCTATCACTCACCTTGGCCACAACTAAAACCCCAAAACTGAAATATTCTCTGATTTGGCGCTGTTCCCAATCTTACACAGCAGCTCTACCTCGGTTCTCGTGCTAATACTCCTTGATTTGATGTTTGCTAAGCCTAATCTTCAATTAGAAAGTGATTAAGAGGTGTTTTGAAGAGATTTAGAGGGTGGAGGCCATGGCTAGGTTAAGAGGAATGAATAGTGACGGCTGAAAAATGAGAAAAAGGTATTCTCCAAACCCTAACAGCCCTTTTAAACTCCTAATCCCGAAATTTCCCTTTGGGCCTAGCTGTTAATCACCCGGTTAAGCCCAATTAAGCTGTTTTTCACCATCTGAAACTTGTTTCAGCCATATCTCCCAAACGGTGAGTCCGTTTGGCTAATGTGACCACTCTACGGAAAGAGAAACCATCATCCGGAGCCAATGGAAATGGTTTTAGGTCAAAATTCCTTTCCAGTTAAAAGTTATGGTCAAAACAGTGCCAACTAGGGGTAAAATGGTCATTTAAAAATCGGGAAAAATCATGAACATGGGAAATGACCCCAATAGTCGTCCCCCAAAGTTATATGACCATACGACTTCGTATGTGAAAGAAATAAATATTCTACGATCCTATGATGCGTAGAATGCGGGTCGTTACACTCTCCCCCCTTAAGAAATTTCGTCCCCGAAATTCCTTAACCCAAAATATACAAAGGATCCCGCATGCCTAACAACCACATACAACAATCAAACATGCAAAACAAGCAAACAAGCCTACCCTAGCTTGCGGAAAACTAAATCGCAAAGTAAATCTTACCAGGCAAAGAGTTCTGGGTGTGTCTTCCTAATGTTCTCCTCTGTCTCCCAAGTACAATCATTCTCGTCCTCGCCCCACTGAACCTTGACTAGCTTCACTGCCTTTCTTCGAAGTTGCTTCATGTCGTGCTCGACAATACGGGCCGGCTTGCGGTTCCCAACCGCCTCGGGTTCTACTTCGAAGTCCTCTAACTGATCAGGTGAAATAGTCATATCCGAGTCGTGAATGAACTTCCTTAGTTGGGAAACATGAAATACGTCGTGAACTCCCGCCATCTTCTCCGGTAAGTCAATTCTGTATGCCAAATTCCCGACTAGTTCGAGAACAGGGAATGGGCCAACGAATCTTGGTGCCAACTTGCCTCTCCTGCCAAATCGTATTACGCTCTTCAACGGAGAAATCTTGACAAACACCAAATCGCCAACGGAGAATTTTAGGTCTCTTCTCCTCTTATCATCATAACTCTTCTGCCTATCTTGGGCAGCCTTCATTCGTTGTTGAATGATCTTGATCTTATCTGAAGTTTCCCTCACCACATCTGGTCCAAGCATAAACTTCTCGCCAGTCTCTATCCAACATGATGGTGAGTTGCACGGTCTTCCGTACAAAGCTTCAAACGGAGCCATACCGATACTGGATTGGTAGCTATTATTATATGCAAACTCTACTAGATGCAAATGGTCATCCCATGATCCACCAAAATCCAATATACATGCTCTCAAGAGATCTTCCAAAATACGATTCACCCTCTCCGTCTGACCGTCGGTCTGAGGATGATATGCGGTACTGAGATGTAACTCTGACCCTAGAGCCTCTTGTAAGCTCTTCCAAAACCCACTAGTGAACAACGGGTCTCGGTCACTCACAATGCTTTTAGGTACTCCATGGAATCTCACTACCCACTTCATATACAATTCTGCTAACTTCGCTGCCGATCTGGTCGATCTGACTGGTATAAATCTTGCACTTTTGGTCAATCGGTCCACAATCACCCAAATGCTATCATGTCCCGATCTAGTTCTTGGTAAACCATTGATGAAATCCATCGAGACTTGCTCCCATTTCCATTCGGGAATTTCTAATGGTTGTAACAACCCACTAGGCTTCTTTTGCTCGGCTTTAACTAGCTGGCAATTCATGCATTTGGATATAAACTTCCCAACATCTCTTTTCATCCCTTCCCAGTAGTAAGTCTGCTTCATATCCCGATACATCTTGTTACCACCGGGGTGTATAGTTAGTTTTGAGTGATGACATTCTCTAAGCACTTCATCTCTCAATCCATTGACATTGGGTACAACGAGCTTCCCATTCTTTCTAAGCCATCCATCTTGATCAAGCCCATACTTGTTCATCTCCTCATCGATACCCATCTCTAACTTGGAGATGATTTCCAATAGGTTAGGATCGTTCCTCTGACTAGATCCGATCCGCTCAATCAAAGTGGGTCTGACCGTCAAACTTGCTAACATTTCTGGATTCAGTTCGCACTTTGGTCTGAAATCAAACCCCGCGATATACTCCAGTTGCTTCCATTCTAGAAACATAGCGCCTAAGCTGGCATGTCTCCTACTCAATGCATCAGCCACCGCATTGCCTTTTCCCGGTGTATATGTGATGTCAAAGTCATAGGAAGCCAAGAATTCTAACCATCTCTGCTGACGGAGATTTAAATCCTTCTGGGAGAAGAGATACTTCAACGAATTATGATATGTAAACAGCTCAAATCTTTCTCCCAAGAGATAGTGTCTCCACATCTTTAATGCGAACACGATCGCTGCCAATTCTAAATCATGGGTAGGGTATCTTCTCTCGTGCGGTTTCAACTGCCGACTTGCATAAGCTATTACCCTACCGCCTTGCATCAATACAGCACCCAATCCGGTACCACAGGCATCCGTGTATACCGTCATCTCTTCTTTCCCCTTAGGAATGACTAACACTGGTGCGCTTGTCAACTTGTCCTTTAGACACTTAAATGCATTCTCGCACCTTTCATCCCAGACAAAAGCTTGATTCTTCTTGGTCAACTGGGTCAATGGTGCTGCTATCTTGGAGAAACCTTGGATAAACTTGCGATAATATCCGGCTAATCCCAAGAAACTTCTTACATCTGTTGCGTTCTTGGGCGTAGGCCAATCTTGTACCGTATCCACCTTTGCCGGGTCCACGGCAATACCATTCTCTGATACAACATGGCCCAAGAACCTCACTTCCCTCTTCCAGAAGTGACATTTAGATAACTTTGCTTTCAATTGGTGTTTTCTCAACACCTCCATCACTATTCTTAAATGTTTCTTGTGTTCTTCCTCTGTCCTCGAATAGACCAAAATATCATCTACGAACACAAGGACAAGCTTATTAAACTGATCTCTGAATACCATATTCATAAGATCGACAAAATATGCTGGGGCATTGGTCAGCCCGAATGGCATGACCAACCACTCATAAAATCCGGACGGCGTTCGAAATGCCGTTCTAGCTATACTCTCAGCTTCCACTCTAAGCTGATGAAAACCTGTCGCGAGATCCAACTGAGAAAATACTCTCGCGCCACTCAACTAATCGAACAAATCATCTATCCGCGGTAGAGGATACTTGTTCTTCCTCGTCACTTTATTCAACTCGCGGTAGTCTACACACAAACGAAGAGAACCATCCGCCTTGGTAGCAAACACAACTGGTGCTCCCCATTCAGAAACACTCCTTCTGATAAATCCCTTCTTCAAAAGATCGCTGACTTGCACCTCGAGCTCTCGCTGCTCCCTTGGTGCCATACGACGAAGTGGCATCACTATAGGTCTGACATGTTTTACCAAATCAATACGAAACTCAATCTCTCGGTGTGGTGGAAGTCCGGTCACTTCTTCGAAAGCATCCGGATACTGGCCAACCACGGGCAAACCTGACAACTCACTATGCGGAATGTCGAGGGAGCTTAGAAAACTAGCCAATACCCCCTTACTAGGTAGACCACCAAACACTATCCTCCGCCCATCATCCGCTCTAGCTGTCACCAACAAGCCCTCACAGTCTACCACCACCCCGTACCTTCGGAGCCAATCTACTCCCAAAATAATGCCGAACCCAGTAAAGCCCAAAACAAAGCAATCACAAACAAACATGCATCCATGACTCGATAAGACCACATTACGACAAATCATGCTAAGGCTAATCGAACCACCAATCGGGTTCGTCACTACTAAAAGGTCTATCGACAATCTCGGGCTCCAATCCCAACCTATCTACCAGGTCACTAGATAAGAAAGAACTGGAAGCTCCGGTATCAAACAAAACTCTAACAGGAACATCATAAACAGAAAGCATACCTTGAATGACGACATTCGTTCCCTTCTCCGCCGCTGTTGGGGCATTCGACGAAGAAGGAATAGCATTGAGAGCATATGCTTTCACCATTTGCTTTTCTTTAGGGGTTGTGGACACTTGTCCTTGTGATGTCCCATCTGGCCACAGTTGAAGCACTTCCTATCCGCTGGCTTGGCCCGATAATTACTAGCATAATGGCCCTTTTTACCACAGCTGAAGCACTCAACATCTTGCTTATTCTTTTTCTTCTGGCCATCCTTAATCTGATTCTGCTTTCTCTTATTCTGGGAACCACCTTTGCCTCCACCACTTGCTTGTGGTTTTGGCTCTTCTGCAGATGCAACCTCAGTCTTCGGCTTAGGGTAGAGACTCTCCGACCTCAATGCTTTTCCCACAATCGACTCAAACGTCTCATCGATGTGGTTAATAAGCTTTTCCCCCAAGTACTGATCCAAACCAGTTATGAATTTCTCATTCTTCTTCTCGGCAGTATCGATAAGAGATAACCCATACTTTGACAAAGTGTCGAATTCAGCAATATACTCCGAGACAGCCCTGCCATTCTGTTTGAGCTCCAAGAATTTCTTAAACAGTACTGACTTCTGAGCAGCTGGAATGAACTTCTCGCTAAAGCGAGCCTTAAACTGCTCCCAAGTAATCTGATCTTCGGGAGTAGCTGCCTTTATAGCATTCCACCAATTCATTGCCTGCCCTTGCAACTGACGGGACGCTAGCTTTCTTTTCATCGCATCCTCGATACCCAAATCCTCGAAGATACGTTCGCAACTATCCAACCAATCCTGAACATCCGTAGCCGACTCCATTCCGTGGAATGACTTCCCACCAAGACTAGTATAATCCTTATTCAGCTAGGCGAAGTCGACTCTCGGCGCCTGCACTATTGGACCACCACCATTTCCACCATTGGGAGCTACCCTCTGTACATCTCTAAGCATCTCTCTCATGAGGTTAGTAAACATCGTCCTCATGTCAGCAGCATTCCCATTATTGGCTCCCCTACCAGCACCTCTAGTATATCGGCTCATCGTCAATCTGAAAAAGGAAACGATTAACGACTCCATAGTGGTGCTAGTGCAGTACGACTTCATCCTTATACTAGTAGTGTGTATATATATATAGCTTTTAAAAACCAAAGTAATCACAAATACGCTCTCTCGTATACGTATATTATCTCTCCCTGATAACTTCCCTAGGTTAACTACGCAACCTAGAGCTCTGATACCAAGTGTGACGGCCCGCTCCGCACCAGCCTACATTTCCTCCGGAAGTGCATTGTACACATGTCCCGACTAGCACGGAACGGTCGCCAAAGAAAGGAAAGAAGGGAATGAACTAATCAAGGAACCTGTAGAATGTCTCACAGCGCATGGGATAAAATATAATAATAATAACATACTTGACATAAAACAGGTGAGACAGTATATAAGCTGATAACTAATAATCAATGTCAACATAAGAGCAGCGGAAATCCAAATACAGCTTATTACAACTTTCCAAATTTACTGTCTCTAAACAAAAAGGAAGCTAAAATAGAAGATACACCACCAATGCCCAAGCAGTGATCTTCAACAACACAGGGAGAATACTATATATATTACGTGGAAGCCTCCTGCTCGTCTCCGGATCATCTACCCGTGCATCACCAGCTAACCTGTCTCTAGTCTGCTCGTGTGAGCACCCAGAGTAATAAGAGGAGACATAAAAATCTGGGTCAGACATAAAGCCTGGTATGAGCGATAAGCATCTAAACAGAATAATAACAGGTATACCAAACCATACCTGAACCTGGACCTGCAACCAAAGAGTTAGTACCACATACCGTACAATACTCTAAGGTGCCATAATAAATAGTGTAAGAATACGGGGGTGGGGTGTGCATGTCACAATGATAGCAAACAAATCATCCATAGCAACCATCCTCACATCTCTCACTCAGTGCGTAAAGCATATGATATCTACCACTTTGGGACACTAGACAAATTGAGGTAACGACTAATCCCGACTTGTAGAAACCCTGCTGTGACCAAGCTAAACACATGGAGTCATGACCAAACACTTCAATGACCCACCTCATTGGTCATAGCCCTTGGTCCTACCAATGCCGTAATGGCCCTGAATCCGCCTTCGTACCTCCTACCATAGTGGTCCAAAGCTATAGACATCGATAACCCCTTAGCACGCGTCCCGCAACAAAACCCAACCATGAAGCGAACTCGTTGATTCTTATCTGAACCTTGAGCTCTAACTTCTCATTTGGACTTCCTTTGCATCTCGGGTTTGGTCGAATTGGAGTGGGTCTTCAGAAGAATTGTCGCGTAGTAGTAATAGCCCACGTACGGTTCGGTTCGGTGCTCCTGGTCTAGTCCGGTTCGGTTCGGTGTAACCACCCTACTCGGTTCGGTTCGGTGGTCCTAGTCCATGCCTGAGTCAATGCTCCATCTCTTCTCGGTTCGGTTCGGAAGTGTAGTGCCTATTCTCCGATCCTGTTCTTCTCCGTTTGCCCTATCCGCTCCCTCCGATCCGCTCCGCTCCCTAGCTTACCTCGATCCGATCCGCCCTCTAGCCTACTCCGATCCGATCCGCCCTCTATAGTTCCGATCCGATCCCCTCGTCCACTCCAACTCAAAGTAAACGACCTTCCTTCTCGCCAAGCCTCCTCCAGTGACAAGTTCCAATCCAGTTCGAATTCCCTCGGTCAGTTCACAAATCCGATCCGACCCCCTACTCCGATCCGATCCGGTTCGGAACCTGCACATTTCTGCAACTTTCCAGCGAGCTTTCTACGCCATTCGACGACGTTTTCGACCAATCTAACTATTCTAATCAATCATAAAACATACCATAGAGTCATAGCAATATGTAAGAGCAATCACAAACACCAAAACAATGAATTTACATGTCAAAATGGATCAAATGTGCCCAAACCCCTTATTTCCCCTTAAGCATGTTTAAGTAAATCTAATCATAGGGTTAACAAAACTCAATCAAATTAAACCAAATTTCTACCAAAGGCATAAAATATTATTTAAGAATTTCTAAACATTTTTTCCAGAATTTATTAGTGTATAAATTCGCTAATCTTCACTAATTACCCTTAATTAACTGTAATTCGCTAATCTTCACTAATATTCTCTGATTTGGCGCTGTTCCCAATCTTACACAGCAGCTCTACCTCGGTTCTCGTGCTAATACTCCTTGATTTGATGTCTGCTAAGCCTAATCTTCAATTAGAAAGTGATTAAGAGGTGTTTTGAAGAGATTTAGAGGGTGGAGGCCATGGCTAGGTTAAGAGGAATGAATAGTGACGGCTGAAAAATGAGAAAAAGGTATTCTCCAAACCCTAACAGCCCTTTTAAACTCCTAATCCCGAAATTTCCCTTTGGGCCTAGCTGTTAATCACCCGGTTAAGCCCAATTAAGCTGTTTTTCACCATCTGAAACTTGTTTTAGCCATATCTCCCAAACGGTGAGTCCGTTTGGCTAATGTGACCACTCTACGGAAAGAGAAACCATCATCCGGAGCCAATGGAAGTGGTTTCAGGTCAAAATTCCTTTCCAGTCAAAAGTTATGGCCAAAACAGTGCCAACTAGGGGTAAAATGGTCATTTAAAAATCGGGAAAAATCATGAACATGGGAAATGACCCCAATAGTCGTCCCCCAAAGTTACATGACCATACGACTTCGTATGTGAAAGAAATAAATATTCTACGATCCTATGATGCGTAGAATGCGGGTCGTTACAATATGTTCCTTATCTAATGCAAATGATCAGGCCTGATTGATCTTCTTAATGCAAAATATGTTTAGTGCAATGAGTCCAACATGTATGCAAATAGTCCTAGTCACATAAACACTATATGTGTGCACAAACATCCATCCATATGCATCATCCATATGATAATACATCCAATTTCATCCATAAACAAGTATAAACACTCATGCATATGCAATATGGAAATGTGTCTGAGCCGATCTAGTGCCTAATATGTGTTATGCAACCACGAGCAACCACTTGCGACCACTTGCAACCACTTGCAACCATCAATCATAACATGTCTCAAACACATGTTTCACCCAATTGTTCCTACCTAACGATATAGCCGAATGATAGAAGCAAGTAAAAACTTTGTGCCCATTAGGCAATGTCAAAGCTGGAAATCTACATCACATATATACTGAATAGGAGAAGAACTCCCTAAGCACCAGCCCATGTCCTATAAAACCCAAAAAAAGTTTAGTTAACCTAACGAACACCCTCAAGCCCCAACTCGTATTACTAAAAGATAAGTCATACTCCTTATGGGGTTTGCAACAGAAATAGGATTAAGAATAGGACTGAGAGGTTATACTTAAAAGATAGCATACAAGTAAGCTCTGCAGGAAAAGTGGGATCAAGTATATACTCTTAAAAAGAAATATGATACGTGTATCTAGTCTTCAATCTTCCGAGTCACATTTCCTTGAGCTTAACTCCACTGTGCTTTCACCATCTTTAACTTCACAATTCTCGTAGCTTCTTAATTCTTGTTTCCAAAATATGAGTTGGAACTCATTCCACTGTTGCCTCTCGTTCCACTTTTACTTATTCTTCTTTCTAGTATACTCAGCTTAAACATAACTGCGTACTCATGGTTTCGTGCAAGCTCTCCAAAATTCACTAGTGAATCTTGGATCTCATTCGCTTACTAGAAGGTATTCCACATAAATGAATTATCTCTTGAAAATAAACAAATGCCAACCATGTTGCCAAGTGTACTTACTAAGGTAATTTTCTGTAACTCATGCATAAACGAAATGAACCATCCACCTTAGTGGCGAACACTACTCGAGCGGATCGATAAATGTATCAAGAACGGATCGATAAATGTATCAAGAGATTCTAGGTAACTAAACATGGCAGAACCCTAAGGGTTACACTAGACTTCGAGGGCATTACCAAGGCAAGTCGAGCGTCTAACTACCCTCTTTTCATACTCGAGAATAGTACCATTTCTGGACAACCACTCCATCCTTAGAATCAACTCATAGCTCAAAAACATAAGCTTTACTTCTAAACTCAACACTTAGCATAGACATTCTCAAATCCAAACAAGTCATGAATAAATGAGCCGATTCCCCAACAGGATTTGAGACAAAAATGGGATCCTCTACTACGCTAGTACTAAGGTGCAGAGACTCAACTATCGAAGCAGAAATAAAAAGGATGCGATGTACCATAATCAAAAAGGGTACGAACATGATAGAAAGATAAACTAGACTTTCCTACAGAAACATTTCTACCTTCTTATTCTGAGCCTCATTCGCCTTAACCACTCTTATCCCCTCTTAAATAACGTGTTAACAGGTCTCTCAAGAACTACCTCCATCGCACGGCAACCCTACAAAGCTTGAAATAAGATTAGTCGCAGATGGAACTAATGTGACTACGGATGGAGGAAAGAAAGGAAAAGGGATTCAAACAAGGAAACAAAGGATAATGCTAATGGCCTTTGGGGAATAGCCTTTAAAAATAAAACTTTTCTTGAAAAATGCTTCTTTGTAAATGGTTTTTAAAATAATTTCAAAAGGTTTTAAAAACTTTTGCCCAGTCTGGTATCCTTCTGCTCTGATACCAAATGTAACACCCCAACTCCGCTAGGGTCACTCACAAAGGGAATGCACTAGCTTTGGTGGAGCATTATCTAGGTAAACATACACAGAAATATTACAAGACAGAACATATAAAACAGCGGAAGAAGAACCAAATTTTATTACTTTAAAAATATAGAAAGGTCTAAAGCATTTTTACATCAAAATGCCATTAAATCCATTACATCGAAATCTGTCTTGCAATAGTGAAGAAGCATAAAACCATGGTCATAAATCATTCCCCAAGTAAAACAGTAAAGAAAGCCATAGCCAAGGGAAATCCAAGACGTACATGAAAGAGTCTTGGAGCTTGGAAAGATCCGAACTAAGCTGTATTCCCACCCTGCGAACCTGGGGGGGGGGGAAACGGAAGAAAAAGAGGCAAAACAAAATGGGTCAGTCATAAAGACTGAGTAAGTCCTAGTGATTTTCAGCATAAAAATAGGTAAAGATAACATGACATGAATAAACTGAAAGTAAACATAAGGATGATGATAAGATAGGCAAGTTAAACTAGGATAAGAAGATAAACTACGGTAACAAGATAAACTAAGGTCACAAGAAAACTAAGGTAACAAGATAAACTAAGGTCACAAGAAAAACCAAGGTAGCAAGATAAACTACGTATAGCATCACATGTTTAACATTCTCTACACCAACTGTACTAGTACCCCAACCTGTATCATCCTCTCCATGTATATGTACAGTCCCTTGCCATATATCGTATGGGTTTCATCACATATTTCTATACTACTTTAACGTGATGCCACCATTCTTGAAATCGTTTGGACTGCCACCCTTGTTCTAGCTAGGTTTTCTTATCATGAACCATCGCGTGTTCAACTAGGATTTATGCAACCTAGGACCACTAGGGATTATGCTACCTATTGAACGTTTTCTAAATTCGTTTAGGGTTTATGCCACCTAGGACCACTAGGGATTATGCTACCTAACGAATTCCACGTAACGATCTATTAATCGATCGGCTCCCTACAAGTCCTAGCTCGTTCATGTGTCTGTGTCATACGGCCCAATCACGAAATGTAGTCACCTGTGCTGGGTCCACCATAGGGTGTATCAAGCCCTATGGTGCCAACCATCGACACAAATCAAGCACGCACAGATAAACTTACTGATGCCTAATGCCTGCTTTTTCTGCTCCGGAGTGTGTGCACGCCCGCACTCCGTTAGAACCTACACTGGCGCACCCACACAGCCGTCGTTCTGGTCGCTTATAATCAGCCCAGTAATCGTGCCCCACCCTGCCTAGTTCCAGGGTACCATGATACATCTAGTGGGTTACTGCTGAAACGGACCGCGTAACTAGGGTTTTCGTCTAGTAGGTTAAGTATTGTCATTTAAATTCGAGACTTAACCCCATCGGTCTAGCATGTCAAGTTGGTTAAGTGTTGTCATTCAAGTTCGTGACTTAACCCGTCTACATGTCATGTCAAATTGGCTAAGTGTTGTCGTTTAAGTTCATGACTTAGCCCTACGAATCATGTGTCAAGTTGGTTAAGTATATTCAAGCGGTTCATGACTTAACCCTATCAAGTCATCATGTCAAATTGGTTAAGTATATTCAAGCGGTTCATGACTTAACCCTATCAAATCATCGTGTTAAATTGGTTAAGTGTTGTTCCTTGTGTCACTTAACCTTACCGCAAGCCTTGTTATACTGGCTAAGTGTAACACCCCGTAATTCTGTTAATATAAATATTCATAAATTATAGAATAACTAATCTCATACATGAGAATTGTGGGAAACGGGTTGCGCCATTGTGTTCGTCTCGGAATTCTAGTTGAAATAGAGTCCGAGTTTGCGTGATTTGGACTTCGTATGAAGGAGATATGGCCGTCGGAAGTTTCAGAAAATTCAAAACAGATTTCAAAAAATTTAAAATTTAAAATTCGAAGTCAAACAGGCTAGGCGGGAAATTCCCCCCCCCCCCAGCACCCAGGTCGACTCGGGAGTCGACTGGGCAGTCGACACCCCAGGGACCAGGTCGACTGCGCAGTCGATCTGGGTGTCGACCTGGTCCAAGTCGGCTAGGGTTTGACTGAGCCCAATCTTGAGCTACTGATGTGTCTTTAGGGCTGAGTTGGCTAATTTAACGATTCAGGTTAGTTCTGAGTTGATCTGACGGTCTAAATAAACCCTAAACTCTATATATACCTAGGTAGTCTCTCACTCTAATTCACATGAAAAATAGAATAGCCACCGTCATACCATCGCCATGGAACTCAGTGTAGCCGCCGCCAACTAAGAAGGAAGAAAGCCAATCAAAACCCTAATTCTACTCAACTCTAAAGCAAATCAAGACTCTCTTTCTTCTCTAATTGTGAGTATGATGATCTTAACAAGATTATTAGCAAACTAATTAGATTAAGATGTGATATGGATCATAAGAAAATGATGTGAATTGTCATATATGTTGTTGTAAACCTTATGCTATCATGTATGTTGTAAAGCCTATGTTATGTGATGATGATATCCTATATGTTATAAATCATGCTATGATGATATTGTATAGGTTGTAATTTTCTATGCTAAGTTGTGATAAATCATACATGTTATAAAGTCATGATGTTATTATCTATGCTAATTAGTTCATGTTAATCAAATCATAATGTTGATATTATTTGGGCTATGTTGATCTATATGATAAATCACATGTACCTATGCAAGTTTAGATTGATTAGTATGTATAATCTCACATATCCTATGACATCTATTTAGATCTAGAATTGTGCTATGACATGTGTGAGTTCTATGTGTTAGATGCTAGTTCACATCATCATTATGTTGCATAAACCACATATGCAAGTTTATACATGAATTTGGATTATGACCATATTATGTAAGTTGTGACATTTAACCAAACAAGTTGACACCTTTAGATCCATGACATGTGTAGTTTTATGCAAGTTTCACCCCTATTATGATTAGATCTATTTTATTGGTCTATATGTTGTGATAATTTATTTTTGTGCTATGAGTTAGACTATTCGAGTCTAACGTATATTTTGCGTTGAATAAGCGAACGTATAACGTGGGGTAGGGGTAATATTAAGGATTTAATATTAAGAAATTGGGGTGCAATTGATATGATTTTGCATACCGTAAGTGGATGGCCATAATTGAGTCAATTATGGACATCATTAAAATTGGAATTAATTAATGATTTGAATAGGAATATATTTAAAACTAGGGTAAAAGATTATAAGTGTTAATCAATGCTTAGGACACGAGGTTGGACTCGTTTGTGACGTAAACCTGCCCGGACCCGACCGGCAAATCCAGTAGTCACGAATGTCAGCCCAATGTGAGAGGTCCTAGGCCCAAATTAAAGCATAACAGTTGTAAAGACACGAGGTTAGACTCTTTTATGGTGTAAGACTGCCCGGACCCGCCCGGCGAATCCAGCTGCCATAAATGTCAGTCTAATGTGAGAGGTCTTTATGAGGTTATGGCCTGAATGAATTAAGAAATACTTAAACAGATAAACATGTAAGGTGGGACATGGGGGTTAAGTAGGTGCCTTGGGTGGCATGAGGAATCTAGTGGTTGCCTTTAGTGGCATTTGAAATACGATTAGTAAGACTTAACCAAACACACATATAAATGAACATGACTAAGAAGAGGGTTAAGTGGGATATACTAGTGGGGACAAGCTTAGGTGGATAGCTTATGGGGGCCCATTTCAACCAATAACCCAAACGTATCTTTGTGGGCTCGACCCAAGTCGAGGATGGGACACGCATACTGGGCTTGACTATAAGAGGCCAAACGGGGTAGCGGTGGCAACGCAGGTCCAACGGGTTTCATATGCGTGTGTGGACCCGGGCTGGTAGGTAAGACGTTGTTGCATCGTGTAGGTATAAGCCGTGCATTCTCAAGTTGTATCGGGTTGCCACTTTAGGGGAGTGATACACCCCACTATGGGGCCAGCACGGGTATCTACGAGTAGGGAGCCGATCGCAAGTGGGTAGTGGGGTACACCTAGTGGAGATAGGGGCAGGCGGCACCTATGTAGTCAGCTAGGGGTACACGAAGCTATTTATATAATTTCTGAGTGAAGCAAGTGGGATCAACCTTTAGGGTGACTGGTGTGGTGCAGTGTAGTAATTATTCGTTGGTAATTAGGTGTGCCTTTAACGTTATCTTTATCTGCTCTTCCATACCCAATAGTTCATAGACATTTCCTTGTTTTCCAGCTTATGCCTTAGTCTAGTTATTTTGATAATAATATTGTTAGAATTATCATACTCGCCGGACTTTATGTCTGACCCCCTCCATTTCTATCTTTCCCCCCTCCAGGCCCTCAGGGTGGGTCCAGCTCTAGCGGAGTTTGATTGGATTGCTTTATCTCTCTTTTGGAAAGCTTGGACCGCTGAAGTAAAGTCCAGCTTGTTATCTTCTTTAATGGCTATTTATGTAATGGGGTTATGTATTTTGTTTTATCAAGATGGATATTGTACTTGACTCTGATTTATGGTTTTATGATGTAACAAACATGTTTAATTTCAGCTGCAATAAAATAAAGTTTTAGATTTCCAAGTACTACTTATTATCTGTCTTGTTGTAATTTTTCTGTTCTATATTCACTTAAAACCTCCATGGAAGTTAATGCATTCCCTTTATGGGTGACATTAATGGACGTGGGGTGTTACACGTGGTATCAGAGCTTAAGGTTACCAGAACAGATAATTTTTTTAGAAAAAACTATTTTTCTAAAGTATTTTTGGAAGAAGTGTTTTCAAAAACATGTCTTGATGAGTAATTTAAAGAGGAAAGTTTTTATGAAAAACATAATCCCCAATAGCCATATATCGTTATCTTTCGAATTCTCCATTTTGAATCTTTCCTTTTTCGTTTCAGCATGGCTGAAGATCTTAACCTTCCGGATGGTGTAACGATACCAGGATGGTATAGGAGGTTATTAGAGGCTAGGGCCGCTGCAGGTCCAGCCAATGTTCCTCCACCACTTGTTGCACCCGCTCCTCCTCCTCCCCCTCCTCGCGCTGATACTTTTGCAAAGACATGCAAGGAATTTAAGGCTATGGGTGGAAAACCTTTTCAAGGGTCAGAAACGTTTGTGGAGGCTAGAGATTGGCTTAAGGAGGTGGAAGAATTGCTAGAAATCTTTGAAGTAGAAGAAGGGAGGAAAGTCAAATTAGCAGCTTGGTTAATGAAGGGAGAGGCCTCGTTTTGGTGGGAGGTCACTAATGGGGAGCATCCTGTTGATTCTTGGGCGGATTTCAGACGTAGGTTTGAGGCAATGTTTCTCTCAAGGGCAGAAGAGAATCTATATATGGAAAGGTTCTTGACATTGAAGCAAGGAAGCTCATCAGTGAAAGAATATGTCAACAAATTTAATCAGTTAGCAAGGTTTGGCTTGGACTTAGTGAACACGTTGGAGAAGAAGGCTCTGAGGTTCGTTAATGGTTTGAATGAGTCGTTGCAAGGGTTGGCTATGACCCACATCCCTATGGGGGCCACCTTTGAGAAGCTAGTAGACATGGCACTCATGCACGAGGAGAAAGGCGCTAATGCTAATAAGGCACCCGAGAAGAAAGGGGATCAGAAGAAACCACAACAGCAAAACAAGAAGGGTGGAAAAGACAATAATGGCAAAGGAAACAAAAGATGCTTTAACTGTGGGACACCAGGCCATCTCAGCAAGGATTGCAGAAAGAAAAAGAAGACTGGCTGTTTTCACTGTGGTGAAGCGGGACATCTAGTGAAGGACTGCCCAAAGAAGGGGCAGAGGGCAGGGTCTACCTCGGGAGGACAGGTGCAGGCTCTTATGGCACCAGGGCAAGCAAGGGGACAAGTTCAGGCTCTCGCGGTCCCACCGCTGCAAGAACCAGGTAGAACCATTTCTGTTGAAAGCTTAGTTTTTCTGTTTGATCATCCTGTCCGTACCTTATTCGATTCGGGCACATCGCATTTGTTTATCTCTACATCATTAGTTGAATCACTGCACCTAAACACTAGTTTAGTAGAGGATCCCTTAGTTGTTTCGAATCTAATTGGGGGCTCAGCTTATTTGTCCATGATGTGTTTGGATTTGAAAATTTCTATACTTAGCGTTGAGTTTAGATGTGATGCTTATGTTTTGAGCTTCACGGGCTATGGGCTAATTTTAGGAATGGATTGGTTATCCAAAAATGGGGCCGTTCTTGATTGTGAAAGGAGAGTAGTTAGGCTCATGACTCGCCTTGGCAACACTCTCGAAATCTTTTGTAATCCCATAAATTCCGTTATGCTAAGTTATTTAGAATCGCTTGACGCGTCTGTGGAGAATGATCTATTAGAGTGGTCCGAGAATATTCGGATGTGTTTGAGGAGGTGAAGGGCTTGCCTCCGAAGCGGGAGATAGATTTTCGGATATATCTTGTGGATAATGCAAAACCAGTATCTTTGCCAGTACGCCACATGGCTCCTCGTGAAAGGAGGGAACTCAATAAGCAAGTAAAGGAGTTGCTTGAGAAGGGGTTCATAAGACGAAGTATATCGGAGTGGGGTGCTCCAGTAGTATTTGCCACGAAGGCGGATGGGTCCCTTAGACTTTGTGTGGACTATAGAGAACTTAATAAGCTTACTAAGAAGAACAGACACCCACTGCCGAGGATTGACGATCTCTTCGATTAGTTAGTTGGCGCCTTAGTGTTTTCGCAGTTGGACTTAGCCACTGGTTTTCATCAGTTGAGGGTGGCTAAGGATAGCATTGACAAGACTGCCTTTAGGACTCCAGACGGTTTCTATGAATGGCTAGTGATGCCCTTCGGTTTGACAAACGCCCCCACATACTTTGTTGATTTGATGAGTAGGGTGTTTAGGGAGTACCTTAATAAATTCGTGGTGGTCTTTGTAGACGACATCTTGATCTTTTCTAAGAATGAAGAAGAGCATGCCCTACATCTTAGGGAAGTGTTGGAGACTCTTCGAGCACATAGCCTTAAAGATAAATTTTCCAAATGTCACTTTTGGAGGAAAGAAGTGCGATTCTTAGGGCACGTGGTTTCCAAAGAAGGGATAGCCGTGGATCCCGCGAAGGTGGTGGCCATCCAAGATTGGAAGGTCCCTAAAAATGCTACCGAAGTAAGGAGTTTCTTGGGGTTGGCTGGCTACTATAGGAAGTTTATCAAAGACTTCGCAAAAATATCAACTTCATTGACACGTTTGACGAAGAAGAACCTAGTTTTCACATGGGACGTAGATTGTGATGATGCGTTCCAACGTTTAAAGAGAGCTTTGACCTAAGCTCCAGTCTTAGTGCTGCCAGACGGGAGTAAGCCATTTACTGTTTATACCGATGCTTGTGGGACAGGTCTAGGCGCAGTCTTAATGCAAGAGGGTAGGGTAATAGCCTATGGTGGTAGGCAGTTAAGGGTGCATGAGAAAAATTACCCTACACATGACCTAGAGTTGGCCGCTATTGTTTTTGCGCTTAAGTCTTGGGTCATTATCTTCTTGGCGAGAAATTCGAATTATTCACTGATCACAAATCGTTAAAATACTTATTCTCTCAGAAGGATTTGAACTTAAAGCAGCAAAGGTGGATGGAGTTCTTAGCATCCTACGACTTCGAAATAGCATATACCCCTGGCAAGGGTAACGTGGTGGCAGACGCCTTAAGTAGGAAAAGGCTGTCCTTGAGTCCATTGTTTGTTGAACGGCGAAACTTAGAATTCATCTCTATGTTTGACTTTAGACCTTCCGTTGACTTTGTACCCGGTTTGCTAGCATCCTTGGAGGTCAGACCTATGCTTTTGGGATGGATTGGTGAGGCACAGCGAGACGACCCACAGTTGGTTGAGTTAGTAGAAAAGCTCAAAAGAGGGGAGTCATCAAGCCATCTCCGTAGGTATACCCTGGATGATAAGGGTTGGTTACGTAGGGACGGTAGACTTTGTATACCAAAAGACGATGACCTAAGGAAGACCATTCTTGATGATGCACATCGTTCGAAGATGACCATCCATCCCGGCGGGGACAAGATGTACATGGACATGAGACGAGTTTACTTTTGGGCCAGCATGAAGAAAGATGTGGCTGAGTATGTCGCTAGATGCTTGGTGTGCCAACAAGTAAAAGCGGAGCAAAAGAAGCCCGGTGGATTGCTTCATCCATTGGAGGTCCCACAATGGAAGTGGGAAAGCGTCTCGATGGACTTTATTGACGGATTACCGAGATCGAGGAAGGGTAATACGGGTATTGGGGTCGTGGTAGACAGACTTACTAAGAGCGCCCATTTCATTCTCGTGAAGAGTAAGAGGACTGCTCCATGGTTAGCCTCCATATACATTCGAGAAATAGTTCGTTTGCACGGTGTTCCTTCTAGCATAGTGAGCGACCGCGATCCTATTTTCACTAGCGAATTTTGGAAGAGCTTACAAGAAGCGGTAGGGACTCAGTTATGTTTGAGCACCGCATATCATCCTCAGACGGACGGCCAAACCGAGAGGGTGAATCGCATTCTAGAGGATCTTTTGAGGCTATGTATCCTAGACTTTGGGGGTACATGGGAAGAGCATCTTCCGTTGGTAGAATTTGCATATAATAACAGCTTTCAGTCTAGCATTGGCATGGCACCATTCGAAGCTCTTTACGGACGGCCATGTCGTTCGCCTACATGTTGGTGGGAAGCTACAGATAAGATCTTGCTTGGCCCGATATGATTAGAGAGACTTCGGAAAAGACTGATTTGATCTGAAGAAGGATGAAGACGGCGCAAGATAGACAGAAATCTTATGCGGACAAGAGGAGGTCAGATCTTGAGTTTGAGGTTGGGGACATAGTCTTTGTCAAAGTGTCTCCATTACGGAACGTCGTTCGCTTCGGGTCCGTTGGGAAGTTAGCACCAAGGTTCGTAGGGCCGTTTCCTATTAAGGAAAGGATTGGGCAGATGGCGTATAGAGTGGAGTTTCCCAAGAGACTTAGCGGTGTACACGACGTATTCCATGTATCACATTTGAGGAAGTGCTTGCACGAGACCGCAGAAGTGGTAGAGCCGAGCTTGCTTAGAGAGGTGGAGATATAGCGTGATGCGACGATTCGACGAGCTCCTACATGCATTCTTGGGTCGGAGATCAAGAAGTTGAGGAATCGAGAGGTCAGACTAGTCAAAGTGCAATGGGGAGATGATGAGAGCAACGCTACTTGGGAGACAGAAGCGAAGATGCGTTCGTTGTACCCTTTTCTTTTAGAGGGTATGACTTTTAATTTCTCCTTTATCGCTTAGCTTGTACTTATCTTATCTTTAGTATGTCCTCTCGCTAGTATCTTTGACCTTTAGTTAGGATAATCCTATGGTTGAAACATGTGTTTGAGACATGTTATGTATGATGGATGCAAAGTGGATGCAAGTGTTTACTAGGGGTTGCTCGTGGACGCATATACACACACTATTAGGCACTAAATTGGCTCAGTCACTTCATATTGCATATTGCATATATATGGATGTATTTACTAAAATAGATGTATGAGGATTTATTTTTTATCATATGGATGCTGCATTCAGATGATGATTGTGCACGCATATAGAGATAATATGTAGCATTAAGGAACTTTTGCATACATAATGGATGCATGGCACTATCATGATTTGCATTAAGGAGGTCAACTGAATCAGTGGACCGCCTGATTTTGCATTAGATATGGACATATACACACACTGTGCATTTAAACATGAAAGCATTAGAAGCCTATAAGGACAATGGATGCCTGTGTTTGATGGTTGAGTAGATGGACGATTGGATGTTAGGATATACATTCTTCTTGACTTGAAGATTTCGGGGTCGAAATCCTTTAACGAGGGGAGAATGTAACACCCCGTAATTCTGTTAATATAAATATTCACAAATTAAAGAATAACTAATCTCAGACGTGAGAATTGTGGGAAACGGGTTGCGCCATTGTGTTCGTCTCGGAATTCTGGTTGAAATTGAGTCCGAGTTTGCGTGATTTGGACTTCGTATGAAGGAGATATGGCCATCGGAAGTTTCAGAAAATTCAAAACAGATTTCAGAAAATTTAAAATTCAAAATTCGAAGTCAAACAGGCTAGGCGGGAAATTTCCCGCCCAGCACCCAGGTCGACTGGGGAGTCGACTGGGCAGTCGACACCCTAGGGACCAGGTCAACTGCGCAGTCGACCTGGGTGTCGACCTGGTCCAAGTCGGCTAGGATTTGACTGAGCCCAATCTTGAGCTGCTGATGTGTCTTTAGGGCTGAGTTGGCTAATTTAATGGTTCAGGTTAGTTCTGAGTTGATCTGACGGTCTAAATAAACCCTAAACTCTATATATACCTAGGTAGTCTCTCACTCTAAGTGTTCTCCCTTTGTGAGTGACATTAATGGACGTGGGGTGTTACACTAAGTGTTCTCCCTTGTGTTAACTTAACCCCACCGCATGTCATGTCATATTGGTTAAGTGTACATTGACTTAGCCCACCTACTTATCATGTTGTGACGGTTAAATGTTACCCTCTGTTGTTACTTAACCTTACCACGCATCATGTTATATTGGTTAAGTGCATGTTAACTTAACCCCATCCACCAGTCATATTATTATGGTTAAGTGTTACCCTCGTGTGTTTACTTAACCCTACCACGCATCAGGTTATATCGACTGGGTGTTATCAACCTATTTAAGTTAGCCCAACCCATCCGCTAGTCATGTTATAACGGTCAAGTGTCATTAGCCTAGCTATGTTACTTAACCTACCCATTAGTCTGATTAACAGTTATGTTGGTTAAGCCCACATTTATAAGTTTTACATGTTCTTAACTCATACCGGTTAGGTCCATATTCACATGTCAAATTTCCATGTCATCCCACCTAACCCTCTAACCATACCCACGTATTATTATGGTTAGTATTCCTTAATTCATTCATTATGACGAACGAATCATGACCTCTCACATTAGACCGTGCATTTTGTGGCCATTGGATTTGTCGGGCGGTTCCGGGCAGATTTACACCACAAACAGGGTCTAACCTCGTGTCATAAATCGTTACGCCTACAATTCGACCTTCGACCTCTCAAATTAGACTGACACTTTGTGGCTACTGGATTTGCCAGGCGGTTCCGGGCAGATTTACACCACAAACCGAGTCTAACCTCGTGTCAAAGGTTCATTAATGGTCGTATTCCACCCAAAACCCCAATATCAGTTCATGTGTTTAACATATAGAAATGTTCATGATTCACGTTTTTGCCCCAAAACGTGTTCCCAAATTATTATCATAATTCACTATAAGGTTATGCCAAGTTATAGCCTTTTATTTACAATACATGCCAGTTATCCAAAACCCAACGTAGGCGCGTTCGTATTAAACCTCTACTAATTCATAAATTATCATATATGTTTCAACTCCAAATTTTATATAATTAACATATGCCCAAGTTCTAGATTACATGTAAATTTTACATATGCCAAATTCCTACAAAATTTACATATGTTCAATTCATGCCGTTTTACATGTATGCCAACTTTATGCCAATTTACACATATACCAAGTTTCATGCCGCTTTACATATGTCAAGATTCACGATTCACATGTTTACAAAGCTATGCCCAATTTACATAGATCAAGTTTTATACCCAAAATTACATGTATACTACGTTTACACCAATTTACTCATAACAAGTTCTAGCCAAATTACATATATCAAGATCCATGTCAAATTATGTTTATATATATATATATATCAAGATCCACATCAAGTTATATATATCAAGATCCATGTCAAATTATATATATATATATATATATATATATATATATCAAGATCCACATCAAGTTATATATATCAAGATCCATGTCAAATTATATATGCCAATCCCCATTCTTGCAACTACCATTATAATGACAATATCCAATTATCAAGTTTCATGTTAATGATAAATTATCCCCCAAACATCCAATTTTCATATTATGCCTTCGATCCCACCAAACACATATATTCCACTAGGCAATATTCCAATATTTTCCCCGTATACCATCGCACATATATCGTAGTTTAGGCCTAGGTCCGAAATTGACCTAGGTTCATCAAAAGAAAATAAATAGGGGGAGGTAGAAGTTGCAATAAAAACAAGATCAGAGAGAAAATGGCATAAAAGCATCATCTCAGGCATAAAGAATAGATCTTGATAATAAAACATGAACCAAGAAAAATTGATTTACAACAGGCTGAATAGACCATAAACTTGTCATGCGAATAAAGATAGAAAAGTTCTCAAGATCGAGATCCAAGAAGAAACAAGAATTGAATCAAAAGTCCAATTTCATTTCATCACATGTCCATATTAAATTTAATTATTTTAATCTGAAAATAACTAGAACTTACAGAGCATGGCTAATGAATTAAGAACTAAAATTGTCGTAGAACGTTGCAGAGACATTGATTTATCTTCTTGAATTGTTGTAGAATTGCTGTAGAGGCTTTAATCTCTAGTTTGAATCTAGTTTGGAGGCTAAGAGAAAAGTTTAAAGAGCGGCGCCCATGATCAAGAGGAAGTCCAGTAGCATAATAGTGTAAGAATGATTTGATATGAATTAGGTTAGGTCTAAGGGTGTTTTTATAGGTGTAGCAACTAGTTTAGGCCCTTAAATTAACCCTAGAATCAATCCGTACCGTCAAAACACGTCTCAGGCTTCAAAAATGAGTTTTGGGTCAAACCAGGCCGACCAGGTTGACCTGTAAGGTGGGGGGTAGGTCGACCCGATGGTCGACCCCCTCGTCCAGTGCTGCCTGAAAACTGCTGAAACTTGTACATGCCATAACTTCTTCATCCAGACTTCGATTTTCGAAAACTCGGACTCTATTTCATGTAAAATTTCGAGATGAACGCAATGGAATAACCCGTTTCCCCTGATTCTGAATTTAAAATTTAATTCTGCCTTGATTTCTTATTTTAACATGTTATAAAAATACGGGTTGTTACACTAGTGTTAATTCTGCCTTAAGATCCGCATCCTTAACAATTGGTATCAGAGCATAGGTTTTCAAAATTTGTTATTCTGAATTTTGAAAATATTAAATGACAACCAACACTAGTAATAATGGTTCTTTTGTAGAGGGTAAGTCCAATGTTAGACCACCACTATTTAATGGCAGTAATTATTCTTACCGGGCGTATAGAATGAAAATATATTTACAATCAGTAGGATTAGACACATGGTATATCACACGGACTGAATATGTTAAACCCACTACTAATTTTGCACAATGGACAAATTATCAAAAGTTTGCTGCGCAAAGTAATTCTAAGGCCATGCATATGTTATTCTGTTCATTAGATAGAAATGAATTCAATATAGTGTTAGTTTGTAAATCTACTTATGAAATATGGAGAACATTACAAGTTACTCATGAAGGAACCAATAAAGTTAAACAGACAAAGATATCGATGCTAATCAATCAATTTGAGTTGTTTAAAATGAATGAGAATGAATCTATCCCCAATATGTATTGCAGATTTCAGGGAATCGTGCATTCATTAATGGCTATGGGAAAAACTTATTCAGAAGAAGACCAAGTCGGAAAAGTAATTAGTTCATTGACTCCAGAATGGGATCAGAAAACACTAGCGATTGAAGAAGCTAATAATGTCAGCGAAATGAAGATTGAGGAGTTAATTGGGAATTTGATGTTGTTCGAAGTCCAATTACAGAAAAGAAAAGAAAATAAGCCTACAGAAAAGAAATCTATAGCATTCAAAGCAAAGAAAATAATTCTGATTCAAGCAGTGAAGATGATGAAGAAATTGCTTTAATGACAAGGAATTTCAGAAAATTTCTGAGATATAAAAGGAGAAATAATTTTTAGATAAATAATCAAGGAAGTTCGAAAAGAAATGATGATAGATGCTATAACTACAACAAACCAGGTCATATAACGAGAATGTGTCTATATCCAGATAAATCAAATCAACAAATAAACAATAGTAATTCGTCAAAGAAAAGAAAGAGAGCATATGCAACAACATTAGATGATTCAGATTCATCATCAAGTGATAAAGAGCAAGAAACCGAAAATTCTATTATGTGTTTCACAGCAATTCAGAATTCAGAAAATGTCGAAGAAAAGGATCTAAAAACTAGGTACACCTTAATTAACTTTTTATTTTTTTTGGTTGATTTAGATGAATGGATGTTTTATTTGTCTGCCTTGTTTGAATTTGAAATTTAAAATCCAAAATTCAAACTTGAAATTTATTTTTTGAATTTGAAATTTGAATTTTGAAATTCATAATAATAATAATTAAACTTTTAATGATTGTTAGGATTAATATTGTTTTAGAAAATAATAAATTTGAAATATAAAACATTAATATAATAAAACAAAGTCAAATAGAAACATGTCTTTTCAAAATACACCTATATGTCGACATACCCAAATAGACGTGTCGACATATGTGCCAGTAAATGAAATTCAAATTTGAATTTCAAAAGTTTGAACTTCCAAACTTCCCTCCAACAGTCTAAAAAGGTTTCTTTAATTTCAGAAAATTTGTGCCCATTCAATCTCTATTTATTTATCTATTCAATCCTATTCTCTCTACCTCTCATTCAAAATTCAAACAATTTCTTTGTATCTATTACTCTTCAAAACAACTCTTTAATGGCTTCCTCTAGCACACCAAAAACCATGAGATTGACCAAAACTCTCAATGGTCATCTCTACAATGATAAAGAAGCTATTCCAGCCTATGTAGAACATGGAAAATGAAAAAGTCAATACGAGAGCCTTTGCTATGTTTGAAGATTTTCCCTCTTATGATCTCCGTTCTCTTTTCAATCAAAATGAAGTTCTAAGCTTGACTGACGCTCGGGATGACAATGAAGTATGTTACCTGAATCTCATCAAAATGTTTTACACAAATTTGAATCGTGGCTTTTACGAAGGAGATGAGAATCAAGTATGGAGTAGCATAAAAGGCACTCAAATTGTTTTGGATTGTGAAATTTTGGGTAATATTTTAAATTGTAAGTGTACGGGCTAGGATTTTTCGAAATTCGAATAAATGGATTTGGAGACTTATCATCACATTTTTGAAAGTGACAAAAACATGGATTTTAAAAATCATTTTTTCCACCTAAAAGCAAGAATCATCCACCTCCTCCTTCAACATACTCTCACATCTCGTTCCGGAATTTCAATAACTCTACCCTTAAAGTCCAAAAAGCCCTCTTTGCAATTTTTGCTATTTATAATATAAATTGTGCCGATGTGATTTTAAAAGAATTTAAGCCCAAAGAGATGTCCACCAAGGAAAACACTCTTTATCATGGAGTTTATCTTTCTCAGATTTAAGTATTTTAAAGTGGATCTCAAATGAGAAGAATTTGTGTTAAGAAAGTTGTTCGATTCGGCAAACATAAATCTTTTGCAAATTGCAATCGTTTTTAAGCCTTACGAAACATTGGAGGATAAACAAGCAAGAATGAAACAAGAGGAAAATCCAGTGGAGATTGATGAAGAAGAAGATTCCTCTTTAGAAAGTGTAGAATGTCCCACAAGTACTAGAACCATAACCAAAGAAACACTTGTTCAAAACCAAGCTAAATTAGCCAAGAACCAAAAGAATATCAAGAATACTCTTACCCAAATGTCTAAGTTCATTGGCAAAATAGGAAGAAAAGTTGGAATATCGTCTTCCTCCTCATCAGCCGCTGAAATCTAAGCTTATCTAGGTTATGTTATCTTTCGTATTTGCTTGTATTTGCTTTTGAATCTCATATTTACTACCTTGTATTAGTTGAATGTATTTACTTTCAAGTAGTAATGGATAATGTTTATTTTTGTCAAAACAATCTTTAATTTACTGTAAAAACACATTAGAATTAAATAAATTAAAATAATATAATAAGAATTAACTAAAAATTGAAAATACACATAAAAATAACTAGGGTATGTCGACATGTAAATATAGACATGTCAACATATAACTGCCAGTTTTTTTGAAATTTGAATAACCAACTAGTGTATCTTCATTTTAAACGAATTTCAGACTCTATAAATACCTTTTTCTTCAAGAAAACTTATTCAAAACTTTCTCCTTCTTCACTAATCATTTCTTTCCTATAACATCAAGTTATCGCAAATCCTATTAACAATTTGAGTAAGAATCTTGATGAAACACTCAATTCATTCAAGAATATCCTATTTAAAATACTTTGTAATCAACATCATCTCGAATTGAGTCAAATAAAAATGGTTGAACATTAAGAGAAGCACTTTGATGTCATTCGTTGGCTAAAATCATCTCTTTTTAGAGATGAAGACAACAACCTTGCTAAAGCACCACCCACAGAAGAAGATGAAGATTGGGAAGTCATCAAGAAGGATCCAATTTTTGGAGGAGACATATAGGTATAAGTTACAAGAGAAATTTGAAATTGGTTGGTATGATTTGATTTGTTTGATTTGAATTAGGTTTGAATTTGTTTGAAACTATTGCTTGATTTGGTTGGGTTTGAAATTTGTATATGATTGGATTGAAAAATTTGTAAATATTATCTGAAATACTTGAATTATTTATACTCTGTCTTGTTAGAATTAGAATAAGTAATTAGAATCAGTATTATAGCATGGATTATGGGGAGTTAATTAGATTGAGTCATTTAGATAAATTCATTTAGCAAGAGTATAATTTAGTTTAGTAAAATATAGTAAAATATAGAATATTATAGGTGTAATATAGTTAGGGATTGTTTTTATTGATGACAAAAGGGGAGAAATTATAAAATAGGGATTAGTTGAGCTTAGTTTAAATGGGAGTATGTAAGATTTATATAGGATTCATGGTGAAAGGCGGAGTATTCGAAGCACCAGATCAACAAGTATTAACAGGTATGAATATTTTATAAATCAAGGTTGTCATCATAAAAAAGGAGGAGATTGTTAGAGAATGGAGTTTGATGACAACCTTATTTCAATTATCATTATTAATTGATTATAAAATATATACTAACATCTTTATCTAGAATATATATGCAGGGTTTGTATACAGGTTTTAATATTGAAGACTGTATAGTTTTAGGGTTCCAAGAGATTCAAGACACACGTGTATCAAGATATCAAGATTTCAAGAGCTCAAGAAAACATAGTAATTGAGTCAAGTTTATATGCAAGACTTTAAATAGCACTTCATTTTCAAATTTCTGCTTTTCAAATTCAAATTCTATTTTTCAAAATTCAAATTCTGTTTTCAAAATTCAAATTCAAATTTCAAGATTATTTCAAACTACTTTTAAATGATTTCAAATTATTATATATATTTATAGTTTATAAATTTTTATAATAATATGTTTTTAATATATATCTATATATATATATATAGTTTTAAATCATATAACTTTATAAATATGATTATATTATGTATCACTATGTTTTTATATGTTTTTATACTTCAGAAACTTCATTTAAACAATATTTTTTGTGACGACTAGGAATTTTGACCCTCGAAAATCGACACTTTAACACCTTCTCGTATTCAAAATGTCGAAGATTCAAGTGTCGGATTCCTGGTTGTCTGGGGATATAACACATTAGATAATTCACAATGGAATAAAAAAACAACTTCTCATTTATATAACATGTGATTACATCAGAGTTTACAACATTTCATAACCATAACCAAAAGAACAGCGGAAACTGACCAACAATGTAAGTCCCATAACAGACTTCATCTTCACCTGAATTTCTCTAGATCACAGATGTCCACAAAATAATGTCCCAAAGAAAATAGCTAATACTTCACAGCAAAAGAAACTCCACAAAAGCAAAGGATCCACCGAGGAAAAGCTCCGAGACACAAGTTCCAAGTACTGCTACTAAACCTGACACTAGGCTGCCCATGTAAAAATTAGGGGCACGCAGAGATTTTTGTGAAACCAAAACAACTCCGGGCCAGTCATGGGACTGGTGTGAGAACTCATCATATTTGTTTGTGCATGGAAAATCCGCAATGACTTTTTGAAAAATGAAACTAACATAAGGTCTCGCGGCACACACACAATGTAAACTCACACATAGGCGAGGTTTCTCCTTATGATAGTAAAAAATGCTTTAATACGCGGAAATAATTTTGATATTATGCATAGTGTGAAAAACAATTTCGAAAGTAAATGTATTAATCTTAGCCAGCATAGGTACCATATATTATACTGACATAATAGTATACAACTAAAATCGTACGGGTTCGTAGTAGAGATTTGGTTTCCAACAATGACCAGGCAAAGGGACTTCCTTACCAAACCGAATTTTGAACACCTCTAGAGGGATGTCCGGGGATCAACTCATGCTCCTCATGCCAATACAAGGTCGGGTTATCTCTGTAACTAGGTAACTTAGAGTACGCCTGAGTACGTCATCTCCCGGTCGTTACCGACCATTCCGAGCGCTCGCCAACAACAACCACAAAAGTAGAAGTTTCCACATAGGTTAATACTTGGGCTCCATACCATAGTACACCTTTTATCTAGAAGGAGACAGCACACCCATAACCTTGCCGCATTTCTTCCTGTTTTGGCCATTTACCGGGGTGTGAGGCTTGCCGAGGTCACGATATACACAAAGCTACGCTTAAATAAGCCATGCTTTGATCATCCATATCTCATTACATAACTTAAGTATGCTGCATTGTTCATTTACAACGCATCACTGATTTCAATCAATATATAACCTCTAAGCTCATACGTCTTAGAGAAGGGTGTTAAGCCAGAGAATAAATTCTCCGCCACCAAACAGATATATATTTAACAGAGATCAGTGCTACAGAGTCAATTACAATATCAGACACACAATCCATACATGTCCGTTCTGGGTCTGAACGAAACCATAATTCGGAATTCCTTCACATACGTTCGGGCTTCTTGCCACTTAGCTGATATAAAATCCATCAGCAAATGGGAGCTACCCATTTGAAACATTCAGCAAGTCGTCCTTACGATATGAAGGGTCCCGGTCTTCAATATCGTCTTCAATGCCTTCAAATGCTCCACAACATCATATTATTACTTGGAATGGTTTTCAGGCATATATCCAATCCCGGTCTTTCCAAATAATAAGCGCAACTTTAAAACCATGTGGATATATAGGACCAAATCAAGTCTCAACCCATATTCTATGTTTGGAAACTCAAATTATCATTTAAATCCTTTCATTACATGTTAGCAATTAATTATTAAGGTTAGGGAAAGATTTATAAAGTTAAATACCTTTAACATTAAATAAACAGTGTTACAAAAGTGTTACAAAAAGTGTTTCAAAATACCGATGTTTGCTAGTTTATGGGAAATAACCTTTATATTACCAAAACTTCATGATTTCAACATAAATCAGTTTTAAATAATTAATTATGATTTTAACAAATTTTCCATATTTTCTAAATAACCATTTATCATTGTAGTCAATGGATAACACTTGCAAGAATATTTTTAAATACTAAATTAAATATAACTTGAAAATTATATGTTGAAATTAAAATCTACTTTCACTCATTTGAAAGCTCTTGTTGATGAGAATCAAATGTTTTTCATTTCATGGGAATCTGATTTAAGTTGCAAAAGTTATAAGTGTTTAAAGTTTTTAACAAAAATACGCTAAATTCTACTATAAATTCAAATAGCTTCAAATTAAATTAAATTTTGAATTAATCATCCCGTCCGTCGGATCAGTTAGGGATAGTCAGGGAGAGCAGGAAACTATATTTTCCAAACTCAAGCCTAGACACTATACTCTCTGTCATCCTAGAACGTTCCGGTATTTATTTTGTCAAACTCTACTTTAATTACAATATACATTCACATAAAAACTTCACTAAATTTATTTAAAATGATTTAGAAAATCATTTGTACTTATACTAACTATTTAAAACCAATTCCAACTTTCAAATCTAAATGAATAAAATAATCATTTATCACACAACTTGGTCCGAGACTTGTCTGATATCCGTATAATCCACATATGTGTGTGTAACAAGTAAAATGCACACATCATTACTACGAACAAACAGGAAGCATCCATTCATCCATCACACGATCATACATGGGAATATATACATATAACAATGCATACATGTGTCCATATAAGCGTTTGTCACTAAACGCTTACATGGCAATAATTACTAATCATCCATATCATCAACAATCATTCACACAACATAAAAAGTGAACAAATATAAATGTCGAGATCTCACCTTGGGTTCCACTATGCTATCCTCTATTGCTAGGCTGCTAGACCCACTACAGTTATCATAGACTGACTGTTTGACGCTACCTACTTTGCTGCAATTTATATATTTTATAAATGGAGGAAGAGGAAGATTTTCACCATGGAAGCCATGGATTTTAAGGTGGAGAAGAAGAAGAAATGGAAGAGAAGATGAGAATGAATGCTTAAGGGAAAGAAAGGAGTGTATTTATACTTTAAATGGGTTAATAAGGTGATGACACCTCGTAGGACATTGTAATTCATGCATGTAATGTTGCATGCAAAATTACAAGTGTCTTAACACTTGTAATAAAGAGAAAGGAGGTGTTTTTGGTAGCATTTACCCTTTAAGTGCTATTAAAAACTATATACAACACTTAACCAAATGCTACCAAAGGTATATATATGATTATATACTTCTTAACTATATTTTATAATCTAAACAATTTATTATAACTTTAATTAACATATAAACTAATCATTTAACTAGTCCAAAATTCCAGATCATTACATTCACCCCCCTTAAAATAATTTTATCCCCGAAATTGCATAAGATGGTAATAAAATAAGACGTAACAACTAAAAGGAAATGGATAAAGAAATGAGTTTACTGAAGGTTGGGCTAGACTGGAATGTCCACTCGACAGTCAGGATAGAATTTTCGTATAGTTTCTTCTGTTTCCCAGGTACAATCCTTGGGGTCATCACTCCATTGTACTTTAACCAATTAACAGTCTTATTTCTTAACCTCTTTTCATCTCGAGCAATGATCTTTGTGGGTTCTCTTTTGACTGTTAAACTTGGGGTAATTTCCAGATCTTGTTAAGCAGCTTTTTCTATAATCTGGTCTGGATCATGCACATACTTCCTAAGATTAGATATATGGAACACATTATGCACACCATACAACCGTTCTGGTAACCGCACTCGATAAGCTAATGGTCCAATTCTCTCTAGAATATGAAACGGTCCAATATACCATAGAGCTAATTTTCCTGTTTTACCAAATCTGATAACTCCCTTCATCAGGGATACTTTTAAAAATACGGAATCTCCAACTGCAAATTCCAAAGCTTTACTCCTTCGATCAACATAGCACTTTTGTCGATCCTGGGCCGCTTTTAGCTTCTTCTTAATGAGATCCACTTTCTCTGTCACTTCTCTGATCATATCAGGTCCAAGAACAAGTCTATTTCCAGACTCAACCCAACATACTGGCGATTTGCATGGATGGCCATAGAGTGCTTCAAACGGTGCCATCTTAATACTAGCTTGATAACTATTGTTATGAGAAAATTCAACCAATGGCAAATGATTTTCCCACGAACCTCCAAAATCGAGAACACATGCTCGCAACAAGTCTTTTGAAATCCTATTAATTCTTTCTATTTGTCTATCTGATTGTGGATTATAGGCAGTGCTAAAGTTCATCTTCGTTCCCAAAGCATCTTGAAAAGCTTCCCAAAAATGACTGGTGAAGATAGGGTTCCGATCACTCACAATGCTACTTGGAATTCCATGTAACCTAACGATTTCCTTAATATATAACTATGCTGAACCAGTAGCAGTCCTGGTGGGTTTTACTGGAATGAAATGGGCGCTTTTAGTTAGACGATCCACAATAACCCATATTCCTTCATTTCCTTTGCGAGTGCGAGGTAAAACATCAATGAAATCCATCGAAACTTGATCCCATTTCCATTGTGGAATTGGCAAAGGTTGAAGTAATCCCGCTGTCTTCTGCTGATCGCTTTTTATTTGTTGGCATGTGGCGCAACGGCTGACATAAATAGATATGTCCCTCTTCATTGTTCTCCACCAAAATGTACGTTTAACATCTCGATACATTTTATTAACTCTAGGGTGGATTCTAAATCTAGATTTATGACATTCGTCCAATACTTCTTTCTGAAGCTCTTTTATGTTTGGGACACAAATTCTTCCATTCAATCTCAAAATACCTTTTCCATCAATTTCAAAACTTGAATCCTTACCTTGTTTTATATTCTTAGCTATTCTTTGTAAACACATATCTTCTCCCTGCTTACTAATAATCTTTTCCACAAGTGTTTGGGCAATAACTAAGTAAGCGATGACGGCGTATTTCCTACTTAAAGCATCAGCTACCACGTTGGCTTTCCCAGGGGTATATTGAATATTTAAATCATATGATGCTAAATATTCCAACCAACACTGCTGTCTTAAGTTCAAATCTTTCTGAGTGAATAAATACTTTAGAGGCTTACGGTCAGTGTACAATTCAAACCTTTCTCCTAAAAGATAGTGTCTCCAAATTTTCAAAGCAAATATTACAGCTAGCAATTCTAAGTCATGGGTTGGATAATTCCTTTCATGTGGTTTCAATTGTCTGCTTGCATAGGCAATTACTCTGCCTTCCTGCATCAAAACTACACCAACTCCTTCTTTGCACGCATCTGTATAAACCGACAACCCTTTATTTCCATTTATAATAGCTAGAACTGGAGCAGATGTTAGTCTTTTCTTTAGCTTCTGAAAGGCTTCTCCACATTTTGGGGACCACACAAATTTGACATTCTTCATAGTTAGCTTTGTAAGAGGAGAAGCTATTCTTGAAAAATCTTAAACAAATCTTCTGTAATAGCCAACCAATCCGAGGAAACTCCGAACTTCTTTTGGTGTCTTTGGTTGCTTCCAATCCAAAATGGCAGAGATTTTTATTGGGTCTACCGAAATTCCTTTCTCTGATACGATATGACCAAGGAATTTTACTTCTTTTTCCCAAAAGTGACATGTTGATAGTTTCGCTTTGAGCACATTCTTTTTTAATATTTCCAAGACAATTCTTAGATGTTCCGCGTGATCTTCCTTAGTTTTAGAGTAGATGAGAATATCATCGATGAAAACTAATACGAACTTATTCCATACTTCTTGAAATACTCTAGTCATCAAATCAACGAAGTAGGCAGGGGCATTAGTCAAACCGAAGGCATTTAGATGGATACAATCCTCTGCGATTCTAAGCTGATGGAAACCAGTGGCTAGGTCCATTTTTGAGAAAAGTCGTGCACTATTTAATTGTTCAAATAGGTCGTCTATACGGGGCAAAGGGTATTTATTCTTAAGAGTTTGCTTATTAAGATCTCGATAGTCGACGCACAATCTTAAGGAACCATCACACTTAGCGACGAATACCACGGCTGATCCCCAACTTGAATGGTTAGGTCAGATAAATCCTTTTGCCAAAAGTTCTTGGACTTGTTTATTTAGCTCCTCTCTTTCTCTTAGGGCCATTCTTCGGCTAGGATGGACAACAGGTCGTGCATTAGGTATTAGTTCAATCCTAAATTCAATCTCATGATGTGTAGGAAGATTCTTAACTTCTCCAAATACGTCTGGAAATTCCTTAACAATAGGGATAGTATTTATGTCGGTATCAGGGTAACCCAGGGTATACATTAGATTATCTCCTTTTGGGCTAGGATCTTCACAAGATATTTCTATAAAATTTCCAAAATTTGTTTTTACCCATATTTTCCTATTTGCACAATCTAGATGGGCTTCATATTTGTTTAAACAGTCCATTCCAAGTAGAATTCCAAATTCATTTAAATCTAGGACAATAAGATTAATAGGGAATTGATGAAGAGAATAGGAAATATGGACCTTTCTGCAATAAAGACAGAGATTTTTGGAACCTCTAGTTACGCAAATGGGGTGGTCAATAAATTCAGGTTCAAGTTTTAACTCTTCTACAGTTCCCTTTGAAATAAAACTGTGCGAAGCACCAGTATCAAATAATACTCTAACCAGTTTATCACAAACAAATATATTCCCTTCTAATACTCCTTTCCTTTCTACGTCTGTTGAGGTTGAAGGTTCACCTTCTATTGCAAAGATTTGTACTTTATCTGTTTCCTTTACTAGAGGACAATCTTTACTTAGATGCCCGAACACATGACAGTTGCAACATTTCCACCTTTCTTGATCTTGATCCTTCAGCTCCCTTAATTTCTTGTAGTTAGTTCCTAGATGACCTTTTCCCCTACAATTGTAACAGGTTACTTTCATCAAGTGATTTTGCTGAGTTCCTTTCTTTGGTTTCTTCGGCTCTGGCTTCTTTCCTTTAGACTTCCTCTTCTTATCATTATCCTTATTATTGTTGTTGTTGTTGCTTTACTTCTCTTCAAGTACCTTCTGCTTGTCAATGGTGGCATACCTATATCCCATATCTACTAAGTCTACGAATGATTGCTTGACATGCGCGGTCATCCTCTCGTGATATTTTGGATTCATCCCCTTAATAAATTTTTCATTCTTCTTCAGCGGGGTGTTTATTAGTTCAGGTCCAAAGAGAGAAAGCTCATTGAACTTATTCAGGTATTCCTTAAATGACATATTACCTTGCTTAAGGTTCATAAACTCTTCGTATATTCGAGAAATTCCTGCTGAGGGCATGTAACGTTCTTTGAAAACTTGTTTGAAATCCTTCCATGAAAAGTCATCTTCTGATTTCCCTTGGATGATAGTCCCCCACCATGTAGCGGCTCCTTCCTGTAGTTGCCATGTGGTCTCTTCTGCTTATCTTCGAGATTAAGTCCTTCGAAAATCTTCTTGCATGACTTAATCCAGAGTTGAGCTTCCATAACATCATCGGATCCCTTAAATGGTTTCCCAAGTAGATTCACGTAATTCTTATTTAGATCCGGAAGACTAGTTTGACTCAGGGATCGAATCATGGTTTCATTAATTGTCATAGCATCACGACCATTGATGGTGTTACTGCTTCCTCCCCTACGTCTGCCTCTATGCTCATTTCCTACTATCTAGAAATAGTATGAAAATGCTTATTAGATATGTACACGAATTACCTAAGGAGTATGAAACAGTTTAAAATCATTACATTTCATTGGGTTTACTCATTCTAGGGTATTCATAACCCCATCTCTAATGAGATATCCTATGAGTTATACCCCAAAGCTTTGTATAAACCAAAGCTATGATACCAAATGTGACGACCCAGAATTTCAACCCTCGAAAATTGACACTTTAACACCTTCTCGTATTCAAAATGTCGAAGATTCAAGTGTCGGATGTAACGGACCGAATTTCCATACCTTTTGAGTTGACTAATAACACCACACGTCCAAACCAAATGACAAAGAAATACGAATCATTAAAAGAAAGAAATTAGAGGATGAGAAATAGAAAGAAAGAAATATCAGAATAGAAGAAAAACGAAGATCACAAACTCACAGCGGAACGAATAAAATATATTAGATAACATAACTTTTGAAATACAAATATGTTTTGTATATACATACCATTATCAGAGCACGATAGTTATCCCTGGAACAGTTGTAAACACCTGTTTCCAGATACGCACATAATACACAACGGAAATATATGATAGTCTACAGCTAATTGGTGAAGCCTCCTCCTTCAACTCCTCCAAGCGAATCTGAAAAATCCCGACTACTTGACTACCCGTACAAATTTGGGCATCAAAGAGTTTAGGGGAAAAAAACAAAACAAAATAAACTCTGGGTCAGTCATGGGACTGGTGTGAGTAAACTCCAACCATTTGTTTAACTTTTAAAATCCTTTCGAAAGAAATGATAATCGTAAGACCGATCCGCACATAAACACGGATGGTTTTTACCTTACAATAACCAAAATATTTTTGATATCAAATCCAGTGATATTATAATAATGTCTACATCAAATAAATAGAATATAGTTGAACGCTTGCATCTCACGCTCCATATATAATATTAAATCATAAACCGCAGGGCGCTTATTGGAGATTGGATTTCCAACATGATAAGGTATGGAACCACCTTCCGATAGTGTATCTCTAGAGAGGAATACACTGGGTTCAACAAGAACGTCTTGCAACCCGGCCCACACATCGCTGACCGTTCATTTAACTTGAGTGTATTGAGCATATTATCACCAACCGTTGTGATCAGCAACCGTTTCCGAAAGCATACAAAATCGAATAGAATAAGAAACAAATGAATTTTTTTCTAGATCAGGTGATAATACCCTTAATGGGAATGACCCACATGGCCATGCTGCCTACCCGATTTTTGTCATTTCCCGGGTGATGAGGCTTGAGGTCACGATTTTCTTTCAGCACAACTTTCATTCATTTACTCTGAATGTCACATCGCCAGACATTTGTACATATACATTATCCTGGGACTGGACAAACTGAAGGCACCGTTCTATTAATCCATCTTGGGCAATTTCTACCTAGAATTAACATAACAACCCTTGCATTTTACTTCGTCTTCAATTATCTTCATCATAAGTTGATTCGTAACGCTTATGTCAATACAAAATGGTTTTCAGATATTAAATCTGATCCCGATCTCTCCACATTGACAACGGAGGTATAAAATAAATCAAAACTTTGATAGCCGGTGATTTAACTATCAAAGAAAACATGCATACAACCAATGATCCTATTTCCAAATGGAAATTCTAACGATCAACCATCCAACAACACTGGCCCCTTTTTATATAAATTCCTTATTTCATTATCAATTCCAAATTCCCATTTTTCCTATTTTTTTAAAGCTCGGTCGTCTCTCTCGATTCTTGGAAAAAAATATTTCCAATATCCTAATTCCTTTTTTCGAGAAAATATCTCTTATTTTATTTAGGGAAAACGTTTCAAAAATCCTTTAAATTAAAAAGATATTATAAAACATTGTTATTCTAACTCAAACCATTAATCATTTATTAACTAACTATATTGCTAACCAATCTTCACTATCGAACCTTAACCACTTCTCTATCAATCATGAAGTTGATCAAGTTGGGGTATAATTACCTCTCAGACCTTAATTGAACAACATTCTCAACTTTGAAATAGTCAAAGCTCACAACTTCAAACAAAACATCGCTTACGCGACTCTCGGATTCAATCTAAGAATCCAATCCATTTACTAAAAACATTGATATAATGGTAGCGTTATAATCGTTGTTTCCAAACATTAATTAAACTGGTAGTGTTAAAATCGCTGTATAGATTTACAAAAATTTATTTTAACAGCAGCATTAAATCGCTATTTAGATTTATAAAACATTTATTATAATGACAGCGCTAAAATCGTTGTTTAGATTTATAGAATATTTATTATAGCGGCAACGTTAAATCACTGTTTTGAATAAAGTATCGTGTGCGACGCACACGCTTCCGTTGTTCATTTTAAAAATAGTCAAAATGTCTGGATTTACACAATGCAGACATATACCATTCTGTTTGTCGAAACCCATAAGATAAAAGGTATATAAGGATAAAAATCTGCTTTCCACCTTCTTTACAACAGGACCTCTTTACTTGGATTTTTTTTCAAAAAAAATCCATTTTTCAATGTTTAACACAAACTATCTTATGTGTTTTCCTTTGCGTTTAAAATCTTTATTTCAATTGTAGTGCTTTGCTTGATTCAATTAAAGTCATCACTTTGGTTTTAAAAACCCTTGTTTGGATTAATCACATGTACTAATCCGTTTACCATCTTTTCACCACTTAGCTTAGATTTCATTCTAGAACCATTAACATATTATAGTCTATTATTAACCTATTAACCAGCTTCCTTAAAAGTTTCTTCCCACTGAATTTTCTTTTCATAATTTAAAATTTAACAAAAAGCCTTGTTTAAATCTTTGCATTTATAGATAAATCCCTTTTAAAAATCTCATTTAAAACTTGGATTACAAATCCCTTTATGAAACTCTTATCACCTCCTTGATCAAACTATAATACTACTAAATCATTTCTTAATTGAATCTCCAATTAAAATCATTGTTTTAATTATTATTAATTAAAATAACAATTAAATTCATTATTAACTATATTAAATAGTTCACTTTGTTATTAACTAAAAATAGTATAACTAGTACTTTTGAAAGCTTATTAAATAATAATAAACTTTATTTACACTAACCAATTCGATAATTACTTTAGTTATAGTTAATCGAAGATTAATTAATATTTAACACCCTTCGTTAAATTCAAATTAATTTCAAATATTGGTTTCAAAACCATTTTTTCCATTTCCCCATATAAATTCAAATTTGAATTTATATTTCAATTTATTCAAAGATAAATAATTCACTTAATTTATACTCTCGTTTAAATACAACTTCTTGTTTTCTCCATTTACATGTTTTTTGTTTCAACTCTATTCGAAATTACATTTCTATTTTTGGAAATAAATTCCCTTTTTAAAAGTTAAATTTCCTTTTCTATGTTCGAAAATATTTTATGGTATTTAAAATACCAAATTCTAGGGCCAATGATATTTAAACACAACAAGATCAATCACAGTTAATACATCAAAGCATAGGTCACAACTAATGCAAATACAATAATATAAATGTTTAGGAATCCAGTTGGATCCCTACAACCTGTTTCCCTGCATCCACAGATGTAAATCAACATTAATTTCAAGTAATTATGTAATATCGTAGTAAACAGAACTAATAATGATCAATGATATAGCTATATCAACTATTTCAACCAATTTTATCAACCATTCATCCAAACAACCATCACACAATATAAAATTAAGATAAAAAATTTTTATACTCAATTATACAAAAACATAAACGAGTCAGGGTTAGTGAGTTTACTCACCTTGTTTTTTGCAGTTGACGGTTCTGCTTTTTATTTCGTTTTAAAATAAAACAGGGTTTGATTTATCTCGAAATCCCAAGGGCTCTATTCCCAGTTGTGTTAGTTCCATATCATCGATCTCGCTGCGATGATATCACCGTGACTAGTTTCGTCCATTTCCGACCTTGAAATCAAAAATTATTAGTGTCTTGGTGTACATGATTTTAAATAAATAATTTGTTCCTTAATTATTAATTTATTCATTAATTATATTTATAATTCTTAAACCCCATGTTTAAGTAATCTTCCACCCTCGTTTTACTGTTACAGGCTAAAGCCTTCCGAAACAAATGTCAACCAAGTCCGATCATTATTAAGTTCGTTCCTTCCGTGTGTATATATTATTTAAATATGGCTTTACCTTGTACATCAGCCCATAGAGAGAACAGCCCGCTCCAATAGTATTACTTCATCCTCCTTATCATAATAAATCCAACTCCCAATAGTAGCACATTCGTCACCATTTCATGCACTACACTCCACCATGTTTCACCATTTATTTCGAAACTGACCCTTAATTATTAAATTAAGTTAAGCTTCCCTACTGCCACACAACTCCTCATAACATCATCACTGCTACAAACTATCATTCCAACATCAGTTCGAAATAGCCGGCTCAGTCATCTCCTGCACAACAAAACTCCTTAAACTCATTCCTTTGGCAAATACTGTGGTAATCTTACTAAACTTGCTTAGAATTGTTCCCATTTGGAAATAACAGAACACTCCCTTTTTCGTAGTACCGAACAAATCACTTCCTGATACATGCTCCTTAACCACATTTAAACATCAACCCACCTTCTTTTATCTCGCCCTGTACAAAACTCCATACAACCGACATTTAAATCCTGGTACAGGCAACACACACCTCAACACCCTTCTCTCCTCCCTTAACTCACAAACGAATGGTCACGGTAACCCATATTTCCCTTATTAACGTAAATCCCCATTTGAACATTGACCTAACCTCTTGTTCTTCATGAGACTGAGCGAAATCATCACCATAATTCCATCTATTTCATCATACATGAACGCACACTTTCATTGGAACCCCAAAAATACGAGCACTGACTGGAAATGAAACTTCACCGTCGTTTCCCAACGTGTCGCCCCCATGGATCACCGATCATCAATCCATCACCACCCCTCCGATCCCCACTCCACCCCCTTAGATTCTGCTCCGTCTTATCCTTCATCGACACCCATAGCTCCTTTAAACGATCCAAAACCGCGACGGCCTCTCGAGCTCGCCATGGCCAGACGCGATCACCTGAGACTTAGCGCTTCCGGCTCCTAACCAACTTCGTCAAGCTACACATTTTTCATCCAGGATGTATCTCGATGTCGTGAGTGGATGCGGTGATCTGGAGCGAAAAAGAAAGAAGGAAGAGGGTAATTCATTTATTAAGAGGGGGGGGGGGCAGTTGCATTTTATATAGGAAAGAACAGAAGGTTGTGTGGCACATGATTTCCACTGTTTCGGTCAAAAGAAATGCAGAGATATTTTTATCTATTATTTTTTGTTAATTTTTAAAAGTGCAGGTGTTCCAATAGCAAGTTCATGCTGCAATATTTGACTAACACAAGATATTAAATTAATTGATGGGATAATGTCAGAAGGTAGCGCCATGTTTCAGTGATTTGCAAATATTTTGTTTTGACCTGAAAACTTGTACACAGTTTAATTTTGTTGTTTTATTTATATTCAAAGTAGAGATGCGTCTAGTTGAAGTGTATGCTGGTATGGTTTCTATGTGAGGAAGTTTCGATTTATTTTCTGACATTTAGTTTATATATATAGTTATTTCTTTTTCAGTCAACATTACCAAATATGGTCGGCCATGTGCCGAGATTTGGAAAATCTTTGTTTTACAGATTTGTGCAGAAGTTCGAATAGGAATGCATGTGCAAAGATTGGGAACATCTAGGTTACAGTATTTTGGATAAGATAAGAAAAATGACTGAAGGTAATTTTATATTTTATAATATTTGCATTGAACGTTTACAGATCGTACAACCCCATATAAACCCCAATCGTGATAAAATCTGAAACCGTACAATTAATAAATTCCATATAAATTTACATTTACACTCCTAATATAACATTTAAAACAATTTAAATGTTCGAAATTAAATGGCTAAAAATCTGGGTCGTTACATTCCCTCCCCCTTAAAATAATTTCGTCCTCGAAATTGCTAAGCAATAAAAATGCTATAACTCTAACTCCATATAACCTACTTAGTTGAAATTTTATGTTCCATATCTTCATAACCCAGTTCTTACCCGACCTTCGAATTCTCATACCAATACTCAACCATTCATAATTCTTCCTAAATGATCTGTCCACTGTTTTTGGACAATCCATCATCACTTTCTCGTCTTCAATTCATATGCTCTTCTGCATATCCGCACCCATCCTAATTGATTTTAAATCCATTTATCAATTTCATTATAACACTTGAAATTTTATTAATCAATTCTGGTTTTCTTATTTTGATTACTATTAACAACTCGAATTTAAATTATCAAAAATTTCTTGAAATTTTCTAACTCTTTAAATGTTCGAAAATTTTGCCAGCCTCTCCTTTGCGTTGCTCAATCGGTACAGTCACAACTCGCCTTTTTAGGCCTTCTCCAATTCAAAAGGAAATAAAAAAAGCCAAGCGGCTTGCCCCATAGGCTCATAAAACATCAAACCCAAGTAATATTGTAAACACTTCCCTTTTTGTCGAGCACAAATTCTATCTCTTGCATTAGCTTCCATTTGATGCCTGCTCAACGTATCCATTCCAATTAATTTCCAAACAAATAAACTCTTGGTTTCCCAATTCACTAATCAACTTTCTGATTAGTTTCTTCCATTTTATAATTCAAACTTGATTTATATTTTCAAAATCAATCCACTTAATCTGCTTGGGCACAAAAATAACTTAACTCCAATTAACGACATACTATATATATGTATTCAACTTGTTTAGCATAAGTTGAATCTATTTTAATAGCTCAAATCTTAAATCTTTCTCTTATTACCATATTTAGTCTCATTCGATATTATCTCCATTTAATCCAATTTTATTTAACTGGATCCAAGTTAAATTCCAATCTATTTGATTCGATTTTACAATTTCAACCTTTTTAACTTAAGTTAAATTTTTATTATATTCGATTTACTTATACCATTTCAATTCATTTAACTTATAATGGTTAAATAAAAATTCAGAATTCAGAATTCAAATTCCTGGTTTTTATTTCAATCTCCCTTGAAATAATATATATACATGTATCCATAACCATTTGCAAAACCAAACTTTTGAATTTTTAAAATAACTTATCCTTTCGAACAAATTTTCCATTAACGAACTATTTTGGTAGCAATCCGTCACTCAGAAACTTGAAAATAAATACCGATAATGTCGTGACCCATTATCAGAATTATTTTCTCGCCGCTGAAGTGATTCCAGTGCTTAATCACTTTCAAAATCTATTTAACACCATTTTTATTCAAAAAAATTTCAAAGTAGTGTTAGATTACTTTTAAAAACATTTCAGAAAATATATCTAAACTACTGGGATTCAAATTTCCATACTGGTTTAAATTCAATTCCAGTTCATCTTATTTGGACACATTATCCATATACAAACTATATTTGGTTATATATAACCAGTTTAATATCTTATAATTCCATTTGATTGTAGTAACAATCACCCCATCTATATACTATAATATTTTAGAAATTATTCCTTTTATATCAAAATAATTTTTGGGAAAAATTATTTTATTTACCCACTTTAAAACAATACCATATCGAATTGCTTTGTTCGAGATTTAGAAACGCCTATCGATACAGTTGTACATCCTGTATCGACCAGAATTCATAAATCGCTCAACAAACCAATCAATACAATATAAAACAATTTCATATCAAATCCACAAATATGCACTTACATATATACTCTCAAATTCAATCTAGGGTAAACTAACCCTATCTCTATTGAATCCCGCCAAAGAGCCAAGGTTACTACTCATCCTTCAGCTCTGATACCAACTGTAGCGACCCGAATTTCCGTACCCTTTGAGTTGACTAATGACACCACATGTCCAAACAAAATGACACAGAAATACGAATCATTATAAGAAAGAAGTTAGAGGATGAGAAATACAAAGAAAGAAATATCAGAATAAAAGAAAAACAAAGATCACAAACTCACAGTGGAACGAATAAAATATATTAGATAACTTAACTTTTGAAATACAAATATGTTTTGTATATACATACCATCATCAGAGCATGATAGTTATCCCCAGAAAAGTTATAAACACCTGTTTCCAGATACGAACGTAATACACAACAAAAAATATGATAGTCTATAGCTAATTGGTGAAGCCTCCTTCTTCAACTCCTCCAAGCGAATCTGAAAAATCCCGACTACTTGGCTGCCCGTAAAAATTTGGGCACCCAAGAGTTTAGGGGAAAAAACAAATTAAACTTTGGGTCAGTCATGGGACTGGTGTGAGTAAACTCCAACCATTTGTTTAACTTTCAAAATCCTTTCGAAAGAAATGATAATCGTAAGACCGATCCACACATAAACATGGATGGTTTTTACCTTGCTATAACAAAAATATTTTTGATATCAAATCCAGTGATATTATAATAATGTCTACATCAAATAAATAGAATCTAGTTGAACGCTTGCATCTCACGCTCTATATATAATATTAAATCGTAAACCGCCGGGCGCTTATTGGAGATTGGATTTCCAACATGACAAGGTATGGAACCACCTTCCGATGGTGTATCCTTAGAGAGGAATACACATGGTTCAACAAGAACGTCTTGCAACCCGGCCCACACATGGCTGACCACTCATTTAACTTGAGTATATCGAGCATATTATCACCAACGGTTGTGATCAGCAACCGTTTCCGAAAGCATACAGCAACGAATAGAATAAGAAACAAATGAATTTTTCTCTAGATCAAGTGATAATACCTCTAATGGGAATGACCTACATGGCCATGCTGCCTGCCCGATTTTTGTCATTTCCCGGGTAATGAGGCTTGAGGTCACGATTTCCTTTCAGCACAGCTTTCATTCATTTACTCTGAATGTCACATCGCCAGACATTCGTACATATACATTATCCTGGGACTGGACAAACTGAAGACACCATTCTATTAATCCATCTTGGGCAATTTCTACCTAGGATTAACATAACAGCCCTTGCATTTTACTCTGTCTTCAATTATCTTCAACATAAGTTGATTCGTAACGCTTATGTCAATTCAGAATGGTTTTCAGATATTAAATTTGATCCCGGTCTCTCCACATTGACAACAGAGGTATAAAATAAATTAAAACTTTGATAGCTGGTGATTTAACTATCAAAGAAAACATCCATACAACCAACGATCCTATTTCCAAATGGAAATTCTAACGATCAACCATCCAACAACACTGGCCCCTTTTTATATAAATTCCTTATTTCATTATCAGTTCCAAATTCCCATCTTTCCTATTTTTTTAAAGCTCGATCATCTCTCTAAGTTCTTGGAAAAAAATATTTCCAATATCCTAATTCCTTTATTCGAGAAAATATCTCTTATTTTATTTGGGGAAAACATTTCAAAAATATGTTAAATTAGCGCGATATTATAAAACATCGTTATTCTAACTCAAACCATTAATCATTTATTAACTGACTATATTGCTAACCATTCTTCACTATCGAACCTTAACCACTTCTCTATCAATCATGAAGTTGATCAAGTTGGGATATAATTACCTCTCAGACCTTAATTGAACAACATTCTCAACTTTGAAATAGTCAAAGCTCACAACTTCAAACAAAACATCGCTTATGCGACTCTCGGATTCAATCTAAGAATCCATTCCATTTACTGAAAAACATTGATTATAACGGTAGCGTTATAATCGCTGTTTCCAAACATTAATTATACTGGTAGCGTTAAAATCGCTGTTTAGTTTTACAAACATTTGTTTTAATGGTTGCGTTAAATCACTGTTTAGATTTATAAAACATTTATTATAATGACAACGCTAAAACGGCTGTTTAGATTTATAGAATATTTATTAAAGCTGTAGCGTTAAATCGCTATTTTGAATAAAGTACCATATGCGACGCACACGCTTCCATTGTTCATTTTGAAAGTAGTCAAAATGCCCGGATTTACACAATGCAGACATATACCATTCTGTTTGTCGGAACCCATAAGATAAAAAGTATATAAGGATAAAAATCTGCTTTCCACCTTCTTTACAACAAGACCTCTTTAACTGGATTTTTTTTCAAAAAAAAATCATTTTTCAATGTTTAACACAAACTATCTTATGTGTTTTCCTTTGCGTTTATAATCTTTATTTCAATTGCAGTGCTTTGCTTAATTCAATTAAAGTCATCACTTTGGTTTTAAAAACCTCATTTAAACCTTGTTTGGATTAATCACTTATACTAATCCGTTTACCATATTTTCACCACTTAGCTTTGATTTCATTCTAGAACCATTAACACATTATAGTCAATAATTAACCTATTAACCATCTTCCTTAAAAGTTTCTTCCCATTGAATTTTCTTTTCATAATTTTAAATTTAACAAAAAGCCTTGTTTAAATCTTTGCATTTATCGACAAATCCCATTTACAAATCTCATTTAAAACTTGGATTACAAATCCCTTTATGAAACTCTTATCACCTCCTTGATCAAACTATAATACCACTAAATAATTTCTTAATTGAATCTCCAATTATTCATTGTTTTAATTATTATTAATTAAAATAACAATTAAATTCATTATTAACTATATTAAATAGTTAACTTTGTTATTAACTAAAAGTAGTATAATTATTACTTTTAAAAGCTTATTAAATAATAATTAACTTTATTTACACTAACCAATTCGATAATTACTTTAGTTATAGTTAATTGAAGATTAACTAATATTTAATACCCTTCGTTAAATTCAAATTAATTTCAAATATTGGTTTCAAAACCATTTTTTCCATTTTCCCATATAAATTCAAATTTGAATTTCTATTTCAATTTATTCAATGATAAATAATTCACTTAATTTATACTCTCATTTGTATACAACTTCTTGTTTTCTCCATTTACATGTTTTTAGTTTCAACTCTATTCGAAATTACATTTCTATTTTTGGAAATAAATTCCCTTTTTAAAACTCAAATTTCCTTTTCTATGTTCGAAAATATTTTATGGTATTTAAAATACCAAATTCTAGGGCCAATGATATTTAAACACAACAAGATCAATCACAATTAATATATCAAAGCATAGGTCACAACTAATGCAAACACAATAATATAAATGTTGAGGAATCCAGTTGGATCCCTCCAACCTGTTTCCCTACATCCACAGATGTTAATCAACATTAATTTCAAATTATTAAGTAATATCATAGTAAACAGAACTAATATTTGATCAATGATATAGCTATATCAACTACTTCAACCAATTTTATCAACCATTTATCCAAACAACCATCACACAGTATAAAATTGTGATAAATAAATTTAAAACTCATTTATATAAAAATATAAACAAGTCAGGGTTAGTGAGGTTACTCACCTTGTTTTTTGCAGTTGATGAAATCCCAAGGGCTCTATTCTCAGCTGTGTTAGTTCCATATCATCGATCTCGCTGTGATGATATCACCGTGACTAGTTTCGTCCGTTTCCGACCTTGAAATCAAAAGTTATTAGAATCTTGGTGTACATGATTTTAAATAAATAATTTGTTCCTTAATTATTTAATTTATTCATTAATTATATTTATAAATCTTACACCCCATGTTTAACTAATCTTCTACCCTCGTTTTGCTGTTACAGGCTAAAGCCTTCCGAAACAAATGTCAACCAAGTCCGATCATTATTAAGTTCATTCCTTCCATGTGTATATATTATTTAAAATATGGCTATACCTTGTACATCAGCCCATAGAGAAAACAACCTGCTCCAATAGTATTACTTCATCCTCCTTATCATAAGAAACCCAACTCCCTGTAGCAGCACATTTTCTACCATTTCGTGCGCTAAACTCCACCATGTTTCACCATTTATTACGAAACTGACCCTTAATTATTAAATTAAGTTAAGCTTCTCTAATGCCACACAACTCCTCATAACATCATCGCTGCAACAAACCATCATTCCAACATCAGTTCGAAATAGCCGACTCAATCATCTCTTGCACATCAAAACTCCTTAAACTCATTCCTTTGGCAAATACTGTGCTAATTTTTCTAATCTTGCTTAGAATTGTTCCCATTTGGAAACAACAGAACACTCCCTTTTCCACAGTACTGAACAAATCACTTCCCGATACATGCTCCTTGACCACATTTAAACATCAACCCACCTTCTTTTATCTCGCCGTGTACAAAACTCCATACAAACGACATTTAAATCCTGGTACAGGCAAAACACGCCTTAGCACCCTTCTCTCCTCCCTTAATTCACAAACGAATGATCACGGTAACCCATATTTCCCTCAGCAACGTAAATCCCCATTTGAACATTGACCTAACCTCTTGTTCTTCATGAGACTGAGCAAAATCAACACCATACTTCCATCTCTTTCATCATACACGAATGCACACTTTCACTGGAACCCCAAAAATACGAACACTGACTGGAAACGAAACTTCACCATTGTTTCCAAACGTGCCGCCCCCATGGATCACCAATCATCGATCCATCACCACCCCTCCGATCCCCACTCCACCCCTGTAACACCCCACCTCCACTAGGATCACTCCTTAGAATGTACTAGCTTTGGAGGGGCGTTATTGTGAAGGTAAGCATGCACAGAGATATCGCAAGACAGAATATATAAAAATAAATATAAGTAAAGCAGCGGTAGCAGATAAAAACCCATCATCATCATCTCACTAAACCAACATAGTCAAGTACATAGTATCAAAATGTCATGATCCAAAATACAACATAAGTCTAGATACGTAGAAACAAAATACATGGTAAAACATCAGTACTAATCCCCAGAAATAAAAGATAAGCCACAGCTAGCTCAGATCCATACATGAGCTATCCAACAAGCAAGCCAAAGATCCACTAAGCAGATGTAGCCCCTCCCTGAGAACCTGTGGAGGGGGGGGGGGAAACGGAAGAAAAGAAGCGAAAGGAAACAGGTCAGTCAAAAAGACTGGTAAGCCCTACTACGATCAATCTATAAACTAATAAAGTTAACAGCATGATGGAAACTGGGATGAACATACTGGCAATAGATAAAGGTGACATCACATAGATGAGATTAAACTTTGCACCACAGTGTACTAGCAAACCCACAAAACAGATCTTGATCCCTTAGCCCAAACTTTGGCCCAATAACATGAAGTGACCTTAGTATAAGGTCCAGCCCAACGGTCTAGTCGATCGGCTCCCTATAAACCTAACACGTCCAGTGTTGGTGTCCATACGGCCCACATGGATGTAGTCAGACTGCGCTGGGTCCACCTTTGGGTGTATCAAGCCCTCGGGTGTCAACCCCAGACACCTAAGCAATAATGCACAGTCTAAACCTACTGGTACCCGTGCCTCGAGTTTGTCCAATATCGGACTACGTGCACGTCCGTAGCCCGCCGGACCCGCACCGCTGTACCACTCAGCCGTCGCTTTGGTCGCTTACATCCGTCCAGTAATCGTGCCCCGCCCTAACCTTGTTGTAGGGTTGTGGTGATACCAAACTGGGATTACTGCTGGAACAGACCACGTTGCTAGGGTTTCTAAGAGGGTTAAGTGTGGTTTAACCCCTCACTAATCATGGATTAAATTAATTAAGTGTAACCACTTAACCCCATCTAATCCTCACATCCCCATTATTGGTTAAGTACTAGTGGGCCATGACTTAACCCTAATTATGAGGCATTAATTTATTAATGCACCTAACCTCTCACATTAGACATCCGTGGTTACCTGGGAAGATTTACACCACGTGTAGGTCTAATCTCGGGTCTTACGGTGCAACATGACCAACTACCCACATTAGACCCCTCGTTGTGGTTACCTGGGAAGATTTACACCACAACTAGGTCTAACCTCGAGTTGGCCATTACATGTTATCTAATGTCATGTCCACTTTAAAACATATTTACAAGTTAACATATACTTGGGTAGACCTAACTTAATAGGTAAATTCCCAAGGGGTAGACCTAACTTAATAGGTAAATTCCCAATCTTTTAGTTTCATGTATTTTTAAGTTTACCCAAACCCTCCCAACGTCATTATCTCGCTTACATATTCGTCATAACGCATAAGGGTATAAAAGGTAACTTGGCATAACATACATGATGAACTTCACATATCATAATAAACATGCATACATGTTAGATTTGCAAATCATGTCATAGTGAACTCGCATAAACATGCATAACCCATAAAACTTGCATAACATGGTAAGGTAAACTTGCATAAACATGCATAACCCATAAAACTTGCATAACATGGTAAGGTGAACTCGCATAAGCATGCATAACCCATAAAACTTGCATAACATGGTAAGGTGAACTCGCATAAGCATGCATAACCCATAAAACATGCATAACATGGTAAGGTGAACTTGCATAAACATGCATAACCCATAAAACATGTACAACATGGTAAGGTGAACTTGCATAAACATGCATAACCCATAAAACATGTACAACATGGTAAGGTGAACTTGCATAAACATGCATAACTTATGAAACATGTAAAACATGGCATAGTGAATTCGCATAAGCATGCATAACTTATGAAACATGTAAAACATGGCATAGTGAATTCGCATAAGCATACATAATCCATTAAACATGTACAAATCTCAACTTTCACCACATGATAACTTTAGAGTTTGTAAAGTGAAGGTAAGAGGGCTTACAAATATAAACAAGTCACAAATCCACCAAATAAGATGAAGAAGCCCTTTGAAAACCCAAAACAAAGCTTCAAATAAGAAAACCCTTTTGCAAAATCCCAAAAACACAAACTTAGCAAATCAAACTTGCAACTTAATGAAGTATGCAAGTTATTAAGCATTCATACAACATAGAAAAGGTTGTATGATCATCATATCTTCATAGGATTAAACTTTGAGGAAGGTGGAGGCTATTTGAGGATTCAATTTGACATAGTTTAGTTGCTAGATTGATTAATGAGGCTTTAGGGTAGGATTAGGGGTATATTTATAGAGAATTAGAGTGTTTTAAGCCCTAGGATTAACCCTAGGTTAGTTTAGGCCCGTCAGATCTCGGAACTCTCTAGAACCAAGTCACAAGACCCAACCCAAATCAGAAATGGTGCACCAGGCTAAACTGCCCGGGCACCCCCTGTCGACAGGGCTGTCGACAGGGCTGTCGACACCCTGGGGGCCCTGTCGACAGGGCTGTCGACATGCGGGTCCTGGCGGGAATTTTTCCCGCCTGCTGCAGATTGCCCTAACCCTTGTTTTTAAATTAAATTTAAATCTGTTTTTACCTAGGAATTTTCTGAAAACTTCCATGGGCCTTAACTGGGTCATACGGACTCCGATTTTCGAAAACTCGAACTCTATTTCGCGTATTTTTCCGAGACGAACGCAATGGCATAGCCCGTTCCCCTTGATTCAGATTTTTAAATTAAATTCTGCCTCATTTATATTATAACAGGTTATTGAAAATACGGGTTGTTACATTCTCCCCTCCTTAAAGGATTTCGTCCCCGAAATCTTCAAGTTAGGAAGAACGTATCCTACCATCCAATCATCCATCTACTCAAAACATCATCCACGAGCAATCATTGTCCTTACAAGATTCTAAATGCTGGATGAACATATGCAGAGGTGTGTGTATATGTACTTATCTAATGCAAAAATCAATGCAAAAGATGTTAGTGAAATGTATCCATATGTATGCAAATCCCTAACATAATGTATAATATCTACATGTGTGCTCAACCATACATCCATATGCAACATCCATGTGATAGCATACAGAATTCCATCCATGAATAAACATAAACACCCATGCACATGCAATATGAGAAGTGTGTGAGCCGATCTAGTGCCTACTGTGTATCATGCATCCACGAGTAGCCACTTGCAACCACTTGCAACCACTTGCATCCATCAACCATAACATGTCTCAAACACATGTTTCATCCAAAGGGTTCTACCTAAGGTTCTCATGATAAGATAGACACGATGAACTAGATAAACTAGATAGACATGGACAGCAAAAGCAAGAGATTGAGAGTGTACCCTCAAAAAGAAACAGATAAAGCCTACGCATCTTCTCTTCAGTCTCCTAAGTCGCGTCTTCCTCGGCTTCACCCCATTGAACTTTCACCAACTGGACCTCACGATTCCTTAGCTTCTTGATCTCTGTCCCTAAGATACGAATCGGAGCTTTCCTCAAGGTAGCCTCTTTCTCTACTTCCACATCTTCTAGAACACTTGGCTCAACCACCTCTGCTGACTCATGCAAGCACTTCCGGAGATGTGAAACGTGAAAGACATTATGCACTCCAGCAAGCTTCTCGGGCAACTCTACTCTATAAGCCATCTGCCCGATCCTCTCTATGACTGGAAACGGTCCAACAAACCTCGGTGCTAACTTCCCCACGGCTCCAAACCGAACCACATTTCGCAAAGGAGAAACCTTCACGAAAACCATATCCCCAACCTTAAACTCCAAATCAGACCTCCGCTTATCAGCATAAGATTTCTGTCTGTCTTGGGCTGCCTTCATTCGTCTTCTGATCAACTCGACCTTCTCGGATGTATCTCTAATCATGTCAGGTCCAAGTATAAGCTTGTCTGTAGTCTCCCACCAACATGTAGGTGACTTGCATGGTCTCCCATATAAAGCCTCAAACGGTGCCATACCAATGCTCGCCTGATAACTGTTATTATAAGCAAATTCTACAAGAGGAAGGTGGTCTTCCCAAGTACCACCAAAATCCAAGATGCAAAGTCTCAACAAGTCCTCAAGCACTCGATTCACCCTTTCGGTCTGGCCATCCGTCTGTGGGTGATAAGCTGTACTCAGATTCAACCTTGTGCCCATAGCTTCCTGCAAACTGTTCCAGAACTGACTAGTAAAGATGGGGTCTCGGTCACTGACTATGCTAGAAGGGACTCCATGTAGTTGCACTATCTCACGAAGATATACTGATGCTAGTCCAGATGCGGTCCTTTTGCTCTTCACCGGAATGAAATGAGCACTCTTCGTGAGCCTATCCACAATGACCCATATGCTTGTATTCCCCTTCCTTGACCTTGGAAGCCCATCAATAAAGTCCATAGAAATACTCTCCCACTTCCATAGCGGGATCTCTAGAGGATGCAATAGCCCACCGGGCTTCTTCGACTCAGCTTTTACTCTCTGACAAACAACACATCTGGAGATAAACTCTGCCACATCTTTCTTCATTCCAGGCCAGAAGAAAATGCGCTTCATATCCTTATACATCTTATCTCCACCCGGATGTATAGTCATCTTGGAGCGATGTGCTTCCTCAAGAACTTTCCTCACCAAGTCTCCCACCATCGGAACATAAAGCCTTCCGTCTCTCCTCAGCCACCCCTTATCATCTATAGAGTATCGAGCAAGGTGACTAGATGTCTCCCCTCGAATCAGCTTATCCATGATCTCAATTATCTGAGGGTCTTCCTTCTGCGAAGCCCCAACTTGATCCAGAAGGGTAGGCCTGAGCTCTAGAGATGCCAAAGAACCGGTCATCGACTCAACTGTCAAAGAAAAATCAAAGGTTGCCAAGAACTCTAAATTCTTCATCTCAACAAATAGAGGACTTAGTGTCAACCTTTTTCTACTCAACGCATCCGCTACAACATTCCCCTTGCCAGGGGTATAGGCTATATCAAAATCATAGGAAGCCAAGAATTCCATCCACCTCTGCTGCCTCAAGTTCAGATCCTTCTGCGAAAAGAGATACTTCAAATACTTATGATCAGTATACAGCTCAAATCTCTCTCCCAGAAGATAATGACGCCAAGCCTTGAGTGCATATACTATCGCTGCCAGCTCTAGATCATGAGTGGGATAATTCTTCTCGTGCACCTTAAGTTGCCTCCCACCAAAACATATAACTCTGCCTTCTTGCATCAGAACGGCGCCCAATCCCGTGCCACAAGCATCAGTGTACACGGTAAATATCTTACCACCATCGGGTAAAGCTAGAACTGGTGCAGAGGTAAGGGCTCTCTTGAGTCTCTGCAAAGCAAGCTCACAATCCATATCCCAAGCAAAAACTAGGTTCTTCTTCGTCAACTTAGTAAGAGGAGCGGATATCTTTGAGAAGTCCTTGATGAACTTCCGGTAAAAACCCGCAAGACCTAGAAAGCTTCTCACCTCGGTTGCATTCCTTGGAGTCTTCCAATCCTGAACTGCAACCACCTTAGCGGGATCCACCGCTAAGCCTTGCTTGGATACGATATGCCCAAGGAATCTAACTTCCCTTCTCCAAAAGTGGCACTTGGAGAACTTGGCCTTTAACTGGTGTGCTCTGAGCGTATCCATCACCTCTACAAGATGCCTCGCATGCTCTTCTTCATCCTTGGAGAAAACCAGAATATCATCCACAAAGACCACGACAAACTTGTTCAAGAACTCCCGAAACACCCTACTCATCAAGTCCACAAAATACGCGGGTGCATTCGTCAAACCGAACGACATAACAAGCCATTCAAAGAATCCATCTGGAGTTCTGAATGCAGTCTTGTCTATACTATCTTCAGCCACTCTGAGCTGATGAAATCCAGTAGCAAGATCAAGCTGAGAGAAAACAGAAGCACCAACCAGCTGGTCAAAAAGATCATCAATCCTCGGTAACGGGTGTCTGTTCTTCTTAGTCAGCTTATTCAACTCTCTATAGTCCACACAGAGCCGAAGAGAACCATCTGCCTTAGTAGCAAAAACCACAGGCGCTCCCCATTCGGATATACTTCTTCTGATGAAGTTCTTCTCAAGCAATTCTTTCACTTGCTTGCTCAGTTCCCGTCTCTCACGCGGAGCCATATGCCGAACGGGCAAAGAAACAGGCTTAGCATTATCCACCAGATAGATGCGAAAATCAATCTCTCGTTTAGGGGGCAACCCCTTAACTTCTTCAAAAACATCTGGATAATCTCGGACCACCCTTACAGACTGAAGGGCTTCCTCTGACGAGTCGAGAGATTCGAGATAGCACAACATGATGGGATTCTTCGGATTGCATGAAATCTCTAAGGTGTTGCCAAGGCGAGTCACAAGCCTTACAACCCTATGTTCACAATCCAGAATGGCTCCATATCTAGACAACCAATCCATGCCCAAGATCAATCCGTATCCCCTGAAACCAAGAACATACGCACTACACAAGAACTCTACACTAAGTATAGAGATCCTCAGATCCTCACATATCATAGATAGATGAGCAGAACCCCCAATGGGATTCGAAACACAAACGGGATCATCCACTAAGCTAGTACTAAGGTGCTAGCTATCAACAAGATCAGATGAAATAAAGCTATGTGATGCACCAGAATCAAACAAGGTACGAACTGGAAGATCGGAAACATAAACAAGGTTCTCAACAGAAACACTACCTCGCTCGGGAACTGAAGCGGTATTGAGAGCATGAACTTGCCCTCCTGAAGGTCCAGCACGCTGAGTCTGACCCTGCCCTTTCTTCTTCGGGCATTCCTTGCTAAAGTGTCCAGTCTCTCCACAAGAAAAGCATCCACCACTAAGCTTCCTTTTCTTCTTCCTGCAATCCTTAGCATGATGGATCTAGAATAACCCTAGAGGGGGGGTGAATAGGGTTTTTCACAGTTTTTTTAAATAAAATTGAAAAACTGACAGGATATTAAAAATAATAGACAAATCACAGAATATAGCAGAAACAGAAATGCAGAAAATAAATCACACACAGATATACCCAGCTTCGGCAAAACCCTGCCTACTGCTGCATTTCTAAGGTTTCTACTAGGTGATAGAACAGATCCCGCATACAAGACCATGTACACTCGCAAACCCTGCTCCTATTCTAACCCTACGCTCAAATCCCAAGACTGATCTAAACCCCTAGATCAGATTTCCCGAATTACAAACCCTGTAACTCGTAACTCAGATTTACAGACTCTGAAACTGACAGTCAACACCCTGACTGATATCCTAGTATTTTACACACTAGAAACTGATCGTTTGATTACAAAAGAGATTGAAAAAAAAAATTCAACAATAATAAGAGTAAAACAAATGAAACCCTAAACAAAAAGGAGTTTAAAGGATAGGGGTCATCCCCTTTTTAACAGACATAGCCTTGGTCAAAATAAAAGATAGGCCGGCCCCTTTGTAATTCATTTAGCCCGATCTCTTTCCTTTTTGCTCTGGGAAAATAAATGGCGGCTCTGGCGATTGCTAGGGTTTCTGAAATCGATTCCCAAATCGAAATCGATGCTTCTGGAAATTTGATCTCTGATGGCTCTTGTCTTTGTAGCTTGCGTGCTGATGTCGATTTTCTGGAGTTCTCACTTGAACGAAACCCTAAAAATTGTGAGTAATTCGGGTTTTATTGTTTGCTTTGATTTTGTGGGTTTTCGATGTCTGCCTGTGATGAAGTAGGTGTAAATATATAGGATTTAAAATCCTTATAATACTCTGATTTCACGTGAACTTGGCCGATCTGTAAATCTAGGGTTTCCCCTTTTGCTTTCTTTGATTTTCCTGAAATTTCTCTCGACTTTGAAAAATACTCCGATTGCTGAGATGTCCCTGTAAAAAAAATGGAAACAACATAATTGATTTCAACTGTTGATTAATTCAGTTTAAAAAAAATAATTCTGAAAAAAAAACTTCCCCTTTTGGTTTTTGTAATTCTCGGCTTGAATTGATTGATATTTTCCCTTTCTGATTTCCTCGAATGAATTTGAGAAATGTTGCCTTGAATAACTTTCCTGACTGAATCAAAACAGGAAATAATGAATTTCTGAATTGAAAACGATTTTGAAAAATTGCCTTAATTCCTTAGATCATTTATGTCCTTCTGTTGTCTTAAGCAAGTCGAGTTACCCCTTTGAATTCAAGCATGATTCCGATTTGATTTCTTTGCCATAAACATGCTGAAATGTTCTTGCTATGAGTCAGGTCGATCTATTCTTTTTATAAAGAATTGACTTTCTTGCATGTCCAAACTTGATTGACACTTGAATGTATTCATGCCGATTTTAAGTCCTGAAAAACTGCTTTCAGTCGATAACACAGCACTGAGATTTCTTGAGACAGTAGAAATGCAGACTTTATTTCCAAAAAAAATGCTCCATTTTTGACCTTGCTGCATTGTTCACTTGTGTGCACTGTGTAAACAGAACACCATCTATCTTGCCAACACCACCATTCAGTTTTGTTTATTATGACTTGTTGTACCTCTTTGCTATATTCATGCTATTTGTAAGCCTGGTCTGATCCACTCTCTGAAATGCATATATTTGTGTTGTTGTCCTTCTATTTGTTTACATGTTTTGATCCTGTGCATACTTGTATTGTTGACTGTATGTTTCAACCACTTTCATGTTGAACCTATGCATACTAATTTGTTGCTGAACTAATGTTATAGCTGAATTGAGTTATGTCCTTGAATATGCATTGACTTGGTTCACCATGCTTGAGCTAGTTGTGTTGAACCAGTCCTGTACCCTTTCTGTCTTGAAGACACTTTGAATTGAGCCATTTAATTTGTTGTATACACAGTTGTGTACATGTTGATGCTCTTGTACTGCCTTGTGTTTTGCCTCGGCCACTTTGGTGTTGACTGTGAACATTCTATGTTCGGCCATTTATTTTGAGTTGCGCCATTGAATCGTTTGTTTGCTGTATGAACTTATTTGCTGCACCATGTTTATATGCGTCGAGCACATTTGCTTGCCATCTTTTCCACCCCATGCTGTGTTTCAGTTTGTGATACTTTGGCTATGCTGTTTATTGATTTTGCTTGACCAGCTCCACAATTTTGATTTGTTTGCCTCATGTCCATGTTGCAATTTATGTCTTGAACGTGACTGACTTTTTAATTACTTGCATCCATACTCCTATGTTCACTTGCATTTTCACCACTGTTGCATCTGCCATCAACATACTGCTCAGCCCCTTGCACATCTGCACCATTTTGTGAATTTACTGCGTAGCTATTTCTGACTTGCTTGACTCGACACTTGGCTTTGCTTTGATTTTGATGCCCTGTTCATATTTGTGTTGTTTCTTTTCATGTATTGAGCTTGACTATTTTGATTTTTAATGTTTGACATTTGTTTTTAAGATATATCAGCAGACTAGTCACACTATGTTGAGGCTGATCAGAAATCAGCAAACTAGTGTGATTATGTCGAGGCTGATCAAATCAGATTGAGTCAGAAAAATGATGAGAAACACACCGAAATTCTGAGGCAAATAAATTTTCAAAAAAAAATATATTTGCATGTATTCTATTTCATTTCTAATGCAGTGTACTGTGTGAGTGTTTCTATATATGACAGGTATGAAGACTGGACTGACTGTGAAGCATATAGAAGTCAGAAGACAATGAAACTGAAGAATAGAGAGAAGTGTATATGAGTGACTGTGTGACTGTAACAGAGTGTGAGAGTTGTAGTGAAGAGCAGTGTATGAATATGTGAATTGTACTGAATATTGTAATAAACAAGTTTAATCAAAATAAAATATTATTTTATTGTGTTCAAATAAACTTGTCTATTAAATTCTGTTTATTTACAAGTACAATGTTCTGTGAATGTATATCAGTGATGTATTCAAATAGTGGAGTTATAAGAGATTGTATGATTGAAAGTTGAAATAGAATATTTAATTTAAATAAAATACTGTATAACTATATGAATGTGTATACAGTCGCATTCTATATAAATATAAATATTATATTACAGCTGTGTTGTAATGAACAGTACAATAACAAACACATTTAAAATAATATTTATTTGTTTGTTATCATCAAACAAAAATCATATAATTGTGTATACAACACCGTTATATACAACAATCTCCCCCTTTTGATGATGACAAACAAATAAAAGATTTTGTATACAATAGATGTGTTTGGCAATAAATATTGAACTGTGTTTGGCAATAAATATTGAACTCCCCCTATTTGAAAGCTCCCCCTACAACAGAAACTCCCCCTATAACTATGCATGAGTGAAAAATGAAAATGAAATGAATTTTCAAAATTAAAAATATTTATAAAATATTCACTCATAAATCAAAATCTAATCCATTCTCCCCCTTTTGTTATCATCAAAAGGATACAGAACTTAAAATATAGATGAAAAAATGACTTACAAATATTATATCAGCTTAAGAGGAAGAACAGTCATCATAAATCTCAATCAGTCAAACAAAAATCATAATAAACTAAGAACAGGTGGCATATTTCACATTGTAGAAAATGACGGATTTACGATGAATTTTATATATTATGAAGAGAGTTAAAAAAATATTTTTCAAATATTTTCCAAAAGAATTTTATAAAAGATAAAGCACAAAACATAGTGGTGGATTTGGACTATAATTATAAATTCAACTTAAGTGATAAAATCAGATAATTTCAAATCCCAGTAGCTATCAATCAACAAAACATAATACGTCATAAAATTTCAACATATTTCACAGATTAGAAAGTGGATTGATAGGCTGGTTATTATACACCAAGGAGAATTTCACATAAAAATTTATTTATTGCAAATTATTTTCTTTTCTTTTTCTTTTGATTTAAGAGCACCCTGACCATGCATAACCAGAGCTTGGATTTTTAAATGAGGTCAGTCGCAGCTTAAATTATAAGTTGTCTCATAACCATACATGACCAGAGCTTGGATTTTTAAATGAGGTTAGAGACACACTTATGTATTAATTAAATATTTATCGTTTTCAGCTTTAAATAGAAAAATTCCTCGGTATATACAACCAATATGAATGATAGAAATGTGGTAGGTACAGAAATGGAATGTGAAATGAATTTCTAAATTAATAATATTATGAAATATGACAAACTGTACCGGGATAATTGAAAAAATTTCAAATATCACTAATTCTGAATAAATAGTATAGTTCCATTTTTATCACAAATTTCCACTGTTTATTAAAATTTTTTTTTTTTATTTATTTAAAAATATTAACTCTCCACATTTAAAAAAAATTTATCATGGATGACAGAATGATGATAGATAATGAGTATGGTCGTGAATTAATTGCCAGTTCAAAGATATTATAATAAATATTCAACCATCATGAAAATCCAAATAAAATTTCCTCTTGTTGTGAAATATATTGCAGTCACAATTCATCACAATTTCAAAATCTGATAATAATTTTGATGCAGTTCAATTTGGATATTGATTTCAATTTCTGAATGAATAATCAATAAATAATTTTAAAATTGAAAATCAATTACAAGAGTAATATGCTGATCTATACATGACAAGAGGGAAAAAATATATATAAACAGAAAAAAATATGCAGCACTTTTAGACTGATACCACATGGTGTCTCTACAAAGTGAAAAATCAGAACAGATGGATGTGACAAATATAAGGCGCTTCTGATACCAAATGTTCTCGCTTTCTCAAGGATTTTAATGACACCCCGGTGGCAAACAAATGGTACCTTAGTCAACAGAAAAGACTTAATTACAAAGCAAGCAACCCAAGCACACAAATTTCATTTATCTGAACACGATAAATCTTTGATACCAAAGCAAGCAGTTCAAAAAAAATATTTACAAAATAATTTCTTATAATCAGAGCAGCATGATTCCAAAAACAAACATTTTTCAAAAACAGTATCTGAGCAGCACAGAGAAATCAGTATCACAACAGACTTGTCAAGACGTTGGTCACATAAGGTGGTTCATGATCCAAGATTTGCAAATATATTCTATTTTAAATCATTTGAAGAAATGTAAAAGTATTAGGATTTAATGAATCAATCACACCAGGTTATATTTCAGATTCAAGATATGTGTGAGATCCAATAAATCAATAATTTCAAATGATTTTAAACAAACATATATTCAAATCAAATAATCATGAAATAACAATGACTTTCAAAGACCATTTAAAAAAAAATTCAAGAATATCTCAAAAACTATTTCCGACAAGCCCAAGAGAAATTTCAGGTCATTTACATCAAATTTGAAAATATTCATGATCGGGATAATTTATTTGAAATCACATGAATCAATGTAAAGTTTTGGGATATAATGAATCAGTCACACGAGATTGACAATTTCAAAAATAAGAGGCGTGTGATATTCAAAATATCTAGAATTTCAGATGATTTCAAACAAACATATTTCAATATAATGATCATGAATAAAGATGAATTCCAAGATGTATCACTGATACAAGCTAATCTGAAAATCAATGAAATTATCACAACTGATAAATAACAGAGTGTTGTAATGAGTATAATATTTTGAGCTTTTCTAAAATGAATTAGAATAAACTCAGAACAACAAAGGTGTGTGTCATTTCATTAAATATTCAGATCTTCAAAAAATTTAGAATTCAAATTAACAGTGTTCAAGATATGATAAGAATGCATCAACACTGTTATGAATTCAGAAATAAACAAAATCTCAAAAACAATTGCAGATATTTACAAAATTAAATTCAGGAAATGGAAATGATTAACACACGATGATTTTATACAAATAAAGCATATTTCTAAAAAGATCATGAATTCTGCAACTGGAAGTTTAAGAAGTACAGACAAAGAAAAATATGGCAGTGTCAGATTAAAAAAAAACAGAAAACAGAAGGAGGTAGAGGAAGGAATAAACACAGACAATAAAAAAAAATATACAAAGGTGAGTTTAGAGATCATACCAGAATTCAATGTAAAGCAGAATCTCTATCTCAACAAATGTTGGCCTAAGGAACTGTAAATGACACAGAATTATAGACAATCTTGATTTCAAATTTCTTTTCAGCACAGCAGTTCCTCAGCCTTTACTGGTACCTAGTAGTTGAGTGAATTAAGTGGTCTAACAAAATTTGTAAAACCACTCTGAAATACGTTTACCACTTTTGGTATCCAAACCTGTTTGTATAACAAACCATCAGAATTAACCTTTGTACCCTTTGGAACCCAAATCTGCTTGAATTTAGTCAAAGTCGTTTTATTTTTATTCGGGATCCAAGATTGTTTAAATGGTTTATTATAAAACGATTTCTCATCACAATTTTGATTCAAAAAACCTTTGAAATTTTCAGAGTTCAAATTTTCAACGTAGTTCTTTCCAAAACAATTTGAGAGATTTTTCAACTCATTTGAATTTTGTTTTCCAAAAACATTATTCTTCCCAAAACCAAGACCACGTTTATCTCCAACAGAAAGTTGGTTTTTCAACAACATATCCAAAGATTTTTCACCGTTTGAAAATTTAGATAAAATTGTTTCAAGTTGTTGAATTTCAGTTTTAAGATCATCGTTTTCTTTTATTAAATCTGAACAACGACTTTTAGTGATCTTATATCTTTCAAACTCAGATTTCAAAACCAAATTTTCATCATTAAGCAATTTGATTTTGGTTTGGGACTTAGCCATTTCAGAATCAAAATATTTTCGACTTTCAGATTCAAGTTTCTTCCAATTTTCAATTTCGATTTCAAGCTCTTTCAAAATCAGATCTATTTTCAACAAACTATCATTTTCAGCGTTTTCATGTTTGAAATTTTTGATAGCCTTGAAATTTATAAATTCCTTTTGTAAACAATTGTTTGCATCTTTCAGCTCAATCTCGTTATCTTTTAAAATTAAAATTTCTTCTTCAAGCCTTCGAATATTATTATTGAAATGAACGAGATCAGTTTTTAATTTCAAACAATTTTCACAATTAGAATTTTCAAATTTCACGACATTTGACGATTTTGATTCCAAACAATTTATCTTGTTGGTCAACTCAGAATTTATAGATTTCAGTGATTTATTTTTCGATTGGAGTTTGTCAACAGATTTGGTTAAATCAACACAAAAATAAACCAGATCTTCATATGAAAAATTTCTTATCTCATCATCTGTTGAGCAAAAATCTGAATCTGAGTTGACAGTTGAGGGTTTTGAGAAGTTGCTGTCGTTTCCATATCTTGTAGTTAGAGCTGTCCAAATTTCCTGCGCAGTTAAACAATGAGAAATCAGACTGTATTGATTATCATCAAGGTGAGAATACAGAATATGTGTAGCACGAGAATTAGAAGCTTTATCTACCATGTCAAAACCATTGATAACAACATCCCAACATTTAATATCAACAGATTTTAAATAAAATTCCATTTCGGATTTCCAAATTAAAAAATCTGTTCCAGTGAAAATAGTTGGAGATAAACTGGACTGACTCTCTGTGGACTGACAGCAAGGGTTACCCATGACTCTAGAGTTAATGAAATTACCAGGCTCTGATACCACTGATGGATCTAGAATAACCCTAGAGGGGGGTGAATAGGGTTTTTCACAGTTTTTTTAAATAAAATTGAAAAACTGACAGGATATTAAAAATAATAGACAAATCACAGAATATAGCAGAAACAGAAATGCAGAAAATAAATCACACACAGATATACCCAGCTTCGGCAAAACCCTGCCTACTGCTGCATTTCTAAGGTTTCTACTAGGTGATAGAACAGATCCCGCATACAAGACCATGTACACTCGCAAACCCTGCTCCTATTCTAACCCTACGCTCAAATCCCAAGACTGATCTAAACCCCTAGATCAGATTTCCCGAATTACAAACCCTGTAACTCGTAACTCAGATTTACAGACTCTGAAACTGACAGTCAACACCCTGACTGATATCCTAGTATTTTACACACTAGAAACTGATCGTTTGATTACAAAAGAGATTGAAAAAAAAAATTCAACAATAATAAGAGCAAAACAAATGAAACCCTAAACAAAAAGGAGTTTAAAGGATAGGGGTCATCCCCTTTTTAACAGACATAGCCTTGGTCAAAATAAAAGATAGGCCGGCCCCTTTGTAATTCATTTAGCCCGATCTCTTTCCTTTTTGCTCTGGGAAAATAAATGGCGGCTCTGGCGATTGCTAGGGTTTCTGAAATCGATTCCCAAATCGAAATCGATGCTTCTGGAAATTTGATCTCTGATGGCTCTTGTCTTTGTAGCTTGCGTGCTGATGTCGATTTTCTGGAGTTCTCACTTGAACGAAACCCTAAAAATTGTGAGTAATTCGGGTTTTATTGTTTGCTTTGATTTTGTGGGTTTTCGATGTCTGCCTGTGATGAAGTAGGTGTAAATATATAGGATTTAAAATCCTTATAATACTCTGATTTCACGTGAACTTGGCCGATCTGTAAATCTAGGGTTTCCCCTTTTGCTTTCTTTGATTTTCCTGAAATTTCTCTCGACTTTGAAAAATACTCCGATTGCTGAGATGTCCCTGTAAAAAAAAATGGAAACAACATAATTGATTTCAACTGTTGATTAATTCAGTTTAAAAAAAATAATTCTGAAAAAAAAACTTCCCCTTTTGGTTTTTGTAATTCTCGGCTTGAATTGATTGATATTTTCCCTTTCTGATTTCCTCGAATGAATTTGAGAAATGTTGCCTTGAATAACTTTCCTGACTGAATCAAAACAGGAAATAATGAATTTCTGAATTGAAAACGATTTTGAAAAATTGCCTTAATTCCTTAGATCATTTATGTCCTTCTGTTGTCTTAAGCAAGTCGAGTTACCCCTTTGAATTCAAGCATGATTCCGATTTGATTTCTTTGCCATAAACATGCTGAAATGTTCTTGCTATGAGTCAGGTCGATCTATTCTTTTTATAAAGAATTGACTTTCTTGCATGTCCAAACTTGATTGACACTTGAATGTATTCATGCCGATTTTAAGTCCTGAAAAACTGCTTTCAGTCGATAACACAGCACTGAGATTTCTTGAGACAGTAGAAATGCAGACTTTATTTCCAAAAAAAAATGCTCCATTTTTGACCTTGCTGCATTGTTCACTTGTGTGCACTGTGTAAACAGAACACCATCTATCTTGCCAACACCACCATTCAGTTTTGTTTATTATGACTTGTTGTACCTCTTTGCTATATTCATGCTATTTGTAAGCCTGGTCTGATCCACTCTCTGAAATGCATATATTTGTGTTGTTGTCCTTCTATTTGTTTACATGTTTTGATCCTGTGCATACTTGTATTGTTGACTGTATGTTTCAACCACTTTCATGTTGAACCTATGCATACTAATTTGTTGCTGAACTAATGTTATAGCTGAATTGAGTTATGTCCTTGAATATGCATTGACTTGGTTCACCATGCTTGAGCTAGTTGTGTTGAACCAGTCCTGTACCCTTTCTGTCTTGAAGACACTTTGAATTGAGCCATTTAATTTGTTGTATACACAGTTGTGTACATGTTGATGCTCTTGTACTGCCTTGTGTTTTGCCTCGGCCACTTTGGTGTTGACTGTGAACATTCTATGTTCGGCCATTTATTTTGAGTTGCGCCATTGAATCGTTTGTTTGCTGTATGAACTTATTTGCTGCACCATGTTTATATGCGTCGAGCACATTTGCTTGCCATCTTTTCCACCCCATGCTGTGTTTCAGTTTGTGATACTTTGGCTATGCTGTTTATTGATTTTGCTTGACCAGCTCCACAATTTTGATTTGTTTGCCTCATGTCCATGTTGCAATTTATGTCTTGAACGTGACTGACTTTTTAATTACTTGCATCCATACTCCTATGTTCACTTGCATTTTCACCACTGTTGCATCTGCCATCAACATACTGCTCAGCCCCTTGCACATCTGCACCATTTTGTGAATTTACTGCGTAGCTATTTCTGACTTGCTTGACTCGACACTTGGCTTTGCTTTGATTTTGATGCCCTGTTCATATTTGTGTTGTTTCTTTTCATGTATTGAGCTTGACTATTTTGATTTTTAATGTTTGACATTTGTTTTTAAGATATATCAGCAGACTAGTCACACTATGTTGAGGCTGATCAGAAATCAGCAAACTAGTGTGATTATGTCGAGGCTGATCAAATCAGATTGAGTCAGAAAAATGATGAGAAACACACCGAAATTCTGAGGCAAATAAATTTTCAAAAAAAAATATATTTGCATGTATTCTATTTCATTTCTAATGCAGTGTACTGTGTGAGTGTTTCTATATATGACAGGTATGAAGACTGGACTGACTGTGAAGCATATAGAAGTCAGAAGACAATGAAACTGAAGAATAGAGAGAAGTGTATATGAGTGACTGTGTGAATGTAACAGAGTGTGAGAGTTGTAGTGAAGAGCAGTGTATGAATATGTGAATTGTACTGAATATTGTAATAAACAAGTTTAATCAAAATAAAATATTATTTTATTGTGTTCAAATAAACTTGTCTATTAAATTCTGTTTATTTACAAGTACAATGTTCTGTGAATGTATATCAGTGATGTATTCAAATAGTGGAGTTATAAGAGATTGTATGATTGAAAGTTGAAATAGAATATTTAATTTAAATAAAATACTGTATAACTATATGAATGTGTATACAGTCGCATTCTATTTAAATATAAATATTATATTACAGCTGTGTTGTAATGAACAGTACAATAACAAACACATTTAAAATAATATTTATTTGTTTGTTATCATCAAACAAAAATCATATAATTGTGTATACAACACCGTTATATACAACATAGCAAAGTGCCCAGCTATGCCACAGTAATTGCACTTTCCCTTGCCTTTGTTGTTGTTGTTCCCCTTCTTGTTCTTGCCCTGATTCCCCTGGCTGCTTTGACCACCTTGATTGCCTTTGCCTTGAGAATCAGTCTTCATTGCTTGAGTATCACTCGACTTGACCTCTTTCTTTCCATCTCCCTGAAGCAGAGCCATATTAACCAAACTCTCAAAAGTAGCCCCATGCGGAATATATGACATCGCCAAACCCTGCAGCGGCTCATTCAACCCTCTAGCAAATCGAAGAGCCTTCTTCTCAGGAGTGTTCACCATATCCAAACCAAAACGGGCCAGCTGATTAAACTTGTTCACATACTCCTTGACAGACATATCACCTTGCTTTAATGCAATGAACTTCTCCATTTGTAAATTCGCCTCAGCAGAAGATAGAAACTTGGTCACAAATCTAGCCCTCAAATCGGCCCAAGTCTCAACGGGCCTTGTCCCATTGGTGACCTCCCACCAATAGGCCGCTTCATCCTTCAAAAGCCATACTGACAATAAGATCTTCCTCTCGTCATCAATCCCAAAGATGGCAAACAAGTCCTCAGTGTCTTTCAGCCAATTCCTAGCTTCAACAAAAGATTCCGTGCCTAGGAAATTCTTTCCTCCCATTGCCTTGAAGTCTTTACAAACCTTTGTGAACTCGACTTGAGGATGCTGAGGGGGAGGAGGAGGAAGAGGAGCCTCAGCAACAGGAGGGGGAGGAACATTAGCAACGGGAGGAGGAATATTAACTGCTGGAGGGACCACCGGAGGAGGGACATTAGGGAGAGGATTCTCAACTATAGGAGGAGGAGTGGGAGTAGGGTTTGCAGGACCGGCTGCCGCCCTAGCCTCTAGAAGTCTCCTATACCAGAGTGGTACGTTCACTCCATCTGGGATGACAAGATTCTCAGTCATACTGAAACGAAAGATAAGATAAGATTAGGTCAAGGGAACGAAGGATAACGCTAATGGCTTTTGGGGATTAGCCTTAAAATAATCTAGACTTTATTTTGGAAAATACTTAGTAGGTTTTTGAAAATAGTTTTTCGAAAAGGTTTTTTTTTCCAAAAATTTTGTTCAATCTTGTTAACCTTGTGCTCTGATACCAAATGTAACACCCCACCTCCACTAGGATCACTCCTTAGAATGTACTAGCTTTGGAGGGGCGTTATTGTGAAGGTAAGCATGCACAGAGATATCGCAAGACAGAATATATAAAAATAAATATAAGTAAAGCAGCGGTAGCAGATAAAAACCAATCATCATCATCTCACAAAACCAACATAGTCAAGTACATAGTATCAAAATGTCATGATCCAAAATACAACATAAGTCTAGATACGTAGAAACAAAATACATGGTAAAACATCAGTACTAATCCCCAGAAATAAAAGATAAGCCACAGCTAGCTCAGATCCATACATGAGCTATCCAACAAGCAAGCCAAAGATCCACTAAGCAGATGTAGCCCCTCCCTGAGAACCTGTGGGGGGGGGGGGGGGAAACGGAAGAAAAGAAGCGAAAGGAAACAGGTCAGTCAAAAAGACTGGTAAGCCCTACTACGATCAATCTATAAACTAATAAAGTTAACAGCATGATGGAAACTGGGATGAACATACTGGCAATAGATAAAGGTGACATCACATAGATGAGATTAAACTTTGCACCACAGTGTACTAGCAAACCCACAAAACAGATCTTGATCCCTTAGCCCAAACTTTGGCCCAATAACATGAAGTGACCTTAGTATAAGGTCCAGCCCAACGGTCTAGTCGATCGGCTCCCTATAAACCTAACACGTCCAGTGTTGGTGTCCATACGGCCCACATGGATGTAGTCAGACTGCGCTGGATCCACCTTTGGGTGTATCAAGCCCTCGGGTGTCAACCCCAGACACCTAAGCAATAATGCACAGTCTAAACCTACTGGTACCCGTGCCTCGAGTTTGTCCAATATCGGACTACGTGCACGTCCGTAGCCCGCCGGACCCGCACCGCTGTACCACTCAGCCGTCGCTTTGGTCGCTTACATCCGTCCAGTAATCGTGCCCCGCCCTAACCTTGCTGTAGGGTTGTGGTGATACCAAACTGGGATTACTGCTGGAACAGACCACGTTGCTAGGGTTTCTAAGAGGGTTAAGTGTGGTTTAACCCCTCACTAATCATGGATTAAATTAATTAAGTGTAACCACTTAACCCCATCTAATCCTCACATCCCCATTATTGGTTAAGTACTAGTGGGCCATGACTTAACCCTAATTATGAGGCATTAATTTATTAATGCACCTAACCTCTCACATTAGACATCCGTGGTTACCTGGGAAGATTTACACCACGTCTAGGTCTAATCTCGGGTCTTACGGTGCAACATGACCAACTACCCACATTAGACCCCTCGTTGTGGTTACCTGGGAAGATTTACACCACAACTAGGTCTAACCTCGAGTTGGCCATTACATGTTATCTAATGTCATGTCCACTTTAAAACATATTTACAAGTTAACATATACTTGGGTAGACCTAACTTAATAGGTAAATTCCCAAGGGGTAGACCTAACTTAATAGGTAAATTCCCAATCTTTTAGTTTCATGTATTTTTAAGTTTACCCAAACCCTCCCAACGTCATTATCTCGCTTACATATTCGTCATAACGCATAAGGGTATAAAAGGTAACTTGGCATAACATACATGATGAACTTCACATATCATAATAAACATGCATACATGTTAGATTTGCAAATCATGTCATAGTGAACTCGCATAAACATGCATAACCCATAAAACTTGCATAACATGGTAAGGTGAACTTGCATAAACATGCATAACCCATAAAACTTGCATAACATGGTAAGGTGAACTCGCATAAGCATGCATAACCCATAAAACTTGCATAACATGGTAAGGTGAACTCGCATAAGCATGCATAACCCATAAAACATGCATAACATGGTAAGGTAAACTTGCATAAACATGCATAACCCATAAAACATGTACAACATGGTAAGGTGAACTTGCATAAACATGCATAACCCATAAAACATGTACAACATGGTAAGGTGAACTTGCATAAACATGCATAACTTATGAAACATGTAAAACATGGCATAGTGAATTCGCATAAGCATGCATAACTTATGAAACATGTAAAACATGGCATAGTGAATTCGCATAAGCATACATAATCCATTAAACATGTACAAATCTCAACTTTCACCACATGATAACTTTAGAGTTTGTAAAGTGAAGGTAAGAGGGCTTACAAATATAAACAAGTCACAAATCCACCAAATAAGATGAAGAAGCCCTTTGAAAACCCAAAACAAAGCTTCAAATAAGAAAACCCTTTTGCAAAATCCCAAAAACACAAACTTAGCAAATCAAACTTGCAACTTAATGAAGTATGCAAGTTATTAAGCATTCATACAACATAGAAAAGGTTGTATGATCATCATATCTTCATAGGATTAAACTTTGAGGAAGGTGGAGGCTATTTGAGGATTCAATTTGACATAGTTTAGTTGCTAGATTGATTAATGAGGCTTTAGGGTAGGATTAGGGGTATATTTATAGAGAATTAGAGTGTTTTAAGCCCTAGGATTAACCCTAGGTTAGTTTAGGCCCGTCAGATCTCGGAACTCTCTAGAACCAAGCCACAAGACCCAACCCAAATCAGAAATGGTGCACCAGGCTAAACTGCCAGGGCACCCCCTGTCGACAGGGCTGTCGACAGGGCTGTCGACACCCTGGGGGCCCTGTCGACAGGGCTGTCGACATGCGGGTCCTGGCGGGAATTTTTCCCGCCTGCTCCAGATTGCCCTAACCCTTGTTTTTAAATTAAATTTAAATCTGTTTTTACCTAGGAATTTTCTGAAAACTTCCATGGGCCTTAACTGGGTCATACGGACTCCGATTTTCGAAAACTCGGACTCTATTTCGCGTATTTTTCCGAGACGAACGCAATGGCATAGCCCGTTCCCCTTGATTCAGATTTTTAAATTAAATTCTGCCTCATTTATATTATAACAGGTTATTGAAAATACGGGTTGTTACAACCCCCCTTGGATTCTACTCCGTCTTATCCTTCATCGACACCCATAGCTCCTTTAAGTGATCCAAAACCGCGATAACCTCTCGAGCTCGCCATGGCCAGACGCGGTCACCTGAGACTTAGCGCTTCCGGCTCCTAACAAACTTCGTCAAGCTACACATTTTTCGTTCAGGTTGTATCTTGATGTCATGAGTGGATGCGGAGATTTGGAGCGAAAAAGAAAGAAGGAAGAGGGTCATTCATTTGTTAAGAAGGGGGGGCAGTTGCATTTTATATGGGAAAGAACAGAAGGTGGTGTGACATATGATTTCCACTGTTTCGGTCAGAAGAAATGCGGAGATATTTTTATCTATTAATTTTTGTTAATTTTTATACGTGCAGGTGTTCCAATAGGAAGTTCATACCGCAATCTTTGACTAACACAAGATATTAAATTAATTGATGGGATAATGTCAGAAGGTAGCACCATGTTTCAGTGATTTGCAAATATTTTATTTTGACCTAAAAACTTGTACATGGTTTAATTTTATTGTTCTATTTATATTCAAAGTAGAGATGTCGTCTAGTTGAAGTGTATGCTGGTATGGGTTCTATGTGAGGAAGTTTCGATTTATTTTCTGACATTTGGTTTATATATATATATATATATATATTTCTTTTTCAGTTAATATTACCAAATATGGTCGGCCATGTGCCGAGATTTGGAAAATCTTTGTTTTATAGATTTGTGCAGAAGTTCGAATAGGAATGCATGAGCATAGATTGGGAACATCCAGGTTATAGTATTTTGGATAAGATAAGAAAAATGACTGAAGGTAATTTTATATTTTATAAATTAGCATCGAACGTTTATAGATCGTACAACCCCATACAAACCCCAATCGTGATAAAATCTGAAACCGTACAATTAATAAATTCCATATAAATTTCCATTTATACTCCTAATATAACATTTAAAACAATTTAAATGTTCGAAATTAAATGGCTAAAAATCTGGGTCGTTACATCAGATTCCTTGTTGTCTGGGGATATAACACATTAGATAAATCACTATGAAATAAAAAAACAACTTCTCATTTATATAACATGAGATTACATAAGAGTTTATAACATTTCATAACCATAACCAAAAGAACAGCGAAAACTGACTAACAATGTAAATCCCATAACAGACTTCATCTTAACCTGAATTTCTCTGGATCATAGATGTCCACAAAACAATGTACCAAAGAAAATAGCTAATACTTCACAGCAATAGCAACTCCACAAAAGCAAAGGCTCCACCGAGGAAAAGCTCCGAGACACAAGTTCCAAGTACTACTACTAAACCTGACATTAGGCTGTCTGTGTAAAAATTATGGGCACCCAGAGTTTTGTGTGAAACCAAAACAACTCCGGGTCAGTCATGGGACTGGTGTGAGAACTCATCATATTTGTTTGTGCATGGAAAATTTGCAATGACTTTTTGAAAAATGAAACTAACATAAGGTCTCGCGGCACACACACAACGTAAACGCACACATGGGCGAGGTTTCTCCTTATGATAGTAAAAAAATGCTTTAATACGCGGAAATGATTTTGATATTATGCATAGTGTGAAAAACAATTTCGAAAGTAAATGTGTTAATCTTAACCAGCATAGGTACCATATACTATACTGACATAATAGTATACAAATAAAATCGTACGGGTTCATAGTAGAGATTTAGTTTCCAGCAATGACCAGGAAAAGGAACTTCCTTACCGAACCGAATTTTGAACACCTCTAGAGGGATGTCCGAGGATCAACTCATGCTCCTCATGCCAACACAAGGCTGGGTTACCTCTATAACTAGGTAACTTAGAGTACGCCTGAGTATGTCATCTCCCGGTCGTTACCACCTTTCCAAGCGCTCGCCAACAACAACCACAAAAGTAAAAGTTTTCCACATAGGTAAATACTTGGGCTCCATATCATAGTACACTTTTTATCTAGAAGGAGACAGCACACCCATAACCTTGCCGCGTTTCTTCTTGTTTTGGCCATTTACCGAGGTGTGAGGCTTGCCAAGGTCACGATATACACAAAGTTGTGCTAAAATAAGCCATGCTTTGATCATCCATAGCTCATTACGTAACTTAAATGTGTCATATTGTCCATTCACAACGCATCACTGATTTCTTTCAATATATAACTTCTAAGCTCATACGTATTAGAGAAGGGTGTTAAGCAAGAGAATAAATTCACCGCCACCAAATAGATATATATTTAACATAGATCAGTGCTACGCAATCAATTACAATGTCAGACACACAATCCATACAAGTACGTTCTGGGTCTGAACGAAACCACAATCCGGAATTCCTTCACATACGTTCGGGCTTCCTGCCACTTAGCTTATATAAAATCCAGCTGTAAATGGAAGCTACCCATTTGAGACATTCAGTAAGTTGTCCTTACGATATGAAGGGTCCCGGTCTTCAATATCGTCTTCAATGCCTTCAAATGTTCCACAACATCGTATTATTACTTGGAGTGGTTTTCAGGCATATATCCAATCCCGGTCTTTCCAAATAATAAGCGCAACTTTAAAAGCATGTGGATATATAGGACCAAATCAAGCCTCAACCCATATTCTATGTTTGGAAACTCAAATTATCATTTAAATCCTTTCATTACATGTTAGCAATTAATTACTAAGGTTAGGGAAAGATTTATAAAGTTAAATACCTTTAACATTAAATAAACAATGTTACAAAAGTGTTACAAAAAGTGTTTCAAAATACCGATGTTCGCTAGTTTATGGGAAATAACCTTTATATTACCAACACTTCATGATTTCAACATAAATCACTTTTAATTAATTAATTATGATTTTACACAAATTTTCCATATTTTTAAATAACCATTTATCATTATAGTCAATGGATAACACTTGCAAGAACATTTTTAAATATTAAATTAAATATAACTTGAAAATTATAAGTCGAAATTAAAATCTGCTTTCACTCATTTGAAAGCTCTTGTTGATGAGAATCAAATGTTTTTCTTTTCATGGGAATTTGATTTAAGTTGCAAAAGTTATAAGCATTTAATTTTTTTAACAAAATACGCTAAATTCTACTATAAATTCAAATAGCTTCAAATTAAATTTTGAATTAACCATCCCGTCCGTCGGATCATTTAGGGATTGCCAGGGAGAGCAGGAAACTATATTTTCCAAACTCAAGCCTAAACACTATCCTCTCTATCATCCTAGAATGTTCCGGTATTTATTTTGACAAACTCTACTTTAATTACAATATACATTCACATAAAAACTTTACTAAATTTCTTTAAATGATTTAGAAAATCATTTGTACTTATACTAGCTATTTAAAACCAATTCCAACTTTCAAATCTAAATGAATAAAATATTCATTTCTTGGTCCGAGACTTGTCTGATATCCGTATAATCCACATATGTTTGTGTAACAAGTAAAATGCACATTTCATCACTAAGAACAACCACGAAGCATCCATTCATCCATTACACAATCGTATATGGGAATATATACATATAACTGTGTATACATGTGTCCATATAAGCATTTGTCACCAAACGCTTGCATTGCAATAATTACTAATCATCCATGTCATCAACAATCATTCACACAACATAAAAAGTGAACAAATATAAATGTCGAGTTCTCACCTTGGGGTTCCACTATGCTATCCTCTATTGCTAGGCTGCTAGACCCACTACAGTTATCCCAGACTGACTGTTTGACGCTACAGACTTTGCAGCAATTCATATATTTTATAAACGGAGGATTTTCACCATGGAAGGCATGGATTTTAAGGTGGAGAAGAAGAATAAATGGAAGAGAATATGAGAATGAATGCTTAAGGGAAAGAAAGGAGTGTATTTATACTTGAAATGAGTTAAAAAGGTGATGACACCTCGTACAACATGTGTAATTCATGCATGTAATGTTGCATGCAAAATTACAAGTGTCTTAAAACTTGTAATAAAGAGAAAGGAGATGTTTTTGGTAGCATTTACCATTTAAATGCTATTAAAAACTATATACAACACTTAACCAAATGCTACCAAAGGTATATATAAGATTATATACTTCTTAACTATATTTTATAATCTAAACAATTTATTACAACTTTAATTAACTTATAAACTAATTATTTAACTAGTCCAAAATTTCAGATCATTACATTTTTTATGTCGGGAATTTCCAGGATAAATAAACACTTGAAAAATGATTTAAAAAATCAAATTCAACATGCATATGTCGACATACCCATTTTGTCATGTCAACATATAACTGTCATATTTTTAATTTTCAAAAGAAGCGTCTTTTCACTATTTAAAATGTTTCAGAAACGTTGCAACCTTTGGGACACTATAAATATGGGCTAATTTCGAATTTTTAATCATTCTTTCTTCTCCTTCTTCGCCCCTTTACTTATCACCATTAAAGTACATAAATTTCTTGATTTCTACACTTATACTCTGCCGATTTCAATAAAATTTATATCATTCTTCTTCTCTTATCATTCTCTATCAACTACTCTCTGTTTGAAGTGCTATCAAAGATTTCTGGGGCTATTGTAATCATTTGGAATTGTTTGGGAAATGATGTTGTGACACCCCACGTCCGTTAATGTCACTCACTAAGGGAATGCATTAAGTTTCGTGAAATGTTATAGGTAAACAGACACAGAATAATTACAAGATAGATATAAATAAGGCAGTAGCGGAAAATTTATACTTTTATTTCAAACATAAGTCATAATACCGTGGTCCACAATTTCATAAGTCACAAAAACCATTACAATAAAATAACATGCACCATCAGAGTGCATAAGTAAATATAAAGCATCATTCCCCAAATAAAAGAGTTAAGCCATAGTAGAGATAAGAACTTGAGCCATACTTGAGCCATACTTTAGAAGTAGTTCCTAGCAAGATGATATCTGATTCCTGATTAAGTCTGAGTGTTTCCTCCCTGAGAACCTGGGGGGGGGGGGGAGGGACGGAAGAAAGAAGGAGAAACAACAGGGTTAGACATAAAATCTGGAAAGTCTAGTTACTTTTAGCCGGTAGATAAATAAAAGAAACATGATAGGCATATAAAGTGGATAAGAGAAAGATCACTACATAAATGGCAGGTGTGACAAGGTAAGCAAGTTAAGGTGTATGTGCCTCATTAATGATTACTCTGCATCATTACTAGTATAACTGAAATGAGATGATCCCTTCCACTATAAGTTGGTAGGCTTAGGTCATACGTCCAAGTATACCTTAACCCCTACCCTAATCGATCGACTCCCTACCTTGTAGATATCTTGTGTTGGCCCCACAGTAGGAGGTATCACTTCCTAAAGTGGCAACCCATGGTGTGCACAACCATATCTATTGGTGTCACGGTCGTCTTAGCCCCCCTCTGCCCGGCCCATGCACGCACATGTCCTCGGTCGGTTTGCGCCGCCTACACTATCCGCGTCGTTTGGATCTCTTACAATCAATCAGTAAGCGTGCCCCTTTCTCCGCCTAGTACGGAGATCCTTACTTATACCAACTCCGGATTACTGACTGAAATGGGTCCCACACAATATGATACAAGCTCTCCCACTTGTCTTGTATCCCCCACTAGGTTTTCCACTGACTATGTATACACTTAGGTGTCTTTAATTACATAACCCTATACTAGTTATGCTTACCCCAAAGGGTGTCTATAATTACATAACTTCATTACATTATCTATTGGTTATGTATACCACTAGGTGTCCTTAATTACATAACCTTACTGGGTTAAGTACGTGGGCCTATATATACATATTACCCATCCCCTCTAATTTACTTAACCCCCCACTACCCATCCAATTTTATTTAACCCTAAGTTAAGTCCATAGTCGTATTAAATTAGGTTAAGTAGTCCATTTCATTACCATGTCCAATTATAGTTATAATGGGCTAGACCTCCCATATTAGGCCTACAACATGTGGACGCTGGATATGCCGGTCAGTTCCAGGCAGTCTTATTCCGCAGTTGGGCCTAACCTCGTGTCTTAGCCCGATTCGTATTTGCGTACTTAGACCTCCTACATTAGGTTCAACATTAGTGGCTACTGGATATACCGGTCGGTTCTGGGCAGATTTCCACCACTAATGTAATTTAACCTCGTGTCATAAGTACAATTTACAATTCTTTTTTGTAAATTACTAAACATTCCAAATTAATCCAAATCTACCCATGTCATTATAGGTAACTATTTCTATGTTTTACCCATTTGAATTACATGTCCCATTTACTATTAAACATTATATAAATCATGCCAATTATAATCCCTTTTCCCCGTATTCTCTCTATCATATTCATACGTATTTTGACGCCATCTAGGCTATAAAGTAGCCTAGCTATAATAATAAAAGGGAATATGACAAGGATGATAGCTTCAACATATCTTGGCATAAACATGAACATAAACTGGCATAATAATAAAGTGAATGGACTTATGATTAACATCATAATAAAGTGGACATCAAACTAGTAACTTGTGGTAATCACTATGATGTTTAAGCAAGCATAATGAGATTTAGATTTAACATTAGGTGTCCAACTACCTAGATCTAGCATAGTTAGGGTGACACAGCAACATGTTTAGATCAAAAGGTAGATTCACATGTCAAGTTTACAACATATATCAATGTATCACAATATGACAGCTGATTAACATAAAGATCTAGATCCAATTAATGTCACAATTATCCAAATTAATAGATGTATTTCCATCATAACATGGTTATAAATCAGGATCCATATAAACATCATAATCGAATCACCACAATTATATTAGATCTAGGAAATTAGATCTGTTATGACATAGGATAGAATTTCATATTAACACAGAATCATACTTTACAACATATTCAATTCATTGTATATCAAAGCATACTTTTATTTATCTAAACCTAAAAGTAATCTAGAAACTCTCTGCATTAGGTTTAGAGAATTTAGGAAGAATGGATCTAGAATTTCTGAATTGGATTTGTGGAATATGTTGTTGCAGAAACGGATCAGTTCGCATTCCAGCAGCATATGGATTCCATGGCTCCCAATGAAAAGAACATGAGAAATATGACACATATATATAGCTGTCAGACCCCCTGAAACCGAGTGCCACCTCAGCCCCAGTGGTGTCGACACCCCTGTGGGTGGGTAGACCCCTAGGTCGACACCCCTCTAGGGGGGCCGACCCCTAGAGCGGGAATTTTGCCGCTCAGAGGAATTTTTCGAATTTGAATCCTCTGGATAGGATTCTGACTCACCTCTGACTCATGCGTATATATAAAATATTTCTATGCGTATACAAACTTAAAACTCTCATAACTTCTTCATACATTATCCGTTTTGCACAAACCAAATGTCTATCTTAACCTGAATTTCGAGACGGGCGCAATGGTGTAGTCTGTTTCCTCTAATTATGAACATTAAATTAATTTTTATTTAATTTATTCTCTTTAATGTCGTTAAAAATTTGGGGTGTTATAGATGTGTTCTTTGTTGCCGTGAAATCAAGTAAAGGGAGCAGTGTTAACCTTGCAGCTGTGGAATCAAGGGTGGTGAAATCGGTGTTAACCTTGTAGTTGTGAAATTAAGGATGTTGTACTTGGATATTGATAATAATAAAACTCTACGCATTCCAGCGTTGCATGGGACTGGACGTAGGAGTAACCCGAACTAGTATAAAATCCGGTGTGTTCTTTCCTTTTATGTATTTTTTACTTATTTATTTATGTGTTTGTGATTGTTTCTGTGTTTGTGATCATTTCTAGTGTGATAATCATTGTGTGATTCGTATAGTATTTCAAGTTAGTTTAAAATTTCTATAAATTCCTTATAAACACTATTCACCCCCCTCTAGTGTTAATTCTGCCTTAAGATCTGCATTTCGCATCCTTAATAAGGGAAAGCTTTATTCAAGCCCAAAAATTCGATGCATGTTCTCCACTTTCCATGTTCCTTCTTTACAATGGCATCTCGAATGAATCCACTATTCTTTAGTCTTTCGACCTCTTCTTTTAGAGCTGCCTACCCCTCCGGGTCAACAATGCACCTCTTTTTCTTGACAAGGATGCACTTTGGGTCGATGTTCAATGAATGAGTCGTGATGGACGGAGATATCCCATACATGTCAGCATGAGTCCACACGAACATGTCCAGGTATGCATGGAGAAAATTAGTCAACTCCCTTGCCTGGAGGGGATCTAGTGAGATCCGATCTTCAAGACCTTAGTCGGGTCGTCGTTATCGATCAGAATCTCCACCATAGTTTCATTATGAGTCGCCTTTCTACAACCCGACTCTTCGTCCTCCCTTATATCAATATCCTCGAAATGTCGACTTGAAGGTCCTAGCTGGGATGTTTTCTTTATTTGCTATGCTATCGTATCCTTGGAAGGAGGAGGATTGTCTTCAGACTCCTTATTTTCCTTATCACGGACTTCCTTCGATTTTGCTAGTAGCACACTTATCCTGCTACTTGGTCTCCCCATACTACTCCAACTCCTTCTTCAGTTGAAAACTTTAGGAGTAGGCACCAGGGAGCTATGCAAGCTCGAAATTCTACTAGGGCCAGTCGGCCCAAGAAGGCGTCGTAAGGAGAGTTTATGCCCATTACAAGGAACGAGAGGATCCACACTCTCCTATGGTTTCCCTTACCCAACTCTACTGGCAACTCAATGAATCCCACCGGTAGATTATTTGAGACATTAAAGTCGCGTATCCTGACTTTACACTGCTTTAAGTCTCTCGCCTCTAACCTCATCTGGTCATTAGCACGTTTGAATATAATATTTACGGAACTCCTGCTGTCTACAAGAACTTGGCAGATGTTGGCTGTGATCACCAAAGGATCAACACTTAGGATTTCAACCCCCTCTGATTCTCTGTCTCGGAAGACAATATCATCTTCCTTTGCTTCACAGGACCCACTACTTCAGGGGTATTACACTCCCCAACATCCATATGCTTTAAAGCATTAACATATAGCTTCATAGTTCGAGCACTGTGACCTACCGGATGTGGTCCTACGAAAATGGTATTAATAACGATTCCTTTATTTTTCTGTTGGTCAGTGGCTTTGGGAGCTACCTGACCTTGTTTAGGGAATGAGGTCCCCTACCCCTATTCCATGAGGCAACCTTGTATTCATCGAGGTTTTCTTCTCTAATCAAATTCTTAATGATGTCCTTAAGATGATGACAGTCGTTGGTCAGGAGGTCATAGATCTCGTGAAACAAACAGAATTTTCTAGTTTCACGCAAATTCTCTGTGGATTCCCACGGAGGTAGTTTCTTGTACTGTGTCGTATTGTAAGTATCAAGATAGATGTTTTCCAACATGTCATTCAACGTCGTATAACTATCAAATGTCTAAAACCTTGGTCGCTTTCTAACATCCCCATTCTGGCCATGGCCTCCTTTGTCATTCTTTCGTTGGTTATTATTTCGTCTTCCATGACTTCCAACATTTACCTTGATCTTTGCAGAATTATCTCCAGATTTCTTCATGACCACATTGCTTTGAATGCCTTCCTTTGACATACCACTCGGCTTCTCTTCCTAATTCACTTGTGCGTCTTCTTATCGTAGACGCACATCAGTCTTTTCGTAGAACAATTCGATAGTTGTGAGAGGTTTTCCAACCAAATACTTCCTAAATTCGGTTTTCTTGTCGACTCCATTGACAATTTCCATCAAGACAGTTTCAGGATTGGGATTACTCACTTCAGTTATGGCTATATTGAATCAGTTAAGGTAGCCTCTTAAAGATTCTACTGGAGTTTGCTTTTTTGCAGAAAGATACATGATGTGTTTCGACTTAGTGGCATGAAGACAGAACTGGTTTAGAAACTTATCAATAAAGCCTTTGAAGTTTGGGAACGATCTTCGATAAAGTTGTGTGAACCACATGAGCGCTACCCCATCAAGAAATATTGGGAAAGCTTTACATTTAACTGCGTTTGGGGCGACCGATGTCTCCATATGCCACGAATACCTCATTAGATGCTGATGGGGTTCGTCGTGCCAGAATAATGGCTTATCTGTGGCATGTTGAATCTTATTGGGAACTCCGCTTGTAGAATGTTGTGTGTAAACGGAGTGTGTCTACGATTAATCCCTGAATCTTCATTCTTGTAGCCTCTACCGTCATTCATGATATGTCACACCATGGCAATCAAATCAGGAGTGCCAAGGATAACATGCTTGGAGCCTCACTAGGCTCCCCCTGCCTCTATACTAGGAAACATCGCTTAGGCTGCCGTTCGGGGGGTACTACCTTGGCCCTGGTTGTCTTGGTCAATCACAGGACGCGCGGAAGGAAGCATAGGAGCATTGTGGCTCTAGAAGTATCACGGTAGCTGGACGAGGAGGATTCCGAGTAGGCAGAATGTTATGCTTGATCGGTCCCAACTCGACATGGCCCAGTTCGACAATATCGAGTCGAGCCTGTTCACTCTAGTAAAGCTGAGTTGGGAGCATTCTAAAGCACAAATCTCACACATTCTCTAGCCTTTCAAGTGGGCCCTACTGTCGTGGCTAGTCCCTGCTCCTCCTGTATAACAATAAGCCTTCTACATTCAAATTTCGTAATGGATAAGTAGCTTATTGGTTTTTGAACTCTTCTCACTATCTCATTATTCGATTCATGTGCTGCCTCATTGTAGAATTCTTCCACGCTTGAGCGTTTAATGTTGTCGCAGCCTCCCGGAGCTAGTTCAACAACACCGCGAAGTCATCACGAGTAGCGAATGCCGAGGAGGGAGCTTAATCGAACACATAGGGGCGTGTAAGAGAATAAGTGGCTAGTTGGGATTCTGCTCGGGTCAATGTCGACCCGAGAACCACCAGACCGACCTGTGTCGAGTCGAGGACTGGAGCAGATGCTGCATTCAATGGCGAGGCAGGATTTGGCTATTGCTGCCGTTTTCCATAAGCGCTTGCAGAAGACTTGAAACCATTGTTGTTGAAGATGACGAAAATTAGGATTTTATCTCAGATTTGGTGATCCAAAAGTTGATAAAACTGTTTAAACAATGATAATTAAGTCTTCTCATTGAAAGCACTGAAGTGGTGACACCAAAAATTGGCACAACACCAAAATGGAGATGATATAGAGAATAAAATGAAGAATATAGATGAAAACTAGAGAAAATGCAATCACATACAAATTTATATTGGTTTGACGTTAACGAGCCTTCGTCTACTTTATAATTTCTTGATTATCTATAAAATTTGAGTACAAATGATGGTTTAATGTATAAACCCGAGTATAATGCAGCAATAATGGATAGAATGACTAAAAGTCCTTCTTTTGTAGCTCTGGATGGGTATTTATAGATGCTACAGTTCTCGAATCGACTTGGGCACGTGGCATCCATCCCAAGACTGTAGAAATGGATGAAGAAGCTTTCTTTTCATGTGAAAAGACTTGACTAGATATGAATAGGTGGCAGCTGATCTGGAGTTCTAGGGGTAGAAGAAGCGGTCAAATCGGAGAAGGAGCTGGTCTTTAGGAAGACATTAGTGTGCTAAAGCGGGCCCAACTCAACAAGTCGAACCGGAAGTTATTCGGCTCGAGTCTTTATCATTTAACTATCTTCGCATGTGTGTGTAGCTTCCAGTTTGGGTTAACCTTGGTCTTAGTTGACCCGAAGATGTTTTGAGCCAAGTCTTCATGGATGCTCGGCACTTGTCCTGCATAATAGTGGTTTGGGTCGATAGGTTTCTTGGTCGACCTGAAGGTCTTCGAGCCTGAGTTTGTAGCGGTACGCTTCCATGTTGATTGTGCAATGTCTCGGGTTGAATCTTAACCCTAGTTGAGTCTATTGTCATTCGAGCTGGGGTGTTGGCCTCTCGATAATGATTCGACTTGACTTTCTAATATGTGTATGGTCTTGACGGCCTTGCCAAAAGGCTGGTCAACACTTTCTAGTTTCAAAATTCCATATTAACTAATACAGAAGTTTTATATCACTTAATAAAAGGTATTCTTCCACTTTTCTTGAAACATTTACACCTCTATGCTATGCACATTAATTTGTCTTATTTCAAATTCTTACCACTTATTTCTCCCTTATCTTTTCCATGAATGATAGTTAAATCACCAATTTTTTTCCATTAACTGCCTATTAAATTAGGGAGTTTCATTCCCTTCAACTTTTCCAACTTTTTTGTTCTTACATCCCTTAGGTTCTTATAGGCTTTCAAGTCGATAAGGGAGCTACTGGATCACTGCATAGCTTTTAAGAATTTTCTAGAAATTAAAGTTAATCCTTTCCTAGAAGAAATATAGATAATATTTCTAAAGATGTGCATACTTTAAATATATATACTTATATATATAGTTGAAGTTTTGAAATATCTTTTTTTCAAAATAACAAGTACGCCTCTCATACATATATTTTCCCTATAACCAGGAAACCTTTGCTCTGATACAAATGTAATAACCCACTCGAAAAGGGCCTAAATTTTGACCCAAAAAGACCAATCGAAACTTAGAGCCATTCTAAAGGATATTTGGTTCCTAGAAGGAAATTATATAATAGATATAATAGAGCATGCTACAACGAAATTAGAATCTCACACAACGGAAGGGATAAAATATAATAACTTAAAATAGACGTACGTTTAATTAAAACCATCATAAATGTCGGTTACAACAAGTCCCATGCAATAATATAAATATCAATAATAAGTATTCCAATATAATAATACTGCCATAAATGATGACTAGTAGTTATGGATCCTCCATCTTCAGACTCCATCTTCAGTGTATCACTGATTAAAGCGTCCTCATATACTAACATGTTTATGTTATGAGAAGGGAGGTCAGAACATAAAGTTCTGGTGAATGAAATACATATAAGTTTAGGAATGACTATTCCCTGTATTTGGCAGTGTAAACTTTTCATGTTATGTCTACGCAAATAAACATGCACACAACTAAAACATACAAGGCAGACATCCTCGCAGTCATTTAAGGCTTATATGTAAACCTAAGGGTGGACATCCTTACAGTCACTTAATACCTACAAATAAATCTAAGGGAGGACATACTTGCAGTCACTTAATACCCTAGGAGGCGGGCTATACCTAGTCACTTAATAACATTATCTAATTTATTAAGGGCAGACATCCTTACAGTCACTTAATACCCATGGCGGACCCCAGCCACTTAAGACCTCATTTCTAACGTCGACAGTCATGATAACTCCTCTTATAGGTCGAGAAATAGTAACGACCACTTACAACCAGGTTTGGGTCAGGAACACGACTTCATTTAAGCAAACCCTCCAGCGGACCCTCTTGTTACTATCTAGTTGTCCCTACCGGTGAACTCCTAGTCACTTAATATTCCCTTGGACGGTGGTTCTTTAGGCCATATATATATAATTCATCCCTAGGTCAGCCCTCACTAAGACTTTAGATAAGAAGCTGACATTAATTGAAGAACTACCCACTCATACGCTATTGTCTAACAAGACCATTTAATACTTATATATAAGAGAAGGCGAACAAGCACTAAACGTCGAAGGGTGGGTCCCATGACATGGGTTCAAAACCAAGGAGTGAATCTTAGGAACGGACCTAGTCTTAACCACTTAATACCCAAAAAGAGGCAGGTCAGTCACTTAATCCTTTCCCCCAAGGCAGGTCTACTTCACATACAAATATATATAAGTATATACACTACACATCTCACATTAGACCGACAGATGCTAGATTTGTTGGATGGTTCCGAGCCGGCTTCTACCACAAGCTGGACCCAACCTCGCATCATAGTGTAATAATTATAATGTCTCATGACACCTAGACCTCTCACATTAACCAGTCATACTTGTAGATGTTGGATACGTCAGTTGGTTCCGGGCAGGCTTCCATTATGTAACCGCCCGCATTTTACGTATCGGAGGATCATAAAATATTTTTATTTTATTGATCATTCTCATATTTTTATATGTTGTTTATGGGTATGTTGTACATATCCATAATTTACACCATTTTTATTTGTGACCATTTTGCCCATGTCAGTCTTGTGCAGGGAATGACTTTTGACTAGGATCGAATCAGGTGTTGATATCGGTTTCATTGGAAAGGAAATGGTGTTGCCAATTCTGTAAAGTGGTCACATTAAAAAATTGGTTCAGCAGTTGGGGAGCAATCATTGTTTTTGTATTTCATAATTTGTTGTTTAGGTTTTGAGCCATTAGTGGGCTGGTTTGGAGAGGCCCATTTGTGGGCTGGTGGGAGGCTATAAATAGGGGGTTAGAGTATGGAGAAAGGGTTACTTTTCTTCATTCTCTCTTGTGGTTAAGCTCGTGATCCTCCTTGCTCAATCAAATACATCTTTCCACCATTAAATTCTAGATCTACATAAGAGAATCGAAGATCTACATCTTTTGAAGCTAGATCTACATCAACTGAAGGGAGATCTCATCAAATTGAAAGGTTTGAAGAGGGTTCTTCATTGTTCGGATTGATAATTTGGTGATTTTGTGTTGTTTTGAATATTTGGTGCGTAATATGCATCTCTCACACGGATTCAGTCAAGTATATGAGTTGTTTAATCGTAATTTCATCATTTTCAAGTTGTTTCACCTAGATCTATATCATGGTGAGTATATTTCCATTTGAATCGCCATAGGATCTAACTAGCAACTTAAAACCAATAATTCTTATAATAATTCATATGTTTATGCAAGTTAGATCCATTGTTTTACTTTATGCATTGGTTTATCATGATTTTGGTGAATTTTAAATGATTATCGAGGATAAGTGTCATTTTGGTGTTGTTGATGGATTCATAAAATGTTCATGGCTGAATTGGATGATTTGGATGAGTTGATTTCATCAATAGTGTAAATTGGCGAATATTTGGTCAAGTTTGGAGCTGTTTTGGTCAAATCTGGGAGTTAGGTCGTTTTTCTATGAATCCGGTCATTGGAGCCAAGGTCTGTGTTAACGTGGCAATGTCGGATCGTGGCTTGGAGAACAAGAAATTGATTCAGGTCACATGGAGAAGGTCGGGTCATGGAGGCCTTTAGGTTGTAGGTCGTTCAGAGAGTCAGGTCGGTTTGCGTTGGTGTGGATGAATTAATGAGTGATGACCTTATTAGGTGGTTGGGAAGCATGACCTACTTAGGTCGTAGGAGCAGTTTGACTCAACATGATGGGTCAAATAAGAACTAGGCCGTTGAACGACCTAGTGATGTTAGGTCATGGATGACCTAAGAGGGTGGTGCGACCTAAGGAGAATGTTAGGTCGTGAAAACTAAGGGGTGTTGTAGAGGGTCGGGTCGTTGGTCTTTAGGTCGGGCGGCGACCTAGGGAGGGACAACCTGAGTATGTTGGGCCTTATATTGATTTTGTCTGGTTTAGTAATGGTTGTGACTTCGATATGTATCCAGGCGGTAATGTTTAAAGCATTGTGATGTGTACGATGATCGTCATAATACAACAAATGTGAAGAAAATGTGTTGAGTTCGTGGATAATGGTTTCTCAAATGGGACTTGAGTTTGTGGATAGTCACCGGTGATGACGACTAGAGATATGAAGGTTGAGAGATTATTGTTGTCATAAGCTCAAGCAGACTTAAAGAAGGGGTTCAATAAAAGACCAGGTGTATGGTCGAGTAGCTTGGGCAATCGTTAAGGGCCGAGTTGTCAAGACTGGAAAGACAAACATATGAGTCGTGAAGGAATATGAAGTTTTTGCTAGAACTAGGGTTTACTTTTTCTACTATGTAGTATCTGTTATTTCCACTGTTTGATGTTTGACTCTGAGTGCTGTAGTGAGGCAAATTTGTACAGACATTTATGTTGTAATCTGGGTGTATGGATATTCTTTCTAGTTGTTATGAAAGTTAAGGATTCTGCTCAAATATGCTTCAACATTATTGCATGTTGTACATGTTCTATTATATTTTATCCTTGTGTTGTGAGTTATATGACAGGTTCCGCTTGTGTTTCATACCTTGATGATCGTCCACAGCCGCCTAGCACGTCTTTCAGCACATTATTTCCCTTGTTAAGTGCAGAAGTTGTGGGCGGTCGTCACATTTAGTATTAGAGCTCTGGTTATCGATTTTAGCCAAAGTTCGAAGACATAACGACGTATTAGAGACATACTTATTGATTTGCGATGGATGCTTACGATATATATAGTAGTGTATAATATAGTAGCGTTTGAACTCCATTAGCAGTTTTCTCGTAAGTAGCTAATCATTCTACATTACAGATTTAGAATGGGTCGACGAACTTCGAGACATATTGCTAAGGAGGAGACTGTGCCTGGAGGAGGAAATGGCGGTACACTAGATTACCCTACCATGTTTGAGGCCATGATGGAGCCATTCATGAGAAGGTTACCCGCTCCAGTGGCAGCCATGGTAGATGTAGGTGTGTAGGTGCCTAGGGTTTTGGACTTTGCGAAGCTGTGTTAAGACTTCACATCTCTAGGGGGAAATCCATTCAAAGGGACAAAGCCGACCGAAGAAGTTCAAAGATAGTTAGATGCTTGTATTCGCATTTTTGGAGACTTGGGTTTAGATGATGCAACTAGGAGAAAGCTTACGTTAAGGCAGTTGCTGGGCAGAGCTATGGAGTGGTGGAATTCTGTTATGCTTGAGACTCCAAAAGATGAGATAACTTGGGAACATTTCCAAGTTAAGTTCGAGACAAAGTTTATCTCTACAGGCTCAGAAGTCAGTTCTTTTCAAAAAAATTGTGGAGCTGAAATAGAATGGTCGGACAGTGTTTGATTATGTTTCTGATTTTGAGGCCTTGTCGAAATATGCTCGTTCGTATATTGACATTCCTTATCAGAAGAACGAGAAGTTCGTTATGGGTTTGGACACCTGCATAGGGAGACCCTTAGTGTATAATCTTGACGATCCATATGAGAAGATTTGGGAAAAAGCTGTGAGACATGAAATCTTGTTTCCGAAAGAAGAAACTGTTGTTGCTACAACCAAGGAAGCTCAGAAAGCACAACAGGACGATAATAATAAGAAGAAGAGGAATCAACAATAACAAAAAGGAAAGGATGGCAAGAAGAAACCTAAGAGTGAGTTAGTTTGCTTTAACTTCCAGCAGAAAGGTCACGTTGTTAATGAGTGTAAGAATCCGAAGGTTTAAAGGAAGTGTCACAACTGTGGCAAATATGGGCATTTCAAGAAGGAATGTCCGGAACCGGCTAAGGGAAAGCAGATAGTGAAGGCGTATGCTTTGGAAGCAGTGCCATCGTCTTCAAGGGCTCCTACTGTAGAGGAGAAGGGAAAGGGTGCCATTGTTCAAGGTACTCTTTCAGTTAAAGGTGTTTCAGTTCGCGTGTTGTCTATAATGGAGCATCGCATTCATTCATTTATAATGAGCTAGTATGCCACTTGGGTTTGGAGCCCAAGATTTATGATAGACCTTTGGTTGTGACTAATCCAACCGGGGGTTCATCTAGCCTTTGTAGGCATTGTCTTGGTCTCATGTTATCAAGTCATGGTTGTTCTTTTATGTGTGATTTCTTTGTTTTGAACTTCGCTAGGTTTGGGATTATCTTGGGCATGGATTGGCTCAAGAGGTATGCAGCAAGAGCGAATTGCGAAAAGCTAGAGGTGAGAGTCGGGGATGTGGAAGGACGAAAGTTGTTGATTCGATGTAAGCCCGAAGACAGGTTCTTCGTGAGCTATTTATGTTTGCTTCGGATTCCATAGGAAGACTTTCTATCGGTGCTAATCGCAATGAGTTTAACGATGTCTTTTACGAGGTCAAAAGGTTGTCGCCGCGTCGTGAGATTGAATTCAGAATCGATTTGGTTGAGGGTGCTAGACCTATCGTTATGCCTCTCAGGCGGATGGCGCTTAATGAACAACGAGAGTTAGCGGTGCAAGTTCGAGACCTTTTGGGTAAATGATTCATTCGGAAAAGTGTTTCCGAATAGGGTGCACCAGTTGTGTTTGCAACCAAGGCAGATGGCTCGTTAAGATTGTGTGTGGACAATCATGAGCAGAACAAGGTAACCAAGAAGAGCAAGTATCCATTACCAGGGATAAATGACTTGTTTGATGAGCTTCATGAGGCCAAAGTGTTTTCTCAGATGGATGTGGCAATGGGATTTCACCAGTTAAGGGTGGCAAAGGATAGTGTGGCAAAGACAGCTTTTAGGACACCATCCGGTTTCTTCAAGTGGTTGGTGATGCCATTCGGGTTGACTAACGCGCCAGCGTATTTTGTGGATCTTATGAATAGGGTGTTCAGAGATCAGTTGAACAAGTTTGTCCTTGTGTTCGTGGATGAAATTTTGATTTACTCACGGAATGAGGAAGAGCACAAGACGCACTTGAGATTTATTTTGGAAATCTTGCGAAAGCATCAACTGAGAGCTAAGTTTTCGAAGTGTCACTTAAGAAAGAGTGAAGTGAGGTTCTTAGGCCATGTTGGTTCCGGTAATGGAATAGCGTCTGACCCCGCTAAAGTGGCACCAATCCAGGACTGGGGTAGACCTAAGAATGTGATGGACATGAGAAGTTTCCTTGGGTTGGCAGGTTATTACTGACGGTTTATCAAGTATTTCTCCAAGATAGCTACACCATTAATAGACTTGACAAAGAATAACCAAGTGTTCACATAGAATGCAAAGTGCGAGCAAGCATTCAGAATCCTGAAAGAGAGATTGACGAGTGCTCCTGTTTTGATCATTCCGAGTGGGAATAAGGATATGGTGGTATACATCGATGCATGTGGTATACTGATGTAGAAGGATAAATTTGTGTGGCCTACGCGAGTCGACAGCTAAAGCTGCACGAGTGGAATCATCCAACTCATGATTTGGAGTAGGCGGCGATTGTGTTTGCTCTGAAGATGTGGAAACATTACCTAGTTAGAGTTTGACTCGAGTTGTTTACGAATCACAAGTTGTTGAAGTATCTTTTCTCCCAAAAGATTTGAATCTTTGGCGGCAATGGTGATTAGAGTTTATGGAATCATATGATTTTGGTATAGCCTATACTACTGGTAAAGATAACGCAGTGGCGGATGCATTGTGTTGAAGACACGCAAGTTTGGGAGCGGTGTTTTCGAAATGGAGGAGTCTTGAGTACTTGGCTGGATTTGATTTCAGACAACGGTGTGAGTTGGAAACTGAAATGTTGACACGCTTATAGATAAGACCTACTCTCATCGAAAGGATTGGCAAGAGCCAAAAGCATGATGCAAAGCTTGTCGAGATTATCCAGAAGTTGGAACCCTAAATAAGGAGTTCGAGGTCGATCGATAAGGTTGGCTTCGAAAGCAAGGACGACTGGTTGTTCCTGATATCGATGGATTGAGAGATGAGGTTCTGAGGGAATCACATCACTTGAAGTTGACAATTCATCCTGGTAGTAATAAGATGTATCAGGGTATGAAGAGAGTCTACTTCTGGGAAGGGATGAAAAGAGAAATTGGAAAGTTGATTTCCAAGGGCATGAACTGTCAGTTGGTGAAAGTTGAACATAAGAAGCCAAGTGGATTGCTTCATCCATTGGAAGTTTGTACGTGGAAGTGGGAGCATATATTGATGGATTTTATCGATGGACTACCTAGAGCCAGAGCAGGAAACGAAGGAATTTAGGTCATCGTGGATCGCTTGACCGAAAGTGTCTATTTTATTCCTGTCAAATCGACTAGGACAACATTGAAGCTGGCCGACTTTATATAAAATGGATAGTTTGATTTCATGGTATCTCGAAGAGCGTAGTGAATGATCGAGATCCATTGTTCTCGAGTGGATTTTGGAAGAGTTTGCAAGAATCTTTGGGAACCGAGTTGTGTTTGAGTACTACTTATCAACCCAGACTGATGTTCGAACCTAGAGAGTTAACCAAGTTTTGGAAGATCTCCTAAGAGCTTGTGTATTGGACTTCAGAGGATCATGATCCATCTACATCTAGTCGAGTTTTCTTATGATAATAGCTACCAGTCGAGCATTGGGATGGCACCATACGAGGCATTGTATGGTAGACCGTGTAATTCTCCGGCATGTTGGTTAGAAACTGAAGATAAGTTGATACTTAGTCCAGAGATGATTAGAGAAACCTCGGATTGTATCGAGATTTTTCGACAACGAATGAAGGCATCCTAAGATTTTCAAAAGAGGTATGACGATAAGCATCAAAAATTTTTGGAATTCGACGTTGGCGATATGGTTTTCGTAAAGATTTCACCGTTGAAGCTTGTTGTTCGGTTCAGAAGCAAAGGAAAGTTATATCCAAGGTTTGTTGAACCGTTTCCTATAGTCGAGAGAATTGAAAAGTCGCATACAAATTGGAGTTACCCGAGAAGATGTCAAGTATGCATAATGTTTTTCATGTGTCGTTTCTATGGAAATGAGTGCACGATTCGAATGTTGTGGTATCTCCAGAGAAGTATGAAGCCCTAGAAGTAGAGACCGTAGTTATGAAACCTCGTAAGCCGCTTCGTGTAGTGGCGAATGAAAAAAAAACAGCTTAGGAGGAAGTCAGTTAAGCTAGCCAAGGTACAATGGAGTGAGGATGATGACAATTGTATGTGGGAAACGGAAGAGAAGATGAAGGCGACCCATCCGGAACTCTTCATTGGTATGCCCATAAGTGTCGAGTCATTCCTACCCCATTGTAATTTGTACTAGTATGGTTGTTGTTGTTGATTGGATTTTTGCGTGCTAGGATAAGGCTATGGATGCATGGTTGATGGGTGCTAGTTTGGATGATAGAATTGGCTACTCACGGATAATAGGCATGCAAAATTGTCGTGGTTGCTAGGGATTACGGGGGCAAAATTCCTAAAGGGGGGAGAATGTAATAGCCCGCATTTTACGTATCGGAGGATCGTAAAATATTTTAATTTTATTCTCAGAGGATTGGATCATTCTCATATTTTGATATGTTGTTTATGGGGATGTGGGACATGTCCATAATTTATACCAATTTTGTCTATGACCATTTTGCCCATATCAGTCTTGTACAAGGCATAACTTTTGACTGAGATCGAATCAAGTGCTGAGATTGGTCTCATTGGAAAGGAAAGGGTGTTACCAATTCCATAGAGCGGTTACTTTAAAGATTTGGTTTGGGAGGAAACACAGTTTTTGTGTTTCACAATTTGCTGTTCAGGTTTTGAGCCATTAGTGGGCAGATTTGGAGAGGCCTATTAGTGGGCTAGTGGAAGGCTATAAATAGGGGGTCAAAGGTATGGAGAGAACATTACTTTTCTTTATTCTCTCATTTGGTTGAGCTTGTGATCATCCTTGCTCAATCAAATACACCTTTCCACCATTAAAATTCTAGATCTACATAAGAGAATCAAAAATCTACATCGTTTGAAGCTAGATCTACATCAATTGAAGGGAGATCTCATCAATTTTGATGGTTTGAAGAGGGTTCTTCATTGTTCAGATTGAGAATTCGATGATTTTGTGTTGTTTTGAAGATTTGGTGAGTGATATGCATCTCTCGCACGGATTCAATCAAGTATATGAGTTATTTAATATTAATTTCATCATTTTCAAGTTATTTCTTTCAAGTTGCTTCACCTAGATCTACATCATGGTAAGTATATTTTCATTTGAATCTCCATAAGATCTAACTAGCAACTTAAAACCGATAATTCTTATAATAATTCATATGTTTATGCAAGTTGGATCCATTGTTTTACTTTATGCATTTGTTTATCATGGTTTTAGCGAATTTTAAATGATTATTGAGGATAAGTGTCATTTTGGTGTTTTTGATGGATTCATAAAGTGTTTATGGTTGAATTGGATGATTTGGATGACGTCAATAATGTCGTTTGGCGAAGATTTGATCAAGTTTGGAGCTTTTCTGATCAAATCTGGGAGTTAGGTCGTTTTTCTATGAATGGTTCATTGGAGCCAAGGTCTGTGCTGAAGTGGTAGTGTTGGATCGTGGCTTGGAGAATAAGAAATTGATTCAGGTCGCATGGAGAAGGTCGGGTCATGGAGACCTTCAGGTCACAAGTCGTTTGGGGAGTCTGGTCGGTCTACGTTGGTGTGGATTAATTAATGAGTGATGACCTTATAAGGTCGTTGGGAAGTATGACCTAATTAGCTCACAGGAGCGGTTTGACTCAACATGATGGGTTAAATAAGAACTAGGTCGTTGAACGACCTAGTGATGTTAGGTCATGGACGACCTAAATGGGTGGTGCGACCTTAGGAGGATGTTAGGTCGTGAAAACTAAGGGTGTAGTAGACGGTCAGGTCGTTGGTCTTTAGTTCAGGTGGCGACCTGACTATGTTGGGCCTTATATTGATGTTTTTTTGGTTTAGTAATGGTTGTGACTTCGATGTGTATTAAGGTGGGAATGTTTGAAGTGTTGTGATGTGTTCGTTGATCGTCATAATGCAAAGAATGTAAAGACGACTCAAGGTGATGAGTTCATGGATAATGGTTGCTCGAGGGGACTTGAGTTTGTGGATAGTCGCCGGTGATGACAACTAGAGATATTGTAACAACCCACGTCCATTAATGTCACTCACAAAGGGAATGCATTAACTTCCATGGAGCATTTTAAGTGTGTATATAACAGAAACTTAACAATAAGACATATATAAACAGTACTAAAACTTTAAAACTTTATTTCAATGCAGCGGAAAATACATAAGTTTGATTACATCATCAAAACCAGAGTCAAAGTACATAATATCCATCTTGACCAACTCAAAGTACATAAATTGAAAGACATAATCCCCAATACAAAATAGCCATAAATAAAAGAAAGGCTGAACTTTACTTCAGCGATCCAAGCAATCTTCTAAAAGCAAGAAACACAGCTGTCCAAAATCAAGCTCCACTGGTGCTAGTTCCAACCTTAGCACCTGGGGGGAGGGGGAAGGAGGAAAAGAGGAGGAAACAAAGGGGGTCAGACATAAAGTCTGGCGAGTGCGATAACTTTAACAATATAATTACCAAAGTAACTAGGCTAAGGCATAAGTTGGAAAATCAGGAAATGACCATGAACCATTGAGTATGGCAGAGTAAACAAGGAAACAAGATGAACAACGATATCATTAAAGCGCACCTAAACCACTATAAGATAATTACTAAACTACACCAACACTATAGGATAATTGCTATACTGCACCACCACTAGTCACCCTAAGGTTGATCCCGCCTACAGACTTAAATAATGATAATGGTAGTTTCGTGCACCCCTAGCTGCCTTCATAGGTGTCGCCTGCCCCTATCTCCACTAGGTGTACCCACTACCCCCATGCGATCGGCTCCCTAACTCGTAGATACCCGTACTGGCCCCACAGTGGGTGTATCACTCCCCAAAGTGGCAACCCGATACCACAAATAATGCACGGCTTATACCTACACGATGCAACAACGTCTTACCTACCAGCCCGGGTCCACACATGCATATGAACCCGTTGGACTTGCGTTGCCACCGCTAACCCGGTTTGGCCTCTTGCAGTCAAGCCCAGTATGCGTGTCCCGTCCTCGACCTGGGTCGAGCCCACAAATATACGTATGGGTTACTGGTTGAAATGGGCCCTCATTATTTGACACAAGCTATCCACCTAAGCTTGGTCCCCTCTAGTACATCCCACTTAACCCTCTTCTTATTCATGTTCACTTACATGTTTCAATTTTGGTTAAGTATTTCTAATCGTATTTCAAATGCCACCCAAGGCACCCACTAGATTCCACATGCCACCCAAGGCACCCACTTAACCCCCTCATGTCCCACTACATGTTTATCTGGTTAAGTGTTTCTTAATTCATTAAGACCGTAACCTCATAAAGACCTCTCACATTAGACTGACATTTGTGGCAGCTGGATTTGCCAGGCGGGTCCGGGCAGTCTTACACCACAAACGAGTCTAACCTCGTGTCTTTACAACTGTTACGCATTTAGTTTATGCCTAAGACCTCCCACGTTAGACTGGCATTTGTAGCAACTGGATTTGCCGAGCGGGTCCGGGTAGTCTTACACCACAAAAGAGCCTAACCTCGTGTCTTAGACGATTAATTACTCCTAAATAATCATTCCCCAATTTGGATTTCTTTCCCTATTCAAATTATCAATTACTTCCAAATTTAACTATGGCAATAATTGACTCAATTATGTCCATCTATTTATGGTATGTAAAATCATACCAATTTTCATCACAAATTTATTTTATGCCATTTAATGCATTTATTCCAATTCTTAATATTAAATCTTTTAATATTATCCCATTACCCCCACGTTGTACGTTTGTTCATTTAACGTAAAATATACGTTAGACTCGAATAGTCTAACTCATGGAATAAAGAGAAAACTTCACAACATACATATAACTAAAACTAGATCTAAGCATAAGGGGTGAACTTGCTTGTGTGAATGATGTTCTACATATAAAACTTGCATAGGCCAAAGTTACAACTTGGATAAACAACATATGTCATAGATCCAAATCTAAAGGTGTAAATTGTTTAGATAATGGTCACAAACTTGCATAAAATGATTCATATTCAAACACATGTATTCATATAAACTTGCATATGTGATTTATGCAACATAACAATGGTATAAACTTACATCTAAACATGTAAACTAGCATGTAGAATTTAGCATATAACTCACACATGTCATAGCCTAACTATAGATCTAAAATAGATGTCATGAAGCATATAAGGTTATACATATAATTTTCCCCAACTTGCATATGATTCATGTCTTAATAAAAATCTAAACTTGCATACATACTTATGATTTATCATACCAATCAACATACCCAAACTAGCCTATGAACAACATGGTGATTTGATTATACATAAGCCAATCATAAAATTACAACATAGATGATCACAACTTTACAAGATAGCATCATAGAATTTACAACATAAACATCACAATTTTACTACATGAATAATTCACATCATATCCAAATAATCCACATCATAACTCAATCCAATTAATTTGCTAATTATTTTATTAAAATTATCGAACTCACAACTCAGAGAAGGTCTTAAATTCTGAATTCTGAAGTTGTAATAGCTTTCCTTTGAAGAAGATTCGTTGTTTAAGTTGAAAAGAATTGAGTTAGATTAGCTTTCTTCCTCTCTAATTGGTGGCGGCTATGCTGAGTTGCTAGGTGACGGCATGTAGGCCATGAATCTAATTTTGATTTTAGGTTTTGAGTCTATGGTGCTTTTATAGAGTTTAGGATAAGTTTAAGCCGTCTGATCAACCCAGAATTAATCCCAACCAATCAGAGCATATCAGAAACCCTAATGAGTCAGCATCTAGTCATCAACAGGTCATAAAACAAATCTGCCCGGGGTGGGGGGGAGGGGCCAGGTCGACCCCCAGGTCGACCCTATGGTCGACCTGGTCAGGGCAGGTCGACCCCCAGGTCGACCCTATGGTCGATCTGGCCCTGGCGGGAATTTTCCCGCCTAGCCTGTATGACTCTGAAATTTGAATTTTCTGAAACTTCCGATGGCCATAACTTCTTCATACAAAGTCCAATTCACGCAAACTCAGACTCTATCTCAACCAGAATTCCGAGACGAACACAATGGCGCAACCCGTTTCCTTTAATTCTCCCATCTGAGATTAGTTATTCTTTAATTTGTGAACATTAGTGTTAATAGAAATACGGGGTGTTACATTCTCCCCTCCTTAATGGATTTCGCCCCCGAAATCTCCAAGTTAAGGAGAATGCATATCCTACTATCCAAACAACCATCTACTAAACCATCAAACACAGGCATCCATTGTCCTTATAAAATTCCTAATGCTGTATGAACATATGCAAGAAGTGTGTGTATATGTTCCTTATCTAATGCATAATCAGCCGGTCTACTGATTCTGTTGACCTCCTTAATGCAAACCATGATAGTGTCATGCGTCCATTATGTATGCGAAAGAATCCTATCGATACATATTACTTCTACATGTGCACAACCATTCACCAAAATGCTGCATCCATATGATAGCACAACCATTATACATCCATTAGCTTAAATATACACACACATTTATATGCAATATGCAATATGAAGTGACTGAGCCGATCTAGTGCCTAAAGTGTGTGTAAATGCATCCACGAGCAACCACTAGCAAACACTTGCATCCACATGCATCCATCATACATAACATGTCTCAAACGCATGTTTCAACCATAGGACTACCCTATCTAAAGGTCAAAGGTACTAGCGAGAGGACATACTAAAGATAAGATAAGTACAAGGTAAGCGATAAAGGAGAAATTAAAAGACATACCCCCGAAAAGAAAAGGGCATAATGAATGCATCTTCTCTTCCGTCTCCCAAGTAGCATTGCTCTCATCATCTCACCATTGCACTTTGACTAGCTTGACCTCTCGATTCCTCAACTTCTTAACCTCCGACCCAAGAATGCACGTAGAAGCTCGTCGGATCGTCGCATCACGCTCTATCTCCACCTCTCTAAGCAAGCTCGGCTCTGCCACTTCCGCGGTCTCGTGCAAGCATTTTCTCAAATATGATACATGGAATACATCGTGTATGCCACTAAGTCTCTCGGGCAACTCCACTCTATACGCCATCTTCCCAATCCTCTCCGTAATAGGAAACGACCCTACGAACCTTGGGGATAACTTCCCAACGGGCCCAAAGCGAACGACATTCCGTAATGGAGACACCTTGACCAAGACCATGTCCCCAATATCAAACTCAAGATCTGACCTTCTCTTGTCCGCATAAGATTTCTGCCTATCTTGCGTCGTCTTCATCCTCCTTCGAATCAAATTCATCTTTTCTGAAGTCTCTATAATCATATCGGGCCCAAGTAAGATCTTATCTGTAGACTCCCACCAACATGTAGGCGAAAGACACGACCGTCCATAAAGAGCCTTGAACGGTGTCATGCCAATGCTAGACTGAAAGTTGTTATTGTATGAAAACTCCACCAACGGAAGATGTTCCTCTTATGTACCTCCGAAGTCTAAGACGCACAACCTCAATAGGTCCTCTAGAATACGATTCACCCTCTCGGTCTAGCCGTCCGTCTGAGGATGATATGCGGTGCTCAAACATAACTGAGTCCCTACCGTCTCTTGCAAGCTCTTCCAAAATTCGCTAGTAAAGATAGGATCGTGGTCGCTCACTATGCTAGAAGGAACACCGTGCAAACGAACTATCTCTCGAATGTATACGGAGGCTAACCATGGAGCAGTCCTCCTACTCTTTACGGGAATGAAATGGGCGCTTTTAGTAAGTCTGTCTACCACGACCTAAATCCCCGTATTACCCTTCCTCGAACTCGGTAACCCGTCAACAAAGTCCATCGAGACACTTTCCCACTTCCATTGTGGGACCTCCAATGGGTGAAGCAATCCATCGGGCTTCTTTTGCTCTGCTTTTACTTGTTTGCACACCAAGCATCTCGCGACAAACTCAGCCACGTCCCTCTTCATACCGGCCCAAAAGTAAACTCGTCTCATGTCCATGTACATCTTGTCCCCGCCGGGATGGATGGTCATCTTCGAACGATGTGCATCATCAGGAATGGTCTTCCTTAGGTCCTCGTCTTTTGGTACACAAAGTCTACTGTCCCTACGTAACCAACCTTTATCATCTAGAGTATACCTACTGAGATGGCTCGATGACTCCCCCCTTTTGAGCTTCTCTACTAACTCAACCAACTGTGGGTCATCTCGTTGTGCCTCACCAATCCGTCCCAAAAGCGTAGGTCTAACCTCCAAGGATGCTAGCAAACCAGGTACAAAGTCAACAGAAGGTTTAAAGTCGAACGTAGAGATGAACTCTAAGCTTCGCCGCTCAACAAACAATGGACTCAAGGACAACCTTTTTCTACTTAAGGCGTCTGCCACCACGTTACCCTTGCCAGGGGTATATGCAATCTCGAAATTGTAGGATACTAAGAATTCCATCCACCTTTGCTGCCTTAAGTTCAAGTGAGAATAAGTATTTTAGCGATTTGTGGTCAGTGAACAATTCGAATTTTTCGCCAAGAAGATAATGGTGCCAAGACTTAAGCGCGAAAACAATAGCGGCCAACTCTAGGTCATGTGTAGGGTAATTTCTCTCATGCACTCTCAACTGCCTTCCACCATAGGCTATTACCCTTACCACTTGCATTAAGACTGCGCCTAGTCCTGTCCCACAAGCATCGGTATAAACGGCAAATGGCTTACTCCCATCCGGCAACACTAAGATTGGGGCTGTGTCAAAGCTCTCTTTAGACGTTGAAACGCATCATCACAATCTACGTCCCATGTGAAAACTAAGTTCTTCTTTGTCAAACGTGTTAATGGGGCTGATATTTTTGCGAAGTCCTTGATAAACTTCCTATAGTAGCCAGCCAACCCTAAGAAACTCCTCACCTCGGTAGCATTTTTAGGGACCTTCCAATCATGGATGGCCACTACCTTTGCGGGATCCATGGCTATCCCTTTTTTGGAAACCACGTGCCCTAAGAATCACACTTCCTTCCTCCAAAAGTGACATTTAGAAAATTTAGCTTTAAGGCTATGCGCTCGAAGAGTCCCCAACACTTCCCTAAGATGTAGGGCATGCTCTTCCTCTCTCTTAGAAAAGATCAAGATGTCATCCACAAAGACTACCACGAATTTATTAAGGTACTCCCTAAACACTCTACTCATTAAGTCAACAAAGTATGCGGGGGCGTTTGTCAAACCGAAGGGCATCACAAGCCACTCGAAGAAACCGTCCGGAGTCCTAAAGGCAGTCTTGTCTATGCTATCCTCAGCCACTCTCAACTGATGAAAACCCGTCGCTAAGTCCAACTGTGAAAACACTGAGGCGCCAACTAACTGATCGAAGAGATCGTCGATCCTCGGCAGTGGGTGTCTATTCTTCTTAGTAAGCTTATTAAGTTCTCTATAGACCACAAAAAGTCTAAGGGACCCATCTGCCTTCGTGGCAAATACTACTGGAGCACCCCACTCCGATATACTAGGTCTGATGAACCCCTTCTCAAGCAACTCCTTCACTTGCTTACTGAGTTCTCTTCTCTCTCTTGGAGCCATGTGGCGCACTGGTAATGCAACTGGCTTTGCATTATCTACTAGATATATTCGAAAGTCTATCTCACGTTTTGGGGGTAAACCCCTCACCTCATCGAAAGCATCAACATATTCACGGACTATGGGAACAGAATGTAAATCATCATCGGATGCGTCAAGGGATTCTAGGTAGCTAAGCATTACTGGACCTCTAGGGTCACAAGAAATATCAAGGGTCTTTCCAAAGCGAGTCAACAATCTAACTACCCTTCTTTCACAATCTAGGATGGCCCCGTATCTGGTTAGCCAATCCATACCTAGAATCAAGCCGTAGCCCATGAAGCCAAGAACAAAGGCATTGCATTCAAACTCAACGCCCAAGATAAACACTCTCAAATCCCGACAAATCATAGAAGGATGAGCCGAACCACCAATAGGATTTGAGACTACTAAGGGGTCAGTAACTAGACTAGTATCTAGGTGCAGTGTTTCAACTAATGATGTAGAGATAAATGAATGTGATGCGCCAGAATCGAATAAAGTACGGACATGATGATCAAACAGAAAAACTAAACTTTCAACGGAAATTGCTCTACCTCGTTCTTGCAGCGGTGGGACCGCGAGAGCCTGAACTTGTCCCCTTGCCTGCCCTGGTGCCATAAGAGCCTGCACCTGTCCTCCTGAGGTAGACCCTGCCCTTTCCTTGGGCAGTCCTTAATAAGATGTCCCGCCTCGCCACAGTGGAAACAACCGGTCTTCTTTTTCTTCCTAAAATCTTTGCTTAGATGGCCGGGTGTCCCACAGTTATAGCATCTCTTCTTTCCCTTACCATTGTTGCCTTTTCCACCTTTCTTGTTCTGTTGTTGCTGTTGCGGCTTCTTTTGATCCCCTTTCTTCTCGGGTGCCTTATTAGCATTGGCGCCCTTCTCTTCTTCATGCATAAGCGCCATGTCAACTAGTCTCTCAAAAGTAGCCCCCATGGGGATGTGGGTCATAGCTAAACCATGAAGCGGCTCGTTCAAACCCTTAACAAATCTTAGAGCCTTCTTTTCTGGTGTATTCACTAAGTCCAAGCCAAATCTCGCCAACTGATTGAATTTGTTGACGTATTATTTCACCGATAGATTCTCTTGCTTCAATGCTAAAAACCTTTCCATGTATAAATTCTCTTCAGCCCTTAAGAGAAACTTCGCCTCAAACCTCCGCCTAAAATCTGGCCATATATCGACTGGGCGTTCTCCATTAGTGACCTCCCACCGAAATGAGGCCTCATCCTTCGTTAGCCAGGCAGCCAACCGGACCTTTCTTCCATCATCCACTTCAAAGATTCCAAATAATTTTTCCACCTCCTTTATCCAGTTTCGAGCTTCAACAAATGTCTCCGTCCCGTGAAAAGGTTTTCCACCCATTGTGTAACGGCCCGTCCGCACCAGCCTGCATTTCCTCCGAAAGTGCGCTGTACACATGCCCAGCTAGCACAGAACGGTCGTCAGAAGAAAAGAAAGAACTAATCAAGGAACCTGTAGAATGTCTCACAGCGCATGGGATAAAATATAATAATAACATACTTGACATAAAACAGGCGAGACAGTGCATAAGCTGATAACTAAAATCAACATCAATCATCAAAGAAGCGGAAATCCAAATACAGCTTATTACAATTTTCCAAATTTACTGTCTCTAAACAAAAGAAAGCTAAAGTAGAAGATACACCAACAATGCCCCAAGCAGTGATCTTCAACAACACAGGGAGAATATTATGTATATGGTACGTGGAAGCCTCCTGCTCGTCTCCGGATCATCTACCCGTGCATCACCAGCTAACCTGTCTCTAGTCTGCTCGTGTGAGCACCCAGAGTAATAAGAGGAGACATAAAACTCTGGGTCAGACATAAAGCCTGGTATGAGCGATAAGCATCTAAACAGAATGATAACAGGTATACTAAATCATACCTGAACCTGGACCTGCAACCAAAGAGTTAGTACCACATACCGTACAGTTCTCTAAGGTGCCATAATGAATAGTGTAAAGAATACGGGGGTGGGGTGTGCATGTCACAATGATAGCAAACAAATCATCCATAGCAACCATCCTCACATCTCTCACTCAGTGCGTAAAGCGTACGACATCTACCACTTTGGAACACTAGACAAACTGAGGTAACGACGAATCCCGACTTGTAGAAACCCTGCTATGACCAAGCTAAACATGTGGAGTCATGACCAAACATTTCAATGACCCACTTCATTGGTTGTAGCCCTTGGTTCTACCGATGCCATAATGGCCCTGAATCCGTCTTCGTACCTCCTACCATAGTGGTTCAAAGCTATAGACGTCGATAACTCCTTGGCACGCGTCCCGCAGCAAAGCCCAACTATGAAGCGAACTCGTTGATTCCCATCTAAATCTTGAGCTCTAACTTCTCATTTGGACTTCCTTTGCATCTCGGGTTTTGATCGAATTGGAGTGGGTCTTCAGAAGAGTTGTCGCGCATTAACAGTCCTAGAATTCGGTTCGGTTCGGTAGTCATCATCTTCATCGGTTCGGGTCGGTAGTCATCATCTTCATCGGTTCGGGTCGGTACTCCACTTCGAGTCGGGTCGGTGTCCTCCTCCGGGTCGGGTCGGTTCAGTGATTCTCCCCCTTCAGATATCGGTTCGGTTCGGGTGTCTCTGCTTGAGTTCGGTTCGGGTGTCTCTGCTTGAGTTCGGTTCGGAGGTAGTTCATCCGATCCGATTCTTTCTGTTTGACTTGTTTGCCTGCTCCGATCCGTCCTGTTCCCTTTCTCCGATCCGATCTGCTCTATTGCTCCGATCCGATCTTCTGTCCAACTCCAACTCTAAGCAATGGCCTTCCTTCCTGCCAAACTTCTTCCAGTGACAAGTCCCAATCCAGTTCGGATTCCCTTGGTCAGTTCACTAGTCCGATCCGACCCCTTTCTCCGATCCGAACCGGTTCGGAACCTGCACACTTCTGCATCTTTCCAGCGAGCTTTCTACGCCATTCGACGACGTTTTCGACCAATTTAACTATTCTAATCAATCATGAAACATACCATAGAGTCATAGTAACATGTAACATCAATTGCAAACACCTTAACAACAATTTGATAGATTTAAAATGGATCAACATAGCTAGAACTCCTCATTTTCCCCTAATCACTCTTAATCATGTTCAAGCATACAATTAGCAAAACACATCGAAATTAACCCAAATTTCTAACAGAGCCTTAAAATATTATTTTAGAATTTTAAGAATTTTTCCAGAATTTATTTACGTATAAATTCGCTAATCTTCACTAATTACCCTTAATCACCGTAATTAGTGCAAAAACTATGCAAATCACTCACCTTGGCCACAAATGAAACACCAAATCTGAAGTATCCTCTGTTTGGGTCGAATTCCTATGTATAGCAGCAGCTCCAACCTTGCTTTGTTGCTATTTGGCCTTGTTTTGATGTAGTTTAGGCTTAATCTTCACTAAAAATGTGTTTTGGAGTGGTTTTAGAGGATGGAAGCCATTACTAAGGTCTCAAGAAGGTTTGTGGCGGCTCAAAACTGAAATGAAAGTGATAACCTAACCCTAATCAGTCTTCCTATACCTCTAAACCTGAAATTCCCCTTGGGCCTAGCTGCTAATCACCCGGTTAAGCCCAATTAAGCTGTTTTTCACCATCTGAAACTTGTTTCAGCCATATCTCCCAAACGGTAAGTCCGTTTGGCTATTATGACCACTCTACGGAAAGAGAAACCATCATCCGGAGCCAATGGAAGTGGTTTCAGGTCAAAATTCGCTTCCAGTCAAAAGTTATGGCCAAAACAGTGCCAACTAGGGGTAAAATGGTCATTTAAAAATCGAGAAAAATCATGAACATGGGAAATGACCCCAATAGTCGTCTCCCAAAGTTACATGACCATACGACTTCGTATGTGAAAGAAATAAATATCCTACGATCCTATGATGCGTAGAATACGGGTCGTTACACTCTCCCCCCCTTAAGAAATTTCGTCCCCGAAATTCCTTAACCCAAAACATACAAGGGATCCCGCATGCCTAACAACCATATACAACAATCAAATATGCAAAGCAAGCAAACAAGCCTATCCTAGCATGCGGAAAACTAAATCGAAGTCAAAATCTTACCAGGCAAAGAGTTCTGGATACTTCTTCCTTATGTCCTCCTCTGTTTCCCAAGTACAATTATTCTCGTCCTCGCTCCACTGTACCTTGACTAGCTTCACCGCCTTCCTTCGAAGTTGCTTTATGTCGTGCGCGACAATACGGGCCGGCTTACGGTTCCCAACCGCCTCGGGTTCTACTTCGAAGTCCTCTAACTGATCAGGCGAAATAGTCATATCTGAGTCGTGAACGAACTTCCTTAGTTGGGAAACATGAAATACGTTATGAACTCCCGCCATCTTCTCTGGTAAGTCAATCCTGTATGCCAAATTCCCGACTAATTCAAGAACAGGGAATGGGCCAACAAATCTTGGTGCCAACTTGCCTCTCCTTCCAAATCGTATTACGCTCTTCAACGGAGAAATCTTGACAAACACCAAGTCGCCAACGGAGAATTTTAAGTCTCTTCTCCTCTTATCAGCATAACTCTTCTGCCTATCTTGGCCAGCCTTCATTCGTTGTTGAATGATCTTAATCTTATCTGAAGTTTCCCTCACCACATCTGGTCCAAGCATAAACTTCTCGCCAGTCTCTATCCAACATGATGGTGAGTTGCACGGTCTTCCGTACAAAGCTTCAAATGGAGCCATACCGATACTGGATTGGTAGCTATTATTATATGCAAACTCTACTAGATGCAAATGGTCATCCCACGATCCACCAAAATCCAATATACATGCTCTCAAGAGATCTTCCAAAATACGGTTCACCCTCTCCGTCTGACCGTCGGTCTGAGGATGATATGCGGTACTGAGATGTAACTCTGACCCTAGAGCCTCTTGTAAGCTCTTCCAAAACCCACTAGTGAACAACGGGTCTCGGTCACTCACAATGCTTTTAGGTACTCCATGGAATCTCACTACCCACTTCATATACAATTCTGCTAACTTAGCTGCCGTTCTGGTCGATTTGACTGGTATAAATCTTGCACTTTTAGTCAATCGGTCCACAATCACCCAAATGCTATCATGTCCCGATCTAGTCCTTGGTAAACCATCGATGAAATCCATCGAGACTTGCTCCCATTTCCATTCGGGAATTTCTAATGGCTGTAACAAACCACTAGGCTTCTTTTGCTCGGCTTTAACTAACTGGCAATTCATGCATTTGGATATAAACTTCCCAACGTCTCTTTTCATTCCTTCCCAGTAGTAAGTCTGCTTCATATCTCGATACATCTTGTTACCACAGGGGTGGATAGTCAGCTTTGAGTGATGACATTCTCTAAGCACTTCATCCCTCAATCCATTGACATTTGGTACAACAAGCTTTCCATTCTTTCTAAGCCATCTATCTCGATCAAGCCCATACTTGTTCATCTCCTCATCGATACCCATCTCTAACTTGGAGATGATTTCCAATAGGTTAGGATCGTCCCTCTGACTAGAGCCGATCCGTTCAACCAAAGTGGGTCTGATCGTCAAACTCGCTAACATTTCTGGATCCAATTCGCACTTTGGTCTGAAATCAAACCCCGCGATGAACTCCAGTTGCTTCCATTCAAGGAACATAGCCCCTAAGCTGGCATGTCTTCTGCTCAATGCATCAGCCACCGCATTGCCCTTTCCTGGTGTGTATGCGATGTCAAAATCATAGGAAGCTAAGAACTCTAACCATCTCTGCTGACGGAGATTTAAATCCTTCTGGGAGAATAGATACTTCAGCGACTTATGATCTGTGAACAGCTCAAATCTTTCCCCCAAGAGATAGTGTCTCCACATCTTTAACGCGAACACGATCGCTGCCAATTCTAAATCATGGGTAGGGTATCTTCTCTCGTGCGGTTTCAATTGCCGACTTGCATAAGCTACAACCCTACCGCCTTGCATCAATACAGCACCCAGTCCGGTACCACAGGCATCCGTGTATACCGTCATCTCTTCATCCCCCGTAGGAATGACTAACACTGGTGCGCTTGTCAACTTGTCCTTTAGACTTTTAAATGCATCCTCACACCTTTCATCCCAGACAAAAGCTTGATTCTTCTTGGTCAACTGGGTCAATGGTGCTGCTACCTTGGAGAAACCTTGGATAAACTTACGATAATATCCAGCTAATCCCAAGAAACTTCTCACATCTGTTGCATTCTTGGGCGTAGGCCAATCTTGTATCGTAGCCACCTTTGCTGGGTCCACGGCAATACCGTTCTCTGATACAACATGGCCCAAGAACCTCACTTCCCTCTTCCAGAAGTGACACTTAGAAAACTTGGCTTTCAATTGGTGTTTTCTCAACACCTCCATCGCTACTCTTAGATGTTCCTTGTGTTCCTCCTCTGTCCTCGAATAGACCAAAATATCATCAACGAACACAAGGACGAACTTATTCAACTGATCTCTGAATACCCTATTCATAAGATCCACAAAATATGCTGGGGCATTGGTCAGCACAAATGGCATAACCAACCATTCATAAAATCCAGACGGCGTTCGAAATGTCGTTTTAGCTATACTCTCAGCTTCCACTCTAAGCTGATGAAAACCTGTCGCGAGATCCAACTGAGAAAATATCCTCGCGCCACTCAACTGATCGAACAAATCATCTATCCACGGTAGAGGATACTTATTCTTCCTCGTCACTTTATTCAATTCGCGGTAGTCTACACACAAACGAAGGGAACCATCCGCCTTGGTAGCAAATACAACTGGTGCTCCCCATTCAGAAACACTCCTTCTGATAAATCCCTTCTTCAAAAGATCGCTGACTTGCACCTCGAGCTCTCGCTGCTCTCTTGGTGCCATACGACGAAGTGGCATCACTATAGGTCTGGCATCTTCTACCAAATCAATACGGAACTCAATCTCTCGGCGTGGATGAAGTCCGGTCACTTCTTCGAAAACATCCGGATACTGGCCAACCACGGGCAAACCTGACAACTCACTATGAGGAATGTCGAGGGAGTTTAGAAAACTAGCCAATACCCCCTTACTGGGTAGACCACCAAACACTATCCTCCGCCCATCATCCGCTCTAGCTGTCACCAACAAGCCCTCACAGTCTACCACCACCCCGTATCTTTGGAGCCAATCTACTCCCAAAATAATGCCAAACCCAGTAAAGCCCAAAACAAAGCAATCACAAACAAACATGCATCCATGACTCGATAAGACCACATTACGACAAATCATGCTAAGGCTAGTCGAACCGCCAATCGGGTTCGTCACTACTAAAGGTCTATCGACAATCTCGGGCTCCAATCCCAACCTATCTACCAGGTCACTAGATATGAAAGAACTGGAAGCTCCGGTATCAAACAAAACTCTAACAGGAACATCATAAACAGAAAGCATACCTTGAATGACGACATTCTTTCCCTTCTCCGCCGCAGTTGGGGCATTCGACGAAGAAGGAATAGCATTAAGGGCATATGCTTTCACCATTTGTTTTTCCTTAGGGGGCTGTGGACACTTGTCCTTGTGATGTCCCATTTGGCCACAGTTGAAGCACTTCCTATCCGCTGGCTTGGCCCGACAATTACTAGCATAATGGCCCTTCTTACCACAGCTGAAGCACTCCACATCTTGCTTATTCTTTTTCTTCTGGCCATCCTTAGCCTGATTCTGCTTTCTCTTATTCTGGGAACCACCTTTGCCCCCACCACTAGCTTGTGGCCTTGGCTCATCTGCGGATGCAACCTCAGTCTTCGACTTAGGGTAGAGGCTCTCTGATCTTAACGCTTTCCCCACAATCGATTCAAATGTCTCATCGATGTGGTTAATAAGTTTTTCCCCCAAGTACTGATCCAAACCAGTTATGAATTTCTCATTCTTTTTCTCGGCAGTATCAATAAGAGATAACCCATATTTTGACAAAGTGTCAAATTCAGCAATATATTCCGAGACAGCTCTGCCATTCTGCTTGAGCTCCAAGAATTTCTTAAACAGCATTGACTTCTGAGCAGCTGGAATGAACTTCTCGCTAAAGCGAGCCTTAAACTGCTCCCAAGTAATCTGGTCTTCGGGAGTAGCTGCCTTTATAGCATTCCACCAATTCATTGCCCGCCCTTGCAGCTGACGGGACGCTAGCTTTCCCTTCATCGCATCCTCGATACCCAAATCCTCGAAGATACGTTCGCAACTATCCACCCAATCCTGAACATCCGTGGCCGACTCCGTTCCGTGGAACGGCTTCCCACCAAGGCTAGTATAATCCTTATTCAACTTGGCGAAGTCGACTCTTGGCGCCTGCACTATTGGACCACCACCATTTCCACCATTGGGAGCTGCCCTCTGTACATCTCTAAGCATCTCTCTCATGAGGTCAGTAAACATCGTCCTCATGTCAGCAGCATTCCCATTATTGGCTCCCCTACCAGCACCTCTAGTATACCGGCTCATCGTCAATCTGAAAAAGGAAACGATTAACGACTCCATAGTGGTGCTAGTGCAGTACAACTTCATCCTTATACTAGTAATAGTATATATATATAGCTTTTAAAAACCAAAGTAATCACAAATACGCTCTCTCGTATACGTATATTATCTCTCCCCGATAGCTTCCCTAGGTTAACTACGCAACCTAGAGCTCTGATACCAAATGTAACGGCCCGTCCGCACCAGCCTGCATTTCCTCCGAAAGTGCGCTGTACACATGCCCAGCTAGCACAGAACGGTCGTCAGAAGAAAAGAAAGAACAAATCAAGGAACCTGTAGAATGTCTCACAGCGCATGGGATAAAATATAATAATAACATACTTGACATAAAACAGGCGAGATAGTGCATAAGCTGATAACTAAAATCAACATCAATCATCAAAGCAGCGGAAATCCAAATACAGCTTATTACAATTTTCCAAATTTACTGTCTCTAAACAAAAGAAAGCTAAAGTAGAAGATACACCAACAATGCCCCAAGCAGTGATCTTCAACAACACAGGGAGAATATTATGTATATGGTACGTGGAAGCCTCCTGCTCGTCTCCGGATCATCTACCCGTGCATCACCAGCTAACCTGTCTCTAGTCTGCTCGTGTGAGCACCCAGAGTAATAAGAGGAGACATAAAACTCTGGGTCAGACATAAAGCCTGGTATGAGCGATAAGCATCTATACAGAATGATAACAGGTATACTAAATCATACCTGAACCTGGACCTGCAACCAAAGAGTTAGTACCACATACCGTACAGTTCTCTAAGGTGCCATAATGAATAGTGTAAAGAATACGGGGGGTGGGGTGTGCATGTCACAATGATAGCAAACAAATCATCCATAGCAACCATCCTCACATCTCTCACTCAGTGCGTAAAGCGTACGACATCTACCACTTTGGAACACTAGACAAGCTGAGGTAACGACGAATCCCGACTTGTAGAAACCCTGCTATGACCAAGCTAAACATGTGGAGTCATGACCAAACATTTCAATGACCCACTTCATTGGTTGTAGCCCTTGGTTCTACCGATGCCATAATGGCCCTGAATCCGTCTTCGTACCTCCTACCATAGTGGTTCAAAGCTATAGACGTCGATAACTCCTTGGCACGCGTCCCGCAGCAAAGCCCAACCATGAAGCGAACTCGTTGATTCCCATCTAAATCTTGAGCTCTAACTTCTCATTTGGACTTCCTTTGCATCTCGGGTTTTGATCGAATTGGAGTGGGTCTTCAGAAGAGTTGTCGCGCATTAACAGTCCTAGAATTCGGTTCGGTTCGGTAGTCATCATCTTCATCGGTTCGGGTCGGTAGTCATCATCTTCATCGGTTCGGGTCGGTACTCCACTTCGAGTCGGGTCGGTGTCCTCCTCCGGGTCGGGTCGGTTCAGTGATTCTCCCCCTTCAGATATCGGTTCGGTTCGGGTGTCTCTGCTTGAGTTCGGTTCGGGTGTCTCTGCTTGAGTTCGGTTCGGAGGTAGTTCATCCGATCCGATTCTTTCTGTTTGACTTGTTTGCCTGCTCCGATCCGTCCTGTTCCCTTTCTCCGATCCGATCTGCTCTATTGCTCCGATCCGATCTTCTGTCCAACTCCAACTCTAAGCAATGGCCTTCCTTCCTGCCAAACTTCTTCCAGTGACAAGTCCCAATCCAGTTCGGATTCCCTTGGTCAGTTCACTAGTCCGATCCGACCCCTTTCTCCGATCCGAACCGGTTCGGAACCTGCACACTTCTGCATCTTTCCAGCGAGCTTTCTACGCCATTCGACGACGTTTTCGACCAATTTAACTATTCTAATCAATCATGAAACATACCATAGAGTCATAGTAACATGTAACATCAATTGCAAACACCTTAACAACAATTTGATAGATTTAAAATGGATCAACATAGCTAGAACTCCTCATTTTCCCCTAATCACTCTTAATCATGTTCAAGCATACAATTAGCAAAACACATCGAAATTAACCCAAATTTCTAACAGAGCCTTAAAACATTATTTTAGAATTTTAAGAATTTTTCCAGAATTTATTTACGTATAAATTCGCTAATCTTCACTAATTACCCTTAATCACCGTAATTAGTGCAAAAACTATGCAAATCACTCACCTTGGCCACAAATGAAACACCAAATCTGAAGTATCCTCTGTTTGGGTCGAATTCCTATGTATAGCAGCAGCTCCAACCTTGCTTTGTTGCTATTTGGCCTTGTTTTGATGTAGTTTAGGCTTAATCTTCACTAAAAACGTGTTTTGGAGTGGTTTTAGAGGATGGAAGCCATTACTAAGGTCTCAAGAAGGTTTGTGGCGGCTCAAAACTGAAATGAAAGTGATAACCTAACCCTAATTAGTCTTCCTATACCTCTAAACCCGAAATTCCCCTTGGGCCTAGCTGCTAATCACCCGGTTAAGCCCAATTAAGCTGTTTTTCACCATCTGAAACTTGTTTCAGCCATATCTCCCAAACGGTAAGTCCGTTTGGCTATTATGACCACTCTACGGAAAGAGAAACCATCATCCGGAGCCAATGGAAGTGGTTTCAGGTCAAAATTCGCTTCCAGTCAAAAGTTATGGCCAAAACAGTGCCAACTAGGGGTAAAATGGTCATTTAAAAATCGAGAAAAATCACGAACATGGGAAATGACCCCAATAGTCGTCTCCCAAAGTTACATGACCATACGACTTCGTATGTGAAAGAAATAAATATCCTACGATCCTATGATGCGTAGAATACGGGTCGTTACACATTGCCCGAAATTCCCTACATATCTTAGCAAAAGTATCGACGCGAGGAGGAGGAGCATTTGCTGGACCAACGGTGGCGGCCCTAGCCTCGAGATATTGATGAAACCAACTGGGTACATGAACACCCTCTGGTATCTCAGATGCTTCAGACATGCTGAAACGAAAAAGGAAAGATTCAATACAAAAGAACCGAAGGAAAGATATATGGCCATTGGGGTTACGCTTTCTTAAATAAGCTTTTCTCTTGAAAATACTTTCCTTAAAACATACTTTTGAAGGTACTTCTTTAAAAAAATTGTTTTTGAAAAACAGTTTTTCAAATTTCATATATGTTCTGGTAACCTTCAGCTCTGATACCACGTGTAACACCCCACGTCCATTAATGTCACTCACAAAGGGAATGCATTAACTTCCATGGAGCATTTTAAGTGTGTATAGAACAGAAACTTAACAACAAGACATATATAAATAGTACTAAAACTTTAAAAATTTATTTCAATGCAGCGGAAAATACATAAGTTTGATTATATCATCAAAACCAGAGTCAAGGTACATAATATCCATAGAGTCAAGGTACATAATATCCATCTTGACCAACTCAAAGTACATAAATTGAAAGACATAATCCCCAATACAAAATTGCCACAAATAAAAGAGAGGCTGAACTTTACTTCAGCTATCCAAACAATCTTCTAAAAGCAAGAAGCACAGCTGTCCAAAATCAAGCTCCACTGGTGCTAGTTCCAACCTGAGCACCTGGGGGGAGGGGGAAGGAGGAAAAGAGGAGGAAACAAAGGGGGTCAGACATAAAGTCTGGCGAGTGCGATAACTTTAACAATATAATTACCAAAGTAACTAGGCTAAGGCATAAGTTGGAAAATCAGGAAATGACCATGAACCATTGAGTATGGCAGAGTAAACAAGGAAACAAGATGAACAACGATATCATTAAAGCGCACCTAAACCACTATAAGATAATTACTAAACTACACCAACACTATAGGATAATTTCTATACTGCACCACCACTAGTCACCCTAAGGTTGATCCCGCCTACAGACTTAAATAATGATAATGGTAGTTTCGTGCACCCCTAGCTACCTTCATAGGTGCCGCCTGCCCCTATCTCCACTAGGTGTACCCACTACCCCCATGCGATCGGCTCCCTAACTCGTAGATACTCGTGCCGGCCCCACAGTGGGGTGTATCACTCCCCAAAGTGGCAACCCGATACCACAAATAATGCACGGCTTATACCTACACGATGCAACAATGTCTTACCTACCAGCCCGGGTCCACACACGCATATGAACCCGTTGGACTTGCGTTGCCACCGCTAACCCGGTTCGACCTCTTGCAGTCAAGCCCAGTATGCGTGTCCCGTCCTCGACCTGGGTCGAGCCCACAAATATACGTATGGGTTACCGGTTGAAATGGGCCCCCATTACTTGACACAAGTTATCCACATAAGCTTGGTCCCCTCTAGTACATCCCACTTAACCCTCTTCTTAATCATGTTCACTTACATGTTTTAATTTTGGTTAAGTATTTCTAATCGTATTTCAAATGCCACCCAAGGTACCCACTAGATTCCACATGCCACCCAAGGCACCTACTTAACCCCCTCATGTCCCTCTACAAGTTTATCTGGTTAAGTATTTCTTAATTCATTAAGACCGTAACCTCATAAAGGCCTCTCACATTAGACTGACATTTGTGGCAGCTGGATTTGCCGGGCGGGTCCGGGCAGTCTTACACCACAAACGAGTCTAACCTCATGTCTTTACAACTGTTACACATTTAGTTTATGCCTAAGACCTCCCACATTAGACTGGCACTTGTGGCAGCTGGATTTGCCGGGCGGGTCCGGCCAGTCTTACACCACAAAAGAGCCTAACCTTGTGTCTTAGATGATTAATTACTCCTAATTAATCATTCCCCAATTTGAATTACTTTCCCTATTCAAATTATCAATTAATTCCAAATTTAACTATGGCCATAATTGACTCAATTATGTCCATCTGTTTATTGTATGTAAAAACATACCAATTTTCATCACAAATTTATTTTATGCCATTTAAGGCATTTATGCCAATTCTTAATATTAAATCTTTTAATATTATCCCCTTACCCCACGTTGTACGTTTGTTCATTTAACGTAAAATATACATTAGACTCGAATAGTCTAACTCATGGAATAAAGAGAAAACATCACAACATACATATAATTAAAACTAGATCTAAACATAAGGGGTGAACTTGCATGTGTGAATGATGTTCTACATCTTAAACTTGCATAGGCCAAAGTTACAACTTGCATAAACAACATATGTCATAGATCCAAATCTAAAGGTGTAAACTTGTTTAGATAATGGTCACAAACTTGCATAACATGATTCATATTCAAACACATGTATTCATATAAACTTGCATATGTGATTTATGCAACATAACAATGGTATAAACTTACATCTAAACATGTAAACTAGCACGTAGACTTTGGCATATAACTCACACATGTCATAGGCTAAATTTTGATCTAAAATAGATGTCAAGAACCATATAAGGTTATACCTATAATTTTCCCCAACTTGCATATGATTCATGTCTTAATAAAAATCTAAACTTGCATACATACTTATTATTTATCATATGAATCAACATACCCAAACTAGCATATGAACAACATGGTGATTCGATTATACATAAGACAATCATAAAATTACAACATAGATGATCACAACTTTACAAGATAGCATTATAGAATTTACAACATAAACATCACAATTTTACTACATGAATAATTCACATCATATCCAAATAATCCACATCATAACCCAATCCAATTAATTTGCTAATTATTTTATTAAAATTATCGAACTCACAACTCAGAGAAGGTCTTAAATTCTGAATTCTAAGTTCTGAAGTTGTAATAGCTTTCCTTTGAAGAAGATTCGTTGTTTAAGTTGAAAGAATTGAATTAGATTAGCTTTCTTCCTCTTTAATTGGTGGCGGCTATGCTGAGTTGCTAGGTAACGGCATGGAGGCCATGAATCTAATTTTTATTTTGATTTTAGGGTTTGAGTCTATATGTGTTTTTATAGAGTTTAGGATTAGTTTAAGCCGTCCGATCAACCCAGAATTAATCCCAGCCAATCAGAGCATATCATAAACCCTAATGAGTCAGCATCTATCATCAACAGGTCATAAAACAAATCTACCAGGGGGGCCAGGTCGACCCCCAGGTCGACCCTATGGTCGACCTGGTCAGGGCAGGTCGACCCCCAGGTCGACCCTATGGTCGACCTGGCCCTGGCGGGAATTTTCACGCCTAGCCTGTCTGACTCCGAAATTTGAATTTTCTGAAACTTTCGATGGCCATAACTTCTTCATACGAGTCCAATTCACGCAAACTCGAACTCTCTCTCAATCAGAATTCCGAGACGAACACAATGGCGCAACCCGTTTCCCTTAATTCTCCTGTATGTGATTAGTTATTCTTTAATTTGTGAACATTAGTGTTAACAGAAATACGGGGTGTTACAGATATGAAGGATGGGAGATTATCGCTGTAAGTTTTAGCAGACTTAAAGCAGGGGTACAATAAAAGACCAGGTGTATGGTCGAGAGTAACTTGGGCCGTCATGAAGGGTCTAGTTGTCGACATTGGATAGACAAACATACGAGTCATGAAGGCGTATGGAGTTTTTTCTAAAACTGGGGTTTACAGTTAGCCCTTGACATATGGTAGGGGGTTGTCATACAATTAACGATGGTTTCAAAGCAGGAAAGGAAGTGATAGCCAGGTCTTGGATGTTTGGTTGTTTTGCTTGTGCCATCTCACGTGGATTGTCTGAAGTTTGAGGAGATGTTTCTTAGGTGCTTGTATGATATTGGTTTAGGCCCCTAGGGCTTGTGCTTGAGAGATGTTGATCTCGATCAGGATGGTTTATGTGAGATATGACTAGTTGATATAGTTTCTATTAGATGGTGGTTGTTTTACTAATTGTTTGGTTACTTCTGATTGCCATGGTTGAATTATTGTTTCACAATTGCTTGTTTGTAAGGGCTATCACTATCAGACTTGGGGAAGGTAGGTTTGGGTTCTTCTCTGGTATTGGGTAGATTGGTTTGTTAATCTATCTATTCTCATATACTTTATTGTTGATGTTAGATAGTTGTTTTATCGCTCATAAAGACTGTTTTCTGACTCAAGGTTTTATGTTTCCTCTTATTACCTTGGGTTGTTCATCCATGGTGTTATGGATGGGCAGATTATGTGCAGGTGACAGGTGATTAGTGAGGACGATGCTGCCTACAATGGCGAGCGGGAGGCTGGCGTATTATTTTTCTACTATGTAGTATCTATTATTTCTGCTATTTGATATTTGACTCTGAGTGTTGTAGTGAGGCAAATTTGTACAGACATTTATGTTGTAATCCTTGTGTATTTATATTCTTTCTAGTTGTTATGAAAGTTAAAGCTTCTGCTCAAATATGCTTCACTATTATTTCCTGTTGTATATGTTCTATTATAATGTATCCTTGCGCTGTGAGTTATACGACAGGTTCTGCTTGTGTTTCATACCTTGATGATCATCCATAGCTTCCTGGCACGTCTTTTAGCACATTATTCCTCTTGTTAAGTACAAGAGTTGTGGGCAGTCGTCGCATACTACAAGTAATGGTTAACCTCATGTCTATGTTTCATTTATTATAATTTTAGCCATTAACTCACACACATACATACAAATTCTTATGGGGACATTCAAATTCAAGTTTATTTTTTAAATTTATTTAACACTCGCTTAATATGCATTAATATTACATTTATTACATCATAAATATATATAGATATAGGCATAAATTATGTAAACAAGATTAACATCCTAACCATATCTGAAATATCAATCCCTATTCAAATAAAAGGTGTTCAAGTTATTTCCCATGTTTCCTTTAATCATGACATAACTATACATGTTAACATGTAACAATCAAAATGGGAAAACAACAATATCAACCCAAAACTTGTAACCTAGGTTTGATTTGATTATCTCAACAATAAAAGGTAAATAAAGTGCCATATATCCAATGTATAATTTCTATTTTGGTGCAGATTCACTTTTTATATAAGTTTATATGCAAAACCTTAACACTTGGACATCTTGTAAACAATGCGTTCAAATACTCCATTTAGAAAAATAAAGATTTAAACCTATTCGAATTTACATTTTTTCCAAATCTTAACCTTTTGCAACAAAACCACATATATGGATTTACACAAATAAAATAAAATGGTTTTGACCAATATAGAGAATTATACAACACCAAATGCTTCTCTTTTATTATTTCAGTAATCCAAACCCACATACACAAATAGATTGACAATTTCTTCGTACAAACATAAACAAATAGAAGATTTGAGGGGTTTGATATTATTTTATTTTGTAATAACTCAAATCTTCCTGGGCATAATAATCCAGATTTAAAATAAAAAATCATAGAAAATGGTAAACTTAAATGAATTCCACTCACAGAGATTTTGAGATAGAAAACAGAAAAATTCGCTGAAGTAACGAAATCTTGATTTGGCCTATGCAACGAGCTCCAATCTGTCTATAATATATGTATGTATAAAAACCAAAATTCTAGAATTTTAATCTGTAGAAAAACCTAGATAAGAGAGGAAGAAGAGATCTAACCTTCCTTTGGAAATTGGTAATGATGGAATGGAGTCGTGAAGAAGAATAGATGTAGAGTTTGAGTGAGGGTTGGAGGCCATATTTATTGTTAACATTGTGTATACAGGCCGTTAGATTCAATAAATTAAATCTAATTAATCTGTTTGATGAAAAATATAAATAATTCCTCCTTTAAAAACACCTTCACTGGGCACCCTTCAGGAGGGCGGTCGACCGCTCCTATAGGAGGGCGGTCAACACCCTGGTCAACCCCTTTTCTAGGGTCCAACCAAGAGATTAATTCTCTTGTACATTACTTTTTCCATAGTTTCTAAATTAATTTGATTGATTGGTTACCTTATACTGATTATTCTTGTCCCTTCTTGTATATATACACACATACTTGAATTAAATAGGAATATTCTTTTCATGCTTATCTAAATTAATGTATTCCATATTTGTATATTTATTTATTTATTTGAAATTCAAACCATATGCGTTAATATTTATGCATAACCTGATTTATTAATATCTTTTGCATACGAACTCCATTTTCAATAAATAAAATATGAAAATGGATCAGAAATCTCGCCACGAACGCAACTACAATACTTTCGTGACCTAGTTCCTAATTACTCAAAATTATGTTTTTCATTCCATTAGCTTATTCTTGATTTTCCTTATGTATTTTAAATTAAATTAATTGTTTCTAATTTATGTTTATTTTATGCAGTGTTACAGTTTATTAAAATTTTCAGCTTTAGTTATGCTACCTTTTCAGGTAAATTTCTTTACAGTTATAATTATTTTTTTGTTCTCTGCAACATATACTTTTGGATTTTTTAGACAGTTTTGAAATTTTATTTATTCAGCGCTTTGGATGATTCAAAAACCGATTCTGACAACTAAGACTTACAAGACATGATTGTTATTATTGCACTTACATAGAAGAAAGAGGGTAACCTCTCGAATGCACATGACAAAATATACCGATTCAATGTGGGTGGAAGATATCTTAAATGAGCATCAATAACAATATCCGTTGAACTTTCAAATGAAAAGACTTTGTTTTCTTTCATTGTGCGATGGACTGCAAAATTATGGTTTGGCAACAACATAACACGTTGGTGTTGACACCAAAATTTTGTATAACTTCCAATAAGTTCAACGAGTAGTTAAACCAAAAATGAATGAAAAAAGAGGAACAAGGTAACAGAACTACAGTAGAAATAGACACAGATTTATAGTGGTTCGACATTTATTGACTTATGCCCACTTTTAAGGTTTATGTAATGAGCTGTTTTTTCTTACCATTTTAGTCTATAATGAAACCAATTCAAATCGTTTGAAACAACCGATCATTATAACTATGGGATTTAAATATAAAATCATTAGAGAATCATAGACATATACATACATAGAAACCAAATATCCTGTAGCGGGATAAATAAAAAAACGGAAGTAGTTCATGAAGCTACTAAGTAAAATCTTAAGATTTATACATAATATCAAAGTTACAGAATTAACTACAGTGGAAGTATAAATACAATAAATTTCTAATACATAAAGAAATGATTTTCATAAGTGAATAGAGATGAGGTCTTTGACAAGTCTCCATGCCCGATAGGTGAAATCTCAATACTGTAATAATCGGTTTGACTCGAGCAATAATGCAAAAACAAAACCCTCGGATTAGGGCTAACATTCTCATGAAAGTAAATCAACTCAAATGAAATGTTCGACAAACTACATCAATAACTTAAGGATGTTTGGGATTTCAATCCTTTAAGGATCCATGAAACTAATACATATAATACAATACGCTATTAATAGTGTCTATTCAGTAAAATAAAGTATTAAAATAGCATAAGTGGGATTACTATTATTACCCTAACACCATTTATATATTCCTGTAGTATATACAGCATGCCGTAATTCCTCTGTAATCTTGAGGGATATCAAAGGGCACTCCATATAATATGGTACAATCCAAAATCGCAGTGGGCTCGTATATGGCATGTGACAAGGCATATAAGGAATGCCAGGGTGGATACACCGTTTGCAGAGATGGAATGGTTGTAATACATAGTAGCTACCACCGCCCACCTCGAGACACACTCCCATAATAAAAATCAAAGGGTGGCCAACAATCACATCACAAAATTAATACAAAGGCGTCGAAGAAGTATGCTCGATAGGAGGAATAACCTCACATGGTCTCGGCGTAGCTTCTGTTTTAGTCACATCAAGCTGACTCACGGAAGCCTGGGTCACATTAATACCATATACCAGAATCGTCCGCCAAACCATCTTACTTCATTTTGGATTTTCCACCATGTGCATAGTTGTTAAAGTGGTTTTCAGTATTAGCATGAGTATGCTAATATTCGATCTCGGTCCCTTTAACAACCAAACGCTTAATACACATCGTGGCTATTTTATAATCAGTTTAAAATCATTTATGCGAAATCACAAATTCATATTTGAATTCATAATTAAATATCCAACATCAATTATATTTAATTTTTGTAATATTACTTAATCATCTAAAATCAAATCAAGTCATATCGTCACATCTTAAAAGTCTTAAAATACAGTTTAAATCAATACTAAAATATTTAGCTTTGATTTTATTTTCCTTTGACTTATTTTCCTCAAAGTTCAAACATTCATATAACCTAATTTCACCTTTATAATAATTCATTTTAAGTCATTTCATAAAATCCAATATTTTATTTTAAATTCAATTTCTACACTTCAAACCATATTCTATAATTCCAATTCAACAATTCATATCAGCTTATGATTTCAATTTATACAATTTCTTAACTCATATCAAATCAATTTATGCAATTAAATCCATACATAAACAATTTGTATATTCCAAATTCACATTAAGCAGTATTATAATTGAATATATTTTGTATCGATTTATATATCAAATTCATTTGTCTTTAATTTAGAATTTCTATTTCATATAAAATCAATTTACACAATTCATGTTCATATCGTATAACAATTCATCTTTACTTAATTAAATTCATCTTATATAAGCTCGTATAAAATCAAATATCATTATTTAAATTAATCTTGCATATTAGATTTAAATCGTGAAACCTTGCCTTATCCATCTGAAGATTATTATTAAGGTTTATAAAAATATTAAATTTAAATTTGAAATTTATATATAGGTTTATAAAAAAGTATTTTTAAAAGTATTCATTATAGTATATTAAAATAAGGTTTAAAATACTTATATTATTATCTTCAACAAATTATATAGGCTTAAAGTAAATAAAATTACAAGTAAAAATAAAAAAAATATTTGAATCCATATTTACTTATAAAATCACTTTTAAAACATATAATTTAAAATTTACAAAAATTAGGTTTAAAAAATCTTTCAAATTTAAATATATTTTAAATAAAATCTTAAGTTATAGTTCAAATCAAAATTTCCAAAATACTATACTTCGAAAGTATGGCTAGCAGTGTCCGTATTCAATTTTCTATCCTATACTCAAGTGATACGGATATTTATCATATTGATTCACAATTTAAATTTTTACGGGTGTATATCATTTCAACCTGCAGTTCCAAATAAAAATTTCTCATGTCTATCATTTCAACTCATAATGATTTTTATCTAATCTAATGCCCGTTTGTGTATGTACCATTTCAACCCATAGTGATTTTTCCTAAAACTAAGGAAACTAGCAGCATAAATAAATTATCACATAGCATCAATATCATCGCATCGTAAATCATACTTCATCTGTGCACCTATGTGTTATATATGTGTCGTGTCATTACGTGTCATATATGAAAAGTGTACATATCAAATAAAATGATTTCTACTAGCAATCCTACACATTTTACAACAATTCAATTTTGTCGAATTTAACATTCAAGAACATGTAAGTCATGTGTGAGATAAACTCATCTTTTTATGGCATGGAGTGGAGATGGAAAAGCGACGGACTCGGATATGAATAAGTAAGCTACACAACACACAACGAATTAAAATATGATCAGAAAAGCCAAGATGAACGACAATGAACACAACTTACTTTTTTTTCGAAAGAAAAGGTAATAAAAAAATCCATAAATAATATTAAAAAGGAAAGAGACACAGTTTAAGAGAAAGAGATTAATATAGAAAATTTAGAGGCAACTAACAAAATCTTATATATATGTATATAAGAGGAATTGTGTGTGTATGGGGACAACTATTTGAACAAAAAATTAAACACAAATTAAGAAATACAGAGTACTAGCCGTTGGATCATTTTGTCTTTATGTGAAGATGTGGAAATCATGGGGGAATCCAACGGTGGAGATGCATTGTGCCACTAATTGTGTATGAATACACTTTCCCTACATATATATATATATAAGAGAATTCTCAAAACAAAAAAAGTAAAACTCATACAACACAGCAACCTTAAAACATTATATATATAGGGAGGCAACGAAAAGGATTCTAGACACAACACAACATGGGAGAAGGCAATGCACACAACACATGCAAGTTAACAGCAAATAGCTTTGAAACCATTTTTTTATGAGAAGAAAGAATAATAAAAAGAAGAAAAAAACTCTAATACAATACACAACAGGCCACGGTGTACATTAAAGGAAGGAGGCCTCGGGTTTTATGGAGGGTGTTCAGTTGATCGTCCCCTTCGATGATAGGCGTTGTCTTATGATGAGGCGGAGGCGGGCGATTGACAGATAAGTGATGATGGGCTTGAGGAGGAGATGAACTGATTAGGGTAGAACACGACCATTGATTTTAATAGGTTTCGGGTTTGGATGGTGGGGTCGGTAGCGATGACGCATGGCATTTCAGGGTGGTCGGAGATAGTAAGTGATGGAACAGTGTAAGTTTGTTAGGAGGCACTTGCAAGGATAAGAGCAACATGGTTCTTATTGGGTTCGGGTTTGGTTCTAGGCAGAAGCTTGGCTGGTAGCACGGGTTAGTAGGGTGTATGCATGGCAAATGTTAGGGAAAGGAGCACCGAACAAAAGGAAGGAGAAGGAACAATATCAAGCTTATGAAAAAAATGTGAATGAGATTTGTGAGAAAAAAATATGGATTCTCTTTTGCAAAGAAAAGGAAATAAAAGGAAAAAGAAAACACTGATCTGGGTTGTTGCGTTGGAGAAGGATGGGTTTGCAAAGGAAAATATACAGAGCTAGTTGCTAGAAAAAATATAATAAGAAGAAGAAAGGATGTGAAAGAAGCCTCTGTTAAGGTGTGAATTAAGTGAAGTTTCAAGAAACCGACATTTAAAAAAAGTATCTCACATTTTAATCCTCGCATCAACCAACAAAAGGCAAAGGAATACGCACGCCTATTGAAGTTTTAAATTTATACACAAATTTGAGAACATTTTGAAAAAAATGGTACATAAACAAATTTGAGCCGATTATGTACATACAGTATGTGGAGTTGTTCGAAATTCCAAAACATGAAATATGGTGTCTCTCAGTTTCGACTTGATGATAGACGTGACAAGTAGCAGAAAGAATGGCTCAAATATAAATAGTTCGTGTTAACCGATCTTTACACATTTTTAGTCGAAATTAAAGATTCGGAGAATTAAACATTTGAATTTCACAAAACAAAAAATGCCGCCTTGCTCAGAAAATGATCTAGTATTTTCAGGTAGAAAAGGCCTCAATTCTGATAACATTTTATCTTTAAAACAATTTATTTAAATTTAACCAAATAAAGCGAATGGAACAAACTTGCATATTTTTCAACCAAATTTATACCTATGCTATGTCTAGTTAAACGCATCTCAAATATAAATTTTTGGATTTTAATTCAAATTTTATATTTTTAACGTTAATTTCGATATATTAGTTGTCGCTACCTAAAACAATCGTATAAAACGAGTTAAACAAAGCGAGCGAAATTTGACGTTTTCATTATGAAACTAATTGGATCGATTCTAAATAAAAATATTACATTTTAAAGCTTAATACTTCATTGTTTTGATATTTATTGATTTCACATTAATTTAAAACAATAAAGTTCTAAATTTACTATCAACATAAATTCTATTATTCAACTTAGATATACATGTTTTAAATTTATATTCAAGATTTGAATACAGACATGAAAAATAAATTATAATTTAAAATTAAAAGTTATACTTCAATTAGCAACTTTGGTTATATATCATCTAAAATTTCAGGTTGTTATAATCTCCCCACTTAAACCTTTTCGCCCTCGAAAAGGAAGGAGGTAGGAAAATAGTAATTAAGCAATCTCAATATATTTGAAAACTTAATTGTTAATCTATCATCATTCTTAGTTAGTTACATATATTTGAAATACATTTTAAAATTAAAAAAATTAGACATTTCCAAACATATTGAAAATATAGTTTTTAAGTATTCACTCGACGTCTCGACTGACGCAATATAGCCATCTCACTGTTGGAACTTGAGAACAAACACCGGCAATGTTGCAATCTTCACCAGAATCGTTTTGAAATGACTAGAGTGTTATTATATATCTATCTAGTATATACATTAGACTTGTACATACGTTAGCTAGGTGTATGTCTGAAATCACCAATTACTTGATAGTCCAACTATTGCGTCAAAGAAAATACTCGAAACCTTTTTCTTAAAACAGAATGATATATTATTCTATAAAATATATATTATAAACAATATATTTCAAGCCATTTATTTATTATAAAATCTCAAGTAGGAAAATTATATCTTCTCCCTCACTCATTTATATATTTAAAAATTGACTTTTATTTCTCAATAAATCTAAAAAAATCTTAAAGTTTGTAAATGTGTACCATATATTATTTCAAAACATGTTTCAACCAACATATATTATAATAACATATATTTGCCTTGAGTTACATTTAGTTGATGCTCAACTTCATTCTTATTACTTTGAAATTTAAACTTACATTTCATCTTAATTTAGTTTCAAATCGTATTATTGTCAAGAATACAAACTAAGTTCAAACTCATATCTATACAATTTTAGTTTAAATAAAATTCAATTTCATTAAACCAAATTCTAAACAATATAATTTTACTAGCCTTAATATAAGCAAGTTTAAATTAATTCATCTTTTCCAAATTAAACCTTTTTTATAATAATTAAATTAACCAAAAAAACAATAATAACTTCGTTAGCATTACAACATTCATAAATTAAAGTTTACTAAATCATACTTATAGGTACATTTAATCATTAAAGTTTAGTTTATATCATGTATTTCAAAATCTCCATTCTTTTGTCAAATTCTATATCCATAAAAGTAGACCTTTTCATTTCTTAAACATCTCAAGAAAAGATCAAATGAGTGCTCCTACTCCATTTTCTTGAATTCAAATCAATGTTTCATACTACTAAAGTTAATAATTTCAAGATATCATGTTTATGGAATATAACTAATATTACGCCTATTAGAAAATTATTATTATTTAAAAATCATTTCATATACAGAATTTATGAATTCGATAAAACTCTATTTATCTACAAACAAATTATCTTATAAATTTCTTGATATAACACTTCTAAATTCACATAATACTTCAACATCTTTATTATTTCAATTTGTAAAACGAGTGATCACTACCCTAATTGTTGACTCATTCATATTTCTCATGAGTTCTTAATATGAGTTACATTTAATCTATTTCATTATTTACTTAGTTAGGTCAAATAAGTCACCATGAGCTAGAAGTTGGATAATGAAAGAGCCTAATCAACAGAAATCTAAAAAGGACAGAGACCCTAATTAAAACAAATTAGAGAATATTTAGGATTTCAGAAACAATCTATTAAAATTTACTTAAGATGGATTTAGAACAAGGGTCGTGGTTTAGATTTAGGAAATCGTAACAAAGAAGATTGATTCAAAGAAGGAAACTCTTAGAGAAGGTTAACTTAAAAAATAAATCTTATACCATAATACTTTTAAAAAAATTATTATTTTTTAAATAATTTATAAGTTTCAAAATACGCACTCTTAAGAAGGATTATGAGACTTATTCTACTCATTCTAGGGTATTGCTACCTTATCTCTAATGAGTTTTAAACCCCATAAGCTAAGGTTTTATCAAACCAAAGCTCTGATACCACTTGTAACAACTAGCTTTTTCTTACCGTTTAAGTCAATAATGAAACCAACTCAAATCATTCAAAATAGTCGATTGCTATATATATGGGGTTTAAATATAAAAATCATCACAAAGTCACAGGCACATACAAACACATAAAACATAATATCTCGCAGCGAAACAAAAAAAATACAATTGTAGTTCATGAAGCTGCTAAATAAAATTTTAATATTTCTACACAATATCAGAGTTATAGAATTAATTACAGCGGAAATTTAAATACAATGAATTTCCAATACATAAAGAAATGACTGACAAAGATGGAGTGAGATGAGGTCTTCGACAAGTCTCCAGCTCCAAAAGGTGAAATCTCAATACTGTAATACTCGGTTTGACCTGAGCAATAACGCAAAAAAAGAACACTTGGATCAAGACAAACATTCTCATGAAAGTAAATCAACTCAAATGAAATGTTCAACAAAATGCATCGGTAACTTAAAGGATGTTTGATATTTTCATCCTTTAAGGATCCATAAACCTAATACATATAATATAATACACTATTATAATAGTGTCTATTCAGTAAAATAAAGTATTAAAATAGCATAAGCGGAATTACCATTGTTACTCTTACACCGTTTATATATTCCTGTAGTATATATAGTACCGTAATTCCTCCGTAAACTAGAGCGCTATCAAAGAGCACTCCATATAATACGGTACAAACCAAAATCGTAGTGGGTTTGTATATGGCATGTGACTAGGCATACGTGGAATGCCAGGATGGACACATCGTTTCTAGAGTCGGACTTGTGGTAACGCAAAACAGCTACTACCTCCCACTTGAGATACACCCTCATTAGCAAAATCAAGGAGTGGCCACTGATCACATCACAAAATTAATAGAAAGGTATAAAAGAAGTATGCTCGATAGAAGGAACGATTGACTTGGTCTCGGCATAGCTCCTGTTTTAGTCACATCAAGCTGACTCACTGGAGCTAGGGTCACGTTAATACCTTATATTAGAACTGTCTACCAAACCATCATACTTTATTTTGAATTCTCCACCATATGCACAGTTGTTAAAGTGGTTTTCGATATTGACCATTTTATAATCACTTTAAAACCATTTATGAAAAATCATATATTCATATTTGAAATCATACTTAAATATCCCACTTTTATTATATTCAATTTCTATAATATTCACTTAACCATCTTAAATCAAATCAATTCATATCGTCATATATTAAAAGTCTCAAAATACAGTCTAAATCAATACTAAAATATTTGACTCTGATTTTATTTTCCTTTGATTTTTCCCCTCAAAGTCCAAGTTCAAACAATTCATATAATCCAATTTCACTTTTATAAGAATTCATTTTAAGTCAATTCATAAAATCCAATATTTTAAATTCAATTTCTATACTTCAAACCATATTTTATAATTGCAAATCTAATTAAACAATTCATATCATATCTTATGATTTCAATTTATAAAATTTCTTAATTCATATCAAATCAATTTATATAATTAAATTTATACATAAACAATTTATATATTCCAAATTCACATTAAGTCGTTTTATAATTCAATTTATTTTGTATCAATTTATATAGCAAATTCTTTTATCTTTAATTTAGAATTTCAATTTCATATAAAATCAATTTATACAATTCAAGTTCATATTTTATAACAATTAGCCTTTATTTAATTCAAATTCATCTTATATGAGTTCATACAAAATCAAATATCTTTATTGAAATAAAATCATGCATATTAGATTTAAATCGTAGAACCTTACATTATCCATCTTAAGTTTATTATTAAGGTTTATAAAAATATAAAATTAAAACATTAAAATATATACATATAAGTTTATAAAAATTAGTGTTTTTAAAGTATTTATTATAATATATTAAAATAAGGTTTAAAATACTTATATTATTATCGTTAACAAATTATTTAATTTTAAAATAAATAAAATTATGAGTAAAAATTTTAAATATATATTTAAATCCATATTAACTTGTAAAATCACTTTTAAAACATATAATTTAAATTTACAAAATTTAGTTTTGAAAAATCTTCCAAATTTTAATATATTTTAAATAAAATCTGAAGTTATAGTTCAAATCAAAATTTCCAAAATAGTGTACTTTGAAAGTATGGCTAGTGCTGTCCGTATACAATTTTCTACCCTATGGTCAAGTTTATACCGATATTTATCACTTCAATCCGCAATTTAAATTTTTACGAGTATGTATAGTTTCAACCCGCAATCCCAAATATAAATTTCTCAAGTCTATTATTTCAACCATAACGATTTTTCCCTAATCTAACGTCCATTCGGGTATGTATCATTTCAACCCATAGTGATTTTTCCTAAAATTAAGGAAATTTACAACATAAATAAATTATCACATAGCATTAGTATCATTGCATCGAAAATCATATATCATAGGTGCACCTACTTGTCATATATATATATATATATATGTCGTGTTATAACATGTCATATATGAAAAGTGTACACATCGCATAAAATGTTTTCTCTAGCAATGCTACACGTTTCACAACAATTTAATTGTGTTGAATTTAACATTCATGAACACGCAAGTTAAGTGTGAGATAAACTCACTTTTTTATGGCATGCAATGGAGATGGCAAAACAACGGACCCGGATACGAATAAGCAAGCTACACAACTGTGTCAAACCATGCACGACACTTGGACCAAACACGACGAATTCAAATAGGATCAGAAAAGCCAAGATGAATGACAATAGGCACAAATCATTTTTTTAGAAAGAAAAGGAAATATTAAGAAGGAAAGAGGAACAGTTCGAGAGAAAGAGATTAACATAGAAAAATTTGGGGCAGCTAATAAAATCTTATATATATATATATATATGTGTATATATATGTATATATATAAGAAGAAATTCTCAAATGCAGAAAGGAAAACTCATACAACACAACCTTAATATATATATATATAAGGAGGCAACGAAAAGGATTCTAGACATGACACAATAGGGGAGAAGGCAATGCACACAACACACGCAAGTAGCTTTGAAACCATTTATTTTTCACGAGAAAGAAGAATAATAAAAAGAAGAAAAAAACTCTAACACAAAACACAACTGGTCACGGTTTACATGAAAGGTAGGAGGCCTCGGGTTTTATGGAGGGAGTTCGGATGATCGTCCCCTCTAGCGGTGGGCGGTGGCTTACACTAAGGCGAAGGCGAGTGATCCGCAGGTCAGCAACGATGGGCTCAGGGAGAGGGTGAATTGACTAGGTAAAAAACGGTTATTGATCTCGGGTTTTAATGGGTCTCGGGGTTGGATGGTGTAGTCAGCAGTGATGACACGTGACATTTCAAGGTGGTCATAGATAGTCGGTGGTGGATGGAATGATGTAAGGATGGTGGGAGGCGCTAGAAAGGATGGGGAAATGATGGTTCTTATTGGGTTCGGATTTGGTTCCAGGTGGAAGCTTGGCTAGTGGTGTGGGTTACTAAGGTGTATGCATGGAAAATGTTTGGGAAAGGAGTGGCACACAAAAAGAAGGAGAAAGAACAATATCAGGCTTACGAAAAAAATATGATCGATATTTGTGAGAAAGAATATGGATTCTCTTTTGCAAAGAAAAGAAGATAAAAGAAAAAAGAAAGCATAGATCTGGGTTGCTGTGTTGGAGAAGGACGGATTTGTAAAGAAAATAGAAAGAGCTAGTTGCTGGAAAAAATATAATAAGAAGATGAAGAAAGGATGGGAGAGACGCCTCTATTAAGGTGTGAAATAAGTGACGTTTCAGGAAACAAAATGCATCTCACATTTAAATCCTTGCATCAACCAACAAAAGGTCAAAGAATACACATGCACGTATGAAGTTTTGAATTTATACACAGACTTTAGAACATATTGGAAAAATGGTACATATACAAATTTGAATCGACCATGTACATAATATGTGGAGCTGTTCGAAATTCCAAAACATAAAATATGGTGTCTCCTAGTTTTGACTTGATGATAGACATGACAAGTAACAAAAAGAATGGCTCAAATATATATAGTTGTGTTAACCGATCATTGCGCATTTTTAGTCGAAATCAAAGATTCGGAGCAATTAACGTCTGGATTTCACAAAACAAAAGATACTGTCTTGATCATAAAATGATCTAGTATTTTTAGGTAGAAAAAAAATCTCAATTCTATTAACATTTTATTTTTAAAACAGTTTATTCAGATTTAACCAAATAACACGAATGGAACAAACTTGCGTACTTTTCAATGAAATTTATTCCTACGCTATGTTTAGTTAAACACATCTCAAATATAAATTTTCGGATTTTAATTCAAAATTTTATTTTTAACATTAATTTCGATATGTCGGTTGCTGCTACCGTAAAACAATCGTATAAAACGAGTTAAACAGAGCGAGTGAAATTTGATGTTTTCATTATAAATTAATTGGATCGATTATAAATGAAAATATTGCATTTTAAAGACTAATACTTCATTGTATTGATATTTATCGATTTTACACTAATTTAAAACAATCAAGTTCTAAATTTACTATCAACATAGATTCTATTATTCAATTTATATGTAAGTGTTTTAAATTTATATTCAGGATTTGAATACGGACATTCAAAATAAATTATGATTTAAAATTAAAAGTTATACTTCGGTTATTAACTTTGTTCATATATCATCCAAAATTTCAGGTTGTTACAGTTTATTCACTTTATTGCTGAATTACAAGGTAAGACTCCAAATATAATACGCACATGGAGATTTATATAGCTCGGATTGGTAAGACTCCAAATATAATATGCCAAAGTAAAAAATGCTCAAAGATTCTGTAACATGCCATACCTCTTAATGTTACCAAAAATAGGATTCTGTTAAGAAATATCAATAAAACATCACAGAGACTAAGATTCCACAAGACACTGACAATAAATTTTATAGCAGAAGAAGAAAATAATTATATTAAATGACATTTTTTTTTAAATTGAACCAAATTATCACAAAATATCAGTCAAAACAACATTAGAGTACAAAATAATATTATCCCCCAAATTGTCAAAAGGTACAACCTAACATTGGAAAAAAAAGCAACCTATCTTCTGAGAGAATCCTTCAAGTAGAATCAGTAAAGAGATCCGAACTATACACTTCCTAACTATCAGCCCGAGGGGAAGAAAAAAGGAAAGAAGAAAGGAAAAATGGATCAGACATAAAGTGTGGTGAGCTGTCCTGATTACTAGAACTATTGAATAAGTAAAGAAAACAGGTAAAACGGTAGTTCTAGTGTAATATAGGAAAAGTCTTTGTGCACACCTAAAAAGTGAACATAAGGGATAATAAGTAGGATATATTGTTCTCGTTCACTTTCAATATTTTTGACTGTTTGCACTACTACGAATTCAGAACATAATATAATTAGGAAAGAAATATTCCTAATACCACTCATCAATCGACTCCTAAACATAATTGTGATAACTTATGCCAACTACAAGACTTGAGTTTATCAGGCCCGATCCATCAGGTCTAAAGGACATAACGTTACTCATAGGCGTTACAGCGCCATATTTTCTCGAATCGATGCGACACATGCCCATCTCCCCACCAGAACGCACCCGTACCCACCTCATTTGTACCTCTTGCTACCCAGTACAATAAAGCATGACTCGCCTCCTTGTGAGACCTCTATATAGTGTGATAAAAAGAGATAATGTCTAATACGAGTCTACAAACAAAATGCAAGTTAAATCAAGTCACCCCTAGACTTAGTTCCTAATTTAATTTATTATCTCCAAGGTCACCATAGAATTATTGTTGATCGCCTAACTACCCTAGACCCCATAGAATTGTTAACAAATGCCTAGGCTACTACAAATTAATTATTTTAATTGCCCACTTATTCTCCCTAATCATCCTACCCCTGCTGTCGGAACGGACCACAACTATGAGCCACATATTTTCCCTAAGCAGCCGTCGCTGCCGGAACGGACTACCACTATACGTTTTCTTAATAGGCTACTTATTTTCTCTAATTATCTTACGCTACCGGAACGGACCCCTGTTCATGCTTATTAATCTATTCATATTAAACTTAACCCCCATTTTAAGTTTATTAATATGTGTACTTATTCCATATAACTTCTTACTATATTTTAGGTTGCATTTAAGCATTATCTTGTTTATATCCTTTATACAACCCTAATCCCCGCTACTTAGCGTTTATTAAATTTCCAGTTATTCGGTTTAGCAATGATTTTATTCAGTTTAGCAATGATTTCACCAAAATTACAGTTCAATTGTTCATTTCTATATTAATTCAATAAGCCCTAATTAATCCTTTTATACTCAACTCATATTCCACCTAATATGCGCTTTATAATCAAATTCACAATTTTTATCAATACGCACATATACAAGAAGGGATAAAGGTTTAGGCTCTTTGAAAGGCCAAAACTCAACGTAAATGAAAAGAATAAAGGTTTAGGCTCTCATATGGCCTAGGCTCAAATAAATAAACAAATCTATATATGAAATAGGACAAAATCTGAACTGTACATAAATTAATCCACAAAGAAAAAGGGACAGAAGTAAACTGAATGATTTACAATAACAGACAGGTTACTAAAATAGATTGAAGTAGGATTAGAAGCAGTAATCTGACATACAAAAATTATTTTCAGAAAAGAAACAATCAAATATGTAAATTATTGAAGAAATTAACAATTGCTACTGTAACGACCAGGAATTTCGAACTTCGAAAATCAGCATTTGACACAACTCAAGCGTCAAATGTCGGAGATTAAAATGTCGAATTCCTAATCGTTTGGGGTTATAACACATCAAAAAAACAATCACAATGGAATAAAATAGTTTCTCATTAATATAATATGAAAATATGAAATACATCAGGGTTACATAAACAACATCATAGTAATGTACATATCCAAAAACATGAACTACTGGATATAAAAGTAATAGTGGAAAATAAACTAAAGAGTACATGCTCCAACTTCACCTTAAAAATCCAAAAGATACTCCATAAATGGTAAAGATGCTCCATAAAAGGTCCAAAATAGAAGCTCTAAATCGCTGCTACAAACCTGACTCTTAGGCTGCCGTGTAGAAAATATGGGCACCCTGAGTTTAAGAGGAAAAAACGATAAACTCCAAGTCAGTCATGAGATTAATGTGAGAAACTCAACATATTTGTTATGTGCAATAAAACTCGCAATGCTTTTGAAATATGAAGCTATTATAAGGTTTTGTGATACACACACAATGTAAATGCAGACATGGATGAGGTTTCTTCTTATGATTACCAACATGCTTGATACACGAAAATCATTTGATATTATTATTAATACACATTGTGGGAATTACTTTCATAAATGAATGCATCAGTCTTAGCCAGCATATGTACCATATATTATGTCGACATATAGGTTTACAACTAAAACTGTAAAAACTCGTACTGGAGAATGGATTTCCAACAGATGACCAGGCTAAGGAACTTCCTTACTGATGGGTGCATTTCTAGAGGAATGTCCCGAGAATAACTCAAGTTCTCTACCAAAAAAGGTCGGGATCTCCCTTAATTGGATCACGCGTGAGTATATCATCTCCCGTCTTAAACCAGGGCCCCGCAACATCAACAACCAAAAAAATAGATGTAACAACTTGGAAAATCTGAACCAATTTTAAATTTTTATTTTGGCTATTTTAGTGAATTTTGAATAGTTAAAATAATTTATTTTAAATAATAATGATTAAAAATTTATTTTAATCGAAGTTAGAGCGAATATATTTATTTTAATTTCAAAAGGAATTAGAAATAGCACGGTAGTTTGAAAAGTCAAACCTAAACTTTGACTGAATGTACCAAATTCAAAATTTAACGGATATTAGTGAAACCAAAAACATCTTAATCTGTTTAAAAATATCTTTCCGACGAATTCGAAAAATCGAAATTTCATAGCGTGAATCAAAAGTTATGGCCAGATGAATATTCAGAATAGTCATTATAGTATAATTTATAGCCCGTATAAAAGGCCATTTTTCAAACGACCTCTGATTTCGATGAAACCGCTTTTATCGGATCCGGAATGTCAAATTATTGTTAATTTCAATTTTCCAGAATTTTTGGATTTAATATGTGAGCGTGGCAAAAGAAAATGTGTTTTTTCAATTTCAGTCAAATTTAATCGACTTGAAAATAGCCGTTTTTCAAACGGTCTTGGAATCCAACGAAATTAATTTTGTTAGGACCATATTGTCAAATCAAAGCCAGAAATAAATTTTTTGGAATTTTCAGAATCCGTATGTGGCCCAGTGAATTTAAATATACGACTGAATTAATTTAATAAAGGATTTAAATTTTAAATTAAAGAATTCAAGCCACAAACAGTCGTTTGGGTTGACGGGACCTAGCCCATTGGATCCAGAACGGGGGCTATTGGGTGGTATCGACTCTTGTTGGGTTGGAATCGGAGTAGTTAAGGAGTTACGGGTTTATTTGCAAATTTGACAGTTAAAATATTATAAATATTCACTAAATTCATTTCCAAACCCTAATTCCTATACAAAGCAGCCGCCCCTTTCTGTAATGGCTGAGACTGCTCCAACCTTCCCCCACTAATTTCCACCGATCTGCTCACCAAAACACCCTCCTCCTTTAGATTTATTTGTAGATATTCTTTTCCACTCCCCATCCATACGGTGAACCCTATCTGAAACTGCATATTTCGAGAGCTCCAGACCGGAGAACCATCGCCGCTCACTTTGCCGCCGCCTCCCCTAGGTGCGTACGAGTTGGTCGTGACCCCCTCGCCCTGCATGCCTTTCCGTGCTCTCCGTCGCAGTGTAATCTGATCGTGCCAACTCTGCCTGGTTTGATCAAAAATCCCAGCCCTAGTATTGAACTCAATATGTGACCCATCGGCCTTTCATCTGTGAGGAGGAAGAAGGGTATAAAATCCTATTTTATTTTAAAATGTTAATTACACAAATTAAATCATAACTCATTCATACTGACTCAGAATAACACGATTTTCAAAGCGTTGCGATCGTAGAGATGAGATCTACGATTCTAGACTGAAACAAGCAATTCTGAGCTGATTGCAAATTGTCAGATCTGAACTATTCAGATTCAAAAGAACTGTAAGAAATCCTATTTTATTTTTATTATTATATATTTTAAAATAATTAGAATAAATCATAATTTTATTCTCATTGATTCCTTGTATATTTTGGCATGCTATGCTACGTGATTTGATCTGTATGTGATGTGTTAATATAGATCTGTTAGTTTAGATATTTTGTTAATATAGATCTGTATGTAATGTGTTAATTAGAATAAATCATTTTTGTTGATATTTTGTTGAATCATATTTATTCAACAAAAATGGAGCATAATGTTTGTTTATTGAATTGGATTAGAATTTTCAATAAAAATTTCACCTATGTTTATTTGTTGAATTGAATTAGAATTTTCAATTCAATAAAAATTTCACCTTTGTTTATTTGTTTAATTGAATTAGAATTTTCAATTCAATAAAAAAATTCACCTTTGTTTATTTTGTTGAATTGAATTAGAATTTTCAATTCAATAAAAATTTCGCCTTTGTTTATTTGTTGAATTGAATTAGAATTTTCAATTCAATAAATATTTCACCTTTGTTTATTTGTTGAATTGAATTAGAATTTTCAATTCAACAAAAAATATCACTTTGTTTATTTGTTGAATTGAATTAGAATTTTCAATTCAATAGAAAAATTCACCTTTGTTTATTTATTGAATTGAATTAGAATTTTCAGTTCAATAAAATTTCAACTTTGTTTATTTTGTTGAATTGAATTAGAACTTTCAATTCAATATAAAAAATACCACTTTGTTTATTTTGTTGAATTGAATTAGAACTTTCAATTCAATATATAAAAATTTCAACTTTGTTTATTTTATTGAATTGAATTAGAACTTTCAATTCAATAAAAAAAATATCACTTTGTTTATTTTGTTGAATTGAATTAGAATTTTCAATTCAATAAAAAACCACTTTGTTTATTTTGTTGAATTGAATTAAAATTTTCAATTCAATAAAAATATCACTTTGTTTGTTTGTTGATTGAATGAGAATTTTCAATCAAAATAAAAAACATTGCTTTTGTTATTTTTGATTGAACTAGAATTTTCAATCAAAATAAAAATACCACTTTTGTTATTGTTTGATCGAATTAGAATTTTCAATCAAAACAAAGAAATATCACTTTCATTTGTTATTTGATTGAGTTAGAATTTTCAATCAAAAAGGAAATATTAAATCATGTCATTTTGTTAAATTAGAATATTCAACAAAAATGAAATGTAAATTTCTATCATATTATGGAATTACTATAAAAATAGAAATGCTCATGTTTTAGATAAAAATAAGGACATTACATTAAAAAGTTTACATTTTAATGTAATGTTAAAAATAAAGAAAATGTTCATGTTTTTAACCAAAACATGAATTCATTAAAAATAAACAATTTTAAGAAAATGTTAAGATTAGAGAAAATGTACATGTTTAGAAACAAAAGCATGTAGTCATTAAAAACCATATTTTAATGTCATTAAGGAGATTAGAAAAATGTTCATAGTTTTAAACATTTTTAATATTAAGAATATAAGTAGGAAAAATGTTCATATTTTTAATCAAAACATGATTTCATATAAAATAGACATTTTAATGTAATGGTTGGAAAATAAAGAAAATGTTCATGTTTTTAACCAAAACATGAATTCATTAAAAATATACATTTTTAATGTAGAGTTAAAAATAAGAAAAGTGTTTATGTTTTAAAGTCAAAACATTATTAAATTAAGAATATACATTTTTTTATGTATATGTTTTCAATCCAACATGATTCTATGTAAAAAATTGACATTTTTAACATAATGTTAAATAAAATAGAAAATGCACATGTTTTAAAAAGAAACCATCATTTCATTAAAAACATGAACATGATTTCAGTAAAATTTAAAAACATGATTTCATTAAAAATATACATATTTAATGTAATGTTAAAATAAAAAAAATGTACATGTTTTAAATGCAAAACATGTTATACATTAAAATTTCACTTTTTAATTAATTATAGAAATGCAGAAAAGAAACATGTTTTAAAATGAAAATAAGTTCTACATTAAAAATTCTTTTTTTTAATGTAATAATAGAAATGTTAAAAATATGAAAATTGTTCATGTTTTAAATAGAAAACATGATTTCATTTAAAATATGCATTTTTAATGTAAAAAGACAAACATGCAAGTTTTCAAAATAAAACATGTTTACATTAAAAACTTTGTTTTTAATGAAATGGTTAAAATCATATTTATATGCATTGTCAAAGTTTCATTTATAATTACACTGCATATATTAGAATTTATATGCGCTGTTAAAATTATGTTTATAATTACATCGCATATATATATATATATATATATATATATGCACTGCGGAAATCACATTTATATTATATCGCATATATTAGTATTTATATGCGTTGCTAAAATCACATTTATATTACACCGCATATATTAGAATTTGTGCGCGTTGTTAAAATCATATTTATAATTACATCGCATATATTAGGATTTATGTGCGTTGTTGAAATAACATTTATATTTATATTATATATGTTAGAATTATATGCACTGTCAAAATTTCATTTATATTTACATTTGCATATGTTAGGATTCATATGCAAAGTAGACTCATCATTGAATAAATTTTCATGTAAATGATATATATTATGTTTAACGGTACATAAATATGATTTGCCAATAAAAACATTATTTTATTTGCTATGTTAAATATGTTAGAGAGATCGTCAAAGAGTTTATATATATAACTATATATATGTATATAAATATAAATTAAAAATAAACGAATCGCACGCGGTAGTTCGCGTTTTGAAATCGTAAATTTAAACGATTATACTGAAAGATCCAACCGTCGGATTTTCCCAAAGCTGGAACCGTTAGGACTGCTTTGGAAAGATCTTTCCAACGATATAAATTTTGTTAAAATCCAACGGTAAGATTTTCAGATAAGTGTAAATCAAAATTTGATAAAAACAGCGTCATGGCCGCCCATCGACCCGAAGCGTCGTTAAATAAATTTGGCTATTTTTATGTAAATAAAAATAGCGATTAATCGTTATTAAATACTATTAACGATATGAAATGATTTTAAACTATATATATGCGAGAATCATTTGAAAAGACCGAGTTAAATCTCATTTCAAATGGTTATACGACGATCTAAATTAAAGATCTTAAAGACGAGGATTGAAGACCAGCGATCTTCACATCGAATGGATAACTACTGATGCTTAGCATTGGCTAGCTTCCAATAAAGGGTTAAAGTGGTAGTTGCCCAGACGTACTTGTTAATTGTCCGGATTTGCGAGCACCTCTCTTCCGTATTGGACATACAGGACGAGGAATAAGGTGACTCCGGTTTCATTCAGACCCAGAACGAACTTGTAAACGGATGTGTGTCTGACATTGAATTTCATTCCATGTAATTAAATTGATTTCTATTTAATATATATCTATGGTGGCGGAGAATTTATTCTCTTGCTTAACACCCTTCTCTGAGATGCACGAGTTCTAAGGTTATATATTGGTAGTCATCGATCGCATGGCGTGAATTTTCAATGTGACATGCCAAGATGAAATTGATCGAGGCTTTTGTTGAAAAGCAGAGCCTTGTGGATGATGATCAAAGCATATACTATTTCGGCATAGCTTTGTGTATTATGTTACCTCGCGAGCCTCACACCCTGGTAGAGTCAAAAAGGGGGCAAGGGAACGCAGGGAGTGCACACGTTTCTTTCTAGCTAGAAGTGGTGTTTGGGTTTTTACAAGGCCCGACATTTTTACTTATGTAGTTGATGGAATGAGGCGCCTCGGTTTTATTTGGTCGATTGTGACCATTTTATAGGTTCAATAGGACCGGGAAGCATGTGTTCAGGCATAACTAATCCACTAACGTTATTTGTGGACCGGCCCTGCAGGATCCAAGGGTTGCCCGTAGGTGTGATTCTGAGACATTGCTAGAGTGTCTCGAATCGGTTAGGAGATCATCCCTAGCCTTGACTCATGATGGAAATCCACTCCCCAATACGACATCACAGTTTTGATTGTAAACCTATATATGGCGACATGGTATATGGTAGCTATGTCGTCAAGGATTGATACATTTACTTTAAAGTATCTTTGAAACATATTAGACAGTAATAATAATAATATTAAAAATATCATTTTCTATGTATCAAGCATTTTTGTTCATTATAAGGTAAAACTCTATCCTCCGGTCTGCGTTGCATTATGTGATGGGACATGAATCTGATAATGGTTTCATTTTCTAAAAAGCATTGCGTTGTTTTTAAATAAAATTTATTAAACATATGCACTGGCAATCCAATGGAGTAAACCCGTTCCGCATTAGCAGTGTGGTCCTGCGATTAGCCATTTTGTTAGTTAAGTAAGATTTCTCATACCAGTCCCATGACTGACTTGTAGTTTGTTTTACTTTGCAAACTCGAGTGCTCTCTTTCCACACGGCCAGCAAAATGACAGGTTTTAGGTATGGGTACTTTCTGGATTGGAGCTTGCTAAAGAAGAAGATGAAGAATCTTTTCTTTTTATCTTTTTATTTTCTTATTGAGACATTTAGACATTATTGAGCTTTGATGTATTTGGTGGAGATTGAGACTTTATTTCTTTCTTTGTTGAGACATCTATTTTGCTAAGTGTATCATGTACTGCGTACTCTGATGTCTGTGATGTTATGTTGTGATGACAATTCCATTTCCGCTGCGATGATTTATATGTTATGCTATTATCTGAGATCTGTTATCGTTGTAATTATGTTTTGCTCCTATGATTATCCTTACTTTCGTACCACAGAAGTTTGGGGTCGTCACAGTTGGTATCAGAGATAAAGATTAACCTTAGCTTCAGAGTATAACATTTTTATAACAATCCATCTAGATAGAATCAGTAGTATTCTAAGACAAGTAGCTCATTAGAGATAGGATTTAGTAATGTCCTAGAATGAGCACAGCATAATAGCACATATTAATCAGTCATTACTTCATTATCATCTTATCATATGCCTCTACTTTTAACCTTTCCTTTGAAATTATCATTTCTCTTAGTCTGACTATTTCCTTGATGATACAGACTGATTGAAAAATGAGTACGAGAGCCAGAACTAGAGGAAGAGGCCAAGGTGGAGCAGCAGGCAGGGGCAGAGAAAGAGATACAGTCCCAGCTTCTCAACACCAACCTAATTTGGATGCTGAGGTGCCACCACCACCTCTATGTGCTTTTGATATAGACAAATCAAGAATCTAGGAGGCGTGCATTTCACGGGCCGGGAGACGATGACAGAGACACAAGCGTGGCTTAAGACAAGTGAGAAGATCTTGGGAGGATTAGAACTAGAAGATCATAGGAAGCGATTTATGGCGACATGGTTCCTGAAGGACCAGGCTCAGATTTGGTGGGAAATGGCTATGATTGGTGGTAATAAAGCTGATATAACTTGGGAGAAATTTAAAGAGCTCTTCAATTAGAAGTTTATTCCGCCTCACGAAGTTGAACGCCTTCATGATGAGTTTGCCAACCTCCAACAGGGAAGTATGACTATTGCCGGATATGTAAAGAAATTCGACGAGCTCTCCAAATATGCCCCTGAGTTAGTTCAAGACCCGCTTCAGAAGAATAAGAGATTTATTGATGGTCTTGCGAGGAGGTATCATAATAGAGTGACGGCACACATTGAGCGTCCATTTGCTAAAGTGATCGAGATGGCTTGCAGATATGAGGAGATTGACTAAAAAGGTTCTCAGCAAAATCGAGAAAGGAATCAAACCAACAATAAGAGAAAAGAGTCTGACAGAAATCAGAGGCGGGTAATCCTTCTACCGCTAAGCCCCAGGGGAAAAAGAAAAGGGATAAATCAAAGGTGAAGTGCTTCAACTGTCAGAAGATGGGGCACTTCGACTATGAATGCCGAGCCTCGAAGAAGCCTAGAAGAAATGAGTCTGGACCAAGTCAGAACCGCGTTCAAAATTCTCGGAACACTCAGGAATGCTTTAATTGCCATAAGACGGGCAACTTTGTCAGAAATTGCTCTCTGCTCAAGAAATCTGAAGTATCACATATCTATGATGAGGCGGTTGCACCGACTTCTTCTGAAGGAGCAGGTAAACCTGATGTTTTAGGAGGTACTCTTAATATTAAGAACATTCCTATTATAGTTTTGTTTAAAACTGGTGCATCTGAAGTTTCGTAACTAATGCCACGATTAAAAAGTTGAAATTGAAATCAAGAAAACTTAAAGAACTGATTAGAGCCTATAGTCCGATAGGAGGTTCACTTATTCTCGATCAGTATTGTAGAGTGCCTGTTTCTTATTCATATTTCCAGTTTCCTTTTAATCTGATCATCATGAATTTCTCCGTATACGATATCATACTTGAGCTAGATTGGCTAACAAAGTATGAGGCTGAGTTGCTATGCGCTGAAAGAGTAGTCAGAATCAAAACCAAATTTGGGAATATTATTGCTATACAATGCCATAGCTCAGCCACAGATAGGAAAGAATTTTGGTCTTCTCTAGAAGTCACTCCTGCTTCTATTGAGGATATTCCTATCGTCAGAGACTATGCGGATGTGTTTGAAGAAGTTGACAGCTTACCTCCGCGCAGAGTAACCGACATCAGGATTGACTTAGTTCCAAATGCAAGGCCCGTTGTACACCCTATTCGGAGAATGTCACTGAAAGAAAAAGAGGAGGTGAGAAATCAGACTAAGCAACTTTTGTGGAAGGGTCTGATTAGGCCTAGCTTCTGGAGCTGGGGTGCAGCAGTGGTTTTCGTCCCAACGTCAGACGGTACCCTTAGGCTATGTGTGGACTACCATGACCTAAATAAACAGACTCTGAAAAATAAATATCCACGGTTACGCATTGATGATCTGCTAGACCGCTTGAATGGAGCACGAGTATTCTCTAGGATGGACCTAGCTACAGGTTTTCACCAATTACGCATTGTCAAAGAATGTGCGCCTCTGACAGCTTTCAGAGGACCAGACTTAATTTATGAATGGCTAGCAATGTCCTTTGGCTTATGCAGTGCTCCAGCATACTTCGTAGATCTGATGAATAGAGTCTGATGAATAGAGTATTCCGAGATGTTTTAAATAAATTCGTGCTGGTGTTCATTGATGATATCATAATCTTTTCTAAATCCACTGCTGAACACAAAAAGCATCTGAAAGAAGTCTTGGATATTTTGCGAAGAAATGTGCTGAAAGCCAAATTCTCCAAATGCATATTTTGGCAAGAAGAGGTGAAATTCCTCGGCCATGTTGTATCAAAGGAAGGCATTTCAGTAGAACCGGGAAAGATCTCAGCCATCCAAGATTGGAAGCAGCCTAGCACTCCCATAGAAGTCAGAAGTTTCTTAGGACTGGTTGGCTATTATCGGAAATTCGTTAAGGATTTTTTGAAATTATCTTGTCCGTTGACGAAGCTGACTAAGAAGCATACAAAATTCATTTGGACACCCGAATGCGAGGCAGCTTTCCAAGAGCTGAAAAGGAGGTTGATCACTGCTCCTGTGTTGACCATTATTGATGGCAATAAGGATCTGAAAGTCTGGACAGACGCCTCTAGAGAAGGTAATTCTTTTTGTCTAAATAAACATGTTTGAAATGACATTTTTCTAATGTCAAATCTTATTTTAACATGTTATCCTTCTATCTATTTAAGGTATTGGTGCGGTGCTAATGCAAAGGGACAAAGTGGTCGCATATGCTACCCGTCAATTAAAACAGCATGAGAAGAATTACGCCACTCATGATCTCGAGCTAATGGCCATCGTATTTTCTCTAAAGATATGGAGGCATTATCTCTTAGGCGAGAAATTTGAGTTGTATACTGATCACAAATCCTTAGAATATCTGTTCACCCAAAGAGATTTGAACTTGAGGCAGCAACGTTGGGTTGAATTCCTTGCGCCCTATGACCTGGACATCTTATATACTCCAGGAAAAGCCAATGTAGTGGCCGATGCACTCAGCCGAAAGAATATTGCCAGCACTAATCTTATCCTTGCCAATCTCATTATTACCCCTACCTTGATCAATAAGATCTCTGCTCTTCAGATGAATGATGAATTTATTCAGAGAATCAGCAAAAGAGCCAGGGAAGGCGAACCCACAAGTATCCAGATTGACGACAAAGGGGTTTTGAGGCTATTGGGCCGAATTTGTGTTCCGAATCTTCCTGAGCTCAGAAAGGAACTGACACGACCCGAACTTCCCCGTGAAGGAAAGCCCGGGTGGCGTTGAGTACAAGACAAAATAGAACGCAGACGGAAGAACATTTCATTGTTATTACAACAATATACAGAGTATAAATGAATAAATTCCATTCAACAAATATCAGAGATTTAAATTACATTTAAATACATCGCAGCGGAAAATAATACAAAAGCACAACCAGAAATAATGCACGAATAAAGAGCTTTCCGAGCATCATTCCAGCTGTAAATCGGGATCCTGTGAATATAAATCTGCAAAACCAAAACTACTAGCTGCCCGTGTCGAAAATAGGGGCACCCAAATTTTAGGTTAAAACAATAAACTCCAGGTCAGTCATGTGACTAGTGTGAGAACTAAAACAGTTATTTAAAACTTTACTTTAAAGTTCGGTAAATCAAGGGACCACGCCGTATGACACGGAACGGGTTTCCTCCCAAGAATACCAGTGCATAAAACAAACAGCGCAATGCTAAATAAAGAAAAATGAAGCTATTATAAGACCCAGGTCCCATCACACAATGCAACGCAAGCCGGAGGATAGGGTTTTTACCTTATAATAGCCAAAGCATGCTTGATACGTTTAAAACACATTATTTGATACTATTATAAGTGTACAGTGTCAAAACAATTTCAATCATAAATATCAATCATAGGCGGCATGAATGACCCATACCACTATGTCGCCGTACTAGGTTCTACAAATAAAACCGCAATATCACATATTGGAAATTGGATTTCCGTCATGAGTCGAGGCAAGGGGCAAGCTCCTCTCCGATTCGAGACAGTCTAGCAAATGTCCCAGGACCCCACTATGATCCTTGGATCTTCAGGGTCGGTCCTCTCTTACTTTTGAGGATTAGTTATTCCTGAACACACGTTTCCGGTCCTTACAGACCTATATCCGAGGCGCCTCGTATCCAACAACCACACAGGTGAAAAGTATATAAATGTCAGGGCTGGTAGGTCACTGACACCACCCTAGCTAGAAAGAAATGTCGTGCTCTCCCTGCAGTCACAATCCCGTTTTTGACTCATACCGAGGTGTGAGGCTCGCGAATTCATGTTATACACAAAGCTGCGCCACACAGGCCGTGCTTTGATCATCAACCACAAGACTTTGCTTTTCAACAGAAGCCCTGATCAATTGCCACTTACGCGTGCCACACTGGCATATCACTCCATGCGACTGATGTCCATCGATATACAACCTCTGAGCTAGTACGTCTCAGAGAAGGGCGTTAAGCAAGAGAATAAATTCTCCGTCGCCAAACAGATGTATATTTAATAGAGATCAATCAACACAGAATAAAATCCAATGTCAGACACACAATCCATTAACAAGTTCGCTCTGGGTCTGAACCAAACTGGAGGCACTTTCCTCGCATATCCATCCATCTCCAAGTACGTCTGGACGATCACCAATTGTTTCCCTCATCTTGGGTGTACAGCCCAATCGAGATCATCAGTAATCACCCAAACGATGTGAAGACTTCCAGTCTTCGACCACCGTCTTCATCTTCGAAATCTCGTCGAATCGGTTATTCAGAATGGGTATAAACCCGACCTTTCTGAATAACCCACGTATATGATAAACAAATGTTACACAAACACAACAAACGCCTCATTCCAATTCAGAATATTCTTTTATTCACAAAATCACATTCTTAGGGAAAGGTTCCCATTAATTTTATCAAAGATAAATTCTTCTAAATTTATTCTTTAATCTTCCTCTGGATATCATTTCAAACCATGTTATGGTTTTCCAAACTAGTCGGGATTAGCGAACCACACCGAAGTAATTATTTATTTTATTTCCCAATCCCAACCTATTTATCCCCTGGAGCAAAACTGGTAATACTCCATATCTAACACCACGGTGTTATCGGTAAAGTTAATTACCATTTCCCGTTTAAATCCGATTAAAGTTTTAACTATCGCTTTGGAGCAAAACTGGTGGTACTCCATTCTCGATCACCTTTCAGATTTGATAATTTAAGTTATCAATTCACATTTCAATCTAATTAAAGATTCATTAAAACTCCACTTAGTTTTAATCTTCTTAAAAATCAATATTCTGCCTTTAACTGGGTTAAAGAACCAATGTCATCTAAAACACGATTCATGATAAACCCAAATCACATTCTATTGTTAATCGGGTTAAAGAACAGGTGTTGTTCAAAACACCGCTCACGATAAACCCAAAAACCAATTCAATTTCAATTCCAATTAAATATTATTAAATTGATACACCTCATTAAATCTAAATAGAAAGATCTAATCTTTTTTCTCTATTGGGATTAAGAACAGTGTTAATGAAGACACCATTCACGACAAACCCAAATCACATTTGATATTAAATACAAGGCTCTGAATAGAAAATATACCGGCTTATATTCAATATCAAATCCTGAAACCAACAAATATCGTATTGGAAATAACGATATAAAATATATCTTTCAAATCCCCATAACAATATCTGTATAGTCACGAAATCCAACATCGAAATATTCCGAAGATAATTTCGATTCAACTCCAGTCCAATTCACGTATTGGGAATATTGATTATTTTTAAAATCACTTTCAAATTCAATTTATTTATTTTAAAAATAAATTGATTTTAATTCTAGTTCAAAACTAGTTCATTTTGACAAAAATACATTTTTATCATTTCAAATGTGGAGTTTTACATTCCAGTTCTTTCCAATTCATATATTATGATTTTACACAAATTATTAATATTTTTAATAATTCTATCAAGGCCCGTACAGTCGATTTCCACCAACGGCCATCGAACTGCACTTACAGCGACCTTTTCCAAATTTGATTTGGACATAATTCCAAATCCAACCGTTAGATTTCAAATTTCAAATATTCATTGGAAACCTATTTTCGATACGAACCCAACGGTTCCGGTTTTAGGAGAATCCGACGGTCGGATCTCCCACAACGTCAATTCAAAGTCAATGATCGAAATTCACGAACTGCCGCGGCGCGGTGCGTTCTATTCAGGCCATTATATATATAATATATATATATATATTATATATATTTCATCGATTTCCTTTTTAAAACGTATTTTATAAATCGTTTTAAATTCGTTTTCAAAACCATTTTAACTCTATATTCAATTTTAAATCAAAATTGAATATTTCATATCATTACTATATAAATGATAATATTTTCAAAACGTTATATTTCGAAATCACTACCTTTTCTATATTCATTATAAAAATGAATATAATCGATATAAATATCGTTCACGTCAAAATAGCGCAACTCTAATCAACACGGCTTTATATAAATCAATAAATTCGTTATTCTATTCAACAAATGAACATTTATCCCATTCAACACATGAATCTATATTTCTTTCAACACACGACCATTCTCAACACATGAGTACTGTCAACACACAACTATTTTTGTTATGTAAAATATTTTATAAAATTATGGTATCTATCGTTTCAACACATAAATATCATCAACACATGAATAGTTTCAACACATAAATATTTTACTCAACACATGAATAGTTTCAACACATAAATATCATCAACACATGACTATTTTTATATTCAACACATGAATTTTCTTTTATAATATTCATTATTTTCCCGATTGGAATGAGGACCAATCAATTACCATATAACGTTAATTATATGGGTTCCATACAACACATGTATATAATAGCAACGATAACAATCAACCATCATCCAAAGTGCACCACACAACTGCATAAGCATCAAATATAAATAATCAACGCTTACACAGTCTGTCGACTAATCGATCGACATACAATTAAATAATTGGGATTAGTGTACGCCAAATATCATCCCAACACCCGTGTGGGGTTTCAAATCAACAAACACAGATTTTTTATTTGTGCAGTTGGGCGATGTGTAAAATTTATCGACCCAATCAATATCAGTCAAATCAGTGTATATAAACAAATCGGACGATTTGTTTATAAATATTTATTTACTCACATTCACTATATTCATATTCACGTTAAAAATTATATTTTTAACGATAATTTATTTATTTCAACCATCTACAATTTATTATCGATTTCACATCAACATCACAAACAATTTTCACAACACATCAATCAAACAAACAAGCCATCCATGGTCTGTGGATGACGGGTGTCGGGTGCTGCTAAGCACCGTCTGCATCCTAGTATATATATATATATATAACTAGAAAAAGAAATTTAGAGTGAGAAGTTCTCACCAAAGCTATCCCAACTCCACGACTCTTCTTATGTAGGGAATCATCGCCGTTCTCGCCTTTTGTCAGTTTCGTTGCCCGTAGCCACTACATATATAAAAATCATATTTTTATATTGTTGCTATGTATATAAAAATCATATTTTTATACTACTACTACATAGATAAAAATTCTATTTTTACATCGCTACTATATAGATAAAAATTCTATTTTTACATCGCTACTATATAGATACAAATTCTATTTTTACATCGCTACTATATAGATAAAAATTCTATTTTTACACCGCTACTATATAGATAAAAATTCTATTTTTACACCGGTGTTCATATAATAAAGATTATATTTTTATATCGCCACTTATATAAAAACACATCTTTGCTCCTTCTACATAATAAAGATCAAATCTTTAATACTTATATAATGTAAAAATCATATTTTTAATCTTCTACTAATATAAAAATTATATTTTTAATACTATACCTAAGTAAAGATCATATTTTTATTATGCCACTAGTATAAAAATTATATTTTTAGCTTCTCTATATTATAAAAATTATATTTTTAATACTACCACTTTATAAAAATCATATCTCTCACACGATAAAAATCTAATCTCTTCATAAATAAATACTTGATGTTTTCATAAATAAAAACTTTCCTTTTTCTTCTATGCAAAAATCATATTTTGCCTTCTATATTAAAAAAATATAGTCTTTTGCAAATAAAAATATAAACTTTCCTCGCTTATCAAAATCAGACTTTAGATTAACTAAATAGAATCAAACAATAAAAATGAAGCAAGAGAGGAAGCTCACAGTATTTTGATCGAGAAAAAGGGGGGCTGCGTTGTGCTTCAAATCGGAGAGGGGCTCGCGAGGGAAGGTCAGTCGGGGAAGGCGCCAGAGGCGGAGCAGGGTGCGCGGGGTGCTCTTTGATGGTGGCGCGGTGGTGGGTGCTTCGGGGTAGGGTATTGGGATGCGGCAGGTTCAGCTTGGAAAAAGGGGGAAGCGAGAGATGGGGGAGGAGATGTGACTAGAGGAGGAGGGGATCGAAGGGGAGGCGCTCCCCTGGAGGCCGACGGCGGTGGTCGACGCCTGGCGTCGCGAGATTGAGGAGCGCGACATTTTCTTCTTCTTTTTTTTCCTTCTGTCAAAATGAAAGATGGGGGGCCTGAGAGGAAGTAAGGGGTGGAGGAGAGAGGTTTTGTTTTTTTTAATTATTTTAATTTCAAAAAGTTGACTTATTTTTATTCGACCTCTAAACGAGACCCACCGCCTGTCGTCCATAGCTAATTACCCCCATTCCAAACACAATGGGATATGTATCATAGGCTGGTTTGATCGTTTCGATCAGTTTTCGTCAAAATCAAAATATAAATCTATATATTGAATTTGAACGCGCATTTCAATTTACTAGGGTTACATACGAACACTAAAAATTCCTGAAAAATAATTTCTAGCTTCGTATTGACGATACGGTCCTAACAAAACTAATTTCATCGAATTCTGAGACCGTTAGAAAAATGGCCATTTTCCAATCGATTAAAATCAACTGAAACTGGTCAAACGCGTTTTCCTTTGCCACGCTCACATATTGATTCGAAAAATCATGAAATTTGAAACCTAGCAATAGTTTGACATCACGGATCCAACAAAAGTGGTTTCGTCGAAACCCGAGGTCGTTTGCAAAATTCCCATTTTTAAGGGCCTGAATTCCATAGCGACTATTCTGAAATTTAAACTGGACATATCTTTTGATTCCCGCTATGAAATTTCGATTTTTCGGATTCGTTGGAAAGATATTCTCAAATAGACTCTAATATTTTTGGTTTCACTAAAATCCGGTTTGTTTTGCACCCGGTACATTCATTTGAAGTTTGAAATCGAATTATCGAACTACCGCGCCATTTTCAATTCTATTTATAATTATTATATTCTAACGACGACGTACATAAATATATACGTTCGAATTCTATTCAAAATAAATTTCTCGTCGATATTATTTAAAATAATTCATTTTAAATGTTCAAACATCGCTAAAATTGCCAAAATAAAAATTTTAAACTGGCTCGCATTTCCGGGTTGTTACATTCTCCCCCACTTAAAACTTTTCGTCCCCGAAAAGGAACGAAGCCGAAAGTTGTTTAACAATTCAACTCAACTTCCAGTATTTTGATTACGGCTTAAGTTCTTCAACTTTTCATATTCTAAGAAATTTTCAAATTTTTCAAAAATTTGGCTAACACCCTAAATTTTCGAAAAATTTCGCCATAACCTCCCCTGCACCGGGAGCACCGGGAAAATCCCGAAATTGCCATACAGGCCCTCTGATCTCAAAAAGAAAAAGAAAAGGCCAAGCGGCTAGCCAATAGGCTCATAAAATCATCATCACCCAAACAAATCAGTAAATTATGGTAAACATGTTCCTATTTGTCGGGAAAACAATTTTATTCTTCTGCTCTAGCCTCCTTGCTATGACCTGTTCAATGTAAGTACATGTATATGCAAGCAAATGCGACCAAATTTCAATATAGTTCAATATTTGATTCAATTAGGCTAAATGGTTCAAAATTATCAAACAAATAAACAAACAACACAAAAATCAATCAATTAGTGGATTAACGTTTCAAATTCATAATTTTGATACATATACCGAAATCATGTTTTTGATGCAGTTCACAACAAATAAATCTATCTATATAAGTTTTGGTTCTCGCACCAGTCTAATGGAAATATATAGATATCACACCTTCGAAATACGAAGATAAATATTGATGATGTGGCCACATCATCAGAATTATCCCCGGGTGTCTAGAATGTGACTCTATATCTATCCAGTATATTAAAACTTCAACTATACGTTCATGACGCATATACGCGAAATCTTTATATACTCGATTGTCCAAATTCAAAATAAATAAATATTCAAATACATATAAAGCGATTTAAATTTTCAAAACAAAATTGTTTTCATTTGAAAAATATACTCTTCACACTCGTTCTAGGATACTACTGATCCCATCTCTAACGAATCGTTCTAATTGGACATTACTAATTCAATATCTGATGAATTCTTTCGTATGGTTCTAACGTGTCTTGTTCTCGAGCTCTGTAAACCAAAGCTCTAATACCAAACTGACACGACCCGAACGTCCCCGTGAAGGGAAGCCCGGATGGCGTTGAGTACAAGACAAAATAGAACGCAGACGGAAGAACATTTCATTGTTATTACAACAATATACAGAGTATAAATGAATAAATTGCATTCAACAAATATCAGAGATTTAAATTACATTTAAATACATCGCAGCGGAAAATAATACAAAAGCACAACCAGAAATAATGCACGGATACAGAGCTTTCCGAGCATCGTTCCAGCTGTAAATCAGGATCCTGTGAATATAAATCTGCAAAACCAAAACTACTAGCTGCCCGTGTCGAAAATAGGAGCACCCAGAGTTTAGGTTAAAACAATAAACTCCAGGTCAGTCATGTGGCTGGTGTAAGAACTAAAATAGTTATTAAAAACTTTACTTTAAAGTTTGGTAAATCAAGGGACCATGCCGTATGACACGGAACGGGTTTCCTCCCAAGAATACTAGTGCATAAAACCAACAGCGCAATGCTAAATAAAGAAAAATGAAGCTATTATAAGACCCAGGTCCCATCACACAATGCAACGCAAGCCGGAGGATAGGGTTTTTACCTTATAATAGCCAAAGCATGCTTGATACGTTTAAAACACATTATTTGATACTATTATAAGTGTATAGTGTCAAAACAATTTCAATCATAAATATCAATCATAGGCGGCATGAATGACCCATACCACTATGTCGCCATACTAGGTTCTACAAATAAAACCGCAATATCACGTATTGGAAATTGGATTTCCGTCATGAGTCGAGGCAAGGGGAAAGCCCCTCTCCGATTCAAGACACTCTAGCAAATGACCCAGGACCCCACTATGATCATTGGATCTTCAGGGCCAGTCCTCTCTTACTTTTGAGGATTAGTTATTCCTGAACACACGTTTCCCGGTCCTTACAGACCTATATCCGAGGCGCCTCGTATCCAACAACCACACTAGTGAAAAGTATATAAATGTCAGGGCTGGTAGGTCACTGACACCACCCTAGCTAGAAAGAAACGTCGTGCTCTCCCTGCAGTCACTATACCGTTTTTGACTCATACCGAGGTGTGAGGCTCGCGAATTCACGTTATACACAAAGCTGCGCCACACAGGCTGTGCTTTGATCATGAACCACAAGACTTTGCTTTTCAACAGAAGCCCTGATCAATTGACACTTACGCGTGCCACACTGGCAATTCACTCCATGCGACTGATGTCCATCGTTATACAACCTCTGAGCTCGTACGTCTCAGAGAAGGGCGTTAAGCAAGAGAATAAATTCTCTGTTGCCAAACAGATGTATATTTAATAGAGATCAATCAACACAGAATAAAATCCAATGTCAGACACACAATCCATTAACAAGTTCGCTCTGGGTCTGAACGAAACCGGAGTCACTTTCCTCGCATATCCATCCATCTCCAAGTACGTCTGGACGATCACCAACTGTTTCCCTCATCTTGGGTGTACAGCCCAATCGAGATCATCAGTAATCATCCAAATGATGTGAAGACTTCCGGTCTTCAACCACCGTCTTCATCTTCGACATCTCGTCGAATCGGTTATTCAAAATGGGTATAAACCCGACCTTTCTGAATAACCCACGTATATGATAAACAAATGTTACACAAACACAACAAATGCCTCATTCCAATTCAGAATATTCTTTTATTCACAAAATCACATTCTTAGGGAAAGGTTCCAATTAATTTTATCAAAGATAAATTCTTCTAAATTTATTCTTTAATCTTCCTCTGGATATCATTTCAAACCATGTTATGGTTTTCCAAACTAGTCGGGATTAGCGAACCACACCGAAGTAATTATTTATTTTATTTCCCAATCCCAACCTATTCATCCCCTGGAGCAAAACTGGTAATACTCCATATCTAACACCACAGTGTTATCGGTAAAGTTAATTACCATTTCCCGTTTAAATCTAAATAAAGATTTAACTATCGCTTTGGAGCAAAACTGGTGGTACTCCTTTCTCGATCACCTTTCAGATTTGATAATTTAAATTATCAATTCACATTTCAATCTAATTAAATATTCATTAAAACTCCACTTAGTTTTAATCGTCTTAAAAATCAATATTCTGCCTTTAACTGGGTTAAAGAACCAATGTCATCTAAAACACGATTCACGATAAACCCAAATCACATTCTATTGTTAATCGGGTTAAAGAACAGGTGTTGTTCAAAACACCGCTCACGATAAACCCAAAAACCAATTCAAATTCAATTCCAATTATATATTATTTAATTGATACACCTCATTAAATCTAAATAGAAAGATTTAATCTTTTTTCTCTATTGGGCTTAAGAACAGTGTTAATGAAGACACCATTCACGACAAACCCAAATCACATTTGATATTAAATACAAGGCTCTGAATAGAAAATATACCGGCTTATATTCAATATCAAATCCTGAAACCAACAAATATCGTATTGGAAATAACGATATAAAATATATCTTTCAAATTCCCATAACAATATCTGTATAGTCACGAAATCCAACATCGAAATATTCCGAAGATAATTTCGATTCAACTCCAGTCCAATTCACGTATTGGGAATATTGATTATTTTTAAAATCACTTTCAAATTCAATTTATTTATTTTAAAAATAAATTGATTTTAATTCTAGTTCAAAACTAGTTCATTTTGACAAAAATACATTTTTATCATTTCAAATGTGGAGTTTTACATCCCAGTTCTTTCCAATTCATATATTATGATTTTACACAAATTATTAATATTTTTAATAATTTTATCAAGGCCCGTACAGTCGATTTCCACCAATGGCCATCGAACTGCACTTACCGCGACCTTTTCCAAATTTTATTTGGACATAATTCCAAATCCAACCGTTAGATTTCAAATTTCTAATATTCATTGGAAAGCTCTTTTCGATACGAACCCAACGGTTCCGGTTTTAGGAGAATCCGACGGTCGGATCTCCCGCAACGTCAATTCGAAGCCAATGGTCGAAATTCACGAACTACCGCGGCGCGGTGCGTTCTATTCAGGCCATTATATATATAATATATATATATATATATTATATATACTTCATCGATTTCCTTTTTAAAACGTATTTTATAAATCGTTTTAAATTCGTTTTCAAAACCATTTCAACTCTATATTCAATTTTAAATCAAAATTGAATATTTCATATCATTACTATATAAATGATAATATTTTCAAAACGTTATATTTCGAAATCACTACCTTTTCTATATTCATTATAAAAACTAATATAATCGATATAAATATCGTTCACGTCAAAATAGCGCAACTCTAATCAACACGGCTTTATATAAATCAATAAATTCATTATTCTATTCAACAAATGAACATTTATCCCATTCAACACATGAATCTATATTTCTTTCAACACACGACCAATCTCAACACATGAGTACTGTCAATACACAACTATTTTTGTTATGTAAAATATTTTATAAAATTATAGTATCTATCGTTTGATTTTCAATCAGACTTCAACCGTAAAGTAGTTCTTATTTTAAATATGATAAAATGTAAATTTTATTGTTAAAATATTTTACTCAACACATGAATAGTTTCAACATATAAATATCATCAACACATGACTATTTTTATATTCAACACATGAATTTTCTTTTATAATATTCATTATTTTCCCGATTGGAATGAGGCCTAATCAATTACCATATAACGTTAATTATATGGGTTCCATACAACACATGTATATAATAGCAACGATAACAATCAACCATCATCCAAAGTGCACCACACAACTGCATAAGCATCAAATATAAATAATCAATGCTTACATAGTCTGTCGACCAATCGATCGACATACAATTAAATAATTGGGATTAGTGTACGCCAAATATCATCCCAACACCCGTGTGGGGTTTCAAATCAACAAACACAGATTTTTATTTGTGCAGTTGGGCGATGTGTAAAATTTATCGACCCAATCAATATTAGTCAAATCAGTGTATATAAACAAATCGGCCGATTTGTTTATAAATATTTATTTACTCACATTCACTATATTCATATTCACGTTAAAAATTATATTTTTAACGATAATTAATTTATTTCAACCATCTACAATTTATTATCGATTTCACATCAACATCACAAACAATTTTCACAATACATCAATCAAACAAACAAGCCATCCATGGTCTATGGATGACGGGTGTCGGGTGCTGCTGAGCACCGTCTGCATCCTAGTATATATATATAACTAGAAAAAGAAATTTAGAGTGAGAAGTTCTCACCAAAGCTATCCCAACTCCACGACTCTTCTTATGTAGGGAATCATCGCCGTTCTCGCCTTTTGTCAGTTTCGTTGCCCGTAGCCACTACATATATAAAAATCATATTTTTATATTGTTGCTATGTATATAAAATTCATATTTTTATACTACTACTACATAGATAAAAATTCTATTTTTACATCGCTACTATATAGATAAAAATTCTATTTTTACATCGCTGCTATATAGATAAAAATTCTATTTTTGCACCGCTACTATTTAGATAAAAATTCTATTTTTACACCGGTGTTCATATAATAAAGATTATATTTTTATGTCGCCACTTATATAAAAACACATCTTTGCTCCTTCTACATAATAAAGATCAAATCTTTAATACTTCTATAATGTAAAAATCATATTTTTAATCTTCTACTAATATAAAAATTATATTTTTAATACTAAACCTAAGTAAAGATCATATTTTTATTATGCCACTAGTATAAAAATTATATTTTTAGCTTCTCTATATTATAAAAATTATATTTTTAATACTACCACTTTATAAAAATCATATCTCTCACACGATAAAAATCTAATCTCTTCATAAATAAATACATGATGTTTTCATAAATAAAAACTTTCCTTTTTCTTCTATGCAAAAATCATATTTTGCCTTCTATATAAAAAAAATATAGTCTTTTGCAAATAAAAATATAAACTTTCCTCGCTTATCAAAATCAGACTTTAGATTAACTAAATAGAATCAAACAATAAAAATGAAGCAAGAGAGGAAGCTCACAGTATTTTGATCGAGAAAACGGGGGGCTGCGTTGTGCTTCAAATCGGAGAGGGGCTCGCGAGGGAAGGTCAGTCGGGGAAGGCGCCAGAGGCGGAGCAGGGTGCTCTTCGATGGCGGCGCGGTGGTGGGTGCTTCGGGGTAGGGTATTGGGATGCGGCAGGTTCAGCTTGGAAAAAGGGGGAAGCGAGAGATGGGGGAGGAGATGTGACTAGAGGAGGAGGGGATCGAAGGGGAGGCGCTCCCCTGGAGGCCGACGGCGGTGGTCGACGCCTGGCGTCGCGAGATTGAGGAGCGCGACATTTTTTTCTTCTTTTTTTTCCTTCTGTCAAAATGAAAGATGGGGGGCCTGAGAGGAAGTAAGGGGTGGAGGAGAGAGGTTTTGTTTTTTTAATTATTTTAATTTCAAAAAGTTGACTTATTTTTATTCGACCTCTAAACGAGACCTACCGCCTGTCGTCCATAGCTAATTACCCCCATTCCGAACACAATGGGATATGTATCGTAGGCTGGTTCGATCGTTTCGATCAATTTTCGTCAAAATCAAAATATAAATCTATATATTGAATTTGAACGCGCATTTCAATTTACTGGGGTTACATACGAACACTAAAAATTCCTGAAAAATAATTTCTAGCTTCTTATTGATGATACGGTCCTAACAAAACTAATTTCGTCGAATTCTGAGACCGTTAGAAAAATGGTCATTTTCCAATCGATTAAAATCAACCGAAACTGGTCAAACGCGTTTTCCTTTGCCACGCTCACATATTGATTCGAAAAATCACGAAATTTGAAACCTAGCAATAATTTGACATCACGGATCCAACAAAAGTGGTTTCGTCGAAATCCGAGGTCGTTTGCAAAATTCCCATTTTTAAGGGCCTGAATTCCATAACGACTAATCTGAAATTTCAACTGGACATATCTTTTGATTCCCGCTATGAAATTTTGATTTTTCGGATTCGTTGGAAAGATATTCTCAAATAGATTCTAATATTTTTTGTTTCACTAAAATCCGGTTTGTTTTGCACCCGGTACATTCATTTGAAGTTTGAAATCGAATTATCGAACTACCGCGCCATTTTCAATTCTATTTATAATTATATATAATTATTATATTCTAACGACGACGTATATAAATATATACATTCGAATTCTATTCAAAATAAATTTCTCATCGATATTATTTAAAATAATTCATTTTAAATGTTCAAACTTCGCTAAAATTGCCAAAATAAAAATTTTAAACTGGCTCGCATTTCCGGGTTGTTACAGGAAGTAATGGACGAATGTCATAAATCTAAGTTCAGCATTCACCCGGGTGTGAGCAAGATGTATCAGGACCTCACGCGCACATTTTTGTGGAGATCTATAAAGAGAGACATTTCTATATATGTTGCTAGATGTCCCACCTGCTAGCAAGTCAAAAGCGATCAACAAAAGATAGCAGGTATGTTGCAACCGCTAGGGGTTCCAAGTTGGAAATGGGACGAAATTTCTATGGACTTCATTGATGGCTTACCCCGTACTAGAAAAGGGAATGACAACATATGGGTGATTGTTGACCGATTCACAAAGACTGCCCATTTCATCCTTGTCAAATCTAATAGAACGGCTCGAAGTTTGGCACAGCTTTATTTCAGAGAGATTGTCAGACTACATGGAGTTCCCAGTAGGATTGCTAGTGACCGCGATCCAATATTTGCTAGCAAATTCTGGGAAGCTTTCCAAGAGGAGCTAGGGACCAAGTTGAACATGAGCACCGCTTATCATCCTCAGACAGATGGCCAGACTGAGAGGGTGAACCGCATATTAGAAGACTTGTTGCGACCATGCATTCTAGATTTTGGTGGGTCATGGGAAGAACATTTGCACTTGGTTGAATTCTCTTATAATAACAGCTACCAAGCAAGCTTGCAGATGTCTCCATTTGAAGCATTATATGGCAGGCCATGCAGATCTTCCGCATGTTGGGTGGAACCCAGCAGTCGATTAGTACTGGGTCCCGACATGATTCGTGAAGCAGCAGATAAAGTTGATTTTATTAAGAAGCGATTACTGGCTGGTCAAAGCCGACAGAAGAGCTATGCAGACGCACGAAGAAGGGCTTTAGAATTCTCTATTGGCGATCTTGTGTACTTAAGGGTTTCCCCACTGAGAGGGGTAATTCGATTTGGGAAGACTGGGAAAATGGCGCCGAGATTCATTGGTCCATTCCATATTCTCGAAAGGATTGGAATTCTCGCTTATAGGGTGCAGTTGCCCGACTAGTTGCCAGGGGTTCACGATGTATTTCATGTGTCCCAACTTCGGAAGCATATTCAAAACCCAGACTTAGTTGTGGAGGAAGCAGCACAACAAGATTTGGAGATTACCCCGAGCTTAGCAATAAGGAGGGAGCCAGTAAAAATAGTTGGCAAGGAAACCCGTGTTCTGAGGAACAAGAGGATCCACTTAGTCAAGGTGCAGTGGAGCGGGGATCCTAGAGACTGTACATGGGAGACTGAGGATAGCATCAAACAGGCTTATCCCAAGTGCAGAGTGGACATCTCCGAGTGACTCTTGTGTCGAGGTACATTTACAATACCTTACATTTTCCGTTTTGTTTCCTACTTTACTATTGTTACCTTTTCGGGGACGAAAAGCTTTTAAGTGGGGGAGATTGTAACAACCCGGAAAATCTGAACCAATTTAAAATTGTATTTAGCCTATTTCAGTGAATTTTGAATAGTTAAAATAATTTATTTTAAATAATAATGATTAAAAATTTATTTTAATCGAAGTTAGAGCAAATATATTTATTTTAATTTCAAAAAGAATTAGAAATAGCATGGTAGTTTGAAAAGTCAAACTGAACTTTGACTGAATGTACCGGATTCAAAATTTAACGGATATTAGTGAAACTAAAAATATCTAAATTTGTTTAAAAATATCTTACCAAAAATCCGAAAAATCGAAATTTCATAGCAGGAATCAAAAGTTATGGCCAGATGAATATTCAGAATAGTCGCTATAATATAATTTATAGCCCATATAAAAGGTCATTTTTCAAACGACCTCCGTTTTCAATGAAACCACTTTTATCAGATCTAGAATGTCAAATTATTGCTAAGTTTAATTTTCCAGAATTTTTGGAATTAATATGTGAGCATGGCAAAAGAAAATGTGTTTTGTCAATTTCAGTCAAATTTAATCGACTTGAAAATGGCCATTTTTTAAACGGTCTCGGAATTCGACGAAATTAATTTTGTTAGGACCGTATCGTCAAAACAAAGCCAGAAATAATTTTTCTGGAATTTTCAGAGTCCGTATGTGACCCCGGTGAATTTAAATATACGATCGAATTAATTTAATAAAGGATTTAAATTTTAAATTAAAGAATTCAAGCCACAAAAAGTCGTTTGGGCTGACGGAACCTAGCCCATTGGATCCGAAATGGGGGATATTGGGTGGTATCAACTCTTGTTGGGTTGGAATCGGAGTTGTTAAGGAGTTACGGGTTTATTTGCAAAATTGGCAATTTAAATATTATAAATATTCACTAAATTCATTTCCGAACCCTAATTCCTATACAAAGCAGCCGCCGCCCCTTTCCGTAATGGCTGAGATTACTCCAACCTTCCCTCACTAATTTCCACCGATCCGCTCACCAAAACTCCCTCCTCCTTTAGACTTATTTGTAGTGATTTTTCTTCTCTATCCATCCATACGGTGAACCCTACCTGAAACTGCATATTTCGAGAGCTCCAGACCCGAGAACCACCGCCGTTCACTTTGCCGCCACCTCCCCTAGGTGCATGCGAGTTGGCCGTGATCCACCTCACCTTGTGTGCCTTTCCGTGCTCTCCGTGGCAGTGTAATCTGATCTTGCCAACTCTGCCTGGTTTGATGGAAAATCCCAGCCCTAGTATTGAACTCAATACGAGACCCATCGGCCTTTCATCTGTAAGGAGGAAGAAGGGTATAAAATCCTATTTTATTTTAATATTTTATTTTAAAATGTTAGTTACACAAATTAAATCATAACTCATTCATACTGACTCAGGATAACACGATTTTCGAAGCGTTGCGATCGTAGAGACGAGATCTACGATTCTAGACTGAAACAAGCAATTCTGAGCTGATTGAATTTTGGGCCAAATTGTCAGATCTGAACTATTCAGATTCAAAAGAACTGTGAGAAATTCTATTTTATTTTTATTATTATTTATTTTAAAATAGTTAGAATAAATCGTAATTGTATTCTCATTGATTCGCTGTATATTTCGACATGCTATGCTACGTTATTTGATCTGTATGTGATGTGTTAATAAAGATCTGTTAGTTTAGATATTTTGTTAATATAGATCTATATGTGATGTGTTAATTAGAATAAATCATTTTTGTTGATATTTTGTTGAATCATATATATCCAACAAAAATGGAGCATCATGTTTGTTTATTGAATTGGATTAGAATTTTCAATAAAAATTTCATCTTTGTATATTTGTTGAATTGAATTAAAATTTTCAATTAAATAAAAATTCACCTTTGTTTATTTGTTGAATTGAATTAGAATTTCCAATTCAATAAAAAATTTCACTTTTGTTTATTTTGTTGAATTGAATTAGAATTTTCAATTCAATTAAAATTTCACCTTTGTTTATTTGCTGAATTGAATTAGAATTTTCAATTCAATAAAAAATCACCTTTGTTTATTTGTTGAATTGAATTAGAATTTTCAATTCAATAAAAAATATCACTTTGAAAATTCAATAAAAAAACTCACCTTTGTTTATTTATTGAATTGAATTAGAATTTTCAATTCAATAAAAATTTCAACTTTGTTTATTTTGTTGAATTGAATTAGAACTTTCAATTCAATATAAAAAAATATCACTTTGTTTATTTTGTTGAATTGAATTAGAACTTTCAATTCAATATATAAAAATTTCAACTTTGTTTATTTTGTTGAATTGAATTAGAACTTTCTATTCAATATAAAAATATATCACTTTGTTTATTTTGTTGAATTAAAATTTTCAATTCAATAAAAATATCACTTTGTTTTTTGATCGATTGAATTATAATTTTCAATCAAAATAAAAAACATCGCTTTTGTTATTTTTGATTGAACTAGAATTTTCAATCAAAATAAAAATACCACTTTTGTTATTGTTTGATTGAATTAGAATTTTCAATCAATACAAAGAAATATCACTTGTATTTGTTATTTGATTGAGTTAGAATTTTCAATCAAAAAGGAATTATCAAATCTTGTCATTTTGATAAATTAGAATATTCAACAAAAATGAAATGTAAATTTCTACCATATTATGGAATTACTATAAAAATAGAAATGCTCATTTTTTGATAAAAATAAGGACATTACATTAAAAAGTTTACATTTTAATGTAAATTTAAAAATAAAGAAAATGTTCATGTTTTTAACCAAAACATGAATTCATTAAAAATAAACAATTTTAAGGAAATCTTAAGAATAGAGAAAATGTACATGTTTAGAAATAAAAGCATGCACTCATTAAAAACCATATTTTAATGTCGTTAAGGAAATTAGCAAAATGTTCATAGTTTGAATAAAAACATGATTTCATTAAAATATACATTTTTAATATTAAGAATATAAGTAGGAAAAATGTTCATGTTTTAAATCAAAATATGATTTCATATAAAATAGACATTTTAGTGTAATGGTTGGAAAATAAAGAAAATGTTCATGTTTTTAACCAAAACATGAATTCATTTAAAATACACATTTTTAATGTAGAGTTAAAAATAAGAAAAGTGTTTATGTTTTAAAGTCAAAACATTAATAATTAAGAATATACATTTTTTTATGTATATGTTTTCAATCCAACATGATTCTATGTAAAAATTTCACATTTTTAATATAATGTTAAATAAAATAGAAAATGAACATGTTTTAAAAAGAAACCATCATTTCATTAAAACATGAATATGATTTCATTAAAATTTAAAAACATGATTTCATTAAAAATATACATATTTAATGTAATGTTAAAATAAAGAAAATGTACATGTTTTAAATGCAAAACATACATTAAAATTTCACTTTTTAATGTAATTATAGAAATATACATTTAAAAACATACATTTATATTACATACATTTAAAAACATGATTTCATTTAAAAACATGATTATAGAAATATAAATGCAAAACATACATTTAAAAACATACATTAAAAATTATAGAAATATAAATGCAAAACATACATTTAAAAACATGATTTCATTAAAAATATACATTAAAATTTCACTTTTTAATGTAATTATAGAAATGCAGAAAAGAAACATGTTTTAAAGTGAAAATAAGTTCTACATTAAAAATTCATTTTTTTAATGTAATAATAGAAATGTTAAAAATATGAAAGTTGTTCATGTTTTAAATAGAAAACATGATTTCATTTAAAATATGCATTTTTAATGTAAAAAGACAAGCATGCAAGTTTTCAAAATAAAACATGTTTACATTAAAAACTTTGTTTTTTTGAAATGGTTAAAATCATATTTATATGCGTTGTCAAAGTTTCATTTATAATTACATCGCATATATTAGAATTTACATGCGCTGTTAAAATCAGGTTTATAATTACATCGCATATATTAGAATTTATATCCGTTGCTAAAATCACATTTATATTACATCGCATAAATTATAATTTATATGCGTTGCTAAAATCACATTTATATTACACCGCATATATTAGAATTTATGCACGTTGTTAAAATCATATTTATAATTACATCGCATATACTAGGATTTATATGCGTTGTTAAAATAACATTTATATTTATATTGTATATGTTAGAATTATATGCACTGTCAAAATTTCATTTAAATTTACATTTGCATATGTTAGGATTCATATGCAAAGTAGACTCATCATTGAATAAATTTTCATGTAAATGATATATATTCTGTTTGACGGTACATAAATATGATTTGCCAATAAAAGCATTATTTTATTTGGTATGTCAAATACGTTAGAGAGATCGTCGAAGAGTTTATATATATAATTATATAATTATATATATATATATTAAATATAAAAGTATCGCGCGCGGTAGTTCGCGTTTTGAAATCGTAACTTTAAATGATTATACCGAAAGATCCAACCGTCGAATTTTCCCAAAACTGGAACCGTTAGGACCGCTTTGGGAAGATCTTTCCAACGATATAAATTTTGTTAAAATCCAACAGTTAGATTTTGAGATAAGTGTAAATCAAAATTTGATAAAAACAGCGTCAGGGCCGCCCATCGACCCAAAGCGTTGTTAAATAAATTTGGCTATTTTTATATAAATAAAAATAGCGATTAATCGTTATTAAATACTATTAACGATATGAAATGATTTTAAACTATATATATACGAGAATCATTTGAAAAGACCGAGTTAAATCTCATTCCAAATGGTTATACGACGATCTAAATTGAAGATCATAAAGACGGCGATTGAAGACCGGCGATCTTCACATCGAAAGGATAACTACTGATGCTTGGCATTGGCTAGCTACCAATATAGGGCTAAAGTGGTAGTTGTCTGGACATACTTGTTTATTATCTGGATATGCGAGCACCTCTCTTCCGTATTGGACATACGGGACGAGGAATAAAGTGATTCCGGTTTCGTTCAGACCCAGAACGGACTTGTAAATGGATGTGTGTCCGACATTGAATTTCATTCTATGTAATTAAATTGATTTCTATTTAATATATATCTGTAGTGGCAGAGAATTTATTCTCTTGCTTAACACCCTTCTTCGAGACGCACGAGCTCGAAGGTTATATATTGGTAGTTATCGATCGCATGGTGTGAATTGTCAATGTGACATGCCAAGATGCAATTGATAGGCTTTTGTTGAAAAGCAAAGCCTTGTGGATGATGATCAAAGCATAGCCTATTTCGGCATAGCTTTGTGTATTACGTTACCTCGCGAGCCTCACACCCCGGTAGAGTCAAAAACGGGACAAGGGAATGCAGGGAGTGCACACGTTTCTTTCTAGCTAGAAGTGGTGTTTGGGTTTTTACAAGGCCCGAAATTTTTACTTATGTGGCTGATGGAATGAGGCACCTCGGTTTTATTTGGTTAATTGTGACCATTTTATAGGTTCAATAGGACCGGAAAGCGTGTGTTCAGGCATAATTAATCCACTAACGTTATTTGTGGACCGACCCTGCAGGATCCAAGGGTTGCCCGTAGGTGTGATCCTGAGACTTTGCTAGAGTGTCTCGAATCGGTTAGGAGATCGTCCCTAGCCTTGACTCATTATGAAAATCCAATCCCCAATACGACATCACGGTTTTGATTGTTAACTTATATATGGTGACGTAGTATATGGTAGCTATGCCGTCTAGGATTGATACATTTACTTTGAATTATTTTTGAAACATATTAGACACTAATAATAATATTAAAAATATTATTTTCTACGTATCACGCATTTTTTTTATCATTATAAGGTAAAACTCTATCCTCCGGTCTGCGTTGCATTATGTGATGGGACATGAGTCTTATAATGGTTTCATTTTCTCAAAAGCATTGTGTTGTTTTTATATAAAATTTATTAAACATATGCACTGGCAATCCAATTGAGTAAACCCATTCCGCATTAGCGGCATGGTCCTGCGATTAGCCATATTGTTCGTTAAGTAAGATCTCTCATACTAGTCCCATGACTGACTCATAGTTTGTTTCACTTTGCAAACTCGGGTGCCCTCTTTGCACATGGGCAGCCAAATGACAGGTTTTAGGTATTGATACTTTCTGGACTGGAGCTTGTTAAGGAAGAAGATGAAGAATCTTTTCTTTTTATCTTTTTATTTGCTTCTTGAGACATTTAGACATTATTGAGATTTGATGTATTTGGTGGAGATTGAGACTTTATTTCTTTCTTTGTTGAGACATCTATTTTGCTAAGTGTATCCTGTACTGCGTACTCTGATGTCTGTGATGTTATGTTGTGATGACAATTCCATTTCCGCTGCAATGATTTATATGTTATGCTATTATCTGAGATCTGTTATTGTTGTAATTATGTTATGCTCCTATGATTATCCTTACTTTCGTACCACGGAAGTTTGGGGTTGTCACAATAGAAGTTGCCACATAAGTAATACCTGAGCTCCATACCATGGTACACCTTTTATCTGGAAGGAGATGATAACTGTAACGACCCATAGTTTAACCGTTTAATTTAACATTTAAAATGGTTTTAAACATTTTTTGGAAATTTATTGACTTGAAATTTAATGGTTTTGAATATTTTATTTGTATAAATAGCTTGATAATAATCTAATTTCGGAATAGTTGGAATTAGTTGAATTTGCAATACTATGTAAATTAAATAATATAAAAGAATTTAATTCAGTTTTGTTTTGATTTTTTATAACAAATTCATTTATTAAAACAAAATTTGACCGTATAATTTATAATTTGATTATACACGAACCTGTAACGTCATGGTAGTTTGTAATTAAACGTTTTGAACTTCAATTAGATGTACAGGATCCAATATAAGTCAGATTTCATTGAATTGGATAATATTTTTCTAATGGAAGAGAAAAATCAAGTTTTCATCGTGTAGATTTCGTTTTATATCCAAATAAAATTTTCAAAAGGTCGCTATGGAATTTGTTAATAAAACATAAACGATTTATTTATATAAATAAAAGGATTTTTAATATTTTGAAAATCGTTTTGACTTGGAGTTTAACCTGAGATAATTTAATTTGATAGTATATGAAATTATGTTCGAATGTATCCAATAATAATATTTTATTATTATATTGAGGTATTTTAAAAGCGGTTTATTTTAATTTAAATTGGACCTTTAAAAAGGAACTTTATTCAAACAACCTCTATTTTCGATGAAACAAATTTTGTTAAGTTCATAATAGCTAATTATTGTAAGATTTCAAGTTTCATGTCAATTAGAGTTATTTTGTGACCATGTGCGGTGCAAACATATATTAGTTAACCATTTGAAATTAAAATGGTATTTTTTTCGAATGATCTTGAAGTTCAACGAAACCTGTTCAATCGTGTCTGAAATATTATATTATTGACAATTTCTAATATCGTTTCAATCAGGGCTCGTATGTGCTTGTATGAACCGTAAATGCTGAGCATTATACACTATAAATATCGTTGGTCTTCTCAATGAAAAAATCCTCGTCACCTCAATAAAAATCATTCGTCACCTCAATTTTAATAAATTCTGCATCCCACATGTTTTCTGCCACACCTTTTCTGACATATTGCTGTGTATACATGTGCCCGATTTTTTTCCTTGTTTCAGAAATCACATGCTTTCCTCCCTTTGTCTTTCTATTTATATATTCGCACATGCAAACCAAACTGCATCAGCCAATTCTTTTGGAAAACTAAACAAATTTACTTTCGAAAACCATTCTCTTTGTTTTGTGCCATTCGAAAACAAACAAGAAAAGAAATAGCAGGTATAAGAAACTAAAGCCACCTCACCTTCTTAAAACCATATAAAAGAAATACGTGAGCAAACTCTGGGTTACTCTCAGGTGTCGACCGGTGGTGGTTGTTCAGGGTGGGACAGAGCACTGTAGCTTAGCGTTGGTAATGTCAGTATCATCTGCAGGTCCTATTCCCGTGTAGGACTTTGACTGTGAATATGGGAGTAGGTCAACAACATGGGTTAATTAAGATAAGAGCCATCTTGGGTGATATCAGCGCGATGCCGGTGGTTGGTAAGGGGTATGGCGATGACTGATCGAATGAGTGGCGGCGAGTTGCTATAGACGAGGAGGCACACGACTTGACATAAATTTGGAGGGGTTTGGTTTGAAAAAGGTTCGCATCAGTATAGTAAATTATATGAGCATCCTGATTCGCAGTTCTACTATGTTGCATAGAGTTCAAGGAGAAGGCTACTCTGGGTAGAGAAGGTGGAGCGGAGGTGTTTGGCGATAATTACAATGGAGTTTGGTGGTTTTGGAGGAAGGAATGTCGGAACGAAAATGGCTTCAGCCAGGCGAGTTCGAAAATAAAAAGGTGGGAGAAGAAGAATTACATGGGTTGTGGGGTGTTATTAAATGCAATTAGGGGCTGCAAACATGATGACGTCACTTAATCCAGTAATTAGGGTGAGCAAAAGGGTTGGCGGCTGAGTTCAATTTAGGGATGTCGTGTTCGAAGAAGGATAACGGGGAGATCGCGTTAGTGGATGTGATTAGGCGGTGATTAGGCAATGATTAGCAAGGTAAACGACTATTTAACGTTTTAATATAGTTCATTAATATATAACAAAATTATTAGAAAGGATTAAACATAAACATAACTTATAAATGGTATAACTCAATCGTTCTTAAATAGAATCAGACGAAACAAAAGCCAATGGAATCGTATCAACGAGGGCAACGTGATCAAGCTGATTTAGAGAAATTCAGAGCTCACTGGAATTTCATGAAAATTTAAACGTTTGTTTAAATTTATACAAAACTACGGAACAACCATCAATCGAGAAAAAAAATGGTGAGTTAACTCTTACACTATCTGGAATATTATGATATGGTTAAATTCATATAAATTAAATTTATAGTTGATAAAATAAATTGGATGATTGGTTGCCTTGGATGCTTGTTAATTATTTAATGGTTGTTGACATTTGTATTAACGTCGTATTGGTTTATTAGTTAAATTATTATTCTATATGCTGTAATAAAATAATATTATGAGATGTGATGCAGGGAAGGACAAGTTGGAGGGATTCAATCGAATTTCTCAAATAAATTGTATGTTGCTTGATATTTTATTTTTATAAATGAATTGTTCATCCCAAATAACGTTATATCCTATTTGGATGTTGATTATTGATTGGATGTTGAACGTTGAATTTAGATTCAATGTTCGTTGTGTTTTAATCAATAGACAATATTGATTAAGTGATTGGCAGTGAATGACCTAAATTTATATTTTAGACGTTGATTTGCCGTTATGCGGATTGACGATGTTTTACGTTATAAATTTATTTTTATAACTGAATCGAAGTTCCAAGTTTATATTTATATAAGTTACTTAAAATAAATGTTTATATAAATATATATGTATTATAATCAAGATTTTTTTTAAACGATTGGTATAGAAAATTCTTATGTTTATCACAAGAAGGGAAAGATTGGAATTTACCGAAGGATCGGTAATATAAGATAATTGTTTTCGATGAAACAATTAAGCAGTTTTATATTAAATTAATTATATTTTCAATTAATTTAATAAGAGGATTAAAAGAGAACAGTAAATAGGTTAATGGTACTTTGAAGTTGACTCAGTAAATGGTTCCAATTAGAAGTATTATTTAATCAGTTATTTTAAGAAAATAGTTTTTAATAGATAATTGATTTAATGTAGTGAATATTCTTAGAAGTAAATTAATATTTAATTAACTACGTTTTAAGTGATTATCGAATTGTGAATAATTAATTGTTCTATTTTAGTTATAATAAAAAACTACTTTTATTTAGTTAGTTATTATTTTAATAACCAAGGCAATGACTTTTTATTTGGGAATTTGATCGAATGTAATAAGTTAATGACAGTAAATTGCTTTTTAAAGGGATTTATAATATAAATATATATACAAGATTTGTAAATAAAAATTTAAGCTATGCGATGAATTTAAAAGAAATGGAAGGAATTTACAAATATGAAGTTTGGTTTATATAACCATATGTTAGTCAAAATAGTAAATGGAATTAATATGGTATTAATGTTATTGGGTTTTGAGTTATAAACTTTTATCTATCTTAAGATAAGAACATTGTCGATCAAGGTCTGAGAGGTAAATAGAATACCCCAAATTGAATGGTTTCACTATTATTGAGAGATGGTATTAGTTTGTAACGGTGAGGAAAGTAAAAAAGAAGATTTTGCGAATATTTTCAGATTAAAGGAAAAAAAGAAAAGAAAAAAAAAGGTTTTAAAAAGAAATTTTTAATGTAAGAAAAAATAAATGGTTTGTGTGATATAGCGATATTTTTCCGAAGTAGTAAAAAGAAGTTTTGATAGATGCAAATGATGGAGAGATGTAGTTTTGTTTTCATTGGTTTGATTGTGAAATGAAAATAAGCGACTATATGGGTTTGAAATGAAATTAGATTTTGGAATTATAATTTCCATAACGAGAGTATAAATTTTAATTGATAAGAATTAACCATTATGGTTATATATAAAATACGTCATTTAACGTTAATGGGTGCAGATAAGATTTGACAATTTAATTAGCCGATTGGTTAAAGTATAGGAAATGATATTTTCCATATAAAAAAAATAAAAGAGGCTTTTGTGAAATATAGTTATATGTGGAACTAAAGGAAATAACAAGATGAGTTTATTTTGAGGATGTTTATGCTAAAAAGGGAATAAAGGTTGAAATTATTGTCAAGTAATGAAAACAAATGGGATTGGTTGAAATAAATTATAGAATTGATTTTTAATCGATATAATGATTTGAATAAATGGTTTTAAATGAAAGGGCCTAAGCTACCGAAGTATTGATCGATACTGTTTAAGCTGATAGTTAAAACCCCAGTTATCAATGAATATTGTTGACCTTTTACGAGTTAGTTTAAAGAGACGAGGATGGGAAACTAGACCTAAAACCACTTCGAACCAACTATGCATTTGCGACTAACTTGTAGGCGCATAAAGATGGAGCATTGAAGACCGTTGATTTTCGTGAAAGGAAGAACTACTCACTAAATTTCTCTGGTTTGTCCACCAGAGTTATGATGACTTGTGATTCTATCGTGATTGAAATCTTCGGATTGTAAGGACTTCTCGCTACTAATCCTTGGGATGATTTCTATGTAAGATGCGGAAGAAGGGTACCTTCGGTTCATCCTGTTCCTGGATGACTTATATGGACGAATATCTGACAGAGTATTTCCTGAAAGATCACGTACGTTGATTTTTACAAATACATCAAGATTGATGGGGGAGAAGGAAACTTCACTTAGCTTTAACACCCAGAGTGTATTTGTGGACGTCAATTAGTGATTTGATGGATCTAACGATGTGACATTCAAAGTAAATGATGTAATGTTCTGAAAAGCGTAAACGTGACCTCAAGCCTCACAACCGGGAAATGAACAAAATCGGGCAGGTAGCATGACTAGTTGGGTCGCACCCAAGCAGGGTGTATTGTCACCATCTAGAGAATATTCATTTTTGTTCTTCTTTCGGTTCTGTATCTCTCGAGAACAGTTATTTTGTATCCAACCGTAGGTGACAATACATTCGATACACTCAAGTTAAATGAGCGGTCGGTCATGTGTGGCCGGGTTGCATGATGTTCTTGTTGAACCCCAGTGTATCCACTCTAGGGTACACTAATCGGAAGGTGGTCCCATACCTTATCATGGTTGAAATCCCATCTCCTAAGCACCTTGCGGTTTTTGATTATATAATGAATATGTGGACCATGAGATGCAAGCGTTCTGCTAGATGGTTATTTATTTGTGATTTGATAGACACTGTTATATTATCACTAGATTTTGATATATCAAAAATGTGTTAGGTTATCGCAAGATAAAAACCATCCGTGTTTATATGTGGACTGGTCTTATGATTATCTTTTTCTTTCAAAAAGGATATCTAAAGTTAAGCAAGTTGTTTGTCATGCGAATTTATCACTGTAAGTATTCTAGACTGATCCGGGTGAATTTATCATTGCTTCAAATGTGCTTGGGTCAGACCTGTTATTTTATCAAGTTAGGTATCGCTTGGACTTCAGAAGAGGTACTGGAGTCAAGCCATAATTTCATATTTTCCTGGTAATAAGTAATTCCGCTAAGTGAATTGTATTGATCTATGTTGTACTTTGATATTGTAATCATATATATACACACACAATTTCTTTTTGTAAAGCATTTTTATATATTATATTTTGTCCATTCCGTTGTGAAACGTCGATCTGCTTATTCTTCTATTCTAATATTTCTTTCTTTCTTCTTTCTTCTCTCACCCTCTAATTTCTTTCTCCTAACTATCTGCTTTTCTATGCAATTTAAGTTGACATGGGTTGTTCGATGTTGGCTCAAACTATATGGAAAAAGTGGGTCGTTACAATAACTCATAACCTTGTTGTATCTTTCCTGTTTTGGCCATTTTCTGGGTGTGAGGCTTGTCGAAGCCTCGTTACACAAATCTACACTTTAACTAAGCCATGCTTTGATCATCAATAACACAATCACTTAGTATGCCACACAGTCATTTCATAATATACAACCCATACTTACTAACCATATCACCTTTGAGCTTGTACGTCTCAAAGAAGGGTGTTAAGCTAAGTGATAACCTCTCCGCCACCAACAGAAATATGTTTAGTAAAGATCAATCAGTATATCACAAAATACAATGTCAAACACACATCCATACAATTCTGTTCTAGTTTTGCACGAATCCGAAGGCAATTTATTCCTCATCTAATAAAGGAGAGAAGCCTTTGCAAATCTAGAAATTCTCCAAATACATCCAGACATACCACTAAATAGAATCTCAATACTGAAGCAACCCAATGAAGAGAAAGTTAACAAGCAGTCTTTTCGATGTGAAGATTTCCAGTTTATAACACCATCTTCTAGCATCTGTAATTTTTTTATTACATCGTATTGTTATTCAGAATTGTCTTCGAACATAATTTCTGATCCCAGACTTTCCAAATAACAGCCGCTATTTTAGAACATATGGATATATAGGGTCTTCAATTAGGTCTCAGCTTAAACTCAAATTAAAATACTTCATTATACATTTGAAACCATTTCCCAAGTTTAGAAGATAATTATTAAGTTTCAAACCTTTTGAAACTCCATATTAGATAATAGCGTTCAAAAGCGTTACTGAAGGGTATCCCAAAAAACCAAATTTTACAAATTTTGTTTAAACAACTTCAAATATTCATAATTTTGATCCAAACCACTTTAAAATCATTTACTATGATTTATCAATTTTTCCCTATTTTTGATAATTTTTAAATAGTTGTTTCAATCTATTTCCAAATTTGGCCACTAAACTACACTACCGCAATTTTTATTCAAAATTGATTTGGACATAACTTTAATACTATTCATAGAAAACTGAAAATTCCTTTTTCATATGAAATCTATTATTAATTAAATACAAATGTTTTTGGTTTTAGATAAATTCAACATAAAATGTGTACGATATAACTGTTTGAAGTGTAAAGCTGAAATTAGCAAACTATCGCAGTTTGACTAGCTCTATTTTGGTAATATTACAATATCATATAAAATTAATCCGATTTGCTTTAAAATGGTTTATAATTCCTTTTAAAACATATATAAGAGTATTTCAAATCAATATTCCAAATTTCAAATTAAAATTAAAATATTTATTTTTAAGGAATATTATATTATTTAATTAATAAAATATTAATATTTTTCAAAATTAATCTTTTGAAACCCAAACTTTCCTAAAATCAAATTAAATATGATATAAGACTATTCGAATAATTGATTTGTGTTTACCCCTCATTTATATACCAAACCAAACTCAATTTTTGAATTTACGATTCAAAATCAATTTCAAATTTAAACACGCCATTTATATTTGAAATGATTTTCAAATAAGTTTCCATGTTTACATTTTTTTTCATAAATACCTTAATTTCATTTTCAAACCATTTTGGATTCAAAATTCCAACTTTTATTTTTACCTATTATTTAAATTAGTAAAATATTCATTTATATTATCCGAGACTTATTCAATACTCATATATTTCCATATATGTGGGTGTAACATGTGCAGTGAACATTTATCACTTCTAATAACTATATCAATATCCATAGCATCCATTCATCCATCACAATATGTATACCACAATAATATATGTATATAAGCGTTTGTTAATAATCGCTTATGCTTTAATTAACAACTAATTAACCAAACATTCACAACCATTATCATAACATCCAAAATCAACAAATATAAATGTCGAGCTTTTCACCTTTGCGTTCCACTCCACTAGACTTTTACTGTAGGACCTATAGCCTACTGAAACTACCCTGGACTGACCATTTCTTCAATATAAAAATAGAATTTCTTTTTTCTTTTTTATATAGGAGGGGAGGCCGATGGTGTTAGAGGCATAAGGAAGGAAGGCTAGGTGCGTTAGTGGGGTGGGTTAGGGGGTTAGGGGAGGGAGGATGAGAGGAGGTCGTGGGGTGAGGGGAGGAGGCGTAGATGAGGAGGTCGTGGCTAATGGAAGCCAAAAGATGGAGAAAGGGAAAGAGGAAGAAGGAGGGACTCTAGGCTATGGACATCGTGGCCATTAAGAAGAAGGAGAAGGTAGAAAGAAAGAAAGAAGGAGGTGTGAAAGAAATAGAAGAGGTTTAAGTGGTTTACATAGAAAAAAGGGAAGGGAAGGAGGTAAATGTGCAAGTGGGAAAATTATGGGATTGGCACATGGTTTTATCAAAACCATAAATGTTAAAGCAAAACCATGGATGGTGAAACCAAATCCATGTGCTTTAGGAAGGTATGGTATTCCTAAGGGATTTATGACACCTTTTGTCACATTTTCTAAGTGTTTCAGGTGTTATGTTGCTAATTTTTGCTATGTAACAAACCTAAGCCAATGTTTGACCAATCCGATCAAATAACAAATGGTATTTGAAAGAACCCGTTACTTCCCCGTGAAGGAAAGAGCGGATACTTTGAGGACAACACACAAATGAATGCAGACGGAAGAACATTTCATTGTTATTACAACAATTCCATTAGATACAAGAATATACAGAGTATAAATAAATAAATTTCATTCGATAAATATCAGAGATTACAATAAATTACTTAGCAGCAGAAAATAATACAAAGCACAACTGAAGGTGATATACGGATACAGAGCTTTCCGAATATCATTCCAGCTGTAAACCAGGATCCTGTGAATATAAATCTGCAAAACCAAAACTATTAGCTGCCCGTGTAGAAAATAGGGGCACCCAGAGTTTAGGTTAAAACAATAAACTCCAGGTCAGTCATGTGACTGGTGTGAGAACTAAAACAGTTATTTGAAACTTTACTTTAAAAGAGAGTAATTCAAGGGACCACGCCGTATGACACGGAACGGGTTTCCTCCCAAGAATACCAGTGCATAGAAAAGACAACGCAATGCTTTTTCGAAAAATGAAGCTATTATAAGACCCAGGTCCCATCACATAATGCAACGCAAGCCGGAGGATAGGGTTTTACCTTATAACAGCCAAACATGCTAGGAACGTTTAAAAACAAATCATTTGATACTATAATAAGTGTATAGTGTCAAAACAATTTCAATCATAAATATCAATCATAGACGGCATAGCATCCCATGCTACTATGTCGCCATACTAGGCTCTACAAATAAAGCCGAAATATCTCGTATTGGAAATTGAATTTCCGTCATGAGTCGAGGCAAGGGGCAAGCTCCTCTCCGCTTCGAGACACTCTAGCAAATGCTCAGGACTACACACTCTGGGCAGCCACTTGGATCGGTTGGGCGGGTCCTCTCTTACGTTTGAGGATTGGCAATTCCTGAACACACGTTTCCCGGTCCTATCAGACCTAATATCGAGGCGCCTCATTCCAACAACCACAAAGGTGAAAAATATATAAATGTCAGGGCTGGTAAGTCACTGACACCACCAAAGCTAGAAAGAAACGTCGTGTTCTCCCAACGGTCCGTATCCCGTTTTTGACTTATACCGAGGTGTAAGGCTCGCGAATTCACGTTATACACAAAGCTGCCACGTAGGACGTGCTTTGATCATCAACCACAAGACTTTGCTTTTCAACAGAAGCCTTGATCAATTGCCACTTAGGCGTGCCACACAGGCAATTCATGCCATGCGACTGATGTCCATCGATATACAACCTCTGAGCTCGTACGTCTCAGAGAAGGGCGTTAAGCAAAAGAATAAATTCTCCGCTGCCAAACAGATGTATATTTAATAGAGATCAATCAACACAGAATAAAATCCAATGTCAGACACACAGTCCATTTACAAGTTCGTTCTGGGTCTGAACGAAACCGGATGCACTTTCCTCGCATATCCATCGATCTCCAAGTACGTCTGGACGACCACCAACTGATTCCCTCATCTTGGGTGTACAGCCCAATCAAGATCATCAGTAATCACCCAAACGATGTGAAGACTTCCGGTCTTCTACCACCGTCTTCATCTTCGACTTATCGTCGAATCAGTTATTCAGAATGGGTACAAACCCGGACTTTCCGAACAATCCGCGTATATAGTAAACAAATGTTACACAAACACAACATACGCCTCATTCCAATTCAACAGTCACTAACCGCAAATTAGTAAGAGAACAATTTCCCAAATATTAACCCCGAAGGCCGAAACCAACATCAGATCAATATCCAGGAAACCATTCTTCTTAACTAACCTACAACTAGTTTCTAAATTTCATATTCTTAGGGAAAGGTTCCCATTAATTTTATCCAAGATAAATTCTTTAAAATTTATCCTTTAATCTTCCTTTGGATATCATTTCAAACCAGATTATGGTTATCCAAACTAGTCGGGATTAGCGAACCACACCGAAGTAATTATTTATTTTATTTCCCAATCCCAACCTATTCATCCCATGAAGAAAAACTGGTAATACTCCATATCTAACACCACGGTGTTATCGGTAAAATTAATTACCATTTCACGTTCAAATCTAATTAAAGATTTAACTATCACTTTGGAGCAAAACTGGTAATACTCCATTCTCGCTCATTTGCCAAATTTGAGAATTTAAATTATCAATTCACATTTCAATCTAATTGCAGATTCATTAAAACTCCCTTTTCTGGGTTAAAGAACTAATGTCATTTAAAACATAGTTCACGATAAACCCAAATCACATTCTATTTGTTATCGGGTTAAAGAACAAGTGTCATTTAAAACACCCTTCACGATAAACCCACAAATCAATTCTATTAACAACCCATTTCAAATCCAAATTATTTATTTAAAAATAAATGGGTTTTAATTTTAGTTCAAAACTAGTTCATTTTGATAAAAAAAACTATTTTTATCTTTTCAAATATGGAGTTTTTCATCCCAATTTTTCCCAAATCATTTCTTATGATTTTACACAAATTATTATAATTTTTAATAATTCTATCAAGGCCCGTACAGTCGATTTCCATCAACGGTCATCGAATTGCACTTACAGCGACCTTTTTCCAAATTTGATTTGGACGTATCTCCAAATCCAACCGTTAGATTTCAAATTTCTAATATTCGTTAGAAAGCTCTTTTCGATACGAACCCAACAGTTCCAGTTTTAGGAGAATCCGACGGTCGGATCTCCCGTAATGTCCGTTCGAAGTCAATGGTCGAAATTCGCGAACTGCCGCAGCGCGGCGCATTCTATTCAGGCCATTATATTATATATATAATATATATAATATATATTTCATCGATTTCTATTTAAAACGAATTTTATAAATAGTTTTAAATTCGTTTCAAAAACAATTTCAACTTCCATTTCCAATTCAAATCAAAATTGAATTTTTCCTTATAAATTCGTTTTAAAATTCATTTCAATTCAATTCAAATTTCAATTCAATTTGAATTCATTTCAAATCGATTTTTAATCTATTTCAATTCGTTTTCAATTCAATTCGAATTCGTTTTATATTCAATTCAATTCGAATTCGTTATATATTCAATTCAATTCGAATTCGTTTTCTTTTCAATTCAATATAAAAACGAATATAATCGATATAAATATCGTTCGCGTCAAAATAGCGCATCTCTAATCAACACGGCTTTATATATTTCAATAATTATGTTATTCTATTCAACAAATGAATCTATATTTCTTTCAATACATGACTCTATATTTTTGTCAACACATGACTAATCTCAACGAGTGAGTACTGTCCACGTGTGACTATTTTGGTTATTTAATATATTTTATAAAAATTATGGTATCTGGTCGTTTGATTTCAAATCAGACTCCAACCGTAAATTAGTAAGAGAACGATTCCCTAAATATTAACCCCGAAGGCCGAAACCAACATCAGATCAACATCTAGGAGACCACTCATCTCATCTATTTTCCAGTTAATTTCTAATTTTGTATATGATAAAGATGTAAATTTTATTGTTAAAATATTTCGTTCAACACATGACTAATCTCAACGGATGAGTACGGTCAACACATGAACCTTTATTTTATAATTTTCATTATTTTCTAAATTGGAATGAGGCCCAATCAATTACCATATAAGGTTAATTATATGGATTCCATACAACACATGTATATAATAGCAACGATAAATAATCAACCATCATCCAAAGTGCACTACACTGTATAAGCATCAAATATAGATATCTAACGCTTATAACAGCCTGTCGATCCATCGATCGACATACAACTAATTATTGGGATTAGTGTATGCCGTGTTTTATCCCAATACCCGTGTGGGGTTTCAAACAATCAAACACAGATTTAATTTGTGCAGTTGGGCGATGTGTAAAATTTATCGTCCCAATCAATATCCTTCAAAAAGGTGTACATAAACAAACCGTCCGGTTTGTAAATGAATATTTATTTATTCACATTCATTATATTCATATTCATGTTAAAAATTATATTTTCAACGATCAAATTATTTTATTCAACCTATGAATATTCTATTCGGTTCATTTATTCAATAAAATGACATTTTTATTTTTCTAATTTATTTTAGAAAATTTCGGCGGCATAACGGCACGATACTAGAAACGGGACAAGGCCTAGCCTTATCCCCGGTCTAGTGATGGCCCACGCCATACACATATCAATCAATTCGATTACAACTCACCAAACAACCAACTTCAAATCAAATAATCTAACTAATCTATGCAACCAAACAAACAAGTCCATGGTCTGTGGACAGTGGTGTCGGGTGCTACTAAACACCGTCTGCATCCTAGTATATATATTTAACTAGAAAAGTAAATTTAAGGTGAGAAGTTCTCACCGAGGGTTCCACTCCGCCGTGCTTTGCTTTTGAACTGCTGAATCGCCTGAATCCATTTGTAATTCCAATACAGTCTTTTCACGCTGTTCAAATAAAAATTATATTTTTATTGCTTCATTCTAATAAATAAAATTCATATTTTTATTTCTTCTTCATATATATTTTTACAACGCTTATTTCAATATAAAAATTATATTTTTATATTTATGCTTCTTATATAAAGATCGGATTTTTATTTCACTACATATGTAAAAATAATATCTTTATATTCTCTATTATATAAAGATCATACTTTTAATACTTCTACCTTATAAAATCATATCTTTATATCTCCTACATAATAAAATCGAATTTTTATTGTCTATATTATATAAAAATTATATTTTTATTATCTCTACCACATAAAGATAATATTTTTAGTCTTTCTATAAGATAAAGATTATATTTTTATTCGCTACATGGATAAAACCCTTCCTTTTTATATTCTCTACTTTATAAAAATCGTATCTTTATTTATAAAATTCTAACTTTTCTATTACCATACAAACAAATAAAAACCAATTTTTATGTATATATAAAACCTAATTTTTATAACTTAAAAACTGATTTCCCTAAGTAAAAATGAAAATAAAATAAAATGTACACTCACTGTTTTGGGTTGTCGGAGGCTCCACGGCCAGAGGGGGAGTAGCACCAGCGTCTCGAGGTGGTAGGAGAGGCGAGGCAGTCCTCCAGATGGCGGTGGCGGCGCCTCAGGCTCGCGGTGGGGCCCTCGTATGCTGGCGGCTTTCAGAAGAGATGGGGGGGTCTCGATCTGGGCGTCGGTCTTCAGGAGATTCGAAGGGAGAGAGGGAGTAGAGGACGGAGGAGCGAGTAGGGCGGCGGCGGTCTCGATGGCCAACGACGGGGCTTGGACGAGAGGGCGACGGAGGGATTTAGGGCTCCGCCCCCTTTTTTTCTTTCTGAATAATGAATGAGGAGAGAGAGGGTGGAGAGAGTTATATAGTTTATATTATTTTAATTTAATTTTTCCATAAAAAGCAACCTTTACATTCGAACTCAAAATCGAGCCCACCGACTGTCAACCCGAACTAATTACCCCTATTCCGAACACAATGGGATATGTATCGTAAGCTGATTCGATCGTTTCGATCAGTTTTCGTCAAATTTACATTTAAATCATTATATTGAATTTTAAACGTACATTTCAATTTACTGGGGTCACATACTAACCAGAAAAATTCCAGAAAAATATTTTTTAGCTTCGTATTGACGATACGGTCCTAACAAAACTTATTTCGTCGAATTCTGAGACCGTTGAAAAAATGGCCATTTTCCAGTCGATTAAAATCAACGGAAACTGGTCAAACGCGTTTTCCTTTGCCATGCTCACATATTGATCCGAAAAATTATGAAATTTGAAACCTAACAATAATTTTACATCACGGATCCAACAAAAGTGGTTTCGTCGCAATCTTAGGTCGTCTGCAAAATTCCCATTTTTAAGGGCCTGAATTTCATAGCGACTATTCAGAATTTTCAACTGGGCATAACTTTTGATTCCCGCTATGAAATTTTTATTTTTCGGATTCGTTGGAAAGATATTCTCAATTTGATCCTATTATTTTTGGTTTCACTAAAATCCGGTTTATTTTGCACCCGGTACGTTCAATTGAAGTTTGAAATCGAATTATCGATCTACCGCGCCATTTTCAATTCTTTTTATAATTATAAATAATTATTTATATTCTAACGACGACGTATATAATATATACGTTCGAATTCTATTCAAAATAAATTTCTCGTCGATATTATTCAAAATAATTCATTTTAAATGTTCAAAATTCGCTAAAATTGCCAAAAATAAAATAAAAAATTTAAACTGGCTCGCATTTTCGGGTTGTTACAGTATTAATGAATTCAAAGATCGTTATTAGTCGATTAAACCTTTTTATTATTTATTAAAACTCAAGTTCATATTTAATTTTGAATTAAATTCAAATTGAGTTTTATAAATTAAAATCTTCGTTTTTAAATTAACAAAAATTCCTTAAAGGTCGACAAAAGTTTGCCAAAAATTCTGGGATATTACATTCTCATCTCATTAAAGAAATTTCGTCCTTGAAATTGAACAAAATGGGAATAGAAATAAGAATAGATAAAGGAGATAAATTCACCAAAGAGTTAGATATCCACACGACAAGTTTCCTAGGTACAATCTTTTGGATCGCCACTCCATTGTACCTTTGCATGCTTTACAATCTTGTTCCTCAATCTCCTTTCATCACGATTAACAATCTTGATAGGATCTCTTTCGACTACTAATTTGGATGTAACCTCTAAGTCTTGCCGAGCAGCCTCTTGAATGATTTGATCCGGATCGTGCATATACTATCGTAGACTATATACATGGAAAACATCATGTATTCCAAATAGCCAGATGGGTAGCTGAACTCTATAAGCCAAGGGTCCAATCCTTTCTAGAATAGGAAACAATCCAATATTACATGATGCTAGTTTTATTGTCTTTCCAATCCTTATAATCCACGCATTGGAGAGAATTTCAAATTTACCGAGTCTCCAACGGTGAATTCCAAAGCTCTTCTTCTACGATTGGAATAATTCTTTTGTCGATCCTGGGCTATTTTCAACTTATTTTTTAATCAAATCCACCATCTTTATGGCTCTTTGATCATATTGGGTTCAAGAACAAGTCTATCTCCGGACTATATCCAACAAGTGGGTGATTTGCAGGGACGCCATACAGTGCTTCGAAAGGTGCCAACTTAATGCTAGCTTGATGACTGTTGCTATAAGAAAACTCAATTAAAGGAAAATGACTTTCCCATGATCCTCCAAAGTCAAGGATTCATGCTTGTAAAAGATCATCTGATGTCCGGTTAACTCTTTCTATTTATCCGTCTAACTGTGGATGATACGTAGTGCTGAAATTTAATACAGTTCCAAAGGTGGCCTGGAAATCTTCCCAAAAACAACAAGTGAAGATTGGATCTCGATTGCTCACTATGCTAATCTGTATCCCATTCTCATACAATCTAACAATCTCTTTTTTATATAATTTTACTAGTCTTGCAGTAGTTCTAGATGGTTTTACCCGGATAAAATAGGCACTCTTGGTTAAATGATCCACAATAACCCATATACCTTGATTCCCTCTGCAAGTATGGGGTAATCCATTAATGAAATCCATCGAAACTTGGTCCAATTTCCACTTTGGTATTTTCAAGGGCTGAAGAAATCCTGTGGTTTACTGCTAATCACTTTTAATTTGTTGGCAAGTAGCACACCGCCCGGCATATATAGATATGTCCCTCTTCATCGTTTTCCACTAGAAAGTACGTTTAATATCATGATACATCTTGCTAACTCCTGAGTGGATACTGAATTTGAACTTGTGGCACTCATATAATAATTCTTTATGGTGTTCTTTAATGTTTACGGCAAAAATTCTCCCTTTAATTCTCAGAATGCTTTATCATTGATTTCAAAACTTAAACTCTCACCTTGTCGAATACTCTAAGCAATTCTTTGTAGAAATTCTTCTTTGCTTTGTTTGCTGGAAATTTTCTCTATAAGAGTTGGAGTGAAGACTAGTTAAGCAATGATAGCGTGCTTCTGGCTTAAGGCATCAGTGACTGCATTGGCTTTCCCAGGAGTATATTTAATATCTTGATTGTAAGAGGCTAGAAATTCCAACAAATGTTGTTACCTTAATCTCAAATCTTTTTGGGTGAATAGATATTTCAGAGACTTGTGGTCCGTCAATAATTCAAACTTCTCTCCTAGCAGATAGTGCCTTCATATCTTTAAAGAAAATATTACTGCTAATAGCTCCCAGTCATGATTCGGATAATTATTTTCGTGTGGCCTCATCTATCTACCTGCATAAGCAACAACTGTAGCTTCTTGCACCAAAACTGCACCGACTCCTTCTTTACAAGCATCGGTGTAAATAGATAATCCTTTATTTCCATCAATAATAGCTAAGACCGGGGCAGTGGTTAACCTTTTCTTTAACTCTGTGAAAGCGTCTTCATACTTGGGGGACCAGACAAACTTTAATTTTATTTGTCAACTTTGTCAAAGGTGAGGCTATCTTAGAAAAATCTTGAACAAACTTCCTGTAATATCCAACTAATCCTAAGAAACTCTGGATGTCTCTTGGGGTTGAGGGTCGCTTCCAATCTAGAATAGCAGATATCTTTCCTGATTCTACTGAGATTTCTTTTTCAGATATGATATGTCCAAGAAACTTGACTTCTTTTTCCTAGAAATGACATTTGGAAAGTTTTGATTTAAGCACATTTCTCCCAAGTATTTCCATAACAATCCTCAAATGTTGTGCATTATTCTCTTCGGTTCTTGAGTTGACAAGAATATCATCGATTAAAACTAATACAAATTTTTTCAATACTTGCCGAAATACTTTGGTTATTAGGTCCATGAAACAAGCAGGTGCGTTAGTCAATCAGAACGATATTACTAACCATTCGTAAAAAGTATCAGGTCCTCTAAAGGCAGTCATATGGATATGATCCTTAGAAATTTTAAGTTGATGAAAAACTTTGGCTAAATCCTTTTTTTAGAAAAATCGAGCACCACTCAATTGGTCGAACAGGTCATCTATTCGAGGTAAAGGGTATTTGTTCTTAAGGGTTTGCTTATTAAGGTCTCTATAGTCGGCACACAACCTTAAGTAACCATCAGACTTGGCTACAAATACCATAGCTGACCCCCAGCTTGAATGACTTAGTTGAATAAATCATTTATCCAAAAGTTCTTGAATTTGTTTATTTAGCTCTTCTTTTTCCTTCGGTGCCATTCTCCGACTAGGATGAACAATAGATCTGGCATAAGGTAATAAGTCAATACTGGACACAATTTCTCTATATGGAGGGGGACTTTTAACTTCTTTAAATACATCGGAATTTTTTTGATGATGGGTATAGTTTCTATGTCAATATTAGGGTATATATCAATCTATCTCTTTCTAAACTAGGGTCTTCACAAGATAGTTCGATAAACTTTCCTAACTTCGTTTTTACTAATACCTTTCTGTTTACAAATTCTAACTTTGCTTTCTACTCAGTTAACTAGTTCATTCCAAGTATAATTTCAAATTCATCAAAATCTAAAATAAATAGGTCGAAAGGGAATTGATGATGCGAATAAGAGATAGGGGATTCTTTACAATATAGATACAGAATAGTAGGTCCTCCTCCTGGATTTTTCACACAAAAAGGGTCCTGAAGAATTTTTATTTAAGGTTTAATTCTTCTACCGTACGTTTGGAAATGAAGCAATATGTAACACCAGTATCGAACAGAACTCAAACTAATTTAACACAAATGAAAATATTACCTTCTAACACTCCTTTCCCTTTGTAATCTCTTGAAGTTGAGTGGTCGTCCTTGACAGCATAAACCTTTGCCACCTCTGCTTTATTCATTATGGGACAGTCCTTGATTAGATGTCCAAACTTATGGCAGTTATAGCATTCCCTAGTCTCCTAATTTGGCTTTGATTTCTTTGGTTTGCTACTCTTACTTGAATAATGCCCTTTCTCCTGGTAGTTTTAACATATAACATTCTAGAGTAATCTTCCCTGGTTTCTTTCTTCCCTTTGTTCTGCCCTTGCTTTTTCCCGTTGAACTTTCTTTTCTTCCAGTTGCTGCTATTATTGCCTTCCTTCTCTTCAAGTGTCTTCTACTTATCTGAAGTCGCAAATCTATGCCCCATATCCACCAAGTCAACAAATGACTTCTTCACATGTCCGGACATCCTCTTGTGGTACTTTTGCTTCATTCCCTTGATAAACCTCTCGTTCTTCTTTATTGGGGTATCAATCAGCACTGGTCTGAAATGAAACAGATCATCAAACTTGTTCAATTACTCCTCAAAAGACATATTTCCCTGCTTGAGATCCATGAGTTCTTCATAAATCCTGGAGACTCCCGCTGAAGGCATATAACATTCCTTAAAAATTCTTTTGAATTGTTCCCACGAAATGTCGTCCTCTGCTCTTCCCTGAATGATAGTTTCCCACCATATTGCAACTTCGTCCTAAAATTGCCAAGTAGCCAATATCCTTTTCTAATCATCCTCCAAGTTCAAACCTTTAAAAATCTTCTTGCATGAATTGATCCAGGCTCGAGCCTCTATAATATCCTCAACTCCTTTAAATGGATTTCCACCCAAATTCGTATAATGCTTGTTGCGAGTAGGAAAACTGAATTGGATATGAGCTTGAATTGCATCGTCCTTTGTTGTTGCAGTGTCACGACCATTGGTGGTGGTGGTGATGCTTCCTCCTTTACGCCCTCTTCCACCACTCATTTCCCACTATTTGTAAATAGTACAGAATGCTTGTTAAGGCATATAGACGAATTTATCTTAAGGATTATGGAATAGTTGAGAGTCTTTACATTCGCTTGGATTTTACTCACCCTAGGATATTACTAACCCTATTCTAATGAGCTTTCTAATGAGTTATACCCTAAAGCTTTATATGAACCAAAGCTCTGATACCAACTGTAAGGACCCAAAATTTCAACCTTCAAAAATCAGCATTCGACACAACATAAGTATCAAATGTAGGAGATTCAAACGTCGAATTCCTAATCGTCTGGGGTTATAACACATCAGAAAACAATCATAACCGAATAAAATAGCTTATCAATGATATAATATGAGATACATCAAGGTAACATCATCAAAAACAATAGAGTAATGTACATATCCAGATACATGAAACACTGGATACAAAAGTAACAGTGGAAAATAAATTAAAGAGAGTGAATCCAAAACATGCTCCATCTTCACCTCAAAGATCCAAAAGATACTTCACAATAGCTAAAGGTGCTCCACAAAAGGATGCTCCACAAAAGGATCCAAAATTCAAGCTCTAAAACATTCTACAAACCTGACTCTTAGGTTGCCCATGTAGAAAATATAGGCACCCAGAGTTTAAGAGAGAAAATGATAAACTCTAGGTCAGTCATGAGACTGAGTAAAGAAACTCAATATATTTGTTAAGTGCAATAAAACTCGCAATGCTTTTTAAAAATGAAGCTACCATAAAATCTCGTGGCACACACAAATCAAACACAGACATGGATGAGTTTTCTCCTTATAATAACCAAACATGCTTGATACGCGAAAATCATTTGATATTATTATTAATACATAGTGTGGAAATTACTTTCACAAATAAATGTATCAATCTTAGCTGGCATAGGTACTGTATATTATGTCGACGTATATGTTTACAACTAAAACCGTACAAACTCATAGTGGAGAATAGATTTCCAACAAATGACTAGGCTAAGAAATTCCTTATCGATGGGTACATTTCTAGAGGAATGTCCTGAGAACAACTCAAGTTATCTACCAACACAAGGATGGGATCTCCCTTAATTGGATTATGCCTGAGTATATCATCTCCTAGTCGATACCAACCTTAAACGGGGGCATCGCAACATCATCAACCACAAAAAGTAGAAGTTGCCACATAAGTAATACCCGGGCTTCATACATGGTACACTTTTTATCTAGAAGGAGATAATAACTCATAATCTTGCTACATTTTCCTGTTTTGGCCATTTTCCGTGGTGTGAGGCTTGTCGAAGTCTCGTTACACAAAGCTACGCTTTAACTAAGCCATTCTTTGATAATCAATAGAACAATCACTCAGTATTCGATGATGTCAGTTCATAATATACGATATATAATTACTAACCATATCACATTTAAGCTCGTAAGTCTCAAAGAAGGGTGTTAACTAAAAGATAACCTCTCTGCCACCAACAGAAATATGTTTAGTAAAGATTAATCAATATATCAAAAAATACGATGTGAGAAACACATCCATACAAATCTGTTCTGGGTCTGAACGAATCCGAAGGCACTTTATTCCTCGTCTAATAAAGAAGAGAAACTCTTGCAAATCCGGAAATTCTTCAAATAAGTCCAGACATACTACTAAATAAAATCTCAATACTAAAGCGACCCAATGAAGACAAAGTCAACCAAAGATAAAGATGCTCCACAAAAAGATACTCCATAAAAGCTAAAGATGTTATACAAAAAGATACTCCATAAAAGCTAAAGATGCTCCACAAAAAGATCCAAAATAAAAGCTCTAAATCACTGCTACAAACCTGACTCTTAGGCCACCATGTAGAAAATATGGGCACCCAGAGTTTAAGGGGGAAAACGATAAACTCCAGATCAGTCATGGGACTGATGCTAGAAACACAATATATTTGTTATGTGCAATAAAACTCGCAATGCTTTTGAAAAGTGAAGCTACCATAAGGTCTCGCGGCACACACACAATGCAAACATAGACATGGATGAGGATTCTTCTTATGATAACCAAACATGCTTGATACATGAAAACCATTTGATATTATTATTAGTACATAGTATAGAAATTACTTTCACAAATAAATGTATCAATCTTAGCTGGCATAGGTACCGTATATTATGTCGATGGATAGGTTTGCAACTAAAACTGTACAAACTCGTAGTGGATAATGGATTTCCAAAAAATGACCAGGCTAAGGAACTTCCTTACCGATGGGTACATTTCTGGAGGAATGTCCCTAGAACAACTCAAGTTCTCTACCAACACAAGGTCGGGATCTCCTTTAACTGGATCATGCCTGAGTATATCATCTCTCAGTCTTTAAAAACCTTAAACTGAGGCCTTGTAACATCAACAACCACAAAAAGTAGAAGTTGCCACATAAGTAATACCTGGGCTTCATACCATGGTACACTTTTTATCGATAAGGAGATGATAACTCATAACCTTGCTGCATATCTCATATTTTGGTCTTATTCCGAGGTGTGAGGCATGTCGAAGTCTCGTTACACAAAGCTACGCTTTAACTAAGCCGTTCTTTGATCATCAAAAGAAAAATCACTCAGTATCCCATACTGTCAGTTCATAATATACGATATGTGATTACTAACCATATCACCTTTGAGCTTATACGTCTCAAAGAAGGGTGTTAAGCTAAGAGATAACCACTCTACCACTAACAGAAATATGTTTAGTAAAGATGAATTAATATATCACAAAATACAATGTCAGACACACATCCATACAAATTTGTTCTGGGACTAAACGAATCTGAAGGCACTTTATTCGTCGTCCAATAAAGGAGACAAGCCATTGCAAATCCAGAAATTCTCCAAATATGTCTAGACAAACCGCTAAATAAAATCTCAATACTGAAGCAACCAATGAAGCGAAAGTCAACCAAAGCTAAAGATGCTCCACAAAAAGATACTCCATAAAAGCTAAAGATTCTCCACAAAAAGATCCAAAATAAAGCTCCAAATCACTGCCACAAACCTAACTCTTAGGCCGCCGTATGGAAAATATAGGGACGTAGAGTTTAAGGGGAAAAACGATAAACTCCAGGTCAATCATGGGACTGATGTGAGAAACTCAATATATTTGTTTTGCCCAGTAAAACTCGCAATGCTTTTGAAAAATGAAGCAACCATAAGGTCTTGCGGCACACATACAATGCAAACGCAAACATGGACGAGGTAGTTTCTTATGATAACCAAACATGCTTGATACACGAAAATCATTTGATATTATTATTAGTATATATTATGGAAATTACTTTAACAAATAAATGTATCAATTGTGATAACCCCAAACTCCCATAATACGAAAGCAAGGATAATTATTGGAACATAATACGTAAACAATAACAGCAGAAACGAAATATAGAATTACAGCAGAAAATGTACTTCAAATTACACTAGGAATAATATATCATAAGAGTTACACAGCATAATAGGATCATACATAGTACTAATACAGTTTCATCTTAATATAAAATGTCTGCAGCGGAATCAAACGTAATGTAACGACCCAGAATTTGGGGCCAATTTAAAAAATTTATTTTAGAAATTTTAGTGGATTTTAATGTTTAAAATAATCTATTTTAAATAATAACGACTACAAATTTATTTTAAAACGAATAAATTCAATTTAATTATAAAAGGAGTTTAAAACAGCGCTGCAGTTTGAAAATTTGAATTTGAACTTTGATTGAACGTACAGGATTCAAAATAAGTCAGAATTGAGCGAAACAAGAAATATTTAAATCTCTTTAATCATATCTTTCTAACGAATCTAAAAAACTGAAATTTCACTTTAAAAGTTGTAACTTATGGCCAGTTCAAAATTTAGAAAAGTCGTTGTAGAATTTATATATATATTAATATTATATATAGGCCTTAAAAATAGCCATTTTGCAAACGACCTCAGTTTTCGACGAAACCACTTTTGTAGGAACTGGAATGTCAAATTATTGCTAGATTTCAATTTTCATAATTTTTCGAATTAATATGTGAGCGTGGCAAAGGAAAACGTGTTTTGACTGTTTTAGTCAAATTTAATCGACTAATAAAAGGCCATTTTTCAAACAGTCTCAGAATTCGACGAAATTAGTCTTGTCAGAACCGTATCGTCAAAACATAACCAGAAATATTTTTTCTGGAATTTATAGAGTCCGTATGTGGCCCCGGTAATTTAAAATGTACGTTTGAATTTAATAATTAAATGATTTATAATTGAATTTAAAGAAAAACATATCGTAAAAGCTGAACTGGGTTACGAAACATATTCCATTGTGTCTGGAACGGGGGTATTTAGCTAGGGGCGACACTCGTTGGGTTCGATTTGGAGTTCGTATAGGAAAACATGAATTATTGAATTAAATAAATAAATTAAAAGGGAAATACACGGTATAAATACCCTGTACTATACCCTATACGGATAACCCTAATTCCTCAATACTACAGCAGCCGTTCTATTCAAATCTATGGCCGAAATTGTCAACCCTTCATCCCTTAATTTCTTTTAATCTACTCAGAATTAATTCACAAATCAATACTCGAATCGAAGAGCATTTCGAGTTCAACAAATTGGTAGGGTTATGATCGTGTTTAAGGATGTAGATTGGGCGAACTTGGGCTCTAAACCCGACGAGTTCGGGCGCGGTTTCATGGAGGAGGGGCACGCCGAGTTCGACAGGAACTGGGGCGCTGGTGGCTCCGGGCAAGGCCGACGTCGCGGTGAAATCGGATCGGTCTCCGGTGCCTCGAGGGATGTGCGGTGGCGTGCCCTAATGGAGCAACGATGGGTCTGGGTGACTGAATGAAAAACGATGAATACAGAGAACAGATAGAAGAAGGAGGGTGCGGCCTAGTTTGTTAGAAGGGGTAATTAAAGAATTTAATTAAATTAACTAATTAATTAATGTAATTAAAGTTCAAACTATTATAACTTCTGCAAATCTTATCAGAATTTGACGAAACAAGTTGTGTTAGAATCGCAGTGAAGAGATCTACATGATGGAACTGACAAGATTCAAAACAAAGCACTTTGGAATTTCAGTCAAATTTGAACGCAAATTCAAATAAAAGCAATGTGAGATTTCTATTTTTAAATTAAAATCAATTGTTTATTTATTTTATTTTATTCATTCAGTATGAAATTCATGTTGTATGTATATACTCATTTAAATGTTGACTGTGCTGTGATTGTGATGGACGATTGATTGTGATTGTGTATTCATGTTTGTTAGAATTTTGTATATACGATAAGATCATATTTTATCGTATATATTTGAATAATCAATTTTGTCATATATATTTGAATGATCAATTTTGTCATATATATTTGAATAATCAATTTTGTCATATATATTTGAATAATCAATTTTTTCATATATATTTGAATAATCAATTTTCTCATATATATTAGAATAATCAAATTTTGTTATATATCATAAAAATCAACATTTTTGTATATTAAAAGTGAATTAGACAAAATAAACATTTTTGTTATATAATTGTCATGTTAGGCAAAATAAACATTCTTGTTATATAATTGCCATGTTATTATAAAATTTTCATTTTAGTTAGAAAATGTTATATTAATATAGAATTGTCTTTTCAGTTAGATAATGTTATATTAGCATTAAATTGTCACGTTAGATAAAAGATAACATTTTGTTTGGAAATGTTGCATTAGAAATAAAAATATCATTTTATTTAGAATTATCATTTTTAACTAAAAATATCATGATAGAATGAAGATAACATTTTCTGTTAGAAAATACACAATAAGTAAAATTAACATTTGCATTGTAAGATGTGACATTAAAGTAAACTTAACATTTTTTTTAAATTGAAATATATTATGCAAATCAAAACAACATTTTTATTTGAAATGAATTATGCATATAAAATGACCTTTTGATTTGAAACCTGTTATGAAAATAACATCTTTGTCAAAGTATGATTATAGAGATAAAAATCACAATTTTGTGAAAACATGTTTTATAGAAATTTGTTATATAAATAAAAAAACACATTTTTGGTCGAAACTTGTTTTGTGAATAAAAATCACATTCTTGTCAAATCAAGATTATAGAAATAAAAACAACCTTTTTATTTGAAATGTGTTTTGTAAATCAAAATAACATTTTTATTAGAAATTTGCAATGATAACATTTTTAGAAATGTGTTGTGAAAAATCATATTTTGACACTAGAAATGTTAACATTAGAAAAATCATATTTTGACACTAGAAATGTTAACATTAGAAAAATCATATTTTGACACTAGAAATTTTAACATTAGAAAAATCATATTTTGACACTAGAAATGTTAACATTAGAAAAATCATATTTTGATACTAGAAATGTTAACATTAGAAAAATCATATTTTGATATTAGAAATGCTAACATTAGAAAAACCATATTTTGATACTAGAAATGTTAACATTAGAAAAATCATAGTTTGTTATAAAAAGTTGCATTAGAATAAAATCATGTTTTGTTATAAAAAGTTTTCATTAGAATAAAATGAGTTTAACCAAATTTATCACTTTTGGTCAATAAAATGGGTTTAAACAAAATTCTCATTTTGTTTGCAATAGAAGTTAATAAACAAAATCATCATATTTGTTTACATTAAAAAGAAGAAGTTAAGAATGTATATTTCTTACATTAAAAAGAATGAGTTAAAATGTATATTTTTATATACATTAAAAAGAATGAATTAGTAATGGACATTTTCTCACATTAAAAAGTATGAAGTAGAAATACACCTTTGCCATTAAAATGAATGAGGCTAAAATATACATTTTGGTAAATAAATACGAGTTAAGATTTTTATTGCCATTTGTTCACAATAAAAAGTATTGAAATGTATGTATGAATGTTGAAATGTGTGATGGGTTAAATATAATGTTTAGTATACTCAAGTTTGAATATTACACTCCCATTTACAAGTTACCCGACTTGTTTATGTGATTGGGACGATAATTTTCACACATCGCCCAAGTGCACAAATAATTTATTATTTGTTTGATGAATGAAACCCCACACGGGTATTGGGATGATATTGGACGCACACTAATCCCAATATTTAGTTATCTGTCATCGATGGATTGACAGTCTGTGATGAGCGTTAGCTATTTACTTTAATGCTCACACAGTTATAAATTCCACTTTGGGTGTTATTTGAATGCTTGGTAATTATGTATCATGATTGTTAATTACATACAATACATGGTTGTTGATTGAGTCACATTCCAATAAAGAATATTTTAGAAAATGTCTTAGAAAAAGAATATATTTTGGAAAAATATATTTTTATTGAATGAATTAGTTATTAACTAAAATAAATCATTAAATTAAGATTTAAAGAAGTTTTCAAAATTAGTGAATATTTGATTGAAATTAAATTAAATAATTTGGATTTTGGGTTTGTCGTGAATGGTGTCTTCAATAACACCTTTCTTAAACCCAGTTGAGAAATGAATAAATCTTTTAATTAAGATTATTAAAAGTTTTCAATTTATATTTACTAATTGAAATAAGATGAAATGTGAGTCGGGTTTATTGTGAACTATGTTTCTAAGCGACATTTGTTCTTTAACCCAACTGATAGCGAAAGTATGAATTGGAATTTATAAATCTTTTATTAAGATTTAAATGGAAATTTTCCAAAAGTAAAGTTTTCCAATTTAATACATTAAATTGGAATTGAATAGGATTCGAATTAATTATAACTGAGATAAGCTTCTGTAAAAGAAGGCCGATACTATATATGGAATTTAAGAGGCCTTGCTGTTATTCCATTTATATTATTGGTTGGATACAGAAATTTATAACGATTATATATTGATTTGTTTTTTGTGAAGATTCCATATTTTATGGAAGACGATTTTGGGTTTACCGTGAACTATGTTTTAAATGACATTAGCTCTTTAACCCAGTTAAGAATAAGATTTATTTCTTAAATCTAAAGAATCATTTAATAATGATTTTTGATATTTAAAACCAAATGGTGTTTTGAAAAAATCTTTAAAAGAAAGATTTAAGAGTAAATGTAAAGAATTTATCTTTGATAGAATAATTTGAATATTTTATTTAAAAGAATATTCTGAATTGGAATGAGGCGTCGGAGGTGTTTTTATAGTACTCGATTTTTAATTATAAAATTACGTGAGTTATTCGGGAAGACCGGGTTTAATCCATTCCGAATAATTACTACAACGATGAAGAGTCAAAGATGAAGACGGTGGTTGAAGACCGACGATCTTCACATCGAACGGATGTGTTGCTACAGAGACCCTTGATAGGAGTAGCTACCTTGAAGGGCTTAAGTGGTGGCCGTCCGGACTATTTTTTATTGTTTGGATTTGGTTTTCGCTCAGACCCAGAGCATAAGCTAGTAAATGGATGTGTGTCTGACATTGGATTTCGTTCCATGTGAATTACATCGATTTCTGTTAATGTATGTCTGTTTGGTGGTGGAGGATTTATTCTCTGCTTAACACCCTGGTATATATTAATAGTGATTGATTGTATGGCGTGAATTGTCAATGTGGCACGCCAAGATGCAAATGATCAAGGATTTTGTTGAAAAGCAGGGCCTTGTGGGATGATCAAAGCATAGCCTATTACGACATAGCTTTGTGTATATCGTGACTTCGCGAGCCTCACACACCGGTATGAGTCAAAAACGGGAGAAGGGACCATAGGGAGTGCACACGTTTCTTTCTAGCTAGTGGTAGTGTCAGTGCTTAAATTGGCTGGCATTTTACTTTTGTGGATGATGGATTTTGAGGCGCCTCGGATTTTTATAGGCCGTTAGTGGTCATACTATAGGTTCAAAGGAACCGGGAAACGTGTGTTCAGGCATAACCAATCCACTGCCGATAGGCGGGGACCAGCCCTACCGCTCCAAGGGTTCACTGCGGGGGATCCTGAGGCATTTGCTAGAGTGTCTCGAATCGGTGAGGAGCTCCTCTCTAGCCTCGACTCATGATGGAAATCCAATTTCCAATACGACCTTGCGGTTTTGATTGTAGAACTAGTATGGCGATATAGTAGGATGGGGTACTATGCCGTCTATGATTAATACATTATGATTGAAATTGTTTTTGAAATATATATACTCAAAAATATACACACTAATATTAAATCCGTTTTATCGTTTCAAGCATCTTTTGACCATTATAAGGTAAAACCCTATCCTCCGGTTTGTGTTGCATTGTGTGATGGGACTTGGGTCTTATAATGGTTTCATTTTTCTAAAAATCATTGCGTTGTTTAACGATTTACTTTAAGTTCATGCACTGGCAATCCAATGGAGTAAACCCGTTCCGCGTTAGCGGCGTGGTCCTGTAATTAGCCTTATTAGATAAGTTTAGTTAAGATTTCTTATACCAATCCCATGACTGACCTGTAGTTTGTTTCACTGGCAAACTCGAGTGCCCATATTTTCCACATGGGCAGTCGAGTAGCTTTTGCAGATATATTTACAGGATCCTGGTTTACAGCTGAAGCGGTATTCGGAAAGCTCTGTATCCGTGTATTCCTTTCAGTTGTATATTTGTAAAAAAAATCCGCTGCTATTTAAATGTAATTTAAATCTCTGATATTATTATATTTCTATTGTGTAATTAAGTATTCATACTCTGTTACATTCTTGTACTCTGATGTAATTGTTGTAATCAGCAATAAAAATGTTCTTTAGTTTATGTTCTGATGTGTGTTGTTCTCAAAGCAATCTAGGCTTTCCTTTATTGGGAAGTTTGGGTCATTTCACGTAATATACTAAATGAAGTATGAACAGCATAATAGAAATGATAGGATCCATCTTCAGCTCTATAGCTATCCAGAATGAATCTGCTAAAACCTGTATACAAGGCTTCCCATGTGGAAAAGAGGGTACCCAAGTTTGCAAAGTGAAACAAACAACGAGTCAGTCGTAGGACTGGTATGAGAAATCTATTTAACCTATTTGATCATAAGGCTAATCACAGGACCACGCCGCTAACGCGTAACGGGTTTACTCCATTTGATTGCCAGTGCATATATAAAGTAAATCGTTAAACAACGCAATGCTTTTTAGAAAAATGAAACCATTATAAGACTCAAGTCCCATCACACAATGCAACGCAAACCGGAGGATAGAGTTTTACCTTATAATGGTAAAAAATGCTTAATACGATAAAACAAATTTGATATTAGTGTTATATATTTTTAAAAACATTTCAATCATAATGTATCAATTATATACGACATAACTACCATATACTATGTCGCCGAATATAGGTTTACAATCAAAACTTTATGGGTCATATTGGAAGTTGTATTTCCATCATGAACCAAGGAAAGGGATCGTCCTTACTGAATTCGAGACACTCTAGCCCGTGCCTCAGGACAACTACTCAGTCAAGCCCTTAGGAGCGCCAGGGTCGGTCCACAAATATGTTAGTGGATTGGTTATGTCTGAACAATACGTTTTCCCGCCCTATGGGGCATAAAATAGAGACACTAGGGACTCGTGTCATCCACATAAGTAAAAATATTTGGGCTTGTAAAACCTAGACACCATTTCTAGCTAGAAAGAAACGCATGTTCTCCCTAGGGTCCTTCTCCCGTTTTTGGTTCATACCGGGGTGTGAGGCTCGCGAAGTAATGTTGTACACAAAGATATGCTACAATAAAGCTGTGCTTTGATCATCAACCATAAGGCTCTGCTTTTCAACAATAAGCCTTGATCATTTGCATCTTGGCATGCCACACTAAAAATTCACGCCATGCGACTGATGTCTACCAATATATAACCTCTTAGCTCGTGCGTCTCAGAAAAGAGTGTTAAGCAAGAGAATAAATTCTCTGCCACCAAACAGATATATATTAAATAGAAATCAATCAGCACAAAATAAAATCCAATGTCAGACATACATCCATTTACAAGTCCGTTCTGGGTCTGAACGAAACCGGAGACACCTTATTCCTCGTCCCATATGTCCAATACGGAAGAGAGGCTCTCGCATATCCGGACAATCAACAAGTACATCCGGACAACTACCACTGTAACCCTTTCAAGGCAGCAACTCCAATCAAAGGCATCAGTAGTCATCTATTCGATGTGAAGATCGCCGGTCTTCGATCACCGTCTTCAAATTTTCGACTTCCAATCGTCGTATAATTATTTGAAATGAGATTTAACTCGTACTTTTCTAATAATTCTCGAATATATATAATTTTAAAGAAACTCTTTCCATTCCATATCGTTTATAATATTTTATAACGATTTATCGCTATTTTTATTTATTTAAAAAAATAGCCATTTTCAATTAAACGACGCTTCGGGTCATTGCATGGCCCTGGCGCTATTTTCACCAAATTTTGATTTACACATTTCTCAAAATCTAACCATTGGATCTTAGCAAACTTTATATCATTGGAAAGATTTTTCCAAAACGAACCCAATAGTCCCAATTTTGGGAAAATCCGACGGTCGAATCTTTCGGTATAATCGTTTGAAGTTACGATTTCAAAATGCGAACTGCAGCAGCGCGATTCGTTTTATTATATTTATATATAAATATAAATCGTTCAACGATTTCAAACCATTTTCTATTTAATATAGATTTCTTTTGTATATGAAATCATATATTACATTAAAATGTAATTTTTAATGTTAACACAATTTCTTCCATCAATGAATCTTTCATATGATTCAGATATATTACATAAAAATGTAATTTATCTTATCATTCATCCATTACATTAAAATTATAATCTTTTATTTCAATGTATTCTTACATTGAAAAATGTAATCTTTTATTTCAATTTTTATTTACATTAAAAAATGTAAATTTCTATTTCATTCTTTATTTACATTGAAAAATGTAACTTTTTATTTCACTCTTTATTTACATTGAAAAAACGTAACTTTTTATTTCATTCTTTATTTACATTGAAAAATGTAACTTTTTATTTCACTCTTTATTTACATTGAAAAATGTAAATTTTTATTTCACTCTTTATTTACATTGAAAAATGTAAATTTTTATTTCATTCTTTATTTACATTGAAAAATGTAACTTTTTATTTCACTCGTTATTTACATTGAAAAAATGTAACTTTTTATTTCACTCTTTATTTACATTGAAAAATGTAAATTTTTATTTCATTCTTTATTTACATTGAAAAATGTAACTTTTTATTTCATTCTTTATTTACATTGAAAAATGTAAATTTTTATTTCATTCTTTATTTACATTGAAAAATGTAACTTTTTATTTCATTCTTTATTTACATTAAAAAATGTAAATTTTTATTTCACTCTTTATTTACATTGAAAATATAAATTTTTATTTCATTCTTTATTTACATTGAAAAATGTAACTTTTTATTTTTAATCTTGCATTACATTAAAAATGTGTATTTTAATATAAATGCATTTCTATTTAACAAATGACTATTTTTAATGTTGGATTACATTAAAAGTGTATATTTTAAAGTAAAGACATTTTAACATAACAATGGTTATTTTTAATGTTATGTTTACATTAAAAATGTAAATTTCAAAGAAAACACTTTTTGTTATTGCAATGACCATTTTTAAAAGGTTCATTTACAAAAGAATGTAAAATTTAATGTAAAATATTTTTAATTATAACAATGTTCATTTTAATGTAAAACATTTATAATGCAAAATCTAATGTAAATACATTTTATATAGTAATGTTTTATTTTAATGTTTTCATATACATTAGAATGTAAAATTCCAATGTAAACACGTTTTCTATAGTAATGGACATTTTAATGTTTTCATATACATTAAAAAGGTAAAATCCAGTGTAAACACATTTTTATTTGACAATGTTTATTTTTGAATGTTTTATTTACATTAAAAGTGTAAGCTTTCAAAGTAAACACGTTTTCATTTATCAATGCTTATTTTTATTGTTTCATCTTCATTTAAAATGTAATTTCCAATATCACTACATTTTTATTTCCCAGTGTTTTATATACATTAAAAAGGTAAAAGTAAATGTCAACACATTTTTATTTTTCAATGTTTTTTTAATGTTTTATATACATTAAAACGGTAAAAGTAAATGTTAACACATTTTTATTTAACAAATGACCATTTTTGATTTACAGCAAAAATATGAATTTTATGTTGACATATAATGATCATTTTCATGTTCATATATATATATATATATATATATATATTAAAAATCTAATTTTTCATACTATTCGAACAATTAATATATGTAACACAGATATTTTATAACACAAAAATATTTCAGGAAATTTTGGCAACATAACGGTAGGGTAAGTAAAACCGGCACCATCCTGATGTACGGCTTCTCACACTACCTTAGGCCTCGCAGCGTTTTTAAGGGGTTTAATTTCCTAATACATTTTTCTAGGCAATCTAATGCCACAATATCAATCAATTTCATTTCAACCACAATCAATCACCCAAAAATCAACCAATTCCACAACATAATATAATCAAGTCGTCCATGGTCTGTAGATGACGGGTGTCGGGAGTTTCTAAATTCCGTCTGCATCCTAAAATAATTTGTATTCAATTAATTTGGATTCAGAAATCCCACCTCTCTTTCGACTTCTCTTAGCGAGCTCTAAAAATTCTCCGATCTCTTCTAGAATGTAGAAGACGTCCTCACGGTCCCGGTATCTCTTGTTTCACTAGATTTCGACCATAAATGAAAAAGATATGATTTTTATTCGATTATCAAGCTTTGTAACAGTTTAAGATGTTGAAATCACTTTAAAATAAATAAACCGCTACCTTTCTGAAATGGTTCAAAACTAGGTTTGAAGATTTCGCGAAATCCGTGAAGCTTCGCGTCGATCAGCCGGCGCCACGTGAAAGAGGACGGAGAGGCGCGCGTCTCGAGGTAGGTGGGTCCCACTGCGATGGCCTGAGTCAATCTTGGCGGCGATTGGAAGTTGCAAACTTCCTGACGTCGGATCTCGCTCAATACTGAACGGTAGGGGTTGAAGTTGGTATGGATGTGTAGCTTAAAAGGAGATCTACAAAATTCCCAACATGAGCATTTGATTTTGATGCGTGGATTGGGATCTAAGGAGGAGAGAAGGTGGCGATGGCATTCCATCATTCGAACTGGGTGATCGGGTTTTCCAGAAAAGTGATGGAGACTTTGATTGGCTAGGGGATTATATATTTAATTTTTAATTCATTTAAATACGAAAATACCCCTTAGTCCATAGAACTCCAATTCCAACCCAACGACTGTCGCCCCTAGCAAAATACCCCATTCCGGACGCAATGGAATATGTTTCCTAAGCCCATTCGACTGTTTCAGTCAGTTATTCTTCAAATTAAATAATGAAACATTTAATTATTTAATTTGATCGAACGTTTTAATTTACCGGGGCCACATACTGACTCAAAAAATTCCCAAAAAATAAATCTAGCTATGTTTTGATGATACGGTCGTAACAAAATTAATTTCGTCGAATTTGGAGACCGTTTGAAAAATGGCCATTTTCTGGTCGATCGAAATTAACTAAAATTGACAAAACACATTTTCATTTGCCACGCTCACATATTAATTCCAAAAGTTATGAAAATTGGAATCCTGTAATAAGCTGACATTCCGTATCCAACCAGGGTGGTTTCGTCTAAAACGGAGGTCGTTTGCAAAATGGCTATTTATACGGGCTATATATTACATTAAATTCCATAGCGACTATTCTGAATATTCAACTGGCCATAACTTTTGATTCCCTCTATGAAATTTCAATTTTTCGGATTAGTTGGAAAGATATTTTTAAATAGATTTAAATATTTTTGTATTCACCAAAATCCGATTTATTTTGCATCCTGCACAGTCAGTCAAAGTTCAAATTCAAATTTTCAAACTGTCGCGCTATTTCTAACTCCTTTTAAAATTTAAAATAAATATATTCGTTCTAACTTCGATTTAAATAAATTTTTAATCATTATTATTTAAAATAAATTTTAACTATTCAAAATTCAATAAAATAGCCAAAACAAAAAAAAAAAATTGGCCCGGATTTTCCGAGTTGTTACAATCTCCCCCACTTAAAATCTTTTCGTCCCCGAAAAGGAAACAATAGTAAAGTAGGAAACAGAACGGAAAATGTAAAAAATTGTAAATGTACCTTGCACTATAGCTAGTCAGAGATATCCATTCTGCACTGGGGATAAGCCTTTTTGATGCTATCCTCGGTCTCCCATGTACAGTCTCTAGGATCTCCGCTCCATTGCACTTTGACTAGATGGATTCTGTTCCTCAGAATTTGGGTTTCTTTGCCAATGATCTTTACCAACTCCCTTCTTACTGCTAAGTTCGGGGTAATCTCCAAATCTTGTTGTGCAGCTTCCTCCACAATCAAGTCTGGATCATGTGCGTGCTTTCGAAGTTGAGACACATGGAATACCTCATGCATTCCTGGTAACCAGTCAGGCAACTGAACCCTGTAAGCGAGAGTTCCAATTCTTTCTAGAATAGGGAATGGACCAATGAATCTAGGAGCCAACTTCCCAGTCTTCCCAAAACGAACTACTCCTCTTAATGGAGAAACTCTCAAGTACACATAATCGCCAACAACAAATTCTAAATCTCTTCTTCTTGAATCTGCATAACTTTTCTGTCGGCTCTGAGTAGTTAGCAGTCGCTTCTTAATGAAATCAACTTTGTCTGAAGCTTATCGAATCATGTCGGGACCCAATACTAGTCTATTGCCTGGTTCAACCCAACGTGTGGGAGATCTACAAGGCCTGCCATATAATGCTTCGAATGGCGACATTTGCAAGCTTGCTTGGTAACTGTTGTTATAAGAGAACTCAACCAAGTGCAAGTGATCTTCCCATGACCCGCCAAAGTCAAGAACACATGCCCGCAACAAGTCTTCCAGTATACGGTTCACCCTCTCAGTCTGGCCATCTGTTTGAGGATGATATGCGGTGCTCAGATTTAATGTTGTCCCCGGCTCCCCTTGGAATGCTTCCCAGAAATTACTAGCGAATATCGGATTAAGGTCGCTAACAATGCTACTGGGGACTCCATGTAGTCGGAAAATTTCTTTAAAATAAATTTTCGCCAAACTTTGAGTTGTTCTAGTAGATCTGACATGAATAAAATGGACAGGCTTCGTGAAACGGTCTACGATCACCCAACTATTGTCATTAACTTCCTTGGTTCGGAGCAAGCCATCAATAAAATCCACGGTGATTTGATCCCACTTCCAGCTTGGAACTTCTAGTGGTTGTAACAATCCGGCAGGTTTCTGCTGATCATTTTTAACTTGCAGGCAAGTAGAACACCTGCTTACATAAATGGAAATGTCTCTTTTCATAGATTTCCACCAAAATGTGCACTTGGGATCATGATATATCTTACTCACCCCTGGATGAATACAAAGTTTGGATTTATGACATTCATCCATTACTTCTCTTTTGAGCTCAGGGATATTCAGGACACAAATTCGGCCTTTTAACCTCAGAACTCTGTTATCAATTTGGAAACTCGAGGGTTCGCCTTCCCAAACTATTTTACTAATTCTCTGAATAAATTCATCATCTTTCTGAAGATCAGTGATTTCATCATTCAGTGAAGGTGCAATGATGAGGTTGGCGATGATAAGATTGGTCGTAACTGCATTCTTTCTGCTGAGCGCATCGGCTATAACATTGGCTTTTCCTAGAGTATACAAGATGTCCAGGTCATAGGCTGCTAGAAACTCTAACCACGTTGCTGCCTCAAATTCAAGTCCCTTTGGTTGAACAAATACTTCAAGGATTTATGATCTATATATAATTCGAACTTCTCACCCAAAAGATAGTGCCTCCATATTTTTAATGCAAACACGATGGCCAACAACTCAAGATCATGAGTAGGATATCTCTTCTCATGTGGCTTCAATTGATGGCTAGCATAAGCAACTACTTTGTCTCTTTGCATTAATATCGCACCAATACCTTCAATAGAAGCATCTGTCCAAACTTTCAAGTCTTGATTGCCATCAATAATGGTCAACATGGGAGCAGTGGTCAACCTCAATTTCAGCTCTTGGAAAGCTGCCTCATATTCAGGTTTCCAATTAAACTTTGTGTGCTTCTTTGTAAGCTTCGTTAATGGAAAAGATAGTTTCAAAAATCCTTAACGAATTTTCGATAATAACCAGCCAATCCTAGGAAACTTCTGACTTCTGTAGGAGTGCTAGGCTGCTTCCAATCTTGAATGGCTGTGATTTTGCTGGGATCCACTGAAATTCCTTTCTTTGATACTACATGACCGAGGAACTTCACTTCTTCTTGCCAGAATACACATTTAGAAAGTTCGGCTTTTAATACATTCTTTCTCAAAATTTCCAAAGCTTGTTCCAAATGTTTTTCATGCTCGATAGTTGATTTTGAGATGATTAAAATGTCGTCGATGAACACCAGCACAAATTTATTTAAAGCATCCAGAAATACTCTGTTCATCTGATCGACAAAATAAGCTGGAGCGTCGCATAAGCCGAACGACATTACTAACCACTCATAAAATATGTCTCGACCTCTGAAAGCTGTCAAAGGAACACATTCTTTGGCAATACGTAGTTGATGGAAACCCGTAGCTAGGTTCATTTTAGAAAATACTTTAGCTTCATTCAAACGATCCAGTAAATCATCTATACGGGGCAATGGATATTTGTTCTTCAGTGTCTGGTTGTTTAAATCTCAGTAATCCACACACAGTCTGAGAGTACCGTTTGACCTTGGAACAAACACCACTGCTGCTCCCCAATTTGAAAATCTAGGCCTGATCAGACCTTTCCATAAAAGCTATTTAGTTTGATTGCCCAACTCTTCTTTCTCTTTCCATGTCATTATCTGAATAGGATGCACGACTGGCCTTGCATTCGGAACTAGATCAATCCTGAAGTCAATTTCATTTTGTGGAGGTAAGCTATCAACTTCTTCGAACACATTCGCATAATTCTTAACAACAGGAATATCTTCAATAGCAGCAGGATAAACATCAAGAGCAAACCAAAATTCTTTTCTGTTTGAATTTGGCCCTATGCATGGTATCGTTATAAAAATTTTATACTTGGTCTTCGCCTTAACGATTCTTTCTACACATTTAACCTCGGCTTCATATTTGGTTAACCAGTCCAGCCCAAGAATGATGTCAAATTCTGAGAAATCCATGACGATCAAATTAAAAGAAAATCGGTAACAGAAAAAGGAAACAGGCACTCTACAATACACACCGAGAATAAGAGAAGCTCCTATCGGATTATGAACTCTAACCGATTCCTTAAGGTTCCTTAGCTTTAGCTTCAACTTCTGAACTGTATTGCTTGAAATAAAGCTTTGTGACGCACCTGTATCAAACAATAATTTAACAGGAATATTGTTGACAGTAATAGTACCTTTTAAAACATCTGGCCTTTGCTGACTAGCTGAGGGTACTGGAGTTTCTGCTACTTCATTTACACGAGCAATTACAGACTCCTTTAACATCAGGCAATCCCTTGCAATATGACCTATCTGGTGGCACTTATGGCATTTCCTTTTGCTATGAGACCTCTTATCGGATTTTGCTCCATCCTTTCTTTATTTCTTTAGAGATCTGCAATTTATCGTCAAATGTCCTTGCTTATTGCAGTCAGAGCATGTGGCAGTCGTTAACGGTTCTTTCTTAGATCTTGCCTTTTTCTTATTGACTTTCGGCTTCTTACTGACCTCAGGCTTTGTACTTGCCTCAGGGCTATCAGTTTCAAACTTTCTTTTGCTACTAAAACTGCTTTCTTCTTCATCTTCCCAACCATGTAGCTTATCATTAAACTCATAGCGGTAAGCCATTTGTATCATTTCAGAAAAAGGGAGATTCACATGAGCAAGTACTCTACCTTCGTATTTCTTTTGAATTCCTTTAATAAATCTACAGGATCTTGAATTAGTTCTGGGGCAAAGCGAGAAAGTTCATTGAATTTATTTTGATATTCTTGGGTGGTCATATCTCCTTGTTTTAGATTGTAAAACTCATCATATAGTCGCTCAGTTGCTTCTGGAGGAATAAATCTTTCTTTGAAAATTTCTCTAAATCTATCCCAGGTAATATTACCTTCTGGATTTTCCTCAGTAACAGTTTCCCACCATATTAAAGCTTCATCTTTGAGTGCCCAAGATGCCAGTAATCTTTTCTGATCATCTCTCAGCTTTAAGCCTTAAAAGATTCTCTCAACCGAACGCATCCATGCCTGTGTTTCAATCACGGATTCTTTGCCCGAGAATTGTACTCCACCCAAATTTTGATATTTCATTACTAGAACTTCTAAATCCAATTTTGCTTATGGGAGCACGATTAGCTCATTATATTGTTGAACCATAGAATTACTTCTTCTGTTTCTGCCGCTCATTTTCTACTATGTCTGCAAACAGCAGACAAAGAGTCAGGCCAACAGAATAGAGATTATAAAGCGTAGAGACATATATTTAGATGTAAATGAATCTATGGGGGTGTGTTCTATTCTGCTATACTCATTCTAGGACATTACTAGTCCTATCTATGATGAGTTATTCATTTTAGAATACTGCTGATTCTACTTCTATCCAGTTTATTTATATGCTATATTAGGTGCTAAGTTTAACCAAAGCTCTGATACCACTGTGATAACCCCAAACGCCCGTAATACGAAAGCAAGGATAATCATTGGAACATAACACATAAGCAATAACAGCAGAACAGAAATATAGAATTACAACATAAAAAATACATCAAATTACACTGGGAATAATATATCATCAGAGTTACACAGCATAATAGGATCATGCTTAGTACATAATATAGTTTCAGCTTAATATAAAATGTCTACAGCGGAATCAAACATAATATACTAAATGAAGTCTGAACAACATAACAGAAATTATAGGATCCATCTTTAGCTCCATAGCTATCCAGAATGAATCTACTAAAACCTGTATACAAGGCTGCCCATGTGGAAAAGAGGGCACCTAAGTTTGCAAAGTGAAACAAACTACGAGTCAGTCATGGGAGTGGTATGAGAAATCTATTTAACATATTTAATCATAAGGCTAATCACAGGATCACGCCGCTAACGCAGAACGGGTTTACTCCATTTGATTGCCAGTGCATATATAAAGTAAATCGTTAAACAACGCAATGCTTTTTAGAAAAATGAAACCATTATAAGACTCAAGTCCCATCAAATAATGCAATGCAAACCAGAAGATAGAGTTTTACCTTATAATGGTCAAAAATGCTTAATACGATAAAACGAATTTGATATTATTACATATATTTTCAAAAACATTTCAATCATAATGTATCAATCATAGACGGCATAGCTACTATATACTATGTCGCCAAATATAGGTTTACAATCAAAACCGTATGGGGGCATATTGGAAGTTGGATTTCCATCATGAACCAAGGCAAGGGATCGTCCTTACCGAATTCGAGACACTCTAGCCCGTGCCTCAAGACAAGTACTCAGTCAAGCCCTTAGGAGCGTCAGGGTCGATCCAAAAACATGTTAGTGGATTGGTTATGCCTTAACAATACGTTTCCCTACCCTATGGGGCGTAAAATAGAGCCACTAGGGACTCAAACCCGAGGTACCTCGCTTTCCATCATCCACATAAGTAAAAGTATCTGGGCTTGTAAAACCTAGACGCCACTTCTAGCTAGAAAGAAACGCATGTTCTCCCTGGGGTCCTTCTCCCATTTCTGGTTCATACCAGGGTGTGAGGCTCGCGAAGTAATGCTATGCACAAAGCTATGCTACAATAAAGTTGTGATTTGATCATCAACCACAAGGCTCTGCTTTTCAACAATAAGCCATGATCATTTGCATCTTGGCATGCCACATTGACAATTCACGCCATGCGACTGATATCTACCAATGTATAACCTCTGAGCTCGTGCAACTCAGAGAAGGGTGTTAAGCAAGAGAATAAATTCTCTGCCACCAAATAGATATATATATGAAATAGAAATAAATCAGCATAAAATAAAATCCAGTGTCAGAAATATATCCATTTACAAGTTCATTCTGGGTCTGAACGAAACCGTAGACACCTTATTCCTCGTCCCATATGTCCAATACGGAAGAGAGGCTCTCGCATATCCGGATAATCAACAAGTACATCCGGACAACTACCATTGTAACCCTTTCAATGCAGCAATTCCAATCAAAGGCATCAGTAGTCATCCATTCGATGTGAAGATCGCCGGTCTTTGATCACCGTCTTTAAATCTTCGACTCCCAACCATCGTATAATTATGTGAAATGAGATTTAACGCGGACTTTTCAAATAGTTCTCGAATATATATAATTTGAAATCAATTCTTTCCATTCCATACCGTTTATAATATTTTAACACAATTTATCGCTATTTTTATTTATTAAAAAAATAGCGATTTTCAATTAAACGTCGCTTCGGGTCATTACATGGCCCTGGCGCTGTTTTCACAAAAATTTATTTACACATTTCTCAAAATCTAACCGTTGGATCTTAACAAACTTTATATCGTTGGAAAGATCTTTCCAAAATGAACCCAACGGTTCTAGTTTTGGGGAAATCCGATGGTCGGATCTTTCGGTATAATCATTTGAAGTTACGATTTCAAAACGCGAACTACAGCAGCGCGATTTATTTTATTTTAATTTATATTTATATATAAATATATAAATATAAATCGTTCAACGATTTCAAACCATTTTCAATTTAATATTGATTTCCTTTATATATAAAATCACGTATTACATTAAAATGTAATTTTTAATGTTAATACAATTTCTTCCATCATTTAATCTTTCATATGATTCAGATATATTACATAAAAATGTAATTTATCTTATCATTCACCTATTACATTAAAATTGTAATCTTTTATTTTAATATATTCTTACATTGAAAAATGTAATCTTTTATTTCAATCTTTATTTACATTGAAAAATGTAAATTTCTATTTCATTCTTTATTTTCATTGAAAAATGTAACTTTTTATTTCACTCTTTATTTACATTGAAACAATGTAACTTTTTATTTCATTCTTTGTTTACACTGAAAATGGGGGGAAAGAACTTTAATAGGGCTGAATCATTCGTGGAAGCAAGAAACTAGCTCAAGGAAACAGAAGATTTGTTTGTTATCTTCGAAGTGGACGATAGGCAGAAGATACAATTGGCTGTATGGTTACTTAAGGGCGAAGCCTCTTTTTGGTGGGAAGTTACTAGTGTTGAAAGACCAGTTGAAACTTGGGAGGATTTCAAAATGAAGTTCCTCTCGCAAGCTGAACGAATCCTACAGATGGAGAAGTTCCTAGCACTCAAACAGGGAAGCCTATCAGTTAAGGAATACGTCAACCAATTCAACCAGCTGGCTAGATTTGGACTGGAGTTGCTAAACACTCCACATGAAAAGGATCTCAGTTTCGTTAAAAGGTTGAATGAGCCACTGCACAGCCTAGCCATGTCCCATATACCTATGGGTGTGACTTATGAGAGACTGGTGGATATGGCACTGTTGCAGGAGGAAGACAAGGATGGGAAGAAAGAGATAAAGGCAGAAGGACCTCTAGACAAGAAAGTGGAGGGATCACAGAATAAGAAGACGGATTCCAAGAAGGGCGGGAAGAATGACAAACCCCATGACAAGAGGAAGTGTAATTTTTGTGGCATACCTGGACATCTGATTAAGGACTGCAGAAAGAAGAAGAGGAAGATGGGTGGTTGTCTTCAATGCGGCGAGACGGGACATATGGCTAAGGATTGCCCAAAAAGGCAAGGGCAGAGGACTGGATCTACTTCTGGAGAGCAGATTCACGCTTTCATAGCATCTCCTCAAGAAAGAGGTAGAAATATTTCTGTTGAGAGTTTAGTTTATCTTTTTGACCATCCAGTTCATACTATTTTGATTCGGGCGCATCGCACTCTTTTATATCTACTGGTTTAGTTGAAACTCTGCACCTAGATACCAGTATAGTAGAGGATCCCATGGTTGTTTCAAATCCAATTGGGGGTTCGGCTTATTTGTCAATGATTTGTTTGGATTTGGAAATTTCTATACTAAGCGTTGGGTTTAGATGTAATGCTTATGTTTTAGGTTTCACGGGCTATCGGTTGATTCTAGGCATGGATTGGTTATCCAGTAATGGTGCCATCCTCGATTGTGAAAAGAGATTGGTTAGACTTATGACTCGCCTTGGTAATACACTCGAAATCTCTTGTAATCCCATGAATTCTGTTATGCTTAGCTACCTAGAATCTCTTGATGCGTCTGTTGAAAACTTGCAATATGTTAGAGTAGTCCGTGAATACTCGGATGTCTTTGAAGAGGTGAAGGGTTTACCTCCAAAGTGAGAGATAGACTTCCGCATACACCTGATTGATAATGCAAAACCCGTTGCTTTACCTATTAGACACATGGCTCCATGGGAAAGGAAGGAGCTCAACAAGCAAGTTAAAGAGTTGCTCGAAAAGGGGTTCATAAGGCGGAGTATTTCTGAGTGGGGTGCTCCAGTAGTGCTCGCAACCAAAGTGGATGGTTCACTTTGCCTATGCATGGATTATAGGGAGCTAAACAAACTGACCAAGAAGAATAGGCACCCATTTCCAAGAATAGATGACTTGTTCGACCAGCTTGTAGGTGCATCAGTTTTCTCCTAACTGGATCTGGCCACCGGATTCCATCAGCTAAGAGTAGTTGAAGACAACATAGATAAGACCGCGTTCAGGACCCCGGATGGTTTCTTCGAATGGCTCGTCATGTCTTTCGGCTTGACAAATGCACCCGCCTATTTCCTAGACTTGATGAATAGGGTGTTCAGGGTGTTCCTTAATAAATTTGTAGTGGTCTTCGTGGACGACATTTTGATTGTCTCAAAAAGTGAGGAAGAACATGCTTTGCATTTAAGGGAAGTTATGGATACTCTTCGAGCACATCGGCTGAAAGCAAAATTCTCCAAATGCCATTTTTGGAGAGAAGAAGTAAGGTTTCTTGGACATGTGGTGTCCAAAGAGGGGATAGCTGTGGATCCAGCAAAAGTTGTCATGGTGCAAGATTGGAAGATTCCACGGAATGCAACCAAAGCACGAAGTTTTCTCGGAGTTGCGGGCTATTACAGAAAGTTCATTAAAGACTTTGCGAAGATCTCAGCCCCACTTACAAGATTGATGAAGAAGAACCTAACTTTTGCCTGGGATTTGGATTGCGATGTTGCTTTCCAACGATTGAAAAGGGCTCTAACAACAGCCCCAGTCCTGACACTGCCTGATGGGAGTAAGATGTTTATGGTATACACAGACGCATGCGGTACATGATTAGGCGTTGTCTTGATGCAAGAAGGCAAGGTAGTTAGTTATAGGGGAAGGCAGCTGAAGGTACATGAGAAGAACTACCCAACTCATGATTTAGAATTAGCTGCCATTGTTTTCGCTCTTAAGTCATGGCGTCATCACCTACTAGGAGAAAGGTTTGAATTGTTTACTGACCATAAATCATTAAAGTACCTTTTCTCACAAAAAGATCTTAACTTAAGACAACAAAGGTGGATGGAGTTTCTTGTCTCATACGATTTTGAGATTGCTTGTACCCCTGGCAAGGGCAATGTGGTAGCAGACGCCTTGAGTAGGAAAAAGCTGACCTTAAGTCCTCTCTTTGTGGAAAGGCAAAGCTTGGAGTACATAGCAACCTTTGACATTAGACCCTCTTTTGAGTTTGTACCTGGCTTGTTAACAACGCTAGAGGTGCGACCTATGCTTTTTGACTCAATAGGAACCGCACAACGTGAAGACCCTCAGATAGTTAATATGATGGATAAATTAATTAGAGGTGAGACTTCTAGTCACCTCAATAGATACCAATTCTTAATCCTTAGGTAGAAACCAAAAGCATATCTATCTTCTAAGCATATCTCCTTCGTCCTATTCTTAATCCTTAGGTAGAAACCAATGGATGTAAACATGTAAAACATGTTATGATTGATGGTTGCAAATGGTTGCAAGTGGTTGCCAGTGGTTGCTCGTGGATGCATATACACACACATTAGGTACTAGATTGGCTCAGTCACTTTCATATTGCATATGCATATATATATATATATTTGTATATGTAATTGAAACTTGATGTGTTATCATATGGATGTTGCATTTGTATGAATGATTGTGCACTCATGTAGAGTTATAAGGTACGATTAGGAATAATTGCATACATAATGGACTCATGGCACTGACATAATTCGCATTAAGGAGGCCAACTGAATTAGTAGACCGCCTGATTTTGCATTAGATAAGGACATATACACACACTATGCATATGATCATGAAAGAATTAGAAATATTTTTAAGTACAATGGATGCCTGTGATTAATGGTTGAGTAGATGGATGTTGGATGTTAGGTTACATTCTTCTTAACTTAGAGATTTCGGGGACGAAATCCTTTAAGGAGGGGAGAATGTAACACCCCGTATTTTCTATAAATATTAAAATTAACATATTTAAGAACACTTAATTTTTAGAAGAAGAATTAGGTGAAACGGGTTATGCCATTGCGTTCGTCTCGGAATTCTGCTTGAGATAGAGTCCGAGTTTGCGTGAATCGGATTCCGTATGAAGAAGTTATGGAGGTTAGAAGATTTCAAGTGTAAGCAGAAATTAAATTAAAAAAAATTAAATAATCAAAACAGATTCGAAATTCAAAATTCAGGAAATCAGCTGAGCCAGAAATCTCCCACTCAGGGTTGTCGACAAGGGAATCGACCCCCTATAGGGGTGTCGACATGGGTGTCGACCCCCCTGTAGGGGTCGACCCCTGCGGACTGTTTTGGACAGCGACGATTTTCTGAGTCGTAGGGCTACATGGCAACTTCTGATTGGCCTGATGATGCATTTTCTTGGACTGGATGGCTCTGATGACTCCTAGGTTGATCTAAAGGCTCATATTAATCCTATACTCCTATATAAATGCATCAAACCTTAACCCTAAACCTCACAATCCTATTCTATGAAGCCGTCATGTTGTCCATCTCTAAGCTAGCCAAGCCTCCATCTTCTCCAAACTAGAAATCAAATCAAAGTAGAGGTTTTCTTCTTCAATCAACAAAGAAAAATTAGAATCACTACAACATCAACTAATTCACTTTTCTAATCCTTTCACTGTAAGTTTAGTTATTATTCAGATTTAAACACCTAATAGAAATCATGACTGTGATAATCGGATCTAGAACTATGCCTAATTGTGAGATAATCAATTCTGATTCATGTTTATCCTTTTGCAAAATCTGAATTACCTATATTTATGAGACTGTTGTGATCGGAACAATGGAACTTATCATGTTGTACACCACTATGCCTAATTGTGAGATAATCAGTTCTGATTCATGTTTATCCTTTTACCAAATCTGAATTACCTATGTTTATGAGACTGTTGTGATTGAAACAATGGAACCTATCTTGTTGTACACCAAATTTATGATTCTCTTCTGTTCAATTCTATCGAATCTTTATGCCTATGATGTAACTTGCTCAGTTTGGCCATACTTATTGTTAATGTACAACATGCTTATTGGAAACATGATTCTTGGATTGGGCATCCTTTACATGCCTATTTTGTTTCTTATGTCAATTCTTGTCTTCCTTCTCTATTCCCTTATTTTTTTTTATGAATACTAGGTTCATTCAGAACCTAGACTGAATCTCGTCGAACGATTGAAACGCGGGGAATTGTATATAACTTAATTGAGTAATTTTGGGAATAACAAGTAAATGTGGCATAACTTGAATTGACTACAATTGTGGGTAATTGGCATATAAAAATCTAGATTTGGGCATGTATGGTAAATATGTAATTTGGCTAAAAGATGAACATGCCTAACACGAGGTTAGATTGAGTTGCGGTGTAAGACTGCCCGGAACCGCCCGGCACATCCAGCGACTGCAACAACAGATCTAATGTGAGAGGTTAGTGCATTAAGCCAAAAACCTGAGGTTAGAATGAGTTTGCGGTAGAAGGCTGCCCGGATCCGCCCGGCACATCCAGCAACCGCAAACAACAGTTCAAATGTGAGAGGTTGAGGCATTAATGAATGAATTAATGCTAATGAACGGACATGCTAAGAATGGTAGGGTTAAGTTAACTTAGGCAACACTTAACCAATACAACATGTTAATTAAACAGATGAGTGGGGTTAGGTTAAATGGAGAACACTTAACCATTATAACATGTTGATAAGGAAACCCAAGTAACGGGGACCCATTTCAGTAGTAACTCACGTAGATGTATTATGGTAACCTGAACTAGGAAGGGCGGGAATGATTACTGGGCTGATTATAAGCGGTCAAAATAGCGGCGGGTGGTGCGTCAGTGTAGGTTCGATGGAATACGGGCGTGCACGTACTTCAGAGTGGAAAAATCAGGCACTGGGCATCAGTAGTTATACACTGTGCATCTTGAATTGTGTCGGGGTGCCACCATAGGGATTGATACACCCCATGGTGGGACTAGCACATGTATCTACAATCAAGTGGAGCCGAATGACACAAGTAATAAATACATGCAAGTAGGAGCCAATTGATAAAGGGATCATTTTATTATGAACACATGATGCTAGTTGAAACATTTGTTAGTAGGTGCAGAGAAATGGAAATGAGTGCGATAGCATATTCAGTTTATCTTGCCTTATCTTGTCTTATGTTATCTTGTCACTGTGGTATTGTCCTATATTTAGTTTATTCATGTCATGATCCTTTTTCTTGTTTACATGCTGAAAAATCACTGGACTTACCAAACTTATGTCTGACCCGTTTTCTTTCGTCTTCTTTTCTTTCGTTCCCTCCTCCCCCCCCCCTCCCCCGGTGCGTAGGGAGGGAATACCTCAGCTTAGTTCAGACCATTTCCTGCTTGAAGAGAGTAGATGTATTGCTTGGATTCTCTTTTCTTGGGCTATGGATGTGGTTACACTTTTATTGGGGATTTATGCCGCTTTACTACCGCTTTATGCTTCTTTATGTATTTTGAGTTTTTAATCAAGACAGAAGTTTTATTGTAATAATTGGAAGTTGGGTTTTGAGACAATGGTTGTAATGTTTTGACTAGACCACATTGCTTATGAAATAATTCCAGTTTTACCACTGTTTATATGTATGTCTTGTAAATTATCTGTGTCTTTTACCTATAATGCTCCACTGAAGTTAACGCATTCCCTTTGTGAGTGACCTTAACGGAGGTGGGGTGTTTCATGGAGGGGTCAATTTCTTCTCTTCTCTTTTTCTTACATATTCAATTTGTAAAAACGAAATAAGTTTGGGGATTTAAGAGCTTATAGTAAATTCGTGAGTTTTTGCACATAGTGACGAATATAATCAATTTTTCATAACATACTATAAGTGAATAAAGATATTTGACTATGATTTAACTTGTGATATTCATATGGGTTTTGCGAATTATGCTTCTGAACATGCACATAACTTTTCTCAAGGATTGAAATCATGAACGTGCATACATCATCTTAGACTTTCATATCTCTTATGGGTTATCCTATGGCTGCTCGAGCCCATAACTAGCCAAAATTTATCTGCTTAATATAATTTGTGATTAACAACTTATTTTGTTAACAAGAGCCAAAAGACAATTAACTAAACTTTTAGAATCTTGAAAAATGTACGTTTATTTTTTGATAAAAGAAATATTTATTTAATGTTTGTTTAATTAAATTAAAATGAATTTATAAGGTTTATCTAAAATTTGAAATTATGTTAAAAGATAAAGAGCAATAATATATAAACAAAGGGTCATTATTTCATGTGACAAGTGGTATGGAACATTGAACTGCAGTTCTAAAGATCATGGATTCGAAGCACTATGACAACAAAAATGAGTGTTATACTTAAATAAATTACCACTTATAATTTTAGTTAAAGATTACATGCTCAAGTTGAAGTGGAATGGTGTTCATTGAGATTGAAGTGGTTATGGATTCGAAAGAAAAAACATCAAAATTAACGATTTGCTTAAATAAAGTATTACTATTATTACATCAATATGATTTAAAATTCTGTCATGAACATTAGTCATGGCGGCTGCGCAAATCAATTCCTCTTCTCCTAATCTTGCCTCCGAATCCTTTCCTCCTCTTCCATCTCGCACTCCTCCTCTTCCGTCTCCATCCTATCCTCCACCCTCTGATGCTAATCCCTCATCTACGAACCCTTCGCTCGTGAATACTGGAGCTATTTCTTCCGATTCGCATCCTAATCAGATCCCACCATTGTCATCGAAACCATCAACTAAGTGCGATTATGCATCTCTCTTCAATTCCCTACCAAGCAACGCTGGCGTTTATGAGCCTCTCCACTTTGACATTCCCAGGGATATCCCCCCCCCCCCAAATCGATGCCAGATTTGGTCAGAAAAAAAGGTATGGATTATTAGAGTAGTTATTTAGTAGGATTTTTCTGGATAGAACATTGAATTACCTCACTATGACCAATTTTCTAAAGAAGTATTGGAAATTAAAAGGTGATGTGGACATCAAATTCGATGGTAGATTTTACTATTTCAAATTTTCTAATGGTGATGAAAAGGATCAAATTCTAAATGCAGATCCAATTTTTATTAGAGGTAGAATGTTTATACTGACCAAATGGGACCCTATGGTTGGTAATGTTTAGTTGCAAATCAGGAAAGTTCCTATATGGATTCACTTCTATCGAATTCCCACTGTTCTTTGGACTCTAATTGGTATAAACTGGTTAGTGTGTCATATAGGAAAATTAATCTACTTCGATAACAGATTTAGATATGCTAAGGCTTTAGTGGAAGTCTCCCTTGAGTATGAACTGCCTAATTCTATTCCAATAACTGCATTAGGAGAGAATTGCCCCTCTGTTAAACTCTCTTACGACTGGAAGCCGTTGATTTGTACTTTGTGCAAAGAGTTTGGTCATGAAACTTCTCATGTGAGTTAAATAATAATAAGAAAGTCACAAATGATGATCAGATTGATTCTAGCAAGCAATATCAAGTCAATGGTCATAATGGGAATAACATAAAAAGGTCACAGGAGAATAATTTTCAAAATAATTGGAAAATGGTTAATAATAGGAAAAAGAAATACTAAAGAATGAAAACCACTAGTAATAACATGGTTAATGTGAGTCGAGATGTGGAGATAGGAAATGGAAGCTCCAATCCTTTTGCGAATCTAGTTGATGCAGATGTTGAACACGTTGAAGAGAATGAACAAGAACTAGTAGATAATGGGACTGTGGTTTATGATGCTAATGCAAATATTGATGAACAACATGATTTGGATATGAATACCACTGAAATTCATCATAAGGAGGATGACAATGATACACAGGTTGAAGCGGTTGCTGCTGAGCTTCATTCTAGTAGCAGCAAAATTCAAACGCCAAAGTCTACATCTGGAAATTGCACTACTAGTTCACCTCAATCCTCTCCAGACTTGTTTAATCCTTACTTCACTTTGTCATGTTCCTTTTCAGCCAGTAAAGCATCATCAGTAGCTAATGCTTTGAAGGTTGCCTCGCCATCTTCAGAATCTAATGCGTCCCCTTATAACAGCCTGAAGCCTCCTTTTAATATTATCTTGCCACCTCCTATGGTCACTGGAAATGGTCTAACTTTTCCAAAGGTGAACACCTTATTAGCTTCTCTATCATCGGCTATTCCAACAAGTGCTCTTCCTTCGTCTAAAGCCAAGAAACTTAAAGGAAAATTTTGGGATGACTATGATTTAGATGAAGGAAACGACTTCTTACTTGATGATGTGTATCTGTTCACCAATAAAGCGAAGAGACATACCAGGAAAAATCCTGGTCCTATGTTTAATCTTGTTTTAAACTGATCTGTACTTTGGACACTTGTTATCCGTAGCTACTTTGTTTGGTAATTCCTCCTTGAGTTGGTAAAGGTTAAATAGTCAGTCGCTTGGAGCTTTCATCGCTTTTTGGTTAAAGATACTTCAGATTGGTGTTGTTGCAGCATGGTAGTTGGAACAATTTGTTATTAGTAATGTTGCAATTTACATACATCCTTGTTTATTTTGGTTTAGTTTAGTAAGTCCAAGGCGTGTAATTCGAGTCTGTTTTGATTTTGTTTTTTTATTAAGTTGTTGTAACTCTTGATGTCGTGAATAAAAAATTTCACTTGCCTTTCAAAAAAAAGTATTACTATTATTCTAAAAAGAAAATATAAATAATAGCTTATGCTTATGGTGTGATTATATTTAATTTAGCCAAAGTAAAATTATAATAACCTGCACTTTCCTAAGTTTGAATTTCGACAAAAATTGAAACCTAAACTCATCCAATCATGGATCGTGTTGATTTGCTACCTGCAATATTGAGCTTGAGAAAAATCAGAGTATTATAAAACTAACTTACGGTGGAAACGAGATAGGATAATAAGTATATACCATGGCAACTACCTTAATAGTGAATCACTACATCAATACTGAGTATAAGAGAACAAGAAGGAAAACCAATATGATCACTTCCAAAGACCTGTATCCCTTAAGTAAACTTAAGAGTTATATTGAGGAAGGGGTTAGAACAATAATTCTTGGTGAGTACAATATGTATAAAAATGTCCGCAATACATAAATATATCCAATTTATTTTCATTCAAATTATATGTCTAATAAGTTTAGTGATTCTAGCTTGACCTCGTACTGTTATGCACAATGGTTAACTACCATACCTAAGGTAGCACTTTTCTCAGAATAGATTACTTAATCTTGAGATAGAACCCTTTATAAATATGAAGCCTTTAAACCGCCCTATAAACCAACAACTAAGAGGAGGACACTCTAATCACTTAATACCTCACTAAATTCTCAAAAGAGTCGGGTCCTATAGTCAATTATGACCTCACTAAAAACGTAATATATATAAGGCAGAATCCAACGATCACTTAAGGCCTATATATGTGTTTTCTAAAACATTATAGTTGATTACAGGATACCAACAATCCTTTATCTACTAATTAAGGCTTCTAACATTCGTGTATCCTGGTCCTGCATAAGGTGAGAGATATTAAGCGACCACTTAATACCTATAAGATAGGTAGACGACCACTCGTCATTTAAGACCTTCTCCCATTGGACACTCATGTTACATTAAAATCCAGATGACCTTACTGGATAATCTTCGAGCAATTCAATACTTTCCATGGGATAGGCAGACCTTTGGTATATCCGACTGTTGGAAAGTGCTAACATCTATCGGATAACTCAACTAACCTCGCATCATCAACCTGCTAAGTCTAGTTCTTATATTAAATTAGAGATATTACCCTTGATTTAAACTAATTATAGGATAAGATTGTTATTCCTAAGATAAGGTTTATGATTCTAATATGATTTATTGGGCTTTGTATATTTAAGGTAATTCTACCAAATATCCTCATTTAAGTTAATTACCATAACTACCATTAACATCCATAATAGACATTTTTCCTAAGGCAGTAGACATTGAAATAAATGTTATTAACATCGGTCCCATTTACTTCCATTTATTTCCTATTAATTGTAACTAATTAATTATCTCTAAATTTATTTCATTAATTGCCTAAGAATTTGAATTACAAATACTTAATTCTTATTTACCTTAATTATAACATTTTTGTATCTACGATTTATTACCACATTTATTCCCGTTAAGTCCAAGGTTACAATTATTGATTCTTTATTTATTACGGGTAATATTCACTTGTACCTATAATTAATGAAGAACATTTCAAACTCAAACCTAACCTAAACGTTAATTTAATAAGTAATAATAATTAGCGTTAATTACATATAATTCGGATGGATTATACTTTTTAGTGCAAGAATTACGAGTTTGCTATTTTTTCTAATTCTAATGATTTTACGTCTAGTTCTAGCCAATAACCAGAACAATTCTTCTATGCTCTGATTTGTTGAGATTTAAATCCCATTAAATGGTATTTTGCAAAAAATTCCATAAATTTTTCGAAACTTTAAAAAGAATAAATGTTGACATATTTAAAGTACAAGGAATGAGTAATTTTTTATTTCTAATAGACAATATAAATTACGTACAAAATACGTAAATTAACACATCTCTTCCTTTGTATTTTGTGCATACTCCTGATAATTCCAAACATATATAATAAATGGTCATATTCAAGGATTTAGAGCTGCAAGCAATCGTTAATGGCATCCTCCCTTCCTTCTTCTCCTCCGCTTCTTTCTAAATATCCTTCTAGATATAGGTCCTTTCTCTTCCGTCGTTCTGCTCCTGCTTCGTCTTCTTCTCCTCGTCGTCCTTCTTTCGTTCCTTCTTCCATTATCCCTTCGCTCAAACATGCTTGGTCAACTAATCCTCGCTCTGTCCACTTTGATGCTCCTCGTTCGTCCTCTCGTGACTCATCTTTTCGTCCTCCTTCTTTTCATACTCCTTCTTCGCATAGCCATATTTATTCTTGTGTTGATTTTCCTCAATCGGATAAAGGTCCTGTGTCAGCTCATCCTTGTCCTCCTCTTCCTCAATCCTCCTTGCGGTCCTCATCTAATCGTTTTTCAGTTCTTTCTAATCATCAAACTGTGACTCCATCGATGTCCTACGCTCAAGTGGCGGCATCGCAACCATCATTGCCACCCAACCCTCCGCCCAGAAAGAAATTTAAGCCACCTTTGCCGGAGTTTGTCTCGGTTTTTCAAACTGCGGCTCAATTGAAAAAAGAGAAGAGATGTTTGAAATATGCATGCAAGGGTCACGTGGCAAACGCATGTAGAGACCCAAAAATTTGTTTCAAATGCGGTTTGTTTGGTCACTCAGTGCAACGTTGCCTAAGAAAAAACTATTATGTTGGAAGCTCCTTGTCTTCTGTTAATGCAGCCAACAGTAATTATCACACACGCTGGGTCCCAAAACAAATCAATTACTCTGCAAATGCTGATTGTCACCATCGCTTCACAATGCCAGCCGTCAAGAGAATTACCATGGAAAATCTAATATTAATAAAACAACTAAGCTTAATTCACTTCACTCTCCAACTCAATCTCCTCAGTGTTCATTTTCAATAAAAAAAAATCTTTAGTTTAATGGACTCTACGAAATGTATTGTTGACAAAACTTTAACTGCCAAATGGAGTATAGAAACTTTGCATCATGCCCTAGAAGTCAACCTTGAATATGATATGTGGCCGATGACGATCATCTCAAACAACTCCTTCTTGATTCACTATCCTACTTATGGCAAAAGGGATCATGCATTACTTCTTAAAATCCTAACCAAACCTGGAGCTGCAATTGTTTAGAAGCATGGAAAGAAGAAGTGTTTGAACCAGAACCTAGGATAGAGCATGAATCATGGGCTAAGGTGGAAGGATCTCCTGAATTCTTAAAGTATAACAATGAGGCTGTAAAGGAAATCCTGAAACCTATGGGTAGAGTCTTAACAGTTGATGATTGCGACTGGTACCACTTCGATCGTAGAGAATTCTTGGTAAAGCTACAATTTTTTGAAGGTATTGGCTCAAGGAATGGATTTGCAGCCCGATTCAACAACAAAGTGCATATCATTAAAGTTCAGCGTTGTAAGAATAAACACCCAGGCATTAGACTAGAACTTATCTTTATTGGTAATGATGAGGAGCAAGTGGTTCCATGTATCCATAATTATCAAGATTCAAGTATGGAAAATCGAATAGATGCCATGATTGAAGAGGCAATGATTCTACCCCCATTTCCCTCTGTTTTTAGGGAGATAAACGAAAACCCTAACTTTCTAGAATTTGATGATCAAGAGATGGATTTTAATGAACATGACAAAGAGAATCAAGATCTTCATGATGATCAGAATCTGAATTTGCAGGATGACCAGAATCCACCTTTTAATCAGATCATCCCCTATGGTTATGATTTTTCTATGCTACTCATTCAATCTATCCCTTTTAACATTAACTCTATTCCGCCGCCGCAATCTCCTCCTCATCAACCATGGACAGATGACAATGATTGGCCTCAATTTCTCTCTCCCATCTTTGTGCGTCGTAGTGGGAGACGCAATAATCCTGAAGTAATAGGTAGTTTCCTTACTCTTGTTGTTTTTTCCTCTTCTAATAAACGTTTGAACAAAAAGATATCTAGCTGCATGGGAGTGAAATTATGTGACACACATTATAAAGCCATGCAGGCTTTAGAACAAGAGCGTATTAATAGACATCAATGAAAGTTGTCACTTGGAATGTACAGGGATTGGGGGACCATTAAAAACGTCATGCTATTAAACTAGTTTTGTCCCCACTTAAATTAGATATTCTTTTCCTTCAAGAAACCAAATTCTTTGAACCTTCTAATTATCACTTTAGTTTAATTGGTGGCTCCTTTTTGAGGGGGTGGACTTATGTTAATGCAATTAAAACCAGAGGTACTGCATGGAATGATTCTGTATGGTCATTATACCAAACTTTTCCATCTCAATCTTCTTTACATGTTGCTCTCAGACACATTGCCTCTAATATTATCTACTTCTTTTCCAATATTTATGGTCCTCAGAACTCAAATGAAAGAATTGCTCTTTAGGAGCATTGTAATCAGATGGCTAACAGTTTTCTAGGTCCTTGGGTGATTGGGGGGATTTCAACACTGTTAGATACTTTAATGAGAGAAAATCTTGTTCCTTATCATCAGACTCAGATGCTTTCAATTCTTTTATCTACAATTGTTGCCTTTTTGACCCCCCTATATGTAATAGATCTTTCACTTGGTCAAGTCGCAGAATGAATCCTTCTCTTGATAAACTTGACAGATTTCTGTTTAATGAAGCCTGGCAAGAAATTCATCCCCTATCCTTTGTTTTTGGTCTTGCTTCTATCATCTCTGACCATTGCCCTGTTGTTCTTGATTCGGGTTCCCTCCCTTATTCCAAGCATTCATTTAGATTTGAGAGATTATGGTTACTGGAACCAACTTTTAAGGAGTTCATTCAAAAGGCTTGGGAATATCCAATCCAATCTCAATCAGCTATCCATAATGTTGTCCTTAAATTGAGATCTTTGATAAAATTGATAAAGCCATGGGCCAAAACAGTTTGGGGGTCTATTCGTACCCGAATTTCTAATATTCAAAATGTTATTCTAGATCTCAATATCCTTGAAGAATCTCGTCCTCTCAATGGGGAGGAACTGTCTCTTTGAAAAATCTGGAGTCTGAATTGGATAGATTGTTTAAACAAGAAGAAATTGGTTGGAAACAGATATCTAAGGCTAAATGGTTAAAAGAAGGAGATAGAAATTCAGCTTACTTTCATAGAATTGCAAATGGAAGAAGATGTGCTTCCTACATTTTGGAAATATCTCATGAAAATCAAATATATTCGAATCCTGATGATATTCTTATCCTTTTTTCAAACTATTATCGATCAATTCTTGGGAAATCATCCTCTGAGTCCCCTCTTATTGATTGGTATTCTCTTTATCCTTCTCCAGCTTCTATTTCTATTGACCAATCTTTCTCTGAAAATGAAGTTTGGGCTGCTTTAAGTGACATGAATGACGACAAAGCCCCTAGGCTTGATGGATTTTGGCCTTCATTCTTTAAATTTTTTTGGCCCATTGTGAAAACAGATATCATGGCCATGTGCAATGATTTTTATGAAAACCCTAGCCGCATATCTCGGCTAAATTATGCTAAGATTGTGTTTCTCCCTAAATTCTCTGGTGCTAGCTCTCTTTCTAATTTCCGTCCCATCAGTTTGCTCAACACCACTTTTAAGATTATCACCAAAAATCTTGCGAATTGCCTTCAATCCGTTATCTCTGATCTTGTTGGAGCTGAGAAATCAGCTTTCATTCTTGGGCGCAACATTTTCGATTGTGTTGCAGCTACTCAAGAGGTAATCTCTTATTGTTACAATTCAAAAACACCTGGTGTACTCCTTAAGTTAGATTTTTCAAAAGCATTTGACTCTGTTAATTGGGAATTTATTTTGCAAATGTTCAAACACAGAGGATTCTCTCAATGTCGGTGTAATTGGATTGATTGTATTCTTAGGACAAGTCATTCATCGATTTCGATCAACGGCAATATTGGGAGTTTATTTAAATCCAACAGAGGTTTGAGGCAGGGAGATTCCTTATCTCCCCTTATTTTTGTGTTGGTTGTGGATGTATTCAATCAAATGATCAAAAGAGTAATAGCCAACAATTTCTTTGATGGGATTCATCTTCCAAATTCCTCTTTAATTTCTTCCAACCTCCAATTTGCAGATGACACAATTATCTTTTCCTCTCCTGATTTGAATCATATTCATTGTTTTAAAGTTGTGCTTTATATTTTTGAGCTCATTTATGGTTTGTCTATTAATTTTTCCAAAAGTTCAATCATAATCTTAGGCAATGCTGATCATCTTGGCCCTTCAGTTTCATCCATCTTAAACTGCTCGATTCACAGGTTCCCCATTCAGTATTTAGGAATTCCCCTTAGACCCACTAAACTTCATAAATCTTATTGGTTGCCTCTCATTCATAAAATTGAACAAAGATTATCTTCCTGGAAAGCTAATACCTTATCCTCTACTGGTCGTTTAGTGTTGGTTAAAGCTGTATTATCTGCTTTACCAACATATTGGATGACTATTCATAAACTCCCTAAATGGGTAATTTCAAAAATTGACTCAATTAGGAGTTCTTTTCTATGGAATGGCAATAATGTCAAGAAACTGGTCAACTGGCAAACTGTTTGCTTAAATATTAATCAGGGGGGTTTGAGCATTATTAACCTTTTTAATTTTAATATGGCTCTTCTATCAAAATGGTTATGGCGTGCAGTTACTCCTGGTTCTTTCTTATGGAAGGATTGGATCCTTACTCTCTACTATTCCAATAATTCTCATTTAGTCGTACATTCTCTTCCTTCTGTTAAGCCTTCTCCCTTCTGGTCTGGGGTTTTATCTTGTATTCCTCGCATTAAAAATCTGTTTCATGTCAATCTGGGAAATGGTGAATCTTGTTTATTCTGGTACGATATTTGGCATGGATATATTCCCCTTTTTCAAGCTTTTTCCTCCCTTTTTCCTTTCATTTCCAATGAATTTTCCTCTGTAGCTAATCTGTTGCGTATTGGTCCCTCATCTCTGTGCCCTTCAACCTTTTTTAATGCAAGAGTACTAGATAATTTTCTTCTTGCTGCAAACCTGATCTCTCACACACAACCTTCCCTCTCTCCTGATTGATATTTTTGGGCTTTATCACCAAAGAGAGGTTTTTCTGTTGCTTCAGTGTATAATTATTTGAATTTCTCTGGAAGATTATTCTCTTTTTCTAGAATATGGAAAAATCCTTTTCGTCCAAAGGTTCTTTTCTTCAACTGGTGTTTGATTCATGGAAAAATCAATATAAGAGCTAAATTGTATAGACTTAACTTGATTGAGGATTCTCGTTGTGCTCTTTGCTCTAACCATATGGAGACTATTGATCATCTTTTGTTTGATTGTGAATACTCTTTCCCGGTTCTTGCAGCCACTGGTCCCTATCTGCTTGGCTTTGTTCCTGAAATTCATTCTACGTTTGATCATTGGGAGTTTAATGATGCAAATGCTGCACTGGACTCCTTTTTAGCAATATTTTGTTGGAGTATTTGGAAAGAAAGGAACGCTGTGATATTTAATAAACCTCTGAAGATATTTAAGGGATTATGCAATCTTATAATATTCTGTTTTAACTCTTGGTCAGGTCTGGCTTCTTCCTCTGCAAGCTTCATGCTTGCTCTGCCAGCAAACAATAGTCCAGTGGAGTCTGTGGGTTCAAACCATGGCGATTCAAGTCCAGATTTGCAGTAATCTGTACATGGTTGTCTATGTTAGCATGTTATTCTGCTATGTCTTCTTTTGGCTTATGTATAATCTGCATATTTCTCTATCTGCGTTTTGGGGTGTTCTAGCTTCTGGTGTAATGTTTGTTTTGGTTTGAACTACTGTATAATTATCACACTTATGTAATCGGTAACTTGGACACCAGTTGGGCTTGTCAACTGGGCTAGATATATTTTAATATTATGTTAAATCGGCTATGTAGTTTCACACTACACATCCGTCCTACTCAAATTTTTTTTTCCAAACATAGTCTTTTATGAAAAAAGAACAAAAAGGATGATGTAACAGCCCGCATTTTATGTGTTGGAAGATCATAAAATATTTTTATTTTATTCTCTAAGGGTTGGATCATCTCACATTTTAATATGTTGCTTATGGGGATTTGAGACATATCCATAATTTTTACCAATTTTGTTTGTGACCATTTTACCCCTATCAGACTTGTACAGGGGATAACTTTTTACTCAGGTCGAATTAGGTGGTGAGACCTGTGCCATTAGAAAGCAAATGATGATTGCCTTTCCATAGAGTGGTTACATTAACGATTTGGCTCAGTGTTTTAGGAGGAACCCTTGCTTTAAGGTTTTTTAGTTGGTTGTTCATGATTGTGAAGCCTTGATGGGCTGATTTGTAGAGGCCCATTTGTAACGACCCGAAAATCCGTACCAATTTGAGCTGACTAATATCCTACACATTCAACTCAAAATGCACAAAATTTCAGATCATTAATAGAAAGAATTAAGAGGATGAGATAGAAAAGATAGAACTAATAGAATAGAAGAAGAATACAACTGAAACATAATCAGAGTAAACACGGAACTCACAGCGGAACAATAAATTTTCTTATAACATAACTTCTGAAATACAAAATCTGAATTTGTACATATATACATACATACCATATCAGAGTCTAGCTCATATACATCACAACGGAAAAAATTTCTACATAACTAATGGTGAAGCCTTCTGCTTCCAACTCCTCCAAGTGAATCTGTAAAACCTGAAACACTTGACTGCCCGTACAAATTTGGGCACGCAAGAGTTTAAGGAAAACAAACAAAATAAACTCTGGGTCAGTCATGGGACTAGTGTGAGTAAATTCCAACCATATCGTTTTACTTTGAAAATCCCTTTGAAACAAAAGGATAATAGTAAGACCAGCCCACACATAAACATGGACGGTTTTTACCTTACTATAACCCAAATATCTTTGATATCAAATCTAGTGATATTATAATAATTTCTAATCAAATAAATAACCAAATAGCAGAACGCTTGCATCTCATGCTCCACATATATATAGTATAAAATCATAAACCGCAGGGCGCTTATTGGAGATTTGATTCTAATAGACAAGGTATGGGAGCACCTTCCGATCAGTGTACTGTAGAGGGTATACACTGCAGGTTCAACAAGAACAACTTGCAACCCGACCACACATGACCGCTGTAATAACCCGGAAATTCTGAACCAGTTTAAAATTTTTATTTTGGCAATTTTAGCGAATTTTGAATATTTAAAATGATTATTTCAAAATAATATCGACGAAAATTCATTTTGAATATAATTAGAACGTATATATTATACGCGTCGTCATTAGAATATATATATTTATATATAATTATAAATAGAAATGAAAATGACGCGGTAGTTCGATAATTCGATTTCAAACTTCAATTGAATGTACCGGGTGCAAAACAATCCGGATTTTAGTGAAACCAAAAACATTAGGATCTGATTGATGATATCTTTCCAACGAATCCGAAAAATCAAAATTTCATAGCGGGAATCAAAAGATATGTCCAGTTGAAAATTCTGAATAGTCGCTATGGAATTCAGGCCCTTAAAAATGGGAATTTTGCAAACGACCTCGGAATTCGACGAAACCACTTTTGTTGGATCCGCAGTGTCAAATAATTGCTAGATTCCAAATTTCATAATTTTTCGAATCAATATGTGAGCGTGGCAAAAGAAAACGCGTTTGACCAGTTTTAGTGGATTTTAATCGACTGTAAATTGGCCATTTTTCAAACGGTCTCGGAATTCGACGAAACTAGTTTTGTTAGGACCGTATCGTCAATACGAAGCTAGAAAATATTTTTCTGGAATTTTTCTAGTTAGTATGTGACCCCGGTAAATTGAAATGTACGTTTAAAATTCAATATAGTGATTTAAATGTAAATTCAACGGAAACTGATCGAAACGATCAAATCAGCTTGCGATACATATCCCATTGTGTTCGGAATGGGGGTAAAACGCTATGGGCGACAGGCGGTGGGCCTCGTTTTGAGGTCGAAAATAAAAGTTGCTTTATGTGGAAAATTAAATTAAAAAAATAAAATAAACCCTTTCCCTTCTCCTTAACCAGGACCCCCCCCCCCCGATATTTTCAATTTAGTTTTCAAAAAAAAAAAAAAAAAGGGAGACGACGGAAAAGGGGAAACCCCTGTCGCCGCCGCCAGAGGCTGGCGCACCCCCCCCCCCCCAATCGATCGCCGCCACATCTGAAACCCCCCCCCCTCTCCTCGAAGTCGATCGCGACGAAGAACCCCCCCCCCCCTCGTTTCAGCAATCGCGACGAAGACCCCCCCCCCCCCCCCCGATTCGAGGCCCGCCACCACCCAGAAGAGCCGCCGCCCACTCCACTTCGCCCTCCTCCTCCTGCCGACGCTCCAACGCCTCCACCGCCACCCTGATGAACGCCGCAGCCCTCCTACCCGCAGTTAACCCTGAGTTGTTTGAGATACGATAATGAGGTAATTAATTTACTTATTTAATCAGTTATTAACTAATTTAATTTAGTTAAATTTCAGTTCTTTTTGTAGGAATGATTAGTAAATGCAAAATTTTAGATTTTTAAAATGCAAAAGTTTAGATTTTTAAAATGCAAAAGTTTAGATTTTTAAAATGCAAAAGTTTAGATTTTAAAAAGGAGAAAGACGGGATTTTTAAATAGAAAAGATTCGATTTTTATTCGTATAAAAACCCGATTTTTATATTGAAAGTGAAGTAATAAAAATATGATTTTTATATTTTTTTTAAAAGTAGTAAAAATATAATCTTTACTATGTAGAACATGAAAAAATATGATTTTTGTTTAGGTAGAGAATTGAAAATATAATTTTTACATGATAGGAATATTAAAAATATCATCTTTGTATATGTAGCAAAATAAAAATGTGATTTTTATAATGATATATTTGAAAAGGCGAAATCTTTATATAGAGAATAGCGAGGTAAAAATATAATTTTTATCTATATAGTAGCAATGTAAAAATAGAATTTTTATCCATATAGCGTGAAAGTAAAAATTCGATTTTTATATATTGAATAGCAAAGTAAAAATTCGATTTTTATATATTGAATAGCAAAGTAAAAATTCGATTTTTATATATTGAATAGCAAAGTAAAAATTCGATTTTTATATATTGAATAGCATAGTAAAAATTCGATTTTTATATATTGAATAGCAAAGTAAAAATTCGATTTTTATATATTGAATAGCAAAGTAAAAATTCGATTTTTATATATTGAATAGCAAATTCGATTTTTATATATTGAATAGCATAGTAAAAATTCGATTTTTATATATTGAATAGCAAAGTAAAAATTCGATTTTTATATATTGAATAGCAAAGTAAAAATTCGATTTTTATATGTTGAATAACGAAGTAAAAATTTGATTTTTACATATGTAGTGGCTACGGGCAACGAAGATGAAAAAAATGCGAGGACGATGAAGATTTCTAAATGAAGAGTCGTGATATTGGATAGCTATCGGTGAGAATTTCTCACTCTTCAATTTCTTTTCTAGTTATATATATATACTAGGATGCAGACGGTGCTTAGTAGCACCCGACACAATCGTCCACAGACCATGGACTTGTTTGTTTGATTGCAAAAATTAGTTAGATTATTTGGTTGAAATTTGAGTTGTTTGGTGAAATGGAATGGATTGATTGATGTGTGAATGGCGTGGGCCTTCACTAGACCGGGGATAAGGCTAGGCCTTGTCCCGTTTCTAGTATCGTGCCGTTATGCCGCAGAAATTTTCTGAAATAAGTTAGAAAAATAAAAATATCATTATATTTAAAGAATGAACTAAATAGAAATTCATATGTTAAAATAAAATGTTTTATCGTTAAAAATATAATTTTTAACATGAATATGAATATAGTGAATGTGAATAAATATTCATTTACAAACCGGACGGTTTGTTTATGTACACCTATTTGAAGGACATTGATTGGGACGATAAATTTTACACATCGCCCAACTGCACAAATAAAATATGTGTTTGATTGTTTGAAACCCCACACGGGTGTTGGGATGAAATTTGAAGTTCACTCATCCTGATTGATTAAATATGTCGATCGATTGATTGACAGGCTGTTATAAGCGTTAGATATCTATATTTGATGCTTATACAGTGTAGTGCACTTTGGTTGATGGTTGATTATTTTTCAATGCTATTATATACGTGTGATGTATGAAAATCCATATAATTAATATTATATTGTGATTGATTGGGCCTCATTCCAATTTAGAAGATAAAGAATATTATAAAATAAAGGTTCATGTGTTGACTGTACTCATTCGTGAGATTAGTCATGTGTTGAACGAAATATTTTAACAATAAAATTTATATCTTTATCACTATAAAATAAAGGTTCATGTGTTGACTGTACTCATCCGTTGAGATTAGTCATGTGTTGAACGAAATAATTTAACAAAAATAGTCACACGTGGACAGTACTCATTCGTTGAGATTAGTCGTGTGTTGACAAAAATAAATACTCATTTGTTGAAAAGAAATATTTGGAATAGAATATTTGAAATTAGAAATATATGGAGCTGCGTTGATTAGATTGACGCCATTTTGACGTGAACGATATTTATATCGATTTTACTCATTTTGAAATGAATTTGATTCAAATAGAAAATGAAATGAAATGAATTGAAAACGATTTCGAAATGAAATGAATTGAAAACGATTTCGAAATGAAATGAATTGAAAACGATAATGAAATGAAATGAATTGAAAATGATTTCGAAATGAAATGAATTGAAAACGATTTCGAAATGAAATGAATTGAAAACGATAATGAAATGAAATGAATTGAAAACGATTTCGGAATGAAATGTATTGAAAACGATTTCGAAATGAAATGAATTGAAAACGATTTCGAAATGAAATGAATTGAAAACGATTTCGAAATGAATTGAATATAAAGTGATTTCGAAATCGCATATGTTGAAATGAAATTTGAATCAAATTGAATAGAAAACGAATTCGAATTGAATATATAACGAATTGAATTCGAATTGAATATAAAACGAACTTGATTTCAATCGAATATATAATGAATTTGATTCAAATAGAAAACGGAAATGAATGGAATATAAATCGATTTCGAAATGAATTGAATATAAAACGATTTCGAATTAAATTGAATAGCAAACAAATTGAATTCAAATGGAATGGAAAACGAATTTGATTTGAATCGAATAGAAAACCAATTTAAATTGAATCGAATAGAAAACGACTTTGAAATCGAATTGAATAGAAAACGAATTCAAATTGAATTGAAAGCGAATTGAAACGAATTCAAATTGAATTGAAATTTGAATTGAATAGAAATGAATTTTAAAACGAATTTATAAAGAAGAATTCAATTTTGCTTTGAATTGAATTGGAAGTTGAAATGAATTTTGAAACGAATTTAAAGACTATTTATAAAATTCGTTTTAAATAGGAATCGACGAAATATATATTATATATATTATATATATAATATAATGGCCTGAATAGAACGCGCTGCGCCGCGGCAGTTCGTGAATTTCGACCATTTATTTCAAACGGACATTACGGGAGATCCGACCGTCGGATTCTCCTAAAACTGGAACCGTTGGGTTTGTATCGAAAAGAGCTTTCTAACGAATATTAGAAATTCAAAATCTAACGGTTGGATTTGGAGATACGTCCAAATCAAATTTGGAAAAGGTCGCTGTAAGTGCAGTTCGATGGCCGTTGATGGAAATCGACTGTACGGGCCTTGATAAAATTATTAAAAATATCAATAATTTGTGTAAAATCATAAGAAATGATTTGGGAAAAATTGGGATGAAAAACTCCATATTTGAAAAGATAAAAATAGATTCTTATCGAAATGAACTAGTTCGAACTCAATTTAAAACCCGATTTTTTTATTTTTAAATAAATAAATTAGATTTAAAAAGGGGTTTTAAATAATCGGGATTCTTAATATATTTGATTTGAATTGAACTAGAATTGATTTGTGGGTTTATCGTGAACTGTGTTTTAAACAACACTAGTTCTTTAATCCGATGATAAATAGAATGTGATTTGCGTTTGTCGTGAACTGTGTTTTAAATAACACCTAGTTCTTTAACCCAGTAAAAGGAGTTTTAATGAATCTGCAATTTGATTGAAATGTGAATTTGTAATCTAAATTATCAAATTTAGTAAATGAGCGAGAATGGAGTATCACCAGTTTTGCTCCAAAACGATAGTCAAATCTTTAATTGATTTGAACGTGAAATGGTAATTAACTTTACCGATAACACCGTGGTGTTAGATATGGAGTATTACCAGTTTTGCTTCATGGGATGAATAGGTTGGGATTGGGAAATAAAATAAATAATTACTTCGGAGTGGTTCGCTAATCTCGACTAGTTTAGAAAACCATAATTTGGTTTGAAATGACATCCAAAGGAAGATTAAAGGATAAATTTTAAAGAATTTATCTTGGATAAAATTAATGGGAACCTTTCCCTAAGAATGTGATTTAGTGAATAAAAAGGATATTCTGCATTGGAATGAGGCGTATGTTGTGTTTGTGTAACATTTGTTTTTAATATACGCGGGTTGTTCGGAAAGGCCGGGTTTATACCCATTCTGAATAACCGACTCAACGATAAGTCGAAGATGAAGACGGTGGTCGAAGACCGGAAGTCTTCACATCGTTTGGATAATTACCGACGATCCTGATTGGGCTGTACACCCAAGAGGATGGAAATAGTTGGTGATCGTCCAGACGTACTTGGAGATGGATGGATATGCGAGGAAAGTGCCTCCGGTTTCGTTCAGACCCAGAACGGACTTGTAAATGGATTGTGTGTCTGACATTGGATTTTATTCTGTGTTGATTGATTTTTGTTAAATATATATCTGTTTGGCGGCGGAGAATTTATTCTCTTGCTTAACGCCCTTCTCTGAGACGTACGAGCTTAGAGGTTATATATCGATAGATATCAATCGCATGGCATGAATTGCCTGTGTGGCATGCTAAGATGCAATGATCAAGGCTTCTGTTGAAAAGCAAAGTCTTGTGGTTGATGATCAAAGCACGCCTACGTGGCAGCTTTGTGTATAACGTGAATTCGCGAGCCTCACACCTCGGTATGAGTTAAAAACGGGATACGGGCCGTTGGGAGAGCACGACGTTTCTTTCTAGCTTTGGTGGTGTCAGTGACTTACCAGCCCTGACATTTATATACTTTTCACCTTTGTGGTTGTTGGAATGAGGCGCCTCGATTATAGGTCTGTAAGGACCGGGAAACGTGTGTTCAGGAATAACTAATCCTCTAACGTAAGTGAGGACCGGCCCAACCGATCCAAGTGGCTGCCCAGAGTGTGTAGTCCTGAGCATTTGCTAGAATGTCTCGAACGCGGAGAGGAGCTTGCCCCTTGCCTTGACTCATGACGGAAATCCAATTTCCAATACGTGTATTGCGATTTTAATTGTAGAGCCTAGTATGGCGACATAGTAGCATGGGATGCTATGCCGTCTATGATTTATATTTATGATTGAAATTGTTTTGACACTATACACTTATTATAGTATCAAATGATTTGTTTTAAACGTACCAAGCATGTTTGGCTATTATAAGGGAAAACCCTATCCTCCGGTTTGCGTTGCATTGTGTGATGGGACCTGGGTCTTATAATAGCTTCATTTTTCGAAAAAGCATTGCGTTGTTTATTTTATGCACTAGTATTCTTGGGAGGAAACCCGTTCCGTGTTATACGGCGTGGTCCCTTGAATTACTCTCTTTTAAAGTAAAGTTTTAAATAACTGTTTTAGTTCTCACACCAGTCACATGACTGACCTGGAGTTTATTGTTTTAACCTAAACTCTGGGTGCCCCTATTTTCCGCACGGGCAGCTAGTAGTTTTGGTTTTGCAGATTTATATTCACAGGATCCTGATTTACAGCTGGAATGATATCCGGAAAGCTCTGTATCCGTGTATCACCTTCAGTTGTGCTTTGTATTATTTTTCCGCTGCTATGTAATTTATTGTAATCTCTGATATTTATCGAATGTAATTTATTCATTTATACTCTGTATATTCTTGTATCTGATGGAATTGTTGAAATAGCAATGAAATGTTCTTCCGACTGCGTTCTGTTTTGTCTTGTCCTCACAGTAATTCGTTCTTTCTCATCTCTTCGGAGAGCGGGGAAGTTCGGGACGCTACAACCGCCCACTCATTTAGCTTGAGTGTAGCGAATGTATTGCCACCTACGGTTGTTGGCCATCCAACCGTCATTCGAAGATACAGAATCGAAAAGAAGAACAAATATGAATTTTCTTTAGATCGGTGACAATACACCCTGCTTGGGTATGACCCAACAAGCCATGCTGCCTAGCCCAACTTCTGTCATGTCCGGTTGTGAGGCTAGATGCTACGTCTATCTTCAGAACATCTGATCACCATTCACTTTGAATGTCACATCGTCAAACCCGTCAATTCACTAATCGATTTCCAAAAATATCACGGGTATAAAAAGCTAAGAAGAACGAATTCCTTAGCCACCAGACGTAATACCTTTAAGAGATCAACTGTATGTGATTTGTTAGGTATACTCTGTCAGACACTCGTCCATACAAGTTGTCTTGGGACTGGACAAACAGAAAGCACCATTCTGAAACAGGACGACCCTTGCATTTCACTCCGTCTTCAATTGTCTTCAGCATAATCTAATTCGCAGCGCTTATGCCTATACGGAGTGGTTTTCAGATAATATATCCAACCGGTCTCTCTGTATTGACAACGATGGTCAAAACACTTCGATAGTCGGTTATTTAACTATCGAAGTAAAAACAAACATCCATTCACTAACACTGGCCCTTTTATTTAATATTAACTTTCTAGTTTCCCATATTTTTATAAACTCTTCCTTACTTTCCTTCACTTCTACTCTATTAGTTCCTCGTTATAAATCGGTAAGTGAATAAATTTCTAAGTATCAACCTTGAAGTCCGAAACCAACATCAGATTGACGCCTCGAAAGTTACTCAACTCAACCAACGTACAACGGGTTCTAATTTCTTTAAAACTATATCACTTACCTTATCATGCTCAGTATATCTTTTTAAAACGTTATAACTTATCGACTCACTTTAAAACCGTTATATTTTAACTAATGCAATACGCTGCTATATCTTCCTTTATAACTAATGCAATACACTGCTATATTTTCCTTTATACCTAATGCAATACGCTGTTACATTCTCTTTTATAACTGCTGCAATACGCTGCTATATTCTCTTTTATAACTACTGATATACGCTGCCATATTCCCATTTCATTTGATAAACTCTGTTTCTAAGTCAGGTTCGTATTAAATCAATATCAAGTTTATAACTAAATATTGATTTCATATCCTATAATAATTTGTTGGTTTAAATCTAAATATTAGTTATCCTATCAGATTATAATTCCTAAAATAACTTACTTTATTACATTCGACATCATCGAATTTTAGTTCTAATTCCTAATAATGTTATTTAGGTTCAGACCGTGTATATATAAATAATATAAACAAACAATACATACAAATATTGAGGAATCCGGTTTGATTCCTCTAACTGGTTTCCTGTATCCACAGATGTTAGTCACAATAAATATCATCAATTTAATATCATTATGAAATATCAGTGTTCAATCGTCAGTTTAGATATATAACGGAGTATATTATTTCAACCAATTTAATTGTAATCTACCTAAACGGCAAATCGCACTGCATTCAACCAATATTAAAATATAATTATAATATTTTAAAATAGAGCAGAGTTAGTGAGTTTACTCACCTTGGCGCGTTAGCCATTAAATAACGATTTGCGTCGGTCGATTAAACGATGAGATTCCAATAGCTCTGTTCTCCGTGAAATTGGTTCCACCATGTAACTCTTATCGTTGCGACCGCAACGTGACGATCTAGTTCAATTCGTTATTAAACCCGATTAAACCCGACTCGATATTTCGATGATGCATATCTTCCAATTCAACCATCCCCTCGCTGCTTAAGTGCTAATTCAACATTTGCTTATTCGCTGCTAAAATCACCAAGTACCACATTCCCTTTAGCAAAAATCTTCACTGGTATCCATGATATTCAGTTCTCGTTCAACAACAGTCTCGGCATCATGCAGTACCATATTTCACTTTACAATTCACGTTCATGACCAAGTCTTCCCATTTTTTGTAAGCTTCAGCATTCACCTACCCTCCTTCACCTTCCACGCAAAGCCATAACCCCGTCACACCTGACACCTCCTCTCACTTGCGCAACGCCTCTTCACATGAACCTGCATACACAAGTCCTCAAACATGAACCCATTTACATGCTTACGATTCCCTTCCTCTCCTTACTCTTCTTCTTTGTTCTTTTTCTGTTCTTATATATATATATTCTCCTCCCATTTTGAACAAAAAAGCCAGACTTGACCTCTCCTTCCCTCGTTCTTTCTACTTACATTAAAACCACTGCAAAACCGGTTAAAGCACCAATGCCATGCACCTCCGGTTTTTCACAAACCAATGACCGACGTTGAACGCTCTCTCACGCCAAACTTTATACTTGCATCGGCATCTCTGACTATCTGTGCCCTTCCACTTAAACGTCTGCAAAAGCTTCCCAAGGATGAAACCCGAGCGCCACTAGCTTCCGCCATATCGTTGGCAAGAGTCACGACAACAAGACCACTTCATCAAGTCCACCACTACTTCTTTCTACCTTTAATCCAGACCACTTTAGCAGACCACGCCCTAATGGCCATTTACATGCGCCTTCTAATTTGAAATGATCCAGCGTTCCACCTTCCTTAAACAGCACATGCTGTGCTCTCCGCATGTACCTAAACACTAACGTTCCCATATCAGCATCATGCTGATTCCTACATGCAAACGCCCTCCAAGTAATGAAGAATACCGTACCATCCTACAAACTTCCCATCCACACGCACACAACACAGCTGTTCGCTTCTCCTCTTTCACGTTCTTCACCCTTCACCGTCTCCTCACCCATCCACCCCTGTACCATACAAACCTTCATACTGTAAAACCATCACCACTTCCATCCCCTTCACGAGCTCATCGACTGGACCTCCTCTGGAAACCAACGTCACCTACTCCGGTGTCCCCTAACTATGCCGCGTTCTGTTTCTTTTTAGTTTTGATTTACGAAAACTAAAGACGCTAAAGCTCCATTATCATAATTCCTGTAGCTTCAAACGGTCCTCGCACAGTTTGAACCAAAAACGTCACCATCTCCACCACTGGCTTTGCCGACTTCCACTCCCTCCACTTCACCAGACTTCTGCCATTTGCCTTACCTTACCGTTGTCGACCCCTCCAGCGATGCCTCCTCCCAGATCCAAAACGTGAAGGCTTTCCATGATTTAAGACATACTTTGCCACCTTTTGGACCCAAACAAATACAAGCGTGAGTTTGTTCTTGGGTGTATTAATTCGTGAAGGGAGATTAATTTTTGGATGCAAGAGAGATTTGTTGTTTTGTTTTCTGTTGTACATTCAGATCGAGAATAATTTCTGTGTGTGAATGTTGAAGGAGCAAGCACGGTTTTATAAAGAAGAGGAAAGAGGATAGGGTAAGTCCACGGCTACATCATAGGATGATATTTCCAAAGTAACTCCGTGAAAACAGGGTATGGAGAAAAATATGGGTGATGCATGTTAAAATGAAAGGCATAGAATAGGATAATGGAAGGGATTGCCCCTACGTGGTATGGCACGCACGTCTGAAAGGATGGCACTGTCATGATTTGGGGAAATATAAAGGTTCAGTGTTGCTAACTAGCTCGTCTAGTTTAGGTAATTACTTCAGTTGAAAGGTAGGTGACTTTGAGGGAAAACCATTTTTCTTCTAAAGTAAGTGTGCCTTTGGGTGTTATTCGGGGTATCGTGCTATATAAAATTTTATCATTTACGGACTGCTATCGACAGAACTAAAATTACCGTCGTAATGGCCAACGCCCCAAGATCCCAAAAATATAATAATATCGGTAGATCTACTTATATTGTGAAACCCCAAAATGTTGATTAAGGGTGCAAAATACTCCAAATAAAAGTTGCATATTTAATTAATAAAAAATTACAGTAAAATTCTAAAAATTAAGTTAACACTATGTCTCAAAGGAACCTTGTCCAAATTCAAGACCGATATTTAAGTATATTTAAATAACCGTTATGGTCATAAACGAATATGGCGCTGCTTTTCTAAATATTTAATTTGGACATAACTTTCAATATATAATTCGAAATCTTGATTTTCCACTTCCATTAGAGAAATACAGTTCAATAGATTTGACTATTTCTTATTTCGTAGAAATCCGACTTATAACGAATTCTGCACACTCGGTTGAAGTTCAAAACGTTAAATTGCGAACTGCAACGTCGTTATGAGCTCGATTATATTTAATATATATTTTTATACGTTCAACTTCGTTTTAATTAATATATAAATCCACTTACATTACGATTTCAATATTTAAATTGATTTAAATGTTCAAATACAAGTCGATAAAAATGCGGGACGTTACATTCCTTCCCCTTTAAAATAATTTTGTCCTCGAAATTGCTAAGAAGTGGAGATGCTCTAATTATAACTCCTCACAAGGTTGAAATTTCATACTTCACATCCTCATAACTCAATCCTTGCATCGAATCTTTTATCCTTTTTGTTGGCATTTAACTCTGTCTCTTCCACCTGCTATCAGTTCAGCTTATACAAATGCCATGTCAATCCATCTCTACTGAATGTACCCTCAATCCAATCATTCTTTTATACCCAAGTCAAACTCCATTTCCATGTCCACTTCAAATCTCGACCCCAAACTCCTACTCAATAATCCAATTTCATTCTATATTATCTTCAATCCATCCAAGTTTATTTAACTTAGTTTAACTTAAATTCTAATTTATTTATTCACGTTTACCATTTCTATTTATTTAACTTCATAAGTTAAATTCTAAATTCTAGAATTCAAATTCCTGGATTTTTGTTTCAAATCAGTTTGAAATCATATACACATATATTCATAGCAATTCAAAACATTTGAATTTCCGAACAAATTATTTCAAAACAAAATCTTTGGTAGTGATCCGTCACTTAGAAACTCGAAAATGAACACCGATGATGGTCGACTTCATCATCGGAATTTATTTTCTAGCGATCAAAGTGAGTTCAATACTGTATTACTTTAAAAACTCATTCATAAACACTTCACTTTTGAAATTTCTTTAGAATATATTTCAAAATGTTTTGGAATACATTTCAAATCTCTCCCAGGATTTTAAATTTTTGTATATTTATATCTTTTCCCAGTTTCCGGGGTTTATTTCAATTATGGATTTAAGTTCAGATTTAGTTCATCTGTTTTGTATTTTATACTTACATGAATTTCGATTGGTTATTTTCATAACCAACTCAATTATAATCTTATTTGATCATAATAACGATCAACACATCCAATATACTATAATAATCTCAAGATATATACTTCTTTTGTATCAAAATATATTTTTGGTAAAATTTAGTTTATTTACCCTCTTTTAAAACAATACTATGTCGAATCTCTCTATCCAAGCGTTTATAAATCCCAATCGACCTCGTCAGCTAAACGCGTCGATCTGGAATTTATATACCACTTAACAGATCAACCAACACAATATAAAACAGTTTTATATTGATTACAAATACGCGCTCATATATATGCACTCAAACTCAATCTAAGGTATTACTAACCTTATCTCTACTGAGTTACGCCACAGAGCCAAGGTAATCACTTAACCTTCAGCTCTGATACCAACTGTAATGACCTGAAAATACATACCAATTTGAGCTGACTAATATCCTACGCATTCAACTCAAAATGCACGAAATTTCAGATCATTAATAGAAAGAATTAAAAGGATGAGATAGAAAAGATAGAACTAATAGAATAGAAGAAGAAGAATACAACTGAAACAGAATCAGAGTAAACACGGAACTCACAGCGAAACAATAAATTTTCTTATAACATAACTTCTGAAATACAAAATCTGAATTTGTATATATATACATACATACCATATCAAGTCTAGCTCATATACATCACAACGGAAAAAAAATTTACATAACTAGTGGTGAAGCCTTCTGCTTCCAGCTCCTCCAAGTGAATCTGTAAAACCTGAAACACTTGACTGCCCGTACAAATTTGGGCACCCAAGAGTTTAGGGAAAACAAACAAAATAAACTCTGGGTCAGTCATGGGACTGGTGTGAGTAAATTTCAACCATATCGTTTTACTTTGAAAATACCTTTGAAACAAAAGGATAATAGTAAGACCAGCCCACACGTAAACATGGACTGTTTTTACCTTACTATAACCCAAATATCTTTGATATCAAATCTAGTGATATTATAATAATGTCTAATCAAATAAATAACCAAATAGCAGAACGCTTGCATCTCACGCTCCACATATATATAGTATAAAATCATAAACCGCAGGGCGCTTATTAGAGATTTGATTCCAACAGACAAGGTATGGGAGCACATTCCGATCATACTCTAGAGGGTATACACTGCAGGTTCAACAAGAACGTCTTGCAACCCGGCCACACATGACCGCCCACTCATTTAGCTTGAGTGTAGCGAATGTATTGCCACCTATGGTTGTTGGCCATCCAACCGTCATCCGAAGATACAGAATCGAAAAGAAGAACAAATATGAATTTTCTTTAGATCGGTGACAATACACCCTGCTTGGGTATAACCCAATAGCCATGCTGCCTAGCCCAACTTCTGTCATATCCGGTTGTGAGGCTAGAGGCTATGTCTATCTTCAGACCATCTGATCACCATTCACTTTGAATGTCACATCGTCAAACCCGTCAATTCACTAATCGATTTCCAAAAATATCACGGGTATAAAAAGCTAAGAGGAACGAATTCCTCCGCCACCAGACATAATACCTTCAAGAGATCAACTGTATGTGATTTGTTAGGTATACTCTGTCAGACACTCGTCCATACAAGTTGTCATGGGACTGGACAAACAGAAAGCACCATTCTAGAATAGGACGACCCTTGCATTTCACTCTGTCTTCAATTGTCTTCAGCATAATCTAATTCGCAGCGCTTATGCCTATACGGAGTGGTTTTCAGATAATATATCCAACCGGTCTCTCCGTATTGACAACGATGGTCAAAACACTTCGATAGTCGATTATTTAACTATCGAAGTAAAAACAAACATCCATTCACAAACACTGGCCCTTCTATTTAATACTAACTTTCTAGTTTCCCATATTTTTATAAACTCTTCCTTACTCCCCTTCACCTCTACTCTATTAGTTCCTCGTTATAAATCGGTAAATGAAAAAATTTCTAAGTATCAACCCTGAAGTCCGAAACCAACATCAGATTGACGCCTCGAAAGTTACTCAACCCAACCAACGTACAACGGGTTCAAATTTCTTTAAAACTATATCACTTTCCTTATCATGCTCAGTATATCTTTTTTAAACATTATAACTTATCGACTCACTTTAAAACCGTTATATTTTAACTAATGCAATACACTGCTATATCTTCCTTTATAACTAATGCAATACGCTGCTATATTTTCCTTTATACCTATTGCAATACGCTGTTATATTCTCTTTTATAACTGCTGCAATACGCTGCTATATTCTCTTTTATAACTACTGATATACGCTGCCATATTCCCATTTCATTTGATAAACTCTGTTTCTAAGTCAGGTTCTTATTAAATCAATATCAAGTTTATAACTAAATATTGATTTCATATCCTATTATAATTTGTTGGTTTAAATCTAAATATTAGCTATCCTATCAGATTATAATTCCTAAAATAACTTACTTTATTACATTCGACGTCATCAAATTTTAGTTCTAATTCCTAATAATGTTATTTAGGTTCAGACCGTGTACATATAAATAATATAAACAAACAATACATACAAATATTGAGGAATCTGGTTTGATTCCTCTAATCGGTTTCCTGTATCCACAGATGTTAGTCACAATAAATATCATCAATTAAATATCATTATGAAATATCAGTGTTCAATCGTCAGTTTAGATATATGACGGTTTATATTGTTTCAACCAATTTAATTGTAATCTACCTAAACGGCAATCGCACATCATTCAACCAATATTAAAATATAATTATAATATTTTAAAATAGAGCAGAGTTAGTGAATTTACTCACCTTGGCGCGTTAGCCGTTAAATAACGATTTGCGTTGGTCGATTAAACCATGAGATTCCAGGGGCTCTGTTCTCCATGAAATCAGTTCCACCATGTAACTCTTATCGCTGCGACCCCAACATGACGATCTAGTTCAATTCGTTATTAAACCCGATTAAACCCGGCTCGATATTTCGATGATGCATATCTTCGAATTCAACCATCCTCTCGCTGCTAAAGTGCTAATTCAACATTTGCTCATTCGCTGCTAAAATCACCAAGTACCACATTCCCTTTAGCAAAAATCTTCACTGATATCCATGATATTCAGTTCTCGTTCAAAAAAATTCTTGGCATCACACAGTACCATATTTCACTTTACAGTTCACATTCATGACCAAGTCTTCCCATTTTCTTGTAAGCTTCAGCATTCACCTACCCTCCTTCACCTACCCTTCCTCTCACTCGCGCAACGCCTCTTCACATGAACCTGCATACACAAGTCCTCAAACATGAACCCATTTACATGCTTACGATTCCCTTCCTCTCCTTACTCTTCTTCTTTGTTCTTTTTCTGTTCTTATATATATATATATATATATTCTCCTCCCATTTTGAACAATAAAGCCAGACTTGACCTCTCCTTCCCTCGCTCTTTCTACTTATGTTAAAACCATTGCAAAACCGGTTAAAGCACCAATGCCATGCACCTCCGGTTTTTCACAAACCAATAACCGACGTTGAACGCTCTCTTATGCCAAACTTTCTACTTCCATCGGCGTCTCTGATTATCCGTGCCCTTCCACTTCAACGTCTGCAAAAGCTTCCCAAGAATGAAACCCGAGCGCCACTGGCTTCCACCCTATCGTTAGCAAGAGTCACGACAACAAGACCACTTCATCAAGTCCCCCACTACTTCTTTCTACCTTTAATCCACACCACTTCAGCAGACCATGCCTTTGTGGCCATTTACATGTGTCTTCTAATTTGAAATGCTCCAGTGTTCCACCTTCCTTAAACAGCACATGTTGTGCTCTCCGCATGTACCTAAACACTAACGTTCCCATATCAGCATCATGCCGATTCCTACATGCAAACGCCCTCCAAGTAATGAAGAATACCGTACCATCCTACAAACTTCCCATCCACAGGCACACAACACAGTTGTTCGCTTCTCCTCTTTCACGTTCTTCACCCTTCACCGTCTCCTCATCCATCCACCCCTGTATCATACAAACCTTCATACTGTAAAACCATCACCACTTCCATCCCCTTCACGAGCTCATCTACTGGACCTCCTCCGGAAAATAACGTCACCTACTCCGGTGTCCCCTAGCTATGCCACGTTCTATTTCTTTTCAGTTTTGATTTACAAAAACTAAAGACGCTAAAGCTCCATTATCATAATTCATGTAGCTTCAAACGGCCCTCGCACAGTTTGAACCAAAAAGGTCACCATCTCCACCACTGGCTTTGCTGACTTCCACTCCCTCCACTTCACCAGACTTCTGCCATTTGCCTCACCTTACCGTTGCCGACCCCTCCAGCGTTGCCTCCTCCCAGATCCAAAACGTGAAGGCTTGCCATGATTAAAGACATACTTTGCCACCTTTTGGACCCAAACAAATACAAGCGTGAGTTCGTTCTTAGGTGTATTAATTCGTGAAGGGAGATTAAGTTTTGGATGCAAGAGAGATTTGTTGTTTTGTTTTCTGCTGTACATTCAGATCGAGAATAATTTCTATGTGTGAATGTTGAAGGGGCAAGCACGATTTTATAAAGAAGAGGAAAGAGGATAGGGTAAGTCCATGGCTACATCATAGGATGATATTTCCAAAGTAACTCCATGAAAACAGGGTATGGAGAAAAGTATGGGTGATGCGTGTTGAAATGAAAGGCATAGAATAGGATAATGGAAGGGATTGCCCCTACGTGGTATGGCACGCACGTCTGAAAGGATGGCACTATCATGATTTGGGGAAATATAAAGGTTCAGTGTTGCTAACTAGCTCGTCTAGTTTAGGTAATTACTTCAGTTGAAAGGTAGGTGACTTTGAGGGAAAACCATTTTTCTTCTAAAGTAAGTGTGCCTTAGGGTGTTATTCCGGGTATCGTGCTATATAAAATTTTATCATTTGCGGACCGCTATCGACAGAAATAAAATTACCGTCGTAATGGCCAACGCCCCACGATCCGAAAAATATAATAATATTGGTAGATCTACTTATATTGTGAAACCCCAAAATGTTGATTAAGGGTGCAAAATACTCCAAATAAAAAGTTGCGTATTTAATTAATGAAAAATTACAATAAAATTCTAAAAATTAATTTATCACTATGTCTCAAAGGAACCTTGTCCAAATTCAAGATCGATATTTAAATATATTTAAATAACCGTTATGGTCATAAACGAATATGGCGCTGCTTTTCTAAATATTTAATTTGGACATAACTTTCAATATATAATTTGAAATCTCGATTTTCCACTTCCATTAGAGAAATAAAGTTCAATAGATTTGATTGTTTCTTGTTTCGCAGAAATCCGACTTATAACGAATTTCTGTACACTCGGTTGAAGTTCAGAACGTTAAATTGCGAACTGCAGCGTCGTTATGAGCTCGATTATATTTAATATATATTTTTATTCGTTCAACTTCGTTTTAATTAATATATAAATCCACTTATATTACGATTTCAATATTTAAACTAATTTAAATATTCAAATACAAGTCGATAAAAATGTGGGACGTTACACCATTAATGAGCTGGTGGAAAGCTATAAATAGGGGGTGAGAGGTACGGAGAATAGTTTACTTTCTCCATTCTCTCATTTGGTGGCCTACGTTCCTCCTTCCTCTAACACCTTTCCACCTTTAAAATTGAAATCTAAAGGAAGGAAATCGAAGATCTACACCATTTGAGGCTAGATCTACATCATTTGAAAAGAGATTTCATTGAATCAAGGAGTTTGGTTCAAATTGCTTGTTGTCCTGAATCTTAATTCATTGCTTTTAGCTTGTTTTGGAGAATTGGTGAGTGATATCCATCTCTCACATGGATTCAATCAAGTGTATGAGTGTTTGATCATGTTTTTCGTCAAATTCAAGTGTTTTCTTATAGATCTACACCATGGTAAGTTCATTTTAATATTAATCACCTTAGGATCTAATTTAGCATGTTTAAACCGGCAATTCCTATGCCATTTCATATGCTTATGAAAGTTAGATCCGCAATTTAGATCATATGTTCATTTATTATGATTTTGATGAATTGTATAATTTTAGTGACAATTGTCATATTCATGTTGTTAGTGAGTTCATAACACGCTTGTGATCGTATTGGATGAAGTAGATGAGCATATTTCATCGATTGTATCGATTGGCGAAGTTTTAGTCGAAATTGGACTTGAATTGGGGCTTTGAACGTAACGACCTAGATTTTTAGCGATTAATTTTAAACATTTAAATCTAGTTTAAGTATTGTATTTGGGAAAATAAAAGGGTTTTGAATAATTTGGGTATCGATTTAACTTGAAAGGGAAAACGTTGAGTTAAAAACTTAAAACTAGTTTAGTTTGAAGATGAATAATTCTGTTGGAATATAATAAACTTAATAATAATTGAGTTTGGTAAATAAATAATTTTATTGTTTGAATATATTACGTCTTATATGAATCTTTTTAGAAATTCACAAGTAAATTATACTGTCTACTTCTTTTTGGGATAGTGGCATCTTACCGTCTGCAACAGTATTTTATTTTTGGTATCTAAACATGATATCTTCTCTTGAGATAGTTCTTCGGTATCATTTTTTTCTTTTGTGTATGATCCACACTTTCATCTTAATTTTACTAAAATTTAGTGTTTGGAAAATCAGCAGTTTTCACATTTGCTTGAATAGTCTTGATTTTCGAAGGTGAATAACTTTATGAAGTAAATCTCCATTTGAACGATATTGCAATTTTGGAAATTCTACTGATTTTCATCACTAGTACATGAAGCTAATCTGTCGTTATAGCAAGCAATCAGTGGACTTTGACTCCCTCTCATTTACTTTCTGTACACTTGTCTATGGTCTTGTTGTAGGATGTTTTAGATGCATTATAACTTCTCCCATCTTCACATTAATCACTGTTAGTACGTAAATGTAGTTCCTTTGTGTTCTTGTACTTGAAATTATTGATATCATAGTAAGATATATTCAGTAAAAATAAATACTACAATATACATGAAGTTTATTAGCAACCCATATATATATATGATTAGACTAATTAATTAACCTAGAGAGTATCATATATATATGTGTGTGTGTGTGTGTGTGTGTGTGAGAACTTCACAAAAAAATTGAATTCGCATGCCTATTCCTAAACCCGAGCGGACCAACCCTGTGTTTGGTACTAGCTGAAAAAGTGGAAAAGAAATAGTACCAAAGCCATTTAATAAAAATATACATAAAACTTTGTCTTCATTCAACAACGTTGAACTCAAGCAAATGAAAGCCGTGTATACCAAGCTACAATACTCCATGCGTGCCAAGAAAATTTCAATCCCGTGCCCCCTAAGTAGCCTCTTCTATAAATACTATATTTTCCTTCTTTTTCTGAATAGGAAATAAAAACGTAAATTATAAATTAAATAAAATATTATATTTTCCTCTATATATCTATTTCGTCCCCTGGTGGAAACCTAATCCCCAAATTTATTTTCCAAACTCGTTGCTCTTGCAGTAAAACAAAACGAAAAATCGCCACTTCAAAACGAGATTAAAAATCAATCCCTTAACGATAATTCATGATTTCTGGTTCACCCTCCTACTTTGCTCAAGAGCTTCATGATCACGTTCTTTTCTTAGGGTGCGACTTTAAACTCTGGAACCTCCACTATGCTGCAGCACGTCTTCGAAGGGTTCACAATAAATATATTTTCAAGATTAAACTCTGGAACCTCCACTATGCTGTAGCACGCCCTAGAATTTCAGTATTTAAATACCATAAATATATTTTCAAGTATAGAAAATGAAATTTGAGTTTTAAAAGGAAAATTTGTTTCCGAAAGTAGAAATGTAATTTCGAATAGACTTGAAATTAAAAACATGTTAATGGAAAATAAACAAAAAGTTGTTTATCAATAAGAGTAAACATTAAGTGAATTAATTATCATTGGATAAATTGGAATATAAATTCAAATTTGAATTTATATGAAAAACTGGAAATCGGTTTTGAAATCAGTATTTAAATTGAGATTTGAACTTAGCGAATTTATAAGGAAATTATAAAAGAGATTTTGAATGATTGCAATACAAATGAGATTGGTATGGAAAAATCTGAATAGACGTTATAAATAGCATTTGGGGTTTAAGATATTATTTATAAGTACGAAATCAAACTTATTTGATTGTATATAAAGAAATATATTTACGATTAAACTGAATAATGGTTTAAAGAAAATATTTTTCAAATGAAATATCCCTAAAGGAAATATAAATTTGGAATATGAATCCAAATTGGAAATTGAGTGAAAAGGGAAATGGGTAATCATTTTTAAAAGAAAATTGATGAGTATTAGTTCAAAATTCGAAATATAAATTAAAGTGTGATAAACTTTTGTAGACTGGAATGGTTATAAAGGAATTTGGTAATGATTTGGAATGGATTAAATTAAAAGTGAATTTGGAATTTGAATTAACCTGAAATGGTAGATAAATTCCGAAGTTCGGAATATAATTGAATATAGACTATTCGAGAGAGAGTTATTTTTTGGAATTCGATTATATCGAATTCAGGGAAGTAGTTATTTTTACTTTTCGTTTGAATCAAATTTAGCTATGTATTTATTTATTAATTTATTTATTGAAACTAATAAGTACAAGTTATATTTTTATAAACCAAATATTTGGAAACAGCGATTATAACGCTGCCGTTAAAATAAATGTTCTATAAATCTAAACAGTAATTATAATGCTACTATTATAATAAATGTTTTATAAATCAAATATTTGGAAACAACGATTATAATGATACCATTATAATCAATGTTTTCCATAAAACAAGTTGATTATTAGGTTGAATCTGAGAGTCATGTAAGCGATATTTTGTTTGAAGTTGTGAGCTTTGACTATTTCAAAGTTGAGAATGTTGTTAAATTAAGGTCTGAGAGGTAATCATACCCCAACTTGATTGGCTTCATGATTGATGGCGGAATGGTTAAGGTTCGATAGTAAAGATTTGTTAGCAATATGGTTAGTTAATAAATAATTAGTGGTTTGAGTTATAATAACGTTGTTTTATAACATCGCGTTAAATTAAAGGATTTTGAAATATTTTTCACAAATAAAATGAGAGATATTTTCAACGCATAGCAAAATGAAATGAATTGGTCAGTGAGGAATTAAGAAATGGAATATGGGAATATTTTCCGATATTGATAAGGTATATTTTCTGAATATAGAAAATATCGATTCGTAAATATTTAGAAATGTTTTCTAACTCAAATAAGAGATATTTTCTCGAATAAAGAAATAATAATATTGGAAATGTTTTTCCAAGAATCGAGAGAGAAAATCGAGTTTTGAAAGGATATAAAAGATAGGAAATAGCAATTGGAAATGATAATATATAAAAAGGGGGCCAGTGTTGTTTGATGCTTGATCACTATAATTTCCAATTGGAAATAGGATCGTTGAATGTATGGATGTTTCTTTGAGAGTTAAATCACCGACAATCGAAGTTTTGATTTAATTTATACCTCCATTTTCAATATGGAGAGACCGGGATTAGATTTAACAGAAGAAAACCACTCTGCATTGGTATAAGTGTTATGAATCAACTTATGTTGAAGATAATTGGAGACGGAGTAAAATGCAAGGGCTGTTCTGTTAATCCAAGGTAGAAATTTCCCAAGATGGATTAATAGAATAGTGCCTTCTGTTTGTCCAGTCCCGGGACAACGTATGTGGAGGAATGTCTGGCGATGTGACATCCAAGTAAAAGATAACAAGATGTTCTGAAAGATAATCGTGACCTCAAGCCTCATCACCTAAAAATGACAGAAATCGGGCAGGAAGCATGGCTATGTGGGTCATTCTCATTAGGGGTTTTATCACCTGATCTAGAGAAAATTCATTTGCTTCTTATTATATTAGCTGCTGTATGCTTTCGGTGAGGGTTGCTGATCATAACTGTTGGTGATAATATGCTCGGTACACTCAAGTTAAATGAGTTTGCAGGATGTTCTTGTTGAACCCAGTGTATTCCCCTCTAGAGATACACTATCGGAAGGTGGTTCCATACCTTGTCATGTTGGAAATCCAATCTCCAATAAGCGCCCTACGGTTTTCGATTTTATATTATATATGGAGCATGAGATGCAAGCGTTCCGCTAGATTCTATTTATTTGATGTAGACATTATTATAATATCACTGGATTTGATATCAAAAATATTTTTGGTTATCGTAAGATAAAAACCATCCGTGTTTATGTGTGGATCGGTCTTACGATTGTCATTTCTTTCAAAAGGATTTTGAATGTTAAACAAATGGTCGGAGTTTACTCACACCATTCCCGTGGCTGACCCAGAGTCTATTTTGTTTCATTTTCCCTAAACTCTTAGGTGCCCATATTTGTACGGGCAGCCAAGTAGTCGGGATTTTACAGATTCACTTTGGAGGAGCTTGAAGCAGGAGGATTCACATATTAGCTATAGACTATCATATTTTTCATTGTGTATTATCTGGAAACAGGTGGTTATAACTGTTCCAAGAATAACTGTTATGCTTTGATGATGTTATGTATATACAGTTACTGATTTATATTTCAAAAGGTATGTTATATAATATATTATATTTGTTCCGCTGTGCGAGTTGTGTTCTTCATTTTCTTCTATTCTAGTTTTTCTTTCTTTCTATTTCTCATCCTCTGACTTCTTTCTACTAATGATTCGTATTTCTGTGCAATTTGGGTTGGAAGTGTGGTGTTATTAGTCGACCCAAAAGGTACGGAAATTAAGTCCATTACATTTGGTATCAGAACTGAAGGTTGAGTAGTAACCTTGGCTCTATGGCGTGATTCAATAGAGATGGGGTTAGAAATACCCTAGATTGAATTTGAGTGAATATATGTAAGCGTGTATTTGTAGATTTGATATGAAATTGTTTTATATTGTGTTGAGTGGTTTATTGAGTGGTTTATGAATTCTGGTCGATAAAGAAAGTACAACTGTATCGATAGGTGTTTCTAAACTCTCGAATAGAGCAATTTGACATAGTATGGTTTTAAAATGGGCAAATGAAATAATTTTGCCCATAAAAATTATTTTGATATAAAAGGAATAATTTCTGAATTATTATATATGAATGTGTTGATTGTTATTACAATCAAATGAAATTATGAAATATTGAAATGGTTATATAATTTGTATATGGATAATGTATACAAATGAGATAAACCAAGATTAAGTTCAAACCAGAATTGGAATTTAAATTACGGGCATTCAGAAAATATTTTCTAAAATATTAAGTAATATAGCATTACTTTAAAGTATTTTTGAATAAGAATGGTTTAATTGGATTAGTAAAGGGACTCAGCACTAAAATCACTTCAGTGGCAAGAAAATAATTTTGATAATGGATCGCGACATTATCAGTATTCATTTTCAAGTTTCTGAGTGACGGATTGCTACCACATAAATTTGGGAATGAAAAATTTGTTTGAAAAGGACAAGATGTTTTTAGAAATTAAAATGCTTTGAATTGAGTTGATTATAAATATATGTATATAAATATATATATGATTTCAAACTAATTTGAAATAAAACCCGGAAATTTGAATTCTGAAATTAAAATTTAACTTGTATAAGTTGAATAGATTGAAATGGTAAAGATGTATCAAATGAATTGAAATTTAACTTAAGTTTAGATTAATAAAATTGGATTGAATTAGAATAATTTCGAATGAAATTAAATAAAGAGAAATGTTGAGATTCGAATTATTAATATGAATTCGACTTATGAATAAGCAAGTTGAATATATATTGGATGTTGTAAATTGAAATTGAACTCTGATAAATTTGGATTCAAGTGTAAAAGTGGATTGACTTAAATAGAAATCAGACTTGAATTGATAAAATGGAAGCTGGATTGATTTATAACCAACTGGAAATGGATATATGTCTGCTGAGCAGATATTGAATGGAAGCAAATGCAAGAGATAGAATTTATGCCGACAAAAAGGTACATGTTTATAATATTACTTGGATTTGATGGTTTTATGAGCCTATGGGGCAAGCCCTTGGCTTTTTTATTTTCTTTTGGATTGTAGAAGGCCTAGAAAGGCGAGTTGTGGTTGTATCGATTGAGCCGCGCAAAGGAGATGCTGACGAAATTTTTTCAAAATTTAAAAAGTTAGAAAATTTTCAGGAAATTTTTGATAATTTAAAATCGAGTTGGTAATTATAATTGAAATAAGAAAACTTGGATTGGTTAATAAAATTTGAAGTAGAATAATGAAATTGATAAATGGATTTAAAATCAATTGGAATAAGTGTGGATATGCAGAAGAGCATATGGATTGGAGGCAAGAATGTGATGATGGATTGTTCAAAAATGGTGGACAGATCATTTGGAAAGAATTATGAATGGTCGAGTATTGGTATGAGAATTCGAAGGACGGCTAAGAACTAGGTTATGAAGATATGGAATATAAGATTTCAACTAAGTAGGTTATGAGGAGTTAGAATTATAGCGTTACTGCTTAGTAAATTCGAGGATGAAATTCTTTTAAGGGGGAAGGAATGTAACGATCCAGAGTTTTAGCGATTAATTTTAAACATTTAAATCAGGTTCAAGTATTATATTTGCAAAAATAAAAGGGTTTTGAATAATCTGGGTATCGATTTAACTTGAAAGGGAAAAAGCTGAGTTAAAAACTTAAAACTAGTTTAGTTTAAAGATGTATACTTTTGTTGGAATATAATAACTTAATAATAATTGAGTTTGGTAAATAAATAATTTTATTATTTGAATATATTACGTCCTATATGAATCTTTTTAGAAATTCACAAGTAAATTATACTGTCTATTTCGTTTTGGGATAGCGGCATCTTACCGTCCGCAACGATATTTTTTTTGTATCTAAACATGATATCTTCTCTTGAGATAGTTCTTCAGTATCTTTTTTTTGTTTATGATCCACACTTTCATCTTAATTTTACTAAAATTTAGTGTTTGGAAAATCAGCAGTTTTCACATTTGCTTGAATAGTCTTGATTTTCGAAGGTGAATAACTTTAGTAAGTAAATCTCCATTTGAAGGATATTGCAATTTTGGAAATTCTACTGCTTTTCATCACTAGTACATGAAGCTAATCTGTTGTTATAGCAAGCAATCAGTGGACTTTGACTCCATCCCATTTACTTTCCATGCACTTATCTATGGTCTTGTTGCAGGAGGTTTCAGTTGGGTTATAACTTATCCCATCTTCACGTTATCACTGTTAGTACGTAAATGTAGTTCCTTTGTGTTCTTATACTTGAAATTATTGATAGCGTAGTAAGATATATTCAATAAAAATAAATACTACTATATACATGAAGTTTATTAGCAACCCATATACATATGATTAAACTAATTAATTAACCCAAAGAGTATTATATATATATGTGTGTGTGTGTGTGTGTGTGTGTATAAACTTCACATTAAATTGAATTCACATGCCTATTCCTAAACCCGAGCGGACCAACCCTATGTTTGTTACTAGCTGAAAAAGTGGAAAAGAAACAGTACTAAATCCATTTAATAAAAATATTGTTATGACCCAGTTTTCAGACTAATTTTATAATGTATAAATTATACCTGTAATTGATTTAATTAAATAAAACTGGTATTTATATATATCTGGTGAATACTAGAGTTGAATAAAAATTTAATTAAATATAATCGTTGATGGTTTAAAATTATCTGATTAGTGTATATAGGCATATAAAACAGGTAATTTTTGTTTTACCTTTTTTTGTTTATTTTAAAACTCAGTTGAATATAAGATGAATTAAGAAAAATAATAGATTATTTCACATGCAAGGTAATCAAGATAAATGTGGATTTTTACTTAAAGTCAAAATAAGAATTTACATGTGTAAAATGTTATTTCTTCAATAGTAAGGGAAACAAAAGAAAACTACTCGTTAAAGCAAGATATTCAATTAAAATTGATAATGTTTATAGGATCAAATCCATTTAAGTTAGAATAATTATTATAAAGATCATGTGTACATATATATTAACTTGTTATATATATTAATATTAATATGTAAATAGACCAATATTAGATGTCTAACATCTTTGTTTGCATTTTAAAACTTACTTTTATTAGTCATGTAAACATAAGAACTTTAAGTAAACAATGAAACATCTTTTGAGGTAATATTTCATATTTACTTCCCTTGTAAGCCTAGAAGTATCATTGCTATATTGATACAAAAGAGTACATGTTGTATAGGGTTTCATAGCTAGGATGCTAAGTAAATTGTTAGACTATACATATACATAGCATACATGTTAGAATATGTAGCAAAGCATATGGTCAACCAATTAATGCAAGTATAATTTCAAATCAGCATATACATATATGCAGTACATGCTAAGAGTTTCCAGCTAGTAAACATGGCTATTACTTAAGAGCAAAGAGTGGAATTGATTGTGCGGTCAACATCACTTTATAGGCTGCTGCAAACATCACAACACACACATCATTTCTTAGAAGTGTCTGCATACATACATCCCATTATCTGCACATCTACCCTACACAAAAGCCTAAGCCTCTAAACCCTCTAGCACACTGATCAGTACAACTTTTCACATGAAGATGTACACAAATGAATACATCAAACATAGATGGCCTTGATCTATAGCCTGGAGTGAATTTGATGGAAATGACTAAACCAAACTTCACTTCAATCAAAGCCTTGCTGCAATCCGTACCTGTATGACTCAAACGCCTTACCCAAGTTAAGCCTTATCTTCACATCTATAAATACACATGACTACTACACAAAGTTGCACACAAGCTCGTGGCAAACAAATGAAAACATAGAGCAAGAACTGGAAATGTAGATGGCCAAGAAACGGAGCACAAACCTGGAAACAAAACTAAATAGAGAATGAATGAATAGGCGGTGAACATCTTATGTGAGTAAACTTTGATATTCTTCTTTCAAATTCTAGTTTAAGCTAGAGGTATTCTTCATGTTATTGATATAACATCACATGACTGTTCTGGATTAGTTAAAACTATGGAAAAAAAATAGAAACAAGGAATGAAATAATGGGAATGACAGTAAACCAAATATTGTGTGAGTAGACAATTAAAACCTTTTTACTGTTGGTATAATTAGTCCTAGTAGTCCGAAAGTCTATCTCACGTTTTGGGGGTAAACCCCTCACCTCATCGAAAACATCAGCATATTCACGGACTATGGGAACAGAATGTAAATCATCATCGGATGCGTCAAGGGATTCTAGGTAGCTAAGCATTACTGGACCTCTAGGGTCACAAGAAATATCAAGGGTCATTCCAAAACGAGTCAACAATCTAACTACCCTTTTTTCACAATCTAGGATGGCCTCATATCTAGTTAGCCAATCCATACCTAGAATTAAACCGTAGCCCATGAAGCCAAGAACAAAAGCGTTGCACTCAAACTCAACGCCCAAGATAAACACTCTCAAATCCCGACAAATCATAGAAAGATGAGCCGAACCACCGATAGGATTTGAGACTACTAAGGGATCAGTAACTAGACTAGTATCAAGGTGTAGTGTTTCAACTAATGATGTAGAAATAAACAAATGTGATGCACCAAAATCGAATAAAGTACGGACAGGGTGATCAAACAGAAAAACTAAACTTTCAACGGAAATTGCTCTACCTCGTTCTTGCAGTGGTGGGACCACGAGAGCCTGAACTTATCCCCTTTCCTGCCCTTGTGCCATAAGAGCCTGCACCTGTCCTCCCGAGGTAGACCCTGCCCTCTGCCCTTTCTTTGGGCAGTCCTTAATAAGATGCCCCCGCTCGCCATAGTGAAAACAACTAGTCTTCTTTTTCTTCCTACAATCTTTGCTTAGATGGTCGGGTGTCCCACAGTTAAAGCATCTTTTCTTTCCCTTAGCATTGTTGCCTTTGTCACCTTTCATGTTCTATTGTTGCTGTTGTGGCTTCTTTTGATCCCCTTTCTTCTCGGGTGCCTTATTAGCATTGGCGCCCTTCTCCTCTTCATGCATGAGCGCCAGGTCAACTAGTCTCTCGAAGGTAGCCCCCATGGGAATGTGGGTCATAGCTAACCCATGAAGCGGCTCGTTTAAACCCTTAACAAATCTTAGAGCCTTCTTTTCTGGAGTATTCACCAATTCCAAGCCAAATCTCGCCAACTGGTTGAACTTGTTGACGTATTCTTTCACCGATAGATTCCCTTGCTTCAGCGCCAAAAACCTTTCCATGTATAGATTCTCTTCAGCCCGCGAGAGAAACTTCGCCTCAAACCTCTGCCTAAAATCTGGCCATGTATCGACTGGACGTCCCGCATTAGTGACCTCCCACCAAAACGAGGCCTCATCCTTCATTAGCCAGGCAGGTAGCTGGACTTTTCTTCCATCATCCACTTCAAAGATTCCAAACAATTCTTCCACCTCCTTTAGCCAATTACGAGCTTCAACAAATGTCTCTGTCCCGTGAAAAGGTTTTCCACTAATTGCTCTAAAGTCCTTACATATCTTAGCAAAAGTATTGACGCGAGGAGGAGGAGGAGCATTTGCTGGACCTGCGGTGGCGGCCCTAGCCTCGAGATATTGACGAAACCAACCGGCTACATGAACACCCTCTGGTATCTCAGATGCTTCAGACATGCTGAAACGAAAAAGGAAAGATTCAATATAAAAGAACCGAGGGAAAGATATATGGCTCTTGGGGTTATGCTTTCTAAAATAAGCTTTTCTCTTGAAAATACTTTCCTTAAAACGTACTTTTGAAGGTACTACCTTATAAAAATTGTTTTGAAAAATAGTTTTTCAAAATTCATATTTGTTCTGGTAAACCTCGCTCTGATACCGCGTGTAACACCCCACGTCCATTAATGTCACTCACAAAGGGAATGCATTAACTTCTATTTTAAGTAAGTATAGAACAGAAACTTAACAAGAAGACAGATATAAATAGTACTCAAGGATTTAAAACTTTATTTCATTACAGCGGAAAACACATATGTTTGCTTACATCATCAAAAACCAGAGTCAAAGTACATAATATCCATCTTGACTACCAAAAGTACATAAATTGAAAGACATAATCCCCAATACAAAATAGCCATAAATAAAAGAGAAGTTGAACTTTACTTCAGTGATCCAAGCAATCTTCTAAAAGCAGAGAAACAGCAGTCCAAAATCAAACTCCACTGGTGCTAGTTCCAACCTGAGCACCTGCGGGGGGGGGGGGGGGGAGGAAGAAAAGAGGAGAAAACAAAGGGGTCAGACATAAAGTCCGGCGAGTGCGATAATTTTAACAATATAATTAACAAAGTAACTAGGCTAAGGAATAAGTTGGAAAATAAGGAAATGATCATGAACCATTGAATATGGCAGAGTAAACAAGGAAACAAGATGAACAACGATATCGTTAAAGCGCCCCTAAACCACTATAAGATAATTACTAAACTACACCAACACTATGAGATAATTGCTATACTGCACCACCACTAGTCACCCTAAGGTTGATCCCGCCTATAGACTTAATAATGATATTGGTAGTTTCGTGCACCCTAGCTGTCTTCATAGGTGTCGCCTGCCCCTATCTCCACTAGGTGTACCCACTACCCCCAAGCGATCGGCTCCCTAGCTCGTAGATACCGTGCTGGCCCCACAGTGGGGTGTATCGTTCCCTAAAGTGGCAACCCGATACCACCAACAATGCACGGCTTATACCTACATGATGCAACAACGTCTTACCTACCAGCCCGGGTCCACACACGCATATGAACCCGTTGGACTTGCGTTGCCACCGCTAACCCGGTTTGGCCTCTTACAGTCAAGCCCAGTATGCGTGTCTCGTCCTCGACTTGTGTCGAGCCCACAAAGATATGTATGGGTTACTGGTTGAAATGGGCCCCCATTACTTGACACAAGCTATCCACCTAAGCTTGGTCCCCTCTAGTACATCCCACTTAACCCACTTCTTATTCATGTTTCAATTACATGTTTCAATTTTGGTTAAGTGTTTCTAATCGTATTTCCAAATGCCACCCAAGGCACCCACTAGATACCACATGCCACCCAAGGCACCCACTTAACCCCCTCATGTCCCACTACATGTTTATTTGGTTAAGTGTTTCTTAATTCATTAAGACCGTAACCTCATAAAGACCTCTCACATTAGACTGGCATTTGTGGCAACTGGATTTGCCGGGCGGGTCCGGGCAAGCTTACACCACAAAAGAGCCTAACCTCGTGTCTTTAAAATTGTTACATATTTAATTTATGTCTAAGACCTCTCACATTAGACTGGCATTTGTGGCAGCCGGATTTGCCGGGCGGGTCCGGGCAGTCTTACATCACAAAAGAGCCTAACCTCGTGTCTTAGACGATTAATTACTAGTAATTAATCATTCCCCAATTTGAATTACTTTCCCTATTCAAATTATCAATCAATTGCAAATTTAACGATGTCCATAATTGACTCAATTATGTCCATCCATTTATGGTATGTAAAATCATACCAATTTTCATCACAAATTTATTTTATGCCTTTTAAGGCATTTATGCCAAATTAAATCTTTTTAATATTATCCCCTTTACACCACGTTGTACGTTTGTCCGTTTAAAGTAAAATATACGTTAGACTCGAATAGTCTAACTCATGGAATAAAGAGAAAACATCACAATATACACATAATTAAAACATAGATCTAAACATAGGGGTGAACTTGCATGTGTGAATGATGTTCTACATCTAAAACTTGCATAGGACAAAGTTACAACTTGCATAAACAACATATGTCATGGATCCAAAAGGTGTGAACTTGTTGAGATAATGGTCACAAACTTGCATAAATCATGTATGTCATAGATCTACATCTAAAGGTGTAAACTTGCATAGTCAATAACCCTAAACTTGCATAAAATGATTCATATCCCAAACTCATATATTTATATAAACTTGCATATGTGATTTATGCATCATAACAATGGTGTAAACTTGCATCTAACATGTGAATTATCATGTAGAATTTATCATATAACTCACACATGTCATAGCCTAACTTTAGATCTAAAATTGATATCACGAAACATGTAAGGTTATACTAACTTGCCCATGATTCTTGTCTAAATCAATATCTAAACTTGCATACATACTTGTGATCTATCATATGAATCAACATAACCAAACTAGCATATGAACAACATGATGATTCAACTAGACATAAGCCAATCATAGAATTACAACATGGGTGATAACATCATAACTTTACATCGTAAATGATAGCATCATAACATAGCATCATAGAAATTACAACATAATTACAACATGCAGTCAATAATTCACATCATATCCAAATTATCCGCATCATAACTCAATCCAATTAATTTACTAATTATTTTATTAAAACTATCAAACTCACAACTCAAAGGCGGTCTTGAGTTCTGAATTCTGATTTCTGAAGTTGAATTAGCTTTCCTTTGAAGAAGATTCGTTGTTAGGATTGAATAGAACTGATTTGATTTGTTGTTCTTCCTCTCTAATTGGTGGCGGCTACTCTAGGGTTCAAGATGACAACATGACGACCATAGTTTTAGTTTTAATTCTGATTTAGGGTTTGAGTCTATGGGTCTTTTTATAGAGTTTTGAATTAATTTAAGCCGTCGGATGATCTTAGGGTTAATCAAAACCATTCAGTCGGGATAGGGTGACACCTCAGCCCTAATGACTCAGCAAGGAGTCAGAAAGGACTCAGCAACATGGGTCAGACTGAACCAGAAAGCTGTGCAGGCCTGCTGCCTCGGCCTGGGCGCACTTGGCAGGTGCGCCAGTGCAAATTTGTACTGGTGCACTTCCCAAGTGCGCCAGTGTAATATTTTTTTCTTGTTTTGCCACCAATCTTCGTTCATCCATAACTCCTTCATCCGGTACCCGTTTCCCAAAACTCGGACTCTATCCCAACCAGAATTCCGAGACGAACACGATGGCACAACCCCATTCCCTTAATTCTCACGTCTGAGATTAATTATTCTTTAATTTAGTTAATTTGATTATTCAAAAATCCGGGGTTTTACAAATACTCCGCCTTATAAACCCCTTCTCAAGCAATTCTTTAACTTGCTTGCTGAGTTCATTCCTCTCCCTCGGAGCCATGTGTCTAACGGGTAAAGCAATGGGTTTTGCGTTGTCAACGAGGTATATGCGGAAGTCTATCTCCCGCTTCGGAGGTAAGCCCTTTACCTCTTCAAACACATCCGAGTATTCACGGACTACCCTTACAGACTGCAAGTTCTCAACAGACGCATCAAGAGATTCTAGATAACTAAGCATAACGGAGTTCATGGGATTACAAGAATTTCGAGAGTGTTACCGAGGCGAGTCATGAGTCTAACCACTCTCTTTTCACAATCGAGGACGGCACCATTACTGGATAGCCAGTCCATGCCTAGAATCAACCCATAACCCGTGAAGCCCAAAACAAAGGCATTACATCTAAACCCAACGCTTAGTATAGATATTTTCAAATCCAAACAAACCATTGACAAATAAGCCGAGCCCCCAATTGGATTTGAAACAACCAAGGGATTCTCTACTATACTGGTGTCTAGGTGCAGAGATTCCACTAAAGCAGCAGATATAAAAGAGTGCGATGCTCCAGAGTCAAACAGTGTACGAACAGGATGATCAAAAAGATAGACAAAACTTTCGACAGAAATATTTCTACCTCATTCTTGCGGAGGTGCCATGAGAGCGTGAACTTGTCCTCCAAAAGAAGGTCCATCTCCCTGCGCTTGCTTCCTTGGGCAGGCCCTAGCCATGTGTCCTGTCTCACCACAGTGGAAACAGCCACCCATCTTCCTTTTCTTCTTCTTGCAGTCTTTGATCAAATGTCCAGGAATGCCACAGAAATTACACTTTCTCTTGTCACGGGGTTTGTTGTTCTTCCCGCCGTTCTTTGAATCAGCCTTCTTGTTCTACGACCCCTCCCCCTTCTTATCTTGAGGAACTTCCGCTTTTGCCTCTTTATTGCCCTTGTCTTCCTCATGTAAGAGTGCCATGTCCACTAACCTCTCGTAAGTAGCCCCCATAGGTATTTGGGTCATAGCCAAGCTGTGAAGTGGCTCATTCAATCCCTTGACAAAACGGAGAGCCTTCTTATGAGGAGTATTCACTAAGTCCAGTCCAAATCGAGCCAGCTGAGTGAATTGGTTGACGTACTCCTTGACCGTCATACTTCCTTGCTTAAGAGATAAGAACTTTTCCAACTGTAAACTTCGTTTAGCTTGTGAGAGGAATTTCATCTCAAACCTTATTCTGAAATCCATCCATGTGTCAACTGGTCTCTTAGCGTTAGTGACTTCCCACCAATAGGAAGCTTCGTCTTTGAGCAACCATACAGCCAACTGTATCTTCTGCCTATCGTCCACGTCGAAGATAACGAATAGATCCTTAGTTTCTTTGAGCCAGTTCCTTGCTTCTACGAATGATTCAGTTCCCTTGAAATCCTTTCCACCCATGGCCCTAAAGTCTCTACAAACCTTTGAGAAAGCATTTGCATGAGGAGGAGGAGGAACCGCTGCAGTTGGAAGAGGAGGAATATCTGCTGGGCCTTCGTCATTGGCCCTAGCCTCTAAGTACCTCCTGATCCAGCCAGGTATCGGAACACCCTCTGGAAGGTTAAGATACCCAGACATGCTGAAACGAAAAAGAAAAGATTCAAAACGAAGGATAGAAAGATAGTGCATATGGCTTTGGGGATTATGCCTTTTTAAATTTAAAACAACACATTTTCTTGTAAAATGCTTCTTTATATTTCTTTTTGAAAATAGTTTTCAAAAACTCTTATCTAATCTGGTAAACCTCGCTCTGATACCAAGTGAAACACCCCACCTCCATTAAGGTCACTCAAAATGGGAATGCCTTAACATTGGTGGAGGGTTATAGGTACAGGACACATAATTTTTTACAAGACGGATAAATATAAGCAGCGAAATTCAAATATTTATTGCATATGTGGTTCAATACAAAAGCATTACATCAAATTGTCTCAAAATAACTTCCAAAACATTACAATATAATTTATGTCTTGATTATTTAATAAAGAAGCATAAACCATAAATAAAACTGCATAAATCCCCAAGGATAATGTCCAAGAGCCATAGCCAAGGTGAGAGAGAGTCCAAATCATACATCTACTTTCTTGAAGCTTGCAAAGAGTCTGACTAAGCTGGAGCATTCCCTCCCTGTGGACATGGGGGGAATGGAAGAAAAGAGGACGAAAGAAAACGGGTCAGACAATAAGTCTGATAAGTTCAGTGATTACTAGTATTTAAACAAGGAAAGGGATCATGACAGTAATAACAGAACATAGGACAATACCCTAATATAAGATAAGAAGAACATGTGATCGCACCCATTATTATAGTCTCTGCACCTACTTAACCATTGGTTCAACCAGCCCTACGTGTTCATAACAAACGATCCCCTTAATGATCGGCTCCTACTCGCATGCATTCATATCCTGTGTCATTCGGCCCCGCTTGACTGTAGATATCTGTGCTGGTCCCACCATGGGGTGTATCAGTCCCTCTAGTGGCAACCCGACACGATTCAAGATGCACAGTGTATACTACTGATGCTCAGTGCCTGATTTTTCCACTCCGGAGTACGTGCATGCCCATACTCCGTCGGAACCTACACTGGCCCACCAACCGCCGACATTTTGACCGCTTATAATCAGCCCAGTAATCGTGCCCCACCCTGCATAGTTTTAGGGTACCATGATACATCTATGTGGGTTACTGCTGAAATGGGTCCCCGTTACTAGGGTTTTCTAATCAACATGTTTATTTGGTTAAGTGTCCAAGTTTACCTAACCCCACCCATTCGTTTAGTTAACATATTGAATCGGTTAAGTGTTTCCCTAATTGAGTTAACCCTACCAATCCTGACTTAGCTTTAATTTATTCATTAAAGCACCAACCACTCACATTAGACGGGTCTTGTTGTGGTCAATGGATATGCCGGTCGATTCCGGGCAGATTTACACCATAACTCAGTCTAACCTCGGGTTCTTTTTGGGATTAATGCACTAACCACCCACGTTAGACAGGTCTTGTTGTAGTCACTGGATATGCCAGTCGGTTCCGGGCAGATTTACACCACAACTCAGTCTGACCTTGGGTTAGGCATATTCGTCTTTTCTAAATTCACATTTTTTTCTATATATGTCTAATTTCTTTATGTAAATTAATTTTAATTTAATCATGCCATAATTATCCTTTGATTATGCTCACAATAAATGGTATATCAAATATACCATTTTATGAACAAATCTATGCCATAAAATTTTCATATTTTCCCATTGCTACCCCCATGGAACGTACGCATGAATCACATAAAATGTTGGGCTAGTAAATTAGCCCAAACCCATAAACTAAAAGGGGTAATAAACAAGGGACATGAAATAAACATAAAATAGCATACATTTAACTTATCATGTGTAACTTGGCATAGAAGTATCATTAACTTAATTAAATGGGTAAAGGTGAACTTGTGACTAAGTTTGGTCGAATTGTCATGTAAACTTGATAAAGGTCTAGCATGGAGGTTTAACATATAATCACAATTTTAAACCACAACTTAGCATATTAACTTATGTATGTCAAAACATAAGAAACCTACTATAATCATTTTTAAATCACAACTTAGCATATTGACTTATGTGTGTTAAACATAAGAGGGCTATTATAAACATATTCGAATCACAACTTAGCATGATGACTTATGTGTTTTAAACATAAGAGAGCTACTATAAACATATTCGAATCACAACTTAACATGACAACTTATGCGTGTTAAACATAAGAGGGCTATTATAAACATATTCGAATCACAACTTAGCATGATACTTATGTGTTAAAACATAAGAGAACTACAATTCTAGTTTTTACAACATAAATAGATTCAACCTAACATGGATATACATGAGTGTTGATCTAACATATAAGCATGTGCTTTAGATCATAAACTTGCAAAGTAACCACATTATAACATGACATGTTTCACCATTTAGTTGGCATAATAAATCCATTACCCAATCATAATAGATTCCAATAACATACAATATGTTCATCACCACAAGCATATAGACATGATCAATCGCAATGGTACTTTAAGATAAACGAGAATCAAACTTTATTTATCTTATACATAAGCATCTTTCTATATTTGAATTACAACATGTCATGATTCATTTGAAAGAACGTTTAAATCTGCATAATAACCAACTTACAAACTAAAAGGAATTTTTACTTTCTGAAATCTGAATTCTGAAATTGGTAAGCTCTCCTTTGATGTAGATCGTTGAATTTGATTACTTTTTAATTTGATTTTTGATTCAGGTTCTTATCTTGTCTTTGAATTGGTGACGGCTACTCCAAGTTCTCTATTGACGTCATGATAGTTCCAAGATTATTTTTGTGTGATTCTTAGGTTTGAGCATTGGGTTGTTTATATAGAATTTCAATTCAATTTGAGTCGTCGGATGATCCTAGAGTTAACCACAACCATTCAGTCAAGATAGGGTGACACCTCAGCCCTAATGACTCAGCACTGAGTCACAAAATCGTCGCCTTTCAGCTTGGGGGGGAGGGGCAGGTCGACCTGTAGGGGGGAGGTCGAAACTAGGGTCGACCCCCGGATCGGCCTGGGTATTGGGCGGGAATTTTCCCGCCCAGACCGCTTTTGACTTTTGATTTGAATTTGAATCTGTTTTCGAGCTGTTTGAATTTATTTGAATTTTCTGGAAACTTCCGACAGCCATAACTTCGAAGTCCAATTTACGCAAACTCGGACTCTATCTCAACCAGATTTCCGAGACGAACACAATGGCGTAACCCGTTTCCCTTAATTCTCTCATTTTAAATTAAGTATTGTTTAATTCGTTACTATAATGTTAACAGAAAATACGGGGTGTTACACTCATCACCCGGAAAATGACAGAAATCGGGCAGGTAACATGGTCATGTAGGTCATTCCCATTAGGGGTGTTATCACCTGATCTAGAGAAAATTCACTTGCTTCTTATTATATTTGCCGTTGTATGCTTTCGGTAACGGTTGCTGATCACAGCCGTTAGTGATAATATGCTTGGTACACTCAAGTTAAATGAGTTTGCAAGATGTTCTTGTTGATCCTAGTGTATTCCCCTCTAGAGATACACTATCGGAAGGTGGTTCCATACCTTGTCATGTTGGAAATCCAATCTCCAATAAGCGCCTTACGGTTTTCGATTTTATATTATATATGGAGCGTGAGATGCAAGCGTTCCGCTAGATTCTATTTATTTGATGTAGACATTATTATAATATCATTGGATTTGATATCAAAAATATTTTTGGTTATCGTAAGATAAAAACCGTCCATGTTTATGTGTGGATCGGTCTTACGATTATCATTTCTTTCAAAAGGATTTTGAAAGTTAAACAAATGGTCGGAGTTTACTCACACCAGACCCATGACTGACCCAGAGTTTGTTTTGTTTTGTATTCCCTAAACTCTTGCGAGCCTATATTTGTATGGGCAGCCAAGTAGTCGGGATTTTATGGATTCACTTTGGAGGAGCTTGAAGCAGGAGGCTTTACCTGTTAGCTATAGACTGTCATATTTTCCATAGTGTACTATGTTGTATTTGGAAACATGTGGTTATAACTATTCCAGGAATAACTGTTGTGCTCTGATGATGGTATGTATATACACTTACTGATTTGTATTTCAAAAGTTATGTTATGTAATATATTTTATTCGTTCAGCTGTGTGAGTTGTGTTTTTCATTTTCTTCTATTCTAATTTTTCTTTCTTTCTATTTCTCATCCTCTATTCTTTCTACTAATGGTTCGTATTTCTGTGCAATTTGGATTGGACATGTAGTGTTATTAGTCAACCCAAAAGGTTCGGAAATTCGGGCCATTACATGCAGGCTACGGGTCGAGCGCGTAGTATAACATGTAGTACGATATGCAGTACAATAGGGGGCCACACGTAGGGGGTCGGTCTCACAAGCCAAAGTGGGTCGATCGAGTAGTGGGTCGGTCTATTCTTGGTAGCAGGGTCGGTCGCACCAAGTCGGGCTCAAGCAAAGGCAGGGGGTTGAGCAGTGGTCGGCCAGTCATGTAGGTTTGGGTGGTCGGTCGCACGAGCCAAAATGGTGTTGGGACAAGCATAGATTGGGTTCGGTCACTCCTTCAGCCGGTTACCATAGGTCAGTCGTGCACACATGAGTGGGGGTCGGTCTCTGTTGTGATGTTGTTGGGTCGGTCGTGTACCTAGATGAAGGGTCGGTCGTGCAAAGCATGAAGTGGTCGGGTCGGTCGTTGCCGGTTGGGTAATGTTCTGGGTCGAGCAGCGAATAGGTCGGTCGGGAGCTTTCCTTGGTTTGGGTTGATTGCATAGGGTAATTTATGAAAAATTTATATTTTCGGGTACGACCCAGATATGGACAAAAGAGCTTGAAAAAAATATTTTTTGGTTGCAATCCATCGAACCCTAGCCGCAACGCAGTGGTTAATTTGGCTCGATGATGTTGTGACTTCGAAGTGGATTCAAGTTGGAAGGTTCGAAGTGTTTAATGTGTCTGTTGATCGGTGTAGAACAACGAATGGGGTGACAACTCAAAGGTCGTGAGTTGGTGAATAATGGTTGCTCGAGAAGGTTGCTGAGCTTTGAAAAGTCGTTGGGTTGGATAACTAGAGATACTGAAGGCCGAGGAATTATGGTTGTCGTAGGTTCTAGCGGGCTCAAAGCAAGGGTACAATCGAGGCACCTAAAAGACCGGATGTAGGTCGAGTACCCTTGGGTATTGTTGAAAGGCCTAGGTACGTATCGTTGAAAGGCCTAGGTACGTATCGTTGAAAGTTGTATGGGATTTTGCTAGAACCGGGGTTACCATTAGCCATTGACGGATGGCAGTATGATATGGCCAGTCCTACGATTAACAGTGGTTTTGAAGCGTGATTGGCAGTGATACCCGGAGTCTGTCATGGATGATTGGTTTCTTTGTTTGTACCGTCTCATGTAGATTGCCCAACGTCGAAGGAGATATTTCTTGGGTGCTTGTATGATATTGGTTTAGGCCTTTGGGGCTTGTACTTAAGGGATGTTGAATTCGATTAGGATGGTTTACGTGAGATCTATAATATGGATGCTATGAGCATTATTGATTGGTTGCTTCTGTTTTCCATGATTGAATGATCATTCTGATTACCCTGAATGGATTGTTGTTCCTTTTCTTATATGGATTGTAAAGGCTATCACTTTCAGATGTGGGGAAGATGGAAGTTGTGTTTTTCTCTGATGTTGTGGGTAAATTAGTTAGTTTATTTACCCATTCTCATATACTTTATTACCGAAGTTAGTTAGTTATTTTATCGCTCACTAAGACTGTTGTCTAACTCAAGGTTTTATGTTTCCCTCTTATTACCTTTGGTTGTTCATCCAATTTTGGATGGGCAGACTAGGTGGCAGGTGATAACTTGGTAAAGACGATGTAGCCGTTTGGAGGCGAGTAGGAGGCTGGCGTAATATCTTTCTTACTATATAGTATTTGGGCTTCCGTTGTCGGCTATTCTACTCTAAGTGTCGTAATGAGGCGAATTTGTATAGACATATGTTGCAATCCTGGTGTATGGATATACTTCATAGTTGTTTTAAAGATTTGAGATTTCTGATCAAATATGCTTCACTAATATTACATGTTCTATATGTTCTATTATATTTTATCCTTGCACTATGAGATTTACGATAGGTTCTGCTTGTATTATCATACCTTGATTATCATCCATAGCTACCTGGCACATCTTTCAGCGCACTTTTCCTCTTTTTAGTGCAGGGTTGCGGGCAGTCGTCACGGATAATTTATAAAAATTAAACAAACATTCTTATACAAACCAAAACACAGATATATTTAAACTAAAAAGGAAATTTACACAAATTCTTTCTTTACGCTCATTTTTATAGATATTTAACACAACAAACAATAACTTTAATGTCTTTTAGGAAAGGCTACTTTAATGTCTTTTAGGGACTGATTTCCTTATTTAGTAGCAAACAAAAATAAAACGATACAAAAAAGGATTATAGGTGATATTTTGATATTTTAATGGAAATCCTAGAGTTCCAGTTATCAGATATAGGCATATAAATTCAATTTATATTAATGAAAAGATTTGATATTATAAACAATATATACATTTCTCGCTCACCTTGCAAGATTTTCCAAATCTCATATCTGAAATATAGTTTTCAGGCTAAATTTACAAATCCTTTCAGATCCATATAGTACGTATAAAAAGGGAAATATTCATACTAAAATTTGTAGATGCAAATATAGAATTGGAATAGAGAAAGAAATAAAGATTATAGACCTAAGAAATTTACCTTACATGCAAAACCCATCTTTTCTTGCAGATTATGATTCATTCGCTCTCATTCTTGTTATTTGAATTGAAATCGATTTTATTCGGGAAAATCTGGAAGAGCGTGGAGAAAAGAAAGTAGCATAGCTTCGCTGCTGCCTCTAGAAAATATAGGCGCTAACACCTTTATTAGTATGTGCTGAAATGACCATGAACCATTAGATTTTAATCCAGAAAAATCCGTCTGTTTATATAAAATAAAATTCTCCACAACCCTAGTCGCCATTGGAAAGTTCGATCAAGAGGTTCTAACGACCGACAACCTTGGTCGACCTAGATCCGTGGGGTCGGGTGTATAATAGTGGGAGTTAATGTTTATATATATTTTAATTATTTTTCGCCCTTATTCTTTTTCACTTGTAACTTTTCCATACATACTTCATTCGTGAAGTTCCAAATATGAAAATGGACCAAATTTCATCATGTGTGCAACGGTGCAAGTTTTATGATCGAATTCCATCATTTTCTCAAATTCCATTTTTAAAACCTAATTAATTAACTACTTTAATTAAAGCCAAATTTCAGGGTGTTACATTCTTCCCTCCTAAAAAGAAATTTTGTCCCTGATTAATTCATGGTGTTAGTACCTAATTATCCTAAACTACACAACTAATTTGTGTACAATTAATTTTGCAGCCAAATGGATGCATGTGCACAATGTACGTAGTCACAACCATAAAAATATGTATGCAAAGTGGTTCTAAATTGGATCCTCCTATATTAGTGCACTTTATTTTTAAAATATTTCTTAAAACATGATGCGAGCAAACTAAAATATATTGGTAGTTTTATATGTATGCAACTATTGAAAAATGTTTTTCAACCAAAACTTCCACAAGACTACGAATCGAAATATGAAGCAACCAAATTCGCATTCAAATCCTAAAATCCAACAAGATAATACATCTAAGACGGCTTCCTAATTATTTCTCCTATGTTGAAGAAGAAATTTTAGTGGAGAATTTAACATTCTTACCCCTTTGAAATTTTCCACTTCCCGTTTATATAGAGGAATTTACCATGCTTACCTCAAAATACTCTAAAATTTTCACATGTAAACTATATGATAAGGTTTATAATTAAGCTCGAGAACGTAAATGGGTTTAATAATACTCATGCTCATCATGAATAAGTTATGGAAATAAATTGTTTAAGGATAATCCAACATTTCCCTTATTATCGTTAACATCTTTAACGTATCTCGGTCCTAGTGCAATTCTAAAATCGCAAAACTAATTTCTAATTATCTTCCCCTTGCTTCACTTGTGATTTTAAAATTTGCGATATCCAAATAAATATATAAAATTCTCAAAATTCATGTTTATTTTGGTTTTTTTTCTTAATATACGTATTTCTTTCAAAAATAAAACCTTAATTTTAAAATATAGAAATAAATTTTTTTTTTCATTCAAAATATCAGGAAAATGTCCTTAAAATTATTTTTTGAAAACCTAGATGATTCAGGTCACAATTCAACATATATGAAAATTGAAAACGCCAAAATTGCGCAAATCGAAATCTACTTATCTTACCAAAAAATTAAATTTTAGCTTTTAAGGAACATACAAAAAAATTTATCAAGACAAAATATCTTAACCTATCATTTGCTAAAATTTACTACACAAAAATCTATTCTTTCCAGCTCTATAGTTGTTGTTAGGTAGATGTAAATTATGAGATTCCAACTTCGATTTAAACCATAAATAAGTGCGAATGACATACACAACATTTTCAAAAGATAGAAATCTCATAGCATCATCTTGTGATTTTATAAAGACGGTTGACACTTACGGTTATAAATATACTACAACCAACAAATGTTAGAAAGAGAAAAGATACAACCAATATTAAAAAGATAACACCTAAATGCTATGAGAAGGTCGACCTTTGTGGCTAAAGCCCGCTCGATTGTCATGGGGTCGCCACGATTGTAGCAAAGAAGAAATGAAACCTATCTCGTGCCCCTATTGGCGCTGTTCCGGATGGACCTCTCGGGCTCTGCCTGAATCTGACAAAGAGGGGCAAGCTCGGGACTCACATAACCTGCTACACCCTACCGTTGAGGCTGGTCCAGATGAACTATTCCCGGAGGCATTGGGGCTGAAGCTGGATCTGGAGGCAATGGAATGTTTATCCTTCGAAGAGTGGCCCGATCGATGGTTGCCGACATCTTCGCACTCACGGCCTCCCCTCCAAGATTCACCCCATTTTGTTAGAAGGTACAAGTGAGAAGATGACTATAAGGAAAGTGAGTCCTCAGGGTGCTAGTATGAGGCTCATCAAGGTGAAATATTTGTGCTTAGACCAAATTGATAGCAATGCGGTCCAAGGTAGCATAGATTACATCTCACACTGAAAGGTAGATCTGATTTAAGCTCCCCATCATGCTGAATGATGCACACAACTGAATAAGCAACTTACTATAGGTTATTAACGCTCCAAGAGCCGACATCTCCCGGAAAGATGCATTGGAGGATCTGAGGGTTGATTGTCTCTATCATATCTAAATCTTATCTGACTGTGGATATCTCCAAGCTCTCTATTAAATCATGTCTGGACAACTTGATTGGGGACTTGTTCACCTATAACCGAATCATAGTGATTCCCACATCAGAAACAACTACCATTTGGGTATCCAAAAGACAAATATAGCGCAAGTAGAACTCGCGATTAAAAGTGTCATAACATAAGAATGATGCCAGGTATGCAGTTACAAATAGCTCCTCAAAATGAAATGGAGAAAAATCGGTGAATTTCACCAGATGCCCTTGGTGAAACCCGTAGTTGGTTGTTTCCATATAAATTGAAATCTTCCGATAGCCATAATCTGATCAAGCCGCTTCTTGTGAAGTGAAATCGGGGTGGCACTCCTCGAAGTGGTGCCATAGAGAAGCAGCGGATTGAGGGGAAAATGGTGTAGATCTAGTGGTAGAGGACCTAGATCTTCTACACGGAGATTTTAATGATTTTTGAGGAGGAACCGAGGTGGAAGGCTTGAGTTTCGAAGTGGATGAAGGGAAGATGATGAGTTTTAACCAAAATAAATAGAGAGGAAGAAGGAAATAGGTGGCTCGGGGTTTGGACGTGACTGTAGTTGTGTTCTAGGTTCGGGTTGTCCCCAAAACCCCAGGGCATTCGCCCTCCTCAATGGGAGGACAGTTGACCGCTAGGCCCTTTTTGGATGTGGTGTGAACTTGGACCCGTAAGGCCAATTTAAAATACAAAAATTAAAATCAAATCGTACCGATGTTATTCAACAACCTAACTTATCTCAATGTTTTTGATTTTCCTACACTATGTCCACCATCCATCAATTCGAATGATCTTCTCTAACACGTTGCGAAAAACAATTGTGACCAACGATCAAATGCATACCCAAAAATATTTCAGCTAGTATTCCATATTTAATGTATATGGAATTATCCTTTTCTCCAGCTTACGGGTAGAACGAGGGTTGAGGAAGAAATTTCCCCTGATTGGATTAAAAAAATTCTTTAGTCCATTCAAGAGAATCTAGAAATTCTTTTCGAAATTAAATTTTGTTTAAAAACCAAGTGTTCTATACTTTATGTATATATCATTATTATTTTCGAAATCCAATTTCGTTTTTACTTTTTTAAATAATTTTTCTAGAAAAATAGTTTAAGATCTTTGAACCCCTCTCTTTTCAAAACAAGTTTTAAAAAAAATCTCCTGACAACCAGATTAAGAAACTCAAAGAAAGTATTTCAAATAGAAGAATATCCAAATTGTCATAACAAGATACCAAGTGAATATACCTCATTAGAATGCTTTCGGACTAATACAACATATTAACATGAATCTTCCATTTACTTAAAATTAAAAAAAAGTTTTGAATGGAACTCTTAAAAACAACTAGAAACTGCGACTATCCTACATGTACCTAGCTTTTATCGTCTAGTCATGAATCCCAGGTCCATGAGATTCCATCATATGTCATCCCATGCTCTTCACGACAATAGTCAAATGCATTATGGGGGTAAATCGACGTTAGCAAGAAACTTGAACTTTATAATATTTGCAATCCTCAGTCGCATGGTCCATTCCTATAAGGTTGGACCACGACTACGTCATTATCAAATTATTTTGAGTCAAGTACACAAAATCCAAAGAAAATAGAAAGAAAGCTCGAATATGTTCTCTCACTACATCCTAATAATTGATTCCTCTGATTATCTAAACCTAGGGCTCTGATACCAAATGTAACAACCTGCACTTTTCTAAGCCTGAATTTTGACAAAAATCGAAATTCAAACTCATCCAAGCACGGATTGTGTTGATTTGGTACTTGAAAAAATAACTATAACCAAAATCATAGTACTGTAAAACTAACTCACAACTAAAACAAGATAGGATAATAAGTATCGACCATGACAACTACCTTAATAACGAATCACTGTATGAATACCGAGCATGACCGAATGAGAAGGAAAACTAAACACGACCTCTTCTAAAGACCTGTCTCCCCTAAGGTAAACTTGAGAGTTGTTATGAGGAGGGGTCAGAACAACAAGTCCTAGTGAGTAAAATATTTATAAAATTGTCTATTATACACAAATATATCCCGTCTGGTTTCATCTAAATTATATGTCTTGCAAGGTTAGTGATTAAAGCCTAACGTCGTGCTGTTACACACAATGATTAACTACTATACCCAAGATAATACTCCTCCCAAAAAAGGTTACTAAATCCTGAGATAGAGCCTTTTATAAATATGATCCTTTAAACCACCTTACAAACAAATAACTAAGAGACGAACTATCTAACAATGTAATACCTCAATAAATTCTCAAAAGAGGTAGGTCCTATAACCAGTTATGACCTCACTCAGAATGTAATATACATATATAGTGGATTCTACCAATCACTTAAGGTCTTGATAGGTGGTTCACTAGAATATTATTATTGATTAGAGGACCCCAGATACTAAGTTCTCTAACTGCTAATCAAAACTTCTGTCATTCGTGCATCCCAACCCTATATAAGGCGAAAGATAGTAAGAATCTACTTATGACTACGAGATAAGTAGACGATTACTTAACATTAAATAGCTAAAGATGACAGGTTATTTGGTCAGGTGGATTGAAAACCAATTTGCTAAATTTATCACATGGTGCTTAGTATATAGGTTTATGCCATTTAGGAAAAAATGGGTGGTGGTTTCCTAAAATGAAAACATGTGGAAGTTTTAAATTTATATGCAAATAGACTTTTGAATGATACTTTCTAGTATAAACACCTAAACTGCATTGATAGTACCTACTGAGCTGAGCATATAACATAAAATCGGTTCCGCTAAAATTCCCAATTAGTGGCTAAATAAAAGGTCTGCTGATTTATGGAAGTTAAAATATGCTTGAACAATGGAAATAATACATATGCTATTACATGTGTTGTTTTGAAAAATGTCTTAAGAGGAGATAGGAGAAGATGGCTAAATATTAAAGTTGGTCAAAGTAAAGCTCATATGATATTAAAGTTGGTCAAAGTTAAGCTCACATAATATTCAAGTTGGTCAAAGTTAAGCTCACGTCAAACCAGATTAGGCTAATGACTAATTTAAATATTAAACGATGAGTTTTGTTATTGAGTAATATGCATGCTCATTAAGTGGCTGGAGTTTTGTCCAAATTTGCTTTTTGGGAGTAACCGAATTGTTGATATGAGCCATTTATTTATTTAGAATTAACACTAGCTTTGACAATACGTATTATATAAGTTATCCTTCATTTATTTACTAATTGTTTTTGTATGATATGTCCATGTATTAAATTAGTCAAAACCATTATGATTTCGTTGAAAGTTGATTTACTAGTTACCCTTCGTTAAATTTATGTATGTTCATATAGTAGGGTTACATTTTGACTACAATGTTCTATAAAATAATGTATGAATGTTCATTTCTTTTATGTTTTTCATAACCTGATAAAATTGTGCGATATTTATGCAGATTGGTGCAAACAAGTGTTAATCCATGCAAAAACATAATGATAAGGTGAGCTTTGTTAGGATTTCCTCGCATGTTGTTAAGGAGAAATGACTGGTTGGAATTAACAGTCCCACATCATGGAATAAATTGAAGGAGTTGAGTACAAATATGAGCTGGTAGGCACGTAACATCAGGGATTCCTTTTGTTATATGGGAGTTGTGTGCCAGCTCATATGCGTGCAATGAAGTGGGCTTTGTTCCGACCGTTGTTACATAACAGAGTGGTATCAGAGCCGAAGGTTACGGACTGGGTCATGCGGGCAAGGCAGTGCTCTCAAAAGATACTCGTAGGATGCGAGTCAAGGGGGATACTGTTAGGGTTGCCTCGCATGTTGTTAAGGAGGAATGACTGGTTGGAATTAATAGTCCCACATCATGGAATAAATTGAAGGAGTTGAGTACAAATATGAGCTAGTAGGCACGTAACATCAGGGATTCCTTTTGTTATATGGGAGTTGTGTGCCAGCTCATATGCGTGCAACGAAGGGGGCTTTGTTCCGACCGTTGTTACATAACAAGCTTTATATATTTTGAATGTTCTATTTAATATTTTGGTTCTTTCCCTAACAAATATCATGCATTACACCAAAGAACAATGATCAATATGATTTTCTTATGAAAGTTAAAATATGCTTAAAAATGAAATGAAATAAGACAAATGTTATTTTTATTTATGGAAGTTAAAATATTATCTGTTTCTATGTTGCTGTTAGACCAAAAAATGGTCCTAACACCCAAATCGTCGTATTTTGAGCATAGGATATGAAGAAATAACTGAAAAATAGAGAAAAGAGCAAGACAACAGGATTTTTATAGTGGTTCGGCGTTAACGAGCCTACGTCCACTTTATATTTTCTCATTTCGCTCAGAGGTTACAATTACAATGAATATTGGCTCTCAATCACTTGAATTCAATGAATAATTCTCTCCGAATCCATTGAATTTATTTAGGAAGATGGTGGTTATTCATGGAGAAGTGTTGGCCATGGCAGCCATGGATAAGGAGATGCCAAAAGTCCCCTGAAAATGCCATCTGAAGGTGTATTTATAGCTGTAGGAAAGCTCCTGGGAGGACTGGGTCGTGGTAGGACACGTGGCATGCGATCCGGAAAAGTAGGAGATCGAATAGCCTTAAGAATAGGTCAAAACAGTGCATGTATCTGCAGGTTCGGCGATCGGTTCGTGAGTCTGGGATCGGTTCGTGATATGGGCTCGGTTCGTGATATGGGCTTCACGATCTGAGGCTTGGTTGTGAGCTGGAGTGGACGGATCGTGGCTTGAGGACGCTCCGCGAACAGAGGGGGCGATCCGATCCGGTATCCACGATCCACGGTACGCGATCCGACCAGGAATGACACGAGTTGATGCTAATCTGGACCCGTTCACGGAAACGGGCATAACTTTCAAACCGTAAGTCTGATTGAGCCGAACCAAAGCTCAAACTGAAGCTTATTCAGAGGGCTACAAGCATATGATGTGAATAGATCCAAATGAGGTCGTTTGATAAGGGTTTCGAACCAGTTTATACTGGTGTTGTGATTTTTAACAAACTGCCTTGTGTCTTCTGACGATGCCTCCAATGTCGGAGAGTGATGTTATCCAGAGATTCCATATGAGGCAGCATTTACCCAGAGGTGTATCAACACGATCTTTGCTTTGGGTAGCCTGGTCACAAAGCAGGCTAACATTTTGCCCCCCAAAGTACATCTTATCGAAGATGAGATGTGCTTTGAATATGTTGAGGTAAATCTCTCTGGAACGTCATTTTTCCTTGAGAAGGCTTTATCCAATTGTTGCATTGCTTCCATTGGAGCTAGTCAGGCCAAGTTCAAAAAGTCATGCTAAACCGTTGGCTCCCGAGCGTGATTCCGAATAATGGAGTGTTTCAAGAATCTTCGGGCTCTAAGCTACCATCTGGACCATTGGGATGGAGCACGCCAAAATCATCATACGAGTTTGTCATTTGTACTCAAGTTTGGACTAGCCTGATATCTTGATATTGATTCAGGATCTTAAAATCGCATTGAATCGTAACAGTAAGGAATTCAAAAGCCATGATCACTCTGGATCGTAGTCGAGAGACTCCACAATTGTTACGGATCATTTCTTAATCCAATATTCACATATGAAGCAGGCAGTAAGGGATGTTGTTAAAATTATATGGACCAGTGCCTATAGGATCGTCACCATCGCAAGGTAGTAGATAGGTTTGCCACTCCTTCCATTCGATGTAGTTTGAGTCTTTAAGTTCACATTTGATCCACAAGCTAGCTCGCTTGGTCGGCAAAGATGAGTAAGGTTGTACTCCGGAGGCATGACATACATGTTTTGAATCCCATTTCATGCCTGGATTGTCTTTAAAGTTAGTCTATGAACCGACGCTTGCGCTCTCAGTGCCATCGGAGGACAAGCGAGGTCAGTATTTATGCCCCCAGTATCGATGGGGGTTGAGTTGAGTCAACAAGGCATTTAGTCTTGAAGATTTTATACTTCCTGTCGTTGCATCTGGTAAGAGTTGCAGGTTCAGCAATCTTAGTCCACCCAGATCATTCTGTACTGTTTCTCTATTTAGCAAAAATCGGAATTGTATATGCGAATGGTTGAACCACATTTGCTTTGATATCATCTCTTCTCTTTAGTCAGATAGTGAGGATTGCCTCATCGGGCATCAGCGACTTCGGTTACTCTCATCAGATCAGTTGTGGAGTTAAGTAAGGTTGTTGAATGCGAGTGAATAAATGTCGTTATGAAGTTAGTTGGGCCCCTCCGTTTATGCTTCGGCATAGTCCGAAATGGTTATCACAGTCTTATTGAGTCTCTTTCTCATGCTCGGTTCAATTGTGCTTGACAAATAAGATCATGGGCTCAATAAGTGGTATAGGTTCTCTTTGTAACTGCACATTTTTGTCATTCTTTTCCGGGGCTTTTCCTTTGTCCTCACCGTTTCAGGAATGGAAAGGTGCTCTATTTTTTTTTAGTCGGAAAAGCATCTTGGTTATTCGTCTCGACGTTAACACTTTTTTTTTGTCATAAAGGTCTATCCACCTCAGGGTTGAATTCGTCAGAGCCTCTGAGGAAGTCTCGTTGTGGTAAAGCATTGAAATATGTGGGAATAAGAGGATATTCTAATGTCCCATGTGAAGAGGCTATGATTGTCGTTACCCACATCATCTTGAGAAGAAAAGCTTCTTGAGAGGTGCCGAATCAAACTAGCGAGTAGGTTGCCATCAAAGAATTGATGCATATTATCAAGATCCTGGCTGGTGCCCCCAGCATCGAATCTGAGATTACAAAGGGGGTCTTTGCTGATTTCTTGTTTCCATGTCGATATTGCCCCCGGGTCATGGTTTGAGTCATTCGACCTGACCGGGTTCCTGTTTTTCGAGTTGTTGCGTTCTTTCTTGGAGCTGAGTATGAAATGTCGCTTGAGTATTCATTCGAGTTGGAACTAATGCTGGTCGTGCATGACCTGAGCTTGTTGCGATCCTTGTATTTTCATCTGGGTTATTGCAGGTAGTTGTTCCATTGCCCGTGTTTCCATCCATGATGTTATGAATCGAAGCTGCATGCTGCATGCCTGCTGATTGGTTTGTGTTCAACCCAAGCTGATGGTTGATATCTGACTATGCCTAGTTCGTCATTACTTGAACTTCAATTTTATCATTTCCAGCGAATTGATGATTGTTGCTCGGCCTTCCAGTTTAGTGCTGGCGCCCTCACCCTCGGGGGTTTGTTCTGAGTAGCGGACTTCAAATCCATATCTTTCATACTCCCTCTTCGCATCATGAGTTAGAGTTGGGTGAAAATCGATTTGTTGGTACGAAATCCACGCTAATCTTTTGTCCTTTATCCAGGCTATGAGGATCGGCATCAAACGACGAAAGGTTAGACTGTGATCGTCCCGAGTGTTCCGGCTTGCCCCCTGCGTCAAGGGAAAGGTCGGAGATACGATGGTGTGTCACATCTAACGGTTGCATGAGATGTATCTAGTCTCATCTGAGCTTTCGAGTCTGGAAGTAGGTTAGGACCAAAAAACGTTCTCTTTGCATTTGTTTCCTAGTCCTCAAGGAGCCTGTCAAGATCACAACATAAGTCAAATACAGGCATATAAGCTATGTCTTCTGTAAATATTTTCAATAGTCATGCCCCCAATCATAGGGTAAATGTGAAAGACATGCGGTCGGATCACTTCCCTTTTGAATTCAGACATGTAAACATGAGGAGAGGAAGTTGCTTTCAGTCTGACCCCCGAAACTCCGGCGGGGTAAGAGTTCTTGTGGCGCTAAGTCTCTAGCGCCTTTATACTCTCTCGTCCAAGCTCTGAGGACAGAAATCAAGCGATGAAGAGTCAGATTGTAGTCGCCTCGAGTGCTCCCGTTTGCTCTTTGCATCAAGGGAAATGTCGGGGACGAAATGGTTGCATCATGTTCAATTATTACATGGGATATATCCAGCCTTATCTGAGCTTCCTGTTCTGGAAGTAAGTTGGGATGAGCAGATGGACGTTCTCTTTTCATCTGCTTTCTGGTCTTCAAGGGGCCTACATCATCCTTCTGGATGCGACCCTTTGTTCGTTTTCCATTAGCATGTTGCCATTGTTGCGAATGAGGCCCTCGCGTTCTTGACTAGTTATCTTTTGTAAACCTGCGTTTAGTAATAAAATTTTTGTTTCTTTCGCATTGTCTTGTACCTGCGAATGGGCAAATAAGTCATGAAGCGCTATAAGTAGTCAATGCAATTATAAATGAAAATGCACTAAAGTAATATGTGTATATAGGTATGCTTCCAATCAATCATTAACTTAGTGCCTGTCCAGGGCTTTGTTGAGGATTGATTAGGATCTTATTTGTTTTGCCCCCATGTCTGGGCATGGAGGATTCGGGCTCAAAGCTCAGTTAATCCCCCAACACTCTGGCGGGGTAGGAGCCCTCGTGGCGCTAAGTCTCTGGCGCCTTTATACTCTCTCTGGAGTTTAAACTCAGTGGTTCCCCGATCCTTCAGCGGAGTAGGAGTTCTAGTTCGTTTCATGGTATGCTCAACGATCCTTCAGCGGAGTAGAAATTATGGGGGGTGCTGAGTCTCCAGCACATTTCTCAGCACTCAATCAGAGGGCTTTTATACTCATTCTCAACTCTGGAGAATTAGAGTTCGAGCTCAGCAGTTCCGTCGCTCCCCGATCCTTCAGCGGGGTAGGAGCTCTTTCTCAGCGCTCAATCGGAGACGCTTTTATACTCATTCTCAACTCTGGAGAATTAGAGTTCGAGCTCAGCAGTTCCGTCGCTCCCCGATCCTTCAGCGGGGTAGGAGCTCTTTCTCAGCGCTCAATCGGAGACGCTTTTATACTCTCCTGGCAGTCGCCGAGGTTAGAGTTTCGCTTAGGCGGCTCCGATCATGGTACACCGCCACGCCTTGTAGACGTCATCTTCGCGTCCTTTATACTCTCTCTCGGCTCTGGAGAGTTAGAGTCACGGATCAAGCGGTCTGCAATCTTACATGCCCATCGAACTCGTCCTAGGTTTATATTTTAATCCAAGCTCCGAGGATTAAAACCAGTCGGACAAGCAGTTGGAGCATTTGCCAAGGCTTTGAGTTCCTCCGAACAGTCTACGGGAGGAATGGTTGGCACCAGACTTCGGGTACCTGCATTATTCACACCACACGAATTAGTCACGTCAGTAACTCGGAAAGCATGTGAAAGAAAATTTTATGATTGAAAAGTAAGCAAATTAAGAGGCAGTGTTGCCTCCTTTATTTGAATTCATGTAATCTGGTGGCGTCGAGCCATGTAGGCGGTCACACCGCGTCCATCTAGAGTCGGACTATGACTTTGTAACTCAATGACTTATGTTCAACTGTCTTGTGGTCTGCCACGTGTGAGCCAAGGATTGGATGGTCATCCCGGATCCACCTTGAGCTATACAGCATTCTTTAGACGAATAGCGTGGCTTTGTAAATGAGCAGTTCAGTCGAGCTCGTTATAGTATTGCTCTATGGCTCTATATGCGGGTGTTACAATTTTGATCGGTAGCAAATCCTGGATACCTACACCATCCACATATTAATTCGTCTGAGTTAATTACATCAATAACTCATAAATCATGCAAATATAAGAGTCGTGGTTATAGAATAATCCTGTTAAAGGAATGAGTATCATTCTGAGTGAAAAATGGCGTTGCATATTCATTGCAGGTCCATTTTGCTTCGCCCTATCTCTGTCAATAAAGGGCTTGATCGGGGTCTTGACATGGCAAAGGCGGCTAGGTAGGTACTATAAGCGAGTGATGAGGTCGCATCTCCTTCAAATCGCCTTTTTGCCCCCGTGCTGAGGGTAAGGATAGAGTGTCAGGAAGTCATGACTGGATTGCTAATGGTAGCACATATTTGCATTGGTGTTAGGTTGTAAATTAGCATGTGAACAATGGATTCATGCTTATAGAAATTTTTGCACTTTCCATGCTAGGAAATAGGATATTACTGCTGGTGGGATAATCATATCACATAAATTTGCTGATATACCCTCGATCCCATATCGGGGACAAGGGTTGGTGCGCCGACAATCAACCAGCATTCATGCGTAAGCATTCTAGATCTTCGACTCGCTAACTTTCAGGCAAGACTAAGTCAATTGGCCAGGCAAATTCTTGATGTATCAGCTCCGAATTAGATGATGTAATCTCGAGCAATTTATGCTCAAATCTGTAGTTGCCCCCAGCCTTAGGGGAGTGAGTCACTTGGCAGATAATCGATGAAAAGAGTGGAAGTATGAGTCTTCACTTTCTAACTTCAGAACGCCGTTGGCCAGAAGTTTCATTTATGTACATCTCCCATCTAATGGGTGGCTGACTGGTGATTTGGTCGAATCATTTAGGGCGGTGAATTTGGCAATTGCATTCGTTGGTGTTTGTTTTGGGACAACCTTCCAAGAGAAATAGGCAATGTCGAATTGCATGTCATACCTCGAGGCATAAAGAACGATTGCACGCCTTTCACTTCACCTTGTTAGATGCATTTTGTGCTGTAGGAAGTTTATCATGGAGTTAACCATGACTCTCTTCCGGGTTTGGTCTCCAACGTTGGATCAACTTCCATTTTATCAATGGTTGTATTTCATAGTGTCTTGATGGGGATCATCTCTATCTTTTCTGGATTATCGGAACTTTCTTATTCGACCAGATGATTCGACTTTAGATCTTTTGTGTATGAAATATGAGGTATGTTGTAATGTTCCAATCCATCCAATAACTCTTCTGCCCATTCTAGGTAAGCTGCAAGTTGTGGTTTCTCCGACTGGAATTCCTTTCGAGTCGCCCTTCGGGGGTTATCTGCAAAACTTCGGCGTTGGGTTGCCGATCATTTCTTGCACCGTTGCATACGTCTTATTTGCTTGACAGGAGAACACTTCAGGTTTATACTCAAGAAATGACTCATAATTTGGGATTAAATCCCGCAAATATTAGCACTGATTCAAACGAACACATCCAGGCTCGCCTACAGAAAGCATATAAGTTCCCTCGTTCGGAAGAGGTCTAAAGGAGATCCGATGTGAAGACCTTAGTCAGGTCGGCGTCACCAGTCGGAACACGTGCAGTTGCGTTATTAGATGTCACCTTTCTTCATCCCGAATCACCATCCTCTCTGGAATCTATGTCTTCGGACAGGTCGTTTGGCAATTCCTTTTGCGATGCTCCCATCATTCGCAATATTGACACCTCCTTCACACTCCATTTCATCTGGAGGGGAAGCGTCTTTGGGTTTCACGCAATCTCTGTTGCGTAGCATATTCCATCCTTCCTAATCAGTCGGCTTCTCCAATAACTTGGTCACCGTAGACCAGTCTCACTCCGTCTTTGGTAGGGATATTTAACGGTTAACACCCATATGCTATGCAAGCTCTGAATTCCGCTAGACCTGGTTGGTTGAGACCACGATCAGATAAGCTTGAATGCAATAGCATGGCTTGCAAGGCTTCAAGTAAGGTTCGTATATCCTATCACAACTGTTGTATGAAGTGGAGAGCTAATGGTTGATTCATATTTGCGTTGATCTCAAGTTCTCATCTCTCGACCGAGATCGTATGGTGGCTGGTGAGCAATCAAATTGCTATCGTCCAAGCAAAGATCATATGTCCAATCATGGCTCGCGGTGGTTTCACTGGTACCTGACTCTGGGCACCAAAGTGTGTTGATGTAACTCTTATATGATGGAAATCAATCTTCAATAATGTGATGGATAGCAGTCATGCATTGCAAAGGCGATCTAAGTTCTCCTAGGAGTAGACCGAAGGACTTATGCCTTTCAGCACACCATACAAGTGAAGTGTAGATTTGTAAAGATAGGATCCGTAGCCAATTTCTAGCATCTTGTCATCGTGACACACCATTGCTATGATCATCCGAGTCTTCGGAGTAGTGCCTGGACCGCTCCATATTAGTGCTATCTGGGACTTCACCAGTCGGACAAGTTTAAGTCATGTGAACTAGGTGATCACTATTCGTTCACGGACACTATCAGTTGCATTGGCGAAATCTATACACCATCGGAGCTCTGGAAGAGGAGGTCGTTGTGAGACGATCATTATATATTGTCATAGACAACATGCTGAGTCTTTTCAATAACTCCTCACATTGAACAACATTAGTAAATAGGTGTTATGGTTCTAGGAAGGATTCCAGCCATCACCAACTTGCCGTTGATATCCTCAGACTATCTACTGAATCTTGATTGTTACTTGTAGGGGAAAACATACTCCGAGCCGAAGGCGAGCCGTGCTCCGAGCCGAAGGCGAGGCCGTCAGCGGGTCCGGGCGCAGCGCCGGCGGGGGTCCGGGGCCCCGCAGTCCCCGCGGCGATCGACCTAGCCGGTTAGGTCAAAATCGTGGGCACCGCACGATTTTTTTCGATTCTGGACGACAGAGCCTTTTCTGAAATGATCAGAAAAACGCATTTTTTCCAAAAAATGTCACTTTCTCGGGTCGGTTCGTGACCTTTGTTCGTCATCTTTTTTCTGAGTTGTGGATCGCTGGACCTCTCCGGGTCGTGGATCGCTGGGCCTCTCCGTGTCGCGGATCGCTGGACCTCTCCGGATCGCGGATCGCTGGACCTCTTCGGTTCGTGGTTGCCTTCAGGGGCATGGAAGGAACTGATATGCGGAGGCCTTCAAATTTCTAGCTTCTGGTCGGATCGTGGGTACATTCTGAGACCGGATCGTGATCACCCCTACGAGACGCGGTGTCCCCATTTTTGAATCTTTGGTTCGGGTCGAGGAGGTCACCTGGGGGTGGTTCGTGATGCCCCCTGCGAGCCGCGAACCGTGAACCGCGAACCGACCACCTGCTCCTGTGCGTTATCTGTTTGTTCTTCATTTGGTAGCGAAGTATGCGATTCCTCTGCTTTCTTCGGAGCCATAAACTTCTGATTTTCTGAAATCGCCAAAATCTTCAAAAATGGTAGGAAGGCGGACTGCTTTCTTCGGACTTTCAAATCCAAATAGTAGAGCAACAATCCAATAGAATGAGAATTCATTTCTCAGTGGAAGCACCAAAATGTTAGACCAAAAAATGGTCCTAACACCCAAATCGTCGTATTTTGAGCATAGGATATGAAGAAATAATTGAAAAATAGAGAAAAGAGCAAGACAACAGGATTTTTATAGTGGTTCGGCGTTAACGAGCCTACGTCCACTTTATATTTTCTCATTTCGCTCAGAGGTTACAATTACAATGAATATTGGCTCTCAATCACTTGAATTCAATGAATAATTCTCTCCGAATCCATTGAATTTATTTAGGAAGATGGTGGTTATTCATGGAGAAGTGTTGGCCATGGCAGCCATGGATAAGGAGATGCCAAAAGTCCCCTGAAAATGCCATCTGAAGGTGTATTTATAGCTGTAGGAAAGCTCCTGGGAGGACTGGGTCGTGGTAGGACACGTGGCATGCGATCCGGAAAAGTAGGAGATCGAATAGCCTTAAGAATAGGTCAAAACAGTGCATGTATCTGCAGGTTCGGCGATCGGTTCGTGAGTCTGGGATCGGTTCGTGATATGGGCTCGGTTCGTGATATGGGCTTCACGATCTGAGGCTTGGTTGTGAGCTGGAGTGGACGGATCGTGGCTTGAGGACGCTCCGCGAACAGAGGGGGCGATCCGATCCGGTATCCACGATCCACGGTACGCGATCCGACCAGGAATGACACAAGTTGATGCTAATCTGGACCCGTTCACGGAAACGGGCATAACTTTCAAACCGTAAGTCTGATTGAGCCGAACCAAAGCTCAAACTGAAGCTTATTCAGAGGGCTACAAGCATATGATGTGAATAGATCCAAATGAGGTCGTTTGATAAGGGTTTCGAACCAGTTTATACTGGTGTTGTGATTTTTAACAAACTGCCTTGTGTCTTCTGACGATGCCTCCAATGTCGGAGAGTGATGTTATCCAGAGATTCCATATGAGGCAGCATTTACCCAGAGGTGTATCAACACGATCTTTGCTTTGGGTAGCCTGGTCACAAAGCAGGCTAACAGTTGCAAAACGAACAATTGTGGAAAAATGATTATTTGTATTTTCATATTTTTGATGTATACAAATATTATGCAAATGTATACAAATATTTTAACATTAGGGAATCCATGTTGACGATGTTATAACAGTGTAAGCGCATCATTACAAGGTGTAACTGGGTTCACTCTATTCTTTCTTTGTTATGCTCTTCACATCAAACTTCCATCACTCAATTGCATCAATGATGGTGCACCCAAATTTAATTTTAATTTATAACCTTTTTTGTTGTTTTTGTTATTGTTATAAACACAGATGTGATTCATTTCTCGAGCAATCAAGTTAGAAGCTTCATGTTTGATACTAAGACTGTTAGAAGAATGAGTTGTTGGTTCTTTCTACTCTTGGCTGGAGAACGAGCGTTGCTACTCCTCTTTCTATTGTTCAATGTCTTCTGTCCATTTCTGATGTCTCTGATGGCATTGAGATGGAAGTTATGCGAAGATGCAAGTGCCTTCTTCTTTATGCCTTCTCAGGTAAGTTCAGCATTCTCAAAATCTACAGCAGTTCAGAAAAAAAGTTCGTTTTGGTGTATATTTACAAATAGTAGATGGCTGCAATATTCTCCGGCTGTGTGGGCAGCAACTGAAATGCAACATGCAATGGGAAAACATTTGGGTGAAATGCAGAGTACATTCAATCAACTTGAGGTATCCAATATATAGTGAAGTAACATGGATTAAGATGGTAAGTTTACCATTCCTACGTTCGAAAATAAGCATTAAATTTTGATTAATTTGACATATCAATGAAGATGAAATGAGAAAAGGTAAAGCAAAACCAATGAAATAAATGTGGTATTGAACATTAGGTATAGAACATGTGGATATGTAATATTCAAGGAGGATTTATTTACTCTTAATTGCTACTTGAGTGACCTTAACTTCTCTATCTTCCTTGATATATAAATTGGCGTAAATGTACACATCACCCTATGATAAACATTCATGCATGTAAATCATAAATGAACACGTAGCGTATAGATCCTTGATAAGGATATAGTTCTGGGAAGGGGTGAAAAGAGGTTCAAGAAGAAGATATAATAATAAAGAAGAAGAAGAAGCACAGTAAGAGAAAGATTTTTGCAAATATTTTATTCTGCCTTTTCATTCATCATTTGCGCGTGCGCGCGCGCGCACACCCACCCACACACACACACACACATATATATATATATAAAAGCTTTCTTGTAACCGACTTTTCTGTGTGGCCACCTAGGGGACTAGTCTATGAAACTACTTTTTAGCAAAGCATTAACATAACTAATAACAGAAAATAAAAAGGGGTAGAACTCCACATTCTCATTCTAATAAACTAGCAGTCTCAATTGGTAATGCATTTGATCAGTAAATTGTAGTTGCATCATTACTGACGCCTTGAAACTAACCTTGTGCTCAAGGTCATCAGTTGGCGCAAACAATCGCTCAACTTAATTTTTCCGCTGGGTAAAAATGAGTTGCTTACTTTCACATTTCAACTTGTTCACTGCAGTAAAAACACTGAATGCATCAGCCCACTCCAGCTTCAGCTAGTGCATTTCAATAAATACGTTGTGTTCATTATTCTCTTTCATCTCAATATGCCATGAATAATTCTGTGTGGTGCACAATGCTTTAAACAGTGCAGCTCTCGAGTAATAAACCTCTGACTGGTAATGAATATCATTTTTAGGCATAAAAGTATGATAAAGTAGCGGTGAAGGTGAATTCATTGACGGTGGATAGGGCAGTGGACGAGGTATAAATCGAACAAGGGTATGCGAAGGCATAGGGGACTTAGGCAAGGCAAGAACAACAACTGAAATTTTTACAGCAACACTGATGGTAGCTGGAGCTGTTAGAGGAGGTAACATAGTTGGTATTGCTGCAGAAATTGTTTCAGCTGCAATAGTCGTTTCAGCTGCAGTAGTCGTTCCAGCTGCTGTTGTCATTGGAGCAATCGGAGGTGGAGATCTAGCTGGTGTTTCTGCTGTAGCAGATCTGGGTTGCTGCAGTGGTGGTTTGTAGGATGATATTTTGGAAAATGTTTCGGCGAGGGTTTTTGTGATACGTAGCAGAGTGGTGTTTTGAGAAGCAATGACGGATTTTAAGTCAGTGAAGGTGGATTGATCGAATCAGGGCATGGTTTCTTGCCGAGGAAGGGTACTTTGAATGGCTAGTAGGGAGCTACAAATGGAGAGGTGATAAGAGTTGTGGAGAAGCTGTTGAGAAGTTGGGGGTTCACCCATGGCGAGAGGAGAGAACGTCGGTGAAAGCGCCAAGTGATACGGATATGGATATGGGAAGGGTGAAAAAAGGTTCAGAAAGAAGAAAAATAGTAAAGAAGAAGGAGCACAGTAAGAGAAAGAATTGTGCAAATATTTTCTTCTGCCTTTTCATTCATCATTTGTACATATATATAGAAGCATTTTTGTAACCAACTTTTCTACGTGGCCACCTAGGGGACTAGTCTATGAAACTACTTTTTAGCAAAGCATCAATAGAATTTATAACAGAAAATAAAAAAGGGGTATCACTCCACGTTCTTATTCTAACAAACTAGCACTCTCGTTTGGTAATGTATTTAGTCAGTAAATCTTCTAGGTAGCTACATCAATCCTCCTCTCCTTGGTTGTAGCTTAAATAACGAAGATTTAAGTAAATGAGCATAGTAAACATCTAAATTATAGCTAATTGGTTTAATCTATAGAGAGACAAAACGTAAAGCAGTAATTGCAATACATTACATTTTTCACATTCCATTTATAAAGCCACTAATCTAGTTTATTTGTTATTAAAATTATTGTACTATTGATGAGTATGTTTATAGTGTGGTGCTAAGGGCACCCCAGTATGTTCTTCCTAATACCGCAATTAAAAAAATAAAACTTATTAAATTTTGTATGCTTCCTAATACCACATTACTTTTCCATTCTAATCTCCCACTTAATCATTATTTGTCGAACTAATCACGTACCAAGATGATATAAATACCTTAATCTCTCGTAATCGCTATCCTTTTCGCATCTCTGTGGGAAAATTCAAATTCGTATGGTAATCTCTCAATTGTTTGGTGATCTGAAAACCCTAATATCTCACTTCCTCTTCTAGTTTGCTTAATTCAAACCTTAATCACGGCTTTTATATGCCACGACGTCGAATTCGTTGATCGGTTACAAATCTAGGTTTTAGCTCATTGATCGACTTTACAAATGAGGACGAAAGAATATCAAGTGAAATATAAATAGGGTAAAACAGTAGGTAGCCCCCTATTTTTTAAGTGTGTGGTATTAAGAAGAGTGTGATACTAATTCTTGTGGTATTTTTTAGTCGCGGTATTAGGAAGAACACATTGAGATGCCCTTAGCTCCACACTATTTATATTTCAGTCAATTGATATATATTTACATTTCACACGGATACCTAATTGCCATTCATATAAATGGTTTTAATTCAACCTTCTCAAACTTGCATGTTATTTCTTTTCAAATGGTCTAACCAATACCTGTAAATTATAGTTAAAGTTCAAATGTAAAAAAAAAAGGAGTACAATAAGCAAACAGTAGGATAGGATTGCATGCATCGCAAGTTCATCTTGATCTTCACATAATAGTAATATTCCATTTCTGGATAGATATTTTATAAACGAAAATTTAATTTTTCATCTATATATTGCTTATGGCATATGTTTTTTGTACAATCATTTTTACGTCATGCCCGGGGTTAACGAAAATTGAGCGTGCTTTGTGGTGTTCACTTTGTGAAACTTGGGCCGTACTTTTGAAAGGAATGGGTTAACGTAGCTGTGGATTCTGAAGCTTTTCTACTAAGGTGAAATTCGGAGATGTACATCATTCAAGAGGCCGTTGGAACAACCGTGGCTTGACACAAATAATTCGTTTCACTAGAATAGTATATGCTTTTTAGCTTTATGGTGTTGTGTTGTACTATATTTTGGGATTGTCGGTACAGTATGCATTTATATTAGATGTATGGATTATGTTTGTTATTATGGCAAAAATTTGAATACAACTTCAAAATCTTTTAAAATGTGTTAGAAGCTAGTGAATCTATTTCCTTGTCAATGCCTTTTGTAATGCATGTTTATTTCTTTGTAATATATCTTTTCGTTATTACAATAAATTATTGAATGTAGGTATTGGTGAGTTGTATGTAGCATTTGCAAATGTCAGTTGTAGTCGAGTCATTTGCAACATCAAATAACCGTTGTAATTGGACTTATTGCAACGGTAATTAATAGTTGTGCTTGGACTTACTGCGACTATCAAAAATAGTTGTAGTATCTTATTTGTCAAATGCCTATTATAGGTTTACAATTGTCATTTGTTGTTGCAAAATGATCCGTTGCAACAACAAAGGCGAGTTGCAAAAAAAGTCTACTGCAACGTATTATTGCAACTAAGAATAACAGTTGTGAAAAGCAACCGACTTATTGCAACTTCGGCCATCTAGACGGGAGCGGGTATGTTGTAACTGGCCTACTGCAATTGAAATTCTCAGTTGTGAAAATTGTTTTTTGTTCTAGTGTTAGAATTTGGGAAGCTTCGAGAAAGGGAAGTGGAGTCTTAAACAGATGATGAGTCGAAAGAATAACACAGGGCTAGAGACAATCAACCAGTAGAGTAATAGCAGGGGAATAACGGAGATTCTTTGGGGGAGGGAAGGAGACGGGGCTGAGTAGGGTTGAAAGGAAAGGGGCAGGGGTTCAGGTAGGAGATGGAGGAGGAGTAAACAAATACAAAGAAGGAGGTGAATGCGGTTAGGTTTTATTAAGGTATAGAAAATCCAGGGGCTATAAAGGAGTAAGAGGTAGCTCAGTTTTAATAAAGAAAAGAAAATCTGAGGACTTGTGAGCCCTTGGATGCAAACCCACTTATAGTATTGATTAGGTACGAATGTAAATCAATTTTTTGTATAATTGTCAATTTTCTATGGAATGAATTATCCCAATAAATACTCTTGGGAATGAATGATCATAAAAAAGTATTCGATCAAACCATATTGTTTTATGTTACTACAGTTGGTTTCATCTCTTTTTATTTCTACCAACAAAAAAAAAAACAATAATATTTCGATATTATTTATCAAGGTAATAGTAAATATTCTTTAAGGACATTATTATAGACACTCCATTTTCTGTTAAGGGGACCAAATTTTAAGAACACTCCACTTTTTTAAAATTGTTAAGGGGGGTCAATGCAGATGACCTTTTTTTTCTACTTTTACCCTTACTTCTAAAAATTACTTACCGTAAAACATAAATCCCCTAAATCACAAAAATCCTAAATCGTTTCAACTGCAAAATTACGTCAGGGCAAAGTCGAAGAAAAATTGATGAGAACGAAGAAAACATCGTTATCCTCTCTACCAGATCGTGGGATAGCGAACAAGCTAATAGAAATGTACGCGATATTGATATTCATTCTTCTTTAATTCGATGGTTGTAGTTAAATTTCTTCGTTCTAAAAGTCTCGATTTTGGTATAGTTAATCGAATCGACTCAACGAGTTTTGAAAATTTTGGGTAATTACTGGACACAGTTTTTTTTATTTCGGCAGGGGTTGTCGTGATAATGGTTTTATTTCGGTTAATATCTTATCATCTATTTCCTTCATATTTTTTTGGTTAGGGATTGATTTCTCCATAGCTAATGATGTTCATTAACCATTAAAAAATAAAAATGAACATAAGATTGAAATTAAACCTAAATGGGTAATAAGGTAAAAATATATTTATTTGTTAAGCGCTTACTTTCCTCATTGGTACTCCCCTTAACAACATTTTTAAAAATAAAAAATTGGTTTTTCCTTAAAAATATTTGAAGTGTCAATAACAATGTCATTTTTTAATATGTTACATTATAAATTACTCTTTTACTATATTAATCTTAGTTATGGTTACATAGTTTAAAAGAAGGTTGGAAATTTTAGTTACAATTAAAATCTCTTGCATCTTAATTGTAGCAAAGATAGTTGGATTTATATATTCCGGTGAAACATTATATTAGAAAAAAAAAAATAGATATGGAGAAATTCAGATTTTGTTGTTTGAAAAAAGATTAAAACGGAAAATTGATTTATGCTATTGAAAAGGTGAAATATTATGAAAACATGGATGTGGATGGTAAGTGAAAACGACGAGTGGATGAAAATGCAGGTGTATGATAGAAAAGTTTATATTGGCTTGGACGTAAAGAAAAGAGGAAGGGAAGGAAAAAAAAAAAAAAAAAAAAAAAAAAAAAAAAAAAAAAAAAAAAAAAAAAAAGGTTGGAGTCGGATTTCTAACGTTGACCGATGAGGATTTTACTAACATAGGCTAGATTTAGTCACCCAGCCATTACGCCGTAAAAACGACCTCCAAATTCTTTGGTCAAAACTCCTCTCCGCCTTAAACCCTAATCCAACCCCCAAATTACTCACAATCATCATCGGCCAGGACAACATGGCTTTCTCTACCCGCATGCGAGATCTAATGAAAAAGTACGGAAAAGTGGCTCTCGGCGTCCACTTTTCTGTCTCCTTTGCCTCCATCGGCGGCCTCTATCTAGCTATTAAAAACAACGTCGATGTTGAATCAATCTTCAGTAAAGTCGGACTCTCCCCGAATCTTAAACCTAATCCCGATGGCGATTCGGATTCTCGTTCCAGCACTGTCGTTATTCTTGGCGACGACAATAATGAGATTGGAAAAACTGCAAATAGAAATCGAATGGCGGAGTTGGCGGGATCAACTAGTAGTGCCCTAGCCCTTGCTGTTTTGTGTAATAAAGCGCTCTTTCCTGTTCGAGTTCCCGTTACGATTGCTCTCACTCCACCGATTGCCAGATTTTTAGCAAGGAGGAATCTAATTAAGCATTGAAATATTTTTCCTGGTATGTTAGCTATCGTATGGATAATGAATTTATGTTTGATTGCCTTAAAATTCAAATAAGCTGTTAAAATGATAGAAAAATGGGAGGAAGCTGGATGTTTTTTCAACCCTTACATCAGTTTAAGGGCTTGGCAACTTTTATTGTTAGTGGCATACGGTCTTGTTACAAGAAACTTTTCTTAACTGAGGCTGTGTTTATGAGTACTTTTAAATATCGTGACAGATCAGGTAGTAATTTTTGTTTGGTGTAGCAAGAACACGTTTTCAAACTGAGGGAGTTCTCATATGTTCTTACTGAACTTGTAGATGTAAAATTGTCCATGTTGTACATTTATGCGCCTTGCAGTGGTATAAGCTACCAACAATGTATTGTTGCGCTTACTTTAGTTGTATTATCTCGCGGTATGTGTGTGTATGAGAGCGCGTGTGTGCATGGGAGTATACTACATCAAACAATCCACAATATGCATTGCCTAGCAATCTGTACCATATTTATCATACTTTGTCTAGGCTTGTACATATCATGGTTACATAGGACGTGGTTCGATACGAAATGCGGTACGAAAATGGATACATGGAAGGCTGTCTTGAATGTTTTCGGTACGAGAGAACGCATGGGTACGAGCGAACACAAGGGTATGAAACATGTTTTTTCTTCTACTTTGGAAAAACTGATCTATTTATTTTTTATGTTAATTACCAAATTTTGTGAAGATATTGCAAATTTACAACTACCCTTTCAATCTATATACAAATTGATGTATTATATAGCTGTCCATCCAATATATATTACAACTATATACAGTTGTACACCATATACAGTTGTACAACACAAATCGAAGAGTTGTTTATTCTTTTCAAAATCATGTACGTCATCATCTTCTTTTCGTTACCGCTAACGTTTTCGCGTCTTGTTTCGTTTCGGGATCGGGGACGAACAAACCGGTTTGCGGAACGTGGCCACGTTCCACGATCCTTGTTTCTATGGTACATATGCATGATCAAAATCCACTGCCGACGATACATACAACCAATGTTGATCTAGATCACATGGTTTGTCATTTAAACTAGCAGAACAAAAAGAATTAAACAATCAAATAGTTAATTAATAAAAAAATATTATAAAAAAATGGCACAATAGAAGTTCAATTCACACTAACTAGTAATTCACTTTATACCATCGACTAAAATACATCAATCCATCTCTCACTTGTTGTGAACAATCAACACATTCAATTAGGTAGTTCGCTCTGAACTGTGCAAGGCGCATGCAATGATCATAACAAGGTGGCTTCTACGGAAAACGTTTGCAGTACCAAGTATATTACATTGTTTATAGTGCAACACTTGCAATTTGCTTTGAACTAGTAGATAACAAGTAGATTTCATTATATATATATATATCATAGTAGTTAAGGCGCATGCCTAAGGCGCAGACGCAAGGTCTGCGCCTTGCTGATGATCGAGGCGCCTCCTTTAATGGAGGCGCAGGAAAAGCACGCCTTTATGCGCTTATCTACGAGGCGCTAAGGCTCAAAAAGCGCGCCTTGAGAAAAACGAATAGATTTGTCCGATGTTAGGGTTTTCAGCTTTCAAGCTAGACTTCGACACTTTTAAAAAAAGCCATTACAGCCTCTATTGCCGTTGCTACAGCCTTGCCGCGCCTCCACAGCCTCTACTGCACCTACACAACATAGAAGTCAAGGCGCAAAAAGGCGCAAGCATTAAGCTTGGGGCTTTTTTGAGCCTTCGACTTTTTTGTGTGCCTTTTATATGAGTTTGATCTGCTATTTTACTAACTACAAATTAATTTATAAACCATATTTTATAATTCATTTCATTCAATTGTCTACATATTTTATTAATAATATTTATATTTTAAACCACATTTTATAATTTATTGAACAATTAATTTTTTTATTTAACTATTTATAAACAAAATTTTGAATTTAGCAAAAAAAAGCGCCTCAAACTACAAAAAGGCGCACTCAAATTGCAAAAAGGCGCAAGCGTTGAGCCTTGGGCTTTTCTATGCTTAGGCGCGCCTAAGCATGCACTTTGATAACTATGCTCCATAGCCTCTGCCGTGCCTCCTTCTCTGCCGCGCCTCCTATCCTCTGCAGCAGTTTTTTTTAATATATGCAATGCGCCTTTTTTACAAAGTCGCTCAAAAAAGCCCAAGGCTCAAGCCGTGCGCTAACCCCATAACAATGGAGAAGTTATGAGAGTTCATAATTTTGTTTTTTTGGTGGGCATAGTGCCTTGGAATAAACAAAGCATTAGGAGGTTGAAGGGAGAGAATGAAAAGGAGAATCAGGTTCAAAAGGTGAAATGCATTTATCAGATTCGACGTTCATTGATTAAAAATCTAAGTCTAAAAAATTTGGTCGACTTCAATGGAGACTAAAAGTTGAGGTCTTAAAAAAATGCAAACGTATGGAATTTGTGAATGAAGATTCAAGATAATTCTTCCTTGAGGTTCCTAGAGTTTGATTTTCATGTTAATTTTTGTGATATCAAAGCGTGCGCTATAGCGAAAAATAGTGCATAGCGTAGGGCTTGTGCTATTTTATTTCCAATAGCGCAGCGGTTTCCTATAGCGCAAACATAGCATGTTATTTTGTCATAACGTAAAATAGCGCATAGCTGTAAATAACGTGCAATTTAGTTTTTTAGTTTTGTAATGTTTGGACAGTGCATAAAGCCCCATTTGACATGTTTCTATTCAGAGTTGAATAATAGCACAATGATACATTTGTTTTCTAATTCTGCTCACAACTCATGTGATGTAGCTTATGATTTAATGGAATTTTTCTTCTTTCACAAATCAACATTAACTATTAAAAAGCAGAAGCTGACTCAATTAAACTTTACATGTTTGTTTATTTATTTAATTTCATAATTGAGTTTTCTTTTTGTTTTATCTTTCTTCTCATATTTGAACCACGATTGTTTAGTACTGATTCATGAGATATTTTCCCCTCTTTATATTTTTTATTTTGGATCGGGCTATAATATAGTTTCTACTTCCTAGTAATATTAGCAATGAAGATTGGATCATGAACTTAAATTTAGCATTGTTTTAGTGAAGTATTATTTATATTTGTTCCTAATTGAAGTAAGAAATTGTTTTCGTGGAAAATTAAATCTCAATTATGAATAATATACATGATTATTTGTAAAAAAAATGCCAAAATAAAAAATAAAAAAAATAGCGCGCTATAGCGCAGACCTTGCGCTAGTTTGCGCTGTTTGCTATTGACTACTCTGGTTAAATAAAAATCACCTTTAAAGGAGAATGGATCACAAGGAATTTGCTGATGGATCTAGATCCTGTAGACTCGTCAATGCAGAGAGTTTTTGGTATCCTTTTGGAATTTTCTCTGGTGTCCTTAGGTTCAAACATTTCCAAGCATCACATTAACAAGATCTGGGATCAATTCCTCAATAGCAAGTTCACCTCTCTAGGCTAAGCATCCTACCTGCTATGCAAAATTTCAATGTTACCCTGCTCTTTAAAATGGAAGTTTTGGAATTTAGCAATGAGTGATTTGGGGATCGTGTTCCACTATGGCAAAGAGGACATGATGTCGACTAGAGACAGAGCGGTTAACAGTTCTCATCACGTACGTTCGATCATTGAAGATATGGGTAAAGTTACTATAACTGCTTTGAAAACATGTGCGAGCAGTTTGCTTAAAGGAGGTAGTCATGTGAATAATACATGAAGAGGTAGTCATGTGAGTAATACATGAAAGAAACACGTGCAAACAGGTTGCTTGAAAGAGGTAGTCACGTAAGTAATACATGGAGGAGGAAAGCGATTACAAGCAAGGTTTTAAATCTCGGATCTTGGTCATGTTTCATTTTGAATTTTTTTGGGACCTAGTTTGGTATCGGGTGAGATCTCGGACGAGATAAAAGTATATCGGTGTTCATCTCGGAATTGTATCTCGAACCTTAAAATACATCTTAGAACGATCTCAGATTACAAGATACTTTCAATATTGGTATACATTTAAGGATGCAACTAAATGTTTAAATGTTAACTACAAAAATAAATTAACTTACTTGATATTCATTGAGAGCACACTGGCTGTTAATAATTTGCAAATTAAAAATTCATCTAGACTACAAGTATTAAGTGGGAATAGAAAATGTTAATAAACAGAAAGTTTGAACTTTATATTAGTAGACAACAAGTCCTAGACTTTGTATTAATAAATAGCAAGTCAGACTTTTTATTAATAAATAGCAAGTCAGACTTTTTGTTAATAAGTAACAAGTCAAGCTTTTTACTATTAACTAACAGGTCAGAAAGTTCATCATATTAGTTATGTAGAAAAAGATGACCTGCTATTTATTCTTCAAAACCAGATATGCATATTTCAAAACTTCCATAAATTTTCAAGCTGATGTGTATGAAATCATGCACATATATCCAAAATTTAATTGTATTCGAAGTTTCATATCTTCAAAGTTCGTGGAATTGCAAATTTTTAAAACCCATGAAACAACAAATTTTCGAAACCCATGGTACTGCAAATTTTTTAGCCTCAAATATTATTTACAAAACCAACACACACAAATGCGTAAAGCAATCAACACATTCATAGCAATGAATTTATACCATAAACTTATGTAAAAGAAGAATTAAAAAAGTAACAAACTGGATGGAAGAGAAATAAAAGCAAATAGAACACGAGAATCGGGATTAAAGGTTCAAGAAGACTGCTAAAAGTAAAGATCCAAACATAAAGATTTACTGGATTTGAAGATGAAGCTTCACAAAGATGAAGAGAATGCGTTTTGGATAGAAAAAAAACTTAGGCATGTTACGATGACCTGAGAACAAAATAAAATGTTTTGAAATGAAATAAAGTAACAGAGGTTTTGGTTTTTTATACGTAAATAACAAAAAAAAATTGAGCTTGAACTATAAGTTAGATGTTATAGGCCCAACTCATTATATAATTAAATTTCAAAATGCACTATTTTCGGTCAAGATTTCGCAAATTGATATCAGTCGAGATTTCATCCGAGATTTGTATATCTCGGTCGAGATTCCTCTCTAACGAGATATATTCGATTTTTGTTATTTCGAATTGCTTGATATTGAAACCGAGATCTCGACCGAGATTTTCGAGATTTGAAACCTTGATTACAAGAATTACTTGATGAAAATAAGTTCAAACGTGCTGAGTTCGGGAACATGTGGCGTTCACAAAAGATGCATTCAAATCGGGGTAATCAGATGATCAAACCGACCGTTAGAGAAATTTACTTATTGTCAATGACTCACTTGGTCAAAATCAATTTTTTCGAAGCTTAAAAAACATGGAACATATCTGTAACATGTTTTTTTTAATCTCTTCAATCTAATTCACTTAATTCTCTCAACTTTTGTCTTCTTAGATCTCTTTGATTTTAAACATTCTCTATCACATTATTTTTTGATGTTCAACTAAGATTAATACAAAATAATAATCAGTTTTTTCTTTTTTAAACTATGCAATCTAACGACAACAACCATTACTGAAGTTTGTTCAATGTAGTCAAAATCAACTTTTTCGAGGCTAAAAAAACACTGAACATGTCTGTAACATGTCTGCTTAAATTTTTTCAATCTAATTTACTTAATTCTCTCCACTTTTGTCTCTTTAAATCTCTTTAATTTTAAGTATTATCTATCACATTATTTTTTGATGTTAAACTAAGATTAATAAAAGAAGTAGTTTACTTTTTTAAACTATGCAATCTAACGGTCGATTTCCCACCGTTATGTGGTTGTATTAATATTACAGAGACGTGACTATGTGGCTGATGGAAAGACTAAGAAGACGGTTATTTTCCAAGGGGCTGATTTGCAGATTATTTTTTTATATATGCTTGTGATATGTATTAGTTTCTGTCAGCGGGTTGAATTAGATAGATTGCGATATGTATTTGTATTGGTGTTGCACTCTATAAATGTGTATCATATTGGGTAGTGCATGATAAAGGTATCCATTTTCTAAATATATTCTTGATAATTGATACTTGCTTGACTTGGATCTCCTTTTAGTAACTAGATTTAAAACTTGCCTCGGTTAACTCCATCAGATAATTGTAGTAACATCACTCTATTCCTGGACCCTGTTAACTTGAGATGTTAGCTCTTTGATGATGAGATAATGACTGTTGATTTTTTTTCTTATGAAGATTTCAACTTGGAGAACAATAGTAATAATAATAATAAAACTATAATTTTGAATGGAATTTGGTGGGTTGGGAAGAAAATAATAGTGCTATTTTATTTCTTTAGAATAACAAATTATTTTAAATTACAAGGCTCTCACTTGAGCAGGTCTGGGTTGGGCCAGTTGTACACTGTCTTATCTTTATTACTGAAGAGGCTATTTCTGAAACTTGGTTAATAAGCCAATGATTAAGAAAAATCGAGCCCAATGATAAGTAAATAAAGCACGCTAGACTTATATATTCAAAACAAAATGCGTTACACACAAGGTTATTACGACACCAAGTCGAGCCATTATCGTTTAGAAGACTAGTCGTGACTAGTCGACAAGTCTTTTATATGCATATATTTATTAGACTTAAATATATAATATAATTAGATATAAAGATAACATAATAATAGGTTCAAATTCAACAAAGATAACATAATAATAGGTTCAAATTCAACAAACATAACATGATAGATCCTAGTCACAACAAAATAAAACCCATAATATCCATAATAGAGATCATAAAATGAGTATGAACTCAAGCAAAATCATTCATCTCAATATCATCTCCATCTCCTTCAACATTGACATTGCTTGGATCGGGTAATGGTACGCCATAATCATCCTCCACTTCATCATCAAGAGGAATGGCTTCTTCATCGGATTCTTCATCAACTAATCCAAATGTTGAACTAGTGTTACGACGAGTGTAGACCAACATATCACTACTAGAACCAACATGAGATCTCCTTGGAAGATTGCGTCCCTCAAGAGCATGTGATGCACCTTGAGCTTCATCCACAGCACTCCAAAAAGTATCCTCTTCATTGCTAATCCACTCATTATTCCATTCGAAGTCATCAAATACAAGTGGATCAAAATTCCTTCCAAGTTCACGCCTTTTTTTGAATCTTGAATCTATTTTTCGGTTGTATTGGACATAAACCAAGTCATTTAAACGTTAATGTTCCAATCTATTCCTCTTTTTTGTATGAATCTAAAAATATATAATGCAATTAGACCTAAAGTATAAATAATGTAAATTTGAAAACAAATATCTTAAAATATATGGGAACTTACAAACTCAAATGTACTCCAATTGCGTTCACAACCGAAAGATGAACAACAAAGACCAACAATACGCTTTGCAAATGATTGAAGCTCAAGTGCACGACCTCCATAAGCATCCCACCAATCAACTAACATAAATTAATAAATATAATTGTGTTTTAGTACTACTTGCGAGGATATAATTGCGCCATTAATACTATGCATCAAACATAAAAATATACGAAATTTACGAGGATTTTTTTGCTTTCTTTGCTCAAGTGCCATCTCTCTTGCAAATGCTTCCCTTGAATTTTTATAGTCATCGGCATAATTACTTATCTTGTTCCGCGTACCCCGATCTATGATCATCTTCTCAAGCACATCATTAAAGTCGTCTCTTAACCGAGAGGCATAAGCATGATTATTTTCTAGAACATCAAAGTATTTACCCGGATTAAGAAATAAAGCAGCCCCATATATTGGTTTTCCCATTTGGTTCTTCAACGATCATCAATGATTTTAACCAATTTGCTCAACAATGCTCGTTTCTTCTCGAATGACGCTTTGATCTTATTTTTTGCAAAGTCCATAGCATATGCAATCTCTGCCAAAGCGGGTCTCTCATCCCCATCAACAATCCGTAACACCACAAGAAGAGGTTGTGATGCTTGAATGCACTCTTCAACACTATTCCAAAAAAGTGATGAAAACAGTGTCACAAACTTTCTTGCCATTTTCTGTTTTTGCTAACTTAGACCTTTTCCATTCCTCGGCACAAAACAAAAAATGCAACGACTCCCGATTCTTGTACAAACTTTGCAATGTGAGAAAAGCAGTGATAAACCTCGTAGCTTCAGCCCTCACTAAATCCCTCCCATTAGTCTTGTCCCTCAATGCATCAAGTATACACTCATGCCTATAAATAAATGTAGTACATCTTCTTGTTTGATTAATTGCTTTTTTAAAACCCGGCAACTTGCCTATGTCCTCCAACATCAAATCAAGACAATGGGCAGCACATGGAGTCCAAAATAAAGTAGGAAATCTAGCATCTAAGAGCTCATCTGCTGCCTTATAATTTGCACCATTATCTGTCACCAACTTGTACAACATTTTTCTCACCTATTTCCTTGATCTTGCTACCAAGTAAGTCAGCCAACATTGATGCATCGTGTGATTCACTAGAAGCATTAACCGAACCCAAGAAGAAAGTACCTTCGGGACTGTTGGCAAAAAAGTTTATAAGATATCTTCCTCGTCTATCCGTCCATCCATCCGACATAAGCGTGCATCCGTATATTTTCTAAGATTTTTCATGCTTCTCCTGCTTTTCTGTCTCTTCTTTTGCTTTTTTAAGTAGAGGAACCCTTAATTCATGAAATGTGGGGGGGCTTCAAACCTGGTCCATATTGGCCTATGGACTCAACCATGACTTCATAACTCCTAGAGTTGGCAGCATTAAAAGGTATTCCACACTCGTAGAAAAAGTTGGCAATGTGCATATGAACTTTTTCTTTTTCTTCTTGCGTTCTGAGGCGATTTTCCAAGGTTGTTTGACTCGTACCTTTGGAATGTCTATCTTCAATAACTTGTTCCGGTGTCCTCATAAGCATCGAACCAACTGATTTAGAAGATTTAGGTTGGACTTTCTGAAATTCAAATGCCTTCTTTTTTGGAATAGCATTGGAGGCTGCAGTGGATTCGATTTCTTGAACCTCATCATCATCAAGTTGCACCCGTTTATTCTTCTTTTTTACTTTGCATAAAATCACTCATTTCTCTAGCAATCTCTCTAGTTGTCTTTGGACATTTACGAATATCCGGAAAACCGCCAATCAAATGTTGCTTGAATCTGTTGATGCCGGCATGATTTTCATTCCCGCAAAGAATGCATTTAACCACATCTTTATTGCTCAAGTTTGGCCAAAATGCATACTTCCAACCGGGATCATTTGATTTAGCATTCCTTTTAGGATCTTTAGTCATCTCATGCCAAGTATTTTCCGTGTTATTCTCCATTTCAACCGCTGCGAATATAATTAAAAGTTAATAACAACAGTTCAGTAAAAAAAAAAAAACCAGTTCAGTAAAAAAAAAAAAAAACTGAAATAATTCAGTAATTAAAAATAATTCAGTCAAAAAAACAAAACAGTTCAGTAAAAACAAAAGCTGCTGCTGAAATAATTTTCTTCGATGGAAAAAAAAACACAAATCGATTAACATACCTGGGCTGGCGGCGGACGAGGAAGGAGCAGCGGTTGAAAATCGAAGAGGAAAATCGAAGTCGAAGTCGATTTCAGCTAATAAGGATTTTTTTTAATCGATGCTCGTTCAACTGATGAATGCATTATACGAAGAGGAAAATCGAAATCGACTTCAGCTCAACTAGGGTTTTTGGGCTCGAATTAGGTTCTGGGCTCAATTTGGGCCCACCATCGTGGAATTGCACAAGTCGAGAGTCGTGGAATCCCTCCAGGCGACTTCTCGACTAGTCGACGACTAGTCGTCGACGTGATAACAATGGTTACACATAACATGTGGTCGTAGATTGAGGCCTCAAATACTTCATGAATACTAGACATCAAACACAGAGGTAAAATGGCCTTGTCCTTTGGATTTATTAGTTTAAATGTTAGATGTATTAAACAATATATACTCTTTTCCATTTTATATCTGATATCAGCCAAATAATAATTATCTGGAGAAGGATGAGAATGAATTTTGGTAGCAAGTAGTGTACCAACATTTATATGAATGAAAATAAACAAGACTATACCCAGGACTTTTGAAATCTTTCTTACACCAGATTTGGTGCATCATCTGCGTTGAGAAGTAATAAACTCTCATCATTTTTGACAAAACCATGGCGTTCCTTTTGAACCATAATTGTTTTAATTACAGTTGCATAAAGGTATAAAACGACGACTTTGTCATTCCAATTGTTTTGACAATGCGCATGGTGACCTGAAGAGATTTCTTCAGCCATCTTTAATAACTGCATTTTGTTATAGGAACTTGACTTTCTAATCTATACACTTTAAATTGTTTTATTTATCAAACATATATGTGGAGAATGTATGTTGAAAAGTTCTGTGAAGTTGAGTAGCAAAAGAGAGATCATTATAGTAAAAAATGTATGTATATATACATACATGTAAAGAAGTATGCATGCAACATATACATATATGCATAGATTTTGTGCACACACGCGTGCATGCATACACACATATACAGATTCATAAACACACATACATATATATACATATGTATGCATATATGTGTATCTCTGTGTGTGTGTAAAGGATCGGCTACCATCCTTTGTTACATTTCTTCAACGCGTCAATGATTTATATGGGTTTAACAACCCAATGTTGAACCAAATTGTGTATATATGTATTTGAACTACTAAATATTATCTTCATGAAATTTGAGATCATTTCGGAACACACTGGTGTTCAGAATATTGAATCAATTTGAACTGCAACATTTACCAATGGATATTTGTGTGAATTATAGTTTTGAAAATGTTAGAATGGTCTAAATAAACTGTTGTAAGAATTATGTTTAGATGTCATAAAACTTGTCTATAAATTTTAGTTTCATTTTGAGTTATATAGTGCAAATTCGCAATAGACGATGTGATGTAATATCAGCGGTGTAGCATATGGTGTGTGGTAGATCCCTACCCCGCCCGTGCACGCGCACGCACACCTGTCTGTGCACGCGCGTGTGAGTGGATATGATTGGTCGTAAATATTTATTTCTGCTATTAATTTTATGTTGAGCTGAAGAGGTCAAAAGTTTCAGAATCTTTAATAATAATTGTAATACATTTATGTTATATTTTTCGATACCAGTTTGAAATATCAAAAATTCCCTTTTTATTACAAATTGTTAATATCACTTAAATATGATCTAATGACTGTTTTTTTTCCCAACAAATTCAGAATGTTGCTTAACAAATATTATCAGATCTTAATATTATTTGAAAATAAAATTTAATAATTGATTTTTCTTTATAAATTCATAGCATCCCTCAATAAATATTTGCAAATCTTAATATCATTTAAAAATATGATCTAATAAAATGTTATTTATAAATTCGTTTTTTATTACTTAACAATATAAATTAAAATTTGAAATACCAAAACAATCAGATGTTGCAAGTTGCGACTTAGAAATAAAAATTCAAATTAACCATACATGATTTTAATGCAAAAATACGACTAAATATTTGTGTAAATCATTCTTTGGTGAATGGATCAAACATATATAATTTGTAAACAACAATTCACGCTCGAAGCATGTGTCATAAACATGTGCAAAGCATGTGGCGTACCGTTTGTAATCCAAGAATTCTTATAGATGCTGCTAAACAAGAATGATATATAGAGGAAAATTTAGCTCAATCCGTTATTATTTTATATGAAAATTTGATGGGTGTATTTAGGAGGATCATAAGTGGCTGTGCTGGAGACCTCCCCATATAATCAGTAAAATAATAAAATGTTAATTATACTCAATTAGGCATCTTCCATCACAGACGTGAATGTATACCTGTATTTTTATGCCTTTTCTGTAATTGTAGTATGAGTATACCATATAGCAACAATTAAGCAAAGGCCTGTAAGTTACTTATTCTGAAATATGATTTCTTTTTTAATTTAAGTTTCTTTGGGGATTGTATGATTTACTGGCTTTCATATAACTATGAAATATAAATCATAATAGTCATCCTACAGATATAAGCTAAGAATACACAACTTTCAGCAATCTGAGGATCAGTGTAATACAAATTACTTTGGAAAACATGATAATGTTACCAAACTTCATATTGAAGCAGATGAAATTGTTCTACTTGACACTCCCCTTTATCTTGTATTATGTTTAAGAGGTGATACTCACAAGTGAAGTGAAAGTGAAGTTATGAAATGAAATAAGCTGCGTCAAGGATTAAATACTGAGAAATAATTTAATGCTGCAGCCGTGTATTGAAATGATTTGTTATCATGTATTATTCTTTTGGAAGCAACTTGTTAAGCTGTGGTGTTATTTCTGTTATGATGCATCAGATATTAGTGATGTACAGTATGTAGGAATTGATGTTTGATAATCTGCTTAATGTGGAGCATCACCTCAGTTTTAGTGTTGTTCACATCATTTTTTGTTGTCTCTGATTGCTAGGCACACATATAGCAATTCTTGTCAAAATAATATTTTGTGCTAACTTACAGTGCAAATCATTGCCAAAAGTGGGAAGTAATCATTTATCATGTCCCTAGCGCAATCTGAGGTGTGCGTTGATTTTTCTTGTTACCGTTAAGGTTAAAAGGCATGTCTACTTTCTATGAGGTCCTAAGTGGGTGCACTGCACGCGTGTATAAGAATTCTCTGAACAACATACGTATTTGTTTGTGACAAGTGATAACCCGGAGAATGATGGAATGTTTAAGATATTGAAGTAGCTCGAACATGTTACGACTTAGATTTTATATGCGTGCATTTTTTGATGTTGCGCCACATCATTTGCTTTTTCATTTTATTTTTAAAGAAAAAGAGAAGATATACTATCTAGTGAATGGAGCTTTTCAACTCAATGTAACAAGAGAATGAACAAACCAAAAAAAGATCCAGCGTATATGAGTCACCAAACTGATTAGCCAAAAAAAACAGCTGCCTTGACATAAGGGATAAGACCAACATGAATTGCAATGTTAATGACATGCAAAGGGTCATCACAAGATCCAGCGTGCATTGCAGAGGCAGTGACATGCACGAAATGAAGAGCATGAACATGGTCTTCACATGCGGTAACTCGGTCAGCAGTGGCCTGGTTTGCCCATCACAAACGTGAGAACTACGCTCGACTCGACAACCGATGGCTCGGGGACCTGCATACTAGTCAAGCCATTACAATGGGGAGGAAGATGGCAAAAGGTACAACATTTTACACAACATAAAGACTTTTACTCATACGTCACCGAAGCATCCAAAAAAATTGTTATAAAAATCAGCATTGACAATATGTGGAAATGATACAAATTAGACTTTTTACCAAACAAGAATGTTATAACTTGAAGGACGAAGAAATTATAGAGTAAGAAAACATAAATTAAATGAGATATTGAAGGAAGAAGACCGAAGACATGAAAATAATTAATCAGTCATCTTTCCTTTGTATTCTCATTCATGGTTTACATATAGATGCGTGCAGTTTCTTGTCTAACAACCAGTTGACAGTCTAATATTTGATGCTCGTTTACTGCCCTTTATTTTATAGCAAAATTATATATTAATAAAAGAAAGTTGTGCCCACTTTGCACTGCATATTCTTGCATTTAAATTCTTTTAACGGCTTAGGCGGCCTTGTGGACACGTTAGGCTTTGTATATGTAATATTTGTGCAGCTTATACGTCTTCGAAGCATTTTCTGTGATATCGTCCATCCCTAACAGGACTCCCAACACATGAGACATGATCTCACATTTCCTCCGGAATGTCGAATATCAACCAAATCGACAATGAATTAAATACGTCTTTAAAATAGCTCAAACCAGATGTCCACTTTTTCAACATAACCAGTAAAAAATCAAAAAAATAGGGGCCACCCATCAAAACCCTATTTAAATTCACAACCCACTCAAAACATATAAGGAAATGACCATTCTTTCCTCGTAAAAAGCTCATACCTACCCACTAGCTTCCACAAATGCTTAATGAAGGCAACAACTTGAAGGTAGTATGGAGGAGGGAGGAGACACGAGGACGTACATCACAATAAAATTGCTCAACGTTCAACTAACCGTTTGCTCATGAGTTCAGACACGAAGGCATGCCACTAATCATTGAGAGATCGAGACTTTATAAATCTTGTGAAGGAGCCAAAATCACTCGAACTTGGGCCGCCCAGCGGAGCTGACATACATCTCTTTGGGCAAACACTAGAGGGCCGCAAGGGCACGGAACATGACTCCAACGCCACGTCGCCGTCTGGACTAGCACTACACTTCGTCGCCGCCGAAGGCACTGTGGTAGGCGCACACAAAAGAGGATACTCTAAAGCTTCAACAGATGCTGCCGAAGGTTGGAAGTAGGAGTATTGATTAGAAACAGGCCTAAACGGGCTTTAGGTTTTTGCCTTTCCATTATCTAAGGGTCATTGTCGGTGAATACTAACAATTACGAGATAGAGCAATGATAAGAGAGAAGCTCAAACGAAAAGTAAGGAAACACGAACGAAACCCTACCCCTCCCTTTCCACCTGCCATTAAAAAGAATCGACTCCTACATCATTTGGTTTAAGATTGAGCCTTGGGTTCGGTTTAACCTTCTCAAATTTACAAAAAGTTGAAGTTTAGTTTCGAATAAATGAACTTCTTTATGTCGCATAACAACCGTTTACCACTGGATAAAAATATTCGATATGGTTAGCGTCTATTTTCGAAAATATATTTTTAGTCAATTCTATAACTCTCTATTTTCTATATTGATCGAAATTGATGGTGGTTGGGGGTTGTTGCTTTATATACAACGATCATGGTTTCGTCAATTTCAAATCGCGATCTACTTCCTAAGCCTTCATCTTCTTGTTTAAGACTGGTCATTTACTTCTCTGTTGGTTCGAATCGCTCGGGCCTTCATGATGAATTTGTCATCGTTATCTAATCGACATCTTTTCCTTTACTTGCTTCCGGATCCGTTGTAAGGGCTTCTGCTACATCTTTGGATGAGACTGTCCAGAATAAAGTGGTAACTATTTAGTCAGGTTTTGTAACAAATATACATAAATCATTCTTGCTTTCAACCAAATGGTCACATGAAATTGCAGAAAATCTACAAAATTATCCTAACTTTAAGTGTTGATGTATTCTTATAAGAGGTTTTTTTTTCTTGCTGTAATCTGTTAATGGATACTGCATTAGTAAACGAAACAATGTTTAGCTACCAATTTATCAGTTGCTCGAACATTTTCTCTTATCAGTTTGGTTGGTAGTGGTAAACTATATAACTTTTGTTATTTGGAATCTTTGGTCCACAATAAAGAGAGCTTTAATGTAACGCCTACGAATATTGATACTTGATGCTTTTCCGTATGCATACTCCTATGATTGATAAGAAGTGATATGTGACTGTATAAGCATTTCCCTGAAACAAATTACGATTTTGGTTGTTGAACATTTTCTTTGGTTATCCTGTTTTTTTCTTCGGACAATACTTCTTTCTTTACAGAAATCAGGTTATGAGTTTTCGAAGATTAATACTCCGATAGAAATTGTTAAACAACGAGGGTTGTCTCTAATACAATACATAATGGATTTTAGGTCTATTTAAACACTAGAGGGGATGATTGTGTATTTCAAATTTATAAAAGTTACTTATGAGTTTAACACTATAATTACTTCATATAACAAACAGAAATTGGTAAGTAATAAAGTAAACTATAATAAAGTAAATAACACCCGAACTTTTATACATGTTTGGATTAACCAATCCTACATCCAGCCCTTCGCTCCACAATATAGAATTTCACTATAATCATTTTCTTTTCATGGGTTGCAAGAACACATTCACAATCTTGAGTTCACTGGGACATAAGTCGACATAATAAATACCCATATGTCGACATATAGATATATTTTAAAAAGAATAACAACATCAATATAACGATCCAGAATTTTTTACCAATTTAAAACATAAATTTCAAAGGTAAAATTTGAATTTTCGAATATAAAATAAATTTACCGTGGTATAAATATGAATTTGGGTTAATTATTAAATAAATTTTTAATTTAATTTTAATTTAAATGTGTTTAATAGATGTTTACTTTTGTCAAAATATAACGATAAATTTTTGATCAGAATTTGTTAGTTGTTGTCGTAACGAATTTTTCAAATATAATTGTTTTGCGAACGTAATGTTTTGTCAAAAATAAATATATAATAAATATAAATAATAACAAATAAATAATAATTTTGAAATGTTAGGTAAGTTGTTAATGTTGTTTGGTTTTGATAGCATAAGTCGTTTAAATGATTAAACATAGCCTAGAACTTGAATTTGACAACATATATAAGCGTAACTAAATTGCAACATGCTATGAGTGTTACAAAAGTGTTGCTATATATAACCATGCATCTAAGCCATTGTTTTCAAGAAGGGCTAATGGTTTTAGGAAGGGGTTTAAAGGTGGCATGTAGCATGTCCATGGTGTGTAGTAGAGCGACATGTCTCCCCTAGGATAATTACTAAAACACCTTGAATGACGCTATAAAAAGAGGGCTAAGCCTCTCATTTTCTCGCCACTCCCATTACATTTCTCCTTCTCCCCCTTTCTTCTCCTTCTTACTCACGGCCATGGCGCCACCCACACCATTGGCCTACCTCCGGCCTTCTCTTCCTCCACATCCACCATGCTCCACCACCCTCATAGCCACCTCCAAACCCACAGCCTCCCCTTGCCAAACACCCAAAATTGGGCCTACACCTCACCACCGGTAACGGCCCAAGGAAAAAATTCGCCGCTCGAATTTTCAACAATAATACATAATCCCATATCACTTGCCAAAAATCCAAGTATCGAACCCCGACTGTTAATAGAAAGAAGTTAGAGGGTGAGAAGAAGAAAGAAATGTTATAATAGAAGAAAAGAAGAAGAACACATCAGAATCTCACAACGGAACGAATAAATATAATACATCAAATCTCTTTATAAAGGAAACTATATACAGATACATATCAATTATCAGAGTACATCATATATCAGACACAGCGGAAATAACTTTGAATAACTAACGGTGAAGCCTCCTGCTTCCATCTCCTGAAACTCCAAGCAAAAGTTGACCTGGAAATATACTCGGTCTCACCCGAGCACATTTGAAGCAAAGCAAAATTCACTGGGTCAGTCTGGAATACTTTTGGTGATAAATTCACAGCACGTACAACTTGTTTAATTTTGGAAATCCCTTTGAAATAAAAGGATAATAGTCAGACCAGTCCATACATAAACACAGACGGTTTTTACCTTACTATAACCCAAAACATTTTTGAAATCAATATTTTTTTCTGATATTATGATAGTGTCTATCAAACCACAAATAAATAACAATTTAGCAGAACGCTTGCATCTCACGCCCTACATATATAGTATACAATCAAAACCGCAGGTGCTTATTGGACATTGGATTCCAACTATGACAAGGTATGGGACCACCTGCCGATAGTGTATCTCTAGAGGGGAATACACTGGGTTCAACGAGAACGTCTTGCAACGCGGCCCACACATGACCGACCACTCATTTCGCTTGAGTGCATCGAATGTATACCACCAACGGTTGAGATCAGCAACCGTATCCCGAAAGGGGAAGCATCGAAGTAGATTAAAGAAAGAAATGAATTTCTCTAGATAGGTGATTATACACCCTAATGGAAGCGACCCACATAGCCATGTGGCCTGCCCGATTTTTGTCATTTCCCGGTTGATGAGGCTTGAGGCTAGGATTTTCTTCCTTTGTTAAATCAACGCATCACTTTGAATGCCACATTGTCAGATCCTTCAAATCACTGATTGACGTCCTCAAAAATACACTATGCACGTTTGAAGAAATCCATGTACGTGACCATCTGGAAATACTCTGCCAGACACTCGTCCATACAAGTCATCCAGGAACATGATGAACCGAAGGGTGCCTTCTACCGCATCCCATATAGGAATCAACCCAAGGATCAGTAGTGGGAAGTCCTTGCAATCCGTAGATTTCAACCATGACAGAACCCTAGTATATCTCTTTGTCAACTCAGGGATTGTAAGTGGTTCTTCCATTTATGAAGATATACGGTCTTCAATGCTCCATCTTTATCGTCTGCAAGTTAGTCGCGATCGCACAGTTGATTCGAAGTGATTTTGGGTCTAGTTCCCATCCCGGTCTCTTCGAAATAACACGTCAAAAGGTAAATAGAATATTCCATTTGATAGTCGGTTGTTTAAATATCAAATCATAACAGTGTTGTTAAGTCCATTGGCAGCTCAGGTTGTTTATATTAAAATACTTCGTTAAACCATTTTATTGATTTTCTTAATTCTATCTTGATAAACTCTTGTGGTTTTTCTATACTTTGAAATATTTACCAATATTCTTTTTGGAATCATGTATTTAACAAAATCCCCTTTTTGTTTCCTTTATCCCAAAATATACTACTATATTTCATAATTTATTCTTTACTTCACTTATCCTGGGAACTTGGTTTCCATTTTCAAAACCTTTTCATATTCCCTTACCTTTGAGAATACTATTATAGTTTTATAATTCACTTTCCTTTTCTTTTATCATTTGGAAATATCGTTATGTATTTTATATACTTACCTAATCGATATAGGTTTCATTTCCAAATTTATATGGTTAATCTAACCTCAAAAGCCGTACTTCTTAATCTATAACTTTAAATGGATTTATTAACTTCAACACAATCATGCTCATGGAAATTTAATTTCCAATATACAATTCCATTTCAAAACCCATATAGCGGTCCTTATCTCTTATTTCAATGGAAAACTAAAGTCTATCGACTTATTTCTTTTGAATCAATGCGCTTACCAAAACATACTATTTAATTACTTCGGGAATAGTGATATCCTTTTAATTACATTATACAAGTAAAATCATATTTCGTGTCTGACCCAGATAATATACTGTTTAATTTAAACCCAATGATTTTATTTTATTTCTAAAATCCTCACAAATTACTATTTTCAATATTTCCTCAATAAATTATTCCCAACATCCTTTACCATTGCAAAACCAATATCATCTTTCGACAATAGTGAAGCCGCACAAGTTGGGGTATTTTAATTACCTCTCAGACCTTGACCGACAACGTTCTTATCTCCAGGCAATAAAAGTTTACAACCAAAACTCTGATATTCCATTCCCACTTTCATTTACTATGATTTTATAAATCATTTCCTTTTATTCGAAAACCCACTTTACACATTAATTCCCACTCCTTAATTAAGTAGCTTCCTCGACAAAATCTTATTTACCATTAGATTCCAATATGGTATTACAACCCATTTTTTCCATTGGTAGTTTCCTTAGGATCTCTTTACTTAATCTATTAAGTAAATATTCATCAAAACCACTTTTAAGTTCTATTTCAATCATACTCACCTTACTTGATTAAGTAAACTCTTATTGGAACCCTCACATTAGCTTACGAGTCATTTTTACAAACTCTGTTCGTAAATCTGGATTAAAATCATTTTATAAACTCCTTTTATACCTCAATTAAACTTATTTCTATTTGATCACTTTTTAATTTAATTCTCCATTAAAATAATCGCTTTGATTATCATTATTTAAAATGATAATTTATTTAACATTTACCACTTTAAAGTAGTTAATCCCATTATTAATTAGAAATAGAGTAATTAATAAAGGATTATTAAATTATAATTAACTTTATTAACAAAATTAACTTGGTAATCATTTTTAAAATATAGTTAATCAAAGATTAACTAACTTTGAACAACCTTCGTTAAGTTTAACGAATATTCGTAAACTATCGATTTGATTAATTAAAATCAAATCATCCCAATCGTCAACTTTAATTAAAGCAGTTTCCTTTGTCGACCGTCAACATGAGTTAATTATTAACTGATCATATTAATTCACTGTTTCCCTTTTTAAGTAATTAATAAATTAATTATTTAAAAAAAAACATCATTTAATTGTTTTATATAAACAATTATTTAATTTTACTAACCCATATATTAGTTTCTACCTTTCTGCCAAAATATTTCATTGCATAAAATATTTAAATAAATTATTTGATAAAACATGATTATAAATATAAATATATTTATAAATTTCTATTTTAATTAACTTGTATAAATTAGTTTAAAATTTCATTTCAGTTAAAATAAATAAATTTATAATCGAAATCTTCGTCAGTTCGCCTAACGACGTAACGATGCCATAAATAATATATTCTAGGCCATCACTGCCAATCACTTAATCAATACTGTTGATTGATTAAAAATCACACACGATTAACATCTATTCAATCTGAACAGGTTTTGATATCATTTTGTGAGTAAACAATTCATATATATGAATAATATGATCAATAAATAACATACAAATTAATTTGAGGAATCGGGTTTGATTCCTCCGACCTGTTCTTGCCTGCAACACAGTCCATTATAATATTTTACAATAATACGGAAATTTCAGCCAATATACTTCAAATAATGTGAAGATATTTAACATCAACCAATAGCAGACAAATAGCAACCAAGGCAACCAACCAACCAATTTATATTATCAGTGATTTATTTAAAATTATATGGATCTACCACATCATAGTATTCCAGAAAATTGTGAGGGTTAACTCACCATTTTATTTCAGTTGGCAGTTGTCGCATTATGTTGTATAATTTTAAACCAACGTTTAAAATTGCACAAAATTTAGTCAGCTCCAAACGATTCCAATTCAGCACCATCATCAAGGCCTCGTTTCTGCGATCCCAACGTATCTTTTGTGTAATTTCGTTAATGTATGCAAAAGATATCGCGGTTTAAAGTTTGTATAAATTTAACGATAATTAATTAGGCTAACTGAAAATAAATTAATAAATTAAATTATTGACTACCCTTTTATTTTTGTCCACTTAGCTCCCCTGAACCTCGTCACTATCCTCCCACGCGTTTTCCCCAATTTCCAATCCAGAAACCCGATCCCTCTTGATCGAAGAAAACACGCATCCTACAGGAGTTCACCGCGCAGCCACCGTAGGGTTTCAGACCGTCGCGCTCTCGCCAGAACCTCCCCCTTCTCGAGACGCACCTTCACCAATGACCTCGTCCTCCCTAACGCCTCTGATCACCCTAGAAAACCCCCGCCCCCTTTTCTGTTCATGTAACGATATCGACCGCCACAGGTAGATTCAGACCGCCGGACCACCACCTTCCTGACCCCCTCGCTGCCAAGCACTTTCCCTTTAGATCCCTGCCACCAACGAACCCTCCAACCACTGGAAATCGAAGAAATCCGTTCGTCACTTCGACATATAACCCAGAAATCACCAACTCCGATCATTCTCGATTTCCGATCACCTCGGTCGATTTCAGACCCTCCGACCTGAAGGAAAAACATAGCCCTCTTCCTCCTCTACAACCTTGCCTTAGACTCCACCATCTATCGACAACCCAATCTCCCCCAAAAAGCATAAAAACAAAAACAGTTTTTCACCGTTCTTCGCGATTTCCGGCCACCACACTCGACGATACCTTCCCAAATTTTTATCGTAGCTAGCTCTCAACCTGATCTACGATTTTGCTTCAGGTCCCCGTAGCAAATTCCTTCCAGAATTCAAGATATAAATTAATTTGTAAAGAGGGGGTTTTCTACAAAATTTATGGATGGAAATTAGAATTGGGTTGGGAATTTCTGATTTGCGGGGGTATATATAAGTGGGTTTTATTATATTTTATCTTGATGTGATGACTAACAACCACCAACGATTTTTATTTTGTGGTTATTGCTATTTTGAACGTTGTTTATTGGTTACTGTGGTTACATACAAGCTCCGTTCATCACAAAAATGGACGGCATAATATAATTTGACGTTACGGTCCTAATGAATCTTATTTCGTCGAATTCTGAGTCTATTTGCTCAAACGGCGCTCGTTCACGTCCAAATGGTCGTTTTATTTGCATTTTATTTTGCTTCGCTCACAAAATAACTCTGATTGATGTGCAAATTGAAATCTTGCAATAATTAGCTGTTACGGTCTCAATAAAATTTGTTTCGTCGAAAACGAAGGTCATTTGAATAAAGTCCCTTTTAAAGGGTCCAATTTAAATTAGAATAAACCAATTTTAAAATACTTTAATATAAAAATAATAAAATATTATAATTGGTCATACTCGACCAGAATTTCATATATTACCAAAATAAAATAACTCTTGGTTGATTTCCACGCTGAAACGATATTCAAAATATTTAAAAACTCATTTATTTCTAAAATAAATCGTTATAAATTATAAAGGAATTCCATAGCGACTATTTTAAAATTTGATTTGGACATAAAATAAAATCTACACCATGAAAACTCGGTTTTTCTCTTCCATTAGAAATTTTTTGTCCAATAGGTCCGGATGTTTCTTGTTTTGAGAAAATCCGACTTATATTAAATCATTTATGACCATTTAAAGTTTAAAATTCCATTTTACGAACTACCGCGCCACTGCAGCTTGTTATATAATTAAATTATAAATTATACATTCAACTGTCGTTAAATAAACAAATACGTTAATATAATTCCAATATAAATAATATTAGACCCCTATTTTGTTGCCAACCCACATTATACTGCAAATTCAACATTTTCCAAATATTTTAAAATTAAAATATTATATTATTTATATTAAATAAAATATTCAAAATTATTAAATTCAATTATTTAAATTCAAATCAACGTTTAAAACAATTAAATAAATTTAAATAATTGGCCAGAAAAATACGGGACGTTACATTCCTTCCCCCTTAAAAAAATTTAGTCCTGCCAAGGCAGAAAGAATGGTACAGCCTCATTATTTTTACAAAAATATTTAATTAAAACACGGTTTTATTTCCAAAATTAATTCAATTGGTTTTAAAACCAATTTATTCCAAATAACAAATTTTCCAAAGATCTTCAAAAAATTTCTAACACCTTAAATTTTGGCTGAGTTTCCCCTGCACGGAAGGACATCTGCAATATTTCAGGTTCAACAAATATATATACATCGACTCTCATGGTCGGAAAATCCAAAGATCAGATCTTAAAACCCAAAAATTTATATTTGGCATAAATTTACCTTTTTGCGAGCGTTATTCAGCATGATTCTCAATTTGTAGCAATCTACGCAATTAAATTCTATCCTCATAGCCTTCTCATACCTGTACTTAACTTCATCAACAAGTAAGTTCCCAGTACATGAAATAATATTTCAACGATATACCTGTGATTACACAAATCCCCAAAATCAAACACTTGGCATCATTATTGGGTTAAATCCTTTGGTTTCCGATCAAACTTATTATACTAAAATTTATTTACTTGGCCTTCCAATTTATCCAACTTTTTAATTTTAACTATTGGTGAATTTTTCCACAACCCATCCAATAACCAAACAAACAGGGCATAACAATCCAACCAAATCATTCAGATTCGACTTTAATATTTCTTGTTTGTTTTCACGATGGTTTAACATATTCCAATATCAATTGGTTCATATCAAATTTATTTCTTTTTCAATTATTAGTTCGATTACCAAATTCCAAATGTATTTTATTCAATCCCAACACCACATCCCTTCCTGATTTAACTCGACTTATCCAAGGTAAGTCGTATTTCCATATTTGATTTTAACCTCATTCAAAATAATCAAACAATAAGATATCTCAACAACCCAATAAAATAATTTCCCTTTTTATACAAAAAGACAATTTGGGCAAAATTATTTCACTTACCCTTCTTATAAAATCTTAAAATAATTTTATATTCAATTACAAATACGCGCTCTCATATATATATATATATATATATATATATACACACACACACACACACTCAACTCAATCTAGGGTATTACTAACCCAATCTCTATTGAGTTACACCACAGAGCCAAGGTTATCACTAAACCAACAGCTCTGATACCAATTGTAACGGCCCAGAAAAAAATTCGATGCTCGAATTTTAGACAATAATACATAATCCCGTATCACTTGCCAAAAATCCAAGTATCGAACCCCGACTGTTAATAGAAAGAAGTTAGAGGGTGAGAAGAAGAAAGAAAGAAATGTTAGAATAGAAGAAAAGAAGAAGAACATATCAGAATCTCACAGCGGAACGAACAAATATAATGCATCAAATCTATTTATAAAGGAAACTATATACAGATACATATCAATTATCAGAGTACATCATATATCAGACACAACGGAAATAACTTTGAATAACTAACGGTGAAGCCTCCTGCTTCCAGCTCCTGAAACTCCAAGCTAAACCTAACCTGGAAATATACTCGGTCCGACCCGAGCACATTTGAAGCAAAGCAAAATTCACCGGGTCAGTCTGGAATACTTTTAGTGATAAATTCATACCACATACAACTTGTTTAACTTTTGAAATCTCTTTGAAATAAAAGGATAATAGTAAGAACGGTCTACACATAAACGCAGACGGTTTTTACCTTACTATAACCCAAAACATTTTTGAAATCAATATTTTCTCTGATATTATGATAGTGTCTATCAAACTACAAATAAATAACAATCTAACAGAACGCTTGCATCTCATGCTCTACATATATAGTATACAATCAAAACCGCAGGCGCTTATTGGAAATTGGATTCCGACCATGACAAGGTATGGGACCACCTGCTGATAGTGTATCTCTAGAGGGGAATACACTGGGTACAACAAGAACGTCTTGCAACCCGACCCACACATGACCGACCACTCATTTCGCTTGAGTGTATCGAGTGTATATCACCAACGGTTGGGATCAACAACCGTTTCTCGAAAGGGACAGCATCAAAATAGATTAAAGAAGGAAATGAATATCTCTAGATAGGCTATTATACACCCTAATGGGAGCGAACCACATAGCCATGCTGCCTGCCCGATTTTTGTCATTTCCCGATTGATGAGGCTTGAGGCTAAGATTTTCTTCCTTTGTTAAATCAACACATCACTTTGAACGCCACATTGTCAGATCCGTCAAATCACTGATTGACGTCCTTAAAAATACACTGGGCACGTTTGAAGAAATCAATGTACGTGACCATCTGGAAATACTCTATCGGACACGCGTCCATACAAGTCATCCAGGATCAGGATGAACCGAAGGTACCCTCCTACCGCATCCCATATAAGAATCAAGCCAAGGATCAGTACCGAAGTCCTTGAAATCCGTAGATTTCAACCATGACAGTAAGTGGTTCTTCCATTTATGAAGATATAAGGTCTTCAATGCTCCATCTTTATCGTCTGCAAGTTAGTCGCGATCGCACAGTTGATTCTAAGTGGTTTTGGGTCTAGTTCCCATCCCAGTATCTTCGAAACAACACGTCAAAAGGTAAATAGAATATTCCATTTGATAGTCGGTTGTTTAACTATCAAATCATAACAGTGTTGTTAAGTCCATTAGCAGCTCAGGTTGTTTATGTTAAAATACTTCATTAAACCATTTTATTGATTTTCTAAATTCTATTTTGATAAACCCTTGTGGTCTTTCTATACTTTGAAATATTTACCAATATTCTTTTTGGAATCATGTATTTAACAAAATTCCCTTTTTATTTCCTTTATCCCAAAATATACTACTATATTTCATAATCTATTCTTTACTTCACTTATCCTGGGAACTTGGTTTCTATTTTCAAAACCTTTTCATATTCCCTTACCTTTGAAATTACTATTATAGTTTTTTAATCCACTTTCCGTTTCTTTTATCATTTGGAAATATCGTTATGTGTGTGTGTGTATATATATATATATACTTACCTAATCGATATAGGTTTCACTTCCAAATTTATATGGTTAATCTAACCTCAAAAGCCGTACTTCTTAATCTATAACTTTAAATGGATTTATTAACTTCAACACAATCATGCTTATGGAAATTTAATTTCCAATATACAATTCCATTTCAAAACCCATATAGTAGTCCTTATCTCTTATCTCAATGAAAAACTAAAGTCTATTGACTTATTTCTTTTGAATCAATGCGCTTACTAAAACATACTATTTAATTACTTCGGGAATAGTGATATCCTTTTAATTACATTATATAAGTAAAATCATATTTCGTGTCTGACCCAGATAATATACTGTTTAATTTAAACCCAATAATTTTATTTTATTTCTAAAATCCTCACAAATTACAATTTGCAATATTTCCTCAATAAATTATTCCCAACATCCTCTACCATTGCAAAACCAATATCATCTTTTGACAACAGTGAAGCCGCCCAAGTTGGGATATTTTAATTACCACTCAGACCTTGACCGACAACGTTCTTATCTCCAGACAATAAAAGTTTACAACCAAAACTCTGATATTCCATTCCCACTTTCATTTACTATGATTTTATAAATCATTTCCTTTTATTTGAAAACCCACTTTACACATTAATTCCCACTCCTTAATTAAGTAACTTCCTCGACAAAATCTTATTTACCATTAGATTCCAATATGGTATTAAAACCCATTTCTTCCATTGGTAATTTCCTTAGGTTCTCTTTACTTAATCTATTAAGTAAATATTCACCAAAACCCCTTTTAAGTCCTATTTCAATCATACTCACCTTACTTGATTAAGTAAACTCTTATTGGGACCTTCACATTAGCTTACGAGTCATTTTTACAAACTCTGTTCGTAAATCCGGATTAAAATCCTTTTATAAACTCCTATTATACCTCAATTAAACTTATTTCTATTTGATCACTTTTTAATTTAATTCTCCATTAAAATAATCACTTTGATTATCACTATTTAAAATGATAATTTACTTTAACATTTACCACTTTAAAAGTAGTTAATCCAATTATTAATTAGAAATAGGGTAATTAATCATTTTAAAGGATTATTAAATAATAATTAACTTTATTAACAAAATTAACTTGATAATCATTTTTAAAATATAGTTAATCAAAGATTAACTAACTTTGAACAACCTTCGTGTATATTCGAAAACTATCGATTTGATTAATTAAAATCAAATCATCCCAATCGTCAACTTTAATTAAAGCAGTTTCCTTTGTCGACCATCAACATCAGTTAATTATTAACTAATCAAATTCATTCATCGTTTCCCTTTTTAATTAATTAATAAATTAATTATTTAAAAAAACATCATTTAATTGTTTTATAAAAACAATTATATAGTTTTACTAACCCGTAAATTAGTTTCTACTTTCTGCCAAAATATTTCATTATATAAAATATTTAAATAAATTCTTTGATAAAAAATGATTATAATATAAATATATTTATAAATTTCTATTTTAATTAACTTGTATAAATCAGTTTAAAATTTCATTTCAGTTAAAATAAATAAATTTATAACCGAAATCTTCGTCAGTTCGCCTAACGACGTAATGACGCCATAAATAATATATTCTAGGCCATCACTGCCAACCACTCAATCAGTACTGTCGATTGATTAAAAACCACAAACGATTAACATCTATTCAATCTGAACAGGTTTTGATATCATTTTGGGGGTAAACAATTCATATATATGAATAATATGATCAATAAATAACATACAAATTAGTTTGAGGAATCGGGTTTGATTCCTCCGACCTGTTCTTCCCTGCAACACAGTCCATTATAATATTTTATAATAATACGGAAATTTCAGCCAAATATACTTCAAATAATGTGAAGATATTTAACATCAGCCAATTGCAGACAAATAGCAACCATGGCAACCAACCAACCAATTTATATTATCAGTGATTTATTTAAAATTATATGGATCTACCACATCATAGTATTCCAGAAAAGTGTGAGGGTTATCTCACCATTTTATTTCAGTTGGCGGTTGTCACGTTATGTTGTATAATTTTAAACCAGCATTTAAAATTACAAAAAAAATTAGTCAGCTCCAAACGATTCCAGTTCAGCACCATCATCAAGTCCTTGTTTCTGCGATCCCAACATATCATGTTTTGTGTAATTTCGTTAACGTATGCAAAATATATCGCGGTTTAAAGTTTGTATAAATTTAACGATAATTAATTAGGCTCACTGCAAATAAATTAATAAATTAAATTAATGATTACCCTTTTATTTTTTTCCACGTTAACTCCCTTTAACCTCGTCACTATCCTACCACGCGTTTTTTCCCCAATTTCCAATCTAGAAATCTGATCCCCCTTGATCGAAGAAAACACGCAACCTACAGGAGTTCACCGCGCCGCCACCATAAGGTTTCAGACCGCCTCGCTCTCGCCAGAACCTCCCCCTTCTCGAGACGCACCTTCACCAGTGACCTCGTCCTCCCTAACGCCTCCGATCACCCTGGAAAACCTCTGCCCCCTTTTTCGTCCATGTAACGATATCGACCGCCACAGGTAGATTCAGACCGCCGGACCACCACCTTCCTGACCCCATCGCTGCCCAGCTCCTTTCCTTCAGATCCCTGCCACCAACGAACCCTCCAGCCACCGGAAACAAAAAAATTCGTCTTTCACTTCGACATATAGCCCAGAAATCACCAACTTCGATCATTCTTGATTTCCGATCACCACGGTCGATTTCAGACCCTCCGACCTGAAGGAAAAACATAGCCCTTTCCCCCCTCTAGCAACTTGCCTTAGACTCCACCATCTATTGACAACACAGTCTCCCCCAAAAAGCACAAAAACAAAAAACAGTTTTTCACCGTTCCTCGCGATTTCCGGTACCACACTCGACGATACCTCCCTAAATTTTTATCGTAGCTAGCTCTCGACCCGATCTATGTTTTTGCTTCAGGTCCCCATTAGTAAATTCCTTCCTGAATTCAAGATATAAATTAATTTGTTAAGAGGGGGGGGGTTTACAAAATTTATGGACGGAAATTAGGTTTGGGTTGGGAATTTCTGATTTGGGGGGGGGGGAGGGTATATATAAGTGGGTTTTATTACATTTTAATTTGATGTTATGACTGACAACGACCGACGGATTTTATTTCGTGGTTATCGCTATTTTGAACGTTGTTTATTGGTTACTTTGGTTACATACAAGTTCCGTTCATCACAAAAATGGACGGCATAATATAATTTGATGTTACGGTCCTAATGAATCTTGTTTCGTCGAATTCTGAGTCCGTTTGCCCAAACGGCGCTCGTTCACGTCCAAATGGTCGTTTTATTTGTGTTTTATTTTTCTACGCTCACAAAATAAATCCGATTGACGTGCAAATTGAAATCTAGCAATAATTAGCTGTTACGGTCTCAATTAAATTTGTTTCGTCGAAAATGGAGGTCGTTTGAATAAAGTCCCTTTTAAAGGGACCAATTTAAATGAAAATAAACCAATTTTAAAATACTTCAATATAAAAATAATAAAATATTATAATTGGTCATACTCGACCAGAATTTCATATATTACCAAAATAAAATAACTCTGGTTGAATTCAATGCTGAAACTATATTCAAAATATTTAAAAACTCATTTATTTATAAAATAAATCGTTATAAATTATAAAGGAATTCCATAGAGACTATTTTAAAATTTGATTTGGACATAAAATAAAATCTACACTGTGAAAACTCGATTTTTCTCTTCCATTAGAAAAATATTGTCCAATAGGTCCGGACGTTTCTTGTTTCGACAAAATCCGACTTATATTGAATCCTGTACGACCATTAAAGTTTAAAACTCCATTTTATGAACTACCGCGCCGCTGCAGCTTGTTATATAATTAAATTTTACATTCAACTGTCGTTAAATAAATGAATACGTTAATATAATTCCAATATAGATAATATTAAACCCCTATTTTGTTGCCAATCCACATTATTCTGCAAATTCAACATTTTCCAAATATTTTGAAATTAAAATATTATGTTATTTATATAAATTAAATAAAATATTCAAAATTATTAAATTTAATTATTTAAATTCAAATCAATTTTTAAAATAATTAAATAAATTTAAATAATTGACTAGAAAAATACGGGATGTTACACCACCCATGGCCAACCATCTCCTCACATCCTCCTCAACTAACCCACCTCCTCTGCCCACCTCGTCCAAACACCTCCACACCACCAATCTATGCACCACCATTCCATTCTTCTTGGCCTACGCCTCAAACCATGACCAACAAATTGTAGAAGCCATAACTCCCATAACATGAAAAAAAAAGTTTAAAACCGTGTATTTTTTCAATGGCTAAAACTTGTAGTTTAGCACTTTTCATAATTTGGAGCCTAGCTATTCCAAAAATCCAGATCTTTGAAGGCCATATTTTCTAGCTGTATCTTCTTGAATGCGAAGACACCTCCACCGTTTCGGCCATATCTCACCCAATAATGATCCGGATTGAGAAATTCTTTTTCTAAACTAAAGGGAAAATAAATTCCTACAACTTTGAAGTTGGTCACTTTTCCAAACTCAAAGAGTAGCTAGTCCAAAAATCCAAGGGAAGATGGTCAATTTTCAAGGTCAGAAAACTATAGCGTGATACACGGTTACGTTGTCCGTAGGTTCAGTCAAGGTCCTACACTAAAGTTTGGCGGAGTGAAACCCTCGGTGAGAACTACTGTACTATTTATTTAATTCATAGTACGAATATATTGGATGCTTTGTGATTGTTATGGCTGCTTCGTGATTGTTATGGATGCATTTACGGTTATTGTCATTCACGTGCATATAAGCCTTCACTATTGTAAATGCTTACGTTATATATATTGTATGATGGACGAATGATTATTATGAATGTTATTATGATCAACATTAAAGATAGTATAACATACTACACCCACATATATGGAATATATGGGTATTGGTTAAGTCTCGATCTGTTTTGGTAATATAATTGAATATTATATTCAAATAAATAAGGGGTGGAAAAATAAAAGTTGGAATTTGGTACCCAAACTTATGTGGAAACGGAATTGAAGCATTTATGAACAACTTTTGGAAAGGTGGAAATTTATGTGGAAATTATTTTGAGTATAAATGGCTTGTTAAAATTTGAAACCGATTTTGAATAGTAAAATCAAAATTTGAAGTTGCATTTGATATATATAAATGACGTCGAAATTTTAAATTAATTGTTCCCATTATCTTATATTGTATTTAATTTTATTTCAAGAAAGTTTGGGTTTCAAAAGATCGTTTTTTGAGAAATATTATTATTTTATTAAAAAATATATTATTTTAACATTCATTTAATATATATAATTAATTTTAAAAGCGAAACTTTTGAAATATTGATTTCAGGTGTTATTGTATATATTTTAAACAAGTTTTAAAGGTATTCTAAAGTAACCAGATGGGTTTTCGACATAAAGTTGAATTATGGTTTGAATAGGACTAGTCGCACTGCGGTTGTTTGCGAACTTCGACCATAAACTTCGAACACTTATAACTGGAGCAAATTAAATCGAATTTCCACGAAATGAAACAGTTTGTTTTAAATGATATTTGTTTTCAAATGAAAAGGAAATTTTCAAATTTCGATGTATAGTTTTCAAGTTATGTTTAAAACTATTTTGGAAAAGGTCGATATAAGCGCAATTCGTTGCCCACAACGGTAAACGACTATTTTTAAAAGTATGGAAAGAAAATTGTAAAATCATAATAATTATTTATAAGTGATTTGAATTGGAAAATGATAGTTTTGGATTACATAAAGGTTATTTTGATCAAACTAGCTAACATGAGCTATTTTGCAAAGATTTAGTAACGCTTTTGCAACATTTTTCTAAAAATAGAGCATTTTGAAATTTTAAGCCAACAAATTTTTATCTGAATCTTGATCAATCATTTTAAATGATTAATGAAATATTTTTAGAAGTTTGTAATACTTAAAACATATTGGTTTTAAGTAAGAATTAACTTCTCTTAAGATAAAATGGTTTTCCAATTAATAATGAAATTGGAAATGGTTTTGATAAATGTTTTGAGTTAGATAAAGGATTCAATTAAAAGGTTAAGTTTGATTAGAAATAATCTTTGGATATTTGGTATGAATTTCGTAGTTAAGACGTATACTATTTGGGGAATTTAAAAGATATTTGTATCATTATTCCGCTTATTGTTTTCCTTGATTATGAGGATTGGTATCGAATATGAGTTGATAATTGCTGTTTAAATCTTATATTCAATATCAATTGGTTCGGTTTGTTGTGAATGGTGTTTTAAATAACATCATTCTTTAACCCATTAATGATTAAGTCATGATTTGGAATTTAAAGAGGATCAAGATTTTGTAAAGGCTATTTGGAACGATACTTAATGATCTTGATTTCAAGATGGGTTTTAAGAGGAAAGTAAAGGAATAAAGAGTTAATGAATCCGGGTGAAAAGTTAATGAGTGATTATTAAGATTTTTTCGAAGCTAAATTATCTTCGATTTAAAAGATATGTTAAAGATGAAGTTATGAAATGAATTTTTGTAATATGGATTTTCGGGTAAGATGAGTTTTGACTTAAAGGTTTAAAAGAAATGGGCTTTTGGAATAATATGTTTTTCAAATGAGGATTTTGTTAAAAGATAAGAAATTGAAAGGATTTGATTAACTGAAATCTGAAGTGAAAGGATACTTAACTAAAATCATATATAAGTCCACATGGTTTTAAAATAGCGATTATTATTTGGAAAGACCGGGATCAGATATTATTTGAAAACCATTTCAAATAATGATACGATGAAATGGAGCAACTGAAGATGGTGGTTGAAGACCGGGAATCTTCACATCGTAGGATTTGCTTGTTGATGTCTCAAATAAGAATCCACATATTATGAGGTTATATTGTGATAGTGGTCCGAACATACTTGGAGATTTTCCGGATTTGCAAGGGTCTCTCTCCTTTATTGGACGAGGAATAAGGTACGTTCGGTTTCGTTTTGACCTAGAACGAACTTATATGGATTGTATGTCTAACATTGCAATTTACGGCATAGCAATTGATTTTCACTAATATATATGTTTGGTGGAAGATTATTCTCTTAGCATAACACCCTTCTCTAAGATGTATGAGCTCATAGGTTATATATTGATAGTCATCAATTATGTGTTACGAATTGAAAATGTAGCATGCTAAGTGATTGTGCTATGGATGATTAAAGGATGGGTTTGTATAAGCGTAGCTTTGTGTTATGTGACCTCGTCAAGCCTCACACCTCGGTATGATTTTAAACTAGTGATCAGATTGGTATGCTTGCTTCGGTGCACCAGGATGAGATGGTGAAAGGATATTACGAAGTCTCAGTCTAGGATGCTATTTGTTGGGTACTCTGATTCAAGTGATGTGGGCTAATATAACGGTGTCCAAGTCTAGACGTGCAACTGCGAGTACTGGAATTATGCCCAAAAGTTTGTGTTCCCATGATTGATCTTTCGTACCAGAAACCATCATGTTGAAACTCATTCGCCAATACGATCCCTTATGATTTTAGTGGTATACAATTAGGTTAGCATAGTATATGGTACATATGCTAGCTAAGATTGATACATTTACTTGCGAAATGATTTTTCATACTATGCACTAATAATAACATCAAATGGTTTTCGTGTACCAAGTATTTTTGGTTATCATAAGGAGAAACCTCATCCAATGTGTGCGATTCATTGTGTGTGTGGTGTGAGACCTTATGATAACTTCATTTTCCAAAGAGCATGTACGATTTTTGTGCACTGGTATTCATAAGGGAAAACTCATTCCATGTTTATACAGCGTGGTCTTATGAGTTACCTCATTATATATAATAAATTATTTTTAAGTTCTCATACCATTTCCATGACTGGCTTGGAGTTTATTGTTTCTTCATCTAAACTCCGGGTGTCCATAATTTTTCATGGGCAGCCTGGTAGTTTGGGTTGCATATCAGTCTTGGAGATAGTTAGAGCAGGATTCAATATTGGAACAAAAGTAATATCTTGGATCATTATTCTTCCACTGATTATTTTTTTCCGATGTATGTTTATTGTACTCTGGTAATCTTGTAAACTCTGATGTAAAATATGGTTATTTCAATAAAAGTTCCATTTTGTTTCTGTTTTGATGTGTTATTACCCCTGGCGATGTGGATTCCAACATTTGAATCTCCGGCATTTGAATACTTTGATGTATTAAATACCGATTTTCTAAGGTCGAAAATCAAGGTCGTCGCATTTGGTATCAGAACTTCGGTTTATACAAAGCTAATGGGGAATGACTCGTTAGAACGGAAGGGAAAGAAGCATCACAGATAGGATTAAGATGAGTAACTCATTAGAGACAGGGTTAGTAATGCTCTAGAATGAGTTTTAAAGAGTATTATATATATGAGAGAATGAATTTGCAAAAATGAAGTTGGTTTTGAAAAATTATACTTTGAAAAGACGGTTAGAAAGTATATATTGTTAGTTAAGACTTACATGATTATCTTATAATAAGAGTTAGAGTATTTTATTTGATGTTGTGGTTGGACTATCGAGTATATGAAGAGTTTGAACATACGCCTAGCTAACAGATATATGAAGTTTTAAATATACTAAATATATATAAAATAACATTTCAGTATCTTGAAGATAATTCCGATGATGATTGCAACATCATAAAATATTCATTTTCAATTTTCGAAAGTGGGGTGACTATATAATTTCGATTGAAACATCGAGATATAATTAAACCCATTTAGATAAGTGTTTGAAAATGGAGTGGTTTTCAAGAATAAATGCTTTGAGTATAAGAGAATTTGTTTTGAAATATAAATATGTTATGGCTTGATAATTAGAAGACCAATTTTTTTAAAATATAAGTGTTTGTGATCTTCCCAAAATGAGTTAAAATTGTTAATATCGAATATGGACATCTTGTGATTAGAATAAATAATTCAAGAATGAAGAACTAGAATAATTTGAATGACTCAAAGGGATAGTTATAACTTGGTTTATTGGTTAAGAGAAAAATCATGTTTTGGAACTTAGGAAATTTGGGGGAAATTAAGACATTTAAGTTGGAATGAAGAATCAGAATTATCAACAACTTTGGACAGAGTTAAATTCTGTAATAAGTTGAATACCTAATGAATTCAATTTCACAATTTGACAATAAGGTGTTTGACGATATAAGGATAAGTAAGATCTTGAAATTCTAATAAACCAATTATTAAGGGATATGCCAGCAAATTGAAATAGCAAGTAACCTAGACTTTTCAATAAAATTTCCTTCTCATAGAAAAGGGTCTGAAGGATATAATGAGCGGAACAAAAGGTTAATTAACTCAAGGATTTACCAAAAAGGTTAAGAACTAAATTTGAGAAATATACATAACGTCCCGTACTCTTGGTAGCCAAATATTTTATTTAATTTATGTATTTTAAATATTATATTTGGGATATTAATGGATTTTTAATATTTAATTCGTTATTAAAACAAAGTTTTAACGTTAACTTATTTTTAATATAAAACGAGCTCGAAATAGCGCGACAGTTCAGAATATTAGGTTTTGAACTTCAACTGAGAATACAGGATCCGATATTAGTCGGATTTCTGTGAAACAAGAAACGTTGGAAGCGTATTGATAATAATTTTCATATGGAAGAGAAAAATCCAAATTTTGTATTATAAATCGTTAGTTATGACCAAATCAAATTTTGAAACAGTCGCTATGGAAATCGCTGTTAAAATAAAGGCCTTTAAATTAGCCATTTTGCAAATGGACTCCTTTTTCGACGAAATTAGTTTCGTTGGAACCGTAACGTTAAATTATTGTACGGTGTTGAATTGCGTGTTAAACCGATGTCGTATGTGACCACGATAGCCGTAAACGCCCATACATTTTCTATAACGCGTAATTTAATTAATAAAGGGATAATTAGGCATTAGTTGAACAGACGGTCGAATTAAGCCGCGAAATCAATTCTGTTGAGTTCGTATCGTCGATTAGAGTCAGGATAGGTATATAGTTTGTTATTTTTGGAGACTGGGCAATTTGGTGTCCAAAATGGCATTACCGAACGGTAAAAATGGCCTAAATAGTCTCAGAATGGGACGAAACTAGTGCCGTTGGGTTCGTATTAATTAATTATTTTAGGATTTCAAAATTTCAAGTTGATTGGATTTATTTAGTGATATGGAAAATTTAAACGCGTATTTTATTTCCGGTTATATAAAGGAATTTTTTTCAAATGATGTCGGAATTCGACGAAACTTGTCCCATTGGGTCCAGAATATCTTTTTATGCTAAGATTATCCTTTTTATCTGAAAATAGAAATCATTTGTAGTGGTTTTAGTCAATTACTTTACCCGTAAGTTTCGCTAAAAATAAAATACTATTATTTGGTCCCTAATACCTTACTATATGAATACCCATCAACAGATTTTGCGTCAAAAACCAAACTCTATGGTCAACTTAAAGTTTCACTACGCCTCCATGAATAAACGACGGGAATTTCTCTTCTTCCCATCAATCTTGCTCTCAATCGGTTCAACTAAACCGAAACTATTCAATTGGAAAATCCTTCCTCTCACCAAGAACTCGAAGCTGACCCGTGGTGATGGAGTTTGACTATTGATGAGGCCTGATTCCGGTTGTGTTTCAGTTCGTGAAGGCTACGGTATTGAACCCGAAAGGAACAGTACCACGTGAGTAACAAGAGCAGTATACATGAATCAAGAATGGGCGGTTTTTGTTTTATATTGAAGTATAAAAGGGATGTGAAGTGCAGGAGATTGGGGATTAGCTGATGGCGTGAGGAGGATTGGAGCAGGTGCGTGAGAAGGGATGGTGAAGGAGAACACAACGTGAGTTCAATATGAGGGGACGTTGGGTACACAACAACAAGAGGACAGGAAAGCGTCCGTATGTTTTAATCAATGAAATTATATCAGTTTAACCTTTTAACTAGGGGTGCAATTAGTCCAAACTTGTCCATTCTCAGGTTGAAGGCAATACATGAAAGTAGAAAGAGAAAAAGAAAAGAAAAAGAAAAACCGCATCAAGAGTGAATACGTGATGTCATGCGTGGTTCAGTATATGGCACGAGGTTGGTAAATTTGTATTTCAAAGTGGGAAGTTTGGTCAGTACTCACGTCTATTGCGAGATCAGGAGAAACAAGAAATATGGGTTCAGACCTATTTACTTTAACACAGTAATTAAATGATAGGATAAGGAAGATTAGTTAGTATCACTTTTAAAACGTTAATAACATATTTAAGTATTGTCAGATTGGAACAGAATGAAGTAGTAAAAAATGAACACAAAGGAGCAATGCAAATACAAAGTCAACCTATTCTGTTCAAAACATGAAGGAGGAAAAATCAAATATCGGATTTTTTTTCCAAACAAAAGATGCTGGGATTACCTGGGCTAAATCTATATTCTAGAACAGAACTGGGCTGAATTGGAATCAAATGTGATTTTTAGTTAAATTAATGCTTGTTTAATTTAACTGAAATGAATTGTTCTAACCGCGAATCAAATCAAGGTGAGTTAAACTCACTCAGTTCTTCCCGTTTATATTTTATATAAATTGGGTTTTTATTTTGTTTTCTCTGTTTGTTATGGTTAACTGTTTGCTAGTATTACTATTATGTGTTGATTGAAATGATGAAATTAAACCGTCGTTTAATTTCAGTGAAATACCAAATTGTTATTTTAAATGATTGGTTCCAATAAAGGTAACTTACCTTATTGGTCACTCTTATGAAATAAATAAACGTGCTGAATTGTTGAAATTGGTTGATCGTCATTATTTACTGTTATAAAAATTATCAGTTAAGTGGAATTGAATGATCTGTTTGAAAATAACCATTTGAATACAGGGAAGAACAGGTTGGAGGGATCCAACCGGATTCCTCAAATATATTATTTATTTTCATATTATCACATATGAACTGTCATGATTGGGTAGTTGATTTTAGTAGTGATCATTGACTGAAAAGTCAACATGTGTTGTGTTTTAACCAATAGGATATATTGGTTGAGTAATCGACAGTAAATGGCCTAAAAGTAATTTGTTTTGTTTGTATTAATTTACCGTCAGGTGAATTGATAAAACAGAAGTTATAAAATTTGTTTTATAACTAGAGATGGCTTTTGAAATATATTATTTTGAACAAAAGTTATTAAAGAGAAATAAATAAATATATTATTTATTTAAGACTTTGATTTATTATTAATTTATTTTATAAGGTAAATTCTGATGTTAATCAGATCTATAAGTACGGGAATAAATCAAATGGTTAAGTTTGGGTAATGGGTATGTTAAGATTTAATTTTTTTTTAAATTAATTATATTACAAATTAATTTAAAGTGAAAAATAATTGGAATCGGTTAATGGAATAACCGCGTTTTAAGTTAATTAAATCGACCATTTTAAATTGGAATTGATTATTAAATTAATGTATTTGAATAAAATAATTAAATGAATATTTTTTAGATTTAAATAGGGTTTTCAAATGGGTTTACTATTTAAATTAGTTAATAAAGAAATTAACTACGAAAGTAGTCAATGATCGAAGTAAATTATTATTTTAATTAATAAAAAAATTAGAAAATTACTTTTTAATGGAAATTCATTTAAAGAGTAATCGAAGTTGAAAATGGAATCTAATAAAATGATGAAAGGAATTTATGAACAGGTTTTATACTTAAAACCCAAATTTTTATAACAAAGTTATAAAGAGAACGGTAAGCAAATACGATAGCTTAAATTAAAGGATACTTGAATTAAGTAAAAGGAAATCTAAATAAAAGGGTTTTATAATAAACCAGTGTTATATAAATGGGGTTTAAAGTGTTAAGCGTTAATTTTTCATTAATGTTATTTAATAATGGGATTAAGTAAAAGTGAGGATTTGAGAATAAGATTCCAAAGTGGAAAATGGTGTAATGAATTTGGAAAGAGATTGGTAAAAGTGAATATGGTAAAAGAAGTGTATCATAGGGTTTGTTAAACAAAATCCGAATTATAAAATGACTTGGTTTAAAGTGGTCGAGTTAAAAGTGATGTTTATAAGGAAATTACTTAATTATTGAATTAAGAAAGAACGGGCATATCCAAGAAAGAGATTTTCCAAGTGTAAGAAGGTTTTATGAAACCATATTTTGAATAAAATAGTGAAATGGAATTTGTATTGATATTGGAATGAAGTATCGGGTTTTGGATTACAACTTGTATTAATCTTAAGATATGAACGTTGTTGATCAAGGTCTGAGAGGTAATCAAAATACCCCAACTTGAACTACTTCAAGGTTATCAGAGGATGATATTAGTTGTAATGGTGAAAGATGTTAGTAAAATTTATTATTTCATTAGAGAAATAGTGATCAACATTTTGGTGAAAATTTGGGAAATATATAAAATGAGGATTCTAAAGTAAAAGGGAAATATAAGGGAGCGTGAAAATATAATGTTTGAGTTAGAAAGGAATTATAAAGTTGAGTTTTATTCTATAAAAAAAATTTGGATTTTGTTTTCAAGTATTGAATAAGGAATATTTCATAACATCGTCTTACGAGTAATGAGTTAAAATGATCTTCCAATATTGTATAATAATGTGGAAAATGTTTTGTAAGTGAAATTAGACAACGGAATATGATATAGGATTTTCCTAAGTATTAAAATGAATTTGTTTAAAGAATAATCTTGTTAAACAAGAAGCGAGAAAACTATATTTATAATATCGAAAGATTTAAGAGTTTTGAATTTACATTTGTTTAATTAAAAGGCCAAGTGATGCTGAATACTGAACCAGTGAACTCATTGGATTATCATGATTGAAACACTATTTATTTTGATAGTTAAATCACCGACTATCGAATCTGTCCAATGCGATTGTTGGTACGGAATGACCGGGATCGAATTCATATTCGAAAACCGTTCCGACCAAGAAATACGTGAAGATATCGGAAGATTATCGAGATGGAGCATTGAAGACTGTGGATTTTCATAAACGGAAGAACTGCTAAAAATCTCTGGATTGCAACTAGAGATAAACTGTGGTTCTGTCATGATTGGAATCTAAGGGTTGCAAGGACTTCTCGCTATCGATCCATGGGGTGATTTCTATATGAGATGCAGTAGGAGAGAACCTTCGGTTTATCCTGTTCCTGGATGACTTGTATGGACGAAGGTCTGACAGAGTATTTCCAAAGGAATTACGTACGTTGATTTCTTCAAACGTACCATAGTTGGTGGTGGAGGGCGACGGTTCTCTAAGCTTAACCACTAGAGTATTTTTGTGGACTTCAATTAGTGATATCTGGCGGATCTGACTATGTGGCATTCAAAGTGAATGGTGGCCAGGTGTTGTAAAGAAAATTTTGGCCTCAAGCCTCACAACCGGAAAAAGACAAAAATCGGGCAGGCAGCATGGTTACGTGGGTCGCTCCCATTAGGGTGTATAATCTCCTATCTAGAGAAATTCCAATTTGCTTCTTTAATCTATTTTCAATGCTGTCCCTTTTTCAGGAAAACGGTTGCTGATACGAACCGTCGGTGATATACATTCGATACACTCAAGCGAAATGAGTGGTCGGTCATGTGTGAGCCGGGTTGCAAGACGTTATTGTTGAACCCAGTGTATTCGCTTCTAGAGATACACTACTGGTAGGTGGTCCCATACCTTGTCATAGTTGGAATCCAATCTCCAATAAGCGCCCGCGGTTTTGATTGTATACTATATATATGGAGCGTGAGTTGTAAGCATTCTGCTAGATTGATATTTACATGTATTTAGACATTATTATAATATCATAACAAGATATCGATTTCAAAAAAAATTGTTTTGGGTTATCGTAAGGTAAAAACCGTCCGTATTTATGTGTGGATTTGGTCTTACGATTATCATTTTCTTTTGAAAAGATTTTGAACTTAGAAATCAAGTTAGATGTTTCCCTAAATACCATGCGAGTTTTTTTCACTCTGGTTCACCAGGCTGACCCGGTGTTTTGTAAATGCTCGGGTTAGCCCGGGGTGTACAGGTTCAGGTTATCGAATGCTATGAAGAGACGAGCTGGAAGAGTTCAGACGTATGATATTATATAGCTACTATTCCGCTGTGTGTTGTATATGAGGACAGGTTATTATAACTGTCCATATGTGTGCTGTACTCTAATATTGTAAGTATTTTCAAAAGCTTTCAGTAAAGATTTATTTCTATATTATATTTTGTTCCGTGGCGATGTGAGACTCTGATTCTTTATTGTGTCGGTTCTTCTTCTTCTATTCTTATATTTCTTTCTTTCTTATCTCACTCTCTAATTTCTTTCTAATAAATATCCAGTGTTTTTCGGTGTTTGGAAGGTCAGCATGAGTTACAGTAAAGGTATTTATGTCGATTTTCGGGGCCGAAAATCGTTGGGTCGTTACAGTGGTATCAGAGCTATTGGTTTAGTGATAACCTTGGCTCTGTGGCGTAACTCGATAGAGATGGGGTTAGTAATACCCTAGATTGAGTTTAAGTATATATATGAGAGCGCATATTTGTAATTTGATATAAAATTAGTTTTGATTTTTTTTTGCCCAATTCATTTTATAAAATAATAAAAGTAAGGATTTTCACAAATTATTATAATATGGGCAACCATTTAGATTTGTTAATGTTGATTTGAACGATATATTTGGATTGTGTTGTGGGTTACTTGAATATAAATTGAAAATGGATAGACTTGGTTGAAAACCAATCCGAAATAAATAAGTTAAATAAATAATCCAGATTAATAAACCTGAATGGATAATTAAAGGAACAAATGAAGTGATTATAAATAATTATGATCTCATGTGGATTGGATTGTGTGTAGAACTGGTTGGATCGTATGATACAGATATTTGAAACTAATTGATGTTGTTTTGGAGACTAATTAAATTCATTTGAGTTGAGAACAGGTGCAGAAGTGCCAATTCAGCTTTAAAATTCATCCAGGAGAAATTCTGGAGTTAATCGAATCCAGTTTGAATAGAGCTGCATAATAACTAAGCAAGCTCATATATAATATATGTTTATCACGTAATAACGCTCGCAAAAAGGTACGCCTACACAAAATATGAAAATTTGGTTTTTATTTGGATTTTGAGATTGGATTTTGATTTTTCCGACCGTGTTGGTCGATGTATATATATTTCTTGAACCTGCGATACTGCAGATGTTCCGCCGTACAGAGGAGACTCTGCCAAAAAAAATTCAAAATTTAAGGTGTAAGGAATTTATTGAAGATTTTTGGAAAATTCTTTTATTTGAATTAAATTGGTTTTGAAACCAACTAGATTTGTTTTGGAAATAAAAAGGAGTTTTGATTAAATACTATTATAAAGACAATGGGTTGTAACGTACTTTCTTACCTTAGCAAATTCGAGGACGAAATTATTTTAAGGGGGGAAGAATGTAACGTCCCGTATTTTTGGTAGCCAAGTATTTTATTTAATTTATTTATTCTAAATATTATATTTGGGATATTAATGGATTTTTAATATTTAATTCGTTATTAAAACGAAGTTTTAACGTTAATTTATTTATAATATAAAACGAGCTCGAAATAGCGCGTAGTTCGTAATATTTGGTTTTGAACTTCAACTGAGAATACAGGATCCGATATAAGTCGGATTTCTATGAAACAAGAAACGTTGGAAGCGCATTGATAATAATTTTCATATGGAAGAGAAAAATCCATATTTCGTATTATAAATCATTAGTTATGGCCAAATCAAATTGGGAAACAGTCGCTATGGAAATCGCTGTTAAAATATAGGCCTTTAAATTAGCCATTTTGCAAACGGACTCCTTTTTCGACGAAATTAATTTCATTGGAACCGTAACGTTAAATTATTGTACGGTGTTGAGTTGCGTGGCAAACCGATGCCGTATGTGACCACGATAGCTGTAAACGCCCGTTAATTTTCTATAACGCGTAATTAAATTAATAAAGGGATAATTGGGCATAACTTGAACAGACGGTCGAATTAAGCCAAGAAATCAATTCCGTTGAGTTCGTATCGTTGATTAGAGTCTGGATAGGTATATAATTTGTTATTTTTGAAGACCGGGCAATTTGGTGTCCAAAATGGCATTACGGTGCGCGTAAAAATGGCCTACCGGAAAAATAGTCTCAGAATGGGACGAAACTAGTGTCGTTGGTTCGTATTAATTAATTATTTTAGGATTTCAAAGTTTCAAGTTGATCGGATTTATTTAGTGATCGTGGAAATTTTAAACGCGTGTTTATTTCTGGTTTTATAAAGGAATTTTTTTCAAACGATGTCGGAATTCGACGAACTTGTCCCATTGGGTCCGGAATGTCTTTTTATGCTAAGATTATCCTTTTTATTAGAAAATAGAAATCATTTGTAGTGGTTTTAGTCAATTACTTTACCCGTAAGTTTCACTAAAAATAAATACTATTATTTGGTCCCTAATACCTTACTATATAAAAACCCATCAGCAAATTTTGCGTCAAAAACCTAACTCTATGGTCAACTTAAAGTTTCACCGCGCCTCCATGAATATATGATGGGAATTCCTGTTCTTCCCATCGATCTTGCTCTCAATCGGTTCAACTAAACCAAAATTGTTCAACTAGAAAATCCTTCCTCTCACCAAGAACTCGAAGCTGACCCATGGTAATGGAGTTTACTATTGACGAGGCCTGATTCCGGTTGTGTTTCAGTTCGTAAGGCTACGGTATTGAACCCCGAAAGGAATAGTACCACGTGAGTAACTAGAGCAGTATACAGGAATCAAGGATGGACGGTTTTTGTTTTATATTGAAGTATAAAAGGGACGTGAAGAGCAGGAGTCTGGGGATTAGCTGATGGCGTGAGGAGGATTGGAGCAGGTGCGTGAGAAGGGATGGTGAAGGAGAACACAACATGAGTTCAATAAGAGGGTACGTTGGGTACACAACAACAAGAGGATGGGAAAGCGTCTGTATGTTATAATCAATGAAATTATACCAGTTTAACCTTTTAACTAGGGTGTAAATAGTCCAAACTTGTCCATTCTGAGGTTGAAGGCAATACATGAAAGCAGGAAGAGAAAAAAAGAAGAAAGAAAAATCACATCTGGAGTGAATACGTGATGCCATGCGTGGTTCAGTTTATGGCACGAGGTTGGTAAATCAGTATTTCAAAGTGGGAAGTTTGGTCAGTACTCACGTCTGCTGTGAGATCAGGAGAAACAAGAAATATGGGTTTGGACCTATTTATTTTAACACGGTAATTAAATGATAGGATAAGGAAGATTAGTTAATATCACTTTTAAAACGTTAATAACATATTTAAGTATTGTCATATTGGAACAGAACGAAGTAGTAAAAAGTGAACACAAAGGAGCAATGCAAATACAAAGTCAACCTATTCTGTTCAAAATGTGAAGGAGGAAAATCAAATGTCAGATTTTTTTTTCCAAACAAAAGATGATGGGGTTACCTGGGAAAAATCTATATTCTAGAACAAAACTGGGCAGAATTGGAATCAACTGTGATTTTTAGTTAAATTAACGCTTGTTTAATTTAACTGAAATGAACTGTTCTAACCGCGAATCAAATCAAGGTGAGTTAAACTCGCTCAGTTCTTCCCATTTATATTTTATATAAATTGGGTTTTTATTTTGTGTGCTCTGTTTGCTATGGTTGACTGTTTGCTAGTATTATTATTATGTGTTGATTTAAATGATGAAATTAAACCGTCTTTTAATTTCAGTGAAATACCAAATCGTTATTTTAAACGATTGGTTCCAATAGAGGTAACTTACCTTATTGGTCACGTTTATGAAATAAATAAACGTGTTGAATTGTTTGAATTGTTGAAATTGGTTGATCTTCGTTATTTACTGTTATAAAAATTATCAGTTAAGTGGAATTTAATGATCTGTTTGGAAATAACCATTTGAATACTGGGAAGAACAGGTTGGAGGGATCCAACCGGATTCCTCAAATATATTATTTATTTTCATATTACGAACTGTCATGATTGGGTAGTTGATTTTAGTAGTGATTATTGACTAAAAAGTCAACATGTGTTGGTTTGTTTTAACCAGTAGACTATATTGGTTGAGTAATCGGCAGTAAATGGCCTAAAAGTAAATTGTTTTGTTTGTATTGATTTACCGTCAGGTGAATTGATAGAATTGAAGTTATAAAATTAATTTTATAACTGGAGATGGCTTTTGAAATATATTATTTTGAACAAAAGTTTTTAAAGAGAAATAAATAATTATATTATTTATTTAAGACTTTGATTTATTATTAATTTATTTTATAAGGTAAATTCTGATGTTAATCAGATCTATAAGTACGAGAATAAATCAAATGGTTAAGTTTGGGTAATTGGTTTGTTAAGAATTAATTAAATGGATTTTTTTAAATTAATTATATTATAAATTTATTTAAAGTGAGAACTAATTGGAATCGGTTAATGGAATAACTGTGTTTTAAGTAAATTAAATCGACCGTTTTGAATTGGAATTGATTATTAAATTAATGTGTTTGAATAAAATAATTAAATGAATATTGTTTAGATTTAAATAGGGTTTTTAAAAGGGTTTACTATTTAAATTAGTTAATAAAGAAATTAACTACGGAAGTAGTTAACGATCGAAGTAAATTATTATTTTAATTAACAAAAAAAATTAGAAATTTACTTTTTAATGGAAATTCATTTAAAGAGTACTCGAAGTTGAAAATGGAATCTAATAAAATGGTGAAAGGAGTTTATGAACCGGTTTTATACTTAAAACCCGAATTTTTATACCAAATTATAAACAGAACGTTAAGCAAAAATGATAGCTTAAATTAAAGGATACTTGAATTAAGTAAAAGGAAATCTAAATAAAAGGGTTTTATAATAAACCAGTGTTATATAAATGGGGTTTAAAGTTTAAAGCGTTAATTTTTCATTAACGTTATTTAATAATTGGATTAAGTAAAAGTGAGGATTTGAGAATAAGATTCCAAAGTGGAAAATGATGTAATGAATTTGGAAAGAGATTGGTAAAAGTGAATATGGTAAAATAACTGTATCATAGGGTTTGATAAACAAAATCCGAATTATAAAATGACTTGGTTTAAAGTGGTCGAGTTAAAAGTGATGTTTATAAGGAAATTACTTAATTATTGAATTAAGAAAGAACGGGCATATCCAAGAAAGAGATTTTCCAAGTGTAAGAAGGTTTTATGAAACCATATTTTGAATAAAATAGTGAAATGGAATTTGTATTGATATTGGAATGAAGTATCGGGTTTTGGATTACAACTTGTATTAATCTTAAGATATGAACGTTGTTGATCAAGGTCTGAGAGGTAATCAAAATACCCCAACTTGAACTACTTCAAGGTTATCAGAGGATGATATTAGTTGTAATGGTGAAAGATGTTAGTAAAATTTATTATTTCATTAGAGAAATAGTGATCAACATTTGGGTGAAAATTTGGGAAATATATAAAATGAGGATTCTAAAGTAAAAGGGAAATATAAGGGAGCGTGATAATATAATGTTCAAGTTAGAAAGGAATTATAAAGTTGAGTTTTATTCTATAAAAAAAACATTGGATTTTGTTTTCAAGTATTGAATAAGGAATATTTCTTAACATCGTCTTACGAGTAATGAGCTAAAATGATCTTCCAATATTGTATAATAATGTGGCAAATGTTTTGTAAGTGAAATTAGACAATGGAATATGATATAGGATTTTCCTAAGTATTAAAATGAATTTGTTTAAAGAATAATCTCTGGGATTGCAACCAGAGATAAACTGTGGTTCTATCGTGATTGGAATCCACGGGTTGCAAGGACTTCTCACTGCTGATCCATGGGGTGATTCCTATATGAGATGCAGTAGGAGAGTACCTTCGGTTCATCCTGTTCTTGGATGACTTGTATGGACGAAGGTCTGACAGAGTATTTCCAAAGGAATTACGTACGTTGATTTCTTCAAACGTACCATAGTTGGTGGCGGAGGGCGATGGTTCTCTTAGCTTAACTACTAGAGTATTTTTGTGGACTTCAATTAGTGATATCTGGCGGATCTGACGATGTGGCATTCAAAGTGAATGGTGGCCAAGTGTTGTAAAGAAAATTCTGACCTCAAGCCTCACAACTGGGAAATGACAGAAATCGGGAAGGCAACATGTCTATGTGGGTCGCTCCCATTAGGGTGTATAATCCCCTATCTAGAGAAATTCCAATTTGCTTCTTTTCGATGTTGTCCCTTTGTCGGGAAAATGGTTGCTAATCCCAACCGTTGGAGATATACATTCGATACACTCAAGCAAAATGAGTGGTCGGTCATGTGTGGGCCGGGTTGCAAGACGTTCTTGTTGAACCCAGTGTATTCACCTCTAGAGATACACTATCGGCAGATGGTCCCATTCCTTGTCATAGTCGGAATCCAATCTCCAATAAGCGCCCGCGGTTTTGATTGTATACTATATATGTGGAGCGTGAGATGCAAGCGTTCCGCTAGATTGATATTTACTTGTATTTAGACATTATTATAATATCAGAACAAGATATTGATTTCAAAAAAAATGTTTTGGGTTATCGTAAGGTAAAAACCATCGATATCTATGTGTGGATTTGGTCTTACGATTATCCTTTTCTTTTGAAAAGATTTTGAACTTAATCATCAAGTTAGATGTTTCCCTAAATACCGTGCAATTTTTTTTTAACTCTGGCTCACCAGACTGACCCGGTGTTTTGTAAATGCTCGGGTTAGCCCGGAGTGTACAGGTTCAGGTTATCGAATGATGTGAAGAGATGAGCTGGAAGAGTTCAGACGTATGATATTATATAGCTACTGTTCCGCTGTGTGTTGTATATGAGAACAGGTTGTTATAACTGTCCAGATGTGTGATTTACTCTGATATTGTAAGTATTTTTAAAAGCTCTCAGTTAAGATTTATTTCTATATTATATTTTGTTCCCCTGCGATGTGAGACTCTGATTCTGTGTTGTGTCGGTTCTTCTTCTTTTATTCTTATATTTCTTTCTTCCTTATCTCACCTCTAATTTCTTTCTAATAACTATCCAGTGTTTTCCGGTGTTTGGAAGGTCGACATGAGTTACGGTAAAGGTATTTATGTCAATTTTCGGGGCCAAAAATCCTTGGGTCGTTACAATATACGTAGGGTTATTAGAAATAATGATTATGGGAAGTCATTTAAATTTAAACCTCCTTAAATAATTGATTAAGGATAAAAGTTCTCAGTGATTATGGACAGTCGATAAGTTCTGAAATCCTGTTAGGTAAGAAAATAAAATGCTTAAGTAGTTACAAATACCTGTGAATTAAGTTTCACAATTTGACTGAAATGTATTTGGAAAATGAGAATAATTAGAAATAAGGAATTACCTAAACTAAAACATTTAGGCAAGTTGAGTTATTATACTTTTCCATATAAAGGTTAATAGTAATTTTGAAATTATAAGGGAATAAGTTTTCACAAACCATTGAATTTGGAATAATAAGTAAGATAAGATTTAGAAGGAAACATTTCAAAAAAAATCTTATCGATTATAAGGGCGGTAAATCATTAAGTGTTAGGCAGTATTTGGTCTAGTTTATTACTAGTAGTCAAGGTTTTAAATCTCAGATATCGATCGCATTTCGTCTCGACTTGATCTCGTATCGGGGGAGATCTCAGATGAGATGAGTCTAATTCGAGGCTTTGTCTCGGATTTCCATCTTAGCTCTAAAAGCTCATATCGGAATAATCTCGGGATATATAATATGTTAAAAACTGATATTCTTGCACTATAATTTTCATGATGCTGCTATAAAACTAGTAAGTTTGACTTAAATTGCAAAATCACTTCATCGTTCTTAATTTACGGAAGAACATCCATGTTCATTCACATTATGCTTAAAAGAAAAAAGAAAACATAATACAAATAATATAGTGCTTATAACTTATGATCCATGAACATGAATTATCGGTAAACAAAGAACATATAAAAGATCCAAGACATTAAACAATGCAACATAAGTAGAACATAAAATAATAATTTCATAGGTGATATACTAGTTAAAAAAAATGATGAATATGAAAATCACAAGCATTGTAGAACATACACGAATATATGATATAGTCGTTTAACATGCAAAATATAAAATAGCCGAAGATTATTGTGGCTAGATTTGAGTTTTTTTAATTACTGTTTTGTTTTAGGCACAGGTTTAAATTTTAACTAAAAAACTAAGATCAGCTGATATTTCAGTATCTCGTCTCGGTCGATATATCGTTCGATATTGCAATATCTCGGACGATATATTCAAAACGAGAATTACAGTGATATTTGCTATTTCGTTTCGGAAGGAGCTCAAAATGAGATCTCAGAGGAGATCTTGGGCGATATTTTCGGGATCTGAAATAGCTCCAGTAGTAGTAGCAGTTCGGGATTCTGATGGCCCAGACATGCATATTGGCTGAGATATGACACTTTTGGGCTGACAATAGTATGTTTGCTCTGTTATTAGTTTATGTTTGTTAGAGTATTCTACCCGGCATTTCCATCGTGAGGACAGAATTTGTTTCCAAAAAAACAAGAGGTTTTATTCAAATTTTAGTTTGAAAATTTATGAGTCAATTAATAAAGGGAAGAAATCTTATTTAACCCCATTTCCTTTTCGAGGACGAAAAGTTTTAAGGGAAGGGGGTGAAAATAACGATCCAGAATTTTTAACCAATTTAAAACAAGAATTTTAAAGGTAAAATTTGAATTTTCAAATATAAAATGAATTTACCATGGTATAAATACAAATTTGGGATAATTATAAAATAAATTTTAATATAAATGTGTTTAATAGATGTTTAATTTCTTTAAAATATAACGATAAAATTTTGATAAGAATTTATCAGCTGTTGTCTCAATGAATTTTCCAAATATAACTGTTTTGTTAACGTAATTTTTTGTCAAAAATAAATATATATAATAAAAATTAAATAATCATTTTGGAATGTTAAATAAGTTGTTAACATTGTTTGGTTTTGATAGCATAATTCGTTTAAACGTAGCCACAACTTTAATTTGGCAACATATATAAGCGTTACTAAATTGCAAGACCCTAGAAATGTTACAAAAGTGTTGCTTTATGTAACCATGCATCATGTATAAACGTAACGAAATTGCAACATATATTCCAGCACCTGCTCGATAAAATAACTATAAACCAAGACTACTAGGCTGCCTATGTGGAAATTATGGACACTTATAGTTTAGGTGGAAGAACAATAAACTCCGGATCAGTCATGGGACTGGTGTGAGAACTAAAATAGTAATTTACTTTATTTTAAAATTTGGTGTTACTACTAGAATTTGATACCGAAAACAGCTTAAGGTGAAGGGGTATCGTACAAGGGTCGATGCCAAAGCAAGAACCAAGAAAACGAAGCTGGTATTAAAGTAGAAATGCTATCGACACTAACAAGGGATTGTACTTCTTGATATCAATACCAAAATAAAGAGGAAGAAAGCATGTTATCGACATCGACATGTTGAGAATAGTTGGCTTAGTGTCGATGTTAAAAGGGGTGATAGTTGATCCAGTTTTTGTACCAATAGGAAGGAAGAAGAGGCCCAATTGTTGAAGTCGTTTATGGAGCCAAAATCTTGTCCTGCTTCGAAACAATCATCAAATGGCGAAGGCAGGGAGTTTTCGGGGGTATCTGTTGATTCTCCGGACATTAGACAACCTCTTACTACAATTAACTAAATTATTCGAGCAAGAGGAAAAGTTTTATCAGTTGTGTTGCTCTTTTGTGTTCGCTGAAATTTGATATTTATTGGCAATGTACAAAATATATTATGTATCGTACCATACTAACCTTACCTAATCTTTTTTGGTAACGCAAATCCATTTTGTTCTTTAAAAAAAAGCATTAAAGAGATACCGAAAGCTAACAAGTCAAGCATTGGAGACAAGTACCAATGTCAGATGAAGCAATATCGCTCGCAAAGAAAAGCATGAAGGCGATACTAGAATTTAAAACATCAAATAATGAAGAGGAATCATGCATCAAAGTCAAGAATTGGTATCAGTGAAGGCAATACTATATACAAAAACAGAGGAGCACGATACCAAAGTCAAAGAGGAGAACAAAGCCAATAGCCAAATGAAAGACCAAATAGAGTGCTTTTGATACCAACAAGCTTGGTATCGATACCATTACCGAAGGAAGGACAATGTTACAAAGGAAGAAATACTAAGGAATCAGTACCAAAACCAAAGATCCTTTGAAGCGGGTCGACACCGAATTGCTACCAAAAGGGGCCCAAATTGTCTATAAATAAGACCCCAAGGATTCATTTTGGGGGACTTTTTCTCATTCCACAACTTTGTATTCTTTTCTAAGTGATCCAACCCTAATTGCTAAATTGAATTGGGGATTTCCACATCAATTGTAACGCATTCGATATATATAAAATGGGAAACTCGAGATCAAATTTACCCTCGATTCGATAATCATGTTATGTCCTTATTGATTTAACGGGGAGTTAACACTAACCTCATACATGAGGTACTCAAGCATAAACGCATCAAAAGGGAGGATCTTTGAGTGGAATCAACGAATCCTTTTTATGATTCATATTTATGCTTCGGCCTTCTTGCATTAAGACTAACATAGCACAACGTTCTAAAAGGACCTATTATAACCTTACGACGCGATAACTGATGCAACCAAGGCCTTTCGTAGGCTAGATTGATGCAAAAGTATCATTTTCATTATTAAAGGCTACAATATGTCACAAAACATAAACAGTTGTGGTATATTAGCATGTTTCTTCTCTACACACAGTATATTATTCTATCCTAAACCTAGGAAACACCATTGTAACAAGGTTCTCTATCTTCTGCAAGCCTACAATGACCTTATTCCAAGATAACCGTTGATCCTTAAGCCTTGTAAGCGTGATACTCACCTCTCGAAAGAAAAGTAACTAATCTTCAAACTTAGGGTCTTGATATCTAGGAAACGGCAAGTTAGGCTGAGCTTGGTGAGGCTAATTTATCCTTAAGTGCCCTCTAGTTCGAATACCCTCTAAATTCTACCATATATGCATTGTCTATTCTCAAATTGGGTGTTCTTTTAATGCAAGTTCATTTACTCAATGTTTGTGAAAATAACATTAGCAATTTAATCCTAGCAGAGAAAACCGTGCAACCACAGTAAATGTGAGTACCTGAAGTTGAAATGGTAAGTTAAAAAGTTTCAGTTACACATCAGCGTGAAATATGTAACAGAAATTTTATATATCTAATTTAGTTTGCACTCATTTATTGTGGAAGCATGTCGTATAATTTCAATTTCATGTTCCAGCAGTATTATTTTGCTAAGAAATTGTAGGAAAACTGACCAAAATGAGTTTCAGTTGCCTCTATAAGACCGTAGCCACATTAGCGTGAAATATGTAATGCATTACACCATATAAGCAGATTTACAACCCCCAAGTGCGGAAAATTCGCAATGTCTTAAGTCCGTTATAAAATCACATAAGACGGTCAAAGTCCGTTGTAAATATTACAATGGTTTACATCTGTTCCTAGATCAAATACACTCAATAATACACCCTGTTTCCACCGGATGACCCAATCATTCCCATTTTCTTAATCACGCAGGAAAAAATGGACGCCTTCCCTAGATCTGAAAACTCGATCTCTCAGGGTCATCTCCCCACGTTCGACCGTATTCGTGTGTATCATAGTCGGCCTGCAATCGGCCATCATCTCAACCTTATCGGGATCGAGTAGCCCTCGATCTCGAAGCCTTCCACTGTTTCATGGGGGAGTGGATCGGTGGGTGAAGCCTCTACAAAGATGGTAACAAGTATTATGATGCTTTCATTGTTAATTCTGTGAGCATATTATCTACTTTCATTGTTAATGCTCATTTCTTATTTACTTCTACAAATAGACTAATTTTGTCGCCTTCGATGATGCTTTAGATTGTTATCTATTAGTTGCAACTGGAAAGAAAGGAGGAAGAAGAGGGATTCACATTGTTGTACGTGTACAGACTCTATTTTTTCTTTCTTGATTATACTCATAAAATTTTGATGCTTTCATTTTTAATTCAAAGAAGGTAACAAGTATTATGATGCTTTCATTGTTAATTCAGTGATACTTTTTTTTCTATTTTCCATTATGTTTTCCTATATGTGCTATTAAAATTAGAACCTGTTGCAAGTTTTTCTTAAGTAAATTTATCAAGAAGTTTGTTAAATCTGCAGTCCGCAATGAAAATCATTCCACAATACCAAGAAGAGTATTGTTCGAGGAAGTACCACAAGAACACTGTCAATTAATTGTAGTAAAAGCAAATTAACATCCAACCCTTCCAGTTATGGCACTTTCCCAACTTTTGAAGACCTTGGCTGCGACATAAAAAGCTGGACTTCAGCAAAGGGAAAAGTCCTAGTTTACAAGAGATGATACTAGGAAGAAGCTTCATTATCAAGCAAAAACACATCTCCATCAAATCGACAAGGAGATCATTTAAAAACAAACAAAGTACCCATCACAAGGCCTGTCTTGGGGTTACATAATAAACTAGAATTGCCACATTCAAAGACAAAACAGTCATCTAAAATGCAAAATGGCATGCAGTCAATATTCGAATATTTTAAAAGTTCTAAAGACAAGACAGAAGTTCATCGGCCAACTCTTCCTTGCAATACATGCATCGGTTGTCCGGGAAGTTCAAGTAATGCGAAAAAACCATACAAGAAAATTAGCTCATCAGTAATTAATAGTTTCAAATATCGAGGGAACAAGCGAACTCCGGAATGTATTAGGAAATAAAGAAAAGGTGGACGAGCAAAGGATAGTTCTACTACTAAATATATAAAGGAGATTTCCAGTGTTATGACTCCACCATGGACCCCTGTTGACAAGAGAGCAAGACAGTTATGTGTATGTTATCAGCCTGATCTTACATATATTGGTTAATATTATTTGATTTGTTTTTTTATTCTTAATCACTGCAGAATCTATCTTTCTCAAGAAGTGGAAATGAAAAACGAAGCAAGCTGGTATGGACAAATAGATTAAGCCATGAATTAACTTGTATTTCAAAGAAAAGGCACCATGATGCAGTATAAGTACATCCAAAATATGCCTATTGCTTGTAAGATAAATCAGTATTGCTAGTGATATGTTTGATACAATATATATATATATTCCATAATGTGACGAGGTTGAACTGTCCTTTTTTACTTTATGACACCATCATCAAGTAGCATCGCCGACACTTTCAAATGAATTAGGAACGCAGGAAGCACCTAACCGTGCAGTCAATAAGAGAAAATATGACATAAAACAGAATGTTGCAGGTTTGATCTTTGTTCTCATATTGAGTTACTATTTCTATTTATGATGTGCATACCGTTTCCATGTTTAGCTGTACCGGGACAGCATCCTACTATAACTTGTACAAGCAAGGATGAAATAAATTTCTGCAATATGATGTTGTATTACATCATATATCAATTTTCTTAGCTTGTCGGTGTCATCATTTGCTTACCCTTCTACTTATTCATGATGTAGACTGTTATCTTGTGTTATTACAGGTAACTCACATCCTCCAGAAGCGGTAAACGGTAGTGATCAGCCTTCAGAAAATCAACATGTTTCACCTAGCACCAATAGTGAGGTCTGTTGCAGTTTAAATTGTTCTGTTCTTTGATATCCATCATCTACCTTGAGAAGTTGTATACTAGCAATTTACACATGATTACTATAATTTTTTTTACTTTATGGCGATCCAATCAATTATACAATCATGATTCTTTCAGTCTATTAACTTGTATGTTCGGTAGAGTATATATTTTTTCGATAACGAATTGAGATAGAACTGTCTTTTTTTCTTTATTGCACCAGCATTACAGACAGTTTCAAATGGATTAGGAAGGCAGAAAGAACTTCCACATCCTCAGAAAAGAAAGATTAACAACAAAAGACACAATCTTGCGGGTTTGTAAATGATTCCACTTAGTTTATTTTCATATGCGTATCACAACATCAAGTGGTCCATTTACTCATGTATATGTGTGTATTATATATCTTTTCCTTGCATTTTCAGGTGCAGGCACCTTATGGAAAGATGGCACAAGAAGAAGTGCAAGGCAAAAATTTAGACCTTTAGAGTATTGGCGTGGAGAAAGGCTTCTATTTGGCCGCATCCATGACAGTGAGTTCATACATATTCTATGCAACTTTTCCCTTAATGTAGAAAATTGAGCAGGTACAAAATATTACTGATTTTGAAATTGTTCTCTTCTAGGCTTGGCAACTGTCATCGGAGTCAAATACGCATCGCCAGGGAAGGAAAATTTAAAAGTTGAATCATATGTTTCATATGAGTTTGTTGATCTTTTGAGTCTAGCAGCTAAAGGTAGAATGTTGTAGCATGTTAAAAAAAATTAGGTTTTTAGTTGATGGCTGTAACTTGTAGCTTTGCATCATCATTCAATAAGCGAGTTTGAATGCTTGTATTTTATGTTTTCAAGACAATATTTAGTTTATATTTTCTACAGAAAACATCATAGTTTGTGTCAAAGAATTTTCACAACTTCTTATCTTGTACAAGGAAAGAACTTTGAAAGGGTAGGCACAGAAGGCTCAACAAGCAGCTCTACTGGTAGCGCATACTATTTAGATTATGCTCGTTAGATTGTAATAATATGTAGTCAACGGCTTTGCAGTTACTCATCATAATGACAGAATCCCAATTTTAACTTACAGTAATTTCCTAATACCACTCCTTATAGTAATTGGATATGCACATATAAAGCAAAGGTGGTCGACATTTTCTGCCTTTGAATATTTCTGCAGCATTTTGTATCTATTTGTGTACTCCACTTGCTAACCCTTTTCCTAGCAGGAAGACTTCCCATCATTGCCAAATATGTGTATGGTACCATTTTTCTATAATAGTTATTTCAAATATTTATTCGTGTACTCCTTTTGCTTCCAAGTCATTCTAAACCCTAGGTAAGCACATGTAGTAGTTTCAATGTCTTAACTTGATATGTTAAATAATCGGATTTGTTGAATCTTATATTGTTGTTGATATCATATGTGCATGTTGTTTGTTCATCGTTTCATTCACTGGTCTAATTGATTTGTTCCTCAATTATATGCATGATGTAAAATATGTGCTTTATCTATACATATGGCTTTGTATCGATAAGAAGATGTCATGGTATCACAAACAAATACAGAAGGCCTGCAAGCATTCATGATATCATAAACGCTGGTAATAATCCGAATGATGCATCCCCTGTAACAGGCCAACCCAGTAGCGTCCAACCGCAACTGGAAAACAATGGAAAATCGAACAAGCAGCAGTTTCCTCAGCCTAGCTTTGGCACCACCATGGGCCAGCCTGTCCTTATCAGTGCACCAGTAGTTGGCACTCCGGACAGTCTTCCAGGCCCACCTGGGGACATATGCTTTTTGGTACTGTGGTCTCTGTTGTTCCAATGAATGCATTGTACAATCCTTTGCCTCCTGGTTCTGATAGGTGAGGTACTAAAACTTTGGATCAATTCTGTGAAATTTTTATGGATTTTTAATGATGTGCGTTGCTGTATTTATGAATAATAAAAGGTTAGAGGGATGTGATCGAAATGTTCAGTTTCTGTTCATTAGGGAAAAGTAGAATGTGGTGGTGTTGAATTTTTAATGAATTGTTTCTGTTGTTTGACAACTGCAACACTTCTTTATAGGGAAATTTTATACTTTATTTATACTGAATAGGAACCGCGGATAAAGATTTAAAAAATCAGTTTTTTTTTTAAAAAAATTCTCAGTTAGCAACGGACTTTAGCCATTGCAAAAATTTGCAACGGACTTTAGCCATTGCAAAATAATATTTCGCAATGGCTAAAGTAACTTTTCACAACGGCTCAGGTCCGTTGCGAAATTTTTGCTACCCATATTTAGCAACGGCTTAAAGTCGTTGCTAAATTCATTTGCAACGACTCAAAACTGTTGAGAAATGACCTTCATGGTGTAGTGATGGTTTTAATTTACCATTTATCGTAAATCAACGGGGACATCAACACATTGTACTGTGAAAACACGTTTTTTTAGTAAGATATGATTACACAACTCAAAAGGTTGCATACTATATTGTATGCAACAAAATGTGATCCATGTAAAATTATGTAACACCCCATAATTTTATAGCATTAAAATTCACAAATTAAGGTATACTTAATTTTTAGAAGAAGAATTAAGTGAAATGGGTTGCGCTATTATGTTCATCTCAAAATTTTGGGTTAAGATAGAAATTTGGTTTACACAAAACGGATACCTTATGAAGATGTTATTAAGCCTTGAAGTTTGTATGCATATGAGAGAAATATATACATATATATATATATATATATTAAATAAGTAAATATTCAAAAAAGTTCAAACCAGCAAATCGGGAGGGGGAATAGCCGAACCACACCATTTTTGGAGTCGACCTGAGCCACGCTGGGTCGATTAGGGGTCGATGCAGGGTGTTTGGCTGTCAACCCGTGGCCTGATTCGCGCTAACGACTGATGTTGCATCTGAGTGGTTCTGATGATTTTTGGGTTAATCTAAGAGTTTTAATCGATCCTAGACATCTATATATACACCCTAAGACCTAACCCTAATTCATAAAGTATTATCTATGACACCATTATGCTGTCAAGCTATCTCTTAAACCCTAGTCGCCGCCTCTAAATTAAATCTCAAGTGTTCATACACAATTCAAATTAAAGTTTAGAGCTTCAACAACAATTAAAGAAGATCAATCAACATCACCGCAACGTTTCTACACCAATTTCAATTTGTTAATCCTTTTCTTATGCCATGAAAGGTGAGTACAGTTATTTTCACAAATTTAATGGGATTAAAGTAACATGAAAAAGTTGTAAAAAGGATTCATATATATGTTTGTAATGAAAATCTCACCAGGTCTTCACCTTTTTGATTCATGTCATCATATGCCTATGTTTCTATGTAAAGTTCATACCTTTTATCAGTTTATTCATGTTGAATCTTTTATTATGCCTCTATGTCAGTCTATATGCCTCTTTATTTCATGATGTTGTTTTATTTCAATTTTCTATGAATTTGTTCTCTCTTCTTACCCCTATTTCTTTTATTTGTGGATCTAGGCTACCTGCGAGCCTATATTAAAAATACGCGCGAATGCGAATACATGGGAACGATATGGAATATTGGGAATATGAGAAATTTGGAAAACTGGATATTGTTGGATATTTTGGATAATATGTGAAATTTGGCATATTTGGGTATGAATTACATGGAATTGATGAAATTGCCTAAAATTGTAAATTTGTAATTGAGGCTAATTAATGTGTAATTAGTGACAATTTGGAATAGGCAATATTATAGACATGATTATATGTTTAATTGAATATATATGACATGAAAATTGGGTATGGGTGAAATACGATGTTAATGAACCTTTGACACGAGGTTAGGCGCAATTATGACGTAAGACTGCCCGGAACCGCCCGGCAAATCCAGCGGTCACAATTGGACGTCTAATGTGAGAGGTCAAAGGAATGAATTGTAGGCGTAACGGTTAATGACACGAGGTTAGACCCGGTTTATGGCGTAAGACTGCCCGGAACCACCCGGCAAATCCAGCGGCCACAAAGTGTTCAGTCTAATGTGAGAGGTCATGCACCGTTCGTCATAAGGAATGAATTAAAGAATACTAACCATAATAAGACACGGGTATGGTTAGAGGGTTAAGTGGGGTGACATGTAAATATGGACTTAAACGGAATAAGATAGGACATGTAATTTATGACATGTAAGTATGGACTTAGCCATAGCATGTGTATGACATGGACATTTTAATTAAAATGGTTAAGTGGGGAAAACCTAGTGGGGACCAAGCATAGGTGGGAGGCTTGTGTCGGATGGGGACCCGTTTCAACCAGTAACCCGTTTGAGTATCTAATTGGGTCCGGTACTAGTTCGGGGTTGGGGCACGCTTACTGGGCTTGAATATAAGAGGTCAAAACGTGAATAGCGGTGGCAATGCAAGTCAAACGGGTTCATGTGCGTGCATGGGTCTGGGCTGGTAGGTAAGACGTTGTTGCATCGTGTAGGTATGGCCGTGCATTTCATGTTAGTATCGGGGTTGCCACTTTGGGGAGTGATACACTCTACTGTGGGGCCAGCACGCGCGCCTACGGGGTTTAGGGAGCCGATCGAATGGGTAGATTAAGGGTACTTTAGTGGTGGTAGGGGCAAGATGGCACCTACGATAGCAGCTAGGTACAAGTAACTACCAAGTCTGTCATGTGGGTATAGTTAGTGGGAAGGGATCAACCTCTAGTAAAAAGAGGCTAGTAGATGTGCGTGTAATTAAGTAATGTGGTGTAACTTAGCAAAAATGCAGTGTAACGAAATACATGTTGATTGAGTTGGATAGTCATTTGGGTGCTAGTCTGATGTTGACTTCGGTCTTCGGGGTTAGTACTTGGAGGGCTGTTCGCTTAGCCAAGGTGTAGGATTGTCTTAGTACTTAGGAACGAAATCATCTTGTCCATCCTTTTTATCTACCTTATCTAAGTTACAGCCATATCATGATGCCTATTTATGTCTTGATCATTTACCTTACCTATTATTTGTTAAAATTACTGGACTCGCCAGACTTTATGTCTGACCCGTTTGTTTCCACCTCTTTTCTTTCCTTTCCCCCACCCCTCAGGTTTGCAAGGAGGGAATACTAGAGCTTAGTGCCGATTTATTTCAGTTGCTTGAAAAGAGTAGATGTATCATTTTGGACTCTCTCGTCTTTATGGCTTTGCTTATTGCTCAGTGGGGATTTATACATTTATGTTATTTAAGTATTTGCTTCTTTATGTACTTTGAAGTTTTTGGAAAAGACTATTGATCCTGTTGTAATGGTTTTGGGAACTACTTATGTAAGCTTGTTTTGAGTTATGATGTGTAGTGACCCGAAAATCCGGTCCAATTTGAGCTGACTAAATAACACAAGTCCAACCTCAAATTGCACTGAAAATTCAAGAAACTAATAGAAAGAAGATAGAGGGTGAGAATAGATAAGGTAGAACTATTAGAATAGAAGAAGAAGAAGATCATCATCATCAGAGTAACACGAATCTCACAGCGGAACGAATAAAATATAACATAACTTTTGAAATACAAAGTTATAACTGTTTATACATACCATTTTCAGAGTACAACATATAACATCACAGCGGAATAAATAATAGCTATCGACTGCTGAAGCCTCCTGCTCCAAGCTCTCCAAGTGCATCTGTAAATCCCGACTACTTGACTGCCCGTACAAATTTGGGCACCCAAGAGTTTAGGGAAGACAAAACAAATAAACTCCGGGTCAGTCATGTGACTGGTGTGAGTAAATTCAAATCATTTAAACAGGTATATGATATCTCATAAGACCACGCCGTGAATACGGAACGGGTTTTTCCCTTATGAGAATCCAAAATATCTTTATATCAAAAACCTTTTGATATTATAATAATGTCTATCAACCACAATATAATAATCATCTAGCAGAAACGCTTGCATCTCACGTTCTACATATATAGTATACAATCAAAACCGCGGGTGCGTATTGGATGATTGGATTTCCAACTATGACAAGGTATGGAATCACCTTCCGATCAGTGTACTCTAGGAACGATACACTGGAGTTCAACAAGAACATCTTGCAACTCAGCCACACATGACCGACCACTCATTTCGCTTGAGTGTATCGAATGTACATCACCAACGGTTGGGATCAGCAACCGTTTCCCGTATATATATGGGACAGCATTGATAGATTAAAAGAAGCAAATGAATATTCTCTAGATAGGTGATTATACACCCTACTTCGGTGCGAACGACTTAGCCATGTTGCCTGCCCGATTTTTGTCATTTACCGGATGTTGAGGCTAGAAGCTACGCTTACTTTCCATTCATTGATAACACGATCACTTTGAATGCCACATTATCAGATCCGTTAATCATTAGTTGGATCTGCACAAATAGATTCTGGATATTATGCGAAGGGAATAAATCCGTTGGCCACCATATATATTTGTACAGTCCAACTCTTTCGATCATTGGAACTATTCTGTCAGACATTCGTCCATATACGTTCGTTCTGGGACTGAACGAAACCGAAGGCACAATTCTGTAAACAGGACAGCCCTTGCACTTTACTCCGTCTTCAATTTCTTCATCGTATTTAATCACAACGCTTATGTCAATATGGAGTGGTTCTTCGGATAATAATCCAACCGGTCTCTCCATATTTACAACGTAAAATGGTCAAAACTTGATAGTCTGTGATTTAACTATCAAATGAAAACATGTCGGTGTACAAACAACGATCTTAATTCCAAATGGAATTATCGATCCAATCATCAACCATATATATATATATATTCATATTTCCTTATTTTCTAAAATTAGAAAATATATGTTTTCAACATTGGAAAACATTTCCAATCCTCATTCACGCATCACTACCATTCCACAACTATTAGTCCCTAACTGTAAACTAGTAAGAGAACAATTCTCTAAGTATAAACCCCGAAGGCCGAAACCAACATCAGATCAACACTCAGAAAACTATTCAACTTACTAATCTCTAGTCAGTTTCTAATTTTTGTTTAACTTCCCTTCTTAATTTCTATATTCGATTAACCCCTTTTGATAAGCTACATTTGATTAACTCCTTTTGATAAACTACGTTTTCCGTTACAACTATTTCCTTTTTATAACGTTTACTTACCGTTACAAATATTCTCTTAATTATAACTACTAATTACCGTTACAAATATTTCCTATTTACAATTTCTATTTACCGTTACAAATATTTCCTATTTACAATTTCTAATTATCTTCTAAATAAATATTTCCTGTTTTTAACTTCTATTTATCTTCTAAATAAATATTTCTTTATTCTATTTATTTTCTAAATAAATATTTCCTTTATCACTTCACTTCTATTCATTAGATCCTCATTATAAATTGATAAGTGAATAAACTTCTCAGTGTTAATCCCGAAGGCCGAAACCAACATCAGATCAACACTTTGAAATTTACTCAACTCAGTCAACGTATAACAAGTTCCAATTATTCATGACCCATACCCTATCCTATTTAACATTTTAAATCGATCCTATTTATTTTCTAATAAATATTCCTTTTTATAAAACTCTATTTGTTTTATAAATACTTCCTTTTATAAAACCGTGTTCGTTTTATAAATAATTTCCTTTATTTCAATATACATTTGAAATATTCCTATTTACAACTCAGGGTTTCTTATGATATTCAAAATATCAAACAACGATGATCAATATCGTTCTAACATCCATAATCACTAACAGATTATAAATCACAACATATATCACAATATATGAAAACAGTAAAATAATTGTTGAGGAACCCAGTCGGATTCCTCCAACCTGTCTCCCTGCATCCACAGATGTTACACAGTATAATATATATCATATTTCATTTTGAAATGAAATATCCTGCTGTAACCATATTTGATTAACAGTACATAGATTAATTATAACTACATTTTCAATCAAATCTATTTAACAGTCCAGTTTAACAATCAATATACAGTAGTCAATAAATAAAGTACAATTTATTTAAAAATATAAATTGAGGAGAGTTAGTGAGTTTTACTCACATTAGACGTTCATCGTTAAATAATGATTAACGATTAATCGATCTATTCAGGCGTTTCCTCTTGGTGTAAATTTTCAACGATCTCTGGATCACTCCAATCAATTTGTATTCATAGTAATTTCTGATACGATTCCAACGTGACTGGCCATCCGTTAATCTGAGTTCGTATGAAATAAATATCAGGTTGACAAGTTCCGAATAGTATTTGAATTATTAAAACTATTACTTCCTTTAAAATGGGCTCACCCACCTTCATAGCCGGCCCATTACTTTCTTTAAAACCCACGGCCACTTTCTACCCTTCTCAGTGAAAAAATCCCGTTCCTTTCTCTTACAATTCGAAGTCCTTCACCCCTTTCAGATTGATGATGCTCCTCCCAACTTCGCAACTTTCCGCCACCATCGAAGATCACCAGTTTCAGGCAGCACCTCGCGCCCAACTTCCCTCTTCCGATATACACCACCCACGGCTTCCACTGCAGACCCAAAACTACGTTCACTCCCACAACAGTGAACACTAATTTCCCTCAAAATTTGGCCACCAGGCTTCGCCTGGAACCACCGTGCTTCCGTCGGAAGCAACCTCAGCCACAGTCGACCCCGCGCTGGCCATCCTTCCTAGTTCGAACGCCCGCAGCCCTCTTCCAGATAAACCCCAATAATTCGAATCTAGGGTCCGCTGTCCTATTTTCCTCAAGCTCCAGAATAGTGCGAGCTACACAAGATCCACACAAAGTTGTTGCTATTTCTCTCATCGATCAATATGTATAGTTTTGAGATTTATTGATTTTATTTGATTTTTCTTTGAATTTATTTCCCCTGGAAGCTTTCGTTTTGGACCTTAGAAGAAAACGAAAGAAGTGTGAGCAGGTGTTTGTTTATATATACAGAGCAAGACTTAATTTTTTTTGGCAAATTGGTGGTACACGTTTCTGGTGTGAGGACCATGAAATTTTCCTTTCCTTAATTCATGTTGGTCCATTTTCGTTCATTCATTTTTAAGGGGAGATATGGTCGAGTAGAGAGGAGCGTGGACTTCTGTTGATCACCGAAGGGGATAAGGTTATAAATTAGGTAAGGGTTATAAAGTTTTGCATATATAGTTCCGTCAAATTTCATCAATATATGAGCTGCTCCAGACAGAGATAAATATACCGTTGTGATGAGCTCGGTGTCACGATCCCAAAAATATAATAATACCGGTAGATTAACTCTTATTGTGAAACCCCAAAATGTCGATACAGGGTGCCAAATACTCCAAATAAAAAGTTGCTTATTTAATTAATTAAAAAGTACCATAAAAATCTAAAAATTAAATTATCACTACGTCTCAAAAGAACCTTGTCTAAATTCAAACCCGATATGCAGTTATATCGAATAAACCGTTATGGTCGATAAACGATTCTATAGCGACTATTTTAAAATTTGATTTGGACATATCTCAAAATCTACACGACGAAATCCTGATTTTTCTCTTCCACTAGAAAGATATACTCCACCAGCTCCACGCGTTTCTTGTTTCACAGAAATTCGATTTAAAACAACTCTGTACATTCAGTTGAAGTTCGAATTGCCAAATAACGAACTGCAGCGCCATTTTGAGCTCGATTTTAATTATATTATAATTATACGTTCTAACGTCGACGATTAAATAATATATCCATTATTTAAATAATTAATTAAGTTAATTATTACACCGTCAAATATCCGGGTCATTACATTCTTCCCCACTTAAAATAATTTCGTCCTCGAAATTGCTAAGGTAGAGGACGACCCTATCTATTGGAATTCCTAAGATTTGTTTACTCCTTATTTCTGATTTCAACTGAACAAATTAATATTGACTAAAATATTAATTCCTTCCGACTAACCTAAATTTTCGAAAATTTTGCAAATTTTCTAACACTTTAAATTTTCGGAAAATTTCGCCATAACCTCCTTTGTACAGCCCTATCGGTAAAACCACAACTCGCCTCTCTAGGCCTTCTCCAACCCAAAAGAAAATCAAAACGCCAAGTGGCTTGCCAAATCGGCTAATAAATTCCAACTTATATGAAATATAAACTTGTACCTTTTTGCTGGCCATATCATTATATCACTCCCATTGGTTATCAACTTAACATATACCAATGTCATTCCAATCCATCTCCTGTCAGTTTTTAACTTCAAACTCAAGCAATTGCTTATACTCAAGTCAAATTCCATTTCAAACTTAAGTACAATTCTTGATTCCAAATTCTTATATAATCAATCAACTTACTCGATATCATCCCAATATAATTCCATATTATATATAACCTTGTCCAAGTTTAATTCAAATTAATTTATTCACTTTCAATATTTTAATCTATTTAACTTCATAAGTTAAATCTTAATTCCAGAATTTATATTCCTGGGTTTATTTCAAATCAATTTGAAACCATAATACCAATTCAAAACCTTTGAATTTCTAAACACTTGTTTTTCTTAAACAATTCAAAAACACAACCTTTGGTAGTAATCCGTCACTTAGAACTCGAAAATGAACACTGACGATGTGGCCACACTCATCAGGGTTATTTCCCAGTTTATCGAAGTGAGTTCAATACTATAACATTTTCAAAATCTCCCAGGAACTTAAAATTTTCTTATTTTAATTCCTAATCCTGATTTAATTTCAGATTTAATTCATCTTATTTCATATACTTTACTTATATGAATTCTGATCAGTTATTTACATAACCATTTCACTTCTTATAACCTCATTCGATTATAATAACAACCAACACAACCAATTATACTATGTTAATTTCAAAACATACCATGTCGGTTCATCGTGTTCAAGTGTTTATAAAACTCCTATCGATATTGTGGTGCCCCACTATCGACCAGAATTCATAAGCCACTCAACCAATAAAGCTCCACAATATAAAACAAATTTTTATATCACAAATACGTTCACTCGTATATATACACTCAACTCAATCTGGGATATTACTAATCCCATCTCTACTGAGTTACGCCACAGAGCCAAGGTAATTCGCTTAACTTAAGCTCTGATACCAACTGTAGTGACCCGAAAATCCGGTCCAATTTGAGCTGACTAAATAACACAAGTCCAACCTCAAATTGCACTGAAAATTCAAGAAACTAATAGAAAGAAGATAGAGGGTGAGAATAGATAAGGTAGAACTATTAGAATAGAAGAAGAAGAAGATCATCATCATCAGAGTAACACGAATCTCACAGCGGAACGAATAAAATATAACATAACTTTTGAAATACAAAGTTATAACTGTTTATACATACCATTTTCAGAGTACAACATATAACATCACAGCGGAATAAATAATAGCTATCGACTGCTGAAGCCTCCTGCTCCAAGCTCTCCAAGTGCATCTGTAAATCCCGACTACTTGACTGCCCGTACAAATTTGGGCACCCAAGAGTTTAGGGAAGACAAAACAAATAAACTCCGGGTCAGTCATGTGACTGGTGTGAGTAAATTCAAATCATTTAAACAGGTATATGATATCTCATAAGACCACGCCGTGAATACGGAACGGGTTTTTCCCTTATGAGAATCCAAAATATCTTTATATCAAAAACCTTTTGATATTATAATAATGTCTATCAACCACAATATAATAATCATCTAGCAGAAACGCTTGCATCTCACGTTCTACATATATAGTATACAATCAAAACCGCGGGTGCGTATTGGATGATTGGATTTCCAACTATGACAAGGTATGGAATCACCTTCCGATCAGTGTACTCTAGGAACGATACACTGGAGTTCAACAAGAACATCTTGCAACTCAGCCACACATGACCGACCACTCATTTCGCTTGAGTGTATCGAATGTACATCACCAACGGTTGGGATCAGCAACCGTTTCCCGTATATATATGGGACAGCATTGATAGATTAAAAGAAGCAAATGAATATTCTCTAGATAGGTGATTATACACCCTACTTCGGTGCGAACGACTTAGCCATGTTGCCTGCCCGATTTTTGTCATTTACCGGATGTTGAGGCTAGAAGCTACGCTTACTTTCCATTCATTGATAACACGATCACTTTGAATGCCACATTATCAGATCCGTTAATCATTAGTTGGATCTGCACAAATAGATTCTGGATATTATGCGAAGGGAATAAATCCGTTGGCCACCATATATATTTGTACAGTCCAACTCTTTCGATCATTGGAACTATTCTGTCAGACATTCGTCCATATACGTTCGTTCTGGGACTGAACGAAACCGAAGGCACAATTCTGTAAACAGGACAGCCCTTGCACTTTACTCCGTCTTCAATTTCTTCATCGTATTTAATCACAACGCTTATGTCAATATGGAGTGGTTCTTCGGATAATAATCCAACCGGTCTCTCCATATTTACAACGTAAAATGGTCAAAACTTGATAGTCTGTGATTTAACTATCAAATGAAAACATGTCGGTGTACAAACAACGATCTTAATTCCAAATGGAATTATCGATCCAATCATCAACCATATATATATATATTCATATTTCCTTATTTTCTAAAATTAGAAAATATATGTTTTCAACATTGGAAAACATTTCCAATCCTCATTCACGCATCACTACCATTCCACAACTATTAGTCCCTAACTGTAAACTAGTAAGAGAACAATTCTCTAAGTATAAACCCCGAAGGCCGAAACCAACATCATATCAACACTCAGAAAACTATTCAACTTACTAATCTCTAGTCAGTTTCTAATTTTTGTTTAACTTCCCTTCTTAATTTCTATATTCGATTAACCCCTTTTGATAAGCTACATTTGATTAACTCCTTTTGATAAACTACGTTTTCCGTTACAACTATTTCCTTTTTATAACGTTTACTTACCGTTACAAATATTCTCTTAATTATAACTACTAATTACCGTTACAAATATTTCCTATTTACAATTTCTATTTACCGTTACAAATATTTCCTATTTACAATTTCTAATTATCTTCTAAATAAATATTTCCTGTTTTTAACTTCTATTTATCTTCTAAATAAATATTTCTTTATTCTATTTATTTTCTAAATAAATATTTCCTTTATCACTTCACTTCTATTCATTAGATCCTCATTATAAATTGATAAGTGAATAAACTTCTCAGTGTTAATCTCGAAGGCCGAAACCAACATCAGATCAACACTTTGAAATTTACTCAACTCAGTCAACGTATAACAAGTTCCAATTATTCATGACCCATACCCTATCCTATTTAACATTTTAAATCGATCCTATTTATTTTCTAATAAATATTCCTTTTTATAAAACTCTATTTGTTTTATAAATACTTCCTTTTATAAAACCGTGTTCGTTTTATAAATAATTTCCTTTATTTCAATATACATTTGAAATATTCCTATTTACAACTCAGGGTTTCTTATGATATTCAAAATATCAAACAACGATGATCAATATCGTTCTAACATCCATAATCACTAACAGATTATAAATCACAACATATATCACAATATATGAAAACAGTAAAATAATTGTTGAGGAACCCAGTCGGATTCCTCCAACCTGTCTCCCTGCATCCACAGATGTTACACAGTATAATATATATCATATTTCATTTTGAAATGAAATATCCTGCTGTAACCATATTTGATTAACAGTACATAGATTAATTATAACTACGTTTTCAATCAAATCTATTTAACAGTCCAGTTTAACAATCAATATACAGTAGTCAATAAATAAAGTACAATTTATTTAAAAATATAAATTGAGGAGAGTTAGTGAGTTTTACTCACATTAGACGTTCATCGTTAAATAATGATTAACGATTAATCGATCTATTCAGGCATTTCCTCTTGGTGTAAATTTTCAACGATCTCTGGATCACTCCAATCAATTTGTATTCGTAGTAATTTCTGATACGATTCCAACGTGACTGGCCATCCGTTAATCTGAGTTCGTATGAAATAAATATCAGGTTGACAAGTTCCGAATAGTATTTGAATTATTAAAACTATTACTTCCTTTAAAATGGGCTCACCCACCTTCATAGCCGGCCCATTACTTTCTTTAAAACCCACGGCCACTTTCTACCCTTCTCAGTGAAAAAATCCCGTTCCTTTCTCTTACAATTCGAAGTCCTTCACCCCTTTCAGATTGATGATGCTCCTCCCAACTTCGCAACTTTCCGCCACCATCGAAGATCACCAGTTTCAGGCAGCACCTCGCGCCCAACTTCCCTCTTCCGATATACACCACCCACGGCTTCCACCGCAGACCCAAAACTACGTTCACTCCCACAACAGTGAACACTAATTTCCCTCAAAATTTGGCCACCAGGCTTCGCTTGGAACCACCGTGCTTCCATCGGAAGCAACCTCAGCCACAGTCGACCCCGCGCTGGCCATCCTTCCTAGTTCGAACGCCCGCAGCCCTCTTCCAGATAAACCCCAATAATTCGAATCTAGGGTCCGCTGTCCTATTTTCCTCAAGCTCCAGAATAGTGCGAGCTACACAAGATCCACACAAAGTTGTTGCTATTTCTCTCATCGATCAATATGTATAGTTTTGAGATTTATTGATTTTATTTGATTTTTCTTTGAATTTATTTCCCCTGGAAGCTTTCGTTTTGGACCTTAGAAGAAAACGAAAGAAGTGTGAGCAGGTGTTTGTTTATATATACAGAGCAAGACTTAAATTTTTTTTGGCAAATTGGTGGTACACGTTTCTGGTGTGAGGACCATGAAATTTTCCTTTCCTTAATTCATGTTGGTCCATTTTCGTTCATTCATTTTTAAGGGGAGATATGGTCGAGTAGAGAGGAGCGTGGACTTCTGTTGATCACCGAAGGGGATAAGGTTATAAATTAGGTAAGGGTTATAAAGTTTTGCATATCTAGTTCCGTCAAATTTCATCAATATATGAGCTGCTCCAGACAGAGATAAATATACCGTTGTGATGAGCTCGGTGTCACGATCCCAAAAATATAATAATACCGGTAGATTAACTCTTATTGTGAAACCCCAAAATGTCGATACAGGGTGCCAAATACTCCAAATAAAAAGTTGCTTATTTAATTAATTAAAAAGTACCATAAAAATCTAAAAATTAAATTATCACTACGTCTCAAAAGAACCTTGTCTAAATTCAAACCCGATATGCAGTTATATCGAATAAACCGTTATGGTCGATAAACGATTCTATAGCGACTATTTTAAAATTTGATTTGGACATATCTCAAAATCTACACGACGAAATCCTGATTTTTCTCTTCCACTAGAAAGATATACTCCACCAGCTCCACGCGTTTCTTGTTTCACAGAAATCCGATTTAAAACAACTCTGTACATTCAGTTGAAGTTCGAATTGCCAAATAACGAACTGCAGCGCCATTTTGAGCTCGATTTTAATTATATTATAATTATACGTTCTAACGTCGACGATTAAATAATATATCCATTATTTAAATAATTAATTAAGTTAATTATTACACCGTCAAATATCCGGGTCATTACATGATGCTATTAAATAATTTTTATCTTCCGTTGTGTTGTTTTATTTATTTATTCTTGTAATTTATCTGTTCTATACAACAATAACGCTTCATGGACATTGATGCATTCCCTTTGTGAGTGACATTAATGGACATGGGGTGTTACAAATTATAACTCATGTTAATAACAAAAAGTGCACGAGTCTATAGATACTACAAAAAATACCGAGTATAGGACTAATTTGCGAAGTGTGCAATTTCATTCGTTGCACAATAGTAAAAAAACACAAACACGAGCATGATCAGTTGTAGCCCATTTCGCGGTATGAATGAAGGCATAATGCAATAAAATATCAGTTAACGTCAACAATGGAATGTTGCTTATGGATAAATACATAACGAATCATACAAGCAGAAACTGACCGGGCAAATAACATTTTTTTACGGTGAACCATGCAACATGGAATTCAAATATTCAGTAGGTAATGAGCAGTTGATGGGCAATACAAGACAGACAGCAAAAATGCTTACAAAAGGGAAAAATCCCTTAGAAAAGGCTACCGTTAAGCCAAGAGAGTTACAGTAGTGAAGATTAAAGAAAGCATTATAAATTAATATCCATTCATAACTTCATCAGATTCATATAAAGTTGAAAACGTACAACTTTATTCATTTATTCTAGAACACGTAGCCCTTGGTTCATTCATATACAAATATTGCAGCAAAAATATAGAACAACATAAAAGTATATAAAAAACGTAGTACTATAAACAGAAAATGATAAGTACAAGATTAGTGGTACAACCAAGATAAGTTTATAAACATGACGCTAAAGGCAAAACATTGAAGAAAGTAGTTAGCAGGCTAAAAGGATACACAAACGGGGTACTGATTACTGAAGTACATAATAGAAAATGATGAAGTAAAATATAAAAAAGATTATCCCCTTAGGAGAGCAACTGGCCAAAGTAGACAATGGTGTTAATGTTTCAACCTTACTTCCTACAATGCTTATAAGCAGCCTTCGTCTTAAGAATGTCACAGCCGAGCTGATCATCTTCGACTTCCTAGTATTTTAAAAAAAGTAATTCATATGTAAACAGGTGAATAAGTTAAGAAAGTTGTGTACACCTAAGTGTTTTATAGAACAACAGAAATAGACCTAAACTCGGATCAAATGGTCTGTGTCCAATAGATAATATGGAGTAAAGAATGTGGTTAACCACCATTTTCTCCAAAATAATCAATAATTGGTTACCAAGTCAGGTCACATGCTCACTACATAATTGGTTTGCATAAGCAAAAACTAACAAAGTTATACATTAATTTCATATTTTATGCGATAATACTTACATTTGACAGTTAAATGTATAGAGTGTTAAACAAATCATGGTCAGTGCATCTAATAATTCATGCTGATACCTAAAATCAAGTAACAGTAAGTCACATGCAAATTTATTAATCATAACTTCTCAGTGTGCAGCAGTTCCAGTGGCTGGAAAAGTGCTCTGTTTTTCATGGTTTTTTGCAGTCATTATCAACATCATCCTCAACTGTGCGTAGATCAAACAAAGGAGACAATAGTTGTAATCTTACTTAGTTGTCCACGTGAGTTTGGAAATGGTACTTAATTGACTATAGATTGACGATGATTACTAGTAAATCTACTCATCAAACTTGCACCATTCTGGATATATGTAGATAGCTCGAATGTTCTTTTCTTTTGCAAAAAAAAAATACGGTACGTTTAATCTATTTTTGAAGGAAAAAAAAGTAGCAGAGCAAACGGTAATATCGGGGTGTAGATTTGGTTTTATTTTCAGCTTTTGATACATACACTGCAATGGTGGATAAAGAGTCATATTTTGTGCAGTTATGGGAAAGCTATTACTCTATGCTTAGTGACTCAAATTTCGTTCAAACCAAGTTATATTTTTATAGTGTTTTAATAACTTCAGCTAATATGATTTCTTAAAAAAGATATGAAACGCAGTGCTAATTGCTTTTGTTAGCAAAGATGAATCATCTCAGGAACTAAATTTTTCTCACTACAAGAAAAGTGGTTATCTATAATACTAAAAGACAGCTTTTTCTTCTCCTTGTAAAAAAACAAATATTAATAAGTGATTTTAGAGCCAAAAACGCTGAGATAAACTAAGGCGGGAGAATATTTTGTTTCCCTCCAGTCCTACTAATTTCGGCCGCATCAAATGAAAATCTGATCTATTTCCCTCTTCGCCAAATTTCATTTTCCCTCCTGTCAATTTTTATTCCAATTCGCCTACACTGAAAGCCCCATCTTCCTTTCATCCCACGCCTCCGATTTCAATTAAGCATCTCCCTTGCTGGTCGTTTTACCAACGTCGAAACCCTAAACTCGTCGATCTAGTGAGTTTTTTTATTCTTAGCCCTAGTTTTTAGTTTTTTAATTGAACCATATCGACAACCAATTTGTATTGAATATTTGGATCTGGGAATTCTCGAGCTAGAGTCGATTTGGGAATTATGGAGATGGAATTTCACTTGGATTTGAGTATTACCGGTGAGAAGAAATGGATAATAATAACTGAGTATTGGTGAAAATATTAATGAATGCTAAAGAAGAGGTATGTATGCACCAACTCTATTATGTTGTAGATTTCATTGAGCAAAGTAGTAGTTAGTTGTGTGTGTTTTGTTAAGTGCACTGTTGACTGAAAAGTGTGATTATATGAAGGGCGGTACTACAAAATATGGAATCTCTCTTCAAACACTTTTTCGGAATTTATTGGCCTCAGCAAATAAAAATATATAATCATAAATCAATATTCATATAGGCCATGATATGGTGTATGATAGCAGTCTCTTAAAAGAGTTACAATACCACTAAAGAGCTGGCTAGTATATGTAAGATGTCATATATCATATTTATATAATTAACTTTTGAGTTTTTCTGTATGTAGTTATGTCATATTTTTTCTGAAGATATGCTTGATTCCGTTATTGTGGATATTACATCAGAGTGTCATAGAATAGCTAGGCTAGGTTTGCATTACAATCTTGATAAAGAAAATGAGTATAACTTGTCAGTGCAGGCACAAGCTCTGAATCCCAGCAATAGCAGCGAAGCAAATGGCAAACATATAGTTGATATATTTGGTCAGAAAAGTTATCACTATATGAAAACCTTATTTTGATTTTATTAAAGGGTGTAAATGGGATTTGATTTTTTATAGGCATCACTACCTAATATTGTTGAAAGGTGTAAATGGGATTTGTTGTATAGGTAATGTATATCTTTATTCTACTAACTACTAGCTAGATTAGCTCATTCAACTGTCTTGTTCTAATATGTTATTGTAATCAAATGAAGGGCAGTACTACAAAATATGGAATCTCTCATCAAACACTTTTTCGGAATAGCTTCTCTCTTTTAGGCCCATGTTTACTGGTGAGTGTTTTATTAGGACTAGTGGAAAGTAGTTCTATCCTTTAGTTAATAGATTCATGCTAACAAAGATATTTATATATTTTTTGTTGGACTTTGTGAACAATATTTCTCAAAATGTTTGATTTTTCTTCACATATATAGATTGTTGGAGACATGCATGCACACCTGCCACCAGTTCTTCCCTATTCTCAGCCGATAGAGTTTAGTATTGGTTACCAATAATAATGGTGGAATGTAACAGCTCTACTTATATTCAAGGTAAAAATAACTATTGGTTTAGCATATTTCATTTATGTTCTATAGTATATTTCATAGCTTTTTGGCAGATCGATTGATATTTATTTTCATTTCATCTTGTGATAACGAGTGCTGCTAATTTGTACTATGTAGCAATAATTAGCTCAAAGAAGTTGAACTAAACGCAATTAATGAATACAGTAATTAGACCAACAATTGATTGGAACATGAAATATGAAGTACAAGAATATTTCACCAGCTAAGATGTAGACTTGTAAGGTGTATTTGCTGATAATATTATGCCAATAGTTGCCTTTATTTCACCATGGAGCTCCAAACAATATAACACGTAGATTTTTTTTCTTGCATTTTAATGCAGGTTTAAAATTTTCTCCAAGTGACATTAAAGGCTCTTTTACATGATTCCGTTCTACAGGGTGCATGGCTGCCTTATGCACTAGCTGGCAAAATGATTGAATATCTTCAGTCCTCTTATAAGCCAAAATTACAACTCTAAATGTGGGGATTAAATATGTCAATTTACAATAATGATAAGTAGTTATTCACACATTATATCCGATCATAAACGTATCGTATGGGGCTTTATTATAACTGGCAAGGAAAACGTCTTGTTTCAGTGTCGTTATATGTATTCTGTTGTATATGGATCCACAATGTGGTATCTAATGTCCCAGATGCCAAATGATGTTGGCAAAGAGAGATGATTAAAGTTTTAGATAATACACAGTACTTGAATAGCTAATCGATGTTCATGTGTCACACAAACAGGAACCCAAATTGTATCCGTGTCTGGCGAGTGTGCGATCGACCTAAATGCATTAATTAGGTGTATCATGTCTAAAATATTATATTAGAATGATTTCCTTTATTAATGCAACACGTTATAGTGCACTAATAATGTTATATGCATCCATGCCGCCACGAGGTTATGTATTCCAATATAATATTTGGAACTCGTACTCGAATTGATTTCTTGGGACATTATGGTACGATATACATTTATTCTTATGGTCAGTGCACATCTTGATTTGGACATCTATATTTGATTGCATGGCATCGTTTTGTATACTGTATATATAAGATGTAATTTCTCATAGTGTAAGTGTAGTGACCCGAAAATCCGGTCCAATTTGAGCTGACTAAATAACACAAGTCCAACCTCAAATTGCACTGAAAATTCAAGAAACTAATAGAAAGAAGATAGAGGGTGAGAATAGATAAGGTAGAACTATTAGAATAGAAGAAGAAGAAGATCATCATCATCAGAGTAACACGAATCTCACAGCGGAACGAATAAAATATAACATAACTTTTGAAATACAAAGTTATAACTGTTTATACATACCATTTTCAGAGTACAACATATAACATCACAGCGGAATAAATAATAGCTATCGACTGCTGAAGCCTCCTGCTCCAAGCCCTCCAAGTGCATCTGTAAATCCCGACTACTTGACTGCCCGTACAAATTTAGACACCCAAGAGTTTAGGGAAGACAAAACAAATAAACTCCGGGTCAGTCATGTGACTGGTGTGAGTAAACTCAAATCATTTAAACAGGTATATGATATCTCATAAGACCACGCCGTGAATACGGAACGGGTTTTTACCTTATGAGAATCCCAACATCTTTGAAAAGCAATATCATTCTGATATTATGATAATGTCTAAATACAAATAGATATCAGTCTAGTAGAAACGCTTGCATCTCACGTTCTACATATATAGTATACAATCAAAACCGCAGGTGCGTACTGGATGATTCGGTTTCCAACTATGACAAAGTATGGAATCACCTTCCGATCAGTATACTCTAGGAACGATACACTGGAGTTCAACAAGAACATCTTGCAACTCAGCCACACATGACCGACCACTCATTTCGCTTGAGTGTATCGAATGTACATCACCAACGGTTGGGATCAGCAACCGTTTCCCGTATATATATGGGACAACATTGATAGATTAAAAGAAGCAAATGAATATTCTCTAGATAGGTGATTATACACCCTACTTCGGTGCGACCGACTTAGCCATGCTGCCTGCCCGATTTCTGTCATTTACTGGATGTGAGGCTAGAAGCTACGCTTACTTTCCCTTCATTGATAACACGATCACTTTGAATGCCACATTATCAGATCTGTTAATCATTAGTTGGATCTGCACAAATAGATTCTGGATATTATGCGAAGGGAATAAATCCGTTGGCCACCATATATATTTGTACAGTCCAACTCTTTCGATCATTGGAACTATTCTGTCAGACATTCGTCCATATACGTTCGTTCTGGGACTGAACGAAACCGAAGGCACTATTCTATAAACAGGACAGCCCTTGCACTTTACTCCATCTTCAATTATCTTGATCGTATTTGATCACAACGCTTATGTCGATACGGAGTGGTTCTTTGGATAATAATCCAACCGGTCTCTCCATATTAACAACGTAAATATGGTCAAAACTTGATAGTCTGTGATTTAACTATCAATGAAAACATGTCGGTGTACAAACAACGATCTTATTTCTAGATAGAACTCGATCGATCAACCATCATATATATATATATATATATATATTCATATTTCCTTATTTTCTATATTTAGAAAATATACGTTATTAACATTGGAAAACATTTCCAATCCTCATTTACGCATCACTATCATTCCACAACTATTAGTCCCTAACTGTAAACTAGTAAGAGAACAATTCTCTAAGTATAAACCCCGAAGGCCGAAACCAACATCAGATCAACACTCAGAAAACTATTCAACTTACTAATCTCTAGTCAGTTTCTAATTTTTGTTTAACTTCCCTTTTTAATTTCTATATTCGATTAACCCCTTTTGATAAGCTACATTTGATTAACTATTTTTGATAAACTACGTTTTCCGTTACAACTATTTCCTTTTTATAACGTTTACTTACCGTTACAAATATTTCCTATTTACAATTTCTATTTACCGTTACAAATATTTCCTATTTATAACTTCTATTTACCGTTACAAATATTTCCTGTTTTTAACTTCTATTTATCTTCTAAATAAATATTTCTTTATTCTATTTATTTTCTAAATAAATATTTCCTTTATCACTTCACTTCTATTCATTAGATCCTCATTATAAATTGATAAGTGAATAAACTTCTCAGTGTTAATCCCGAAGGCCGAAACCAACATCAGATCAACACTTTGAAATTTACTCAACTCAGTCAACGTATAACAAGTTCCAATTATTCATGACCCATACCCTATCCTATTTAACATTTTAAATCGATCCTATTTATTTTCTAATAAATATTCCTTTTTATAAAACTATATTTGTTTTATAAATACTTCCTTTTATAAAACCGTGTTCGTTTTATAAATAATTTCCTTTATTTCAATATACATTGAAATATTCCTTTTCACAACTCAGGGTTTCTTATGGTATTTAAAATATCAAACAACGATGATCAATATCGTTCTAACATCCATAATCAATAACAGATTATAAATCTCACATATATCACAATATATGATAACAGTAAAATAATTGTTGAGGAACCCAGTCGGATTCCTCCAACCTATCTCCCTGCATCCATAGATGTTACACAGTATTATATATATCATATTTCATTTTAAATATGAAATATTCTACTGGACAAAATCAATATTTGATTAACTATATAACTTATGACTATATCTATGTTTTCAATCAAATCTATTTAACAGTCCAGTTTGACAATCAATATACAGCAGTCAACAAAATAAAGTACAATTTATATTAAAAATATAAATTGAGGAGAGTTAGTGAGTTTTACTCACATTGGCGCGTTAATCGTTATATAACGGTTTGCGTCGATAGTCCTGATTAGTTCTAGAAAATTCCATTCATCACCGTGATTCCAGCCTCTTTGGTCTCGTTCCATTCTAAATTCATTTTCCCTTATTTCACGAAAACCGTGTCCAGAAATCACTTCACCTTAACAGGTACACACCCATGAACTCAACACTACAATACCCTCACGATCATTGTTTCCTTTCAGTTAAATATCTTCTTCTTTTTAAAATGTTGCTCCTCACGAAAGCAAAATACCATAACCGCGTCTTCTGATTACCATTCCTCCTCCATCAAAACTAAAGTAACTGGAGTTCTTCATTTCAACATCCATACCTCCTCACCATATTTCACACAGTAAAATTCTTCTACATGTTACTGAACTCGCACAACAAAACTGCACAACCGTGCTCCTTCCCAAACTCATCCTCCTGCACAAACTCATGGCCAGTTCCGACATTAAAGCCTCCATCGCTCCTCGTCTCTTCAATGAAACTCACCACTTCATACTCCTTCATGTTAGTGCACACAAAAGCAACTCCACCTTTAATTAATCCCACTGCACCACATCGTACTACGTTTTCCCCCTAACCTCAACTGCCATCTCACGCTCAACCATCCCAACCCGTGACTACATAAATACACACACAGTAAATACCACGCCCCTGTACAAAACAAAGGACTGCAACACACTTCTTCTTCCCATCAATACTTGAAATGCGAGTTACAGAAACCTGCTCCCCCTCCTTTCATTTACTTTCAAATCATCATGCATCAAAACATACTGCTCGACGTTCATTTCCAAAATGGAAAACCACACCGACTTCACGTTTAAACCCTTAGATCGACAAGCTTCCCTGAGCTTAAACTGAACCTTTGATCCCTCTCAACGACCCCTATCCCGTCCGCTGATATCAAAGAACAACTCAGCTTCCTCTTAAACCGACTTCAGTTCGCCACAAATCAGAAACCCTACTCAAGAACTCACGCTACTTATTTCTGCGATTGAGAAACGACGTCGAACTCTGGGATACTGACCTCAAATCGAAGAGCAAGCTAGGGAGATTACAAATAAAATAGTTTGGGAATTTACTGGATTTTATTTTGATTTCTTCTTGAATTGGTTTTTCTCATTTCTTGCTTTGAGGGTGGAAATATATCTGGCGGTCGGTCTTTTGTTGAGGAATGAGAATTTAGGTTATAAGATTTCGTATGGGGTATTTATATATTTTTAGTTGGGGTCTTTGTGGATACGTTAAAGGCCACGTATTTGTTTTTGAAGCCAAGAATAGGCCGCACTTTATATTTGGTTGTGCGGCTGAGAACCCATGTAAACGTGATCTTCGGTTTGAACAGGGAAAAGATTAAGATATTTTCTTATTTTAGGGTACCAACGCTACCCACAATTTTATCAATTTAGGGACTTCCATCGACCGAAATAAAAATACCACTGAGACCAGCAATGTCCCACGATTCCAAAAATATATTAATATCAGTAGTTTAACTCATTTTGTGAAAACCCAAAATGTTGATTACAGGGTGCAAAATACTCCAAATAAAAAGTTGCTTATTTAATTAATTAAAAATTACTATAAAATTCTAAAAATTAAATTATCATTATGTCCCAAAAGAACCTTATCTAAATTCAAACCCGATCTCTAGTTATATCGAAAAATCCGTTACGGTCGATAAACGATTCTATAGCGACTATTTTAAAATTTGATTTGGACATATCTCAAAATCTACATGACGAAATCTTGAATTTTCTCTTCCACTAGAAAGATATACTCCACCAGCTCCACACGTTTCTTGTTTCATAGAAATCCGATTTAAAACAAATCCTGTATATTCAGTTGAAGTTTAAATCGCCAAATTACGAACTACAGCGCCATTTCAAGCTCAATTTTAATTATAATATAATTATACGTTCTAACGTCAACGATTAAATAATATATTCGTTATTTAAATAATTAAATAAGTTAATTATTACACCGTCAAATATCCGGGTCACTACAGTAAGAGGTTAGTTAGAAGATTAACTAGCCATTGATGCCATTCTTTTGTCCTTTTACGTATCATGTTGTGCACCTAAAGAAAAGATGCGCCCATAATACATTTCGTATTCTGTAGATTGAAGGCTCGTTTGTTCAAGGCATAGGTTTCTTTCTTTTTTACATAACAAACCCAGAAGGATTTGTGATTACTGAAGGGACATGGGATTTGAAACGACCCGAACTTCCCTGTAAAGGAAAGCCCGGATTGAGTGAGAACAAGCCACATTGGAACACAAACAGAAGAACGTTTCATTGTTTATTACAACAATTTACATCAGAATACAAAAATATACTGAGTATGAATAAATATTATACATCAGAAAATATCAGAGATTTGAATACATTACTGCAAAACCAAAACTACTGGCTGCTCGTGCAGAAAATAGGGGCACCCAAAGTTTAGGTCAAAACAATAAAATCTAGGTCAGTCATGTGACTGGTGTAAGAACTAAAACAATTATTAATCTTTATTTTAAAGAATGGTAAATCAAGGGACCACGCCGTATAACACGGAACGGGTTTCCTCCCAAGAATACCAGTGCATAAAACTACTGCGCAATGCTAAGTAAAGAACAATGAAGCTATTATAAGACTCAGGTCCCATCACACAATGCAACGCAAGCCGGAGGATATAGTTTCTACCTTATAATAGCCAAAAATGCTTGGTATGTGAAATTTCATCTTTCATTATTACTATAAGTGTATAGTGTTAAAACAATTTCAATCATAAGTATCAACCATAAACGGCATAAGTGAACCCAGGCAAGGGATCGTCCTTACCGCTTCGAGACGCTCTAGCCCGCCCCTCAGGAACAGCCGCAACTGCACCTTGGATCATCAGAGCCGGTCCACTCGATGTGGATTATAATGCCTGAACAATGGGTTTCCCCTCCCTGTGGGCGTAAATAAGCCAAATGACTCCATCGGCCCAGGATCGACCGATATAACTGAGGCTCCTCGCTATCCATCATCCACATAAGTAAAATGCCAAGGCATGCAAAACGCTGACACCACCCCTAACTAGAAAGAAACGCGTGTCCTCCCTGAGGTCCTCTCCCGTTTCTGATTCACACCAGGGTGTGAGGCTCGCGAATTAACGCTACACAAAGCTACGCCACAAAGGTCATGCTTTGATCATCCACCACAAGACTCTTCTTTTCAACAGAAGCCTTGATCATTTGCATCTCATCATGCCACACAAGCAATTCACGCCATGCAACCGATGTATATCAATCACACAGAATGAAATCCGATGTCAGACACACATCCATTTACAAGTTCGTTCTGGGTCTGAACAAAGCAGGAGGAACCTTATTCCTCGCATATCCATCGATCTCCAAGTATGTCAGGACGATCACCAACTGATTCCCTCCTCTTGGGTGTACAGCCCAATCAAGATCATCGGTAATTATCCAAACGATGTGAAGATCTCCGGTCTTAGACCACCATCTTCATCATCGACTTATCGTCGATTCAGTTATTCAGAATGGGATAAACCCGGTCTTTCTGAATAACTCGTGTATATAATAAACAAGTGTTATAAAAGCACAATATACGCCTTATTCCAATCCAGAATATTCCTTTATTCAAATATTCTTTTACTTTGGGAAAGGTTCCCATTAATTTTATCAAAGATAAATTCTTTAAATTTATTCTTTAATCTCCCTTTGAATATCAATTCAAACCAAATTATAGTTTATCCAAACTAGCCGGGATTAACGAACCTTACTGAAGTAATCATTTGTTTTAATTTCCCAATCCCAACCTATTCATCCCATGAAGTAAAAATGGTCGTACTTCATATCTAACACTATAGTGTTATCGGTAAATTAAATTACCATTTCACATTCAAATCTAATTAAAGATTTAACTATCGCCTGGAGCAAAACTGGTGATACTTCATTCTCGATCATTTCAATCTAACTAAAGATTCATTAAAACTCCACTTGGTTTTAATCTTCCCAAAAATCAATATTAATGATTATTTAACTTGGAAAATCATAACCTGTCTTTTAACTGGGTTAAAGAACCAATGTCATTTAAACACGGTTCACGATAAACCCCAAAATCACATTCCATCAGCTCTTAACCTTAAATTAGCAAGTGAACAATTCCCTAAGTATTAACCCCGAAGGCTGAAACCAATATCAGATCAATAACCAGAAAACCATTTAACTTAACTAATCTCCAGTTAGTTTCTAATTTTCTTAACTCCGTTGGGTCTAAGAACGGTATTATTAAAGATACCATTCACGACAACCCAAAATCACATTCCATTGACAATGGAATCTTCATGGAAAACAAATCGATAGACATAATCGATACAAACTTCCATATCCAACCTATACTATAAATGGAATAACAGCAGAGCCTCTTAAATTCCATATATAATAACAATCTTCCTCGACAGAAGTCCACTTCGATCATAACCAAATCGATTCCATTTAATTCCAATGTAACATGTTAAATTGGAAAACTTTACTTTGGAAAATCTCCTTTAAATCTTAACAATAGATTTATAAATTCTAAATCCCATTTCACTGTAAATCGGGTTAAAGAACGAATGTCGCTAAAACACAGTTCACGATAAACCCAATTCGCATTCCATTAATAATCGGGTTAAAGAACAAGTGTTATTTAAAACACCATTCACGATAAACCCAAAAATCAGTTCTGGTTCAATTCCAATTAAATATTTATTAATTGGTATACTTCATTAAATCTAAATAAAAAAAGATTTAATCTTTTACTCAACTGGGTTTAAGAACAGTGTTAATGAAGACACCATTCACGACAAACACAAATCCAATTTGATAATCAATACAAGGCTCTGAATAGAAAATATATCGGCTTATATTCAATATCAAATACTACAACCAACAAATATCGTATTGGAAATAACAATATAAATATATCTTTCAAATTTCCATAACAATATCTGTATAATTAAGAAATTCAATATCGAAATATTCCGAAGTTAATTTCGATTAAAATCCATTTCCAAATTATATATTGGAAATTCTGGTTATTTTTAAAACCATTTCAAATCCAATTTACTTATTTTAAAAATAAATGGATTATAATTCTAGTTCAAAACTAGTTCATTTCAAAAAAAATCTATTTTTATCTTTTCAAATATGGAATTTTTCATCTCGATTATTTCCAAATCATTTCTTATGATTTTACGCTAAATATCGATATTTTTAATAATTTTATCAAGGCCCGTACAGTCGATTTCCATAACGGCCATCGAACTGCACTTATAGTGACCTTATCCAAGTTTGATTTGGACATAATTCCAAATCCAACCATTAGATTTCAAATCTCTAATATTCATTAGAAATCTCTTTCCGATACGAACCCAATGGTTCCAGTTTTAGGAGAATCCGACGGTCGGATCTCCCGTAATGTCCGTTTGAAGTCAATGGTCGAAATTCGCGAACTGCGGCATCGCGGCGCGTTCTATTATATATATATATATAATATTCCGTCGATTTCCATTTAAAACGTATTTTATAAATCATTTTAAATTCGTTTTCAAAACGATTTCAACTTCCAATTCAATTTCTAATCAAAATCGAATATTCCATATCATCGGTATATAAATGATAATATTTTCAAAACATGCGATTTTGAAATCAATTCTTTTTCTATATTCATTATAAAAATGAATAAAATCGACATAAATATCGTTCTCGTCAAAATGGCGTTAATCTAATCAACACGGCTATATATATTTAAATATAGTGAATATTAGGCACACATCCCTAAAACGAAACTTAATTAGGCTCACATCCGGTCATAAACTTATTGTAAATTTAGTCCCTGTTTTTCGAAAATTCATAAAAAAATATTAAAAAAATATAAAAAAATCACGTAAATTCGTATTTAAATAAAACATGTACTCGCCCAAAAATTCAGATCATAATAAAATCAAAACATGCATCAAAATCGAAAAAATACAGAAAACAGCGAAAAATGCAGTAATCTGCATCAAATCATGCACATATTTGGAATACTTGCATTCATCTGTGCAAGTATTCCTCTGTTATATTTTTACATGCAGTACTTGCATACATGTGTGCAAGTATTTAAAATAGTTGCATACATGTATGCAGGTTTCTGCACATATTTTATTTTCACATGTAAATACTTGCATACATGTGTGCAAGTATTTCAAATAGTTGCACACATGTATGCAGGTTTCTGCATGCATTTTCAACTAAAACAGCTTCAGAAATACTTGCATACATGTATGCAACTATTGGCAAAAGTTGCATACATGTATGCAACTATTTGCAAGTTTTTAAATTCACAATACATCCCTGTAATTAATGTTTTCTCTGTAAACCCGCCCCCTATTTTAGCTGCCGCCTGGAATCATCCGCCTGCCACTTTCCATACCTCCGCCTCTTTCGTTTTCTGTCCAAATTTTCAGGCGCTATCACTTAAAAAAAAAAAAAAAATTTCTAAAATCTGTAAACATTCTCGGAAGTCCACAGAAATTAAAAAAAAAAAGTTGCATAAATGTATGCAACTTTTACGAATAGTTGCATACATTTATGCAACTATTCGAATACACATGCATATGTTTATGCACTCCTGTTTGAAAAATTGCATACATGTATGCAGTTTTTCTATATAACTGCATACATGTGTGCATGTATGTCAAAATACATGCAAACGCGAATAAGTTGCACGTAGGTATGCAGTTTTTAAATAAATGCATCGGCAGATGCATGTTTTAACAATATGTGCATACATGTATGCATTTATACTGCAGTTTTGACGTAGATTTGAAATAAATGCATACATGTATGCAACTAATCGATTTATATGCATGTTTTGATGCAATTTACTGCATTTCGTTGATTTTCTGTATTTCGTGATTTCGACGTTGTTTTTGATGTTTTTTTGGTCTGATTTTTTTCACGATTATTTGATTTAATTAATTACGAATTTACATGATTTTTTTATATTTTTTTTGTATGTTTTTATATGTTTTTGAAAATAGGGACCTAATTTATAATAAGTTTACGACCGGGTTTTTTTTATATTTTGAAACCTAATAGGGACCTCTAAAAAACGGACCCTTAAATATAATCGTATCCATCCCAAATCGGACATCAAAATCATATGTTGATTCTTTTTTGAATATTGTCTGAAAATATTCGTTATTTTAAAATAATTGTTATTTTAAAATATTCATTCTTTCTGAACTGGAATCAGACACAGTCAATTACCATATAATGTGATTATATGGATTTCATACAATACATGTATACAACAACAGTGATAAATAATCATCCATCATCCAGATTGCATTTTACACTGCATAAGCATCAATATAAATATTTAACGCTTACACAGCTTGTCAACCAATCGATTGACATACAACTAATTACTGGGATTAGTGTATGTCCAATATCATCCCAAAACCCGTGTGGGGGTTTCGAACAATCAAACACAGGTTTTATTTGTGCAGTGTAACGACCCAGAAAATCTGAACCAATTTAAAATTTTTAAATTGGCTAAAATAATGGATTTTAATTATTTAAAATAAATATTTTAAATAATAGAGATGAAAACTGAGTTTGAATCGACAATTGAAAATGAATATAATTAATTATAATTATAAACAAGGCCTGAAGAGGCGCTGCAGTTTCAAAAATTGAATTCAAAATTTGTCGGACTGTACCGGATGCAAAACAAAACGGATTTTAGCGAAACCAAAAATATTTAAATCTGTTAGTGAATACCTTTCTAACGAATCTGAAAAATCGAATTTTCATAGCGGAAAGCAAAAGTTATGGCCAAATGAATTTTCAGAAAGGTCGCTATGGAATTTATATAGCCTGTGAAATTGGCCATTTTGCATACGACCTCGGAATTCGACGAAACCACTTTTGTTGGATCCGGGATGAGAAGTTATTGCTAGGTTTCAAATTTCATAATTTTTGAAGCTAGTATGTGAGCGTGGCAAAGGAAAACGTGTTTTGGTCAATTACAGTTAAATTGGATCGACCAGAAATTGGCCTTTTTGCAAACGGTCTCAGAATTCGTCGAAACTAGTTTTGTTGGGATCGTATCGTCAAAACATAGCTAGATATATTTTTATGGAATTTTTCGAATCAGTTTGTGGCCCTGGCAAATTGAAATGTACGTTCAAATTAAATATTGAATATTTTATATTTTAATTTGAAGGAAAACTGATTGAAATAGTCGAAAGGGTCTACGAAACATATCCCATTATGTTCGGAATGGGGGTATATAGCTAGGGGCGACAGTCGTTGGGTTCGATTTGCAGTTCGAATGTGAAATTCACCTTTTTGAATTTAATTGAATTAAATAATAATAATAATAATTTATATAAAGAAACCCCCCACCCCATCGTTCATAACCCTAGTCGCCACTTCCTTTGAACGGCTGAAATCGATCAAGGAAAAAACCCCAAATCGCCATCAAATTACAAAGAATTGAACCCCCGTTCTTTAGAGAAATTTGCAGAGCTTCCTTAGCTCTTTGATTTGATGCCCGTGTGATCGAAGTTCAGGGAGTGGGCTGTTCGTTTTAGCGCTCTAAAGAGGCGCCGTTTCGCCTTGGTTTCCGGCGAGAGGGCTAGTGCGAGTTGGCCACCGTTCATGGCGGTGAAAGCCCTGGCCAAGGCGCACGAGGTGGTGGGTCCAGATCTCGATCTCGTCGACGGGTGGAGGAACTAGGTGTAAACCTAGTTTGAGCAGACAAGGAAAAGCGACGGCCTGAGATTGAAGAAGAAAGGTAGCGTTTTTTAACGCTATAAATTTAATTAATTACGTTTTTAAATTGTTAGATGTTTGAAATTACATATCTTTTTGCTATGTTGACGAAATCCAGTGAAACAAGAGACAGTGGACTCGTGTGGACGCCTTCTACATTTTAGAAGAGACCGCGTATTTTTCTGAGCCTTCTGCTATTTTTGGTGGAGTGGAACCCAATGTGAGATTTCTAATTTAAAAACAATATGGAAAATGACGATGTATAAATTATATATAGTCGATGTATGAGTTATATAAGCGTTGTACACCTCATGTATAAGCGTTGTATAAGTTGTACGTTCGATGTATAAGTTATATATGCGTTGTAAAAAAAAATATATGTGTTGAAATAAAAGTGAATTGCTATATATAAATATATATATATATATATATATATACGCCCCTCGTCCACAAACCATGGACGATATTTATTGATTGTGATTGGTGTGAAAATTGATTGATAGTGAATGGTTGTTTGGGATTGTTTGTGGCTGATATTGATTGATTGTGGTTGAAAAATACCCGTTTGGGGTTGAGAAATATTTGGTTGAAACCACATAGGATTAGTTTGTGGAAATGAAATAAATATATACATGCCGCCTGCGTGCGAACTAGATGCATGATCCCCATTGTCAAAAACCGTGAGGTTTTAAGGTAGAGCGAGGAGCCGTACTAGGGACGGTCCCGGTTTTAACTACCCTGCCGTTATGCTGCCGAAATTTTGAATAATATTCGTGTGTTTGAATTATTTTCATTTGCTTAAACTATATTTATTCATTGAAATAGAAAACCTTCATGTGTTGAATTGATATTCATTCGTTGATTAGAAATTCATGTGTTGAATGGTATTCGTGTTTTAAATATAAAAATCACATTTTTATCTATATATAGAAACTATAGAAAACCTTCATGTGTTGAATGGTATTCGGGTTCTAAATATAAAAATCACCTTTTATCGACTATATGAACTGTGTAAAATAATCTCGTTTTGAAAGAAATTGTTTTATAAGAAAAATCCTATTTTTATCACCTATATATACACTATATAAAATAATAGTGTTTTGAAATGAATTGTTTTATAATAAAAATCCCATTTTTATTATATGCACGAATTGTTGAAATGTAAAGTGTTAAAAATAGCCACTCGTTCAAATAAACATATATGAGTTGAAATATTCATTAATTAGCTAATGATATGATTTTTGCCTATACATGCAACATTAGAATGAATGGTGTTTTTTAAACCAAATGGAAATCAAATATGAAGTTTAACGGAAAATGATAAATGATAAGAACTGTATATATGTACATGCATATTTATTGAACATGTTATAGCAAAGGGGCTAGAGAAGAGGAATAAAATTTTGTGCCCGACAAATAGGTACACATTCACTGTTTTGTTTGGGTGATGATTTTATGAGCCTGTTGGCTAGCCGCTTGGCTTTTTCTTTTTCTTTTTGACATGAGACGCCCGTGTGGCTATTTGGGAATTTTCCCAGCCCTCCCGTACAAAGGAGGTTATGGCGAAATTTTCCAAAATTTTAAGGCGTTAGTGAAATATTTGAAGTGAAAACGATATTGAAATTGTTGAATGAATTATATTTATATAAATATATAAATATAAATAAAATTAAAACGAAACGAGGCCGTGCAGTTCGTATTTTGAAACCGTGATTTCAAACAACTAGTGCGGGAAATCCGACCATTGGATTTTCCCGAAACCGCAACCGTTGGGTTCGCCTTGGAAATATCTTTCCCACGGCACCAACTTTGTAAAATTCCAACGGTTGGATTGTCTGGAATGTTTAATTCAAATCTGAAGAAAAACAGCGCCAGAAGCGATTATATTTATATATATATATATAAATATAATTATATATTTAATCGAATAACGACGCTGCAGTTCGTATTTTGAAATCGAAAATTCAAACGATTGTACCGGGAGATCCGACCGTCGGATTTTCCTGAAACTGGAACCGTTGGATTCGTTTTGAAAAGACCTTTCTAATGATGAAAATTTTGTGAAGATCCAATGGTTAGATTTTCAGATATGTGTAAATCAAATCTGAAGAAAAACAGCGCCACAGCCGCGTTATGGCCCGAAGCGTCGTTTTGAATAAATTGGCTATTTTAAAATAAATTAAAATAGCGATAAATCATTATAAAGTACCATAAACAATATGGAATGAAAATAAACTAAATTTGATCGATTTGTGTGGTATTTGATGGTTGAATGTGTTTGGCGTGAAAATTACATTAAAGAACAAAATTGGTGTTGTCGAATGATTTAACCATCGAAATAAATTGATTTGAAATTCTAAATATACGTGAATTATTTGAAAAGGCCGAGTTAATTCTCATTTCAAATAATTGACCGACGGTTGTAATTCGAAGATGAAGACGATGGTCGAAGACCGGAGATCTTCACCTCGTTTGGATGGTAACCGAGGTCCTGATTGGGAGGCATCCCGAAATATGGATAATGAGTGGTGATCGTACAGACGTACGTGGTGATCAAAGGGTTTGCGAGGTATTTAGTGCCTCCGGTTTCGTTCAGACCCAGAACGGACTTGTAAATGGACTGTGTGTCTGACATTAGATTTTATTCTGTGTCGATTGATCTCTGTTAAATATACATCTGTTTGGCGGCGGAGAATTTATTCTTTTGCTTAACACCCTTCTCTGAAATGCACGAGCTCAGAGGTTGTATATCGATGGACATCAGTCGCATGACATGAATTGCCTGTGTGGCATGCTAAGATGCAGTGATCAGGGCTTCTGTTGAAAAGCAAAGTCTTGTGGTGATGATCAAAGCACCGCCAGTGTGGCGTAGCTTTGTGTATAACGTAAAATCGCGAGCCTCACACCCCGGTATGAACCAGAAACGGGAGAAGGACCTCAGGGAGGGCATGCGTTTCTTCCTAGCTAGGGTGGTGTCAGTGACCTACCATCCCTGACATTTATATACTTTTCACCTATGTGGTTGTTGCTGTTGCGAGGCGCCTCGGTTTGATCGGACGATCCGGGTCCGATGGACTCATTCATTGGCTCGTTTACGCCCCAAAGGGCGGGGAAACGTATTGTTCAGGTATAATAATCCACATCGGTGGACCGGCCCTGTCGCTCCAAGGCTTGCCTGCGCGCTTGCCTGAGACTCGGGCTAGGCAGTCTCGAATTCGGTAAGGACTATCTTTTGCCTTGGTTCACGACGGAAACCCAATTTCCAAATACGTGACTGTGCGGTTTTGATTGTATACCTATATATATGGCGACATAGTGGTATGGGGCATTAATGCCGTCTATGATTGATAGTTATGATTTGAAATTGTTTTCAAAACATATAAACACTAGCAATAATATCAAATGCCTTTGTTTTATTCGTATCAAGCATATTTTGGCCGTTATAAGGTAAAAACTCTATCCTCCGGTTTGCGTTGCATTGTGTGATGGGAACTGAGTCTTATAACGGCTTCATTTTTATAAAATGCATTGCGTTGTTTTAAAAGAATGATTTGTTTAAAGCACTGGCAATCCAATGGAGTAAACCCGTTCCACGAAAGTGGCGTGGTCCTGTGATTAGCCATATTATATATGTGTTGAATAGATTTCTCATACCAGTCCCATGACTGACTCGTAGTTTGTTTCACTTTCAAACTCGGGTGCCCTTTTTCTTCACGGGCAGCCTTGTATTTAGGTTTAGCTGGTTCTTTCTGGATAGCTGGAGCTGGAGATGGATTCTATTATTTATCTCTTTTTATGCTGTTCAGCTCCTATTGTACATATTTTGTTTATTTCCGCTGTAGACATTTATGTATAGCTGAACTGTAATTGTACTAAGTAAGATCTTGTATACTGTGTAACTCTGATGATTACTTTTATCCAGTATATTCTATTGTTCATTATCTGGTGTATTTATTTAATTCTGTTCTGCTATTATTTGTTTCTGTGTTATATTCCTAAGATAACCCTTGCCGCCGTCAGTACGGGGTTTGGGGCTGTCACATGCAGTTAGGCGATGTGTAAAATTTATCGTCCCAATCAGTATCAGTAAAATGTGTGAACATAAACAAATTGTCCGATTTGTTTATAAATATTTATTTCATTCATATACACGTTAAAAATTATATTTTTAACTATAAAATATTTTTAACTATATAAAATATTTTTAACTATATAAAATATTTCATTCTATTCCACATCACACAATTAACTTTCACAACAAAATCAAACAAACAAACAAGTCGCCCATGGTCTGTGGACGACGGGTGTCAAGTGCTGCTAAGCACCGCCTGCATCCTAGTATATATTTCAACTAGAAAATAAATAAAAGTGAGGAGTTCTCACCGAGGGTTCCACTCCTCCATTTCATTTCTGAAATTCAAAACAGTCTGGATTTGCCCGCAATTCCAACGCAGTCTTCTCTACGCTGTTCATATACAAAAAAATCCCATTTTTATTTCAACGTTATAAAAATCACCTTTTTATTTCACTATGTATATAACAAAAATTAGATTTTTATTTCGCTGCATAAATAAAGATTATATTTTTATATTCCCTATTATACAAAAATTCTATTTTCAATCCGCTACTCATATAAAAATCGAATTTTTATTTCGCTACAACATATATAAATATCGTATTTTTATATTCTCTATCTTATAAAAATCATATTTTTATAATCTGTACTATATAAAAATTGGATTTTTATTATCTCTACTATATAAAAATCATGTTTTTCTATAAAACAAAAAATCATATTTTTAGCTTGCTACTTATATGATAAAAATCATATGTTTACTTCGTTTTTATGTGATAAAAATCAAATCTTTTACTTTGGAAAAATCATAGTTTTCGTTGATTCAAAATCATATTTTTCCTCAACGCTATCTACATTAAAAATCACGGCTTCACAAATAAAAAAACATAGCTTTATAAATTAAAAACCATATATATCTTCTATAAAACAGAAAATGAATTTTCTCATAAACTGAAAATCATATTATATATTTTTATAAAGTTAAACATTAAATAAAGAAAGATAAATAAAATAAAAAGCTTACAGGTGGTTAAGAGGAGGGAGGGGGTTTCTTCGCGTTCGTGGTGCGTGGCAGGGTCGGAAGTGGTGGCGGGTGGTTCAGCTTCGTGGTGGTGGGCCGAGGGAGCACGCGGCGTCGGTCTTGGAGTTAGGACGTGGGGTTTCTTCGACGCCACAGGGGATGGGAGCAGCGGGTGATGGGGAGATCGCCGGAGGAGGGATCGATGAGGTTGCGGTGGCGGTGGCTCGCCAGGAGGGCGACGGAGACGGGGTCGAGGGGGAACATCGCGGGATTTTTCTTTTATTTCAATTTCTGGTTCGAACGGTAATGGGGGGGCTGGGTTGACCGCGTGGAAAAGGGGAATTAGGTTTTCTAAGTGATGTATTTATATAAATTTTATATTAATATTTATCTCCTTTAATTCACTAATTAATTCATTTCACATCCGAGCTCCATACAAACTCCAATGACTGTCCCCCCAGCTAAATACCCCCATTCCGAACACAATGGGATATGTTTTATAAGATGATTCAACTGTTTCGATCAGTTTTCGTCAAAATCAAAATATAAATCTATATATTGAATTTGAACGCGCATTTCAATTTACCGGAGCCACATACGGACTCTGAAAATTCCCGAAAAATATTTTCTAGCTTCGTATTAACGATACAGTTCTAGAAAACTAATTTTGTCAAATTCTGAGACCGTTTGAAAAATGGCCATTTTCTGGTCGATCCAAATTGACTGAAACTGTCAAAACACATTTTCCTTCGCCACGCTCACATATTGATTTCAAAAGTTACGAATTTTGGAATCTAGCAATAACTTGACATCCCGGATCCAACAAAAGTGGTTTCGTCGAAAACGGAGGTCGTTTGCAAAATTTCATTTTTTAAGGGCTAAAATTCCATATCGACTATTCTGAAATTTCAGCTGGGAATAACTTTTTATTCCCGCTACGAAATTTCAATTCTTCGGATTCGTTGGAAATATATTTTCAAATAGATTCTAATATTTTTCGTTTCACTAAAATCCGGTTTATTTTGAATCCTGTACAATCATTTGTAATCGAATTTTCGATCTACCGCGCCATTTTCAATTCCTTTTATAATTAAAAATAAATATTTATATTCTAATGTCGATTCAAATAAATATTTCTGTTCTAATTCTATTCAACATAAATTTCTCGTCGTCATTATTTAAAATAATTCATTTCAAATATTCAAAATTCATTAAAAATTGCCAAAAATAAAAAATTTAAATTGGTTCGGATTTTTTGGGTTATTACAATCTCCCCCACTTAAAACTTTTCATCCCCGAAAAGGAACGAAGCTGAAAGCTGTTTAACTAATCAACTCAACCTTCGGTTTTTCATTATGGCTTAAGTTCTTCAACTTTTCAGTTTCTAAGAACTTTTCAAATTTTTCAAAAATTTGGCTAACATCCTAAATTTTCAAAAAAAATCGCCATAATCTCCCCTACACGGGAGCACCGGGAAAATCCTGAAATTGTCATACAGGCCTCTTTAATCCAAAAGGAAAAGAAACAGCCAAGCAGCTAGCCAATCGGCTCATAAAATCATCAAAAACCCCAAGAAATACAAAAACATGTACCTATTTGTTGGGCAAACAATTTTATTCCTCTGCTCTAGCCTCCTTGCTATGACCTGTTCACACATATATATGTACATGCATGCATTTCCAAACAATTTTCAATACAGTTCAATTTTTGGTACAATTTGGCTAAATGGTTCAAATTTTAATTAATCAACCAATAATTAAACAACACAATCAGCAATCAATTTGTTGATTATCTTTTCAAATTCATAGCTTTTTAACATAGTCCAAAAATCAGATTTTTGATGCCAAATCACAACAATAACCCTATCTAGTTTTGGTTCTCACACTAGTCAATTGGAAATATATAAAAATCTCACTTTCGAAACACAAAAATAAATGCTGATGACGACGCGTCAATCATCAGAATCATGTCCGAGCGACTAGAGTGTGATTCAATATCTATCCAGTATATTTGAGGCGTCGGATACACGTGGATCAGACGTATATTCAAAATCTCCATATACCCGATTGTCTAAATTCAATACAAATAAATAATCAAATACGTATAATAAGATTTAATTTTTAAAACAAAATTTGTTTTCATTAAATCCTACTCTTCTAACACGTTTTAGGATACTACTGATCTCATCTCTTACGAGTCATTCTCATTGGATAATGCTAATCCAATCTCTGATGAATTCTTTCGTTTGGTTCTAACGCGTGTTGTTCTTCGAGCTTTGTAAACCAAAGCTCTGATACCAAAATGAAACGACCCGAACTTCCCCGTGAAGGAAAGCCTGGATTGAGTTGAGAACAAGCCACATCAGAACACAAACAGAAGAACATTTCATTGTTTATTACAACAATTTACATCAGAATACAAGAATATACAGGGTATGAATAAATATTATACATCAGAAAATATCAGAGATTTAAATGCATTACTACAAAAGCAAAACTACTAACTGCCCGTGCGGAAAATAGGGGCACCCAGAGTTTAGGTCAAAACAATAAACTCCAGGTCAGTCATGTGACTGGTGTAAGAACTAAAACAATTATTCATCTTTATTTTAAAGTTAGGTAAATCAAGGGACCACGCCGTATAACACGGAACGGGTTTTCTCCGAAGAATACCAGTGCATAAAACTACTGCGCAATGCTAAGTAAAGAACAATGAAGCTATTATAAGACTCAGGTCCCATCACACAATGCAACGCAAGCCGAAGGACAGAGTTTTTACCTTATAATAGCCAAAAATGCTTGGTACATGAAATTTCATCATTTATTATTACTATAAGTGTATAGTGTCAAAACAATTTCAATCATAAGTATCAATCATAGACGACATAAGTGCCCCATACCACTATGTCTTCATATATAGGTTTACAATTAAAACCGCAAAATGTCATATTGGAAATTGGATTTCCATCTGTGAACCAAGGCAAGGGATCGTCCTTACCGCTTCAAGATGCTCTAGCCCGCCCCTCAGGTACAGCCGCAACTACACCTTGGATCGTCAGGGCCGGTCCACTCGATGTGGATTATAATTCCTGAACATTGCGTTTCCCCGCCCTATGGGGCGTAAATGAGCCAAATGACTCCATCGGCCCGGATCGACTGATATAACTGAGGCACCTCGCTACCCATCATCCACATAAGTAAAATGTCAGGGCGTGCAAAACGCTGACACCACTCCTAACTAGAAAGAAACACATGTCCTCCCTGAGGTCCTCTCCCGTTTCTGATTCACACCAGGGTGTGAGGCTCGCGAATTAACGCTATACAAAGCTATGCCACAAAGGTCGTGCTTTGACCATCAACCACAAAAATCTGCTTTTCAACAGAAGCCTTGATCATTTGCATCTCAGCATGCCACACAGGCAATTCACGCCATGCAACCGACGTATATCAATCACACAGAATGAAATCTGATGTCAGACACACATCCATTTACAAGTTCTTTCTAGGTGTGAACAAAACTGGAGGAACCTTATTCCTCGTATATCCATCGATCTCCAAGTACGTCTAGACGATCACCAACTGATTCCCTCCTATTGGGTGCACAACCCAATCAAGATCATCGGTAATTATCCAAACGATGTGAAGACCTCCGGTCTTCGACCACCGTCTTCATCGTCAACTTATCGTCGATTCAGTTATTCAGAATGGGATAAACTCGGTCTTTTCGAATAACTCACGTATATAATAAACAAATGTTATAAAAGTACAACATACGCCCTATTCCAATCCAGAATATTCCTTTATTCAAATATTCGTTTACTTTGGGAAAGGTTCCCATTAATTTTATCAAAGATAAATTCTTTAAATTTATTCTTTAATCTTCCTTTGAATATCAATTCAAACCAAATTATGGTTTATCCAAACTAACCGGGATTAGCGAACCTTACTGAAGTAATCATTTGTTTTAATTTCCCAATCCCAACCTGTTCATCCCATGAAGTAAAACTGGTCGTACTTCATATCTAACACTATAGTGTTATCAGTAAATTAAATTACCATTTCACATTCAAATCTAATTAAAGATTTAACTATCGCCTGGAGAAAAACTGGTGATACTCCATTCTCGATCATTTCAATCTAATTAAAGATTCATTAAAACTCCACTTGGTTTTAATCTTCCCAAAAATCAATATTAATGATTATTTAACTTGGGAAATAATAAACTGTCTTTTTACTAGGTTAAAGAACCAATGTCATTTAAACACGGTTCACGATAAACCCCAAAATCACATTCCATTCCATCAGCCCTTAACCGTAAATTAGCAAGTGAACAATTCCCTAAGTATTAACCTCGAAGGCTGAACCCAACATCAGATCAATACCCAGATAACCATTCAACTTAACTAATCTTCAGTTAGTTTCTGATTTTCTTAACTCCGTTGGGTCTAAGAACGGTATTATTAAAGATACCATTCACGACAACCCAAAATCACATTCCGTTGTTAATGGAATCTTCATGGAAAACAAATCGATAGATATAATCGATACAAACTTCCATATCCAACCGATACTATAAATGGAATAATGGCAGAGCCTCTTAAATTCCATATATAATAACAGTCTTCCTCGACAGAAGTCCACTTCGATCATTACCAAATCGAATTCCATTTAATTCCAATTTAATATGTTAAATTGTAAAACTTTACTTTGGAAAATCTCCTTTAAATCTTAACAAAAGATTTATAAATTCTAAATCCCATTTCACTGTAAATCGGGTTAAGGAACGAATGTCGCTAAAACACAATTCACGATAAACCCAATTCACATTCCATTAATAATCGGGTTAAAGAACAAGTGTTATTTAAAACACCATTCGCGATAAACCCGAAAATCAATTCTAATTCAATTCCAATTAAATATTAATTAATTGGTATACTTCATTAAATCTAAACAAAAAAAGATTTAATCTTTTTCTCAATTGGGTTTTAGAATAGTGTTAATGAAGACATCACGACAAACCCAAATCCCATTTAATATTCAATACAAGGCTCTGAATAGAAAATATATCGGCTTATATTCAATATCAAATAGTACAACCAACAAATATCGTATTGGAAATAACAATAAAAATATATCTTTCAAATTTCCATAATAATATATGTATAATCACGAAATTCAATATTGAAATATTCTGAAGATAATTTCGATTCAAATCCATTTCCAATTTATATATTGGAAATTCTGGCTATTTTTAAAACCATTTCAAATCCAATTTACTTATTTTAAAAATAAATGGATTATAATTCTAGTTCAAAACTAGTTCATTTCGATAAAAATCTATTTTTATCTTTTCAAATATGGAATTTTTCATCCCAATTCTTTCCAAAACATTTCTTATGATTCTACACTAATTACCGATATTTTTAATAATTTTATCAAGGCCCGTACAGTCGATTTCCATAAACGGCCATCGAACTACACTTACAGCGACCTTTTCCAAATTTGATTTGGACATAATTCCAAATCCAACCGTTAGATTTCAAATCTCTAATATTCGTTAGAAAGCTCTTTTCGATACGAACCCAAGGTTCCAATTTTAGGAGAATCCAACAGTCGGATCTCCCGTAATGTCCATTTGAAGTCAATGGACGAAATTCGCGAACTACCGCAGCGCGGCGCGTTCTATTCAGGCCATTATATTATATATATATAATCTATATTCCGTCGATTTCCATTTAAAACGTATTCTATAAATCGTTTTAAATTCGTTTTCAAAACGATTTCAACTTTCTATTCAATTTCTAATCAAAATCGAATATTCCATATCATCGATATATAAATGATAATATTTTCAAAACATTCGATTTTGATATCAATTCCTTTTCGATATTCATTATAAAAATGAATAAAATCGATATAAATATCGTTCTCGTCAAAATGACGTTAATCTAATCAACACGGCTATATATATTTAAACATATTCGTGTCCATCCCAAATCGGACATCAAAATCATATTTTGATTCTTTTCTGAATATTGTTTGAAAATATTCGTTATTTTAAAATAATTGTTATTTTAAAATATTCATTCTTTCTGAACTGGAATCAGACATAGTCAATTACCATATAATGTGATTATATGGATTTCATACAATACATGTATACAACAACAGTGATAAATAATCATCCATCATCTAGAGTGCATTCTACACTGCATAAGCATCAAATATAAATATTTAACGCTTACACAGCTTGTCAACCAATCGATTGGCGTACAACTAATTATTGGGATTAGTGTATGTCCAATATCATCCCAAAACCCGTGTGGGGGTTTCGAACAATCAAACACAGGTTTTATTTGTGCAATTAGGCGATGTGTAAAATTTATCGTCCCAATCAGTATCAGTTTAATGTGTGAACATAAACAAATCGTCCGATTTGTTTATAAATATTTATTTCATTCATATATACGTTAAAAATTATATTTTTAACTATAAAATATTTTTAACTATATAAAATATTTTTAACTATATAAAATATTTCATTCTATTCCACATCACACAATTAACTTTCACAACAAAATCAAACAAACAAGTCACCCATGGTCTGTGGACGACGGGTGTCAAGTGCTGCTAAGCACCGCCTGCATCCTAGTATATATTTCAACTAGAAAATAAATAAAAGTGAGGAGTTCTCACCGAGGGTTCCACTCCTCCATTTCATTTCTGAAATTCAAAACAGTCTGGATTTGCCCGCAATTCCAATGCAGTCTTCTCTACGCTGTTCATATACAAAAAAAATCCCATTTTTATTTCAACGCTATAAAAATCACCGTTTTATTTCACTATGTATATAACAAAAATTAGATTTTTATTTCGCTACATAAATAAAGAATATATTTTTATATTCTCTATTATACAAAAATTCTATTTTCAATCCGCTACTCATATAAAAATCGAATTTTTATTTCGCTACAACGTATAAAAATCGTATTTTTATATTCTCTATCTTATAAAAATCATATTTTTATAATCTGTACTATATAAAAATTGGATTTTTATTATCTCTACTATATAAAAATCATGTTTTTCTGTAAAACAAAAAATCATATTTTTAGCTTGCTACTTATGATAAAAATCATATGTTTACTTAGTTTTCATGTGATAAAAATCAAATCTTTTACTTTGGAAAAATCATAGTTTTCGTTGATTAAAAATCATATTTTTCCTCAACGCTATCTACATTAAAAATCACGGCTTCACAAATAAAAAAACATAGCTTTATAAATTAAAAACCATATATATCTTCTGTAAAACAGAAAATGAATTTTCTCATAAACTGAAAATCATATTATATATTTTTACAAAGTTAAACATTAAATAAAGAAAGATAAATAAAATAAAAAGCTTACATGTGGTTAAGACTAGGGAAGGGGTTTCTTCGCGTCCGTGGAGCGTGGCAGGGTCGGAAGTGGTGGCGGGTGGTTCAGCTTCGAGGTGGTGGGCCGGGTGTAACACCCCACGTCCATTAATGTCACTCACAAAGGGAATGAATTAACTTCTATGGAGGTTTTAGGTGAATATAGAACAGTAAAATTTCAACAAGACAGATATAAAATAGTACTTGGAAATTTAAAAACTTTATTTCAATTGCAGCAGAAGTCAAAACATGTTTGATTACATCATAACACCATAATCAAAGTCAAGTACAATATCTATCTTGATAAAACAAGTACATAATCCCATTACATAAATAGCCATTAAAAAGAAAGATAACAAGCTGGACTTTACTTCAGCAGTCCAAGCTTTCCAAGAGATAAGCAATCCGATCAGACTCCACTGGAACTTGGCCCAACCTGAGGACCTGAAGGGAGAAAAAGATGAAAAAGAGGGGGGTCAGACATAAAGTCTGGCGAGTATGATAATTCTACAATACTATTATCAAAATAACTGGACAAAGGCATAAGCTGGAAAACAAGGAAATGTCTATGAAAGAGCAGATTAAGGACATAGACAATCGCTAAAGGAAACGTTATAGGCGCTCCTAAATACTAAATGATAAACACTATACTGCACCACACCAGTCACCCTAAAGATTGATTCCACTTAGCTTCACTTAGAAACTTTCTTAATGGCTTTACGTACTCCTAACTGACTACATAGGTGCCGCCTGCCCCTATCTCCACTAGGTGTACCCCACTTTCCATTTTTCGATCGGCTCCCTACTCGTAGATACCCGTGCTGGCCCCACAGTGGGGTGTATCATTCCCCTAAAGTGGCAACCCGACATAACGGAGATGCACGGCTTATACCTACACGATGCAACAACGTCTTACCTACCAGCCCGGGTCCACACACGCATATGAAACCCGTTGGACTTGCGTTGCCACCGCTCCCTGTTTTGGCCTCTTATAGTCAAACCCAGTATGCGTGTCCCGTCCTCGACTTGGGTCGAGCCCACAAAGATACTTTTTGGGATACTGGTTGAAATGGGCCCCCATTATTTCCCACAAGCATTCCACCTAAGCTTGTCCCATTAGTCCATCCACTTAACTCACTTAGTCATGTTCATTTACATGTGTATTTGGTTAAGTTTAATCGTATTTCAAATGCCTCTAAAGGCAACCACTAGATTCCTCATGCCACCCAAGGCACCTACTTAACCCCCATGTCCCACCTTACATGATTATCTGGCTAAGTATTTCTTAATTCATTAAGGCCATAACCTCATAAAGACCTCTCACATTAGACTGGCATTTATGGCAGCTGGATTTGTCGGGCGGGTCCGGGCAGTCTTACACCATAAAAGAGTCTAACCTCGTGTCTTTACAACTGTTATGCTTTAGTTTGGGCCTAGGACCTCTCACATTGGGCCGACATTTGTGACTACTGGATTTGCCGGGCGGGTCCGGGCAGGTTTACGTCACAAACGGGTCCAACCTCGTGTCCTAAGCATTGATTATTATTAATAATCCACTTTCCCCAATTTTAATAATTCCCTACTTGAATTATTAATTAATTCCAAATTTAACAAAGTCCATAATTGACTCAATTATGGACATCCATTTAAGGCATGCAAAATCTTATCAATTGCACCCCAATTTATTAATTTCCTAATATTACCCCTACCCCACGTTTGAACGTTTATTCGCAAAATGTATGCTAGACCCGATTAGTCTAACTCATAGCATAAAAGAAAATATTCACAACAACAACATATATATGTGACTAAATAAATCATAACAAGGGGTAAAACTTGCATACATTACAACTTGCATAAGGTTATACATGTCATGGATCTAAGGGTGTCAACTTATTCATAATTCACATAATATGATTTTGATCAAATTTCATAAACTTGTATAGGACATGTGTGAATCAACATCATTAACAATATGGTTTTATATGGGTACACCTAACTCAATAGGCAAATTCCCAAAAATCAAAATTCATTTAATCATAGATTCATGTATATGGGTACACCTAATTTAATAAGCAAATTCTCATATTCAAGATCCAATTAATTTGTAGATTCATGTATATGGGTACACCTAAACCAATAGGCAAATTCCCATAATCAAGATCTATTGTAAAAAAAACATAAACTTTAAACATGATCCAATTCGCATAAATACTAACATCATGATTTTACAACTTGTATGATTCAACACAACTTAACATGACATCATTATCATATAACATAAGTATTTCAACATATGTGATAATATGAGATCTACAACATATATAAGATTTACAACATAGCATATCATAATTTGCAACATAGCATGATATGATTTACAACATAGCATAGCATGGTTAATCACATATGACATAGCATAGGATTATTTACAACATAATCACTACAACATAACAACATATATATGATAATATAATAGCATAACAAGAGATCCACAACATAATTTACAAATACATAACAATTCATATCACTTTCTTGTGATCCATTCATAACTTAATCAAATTATTTTATAATAATATTGTGAGATTCATCATACTCACAATTTTAAAGAAGAGAAATAGAAAGAGAGAGAGCTTTTGATTTGATTTGAGTAGATTTAGTTTGTAGATTAGGTCTTATTCTTCTTTAGTTTGTGACGGCTATGCTGAACTCCATGGCAACGGCATGTCGGTAGCTCTCCAATTTTTCAAGTGATTTAGGGTTAGAGTCTACCCACTTATTTATAGATGTTAGGATTCATCTAGGCCATTAGATTTAACCTAGAAATAACCGCAGCCATTCAGACCAGATGGGGTTTATCTTATTGACTCAGCAATGAGTCAGAAGTGACTCAGCAAACACTCAGCAAATTAATAAACTTCTATTCATGTTTACATTAACTGCCCATATATATATAAATATATATATATATATATACACACACACGCACCTATTCATGAATTCAAATTAATCCATAATTAACTTATGACCATTTCTACACATTAATTTTCCAATTAATGTCTTAATTCCATTTTTCGCCTTTTAAGGCAATTCACATATCTCAAATTTGTTATATGCCTTTTTAAGGGTATTTCGTGCAAATTCTCAATATTAATTCTTTTAATTTGTGAATATTAATATTAACAGAAATACGGGGTGTTACACCGGGGGAGCAAGCTGCATCGATCATGGAGTTAGGGCGTGGGGTTTCTTCGACGTCATAGGGGATGGGAGCAGCGGGGGATGGGGAGATCGCCGGAGGAGGGATCGATGAGGTTGGGGTGCCTCGCCAGGAGGGCGACGGCGACGGGGTCGAGCGGGAACATCACGGGATTTTCCTTTTATTTCAATTTCTGGTTCGAACGATTATAGGGGGGCTGGGTTGACCGTGTGGAAAAGGGGAATTATGTTTTCTAAGTGATGTATTTATATAAATTTTATATTAATATTTAATTCACTAATTAATTCCTTTCACATCCGAGCTCCATTTGAACTCCAATGACTGTCGCCCCTAGCTAAATACCATCATTCTGAACACAATGGGATATGTTTCGTAAGCTGGTTCGACTGTTTCAATCAGTTTCGTCAAAATTAAAATATAATTCTATATATTGAATTTGAATGCGCATTTCAATTTACCGAGGCCAAATACGGACTCTAAAAATTTCCGAAAAATATTTTCTAGCTTCGTATTGACGATACAGTTCTAACAAAACTAATTTCATCAAATTCTGAGACCGTTTGAAAAATGGTCATTTTCTGGTCGATCCAAATTGACTGATACTGTCAAAACACATTTTCCTTCGCCACGCTCACATATTGATTTCAAAAATTACTAATTTTGGAATCTAGCAATAACTTGACATTTTGAATCCAACAAGTGGTTTTATCAAAAACGGAGGTCGTTTGCAAAATTTTCATTTTTAAGGGCCAAAATTCCATAGCGACTATTCTGAAATTTCAACTTGACATAACTTTTTATTCCCGCTATGAAATTTCAATTTTTCGGATTCTTTGGAAAGATATTTTCAAATAAATTCTAATATTTTTCGTTTCACTAAAATGCGGTTTATTTTGAATCCTGTACATTCATTTGAAATTTGAAATCGAATTTTCGAACTACCGCGCCATTTTCAATTCCTTTAATAATTAAAAATAAATATTTATATTCTAACGTCGATTCAAATAAATATTTCCGTTCTAATTCTATTCAACATAAATTTCTCGTCATCATTATTTAAAATAATTCATTTTAAATATTCAAAATTCATTAAAAATTGCCAAAATAAAAAATTTAAATTGGTTCGGACTTTCCGGGTTATTACAGGATTACAAGATTTCAAGTGCAGACACAATTCCTAAAAAACCCGATGTTGAAATTTTACATAGTGGTACTCATAAGAACAGGATTCTATTTTCAAAAGGTATACCAATTATGTTCATCTTTCATTTCGATTTCATTGTTATGCTCCATTATAGATTAGAAATCTAGTGTATGCTTGTCTTTTTCCCCTCCCTTTTCTTATAGGCCATAGTTCGGGAGCTCTACAACATGGTTTGCAAACTTCTACACTTAGATGCGGAGAAGGTGTGTAGTTAATCGTGACCATCAATTTTTATTGTTTGAACAACTATATCATATTTACTTAGATTTATGTTGTTTTCATTTATGTATATATGTAAGGTTGAGACCTGGGATAACTTTGATGAACAAAAGCCTGTTGTGCTGAAATTTTCTGATAAAACTTCACTTGAAGCTCAACTGCAGACGGATCAGGAGGTTAGAATATGCTGCACTTAATACTATTCTTGCTTGATATGCCATTCTACTAGCTAAAATATTGGAAATCAAACAGGATTATTATCTATGTTGCAGAAGTAATAAAATGTTTGTTAACCCTCATAGCTTAAAAGCTTTAGTCATTTATATATGAACTTTGCTTTTTGTTTCACAGTGCCATCTTATTTAAATGTCTTGCCATACACAATAATATCATTCACCTATTTCTTTACATTTCTTGCTTTAATAAAAATTTCTTTTTAATGTCTAGTCATGCATGTCTGCTGAAAAACAAACTTTATTTCTCCTTGGATACTTCTTTACCAGCATCATATTTCTTTTTTCTTTCAGTGTAGATAATTCTAAAGATAAAACATAGCCTATTGCTTCCATCTAATTCGGGTGAGGATTCAACAAGAAATCAATTGTCTTTGCTTCCCATGGAACCTTTTAGATCACTAGTTACTATTGTTGGTGGGCCTACATCCACAAATGGTTCAGCTGGACCTGGTACCTTTCTTCTAGAAGGACCCAACTATAGTTCATCATGGGTAGATCCAGAAGAAGATGTGGACGTTTTGAGTAATGTGACTAAAATAGATGGCAGAGGACTTACAGGATTGAAAACTTAGGGAACACATGTTTCATGAATAGTGCTCTCCAGTGTTTAGTGCATACCCCCGACTTAGTTCAATTTTTTCTAGAGGATTACACACAAGAAATGAGCTTAATCCACTTGAAATGAAAGTAAGATATTTACTCTTAGTAATGAATGCTTAATTTTAATCTATTTTTGATAAGAGAAAAGTTCACTATTTTGCAGGGTGAACTTGCGATTGCATTTTGAGATCTTTTAAGGGAATTATGGTCATCTGAACGGTCATCAGTTGCACCACGAACGTTTAAATCAACACTTGCCCGCTTTGCTCCTCAGTTCATAGGGTATAATCAGCATGATTCTCAAGTGAGCATATTCCACTCATCTATTCGTTTATCTTTTGTTTATTGCATGTCTTTCCGAATTCTTTGACTTTAGAACCAGTCAGTATACCACATAACTTCAATATTTATCGTGTTGTCGTTCTTTAATGGTTTAAACATGGCTAACACTGCCTATTTATTCCACTCTAGAATTGTTGTTTTTAATACCTAGAAAAAAGTCTTCAATGCATTTCATGCACTAATGCCACTTGATTTTTCACTCAACTTTTCTCAATGTTATTTGCTAAAGTGCTCCACCTTTATACTGGGAATTTAAATGGATAGATAAATTATTAACTGACAGCAATAACCTGCTCAATAATTCACCACACCAACAGGATAAACACCAGTGTGCTGATAATGCCAAATAATATCCAATCCATGTGTATACTTCCATTAAAAAATTAAATCCAAATAAAAAAAAGCCACGCTACGATTTTTTAATAAAACCTTATTTGAAGCTCAACAATTAACGTTATGTTTCTATTTTCTTATTATTTTAGTATGGTTATGTGGATACTAGTACATTCAGTTGTTCAACCAGCACTGTTTCTAAAGGAGTATAGTGTATTGTGTTTGTATATAGTATACGGTTATGCCGCACCAAGGATGACATACAAAAGTGCAAATTCATAGTCTAATTTAGCAGTTTATTATATGGCAGTTTAAAATGACATCTGTTGCTAGCATGGGACTTTTGGGTTGGCAACTTCCTTAAGTGTCACACATGTATTGGTTAGTCCACCTCCCTTTTATATTTTATAATGTTTAACAAAATGAAAAAGATATTTCTATAGTTATTTTCGAATCTACTCGCCGCAGAACTAAGGCCGAGTTAACCGCATGCTGTAAAAATTTATATTGGTTAATAGTTTCATTTCAAGCAAATTGTTGGAGGCCTAATGTACTTTATAACAACATGAACAGATATAATGTTTAGTATTCCCTTAGCAGGTATATATATCAAACCCCACTGGAAAACAATACCAGAGCAAGTCAAAAGCCTGAAATAAATTTCAAACGTCTGAACTAGGCCTAGGAATTACCTAAGAACATTTTCAGACGTCTAAATAAATTTCTGATGTCTGCAATGGTCTCGGGGCGTTGGCTGAAATCCATTTCAAACATCTAAAATCTATTTTCAGACGTCTGAACCAGGTCAAACGTCAGAAAATATGTTCAAACGTCTATAATTACTATCGACCGGTGGAGACCACGATCGATAGTTTAAGTTGTTTCAGGAGAGAACTGACACTTGAAATGCACACTTTATAATAATTACTATCGTTTATTTCCAGAGATAGTAGACTCTCCGAAGGAGTACACAGCTGAAAAAAGTGGAATGCCTATTGCCACCAAACCATTCTATAAGTTCCTTATTTACAGTATCGTATATCAACATATAAAGAATATCACTATACTAGGATGTAATACTATCTCATATAAAAAATGTCACCATAGTAAAAGTACATAAAATACAGAACATAACTAAACTTCTATAATAATAATAACAATAAGATTTATAATAGTAGTACATTAACTAAGATTTATAAAAAATTAACTAAACTTATAAAAATTAACCAAGTATAATAAATTAACTAACTATTATAAAAAATCGACTAAGTTTACTAATCTTATAAAAATTAAGAAGTTTAGTTCATAAAAAAGTTAACTAACATATAAAAATATAAAATATTATCAAATATTCTATAATAATAATAGCAATAATTAAAAATTAACTAAGTATTATAAAAATTAACTAACTATTGTAAAAAAATTAACTAAGTTTACTGATTTTATATAAACTAAGAAGTTTAGTTCATAAAAGTTAACAAAGTATATAAAATATAAAATATTACCAAGTATTCTATAATAATAATAACAATAATTAAAAATTAACTAAGTATTAAATTAACTAAGTTTACTAATTTCATAAAAATTAAGAGGTTTAGTTTATATAAGTTAACTAAGTATATAAAAATATAATATATTACCACGTATTCTATAATAATAATAGAAATAATTAAAAATTAACTAAGTTTTATAAAAATTAACCAACTACTATAAGAAATTAACTAAGTTTACAAATTTTATAAAAATTAAAAGGTTTAGTTTATAAAAGTTAACTAAGTAAATAAAAATATACAATATTACCAAGTATTGTATAATAATAATATCAATAATTAAGAATTAACTAAGTATTATAAAATTTAACTATCTATTATAAAAAATAAATTAAGTTTACTAATTTTATAAAAAATAAGAAGTTTAGTTTATAAAAGTTAAGTATATAAAAATATACAATATTACCGAGTATTCTATAAAAATAATAGTAATAATTAAAAATTAAGTATTATAAAAATTAACAAACTATTTTAAAAAGTTAACTACGTTTACTAATTTTATAAAAATTAAGTTTAGTTTATAAAAAAAGTTAACTAAAGTATATAAAAAATATAAAATATTACCAACTATTCTATAATAATAATGGCAATAATTAAAAATTAATTAAGTTTACTAATTTTATAAAAATCGAGAAGTTTAGTTTATAAAAATTGAGTATATAAAAATATAAAATATTACCAAGTATTCTATACTAATAATAACAATAATTAAAAATTAACTAAGTATTCTTAAACTTGCTTCTTCTTGTATTCTTTTTTCTTATTGTCAAGCATTGTTTTCTTGTTAATGTGTAAGCATGACCAAATGCTAATATGAACACATGTGTATAGGTATTGGAGATAAGCATCGTTGTGCATTCGGCTATAATCAGAACATCGTTAGACGCTTTTGAAGATCCCTCAACAATAAGACCACTTATGATATCTGATTACGGAGGAAACAGTAACTTTTAGATATTCATTTTGTTGGTAATCGACGCAAACTTGTTTTATGGAAATTTTGTTTTGTTTATAGATATCGTGACTTTGCTCAACGAACATTGTGTAAATATAGTTTATGTTATTTTTTTATGAAAATTATGTAAAGCTTGTTTATTGATGATGTCTTCATGTATCAATATTGTGTTATAAAATTAGTTGGTTGATATATATTTACATGTTGATATGTTTGAGCATGAATATTTTGATACTACAATATGTAAATGTTGTGATAGATGCGAAAGAACGTTCTGATACATGGCAAAACACTGTGATGGTAAAGAACATGTAAACTTGGCAAAACACTGTGATAGTAAAGAACATATAAACTATAGCAAAACGCAATGACAATAAAGAACATATAAACTTCGAAAAATACTACGATATGTGGTTACAAGCTATAGAAAAGGGAAGATAACAACATTTCTAAAACAATATAAAACGCTGTATAAATATTAGGACAACATCATTTGAAATGTTGCATTATATCAATTTTCTACAGCGTTTTTTAATGTATTGTGATATATCCAGGACCTATAACATGTTTATGACAACATTCATCAAAAACGCTGTTAAAGGCTATAACGGCGTTTCATCAACGCTATTAATATTCATATTTAATGTAGTATCTTCAAATAATTAATTAAAGCTTTAACGAAATATTAACTTATGATGGTAAAAACGAGTGTTCACCCATAACTTCAACTTTTCCTCCACCGTTTAAAACTTAATAGCTAAAACAAAAAAAATGACTTGCTTAAAACTAAATAACTTATTCTTTTTAATTAAATAGCTTAAGCTTTAATTGATATCTAATTCTAAGTACATTTGATCATCTTCCTATTTTTTCCACTAGAACATATTGTACTTAATGTTAGTTACCATCATGCATAAAATGAACACGTTGTTAATTTGCTTCATGTGTCAAAATAAAAATATTTTCATATACTTATCAAAATTGGTGAACGTATAATAGTTTTTTTCAAATAAAAGCTTTGCATTTATTCATTTGGTTACCAAACAGTATATATAATATATATGACAATATCATTCAACAAATAATTGGCTAAAAGCATTAAAAAAACAATTGCATTGTACTATAGAAAGAAGAATTACATGTATACTGTTTGAAAATAATACAAATACTTTTTGGTTGTCATCCATGTGGCTTAAGTGCAACTTCTAACCTCTTTACATGAAATATTACCTTTTTGTTAGAAACTAATGAGATACTAAATCTGTAATTTAGAGTTGTCCAAATGTAAGGTTTGACGTCAGTTAATATAAACAAATATAGTTTATTTCTACGTAAAGTCAAAGGAAAACAATATCAATTTCAATTTGAGTAGAATAGACATGTTGGAAACGCTTATTGAAAGCAATAAGGGTACATGTAATTTGTATTGTAAATTTCCAAGACGATCATAGCTAAATTTATTAGCTTAAAGCAAAATAAAAGCAAAAAACTATATCAAAATAAAATTGTAAAACGCAACATATGACGACCATTTTCATTTTTAGAAGCAATAAGAAGTTGTGTTGTATTTCGAATCTGATAGGTATTTTTCCTATATATAATAATTAATAGTGATGTTTCTGAAATGGAATTTTAATTGTGAATTGTAAAATTCAAATTTTAAACGTAAAAAAGACTGTTAATCCTAGATCCAAATAATTAGTATTTTAAGAGTTTCACACAATTTGAAATTATTTTCGAAAATTGAATTTCTACAACTAAACGTAAAACTCAATTTTTTCTTCTATTTCATCATAATTTTATTCTAAAAACATTATGATTAGAATTCTAAATCCAAATATATATATATATATACTTAATAAGTTAATCTAAGTTGAGTCCTTAATTACAATTTTAACAAGAAATTTGTGATAGAATTAATTTTGAACCATAAGGGAAAAATCCGATCGGAATTATGATCTAAATCTTAAATTTGTTAACAGCAATTAATTTCATAGTTAGACATAGTGCTTCTAACTTGCTAACTTAAATGTTAAAAATAAAAAATTCATTATTACATTAATATTACCTGAAATAATTGACTATAGAAAAATAATATGCATCATATTAATACAATATGTCAATTCTAATTCTTTTCAATAGTACATGCATACTAAATAGCAAAAATTTAAGTAATTGCATTTTAACTTGTTTCTGCTAAAATAAATTCAAGCTTTCATCTGAAAACCAATAACACGCATTCAATATGAAAGAATACATTAACTTTGTTATATAGCAAATATAAACACATATATACACACTACGCAATGCAAATTTAGGAAGACAATAATTTTATCGTTTCCATTTTTCAATTATATTTCTTTTTCTTATTTTCCGATTAGTTTTTGTTAACCAACCTAATTTAATTTGGCTATATCATTTTCAAATCGACTTCTACCGGCCTTAATTTGGTTGATTTTGAAGCGTCATTTAGTTTGAAAAATAGTAAGATACATGGACATAGTAAAATAAATGAGCATCATGTAAAGATAAAAATAGTAAGATACATCGACACACTTAAATAAATGAACATAGAAAAATAGTAAGATACATGGACTTAGTCAGCCAGATTGGACATGACAACATAAATGAACATAGTAAAATACATGAACATAATAAAATTGATTGATTGTTTTTATTTAATAAACAAAGATGATTGTTTAACACAATATCACTATGCATCACCTTTTTGATATGTAAAATGATTTCTTTTTCAATTTACAAATGCTATTATTACCCTAAATTAAATTATGGATTAATATATTGCCAAACCATACAACTTATATGATGATTCATTCGTCGACATATGAATTTAAGGTAATAAATTTCATTTGAATCCTAAATAAACAATTAATTAAAGATTTATTACCCGAATCAATTTATGAAAATTAATACCACATATAGAAGCATGAATTTTAAACAAATATTGGAATATTTCAATAATTTAGAAGAATTTAAAATGATCACATGAACTTAATAATATTTACAAAGAAATTTCACAAACTATTTTACTACTAGTAAAAAAATATACAATAGTTGATCCACGAAATACATTAACCGAAATTTTGCTGTTTAAAGTTTTAAACTACTTTAAATGACTTATCTAGCCGTAATTAACAAAAACCTAGACATCGTGCTATTTTTTCCTATGCACAATGCTTTTCACATATATATGACACAAGATCTAAAATTGAATCATACTGAAAAAACGTTTATGTTAACATCCAAAAAAAAAGGTTACAAAAAATTTTAGTTGTCAAATTGATGATAATAATTCGCATTTCCAAGTTGAATTTATGATTATTACTAAAGGTGATATTGTAATGGTAAATTCACAACTACCATTTCAGTAAAAAACCAGTAGTAATCAATATACCATTATCGGTAAAATAGCAATAAAGAAAAGTAAATATCAATGATAACTGTAAATTCACCAATCATATTAAATTCGATTTTTCACTATTTTAATGAATTCCAACCTTGGTTCTTTTTAAAAATTTATCATTACTTTATGCAAATGCATATAGATTAATTTAGGATAATAACTTTTTTTGACTTAAATTCGAATTTAAAGATAAACAAAATTATTATATAATATTTTTGTAAATATCTTGTAATATGCTAAATTTATTGTCTACGCCAATTAAAATAAGTTTAAACATTCACATATAACATTAACAAAGCTAAAATTAACAAAAAAATATTTACTTTTCACCGTTATCAAAAATTTAATGCGCTAATATTTTAATAGCATTACGTATTGGTAAATTTAGCATTACCAGTTATTGGTTTATAGTTTATCAGCATACCAATGGGCATTTCACTGGCAGCAACTATAAATTATAGGTATTTATTTTTGGTTTATCAATAATATCGGCATGATTTCGGATTTCTCGTATTGATAACAGTTATCATTACCACAGTGGACCTAATTATTACTCAATACTAAAATTATCCTAAGAAATACGTAAATTCAAGGAGCAATATCAAATTTTATATGAATATTCATCAGGATAAAAACGACGAGATAATACGATGCATAAATCTGGATTTCGATGACAATAACCATGACATCATATAAAACGCATGTACCAACAGCATTTTGAGTCGTACATAATATATCAAATATAGTTCATGACATCGGACATGAGCTAACTTAAAAATTGTATAATATTTGGCGGAATTCAAGTGGCAAACAAAAAGACTACTGAAATGATTTAAGAGTTGATGGAAGCTCGAAAGTTAAGATAAACAGAAAAGCATTCATGAAATAACCTTCTCGCAAGTCGAGTAACTGCAAATGCTTAGATTTCAGACTTTCAAATGAACTTCCTGTAAAACAAATCCTTCACCCAACAACTTCCCAAAAAAACATGAGTTCACTGCTGAAAATTAAACACCGAAATTACACTACAATCAACAAACAGTAACAGCTTCAAGAAACTAGACTAAAAAAAAATGTACGCTTGAATGCATTATACGCTAGTTGTATATGCAATTATCTTGGCATAGATAAAAGCAAAATCTAAAGAACGAAATAGCACATCTCTGTAGGCAACAGGGAAAAAGAGGTTACCAGTATGGATCTATGGCTACCCCGGCAAAGTTGCCTTCTAACGTCAAATAATTCAATACTAAAATACAACATAGAACAGGCTGCTACGAATTTATGCTTCGATCAAAAGCCTGCAAATAAAAATCTAAAATTAAAATAGTCTCAGACATCCAAGGAAGGAATTGAACAGCATATAAGCTCTCAAGCCTGGCAAGGCGAAAGCTCTTAGGCGGCCACTGCGAATGTTTTGAGAAACAAGCCTTAAAACTTTTCATCATCGACTACATAATTTTCGAAATTCTCAATGAAATAAGAATTAAAATAGGGCAGATACGAAAATATACACAATTGAACGGAAAATGATCAGATCCATTGGCTTGATTTCTACGAAGAGAAATAAATTACGCACAGTATAATCAGCGTCGATCATTCGGGGAAAGGATCATCACTTCACTAGTTTTCGTTCACGGCAAATATAATTCTAGAAATAAGAAAAACTATGAAACGAAAAAAATACAATCGGAGAAATCTTAGCCTCGATGTCAAGCCGCGATGTCGGCTGTAACGAGAACGTGTGGCTGGTGGAAGAAATATCACGGTTTATATAGGGAAGGAATAAAACCCTAATGGCTATCTAAGTGCTTAACGGACTGGGTTCACGGCCCAGAATTGTTTTGGTGCCTATCTAAGTGTTTAATAGAATGGATTCACGGTCCAGAATTGTTTTGGTTATTTTACACGTTCCATGGAAACTGAAGATTGTTACGGTTGAACCATAAATAACGTTAACAATTATTGGTAGTGATCGAAAAATTAGATTATTGTATTTCGTCATACCAACCATAAATGATTATTTCATACAGTATTTAACATTCAAGTACAGAAATTAATAGCTTAAGTCGAAGTAATTGCTTGTATATTAATAATATGTGTCCTTACGAACTAGTAATATATGCGTGCATGGGTGTTATACATACAAATAAATACATTTGCAAAAAATGGGCTAGACCTAAATGAATTTATCATAAATAATTCATGTAATTAGAAATATATGTACAAAATTCTTCTAATGTTAAAATACGACAGATAACCATCATAGATGGTTGCGGAGAAAGTTATTAGAATTGATGACCATCACAATGGTTAATGTTACGGTTGGTGGTAATAATGACGGTTATCATAACTCTAACACCCTTTGAAACTAGTGCGCGTGCGCATTGATCTTTAAATTAGGCATCTAAATATATACCGCCCAATATGCATGGGGTTATATTTGAATTTGCATTTGAAGTTATTTTTTCAAATACAATATACGTACATCCGTAAATACAGATGGATACCATATAATTGTTTTGTTCATCTGCTAACGATCGACTATAGATAAAAAGTTTGTGTTTGACATAAACTATTTTCAACCTCAACAACTATAAAGATGTAAAAGATAAACCAATCAAATGGTAATAGATATAAAAATGATTAATATGCATTAAGTTTATACTATACAAACTATTAACTTAATAAAAAATAAACATATGTTCGTTCTTGTACTAAAATACACAACACATTAGCTATAATTTTGAAAGAAAGCAGATGGATTATTTGGGATGCGAATCCATATCTGCATTTTTGTCCATTTTTCGGGATATCGACATTCGTTCATCTTTTGAGAATGGAAGCATATAAATTTCAAATATTTCAATTATTGGCTTACTTACAACATGCTTCTTGCAAGTAGGAATTTGCACCCATACTTTTAGCACACCCAATCAAAATAGTCACCGACAAATCACTTTGGCAAGTATTTTAAAAGCCAAAGAAATTGGAGTGACAACTGAAATGGGAAATGATACTCAACCAATATGGATAGCTTACTTCCCCAAAATGACAATTAGGATAAAAAAACTGGCAAATAAAACTTAAAAATGTAATATACTCTCGGACATCTATGGAAGGAATTGAACAGCGTAAGCTCTCAAGCCTAGCAAGGCGAAGGCTTCCTGGTCGCTATTGCGAATGTTTTGAGAAACAAGCCTTCAACTTTTCATCATATACTATGTAGTTTTCTAAAATTTTAATAAAATAACAGATAGAAATAAGGTAGCCATGAAAAAATACACAGGTTGTAACAACCCGGAAAATCAAAACCAATTTAAAATTTTTAATTTAGCAATTTTAGCGGATTTTGAATATTTAAACTGATTTATTTTAAATAATAACGACTAGTAATTTATTTTGAATAGAATTAAAATGTATATATATTTATTTAAATCGAAGTTAGAAAATATAATTTTAATTTAATTATAAAAGGAATTAGAAATAGTGCGGTAGATTGAAAATTCGATTTCAAATTTCAAATGAATGTACAGGATTCAAAATAAACCGGATTCTAGTGAAATCGTAAATATTTAAATTTGTTTGAAAATATCTTTCTAACGAATCTGAAAAATTGAAATTTCATAGCGGGAATCAAAAGTTATGGCCAGTTGAAAATTCAGGATAGTTGCTATGGAAAATATAGCCCTTAAAAATAGCGATTTTGCAAACGACATCCGTTTTCAACGAAACTACTTTTGTTGGATCCGGGATGTCAAATTATTGCTAGATTTCAGTTTTCGTAATTTTCTGAATCAATATGTGAGTGTGGCAAAAGAAAGAGTGTTTTAACAATTTTAGTCAATTTGGATCGACTAGAAAATGAACATTTTTCAAACGGTCTTCAAATTTGACGAAATTAGTTTTGTTAGGCCCGTATCATCAAAACATAGCCAGAATTATTTTTCTGGAATTTTTAGAGTCCGTATGTGGCCCTGGTAAATTGAAATGAACGCTTAAATTAAATAATATTGATTTAAGTTTTAATTTAAAGAAAAACTGTTCGAAACGATCGAATTGGTTTACGAAACATATCCTATTGTGTCCGGAATAGGGGTATTTAGCTAGGAACGACAGTCCTTGGGTGTGATTTGGAGTTCGTTATGATAAACAAACATTTTTAGAATTAATAATTATTAAATAAAAAATATATATATTCATTTATCTCCTCAAAACCCTGTCTCTCTCTTCGATTAACCCAGTTGCCACAAACCGAGCTTAACGACCCATATTCTCCGAAATAGAATAAAAAAAATCACTACACTCAATTCGAATTAATCCAAGATTATTACACGGAAATGAAAGAGAACTTTGTGAGCTTCACATCCACAGTGGTATGATCAATTTTCATGTGATATTCTGGGCGATTCCGGGGCTGGAAGTCATGAACTTCACAGCGGTTTTTGGGAGGCGTGGGACCCACGAGTTGGACGCGGGGCATGGTGTTGGATGACATCGCGAAGGACTTCAGCGTGGTGGCAATGGATCGGGGTCTCCAACCCTCTGGTGACAGCGGTGACCAGTTTCTTGAATCAATGACGATCGAGATTTTGTCCAGGTGATTAACGAAGGGAAAAGCAACGTTTATTTTTAACCGTTATTAAAGAGGTATTAATTAGTAAATTAATTAATTTAAATTCCATTTCTAATTATTAAATGTTGTAACATTAATAACTTTTCCATACGAGGTTCAAACCGCGTGAAACTGGACCCGTTGCGATCGTGGGGACGAGAGCTTCACAACAAAACTGACTGGGCCCAATTTGGAGCACGCTAGAATTTTAGACAAATTCAGACCCGAATGGCGTTGAAATTCATAAATAAAAGAACGAAGGAGTGGAAAACGAAAGTGAGTATCTCTCACTAAATTCTTTTGTACAGTTATTTATCTTTATAACTGAATTTGGCTGTCTACCTGTTAACTCACCTCACATATGTCCACAGACCATGGACGATTTATTTGATTGTAATGTGTGTGATTGTGATATGAAATGAAAAATAATATATATATATATGAAATGAATTATATATATATGAAGTGAGAAATAATATATATATGAAGTGAGAAATTATATATATATATATATATATATATATATATGAAATGAAAAATAATATATATATGAAATGAATAATATATACATATGAAGTGAAAAATAATATATATATATATATATATGAAATGAAAATAATATATATATGAAATGTGAATAATATATATATATATATATATATGAAGTGTGAATGAAATATATATATATATATGAAATGTGAAAAATATATATTTGAATTGTGAATAAAAAATATATATGAAATGAAAATAATATATATATGAAATTGTGAATAATATACATATGAAGTGTGAAGGAAATAAATATTGGTTGGTTAAAAATATAAATTTTAACATATAAATGCACTGTATAAGATTGTCATTTAATGGAATATTCAATTTTGATTTAAAATTGAAATGGAAGTTAAAATCGTTTTTGAAACGAATTTGAAACAAATTTATAAAATACGTTTTAAATGGAAATCGACGAAATATATTATATATATTAAATGGCCTGAATAAAACGCGCTGCGCAGCGACCGTTCGTGAATTTCGACCACTAAATGGACGTAACGAGAGATCCGACCGTCAGATTCTCCTAAAACTGGAACCGCTGAGTTTGTATCGAAAAGGGCTTTCAACAAATATAAGAGATTTGAAATCTAACTGTTGGATTTGGAATTATGTCCAAATCAAATTTCGAAAAGGTCGTAGTAAGTGCAGTTCGATGACCGTTTATGGAAATCGACTGTACAGGCCTTGATAAAATTATTTAAAATATTAATAATTTGTGTAAAATCATTTAATGATTTGGAAAGAGTTTGGATGAAAAATTCCGGTTTTGAAAATATTAAAATGTATTTTTATCGGAATGAACTAGTTATTAACTAGAAAAATAATCCAATGTTTATAAATAAATAAATTTGATTGAAAATGGTTTTGATATAACTAGAATTTTCCAATGTACGAATTGGAATGGATTTGAATTGAAATAATCTTTGGAATATTTCGGTATTGGATTCTCTTATTATACGGATATTGCTGAGGAATTTGGAAGATAGATATATATCGTTATTCCAATAAATATTTTTTGGTTTCAGAATTTATGTTGAATATAAGCCGATACTATTTCTATTCAGAACCTTATATTTAATATCAAATTGGATTTTGGGTATATCGTCAACTGTGTTTAAATGACATTAGTTCTTTAACCCGAGTAAAAGCAAGATTAATTTCCAGAAAGTTGAACAATCAATAAGAAACGATTTTTGGGATTGAAACCAATTGGAGTTGAATAAATCTTTAATTAGACTTGAATGAATGGATGGTGATTAAATTTACCAAAATATGAGACGTGATGTAAACCAAATATGCTTGGTTATTGATATTGATTGTGATTGACTGATTGTTTGGATTGTGCTCGACCAGTTTATGAGCCAAATATGCTTTTACATTTAGCACTGGGTTGGTTAGAAATATTTGTATGCAAACATCTTGTGAAATAATTCACGATTTGACTATGAGGTATTTAGCGATGTTGTTTAGTTCATTTCAAATTTAATGAATGATTTTGAAATGATATTTTCTTAAGTGAAAAGAAATGACGTTGTTGAGTTCATTTCCAAATGATTTGATTTGAGACCCCGAAGTGAAATCTACTTTGATATAAAAGTTAGATATGTATTTCAAATGATTTGAAATAGGAAACTGGGAAATAAAGTCCAAAGGAATAATATCTGTAAATTGAATTGGAGTTGGAAAATCTAAATGTGGTGATTAATCTAAATGGGTAGATTGGGATATTGCATGTTGGTTGATGCATAGTAGATCCATATATCTACATTGATTGTTGTTTATACACTGGAATTCATGGAGGTAAACCCTTTCCGTGTTATACGGCGTGGTCCTCTGATATACCTTATTTAAAGTAAAGTTAATAACTGTTTGGAGTTCTCACACCAGTCCCATGACTGACTCGCAGTTTGTTTTTCCTTTGCAAACTTGGGTGCCCCTAGTTTCCACACGGGCAGTCGAGTGGTATGTTTTGCAAATATTTATTTATTGAGCAGGATTCTGGATTGAAGCTTAAAGTTGTGTCCAGAGCATTGATAGTCTTCCGCTGTGTAGTTTACTTGTTTCCGCTGCATTGTATTACATTCATTGTAAATAAATCTTCCGTTGTATTATTATTTCTCGATGTTCTCTGTTATTCAGTACTCTGTTGTAACATTATTATGATGTTTATAAACGTCTTCTGTTATTTGTTCTGATGTGTTGTATGCCCAAAGTTAGCGTATCCGGGTTTTGAACGGTCTTGGTCGATTTTAGCGATCGATTAGGTCTGAGCGAAATCCGTACCGTTACACATGGCATCAGAGTCGTGGTTAACTCAAATCTTTGGGGTACAACTCATTAGAACAGAATAAAAGACTCATTAGAGATAGGATCAGTAGTATCCTAGAACGAGTGACTCGTTAGAGATGGGGTTAGAAATGCCCAAAATGAGTTGAGAGTCATATGTTTATAAATATCGTATTTGTGATTATATATATAATCTGGTTTTAAAAATATGATTTTGAATATATAAAAGTTATATGATTGAAAAGCTAATTCACAAATTGATTGCTGATTGTGTTGTATGATTATTTATTTAAACCAACATGTGAATGAAAGGTTAATTTAGCAAAATCGGATCAAATATTGAACTGTATTGAAAATTGTTTGGAAATGCATGCATGTACATATATATGTATGAACAGGTCATAGCAAGGAGGCTAGAGAAGAGGAATAAAATTGTATGCCCGACAAATAGGTACATGTTTACCATTGTACTGGGTTTTGGTGATTTTATGAGCCGATTTGCTAGCCGCTTGGCTTTTTCTTTTTCTTTTTGAGATAAGAGGCCTGTTTGGGGATTTTCCCGATGCTCCCGGTACAAAGGAGGTTATGGCGAAATTTTTCGTAAATTTAGGGTGTTAGCCTAATTTTTGAAGAATTTGAAAAGTTCTTAGAAACTGAAAAGTTGAAGAACTTAAGCCATAATTAAAATAATGAATGTTGAGTTGGTTAGATAAACAACTTTCAACTCCGTTCCTTTTCGAGGACGAAAAGATTTTAAGTGGGGGAGATTGTAACAACCCGGAAAATCCAAACCAATTTAAAAAAATTATTTTAGCAATTTTAACGGATTTTGAATATTTAAAATGATTTATTTTAAATAATAACGACTAGAAATTTATTTTGAATAGATTTAGAACGTATATATTTATTTAAATCGAAGTTAGAAAATATAATTTTAATTTAATTATAAAAGGAATTAGAAAAGGCGCGGTAGTTTGAAAATTCGATTTCAAATTTCAAATGAATGTACAGGATTCAAAATAAACCGTATTTTAGTTAAACCAGAAATATTTAAATCTGTTTGAAAATATCTTTCTAACGAATCTGAAAAATTGAAATTTCATAGCGGGTCTCAAAAGTTATGGCCAGTTGAAAATTCAGGATAGTCGCTATGGAAAATATTGTCCATAAAAATAGCGATTTTGCGAACGACCTTCGTTTTCGACGAAACCACTTTTGTTGGATCCGGGATGTCAAATTATTGCTAGATTCCAATTTTCTGAATCAATATGTGAGCGTGGCAAAAAAAACGTGTTTTAACAGTTTCAGTCAATTTGGATCGACAAGAAAATGGCTATTTTTCAAACGGTCTTCAAATTTGACGAAATTAGTTTTGTTAGGATCGTATCGTCAAAACATAGCCAGATTTATTTTTCTAGAATTTTTAGAGTCCGTATGTGGCCCCGGTAAATTGAAATGTACGTTTAAATTAAATAATATTGATTTAAGTTTTAATTTAAAGAAAAACTGTTCGAAACGATTGAATTGGTTTACGAAACATATCCCATTATGTCCGGAATGGGGGTGTTTAGCGGGGGACGACAGTCATTGGGTGTGATTTGAGTTCATTACAATAGACAAACATTTTTAGAATTAATTAATTATTAAATAATATATATATATATATATATATATCCATTTATCTCCTCAAAACCCTGTCTATCTCTTCGATTAACCCAGCCGTCACAAACCGAGCTCGACGACCCATATTCTTCGAAATAGAATAAAAAAAAATCTCTACTCTCAATTCGAATTAATCCAAGTTTATTACACGGAAATGGAAGAGAACTTTGTGAGCTTCACATCCACAGTGGTATGATCAATTTTCGTGTGGTATTCTGGGCAAATTCGGGGCTGGAAGTCATGAACTTCACAATGGTTTTGGGGAGGCATGGGACCCGCGAGTTGGACGACATCACGAAGGACTTCAGCGTGGTGGCGTCGGATCGGGGTTTCCGACCCTCTGGTGACAGCGGTGGCCAGTTTCTTGAATCGACGACGATCGAGATTTTGTCTAGGTGATTAACGGAGGGAAAAGCAACGTTTATTTTTAACCGTTATTAAAGAGCTATTAATTAGCTAATTAATTAATTTAAATTCCATTTCTAATTATTAAATATTGTAACATTAATAACTTTTCCATACGAGGTTCAAATCGCGCGAAACTGGATCTGTTGCGATCGTGGGGACGAGAGCTTCACAACAAAACTGACTGGGCCCAATTTGGAGCACGCTAGAATTTTAGACAAATTCAGACCCGAATGTTGTTGAAATTCAGAAATAAAAGAACGAAGGAGTGGAAAACGGAAGTGAGAATCTCTCAGTAAATTCTTTTATATAGTTATTTATCTTTATAACTGAATTTGTGTTGACTGTCTGTTAACTCACCTCACATACGTCCACAAACCATGGACGATTTATTAGATTGTATTGTGTGTGATTGTGATATGAAATGAAAAACAATATATATATGAAATGAATTATATATATATGAAGTGAGAAATAATATATATATGAAGTGAGAAATTATATATATATATATGAAATGAGAAATAATATATATATATGAAATGAATAATATATATATATATAAAGTGAAAAATAAAAAATATATATGAATTGAAAATAATATATATATGAAATGTGAATAATATGTATATATATATATGAAGTATAAATGAAATATATATATATATATGAATTGTGAAATATATATATGAATTGTGAATAAAATATATATATGAAATGAAAATAATATATATATATATATATATGAAATGTGAATAATATACATATGAAGTGTGAAGGAAATAAATATTGGTTGGTTAAAAATATAATTTTTAACATGTACATGCAATGTATAAAATGTCATGTAATGGAATATTCAATTTTGATTTAAAATTGAAATGAAAGTTGAAATCATTTTTGAAACGAATTTATAAAATACGTTTTAAATGGAAATCGACGAAATATATATATTAAATGGCCTGAATAGAACGCACCGCGCAGCTACCGTTCGCGAATTTCGACCATTAACTTCAAACGGACGTAATGGGAGATCCGACCGTCGGATTCTCCTAAAACTGGAACCGTTGAGTTCATATTGAAAAGAGCTTTCCAAGGAATACAAGAGATTGGCAATCTAATGACTGGATTTGGAATTATGTCCAAATCTAATTTGGAAAAGGTCGCTATAACTGCAGTTCGATGACCGTTTATGGAAATCGATTGTACGGGCCTTGATAAATTTATTAAAATATTAATAATTTGTGTAAAATCATAACAAATGATTTGGAAAGAGTTTGGATGAAAAATTACAGTTTTGAAAAGATAAAAATGTATTTTTATCGAACTAGTTATTAACTAGAAAAATAATCCAATGTTTATAAATAAATAAATTGGATTGAAAATGGTTTTGATATAACAGAATTTTCCAATATACGATTTGGAATGGATTTGAATTGAAATAATCTTCGGAATATTTCGGTATTGGATTCCGTGATTATACGGATATTGTTCAGGAATTTGGAAGATAGATATATATCGCTATTCCAATACGATATTTGTTGGTTTCAGAATTGGATTCTGAATACAAGCTGATACTATTTTTATTCAGAGCCTTATATTTAATATCAAATTGGATTTTGGGTATATCGTGAACTGTATTTAAATGACATTAGTTCTTTAATCCGAGTAAAAGCAGGATTAATTTCCAGAAAGTTGAACAATCAATAAGAAACGATTTTTGGGATTGAAACCAATTGGAGTTGAATAAATCTTTAATTAGATTTGAATGAATGAATGGTGATTAAATTTACCAAATATAAGATGTGATGTAAACCAAATATGCTTGGTTGTTGATATTGATTGTGATTGACTGATTGTTTGGATTGTGCACGACCAGTTTATGAGCCAAATATGCTTTTTATTTAGCATTGGGTTGGGTAGAAATATTTGTATGCTAACATCTTGTGAAACACTTCACGATTTGACTATGAGGTGATTAGCGATGTTGTTGAGTTCATTTCAAATTTAATGAATGATTTTGAAATGATATTTTCTTAAGTGAAAAGAAATGTTTCCCGATTTTGGACAGGGAATGTTTTATAAAAACGTTTTACAAAACATAAAGGATTTCGAGGCCTAAACCCGATGATTTCTAAACGATTTAGAAATGTATTATATATTACATCGTGGTTCATAGCGTATCCGATTAGATGCTAGATGATATATCTGTTTGGTGGCGGAGAATTTATTCTCTTGCTTAACACCCTTCTTTGAGACGTACGAGCTCAAAGGTCATGTGATTAATAATGACTGATCATATATGTGAATTACTGATGTGAAGTACTATAGTTTGAAAGTACTTATGATTATTATGTTCTGAAATGAATTTCCCCACTTCGGGATATAAAATGATTTAGCAAGTAGGTGGCTAAATATTCGGGTAACCCGAGATTGACTAAAAGTATGGGTTGGATCCAGTGCCTTAGGGCGAGTGGTCAGTAGTGTAGTCTGCTCCATGCGTGGGAGATGCGCGCACACACACACACACACACACACATATATATATATATATATATATATATATATATATATCGGTTCGGTTGGGTGCGTACTGCCCGGTTTGAGGGCCGTGCTCGGTATTTGGTTTTATACTTGTTTGTATGCATTGTTATGTTTTGGAATTCATTTTTCCAAATGATTTGATTTGAGATCCCAAAGTGAAATCTACTTTGATATAAAAGTTAGATATGTATTTCAAATGATTTGAAATAGGAAATCGGGAAATAAAGTCCAAAGGTATAATTTCTGTAAACTGAATTGGATCTGGAAAATCTAAGTGTGGAGATTAATCTAAATGGGTAGACTGAGATATTGCATGTTGATTGATGCATAGTAGATCCATATATCTACATTGATTGTTGTTTATACACTGGCATTCAAGGGGGTAAACCTGTTCCATGTTATACGGCGTGGTCCTGTGATATGCCTTATTTAAAATAAAGTTAATAACTATTTGGAGTTCTCACACCAGTCCCATGACCGACTCGTAGTTTTCTTTTCCCTTGCAAACTCGGGTGCCCTAGTTTTCACACGGGCAGTCGAGTGGTTTGTTTTGCAGATATTTATTTATTAAGCAGGATTATGGGTTGAAGCTTAAAGTTGTGTCCAGAGCATTAATAGTCTTCCGCTGTGTAGTTTACTTGTTTATGCTGCATTGTATTACATTTATTGTAAATAAATCTTCAGCTGTATTATTATTTCTCGATGTACTCTATTATTTTGTACTCTGATGTAACATTATTACGATGTTTATAAAAGTCTTCTGTTATTTGTTCTGATGTGTTGTATGCCCAGAGTTAGCGTATCCGGGTTTTGAACGGTCTTGGTCGATTTTAGCGATCGATTAGGTCCGACGAAATCCATATCGTTACAGATGGTATCAGAGCCTTGGTTAACTCAAATCTTTGGGGTACAACTCGTTAGAACATAATAAAAGACTCATTAGAGATAGGATCGGTAGTTTCCTAGAATGAGTGACTCGTTAGAGATGAGGTTAGAAATGCCCAGAATAAGTTGAGAGTCATATGTTTATAAATATCATATTTGTGATTATATATATATATATAATCTAGTTTTAAAAACATGATTTTGAATATATAAAAGTTATATGATTTAAAAGCTAATTCACAAATTGATTGTTGATTGTATTGTGTGATTATTTATTTAAACCAACATGTGAATGAAAGGTTAATTTAGCCAAATCGGATCAACTATTGAACTGTATTGGAAATTGTTCGGAAATGCATACATGTACATATATATGTGTGAACAGGTCATAGCAAGGAGGCTAGAGAAGAGGAATAAAATTGTATGGCCGACAAATAGGCACATGTTTACCATTTTATTGGGTTTTGGTGATTTTATGAGCCGATTGGCTAGCCGCTGGCTTTTTCTTTTTGAGATAAGAGGGCATGTGTGGCGGTTTGGGGATTTTCCCGATGCTCCCGTACAAAGGAGGTTATGGCGAAATTTTTCGAAAATTTAGAGTGTTAGCCAAATTTTTGAAAAGTTTTTAGAAACTGAAAAGTTGAAGAACTTAAGCCATAATTAAAGTAATGAAAGTTGAGTTGGTTACTTAAACAACTTTCAGCTCCATTCCTTTTCGAGGACGAAAAGATTTTAAGTGGGGGAGATTGTAACAAACCCGAAAATCAGAACCAATTTAAAAATTTTATTTTAGCAATTTTAACGGATTTTGAATATTTAAAATGATTTATTTAAATAATAACGACTAGAAATTTATATTGAATAGAATTAGAACATATATATTTATTTAAATCGAAGTTAGAAAATATAATTTTAATTTAATTATAAAAGGAATTAGAAATGGCGCGGTAGTTTGAAAAGTCGCAAATGAATATACAAGATTCAAAATAAACCATATTTTAGTGAAGCCAGAAATATTTAAATCTGTTTGAAAATATCTTTCTGGCGAATCTGAAAAATTGAAATTTCATAGCGGGAATCAAAAGTTATGGCCAGTTGAAAATTCAGAATATTCGCTATTTAAAATATAGCCCTTAAAAATAGCGATTTTACAAACGACCTCCGTTTTCGACGAAACACTTTTTTTGGATCCAGGATGTCAAATTATTGCTAGATTCCAATTTTTGTAATTTTCTGAATCAGTATGTGAGCATGGCAAAAGAAAACGTGTTTTAACGGTTTCAGTCAATTTGGATCGACCAGAAAACGGCCATTTTCCAAACGGTCTTCAAATTTGATGAAATTAGTTTTTTTTAGGACTGTATCGTCAAAACATAGCCAGATTTATTTTTCTGGAATTTTTAGAGTCCGTATGTGGCCCCGGTAAATTGGAATGTAAGTTTAAATTAAATAATATTGATTTAAATTTTAATTTAAAGAAAAATTGTTCGAAACGATTGAATTGGTTTACGAAACATATCCCATTATGTTCGGAATGGGGGTATTTAATTAGGGACGACAGTCGTTGGGTGTGATTTGGAGTTCGTTAAGATAAACAAACATTTTTAGAATTAATTAATTATTAAATAATATATATATATATTCGTTTATCTCCTCAAAACCCTATCTCTCTCTTCGATTAAACCAGCCGCCACAAACCGAGCTCGACGACCCATTATCTCTGAAATAGTATTAAAAAAAATCTCTATACTCAATTCGAATCAATCCAAGATTATTACACGGAAATGGAAGAGAACTATGTGAACTTCACATCCACAGTGGTATGATCAATTTTCATGTGGTATTCTGGGCGAATTCGGGGCTGGTGGTCATGAACTTCACAACGGTTTTGGGGAGGCGTGGGACCCGCGAGTTGGACATGGGGAATGGTGTTGGACGACATCGCGAAGGACTTCAACGTGGTGGCGTCCATTTGGGGTCTCGGACCCTCTGGTGACAGCGGTGGCCAGTTTCTTGAATCGACAACGGTCGAGATTTTGTACAGGTGATTAACTAAGGGAAAAGCAACGTTTATTTTTAACTATTATTAAAGAGGTATTAATTATCTAATTAATTAATTTAAATTTCGTTTCTAATTATTAAATGTTGTAACATTAATAACTTTTCCATACAAGGTTCAAATCACGCGAAACTGGACCCGTTGCGATCGTGGGGATGAGAGTTTCATAACAAAACTGACCGGGCCTAATTTGGAGCATGCTAGAATTTTAGACAAATTCAAACCCGAATGGCGTTGAAATTCAGAAATAAAAGAACGAAAGAGTGGAAAACGAAAGTGAGAATCTCTCACTAAATTCCTTTGTACAGTTATTTATCTTCATAACTGAATTTGGTTGACTACCTGTTAACTCACCTCACATACGTCCACAGACCATGGACTATTTATTTGATTGTATTGTGTGTGATTGTGATATGAAATGAAAAATAATATATATATGAAATGAATTGTATATATATGAAGTGAGAAATTATATATATATATATATATATATATATATATGAAGTGAGAAATTATATATATATATGAAATGAAAAATAATATATATATATAATGAATAATATATATATGAAGTGAAAAATAAAAAATATATATGAAATGAAAATAATACATATATGAAATGTGAATAATATATATATACATATACATGAAGTGTGAATGAAATATATATATATATATATATATATATATATATATATATATGAAATGTGAAGTGAAAAACATATATATGAACTGTGAATAAAATATATATATGAAATGAAAATAATATATACATGAAATGTGAATAATATACATATGAAGTGTGAAGGAAATAAATATTGGTTGGTTAAAAATATATTTTTTAACACATACATGCACTGTATAAAATTGTCATGTAATGGAATATTCAATTTTGATTCAAAATTGAAATGGAAGTTGAAATCGTTTTTGAAATGAAATTATAAAATGCGTTTTAAATCGAAACCGATGAAATACATATAATATATATATTAAATGGCCTGAATAGGACGCGCCGCGCAACGACCGTTTGCGAATTTCGACCATTAACTTCAAATGGACGTAAAGGGAGATCCGACCATCGGATTCTCCTAAAACTGGAACCGTTGAGTTTGTATCGGAAAGAGCTTTCAAGGAATATAAGAGATTTGAAATCTAACGGTTGGATTTGGAATCAATAGTGACTAATGATATGTGTGAATTACTGATGTGAAGTAGTATAGTTTGAAAGTACTTGTGATTATTATGTTGTGAAATGATTTTCCCCACTTCGGGATATAAAATGATTTAGCAAGTAGGTGGCTAAATATTTGGGTAACCCGAGATTGAATAAAAGTTTGGGCGGGATCCAATGCCTCAGGGTGAGTGGTCAGCAGTGTAGCATGCTCCATGCGTGGGAGGTGCACATATATATATATCGGTTCAGTTGGGTGCGTACTGCCCGGTCTGATGGCCGTGCTCAGTATTTGGTTGTATACTTGTTTGTATGCATTGTTATGTTTTGGAATTCATATTTCCAAATGATTTGATTTGAGATCCCGTAGTGAAATCTACTTTGATATAAAAGTTAGATATGTATTTCAAATGATTTGAAATAGGAAATCGGGAAATAAAGTCCAAAGGAATAATTTCTGTAAATTGAATTAGATTTGGAAAATCTAAGTGTGGTGATTAATCTTAATGGGTAGATTGGGATATTGCATGTTGATTGATGCATAGTAGATCCATATATCTACATTGGTTGTTGTTTATACAGTGGCATTCATGGGGGTAAACTCGTTCCGTGTTATACGGCGTGGTCCTGTGATATGCCTTATTTAAAATAAAGTTAATAACTGTTTGGAGTTCTCACACCAGTCCTATGATTGACTCGTACTTTGCTTTTTCCTTGCAAACTCAGGTGCCCCTAGTTTCCATACGGGCGGTCGAGTGGTTTGTTTTGCAGATATTTATTTTTTGTGCAGGATTCTGGATTGAAGCTCAAAGCTGTGTCCAGAGCATTGATAGATTTCCGTTGTGTAGTTTACTTGTTTTCGCTGCATTGTATTACATTTATTGTAAATAAATCTACTGATGTATTATTATTTCTCGATGTACTCTGTTATTCTGTACTCCGATGTAACATTATTATAATGTTTGTAAAAGTCTTCTGTTATTTGTTCTGATGTGTTGTATGCCCAGAGTTAGCGTATCAAGGTTTTGAACGGTCTTGGTCGATTTTAGCGATCGATTAGGTCCGAGAAAAATCCGTATCGTTACAGATGGTATCAAAGCCTTGGTTAACTCAAGCCTTTGGGGTACAACCCATTAGAATAGAATAAAAGACTCATTAGAGATAGGATCAGTAGTATCCTATAATAAGTGACTCATTAGAGATGGGGTTAGAAATGTCCCAGAATGTGTTGAGAGTCATATGTTTATAAATATCGTATTTGTGATTATATATATAATCTGGTTTTAAAAATATGGTTTTGAATATATAAAAGTTATATGATTGAAAAGCTAATTCACAAATCGATTGCTGATTGTGTTATGTGATTATTTATTTAAACCAACATCTGAATGAAAGGTTAATTTAGCCAAATCGGATCAAATATTGAACTGTACTGAAAATTGTTTGGAAATGCATGCATGTACATATATATATGTGTGAACAGGTCATAGTAAGGAGGCTAGAGAAGAGGAATAAAATTGTATGCCCGACAAATAGGTACATGTTTACCATTTTATTGGGTTTTGGTGATTTTATGAGCCGATTGGCTAGTCGCTCGACCTTTTCTTTTTCTTTTTGAGATACGAGGGCCTGTGTGGCGGTTTAGGGATTTTCCCGATGCTCCCGGTACAAAGGAGGTTATGGCGAAATTTTTCGAAAATTTAGGGTGTTACCCAAATTTTTGAAGAATTTGAAAAGTTTTTAGAAACTAAAAATTTGAAGTAATAAAAGTTGAGTTGGTTAGTTAAACAACTTTCAGGTCCCTTCCTTTTCGAGGACGAAAATATTTTAAGTGGAGGAGATTGTAACAACCCAGAAAATCAGAACCAATTTAAAAATTTTATTTTAGCAATTTTAACGGATTTTGAATATTTAAAATGATTTATTTAAATAATAACGACTAGAAATTTATTTTTAATAGAATTAGAACGTACATATTTATTTAAATCGAAGTTAGAAAATATAATTTTAATTTAATTATAAAACGAATTAGAAATGGCGCGACAGTTTGAAAATTCGATTACAAATTTCAAATGAATGTACAGGATTCAAAATAAACCGAATTTTAGTGAAACCAAAAATAATTCAATCTGTTTGAAAATATCTTTCTAACGAATTTGAAAATTTGAAATTTCATAGCGGGAATCAAAAGTTATGGCCAGTTGAAAATTTTGGATGGTCGCTATGGAAAATATAACCCTTAAAAATAGCAATTTTGCAAACAACCTCCGTTTTCGGCGGAACCACTTTTGTTGGATCTGAGATATCAAATTATTGCTAGGTTCCAATTTTCGTATTTTTCTGAATCAATATGTGAGCGTGGCAAAAGAAAACGTGTTTTAACAGTTTCAATCAATTTGGATCGACCAAAAAATGGCCATTTTTCAAACGGTCTTCAAATTTGACGAAATTAGTTTTGTTAGGACCGTATCGTCAAAACATAGCCAGATTTATTTTTCTGGGATTTTTAGAGTCCGTATGTGGCCCCGGTAAATTGAAATGTACGTTTAAATGAAATAATATTGATTTAAGTTTAAATTTAAAGAAAAACTATTCGAAACGATCGAATTTTTTTACGAAACATATCCCATTGTGTCCGGAATGGGGGAATTTAACTAGGGACGATAGTCGTTGGGTATTTTTGGAATTAATTAATTATTAAATTATATATATATATATATATATATTCAGTTATCCCCTCAAAACCCTATCTCTCTCTTCGATTAACCCAACAACCACAAACCGAGCTCGACGACCCATATTCTCCGAAATAGAATCAAAAAAATCTCTACACTCAATTCGAATTAGTCCAAGATTATTACACCTAAATGGAAGAGAACTTTGTGAGCTTCACATCCACAGTGGTATGATCAATTTTCATGTGGTATTCTGGGCAAATTCGGGGCTGGAAGTCATGGACTTCACAACGGTTTTGGGGAGGCGTGGGACCCACGAGTTGGTCACGGGGCATGATGTTGGACGGCATCGCGAAGGACTTCAGCGTGGTGGCGTCGGATCGGGTCTCCGACCCTCTGGTGACAGCGGTAGCCAGTTTCTTGAATCGACGACGGTCGAGATTTTGTCCAGGTGATTAACGGAGGGAAAAGCAACGTTTATTTTTAACCGTTGTTAAAGAGGTATTAATTAGCTAATTAATTAATTTAAATTCCATTTCTAGTTATTAAATGTTGTAACATTAGTAACTTTTCCATACGAGTTTCAAATCGCGTGAAATTGGACCCGTTGCGATCGTGGGGACGAGAGCTTCACAACAAAACTGACTGGGCCCAATTTGGAGCACGCTAGAATTTTAGACAAATTCAGACCCGAATGGCGTAGAAATTCAGAAATAAAAGAACGAAGGAGTGGAAAACGAAAGTGAGAATCTCTCACTAAATTCTTTTGTACAGTTATTTATCTTTATAACTGAATTTGTGTTGACTGCCTGTTAACTCACCTTACATACGTCTACAGACCATGGATGATTTATTTGATTGTATTGTGTGTGATTGTGATATGAAATGAAAAATAATATATATATATATATATGAAATGAATTATATATATATATATAAAGTAAGAAATAATATATATATGAAGTGAGAAATTATATATATATGAAATGAAAATTAAAATATATACGAAATGAATAATATATATATGAAGTGAAAAAAATATATATATACGAAACGAAAATAATATATATATGAAATGTGAATAATATATATATATATACATGAAGTGTGAATGAAATATATATATATATATATATATATACTTAAAATGTGAAATGTGAATAAAAAATATGAAATGAAAATAATATATATATGAAATTGTGAATAATATACATATGAAGTGTGAAGGAAATAAATATTGGTAGGTTAAAAATATATTTTTTAACATATTCATGCACTGTATGAAATTGTCATGTAATGGAATATTCAATTTTGATTTAAAATTGAAATGGAAGTTAAAATTGTTTTTGAAACGAATTTAGAAAATATGTTTTAAATGGAAATCGATGAAATATATATAATATATATTAAATGGCCTGAATAGAACGCACCGCACAGCGACCGTTCGTGAATTTCGACCACTAACTTCAAATGGATGTAACGCGAGATCCGACCGTCGGATTCCCCTAAAACTAGAACCGTTGAGTTCGTATCGAAAAGAGTTTTCCAACGAATATAAGAGATTTGAAATCTAAAGGTTGGATTTGGAATTATGTCCAAATCAAATTTGGAAAAGGTCGTTGTAAGTGCCATTCGATGACCGTTTATGGAAATCGACTGTACGGGCCTTGATAAAATATTAGTAATTTGTGTAAAATAATAAAAAATGATTTGGAAAGAGTTTGGATGAAAAAATCCGGTTTTGAAAATATAAAAATGTGTTTTTATCGAAATGAACTAGTTATTAATTAGAAAAATAATCCAATGTTTATAAATAAATAAATTAGATTGAAAATGGTTTTGATATAACTAGAATTTTCTAATATACGAATTGGAATGGATTTGAATTGAAATAATCTTCGGAATATTTCCGTATTGGATTCCGTGATTATACGAATATTGTTGAGGAATTTGGAAGATAGATATATATCGTTATTCCAATACGATATTTGCTGGTTTCAGAATTTGATGTTGAATATAAGCCGATGCTATTTTAATTCAGAACCTTATATTTAATATCAAATTGGATTTTGGGTATATCTCCAACTGTGTTTAAATGACATTAGTTCTTTAACCCGAGTAAAAGCAGGATTAATTTCCAGAAAGTTGAACAATCAATAAGAAACGATTTTTGGGATTGAAACCAATTGGAGTTGAATAAATCTTTAATTAGATTTGAATGAATGAATGGTGATTAAATGTACCAAAATATGAGATGTGATGTAAACCAAATATGCTTGGTTGTTGATATTGATTGTGATTGACTGATTGTTTGGATTGTGCTCAACCAGTTTATGAGCCAAATATGCTTTTACATTTAGCATTGGGTTGGGTAGAAATATTTGTATGCTAACATCTTGTGAAACACTTCACGATTTGACTATGAGGTGTTTAGCGATGTTGTTGAATTCATTTCAAATTTAATGAATGATTTTGAAACGATATTTTCTCAAGTGAAAAGAAATGTTTTCCCGATTTCGGACAGGGAATGTTTTACAAAAACGTTTTACAAAACAGAAAGGATTTCGAGGCCTAAACCCGATGATTTCTAAATGATTTAGAAATGTATTATGTATTACATCGTGGTTCATCGCTTATCCGATTAGTTGCTATTGATGATATATCTGTTTGGTGGCGGAGAATTTAGTCTCTTGCTTAACAGCCTTCTTTGAGACGTATGAGCTCAAAGGTTATGTGATTAATAGTGACTGATCATATGTGTGAATTACTGATGTGAAGTACTATAGTTTGAAAGTACTTGTGATTATTATGTTGTGAAATGATTTTCCCCACTTCGGAATATAAAATGATTTAGCAAGTAGGTGGCTAAATATTCAGGTAACCCGAGATTGACCAAAAGTATGGGCTGGATCCAGTGCCTTAGGGTGAGTGGTCAGCAGTGTAGCCTGCTCCATGCGTGGGAGGTGCACATATATATATATATATCGGTTCGGTTGGGTGCATACTGCCCGGTCCGAGGGTCGTGCTCGGTATTTGGTTGCATACTTGTTTGTGTGCATTGTTATGTTTTGGAATTCATATTTCCAAATGATTTGATTTGAGATCCCAAAGTGAAATCTACTTTGATATAAAAGTTAGATATGTATTTCAAACGATTTGAAATAGGAAATCAGGAAATAAAGTCCAAAGGAATAATTTTCGTAAATTGAATTGGATTTGAAAAATCTAGGTGTGGTGATTAATCTAAATGGGTAGATTGGGATATTGAATGTCGATTGATGCATAGTAGATCCATATATCTGCATTGATAGTTGTTCATACACTGGCATTCATGGGGGTAAACCCATTCCGTGTCATATGGCGTAGTCCTGTGATATGCCTTATTTAAAATAAAGTTAATAATTGTTTGGAGTTCTCACACCAGTCCCATGACTGACTCGTAGTTTGCTTTTCCCTTGCAAACTTGGGTACCCCTATTTTCCACACGGGCGGTCGAGTGGTTTGTTTTGCAGATATTTATTTATTGAGCAGGATTCTGGATTGAAGCTTAAAGCCATTTCCAGAGCATTGATTGTCTTCCACTGTGTAGTTTACTTGTTTCCACTACATTGTATTACATTTATTTTAAATAAATCTTTCACTGTATTATTATTTCTCGATGTACTCTGTTATTCTGTACTCTGATGTAACATTATTATGATGTTTATAAAAGTCTTCTGTTATTTGTTATGATGTGTTGTATGCCCAGAGTTAGCGTATCCGTGTTTTGAACGGTCTTGGTCGATTTTAGCGATCGATTAGGTCCGAGCGAAATCCGTATCGTTACAGATGGTATCAGAGCCTTGGTTAACTCAAATATTTGGGGTACGACTCGTTAAAATAGAATAAAAGACTCATTAGAGATAGGATCAGTAGTATCCTAGAATAAGTGACTCGTTAGAGATGGGGTTAAAAATGCCCCAGAATGAGTTGAGAGTCATATGTTTATAAATATCGTATTTGTGATTATATATATAATCTGATTTTAAAAATCTGATTTTGAATATATAAAAGTTATATGATTGAAAAGCTAATTCACAAATCGATTGCTGATTGTGTTGTATGATTATTTATTTAAACCAACATGTGAATGAAAGGTTAATTTAGCCAAATCGGATCAAATATTGAACTGTAATGAAAATTGTTTGGAAGTGCATGCATGTACATATATATGTGCGAACATGTCATAGCAAGGAGGCTAGAGAAGAGGAATAAAATTGTATGGCCGATAAATAGGTATATGTTTACAATTTTATTGGATTTTGGTGATTTTATGAGCCGGTTGGCTAGCCGCTATGCTTTTTCTTTTTGAGATAAGAGGGCCTAAGTGGCAGTTTGGGGATTTTCCCCGATGCTCCCGGTACAAAGGAGGTTATGGCGAAATTTTTCGAAAATTTAGGGTGTTAGCCAAATTTTTGAAGAATTTGAAAAGTTTTTAGAAACTGAAAAGTTGAAGAACTTAAGCCAAAATCAATTTAATGAAAGTTGAGTTGGTTAGTTAAACGACTTTTAGCTCCGTTCCTTTTCGAGAACGAAAAGATTTTAAGTGGGGGAGATTGTAACCGCCCGGAAAATCAGAACCAATATAAAATTTTTATTTTAGCAATTTTAACGGATTTTAAATTTTTAAAATGATTTGTTTTAAATAATAACAACTAGAAATTTATTTTGAATAGAATTAGAACGTATACATTTATTTAAATCGATGTTAGAAAATATAATTTTAATTTAATTATAAAAGGAATTAGAAATGGCGCGGTAGTTTGAAAATTCGATTTCAATTTTCAAATGAATGTATATGATTCAAAATAAACCGGATTTTTGTGAAACCAAAAATATTTAAATCTGTTTGAAAATATCTTTCTGACGAACCTGAAAAATTGAAATTTCACAGCGGGAATCAAAAGTTATGCCAGTTGAAAATTCAGTATAGTCGCTATGGAAAAAATAACCCTTAAAAATAGCGATTTCGCAAATGACCTCCCTTTACGATGAAACTACTTTTATTGGATCTGGGATGTCAAATTATTGCTAGATTCCAATTTTCATAATTTTCCGAATCAATATGTGAGCCTGGCAATAGAAAACGTGTTTTAACAGTTTTAGTCAATTTGGATCGACAAAAAATGGCCATTTTTCAAACGGTCTTCAAATTTGACGAAATTAGTTTTGTTAGGACCGTATCGTCAAAACATAGCCATATTTATTTTTCTAGAATTTTTAGAGTCCATATGTGGCCCCGATAAATTGAAATGTACGTTTAAATTAAATAATATTGATTTAAGTTTTAATTTAAAGAAAAACTGTTCGAAACGATCGAATTGGTTTACGGGACATATCCAATTGTGTCCGGAATGGGGTTATTTAGCTAGGGACGACAGTCGTTGTGTGTGATTTGGAGTTCGTTACGATAAACAAACATTTTTAGAATTAATTAATTATTAACTAATATATATATATATTCATTTATCTCCTCAAAACCCTATCTCTCTCTTCGATTAACCCAGCCGCCTCAAACCGAGCTCGACGACCCTTATTCTCCGAAATAGAATCACGAAAATCTCTACACTCAGTTCGAATTAATCCAAGATTATTACATGGAAATGGAAGAGAACTTTGTGAGCTTCACATCCATAGTGGTATGATCAATTTTCATGTGGTATTCTGGGCGAATTCGGGGCTGGAAGTCATGAACTTCACAACTGTTTTGGGGAGGCGTAGGACCCGCGAGTTGGACGTGGGGGCATGGTGTTGGACGACATCGCACAGGACTTCAGCATGGTGGCGTCGTATCGGGGTCTCCGACACTCTAGTGACAGCAGTGGCCAGTTTCTTGAATCGACGACGGTCGAGATTTTGTCTAGGTGATTAACAGAGGGAAAAGCAACGTTTATTTTTAAATGTTATAAAAGAGGTATTAATTAGCTAATTAATTAATTCAAATTCCATTTCTAATTATTAAATGTTGTAACATTAATAACTTTTCCATATGAGGTTCAAATCGCGCGAAACTGGACCCGTTGCGATAGTGGGGACGAGAGCTTCAAAACAAAACTGACTGGGCCCAATTTGGAGCACGCTGGAATTTTAGACAAATTCCGACCCGAATGGCATTGAAATTCAGAAATAAAAGAACGAAGGAGTGGAAAACGAAAGTGATAAACTATCACTAAATTCTTTTGTACAATTATTTATCTTTATAACAGAATTTGTGTTGACTTCCTGTTAACTCACCTCACATACGTCCACAGACCATGAACGATTTATTTGATTGTATTGTGTGTGATGGTGATATGAAATGAAAAATAATATATATATATATATATATGAAATGAATTATATATATATATATATGAAGTGAGAAATAATATATACATGAAGTGCGAAATTATATATATATGAAATGAAAAATAATATATATATGAAATGAATAATATATATATATATTTATATAAAGTGAGAAATAAAAAATATATATGAAATGAAAATAATATTTATATGAAATGTGAAAAATATATATATATGAATTGTGAATAAAATATATATATGAAATGAAAATAATATATATATGAAATGTGAATAATATACATATGAAGTGTGAAGGAAATAAATATTGGTTGGTTAAAAATATAATTTTTAACATATACATGCACTGTATAAAATTGTCATTATTCAATTTTGATTTAAAATTGAAATGGAAGTTGAAATCGTTTTTAAAACGAATTTAAGACGAATTTATAAAATACGTTTAAATGGAAATCGACGAAATATATATAATACATATTATATATATATATTAAATGGCCTGAATAGAATGCGCCGCACAGCGACTGTTCCCGAATTTCGACCATTAACTTCAAATGGACGTAACGGGAGATCCGATCGGATTCTCCTAAAACTAGAACCGTAGAGTTCGCATCGGAAAGAGATTTCCAATGAATATAAGAGATTTGACATCTAATGGTTGGATTTGTAATTATGTCCAAATCAAATTTGGAAAAGGTCGCTATAAGTGCAGTTTGATGACCGTTTATGGAAATCGACTGTACGGGCCTTGATAAAATTATTAAAAATATTAATAATTTGTGTAAAATCATAACAAATGATTTGTAAAGAGTTTGGATGAAAAAATCTAGTTTTGAAAAGATAAAAATGTATTTTTATCGAAATGAACTAGTTATTAACTAGAAAAATAATCCAATGTATATTAATAAATAAATTGGATTGAAAAAGGTTTTGATATAACCAGAATTTTCCAATGTACGAATTGGAAAGGATTTGAATTGAAATAATCTTCGGAATATTTCGGTATTGGATTCCGTGATTATACGGATATTGTCGAGGAATTTGAAAGATAGATATATATCGTTATTCCAATACGATATTTGTTGGTTTCAGAATTTAATGTTGAATATAAGCCGATACTATTTTTATTCAGAGCCTTATATTTAATATCAAATTGGATTTTGGGTATATCGTGAATTGTGTTTAAATGACATTAGTTCTTTAACCCCAGTAAAAGCAGGATTAATTTCCAGAAAGTTGAAGAATCAATGAGAAACGATTTTTGGGATTGAAACCAATTGGAGTTGAATAAATCTTTAACTAGATTTGAATGAATGAATGGTGATTAAATTTACCAAAATATAAGATGTGATGTAAACCAAATATGCTTGGTTGTTGATATTGATTGTGATTGACTAATTATTTGGATTGTGCTCGACCAGTTTATGAGCCAAATATGCTTTTACATTTAACATTGGGTTGGGTAGAAATATTTGTATGCTAACATCTTGTGGAACACTTCACGATTTGACCATGAGGTGTTTAGCGATGTTGTTGAGTTCGTTTCAAATTTAATGAATGATTTTGAAATGATATTTTCTTAAGTGAAAAGAAATGTTTTCCCGATTTTGGACAGGGAATGTTTTATAAAAACGTTTTACAAAACAGAAAGGATTTCGAGGCCTAAACCCGATGATTTCTAAACGATTTAGAAATGTATTATGTATTACATCGTGGTTCATCGTGTATCCGATTAGTTGCTATTGATGATAATCTATTTGGTGGCGGAGAATTTATTCTCTTGCTTAACACCCTTCTTTGAGACGTACGAGCTCAAAGGTTATGTGATTAATAGTGACTGATCATATGTGAGAATTACTGATGTGAAGTACTATGGTTTGAAAGTACTTGTGATTGTTATGTTGTGAAATGGTTTTCCCCACTTCGGGATATAAAATGATTTTGCAAGTAAGTGGCTAAATATTCGGGTAACCCGAGATTGACTTAAAGTATGGGCTGGACCAGTGCACTAGGGTGAGTGGTCAGCAGTGTAGCTTGCTCCATGCGTGGGAGGTGCATATATATATATATATATCGGTTCGGTTGGGTGCGTACTGTACGGTCTGAGTGCCGTGCTCGGTGTTTGGTTGCATATTTGTTTGTATGCATTTTTATATTTTGGAATTCGTATTTCCAAATGATTTGATTTAAGATCCCGAAGTGAAATCTACTTTGATATAAAAGTTAGATATGTATTTCAAATGATTTGAAATTGGAAATCAGGAAATAAAGTCCAAAGGAATAATTTATGTAAATTGAATTGGATTTGGAAAATATAAGTGTGGTGATTAATCTAAATGGGTAGATTGGGATATTGCATGTTGATTGATGCATACTAAATCCATATATCTACATTGATTGTTGTTTATACACTGGCATTCACGGGGGTAAACCCATTCCATGTCATACGGTGTAGTCCTGTGATATGCCTTATTTAAAATAAAGTTAATAATTGTTTGGAGTTCTCACACCAGTTCCATGACTGACTCGTAGTTTTACTTTCCCTTGCAAACTTGGGTACCCTTATTTTCCACACGGGCAGTCGAGTGGTTTGTTTTGCAGATATTTATTTATTGAGCAGGATTATGTATTGAAGCTTAAAGCTGTGTCCAGAGCATTGATAGTCTTCCACTGTGTAGTTTACTTGTTTCCGCTGCATTGTATTACATTTATTTTAAATAAATCTTCTGCTGTATTATTATTTCTCGATGTATTCTGTTATTCTGTACTCTGGTGTAACATTATTATGATGTTTATAAAAGTCTTATGTTATTTGTTCTGATGTGTTGTATGCCCAGAGTTAGCGTATCCAGATTTTGAACGGTCTTGGTCGATTTTAGTGATCGATTAGGTCCGGGCGAAATCTGTATCGTTACAGATGGTATCAGATCCTTGGTTTACTCAAATCTTTAGGGTACAACTCGTTTAGAACAGAATAAAAGACTCATCAGAGATAGGATCAGTAGTATCCTAGAATGAGTGACCCGTTAGAGATGGGGTTAGAAATTCCCCTGAATGAGTTGAGAGTCGTATGTTTATAAATATCGTATTTGTGATTATATATATAATCTGGTTTTAAAAATATGATTTTGAATATATAAAAGTTATATGATTGAAAAGCTAATTCACAAATCGATTGTTGACTTTGTTGTGTGATTATTTATTTAAACTAACATGTGAATGAAAGGTTAATTTAGCCAAATCGGATCAAATATTGAACTATATTGTAAATTGTTTGGAAATGCATGCATGTACATATATATGTGTGAACAGATCATAGCAAGGAGGCTAGAGAAGAGGAATAAAATTGTATGCCCGACAAATAGGTACATGTTTACATTTTATTGGGCTTTGGTGGTTTTTTGAGCCGACTGGCTTGCCGCTTGGCTTTTTCTTTTTCTTTTTGAGATAAGAGGGCCTATGTGGCGGTTTGGGGATTTTCCCGATTCTCTCGTACAAAGGAGGTTATGGCGAAATTTTTCGAAAACTTAAGGTGTTAGCCAAATTTTTGAAGAATTTGAAAAGTTTTTAGAAACTGAAAAGTTGAAGAACTTATGCCATAATTAAAATAATGAAAGTTGAGTTGGTTAGTCAAACAACTTTTAGCTCTGTTCCTTTTCGAGAACGAAAAGATTTTAAGTGGGGGAGATTGTAACAACCCGGAAAATCAGAACCAATTTAATTTTTTTTATTTTTGCAATCTTAACGGATTCTGAATATTTAAAATGATTTATTTTAAATAACAACGACTAGAAATTTATTTTGAATAGAATTAGAACGTATATATTTATTTAAATCGAAGTTACAAAATATAATTTTAATTTAATTATAAAAGAAATTAGAAATGGCGCGGTAGTTTGAAAATTCGATTTCAAATTTCAAATGAATATACAGGATTCAAAATAAACCGGATTTTAGTGAAACCAGAAATATTTAAATCTGTTTGAAAATATATTTCTAACGAATTTGAAAAATTGAAATTTCATAGCGGGAATCAAAAGTTATGGCCAGTTGAAAATTCAGGATAGTCGCTATGGAAAATATAGCCCTTAAAAATAGTGATTTTGCAAACGACCTCCGTTTTTGATGAAACCACTTTTGTTGGATCTGGGATGTCAAATTATTGCTAAGTTCCAATTTTCGTAATTTTCTGAATCAATATGTGAGTGTGACAAAAGAAAACGTGTTTTAACAGTTTCAGTCAATTTGGATCGACCAGAAAATGGCCATTTTTAAAACGGTCTTCAAATTTGATGAAATTAGTTTTGTTAGGACCGTATCGTCAAAACATAGTCAGATTTATTTTTTTGGAATTTTTAGAGTCCATATGTGTCCCCGGTAAATTGAAATGTACGTTTAAATTAAATAATATTGATTTAAGTTTTAATTTAAAGAAAAACTGTTCGAAACGATCGAATTGGTTTACGAAACATATCCCATTGTGTCTGGAATGAGGGTATTTAGCTAGGGACGATAGTCATTAGGTGTGATTTGGAGTTCGTTACGTTAAACAAACATTTTTAGAATTAATTAATTACTAAATAATATATATATATATTCATTTATCTCCTCAAAACCCTATCTCTCTCTTCGATTAACCCAGCCGCCACAAACCGAGCTCGAAGACCCATATTCTCCGAAATAGAATCAAAAAATCTCTACACTCAATTCGAATTAATCCAAGATTATTACACGGAAATGGAAGAGAACTTTGTGAGCTTCACATCCACAGTGGTATGATCAATTTTCATGTGGTATTCTGGGCGAATTCGGGATTGGAAGCCACGAACTTCACAACTGTTTTGGGAAGGCATGGGACCCGCGAGTTGGACGCGGGGCATGGTGTTGGACGACATCGCAAAGGACTTCAGCGTGGTGGCGTAGGATCGGGGTCTCCGACACTCTAGTGACAGCGGTAGCCAGTTTCTTGAATCGACGACGGTCGAGATTTTATCCAGGTGATTAACGGAGGGAAAAGAAACGTTATTTTTAACCGTTATTAATGAAGTATTTATTAGCTAATTAATTAACTTAAATTCCATTTCTAATTATTAAATGTTGTAACATTAATAACTTTTCCATACTTGGTTCAAATCGCGCGAAACCGGACCCGTTGCGATCGTGGGGACGAGAGCTTCACAACAAAACTGACTGGGCCCAATTTGGAGCACGCTTGAATTTTAGACAAATTCAGACCCAAATGGCGTTGAAATTCAGAAATGAAAGAACGAAGGAGTGGAAAACGAAAGTAAGAGTCTCTCACTAAATTCTTTTGTACAGTTATTTATCTTTATAACAGAATTAGTGTTGACTGCCTGTTAACTCACCTCACATACGTCCACAGCCATGGACGATTTATTTGATTGTATTGTGTGTGATTGTGATATGAAATGAAAAATAATATATGTATATATATATATGAAACGAATTATATATATATATATATATATGAAGTGAGAAATAATATATACATGAAGTGAGAAATTATATATATATGAAATGAAAAGTAATATATATATGAAAGGAATAATTTATATATGAAGTGAAAAATTAAATATATATATATGAAATTAAAATAATATATATATGAAATGTGAAATGTGAAAAATATATATATGAATTGTGAATAAAATATATATATATATATAATGAAAATAATATATATATATGAAGTGTGAATAATATACATATGAAGTGTGAAGGAAATAAATAATGGTTGGTTAAAAATATAATTTTTAACATATACATGCACTGTATAAAATTGTCATGTAATGGAATATTCAATTTTGATTTAAAATTGAAATGGTAGTTGAAATCGTTTTTGAAATGAATTTAAAACGAATTTATAAAATACGTTTTAAATGGAAATCGATGAAATATATATAATATATATTATATATATTAAATGGCCTGAATAAAACGCGCCGCACAGCGACTGTTCGCGAATTTCAACCATTAACTTCAAATGGACGTAATGGGAGATCCGACCGTCTCCTAAAACTAGAACCGTTGAGTTCGTATCGAAAAGAGCTTTCCAACGAATATAAGAGATTTGAAATCTAATGGTTGGATTTGTAATCATGTCCAAATCAAATTTGGAAAAGGTCGTTATAAGTGCTGTTTGATGACCGTTTATGGAAATCAACTGTAAACGGGCCTTGATAAAATTATTAAAAATATTAATAATTTTTGTAAAATCATAAAAAATGATTTGGAAAGAGTTTGTATGAAAAATTCCGGTTTTGAAAAGACAAAAATGTATTTTTATCGAAATGAACTAGTTATTAACTAGAAAAATAATCCAATGTTTACAAATAAATAAATTGGATTGAAAATGATTTTGATATAACCAGGATTTTCCAATATACGAATTGTAATGTATTTGAATTGAAATAATCTTCGGAATATTTCGGTATTGGATTCCGTGATTATACGGATATTGTTGAGGAATTTGGAAGATAGATATATATCATTATTCTAATACAATATTTGTTGGTTTCAGAGTTTAATGTTGAATATAAGCCGATACTATTTTTATTTAGAGCCTTATATTTAATATCAAATTGGATTTTGGGTATATCGTGAACTGTGTTTAAATGACATTTGTTCTTTAACCCGAGTAAAAGCAGGATTAATTTCCAGAAAGTTGAACAATCAATAAGAAACGATTTTAGGGATTGAAACCAGTTGGTGTTGAACAAATCATTAATTAGATTTGAATGAATGAATGGTGATTAAATTTACCAAAATATGAGATGTGATGTAAACCAAATATGCTTGGTTGTTGATATTGATTGTGACTGACTGATTGTTTGGATTGTGCTCGACCAGTTTATGAACCAAATATGCTTTTACATTTAGCATTGGGTTGGGTAGAAATATTTGTATGCTAACATCTCATGAAACACTTCACGATTTGACTATGAGGTGTTTAGCAATGTTGTTGAGTTCATTTCAAATTTAATGAATGATTTTGAAATGATATTTTCTTACGTGAAAAGAAATGTTTTCTCGATTTTGGACAGGGAATGTTTTATAAAAACGTTTTACAAAACAGTAAAGATTTTGAGGCCTAAACCCGATGATTTCTAAACGATTTAGAAATGTATTATTTATTACATCGTGGTTCATCGCGTATCCGTTTAGTTGCTATTGATGATATATCTGTTTGGTGGCGGAGAATTTATTCTCTTGCTTAACACCCTTTTATGAGACGTACGAGCTCAAAGGTTATGTGATTAATAATGACTGATCATATGTGTGAATTACTGATGTGAAGAACTATAGTTTGAAAGTACTTGTGATTATTAGGTTGTGAAATGATTTTACCTACTTCGGGATATAAAATGATTTAGCAAGTAAGTGGCTAAATATCCGGGTAACCCGAGATTGACTAAAAGTATGTGCTGGATCCAGTGCCTTAGGGTAAGTGGTTAGCAGTGTAGCCTGCTCCATGCGTGGGAGGTGCGCGCACACACACACACACACATATATATATATATCGGTTCGGTTTGGTGCGTACTGCCCAGTCTGAGGGCTGTGCTCGGTATTTGGTTACATACTTGTTTGTATGCATTATTATGTTTTGGAATTCATATTTCCAAATGATTTGATTTGAGTCCCGGAAGTGAAATCTACTTTGATATAAAAGTTAGATATGTATTTCAAATGATTTGAAATAGGAAAATCGGGAAATAAAGTCCAACGGAATAATTTCTGTAACTTGAATTGGATTTGGAAAATCTAAGTGTGGTGATTAATCTAAATGGGTAGATTGGGATATTGCATGTTGATTGATGCATATTAGATCCATATATCTACATTGATTGTTGTTTATACACTGGCATTTATGGGGGGTAAACCCGTTCCGTGTTATGTGGTGTAGTCCTGTGATATGCCTTATTTAAAATAAAGTTAATAACTGTTTGGAGTTCTCACACTAGTCTCATGACTGACTCGTAGTTTACTTTTCCCTTGCAAACTCAGGTGCCCCTATTTTCCACACGGGCAGTCGAGTGGTTTGTTTTGCAGATATTTATTTATTGAGCAGGATTCTGGATTGAAGCTTAAAGTTGTGTCCAGAGCATTGATAGTCTTCCGCTGTGTAGTTTACTTGTTTTTGCTGCATTGTATTACATTTATTTTAAATAAATCTTCCGTTGTGTTATTATTTCTCGATGTACTATGTTATTCTATACTCTGATGTAACATTATTATGATGTTTATAAAAGAGTTCTGTTATTTATTCTGATGTGTTGTATGCTCAGAGTTAGCGTATCCGGGTTTTGAACGGTCTTGGTCGATTTTACCGATCGATTAGGTCTGAGCGAAATTCGTATCGTTACACAAGTGGACGAAAAATGAACAAAGATATTGGCTTGATTTCTCAAAAGAGAAATAAGTTACGTGCAGTATAATTAGCTTGCTCATTGGGGAAAGGATCACCACTTCACTAATTTTCATTTACGACAAAAATAATTTTACAAAGCAAAAAAATACAAATAAATAAAAATAAATAAAAATTGAGAAATCATAGCCAAATATATATATTAAATGGCCTGAATAGAATGCGCCGCGCAGCGACTGTTCGCGAATTTCGATCATTAACTTCAAATGGACGTAACGGGAGATCCGATCGGATTCTCCTAGAACTAGAACCGTTGAGTTCGCATCGGAAAAAGATTTCCAACGAATATAAGAGATTTGACATCTAATGGTTGGATTTGTAATTATGTCCAAATCAAATTTGGAAAAGGTCGCTATAAGTGCAGTTTGATGACCGTTTATGGAAATCGACTGTACGGGCCTTGATAAAATTATTAAAAATATTAATAATTTGTGTAAAATCATAACAAATGATTTGGAAAGAGTTTGGATGAAAAATTCTAGTTTTGAAAAGATAAAAATGTATTTTTATCGAAATGAACTAGTTATTAACTAGAAAAATAATCCAATGTATATTAATAGATAAATTGGATTGAAAAAGGTTTTGATATAACCAGAATTTTCCAATGTACGAATTGGAAAGGATTTGAATTGAAATAATCTTCGGAATATTTCGGTATTGGATTCCGTGATTATACGGATATTGTTGAGGAATTTGAAAGATAGATATATATCGTTATTCCAATACGATATTTGTTGGTTTTAGAATTTAATGTTGAATATAAGCCGATACTATTTTTATTCAGAGCCTTGTATTTAATATCAAATTGGATTTTGGGTATATCGTGAATTGTGTTTAAATGACATTAGTTCTTTAACCCGAGTAAAAGCAGGATTAATTTCCAGAAAGTTGAACAATCAATGAGAAACGATTTTTGGGATTGAAACCAATTGGAGTTGAATAAATCTTTAATTAGATTTGAATGAATGAATGGTGATTAAATTTACCAAAATATGAGATGTGATGTAAACCAAATATGCTTGGTTGTTGATATTGATTGTGATTGCCTAATTGTTTGGATTGTGCTCGACCAGTTTATGAGCCAAATATGCTTTTATATTTAACATTGGGTTGGGTAGAAATATTTGTATGCTAACATCTTGTGAAACACTTCACGATTTGACCATGAGGTGTTTAGCGACGTTGTTGAGTTCATTTCAAATTTAATGAATGATTTGAAATGATATTTTCTTAAGTGAAAAGAAATGTTTTCCCGATTTTGGACAGGGAATGTTTTATAAAAACGTTTTACAAAACAAAAAGGATTTCGAGGCCTAAACCCGATGATTTCTAAACGATTTAGAAATGTATTATGTATTACATCGTGGTTCATCGTGTATCCGATTAGTTGCTATTGATGATATATCTATTTGGTGGCGGAGAATTTATTCTCTTGCTTAACACCCTTCTTTGAGACGTACGAGCTCAAAGGTTATGTGATTAATAGTGACTGATCATATGTGAGAATTACTGATGTGAAGTACTATGGTTTGAAAGTACTTGTGATTGTTATGTTGTGAAATGGTTTTCCCCACTTCGGGATATAAAATGATTTTGCAAGTAAGTGGCTAAATATTCGGGTAACCCGAGATTGACTTAAAGTATGGGCTGGACCAGTGCCCTAGGGTGAGTGGTCAGCAGTGTAGCTTGCTCCATGCGTGGGAGGTGCATATATATATATATATATATATCGGTTCGGTTGGGTGCGTACTGCACGGCCTAAGGGCCGTGCTCGGTGTTTGGTTGCATATTTGTTTGTATGCATTTTTATATTTTGGAATTCGTATTTCCAAATGATTTGATTTAAGATCCCGAAGTGAAATCTACTTTGATATAAAAGTTAGATATGTATTTCAAATGATTTGAAATTGGAAATCAGGAAATAAAGTCCAAAGAAATAATTTATGTAAATTGAATTGGATTTGGAAAATATAAGTGTGGTGATTAATCTAAATGGGTAGATTGGGATATTGCATGTTGATTGATGCATACTAAATCCATATATCTACATTGATTGTTGTTTATACACTGGCATTCACGGGGGTAAACCCATTCCATGTCATACGGTGTAGTCCTGTGATATGCCTTATTTAAAATAAAGTTAATAATTGTTTGGAGTTCTCACACCAGTCCCATGACTGACTCGTAGTTTTCTTTTCCCTTGCAAACTTGGGTACCCTTATTTTCCACACGGGCAGTCGAATGGTTTGTTTTGCAGATATTTATTTATTGAGCAGGATTATGTATTGAAGCTTAAAGCTGTGTCCAGAGCATTGATAGTCTTCCACTGTGTAGTTTACTTGTTTCCGCTGCATTGTATTACATTTATTTTAAATAAATCTTCTGCTGTATTATTATTTCTCGATGTATTATGTTATTCTGTACTCTGGTGTAACATTATTATGATGTTTATAAAAGTCTTCTGTTATTTGTTCTGATGTGCTGTATGCCCAGAGTTAGCGTATCCAGATTTTGAACGATCTTGGTCGATTTTAGCGATCGATTAGGTCCGAGCGAAATCTGTATCGTTACAGATGGTATCAGAGCCTTGGTTTACTCAAATCTTTGGGGTACAACTCGTTTAGAACAGAATAAAAGACTCATTAGAGATAGGATCAGTAGTATCCTAGAATGAGTGACCCGTTAGAGATGGGGTTAGAAATTCCCCTGAATGAGTTGAGAGTCGTATGTTTATAAATATCGTATTTGTGATTATATATATAATCTGGTTTTAAAAATATGATTTTGAATATATAAAAGTTATATGATTGAAAAGCTAATTCACAAATCGATTGTTGACTGTGTTGTGTGATTATTTATTTAAACCAACATGTGAATGAAAGGTTAATTTAGCCAAATCGGAACAATTATTGAACTGTATTGAAAATTGTTTGGAAATGCATGCATGTACATATATATGTGTAAACAGATCATAGCAAGGAGGCTAGAGAAGAGGAATAAAATTGTATACCCGACAAATAGGTACATGTTTACCATTTTATTGGGCTTTGGTGGTTTTTTGAGCCGATTGGCTTTTTCGTTTTCTTTTTGAGATAAGAGGGCCTATGTGGCGGTTTGGGGATTTTCCCGATGCTCTCGTACAAAGGAGGTTATGGCGAATTTTTTTGAAAACTTAGGGTGTTAGCCAAATTGTTGAAGAATTTGAAAAGTTTTTAGAAACTGAAAAGTTGAAGAACTTATGCCATAATTAAAATAATGAAAGTTGAGTTGGTTAGTCAAACAACTTTTAGCTCTGTTCCTTTTCGAGAACGAAAAGATTTTAAGTGGGGGAGATTGTAACAACCCGGAAAATCAGAACCAATTTAATTTTTTTTTTATTTTTGCAATTTTAATGGATTTTGAATATTTAAAATGATTTATTTTAAATAACAACGACTAGAAATTTATTTTGAATAGAATTAGAACGTATATATTTATTTAAATCGAAGTTACAAAATATAATTTTAATTTAATTATAAAAGGATTTATAAATGGTGCGGTAGTTTGAAAATTCGATTTCAAATTTCAAATGAATATACAGGATTCAAAATAAACCGGATTTTAGTGAAACCAGAAATATTTAAATCTGTTTGAAAATATCTTTCTAACGAATTTGAAAAATTGAAATTTCATAGCGGGAATCAAAAGTTATGGCCAGTTGAAAATTCAGGATAGTCGCTATGGAAAATATAGCCCTTAAAAATAGTGATTTTTCAAACGACCTCCGTTTTCGATGAAACCACTTTTGTTGGATCTGGGATGTCAAATTATTTCTAAGTTCCAATTTTCGTAATTTTCTGAATTAATAAGTGAGTGTGACAAAAGAAAACGTGTTTTAACAGTTTCAGTCAATTTGGATCGACCAGAAAATGGCCATTTTTCAAACGGTCTTCAAATTTGACGAAATTAGTTTTGTTAGGACCGTATCGTCAAAACATAATCAGATTTATTTTTTTGGAATTTTTAGAGTCCATATGTGTCCCCGGTAAATTGAAATGTACGTTTAAATTAAATAATATTGATTTAAGTTTTAATTTAAAGAAAAACTGTTCGAAACGATCGAATTGGTTTACGAAACATATCCCATTGTGTCTGGAATGAGGGTATTTAGCTAGGGACGATAGTCGTTGGGTGTGATTTGGAGTTCGTTACGTTAAACAAACATTTTTAGAATTAATTAATTACTAAATAATATATATATATATATATATATATATATATATATATATATTCATTTGTCTCCTCAAAACCCTATCTCTCTCTTCGATTAACCCAGCCGCCACAAACCGAGCTCGACGACCCATATTCTCCGAAATAGAATCAAAAAATCTCTACACTCAATTCGAATTAATCCAAGATTATTACACGGAAATGGAAGAGAACTTTGTGAGCTTCACATCCACAGTGGTATGATCAATTTTCATGTGGTATTCTGGGCAAATTCGGGATTGGAAGTCACGAACTTCACAACTGTTTTGGGAAGGCATGGGACCCGCGAGTTGGACGCGGGGCATGGTGTTGGACGACATCGCAAAGGACTTCAGCGTGGTGGCGTAGGATCGGGATCTCCGACATTATGGTGACAGCGGTAGCCAGTTTCTTGAATCGACGACGGTCGAGATTTTTTCCAGGTGATTCACGGAGGGAAAAGAAACGTTGTTTTTAACCGTTATTAATGAGGTATTTATTAGCTAATTAATTAACTTAAATTCCATTTCTAATTATTAAATGTTGTAACATATATAACTTTTCCATACTTGGTTCAAATCGCGCGAAACCGGACCCGTTGCGGTCGTGTGGACGAGAGCTTCACAACAAAACTGACTGGGCCCAATTTGGAGCACACTAGAATTTTAGACAAATTCAGACCCAAGTGGCGTTAAAATTCAGACATGAAAGAACGAAGGAGTGGAAAACGAAAGTAAGAGTCTCTCACTAAATTCTTTTGTACAGTTATTTATCTTTATAACAGAATTAGTGTTGACTGCCTGTTAACTCACCTCACATACGTCCACAGACCATGGACGATTTATTTGATTGTATTGTGTGTGATTGTGATATGAAATGAAAAATAATATATAAATATGAAATTAAATAAATATATATATATATATGAAGTGAGAAATAATATATACATGAAGTGAGAAATTATATATATATGAAATGAAAAGTAATATATATATGAAATGAATAATATATATATGAAGTGAAAAATTAAATATATATATATATGAAATGAAAATAATATATATATATATGAAATGTGAAATGTGAAAAATATATATATGAATTGTGAATAAAATATATATATATATATATAATGAAAATAATATATATATATGAAGTGTGAATAATATACATATGAAGTGTGAAGGAAATAAATATTGGTTGGTTAAAAATATAATTTTTAACATATACATGCACTGTATAAAATTGTCATGTAATGGAATATTCAATTTTGATTTAAAATTGAAATGGAAGTTGAAATCGTTTTTGAAACGAATTTAAAATGAATTTATAAAATACGTTTTAAATGGAAATCGATGAAATATATATAATATATATTATATATATTAAATGGCCTGAATAGAACGCACCGCGCAGCGACCGTTCGCGAATTTCAACCATTAACTTCAAATGGACGTAATGGGAGATCCGACCGTCTCCTAAAACTAGAACCGTTGAGTTCGTATCGAAAAGAGCTTTCCAACGAATATAAGAGATTTGAAATCTAATGGTTGGATTTGTAATTATGTCCAAATCAAATTTGGAAAAGGTCGTTATAAGTGCTGTTTGATGACCATTTATGGAAATCGACTGTAAACGGGCCTTGATAAAATTATCAAAAATATTAATAATTTGTGTAAAATCATAACAAATGATTTGGAAAGAGTTTGTATGAAAAATTCCGGTTTTGAAAAGACAAAAATGTATTTTTATCGAAATGAACTAGTTATTAACTAGAAAAATAATCCAATGTTTATAAATAAATAAATTGGATTGAAAATGGTTTTGATATAACCAGGATTTTCCAATATACGAATTGTAATGTATTTGAATTGAAATAATCTTCGGAATATTTCGGTATTGGATTCTGTGATTATACGGATATTGTTGAGGAATTTGAAAGATAGATATATATCGTTATTCCAATACAATATTTGTTGGTTTCAAAATTTGATGTTGAATATGAGCCGATACTATTTTTATTCAGAGCCTTATATTTAATATCAAATTGGATTTTGGGTATATCGTGAACTGTGTTTAAATGACATTAGTTCTTTTACCCGAGTAAAAGCAGGATTAATTTCCAGAAAGTTGAACAATCAATAAGAAATGATTTTAGGGATTGAAACCAGTTGGTGTTGAACAAATCATTAATTAGATTTGAATGAATGAATGGTGATTAAATTTACCAAAATATGAGATGTGATGTAAACCAAATATGCTTGGTTGTTGATATTGATTGTGACTGACTGATTGTTTGGATTGTGCTCGACCAGTTTATGAACCAAATATGCTTTTACATTTAGCATTGGGTTGGGTAGAAATATTTGTATGCTAACATCTCATGAAACACTTCACGATTTGACTATGAGGTGTTTAGCAATGTTGTTGAGTTCATTTCAAATTTAATGAATGATTTTGAAATGATAATTTCTTAAGTGAAAAGAAATGTTTTCCCGATTTTGGACAGGGAATGTTTTATAAAAACGTTTTACAAAACAGTAAGGATTTTGAGGCCTAAACCCGATGATTTCTAAACGATTTAGAAATGTATTATTTATTACATCGTGGTTCATCGCGTATCCGTTTAGTTGCTATTGATGATATATCTGTTTTGTGGCGGAGAATTTATTCTCTTGCTTAACACCCTTTTATGAGACGTACGAGCTCAAAGGTTATGTGATTAATAATGACTGATCATATGTGTGAATTACTGATGTGAAGAACTATAGTTTGAAAGTACTTGTGATTATTATGTTGTGAAATGATTTTACCTACTTCGGGATATAAAATGATTTAACAAGTAGGTGGCTAAATATTCGGGTAACCCGAGATTGACTAAAAGTATGGGCTGGATCCAGTGCCTTAGGGTAAGTGGTTAGCATACTGCCCAGTCTGAGAGCTATGCTCGGTATTTGGTTGCATACTTGTTTGTATGCATTGTTATGTTTTGGAATTCATATTTCCAAATGATTTGATTTGAGATCCGGAAGTGAAATCTACTTTGATATAAAAGTTAGATATGTATTTCAAATGATTTGAAATAGGAAATCGGGAAATAAAGTCCAACGGAATAATTTCTGTAACTTGAATTGGATTTGAAAAATCTAAGTGTGGTGATTAATCTAAATGGGTAGATTGGGATATTGCATGTTGATTGATGCATATTAGATCCATATATCTACATTGATTGTTGTTTATACACTGGCATTCATGGGGGGTAAACCCGTTCCGTGTTATATGGCATAGTCCTGTGATATGCCTTATTTAAAATAAAGTTAATAACTGTTTGGAGTTCTCACACTAGTCCCATGACTGACTCGTAGTTTACTTTTCCCTTGCAAACTCAGGTGCCCCTATTTTCCACACGGGCAGTCGAGTGGTTTGTTTTGCAGATATTTATTTATTGAGCAGGATTCTGGATTGAAGCTTAAAGTTGTGTCCAGAGCATTGATAGTCTTCCGCTGTGTAGTTTACTTGTTTCTGCTGCATTGTATTACATTTATTTTAAATAAATCTTCCGTTGTGTTATTATTTCTCGATGTACTCTGTTATTCTGTACTCTGATGTAAGATTATTATGATGTTTATAAAAGAGTTCTGTTATTTGTTCTGATGTGTTGTATGCTCAGATTTAGCGTATCCGGGTTTTGAACGGTCTTGGTCGATTTTACCGATCGATTAGGTCCGAGCGAAATTCGTATCGTTACACAAGTGGACGAAAAATGAACAGAGATATTGGCTTGATTTCTCAAAAGAGAAATAAGTTACGTGCAGTATAATTAGCTTGTTCATTGGGGAAAGGATCATCACTTCACTAATTTACATTTACGACAAAAATAATTTTAGAAAGCAAAAAAATACAAATAAATAAAAATTGAGAAATCATAGCCTCGACTTGGCGTTGGCTCTTATAGAGAGACGCGACCGGAAGAAGGACAGTTTATTTATGAAAGAGACAAAACCCTATATGTCATTCCAAATGTTTAGTAAACTGGATTCACTAAGTTCCACATTTGTTTTGGTCATTTCTTATCTACCGCCTCCTAAAGCCTCCTCTCCATCTTCATCTTGAGATTGATGTCGCCAGATTGTCGATTTTTGTCGTTATCTCCGTTTTTACCGATCACCTGTAGATTGCCCTATTTTATTGCACATCGTTTTTCTACTTCACCAACTGTTGCTAAAACCGGTAAGTCATATTTAAATTCTAATGTTTATTAAAAAAATCATATTCAACAATACTATTTTTTTTAATGAATTATCATTCAATATATGGTGTGTTAAATGACTCTTTCATCACAACACCAAATAGCGTTAATCGATAGCTTAGAAAAATGTAATTAGCTAAATGTAATTATCATTCAATATATGGTGTATTACAATGACTCTTTCAGCACAACACCAAATAGCATTAATCGGTAGCTTAGAAAGTTAGTGTTCTTGATAGTGTAGTAACGGATAGAGATAGTTTCTGAACTAAATGTTATAGCATTTGGTAGATATGAAAAATGTAATTAGCTAAAAGTAAGGTAACAAATATGATAGTATTGACGAATTTAATTCATTTAATATGATCAAAACCAGAGTAAGATAACATTTATGTGCTAGAACTTTCAAGCTTAGCAGATGGGAAACCTTTGTTAGAATTAGTATAAAGGCTCGAAAATTCCTACCTTTCAAATCGACTATAAACCACACAAGTTCGACCCAAACGGAAAAAATCCACTAAACTTTAACAAAGGGTATACGATGCATAAGAACTAAACAAAACAACCTTTTTCATTATCATTGCAATAACTTTTACATCAGAGTACAAGAGATATCAGAGTACAAGAATATTTACAGAGTATAATAATAAATACAATGCACAACGGAAATAATTGTATCAGAGTATAACATGTACATAGCGGAAAACATGAACTCTTAGCGAAAGAAATAAAATGCTCAGGATACAGCTCTAGCTTCAATCCCTTTCTTTGGTTACATATATAAGCGTAACTAAAGTGTTAATCGATAGCTTAGAAAGTCAGTGTCCTTGATAGTGTAGTAACTGGTAGAGATAATTTCTGAACTTAATGTGATAGCATTTGCTAGATATGAAAAATGTAATTAGAAAAATGAAAGTTAACAAACATGATAGTATGTTGTGTAGTAGGGTGACATGTAACCATGCATCACCTTAGAAATGTTACAAAAGTGTTGTTATATGTAACCATGCATCTAAGTCCATGGTTTTCAAGAGGAGCTAATGGTTTTAGGAAGTGGTTTCAAAGGTGGCACGTTGCATGTCCATGATGTGCAGTAAGGTGACATGTGTCCCCTAGGATAATTACTAAAACACCCTTGAATGAGGCTATAAACAGAGGGCTAAGCCTCTCATTTTCTCACCACTCTCTCATTGCATTTCTCATTCTTTCTCTTTCTTCTCCTTCCTACTCGTGGCCATGGCGCCACCTGCACCATTGGCCTAGCTTCGGCCTTCTCTTTCTCCACCTCCACTATGCTCTACCATCTCCCTAGCCACCTCCAAATCCACGACGTCTCCTTGCCAAGCACCAAAACCAAGCCTACATATAACAACCCAAATTTTATTAAGAAATATTTAGTGAATATTAAATATTTAAAATGATTTATTTGAAGAATTAACGACAATTTTTTTTAATTTAAGGTTTGGATGTATAATTTATAATATAATTAAAAACGAGATCGCAGTAGCGCGTAGTTCGTAATATTATGTTTTGAACTTTAAACGATTGCATAGGATCCAATATAAGTTAGAATCCATTGTCAAATATATTGAACTATAGTTTTCTAATGAAAGAGAAAAATCAAGTTTTCATCTTATAAATTGTAAGTTATGTCCATATCAAATTTTTAGAAAGTCGCCATGGAATCGTTTATAAACCATAACGGTTTATTTATATAATAAAAATGATTTTATTATAAATTGAATATCGATTCAACTTAGATTTTGAAAATATCGAGTTACAAACCCCAAGTATGTTTATTATGGAGCTATATGATATTATATTAGAATATATACGATAATTATAATTTGTTTTTCGAAGAATTTGATTTTATTGGATTTAAATTATATTTTATCAATTTAAATAGTCATTTTGCAAACGTATTCGGATTTCGACGAAACCAATTTTATCGGATCCGTATTGATAAATTAATGTAAGATTTCAAATTTCACGTCAACTGGAGTCAGTATGTGGCCGTGCGATATATAAACGTTCAATGTAAGTATGCATGTCAATAATTTGAACTCGAACGAGTTTTATTTGAGCAAACAGACTTGGATTTCGACAAAACAAGTTTCACTAGGGCCGTAATGACAAACCATACATGCATGTCAATTTTCACCACGAACGAAGTTCGTATGCTCCCGTGCAAATTTTTAAACGACGAATGGAGATAGCGATAAGCACGTAACAATTAAATAATATATATGAAGCTTCACCTATAAGCTAAACCCTACCCTATAAATATACCCCCTCCTCCACTCCACCCTAAACCAAACCCAAATTTCGGTCTTTATATTTGCAATTTAGTCCCCTCTTCTCTTTTAATTTTTATCTCACAAACCGTCACGAATTAGAAGAAGTCACCAACATGAAAGTTGGAGTACTCGGTGAGGGCTACCTACTGTAAAAATTTGGTAATAATTGGTTGCCGGAGGTGGTCGGAATCTGGTTCGAAGCGTGGGGTCTGAGTTTTGGATTTTGCTGTTTTGTGTGCATTCGATCGAGAGTTGGACGAAGTGGCCAACTACGAAGTTGCAAGAGGGGAGAGAGGGATACAAGTTTGTAGTTGGAGGTTTGGTCTAAAATTGCTTGTGGTGGCCGTAATTTCAAGATGATCGGAGAAGGCCGAGGTTTGGTGGCAACGAACAGAGGGGAGTGTTTTCCAGCGAATGGAGGCATCGATGACGGAAGTAACCAACATGAAAGAGGAAGGTGGTGTTTGGTGGTCGAACGTTGACCAGGGCGGTGGGAAAATGCCTCGAACGGCGTGCGAGTCGTAGACGATTTTGGGGCGGATGGCTTGGCGTTGAGGTCGTTGTCGGTAGGTGGTGGTGCGGTTTTTGAAGGCGGTCACGTAGGTAGGCGGCACTAGTGTTACAACGGCCTGTAGCGACGGCGACAAGCATGAACGAGGGCGGAGCACGGTGAAAACGAACAGAGAAGATGATTATTGAGGTTAATTAAAAATTAATTTATCCGCTAATGACGTAGTTTGTTTATCTGAGGTTAAACTTGTATATCACGATCATATGAACTCAGAATTAGACGAAATTGGACCCATTGGAATCGTGGAGTCGAGGGTTTCATAGCAAAACTAATTTGGATGGATTTGGAGCTAGTTGGAATTTTGGTTAAATTAAACCCACGTTTATTTAATCCAAAAGCGATTGTTATTATAGCGATCAAAAACCAATGTGAGAACTCCTTAACTGAATTTGAAAAGTTATTATAATCTTATCTTATTATATATTGATTGCTTGTGGTTGCTACGGTTGCTTTGTGGATGATTGATGTTTATTACAGTTATTTATTTATTATTTATGGACATTTAAGCATTGACAATTATAATGCTTATCTTATGATTATTGTTTGATGGATGATGGACTACTGTGATTGTTATTATAATTGTTCACACAATTCGCACCATGAGTATGAAATTATTTGGGAATTTATTGAGACTCGTTCTATTAGGATTTAAATGAATGTTATAGTCATTTAAGTGAAATTAGACGTGAAATTGAAAATTGGATTTTTATATCTGAAACTATTTGGAAATGAAGATAAGATTATTTCAAACATTTATTGAAAATGTTGAAATGAATTTGAAAGAGATTTGAACTAGTAATAGCTTGCTCTAATTTAAATTAGAATTTCAAAAATGAATTCAAGTTAGATATATAAATGATGTTTTTAACTCAAAACGCTTGTTTCAATGATCTTATTTATTTTTATAATGGATTCCAGGAAAGTTTGAATTTCAAAATATTATCATTTTAATATTATAATAATACAGAATATTCAGTTTTGATTTAAAATGGAATTTGAGTTTGGAATCATTTTTAAATGAGTTTATAAACATTTTATAAAATATGTTTGGACTAAATCGTCGAATTTTTTTTAAAATTATAACATGGTTTGAAGAGGACGTGTCGCGCAGGGACAGTTCGCAAATTTCAACCATGAACTTCAAATGAGCATAATTAATACAATTTAAATCGGATTTACCCGAAACCGGAAACATTTGTTTTCTATTCATAAGATCTTTCAAATAAAAGTAGAAATTTTGGATTTCAACTTATAGATTTCAAGTTATGTTTAAATTTATTTTTGAAAAGGTCTTTGTAAACGCGGTTCGATGACCATAATTGGAAATCAAAACGACCATATAAAAATTATTAAAAATACGGAAAAATTGCGATAAATCATAATAAGTGATTTCAAAGAAATTTGGAAAAATAAATATAAAGTTTTGAACTATGTTCGATATTTGTGTTTTCAGCCTAACTTGTTGAATGTTGTAAACGACATTTTTGACATTTAAAGTTAAATACGGAATATATGGTTTCTAGGCTATTATATATGGTTTATAAAATTAATAAATAAATTGGAAAGTAATTTAACTTGAATTTAAAATATAAGTCGAAGAATGATTTGAACAGGACTAGTCACACAACGACAGTTCTCGAGGTTGACTTCAGATTGACGTACCGGGAGATCTGACCACCGGATCTTCCTGAAACAAAAAGTGTTTAGTTCATAATAAAAAGAGTTTTCAAATGCAAAAGGAAGTTTAAAGATCCAATGGTTAGATCTTGAAATAAGTGCAAATCAAATTTGAATAAAATTGGATATGAACAGAAATGATCCTCGGATATTTGGTATTGATTATAATTATGTAGACATTTACTATTTGAGGAATTTGAAAGATATTTATATCATTATTCCACTTATAGTATTCGTTGGTTACGAGAACTGGTGTTGAATATAAGTTGATGTAAACTCTGTTTAAATCTTATATTTGATATCAATTGGCTTGGGATTTGTCGTGAATGGCATCTTCAATAACATCGTTCTTTAATCTAGTTAAAAATGAAGTTTATGGAACAAATCTTTTAATTAAGATCAATGAAGTTTTCCAATTGATAAATTAAATTGGGTTTGAATAGAAATAGATTTAGTGATAATCGAGATGGGTCTCCGTAGATGAAGACCTTTACTATTTAAGGAATTAAAAGGCTTTGTTGTTATTCCGCTTATAGTCTTAGTCCGACACGGGAATTTATATTGATTGTGAACTGATATGATTTCCACGAAGATTCCATTTTTAATGGATGTATAATTTTGGGTTTATCGTGAATGATGTTTTAAAATAACACTTGTTCTTTAACCCGGTTGAAGGAAAAGATTATTTCCAAGATTAGCTGAAGTGAAATCTTTATTTAACTTGACTATAAAGATTTAGTGAAAGGGTTTTCCCTAACAAACGATAATGGGAACGAGTTTAAGAATGTCTTAAAAGAAGACAAGCGTGTTTTTCGTGTAAGCGATAAGATTAAGAAATCGTAAGTACGATTTGGGATAAATATGTTTTTCCCATAAAGATAGTTGAAATCTTTAATCAGATTTGAAATAAAAGGAGGTAACCAGACTTACCAAAACACGAGGACTGTTAGATATGGAGTACTAGCAATTTAGCTCCATGGGATGAATATAATTGGAATGGGATAAGGATTTGAGAAATCACCTTTTTCCATGGGATTCAATAATCCCAGTAAAGCGTAGCAAACTCAATTTGAGTTAAATTTATGAAATAAGATTTTATAATCTTTTTAAATGATTTCCAAGGAAAGATTTAAATAAGAGTTTAAATAATGTAAATCTTTGATAAGATTTAAGGGAGTAATTCCCAATGTAAAGAATGATTTGAGTAATTGAATATTCCAAAAGGAAATGAGACTCATGATATTTTATATATCAATTATGGTTTGTAAAGATGCGCTAGCTATTTGGAAAGACTGGGTTTCGACCCATTCTGAATAACTATATAATGAGTATCGGAGATACTGAAGACGGTGGTTGAAGATCGGGGATCTTCACATCCCTTGAATTGTTGTTAATGCCTCGATTGGGAGGTACACCCAAGATGAGGTTATAAGTGGCGGAAATCTGGACATACTTGTTGATTGTCCAGATTTGCAAGGGCCTCTCTCCTTTATTGGACGAGGAATAAGGTGCCTTCGATTTCGTTCACAACCCAGAAAGAACTTGTAAATGGATGTGTGTCTGACATTGTATTTTATGACATTACCAGTTGGTTTCAATTGGTGTTATATCAGTTGGCGGCAGAGAATTTATTCTCTTAGCTTAACACCCTCCTCTGATACTTATGTACTCATTGGGTTATATATTAATAGATACCGATTATATGTTATGAATTGAAAATATGGCATGCTAAGTGTTGAGCCGATCAAACCTTTTTGTTGAAAAGCATAGATTTGTGGATGACGATCAAAGCATGACTGATATAGCATAGGTTTGTGTTGAAACGTGACTTTAGAGACTCACAACCCGTGAATGGCCAAAAACAGGATGATGGTCCGCTGAGATAAGAACATACGTTTCCTTATAGCTAAAAAGTGATGCCATGGTATGAAGTCCAGTCAAGTTTACTTATGTGGATAATAGATCGAGGCACCTCAAATAAAGGTCAAACACGACAGGGGGACGTTATGTTCAGGAGTAACCCGAACTACACCTAATATAGGTGCATTGTCTCTGCCGCTCCGAAGAATCACATGTGTGACTCCTGGGACATTCCGCTAGAGGTGTTTCGAACGGTTAAGGAAGATCCTTTGCTCTGGTCATTGATGGAACTAACCTTCCAGTAGGGACCATTTACGGTCTTAGTTGTAATCTATGTATGTAGACGTGATATATGGGTACTCGTCTTCTATGATTAATATATTTACTTTCGAAAGAGATTTCTACACTATGCACTAGTAATGATAAAGACTTTCGCGTACCAAACATATTTGGTTATCATAAGGCAAAACTTGCTCCTTTAGTGTGTGTTTCATTGTGTGATAGGATGCGAGCCTTATAGTAGCTTCATTTTCAAAAAGCATTGTGAGTAGTTTACGATTGGTATTCATGTAGAGAAAAACGATCACGTGTTATACTGCGTGGTCCAGTGATTTAGCCAACTTTAAAATAAGTTAAATAACTGTTCTAGTTCTAACACTAGTCCCATGACTGATCCAGAGTTTATTATTCTTCCACCTGAACTCTAGATGCCCATATTTTCCATACGAACATCCTAGCAATTTTGATTTGTAGATATTTTATAGAGCATGTGCTGTATTGAAGCTAGAGCTGTGTCCAGAGCATTTTATTTCTTCCACTGAGAGTTTTTGTTTGCCGTTATGTACATGTTCTACTTTGATATAGTTATTTCCACGGAGCATGTATTTGTTTTTGTACTCTGATGTAAGTTGTACTATGATATATAAGTTATTGCAATGAGAGCGAAAAGCTGTTTTGTTCAATTTTTATTAGTCGTAATGCCAAGCGATACCACTTGTTGATCGGTTTAACGATTGGTTCCAACCAGTCAGTAGGATGGGTCGTCATACTACACCTCACCACCCATGGCTAACCACCTCCTCCTCCACCAACCTACAACCCCACCTCCTCCACCAACCTACAACCCCACCTCCTCCACCCACCTCGGCCAAACACCCCCACACCACCACCTCCATGCACCACCACTCCATTCTTCTTGGCCTCCACCTCAGCCCACGACCAGAAACTTGCAGAAGCCATAGCTCCCATAAAAATGATCCAAATTATGCGATTCTTTCTTTAAAACTGTGTATTTTTCAATGACAACAACTTTTATTTTGTCATTTTTCCTAATTTTGAGCCTAGCTATTCCAAAAATCCAGATCTTTGAATGCTATATTTTCTGGCTGTATTTTATTGAATTCGAAAACACCTCCACTATTTCAATCATATCTCACTCAACAATGATTCGAATTGAAAAATTCTTTTTCAGACTAAAGAGAAAAGAAATTCCTACAACTTTGTAGTTGGGCAGTTTTCCAAATTTAGAGAGCAGCTAGTCCAAAAACCCGAGGGAAGAAGGTCTATTTTAGGGTCAGAAAAACTATAGCGTGATACACAGTTATATTATCCGTAGATTCATCAAGATCCCACACTAAAATTTGGCAGAGTGAAACTCTCGGTGAGAACTACTATGCTATTTATTTTAATTACAGTAGATTATATTGGATGCTTTGTGATTGTTATGGTTGCTTCGTGGTTGTTATGGATGCATTTACACTTATTGTTATTCATGTGCATATAAGCGGTCACTATTGTAAATGATTACATTATAAATACTGTGTGATGGATGAATGATTGTTATGAACATTATTATGACCGTCATTAGTGATAGTATAACAGGCTACACCCACATATATGGATTATATGAGTATTGGTTAAGTCTCAGTCCGTTTTGGTAATATAATTGAACATTATATTCAATTAAATAAGGGGTGGAAAAATAAAAGTTGGATTTCGGTACCCGAACTTATGTGGAAATGAAATTGAAGTATTTATGAACAACTTTTGAAAAGGTGGAAAATATATTTTGAGTATAAATGGCTTATTGAAATTTGAAATCGATTTTGAATAGTAAAATCGAAATTTGAAGTTGCATTTGACATATAAATGATATCGAAATTTTAAATTAATTATTCCAATTATCTTATATTATTTTGATTTCAGGCAAGTTTGGATTTCGAAAGATCAATTTTTGAGAAATATTATTATTTTATTGATAAAATATTATTTTGATATTCATTTAATATAAATAACTCATTTTAAAAGTTAAACTTTTGAAATATTGATTTCAAGTATTATTGTATATGTTTTAAACAAGGATAAAAAGTATTCTGAAGTAACCGGACGGGTTTTTGACATAAAATTGAATTATGGTTCGAATAGGACTAGTCTGGTTGTGACTGTTCGCGAATTTTGGCCATAAACTTCAAATGCTTATAAAAAGAGCAAATTAACTTGGATTCCCACGAAACTAAAAACATTTGTTTTAAATGATATTTTTTTTCAAATGTAAAAGAAAATTTCAAATTTCGATGTATAGTTTTCAAGTTATGTTTAAAACTATTTTGGAAAAGGTCGCTATAAGCGCAGCTCATTGTCCACAACAGTTAATGGTTATTTTTAAATTATTAAAAATATGGAAAAAATTTTAAAATCATAATAATTATTTAAAAATGAATTGAATTGAAAAATGATAGTTTTGGATAATATAAAGCTTATTTTTATCAAACTAGCTTATATGAGCTATTTTGCGACGATCTTGTAACACTTTTACAATATTTTACTGAAAATAGAATATTTTGAAGTTTTGAACCAACATATTACTATTTGAATCTTGATCAGTCATTTTTAAATGACTAATGAAATATTTTTAGAAGTTTATAGTATTTAAAACACATTGGTTTTAAGTAAGTTTTAATTTCTCTTGAGATAAAATGGTTTTCCAATTATTAATGAAATTAGAAATGGTTTTGATAAATATTTTGAGTTAGATAAAGGTTTTCAATTTAAAGGTTGAGTTTGAATAGAAACAATCTTCAGATATTTGGTATGGTATTCCATAGTTAAGATGTATAGTATTTGGGAAATTTGGAAGATATTTATATCGTTAATCCACTTACAGTATTCGTTGATTATGAGGATTGGTATTGAATATGAGTTGATAATTTCTACTTAAATCTTATATTCAATATCAACTGGTTTTGGGTTTGTTGTGAACGATGTCTTAAATATTGTCATTCTTTGACCCGCTAAAGATTAAGTCATGATTTGGAATTTAAAGAGGATCAAGATTTTTTAACGGCTATTTGGAACAATGTTTAATGATCTTGATTTTGAGATGGCTTTTAAGAGGAAATTAAAGGAATAAAGAGTTAATGAATCTGGATGAAAAGTTAATAAATGATTATTAAGATTCTTTCGAACCTAAATTATCTTTGATTTAAAAAGATATGTTTAAAGAGGAAGTTGTGAAATGAATTTTTGGAATATGGATTTTTGGGTAAGATGAGTTTTGTTTTAAAGGTTTAGAGGAGATAGGCTTTTGGATTAATAAGTTTTTCAAATGAGGATTTTGTTAAAAGATAAGAGATTGAAAGGATTCAATTTACTAAAATCTAAAGTGAAAGGAGACTTACTGAAATCCTATATAAGTCCATATAGTTTTAAAATAGCAATTAGTATTCATAAAGATCGAGATCATATTTTTAAACGAAAACAATTTCGAATAATGATATGATGAAATGGAGCAATTGAAGATGGTGGTTGAAGACCGGGAATCCTCACATCATAGGACTTGCTTGTTGATGTCTCAAATAGGAGGCCACATATTATAAGGTTATATTGTGACAACGGTCTGAACACACTTGGAGATTTTCAGTACTTGCAAGGGCCTCTCTCCTTTATTGGACGAGGAATAAGGCCCATTCAGTTTCGTTCAGACCCAGAACAAACTTGTATGGATTGTATTCTGACATTGCAATTTATGACATAACAATCGATTTTACTAATATATATCTGTTTGGTGGCGGAGAATTATTCTCTTAGCTTATCACCCTTCACTAAGATGTTCGAGCTCAAAGGTTATATATTGGTAGTCATCAATCATGTGTTATGAATTGGCAATGTGGCATGTTAAGTGATTGTGCTATGGATGATCAAAGCATGACTTTGTATAAGTGTAGCTTTGTGTAATGTGACCTCGTCAAGCCTCTCATCTCGGCATGATGGTAAACTGGTAATCAGATTGGTATGCTTGTTTCGGTGCACCAGGATGAGATGATGAAAGGGTATTACGAAGTCCCTAGTCCAGGACGCTATTTGTTGGGTACTTTGATTCATGTGATGTAAGCTAGTATAACAGTGACCGAGTCCGGATGTGTAATGGCGAGTACTGGAATGATGCGCAAAAGTTTGTGCGTCCACGATTGATCTTTCGTACCAGAAACCATCATGTTGGAAACCCAGTCTCCAGTACGAGCCCTTACCGTTTTAGTTGTATGCTATTACGTCAGCATAGTATATGGTATTTATGCTGGCAAAGATTGATACATTTATTTATGAAATGATTTTCCATACTATGCACTATTAAAAATAATATCAAATGGTTTTCGCGTATCAAGCATTTTTTATTATCGTAAGGAGAAATCTCGTCTAATGTGTGCGATTCATTGTGTGTGTGGTGCGAGACGTTATGATAACTTCATTTTCCAAAGAGCATGTACGATTTTTCTGCACTGGTATTCATAAGGGAAAATTCGTTCTGTGTTAATATGGAGTTGTCTTATGAATTACCTCATTTTATAAAATAAATTATTTTTAAGTTCTCACACCAGTCCCATGTCTGACTTGGAGTTTATTATTCCTTCACCTAAAGTCTAGGTGCCCATAATTTTCACGGAAAGCCTGGCAGTTTGGATTGCAGATCAGTCTTGGAGTTAGTTAGAGAAAGATTCAGGATTAGAACTGAAGCTATGTCTTGGATCATTATTCTTCCATTGAGAGTTTATAATTTTTTCCGTTGTGTATTTGTTGTACTGTGATAAATCTTGTAAACTCTGATGTAAAATATGGTTATATTAATAAAAGTTTTATTTTTTCTATTCGATGTGTTATTACCCAGGCGATTTGGATTCCAACTTTTGAATCCCCGACATTTGGAAACTTGGATGTAATAAGTGCCGATTTCGAAGGCCGAAAATCCAGGTCGTCGCAATCAGTAAGCATTTTAATTTTTTAGATTTCAAAAGTGCCTCATGATTGTGATTTTTTTTATTAGGTTGAGGTCGGTGGTTGATGATCTTCGAAGATATATTTCCTTTCAGCGTTCTTTTTAATCAATTTTGTTCTTCCATTACTTTGACTAATCTTCCCATTATTTGGAGTATTGCATAGTTGGAAGATACAATAGTAGTAATAGTTATATGAATGTTGTCATCAAAATGAATGCATAGAGAGTATTAATAGTTAAATCCTAACTTTATGATTTTATGATTTGTTAAAATTTATAATGAGACAGTTTGAATTTGCAAAGAAATTTTAATTGTTAGATCATATCTCAAAAGATATTAAGATCTAATAATATCTATATGGATATCTTTAAGTTGCAAAGAAAATTTAGTTGTTACATTTTAATTTTAAGTGATATTAACAATTGATAATATGAGGGTTATTTTTGATACTTTAGACTAACACTAGAATATATAACATTAAAGGCGCTATCACAATTATTATTAAAAAAAAATTGTATACGGGTTAAGGGGTGGAGGGGAGGGGTGGTTTACGAAATAGATTAACTTATTTGAAAATTCAAAATGCCAAAAAAGAAATTAAAAGAAAAAAACCCAGAATACTTTTTATTCATAAATAAACCAAGTTAAAATTTCCAAATTCTTTTCTAAAATTAAAATTTTCAAATTCAAAATTTCAAACGATCTAATTCAAAATTAAGAAAAAGGTGTGTTTCCAAATTCAAAATTTGTTAAATTTCAATTCAAAATTTAGGTCCTGCATAGACGATTACAATAAGAATTGGACATTCAAATTTGTATATTTCTAAATTCAACTTTAAATTTCAAAATTCAAATCCAAAATCTATTATGAATTACACGACTCAAATTGGATTTCAAATTTTAGTTTTTAGATTCGATTTGAAACTCAAATTTTAGATTTAATTTTATAAATTCGAATTTATAAATTCAAAATTTCAGCCATTCAATTATTAACTTTAAAATGCAGCAGTTTCAAGTTCAAAATCTAAAAATCAATTCACTTTCAACTTATCAAATTAAATATTTTGTATTTCCCTAGTTTCAAATCCAAAATTCCAACTAAAATTTCAATCTACAAAATTGAAGTTTTTTTGGCAAAGCAAGGCGGTTTTATTGTGGATCGTACCATATTTTTAATATTACAAATAATGAGTACAAAATATAATAGGAGACAGGTTGGTCGCCTATCTGCTACAAACTTGATTGCCATAACTACATTCTAACTATTATCTATCACCACCCAGAATGAGATGAGTTACATAATATAGCTAGAAAGTAGATACTAATCAATACACAATACTATACATGCTATCATAAATATAGAAATTAAAGGCTGCTTGCAGTCCTTGAAAAACTCAGTTACTTATAAAACTTCACTGCGCTACGACCTTACTTGCTACTAGAAAACAACTACACAGGGCTGGGATGCAGAAGATTGAAGAGGGGTTAGATGCAGAGAATTGAATACTCAGTTATGCAGCTATCCCCAGTACTAGTAACGACTCAATCCAGTCGGGGAGATAATGTTGAATCCTCAACATTTGGCTTTCCAACGCACACCAGGGAAACTCAGATTGGAACAAAAATGCTTAGAATACAAGAGCATGGAAATCATAGAATAAAATTGCCTTACCAAGAAAGCAGCATAGCAAACGGGATACTAAGATACAAAGTATTGAATACAGAAGCATAGGATTGAATGAACTCAGTACTAAGCTATTGACCATCAACCAGTAACAACGCTTAGTGGCACAAGCGATTCCAGCTTCAACTTCCCACACAATGACTATAATCAGGTTCCTGAAACAGACCTAACACAATATTTTCAACATACCAAATATAACAAGACACAGCTACTACCTAAAGAATTCACACTATATCAACACACAATTACAAAGATGAAGCACCCTCAAAGAAGACAAACAATTGCATCAAGCCTACAATAAGATCAAATAGACCAACAAGCACCACACACTATAACCAGAACAATAAAGGCTTACTCAGCTCGAAGCAAGAATCCAAGCCAGAGAAGGGAGAAGGCCAGCCTAAGATTGATGCTGAGATCTGAAACCGGACACAAGAGAGGGGACCAACAAAATCAGGGTACCCTAAGCCAGACACAGAAAGAGGGGTCCATCTATGAAGGCTTCCATAAGCAGCCTTCAAAGATTCCGAGGAAGTGCACATGAGGAGTCGATCTAGAAGAAGAACAAGGAATGGAAAACAACAGTGCGGTAAGATCAATGGGAACTCACCAGGATTCAGCCGAAATTGGAGGTGAGAGGGAGTAGGGAAGAGCAGAAACCGAAGGGAGCTGTTATTTGGAGTAGGAACTGAAATAAACAACCAAATTGAAGGTAGATCTAGATTTGGTGGTAGGGGATCTATACCACAATAGGGAAAGCTAGGGAGGGATTAGGGAAAGGTGGAAGGAGCATGGATAAAGCAGAGATAGAAAGAAGAAAAGACCAGCGAAGTTGAAAGTGGCAGAAGACGTAGAAGCCTTAGTTTCCATTGAAATGTAGATACCTTATTCGGGTTTCCGTGAAAACTGAAGGTAGTGTTTGGTTTACCATTTTAAGTTTTGGGTTTTCGTCCATACAAAAATGTGCACAACGCATGTAAATCATGGAAAACAACAATTTTAGAAAACAAAGTTAACACACAAAATAAAAAACAACTTTTATCCATTTTTTCATGTTTTGAGAAATGAGAGAAATATGGAGACCAAATCCTCATTTCATGATTGCTACATCCCCTCCTCGGTCCCCTCCATCTTACTTTCATTCTACCATTCCTCCTTCTACACCTTTAAAGTTTTGTAATTAATTTTGAAAACTAAAAACCCAAAACTCATTTTTAACCAAACACACCCGAAGCTTTTAAAATCCAAAAACTTAAAAGTATTGTTCGATTTATTTTATGTTAAGGTTTTAGTTTTCGACGTTATTAATATGAAAGTCGTGAAGATTTGAAGGTGAAGGATCAAAGGCGGAAGGAGTGACAAAGGGGACCGCTGGATGATGGATTGATGAATTTGTTATCGTCCTTCAGTTGTTTCTTAAAATATAGAAACTAATAAAAAGTCATTTTTGGTTTTTTATGTTAACTTCGTTTTATAAAATGATCGTTTTTCATGATATGTGTGTGCACTGTCTGTACTTTCATATGTAGAAAAACTCAAAATTAAAAAATGGAAACCAAACACACCATTATGATTTTGAATTCCATACAAATTGATTAAACTCTGACTTTTAATGAGCATGAAAACTTTTGAAATAGAAAAAAAATGCTAGCAAAGTAAAATATCTGTAACTCAATTAATTAATTAAGAAAAAATGCAACAACACCCTTAAGGTTATTTTTGGTGCAAAACTGGGAAGTCGATGGTTTGGGCGCGTTGGAACTTTGTGGACATGGTCAGTCAACGACATTGGTGATGCATTAGCAGTCGACGTTGTATGACTCTTTTGATCATCTTTTCCTCCTACGCTGAAAATTGTTGTTTTGGCCAAACGATGGGACTTTCAAGCCTTTGTCTTGAAACCAGGATGGAACCATGCTTGTTAGACTGTGTTGCTACTTTAGGCGTGGGGAGCAAGAAATCCATGTAGCAGCTGTGTAGTCAAGTTAAACTTTTCACTGCTGCATTACCATGTAATTGTACACAACAAACAGTGTACCTTGTACTTGTATTTGACTTGTTGTGTACTAATGTAACCCAACTTCTTTTTGAACTATGTAATATAACATGTAATTTCCTCCCTACGTGGAGTGATATAGTAGTCCAGTAACTTAAACTACCTCCTTGACTATAATCAAGTTTAGATTCAGTGGACGACCCACTATAAATTAATGTCGTAGATGGTGGGCGGTCCACTTTAAAAACTGATAGTCAATTATCTACTAACAATGACCTGTACTCATCAGATTTTTTTTATTATTAGTTATAATAAAAGGTGTTTGCGGTCACCTTAAAAACAGGTCGGCTATGCCAAAAAAACCTTGCTTTTATCATATAAATGGCAGGTGTAACATGAATTCTAACACTTTCCTAAAAAACATGAGCATGACTTTTATTTAGATAAAGAAGTGACCGTACAGATCTCACAAGCAAGGGATGAACCATACTGTTACAAATCAAGTACGTACAAACATGATTAACCACACCTTAAATTATCAAACATCCAACAAGAATCACATAAACGTTTCAATACTGCACAGACTATTCCGGTGGGTAACACAAAGAAGAGTTATACTTAAGATTAAATTGTACTAGTATAACCGTACAACAGTGGAAAAACCGTCCATTTGATTATATAATTTAAAAGAAGTAAATATTACAAATCTTTATTTTAATCAAACATAAATACAAAAATGCTTGCATTATTTTAAAAAGATAAACGTTCCATTACACCCTAAACGGTTCACTATCTCCCCTAAATCCATTATTTCAAGTAGATTTTTTGTTGCAGTCGGATGCTACAAAATAGGAGCGTGATGGAGCTTTGCACTTTAAAAATTATAACTAAAACAATGAATATAATAACCTGAGATGGAAAATATCTTTTGTAACTAAATGTTAGAAATGATATGTAGTTATATACTTTCATACTATGATCGACATAGGTAGGCCTTGTAAAATATCACAAAAACTCTGTTAGTTATGGCAAAAAATAATGTTGTGCATATACTATAAAAAAAAGATGAACACTTCAAAAAACATTAGTAATATACATAAACAAAAGTTCCCTTACTATTATCATAGCGAAAAACACACCGTTTTACAAATTGTTGTGAAAAAGGGTATATGGAAATAAAGTCTTATAGCTTTACAAAAATTATGAACACTCCAATCAGCTTTTGAAGTATCTTTCGTTAGATTTGCAGTCGCATCTTCTACCATGATTTTTTTGTTTTCATGCTCTTTGAGTAGTTCCTTGAAATTATCAGATGTCCATCGAGCATGTATACATAGTAATACAACAAAAGATTAAGTCCTTGGATATTTTGGAGGATCCTTTTGATACTTTAACGCGGGGACTCTTTCATTGAATATTGAATTTCTTTTCTCTGCATTTCTATAATACAAACGGATTGTATTAGTAATCGTACAATATAAGTAATAAAGATTTCCTTATAGTGCACGTCGGCACAATTTGTTGAACCACTATAAATACTGTGTTCATTTACATTTACACACTTTTGATTGCTTTGTGTCTTTTTATTTTATTTTTCTGTGATTATGATTCGACATTTGGGTGCTGCATTCGATTGAACAAAATCAACGTCAACAATACATAAAAGTGTTTCAATGTGGCAGCATCACTTGTTGGATTTAGTAAAAATGGAACGTGGAATTTTTTTTGGAAATCTTCATTTGTTTCAAGTGTAATAGTTGCTTGTTCAACTGGCGAGATATTAAGTTTAGGTTTAGGGCTTCATTCTTGGATTATAAATATGGGGTTTGAGTTTGATCCTTACATTTCTACTTCATTAGTATCAATGTACGGTAAGTTTGGGCTTGTTCACGATGCTAGATGAATATTCTGAACCGTGTTTGACAAAAAGATTGAAACTTGAATTCAGTTATCTCAGTCTATATTAGCAATGGCTATTTTTTTGAAGCTTTGGATGCATACGATGAAATTAGACTAAATGGTTTAGTCCCTGATTCGTTTGCTATATCAAATATTTTATCTTCTCGTAGTACATGCAGGTATTGGGAATATGGAAGATTAATACATGGTGAATTCATAAAAAGGCATACAGATAGATAATATCCGTTGACATGCATTTTTGTCAAAGCTGTCACATGTCAAGAATATCATCAGAAATCACAAAGAGATTCAATCGAAGTCGTGACATATTCAGAAAATGATTAAAAATGGCATCGATTCATAAATTCATCGTCGATGGGCTCGAAAAAGCCGGCACAGTGAAAATACGTGATCGACACAGTCTGATCAGCTCAGAATGGTTGAGCGCGTCAATCCGACCACGTGGCAAAACTCATCGTGCTAAAATATACGGGTTGGTGAAAACAAAGTCTCGCGCTCAAAAACAGCTAATCGACATGAGAGTATCACGAAAAACCATGCATTTTACTTTGGACGATCAATTTGTTAAATCTGGCTAACTCAGGCTTGGCACAATGAAAACAGTCAAAAAACATATCTGACCACTCAAAAAACTTGAGCGCAACCTTGGTTGGTCACGTTGAAAACTTGGCCAATCACCAGATTTAGCACTTCGAAAATCCATGAAAAACATGGCGGATCACATGAAAATTGCGCCTCGCACATGGTCGATCACATGGAAAAAGCAGCACCAAAACTTGGCTGGGCAGGGCCAATTTTTGTACTCCTCAATTTCAAAATCTTGGAGGGATTCGAAATCTTGCACCGCGCATCAGTCCGATAGAGATTTCTTTGAATCGATCACAGGGATCCGAGAAAATAGCAGCAGATCGGATCTGAAAACTAGGGGTTCGAAAATAGCTTGAGTGACGTGGGGGATTCGAAGATTTCCACGTGCGCACTCCGAAGAAAAGGGATGTGAAACCTGATAGCTTGGGGGGGGGGGGTTTTCGAAGTGGCTTGGCAAATTGCCAAGGATCTGGCAAAGGGGAACACGTGCGAATCAGCCTTTTTTTATGTGATCTGCTCATGTTTTCGTCCCATTTTTAGGGATTCGAAAATCCCAAAGTGGGAACGTTCTAGAAAAGTGGTTGATCAGCTTATCGTTGGGTTTCTAACACGTGGATCATCATTTTTGATGTGATTAACACGTAAAATCAGCAGTTTTTGGGGAAGTCGAATTTTTCAAAGGCAGGGGTACGAAATTTCAGCAGTGCACCAGTTTTTCGACTTCGATCTTGGGACCCGAATTTCGTACCCCTTAGGGATACGAAATTCGGCTGTGTGGGTCTCATTACTCACCTAATCCTCTACTAAACTCCACTATAAATGCCCCCTACTTCCAATATAAAAAGGGTTAGTTTATCCTAGCTCTCTGGACTTCTTGAAGCTCTCAACCACCACTAATGGCATCCATCTTCCCCTTTATGACTATTGGACATAGTGTGGACCATTAAAACATTGCACAAACGTTTTCCATTACCTTTTGGATATTTACAAGCAAATTTTCACTGCTTTCGGAGTGTTTAGGACATTCTTGGATGTTTTCGGATTTCTTGGACATTGAAGCTACTTTTGGACATTACTGACCAAGTCAACACTTTTTTCACTCAACGAAGACGAAGAAGGGAATTTTGGTTAAAACTTAGAATTAACAATTATTTTGTTGTTCTATCGCCATGCTTTGTACACAAATATTGTCCGAACTTATACAAACTTTGTAATCGACAATTATATGAATGATTACTATGAAGTGAACATAGGCGTTAGTGTCGAACCACTATAAAAAGCTTGTTCTCTTGCATTACTTTACTTTACTTTTGCATTACCGTGTTCCTACACACATATTCGAGGGTTGGCGTGCATTGAATCGACGAAAATTCCCCGTCAACACTTTGGTGCGCCAGGAAGGGGGCGCATAACTTTGACCTCTGCTTCGGATTAGGTTCTCGGTTTTTTCTTTGGATCTCGTCTTCAGTTTTAGTTTTCGATTTTGAGTCAATTTTTCACCTCACATCATGGTTTAGCGTAAGAAACATGACGCTATAGCTGAAGCCCAAGGTGTAGAAAGGGGAGGAAGTCAAGGTCTCTCCTTAACTGGACCTCCATCGAATTACATCACTCGAGAAGACGTCTATGGAATGATTAAGAATATAGCTACGGATTTGAGCACTCGACTCGAGCAATAAGAAGATGCTTTTAATACCTTTCTTGCCCGAATTGAGGATAGGATAAGAAGCTTTGCTTTGAGGCCAACTACCTGGGTAGACATTGTTGGAACTACTTCCTCTACCCGTGACTCGGGATTTGGGGGCAACCCCGCAAACTAATCAGCAGGAAAACGCCGCTCCTCAATATGGTGCCAGTTCCGTTGTACTCGAGGGAACCCCTAATACCAATGTCACTCCAACCCATGATGCTTTGGTCGGACAAGCTACAGTGTAACAACCCGGAAAATCTGAACCAGTTTGAAAATTTTAATTTGGCTATTTTAGTGGATTTTAAATATTTTAAATATATATTTTAAATAATAACGACTAAAAGTAAGTTTGAATAGACGTTGAAAATAAATATAATTAATTCTAATTATAAACAAGGCCAGAAATGGCGCGGTAGTTTCAAATTTTGAATTCAAACTCTGACTGACTGTACCGGGTGCAAAACAAAATGGATTTTAGAGAAACCAAAAATATTTAAATTTGTTAGTGAATATCTTTCTAACGAATCTGAAAAATCGAAGTTTCGTAGTGGGAAGCAAAAGTTATGGCTAAATGAATTTTCAGAAAGGTCGCTATAGAGTTTATATAGCCCATGAAAATGACCATTTTGCAAACGACCTCAGAATTCGACGAAACCACTTTTGTTGGATCCAGGATGTTAAATTATTGCTAGGTTTCAAATTTCATAATTTTTGAAGCTAGTATGTGAGCGTGGCGAAGGAAAATGTGTTTGATCGATTTCTATTAAATTGGATCGACCAGAAAAAGACCATTTTTCAAACGGTCTCAGAATTCAACGAAACTAGTTTTGTTGGGACCGTATCGTCAAAACATAGCTAGATTTATTTTTCAAGAATTTTTAGAATCAATATGTGGCTCCGAAAAATTGAAATGTACGTTCAAATCAAATATTGAATGTTTTATATTTTAATTTGAAGGAAAACTGACTGAAACAGTTGAATGAGCCTACGAAACATATCCCATTGTGTTCGGAATGGGGGTATTTAGCTAGGCATGACAGTCGTTGGGTTTGGATTGGAGTTCGTATGAGAGAAGGGGTATTTTTGGGTTTTTAAAGATATATAAATAAACAAAAAATCCTATTGGTCGGTTAAAATTCTCTCCCCCCGATTATCTTCAGAACGACGACGGAAATCACCTCCTCCCTTCTCTCCTCAATTCCTACAAATCCACGCATCTATAGCCTTCCCTCCAGTTGAAGAAATTGTAGATCTCCTCTCCACCTTCAAATCCATAGCAGGATCAACCTCCCTCGTGCACCGTGCCTCGAGATCTGACCCCGGGAACATCCACACTTTGAACTGCCGCCGAGAGCCACCCAGACCACCGAGTTCATCGCGGTTGGTGCCCCCTGGCGCGCATCTCCTTGCTCTTCTTCGTGGTGAAGGCTGATCGTCCTATCAATTCACGGATTGCACGAAACTCGCAAACCTAGTTTTGAAGAAAACAGACAGGTATACGGCTGATTTTAATTAAACTATATTATAGCACTTTAAAGCGCTACGGTTTTTGATTTCACTGTAAAAATCATATCTTTTTCGTTTCTTGACGAAATTCAGTGAAACAAGAGATAGTGGACTCGTGCGGACGTCTTCTACATTCTAGAAGAGACTGGATATTTTTCTGAGCCTTCTGCTATTTTTAGTTGAGTGGAACCCAGTGTGAGATTTCTGAATTATAAACGATATGGAAAACGACGATGTATACATTATATAGTCGATGTATGAGTTATATAAGCATTGTACACCTCATGTATAAGCGTTGTATAAGTTGTACGTTCGATGTATAAGTTATGTATGCGTTGTAAAAATTATATATGTGTTGAAATAGAAGTGAAATATACTTATATATATATATATATACACACACACACCCCTCGTCCAAAAACCATGGACGATATTTATTGGTTGTGGTTGGTGTGAAAATTGGTTGATAGAGAATGGTTGATTAGAATTGTTTGTGGTTGAAATTGATTGATTGTTGTTGAAAAATACCCGTTTATGGTTGAGAATTATTTGGTTGAAACCACATAGGATTAGTTTGTGGAAATGAAAGAAAAAAATATACATGCCACCTGCGTGCGAACTAGATGCATGAAATCCCCATTGTCAAAAGCTGCGAGGCTTTAAGGTAGAGCGAGGAACCGTACTAGGGACGGTCCCGGTTTTAACTACCCTGCCGTTATGCTGCCGAAATTTTGAATAATATTCATGTGTTAGAATTATTTTCATGTGTTGAATCTATATTCGTGTGTTGAATAGAAATTCATGTGTTGAATAGAAATTCATGTTTGAATAGAAATTCATGTGTCGAATGACATTTATGTTTTGAAATAAATTGTTTTATAATAAAAATCATATTTTTATCATCTATATGAACTATATAAAATAGTCATGTTTTGAAATAAATTGTTTTATAATAAAAATCATATTTTTATCATCTATATGAACTATGTAAAATAGTCGTGTTTTGAAATAAATTGTTTTATAATAAAAATCATATTTTTATCATCTATATGAACTATATAAAATAGTCGAGTTTTGAAATAAATTGTTTTACAATAAAAATCACATTTTTATTATACACATGAATTGTTAAAAATAGTGAAGTGTCGAAATAAATGTCTGTTGGATAAAAATATCATTTTTATCAAATGTATGAAAAGAATATGGTTTTGAAATCGAAGAATCGATTATATTTATATATGTATATATAAATATAATTAAAATATATCGAATAACGAAGCTGCAGTTCGTGTTTTGAAACCGTGATTTCAAACGATAAGTGCGGGAGATCCGACCATCGGATTTTTCCGAAACCGTTGGGTTCGTTTTGGAAATATCTTTCCAACGACACCAATTTTGTGAATATCCAACGGTTGGATTGTCTGGAATGTTTAATTCAAATCTGAAGAAAAACAGCGCCAGAATCGATTATATATATATATATATATAATTAAATTAAATCGAATAACGACGCTGCAATTCGTATTTTGAAATCAAAACTTCAAACGAGTGTACCGGGAGATTCGTCCGTCGGATTTTCCCAAAACTAAAACCGTTGGATTCGTTTCGAAAAGTTCTTTCTAATGATATAAAATTTGTGAAGATCCAACGGTTAGATTTTCAGATATGTGTAAATCAAATCAGAAGAAAAATAGCGCTATGGCCCGAAGCGTCGTTTGAATGAAATGGCTATTTTTAAATAAATAAAAATAACGATAAATCATTATAAAATATTATAAACGATATGGAATGTGAAATTTAGAAACTAACTGAAGGTTAGCTAAATCGAATGGTTCCCTGGGTTTTGACCTGATGTTGTTTTCATCCTTCGGGGTTAATATTTGGGAAATCGTTCTCTTACTAATTTACGGTTAGTGACTAATGAAACGGAATAAGGCGTATGTTGTGTTTGTGTAGCACTTGTTAATTATATACGCGAGTTGCTCAGAAAGACCGGGTTTATCCCATTCTGAATAACTGAATCGACGATAAGAAGTCGATGATGAAGACGATGGTTGAAGACCGGAGATCTTCACCTCGGTTGGATGATAACTGATGTCCTGATTGGGAGGCATCCCGAAATATGGATAATGAGTGGTGATCGTCCAGACGTACGTGGAGATCGATGGGTATGCGGGGTATATAGCGCCTCCGGTTTCGTTCAGACCCAGAACGGACTTGTAAATGGACTGTGTGTCTGGCATTGGAATTCATTCTATGTGATTGATGGCATCAGTTGCATGGTGTGAAGTTCCTATGTGGCATGCTAAGATGCAGTGATCAAGGCTTCTGTTGAAAAGCAAAGTCTTGTGGTTGATTATCAAAGCACCGCATGTGTGGCATAGCTTTGTGTATAACGTGAATTCGCGAGCCTCACACCCCGGTATGAACCAGAAACGGGAGAGGACCTCAGGGGGCATGCGTTTCCTTCTAGCTAGAGGTGGTGTCAGTGCTTAAACTGGCTGACATATATATTATTTTCACCTGTGTGGTTGTTGCTGTTGCGAGGCACCTCAGTTATATTGGTCGATCCGGGACTGATGGAGTCATTCGTTGGCTCATTTACACCCCAAAGGGTGGGGAAACGCAGTGTTCAGGCATTTTAATCCACATCGGTGGACCAGCTCTGACGATCCAAAGGCTTGACTGAGTACTTGCCTGAGACACGGGCTAGAGCATCTCGAATTCGGTAAGGACTATCTTTTGCCTTGGTTCATGACGGAAATCCAATTTCCAAATACGACATCATGCGGTTTTGATTGTAAACCTATATTTGGCGACATAGTGGCATGGGACGCTCATGTCCTCTATGATTGATATTTATGATTGTTTTATAAAATTAGAAACTAACTGGAAACGAGCTAAGATGGGTGGTTTCCTGGGTTTTGATCTGATGTTGGTTTCGGCCTTCGGGGTTAATACCCAGGGAATCGTTTTCTTACTATTTTACAGTTGGAGTTTGATTAAGAATTAAATGATAAAATTTACATTTTAAGTGATTTTACTTTACACGTATTAAGCATATCTTGGTCGATATAAGGTAAAACTCTATCCTCCGGTTTGCGTTGCATTGTGTGATGGGACTTGAGTCTTATGTCGGCTTCATTTTTATAAAAATCATTGCGATGTTTAAAAGATTTACTTATTGTGAAGCACTGGCAATCCAATGGAGTAAACCCGTTCCGCGAAAGTGGCGTGGTCCTGTGATTAGCCAAATTATATAATGTGTTAAATAGATTTCTCATACCAGTCCCATGGCTGACTCGTAGTTTGTTTCACTTGCAAACTCGGGTGCCCCTTTTTCTACACGGGCAGCCTTGTATTCAGGTTTTAGCAGGCTCTTTCTGGATAGCTGGAGCTGAAGATGAATTCTATCATTTATCTCTTTTTATGCTGTTCAGCTCCTATTGTACGTATTATGTTTGTTTTCCGCTGTAGACATTTATGTATAGCTGAACTGTATTTGTACTAAGTATGATCCTATATACTGCGTAACTTTGATGATTATGTTTATCCAGTGTATTATTTGTACTTTATCTGGTGTATTTATTTCTGTTCTGCCATTATCTGTTTATGTGTTATATTCCAAAGATTACCCTTGACACCGTCGTACGGGGTTTTGGGGTCGTCATAACGTGGTATCAGAGCTTTGGTTAAGCTTAGTTCTGGAATATAACATATTAACGAACTCATCAGAAATAGAACCAGTAGTGTTCTAGGACGAGTAACTCATTACAGATAGGATCAGTAAGGTCCTAGTATGAGTAAAGCAGAATGAAATACACCCCAATAGACACGTTTACATTTAAAGTATACGTCTCTATGTTTGAAATATCCTTTATGTTGACCTGACACTTTGTCTGCCATTTGCAGACGTACTAGAAAATGAGTGACAGAAACAGAAGAAATAATCGTTTGGCTCGACAAGCTAATGAGCCAGTTGTGCTCCCGCAGCCAGGATCAGATATATTAGTTCTATTCAAGAGATAACGAAATCTGGGTGGATCACCATTCTTGGGCAAAGAGTCCATTATGGAAACACAAGCTTGGATTCGTTCTGCTGAGAAAATCTTTGAAGGTTTAAAGCTGAGAGATGATCAGAAAACATTACTAGCATCTTGGGCACTCAAAGAAGAAGCTTTGTTTTGGTGGGATTCGATTGTTAAAGATAATCCGGAAGGTAATATTACTTGGGATAGATTTAAAGTGATTTTCCTAGAAAGATTTACTCCTCCTGAAGCAACTGAGCGGTTATGTGATGTGTTCTCTTATCTGATACAAGGAGATATGACCATTCCAGAATTTCATAAGAAATTCAATGAACTTTCTCACTTTGCCCCACATCTAATTCAAGATCCAAAGAGGAAGAATCTGAGGTTTATTCATGGCCTGCAAAGAAAATACCAGAATAGTGTAATGAGGAATGTGAAGCTTCCTTTTTATGAAATGATATATATGGCTTACTAGTATGAGGATCTCGACAAGAAAGGTATGTTGCGTTACGAAGAGGAAGTCAGTTCTGGTAATAAAGGTGAGTCTGAAACTGATAGTCCTGAGGCCAGTACGATGTCTGAGGTGAGTAAGAAGCCCAAAGTCAATCGAAAAAGGTCCAGATCTGAGAAAGAACCAGTAACGACTGCCATATGCAATAATCGCCATAAGCAAGAGCATTTGCAGGGGAGTTGCAAATCCTCGAAGAAACGAATAAAGAGTGGATCTAAATCCAAGAAGAATTTTCAAGAGAATAGAGATTGCAGTAAATGCCATCGGGCTGGTCATCTTGCAAAGGATTGCTGGCTCTTAAAGGAGCCTGGAATGGTACAAGTGAATGAAGTAGCAGAAACTTCTGAGCCCTCAGCTAGTCAGGGAAGGCCTGATGTTTTAGAAGGCACGCTTAATGTCAAAAACATTCCAGTTAAAGTACTGTTTGATACAGGTGCGTCACGAAGCTTTATTGTAAAGAATGCAGTTAAGAAGTTGGATTTGAAATTGAGAAAGCTCAAGGAACCCAACACTGTCCATAATCCGGTCGGGGGTTCTCTCGATCTTAGCTGGATTTGTGCGGTGCCTGTCTCTTTTTCCTGTTATAAGTTCCTTACCATCTCTGTCGTTATGAATTTTACTGAATTCAATCTTATTTTAGGATTGGATTGGTTAACCAAATATGAGGCAGAGGTTAGATGCGCCGAGAGAGTTGTTAGGGCAAAGATTAAATCAGGGAATTATATAACCATACCATGTGAAGGCCCGAATTCAAATAGAAAAGACTTTTGGACAGCTCTAGATGTTTCTCCTGCTCAAATAGAAAATATCCCTGTAGTCACAGAGAATATACAGGACCTCATAAAAGATATTCCTGTCGTAAAGAATTATGCAGATGTGTTCGAAGAAGTTGTCAGCTTACCTACACAGAGAGAAATTGATTTCAAGATCGCTTTAATTCCGAACGCAAAGCCAGTAGTGCATGCTATTCGGAGAATGACTCTAAAGGGGAAAGAAGAACTAGACAATCAAACTCGACAGCTTGTATGGAAGGGTCTGATCGGGTCTAGTTTCTCTGATTGGGGAGCAGCAGTGGTGTTTGTCCCAAAGTCTGACGGTACTTTGCGACTATGTGTGGATTATCGTGATTTGAACAAGCAGACAATAAAGAATAGATATCCATTGCCGCGAATCGATGATTTATTGGATCGTCTGAATGGAGCACAAGTATTTTCAAGGATGGACCTAGCTACAAGCTTCCATCAGCTTCGTATTTCCGAAGAGTGTGTTCCTATGACAGCATTCAGAGGTCCAGACTTATTCTATGAGTGGTTAGTAATGCCGTTCGGCTTATGTAACGCTCTAGCTTACTTCGTCGATTTAATGAATAGAGTGTTCAGAGGGGTCCTGAATAAGTTTGTTTTGGTTTTTATTGATGATATTCTAATCTTCTCTAAGTCAAAAGCCGAACATGAAAAACATTTGGAACAAGTTCTAGAAATTCTGAGAAGGAATGTATTGAAAGCAAAACTGTCCAAATGTATATTCTGGCAAGATGAAGTAAAGTTTCTTGGCCACGTCGTATCAAAAGAGGGAATTGCTGTGGATCCAAGTAAAATCACCGCTATTCAAAATTGGAAACAACCTAGTACTCCCATAGAAGTCCGAAGTTTTCTTGGATTGGCTAGTTATTACCGGAAGTTCGTTAAAGATTTTTCGAAGATATCTAGTCACTTAACAAAGCTTACAAAGAAGCACTCAAAATTCAAGTGGACTCCAGAATGTGAGGAGGCTTTTGAGAAGCTAAAGTTAAGGTTAACAACGGCTCCAGTGTTAATGATAATCGATGGCAATCAAGACTTGAAAGTCTGGACAGATGCCTCTAGAGAAGGCCTTGATGCAGTATTAATGCAAAGAGGCCAGGTTGTTGCTTATGCTAGCCGTCAGCTGAAGCCACATGAAAAGAATTACGTTACTCATGATCTTGAGTTGTTGGCTATCGTATTCGCTTTGAAAATATGGAGACATTATGTTTTGGGTGAGAAATTCGAGCTGTTTACAGATCACCAGTCGCTAAAGTATCTGTTCACCCAGAAAGACTTGAATCTGAGGCAGCAACGTTGGCTAGAATTCCTTGCAGCATACGATTTTGAGATTTTGTACACTCCAGGGAAAGCCAATGTCGTAGCCGATGCGCTAAGTCGAAAGAATGTAATGATCACCAGTTTTATTATTATGACTTCATTGATTGATAAAATATCTGCTCTTCAGAAGGATGATCACTTCATTCAAACGATCAGAGAAAGAATACAGAAAGGCTAACGCTTGAGTTTCCAAATTGATAACCAAGGCATTCTAAGGCTAAAGGGTCGAATTTGTGTTCCAAACGTTCCTGAGCTCCGAAAGGAAGTGCTGGATGAATGCCACAAGTCAAAGCTTAGTATCCATCCAGGAGTGAGCAAAATGTATAATGACATCAGACGCACTTTCTGGTGGAGGTCGATGAAGAGAGACATTTCTTTATATGTTATCCGATGCTCTACTTGCCAACTAGTCAAAAGCGACCAACAGAAACTGGTTGGATTATTACAACCATTGGATATTCCAGGTTGGAAGTGGGAACATATTTCCATGGACTTCATAGATGGTTTGCCCAGAACTAGAAAAGGAAATGACGATATTTGGGTGATCGTAGATTGCTTCACGAAGACCGCCCATTTCATACCTGTCAGATCAAACAAAACTGCTCAGAGTCTGGCGTAGATATATTTCAAGGAAATTGTTAGGCTACATGGAGTACCAATCAGTATAGTTAGTGATAGAGATCCAATATTTACTAGCAAATTCTGGGAGGCATTTCAAGTAGAACTGGGAATGAAGCTGAACTTGAGCACCGCTTATCATCCTAAGACAGATGGTCAAACTGAGAGGGTGAATCGTATACTAGAAGATTTATTGTGGGCTTGTGTTCTAGATTTTGGTGGATCATGGGAATACCATTTACATTTGGCTGAGTTCTCATACAACAACAGCTACCAAGCAAGCCTGACAATGTCACCATTCGAAGCATTGTATGGTAGACCGTGCCGATCTCCTGCTTGTTGGGTCGAACCTGGTAATAAACTTGTTTTGGGACCTGATATGATCCGAGAAGCTGCATACAAAGCCGATTTCGTTAAGAAACGATTACTTGCCGCTCAAAGCCGACAGAAGAGCTATGCTGATTCGAGAAGAAGAGATTTGGCTTTTTCTATTGGTGACTATGTGTATCTAAGGGTTTCTCCGATGAGAGGAGTGATTCGATTTGGCAAAACTGGGAAGTTGGCGCCCAGATTTATTGGCCCATTCCCTATACTTGAACGGATTGGAACCCTCACTTATAGAATTCAATTACCTGATTGGTTGCCTGGAGTGCATGATGTATTTCACATATCTCAACTTCGAAAGCACGTTCATGATCCAGACTTGATCGTGGAAGAAGTAGCGCAACAGGATACTGAAATTACTCCAGAATTGGCTGTGAGAAGAGAGCCGCTAAAGATTGTCGGCAAAGAAACCAAAGAGCTGAGGAACAAGAAGGTTCACTTAGTCAAAGTGCAATGGAGTGGAGATCTGCGAGATTGTACTTGGGAAACAGAGGAAAGCATTAAAAAAGCCTATCCTAAGTGCAGGGTGGATATCTCTGATTGACTCTGGTGCAAGGTACATCTACCATATTTTGCATTTCCATTCTGTTCTTTACATTGCTGTTGTTTTTCTTTGCATTGATGTAAAATTTTTAATTATATAGTCTGAATATTTTAAAAAGAGTATATGAATCGATTAGTATATTTTTGAAAAGTTAAAAACAAATTGATTGTTGATTGTGTTGTGTGATAGTGAATATGATTAATTAAATAATTAGAATGATAGTTAAATTAATCAGAGAATGATAGTTAATTAAATCACGTATTGAACTAATTTAAAAATAGATAGAAATATATACATGTGCATTATACATGTTTCAACAGGTAAATGGATTAGCTGTTGAGTAAAGAAATTATTTGCGTGCCCGACAAATAGGTAAACCTTAATGAGTTGGATGCGAAATATTATTATATCAACTCCTGGGAATGCCATTGGATGCGGAGTGCTGGTTGTTTTGTGTGTAATAATAAACGTCGCCATAGGATAGTAACAATTAATTTTGAACTACACTACATGGCATACTTCTTGCAGATAGGCATACTTCATCATATACCACATAAGCATTTGGAGCTTGTGTGACGAGGTTGAAGATTTACCATATGAGCGAGAGGCTTGTATGGCGATGACTATATTTTACAGGTTGAACTGATGACTGATATGGACCATATAAAATATAACAGTAAATTGCAAGATTAATAAAAAACCCACACGGGTCTGGAGATGACAATAAACACGTCTCTCTGGTCATTAAGGCACAAAAACCATTTATAGGGTGACGAGAATTTATTCTCTGGAGTTATGATCTATACACACTCCCCTGTGGACACCGGAATATATCACTATAAATATGTGCATGCTAATTAGGATTTATTGCGTACCTAATACGGCCCAATAAATTTCCAAACCCCTTCCCGTACAAAGGAGGTTATGGCAAAAAATTTCGAAAATTTCGGGTGTTAGCCAAATTTTTGAAGAATTTGAAAATTCTCAGAAACTGAAAAGTTGAAGAATGAAAGCCAGATTGAAAGTAGAGTTGATTAATCAAACCACTTTCGACTTTGTTCCTTTTCGGGGACGAAAAGTTTTAAGTGGGGGAGATTGTAACAACCCGGAAAATCTGAACCAGTTTGAAAATTTTAATTTGGCTATTTTAGTGGATTTTAAATATTTAAAATAGATATTTTAATTAATAACGACGAAAAGTAAGTTTGAATAGACGTTGAAAATAAATATAATTAATTCTAATTATAAACAAGGCCTGAAATGGCGCGGTAGTTTCAAATTTTGAATTCAAAATTTGACTGACTGTACTGAGTGCAAAACAAAACGGATTTTAGTGAAACCAAAAATATTTAAATCTGTTAGTGAATATCTTTCTAACGAATTTGAAAAATCGAAGTTTCGTAGTGGGAAGCAAAAGTTATGGCTAAATGAATTTTCAGAAAGGTCGCTATAGAGTTTATATAGCCCGTGAAAATGGCCATTTTGCAAACGACCTCAGAATTCGACGAAACCACTTTTGTTGGATCCAGGATGTTAAATTATTGCTAAGTTCTAAATTTCATAATTTTTGAAGCTAATATGTGAGCGTGGCAAAGGAAAATGTGTTTGGTCGATTTCTATTAAATTGGATCGACCAGAAAAAGGCCATTTTTCAAACGGTCTCAGAATTCGATGAAACTAGTTTTGTTAGGACAATATCGTCAAAACATAGCTAGATTTATTTTTCGAGAAATTTTAGAATCAATATGTGGCCCCGACAAATTGAAATGTACGTTCAAATCAAATATTGAATGTTTTATATTTTAATTTGAAGGAAAACTGACTGAAACATTCGAATGGGCCTACGAAACATATCCCATTGTGTTCAGAATGGGCATATTTAGCTAGGGACGATAGTCGTTGGGTTTGGATTGGAGTTTGTATGAGAGAAGGGGTATTTTTGGGTTTTTAAAAATATATAAATAAACAAAAAAAATCCTATTGGTCGGTCAAAATTCTCTCTCCCCGATTATCTTCAGAACGACGATGGAAATCACCTCCTCCCTTCTCTCTTCGATTCCTCCAAATCCACGCATCTATAGCCTTTCCTCCAGTTGAAGAAATTTTAGATCTCCTCTCCACCTTCCAATCCATAGCAGGATCAACCTCCCTCGTGCACCGTGCGTCGAGATCTGACCCCGGGAACGTCCGCACTTTGAACCGCCTCCGAGAGCCACCCAGACCAACGAGTTCATCGCGGTTGGTGCCCCCTGGCGTGCCTCTCCTTGCTCTTCTTCGTGGTGAAGGCCGATCGTCCTATCGATTCACGGATTGCACGAAAATCGCAAACCTAGTTTTGAAGAAAATAGAGAGGTATACGGCTGATTTTAATTAAACTATATTATAACATTTTAAAGCGCTACGGTTTTTGATTTCACTGTAAAAATCATATCTTTTTCGTTTCTTGATGAAATTCAGTGAAACAAGAGACAGTGGACTCGTGCAGACGTCTTCTACATTCTAGAAATGACCGGATATTTTTCTAAGCCTTCTGCTATTTTTGGTGGAGTGGAACCCAATGTGAGATTTCTGAATTATAAACGATATGGAAAACGACGATGTATAAATTATATAGTCGATGTATGAGTTATATAAGCGTTATACACCTCATGTATAAGTGTTGTATAAGTTGTACGTTCGATGTATAAGTTATATATGCGTTGTAAAAATTATATATGTGTTGAAATAGAAGTGAAATATACTTATATATATATATGTATATATATATATATATATATATGCCCCTCATCCACATACCATAAACGATATTTATTGGTTGTGATTGGTGTGAAAATTGGTTGATAGCAAATGGTTGATTAGAATTGTTTGTGGTTGAAATTGATTGATTGTGGTTGAAAAATACCCGTTTGTGGTTGAGAATTATTTGGTTGAAACCACATAGGATTAGTTTGTGGAAATGAAAGAAAAAAAATATACATGCCGCCTGCGTGTGAACTAGATGCATGAAATCCCCATTGTCAAAAGCTGCGAGGCTTTAAGGTAGAGCGAGGAACCGTACTAGGGACAGTCCCGGTTTTAATTACCCTGCCGTTATGCTGCCGAAATTTTGAATAATATTCATGTGTTAGAATTATTATCATGTGTTGAATCTATATTCGTGTGTTGAATAGAAATTCATGTGTTGAATAGAAATTCATGTGTCGAACGACATTCATGTTTTGAAATAAATTGTTTTATAATAAAAATCATATTTTTATCATCTATATGAACTATATAAAATAGTCTTATATTGAAATAAATTGTTTTGTAATAAAAATCATATTTTTATCATTTATATGAACTATATAAAATAATCGTGTTTTGAAATAAATTGTTTTATAATAAAAATCATATTTTTATCATCTATATGAACTATATAAAATAGTCGAGTTTTGAAATAAATTGTTTCACAATAAAAATCACATTTTTATTATATACATGAATTGTTAAAAATAGTGAAGTGTCGAAATAAATGTCTATTGGATAAAAATATCATTTTTATCAAATGTATGAAAAGAATATGGTTTTGAAATCGAAGAATCGATTATATTTATATATATATATATATATATAAACATAATTAAAATATATCGAATAATGACATTGCAGTTCGTGTTTTGAAACCGTGATTTCAAACGATTAGTGCGGGAGATCCGACCATCGGATTTTCCCGAAACCGAAACCGTTGGGTTCGTTTTGGAAATATCTTTCCAACGACACCAGTTTTGTGAAGATCCAACGGTTGGATTGTCTGGAATGTTTAATTCAAATATGAAGAAAAACAACGCCAGAATCGATTATATATAAATATAATTAAATAAAATCGAATAACGACGCTGCAGTTCGTATTTTGAAATCGAAACTTCAAACGAGTGTACCGTGAGATCCGACCGTCGGATTTTCCCAAAACTAAAACCGTTGGATTCGTTTTGAAAAGAACTTTCTAATGATATAAAATTTGTGAAGATCCAACGGTTAGATTTTCAGATATGTGTAAATCAAATCTGAAGAAAAACCGCGCCACAGCCGCGTTATGGCCCGAAGCGTCGTTTGAATGAAATGGCTATTTTTAAATAAATAAAAATAGTGATAAACCATTATAAAATATTATAAACGATATGGAATGTGAAATTTAGAAACTAACAGAAGGTTAGCTAAGTCGAATGGTTTCCTGGGTTTTGATCTGATGTTTGTTTCGGCCGTCGGGGTTAATATTTGGGAAATCGTTCTCTTACTAATTTACGGTTAGTGACTAATGAATTGGAATAAGGCGTATGTTGTGTTTGTGTAGCACTTGTTAATTATATACGCGAGTTGCTCAGAAAGACCGGGTTTATCCCATTTTGAATAACTGAATCGACGATAAGAAGTCGATGATGAAGACGGTGGTTGAAGACCGGAGATCTTCACCTCGGTTGGATGACAACTGATGTCCTGATTGGGAGTCATCCCAAAATATGGATAATGAGTGGTGATCGTCCAGGCGTACGTGGAGATCGATGGGTATGCGGGGTATATAGTGCCTCCGGTTTCGTTCGGACCCAGAACGGACTTGTAAATGGACTGTGTGTCTGACATTGGAATTCATTCTATGTGATTGATTGCATCAGTTTCATGGTGTGAATTGCCTGTGTGGCATGTACGATGCAGTGATCAAGGCTTCTGTTGAAAAGCAAAGTCTTGTGGTTGATGATCAAAGCACCGCCTGTGTGGCATAGCTTTGTGTGTAACGTGAATTCGCGAGCCTCACACCCCGGTATGAACTAGAAACGGGAGAGGACCTCAGGGAGGGCATGTGTTTCCTTCTAGCTAGAGGTGGTGTCAGTGCTTAAACTGACTGGCATATATATTATTTTCACCTATGTGGTTGTTGCTATTGCGAGGCGCCTCGGTTATATCGGTCGATCTGGGACCGATGGAGTCATTCGTTGGCTCATTTACACCCCAAAGGGTGGGGAAACGCAGTGTTCAGGCATTTTAATCCACATCGGTGGACCGACCCTGACGATCCAAAGGCTTAACTGAGTACTTGCCTGAGACACGGGCTAGAGCGTCTCGAATTCGGTAAGGGCTATCTTTTGCCTTGGTTCACGACGGAAATCCAATTTCCAAATACGACATCGTGCGGTTTTGATTGTAAACCTATAATTGGCGACATAGTGGCATGGGACGCTCATGTCGTCTATGATTGATATTTATGATTGTTTTATAAAATTAGAAACTAACTGGAAACGAGCTAAGATGGGTGGTTTCCTTGGTTTTGATCTGATGTTGGTTTCGGCCTTCGAGGTTAATACCTAGGGAATCGTTTTCTTACTATTTTACAGTTGGAGTCTGATTAAGAATTAAATGATGAAATTTACATTTTAAGTGATTTTACTTTACACGTATTTAGCATATCTTGGTCGATATAAGGTAAAACTCTATCCTCCGGTTTGCATTGCATTGTGTGATGGGACTTGAGTCTTATATCGGCTTCATTTTTATAAAAAGCATTGCGATGTTTAAAAGATTTACTTGTTGTGAAGAACTGGCAATCCAATGGAGTAAACCCGTTCCGCGAAAGTGGCGTGGTCCTGTGATTAGCCAAATTATATAATGTGTCAAGTAGATTTCTCATACCAGTACCATGACTAACTCGTAGTTTGTTTCACTTGCATACTCGGGTGCCCCTTTTTCTACACGGGCAGCCTTGTATTCAGGTTTTAACAGGCTCTTTCAGGATAGCTGGAGCTGAAGATGGATTCTATCATTTATCTCTTTTTTTGCTGTTCAGCTCCTATTGTACATATTATGTTTGTTTTCCGCTGTAGATATTTATGTATAGCTGAACTGTATTTGTACTAAGTATGATCCTGTATACTGCGTAACTCTGATGATTATGTTTATCCAATGTATTATTTGTACATTATCTGGTGTATTTATTTATTTCTGTTCTGCTATTATCTGTTTATGTGTTATATTCCAAAGATTACCCTTGACACCGTCGTACGGGGTTTTGGGGTCGTCATATACATGATCCGCTGTTGGTAATGTTGGTCAGGCGTCAGTTTGCGTGACTTCGGATGGCAGTGCTCCTACGGTTCCGGGAGTCAACTTTACTCCCATTGTGGCTCCTCAGGTTGGAATTGAACTGGATATTCTTCTCAATCAGCCGATTCCTAACTTGGACTTAAACACTAGGGGGATAATTGTAGCTTTGGATAACCTTAATCAGTTACTCGCTTTTGGTTACGGATCTCAGATCGCGGATGTCATCCGTTGATTCACTCGAGGCAATGCCTCTTCTATGGGCTTGGATTATGTGACTAACAGTCCGCTTTCTTTTGATATCAGGAACTCTCGTAACCCACCGAATTTCAAGTTACCAGTTCTAGAGCCCTATGATGGTCGCAAAGATCCGACCGCTTACCTAATGAGATATGTTCGACATATGGAATCCTCCCTACTTTAGAAAATGTCATGGTGAAGTGCTTTTCACTTTTCTTAATAGATATAGTTGCAATGTGGTATAGACAGTTGGAGCCGAACTCTGTCACTTCTTGGAATGCTTTGATTAACCGATTTGTGGAACAGTTCAGAGTCAACGTAGCTCATCCGAAAAACATAATGACTCTCAATGGTATTAAGCAGAAGTACGGCGAGACTTTGCGTAAATTCTTGAAATGCTTTAATGTTGCGGTGGGTTCAGTTGGCAGACCTGATCCTTTTATGGTTTTAATGACTGTTGTTTCAGGTGTTTTGGATAAATATGACTTTAAAACTTCTCAGCACAAGGACCCGCTTAGGGGTCTCGGAGAATTCTACTTTGAAGCTGAAAAGTTCCTTTGGGAAGAAGATGCGAGGAGTGACAAAAGAAAAATGATCATCGATGTTAATGCTGTCAAGGGCGGGAAATCATCTGATTCTAAAAAAGAGAAAGATCCTGCTGCCGCTAAGCAACCTCCTTCGAGGAATGATTGTCCTTCGAGAAATGATTGCAATGTGCCTTGGAGACCTAGGTTCCCAAATTATCTGGAACTTGCTCACACCCTTGAGGAGACCTACCAGAAATTCACCCTATTGCTCCCTTCACAAAGCCTTTCGTTTGGGAGCCCACTCAAAGGACAAAGACTCTGACCGACACTGCATATTCCATGGCATTGATGGTTACAATGCAAACGAGTGTCGATATCATAGGAATGCGAAGGAAGAATGTGTCAGAAATGGTGAGCTGACATGGTTCATTCGAACTCAGGTTGGAATGCCAAGACAGGCATAACCCCTCAGAGGAATCAAGACAGGGTTGGGACCAGTAGACGTCCCGACGGCATTATTATCCGCTGAACCTCTCATTGGCGCTGATGTCTTGAATGCAAGACTCCAGGGAATCAATATCTTATGACTTACAGATCTTTGTCTTCCAGTCTTCTTATGGTCTTCTGCGACTCTCGAATAATGAGCTCCTCACTTATGGTTTTCATATTTATAATAATCCGCCTTTCAAACTTCTTGAGCCCCATGGTATTGGCTTTATCGACTTTCTCTGATTATGGATATTTGGGCTCTGACCCCGTGGCTCTATCTCTATGGCTCTATGGAATGTAAATGGTTGAGTCGACCTACCCATGCACGGGAGCAGTTATACTCCATAAGCATACCTTTTGCTCGACAACACCCCATCTGGTCATCAATAAAATAGATATTTTGACATTTCATGGTCGTTTTACAAAAGTAAGACCGCCTTGAACCCATTTACAGCTCCTGGCCATCTTGCCTCGACAAGACCGCCTTGAGAAAGTTCTAGTTTTGGAAATCGGATGGCTAAGCTTGCTTACCCATGTACGAGACCAAAGTGTCCTTAAGCATGCTCTTCTCGAATGATAAACCATCCAGTCCCTTTCACAAATGAATTTGAAATAAAAAACAGCTCAGTTTGCATACCCATATACGGTAACCCGCGAGATCCTTAAGCATTCTCTTTACGGATGACGAATGGTTGAGTTTTCCTTTTGGTTTTACTAAAAGTTCCAACGTTTTATAACTTTAATAATATTACTTTGCGTGGAAAATGCCGGTGAAGTACGAAATCTAAAATCGGATTGCAAACTTTAACCTCTTCGCGATTGGTCTTGCCTCGTTTAAGATCATCTAGGATACCCATAAACCTTGGTTGATCTTGCCTCGTTCAAGATCGCCTCGGCAAAAACCTTGGTTCACTGCACCAAAATAGGTGATTACCAACGAGTATAATCGTCGTAAACAATTTTAGCAACACTTATTAGTGTTTCTATGAGGGCGTAGCAATTTCTTTCTAATGCATATAAGCATTGGTAAATTTTCTCTTCCATTGCTTATAAGCGTTGGTATATCTTACTTCGCAACACTTATAAGTGTTGGTAGATTCTCTTTCGCAACGCATATAAGCATTGGTACATTTTCTTTCACAACACTTGTAAGTGTTGGTATATTTTCTTATTAATAGTCAATTAATGTTGCAAAAATGACGATTAATAACTAACATGATTATAATATAGAAGATATTTAATATGAATCCAAAACTAATTTTATTCTCAATTTAAAAAGTATAACTCAATGAATATCAATGAACAACATTCATAATTAAGCAACGACATAGAATATAAGTTAACAAGAGACAAATAGAATACATAATTAAGTTGCTAAATTCAATACATAAATGAAATTCTACAAATACCGAATACGAAACTCTAGCCATATAATGAAGCCTTCATCTAAAAATTCACATAACTTGTACATTCCGTTTTAAGGACCATCATAAATTGGTGCATCCGGTTCAAAAACGTTAACCATCAACATTACTTTCTCTACATTCATATCACCTTCTTAAAATGACAAAATGTTTATGTTCCAATTTCCTATTTTCTTCGGCTTCCTATAGAAGTGCCTACATTCATTCATTGAAATTTTCAGTTCCTTGTCAAAAACAAAAAAACATGAGCAGTATACTGATAGACACAATTTTATTGGATATCGATAAGCTTAATTTTAACTGAGCCATTAAGCTCGGTTTCAACCTGAGCCGACAGGCTCAATAAAACTGAGCTTCGAGTACTTATTCACTTATTTCTATGAGCACTTATTTACTTAATTCATGCATTCAGCATCTACCAATTTATATGGTGCACAAATGATCAATATCAATCCAAGAAGAATTAACAATAAACCAACAATCACCAGCACATACAATTGGAACATAAGGTTTTAAAATGGTTCGGTTAAAATTAATTTACATAACAATGATGTATCTAACAACCCATGAAAACACTTAAATAAACTTTCAGTGTATCAAATCACTAAACAAAAACGATAAAGTGTGTATAGACACTGAACTAAACTTTCAGGGTTCAACATGAAAACATCGCAGTATGCAGTTGATTGCATGCAAAGACTACAACATGAATGAAATGTCACTATTTGACTGAAAAATAACTATAAGTAAATCAACATGTATGAAGTCATCAACATGTATGAACAATACTCCCAGGTTATTTTGCAAAATTCATTAAGCTACGACCATGAGCAATGGGACGAGCTCCAACATGCTGTCCAACTAAAGCAGTCAACTTTGGTGCAATTGTATTCATCCTACCGTTTTGGTGCAAAACTGAGTTGCGCAAACTCGGTGCCAAATTGAGTTGCGCAAACTTGGTTACAAAATGAGTTGCGCAAACTCTGTTGGCAAACTGAGTTGCTGTTGCACAACTCAGTTTGCAAACTGAGTCGCGCGAACTCAGCTTGTAATTGAGTTTGCACAACTCAGTTGCAAACTGAGTTTGTGCCAACTCAGTTGTTGCACAAACTCAGTTTGCAACTGAGTTAGCGCAGATTCAGATTGCAACTGAAGTGCACGACTCAGTTTGCAAACTGAGTCGCGCAGACTTAGTTTGCAAACTGAGTCGCGAACTTCAGTTGCAAACTGAGTCTGTGCTAACTCAGTTGCAAACTGAGTTTGCACAGCAACTGAGTTTGCGCAGCAACTGAGTTGGCACAAACTCAGTTTGCGCAAACTCAGTTTGCGCAAACTCAGTTTGCGCAAACTCAGTTTGCAACTGAGTTTGCGTGACTCAGTTGCGAACCGAGTTCGCATGACTCAATTGCAAGCTGAGTTCGCGCGACTCAGTTTGCAAATTAAGTGGCGCAAACTCTGTTGGCAAACTGAGTTACGCAGTTTCCAACTAAGTCGCGCAGATTCAGTTTCCAACTGAGTCGCGCAGACTCAGTTTGCAACTGAGTTGAGAGACGCAGTTTGCAACTAAGTCACACGACGCAGTTTGAGTTTTCTAAATGAACCAATGGGAATTTTAGATGGTAAACAAAATAAGAAGGGATAACGTGTGGAAGGAAAAAAAACTATCATGGTATAATTTACTTACTTAACAACTACCCTTTTGTCATCCTTTTTCTCATCATTCTTGGGACTTCAAGCACATTTAATAGGAATCTGCCTGGAGACTATATCATCAAAGGGGTTCCATAGTATCTAGAATAGAATATCAAGATTAAGAATGACCACATCGAATGGTCTTGTCGTTAACTTTGCAGAACAAGAAGTTGCAACCATCGACGTGCATGTGCATTCTTTATATACAAATAAATGCCTAACAGGCAAGAGGATATCAATCCACCAATTTAACTACTTGTAGAAACCTCTGCTATTGTAACCACAAACAAAACAAAGGGAAAGTGATCTACCAAATAATATATAGCAACCAACGTAATGCTTGGAACAGCTCAAAAAAACCAAACAATTAATGGAATGATGTTGCAAACAATAAGCAGAAATGTAGCGTAAAAACTTGAAATAAAAGAAGCTAGTTCTAATTGTGAACAATCAGTTAGAGATGAGATTGTACCTCTGAATGAGAAGAATGGAAGCACTCTGATCATCAAGTCCTTCTATTATAACAGTTAATCTGCATACATTAGCAGTGATAAAATTATTTGCTAGCTTGTTACAGTGTCTATCTTGCAAAAATACCAAAAAACATGTTAGATCCTTCCTAATATTAGAGTGCCATCATACAAAACTCAATTGCTGCATATCGAAATGTAGTGAATTGAGGCTTCAGCTGAATTTGAGGCTTCGTTACATTTTACTAGCCTGGGCTCTGACCTTATGATATCCCAAAATACAACGTTTAAAAGCTTCTAATTTTCAAAAAAGATTGTTATACTTGTACTAAATTACCCGACTTTCAGTGTATTATCTTATTGAAACAACAATGAACTGTTTAAGGTGTCATATTGATACAGCTATAAGCTAAAATTTTTAATACAATGTTAAGATCTTTCTCCAAAATTCAAAAATGAATTGTAACTCAGGTTACGGCAGCAAAGATAAATTCTTCCCAAGATTGTCAATGTAGAAAATGCAGACGAAGTACACTTAATACATAATTTCCATGTTTATAAGAAAAGAACACTTAATACATAATTTCCATGTCAAGTCCTTAAATTGAATCTTAAAAAATCAACTCTGTTAATGCAGAATATTGGCTGAATACATGCTACATATACACAAAGTTAAAACCATGGTATCAACAATGGTAAACACCAGCTACTGTTCTTTCTAGATTTGTTTGCTTCTGAAATCATTTTGGGAGCTGTGCCAGAATCATTTTGAATCCGTACAATGGTGTATATTCAATCATGTATATAATGGTTGACAAAAATAGCATTTCAAGTTTATATAGAACCTCTTATGTGTAAGTATTTCAAATTTCTAAAAACTAATTCGCCTATCATGGTAGCTATAATTTTGAACTGGCCACTCGACTGCTACATATGCTCACACAAGTGTAACCAATAATATGAATACATTTTGTCATTCACATAAACTGGTCGTATTCATTGAACTCAGGATCTAATAACCAACTATTATATAAATTATAAATATCACCTTTTCCATATGTGAACAACTAAATAGGTATTGGAAGATAACAGTTTTAAATTGAATAACCTTAAAAACAAAATCATCTTTATGTAACACTCATAGTTTATTATGAGCAATTTGAGACCATTAATCTAAATTCAAAACATATGGACACTGCCAATATCTCAGCAGTAATTTCTCTTCCGTGGTGATGCCGTCAGAGATTCAAACATGAATAAAATTTCAGTAGCAATTTAATCAAACATGAATAAAATTTTCCTACATCATACTTGAAGCCAAAATTGATCAACTCGAAATCGAGTATCCTCAATCTAACGTCAAAGTGAGAACCGATTCTCTGAAGTGGAACTTAAGCACGATTCTCCTAGCGTAATCTTCAAAGTCTGAAGTAGAAGGAGGAGCCGATTAAACTAAAGAGCCGATTTCATAATTCATTTTTAATCAGCCAAGATGGAGTAAAAGCATTGATATGGAATAGAGAAAAGGAATTAGGGTTACAATATAAAGCAAGAGCGTGCTTACGATTTTACCCTTCGCGAACCAGCCTTGCCAACTCAAATAAACGTTGGACATAAAAAAAAATATTTACGTATTTTTAGCAACACATTTTTAATGTAGCAACACATATTATTGTCACGAACCTGTAACGCAAATAAGCGTTGGCAATTGCAAAAAAAGGGTTACCAAATGACCATTATGGTGTAGTGGTTGGCCTTGCTTTGTTTAAGGTCGCCTTAGGTCATATAAACCTTGGTTTGGTCTTGCCTCGTTCAAGATCGCCTCGACTAAAACCTCAATCGACCTTGCCTCGTTTAAGGTCACCTCAGATCATATATACCTTGGTTGGTCTTACCTCGTTCAAGATAGCCTTGGAAAAACCTTTGTTGATCTTGCCTCGTTCAAGATCGCCTCAGATAAACCTTGGTTGATCTTGCCTCATTTAAGGTCGCCTTAGATCATATAAACCTCGGTTTTTCTTGCCTCGTTCAAGATCGCCTTGGCCAGAAAACCTTTGTTGGTCTTGCCTCATTCAAGATCGCATCGGCTAAAAACTTTGGTTAGTCTTGCCTCGTTCAAGATCGCCTCAGCAAAAACCTTGGTTGGTCTTGCCTCGCTCAAGATCGCCTCGGCCAAAACCTCGGTTGGTCTCGCCTCGGCTAAGAACCTCGGTTGGCTTTATCTCGTCTAATGTCTCCTCAGATAAAATACATGCCTTGATCGTCTTACCAATGTAAGATTGCCTTGAACGGAATACCTCCCTTGGTTGTCTTGGCTCAACAAAATCGCCTTAAAAAAGTACTATAACCTTAACCTGTGGCGGCCTTGTTGGTGACACGACAAAATTGCCCATAAATGATTATGCGTATTTCTTTTCTTTGTAGGTCATTAGACTCCTCCAATCCTCGGATATTCTAGCTTTCCCAGTTATCTCTGTATGATCCAAAGTGATCGTGGCTTTCTGTTAATATGATTCAAAGTGATCATGGTCTTTTATTATTACGATCCAAAGCGATCGTGGACTTCAATTAATACGATCCAAAGCAATCGTGGTTTTCTGAATAATACGATCCAAAGCAATCGTCGACCTTTGCCGAAGTCCAAGCTTTCTGGTAATCCGACTCCTAAATAATACGATCTGATCATGGGTTTCTGGATTTCTGAATTTCTCTTCTTCTCACAAAACACATCTTCCTTCAACAAGAAAGACATGTTTTGCAGGGCAATTGTTGACATACTTTTTTCTCAAAGCTATCACACGTCAAGAATATCACCAAAAAACGCAAAGCGATTCAATCGAAGTCGCGACATATTCAGAAAAGGATTACAAATGGCATCGATTTGTAAATTCATCGTTGATGGATTTGAAAAAGTTGGCATAGTGAAAATACGACATGATCCAATCATCTCAAAATGGTTGAGCGCGTGTTCCGATCACGTAGCAAAACTTGTCATGCAAAAATATGCGGATTTGGAAAAAACAGCATCGCGCGCTCAAAAACAGCTGATCGGCGCGTGAAAATCATGAAAAAACACGTGTTTTACCTTGGTCGATCAATTTGGTAAATCAGGAAAGCTCAAGCTTGGCACGATGAAAAAACAGTCAAAAAACATGTCTGATCACTCAAAAAATGAGTGCGCAGCCTTGGCTGATCACGTTGAAAACTTGGCCGATCACTAGATCTGGAACTTTGAAAATCCCTGAAAAACACGGTGGATCAGGTGAAAATCGCACCTCGCACATGGTCAGATCAAATGGAAAAAGCGGCTTCAAAACTTGACTAGGCAAGACCAATTTTCGTACCTCTCAACTACGAATCCATGGAGGGATTCGAAATCTTGTACCACGCATTGTCCCTGATAGAAATTTCTTCGAATCACACATAGGGATCCGAGAAAATAAGAACATATCGGATCCAAAAATTGAGGGTTTGAAAATAGCTTGAGCAACGCAGGGGATTCGAAGATTTCCACGTGCATGCTCTGAAGAAAAGAGATACGAAATTAGGTGGCTTGGTGGGATTTGAAGTGGCTTGGCAAAGTGCCAGGCGGATCTAGCAAAAGGTGAATACGTATGGATCACCCTTTTTTATGTGATCCGCTCGTGTTTTCGACCCTTTTTTGGTATTTGAATATCCTAAAGTGGCCACGCTCCAGAAAAGTGGTTGATCACCTTGGCGTTGGGTTTCTTACATGCGGATCATCATTTTTGACGTGATCAACATGTAAAATCAATAGTTTTTTTGGGAGTCGAATTTTTCGAAGGAAGGGGTATGAAATTTCAGTAATGCACCAATTTTTTCGACTTTGATCTTGGGATCTAAATTTCGTACCCCTCAAGGATATGAAATTCTGCTATGTGGGTCCCATTTCTCACATAATCTACTACAAAACTCCACTATAAATACCTCCTCACTTCCAACATAAAAAGGGTTGGTTTTTCTTAGCTATTTGGACTTCTTGAAGCTCTCAACCACCATTAATGGCTTCCATCTTCCCCTCCATGACTATTGGACATAGCGTGGACCATTAAAACGTTGCACAAATATTTTCCATCACCTTTTGGACATCTACATGGACTTTTTTGCTGCTTGTGGACATTTCTGGATATTTTCATATTTCTTAGACATTGAAGCTACATTTTGGACATTGTTGATCAAATCAACGTTTTTTCACTCAACGAAGAAAAAGAAGGACATTTTTGTCAAAAGTTAGAATTAACAATTATTTCACTGTTCTATCACAACGCTTTCTACACAAATATTGTCTGAATTTGTACAAACTTTGTAATCAAAAATTATATGATGAATGATTATTATGAAGTGGACGTAGACATTAGTGCCGAACCACTATAAAAAGTTGTGTTTTCCAGCATTACTTTACTTTACATTTGGATTACTGTGTTCCTACACACACACTCGAGGGTTGACGTGCGTTGAATTGACAACAATTCCCAACGTCAACAATACGAAAGTGCGAAGTACACTTATCACAATGTACATGAAGAGAGGAAGCCCTTATGATGCAATTTCATTTTTTTAGTTCAATTATGAATAAAGATATAGTTATTCTGGGTTTTTTGATCAATGGATTTGTCCAAAACGAAGATTACATAGATGCATTGATTTTCTTCAATCGGTTAAGGTTTGCAAGACTATTAATAGATGCAAGAATCATTTCTAATATTGTATCGGTGTGCATTGGCTTAGAGTACATCGAACTTGGCTATAAAGTTCATGGCTACTCCATCAAAACTGGTACAAATACAGACCCATTTGTCACTAGTGCTTTGATAGACATGTATTCGAAATTAGGGTTCCCAAAATTGGCAAGTAACATCTTTAATTCTCTGCGTTATAAAAATCTTGTTACTTTCAATTATTTGATATTAGGGTATGACTATAACATCTCTCTTAAAGAATCGACTGAAGTGTTGTTGGAAATAATAAATCTCGGTTTTCTTCTCGATTCGATAAGTTTAACAAGCATCCTTGTTTCAATATCTTCATCTGCATCGTTAGCATTGTTATATAAAGGAATCATTGCTACAAAATAAGAAGGAAATCGTTAATGACACACTCGTAGAAAATGCCCTTCTTGACATGTACATGAAATGCGGATGCATGAACCATGCACAACGTATATTCCAAAGAAATGAAAAAACATCATTTCATGGAACACGATGATTTCTGAGTAGGCTTTCATAGACATTGTAACAAAGCAATCAAATTGTTCAAGGAGTTGAAGGAAACCAATACATTACTTGATGACACAACTTTCAACTTGTGTCCATTCCGGTTTAGTAGAACAAGGCCGTATAATATTTAAAACAATGCAAAAGGATTACCATATTATGCATAGAATGGAGCATTATGCAAATATGATAGACTTATATTCAAGATATGGAAAAGTTGAAGGAAGCGTTAAGGTAAATTAGAAGCATAGAGATGGAGGCAAATAGAGGCAAATGAGGGCATATGGCTAAACTTGCTTAGTTCCTGCAGAGTTTACAGATGTTCAAGTTTCGGGGAAATAGCAGCAAAGCAATTGATGAAGTTGAAATTGGAAGAGAGTGGGAGTTATACTCAATTTTTTTTCACATGGAGATGGGGTTGTTTGAGAAGGCAGCAAAGAGGCTAGAGGTGGTGAAAAATACAGGATGCAGCTGTATTAAAGTGAATGAAAACATTGAAGTCATGTATACTAGGTTTAGAAATTTTTGCGGTGTGGAGATAGAACTTGTGTTGATAGGACTAAGAAAAAATACAAGGAAATCGATGAGTCATTGATTATTGGCCGATAATGACAGTATTTTCATTGTTTGCATTAAGTGGCAAAGTTCTGAACATGGAAGTCATGAGCTTTTTTCATAAACACTGGAATAAACTCTTCCTCTTATAGAGGAAGTATGAACACCAAGTAGCGAATTGGTTGCTCTCATGTTTATTTGGACCAAACCTATAAGGCAATGAAGTTTAACCATGCAAAAAGGAACATGAAGAAGAAAAAGCAGCATATGAAGAACAAGGACACAATAAGGCATCATACTGAAACGACTTGATTAAGCTATATCCCACATGTTTTTGTGCCCACAAACAAGATATTATTTAAAACTAAGCGATGTATAACATTTTAAGGAAAAAACAGAACCATCAGGTATCGGCAACACCTTATCGTCGGCACCAGTACTTAAAGCATCATAGTAAATTCCTTATTTTAGACAGGATGTGACTTACATTAGGCCCACAAGTCACCACATCTTTCAATGTTTTATAATTTATCTCCAAATAATGGGTACGTAGTTCAATGTTCCTGATTCTTGGCTTTCTAGTAAACAGATACCTGGAGTTAAGAGTTGAGTTATTATATATTGAAGCCTTGGAAACAAAAGGACCTTTAGACCTAGAAGGCAGATTAAAGCTTTGATCTTTGCTTCTCTTTGAAAGAAAGAAGTGCTTAAAATGATATAGATTCCTCTTTATTTTGATATGTTCAGCAAATGAGATGCCCAAGCATACTTTTTCAGAACCCGGCTTCTTGGCTCTTTCCATGTCTTCTTCTTGCATAGTGGTATGCAAGTCATGTAAAAATCGAGATTTGGGTAGCAGGCAGCTTCCTCTTCGAGTTCTGGGTAAGCAGTACCATTCAATTTTGGTTCTTCTTTGTTAGAAAATTCTCAAGTTGATGTTGAATTGGATAGCAAGTGAAAATGAGAGATTGTTTTCAAAAGAGGAAGTGATACTTTATTGCAACTTTGCTTACAAATTTTTTGCTTGCTTATAAATGAGACATACCTCTCCCATTTATACTAGTTCACATCTCAAATGAATGGTTGAGATGTTTTTAATCCTACGGTACATAGTTTTCTCTAGAGTTTTCTGTAACTCTCCTACAAAATATCTAGACCCTTTTATACATAATTAAAGAGTAGAAAACTCAACATATTAATTATTTTATTACAACATGAAAAAGGATAATTCTAGGCTCTTTCCACATCAACATGTATCTAGATAATTCTTGTTCTAGGCTTTTCTTTCAACTCTTCCTCTTCAAATTATTTGTAGCCCAACCTCATGGCCCAAGTCAAGTTTAATTTTTTAACACCCCCATGTAAACTTGACTTGGTTACTCCAAGCATCTCTCGTAGTCTTTGAAAGTCTTCATGCTTCAATGCCTTTGTAAAGATATCTGCTACTTGTTCTTTTGAGTTGATATGCTTTGCTTGTACTTCCTTTTTTACAATTCGCTCTCGAATAAAGTGATAACGTGTATCGATGTGTGAACTCCGTTCATGGAAGACTGGATTCTTGGCTAAAGCGATAGCTGACTTATTATCCATGTAGATTTCTATTGCATTTTGCTGTGGCATGTGTAACTCCTTCAGCAAATCTCGAAGCCAAATAGCATGACGAACACAAGTTGAAGCAGCAACATATTCAACTTCACAACTGGAAAGCGTCACAATCGGTTGCTTCTTTGAACTCCAGGTGAAAGCTGTATCTCCCATAAAGAAGACAAATCCAGTTGTGCTTTTACGATCACCAACATATCCATCCCAATCACTATCACTGTAACCAATCAACTTGAAACTGTTAGACTTTTAATATAACAAGCCAAAATCAATGGTACCTTTGATGTATCAAAGAATCCTTTTCACAGTCTTCAAGTGTGATGTCGTAGGAGCTTCCATATGGCGGCTAATGAGTCCAACACCATAAAGTATATCGGGCCTTGTGCATGTGAAATATCTCAAGCTACCAACCAGACTCTTGAATAATGTAGGATCTACTTCTTCTTCGTTAGTGTATTTCGAGAGCTTTGTCCCACATTCTATCGGGGTACTTACTGGCTTACTTCCATCCATCTTAAATTTCCTCAATATTTCCTTTGCATGTGCTTCTTGTGAAATAAAGATGACGTGTTCACTTTGAGTTACTTGGATGCCAAGATAATATAACATGAGTCCGATATCCGTCATTTCAAATTCTAAACTCATCTCCTTCTTAAAATCCTCAAATGCTTTTGGATTATTTCCAGTAAAAATCAAATCATCCACGTACAAACATATAATCAAGATATCTCCACTTTGATTTGTTTTTACGTAAAGAGCATGTTCATGGGGGCATTTTATAAAGTTATTTTCTAGAAAATATTTATCAATTCTAGTATTCCATGCTCTAGGGGCTTGTTTCAAACCATAAAGTGCTTTTTTCAATTTTAAAACTTTTCCTTCATGTCCTCTAATTTTATAGCCAGGTGGTTGCTTCACATAAACTTCTTCTTCTAATTTGCCATTTAAGAAAGCTGATTTTACATCCATTTGATATATTTTCCATTTTTTTTTGGCCGCTAAAGAGATTAGTAATCTTATAGTTTCTAAGCGGACAATGGGAGCAAATACCTCTTCATAATCTATACCTGATCTTTGCTTGTATCCCTTGGCTACCAATCTAGCTTTATATCTTTCAACTTCTCCTTTAGCGTTCTTCTTTACTTTGTACACCCATTTTACTGCAATAGCTTTGTGTCCTTTTGGTAAATTAGCTAGCTCCCATGTATCATTCTTCACAATGGCTTTAATTTCTTCATTCGTAGCACTTCTCCATCTTTTGTCTTCTTTTGCTTCTTCGAAATCTATTGGCTCACAATTTGCAAAAAGTAAAATAAAGTAATACCATCAGAAAGTGGTGTTACCTCATATAGTTCTTGTAGTGATCTCATACGTGGGACCCTTTCACTTAAGCTTTCTTCTTGTGGAGATTCTTCTTGAGTGCATGATGGAGATGACGGTGTTGGACTAGTTAGCTCTTCGTGCACATCATTGATTTCTTCTTCTTCGTAAAAGGGGAGGAAATTATAATCATCTTCTTGTGCTTCGATTCCAAGTATTTTCTTCATCAAACTCCATATCTCGACTAACAACAACTTTTTCATTTATTGGATTATATAACTTATACCCTTTTGCCCGTGGGTCATAGCCAATGAAAAATATATTTTTCACTTTTATCATCTAACTTGGAGCGTCTTTGGTCCGACACATGGGCATATGCAATGCTTCCAAAAACTTTCAAGTGAGATATACATGGTTTTCTACCACTTCATGCTTCTTCGGGGGTTTTGTTCCACACACTCCGAGTTGATGAGCGATTTGCTAAATATACCGCGCATTCGATGGCTTCGGCACAAAACTTTTTAGGAACATTTTTGCTCTTTAACATGCTTCGTGCCATGTTGAGAAGAGATCTATTCTTCCTTTCCACAACCCCATTTTGTTGTGGTGTATACGGGACGATGAATTCCATTTTCTTCCCAAAATTTCTCAAATTCTTTGGAGATAAATTCCCCACTCGGTCGGACCTCATGGCTTTTATCTTATAGCCACTTTCAGTTTCTACAAAAGCTTTGAATTTCTTAAAAGCATCAAATACATCAGACTTTTGTTTAAGGAAATAGGCCCAAGTTTTTCTACTATAATCATCAATAAATAAAGCAAAGTAATTACTTTTCCCAAGTGAACATAGTTTTATTGGACCACGAATATCAGTGTGAATCAACTCTAATGGTTCTCTAGCCCTTGTGTTGGACTCTTTTGGAAAACTTTTCCTTGATTGTTTTCCAAATAAGCACCCTTCACATAGTTGATTCATATTATCAATTCGTGGTAAGTCTTTTAACATGTTTTTATTCTTTAACAACTTCAAACCCCCAAAATTAAGATGTCCAAATCTTAAGTGCCAAAGCCATGATGAATCTTTATAGCATGATTTTAAGCATTTGACAATACCATTTGAAATATGAGGTGGAAACATTCTATTTTTTGACATCTCTACTTTAGCAACCAAATTTCCTTTAGCATCTTTCATGGAAAGGCTATGATTTTTCATATGAATATCATATCCTTTTTCTAAAAGTCGCCCCAAGCTTAGAATGTTACTTTTCATATTAGGCACATAATATACATTAGAGATAAAGTCATGTTTTCCGTTTTTCAAGCAGATTGATATTTTTCCTTTTCCCTTAACGGGAATTTCGGATTCATCACCAAAATGAATGTTTCCACTTACCGATTCATCAAGCTCCGTGAACATATTCCTTCTTCCATGCATATGATTGCTTGCCCCCGTATCTAAATACCATGTGTTAGTATTACCACTGTTATCTCCTTTATATGCCAAGAGTAGTGTAGAATATTCTTCCTCTTCTTTAGCAAAGTTAGATCTCTCAGGAACTTTATTAGAAGTAGATCTACATTCGAAGCAAAATGCCCAAATTTATCACAATTATAACATTTAATTTGTGATTTATCATACCTTGGCCTTCCATTTTGTTTCATGTTTCCTCCTCTTCCTCGACCTCTTGTAGCATATGTGTTTTGGCTTCTCTCCTCTTTATTGAAAGATTTGTAACCACCTCTTCCATAGCTTTGGCTTCGACCTCTTCCTCTTTGGCTATGACCTCTTATAACTCTTTCATTCTCGCTGAAGGTGAGTTTGGTTTGAAGAGCTTGCTCTGATGGCTCTTCCTTAACTCTTTTCTTTAATTTTTCTTCATGGGCTTGAAGCGATCCCATGAGTTGATCAACGGTCATGGATTCTAGATCTTTAGATTCTTCAATAGCTACTACTATATAATCGAATTTTGAATCTAAAGATCGTAGAATTTTCTTAGCCACTCTAGATTCTTCAAAATTTTCACCATATCTTTTCATTTGATTTACTAAAGACAAAACTCATGAAAAATAATCATCAATCGATTCAGTTGATTTCATATGTAAAGCTTCAAACTCACCTGGCATAGTTTGTAGTCTTATCTTCTTCACTTTATCAATGCCCTTGAATGCATTCTCCAAAATCTCCCATGCTTCCTTACTACTTTTTGCACTTTCCACCTTCTCAAACATTGATTCATCCAAACCTTGATGAATGAGAGTAAGAGCCTTTCGATCCTTCTTTCTTGTATCAATCAATTTATCCCTTTGATTTTGGGATAAAGTGGTGATGTCAGCGGGTTCAACATACCCATTTTCAACGATATCCCACACATCTTGTGATCAAGCAACGCCTTCATGCGAATACTCCAATTATCATAGTACTGCTTCTTTAGCAATGGAACTTGAAATGGAGTCGCCATATTTTTTTTAACCAACGACCTGGCTCCGATACCAATGTAGCAAAATTCTCAAGTTGATGTCGAATTGGATAGCAAGTGAAAAAGAGAGATTGTTTTCAAAAGAGGAAGTGATACTTTATTGCAACTTTGCTTACAAATTTTTTGCTTGCTTACAAATGAGACATACCTCTCCTATTTGTACTAGTTCACATCTCAAATGAATGGTTGAGATGTTTTTAATCCTACGGTACATAGCTTTTCTCTAGAGTTTTCTATAACTCTTCTACAAAATATATAGACCCTTTTATACATAATTAAAGAGTAGAAAACTCTAGATACTAATTATTTTATTACAACATGAAAAATGATAATTCTAGGCTCCTTCCACATCAACATGTATCTAGATATTTCTTGTTCTAGGCTTCTCTTTTAACTCTTCCTCTTCAAATTATTTGTAGCCCAATCTCATGGCCCAAGTCAAGTTTAATTTTTCAACATTCTCCACATTCTGTGTGGTGAGGACTTGCTTATGATTTTCTCCAGTAATAAGTTAACATAGAATCTTCTCCTAATTCCTTCACCATAGATGTCGACCAAAGATTTTATTTCATCTTGGGCTTTCTCATCATCTGGCTTGTCATTTGAGTAGTAGAATAGAAGTAGGTAGAATTCCTATTTTCGATGTTCACACAAACCCATTGATGGCTTATTGCCTATCTTGCTTGTGGAAGAACGTAACTGTACTGGTCTCTGAAAGGGAATATGAATTTTGTGTAAGTATGTTCTGCAACTGAATTCAGTAAATGTTATCAAGCATCTGAAAGCACTGGGAAGTTATTACTGTAATTGTACTTTTGACAATGACATTCATTCATAAATTCATTAGGATATAATATTGTGACCAGCATTAGATTCGATGTGTGTTGACAAAAAACATTTTGCAAGTATTAAGTATGATATATTAAAGGTAAAGGTTCAGTTGTTCTGAAGCCAAATTTTGCTGATTAAAACATAAGCCTTCCAATATAATGTGCATGGACACATTACTGTCTCACTGTGAGGTAATAGTGTCACCAGTGTAAATACTAAAACATGTAGACCAAGTAGTGCTTGAATATGTACAAAAAAAGAGAACAATAAAATAAATAAAAGTGTTATTATTATGTGTCTAGGTGTGTTTTACTGTCAATAAACTTAGCAGTAAATACACGGACCAATGTAACAACAGATAACTACAACAATTAGCATCATAACTGTACATGTAATGACAAGCCATTGAGAGACTAACATATTTTTTGCTATATTGAAAATTTTAACTATTTGTATAAATATTAAAATAAAATAAAAACTAAGTAATAAGACTTTCTAATGCACAAAACAAATTTCAATTTTTAGCTTCTATACAAGTGGATACTGCTATTCAAGTATTCTATAGATATACATCGGCTACACAATTTCGCCGGTAAAAAATTCTTATTACTTGTATGGAAACTTTAGAGTTAATATTAATGTGCATGACAACGACACTACACACTATAAGCAAACATGAAAACACAAGATTTTTTTTCCATATATCTTTAATTCAAATAAGAGTTCTCATTAAATTTAATTTATTAGTCCAAGAACAAAAGGCTTCGATAGAAATACTAATCAACCTTGATAAATGTGAGTGGAAAGTAAGAAGACTTGCATATTTCTTATGGTCAGGAGCCCCTCAATTTTTCTCCCCTTGACCCACTCAGTAGCTGTTATAAAATGGGGTAAAAAAGAGTTAAAAATTGAAAGAGGCATTAAAACACTACAGCAATATCAAAAGCTAGAAAACTCATATATATTATGTAGCCACATAAAGTAATGTAAGAAAATAACACCGACCATAAGCAACTAACAAGATAAAAAGTAACAAAAAGTCTCTCTTGAGATAACAGTCACTGGTATAATTTATAAATGAACTAAATTCCCACCCTAATCGATATTGCTATTTTATTAGATGATATCAGGTTTTTTTTTCTTCCAGTGAATAATAAAAAAACAGGTTACACTGAATTTCACTTCCATCTTCAAGCATGTACAACACCACATTTCAAAGTAGATGCCTGACCTTGTTTATACAATGATGAGACAAATATCCCTACACATCCATATTGATCTCGATGAATTCAAGTTTAAGTTCTTTGAAATCGATCAAATAGGGATAATCGAAGAAGAAAAAAAGGATCAATCCAATAAAAATTTAGTAGTTTGAAATACAAGAAATACTCGAAGATGTGGATAAATTTTGCTTGCAAAGGTGACACACATTAAAAGAAACTATGAATTCAGTCCTTGAGAATTATCTTTAACCGGTTTTGCTCATTGTTTAGAACTGATCTTTTTTTATTGTCTAAAAGTCTTTCCTTTTATGGATTAAAACAGTTAGCAAAGATCACATTAAATCAGAAGAATTTGCAAACATAATGTCTTATTTGTTCTAGGTCAACCAAATAAATTCTAATTAAAAATTCAAACGGTTCTAAAGGAACTGCCTATCACCCTTAAGAACCAAAGAAAAATATCTAATATTACCAAGGTATATACTCTAAAACGTGATTCAAAGTTATTTAGCAACCAAATACTAGCATGTAAATTTAGGCACTATTTACATCAAAGTGGATACAAGCACTTAATTTTAGGCATTATTTACATCAAAGTAGATGCTCTTAGAACATACGTACACGTTTCCCCCGCCTTTGCGCCCAGGGGCGGATCTAAGGCAGGGCCAGCAAGGGTCAAGGTAGGGAGGGGAAAGCTGCCATACCTTAAATCATACCTTAAATCAAGGCTGTGGACCTACCCTGAAGAAGGAAACAAACCTTTTTACCCAATTCATTAGCCACATCTACACACTTAATTGCAACTTATAGTGCTAATATACATATCAATATATATATGAAGGCAACATAGGAAAATAGGCGGTGTGGGACTAAAATTTGGCCCTATTTGAACTGAAATTCTAAATCTGCCACTATTTACCCCTAAGTTGAGAACACCCAGCAAGGTAATTCATGAAATTATTTTTCGGACCGGAGTGAACTTCCCAGCAATAGCTAGAGGCCAGCTTACTAAACCGATAGCAAGCGAAACTAGCCAGCCTCACAGTTGATGCAAATTTCCCAAGGAATTCAATAATCAAAATCTGAAGCACCACTGTAAATCCAAAATTCCCATGAAAAGGTGGTTTTTGATGACTCCCTTGAAGGCATTTAATTCATCTGGTTTGCAAGCATTAAACTTGTAGAAAACCACCTTATGATATTAATAGAACTTTCTCAAAGATAAGAGACATTGACTCCCTTGAAGGCATTTAATCCGTCAGTCTTATATGTGGTGTAGATACTATCTGACCAAGACTTGCTTGGTTATATAAGCTATCAACTGAGAAATTTCCATCAGGGTTAGTAGTGTTGTATTTCTCTTGGTTATTGTTATTGACACTCCAAATATTGTTAACGAATGATCAGTTTTTTTTAAGGGGGTGTACCAATGAGGAAAGTAGCCCATTAACAAATAAAGGTAATTTTACCTTATTATCCATTTATGCTTAATTTCACTCTTCTGTTCATTAATCTAATTTTTAATGGTTAATCAACACCACTAGTTGTGGAGAAATCATACCCTAACCAAAAAACATGATCGAAAAAGAAAACAATATGATATTGACACAGGAGAGTGAGCGTTATGTTGGAGTTGATCAGAGCAATGAGAAGATAAGATCTAATTTCAGTTTATTAAATCGTATGCACATGTTATTAGGGTTAAGAACTAAATTCAGTTTATTAATTACAGTTATATTAAATCGTATGCATATGATATCGACTATTCTCTGAAGTTATTTGCAGTTAAACAATTTAGGGTTTTTTGAATTAAGGGTTTGATGATTTCATGGTGCGTAAGTTTTTAAAAGTAAGGTTAAAAGTGTAAGAAGTTAAAACAATTAGCTGCCTAAATTGACCTCCCCTTAACAATTTAAAAAAAGTGGAGCAATAACAAGCACCTTTCTCTTTTATTAGTTTATGTAATATTATTATGTAGTGGATTGTTCTGCTTGGTTCCTGTGTTATTCTTCTTTAATGATATTGTTACGTTTTAAATGTTAATCAATTAAATTAAAAAAACAAAAATATAAAGGTCCGCTTAAACCAGTAGGCACATTCTCCGCTAACTAAGACACCCGTTAAAATAGCTCGTTATAATACTCCGCAACTGCTATCCTCAAACACACCCTTAGATTACAGTTGCCTGTTTATTTTGGCCCGTTATGGATTGCCACGGACGGTCTTTTCCGCGACAGTAGCTCGTTGAAATTGGTAAGGAAAAACTCAGTCGGGCGCGTAGATCCGTTCCCAACCTCTTCTCACGTTCTATGTATTTCCTTCTTTGTCATATCCTACTCCATGTTTTCTGTTACTTGGTCTTTGGATCTGACTACTTAAGACCATTTGGATATGCATAACCCAACTAGTATAGGTTGAACAATCCATAATGATAGTCATGGGTCTAGGTATTGTAAGATAATGGTCAAACAAGTCACGAAAAACTGTCGGATGGAGTCTTCAGAATTAGGATTTATGATTTTTATTTTTTTATAATATAAGGGTGACACAAAAAATGATCTATTGGTAAATTTCAGTGTCTCAATTTTTTTATTTTTTTAGTAAATTAGGGAACATTGAATTGTCCTTATTTTTAAATATTGGATTTCTATGTAAAGCATAAGCATATCGATGTTTATAAAAATACTAGACATTGAATTTCATGACATATAATCTCTCAAGCATACATAATTGTTTTTCACAATACTACCATTACTCGTCACTTTATAAGTACGTGTTAGAACACGATACTTCAACGACTTTGCCTTTGCAATTAATAATATATGTTTCCCCTAAATTTGCATATAAATAATATAATTTAATTAAACGAAATACACAAACTAAGGAAAGGTATAGTATTTTTTAAAATAAATCTAATAAACGATGTGTAAAATCAACACAAATGACAAATTAAATGAACCCAATTATATTATGTGAGGGTGAACTACATATCAGGAACAACACTAAAAACACATAATAAAAGACAAGCACTCTACAGACCTATCAAATAAAAAGCATAAGCAATAAGATAAATTTGGATATGGAATGCAACTGTTAACGATATTCTTCGTCAACACCGGAGGTGGGTCAACAAGGATAGACCTAAAGAGGAATTAGGTAGACTGGCTCACTTTTCAGACCGATTCTAGTGTGAACTTTAGAGGCTGATGCCCTGAGGTGCAGGATCATCAAGAACTATCAGGTCGGATCTGAGCTTAGCGAGTGAGGTTCGTTCCAATATTCGAGGATGTCGAGGGATGTAATTCCAGGCTTCTCTGGAGAATGAATAATAAACAACAGCTACTATGGTTAGAGAAAGAATGATACACACTTACAACGCAACTTTCATATAAGAAGATTCCTTTTTTATTGAACTTTTGTTGGGAGTACACGAATATCATAAGGAGGAATTCCCCATTGATCTTATTTACTAAGTTATTTTTGAGTGTGAAAATATTAAGGAAGAAAATCGACCCCCCAAATGTGACTTCTGGGTTCTTATTTATAGTGGTTCAAGGCTCCTTTCGCTGATGGGCTATTGGGCCTGCAGGGGTTTTTCTGGTTGCTTTCCAAGTTTCGGGCGCTCGTCTTTCGGCCGTCCTTAGAGTGTCGGTTATGGTCTTCGGATGATATTTGAGTCTTTGGCAATAGCTCCTGAATATAGGCTCTCGAACGTAAGCCCTCGGATGTAGGTTTCCAGCTTTATCGTGAATTCTTTGAGAGGCCTGCCCTCGTGATGTATGTTCATAACTACCGGTTCGAAGCCGCCGTGGGTTTAAGTACTAAGTAAATTAGTACGGGTGGCCTATGTATCTGCTTGGGTTTCGGTTATCCTTTCGGTAGGGCCTTTATGGTAGCCTGTATTCTTAGAGGGTGACCTTTTGGTATTCATGTAGTAGATGCTCCGAAAGTGGATCCTGGGTGGCCCTCATGTTCTTCCGGTTTGGGGCCTTCGATGCTTTCGTCTTTAGGTGTATCGGTATTTGGGCAGGTCATTATTGTAGATCCCTTTGGGCTTTGTCCATTGGATTTATTGCTTCTGGTTTACTTGGCTTTAGATTTGGGCGACTCCTCATGTGGAGTCTTTTGTTGAGCCGGTGCTGTCGGAAGGGTCTTGGTGGATTGACCTGGGTGGAGAGATCTTGTCGGTTGCATTCCCCGGTGCCTTACGATCCCTTCCTATAGGGGAAGGGAGAGGATTTTGTTTGATATGGCTTTCCGAGTCATCCCTTTCTGCTTTTTCCTTCTTAGTATTTGCCTCCATTTTCTATTGAGCCTCCTGCAAGCTTTTGGTCTTCCGATATCCCTTCACCGCTAGTTCACTTTGCTGTTGATATTCGATAGCAACAAGCCTCCTGCGAGCTTTCAGTCATCCGATACACCTTCACCGCTAGCTCACTTTTCTGTTGATCTTTTTGGTAGTAACATTTGCCTCCCCCTTTATGAAGGGGTATTTTCGAATTTTCAAGTCAAACTCTTTGCCTTTTTCAAGGTGTCACATCGGAGTCCTTTGATCTTCCTTGGCAGGGGAACATTGATTGTCCTCATTTGTGCAGTGGGGATTTAGGTAAATATCCTTGCATAATTACCACTGCTACTTCTTCACTTTTACCTGTAACATTAATTCCTCGAGCCAAATTATTTGTTCATTGAAGATTTGAAGCTTATCGTAGTAAGCTTTTTGCCTGGCAGCATCATGTCTGATAAGAGAAGTTCCAGTTCATCGTCCGTTGACGCTTGTGGTATCTCTCAGAGGGGAAAGTCTTTCCTCTTAAAGAAATCATTGATAACTTCTCAAGATGCCGCAAACTCCATTCTTGCCAGCTTTGGGATGGACAATGCGGAGGCCATTCCTGTTTCTTACCGTGATGACATTATGCATCCTCCTGAGGGATACTTTGCCTACTTAGCTGTACACATCTGGCATAGGGGCTTCTTTCCTTTTCCTTCTTTTGTGCTTAAAATTCTACAGGATTTGGGAGTCACGCCCATTCAGTTTCTACCAAGCACTTACACATTACTCTTATGCCTGGAAGTACTCGTTCTGGAATCGGGTCAGGTTTCTCTTACTTCGAACCTCACCCGCTATTTGATGCGCTTTTGAAGGGATGTTGGCTTTCCCTTATTCCATGCTTCCCTTTTGCGGAAGATTGTCAGCGACGGTGCAGGCAAGGTTATGTCTTGGGGAGATCAATTTTTCCTTATTAAATGTCCTGCCGGTATTTCAGGCCAATTTTTTGATCATGGTATGCCCTATAAATCCTTCGTAGGTGGTTATTTTTCCATTTGCAATATGTCTTCAATTCCCTTCTTTTAGATTTGGCTTCCGAGGAGGTGCCTTTGACCGAGAGCGAATCTTGCGTGTTTAAGCTTATTTTGAAATTACTCGAAAAGCCACCCAGTCGGTCCACTCTACTAACCGAGGACAAGCTGCATCTTTATAACCTTCTTCCTCATGGATACAAGATATTGGGGCGTCCCCCTGTCTGTCTTCCCGGTATTGAGGGTCTATTGGCATGTTCAGAGGTGTTCGCTCCTTCGGCTCCCTTATTTCCAGGTATGTTTTGTTGATCCGACGTTTTCTTTGTGGAAGTCCTTTTTATACTAACGTTTCATGCTCTCGACTTTTCCTTGACCATTCGTTTGACTAGGAGTTTTGGTTTCAGAAACACCCATTCTTGCTGATGCATTGAACCGGGCCACCGAGGTTGCTCTTAAGAGGCTAGCCGAATTTTCTGCTGGTTCATCAGCTAAGAGATTGAGGTTCGATACTTCTACCTCCACGATTTCCGGGAGTGTCTTTGGTAGGGAAATGAGAAGTTGTGTCCTTTCGCCTTATCCTCCCGGCACATCGGGGAGGGTGTAAGTGCCATGTTGCATACTTCTGCTTCCCAGACTGTCGGTTCTTCGAGGCCTCTTGATCTTCCGTCAGATTTTACCGACCTCGTAAAGCTTATTCTCTCGAGACCGGAATTTTCTGATATTTCGTTGCCTCCCACTTCTTCCGACATGGTGGATTTTTATTGGCATTTGATTGCTCAACAGCTTGAGGTACGATGCTTTCTTTTTATTCTGAGCTTTCTACTTACAGCAACTGTATGCTGAATGCTTCTAATTTCCCAGAGGATCAAGAAATGGTATTTGTCTAAGCCTATCCTTTCTTCTTCTGTTACTGAAATTACTCAGCTTCGGGAGGCTAACGCAGCTTTGAGCGACGAGTGTGGGAGGTTGAAGGCTTCTTTGGAACACACTAAGTTGGCCTTGGAAAAGGAGAGGCAGGTTAGGGACGTAACCCCTGCCAAGGTGTCGGCCTTAGAGCACCGATGGCGGAGGACGTGGTTACCCATGCTGATGAGCTTCGGAAAAAGGATGAAAAGCTTTCTCGTGCCACCCAGATAATTTATGTAGCTCAAGATAGGATTTCTGGTTTCTTGCAAGTCTACCTTTCACAGATTAAATCTGACTGTTATGAAGATGCCCTATTTCATCTCCTTTCTGACAGCCCTCAGAATCCTTCTGAGCTCCGATCTACCCGCATTCCTTCCTTCATCCGAGATCGGGTCATGGAGAGGATTAAGTTAGGTGAGGAAGGAAATAAGGTGTCGCGAAGGAGTGATCCTACAATTGAGGACCTTTTATACATTGATTGTCTTTCAGATGACTTAGGCGAGGAGGGGAAAGCTCCTGCCTCTGCTGGTAGCAGTAAGGAGAAAAGGTGTATCAGCCCCGGGTATGGCGACTGCCTAGGCGAGCATATTGTCCGTGATTCTGAACCGCCATAGCCTAGAGAAGGTAGACCCTCTGGTTTTTCGGGAGGGAAGAAAGATGTCGGTTGTGAAGTTCCCTCCCCTCGGGTATAATTCCTACTCTGGACGTGTTTTTCTCTTTTCCTGGATGCTTGGTTCTGAATAGTTTCCTGTTGTTATAATAAACATGAGAAATAAAAAAAGAACTGTTTTCCTTCCTTAAGCAGAGTTAGGTAACAACAAGTTCCTATTGTTTTTACGTTGGGCAGGTGGTACACTTGTATGCTTAATTTCGCAACCTACGTAACATTTGTATGAGATTCCCTTTCGATGTTCGCAAGGGCTAACATGATTGTTTGTATTATGACAGAGTTTAGTTTACTATGAGGAGGCATTACACATGATTTGTAGGCTGAGAAAAGAGTTTCGTACTACGCCTACTTACACTTTCAGGGAAACGCGTCTCCTCGAGGGACTTAAGTGTGTTTATACTGCATTTCCTCAGCTCTCCTTTAGTTTTTTTAAATGGAGATCGTGAAGCAATGTTAAAGAGCTTTAGGATGAATCATGCTAAGGCATTATGTAAACTATAAACGTATGAAGAAATGATATTAATAATTTCGCTTTTATGTTTTTATGTTATAGTTGGTAGGCTTCGGGTTTGACCGTGTAGAGCTGTATATATAAAGGAAAGAAGGGAAGGTATGATCTTTGAAAATTTGGAAAATAAAATAAAATTGTAATCACTTTCCTGTATGTCTGTGGGTAGGTTGATCAATGTGAGGTCCCATCCTCCCGAGACGGAACGTGGCCGATGAGAGAAGTTTCTCCGATGTCTCATGAAAGGAAGATTTTACATCATAATTTATCTATCAAACACTTAACTGAGAGGATGAATATATTGAAAGGGCAGCTAGAAGAGAGGGATTGGACCATTCAACGACTGAGAACAAACATAAAGGCTAAATCCTCTATCGAGTTCGAGGATGAGCTAAGGAGCCTTCGTCAATGTGTCATTGATTTAGAAATTGACTTATACAATGCTAGTAGCTACTACAAAGTGCAAGACATGGGAACATTGCTTTGAGAATATCCCTATAATGACGGGTCTTCGTCCTCTAGTGTCGCGATAGCTCGTATAGCTTCCGCTCTCCAGAAGTGTTATTATTTAAATAACCCTCCTTCAAGGTTAAAGGAAACAATTATTTCTGAGTGGTGTAAAAGAGTGGTGGCTGAGATGAAAGGAATCTATGATACCAAGTTGATCAAGGATTCTCACGACCGTGTCGTCGGATATGTTGACCAGATTAGACAGTTGCAGGAAGAAAATCATGATTTGCATGTGAGCGTTTTTGAGTTGGAAAAGGAAAATAAGTCTCGTAGGGCAATGTGTAGGGCTTACAACAGAGCTTTAAAGCTTCAGGTTAAACCTTCTGATCACTTAGGTGAGACAAGCAGGAAAGTTCAAAGACTTAACAAGCTACTAGGCGTTGCACTTCGTCATCCTATCGACCCTCCTTTATCCGAGGATGAAGAAGGCCCAGAGGTTCAATGATATTTCGTAACGGTGACACATAATTTCGCTCATAATAAGGGTATTGAGAATGTAATCTTTTGGTGGATAAATTTGTGAATTGATGACGTTTAGTATGTAAATAACCGTTGGTCTAAAACATGAGTGAAAATTGCTTGTATGATGAATGATTTAAGAAGTTTTTCTTTGAGTATGAGACAATATAGAAGAATTCTTCTTTTTTCTGGCCCTGTTTCTACAATGAGCTACTTGTCAACTTCTGAATTTTGTGGATTCTTTTTCGCGGGTGGACCTACGGTTGATCCGATTTGAGATAATTACCTTGGAGATCTTCAAACTATCCATCATGACAGTTGGAATCTTCCCTCGATACTTATAAAGGGTCCCTTCAACCCAGATCCGGGTGTCAATATGTAGGAGGCTTGCATCCCCTCTGGCGCTTATGTTGAGCCGAATTAATTCAGATATGGGTATTGATAGCAATAGACCAGGACCCGCTCCGGTAACTGTGAAGCGCCGAATCAACCCAGACTCGGGTTCTAATAATAGTGGACCGGAATCCTTTCGGTATTAATGAAACGCCGAATCGACCCAGATTCGAGTGTTAATGATAGTAGACCGGGACCTTCTCCGGTATTTGAGAGACGCTGAATCGATCCAGATTCAGGTATTAATAATAGTAGACCGGGATCTCCTCCAGTATTTGAGAGACGCCGAATCGACCCAGATTCGGGTGTTAATGATAGTAGACTGGAACCTCCTCCAGTATTTGAGAGACGCCAAATCGACCCAGATTCGGGTATTAATGTTACAAGACCGGAACCTCCTCCAGTATTTGAGAGACGCCGAATCGACCTAGATTCGGGTATTTATGATAGCAGACCGGAACTCTTCCGGTATTAATGAAGTAAGTATCCCCGTCGGATTTGATTTGGGAAGCAGAGGTTGTACGTGCTTCCTAAGCCTCTCCTCTGGCTTTCGATGTCAAAGCTAAGGATGTACATACTTTGTTGGCCACTCTCTGGGCATGTGCGTCCGGAGCGCTTGGCTAGCTTATCTACAAGCAGGGCCCAAGGATTTACCCGACCTTCCTCCAGGAGGTGCTTTATCCTGACCATCATAGGCAATGAGAAGGGCTTAGGAACTTAGACGGGACCCTCGTAGGCACAGATCTAAGGTTTACTCTTTTGACGCTCTATCCAGGCCATCATAGGCACTGATAGAGGGTTATACGCCACCCCCTCCAAGGGGTGCCCTATCCTGACCATCGTAGGCGATGATAAGGGTTTGCATTCCCTTTTGTGGGTAACGCAAAACATAAGCAGATGTAGGACGTGTTCTTCTGCGAGCAAAGGTAGGACATGCTTAGTTCTAGCAGAGACGGGGTGTACTCTTCTACGAGCAGAGGCAGGGCATGTAATTTTAGATGCACCACCACAACCATTTCTGGTGTGAAACGACGACTTATGCTTTTGATGCTTTAACCCTGCCTCCTTTGATTTGGGTATGGAGAAAGACTAACACACCATCCCCCTCCGGGGGATGCCTTTTTGGGGCAAATTTAGTGCTGACAACGTTTTTTTTCTTTATCCATTTGTGGCTTGACCCTTCCTTGGTCATTTTGTTTGTAGAGTTTCTCTCTTTTGCAACAGGAGGTAGTCCTTTTCTTATTGTTTCAAGAGTGTCTTAACGATGTAGTCTCCTACGCTTTCTTAACATAACTTTGTAATTTTCCTGGGTTTAGGAATTTGATGATCATCCCCTCCAGAACTCTGCAATGGTTTGTTTCGTGTCCGTTTACCATATGGTAGTAGCAATATGATCCTTCTCTCTTAGCTTCGTTCTTGGGTGACGACCTTAAGAAATAGATTCCCTCAATCGATATAGTGAGCTTATAACCCTTAGGCAATCTTGACTTGAAATTCTTCTTCCGCTGCTGCATTTTGGCCTTTTTGTTACTTAATTTTGTCATTCATTCCTTATCTCTACACTTTCTTTTTACTGTCCTACGATATGGGGGTATATCTTTTTTAGGCTTTCTATTGGCCAAAGGAATATGAGTTTTCTCAATGCTTTGTTCGAATATGGTTTCTCTAGCCTTCGTGAGGATGGCTTCTTTGGTGAGGAGAAAGGAATTGTATCTCTTTGTCGAGGGTTGGTAAAGGGAAAAGATCGAGGTTGATCCTATGTGGAAGGGGTTAATGCTCCATCGATTGGGGTCATAAGGCTCTACGCCCTTCTCTCTCTCTTGGATATGGAGGGTTTCTAATTTGATTCTTTCGATCGCCCATGGCTCGTCAATACTCGCCCCAACCATGGGCAATCCATTAGTAATTGGTGGAGATCTTTTACTCATAATATTCACCTCTTCAAGGTCCTAGTCCGATCCGGGAACAACACAGGTATATATGTGGACCTTAACCACAAGGTCGAAGGTTCAGGCCCTCCTTCTAGCGCCAAAATGTTAACGATATTCTTCGTCAACACCGGAGGTGGGTCAAAAGGGACATACCTAAAGGGGAATTAGGTAGACTGGCTCACTTTTCAGATCGATTCTAATGTGAACTTTAGAGGCTGATGATCAAAGGTGCAAGATCACTGAGAACTATCAGGTCGGATATGAGCTCAACTAGTGAGGTTCATTCCGATATTCAAGGATGTCGAGGGATGTAATTCCAGGCTTCTCTGGAGAACGAATAATAGACTGCAGCTACTATGGTTAGAGAAATAACGACACACACTTACATCGCAACTTTCATATAAGAAGATTCCTTTTTATTGAACTTTTGTTGGGAGTACATGAATATCATAAGGAGGAATTCTCCATTGATCTTATTTACTAAGTTATTTTGAGAATACAAATATTGAGGAAGAAAATCGACCCCCTAAATGTGACCTCTGGGATCTTATTTATAGTGGTTCAGGGCTCCTTTAGCAGATGGGCTATTGAGCCTGCGGGGGTCTTTGCTGGTTGCTTTCCAAGTTTCGGGCGCTTGTCTTTCGGCCATCCTTAGAGTGTTGGTTATGGTCTTCGGATGATAATTGAGTTTTTGGCAACAGCTTCCGAATATAAGCTCTCGAACGTAAGCTCTCGGATGTAGGCTTCCGGCTTTATCGTGAATTCTTAGAGAGGCCTGCCCTAATGATGTATGTTGATAACTTCTGGTTCGAAGCCGTCATGGGTTTCAGTACTAAGTAAATTAGTATGGGTGGCCTGTATATCCGCTTGGGATTCGGCTAGCTTTTCGGTAGGGCCTTTATGGTAGCCTGTATTCTTGGAGGGTGACCTTTCAGTATTCATGCAGTAGATGCTCCGAAAGTGGATCCTGGGTGGCCCTCATGTTCTTCCGGTTTGGGGCCTTCGATGCTTCCATCTTCAGGTGTATCGGCATTTGGGAAGGTCATTATTGAAGATTCCTCTGGGATTTGTCCATCGGGTTTACTGCTTCTGGCTTACTTGGCTTTTGTAACGACCCGGAAAATCTGAACCAATTTAATTTTTTTTGAATTGGCTAAAATAGTGGATTTTAAATATTTAAAATAAATATTTAAAATAGTAAAGATGAAAATTGAGTTTGAATCGACAATTGAAAAGGAATATAATTAATTCTAATTATAAACAAGGCCTGAAATGGCGCGGTAGTTTCAAAATTTGAATTCAAACTTTGACCGACTGTACCGGGTGCAAAACAAAGCAGATTTGAGCGAAACCAAAAATATTTAAATCTGTTAGTGAATACCTTTCTAACGAATCTGAAAAATCGAAGTTTCATAGCGGGATGCAAAATTTATGGCCAAATGAATTTTCTGAAAGGTCGCTATGGAATTTATATAGCCTGTGAAATTGGCCATTCTGCATACGACCTCGGAATTCGTCGAAACCACTTTTGTTGGATCCGGGATGTGAAGTTATTGCTAGGTTTCAAATTTCATAATTTTTGAAGCTAGTATGTGAGCGTGGCAAAGGAAAGCGTGTTTTGGTCAATTATAGTTAAATTGGATCGACCAGAAATGGGCCTTTTTGCAAACGGTCTCAGAATTCGACGAAACTAGTTTTGTTGGGACCGTACTGTCAAAACATAGCTAAATTTGTTTTTCTGGAATTTTTCGAATCAGTTTGTGGCCCTGGCAAATTGAAATGTACGTTCAAATCAAATATTGAATGTTCTATATTTTAATTTGAAGCAAAACTGACTGAAACATTCGAATGGGCCTACGGAACATGTCCCATTGTGTTTCGAAAGGGGGTAAAACGCTAGGGATGACAATCGTTGGGTTCGAATTGGTGTTCGTGTGGGACAAGTGGTATTTTGGAGATTTTAAAAAATTATAAAATAAAATAAAAAATCCCATTGGTCCACACTATTTCTCTTTCCCCGTCGTCATGCCCAAGCCCCAGTATCGAACGACGGCTCCTTTTCACGACTCTTCTCCTCCGTATCTCCAAATACACGCAATAAAATCGAATGCTCATGTTGAGGATTTTGTAGAGAATCGCAAGACCTTCAAATCCACATAAATTTCAGAAATTGTCATGAAGTATACGAAGAGATCCAGGCCCTCAAAGCTCGGCCGTTCAAAGACCCGCCGGAGCTACCTGCAGATGTCGAGCTTGACGAAACCCCCGCCCTTTGTACGCCTCTCCTCCCTCTTCCTCGTGGTGAAGGCCGATCGACGAATCGTTGCACGGATCTCGCGAAAATTCAAAACCTAGTTTTGAACAAAACTGAAGGTATACGGCTTGTTATTTTTAAAACTAATTTCCACATTTAAAAGCGTAGCGAACTTCTAAAAATCATATCTTTTTGCTATGTTGTCGAAATCCAGTTAAACAAGAGACAGTGGACTCGTGTGGACGTCTTCTACCTTCTAGAAGAGACCGCATATTTTTCTGAGCCTTCTGCTATTTTTGGTGGAGTGGAACCCAATGTGAGATTTCTAATTTATAAACGATATGGAAAAGGACGATGTATAAATTATATAGTCGATGTATGAGTTATATAAGCGTTGTACACCTATTGTATAAGCGTTGTATAAGTTGTACGTTCGATGTATAAGTTGTATATGCGTTGTAAAAATTATATATGTGTTGAAATAGAAGTGAAATGCTATACATAAATATATATATATATATATATATATATATATATATATATATATATATACGCCCCTCGTCTACAAACCATGGACGATATTTATTGGTTGTGATTGGTGTGAAAATTGATTGATAGCGAATGGTTGATTGAAATTGTTTGTGGTTGGAATTGATTGATTTTGGTTGAAAAATACCCGTTTGTGGTTGAGAAATATTTGGTTGGAACCACGTAGGATTAGTTTGTGGAAATGAAAAAAATATACATGCCGCCTGCGTGCGAACTAGATGCATGATTCCCCATTGTCAAAAGCTGCGAGGCTTTAAGGTAGAGCGAGGAGCCGTACTAGGGACGGTCCCGGTTTTAACAACCTTGCCGTTATGCTGCCGAAAATTTGAATAATATTCATGTGTTGGAATTATTTTCCTGTGTTGAAATTATATTCGTCTGTTGAATAGAAAACCTTCATGTGTTGAATCGATATTCATTCGTTGAATTGAAATTCATGTGTTGAATGGTATTCGTGTTTTAAATATAAAAATCACATTTTTATCTATATATACAAACTATAGAAAACCTTCATGTGTTGAATCGATATTCATTCGTTGAATTGAAATTCATGTGTTGAATGGTATTCGTGTTTTAAATATAAAAATCACCTTTTTATCTATATATATAAACTATAGAAAACCTTCATGTGTTGAATCGATATTCATTCGTTGATTTGAAATTCGTGTGTTGAATGGTATTCATATTTTGAAAGGAATTGTTTTATAATAAAAATCCTATTTTTATCATTAATATAAACTATATAAAATAATCGTTCTTTGAAATAAATTGTTTTATAATAAAAATCATATTTCTATCATCTATATAAACTATATAAAATAATCTTGTTTTGAAAGAAATTGTTTTATAATAGAAATCCTATTTTTATTACCTATATGAACTATATAAAATAATCGTGTTTTGAAATGAATTGTTTTACAATAAAAATCACATTTTTATTATATACATGAATTGTTAAAAATAGTGAAGTGTTGAAATAGAAGTCAGTTAGATAAAAATATCATTTTTATCAAATGTATGAAAACCATATAGTTTTGAAATCGAAGAATCGATATATATATATATATATATATGTATAAATAGAATTGAAATATATCGAATAATGAAGCTGCAGTTCGTGTTTTGAAACCGTGATTTCAAACGATTAGTGTGGAAGATCCGACCATCGGATTTTCCCGAAATCGCAACCGTTGGGTTCGCTTTGGAAATACCTTTCCAACGACACCAACTTTGTAAAAATCCAACGGTTGGATTGTCTGGAATGTTTAATTCAAATCTGAAGAAAAACAGCGCCAGAATCGATTATATTTATATATATATATACATATATATATAAATATAATTATATTTAATCGAATAACGACGCTGCAGTTCGTATTTTGAAATCGAAACTTCAAACGATTGTACCGGGAGATCCGACCGTCGGATTTTCCCAAAACTGGAACCATTGGATTCGTTTTGAAAAGATCTTTCTAATGATGTAAATTTTGTGAAGATCCAACAGTTAGATTTTCAGATATGTGTAAATCAAGTTTGAATAAAAACAGGGCCACGACCGCGTTATGGCCCGAAGCGTCGTTTTGAATAAATTGGCTATTTTAAAATAAATAAAAATAGCGATAAATCATTATAAAATATTATAAACGATATGGATGTGAAATTTAGAAACTAACTGAAGGTTGGCTTAGTCGAATGGTTTCTTGGGTATTGATCTGATGTTGGTTTCGGCCTTCGGGGTTAATATTTGGGAAATCGTTCTCTTACTGATTGACGGTTAGTGACTAATGAATTGAAATGATACGTATGTAGTGTTTGTGTAGCACGTGTTTATTATATACGCGAGTTGCTCAGAAAGACCGGGTTTATCCCATTCTGAATAACTGAATCGACGATAAGAAATCGAAGATGAAGACGGTGGTCGAAGACCGGAGATCTTCACCTCGTTTGAATGGTAACCGAGGTCCTGATTGGGAGGCATCCCAAAATATGGATAATGAGTGGTGATCGTCCAGACGTACGTGGTGATCGATGGGTTTGCGAGGTATATAGTGCCTCCGGTTTCGTTCAGACCCAGAACGGACTTGCAAATGGACAGTGTGTCTGACATTGGAATTTATTCTGTGTGATTGATAGCCATTAGTTGCACGGTGTGAATTGCCTGTGTGGCATGCTAAGATGCAGTGATCAGGGCTTCTGTTGAAAAGCAAAGTCTTGTGGTGATGATCAAAGCACCGCCTGTGTGCCGTAGCTTTGTGTATAACGTGAATTCGCGAGCCTCACACCCCGGTATGAACCAGAAACGGGAGAGGACATCAGGGAGGGCCTCCGTTTCTTCCTAGCTAGAAGTGGCATCAGTGGTTTTACACGCCCTGATGAGTTTGACTTATGTGGTTGTTACTGTTGCGAGGCGCCTCGGTTATATCGGTCATTCTGGGACCGACGGAGTCATTCGTTGGCTCATTTACGCCCCAAAGGGCGGGGAAACGCAGTGTCCAGGAATTTTAATCCACATCGGTGGACCGGCCCTGACGATCCAAGGGTCACTCGAGCTCTGATCCTGAGACTCGGGCTAGGCAGTCTCGAAGTCGGTAAGGACTATCTTTTGCCTTGGTTTATGACGGAAATCCAATTTCCAAATACGTGACTGTGCGGTTTTGATTGTATACCTATATATGGCGACATAGTGGTATGGGGCATTAATGCCGTCTATGATTGATACTTATGATGTGAAATTGTTTTTGAAACATATAAACACTAGTAATAATATCAAACGCTTTTGTTTTATTCGTATCAAGCATATCTTGGCCATTATAAGGTAAAAACTCTATCCTCCGGTTTGCGTTGCATTGTGTGATGGGAACTGAGTCTTATAACGGCTTCATTTTTATAAAAAGCATTGCGATGTTTAAAGGAATGATTTGTTTTAAAGCACTGGCAATCCGACCCGTTCCACGAAAGTGGTGTGGTCCTGTGATTAGCCATATTTTAAATGTGTTGAGTAGATTTCTCATTCTAGTCCCATGACTGACTCGTAGTTTGTTTCACTTTCAAACTCGGGTGCCCCTTTTTCTACACAGGCAGCCTTGTATTCAGGTTTTAGCTGGCTCTTTCTGGATAGCTGGAGCTGAAGATGGATTCTATTATTTATCCTTTTTATGTTGTTCAGCTCCTATTGTACATTATGTTTGTTTTCCGCTGTAGACATTTATGTATAGCTGAACTGTATTTGTACTAAGTATGATCCTGTATACTGTGTAACTCTGATGATTACTTTTATCCAGTGTATTATTTGTGCATTATCTGGTGTATTTATTTAATTCTGTTCTGCTATTATCTGTTTATGTGTTATATTCCAAGGATTACCCTTGCCACCGTCAGTACGGGGTTTGGGGCCGTCTCATTTGGTATCAGAGCTTTGGTTAAGCTTAGTTCTGGAATATAACGTATTAACGAACTCGTCAGAAATAGAACCAGTAGTGTTCTAGGACGAGTAACTCATTACAGATAGGATCAGTAATATCCTAGTATGAGTAGCAGAATGAAATAACACCTCGATAGGTACATTTACATTCAAGTATATGTTTCTATGCTTTAAAATATCTTTTCTGTGACCTGACACTTGATCTGCTATTTGCAGAAGTACTAGAAAATGAGTGCCAAAAACAGAAGAAGGGATACTGATCCGGATATAGAAGCTCTATTTATGAATTATAGAAATCTGGGTGGAAAACCGTTCTCGGGCGAAGAATCTATTATGAGAACACAAGCTTGGATTCGTTCGGCTGAGAAAATATTTGAAGGATTAATGCTGAGGGATGACCAGAAAAGATTACTGGCCTCCTGGGCACTCAAAGACGAAGCTTTGTTCTGGTGGGATTCAGTTATTAAGGATAATCCAGAAGGTGATATCACATGGGATAGATTCAAAGTGATTTTCCTGGAAAGATTTACTCCTCCTGAAGTAATTGAACGGCTATGTGATGAATTTTCTTATTTGATATAAGGAGATATGACCATTCCCGAATATCATAAGAAATTCAATGAACTTTCTCACTTTGCCCCTCATCTAATTGAAAATCCGAAGAGGAAGAATTTGAGATTTATCAACGGGCTTCAAAGAAAATATCAGAACAATGTAATGAGGAATGTGAAGCTCCCCTTTTCTGAAATGATATACATGGCTTACCAGTACGAGGATCTCGACGAGAAAGGTACATTACAATATGAAGAGGAAGTCAACTCTAGTAATAAAATTGAGTCTGAAACTGATCGTCCTGAGGCCAGTACAATATTTGAGGTCAGTAAAAGCCTGAAGTAAACCGTAAAAGGGCTAGATCTGAAAAAGAACCAGCAACAACGGCCATATGCAGTAACTGCCATAAACAGGGGCATTTGACCAGGAATTGTAAACCCTCGAAGAAGCTAAAGAAAGATGAAACTAAATCCGGTAAGAAGTTTCAAGAGAATAGAAAGTGCAGTCAATGCCATCAGACCGGTCATCTTTCAAAGGCCTGCCCGCTATTCAGGAAACCTAAAGCAGTACATGTAAATGAGATGGCAGAAGTGCCCGCATCTTCGTCTGCTCAGGAAAGGGCTGATGTTTTAGAAGGCACGCTTAATGTCAAAAACATTCCAGTTAAAGTGTTGTTTGATACAGGTGCGTCGCGAAGCTTCATTGCCAAGAATGCAGTTAAGAAACTGGATTTGAATTTGAAGAAGCTTAAAGAACCAATGACTGTCCAGAATCCGGTTGGGGGTTCCATCGATCTCAGTTGGGTTTGTGCAGTACCTGTCTCTTTTTCCTGCTATAAATTCCCTACTATCTCTATCGTCATGAATTTTACTGAATTCGATCTTATTCTGGGATTGGATTGGCTAACCAAATATGAGGCAGAGGTTAGATGCGCCGAGAGAGTTGTTAGGGCTAAGATTAAATCAGGGAATTATATAACCATTCCCTGCGAAGGTCAGAATGCTAATAGAAAAGACTTCTGGGTAGCTCTCGATGTTTCTCCTGCTCAAATAGAAAATATCCCTGAAGTCACAGAGAATATTCCCGACATAGTGAAAGATATTCCTGTCGTCAAGAATTATGCGGATGTGTTTGAAGAAGTTGTTCGCTTACCTCCGCAGAGAGAAATAGATTTCAAGATCGCTTTGATCCCGATGCAAGGCCGGTAGTTCACACTATTCGAAGAATGTCCTTGAAAGAGAAAGAAGAACTTGACAATCAAACACGACAGCAAGTATGGAAGGGTCTGATCAGGCCTAGTTTCTCTGATTGGGGTGCAGCAGTGGTGTTTGTCCCAAAATCTGACGGTACTCTACGGATATGTGTGGATTATCGTGATTTGAACAAGCAGACATTAAAGAACAAATATCCATTGCCGCGAATTGATGATTTATTGGATCGTTTGAATGGAGTACAAGTATTCTCAAGGATGGACCTAGCTACAGGCTTTCATCAGCTTCGAATTGCCGAAGAGTGTGTTCCAATGACAGCATTCAGAGGTCCGGACTTATTCAACGAGTGGTTAGTAATGCCGTTCGGCTTATGTAACGCTCCAGCTTACTTCGTCGATCTGATGAATAAAGTGTTCAGAGGGGTTTTGAATAAATTTGTTCTGGTTTTTATTGATGATATTTTAATCTTCTCTAAATCAAAGGCCGACATGAAAAGCATCTGGAACAGGTTTTAGAAATTCTAAGAAGGAACGTTCTAAAAGCCAAACTATCCAAATGCATATTCTGGCAAGATGAAGTAAAATTTCTAGGCCACGTCGTATCGAAAGAAGGAATTGCTGTGGGTCCAAGTTAAATCACAGCTATTCAAAACTGGAAGCAGCCTAGCACTCCTACAGAAGTCCGCAGTTTTCTTGGATTGGCTAGTTATTACCGGAAGTTCGTTAAAAACTTTTTGAAGATATCTGGTCATTTAACGAAGCTTACAAAGAAGCACTCTAAATTCAAATGGACTCCAGAATGTGAAGAGGCTTTTGAAGAGCTAAAGTTATGATTAATGACAGCTCCAGTGTTAATCATAATCGACGGAAATCAGGATTTAAAAGTCTGGACTGATGCTTCTAGAGAAGGCCTTGGCACAGTGTTAATGCAAAGGGGTCAAGTGATTGCTTATGCTAGCTGTCAGCTGAAGCCGCATGAGAAAAACTACGTAACTCATGATCTTGAGTTATTGGCTATAGTATTCGCTTTGAAAATCTGGAGACACTACCTTCTGGGTGAGAGATTTAAACTGTTTACAGATTACCAGTCGTTAAAGTATCTGTTCACCTAGAAAGACTTGAATCTGAGGCAGCAACGTTTGTTAGAGTTCCTTGCAGCAAATGATTTTGAAATTATATACACTCCAGGGAAAGTCAATGTCGTGGCCGATGCGCTCAGTCGAAAGAATGTAATGATTGCCAGCTTTGTTATTACGACTTCCTTGATTGACAAAATATCCATTCTTCAGAAGGATGATAACTTTATTAAGGATATGATCAAAAGGATTCAGAAAGGCGAACCCTCGTGTTTTCAAATAGATAACGATGGAATCCTGAGATTGAAAGGAAGGATTTGTGTTCCTGGCATCCCCGAGCTCAAAAGGGAAGTGTTAGACGAGTGTCACAAGTCCAAGCTGAGTATCCATCCTGGTGTGGCCAAAATGTATAACGACCTCAAGCGAACATTCTGGTGGAAGGCTATGAAAAGAGACGTTTCAATATATGTTAGCCGATGCCCTACTTGCCAGCTAGTCAAAAGCAACCAACAAAAACTGGCTGGATTGTTACAACCGCTAGACGTTCCAGGTTGGAAGTGGGAACATATTTACATGGACTTCATTGATGGTTTTCCTAGAACCAGAAAAGGAAATGACAGTATTTGGGTGATCGTAGATCGCTTCATGAAGACCGCCCATTTCATACCAGTCAGATCAAACAGAACTGCTCAGAGTCTGGCGCAGATATACTTCAAGGAAATTGTTAGACTACACGGAGTGCCGATCAGTATAGTGAGTGATAGAGATCCAATATTTAGTAGCAAATTCTGGGAGGCATTTCAAGTAGAACTGGGAACAAAGCTGAACTTGAGCACCGCCTATCATCCTCAGACAGATGGTCAGACTGAGAGGGTGAATCGTATTTTAGAATATCTATTGCGGGCTTGTGTTCTAGATTTCGGTGGATCATGGGAAGACCATCTGCATTTGGCTGAATTCTCATATAATAACAACTACCAGGTGAGCCTGACAATGTCACCATTCGAAGCATTGTATGGTAGACCGTGCCGATCTCCTGCTTGTTGGGTCGAACCCGGTAATAGACTTGTGTTAGGGCCTGATATGATCTGAGAAGCTGCCGACAAAGTCGATTTCGTTAAGAAATGATTACTCGCCGCTCAAAGACAACAAAAGAGTTATGCCGACAGGAGAAGAAGGGATATATCATTTACTGTTGGCGACTATGTATATTTGTAAGTATCGCCGATGAGAGGAGTTATCCGGTTCGGTAAAACTGGGAAGTTGGCGCCCAAATTCATTGGTCCGTTTCCTATTCTTGAATGGATCGTAACGCTCGCTTATAGAGTTAAATTTCCTGATTGTTTGCCTGGAGTGCATGATGTATTTCACATATCTCCAACTTCGAAAGCACGTTCATGATCCAGACTTGATCGTGGAAGAAGCAGCTCAACAGGATATTGAAATTACTCCAGAATTAGCTGTGAGGAGAGAGCCGCTAAAGATTATCGGCAAAGAAACCAAAGAGCTGAGGAACAAGAAAGTTCACTTAGTCAAAGTGCAATGGAGTGGAGATCCGCGAGATTGTACTTGGGAAACTGAGGAGAGCATTCAGAAAGCCTATCCTAGATGCCGAGTGGATATCTCTGATTGACTCCGGTGCAAGGTACATTTACCATACTTTGCATTACCAATTAGTTCTCTACTCTGTTGTTATCTTCTTTCCATGGATGTGCATTGTTAATTCTATAGTCTGAATGATTTTAAAAGAGTATAGAAATTGATTAGTATATTTTTGAAAAGTTAAAAACAATTTGATTGTTGTTTGTGTTGTGTGATAGTAAATTAGATTAATTAAATTAATGAACCGATAGTTAATTTAATTAATAAGAGAATGAATGGTAGGATTTATTCGATTAAATCACACATTGAACTGATTAGAAGATAGATAGAAATATATCCTTGTGCATTATATATGTTTGAACAGGTAAATGGATAGCTGTTGAGTATAGATTTTATTTGCGTGCCCGACAAATAGGTAAACCTTAATGAGTTGGATGCGAAATATTATTATATCAACTCCTGTGAATGCCATTGGATGCGGAGTGCTGGTTATTCTATGTGTAATAATAAACGTCGCCATAGGATAGTAACAATTAATTTTGAACTACATTACATGGCATACTTCTGAAGATAGGCATACTTCATCATATACCACATAAGCATTTGGAGCTTGTGTGACGAGGTGGAAGATATACCATACGAGCGAGAGGCTTGTATGGTGATGACTATATTTTACAGGTTGCACTGATGACTGATATGGACAATATAAATTGTAACGAAAAATTGCCAGATTAATAAAAACCCCACATGGGTCTAGAGTTGACAATAATCACGTCTCTCTAGTCATTAGATACGGCACATCGACTATTTATTTCCCACACGGGACGAGGTGACGAGGATTTATCCTCTGGAGCAATTAAAATACACACTCCCTCAGGCTTCGACAGGGTGACGAGAATTTATTCTCTGGAGTTATTATCTATACACGCTCCCCTGTAAACACCAGAATATATCACTATAAATATGTGTATGCTTATTAGGATTTATTGGGTACCTAATACGACCCAATAAATTTCCAAACCTCTCCCCGTACAAAGGAGGTTATGGCGAAATTTTTCGAAAATTCCGGGTGTTAGCCAATTTTTGAAGAATTTGAAAATTCTCAGAAACTGAAAAGTTGGAGAATGGAAGCCGGATTGAACGTAGAGTTGATTAATCAAACCACTTTCGACTTTTTCCTTTTCGGGGATGAAAAGTTTTAAGTGGGGGAGATTGTAACGACCCGGAAAATCTGAACCAATTTTTTTTTTTTTGAATTGGCTAAAATAGTGGATTTTAAATATTTAAAATAAATATTTTAAATAGTAAAGATGAAAACTGAGTTTGAATCGACAATCGAAAAGGAATATAATTAATTCTAATTATAAACAAGACCTGAAATGGCGCGATAGTTTCAAAATTTGAATTCACTTTGATTGACTGTACCGGGTGCAAAACAAAGCGGATTTGAGCGAAATCAAAAATATTTAAATCTATTAGTGAATACCTTTCTAACGAATCTGAAAAATCGAAGTTTCATAGCGGGATGCAAAAGTTATGGCCAAATGAATTTTCTGAAAGGTCGCTATGGAATTTATATAGCCCATGAAATTGGCCATTTTGCATACGACCTCGGAATACGACGAAACCACTTTTGTTGGATCCGGGATGTGAAGTTATTACTAGGTTTCAAATTTCACAATTTTTGAAGCTAGTATGTGAGCGTGGCAAAGGAAAACGTGTTTTGGTCAATTATAGTTAAACTGGATCGACCAGAAATGGGCCTTTTTGCAAACGGTCTCAGAATTCGACGAATCAGTTTGTGGCCTTGGCAAATTGAAATGTACGTTCAAATCAAATATTGAATGTTCTATATTTTAATTTGAAGAAAAACTGACTGAAACATTCGAATGGGCCTACGGAACATATCCCATTGTGTTCAGAATGGGGGTAAAACGCTAGGGATGACAATCGTTGGGTTCGAATTGGTGTTCGTGTGGGACAAGGGGTATTTTGGAGATTTTAAAAAATTATAAAATAAAATAAAAAATCCCATTGGTCCACACTATTTCTCTTTCCCCGTCGTCACGCCCAAGCCCCAGTATCGAATGGCGGCTCCTTTTCACGATTCTCTCCTCCGTATCTCCAAATACACGCAATAAAATCGAATGCTCATGTTGAGGATTTTGTAGAGAATCGCAAAACCTTCAAATCCACATAAATTTCAGAAATTATCGTGAAGTATACGAAGAGATCCAAGCCCTCAAAGTCCGGCCGTTCAAAGACCCGCTGGAGCTACCGGCAGCCGTCGAGCTCGACGAAAACCCCTGCCCCCTTGTGCGCCTCTCCTCCCTCTTCCTCGTGGTGAAGGCCAATCGACGAATCGCTGCACGGATCTCGCGAAAATTCAAAACCTTGTTTTGAACAAAACTGAAGGTACACGGCTTGTTATTTTTAAAACTAATTTCCACATTTAAAAGCGTAGCGAACTTCTAAAAATCATATCTTTTTGCTATGTTGTCGAAATCTAGTGAAATAAGAGACAGTGGACTCGTGTGGACGTCTTCTACCTTCTAGAAGAGACCGCATATTTTTCTGAGCCTTCTGCTATTTTTGGTGGAGTGGAACCCAATGTGAGATTTCTAATTTATAAACGATATGGAAAACGATGATGTATAAATTATATAGTCGATGTATGAGTTATATAAGCGTTGTACACCTATTGTATAAGCGTTGTATAAGTTGTACATTCGATGTATAAGTTGTATATGCATTGTAAAAATTATATATGTGTTGAAATAAAAGTGAAATTCTATATATATATATATATATATATATATACGCCCCTCGTCCACGAACCATGGATGATATTTATTGGTTGTGATTGGTGTGAAAATTGATTGACAGCGAATAGTTGATTGAAATTGTTTGTGGTTGGAATTGATTGATTATGGTTGAAAAATACCCGTTTGTGGTTGAAAAATATTTGGTTGGAACCACGTAGGATTAGTTTGTGGAAATGAAAAAAATATACATGCCGCATGCGTGCGAACTAGATGCATGATTCCCCATTGTCAAAAGCTACGAGGCTTTAAGGTAGAGCGAGGAGCCGTACTAGGGACGGTCCCGGTTTTAACTACCCTGCCGTTATGCTGCCGAAATTTTGAATAATATTCATGTGATAGAATTATTTTCCTGTGTTGAAATTATATTCGTCTGTTGAATAGAAAACCTTCATGTGTTGAATCGATATTCATTCGTTGATTTGAAATTCATGTGTTGAATGGTATTCGTGTTTTAAATATAAAAATCACATTTTTATCTATATATACAAACTATAGAAAACCTTCATGTGTTGAATCGATATTCATTCGTTGAATTGAAATTCATGTGTTGAATGGTATTCGTGTTTTAAATATAAAAATCACCTTTTTACCTATATATATAAACTATAGAAAACCTTCATGTGTTGAATCGATATTCATTCATTGAATTGAAATTCATGTGTTGAATGGTATTCATATTTTGAAAGGAATTGTTTTATAATAAAAATCCTATTTTTATCATTAATATAAACTATATAAAATAATCGTGTTTTGAAATAAATTGTTTTATAATAAAAATCATATTTCTATCATCTATATGAACTATATAAAATAATCTTGTTTTAAAAGAAATCGTTTTATAATAGAAATCCTATTTTTATTACCTATATGAACTATATAAAATAATCGTGTTTTGAAATGAATTGTTTTACAATAAAAATCACATTTTTATTATATACATGAATTGTTAAAAATAGTGAAGTGTTGAAATAGAAGACAGTTAGATAAAAATATCATTTTTATCAAATGTATGAAAATCATATAGTTTTGAAATCGAAGAATTGATATATATATATATATATATATATATATAAATAGAGTTGAAATATATCGAATAACGAAGCTGCAGTTCGTGTTTTAAAACCGTGATTTCAAACGATTAGTGTGGAAGATCCGACCATCGGATTTTCCCGAAATCGCAACCGTTGGGTTCTCTTTGGAAATACCTTTCCAAAGACACCAACTTTGTAAAAATCCAACGGTTGGATTGTCTGGAATGTTTAATTCAAATCTGAAGAAAAACAGCGCCAGAATCGATTATATTTATATATATATAAATATAATTATATTTAGTCGAATAACGACGCTGCAGTTCGTATTTTGAAATCGAAACTTCAAACGATTGTACCGGGAGATCCGACCGTCGGATTTTCCCAAAACTGGAACCGTTGGATCCGTTTTGAAAAGATCTTTCTAATGATGTAAATTTTGTGAAGATCCAACGGTTAGATTTTCAGATATGTGTAAATCAAATCTGAAGAAAAACAGTGCCACGGCCGCGTTATGGCCCGAAGCGTCGTTTTGAATAAATTGACTATTTTAAAATAAAAATAATAGCGATAAATCGTTATAAAATATTATAAATGATATGGATGTGAAATTTAGAAACTAACTGAAGGTTGGCTAAGTCGAATGGTTTCTTGGGTATTGATCTGATGTTGGTTTCGGCCTTCGGGGTTAATATTTGGGAAATCGTTCTCTTACTGATTGACGGTTAGTGACTAATGAATTGAAATGATGCGTATGTGGTGTTTGTGTAGCACGTGTTTATTATATACGCGAGTTGCTCAGAAAGATCGGGTTTATCCCATTCTGAATAACTGAATCGACGATAAGAAATCGAAGATGAAGACGGTGGTCGAAGACCGGAGATCTTCACCTCGTTTGGATGGCAACCGAGGTCCTGATTAGGAGGCATCCCGAAATATGGATAATGAGTGGTGATCGTCCAGACGTACGTGGTGATCGATGGGTTTGCGAGGTATTTAGTGCCTCCGGTTTCGTTCAGACCCAGAACGGACTTGCAAATGGACAGTGTGTCTGACATTGGAATTTATTCTGTGTGATTGATAGCCATCAGTTGCACGGTGTGAATTGCCTGTGTAGCATGCTAAGATGTAGTGATCAGGGCTTCTGTTGAAAAGCAAAGTCTTGTGGTGATGATCAAAGCACCGCCTGTGTGGCGTAGCTTTATGTATAACGTGAATTCGCGAGCCTCACACCCCGGTATGAACCAGAAACGGGAGAGGACACCAGGGAGGGCCTGCGTTTCTTCCTAGCTAGAAGTGGCGTCAGTGGTTTTACACGCCCTGACGAGTTTGACTTATGTGGTTGTTGCTGTTGCGAGGCGCCTCGGTTATATCGGTCGATCCGGGACCGATGGAGTCATTCGTTGGCTCATTTACGCCCCAAAGGGCAGGGAAACGCAGGGTCCAGGAATTTTAATCCACATCGGTGGACCGGCCCTAACGATCCAAGGGTCACTCGAGCTTTGATCCTGAGACTCGGGCTAGGCAGTCTTGAAGTCGGTAAGGACTATCTTTTGCCTTGGTTCATGACGGAAATCCAATTTCCAAATACGTGACTGTGCGGTTTTGATTGTATACCTATATATGGCGACATAGTGGTATGGGGCATTAATGCCGTCTATGATTGATACTTATGATGTGAAATTATTTTTGAAACATATAAACACTAGTAATAATATCAAATGCTTTTGTTTTATTCGTATCAAGCATATCTTGGCCATTATAAGGTAAAAACTCTATCCTCCGGTTTGCGTTGCATTGTGTGATGGGAACTGAGTCTTATAACGGCTTCATTTTTATAAAAAGCATTGCGATGTTTAAAGGAATGATTTGTTTTAAAGCACTGGCAATCCGACCCGTTCCACGAAAGTGGCGTGGTCCTGTGATTTGCCATATTTTAAATGTGTTGAGTAGATTTCTCATACCAGTCCCATGACTGACTCGTAGTTTGTTTCACTTTCAAACTCGGGTGCCCCTTTTTCTACACGGGCAACCTTGTATTCAGGTTTTAGCTGGCTCTTTCTGTATAGCTGGAGCTGAAGATGGATTCTATTATTTATCCCTTTTTATGCTGTTCAGCTCCTATTGTACATTATGTTTGTTTTCCGCTGTAGACATTTATATATAGCTGAACTGTATTTGTACTAAGTATGATCATGTATACTGTGTAACTCTGATGATTACTTTTATCCAATGTATTATTTGTGCATTATCTGGTGTATTTATTTAATTCTGTTCTGCTGTTATCTGTTTATGTGTTATATTCCAAGGATTACCCTTGCCATCGTCAGTACGGGGTTTGGGGTCGTCTCAGATTAGGGAAACTCCTCACATGGAGTCTTTTGTCGAGCCGGTGCTGTCGAAAGGGTCTTGTTGGATTGACCTGGGTGGAGAGACCCTGTCGGTTACATTCCCCAGTGCCTTACGATCCCTTCCTTTGGGGAAAAGGAGAGGGTTTTGGTTGATGCGGCTTTCCGGATTATCCCTTCCTGCTTTTGCCTTTCTTAGTATTTGCCTCCACTTTCTATTGAGCCTCCCGTGAGCTTTCGGTCTTCCGTTACCTCTTCACCCCTAGTTCAGTTCGCTGTTAAGCCTCCCTCGAGCTTTCAGTTATCTAATACCCCTTCACCGCCAGCTCACTTTGTTGTTGATTTTTTTGGTAGTAACAGAAACTACAAAAAAAATGTCAACATCTACTATAGTTTTTATCGGAATAATGAGTTTACTGTGTATTAGAACACACATATATTCTAAACATCGCAACCTAATGTGGAAATGAATGTAGAAAGTTTCATTGTAGTATCATGATGTTATCTTTCATCATTTATTTACATTGTTGTATCCCCTCTTGTGCATTTGTTAAAAGACGATATTACAAACAATTAATGACAAGGCGCATTCCTAGGCACATCAATCCAAAACTTGGTGTGATTTTTACAATCATGTCATATAAAAAATATACCTGATATCCATTCTTTTTTAACATTACAGAGGCTGTTATAATTCAACCCGGTTCGAAAGAAGTTTAACTTCTAACCTTTATAATTTATTGAAAGATAGACTTATTTCAAAACTGATGATTGGTTGTTAAAAGTAATAATATATATAACTATTTATCTACACTTTCAGAATCACACAACGGAAGAGAGGAAATATAATATTAGAAATGCTACCCATTTATTTAAAACTTAAAATGTCATAAAATACACTATAATACCAAATAGTGCAGACTATTTAGAGTACAAAATTTAGAAGTTACAATATTATATTTGAATGGTTACATTTGAAAACATAATGAAATAAGTAGACATATAAGCAGGTGCCATAAATTTTCGTCATCGCCTTTGCCTTATGATCGTCATCTTCTTCGCTAACTTTTATAATCAGAAGAGGTTCAAGACATTAATATCTAGCGAATAAAATCCTTGGGTCTCTCTATAATTGTACTTGGGTACTATAATTTAAATAAGAATATATTTTTGAATTTTGCGTTACATTATGGTAGAATCGAAGAGGATGGAAGTAGCTTCATGTAGAAGAAGACCATTTGCAAATCAGAGCTCGGATGTAGGAGAGATGGCGAAGATGGCTGCAGGGAGGTGGCTAAAAGCATGTTCAAACATTTGGAATTTCTTCCAGACGTCTGAAATTTCTTCCAAACGTCTAAAATTAGCCAAGAAGTATCCTGAACAACAATCTAGACATTTAAGGAAGAATTCCAAACGTCTGGGAAGTCATTCAGACGTCTGGTTTGGAATCTAGACATCTTTTTCGACACAGAGTTGTATCCTAAGAAAGATTTCAGACATTTGGAATTTCTGGGTAGATGTCTGAATCGAGTTCGACCTATTTTTGGGCCTAGATAACTTGAGTTGATTTGTGATCAACAAAGTGGCATTGTGGTTAATTTCCTAAGGTTTCTCTACACCTATATTAGCAACCCTTTCTCATAAAAGGGGATCAATTCATTAAATCAAGGGATTATTCCTCCATTAATTAGGGTTTGGCAATCCAAAGGGTTTCTTCAATTCTAATCTCCACAAACTTATATTCTCCAGTGAATATTGGATCATTGTAATCGATCTCTTGTACTCTTTTCATTTGGTGATAATGAAAGCTCTCTCTCAAAGTGGATGTACACTAATAAGTTGTTAGTGGAACCACTATAAATCTTGGTGATCGGCACTTTCCTAAGGAATAGAAAAGCGCAAATTTATTATAAATTGCAAGCACACAAATGTGTAGTATGCAGGTCAAACATAGGGAGGGAAATGAAAATGTACTACTTATGTTATTTCGCAGGCAAGGTAGACAACATTTGGAGATGTGATTTTAATAAAATTGAAATTGCAATTTGGTTTAGAACAAATCTAATTGAACCGATAACCAAAATTAAAATTATCAATAAAAGAGAAAAGCAAGTAATTTAAATTCACTAAAGGTTCGAATCTAATCGGATCTATATTGAATTCAATAATTAACTATACAAACAAGATAAAATACATGAATTGAAATTGTAAAACAGAAACAACAAGCAGAAAAAAATTAAAAATTAGGGTTACTGTTGAATCTACTCAGATGGTCAATCACTAACGATAAAAATAAATGCAATAGAAATTTGTGTTCTAGCAAATTTAATTGACTAGACAACACAAATTTCCTTGAAAATGCAAAATCAAAATAAAGAAGAAAAGCAAGCTTTACTAAGGAGAAGAAGAGAATGAATTTCCCTTTTTTTACAATGGGTACATGAGTATTTATAATGGCTGAAATCTCCTTTCTATATGAATATTGGGCCTAAGAAAAAAAATTCTAAAAAAATATTCTGTTTCCAAAGATAAAGAAATATCCCTTTCATTATGCTTGATTGAAGATTTGTGATCAATGCTTTCCTTTTGACATATGGCACTGTTAGTGGGAAGTTAGCATATGCTTGATTGGAGATTTGTAATCAAAGCTTTCCTTTTCTTCTGCATGGCAATTAAACATAATTGATTTGATTTGAATTCTTTGAGAGGAATATGCCAAATTCTAAAATCTTTATTAAGTGTATATATTATATACATACATGCATGACTATATGTATATATATATATAATATCACTAATCCATATATTCTTCAAAACACAGGAGGCGGGGTATGAAGCATTCATGTTTCTTTCTTCATAAAAATTGGACTTGACAGGGATCGAAATCAGAACATTCTACCAAATTTCCAGGCCTTTACTAGTGTGCTACAACTTCCTTTGTGATTGAAAAATTGTTGCTTCCGAAAAGTAGCAATTTTCTATGTAATTGGTCTTTGATTGAGATAGAGGAGACATTTATTGACAATCTGTGAAAATACACAGAAATACCCAACGTAAGGTTTATTTATATACAATAGAGATAGGATATGAGTGTAAAAATAAACATTTTTACATGTTAATCATTTGGCATGATTTATTTTATTGTTATCGCTCTATTAAATTGCTTATGTTGTGTTTGTGATCGGATTTGAATCATTTGAGGTTGGTCTGATCATAGAATGGTTGTTTGCACACTATTTAGCTTGTTTTCTGCTACATTAAGGATTGCAACATTTGGTATCAGAGCTGTTATGTTGTTAGGTTGTTGTAGAAATGCCGTAATCGAATTCAAGTAGTCCATTAGTGGTTCGTTCAATTGGAATAGCGTCGTATATATGTGGATCGTATGCGGCATCGGGATCATAATTGGTTATAGACAAGTGGAATGGCGATAATGATTTTGAAAAGTAGCAATGGAAGATAAAAGCATTTCTAAGGAGGAATTGAGAGAGATGAAATGGAAGAGTGAGCATTTACTACACTTTAACTTGCTATGGGAGAGAACGTTATCTTCGAAAATAGTGGTGAGACGATTGCTAAGGGTATTTGGGAGAAGTTAAAGGGATTATACATGAAGAAGTCACTCATTAATCATTTGATCTTATTGCGAACATTTTTCACCTATAAGATGCAAGAAGGAACTTCGCTAAAGACACATTTGAATGTGTTTGATGATTTGCTAATGGAGATGAAGGCGATAGATTTGAAGATCGAGGAAAAGCAAAAGGCAATGATATTTCTATGTACATTTCTTGATACCTATACGGTTTTCTCAAATAATTTGATCTATAATCAGAGTACATTGACATTGGATGATGTTAAGACGGGTCTTCTTAGTGAGGAATTGAGAGATTCAATGAAGGAGTTGATTGTGGGAAGTAGTAGTGCCGGTAATGGTCAAGGTTTGTTTGTGGAGAAGGAGAAATATGTGAATAAGGAGAACTGGGGGCGTTCCAAATCTAGGAATCACGGTTACAGAGGGAAGTCGAAGGAAAGGAAAGTGCTATTTTTGTAAGAAGCCTGGTCATTGGAAGAACGAGTGTCCGAATAAGGAGAAGGCCAAGAAGGAAGTAGCTTCTTCATTTGTAGCGGTGGAGAGCGGTATTAGTGATGGACACATTGATGTCTTGATGGTAGTAGTATTGGATGTTTCGGGTAGCGATTAGGTGCTCGATTTGGAGGAAGGGTCTTATCATATGACACCAAATAGGAATTCATTTTCTTCTTATGCCGACAAGGAAGAAATGAAATTATTATGGGTAATAGTGCTAGTGTAAGTCGGAAGGCATTAGTTCCGTGCAAATTAAGATGTTTGATGGAGTGGTTCGTACTCTCACCAATGTGCGCTATGTTCCGTGACTTAGGAAGTCCCTTATCTCTTTGAGGCAGTTGGATTCTTTGGGCTGAAAGATCACTGTTGAGAGTGATTGCTTGAGGGTTTTGAAGGGGGCACTTGTAGTTATGAAAGGTGCTAGAGCTAATGGAGTTTATTTGCTTCCAGGAGTGACCGTTGAAGGTGAAACTTGCATAGGCGTTGTTAGTTCTCATGGCTTCGATTCGACAAGGTCGTGGCATTTGAGATTGGGTCATGTCTCGAAGAAGATTTTGGATATTCTTTGAAAAAAGGAGATGATTGGCGGAAAAAATTTCAACGAGTTGGAGTTTAGCGAAGAGTGTGTCATGAGGAAGAAAAATAAAGTGACATTCAGTGAAGGAAAGCATAATTCAGGAGGAAATCCTTGAGTATGTGCACACGGATGTTTGGGGCCCGACACTGGTAGCTTCTTTGGGAGAAGCAAGGTATTATATTTCCTTCGTAGATGACTTTTATCATAAAGTTTGGGTGTATGTAATGAAGGCCAAGTCGGAGGCATTTGCTAAGTTTAAAGAATAGAGGGCTCTCGTAGAAAATGAGAATGGTAGGTCATTGAAGATTATTATGTCCGACAATGGCAGGGAGTATGTTTCTAGAGAATTCTTGGATTATTGCAAGCATCATGGTATTCGGAGGCATTTAACTACCCCGGGAGATCTGCAATCAATGGGGTCGCAGAGAGGATGAACCGTACTTTACTTTAGAGAGCTCGATGATTGATCTGGGTGATAAGCTTGAGCCAAGAGCATTCAATGGGATTTTACTTGGTTATGGGGATGGAGTGAAAGGCTATCAAATTTGGCATCTATAAATGAAGAAGGTTAGATTATCTCATCGTGTTACTTTTGATGAGTCGGCTATGTTCAAGTTGAATGATGGCTCACCGGACGTTCCAGATTTGGTTTATGGTGAATTAAAGGAGAAGGGTATTGTTCCCACTTGCAGGCCTAAAGAGAGTAGAGTAGTTATTGGAGATGCTTGTGGGGAAGAAGCGGTTGATGGAACATCACATAGTCCACAGGGTTCCTTTAGTAGTGTTGGTTATTTGCATGAGAGTATAGAAGATTCAGTCCAAGGTGGAGCTGAAGGAAGACAGGGTGATGGTATTGCTATTCGGGTTGATCGTCATGCTATAAGGCCACTCGCCAGGTATGGTGATTGGAACTACCTAAGCTTTTGTGATAGATTGGACTATGCGCATCATGTAGTCCAAGATGAATCGATGGACCTTGATGATGTCAAGTGATAACTCGAAATATATCTGTACCATGGAGGAAGAGATGCAATCGCTGATGAAGTACCGAACATGGGAGTTGGTTCCACCTCCTAAAGGAAACCAGGCAATTTGGTGCAAATGGATATCTAAGGTGAAGGACAGTGGAAGGTACAAAGCTAGGCTAGCGGCTAAGGGGTTTGCAAAAAGGAAGGGAAATGAGTATGATGAGACATTCACACCGGTTGTGCGCCATACTTCTATGCATATATTACTTTCTATAGTTGCTATTCATGACTTGGATTTCGAGCAACTTGATGTGAAAACCGCCTTCATGCATGGTGACTTGGATGAACACATATACGTGGATCAACTGGAAGGGTTTATGGTAGATGGTAAGTCAAACTTGGTGTGCAAGTTAAATAAATCACTATATAGGTTGGAGCAATCGCCTCGGCAATGACAAGAGGTTCGATCATTTCATGCTTGAAAGTGGCTTCCATCGAAGCATCAAGAGGTTGGGTAATGATTATTGGGTGTATTTACTCTTGTACGTGGACGATATGCTCATAGCTTCAAAGGACAAGGAAGAAATCAACAAGTTCAAACTGAGATTGAAAGCAGAATTCGAAATGAAAGACGTTGGGGAAGCTAAGAAGTTATTGGGCATGGAAATTGAAAGAGACCGAAAGCGTTTTGAGTTGAAATTGACTCAAAAGGAGTATATAAAGAAAGTATTTTGACGGTTTAGCATGGAGAATGCAAAAGCGTCGAGTACACCTATACCTTTGCATGTGAAGCTTTCGAGCCAAGGATCACCCACAACACCATAAAGGCTCGATTGTAACGCTTATAATTGTGAGTAATTATAATGCACACGCTTATAATCGCTAAGCCAACATGCATGGGTGAATTTACTCACGAATATTACCACGATTATAACCGTAACAAATAGATGTTTTACTCACGGTTATAAGCCTGAATTTTTTGCATGTACTAACGGTTATAAGTGTGAGTTAAGCGGAAGTGCTCACGGTTATAACCATCGTAACTGTGGTTACTGTAATGGTTAAAACTGTTACTAATGGATTATTAACTAACGGTTATAAGCGTTAGCTATATGCATTTACTAACAATTATAAGCGATGGAAAAATGGATGTGCTCATGGTTTACCTCCCTTATAACAGTGATAAACTATCGTTATAATGATTACACACTTCATACCTTTTGCTACCGTTTCCATACTATCAATAATACACAGTGACATATATTTCATATCAAACAAGCATGTGTGTGTGTGTATATATATATAGTAATAATACCAGTTACGTGCACATTGATATATAATTTATGACAATAGATATAAATTACATGCTAGTTGCAAATAGTAAATAATACACAATAGTTAGAACAACAAACATACATGTATCTTATACAAAATTCTGCAAGTCATATACCGTCATTACCATGCATAATAAATTTAAATCAAACTTCAAAATATATCTTCTAAATTCAGTCTTGCATCTCCAATGACTGCACATTCCAACATTAATAAATCATCATTGTAAGCAAACCTATAAAACAACATAGGTTTTTAAGAAGTGAAATTTGAACATAGTAGATTTGAAGTTGAAGATAACAAGTGAAAGGGTGAATACGTTAATAAGGTTGCAAACAGATGCATTTGCACTTAGCCGATCAAAAATGAATGGGCATTGGGTACTAAGTAAGATTGCTGAGCATGTCTGGTTCATAGTTTGATACTTAATAATTAACTAGTTTTTAAACCATTATAACTAGACGTGAAACTAAAAAAAATTGGTTACTCATTTCAGTTGGAACAAACGTGAAAAATAAATCAAAGCAATGATTTTTTTATGTAACATAAACCTTTACCGCAACATTCCTAGTTGAAAAAAAGAACTTTTGATTTTGTATTTAAATATTTGAAAATTGGGTGTTGTGGTCGGGTACAATACCTGGATGCTAGGGATGAGCATGGTGCGGTTTTGACTTAAAACCATACTCGGAACCGCTCGGGTGCAGTTTTCAAAAGTAGGAACCGAAACCGCACCAAAAACCGTTGGTGCGGTTCGGTTTTGGAAGTGTGGTATCTGTTTTTAAAAATGCGGTTTCGGTTTCAAAACCAATCAAACTTCGGCTCTTTTGCTTTATTATAACCTGTTCAACCAAATCCTCCAGTCTACCTTCTTGTATCCAAATGTTAGGAGGAAGCAACTTTTGCAAATCATCAAGTAGCTTGGATCGTGACTTTAAAATATCAAAACCCAAATTATGAAAACCAGTTATAACATAACTTGACAACTCATGTACGTTATCATTGTTAATCCCTAAAGGAGAAATCTCGGTCCTCAAAGTTGTTAAAGCATCTGCGGTATTACATGTTTCAAGAAATCCTAAAAACTTGCATTCTAATATAAAAAACAATGCAGCTTTCACAACATTTTCATCCAAATTTTCAATTAAATGCAAAGTTAGCACACTTTCATCCTAGTTACCATCAAGCACATGCTTCCTAAGCAGATTCACTGTAGGTTAATAATTGGATTCCTGGCTCTTCTTCTAAGGCATTACAGCTTTTCTCATATCCCAAAGAAAGAAGAGCTTTAACAATGATTATATCATATTCAGCCCTATTAATAAATCCTTCTTTATCAAGATTATCTTCTTCTTGTTGTAGCCAGTTTTCAAGTGCAGCTCAGACCCAAGCTCAATATCTTTGCACGTTTGTGGATGGTGCCCCTACTCAGCTCACTTTTGCCATTAAACAAACCAAAACTTTAATTCTTCCTACTGCTTGTAAGGTTCAGGCTTCTCCCTTTACTAGTTGTAAAGGTATGTTCTTTCACTAAATACTACTATGAAGGGTAACCTGTGTATGTACATATGTATGTATTAGTGCATGTGTAATTACACATACATTAAACTACGTCGGTGTGGTTTTGGTTTTGCAGTTTGAAAAAAGATAAAAACCAAACCCGGACCATAGTAAATGTGCGGTTTCAGCGGTTTTATTTCGGTGTAATTTTCTAAGTGCGGTTTTTATCGATTTTATGCGATTTCGGTTTGTAATCTATTTTTCCTGTTGATCCCTACTAGATGCTGTAGAATGCTTTTGAATAGTAAAGATATCTTGTCCCATTATTGTTGGCAATTGCTCTTCAACATTTGGGATACCCAGAACAAATTTATAGTTCGGTTGTCCATATATATTGGAATCGCGTTGGCTAAAAATAATTGAGCAATATAAGCAAGTATTGAGGACTTCAATGCTGCTGCTTTTCCAGTTTTGGTAATACAACCCTTACTAGAGGTCCATTGAATGACCTACGAAAATTGCATGCAAAATTAAAGATTTAAATTAATATCAAATTGAAACACAAGTTTTTGACTTTTAACACGGATTATAAATAAATAAATAAATAAACAAATAAATAAACAGAAGCTAATTTTAGTTAATTAAACATATTGGAGATCAAAAGAAATTAACACAAACTTTATTTACTTCTTGTATATTACTAGCGACCAATTTTAGTGGTACCTAAACAAATCGAGTAGGAAATTAAGCGAAAGTACCAATTAGACAATTCTAGGGCGAAAGTAAAAGAACAACTCAAAGGGGTTCTTGCACCAGTTCACATGATGTTCGGAAAGAAGCATATTTGAATAATAGTTTTAAGTTAACTATGAATAAGTGGTAAATACTATAACTATGAAATTGATGTTATTATGCAAGATCAAAAAAATTTAAAATCACATTTGTTGGAGTTAGCCATTTTAGTTGGAACTCTACAGACTTAACCAGATATCCAAGTATCCAACCCAAAATACATTGTGGAAAAGAGGGAAAAGTGACAGGCTATGAAATAAAAGAGAGTTGGTTCAACATACAATGTCCTCGACGATCTAGTAGAGAGTTGGTTCAACATAAACAAACTTAAAGGCAGGGATTTTCTCGACATCTCAAAAACCGAGTGAGTCACATAGGGTAAAGACAGGTGGAAAATTAATTCACAAATGAAGCGTAACTATTTCCAGTTCCTATGATTAACATAAAATATGTAAATGAAATGTTTCCATGTAGTAAAAATTGAAACAGAGAGTTGATTTTACAAGAAAATATATTCAGTATGACATTTCAAAATATATTCATTTAGGCAGGTAATAAGATCAAATAAAAACAAAAGAGTTACTACACCACTGCACTCATTTAGAGTTCATATATCATCCACAAGTGTCGCTTATTTATATCTTTCAAGGTTGACAAGTCTGGTCATAACTGTTAAATAGGAAATAAATGCTCGATTTATTAAACTTACAAGAATAAAACAAACACGTATTTTGGTTATCTGAATATGTATTGCTTGATTAATTTGGTAAGTTTCACGCAAAATTTTAATGCTTAAATGGATTGTCAGGTTTTAACAAACTTCTCTATGATGCTTTAATGGGGCCAGACAGATATGTACATACCATATCCTGACAACTCCTGTTGAGCATCCATCACAAGCTAGTCTCACATGAAAGAGGCTATGCAGCAGTTTAGGACCATGTAGTATGGAGAACAGGATATAATATCTATATAGCAGAGTAGAAAACAGTAAATCACACAGTCGATTTATACTGGTTCGGACCACTGTCCTACGTCCAGTCCCAGACCCACTTCTGATATTTCACTAACACTAAAACCCTCACTTCACCCGGAGGAATAGGTTCACAATTACCCGAACCACTGAATGAGATTTCTTGCCTCAACCACTGAAGAGGTCTTCACTAATACAGAATAATTGTTGACTCTTTTGTGTTCTTGATAACACGGATTGCCGAATATTAAGTACACCCTTCCTATAGTCTTTCCTTGATGATAATTGTGAAGTACGTGAAGGAATATGGAAGTTAAAAGGTCTCAAATATGAAAGTAGATAGTTTTTAGAATTCAGAGAGCTTTGAGAATATAAGATAGAATGAAAGTAAGAATTGGTGATTGAAACGATTAATCAACCCTCTATTTATAATATATCAAAAGATACAACTGATCATGAAAGGTTTTGACGAAAAAAATGGTTGTGACTCTTTATAAAAGTTGCAACCTTTCAGAATCAGATGTCTGAGAATAATTTTCAGATGTCTGTTTATAGTTTGAAATTTAAAGCCGAAAGGAAACAGTACGTTTATGACTAAATTCAGACATCTGAAATATATGAAACAGACGTCTGAATATTGTCTTTTGAAAACAATCTGTCTCAAAGATCAGACGTCTGAGATTTTCAGATCAGACGTCTGTTTTCTGTTATCAGACTATTCCTTGCTTAATTTATATAAGAAAAGCTATATACATATAAAATGTGTGTGTGTGATCATCAAAGAAGACTTTAACATTAATATCTAAGACTAACAGACCTTTATAACATATTTATTCTTCATTTATTGTGTTCTTGAATCTGTTTGTCAAATGGCTTCCTGCAAAACAAGGTTAGATAATAATATGTACGTTTATGTATAGTTGTCATAGTCAAAACGCTATGTAGCGGGATGTAACATTCTCCCCTTTTTTGACTAATGACAACTATATAAACTCCCCCTATCAATATGCATATTATATAACATGTTCCCCCCTTTTGTCATTCGACAAAAAGGAATACTTATAAGATATGTTAAGTATACACACAACACACAGAAAAACATACGTAGAAACAGATAATTAAACAGAGAGTAGCATACCACCGTAACATAAGTAGCACATACGGAAGGTTTGTGCAAAGTAGTAGCAAAAAATATTACAAACCATGGAAATATTCGGAGAGAATCAAAAGACTAAAGCAAAATACTAAAGCAAGATACTAATGCTAGAAGTCTTACGAACCATGCTTACCAATCTTCCGAAGTAGACCCAACAACAGTCGTTCCACCATCTTTAGGAGAGCCTTCCTCTGAGTCTGGAACTTCGGCAGAGCTTGAAGACCATTGGAACGGAGCAGGTGCTTGAGCTTGAGTCGAAAAAGTACCAGTGCACGAAACCTTTTCCCAAATCTTATTCAAGAAACCTTTGATGGACTCAAACTTCTTGGTTGTTTGTTTATGATAATTTCTTATTTCTTTTTGAAGTTTGGCTTGATTTTGAGATAGCAATAGGACGGCTTGTTTGGTAGATGTTTCAGGAGAAATGACTTGAATATCATTATCGTCTTCTTGTTGTCTAGTTTGGCGCCGATGAGACGGTTCAGGAATGATAGATTCAGGATTGGCAGCAACATGTCCTTTCCAGGTGTCAAAAGACATAAATTCTAAGGTAGGAGGATTTTGAGGAATGTCCATTAGCTTCAAAGTTTTAGGACCTATTTCTTTGATGGATAGGTATGGAATGTTGGTGGGTATGTTTACGTCACAAGCTTCAAGAATTCTAGTAATGTAGGCACCGTAGTGTAGAGTTTTGTACTTTCGCTTGTACATGATGTCAACCCATTCGTCCATTATTATTTTGGCCCAGTTAATTTGTTTGTTTGAATATAAAGCATATAGAGCTTGAAAATCCCTTTTGTACACTTTTTCATAGCTCCCTGTTCGTGGTTGAATAGTGCGTACAAGTATACAGTTAAGTAGGCGAGCTTGTGGACGAAGATGAGTGGAGGTAAGTTGTCTCATGTTAATCAAATTGTCGGAAAGAAATTGATGAGAAACTTCATCATGCGTATCCATATCAACTTCAATTGTATCAATGTCTAACCCTTGCCATGAACATTCTAAGATTTGTCCTAAGCGTTGCATGGTTATAAGGACACGTTTTCCACATCCCCATGACCAAATTGTATCATTTTTAACATGGGGTTTTGTATGGTCAAGGTTTAGGTTTGCTAAGAACAATTTGACCAAGAGAGGATAGATTTTAACATTGTTTTTGTTGTAATCAACCAGAGATTCAAAATGAAAGTGTCTAGCATAGTGAAGGAGAAGGTATTTAGAGAAAGCATCAAACTTAACAAATGCACCTTCAAAAAATTTTGAATCTTTCATAGCCTTGTATCTAGCTTTTGCCGTGTTATCCCAAAGCCATCGTTGAATCATCTCTTCAGAGGGTGGAAGAGACTCTTCCTCTCGTGTTCGTTTTCCTCTATGTGCCATTATTTTGATGTTGGAGAGTAGTAAAAGTTTGAGGTAAAAAAATGATTTGGGGGCTAGGGTTATATGGAATTGGTAAAAGATGAAAAGATAGTAAACGGTGGATGAAAAAATGAAAGGTTGTGATGGAGTGGAAAAGTCAAGCATCGGTTAAAATCCTGATTGACCCGATTCAGACGTCTGAATAAAATGAAACAGACGTCTGTTTTCAGATGTAATCAAGACCGAAAAGAAATAGTACAAAATATGGTGTTTTCAGACGTCTGGAATTTTTTATTTAGACGTCTGATTCTGGAGGGGAAATTTTTATTTAGTAAATAACAAACGTCTGAAATTTTTTGGCAGACGTCTGTTTTAGAGGAAATTTTATCCCAAAAGAAAATAGTGTATTTTAGGCGTATTTCAGACGTCTGATATTTTGTAAACAGACGTCTGACTTTAAAGGGGAAATTATATTTCATACTGTAATCAGACGTCTATTTATTCATATTCAGACGTCTGTTTTTGTTTTTTTAAAAAATATATTATACAAGTAACAAGATAGAAAAAAATAATTATAATCTTAATAACATGCTTAATTATTAGATGGAGGAGTTTTCTTTGGCATTGACATGCTCTTTCCTTCATTGGCTTGATAATTTCTATCCCATGAGTTTGGATCATATGATGGTCGTGAGGGTGAGTAAGTATAATATTTCACTGTTGGATTCATCGGGTCATATGTTGTGCGATAAGAAGCCGATGGATCAATATAATTGGGTGGAGTTGGTAAAGGCGAAACAATATCCTTCTCTTTTGAACCACAAAACTTGTATATCATCTTTTCAAGAAGACTCAAATGAGTTGACATTGCTTTTTGTTCAAAATATAATTCCTTCTGTAGCTTGATTTGTTCTTCTTGGTAGTGATGAAGATCGTCAATTTTACGTTTCGTATCGGGAGATGAGAATAAAGCTCGTTTAGCTTTCTTTGATTCTGGAGTAAACCCGGTGTGATAGTTACCCCATTTATATTGAGGTTCATATTTAGGTGTAGGTGTGGGAAGATTAATAGAATCAGAGGAGGTAATTGTTGTGAAATGAATACTGAAAGAGGAATTTGGATTTCTTGATGACATAGTAAATTTTAGTATTTTAATAGAACAATAATTTTATTTTAAGAACCCATGTATTTATAGATAAGAAAGTTATGAATTTTTGGATTAGAAATTTTTGACTATAAATAAATTAACTTATGAGAGGAAAGTTAGGAGAGATGTTTTTAGGAGAGTCTAAAAATAGTAAAAAAAAATGTTGAAATGTTTTTAGGAAGTTTTAAAAACATTGTTAAATTATATGTCAGTTACTGAGACAATTCCAAGTTCTCGGCATAATTTTATAAACGAATTTTCTAATAAAGGTTTAGTAAAAATATCTGCAATCTGATTATCAGATGATACATAGTCTAAATTTATAATATCTTTTTCTATATTGTTACGAAGAAAATGATGTCGAATATCTATATGTTTTGTTCTAGAATGATTTATCGGATTTTTTGATAAATTGATAGCACTAGTATTGTCACAATGTATTGTTGATTTAGTTAAATTAATTCCAAAATCTTTAAGTGTTTGTTGCATATAAATTACTTGTGCACATGCTAATGCAGCAAATATGTATTTTGCTTCACATGTAGAGAGTGAAACACAATTTTGTTTCTTACTAAACCAAGATACAAGTGATTTTCCAATAAAATGGCACGTACCACTTGTACTTTTTCTATCCGTCCGTGATCCACCAAAGTCAGCATCACTGTAGGACACTAATTCAAATGGACAGCCTTTCAGATAGAATAATCCGAACTTCTTAGTATTATTAAGATATCTTAAAATTCTTTTTACTGCTCTTAGATGTGATTCTTTGGGGTCTGATTGAAATCGTGCACACAAACATACACTCATCATAATATCAGGACGGTTTGCTGTTAAATAAAGTAGCGAACCTATCATACTTCTATATAATTTTTGGTCAATACTTTTTCCTTTTTCATCTTTGTCAAGATGAATTGATGTGCTCATTGGTGTTGGTTTCCCTGAAGTATTATCTAAACCAAAACGTTTAATTAAATTAGTACAATATTTTTCTTGAGAAATAAAAATTCCACTTGAAACTTGTTTAATTTATAAACCTAAAAAATATGATAATTCACCCATATGGGACATTTCAAATTCATTAGTCATTATTGTAGAAAATTCTTTACATAAATTTTCATTTGTAGACCCGAAAATTATATTGTCTACATAAATTTGAACAATTAAAATATCTTTGTTTGTATTTTTAATAAATAGAGTTTGATCTGCTCTTCCTACTCGAAAACCAGAATTTATAAAATATCTTTTAAGTCGTTCATACCAAGCACGAGGTGCTTGTTTTAAACCATATAATGCTTTTTTAAGTTTATAAACGTAATCTGGATATTTTCATGTTTAAAAAGTGGTGGTTGTTCTACGTAAACGTTTTCTTTTATAAAACCATTTAAAAAAGCACTTTTAATGTCCATTTGATAAAGTTTAAAATTATGAAAACTTGCATAAGCTAATAAAATACGTATTGCTTCTAATCTAGCTACGGGTGCGAATGTTTCTTCATAATCAATGCCTTCTTCTTGATTGTATCCTTGAACAACCAATCTAGCTTTATTTCTTGTGATATTTCCAAGTTCATCTGCTTTGTTCTTGTAAACCCATTTTGTACCAATAACTGATTGATCGATTAGTCGAGGTACTAATTATGTAATGACCCGGATTTTTGTCGACTTTGGTTATCGATATAAACTCGATGTCGATAACCAAAACATCAAAAAATCCTGGTAATTAGTGAAAGAAATTAGAGGGTGAGGAAAGATAAGATAGAAACTTAGAATAGAAGAAGAAGAACACAATATCAGAGTAACACGAACCTCAAAGCGGAACGAATAAATATATTTCATAACATAACTTTGAAATACAAATCTGTACTTGAATATACATATCATTATCAAAGTACAACACTTACAACACATCGGAAATAACTATAACTATATGATCCTGAAGCCTCCTGCTCCAAGCTCTTCAAGTGTATCTGTAAAATCCCGACTACTTGACTGCCCATACAAATTTAGGCACCCAAGAGTTTAGGGAAAACAACAAAATAAACTCCGGGTCAGTCATGGGACTGGTGTGAGTAAAACAGTTTAAAACAGTTCAAGCAGGTAATCGATGTCTCATAAGACCACGCCGTATAACGGAACTGGTTTTTCCCTTATGAGAATCCAAATTATCTTTATATCAAAAACCTTTTGATATTATAATAATGTCTATCAACACAATATAATAATCATCTAGCAGAAACACTTTCATCTCACGTTCTACATATATAGTATACAATCAAAACCGCAAGCACGTATTGGGTAATGGATTTCCAACTATGACAAGGTATGGAACCACCATTCGCTAGTGTACCTCTAGAGAGGAATACACTGGGTTCAACAAGAACATCTTGCAACCCGGCCACACATGATCGACCACTCATTTCGCTAGAGTGTATCGAATGTATATCACCAACAGTTGGGATCAACAACCATTTCCCGAATGGGACAGCATCAACAATAGATTTTTAGAAGTAAATGAAACTCTAGATCAGGTGATTATACACCCTACTTCGGTGCGACCGACTTAGCCATGTTGCCTGCCCGATTTCTGTCATTTACCGAATGTGAGGCTAGAAGTTACGCATTATCATCACATCAGATTCACTTCAAATGTCACATCGTCAGATCCATTAAAATCACTAACTTGACGTCTACAACCATACATTACATGTCAGCTAAAAGAAGTTTCCTTCTCCGCTTCCACTCTTGGTACGGGTGAAGAAATCAATGTACGTGACCTTTCCGTAAATACTCTATCAGACATTCATCCATACAAGTCATCCAGGAACAGGATGAACCGAAGGCACTATTCAGTACATCCATCTTAGGCACTGTTATCTAAGACTTATACAATAGCCCTTGCACTTTACTCCGTCTTCAATTATCTTTGGCATATATGATTCGCAACGCTTATGCTAATACAGAGTGGTTCTTTGGATAATAATCCAACCGGTCTCTCCATATTAACAACGTTAAAATGGTCAAAACTTTGATAGTCTGTGATTTAACTATCAAAGAAAAACACGTGTGCAAACAACGATATTATTTCCAAATGGAAATTCTATCAATCAATCATGAGTCACACACACATATATATATATATATATATATATTCATATTTCCTTATTTCCACATTTGATTACGTTTCTGATTCTATTTGGAAAACATTTCCAAATCTTCTTTACTTGGATTTAAACAGATGTTTAAATCAACATCGCGACGACAACTCAAACTATTATACTTATTTGCTAAAACCACTTAACCACTTCACACTCTCTAACCTTAACCATTTCTAAATGAAAAACGAAGTCAATCAAGTTGGGGGTATAACTACCTCTTAGACCTTAACTGAACAACATTTCAAATCTCGAAATAGGTTAAGTCCATTTTTTAACTCCTTAACACTTCCTTACGTAACTCCTTTTGAATAAACTATATTCGAAAATCCCTTAAATCTCTATTTGTTTAACTCTAATCGATTTACTCTTTTACTTCTATTTGAATAAACTAAACTCGATCAACTCATTTTAACTTGATTCGAATAACCCCATCGAATAACTAAATTCGATAACTCCTTCGAATAAACTATATTCGATAACCCCTTCGATTAAACTAACAATCGATAATTCCTTCGATTAACCAATAATCAATAACTCCTTCGAATAAACTATATTCGATAACTCACTTCGATTGAACTAATAATCGATAACTCCTTCGATTTACTAAAAATCGATAACTCCTTCGAATAAACCATATTCGATAATCTCCTCTCGAACAAACGATATTCGAAAATCTTCCCTTTCGAATAAACTAAATTCGATAATTCCTTTTCGACTAACTCTAATCGATTTACTCAAATCGATTAACTCTAATTCGATTAACCCTATTTAATTACTCTATTTGTTTAACTCTAACTCTAACTCTAACTGGTTAACTCTAACAGATTTACTCTGACTGGTCAACCCTAACAGATTTACTCTGACTGGTCAACCCTAACTGGTTAATTTTAACTGGTTAACTCTAACTGGTTAACTCTAACAGAATTACTCTGGCTGGTCAACCCTAACAGATTTACTCTGACTGGTCAACCCTAACTGGTTAATTTTAACTGGTTAACTCTAACTGGTTAACTCTAACAGATTAACTCGACTCGACTAACCCCTTTCGAATAACATATTCGATTTACTAACTTTAGAATACCATATTCGATTAACTCCCTTCGAATAACTTATATTCGATTTAACTCCTTTCGAATACCATATTCGATTTAACTCCTTTTCGAATAACAAATATTTGATTTAACTCCATTTGAATAATTCTATTTGATTAACTATAGTTGGTTAATTCTAATTGGTTAACTCTAACTCTAATCGATTTCTCTTATTCGAGTACCCCTATTTGATAACGTTTATTCATTTATAAAGATTTACTTTTAGTAACGGTTCTGCACTTTATAAATGTTCTCTTTAATGATGTTACTTCACTTATACAAGTGTTGTATATCCATTCTATTTAAACCTGTCGATGTTAAAACCAATATCTCTTCTCTATATAAGTTCAGACTTATATATTCCATTTATCGAATGATAAATATTTAATTTATAAACTATTATTTATAAATTAATCTTTTCTATTTATCTGTTAAAACAGATTTTCATTTCTATTCATTTCCTAAATATTCCTATGGTTTAATTCTATTTATTTATCAAATAAATATCCCTTTGATTTAATCCTATTTATTTAACAAATAAATATCTCCTTTTTCCTTTATTTATTCCCTATATAAATAAATTCTTTTAACTCTTTATTTATGCTTTACCAGTATATTCCTTTATATTTGTGTAACAACCCGAAAATCTGGGCCAGTTTAAAATTTTTATTTTGGTAATTTTGGTGAATTTTAATTATTTAAAATGAATTATTTTAAATAATATCGACGAGAAATTTATTTTGAATATAATTCGAACGTATATATTATACGCGTCGTCGTTAGAATATAAATAATTATATATAATTATAAAAGGAATTGAAAATGGCGCGGTAGTTCGATAATTCGATTTCAAACTTCAATTGAATGTACCGGGTGCAAAACAATCCGGATTTTAGTGAAACCAAAAATAATGGAATCTAATAGTGAATATCTTTCCAACGAATCCGAAAAATCAAGATTTCATATCAGGAATCAAAAGATATGTCCAGTTGAAAATTCTGAATAGTCGCTATGGAATTCAAGCCCTTAAAAATGGACATTTTGCAAACGACTCGGATTTCGACGAAACCAGTTTTGTTGGGTCCGTGATGTAAAGTTATTGCTAGGTTTCAAATTTCATAATTTTTCGAATCAATATGTGAGCGTGGTAAAGGAAAACGCGTTTGACCAGTTTCAGTTGATTTTAATCGACTGGAAATTGGCCATTTTTCTAACGGTCTCAGATTTCGACGAAACTAGTTTTGTTAGGACCGTATCGTCAATACGAAGCTAGAAATAATTTTTCGGGAATTTTTCTAGTTAGTATGTGACCCCGGTGATTTGAAATGTACGTTTAAAATTCAATATAGTGATTTAAATGAAAATTCAAAAGGAAACTGATTCAAACTATCAATTCAGCTTGCGGTACATAGCCCATTGTGTTCGGAATGGGGGTAAAACGCTATGGACGACAGGCGGTGGGCCTCGTTTCGAGGTCATATGTAAAAGTCAACTCTTTAGGATAAAACGAAATAATTAAATAAAAAAAAAAAAAAAAAAAAAAATAATATCTCTCTTCCATTAACCCGCTGGCCCCCCCCCCGATCATTTAACAGAAAATAAAAATAAGGAAAGAAAAAAAAAAAAAAAAAAAGAAATCGAGCCGCCGCCTCCACCCTACATCCGTCGCCGCCGCGATGGAGCCACCCACCTCTGGCGCGCCTCCCTCCCTCAATCTCCGCCTTCTCCTTCTTTCCTTCCAGCCTCGAACGAAACCCCGAAGCCCTGAACCCCTCCGCTCGATTACAGCGAACCCCCCCCTTTGTTCCACTTCGAATCGAACCCCACTAATCCGCCTCCGCACCACCAGCTCGGACCAGCACGCCCTCCGACGATCTGCAGAAACCCCCCCCCCCCTTATCTGTAAGTATTTTTATTTTTATTTTTAAAAGTATTAAAAACTGTTTTTTTTTTTTTTGTGTAAAACTGTTTTTTTAAAAAGAAAGAAAACTGTTTTTTTTTAGTTAGTAAAACTGTTTTTTTTTATATAAAAGTAAAAAGAATATAAAAACTGAAAATGTTTAAAAGTTAAAAACTGGATTTTTAAGAATTTAAAAACTGAATTTTTGAATATAGAAAACTGATTTTTGTTTTAAGTTTTTAAAACAGAATTTTTAAAAGAAGTAAGTTATAAAAACTGTTTTTAAAAAGAAATTAAAAACTGATTAAAGATTTTAAAAAGAGAAAAGATTTAAACTTGAAAAGGTAAAAGAAAAGATTTGATCTTTAAAATGGAAAAGGCGGGATCTATATTTTTGTAAAAATATGATCTTTATATTTTTAAAGTATTAAAAATATGATTTTTATATTTTTAAAGTATTGAAAATATAATCTTTATAGGATAGAGAATATAAAGATATCATCTTTGTGTATGTAACGAAATAAAAATCTGATTTTTATTTTATATATGAAGCGACAGAGAAGATTGAACTTCGATAGAAAAATGGAATTTTTATATATTGAACTTCGATAGAAAAATATGATTTTTATATATTGAATATTGAACTTCGATAGAAAAATATGATTTTTATATATTGAATAGCGAACTAAAAATTCGATTTTTATATATTGAATAGCGAACTAAAAATTCGATTTTTATATATTGAATAGCGAACTAAAAATTCGATTTTTATATATTGAATAGCGAACTAAAAATTCGATTTTTATATATTGAATAGCGAACTAAAAATTCGATTTTTATATATTGAATAGCGAACTAAAAATTCGATTTTTATATATTGAATAGCGAACTAAAAATTCGATTTTTATATATTGAATAGCGAACTAAAAATTCGATTTTTACATATGTAAAGGATCCGGGCAACGAAGGTGACAAAGATGCGATAGCGATGAAGATTTCTATCAATGAAGTGCCGTGGAGCTAGGATAGCTATATGTGAGAATTTCTCACCTTTCAATTTATATTTCTAGTTATATATATATACTAGGATGCAGACGGTGCTTAGTAGCACCCGACACAATCGTCCACAGACCATGGACTTGTTTGTTTGACTGTTTGGTGATTGATTGCGATATTGGTTTGAATGTGGTTTGTGGTGTGAAAAATCGAATCGATAAATTGGTTAGGATTAGACGTGCGCCGTTATAAGGCGAAGGGGTAAGGCTAGGTTAGATCCTTACTCCAAAGTTTGTGGTTTGCATAACGAATGGATTTGATTGATGTGTGAATGGCGTGGGCCTTCACTAGACCGGGGATAAGGCTAGGCCTTGTCCCGTTTCTAGTATCGTGCCGTTATGCCGCCGAAATTTTCTAAAATAAGTTAGAAAAATAAAAATAGCATTTTATTTAACGAATGAACTGAATAGAAATTCATATGTTAAAATAAAATGTGTTATCGTTAAAAATATAATTTTTAACGTGAATGTGAATAAATAAATATTCATTTACAAACCAGACGGTTTGTTTATGTACACCTATTTGAATGACGTTGATTGGGTCGATAAATTTTACACATCGCCTAACTGCACAAATAAAATATGTGTTTGATTGTTTGAAACCCCACACGGGTGTTAGGATGAAATTTGAAGTTCACTCATCCTGATTGATTAAATCTGTCGATCGATTGATTGACAAGCTGCTATAAGCGTTAAATGTCTATATTTGATGCTTATACAGTGTAGTGCACTTTGGTTGATGGTTGATTATTCATCGTTGTTGATATATCCATGTGTTGTAGAAAATCCATATAATTAACATTATATGGTAATTGATTGGGCCTCATTCCAGTTTTGAAAAAGAAATATTTGAAAAAGAAATATTTGAAAAAGAAATATTTGAAATAGAATATTTGAAAATAAAGGAATATATGAAGCCGTGTTGATTAGATTGACGCCATTTTGACGTGAACGATATTTATATCAATTGAAAACGAATTCGAAATGAATTGAATTGAAAACGATTTCGAAATGAATTGAATTGAAAACGATTTCGAAATGAATTGAATTGAAAACGATTTCGAAATGAATTGAATTGAAAACGATTTCGAAATGAATTGAATTGAAAACGATTTCGAAATGAATTGAATTGAAAACGATTTCGAAATGAATTGAATTGAAAACGATTTCGAAATGAATTGAATTGAAAACGAATTCGAAATGAATTGAATTGAAAACGAATTCGAAATGAATTGAATTGAAAACGATTTCGAAATAAATTGAATTGAAAACGAATTCGAAATGAATTGAATTGAAAACGATTTCGAAATGAATTGAATTGAATATGAATTCAAATTGAATTGAAATTTGAATTGAACAGAAATGAATTTTGAAACGAATTTATAAAGAAGAATTCAATTTTGCTTTGAATTGAAATGGAAGTCGAAATAAATTTTGAAATGAATTTAAAACTGTTTATATAATTCGTTTTAAATAAAAATCGGCGAAGTATATATTATATATATTATATATATAATATAATGGCCTGAATAGAACGCGCCGCGCCGCGGCAGTTCGTGAATTTCGACCATTTATTTCAAACGGACATTGCGGGAGATCCGACCGTCGGATTCTCCTAAAACCGGAACCGTTGGGTTCGTATCGAAAAGAGCTTTCTAACGAATATTAGAAATTTGAAATCTAACGGTTGGATTTGGAATTACGTCCAAATCAAATTCGAAAAAGGTCGCTGTAAGTGCAGTTCGATGGCCGTTAATGGAAATCGACTGTACGGGCCTTGATAAAATTATTAAAAATAGTAATAATTTGTGTAAAATCATAAGAAGTGATTTGTGAAAGTTTGGGATGAAAAACTCCATATTTGAAAAGATAAAAATAGATTTTTATCGAAATGAACTAGATTTGAACTAGAATTATAATTCTATTTATTTTTAAATAAATAAATTGAATTTGAAATGGTTTTGAAAATAACCAAAATTTCCAATGATTGCATTGGAGTGGAGTTGAATCGAAATTGTCTTCGGAATATTTCGATGTTGGAATTCGTGATATTACAGGTGTTGTTATGGAAATTTGAAAGATATATTTGTATCGTTATTTCCAATACGACATTTGTTAGTCGTAGAATTCGATATTGAATATAAGCCGATATATTTTCTATTCAGAGCCTTGTATTGAATATCGAATGTGATTTGGGTTTGTCGTGAATGGTGTCTTCACTAACACTGTTCTTAAACCCAGTTGAGAAAAGATTAAATCTTTTTATTTAGATTTAATGAAGTGTACCAGTTAAATGATATTTAATTGGAATTGAAATGGGTATTGATTTTTGGGTTTATCGTGAACAGTGTTTTAAATAACACTTGTTCTTTAACCCGATAATTAATGAATGTGATTTGGGTTTGTCGTGAATGGTGTCTTCACTAACACTGTTCTTGAACCCAGTTGAGAAAAGATTAAATCTTTTGATTTAGATTTAATGAAGTTCACCAATTAAATAATATTTAATTGGAATTGAAATGATATTGATTTTTGGGTTTATCGTGAACAGTGTTTTAAATAACACTTGTTCTTTAACCCGATAATTAATGGGATGTGACTTTGGGTTTATCGTGAACCGTGTTTTAAATGACACTGATTCTTTAACCCAGTCACAGATTAAAACTAAGTGGAGTTTTAATGAATCTTTAATTAGATTGAAAAGATCGAGAATGGAGTATCACCAGTTTTGCTCCAGGCGATAGTTAAATCTTTAATTAGATTTGAACGTGAAATTTAGAAACTAACTGTCGGTTAGCCAAGCAGAATGGTTTTCTGGATATTGATCTGATGTTGGTTTCGGCCTTCGGGGTTAATATTTGGGGAATTATTCTCTTGATTAATTTACGGTTAGTGACTGATGAATTGGAATGAGGCGTATGTTGTGTTTGTGTAACACTTTTATAAAATATACGCGAGTTATTCGGGAAGACCGGGTTTATCCCATTCTGAATAACTGATACGACGATAAGTCGAAGATGAAGACGATGGTCGAAGACCGGAGGTCTTCACGTCGTTTGGGTGATAACTGATGATCTTGATTGGGCTGTACACCCAAGAAGATGGAAACAGTTGGTGATCGTCCAGACGTACTTGGAGATCGATGGATATGCGGGGTACTAGGTGCCTCCGGTTTCGTTCAGCCCCAGAACGGACTTGTAAATGGACTGTGTGTCTGACATTGGATTTCATTCTGTGTGACTGATATCGGTTGCATAGAGTGGTTTGCCTGTGTGGCATGCTAAGATGCAAATGATCAAGGCTTCTGTTGAAAAGCAAAGTCTTGTGGTGATGATCAAAGCACGGCCTTTGTGGCGTAGCTTTGTGTAACGTTTACTTCGCGAGTTTCACACCCGGTATGAACCAAAAACGGGAGAAAGGACCTCAGGGAGGGCCTGCGTTTCTTCCTAGTTAGAAGTGGCGTCAGTGGTTTTACACGCCCTGACGAGTTTGACTTATGTGGTTGTTGCTGTTGCGAGGCGCCTCGGATTGATCGGTCGTTCTCGAACCGATGGAGTCATTTAGTGGCTCATTTACGCCCCAAAGGGCGGGGAAACGTAGTGTTCAGGCATTTTAATCCACATCGGTGGACCGGCCCTGTCGCTCCTAGGGTCACTCGAGCTCTGATCCTGAGGCTGGGGCTAGGCAGTCTCGAATCGGTTGAGGACTATCTTTTGCCTCGGTTCATAGATGGAAATCCAATTTCCAAATACGAGACTTTGCGGTTTTGATTGTATATCCTATATATGGCGACATAGTGGGATGGGGCGCTTATGCCGCCTATGATTGATACTTATGATTTGAAGTTGTTTTATACACTATGCACTTATTATAGTATCAAATGATTTGTTTTAAACGTATCAAGCATTCTTTGGCTGTTATAAGGGAAAACCCTATCCTCGACTGCGTTGCATTGTGTGATGGGACCTGGGTCTTATAACAGCTTCATTTTTCTTTATTTAGCATTGCGCTGTTTGTTTTATGCACTGGTATTCTTGGGAGGAAACCCGTTCCGTGTTATACGGCGTGGTCCCTTGATTTACCTAACTTTAAAATAAAGATTAATAACTGTTTTAGTTCTCACACCAGTCACATGACTGACCTGGAGTTTATTGTTTTAACCTAAACTCTGGGTGCCCCTATTTTCGACACGGGCAGCTAGTAGTTTGGTTTTGCAGATTTATATTCACAGGATCCTGGTTTACAGCTGGAACGATATCCGGAAAGCTTTGTATCCGTATATCTTCTTCTAGTTGTTTATTGTATTATTTTCCGCTGCGTTGTATTTAAATGTAATTTAAATCTCTGATAATTCTGTGTAATATTCTTTTATACTCTGTATATTCTTGTAATCTGATGCATTGTTGTTATATACAATGAAATGTTCTTCTATATGCGTTCTGTTGTGGTTTGTTCTCGAACTATCCGACGCTTTCCTTTACGGGGAAGTTACGGGTCTTCACAGTTGGTATCAGAGCTTTGGTTTACAAAGCTCAGAGAACAAGACACATTAGAACCATACGAAAGAATTCATCAGATATTGGATTAGTAATATCCAATGGGAATGACTCGTTAGAGATAGGATCAGTAGTATCCTAGAACGAGTGTGAAGAGTATATTTTTAAAATGAAAACAATTTTTGTTTTGAAAATTTAAATCAATTATTCGTATCTGATTATCTATTTATATTGAGTTGGACAGTCCAGTATATAAAGATTTTGCGTATACGTCTGATCCGCGTATATTCGAAGTTTTAATATATTGGATAGATATAGAATCATACTCTAGTGGCCCGAAGATGATTCTGATGGTTGAGTACTCATCGTCAGAATTTATATTCGTGTGACGAAGGTGTGATATCTATATATTTCCTATTGACTGGTGTGAGAACCAAAAATTAGATAGGGCCTATTGTTGTGATTTGGCATCAAAAACATGATTTTTGTATATGTATCAAAATTATGAATTTGAAACGTTAAATTCACTAATTGATTGATGTTTGTGTTGTTTGTTCATTTGTTTGCTAATTTTAAACCATTTAGCCTAATTGAATCAAATATTGACTTGTATTGAAATTTGGTCGCATTTGCTTGCATATGCATATGTATCTTTGAACAGGTCATAGCAAGGAGGCTAGAGCCAGAGAATAAAATTTGTTTGCCCGACAAATAGGTACATGTTTACTACAAAATTTACTGTTTTGTTTGGGTGGTGATGATTTTGTGAGCCTATTGGCTAGCCGCTTGGCTTTTTCTTTTTCTTTTTGAGATCTGAAGGACCGGGGAAGCTATTTGAAATTCCCCGATGCTCCCGGTGCAGGGGAGGTTATGGCGAAATTTTTCAAAAATTTAGGGTGTTAGCCAAATTTTTGAAATTTTTGAAATTCTCAGAAACTGAAAAGTTGGAGAATGGAAGCCAGATCGAGCGTAGAGTTGATTAATCAAACCACTTTCGACTTTGTTCCTTTTCGGGGACGAAAAGTTTTAAGTGGGGGAGATTGTAACAACCCGAAAATCTGGGCCAGTTTAAAATTTTTATTTTGGTAATTTTGGTGAATTTTAATTATTTAAAATGAATTATTTTAAATAATATCGACGAGAAATTTATTTTGAATATAATTCGAACGTATATATTATACGCGTCGTCGTTAGAATATAAATAATTATATATAATTATAAAAGGAATTGAAAATGGCGCGGTAGTTCGATAATTCGATTTCAAACTTCAATTGAATGTACCGGGTGCAAAACAATCCGGATTTTAGTGAAACCAAAAATAATGGAATCTAATAGTGAATATCTTTCCAACGAATCCGAAAAATCAAGATTTCATATCAGGAATCAAAAGATATGTCCAGTTGAAAATTCTGAATAGTCGCTATGGAATTCAAGCCCTTAAAAATGGACATTTTGCAAACGACTCGGATTTCGACGAAACCAGTTTTGTTGGGTCCGTGATGTAAAGTTATTGCTAGGTTTCAAATTTCATAATTTTTCGAATCAATATGTGAGCGTGGTAAAGGAAAACGCGTTTGACCAGTTTCAGTTGATTTTAATCGACTGGAAATTGGCCATTTTTCTAACGGTCTCAGATTTCGACGAAACTAGTTTTGTTAGGACCGTATCGTCAATACGAAGCTAGAAATAATTTTTCGGGAATTTTTCTAGTTAGTATGTGACCCCGGTGATTTGAAATGTACGTTTAAAATTCAATATAGTGATTTAAATGAAAATTCAAAAGGAAACTGATTCAAACTATCAATTCAGCTTGCGGTACATAGCCCATTGTGTTCGGAATGGGGGTAAAACGCTATGGACGACAGGCGGTGGGCCTCGTTTCGAGGTCATATGTAAAAGTCAACTCTTTAGGATAAAACGAAATAATTAAATAAAAAAAAAAAAAAAAAAAAAAATAATATCTCTCTTCCATTAACCCGCTGGCCCCCCCCCCGATCATTTAACAGAAAATAAAAATAAGGAAAGAAAAAAAAAAAAAAAAAAAGAAATCGAGCCGCCGCCTCCACCCTACATCCGTCGCCGCCGCGATGGAGCCACCCACCTCTGGCGCGCCTCCCTCCCTCAATCTCCGCCTTCTCCTTCTTTCCTTCCAGCCTCGAACGAAACCCCGAAGCCCTGAACCCCTCCGCTCGATTACAGCGAACCCCCCCCTTTGTTCCACTTCGAATCGAACCCCACTAATCCGCCTCCGCACCACCAGCTCGGACCAGCACGCCCTCCGACGATCTGCAGAAACCCCCCCCCCCCTTATCTGTAAGTATTTTTATTTTTATTTTTAAAAGTATTAAAAACTGTTTTTTTTTTTTTGTGTAAAACTGTTTTTTTAAAAAGAAAGAAAACTGTTTTTTTTTAGTTAGTAAAACTGTTTTTTTTTATATAAAAGTAAAAAGAATATAAAAACTGAAAATGTTTAAAAGTTAAAAACTGGATTTTTAAGAATTTAAAAACTGAATTTTTGAATATAGAAAACTGATTTTTGTTTTAAGTTTTTAAAACAGAATTTTTAAAAGAAGTAAGTTATAAAAACTGTTTTTAAAAAGAAATTAAAAACTGATTAAAGATTTTAAAAAGAGAAAAGATTTAAACTTGAAAAGGTAAAAGAAAAGATTTGATCTTTAAAATGGAAAAGGCGGGATCTATATTTTTGTAAAAATATGATCTTTATATTTTTAAAGTATTAAAAATATGATTTTTATATTTTTAAAGTATTGAAAATATAATCTTTATAGGATAGAGAATATAAAGATATCATCTTTGTGTATGTAACGAAATAAAAATCTGATTTTTATTTTATATATGAAGCGACAGAGAAGATTGAACTTCGATAGAAAAATGGAATTTTTATATATTGAACTTCGATAGAAAAATATGATTTTTATATATTGAATATTGAACTTCGATAGAAAAATATGATTTTTATATATTGAATAGCGAACTAAAAATTCGATTTTTATATATTGAATAGCGAACTAAAAATTCGATTTTTATATATTGAATAGCGAACTAAAAATTCGATTTTTATATATTGAATAGCGAACTAAAAATTCGATTTTTATATATTGAATAGCGAACTAAAAATTCGATTTTTATATATTGAATAGCGAACTAAAAATTCGATTTTTATATATTGAATAGCGAACTAAAAATTCGATTTTTATATATTGAATAGCGAACTAAAAATTCGATTTTTACATATGTAAAGGATCCGGGCAACGAAGGTGACAAAGATGCGATAGCGATGAAGATTTCTATCAATGAAGTGCCGTGGAGCTAGGATAGCTATATGTGAGAATTTCTCACCTTTCAATTTATATTTCTAGTTATATATATATACTAGGATGCAGACGGTGCTTAGTAGCACCCGACACAATCGTCCACAGACCATGGACTTGTTTGTTTGACTGTTTGGTGATTGATTGCGATATTGGTTTGAATGTGGTTTGTGGTGTGAAAAATCGAATCGATAAATTGGTTAGGATTAGACGTGCGCCGTTATAAGGCGAAGGGGTAAGGCTAGGTTAGATCCTTACTCCAAAGTTTGTGGTTTGCATAACGAATGGATTTGATTGATGTGTGAATGGCGTGGGCCTTCACTAGACCGGGGATAAGGCTAGGCCTTGTCCCGTTTCTAGTATCGTGCCGTTATGCCGCCGAAATTTTCTAAAATAAGTTAGAAAAATAAAAATAGCATTTTATTTAACGAATGAACTGAATAGAAATTCATATGTTAAAATAAAATGTGTTATCGTTAAAAATATAATTTTTAACGTGAATGTGAATAAATAAATATTCATTTACAAACCAGACGGTTTGTTTATGTACACCTATTTGAATGACGTTGATTGGGTCGATAAATTTTACACATCGCCTAACTGCACAAATAAAATATGTGTTTGATTGTTTGAAACCCCACACGGGTGTTAGGATGAAATTTGAAGTTCACTCATCCTGATTGATTAAATCTGTCGATCGATTGATTGACAAGCTGCTATAAGCGTTAAATGTCTATATTTGATGCTTATACAGTGTAGTGCACTTTGGTTGATGGTTGATTATTCATCGTTGTTGATATATCCATGTGTTGTAGAAAATCCATATAATTAACATTATATGGTAATTGATTGGGCCTCATTCCAGTTTTGAAAAAGAAATATTTGAAAAAGAAATATTTGAAAAAGAAATATTTGAAATAGAATATTTGAAAATAAAGGAATATATGAAGCCGTGTTGATTAGATTGACGCCATTTTGACGTGAACGATATTTATATCAATTGAAAACGAATTCGAAATGAATTGAATTGAAAACGATTTCGAAATGAATTGAATTGAAAACGATTTCGAAATGAATTGAATTGAAAACGATTTCGAAATGAATTGAATTGAAAACGATTTCGAAATGAATTGAATTGAAAACGATTTCGAAATGAATTGAATTGAAAACGATTTCGAAATGAATTGAATTGAAAACGATTTCGAAATGAATTGAATTGAAAACGAATTCGAAATGAATTGAATTGAAAACGAATTCGAAATGAATTGAATTGAAAACGATTTCGAAATAAATTGAATTGAAAACGAATTCGAAATGAATTGAATTGAAAACGATTTCGAAATGAATTGAATTGAATATGAATTCAAATTGAATTGAAATTTGAATTGAACAGAAATGAATTTTGAAACGAATTTATAAAGAAGAATTCAATTTTGCTTTGAATTGAAATGGAAGTCGAAATAAATTTTGAAATGAATTTAAAACTGTTTATATAATTCGTTTTAAATAAAAATCGGCGAAGTATATATTATATATATTATATATATAATATAATGGCCTGAATAGAACGCGCCGCGCCGCGGCAGTTCGTGAATTTCGACCATTTATTTCAAACGGACATTGCGGGAGATCCGACCGTCGGATTCTCCTAAAACCGGAACCGTTGGGTTCGTATCGAAAAGAGCTTTCTAACGAATATTAGAAATTTGAAATCTAACGGTTGGATTTGGAATTACGTCCAAATCAAATTCGAAAAAGGTCGCTGTAAGTGCAGTTCGATGGCCGTTAATGGAAATCGACTGTACGGGCCTTGATAAAATTATTAAAAATAGTAATAATTTGTGTAAAATCATAAGAAGTGATTTGTGAAAGTTTGGGATGAAAAACTCCATATTTGAAAAGATAAAAATAGATTTTTATCGAAATGAACTAGATTTGAACTAGAATTATAATTCTATTTATTTTTAAATAAATAAATTGAATTTGAAATGGTTTTGAAAATAACCAAAATTTCCAATGATTGCATTGGAGTGGAGTTGAATCGAAATTGTCTTCGGAATATTTCGATGTTGGAATTCGTGATATTACAGGTGTTGTTATGGAAATTTGAAAGATATATTTGTATCGTTATTTCCAATACGACATTTGTTAGTCGTAGAATTCGATATTGAATATAAGCCGATATATTTTCTATTCAGAGCCTTGTATTGAATATCGAATGTGATTTGGGTTTGTCGTGAATGGTGTCTTCACTAACACTGTTCTTAAACCCAGTTGAGAAAAGATTAAATCTTTTTATTTAGATTTAATGAAGTGTACCAGTTAAATGATATTTAATTGGAATTGAAATGGGTATTGATTTTTGGGTTTATCGTGAACAGTGTTTTAAATAACACTTGTTCTTTAACCCGATAATTAATGAATGTGATTTGGGTTTGTCGTGAATGGTGTCTTCACTAACACTGTTCTTGAACCCAGTTGAGAAAAGATTAAATCTTTTGATTTAGATTTAATGAAGTTCACCAATTAAATAATATTTAATTGGAATTGAAATGATATTGATTTTTGGGTTTATCGTGAACAGTGTTTTAAATAACACTTGTTCTTTAACCCGATAATTAATGGGATGTGACTTTGGGTTTATCGTGAACCGTGTTTTAAATGACACTGATTCTTTAACCCAGTCACAGATTAAAACTAAGTGGAGTTTTAATGAATCTTTAATTAGATTGAAAAGATCGAGAATGGAGTATCACCAGTTTTGCTCCAGGCGATAGTTAAATCTTTAATTAGATTTGAACGTGAAATTTAGAAACTAACTGTCGGTTAGCCAAGCAGAATGGTTTTCTGGATATTGATCTGATGTTGGTTTCGGCCTTCGGGGTTAATATTTGGGGAATTATTCTCTTGATTAATTTACGGTTAGTGACTGATGAATTGGAATGAGGCGTATGTTGTGTTTGTGTAACACTTTTATAAAATATACGCGAGTTATTCGGGAAGACCGGGTTTATCCCATTCTGAATAACTGATACGACGATAAGTCGAAGATGAAGACGATGGTCGAAGACCGGAGGTCTTCACGTCGTTTGGGTGATAACTGATGATCTTGATTGGGCTGTACACCCAAGAAGATGGAAACAGTTGGTGATCGTCCAGACGTACTTGGAGATCGATGGATATGCGGGGTACTAGGTGCCTCCGGTTTCGTTCAGCCCCAGAACGGACTTGTAAATGGACTGTGTGTCTGACATTGGATTTCATTCTGTGTGACTGATATCGGTTGCATAGAGTGGTTTGCCTGTGTGGCATGCTAAGATGCAAATGATCAAGGCTTCTGTTGAAAAGCAAAGTCTTGTGGTGATGATCAAAGCACGGCCTTTGTGGCGTAGCTTTGTGTAACGTTTACTTCGCGAGTTTCACACCCGGTATGAACCAAAAACGGGAGAAAGGACCTCAGGGAGGGCCTGCGTTTCTTCCTAGTTAGAAGTGGCGTCAGTGGTTTTACACGCCCTGACGAGTTTGACTTATGTGGTTGTTGCTGTTGCGAGGCGCCTCGGATTGATCGGTCGTTCTCGAACCGATGGAGTCATTTAGTGGCTCATTTACGCCCCAAAGGGCGGGGAAACGTAGTGTTCAGGCATTTTAATCCACATCGGTGGACCGGCCCTGTCGCTCCTAGGGTCACTCGAGCTCTGATCCTGAGGCTGGGGCTAGGCAGTCTCGAATCGGTTGAGGACTATCTTTTGCCTCGGTTCATAGATGGAAATCCAATTTCCAAATACGAGACTTTGCGGTTTTGATTGTATATCCTATATATGGCGACATAGTGGGATGGGGCGCTTATGCCGCCTATGATTGATACTTATGATTTGAAGTTGTTTTATACACTATGCACTTATTATAGTATCAAATGATTTGTTTTAAACGTATCAAGCATTCTTTGGCTGTTATAAGGGAAAACCCTATCCTCGACTGCGTTGCATTGTGTGATGGGACCTGGGTCTTATAACAGCTTCATTTTTCTTTATTTAGCATTGCGCTGTTTGTTTTATGCACTGGTATTCTTGGGAGGAAACCCGTTCCGTGTTATACGGCGTGGTCCCTTGATTTACCTAACTTTAAAATAAAGATTAATAACTGTTTTAGTTCTCACACCAGTCACATGACTGACCTGGAGTTTATTGTTTTAACCTAAACTCTGGGTGCCCCTATTTTCGACACGGGCAGCTAGTAGTTTGGTTTTGCAGATTTATATTCACAGGATCCTGGTTTACAGCTGGAACGATATCCGGAAAGCTTTGTATCCGTATATCTTCTTCTAGTTGTTTATTGTATTATTTTCCGCTGCGTTGTATTTAAATGTAATTTAAATCTCTGATAATTCTGTGTAATATTCTTTTATACTCTGTATATTCTTGTAATCTGATGCATTGTTGTTATATACAATGAAATGTTCTTCTATATGCGTTCTGTTGTGGTTTGTTCTCGAACTATCCGACGCTTTCCTTTACGGGGAAGTTACGGGTCTTCACAATTTGCTTTCAAATATGTTTCCTTTATATTTGATTTCAAATATATTCCTTTATATTTGATTTCAAATATATCTCCTTTATATTTGATTCACAAATAAATTCCTTCTATATTGATTTCAAATATATTCCTTTATATTGCTTTCAAATATATTTCCTTTTCAATTTCTTTTGTAAAGGTTTTACAAACATTTCTATTTCATTTTGATTTCTGAAAAATATTCTAACTCCTTATATTCTCGGGAAAATTCGCCATAACCTCCTTTATACCGGGAGCATCGGGAAAATCCCCAAACCCACCACACAGTCCTTTCCATTCAAAAAGAAAATGGTTTGAAATTTATTTCCTTTCTAAATATCTTCTATTTATAAATATTCCAATTTATAAATATTTCTTATTTATAAATATTCCATTTATAAATATTTTATTTTCACTATCACTTTGAAAATTCCCTTATCAACATTCCGGTATGTTACGGTATTTAACATATCAAATTTCGATATCCAATATCGTCCATACACACACAATCAACAACAGGTTATAATTCACATCGTATATCAAAATATATGAAAAACATTAAAATAACTGTTGAGGAATCCAGCTGGATTGCTCCAACCTGTCTCCCTGCATCACAGATGTTAAACAATATAGATTACATCACTTTCAGTTCTATATGATACATTCTGTTAAACAGAATCAATATAGAAATTTAGCTAACTGACTAGCAATTCAATCAAACAGTCAACACACAGTCAATCAACCAATATCTAACAGTTCTAAAAATACAACATGAAATTATAAACTGTTCAGAGTTAGTGAGATTTACTCACATTGGACGATCATCGTTAATAACGATAATTGTCGCTTGATTCAAACGGAAAATTTATTTCGCTATAAATTGTAACGAGCACCAATCCAATCCCAGTCAGGCCCATCGTGTAGCCATCGTCCATACGATCCCAACGGATCCGACGGTTTGAAATTCTGATATCGTATGGAATAAATATGTAAATTATAAGTTAATACCATATTTAAATTAAAAATAAACACAATTTATTTTCCCGTTGGGCTTACTTTTGATTCCCGGCCCAAACCCATTTAAACGAATCCGCTCAACCCTTCTGGCCCGCTCCCGTTCAACCCCCTCCTTCCTCGTCAAAAGAAATGTTGTAGCCTGCTCCTCCACGAAATGAACTGCTGTGACATTTCCTAACTCCTCACAACCTCATCAATCATAAAGGATTTATCCAATTAGAACCTTAATTGCATATATATACTTAGATTTTGCCTTACTTTAAAAATGCTCAGCCCACTGACTTTGAAAACCAGGTCCGCGACTTTTCTTCCTTCCGCGATTATACACTTCCGCTCCTTCTTAATCTGCAGATTCTTACTCCCCTTTTCTCGAACTCCATTCTCCATAAAACTTGGAACAGAAACCGTCGAACTTGCTCTCGTCGAACTCTCCATTTCAACTACAATAAAGAATTCGACCCCCCTTTCAACCTTCCTTTTGTTTTACTCCTGTACATAACGCATCAGCCAAGAACCTCCTCCACTATACTTGTATTTCATTTCTTCACATCATCAGTAATCCTTCTAACTCCAAAGTAGAACACGTGAGCTCCTCCTTCTCAAACATTCAGACCGCAAGCTCCAGCTTTAAACTTCTCCTCCGCAAATACTATAGACCCAAAACGCACTCTTACTGACCTGTAGAACACACGGCAATCCACGCCCCCTATGCCATTTCCTTCTAGTTGCCATTGTCCATGAAGCTCCTTAACCTGGGTGATGTTGTAGGGTTCACGTTCGAGAAGAAGAGCATCGCTTGTTGCAAAAAAGTTATGGCGAAGGTATTTTAGAAGAGGAGTGGGATGAGACGAACAACGTTTGATTTCGTTTGGTTTTGAAACCGATTACATTTCTTCTGAAAGAACTGCAGTGGCGGCTACAAAAGGAATGGAGAGATTTGGAAATTAGGGCATTAGAGAAGTGGTTTATATAAACAAATTTTACTTGGCTGTTTATAAAGGTGCGTGGCTTACAATGGTCCAAGAAAAGGTTGAGATATTTTAGGGTAGGTTTTGGATATTATAAAATTTAGCGTACCTCGTTTCATAAAATTCCTTTCACCTACAGACTGAAATAAAGACACCGTTGTATTCAGTAAGGTGCCACGATCCCAGAAATATAATAATATCGGTAGGTTAACCCATTCTGTGAAACCCAAAAATGTTGATTACAGGGTGCGAAATACTCCCAATAAAAAGTTGCTTATTTAATTAATTAAAAATTACAGTAAAATTCTAAAAATTAAATTATCACTACTTCCCAAAAGAACCTTGTCTAAATTCAAACCCGATATCTAGTTATATCGAATAAACCGTTACGGTTGATAAACGATTCTATAGCGACTTTTTTAAAATTTGATTTGGACATATCTCAAAATCTACACGACGAAATCCTGATTTTTCTCTTCCACTAGAAAGATATACTCCACCAGCTCCACGCGTTTCTTATTTCACAGAAATCCGGCTTAAAACGAATCATGTACATTCAGTTGAAGTTCAAATCGCCAAATTACGAACTGCAGCGCCATTTCAAGCTTGATTTTAATTATAATATAATTATACGTTCAAACTGTCATTCAAATAATATATTCGTTATTCTGATTCAATTCTAAACTGAATTAAATATCTCAGATGATCCAGTTCACACCATATCGTCATTTCAGCCAATTCTGATCATTTCAGAATTAAATATATTATTTAATATATTATTTTAATTAAATGTTCACCATTATTTATTTCCATGACCATTAAATTCTCTATATCACTATTAACATAATTAAGTAAATTAATTATAATACCTCTACCAATGCGGGACATTACAATCTTCCCCACTTAAAATAATTTCGTCCTCGAAATTGCTAAGGTAGAGAACGACCCTATCGACTGGTTAGAACATATTGGTTCACTTCTTAACTTCAGTTTCAACTGAACCAATTTAATTTCAATTAAATTATTAATTAATTCTTATCAATGAAAATTTCCAAAAATCCTGAAAATTTTCTAACTCCTTAACTCTTCGAAAAATTTCGCCAGCACCTCCTTTGTATTGGTCAATCGGTCAAACTCCAACTCGCCTCTCTGGGCCATCTCCATCCCAAAAGAAAATAAAACAACCAAGCGGCTTGCCAATTCGGCTCACAAATCTTATATCCAATAGAAATATAAACTTGTACCTTTTTTCGGCATATCATTATATCCTTTCCACCTGTTATCAATTCAGCGGATACAAGGGTCATCCCATCAAATTCCAATCTGCTTTTATCCACAATACAACCATTCGCTTATATCCGAGCCAAATATCCTTTCAACTCGAGTTTCTACTCAATTCCCAACTCTTAACTTGATTATCACATTACACTTCAAATTTGAATATCACAATCCAATTTGTCTTGATATCATTCTAATTCAATCTCAGTTACCACTTTACTGGCTTTACTTTAATTCAAATTTGCTTTTACAAATTCCTATTTAATTTGGTTTTAATTCAAACAATATTCTTCCTGGGAGTTTTTAAACATTTTACTCTTTTCAAAAATCAAAATTTCCTTTTTGAAATTCAACACAACTTGTCTTTCCCAAAACAAATTCAAAACAGTATCTCTGGTAGTAATTCGTCACTTACAACTCGAAAATGAATACTGATGATGCAGCTGTCATCATCAGAATCTATTTTCCAGCGATCGAAGTGAGTTCAATACTATAAAACCATTTCTAAACATTTCCACTTTGAAATTCATTTCAAAATATAATTCACACTGCTTGTAAAGAAATTTAAAATCTCCCAGGATCTTAAATTTTTCTTATTTTTAATCCAAATCCATTTACAAACACTTACCCAATTTTCCAGAGTTTTAATTCAATTTCTGGTTTTAAATTTCAGATTTAACTCATCTCGATTTCATATATTTCACTTATATGAATTCTGATTGATTATTTACATAACCATTAAATTTATAATCTTACTCGATTATAATAACAACCAATATATCCACTATATATCAAAATATTCCTTGGGTAAACTTATTTTCATTTACCCTCTTTCAAAACATATCGTGCCGACCCATCGTATTCAAGTGTTTAGTAACTCCTACCGATACAGTGGATCAAATTGATCGACCAGAACTCATAAACAACTCAACCAATAAATCTTCACAATATAAAATTATTTTTATATCATATACAAATACGTTCACTCGTACATATACACTCAAACTCAATCTAGGGTATTACTAACCCTATCTCTACCGAGTCACGCCACAGAGCCAAGTAATACTTAACCTGGCTCCGATACCAACTGTAATGACGCGGATTTTTGTCGACTTTGGTTATCGACATAAACTCGATGTCGATAACCAAAACATCAAAAAATCCTGGTAATTAGTGAAAGAAATTAGAGGGTGAGGAAAGATAAGATAGAAACTTAGAATAGAAGAAGAAGAAGAACACAACATCGGAGTAACACGAACCTCACAGCGGAACGAATAAATATATGTCATAACATAACTTTGAAATACAAATCTGTACTTGAATATACATATCATTATCAAAGTACAACACTTACAACACAGCGGAAATAACTATAGCTATATGATCCTGAAGCCTCCTGCTCCAAGCTCTTCAAGTGTATCTGTAAAATCCCGACTACTTGACTGCCCATACAAACTTAGGCACCCAAGAGTTTAGGGAAAACAACAAAATAAACTCCGGGTCAGTCATGGGACTGGTGTGAGTAAAACAGTTTAAAACAGTTCAAGCAGGTAATCGATATCTCATAAGACCACGCCGTATAACGGAACGGGTTTTTCCCTTATGAGAATCCAAATTATCTTTATATCAAAAACCTTTTGATATTATAATAATGTCTATCAACACAATATAATAATCATCTAGCAGAAACGCTTTCATCTCACGTTCTACATATATAGTATACAATCAAAACCGCAAGCACGTATTGGGTAATGGATTTCCAACTATGACAAGGTATGGAACCACCTTTCGCTAGTGTACCTCTAGAGAGGAATACACTGGGTTCAACAAGAACATCTTGCAACCCGGCCACACATGACCGACCACTCATTTCGCTTGAGTGTATCAAATGTATATGTAACACCCCACACCCGCTAAGGTCACTCACTATGGGAATGCCTTAACTTCGGTGGAGTATTTTAAGTGAATATAGAACAGAAAAATTACAACAAGACAGATATAAATAATACTTGTTAACTAAAACATCATTTCATTGCAGCAGAAGGTAAACATGTTTAGTTACAAAACCATAAAACAAGAGTTAAGTACTAAATATCCATCCTGATAAAAACATAGGTACATAATCCCACTACATAACTAATAGCCATAATAGAAAAGATAAGCTGGGCTTTACATCAACGGTCCAAGCCCCAAAAGATAGATAAAGAAATCTGATCAAAGCCCACTAGTGCTAGGCCCAACCTGAGGACCTGAGGGGAAAAAAGATAAAAACAACGGGGTCAGACATAAGTCCGAGTGAGCCCTATAACTTTAACAATACAATCATTAAAGTAATTAGGGTATGATATAAACTTGGTACGGTAATGACTGGGGATAAATGACTACACTAAGCAGCCAACTACACTAAGATATCGGTAAAGACGCATCTACCCACCCAAGGGTAATTACTACACTGCACCACACCAGTCATTCCTACTTAAAGGTTGATCCCACCCAAGGACTTAGAAAATTTAACTAGTAGTTTCGTGTACCCCTAGCTGACTACATAGGTGCCGTCTGCCCCTATCTCCACTAGGTGTACCCACTACTCCCCAAGCGATCGGCTCCCTACCGTAGATACCCGTGCGGGCCCCACAATGGGGTGTATCACTCCCCAAAGTGGCAACCCGATACAATCAACGGTGCACGGCTTATACCTACACGATGCAACAACGTCTTACCTACCAGCCCGGGTCCACACACGCATATGAAACCCGTTAGACTTGCGTTGCCACCGCTAACCCGTTTTGGCCTCTTATAGTCAAGCCCAGTACGCGTGTCCCGTCCTCGACATGGGTCGAGCCCAATAAGATACATATGGGTTACTGGTTGAAATGGGCCCCCACAAGCTACCCACCTAAGCTTGTCCCTTTTTCTAGTGCATCCCATTTAACCCTTTAATCATGTTTAATTACATGTTTCCACTTGGTTAAGTATTCTAATCGTATTTTCTATTGCCACCCAAGGCAACCCACTAGATTTCCACATGCCACCCAAGGCACTTACTTGATTTACACATGCCACCCAAGGCACCCACTTAAACCCTCATGCCCCACTACATGCTTATCTGGTTAAGTGTTTCTTAATTGATTAAGACCGTAACCTTTGCAAAGACCACTCACATTAGACTATCTTTTATGGCAGCGGGATTTGCCGGTCGGGTCCGGGCAGCCTTACGCCATAACCGAGTCTAACCTCGTGTCTTTACACTTGTCACGTATTTAGTTTATGCCTAAGACCTCTCACATTGGGCCAATCATTTGTAACCGCTGGATTTGCCGGTCGGTTCCGGGCAGTCTTATGCTATGAAAGGGTCCAACCTCGTGTCTTAGTCGATTAATTATACCTAATTAATCACCCCAATAATTTGTATTAATTATCCCTAATTAATTACAAATTTAACGATGTACATAATTGACTCAATTATGTCCATCCACTTTATGGTATGCATAATCATACCAACTTCACACCATTTTATTAACATGAATATTAACCCCATCGTTCCCCACGTAATACGTTGACATGACATACTTAAAAGGGGAGATTCATCATAAACACAATGGGTTCAACTTGCATTAGCATCAACATGGGTTTTAAAGGTGTCAACATGCATATATGACCATAGCATCAAACCCAACTAGCATAAATAATCAACCCAAACTTGCATGAATCACATATGTCATAAAGAGGGTAACTTGCATAAGTTACTTATGTCATACAAAGAGGTAAACTTGCATATGTAGGTATGACATACAAAGGGGTTAACTTGCATATGTATGCATATCATACAAAGGTGTAAACTTGCACATGTTACTTGCATATAATCAAACACCAAACTTGCATAACATGTCATATATGAACTTGCATATAATCAAACACCAAACTTGCATAACATGTCATATATGAACTTGCATATAATCAAACACCAAACTTGCATAACATGTCATATATGAACTTGCATATAATCAAACACCAAACTTGCATAACATGTCATATATTAACTTGCATATAATCAAACACCAAACTTGCATAACATGTCATATATGAACTTGCATATAATCAAACACCAAACTTGCATAACATGGTGTCATAATGGATCAATGTTTATCATAGTGATTTGCATAACTAGCATCATGAACATATAGCATAAATTACACCCAACTTGCATAACTAGCTTCATGGGCACATAGCATCAAACTTGCATAACTTGCATCATGAACATATAGCATACAACTTGCATAACTAGCATCATGAACATATGGCATAAAACTTGCATAACTAACATCATGAACACATAGCATATGATAACATAACTTGCATTGATCCACATACCCAACCATAACCTCATTATATCCTATCATAATTAGTTTAGCAATTGCTTGCTAAAGGCATAGAAACTCACAACTTGTTGATAAGCACTCCTACGAAGAAGATTAAGTTGCTAGAGTTGATTAGAAGTTGATTTGAGAAGCTATCTTCCTCTTTAATTTGATGGAGGCTCCTTCAAGTTGCATTTTGACGGCATGATGGCATTGTATCTATTTTTAGTATGGATTAGGGTAGTCTTAGGGTGTATTTATAGATTAGTTAAGTGTTTTAGGCCATAGGATTAACCCTAGGATAGTTTAGAGCCATCAGATCTCGTCACAAGCCACCAAGCACAACCCAAAAGCCAAAATAGTGCATCCAGCCAAACTGGCCGAGCAAGCCAGGTTGCACCCTGTGTCGACAGGGGTGTCGACACTACTGTCGACACCCCCCCTGTGTGTGGACTCCCCAGTCGGCACGGGGGTCGACCTGGTGCTGGCGGGAATTTTCCCGCCTTGCCCTCCTTCTGCATTTGAAATCTGTTTTTTCGAAATTTGAATTTCTGAAAACTTCTTCGGGCCTTAACTGGGTCATACGGACTTTGATTTTCGAAAACTCGGACTCTATTTCGCGTATTTTTCCGAGATGAACGCAATGGCATAGCCCGTTTCCCCCGATTCAGATTTAGAATTTAATTCTGCCCTGTTTTATATTATAACAAGTTATTCATCCTACGGGGTGTTACATTCTCCCCTACTTAAAGGATTTCGTCCTCGAAATCTCTAAGTCAAGAAGAACGTATCCTACCAACCAAACAACCATCTACTAAACCATCAAACACTGGCATCCATTGTTGTAACGACCCGTGTTTTTCGACCATTTGAATATGAATATTTAAATTAGTTTTAAATATTTAATTTGGAATATCGATGGAGTTTAATATTTAATTCGTTATTTAAAACGACGTTTGAACATTTTATAGTTTATATATTATAATTCGAGCTTGAAAATCGCGTGCAGTTCGTAATATTTGGTTTTGAACTTCAACTGAGAATACAGGATTCGATATAAGCCGGATTTCTGTGAAACAAGACACGTTGGGACCGTATTGATGATAATTTTCATATGATAGAGAAAAATCCAGATTTCGTGTTATAATTTGATAGTGATGGCCAAATCAAAATTTGAAATAGTCGCTATAGAAAATCGTTATTAAATTATAGGCCTTTAAAGTAGCCGTTTTGCAAACGGACTCTGTTTTCGACGAAACTAGTTCCGTTGAGTTCGTATCGTCGATTAGAGTCAGGATAGGTATATAGTTTGTTATTTTTAGAGATCGAGAAATTTGGCGTTAAAAAGGGTAGGGCGGTTCGGGGTAAAAACAGCCTACCGGGGCAACAGTCTCAGAATGCGACGAAATTAGTGCCGTTGGGTTCGTATCGAAAAGTTATCATCGATGTTCGCAGTTTCAAGTTGATTCGATTTATCTGGTGACCGTGGAAAAATTAAACGCGTGTTCATTTCTGGTTTCATAAAGGAAATTTTTTCATACGACCTCGGATTTCGATGGAACTTGTTCCATTGGATCCGGAATATCGTTTTACATCAAGAACAGCCTTTTTATCAGTAAACAGAAATCGAGATCGTACTCGGAGTTATTGTATACCATATGAAACTATTTTGTCATATATATATATATCCTTAAGTATTTCATTGCGCATACTAGTTAAAGCCTACGCTGTTCCCTTCCCCAAGTATTACCCGCTGCATCATTTCATTTCAGTCAATAAAGAAAAGACGTGTACCTTTCCCAACAAACAACAGCTAACCTGTATATGTATGATGAAAACACAACTCAATGCAAGCTTAATCCTACGCTACAGCTAACCGATATGAAAGCCAACAGCTACGCCGAACATAAGCAGACCTACCTCTCCCTAAAACGTGCATGCCAAACCAAAGAAACTTGGCACCCAAACTTCACCATCTATAAATATACATTCCCCATTTCCTTTTTCTGTGCGTCCCATTTTTTCTCTTACTGTGCTTTTTCTGATATCCTCTTCCCACAATAAAAAAAAAGAGAAGGCTGCTGTCCCATAAACGAAGAAGGTGGAGTCCAAAGTGGATGGTGCGCATGCATATATGGGGGAAGATGAATGCATGCTGGTGCGAAGAAAGGTGTGGACGTGAGCAAACTGAAAGGTGGCGCAGTTCGGTTGATTTTCTGAAGCCAAGGCGTGATGGACTTTCACGGGATTGGTGGCGCTGGTCAAGGGTGGAGCATGGTACACGCCGGTGGTACCAGATGGAGGACCGGCGATCTGTTTTGGCTTGACGGTGTGGAGGTTTGATCGGTGCTGTTAGGACAAATAACGTGGTGAAGTTTTGAACACAGCGGGGTATCTGGCTCAGGAGTAAATTACGTGAAGGAGGAAACAACATTTGGATCGGCCTTATTGCTTACTGAACAATGGTAACAAAAGACCAGACTCAGAATAACAAAAGGAGAAGTCTGGTCGGTGTGATGGTTCGGGTTGAGGGAGCAGTAACCGGGGGTGGAGCAGAAGAATGAACAGTAAAAGGAAATCACATGGCCTAGGTATGTGAGGCTATCTAATTGCGTTTAAATTAATGAATATCCAACCCCAAGTACGTGACCGTTCTTCAACTCTGCCTTCAATTATAAATTAAAGTTTGAAAAAATGCCTAATCTCAATTATAAAGAACGTTAATCTAAGTAGTATACAGTGCGGCCACCGTACATTTTCAAAAGTGCCTAAGTAAATTTATTTATGTAGTCAAGTTAATGCCAATATAATAATAATAATTATTAAAGTTTAATTTGTTTAAATTCATGACGTGAACATTGTACAACGTCCTCATATCTTGACAGGATCAGACCAAGCAACAATGGAACGTATTGACGGACGTAACATTTTGAAGCTGTACTGAACGGAGTTGGAACCAACCGAAAACAAACCATTCTGACGTCTGGTAAAAATAAATGCAAAGGTGAGTTAAACTCACTCAGTTTACCCTTTTTATATTTTATATAAATTGGGTATTTTTATTTTATGTGCTCTGCTTGCCAATGGTTGACTGTTTTGCTAGTTATTTATCTGTTGATTTAACAGATGAAATTAAACTGTGTTTAATTTCAGTGAAATACTAAATCGTTATTTTTTACGATTTGTTCCAATAAAGGTGACTCACCTTGGTTGGTCACGTTTATTTATAAACGTGTTTAAATGGTTGCATTGTTTGAATTGCTTGTGGTGACGTTAAATGGTCGTTATTCAGTTTATAAGTTAAACAAAACTGAACAGTCTGATTTGAGATAACCATTTGAATACAGGGAAGAACAGGTTGGAGGGATCCAACCGGATTCCTCAAATATTGTTTGTTTTCATATTATCACATATGAATTGTCCTGTTTGGGGTGATTGATTTGATTGTTGATTTTTGACTGAACATTCAGCCTGTGTTGTGTTTAAACCAATGGGTGATATTGGTTGGGTATTTGGCAGCGTATGGCATATAAAATCAATCGTTTTATAAATATTGATTCACCGTCAGGTGAGTCAATAGCGATGAAGTTATAAAATGTATTTTATAACTGGAGATAGATTTTTGAACATATTAATTTGAATAAAAGTTATTCAAGAGAAAGAAATAAATATTTTATTTATGTAAGACTTTAAATTATTTTCAATTGATTTTATAAAGAAAGTTCCGATGTAAATCAGATTGATAAGTACGAGATAAGAAATAAAATCACATAGTTATTCAGGATGAGTTGCCATTTCGTACGACTGCTAGCGTAATTCGCAGGGCTGCAGATAGCCTACGGCGGTCGGATGTTTCCTGAGGGAATCAGGCGTAACCATTGTGATCGCTGTGATCTAGAGTCAAGCGAATGGAGTTAAGACGAATGTTAATTAATCAATTAGAGTTATTCAAATATCGTATTTTTGAATATTAAAAGAATTGGAAGTTTTAATTTAACAAAAAGTAAAGCAGTTTGTTAAAGGCCAAATGATGCAAAATACTGAACCAGTGAACTCATTGGAGTGTCATGATTGAAACACTGTATATTTTGATAGTTAAAACACCGACTATCAAATATGTCCAATACGATTGTTGGTATGGAAAGACCGGGATCGAATGTATATTCGAAAACCATTCCGTCCAACAAATACGTGAAGATATCAGAAGATGATCGAGGTGGTGCTGTGAAGACCGTGGATTTTCACGAGCGGAAGAACCACTAATCTCCTCTACCTGGCAAGTAGAGATAAGCTGTGATTCTGTCGTGGTTGGAATCAATGGGTTGCAAGGACTTCTCGCTACTGATCCATGGGGTGATTCCTATAATGGATGCAGTAGGAGAGTGCCTTCGGTTCATCCTGTTCCTGGGTGACGTATATGGACGGATGTCTGACAGAGTATTTCCAAAGGATCACGTACGTTGATTTCTTCAAACGTACGATAGTTGTTGGCAGGGAATTGCCATTCTCTAGCTTTCAGCTAGAGTATTTTTGTGGACGTCAATTAGTGATATCTGACGGATCTGACGATGTGGCATTCAGAGTAAATGGCGACCAGATGTCAAGAGTTAATTCTGGCCTCAAGCCTCATCAACTGGGAAATGACAAAAATCGGGCAGGCAGCATGGCTATGTGGGTCGCTCCCATTAGGGTGTATGATTACCTATCTAGAGGAAATCCTATTTGTTTCTTGTATCTATGTTTCGATGCTGTCCCTTGTCGGGAGACGGTTGCTGATCCCAACCGTCGGTGATATACATTCGATACTCTCAAGCGAAATGAGGGGTCGGTCATGTGAGGGCCGGGTTGCAAGAAGTTCTTGTTGAACCCAGTGTATTCGTCTCTAGAGATACACTATCGGAAGGTGGACCCATACCTTGTCAAGTTGGAATCCAATCTCCAATAAGCGCCCGCGGTTTCATTTGTATACTATATATGTGGAGCGTGAGATGCAAGCGTTCCACTAGATTTCTATTTACTTGTATTTAGACATTATTATAATATCAGACAAGATATTGGTTTCAAAATGTTTTGGGTTATCGTAAGGTAAAAACCGTCCGTGTTTATGTGTGGATTTGGTCTTACGATTATCCTTTTCTTTTGAAAAGATTTTGAACTTTAAAAATCATGATTGGATGATTCACCTTATTACTGTGCGAGTTTATCTCACTCTGGTTCACCAGACTGACCCGGTGTTTTGTAAATGCTCGGGTTAGACCGGGTTGTACAGGTTCAGGTTATCGACTGTTGTGAAGAGACGAGCTGGAGGTGTTCAGACGTATGATATTACTACTATTCCGCTGTGTGTTGTATATGGGAACAGGCTATTATAACTGTCCCATGGTATGATGTACTCTGATACTGTAAGTATTTTAAAGCTTTCAATAAAGATTATTTCTGTATTATATTTTGTTCCACTGCGATGTGAGACTCTGTGTAGTGTTTCTTCTTCTTCTTCTATTCTAATATTTCTTTCTTTCTTATCTCACCCTCTAAATTCTTTCTATTAATGATCTGGAATATTCGATGTCTGAATGGTCAACATGGTAGTTTGATGTTGATTTTCGGAGTCGAAAATCCCGGTTCGTTACAGTGGTATCAGAGCTGAAGGTTAAGTGATTACCTTGGCTCTGTGGCGTGACTCAATAGAGATGGGGTTAGCAATACCCTAGATTGAGTATGAGTATATATATATGAGTGAACGTATTTGTAGATTTTATATAAAAATTGTTTTATATTGTGGAGATTTATTGGGTGAGTTGTTTATGAATTCTGATCGATCAGTTTGATCCACTGTATCGATAGGGGTTTATAAACACTCGAATACGGTGGGTCGTCACGATATGTTTTGAAAAGAGGGTAAATGAGATAATTTTACCCAAATTATATTTTGATATAAAAGAATGATATATATTTGAAATATTTTAGTATATTGGATGTGTTGGTTGATTATAATTGAAAAAGTTATATAAATAACCAATTCAAATTCGTATAATATAAAAGCAGATTAATTGAATCTGAATTAAATCAGAACTAGAATTAAAATGCTGAAAACTGGGAAAAGTGTTCATAAAGGGATTTGAGTTAAATATAATTTTAAGATCCTGGGAGATTTTAAATTGTTTACAAGCATCGTGAATTTTATTTTGAAATAGATTTCAAAATGAAAGTGTTTAAAATTGAAGTTTTGAAATAATATAGAATTGAACTCACTTCGATAACTGGGGGATAACTCTGAGGATGCTGGCCACATCATCAGTGTTCATTTCCGAGTTCTAAGTGACGAATTACTACCAAAAATCTTGTTTTGAACTGCTTTGAGAAAAAACGAGTTATTTGAATCCTGGAAAGAAATATTTGATTTTTGAAAAGAGCTGAACTGTTTGAAAACTCCCAGGGAAATTGTTTGAACAAAAACAAAATTTAAATAGAAATTTGTGAAAGAAAATATGAATCGAATTGGAACCAATTAACTGGAAATTGAATCGAGATATATTATATCGAGCAGAACAAGATTTTGAATTGGGAGACAGGAATCTGAAATGGTGTTGGATTGGTAATTCAAGAGTTGAAATCAATGATAGATGGAAATTGAGTTAAGAATGGGATTTGGCTTGGACGTGTGAAGGATTTGGTTATGAGGATAAAGTTGGAATTTCGTTGGGAATGCAATTGTATAAGCTGACAGGGTAGCAGATGGAAAGGATATAATGATATGCCCGACAAAAAGGTACACATTTATTTGGATTTGGAGATTTATGAGCCTATTGGGCAAGCCACTTGGCTGGTTATTTCTTTGGATTGGAGAAGGCCTAGAAAGGCGAGTTGGAGTTGTACCGATTGAGCCGTACAGAGGAGAGGCTGGCGAAATTTTTCGAAAATTTAAGGTGTTAGAAAATTTTCGATATTTTGAAAATATATATTAATTGTATTGAATTGATTTTGATTTAAAATAAATTGAATTTGGAAGTTAATGAATTTATAACGTTCTTTCTTACCTTAGCAATTTCGAGGACGAAATTATTTTAAGGGGGGAAGAATGTAACGACCCGTGTTTTTCGACCATTTGAATATGAATATTTAAATTAGTTTTAAATATTTAATTTGGAATATCGATGGAGTTTAATATTTAATTCGTTATTTAAAACGACGTTTGAACATTTTATAGTTTATATATTATAATTCGAGCTTGAAAATCGCGTGCAGTTCGTAATATTTGGTTTTGAACTTCAACTGAGAATACAGGATTCGATATAAGCCGGATTTCTGTGAAACAAGACACGTTGGGACCGTATTGATGATAATTTTCATATGATAGAGAAAAATCCAGATTTCGTGTTATAATTTGATAGTGATGGCCAAATCAAAATTTGAAATAGTCGCTATAGAAAATCGTTATTAAATTATAGGCCTTTAAAGTAGCCGTTTTGCAAACGGACTCTGTTTTCGACGAAACTAGTTCCGTTGAGTTCGTATCGTCGATTAGAGTCAGGATAGGTATATAGTTTGTTATTTTTAGAGATCGAGAAATTTGGCGTTAAAAAGGGTAGGGCGGTTCGGGGTAAAAACAGCCTACCGGGGCAACAGTCTCAGAATGCGACGAAATTAGTGCCGTTGGGTTCGTATCGAAAAGTTATCATCGATGTTCGCAGTTTCAAGTTGATTCGATTTATCTGGTGACCGTGGAAAAATTAAACGCGTGTTCATTTCTGGTTTCATAAAGGAAATTTTTTCATACGACCTCGGATTTCGATGGAACTTGTTCCATTGGATCCGGAATATCGTTTTACATCAAGAACAGCCTTTTTATCAGTAAACAGAAATCGAGATCGTACTCGGAGTTATTGTATACCATATGAAACTATTTTGTCATATATATATATATATCCTTAAGTATTTCATTGCGCATACTAGTTAAAGCCTACGCTGTTCCCTTCCCCAAGTATTACCCGCTGCATCATTTCATTTCAGTCAATAAAGAAAAGACGTGTACCTTTCCCAACAAACAACAGCTAACCTGTATATGTATGATGAAAACACAACTCAATGCAAGCTTAATCCTACGCTACAGCTAACCGATATGAAAGCCAACAGCTACGCCGAACATAAGCAGACCTACCTCTCCCTAAAACGTGCATGCCAAACCAAAGAAACTTGGCACCCAAACTTCACCATCTATAAATATACATTCCCCATTTCCTTTTTCTGTGCGTCCCATTTTTTCTCTTACTGTGCTTTTTCTGATATCCTCTTCCCACAATAAAAAAAAAAAAGAGAAGGCTGCTGTCCCATAAACGAAGAAGGTGGAGTCCAAAGTGGATGGTGCGCATGCATATATGGGGGAAGATGAATGCATGCTGGTGCGAAGAAAGGTGTGGACGTGAGCAAACTGAAAGGTGGCGCAGTTCGGTTGATTTTCTGAAGCCAAGGCGTGATGGACTTTCACGGGATTGGTGGCGCTGGTCAAGGGTGGAGCATGGTACACGCCGGTGGTACCAGATGGAGGACCGGCGATCTGTTTTGGCTTGACGGTGTGGAGGTTTGATCGGTGCTGTTAGGACAAATAACGTGGTGAAGTTTTGAACACAGCGGGGTATCTGGCTCAGGAGTAAATTACGTGAAGGAGGAAACAACATTTGGATCGGCCTTATTGCTTACTGAACAATGGTAACAAAAGACCAGACTCAGAATAACAAAAGGAGAAGTCTGGTCGGTGTGATGGTTCGGGTTGAGGGAACAGTAACCGGGGGTGGAGCAGAAGAATGAACAGTAAAAGGAAATCACATGGCCTAGGTATGTGAGGCTATCTAATTGCGTTTAAATTAATGAATATCCAACCCCAAGTACGTGACCGTTCTTCAACTCTGCCTTCAATTATAAATTAAAGTTTGAAAAAATGCCTAATCTCAATTATAAAGAACGTTAATCTAAGTAGTATACAGTGCGGCCACCGTACATTTTCAAAAGTGCCTAAGTAAATTTATTTATGTAGTCAAGTTAATGCCAATATAATAATAATAATTATTAAAGTTTAATTTGTTTAAATTCATGACGTGAACATTGTACAACGTCCTCATATCTTGACAGGATCAGACCAAGCAACAATGGAACGTATTGACGGACGTAACATTTTGAAGCTGTACTGAACGGAGTTGGAACCAACCGAAAACAAACCATTCTGACGTCTGGTAAAAATAAATCCAAAGGTGAGTTAAACTCACTCAGTTTACCCTTTTTATATTTTATATAAATTGGGTATTTTTATTTTATGTGCTCTGCTTGCCAATGGTTGACTGTTTTGCTAGTTATTTATCTGTTGATTTAACAGATGAAATTAAACTGTGTTTAATTTCAGTGAAATACTAAATCGTTATTTTTTACGATTTGTTCCAATAAAGGTGACTCACCTTGGTTGGTCACGTTTATTTATAAACGTGTTTAAATGGTTGCATTGTTTGAATTGCTTGTGGTGACGTTAAATGGTCGTTATTCAGTTTATAAGTTAAACAAAACTGAACAGTCTGATTTGAGATAACCATTTGAATACAGGGAAGAACAGGTTGGAGGGATCCAATCGGATTCCTCAAATATTGTTTGTTTTCATATTATCACATATGAATTGTCCTGTTTGTGGTGATTGATTTGATTGTTGATTTTTGACTGAACATTCAACCTGTGTTGTGTTTAAACCAATGGGTGATATTGGTTGGGTATTTGGCAGCGTATGGCATATAAAATCAATCGTTTTATAAATATTGATTCACCGTCAGGTGAGTCAATAGCGATGAAGTTATAAAATGTATTTTATAACTGGAGATAGATTTTTGAACATATTAATTTGAATAAAAGTTATTCAAGAGAAAGAAATAAATATTTTATTTATGTAAGACTTTAAATTATTTTCAATTGATTTTATAAAGAAAGTTCCGATGTAAATCAGATTGATAAGTACGAGATAGGAAATAAAATCACATAGTTATTCAGGATGAGTTGCCATTTCGTACGACTGCTAGCGTAATTCGCAGGGCTGCAGATAGCCTACGGCGGTCGGATGTTTCCTAAGGGAATCAGGCGTAACCATTGTGATCGCTGTGATCTAGAGTCAAGCGAATGGAGTTAAGACGAATGTTAATTAATCAATTAGAGTTATTCAAATATCGTATTTTTGAATATTAAAAGAATTGGAAGTTTTAATTTAACAAAAAGTAAAGCAGTTTGTTAAAGGCCAAATGATGCAAAATACTGAACCAGTGAACTCATTGGAGTGTCATGATTGAAACACTGTATATTTTGATAGTTAAAACACCGACTATCAAATATGTCCAATACGATTGTTGGTATGGAAAGACCGGGATCGAATGTATATTCGAAAACCATTCCGTCCAACAAATACGTGAAGATATCAGAAGATGATCGAGGTGGTGCTGTGAAGACCATGGATTTTCACGAGCGGAAGAACCACTAATCTCCTCTACCTGGCAAGTAGAGATAAGCTGTGATTCTGTCGTGGTTGGAATCAACGGGTTGCAAGGACTTCTCGCTACTGATCCATGGGGTGATTCCTATAATGGATGCAGTAGGAGAGTGCCTTCGGTTCATCCTGTTCCTGGGTGACGTATATGGACGGATGTCTGACAGAGTATTTCCAAAGGATCACGTACGTTGATTTCTTCAAACGTACGATAGTTGTTGGCAGGGAATTGCCATTCTCTAGCTTTCAGCTAGAGTATTTTTGTGGACGTCAATTAGTGATATCTGACGGATCTGACGATGTGGCATTCAGAGTAAATGGCGACCAGATGTCAAGAGTTAATTCTGGCCTCAAGCCTCATCAACTGGGAAATGACAAAAATCGGGCAGGCAGCATGGCTATGTGGGTCGCTCCCATTAGGGTGTATGATCACCTATCTAGAGGAAATCCTATTTGTTTCTTGTATCTATGTTTCGATGCTGTCCCTTGTCGGGAGACGGTTGCTGATCCCAACCGTCGGTGATATACATTCGATACTCTCAAGCGAAATGAGGGGTCGGTCATGTGAGGGCCGGGTTGCAAGAAGTTCTTGTTGAACCCAGTGTATTCGTCTCTAGAGATACACTATCGGAAGGTGGACCCATACCTTGTCAAGTTGGAATCCAATCTCCAATAAGCGCCCGCGGTTTCATTTGTATACTATATATGTGGAGCGTGAGATGCAAGCGTTCCACTAGATTTCTATTTACTTGTATTTAGACATTATTATAATATCAGAAAAGATATTGGTTTCAAAATGTTTTGGGTTATCGTAAGGTAAAAACCGTCCGTGTTTATGTGTGGATTTGGTCTTACGATTATCCTTTTCTTTTGAAAAGATTTTGAACTTTAAAAATCATGATTGGATGATTCACCTTATTACTGTGCGAGTTTATCTCACTCTGGTTCACCAGACTGACCCGGTGTTTTGTAAATGCTCGGGTTAGACCGGGTTGTACAGGTTCAGGTTATCGACTGTTGTGAAGAGACGAGCTGGAGGTGTTCAGACGTATGATATTACTACTATTCCGCTGTGTGTTGTATATGGGAACAGGCTATTATAACTGTCCCATGGTATGATGTACTCTGATACTGTAAGTATTTTAAAGCTTTCAATAAAGATTATTTCTGTATTATATTTTGTTCCGCTGCGATGTGAGACTCTGTGTAGTGTTTCTTCTTCTTCTTCTATTCTAATATTTCTTTCTTTCTTATCTCACCCTCTAAATTCTTTCTATTAATGATCTGGAATATTCGATGTCTGAATGGTCAACATGGTAGTTTGATGTTGATTTTCGGAGTCGAAAATCCCGGTTCGTTACAATTGTCCTTAAAGTTTCTAATGCTGTATGAACATATGCAAAGAGTGTGTGTATATGTTCCCTGTCTAATGCAAACTCAGGCGGTCTACTGATTCAGTTGACCTCCTTAATGCAAACCATGATAGTGCCATGCATCCAATATGTATGCGAAAGAACCCTATCGACACATACTATCTCTACATGTGTGCACATCCATACACCAAAATGCATCATCCATATGATAACACAACCATTATACATCCATTAATATAGCTACCTACACACATTATATGCAATATGCAATATGAAGTGACTGAGCCGATCTAGTGCCTAGAGTGTGTGTATATGCATCCACGAGCAACCACTAGCAAACACTTGCATCCACACGCATCCATCAATCATAACATGTCTCAAACACATGTTTCAACCATAGGTTTACCTTATCTAAAGGTCAAAGATACTAATGGGAGGACATACTAAAGATAAGATAAGTACTAGACAAATGATAAAGGAGAAGTTAAAAGACATACCCTCAAAAAGGAATGGGTACAGTGAACGCATCTTCGCTTCTGTCTCCCAAGTAGCATTGCTCTCATCCTCTCCCCATTGCACTTTGACTAGTCGAACCTCTCTGTTTCTCAACTTCCTAACCTCTGACCCAAGGATGCGAGTAGGAGCTCGTCGAATCGTCGCATCACGCTCTACCTCCACTTCTCTAAGCAAGCTCGGCTCTACCACCTCTGCGGTCTCATGTAGGCACTTCCTCGAATGTGACACATGGAATACGTCATGTACCCCACTAAGTCTCTCGGGTAAATCCACTCTATATGCCATCCGTCCAATCCTTTCCTTAATAGGAAACGGTCCTACAAATCTTGGTGCTAACTTCCCAACGGACCCAAAGCGAACAACATTCCGTAATGGAGATACTTTAACAAAGACCATGTCCCCAACATCAAACTCAAGATCCGTCCTCCTCTTGTCCGCGTAAGATTTCTGCCTATCTTGCGCTGGTTTCATCCTTCTTCGAATCAAATCAATCTTTTCCGAAGTCTCTCTAACCATATCAGGCCCAAGCAAGATCTTATCCATAGATTCCCACCAACATGTAGGTGATCGACAAGGCCTTCCATAAAGAGCTTCAAAAGGAGCCATGCCAATACTAGATTGAAAGCTGTTATTATATGCGAACTCCACCGATGGAAGATGCTCTTCCCATGTACCTCCAAAATCTAAGATACATAGTCTCAAAAGGTCTTCTAGAACACGATTCACCCTCTCGGTCTGGCCGTCATTCTGAGGATGATATACAGTGCTCAAACACAACTGAGTCCCTACTGCCTCTTGCAAACAATTCCAAAACTCGCTAGTGAAGATAAGATCTCGATCGCTCACAATGCTAGAAGGTACACCATGCAACCGAACTATCTCTCGAAGGTAAACTGAAGCTAGCCATGGAGCAGTCCTCTTACTCTTCACGGGTATGAAATGGGCACTCTTAGTAAGTCTGTCTACCACAACCCAAATTCCCGTATTACCCTTCCTCGATCTCGGTAACCCATTAATAAAATCCATCGAGACGCTATCCCACTTCCATTGCGGAACTTTCAATGGGTGAAGCAACCCACCGGGTTTCTTTTGCTCCGCTTTCACTTGTTGGCACACCCTAAGACTGGAGCTGTGGTTAAAGCTCTCTTTAACCGTTGGAACGCATCATCACAATCTACGTCCCATGTGAAGACCAGATTCTTCTTCGTCAAGCGAGTTAATGGGGCTGATATTTTCGCGAAGTCCTTGATAAACTTCCTATAGTTGCCAGCCAACCCCAAGAAACTCCTCACATCGGTAGCATTCTTCGGAACCTTCCAATCTTGGATGGACACTACCTTCGCGGGATCCACAACTATCCCTTCCTTGGAGACCACGTGCCCCAAGAACCGCACTTCCTTCCTCCAAAAGTGACATTTAGAGAATTTAGCCTTAAGGCTATGCACTCGAAGAGTCTCCAACACTTCCCTAAGATGTAGGGCATGCTCTTCTTCACTCTTAGAAATGACTAAGATATCATCCACAAAGACCACCACGAACTTATTAAGGTACTCCCTGAACACCCTACTCATCAAATCAACAAAGTATGCAGGGGCGTTCGTCAAACCAAATGGCATCACAAGCCACTCATAGAAACCATCCGGAGTCCTAAAGGCAGTCTTCTCTATACTATCCTCAGCCACTCTCAACTGATGAAACCCCGTGGCTAAGTCCAACTGCGAGAACACTGAGGCGCCAACCAACTGATCAAAGAGATCATCAATCCTCGGCATTGGGTGTCTATTCTTCTTTGTGAGCTTGTTGAGTTCTCTATAGTCTACACAAAGTCTGAGGGACCCATCCTCCTTCGTGGCAAAAACTACCGGAGCACCCCACTCCGATATACTTTGTCTTATGAACCCCTTCTCAAGCAACTCTCCTACTTGCTTATGGAGTTCCCTCCTCTCACGAGGAGCCATGTGGCGCACTGGCAAAGATACTGGCTTAGCATTGTCCACCAGATATATTCGGAAGTCTATCTCCCGCTTCGGAGGTAAGCCCTTCACCTCTTCAAACACATCCGAGAACTCCCGGACCACTCTAACAGATCGCAAACTCTCGACCGAAGCGTCAAGCGATTCAAGATAACTTAGCATAACAGAATCCATGGGATTACAAGAGATCTCGAGAGTGTTCCCCAAGCGGGTCATGAGCCTAACAACTCTCCTTTTGCAATCAAGAACAGCACCATTACTGGATAACCAGTCCATGCCCAAAATCAACCCATAGCCCGTGAAGCCCAAAACAAAAGCATCACATCTAAACTCAACGCTAAGTATAGAAATCTTCAAACCCAAACATATCATGGACAAATAAGTGGAGCCCCCAATTGGGTTTGAAACAACCAAGGGATCATCTACTAGACTGGTGTCTAAGTGCAGTGACTCAACTAATGATGATGAGATAAACGAATGCGATGCGCCAGAGTCGAATAAAGTAAGGACAGGATGATCAAACAGAAAAACCAGACTTTCAACGGAAATAGTTCTACCTCTTTCCTGAATCGGTGGAACCGCGAGAGCCTGAACTTGCCCCCTTGCCTGACCCGGTGCCATAAGAGCTTGCACCTGTCCTCCTGAGGTAGATCCCGTCCTTTGCCCCTTCTTAGGGCAGTCCTTCACTAGATGCCCTGCTTCGCCACAGTGGAAGCAGCCAGTCTTCTTCTTCTTCCGACAATCTTTGCTTAGGTGGCCTGGTGTCCCACAATTGAAGCACTTCTTCTTTCCCTTGCCACCGTTGCCTTTCCCACCCTTGTTTTGCTGTTGCTGTTGAGGTCTCTTCTGATCTCCTTTCTTCTCGGGTGCCTTATTAGCATTGGGACCCATCTCTTCCTCATGCATGAGTGCCATGTCTACTAGCTTCTCAAAGGTGGCCCCCATAGGGATGTGAGTCATAGCCAATCCATGCATCGGTTCATTCAAGCCTTTAACGAACCTCAAAGCCTTCTTCTCCGGTGTATTCACCATGTCTATGTCAAACCTTGCCAATTGATTAAACTTGTTGACATATTCCTTCACTGATAGGTTTCCTTGCTTTAGAGTCAAGAACCTTTCCATATACAGGTTTTCTTCCGCCCTTGAAAGAAATTTTGCCACAAACCTTTGTCTGAAATCCGCCCAAGAGTCAACAGGGCGCTCTCCATTAGTGACCTCCCACCAGAACGAGGCCTCTCCCTTCATTAACCAAGCAGCTAACTTGACTTTCTTTCCTTCTTCCAACTCAAAGATATCTATCAACTCTTCCACCTCCTTAAGCCAATCCCTAGCTTCCACAAAAGTTTCTGATCCTTGAAAAGGTTTCCCTCCCATAGCCTTAAATTCCTTGCAAGTCTTAGCAAAAGTATCCGCTCGAGGATGAGGAGGGGGAGGAAGATCGGGTGCTACTGTTGGTGGAGGAACATTTGCTGGACCCGCAGTGGCGGCCCTAGCCTCCATCAACCTCCTATACCATACTGGTATCGCTACGCCCTCCGGAAAGTTAAGATCTTCAGCCATGCTGAAACGAAAAAGGAAAGATTCAAGACGGAGAATTCGAAAGATAAAGATATGGCTATTGGGGATTATGCTTTTCTTTCAAAAACTTTTCTCTCAAAAGACATGTTTTTGAAAATACTTCTTCCAAAAATGTTTTTAGAAAAATAGTTTTTCTAAAAGTTTTATCTGTTCCGGTAACCTTCAGCTCTGATACCACGTGTAACACCCCACACCCGCTAAGGTCACTCACTATGGGAATGCCTTAACTTCGGTGGAGTATTTTAAGTGAATATAGAACAGAAAAATTACAACAGGACAGATATAAATAATACTTGTTAACTAAAACATCATTTCATTGCAGCAGAAAGTAAACATGTTTGGTTACAAAACCATAAAACAAGAGTTAAGTACTAAATATCCATCCTGATAGAAACATAGGTACATAATCCCACTACATAACTAATAGCCATAATAGAAAAGATAAGCTGGGCTTTACATCAACGGTCCAAGCTCCAAAAGATAGATAAAGAAATCTGATCAAAGCCCATTAGTGCTAGGCCCAACCTGAGGACCTGAGGGGGAAAAAGATAAAAACAACGGGGTCAGACATAAGTCTGAGTGAGCCCTATAACTTTAACAATACAATCATTAAAGTAATTAGGGTATGATATAAACTTGGTACGGTAATGACTGGGGATAAATGACTACACTAAGTAGCCAACTACACTAAGATATCGGTAAAGACGCATCTACCCACCCAAGGGTAATTACTACACTGCACCACACCAGTCATTCCTAATTAAAGGTTGATCCCACCCAAGGACTTAGAAAATTTAACTAGTAGTTTCGTGTACCCCTAGCTGACTCCATAGGTGCCGTCTGCCCTATCTCCACTAGGTGTACCCACTACTCCCCAAGCGATCAGCTCCCTACCGTAGATACCCGTGCTGGCCCCACAGTGGGGTGTATCACTCCCCAAAGTGGCAACCCGATACAATCAACGGTGCACGGCTTATACCTACACGATGCAACAACGTCTTACCTACCAGCCCGGGTCCACACACGCATATGAAACACGTTGGACTTGCGTTGCCACCGCTAACCTGTTTTGGCCTCTTATATTCAAGCCCCGTACGCGTGTCCCGTCCTCGACATGGGTCGAGCCCAATAAGATACATATGGGTTACTGGTTGAAATGGGCCCCCACAAGCTACCCACCTAAGATTGTCCCTTTTTCTAGTGCATCTCACTTAACCCTTTAATCATGTTTAATTACATGTTTCCACTTGGTTATGTATTCTAATCGTATTTTCTATTGCCACCCAAGGCAACCCACTAGATTTCCACATGCCACCCAAGGCACTTACTTGATTTCCACATGCCACCCAAGGCACCCACTTAACCCCTCATGCCTCACTACATGCTTATCTGGTTAAGTGTTTCTTAATTGATTAAGACCGTAACCTTTGCAAAGACCTCTCACATTAGACTATCTTTTATGGCAGCTGGATTTGCCGGTCGGGTCCGGGCAGCCTTACGCCATAACCGAGTCTAACCTCGTGTCTTTACACTTGTCACGTATTTAGTTTATGCCTAAGACCTCTCACATTGGGCCAATCATTTGTAGCCGCTGGATTTGCCGGTCGGTTCCGGGCTGTCTTATGCTATGAAAGGGTCCAACCTCGTGTCTTAGTCGATTAATTACACCTAATTAATCACCCCCATAATTTGTATTAATTATCCCTAATTAATTACAAATTTAACGATGTACATAATTGACTCAATTATGTCCATCCCCTTTATGGTATGCATAATCATACCAACTTCACACCATTTTATTAACATGAATATTAACCCCACCGTTCCCCACGTAATACGTTGACATGACATACTTAAAAGGGGAGATTCATCATAAACACAATGGGTTCAACTTGCATTAGCATCAACATGGGTTTTAAAGGTGTCAACATGCATATATGACCATAGCATCAAACCCAACTAGCATAAATAATCAACCCAAACTTGCATGAATCACATATGTCATAAAGAGGGTAACTTGCATAAGTTACTTATGTCATACAAAGAGGTAAACTTGCATATGTAGGTATGACATACAAAGGGGTTAACTTGCATATGTATGCATATCATACAAAGGTGTAAACTTGCACATGTTACTTGCATATAATCAAACACCAAACTTGCATAACATGTCATATATGAACTTGCATATAATCAAACACCAAACTTGCATAACATGTCATATATGAACTTGCATATAATCAAACACCAAACTTGCATAACATGTCATATATGAACTTGCATATAATCAAACACCAAACTTGCATAACATGTCATATATGAACTTGCATATAATCAAACACCAAACTTGCATAACATGTCATATATGAACTTGCATATAATCAAACACCAAACTTGCATAACATGTCATATATGAACTTGCATATAATCAAGGGTGCGTTTTTTACAGGTCCCTATTAAGTTTCAAAATATAAAAAAAACCCGGCGATAAAAGTAATATAGAAAACATCCCTATTTTTGAATTTCCGCTAAAAAAATTCCAGATCTACCCTTACACACCTAAAAAACTATCCAATAACTATTTGTCCTCATTTACTTAGTCTATCGCTCCTATTATCTCGCTCATAAACCTAATCCAACAATTCTGGAAAACATTCAATCACTCCAACGTGGTTTTTTTTTTTAACGAAAAACTAGACAAATATATACATAAATTACGTAAAATGATATTTTTTATTACTTTTTTTTTATTTTTACGAAAAACTAGACAATTATATACATACATTACATAAAATGATTTTTTTTATTACTTTTTTTTTATTTTCACGAAAAACTGGACAATTATATACATATATTACGTAAAATTGCATACATTTATGCAACTAAGTGTAATAATTGCATAAATATAGTAATATTATGCAGAAAATAAATCATTAGTTTTGCGCAACTAAGTGAAATAATTGCATATATATACAGAACTGTACTGCACAATTGCTGAAACAAAAAAAATGACAAAAAAGTAAATACAGATAATTATAACAACATGCATATATATATGCAAATAACAGAAATATGTGCATACTTACATGAAAAATTTCATATCATTTACATGTACTACATCAAAAAATAAGTACAGACCACATTTACATGTACTACATCAAAAATTTCAGAACATTTACAAAGCAGAGATGATGGTCTTTTGAAGAGCAAGTTATTTTGTTAAGACCCAGCTTATTGCGTAAACCACATCTAGTAGTCTCTGTAGAAACAACAAATGTGTTCAATCATTCGGAAAAAGATGGACGACCGAGCTTCAACAACACTAGTACACCAATATCCGCCGGAACACTGTTATCAAAAAAAGAAAATCAACATTAATAAGCTTAATGTGCAGTAACCTAAATTACAAAAACTGCTTCAGAATAATATAAATACATGCGTACAATTCAGCAAAATAACAATAATTTCTGAATATTTATATGCAAGTATTCCAGATATATGCATAGAAATATGAATATATTTGTAAAATAATATGTTTTTGTTTGTTTGATAAAAAATTGCATACATATATGCATATATTAAGAATAGCTGCATATTTCTCCGCAACTTTTTAGCAGAAGTTCAGCAAAAATCAAAGATATTTTCCTACATCTTACACAATAATTTCATAATATTTATAAGCAAGTATTCCAGATATATGCATAGAAATATGAATATATTTGTAAAATAATATGTTTTTCTGTTTGTTTGATAAAAAATTGCATACATATATGCATATATTAAGAATAGCTGCATATTTCTCCGCAACTTTTTAGCAGAAGTTCAGCAAAAATCAAAGATATTTTCCTACATCTTACACAATAATTTCAGAATATTTATATGCAAGTATTCCAGATATATGCATAGAAGTATGAATATATTTATAAAATAATATGTTCTTCTGTTTGTTTGATAAAAAACTGCATACATATATGCAAATATTAAGAATAGCTGCATATATGTCCGCAACTTTTCATCATCTTACAGATCGCGATTTTGAATATTTTTCTGTTTGCATTTTCATCAAAAATTGAATACATATATGCATATATTTAAGAATAGCTGCATAATTGTCCGCAACTTTTTAACAGAAATTCAGCAAGAATCAACCATGTTGCAAAAGAAAACTTTAAAACTGTATACACTCTCAATTAAAACACACATTACAAATTGTCATTCCAGGGAGTTGTCGAATGAGTTTTACAGATAGAAAATATAAATATAGTGACATACAAATAAGATTAAAACATAGTCAAATGATTGAATTACTAGCCGCCCAAAAAAACTAGAACAATACCTTTCGCTGAAATAACTTCGTTGTCGCGCCCGTCTGCCTGGATTGCTAATCTCTCCTTCTATGCAAATTGAAATCCAAATCGCTTGACTGGATTCGATGCGATGCCTGCCAGAATCACTGGAATCGCTGCTGACTCTTCGCTAGAACCAAAAATTGAACGCGATAAGAATTTTGGGGATTAAGGGGTTTCGGTTGAAGGAGGAAGCAGCCACCGATTAGAGGCCATCAATTTTGTTGGAGCCGCCGCCGCCATGAAGAACGAATTTTAGGTTTCTGGAAAAGAAAAAAAAAGTAAATACGTAATGAATAGATCCAACCTAGGTAAATACGGCGTGAATTAAGAAAAAGGGCACTTTTGTAAAAATACCAGCCGCTGTTTGAAATTAGGGATGTAATTTATATGTTTTGAAACAGGAGGATGTGAGCCTAATTAAGTTTGCTTTTAGGGATGTGTGCCTAATTTTCACTATAATCAAACACCAAACTTGCATAACATGGTGTCATAATGGATCAATGTTTATCATAGTGATTTGCATAACTAGCATCATGAACATATAGCATAAATTACACCCAACTTGCATAACTAGCTTCATGGGCACATAACATCAAACTTGCATAACTTGCATCATGAACATATAGCATACAACTTGCATAACTAGCATCATGAACATATGGCATAAAACTTGCATAACTAACATCATGAACACATAGCATATGATAACATAACTTGCATTGATCCACATACACAACCATAACCTCATTATATCCTATCATAATTAGTTTAGCAATTGCTTGCTAAAGGCATAGAAACTCACAACTTGTTGATTAGCACTCCTATGAAGAAGATTAAGTTGCTAGAGTTGATTAGAAGTTGATTTGAGAAGCTATCTTCCTCTTTAATTTGATGGAGGCTCCTTCAAGTTGCATTTTGACGGCATGATGGCATTGTATCTATTTTTAGTATGGATTAGGGTAGTCTTAGGGTGTATTCATAGATTAGTTAAGTGTTTTAGGCCATAGGATTAACCCTAGGATAGTTTAGAGCCATCAGATCTCGTCACAAGCAACCAAGCACAGCCCAAAAGCCAAAATAGTGCACCCAGCCAAACTGGCCGAGCAAGCCAGGTTGCACCCTGTGTCGACAGGGGTGTCGACACTACTGTCGACACCCCCCCTGTGTGTCGACTCCCCAGTCGACACGGGGGTCGACCTGGTGCTGGCGGTAATTTTCCCGCCTAGCCCTCCTTCTGCATTTGAAATCTGTTTTTTTTGAAATTTGAATTTCTGAAAACTTCTTCGGGCCTTAACTGGGTCATACGGACTCCGATTTTCGAAAACTCGGACTCTATTTCGCGTATTTTTCCGAGACGAACGCAATGGCATATCCCGTTCCCCCCGATTCAGACTTTAAAATTTAATTCTGCCCTGTTTTATATTATAACAAGTTATTCAACCTACGGGGTGTTACAGTATATCACCAACAGTTGGGATCAGCAAACGTTTCCCGAATGGGACAGCATCAACAATAGATTTTTAGAAGTAAATGAAACTCTAGATCAGGTGATTATACACCCTACTTCGGTGCAACCGACTTAGCCATGTTGCCTGCCCGATTTCTGTCATTTACCGGATGTGAGGCTAGAAGTTACGCATTATCTTCACATCAGATTCACTTCAAATGCCACATCGTCAGATCCATTAAAATCACTAACTTGACGTCTACAACCGTACATTACATGTCAGCTAAAAGAAGTTTCCTTCTCCGCTTCCACTCTTGGTACGGGTGAAGAAATCAATGTACGTGACCTTTCCGGAAATACTCTGTCAGACATTCATCCATACAAGTCATCCAGGAACAGGATGAACCGAAGGCACTATTCAGTACATCCATCTTAGGCACTGTTATCTAAGACTTATACAATAGCCCTTGCACTTTACTCCGTCTTCAATTATCTTTGGCATATATGATTCGCAACGCTTATGCCAATACAGAGTGGTTCTTTGGATAATAATCCAACCGGTCTCTCCATATTAACAACGTTAAAATGGTCAAAACTTTGATAGTCTACGATTTAACTATCAAAGAAAAACACGTGTGCAAACAACGATATTATTTCCAAATGGAAATTCTATCAATCAATCATGAGTCATATATATATATCTATATATATTCATATTTCCTTATTTCCACATTTGATTACGTTTCTGATTCTATTTGGAAAACATTTCCAAATCTTCTTTACTTGGATTTAAACAGATGTTTAAATCAACATCGCGACGTCAACTCGAACTACTATACTTATTTGCTAAAACCACTTAACCACTTCACACTCTCTAACCTTAACCATTTCTAAATTAAAAACGAAGTCAATCAAGTTGGGGTATAACTACCTCTCAGACCTTAACTGAACAACATTTCAAATCTCGAAATAGGTTAAGTCCATTTTTTAACTCTTTAACACTTCCTTACGTAACTCCTTTCAAATAAACTATATTCGAAAATCCCTTAAATCTCTATTTGTTTAACTCTAATCGATTTACTCTTTTACTTCTATTTGAATAAACTAAACTCGATCAACTCATTTTAACTCGATTCGAATAACCCCATCGAATAACTAAATTCGATAACTCCTTCGAATAAACTATATTCGATAACCCCTTCGATTAAACTAATAATCGATAATTCCTTCGATTAACTAATAATCGATAACTCCTTCGAATAAACTATATTCGATAACTCGCTTCGATTGAACTAATAATCGATAACTCCTTCGATTTACTAAAAATCGATAACTCCTTCGAATAAACCATATTCGATAATCTCCTCTCGAATAAACGATATTCGAAAATCTTCCCTTTCGAATAAACTAAATTCGATAATTCCTTTTCGACTAACTCTAATCGATTTACTCAAATCGATTAACTCTAATTCGATTAACCCTATTTAATTACTCTATTTGTTTAACTCTAACTCTAACTGGTTAACTCTAACAGATTTACTTTGACTGGTTAACCCTAACAGATTTACTCTGACTGGTCAACCCTAACTAGTTAACTCTAACTGGTTAACTCTAACAGATTTACTCTGACTGGTCAACCCTAATAGATTTACTTTGACTGGTCAACGCTAACTGGTTAATTTTAACTGGTTAACTCTAACTGGTTAACTCTAACAGATTAACTCGACTCGACTAACCCCTTTCGAATAACATATTCGATTTACTAACTTTCGAATACCATATTCGATTAACTCCCTTCGAATAACTTATATTCGATTTAACTCCTTTCGAATACCATATTCGATTTAACTCCTTTTCAAATAACAAATATTCGATTTAACTCCATTTGAATAATTCTATTTGATTAACTCTAGTTGGTTAATTCTAATTGGTTAACTCTAACTCTAATCGATTTCTCTTATTCGAGTACCCCTATTTGATAACGTTTATTCATTTATAAAGATTTACTTTTAGTAACGGTTCTGCACTTTAAAATGTTCTCTTTAATGATGTTACTTCACTTATACAAGTGTTGTGTATCCATTCTATTTAAACCTATCGATGTTAAAACCAATATCTCTTCTCTATATAAGTTCAGACTTATATATTCCATTTATCGAATGATAAATATTTAATTTATAAACTATTATTTATAAATTAATCTTTTCTATTTATTTGTTAAAACAGATTTTCATTTCTATTCATTTCCTAAATATTCCTTTGGTTTAATTCTATTTATTTATCAAATAAATATCCCTTTGATTTAATCCTATTTATTTAACAAATAAATATCTCCTTTTTCCTTTATTTATTCCCTAAATAAATAAATTCTTTTAACTCTTTATTTATGCTTTACCAGTATATTCCTTTATATTTGCTTTCAAATACGTTTCCTTTATATTTGATTTCAAATATATTCCTTTATATTTGATTTCAAATATATCTCCTTTATATTTGATTAACAAATAAATTCCTTCTATATTGATTTCAAATATATTCCATTATATTGCTTTCAAATATATTTCCTTTTCAATTTCATTTGTAAAGGTTTTACAAACATTTCTATTTCATTTTGATTTCTGAAAAATATTCTAACTCCTTATATTCCCGGGAAAATTCGCCATAACCTCCTTTATACCGGGAGCATCGGGAAAATCTACAAACCCACCACACAGTCCTTTCCATTCAAAAAGAAAATGGTTTGAAATTTATTTCCTTTCTAAATATCTTCTATTTATAAATATTCCAATTTATAAATATTTCTTATTTATAAATATTCCATTTATAAATATTTTATTTTCACTATCACTTTGAAAATTCCCTTATCAACATTCCGGTATGTTACGGTATTTAACATATCAAATTTCGATATCCAATATCATCCATACACACACAATCAACAACAGGTTATAATTCACATCGTATATCAAAATATATGAAAAACAATAAAATAACTGTTGAGGAATCCAGTTGGATTCCTCCAACCTGTCTCTCTAAATCACAGATGTTAAACAATATAGATTACATCACTTTCAGTTCTATATCATACATTCTGTTAAACAGAATCAATATATAAATTTAGCTAACTGACTAGCAGTTCAATCAAACAGTCAACACACAGTCACTCAACCAATATCTAACAGTTCTAAAAATACAACATGAAATTATAAACTGTTCAGAGTTAGTGAGATTTACTCACATTGGACGATCATCGTTAATAACGATAATTGTCGCTTGATTCAAACGGACAATTTATTTCGCTATAAATTGTAACGAGCACCAATCCAATCCCAGTCAGGCCCATCGTGTAGCCATCATCCATACGATCCCAACGGATCCGACGGTTTGAAATTCTGATATCGTATGGAATAGATATGTAAATTATAAGTTAATACCATATTTAAATTAAAAATAAACACAATTTATTTTCCTGTTGGGCTTACTTTTGATTCCCGGCCCAAACCCATTTAAACGAATCCGCTCAACCCTTTTGGCCCGCTCCCGTTCAACCCCCTCCTTCCTCGTCAAAAGAAATGCTGTAGCCTGCTCCTCCACGAAATGAACTGCTGTGACATTTCCTAACTCCTCACAACCTCATCAATCATAAAGGATTTATCCAATTAGAACCTCAATTGCATATATATACTTAGATTTTGCCTTACTTTAAAAATGCTCAGCCCACTGACTTTGAAAACCAGGTCCGCGACTTTTCTTCCTTCCGCGATTATACACTTCCGCTCCTTCTTAATCTGCAGATTCTTACTCCCCTTTTCTTGAACTCCATTCTCCATAAAACTTGGAACAGAAACCGTCGAACTTGCTCTCGTCGAACTCTCCATTTCAACTACAGTAAAGAATTTGACCCCCCTTTCAACCTTCCTTTTGTTTTACTCCTATACATAACGTATCAGCCAAGAACCTCCTCCACTATACTTGTATTTCATTTCTTCACGTCATCAGTAATCCTTCTAACTCCAAAGTAGAACACGTGAGCTCCTCCTTCTCAAACATTCAGACCGCAAGCTCCAGCTTTAAACTTCTCCTCCGCAAATACTATAGACCCAAAACGCACTCCTACTGACCTGTAGAACACACGGCAATCCGCGGCCCCCCATGCCATTTCCTTCTAGTTGCCATTGTCCATGAAGCTCCTTAACCTAGGTGATGTTGTAGTGTTCACGTTCGAGAAGAAGAGCATCGCTTGTTGGAAAACAGTTATGGCGAAGGTATTTTAGAAGAGGAGTGGGACGAGATGAACACCGTTTGGTTTTGAAACCGATTACATTTCTTCTGAAAGAACTGCAGTGGCGGCTACAAAAGGAATGGGGAGATTTGGAAATTAGGGCATTAGAGAAGTGGTTTATATAAACAAATTTTACTTGGCTGTTTATAAAGGTGCGTGGCTTACAATGGTCCAAGAAAAGTTTGAGATATTTTAGGGTAGGTTTTGGATATTATAAAATTTAGCGTACCTCGTTTCATAAAATTCCTTTCACCTACAGACTGAAATAAAGACACCGTTGTATTCAGTAAGGTGCCACGATCCCAGAAATATAATAATATCGGTAGGTTAACCCATTCTGTGAAACCCAAAAATGTTGATTACAGGGTGCGAAATACTGCCAATAAAAAGTTGCTTATTTAATTAATTAAAAATTACATTAAAATTCTAAAAATTAAATTATCACTACTTCCCAAAAGAACCTTGTCTAAATTCAAACCCGATATCTAGTTATATCGAATAAACCATTACGGTCGATAAACGATTCTATAGCGAATATTTTAAAATTTGATTTGGACATATCTCAAAATCTACACGACGAAATCCTGATTTTTCTCTTCCACTAGAAAGATATACTCCACCAGCTCCACGCGTTTCTTATTTCACAGAAATCCGGCTTAAAACGAATCATGTACATTCAGTTGAAGTTCAAATCGCCAAATTACGAACTGCAGCGCCATTTCAAGCTCGATTTTAATTATAATATAATTATACGTTCAAACTGTCATTCAAATAATATATTCGTTATTCTGATTCAATTCTAAACTGAATTAAATATCACAGATGATCCAGTTCACAACATATCGCCATTTCAGCCAATTCTGATCATTTCAAAATTAAATATATTATTTAATTTATTATTTTAATTAAATATTCACCATTATTTATTTCCATGACCATTAAATTCTCTATATCACTATTAACATAATTAAATAAATTAATTATAATACCTCTGCCAATGCGGGTCATTACAAATTCCCAGACGTCATTTCGTTCGAACTGGTTTAGCTCTTCTTGCATTGCGATAATCCAGTAATCATCCGTAGAAGCTTCTTTCGGATTCTTGGGTTCAATATTTGAAAGGAAAGCTACATGACTTATTTGATTTAATTGACTTCTTGTACGAACGTGTGTGTCAATTTCACCAATAATATTTTGTGTAGGATGATCTTTTAATATTCTGGGAGGTGATCTATTATGTTCTATAGGACTATTATTTATAATATTATTATTTGTATTTTCAATATTATCAATATTTTCATCATCATCATTGTTTTTTATATTTTTATTATAATTTTCATCAAAAGAAACGTGTAAAGATTTTCTATAACATTAGTACGTTTATTGAAAATTCGATATGCTTTACTACGTTCTGAATATCCAACGAAGATCCCATGATCAGCTTTTGCATCAAACTTTCCAAGTTGACCCTTGGTATTTAGAATAAAACATCTAGATCCAAAAATCTTGAAATATGTAATGTTTGGTTTTCTTCCGTTAAAAAGTTCATAAGGAGTATTTTTAGTTAAAGGACGAATAGAAATACGATTTAAAACATAACAAGCAGTTGCAACAACTTCTGCCCAAAATTGTTTAGGTAATGTACTACTGTTAAGTAAAGTTCTTGCACATTCTTGTAAGGTTCTATTTTTTCTTTCTACTACTCCATTTTGTTGTGGAGTTCGAGGAAAAGAAAAATTATGATTTATTCCTTTCTTTTTACAGAATACTTTAAAAGATTCATTTTCAAATTCACCACCATGATCACTTCGAATATTTTTAACTTTTAAATTTTTAGAATTTTGAATCTTTTTAACGAAATCTTTGAAATGATCAAAAGTATCACTTTTATTTTTCAAAAACATAGTCCAAGTATATCTTGAAAAATCATCAATTATAACAAATACATAACGATTATGATTTAATGACTGTATTTGAGTAGGTCCAAACAAGTCCATATGTAATAGTTCTAATGGTTGTAGAGTTGAAATGACCTTTTTTGATTTGAAGGAGGATTTAGTTAGTTTACCTATCTGACAATCTTCGTATAAGTTATTTATTTTAAAATTTATTTTGGGTAGACCTCTTACTGACTCATGCTTAGAAAGTTTTTGTATAGTTTTAAAGTTTATATGACAAAAACGCTTATGCCATAACCAAGAATCATTATTATTAGCAATCAAACACATTTCTTTGTTATTATTTACTTTCATATTTAAAACATAAATATTTCTATCTCTATTTCCTTCAAAAATAATATTTTGATTTTTGTCAAAAATACTACATTTGTTTTCAGAAAAAGTTATTTTAAAACCTTTGTCACATAATTGACTAATACTTAATAGATTATGTTTTAAATTTTTAACTAGAGAAACACTAGTAATAAGAGGAATATTTGAAATACCGTAGTTGCACACATCTCCTTTTCCAATGATAAATCCTTTTGAATTATCTTCGTAATTGACCGAGCCACCATTAAAATATGATATATTTGTTAACATATCTTTGTCTCCGGTCATATGTTTTGAGCAACCACTGTCTAATATCCATTTTGTCTTTTTAAGTGATACCTGCAAAAAATATTAATAAGCACATTGGTACCGACTTTTTGATAGGGTCCTAAAAGTTAGGTCTTAGGAAGCCAAACCCAACTGGGTTTAGTATCCCTTTTATATAAATAATTTTCATTATTATGTACAGATTCCATAAATGAGTTAATGTGCTTCTTTCTAATCAAACTATTGTTAGTTTTTGGAACCCATATCTTAATTTTATTAATTGTTTTTGTGGATTTTGGTTTTGCATTAATTTTCCTCCTAAACTTTGTATTTTTCTTTGGAGAAAATTTCAATTCATTTTTAAATCCTAAACCATTTTTGTTTAAAGAGGGTTGAGAGTTTTCTATGATTCTTGTTAAATTTTCTCTACCCTTGTTAAAATTTGAAACATTTTTTGAAATGTTTTCTAACTTAGTTTGAATACTTTTGTTTTCTAATTCTAGTTCTTTTACTCTAGTTTTCAACAAATGATCTTCAGAACTAATTTCATCATTCTTTGTCTTTTGAGTTTCAATTTCTTGATTCAAAAGAGAAAGCTAACTATCTGAATTCATAAGAGTTTCTTGAACTTTTTCAAGTTCTTCTTCTAGAATTATCTTTTCATCTTTTAACATATCTCTTTCGAATTCAGCTTTATTATGATTTTCACGAGTTTCTTTAATCTTTTTCTTTAGAGTTTTTATTAAATTTAAAAGTTCAGCATTAACATCTACTAGTTCTTCATAAGATAATTCACTTACCTCAGACTCTTGTGCCATAAAACACACATTTGCTTGCTCTTTATCACTATCACTATCACTATCACTGTCACTGCTTGATGAATCCGAGTCTGAGTCGTCCCATGTAACAGAAAAGGATTTCCTCTTGAATTTTTCTTTCTTGCTTTTATTGAAGTTCCTTTGATTTTCTTTCATTTCTGGACAATCTTTTATCATGTGACCTTTCTTATGACAATTGAAACATTCTAGTTTTGAAGATGAAGGCTTATTTGAAATATTCTTTTTGAAATTTCCTTTTCTATATTTCAGAAATTTCTTAAAGTTTTAGGCAATAAAAGCTAAATCTTCGTCTTCTGATTCAGACTCCTCTTTATCAGCATGAAAAGCCACATTTTTCTTTTCTTGAGCTAGTTCCCTTTTTGCTTGAAGGTTTACTTCATAAGACATAAGATTTCCTATTAGCTCTTCTGGTTTCATTGCTGATAAATCATTTGCTTCTTCAATGGCTAGTACTTTTCTTTCCCAATCGTCAGTTAAAGAATTTAGTACTTTTGAAATAATGTCAAAGTCACTGTATTTTTCTCCAAGTCCTATCAATGCATGTAAGATATCTTGGAATCTTGAGTACATTTCATTGATAGTTTCATTTTGCTTCATTTTGAAGTTCTGGAACTGATTTTTGAGCATTGAAATTTTAGTTTGTTTGACTTTGTTTGTTCCTTCATGAATAGTTTTTAGCGTCTTCCATATTTGATAAGCTGATGTACAAATGCTAACACGATTGAATTCATTTCGATCTAGGGCACAATATAGCATGTTCATAGCTTTTGCATTTGCATTGGCTTCATCTTTTTGAACAGTTGTCCAAGTTGCATATTCAGTAGTAGGAGCTATAAACTCTTTTTGAGTTGCATTCCATGCACTAAAACCATTTGCTTGCATATAAATTCTCATTCTTGTAGCCCAGTAGTTATACTGTAGTCTGTTGAATAGTGGTGGTCTTTGAGTGGATTGTCCTTCGGCAAAAGTAGTTAAGCTAGTACTTGGGTTATTCTCCATTTTATCAAAATATCAAATAACGGTGTTATGGTTATAGGATGGCCTTGCTCTGATACCAATTGAAAGAGTCTATGCAGCAGTTTAGGATCGTGTAGTATGGAGAACAGGATATAATATCTATATAACAGAGTAGAAAGCAGTAAATCACACAGTCGATTTATACTGGTTCAGACCACTGTCCTACGTCCAGTCCCAGACTCACTTCTGGTATTTCACTAACACTAAAACCCTCACTTCACCCGGAGGAATAGGTTCACAATTACCCAAACCACTGAACGAGATTTCTTACCTCAACCACTGAAGAGGTCTTCACTAATACAGAATAATTGTTGACTCTTTTGTGTTATTGATAACACGGATTGTCGAATATTAAGTACACCCTTCCTATAGCCTTTCCTTGATGATAATTGTGAAGTACGTGAAGGAATATGGAAGTTAAAAGGTCTCAAATATGAAAGTAGATAGTTTTTAGAATTCAGAGAGCTTTGAGAATATAAGATAGAATGAAAGTAAGAATTGGTGATTGAAACAATTAATCAACCCTCTATTTATAATATATCAAAAGATACAACTGATCATGAAAGGTTTTGACGAAGAAAATGGTTGTGACTCTTTATAAAAGTTGCAACCTTTCAGAATCAGATGTCTGAGAATAATTTTCAGATGTCTGTTTATAGTTTGAAATTTAAAGCCGAAAGGAAACAGTACGTTTCTGGCTAAATTCAGACGTCTGAAATATATGAAATAGACGTTTGAATATTGTCTTTTGAAAACAATCTGTCTCAACAATCAGACGTCTGAGATTTTCAGACCAGACGTCTGTTTTCTGTTATCAAACTATTCCTTGCTTAATTTATATAATAAAGCTATATACATATAAAATGTGTGTGTGTGATCATCAAGGAAGACTTTAACATTAATATCTAAGACTAACAGACCTTTATAACATATTTATTCTTCATTTATTGTGTTCTTGAATCTGTTTGTCAAATGGCTTCCTGCAAAACAAGGTTAGATAATAATATGTACGTTTATGTATAGTTGTCATAGTCAAAACGCTATGTAGCGGGATGTAACATCACACACAATGTTTTAAACTTAAGCGTCGGCCTTAAATCACGCCAAAGTACCAAAGCAGGCGAGTTTTGACAGATCATATCTTTACATATTGTATGTACTCTCGAGATTGCCAGCTATGTCTGTACAAATAGTAAAAAGAACATCAAGTAGTAGTACATGCAATCTAGTAGGAATAAAAAGTAAAGCTTGTGTGTTTAGTAATCTGGCATGTATGGTAGGAGTACATGCAATCTAGTAGGAGTAAAAAGTAAAGCTTGTGTATTTATTAATCTGGCATGTATGGTTACAATGTGTGCATTAAAAAAAATCAGAGTTATATCTAAAGACTCAGTTTCCATCAAAAATAATACTAATATCAGTAATGATTCAGTTTCCAGCCCATTGTTAATCCAGACACAATTCCAGACCCTATCTATGTTAGTGCTGCATTGAATACAAACACTCTTAAACAAAATAATGTTATCCTCTCTATTGATTATGAGGATCAAGATGGAATTGAAATGACCAAAAAGAAGAAAAACAAGAACAAAAAACAAAATTGCTCTGATTCTAATTATGAAAGTGGCAAGGACTGTAGGACAAAATAAAATTTTAGAAACCTTACTTGACTCAAAAGTAGGTGAATCAACAACCATCTCTGTTTGATACAGAAAGCATAATGCTTTGGTTAAACCAAAAACATAAAAAGAAATGCTTGATCTCATAGCTGCTTGAAATATTAAGGAAGCATATTCAATAATAAAACAAAATGAATTCGAACCACTAGTCAACTTACACCAAATTCAAATGACTGGTATCCTGGAAACAAAAATTAATCCCTCTCTAATAAAAAAACATGCAATAACAACTGATGTCAGAATTATGTTGAAACTCTTTAAGAAGCTCCATACAGAATAATAATAATGATATGAAACCCCCTTATATGAAAGGTTAGCTCGTGTCCAAACGCTATCGATCTGTTCATCCTAACCCCACACATAAACCCCTCCCCCAATCATTTCAAATCATTATTATCTATGCTTTTAATTAGTCAACTCAAGAGAAGTTCTTTTAGACTCATCGCCTCTCTTTCATCTCCTTCTAACTCATGGTTATGCATGGAGACTTTCACTGCATGAGCAGCTCTATACAAAAATTTAGTGGCACCCTTCTCTCAATAAATGATGCCTATTCCCTAAATACCTCCTTTGAACTCTCTGACTTAAAAATATCAACTTCTCTTGTTCAGCCGGTGCATATAATAATTAAAATATAGTAGAAGGACTTTCTGCAAACTTGATCACAAGTTTTTTTCTCAATCTTTCAACACTTTCAATTTATGCATTTCAAATTCATAATTTGTATGTAAATTTAAAGACTGAAGCTCAAACAAATAAAGAATAAGCAAAGCTTGTATGTTTAGTAATCTGGCATGATTACATGTATGCATTAAAGAAGAACAATATAAGCAAAATTTGGAACAATAATTTACTTACATAGTAATGTTGTAATAACATGGTACGTAAAAGTACTTTTAAGGACTTACTGCAAACGCTAACCAAAAAATTAATAGAAAACTAAATCTGAAATAAGTCAAATAAATCTAAACAAATCAAACAACTTACTTTAATTGCTAACCAAGAATTTATTAGAAAACTAAATATGAAATGACTGAATTAGGTCAAAAAACAAAAAGCGGCTCTGATCTATCCACATAATTACTTAATATCGAATCGAAGAAACAAGAACGAGGCGATAGAACCATCATAATGTACAATCTAAGATTTAAAAAAAATGTAATATACCTTGTCTAGAACAAGGCAAAAGCGAGAGTTTGATGAAGATGACTCTAATTTGAGGCAGAAGTGGACAGTGATGAGGGCGGCTCAAATTTGAGGCAGAACGGTGGAGGCGGTGATAAGTGAAAAGCTCTAATTTGATTTACGAAGTTACAAAGATGATGGCGAAGCATGAGAATAGGAATATAACTAAAATGATCATTCTATCCACTGCGTCTTGAACCATTTACGAAAAACTTTGGTGGTATCACGGAAATAACCGTGATAATCTATTACCACACAAATAACAGTGATGATTTCCCCATAATAATAAGCTTGAGAAAATAGAACTCGAAAAGGTTACTAAATGACATATTTTGTGTTGTGACCTATTGGGGAGAAAGACAAGGCTTATATGGCAATGGTGCCATATGCAAGTGCGTTTAGTAGTTTGATGTACGACATGGTGTGTACACGACCCAATATTGCAAATGTTGTCGGGGTGGTTAGTCGGTTCCTAGCTAATCCGGGAAAATCGTATTGGGAAGCAATCAAGCTTATTTTGAGATACTTGAAAGTTATAGAATCTCATGGACTTGTCTTGGGGGTAGTAAGGAAAGGAGTTGCAATTTGGTTGGTTATTGCGATTCGGACTACGCCGGTGATAGGAATCGGAGAAAGTCAACTTCCAGATATGTCTTCACACTTGGTGGCACGACCATAAGTTGGAGATCCAGATTGCAAATCATAGCTTTCTCTACTAGGAAGATGGATTTGATAACCAAGGTGGAGGCGGCAAAAGAGGCACTCTGTTTGAAGCGTTTATTGTGTGACATGGGGTTTGAACACGATAGCATTGATGTTCATTGCGATAGCCAAAGCGCTATCCATTTTGCAGAGAGCTTGTCATTTTCCTCATGGACTAAGCAAAAGAGGCACTCTGGTTGGGAAGTTCGAGCACTGCTCGAACTTGATTCTCGCTTGGAGAAGTGCTAGAGCCACTAGGTGGCACAGGTGAGAGAGGAGCTCAGTTTTGATGAGGAAGAGTAGTGGTGTAAGATTGAAGTTATATCTTCTTGTAAGTACTAATTGACACTCCTAATTGCTTTAGGTTTTGGTTGAGATGAATTTGGAGTTGAGTGCTTTCAACTCTTTATTAGCAGGTGGGGGCTTTGCCTGAACTCGTTGATGAAGTGCAATGGGGGTGGATTTGCCAGAACTCATTGGGAAGGCATTCAACCATGATTGAAGGTAGAAGTGGTGATAGTTGGAGCTATCGGTTGTTGATGATGGTATGGTACCATTTGTGTTGGAGATGGATATAGAATCGAGGTGGAGAGTTGAATTTTTCGATACTATATGGTAGAATCGAAGAGTATGGAAGTAGCATTATGTAGGAGAAGACCGTTCGCAAAATCGGAGCTTGGATGTGGAAGAGATGACGAAGAAGGCTACAGGGAGGTAGCTGAAAGCATTTTCAGATGTTTGGAATTTCTTCCATATGTCTGAAATCAGCCAGGAAGTATCCCAAACAACAATCCTAGCATCTGGGGAAGGATTCCAGACGTTTGGGAAATCATTCAGACATTTGGTTTGGAATCCAGACATCTGATTCGAGCTAGAGTGTAATCCTGAGAAAGATTTCAAACGTATGGAATTTCTGGACAGACGTCTGAATCAGATTCAGTCTGTTTTTGAGCCTGGATAACTTGAGTTGATTTGTGATAGCAAAGGGGCATTGTGATTAATATAAGCTATCCTTTCTCAGATTTGAAAAGGGGATCAGTTCGTAAATCAAGGGTTTATTCCTTCATTAATTAGGGTTTGGCAATACTAAGGGTTTCTTCAATTCTAATCTCCACAAACTTATATTCTCCAGTGAATATTAGATCACTGTAACCAATCTTTTGTATTCTTCTCATTGTGATAATAAAAGCTCTCTCTCAAAGTGGATGTACACTAAAAAGTTGTTAGTGGAACCACTATAAATCTTGGTATGATTTATTTTATTGCTATCGCTTTATTATATTTCTTGTGTTGTGTTTGTAATTGGATTTGATGTACCCTAACAAGTTGTCAGTGGAAATGATGCCCCGCGGAAGGAGAACGAGAGGTTAAAGGCTAAGGAGGAAGGGACTCAGAAACTTCAAGAGGAAGTCGCTGAGCTGAGGAGGAAATTAGAGGTGTCCAAGAAGGAGAAGAAAGAGGCCGAGGCCAGCAACAAGGAGGTGTTGGGCTCGGTGGATGGCTTGAAGGCCGAGTATCAAAGAGAAATGGACAACCCGAGAGTGGAGGTCGAGGATGCGGAAGTCAGGGTGGAAGCCTCCCTAGAGGAGCACATCCGAAACATGTATGCCAAGGTATTAAAATTTTATGGAATTTCATAGGTCGGAGATTATCCTTGGATGCTGGCCCAAACTTGGGAAAGGTTGGTACCGTATGAGGCTTGGCTATGTCAGGTAGATGTGGGAACATTAAATGAGCATCAACTGATGATAGAGGTCCTGATGGACGAGGAGTGTGATAAACTGGAGAAAGCGAGGAGCCTGTTAGAGGAGGACGCTGAAAGGGAGAGACTGGCGAAGTGCGCTGTCGATATGGGAAAGTTCGTCCCTGCGGAGAGCATGGTCGTCGCTGAGACATTCGCGGAGGGAAGCTCTTATCAGCCACCTGCTCCTGAATTTGCCACGACCAGTGGTTCCACTGTCCCAGTTCAGGCCTCCGCTGAGTATGATCCCGAGCACCCGGGATTGGGAGTGACTGAATCGACCTTAACTGCTACAACGTGCACACTCCCTATCATACCCATGCCATTTCTTTCCAAAGGTAAATTTTTGTTACCACGAATACCTAAAGATGACGTAATTACTGAATTTATGGACTAAAAGGTTGTGTTTTTTTACTATGCATCCCCTCCTAGAGCTGCTATGACACTGGGCTTTTCCCCCATGCGTCCGCGAACAAAGGAATCTGGATTAGGACTGTAGGGATACAATTTGCAGAGGGAAGTAGTCAGGTGGACACGTTCTCGGATGTTGAGCTAGGGTCCCACAATTATAAGGGCCTTTTATATGAATGAGAGGTTGTGGACGGTCAGAGTGCTCATGTGATAGATCCCGTGGAGGCAAATGTGCCAACCATGCAAGCCATGGTGGAGGCCCAAAAGGCCAAAATGGTGGAAAAGTCTGAAGAGCAGGAAGAAAAGAGGAGGCATGATGAAGCTGCTAGGCAGGAGGCACAGGCAATGGCTCAACAAGACACTGAGGAGAAAGCTGCCGCAGTAGTGGCGAAGAAAAAAGCCAACGCCGAGTCATAGAAAGAAAGAGTTGCCGAGGAGGCTAAGAAAATAAGAGCTGCTAATAAGGCCGAGGAGGGAAGATCTACTGCAGAGGCTAGGAGGAAGAAAGCCGACGATGCTGCCAAACAGAAATCCGCGGCGGCTTATGAGCAGCTTAAGGTTGATGACATAGTGAAACTCAAGTTTAAGAAGATAGCGGATCAGAAGGCTGCTAGAGAGGCTAAGAAGAAAGCGGAGCTTGAGGCCAAGAAAGCCCTAGGAGAGGGTGATACTCTGTTGGCCCTTGCTTCTAGTGTTGCTCCTAATCTAGTATAGTGCATTGCTCCTGCGGAGATCACAGACATTACAAGTGGCGAAGATGACAGGGGAAGGCAGGCCTTGGTTTCTCACGATTCTATCACTACTACGAACAGTAGAGGAGGAAAAGGCGGCAGTGGCTCCAAAAGGAAGAGGTCCATCCCTAGTGATCCGCCGAGTGCTGAATCTTTCCAAAAGAAGAAGAAAAAAAAGAAAGATGATTAGCGTCAGTAGTAGTTATAGACATTACCGGTGTTTTGGTTATGTAGGCCGATAGTATACGTGGGTACGGCCTTTGCTTTTGGTCCTTAAAGACACAATGTGGTTTCCGTGTACACCCTGTCATTAGAAAGAAAAGATATTAGATATGGCTTTTGTATTGGATGCATAAAAAGGAAATATTAGTTATCCAAATCACATTTCGTGTTAAATGTTTGAATGTTTGTCTTATGTTTTCCAACGTCCGGTACTTGCACGAGCATACTTATTGTTACACCAACAGAAATATGATTGGAATCTCTACTTTGGGGGTGTCCTCGGTCGTGCAGAGACTGTGTGCTAGTTCCGTTCACAGGGTTTCCTTTGTTCAGGAATCCCGAGGGGTGTGCAATCCAAGCCAGGTGACTTCTGCCTTGGACCGCCCGGAGTTTATTAGTCCTAAGTAGATGGAAGGCATGGACATTGCGATTCGTCCGACTTTTGGCTCTCCCGTCGTTCTTTTGGGTTTAGAGTGCGGGGTGATGTTTATTCGCCAAAGAGTTCTCGGATTCAGGCCCGGTAGGTCGGATTGTGGCCGAGGGGCTGCCCCCAAGTCCCTGGACTTAAGAGCGGATACGATTTATGCTCGGTCTCGGTGCTGGGCCGAGATTCGAGAGGCACCCGGATCCTGACCCAATGGGTCAGATGGAGGCATGTGAGTGGTTGATATCACACTAGGTTGGCTGGTGGGCTGCCCTCAAGTCCGGGGACTTAGGAGCGGAATGATTTATACTCAGTCTCGGTACTAGGCCGAGATTCGAGTAGAGTGGTTCATACTCGGTTGCGTCGTGGGCTCGGAACTCGAGTAGCTGTGCCGGCTCCCATGCTCGGGCTGCTGAGTTGAGGCCATTTGTGTTTGTCCTAGATGTTGGTTCAAGGCTCGAATGGCTGCACCGACTCCTGTGCTTGGGTGCTGATCCAGCATTTGAGTGTTTGTGTGCGCAAGCCAGTTGCGATGGTCAATCAAACATTTCACATAGGAAGTAAACATAGCGAGGACACAGAAAATAGAACATCATCTTTACTAATAACTTTTAGCAGTAACAACCTTTACAATGCCTTGAATTTCAAGAATACAAAACATTGTTAGAAAGCAGGAAATATGTACACTAAGTTATGTAAAGTAGCGACGGATATGTTCACTGTTCCATGCCCTTAGGAGCTCGGCTCTGTCTACGGTTGCTAGCTTGAAAGTTCCATCTCTGAGCTTCCCTTGTATGATGTACTGGCCTTCCCAGCGAGGACTGAGACCAGTCGATGGGGGAAAGACCCATTCCAGGACGAGGTCGCGATATTGAGATCCTTGTGGCGGACTCTAGAGTTGAAGTATCCGGCTACTCGTTGACACTGGGTGGCAGCCATGAGCTCATCCCCGTTCCTTCTCTTCTTGAGCAAATTGGGCAATTCCAGAAGTAAGTCTTGATTGGTTTTCGAATCATAATAGGTAAGAGATTGAATCATTAACTCAATAGGAATGACGGATTAGGCAATGGCAAATGGAATGTGGTCTCTCGTTGACTTATGGGTGGTGCGATAGTCCCAAAGGCCCAGAGGGAGTTTGTCTGCCTATAAGCCTCTGGCCTTTTCAAGACGCTTCTTGATGATGGATTTAATCACTATGTTAATAGCCTTGACTTTCCCATTGGCCTGAGGGTGAGCCACTATCGAGAATCTCTTTTCGATGTTGTGCCACTAATAGAAAGTCGTGAATTCTGCGCTCCCAAATTGGGTTCCATGTCTGAGATGATGGCCTGGGGGACTCCGTAGTGGGTAACGATATTGCGGACGACGAAATTAATTACTTTCTTAGTGGTGATCATAGTGAGAGCTTCGGCTTTCGCCTATTTAGTAAAGTAATCAACCATGATGATGGCATAATGTTCCTGGCCTCTAGCCATTGGAAGAGTCCCAATGATGTCTATTCCCCACATAGAAAAGGGACAAGGAGTGATCATTTGCGTCAACTCGGTAGGCGCGACTATTGGGATCTTTCAGAAACACTGGCATTTGTCGCACTTGCTGGAATAGTTCACGGTGTCTTGATTGAGTGTAGGCCAGAAGTAGCCATGCCTGATTATTTTTCTTGCCAGGGTTTGCCCCCCAGTGTGATCTCCGTACTCGCCTTCGTGCACGTCTGTCAGCACACGGTCGGCGTCGTCATGGGCTACACACCGAGTAGGGGGACAAAGAATCCCCTACGGCAGAGCACTCCATCCATAATGATATAGTGAGATGACTATTGAATGAGTGCCCGTCTTTCTTTGTAACTCCCCGGGAGGGTCCCTTATTGTAAATTGTTCTTAACTGGTGTCATCCAAGACTCAGGCTCAGCTTCGATCTCCGTTGTCATTACCAAATTAGTCCACATATGTTTAATTCTTGGAGAGTCGAGTACTTCGACCTGGGCGAGGCCCTTGAGTTGCGCATCCCCAAATTCGCCAGTTTGGGTAGTGAGTCAGCTTTTTCGTTTTGTTCTCGGGGGATATATGTGATGATGTAGTGGTCGAAGTTGGTGAGTAGTTCGCGAACATGAGCAAAGTAAGGAGCGAGCCATTCTCCTTTGACCAGGTACTATTCTTGAACCTGGCGCACGATGAGTTATGAGTCAAAGTAGATCTAGATGGCCTTGATGTTAAGTTCAATCGCGATTCTAAGTCTAACGATTAAGGTCTCGTATTCCACGTCATTGTTGGTAGCAGGGAAGTTGAGCCTTAAGGCGTAGCATATTTGGTGCTCCTTTGGAGTGATGAACACAACTCCGGCACCAGAGCATTTATTGTTAGACGACCCATCCACAAATAATTTCCATTGAATGACTGGAGTTTCGGTATCTTCTGGAGGAGGCTCCTCTGGGATGGTGAACTCGAACTCCACTACGAAGTTAGCAATGGATTTCCCGAGGACGGCTCGGTGAGGGATGAATGTTATCTCGAACTGACTCAGCTCTATATTCCACTTTAGTAGTCATCCGGATGCCCCAGGTCATTGCAAGACCTGTCTAGCGGCTGGTTAGTGTAGACTTTTATGGGGTGAGATTGAAAGTATGGTCGCAGCTTCCCTGAGGAGATCAACAAGCAGTAGGCTCGTTTCTCGAGCTTCGGGTAATTCTTCTCTGCCTCTGTCAATCTCTTGTTGATGTAGTAAACGGGTCGTTGGACATGGTCTTTAATGCGCACGAGCGCTAAATTGATTGCCTACATAGAAACAACCAAGTAAACATATAATTCTTTGTGATTCACAGGTTTGGACAAGATAGATGGTCGCTCAAAGTCATTCAGAAGATCCTCGAATGCGGTAACGCATTCTGAGGTCCATGCAAAGTTGTGCTCCCCTTTTCAAAGCAAATCAAAAAAGGGAATGCATTTTTTAATGGCTTTGGAGATGAATCAACTTAAAGCGACGACCTTCCCATTTAAACTTTGAACATCCTGGATGCTTTGAGGGGCTTGAATGTCCCAGATAGCTTTGATCTTATATGGTTTGGCTTCGATGCCTTGCAAATTGACAATGAAACCCAAGAATTTTCCTGATGCCACACCAAATGAGCATTTTAAGGGGTTGAGTTCATGTCATGCTGGCGAAGGACATCGAACATTTGGGAGAGGTCTCGGACGTGGTCGTTCAATATCTTTAATTTTATGAGCATATCGTCTACGTATACCTCTATGGTTCTCCCGATTTGGCCTTTGAAGATGGAGTTGACTAGCCATTGGTAAGTGGCTCCAGCGTTCTTAAGATCGAAGGGCATGATGCGATAATGGCAAAGCCCGAGATCAGTTATGCAAGAAGTATGGTCCTAGCCAGGGAGGTACATCGGAATCTGATTGTAGCCCGAGTAGGCGTCTATAAAGGATAAAAGATGGTATCCGACAGTCGATTCAACGAGCCGGTCGATCTTCGATAGTGGGAAGCTGTCTTTGGGACATGCCTTATTCAAGTCGAAGAAGTCGACACACGTTCTCCACTTGCCGTTCGCTTTCTTTACCAGGACTGGGTTGGGGGTCCATTAAGGTTAGTAGGCTTCTCGGGTGAAATTGTTGTTGAGGAGCATAGCTATATCTTCATTAAGTGCGCTTGATCTTTCAGTTCCTAAGAATCGACGTTTCTGCTTGAACGGAGGTTGCGAGAGGTCAAGAGCTAACCTGTGACAAGCGATCGCAGGGTCGATATTACCCATATCAGAGTGGGTCCAAGTGAATACGTCTAGGTTATCCCTTAAGAAATCCACAAGATCTTCTTTTATCGCGGGGTGAAGTTGCAATCCGACTTTCAAGACCTTTGACGGGTCATCCTGGCTGATCGAAACATCCACAGTAGGTTCAACTGGGGTAGCTCTCTCGTAGTCGGGCTCTTCGTCCTCCCTTGGATCGAGATTGTTGGAAAGGCCGAAGTGGCGCCTGAGCCAAGGCTCAGACGCCTTTGATTGTTATGCGGAGATGGTCTTGATGCAAGAAGGTGGAGACACAGCCTTTCCTTTGTCCATATTGTGGGCATTCTTCCATTCTATTGCGTAACAATCTCGGGAGGTTGCTTGGTCAACTTTGACCGTGCCGATCCCATTCTCTATTGGGAGCTTCATTAGGAGGGACCATAGTGACATGCAGACCCGAAATTCTGCAAGGAAGGGACATTTAAAGAAAACATTGTAGGGAGAGATGATGTCGATAACCACGAAGGTGAGGATTTAGACCCGACTCTAATCCCCGTTCCCAAGTTCAATGGGAAGATCGACCATGCCTACTAGGTGATTGGAGGATCCGTTGAAGCCACGGATCGTGGCTTGGCAGGGTTTCAAATCCTTAGTCCCTAACTTCATTTGATCGTAAGCAGCTTTGAAGATAATGTTGACTGAACTTCCCGAGTCGATCAATATCCATCGGACGGAGGCAGGGTCGATTTGAGATGTGATCATGAGAGGGTCTGTAGTTGAGATCTTAATTCCCATAGACTCCCTTTCGTGAAAGACAATGTCGTCCTACATTATTTTGTGAAGTTTGGCGGGGATGGACTCGTCTATAGTGAAGCAAGCTTCGTATGTGGCATGCTTTATAGAGCTTACGTAATCTTCCACTTTTCGGAAGCTTTCATGCATGGGGTAAGGCCCTTCGTAGATAGGTTAATCCCTTCTTCGGTTAGATGGGCCCAGGGATGTGTTGGAAAGTGCTGGAGGTGGGGATGTGGGAGGACCTGTGGTTGTTTTGAGCAGAACATGGTCTTGAATGTATTGTTCCAGGCTCTTCTCGCAGATGAGCTTTTCGATCACGTCCCTGAGTTGACGACAATCATTCGTATTGTGCCCATACATGTCGGGGAATCGGCACTATGTACCGGAGTTCTTCTCGTGGTCAGTGGACTCCCTAGAATTTAGTTTCTTATAATGGAGCATATTACACGTTCCCAGGTAGATTGTCTCCAAGTATTCAATCAGTGGGGTATAGGTCCGGTAGGCTTGGTAGCGTCTGGGCTTCTTGGGATCTACTAGAACATGTTGTTGTTGTCGCAGCCCTGCCTACCGCTGTTCGACTTTGGTTTGTAAGGAACTGCTCCTTTATCTTTATCGAAGGGTTCTCCAACATGTTTCCCTTTGACGCTGTCGGCATGTGGATTGTCAGAATGATTGGTCCGAGAAGTTCAATTACGTCTTGCTTCTTCTTGACACAAGAATTATCCAGCCTTTTCGTTGAAAGCATCAAGAGTCCTATTTCCTGTCGATCTAGGCCCTGAATTTAGAAGTACGAAGAACACCTTTCGCAAGCTGGAAAAGTATGATATGAGACTCTGGGTCGTCGACCTCGGAAAGGGAGGTATTAAACCGCGAAAGGTAGCTCTTAAGTGACTTTGCAGGTCCTTGGTAAATGTTAGACAGAGTTTGGGCGTTCTTCAGAGTCGGGACATGCATTCTGAATTGTTTGACCAATTTTGTGGCAAGTTGGCCGAAGTTGTTGACAGAATGAAGCAGAAAGCAAGAGAACCAGAGTAAAGTTATGCCTGACAAGAAGATCGGGAAGCACTTTCTTTTGACTGGGTCGGTGGCCTGAATAGAGTCCATTTGCCATTCATAATGGTTTAGGAAAGTACAAGGATTATTTGTGTCATCATAGAAGGCCATTTGTGGCATGTAGAAGCGGTGGGGCCACTCTGCTTCATGTACGATCCTAGTGAAGGGATTACGCGTCATGTGGGTTTCCCACGAGTCGTTGGCGTTCCCTCGTACATCCCTTATGATCCTTCGAACCATGTCGGGGAGATATATTGGACGGGGGTCTTTCGACGGAATCCATTGGTTTTATCGAACTTTGGGAGTTCAGTTTCATGGACGCCTTCTATGATGCACATTGGGATTTTCCTCTTCCATGTCGTCGACATCGATGGCCTGGTTTCATTGTGGCTGGTGAGGTCGAGCGGGTTGGTGAGGGCAAGCGGGTTGGTGTGCATCCTGGTCCGAAGGGGCTTGGGTTGGTTGGGTTGCCAGAAGCATAGGCCCCTGGTTCTAAGCGGCAAAAGTTGTGTTCTATCGAGGAGGGGGTATGTTACTCGTACCTGGTTCGTCATTGATAATCAACCGGGAGCAGTCACGGTATCGTGTTCCCCCGTTGTATGTGACGGTGATCCGGTCACCATTTCCATTTCGGTTGTTGTTTCCGTTAATATGAGCGTTGGAGCGGATGACAAGTTATTGATGAGGCTGAACCTCCTACTTTGATATGGGGCCCTTGATTCAGAAGAAGAGGTTTCTGAGATAGTACGTCGTGGTCGGGCATTGTTCTGAGCGAGCTGGAGTCGAGCGACAATGCGTTTTCTTGGAGTTGGCGCATAAGGTTCATGTTTTTCTTCAATGCCTGATTGAGCTCGAGAGATGTACTCTCATATCTCTTATTAAGAGCATGGATCTGCACTTATGTTGTGGGAGCTTTGGGTCCACAGGAGGAAGGGCATCGGTCCCAGTCGGGATATCCGCTGATTGAGGTTGCTGAGATGTTCCAGCTTCGGCTGCCGCAAAAGAGCCGATCATCTGATTCTTTGTTCGCTTAACCATCGTAAGCGGACATAACGGCAGGTTATGAATGGAACCTAAAGCGCGTCGAAGTCGAGATGGAGATGTGCAACAAAGATGCAAATCTTAGTTTTCTCAGTGAAAGCACCCGAATGTTTACGGCAGAATATGTTGTAAATATCCAAGATTCCTAATTACTCAAGAATTATATTTTCGTGTGGAAATATAAGTGCGAAAAGCAGTAAACAACACAAAAGATTTATAGTGGTTCAGCCTTTTGTGGGCCCTACATCCACTTTGGAAGAGTCGCTGATATTTTATTGACAATGAAAAGTTACAAGATTGAGACTATTACATGACATTCCTTAACAACCATTTCTAAGTAATTTGAGACCATAATTGTCATATATGAATATCAGGGAAAAGACACCTTTCTCCTTCTCCTTCCTCAAAGCATGAGTGCCATTAAAGATGTCACTAAGAGCTCTTAGGAGATGTCAAATCAAGTAATTTCCCAACCCGTTTGAAGTATGAGCTTGGGGGTATTTATAGTGGAGTGGTTAGGCGGGAGTATGTAGGAGTAGGGGACCACATCAATAAATCTCGGATCCTAGAATGCAAGCCATAGAAAGATCGGACCCCTCCTCTCATGCTCCGAAAATTCATACCCCTCACTGGGGTACCCATGGGGTACAAAATTCGTACCTCGAGGGGTATGTGGGATTCTAGTATGAATCCGGAGAAGGCGAGGCTAGGGAGACTCGAGGCTTTTGGGGTTCGAAGCATAGGTTTGGCAATGTATTGAGGAACGGTGAGGTTCCTGTTTGCGTGACCCCTTCCTGGCTCATTCCCTTAGCTCCTCGGCAACTTTCGGGCTATAACATCACGCGATACGTTGAGTTGAGCGTGTCTTGTGTACTTTTGGGAACCGGACCAAAAGGCCAGTTAACACCAATCTTAGCAAAAATCTAATAAACTTCCTACTCTACTTGAACAATCTGATCACCTCCTGCTCCACACTGCGACCAAATCCTCATCTCCGATTATAACCACCACATCCATACACTTACTTCACCTCACCCGAACGAACCAAAGCAGTCAATAGCCTAAGTTCTACCTTGAAATTCAAAATCACGACCATTACACATTAACTTCGCCTATAAAATCTATCTACACGACCTCAAGCCAACCATCAATAGTAAATATACCGTCCAACTTCATCTCCACACAACCTTCAATCTCCATCAACTCGGCTGTGAGTCCATCATAGTCTACCGCGCTTCTATAGAACTGCAAACTAATTCACTTACCCTATGCTAATGATAGAATCCATCGACCTAATCATTAACTCAAACACTCAATAAACACTCCCTTCCAATCCATGCTACCATATCGTGACACTCAATAACTCAACAAACACTCAATAAACTCATTCAAAATAAAATTATTTGTTCAAATATAAAATGTAAAAAAAAAATTGTTTAGATATAAAATGCCAAAATTTGTTCAGATTTAAAATTCTACTTTTCATCTTTCTAAGTGCACAAATCAAAGCTTCTTAACCTCACATCTCATGTTTATATATTTCTAGAGTTAAATGAAAGTAAGTGGACATCTAATGAAATTTTAACTAAGATATGGCAAGTAGTTTCACAAACACATAGCAACAAACACGATCCACATCACCAACAGCTAGCAAGCTACTGCACCTGCTACCCATACAACAAGGTCATGTTTAATTTAAGAGGACGATAAAAATAAAGCATATACATTATTAGCCATATCAGGTATATTCATCAAATTAGCATTGGACATTATAAATAAATTTTGAAACAAGAAATATTCAGTGAAATGACATTACATTCAAATAATGCTGGTGTTTAAAAACTAAGCAAATACATATACAAATAACATATAGCTGGAAGACCCGCTCAGTGAAGACCATGGTCAAATTATATAGTTTAAAAGGTAACATATAAACAGAAATAGCAAAACCTGTAACATATAAATTAATAGTTTGAACCGTGGTCTTATTATACATAGCTGAAACATAATGCCTAAGAAATTGAATTAGAGAAGAAACAACAAACAAAATGCATACCTGAAACACAATAAAAGAAACAATTAATTATTATACACACAACATAATTATAATCCTTGTACAGTAACGAGATATCGGTATCTTACTGATAAAATCGCTACAAACAGTAATTGGTATAACAATAGGATATCAGGAGTTATGTAAATTCCATTTCATAATTTTGGATCTCCTTATATACTATTATATGTATCCCATTCAATTGGCCAATTTTGACAAAAATCTAGAAATATATATAAGTTAACTTACAAAATTCAAGAATATTGAACTACGGAAGATGATGCATCTACAGATGTTCATATTTCAAAAAATTGTTTTGATGGTCATGCAAGAAAGAGAGCATACTTTACTCTCAATGCCAACTGAATAAATACATGCAAATTTGGTAACTTCAATTGCGTCATTGCTGGTTGAACAATTATCAATATCTAATAGCAACATTATCATGGAAAATTCTTAAATGGACAGTATGTACACATCCAATCTAGAATACAAAGGTTTCAAGCGATAGTGCATCTTGAATTAAATATTATTTCATCAAAAATGATGTATCAATGTATTGAATCACACATAATTTGAAAGTATGTAGCTTGACTAAGAAAAAGCGTGGACATGTCCCCTTTTAACATATATATTTTGTCGAGTATATCAGCCATATATTACATGCAGTATGATATAAAGAACATATTACAAACAAAACATGCAATTCTCATCTGCAGTTTCAAAATTCTTCAATTTAATTTGTTATACGAACAATTTTCTATTTTATTTTACTTCTATAAACATATACATATAACGTCGCTCTTAAATTAAATTGTATAAAAATAAAATTAATAACCATGTACTACAATCTTAAAGAAAAACACAATGCCTATTTTTATACATTAGCTGATAAAGGACGATGTATTTTTATATGACATCTAACATTTATTTGGCTTGTTGCCAATAATTTGGTAGATAATATGAATTACGAATTGATAATCAAAACAATATTAACTTCCAGCATATTCACGATCTGTGATGGCGGACAAAATAAAAAACCTTTCAGTCATCCAGATTCACAAATCTCATAATCCAAATAAGGAAAAAAAAGCATGCTCGAATATGCTGTACAAATCTCAATAGATAGCAAATAACAAATCCCCTAAAAAAGCAAGCCTAAAATCATAAATCCTCGTTCGATTTATGCAGTTTTACCCAAGTCAACAAATATGTAATCGTATATCCATAATCATAAATTCAAATCAACAACATTTTAAGTCACTAACAACTTTACATGAGAATTGGGTTCACTTACAAGAATCCAAACCGAAGATTAGATCCAAAATGCGCCGCCCTAGCTTCGAAAGATCGGTTGAGGAGATTAGAGATGGAAGGAGTTTATGAGGGAGACAGTGATTAATTATTTTGGAGGGAGAAGTCAATAATCGGTTGAGGAGACTGGAGATGGAAGGGGTTTTCGATAGATCGATTGATAATTTATGAGGCGAAATGGTTTTGGGGAAAAGGGAATGGTTTTGTAGGGAGAGAGACAATAATTTGTGAAGTTAGAGGGAAACCTTGAATGGAAGTGTTACACTGATATGATTAAAACAAAATCACATGGAAAACAATAATTAGGTGTAATTAATAACCCTTTAGAATAATGCATTATTAAACAACGTTAATAATATCTTATCTTGTTGTAGTGTTGGGAGGCGGAACCAAACTCCATGTTTGTTTTCTTTTAAGATCATTAAACTCTTCTTTCATGGCTACTCTCCATTTATCATTAAGTATCGCTTGATGAAAAGTGGACAGATATTCATAATTTGATTCGATATTATAAATTTTGGTTTAAATATGCCACTTTTGCCTCCGGTCATCATGTGATGCTTGTTTTGAATATGAGTGTTATCTTCGTCATGAATGCTTGTTGTAGTCTTTTTGTGACTATCTTCATTTGCTACACACCAGGAGTCTGCATGAGTATTGTCATTACTACTTAAGTGCGGCACATACTCAAAATTATCACTACAGTCAGGAATAGAAGGCATAGTATACCTTGGTTTGTAAACCTTTTTAGTGGTTTTGTAATTTGTCTCACTAAAGGGAAATACCTTTTCATTGAACACCATATGGCTAGAAATGTAAACTCTTACAATGTTGTCAATACAATTATTACCCTTGTGATTGGTGGTGCACCCAAGGAAAGTGCATGGTGTGGATCTTTAACCAAGCTTGTTTTTCGTAAATGACCTAATGTGAGGAAAACAAAAACAACCAAAATACTTTTAATTCACTGTATATTGGTTAACTTGGGTTAATACTTCTATGGGAAGTTTAAATTTTAGTACCTTATATTTATTAAGCACACTGCTATGGAAAATGCATCATGCTAGAATTTCAGTGGTAGTGGTGCATGTGCAAGCAATGTTAACCCAATCTCAATAATGTGTTTGCATTTTATTTCTTTGAGACCATTTTGTTTAGAGGTGTGTGGGCATGTTAGTCTGTGTATGATACCCTTTTCAAAAAATAATTCTTTAGCTATAGAAATTCTTTACCCCCATCACTTGGAAATATATTTACGTGGTGATCCAGCTGATTTTCTGCACCTGCTACAAACTGCATTGTTAGTATTAGATTTTGGATAAGCATCAATGAATGAAATGTAATACTTGTACCCATAATTATATCAATTGGTGTTGGGCCCTAGAGATCAAAAACAACTAATTCTAACGGTTTCAAGTATTTAGTTTTAGAATATTGAAATGGTAATTTATGGATTTTTCCCATCTGATGTTAAGAATATATACAAGTTTAGGGAATATTAGTCATAATGTTATCATTGTCTAAAACTTCCTTTACAACTCTTAACACTTGGGAGATCATGTTTATAGTTCCACATGTCAAACCTCATACAATCTTCATTACATTTAATTTTTTCACGTTGTAGAAGTTTTCTTTTAATCTTGATTTTATTGAATTTCCAGTGTCAAACTTGTGTAACCCATTTGTATCTCTATCTACAGTAAAATTTCCTTAGTTAATATGTCACTAACTAAGCAGTGCTTTGGGGTAAAATTCAAAAGACACGTTGTTGTATCTTGCACACTATGACACACGTATTAAGTTTTTTCTAATGTATGATGCACTTTAAGAGATTATTCTGATAGAGTAACTTATCACCCTCAATACTAGCATGTCCCGTGTGTGAATAAAATTAAGTTACCATTACCCATGATTAGAGCTTGCTTACCCTTGCTCTCCCTATTTCCAAGATTGAGATTATTTAGATTATTATTGACATGATGTGTAGCTCCTAAATCTGGGTAACATGTGTAACGACCCGCATTCTACGCATCGAAGGATCATAGAGTATTAATTCTTTCACATACGAGGTCATGTGGTCATGTAACTTTGGGAGACGACTATTAGGGTCATTTCCCATGTTCATGATTTTTTCCAATTTTTAAACGATCGTTCGCCCCTAGCAGATCTTGTTTTGGCCATAACTTTTGATTGGAAAGGAATTTTGACCTAAAACCACTTCCATTAGATCCGGATGATGGTTTAGCTTTCCGTAGAGTGGTCATTTGTGAAAAACGGACTTACTGTTTGGGAGATGTGGCTGAAACAAGTTTTAGGAGGTGAAAAATAGCTTAACCGAGCTTAATTGGGTAGTTAACAGCTAGGCCCATTGGGGGATTTCGGGATTAGAGGTATATAAGGGCTGATTAGGGTTAGAAAACATTTCTTTAGACACATTTTCAGCCGCCACTTTCATTCTTGGAACCCTAGTAATGGCCTTCACTTGCTAAAACACCCCAAATCACCTTCTAATCGCTAGTTAAGCCAAATCTACATCAAATCAAAGCGGATTAGCACAAAAATCGAGGTAGAACTGCTGTATTGCCTTGGGAACAGCGCCAAACAGAGAATCATTTCAGATTTTGTATTTTATTTTGGCTAAGGTGAGTGATTAGCATTGTTTTTACACTAATTTCATTTAATTAGGGTGATTAATGTTAATTAACGAAATTATGCATGTTAAAAATCTGTAAAAATATTTATAAATTTCGAAATATTGTTTTAGGCCTCTGTTAGAAAATTTGGTTAATTTGGCTAAGTGTTGCTAATCATATCGTTAGTTTTGCTTTGACATGCTTAAGGGAAAATATGAAATTTTGGCTATGTTTGATCCGGTTTAACATATCAAATTGTTGTTTTAGTGTTTATGGTCAATTATACATGTTTCTATGACTATTTGGAATGATTTGTGATTGTTTAGAAAAGTTAGATTGGTCAAAAACTCCGTCGAATGGCATAAACAGGTCGCTGGACAAAGTGCAGGAAGTGTGCAGAGATCGGATCGGATCTCCTGAACCCCGAGCCGAACCGCTCGTGAATGGTGGCACCGAACCGACCCGCTCACCTGGAGAGCCATACAATCCGACCCGCTTGCGCTTGAAGCCCCGATCCAAACCGTTCTCCTGGAGTGCGCCATGAAGCCTCGACCCAAAGCTGAAGAGGGAGAACAAACCGATAGGGATACCAACCCGAACCGATGTACCACGATTCGGCTTGAGGGACTCGACCCGATCCGGAGTGCTTGGGAAGGAGGACCGAACCAGAGGAGCTCTCCATGACCCGAACCGCTGTTGGAAGGACACCACGATCCAAACCGATCTGGAGAGGGTGCTACGGACCGATGGGAACCCGAGCCTAGATGATGATCACGAACTGAATGAAGACCGATCCGGGGATGATGACCAAACCCGAGATGCAAAGGTAGTCCAAGTAGGAAGTTTGTACTCAGGATCAAGTTGGGAACCAACGAGTCAACTTCATGAGTTGGGCTTTGCCGCGGGACGTGTGCAAAGGGGTTATCGATATCTATAACTTTGGATCACTATGGAGTGTGGGGAATATGGACGGATTCAGGGCCACAGTGGCCTAGGTAGGACTATTGGCTATGGACCAATGAGGTGGGATCATTTGTAAGGATTGAGTCATGACTCCATGGGGCAAGCTTGGTGGTAGCAATAGTTATACAAGTCGGACTCCGTCACTACCTCGATGGGTCTAGTGATCAAAGTGGTGGATATTGTATGCTTTATGCACTGAGTGAGAGATGTGAGGATGGTTGCTATGATTGATTGTTTTCCATCACTATGTCATGCACACCCCACCCCTGTATTCTTTACACCTTATTTTTAGTGGCACCTTAGAGTATTGAGTGGTATGTTGTGCTGACTCTTTCGTTGCAGGTCCAGGTTCAGGTATGGTTTAGTATATCTATTATTGTTTTGTTTTGCTGCTTATCGCTCATACCAGACTTTTGTATGACCCAGAGTTTTATGTCTCTTCTTATCACTCTGGGTGCTCTTAAACAGGCAGACTAGAGACAGGTTAGGTGGTATGCACGAGTAGCTGTACCAGAGACGAGCAGGAGGCTCCTACGCATGATATATATAGATATTCTCCCTGTGTCGCTGCTGGTCACTACTTTGGGCATTAGTAGTGTACCTTTCCTTTACTTTGCTTTGGAGACAGTTTTCAAAAGTTGTAATACTGATGATGTGAAACATAAGCTGTATTTGGAATTTCCGCTGCTATGATTTTTAGTTTTCAGCTTATGCACTGTCTCGCCTTTTTATGTCAAAGTATGTTATTATTATATTTTATCCCATGCAATGTGAGACATTCTACAGGTTCCTTGCTAGTTCAAATTCCTTTCCTTTCTTTGACGACCGTCCCGTGCTGGTTGGACATCGACACATCGCACTTTCATTGGAAATGTCGGCTGGTGCGGGGCGGGCTGTCACAACATGCTCCATCTTGAATATCATCAACAATGGCGATGTTTAACGTGCTTTCTTGACTATTCTGTTATTAGTTTGACTGCTAACCAAATTTGCATTAGGATTACTATTTCTGTTATTGTTGTTAACTTGCTGATTCACATTTAAATTGTTGTTAAATCAGAAGTAGCACCTATTAACAGATGGCCAATTTTATCACATATTTGACATTTTGTCCTATTGTTGAAATTCCATCTCCCTTCTTTTCCTCTTCCACTGCTGGATTGTCCACCTTTATGGTAATTAACCTAATTTCTTATATTATATCATTTCCCTTGATTCTTTGGTACATTGCTTGCAGTGTAGTTTATCGTATAGTCTGAGTTTTATTCCTTTTTCTACAATAATTTTCTTTCATGACCAAGAAGAGTTGAGTAAATAATTTGTTGAGATGATGTAGGTTTAGTAGATGTAATAAATGCTACATGGCTTCATATTCATCTTAAAGTCCACCAACGATGTATAATACTTGTTCACTTTCATTAATTTTGTGTCCTACACTTGCTAGTTTATCACATAAGTTTTTGACCTTCATGAGATACTCATTCATATTAAGTTTTCTTTCTTTATGCTTTGTAACTATTTCTTGTAGTGTAAAACCCATGCTGCTGATTGACATTCAAATGATTTTTCTAATGTTTACCATACCTCATGTGATGTTTATACCCAATTAATTGTGGCATGAGTGAAGCACCCACTGATGACATCAGCCATGAATTGACAAGATTGTTTTGCCTTTGATGAGTTGTGAATTCTTGATTAGGAATCAAGCTATTTCCACTATTTGTAACATATTTTGCTGGTACTGTGTCTTTTCCATAAAGATAGTCTTCTAACCCATATCCTCTTATTGCTATTTCTATTTGCAGATTCCACAATAGAATGTTGGACTCATCCAATTGTATTGAAATGGGTTGACTTTACGTCTTTATTATAGCCTTGATCAATTCTTAGGTATTGTCAGCACTAGATTGGTTGGATCTGGCAGTGGATCTTGGGGATGTGATTATTTCTCCTTCCACCATGATGAACAGATATCATTGAGATACCGTAGAAACGAAATGAAATTTCTGAATTCTTTAACCTTTAATTGAGATTTTAGAAAAAAGGTCTTCACTTGAACTTAAATGTAATTTTGATGGTCTAAATGATGATTCGCATGACTGATTTTTGAATACCATTCTATGATAAGCTTTCTTGGATGGCACTTTTGTTTTAATTGAGAGTTTTCTTTGGTTTCTTGATCAGTTTTTTGAGTTTTAGAATTGTTTTAATCACTGTGCCTGAAGTTACTAAAACTGATGAAGCCAATAGATGTGGCGAGTCACAGTTTCTTGACTGGGCAATAACTCTCATGTGAAGAGATAAATAATCTCGGATGGGAGGTATCCAAATGATGAAATAACTCCGATGGATAATCTATCTTTCGGTAGATTAATGCTGAAAGAATATTTGAGTATCAGGATCTCATTGCTGCAAGCATTTGATGCTCTGACACTATATTAGAATTATGTGTAATTGTATTAATAAGAGAAAGAAGACATTTGTATTGCAGAAATATTGAGAATTGAATAAAATATGATGTTGTACACATAGGTTGTATATATACACATTACACCCGTGAAAAGGCTTTAAAAAAATATAGAAATAAGTATAGGGCCCAAACCAATTATGCGATGAGGTATAATATGCTTTGTAATTGTGCTATATGAATTATCTCTTCACAGAAATGTACTTAATACAAACATCCGAACTGCAAATTGAATTTGTTGATAATATATGCTCATTGACTTCAGTTCCTTTAGATTAAAAATAATTGAGAAGTAATTCGTATTAGTTATCAGTTAACCAGATAAAAATGAGTGATGTTGCTTCTTATTTAGGCGAATCTATTTATTTTCAGTATCCAATATATTTGGAACAACCAGACATAAGAGAATGGCTAAAAAAGAGTGGACTTGGAATGGTGCATTTTGGTTTTACCTATATTTTATCACAGTATTATTTTTATTTATAGAAATTATTCCACCTATAGGTGATATTGTTCTTATCAAGATCCAATGAGGAGATCACTGCTAACAAAAAAGTATCGAAAGAATTGGTTGATAAATGAGTACTCTTTTGATATTCTTTAAACACTATTAATGAAATTTTGGAATGCCGAACAAATATATTGATGTTTATTGTACTATATTTGGAATGATAATTATTATATTGCATAGTCAACCTATATCCAGTAAGAGCATCAAATATGAGGATGTGAGAAATTTTGATGAGGAGAGAACACTACCTAAAAAGTACCTTACCTTGCCTTTTCCTTCTTTCCTTCAACCAATGATACATATAATTGTTGACCCATCTTTTAGTAAGGAAGTCACATCATGGATTTTTGGCTATTAAGGTGTTAAGGATTTGGACATAATTTTTGGACAGCCCGGAAATGCTTGGTTGAAGCATCAAAGCACCTAAAGAGTTGGATATATGGAAGTTGGGTTTCAAATCAGTAAGGGTCGGTTCATCCTACCTACTTTAGTTCTTGTTTCAGATCGGCAAGGTTCGGCTCGACCCTTACTTTGGATTGGTGTTCCTTGGATCGAAGAAGATACTTTTCTACCGGTTGGAAGGAGGATTTCCGGACCAGTTAAGTCAGATCGACATATATCGAACTGACCTTATCGAGGCGGATACTACAACCTATTCGATGGATGATACATGGTCAATCCACTATCTTACTTCTTCGGAGATGATGGCATGTGTCCTATGTCGAAATGAAGAGGATATTTCCACGACTCGAAGACGTGATCCACGAGCCCTATCGAACCGGGTAAAGCGCCACGTGGCATGATCGAACCGGGCTCTGAAGCTAAATAACTGGTTTTTGAACTTTTCTAGGGATCAAGCACCTTCTCCATATATTCTTACATGAAATGACATTTCTAAGAAGGATAATTCACTTTTTTTCTCTGATTTTCTTTCATAATAATTAATTGTATTGTAATCTATAGTATAAATAAAGTTTGATTACATAAAGTATGTAGGCCTGATTGCCAAACCACTATTAAAACTTTGCATGTCTCCTTTTTTTATTGTTTTCCGGGACTAAGATTGTGAAATCATTTGGTGATTGCAGTGATATTGGGAATGGAGGTATTAAACCTTAAAGAACCACTTTTTGATAATAATATTTTGGCACACTAGGTGAGGGCATTCAATTATGAATTTTGCTGCAGTTGGATTGCTACAAATTTCAACATTACTTTCAACTTTTAGCAATGATGAAAAGAAAGATGTTGGGATTAAAGACACAAGGAATGAAGGAAGTCAGGAGGCTTTCTCCCATGACTATCGCTTCATTTGCCTAGGAGATGGATGGGGTACTGAACGATTTGAAGTCAAGTATAGAGCGATAGGATGAGCTCCTCCGGAAGGAAGAAAAGATTATGAATAACTTCTTTACAAGGATATATGGGTTTGGAAGACCAAGGGGCTAAATCTCTTCGCTGGGACATGACCCAATGACTCGGTAGTGGCTCGAGCAAGAGAAGTGCCATGGGTTGATTTAGCATGACCTGCCTTGAACAATGAACCGGCTGGAGCAGGTGGAAATGTGCATCACAACACATCAACACTTAATATAATGGATGGAAATACTAGAAATTTCGATCAAACTCGACCCAATGTGATGTTGCATGAAAGTGGTGCTAATGTGCCAAAAGGAACAGGGGTTTGGTTCCATTATGTCGAACCGGCTCGGTTCGACTATGTTGAATAGAGTGCTAAGGGCACGGTTAGGGGTGTAATCGGTCGGACCGGACCGGACGGAGGTGTGTTCAGTTTCTATCCTAAAAAAATCAGACTGAACACGGACCAGATCAAATTTTTTCTCGAACAAATTTCTTTGTCCTAATTCATGTCATAAATAAAATCGGCCGGACTCAGACATATGTTTTTCAGACACAGACACGATCAGACTCGGTCGGACATGGCAATTTATATCACATTTTGTACATTTCACTGCATTTTCTCTCAATTATACGCTAAATTACATGTAATTCAGATGAATTCAAAAGAAGCCGGACCGAACATGATTTTTTCTCGTATAAATTTTGTAGTCCTAACTCGTGTCCTAAATGAAAACCGGACGGACTCGGACGGACGTATTTCAGTCACAGACACGAACGAACGTCGGACATTCAGACAAAATTTACAACCTTAGGCATGGTCAAGACGGATTCTAGTGTCACGAACTGGCAACAAGCTACTGCGGGATTGCGCACTAGGGCACTAGTGTTAATTTGGACAATTTGCAGCAACTATTGGAAGATGGAAATCTAATCGTAGACGTGATTCGACGCTTTACAGGAGGCGAGGAACCTCTGGCTAACGTGGTTAACATCAGTTGTAGTCCTTTCACATGGGATATCAGTAATTCCTGTAACCATCCTGACTTCAAGTTACCCATTCTTGAAGCATACGATGGTAGGAAGTATCCTACCCTGCATCTAATGCATTATATGCGCAATATGGAAGTTCTGTCGGCGTCAGAGTGCGTTTGACCAAATCTTCCCTCTTTTCCTTACTCAAGTCATTGCAATGTGGTTTAGGAAACTTTAGAATGAATCGATTAACAGCTGGAATGTGATATTTGCGAGATTTATCGAATAGCTTAGGGACCACATCTTTAAACCCAAAACTATGATGATTCTTACTACCATCAGAGATCTGACGAAACTCTGTGTTCTTTCTTAAAGAGATTTAATGTAGCGGTTGCGTTAGTTGATCAGCTAGAACCTTCCACGGTACTGATGGAAGTTGTATGTGGTGTTCTAGATAAGTTAGATTTAAAGATTTATTTACAACGAGATCCGCCGAGGGACCTTGGTGAGTTTTACTTTGAAGAAGATAGGTTTCTATGTAAGGAGGATGCTAGAATCGAGAAAGAAAGTCTCGAAGTTAACGGGCCGAGGGAGGAGAACTGTCAGGATCTGGAATGAATAAAGATAAGGGGAAGGGAAAGGCCCCGACAATGAGCGATCGAAATGTTGGAGAGAGCCTAAATTCGATAAGTACATTGAGCTTAATTCCACACTAGAGAACATCTACTTGGATATGCATGGGGTTATTCCATTTCAAAAGCCTCCCGGAACGGAGCCAACACAGATAGAATGGGAGTCGGGAAAGCACTACCAGTTACATTAGATAGATGGTCACACTATGAATGACTGTAAGCATATGCATGATATAATCGAAGAACGTGTCGAATAAGGAGAGCTATTATAGTATGTTAGGCATACATCCCCGGATCGAGCACAACCTTCTGCTGCTCCGTGGAGTGGGAGTCAGCCAAGATCAAGCTCACGTGGACTGATCGCCAAATCACCTAGATTCCTGTGAGCCTTGGGTTTCTTAGATGATTTTTGTATTTGTTTTTTTGGATAGCTGAGTCTGTCGACTTATGCATGTGAACCAAAGAGATCCCTGGGCATGCACTTTTCAAACAATAAACCCTTTGCTTTAGGATTTGTAATAAGGAATGGCTGTAACAACCCGTATTTTAGTGATTGGATATTTAAATATTTTTAATTAAATATTAATCGTGAATTAAGTGGTGGTTCCAAAATGTGACCTTTCACAAATGATCAAATTAGGACTTGGGACTAGTTCCATTAAGTCCAGATCGAGGATGGAAACCTTTAGATTGTAAGCATCAATATGTTTCAATTATTGGATTTTTGGCTGGTAGATTAGGATCGGTTCGTGAATCGATCCAAAAAGCTAACTTTTACATATGATGGAATTAGGTCTTGAAACCTTTCCCATTAGTCTCGGATTGTCCATCAGGATTATTTTGAGTATAAGGTTTGATATATTTGGGGTTCGGAAGATTTTGGACTCGGTGAATGTAACAACCCGAAAATCTGGGCCAGTTTGAAATTTTTATTTTGGCAATTTTAGCGAATTTTAATTATTTAAAATGAATTATTTTAAATAATATCGACGAGAAATTTATTTTGAATTGAATTCGACGTATATATTTATATACGCCATCGTTAGAATATAAATATTTATATATAATTATAAATAGAATTGAAAATGGCGCGGTAGTTCGATAATTCGATTTCAAACTTCAATTGAATGTACCGGGTGCAAAACAATCCGGATTTTAGTGAAACCAAAAACATTAGGATCAAATTGATAATATCTTTCCAACGAATCCGAAAAATCAAGATTTCATAGCGGGAATCAAAAGATATGTCCAGTTGAAAATTCTGAATAGTCGCTATGGAATTCAGGCCCTTAAAAATGGAGATTTTGCAAACGACCTCGGATTTCGACGAAACCAGTTTTCTTGGGTCCGGGATGTGAAGTTATTGCTAGGTTTCAAATTTCATAATTTTTCGAATCAATATGTGAGCGTGGCAAAGGAAAACGCGTTTGACCAGTTTCAGTTGATTTTAATTGACTGGAAATTGGCCATTTTTCAAACGGTCTCAGAATTCGACGAAACTAGTTTTGTTAGGACCGTATCGTCAATACGAAGCTAGAAAATATTTTTCTGGAATTTTTCTAGTTCGTATGTGGCTCCGGTAAATTGAAATGTACGTTTAAAATTAAATAAAGTGATTTAAATGTAAATTCAACGAAAACTGATTGTAACTATCGAATCAGCTTGCGATACATATCCCATTGTGTTCGGAATTGGGGTAAAACGCTAGGGACGACAGGCGGTGGGCCTCGTTTCGAGGTCGTATGTAAAAGTCAACTTTTTGAAAATTAAATAAAAAAATATATATTATTCTCTCTCCTCCTCCTTCAAAACCGCTGGCCCCCCCTTTCCCCAAAACCGATTCAGAATTGAAAAAGAAAAAAGAAAAAAAAAACTCCCGTCGCCCTCGTTTAAAACCCCGACGCTGCCAGTCCCTCGACCGCGCCACCTTCACCTTCCACCACAAGATCCCGACGAGGCCCCCTCCAGCCTCGCACAGACCGGAAAACCCCATCCCCGAATTGAAATCCCCTCAACGCCCTATCCCATTATCGCGAGCCCCTTTCAGGCGAGCAAGGACCATCGGAGGCGGAGCTGCTCCGGCAAGGGGTGGCGCCGGTCGAGGCGCATTTCGTGGGGCCTGGCGATGGCCGTTCGTTCTACTGTGGTGGTGGCAGCGGCGTCCCTTCCATTTGGAGCTCCAGTTCGACATCTAGACAGTGAGCGTTCCTTCCTCTTTATTATTAAATAATCGAACCCTGAACTTTCTTTAAAAATGTGATTTTTATATATTGAACTTCGAATTAAAAATGTGATTTTTATATATTGAACTTCGAATTAAAAATGTGATTTTTATATATTGAACTTCGAATTAAAAATGTGATTTTTATATATTGAACTTCGAATTAAAAATGTGATTTTTATATATTGAACTTCGAATTAAAAATGTGATTTTTATATATTGAACTTCGAATTAAAAATGTGATTTTATATATTGAACTTCGAATTAAAAATGTGATTTTTATATATTGAACTTCGAATTAAAAATGTGATTTTTATATATTGAACTTCGAATTAAAAATGTGATTTTTATATATTGAACTTCGAATTAAAAATGTGATTTTTATATATTGAATAGCGAAGTAAAAATGTGATTTTTATATATTGGATAGCGAAGTAAAAATTCGATTTTTACATATGTAGAGAATACGGGCAACGAAGATGACAATGGGCGAGAATGGCGATGATTTCTATTAAAGAAGAGTCAAGATGATTGGATAGCTATTTGTGAGAATTTCTCACCTTTCAATTTCATTTTCTAGTTATATATATACTAGGATGCAGACGGTGCTTAGTAGCACCCGACACAATTGTCCACAGACCATGGACTTGTTTGTTTGGTTGCATAAATTAGTTATATATGATGTGATTTGAATTTGGTTGTTTGGCGATTTTGATTGATGTGTGAATGGCGTGGGCCTTCACTAGACCGGGGATAAGGCTAGGCCTCGTCCCGTTTCTAGTATCGTGCCGTTATGCCGCCGAAATTTTCTAAAATATGTTAGAAAAAATAAAATATCATTTTATTTAAAGAATGAACCGAATAGAAATTCATATGTTGGAATAAAATGTTTTATCGTTAAAAATATAATTTTTAACGTGAATGTGAATAAATAAATATTCATTTACAAACCAGACGGTTTGTTTATGTACACCTATTTGAAGGACATTGATTGGGTCGATAAATTTTACACATCGCCCAACTGCACAAATAAAATCTGTGTTTGATTGTTTGAAACCCCACACGGGTGTTGGGATGAAATATGATGTTCACTCATCCTGATTGATTAAATATGTCGATCGATTGATTGACAGGCTGTTATAAGCGTTAGATATCTATATTTGATGCTTATACAGTGTAGTGCACTTTTGTTGATGGTTGATTATTTTTCAATGCTATTATATACATGTGTTGTATGAAAATCCATATAATTAACATTATATGGTGATTGATTGGGCCTCATTCCAATTTGAAAAATAAAGAATATATAAAATAAAGGTTCATGTGTTGAGAGTACTCATCCATTGAGATTGGTCATGTGTTGAACGAAATATTTTAGTAATAAAATTTACATCTTTATCAATATAAAATAAAGGTTCATGTGTTGACAGTACTCATCCATTGAGATTGGTCATGTGTTGAACGAAATATTTTGATAATAACAACTATTTTGAAATAGAAATATTTGAAATAGAACATTTGAAATTAGAAATATATGAAGCCGTGTTGATTAGATTGACGCCATTTTGACGTGAACGATATTTATATCGATTTTATACGATTTCGAAATGAATTGAATTGAAAACGATTTCGAAATGAATTGAATATAAAACGATTTCGAAATGAATTGAATTGAAAACGATTTCGAAATGAATTGAATATAAAACGATTTCGAAATGAATTAAATATAAAACGATTTCGAAATGAATTAAATTGAAAACGATTTCGAAATGAATTGAATTGAAAACGATTTCGAAATGAATTGAATTGAAAACGATTTCGAAATGAATTGAATTGAAAACGATTTCGAAATGAATTGAATTGAAAACGATTTCGAAATGAATTGAATTGAAAACGATTTCGAAATGAATTGAATTGAAAACGATTTCGAAATGAATTGAATTGAAAACGATTTCGAAATGAATTGAATATAAAACGATTTCGAAATGAATTGAATATAAAACGATTTCGAAATGAATTGAATTGAAAACGATTTCGAAATGAATTGAAAAACGAATTCAAATTGAATTGAAAGCGAATTGAAATGAATTCAAATTGAATTGAAATTTGAATTGAATAGAAATAAATTTTAAAACGAATTTATAAAGAAGAATTAAATTTTGATTTGAATTGAAATGGAAGTTGAAATTGCTTTTGAAACGAATGTTAAAACTATTTATATAATTCGTTTTAAATAGAAATCGACGAAATATATATTATATATATTATATATATAATATAATGGCCTGAATAGAACGCGCCGCGCCGCGGCAGTTCGTGAATTTCGACCATTTGTTTCAGACGGACATTACGGGAGATCCGACCGTCGGATTCTCCTAAAACCGGAACCGTTGGGTTCGTATCGAAAAGAGCTTTCTAACGAATATTAGAAATTTGAAATCTAACGGTTGGATTTGGAGATACGTCCAAATCAAATTCGAAAAAGGTCGCTGTAAGTGCAGTTCGATGGCCGTTGATGGAAATCGACTGTACGGGCCTTGATAAAATTATTAAAAATAGTAATAATTTGTGTAAAATCATAAGAAATGATTTAGAAAGAATTGGGATGAAAAACTCCATATTTGAAAAGATAAAAATAAATTTTTATCGAAATGAACTAGTTTTGAACTAGAATTATAATTCTATTTATTTTTAAATAAATAAATTGAATAAAAAAAGGGGGTTTTAAAAATAACCATAATTTCCAATGATTGCATTGGAGTGGATTTGAATCGAAATTGTCTTCGGAATATTTCGATGTTGGAATTCGTGATTATACGGATGTTGTTATGGAAATTTGAAAGATATATATTTATATCGTTATTTCCAATACGACATTTGTTAATCGTAGAATTTGATATTGAATATAAGCCGATATATTTTCTATTCAGAGCCTTGTATTGAATATCAAATGTGATTTGGGTTTGTCGTGAATGGTGTCTTCACTAACACTGTTCTTGAACCCAGTTGAGAAAAGATTAAATCTTTTTATTTAGATTTAATGAAGTGTACCAATTAAGTGATATTTAATTGAAATTGAATTGATATTGACTTTTGGGTTTATCGTGGACAGTGTTTTAAATAACACTCGTTCTTTAATCCGATAATTAATGGAATGTGACTTTGGGTTTATCGTGAACCGTGTTTTAAATGACACGGATTCTTTAACCCAGTTAGCGATTAAAACTAAGTGGAGTTTTAATGAATCTTTAATTAGATTGAAAAGATCGAGAATGGAGTATCACCAGTTCTTGTTGCAGTCGTGATGGGGGGTTCTCGCTTCGCGGTTTGGTGGCGAACGGGAGACTCTTACCCCCACATGTCCCTTGTGGTGGGGGTTGGTTAGGCAGTGGCCGGGAGACTCGAGAGGGTCGCCGTAAAACAAGTAACTGGGGGACCATGTGAAAGCCACGGTGGGTTTTACCTGCTACTTGGGGGATGAAGGGATGGTTGCAAAGCCTACCGGATTTCGTCGGCTATTTTACAGTTGGTATCAGAGCTTTGGTTTACAAGGCTCAGAGAACAAGGCACATTAGAACCATACGAAAGAATTCATCAGATATTGGATTAGTAATATCCGATGAGAATGACTCGTTAGAGATAGGATCAGTAGTATCCTAGAACGAGTGTGAAGAGTATATTTTTAAAGTGAAAACAAATTTTGTTTTGAAAGTCTAAATCAATTATTCGTATTTGATTATTTATTTCATATTGATTTGGACAATCCAATATATAAAGATTTTGCATATACGCCTTGCAAACGTGTATTTGAAGTTTTAATATATTGGATAGATATAGCATCACACTCTAGTCGCCCGGAGATGATATTGATGATAGCGATCGCATCATCAACATTTTTGTTCGAGTTTCGAAGGTGTGATTTTCTATATATTTCCATTAGACTGGTGTGAGAACCAAAACTAATATAGCTAGAATACATTGTTGTGATTTGGCATCAAAACATGATTTTCTGTATATATATCAAATTATGAATTTGAGACTCTAATTCACTAATTGATTGATGTTTGTGTTGTTTGTTTATTTGGTTGATAATTTTGATCCATTATTCCTAATTTGATCGGATAATGAATTGTATTGAAATTTGGTCGCATTTGCTTGCATATACATATACTTATATTGAACAGGTCATAGCAAGGAGGCTAGAGCCAGAGAATAAAATTTGTTTGCCCGACAAATAGGTACATGTTTACTACATAATTTACTGTTTTGTTTGGGTGATGATGATTTTGTGAGCCTATTGGCTAGCCGCTTGGCTTTTTCTTTTTCTTTTTGAGATTAGAAGGACCGGGGAAGCTATTTGAAATTCCCCGATGCTCCCGGTGTAAGGGAGGTTATGGCGAAATTTTTCGAAAATTTAGGGTGTTAGCCAAATTTTTGAAATTTTTGAAAATTCTCAGAAACTGAAAAGTTAGAGGATGAAAGCCAGATCGAACGTAGAGTTGATAAATCAAACCACTTTCGACTTTGTTCCTTTTCGGGGACGAAAAGTTTTAAGTGGGGGAGATTGTAACAACCCGAAAATCTGGGCCAGTTTGAAATTTTTATTTTGGCAATTTTAGCGAATTTTAATTATTTAAAATGAATTATTTTAAATAATATCGACGAGAAATTTATTTTGAATTGAATTCGACGTATATATTTATATACGCCGTCGTTAGAATATAAATATTTATATATAATTATAAATAGAATTGAAAATGGCGCGGTAGTTCGATAATTCGATTTCAAACTTCAATTGAATGTACCGGGTGCAAAACAATCCGGATTTTAGTGAAACCAAAAACATTAGGATCAAATTGATAATATCTTTCCAACGAATCCGAAAAATCAAGATTTCATAGCGGGAATCAAAAGATATGTCCAGTTGAAAATTCTGAATAGTCGCTATGGAATTCAGGCCCTTAAAAATGGAGATTTTGCAAACGACCTCGGATTTCGACGAAACCAGTTTTGTTGGGTCCGGGATGTGAAGTTATTGCTAGGTTTCAAATTTCATAATTTTTCGAATCAATATGTGAGCGTGGCAAAGGAAAACGCGTTTGACCAGTTTCAGTTGATTTTAATCGACTGGAAATTGGCCATTTTTCAAATGGTCTCAGAATTCGACGAAACTAGTTTTGTTAGGACCGTATCGTCAATACGAAGCTAGAAAATATTTTTCTGGAATTTTTCTAGTTCGTATGTGGCCCCGGTAAATTGAAATGTACGTTTAAAATTAAATAAAGTGATTTAAATGTAAATTCAACGAAAACTGATTGTAACTATCGAATCAGCTTGCGATACATATCCCATTGTGTTCGGAATGGGGGTAAAACGCTAGGGACGACAGGCGGTGGGCCTCGTTTCGAGGTCGTATGTAAAAGTCAACTTTTTGAAAATTAAATAAAAAAAATATTATTCTCTCTCCTCCTCCTTCAAAACCGCTGGCCCCCGCCTTTCCCCAAAACCGATTCAGAATTGAAAAAGAAAAAAGAAAAAAAAACTCCCGTCTCCCTCGTTTAAAACCCCGACGCTGCCAGTCCCTCGACCGCGCCACCTTCACCTTCCACCACAAGATCCCGACGAGGCCCCCTCCAGCCTCGCACAGACCGGAAAACCCCATCCCCGAATTGAAATCCCCTCAACGCCCTATCCCATTATCGCGAGCCCCTTTCAGGCGAGCAAGGACCATCGGAGGCGGAGCTGCTCCGGCAAGGGGTGGCGCCGGTCGAGGCACACTTCGTGGGGCCTGGCGATGGCCGTTCGTTCTACTGTGGTGGTGGCAGCGGCGTCCCTTCCAGTTGGAGCTCCAGTTCGACATCTAGACAGTGAGCGTTCCTTCCTCTTTATTATTAAATAGTCAAACCCTGAACTTTCTTTAAAAATGTGATTTTTATATATTGAACTTCGAATTAAAAATGTGATTTTTATATATTGAACTTCGAATTAAAAATGTGATTTTTATATATTGAACTTCGAATTAAAAATGTGATTTTTATATATTGAACTTCGAATTAAAAATGTGATTTTTATATATTGAACTTCGAATTAAAAATGTGATTTTTATATATTGAACTTCGAATTAAAAATGTGATTTTTATATATTGAACTTCGAATTAAAAATGTGATTTTTATATATTGAACTTCGAATTAAAAATGTGATTTTTATATATTGAACTTCGAATTAAAAATGTGATTTTTATATATTGAACTTCGAATTAAAAATGTGATTTTTATATATTGAATAGCGAAGTAAAAATGTGATTTTTATATATTGGATAGCGAAGTAAAAATTCGATTTTTACATATGTAGAGAATACGGGCAACGAAGATGACAATGGGCGAGAATGGCGATGATTTCTATTAAAGAAGAGTCAAGATGATTGGATAGCTATTTGTGAGAATTTCTCACCTTTCAATTTCATTTTCTAGTTATATATATATACTAGGATGCAGACGGTGCTTAGTAGCACCCGACACAATTGTCCACAGACCATGGACTTGTTTGTTTGGTTGCATAGATTAGTTATATATGATGTGATTTGAATTTGGTTGTTTGGCGATTTTGATTGATGTGTGAATGGCGTGGGCCTTCACTAGACCGGGGATAAGGCTAGGCCTCGTCCCGTTTCTAGTATCGTGTCGTTATGCCGCCGAAATTTTCTAAAATATGTTAGAAAAATAAAATATCATTCTATTTAAAGAATGAACCGAATAGAAATTCATATGTTGGAATAAAATGTTTTATCGTTAAAAATATAATTTTTAACGTGAATGTGAATAAATAAATATTCATTTACAAACCAGACGGTTTGTTTATGTACACCTATTTGAAGGACATTGATTGGGTCGATAAATTTTACACATCGCCCAACTGCACAAATAAAATCTGTGTTTGATTGTTTGAAACCCCACACGGGTGTTGGGATGAAATATGATGTTCACTCATCCTGATTGATTAAATATGTCGATCGATTGATTGACAGGCTGTTATAAGCGTTAGATATCTATATTTGATGCTTATACAGTGTAGTGCACTTTGGTTGATGGTTGATTATTTTTCAATGCTATTATATACATGTGTTGTATGAAAATCCATATAATTAACATTATATAGTGATTGATTGGGCCTCATTCCAATTTGAAAAATAAAGAATATATAAAATAAAGGTTCATGTGTTGACAGTACTCATCCATTGAGATTGGTCATGTGTTGAACGAAATATTTTAGTAATAAAATTTACATCTTTATCAATATAAAATAAAGGTTCATGTGTTGACAGTACTCATCCATTGAGATTGGTCATGTGTTGAACGAAATATTTTGATAATAACAACTATTTTGAAATAGAAATATTTGAAATAGAATATTTGAAATTAGAAATATATGAAGCCGTGTTGATTAGATTGACGCCATTTTGACGTGAACGATATTTATATCGATTTTATACGATTTCGAAATGAATTGAATTGAAAACGATTTCGAAATGAATTGAATATAAAACGATTTCGAAATGAATTGAATTGAAAACGATTTCGAAATGAATTGAATATAAAACGATTTCGAAATGAATTGAATATAAAACGATTTCGAAATGAATTGAATTGAAAACGATTTCGAAATGAATTGAATTGAAAACGATTTCGAAATGAATTGAATTGAAAACGATTTCGAAATGAATTGAATTGAAAACGATTTCGAAATGAATTGAATTGAAAACGATTTTGAAATGAATTGAATTGAAAACGATTTCGAAATGAATTGAATTGAAAACGATTTCGAAATGAATTGAATTGAAAACGATTTCGAAATGAATTGAATTGAAAACGATTTCGAAATGAATTGAATTGAAAACGATTTCGAAATGAATTGAATATAAAACGATTTCGAAATGAATTGAATATAAAACGATTTCGAAATGAATTGAATTGAAAACGATTTCGAAATGAATTGAAAAACGAATTCAAATTGAATTGAAAGCGAATTGAAATGAATTCAAATTGAATTGAAATTTGAATTGAATAGAAATAAATTTTAAAACGAATTTATAAAGAAGAATTAAATTTTGATTTGAATTGAAATGGAAGTTGAAATTGCTTTTGAAACGAATGTTAAAACTATTTATATAATTCGTTTTAAATAGAAATCGACGAAATATATATTATATATATTATATATATAATATAATGGCCTGAATAGAACGCGCCGCGCCGCGGCAGTTCGTGAATTTCGACCATTTGTTTCAGACGGACATTACGGGAGATCCGACCGTCGGATTCTCCTAAAACCGGAACCGTTGGGTTCGTATCGAAAAGAGCTTTCTAACAAATATTAGAAATTTGAAATCTAACGGTTGGATTTGGAGATACGTCCAAATCAAATTCGAAAAAGGTCGCTGTAAGTGCAGTTCGATGGCCGTTGATGGAAATCGACTGTACGGGCCTTGATAAAATTATTAAAAATAGTAATAATTTGTGTAAAATCATAAGAAATGATTTAGAAAGAATTGGGATGAAAAACTCCATATTTGAAAAGATAAAAATAAACTTTTATCGAAATGAACTAGTTTTGAACTAGAATTATAATTCTATTTATTTTTAAATAAATAAATTGAATAAAAAAAAGGGGGTTTTAAAAATAACCATAATTTCCAATGATTGCATTGGAGTGGATTTGAATCGAAATTGTCTTCGGAATATTTCGATGTTGGAATTCGTGATTATACGGATGTTGTTATGGAAATTTGAAAGATATATATTTATATCGTTATTTCCAATACGACATTTGTTAATCGTAGAATTTGATATTGAATATAAGCCGATATATTTTCTATTCAGAGCCTTGTATTGAATATCAAATGTGATTTGGGTTTGTCGTGAATGGTGTCTTCACTAACACTGTTCTTGAACCCAGTTGAGAAAAGATTAAATCTTTTTATTTAGATTTAATGAAGTGTACCAATTAAGTGATATTTAATTGAAATTGAATTGATATTGACTTTTGGGTTTATCGTGGACAGTGTTTTAAATAACACTCGTTCTTTAATCCGATAATTAATGGAATGTGACTTTGGGTTTATCGTGAACCGTGTTTTAAATGACACGGATTCTTTAACCCAGTTAGCGATTAAAACTAAGTGGAGTTTTAATGAATCTTTAATTAGATTGAAAAGATCGAGAATGGAGTATCACCAGTTTTACTCCAGGCGATAGTTAAATTTTAATTAGATTTGAACGTGAAATGGTAATTGAATTTACCGATAACACCGTGGTGTTAGATATGAAGTATTACCAGTTTTACTTCATGGGATGAATAGGTTGGGATTGGGAAATTAAAACAAATGATTACTTCGGTAAGTTTCGTTAATCCCGACTAGTTGAATCGAAATTCAAAAGAATAAATATAAAGAATTTATCTTGGATAAAATTAATGGGAACCTTTCCCTATGAATGTGAAATTTAGAAACTAACTGTCGGTTAGCCAAGCAGAATGGTTTTCTGGATATTGATCTGATGTTGGTTTCGGCCTTCGGGGTTAATATTTGGGGAATTATTCTCTTGATTAATTTACGGTTAGTGACTAATGAATTGGAATGAGGCGTATGTTGTGTTTGTGTAACACTTTTATAATATATACGCGAGTTATTCAGAAAGACCGGGTTTATCCCATTCTGAATAACTGATACGACGATAAGTCGAAGATGAAGACGGTGGTCGAAGACCGGAAGTCTTCACGTCGTTTGGGTGATTACTGATGATCTTGATTGGGCTGTACACCCAAGAAGATGGAAACAGTTGGTGATCGTCCAGACGTACTTGGAGATCGATGGATATGCGGGGTACTAGGTGCCTCCGGTTTCGTTCAGCCCCAGAACGGACTTGTAAATGGACTGTGTGTCTGACATTGGATTTTAGTCCGTGTGATTGATCTCTATTAAATATATATCTGTTTGGCGGCGGAGAATTTATTCTCTTGCTTAACGCCCTTCTCTGAGACGTACGAGCTCGGGGGTTATATATTGGTGGATATCAATCGCATGGAGTGAAATGCCTGTGTGGCATGCCTAAGTGGCAATTGATCGAGGCTTCTGTTGAAAAGCAAAGTCTTGTGGTGATGATCAAAGCACGGCCTTTGTGGCGTAGCTTTGTGTAACATTCACTTCGCGAGTTTCACATCCGGTATGAACCAAAAACGGGAGACGGACCTCAGGGAGGGCATGCGTTTCCTTCTAACTAAAAAGTGGCATCAGTGGTTTTACACGCCCTGACGAGTTTGACTTATGTGGTTGTTGCTGTTGCGAGGCGCCTCGGATTGATCGGTCGTTCTCGAACCGATGGAGTCATTTAGTTGGCTCACTTACACCCCATAGGGTGGGGAAACGTAGTGTTCAGGCATAATAATCCACATCGATGGACCGGCCCTGACGATCTAAAGGGTTGATGCGTTCTGATCCTGAGACATGGGCTAGATTGTCTCGAATCGGTTGAGGACTATCTTTTGCCTCGGTTCATAGGTGGAAATCCAATTTCCAAATACGTGACATTTGCGGTTTTATTTGTAAACCTATATATGGCGACATGATATATGGTACCCATGCCGCCTATGATTGATACTTATGATTTGAAGTTGTTTTATACACTATGCACTTATAATAGTATCAAACGATTTGTTTTAACCGTATCAAGCATTCTTTGGCTGTTATAAGGGAAAACCCTAGCCTCGGCTGCGTTGCATTGTGTGATGGGACCTGGGTCTTATAACAGCTTCATTTTTCTTTATTTAGCATTGCGCTGTTGTTTTATGCACTGGTATTCTTGGGAGGAAACCCGTTCCGTGTTATACGGCGTGGTCCCTTGATTTACCTATCTTTAAAATAAAGATTAATAACTGTTTTAGTTCTCACACCAGTCACATGACTGACCTGGAGTTTATTGTTTTAACCTAAACTCTGGGTGCCCTTATTTTGACACGGGCAGCTAGTAGTTTTGGTTTTTGCAGATTTATATTCACAGGATCCTGGTTTACAGCTGGAACGATATCCGGAAAGCTTTGTATCCGTATATCTACTTCTAGTTGTGTATTGTATTATTTTCTGCTGCTATGTATTTAAATGTAATTTAAATCTCTGATATTTCTGTGTAATATTCTTTTATACTCTGTATATTCTTGTAATCTGATGCATTGTTGTAATATACAATGAAATGTTCTTCTGTATGAGTTCTGTTGTGGCTTGTTCTCGAACTATCCGACACTTTCCTTTACGGGGAAGTTACGGGTTTTTACAGTGAATAGTGCTTTGGGTGGAGGTTATAAATAAACCTCATCTCCTCCATTTGCAACCAAGCTTTGATCCTCCTCTTTAATGGCCGAAATGGTCAAATCTAATCCGTCCACTTTTAGCCAAAACTTCCAACATGAAAATCGTTCATATCAACAATATGGAGTCAACGATGTCAGGAGTTCGTCGATTGGACGTCGAAGGTGGCTAAAAATCACCATAAACTAGCCTAGATCCATTTTCTTCTTTTGATTGTTGTCGGCTTCATTGTCGAGAATCAACTCTTGGCACCAAAAATAAAGTTGTAGAAGATTGAAAAATGAAGGGATGGCGCTAGTTTTAGGTCAATTGGAGTTCGTATGAGGAAGAAATCTGCGTTTTAGTGTAAGTATTTCGGCTTTTCCTAGTGAACGGAGCATGGTTGGACGACGATATTTCTGGCGGTGGTAGCCTAGAGGGAAGCACTTCAAATGGTAGTGGTTTGATGTCGATTGGAGTTGCGAGGTGGCTGTGAGAATTGTTCAAAGTTCGGTAAAAGGTAAAGAAGTTTTTGAGTAAGGGGATCAAGCTCGGTTCAACATTCTCCTATCCAAGATTTACCCTATCTAGGATTTCTCCTATTCGAGATTTCCCTTATCCGAGATTTCTCCAATCCGATATTTCCCTATTCGAGATTCCTATTCGACTGGATCAAGTCGAAAAAATATTGTCGGATTGGCACGAAATTTTGCAAGGACGACAAGGAAGGTAATGAGCGTAGGCTAATCACTTTTCGTATGTTATTATTGTGACACTCATATCCTTCGCATACGTTATAAGATTTGGATGTGGTTTCGAGCATTGGACTCATATTGACGAGCTCTACGCTGTGGAGCAACTTTGTACTAATTTGGTTGAGGCGACTAATATTATCCCTCGCTATGCTATAGTTGTAGCATAAAATATTATTGATGCTTATGCATGATTTATAGTTATAAAATCGAACATATAGCATATAGGAACGTAGTAATTTGTAAAAAAATGAAGTAGTGATTTAATTAGATTTGACATGGACATCACACTATACCTGATTGTGTGCTATTACATGCCATTATATGTTAGTTTGGTACTGTCACTAGGCTTGGGACATTTGGATGTGTATTACACCTTGGATGTTATAAAGATTTTTTATTTGATATGTTATGGTCATTTTGGATGTTTGTATGCTAGTTTAGGATTTGTACGACTATTGGTTGCATGCTTGACTTGTTTGCTTAGTGTAGGTTGAAACGCCATTCGTAGGTGACTTAGTATTAGGAAATATTTTATTCATTAGAGATTGGGGTGCTTAATTATCAAATGCACATATTGGTGTATCATGATTGTACGCACAAGTATGGTAGACCTGAATGGACGAGATATATTCTCGATGGAGCTTTAAAGCTCATGGATGGATTCGACGATACAACAACACTGGAGCTCGTTATCGGATCTTAAGACTTGGATGGAGCGAAAAATCTCAAAGGATGGAGTTGATACTAGTTCGACAAAGCCCAGATCGACATAGTTGACCCAGAGCTGGTTCGACCAATCTTAGATTCGTATACTGATCCAAATCTGATTTGGTTAAGTCTGGATCGACTATGTCGATTCAGATGTAGGTGACCAAGTTCGGATCGGCTATATCGATCTGAATCCGGTTCGACTATTTCGAACCGATGTAAGGTCGATCCGGGGAAAGGTGATGATGGTAGCCCCAACGGAAGGAATTCTTCATGGCGGCATTTCTTCTTGGCGAGGAGCTGGTTTTCGTGATGAATGTCAAACATTTTCATTAGATGAGTGTTTAACCAATTTTGGTTAGATTCGTGATCTAGGTAGTAGTAACCGATTGCTGGCGAGTAGGCGATATCGATGACCATTGTTATTGGTCATTTGGCCAATTTGACATCGATGACAATATGATTGCGAGGAGAAGGATATGATGGTTCGCTCAATAGTGTTTTCAAGATGATAGGTCTTTGATCAATGACTTTGGCTTAAGGTAAGGACGTGGTGCTTCTATGCTGTGATGCGTCATTCAAAGGCAATGATTACAGGATGGGGTATTAAGCTGTTGCGATGGATATTTATCTCCGAGATGCAAAAAAGGCGACAGTAAGTCGTATTGAGTTGATTGTCATATAAGGATGGGATGAAACATATTTGTTAAGACTTGGAGGGTGATAGATGAGGTCTCACGGCAGTGTAGTTTGCCCAAAATAGCCCACTTGTTAATTGACTACAGCGAGGAGTCTTATGGATAGTCTAGAGATGAATTCTGCTGCGGAGATTCTATGAAAAGGAGTAATCGACATTCACAGTTTTGGTACATCTTTGAAAGAGGGGCATATAGAAGAATCACAACCAAAACAGTGTGGACTGATTTTCTCGGACCCTAAAGCCAGGGCAGTGTCGATTGTGCAGGGCTATTAGCTATAGACCAGGGTAGTTGGTCATAGCAAGGGTTGGGCGGAGGCTAGGCCAGTTGGTCCCGCCATAGCTCCATTGGATTTAGTGATCAAAGTATTGAGTATCGTTTACTTTACGCACTGAGTGAGTGAATGTGAGGATGGATGATGGTTGCCATGTATGTTTATTTATTTATCGTCTTAGTGCTTAGACATCTATCACAACCTATTATATGATGTTTAGAATAGTGTAACATGTATCGATTATTATGCGTTAACTCTGTGGATGGAGGGGCAAGGCATGGTATGATTCTCCATACCTCTATGCCATATTTATTATTGTGAATTTTATAGTATTTTGATATTTGTTTATCGCTCACACCAGACTTATGTCTGGCCCAAAGTTTTATGTTCCCTCTATTACTTTGTATGCTCATCGGTGATGTTGATGAGTCGACCAAATAGAAGGTTCAGATTATCTGTAGCGGTACAGGTTGATTCACAGAAGGTGTCAGTTTGCCTATTTACTCTTGTATTATATTTGTTTATTTCGCTCTGTAGCACTGCAGAGCCTTGACAGTGTTAGTGTTTTGTTAGAGACAGTGTACCGGTTGATTTTATTTACTTGTAATATAAACTCTATTGTTACTTTGTATAACTGTGAACTTGTGCACTCTGATTATATGGTGTGTATAGTTCTTATTCTCTCGCTTGTTTTATATCTGTAATTTTATTTTTATATATTATCTGATGCGCGGTGAGATATATGGCAGGTTCTGTGATTGTATTTATATTTCTGTTCTCTTTTCTCCCTTATATTCCCTTATCTTCTTTCTTCTTTCCCTTCCTTTCCACTATTTCTTTATTCTGACGACAACTTTACATCGATTGGGTGCTTGTGAAGTGCAGGTTTTTAGTTCTGAGCACCAGTGGTGCACGGTGGCCTTTCACACTTTATATCAGAGCTTAGGTTGCACTGTTTATCTTAAGCCATATTGAGTTTGAGAGTTAATATACACGAGAGTGTGCATATTGGTATATACTTTTGTTTTCAAATATATATTATTAATATATATAATATGTGTTGTTTTTCATATGGGCACTATTGAAATAGTTTTCTCTGTTAGCGACTGATTGTCCTACTTGAGACGATCTAGCAAACAAAAAGTACTTATAATTTCTCCTCTTTTTGGAGTGGAGCAACGGGAATAATTGATAAATACTAATCTCAATTTAAAATTTGGTTTTTAGTAAAGGTATGATCCATTATCTAGGATTCCCAAGAATCTCTAGTTAGTGACTACGCACAAGTACGACAAGTTGAATATGCCACGTTTTGTGGATGCTTATGTGTCCATGTGGCATACTGTTCCTTGAAACAAAATCGATTGTTTTGGCACGAGAGCTATTTGGGTTCTCATTGGGTTTTCCTCAATGACTTGGAGTTAGAGTTGAATGAATTAGGAGTTTACTACTAAGAGACTCTAAGGTTGAGCCCAAAGTGGTCAGGAGTCTTTATCATTTCAAGTTCTCGAAATTGATTCACTCGAGACCAGTTCACTTCAAAGTGGTTTTGTATCGACTTCTTAGAAGTCGACGAGGGTTCGCCAATTTAGGTGATATGTCTATATCGGAGATCATGACTGAATTCGATGTTATATCAAAGTAAGGTTAATTCTCTCTATTGTTACTCTAAATTTTTGAATTTGTGGCGGGGTTGAGAGATCGACTCAAAGGGTGCTTGATTTCATTCTTAGGGGGATGATGGTTTGGAAGAGTGGATCAAGTAAGCTCGCGATGTTTGAGCTTGCACCCAGTATTGAAGTTCGTACTCCTTTGTAGGGATGAATCTGGGAGACATATGTAATTATTGTCATTCCCGTTTTGTCATGTGCTCCCTCAATGAAGCGGGAAACAATGACGTTATTGCTTGATATATGTTTCCACCAATGGTGTTTCCATACGTGTTTTAATTGGTGTTGAGATTTCATCATTCCATTTGATCTTGCGATTGATGGATGTAACGCGATTCAGACTCATAAATTGATTCGTCTCTCTTGATTGTGACTTACCATGTCCAAAGCTTGGTAAAACTATGTATGTATGTAACATCTCGTGTTTAGTAGCTAGAAATTAATAATGTGGATGACTGTAGCATCCACAGCGATTGATTTTGGGCCTCGCTACGGGAGTGTGTTATGGCTAGCTAGTTTAGTCTTAGCAGTATACATGGTTCGTCAAAACTTAAATTCATCGATTCATGGTTGTATTTTTGCTAAAAATTGGTTATTTGTTGATTGTTGGACTTAATATTTGAATCCAACAGTTTACAAACTAGGAGGATACAAAACATGGGTGGTAATAAGGGATTGTTGGTGACGACGTTAGGCTAGGACAAGCTCTTCAGTAGTGAGTCATCTTTAATATAATAATAGTGGCCTAAGACTTTGTTCTTTAACACTGAATCACTTATAATTGGATGATAGAGGGCTGAGACAGATCTCTAGTAGCGAATCGTCACTTTAGCTAGTAGCTTGAGAGCATCTGGACAGATTCGATGAGGTGACCAGATTGCCACCATATTTGAATCAAGTTCTATATCAATCTAGTTATGGATATTCTTTCAGTAAGGAATCCCGAGGGGATTTTACCAATTGCGAGTAGTTTATTGGTGCATGTCAATTACAACATTATGTAGGCTTTTTTTTTATCCTGATTGGTAGTTGGGTTGTTCGGGCCAAACGGTGAATTGACATATTTGAGATTTATTTGTTGGATTTTCACTTTTTTTGAGAAAGTGGAGTGCTTCGATCACGTCATCTCAAGTTGGACACTGATGTGAGTACTACGAGATTCTGGACGATTTGGTAAGTTAGAATTAACCCACGAGCGTTGATTTCTCATTTCGAGTAGGAACAGGAAGGCAATATTACTCACTAGGTTATGTGAGTGGTTTAAGTGTTGTTTGCTTCTAAGTGAGAGGTTGTTGCATTATAGTCAATAACCAAAAGCACATGAGGAATATTCGACTTACGATTTGGAGTTGATGGTTATTGAGTTCATTTTGTTAGTTGAAGGCACTACTTATCAACGAGGGGGTTAGAGTTGTTTTTGGTGTCATATCACCGGGAATTCTCTTCCATGAGAGATATTTCAACTTTTTTTAGCGACAATGGTTGAAATTCTTGGCCTTTTATGTGTGTGAGGTTTCCTATAGACATGTATATGAAATGTAATCATTCATGTGTGTCGAGTTGGATGTGTACCAGTTCGGAAGCAATGTTTCTTTAGTAAATGTCGCTTATGTTATTACTGTTATCATTCCATAACTCGAGGAGATGTAGTACGAATCCAACCGAGGTGGTTGGTTCCTATAAAAGAGGTGTTGTTGCTCCAACATTATGAGAAGGGGTTGGTTCCACATTTATTTTATAATGAATGTGATGTCAGTTTGCTACAACTAAATAGAATGGATGTGGGAATGGATGTCGAGTCATATATGGATTTAATTTAATATTGGATGTTTCATATTAGTATCCTACATGCTTGGATAGGTATGGAAGCTATTTTCCATAATTGGTATTGTTTTTCTTATGTATGTTGATTGATGATGTTTGCATGTTCGTATTTAACTTATTGTTAGGCATGCAGGATAATTATGTTGTTGTATTGTTTATTAGTCGAAATAAATTCCATACATAGAAAAAGGAATATTCGTTGGGGTGTTTGGTTCGGTGGGACTTCATTAATGGCAACAAGTATTCGCTTTTCTCTTCTTTCTTCGATTCTTTTTTCAAATAGTTCCTCTCTTTCACTTTTCCACCAAATCATCTTCCTAAATCTTGTCCTCTCCCTCTCTACCTGGTTTCGTTTTCATGGAGGCTCACTGAATCAACATACTAATCGTTCGATCCTAAAACCCTATCTCCTAATTACATCATCCTTCTTCGTCCCACTCATTGACAATCACTCACTCAAAAATCATTATACTTTCCCCTATCTTTTCACCGCGTGGTGGCTATGCTTGTTTTAGGGCAAGTAGCGATTTCGACTTGCACTGTTAAGCTTGATTTGGGTTCAGTGTGAAGTATCCTATAACAACAACTTCTCGCTACACGTTTGTTGATTTAACTACTCCTCTTTCTGCATGCTGGGTTTGCTTTGGTTTTCTGTTAAACCATGGCAATATGCAATGTCTCTACATGGTGAGAATAGTTTTGGTAAGCTTGGCATCCTATAGCTGGTAAGTTGTGCTGGTTCGACCACTACAACAAAATGACCCTATTACAACGGTGGAAAACCGTTGTAATATACATTTTACAACGGTGGACTAACCGTCGTGTATTAAGAAGTTGTAATAGACAAAAATATTTTACAACTTTTTTGCACCGTTGCAACACCGTTGTAATATGTATATTTTACAACTTTTTTACACCGTTGTAATAAAATTTATTACAACAGTTATGCACCGTTGTAATAATATCTACTACAACTGTTATGCACCGTTGTGATTGATAGTTGCATTTTAAAAAAAATAGACCATCTACAACTGAAGTGAACAATACACTAAATGTAGCAATACTCCATAAGCAACTTAGATATTACAATTACTTGCAAACTAATTTATTAAAATACTCAAATTATCAGTATTACAAACAATAAGTTGCAGAAACCATTTCACGCATTATTACATACTTGACCGTTAAAAAACAACTTAGTACAAGCACAATTGTCCTCAAAACTGACTTGCAACTTCATCACCTCCTGCTACATATATCTCCAGCTCCAAACAAGCAGAGAACCAGTCCGTCAACACATCACTGTAACATGACCACCAAAACTGTGACCAAGCTCTTCAATTCGCCATCCCCTGCACCCGCACCCTACAACCCAATCACAAACAAAAACTAATTTAACTGAAAATTATCTATGAATGATTGGGATGTTTCACCATGAAATGATTGATTTGCATATGTATTTTGTGGTATTGTTTGCCCAATGCTACTGAGTGATTGTTGTAAGGCTACAATTTTGCATTACTTTGTAATCTTTTATATTATCAACCAAGGGAACACAGAGATTGTGATATGATTAACCAAAAAAATATCCTCAGACATAGAATAAAGGAAAAGAGACTATACATTTGAAAATTGGGTCCACTTGATATTGCATTTCAATATTATATTTGAAAGTTTAGCCAAAGAGTTCTAATAAATCAATTCAAAAACATGATTCAATTACACGATCTTTAAATACAATCCATCCCAAGCCAATCAATGAACATTGGACTTTCAACTAGATCTGATTTTTTTTGTACAACAAAATTTATAGTGAAAAATAATCATGAAACCCTAACCATTGATGATCCTACTTTTTCCCAATCTAAAAACATATTATGACAAATCGAAATCAAATTCTACCCCTGACAATTTCAGCTCTCAGATCTAAAAGGTAATAGGACCAAATTAGCACTAGGACACATGAAAGTAAAATTCAGTTAAAATTTCTCACCAGTAATGAAGAAGAGAAGATTGCAGCGAAGAACAAATGAGAAGAATGCGAGCTCCTATCAATTTATAGGATTAATTTTTGAAATTTTGATTATTTGTGCACCAAAAGTTGGCTGTGTAGCTTGAGTTGTATGACCAAATGAGAAGAAAGAGGTGGATAACCAAGAAATAATTTGCAACTCTTTGTAGACAAGTGATCGAGCTGTCAGTAAAAAATCAAATGCTTAAAACATTATGCCTGTTAATTCACGTTCAAATTCTATGACGTTGAACAAAGGAAAAGAGACTATACAAACTTCTAACCCATTCCACTGCCTATGTACTAGTTCATACATTGAAGGTACTTCAACTTCAAACATTTCTTAGTCCTCCAGTTCCACAAATTCATATCTCGGCCAATAAAATCTGTATAATACAAAATAAACAAAAATTAAATAGGGAAGAGGGATTTACTTCCTCTAACAAAATAAACAAAAAACTGTACAATACAAGAAACTGTACAATACAAAAATACTGCATAATACAAAAAAGAAAAAACTGTACAATACAAAATAACCCGGAATATTTTGATTTCGTTTTACTTCCTCTAACAAAATAAACAAAAAACTGTACAATACAAAAAAGAAAAGGAAGTAAAATTACCTCAATGAGGAAAGTTCACGAGGTATTGAAAAATGAGGAAGAGGGATTTAAGGGAAGATGCGGTTATTCATTAAATCGGGGATAGTGAGTTTGGGGAGGAGATGCGAAGGGAAAGAAATGGACAGAAGAAAAATAGATCTGGAGAGAAGAAGAGGGTGGAGGAAGAAATTTTCGATTTAGAGAATGCGTACTGGCGAGAAGAAAAATAGATCTGGAGAGAAAGAAACGGACCGATGAAACCTTATTTTGAGTTAGGGTGCAGTACAGGCGATTGGCCCGTCTAAATTTTCGATTTTCCCGCCTAAATTTTCGATTTACAGAATGCGTGAGATGCTTCGAGACCATATAAGCATCTATTTTATTTTGTTGGCACAACAATAATAAAAGCAATGTCATTTTCAAAGAGGCCAAAAAAATAACGTTGTCCCTTATTGATTTTATAATTACGAATCATTAATTACTAAAAACAATTAAATATTAAACCAAAATTGTTGTTTATTAATTTCAAAATTTTAACTTTTTAAATATTAAAACAATTGCTAACTATAATTATGAAATACTAAATACAAAATGTTACTTCTTAATTGTTAATATCTCTTGTTAATTCTAAATTATTAAATATTTTATTAGTTATTGATTATTAATTGATTATTAATTTTAAATATTAATCATTTAAAATTAATTATTAAACACTAAATATCACTTCAAAAGTATTAATGTTTTGATTAATTATGACTCTTAAGTATTAATATTGAGTATATATTATTATGTATTCATTTTCATTAGAAATTATTATCATTAATAATTATCAAATGTTAATAAATAATAATAATTATGTAATATTAACTATATTTTTTAATTATTCTTCTTAATTGCTAAGTATTAAATATTACAGATTGATTATTAATTACTACTTCCTAATTGATTATTAATAGTAATTATTAGTTATTAATTATAAATAATCAATATAAGTGTATTAAATATTAATTATTAGTTGTTAATTATATTAAAATATAGACATATATTACAACAGTCAAAAAATAAAAGTTGTGATAGGCTTTTATTACAACAGTCAAAATAACACAGTTGTTAAAAATAGGTTTATTACAACTTTTCTGGGAAAAAGTTGTTAATTTTTTTTATTACAACGGTGCTTTTACCACCGTTGTAAAATTAAAGTTGTAATATGGTGTTTTTGTTGTAGTGGACTTTGTAAGCTTGATATTCAATGTTACTGGTGATTTCGTCTTGCTGAAGTCGATTTGACATCAGTTTAGTGCTACTTTGGGTCGTTGGTGCATAATGCCGTGTGAGTATATGGGATGCCTTTCTTTTGGAAGTTTGGAGCTTGACGCCTTTGTGCACTTGAAATCAGTAAGGTTTATGTCTATTGGGTTGTTCTTGTTTGGGGCTAAGGTCGGTGTGCTAGTTGAGGTTACTCCTCCATCTCCATCGACTATCTAGGTGAAGCTATGCTTTCAAATTAGTTGATCGCTTGGAGGAGATTTGTTTTCCATCTTCGTCCGACCAATATAACCATCAACAATGTCATTCCTAAGTAAGTCAGTAATGCAACTAAGTCATGTTCGTTCTATATTAAATTCAAGTCTTCCTATGCGCGCATTGCTTCCCTATCCAGGAATGTATTTTGAGACTGTAGCCATGTGAATATGTTGCTCTATAACATGCTTTGAGTGGCTATAATTGTACCATTTTCTATGGAAGGTAAGTGAAGGGATGTTCTGTTTCATGGCCTAGGGTAGGCATGATGCGCGAATAATCCCTATGTAATAAGGACTTTTAGCTCTGCTTTCAATAGTATGCCTTAGTGTTATGTGTACATGTGTACTTGCAATTATGCTGTTCCATTTAGGTTTTAATGCTTTATAATTCTTATGTAACAGTGTATGTAATATTACTCCCTATGTGGAGTATGAAATCTTGTAGTCTAGAAATAGTGTCTAGCTTCTGTGTTGTAACCTAGATAGGATGACAGTAGACGATACGCCTTAAAAACTGAATTGTAGTAGATTGGTAAATGGAAATCTCCTGGAACTATTGTAATTATTATTTATTATAATAATAAGTGTTTGTAGCACTTTAAAACCCGATGGGTTCTGCCAATTTTTTTCTCCATACATGACTTGGCTTGCTATATTAGATAAATTCAGTTTATTTAACAAGTTTAGTCCCTTGTTCCTATTTCTATTATTGTGTCTAATCCTCTTTGTTAAGTGCATACCCAGGTACGTAAAAGGAAAGTTTGATTAGCTTGGATGCTAATTAGCTTTTATTTGCATCTAAATGCAAAGCTTGCTTAAAAAAGGTATGTAGTATAAGTAGAGTTGTGGTTTTACTATTTGGTGCATTTTGATGATTTTCTCTGCTCGATATGGGTAATCACTTTTGGGCTTTTGTTTTCTTTTGATGAGATGGGTCTTGCATGGCGATTTGGTATTTTTTCGGATTAGTCCGTATAGGGGAGGTGCAACCGAAATTTCCGGTGAATTTTGGCATATTTGAAAAAAAATTCAATATACAATGCTAAGTTGAATTGTCTTCCAAATATTTAGTTGTCACTTTTATCTTCCAACATCGAGTTGTTGGAAAATGAGTAAATAACTTAGAGGTTTAGCTTGGCTGCATCTATCCCAAAATAGAATAGTTGTTGAGAGCGTTAAGTTACAATTTGTCTTGTCTCATCACTTATTCAGGAGTGTAGGGTTGTTTTATTTTTTCCTTGAGGATACCAAGGATGAAATCGTTTAAGGGAGAAGAATGTGACAACCTATATTTCAACAATAGGGTATTTAAATTTATTTAAATATTAATCGTCAATTAAGTGGTAGTTCTAAAATGTAACTTTTCACAGACGATCGAATTAGGACTTGGGACCAGTTTCGTTCAGTCCATATCGTGGTGGGAACTATTTATATTATAAGCATCGATATGTTTTGATTGCTGGATTTTTGGATGGTAGCTTAGGATTGATTCGCAAATCGATCCAAAAAGCTAACTTTTGGGTATGATGGAATTAGGTCCTGAAACCTTTTCCATTGGTCTCGGAATGACCGTCATGATTATTTTGAGTCTATGGTTCAATGTGTTTGGAGTTTTGGAGATTTTGGACATGGTGAATAGTATTTTGGGTGGAGGTTATAAATAAACCTCATCACCCCCATATGCAACCCAAGCTCCCATCTTCCTCTTTAATGGTTAAAATGGTCGGATCTAATCTATTAACTTTTAGCCAAAGCCCCCAACTTGAAAGTTGTTCGTATCGACAACACAAATTCAATGGCATCGAGTGCTTGCGATTGGACATCGGGGGTGGACAGAAATCGCCAAAAACAAGCCCATGTCCATTTTCTTCTTCTTTTCACTGCGGCTTCATCATTGAGAATCAGCTCTTGGTACCACAAGAAAAGTTATAGAGGATTGAAAAACGATTATATTGGCATGGCTTTTAGGTCAATCGAAGTTCGTAAGAGGGAGAAATATGCACTTCAGTGATTGCGGTATTTTGGCTTTTCTCGATGAATGGAGCATGGTTGGATGGCGAGATTTCTAGCGAAGGTATCCTAGAGGGAGGCTTTAGATGATGGTGGTTTGGTGTAGATTGGAGCTCCGAGGTGGCTGTGACAGTTGGTCAAAGTTCGATCAAAAGTGCAATAGTTTTCGGCAAGGGGATCAAGCTTGATTCAACATTCTCCTATCCGAGATTTCCCCTATCCAAGATTTCTCTTATCCAAGATTTCCACTATTTGAGGTTTCACTTATCTGAGATTAACCCTATCCGAGATTTCGCTATCCGACCAGGTCAAGCCGGAAAAATGTTGTCAAATTCGTATGAAATTTTGTTAGGACGATAAGGAAGGTAACTAGCGTAGGCTGATTACATTTTAATTACACTAAATATGTTACTGTTGTGATGCTCATATCTTTTGCGTACGTTATAAGATTTAGACGCGGTTTTCAGTGTTGGACTCATATTAACGAGCTTTATGTATGGAGTAGCTTTGCACTGATTTGGTTGAGGTGAGTGATATTATCTCTCACAATATTATAGTTGTAGCGTAAAACATTATAGATGCATATGCATGATTTCTAGTTATAAAATGGAACATCTATGATCAAGGAACCTAGTAATTAGTAAAGGAAATGAGTAGTGATTTAATTAGATTTGACTAGGATATCACACTTTATCTGATTGTGCGCTGTTACGTGCCATTATATATTAGTTTGGAACTGTTGCTACACTTGAGTCATTTGGACATATATTATACCTTGGCTATTGTAGATAGGTTCTATTTGATATGTTATAGTCATTTTGGATGTTTGTATGCTGATTTAGGATTTGTACGTCCATTGGTTGCATGGTTGATTTGTTTTCTCAGTTTTTAAAGCGTCGTTCGTAGACGACTTAATATTTGGAAATATTTCATTCATTAGAGTTTGGTGTGCTTAACGATCAAATGCACATGTTGGTGTATTTTGATTGTACGCACAAGGATGTTATTCTCAAACGAGCAAGATATATTCTTAACGGAGCTTCAGAGCGCATGGATGGATTCGACGATAGAGCAACACTTGAGCTCGACATCAGATCTGAAGACTTGGATGGAACAAAGAAGTCAAAAAACGGAGTTGATCATGGTTCGAGATAGTCGACTCGAAGCTGGTTCGAAAAACCTTAGATCAGTTATACCAATCATACCTGGTTCGGCCAACTCCAGATCGACTATGTCGATCTAAATATAGGTGGCCAAGTTCGGATCAGCTATGCCAATCCGGATATGGTTTGACTTGTCGAAACGGAGTAAGGCCGACCCCGGGAAAGGTGATGATGGCAGCCCCAAGGGAAGGAGTTCTTCATAGCAGCATTTATTTTTGGGGGAAATGGATTTCGTGATAAATGCCGGACATTTTCCTTGGATGAGTGTTTAACCCATTTTTTTAGATACATGATCTGGATAACGTAACTAATTACTATCGTGTGGTCGATATCGATTTTTGTTTTTATCGGCTATTTGGCCAATTTGATATCATTGAGGAGGTGATTGCAAAGAGCATGATATGATGGTTCACTCGTAGTGGTTTCGAGAGGATGGGTCTTCGATCAGTGGCTTCGGCTTAAGGATGTGGTGATTTTTTGAAGTGATGCACCATTTGATGGTGATGATTACTAGACGGGGAGCTAAGCTGCTGCGATGGATAGTTTTCTCTGAGATGCAAAAAGGACGACATTAAGTACTGAGTTAACTGTCATATGAGGATGGGATGAACTATAGTTATTATGACATAGAGGGCAGTCGATGAGGTCTCACATCAGTGCAGTTTGCTGGAAATAGCCTAGTTATCGATCGATTTCAGCAAGGAGTATTATGGATAGTGTATAGATGGATTCAACTGTGGAGAACGTGTACAAATGAGTTATCGATATTCACGATTTTGGTACACCTTTGAGAGAGGGGGCATATAGACGAATCAGAGCCAGGGTAGTGTGGACTGGGTAGGGCTATTGTCTATAGACTATGGATGTTTTTCATAGCAGAGTTAGGCGGAGGCCAGGGCAGTTGGTCCCGCCATGAACACAATGGATTTGATGACCAAAGTATTGAGTATCGTATAATACGCGCACTGAATGTGCGAATGTGAGGATGAATGATGGATGCTATGGATGTTTATTTGTTTGTCATCATCTATGCTTAAACATCTATCAGACCCTATTATATGATGTTTAGCACAATGTAGCATGTATCAATTGTTATTTGCTAACTCTGTTGATATAGAGGCAGGGCAGGTATGATTCTTAATACCTCTATGCCATGTCTATTATTGCAAATTTTATATTATTTTGAGATTTGTTTATCGCCCACACTAGACTTATGTCTGATCCAAAGTTTTATGCTTCCTCTTATTACTTTAGATGCTTAATGACGATGTTGATGAGTGGAAAAATATCAGGTTAGATTATATGGAGTAGTAAAGGTGGATTCGCTGAAGGCGATGGTTTATTTATTTATACTTATACCATATCTATTTATTCCGCTGTGTAACACTGTGGAGCCTTGACAATGTTAATGTTTAGTTAGGGACAGCGTATCAGTTGAGTTTATTTACCTGTTATATAAACCCTATTGTTACTCTGTATAACTGTATGAACCTGTGCACTTTGATTATATGGTTTGTATAATTATTATTATCTCTCTTGTTTTATATCTGCGATTTGATTATTACGTATTATCTGATGCACTATGAGATATACGATAGGTTCTGTGATTGTATTTATGTTTCTGTTCACTTATCTCTCTTCTTTCTTCTTTTTCTTCCTTTATACTATTTCTTTCTTCTGACGATCGCTTAACATCGATCGGTGCTTTTGCAGCGTAAATTTTTTATTTCTGAGCACCGGCGGAGTACGGCGGGTCATTACAATGGCTAAGTTGACTTGCTCATGTACTGGATTAGGATTTAATTCATAGACGTGCTTTGGGTATAGCAATAAACCATCGTATTATGTTCTGGTTTCAGTTTTAAATAAAATATATTTTCAAACATTGCTGGGACTTAGTTGTCTTGTCAGGATTTAGTAAGATCACTAGGCTATGGCCCGGATATGGACCAAGTTCGATATGGATTTCCAAGTATGGACTATACCTGAAGGGTCAAACTATCTTGTCAGGGATCGACAAGATCAGTTCAATCATAAATCGAGTATGGACTATACTCGGTTTGGATTTTTAGGTATGGACTATACCTGGTGGGTTGAATCATCTTGTTGGGACTTGACAAGGTAACTCAATCATAGTTTGATTATAGATTACACATGATACGGATTTCTAAGCATGGGTTGTGCTTGAAGAAGGTTAAGTGGTTTTGTCAGGGCTCGACAAAATGGGTTGCTTTGTTTATCTACATGTATGGATTATACTCTTAATAATAGGACCAACGAGGCTATGGATTTGGATTCATCTTGTATTATGACCAATGATATCGTTGGCGTTATTTGGAGTTCTAGTTTTTGTTTATTCCTTAATATGATCTAGAGCGATCTTAGTTCTCTATTCATAGGATTTGAAGTGATCATGACTTCCCATTAATATGGTTCAGTACGACCATAGATTTATGGTTCTTTATTAATAAGATCTAGAGTGATTGTGTATTTCCAGAATAGATCCGAAGGATTGTGGCTTTCTTGTTTTCTATTATTACAGTCCGGTGTGATCGTGGATTTCTGGTCTTCGGATATTGGATTTCTATGAGAATATGGATTATTCAAAACACATCTTCCATAGAAAGATATGTTTTAGAGAGCAAAATGTTGACCCGCCTTTTAGCAAGGAAGCCACATCATACATTTCCGGCTATCGAAGCGTTCAGGATTTAGACATAGTTCAGGAGTGTCCAGAAATGCTTGGCTGAAGCATCAAAGCACTTAAAGAGTTGGATATATGAATGTTGGGTTTCAGATCGGTAAGCATCGGTTCGTCCTTCCTACTTTAGTTCTTGTTTCAGATCGGCAAGGCTCGACTTGACCCTCACTTCGGATTGGTTTTCCTCGGATCGGAAAAGTCAATTTGCTACCTATTGGAAGGGAGAATTCCAGATTGGTTAAGTTGGTTTGACATATGCCAACCGACCTATATCCAGTTGGATACTCCAACCTATTTGATGACTGATACATGGTTAATACACTACCCTACATCTTTAGAGATGATGACACATGTCCTATCACTACTACAAAGGTAGGCATGTTCGAAATTATTTTTGTGTGGCCGTAGATCAGAAAGGATTACCGTAGGACATTTTTTCAAATAGGCAACACCAAGGGGTGTGGCATCCGCGGCCGTTGCATTAGCCCTCTAAGGAAAAGCTTTTGCCTGTCTACGGCCACAAAAAGAAAGTGTTGCATTATAACCCTGTTGCAACAGTATATGCATGTAATGCAACAACATACAACGTTGGCTTAAGAAGAAGCCATAGCCTGGCTTCCAGGTCATGGTAGTGGGTCCACGTGGAATTTCCACGCTAGCTGCCAACGTGTCACATGCCACGTCAGCTCTCCACGTCAGCTGCACATATGTCACATGCCACGTCAGCTATCATGTGGCACCACGTAAGCTGTGGGCCCCACGTGCAGTACCATTGTGGAATTAATAATATTGTGCTTAATGCAACACCACAACACAATCTAATGTAATACCACACCAATCTAATGCAACACCACAACACCATCTAATGCGACACCACAACACTGTAATGCAACACCAGAAAACATCAACCGTAGTGGTAAAAAAAATCAAATGAAACATAAAAAAAATCAACTACAGCTGTAATACAACCTTGTAGTTACAAATTCTGCAGTACATATATTCAATCCAAAACATTGTACCACATTCATACATATATACCAAAATATTCATACAATAAATCCTCCCAAAACATTCATCATCACAGTCAGGCCAACCAATTATATAAACTAACTCACAAGTGTCATCACCAACACATACCATAAGTGCCATCACCAAGACATTCCACAAGTGCCATCACGAACACATACCACAAGTGCCATAATTTAAAAGAACAATTTGGATATGTCACAAGTGCTAATACATACCATCCAAATACTTCATTCAGTTGTTGGGGTTGTAGGAGTACAAATGTCATCTTCATCACTTGTTGTGATGAAACAAAAGTCTACGACATCTAAATTAAGATCTGGATTGGCTTCACCTAGCTTTTTTAACACCTATGACACGTTCTCTTTCATTTTTTGTTTAAATTTTCTTCCAAATCCACCTCAAGATCTTGCCTTATTTTTTTGGTCAGCTCTTGCACATAACTGTCCGAAGAACCAAGAGTTGTTGAAGACTTTTCAGCCATTTTACCTCGCCTTCCTACAAGCCAGTTCCGTGTGTGGCTCTTCCTACCAGAAACAAGTGCGTGCCTCAACAATGTTTTCTGCATCCACCATTGCTTGAATCTTCGCTTACAAAATGAAAAGCAGGCAAGCTTATATATAAACATGCAGCTGGCAGGAATGAATTTATTAACAGAACTGGTTTTCTTTTAAACTAACTATGTGTTCGATTTAATAAGCTTCTCTAACAAACGTACGATGTGCCAATTATACTGACACAAGTATTGCTCTTTCAGTATCTAATGTACTCACGTATTTGGCCTTTAGTTCATCCTTGTTAGCCTTGTAAGTTCTCCCTAGTTCTCATTTATACGTTTCCAAATAGACCAAGGCAACAGATGAGGTGGCTTTTTAACATTCAGTGTTAAGAATTTACAGATCTAGCTGCTGCCTATGAACATTGTGACAATGATATAAAATATAATTCAATTATATAACAAATTAGAATTATCATGTGGCTAATGCAACTCAATCGCAAAAAAATTAACTTAAGTTCAAAAAAACACATACTATCTATTCTTTGGCTACTGCATGAGTTTTGGGACCTATGGTATGTGTCTCATTTAATGAATTACGATGCGCAGAATTACTATCAGCTAGGGCCTGGAAATCCAAAAAAAATAGCACTAAACAAGGATAACGCAAACTATTAAAGGAAAGATTAGCAATAAACAAGATAATGTGAACTACTAAACATTATACAAATGTGAAAATCATTAATCTAATTTATTTATTTTTTCCATCTGTTGCATGATTATTACGTTAGCAATAAACAAGAACAGATTAGCACTAAACAAGAAAATGTGAATATCATTAATTTATTTTATTTATTTTTTCCATTTGTTGCCTGATTATTTAATTAGCATTATACAAATTAGTTTTCTTTTGTGGTCACATTAAAGGTGTACCTGAACTGCTTCATCCCCCCAGTATTCCAAGAGCATTTTAAAATCCTCGGAGGAAACGTATTGGGCCTATTTGCAAGCCTTTCCTCATCAGTTGAATATATTTTTATATAATACCTTGCTTTGATGTGAGACTTGTACTGCCGTCAAGAGTCGTTAAGCGTGTTCAAGACCCACTTGTGTCTTTCTTCTGAAATGACATATCTAGCCTACAATATATCAAACACAAAATTTAGGAAACAAACTAATTAATTAAAACCAAACATTTAGGAAGTTAGTTGAAGTATATATGGTTTAGGGTGATAGATTGTACCAGAGCATATTCCAACATTTGTCGCTTTAACTGATCAGGAACAACATGCCAATTGATGTAAGTAAGAGACACATTATCCTTTGCTAGTGTCACAAGAAAATTTCTTAACTCCGTAATATTATCAGATATTGGCTAACCATCCTCATTCAACTTAATGACTACTTTATAATCAGGGATTCTAGCATGCACCTTGGTCATTTTTGACTTCCCTCTAGGTTTTTTGGACCTTGTAGTTTATCTGCTAGGTTCAAAAAAATAAAATAATTAATTAAAACCAAACATTTAGGAAGTTAGTTGAAGTATATACGGTTTAGGGTGATAGATTGTACCAAAGCATATTCCAACATTTGTCGCTTTAACTGATCAGGAACAACATGGCAATTGATGTAAGTAAGAGGCACATTATCCTTTGCTAGTGTCACAAGAAAATTTCTTAACTCCGTAATATTATCAGATACTGGCTAACCATCCTCATTCAACTCAATGACAACTTTATAATCAGGGATTCTAGCATGCACCTTGGTAATTTTTGACTTCCCTCTAGGTTTTTTTGGACCTTGTACTTTATCCACCAGGTTCAAAAAAATGAACAGAAAATTAATGTATGGCACAAAAACATAATATGCATGCAAAACTTAAAATAGACACACTCAACAATGCAGTGCAGTACACGGATAAAGAAATAATGTACCTGTACCTGCTTCATTCTCCTGTGCAATCCATTCCTGCTCTAATCGATCAGTAAGATTTTCCATTATTGGAGGCGCTTCAACATTCTACTTTTAACGTTTCTGCATCACTAAATAAGCAACAACTAAACCAGCAGCTTCACATGAATTGGTTGATTGTTTGAACATTTTGCTACATGTAGGTTTTAAAACGGATGGACGAGACGCTGTAGGTTTTTAAACTCCTGAAAAAGATGGTGTAGGCTTCATCAATTTCTTTAATGTTTCTGCGAATTTCTCCCGGTTACTGAGTTTATTTGTACTGGGAGTGCATGTCATCAACTCCATGTTGGAGCCAGCTTTCTTTGGAGGGGGTGCAGGTCATCGCTTCCTTCTCAATTTCAATGGCTGCATTGGTTCGCGAATGAGTTCTCGGTTCAAGTAAAGGATCCTTTGACTTAAAAACTTTGATTCTCTACAATTAAATCGGAGTTCAAAATTTTTTTACGTTCATAAAGGCGAAGATAATAAGTAATAAATAAATAACTTTTTTATACCTCTGAATCCGATGAATCATTAATAACATCTTCACCAGCATATTCTGGGATGTATTCGTCACGTCCACCAACATCTTTACCTTTATCTTTCCTATTTCGTGCGGCAGCCTCTTGCATACAACTGACCAATGAAGGCACCCCAAGTGATATAATAACTACGTCATTTTCTTGCATTCGCATGATTCGCTCTTGTTCACACTTCGTCAAAACTGATGGTTGTGAGAAATGCAAGCAGATTAGCATTATTGCTCACCGTTGATGATAAATTTAAGCTAGTTAACCAAACAGAGTTGACGTATAAATAGTTCTTGCTATTTTGACAGAATGCATGCACGAAGAACAAATAATACTTGAATTAGCTATAACCTTCATGGTCGGAATAGGACATCGACACAGTAATAGAAAACACTAAAATCCAGTTCTTGCTTTTATGTGCAGAATTTTAATAAAAAGTAGTTTGAAATACAAGATTTCATCTGGATTAATAAAACTGAAAAATACCTAAACATCTTCATTCTCTCGGGTATCATCATCATTATCTGTTTCATGTTCTATATTTAATTTCCTCCTAGTTCCTTTATCCGTAACAGTAACATCTTCTTCAACATTATTCATATCAGGCTCCGGTGATAGTTTCTTCTAACCCACTTAAATTGGGTTGTTTTTCATCGTTTTGTGTTGCTGTTGAAGTCTATGTGCAGTAATATACTTGCTCTTTGCAACCGGCTTCTTAGCAGAACCTGTAACAATAAAAATAATAACGATGACCTCCCTCATAGTTCTTTACACACACACAGATAGAGATATATATAAGAATGGATCTATATTACATATACATATATACCTTGAATTATGTTTTTCCTTGGCCGTATGATTACATGTGGCTGCAGTTGAATCAACTGCTCACTGTCTTTGTCAATGGTGTTGTCAATGTAAAAAACCACTTCTTCTTGATTATTGCAGGCCTATACATATTCGTTTACGTCATTGTCATTCAATATCAGCTGTCAGCCACCGCTCGTTCCTTTGCTGATATAGACTTTTCCTATTTCAGTGTAATGGAGACAATCTTTAATAAAGTCCATAAGCACACTGTAATAAAAGCGGTCTACATCATATTTTGGTACTACGAAGGATTCTCCACCGACGTAACATGTCCTTTGAAACTGTCCGCCATGGTGCAGTCGGATATTTATAAGTTCATCCATTGTGTACAAAATGAATACAGTAAAACAAGGTACATGCATGTTAAAGTGGACAAAAAACAACAACTATAACATTTTGGTCTATAACCAATTTAGAGGACAGTAAAGAAAGACATTAAATCATAAAACATGTGAACAGTGTAGATTGCAGTATGAGAAAAGAGTGCCAAATACATTCATCAAATATAATAATCTGCAGTTAAAACAAAAAGTGCCAAATACATCATAAATTAGACAATAGATTAGACCAAATTAAAGCAATAAGAAAGAGGAATTTTTTGTCCTAACGAGACGGAATAGGATCAGGAACTTCTGCTTCTAGTTCTGTTTCTAGTTGTATTACGGGGACATCATCCCTAATCAAACTCCCTCAACAACTTCTGGTTCTATTTCACCACCTGTGCCCATATCATGTGGATGCGTATTGCTCATGTCTTCTTCCATTACATTTTGATTTTCAGTATCACACCAATCTCTCAACAATTTTTTAATAACATAACGACTGTTCTTTTCAACGAAGTCTTCCACATAGAATACTTGTTGCGCTTGCGAAGATAGGACACAAGGATCAGTTTTATGGCACTTGCTAAAATTTACTCGAGTAAGACCATATGAATCTTTTTCCTCTTGGTACCAGCAACACTTAAAAAGGACCACTGTGAAAGCTCCCCAATAATCAAGCTCAAAAATTTCTTCGATTGATCAATAGTAATTGACATCACTCACTATTGGGTTTTGGTCTTTCGAACTTGCAAAGCTGGTGGATTTGGAAGTAAAAAATACACCACCATTTTGTGTGGTACATCGAGAATCTCTAAATTTTGTGTGAAATCTATATCCATTTACTATATAATTAGTAAACTTCCTAGCTACTCGAATAGGACCTAATGCAAACACCTCTAAAACTGTTGAAATATTGTCCCTTTTCAGAACCTCTTGTTTAAGCCAATTCCAAAATTCTTCGAAACGTTCTCATTCCCTCTTGTATCTTCTTGGGTTTGCAAGGCCATCCACAAAAGCTCGATGAACCCTAAATAATAGTTAAGGTCAAAAAATTACGAAGTGTGGATATTAATTTATAGTTAAGGAAAATGATATTGGAACTTAAGAACTTTGTAACGACTCGGATTTTGCCCAGACCTAATCGATCGAAAAATCGACTAAGACCGTTCAAAAACCCGAATATGCTAACTTTGGGCATACAACACATTAGAACAAATAAAAAAAGACTTTTATAAACATTATAATAATGTTACATCGGAGTACAAAATATCAGAGTACATCGAATATAATAATACAACAGCGGAAGATAATTTACAATGAACTCAATACGATGCAGCGGAATTAATAAATGAATACAGTGGAGGTCTATCAATGCTCTGGACATAGCTTTAAGCTTCGATCCAGAATCCTGCTCAATATATCTGCAAGATAAGCTACTCGACTGCCCGTGTGGAAAAGAGGGCACAAGAGTTCACAAAGTGAAACAAACTACAGGTCATTTATAGGACTAGTATGAGAAATCTTTCCTAAATTATCTAACAATATGGCTAATCACAGGTCCATGCCGCTAATGCGGAACGGGTTTACTCCATTGGATTGCTAGCGCATAAATTATATAAATATTTATTTAAAACAATGCAATGCTTTTTAGAAAAATGAAATCATTATAAGCCTCAAGTCCCATCACACAATGCAACGCAAACCGGAGGATAGAGTTTTACCTTACAATGATCAAACATGCTTGATACGTAGAAAATAATATTTAATATTATTATTAGTGTCTAATCAGTTTTAAAATACTTCAAAGTAAATGTATCAATCCTAGACAGCATAGTACCCCATCCTACTATGTCGCTATATATAGGTTTACAATCAAAACCGTAATGTTGTATTGGAAATTGGGTTTCCGTCATGAGTCAAGGCTAGGGACGATCTCCTTACCGATTTGAGACACTCTAGCAATGTTTCAGCATCCCCCGCAGTGAACCCTTGGATCCTGCAGGGCCGGTCCAAAAATATACTTTAGTGGATTGGCAATTCTTGAAAACACGTTTCCCGGTCCTACTGAACCTATAATTTGGTCACTATCGGCCAATAAATCCGAGGCGCCTCATATTCCATTAACCACATAAGTAAAATGTCAGGGCTTGCAAAACCCTGATACCATTTCTAGCTAGAAAGAAACTTGTGCACTCCTTACGTTCCCTTGTCCCGTTTCTGACTCTTACCGGGGTGTGAGGCTCGCGAGGTAACGCTATACACAAAGCTGTGCCGAAATAGACTATGCTTTGATCATCAACCACAAGGCTCTTCTTTTCAACAAAAGCCTTGATCATTTGCATCTTGACATGCCACATTGACAATCCACGCCATGCGATCAATATCTATCAATATATAACCTCTGAGCTCGTGCATCTGTAATGGCGCGTTTTGTTAGCTGTCGAATAATTAATTTATTTAATTATTTATATATCAATTTAGTGATATCGATAACTTAAAGTACAACGTTCGAACTTATAATTTATAATTATAATTAAAACGAACTTGAAACGTCGCGGCAGTTCGCAAATTGGCGATTTGAACTTCAACTGAATGTACAGAGTTCATTTTAAATCGGATTTCTGTGAAACAAGAAACGTGTGGAGCTGGTGGAGTATATCTTTCTAGTGGAAGAGAAAAATCGGGATTTCGTCCTGTAGATTTTGATTTATATCCAAATCAAATATTCAGGAAAACAGCGGTATATTCGTTCGTGGCCATAACGGTTATTTCAAAATAACTAGATATCATGTGTGAATTTAGACAAGGTTCTTTTGGGACATAACGTTAATTTAATTTTTAGAATTTTATGGTAATTTTTAATTAATTAAATAAACAACTTTTTATTTAGAGTATTTTGCACCCTGTAATCAACATTTTGAAGTTTCAAAATATGAGTCCACCTACCGGTATTTTTATATTTTTGGGATCGTGACACCTTGCTCATCACAACGGTATGTTTATTTCTGTCTATAGCAGTTCGTAAAAAACTTCACTTTGAAATAATGCATATCCATGCCACAACAACCTTTAAATATACATATTACATATCCTTGCGTACTATTGGGATGGTGTGGACACAAAAATTTGGTGGAGTAACTTGTGAAAAGAGAACCCACCACGTTTCTTTTAAACGGTGGGACAATTCATGCACGTATAGGATTTTCCAACCACAACATATGAAAGAAGTAAAAACCTGCACATATTATGCCTACGTATACTTCGAGATTGAGTCCCCTCATCTATAAATATACACGCAACTGTTTTCTTTTCTTTTTTGAAACCCTTGCTGCCGAACGTTTTAAATGGCTACAAACAACAAACGAGATCCGAGATTTCATGGCGATAGAAAGCAAAAACAGGAGCATGCTCAGTTGTTTGGATTTGCGGCACTTGAAAACAAACATAAATAACTGTATGGACATCAACAGTTCAACACGTTCAAGGCTGTGAAGCTTTCATGGGGTTAGAGTTTTGGCAAGGGACTGACGTGGAAGGCACCATGGTGAAGAGCTCCTTGCAGGCGAATGACAACGCCAGGATGGACTAAAAGTGGGTCGACATCTGTTGGAGGCACGCTGATGATCTCTGGCCAACCGCAACACCTTTGCAGCACCTCCTTAGCAGCAGGCCGCGAAGAACAGGGAAGTATCGTGGTGGTGGTTGTGTTATTGAGGAGGTTCGCTTAGTTTTGTTTTGTGGAATTTAGGGATCGAAATTGTCGTGAGTATATAAGGGAGCACAGATTTTCGGATGTTGCTATAAGGGAGGAGCGACGGGCTATTTTCCGGAGTGGTGAGGTCGGAGCACTCGTGAAGGGGATGAGGTCAGTGAGACCAGTTCGTGGTTCAGTTAAAAGTGGGAGAAGGCGATAGACACGGAAATACTGATGCCATATTTTTGAATTACATTTTGAGGAAGGCGCAGTACAAATTTATAGGGGAGGAGTTGGACTTGTATTGCTGTAGTGTTTAAACCGTATGTATTTGAAATGGTGCAGGGTGGACTCGTTTGGAATGGGGAGTGTGGAAATGGTGTACAGGACGGGTTTGAGTTAAGTTTCAAAATAGTGGCATGTCTTCTTTCGGGAAACAGATACCGGTGGGTGTGAGCACTGTTTTGTAGGGGGGCGCCAGTGTAGAAAGGGGAGATCGAAAGTATCAGCAATGGTGAGTGTTACTGAAAGGAGGAGGAGCAGTTTGGTGAAGAAGTGATCGATATTGGCTTTGGAAAACTTGAGGTTCTTTGTGTATTCGATTTGGGAAAGAAGGTATTGAGGTCTTGGGCTTTGAAATTGATGATGGGCTTCGTTGGTTATACGATGGGAGTTGGGCCGGGTTCGACGAGGTAAGGCCCAAATTCATATTTAAATTAAAGCCTAATTTTAATTCAAACAAAGTATTCAAACTTGTCGATATCATAACTTGACCATATGATATCAGATTGACAAACCGTAAGTTGCGTTGGGATCGTATGGACGAGCACTACGCACTGGAACTGATTGGAAGTCCATCCGAGCCCGTTACAATTTATGGAGAAATAAATTGTCCGTCGCAGTCAAATAAACGCAAACCGTTATTTAACGGCTAACGTGCAAATGTGAGTAAATCTCACTAACTCTGAACAGTTTATAATTTCATGTTGCATTGTTAGAACTGTTAAAATTGTCTGTTTGACTGTGTGTTGATTAGTTGATTGAACTGCTAGTCAGTTAGTTAAATTTCTATATTGATTCTGTTTAACAGAATATATCATATGGAACTGAAAGAGATGTTATCTATATTGTTTAACATCTGTGATGCAGGGAAACAGGTTGGAGGAATCCAACTGGATTCCTCAACATTTATTTTACCGTTTTTCATATATTGTGATATATGATGTGTTATGAAATCTGTTATTGATTTCATATGTTTGAATGATACCGATCATTGTTATAGGACAAGTTAGACACCGTAGGTGATACTAGAATGTAAAAAGGGAATTTTCAATGTTTATATTGAAAATAAATCTTATTTATAAAATCGATAGGATTTTATAAAATGGAAACATTTATTTATTTAGGAAATAAATAAAGGAACATTTATTTAGATTATAAATAAATGGAATAAAGGAATATTTATTTAGGGAATAAATAAAGGAACACTTGTTCGGAAAATAAATAGAATGATACAAGGATAGATTTAAACACGTGCTTCGCACACGGTATAACACGATATGGATTTAAATGAGGTATTAAATAGGAAATCTGTTTTAAACAGATAAATTGAAGTAGATTAATTTATAAATAATGTTTTATAAATTAAATAAATTATTTATCGTTGATAAATGGAATATATATAAGTCTGGACTTATATAGAGAAGTAGAAACGTTATTAAAAGGACATTTATAAAGTGAAGAACCATTACTAAAAGTAAATCTTTATAAATGAATAAACGTTGTAAAAAGGAAATCTTTTGAAATGAATAAACGTTAATGAAAGGAGTTGATCGAATTTAGTTATTCGACATGAGTTATTCAAATTTGATATTAGAATAGGGTTAAACCCATTAGAGTGATTCGAATTTCTCATTCGAATAGAGTTAAAAAAAGTAATTGGTTAGGTTAACCAAAGCAAGTTAGTCGAGTAAATCAAAGTAATTGGTTAAGTTAACCAACGCGAGTTAGTCGAGTTAATCAAAGTAATTGGTTAAGTTAACCAAAGTAAATTAGTTAAGTTAAACTAAGCGGTGAATCAAAGTGAATTTGTTAAGTTAAACTAAATGATTAATCGATGTGAATTAGTTAGGATTAATCGATGTGAATTAGTTAAGTTAAACTAAAGGATTAATTGATGTGAATTAGTTAAGTTAACTAAGTGGTTAATCGAAGTAAATTAGTTGAGTTAAACTAAGTAAACGGGCTAGAGTTAATCAACGTGAATTAACTAAGTTAAACTAAGTGGATTAGTTCAGTTAATCGAGACAAGTAAATCAAGTTAGGGTAAACCATTTGAGTTAACCAGTTAGAGTAAACCATTTGAGTTAACCAGTTTGAGTTGATCAGTTAGAGTTGATCAGTTAGAGTTGACCAGTTAGAGTTAACCATTTGAGTTAACCAGTTTGAGTTGATCAGTTAGAGTTGATCAGTTAGAGTTGACCAGTTAGAGTTGACCAGTTAAAATTGACCAGTCAGAGTGGATCAGTTAGAGTTATCCAAGTAGAGTTAATCGAGTAGAGTTGTCGAATATCACATATCCGAAGTAGAGTTATCGAATATAGGGTATTCGAGAGAAGAATAATCGAATATAGTTTATTCGAGTGGAGAAATCAAATGTTATTCATTTGAGAAGAGTTATCGAATATAGTTTATTCGAGTGGAGAAAATCAAATGTTATTCATTTGAGAAGAGTTATCGAATATTATTCATTCGAAGAGTTAATCCGAAGGAGTTATTCGAAGTTAGTTAATCCAAAGGAGTTATTCGAAGTTAGCTAATCCAAAGGAGTTATTCGAAGTTAGTTAATCCAAAGGAGTTAGTCGAAGAGTTAATCGAATATAGTTATTCGGAAGAAGGTGTAAATCGAATATAGTTATTCGAGTAAAGTTAAAAGAGTTAATCGAATTTAGTTATTCGAAATGAGTTATTCGAATTTGATATTTGAATAGAGTTAAACACATTAGAGTGATTCGAATTACTTATTCAAATAGAGTTAAACACGTAAGAGTTAATTGAATATTAGTTATTCAATTAGAGTTAAATCGAATTAGTTATTCGAAGGAGTTAATCAAATGAGTCGATCCAAAGGAGTTAGTCGAATATTAGTTATTCGAATAGAGTTAAAGGAGTTATCGATTTTAGTTTGATCGGAAGGAGTTATCGATTAGTAAATCGAAAGGAGATTTTCGAATATAACATATTCGAAAGAAAGAGATCGAATATTGTTTATTCGAAAGAAAGAGATTTCGAATATGAGTTATTCGAAGAGAGATAATCGAATATAGGTTATTCGAAGAAGAGTTAATCAAATAGAGATTACTCGAAAGAGAGTTATACGTCGAATTCGATTTTAGCGAATTCGGGAAAGTACTATTTACTTTCCAGGGTTTAAATCAAGATTTAGTTATTGATTTAGAAATTAGGTGTCTGTTAAATTATTCGGGTTAGGAGATAAAGTTATAATTTATGTTAGACATTGCAGAAGTAGGAATTATAACGTTATAGTTATAATCAAACGTTGTCATATAAGAAGTGGATTCGTAACCTGAATCCGAGAATTTGCATAAACAAATGATTGTAAAAAGTGAGTGATGAGCTTCATCTATTTCACAGTAAAGGACGTTGTTCAATCAAGGTCTGAGAGGTAATTATACCCCAACTTGATTTACTTCAGAATTGACAAAGGAATAGTTGTTGTTCGATAGGAAAGGTTGATTTGGAATATAGTTAAGTAATAAGCGATTAATGGATTAAGCGTAACGATGTTTTATACAACGTTCATTGGAAATCCGTAAATGAGTTTTGGAAACGTTTTCCAAATATAGTCAGATATGTTTTCTAAACATAGAAAATGAAATGTTTTCATGATAGGAATTTAAGAAATAGAGTTAAGCAAATTCAGAAACTGACTGGAGAGGGTAAGTTGAACGGTTTTCTAAGTGACGATCTGATGTTAGTTTTGACCTTCCGTATTGATACTTAGAGAATTGTTCTCATACTAGTTACAGTTAGGGACTGATAGTTGCAAAATAATAGTGATGTCAAAATAAACTATGGAAATGTTTTCCAATGATTAATAACATATATTTTCTAAATATATGAAATAAGGAAATATGAACATATGATGATTGATCGATCGAATTTCCATTTGGAAATAAGATCGTTGTTTGTACACCGACATGTTTTCATTTGATAGTTGAATCACAGACTATCAAAGTTTTTACCATTTTAACGTTGTTAATATGGAGAGACCGGTTGGATTATTATCCAAAGAACCACTCTGTATTGGCATAAGCGTTGCGAGCAATATCTGCCAAAGATAAATTGAAGACGGAGTAAAGTGCAAGGGCTGTTGTATAAGTCTTAGATAACAGTGACTAAGATGGATATACTGAATAGTGCCTTCGGTTTGTCCAGTCCCAGGACAACGTATATGGAAGAAGGTCTGACAGAGTATATCCAATGGATCGCGTAAGTTGATCTGTTCAAACGTATTCACGTTTGGTGGCGGAGGAATTCGTTTCTCTTAGCTATATACCCGTGTTATTTTTGGATAAGTCAATTTGTGATTTGGCGGGTATGACGATGTGGCATTCAAAGTGAATGGTGATCAGATGTTCTGAAGATAGACGTAGCCTCTAGCCTCACACCAGGAAGTAACAAAAGTTGGGCTAGGCAGCATGGCTAGTTGGGTCATTCCCAAGCAGGGTGTATTGTCACCGATCTAGGGAATATCCATATTTATACTTCTTTTTGATTCTGTATCTTCGGATGACGGTTTGATGGCCTATAACCGTGGTGGCAATATATTCGCGACACTCAAGCTAAATGAGTGAGCGGTCATGTGTGGCCGGGTTGCAAGACGTTCTTGTTGAACCCTGAGTGTATCACCTCTAGAGTACACTATTCAGAAGGTGCTCCCATACCTTGTCTGTTGGAATCCATTCTCCGATAAGCGCCCTGCGGTTTATGATTTTATACTATGTATGTAGAACGTGAGATGCAAGCGTTTCTGCTAGATTGATATCTTTTTGTACTTAGACATTATTATAATATCACAATGATATTGCTTGTCAAAGTTGTTCAGATACTCATAAGGAAAAACCCGTTCCGTATTCACGGCGTGGTCTTATGACATACCCTATACTTGTTTTAAACTGTTTTACTCATACCAGTCCCATGACTGACCCGGAGTTTACTTTGTTGTTTTCCCTAAACTCTTGGGTGCCTAAATTTGTACGGGCAGTCAAGTAGTCGGGATTTACAGATATGCTTGGAGAGCTTGGAGCAGGAGGCTGCAAGATTCTATAGCTATAGTTATTTCCGCTGTGTTGTAAGTGTTGTACTCTGATAAGTGCTATTGTATATATATAACTGTTTACTTCAAAGCTATGTTATATATTATATGTGATTCGTTCCGCTGTGAGATTCGTGTTACTCTGATGATTCTGATGTTCTTCTTCTTCTTCTATTCTATTAGTTCTATCTTTTCTTTCTCACCTTCTAAATTCTTTCACTAACATCTCGGAATTTCCGACTCTCGAGGAGTCGGAAATTTCCAGCCGTTACAGTTGGTATCAGAGCTTAAGTTAAGTGATTACCTTGGCTCTGTGGCATAACTCGATAGAGATGGGATTAGTAATATCCTAGATTGAGTTGAGCGTATATATATGAGTGCGTATATGTTATTCAATATAAAATGGTTTTATATTGTGGAGACTCATTGGTTGAGTGGCTTATGAATTCTGGTCGATCAGTTGATCCACTGTATCGATAAGGGTTACTAAACACTCGAATACGATGAACCGTCATGGTATGTTTTGAAAGAGGGTAAATGAAATAATTTTTCCCAAAATATATTTGTTTATAGAAGAAATATATATCTTGAAAATATTATAGTATATTGATTGTGTTGGTTGTTATTATAATCGAATAAGATTATAAAAGAGTGAAATGGTTATAAATGACCAATCAGAATTCATATGAATGTAATATATGAAATAGTTTGAATTAAATATGAATTTAAATCAGAATTTGGAATTAAAATAAGGAAATTTTAAGTTCCTGGGAGATTTTGAAAATGTTTTTCAAATTGAAAATGATATAGTATTGAACTCACTTCAATAGCTGGAAAATAGATTCTGATGATGAATCTAGACATCATCAGTGTTCATTTTCGAGTTCTAAGTGACGGATTACTACCAAAGGTTTTGTTTTTGAATTGTTTTGAGAAAACAAGTTGTTTAGAAATTCAAAAGTTTTGAATTGGTATTAGGATTTGAAATTGATTTGAAATAAATCCCAGGAATTTAAATCTTGAAATTTAAAATTTAACTTGTTAAGTTGAATGAATCAAGGTGGTAAAAAAACAAATAAGTCGATTAAAATTTAACTTGAACCAAGTTAAATAAATCGGGATTTGGTTAGAGAATCATCTGGATTTGGAATTAAGTTGATGGGTTAAGAGTTTGAAATCTGATATTGGAGTTTGAATAGAATTTGACTTGGATAGCACCAAGTGTTTGAGTTGAAGGTTGGATTGAGATAACATTGGTATATGTTGGGTTGATAACAGGTGAAAGTGATAAGAGTTGATATGCCCGACAAAAAGGTACAAGTTTATTTTTGATATAAGCATGAGATGTATGAGCCGAATTGGCAAGCCGCTTGGCAGTTTGATTTTCTTTTGGATTGGAGGAGTCCTAGAGAGGCGAGTTGTGGTTTGACGTATTGAGCCGTACAAAGGATGTTAGGGCGAAATTTTTCGAAAATTTAAGGTGTTAGAAAATTTTCAGAATTTTTGAAAATTTTAGTTGGTCGGAAATGAATTTATAAATTAATTAAATTTAATGGGTCCAGTCGAAACTGAAATTTAGAGGTAAAAAGATTTTTAAATCTAGTTAGTAGAGTTAGTAGCATTTTTCTAACTTAGCAATTTCGAGGACGAAATTATTTTAAGGGGGGAAGTCTGTAATGGCGCGTTTTGTTAGCTGTCGAATAATTAATTTATTTAATTATTTATATATCAATTTGGTGATATCGATAACTTAAAGTACAACGTTCGAACTTATAATTTATAATTATAATTAAAACGAACTTGAAACGTCGCGGCAGTTCGCAAATTGGCGATTTGAACTTCAACTGAATGTACAGAGTTCGTTTTAAATCGGATTTCTGTGAAACAAGAAACGTGTGGAGCTGGTGGAGTATATCTTTCTAGTGGAAGAGAAAAATCGGGATTTCGTCGTGTAGATTTTGATTTATATCCAAATCAAATATTCAGGAAAACAGCGGTATATTCGTTCGTGGCCATAACGGTTATTTCAAAATAACTAGATATCATGTGTGAATTTAGACAAGGTTCTTTTGGGACATAACGTTAATTTAATTTTTAGAATTTTATGGTAATTTTTAATTAATTAAATAAACAACTTTTTATTTAGAGTATTTTGCACCCTGTAATCAACATTTTGAAGTTTCAAAATATGAGTCCACCTACCGGTATTTTTATATTTTTGGGATAGTGACACCTTGCTCATCACAACGGTATGTTTATTTCTGTCTATAGCAGTTCGTAAAAAACTTCACTTTGAAATAATGCATATCCATGCCACAACAACCTTTAAATATACATATTACATATCCTTGCGTACTATTGGGATGGTGTGGACACAAAAATTTGGTGGAGTAACTTGTGAAAAGAGAACCCACCACGTTTCTTTTAAACGGTGGGACAAATTCATGCACGTATAGGCTTTTCCAACCACAACATATGAAAGAAGTAAAAACCTGCACATATTATGCCTACGTATACTTCGAGATTGAGTCCCCTCATCTATAAATATACACGCAACTGTTTTCTTTTCTTTTTTGAAACCCTTGCTGCCGAACGTTTTAAATGGCTACAAACAACAAACGAAATCCGAGATTTCATGGCGATAGAAAGCAAAAACAGGAGCATGCTCAGTTGTTTGGATTTGCGGCACTTGAAAACAAACATAAATAACTGTATGGACATCAACAGTTCAACACGTTCAAGGCTGTGAAGCTTTCATGGGGTTAGAGTTTTGGCAAGGGACTGACGTGGAAGGCACCATGGTGAAGAGCTCCTTGCAGGCGAATGACAACGCCAGGATGGACTAAAAGTGGGTTGACATCTGTTGGAGGCACGCTGATGATCTCTGGCCAACCGCAACACCTTTGCAGCACCTCCTTAGCAGCAGGCCGCGAAGAACAGGGAAGTATCGTGGTGGTGGTTGTGTTATTGAGGAGGTTCGCTTAGTTTTGTTTTGTGGAATTTAGGGATCGAAATTGTCGTGAGTATATAAGGGAGCACAGATTTTCGGATGTTGCTATAAGGGAGGAGCGACGGGCTATTTTCCGGAGTGGTGAGGTCGGAGCACTCGTGAAGGGGATGAGGTCAGTGAGACCAGTTCGTGGTTCAGTTAAAAGTGGGAGAAGGCGATAGACACGGAAATACTGATGCCATATTTTTGAATTACATTTTGAGGAAGGCGCAGTACAAATTTATAGGGGAGGAGTTGGATTTGTATTGCTGTAGTGTTTAAACCGTATGTATTTGAAATGGTGCAGGGTGGACTCGTTTGGAATGGGGAGTGTGGAAATGGTGTACAGGACGGGTTTGAGTTAAGTTTCAAAATAGTGGCATGTCTTCTTTCGGGAAACTGATACCGGTGGGTGTGAGCACTGTTTTGTAGGGGGGCGCCAGTGTAGAAAGGGGAGATCGAAAGTATCAGCAATGGTGAGTGTTACTGAAAGGAGGAGGAGCAGTTTGGTGAAGAAGTGATCGATATTGGCTTTGGAAAACTTGAGGTTCTTTGTGTATTCGATTTAGGAAAGAAGGTATTGAGGTCTTGGGCTTTGAAATTGATGATGGGCTTCGTTGGTTATACGATGGGAGTTGGGCCGGGTTCGACGAGGTAAGGCCCAAATTCATATTTAAATTAAAGCCTAATTTTAATTCAAACAAAGTATTCAAACTTGTCGATATCATAACTTGACCATATGATATCAGATTGACAAACCGTAAGTTGCGTTGGGATCGTATGGACGAGCACTACGCACTGGAACTGACTGGAAGTCCATCCGAGCCCGTTACAATTTATGGAGAAATAAATTGTCCGTCGCAGTCAAATAAACGCAAACCGTTATTTAACGGCTAACGTGCAAATGTGAGTAAATCTCACTAACTCTGAACAGTTTATAATTTCATGTTGCATTGTTAGAACTGTTAAAATTGTCTGTTTGACTGTGTGTTGATTAGTTGATTGAACTGCTAGTCAGTTAGTTAAATTTCTATATTGATTCTGTTTAACAGAATATATCATATGGAACTGAAAGAGATGTTATCTATATTGTTTAACATCTGTGATGCAGGGAAACAGGTTGGAGGAATCCAACTGGATTCCTCAACATTTATTTTACCGTTTTTCATATATTGTGATATATGATGTGTTATGAAATATGTTATTGATTTCATATGTTTGAATGATACCGATCATTGTTATACGACACGTTAGACACCGTAGGTGATACTAGAATGTAAAAAGGGAATTTTCAATGTTTATATTGAAAATAAATCTTATTTATAAAATCGATAGGATTTTATAAAATGGAAACATTTATTTATTTAGGAAATAAATAAAGGAACATTTATTTAGATTATAAATAAATGGAATAAAGGAATATTTATTTAGGGAATAAATAAAGGAACACTTGTTCGTAAAATAAATAGAATGATACAAGGATAGATTTAAACACGTGCTTCGCACACGGTATAACACGATATGGATTTAAATGAGGTATTAAATAGGAAATCTGTTTTAAACAGATAAATTGAAGTAGATTAATTTATAAATAATGTTTTATAAATTAAATAAATTATTTATCGTTGATAAATGGAATATATATAAGTCTGGACTTATATAGAGAAGTAGAAACGTTATTAAAAGGACATTTATAAAGTGAAGAACCATTACTAAAAGTAAATCTTTATAAATGAATAAACGTTGTAAAAAGGAAATCTTTTGAAATGAATAAACGTTAATGAAAGGAGTTGATCGAATTTAGTTATTCGACATGAGTTATTCAAATTTGATATTTGAATAGGGTTAAACCCATTAGAGTGATTCGAATTTCTCATTCGAATAGAGTTAAAAAAAGTAATTGGTTAGGTTAACCAAAGCAAGTTAGTCGAGTAAATCAAAGTAATTGGTTAAGTTAACCAAAGCGAGTTAGTCGAGTTAATCAAAGTAATTGGTTAAGTTAACCAAAGTAAATTAGTTAAGTTAAACTAAGCGGTGAATCAAAGTGAATTTGTTAAGTTAAACTAAATGATTAATCGATGTGAATTAGTTAGGATTAATCGATGTGAATTAGTTAAGTTAAACTAAAGGATTAATCGATGTGAATTAGTTAAGTTAACTAAGTGGTTAATCGAAGTAAATTAGTTGAGTTAAACTAAGTAAACGAGCTAGAGTTAATCAACGTGAATTAACTAAGTTAAATTAAGTGGATTAGTTCAGTTAATCGAGACAAGTAAATCAAGTTAGGGTAAACCATTTGAGTTAACCAGTTAGAGTAAACCATTTGAGTTAACCAGTTTGAGTTGATCAGTTAGAGTTGATCAGTTAGAGTTGACCAGTTAGAGTTAACCATTTGAGTTAACCAGTTTGAGTTGATCAGTTAGAGTTGATCAGTTAGAGTTGACCAGTTAGAGTTGACCAGTTAAAATTGACCAGTCAGAGTGGATCAGTTAGAGTTATCCAAGTAGAGTTAATCGAGTAGAGTTGTCGAATATCACATATCCGAAGTAGAGTTATCGAATATAGGGTATTCGAGAGAATAATAATCGAATATAGTTTATTCGAGTGGAGAAATCAAATGTTATTCATTTGAGAAGAGTTATCGAATATAGTTTATTCGAGTGGAGAAAATCAAATGTTATTCATTTGAGAAGAGTTATCGAATATTATTCATTCGAAGAGTTAATCCGAAGGAGTTATTCGAAGTTAGTTAATCCAAAGGAGTTATTCGAAGTTAGCTAATCCAAAGGAGTTATTCGAAGTTAGTTAATCCAAAGGAGTTAGTCGAAGAGTTAATCGAATATAGTTATTCAGAAGAAGGTGTAAATCGAATATAGTTATTCGAGTAAAGTTAAAAGAGTTAATCGAATTTAGTTATTTGAAATGAGTTATTCGAATTTGATATTTGAATAGAGTTAAACACATTAGAGTGATTCGAATTACTTATTCAAATAGAGTTAAACACGTAAGAGTTAATTGAATATTAGTTATTCAATTAGAGTTAAATCGAATTAGTTATTCGAAGGAGTTAATCAAATGAGTCGATCCAAAGGAGTTAGTCGAATATTAGTTATTCGAATAGAGTTAAAGGAGTTATCGATTTTAGTTTGATCGGAAGGAGTTATCGATTAGTAAATCGAAAGGAGATTTTCGAATATAACATATTCGAAAGAAAGAGATTTCGAATATGAGTTATTCGAAGAGAGATAATCGAATATAGGTTATTCGAAGAAGAGTTAATCAAATAGAGATTACTCGAAAGAGAGTTATACGTCGAATTCGATTTTAGCAAATTCGGGAAAGTACTATTTACTTTCCAGGGTTTAAATCAAGATTTAGTTATTGAATTAGAAATTAGGTGTCTGTTAAATTATTCGAGTTAGGAGATAAAGTTATAATTTATGTTAGACATTGCAGAAGTAGGAATTATAACGTTATAGTTATAATCAAACGTTGTCATATAAGAAGTGGATTCGTAACCTGAATCCGAGAATTTGCATAAACAAATGATTGTAAAAAGTGAGTGATGAGCTTCATCTATTTCACAGTAAAGGACGTTGTTCAATCAAGGTCTGAGAGGTAATTATACCCCAACTTGATTTACTTCAGAATTGACAAAGGAATAGTTGTGGTTCGATAGGAAAGGTTGATTTGGAATATAGTTAAGTAATAAGCGATTAATGGATTAAGCGTAACGATATTTTATACAACGTTCATTGGAAATCCGTAAATGAGTTTTGGAAACGTTTTCCAAATATAGTCAGATATGTTTTCTAAACATAGAAAATGAAATGTTTTCATGATAAGAATTTAAGAAATAGAGTTAAGCAAATTCAGAAACTGACTGGAGAGGGTAAGTTGAACGGTTTTCTAAGTGACAATCTGATGTTGGTTTTGACCTTCCGTATTGATACTTAGAGAATTGTTCTCATACTAGTTACAGTTAGGGACTGATAGTTGCAAAATAATAGTGATGTCAAAATAAACTATGGAAATGTTTTCCAATGATTAATAACATATATTTTCTAAATATATGAAATAAGGAAATATGAACATATGATGATTGATCGATCGAATTTCCATTTGGAAATAAGATCGTTGTTTGTACACCGACATGTTTTCATTTGATAGTTGAATCACAGACTATCAAAGTTTTTACCATTTTAACGTTGTTAATATGGAGAGACCGGTTGGATTATTATCCAAAGAACCACTCTGTATTGGCATAAGCGTTGCGAGCAATATTTGCCAAAGATAAATTGAAGACGGAGTAAAGTGCAAGGGCTGTTGTATAAGTCTTAGATAACAGTGACTAAGATGGATATACTGAATAGTGCCTTCGGTTTGTCCAGTCCCAGGACAATGTATATGGAAGAAGGTCTGACAGAGTATATCCAATGGATCGCGTAAGTTGATCTGTTCAAACGTATTCACGTTTGGTGGCGGAGGAATTCGTTTCTCTTAGCTATATACCCGTGTTATTTTTGGATAAGTCAATTTGTGATTTGGCGGGTATGACGATGTGGCATTCAAAGTGAATGGTGATCAGATGTTCTGAAGATAGACGTAGCCTCTAGCCTCACACCAGGAAGTAACAAAAGTTGGGCTAGGCAGCATGGCTAGTTGGGTCATTCCCAAGCAGGGTGTATTGTCACCGATCTAGGGAATATCCATATTTATACTTCTTTTTGATTCTGTATCTTCGGATGACGGTTTGATGGCCTATAACCGTGGTGGCAATATATTCGCGACACTCAAGCTAAATGAGTGAGCGGTCATGTGTGGCCGGGTTGCAAGACGTTCTTGTTGAACCCTGAGTGTATCACCTCTAGAGTACACTATTCAGAAGGTGCTCCCATACCTTGTCTGTTGGAATCCATTCTCCGATAAGCGCCCTGCGGTTTATGATTTTATACTATGTATGTAGAACGTGAGATGCAAGCGTTTCTGCTAGATTGATATCTATTTGTACTTAGACATTATTATAATATCACAATGATATTGCTTGTCAAAGTTGTTCAGATACTCATAAGGAAAAACCCGTTCCGTATTCACGGCGTGGTCTTATGACATACCCTATACTTGTTTTAAACTGTTTTACTCATACCAGTCCCATGACTGACCCGGAGTTTACTTTGTTGTTTTCCCTAAACTCTTGGGTGCCTAAATTTGTACGGGCAGTCAAGTAGTCGGGATTTACAGATATGCTTGGAGAGCTTGGAGCAGGAGGCTGCAAGATTCTATAGCTATAGTTATTTCCGCTGTGTTGTAAGTGTTGTACTCTGATAAGTGCTATTGTATATATATAACTGTTTACTTCAAAGCTATGTTATATATTATATGTGATTCGTTCCGCTGTGAGATTCGTGTTACTCTGATGATTCTGATGTTCTTCTTCTTCTTCTATTCTATTAGTTCTATCTTTTCTTTCTCACCTTCTAAATTCTTTCACTAACGTCTCGGAATTTCCGACTCTCGAGGAGTCGGAAATTTCCAGCCGTTACAGCATCTCAGAGAAGGGTGTTAAGCAAGAGAATAAATTCTCCGCCACCAAACAGATATATATTAAATAGAAATCAGTTCACATAGAATGAAATTCAACGTCAGACACACATCCATTTACAAGTCCGTTCTGGGTCTGAACAAAACCGGAAACACCTTATTCCTTATCCCGTATGTCCAATACGGAAGAGAGGTGCTCGCTTATCTGGACAATCAACAAGTAGGTCCGGACAACTACCACTTTAACCCTTTCCTAGGAGCGATCCAGTGCCGGGCATCAGTAGTCATCCATTCGATGCGAAGATCGTCGGTCTTCAATCACCGTCTTCAATGCCTTTGACTTTTAAATCATCGTCGTAATTATTTAGAATGGGTTAAACCCGGTCTTTTCGAATAACTTTCATATTTTATAATAAAAAATTAAGTGCTATAAAAATAAATCATATGCCTCATTCCAATTCAGAATATTCTTTTGATAAAATATTCATACTATTAGGGAAAGATTCCCATCAATTTATCAGAGATAAATTCTTTTAAATTAATTCTTTAATCTTCTTTTTAAAGATTCATTAAAACTCCAATTTGATTTTAATATCACAAATCATTACTTTATGATTATTCAACTTTTAAAAACTTAATCTTGTCTTTAACCGGGTTAAAGAACCAATGTCATTTAAAACACAGTTCACGATAAACCCAAAATCATCTTCCATTACATATGGGATTTCCACAGAAATCAAATCAATATATAATCGATATAAATATCCGTATCCGACTAATAATATAAATGGAATAACGACAAAGCCTTTTAAATTCCATGTATAGTAACTGTCTTCTTTTACAGAAGCCTGTCTCGATTATTATCAAATCGAATTTCCACTCAATTCCAATTTAATATATCAAATTGAAAAAAAACTGACTGTGGAAAATTTCTTTTAAATCTTAATAAGAGATTTATATATTCCAAATTATATATTTATTGTTAATTGGGTTAAAGAACAAATGTCGTTTAAAACACAATTCACAATAAACCCAATTCACATATCATTTTATTCCAATTACTTAATATAATTGGAAACTCTAATAATCTTAATTCAAAAATTTATTCTTTAATACGGGGTTTAAAAAGAGTGTTATTTAAGACACCATCCACGACAACCCAAAATCCAATTCTTTTATTTAATTCTAATTAAATATTAACTGATTAGAAGACTTTATTAAATCTTAATTTACAAGATTTATTCTAGTTAATAACTAGTTCATTTTGATAAAAATATATTTTTATCTTTTGTCCATCCGAAAACAGACATAGAAATCATCATTTTATTCTTCATTCAATATTATTTAAAAATATTGGTTATTTAAAAAATATCCTTTATATAAAAAGATTCTTTATGTAAAAATATTTTTTATATTATAATGTTCTTTATTTTAAAATATTCTTTATTTAAAAGATATTCTGAATCAGAATGCGACTCAATCAATTACCATATAATTTCGGTTATATGGACTTCATACATCGCATGTACACTACAACAATGATAAATAATCATTAAACAATCCATTCACATCCAAAGTGGAATTTATAACTGTGTGAGCATTAAAATGAATAAAAAACACTCATCGCAGCCTGTCAATCCATCGATTGACATACAACTAAATATTGAGACTAGTGTATGTCAAATATCATCCCAATACCCATGCGGGGTTTTCAGCCAATAACAGTTCATCTGAATAAATCATTGGTTAATGAATTTAACCAATTTTATTTCTGCTAACATGTTGATGATAATGAACAAAACATGTTATTATATTCCTAATGCCGAATAAAAAAGTATTTTACTCGCATAATTTCCCTACATGTATCTACTATCTAATAAAGTGTAATTTATTTACATGGCATTGTTGCTGATGATAAATAAGAAGATAATTTCATTTTCCTTTATTTGTATGCAATTTCTATTTTTAATTTTAACAAATAAAAAAAAGATTTTTTTTATTTGTATGTATAGTTTTCAAATCATAACATATGAAATGCCTCTTTATTCTGTACACAAATTATAATGTATAATTTGACAATACAAATGTCACCTGTATTTGCATACAAATTCTATTGTATAATTTAACAATAAAATGTCATTTTAATTCACATACAATTCTAATGTATGTTTTGACCATGAAAATGATTCCTATATTTGCATATAAATTCAAATGTATGTTTTGACCATGAAAATGATTCTTATATTTGCATATAAATTCAAATGTATGTTTTGACCATGAAAATGATTCTCATATTTGCATATAAATTCTAATGTATGTTTTAACAATAAAAATGATTCTCTCATTTTTGTTGACGATTCTATTTCAACAAAATGACGATTCTATTTCAATAAAATGATTAAAATTGATCTTTTCATTTTGGTTGAAAATTCTATTTCAATAAAATGATTAAAGTGATAATTCCATATTGGTAACAACTCTTATTTTAACCAATTGAATAAAAGTGGCAATTCATATTGTTCACGATTCTAATTTAGCAAAAATGAATAACAAATGATAATTTCATATTGTTAACAATTCTAATTTAACAAAATGAACACAAATGATTCATTTATTTTTGTAGACAATCCTAGTTTCAACGAAAATGACAATTCATTTTTGACAATTTTAATTTAATAAAATGACATATTTATTTACATACATTTTCTATGTATTCTAATGACAAATAAAAGAACAATTTATTTGTATACATTATTCTAATGACAAATAAAAGAACAATTTATTCGTATACAATATTCTATGTATTCTAATGACAAATAAAAGAACAATTTATTTGTGTACAATATTCTATTCAACATAACAAATAAAAATGATAATTTTACTTGTTTACAATTTCCATATAACAAAAATGATATTTTTGTTTTATCACAAATCTATTTAACAAAAATGTTATTTTATTTTTGTTTAACTCAAATCTCCTTAACAAAATGTTATTTTTGTTTTAACTCTTATCTAATTAACAAAAAATGTAATTTTTATTTTAACTCTTATTCAATTAACAAAAATGTAATTTTTGTTTTAACCCAATTAAAAAATGTTAATTATGGTTTCAACCATTCTAATTAACAAAAATGATAATATTTGTTTCGATAATTCTATTTTGATGAAAATGTATATTTTATTTCAGTTAATATGTTTTGGAAAAATGTATATTGTATTTAACTTAATTCTAATTAACAAAAATGTAAATTATTGCTTTAACTTTTCTAATTAACAAAAATTATGATTTTTGTTTCAACAATTCCATTTGTCAAAAATGTATATATTTTTGTTTCGACTAATCTTTTTCGCAAAAATGTATATTTGACAAAAGTGTATATTTCTAATTCAACTATTCTAATTTGTCAAAAATATTCACTTTTGCCTCAACACTTCTAATTTGACAAAATGCTCATTTTTGTTTCAACAATTATATTTTGACAAAAGGGCCAATTTTCTTTCAACTATTACATTTGACAAAAGTGACAAATTTGGTTCCAACAATTATAACTCAAATTTATTTAACAAAAATGTAATCTTTGTTTAACTCTAATCTTATTTAACAAAAATGTAATTTTTGTTATGTTCAATCTTTTATTGTAACTACAATAACAACAAAAACACATCTTTTAATTCTACTTTTTTTATTGTAATAAACTAAGTTACAACGAAAATGAAATCTTTTTAATATAATCTTTATTATAATCTTTTTATTTCAATGCAATTTTTTTTTGACAAAAACTATGTTTCATGTAAAGAATAAAAATGAGATTTTTATTGCCAATCTAATTTTGACAAAACCTATTTTTAACATGTCATTTTTTTAATCTAATCAAACATGAACATCTTTATTTTTGTATATACAATAAAAATAGGTTTTTTTATGTTATGCACTTATTTTGACTAACCTAACATTTTATTTTTATATATACAATAAAAAAGATGGTTATTATTGTATACACAAATTTTGTCAAACATGAGTATTATATATTTTATATATACAATAAAAATAGGTTTTTATTATATACACAAAATTTTGACAGACATGAATGCACACAATTCAATTCAGTGGTTCATCGCAATTACAAAACAATCAACATTACAATAAATATATACAACTCCAACATGAATTTTATATAGAATAAATATAAAATTTTCATTGCAATGAATAATTAATTTTATTTTAAAATAGAGATTCACCTTGCTTTTTGTCTGAATTTTCAACAAGCTATGTTTCAAATCTGGTCTATTCCATGTTGTAGACCTCATCGCTACGAATCCAACGCTTCTGAAATCGTCTGATTTCATCGTTGTTTGAAAGAGTTATGATATTTTTAAAATTTGATTTCATTAATTAAATTAATAAAATAATTAATTAAATTAACAACCTAATTAGGATCCTTAATCCTTTTTCTCTTTCAATCGTTCGCTACAGGTAATGAAGAAACCCATATACGCTCCGATCTTCCTCCTAGGATCACACCTCCTCGGGTCCACCTAACGTCAATCACATACCACCATGTGTAAAGCTTAGGCTCCTCCTTCCACGCCACCACCGGCGTCGAGCTCGGTGGCTCCATCACCGCTCGGAAACGCCTCAAAGTTGGCCACTTTGAGCATGAAATCCCACCAATCCGTGAACCCATACATGATCATCTCCATATAGGATTTAAGCTCAGATATTTCTCTCTAATTTTCCCTTAAGAACCGAGGTCTAATTCTTTATTGATTGAGAATGATTAACGAAATGTTTTGGGATGTTTCTGGCCATGAAAGTTGAGAGGGAGCAGCTACAGATATTAGATTAGGGTTATGTTTTATTTATCCTATATTTATAATATTTTAATATTAGATTATGTAGTTTTTTAGAAAAGGCCTGCTACTTCTTAACCACTCCAATTCCAACCCAACTAATGTTACCTCTAGCCAAATACCCCCGTTTCGGACACAATGGACTAGGCCCCGTCAGACCGTTTTCTTATATCAGCCCACTTTTCTTTATTTTAAAATGTAAATCATTTAATTATCTAATTTGTTTGTACATTTTAATTAACCGGAGCCACATACTGATTCTAAAAATTACAAAAAAATTATTTCTAGTTATGTTTTGATGATACGATCCTAACAAAATTAATTTCGTCAAATTTGGAGACCGTTTGAAAAATGGTCATTTTTTGGTTGATCCAAATTGACAAAACACATTTATATTTACTGTGCTCACATATTAATTCCAAAAATGGAATCTTGTAATAAATTGACATTCCGGATCCAACCACATTGGTTTCGTAGAAAACGGAGGTCGTTTGCAAAATGGCTATTTATACAGGCTATATATTACATTAAATTCTATAGCGACTATTTTGAATTTTAATGTAACGACTCGGATTTTCCAACAAATTTATTTAAATATTTAGTATGGTTTTAAATATTGAATTGATAATATAAATGGTATTTTATATTGGGTTATCAATTACATAATCGAAATACGATTTATTTTGAAAAAATATTTTTGTAATACAAAATATAATTGAGATCGAAGTTAAAAATTTAGTCAAAACTATATAGATGATTTATAGAAACTCGGTTTGAATAAAATAGATAATGAAAATGATTTATGTCTGAGGAATTAATTATTTTTGAGTTTAAATTATATTATATAAATTTCTATGGTTGTTATATATTTATACACGTTCAAATTAAATTTTAGAATAAATACTGTTCAATTCAGAATAACGTTATTACGTTGGAATGACGGTCGGTACACTAAAATAGCGTTTATGATTTTTAATTGTGAACCCCGAGATATTTATAATGGATAAGATCGAAATCGAATCGAAAATCAAATCGATATTTGTTTAAAAAGAATAAAAAAATCTCTTTATATCAAATCGAATTAATTAGCCTACACTAATTTACAACAGCTACCATGTACTATACGCAGGCCAATTCCTTAGTGTCAAAGAGTTCTCCATCTATTTATGCGCAACACCTTCTTCATTTCTATCCTCTGGCAACAATAAAAATGAAAATTAAAAGCTTCGAAACCAAAGATTAAAATGGCTGTCTATTTATTTTCTCTCCATCCTCAAAAATCCAACAAAGCCGATTCTTCAAATCGCAAGCCATGAAATCGAACGCGAGCTTCGAAATTAGGTCATCTACAGTTTGGGGTTATCACGACAGCATGTTTGGGCTTCTCGAGACTCGCGATTCAAGAAGTAAAGGGGGAGCGAAGCATTGAAAGGCAACTGCGAGGTCGGAGGGCATCGGTGGGGTGGCGCGATGGCTTCTCTGGCAAGGGAAAACAGAGCGGTCGACCTTGGTTGTCTCCGGTCAGAACTGGAAAACATTCGTGATTTTGGGTAGCTGAAGATTGTTCTTGTTCGATGTTTTGGGATGCGAGATCTGGAAGGACGACCTGAGGGGATACTCAACGTGACTGGAATAGTGACTTGAAGGGGATGATGATTTCTAGTGCTCGGATTTTTTAGTAGGTAGTTAAGTGGCGCAGACTTAAGGTGGGGGTTTGGATAGTGTGGTTCCTGTTTTTAGTGGGTGAATGACATCTGATTTTAGTCGTTATTAAGTAAGGTGATGTTCAGTTGTGAAGCGGGTTCGAGTTTGTTTCCGGATGTGAATTTTATCGACCAGGGAAGAAGAAGATAATAGCATAAAATAAAAGGGAGCTTAAGTGAGGTAAATTCTAATTTAAATGTGATTATCATATCATTTAAAACTAAGATTAGTACTCTATTGGAAAAGAATATCCTTTTGCTAATTTGAATTTGGAAACTGAAAGAAAATTCAGTTAGTGAATTATGGTATAAATTTTTGATTTAGATAAGTAAAATATTTAAACTTAAAATCATTTGCTATTCAAAACCAGGAATTAGGAAAGAGAAATAAAATTTTAGTATATTCTTGACATATGATTTTGTTAAGAAGAATTCATTAGCTTAATTTTAAAATTTAGATATTTCTTATGCAAGGTTAATTCGAATGGAATCATTCATGGGTAGTTCGAAGACTCGAAAATCAATGGAAAGGAATTGAAAATTGATACAAGTGCAAATTAAAATCACAGTGAGTAAATCTCACTCACCTTTTACTTAGAATTATTTTTATTTGTTAAAAATAATGGTTTGTTGCTTGTTTGAATGCTTTCTAGTTGGTTTAAATATATTAGTTATTTAGGGTTGACTATCATATATATATATATATATATATATAGGTTTGGGTGGTTGGATTGTTCCCGTAGTATCATTAGCGGATGCCCGCGGTACCATTAGCGGATGATTTCCCTATGTGCCCCACAAATATATATTAGTGGATGACATTCTATACCATGATATCCTGCCTCGAAGCAGGATGGTATTATTTATGTGCTAACGTCTGTGGATGCAGGAAAACAGGTTGGAGGAATCCAACTGGATTCCTCAAAAATATATATTATCTATTTGTTTATTTGTTTGCATATATACTGTCATATATGATGTGTTAGAAAACCTATAATAAATATTTGGTTGTTTGTGTGTTTAAATACCACTGGGCCTAAGTGTTCATTTATAAAAATATCGTGGAAAGGATATTTGAGATTTAAAAGGAAAATTCTATTTTATTTCAAAACAGAAATTTGAAATTCGAATGGAGTAACAATATTGACTTGTTTTGAATAAATAAAACAAGTACTGAAATTTACAAACGATGTTTATAAATAAAATAATACAGGAAACTGAAGTATTGAAATTTATAAAATAGTGTTTATAAATTGAATAATACAGGAAATGGAAGTGAATTTATAAATGGTATCTATAAATGAAATGGGAAAAATTATCATTTAGATAATTTGGGAAAGGTAAATTCAGATGTGAATTGGAAAGAGGAAAATTATTTTATTTCAAATGATTTTGAAAGCGAGACTTGTTTAAAATATAAACAAGTGAAATAAATAGTGTTTATAAATAAAAATGGAAAAATTATCATTGGATAATTTGAATATTTAAATTCAAAATGTGAATTTATAAAAATAGAAATGGGAAAACGTTTTAAATAAATAAATGATGGAGTTTATTCTGATGTTCAGAATATAAATTGAACTAAAATAAATCCATAAGGATTTATGATTTGAATTCGATTAATTTGAATTTATTTAAAAAGAAGTTAAATTGAATGTGAAAATAAATTGGGTATTATTGATATAAGTTATTATAAATAGAAATTTCCGAAATAAGATTTTGATTTTAAATAGATTTCGAAATAGACTTATTTAAATATAAAACAGGGAAATTTATTAAATGGTGTTTATAAATATAATGAATTAATTATCAAGAGATAATATGAATATTTAAATTCAAATATGAATTTAAAATAGAATTGAAAATAGAATTTGAATGTAGAAAATTCAAATGGAATTTGAATATGGAAAATTCAAATAGAATTGAAAAGAGAATTTGAAAATAGAAAGTTGAAATCATTTCGAAATGGGAACGACAAAATATATTTCAGAATGTGGATTTTTAAACAGAATAGAAATAAATTCCAAAGGATTTATAATTTATAAAAGGAATTGGAATTTAATATAAAGATCAAAGTATAAATATTACCGAGTAAGGAAAAATCGACAATTTTAGATAATTGGAATAGTATGTTGAATTGGGAAAAAATTGATTTGATATGTATTAAAAATATATCAGCATGGAGTTGAATTTATTATAAACGAAATTTAAACATATATATATATATATATATAATTAAAACGAACTCGCCGCAGCGCTGTAGTTCGTAAATTGGTGTTCCGAACTTCAATTGAGTATACAGAACTCAATTGAAGTCTGAATTCTTTGAAACAAGAAACGTCAGGACCGATTTGATAATAGTTTTCTAATGGAGGAGAAAATCTGGATTTCGTCGAATAGATTTTCAGTTATGTCAAAATCAAATCTTCAGAAAAACAGCGCCAGAACCATTATAAAACCATAACGGTTTATTTAAATAAATAAAATGATTTTGAGCAAATAAAATCCGAATTTCATTTAGGAAAAGTCCAGATTTGAATTATAAATAATATCTGAAATCGAGTGAAGTAATGAAATGATTTTTGAAACAAAATCAAACCAGGTGTTTAATTGTTGAGTAGAATTAACTAAGGTAAGGAAAAATTAGTTAATGGAATTTTAAATCGAAATTGGACTTCGGATCAAAAGAAAAAAAGGGTTTGTAAATTCATATTCGAAATCGAGTATGAAACTTGAATTAGAAATGACATTCGATTATTTTGGAAATAAATTAGTTTATATTTGAACGTGATATGTTCAAATAACAAGTGAAATAGGCTAAGAAGCTAATTAAAGAATAAATGGGAGAAACTGAATTCAAACGATTAGATTGAATTGAACTGAATTGAAAACAGGTGAACATGTGTTAGACAGGTATGGAATGAAGAGAATGAAGCTTTTAAATTTAGTGCCCGACAAAAAGGTACATGTTTAAATTCCATATGAGGTTTTATGCGCCGAACCGGCAAGCCACTTGGCTTTTTGATTTTCTTTTGAATGTAGAGGGCTTGTGTGACGGTTTGGGGATTTTCTCGATGCTCTTGGTACAAAGGAGGTTATGGCGAAATTTTCCGGAAATTTAAGGAGTTAGATTATTGTAAGAAGATTTGATAATTAGGAATCGATATATCGATATATATATAATTCGATAATGAAACGAAATTAAAATAGAATGTTATACACAAAAAGGAAATCAATAAATTTAATCTGATAAAAATAGAAAGAGAAATGTATATACGTTTTAGATATGGAAAATTAGTTTAATATGGTGTTGATTATTCGAGGTAAGCGGTTTTGTCTGTTTTGAAGTTAAGGTTGTTTTTGGTCAAGGTTTGAGAGGTAATTATATCCCAACTTGATTGATTTCTTTTTTAACTGATAAATAGCAAGATCCAGTCTCGAAGATCAATGGTTGAATAAAAGATAGTTGAATAAAACATTTTGGGTTGTTTATAACGATGTTTTACAAAACATTCGTTTTAACCCAAATAAGTGGAATTTTGGAAAAATAATAGTATATATTTCCTGAGAGTTGAATTAAATGAGTCGAGCAAGAGATAAGTAATTGGAATGTTCTCCAATTATAAATCGAAAATATTTTCTAATTATAGAAAATAAAAGATGGTGAGATATGGAAATGTTTTCCAAACAGCGAAAAGGGCCAAGATGATTGTTGTAAATATTTGGTTAACAAAAATAAATAAGAAAATGAAGAAGTGTTTTAATTAATGAAAAATCAATTAAATGGCCCAGTGATTTGTTTGATGCTTTGAATGGATGTTTGATATTCTTTGATAGTTAAATAACCGACTATCGAAGTATTTGCCAATATCGTTGCGAATCAGATTATATGAAGATAATTGAAGACAGAGTAAAGTGCAAGGACTTTTTCTATTAATAGAAATTGTGCCTTCGGTTTCGTTCAGTCCCAGAACGAAGTGTATGGACGAATGTCTGACAGAGTATTTCCAATGATCGCACATGTTGGTCAGTATAGATATATATGGTGGTGGAGAATTTATTCTCTTAGCATAATATCCAGAATATATTTGTGCAATCAATTAGTGATTAACGAATCTGACAATGTGGCATTCAAAGTGATTGTGCTATCAATGAATGATAAGAAATCGTAGCCTCAGGCCTCAACAACCGGGAAATGACAAAAAATCGGGCAGGCAACATGGCTATGTGGGTCGCTCCCATTAGGGTGTATAATCACCTATCTGGAGAAATTTCTTTTACTTCTTTAATCTATCAATGCTGTCCCTTTCTGGGAAACGGTTTCTGATCCCAACCGTTGGTGATATACATTCGACACACTCCAGCGAAATGAGTGGTCGGTCATGTGTGGGTCGGGTTGCAAGATGTTCTTGTTGAACCCAGTGTATTCCTTTCTAGAGATACACTATCGGAAGGTGGTTCCATACCTTGTCATGTGGGAAATCCAATCTCCAACAAGCGCCATACGGTTTTTGATTTTATATATATATGGAGCGTGAGATGCAAGCATTCCACTAGATTCTATTTATTTGATGTAGACATTATTATAATATCAGTGGATTTGATATCAAAAATATTTTGGGTTATCGTAAGGTAAAAATCATCCGTGTTTATGTGCGGATCGGTCTTACGATTATCATTTCTTCGAAAGGATTTTGAAAGTTATACAAATGGTTGGAGTTTACTCACACCAGTCCCATGACTGACCCAGAGTTTATTTTGTTTGTTTTCCCTAAACTATTGGGTGCCCAAATTTGTATGGGCAGTCAAGTAGTCGGGATTTTACAGATTCACTTGGAGGAGATTGGAGCAGGAGGCTTCAGTGTTAGATATATAATATTTTATTTCCGCTGTGTTGTAAGTGTTGTACTCTGATAATTGTATGTTATACAGTGAAAATTTTGTATTTCAAAAGTTATGTTATATAATATATTTTATTCGTTCCGCTGTGAGTTGTGATCTTCGTTTTCTTCTACTCTAATATTTCTTTCTTTCTATTTATCATCCTCTAACTTTTTTCTTATAATGATTCGTATTTCTTTGCAATTTGGGTTGGACGTGTGGTGTTATTAGTCAACTCAGATAGTACGGATTTGCGAGCCATTACAGTTGGTATCAGAGCTTAGGTTGAGCGAATACCTAGGCTTGTGTGGCATGTGCTCATTAGAGTTAGGGTTAGTGGTACCCTAGAATGAGTTGAGTGTAAATATACGAGAGAGCATATTTGTTAATTGATATAAAATTTGTTTTATATTGTGTTGGCCAGTCTATTGGGTGGTTTAAGTATTCTGATCGAATTGTGGGATGCCACGACGTCGATAAGAGTTTGTAAATACTTGAACAGAAGATTGAACATGATATTGTTTTTAAGTGAGTAAATGAAATAATTTTACCCAAAATTCTACTTTGATAGAAAAGGAATAATTTTTTTAAATTATTATAATATATTGGTGAGTTGATTGATATAAATATAATCAAATAAGATTATAAAATTGAAATGGTTATATATAACCAAATAAATTTGTATATAAATGAAATATACAAATGAGATGAATTAAAAATCTAATTCAAACCAGAATTTGGAATTTGAATCCTGGGAAGTTGGAAAATATTTTCTGAAGTAATTAGAATAATATAGCATTAAAAGGATTTTGAGTAGAAACCTTTTCGGATGGATTTTGAAAGTAATAAAGCACTGAACTCACTTCAGTGGGTGGGAAATAACTCTGATGATGACTGCAGCGTCATCAATGTTCATTTTCGAGTTTCTAAGTAATGGATTGCTACCTTAGAAATTTTTTTGATGGAAATTTGTTTGGAAGAAAACAAATAGTTTGGAAAAATTCAAATGTTTTGAATTGGAAATGGTTATATATATATATATATATATATATATATATATATATATGTGTGTGTGTGTGTGTGTGTGTGTGTGTATGTGTGTGTGATTTCGAAAAGATTTAGAATGAAAACTAGGGAATTATAATTCTAGAATTTAAATTTAACTTAATAAAGTTAAATGGATCGAGGCGAATAAATTGATCAAAATCAATTTGAATGGAGTATGAATTGGATGTGAAGATATTGAATCATTTAGATTAAATGAATGCAAACATGTCTGATGTGAAATATGAATGGAAACCAAAAGTTTTGGTGGAATTAAATTGTTAAAATGTGAAGAGTTGAATTTCAACATAAGTAAGATTTTGGAAAGTAATGGGTTTGTACCATTTTTCCTTCCTTAGCAATTTCGGGGACGAAATTCTTTTAAGGGGGTAAGAATGTAACGACCCGGATTTTCCAACAAATTTATTTAAATATTTAATATGGTTTTAAATATTGAATTGATAATATAAATGGTATTTTATATTGTGTTATCAATTAAATAATCGAAATACGATTTATTTTGAAAATATATTTTTGTAATACAAAATATAATTGAGATCGAAGTTAAAAATTTAGTCAAAAATATATAGATGATTTATAGAAACTCAATTTGAATAAAATCAATAATAAAAATGATTTATTTCTGAGGAATTAATTATATTTGAGTTTAAATTATATTATATAAATTTCTACGGTTGATATGTATATATACGTTCAAATTAAATTTCAGAATATAAACTGTTCAATTCAGAATAACGTTATTACGTTGGAACGACGTTCGGTACGCTAAATAGCGGTTCACAATTAAATCGTGAACCCCGAGATATTTATAATGGATAAGATCGAAATCGAATCGAAAATCAAATCAAATCGATATCTGTTTAAAAAGAATAAAAAAATCTCTTTATATCAAATCAAATTAATTAGCCTACACTAATTTACAACAGCTACCATGTACTATACGCAGGCTTATTCCTTAGTGCCGAAGAGTTCTCCATCTATTTATACGCAACACCTTCTTCATTTCGATCCTATGGCAACAATTAAAATGAAAATTAAAAGCTTGGAAACCAAAGATTAAAATGGCTGTCTATTTATTTTCTCTCCATCCTCAAAAATCCAACAAAGCCGATTCTTCAAATCGCAAGCCATGAAATCGAACGCAAGCTTTGAAATTAGGTCATCGATAGTTTGGGGTTATCGCGACAACATGTTTGGGCTTCTCGAGGCTCGCGATTCAAGAAGTAAAGGGAGCGAATGTAATAACCCGAAAATCTGGGCCAGTTTAAAATTTTTATTTTGGCAATTTTAGCGAATTTTGATTATTTAAAATGAATTATTTTAAATAATAACGACGAGAAATTTATTTTGAATAGAATTAGAACGTATATTTTTATTTGAATCGTCGATAGAATATAAATATTTATTTATATTTATAAAAGGAATTGAAAATGGCGCGGTAGTTCGATAATTCGATTTCAAACTTCAAATGAATATACCGGGTGCAAAATAAACCGGATTTTAGTGAAACCAAAAATAATGGAATCTAATTGAAAATATATTTCCAACGAATCCGAAAAATTGAAATTTCATAGCGGGAATCAAAAGATATGTCCAGTTGAAAATTCTGAATAGTCGCTATGGAATTCAGGCCCTTAAAATGGAGATTTTGCAAACGACCTCGGATTTCGACGAAACTACTTTTGTTGGATCCGTGATGTCAAATTATTGCTAGATTCCAAATTTCATAATTTTTCGAATCAATATGTGAGCGTGACAAAGGAAAACGCATTTGACCAGTTTCAGTTGATTTTAATCGACTGGAAAATAGCCATTTTTCAAACGGTCTCAGAATTCGACGAAACTAATTTTGTTAGGACCGTATCGTCAATACGAAACTAGAAAATATTTTTCGGGAATTTTTTGAGTTAGTATGTGACCCCGGTAAATTGAAATGCACGTTCAAATTCAATATATAGAGTTATATGTTGATTTTGACGAAAACTGATCGAAACAATCGAATCAGCTTACGATTCATATCCCATTGTGTTCGGAATGGGGGTATTACACTAGGGACGACAGTCGGTGGGTTCGATTTAGGGTTCAAACGAAAGGTCAACATTTATAGAAAAAAATAGAAAAATAAATTATATATATCTTGGGCCCCCCTTTCTCTTCAGTTCAGAATAAAAAAAAAACCGCAGCCCCCGATCAATCGCCGCCGCCGCTCAGTCGCGTGTGCCCCCCTCAAAAGCGATCGTCGTTCGCCAGTACCCCGACACCCACCGTCCACGCTCCGTCATTCTTCTCACCCCTCTGACCATTCGATCCCCAGCCCCATCGCGAAAAACCCCCATCGACGTCCCTTCCTCCGTGCGTCACCCGCCTTTCCACCAACCCTAGCCGACGTCGAGCGCCCCTGCCGCCACCTGAGCCTCAGCCTGACGCTGTCCTCCCCTATTTGCCCCAAAATCTGAACGCCAACAGCTCCCCCCTCTCTCTGAAAAATCCGATTTCCTATAAGTATTTTAATTCATGCATTTTTAATTATATGAATGTGATTAATTCGGTAATTATATGTCTTTGAATTTTTAAGGAAGAAATGGTTTTTAATTAAATAAAAATATGATCTTTATATAAGAAGCAGAAAAGAAAAGATTCGATTTTTATATATTGAATAGCAAAGTAAAAATTCAATTTTTATATATTGAATAGAAAAGAAAAAATTCGATTTTTATATATTGAATAGCAAAGTAAAAATTCGATTTTTATATATTGAATAGCGAATTAAAAATTCGATTTTTATATATTGAATAGCAAAGTAAAAATTCGATTTTTATATATTGAATAGCGAAGTAAAAATTCGATTTTTATATATTGAATAGCGAAGTAAAAATTCGATTTTTCTATATTGAATAGCGAAGTAAAAATTCGATTTTTCTATATTGAATAGAGAAGTAAAAATTCTATTTTTCTATATTGAATAGCGAAGTAAAAATTTGATTTTTCTATATTGAATAGCAAAGTAAAAATGTGATTTTTACATATTTAGAGAATACGGGCAAAGAAAGCGACAAGAGGCAAGAACGGCGAAGATTTCTACATAAGAAGAGTCATGGGATCGGATAGCTATCGGTGATAATTTCTCACTCTTTAATTTAATTTTCTAGTTATATATATATACTAGGATGCAGACGGTCTTTAGTAGCACCCGACACCTGTCGTCCACAGACCATGGACGACTTGTATGCATGTTTGTTTGATTTTGGTGTGTAGTTGATTGTGTGATGTGATGTGAAATGAAATAAAATATTTTATAGTTAAAAATAGATTTTTCTTAACGTGTATATGAAATGAAATAAAAATAAACAAATCGGACGATTTGTTTATATACACACATTTGACTGATATTGATTGGGACGATAAATTTTACACATCGCCCAACTGCACAAATAAAATCTATGCTTGATTGTTTGAAACCCCACATGGGTATTGGGATGATATTTGACGTACACTAATCCCGATTGTTTATTTGTATGTTGATCGATTGATTGACAGGCTGTTATAAGCGTTGAATATTTATATTTGATGCTTATACAGTGTAGAATGCACTTTGGATGATGGTTGATTATTCATCGTTGTTATTGTATACATGTGTTGTAGAAAATCCATATAATTAACATTATATGGTAATTGATTGGGCCTCATTCCAGTTTTGAAAAAGAAATATTTGAAATAGAAATATTTGAAAAAGAAATATTCGAAATAGAATATTTGAAAATTAGAAATATTTGAAAAAGAAATGTTTGAAATAGAATATTTGAAAATCGAAATATATGAAGCCGCATTGATAGATTGCCGCCATTTTGACGTGAACGATATTTATATCGATTTTATTCAAATTGAAGTGAATATTAAAGTGAATTGAAATTCGAATTTAATTGCATTGATTTGAAATTCGAAATAAACTGAAATGGTTTGAAATTCGAATAGAATTGAAATCGTTTTGAAATGAATTCGAATAGATTGAAATAGAATTGAAATCGTTTTGAAATGAATTCGAATTGAAATTGAATAGAAATGAATTTAAATTGAAATTGAGTTAATTTGAAATTCAAACTGAATTGAAAACGAATTGAAATTGAGTTAAAAATCGTTTTGAAAAGGAAATCGACGAAGTATATATTATATATATAATATAATGGCCTGAATAGAACGCGCCGCGCCGCGGCAGTTCGCGAATTTCGACCATTGACTTCGAACGGATATTGCGGGAGATCCGACCGTCGGATTCTCCTAAAACCGGGACCGTTGGGTTCGTATCGAAAAGAGCTTTCTAACGAATATTAGAAATTAGAAATCTATTGGTTGGATTTGGAATTATGTCCAAATCAAATTTGAAAAAGGTCGTTGTAAGTGCAGTTCGATGGCCGTTGATGGAAATCGACTGTACGGGCCTTGATAAAATTATTAAAATTAGTAATAATTTGTGTAAAATCATAAGAAATGATTTTTGAAGAATTGGGATGAAAAACTCCATACTTGAAAAGATAAAAATAGATTTTTATCGAAATGAACTAGTTTTGAACTAGAATTATAATTCTATTTATTTTTAAATAAATAAATTGAATTTGAAATGGTTTTGAAAATAACCAAAATTTCCAATAATTATATTGGAATGGATTTGAATCGAAAGTGTCTTTGGAATATTTCGATGTTGGATTTCGTGATGATACAGATATTGTTATGGGAATTTGAAAGATATACATATTTATATCGTTATTTCCAATACGGTATTTGTTGGTCGTAGAATTTGATATTGAATATAAGCCGGTATATTGTCTATTTAGAGCCTTGTATTTAATATCAAATGTGATTTGGGTTTGTCGTGAATGGTGTCTTTATTAACACTGTTCTTGGACCCAGTTGAGAAAAAGATTAAATCTTTTTATTTAGATTTAATGAAGTGTACTAATTAAGTAATATGCAATTGGAATTGAATTGGTATTGATTTTTGGGTTTATCGTGAACAGTGTTTTAAATAACACTCGTTCTTTAACCCGATAATTAATGAAATGTGATTTTGGGTTTATCGTGAACCGTGTTTTAAATGACACCGATTCTTTAACCCAGTTAAAGATTAAAACTAAGTGGAGTTTAAATGAATCTTTAATTAGATTGAAAAGGTGTTAGAATGGAGTATCACGAGTTTTACTCCAGGCGATAGTTAAATCTTTAATTAGATTTGAACGTGAAATGGTAATTGAATTTACCGATAACACCGTGGTGTTAGATATGAAGTATTACCAGTTTTACTTCATGGGATGAATAGGTTGGGATTGGGAAATTAAAATAAATGATTACTTCGGTGTGGTTCGCTAATCCCGACTAGTTTGAATTGATATTCAAAGAAGATTAAAGAATAAATTTAAAGAATTTATCTTTGATAAAATTAATGAGAACCTTTCCCAGAGTAGAAGAATATTTGAATAAACGAATATTCTCAAGTGGAATGAAGCGTCTTTTGTGTTTGTGTAACACGTGTTTATTATATATATACGCGAGTTGTTCAGAAAGACCGGGTTTATCCCATTCTGAAAAACTGATTCGACGTGGTGTCGAAGATGAAGACGGTGGTTGAAGACCGGAGGTCTTCACGTCGTTTGGGTGATTACTGATGATCTTGATTGGGCTGTACACCCAAGAAGATGGAAACAGTTGGTGATCGTCCAGACGTAATTGGAGATCGATGGATATGCGGGGTACTAGGTGCCTCCGGTTTCGTTCAGACCCAGAACGGACTTGTAAATGGACTGTGTGTCTGACATTGGATTTTAGTCTGTGTGATTGATTTCTATTAAATATATATCTGTTTGGCGGCAGAGAATTTATTCTCTTGCTTAACGCCCTTCTCTGAGACGTACGAGCTCAGGGGTTATATACTGATGGATATCAAACGCATAGAGTGAATTGCCTGTGTGGCATGCCTAAGTGACAAATGATCAAGGCTTCTGTTGAAAAGCAAAGTCTTGTGGTTGATGATCAAAGCACCGCCTGTGTGGCAAAGCTTTGTGTAACGTGAATTCGCGAGCCTCACACCCCGGTTGTGAACCAGAAACGGGAGAGGGCCTCAGGGAGGACATGCGTTTCTTTCTAGCTAGGGTGATGTCAGTGACCTACCAGCCCTGACATTTATATACTTTTCACCTGTGTGGTTGTTGCTGTTGCGAGGCGCCTCAGTTTGATCGGACGATCCGGGTCCGATGGAGTCATTCGTTGGCTTATTTACGCCCCAAAGGGCGGGGAAACGTAGTGTTCAGGAATTTTAATCCACATCCGTGGACCGGCCCGGTCGCTCCAAGGCTTGCCTGCGCGCTTGCCTGAGGCTCGGGCTAGAGAGTCTCGAATCGGTAGAGGACGATCCCTATCCTCGGTTCATAGATGGAAATCCAATTTCCAAATACGTGACATTTGCGGTTTTATTTGTAAACCTATATATGGCGACATAGTGGCATGGGACGCTCATGTCGCCTATGATTGATACTTATGATTTGAAGTTGTTTTATACACTATACACTTATAATAATATCAAATGATTTGTTTTAAACGTATCAAGCATGCTTTGGCTGTTATAAGGTAAAAACCCTATCCTCCGGCTTGCGTTGCATTGTGTGATGGGACCTGGGTTTTATAATAGCTTCATTTTTCTTTATTTAGCATTGTGTTGTTTGTTTTATGCACTGGTATTCTTGGGAGGAAACCCGTTCCGTGTTATACGGCGTGGTCCCTTGATTTACCTAACTATAAAATAAAGATTAATAACTGTAGTAACCCGAAAATCCGGGGGAAATTTGAGCTGACTAAATAACACAAGTCCAACCCAAATCGCACTGGAAATTCAAGAAACTAATAGAAAGAAGACAGAGGGTGAGGATAGATAAGATAGAAACTTAGAATAGAAGAAGAAGAAGAACATACAACATCATCAGAGTAACACGAATCTCACAGCGGAACGAATAAAATATAACATAACTTTTGAAATACAAAGTTATAACTGTTTATACATACCATTTCAGAGTACAACACATAACATCACAGCGGAATAAATAATAGCTATCGACTGTTGAAGCCTCCTGCTCCAAGCTCTTCAAGTATACCTGTAAATCCTGACTACTTGACTGCCCGTACAAATTTAGGCACCCAAGAGTTTAGGGAAAACAAAATAAACTCCGGGTCAGTCATGTGACTGGTGTGAGTAAACTCAAATCATTTAAAACAGGTATATGATATCTCATAAGACCACGCCGTGAATACGGAACGGGTTTTTCCCTTATGAGAATCCAAATAACTTTTCAAAGCAATATCATTCTGATATTATAATAATGTCCAAGTACAAATAAATATCAATCTAGCAGAAACGCTTGCATCTCACGTTACTACATATATAGAATACAATCAAAATCGCAAGCACGTATTGGATGATTGGATTTCCAACTATGACAAGGTATGGAACCACCTTCCGATCAGTGTACTCTAGGAACGATACACTGGAGTTCAACAAGAACATCTTGCAACTCAGCCACACATGACCGACCACTCATTTCGCTTGAGTGTATCGAATGTACATCACCAACGGTTGGGATCAGCAACCGTTCTCGTATATATATATATATATATATGGGACAACATTGATAGATTAAAGAATCAAATGAATATTATCTAGATAGGTGATTATACACCCTACTTCGGTGCGACCGACTTAGCCATGCTGCCTGCCCGATTTCTGTCATTTACCGGATGTGAGGCTAGAAGCTACGCATATCTTTTTCATATCATATCTTCATTTACTTGGAATACCACATCGTCATACCCGCCAAATCATTATCGATTTCCCTAACGGTATCACGGGTATGAAGCTAAGAGAAACGAATTCCTCCGCCACCAAACGTAATACGTTGAAGAGATCAACATATATGATTCGTTAGGAATACTCTGTCAGACATTCGTCCATACAAGTTGTCCTGGGACTGGACAAACCGAAGACACTATTCAGTACATCCATCTTAGGCACTGTTATCTAAGACTTATACAATAGCCCTTGTACTTTTACTCCATCTTCAATTTTCTTTGGCATATATGATTCGCACGCTTATGCCAATACAGAGTGGTTCTTCGGATAATAATCCAACCGGTCTCTCCATATTAACAACGTTAAAATGGTCAAAACATTGATAGTCTGTGATTTAACTATCAAAGAAAAACTCGTGTGCAAACAACGATATTATTTCCAGATGGAAATTATATCAATCAATCATCATTCAACATTAATCTCTTTAGTTCATTACTTTACTTATCTCCTATTTCCCTATATTCAACGTTTCTTATTTTCTAATTTTAGAAAATATACTTTATTAACAATGGAAAACATTTCCATTTCCTGTTTCCTATATTAGAAAACATTTCTGATTTCTTATTTGGAAAAACATTTCCAAAGTTCCTTCATTGTATTTAAACTGATGTTTAAATAAAATATCGCTATGCCAACTCAAACAATTTACTGAATTCACATAACCATCAATCACTATCAAACCTTACCATTCCTTAGTTAAGAAGGAAGTCAATCAAGTTGGGGTATAATTACCTCTCAGACCTTAACTGAACAACGTTATAACTTCAAAATAGTAACAGTTTATTTTTTAAACTTTTAACAACTTCTTTACGTAACTCTCGGATTCAATTTTTCGAATCCACTTCTTTATTGAAAACATTGATTTTAACGATAACGTTAAAATCCCTACTTTCGCAATATCTAACTTCAATTTTAACCTTTATTCTTTAATTCGAATAATTAAACATAACCCTAATTTATTAGTGTAAACTCTTGATTTAAAAACCGGAAAGTAAATATTACTTTCCCGAATTCAATATAATTGAATTCGATGTATAATTCCCTTTCGAGTAATCTCTTATTTGATTAACTCTTCTTCGAATAACCTATATTCGATTATCTCTCTTCCAATAACTTATATTCGAAATCTCTCTCTTCCGAATAAACTATATTCAATCTCTTTCTTTTGAATATGATATATTCGAAAATCTCCTTTCGATTTACTAATCGATAACTCCTTTCGATCAAACTAAAATCGATAACTCCTTTAACTCTATTCGAATAACTAATATTCGACTAACTCCTTTGGATCAACTCATTTGGATTAACTCAGTTTGATTAACTCTTTTTGACTACTTAACTTAATTAACTCGACTTGATTAACTCCTATCGAATAACATATTCAATTTAACTCCATTCGCTTGACTCTAGATCGCAGCGATCACAATGGTTACGCCTGATTCCCTCAGGAAACATCCGACCGCCGTAGGCTATTTACAGCCCTGCGAATTTCGCTAGCAGTCGTGCTAAATGACAACCTATTTATTTTAACTCCGACTTATTAACCCTATTTCAATTTGACTTTATTTTCGAATAAACTAGATTCGATAACTTCTTGATTAACTCAAACTGATTAACTCAAACTGGTTAACTTGACTTACTTAACCCAACTGGTTAACCCTAACTGTTTAACTCTAACGGGTTAACTCTAAATGTTTAACTCTAACTGGTTAACTCTAAATGGTTAACTCTAACTGTTTAACTCTAATTCATTTACTCTATTTGATTAACTCTAATCGAATAACTAATATTCGATTAACTCATTTCGATTAACTCTGCTGAATTAACTCTTTTGATTTATTCCTTTGAATTATCTCCTTTGATTAATTCCTTTTCTATTTGATTTCTTAACAAATAAGTATTCCCTTTCCAATTCTATTTATTTAACAAATAAATATTTCTTTTATCTTTTCTATTTGATTTCACACATATTCTCCTTTATATTTGATTTCACAAATATTTCCTTTATATTATGTTTATTCATTTTGGAAAGATTTGCTTTTAACAATGTTTATACATTTATAAAGATTTACTTCTAGTAACAGTTCTTCACTTCATAAATGATTTCCTTTATCTTTCTATTGATAAGTGCTTTACAAATATCTCCTATTCGATTTCATTTGTAAAGGCTTTACAAGTATTTCTTTTTTGATTTCATTTGCAAATGTTTTACAAATATTTCTCTTTTGCTTTCAATCTTAAAAATATTCTAACTCCTTAAATTCCCGGAAAATTCGCCATAACCTCCTTTGTAACGGGAACATCGGGAAAATCCCCAAACCGCTACACAAGCCTTTCCATTCAAAAAGAAAATGATTTGCCGTTAATTCCTTTTTAAATATCTCCTATTTATTTAATCAAATAAAAATCTTATTTAATATCCCTTATTTATTTAACAAATAAATAATCCATTATCTTATCTTATTTATTTAACAAATACATAATTCACTTCTAATCTTATTTATTTAACAAATAAATAATTCACTCTATAAATATTCCATTTATAAAGATTTCCCTTTCATTTATAATTCCACTTAAACGTATTTTCTATTTATAAATAATCCATTTATAAATATTTCTATTTATAAATATTCTATTTATAAATATTCTCTTTTCAATATTCCGGTATGTCATGTTGTTTAACTTACAGTGTCCAACATCGTCCATACACATATAATCAACAACAGATTATAAATTATGTCATATATCACAATATATGAGAACAATAAAACAACTGTTGAGGAATCCAGTCGGATTCCTCCAACCTGTTTCCCTGCATCCACAGATGTTACACAATAAAATCAATCATCACTTTCAGTTTCATTTGATATATTCTGATAAACAGAATCAATACGGAAATTTAACTAACTGACTAGCAGTTCAATCAAACAATCAACACACAATCAAACAGACAATACTTAATAGTTCTAAGAATACAACATGAAAATATAAACTGTTCAGAGTTAGTGAGATTTACTCACATTTGCAGTTCATCGTTAAAGAACGATAAACTGTCATTTGATTCAGTCGGACAATTTATTTCGCCATAAATGGTAATGAGCTCCGATGGACTTCCCGTCAGTTCCATGACATAGCCATTGTCCATACGATCTTAACGCAACTGACGGCGTCAAATTCTGATAACGTGTGAGGGAGATATTCATTTTATAAGATCATATACAATTTAAATTTAAATTAAACATACATAATTATTTGTGGGCTTAACCTTGATATTTCGGCCCACTTAAATCCTAAAATCCCAGGGGCCGCATACTTATCTTCTTCCCCTTCCAGATGAAACCCGTGGCGTCTCCTACTCCAGACAATCCCGCTTCCGAATCCTCTCAACTCCATCGCAACCTCGCTTCTCCATGGATCTCGAAAACTAACACACAGCGATCATCCTCTTCGTAATGCGCTCCTCCCCAATATCAAGGTCTCGAGCTCGCCTTCCCCATTTCGACGCGTCGAGAAGCCCCACTACAGTGGCCGTGGCCCTTTTAGCATCAGACCCCTCAAAAATCTCAAGCAAGATGCGATTCCCCTTCCAGTTTCCGAAAACAAGATCAAAAACATGAATCGGCTCCCCAATGTCATCAAACCCTGAACCCTAGTCTTTGAACCCATCGCTGTAAATTCCGTGGCAACCCAAAACTAACGTCGAGCAGATTGAAACGGTAATGGACTCGAAGATAATCCATTGAGGAACACTAATATATATTTTATATGATTTAAGAGATTTGTTTTGAGTTGCTTTGGATGTTCAATTTAAAGCTTTGCTGTAGAAAACGCAAAGAACCGACGGCGGATTTGTTTTAGGTCTTAAGGAGAAGTAGTTAAGGGGTATTTATACCCAATCAAAATATCTAGATATTTTTATATTAATATTTTAATATTTTATTAAATCCTTTATACTCGTTTCTGACTTCTAAAAATCCGTGTGATCACACATAATACTTAAAAATCACGAAACTGGACATGTAGCTAGAGTTCGACATTATGGTCTCAATGAAACTGGTTTCGTCAAATTCCGACTTCGTATGCTCACACAGTGTATTTTTAAAGGTCAATTTATCGACTATTTTTCACTCTAAAAATCCGTACGACCACACAGTGACTCTAAAAATCACAAAACTGGAAATCTAACAACTATTTGACATTGCGGATCCAACAAAACTGGTTTCGTCGAAAACGGAGGTCGTATGAAAAACTGGCTATTTTTTTCAAGCGCTGAACTGACCTTTTAAATATATAAATATATTTAAATATTATTAAATTAAATATTAATAAATTAATATTCTCGTATATATCCACAGATGATGTCGTACGGCTCCAGAATATCCTGTCAGAATTTATGACTTGATTTCCAGAATTCCGATTTGATCGATATTCAGTTCGTGTCGAAAAATTGATTTATAACGTATATAAAGCGTCGCAAATTATAAAGGAATTCCACAGCGACTTTTCTGAAATTTGATTTGGACGTAAATCAAAATCTATACGACGAAATCCATATTTTTCTCTTCCATTAGAAAAATATACTCCACCAGCTCCACGCGTTTCTTGTTTCACTGAAATCCGGCTTAAAACGAACCCTGTACATTCAGTTGAAGTTCGAATCGCCAAATAGCGAACTGCCGCGTCGTTTCAGGCTCTATTTTAATTATATTAAAATTCTACGTTCAAACTGACGTCGATTGAATATATTCGTCAATATAATTCAACTCTAAGCTGAATTACATCTTAGGGATGACCCAGTTCACAGAATATTGTGATTTCCAATATTTTTGATTATTTTGACATTATAATATATTTTATTATATTATAATTATTAATTAAATATTCAATATTATTTAATACACATTCTCGATATCGATAAATCGATATTTAATAAATAAATAAATAAATTATTCAACAGCTAAAAATGCGGGTCACTACAATAACTGTTTTAGTTCTCACACCAGTCCCATGACTGACCTGGAGTTTATTGTTTTAACCTAAACTCTAGGTGCCCCTATTTTAACACGGGCAGCTAGTAGTTTTGGTTTTGCAGATTTATATTCACAGGATCCTGGTTTACAGCTGTAAAGATATCCAGAAAGCTTTGTATCCGCGTATTACTTCTAGTTGTGTATTGTATTATTTTTCCACTGCTATGTAATGTATTTAAATCTCTGATATTTCTGTGTAATATTCATTTATACTCTGTATATTCTTGTAATCTGATGGTATTGTTGTAATATACAATGAAATGTTCTTCCGTCTGCGTTCTATTTTGTCGTGTTCTCGAAACAATTAGGCGTTTCAAACGGTCTGGGTCGGTTTAGCGACTGATTCGGATCGAGCGAAATTCCTTGTTGTTACATTTTGGTATCAGAGCATTGGTTTACAAAGCTCAGAGAACAAGGCATATTAGAACCATATGAAAGAATTCATCAGATATTAGATTAGTAATATCCAATGAGAATGACTCGTTAGAGATGGGATCAGTAGTATCCTAGAACGAGTGTGAAGTGTATATTTTTAAGATGAAACGAATTTTGTTTTGAAAATTTAAAATCAATTATTCGTATTTGATTATTTATTTCATATTGATTAGGACAATCCAATATATAAAGATTTTGCGTATGCGCCTAGCTAGCGTCTATTCGAAGTTTTAATATACTGGATAGATATAGAATCACACTCTAGTTGCCCGGAGACGATTCTGATGATAGTTCGAACATCATCAGAATTGGTATTCGAGTTTCGAAGGTGTGATATCTATATATTTCCTATTGACTGGTGTGAGAACCAAAATGAGATAGGGCTTATTGTTGTGATTTTGCATCAAAAATCTGATTTTTAGACTATATATCAAAGTTATAAATTTGAAATGATAATCAACTAATTGATTGCTGATTGTGTTGTTTGATTATAGTTTGATTAATTAAAATGTTGAACCATTTAGCCTAATTGGATCAAATATTGAATTGTGTTGAAAAATGATTGCAATTGCATGCATATACATGTACTTACATTGAACAGGTCATAGCAAAGAGGCTAGAGCAGAAGAATAAAATTGGTTGCCCGTCAAATAGGTACATGTTTATCATAATTTACTGTTTTGTTTGGGTGATGACGATTTTATGAGCCGACTGGCTTTTTCTTTTTCTTTTTGAGATCAGAAGGCCTGTATGGCAATTTTGGGATTTTCCCGTGCTCCTGGTGCAGGGGAGGTTATGGCGAAATTTTTCGAAAATTTAGGGTGTTAGCCGAATTTTTGAGAAATTTGAAAAGTTCTTAGAAACTGAAAAGTTGAAGAACTTAAGCCGTAGTCAAAACAAAGAAAGTTGAGTTGGTTTTTAAAACAACTTTCGGCTTCGTTCCTTTTCGGGGACGAAAAGTTTTAAGTGGGGGAGATTGTAATAACCCGGAAATCTGGGCCAGTTTAAAATTTTTTATTTTGGCAATTTTAGCGAATTTTGATTATTTAAAATGAATTATTTTAAATAATAACGACGAGAAATTTATTTTGAATAGAATTAGAACGTATATTTTCATTTGAATCGTCGATAGAATATAAATATTTATTTATATTTATAAAAGGAATTGAAAATGGCGCGGTAGTTCGATAATTCGATTTCAAACTTCAAATGAATATACCGGGTGCAAAATAAACCGGATTTTAGTGAAACCAAAAATAATGGAATCTAATTGAAAATATCTTTCCAACGAATCCGAAAAATTGAAATTTCATAGCGGGAATCAAAAGATATGTCCAGTTGAAAATTCTGAATAGTCGCTATGGAATTCAGGCCCTTAAAAATGGAGATTTTGCAAACGACCTCGGATTTCGACGAAACTACTTTTGTTGGATCCGTGATGTCAAATTATTGCTAGATTCCAAATTTCATAATTTTTCAAATCAATATGTGAGCGTGACAAAGGAAAACGCGTTTGACCAGTTTTAGTTGATTTTAATCGACTGGAAAATGGCCATTTTCCAAACGGTCTCAGAATTCGACGAAACTAGTTTTGTTAGGACCGTATCGTCAATACGAAGCTAGAAAATATTTTTCGGGAATTTTTCGAGTTAGTATGTGACCCCGGTAAATTGAAATGCACGTTCAAATTCAATATATAGAGTTATATGTTGATTTTGACGAAAACTGATTGAAACAATCGAATCAGCTTACGATACATATCCCATTGTGTTCGGAATGGGGGTATTACGCTAGTGACGACAATCGGTGGGTTCGATTTAGGGTTCAAACGAAAGGTCAACATTTATAGAAAAAAAATAGAAAAATAAATTATATATATCTTGCCCCCCCTTTCTATTCAGTTCAGAATAAAATAAAATAAAATAAAAAGAAAACCGTAGCCCCCGATCGATCGTCGCAGCCGCTTAGTCACGTGCGCCCCCCCAAAGGCGATCGTCGTTCGCCAGTACCCCGACACCCACCGTCCACGCTCCATCCTTCTTCTCACCCCTCTGACCATTCGATCCCCAGCCCCATCGCAAAAAACCCCCATCGGCTTCCCTTCCTCTGTGCGCCACCCGCCTTTCCACCAACCCTAGCCGACGTCAAGCGCCCCTGCCGCCACCTGAGCCTCAGCCCGACGCTTTCCTCCCCCATTTGCCCCAAAATCCGAATGCCAAAAGCTCCCCCCTCTCCCTGAAAAATCCGATTTCCTGTAAGTATTTTAATTCATTCATTTTTAGTTATATGAATGTGATTAATTCGGTAATTATATGTCTTTGAATTTTTAAGGAAGAAATGGTTTTTAATTAAATAAAAATATGATCTTTATATAAGAAGCAGAAAAGTAAAAATTCGATTTTTATATATTGAATAGCAAAGTAAAAATTCGATTTTTATATATTGAATAGCAAAGAAAAAATTCGATTTTTATATATTGATTAGCAAAGTAAAAATTCGATTTTTATATATTGAATAGCGAAGTAAAAATTCGATTTTTATATATTGAATAGCAAAGTAAAAATTCGATTTTTATATATTGAATAGCAAAGTAAAAATTCGATTTTTATATATTGAATAGCGAAGTAAAAATTCGATTTTTATATATTGAATAGCGAAGTAAAAATTCGATTTTTCTATATTGAATAGCGAAGTAAAATTTTGATTTTTCTATATTGAATAGCGAAGTAAAAATTCGATTTTTCTATATTGAATAGCAAAGTAAAAATGTGATTTTTACATATGTAGAGAATACGGGCAAAGAAAGTGACAAGAGGCAAGAACGGCGAAGATTTCTACATAAGAAGAGTCGTGGGATCGGATAGCTATCGGTGAGAATTTCTCACTCTTTAATTTAATTTTCTAGTTATATATATATACTAGGATGCAGACGGTGTTTAGTAGCACCCGACACCCGTCGTCCACAGACCATGGACGGCTTGTATGCTTGTTTGTTTGATTTTGGTGTGTAGTTGATTGTGTGATGTGATGTGAAATGAAATAAAATATTTTATAGTTAAAAATAGTTTTTTCTTAACGTGTATATGAAATGAAATAAAAATAAACAAATCGGACGATTTGTTTATATACACACATTTGACTGATATTGATTGGGACGATAAATTTTACACATCGCCCAACTGCACAAATAAAATCTGTGCTTGATTGTTTGAAACCCCACACGGGTATTGGGATGATGTTTGACGTACACTAATCCCGATTGTTTAGTTGTATGTTGATCGATTGATTGACAGGCTGTTATAAGCGTTGAATATTTATATTTGATGCTTATACAGTGTAGAATGCACTTGGATGATGGTTGATTATTCATCGTTGTTATTGTATACATGTGTTGTAGAAAATCCATATAATTAACATTATATGGTAATTGATTGGGCCTCATTCCAGTTTTGAAAAAGAAATATTTGAAATAGAAATATTTGAAATAGAAATATTTGAAAAATAAATATTCGAAATAGAATATTTGAAAATTAGAAATATTTGAAAAAGAAATGTTTGAAATAGAATATTTGAAAATCGAAATATATGAAGCCGCGTTGATAGATTGACGCCATTTTGACGTGAACGATATTTATATCGATTTTATTCAAATTGAAGTGAATATTAAAGTGAATTGAAATTCGAATTTAATTGCATTGATTTGAAATTCAAAATAAACTGAAGTGGTTTGAAATTTGAATACAATTGAAATAGAATTGGAATCGTTTTGAAATGAATTCGAATAGATTGAAATAGAATTGAAATCGTTTTGAAATGAATTCGAATAGATTGAAATAGAATTGAAATCGTTTTGAAATGAATTCGAATTGAAATTGAATAGAAATGAATTTGAATTGAAATTGAGTTAATTTGAAATTCAAACTGAATTGAAAACGAATTGAAATTGAGTTAAAAATCGTTTTGAAAAGGAAATCGACGAAGTATATATTATATATATAATATAATGGCCTGAATAGAACGCGCCGCGCCGCGGTAGTTCGCGAATTTCGACCATTGACTTCGAACGGATATTGCGGGAGATTCGACCGTCGGATTCTCCTAAAACCGGGAGTGTTGGGTTCGTATCGAAAAGAGCTTTCTAACGAATATTAGAAATCTAATGGTTGGATTTGGAATTATGTCCAAACCAAATTTGAAAAAGGTCGCTATAAGTGCAGTTCGATGGTCGTTGATTGAAAACGACTGTACGGGCCTTGATAAAATTATTAAAATTAGTAATAATTTGTGTAAAATCATAAGAAATGATTTGTGAAGAATTGGGATGAAAAACTCCATACTTGAAAAGATAAAAATAGATTTTTATCGAAATGAACTAGTTTTGAACTAGAATTATAATTCTATTTATTTTTAAATAAATAAATTGGATTTGAAATGGTTTTGAAACTAACCAGAATTTCCAATAATTATATTGGAATGGATTTGAATCGAAAGTGTCTTTGGAATATTTCGATGTTGGATTTCGTGATGATACAGATATTGTTATGGGAATTTGAAAGATATACATATTTATATCGTTATTTCCAATACGATATTTGTTGGTCGTAGAATTTGATATTGAATATAAGCCGGTATATTGTCTATTCAGAGCCTTGTATTTAATATCAAATGTGATTTGGGTTTGTCGTGAATGGTGTCTTTATTAACACTGTTCTTGGACCCAGTTGAGAAAAAGATTAAATCTTTTTATTTAGATTTAATGAAGTGTACCAATTAAGTAATATTCAATTGGAATTGAATTGGTATTGATTTTTGGGTTTATCGTGAACGGTGTTTTAAATAACACTCGTTCTTTAACCCGATAATTAATGAAATGTGATTTTGGGTTTATCGTGAACCGTGTTTTAAATGACACCGATTCTTTAACCCAGTTAAAGATTAAAACTAAGTGGAGTTTTAATGAATCTTTAATTAGATTGAAAAGGTGTTAGAATGGAGTATCACCAGTTTTACTCCAGGCGATAGTTAAATCTTTAATAAGATTTGAACGTGAAATGGTAATTGAATTTACCGATAACACCGTGGTGTTAGATATGAAGTATTACCAGTTTTACTTCATGGGATGAATAGGTTGGGATTGGGAAATTAAAATAAATGATTACTTCAGTGTGGTTCGCTAATCCCGACTAGTTTGAATTGATATTCAAAGAAGATTAAAGAATAAATTTAAAGAATTTATCTTTGATAAAATTAATGAGAACCTTTCCCAGAGTAGAAGAATATTTGAATAAACAAATATTCTGAAGTTGAATGAAGCGTACGTTGTGTTTGCGTAACACGTGTTTATTATATATATACGCGAGTTGTTCAGAAAGACAGGGTTTATCCCATTCTGAATAACTGATTCGACGTGGTGTCGAAGATGAAGACGGTGGTTGAAGACCGGAGGTCTTCATGTCGTTTGGGTGATTAATGATGATCTTGATTGGGCTGTACACCCAAGAAGATGGAAACAGTTGGTGATCGTCTAGACTTACTTGGAGATCGATGGATATGCGGGGTACTAGGTGCCTCCGGTTTCGTTCAGACCCAGAACGGACTTGTAAATGGACTGTGTGTCTGACATTGGATTTTAGTCTGTGTGATTGATTTCTATTAAATATATATCTGTTTAGCGGTAGAGAATTTATTCTCTTGCTTAACGCCCTTCTCTGAGACGTACGAGCTCAGGGGTTATATATACTGATGGATATCAAACACATAGAGTGAATTGCCTGTGTGGCATGCCTAAGTGGCAAATGATCAAGGCTTCTGTTGAAAAGTAAAGTCTTGTGGTTGATGATCAAAGCACCACCTGTGTGGCATAGCTTTGTGTAACGTGAATTCGCGAGCCTCACACCCCGGTTGTGAACCAGAAACGAGAGAGGACCTCAGGGAGGACATGCGTTTCTTTCTAGCTAGGGTGATGTCAGTGACCTACCAGCCCTGACATTTATATACTTTTCACCTGTGTGGTTGTTGCTGTTGCGAGGTGCCTCGGTTTGATCGGACGATCCGGGTCCGATGGAGTCATTCGTTGGCTCATTTACGCCCCAAAGGGCGGGGAAACGTAGTGTTCAGGAATTTTAATCCACATCGGTGGACCGGCCCTATCGCTCCAAGGCTTGCCTGCGCGCTTGCCTGAGGCTCGGGCTAGAGAGTCTCGAATCGGTAGAGGACGATCCCTAGCCTCGGTTCATAGATGGAAATCCAAATTCCAAATACGTGACATTTGCGGTTTTATTTGTAAACCTATATATGGCGACATAGTGGCATGGGACGCTCATGTCGCCTATGATTGATACTTATGATTTGAAGTTGTTTTATACACTATACACTTATAATAGTATCAAATGATTTGTTTTAAATGTATCAAGCATGCTTTGGCTGTTATAAGATAAAAACCCTATCCTCCGACTTGCGTTGCATTGTGTGATGGGACCTGGGTCTTATAATAGCTACATTTTTCTTTATTTAGCATTGCGTTGTTTGTTTTATGCACTGGTATTCTTGGGAGGAAACCCGTTCCGTGTTATACGGCATGGTCCCTTGATTTACCTAACTTTAAAATAAAGATTAATAACTGTTTTAGTTCTCACACCAGTCCCATGACTGACCTGGAGTTTATTGTTTTAACCTAAACTCTGGGTGCCCCTATTTTGACACGGGCAGCTAGTAGTTTTGGTTTGGCAGATTTATATTCACAGGATCCTGGTTTACAGCTGGAATGATATCCGGAAAGCTTTGTATCCACGTATTACTTCTAGTTGTGTATTGTATTATTTTTCCGCTGCTATGTAATGTATTTAAATCTCTGATTTTTCTGTGTAATATTCATTTATACTTTGTATATTCTTGTAATCTGATGGTATTGTTGTAATATACAATGAAATGTTCTTCCGTCTGCATTCTATTTTGTCGTGTTCTCGAAACAATCAGGCGTTTCAAACGGTCTGGGTCGGTTTAGCGACTGATTCGGATCGAGCGAAATTCCTTGTTGTTACAGCGAAGCATTGAAGGCAACTGCAAGGTCGGAGGGCATCGATGGGGTGGTGCGATGGTTTCTCTGGCAAGGGAAAACCAAGTGGTCGACCTTGTTTGTCTCCGGTCGAAACTGGAAAACATTCGTGATTTTGGGTAGCTGAAGATTGTTCTTGTTTGATGTTTTGGGATGCGAGATCTGGAAGGACGACCTAAGGGGATACTCAACGTGACTAGAATTGTGACTTGAAGGGGATGATGATTTCTGGTGCTCGGTTTTTTTTTATGTAGGTAGTTAAGTGGCGTAGACTTAAGGTTGGGGTTTGGATAGTGTGGTTCCTGTTTTTAGTGGGTGAACGACATTTGATTTTAGTTGGTATTAAGTAAGGTGATGTTCAGTTGCGAAGCGGGTTCGAGTTTGTTTCCAGATGTGAATTTTATCGACCAGGGAAGAAGAAGATAATAGCATAAAAAAAGGGGCTTAAGTGAGGTAAATTCTAATTTAAATGTGATTATCATATCATTTAAAACTAAGATTAGTACTCTATTGGAAAAGAATATCCTTTTGCTAATTTGAATTTGGAAACTGAAAGAAAATTTAGTTAGTGAATTATGGTATAAATTTTTAATCTAAATAAGTAAAATATTTAAACTTAAAATCATTAGCTATTCAAAACCAGGAAGTTAGGAAAGAGAAATAAAATTTTAGTATATTCTTGACATAAAATTTTGTTAAGAAAAATTCATTAGCTTAATTTTAAAATTTAGATATTTCTTATGCAAGGTTAATTCGAATGGAATCATTCATGGGTAGTTCGAAGACTCGGAAATCAATGGAAAGGAATTGAAAATTGGTACAAGTGCAAATTAAAATCACGGTGAGTAAATCTCACTCACCTTTTACTTAGAATTATTTTTATTCATTAAAAATAATGGTTTGTTGCTTGTTTGAATACTTTTTGGTTGTTTTAAATATATTAGCTATTTAGGGTTGACTATATATATATATATTGGTTTGGGTGGTTGGATTGTTCCCGTAGTATCATTAGCGGATGCCCGCGGTACCATTAGCGGATGATTTCCCTATGCGCCCCACAAATATATATTAGTGGATGACCTATACCACGATATCCTGCCTCGAAGCAAGATGGTATTATTTATGTGCTAACGTCTGTGGATGCAGGAAAACAGGTTGGAGGAATCCAACTGGATTCCTCAAAAATATATATTATTTGTTTGTTTATTTGTTTGTATATATACTGTCATATATGATGTGTTAGAAAACCTATAATAAATAATTGGTTGTTTGTGTGTTTAAATACAACTGGGCCTAAGTGTATATTTATAAAAATATCATGGAAAGGATATTTGAGATTTAAAAGGAAAATTCTATTTTTTTTAAAATAAAAATTTGAAATTCTAATGGAGTAACAATATTGACTTGTTTTGAATAAATAAAACAAGTACTAAAATTTATAAACGATGTTTATAAATAATATAATACAGGAAACTGAAGTATTGAAATTTATAAAATAGTTTTTATAAATTGAATAATACAGGAAATGGAAGTAAATTTATAAATGGAATCGATAAATGAAATGGGAAAAATTATCATTTAGATAATTTGGGAAAGGTAAATTTAGATTTGAATTGAAAAAGGAAATTTATTTTATTTCAAATGTTGAAAGCGAGACTTGTTTAATATATAAACAAGTAAAATAAATGGTGTTTATAAATAAAAATGGAAAAATTATCATTGGATAATTAGAATATTTAAATTGAAAATGTGAATTTATAAAAATAGAAATGGGAAAATCATTTTAAAGAAATAAACGATGGAGTTTATTTTGATGTTCAGAATATAAATTGAACTAAATTAAATCCATAAGGATTTTTGATTTGAATTCAATTAATTCGAATTTATTTAAAAAGAAGTTAAATTGAATGTGAAAATAAATTGGGTGTTATAAATATAAGTTATTATAAATACTAATTTCCAAAATAAGATTTTGGTTTTAAATAGATTTCGAAACAGACTTATTTAAATATAAAACAAGGGAATTTATAAAATGGTTTTTATAAATATAATGAATTAATTATCAAAAGATAATTTGAATATTTAAATTCAAATATGAATTTAAAATAGAATTGAAAATAGAATTTGAATGTAGAAAATTCAAATGGAATTTGAATATGGAAAATTCAAATAGAATTGAAAAGAGAATTTGAAAATAGAAAGTTGAAATCATTTCGAAATGGGAATGACGAAATATATTTCAGAATGCGGATTTTTAAACAGAATAGAAATAAATTCCAAAGGATTTATAATTTATAAAAGGAATTGGAATTTAATATAAAGATCGAAGTATAAATATTACCGAGTAAGGAAAAATCGACAATTTTAGATAATTGGAAATAGTATGTTGAATTGGGAAAAAATTGATTTGATATGTATTAAAAATATATCAGCATGGAGTTGAATTTATTATAAACGAAGTTTAATAGTTTATGTATATAAATATAATTAAAACTAACTCACCGCAGCGCTGTAGTTCTTAAATTGGCGCTCTGAACTTCAATTGAGTATACAGAACTCAATTGAAGTCGGAATTCTTTGAAATAAGAAACGTCAGGACCGATTTGATAATAGTTTTCTAATGGAGGATAAAAATCTGGATTTCGTCGAACAGATTTTGAGTTATGTCAAAATCAAATTTTCAGAAAAACTGCGCCAGAACCATTATAAAACCATAACGGTTTATTTAAATAAATAAAATGATTTTGAGCAAATAAAATCCGAATTTCATTTAGGAAAAATCCAGATTTGAGTTATAAATAATATCTGAACTCGAGTGAAGTAATGAAATGATTTTTGAAAAAAAATCAAACCAGATGTTTAATTGTTGAGTAGAATTAACTAAGGTAAGGAAAAATTGGTTAATGGAATTTTAAATCGAAATTGGACTTCGGATCAAAAGAAAAAAGGGGTTTGTAAATTCATATTCGAAATCGAATATGAATCTTGAATTAGAAATGGCATTCGATTGTTTTGAAAATAAATTAATTTATATTTGAACGTAATATGTTCAAATAACAAGTGAAATATTGCAAGAAGCTGATTAAAGAATAAATGGGAGAAACTGAATTCAAACGATTCGATTGAGTTGAACTGAATTGAAAACAGGTGAAAATGTGTTAGATAGGTATGGAATGAAGAGAATGAAGTTTTTAAATTTAGTGCCCGACAAAAAGGTACACGTTTAAATTCCATATGAGGTTTTGTGCCCCGAATCGGCAAGCCACTTGGCTTTTTGATTTTCCTTTGAATGTAGAGGGCCTGTGTGACGGTTTGGGAATTTTCCCGATGCTCCCGGTACAAAGGAGGTTATGGTGAAATTTTCCGGAAATTTAAGGAGTTAGAATATTTTAAGAAGATTTGATAATTAGGAATTGATATATCAATATATATATATATAGAATTCGATAATGAAACGAAATTAAAATAGAATGTTATAAATAAAAAAGAAATCAATAAATTTAATCTGATAAAAATAGAAAGAGAAATGTATATACGTTTTAGAAATGGAAAATTAGTTTAATATGGTGTTGAATATTTGAGGTAAGTGGTTTTGTCTGTTTTGAAGTTAAGGGTGTTTTCGGTCAAGGACTGAGAGGTAATTATACCTCAACATGATTGATTTTATTTTTAGCCGATAAATAGCAAGATCCAGTCTCGAAGATCAATGATTGAATAAAATATAGCTGAATGAAACATTTTGGGTTGTTTATAACGATGTTTTACACAACATTCGTTTTAACCCAAATAAGTGGAATTTTGGAAAAATAATAATATATATTTCCTAAGAGTAGAATTAAATGAGTCGAGCAAGAGATAAGTAATTGGAATATTCTCCAATTATAAATAGAAAATAAAAGAAGGTGAGATATGGAAATGATTTCCAAACAACAAAAAGGGCCAAGATGTTTGTTGTAAATATTTGGTTAACAAATATCGATAAGGAAATGAAGAAGTGTTTTAATTAATGAAAAATCAATTAAATGGCCCAGTGATTTGTTTGATGCTTTGAATGGATGTTTGATTTTCTTTGATAGTTAAATAACTGACTATCGAAGTATTTGCCAATATCGTTGTCAATATGGAGAGACCGGTTGGATTATTATCCGAGAACTACTCCATACCAGCAGTAACGTTGCGAATCAGATTATATGAAGATAATCGAAGACGCGGTAAAGTGCAAGGACTTTTTCTATTAATAGAAATTGTGCCTTCGGTTTCGTTCAGTCCCAGAATGAAGTGTATGGACGAATGTCTGACAGAGTATTTCCAATGATTGCACATGTTGGTCTGTATAAATATATATGGTGGCGGAGAATTTATTCTCTTAGCATAATATCCAGAATATATTTGTGCAATCAATTAGTGATTAACGGAGCTGACAATGTTGCATTCAAAGTGATTGTGCTATCAATGAATGATAAGAAATCGTAGGCTCAGGCCTCAACAACTGGGAAATGCCAAAAAATCGGGCGGGCAGCATGGCTATGTGGGTCGCTCCCATTAGGGTGTATAATCACCTATCTAGGGAAATTCCTTTTACTTCTTTAATCTATCGATGTTGTCCCTTTTCGGGAAACGGTTGCTGATCCCTACCGTTGGTGATATACATTCGACACACTCTAGCGAAATGAGTGGTCGGTCATGTGTGGGTCGGGTTGCAAGATGTTCTTGTTGAACCCAGTGTATTCCTCTCTAGAGATACACTATCGGAAGGTGGTTCCATACTTTGTCATGTGGGAAATCCAATCTCCAATAAGCGCCATACGGTTTTTGATTTTATATATATATAAATGGAGCGGGTTATGCAAGCTTTCCACTAGATTCTATTTATTTGATGTATACATTATTATAATATCACTGGATTTGATATCAAAAATATTTTGGGTTATCGTAAGGTAAAAACCATCTGCGTTTATGTGTGGATCGGTCTTACGATTATCATTTCCTCGAAAGGATTTTGAAAGTAAAACCAATGGTTGGAGTTTACTCACACTAGTCCCATGACTGACCCAGAGTTTATTTTGTTTGCTTTCCCTAAACTCTTGGGTGCCCAAATTTGTACGGGCAGTCAAGTAGTCGAGATTTTATAGATTCACTTGGAGGAGCTTGGAGCAGTAGGCTTCAGTGTTAGATATATAATATTTTATTTTCGTTGTGTTGTAAGTGTTGTACTCTGATAACTGTATGTTATACAGTGAAAATTTTATATTTCAAAAGTTATGTTATATAATATATTTTATTCGTTCCGTTGTGAGTTGTGATCTTTGTTTTCTTCTATTCTAATATTTCTTTCTTTCTATTTCTCATCCTCTAACTTATTTCTAATAACGATTCGTATTTCTGTGCAATTTGGGTTGGACATGTGGTGTTATTAGTCAACTCAGATAGTACGGATTTACGGGCCATTACATTTAAACTGGGCATAGCTTTTGTTTCCCGCTATGAAATTTCAATTTTCCAGATTCGTTAGAAAGATATAGTTAAAAAGATTTAAATATTTTTGGTTCTACCAAAATCCGATTTATTTTGCATCCTATACATTCAATCAAAGTTCAAATTCAAAATTTCAAACTACCGCGATATTTCTAACTCCTTTTAAAAATATTCGTTCTAACTTCGATTTAAATAAATTTTTCGTCGTTATTATTTAAAATATAAAAAATCCATTAAAATTGCAAAAATAAAAATTTTAAATTGGTTCCAAAATTCCGGGTTGTTACAATCTTCCCCACTTAAAATCTTTTCGTCCTCGAAAAGGAACGAAGCTAAAAGTTGTTTAACTAACCACTAAATTTTCATTCTTTTATTGGTTTTAATAATTTTATTAGTTGAACTAATAATCAAACAACACAATCATCAATCAATTAGTTGATTAGCTTTTCAAATATATATAACTTTTATATATTTAAAAATCATATTCTCTAAGATTGTATTATATATATATAATCACAAATACGTTAATTATAAATTTGTCACTCTCAACTCATTCTAGGGCATTACTAACCTATCTCTAACGAGTTTCTCATTCTAGGAGACTACTGATCCTATCTCTAATGTGTATTCTTTTATAGGATATTACTAATTATACCTCTGATGAGTCTTTTGTTCAGTTCCAACAAGTTGTACCCCAAATATTTAAGCTAACCAAAGCTCTGATACCAACTATAACAACTCGGATTTTGCCCGGACCTAATCGATCGAAAAATCGACTAAGACTGTTCAAAAACTCGAATACGCTAACTTTGGGCATACAACACATCAAAACAAATAACAGAAGACTTTTATAAACATTATAATAATGTTACATCAGAGTACATAATATCTGAGTACATTGAATATAATAATACAATAGCGGAAGATAATTTACATTGAACTTAATACAGTGCAGCGGAATTAATAAACTGATACAGCGGAAGTCTATCAATGCTCTGGACATAGCTTTAAGCTTCGATCTAGAATCTTGCTCAATATATCTGCAAAATAAGCTACTCGACTGCCCGTGTGGAAAAGAGGGCACTCGAGTTTGCAAAATGAAACAAACTACAGGTCAGTCATGGGACTAGTATGAGAAATCTTTCCTAAATTATATAACAATATGGCTAATCACAGGACCACGCTGCTAGCGCGAAACGGGTTTACTCCATTGGATTGCTAGTGCATAAATTATATAAATTTTTATTCAAAACAACACAATTCTTTTTAGAAAAATGAAATCATTATAAAACTCAAGTCCCATCACACAATGCAACACAAACCGGAGGATAGAGTTTTACCTTATAATGATCAAACATGCTTGATACATAGAAAATATTATTTAATATTATTATTAGTGTCTAATCAGTTTTAAAATACTTCAAAGTAAATGTATCAATCCTAGACAGCATAGTACCCCATCCTACTATGTCGCTATATATAGGTTTACAATCAAAACCGTAATGTCGTATTGGAAATTGGGTTTCCGTTATGAGTCAAGGCTAGGGACAATCTCGTTACTGATTCGAGACACTCTAGAAATGTCTCAGGATCCCTCGTAGTGAGCCCTTGGATCCTGCAGGGCCGGTCCACAAATATACCTTAGTGGATTGGCAATTCCTGAACACATGTTTCCCGGTCCTATTAAACCTATAATTTGGTCACTATCGACCAATAAATCTGTGGCACCTCATAATCCATCAACCACATAAGTAAAATGTCAGGGCTTGCAAAACGCTGATACCACTTCTAGATAGAAAGAAACGTGTGCACTCCCTGTGTTCCCTTGTCCCGTTTCCGACTCTTACCGAGGTGTGAGGCTCGCGAGGTAATGCTATACACAAAGCTGTGCTGAAATAGGCTATGCTTTGATCATCAACCACAAGGTTCTGCTTTTCAACAAAAGCCATGATCATTTGCATCTTAACATGCCACATTGACAATCCACGCTATGCGATCAATAACTATCAATATATAACCTCAGAGCTCGTGCGTCTCAGAGAAGGGTGTTAAGCAAGAGAATAAATTCTCCGCCACCGAACAGATATATATTAAATAGAAATCAATTCACATAGATTGAAATTCAACGTCAGACACACATCCATTTACAAGTCAGTTCTGGGTCTGAACGAAACTGGAGACACCTTATTCCTCGTCCCATATGTCCAATATGGAAGAGAGGTGCTTGCTTATCCAGATAATCAACAAGTACGTCCGGACAACTACCACTTTAACCCTTTCCTAGGAGCGACCCAGTGCCGGGCATCAGTAGTCATCCATTCAATGTGAAGATCGCCGGTCTTCAATCACCGTCTTCAATGTCTTTGACTTTTAAATCATCATAGTAATTATTTAGAATGAGTTAAACCCAGTCTTTCCTAATAACTCGCACATTTTATAATAAAAAATTAAGTGCTATAAAGGCACATCATACGCCTCATTCCAATTCAGAATATTCTTTTGATAAAATATTCATATTATTAAGGAAAGATTCCCATCAATTTATCAGAGATAAATTCTTTTAAATTAATTCTTTAATATTCTTTGTAAAGATTCATTAAAACTCCAATTTGATTTTAATATCACAAATCATTACTTTATGATTATTCAACTTTTGATAACTTAATCTTGTCTTTAACTGTGCTAAAGAACCAATGTCAATTAAAACACAGTTCACGATAAACCCAAAATCATCTTCCATTAAATATGGGATTTCCACAGAAATCAAATCAATATATAATCGATATAAATTTCCATATCCGACTTATAATATAAATGAAATAACGGCGAAGCCTTTTAAATTCCATATATAGTAACTGTCTTCTTTTACAGAAGCCTATCTCGATTATTATCAAATCAACTTTCCACTCAATTCCAATTTAATATATTAAATTAAAAAAAAAGTTGACTTTGGAAAATTTCTTTTTAAATCTTAATAAGAGATTTACAAATTCCAAATTATATCTTTATTGTTAATTGGGTTAAAGAACAAAGGTCATTTAAAACACAGTTCATAATAAAAATCCAATTCACATATAATTTTATTCCAATTACTAAATATAATTAGAAATTCTAATAATCTTAATTCAAAAATTTATTCTTTAATACGGGGTTTAAGAAGAGTGTTATTTAAGACACCATCCATGACAACCCAAAATCCAATTCTTTTATTTAATTCTAATTAAATATTAATTGATTAGAAGACTTTATTAAATCTTAATTTAAAAGATTTATTCTAGTTAATAACTAGTTCATTTTGATAAAAATATATTTTTATCTTTTGTCCATCCAAAAACAGACATAGAAATCATCATTTTATTCTTCGTTCAATGTTTTTTTTAAATATTCGTTATTTAAAAAATATCCTTTATATAAAAAGATTCTTTATGTAAAAAGATTCTTTATATTACAATGTTCTTTATTTTAAAATATTCTTTATATTACAATGTTCTTTGTTTTAAAATATTCTTTATTAAAAAGATATTCTGAATCGGAATGCAACTCAATCAGTTACCATATAATTTCGGTTATATGGATTTCATACATCGCATGTACACGACAACAATGATAAATAATCATTAAACAATCCATTCACATCCAAAGTGGAATTTATAACTGTGTAAGCATTAAAATGAATAAATAATGCTCATCGCAGCCTGTCAATCCATCGATTGACATACAACTAAATATTGAGACTAGTGTATGTCAAATATCATCCCAATACCCGTGTGGGGTTTTCAGCCAACAACAATTCTCTGAATAAATCATTGGTTAATGAATTTAACCAATTTTATTTCCGCTAACATGTTGATGATAATGAACAAAACATGTTATTATATTCCTAATGCCGAATAAAAATGTATTTTACTCGCATAATTTCCCTACATGTATCTACTATCTTATAAAGTGTAATTTATTTACATGGCATTGTTGCTGATGACAAATAAGAAGATAATTTCATTTTCCTTTATTTGTACGCAATTTCTGTTTTTAATTTTAACAAATAAAAAAAAGAAATTGTTTTATTTGTATGTATAGTTTTCAAATCATAACATATGAAATGCCTCTTTATTCTGTACACAAATTATAATGTATAATTTGACAATACAAATGTCACCTGTATTTGCATACAAATTCTATTGTATAATTTAACAATAAAATGTCATTTTAATTCACATACAATTCTAATGTATGTTTTGACCATGAAAATGATTCCTATATTTGCATATAAATTCAAATGTATGTTTTGACCATGAAAATGATTCTTATATTTGCATATAAATTCAAATGTATGTTTTGACCATGAAAATGATTCTCATATTTGCATATAAATTCTAATGTATGTTTTAACAATAAAAATGATTTTCTCATTTTTGTTGACGATTCTATTTCAACAAAATGAATAAATTTGTTTTTTTCATTTTGGTTGAAAATTCTATTTTTATAAAATGATTAAAAGTGATAATTCCATATTGGTAACAACTCTTATTTTAACCAATTGAATAAAAGTGGCATTTCATATTGTGCACGATTCTAATTTAACAAAAATGAATAACAAATGATAATTTCATATTGTTAACAATTCTAATTTAACAAAATGAACACAAATGATTCATTCATTTTTGTTGACAATCCTAGTTTCAACAAAAATGACAATTCATTTTTGATAATTTTAATTTAATAAAATGGAATATTTATTTACATACATTTTTCTATGTATTCTAATGACAAATAAAAGAACAATTTATTTGTATACATTATTCTAATGACAAATAAAAGAACAATTTATTCGTGTACAATATTCTATGTATTCTAATGACAAATAAAAGAACAATTTATTTGTGTACAATATTCTATTCAACATAACAAATAAAAATGATAATTTTATTTGTTTACAATTTCCACATAACAAAAACGATATTTTTGTTTTATCACAAATCTATTTAACAGAAATGTTATTTTGTTTTGGTTTAACTCAAATCTCCTTAACAAAATGTTATTTTTGTTTCAACTCTTATCTAATTAACCAAAAATGTAATTTTTTTTTAACTCTTATTCAATTAACAAAAATGTAAATTTTGTTTTAACCCAATTCAAAAATGTTAATTATGGTTTCAACCATTCTAATTAACAAAAATGATAATATTTGTTTCAACAATTCTATTTTGATAAAAATGTATATTTTATTTCAACTAATATGTATTTACAAAATGTATATTGTGTTTAACTTAATTCTAATTAACAAAAATGTTAATTATTGCTTCAACTATTCTAATTAACAAAAATTATGATTTTTGTTTTAAAAATTCCATTTGACAAAAATGTACATTTTTTTGTTTTAACTAATCTTTTTGGAAAAATGTATATTTGACAAAAGTGTATATTTCTAATTCAACTATTCTAATTTGTCAAAAATATTCACTTTTGTTTTAACGCTTGTAATTTGACAAAATGCTCATTTTTGTTTCAACAATTATATTTTGACAAAATGGCCAATTTTGTTTCAACTATTACATTTGATAAAAGTGACAAATTGGTTTCAACTATTATAACTCAAATTTATTTAACAAAAATGTAATCTTTGTTTAACTCTAATCTTATTTAACAAAAACTTTATTTTTGTTATGTGTTAGATCCAAAAATGGCTCTAACACCCAAACTAGTAACAATTTCTAATGAAATGAAATTAAAAATGAAGAAAAAACACAATTTATAGTGGTTCGGCGTCAAATAGCCTACGTACACTTTCCACTCTTTGAATTGATGACTTGAATGTAGATACAACAGTAATTCTCACTCACTTTCACTCATACAATGCATAGATTCACTCAATCTTCTCTGAAATGTACTTTTAAAAGATGATTGTAATATGAAAATGTGATGTAATTCGGTTCGCAAAGGGGTTTCAACTCTGAAAATGCTAAAAGATCCCTTCAAATGAGCCTTGGAGGTGTATTTATAGGTGGAAAATACTTCTGGGATGGCTTCGGTTCAGATCCGCGTGGCTCTCATCCCATGAGTGTCGGGTTCGGATCTCTTCTGGTGAAGACCTCGCATCAAGTTAGTGGGTGAACGTGGGGTGATGGGCTCGCAACCGCTCCGAACTTTCAGGGAACGTGGGCTATAACTGTCATAGATTATGGCCCGGGTTGGATATGCTTAGGATCATAGGGACAGGTCGGGTCGACCTCGAACTGATCTGGTTCAGCCTGCGCTTCTTCCTTCTCTTCTCTGCTTTGTTCTGCCTTGACCAAGTAATACCGATCTGATCCGGTCATTGAGGTGGGAATTCTTCTAGTGAACATCCTTTATAATTGATCTTCTAACATTGTGTAGCCTAGCTCACAAAGTAGGCTAACATTTTGCCCCCTCGAAGTATGCTTCTATTGAAAATAGAGTGTGCTTCAAAATTGTCTATCCATTGATCTTTGAATTTAAATCGTTGAATAGTCGCTTCCATTCGCTTGTAAAGTTGCGTTACTTCATCAAGTTGCACCGCTTGGTGTCTATATATACATCAAAGAGCGCACACATTGCTTTCGTTACTTCAAATAACTTTGAGAACTTTGCTTGATGTCTAGTAGCTCCTCCAGGTAAACTTAATGATGCATATTTATTAGATTTCCACTTCTTTTTCTGAATCAATCTAATGCACTGGGTTGAGCTTCAAACTTTGTATGTCCATCCTATCCGATCCAGTTGTCACTACGATGAATCATAAGGCTGCACTAATGTGGGCCTTTCTCTCAACGGGTCGAGTCAGGCATTGGGGGCCCACATGAAAACAAAAAGCCCCCTATCCTTGTATATATTTGCACAAATATTCCTCCCCCTCTTCACTTTATTCCGCCTTCCTCCTTGTCACTCAGCACAAACTCTAACCCTAGTTCGTAAACCACGAAGAAAAAATCCTCAATCCTTTGAAATAAATCCATAGGTAAAGCTTTAATTTGTTGTGTTGTTTAACTGATTCTAACTCGGAATTTAAGAGCGATTCGAATAATTTTTCCTATTATGGTGCCAACTTCGACGCGATGTTGAGTGCTCCTTCGCCATCGACGTTGGTGGTCTCGTCGCCACCTCGAGATGGTTGCGGAGGAAGCTGGAGCCAGCACTGGACATACAGATCCGTGGGTACTCCAATTGGAGTTCATGAAAAGTGGATGAGCTTTGGAGAGGAGGCGGGTTTGGTGCTGATAAAGAAATGGAGAAGATAGAAAAGTGGGAGAGTAATGGGATTGGTTCGAAGCGGGAGGCACAAGAGGGAGGAGAAATAAATTCATCCAACCGGGTCGGGTCGGAAGGTGAAGCATGATCATGGGAAAAATAAGCTTAAGGACACAAGGATGGTTCGGTTTGGTGTCGACCGACCCACTCGTGGCTAACTTCTTCTAAATCCATCTAATTCGATCTGTTCCGTTGAACCATTCAAAATTACATGTTGATGACTTGTGCACCCGAACCGATCTCATACCACCCAGGGCTAACGAACAGATCCGGTCATGATATAAGAGAAGGAACTTAAACTAATCTGATCATAACACGCACACCCGAACTAATTTCATACCACATAGGGCTAACGAACCGATCCGAAGCGACTTTGTTAAAAGTGACTCAACTTACTTAATCAATGTTGGCTATGGTCTATGACTTTATGGACAGTTAGGATAGAGCCTTACGATCATGACTGAAATTCCAAGATTATCCTGAGCATATTACTACTTCGTCAAACTTTTGCATTGCACCTTTATGCGTTTACTTTGAATCTCTTGCACACACTTTGTACACTTTAGTTCACACACATGCACGGGGGGATAAGGGAAACTTTAATCTAACTTCCATTCTTGCTTCATCAATAGCTTAGTGATCATGGCAGAAAGACGCTCGTCTAGATTGGCAAAAAGGGAGATGTTGCAAGGTCATCTGATAATCCATTTGTCGAGGATGTATCTTCCACCTTAGACTCAGGATGGAATAGTGAAGGTCCGGACTACGATATGAAAGTTCATAACAGTGAAGCATCTTCTGGGGGTGATATCTCTCTCGGTGAAGAAGAAGGAGGAGGGGTAGGAGATAACCGTGCTCCCGACAAATTCAGGGATGCAGTTGTCCTGGAATCGCCTAAAGATTCGGTTGAGTCAACAATTGATAACGATAGATTAATATGGATACACTCAAGCATGGGATTCTTCAAGGAGATACCCTTTTACCCTCAAAAACAGATCGTCCCCATAATCCACCAAGAGGATATATGGCTATTTCCAGACTAATGTGTCTTGTCTGAGCGATACCTCCATTTCCACCATTCATCGTTGATTTCCTAAGACAGTTGAGGATTGCCCCCATGCAGCTTCTTCCCAATTTTTACGCCTATTTATATACCCTATAGATAGCCTATAGAGAAATTATTGGTGAATAGTTGACTTTTGAAGATGTTTATTTCTTTTACAACTTCAAACATCGAACCAATGACACTCCGTCCTTTGTATATTTCGAATCTGTGCCAAAAAGATAGATTATCACCGTTCCGTTTAGTGGCAATGCTGGGGATCCAAAGCGTGAATGGTTTTACATTAGACAGCAGCCGGGGTGTGCCAGAAGGTGGCTCAAGTCAAGTAAGGACATCAATGTTTTAAATTTCAGACCTCGAAAACATACTAACACTGCTTGTCTTTTCTTACATTTCCTAATCCGCCACAAGAAAAAACAACCAATACAATTCGATCGCTTGAATCGGCTACTCAACGTTAACCATAAATTCTTGACCATCAAAGAGTGTTTGGTGGATTACTATCTTCATAGGCATCGTCTTGTTGCTATAACTCATAACATAGGGCATGGAGAGGGACCTTATGTGCATATACCTTCTGTTGAAGGGCCAATTGAGGCCTCACCGGGGCATGGAGGTAGCCCGAAGGATTCTCCGGTGCCTCAAAATATTCCTTCTCCTTCATCTTCTACAACTCAAGATGACATACTAACGAATATACCTGCCGCTGACAGGAACAAATATATTACTCCTGATGATGCAGCCACTTCTGAGGGGCCAATTTCTCCAAAGGGGCTGTCGTCAGTTATTCCTCTAGGATACACTCCCATAGCCGATGAATCTACATTTCGGAGCTTGGAGGATCTTCCCCTGCCCGAAACTTTTTATTCTTCAGAGGATTTCCCAACAGATCCGCTCACTTTTACTTCCGAGGAAGAGATCACACCTGTAAAGGCTGGGGAGACTATCAATCCGGGCTCTGGTCTGTTTGGGGGGAAGCATCACTTAGGATACACATGACACTCTAGCATTGCACGTCACATCACTTGAGCTTTATACTAATATTGATCTTAATATTCTTTCATTTCTTTTTTGCAGGACAAATGGGGAGACAAAGATATCATACGCGCGATGTTCGTTCGAGTATGCCCCTAATAGGTCCTGACGATAAACACGATCGGTATGAGAGTAGGGGTAGAGACGACAGGAGGGATCGACTTCCAACGTCTAATCAACCCTCCCGTTCTCGATCCCCACATCACAGAGGCTCAGAGAAACACAAGAGTCATCCTTCAGATCATGAGAAAGACAAGCACAATGGCAAGCCTCCTGTTCCATCTAAGGGCACGATTCCTCAAGATGATAGTTCGCAAAGGGTTTATGATCCCAAAGGGAAACAACCAGAATCGGGGAAAGATGCCGAGAAGAAACGACCCATCACAAAGCTATCTCGTCGCACTTTTGACATAACTACCACAAGACCGATCATTCTCAATGACGAGAACCAAGCTAGACTGGAAGTTTTGAGGCAGAAATTTCCCGAACACCATTTCGGGCACATGCACTTTGTCCCAAAACTCCAACTGGTAAAATCTGATTGGGCCAATGATGTCAAGGATACTATAGATTTCATGGATGAACAATATAAAGAGATGAAGAAATATGCCAAGACTCTTTCTAAAATCATTAGTGATCTGATGGCAGACATAAAATCCATGGTCGATGCTACTGAGTATGATGCAAGGGCCATTGAAAATTTTTAGAAAGATCTAGAGGATGCCCAAGCTAAGCTTGCTCTTATACAACGCAATGCAGATAACTATAAGAAGCAGCTCGAGGAATTACAAAAGTGCTATCATTCTGAGCTTGAATCCCATAGTCAGGAGCGAATAGATTTAAAGAAGCATGCTGAGGATGCCAAGTCTGAGAATGTTCATCTTGCTCAAGAGAAGGCAGATTTAGCCAAAAAGAATGCAAAGGTTGAGCCTAAGTTATTGGAAGCTAAAACGAGGGTGGCTCTTGCTGAAGGAAATGTAAATACTGCTTTGCAGCAAGTTGAGGAGGTCAACGAACGGCTGAAAGATGCTCAAAGGGAGATTGACGAGAGTGGTGAAACCATGGTCGGACTTTTTGCTCAAGTGATTCGTAACCTTGCCTGGCTGAAGGAATATCCCACTCCCCTTGTGTATGCATGGGACCAGCTAGTCAAGTGGGAGAAAGCAGAACTTGGAGTAGATTAGATTGACGAAAATAAGCTTATAGAGACATTCCTTAGAGGTGAGGAACCATTGCATTTGGCCGAAGGGCATAAACTTATCATTGCTACTATGGAGGAAGAGAAGCGTCAAGCCAATGGAAAAAATATCATCAGAGCCGGCTCCTCTTCTGCTACAGCTGAGATCACTAGAGTAGAGGGATACGATCCAGAAAGGCTAGGAATTCCTGAGGATTCTCTTTTGTCTCCTATAACCGAGTCTACCTCCGACGTTACTACTGCTCAAATCGAGAAATCTGCTGAAGGTATTTCTACTTTTCGCCTCAATTCGTCAAAGCTATCTCAATCTTTGGTCATATTATCGGACAGACTAATTAATACCCCATATTTTCTCCTAAATTAATAACAGTTGCTTCTCGCTCTGCAGGTACTAAGCTAGTTGAAAAGGCTGACGATTCGCAAAGGACCTCTCCGGGTAAAAGGTCTACTGAAGAGACCCGGGAGAAACAAGATAAGGTCGCTACTACAGAACCTGGGAAAGATGACGAGGGCAAGAGAAAGGAGGTTGTCGACAAAGCTCCCGTAACACCCAACGCTGAAACTCCTCATGATGATGAAATAATAGCTGCTTTGAAAGATGACGGTGGTAATGACAGGCATGATGAAGATCCGGATGTTACTATAACTGGGGATACAGGAAATGTTGATGATCTAACTTTGGCCGAGATGAAGGCCAAGCAAGATAAACGCATGCAATTGAAAGTTGAGGAGACAAATCCCAAAAATCTTAAACCTCTTGCGATAGCACATCCTGGTTCAAGGTTAGTCGTTAAACTTTCAATTAGATCGATCACTGAGGAACTTGCTAAAAAATCTTCTATTGATCCCAGTGTTAAAGTTCCGAGGAAAAAGAAACCGAAGCGTATTTTCACTGAGACTGAGAAAGAAGAGAAGGAAAAGCTCAAGGATGCCAAGAAGGAAAAGCCTACTCCGAAGTCCAAGTGAAAACACATTTTGCCTTTTGTTTTGATATTTCACTAGCCCGTTATTGTTGTAGTGGGTGCAGCCCTCGCATCTTTTGCTTGGTCTTTCTGTATAAACTCACGAGTTTATGAATAAAGTAGTTTGTTCCCTGCAATGTCAAATATTTGTGAATCTATTATTTAAGTTAAAATGCAGATAAACAGCATATCATATCACAGTTATACAATAAAGTCATGACAAAGGGAACATGTGTATGTATATGCCCCTAATCAATCTTGAATAGACTGATTAACTATGAATTATGCGAGATTGATTAAATTCAACATCTAGTTGCCCCCGACTCTTTGGCGGGGCAAAAATTCTTTTTTCATTGATGCTTATTCTTCTGGCATCTTTATACTCTCCTGTCTCGTAATCAGGTTAGAGTATTATTGAGACGGTCTCTTATCGGGGTGCACCTTCACGCCTCACGGGACGTCATCCTTCCGTCCTTTATACTCCCTCTCGATTCATGAGAGTTAGAGTTAGGAATGTCGTCTTCCCATTCCTTCTATCTTATTATGAAAACGGTCATTTCGTTCGCCCCTGCACATAGATTATCTCCAATTTTTCAAATTAATTTAATGTTCTGTGTTTCATAGTCATGATAAAATAATCGTTGAAGATAGAAATAATGCAGGAAAGTAAATGATACACGATATTTTTATAGTGGTTCAGCTAAGTCATATCCTACATCCACTTTATAATCCTTTATTCCTATAAACAGAGTTTTTGAGGCAAGTCGTGACTTTTTACATAGTTTATAAAAACAAAAGGAAAAGATTGCATATTTAGCCTAGATAACGTCGCAAGTGCTGAGCATTCCAGGCTCTGGGAATCTCCTCGCCATCCACGGTCGTTAGCTTATAGGCTCCTGTATCAAGCTTCCGTTGGATGGCATATAGTCCTTCCCACTTTGGACCCAATTGGGTTGAAGGCGGGAAGATTCGTTTTAACACTATATCCCCTGGTTCGAAAGTCCTGAAGTGAACTTTACGGTCATAGTAACGTGCTACTTGGCGTCGATGTCTTGAGGCACGCTGGTCAGCTTCGTCTCTTTTTTCTTCAACCATGTCGAGAGACTCAAGGAGGAGTGATCTATTCGTCATCGGGTCATAGTATGTCACCCTATGAGAGGGGACTTTGAGCTCCACCGGGATTACTGCCTCCGATCCGAAGGAGAGTGAAAAGGGAATATAGCCAGTTGCCGTCTTAAAGGTTGTCCTGTAGGCCCACAAAGCTAGTGGCAGCTCATCAACCCACTTGGCTTTGGCTTGTTCTAACCGCTTCTTAAGAATGGATTCAATAACTTTTTTTATTGCCTCAACTTGCCGATTTGTTTGTGGATGAGCTACATCGGTATACCACTTATTGATCTTGTATTTCTGACAAAAGTTTCTGAATTCGACGCTGTCGAACTGTGTCCCATTATCAGTTATAATGGTCTTCGATATCCAAAATCGGTAGATAATGTTTCTGACCACAAAACTTATCACCTTCCTTGCCGTGATCGTGGTTAAGGGTTCGGCTTCCACCCACTTTGTGAAATAAACCATGGCGATGATTGCGTACTTTGCCCCTCCTTTGCAATAGGTAACACTCCAATAATATCGATTCCCCACATGGAAAATAGCCATGGGCTTACCATTGACTTAAGCTGGGTAGGAGATGCTCTGGGAACTTTGGCAAATCTCTGACATTTATCGCAACGTTGTGAGTAGTCAGCCGCGTCTTTATTCACGGTAGGTCAAAAGTATCCATCCCGCAATACCTTCTTTGCTAGGGTTTGGCCCCCAGTGTGATCTCCACACTCACCTTCATGTACTTCTTGCAGTACATGTTTGATGTCGTCGTGTGCGATACATCGTAGTAAGGGCATGGAAAACCCTTGGCGATAAAGGACATCGTCCTGTAGCACGTATCTCGCAGCCTTACGTGTTACAACTCGTCTTTCTCTTTTCTTCAAAGGGAGAATTCCGCTCTTGAGGAAGTTCTTGATTGGTGTCATCCATGACTCCCTATCTAGCTCGATTTCTAGGGATGGTTCCACTTCCATTAGGTCGAAACTTGGTGACTCCAATATCTCTATTGGGACCAATTCGGTTTCTTCAGGGTAATCAGAACTTGCTAATTTTGCCAACCGGTCTACTTTCTGATTCTCTGCTCTTGGAATGTGTGTTATGCTGTAATGCTCCAAATTGTCCAATAACTCCTTTACTTTTCTAAGATAAGTGACAAGCTGAGGTCCTTTGGTAACAAACTCCTCCCGTACCTGACAGACAACTATCTTGGAGTCACAACATATATCCAGTGTCTTCACTCCTAGTTCTTTGGTGAGCTTCAGCCCGGCAATCAGGGCTTCATACTCGAAATCGTTATTGGTAGCAGCAAATTCTAATCGCAAAGCGTAGTAAATAGATCTTCCTTCAGGCAGCGCCAGACCTTCGATCATTCTTGGCCCCGTCCGTATATAACCTCCACGGACTAAGTCTAGCTCTTGTTTTGAAGTAACCACCTTGTCACCCACCATTTCCTCTTCGGGAATCATGAATTCTGCTATGAGGTTGGCCAAGGCCTGCCCCTTTATTGATCTCCGTGGTTGAAAATTCAAATCGAATTGACTCGACTCGACTCGATATTCCATTTAAGTAACCGCCCCGATGCTTCGGGTTTTTCCAACACTTTCTTTAAAAGTTGATTGGTGTATACAACTATCGGGTGAGCCTGGAAGTAATGACGAAGTTTGCGGGAAGCAATTAGAAAGCTGTAAGAAAGCTATTCTATTTTTGGATAATTACGTTCTGCAGCCGCTAGCTTCTTGCTTATGTAGTACACAGGCCTCTGGACTTTATCTTATTCACGTACCAATGCTGTACTGACGGCATAAGATGATATGGCTAGGTAGACAAACAAATCCTCATGTCCCACGGGTTTTGACAATATTGGAGGCTTCTCTAATAAGTCTAATAGATTCTGGAAAGCCTCCACATAATCAGGAGTCCACTCAAAATTTCGTTTCCCTCGTTTTATCGGATCGAAGAAAGGTACACACTTATCGGTGGCTTTGGAGATAAACCTGCTCAATGCAGCAACTTTTCCAGCCAGGCTTTGAACATCCTTAATCTTTCGTGGTTCTTTAATATTCCTTATTGCTGCTATCTGACTAGGATTTATCTCAATCCCTCGAGATCTCATGATAAACCTGAGGAATTTCCCAGATGCGACCCCAAACGAACATTTTAGGGGGTTCAACTTCATCCCACACCTTCGGAGAATGCCGAACATTTCGGCTAAGTTTTTTGTATGGTCGGAAGATTGTCTAGACTTCACAAGCATGTCATCCACATAAACCTCCATGGTTTTACCAATTTGATTATAGAACATGCGGTTGACCAAGCGCTGATATGTGGCTCCTGCATTCTTTAATCCAAATGGCATTACCACATAACAACATAAACCCAAGTCTATGATGAAACTTGTGTGCTCCTGATCTGGTATGTGCATGGAAATTTGATTGTATCCCGAATAGGCATCCATAAAGGATAAGAGCTCGTGTCCGGCCGTCGAGTCCACTAGTTGATCAACCCTGGGAAGGGGAAAGCTATCTTTCGGACAAGCCTTGTTCAAGTCAGAGAAGTCAATACACGTACGCCACTTCCTGTTAGATTTTATGACCAGGACAGGATTTGATATCCAGTCGGGATATTTCGAGTCCTAAATGAATCCATTATCCTTCAATTTCTCAACCTCTTCCTTCAAAGCTGCTGACCGCTCTGGGCCTACCATCCGTCTCTTCTGCTTGACCGACAGGTTTTTGGATTGATAATTAAAGAGTGGCTCATAATAGCAGACGAAATCCCACACATGTCAGCGTGAGTCGAGGCAAACACATCTAAATTTGCCTTTAAAAAAATCAGCCAACTCTTTCGCTCGAATTGGATCTAGCTGCGATCCGATCTTTAGTACTTTTGTCGAATTTGCATCATCAATGGATATATCTACTATCGTCTCATTGGGAGTCGCCTTTCTATCCTTAGGTTCTCTATCCTCTCTGGGATCCATATCCTCGAGCATATCTAAGGGAGACTCTCCTAGGGCTGGACCCCTTAATTTCTATGCTGAGTTTTCCTTCAAAGGGGGAGAAACGTCCTTAGGTTCTATATTCAACCACTTCATTAGCATCTTCAACTCTGTCATGTAGCAAGCTCGTGCCGTAGCTTGGTCACCTCTAATCACCCCCACTCATGCGTTAGTTGGGAATTTAAGTAGTAAGCACCAAGGTGTAATACATGCCCAAAACTCTGCAAGGGCCGGTCGGCCTAGGAAAGCATTGTAGGGTGAATCAACATCCAAAACTACAAATGGCAGGATTCTCTCTCTCTGGCGATCTCCTTGTCCTAGCATCACTGGTAATTCTACATAGCCCATTGGAGCTGTTGATGCTCCATTGAAGCCCCGTATCCATCCTTCGCAGGGCTTTAAATCTTTTGCTTCGAGTCTCATTTGTTCAAAAGCTTTCTTGAAGAGGATACTAACTGAGCTTTCGTTGTCCACCAACACCTTATGGACTAAGGCGGGGCCGATGGCCGTGGTAATTACCAGTTGTTGTTCAGTTAGTGATTGAATTCTGGTATCATCCCTACTATGGAATATGACGTCGTCTGACATCGTCTTTTGTTGTTTCACTGGAGTAATGTCTTCAAGTTTACTGCATTCTCATACCTCAAAGTGCTTGGCGACATTAACGTACTGATCCATTGCTTTGAAACTATGGCTACGTAGATGGGGTCCTCCTATAATGGTATTGATAACGATCCCTTTACCTTTCTGCTGGGCTGTGGGTTTAGAAGTAAGCTGGTTTTGGTTCGGGGTTTGCCCTCCTTGCCCCCTGTCCCATGGGTCAACCTTGTACTCGTCTAACTTCCCTTCCCGTAGCAATTTCTCAACTACATCTCCCAAATGACGGCATTCGTTGGTAGAATGACCGTGGGTTCCATGGAACAAACAAAACTTTCCCATAGCGATCTCTTTTTTAGTTGAGTCTCTGGGTGGTGGCTTTTTATATTGTAATATGTTGTATGTGTCCAAATAAATGTTTTCCAATTTGTCATTCAACGGCGAATAGTTCTCAAAAGTTTGGAATCGAGGTCTTTTGCTGGAATTGTTCCCTCGGTTCATATTCCTCCTATTGTCGTTTCCATTGCTATTGTTATTACCTCCGTTATGGTTGCCGACGTTCACCTCAACCTTCCCCGAAATGTCACCGGATTTCTTCACAGCAACATTACTTTGGACACCTTCCCTCGAGGCCCCTTCAGACTTTCTCTTTCTATTTTCATGAGCTTCTTCTCGCCTTAAGCGGATATTGGCCTTTTCGTAGAACGATTCCCTAGTGGGGGGTGGTTTTCCGGATAGATAATCCCCGAATTTTGTGTCCAGGTCAACTCCTTCTATAAAGGCCATCAGAATAGTGGGCTCATGAGGGTCACTGACTTCGGTGACAGCCAGGTTGAAGCGGTCTAAATATGATTTCAAAGATTCAGCTGGAGCCTGGTTAATACTTGACAATTCTATGACGCTTTTAGATTTTTGAGCGTGAAGTCGAAACTGGTTCGTAAAGCGTTTACTCAATTCTGTGAAATTTGATATCGACCATGGAGGGAGTCGGGTGAACCACATTAACGCTACGTCTTCTATATAAATCGGGAAGGCCTTGCATTTTACAGCATCTGGAGCTGCTGCGGCATTCATGAACCATGCATACCTCATCAGATGCTGTCCTGGGTCGGTTCTCCCTGAATACCGATCCATCTATGGCAAGTTGAACCGCCGAGGGAACTGGAAGTCCAATATATCATCTGTGAAGGGGGTATGACTTCTCTCAGTTCCCCAATCCTCATTAGTGTATTGTCGGCTTTTGGACATGATTTGACGCACCATGGTCCATACATTGACATTTATTTACGTTTGCACAGGTTCTCTAGGTCTGATATTCGGATTACCCCTGTGTTCCTGATTAGGGGATAAACTCCTGTTTCTGGCGGCAGTTGCTCTACACTGTTCCCTATGCTCCCGGTAGATCTCAGGAGGAAGGGGTTAGAGAAGTTGCTGTTGCGTAGGATTAGTAATATTAGGATCCTTGGGTAGAACGTGGGATCCACGCATGGGCAGCAACATAGGTTCTTTCAGGCTCGGGTCATCAAGTCCTAACACATGAGCATCATATTTACGGGATCCTAAAGATCCAAAGGTCAACTAATCAAGATTTTGAGGTTGCTCAAGCGGCCTTCTTTCACGAGGACATACTTCATCCGAAGAAGATGAATAGTCTGCAGCAAGGCGGCGTGTTGGGGAAGGTGTCTTTTGCCTTCGAAGCTCATTGAGTTCCCTACTCATGGTGATCATGTTCTCTTGCATGCGAAGACTGTCACATTTATAGGCTTCCAACGCATTTCTAGTACTCTCAAGCATGTCAAGAAAACGTGAAAATTCCCGGTGCGTGATGGGTGCAGATGGAGCAGGTTGATCACTAGTCGTCACGGCTGGCATCGGAGCATTGGTGGGTGCTCGAGCAGATGTACCAGCTTCAGTCTCATTCGGTTCGGATTAGAATAGGGTGTCGGAGTCGGATTGGTTCGGAGGGGGGGTCTGAGCAGCTCTAGCGCTTCCTGGTTGGTCCGGATTCTCCTGATTAGCTCGATTCGGAACATCCGGTTCGGATTGGATTTGTCCAGAGCTTTGTCCCCGTGACCTCGTCAATACGATGGCTTGTTGATCTTCTCTAGCATCGTTCTCCCTAGTGCCTTGCACATCTTTTCCTTTTCCTTTAGCCATAATGTCCAATCCTTCAGTAATTAATCAGCAAATGCTTAAAAGTGTTAGAAATAGAGGATTAACTTCTTTGAACTTGAAGGTCCAAATAGTAGAACGATAATCCCAAAAAGCGAAGAATTCAAAGATTTCTCAGTGAAAGCACCAGATCCAAAATGGCTCTAACACCCAAACTAGTAACAATGTCTAATGAAATGAAATTAAAAATGAAGAAAACACACAATTTATAGTGGTTCAGCGTTAAATAGCCTACGTCCACTTTCCACTCTTTGAATTGATGACTTGAATGTAGATACAACAATAATTCTCACTCACTTTCACTCATACAATGCATAGATTCGCTCAATCATCTCTGAAATGTACTTTTAAAGATGATTGTAATATGAAAATGGTGATGGAATTCGGTTCTCAAAGGCGTTTCAACTCTGAAAATGCCAAAAGATCCCTTAAAATGAGCCTTGATGTGTATTTATAGGTGGAATATACTTCTGGGATGGCTTCAATTCGGATCCACATGGATCTCATCCCATGACTGTCGTGTTCGGATCTCTTCTGGTGAAGACAGCACATCAAGTTAGTGGGTGAACGTGGGGTGATGGACTCGCAACCGCTCCAGACTTTTAGGGAACGTGGGCTATAACTATCACAGATTATGGCCCGGGTCGGATGTGCTTAGGATCTGAGGGATGGGTCGGGTCGACCTCGAACCGATCCGGTTCAGCCTGCGCTTCTTCCTTCTCTTCTCTGCTTTGCTCTGCCTTGACCAAGTAATACCGATCCGATCCGGCAGTTGAGGTGGGAATTCTTCTAGTGAACATCCTTCATAATTGATCTTCTAACTTTGTGTAGCCTAGTTCACAAAGTAGGCTAACATTATGTTCAATCTTTTATTGTAACTACAATAATAACAAAAACACATCTTTTAATTCTACTCTTTTTATTGTAATAAACAAAGTGACAACAAAAATGAAATCTTTTTATTTTAATGCAAACAAAATTTTGACAAAAACTATATTTCATGTAAAGAATAAAAACGAGATTTTTATTGCTAATCTAATTTTGACAAAACCAATTTTTAATATGTCATTTTTTTTTCTAATCAAACATGAACATCTTTATTTTTATATATACAATAAAAATAGGTTTTTTTATGGTATGCACTAATTTTGACTAACCTAACATTTTATTTTTATATATACAATAAAAAGACGGTTTTTATTGTATACACAAATTTTGAAAAACATGAATATTATATTATATACACAATAAAAATAGGTTAATATTGTATACACAAAATTTTGACAGACATGAGTACACATAATTCAATTCAGTGGTTCATCGCAGTCACAAAACAATCAACATTGCAATAAATATATACAACTCCAACATGAATTTTATATAGAATAAATATAAATTTCACATTGCAATAAATAAATAATTTTATTTTAAAATAGATATCTCACCTTTCTTTTTGTCTGAATTTTCAACAAGCTATGTTTCAGATCTGGTCTGTTCCATGTTGTAGATCTCATCGCTACGAATCCAATGCTTCGGAAATCGTCTGATTTCATCGCTGTTTGAAAGAGTTATGATATTTTTAAAATTGATTTCATTAATTAAATTAATAAAATAATTAATTAAGTTAACAACCTAATTAGGATCCTTAATCCTCTTTCTCTTTCAATTGTTCGCTACAGGTAATGAAGAAACCCATATACGCTCCGACCTTCCTCCTAGGATCACACCTCCTCGGGTCCACCTGACGTCAATCGCTTGCCACCATGATGCAAAGCTTCGGCTCATCCTTCCACGCCACCACCGGCATCGAGCTCGGTGGCTCCATCGATGCCCGAAAATGCCTCGACGTCAGCCACTTTGAGCATGAAATCCCACCAATCCGTGAACCCATACATGAGCATCTCCATATAGTATTGAAGCTCAGATATTTCTCTCTAATTTTCCTTTAAGAACCGAGGTCTAATTCTTTATTGATTGAGATAGATTAACGAAATGTTTTGGGATGTTTCTGGCCATGAAAGTTGAGAGGCGGTGGCTACAGATATTAGATTAGGGTTAGGTTTTATTTATCCTATATTTATAATATTTTAATATTAGATTCTCTAGTTTTTCAGAAAAGGCCCGCTACTTCTTAACCACTCCAATTCCAGCCTAACTAATGTTACCCTTACCCAAATACCCCCGTTCCGGACATAATGGACTAGGTCTCGTCAGCCCGTTTGCTTATCTCAACCCACTTTTCTTTATTTTAAAACGTAAATCATTTAATTATATAATTTGTTTGTACATTTTAATTAACCGGAGCCATATACTGATTCTAAAAATTACAAAAAAATTATTTCTAGTTATGTTTTGATGATACGGTCCTAACAAAATTAATTTCATCGAATTTGGAGACCGTTTGAAAAATGGTCATTTTCTGGTCGATCCAAATTGACTGAAATTGACAAAACACATTTATATTTACTGTGCTCACACATTAATTCCAAAAAGTATGAAAATTGGAATCTTGCAATAAATTGACATTCCAGATCCAACCACAGTGGTTTCGTTGAAAACAGAGGTCGTTTGCAAAATGGCTATTTATACGGGCTATATATTATATTAAATTCTATAGCGACTATTCTGAATTTTAAACTGGGCATGGCTTTTGATTCCTAGTATGAAATTTCAATTTTTCATATTCTTTAGAAAGATATAGTTAAACAGATTTAAATATTTTTGGTTCCACCAAAATCTGATTTATTTTCCATCCTATACATTCAGTCCAAGTTCAAATTCAGAATTTCAATCTACCGCGCTATTTCTAACTCCTTTTAAAAATATTCGTTATAACTTCGATTTAAATAAATTTTTCGTCGTTATTATTTAAAATAAATTATTTTAAATATAAAAAATTCATTAAAATTGCAAAAATAAAAATTTTAAATTGGTTCCAAAATTCCGGGTTGTTACAAACTTAGTCGATCAAACTCTCAATTTCTTTATTACCGGAATTGAACAGAATATAGCGATGCGTTGCCTTCCAATCTGCATCTTTCAAATTGAACATCTTTCTATCCTTATTCTTCTTTGTTCCAATATGTTATTCTAAATCTGTTGGACAACTTCTAAAATCAATCTACAAGTTTTCTGTTCCTTCATCAACGCTTAAAAATCTTGAATAGTAGGTCACACGCTCTTCTGCCAAGTAACCTTATGCAATCGTACCTTTCGGTCTATTTCTATTTCGCACATAAGAATTCAACTTTCCTAGATATCGCTCAATTGGACACATGCATCTAAGGTGTTCAGGCCTGCCGTATTCGGTTTCTCTGCATAAATGAACAGGTAAGTGTACCATTATATCGAAAAAAGCCTGTGGAAAAATGATTTCAAAATAACAAAGTATCTTGACAATTTCTTTTTGCAGCCTCTTGATATCATCCACTTCGATAACCTTGCTCTATAGTCCTCTAAGGAATGCACTAAATTTGCTCATTGATAATGCAACCTCGGGTTTTGATGCTTTCTTCAAGGCAAATTGTAACAAATAGTGGGGTATGAAATGAGCATCATGGCTCTTATATCCAACAACCGTTTTTTCTTTTATGTGCACGTACCGACTAACATTCGAAGCACAACCGTGGGGCAGTTTGGCGTTCTACAATACATAGCAATAGATTTGTTTTTCCTTATTTGTCATATCAAATATTGCAGCTCTAATTTCAACATGCTTTCCATCACCACATTCAATAAGATGATGGCCTTCCTTATGCCCGATTCGTGTAAATCCAAACGAACTTTTAGGTGATCCTTCGACATGTGACCTATATTAAGTAAAGTAACTAATATTTTGTCGCATATGTTCTTCTCTATGTGCATGGCATCCAGGTTATGTTGAAGGGGATTATGGCACCAATATGGTAAGTCAAACAGTATTGACCTTTTTTTAAAAGGGCCATCACTTTTACCCGATTTCTTGGTCTTATCCCCGAACTGATTTTTGCACCTCCACAATAACTCTTCAATATATGTTCCTAATAATATTTCTGAAATGTTCCCTATTTCAGTTTCGCCATTAAATCTCCTCTTATCCAGCCTCCACTTATGTGTCAGATTAAGAAACTTTCTATGGTGCATATAACACATTTTTTTGCTATGCTTCAAATAATTTGAAGAAGTTTCATAATGGCATACTGGATATGCTAGTTTCCCCTTCGTGCTCCAACTTGATAACATGGAATATCCAGGAAGATCATTAATGGTCCATAAGACACTTGAACGTAAATTAAAATTCCCATCAGTCAAGGATTCATAAGTTTCGACGCCAACATTCCATAATGCTTTCAATTCCGCAATTAAAGCCTGCATATATACGTCAATACTGTTCTTTGGAGAATCTAGACCAGATATTAATGTTGAAAGAATCAAATTCTTTTGTTTCATACATAACCAAGCGAAAGATTGTAGTTTACTAATACAACTGGCCATGTACTATAACTTAGATTCATTGGACGGTATGGATTAAATCCATCAGATGCTAGACCCAATCTAACATTACGATTTTCTAATGAAAAATCAGGATAGCGAGCATCCATCATCTTCCATGCCACACCATCAGCCAGATGTCTTAGTTTTTCATCTTCTTTTCGTTCCACTTGTTGCCATCTCATAAGTTTGGAAAATTCTTTGCACAAAAACATCCTTTGTAACCTTGGTCTTAGTGGAAAGAACCTTATAACATTTGCCGGCACTTTGGGAATCAACTTTTGTGGATCATTATTGTCAACGGTATCTATTTTTTCTTTTACAACCTACCTCGACAAACCACAAATGTCACAAGCCTCTTTATTTTTATTCTCTATCTAATATAACATGCAATGGTTTGGGCAGACATGTATTTTATGGTAATCAAGACATAAATTCTTAATGACATTCTTTGTAGCGTAGGAAAACAAAGGTAGTTAGGCATCAGGAAAGGCTTCTTTTATAAGCTTTAGTAATTCCCCAAACGTAGACTCGTTAATTCCATAAGCACACTTTAAATGATAAAGCCTGATCAAGAAACTTAGTCGAGAAAATTTAGTGCAGCCAAGATATAACAATTTTTTTCCTTTAACATGCCGATAAAATTTCTCAGCCTCTGGATTTGGTTCTACATCAAAGTCCCTGGGATTTTGACCAAATATGTAACCCGCACATTTGAACATCACATCTAAATTATCCTCAAAATTCATCTCTGTTGCACAATCCATATGGTCATCAACACCTATTAATTTTGTTTGTGAAACTTCACAAATCCACCCGGTATATAATGGAGAAGGGCCATTAAAAATAAGATGATCGTATATGACATTTTCACAATACCAATTACGTTATGTACTCTTTTTGCAGGGGCACTTCATCTCCTCACCTACTTTATAAATGGGAAATGCATTTCTTACTGAAGTTGTTACCCCTCTTACATATTCTGCACTCAATCTCGGAAGTCCTATCCATATGTAATACTCACTATCCATTGCCACAATCTAACCATGGCCTAGTAAGACTAAATTTGATACCACTAACAATTTCAAGACACGAACAAGGCTACCCTGTAAGGTTTGATTAAATTAGAAATAAAAACAAAACAAGTTTATAATTTACAAATATACATAATCAGTGTGATGAAACAAAGACGATTGTTTTGATATGAATTATCACTTACTTTTGGAACTGGATTATAGAATACCCAAAACAGGCAACTAAAGATACTGAACACAAATTCATAACAACTAAAGATAAACAAAGACTATATAGGTGATACAAGGATGATACAATTGTACCTACTACAATGAACGTTGTAATAATTCAATTTTGTCTTCTAATGTTTATCCCTTGAAGCACGTCGTTAAGTCTACTAATGTCAATTCGAATAACTCGATTTTTCAGTGTTGTAAGTTGATGTTGTAATTCATTTGCGTACTCAACGGCCCGACTTGGAAACTTGTTGGTCAATCCACTACCAAAAGGTACACCCTGTGGGATAAACACTACATCTAAAATAACGACGATCAATGTTGAATCCAATATAAATATCATCTTCTACAACGGCATACCCACAATTACACATTATGATTGGTGAGTCTGCTTGCTGTTCATTAACCACTTGGTTGTTTTGATGCTGACAGCACAAGGCAACACGACTATGTCGTCGCATCGCCCTTTTTTCATGTTGTTCTTCTTCTCGCCATTGCCTTCGGAGTTCTTCTTGCTCTAGTTCATACTCACACAAATCATCGTAGTGCCTTTCTCGCATCTTTATATAAAAATCAATAGGAGTTTCTGGTGATGATGGGTTTGACTGTCGTAGATCACCCATGCCCAGGGTATCTTCGTAGTCATACGATGTAGAAAGAAAATAGGCATTATTCAACTACAAATAGAAATAGACATTTAAACATTTAAATTGAATTTCTTTTGTCCTCTAAATTTTGTTTCCGCCTTTCGAAATAGGCATTATTTACCAATGCATGTCAATGGTTGGGCAAACATAAAAATACAGAACTTGCACAATTTCAACACATGCAAACATATAAGTACAACACTTCAAGTATAAAAAACCCTAACTTAAGGCAAGTGGTATACCCAAATCACCCAGAGACTTTGAACGTAGAATAAAATAAGTTAGAGATGAAATCTTCTAAATAAAACCAAAATGATGAAGTCCTAACTACCTGTAATTGTCCTAATTGATCCAAATTGGAGGTGTAAAGTTTGTAAAATAGGAGCAATCGGAGGTTTATATTTTGTAACGGAGGTAGAGTAGCAATCAGAGGTGTTCGTGGATGGATTTCATGGAGAGAGAAATATACAAAAGGAAGAGTATGGGAGAAATTTTTTTTGGGGGGAAGTATTTCATGAATAGGGAAAAGATCGCGCCAAATTTTCACTAAACTGAAGTAGGGATACATTTGAACCGTTAGATTAATCAACATCTACGGTTATTTATTTGTTTAAACTGATAAAGCGGATCGTTGACCTGACATGCATTTATGTAAAGCTACACTTTGAACTGGTGTTGCATGTCACAGCACAAGAATTCTGTAACACCCCGCATTTTTAATATAATTAAAAATAAAATAAAATTTATGAAAATTTGCTTAGATAGGTAAATAATGGTGACATATAATGAGAATTAATTAATAACATGGAAGAGAAGAAAAATAATTTCGATAACAGTGTGTATAATGGAGAAGACAGTAAAATAAGGATAATTAATTTAAATATCAGGAATTAGGGAAAATGGACATCACCATTGCATTCCTCTCGAAAGTTTACATGAAATAGAGTCCGAGTTTTCGAAAATCGGAGTCGGTATGAAGGAGTTACGACCTCCCAACGTTTCAGCGAAAAATCAGAAATTAACTAGTCCGCAGAAAAAAAGGGACCAGGTCGACCACAGTGTCGACCATAGTGTCGACCTCCCCCTTGTGGGGGTCTACCTGTAGCGACCTAGAGCGGTAAATTCGCCCCAGAAGCTGTCTAGGTTCATTTTTGAGCACCTGGATGAGTTTTTGGGCCTGGTACATTGGTCTAACACCTATATAAACACCCTAGCGTAACGGCAAGGAATTTCGCTCGATCCGAATCGATCGTTAAACCGACTAAGACCATTCGAAAACCCCTGATCGTTTGAGAACAGGACAAATCGGAACGCAAATAGAAGAACATTTCATTGTTATTACAACAATTCCATCAGATACAAGAATATACAGAGTATAAATGAATAAATTACATTCAATAAATATTAGAGATTACAATAAATTACATAGCAGCGGAAAATAATACAGAACACAACTGAAAGTAATACACGGATACAGAGCTTTCCGAGCATCGTTCCAGCTGTAAATCAGGATCCTGTGAATATAAATCTGCAAAACCAAAACTACTAGCTGTCCGTGTCGAAAATAAGGGCACCCAGAGTTTAGGTTAAAACAATAAACTCCAAGTCAGTCATGTGACTGGTGTGAGAACTAAAACAGTTATTTAAAACCTTACTTTAAAAGAGAGTAATTCAAGGGACCAAGCCGTATAACACGGAACGGGTTTCCTCCCAAGAATACTAGTGCATATAACAAAACAATGCAATGCTCTTTGGAAAAATGAAGCTATTATAAGACCCAGGTCCCATCACACAATGCAACGCAAGCCGGAGGATAGGGTTTTCCCTTATAATAGCCAAACATGCTTGGTACGTTTAAAACAAATCACTTGATACTATAATAAGTGTATAGTGTCAAAACAATTCAAATCATAAATATCAATCATAGGCGGCATGGGTACCATCTATCATGTCGCCATACTAGTTCTACAATTAAAACCGCAATATCACGTATTGGAAATTGGATTTCAGTCATGAGCCGAGGCAAGGGGCAAGCTCCTCTCCGCGTTCGAGACACTCTAGCAATGCCTCAGGACCCCACTCTGATCCTTTGGAACCTCCAAGGCCGGTCCTCTCTTACTTTTGAGGATTAATTATTCCTGAACACACGTTTCCCGGTCCTTACAGACCTATATCCGAGGCGCCTCGTATCCAACAACCACACAGGTGAAAAGTATATAAATGTCAGGGCTGGTAGGTCACTGACACCACCCTAGCTAGAAAGAAACGTCGTGCACTCCTTGGGTCCGAATCCCGTTTTTGACTGATACCGAGGTGTGAGGCTCGCGAATCCACGTTATACACAAAGCTACGCCATACAGGCCGTGCTTTGATCATCAACCACAAGACTTTGCTTTTCAACAGAAGCCTTGATCAATTGCCACTTACGCGTGCCACACTGGCAATTCACTCCATGCGACTGATGTCCATCGATATACAACCTCTGAGCTCGTACGTCTCAGAGAAGGTCGTTAAGCAAGAGAATAAATTCTCCGCCGCAAAACAGATGTATATTTAATAGAGATCAATCAACACAGAATAAAATCCAATGTCAGACACACAATCCATTTACAAGTTCGTTATGGGTCTGAACGAAACCGGAGGCACTTTCCTCGCATATCCATCGATCTCCAAGTACGTCTGGACGATCACCAACTGTTTCCTTCATCTTGGGTGTACAGCCCAATCGAGATCATCAGTAATCACCCAAACGATGTGAAGACTTCCGGTCTTCAACCACCATCTTCATCTTCGACATCTCGTCGAATCGGTTATTCAGAATGGGTATAACCCGGCCTTTCTGAATAACCCACGTATATGATAAACAAATGTTACACAAACACAACAAACGCCTCATTCCAATTCAGAATATTCCTTTATTCACAAAATCACATTCTTAGGGAAAGGTTCCCATTAATTTTTTCCAAGATAAATTCTTCTAAATTTATTCTTTAATCTTCCTTTGGATATCATTTCAAACTAGTCGGGATTAGCGAGCTACACCGATGTAATTATTTATTTTATTTCCCAATCCCAACCTATATATCCCATAGAGAAAAACTGGTAATACCCCATATCTAACACCACGGTATTATCGGTAAAATTAATTACCATTTCACGTTCAAATCTAATTAAAGATTTAACTATCGCTTTGGTGCAAAACTGGTGATACTCCATTCTCGATCACCTTTCAAATTTGATAATTTAAATTATCAATTCACATTTTTAACCTAATTAAAGATTCATTAAAACTCTACTTAGTTTTTATCTTTTCAAAAATCAACATCCTGCCTTTAACTGGGTTAAAGAACCACTGTCATCTAAAACACGATTCACGATAAACCCAAATCACATTTGATATTAAATACAAGGCTCTGAATAGAAAATATATCGGCTTATATTCAATATCAAATTCTGAAACCAACATATATCGTATTGGAAATAACGATATAAAACATATCTTTCAAATTCCCATAACAATATCTGTATAGTCACGAAATCCAACATCGAAATATCCCGAAGATAATTTCGATTCAACTCCAGTCCAATTCACATATTGGGAATATTGATTATTTTTAAAATCACTTTCAAATTCAATTTATTTATTTTAAAAATAAATTGATTTTAATTCCAGTTCAAAACTAGTTCATTTCGATAAAAATCTATTTTTATCCTTTCAAATGTGGAATTCTTCAGCCCAATTTTTCCCAAATCATTTCTTATGATTTTACACAAATTATAGATATTTTTAATAATTTTATCAAGGCCCGTACAGTCGATTTCCATCAACGGCCATCGAACTGCACTTACAGCGACCTTTTTCAAATTTTGATTTGGACATGATTCCAAATCCAACCGTTAGATTTCAAATTTCTAATATTCATTGGAAAGCTCTTTTTGATACGAACCCAACGGTTCCGGTTTTAGGAGAATCCGACGGTCGGATCTCCCGCAACGTCAATTCGAAGTTAATGGTCGAAATTCAAGAACTGCCGCAGCGCGGCGCGTTCTATTCAGGCCATTATATATATAATATATATATATTATAGATATTTCGTCGATTTCCCTTTAAAACGAATTTTATAAATAGTTCCAAATTCGTTTCAAAAACAATTTCAACTTCATCTTCAATCTCAAATCGATTTGATTTCGATTTAATTCGAGTTCATTTCAATTTTTATTTAATTCGAATTCAAATTCGTTTCAATTCAATTCAAAATCTAATTCGTTTTAATTCAGTTCAATTTAATTCAATTTGAATTCATTTCTATTCAATTCGAATTCAAATTCACTTTCTATTCAATTCGAATCGAATTCATTTTCTATTCGATTCGAATTCATTTCAAATTGATTCAATAAAATTTCAATTTGAATTTTTAATCTAATTTGATTTGAATTTCATTTCAAAACATTAAAATTTTGAAATCACTATTCAATATTCATTATAAAACGAATAAAATCGATACAAATATCGTTCACGTCAAAATAGCGCAACTCTAATCAACACGGCTTTATATATTTCAATAAATTCGTTATTCTATTCAACAAATGAATATTTATCCCATTCAACACATGAATCTATATTTCTTTCAACACACGACTAATCTCAACACACGAGTACTGTCAACACACGACTATTTTTGTTATGTAAAATATTTTATAAAATTATGGTATCTATCGTTTGATTTTCAATCAGACTCCACCGTGAAGTAGTTCTAATTTTAAATATGATAAAGATGTAAATTTTATTATTAAAATATCTCACTCAACACATAAATAGTTTCAACACATGAACACCGCCAACACATGACTATTTTTATATTCAACACATGAATTTTCTTTTATAAAATTCATTATTTTCCCGATTGGAATGAGGCCCAATCAATCACCATATAATGTTAATTATATGGATTCCATACAACACATGTATATAATAGCAACGATAAACAATCAACAATCATCCAAAGTGCACCACACAACTGCATAAGCATCAAATATGAATAATTAACGCTTACACAGCCTGCCGACCAATCGATCGACATACAATTAAATAATTGGGATTAGTGTGCGCCAAATATCATCCCAACACCCGTGTGGGGTTTCAAATCAACAAACGCAGATTTTTATTTGTGCAGTCGGGCGATGTGTAAAATTTATCGACCCAATCAATATCAGTCAAATCAGTGTATATAAACAAATCGACCGATTCGTTTATAAATATCTATTTATTCACATTTACGTTAAAAATTATATTTTTAACGATAAAATATTTATTTCAACTATCTACATTTATTATCGATTTCACATCAACATCACAAACAATTTTCACAACACATCAATTAAACAAACAAGCCATCCATGGTCTGTGGATGACGGGTGTCGGGTGCTGCTAAGCACCGTCTGCATCCTAGTATATATATATATATATAACTAGAAAAAGAAATTTAGAGTGAGAAGTTCTCACCAATAGCTATCCCAACTCCACGACACTTCTATTGTAGAAAATCCTGTCGTTCTCGCCTTTCGTCACTTTCGTTGCCCGTAGCCACTACATATATAAAAATCGAATTTTTACTTCGCTATTCAATATATAAAAATCGAATTTTTTACTTTGTTATTCAATATATAAAAATCGAATTTTTAGTTTGTTATTCAATATATAAAAATCGAATTTTTTTTACTTCGCTATTCAATATATAAAAATCGAAATTTTTTACTTCGCTATTCAATATATAAAAATCGATTTTCTTTTTATTTCATCACTATAAAAATCACCTCTTTATTTCAACATATATATCATAAAAATCAGATTTTTATTTCGCTACATATAAAAAGATGGTATTTTTACTATCTTACCTATATAAAAATCATATTTTTATTACGCTACTTCTTAAAGAAAAATCTAATCTTTTTGTTAATGGTCACATAAGAAAAATCTAATCTTTTTGTTAATGGTCACATAAGAAAAATCTAATCTTTTTGTTAATGGTCACATAAGAAAAATCTAATCTTTTTGTTAAGAATAAAATCATAACTTTCATTTATAAAAATCATTTTGTTCCAGTTTTAAAAATCCTAACTTATAATTTAAACTCTATCTATTTTTATTTTTAAACTACACCTATTCTTATTTTTACTCTATATCTATTCTTAAATTAAAAACTGAATTTTTACTATGTATATGGTAAATCAAAAACTGAATTTTTTCTATGTATATTATATAAATCAAAGACTGAATTTTTATATAAACTAGAAACTGATATTATATATATTTTTGAAGTTATCCTATGGAAAGAAAATAAATTAAGTAAATCAAATTAAAATGAAAGGAGGCTTACAGTGGTCGGCGTTCATCCACTCGAAGAGGAGATGGCGAAGGGGGGGGGAGCGCTCGCGGGTTTCAGGCGGGTGGCGGTCAGGCAGGGGGGTGCGGCTTTGATTCGAGGAGGTGAAAGCATGGAAGGCTCGCGAGGCGTCGACACTGGCGAGGGCAGGCGGAGGGGAGATGGATTTATGGTGGTGCGGGGGGGGGGGGGGGGGGGTTCGACGTGGGTCAGGATTCTGGGGGCCTCGAGGTTCGCGAGGGAAAGAAAGTGGCGGTCACCGTCGATCTCTGGAGGGGAGGAGGGGGTCGCCATCGCTGGTGGGGCCGCGAGGCGTTGGAGCGACGGGGTTTCCCCCTTTTCGTTTTTTTTCTTTTCTTCTTTTCTGATTTGAACGAAGAAGGGGGGGTTAATGAAAAAGGGGCGTTTACTAGTTATATTAATATATTTTTATTATATTTTAAATCCAAAAAGCAACTTTTATTGACGAACTCGAAACGAAACCCACCGCTTGTCGTCCATAGCTAATTACCCCTATTCCGAACACCATGGGATATGTACCGCAGGCTGATTCGATCGTTTCGATTAGTTTCCGTTAAAATCAACATATAACTCTATATATTAAATTTGAACGTGCATTTCAATTTACCGGGGTCACATACGAACTCTAAAAATCCCCGAAAAATATTTTCTAGCTTCGTATTGACGATACGGTCCTAACAAAACTAATTTCGTCGAATTCTGAGACCGTTGGAAAAATGGCCATTTTCCAGTCGATTAAAATCAACTAAAACTGGTCAAATGCGTTTTCCTTCGCCGCGCTCGCATATTGATTCAGAAAATTATGAAATTTGGAATCTAGCAATAACTTGACATCACGGACCCAACAAAAGTGGTTTCGTCGAAATCCGAGGACGTTTGCAAAATTCCCATTTTTAAGGGCCTGAATTCTATAGCGACTATTCAGAATTTTCAACTGGACATATCTTTTGATTCCCGCTATGAAATTTCAATTTTCCGGATTCATTGGAAAGATATTCTCAATTAGATTCTAAGATTTTTTGTTTCACTAAAATCCGGTTTATTTTGCACCCGGTACATTCAATTGAAGTTTGAAATCGAATTATCGAACTACCGCGCCATTTTCAATTCTATTTATAATTATATATATTCTAACGATGACGTATATAACATATACGTTCTAATTCCATTCAAAATAAATTTCTCGTCGATATTATTTAAAATAATTCATTTTAAATGTTCAAAATTCGCTAAAATTGCCAAAATAAAAATTTTAAACTGGCCCGCATTTCCGGGTTGTTACAATCTCCCCCACTTATAACTTTTCGTCCCCGAAAAGGAACAAAGTCGAAAGTGGTTTGATCAATCAACTCTACGTTCGATCTGGCTTCCATTCTCCAACTTTTCAGTTTCTGAGAATTTTCAAATTCTTCAAAAATTTGGCTAACACCCTAAATTTTCGAAAAATTTCGCCATAACCTTCCCTGCACCGGGAGCCACGGGAAAATCCCGAAATTGCCATACAGGCCTTCTGATCTCAAGAAGAAAAAGAAAAAGCCAAGCGGCTCATAAAATCATCATCACCCAAACAAAACAGTAAATTATAGCAAATATGTACCTATTTGTCGGGCAAACAAATTTTATTCTCTGCTCTAGCCTCCTTGCTATGACCTGTTCAATGTGAGTACATGTATATGCAAGCAAATGTGACCAATTTTCAATACAATTCAATATTTGATACAATTAGGCTAAATGGTTCAAAAATTATCAAACAACTAAAAAAACAACACAAACATCAATCAATTAGTGAATTAGAGTTTCAAATTCATAATTTTGATACATATACAGAAAATCATGTTTTTGATGCCAATTCACAATAAATAATTCTAGCTATATTTTGGTTCTCACACCAGTCTAATGGAAATATATAGAAATCACACCTTCGTCACTCGAAAATAAATACTGGTAACGCTGCAGCATTATCAGAACCATCCCCGGGCAACTAGAGTGTGATCCTATATCTATCTAGTATATTAAAACTTCGAATATACGTTCATGACGCGTATACGCGAAATATTTATATACTCGATTGTACAAATTCAAAATAAATAAATATTCAAATACGAATAAAACGGTTTAAATTTTCAAAACAAAATTGTTTTCCTTTGAAAAATATACTCTTCACACTCGTTCTAGGATACTACTGATCCTATCTCTAATGAGTCATTCTAATTGGATATTATTAATCCAATATCTGATGAATTCTTTCGTTCGGTTCTAATGTGTCTTGTTCTCGAGCTCTGTAAACCAAAGCTCTTATACCAACTGTAACGGCAAGGAATTTCGCTCGATCCGAATCGATCGTTAAACCGACTAAGACCGTTCGAAAACCCCTGATCGTTTGAGAACAAGACAAATCAGAACGCAAACAGAAGAACATTTCATTGTTATTACAACAATTCCATCAGATACAAGAATATACAGAGTATAAATGAATAAATTACATTCAATAAATATCAGAGATTACAATAAATTACATAGCAGCGGAAAATAATACAGAACACAACTGAAAGTAATACACGGATACAGAGCTTTCCGAGCATCGTTCCAGCTGTAAATCAGGATCCTGTGAATATAAATCTGCAAAACCAAAACTACTAGCTGCCCGTGTCGAAAATAAGGGCACCCAGAGTTTAGGTTAAAACAATAAACTCCAGGTCAGTCATGTGACCGGTGTGAGAACTAAAACAGTTATTTAAAACCTTACTTTAAAAGAGAGTAATTCAAGGGACCACGACGTATAACACGGAACGGGTTTCCTCCCAAGAATACTAGTGCATATAACAAAACAACGCAATGCTCTTTGAAAAAATGAAGCTATTATAAAACTCAGGTCCCATCACACAATGCAACGCAAGCCGGAGGATAGGGTTTTCCCTCATAATAGCCAAACATGCTTGGTACGTTTAAAACAAATCACTTGATACTATAATAAGTGTATAGTGTCAAAACAATTCAAATCATAAATATCAATCATAGGCGGCATGGGTACCATCTATCATGTCGCCATACTAGTTCTACAATTAAAACCGCAATATCACGTATTGGAAATTGGATTTCCGTCATGAGCCGAGGCAAGGGGCAAGCTCCTCTCCGCGTTCGAGACACTCTAGCAATGCCTCAGGACCCCACTCTGATCCTTAGCAACCTCCAAGGCCGGTCCTCTCTTACTTTTGAGGATTAATTATTCCTGAACACACGTTTCCCGGTCCTTACAGACCTATATACGAGGCGCCTCGTATCCAACAACCACACAGGTGAAAAGTATATAAATGTCAGGGCTGGTAGGTCACTGACACCACCCTAGCTAGAAAGAAACGTCGTGCACTCCTTGGGTCCGAATCCCGTTTTTGACTCATACCGAGGTGTGAGGCTCGCGAATCCACGTTATACACAAAGCTACGCCACACAGGCCGTGCTTTGATCATCAACCACAAGACTTTGCTTTTCAACAGAAGCCTTGATCAATTGCCACATACGCGTGCCACACTGGCAATTCACTCCATGCGACTGATGTCCATCGATATACAACCTCTGAGCTCGTACGTCTCAGAGAAGGGCGTTAAGTAAGAGAATAAATTCTCCGCCGCCAAACAGATGTACATTTAATAGAGATCAATCAACATAGAATAAAATCCAATGTCAGACACACAATCCATTTACAAGTTCGTTATGGGTCTGAACGAAACCGGAGGCACTTTCCTCGCATATCCATCGATCTCCAACTATTTCCCTCATCTTGGGTGTACAGCCCAATCGAGATCATCAGTAATCACCCAAACGATGTGTAGACTTCCGGTCTTCAACCACCGTCTTCATCTTCGACATCTCGTCGAATCGGTTATTCAGAATGGGTATAACCCGGCCTTTCTGAATAACCCACGTATATGATAAACAAATGTTACACAAACACAACAAACGCCTCATTCCAATTCAGAATATTCCTTTATTCACAAAATCACATTCTTAGGGAAAGGTTCCCATTAATTTTATCCAAGATAAATTCTTCTAAATTTATTCTTTAATCTTCCTTTGGATATCATTTCAAACTAGTCGGGATTAGCGAGCCACACCGAAGTAATTATTTATTTTATTTCCCAATCCCAACCTATATATCCCATGGAGAAAAACTGGTAATACCCCATATCTAACACCACGGTGTTATCGGTAAAATTAATTACCATTTTACGTTCAAATCTAATTAAAGATTTAACTATCGCTTTGGAGCAAAACTGGTGATACTCCATTCTCGATCACCTTTCAAATTTGATAATTTAAATTATCAATTCACATTTTTAACCTAATTAAAGATTCATTAAAACTCTACTTAGTTTTAATCTTTTCAAAAATCAACATCCTGCCTTTAACTGGGTTAAAGAACCACTGTCATCTAAAACACGATTCACGATAAACCCAAATCACATTTGATATTAAATACAAGGCTCTGAATAGAAAATATATCGGCTTATATTCAATATCAAATTCTGAAACCAACATATATTGTATTGGAAATAACGATATAAAACATATCTTTCAAATTCCCATAACAATATCTGTATAGTCACGAAATCCAACATCGAAATATCCCGAAGATAATTTCGATTCAACTCCAGTCCAATTCACATATTGGGAATATTGATTATTTTTAAAATCACTTTCAAATTCAATTTATTTATTTTAAAAATAAATTGATTTTAATTCCAGTTCAAAACTAGTTCATTTCGATAAAAATCTATTTTTATCCTTTCAAATGTGGAATTCTTCAGCCCAATTTTTCCCAAATCATTTCTTATGATTTTACACAAATTATAGATATTTTTAATAATTTTATCAAGGCCCGTACAGTCGATTTCCATCAACGGCCATCGAACTGCACTTACAGCGACCTTTTTCAAATTTTGATTTGGACATGATTCCAAATCCAACCGTTAGATTTCAAATTTCTAATATTCATTGGAAAGCTCTTTTTGATACGAACCCAACGGTTCCAGTTTTAGGAGAATCCGACGGTCGGATCTCCCGCAACGTCAATTCGAAGTTAATGGTCGAAATTCAAGAACTGCCGCAGCGCGGCGCGTTCTATTCAGGCCATTATATATATAATATATATATATTATAGATATTTCGTCGATTTCCCTTTAAAACGAATTTTATAAATAGTTCCAAATTCGTTTCAAAAACAATTTCAACTTCATCTTCAATCTCAAATCGATTTGATTTCGATTTAATTCGAGTTCATTTCAATTTTTATTTAATTCGAATTCAAATTCGTTTCAATTCAATTCAAATTCTAATTCATTTTAATTCAATTCAATTTAATTCAATTTGAATTCATTTCTATTCAATTCGAATTCAAATTCACTTTCTATTCAATTTGAATCGAATTCATTTTCTATTCGATTCGAATTCATTTCAAATTGATTCAATAAAATTTCAATTTGAATTTTTAATCTAATTTGATTTGAATTTCATTTCAAAACATTAAAATTTTGAAATCACTATTCAGTAATCATTATAAAACGAATAAAATCGATATAAATATCGTTCACGTCAAAATAGCGCAACTCTAATCAACACGGCTTTATATATTTCAATAAATTCGTTATTCTATTCAACAAATGAATATTTATCCCATTCAACACATGAATCTATATTTCGTTCAACACATGACTAATCTCAACACACGAGTACTGTCAACACACGACTATTTTTGTTATGTAAAATATTTTATAAAATTATGGTATCTATCGTTTGATTTTCAATCAGACTCCACCGTGAAGTAGTTCTAATTTTAAATATGATAAAGATGTAAATTTTATTATTAAAATATCTCACTCAACACATAAATAGTTTCAACACATGAACACCGCCAACACGTGACTATTTTTATATTCAACACATGAATTTACTTTTATAAAATTCATTATTTTCCCGATTGGAATGAGGCCCAATCAATCACCATATAATGTTAATTATATGGATTCTGTAACAACCCGTATTTTCAATAACCTGTAATAACATAAATCGAGGCAAAATTTAATTCTAAAATGGGAATCAAGGGAAACGGGCTATGCCATTGCGTTCGTCTCGGAAAAATACGCGAAATAGAGTCTGAGTTTTCGAAAAACGAAGTCCGTATGACCCAGTTAAGGCCCATGGAAGTTGTCAGAAATTTCCATAATTAAAACAGATTTAAATTTAAATTAAAAACAAGGATTTGGGCCAGCTGGGCCAAGGCGGGAAAAATCCCGCCAGGACCCGCATGTCGACAGGCCTGTCGACAGGGTCCCTAGGCATGTCGACTGCCCTGTCGACAGCCCTGTCGACAGGGGGTGCCCGGGCTGTTTAGCCTGGTGCACCATTTCTGATTTGGGCTGGGTCTTGTGGCTTGGTTCTAGAGAGTTCCGGGATCTGATGGACCTAATTGAATCTAGGGTTAATCCTATGGCCTAAAAACACTAACCTAATCTATAAATAAGACCCTAACCTACCCTAAATCATTCATTATTCATCCTAGTAACTAAACTATGCCAAAATCCATCCTCTCATGGCCTCCACCCTCTTCATACAAATCCTAATTTAATTCCTAGGTGATTTTCCATGCATACAAGCATATTTAGGCTTGTATGATCCTCCTTAGCTTGCATTAAAGGCTTGTTTTTCAATTGGCATCATAAAGGAGGAGTCTTGATCAAGTTTGCTTGCATTTGGGGGTTTTAATTAGTTGCATAAGGGGTTTCTTGCATTTGTTATACCCATTTGAGTCCGCATAAGCATTGTAAGCCCTCTTACCTTCACTTTGCAAACTCTAAAGTTAATATGTGGTGAAAGTTGAGATTTATGTGAGTTTGGTTGATTATGCATGCTTATGCGAACTCACTATACCATGTTTTACATGTTTCATAAGTTATGCATGCATATGCGAGTTTACTATACCATGTTTAATGGATTATGCATGTTTATGCAAGGGTACTAAGCCATGATTTGCAAATCTATTGAGTTGTGCATGTATACTAAGCCATGATTTGCAAGATTAATAAATTATGCATATTTATGCAAGTTTGCTAAGGCATGATTTGTATGTTTATTGAGTTATGCATATTTATGCAAGTTTAAAATGACAAGTTGTGCATATTTTGACAAGTTGTGCATGTTTTGACAAGTTGTGCATGTTTTGACAAGTTGTGCATGTTTATGCAAGTTTAAAATGACAAGTTGTGCATGTTTGACAAGTTATGCATGATTAAGGTAATATGCAAGTTCACTATGCTAAGTTATGCAAGTTTAACATGTTATGTATGTTTATGGTAATATGCAAGTTCACTATGCTAAGTTGTGCAAGACTAACATGTTATGCATGATTGTTGTGCAAGTTTATCATGTATGTTGTGCCAAGTTCCCTCTTCCTATCCTTTATGCGTTACTACGAATATGTAAGCGATAGAATGACGTTGGGGGTTTTGGGGTAAACTTAAAATACATGAAAATATAAGATTGGGAATTTACCTATTAAGTTAGGTCTACCCCTTGGGAATTTACCTATTAAGTTAGGTCTACCCAAGTAATTGTTTGACTTGTGATTATGTTTTGAAATAAGGTGGACATGACACTTAGAAAACATAAGTGTGGCCAACTCGAGGTTGGGTTGAGTTTGTAGCGTAATCCTACCCGGAACCGACCGGCTTAACTAGTGGCTACAAACAATAGGGCCCAATGTGAGAAGTTGGTCATATGGTGCCAAAACCCGAGGTTAGCCTGAGTTGTGGTGTAAACCTACCCGGACCCGCCCGGCCTAACTAGTAACCACAACAAGGTCTAATGTGAGAGGTTAAGGTGCATTAAATTAATTAATGCCTCGTGATTAGGGTTAAGTCAGGGTCCACTAATACTTAACCAATTTGGAAATTCGGAGGATGAAAAATGGGGTTAAGTTACACTTAACCAATTTAATCCATTTGGGGATACAAGGGATTAGATGGGGTTGAGTGGTGAACCGTTGATTACACTTAACTAATTTAATCCATGTTTAGTGAGGGGTTAAACCACACTTAACCCTCTTAGAAAACCCTAGCGGCGGGTCTGTTCCGGCAGTAATCCCAGTTTGGTATCATCACAACCCTAGAAACTAGGCTAGGGCGGGGCACGATTACTGGACGGATGTAAACGACCAAAGACGAGGCCGAGTGGTATCGCGATGCGGGTCCAGGCGGGCTACGGACGTGCACGTAGTCCGATGTTGGGCGCATACTATGCATGGGTACCAGTAGATCTGGGCTGTGCATTATTGCTTAAGTGTCCGGGGTTGGCACCCGAGGGCTTGATACACCCGAAGGTGGACCCAGCACAGTCAGACTACATCCATACATGGGCCGTATGGACAGCAACACGTGACGTGTTAAGCTTATAGGGAGCCGATCGACTAGACCGTTGGGCTGGACCTTATATTAAGGTCACTTCATGTTATTGGGCCAAAGTTTGGGCTAAGGGATCAATACCTGTTATGTTGGTTTGCTAGTACACCGTGGTGCAAAACTTAACCTTGTTTTATGCGATGACACCTCTATCTATCTTGTAGTTGATTTATCATGCCAGTATGTTGTTATCTATGATCATCTCAGTTTCCATCATGCTGTTAACTTTATTAGTTTATAGACTGATCGTAGCAGGGCTTACTCAGTCTTTTTGACTGACCCGTTTTGTTTCGCCTCTTTTCTTCCGTTTCCCCCCCCCCCCAGGTTCTCAGGGAGGGAACACTGGAGCCTAGCTTGGATTTTAGCTGCTCCCTTGGATAGCTCAAGTATGCTTTGGACTTGAGCCGCTATGGTTTATCACTCTTATTTGGGGATAGTACTTATGTATTTTCAGTATATCAGATGATGTATTTATCTAGACTTGTAATTTTGGAAAAGTGACATTTTGATGTACCAGACTTGTGTTTTGAAATGGTTTATAAATCTTCCGCTGTTTTATTTACTTACTCTGTTTATTTACATATATATATATATGTCATGTCCTGCCTTGCTATATCATTATGCATGTTTACCAATAATGCCCCTCCAAAGCTAGTGCATTCCTTTGCGAGTGACCCTGGCGGAGGTGGGGTGTTACATTTGGTATCAGAGCATATGGTTTACGAGAAGGGATAAAAAGGTTTTTAAAACTTTTGAAAAACTATTTTCAAAACCAAGTATAAAGTATTTTCCAAAGAAAAGTCTAGTTATTTTTAAAGGCTATTCCCCAAAAGCCATTAGCACTATCCTTTGACCCCTCGTTTGAACTCTTTTCTTTTCGTTTCCAGCATGTCTGATAATCTCATCTTGCCCGAAGGAGTAACAATACCCGATTGGTTTCGTCGGTACTTGGAAGTCACGGCACCGGTCCCGGGTGTCTCTAATGTTGTCTTTCCAGTCAAGGCCGCTGTTCCTCCTCCTCCTTCCGTAACTGATGTTCCTCTTCTCCCTCAGCCTCCACAAGCGGATTTTGTGGAAACTTGTAAGAACTTTAAGATGATGGGTTGCAAGAATTTCTTTGGAACTGAGACTTTAGTAGAGGCAAGGAATTGGTTGAAAGAGACCGAAGATCTTTTAGCCACCTTTGATATAGGTGACCGCAGGAAGGTTTTATTGGCAGTACGGTTGCTAAAGGAAGAAGCTGCACGTTGGTGGGTAGTCACCACCGCTACTAGGCCAATTGAGACTTGGGATGACTTTAGAGGAAGGTTTGGACTGAGGTTCTTATCACTGAAGCAAGGGGACATGACTATTAGGGAATACATAGATAAGTTTAATCAGCTGACTCGTGTCGATTTAGACTTGGTTAATACAGCTCAGAAGAAGGCCCTACACTTTGCTCTAGGATTAAACGAGCCATTACATGGTTTGGCCATGTCTCATATACCCTTGGGGGCGACTTTCGAGAATTTGGTGAATTTGGCCCTACTTCAAGAAGAAGATAACAATGACAAGAAAGAGGTCAAAGCGAATGAGTCTCAAGGCAAGAGAGTAAATTCCGGGAAACGGGGCAAGAATAACCACAACCGCAAGAACAAGCCAAGAGGGAATAGGAAATGTAACTTCTGTGGTACAGTTGGACATATAGCCAGGGAATGTAGGAAGAAGGAAAAGAGAAAGCGGGGCGAATGCTTCATTTGTGGTGAGTTTGGACATCTCAGCAGGGATTGCCCGAGGAAACAAAGGCAGGGTCAGACTCGGTGTACAGGACTATCTGGAGGGCGAGTTCATCCCCTCAACACCGTTCTTCCAGCTTATGATAGAGGTAGTGTTTCTGTTGAAAGTCTTGCTTACATTTTCTGATTTTCCCTGTTCGTACTTTTTTTGATTCTGGCACATCGCATAGTTTTATTTCATCTGATCCAGTTGAAGTTTGCACCTAAGTACTAGTCTAGTTGGTGATCCCGTATATGTTTCAAATCCAATTGGGGGTTCTGCCCGCCTGTCTGTGGTCTGAGTGGATTTGAAAATTTGTATCTTGAGTATAGAATTCTCGTGGGATGTTTATATTCTCGGTTTCAGGGGATATGGGTTGGTTTTGGGCATGGAATGGTTGTCTTGTTTTGGAGCCATTCTGGGTTTTTGTATATAGGGTGTGGGGCTCATGACTCGCCTCGGTAATACCCTAGAAATTTCTAGTAACCCTATGGGTCCCGTCATGTTATGTTATCTTGAATCCCTCAACTCGTCTATCGATAGTTTGCAATCTGTGAGGGTGGTCCGAGAATATCCTGATATCTTGGGGAAGGAAAAAGGGGTTATCCCTAGACGTGGGATGGATTTCCGCATTATCTGGTCGGTAATACCAAGCCAGTTTCGTGGCCGGTTAGGCACATGACCTCACGAGATGAGAGTTAAGAAAGCAAGTCAAGGAGTTGCTTGAGAAGAACTTCCTGAGACGAAGCATTTTCGAGTAGGGTGCTCCAGTGGTATTCGTTACTGATGTGGACGGTTTGCTTCGCTTGTGTGTTGACCTTCGTGAGAAGAATAGATAACCGTTACCAAGGATCAACGATTTGTTTGATCAACTTGTAGGAGCATCTGTTTTCTTTTGATCTAGCTACCGGGTTCCATCAGCCTAGGATGGCTGAGGATGGAATTGACAAGACTGCGTTTAGGACTCTGGATGGGTTTTAGAATGGCTAGTCATGCTATTTGGTTTGACTAATACACCCGCATATTACGTGAACTTGATGGGTAGGGTGTGTAGGGAGTCCTTGAACAAGTTTGTCGTGGTCGTCGTAGACGATATTTTGATCTCCTTAAAAGAACGAGGAAGAGCATGCTATACATCCCAAGGAGGAGATGGATACGCTTAGAGCCACCAGTTGAAGGTCAAGTTCTCCAAATATCACTTTGGAGGAAAGAAGTCGGATTTCTTGGGCACATAGTTCCTAAGTAAGGCTTAGCGGGGGATTCCGCTAAAGTGGTTACGGTTTAAAACCAGAAAACTATGAGGAGGGCAATTGAAGTAAGAAGTCTCCTCAGTTAGGCTAGTTAGCTAGCATTCCCAGAGCTTAGACTTACTCTTCTGGATCAAGAAGGGGGTTCCGCAAGAAGAAGATCCGCAGTTAGTCAAGAACATGGGCCAGTCGATTCAGGGCGAGATGTTAAGTCGCCTTGCTAGATATATTATAGATAACAAGGGATGACTAAGGCGCGATGAGAGATTATGTGTTCCTCGAGTGAAAGACTTGGTAAAGAAGGTTCTTGAAGATGCGCATCACTCGAGGAGGTGGCCGAGTTGGTTTCAGGATACATGTTGTGCCACCAGGTTGAGGCCAAGTCATAGAAGCCCAGTGGGCCATTACCTCCATTGGGAGTTCCGCAAGGGAAGTATGAAAACATCTCGATAGATTATGTGGATGGACTACCTAGATCAAAGAAAGGGGTTACGGGTATGAGGGTCATAGTAGGTAGACTCGCAAAGAGTGCTCATTTCAGTCCGGTGAAGAGCGAGAGGACTGCATCATGGTTGGCAACGGTTTACCCTCAAGAAGTTGGCCAGTTTTGGAATAGCCTACAGGAAGCCATGGGTAGGCAGTTGAATCTAGGTATGGCCTATCACTCATAGGCGGATAGTTCATTTCGATTAAGTATAAGTTATAGAAAATCACGTTTATAAGGGCAATTGGCAACGTGGATTGGTATTTTCAAGAAAAGTTCTGCTGCATGGAATACTTTATAGTAAGTGGGCGAGATCCAGGATTCATTGGCGAATTTTGGAGAGCTTGCACGAATCATGAGGTTATAATTATGTTTAAGCCAAGTATATAGAAAGAAGAATAAGTGGAAAAGAAAGACGAGAGGCGATAATGAAATACGTTCCAACTTGAATTTGGGAAATAGGAGTTAGGAAGCCAAGGAATCATGAAGGGAAAGATAGTCAAAGCACAGTGGAAGTTAGGCTCAAGGAAACGTGACTAAGAAGAGTGAAGACTAGATACGCGCATCATATCTCTTTTTAAGAGTGCATCTTTGATCCTTGTTTTCCTGTGGAACTTGCTTGCAAGATATCTTTTGTATATATCCTCTCGGCCCCGTTCTCGATCTTATTTCTGTTGTAAACTCCATAAGGGGGTTAAGACTCATCGGTTAGTACTGAATGTCAGAGTTTGAATGGATTTCTTGTAATCCAAAAAGGAGTTTATCTAGTTATCTAGTTTATCGTGTCTATCTTGTCATGAGAACCTTAGGTAGAAACCCTTTGGTTGAAACATGTTATGTTTGATGGTTGCAAGTGGTTGCAAGTGTTTGCAAGTGGTTGCTCGTGGATGCATTATACACGATTAGGCACTAGATCGGCTCACACACTCCTCATATTGCATGTGCATGAGTGTTTATGCTTATTCTTGGATGAAATTCGTATGCTATCACATGGATGTTGCATATGGATGTATGATTGAGCACGCATGTAGATATTATACATTATGTTAGGAATTTGCATACATATGGATTCATTTCACTGACATACATGTGCATTAAGGAGGTTTACTGTATCAGTAACCGCCTGATTTACATACATATGCATTAAGGAGGTTTACTGTATCAGTGACCGCCTGATTTTCGCATTAGGTAAGTACATATACACACACACTTTTGCATATGTTCATCCAGCATTTAGAATCTTGTAAGGACAATGATTGCTCGTGGATGATGCTTTGAGTAGATGGATGATTGGATGGTAGGATACGTTCTTCCTAACTTGAAGATTTCGGGGACGAAATCCTTTAAGGAGGGGAGAATGTAACAACCCGTATTTTCAATAACCTGTAATAACATAAATCGAGGCAAAATTTAATTCTAAAATGGGAATAAAGGGAAACGGGCTATGCCATTGCGTTCGTCTCGGAAAAATACGCGAAATAGAGTCTGAGTTTTCGAAAAACGAAGTCCGTATGACCCAGTTAAGGCCCATGGAAGTTGTCAGAAATTTCCATAATTAAAACAGATTTAAATTTAAATTAAAAACAAGGATTTGGGCCAGCTGGGCCAAGGCGGGAAAAATCCCGCCAGGACCCGCATGTCGACAGGCCTGTCGACAGGGTCCCTAGGCATGTCGACTGCCCTGTCGACAGCCCTGTCGACAGGGGGTGCCCGGGCTGTTTAGCCTGGTGCACCATTTCTGATTTGCGCTGGGTCTTGTGGCTTGGTTCTAGAGAGTTCCGGGATCTGATGGACCTAATTGAATCTAGGGTTAATCCTATGGCCTAAAAACACTAACCTAATCTATAAATAAGACCCTAACCTACCCTAAATCATTCATTATTCATCCTAGTAACTAAACTATGCCAAAATCCATCCTCTCATGGCCTCCACCCTCTTCATACAAATCCTAATTTAATTCCTAGGTGATTTTCCATGCATACAAGCATATTTAGGCTTGTATGATCCTCCTTAGCTTGCATTAAAGGCTTGTTTTTCAATTGGCATCATAAAGGAGGAGTCTTGATCAAGTTTGCTTGCATTTGGGGGTTTTAATTAGTTGCATAAGGGGTTTCTTGCATTTGTTATACCCATTTGAGTCCGCATAAGCATTGTAAGCCCTCTTACCTTCACTTTGCAAACTCTAAAGTTAATATGTGGTGAAAGTTGAGATTTATGTGAGTTTGGTTGATTATGCATGCTTATGCGAACTCACTATACCATGTTTTACATGTTTCATAAGTTATGCATGCATATGCGAGTTTACTATACCATGTTTAATGGATTATGCATGTTTATGCAAGGGTACTAAGCCATGATTTGCAAATCTATTGAGTTGTGCATGTATACTAAGCCATGATTTGCAAGATTAATAAATTATGCATATTTATGCAAGTTTGCTAAGGCATGATTTGTATGTTTATTGAGTTATGCATATTTATGCAAGTTTAAAATGACAAGTTGTGCATATTTTGACAAGTTGTGCATGTTTTGACAAGTTGTGCATGTTTTGACAAGTTGTGCATGTTTATGCAAGTTTAAAATGACAAGTTGTGCATGTTTGACAAGTTATGCATGATTAAGGTAATATGCAAGTTCACTATGCTAAGTTATGCAAGTTTAACATGTTATGTATGTTTATGGTAATATGCAAGTTCACTATGCTAAGTTGTGCAAGACTAACATGTTATGCATGATTGTTGTGCAAGTTTATCATGTATGTTGTGCCAAGTTCCCTCTTCCTATCCTTTATGCGTTACTACGAATATGTAAGCGATAGAATGACGTTGGGGGTTTTGGGGTAAACTTAAAATACATGAAAATATAAGATTGGGAATTTACCTATTAAGTTAGGTCTACCCCTTGGGAATTTACCTATTAAGTTAGGTCTACCCAAGTAATTGTTTGACTTGTGATTATGTTTTGAAATAAGGTGGACATGACACTTAGAAAACATAAGTGTGGCCAACTCGAGGTTGGGTTGAGTTTGTAGCGTAATCCTACCCGGAACCGACCGGCTTAACTAGTGGCTACAAACAATAGGGCCCAATGTGAGAAGTTGGTCATATGGTGCCAAAACCCGAGGTTAGCCTGAGTTGTGGTGTAAACCTACCCGGACCCGCCCGGCCTAACTAGTAACCACAACAAGGTCTAATGTGAGAGGTTAAGGTGCATTAAATTAATTAATGCCTCGTGATTAGGGTTAAGTCAGGGTCCACTAATACTTAACCAATTTGGAAATTCGGAGGATGAAAAATGGGGTTAAGTTACACTTAACCAATTTAATCCATTTGGGGATACAAGGGATTAGATGGGGTTGAGTGGTGAACCGTTGATTACACTTAACTAATTTAATCCATGTTTAGTGAGGGGTTAAACCACACTTAACCCTCTTAGAAAACCCTAGCGGCGGGTCTGTTCCGGCAGTAATCCCAGTTTGGTATCATCACAACCCTAGAAACTAGGCTAGGGCGGGGCACGATTACTGGACGGATGTAAACGACCAAAGACGAGGCCGAGTGGTATCGCGATGCGGGTCCAGGCGGGCTACGGACGTGCACGTAGTCCGATGTTGGGCGCATACTATGCATGGGTACCAGTAGATCTGGGCTGTGCATTATTGCTTAAGTGTCCGGGGTTGGCACCCGAGGGCTTGATACACCCGAAGGTGGACCCAGCACAGTCAGACTACATCCATACATGGGCCGTATGGACAGCAACACGTGACGTGTTAAGCTTATAGGGAGCCGATCGACTAGACCGTTGGGCTGGACCTTATATTAAGGTCACTTCATGTTATTGGGCCAAAGTTTGGGCTAAGGGATCAATACCTGTTATGTTGGTTTGCTAGTACACCGTGGTGCAAAACTTAACCTTGTTTTATGCGATGACACCTCTATCTATCTTGTAGTTGATTTATCATGCCAGTATGTTGTTATCTATGATCATCTCAGTTTCCATCATGCTGTTAACTTTATTAGTTTATAGACTGATCGTAGCAGGGCTTACTCAGTCTTTTTGACTGACCCGTTTTGTTTCGCCTCTTTTCTTCCGTTTCCCCCCCCCCCAGGTTCTCAGGGAGGGAACACTGGAGCCTAGCTTGGATTTTAGCTGCTCCCTTGGATAGCTCAAGTATGCTTTGGACTTGAGCCGCTATAGTTTATCACTCTTATTTGGGGATAGTACTTATGTATTTTCAGTATATCAGATGATGTATTTATCTAGACTTGTAATTTTGGAAAAGTGACATTTTGATGTACCAGACTTGTGTTTTGAAATGGTTTATAAATCTTCCGCTGTTTTATTTACTTACTCTGTTTATTTACATATATATATATATGTCATGTCCTGCCTTGCTATATCATTATGCATGTTTACCAATAATGCCCCTCCAAAGCTAGTGCATTCCTTTGCGAGTGACCCTGGCGGAGGTGGGGTGTTACAGATTCCATACAACACATGTATATAATAGCAATGATAAACAATCAACAATCATCCAAAGTGCACCACACAACTGCATAAGCATCAAATATGAATAATTAACGCTTACACAGCCTGTCGACCAATCGATCGACATACAATTAAATAATTGGGATTAGTGTGCGCCAAATATCATCCCAACACCCGTGTGGGGTTTCAAATCAACAAACGCAGATTTTTATTTGTGCTGTTGGGCGATGTGTAAAATTTATCGACCCAATCAATATCAGTCAAATCAGTGTATATAAACAAATCGGCCGATTCATTTATAAATATCTATTTATTCACATTTACGTTAAAAATTATATTTTTAACGATAAAATATTTATTTCAACTATCTACATTTATTATCGATTTCACATCAACATCACAAACAATTTTCACAACACATCAATTAAACAAACAAGCCATCCATGGTCTGTGGATGACGGGTGTCGGGTGCTGCTAAGCACCGTCTGCATCCTAGTGTATATATATATATATATATAACTAGAAAAAGAAATTTAGAGTGAGAAGTTCTCACCAATAGCTATCCCAACTCCACAACACTTCTATTGTAGAAAATCCTGTCGTTCTCGCCTTTCGTCACTTTCGTTGCCCGTAGCCACTACATATATAAAAATCGAATTTTTACTTCACTATTCAATATATAAAAATCGAATTTTTTACTTTGTTATTCAATATATAAAAATCGAATTTTTACTTTGTTATTCAATATATAAAAATAGAATTTTTACTTTGTTATTCAATATATAAAAATCGAATTTTTACTCAATATATAAAAATCGAATTTTTTTTACTTCGCTATTCAATATATAAAAATCGAATTTTTTTACTTCGCTATTTAATATATAAAAATCGAATTTTTTTTTATTTCATCACTATAAAAATCACCTCTTTATTTCAACATATATATCATAAAAATCAGATTTTTATTTCGCTACATATAAAAAGATGGTATTTTACTATCTTACCTATATAAAAATCATATTTTTATTACGCTACTTCTTAAAGAAAAATCTAATCTTTTTGTTAATGGTCACATAAGAAAAATCTAATCTTTTTGTTAATGGTCACATAAGAAAGATCTAATCTTTTTGTTAAGAATAAAATCATAACTTTCATTTATAAAAGTCATTTTGGTCCAGTTTTAAAAATCCTAACTTATAATTTAAACTCTATCTATTTTTATTTTTAAACTACACCAATTCTTATTTTTACTCTATATCTATCCTTAAATTAAAAATTGAATTTTTACTATGTATATGGTAAATCAAAACTGAATTTTTTCTATGTATATTATATAAATCAAAGACTGAATTTTTATATAAACTAGAAACTGATATTATATATTTTTGAAGTTATCATATGGAAAGAAAAAAAATTAAGTAAATCAAATTAAAATGAAAGGAGGCTTACAGTGGTCGGCGTTCATCCACTCGAAGAGGAGATGGCGAAGGGGGGGAGCGCTCGCAGGTTTCAAGCGGGTGGCGGTCAGGCTGGGGGGTGCGGCTTTGATTCGAGGAGGTGAAAGCATGGGTGGCTCGCGAAGCGTCGACACTGGCGAGGGCAGGCGGAGGGGCGATGGATTTATGGTGGTGCGGGGGGGGGGGGGTGGTTTTCGACGTGGGTCAGGATTCTGGGGGCCTCGAAGTTCGCGAGGGAAAGAAAGTGGCGGTCACCGTCGATCTCTGGAGGGGAGGAGGGGGTCGCCATCGCTGGTGGGGGCGCGAGGCATTGGAGCGACGGGGTTTCCCCCTTTTCGTTTTTTTTTTCTTTTCTTCTTTTCTGATTTGAACGAAGAAGGGGGGGTTAATGAAAAAGGGGCGTTGACTAGTTATATTAATATATTTTTATTATATTTTAAATCCAAAAAGCAACTTTTATTGAAGAACTCGAAACGAAACCCACCGCCTCCACAGCTAATTACCCCTATTCCGAACACCATGGGATATGTACCGCAGGCTGATTCGATCGTTTCGATCAGTTTCCGTTAAAATCAACATATAACTCTATATATTGAATTTGAACGTGCATTTCAATTTACCGGGGTCACATACGAACTCTAAAAACCCCCAAAAAATATTTTCTAGCTTCGTATTGACGATACGGTCCTAACAAAACTAATTTCGTCGAATTCTGAGACAGTTGGAAAAATGGCCATTTTCCAGTCGATTAAAATCAACTAAAACTGGTCAAATGCGTTTTCCTTCGCCACGCTCACATATTGATTCAGAAAATTATGAAATTTGGAATCTAGTAATAACTTGACATCACGGACCCAACAAAAGTGGTTTCGTCGAAATCCGAGGTCGTTTGCAAAATTCCCATTTTTAAGGGCCTGAATTCCATAGCGACTATTCAGAATTTTCAACTGGACATATCTTTTGATTCCCGCTATGAAATTTCAATTTTCCGGATTCATTGGAAAGATATTCTCAATTAGATTCTAATATTTTTGGTTTCACTAAAATCCGGTTTATTTTGCACCCGGTACATTCAATTGAAGTTTGAAATCGAATTATCGAACTACCACGCCATTTTCAATTCTATTTATAATTATATATAATTATATATATTCTAACGACGACGTATATAACATATACATTCTAATTCCATTCAAAATAAATTTCTCGTCGATATTATTTAAAATAATTCATTTTAAATGTTCAAAATTCGCTAAAATTGCCAAAATAAAAATTTTAAACTGGCCTGCATTTCCAGGTTGTTACACCTAGGCTCATTGTAAACTCCACAACAATTCATGGCAGGGCCATGGTTCTCTTCTAACTTGATTTCTTCTCTCTCCTCAAGCTATTGATCTAAATAAATCTTAGATCTATTCTTCTCTCTTTTCTCTACAACATCTATTCTTAAAACAAAAAAGAATTAGATCTAGAATTACTACAATCGTGAATGAAAAAGAAAAGAGGCTTAGATCTAAATCACTGTGCAAAGAGAAGGAATTCAGATCTGCAACCTACACCGCATATGAAATCAAAGATAAATTAAATTGGACATGAAATCAATCAAAGATGAATCAAAAGCAACAAAAGGGAAAGGGGGAAATCAATTCAAGGATTAATCCAATTCATAAATCAAAGGGGAAATCGAGGATCTACATTTTGAAGATGACAAACACTGTGAGTGGAGTTATAATGTACTTTCTATGTAAAATTATTATTTATCGTTCAAACATTCCCTATGTAAACATGAAATGAAATTATTGAATCCATAATGTTTAATATTATCATGTGTTCGATTTTTTAATTATTATGCCTACGATTATGTGCCTCCTTTTATTCTTTCCCTTTTTGATTTTTAATAGCTAGGCTATCTCAAGCCTAGATCTATCATAACTACGATTGAATGATTATTGCAAGCGAAAAAGGGAAACGCTTGGTTTTGGGCTATGACATGAACTGGAGGGTTTGGTTATAAATTACAAAGGGGGTCGGGCGTAATATAACATTGACAAAACCTGAATGCGTAAACCAAATTTAGAATTATACGCATGAACATGATTTGGGGTTTGGCGTAGGATTGATATCATTGATTTAAGCATGAAATTAACTTATGGATTTTTTAGTGGGCACATGTCACTAGAATAAAACCGGTATTATAACTTGAATTTGGATAAGAACACAAACTTGATATGAATCGACATCTGGAATTTGACATGAAGTTTACATATAGAACTCGAACATGAAATTGACGTGAATATGAATTATGAATTTAATGATAGACGTAACCTGTTAATGGGACTACAAGCATGGATATAAATTGGGGGTTTTTAGGTAAAGCTTGGATTTGGGGAATTGACAGTTGACATCTAGATTGAACTTGATACTCGAATTATGACACTATTGAAATGCATTGAACATGAACATGGTTGAGTAATTTATGTAATGTAAATATGGACAAGATTATGAAACTTGAAATATGACACTTAGAATATGCTTATGAACTTGACATCTAAAACGAACATGGCATAAATTGGTAGTTGGCATTTATAAGAACATGCTTGTAAGTTGGGTTATTGGCATAACATAAACTTAATATTTTTGCTACGATTATGAACTTGACAATTGCCAATTAGAATAGACATGAACCAAACATGAACATGGCTAACTCGAGGTTAGGACGAGTTTCCGATATAATCCTGCCTGGAACCGCCCGGCCTAACCAGTGGTCGCAAACACTAGGTCCTTATGTGAGAAGTTAGTCACATCGCGCTTAAAACCCGAGGTTAGACTGAGTTGTGGAGTACTTCTGCCCGGAACCGCCCGGCATAACCAGTGACCACAACAACTGGTCTAATGTGAGAGGTTGTGGTGCATTAATAATTAATTAATGGCACATGATTCGTAGGGTTAAGTCATGAATTCAAAGACAACACTTTACCTAATTTGTGAATAAACGTTATAAGGAGATGGGGTTAAGTCGACACGAACATATGAACAAAACTTAACCAAAAACGGAAATAGGGAATGTTAACTACCTATTATAAATCGAAGTTGAAATAGTCGAAGGGTTAATTAGGGGGTAAACCTGTCCTAGGGACAGAGGAAGACTATGACTTAAGATGTAATGTAAGACCTGAAGGGTGGGATAACCTATAATGTGGAGTAATCTAAGCAAGAACTGTGGGAAGACACCCATGCGTTATCACCGAATAAAAGAGAACTTAAGTCATGCTTGAATTCATGGGAAAACCTTAGTCAACAAGTTGAATTATAAAGCAAGAATATGTGGTCTGATGTCCGAGGTAACGAGAATTGACTAATTAAAACAACGAGAATGATAACTAAGTAACAAGCCTTAGTTAATAAGAAACTAAACAATAAACTTTAGTCAAGAAAACGATCGAGAACGAGAACTAAGTTGTAATCCTTAGTTAAGGGGACTAAGTGATAAACCTTAGTTAACAAGATTAATGGGAAAGGAAACTAAGTGGTAAACCTTAGTTAAGAACAACTAAGTAATAATTCTTAGTCAAGGAAACTGGACCAGTCCATAAATAGATGAATAACCCGATACGGTAGATCATCGCTTAACAAGCACACGAGGAGGAGTAAACGTTTATCTGATTTCGAAAAAGGCTCTAGCGGACTGGGTTACAAAGCACGTAGCTTCGGGGAACGTGAGGGTACTCTTGGTATCCCTCTATAAGGTTGAAGATGATCCGCCTGGGCTCACAGAGGTTAAGGTCTGCGGTAGAAGAACCAAGCGTATGCCTTGGTTGCAATATAGGCAACCTAAAGACTAGGGTGGATCAGCGTGGGTCGACGATACTTAGTTTAGCCCTGTGATAGCACGTCGTCGACTACCTACCATCTTTAGTCAATCGTAGTATGCATGCGGAAAGGCAGAGAACTCCCAACATACCATATACTTGCTATTTAGTTATGGGTGAGGCTGGCCAATAGGAAAGTGGGGGCATAGGTGGCAGGAGTATAGTTCTCGTGCTTGATTTTCTTGGATTGCCTTTCATTAGTTGAGGGAGGTGTCATGTTGGACCATATCCACTGGTAGAAAAATAGACCTTAGCATCTGCATCGGTAGATAACTTAAAGCTCCAGACCGAGTTACGTATTTTCTTGATTAAGCCCTGTCACGGGATTCGGGCCGCACATATAGTGTACATGTGCATCTAGACATCGAAAACGATTCGCGATACATACGTGGGAAAAGGGCGCTGTTCGACAGGTAGCATAATCCCTAGTGGTCCTAGGTGGCATAAACCCTAATCGAATCTAGAAAATGTTCAATAGGTAGCATAATCCCTAGTGGTCCTAGGTGGCATAAATCCTAGTTGAACACTCGATAGTCATGATAAGGAAACCTAGCCAGATCAAGGGTGGCAGTCCAAACGATTTCAAGAATGGTGGCACTACGTTGAAGTAGTATAGAATTACGTGATAAAGCCCGTACGATATACGGTAAGGGACTGTATATATACATGGAAAGGATTGTACGAGTTGGGGAAAAACTACGTATACGGTGTATTAGATTAACATGAGTTTGGTCTTGAGTGCTAATATTGTGAATAACCTAATAAACAAGAAATTATAACTGAACGGTATATGTAAGGTTACACAGGAGTTTATTATAATCCAATCACACAGAACCTATGTTCTGACCCCCTCCTCACAACATGCACAGGTTAGGTTCTTGACAGGGATGGTATAGCTATGAATACTGGTGTAGCAGTATTATTATAAGGTAAAGCTTCTTTTGAATATGTTATATTTAAATCCTTCCGCTGTGAGATGCTTTGCAAGTTCTGACATGTTTCTTTATCTCTGTCTTTTTCTGCAGGATACCAGAGCACTCAACTCGAGTCTCGGCGGACTGGATTTTGAAAAAAATTCGGTCTGTCGGAACCTGGGTTGTTACAAATTCCAACCGCAACACTTCATTCACATCTAATGCAACAACATATGAATGTTGTTGTAGAAGATCAAAGAAAGCATAGTTTTCGCTACACTTTTCATGTAACGCACACAAATTAGTGTCGAATATGCCCACTTTTGTAGTAGTCCACGATCTAAAGACACGGACCACGTGCCCTATCGAACCATATTAAGCGCCATATGGCATGGTCAAATCGGGAATTGGAGCATCTATAAATAGCTAGTTTTTGGAATTTTCGGGGATTGAACTCCTTCTCCTTGTATTCTCACATGCAAGGACATTTTTAATGAGGATAATACACTTCTTTGTCTATTTTTCTTTCACAATAATTAACTGTATTGTAATCCACAGTATAAATAAAGTTTGATTGTATAAAGTGAACGTAGGCCTGATTGTCGAACCACTATAAAAACTTTGCGTATCTCCTTTATTTTATTATTTTTTAGGACTAAGATTGTGAAATTGTTCTATGATTATGGTGATATTGTGAATATGTGTGTTGAATGTTGAGGAACCATTTTTTAACGTTAATAATAACTATTAACTATTACAAGATTACTAATTTCTGTTGATGCTATGTTGAAGATCTATTACCAAATCTAGGGATATGGAATCTGGAAATGATGATCTTGAAGAGTTCTCCAAGCAAGAGTGTAACGAACCAGAAAATCTGAACCAATTTAAAAAATTTAAATTGGCTAAAATAATGGATTTTAAATATTTAAAATAAATATTTTAAATAATAACGATGAAAAGTAAGTTTGAATCGACATTTGAAAACGAATATAATTAATTCTAATTATAAACAAGGCCAGAAATAGCGCAATAGTTTCAAAATTTGAATTCAAACTTTGACTGACTGTACCGGGTGCAAAACAAAGCGGATTTGAGTGAAACCAAAAATATTTAAATCTGTTAGTGAATACCTTTCTAACAAATATGAAAAATCAAAGTTTCATAGCGGAAAGCAAAAGTTATGGCCAAATGAATTTTCAGAAAGGTCGCTATGGAATTTATATAGCCCGTGAAATTGGCCATTTTGCAAACGACCTCGGAATTCGACGAAACCACTTTTGTTGGATCCGGGATGTGAAGTTATTGCTAGGTTTCAAATTTCATAATTTTTGAAGCTAGTATGTGAGCGTGGAAAAGGAAAACGTGTTTTGGTCAATTACAGTTAAATTGGATCGACCAAAAAAGGGCCATTTTACAAACGGACTCAGAATTCGACGAAACTAGTTTTGTTGCGACCGTATCGTCAAAACATAGCTAGATTTATTTTTTTGGAATTTTTCGAATCAGTTTGTGGCCCTGGCAAATTGAAATGTACGTTCAAATCAAATATTGAATGTTTTATATTTCAATTTGAAGGAAAACTGACTGAAACAGTCGAATGGGCCTACGAAACATATCCCATTGTGTTCGGAATGGGGGTAAAACACTATGGATGACAGTCGTTGGGTTTGAATTGGTGTTCGTGTGTGGAAGAGGGTATTTTAGAGATTTTAAAATATATAAATAAATAAAAATATTTCATTGGTCAATACACTTTCTCTCTCCCCGTATTTCCTCCAGGCGACGGCGAATATTGTTCAAACCTTCCCGTTCGATTTTTGATCAATCCACGCATCAAAATCGCTAGCTCCAATTAGGGTTTTTGAAGTCCTCCTCTCCCTCTTCAAATTAATACAAACCGCATCACCTATCGTCGTCCCAGCTTCGAGAACGAAGTCCTCAAAGTACCAACCTTCATCGCGCCGCCGTGAGCAGGAGGAGCCATCGAGTGTGGCCCCCTTACCATCGACAAGCACGCCTTTCCAGGCTCTAGGCCGTGGTCAAACCCGATCGTCGATCCGCTGCACCATTGGATCGAAAAGTGAAGACCTAGTTTTGAAGATCGAGCTAAGGTATACGGCTTTGTTTATTTTCAACTGTATTAACACCTTTAAACCGTTGCAAACTTTGAAAAAACATATCTTTTTCATGTGTTGACGAAATTCGATAAAACAGGAGACATCGGGACCGTGTGGACGTCTTCTACATTCTAGAAGAGACTGCATATTTTTCTGAGCCTTCTACTATTTTTGGTGGAGTGGAACCCAATGTGAGATTTCTAAATTATAAACGATATGGAAAACGATGATGTATAAATTATATAGTCGATGTATGAGTTATATAAGCGTTGTATAAGTTGTACGTTCGATGTATAAGTTATATATGCGTTGTAAAAATTATATATGTGTTGAAATAGAAGTGAAAGGCTTATATATATATATATATATATATATATATATATATATATACGCCCCTCGTCCACAAACCATGGACGATATTTATTGGTTGTGATTGGTGTGAAAATTGGTTGATTACGAAAGGTTGATTGAAATTGTTTATGGTTGAAAAATACCCGTTTGTGGTTGAGAAATATTTGGTTGAAACCACATAGGATTAGTTTGTGGAAATGAATAAAATATACATGCCGCCTGCTTGCGAACTAGATGCATGATTCCCCATTGTCAAAAGCTGCGAGGCTTTAAGGTAGAGCGAGGAGCCGTACTAGGGACGGTCCCGGTTTTAACAACCCTACCGTTATGCTGCCGAAATTTTGAATAATATTCATGTGTTAGAATTATTTTCTTGTGTTGAAACTATATTTGTGTGTTGAATAGAAAGCCTTCATGTGTTGAATCGAAATTCATTCGTTGAATTGAAATTCATGTGTTGAATGGTATTCCTATTTTGAAAGAAATTGATTTATAATAAAAATCCTATTTTTATCATCAATATGAACTATATAAAATACTCTTGTTTTGAAATAAATTGTTTTATAATAAAAATCATATTTTTATTACCTATATGAACTATATAAAATAGTCGCGTTTTGAAATAAATAGTTTTACAATAAAAATAACCTTTCTACTGTACACATGAGTTGTTAAAAATAGTGAAGTGTCGAAGTGAATGTTTGTTGGATAAAAATATCATTTTTATCAAATATATGAAAAGAATATAGCTTTGAAATCGAAGAATCGATATATATCTATAAATAGAATTGAAATATATCGAATAACGAAGCTGTAGTTCGTGTTTTGAAACCATGATTTCAATCGATTAGTGTGGGAGATCCGACCATCGGATTTTCTCGAAACCGAAACCGTTGGGTTCGCTTTGGAAATACCTTTCCAATGGCACCAACTTTGTAAAGATCCAACGGTTGGATTGTCTGGAATGTTTAATTCAAATCTGAAGAAAAACAGCGCCAGAATCGATTATATTTATATATATATATATAAATATAATTATATTAAATCAAATAACGACGCTGTAGTTCGTATTTTGAAATCAAAACTTCAAACGATTGTACCGGGAGATCCGACCGTCGGATTTTTCCCGAAACTAGAACCGTTGGATTCGTTTTGAAAATATCTTTCTAATGATGTAAATTTTGTGAATATCCAATGGTTAGATTATCAGATATGTGTAAATCAAATCTGAAGAAAAACAGCGCCACGGTCGCGTTATGGCCCGAGGCGTCGTGTGAATAAATTGGCTGTTTTAAAATAAATAAAAATAGCGATAAATCATTATAAAATATTATAAACGATATGGATGTGAAATTTAGAAATTAACTGAAGGTTAGCTAAGTCGAATGGTTTCCTGGATTTTGATCTGATGTTGGTTTCGGCCTTCGGGGTTAATATTTGGGAAATCGTTCTCTTACTGATTGACGGTTAGTGACTAATGAATTGAAATGATGCGTATGTAGTGTTTGTGTAGCAGGTGTTTATTATATACGCGAGTTGCTTAGAAAGACCGGGTTTATCCCATTCTGAATAACTGAATCGACGATAAGAAATCGAAGCTGAAGACGGCGGTTGAAGACCGGAAATCTTCACCTCGTTTGGATGGTAACTGATGTCCTGATTGGGAGGCATCCCGAAATATGGATAATGAGTGGTGATCGTCCAGACGTACATGGAGATCGATGGGTTTGCGAGGTATATAGTGCCTCCGGTTTCGTTCAGACCCAGAGCGGACTTGTAAATGGACTGTGTGTCTGACATTGGATTTTATTCAGTGTTGATTGATCTCTATTAAATATACATCTGTTTGGCGGCGGAGAATTTATTCTTTTGCTTAACGCCCTTCTCTGAGACGCAAGAGCTTAGAGGTTGTATATCGATGGACATCAGTCGCATGGCATGAATTGCTAGTGTGGCATGCCTAAGTGGCAAATTATCAAGGCTTCTGTTGAAAAGCAAAGTCTTGTGGTGATGATCAAAGCACTGCCTGTGTGGCGTCGCTTTGTGTATAATGTGAATTCGCGAGCCTCACACCCCGGTATGAACCAGAAATGGGAGAAGGACCTCAGGGAGGGCATGCGTTTCTTTCTAGCTAGGAGTTGTGTCAGTGTTTTTACACGGCCTGACATTTTACTTATGTGGACGATGGATAGCGAGGCGCCTCAGATATATCGGTCGATCCGGGACCGATGGAGTCATTCGTTGGCTCATTTACTCCCCATAGGGCGGGGAAACACATTGTTCAGGCATAATAATCCACATCGGTGGACCGGCCCTGGCGATCCAAGGGGCAGTTGCGGCTGTTCCTGAGGGGCGGGCTAGAGCATCTCGAATTCGGTAAGGACTATCTTTTGCCTTGGTTCATGACGGAAATCCAATTTCCAAATACGTGACTGTGCGGTTTTGATTGTATACCTATATATGGCGACATATTGGTATGGGGCATTAATGCCGTCTATGATTGATAGTTATGATTGAAATTGTTTTTGAAACATATAAACACTAGTGATAATATCAAATGCTTTTGTTTTATTCGTATCAAGCATATTTTGGCCATTATAAGGTAAAGCTCTATCCTCCGGTTTGCGTTGCATTGTGTGATGGGAACAGAGTCTTATAATGACTTCATTTTTATAAAAAGCATTGCGATGTTTAAAAGAATTATTTGTTTTAAAGCACTGGCGATCCAATGGAGTAAAACCGTTCCACGAAAGTGGCGTGTTCCTGTGATTTGCCATATTACAAAAGTGTTAAGTGGATTTCTCATACCAGTCCCATGACTGACTCGTAGTTTGTTTCACTTTCAAACTCGGAGGCCCCTTTTTCTACACGGGCAGCCTTGTGTTCAGGTTTAGCAGGCTTTTCTGGATAGCTGGAGTTGAAGATGGATTCTATCATTCATCTCTTTTTATGCTGTTCAGCTCCTATTGTACATATTTTGTTTGTTTTCCGCTGTAGACATTTATGTATAGCTGAGCTGTATTTGTACTAAGTATGATCCTGTATACTGTGTAACTCTGATGATTACGTTTATCTAGTGTATTCTATTGTACATTATCTGGTGTATTTATTTAATTCTGTTCTGTTATACCTGTTTCTGTGTTATATTCCAAGGATTACCCTTGCCACCGTCAGTACGGGGTTTGGGGTCGTCTCAGAGTATTTCTTTCCTTGATAATATTAATTAACTGCAATCATTTTCTTTTTCTTTGTGCACTAATACAGCATGTGGCTTTAATTATTAATTGCAATATGTATGGGCATTCTTTCTTGTCCAAAATATGCCGTTTTTAAGCTGCTACCTGTGCTTTTTTTCTAAGTGTATCCTTTGGTTTTTGTGATTTTAATTAGAATGAATCAACATGTCATCAAATCAATTAGTAACATGTACTTTTTTGAAAGTATGAGTTTAGTAAAAATCACACCATTTAATATTCTCAACATACACTTATATATGTGGTTGTAGGTGGGTTGAAATGATGGCACCGGTGTTCTATGCATCTACATGGCGTTGTGTGAGACATATGATCCATGTATGTAGCCCATCTATTAGAGCATCTCTAATAAACCCTCCAACATTAGAAATTATGAAATGTACACACAAAATTATGTCCAATGTGTAACACCCCGTAATTCTGTTAATATTAATATTCACAAATTAAAGAATAACTAATCTCAGACGTGAAAATTGTGGGAAACGGGTTGCGCCATTGTGTTCGTCTCGGAATTCTGGTTGAAATAGAGTTCGAGTTTGCGTGATTTGGACTTTGTATGAAGAAGTTATGGCCATCGGAAGTTTCAGAAAATTCAAAACAGATTTTAGAAATTTAAAATTCAAAATTTGAAGTCAAACAGGCTAGGCGGGAAAATTCCCGCCCAGCACCCCAGGTCGACTGGGGAGTCGACTAGGCAGTCGACACCCCCCCAGGTCGACTGGGCTGTCGACCTGGGTGTCGACCTGTCCAGGCGGCTAGGGTTTGGCTGATGTGTCTTTAGGGCTGAGTTGGCAAATTAAATGGTTCAGTTTAGTTCTGAGTTGATCTGACGGTCTAAATAAACCCTAAACTCTATAAATACCTAGGTAGTCTCTCACTCTAATTCACATGAAAAATAGAATAGCTACCGTCATACCGCCGCCATGGAACTCAGTGTAGCCGCCGCCAACTAAGAAGGAAGAAAGCTAATCAAAACCCTAATTCTACTCAACTCTAAAGCAAATCAAGACTCTCTTTCTCTTCTAATTGTGAGTATGATGATCTTAACAAGATTATTATTGAACTAATTAGATTAGGTTATGAATGGATTATGAGTGAATGATGTGAATTGTCATATATGTTGTTGTAAACCTTATGCTATCATGTATATTGTAAATCCTATGTTATGTGATGATGATATCCTATAGGTTGTAAATCATGCCATGATGATATTGTATAGGTTGTAATTTTCTATGCTAAGTTGTGATAAATCATACATGTTATAAAGTCATGATGTTATTATCTATGCTAATTAGTTCATGTTAATCAAGTCATAATGTTGATATTATTTGGGCTATGTTGATGACAAATCATGTATGCAAGTTTAGATTGATTAGTAAAGATTATGAACATATGCCATGATATCTATTTAGACCTAGAATTATGCTATGACATGGGTGAGTTCTATGTGTTAGATGCTAGTTCACACCATCATTATGTTGCATAAAACCCCATATGCAAGTTTATACATGAATTTGGGTTATGATCATATCATGTAAATTGTGACATTTAACAAGTTGACACCTTTAGATCCATAACATGTGTAGTTTTATGCAAGTTTCACTCCTATTATGATTAGATCTATTTTATTTGTCTGTATGTTGTGATAATTTATCTTTGTGCTATGAGTTAGACTATTCGAGTCTAACGTATATTTTGCGTTGAATAAGCGAACATATAACGTGGGGTAGGGGTAATAATAAGGATTTAATATTAAGAAGTTGGGGTGCAATTGATATGATTTTGCATGCCATGAATGGATGGCCATAATTGAGTCAATTATGGATATCATTGAAATTGGAAGTAATTAATTATTTGAATAGGGAATTATTAAAACTGGGGTAAAAGATTATAAGTGTTAATCAATGCTTAGGACACGAGGTTGGACTCGTTTGTGACGTAAACCTGCCCGGACCCGCCCGACAAATCCAGTGGTCACAAATGTCAGCCCAATGTGAGAGGTCCTAGGCCCAAATTAAAGCATAACAGTTGTAAAGACACGAGGTTAGACTCTTTTATGGTGTAAGACTGCCCGGACCCGCCCGGCAAATCCAGCTGCCATAAATGCCAGTCTAATGTGAGAGGTCTTTATGAGGTTATGGCCTGAATGAATTAAGAAATACTTAACCAGATAAACATGTAAGGTGGGACATGGGGGTTAAGTAGGTGCCTTGGGTGGCATGAGGAATCTAGTAGGTGCCCTTAGTGGCATGTGAAATACGATTAGTAAGACTTAACCAAACACACATGTAAATGAACATGACTAAGAGGGTTAAGTGGGATGTACTAGTGGACAAGCTTAGGTGGGTAGCTTGTGGGGGCCCATTTCAACCAGTATCCCAAACGTATCTTTGTGGGCTCGACCCAAGTCGAGGACGGGACACGCATGCTGGGTTTGACTATAAGAGGCCAAAACGGGGTAGCGGTGGCAACGCAAGTCCAACGGGTTTCATATGCGTGTGTGGACCCGGGCTGGTAGGTAAGACGCTGTTGCATCGTGTAGGTATAAGCTGTGCATTCTCAAGTTGTATCGGGTTGCCACTTTAGGGGAGTGATACACCCCACTGTGGGGCCAGCACGGGTATCTACGAGTAGGGAGCCGATCGAAAGTGGGTAGTGGGGTACACCTAGTGGAGATAGGGGAAGACGACACCTATGTAGTCAGCTAGGGGTATGCAAGGCTATTTATATAGTTTCTGTGTGAAGCAAGTGGGATCAACTTTGAGGGTGACTGGTGCGGTGCAGTGTTGTAATTATTCGTTAGTAATTAGGTGTGCCTTTAACGATATCTTTATCTGCTCTTCCATACCCAATAGTTCATAGACAATTCCTTGTTTTCCATCTTATGCCTTAGTCTAGTTACTTTGATAATAGTATTGTTAGAATTATCATACTCGCCAGAATTTATGTCTGACCCCCTCCATTTCTATCCTTTTCCCCCTCCACGTCCTCAGGTTGGGCCCAGCTCTAGTGGAGTTTGATTGGATTGCTTTATCTCTTTTGGAAAGCTTGGACCGTTGAAGTAAAGTCCAGCTTGTTATCTTCTTTAATGGCTATTTATGTAATGGGATTATGTATTTTGTTTTAGCAAGATGGATATTGTACTTGACTCTGATTTATGGTTTTATGATGTAACAAACATGTTTAATTTCTGCTGCAATAAAATGAAGTTTTAGATTTCCAAGTACTACTTATTATCTGTCTTGTTGTAATTTTTCTGTTCTATATTCACTTAAAATCTCCATGGAAGTTAATGCATTCCCTTTGTGAGTGACATTAATGGACGTGGGGTGTTACACGTGGTATCAGAGCTTAAGGTTACCAGAACAGATATTTTTTTTAGAAAAACTATTTTTCTAAAGTATTTTTGGAAGAAGTGTTTTCAAAAACATGTCTTAATGAGTAATTTAAAGAGGAAAGTTTTTATGAAAAACATAATCCCCAATAGTCATATCTTTATCTTTCGAATTCTCCATTTTGAATCTTTCCATTTTCGTTTCAGCATGGCTGAAGATCTTAACCTTCCGGATGGTGTAACGATACCAGGATGGTATAGGAGGTTATTAGAGGCTAGGGCCGCTGCAGGTCCAGCCAATGTTCCTCCACCACCAGTTGCACCCATTCCTCCTCCTCCTCCTCCTCGCGCAGATACTTTTACAAAGACGTGCAAGGAATTTAAGGCTATGGGTGGAAAACCTTTTCAAGGGTCAGAAACGTTTGTGGAAGCTAGAGATTGGCTTAAGGAGGTGGAAGAATTGCTAGAAATCTTTGAAGTAGAAGAAGGGAGGAAAGTCAAATTAGTAGCTTGGTTAATGAAGGGAGAGGCCTCGTTTTGGTGGGAGGTCACTAATGGGGAGCGTCCTGTTGATTCTTGGGCGGATTTCAGACGTAGGTTTGAGGCAAAGTTTCTCTCAAGGGCAGAAGAGAATCTATATATGGAAACGTTCTTGACATTGAAGCAAGGAAGCTCATCAGTGAAAGAGTATGTTAACAAATTTAATCAATTAGCAAGGTTTGGCTTGGACTTAGTGAACACGCCGGAGAATAAGGCTCTGAGGTTCGTTAATGGCTTGAATGAACCATTGCAGGGGTTGGCTATGACCCACATCCCTATGGGGGCCACCTTTGAGAAGCTAGTAGACATGGCACTCATGCACGAGGAGAAAGGCACTAAAGCTGATAAGGCACCCGAGAAGAAAGGGGATTAGAAGAAACCACAACAGCAAAACAAGAAGGGTGGTAGAGACAATAATGGCAAGGGAAAGAAGAAATGCTTTAACTGTGGGACACCAGGCCATCTCAGCAAGGATTGCCGAAAGAAAAAGAAGACTGGCTGTTTTCACTGTGGCGAAGCGGGACATCTAGTGAAGGACTGCCCAAAGAAGGGGCAGAGGGCAGGGACTACCTCGGGAGGACAGGTGCAGGCCCTTATGGCACTAGGGCAGGCAAGGGGACAAGTTCAGGCTCTCGCGGTCCTACCGCTGCAAGAATGAGGTAGAACCATTTCTGTTGAAAGCTTAGTTTTTCTGTTTGATCATCCTGTCCGTACCTTATTTGATTCGGGCGCATCGCATTCGTTTATCTCTACGTCATTAGTTGAATCACTGCACTTAAACACCAGTTTAGTAGAGGATCCCTTAGTTGTTTCGAATCCAATTGGGGGCTCAGCTTATTTGTCCATGATGTGTTTGGATTTGAAAATTTCTATACTTAGCGTTGAGTTTAGATGTGATGCTTATGTTTTGGGCTTCACGGGCTATGGCCTAATTTTAGGAATGGATTGGTTATCCAGAAACGGGGCCGTTCTTGATTGTGAAAGGAGAGTAGTTAGGCTCGTGACTCGCCTTGGCAACACTCTCGAAATCTTTTGTAATCCCATAAATTCTGTTATGCTAAGTTATTTAGAATCGCTTGACGCATCTGTTGAAAATCTACGATCTGTTAGAGTGATCCGAGAATATTCGGATGTGTTTGAGGAGGTGAAGGGCTTACCTCCGAAGCGGGAGATAGATTTTCGAATATATCTTGTGGATAATGAAAAACCAGTATCTTTACCAGTACGCCACATGGCTCCTCGTGAAAGGAGGGAACTCAATAAGCAAGTGAAGGAGTTGCTTGAGAAGGGGTTCATAAGACGTAGTATATCGGAGTGGGGTGCTCCAGTAGTATTTTCCACGAAGGCGGATGGGTCCCTTAGACTTTGTGTGGACTATAGAGAACTTAATAAGCTTACTAAGAAGAACAGACACCCACTGCCGAGGATTAACGATCTCTTCGATCAGGTAGTTGGCGCCTCAGTGTTTTCGTAGTTGGACTTAGCCACGGGTTTCCATCAGTTGAGAGTGGCTGAGGATAGCATTGACAAGACTGCCTTTAGGACTCCAGATGGTTTCTATGAATGGCTAGTAATGCCCTTCGGTTTGACAAACGCCCTCGCATACTTTGTTGATTTGATGAGTAGGGTGTTTAGGGAGTACCTTAACAAATTTGTGGTAGTCTTTGTAGACGACATCTTGATCTTTTCTAAGGATGAAGAAGAGCATGCCCTACATCTTAGGGAAGTGTTGGAGACCCTACGAGCGCATAACCTTAAAGCTAAATTTTCTAAGTGTCACTTCTGGAGGAAGGAAGTACGATTCTTAGGGCCCGATATGATTAGGGAGACTTCGGAGAAGATCGACTTGATTCGAAGGAGGATGAAGACGGCGCAAGATCGGCAGAAATCTTATGCGGATAAGAGGAGGAAAGATCTTGAGTTTGAAGTTGGGGACATGGTCTTTATCAAAGTGTCTCCATTATGGAACGTTGTTCGCTTTGTGTCCGTTGGGAAATTAGCACCAAGGTTTGTAGGGCCGTTTCCTATTAAGGAGAAGATTGGACAGATGGCGTATAGAGTGGAGTTGCCTGAGAGACTTAGTGGTGTACACGACGTATTCCATGTGTCACACTTGAGGAAGTGCTTGCACGAGACCGCGGAAGTGGTAGAGACGAACTTGCTTAGAGAGGTGGAGATAGAGCGTGATGCGACGATTCGACGAGCTCCTACGCGCATTCTTGGGTCAGAGATCAAGAAGTTGAGAAATCGAGAGGTCAAACTAGTCAAAGTACAATGGGGAGATGATGAGAGCAACGCTACTTGGGAGACGGAAGAAAAGATGCGTTTGTTGTACCCTTTTCTTTTTGAGGGTATGTCTTTTAATTTCTCCTTTATCGTTTACCTTGTACATATCTTACCTTTAGAGTATCCTCTCGCTAGTATCTTTGACCTTTAGTTAGGATAATCCTATGGTTGAAACATGTGTTTGAGACATGTTATGTATGATGGATGCAAAGTGGATGCAAGTGTTTGCTAGTGGTTGCTCGTGGACGCATATACACATACTATTAGGCACTAGATCGGCTCAGTCACTTCATATTGCATATTGCATATAAATGGGTGTATTTAGTAAAATGGATGTATAATGGTTGTGCTATCATATGGATGCTGCATTCAGATGATGATTGTGCACGCATATAGAGACAATATGTAGCATTAAGGAACTTTTGCATACATAATGGACGCATGGCACTATCATGATTTGCATTAAGGAGGTCAACTGAATCAGTGGACCGCCTGATTTTGCATTAGATATGGACATATACACACACTGTGCATTTAAACATGAAAGCATTAGAAGTCTATAAGGACAATGGATGCCTGTGTTTGATGGTTGAGTAGATGGACGATTGGATGTTAGGATACATTCTTCTTGACTTGAAGATTTCGGGGTCGAAATCCTTTAAGGAGGGGAGAATGTAACACCCCGTAATTCTGTTAATATTAATATTCACAAATTAAAGAATAACTAATCTCAGACGTGAGAATTGTGGGAAACGGGTTACGCCATTGTGTTCGTCTTGGAATTCTGGTTGAAATAGAGTCCGAGTTTGCGTGATTTGGACTTTGTATGAAGAAGTTATGGCCATCGGAAGTTTCAGAAAATTCAAAACAGATTTCAGAAATTTAAAATTCGAAGTCAAATAGGCTAGGCGGGAAAATTCCTGCCCAGCACCCCAGGTCGATTGGGGAGTCGACTAGGCAGTCGACACCCCCCCAGGTCGACTGGGCAGTCGACCTGGGTGTCGACCTGTCCAGGCGGCTAGGGTTTGGCTGATGTTTCTTTAGGCTGAGTTGGCAAATTAAACGGTTCAGTTTAGTTCTGAGTTGATCTGACGGTCTAAATAAACCCTAAACTCTATAAATACCTAGGTAGTCTCTCACTCTAATTCACATGAAAAATAGAATAGCTACCGTCATACCGCCGCCATGGAACTCAGTGTAGCCGCCGCCAACTAAGAAGGAAGAAAGCTAATCAAAACCCTAATTCTACTCAACTCTAAAGCAAATCAAGACTCTCTTTCTCTTCTAATTGTGAGTATGATGATCTTAACAAGATTATTATTGAACTAATTAGATTAAGTTATGAATGGATTATGAGTGAATGATGTGAATTGTCATATATGTTGTTGTAAACCTTATGCTATCATGTATATTGTAAATCCTATGTTATGTGATGATGATATCCTATAGGTTGTAAATCATGCCATGATGATATTGTATAGGTTGTAATTTTCTATGCTAAGTTGTGATAAATCATACATGTTATAAAGTCATGATGTTATTATCTATGCTAATTAGTTCATGTTAATCAAGTCATAATGTTGATATTATTTGGGCTATGTTGATGACAAATCATGTATGCAAGTTTAGATTGATTAGTAAAGATTATGAACATATGCCATGATATCTATTTAGACCTAGAATTATGCTATGACATGGGTGAGTTCTATGTGTTAGATGCTAGTTCACACCATCATTATGTTGCATAAAACCCCATATGCAAGTTTATACATGAATTTGGGTTATGATCATATCATGTAAATTGTGACATTTAACAAGTTGACACCTTTAGATCCATAACATGTGTAGTTTTATGCAAGTTTCACCCCTATTATGATTAGATCTATTTTATTTGTCTATATGTTGTGATAATTTATCTTTGTGCTATGAGTTAGACTATTCGAGTCTAACGTATATTTTGCGTTGAATAAGCGAACGTATAACGTGGGGTAGGGGTAATATTAAGGATTTAATATTAAGAAGTTGGGGTGCAATTGATATGATTTTGCATGCCATGAATGGATGGCCATAATTGAGTCAATTATGGACATCATTAAAATTGGAAGTAATTAATTATTTGAATAGGGAATTATTAAAACTGGGGTAAAAGATTATAAGTGTTAATCAATGCTTAGGACACGAGGTTGGACTCGTTTGTGACGTAAACCTGCCCGGACCCGCCCGGCAAATCCAGTGGTCACAAATGTCAGCCCAATGTGAGAGGTCCTAGACCCAAATTAAAGCATAACAGTTGTAAAGACACGAGGTTAGACTCTTTTATGGTGTAAGACTGCCCGGACCCGCCCGGCAAATCCAGCTGCCATAAATGCCAGTCTAATGTGAGAGGTCTTTATGAGGTTATGGCCTGAATGAATTAAGAAATACTTAACCAGATAAACATGTAAAGTGGGACATGGGGGTTAAGTAGGTGCCTTGGGTGGCATGAGGAATCTAGTGGGTGCCCTTAGTGGCATGTGAAATACGATTAGTAAGACTTAACCAAACACACATGTAAATGAACATGACTAAGAGGGTTACGTGGGATGTACTAGTGGACAAGCTTAGGTGGGTAGCTTGTGGGGGCCCATTTCAACCAGTATCCCAAACGTATCTTTGTGGGCTCGACCCAAGTCGAGGACGGGACACGCATGCTGGGTTTGACTATAAGAGGCCAAAACGGGGTAGCGGTGGCAACGCAAGTCCAATGGGTTTCATATGCGTGTGTGGACCCGGGCTGGTAGGTAAGACGTTGTTGCATCGTGTAGGTATAAGCCGTGCATTCTCAAGTTGTATCGGGTTGCCACTTTAGGGGAGTGATACACCCCACTGTGGGGCCAGCACGGGTATCTACGAGTAGGGAGCCGATCGAAAGTGGGTAGTGGGGTACACCTAGTGGAGATAGGGGCAGACGACACCTATGTAGTCAGCTAGGGATACGCAAGGCTATTTATATAGTTTCTGTGTGAAGCAAGTGGGATCAACTTTGAGGGTGACTGGTGCGGTGCAGTATAGTAATTATTCGTTAGTAATTAGGTGTGCCTTTAACGATATCTTTATCTTCTCTTCCATACCCAATAGTTCATAGACAATTCCTTGTTTTCCAGCTTATACCTTAGTCTAGTTACTTTGATAATAGTATTGTTAGAATTATCATACTCGCCAGACTTTATGTCTGCCCCCTCCATTTCTTTCCTTTTTCCCCCTCCAGGTCCTCGGGTTGGGCCCAGCTCTAGTGGAGTTTGATTGGATTGCTTTATCTCTTTTGGAAAGCTTGGACCGTTGAAGTAAAGTTCAGCTTGTTATCTTTTTTAATGGCTATTTATGTAATGGGATTATGTATTTTGCTTTAGCAAGATGGATATTGTACTTGACTCTGATTTATGGTTTTATGATGTAACAAACATGTTTAATTTCCGCTGCAATAAAATGAAGTTTTAGATTTCCAAGTACTACTTATTATCTGTCTTGTTGTAATTTTTCTGTTATATATTCACTTAAAACCTCCATGGAAGTTAATGCATTCCCTTTGTGAGTGACATTAATGGACGTGGGGTGTTACACAATGGTGTATGGATTATACTAAAGTTTGGATTTCGAGGGGAAAGTTCCGGAATGTGCAAACTCTTGAAGCACCTGTTGAACAGACGCCTGAAACCAAGTGTCTATTCAACAAACGCCTGGTTTCAAGCGTTTGTTGAACATGCGGTTGTATCCAGGTGTCTGTTCAACAAACGCTTGGGAATTATAAATCCAAGCATCTGTTATGCCTTAATACTTTAGTTGTTATAATTAATTCTTGTGAACTTGTTGTATTTGTAAACAAAAATAATTAGCTAGCAAGTATCTTGTTTAATACGGGTTACTGTTGTGAAATCAATAATAGCATTCTAATATGATTTTTTGTAGTTTTTGTGTTATCCACATTGACAAAGCAATTAAGAAACAAAGATCTTATTAAACAAAAACGATTAACGGTTATAGCAAAAGATTAGAAATACTAAAACAACAAAAGCGCTATACAGTTTCATTGACTTCCAACAGAGTTTCAAAGATGGTCTGTTAGATCATTTTGGAGTCTTCGATGTATGTGAGTGTTACAGTAGGACATTTGGTTTTCTATGTGAGCTCTAGCTCTAGTTCGCTTCCAACCATACTTTTGCACCAAACAACAGGTGATGGAGAAGCTCTATCGTAATAGAAATCATCTTCCATGTCTCTTTCGTCCTCTATTATCATGTTATATACAATAACACAAGTGTACATTGTTCTAGTCATTTTACCAGGGGACCAAAGTCTGCATGGATTACTGACTATGGAAAATCTGGATTGAAGAATGCCAAATTCTCCTTCAACATCCTTTCTTTATCCTTCTTACATTTTTGCAAACCTTCCTTGTTTATTGTTTTGTGGGTTCGGGGTTGTCTTGACAATGGTACTCCATTTTGGGTATATAACATTGCCTAAATGATATCCATGGCTGTACGTGTTACCCTCTAAAGTAAAATTACATGGAACTAATCTACCATTTGTCAAATCATTAAAAAAACGTTGAACATTCAACTACGTTTAAATCGTTGTTCGAACCTGTAACAACCCGCAAATTCTAAACCAATTTTTTTTTAGGAAGTTATGTTAGAAAATGCGTTAGAATTTAAAATTTCATTATTTTTAAATTATTAAATTAAATTATTGAATATAAATTGGTCATAAATGAAATTATGATATTATTAATGAAATTTAGTTATTTTTGTTGAATATTATATTTCAAATAATGTATATTCTAGATTAATAAACTATAGCAACATACCTATACCTTTGGCGGCATTTAAGTGAACTCTAATTTTGTTTATGTATTATTTAATTTATATGATTTTAATCTTCTTTGTTATTCATGCCATCAATGACAATTATCATGTATTTATCCATATTTTGTTTGGTTGTTTTATGTTTTACATTTAATTAGTATATCTTCCAATATCACATGCTCCTTTTAAATCTTTTTACTAAGGATAGATTTTGTTTACTAACAATGATTTTTAAATTACACACATCTTATTGCATGTATATTTGACTTAACTTAGTAAAATTGAGCAATCATTAAATTAGTTTCAAAAATCTCATCAAATATTATATATTGTGAGTGTTAATTTCATAGTGCATAAATTATTTAATAAAACTTTACATACATACATAGACTTTCTCTCTCTCTCTACAAATATATATATATATATATATATATATATATATATATTAGTCAATATATTTAGATAGAAAATGTAACACCCCAAAAGTTTACAAGTAATAATAAGTTAAACAAGAAAATGAATTTAATTATTTTAATCATAAACGTCCAAATTTGGCGATGGGAACTTCACCATTTAATCCGTAGCGATTAATTAATGAAATAAATTTAATTAATAAAAATTGAAAATAATGAAAAATGAAAATTTTGCATATGTTGAAATTTAACCAAACCATTGGTCTATGACGTTTATTTCATCAATTTTCATACATAATATTCTCCGAACGGAGTTCAAATTTGAGTTATTAATGTTTGAAGTTCTAATGTGGGAAGCAATTATATATTATATGTAAATTTGGTAACTTAATTAATTAGGATTGGTTTACTACGTCTAAATATTTTCATTTAAATCAAAGATCTAATATGATGTAGAATAACGGGAAATATTTGATAAGAATGCAATCAATCATTATGGGATAATTAATTAACATTAAGAATTCAAACTGAGGAATAGTTGTATAGTCAGCAATAACTGAATGAGATTGCATAACAAAGGAAACTAACATTTACCATATGAAATTGATTTAAGAATGTATTAAAGGAGGAACAAGTTAGTAAAATAATTAATATACACTACAAAACAAAGAATTGTGCATGCAGAAGAAGAAATGAAAAGAAAACGAAATTATAAATATAAATATATTTAGGTATAAATTACAAAAGTAATGCGCAGAATAAACGCGCGTCATAGATGGTATAAAACCTTGTAATAAAAGAAAGTTGAAATAACGTTTAATTTTGTGCGTATATTAATAATACGTGGTTGAAACTGAAAATGAAATGCACGTTAAAATGTAAACGAAGAGGTTAAAAATAACCCTCACATAATTAAATATGTAAGAATATAAAAATGAAAGAATTATTAATATGCAAATCAATTTCGATTTTGAATTTTGAAGTAAACATTAATTAAACCATTTACCTTATGCCTAGTCAGCTGAATAAATTACTTTGTAACATACTATATGTGAAAAGACACATTAATGGGTTTATTTGCAAAGTTAGAAAAAATATAATGTTATAACATAAGGACTATTATTAAATTTATTAAAATGGATAAGGACTAGAATATAAATTCTCAACCTCTACAAAATATCTCATACTTTCTCAATACCAAACACAAACCCTAATTTCATTTTACCTTAGCCACCGCCCACCATCATTCAATGGTCACGATGTTCAATTTTTACAGCCTCAATTATTCTGAATCCGTTTAGGGTTAAGTCACAATTTCTAGATAAGAATCAAAGAGAAATCTTCGATCTACAAAATCATACGAAGTTGATGGGAGTTCATGAAAGGGTGTGTGACACGAAGGATACAAGAGCGATGTTGAGTTGTTTCTTGCGCGTGTTATCAGGAGGAAGGAGACAAAGATTAAAGTAAATAATTAATTAAATAATTTAGTTAATTACCTATGTTATTGTTTAAAGTTCAAAATGGCATAACTTATTCAAACTTGACCAGAATTGAATGATTTAAATTGCATCGGACTCTGTCAAAGAATATTTAGAAATGATGGTGACCAGATCTGTAAACAAGGACTTTGAAAATTCAGAAAAGTAGTGGTGAGATTTCTTCTTTTTAAATGGTTAATTAATCTATTTAATTTAATTGCTGTGTAACTATTGTTTGTATATGTCCTGAATCTGCTGTGATGTGATTATGGCTGAATTATTTGTTGTTTGTGGTGTATAAACACAGATCTGTATGTGTTGAATATAATGAACCATTTTGTAATATTATTGATTTGGAATAGAATCGCCATTTCAATAAAATAGATCATTATTGTTTATTTATTTATTTGGATTAGAATTTCCAAATAAATAAAAATAATCACTTTGCAGTGTTATTTATTTGGATTAGAAATTAGTTAAAACAAAAATCCTTATTTTTGTTCATTAGTTATGTGACACCAAATTTGACGTTTTTGTGATATTAGACAATGGTTAGACAAAAACCATTATATTTGTTCATTGAGTATGTAGCACCAAATTTGACGTTGGTGTAAAATGGAAAATTGGTTTAGTAAGGAAAAAAAAAGTAGTATTTTGTTTGCATTCCTTAAAGCGAACAAAATATTAAAATAAAAGATTTACATTAAAAATATTACGTTGCCATATTTTGTTAAATAGAAAGGTATGTAAAACAAAATATTTATTTTGTTAAATAGAAAGATATGTCATAACAAAATGTTCATTTTGTTAAATAGAAAATTGTTAAAGTAAAAGAAAAATAACATTTTAGATACAAAATGTTGAGATTGGTTAAAATAACAATTTAGTTATAAAATGTTTGGTAGACAAAATATAACACTTTATATATTTTATTGTGTTAGAATTGACGACAAATAAATTTATCTTTTATTTGTTTTTAATGAAATGTTAAGGAGGATTTAACATAGAGTATTCTTTTTATGTTAAAATAAAATGTTAAGGAAGATTTAACACAAAGTATTATTTTTATGTTAAAATAAAACATTAGGGAAGATTTAACATAAAGTATTCTTTTTATGTTAAAATAAAATATTAATAAAGATTTAACATAAAGTATTCTTTTTATTTTAAAATAAAATGTTAAGAAAAATTTAACATAAAGTATTCTTTTTATGTTAATATGAATGGTTAAAAATATTTACCTATAAAATATGCTTTTATATGATATTAGAAAACATAGAAAAATGTTAACAAATAAAATGTTCTTTTGTTTGATATTAGAATACATAGAAAATTACATTATTTACACCGTAATGAGAATAAAATTTCACGTGAAGTTACATTTCTCATGTAATGGAATAAAAGTGAAATTACATTTTTTATGTAATTAAAAAGATAAGATTTTGTCATTGAAATTGAAATTACATATTTATGTAATTAAAAGATTAGATGTTGACGCTGCAAAATTATTTACATTTTAATGTAATAAGAAGAAATAGAATTTACATGGCAATCTTAATTACATATTTAATGTAATAAAAAGGAAATATTTTGACATTGTAAGAAGAAAAGTTTACATTTTTAAGAAAAGTTTACATTTTTAAGTAAATAAGAAAAAGAAGAAATGTAGCGACCCAGGTTCCAGTACCCTTTGAGCTGACCCAAACCACACCAGTCCAACCCAAAGTGCACTGGAAAATGGATTACTATAAGAAAGAAGTTAGAGGGTGAGGTAAGAAAGAAAGAAGTATTAGAATAGAAGAAGAAGAACAACACAACACAGAGTCAGAGTCTCACATCGCAGCGGAACAAAATATAATATGGAAATAAATCTTTATTGAGAGCTTTCAAAATTACTTACAGTATCAGAGTACATCAACATATCTGGACAGTTATATAACCTGTCCTCATATACAATCACACAGCGGAACAGTAGCTATATATATAACCATATGTTTGAACTCTTCCAGCTTGTCTCTGGACTTCGCAGCATCCGGTAACCTGGACCTGTACACCCCGGCCTAACCCGAGCATTTACAAAACACCGGGTCAGTCTGGTGAACCAGAGTGAGATAAACTCGCACAGTATTAAGGTATCACACAACTTGATTTTAAAGTAAAAATCTTTTCGAAAGAAAAGGATAATCGTAAGACCGAATCCACACATAAATACGGACGGTTTTTACCTTACGATAACCCAAAACAGTTTGAAATCAATAACTTGTCTGATATTATAATAGTGTCTAAACACAAGTAAATATAAATCTAGCGGAACGCTTGCATCTCACGCTCCACATATATAGTATACAATCAAAACCGCAGGCGCTTATTGGAGATTGGATTCCGACCTTGACAAGGTATGGGACCACCTACCGATAGTGTATCTCTAGAGGCGAATACACTGGGTTCAACAAGAACGTCTTGCAACCCGGCCCTCACATGACCGACCACTCATTTCGCTTGAGTGTATCGAATGTATATCACCAACGGTTGGGCTCAAACCACCGTTCCCGAATGGGCAGAATCGATAGAATAAGAACAAAAGGAATTTCTCTAGATAGGTGATTATACACCCTAATGGGAGCGACCCACATAGCCATGCTGCCTGCCCGATTTCTGTCATCTCCCGGTTGATAAGGCTTGAGGCTACGCTTAATCAGCACATCATATTTACTTCAAATGTCACATCGTCAGATCCATCAACAATCACTAATTGATGTCTACAACAGTACATTACGTGTTAGCTAAAAGAAGTTTCCTTCTCCGCTTCCACTCTTGGTATGGTTGAAGAAATCAATGTACGTGACCTTTTCTGGAAATACTCTGTCAGACATTCATCCATACAAGTCACCCAGGAACAGGATGAACCGAAGGTACCCTCCTACTGCATTCTAGGAATCACCCTGGGAATCAGTAACGAGAAGTCCTTGCAATCCGTAGATTCCAACCACGACCGAATCACAGTTTATTTCTGGTTGCAAGTCAGAGATTTTAAGTAATCCTTCCGCTTATGAAGATCCACGGTCTTTAATAGCTCCATCTCGAATCAGCATCTTCATCGTATTCGTATTTGCTGGACGGAATGGTTTTCGAATATAAATTCGATCCCGGTCTTTCCGTACCAACAATCGCATGGGCCAATTTTGATAGTCGGTTATTTAACTATCAAATAAAACAACCATTCATCCATAAAAGAAAATGGATTCACTGATTCAATACTCAGTATCATTTAGCCTCTTTAACGAACCGTCCGTTGTTTATATCCTTTAAATTTCCCATATTTGAACATCGGCTTTTACTTCTTATGAAATAAGAATATTCTCCAAATTCCTTTTTATTCAACCTATAAACTGTTCAAAATAGTCCACAATATCACTTACGGAAATCATAACTTATGTTTCCCTCAACTCTCCTGTTTATAAACTAATATCATTCTTGAATAATCCTGGAGTCGTTCAAGTTGGGGTATTTTAATTACCTCTCAGACCTTGACCAACTACATTCATGTCTTCAGAATAAATAGAAGTTTATTAATCACACGTTCCTTTGAAAATCCGATTTAAATCTCGACAAAGCTTCAATTCTAATTAGAATTCTTATGAAAATTCCTTAATATCTCTGTATTATGATGTTACAAATTATTTCAACAATTCAAGCCATTTGTTTAAAACCACATAAATAAAACTTTTATAAATCTCATATTAATACCTTATACATTTGTTATATTGATATACTTTTTCAAATTTCTTATATTGATCGAAACAATTTAACTTATCATCTGTAACAATATTACAGATTTCATTTCAAAGCCATTTTACTTTCACTTATCACATTCTCTTTAAATAATACTCGACTACCTATTTGTTATCTAAAATCATATGATAATCCTTTAAAAACTTATGTCTAAAATAGTTCACCCCATTTATAACCAGTGTTACAAAACACATTTACAAACCACTTGCTGCATTCATTAAATCAAAATCTTTTGCAAATTTATTACGATAACTTACCATTCTCTTTCACTTTCACATTGTTAACTGCATTCAAAAATCCCATTTCCAATTCATTATCGACAATTAACATTCGTTGTCGTTATTTAAATCTCATACTTCATTTACTCTCGCCAGCAGATACTATTCCGAACCTCGGAATATCACATTCCGATCTTCGGAATAACACTCATTTCGATCAATCATTCCGAACCTCGGAATAACACATTTCCGAACCTCGGAATAAGCCTCGCTTCCATTTACATAACTGAATCTCATTCATAAATGTCATTTATAAATTCATAATCGTACTTTCAACTTTAATTTCTTTTAAATTATGAAATCCCCTTTCCAAATCATTATTCCTTTCAAATCTGTCAATTTGTCAAATCTTATTCACGAAATGTTATTTAATCGCATTTCGTATTCATTTGAAACACCAGTTGTTAAAACGATTGTTTATCACAAAATATCACTCTTTAAACTCTTTTATAAATTCTCGTCTATCCATGATTCAATTATTCCATTTTGATGTTTTGAAATCCATTCAAACTTCTTTTACGACCGTTAAGGCCTTTATCAAACCATTTTGGTATTTAAATAACCAATCCGAAAGTTTATATCATTTAAACATTTATTCAATAATATCTTACATTTCTATTTGTTATATCTTATATATTTATAAAATTGGTAAATTTAACTTTGACCATTATTTTTTTTTTTACCAAAAATCATAGTTTGAATTCACATAAAAATATATTTATATCTTTGAAATCATTCAAAATCCATTTAACATTGATCTCGACAAATCATCTCTTTTGATTGACGGTACTAAAGAGGCTAACGGTTACTATAGTACCAAACCGTGAAATATAAACCAATTTCACATTCCATACAAGCAACATGATCATATTGATAACGTTATTCAGTTCAAAAGGTGAACAGTTTACTAATGACGGTCGATAATAAGTGTAACAGTCTATACTGTGCTAATAACAGAAAGGCAAGCATTATAACGTTTATAATGTTATAAATGTAACCACTGAGGTAAGTTACCTCAATTGGATTTAATCGTCAGAAATAACGATTAATTAAATTAAACGAACGTTTAATTTAACTGTTTTAGTCAAGATATGAATATAAAATCAACAATGAACGAACAAACAAACAACCATTGCACACAATTATAAAACCCGACTTATATAAAATATAAGAGGGGAGAACTGAGTGAGTTTAACTCACCTTGATTTCGTCCGTTCATTAACATAGTTCCGTTTGATAAAAATTAAACAGTTGTTTAATTTTATCAAAAATCCCAGTAGCTTCCAATGCTGCCCAAACCCGCTTCATCACGTCGGCTCGCCGATACGGTTCCGGCGTATCGTGCTTAGTTCGCTTCTGATAATACAATATACAATTATCAATATCCGACTATACAATTTAATTTATACCAATTTTTTTTTATATTATTATTTAATTAACTAAACATAATTATTTAATTTAAGTTTACCAAACCAACTATCCTTTCCGGTTATAGACTACTATACTACACTAAGTAAATTGAATTGGTCTCAGCTAACACAAGTTATAACCAATATTGGATACATCAAAATATATTTTTCAACATACCTGTTGCTTTTCAAAACCACTCCCATGCTCCCAGAGACCCACCATCATATGTTGCATACCAATCTTACCACTGATCTTGTTTGGTTCCCAACGCTCGGATTTTTTTTTTATTTGAAAGCCCAGCCCAACTTACTTTCGCATGGCCCATCCGTTTCCCCACTACTCTTTATTCTTCCCTTAGTCCCATCTCTCGCTTGCAGTCTTTCTTTGTTGCTCACGTTCCCTTCAATTTGCAGTCTGCTCCGCTCTTGTTCTCCTTGTTTCCACCCAGTTTTTTTTTTTTTTTTTTTTGTTTTTTTTTGTTTTTTAAAGAAAAGGGACCGAAGTCCATAACTTGATTTGAGAACCTATACGTTGGTTCCACCAATTCCATGCGTTGGTTCCTCAATTGCTACTCACGCATGTCTCTCTGTCTTTTTTTTTTCTTTTTTTTTTCCGCTCTTCCTTTCCGCATGCACACATAGTGCTCCGCCCGCCATCTCAATGCTCCGCCTTCAACTGCGGTGCTGCCGCACTTTCCCCCCCTCCGACAGCCGTTGTCCCCCACTCATCCGCATGCATCGCTCCTTCTTCTTCTTTTTTTTCTTTTTTTTTACTGTTCGCAAAAAAAAGAAGAACGCCAGCTTCCTTCCGCATACAATATCCTCCAGACCCCTACCTGCGTTTCATTCCCACATTCCTCCATTCGCATGCCATGCAGCTTCCGTTCATCGTCTTCTTTTATTTTTTTCGTTTGCTGCATATAAGAATTGGGTAATTATGCGATGGGGGACTGGGTATTTAAAGGAGAAGGTGCGTGCGAGTCACGGCTTAAATGCCTTGGAGAACACGGACAGTTGTTTGGCACTCACGGCACTGTTTTCTTTGGGCATCACGGTTTTGTTTTGGTAGGTAGGGGAGCTGTGCTAGTTTGTACGGTTTACACAAGTGTGGAGCGCAAGGAAACATGCCGTGCAATGCAAACAAGGAAATAGAAAGGCTGAACGCAAGGAATTTAGGCAAAAGGAAAAGCATGGGATAGTTTTAATATTATTATAATACAACTAAACTTTGTTGTGAGAAATCCGGTTAAAAACCACTACATACGATCTTCAATTGAGATGAAGACACCTATTCCTAACATAAAAAAATATTCCGGATCCAATGGGACAGGTTTCGTCGAATTCCGACATCGTTTGCGAAAATCCTTTAGAAAATATCAATGAAAAACACCGAGCATTAATTCCTTAAAATTACAGTAAAAATCCTAAAAATATGAGGCCTTGACGTTTCACTAGACCTCTTCCTAAGGTTTCGTATGAAACTTGTTTCGTTGAATTTGTGGTTCGTTTGACCAGTTAACCATTCAGATAAAGTTACCTACACCACTATGTATTCATGTATGAGCGTTGCAGACTGAAATAAAAATACAGTCGTGTTCAGTGAGGTGTCGCGATCCCAAAAATATAATAATACCGGTAGTTTAACTTATATTGTGAAATCCCAAAATGTTGATTACAGGGTGCAAAATACTCCACATAAAAAGTTGCTTATTTAATTAATTAAAAATTACCATAAAATTCTAAAAATTAAATTATCACTACGCCTCAAAAGAACCTAGTCTAAATTCGAAACCGATATGCAGTTATATCCAATAATCCGTTACGATCGATAAATGATTACGCCGCTGTTTTTCAGCCAAATTGATTTGGGCATAACTTCCAATCTACATGACGAAATCCCGATTGTTCTCTTCCACTAGAAAAATATACTTCTCCAGCTCCGTACATTTCTTGTTTCACAGAAATCCGATTTAAAACGGACTCTGTATATCCAGTTGAAGTTCAAAACTCTATTTTACGAACTGCAGCGCTGTTCTGAGCTCGTTTTATAATTATATGAATATATAACGTTCAAACTTCGTTTTAATAGCGATTTAAATATTAAAACCCTTTTATATTCCAAATAAAATATTTAAGATAAATAAAATATTTGGCTGCCAAAAATACGGGACGTTACATTCTTCCCCCCTTAAAATAATTTCGTCCTCGAAATTGCTGAGGTATGAAAGAATGTTACAAACCCATTAGTTTCCAAATCAAATTTATTATAAATCAAAAACCAATTCAATATCATAAATAAATATTTTTCAAAAATCTTCGAAAATTCACTAACACCTTAAACTTTGGAAAAATTTGGCATAGTCTCCCCTATACGGAGGACATCTGCAATATCGCAGGTTCAAGAAATATATATACATCGACCAACGGTCGGAAAACAAAAATCAAAACCTCATAATCCAAAACTTTATATTTTCGCGTAGGCGTACCTTTTTGCGAGTGCTACTGAGCGTGTTTGCTTAACGTATATGTGATTTACTCAACCAATATCAATCTGCCTATCTCTTTGGCACCTGTACTTAACTCAATTCACATATCAGTAATAAATATGTGAAATTCTCAAGTACTATCTTATTAATTAACATTATAACCATATTAATCCAAAAACCAAGCGGATAATATCAATCCATTATCAACTACAGGGTTGAATCCTAAATTCCAATCCATATGTGGTTTCATTCCAGTTTAATTGTACCGGAAATTATTCTTCAGTTTATAAATCATTTAGCTCCCTTAAATTTTGTTAATTATTCCATCAAACAAACTATCAGCCAATACAACCAATTCAGAATCAACAACCAATACACAACCAAATCAACCAAATTAATTGAATTTACATTCAATATTAATATTTCATTTTGGTTTCACAGATTTGGTTATTATTTATTCTTTAAATTTTCAATTTATTTAATTCAATATCAATATCATTCCTAATTTAATTCAACTTAACAAATATAGGTTTCAATTCAAATTTTCAATTTGATTTGAATTCCATTTGAATTGATCAAACATATTTATATCTCAATAATTGTATAAAATTATTCTTTCCTATACAAAAATACGATTTTGTGTAAAATTATTTCATTTCCCTCTTTTCAAAACAATATTGTATCCATTGCCAGTTCTATGCTTCTCAACACTTGAACTGATCAACAAACATAATACAAAACATTTGTATATAAAATTTACAAATACGCTCTCATATATATACACTCAATCTCGATCTAGGGTACTACTAACCCAATCTCTATCGAGTTTCATCACAGAGCCAAGGTTATTCCTAAACCATTGCTCTGATACCAACTGTAGCGACCCAGGTTCCAGTACCATTTGAGCTGACCCAAACCACACCAGTCCAACCCAAAGTGCACTGGAAAATGGATACTATAAGAAAGAAGTTAGAGGGTGAGGTAAGAAAGAAAGAAGTATTAGAATAGAAGAAGAAGAACAACACAACACAGAGTCAGAGTCTCACATCGCAGCGGAACAAAATATAATATGGAAATAAATCTTTATTGAGAGCTTTCAAAATTACTTACAGTATCAGAGTACATCAACATATCTGGACAGTTATATAACCTGTCCTCATATACAATCACACAGCGGAACAGTAGCTATATATATAACCATACGTTTGAACTCTTCCAGCTTGTCTCTGGACTTCGCAGCATCCGGTAACCTGGACCTGTACACCCCGGCCTAACCCGAGCATTTACAAAACACCGGGTCAGTCTGGTGAACCAGAGTGAGATAAACTCGCACAGTATTAAGGTATCACACAACTTGATTTTAAAGTAAAAATCTTTTCGAAAGAAAAGGATAATCGTAAGACCGAATCCACACATAAATACGGACGGTTTTTACCTTACGATAACCCAAAACAGTTTGAAATCAATAACTTGTCTGATATTATAATAGTGTCTAAACACAAGTAAATATAAATTTAGCGGAACGCTTGCATCTCACGCTCCACATATATAGTATACAATCAAAACCGCAGGCGCTTATTGGAGATTGGATTCCGACCTTGACAAGGTATGGGACCACCTACCGATAGTGTATCTCTAGAGGCGAATACACTGGGTTCAACAAGAACGTCTTGCAACCCGGCCCTCACATGACCGACAACTCATTTCGCTTGAGTGTATCGAATGTATATCACCAACGGTTGGGCTCAAACCACCGTTCCCGAATGGGCAGAATCGATAGAATAAGAACAAAAGGAATTTCTCTAGATAGGTGATTATACACCCTAATGGGAGCGACCCACATAGCCATGCTGCCTGCCCGATTTCTGTCATCTCCCGGTTGATAAGGCTTGAGGCTACGCTTAATCAGCACATCATATTTACTTCAAATGTCACATCGTCAGATCCATCAACAATCACTAATTGATGTCTACAACAGTACATTACGTGTTAGCTAAAAGAAGTTTCCTTCTCCGCTTCCACTCTTGGTATGGTTGAAGAAATCAATGTACGTGACCTTTTCTGGAAATACTCTGTCAGACATTCATCCATACAAGTCACCCAGGAACAGGATGAACCGAAGGTACCCTCCTACTGCATTCTAGGAATCACCCTGGGAATCAGTAACGAGAAGTCCTTGCAATCCGTAGATTCCAACCACGACCGAATCACAGTTTATTTCTGGTTGCAAGTCAGAGATTTTAAGTAATCCTTCCGCTTATGAAGATCCACGGTCTTTAATAGCTCCATCTCGAATCAGCATCTTCATCGTTTTCGTATTTGCTGGACGGAATGGTTTTCGAATATAAATTCGATCCCGGTCTTTCCGTACCAACAATCGCATGGGCCAATTTTGATAGTCGGTTATTTAACTATCAAATAAAACAACCATTCATCCATAAAAGAAAATGGATTCACTGATTCAATACTCAGTATCATTTAGCCTCTTTAACGAACCGTCCGTTGTTTATATCCTTTAAATTTCCCATATTTGAACATCGGCTTTTACTTCTTATGAAATAAGAATATTCTCCAAATTCCTTTTTATTCAACCTATAAACTGTTCAAAATAGTCCACAATATCATTTACGGAAATCATAACTTATGTTTCCCTCAACTCTCCTGTTTATAAACTAATATCATTCTTGAATAATCCTGGAGTCGTTCAAGTTAGGGTATTTTAATTACCTCTCAGACCTTGACCAACTACATTCATGTCTTCAGAATAAATAGAAGTTTATTAATCACACGTTCCTTTGAAAATCCGATTTAAATCTCGACAAAGCTTCAATTCTAATTAGAATTCTTATGAAAATTCCTTAATATCTCTGTATTATGATGTTACAAATTATTTCAACAATTCAAGCCATTTGTTTAAAACCACATAAATAAAACTTTTATAAATCTCATATTAATACCTTATACATTTGTTATATTGATATACTTTTTCAAATTTCTTATATTGATCGAAACAATTTAACTTATCATCTGTAACAATATTACAGATTTCATTTCAAAGCCATTTTACTTTCACTTATCACATTCTCTTTAAATAATACTCGACTACCTATTTGTTATCTAAAATCATATGATAATCCTTTAAAAACTTATGTCTAAAATAGTTCACCCCATTTATAACCAGTGTTACAAAACACATTTACAAACCACTTGCTGCATTCATTAAATCAAAATCTTTTGCAAATTTATTACGATAACTTACCATTCTCTTTCACTTTCACATTGTTAACTGCATTCAAAAATCCCATTTCCAATTCATTATCGACAATTAACATTCGTTGTCGTTATTTAAATCTCATACTTCATTTACTCTCGCCAGCAGATACTATTCCGAACCTCGGAATATCACATTCCGATCTTCGGAATAACACTCATTTCGATCAATCATTCCGAACCTCGGAATAACACATTTCCGAACCTCGGAATAAGCCTCGCTTCCATTTACATAACTGAATCTCATTCATAAATGTCATTTATAAATTCATAATCGTACTTTCAACTTTAATTTCTTTTAAATTATGAAATCCCCTTTCCAAATCATTATTCCTTTCAAATCTGTCAATTTGTCAAATCTTATTCACGAAATGTTATTTAATCGCATTTCGTATTCATTTGAAACACCAGTTGTTAAAACGATTGTTTATCACAAAATATCACTCTTTAAACTCTTTTATAAATTCTCGTCTATCCATGATTCAATTATTCCATTTTGATGTTTTGAAATCCATTCAAACTTCTTTTACGACCGTTAAGGCCTTTATCAAACCATTTTGGTATTTAAATAACCAATCCGAAAGTTTATATCATTTAAACATTTATTCAATAATATCTTACATTTCTATTTGTTATATCTTATATATTTATAAAATTGGTAAATTTAACTTTGACCATTATTTTTTTTTTACCAAAAATCATAGTTTGAATTCACATAAAAATATATTTATATCTTTGAAATCATTCAAAATCCATTTAACATTGATCTCGACAAATCATCTCTTTTGATTGACGGTACTAAAGAGGCTAACGGTTACTATAGTACCAAACCGTGAAATATAAACCAATTTCACATTCCATACAAGCAACATGATCATATTGATAACGTTATTCAGTTCAAAAGGTGAACAGTTTACTAATGACGGTCGATAATAAGTGTAACAGTCTATACTGTGCTAATAACAGAAAGGCAAGCATTATAACGTTTATAATGTTATAAATGTAACCACTGAGGTAAGTTACCTCAATTGGATTTAATCGTCAGAAATAACGATTAATTAAATTAAACGAACGTTTAATTTAACTGTTTTAGTCAAGATATGAATATAAAATCAACAATGAACGAACAAACAAACAACCATTGCACACAATTATAAAACCCGACTTATATAAAATATAAGAGGGGAGAACTGAGTGAGTTTAACTCACCTTGATTTCGTCCGTTCATTAACATAGTTCCGTTTGATAAAAATTAAATAGTTGTTTAATTTTATCAAAAATCCCAGTAGCTTCCAATGCTGCCCAAACCCGCTTCATCACGTCGGCTCGCCGATACGGTTCCGGCGTATCGTGCTTAGTTCGCTTCTGATAATACAATATACAATTATCAACATCCGACTATACAATTTAATTTATACCAATTTTTTTTATATTATTATTTAATTAACTAAACATAATTATTTAATTTAAGTTTACCAAACCAACTATCCTTTCCGGTTATAGACTACTATACTACACTAAGTAAATTGAATTGGTCTCAGCTAACACAAGTTATAACCAATATTGGATACATCAAAATATATTTTTCAACATACCTGTTGCTTTTCAAAACCACTCCCATGCTCCCAGAGACCCACCATCATATGTTGCATACCAATCTTACCACTGATCTTGTTTGGTTCCCAACGCTCGGATTTTTATTTATTTATTTGAAAGCCCAGCCCAACTTACTTTCGCATGGCCCATCCGTTTCCCCACTGCTCTTTCTTCTTCCCTTAGTCCCATCTCTCGCTTGCAGTCTTTCTTTGTTGCTCACGTTCCCTTCAATTCGCAGTCTGCTCCGCTCTTGTTCTACTTGTTTCCGCCCAGTTTTGTTTTTTTTTTTTGTTTTTTTGTTTTTTTTTTTTTGTTTTTTAAAGAAAAGGGACCGAAGTCCATAACTTGATTTGAGAACCTATACGTTGGTTTCACCAATTCCATGCGTTGGTTCCTCAATTGCTACTCACGCATGTCTCTCTGTCTTTTTTTTTTCTTTTTTTTTCCGCTCTTCCTTTCCGCATGCACACACAGTGCTCCGCCCGCCATCTCAATGCTCCGCCTTCAACTGCGGTGCTGCCGCACTTTCCCCCCCTCCGACAGCCGTTGTCCCCCACTCATCCGCATGCATCGCTCCTTCTTCTTCTTTTTTTTCTTTTTTTTACTGTTCGCAAAAAAAAGAAGAACGCCAGCTTCCTTCCGCATACAATATCCTCCAGACCCCTACCTGCGTTTCATTCCCACATTCCTTCTTTCGCATGCCATGCAGCTTCCGTTCATCGTCTTCTTTTATTTTTTATTTTATTTTTTTCGTTTGTTGCATATAAGAATTGGGTAATTATGCGATGGGGGACTGGGTATTTAAAGGAGAAGGTGCGTGCGAGTCACGGCTTAAATGCCTTGGAGAACACGGACAATTGTTTGGCACTCACGGCACTGTTTTCTTTGGGCATCACGGTTTTGTTTTGGTAGGTAGGGGAGCTGTGCTAGTTTGTACGGTTTACACAAGTGTGGAGCGCAAGGAAACATGCCGTGCAATGCAAACAAGGAAATAGAAAGGCTGAACGCAAGGAATTTAGGCAAAAGGAAAAGCATGGGATAGTTTTAATATTATTATAATACAACTAAACTTTGTTGTGAGAAATCCGGTTAAAAACCACTACATACGATCTTCAATTGAGATGAAGACACCTATTCCTAACATAAAAAAATATTCCGGATCCAATGGGATAGGTTTCGTCGAATTCCGACATCGTTTGCGAAAATCCTTTAGAAAATATCGATGAAAAACACCGAGCATTAATTCCTTAAAATTACAGAAAAAATCCTAAAAATATGAGGCCTTGACGTTTCACTAGACCTCTTCCTAAGGTTTCGTATGAAACTTGTTTCGTTGAATTTGTGGTTCGTTTGACCAGTTAACCATTCAGATAAAGTTACCTACACCACTATGTATTCATGTATGAGCGTTGCAGACTGAAATAAAAATACAGTCGTGTTCAGTGAGGTGTCGCGATCCCAAAAATATAATAATACCGGTAGTTTAACTTATATTGTGAAATCCCAAAATGTTGATTACAGGGTGCAAAATACTCCACATAAAAAGTTGCTTATTTAATTAATTAAAAATTACCATAAAATTCTAAAAATTAAATTACCACTACGCCTCAAAAGAACCTAGTCTAAATTCGAAACCGATATGCAGTTATATCCAATAATCCGTTACGATCGATAAATGATTACGCCGCTGTTTTTCAGCCAAATTGATTTGGGCATAACTTCCAATCTACATGACGAAATCCCGATTGTTCTCTTCCACTAGAAAAATATACTTCTCCAGCTCCGTACATTTCTTGTTTCACAGAAATCCGATTTAAAACGGACTCTGTATATCCAGTTGAAGTTCAAAACTCTATTTTACGAACTGCAGCGCTGTTCTGAGCTCGTTTTATAATTATATGAATATATAACGTTCAAACTTCGTTTTAATAGCGATTTAAATATTAAAACCCTTTTATATTCCAAATAAAATATTTAAGATAAATAAAATATTTGGCTGCCAAAAATACGGGACGTTACATTCTTCCCCCCTTAAAATAATTTCGTCCTCGAAATTGTTGAGGTATGAAAGAATGTTACAAACCCATTAGTTTCCAAATCAAATTTATTATAAATCAAAAACCAATTCAATATCATAAATAAATATTTTTCAAAAATCTTCGAAAATTCACTAACACCTTAAACTTTGGAAAAATTTGGCATAGTCTCCCCTATACGGAGGACATCTGCAATATCGCAGGTTCAAGAAATATATATACATCGACCAACGGTCGGAAAACAAAAATCAAAACCTCAGAATCCAAAATTTTATATTTTCGCGTAGGCGTACCTTTTTGCGAGTGCTACTGAGCGTGTTTGCTTAACGTATATGTGATTTACTCAACCAATATCAATCTGCCTATCTCTTTGGCACCTGTACTTAACTCAATTCACATATCAGTAATAAATATGTGAAATTCTCAAGTACTATCTTATTAATTAACATTATAACCATATTAATCCAAAAACCAAGCGGATAATATCAATCCATTATCAACTACTGGGTTGAATCCTAAATTCCAATCCATATGTGGTTTCATTCCAGTTTAATTGTACCGGAAATTATTCTTCAGTTTATAAATCATTTAGCTCCCTTAAATTTTGTTAATTATTCCATCAAACAAACTATCAGCCAATACAACCAATTCAGAATCAACAACCAATACACAACCAAATCAACCAAATTAATTGAATTTACATTCAATATTAATATTTCATTTTGGTTTCACAGATTTGGTTATTATTCATTCTTTAAATTTTCAATTTATTTAATTCAATATCAATATCATTCCTAATTTAATTCAACTTAACAAATATAGGTTTCAATTCAAATTTTCAATTTGATTTGAATTCCATTTGAATTGATCAAACATATTTATATCTCAATAATTGTATAAAATTATTCTTTCCTATACAAAAATACGATTTTGTGTAAAATTATTTCATTTCCCTCTTTTCAAAACAATATTGTATCCATTGCCAGTTCTATGCTTCTCAACACTTGAACTGATCAACAAACATAATACAAAACATTTGTATATAAAATTTACAAATACGCTCTCATATATATACACTCAATCTCGATCTAGGGTACTACTAACCCAATCTCTATCGAGTTTCATCACAGAGCCAAGGTTATTCCTAAACCATTGCTCTGATACCAACTGTAGCGACCCAGGTTCCAGTACCATTTGAGCTGACCCAAACCACACCAGTCCAACCCAAAGTGCACTGGAAAATGGATACTATAAGAAAGAAGTTAGAGGGTGAGGTAAGAAAGAAAGAAGTATTAGAAGAAGAACAACACAACACAGAGTCAGAGTCTCACATCGCAGCGGAACAAAATATAATATGGAAATAAATCTTTATTGAGAGCTTTCAAAATTACTTACAGTATCAGAGTACATCAACATATCTGGACAGTTATATAACCTGTCCTCATATACAATCACACAGCGGAACAGTAGCTATATATATAACCATACGTTTGAACTCTTCCAGCTTGTCTCTGGACTTCGCAGCATCCGGTAACCTGGACCTGTACACCCCGGCCTAACCCGAGCATTTACAAAACACCGGGTCAGTCTGGTGAACCAGAGTGAGATAAACTCGCACAGTATTAAGGTATCACACAACTTGATTTTAAAGTAAAAATCTTTTCGAAAGAAAAGGATAATCGTAAGACCGAATCCACACATAAATACGGACGGTTTTTACCTTACGATAACCCAAAACAGTTTGAAATCAATAACTTGTCTGATATTATAATAGTGTCTAAACACAAGTAAATATAAATCTAGCGGAACGCTTGCATCTCACGCTCCACATATATAGTATACAATCAAAACCGCAGGCGCTTATTGGAGATTGGATTCCGACCTTGACAAGGTATGGGACCACCTACCGATAGTGTATCTCTAGAGGCGAATACACTGGGTTCAACAAGAACGTCTTGCAACCCGGCCCTCACATGACCGACCACTCATTTCGCTTGAGTGTATCGAATGTATATCACCAACGGTTGGGCTCAAACCACCGTTCCCTAATGGGCAGAATCGATAGAATAAGAACAAAAGGAATTTCTCTAGATAGGTGATTATACACCCTAATGGGAGCGACCCACATAGCCATGCTGCCTGCCCGATTTCTGTCATCTCCCGGTTGATAAGGCTTGAGGCTACGCTTAATCAGCACATCATATTTACTTCAAATGTCACATCGTCAGATCCATCAACAATCACTAATTGATGTCTACAACAGTACATTACGTGTTAGCTAAAAGAAGTTTCCTTCTCCGCTTCCACTCTTGGTATGGTTGAAGAAATCAATGTACGTGACCTTTTCTGGAAATACTCTGTCAGACATTCATCCATACAAGTCACCCAGGAACAGGATGAACCGAAGGTACCCTCCTACTGCATTCTAGGAATCACCCTGGGAATCAGTAACGAGAAGTCCTTGCAATCCGTAGATTCCAACCACGACCGAATCACAGTTTATTTCTGGTTGCAAGTCAGAGATTTTAAGTAATCCTTCCGCTTATGAAGATCCACGGTCTTTAATAGCTCCATCTCGAATCAGCATCTTCATCGTATTCGTATTTGCTGGACGGAATGGTTTTCGAATATAAATTCGATCCCGGTCTTTCCGTACCAACAATCGCATGGGCCAATTTTGATAGTCGGTTATTTAACTATCAAATAAAACAACCATTCATCCATAAAAGAAAATGGATTCACTGATTCAATACTCAGTATCATTTAGCCTCTTTAACGAACCGTCCGTTGTTTATATCCTTTAAATTTCCCATATTTGAACATCGGCTTTTACTTCTTATGAAATAAGAATATTCTCCAAATTCCTTTTTATTCAACCTATAAACTGTTCAAAATAATCCACAATATCATTTACGGAAATCATAACTTATGTTTCCCTCAACTCTCCTGTTTATAAACTAATATCATTCTCGAATAATCCTGGAGTCGTTCAAGTTAGGGTATTTTAATTACCTCTCAGACCTTGACCAACTACATTCATGTCTTCAGAATAAATAGAAGTTTATTAATCACACGTTCCTTTGAAAATCCGATTTAAATCTCGACAAAGCTTCAATTCTAATTAGAATTCTTATGAAAATTCCTTAATATCTCTGTATTATGATGTTACAAATTATTTCAACAATTCAAGCCATTTGTTTAAAACCACATAAATAAAACTTTTATAAATCTCATATTAATACCTTATACATTTGTTATATTGATATACTTTTTCAAATTTCTTATATTGATCGAAACAATTTAACTTATCATCTGTAACAATATTACAGATTTCATTTCAAAGCCATTTTACTTTCACTTATCACATTCTCTTTAAATAATACTCGACTACCTATTTGTTATCTAAAATCATATGATAATCCTTTAAAAACTTATGTCTAAAATAGTTCACCCCATTTATAACCAGTGTTACAAAACACATTTACAAACCACTTGCTGCATTCATTAAATCAAAATCTTTTGCAAATTTATTACGATAACTTACCATTCTCTTTCACTTTCACATTGTTAACTGCATTCAAAAATCCCATTTCCAATTCATTATCGACAATTAACATTCGTTGTCGTTATTTAAATCTCATACTTCATTTACTCTCGCCAGCAGATACTATTCCGAACCTCGGAATATCACATTCCGATCTTCGGAATAACACTCATTTCGATCAATCATTCCGAACCTCGGAATAACACATTTCCGAACCTCGGAATAAGCCTCGCTTCCATTTACATAACTGAATCTCAGTCATAAATGTCATTTATAAATTCATAATCGTACTTTCAACTTTAATTTCTTTTAAATTATGAAATCCCCTTTCCAAATCATTATTCCTTTCAAATCTGTCAATTTGTCAAATCTTATTCACGAAATGTTATTTAATCGCATTTCGTATTCATTTGAAACACCAGTTGTTAAAACGATTGTTTATCACAAAATATCACTCTTTAAACTCTTTTATAAATTCTCGTCTATCCATGATTCAATTATTCCATTTTGATGTTTTAAAATCCATTCAAACTTCTTTTACGACCGTTAAGGCCTTTATCAAACCATTTTGGTATTTAAATAACCAATCCGAAAGTTTATATCATTTAAACATTTATTCAATAATATCTTACATTTCTATTTGTTATATCTTATATATTTATAAAATTGGTAAATTTAACTTTGACCATTATTTTTTTTTTACCAAAAATCATAGTTTGAAATCACATAAAAATATATTTATATCTTTGAAATCATTCAAAATCCATTTAACATTGATCTCGACAAATCATCTCTTTTGATTGACGGTACTAAAGAGGCTAACGGTTACTATAGTACCAAACCGTGAAATATAAACCAATTTCACATTCCATACAAGCAACATGATCATATTGATAACGTTATTCAGTTCAAAAGGTGAACAGTTTACTAATGACGGTCGATAATAAGTGTAACAGTCTATACTGTGCTAATAACAGAAAGGCAAGCATTATAACGTTTATAATGTTATAAATGTAACCACTGAGGTAAGTTACCTCAATTGGATTTAATCGTCAGAAATAACGATTAATTAAATTAAACGAACGTTTAATTTAACTGTTTTAGTCAAGATATGAATATAAAATCAACAATGAACGAACAAACAAACAACCATTGCACACAATTATAAAACCCGACTTATATAAAATATAAGAGGGGAGAACTGAGTGAGTTTAACTCACCTTGATTTCGTCTGTTCATTAACATAGTTCCGTTTGATAAAAATTAAATAGTTGTTTAATTTTATCAAAAATCCCAGTAGCTTCCAATGCTGCCCAAACCCGCTTCATCACGTCGGCTCGCCGATACGGTTCCGACGTATCGTGCTTAGTTCGCTTCTGATAATACAATATACAATTATCAACATCCGACTATACAATTTAATTTATACCAATTTTTTTTTATATTATTATTTAATTAACTAAACATAATTATTTAATTTAAGTTTACCAAACCAACTATCCTTTCCGGTTATAGACTACTATACTACACTAAGTAAATTGAATTGGTCTCAGCTAACACAAGTTATAACCAATATTGGATACATCAAAATATATTTTTCAACATACCTGTTGCTTTTCAAAACCACTCCCATGCTCCCAGAGACCCACCATCATATGTTGCATACCAATCTTACCACTGATCTTGTTTGGTTCCCAACGCTCGGATTTTTTTTTATTTATTTGAAAGCCCAGCCCAACTTACTTTCGCATGGCCCATCCGTTTCCCCACTGCTCTTTCTTCTTCCCTTAGTCCCATCTCTCGCTTGCAGTCTTTCTTTGTTGCTCACGTTCCCTTCAATTCGCAGTCTGCTCCGCTCTTGTTCTCCTTGTTTCCGCCCAGTTTTGTTTTGTTTTTTTTTTTTTTTTTTTTTTTTAAAGAAAAGGGACCGAAGTCCATAACTTGATTTGAGAACCTATACGTTGGTTCCACCAATTCCATGCGTTGGTTCCTCAATTGCTACTCACGCATGTCTCTCTGTCTTTTTTTTTTCTTTTTTTTTCTGCTCTTCCTTTCCGCATGCACACACAGTGCTCCGCCCGCCATCTCAATGCTCCGCCTTCAACTGCGGTGCTGCCGCACTTTCCCCCCCTTCGACAGCCGTTGTCCCCCACTCATCCGCATGCATCGCTCCTTCTTCTTCTTTTTTTTCTTTTTTTTACTGTTCGCAAAAAAAAGAAGAACGCCAGCTTCCTTCCGCATACAATATCCTCCAGACCCCTACCTGCGTTTCATTCCCACATTCCTTCTTTCGCATGCCATGCAGCTTCCGTTCATCGTCTTCTTTTATTTTTTTTTATTTTTTTTCGTTTGCTGCATATAAGAATTGGGTAATTATGCGATGGGGGACTGGGTATTTAAAGGAGAAGGTGCGTGCGAGTCACGGCTTAAATGCCTTGGAGAACACGGACAATTGTTTGGCACTCACGACACTGTTTTCTTTGGGCATCACGGTTTTGTTTTGGTAGGTAGGGGAGCTGTGCTAGTTTGTACGGTTTACACAAGTGTGGAGCGCAAGGAAACATGCCGTGCAATGCAAACAAGGAAATAGAAAGGCTGAACGCAAGGAATTTAGGCAAAAGGAAAAGCATGGGATAGTTTTAATATTATTATAATACAACTAAACTTTGTTGTGAGAAATCCGGTTAAAAACCACTACATACGATCTTCAATTGAGATGAAGACACCTATTCCTAACATAAAAAAATATTCCGGATCCATTGGGACAGGTTTCGTCGAATTCCGACATCGTTTGCGAAAATCCTTTAGAAAATATCGATGAAAAACACCGAGCATTAATTCCTTAAAATTACAGAAAAAATCCTAAAAATATGAGGCCTTGACGTTTCACTAGACCTCTTCCTAAGGTTTCGTATGAAACTTGTTTCGTTGAATTTGTGGTTCGTTTGACCAGTTAACCATTCAGATAAAGTTACCTACACCACTATGTATTCATGTATGAGCGTTGCAGACTGAAATAAAAATACAGTCGTGTTCAGTGAGGTGTCGCGATCCCAAAAATATAATAATACCGGTAGTTTAACTTATATTGTGAAATCCCAAAATGTTGATTACAGGGTGCAAAATACTCCACATAAAAAGTTGCTTATTTAATTAATTAAAAATTACCATAAAATTCTAAAAATTAAATTATCACTACGCCTCAAAAGAACCTAGTCTAAATTCGAAACCGATATGCAGTTATATCCAATAATCCGTTACGATCGATAAATGATTACGCCGCTGTTTTTCAGCCAAATTGATTTGGGCATAACTTCCAATCTACATGACGAAATCCCGATTGTTCTCTTCCACTAGAAAAATATACTTCTCCAGCTCCGTACATTTCTTGTTTCACAGAAATCCGATTTAAAACGGACTCTGTATATCCAGTTGAAGTTCAAAACTCTATTTTATGAACTGCAGCGCTGTTCTGAGCTCGTTTTATAATTATATGAATATATAACGTTCAAACTTCGTTTTAATAGCGATTTAAATATTAAAACCCTTTTATATTCCAAATAAAATGTTTAAGATAAATAAAATATTTGGCTGCCAAAAATACGGGACGTTACAAGAAAAGTTTACATTTTTAAGAGTAGTTTACATTTTTAATGTGACAAAAAAAAAGAAAAAAAAGTTACTCTTTTAATGTAATTAGATTAAAAAGAAAATTTACATTTTTATGTATTAGATTAAGAAGAAAAATTACATTTTTATTGTATTAAGATTTAAGGAGAAAAATTACATTTTCATGTAATTAAGATTAAAGGATTAATTGACATTTTCATGTAAATAGTACTTAAAGAAGAAAATTACATTTTCATGCAATTAGATTTAAAGTAAATGAAATTTACATTTTAACGTAAATATATTTTCATTAAAAGAATTTAGAAGTGAAATTTACAGAATTAAGATGAAAATTACATTTTTATGTAATTGGATTTTCAATAAAAAGATTAAAGATTTGGAATTTACATTTTTATGTAAATAGGTTTTCAATGAAAATCATGACGATGGAAATTTACATTTTAATGAATTTGATTTCATTAAAAAGAGTAAAGGTATGAAATTTACATTTTCATGTGAAAAAAAATTAAACCACAAGATCATCATTTTGTTTGTATTGAAAAGATTGTCACAAAATTATCATTTTAGTTTTGCATTGAAAGATATAAAAAAAATTATTATTTTTGTTTTACGTTGAAAGAATAACAAAGCTATTATTTTTGTTACATTGGAATTAAACAAACAAAAATATATTCATTTTTGTAGAATTGAGGTTGACACCAAAATATATTGCATTTTTTGTTAGAAAATTGAAACGACACAAAAAATTTCATTTTTGTTAAATTGGAATGATACACGAAAATACATTTTTGTGTGAATTGGAGGGTTAAAGAAAAATATACATTGTTATGTTTAGGATGTGTTTGTGAATTAAAATAAGATAAACATTATTGTGTGTTATGCTATATATCAAAATGTTATGAAACCAAGCGTTCTTTACTTGTTATGATAATCACAATAATGAAACGGCCAAAGAAATTATATGTATATATAATTATATATATAAGTACTTTATAATTAAACTAATCACGCGCGGTAGTTCGCGATTCGACAATCGTAATTTCAAATAGTTATGCTAAAATATCAGACCGTCGGATTTTCCCAAGGCTGAAACCGTTAGGTCCGCCTTGGGAAGATCTTTCCAATGATATGAATTGTGTTAAAATCCAATGGTTAGATTTAGAGAAATTTGTAAAACAAATTTGGGTGAAAACAGCGCCTAGGTCGCCTATTGACATGAAGTGTTGTTAAATAAAATTCAATTATTTTTATATAAATAAAAAATAGAGATTAATCGTTATAAATTAATATTAATGATAAGAAATGATTTTAAATTATATATATATATATATATGAGGATCATTTGAAAAGTCTGAGTTCAATCTCATTTCAAATGATTATTCGTCGATCTAAGTCAAAGAGTTGAAGACGGTGATTGAAGACCGACGATCTTCATGTCGAATGGATGAGTTACCATTGACGCCCATGATTGGAGTAGCTACCTTGAAGGGGCTACAATGGTGGTCGTCCAGACTACTTGTTGATTGTTCGGATATGCGAGGTATAAGGTGTCTCCGGTTTCGTTCAGACCCAGAACGGACATGAAAATAGATTGTATGTTTGACGTTGTATTCCTTTATACGTTATTCATTGATCTCTGCTAAATATATATCTGTTTGGTGTTTAACACCCTTCTCTAAGACGTACGAGCTTAGAGGTTATATATTGGTAGGAATCAATGGTATTGTATGGATTGACAATGTGGCATGCTAAGTTGCATGGATCAAGGTTTTGTTGAAAAGCAGGCCTTGTGGATGATGATCAAAGCACAGTTTGAAAAGCATAGCTTTGTGTATTACGTAGCTTCACGAGCCTCACAACCCGGTTGAGTCTAAACCGGAGCAAGGGAACGCAGGGAGGGCAACACGTTTCTTTCTAGCTAGAAGTGGTGTTTGGGTTTAACACGGCCCGACATTTTACTTATGTGGATGATGGAATGAGACACCTCGGATATTAGGTCCAATAGGACCGGGAAACGTGTGTTAAGGAATAACTAATCCGCAAAATCCTATGTGCGGACCGACCATGCAGGATCCAAGGGTTCACTGCAGGGAATCCTGAGACATTAGCTAGAGTGTCTCGAATCGGTAAGGAGATCGTTCCTAGTTTTGACTCATGATGGAAACCTGTAACAACCCGTAAAATGCGAGCCAGTTTGAAATTTTTATTTTGGCAATTTTAGCGAATTTTGAATATTTAAAATAGATTATTTTAAATAATATCGACGAGAAATTTATTTTGAATTGAAATTCGACGTATATATTATATACGTCGTCGTTAGAATATAAATATTTATATATAATTATAAATAGAATTGAAAATGGCGCGGTAGTTCGATAATTCGATTTCAAACTTCAATTGAATGTACCGGGTGCAAAACAATCCGGATTTTAGTGAAACCAAAAATAATGGAATCTAATAGTGAATATCTTTCCAACGAATCCGAAAAATCAAAAGTTCGTAGCGGGAATCAAAAGATATGTCCAGTTGAAAATTCTGAATAGTCGCTATGGAATTCAGGCCCTTAAAAATGGACATTTTGCAAACGACCACGGATTTCGACGAAACCAGTTTTGTTGGGTCCGTGATGTCAAGTTATTGCTAGGTTTCAAATTTCGTAATTTTTAGAATCAATATGTGAGCGTGGCGAAGGAAAACGCGTTTGACCAGTTTCAGTTGATTTTAATCGACTGGAAATTGGCCATTTTTCTAACGGTCTCAGAATTCGTCGAAACTAGTTTTGTTAGGACCGTATCGTCAATACGAAGCTAGAAAATATTTTTCGGGAATTTTTAGAGTTAGTATGTGACCTCGGTAATTCGAAATGTACGTTTAGAATTCAATAAAGTGATCTAAATGTAAATTTAACGGAAACTGATTGTAACAGCCGAATCAGCTTGCGATACATATCCCATTGTGTTCGGAATGGGGGTTAAACGCTATGGACGACAGGTGGTGGGCCTCGTTTTGATGACGTATGTAAAAGTCAACTTTCAAAAATAATAAAATAATAAATAAAAAAAACCCCCTTATCTCCTTTGCCCCCCCCCCCCCCCGTCCAAATTCACTCAACAGAAAAAAAAAAAAAAAAACCCGCGATGCTCGAGACCTCGTCCACGCCCTCACCGCCATCGGAGCTGGAGCCGCCGCAACGCCCTACATCGGTGAACTCCCCCCCTCTGACGCCTCAGTTCCTCCACCTCTCAATTGAAACGCGGTGCCTAAAATCGAGCCCCAAGCCCAATCCGCTCGAAATCACCCGAAACCCTAGAACGCCGCCCTCCTCCCGTAGCCACCAGAAGGCCGCCGACCACCCCATCGTCCTCAACCATCTCCCATCTCCACGAAAACCAAAATGCAGTAAGTATTTTTATTTTACTTTTATTTTTATTTTTATTTTAGAGTTTAAAACTAATTTCGATTTTTAGGAATTAAAAACTGTTTTTTTTGTTAAATTTTAAAAACTGATTTTTTTTTTGTTAATTTTTAAAACTGATTTTTTGTTAATTTTTAAAACTGATTTTATGTTAATTTTAAAACTGATTAGAAAAAAGGTTAAAACTTTAAATAGAAAAAGGTTAAAACTTTAAATAGAAAATATAAATTTGAAATGATTTTTAAATATAAAAATTAGCATTGTTGAAAATATATCTATATCACAAAGTTTTGAATATGTATATATCACAAGGTTTTGAAAATATATGGGAATGTTTTAAAAATATATATCATGTGATTTTTATATATTGTACATCGAAGTAAAAATATGATTTTTATATATTGAACTTCGAAGTAAAAATAGGATTTTTATATATTGTATAGCATAGTAAAAATTCGATTTTTACATATGTAGTGAATACGGGCAACGAAGGTGATAAAAAGGCGAGAACGACGAAGAATTCTGCAAAAGAAGTGCCGTGGAGCTAGGATAGCTATATGTGAGAATTTCTCACCTTTCAATTTCTTTTCTAATTATATATATATACTAGGATGCAGACGGTGCTTAGTAGCACCCGACACAATCGTCCACAGACCATGGACTTGTTTGTTTGATTGCATAGATTAATTAGATTATTTGATTGAATTGAATTGTTTGGTGAAATGGAATGTTTTGATTGATGTGTGAATGGCGTGGGCCTTCACTAGACCGGGGATAAGGCTAGGCCTCGTCCCGTTTCTAGTATCGTGCCGTTATGCCGCCGAAATTTTCTAAAATGAGTTAGAAAAATAAAAATAGCATTTTATTTAAAGAATGAACTGAATAGAAATTCATATGTTGGAATAAAATGTTGTCGTTAAAAATATAATTTTTAACGTGAATGTGAATAAATAAATATTCATTTACAAACCAGACGGTTTGTTTATGTACACTTATTTGAAGGACATTGATTGGGTCGATAAAATTTTACACATCGCCCAACTGCACAAATAAAATATGCGTTTGATTGTTTGAAACCCCACACGGGTGTTGGGATGAAATTTGAAGTTCACTCATCCTGATTGATTTAATATGTCGATCGATTGATTGACAGGCTGTTATAAGCGTTAGATATTTATATTTGATGCTTATACAGTGTAGTGCACTTTGGTTGATGGTTGATTATTTTTCCATGCTATCGTATACATGTGTTGTATGAAAATCCATATAATTAACTTTATATGGTAATTGATTGGGCCTCATTCCAATTTGAAAAATAAAGAATGAAATGAATTGAATTGAAAACGATTTCGAAATGAATTGAATTGAAAACGATTTCGAAATGAATTGAATTGAAAACGATTTCGAAATGAATTGAATTGAAAACGATTTCGAAATGAATTGAATTGAAAACGATTTCGAAATGAATTGAATTGAAAACGATTTCGAAATGAATTGAATTGAAAACGATTTCGAAATGAATTGAATTGAAAACGATTTCGAAATGAATTGAATTGAAAACGATTTCGAAATGAATTGAATTGAAAACGATTTCGAAATGAATTGAATTGAAAACGATTTCGAAATGAATTGAATTGAAACCGAATTCGAATTGAATTGAAAGCGAATTGAAATGAATTCAAATTGAATTGAAATTTGAATTGAATAGAAATGAATTTTAAAACGAATTTATAAAGAAGAATTCAATTTTGATTTGAATTGAAAAGGAAGTTGAAATTGCTTTTGAAACGAATTTAAAACTATTTATATAATTCGTTTTAAATAGAAGTCGACGAAGTATATATTATATATAATATATATATAATATAATGGCCTGAATAGAACGCGCCGCGCCGCGGCAGTTCGTGAATTTCGACCATTTATTTCAAACGGACATTACGGGAGATCCGACCGTCGGATTCTCCTAAAACCGGAACCGTTGGGTTCGTATCGAAAAGAGCTTTCTAATGAATATTAGAAATTTGAAATCTAACGGTTGGATTTGGAATTATGTCCAAATCAAATTTGAAAAAGGTCGCTGTAAGTGCAGTTCGATGGCCATTGATGGAAATCGACTGTACGGGCCTTGATAAAATTACTAAAAATAGTAATAATTTGTGTAAAATCATAAGAAATGATTTGTGAAGATTTGGGATGAAAAACTCCATATTTGAAAGGATAAAAATAGATTTTTATCGAAATGAACTAGTTTTGAACTAGAATTATAATTCTATTTATTTTTAAATAAATATATTGAATTTGAAAAGGGTTTTGAAAATAACCAAAATTTCCAATGATTGCATTGGAGTGGATTTGAATTGAAATTGTCTTCGGAATATTTCGATGTTGGAATTCGTGATTATACAGATGTTGTTATGGAAATTTGAAAGATATATATTTATATCGTTATTTCCAATACGACATTTGTTAGTCGTAGAATTTGATATTGAATATAAGCCGATATATTTTCTATTCAGAGCCTTATATTGAATATCGAATGTGATTTGGGTTTGTCGTGAGTGGTGTCTTCACTAACACTGTTCTTGAACCCAGTTGAGAAAAGATTAAATCTTTTTATTTAGATTTAATGAAGTGTACCAATTAAATAATATTTAATTGGAATTGAATTGATATTGATTTTTGGGTTTATCGTGAACAGTGTTTTAAACAACACTCGTTCTTTAACCCGATAATTAATGAATGTGGTTTTGGGTTTATCGTGAACTGTGTTTTTAAATGACACCGATTCTTTAACCCAGTTAAAGATTAAAACTAAGTGGAGTTTTAATGAATCTTTAATTAGATTGAAAAGATCGAGAATGGAGTATCACCAGTTTTACTCCAGGCGATAGTTAAATCTTTAATTAGATTTGAACGTGAAATGGTAATTGAATTTACCGATAACACCGTGGTGTTAGATATGAAGTATAACCAGTTTTACTTCATGGGATGAATAGGTTGGGATTGGGAAATAAAATAAATGATTACTTCGGTGTGGTTCGCTAATCCCGACTAGTTTGAATTGATATTCAAAGGAGATTAAAGAATAAATTTAAAGAATTTATCTTGGATAAAATTAATGGGAACTTTTCCCAAAGTATAGGAATATTTGGATAAAAGAATATTCTGAATTGGAATGAGGCGTATGTTGTGTTTGTGTAACACTTTTATAATATATACGCGAGTTATTCAGTAAGACCGGGTTTATCCCATTCTGAATAACTGATTCGACGTGGTGTCGAAGATGAAGACGGTGGTCGAAGACCGGAAGTCTTCACGTCGTTTGGGTGATTACTGATGATCTTGATTGGGCTGTACACCCAAGAAGATGGAAACAGTTGGTGATCGTCCAGACGTACTTGGAGATCGATGGATTTGCGGGGTACTAGGTGCCTCCGGTTTCGTTCAAACCCAGAACGAACTTGTAAATGGACTGTGTGTCTGACATTGGATTTTAGTCTGTGTGATTGATTTCTATTAAATATATATCTGTTTGGCGGCGGAGAATTTATTCTCTTGCTTAACGCCCTTCTCTGAGACGTACGAGCTCAGGGGTTATATATTGATGGATATCAAACGCATGGAGTGAATTGCCTGTGTGGCATGCCTAAGTGGCAATTGATCGAGGCTTCTGTTGAAAAGCAAAGTCTTGTGGTGATGATCGAAGCACGGCCTTTGTGGCGTAGCTTTGTGTAACGTTTACTTCGCGAGTTTCACACCCGGTATGAACCAAAAACGGGAGAGGACATCAGGGAGGACTTGCGTTTCTTTCTAGCTAGAAGTGACGTCAGTGGTTTTACATGCCCTGACGGGTTTGACTTATGTGGTTGTTGCTGTTGCGAGGCGCCTCGGATTGTTCGGTCGTTCTCGAACCGATGGAGTCATTTAGTTGGCTCACTTACACCCCATAGGGTGGGGAAACGTAGTGTTCAGGCATAATAATCCACATCGGTGGACCGACCCTGACGATCTAAAGGGTTGATGCGTTCTGATCCTGAGGCTCGGGCTAGAGAGTCTCGAATCGGTTGAGGACTATCTTTTGCCTCGGTTCATAGATGGAAACCCAATTTCCAAATACGTGACATGTGCGGTTTTAATTGTAGAACTAGTATGGCGACATGATATATGGTACCCATGCCGCCTATGATTGATACTTATGATTTGAAGTTGTTTTATACACTATGCACTTATAATAGTATCAAATGATTTGTTTTAAACGTATCAAGCATTCTTTGGCTGTTATAAGGGAAAACCCTATCCCCCGGCTTGCGTTGCATTGTGTGATAGGACCTGGGTCTTATAACAGCTTCATCTTTCTTTATTTAGCATTGCGCTGTTGTTTCATGCACTGGTATTCTTGGGAGGAAACCCGTTCCGTGTTATACGGCGTGGTCCCTTGATTTACCTAACTTTTAAAATAAAGATCAATAACTGTTTTAATTCTCACACCAGTCCCATGACTGACCTGGAGTTTATTGTTTTAACCTAAACTCTGGGTGCCCTTATTTTGACACGGGAAGCTAGTAGTTTTGGTTTTGCAGATTTATATTCACAGGATCCTGGTTTACAGCTGGAACGATATCCGGAAAGCTTTGTATCCGTATATCCCTTCTAGTTGTGTATTGTATTATTTTCCGCTGCTATGTATTTAAATGCAATTTAAATCTCTGATATTTCTGTGTAATATTTATTCGTACTCTGTATATTCTTGTAATCTGATGCATTGTTGTAATATACAATGAAATGTTCTTCTGTATGCGTTCTGTTTTGTCTTGTTCTCAAACGATAGGGCGTTTCGAACGGTCTGGGTCGGTTTAGCGACTGGTTCGGACCGAGCGAAATTCCCTGTTCGTCACAAAACCCAATTTCCAATACGACCCTACGGACTTGATTGTATTACTAGTATGGAGGCATAACATATGGTAGCTATGCTTCCTAGGATTGATACATTTACTTTGAAATGTTTTTGAAACATATACACACTAATAATAATATCAAATTCGTTTTTATCGTACTAAGCATGTTTAATAATCATAAGGTAAAACTCTATCCTCTGGTTTGCATCTCATTGTGTGATGGGACTTGACTCTTATGATGATTCCATTTTTCTAAAAAGTATTGCGTTGTTTAACGATTTACTTTAATTTATGCACCGGCAATCCATTGGAATAAAACCCGTTCCGCGTTAGCGGCGTGGTCCTTGGATTTGCCTTATTGCTATTAGTTATATTAGTTAAGAATTCCCACACCAGTCCCATGACTGACTCGTAGTTTGTTTCACTTTGCAAACTCGGGTGCCCTCATTTCCACACGGGCAGTCGAGTAGCTTTTTGCAGATATTTATCTCTTGAGCAGGATCTGGATCGAAGCCTAAAGCTGGGTCCAGAGCATAGAAGTCTTCCGCTATTTATTGTATTTAATTTATTGTAATTTGTCTTCCACTGTAATTTTATTCGATGTACTCTGATATATTCTGTACTCTGTTATAACATTATTGTGATTTTTATAAAAGTCTGCTGTTGTTGTTCTGATGTTGTTGTATTCCCAGAGTTAACGTATTCAGGTTTTGAACGGTCTTAGTCGATTTTGCGATCGATTGAGTCCGGGCTAAACCCGAGCCGTTACATTTGGTATCAGAGCTCTGGTTAGCTCAAATTTTGGGGTACAACTCATTAGAACTAAACAAAAGACTCATCAGAGATTGGATTAGTAATATCCAATAAGAATACTCATTAGAGATTGGATTAGTAGTATCCTAGAATGAGAAAACTCATTAGAGATGGGGTTAGTAATGCCCTAGAATGAGTTGAGAGTGCCCAGTTTATAATTAACGTATTTTTATTATATATAATCCGATCTTTGAAAATATGATTTTTGAATATATAAAGTTATGTATTTTAAAAGATAATCAACAAATAAAATTATTTAAGATAGGATACTTAAACAACTTTTAGCTTCGTTCATTTTCGAGGACGAAAAGATTTCAAGTAGGGGAGATTGCAACAACCCGCAAATTCTGAACCAGTATAATGTTTTTTTAGAAAATGCGTCAAAATTTAAAATTCCATTATTTTTAAATTATTAAATTAAATTATTGAATATAAATTGGTCCAAAATGAAATTATGATATTATTAATGAAATTTAGTTATTTTTGTTGAATATTAGATTTCAAATAATGTATATTCTAGATTAATAAACTATAGCAACATACCTATACCTTTGGCGGCGTTTAAGTGAACTCTAATTTTGTTTATGTATTATTTAATTTATATGGTTTTAATCTTCTTTGTTATTCATGCCAACAATGACAATTATCATGTATTTATCCATATTTTGTTTGGTTGTTTTATGTTTTACATTTAATTAGTATGTCTTCCAATATCACATGCCCCTTTTAAATCTTTTTACTAAGGATAGAATTTGTTTACTAACAATGATTTTTAAATTACACACAATTTATTGCATGTCTATTTGACTTAAACTTAGTAAAATTGAGCAATCAATAAATTAGTTTCAAAAATCTCATCAACTATTATATATTGGGAGTGTTAATTTCATAGTGCATAAATTATTTAAAAAAACTTTACATGCATACAAAGACTTTCTCTCTCTCTCTCTCTCTCTCTATGTATATATATATATATATATATATATATTAGTCAATATATTTAGATAGAAAATGTAACACCCCAAAAGTTTACAAGTAATAATAAGTTAAATAAGAAAATGAATTTAATTATTTTGATCATAAACGTCCAAATTTGGCGATGGGAACTTCACCATTTAATCCGTAGCGATTAATTAATGAAATAAATTTAATTAATAAAAATTGAAAATAATGAAAAATGAACATTTTGCATATGTTGAAATTTGTAGTGACCCGCATTGGCAGAGGTATTATAATTAATTAATTTAATAAATGGTGATTTAAAAGGGATTAATGGTCATTGAATTAAATAATGGTAAATATTTAATTAAAATAATAATTAAATAATATATTAATTCTGAAATAATCAGAATTGGCTGAAATGGCGATATGGTGTGAACTGGATCATCTATGATATTTAATTCAGCTTAGAATTGAATTTGAATAACGAATATATTATATAAACAACAGTTTGAACGTATAAATTATAATATAATTATAATCGAGCTTTAATGGCGCTGCAGTTCATAAATTGGCAATTCGAACTTCAACTGAATGTACAGGATTCGTTTTAAGCCGGATTTCTGCGAAACAAGAAACGTGTGGAGCTGGTGGAGTATATCTTTCTAATGGAAGAGAAAAATCGGGATTTCATTGTGCAGATTTTGAGATATGACCAAATCAAATTTTAGAAAAGTCGTTGTGGAATTCCTTTATAATTTATAAAGGAATTATTTATATTTTAAAAGGGAATTTCAATATAAATCGAATATCGGGTTGGCCCAGATTTGAAATATCAAGTTATAAATCCCAGTAGAGCTGTATGGTATTCTACTATGAGTATATACGATAATATAAATTTATTTGTATTTAATTTAATTTAATTTAAATTTATTTATATGTTAAAATGTGTCATCCAGACCTTTAAAAATAGCCAGTTTTGCAAACGGAGTCGGAATTCGACGAAACTAATTTTGTTGGATCTGCAATGTCAAATAGTTGTTTGATTTCCAGTTTCGTGATTTTTAGAGTCACTGTGTGGCCGTACAGAATTTTAGAGTGAAAAACAGTCAGTATTTTGACAGTTAAAAATACGCTGTATGAGCATACGAAGTCGAAATTTGACGAAACTAGTTTCGTTGGAACCGTAGTGTCGAATTGTAGCTGCATGTTCAGTTTCGTAATTTTTGGGTGTCGTATATAATCACGAGAATTTTTAGAAAGCAAAATGAATATAGAAATGAGAATATACCGGGAATATTCCATTTTACAAAATATCTTAAATATCTAAATCCCCTATATATACCCCCCTTACAAATTCCTTAAGACCAAATCCTCCTAAAAACCAAAAAGAAATGCGCTGCTGCTTATTTTTCTTCTTACAGTAAATGTTCGATCTCAAAGAAATCAAAACAATTCACTGATATTTCTATAAATCCTCTAATGAATATATTCACCATCACCATCTCATACGCTTTGATTCTAGGGTGGTTTCATGAATTGCGGTTCACGTTCAGGGGTATTGGATTTCCACAGTCGCACCTAGGGTTACATTGTTCGAATGATTTGGGCATCGATTGGTGTATTCGAGTTTATATTGGAACTCGTGAGGAAGTTGTGAACATTTCGTGGGTTTTTGGTTCGATTTGGGGTGGAAAATGTTTGGTACCTTTTTACTGTACGACGGATTTGGGGTTTCGACGGACATGAACGAGGTGATGCGAGCTTGTCGAAATGAGTACAGGGTGGTGCGGTTGCGGATGGAGAGTAGTTTGGTGGTCTTCGAGTTGAAAACTGTGGAGTGACGAAGGAGCAGTGGGCGGAAGTTCGGCCATGGTTGTGAACGACTGGAGCATTGCGGTTTTGAGTTTTGGAGGAAGATGAACGAGATTGGGTTTTGTAAAGTGTTTTCAAAGTTGAGGAGGAGAAGTACTGGCCCGTGAGTATGTTTTGGTTGAGGAGGAGAAGTGTTTGGATCGATCTGTGTATGGGGAGGGATTGAAATGGTGAAGAGGAAAACAGACAACGTATGGTTCAAATGTTGATGGTGGGTGGTGTTAACAGAAGTCGTGTTCTGTGTTTATACTGGAGAGATGAGGTAAGGTAGTTTCTGTTTGGAGAGTGTGGATCGGTGGAAATTGTTGGAAATGGCTCACTGCGAAGGATTAGGATCGAATTGAAAATCTGGGAAGAAGTTGGTTAAAATTTGTAATTAAGCTTTGTGGTAAATGTTGGGATTGAACCAGGCAAAGGGTGAGGTAACAAAGAGGTTTGCTGAATTTAGTTAGACATGGGGGTGAAGGCTAAGTTGTAAATCGGTGGGTCTGCTAATATCAAATGATGGAAAAGAAGGATAATTACAAAATTGACGAAACAAGTGGTGTTGGAACCGTATCGGAGAATATTACGCAACATAACTGATGGGGAGTGAAAACAGAGCTCGTTACAATTTATAGCAAAATAAATTGTCCGTCTGAATCAAGCGATGGTTATCATTATTAACGATGATCGTCCAATGTGAGTAAATCTCACCAACTCTAAACAGATTATAATTTCATGTTGTATTTTTAGAACTGTTAGAGATTGTCTGATTTACTGTGTGTTGACTGTTTGATTAAACTGCTAGTCAGTTAGTTGGATTTCTATATTGATTTTGTTCAACAGAATATATCATATGAAACTGAAAGTGATGTTATCTATATTGTTTAACATCTGTGATGTAGGGAAACAGGTTGGAGGAATCCGACTGGATTCCTTAACATTTATTTTACTGTGATTTATAAATTGTGATATATGATGTGACATATAATCTGACATTGATTGTGTGTGTTTGAACGATATTTGTCGTTGCTATATGGTGTGTTAAATACCATAAGAAATACTAGAATGTGGAAAAGGGATTTTTAAAGTATATTTTGAAAATAATTTATTTTTATAAAATCAATGGATTTTATATTATAAAAGAAAAAGGATTTTTGAATAAAGGAATTATATTTGTAAATCAAATATAAGGGAATTATATTTGTAAATCAAATATAAGGGAAATATTTGTAAAACAGATATAGAAGGAAATATTTGTAGAACATTTACAAATAGATTAAAAGGGATTATTTATTTATTTAGGAAATAAATAGAAATAGAATAAAGGAAATATTATTAGAAAATAAATATGATATTTTAAAAGGAGTTAGAATTAATCAGTTAGAGTTAAAGGAGTTAATCAATTAGAGTTAACCAGTTAGAGTTAATCAGTTAGTGTTAATCAGTTAGAGTAAATCGATTAGAGTCAAATCAAACTAGAGTTATCCAAATACAGTTGATCGAATATTAATTATTCGAATAAGAGTTAATCAGTTAGAGTAAATCGATTAGAGTCAAATCAAACTAGAGTTATCCAAATACAGTTGATCGAATATTAATTATTCGAATAAGAGTAAATCAAATAGAGTTAAAACAATATTAGAAACTCACTAGAGATTAGTTAAGTCGAATTGTTTTCTAAGTGTGGATCTGATGTTGGTTTCGACCTTCGGGGTTTATACTTAGAGAATTGTTCTCCTACTAGTTTACAGTTAGATTCTGATAGTTGTGGAATGGTAGTGATTGATGATTGATTGATAGTATTTCCATTTGGAAATAATATCGTTGTTTGCACACCTGTTTTCTTCGATAGTTAAATCACAGACTATCGAAGTTTTGACCATTTTAATGTTGTTAATATGGAGAGACCGGTTGGATTATTATCCAAAGAACCACTCTGTATTGGCATAAGCGTTGCAAATCATATATGCCAAAGATAATTGAAGACGGAGTAAAGTGCAAGGGCTGTTATATAAATCTTAGATAACAGTGCCTAAGATGGATATACTGAATAGTACCTTCGGTTCATCCTGTTCCTGGATGACTTGTATGGACGGATGTCTGACAGAGTATTTCCAGACGATCATGTATATTGATTTCTCCAACCGTACCAAGAGTGGAAGCGGAGAAGGAAACTTCTTTTAGCTAACACATAATGTATGGTTGAGAAAGTCAATCATTTATTTGATGGATTTGATGATGTGGCATTCAAAGTGAATCTGTTGTGATGATAAAGCGTAACTTCTAGCCTCATCAACCGGTAAATGACAGAAATCGAGCAGGCAGCATGGCTAGGTCGGTCGCTCCGAAGTAGGGTGTATAATAACCTGATCTAGAGTTTCATTTATTTCTAAAAATCTATTGTCGATACTGTCCCATTCGGGAAACGGTTGCTGATCCCAACCGTTGGTGATATACATTCGATACACTCAAGCGAAATGAGTGGTCGGTCATGTGTGGCCGGGTTGCAAGATGTTCTTTCTGAACCCAGTGTATCCCTTTCTAGATGTACACTAGCGAAAGGTGGTTCCATACCTTGTCATAGTGGGAAATCCATTACCCAATACGTATTTGCGTTTTTGATTGCATACTATATATGTAGAACGTGAGATGAAAGTGTTCTGCTAGGTTGATATCTATTTGTATTTAGACATTATTATAATATCAGAATGATATTGCTTTTCAAAGATGTTTGGATTCTTATAAGGTAAAAACCCGTTCCGTATTCACGGCGTGGTCTTATGAGATATCATATACCTGTTCAACTGTTATAAACTGTTTTACTCATACCAGTCCATGACTGACCTGGAGTTTATTTTGTTTTGTTTCCCTAAACTCTTGGGTGCCTAAATTTGTACGGGCAGTCAAGTAGTCGGGATTTACAAATACTTGAAGAGCTGGAGCAGGAGGCTTCAGGATCATATAGCTATAGTTTATTTCTGCTGTTGTAAGTGCTGTATTCTGATAAAGTGCTATTGTATACATAACTGTTATATTTCAAAGTTATGTTATATATTATATGTTATTCGTTCCGCTGTGAGATTCGTGTTACCCTGATGATGTAAGTTCTTCTTTTCTCCTTCTATTCTAAGTTTCTATCTTATCTATCCTCACCCTCTAATTTCTTTCATTTTAACCGGTATTTTCGATCTTGGATGTTCGATATGTGTGGTATATCGGATAACCAAGATCGCCAAAATCCCGGGTCATTACAGTTGGTATCAGAGCTTAAGTTAAGTGAATTACCTTGGCTCTCTGGCGTGACTCAGTAGAGATGGGATTAGTAATACCCTAGATTGAGTTTGAGTGTATATATACGAGTGAGCGTATTTGTTATTGATATAAAAATTATTTTATATTGTGGAGATTTATGGGCTGAGTTGTTTATGAGTTCTGGTCGATCGGTTTGATCCACTGTATCGGTAGGAGTTGGTAAACACTTGGATACGATGAATCATCATGGTATGTTTTGAAAAGAGGGTAAATGAAACAATTTTACCCAAATTATATTTTGATATAAAGGAGATATATTGGTTGTGATTATAATCGAGTAAGATTATAAGTAAAATGGTTATGTAAATAATCGATCAGAATCCATATAAGTAAATTATATGGAATCGAAATGAATTAAATCTGAAATTTAAATTAGAATTGGAATTATAGTCCCAGAAGTTGAAAAGTGTTTGTAAATGAATTTGGATTAAAAATAAGGAAAATTTAAGATCCTGGGAGATTTTAAATTGTTTTATAAGCAGTGTGAATTATATTTTGAAATGAATTTCAAAGTGGAAATGTTTAAAAATGGGTTTTATAGTACTGAACTCACTTCGATCACTGGGAAATAACTCTGATGATGATGGTCACATCATCAGTGTCATTTTCAAGTTGTAAGTGACAGATTACTACCAAAGAGGTTGTTTTTGAAATTGTTTAGAAAAGCAATTGTTTTGAATCTTGAAATGGGAAGTTTGATTTTGATGTGGCAAACTATTTAAAATTCCCAGGAAAAGATTGTTGAATTAAAACCAATTTGAATTAAAAGTTGGAAAAGCAATTGGAAATTAAGTTGAAATCAATTATGTGGAAATTGAATTGGATTAGAATAAAGGATATCGAGTAAATTGAAGTGTTGAGTAAGAATTTTGAATTGAGATTGGAATTTGAGTTTGAATTAAATTTGACTTAGGTATAAGCGAAAAATCGGTTGAGATGACATTTGTATATGTTGAATTGATAATAGGCAAAGTGCTAGAGTTGATATGCCCGACAAAAAGGTACAAGTTTATATTTGTTATAAGCATGAGATTTATGAGCCGAATTGGCAAGCCGCTTGGCTGTTTGATTTTCTTTTGGGAAGGAGATGGCCCAGAGAGGCGAGTTGGAGTTTGACCTATTGACCAGTATAAAGGAGGTGCTGGAGAAATTTTTCGAAAAGTTAAGGCGTTAAAAATTTTTCAGGATTTTTGGAAATTTTCGTTGATAAGAATTAATTAATAATTTAATTGAAATTAAATTGGTTCGGTTGAAACTGAAGTTAAGAAGTGAACAAATATGTTCTAACCAGTCGATAGGGTCGTCCTCTACCTTTTAGCAATTTCGAGGACGAAATTATTTTAAGTGGGAAAGATGGTAATGACCCGCATTGGCAGAGGTATTATAATTAATTAATTTAATTTTATAAATGGTGATTTAAAAGGGATTAATGGTCGTTGAATTAAATAATGGTAAATATTTAATTAAAATAATAATTAAATAATATATTAATTCTGAAATAATCAGAATTGGCTGAAATGGCGATATGGTGTGAACTGGATCATCTGTGATATTTAATTCAGCTTAGAATTGAATTTGAATAACGAATATATTATATAAACGACAGTTTGAACGTATAAATTATAATATAATTATAATCGAGCTTGAAATGGCGCTGCAGTTCGTAAATTGGCAATTTGAACTTCAACTGAATGTACATGATTCGTTTTAAGCCGGATTTCTGCGAAACAAGATATGTGTGGAGCTGGTGGAGTATATCTTTCTAGTGGAAGAGAAAAATCAGGATTTCATTGTGTAGATTTTGAGATATGTCCAAATCAAATTTTAGAAAAGTCGTTGTGGAATTCCTTTATAATTTATAAAGGAAATATTTATATTTTAAAAGGGAATTTCAATATAAATCGAATATCGGGTTGACCCAGATTTGAAATATCAAGTTATAAATCCCAGTAGAGCTGTATGGTATTCTACTGTGAGTATATATGATAATATAAATTTATATGTATTTAATTTAATTTTATTTAAATATATTTATATATTTAAATGGGTCATCCAGAGCTTTAAAAATAGCCAGTTTTGCAAACTGAGTCGGAATTCGACGAAACTAATTTTGTTGGATCTGCAATGTCAAATAGTTGTTAGATTCCAGTTTCGGGATTTTTAGCGTCACTGTGTGGCCGTACGGATTTTTAGAGTGAAAAACAATCAGTATTTTGACAGTTAAAAATACGCTGTGCGAGCATACGAAGTCGGAATTTGACGAAACCAGTTTCGTTGGGACCGTAGTGTTGAACTATAGCTGCATGTTCAGTTTCGTAATTTTTGGATGTCGTATGTAATCACGAGAATTTTTAGAAAGCAAAATGAATATAGAAATGAGAATATACCGGGAATATTCCATTTTACAAAATATCTTAAATATCTAAATCCCCTATATATACCCCCCCCCTTACAAATTCCTTAAGACCTAATCCTCCTGAAAACCAAAAAGAAATGCGCCGCTGCTTATTTTTCTTCTTACAGTAAATGTTCGATCTCAAAGAAATCAAAACAATTCACTGATATTTCTATAAATCCTCTAATGAATATATTCACCATCACCATCTCATACACTTTGATTCTAGGATGGTTTCATGAATTGCGGTTCACGTTCAGGGGTATTGGATTTCCACAGTCGCACCTAAGGTTAGATCGTTCGAATGATTTGGGCTTCGATTGGTGTATTCGAGTTTATATTGGAACTCGTGAGGAAGTTGTGAACATTTCGTGGGTTTTTGGTTCGATTTGGGGTGGAAAATGTTCGGTACCTTTTTACTGTATGATGGATTTGGGGTTTCGACGGACATGAACGAGGTGATCCGAGCTTGTCGAAATGAGTACAGGGTGGTGCGGTTGCGGATGGAGAGTAGTTTGGTGGTCTTCGAGTTGAAAACTGTGGAGTGACGAAGGAGCAGTGGGTGGAAGTTCGGCCATGGTTGTGAACGACTAGAGCATTGCGGTTTTGAGTTTTGGAGGAAGATGAATGGGATTGGGTTTGGTAAAGTGTTTTCGAAGTTGAAGAGGAGAAGTACTAGTCCGTGAGTATGTTTTGGTTCAGGAGGAGAAGTGTTTGGATCGATCTGTGTATGGGGAGGGATTGAAATGGTGAAGAAGAAAACAGACAACATATGGTTCAAATGTTGATGGAGGGTGGTGTTAACAGAAGTCGTGTTCTGTGTTTATACTGGAGAGACGAGGTAAGGTAGTTTCTGTTTGGAGAGTGTGGATCGGTGGAAATTGTTGGAAATGGCTCACTGTGAAGGAGCAGGATCGAAATGAAAATCTGGGAAGAAGTTGGTTAAAATTTATAATTAAGCTTTGTGGTAAATGTTGGGATTGAACCAGGCAAAGGGTGAGGTAACAAAGAGGTTTGCTGAATTTAGTTAGACATAGGGGTGAAGGCTAAGTTGTAAATCGGCGGGTCCGCTAATATCAAATGATGGAAAAGAAGGATAATTACAAAATTGACGAAACAAGTGGTGTTGGAACCGAATCAGAGAATATTACACAACATAACTGACGGGGAGTGAAAACAGAGCACATTACAATTTATAGCAAAATAAATTGTCCGTCTGAATCAAGCGATGGTTATCGTTATTAACAATGATCGTCTAATGTGAGTAAATTTAACCAACTCTAAACAGTTTATAATTTCATGTTGTATTTTTAGAACTGTTAGACATTGTCTGATTTACTTTGTGTTGACTGTTTGATTGAACTGCTAGTCAGTTAGTTGAATTTCTATATTGATTCTGTTCAACAGAATATATCATATGGAACTGAAAGTGATGTTATCTATATTGTTTAACATCTGTGATGCAGGGAAACAGGTTGGAGGAATCCGACTGGATTCCTCAACATTTATTTTACTGTGATTTATATATTGTGATATATGATGTGACATATAATCTGACATTGATTGTGTGTGTTTAAACGATATTTATCATTGCTATATGGTGTGTTAAATACTATAAGAAATACCAGAATGTGGAAAAGGGATTTTCAAAGTATATTTTGAAAATAATTTATTTATATAAAATCAATGGATTTTATATTATAAAAGAAAAAGGATTTTTGAATAAAGGAATTATATTTGTAAATCAAATATAAGGGAAATATTTGTAAAACAGATATAGAAGGAAATATTTGTAGAACATTTACAAATAGATTAAAAGGGATTATTTATTTATTTAGGAAATAAATAGAAATAGAATAAAGGAAATATTATTAGAAAATAAATATGATATTTTAAAAGGAGTTAGAATTAATCAGTTAGAGTTAAAGGAGTTAATCAATTAAAGTTAACCAGTTAGAGTTAATCAGTTAGAGTTAATCAGTTAGAGTAAATCGATTAGAGTCAAATCAAACTAGAGTTATCCAAATACAGTTGATCGAATATTAATTATTCGAATAAGAATTAATCAGTTAGAGTAAATCGATTAGAGTCAAATCAAACTTGAGTTATCCAAATACAGTCGATCAAATATTAATTATTCGAATAAGAGTTAATCAAATAGAGTTAAAACAATATTAGAAACTCACTAGAGATTAGTTAAGTCAAATTGTTTTCTAAGTGTGGATCTGATGTTGGTTTTGGCCTTCGGGGTTTATACTTAGAGAATTGTTCTCCTACTAGTTTACAGTTAGATTCTGATAGTTGTGGAATGGTAGTGATTGATGATTGATTGATAGTATTTCCATTTGGAAATAATATCGTTGTTTGCACACCTGTTTTCTTCGATAGTTAAATCACAGACTATCGAAGTTTTGACCATTTTAACGTTGTTAATATGGAGAGACCGGTTGGATTATTATCCGAAGAACCACTCTGTATTGGCATAAGCGTTGCAAATCATATATGCCAAAGATAATTGAAGACAGAGTAAAGTGCAAGGGCTGTTGTATAAATCTTAGATAACAGTGCCTAAGATGGATATACTGAATAGTACCTTCGGTTCATCCTGTTCCTGGATGACTTGTATGGACGGATGTCTGACAGAGTATTTCCAGACGATCATGTATATTGATTTCTCCAACCGTACCAAGAGTGGAAGCGGAGAAGGAAACTTCTTTTAGCTAACACATAATGTATGGTTGAGAACGTCAATCGGTGATTTGATGGATTTGAAGATGTGGCATTCAAAGTGAATCTGTTGTGATGATAAAGTGTAGCTTCTAGCCTCATCAACCGGTAAATGACAGAAATCGGGCAGGCAACATGGCTAAGTCGGTCGCTCCGAAGTAGGGTGTATAATCACTTGATCTAGAGTTTCATTTATTTATAAAAATCTATTGTCGATACTGTCCCATTCGGGAAACGGTTGTTGATCCCAACCGTTGGTGATATACATTTGATACACTCAAGCGAAATGAGTGGTCGGTCATGTGTGGCCGGGTTGCAAGATGTTCTTGTTGAACCCAGTGTATCCCTTTCTAGAGGTACACTAGCGAAAGGTGGTTCCATACCTTGTCATAGCGGGAAATCCATTACCCAATACGTACTTGCGTTTTTGATTGCATACTATATATGTAGAACGTGAGATGAAAGTGTTCTGCTAGGTTGATATCTATTTGTATTTAGACATTATTGTAATATCAGAATGATATTGCTTTTCAAAGATGTTTGGATTCTTATAAGGGAAAAACCCATTCCGTATTCACGGCGAGGTCTTATGAGATATCATATACCTGTTCAACTGTTTTAAACTGTTTTTCTCATACAAGTCCATGACTGACCCGGAGTTTATTTTGTTTTGTTTCCCTAAACTCTTGGGTGCCTAAATTTGTACGGGCAGTCAAGTAGTCGGGATTTACAGATACTTGAAGAGCTGGAGCAGGAGGCTTCAGGATCATATAGCTATAGTTTATTTCTGCTGTTGTAAGTGCTGTATTCAGATAAAGTGCTATTGTATACATAACTGTTATATTTCAAAGTTATGTTATATATTATATGTTATTCGTTCCACTGTGAGATTCGTGTTACTCTGATGATGTAAGTTCTTCTTTTCTTCTTCTATTCTAAGTTTCTATCTTATCTATCCTCACCCTCTAATTTCTTTCATTTTGACCGGTATTTTCGATCCTTGGATGTTCGATATGTGTGGTATATCGGATAACCAAGATCGCCAAAATCCCGGGTCATTACAAAATTTAACCAAACCATTGGTCTATGACGTTTATTTCATCAATTTTCATACATAATATTCTCCGAACGGAGTTCAAATTTGAGTTATTAATGTTTGAAGTTCTAATGTGGGAAGCAATTATATATTATATGTAAATTTGGTAATTTAATTAATTAAGATTGATTTACTACATCTAAATATTTTCATTTAAATCAAGGATCTAATTTGATGTAGAATAACGGGAAATATTTGATAAGAATGCAATCAATCATTATGGGATAATTAATTAACATTAAGAATTCAAACTGAGGAATAGTTGTATAGTCGGCAATAACTAAATGAGATTGCATAACAAAGAAAACTAACATTTACCATATGAAATTGATTTAAGAATGTATTAAAGGAGGAACAAGTTAGTTAAATAATTAATATACACTACAAAACAAAGAATTGTGCATGCAGAAGAAGAAATGAAAAGAAAAAGAAATTATAAATACAAATATATTTAGGTATAAATTACAAAGGTAATGCGCAAAATAAATGAACGTCATAGATGGTATAAAACCATGTAATAAAAGAAAGTAGAAATAACGTTTTAATTTTGTGCGTATATTAATAATACGCGGTTGAAACTGAAAATGAAATGCACGTTAAAATGGTAAACTAAGAGGTTAAAAATAACCCTCACATAATTAAATAGGTAAGAATATAAAAATGAAAGAATTATTAATACGCACATCAATTGCGATTTTGAATTTTGAAGCAAACATTAATTAAACCATTTACCTTATGCCTAGCCAGCTGACTAAATTACTTTGTAACATACTATATATGAAAAGACACATTAATGGGTTTACTTGCAAAGTTAGAAAAAATATAATGTTATAACATAAGGACTATTATTAAAATTGATTAAAATGGCTAAGGACTAGAATAAAAATTCTCAACCTCTACAAAATATCTCATACCTTCTCAATACCAAACACAAACACTAATTTCATTTTACCCTAGCCGCCGCCCACCATCATTCAATGGCCACGATGTTCGATTTTTACAGCCTTAATTATTCTCAATCCGTTTAGGGTTAAGTCACAATTTCTAAACAAGAATCAAAGAGAAATCTTCGATCTACAAAATCATACGGAGTTGATGGGAGTTCGTGAAAGGGGGGGTGTGACATGAAGGATACAGGAGCGATGTTGGGTTGTTTCTTGCACGTGTTATCAGGAGGAAGGAGACAAAGATTAAAGTAAATAATTATTTAATTAATTCAGTTAATTACCTATGTTATTGTTTGAAGTCCAAAATGGCATAACTTATTCAAACTTGACCAGAATTGAATGATTTAAATTGCGTCGGACTCGTGTCAAAGAATATTTCGCAATGACTGTGACCAGATCTGTAAACAAGGACTTTAAAAATTCAGAAAAGTAGTGATGAGATTTCTTATTTTTAAATGGTTAATTAATCTATTTAATTTAATTGCTGTGTAACTATTGTTTGTATATGTCCTAAATCTGTTGTGATGTGATTGTGGCTGAATTATTTGTTGTTTGTGGTGTATAAACACAGATCTGTATGTGTCGAAAATAATGAACCATTTTGTAATATTATTGATTTGGAATAGAATCGCCATTTCAATAAAATAGATCATTATTGTTTATTTATTTATTTGGATTAGAATTTCCAAATCAATAAAAATAATCACTTTGCAGTGTTATTTATTTGGATCAGAAATTAGTTAAAACAAAAATTCCTATTTTTGTTCATTAATTATGTGACACCAAATTTGACATTTTTGTGATATTAGACAATAGTTAGACCAAAACCATTATATTTGTTCATTGAGAATGTAGCACCAAATTTGACATTGGTGTAAAATGGAAAATTGGTTTAGTAAGGAAAAAAAAGTAGTATTTTGTTTGCATTCCTTGAAGCGAACAAAATATTAAAATAAAAGATTTATATTATAATAAAAGATTTACATTAAAAAAAATTACGTTGTCATATTTTGTTAAATAGAAAGGTATGTAAAACAAAATATTTATTTTGTTAAATAGAAAGATATGTCATAACAAAATGTTCATTTTGTTAAATAGAAATTTTTAAAGTAAAAGAAAAATAACATTTTAGATATAAAATGTTGAGATTGGTTAAAATAACAATTTAGTTATAAAATGTTTGGAAGACAAAATATAACACTTTATATATTTTGTTGTGTTAGAATTAACGACAAACAAATTTATCTTTTATTTGTTTTTAATGAAATGTTAAGGAAGATTTAACATAAAGTATTCTTTTTATGTTAAAATAAAATGTTAAGGAAGATTTAACATAAAGTATTCTTTTTATGTTAAAATAAAACATTAGGGAAGATTTAACATAAAGTATTCTTTTTATGTTAAAATAAAATGTTAAGAAAGATTTAACAAAAAGTATTCTTTTTATGTTAAAATAAAATGTTAAGAAAGATTTAACATAAAGTATTCTTTTTATGTTAATATGAATGGTTAAAAATATTTACCTATAAAATATGCTTTTTTATGATATTAGAAAACATAGAAAAAGTTCTTTTGTTTGATATTAGAATACATAGAAAATGACATTATTTACACCGTAATGAGAATAAGATTTCAAGTGAAGTTACATTTCTCATGTAATTGAATAAAAGTGAAATTATATTTTTATGTAATTAAAAAGATAAGACTTTGTCATTGAAATTAAAATTACATATTTATGTAATTGAAAGATTAGATGTTGACGCTGCAAAATTATTTACATTTTAATGTAATAAGAAGAAATAGAATTTAAATGGTAATCTTAATTACATCTTTAATGTAATAAAAAGGAAATATTTTGACATTGTAAGAAGAAAAGTTTACATTTTTAAGAAAAGTTTAAATTTTTAATGTAAATAAGAAAAATAAGAAAAGTTTACATTTTTAAGAGAAGTTTACATTTTTAATGGGACAAAAAAAAAAGAAAAAAAACGTTACACTTTTAATGTAATTAGATTAAAAAGAAAATTTACATTTTTATGTATTAGATTAAGAATAAAATTTACATTTTTATTGTATTAAGATTTAAGGAGAAAAATTACATTTTCATGTAATTAAGATTAAAGGATTAATTGACATTTTCAAGTAAATAGTACTTAAAGAAGATAATTACATTTTCATGTAATTAGATTTAAAGTAAGTGTAATTTACATTTTAATGTAAATAGATTTTCATTAAAAGAATTTAGAAGTGAAATTTACAGAATTAAGACGAAAATTACATTTTTATATAATTGGATTTTCATTAAAAAGATTAAAGATATGGAATTTACATTTTTATGTAAATAGGCTTTTAATGAAAGTCATGACAATGGAAATTTACATTTCAATGAATTTGATTTCATTAAAAAGAGTAAAGGTATGAAATTTACATTTTCATGTGAAAAAAAATTAAACCACAAGATCATCATTTTGTTTGTATTGAAAAGATTGACACAAAATTATCATTTTAGTTTTGCATTGAAAGATATAAAAAAATTATTATTTTTGTTTTGCGTTGAAAGAATAACAAAGCTATTATTTTTGTTACATTGGAATTAAACAAACAAAAATATATTCATTTTTGTAGAATTGAGGTTGACACCAAAATATATTGCATTTTTTGTTAGAAAATTGAAACGACACAAAAATCTTCATTTTTGTTAAATTGGAATGACACACGAAAAATACATTTTTGTGTGAATTGGAGGGTAAAAGAAAAATATACATAGTTATGTTTAGGATGTGTTTGTGAATTAAAATAAGATAAACATTATTGTGTGTTATGTTATATCTCAAAATGTTATGAAACTAGAGGTGAGCATTTGGTTGGTTTGGTTTATCCGATGATGAATTTGTGAAACCAAACTAAAGCCAGTATAAATGAAAACCAAACCAACCAAATTAAGTTTGGTTGGTTCGGTTGGTTATCCGAATAAACTGAACTAAAAATGTTTTACGCTTTGTATTTGAAATATTCACTATAGTTTGAAACAAATTATAAATATTTGAATACAGTACTATTATTTTTGATTTTTATGCTTTTTAATATTAATTTTGACACGTAGGTGATGATTAAAATATACTTAAATAACTAAACTAACCTAAAATATTTTTTATAGTACCGATGATTTTGAAAATATAGTAACAATTCGGTTAATTTGGTTAAACCAATAACCGAACTTAATATTTTTTCGAGCCGATTACAAATCGATTTAATTTCAAAACCGAACCAAACCAGCCAAAATAAATTGGTTTGGTTGGTTTATTTGGTTTAACCAAATAATGCTCACCCCTATATGGAACCAAGCGTTCTTACTTGTTATGATAATCACAATAATGAAACGGCCGAAGAAATTGTATGTATATACAATTATATATAAGTAAATTATAATTAAACGAATCGCGCGCGGTAGTTCGCGATTCGACAATCGTAAGTTCAAATAGTTATGCTGAAATATCCGACCGTCGGATTTTCCCAAGACTGAAACCGTTAGGTTCTCCTTGGGAAGATCTTTCCAACGATATGAATTGTGTTAAAATCCAATGGTTAGATTTAGAGAAGTTTGTAAAACAAATTTGGGTGAAAACAGCGCCAAGGTCGCCTATTGACATGAAGTGTTGTTGAATAAAATTCAATTATTTTTATATAAATAAAAATAGAGATTGATCTTTATAAATTGATATTAACGATAAGAAATGATTTGAAATTATATATATATGAGGATCATTTGAAAAGTCTGAGTTCAATCTCATTTCAAATGATTATTCGTCGATCTAAGTCAAAGAGTTGAAGACGGTGATTGAAGACCGACGATCTTCATGTCGAATGGATGAGTTACCATTGACGCCCATGATTGGAGTAGCTACCTTGAAGGGGCTACAATGGTGGCCGTCCAGACTACTTGTTGATTGTTCGGATATGCGAGGTATAAGGTGCCTCCGGTTTCGTTCAGACCCAGAACGGACATGAAAATAGATTGTATGTTTGACGTTGTATTCCTTTATACGTTATTCATTGATCTCTGCTAAATATATATCTGATTGGTGTTTAACACCCTTCTCTAAGACGTACGAGTTTAGAGGTTATATGTTGGTAGGAATCAATGGTATGGTATGGATTGACAATGTGGCATGCTAAGATGCATGGATCAAGGTTTTGTTGAAAAGCAGGCCTTGTGGATGATGATCAAAGCACAGTTTGAAAAGCATAGCTTTGTGTATTACGTAGCTTCACGAGCCTCACAACCCGGTTGAGTCTAAAACAGAGCAAGGGAACGCAGGGAGGGCAACACGTGTAACACCCCGCCTCCGCTAGGGTCACTCGCAAAGGAATGCTCTAGCTTTAGAGGGGCATTATTGGTAAACATGCACAGAAATATCACAAGACAGAACATATAAAATAGCGGAAGTAAAATCAAACTTTCATAAACATTAATAATTAAGGTCTAAAGCCTTTTACATTAGAGTACATCAAAACCTGTCTTGCAATAGTAAAGAAGCATAAAGACTTTTTCATAAATTATTCCCCAAGTAAAAACAGTAAAGTAGCCATAGCCAAGAAAAGTCCAAGCCATCCATGATGACCTTCAAGCAGAAGAAGTCCGAACTAAACAACAGTATTTCCTCCCTGTAACCTGGGGGGGGAAACGGAAGACAAGAAGCGAAACAAAACGGGTCAGTCAAAAAGACTGAGTAAGCCCTATCTACTATCAGCATAAAAACTAGTAAAGTTAACTGACATGAGAAACTGAGATGAACATAAGCATGATGACAAGATAGATAAGCTAAATCAAAATAACAGGATGAACTACTGAACTCAGATAAACTAAGGTGTCGTGATAAATTACGATGTCAAGATAAAACAAGGTATCCCATCATCAGGTTCCTATCAAGTATAATATCCCCAAGATGTCCATCACGTATAACGTCCCATGGTATCTATCCTGTATTTTAGCTCTGCACCTACCATACTAGTATCCCCACCGTATCATGTGTTAACCATGAATGACCCTTACTCAAAAGTCGTGTAATGGTTCATGTCAACCTAATATATCGCATTTATAGGTTACTCAACTTGTATGTTTCTTTCCATGCAAATGTTCAGTTCCTTGCCGTAGACCGTACGGGCTTTCCCATGAGGTTCTATACTACTCCAATGTAATTCCATGATCCTTAAGCTCGTTTGGACTGTTACCCTAGACCTAGCTAGGCTTTCCCAACATGAATCATCGTTGGTGCAACTAGGACTTATGCCACCTAAGACCACTAGTGATTATGCTTACCTATTGCACATTTTCGTATTTCGGTTTGGGTTCAACCACCCAGGGCCACTAGGAATTACGCTAACCGTCAACCGCGCCCTTTTTCCCACGCATTCATCGTGAATCGTTTTTCCATGACTGTATGCACATGTATCACATCGTGCCATCCGAGTCCTGTCACAGGGCAGATCAAGAAATACAGGACTCGGTCGGGAGCTTTCGATTTATCTGCCGATGAAGATGCTAAGGTCTGTTTTCCTATACGTGGCTATGGTCCCACGAGACCACTCCCTCAACTAGTGAAAGACAAGACAGGATAAATCCTGTATGAGAACACACTACTGGCCAACCCACAATCCTAGCCTTACCGCAACCATAATTAGATAGCAATTATGGTCTTTTGGGTGTTCTCTGCCTTTCCGTACGTACACGCTTGACCAAAGATGTTAGGTAGCCTGACGAAATGCTATCTAGGGCACTACCGTGTATCGTCGACTATCCCCTATCCATCCCCGTCTTTAGGTCGCTCGTATAGCAACCAAGGCATACTCTTGGTTCTTCTAACGCAGACCTTAACCTCTCATGAGCCTAGTGAGATCACCTGGCAGCTCACAGAGGGATACCAAGAATATCCTCACGTTCCCCGAAGCCGCTGCTTCGTTACCCAGTTCGTTGGAGCCTTTATCTAAATCAGATAACTTGCTCCTACTCGTGTGCTTAAACGATGACCTACCGTATCGGGTTACTCATCCAATCTATGAACTGGTCCAAAATTCCTTGACTAAGAATTATTACTTAGCTATTCTCCAACTAAGGTTTACCACTTAGCTTATTCCCGTTATTCTTGTTAATTACGGTTATCCACCTAATTCTCTGAACTAGGGTTTATATAATGGATTAAGTGTCACTTAAGTTCATGACTTAACCCGTCTACAAATCATGTCAAAATTGGCTAAGTATCCAAGTTCAAGACTTAACCCTACAAACCATGTGTCAAGTTGGTTAAGTATATTAAGCAATTCACGACTTAACCTCGTCCAATTATCATTCTAGATTGGTTAAGTATATATTAACTTGACCCTATCAATTCACTTAGTCAAATCGGTCAAGTGTATTCAAGCGATTCGTGACTTAGCCTTATCATGTTTTCACGTTATATTGGTTAAGTATTGGTTAACTTAACCACATCAAATTAACGAGTTAGATTGGTTAAGTATAGGTCACTTAACCACATCAAATCATCGTGTTAGATTAGTTAAGTGTTTAACTTAACCCCCTTAAACTACCGAGTTAGATTAATTAAGTCTAGGCTAACTTAACCCCATCCGATTTCCATGTTTAGATTAGTTAAGTCTAAGTTAACTTAACCCTATCCATTAACTGTATTATACGGTTAAGTGTCATTAAGGAAACTTACTTAACCTTATCATGTGGCATTAATTACTTAATGCACCTCAACCTCTCACATTAGACTTTGTTGTGGTTACTAGTTAAGATGGTCGGTTCCGGGTAGCTTTACACCACAACTTGGTCTAACCTCGGGTTCAAGCACAACATGACCGACTTCTCACATTGGGTCCTATTGTTTGCAACTACTAGTTAGGCCGGTCGGTTCCGGGTAGCTTTATGTTGCAAACTCAACCCAACCTCGAGTTGGTTACTTTCATGTTTAGTCTAGTGTCATTTTCATATTCAAGTTTTCTTAAGAATATGGGTAGACCTAACTCAATAGGTAAATTCCTAATTCCATAGTATGGGTAGACCTAACTTTATAGGTAAATTCCCAATTTCATATTTTCAAGCATACTTACATGTCAACTTCCATGTTATATTTCAAGTCATGTTTTTAAGTTATATTTTCATGTCATTAGAAATTACCCATAACATAACCCAACGCTTTTAAACTCGCATATACGTTCGCAACAGCGTAATGGATTAAAAGAAGAGACTTGGCAAAGGCATGACAAAAATGGATATTAAGCCACAAGTTAATCATGGTGGCAAATGAGGCACAAATGTGTTCATTAACTTGCATGTTACATTCTTAAGCCTAAAAAACATGCATAAACCCAAACTTGGCACATAAGCGAATCATGGTGACTAAAGACATGGAATGATGACTAGTAACTCGCATATATCATCATATAAGGGTTATGACTTCATATGCAAGTTGACATAAAGGTTATGAGGGTTCTCATGTTGCATAATGCAACATTTCAACATAAAGGTTGTAGCTTTTAGCCCACAAGATCAAGATAATGACTTCATAAACTTGCATGACATGATAGAATGTATCATACTTAATGATCAAACCCAAACTTGCAACATGAACATTTAACTTCATAGTTAATATCTAAGAGTAGGGAAAGGGCTTACATTGCTATGAAGGCACAAATCAAAATGCAAAACAAAGATTGAGACGAAGCTCTTATGCAATCAAATAAACCCAATATGAAAGCTCCAAATCAATAAAAACCCTTGCTTTATGATGTAAATATGGAAACTTGACTTGAATGCAAGCTAATGATGCTCATACAAGCTTGAAAACACTTGTATGCATGGAAAATCTCTCATAGAAATTTATTTAGGAATTTTATGAAGAGAGTGGAGGCCATGAGAGGAATGATTTTGCCATAGTTTAGTTGCATGAATGAATAATGAGGATTTAGGGGTAGTTTAGAGGCTTATTTATAGAGATTAGGAGTGATTAGGACCTTAGGATTAACCCTAGGATCAACCTGAACCATCAGATTTCGAACCAGGCCCAAAAACCTAGCCAAAACAGAAAACAGGTGCACCAGGCAAAACTGCCCGGCCACCATAAGTCGACACCCAAGTCGACAGGGCTGTCGACTTGGGTCATGCCATGTCGACTCCCAAGTCGACAGCCCTGTCGACTTGGGGTGGCTGGCGGGAATTTTCCCGCCTAGCCTTCTAGGCCAAATTTTCGAAATTAGAACTCGTTTTTGAACTTGAATTTTCTGAAAACTTCGTCGGACCATAACTTGGTCATACGGACTCCGATTCTCGAAAAATCAGACTCTATTTCGCGTATTTTTCCGAGACGAACGCAATGGCATAGCCCGTTTTACTTGATTCAGAATTTGAAATTAAATTCTGCCTTGATTCTCGTCTTAATCATGTTATCGAAATACGGGTTGTTACATTCTCCCCACCTTTTAGGATTTCGTCCCCGAAATCTCCAAGTTAGGAAGAACATATCCTACCATCCATCATTCATCTACTCAAAACATCATCCACAAGCAACCATTGTCCTTAGATGATTTCTAATGCTGTATTAATATGTGCAAAACGTGTGTGTACATGTTCCTTAGCTAATGCTAATGATCAGGCCTGAATAATCTTTCTAATGCAAAATATGTATAGTGCCATGAATCCAACATGTATGCAAATAGTCCTAGTCATATAGATACTATATGCGTGCACAATCGTTCATTCATATGCAACAACCGCATGATAATATATTCGATTTCATCCATAAACAAGTATAAATACTCGTGCATATGCAATATGAAATGTGACCGAGTCGAGCTAGTATCTAATGTGTATTCGCGCATCCACGAGCAACCACTTGCAACCACTTGCAACCATATTAATCATAACATGTTTCAAATACATGTTTACATCCATAGGGTTCTACCTAGGATTCCCAGAAACAGGGTCGAGAAGATAAACAAGACAAACTCCTTACGGGGTTTGTAACAGAAAATAGGACCGAGAGGATGTCCACAAAAGATAGCCTACAAGTAAGCTCTACAGAAAACAGGGATCAAGGATATACTCCCCAAAAAGAGATATCATGCGCGTATCTAGTCTTTGACCATCAAAGTCGTATTTCCTTGAGCTTAATTACATTGTGCCTTGACCGTCTTTTAACTTCGCGGTTTCGTAGCTTCTTATTTCCTGTTTCCATAACATGAGCTGGAACTCATTTCTTCGTCGCCTCTCGTTCCACTTGCACTTATCCTTTTTCTAGAATACTTGGCGCAAACATGACTGCGTACTCATGATCTCATGCAAGCTTTCTAAAATTCACTAGTGAATCTTGGATCTCGTTTATATACTATAAGGTATTCCATGTAGAAGAACTTTCTCTTGAAAGTAAACAGATGTCAACCAGGTTATCAAGCGCACTTACTAGGGTGATCTTTATAACCCATGCATAAATGAAGTAAACCATCCGTCTTATCGGCGAACACCACTCGATCGGGCTTCAAATTTCCAATAAAGGCATCAAGGGATTCTAAGTAACTAGTCATGACAGAACCTCAAAAAGGTTACACGATACTTCGAGGGTATTACCAAGGCTAGTCAAAAGGTCTAACTACCCTCTTATCAAAACCGAGAGTGGCACCCCCTACTGGATAACCACTTCATCCCTAGAATCCATCGATTAGCTTATAAACATAAGCATTATTTCCAAACTCAACACTTGGCATAGACATTCTCAAATCCAAACAAGTCATGTATAAATGGACTGATTCTCCAATAGGACTTTGAGACAAAAATGGGATTCTCTATTACGCTAGTACTTAAGGTGCAGAGACTCAACTATCGAAGCAGACTTAAATGATACGAAAAACGAAGTCCTAACGGGATGATAGATAAGAAAAGCTAAACCTTTAACAAGATCGTTACCCTCCTTACGAGGTACCCTAGAAATGAGAGCATACTATTGCCCTCCCGATGATCTTGTCCTTGTCCCATAATACTTAACTATCTGCCCCGTTTTACCATGCCAAAGGTACTCTCTCGTCATGGGTTTCATTGTTCATCTTTCTCCCTCCTTTGAGGACTAAGCCATACCAACAAGTTGCTCATCCTTAAGCTCGTATCCTTTATCCTCTTTCTCACTATCCTTTCTTATAACGCGGCCACTGGTCTCTCGAGAACCACCTCCATCGTATGGAAAGCACTTTCGTAGATAGAAAAGACTAGTCGCAGTTAAAACCACTATGACTACAGATGGAGGAAAGAAAGGAAAAGAGATTCAATTAAGGAAACAAGGATAGTGCTAATGGCCTTTGGGGAATAGCCTTTTTCTTTTAAAAGAAAATTTTCTTGAAAAATGCTTCTTTGTAAACGATTTTCAAATAGTTTTCAGAAGGTCTTTAAAAACTTTTGCCCAGTCTGGTAACCTTCTGCTCTGATACCACGTGTAACACCCCGCCTCCGCTAGGGTCACTCGCAAAGGAATGCTCTAGCTTTAGAGGGGAATTATTGGTAAACATGCATAGAAATATCACAAGACAGAACATATAAAATAGCGGAAGTAAAATCAAACTTTCATAAACAATAATAATTAAGGTCTAAAGCCTTTTACATCAGAGTACATCAAAACCTGTCTTGCAATAGTAAAGAAGCATAAAGACTTTTTCATAAATTATTCCCCAAGTAAAAACAGTAAAGTAGCCATAGCCAAGAAAAGTCCAAGCCATCCATGATGACCTTCAAGCAGAAGAAGTCCGAACTAAACAACAGTATTTCCTCCCTGTAACCTAAGGGGGGAACGGAAGACAAGAAGCGAAACAAAACGGGCCAGTCAAAAAGACTGAGTAAGCCCTATCTACTATCAGCATAAAAACTAGTAAAGTTAACTGACATGAGAAACTGAGATGAACATAAGCATGATGACAAGATAGATAAGCTAAATCAAAATAACAGGATGAACTACTGAACTCAGATAAACTAAGGTGTCGTGATAAATTACGATGTCAAGATAAAACAAGGTATCCCATCGTCAGGTTCCTATCAAGTATAATATCCCCAAGATGTCCATCACGTATAACGTCCCATGGTATCTATCCTGTATTTTAGCTCTGCACCTACCATACTAGTATCCCCATCGTATCATGTGTTAACCATGAATGACCCTTACTCAAAAGTCGTGTAATGGTTCATGTCAACCTAATATATCGCATTTATAGGTTACTCAACTTGTATGTTTCTTTCCGTGCAAATGTTCAGTTCCTTGCCGTAGACCGTACGGGCTTTCCCATGAGGTTCTATACTACTCCAATGTAATTCCATGATCCTTAAGCTCGTTTGGACTGTTACCCTAGACCTAGCTAGGCTTTCCCAACATGAATCATCGTTGGTGCAACTAGGACTTATGCCACCTAAGACCACTAGTGATTATGCTTACCTATTGCACGTTTTCGTATTTCGGTTTGGGTTCAACCACCCAGGGCCACTAGGAATTTCGCTAACCGTCAACCGCGCCCTTTTTCCCACGCATTCATCGTGAATCGTTTTTCCATGACTATATGCACATGTATCACATCGTGCCATCCGAGTCCTGTCACAGGGCAGATCAAAAAATACAGGACTCGGTCGGGAGCTTTCGATTTATCTGCCGATGCAGATGCTAAGGTCTGTTTTACCTATACGTGGCTATGGTCCCACGAGACCACTCCCTCAACTAGTGAAAGACAAGACAGGATAAATCCTGTATGAGAACACACTACTGGCCAACCCACAATCCTAGCCTTACCGCAACCATAATTAGATAGCAATTATGGTCTTTTGGGTGTTCTCTGCCTTTCCGTACGTACACGCTTGACCAAAGATGGTAGGTAGCCTGACGAAATGCTATCTAGGGCACTACCGTGTATCGTCGACTATCCCCTATCCATCCCCGTCTTTAGGTCGCTCGTATAGCAACCAAGGCATACTCTTGGTTCTTCTAACGCAGACCTTAACCTCTCATGAGCCTAGTGAGATCACCTGGCAGCTCACAGAGGGATACCAAGAATATCCTCACGTTCCCCGAAGCCGCTGCTTCGTTACCCAGTTCGCTGGAGCCTTTATCTAAATCAGATAACTTGCTCCTACTCGTGTGCTTAAACGATGACCTACCGTATCGGGTTACTCATCCAATCTATGAACTGGTCCAAAATTCCTTGACTAAGAATTATTACTTAGCTATTCTCCAACTAAGGTTTACCACTTAGCTTATTCCCGTTATTCTTGTTAATTACGGTTATCCACCTAATTCTCTGAACTAGGGTTTATATAATGGATTAAGTGTCACTTAAGTTCATGACTTAATCCGTCTACAAATCATGTCAAAATTGGCTAAGTATCCAAGTTCAAGACTTAACCCTACAAACCATGTGTCAAGTTGGTTAAGTATATTAAGCAATTCACGACTTAACCTCGTCCAATTATCATTCTATATTGGTTAAGTATATATTAACTTGACCCTATCAATTCACTTAGTCAAATCGGTCAAGTGTATTCAAGCGATTCGTGACTTAGCCTTATCATGTTTTCACATTATATTGGTTAAGTATTGGTTAACTTAACCACATCAAATTAACGAGTTAGATTGGTTAAGTATAGGTCACTTAACCACATCAAATCATCGTGTTAGATTAGTTAAGTGTTTAACTTAACCCCCTTAAACTACCGAGTTGGATTAATTAAGTCTAGGCTAACTTAACCCCATCCGATTTCCATGTTTAGATTAGTTAAGTCTAAGTTAACTTAACCCCATCCATTAACTGTATTATACGGTTAAGTGTCATTAAGGAAACTTACTTAACCTTATCATGTCGCATTAATTACTTAATGCACCTCAACCTCTCACATTAGACTTTGTTTGGTTACTAGTTAAGCCGGTCGGTTCCGGGTAGCTTTACACCACAACTTGGTCTAACCTCGGGTTTAAGCACAACATGACCGACTTCTCACATTGGGTCCTATTGTTTGCAACTACTAGTTAGGCCGGTCGGTTCCGGGTAGCTTTATGTTGCAAACCCAACCCAACCTCGAGTTGGTCACTTTCATGTTTAGTCTAGTGTCATGTTCATATTCAAGTTTTCTTAAGAATATGGGTAGACCTAACTCAATAGGTAAATTCTCAATTCCATAGTATGGGTAGACCTAACTTTATAGGTAAATTCCCAATTTCATATTTTCAAGCATACTTACATGTCAACTTCCATGTTATATTTCAAGTCATGTTTTTAAGTTATATTTTCATGTCATTAGAAATTACCCATAACATAACCCAACGCTTTTAAACTCGCATATACGTTCGCAACAACGTAATGGATTAAAAGAAGAGACTTGGCAAAGGCATGACAAAAATGGATATTAAGCCACAAGTTAATCATGGTGGCAAATGAGGCACAAATGTGTTCATTAACTTGCATGTTACATTCTTAAGCCTCTAAAACATGCATAAACCCAAACTTGGCACATAAGCGAATCATGGTGACTAAAGACATGGAATGATGACTAGTAACTCGCATATATCATCATATAAGGGTTATGACTTCATATGCAAGTTGACATAAAGGTTATGAGGGTTCTCATGTTGCATAATGCAACATTTCAACATAAAGGTTGTAGCTTTTAGCCCACAAGATCAAGATAATGACTTCATAAACTTGCATGACATGATAGCATGTATCATACTTAATGATCAAACCCAAACTTGCAACATGAACATTTAACTTCATAGTTAATATCTAAGAGTAGGGAAAGGGCTTACATTGCTATGAAGGCATAAATCAAAATGCAAAACAAAGATTGAGACGAAGCTCTTATGCAATCAAATAAACCCAATATGAAAGCTCCAAATCAATAAAAACCCTTGCTTTATGATGTAAATATGGAAACTTGACTTGAATGCAAGCTAATGATGCTCATACAAGCTTGAAAACACTTGTATGCATGGAAAATCTCTCATAGAAATTTATTTAGGAATTTTATGAAGAGAGTGGAGGCCATGAGAGGAATGATTTTGCCATAGTTTAGTTGCATGAATGAATAATGAGGATTTAGGGGTAGTTTAGGGGCTTATTTATAGAGATTAGGAGTGATTAGGACCTTAGGATTAACCCTAGGATCAACCTGAACCATCAGATTTCGAACCAGGCCCAAAAACCTAGCCAAAACAGAAAACAGGTGCACCAGGCAAAACTGCCCGGCCACCATAAGTCGACACCCAAGTCGACAGGGCTGTCGACTTGGGTCATGCCATGTCGACTCCCAAGTCGACAGCCCTGTCGACTTGGGGTGGCTGGCGGGAATTTTCCCGCCTAGCCTTCTAGGCCGAATTATCGAAATTAGAACTCGTTTTTGAACTTGAATTTTCTGAAAACTTCGTCGGACCATAACTTGGTCATACGGACTCCGATTCTCGAAAACTCAGACTCTATTTCGCGTATTTTTCCGAGACGAACGCAATGGCATAGCCCCTTTTACTTGATTCAGAATTTAAAATTAAATTCTGCCTTGATTCTCGTCTTAATCATGTTATCGAAATACGGGTTGTTACAACACGTTTCTTTCTAGCCAGAAGTGGTGTTTGGGTTTAACACGGCCCAACATTTTACTTATGTGGATGATGGAATGAGACAACTCGGATATTAGGTCCTATAGGACTGGGAAACGTGTGTTAAGGAATAACTAATCCGCAAAATCCTATGTGCGGACCGGCCATGCAGGATCCAAGGGTTCACTGCGGGGAATCCTGAGACATTAGCTAGAGTGTCTCGAATCGGTAAGGAGATCGTTCCTAGCCTTGACTCATGATGGAAACCCAATTTCCAATACGACCCTACGGACTTGATTGTATTACTAGTATGGAGGCATAGCATATGGTAGCTATGCTTCCTAGGATTGCCATTTTTAATTTTTCGTCTTGAGCGTCAGTTGGACCTCCATATGCTATCATACGCAATGCAGCTGTCATCTTTTGAATTACAGTAAGGTCCACTGTTTAAGATGCATTGCATTTGTAGATAAAGTATGAATCATTCTGTTGGATACACTTTAGGATTTTGAAGAAACATAGGTCGTCTCATTCGAAATCTCCTCCTAAAATCTTGACCTGTGTACCGTGGATTTGAAACAAAACAGTCTTCTATTAATATCTCGTTGTGCCACGAATGATGTCGGTTTTTTATATAGACGTCCTACAACATAACCACCATGTTTCTTGCTAAATTCTCCATCTTCATGTAGTGCAGTTATTAGCTCCCTATGCTGACGAAAATGATCCTTTACCATAATATCAAATTCTTCGTCGTTATCATCGAACAACATACACTCTTCAGTGGACATTTTTGATTCTAAGTATTTGCATTGCTTAGATACTGAATATAATGTATATTGTTTCGATAATAAACGTTATAAGTTTTCCTATTAAAATATATATTTTTTCTAGATCAAAATTGTATATAATATGTGGCAAAGTTGCCCTAGCTTCATTGTAAACCACATTTTGTTCTGTCTTGGATATCACACTCTGGTTTTCACTGAATATCGCTCTCGTATGGAGACAAAGTAGGACTAGTTGCAATAGTGTAGTGTTAACATCATGGGAAATGAGCCGAGGTGGATTCATTGGATATCGCATTTTGTTCTGTCTTGGATACCGCACTCTGGTCTTCTTTTGTACCGCTCTCGTATGGAGACAAAGTAGGACTAGTGGCAGCGGTGTAGTGTCAGTGTCATGGGCACTATATCCGAGGTGGCTTCATTGGATACTGCATTCTGTTCAATCTTAGATACCACACTCTGGTCTTCATTGGATACCGCTCTCTTGGATGGTATTTGGATGTTATTTACTAATATTCATATTAATTAAGCGATGATGGAACATGTAAGTTATAATATATTTAAAAACGAGCGTGTAACATCGTGGTAGTTCGTTGTTTTACGTCTTGAACTTCAACTGAATTTATAGGAACCGTTTAAAGTCGGATTTCTTTGAAATAAGAAACGTTCGAATCTACTAACCAATACTTTTCTATTGGAAGAAAAAAAGGAGTTTTCATATTATAGATTCTGATTCATGGTAATATCAAATTCTCAGAAAGTCGGTATGGAATCATATATAAACCATAACGTTTAATTTAAATATAAAAAGGTTTTTAATTTTAATTCTGTGTTGTATAATTTTAAATTGAAATAAAACAGTTTTGTTGCTACAAAATTGATCCAACACTTGATAAATCTTATACTGCTTCCAAAGTGATAATGTCTTTATTGGATACTGCATTTTGCCTTCTATGGATACCGCACTTTGTTTTTATTGGATACCGCACTTTGTCTTTATTGGATATTGCACCCGATTTTATTGGATACCGCACTCTATCGTTATTGGATACCGACTTTGTCTTTATTGGGTACTTCACCCTATTTTATTGGATACCGCACTCTGTCTTTATTGGATACCACACTATGTCTTTTTTGCTATATTAAAGAGCACCTAGCCTTTCTTGCTCTCTTCGTTATTAGTTGACTCAAGCTAGATATTATAAAATTCCACTTTTCATCTGGATCAAAATGGCTAATTGGGAGGTCGACGATGAAACCTTGATTCAAATGTACGACGAGTATGAACGGAATAAGCGTCAAAAGCCGAAGATCTCCAAGTAGAAGCTGCAGAAGTCGAGTCCGAACTTGTAATAACCCGGAAATTCTGAACCAGTTTAAAATTTTTATTTTGGCAATTTTAGCGAATTTTGAATATTTAAAATAGATTATTTTAAATAATATCGACGAGAAATTTATTTTGAATATAATTCGAACGTATATATATTATATACGCCGTCGTTAGAATATAAATATTTTTATATAATTACAAATAGAATTGAAAATGGCGCGGTAGTTCGATAATTCGATTTCAATCTTCAATTGAACATACCGGGTGCAAAACAATCCGGATTTTAGCGAAACCAAAAATAATAGGATCTAATTGGGAATATCTTTCCAATGAATCCGAAAAATCAAAATTTTATAGCGAGGATCAAAAGATATGTCCAGTTGAAAATTCTGAATAGTCGCTATGGAATTCAGGCCCTTAAAAATGGAAATTTTGCAAACGACCTCGGATTTCGACGAAACCACTTTTGTTGGATCCGTGATGTAAATTTATTGCTAGGTTTCAAATTTCATAATTTTTCGAATCAATATGTGAGCATGGCAAAGGAAAACGTGTTTGACCAGTTTCAGTTGATTTTAATCGACTGGAAAATGGCCGTTTTTCAAACGGTCTCAGAATTCGACGAAACTAGTTTTGTTAGGACCGTATCGTCGATACGAAGCTAGAAAATATTTTTCTAGAATTTTTCTAGTTAGTATGTGACCCCGGTAATTCGAAATGTACGTTTAAAATTCAATATAATGATTTAAATGTAAATTTAACGGAAACTGATCGAAACGACCGAATCAGCTTACGGTACATATCCCATTGTGTTCGGAATAGGGGTAAAACGCAATGGACGACAGGCGGTGGGCCTCGTTTAGAGGTCGTTTGTAAAGTTCAACTTTTTGAATTAAAAATTAAAATTAAATAATAAAAAAAAGGGTCAACCCTTCTCCCCTTTTATTCGTTCTGGCCCCCCCACGTTCATTCTTCTAATCGATTTAAAAAAAAGAAGAAGAAGAAGTCGAAGCGGGGAGGAGCCGCCGCCCTCCCCTAGTACCACCGTCGCCATCTCCAGCGACCCCCCCTCAGCCTGTCACCGCCGCGCTTCAGGAGCGAGACCCCCCACTCCCTTCTCCGCTCCACTCTCTCTTCCTCCTCTTCTAAATAAACCCGTCGCATTCACTTCCTCCGCCACCGGAGAGCCAGCGCCGCCGCCCAGAGGTGCGCCTCCCCTTCCCCAACGTCGACCGCACCCTCCTAACTCCGGCGCCCCCTTTAATCTTCGCCTCCAGCTCTCCTCCTTCTCCTCCCCTCTTCCAATTTAGCCGCACCACCCACGAACCCTAAAACCGACGCCGCCAGCCCCCCCTGACCCACCAGCGATGACGTCGAACCCCCCCCCTCGAACGACCTCAGGCGTAGCGCCATTTCCCCCCCCCCCCCCATTTTGTCTCCGACGAGTAACACCCTATACAGCGAGGAAGGTAATCAATTTATTTAAATTACTTAGTTATTAATTTAATTGGTTTAGTTAGCGAGGTTAAGATATGATTTTAAAGTTATATAAATTAGTTGTGAAAAAAATATGATTTTTATATTTTTTTTAAAAGTATTAACAATATGATTTTTATATTTTTAAAATATCAAAAATATAATCTTTATTATGTAGAAGATGTAAAAATACGATTTTTAACTTAGCAAAGGTATAGTTTTAACTAGGTAAAGAAGTAATTTTTAATGATAAAAGAAGTGATCTTCAGAAATCAAAGAAATGATTTTTCATAGTTTATAAGGATTTGATTTTCATTGTTTATAAAGATTGATTAAAAAATATTATTTTCATATGAATAGCATAATAAAGAAACGATCTTTATGTATATGATTTCATACGAAAAATATAATCTTTTATATGTAGTAGCATGAAAAGAATGGGATTTGTATACATATAATGGCAAGATAAAAATTTGATTTTTATATGGAAAGTAGCGATATATAATTTTTATATAAGTAGGAAGTTAAAAATAAAATCTTTATTTTAGGAAAGGCGAAATCTTTATTTTAGGAAAGGCGAAAAATTTATTTTTGAAAAGGCGAAAACTTTATTTTTGAAAAGGCGAAAACTTTATTTTTGAAAAGGCGAAATCTTTATATGAAGAATAGCGTGATAAAAATATAATCTTTACTATATGAACATAGATGTGAGAATATAATTTTTACCTATATAGTAGCGGTATAAAAATTCGATTTTTATATATTGAATAGCAAAGTAAAAATTCGATTTTTATATATTGAATAGAAAAGTAAAAATTCGATTTTTATATATTGAATAGCAAAGTAAAAATTCGATTTTTATATATTGAATAGCGAAGTAAAAATTCGATTTTTACATATGTAGAGGCTACAGCAACGAAGATGACAAAAATGCGATAACGATGAAGCTTTCTATCAAAGAAGAGTCAAGATGATTGGATAGCTATCTGTGAGAATTTCTCACCTTTCAATTTCCTTTTTTCTAGTTATCTATATATACTAGGATGCAGACGGTGCTTAGTAGCACCCGACACAATCGTCCACAGACCATGGACTTGTTTGTTTGGTTGCATAAATTAGTTAGATGATTAGATTTGAATTTGATTGTTTGGTGGATTTGATTGATGTGTGAATGGCGTGGGCCTTCACTAGACCGGGGATAAGGCTAGGCCTTGTCCCGTTTCTAGTATCGTGCCGTTATGCCGCCGAAATTTTCTAAAATAAGTTAGAAAAATAAAAATATCATTTTATTTAAAGAATGAATTGAATAGATATTCATATGTTAAAATAAAATGTTTTATCGTTAAAAATATAATTTTTAACGAGAATATGAATATAGTGAATGTGAATAAATAAATACTCATTTACAAACCGGACGGTTTGTTTATGTACACTGATTTGACTGACATTGATTGGGACGATAAATTTTACACATCGCCCAACTGCACAAATAAAATCTGTGTTTGATTGTTTGAAACCCCACACGGGTGTTGGGATGAAATTTGAAGTTCACTCATCCTGATTGATTAAATATGTCGATCGATTGATTGACAGGATGTTATAAGCGTTAGATATCTATATTTGATGCTTATACAGTGTAGTGCACTTTGGTTGATGGTTGATTATTTTTCAATGCTATCATATACGTGTGATGTATGAAAATCCATATAATTAAGATCATATGGTAATTGATTGGGCCTCATTCCAATTTAGAAAATAAAGAACAATATAAAAGAAAAGGTTCATGTGTTGACTGTACTCATCCGTTGAGATTAGTCATGTGTTGAACGAAATATTTTAATAATAAAATTTACATCTTTATCAATATAAAATAAAGGTTCATGTGTTGACTGTACTCATCCGTTGAGATTAGTCATGTGTTGAACGAAATATTTTGATAATAACAAATATTTTGATAATAACAAATATTTTGATAATAGGAAATATTTGAAATAGAATATTTGAAAATAGAAATACATTAAGCCGTGTTGATTAGATTGACACCATTTTGACGTGAACGATATTTTTATCGATTTTATTCATTTCGAAATGAATTGAATTGAAAACGATTTCGAAATGAATTGAATTGAAAACGATTTCGAAATGAATTGAATAGAAAACGAATTCGAATTGAATATATAACGAATTGAATTCGAATTGATTATAAAACGAATTTGATTTCAATTGAATATATAACGAATTTGAATCAAATAGAAAACCAATTTGAATTGAATCGAATAGAAAACCAATTTGAATTGAATCGAATAGAAAACCAATTTGAATTGAATCGAATAGAAAACCAATTTGAATTGAATCGAATAGAAAACCAATTTGAATTGAATCGAATAGAAAACCAATTTGAATTGAATCGAATAGAAAACCAATTTGAATTGAATCGAATAGAAAACCAATTTGAATTGAATCGAATAGAAAACCACTTTGAATTGAATCGAATTGAAAACGAATTCAAATTGAATTGAAAGCGAATTGAATTGAAATTTGAATTGAATAGAAATGAATTTTAAAACGAATTTATAAAGAAGAATTCAATTTTGATTTGAATTGAAATGGAAGTTGAAATTGCTTTTGAAACGAATTCAAAACTATTTATAAAATTCGTTTTAAATAGAAATCGACGAAATATATATTATATATATTATATATATAATATAATGGCCTGAATAGAACGCGCCGCACCGCGGCAGTTCGTGAATTTCGACCATTTATTTCAAACGAACATTACGGGAGATCCAACCGTCGGATTCTCCTAAAACCGGAACCGTTAGGTTCGTATCGAAAAGAGCTTTCTAACGAATATTATAAATTTAAAATCTAATGGTTGGATTTGGAGATACGTCCAAATCAAATTTGAGAAAGGTCGCTATAGGTGCAGTTCGATGGCCGTTGTTGGAAATCGATTGTACGGGCCTTGATAAAATTATTAAAAATAGTAATAATTTGTGTAAAATCATAAGAAATGATTTGGGAAAAATTGGGATGAAAAACTCCATATTTGAAAAGATAAAAATAGATTTTTATCGAAATGAACTAGTTTGAACTCAATTTAAAACCCGTGTTTTTATTTTTAAATAAATAAATTAGATTTAAAAAGGGGTTTTAAATAATCAGAATTCCTAATATATTTGATTTGAATTGAACTAGAATTGATTTGTGGGTTTATCGTGAACTATGTTTTAAATAACACTAGTTCTTTAACCCGATAATAAAAAGAATGTGATTTGGGTTTGTCGTGAACTGTGTCTTAGATAACACTAGTCCTTTAACCCAGTAAAAGGAGTTTTAACGAATCTGCAATTAGATTGAAATGTAAATCGATAATCTAAATTATCAAATTTAGAAATGAGCGAGAATGGAGTATCGCCAGTTTTGCTCCAAAGCGATAGTTAAATCTTTAATCAGATTTGAACGTGAAATGGTAATTAATTTTACCGATAACACCGTGGTGTTAGATATGGAGTATTACCAGTTTTGCTTCATGGGATGAATAGGTTGGGATTGGGAAATAAAATAAATAATTACTTCGGTGTGGTTCGCTAATCTCGACTAGTTTAGAAAACCATAATCTGGTTTGAAATGACATCCAAAGGAAGATTAAAGGATAAATTTTAAAGAATTTATCTTGGATAAAAGTAATGGGAACCTTTCCCTAAAAATGTGACTTTATGAATAACAGAATATTCAGAATTGGAATGAGGCGTATGTTGAGTTTGTATAACATTTGTTTTAATATACGCGGGTTGTTCGAAAAGGCCGGGTTTACACCCATTCTGAATAACCGATTCGACGATAAGTCAAAGATGAAGACGGTGGTTGAAGACCGGAAATCTTCACATCGTTGGGATAATTACTGACGATCCTGATTGGGCTGTACACCCAAGAGGATGGAAATAGTTGGTGGTCGTCCAGACGTACTTGGAGATGGATGGATATGCGAGGAAAGTGCCTCCGGTTTCGTTCAGACCCAGAACGGACTTGTAAATGGATTGTGTGTCTGACATTGGATTTTATTCTGTGTTGATTGATTTCTATTAAATATACATCTGTTTGGCGGCGGAGAATTTATTCTTTTGCTTAACGCCCTTCTTTGAGACGTACGAGCTCAGAGGTGGTATATCGATGGACATCAGTCGCATGGCATGAATTGCCTGTGTGGCACGCTAAGATGCAATGATCAAGGCTTCTGTTGAAAAGCAAAGTCTTGTGGTTGATGATCAAAGCACGCCTACGTGGCAGCTTTGTGTATAACGTGAATTCGCGAGCCTCACACCTCGGTATGAGTTAAAAACGGGATAGGGACTACAGGGAGAGCACGACGTTTCTTCCTAGCTTTGGTGGTGTCAGTGACTTACCAGTCCTGACATATATATACTTTTCACCTTTGTGGTTGTTGGATGAGGCGCCTCGATTTTAGGTCTGTAAGGACCAGGAAACGTGTGTTCAGGCATAATTAATCCTCTAACGTAAGTGAGGACCGGCCCTGAAGCATCCAGGGGTTGCCCAGAGTGCGTAGCCCTGGGACATTTGCTAGAGTGTCTCGAACGCGGAGAGGAGCTTGCCCCTTGCCTCGACTCATGACGGAAATCCAATTTCCAATACGTGTATTGCGGCTTTATTTGTAGAGCCTAGTATGGCGACATAGTAGCATGGGATGCTATGTCGTCTATGATTTATATTTATGATTGAAATTGTTTTGACACTATACACTTATTATAGTATCAAATGATTTGTTTTAAACGTACCAAGCATGTTTGGCTGTTATAAGGTAAAACCCTATCCTCCGGCTTGCGTTGCATTGTGTGATGGGACCAGGGTCTTATAATAGCTTCATTTTTCGAAAAAGCATTGCGTTGTTTATTCTATGCACTGGTATTCTTGGGAGGAAACCCGTTCCGTGTTATACGGCGTGGTCCCTTGAATTACTCTCTTTTAAAGTCAAGCTTTAAATAACTGTTTTAGTTCTCACACCAGTCATATGACTGACCTGGAGTTTATTGTTTTAACCTAAACTCTGGGTGCCCCTATTTTCCGCACGGGCAGCTAGTAGTTTTGGTTTTGCAGATTTATATTCACAGGATCCTGGTTTACAGCTGGAATGATATCCGGAAAGCTCTGTATCCGTGTATCACCTTCAGTTGTGCTTTGTATTATTTTTCCGCTGCTATGTAATTTTTCGTAATCTCTGGTATCGAATGTAATTTATTCATTTATACTCTGTATATTCTTATATCTGATGGAATTGTTGTAATAGCAATGAAATGTTCTTCCGTCTGCGTTCATTTGTGTGTTGTTCTCAAAGTATCCGCTCTTTCCTTCACGGGGAAGTAACGGGTCCTTACAGTGGTATCAGAGCTTTGGTTTACAGAGCTTGAGAACAAGACACATTAGAACCATGCGAAAGAATTCATCAGATATTGGATTAGCAATATCCAATTAGAATGACTCGTTAGAGATAGGATCAGTAGTATCCTAGAACGAGTGTGAAGAGTATATTTTTCAATTGAAAACAATTTTGTTTTGAAAATTTAAATCGTTTTAAACGTATTTGAATATTTTATTTATATTGATATGGACAATCTAGTATATAAAGATTTTGCATATACGCGTCATGAACGTATATTCGAAGTTTTAATATATTAGATAGATATAGAATCACATTCTAGACACCCGGAGATGATTCTGATGATTGATCGATCATCATCAGAATTTGTGTTCGTGTTTCGAAGGTGTGATATCTATATATTTCCATTAGGCTGGTGTGAGAACCAAAACTAATATAGTTAGAACACATTGTTGTGAATTGGCATCAAAAACAAGATTTTCAGTATATGTATCAAAATTATGAATTTGAAAACTCTAATCCACTAATTGATTGATGTTTGTGTTGTTTGTTTATTTGTTTGCTAATTTTGAACCATTATGCCTAATTGAACCAAATATTGAACTGTATTGAAAATTGGTCGCATTTGCTTGCATATACATATACTTACATTGAACAGGTCATAGCAAGGAGGCTAGAGCAGAGAATAAAATTTGTTTGCCCGACAAATAGGTACATATTTACTATAATTTACTGTTTTGTTTGGGTGATGATGATTTTATGAGCCTATTGGCTAGCCGCTTGGCTTTTTCTTTTTCTTTTTGAGATCAAAAGGCCTATATGGCAATTTCGGGATTTTCCCGTGGCTCCCGGTGCAGGGGAGGTTATGGCGAAATTTTTCGAAAATTTAGGGTGTTAGCCAAATTTTTGAAAATTTGAAAGAAACTGAAAAGTTGGAGAATGGAAGCCAGATCGAACGTAGAATTGAATAATCAAACCACTTTCGACTTTGTTCCTTTTCGGGGACGAAAAGTTTTAAGTGGGGGAGATTGTAATAACCCAGAAATTCTGAACCAGTTTAAAATTTTTATATTGGCAATTTTAGCGAATTTTGAATATTTAAAATAGATTTTTTTAAATAATATCGACGAGAAATTTATTTTGAATATAATTCGAACGTATATATATTATATACGCCGTCGTTAGAACATAAATATTTTTATATAATTATAAATAGAATTGAAAATGGCGCGGTAGTTCGATAATTCGATTTCAATCTTCAATTGAACATACCGGGTGCAAAACAATCCGGATTTTAGCGAAACCAAAAATAATAGGATCTAATTGGGAATATCTTTCCAGTGAATCCGAAAAATCAAAATTTCATAGCGAGGATCAAAAGATATGTCCAGTTGAAAATTCTGAATAGTCGCTATGGAATTCAGGCCCTTAAAAATGGAAATTTTGCAAACAACCTCGAATTTCGACGAAACCACTTTTTTTGGATCCGTGATGTAAATTTATTGCTAGGTTTCAAATTTCATAATTTTTCGAATCAATATGTGAGCATGGCAAAGGAAAACGTGTTTGACCAGTTTAAGTTGATTTTAATCGACTGGAAAATGGCCGTTTTTCAAACGGTCTCAGAATTCGACGAAACTAGTTTTGTTAGGACCGTATCGTCGATACGAAGCTAGAAAATATTTTTCTGAAATTTTTCTAGTTAGTATGTGACCCCGGTAATTCGAAATGTACGTTTAAAATTCAATATAATGATTTAAATGTAAATTTAACGGAAACTGATCGAAACGACCGAATCAGCTTACGATACATATCCCATTGTGTTCGGAATGGGGGTAAAACGCTATGGACGACAGGCGGTGGGCCTCGTTTAGAGGTCGTTTGTAAAGTTCAACTTTTTGAATTAAAAATTAAAATTAAATAATAAAAAAAAGGGGTCAACCCTTCTCCCCTTTTATTCGTTCTGGCCCCCCCACGTTCATTCTTCTAATTGATTTAAAAAAAGAAGAAGAAGAAGTCGAAGCGGGGAGGAGCCGCCGCCTTCCCCAAGGACCACCATCTCCAGCGACCCCCCCCTCAGCCTGTCACCGCCGCGCTTCAGGCGCGAGACCCCCCACTCCCTTCTCCGCTCCACTCTCTCTTCCTCCTCTTCTAAATAAACCCGTCGCATTCACTTCCTCCGCCACCGGAGAGCCAGCGCCGCCGCCCAGAGGTGCGCCTCCCCTTCCCCAACGTCGACCGCACACTCCCAACTCCGGCGCCCCCTTTAATCTTCGCCTCCAGCTCTCCTCCTTCTCCTCCCCTCTTCCAATTTAGCCGCACCACCCACGAACCCTAAAACCGACGCCGCCTGCCCCCCTAGACCCACCAGCGATGACGTCGAACCCCCCCTCGAACGACCTCAGGCGTAGCGCCATTCCCCCCCCATTTTGTCTCCGACGAGTAACACCCTGTACAACGAGGAAGGTAATCAATTTATTTAAATTACTTAGTTATTAATTTAATTGGTTTAGTTAGCGAGGTTAAGATATGATTTTAAAGTTATATAAATTAGTTGTGAAAAAAATATGATTTTTATATTTTTTTTAAAAGTATTAAAAATATGATTTTTATATTTTTAAAAAATCAAAAATATAATCTTTATTATGTAGAAGATGTAAAAATACGATTTTTAACTTAGCAAAGGTATAGTTTTAACTAGGTAAAGAAGTAATTTTTAATGATAAAAGAAGTGATTTTCAGAAATCAAAGAAATGATTTTTCATAGTTTATAAGGATTTGATTTTCATTGTTTATACAGATTGATTAAAAAATATTATTTTCATATGAATAGCATAATAAAGAAACGATCTTTATGTGTATGATTTCATACGAAAAATATAATCTTTTATATGTAGTAGCATGAAAAGAATGGGATTTGTATACATATAATGGCAAGATAAAAATTTGATTTTTATATGGAAAGTAGCGATATATAATTTTTATATAAGTAGGAAGTTAAAAATAAAATCTTTATTTTAGGAAAGGCGAAATCTTTATTTTAGGAAAGGCGAAAACTTTATTTTTGAAAAGGCGAAAACTTTATTTTTGAAAAGGCGAAAACTTTATTTTTGAAAAGGCGAAATCTTTATATGAAGAATAGCGTGATAAAAATATAATCTTTACTATATGAACATCGATGTGAGAATATAATTTTTACCTATATAGTAGCGGTATAAAAATTCGATTTTTATATATTGAATAGCAAAGTAAAAATTCGATTTTTATATATTGAATAGCAAAGTAAAAATTCGATTTTTATATATTGAATAGCAAATTAAAAATTCGATTTTTATATATTGAATAGCGAAGTAAAAATTCGATTTTTACATATGTAGAGGCTACAGCAACGAAGATGACAAAATTGCGATAACGATGAAGCTTTCTATCAAAGAAGAGTCAAGATGATTGGATAGCTATCTGTGAGAATTTCTCACCTTTCAATTTCCTTTTTTCTAGTTATCTATATATACTAGGATGCAGACGGTGCTTAGTAGCACCCGACACAATCGTCCATAGACCATGGACTTGTTTGTTTGGTTGCATAAATTAGTTAGATGATTAGATTTGAATTTGATTGTTTGGTGGATTTGATTGATGTGTGAATGGCGTGGGCCTTCACTAGACCGGGGATAAGGCTAGGCCTTGTCCCGTTTCTAGTATCGTGCCGTTATGCCGCCGAAATTTTCTAAAATAAGTTAGAAAAATAAAAATATCATTTTATTTAAAGAATGAATTGAATAGATATTCATATGTTAAAATAAAATGTTTTATCGTTAAAAATATAATTTTTAACGAGAATATGAATATAGTGAATGTGAATAAATAAATACTCATTTACAAACCAGACGGTTTGTTTATGTACACTGATTTGACTGACATTGATTGGGACGATAAATTTTACACATCGCCCAACTGCACAAATAAAATCTGTGTTTGATTGTTTGAAACCCCACACGGGTGTTGGGATGAAATTTGAAGTTCACTCATCCTGATTGATTAAATATGTCGATCCATTGATTGACAGGCTGTTATAAGCGTTAGATATCTATATTTGATGCTTATACAGTGTAGTGCACTTTGGTTGATGGTTGATTATTTTTCAATGCTATCATATACGTGTGATGTATGAAAATCCATATAATTAAGATCATATGGTAATTGATTGGGCCTCATTCCAATTTAGAAAATAAAGAACAATATAAAAGAAAAGGTTCATGTGTTGACTGTACTCATCCGTTGAGATTAGTCATGTGTTGAACGAAATATTTTAATAATAAAATTTACATCTTTATCAATATAAAATAAAGGTTCATGTGTTGACTGTACTCATCCGTTGAGATTAGTCATGTGTTGAACGAAATATTTTGATAATAACAAATATTTTGATAATAACAAATATTTTGATAATAGGAAATAATTGAAATAGAATATTTGAAAATAGAAATACATTAAGCCGTGTTGATTAGATTGACGCCATTTTGACGTGAACGATATTTATATCGATTTTATTCATTTTGAAATGAATTGAATTGAAAACGATTTCGAAATGAATTGAATTGAAAACGATTTCGAAATGAATTGAATTGAAAACGATTTCGAAATGAATTGAATAGAAAACGAATTCGAATTGAATATATAACGAATTGAATTCGAATTGATTATAAAACGGATTTGATTTCAATTGAATATATAACGAATTTGAATCAAATAGAAAACCAATTTGAATTGAATCAAATAGAAAACCAATTTGAATTGAATCGAATAGAAAACCAATTTGAATTGAATAGAATAGAAAACCAATTTAAATTGAATCGAATAGAAAACCAATTTGAATTGAATCGAATAGAAAACCAATTTGAATTGAATCGAATAGAAAACCAATTTGAATTGAATCGAATAGAAAACCAATTTGAATTGAATCGAATAGAAAACCAATTTGAATTGAATCGAATAGAAAACCAATTTGAATTGAATCGAATAGAAAACCAATTTGAATTGAATCGAATAGAAAACCAATTTGAATTTAATCGAATAGAAAACCAATTTGAATTGAATCGAATAGAAAACCAATTTGAATTGAATCAAATAGAAAACCAATTTGAATTGAATCGAATAGAAAACCAATTTGAATTGAATCAAATAGAAAACCAATTTGAATTGAATCGAATAGAAAACCACTTTGAATTGAATCGAATTGAAAACGAATTCAAATTGAATTGAAAGCGAATTGAAATGAATTCAAATTGAATTGAAATTTGAATTGAATAGAAATGAATTTTAAAACGAATTTATAAAGAAGAATTCAATTTTGATTTGAATTGAAATGGAAGTTGAAATTGCTTTTGAAACGAATTCAAAACTATTTATAAAATTCGTTTTAAATAGAAATCGACAAAATATATATTATATATATTATATATATATATAATATAATGGCCTGAATAGAACGCGCCGCGGCAGTTCGTGAATTTCGACCATTTATTTCAAACGAACATTACGGGAGATCCGACCGTCGGATTCTCCTAAAACCGAAACCGTTAGGTTCGTATCGAAAAGAGCTTTCTAACGAATATTATAAATTTAAAATCTAATGGTTGGATTTGGAGATACGTCCAAATCAAATTTGAGAAAGGTCGCTATAGGTGCAGTTCGATGGCCGTTGTTGGAAATCGACTGTACGGGCCTTGATAAAATTATTAAAAATAGTAGTAATTTGTGTAAAATCATAAGAAATGATTTGGGAAAAATTGGGATGAAAAACTCCGTATTTGAAAAGATAAAAATAGATTTTTATCGAAATGAACTAGTTTGAACTCAATTTAAAACCCGGGTTTTTATTTTTAAATAAATAAATTAGATTTAAAAAGGGGTTTTAAATAATCGGAATTCCTAATATATTTGATTTGAATTGAACTAGAATTGATTTGTGGGTTTATCGTGAACTGTGTTTTAAATAACACTAGTTCTTTAACCCGATAATAAATAGAATGTGATTTGGGTTTGTCGTGAACTGTGTCTTAGATAACACTAGTCCTTTAACCCAGTAAAAGGAGTTTTAACGAATCTGCAATTAGATTGAAATGTAAATCGATAATCTAAATTATCAAATTTAGAAATGAGCGAGAATGGAGTATCGCCAGTTTTGCTCCAAAGCGATAGTTAAATCTTTAATCAGATTTGAACGTGAAATGGTAATTAATTTTACCGATAACACCGTGGTGTTAGATATGGAGTATTACCAGTTTTGCTTCATGGGATGAATAGGTTGGGATTGGGAAATAAAATAAATAATTACTTCGGTGTGGTTCGCTAATCTCGACTAGTTTAGAAAACCATAATCTGGTTTGAAATGACATCCAAAGGAAGATTAAAGGATAAATTTTAAAGAATTTATGTTGGATAAAAGTAATGGGAACCTTTCCCTAAAAATGTGATTTTATGAATAACAGAATATTCAGAATTGGAATGAGGCGTATGTTGAGTTTGTATAACATTTGTTTTAATATACGCGGGTTGTTCGGAAAGGCCGGGTTTACACCCATTCTGAATAACCGATTCGACGATAAGACGAAGATGAAGACGGTGGTTGAAGACCGGAAATCTTCACATCGTTAGGATAATTACTGACGATCCTGATTGGGCTGTACACCCAAGAGGATGGAAATAGTTGGTGGTCGCCCAGACGTACTTGGAGATGGATGGATATGCGAGGAAAGTGCCTCCGGTTTCGTTCAGACCCAGAACGGACTTGTAAATGGATTGTGTGTCTGACATTGGATTTTATTCTGTGTTGATTGATTTCTATTAAATATACATCTGTTTGGCGGCGGAGAATTTATTCTTTTGCTTAACGCCCTTCTCTGAGACGTCCGAGCTCAGAGGTTGTATATCGATGGACATCAGTCGCATGGCATGAATTGCCTGTGTGGCACGCTAAGATGCAATGATCAAGGCTTCTGTTGAAAAGCAAAGTCTTGTGGTTGATGATCAAAGCACGCCTACGTTGCAGCTTTGTGTATAACGTGAATTCGCGAGGCTCACACCTCGGTATGAGTTAAAAACGGGATACGGACTGCAGGGAGAGCACGACGTTTCTTTCTAGCTTTGGTGGTGTCAGTGACTTACCAGCCCTGACATATATATACTTTTCACCTTTGTGGTTGTTGGATGAGGCGCCTCGATTTTAGGTCAGTAAGGACCGGGAAACGTGTGTTCAGGCATAATTAATCCTCTAACGTAAGTGAGGACCGGCCCTGAAGCATCCAGGGGTTGCCCAGAGTGCGTAGCCCTGGGACATTTGCTAGAGTGTCTCGAACGCGGAGAGGAGCTTGCCCCTTGCCTCGACTCATGACGGAAATCCAATTTCCAATACGTGTATTGCGGCTTTATTTGTAGAGCCTAGTATGGCGACATAGTAGCATGGGATGCTATGCCGTCTATGATTTATATTTATGATTGAAATTGTTTTGACACTATACACTTATTATAGTATCAAATGATTTGTTTTAAACGTACCAAGCATGTTTGGCTGTTATAAAGTAAAACCCTATCCTCCGGCTTGCGTTGCATTGTGTGATGGGACCTGGGTCTTATAATAGCTTCATTTTTCGAAAAAGCATTGCTTTGTTTATTCTATGCACTGGTATTCTTGGGAGGAAACCCGTTCCGTGTTATACGGCGTGGTCCCTTGAATTACTCTCTTTTAAAGTCAAGCTTTAAATAACTGTTTTAGTTCTCACACCAGTCACATGACTGACCTGGATTTTATTGTTTTAACCTAAACTCTGGGTGCCCCTATTTTCCGCACGGGCAGCTAAAAGTGCAACGCAACTAAACATTGCAGTCCAGCGTATCAGTCCGGTTCAAAAATCTCTCAATGCACAGTTGAGGGAAGTAATTTCTCGACAGAACCCCGATAGGTCAAGCTCTAACAAGACGGGTCGTTCGGTCCTATGTTATTGCAGAGTCGAATGTAATGTCCTTGTTTCTAAAAGCCAGACGAATGCAGGTTGTCGCTTTTATGGTTGCAAAGTATATATTAATGCACATAATCACCAAGGATTACAAAGTTGCAATTTTTTCATGCTTCGATCCACCAATGATGGAGAGGGGTGTCCAGCACGCACTTGAGATGCAAGCTGAGGTAAGTCGCTTGGAAAGAATGAATGTTGCAGCAAAGGCTGAAATGTCGTATGGGTGCTATGGTTCACCCCAAAACTGTGGGTCGTAGTTATGTTGTACTAGTTCGTAGTTATATTTTTGTATTCAAAGTTATGTTGTATTTGGGTCATAATTATATGTTGTGTCGAACGATGTTTGTTTGCTTTGTTCTATAATTTGGTGTATCGAACGATGTTTTATGCAAGTTCCATTATATATCAAAGTAGGAAATTCATTATTTACTTTACTACGTTTTTTGCAGTGTGTTCAAAGTGTAGAGTGGCTACAAATCAAAGCACTAGTGGTACGTCCTGACAAATGGTTGGCAATTGCAGTTCGAATGGACAACACATAAGTGCAGAGGACTAGTGGCTATTCGAATTGACTACTCTTCGATCTAGTCTCTGAAATAATTATATAGGAATTATTTGTTATAAATAGTATTGCTTATAACTGGCTTTGTTTGTCATTCCTAAATATTACAGTTAATGTCATAAGGGAAAATGTCAATCCAAAATTGGTCTGCAGCTGAGTTACTAATATTTGTTGAAGCTTACATCGAGTTGATATAAGACATGAGATTAAGCTGCAAAACGGTGGGTGCATAAGCCATGAATTGATTTGGATGTTGATCCAAGATATTTATAACAACCATCTCGACTGTTCCTACTGGAGGTCTACTATAGATGTTCATAAAACTCATAGCGCTTTTTGGGATGATTATCATCGTTACCGCGAGATTATTGAGCTGGTGGAAGACGAGGATATATTTCAAGCATATACACCCACATTCGATGCACGTTACCGATTAGAACATGGAAGAGATTTCGTTGGTAATGAAGCTTATGAAGTTCACTATATCTGGCTAGCATGCTTTGGATCTAATTAAGCTTTAGTGGTTTGAATTTGAGTTGGTCGGATTAAGAATGATTTACCATACTTGTATCATGCAATTGTATGGTGAATGTGTCGTGAATGTTTCATGCGAGTTTTATTTGTCTTATTTATCTTAGTTTCATTTAAGTGATTCAGCATTTCAACTTACTCGAACAAATGTCTGTTTATTTATAAATTCGGGTCATCCTTGGTATAGGTAATCACTCAAAAGCTTTGGAAATCGTAGTTTAAATAGTATACCATCATGCCTAATAGTGTAGGGAGTACGTAAAGCAGATTCGCTAAGTATACCGTCAGGCCTAATATTATATGGCAGCACGTAAAGAAGATTCAATGACCAATCACATCATAACTTGCTTTATTCACTAGATGTTACGCGGCTATATATCCCTACAGGTTCGCTCACCATTCTACATTCAAACAAGTTTTTTGTTCTCCACGGTTTAACATACCATGAACTATGCCTTCATGGCCCTCATCTATGGGTTCTGACTTTCCTAAGGGTCAAGTTCTGAGGGCTAGTTCAAGAATCGATGTTGATTGGCTTATTGAATGCCAAGAGCAACACTACGAGGATGTGTGTCGTGAGTACCTAGATTTGAGCCTACTTAGACTTCATGAACCTATTGCTCATGTCCCAAATTTTGGTCATCAGGTAGTTCAACCTGTATATGAACAAGAGGTACAAGCAGCTACTATTACTCACCCTCCAACTCAAGAAGTGATAGACCAATTCTAAGTAATTCAACCTTAATATGAACAAGAGGTACGAGCACCTTCAGTTACCGAACGTCCAAACGATCAAGAGGTTGACTCATATCCCATTTGTTACCACTGTGGGTAGGCGGTCGAGGTAATGGTAAGAGCAGATGGGAAATATTGGTTGTAGGATCCATTTATGCTTATTATGGACGAACGACCAGGATTATTTTGAATGGATTGACGACCGTTTATGTCCAAAGGGTATTCCCTATGCCAATGAGTTAGAACAAGAGATAAGGAGTTTTAGAACTTCTTTAGAATTCCAAGAGATTGAATGTGATATGTAGTTTGCTTGCGTACTTATTTTCTATTTAGCATCTGTTGTATCCTAAGTTTTAGTACTGATTCCCTAGTTAGCATCTATTGTATCCTAAGTTTTAGTTCTTATTTCATAATTAACATCTGGTGTATCCTAATTTTTAGTATTTATTTCCTACTTAACATTTTTTGTATCCTAAGTTGTAGTACTTATTTCCTAGTTAACATCTATTGTAATTAATTTCTAGTTAACAAATATTGTAATTAATTTCTAGTTGACATCTATTGTAATTGTATGTTCGTCAGATCATGAAACAACCTAATTATGTGTTAAATTTGAATTAAGTGGTAACATTAATTTTAATTAGTTCAGGAGTTAGGCATTTGTTGAACGAATGCCGAACTTCTTAGAGCTTGGGCACTTGTTCAATAAACGCTTGTTTCTCAGGCGTTTGTTGAACAAACGCCTAACAATCGGGCATTTGTTCAACAAGCATTTGGAAACTAGGCATTGTTGAACAAATGCCTGATAAACAGACGTTTGTTCAACAAGTGTCTATTTTCAAAAACTATTGGAAAAAACTGTGTTTCAATAATTCGAGGTGCGGAAAATTGAAAATCAGCACCTCGAACTGTTGGAAATGCTCTTAGTTTTAGTGCACCAATACTCATTTTTAATTGTTCTATTTTTCATGTACGCAATGCATGATACTTGCATAATGTTACTCTCTGACTATAAAACCGCTTTTCAACATGTAGATAGGCCAGATGAACCGATGAAAGTTTGTCTGATATATCGCCATCCATATTCTGTGATAATAATGTATCTTCGCACCACCCTAATTCTCACCCTCTTCTACATCTCCACTTCCCATTCTCCCGCCTCTTCACCCAAAATGTTTCCTTCTACTACTCCGATAACCACTCCTACTCCTACTTCCGTTCCTATCAACTCCCCGTCGAAATCAGTAGCTCTAATCACCGCTGTAATACAAGTATTCGCTCCAGTCACCTCCCCACCGACAACTCCTCTCAACACCCTTCCAAAAGCGACCGCTCCTACCTCCGCATCTCCAAAAGCAGCTTTAGCATTACCTCCTGAAATGGAAGAAACACCACCTCCTGTTGCTACGCCTGTTGTGGCGAAGGCTCCACCTACTCCTGTGTCGGTTAGTTCATCTCCCACTAAGGGCCGGCTCTTGGCCTGGGCGACGACCCAGGGCCCAAGTTGCTGTAAGGGCCCAATTTTTTTAATATGATGTATTAGTAAGCAAGGAAAAAATAATCATCGTATTATATAGTATGTGGTAGTGTGGCTGGGTGGTAAGATTATGGTTTCTTTGTTAAGTGTTGAGAGTTCAATTCTTGGCAACAACATTTTTTTCTTTACCCCACATTTGCCTAGGACCCAAAATTAAATTTTTTTCCCTTACGTCATGTTTGTCCCGGGCCCAAAATTATGTCGGACTGGGCATGTTCCCACTCTGCAACCTGTATCAAGTCCTCTAGTTATGTCTCCTATCGTTTCCGTCACTCCAGAGAACCACTACCTATTCCTATAGTTGAAGCACCAACACTCGCACCGAGCAAGCTGAAGAAGGAAGTAGCAGTGCCTGCCCCACAATAGTCAATTTTGTATCATCTCTAACAATGGCTCCGAATGAATTTTAACGTTGCTTCTCCTGGCCATGGTGCCTCTGAGTATGCGAGCGTGTCAACTAGAAAGAAAATGATTATTTTTGGACTGGTTTTTAGGGTACTGTCTGTTGCGTTGGCTGCTTAGAGAGGAGTATGATTTGGTTGAAGATTTATAAATTGTAGACAGTGGACACATATTATTATCATTATTATTATTCTCAATACTTGGCTTGCTTTTATTGTTATGGCTTACATTGTTTTTGGTTTATGGGAACGCACTATAATAGTTGTTATTGTATATTACTGTTTTCTGTAAGAATTTGGACTAGTAGGAGTATTAGGTGAAATGTGAATTGTCTCTAATCACAAATATTGAATCAACCCGTAAGTGCTTAAAAATAGTATCACCAAATGAAACTCTATGAGAAGTATTCTTTTGCCTTGTTCAAATGACTGTTAGGCATATCAAAATTTGGCTTACTTCTAAAAGTTTATGCCATTTTTATGCCTATTAATTAAAAGAACTTGTGAATCTATTATTTTGAAGAAAAGAAAATGATTACAGAGCTTGTTATTAAAATAAGTTGAAACGTTATAGCCTTCCATATATATAGGGCAAAGGCTATATGGGCTAAATAATATTTATAAATACATAAACGAGCTCTAAGGCCCAAGCGGGTGTGCAAAGTAAATGTTATCTCACTAGCTCTTCAGTGAACGCTTGTTACCGCCGCTCAAAATGAGCTAGGGTTTTCTCCCTTCATCTTCACCTCTGTCACCATTAATCACATTCAATTATCCTCTGACCCTCTCAAAATTCTTTGTGGAAAGTGTATTTGTTAAAACATCGACTCTCTAATAATATGTCGACAAGTGATTCACTTCGAATTTACTAGAGATTGTTTGCTCACAAACGAAGTGTAAATCAATTTCTAAATGATTTGTTCGTGCATGTTGTACATGGTTGGCCAATAGTGCAACGACGCTAAAATTATCACACCAGATATTTGACTTCTTCAAAATTGGTAACCCTTATTCTCGAATTAAGGATTTTATCCACAAAATTTAAGTCCTCATACTAGCAACAGACCTATATTCAGCTTCGGCACTTGAACGTGATATGGTCTTTTGCTTCTTAGAGAACCATGAGATTGGGTTGGATCCTATGTAAATGCAATAACCCAAAGTGGATCTTCGATTGTCTGCGTTTGAAGCCCAATCTACATCATTGTAAGCGTGTGTACTCAAATCTTCGCTAGATGTGAGTGTTATTCCATAATTTCGCGTGCCTTTTAAATACCTGAGTATTCATTTATGTAACAACCCGGGAAATGCGAGCCAGTTTAAAAATTTTATTTTGGCGAATTTAGCGAATTTTAAATATTTAAAATGAACTATTTTAAATAATAATGACGAGAAATTTAATTTGAATAGAATTCGAACGTATATATTTATATAGATCGTCGTTAGAATATAAATATTTATATATAATTATAAAATGAATTGAAAATGGCGCGGTAGTTCGAAAATTCGATTTCAAACTTCAAATGAACATACCAGGTGCAAAACAAACCGGATTTTAACGAAACCAAAAATATTAGAATCTAATTGAGAATATCTTTCCAACAAATCCGAAAAATTGAAATTTCATAGCGGGAATCAAAAGTTATATCCAGTTGAAAACTCAGAATAGTCGCTATGGAATTCCGGCCCTTAAAAATTGGTATTTTGCAAACGACCTCGAAATTCAACGAAACCACTTTTGTTGGATCCGCGATGTCAAATTATTGCTAGGTTTCAAATTTCATAATTTTTCGAATCAATATGTGAGCATGGCAAAGGAAAACGCATTTGACCAGTTTCAGTTGATTTTAATCGACTGGAAAATGGCCATTTTTCAAATGGTCTCAGAATTAAACGAAATTAGTTTTGTTAGGACCGTATCGTCAATACGAAGCTAGAAAATATTTTTCTGGAATTTTTCGAGTTAGTATGTGGCCCCGGTAAATTGAAATGCGCATTCAAATTCAATATATAGAGTTATATTTTGATTTTGACGAAAACTGATCGAAATGGTCGAATCAGCTTACGATACATATACCATTGTGTTTGGAATGGGGGTAATACGCTAGGGACGACAGTCGGTGGGTTCAATTTCGAGATGGAAATAAAAAGCTGCTTTTAGAATTAAAAAATAATATATATATATATATATAATTATATACACTCCCTCCCTTACCCCTTCTCTCTCAGTCAAACAAGTCTAATGAGAAATAAAAAAAAACCTGATCATGCCCTCCCTCACCAGATCTGCTCGTCGCCGCTCCTTTAGGCGGAGCCCCACGTCAGCGTTGCACCTCCGGCGAACCCATCTCCACCTCGCGCCGGACCCCCACCTCGTGGCGCACCCCTCTGGTAAAAAAACCCTCCCTCCGATCAACCGCAAATCGTGCTTCCCCTGGAAACCCTAACTGCCTCGATTGAAGCCCCACCTCCACCTGAGGACCCCGACGCGACCCCCTGCTGCCCCCTCCTCCTCATTCTCCCTCAAAACCGCCCAAATCCCCCAAGATCGAGACCACCACTACTGCCCTACGCCACCTCGAGACCACCAGTGACCGTCGCGAACATCTGAGCGCACCACGAACCCTCCTCCATACAAAGATTGGATCTTTATATAAGAGGCGAGTTTTTATTTAAATTTATTTAATGTACTTGGTTGTATGCATATAAAATCGGCTTTATAAAAAGTAGAAGATTAAAATATGATTTTTATGTTCTAGTTTAATTAAAAATATGATTTTTTTTAAAACCGAAACATATGATTTTTAGCATACAAAGTGATGGTTTTTACCTTAAGAAATCTAGGATTTTTAATTTGTTTAAAGTTTATATTTTTAATTAGAAAAGGTGGATCTTTGAATAAATAAAATTTCGATTTTTATTTTATATAAAGAGAATTTTTATCTATATAGTAGCGGTGTAAAAATGTGATTTTTATATAAATAGCTAGAATATAAAAATGTGATTTTTATATAGTAGAGAAAAATAAAGGTGCGATCTTTATAGAAATAGCGAAGTAAAAATTCGATTTTTGTATATGTAGTGAATACGGGCGACGAAAGTGACGAATGGCAAGCACGATGAAGATTTCCTACCTATGAAGTGTTGTGCAGTTGGGATAGCTTTTGTGAGAACTTCTCAATTTTAATTTAATTTTCTAGTTAAAATATATACTAGGATGCAGACGGTGTTTAGTAGCACCCGACACCCGTCGTCCACAGACCATGGACGGCTTGTATGCTTGTTTGTTTGATTTTGATGTGTAGTTGATTGTGTGATGTGATGTGAAATGAAATGAAATATTTTATAGTGGAAAATATTTTATGGTTAAAAATATAATTTTTAACGTGTATATAAAATAAATATGTATAAACGAATCGGACGATTTGTTTATATACACACATTTGACTGATATTGATTGAGATGATAAATTTTACACATCGCCCAACTACACAAATAAAATCTGTGTTTGATTGTTTGAAACCCCAGATGGGTATTGGGATGTTATATGACATACACTAATCCCAATAATTAGCTGTATGTCGATCGATTGATTGACGGACTGTTATAAGCGTTGAATATTTATATTTGATTCTTATACAGTGTAGAATGCACTTTAGATGATGGTTGATTATTTGTCATTGTAGATATATACATGCGTTGTATGGAAATCCATAGAAATAAAATCTATGGTAATTGATTGGGCCTCATTCCAGTTTTGAATAGAATATTTGAAGATAGAAATATTTGAAAAAGAAATATTTGAAATAGAATATTTGAAAATAGAAATATTTGAAAAAGAAATATTTGAAATAGAATATTTGAAAATAGAAATACATTAAGCCGTGTTGATTAAATTGACGCCATTTTAACGTGAACGATATTTATATCGATTTTATTCATTTTTCAATGAATATTGAAGTGATTTTGAAATTTGAATTAAATTGAATAGATTGGAAATTCGAATTAAATTGAAATGGATTGAAATTCGAATTAAATTGAAATGGATTGAAATTAGAATTAAATTGAAAAGAATTGAAATTCGAATTAAATTGAAAAGAATTGAAATTCGAATTAGATTGAAATTAAACTGAAATTGATTTGAATTGAAACCAATTCGAATTAAATTGAAATTGAATTGAAATCGATTTGAAATGAAATTAAAATGAATTTATGTTGAAAAATTCGATTTTGATTTGAATTTGAAAAGGAAGTTGAAATCGTTTTGAAAACGAATTTAAAACGATTTACAAAATACGTTTTAAAAGGAAATCGATGAAATATATATTATATATATTATATATATAATATAATGGCCTTAATAGAACGCGCCGCGCTGCGGCAGTTCGCGAATTTCGACCATTGACTTCGAATTGATGTTGTGGGAGATCCGACCGTCGGATTCTCCTAAAACCGGAACCGTTGGGTTCGTATCGAAAAGAGATTTCTAACGAATATTAGAAATTAGAAATCTAACGGTAGGATTTGGAATTATGTCCAAATCAAATTTGGAAAAGGTCGCTGTAAGTGCAGTTCGATGGCCGTTGATGGAAATTGATTGTACGGGCCTTGATAAAATTATTTAAAATAGTAATAATTTGTGTAAAATCATAAGAAATGATTTGGGAAGAATTGGGATGAAAAACTCCATATTTGAAAAGATAAAAATAGATTTTTATCGAAATGAACTAGTTTTGAACTACAATTATAATTCATTTATTTTTGAAATAAATAAAGTGAATTTGAAATGGTTTTGAAATATAACCAGAATTTTCAATAATTGAATTGGAAGGGATTTGAATAGAAATTGTCTCCGGAATATTTCGATGTTGGATTTCGTGATGATACAGATATTGTTATAGGAATTTGAAAGATATATTAATATCGTTATTTCCAATACGATATTTGTTGGTCGTAGAATTTGAAATTGAATATAAGACGATATATTTTCTATTTAGAACCTTGTATTGAATATCAAATGTGATTTGTGTTTGTCATGAATGGTGTCTTCATTAACACTGTCCTTAAGCCCAGTTGAGAAAAAGATTAAATCTTTTTATTTAGATTTAATGAAGTGTACCAGTTAAATAATATTTAATTGGAATTGGATTAGTATTGATTTTTGGGTTTATCGTGAATAGTGTTTTAAATAACACTTGTTCTTTAGCCCGATAATTAATGGAATGTGATGTTGGGTTGTCGTGAACGGTATCTTCAATAATATTGTTCTTAGACCCAAAAGGAGTTAAGAAAATCAGAAACTAACTGGAGATTAGTTAAGTTGAATGGTTTCTGGGGTATTGATCTGAAGTTGGTTTCGACCTTCGGGGTTAATACTTGGGGAATTGCTCACTTGCTAATTTACGGTTAGGAACTGATTGAAATGTGATGTGATTTTAGGGTTTATCGTGAACTGTGTTCTAAATGACACGAATTCTTTAACCCAGTCAAAGATTAAAACTAAGTGGAGTTTTAATGAATCTTTAATTAGATTGAAAAGTTTGAGAATGGAGTATCACCAGTTTTTCTCCAGGAGATAGTTAAATCTTTAATTAGATTTGGGCGTGAAATGGTAATTGACTTTACCGATAACACCGTGGTGTTAGATATGAAGTATTACCAGTTTTACTTCATGGGATGAATAGGTTGGGATTGAGAAATAGAATAAATGATTACTTCGGTGTGGTTCGCTAATCCCGACTAGTTTGAATTGATATTCAAAAGAAGATTAAAGAATAAATTTAGAAGAATTTATCTTTGATAAAATTAATGTGAACCTTTCCCTAAGAATGTGAAATTTAGAAACTCACTGGAGATTAGTTAAGTAGAATGGTTTCCTGTGTATTGATCTGATGTTGGTTTCGGCCTTCGGGGTTAATATTTGGGGAATTGTTCTCTTACTAATTTATGGTTAGTGACTGATAAATTGGAATGAGGCGTATGTTGTGTTTGTGTAACACTTGTTTATTATATACGTGAGTTATTCAGAAAGACCGGGTTTATCCCATTCTGAATAACTGATTCGACGATTAGTCGAAGATGAAAACAATGGTTGAAGACCAGAGGTCTTCACGTCGTTTGGTTGATTACCGATGATCTTGATTGGGCTATACACCCAAGAGGAGGGAATCAGTTAGTGATCGTCCAGACGTACTTGTAGATCGATGGATATGCGGGGTACTAGGTGCCTCCGGTTTCGTTCAGACCCAGAACGAACTAGTAAATGGACTGTGTGTCTGACATTGGATTTTAGTCTGTATGATTGATTTCTATTAAATATATATCTGTTTGGCGGCGGAGAATTTATTCTCTTGCTTAACGCCCTTCTATGAGACGTACGAGCTCAAAGGTTATATATTGATGGATATCAAACGCATGGAGTGTGTGACGGTCGGGAATTTCGCTCGATCCGAATCCGTCATTAAACCGATCTAGACCATTCGAAACCCCTGATCGTTTTGAGAACAGGACAAATCAGAACGCAGACTGAAGAACTTTTCATTGCTATTACAACAATCCCATCAGATACAAGAATACACAGAGTATAAATGAATAAATTACATTCGATAAATATCAGAGATTACAATAAATTACATAGCAGCGGAAAATAATATAAAGCACAACTGAAGGTGATATACGGATACAGAGCTTTCCGGATATCATCCCAGCTGTAAATCAGGATCCTATGAATATAAATCTGCAAAACCAAAACTACTAGCTGCCCGTGTCGAAAATAAGGGCACCTAGAGTTTAGGTTAAAACAATAAACTCTAGGTCAGTCATGTGACTGGTGTGAGAACTAAAACAATTATTTAAAGCTTTACTTTAAAAGAGAGTAATTCAAGGGACCACGCCGTATAACACGGAACGGGTTTCCTCCCAAGAATACCAGTGCATAGAGAAGACAACGCATTGCTTTTTCGAAAAATGAAGCTATTATAAGACCCAGGTCCCATCACACAATGCAACGCAAGCCGGAGGATAGGGTTTTACCTTATAACAGCCAAACATGCTTGGTACGTTTAAAATAAATCATTTGATACTATAATAAGTGTATAGTGTCAAAACTATTTCAATCATAAATATAAATCATAGACGGCATAGCATCCCATGCTACTATGTCGCCATACTAGGCTCTACAAATAAAGCCGAAATATCTCGTATTGGAAATTGGATTTCCGTCATGAGTCGAGGCAAGGGGCAAGCTCCTCTCCGCGTTCGAGACACTCTAGCAAATGTCTCAGGACTACACACTCTGGGCAATCCTGAGATCCTCCAAGGCCGGTCCTCACTTACGTTAGAGGATTGGCAATTCCTGAACACACGTTTCCCGGTCCTTACAGACCTATAATCGAGGCGCCTCGCATCCAAACCACAAGGTGAAAAGTATATAAATGTCAGGGCTGGTAGGTCACTGACACCACCCATAGCTAGAAAGAAACGTCGTGCACTCCTTGGGTCCTCATCCCGTTTGTGACTCATACCGAGGTGTGAAGCTCGCGAATCCACGCTATACACAAAGCTGCCACGTAGGCCGTGCTTTGATCATCAACCTCAAGACTTTGCTTTTCAACAGAAGCCTTGATCCATGCAACTCATCATGCCACACAGGCAATTCATGCCGTGCGATTGATATCTATCGATATATAACCTCTAAGCTCGTACGTCTCAGAGAAGGGCGTTAAGCAAGAGAATAAATTCTCCGCCGCCAAACAGATATATATTTAACATAAATCAATCAACACAGAATAAAATCCAATGTCAGACACACAATCCATTTACAAGTTCGTTATGGGTCTGAACGAAACCGGAGGCACTTTCCTCGCATATCCATCCATCTCCAAGTACGTCTAGACGACCACCAACTATTTCCATCCTCTTGGGTGTACAGCCCAATCAGGATCGTCAGTAATTATACAAACGATGTGAAGACTTCCGGTCTTCAACCACCGTCTTCATCTTCGACATATCGTCGAATCGGTTATTCAGAATGGGTATGAACCTGGCCTTTCCGAACAACCCGCGTATATTAAAACAAATGTTACATAAACACAACATACGCCTCATTCCAATTCAGAATATTCTTTTATTCACAAAATTACATTTTTAGGGAAAGGTTCCCATTAATTTTATCCAAGATAAATTTTAAAATTTATCCTTTAATCTTCCTTTGGACGTCATTTCAAACCAAATTATGGTTTTTCCAACTAGTCGACATTAGCGAACCACATCGAAGTAATTATTTATTTTATTTCCCAATCCCAACCTATTCATCCCATAAAGCAAAACTGGTAATACTCCATATCTAACACCACGGTGTTATTGGTAAAATTCATTACCATTTCACGTTCAAATCTAATTAAAGATTTAACTATCGTTTTGGAGAAAAATTGGTAATACTCCATTCTCGCTCATTTTCTAAATTTGATAATTTAGATTATAGATTTACATTTCAATCTAATTGCAGATTCGTTGAAACTCCTTTTACTGGGTTAAAGAACTAGGTGTTATTTAAAACACAGTTCACGACAAACCCAAATCACATTCTATTTATTTTCGGGTTAAAGAACTAGTGTTGTTTAAAACACAGTTCACGATAAACCCACAAATCAATTCTAGTTCAATTCAAATCAAATATATTAGGAATTCCGATTATTTAAAACCCCTTTTTAAATCTAATTTATTTATTTAAAAAAAATAAAAACCCGGGTTTTAAATTTAGTTCAATCTAGTTCATTTCGATAAAAATCTATTTTTCTCTTTTCAAATATGGAGTTTTTCATCCCAAATGTTCCCAAATCATTTCTTCTGATTTTACACAAATTATTACTATTTTTAATAATTTTATCAAGGCCCGTACAGTCGATTTCCATCAATGGCCCTCGAACTGCACTTATAGCGACCTTTTTCAAATTTGATTTGGACGTATCTCCAAATCCCATCGTTAGATTTCAAATTTCAAATATTCGTTAGAAAGCTCTTTCCGATACGAACCCAACGGTTCCGGTTTTAGGAGAATCCGACGGTCGGATCTCCCGTAATGTCCGTTTGAAATAAATGGTCGAAATTCACGAACTGCCGCGGCGCGTTCTATTCAGGCCATTATATTATATATATATAATATATATATATATATATTTCGTCGATTCCTATTTAAAACGAATTTTATAAATGGTTTTGAATTCGTTTCAAAAACATTTCAACTTCCATTTCAATTCAAATCAAAATTAATTTTTTTCTTATAAATTCGTTTTAAAATTCATTTCTATTCAATTCAAATTTGAATTCAATTTGAATTCATTTCAATTCGTTTTCAATTCAATTCGAATTCGTTTTCAATTCAATTTCAAAGTCGTTTTCTATTCGATTCAATTCAAATTGGTTTTCTATTCCAATCCAATCAAATTCGTTATATATTCAATTGAAATCAAATTTGTTTTCTATTTGAATCAAATTCATTATATATTCAATTGAAATCAAATCCGTTATACATTCAATTCGAATTCAATTCGTTTACAATTCAATTCATTTCGAAATTGTTTTATATTCAATTCATTTCGAAATCGTTTTATATTCAATTCATTTCGAAATCGTTTTCAATTTAATCCATTTCAAATTGCATTCTAAAATATTCGATTTCGAAATCACTTTTCAAAATTCATTTTAAAATGAATAAAATCGATTTAAATATCGTTCACGTCAAAATGGCGTCAATCTAACCAACACGGCTTCATATATTTCTATTTTCAAATATTCTATTCAACAAATGAATATTTATTTTTGTCAACACACGACTAATCTCAACGAATGAGTACTGTCCACGTGTGACTATTTTTGTTAAATTATTTCGTTCAACACATGACTAATCTCAACGGATGAGTACAGTCAACGCATGAACTTTTATTTTATAGTGATTAAGATATAAAATTTATTGTTAAAATATTACGTTCAACACATGACTAATCTCACGAATGAGTACAGTCAACACATGAACTTTTATTTTATATTATCCTTTATTTTCTAAATGGGAATAAGGCCCAATCAATCACCATATAATGTTAATTATATGGATTTTCATACATTACACGTATATAATAGCATTGAAAAATAATCAACCATCAACCAAAGTGCACTACACTGTATAAGCATCAAATATAGATATCTAACGCTTATAACAGCCTATCAATCAATCGATCGACATATTTAATCAATCAGGATGAGTGAACTTCAAATTTCATCCCAACACCCGTGTGGGGTTTCAAATCAACAAACACAGATTTTTATTTGTGCAGTTGGGCGATGTGTAAAATTTATCGACCCAATCAATGTCCTTCAAATAGGAGTACATAAACAAACCGTCCGGTTTGTAAATGAATATTTATTTATTCACATTCACGTTAAAAATTATATTTTTAACGATAAAATATTTTATTTTAACTTATGAATTTCTATTCAGTTCATTTACACAATAAAAATGATATTTTTATTTTTCTAACATATTTTAGAAAATTTCGGCGGCATAACAGCACGATACTAGAAACGGGACAAGGCCTAGCCTTATCCCCGGTCTAGTGAAGGCCCACGCCATTCACACATCAATCAAATCAATTTCATTTCACCAAACAATTCAATTCAAACCAAATAATCTAACTAATTTTTTTGCAATCAAACAAACAAGTCCATGGTCTGTGGACGATTGTGTCGGGTGCTACTAAGCACCGTCTGCATCCTAGTATATATATATAACTAGAAAATGAAATTGAAAGGTGAGAAATTCTCACCGATAGCTATCCAATCATTTTGACTCTTCTTTGATAGAAATCTTCATCGTTCTCGCCTTTTTATCACCTTCGTTGCCCGTATTCACTTCATATATATAAAAATCACACATTTTTATATTTTGATGTCTTTAAAATAAAAATCACATTTTTATTTGTTCACTTTCAATTTTAAAAATCATATTTTTATTATCCCTTCATATATTTAAAAATCGAATTTTCACTTCGCTATTCAATATATAAAAATCCTATTTTTATAACTATTCTATTCAATATATAAAAATCGAATTTTTACTATGCTGTTCAATATATAAAAATTGAATTTATACTATGCTGTTCAATATATAAAAATTGAATTTTTACTATGCTGTTCAATATATAAAAATCGAATTTTTACTATGCTGTTCAATATATAAAAATCGAATTTTTACTATGCTGTTCAATATATAAAAATCGAATTTTTACTTTGTTGTTCAATATATAAAAATCCTATTTTTACTACGATGTCATATAGATAAAAATTCCATTTCAAAAAAATATAGATTTCGCCTTTATAGAAATAAAGATTTCGCCTTTATAGAAATAAAGATTATAAAAATCACATTTTTATTTCGCTACATATACAAAGATGTTATTTCTAATATTCCTATCATGTAAAAATTATATTTTTAATTCTCTACATAAACAAAAATCATATTTTCACATCTTCTATATAGTAAAGATTATATTTTTAATACTTTAAAAATATAAAAATCATATTTTTAATTCTTTAAAAATATAAAAATCATATAATTTTTTCCTATAAAAAAGGTTTATTCGCTACGATATATATCGAATCTTTTGTCACTAAAAATCCGTTTTGAAAATCCATAAAAGTCCGCTTTAAAATCAATTAAAATCAGTTTTAAAATCAATAAAAAAAAATCAGCTTTAAAATCAATAAAAAAAAATCAAGGAAACTTACAGAGGGGGGGCTGATGCGGCGGTAGGCAGAGGAGGAGGGGGGTATCGCGTTCGTCTTCGATTGGGGGGGGGCTTCCTGCATCGTCGGAGGATGGGGGGGGGACTCTCGAGCAGGCGGAGGGGATGCGGGGTGGGGGTGGTGGCGGATGGAGGCGCCGGCAAGAGAAGGGGGATGGCGTCGATTGTGGGGCGGGCTCGGGTGTGTGGTGATGGGGATGGGTGCTGTCGCGAGGTAGATGGAGGGAGGGCGGATCCGCGCCAGGGGCGGCGCGATGGTCGATGCGGGGGGGGGGGGGGGGGGGGGGGCTGCGCTCCTCCCCGTTTCGTCTTTCTTTTTATTTTTTTTTATTTTTTTTTATTTTGATTCTGAATCGAATGAAGAAGAAGGGAGGGGGGCCAGGAGGATTTAAGGAGGAGAGAAAGAATTTTAATTTATTAAATTATTTAATTTGCAAAAAGTTGACTTTTACTTACGACCTCGAAACGAGACCCACCGCCTGTCGTCCATAGCGTTTTACCCCCATTCCGAACACAATGGGATATGTATCGCAAGCTGATTCGATCGTTACGATCAGTTTCCGTTGAAATCAACATATAACTCTATATATTGAATTTGAACGCGCATTTCAATTTACTGGGGTCACATACGAACTCTAAAAATTGCAAAAAAAATATTTTCTAACTTCGTATTGACGATACGGTCCTAACAAAACTAGTTTCGTCAAATTCTGAGACCGTTTGAAAAATGGCCATTTTCCAGTCGATTAAAATCAACTGAAACTGGTCAAACACGTTTTTCTTCTCTACGCTCTCATATTGATCCGAAAAATTGAAATTTCATAGCGGGAATCAAAAGATATGTCCAGTTGAAAATTCTGAATAGTCGCTATGGAATTCAGGCCCTTAAAAATGGGAATTTTGCAAACGACCTCGGAATTCGACGAAACCACTTTTGTTGGGTCGTGGTGTCAATGACTTACCAGCCCTGACATTTATATCTATTTTTCATCTATGTGGTTGTTGGAATTCGAGGCTCCTCGATTATAGGTCTGTAAGGACCGGGAAACGTGTGTTCAGGAATAACCAATCCTCAAACGTAAGAGAGGACCGACCTTGGAGAATCCAGGGTCACCCAGAGTGTGTAGTCCTGAGGCATTTGCTAGAGTGTCTCGAAGCGGAGAGGAGCTTGCCATTTCCCATTAATTTTATCCAAGATAAATTCTTTAAAATTTATCCTTTAATCATCCTTTTGATGTCGTTTCAAACCAAATTATGGTTTTCTGAACTAGTCGAGATTAGCGAACCACACCGACGTAATTATTTATTTTATTTCCCAATCCCAACCTATTCATCCCATGAAGAAAAACTGGTAATACTCCATATCTAACACCACGGTGTTATCGGTAAAATTAATTACCATTTCACGTTCAAATCTAATTAAAGATTTAACTATCGCTTTGGAGCAAAACTGGTAATACTCCATTCTCGCTCATTTTCTAGATTCGATAATTTAGATTACAAATTTACATTTCAATCTAATTGCAGATTACAAATTAGATTTAAAAAGGGGTTTTAAATAATCGGAATTCCTAATATATTTGATTTGAATTGAACTAGAATTGATTTGTGGGTTTATCGTGAACTGTGTTTTAAACAACACTAGTTCTTTAACCCGAAAATAAATAGAATGTGATTTGGGTTTGTTGTGAACTGTGTTTTAAATAACACCTAGTTCTTTAACCCAGTAAAAGGAGTTTCAACGAATCTGCAATTAGATTGAAATGTAAATCTATAATCTAAATTATCAAATTTAGAAAATGAGCGAGAATGGAGTACTACCAGTTTTGCTCCAAAACGATAGTTAAATCTTTAATTAGATTTGAACGTGAATTGGTAATGAATTTTACCAATAACACCGTGGTATTAGATATGGAGTATTACCAGTTTTGCTTCATGGGATGAATAGGTTGGGATTGGGAAATAAAATAAATAATCACTTCGATGTGGTTCGCTAATCTCGACTAGTTTGAAAAACCATAATTTGGTTTGAAATGACATCCAAAGGAAGATTAAAGGATAAATTTGAAAGAATTTATCTTGGATAAAATTAATGGGAACCTTTGCCTATTTTGTGAATAAAAGAATATTCTGAATTGGAATGAGGTGTATGTTGTGTTTGTGTAACATTTGTTTTTAATATACGCGGGTTGTTCGGAAAGGCCGGGTTTATACCCATTCTGAATAACCGATTCGACGATATGTCGAAGATGAAGACGGTGGTCGAAGACCGGAAGTCTTCACATCGTTTGGATAATTACTGACGATCCTGATTGGGCTGTACACCCAAGAGGATGGAAATAGTTGGTGGTCGTCCAGACGTACTTGGAGATGGATGGATATGCGAGGAAAGTGCCTCCGGTTTCGTTCAGACCCAGAACGAACTTGTAAATGGATTGTGTGTCTGACATTGGATTTTATTCTGTGTTGATTGATTTCTATTAAATATATATCTGTTTGGCGGCGGAGAATTTATTCTCTTGCTTAACGCCCTTCTCTGAGACGTACAAGCTTAGAGGTTATATATCGATAGATATCAATCGCATGGCATGAATTGCCTGTGTGGCATGCTGAGTTGCATAGATAAAGGCTTCTGTTGAAAAGCAAAGTCTTGTGGTTGATGATCAAAGCACGGCCTACGTGGCGTAGCTTTGTGTATAGCGTGGATTCGCGAGCCTCACACCTCGGTATGAGTCAAAAACGGGATAAGGACCCAAAGAGTGCATGACGTTTCTTTCTAGCTATGGTGGTGTCAGTGACTTACCAGGCCTGACATTTATATACTTTTCACCTTTGTGGTTGTTGGATGAGGCGCCTCGATTTTAGGTCTGTAAGGACCGGGAAACGTGTGTTCAGGAATTGCCAATCCTCTAACGTAAGTGAGGACCGGCCTTGGAGGATCCCAGGGTTGCCCAGAGTGCGTAGCCCTGAGACATTTGCTAGAGTGTCTCAAACGCGAAGAGGAGCTTGCCCCTTGCCTCGACTCATGACGGAAATCCAATTTCCAATACGAGATATTTTGGCTTTATTTGTAGAGCCTAGTATGGCGACATAGTAGCATGGGATGCTATGCCGTCTATGATTTATATTTATGATTGAAATTGTTTTGACACTATACACTTATTATAGTATCAAATGATTTGTTTTAAACGTACCAAGCATGTTTGGCTGTTATAAGGTAAAACCCTATCCTCTGGCTTGCGTTGCATTGTGTGATGGGACCTGGGTCTTATAATAGCTTCATTTTTCGAAAAAGCATTGCGTTGTTTATCTATATGCACTGGTATTCTTGGGAGGAAACCCGTTCCGTGTTATACGGCGTGGTCCCTTGAATTACTCTCTTTTAAAGTAAAGTTTTAAATAACTGTTTTAGTTCTCACACCAGTCACATGACTGACCTAGAGTTTATTGTTTTAACCTAAACTCTGGGTGCCCCTATTTTCCGCACGGGCAGCTAGTAGTTTCGGTTTTGCAGATTTATATTCACAGGATCCTGGTTTACAGCTGGAATGATATCCGGAAAGCTCTGTATCCGTATATCACCTTCAGTTGTGCTTTGTATTATTTTCCGCTGCTATGTAATTTAATGTAATCTTTGATATTTATCGAATGTAATTTATTCATTTATACTCTGTATATTCTTGTATCTGATGGAATTGTTGTAATAGCAATGAAATGTTCTTCCGTCTGCGTTCTGTTTTGTCTTGTCCTCACAGTAATTCGTTCTTTCTCATCTCTTCGGAGACCGGGGAAGTTCGGGTCGCTTCATTTGGTATCTTGAAATGGTATTCTTGGGAGGAAACCCGTTCCGTGTTATATGGCGTGGTCCCTTGAATTACTCTCTTTTAAAGTAAAGCTTTAAATAATTGTTTTAGTTCTCACACCAGTCACATGACTGACCTAGAGTTTATTGTTTTAACCTAAACTCTAGGTGCCCTTATTTTCGGCACGGGCAGCTAGTAGTTTTGGTTTTGCAGATTTATATTCACAGGATCCTGATTTACAGCTGGGATGATATCCGGAAAGCTCTGTATCCGTATATCACCTTCAGTTGTGCTTTGTATTATTTTCCGCTGCTATGTAATTTATTGTAATCACTGATATTTATCGAATGTAATTTATTCATTTATACTCTGTGTATTCTTGTATCTGATGGGATTGTTGTAATAGCAATGAAAAGTTCTTCAGTCTGCGTTCTGATTTGTCCTGTTCTCAAAACGATCAGGGGTTTCGAACGGTCTAGATCGGTTTAACGACTGATTCGGATCGAGCAAAATTCCCGGCCGTCACAGAGTGAATCGCATGTGTGGCATGCCTAAGTGCAATAGATCGAGGCTTCTGTTGAAAAGCAAAGTCATGTGGTTGATGATCAAAGCACCGCCTGCGTGGCATAGCTTTGTGTAACATAAATTCTCGAGCCTCACACCCCGGTTGTGAACCAGAAACGGGAGAGGACCTCAGGGAGGGCATGCGTTTCCTTCTAGTTAGAAGTGGCGTCAGTGGTTTTAAACGCCCTGACGAGTTTGACTTATGTGGTTGTTGCTGTTGCGAGACGCCTCGGTTATATCGGTTTCGGCCGATGCATTCTGGTCGGCAGACGGACCAGACTTACGCCCCAAAGGGTGGGGAAACGCAGTGTTCAGGAATTTTAATCCACATCGATGGACCGACCCTATCGCTCCAAGGTCACTCGAGCTCTGACCTGAGACATGGGCTAGATTGTCTCGAATCGGTAAGGACTATCTTTTGCCATGGTCCACAGATGGAAATCTAACTTCCCATACGTAACTTTGCGGTTTTATTTGTAGAGCCTAGTATGGCGACATAGTGGGATGGGGCGCTTATGCCGTCTATGATTGATACTTATGATTTGAAGCTATTTTATACACTATGCACTTATAATAGTATCAAATGATTTGTTTTAAACGTATCAAGAATTCTTGGCTATTATAAGGTAAAAACCCTATCCTCCGTCTTGCGTTGCATTGTGTGATGGGACCTAGGTCTTATAATAGCTTCATTGTTCTTTATTTAGCATTACGCTGTTGTTTTATGCACTGGTATTCTTGGGAGGAAACCCGTTTCGTGTTATACAGCGTGGTCCCTTGATTTACCGAACTTTAAAATAAAAATTAATAACTGTTTTAGTTCTCACACCAGTCCCATGACTGACCTGGAGTTTATTGTTTTAACCTAAACTCTGGGTGCCCTTATTTTGACAAGGGCAGCTAGTAGTTTTGGTTTTGCAGATTTATATTCACAGGATCCTGGTTTACAACTGGAACGATATCCGGAAAGCTTTGTATCCGTATATCTCCTTCAGTTGTGTTTGTATTATTTTCCGCTGCTATGTAATGTATTGTAATCTCTGATATTTTATAATGTGTAATATTAATTCATACTCTGTATATTCTTGTATTCTGATGGAATTGTTGTAATATACAATGAAATGTTCTTCCGTCTACGTTCTTTTGTGTGTTGTTCTCAAAGTATCCGCTCTTTCCTTACCGGGGAAGTTACGTGTCCATACAATTTAACTAGGCGCCAATGTTCAGTGGTAAGACTTTGCATAAACTGGCAGACCTTATTTACACTGTAGCATAACTATGGTATGGTAACTGTGACATATTGAAGAACCCTTACTATACTTCTGTAGCTTTTTACATCACTGATAGCTTCACCTTAGGAATTATATAAACCCAAATTGTTTGTCATAGGTGTAGGAAGTGGTTTGGCATTTTCCATCTTTGCTCGAGTTAAAGTTTCTAAAATGTACCTCTTTTGAGATAAAACTACCTCTGTTTCAGATCTTTGAATGACATAAATACCTAAAAAGTAATTCATTTTCCCCAAATACTTTATGGAAAAAGCTTAGTTTAAATAGTTGATGATGCTATCGATTTCTGTATTGTCACTCTTGGTAATTAGGATGTCATCAACATACACTAACACATATGTAGTATGATTCCCTTTTATCTTGATGTGTAGTGAATTATCATATTTTGATGTGATAAACCCAAGACTTGTAAAAATGTTCTTGAGTTTATCATACCAGACCCTCGAGGCCTAATTTAAACCATATATTCCCTTGTTTAATTTGCACACAAGATGTTCATCACCACTCTTACAATATCCTTTTGGTTGCTCCATATAAACTTCCTCTTGTAAATCTCCATTTAAAATGCATTGTACACATCTAGCTGCCTTATATTCTGTTGATAATGTAGAGCAGTGGTTATGATAATTCTGATGGTGGTAGGTTTCACCATTTGTGAAAAGGTTTCTTTAAAATCAAAACCATACATTTGTGTGTACCCTTTGACAACTAACATTGCCTTGCACTTTGACACACTTCCATCTGGATTTGTTTTACCTTGTAAATCCACTTACATCCTATGGTATTTTTATGAGTAGGTGGACAAACCAGAGTCCATGTCTTGTTCTGCATGAGTGCATTATATTCTTCATTCATGAATGATCATTAGTAGACTAAGACTTCCAACGAAATTTAGATACAAACATAATTATGAAATTAACTTTCTTTCTTGAATTTTTTTCTATTTCGCATTTGACAATAAAACAACGCACTGTATAATTTTTATACATCTTACATACAATCTAAACAACACATACTCCATTGCGGATCTCAACACAACAAAGTCATGTTGGTTCTGCAGTAATGAGGAAATACAAGGTGGCTTTAGAAAAATGTTGAAATATACTGGCATAGGTTTGTCTGTTGGAGCATCCAAAGTGATTCCAAATAAAGAACGGTGAGTACAATACTAGATATTAATTTTACCAGATATTTATAACGTCGGATAAACATATCTGATAGGGAGGGACATAATCCACGCATATCATATGAAAATCGTTCACATTAGACATCAACAAAAACCTAACATTTTATATTAGGTCCGACATAATCCGCGCATATCATCTTCAATTCAAAACATCCACGATTCTACAAAAACAAGAAATGGACATTTTATATTAGTCTACCCCTAATCCTGTATTCAGCTAAGTCAAATGAGTGAAGTAGTGGCCAGTGTGTATATACTATATAATACAAAACAACATGCAACAAGAGACAATGTGGAACATTTAATGAGCAGAACAAAATACTTGAATATATGATTAAGTTGAGATTATATAAATGAAGTTCCTATCTACATCTATAAACGAATATTCGGTTCGATTTTGGTTTTTTTCTGTTCGGTTCGGACCTAAAACCGAAACTGAAATATTAGTTTGGTTCGGCTTTTTGATTTTCGGTTTCGTTTTTTTTTTTTCAGTTCGGTTTTTATCGGTTTCTGTTCGGTTTTGGTTTTATTTTGATTTTTTGCTCACCTTATTATTAGCTTCTTCTTTGTAGTCAGTTGGTTCTCTATCATTCATGACTATGTTGTATAGTTTAGGCTTAAAGATCTTACTTTTGGCTTTGGTCATCATTGGATGTCGATTTTTGCCTTGCTCATGTACTGCTCTTTGACTATTGTTTTCATTATTATCATTGCTTTCCTCTGCAACATTATTTGTGTTGTGTTCATTCATATCATCTTCTATTTCTTCATTGCCAACATATTGATGACCACTGTTGAAGTGTCAGTGGAATTGTGTCTTGACTTTGTGCTTGGTACGTATTCACTGTCACTTGTCTCATCTTTTTCTTCTGAGGTTGGTATAAAACCAGTCCATTCAGAGAGACTTGGTGACTTTAATGTAACAACTATTGGCTTTCCAATCCTTTGAGTTGTTCTCATTTCCTTTCCTACAAAAGGAAAAGTTTCCTTATTAGAAATCATATGTCTAGAAATGTATAGCCTACCATCCACATTCAAACACTTGTACCCTTTTTAGCTGTTAGCATAGCCTAAAAATGTACAGGGTGAGGATCTTAGACTAAGTTTATGATTATTATATGGTCTAAGGTATGGAAAATACAAGCGTCTAGAAGTTTTCAATTCATTATATTTTGGTTTATTGCCAGAAATCATCTCTTTTGGGGTTTTTCCATTTAGAGTTTTGGTTAGCATTTTGTTAATTAAGTAAACCGATGACACAAATGCTTCTGTCCAAAACTTTAATGGCAGTGACTCTTGCGATATTAGTGTTAAACTAGTGTCGACAATATGCATGTGTTTCCTATCCGCTAGACCATTTTGTTCTGATGTATGTGGGCATGTCATTCTATGTTTTATTCCTCTACTGTCTAAGTAATTTTTCAGTGGTTTAAATTCAACTCCTCCATCAGATTGAATTACATTAACAGTGTGGTTGGTATATTTCTCAAAAAATATGATAAATTGCATTGTTATACTATGAACCTCTGACTTTGATTTGAGAAAATATATCCAGGTATGTCTAGTATAGGCATCAAGAAAAGAAAGATAGTACATGTGATTTTGGTCAGATTTTATTAGTGACGGGCCCCATAAATCTGCTGCAATTAATTTGAGAGGACAATAATATGCAGTTTCAGAATTAAGAAATAGTAATTTGTGGCTTTTGCCAACTTGACAATGTGTACAAACGTAGGTATCAGGTAAACATTCTGTAACAATTTTATTCTCATTTAAAACTTGCTTTACAATCTTAATACTAGGATGACCTAATCTACTAAACCACAATTCAAACATATTTCTTTTATTTTTAACATTTGTCTCAACATCATTGCAACAGTTTTGAAACTCTTTATTTAATCTTGGTGCACACTACAGAACTTATACACCCTTTATCCAAGTTACCCTACAATAATATGTCCTTATTCAGTAAATCCCTAGCTAAATAGAACCTTGGGTGAAACTCAAAGTACTTGTTGTTGTCTTGTGAATTATGAAACACTTATTAAATTATTTTTAATTTTGGGTACCCTTAGTAAATTATTGAGGTATAAGCATCTTTTACCTCTTATGTACCCTTTTCCAACATGAGATATACTTGGTGTTTCACCTGTACCGATATAAATAGATTGTGTACTTGAGTAATTTTTATTGCTAAGATTAAGGTTTTGCAAGTTACTATCACATGATTTGTTGCACCAGAATCTGGGCACCACTCCTCTAAGTTGATGTCTTCTGTTTTGCTTGATTCATCATAGCCATTTGTTAACATTCTTGAAATGTCTGAACAACTTCTTGACTTGTTTAGTTGAGCACATTAACATTGCCACCTCTTTAATTAGATTGTCCTTGCTATGTGACATTAAACTTTGAGTTAAATCTAAAATAACACCTGTTGGTCACATGTCTAAACTTTTTGCAGATTTAACATTTAATTTTTTTATTGCCATTTCATCTACCTCCTCTTCCTCTACCTCTCTGATTTTGATTTTCTCTTTGGGGTTAATTGTCCTATTTAGTATTCTAATTAGCATTTCCTTTTTGCTAATCCTTGTTTCTTGACGTAGAGGGAAAATTTACTTTGTATTTGTGCCAGTCTTTGTTGGTCAACTCTTCCCTTATGAGCGAGAAGAGTTGAATGAACGTACGGTAGATCTAGTATGGTTATTTGAGTAGCAATAAAAGTCACCAAGCACTCGTATTCGTTGTCCAAACCAGTAGTAATGTATGGAACCTTCTCATTATCTGAAATCTTGTGACCAGTGGTGGCCAATCTATCACAAAGATTCTTGATTTTGGTAAGATACTCGTTCAAAGACATGTTGTCCTTCTTTAAACTTTGCAATCGTCTCATGTAATTCAGTATCCTAGCTACAAATTAAGAACTGAATATTTCTTGTATTGCATTCCATATCTCATTAGAGGTACTACACCCAATGATTTTTGACTCTTGGGCTTAACAAGGGTGGTATTGGATGAGGCAATCTTTGTAACATTTATTCATGATGTTGCAGTACTTGTTGTATCATTTCCTCCAGACATATTCTTGCACAAAATGATTGAATTGCTATTTTGCAGGGGTGAACAGATCAAGATTTGCGAGTATGTATACTGGCGAAGTAGATTAAGCCACTCCCAATATATATGCTAGCTTTCTTGATATAAATGAAGAAAAATCTTACTTCTTGGATGGAAATGGTGCTGAAAAGGCCAAACTACAACCAGAGTAGGATGATACGATGAATAATCGTGTTTCTTGGATGACAAATGGCGCTAAAAGGCCTAAATTGCTACCAGAACACAATGAGATGATGACATAAGTCTGATCAAACTATCTCAACAGCAGCCAGATATTAGAAAAGATGACTGACAAGGCTGACTGAGAATGAGGGAAGGAACAAAACAGTACTACAAGTCGAGAAAGGCACACTCCAATGACGAAGCTTAACTAAGGAGTGTAAATTGTAATAACCCTTTTTTTATATTCTGTAATGTGGTATCTTCTTCTATTAATTGCTTGAAATTGTATATTTGTGTATCTTGAATGTTATCGTTAGGCTGCTTTGCTCTGATACCAAAAAAGAATATGTGAATCTTTTATTTCGAAGAACAGAAAATGATTACATAACTTGTTATTAAAATAAATTTAAACGCTCTAGCCATCCTTACATATACACACACACACAACGGCAATGGCTATATGGGCTAAATAATATTTACAAATATGTAAACTGGCTAAGGCCCAAGCGGTTGTGCAAAGTATATATCTTATCTCATTAGCTCTTCAGTGAATACATATTAATGTAAGAAACATTCTATAATTTACACAGTTGCTTTCATGTTTTTTGGTTTAAATACTGAGCCAGGCATGCAAGAAAATGGAGAATAATAAAAGCTCAAATATACATATAATAGTTTTATGCTCTAAAATCATGCATATAGTATTAAAAAAAGAATAAAAATACAAAGCCCAAGTTTCTCATTTAGAGATCACGCATTAATTTATCTGGGTGGGGAATGAGGAAGTTAAAATTTGGCCATTCAAACCCATGCAATGACAGCAACAACGAGTATCACCTAACCAAATATATCGTATTTCAAATCATTGTTTTTTCGTTTTCTGGACTTCTTGATGTTTGAAGCAAAAAAACTTCTAAACAAAGGTTATTGTGTTGTCAGTTGCCTTTGAATCTTTGAATGTAGATCAGGTGCCTTTGATGCCATTTCCAAGGACTTCGATTACCCAGGATCCTCCGTCATAGCTTGCTCAAAACACTAGGCTACTTTTGTAAAGTAAATCTTTGCCTCTTCATGATCTGGTGTATAAAATGCATGTGAGGTAAATGCACTCCCAAAACACCACATAGTTCATGCTTCCTCGGACTAATTTCCAGGGTTTCCTCAAGCTTGGATATAACATCTTTTGCCGTTATTACACATTCGGTACCACTCTAATATTATGATAACTCCCAAAGCGCTCCTCTCCATCGTGTTAGATTATCATCATCGAGAGGTGTTAACCTACCTTTTGACAAGGCCATCAAGTTCATAGACGTTAATGGTTTAAGAAATTATGACTTAGAAGCAATTTCAACTCAACATGTCCGGATTGGCTAAGCAGAATAGGTCGATGTAACAACCCGTAAAATGCGAGCCAGTTTGAAAATTTTATTTTGGCAATTATAGCGGATTTTGAATATTTAAAATAGATTATTTTAAATATAATCGACGAGAAATTTATTTTGAATAGAATTCGAACGTATATATTATATACGTCGTCGTTAGAATATATAATAATTATATATAATTATAAATAGAATTGAAAATGGCGCGGTAGTTCGATAATTCGATTTCAAACTTCAATTGAATGTACCGGGTGCAAAACAATCCGGATTTCAGTGAAACCAAAAATAATGGAATCTAATAGTGAATATCTTTCCAACGAAGTTGAGAAACTGAGATTTCACTTTATAAATGATGAGATATGTCCAGTTGAAATTTAGAAATAGTCGCTGTGGAATTTATATATATTTTAATATAATATAAGGCCCTTAAAAATAGCAATTTTGCAAACGACCTCGGATTTCGACGAAACCAGTTTTGTTGGGTCCGTGATGTTAAGTTATTGCTAGGTTTCAAATTTCATAATTTTTCGAATCAATATGTGAGCGTGGCAAAGGAAAACGCGTTTGACCAGTTTTAGTTGATTTTAATCGACTGGAAAATGGCCATATTTCAAACGGTCTCAGAATTCGATGAAACTAGTTTTGTTAGGACCGTATCGTCAATACGAAGCTAGAAAATATTTTTCTGGAATTTTTCTAGTTAGTATGTGACCCCTGTAATTTGAAATATACGTTTAAAATTCAATATAGTGATTTAAATGTAAATTCAACGGAAACTGATTCAAACGATCGAATCAGCCAGCGATACATATCCCATTGTGTTCGGAATGGGGGTTAAACGCTATGGACGACAGGCGGTGGACCTCGTTTAGAGGTCGTATGAAAAAGTCAACCTTTTAATAATTAAATAATAAAAAAAAAAAAAAAAAAAAAAAAAATATCTTCTCCCCTTAACTACCAGGCCCCCCCCCCCCGACTAAAATCATTTCAAACAGAAAAGAGAAAAAAAAAAAAAAAAAACCGAACGAAATCGAAATGGCGACGGAGGCGCCATCGCCGCCAGGCCTGGCCGCCGCCTCTCCCTATCGCGCCTCCATCTTCGACCCCATCTCCGACGCTCTCTCTCCTCTCTCCTTTCTTCCCCCCCCCCCGTACTCCCCTCAGACCACCCACCTCCACATACCCGAACCCCCTCAAAACCCTCACGCAGCCGCCAGAAGACGCGCCACCCCCTCCAGTCCCCAGGGACGATGATGAAACCCCCTCTTTTTCTTCGATAACCCGGTGAGTTCTTGTACTGATTTTTATTAGCTTTAAAAACTGATTTCTTTAGTTAATAAACACTGATTTTTATTAGCTTTAAAAACTGATTTCTTTAGTTAATAAACACTGATTTTGTTAGGTGATAAAAATTGACTTCAAAAGTTAAAAACTGATTTTTTTTATCAAAGTTAAAAACTGATTTTTTTTATCAAAGTTAAAAACTGATTTTTTTTATCAAAGTTAAAAACTGATTTTTTTTATCAAAGTTAAAAACTGATTTTTTTTATCAAAGTTAAAAACTGATTTTTTTTATCAAAGTTAAAAACTGATTTTTTTTATCAAAGTTAAAAACTGATTTGAAAAGGAATAAATAAAACTGATTCCTTTTAAAAGAATTTTGAAACCTGATTTTTAAAGTTGTAAAAACTGAATTTTGAAAAATAAAGAAAACTGATTTTTTATATTCTTATTTTATATTACAGTAAAATTGATTTTATTTTGTTTAGGTTGAAATCTGAATTTTATTTAGGTTGAAATCTGAATTTTATTTTGTTTAAAATCTGAATTTCATTTTGTTTAAAAACTGATTTTAATTAATGTTTAAAAACTGATTTTGTTTAAAGTGAAATAAAAATTCGATTTTTATATACTGAACTTTGAAATAAAAATTCAATTTTTATATATTGAACTTCGACATAAAAATATGGTTTTTATATATTGAACTTCGACATAAAAATATAGAATTTTATATATTGAACTTCGATAGAAAAATAGAATTTTTATATATTGAACTTCGATAGAATAATAGAATTTTTATATATTGAACATCGAAATAAAAATTCGATTTTTATATATTGAATAACGAAGTAAAATTCGATTTTTACATATGTAGTGAAAGCGGACAACGAAAGCAACAAAAAGGGCGAAACGACGAAGACTTCTGCAAATGAAGTGCCGTGGAGCTAGGATAGCTATATGTGAGAATTTCTCACCTTTCAATTTATTTTTCTAGTTATATATATACTAGGATGCAGACGGTGCTTAGTAGCACCCGACACCCGTCCACAGACCATGGACTTGTTTGTTTGACTGTTTGGTGATTGATTGTGATATTGGTTTGAATGTGGTTTGTGGTGTGGAAAAAAAAAAATCGAATCGATAAATTGGTTAGGATTAGACGTGCGCCGTTATAAGGCGAAGGAGTAAGGCTAGGTTAGACCCTTACTCCAAATTTTGTGGTTTGCATAACGAAAGTGAATTTGATTGATGTGTGAATGGCGTGGGCCTTCACTAGACCGGGGATAAGGCTAGGCCTTGTCCCGTTTCTAGTATCGTGCCGTTATGCCGCCGAAATTTTCTAAAATAAGTTAGAAAAATAAAAATATCATTTTATTTAAAGAATGAACTAAATTGAAATTCATATGTTGGAATAAAATGTTTTATCGTTAAAAATATAATTTTTAACGTGAATGTGAATAAATAAATATTCATTTACAAACCAGACGGTTTGTTTATGTACACCTATTTGAATGACGTTGATTGGGTCGATAAATTTTACACATCGCCTAACTGCACAAATAAAATATGTGTTTGATTGTTTGAAACCCCACACGGGTGTTAGGATGAAATTTGAAGTTCACTCATCCTGATTGATTAAATATGTCGATCGATTGATTGACAGGCTGTTATAAGCGTTGAATATCTATATTTGATGCTTATACAGTGTAGTGCACTTTGGTTGATGGTTGATTATTTTCAATGCTGTTATATACATGTGTTGTATGAAAATCCATATAATTAATTTTATATGGTAATTGATTGGGCCTCATTCCAGCTTTGAAAAAGAAATATTTGAAAAAGAAATATTCGAAATAGAATATTTGAAAATAAAGGAATATATGAAGCCGTGTTGATTAGATTGACGCCATTTTGACGTGAACGATATTTATATCGATTTTAGAAAACGATTTCGAAATGAATTGAATTGAAAACGATTTCGAAATGAATTGAATTGAAAACGATTTCGAAATGAATTGAATTGAAAACGATTTCGAAATGAATTGAATTGAAAACGATTTCGAAATGAATTGAATTGAAAACGATTTCGAAATGAATTGAATTGAAAACGATTTCGAAATGAATTGAATTGAAAACGATTTCGAAATGAATTGAATTGAAAACGATTTCGAAATGAATTGAATTGAAAACGATTTCGAAATGAATTGAATTGAAAACGATTTCGAAATGAATTGAATTGAAAACGATTTCGAAATGAATTGAATTGAAAACGATTTCGAAATGAATTGAATTGAAAACGATTTCGAAATGAATTGAATTGAAAACGATTTCGAAATGAATTGAATTGAAAACGATTTCGAAATGAATTGAATTGAAAACGATTTCGAAATGAATTGAATTGAAAACGATTTCGAAATGAATTGAATTGAAAACGATTTCGAAATGAATTGAATTGAAAACGATTTCGAAATGAATTGAATTGAAAACGATTTCGAAATGAATTGAATTGAAAACGATTTCGAAATGAATTGAATTGAAAACGATTTCGAAATGAATTGAATTGAAAACGATTTCGAAATGAATTGAATTGAAAACGATTTCGAAATGAATTGAATTGAAAACGATTTCGAAATGAATTGAATTGAAAACGATTTCGAAATGAATTGAATTGAAAACGATTTCGAAATGAATTGAATTGAAAACGGTTTCGAAATGAATTGAATTGAAAACGATTTCGAAATGAATTGAATTGAAAACGATTTCGAAATGAATTGAATTGAAAACGAATTGGAATCGAATTGAAAGTGAATTGAAATGAATTCAAATTGAATTGAAATTTGAATTGAATAGAAGTGAGTTTTGAAACGAATCTATAAAGAAGAATTCAATTTTGCTTTGAATTGAAATGGAAGTTGAAATGGATTTTTGAAACGAATTCAAAACTATTTATATAATTCGTTTTAAATAAAAATCGACGAAATATATATTATATATATTATATATATAATATAAGGGCCTGAATAGAACGCGCCGCGCCGCGGCAGTTCGCGAATTTCGACCATTTATTTCAAACGGACATTACGGGAGATCCGACCGTCGGATTCTCCTAAAACCGGAACCGTTGGGTTCGTATCGAAAAGAGCTTTCTAACGAATATTAGAAATTTGAAATCTAACGGTTGGATTTGGAGATACGTCCAAATCAAATTCGAAAAAGGTCGCTGTAAGTGCAGTTCGATGGCCATTGATGGAAATCGGCTGTACGGGCCTTGATAAAATTATTAAAAATAGTAATAATTTATGTAAAATCATAAGAAATGATTTAGAAAGAATTAGGATGAAAAACTCCATATTTGAAAAGATAAAAATAGATTTTTATCGAAATGAACTAGTTTTGAACTAGAATTATAATCCTATTTATTTTTGAATAAATAAATTGAATTTGAAAAGGGTTTTAAAAATAACCAAAATTTCCAATGATTGCATTGGAGTGGATTTGAATCGAAATTGTCTTCGGAATATTTCGATGTTGGAATTCGTGATTATACAGGTGTTGTTATGGAAATTTGAAAGATATATATTTATATCGTTATTTCCAATACGACATTTGTTAATCGTAGGATTTGATATTGAATATAAGCCGGGATATTTTCTATTCAGAGCCTTGTATTGAATATCAAATGTGATTTGGGTTTGTCGTGAATGGTGTCTTCACTAACACTGTTCTTGAACCCAGTTGAGAAAAGATTAAATCTTTTTATTTAGATTTAATGAAGTGTACCAATTAAATGATATTTAATTGGAATTGAATTGATATTGATTTTTGGGTTTATCGTGAACAGTGTTTTAAATAACACTTGTTCTTTAGCCCGATAATTATCGAATGAGATTTGGGTTTGTCGTGAATGGTGTCTTCACTAACACTGTTCTTGAACCCAGTTGAGAAAAGATTAAATCTTTTTATTTAGATTTAATGAAGTGTACCAATTAAATAATATTTAATTGGAATTGAATTGATATTGATTTTTGGGTTTATCGTGAACAGTGTTTCTAAATAACACTCGTTCTTTAACCCGATAATTAATGGAATGTGACTTTGGGTTTATCGCGAACCGTGTTTTTAGATGACACTGATTCTTTAACCCAGTTAACGATTAAAACTAAGTGGAGTTTTAATGAATCTTTAATTAGATTGAAAAGATCGAGAATGGAGTATCACCAGTTTTGCTCCAGGCGATAGTTAAATCTTTAATTAGATTTGAACGTGAAATTTAGAAACTAACTGTCGGTTAGCCAAACAGAATGGTTTTCTAGATATTGATCTGATGTTGGTTTCGGCCTTCGGGGTTAATATTTGGGGAATTATTCTCTTGATTAATTTACGGTTAGTGACTAATGAATTGGAATGAGGCGTATGTTGTGTTTGTGTAACACTTATTTAAATATACGCGAGTTATTCGGAAAGACCGGGTTTATCCCATTCTGAATAACTGATACGACGATAAGTCGAAGATGAAGACGATGGTCGAAGACCGGAGGTCTTCACGTCGTTTGGGTGATAACTGATGATCTTGATTGGGCTGTACACCCAAGAAGATGGAAACAGTTAGTGATCGTCCAGACGTACTTGGAGATCGATGGATATGCGGGGTACTAGGTGCCTCCGGTTTCGTTCAGACCCAGAACGGACTTGTAAATGGACTGTGTGTCTGACATCGGATTTCATTCTGTGTGACTGATATCGGTTGCATAGGATGGTTTGCCTGTGTGGCATGCTAAGATGCAAATGATCAAGGCTTCTGTTGAAAAGCAAAGTCTTGTGGTTGATGATCGAAGCACGGCCTTTGTGGCGTAGCTTCGTGTAACGTTTGATTCGCGAGTTTCACACCCGGTATGAATCAAAAACGGGAGACGGACCTCAGGGAGGGCATGCGTTTCTTTCTAGTTAGAAGTGGCGTCAGTGGTTTTACACGCCCTGACGAGTTTGACTTATGTGGTTGTTGCTGTTGCGAGGCGCCTCGGTTATATCGGTTTCGGCCGATGCTTCTGGTCGGCTGACGGACCAGACTTACACCCCATAGGGTGGGGAAACGTAGTGTTCAGGGTTTAAGTTTAATCCACATCGGTGGACCGGCCCTGTCGCTCCAAGGGTCGATGCGCTCTGACCCTGTGGCTCGGGCTAGAGAGTCACGAAGTCGGTGAGGACTATCTTTTGCCTCGGTTCATAGATGGAAATCCAATTTCCAAATACGAGACTTTGCGGTTTTGATTGTATATCCTATATATGGCGACATAGTGGGATGGGGCGCTCATGCCGCCTATGATTGATACTTATGATTTGAAGTGTTTTATATACTATGCACTTATAATAGTATCAAATGATTTGTTTTAAACGTATCAAGCATTCTTTGGCTGTTATAAGGGAAAACCCTATCCCCCGGCTTGCGTTGCATTGTGTGATAGGACCTGGGTCTTATAACAGCTTCATCTTCTTTACTTAGCATTGCGCTGTTGTTTTATGCACTGGTATTCTTGGGAGGAAACCCGTTCCGTGTTATACGGCGTGGTCCCTTGATTTACCTAATGATTTAAAAATAAAGATTAATAACTGTTTTAGTTCTCACACCAGTCACATGACTGACCTGGAGTTTATTGTTTTAACCTAAACTCTGGGTGCCCTTATTTTGACACGGGCAGCTAGTAGTTTCGGTTTTGCAGATTTATATTCACAGGATCCTGGTTTACAGCTGGAACGATATCCGGAAAGCTTTGTATCCGTATATCTCATTCTAGTTGTGTATTGTATTATTTTCCGCTGCTATGTATTTAAATGTAATTTAAATCTCTGATATTTCTGTGTAATATTCATTTATACTCTGTATATTCTTGTAATCTGATGCACTGTTGTTATATATAGTGAAATGTTCTTCTGTATGCGTTCTGTTGTGGTTTGTTCTCGAACTATCCGACGCTTTCCTTTACGGGGAAGTTGCGGGTTTTTACATTTGGTATCAGAGCTTTGGTTTACAAAGCAGAGAACAAGACACATTAGAACCATACGAAAGAATTCATCAGATATTGGATTAGAAATATCCAATGGGAATGACTCGTTAGAGATAGGATCAGTAGTATCCTAGAACGAGTGTGAAGAGTATATTTTTCAAATGAAAACAATTTTTGTTTTGAAAATTTAAATCAATTATTCGTATCTGATTATCTATTTATATTGAATTTGGACAGTCCAGTATATATAGACTTTGCGTATGCGTCTGATCCACGTGTATTTGAAGTTTTAATATACTGGATAGATATAGAGCCACACTCTAGTCGCCCGGAGACGATTCTGATGATAGTCTAGACATCATCAGAATTGGTATTCGAGTTTCGAAGATGTGATTTTCTATATATTTCCATTAGACTGGTGTGAGAACCAAAACTTATATAGCTAGATTTATTTGTTGTGATTTGGCATCAAAAATCCGATTTTTGTATATGTATCAAAATTATGAATTTGAAATTCTAATCCACTAATTGATTGATGTTTGAGTTGCTTGTTTAATTGTTTGCTAATTTTAACCATTTATGCCTAAGTAAACAAATAATTGAATCGTATTGAAAATTGGTTGCATTTGCTTGCATATACATATACTTACATTGAACAGGTCATAGCAAGGAGGCTAGAGCCAGAGAATAAAATTTGTTTGCCCGACAAATAGGTACATGTTTACTACATAATTTCCTGTTTTGTTTGGGTGATGATGATTTTGTGAGCCTATTGGCTAGCCGCTTGGCTTTTTCTTTTTCTTTTTGAGATCTGAAGGACCGGGGAAGCTATTTGAAATTCCCCGATGCTCCCATTGCAGGGGAGGTTATGGCGAAATTTTTCAAAAATTTAGGGTGTTAGCCAAATTTTTGAAGTTTTGAAAATTCTCAGAAACTAAAGAGTTGGAGAATGGAAGCCTGATCGATCGTAGAGTTGATTTATCAAACCACTTTCGACTTTGTTCCTTTTCGGGGACGAAAAGTTTTAAGTGGGGGAGATTGTAACAACCCGTAAAATGCGAGCCAGTTTGAAAATTTTATTTTGGCAATTATAGCGGATTTTGAATATTTAAAATAGATTATTTTAAATATAATCGACGAGAAATTTATTTTGAATAGAATTCGAACGTATATATTATATACGTCGTCGTTAGAATATATAATAATTATATATAATTATAAATAGAATTGAAAATGGCGCGGTAGTTCGATAATTCGATTTCAAACTTCAATTGAATGTACCGGGTGCAAAACAATCCGGATTTCAGTGAAACCAAAAATAATGGAATCTAATAGTGAATATCTTTCCAACGAAGTTGAGAAACTGAGATTTCACTTTATAAATGATGAGATATGTCCAGTTGAAATTTAGAAATAGTCGCTGTGGAATTTATATATATTTTAATATAATATAAGGCCCTTAAAAATAGCAATTTTGCAAACGACCTCGGATTTCGACGAAACCAGTTTTGTTGGGTCCGTGATGTTAAGTTATTGCTAGGTTTCAAATTTCATAATTTTTCGAATCAATATGTGAGCGTGGCAAAGGAAAACGCGTTTGACCAGTTTTAGTTGATTTTAATCGACTGGAAAATGGCCATATTTCAAACGGTCTCAGAATTCGATGAAACTAGTTTTGTTAGGACCGTATCGTCAATACGAAGCTAGAAAATATTTTTCTGGAATTTTTCTAGTTAGTATGTGACCCCTGTAATTTGAAATATACGTTTAAAATTCAATATAGTGATTTAAATGTAAATTCAACGGAAACTGATTCAAACGATCGAATCAGCCAGCGATACATATCCCATTGTGTTCGGAATGGGGGTTAAACGCTATGGACGACAGGCGGTGGACCTCGTTTAGAGGTCGTATGAAAAAGTCAACCTTTTAATAATTAAATAATAAAAAAAAAAAAAAAAAAAAAAAAAATATCTTCTCCCCTTAACTACCAGGCCCCCCCCCCCCGACTAAAATCATTTCAAACAGAAAAGAGAAAAAAAAAAAAAAAAAACCGAACGAAATCGAAATGGCGACGGAGGCGCCATCGCCGCCAGGCCTGGCCGCCGCCTCTCCCTATCGCGCCTCCATCTTCGACCCCATCTCCGACGCTCTCTCTCCTCTCTCCTTTCTTCCCCCCCCCCCCGTACTCCCCTCAGACCACCCACCTCCACATACCCGAACCCCCTCAAAACCCTCACGCAGCCGCCAGAAGACGCGCCACCCCCTCCAGTCCCCAGGGACGATGATGAAACCCCCTCTTTTTCTTCGATAACCCGGTGAGTTCTTGTACTGATTTTTATTAGCTTTAAAAACTGATTTCTTTAGTTAATAAACACTGATTTTTATTAGCTTTAAAAACTGATTTCTTTAGTTAATAAACACTGATTTTGTTAGGTGATAAAAATTGACTTCAAAAGTTAAAAACTGATTTTTTTTATCAAAGTTAAAAACTGATTTTTTTTATCAAAGTTAAAAACTGATTTTTTTTATCAAAGTTAAAAACTGATTTTTTTTATCAAAGTTAAAAACTGATTTTTTTTATCAAAGTTAAAAACTGATTTTTTTTATCAAAGTTAAAAACTGATTTTTTTTATCAAAGTTAAAAACTGATTTGAAAAGGAATAAATAAAACTGATTCCTTTTAAAAGAATTTTGAAACCTGATTTTTAAAGTTGTAAAAACTGAATTTTGAAAAATAAAGAAAACTGATTTTTTATATTCTTATTTTATATTACAGTAAAATTGATTTTATTTTGTTTAGGTTGAAATCTGAATTTTATTTAGGTTGAAATCTGAATTTTATTTTGTTTAAAATCTGAATTTCATTTTGTTTAAAAACTGATTTTAATTAATGTTTAAAAACTGATTTTGTTTAAAGTGAAATAAAAATTCGATTTTTATATACTGAACTTTGAAATAAAAATTCAATTTTTATATATTGAACTTCGACATAAAAATATGGTTTTTATATATTGAACTTCGACATAAAAATATAGAATTTTATATATTGAACTTCGATAGAAAAATAGAATTTTTATATATTGAACTTCGATAGAATAATAGAATTTTTATATATTGAACATCGAAATAAAAATTCGATTTTTATATATTGAATAACGAAGTAAAATTCGATTTTTACATATGTAGTGAAAGCGGACAACGAAAGCAACAAAAAGGGCGAAACGACGAAGACTTCTGCAAATGAAGTGCCGTGGAGCTAGGATAGCTATATGTGAGAATTTCTCACCTTTCAATTTATTTTTCTAGTTATATATATACTAGGATGCAGACGGTGCTTAGTAGCACCCGACACCCGTCCACAGACCATGGACTTGTTTGTTTGACTGTTTGGTGATTGATTGTGATATTGGTTTGAATGTGGTTTGTGGTGTGGAAAAAAAAAAATCGAATCGATAAATTGGTTAGGATTAGACGTGCGCCGTTATAAGGCGAAGGAGTAAGGCTAGGTTAGACCCTTACTCCAAATTTTGTGGTTTGCATAACGAAAGTGAATTTGATTGATGTGTGAATGGCGTGGGCCTTCACTAGACCGGGGATAAGGCTAGGCCTTGTCCCGTTTCTAGTATCGTGCCGTTATGCCGCCGAAATTTTCTAAAATAAGTTAGAAAAATAAAAATATCATTTTATTTAAAGAATGAACTAAATTGAAATTCATATGTTGGAATAAAATGTTTTATCGTTAAAAATATAATTTTTAACGTGAATGTGAATAAATAAATATTCATTTACAAACCAGACGGTTTGTTTATGTACACCTATTTGAATGACGTTGATTGGGTCGATAAATTTTACACATCGCCTAACTGCACAAATAAAATATGTGTTTGATTGTTTGAAACCCCACACGGGTGTTAGGATGAAATTTGAAGTTCACTCATCCTGATTGATTAAATATGTCGATCGATTGATTGACAGGCTGTTATAAGCGTTGAATATCTATATTTGATGCTTATACAGTGTAGTGCACTTTGGTTGATGGTTGATTATTTTCAATGCTGTTATATACATGTGTTGTATGAAAATCCATATAATTAATTTTATATGGTAATTGATTGGGCCTCATTCCAGCTTTGAAAAAGAAATATTTGAAAAAGAAATATTCGAAATAGAATATTTGAAAATAAAGGAATATATGAAGCCGTGTTGATTAGATTGACGCCATTTTGACGTGAACGATATTTATATCGATTTTAGAAAACGATTTCGAAATGAATTGAATTGAAAACGATTTCGAAATGAATTGAATTGAAAACGATTTCGAAATGAATTGAATTGAAAACGATTTCGAAATGAATTGAATTGAAAACGATTTCGAAATGAATTGAATTGAAAACGATTTCGAAATGAATTGAATTGAAAACGATTTCGAAATGAATTGAATTGAAAACGATTTCGAAATGAATTGAATTGAAAACGATTTCGAAATGAATTGAATTGAAAACGATTTCGAAATGAATTGAATTGAAAACGATTTCGAAATGAATTGAATTGAAAACGATTTCGAAATGAATTGAATTGAAAACGATTTCGAAATGAATTGAATTGAAAACGATTTCGAAATGAATTGAATTGAAAACGATTTCGAAATGAATTGAATTGAAAACGATTTCGAAATGAATTGAATTGAAAACGATTTCGAAATGAATTGAATTGAAAACGATTTCGAAATGAATTGAATTGAAAACGATTTCGAAATGAATTGAATTGAAAACGATTTCGAAATGAATTGAATTGAAAACGATTTCGAAATGAATTGAATTGAAAACGATTTCGAAATGAATTGAATTGAAAACGATTTCGAAATGAATTGAATTGAAAACGATTTCGAAATGAATTGAATTGAAAACGATTTCGAAATGAATTGAATTGAAAACGATTTCGAAATGAATTGAATTGAAAACGATTTCGAAATGAATTGAATTGAAAACGGTTTCGAAATGAATTGAATTGAAAACGGTTTCGAAATGAATTGAATTGAAAACGATTTCGAAATGAATTGAATTGAAAACGAATTGGAATCGAATTGAAAGTGAATTGAAATGAATTCAAATTGAATTGAAATTTGAATTGAATAGAAGTGAGTTTTGAAACGAATCTATAAAGAAGAATTCAATTTTGCTTTGAATTGAAATGGAAGTTGAAATGGATTTTTGAAACGAATTCAAAACTATTTATATAATTCGTTTTAAATAAAAATCGACGAAATATATATTATATATATTATATATATAATATAAGGGCCTGAATAGAACGCGCCGCGCCGCGGCAGTTCGCGAATTTCGACCATTTATTTCAAACGGACATTACGGGAGATCCGACCGTCGGATTCTCCTAAAACCGGAACCGTTGGGTTCGTATCGAAAAGAGCTTTCTAACGAATATTAGAAATTTGAAATCTAACGGTTGGATTTGGAGATACGTCCAAATCAAATTCGAAAAAGGTCGCTGTAAGTGCAGTTCGATGGCCATTGATGGAAATCGGCTGTACGGGCCTTGATAAAATTATTAAAAATAGTAATAATTTATGTAAAATCATAAGAAATGATTTAGAAAGAATTAGGATGAAAAACTCCATATTTGAAAAGATAAAAATAGATTTTTATCGAAATGAACTAGTTTTGAACTAGAATTATAATCCTATTTATTTTTGAATAAATAAATTGAATTTGAAAAGGGTTTTAAAAATAACCAAAATTTCCAATGATTGCATTGGAGTGGATTTGAATCGAAATTGTCTTCGGAATATTTCGATGTTGGAATTCGTGATTATACAGGTGTTGTTATGGAAATTTGAAAGATATATATTTATATCGTTATTTCCAATACGACATTTGTTAATCGTAGGATTTGATATTGAATATAAGCCGGGATATTTTCTATTCAGAGCCTTGTATTGAATATCAAATGTGATTTGGGTTTGTCGTGAATGGTGTCTTCACTAACACTGTTCTTGAACCCAGTTGAGAAAAGATTAAATCTTTTTATTTAGATTTAATGAAGTGTACCAATTAAATGATATTTAATTGGAATTGAATTGATATTGATTTTTGGGTTTATCGTGAACAGTGTTTTAAATAACACTTGTTCTTTAGCCCGATAATTATCGAATGAGATTTGGGTTTGTCGTGAATGGTGTCTTCACTAACACTGTTCTTGAACCCAGTTGAGAAAAGATTAAATCTTTTTATTTAGATTTAATGAAGTGTACCAATTAAATAATATTTAATTGGAATTGAATTGATATTGATTTTTGGGTTTATCGTGAACAGTGTTTCTAAATAACACTCGTTCTTTAACCCGATAATTAATGGAATGTGACTTTGGGTTTATCGCGAACCGTGTTTTTAGATGACACTGATTCTTTAACCCAGTTAACGATTAAAACTAAGTGGAGTTTTAATGAATCTTTAATTAGATTGAAAAGATCGAGAATGGAGTATCACCAGTTTTGCTCCAGGCGATAGTTAAATCTTTAATTAGATTTGAACGTGAAATTTAGAAACTAACTGTCGGTTAGCCAAACAGAATGGTTTTCTAGATATTGATCTGATGTTGGTTTCGGCCTTCGGGGTTAATATTTGGGGAATTATTCTCTTGATTAATTTACGGTTAGTGACTAATGAATTGGAATGAGGCGTATGTTGTGTTTGTGTAACACTTATTTAAATATACGCGAGTTATTCGGAAAGACCGGGTTTATCCCATTCTGAATAACTGATACGACGATAAGTCGAAGATGAAGACGATGGTCGAAGACCGGAGGTCTTCACGTCGTTTGGGTGATAACTGATGATCTTGATTGGGCTGTACACCCAAGAAGATGGAAACAGTTAGTGATCGTCCAGACGTACTTGGAGATCGATGGATATGCGGGGTACTAGGTGCCTCCGGTTTCGTTCAGACCCAGAACGGACTTGTAAATGGACTGTGTGTCTGACATCGGATTTCATTCTGTGTGACTGATATCGGTTGCATAGGATGGTTTGCCTGTGTGGCATGCTAAGATGCAAATGATCAAGGCTTCTGTTGAAAAGCAAAGTCTTGTGGTTGATGATCGAAGCACGGCCTTTGTGGCGTAGCTTCGTGTAACGTTTGATTCGCGAGTTTCACACCCGGTATGAATCAAAAACGGGAGACGGACCTCAGGGAGGGCATGCGTTTCTTTCTAGTTAGAAGTGGCGTCAGTGGTTTTACACGCCCTGACGAGTTTGACTTATGTGGTTGTTGCTGTTGCGAGGCGCCTCGGTTATATCGGTTTCGGCCGATGCTTCTGGTCGGCTGACGGACCAGACTTACACCCCATAGGGTGGGGAAACGTAGTGTTCAGGGTTTAAGTTTAATCCACATCGGTGGACCGGCCCTGTCGCTCCAAGGGTCGATGCGCTCTGACCCTGTGGCTCGGGCTAGAGAGTCACGAAGTCGGTGAGGACTATCTTTTGCCTCGGTTCATAGATGGAAATCCAATTTCCAAATACGAGACTTTGCGGTTTTGATTGTATATCCTATATATGGCGACATAGTGGGATGGGGCGCTCATGCCGCCTATGATTGATACTTATGATTTGAAGTGTTTTATATACTATGCACTTATAATAGTATCAAATGATTTGTTTTAAACGTATCAAGCATTCTTTGGCTGTTATAAGGGAAAACCCTATCCCCCGGCTTGCGTTGCATTGTGTGATAGGACCTGGGTCTTATAACAGCTTCATCTTCTTTACTTAGCATTGCGCTGTTGTTTTATGCACTGGTATTCTTGGGAGGAAACCCGTTCCGTGTTATACGGCGTGGTCCCTTGATTTACCTAATGATTTAAAAATAAAGATTAATAACTGTTTTAGTTCTCACACCAGTCACATGACTGACCTGGAGTTTATTGTTTTAACCTAAACTCTGGGTGCCCTTATTTTGACACGGGCAGCTAGTAGTTTCGGTTTTGCAGATTTATATTCACAGGATCCTGGTTTACAGCTGGAACGATATCCGGAAAGCTTTGTATCCGTATATCTCATTCTAGTTGTGTATTGTATTATTTTCCGCTGCTATGTATTTAAATGTAATTTAAATCTCTGATATTTCTGTGTAATATTCATTTATACTCTGTATATTCTTGTAATCTGATGCACTGTTGTTATATATAGTGAAATGTTCTTCTGTATGCGTTCTGTTGTGGTTTGTTCTCGAACTATCCGACGCTTTCCTTTACGGGGAAGTTGCGGGTTTTTACAGTCGAACATCTGATTCGATCTTCCTCTGCATCGGGCAACCAAAGAAGCAAGGAATTCCATATCGACTAAATGCCTGGCTCGACTAGGCAAAGTGGAGAACATCTCCGGCGCAGCCAACATCAAGTTTGGCTATGTCGAATCAAATCAGCAGTTACCCATGACATGGTCCACTCTTTCCACTCGCTCCATCACTCATATTCACTGTTTCAGATCTCAAAATATTGCCTGAGATCTCGTCTGAGATCTTGTTTTGGGATCCTTTCAAAATGAAACAGCAAGTATCACTGTAGATCTTTGTCGAATATATCGTCCGAGATCTTGCAATATCGACCGATATATCGACAGAGACGAGATACTGGAATATCATTGGAGATCTTGATTTTTCTGATTAAAATTTTAATCCATGTGTAACGACCCGGGTTTTCGCGCCCTTGGGTTATTGACATAAAATCAATGTCGACTATCCAAGCATCGAAAATACCGGATAGTTAATAAAAAGAAGTTAGTGGGTGAGAATAGATAAGATAGACAATTAGAATAGAAGAAGAAGAAGATCACAACAACAGAATCAGAGTAACACGAATCTCAGAGAGGAACAGATAAAATATAACATAACTTTGAAATAAAACCAACATATGTATACAATAACATTTATTAGAGTACAACACTTACAACACAGCAGAAATAAACAACTGCGATAAAATCCTGAAGCCTCCTGCTCCAAGCTCTCAGTATATCTGTAAAATCCTGACTACTTGACTGCCCGTACAAATTTGGGCACCCAAGAGTTTAGGGAAACAAAACAAAATAGACTTCGGGTCAGTCATGGGACTGGTATGAGTAAACAATTTAAAACGGATTAGGAAAATAAAAGATATCTCATAAGACCACGCTGTATAACACGGAACGGTTTATTCCCTTATGAAAATCCAAAACACTTGATTTAACATTAAAAAACCTTTTGGAAGGAACAAAAATCCTTATATCAAACTCATTTGATATTATAATAATGTCTATCAAGCACAATATAATAATCATCTAGCAGAACGCTTTTTTCTCACGTTCCACATACATAACATACAATCAAAAACCACGGGCGCTTATTGGTTAACGAATTCCAACTGGCAAGGTATGGGACCACCTTCCGACAGTGTATCTCTAGAGAGGAATACTCCGGGTATAACAAGAACATCTTGTAACCCAGGCTAAACATAACCGGTCACTCATTTCGCTTGAGTGTACCGAATATATTATCACCAATGGTTGGGATCAGCAACCGTTTCTCGAAAGGGATAGCATCGAAATAGATTATAGAAGTAAATGGAATTTCTCTAGATCAGGTGACAATACACCCTAATTGGTAGCTAGCCACTTAGCCATGCGACCTACCCGATTTTATACCATTTCCTGGTTGTGAGGCTAGAGGCCACGCTTATCTCTAATAGATCACACATTTATTTACTTTGAATGTCACATTGTCATACCCGCCAAATCACAAATTGATTTCCCTAAAAATACAACGGGTATACAACTAAAAGAAATGAATTTCTCTACGCCCAAACGTACATGCGTTTGAAGAGATCAACTTACACAATCTATTGAATATACTCTGTCAGACATTCTTCCATACAGGTCGTCCTGGGACTGGACAGACCCAAGGTACTATTCTGTAAATCCATCTTAGGCAATTTCTACCTAGGATTTACTGAACAACCCTTGCATAACTCTGTCTTCAATTATCTTCATCATATTTGATTCGCAACGCTCATGCCATACGGGGTGGATTTCAGATAATATATCTGTTCCCGGTCTCTCCGTATTGACAAGGGAAATGGTCAAAATCTTTGATAGTTGGTGATTTAGCTATCAAAGAAAAACATGTGTGCAAACAACGATATTATTTCTAGATGGAAATTGTATCGATCAATCATCAATCAACATTTATTCATTTCTCCATTTCTCGTTTCCATATATTCATCAAATCCTTATTTTCTAATTTTAGAAAATATACGTTATTAACATCGGGAAACGTTTCCATTTCTGATTCATGTATCATTATCTTCTCACATATATTAGTCTCTAACTGTAAACTAGTAAGAGAACAACCCCCTACGTATTAACCCCGAAGGCCGAAACTAACATCAGATCGATACCCAGAAAGTCATTTAACTTAGCTAATCTCCAGTCAGTTTCTAATTCCTTTAACTCCATTTTAATTCCTATTTCAAACCGTATTTCCTTTTTAAATATTTTATTAGAAAAATATTTACTTTAATCTAATTTTCACATAGAATGTGAAAAATATTTCTTTATAAAATCAAAACAGTTTGATTTCGTATTTAAAAACAATATCTCAAACCCAAATTCTATTTATATTTTTATTCGTAGAATTATTCATACAAATCTCCTTTTTATTTCTAACACTTGAATCTCATTTATAATTCCCTTTATATAATTCTATTTATTTTATATAAATCCTTTTATATAACTCTATTTATTCTATATAAATCCTTTTATATAACTCTATTTATTCTATATAAATCCTTTTTAATAATTCTATTTATTTTATATAAATCCTTTTATATAACTTTATTTATTCTATATAAATCCTTTTATATAATTCTATTTATTTTATATAAATCCTTTTATATAACTCTATTTATTTCCTAAATATTTCCTTAATTATATTTTCCAATATTTGTTTTCCAAATATTACCTTTTATAATATCCTATTTATTTCATATATAAATATTTCATTTTTAATATTCACTTGGAAATATACTTTTCACATTCTAGTATTTCATTTGGTATTTAAAATACTAATTAACCAGACCACTGTCATCATAATCAATCACAGATTATATATCACATCATATATCACAATATATGAAAACAAACAGTATTATAAATATTGAGGAATCCAGTTGGATCCCTCTAACCTGTTTCCCTGCATCCACAGATGTTAAACAATATAAATAACACCGATTTCATTTCAATATGAAATATTCTTGTAAACAGAATCAATATTTGATTAACAATATATATATATATATATATATATCGTTATATAAAATTTCAAACAATACATTAGCAATTCAACCAACCAATCAACACACAATAATCAATCATCATTTATCAATACTAGATTATATTTATAAAAATAAAAATTGCATAGAGTTAGTGAAATTTACTCACATTGGACGATCATCGTTAAATAACGATAACCATCGGTTGATTCAGACATACAATTTATTTCGCCATAAATTGTAACGGGCTCCAATTCACTTCTAATCAGATCCATTGTGTAGCTTTCGTCCGTACGATCCCAACGGATCTGACTGTTCTTGATTCTGACAATGTATGGTGAAGTCATACATTTTTTTTTCAAGTTAATACACCTATTAAAATTTTAAATTCAATTAATAACCCCTTTTGGGCCTTATCCCTTTTTAAATTTTCCGACCCATCACCGAATTCAAACCACCCGCTCCAAACAGATCTGTTTCCCCTTCGTTCTCCAACTCCAGATAATTGTATCCTCCTTATACACCACTTCCAGACTTTTAGCTTCAAACCTTTTTTTTCTTTCTTTTTATTTTTCCACTTCATGATAAACCACGTAAAATTCACATGAACCCTCTCATACAAATCTCATCTACCTAAATCCACTATACACTAAATCCTGCGTGAAGACCTTCTTCCCCATCTCCTGGAAACTCACGAACCCGCTGTACTCAATTTCCATTTCCGTGACTTCTCCTTCAACTTCCTCCCTCCACACTCCATAAAAATTCAATCCAAAGTCATCACAACCCTCGTGTAACACCCCGAATTTTAGATAATACTAAAATCCACTAATTATAGATAAATAATCTCAGATGTGGGAATTGGGGGTAACGGGCTGCGTTATTGCGTTCGTCTCGGAAAAATACGCAAAATAGAGTCCGAGTTTTCGAGAATCGGAGTCCGTATGGCCCGGTTATGGCCCAAAGAAGTTTGCAGAAAATTTAAAACTAAAACAGATTTAAAAATTTAAAATGTTCAGATTTGGAATGGGTCAGGCGGGGTCAGGCGGGAAGCTTCCCGCCCTACCCATGTCGACAGGGCTGTCGACAGGGGTGTCGACTTGCCTGTCGATAGGGGCCTGGCGCCCAGTGAACCTAGGTGCACCAGGTTGCACCAAGTTGGGTTTCAGGCTGGCTAGGAGGGCTGGTTCTAGAGATTTCCTAAATCTAAGGGTCCTAATCTAATCTAGGGTTAATCTAAGGGTCTAAAATGCAACCTAATCCTATAAATAAGACCCTAACCCTATCCTAATTCATTCATAATTAGGTTTTGTAACTAAACTATGGCAAAATGAAATTTGAGCATGGCCTCCACTAGTTCATGAAGAAGTTGCAAGCAAATCACTCTCTAATCAACCTCTAATCCATTCTAGAGTATCTTAATCTTCTTCATTAGCTTGCTAATTGTGTTTTGGTGAGTTTCTATGGCTTTAATAATCAATTGTTAAATTGATTATGGTAGGATGTGATAAGACATGGTTATGTTTGTGGATAAATGTATTTATGCAAGTTTGTATGATATGTGATTTGCAAGTTTTATGTTAAATGCAAGTTTTAGACCATGTTTTATGATGCAAAACACCATGTTAAACATTTATGCATATGTGACATGTTATGCAAACTATATGTGAGAATATATGCAAGTTATATATAACATGATATGCAAGTTATGCATGTGATTTTATGCATGCTAAGTAGTTGGTGTTATGCATGTTAAATATTTGATGTTATGCATGCTAAAGTATTTGACGTTATGTATGCTAAGTATTTGATTGTATGCATACTAAGTATTGAGTTTTATGCATGATAAATGTTTGGGTTTATACAAGTTAAATGGTGGGTTTATGCATAATAAGTATTTGATTTCATGCATGATAAGTAAGTGGTTTTATGCATGCTAAGTGGTTGGTATTATGCATAAATCATAACATGCAAGTTTACCCTTTTAAATATGATGCATACATATGCAAGATGATACCCTTATATGCTATGCATGTTTACCGTCCTTTAAGATGCAAGTTCATGCAAGTTATGTGTATGAGATTATGCAAGTTATGTGCATGATGCTATGCAAGTTATGTATATGCTTAAATGCAAGTTTAATGTGATATGCAAGTTATGCATGTTCATGCAAGTATGTGAATGCTTATGCAAGTATGTGAATGCTCATGCAAGTATGTGAATGCTTATGCAAGTATGTGAATGCTTATGCAAGTATGTGAATGCTTATGCAAGTATATGAATGCTTATGCAAGTTATGTGTATGCTTAAATGCATGTTTAACATGTTATGCAAGTTATGAGAATGCTTATATGCAAGTTCAACATGTTATGCAAGAAATGTGTATGATAATATGCAAACTCATATGTCATATGTTATGCAAATCATGTGTATGATAATATGCAAGTTTGGGTTATATGTAGTTGGGTTAATATATGTTCATATATGCAAGTTGACATCCTCTTAACCCATGACAAAGTTGTATGCTAAACCCATAATAATTGTGATGATCTTCCCCTTATTCATGTCATGAAATGAGAACGATTTACGTGGGGAACGATGGGGTTGGTAAATATGTTAATAAAAGTATGATTGGGTATGATTAAGCATACCATAAAAAAATAAATTAACATAAGTGGGAATTTACCTATTGAGTTAGGTCTACCCCATGGGAATTTACCTATTGAGTTAGGTCTACCCATGTTATGAAAAATGTGTAATTAATTAAGGATAATTAATTGTGGGGGTTATTAATTAGGCGTAATTAATCAACTAAGACACGAGGTTGGACCCTTTTGTAGCGGAAGTCTGCCCGGAACCGACCGGCCATCCAGCGGCTACAAATGATTGGCCCAGTGTGAGAGGTCTTAGTCACAAACTAAATACGTGATTAACGTAAAGACACGAGGTTAGACTCGGTTATGACGTAAGGCTGCCCGGACCCAACCGGCTTAACCAGCGGTCATAAAAGATAGTCTAATGTGAGAGGTCTTTAGGAGAATCACGGTCTTAATTAATTAAGAAACACTTAACCAAATTAGCATGTAGTGGGACAAGAGGGTTAAGTGGGTGCCTTGGGTGGCATGTGGTAACTAGTGGGGGTGCCTCGGGTGGCATGAGGAAACTAGTGGGTTGCCTTGGGTGGCAATAGAAAATACGATTAGAATACTTAACCAAAGTGGAACATGTAATTAAACATGATTAAAGGGTTAAGTAAGTGCCTTGGGTGGCATGTGGGAATCAAGTAAGTGCCTTGGGTGGCATGTGGGAATCAAGTAAGTGCCTTGGGTGGCATGCGGAAATCTAGTGGGCGCCTTAAGTGGCAATTAAAATGTAATTAGATGACTTAACCAAACTTTAACGTGTAAGGGGGCATGATTATAAAAAGAGGTTAAGTGGAATGCACTAGATTAATGACAAGCTTAAGTAGTAGCTTGTGGGGGGCCCATTTCAACCAATATCCCAAACGTATCTTTGTGGGCTCGACCCATGTCGAGTGACGGGACACGCATATTGGGCTTGATTATAAGAGGCCAAAACGGGTTAGCGGTGGCAACGCAAGTCCAACGGGCTTCATATGCGTGTGTGGGCCCGGGCTGGTAGATAAGCCGTTGTTGCATCGTGTAGATATAAAGCCGTGCACCGTTAGTATTGGGTAGCCACTTTAGGGGAGTGATACACCCCACTGTGGGACCAGCACGGATATCTACGGTAGGGAGCCGATCGATGGGGAGTAGTGGGTACACCTAATGAAGATAGGGGCAGACGGCACCTATATAGGAGTACACGAAACTACTGGGTAAGAATTACTGGGTACACCTAGTGGAGATAGGGGTAGACGACACCTATGTAGTGGGCTAGGGGTACACGAAACTACTGGGGAAAATTTTCTAAGTCCTTAGAAGGGATCAACCTTTAAGTAGAAATGACTAGTGTGGTGTAGTGTAGGAATTACCCTTGGGTGAATAAGTCTGGGGTGGTGTAAGAATTATCCTTGGGTGGATAAATGCGTCTTTTCGGTTATAGTAGTACATCCGGTGTTTAGTTGGCTACTTAGTGTAGTCATTATCCCCAGAGGTACCGTACCTTATTTATGTCATACCCTAATTACTTTAATGGTTGTATTGTTAGGGTTATAGGACTCACTCAGACTTATGTCTGACCCCGTTGTTTTTATCTTTTTCCCAACCCTCAGGTTATCAGAGTGGGCCTAGCACTAGTGGGCTTGGATCAGACCGCTATACCTGTCTTTTGGGCTTGGATCATAGAAGTAAAGCTTGGTTTATCTTTTCTATTATGGCTATTGTCTATGTAGTGGGATTATGTACTTCTATTTTATCAAGATGGATATTATGTACTTGACTCTTGTTATGGTTTTGTGATGTAACCAAACATGTTTTACTTTCCGCTGAAATGAAATGATGTTTTTAAATTTTAAAGTATTACTTATATCTGTCTTGTTGTAATTTTTCTGTTCTATATTCACTTAAAATACTCCACCAATGTTATGGCATTCCCTTAGTGAGTGACCGTAGCGGGTGTGGGGTGTTACACGTGGTATCAGAGCTTAAGGTTACCGGAACAGATAAAATTTTTAGAAAAACTATTTTCTAAGAATATTTTTGGAAAGGAGTATTTTCAAAAACATGTCTTTTAAGAGAAAAGTTTTTGAAAGAAAAGCATAATCCCCAATAGCCATATCTTTATCTTTCGAATTCTCCATTTTGAATCCCTTCCTTTCTCTCGTTTTGAGTTTTCCCTCCGCGTATAGATGATCTTTCTAAGATAGATAAGGATGGAAAACCACTTCAAGGGACTTAGACGTTAGTCGGATTAGAAGTTGGTTCAAGAAGGAGGAGGACTGGTGGGTACCTATTGGATAGACGATGGGAGGAAGGCTCAAATAGCTGTTGGGTTAATGAAGGATGATATCTCATTAGTGGGAAGTTACGAGTGGGGAATAGGGAAGAGGAAGGTAAGTGGTTATCCTTTTGAGAGGAATAGGACACCTTATTAGGATTGTCCAAAGAAGCAAGGGCAAGATAGGGAATCTTCTGGAGGGTAGTTGTATTCCCTCGCGACTAGGGTACCAGATGGGGATAAGACCGTCTAGATTGGAGGTTGGATTTCTTGATCATCCAATTCGAACTTTATTTGGTTCTGACGCATCGAGTTCGTTTATCTCATCATTGTTAGTGAGTCACTGCACTTAGACACCAGTTTGGTAGATGATCCCTTAGTTGTTTCAAACCCAATTGGGCTCCATGATGTATTTGGGTTTGAAAGTTTCTATACTTAGCGTTGAGTTTAGATGTGATGCTTGTTGGGCTTCACGGGCTATGGGCTAGTTTTGGGCATGGACTGGTTATCCAGTAAAGGTGCCGTTCTTGATTTTGAAGAAAGAGAGTTGTTAGGCTTATGACCCGCTTGGGTAACACTCTCGAGATCTTTTGTAATCCCATAGAATCTGTTATGCTAAGTTATCTAGAATCGCTTGACACGTCGGTCTAGAATTGGTGATCTGTTAGAGCGGTCCGGGAATACCCGGATGTGTATAAGGAGGTGAAGGGCTTACCTCCGGAACGTGAAATTGACTTCCAAATATATCTGGTGGGTAATGCTAAACCAGTATCTTGGCCAGTGTGCCACATGGCTCCTCGTGAGAGGAGGGAACTCCATAAGTAAGTAAGCGATTTGCTTGAGAAGGGGTTCATAAGACGAAGTATATCGGAGTGAGGTGCTCCAGTAGTTTTTGTCACGAAGGCGGATGGGTCCCTCAGACTTTGTGTAGGCTAAAGAGAACTAAATAAACTCACAAAGAAGAATGGACACCCATTGCCGAGGATTGATGATCTCTTTGATCAGTTGGCTGGTGCCTCAGTATTTTTGTAGGACTCAGCCACGGAAGTTCATCAGTTGAGAGTGGTTGCATAGAAAAGACTACCCTTAGGACTCCGGATGTTTTTTAGGAGTGGCTGGTGATGCCATTCGGTTTGACGAACGCCCCCGCATACTTTGTTGATTTGATGAGAAGGGTGTTCAGGGAGTACCTAAATAAGTTCGTGATGGTCTTTGTGGATGACATCTGGGTCTTTTCTAGGAGCAAAATAAGTTTTCGTATGTGCTCAATGGGATGAGCAAAGCCAGTTATGGGGAAACGGTGGTTTTGGAGCGAGACTGGGGAGGACATCCAAAATTGGTCAAGGGGCTTAATTATTTAGCCGTTTTTACTAGTATCATCTCACGTAGGTCGTCTGAATTCGAAGGAGGTATCCCTTGGGTGTTTGTCTGATATTGGTTTAGGCCTTTGGGGCTTGCATTTGGGGGATGCCGAATTCGACTAGGGTGGTCTGCGTGGGAGACAGTTGTGATAATTTTGGATGATATCCTGGTGGAGAAGAGCATGCCCTACATCGTAGGGAAGTGTTAGAGACTCTTCGAGCGCATAGTCTTAGGACAGCAAAAGTGGATGGGATCCTTAGCATCCTATGAGTAAGGGTAACATGGTAGCGGACGCCTTAAGTAGAAAAAGGTTGTCCTTGAGTTCATTGTTCGTTGAACGACGGAGTTTAGAGTTTATTTCTAAGTTTGACTTTAGACCTTCCGTTGACTTTATACCCGGTTTGCTAGCCTCCTTGGAGGTTAGGCCTACTCTTTTGGGGCGGATTGGCGGAGCACAGCGAGACGACCCATAGTTGGTTGAGTTGGTAGAGAAGCTCATGAGGAAGGGAAGTCGTCCAGCCATTTGAGTAGGTACACCCTAGATGGTAAGGGGTGGTTGCGTAGAGACGGTAGACTTTGTGTACCGCAAGACGAGGGTTTGAGGAAGGCTATTCTTGATGACGCACACCGTTCTAGGATGACCATTCATCCCGGTGGGGATAAGATGTACCAAGACATGAAGAGGGTTTTCTTCTGGGCCGGTATGAAGAAAGATGTGGCCGAGTATGTCGCTCGATGTTTGGTGTGCCAGCAAGTGAAGGCGGAGCAAAGGAAACCAGGTGGGTTGCTTCACCCATTGGAGGTTCCGCAATGGAAGTGGGATAGTGTCTCGATGGATTTTATTGTCGAGTTACCCAGGGCGAGAAGGGTAATACAGGAATTTGGGTGGTGGTAGATAGACTTACTAAGAGCGCCCATTTCATACCTGTGAAGAGCAAGAGGACTGCTCCATGGTTAGCTTCAGTATATCTTCGAGAGATAGTTCGATTACATGGGGTACCCTCTAGCATAGTAAGTGATCGAGATCCTATCTTCACTAGCGAGTTCTGGAAGAGTTTGCAAGAGGCGGTAGGGACTTAGTTGTGTTTAAGTACCGCATATCATCCTCAGACGGACGGCCAGACCGAGAGGGTGAATCATATCCTAGAAGACCTTTTGAGGCTTTGTATCTTAGATTTTGGAGGAACAAGGGAAGAGCATCTTCCATTGGTGAAGTTCGCGTATAGTAATAGCTTTCAGTCCAGTGTTGGTATGGCACCTTTCGAAGCTCTTTATGAAAGGCCTTGTCGATCACCTACACGTTGGTAGGAATCTACGGATGAGATCTTGCTTGGGCCGATAAAGTTAGAAAGACTTCGAGAAAAGATTGATTTGATTCAAAGAAGGATGAAAGCATCGCATGATAAACAGAAATCTTATGCGGACAAGAGGAGAACAGAGCTTGAGTTTGATATTAGGACATGCTTTTTATCAAGATATCTCCGTTACGGAATGAGGTTCACTTTGGATCTGTTGGGAAGTGAGTACCAAGGTTTGTTGGACTGTTTCCTATTAAGGAGAGGATTGGACAGATGTCATATAGAGTGGAGTTGCCCGACAGGCTTAGTGGTGTACATGATATATTCCATGTGTTACATTTGAGGAAGTTCCTACATGAGATCGCAGAGGCGGTAGAGCCGAGCCTGCTTAGAGAAGTGGAAGTAGAGCGTGATGCGACGATTCGACGAGCTCCTACTTGCATCCTTGGGTCAGAGATTTGGAAGTTGAGAAACAGAGAGGTTCAACTAGTCAAAGTACGAAGGGGAGATGAAGAGAGCGACGCTACCTGGGAGACGGAAGCGAAGATGCGTTCGAGGTACCCTTTTCTTTCGGAGGGTATGTCCTTTTGCTTCTCCTTCATCGCATATCTTGTACTTATCTTATTCTTAGTATGTCCTCTCGTTAGTACCTTTGACCTTTAGATAGGGTAAACCTATGGTTGAAACATGTGTTTGAGACATGTTATGGTTGATGGATGCAAGTGGATGCAAGTGTTTGCTAGTGGTTGCTCGTGGATGCATATACACACACTCTAGGCACTAGATCGGCTCAGTCACTTCATATTGCATATTGCATAAAATTGTGTGTAGGAAAATATATTTATGGATGTATAATGATTGTGTTATCATATGGATGATGCATTTTGGTGAATGATTGTGCACTCATGTAGATATTGTATGTGTCGATAGGGTTCTTTCGCATACATAATGGATGCATGGCACTATCATGGTTTGCATATGTTCATACATTAGATAGGGAACATATACACACACTGTTTGCATATGCTCATACATCATTAGAAACTGTTTAAGGACAATGGATGCCCGTGGTTGATGATTTGAGTAGATGGTTGTTTGGATGGTAGGATATGTATTCTCCTTAGCTTAAAGATTTCGGGGACGAAATCCTTTAAGGAGGGGAGAATGTAACACCCCGAATTTTAGATAATACTAAAATCCACTAATTATAGATAAATAATCTCAGATGTGGGAATTGGGGGTAACGGGCTGCGTTATTGCGTTCGTCTCGGAAAAATACGCAAAATAGAGTCCGAGTTTTCGAGAATCGGAGTCCGTATGGCCCGGTTATGGCCCAAAGAAGTTTGCAGAAAATTTAAAACTAAAACAGATTTAAAAATTTAAAATGTTCAGATTTGGAATGGGTCAGGCGGGGTCAGGCGGGAAGCTTCCCGCCCTACCCATGTCGACAGGGCTGTCGACAGGCCTGTCGACAGGGGTGTCGACTTGCCTGTCGACAGGGGCCTGGCGCCCAGTGAACCTAGGTGCACCAGGTTGCACCAAGTTGGGTTTCAGGCTGGCTAGGAGGGCTGGTTCTAGAGATTTCCTAAATCTAAGGGTCCTAATCTAATCTAGGGTTAATCTAAGGGTCTAAAATGCAACCTAATCCTATAAATAAGACCCTAACCCTATCCTAATTCATTCATAATTAGGTTTTGTAACTAAACTATGGCAAAATGAAATTTGAGCATGGCCTCCACTAGTTCATGAAGAAGTTGCAAGCAAATCACTCTCTAATCAACCTCTAATCCATTCTAGAGTATCTTAATCTTCTTCATTAGCTTGCTAATTGTGTTTTGGTGAGTTTCTATGGCTTTAATAATCAATTGTTAAATTGATTATGGTAGGATGTGATAAGACATGGTTATGTTTGTGGATAAATGTATTTATGCAAGTTTGTATGATATGTGATTTGCAAGTTTTATGTTAAATGCAAGTTTAAGACCATGTTTTATGATGCAAAACACCATGTTAAACATTTATGCATATGTGACATGTTATGCAAACTATATGTGAGAATATATGCAAGTTATATATAACATGATATGCAAGTTATGCATGTGATTTTATGCATGCTAAGTAGTTGGTGTTATGCATGTTAAATATTTGATGTTATGCATGCTAAAGTATTTGACGTTATGTATGCTAAGTATTTGATTGTATGCATACTAAGTATTGAGTTTTATGCATGATAAATGTTTGGGTTTATACAAGTTAAATGGTGGGTTTATGCATAATAAGTATTTGATTTCATGCATGATAAGTAAGTGGTTTTATGCATGCTAAGTGGTTGGTATTATGCATAAATCATAACATGCAAGTTTACCCTTTAAAATATGATGCATACATATGCAAGATGATACCCTTATATGCTATGCATGTTTACCCTCCTTTAAGATGCAAGTTCATGCAAGTTATGTGTATGAGATTATGCAAGTTATGTGCATGATGCTATGCAAGTTATGTATATGCTTAAATGCAAGTTTAATGTGATATGCAAGTTATGCATGTTCATGCAAGTATGTGAATGCTCATGCAAGTATGTGAATGCTTATGCAAGTATGTGAATGCTTATGCAAGTATGTGAATGCTTATGCAAGTATATGAATGCTTATGCAAGTTATGTGTATGCTTAAATGCATGTTTAACATGTTATGCAAGTTATGAGAATGCTTATATGCAAGTTCAACATGTTATGCAAGAAATGTGTATGATAATATGCAAACTCATATGTCATATGTTATGCAAATCATGTGTATGATAATATGCAAGTTTGGGTTATATGTAGTTGGGTTAATATATGTTCATATATGCAAGTTGACATCCTCTTAACCCATGACAAAGTTGTATGCTAAACCCATAATAATTGTGATGATCTTCCCCTTATTCATGTCATGAAATGAGAACGATTTACGTGGGGAACGATGGGGTTGGTAAATATGTTAATAAAAGTATGATTGGGTATGATTAAGCATACCATAAAAAAATAAATTAACATAAGTGGGAATTTACCTATTGAGTTAGGTCTACCCCATGGGAATTTACCTATTGAGTTAGGTCTACCCATGTTATGAAAAATGTGTAATTAATTAAGGATAATTAATTGTGGGGGTGATTAATTAGGCGTAATTAATCAACTAAGACACGAGGTTGGACCCTTTTGTAGCGGAAGTCTGCCCGGAACCGACCGGCCATCCAGCGGCTACAAATGATTGGCCCAATGTGAGAGGTCTTAGTCACAAACTAAATACGTGATTAACGCAAAGACACGAGGTTAGACTCGGTTATGACGTAAGGCTGCCCGGACCCAACCGGCTTAACCAGCGGTCATAAAAGATAGTCTAATGTGAGAGGTCTTTAGGAGGATCACGGTCTTAATTAATTAAGAAACACTTAACCAAATTAGCATGTAGTGGGACAAGAGGGTTAAGTGGGTGCCTTGGGTGGCATGTGGTAACTAGTGGGGGTGCCTCGGGTGGCATGAGGAAACTAGTGGGTTGCCTTGGGTGGCAATAGAAAATACGATTACAATACTTAACCAAAGTGGAACATGTAATTAAACATGATTAAAGGGTTAAGTAAGTGCCTTGGGTGGCATGTGGGAATCAAGTAAGTGCCTTGGGTGGCATGTGGGAATCAAGTAAGTGCCTTGGGTGGCATGCGGAAATCTAGTGGGCGCCTTAAGTGGCAATTAAAATGTAATTAGATGACTTAACCAAACCTTAACGTGTAAGGGGGCATGATTATAAAAAGAGGTTAAGTGGAATGCACTAGATTAATGACAAGCTTAAGTAGTAGCTTGTGGGGGGCCCATTTCAACCAATATCCCAAACGTATCTTTGTGGGCTCGACCCATGTCGAGTGACGGGACACGCATATTGGGCTTGATTATAAGAGGCCAAAACGGGTTAGCGGTGGCAACGCAAGTCCAACGGGCTTCATATGCGTGTGTGGGCCCGGGCTGGTAGATAAGCCGTTGTTGCATCGTGTAGATATAAAGCCGTGCACCGTTAGTATTGGGTAGCCACTTTAGGGGAGTGATACACCCCACTGTGGGACCAGCACGGATATCTACGGTAGGGAGCCGATTGATGGGGAGTAGTGGGTACACCTAATGAAGATAGGGGCAGACGGCACCTATATAGGAGTACACGAAACTACTGGGTAAGAATTACTGGGTACACCTAGTGGAGATAGGGGCAGACGGCACCTATGTAGTGGGCTAGGGGTACACGAAACTACTGGGGAAAATTTTCTAAGTCCTTAGAAGGGATCAACCTTTAAGTAGAAATGACTGGTGTGGTGCAGTGTAGGAATTACCCTTGGGTGAATAAGTCTGGGGTGGTGTAAGAATTATCCTTGGGTGGATAAATGCGTCTTTTCGGTTATAGTAGTACATCCGGTGTTTAGTTGGCTACTTAGTGTAGTCATTATCCCCAGAGGTACCGTACCTTATTTATGTCATACCCTAATTACTTTAATGGTTGTATTGTTAGGGTTATAGGACTCACTCAGACTTATGTCTGACCCCGTTGTTTTTATCTTTTTCCCAACCCTCAGGTTATCAGAGTGGGCCTAGCACTAGTGGGCTTGGATCAGACCGCTATACCTGTCTTTTGGGCTTGGATCATAGAAGTAAAGCTCGGTTTATCTTTTCTATTATGGCTATTGTCTATGTAGTGGGATTATGTACTTCTATTTTATCAAGATGGATATTATGTACTTGACTCTTGTTATGGTTTTGTGATGTAACCAAACATGTTTTACTTTCCGCTGAAATGAAATGATGTTTTTAAATTTTGAAGTATTACTTATATCTGTCTTGTTGTAATTTTTCTGTTCTATATTCACTTAAAATACTCCACCAATGTTATGGCATTCCCTTAGTGAGTGACTGTAGCGGGTGTGGGGTGTTACACCTCGCCTTCATCTCCTCTACGAAATAATGGCCACCACATTATGCTCAACGCCTTCACTCAATTTCCGACATCGCACTCTCAGGTGACATCACCGATCAAAATTATCATCGAAATCCACCAAAAATTGCGTACACACTTCAAATCAACCCACGAATCCATTGACAATACTCACTCATTAAATGGATGCTCACAACTGATGTTTTCGCGAACCCTAGATAACGCTGTTAAAGTAACAGCGAATAGAACCAAAGTCGAGTTCAATGAAAGCCATATCAAGTTGAAGCAAAACACTAGGCAAATCCAAAAACATAGTTTTTATAATTAATAGGATTCTATTTTGATTTATTGAGAATTTTTTAAGGTTACGAAATGTTGTTGTAAGAAGAAAAAATAGCGGCCTGAAGTTTCATTGACTAGAAGAAGAAATGAATTATGGTTAGGAAGTTGTAGGATATTTATAGGAGTAATATATTATTTTTTATATTCGAATATTATATTTATTTTATTGAATCTCTACCTATATACAATGTTTAAAAATTCCTGCGATCACGTAAAATATCCAAATCCAATAAAAATGGACATACCGCTACAGTTCGACATTGCGGACCCAACGAAACTTGTTTCGTCGAATTTCGACTTCATTTGCTCACAAACATATTTTTAAAGTCAAATTATTGATTATTTTTCACATTAAGATCCCGTACGGCCACATACTGACTCCAAAAATCACGAAAATTGAAATCTAACAAAAATTTAATATTCCGAATCCAGTAAAATTAATTTCATCGAAAATGGAGGTCGTTTGCGCAACTGGCTATTTTTAAAGCTCTAAATAAATATTTTTAAATATTAATATATTTAAAAATATTTAAATTTAATATAAATAAATTAATATTATCGTGTATATATATTCACATACAATATCATTCAGCTCCAAAATATTCCCATCTAAATATATAACTCGATATTTCAAATCTAGTGTTAAATCGATACCCAATTTATATAAAAAATCCTTTTATAATATAAATAAATCGTTATAAATTATAAAGGAAATCCATATCGACTTTCTGAAAATTTGATTTGGACATAACTCAAAATCTACACAACGAAATCTCTATTTTTCTCTTCCATTAGAAAAATATACTTCACCAGCTCCGAACGTTTCTTGTTTCACATAAATCCGATTTAAAATGGATTATGTATATTCGTTTAAAGTTCGAATCACCAAAATACGAACTGCCGCACCATTTCGAGCTTGGTTATAATTATAATATAAATGACATATTCAGTTGTCGTTTATATAATATATTCGTTAATATAATTCAATTCTAAATTGAATTAAATATTATATATAATCCAATTCACATAATATTGTGAATTCTACTATTCAAAAATTAAATATATTATTCTGTTATTTAATTTAATTATATATTCACTATTATTTAATTTTGGTCATTTTAAATTACCAAACCATATTTTTAATAATTAAATAAATTATTTATAATACCGTGAAAATACGGGTCATTACACCATGCCTGAACTAGAACAATAATTAAAAAACACAAATCTAGCCACGATAATATCCTACCATTTAACATTTTGCATGTTAAATGGCCATATCATATGTTCATATCTATTCTACAATGCTTTTGGTTTTCACATTTGTCTATTTTTACATATATGTTACCTATAAAACTATATATTTTATGTTCTACTTATGCTAAACTTTTTAATGTTTTGGATCTTTTTGTGTTTCATGTCTAATAATAATTCTTGTTCATTGATCATATGTTGTAAGCAGCAATCTATTTGCATTGTGCTATATTTCTATTTTAAGCATATTACGCTTTATACTATGAACGATCTTTCGTAAATTAAGAAAAATAAGGTGATTTTGCAATTCAATTTTAAGTTAAAATGTTTATAACAGCATTCAAAAAAATCATTGCGTAAGGATATCGTTTTTTAGCATATCACGTATCCCCGAGATTGTTTGGATATGAACTTTCAGACTGGAGAATTAAATTCGAGACAAACCCTCGAGCTAGACTTAACTCATCCTAGACCCCTCCGATATGAGATTAAGTCTCTAAAATACTCGAGACAAAACGAGATCGATATCCGAGATTCGAAATCTTGCTCCTATTTTTCTGCACATATATTATGCCGAACCGATTTATACCTCACTTATAAATAGCACTCTGAGACATCTCGAGATCTTCTTTGGACTTCTCCTACACATTTATTTACTATGATTGTGTTGTACTTAGGATTTCTTAATTCCCAACAATTGTAATCTCATTCTCAAGCAAAAATCAACAAAAGTTATAAAGTGGAAGTAGACAATCAATAGTTAAACCACTATAAATTATTATGAGTGCTATTTTCCTTGTTTTCATTTTCTATTTCTTTAATTTTATTCTCTTCTTTAGATTTTATGGGTGTTGGAATCATTTTTGGCACAAACATTTTGGTGCGTTCACTGAGAAATCTTGAATTCTTAGCATTTAGGATCTTTTAATCTATTTTTTGGATCATCAAGTCCAAAGAGAACATCCCTTCCTTCATTCTCTTTTGTAGAACCGGTGTCAAAAAGAAATACAACCTCATTCATGCCTATTAGTCGTTCCCAGGAAGAAATTACTCATCAAGTTGCTGGTCCAAAATCTGGTTCGGCTATACCGAACTGGATCTGAAGTGCACCCACTACAATTGCCGCTTTAAGCACTCAAGCTCCAACTTCTACATTCGTGACCTGTAATAACTTCAGGAACTTAAGTCGAAGTTAAACTAGATGGCTACCGTGTTGAATGAGCAGATGCACGAGAACATAGCTCTGAGGCATGACATGAACAGGATGACGGCACAGTGGAATGATTTTAGGAGTCAGAGAACTCCTACCCCACTACGTCATCAGATGGAAGCATCTACCTCGTCAGGAAGGAGTGAAGAAGCAGTATAACAACAATGGTTTACCATATAATGTAATATTCAAGAAATCTGGTTTGTCGACCCACCGGTTCGACATGCCAAGTTACATAATGTCAAACTGGATGATGCAGTGCTAGGTCGTACCCTTCCTTCACATGATCAGAATTCTCTAGGACCACTCACGATTTCATGCTTCCCACTTTGTGTCTTGCAATTGGCTAAGACAATAAGAGTCAAGGAAGTACCGCTCAGACGGTGGCTCAAGTGACATTGCATACAGCGGAAGCAAGAAGGGTCAGACGAGATGATAATTCTGAGCCTATGATTCTCCTCAACACTCCGAACTTAACTGCCATAGTAAGAAAGATTATGAACAATAGTCGAGGCTATAGTAATAAAGATTGGGGGATCGACTGTAGTCACATGTAATTCACTGGTGATATCTTGCAGGTAGAGTTCCCCAAAAGGTTTAACCTACACTAGATAAATCACCATTCAAGCAAGACCGATCCTCGCTAACACTTAATGAGATATACATGCTATATAAATTTAGTAGTAGCTCCAGATGCTATCAAGTGCAACACCTTTCCTATCTACCTAGATGAAGTTGCACTCATGTGGTTCACTAGATTGCCTCCAAAGTCGATACACACACTCGAGGATTTGAGTAGAGTGTTCGTGAGCTAATTTCTCCTTCATACCACCAAGCTGAAGCATGTTATGATTCTCTCTCACATAAACCAGGCTCATTGAGAGTTTCTCAAGGATTTTATTGAATTCTTTAACACTATCGTCGCCAAAGTTAGTAACTATGATGATGAAATCATACTGATGTCATTGGTTGACGGCGTCGACCCCAGTACTAGGTTTGGAAGATGGCTAACTGGAAGGCTGCCCTCTGCTTTAGATCAACTCAACAAAAAGGAAAATCTAGTTCTTGCGAATTGAGGAGGCAGAAAGAACTCAAAAGAGAAGGATCCATGACAAGATGAACAAAGGCGTCCAGAGTAATGTAGCGATGAAGCAATCTGAAGAAAATTCTAGAAAAGTTCAGATTAACGTTCAAAACTAGAATAAGAGGAATGCCAAACAAGGTAGAAACGATAATGGAGGAGACTGTAATTGGAAAGGTGACACTAAGAAGCAACCTTGATTTCAGACTTTCGACAATTATACACCATTAAATGACAATTTGGAAAATGTGTACCTGGATACCTATAACGTGATACGGTACAAGAAAATTGCTCTACGAGAGTCTGCAAAGAAGGAATAATAAATAGGGAAATTTTGTCTATTCCATGAGATTTACGGCCACACGACTAATGGATGTCGTCATCTCCGGGATATCATGGAAAATTTGATCAGGTATGCAAAGTTAGATAAGTATTAAGTGGCCCTGCGAGATAGGAGGCAGGGTACTTAGGTCCCCAATCATCAAGGTCATGCAACTCCTAGAGACACCGCCCAGCAAAAGAACAAAGGTATTGTTATAAACACCATTTTTAGAGGACCACATTCGTTTGGTTTTACTCTTCGAACTATGGAGCAGTATGTCATAGCAGTGAAGCATGTTGAGGTTGAAGAATGCAACATTCCAAGGAGGCTGTTCCCATAAAAGAAAGGAGAACGATGATGGATGATGTCGTCTTCAAAATAAAGATGTAGGGGTAGAGGCCCCAAGTATTGGTCACTTGTGATTTCGAACATGATTGGCCTTACTGTGGCATGGAAATTCCTTCTTGGCTGTAGAAGTTTCATGAATATTTTGTTCGAAAGAGCCTATGACCTGATGATGTTGGAGGCAAAAGAATTCAGGCCGTATTAGGATATAATACATGGCTTCAATGGCTCTACAAATAAACTAGTAGGAATGGTTGAATTATTGGTTGATTTGGGTGAGGGAGACCTTAGGAGAGTACAGATCCTCTTTGTTTCTTGTGTTGGACATTAAATCTCCATATAATGCCTTTTTAGGCCGACCAACCGTTGTTGAATTCAGAGCATGCATAGCTCCTTGGTGCTTTCTTCTGAAGTTTCCAATCGAGAGTGGGGTCAGTGTTGTACGAGGAGACCAAGTAGCAGGATGAGAATGCTACTTAGCAGACTGGAAGGATGCCCATAGCAAGGAAAAGGGAAAAGATGTGGATAATTACCTTCGTATCAAGGGTGCCACCGCGTAGCAACTAAATGGAAAATCCTGGCTCAGACAACATAGCCGTCAGTTCAAGGATATTGATCCAAGAAACGACGAAGAGCTAGGATACCAAAGGTGACCCCCAATAAGACAACGACGGTGATCTCAATTGATAACGATGACCTGTCTATGGTCTTGAAAATCGGATCCTACCTTGGACCCCTCCAGACAAGGAGCTGACTAACTTTCTCTAGGAAAACCTTGGCATGTTTGCCCGGACCCATGCTAACATGTATGGGATATTGCTAATCATCAGCCACTCGCTCAATATCGATCTGAAATACGTCGCGATGAAGAAAAAGAGATGTATGCTCGATCCCGAAGGTCAACAACATTAAAGGAGGAAGTAGAAAAGCTTAAGAGTAACGGTTTTATCTGAAATTCATTATACCTCCACTAGGCATTGAATCCAGTCGTTTTGACGAAGTCTAATGAAAAATGATGAACGTGCATTGATTTCTCATACTTGAATAAGGCTTGTCCCAAATATAGCATCCCACTTCCCTGAATTGACTAGCTTGTGAACCCGACAGCTACGCATGAGCTACTCTCCTTCATGGACGTGTACTCAGAATATAGTCAGATCTCGATGTATGTGCCTGACCAGGAATATAATAGCTTTATAATAGTTTTAGGATATATTGTTATGTGGTCATGTCGTTTGGATTGAAGAATGCCAGAGCGACATACCGACAGTTCGTTAACCACACATGTTCCATAATCAAATTGGGAGGTCGATGGAAGATTTCTTAGATGAGGTTCTCATAAAGTCATAACAACCGACTAACCATGTTAATTACTTAGAAGAAATATTCAGTATTCTTTGCCTATACGACGAAACTGAACCCTTTGAAATGTTCTTTTGGCATTGCATCAAGGAAATTTTAGGTTTCATCATCAACTCTCAAGGGATTGAGGTCAACCCTGAATAGATAGAACCGTACAAAATATTCAGCAGGTTCGAAAGATTAGAGATGTGCAGAGTTTGAATGGAAAGGTGGAGGCTCTAAGAAGATTTACATTCAGGGCCACCAACAAATGCATCCCCTTCTTTGACCTAATAAAGTTTAGGAAGTGAAACACCGCTTAGACTCTGGACCGTGTCGAAGCATTCCAAAACTTATTGAACCACCAAGAGAGACCTTTGACATTGTCAACTCTGATTGATCATGAGGACATATTTGTGTACATGGCAGTATCATTGCGTGCAATTTGTAAAGACCTGCATTTTCGACTGCTTCGAATCGATAATTAAACCAAATCAAATCGTTAGAAACATGTAAACACCCCACCTCCGTTAAGGTCACTCACAAAGCAAATGCCTTAACTTCGGTAGAGCATTTTAGGTAAAATATGCAGATAAATTACAAGACTGACAAATAAAACAGCGGAAAATAAAGTCATTTTTTAAACAATGTGGTTCAGTCAAGCTTTTACAATAGTTGTCTCAATCATACTTAAAAGTAATACATAGAACTTCTGTCTTGATTTAAAAACTTCCAAATATAAAAGAAGCATAAAAATAACAGTGATATTCCCCAATAAAGCATGAACCAGCCATAACAGTGGAAGAGAGAGTCCAAAGCAATACATCGACTATCTTCGAGCTTAGAAAGAAAACTGAGCTAAGTGGTAACATTTCCTCCATGTGAACCTGGGGGCGGAGGGAAGAAAAGAGGCGAAACAAAACTAGGTCGGACATAAGTCTGGTAAGTCCAGTGAATTTTAGTATATAAACAGGCAAAAACATCATGACATGAATAAACTGAATATAAGACAATACCGTGAGAACAAGGATAACAAGATAACATACGATTTGTATAGATATGATAAGGCAAGATAAACTGAATGCGCTTCTACTCTTTCTTTGCTTTGCTGCTACCTTATTATTTTGGTATATATATATATATATGCACCACCTAACTAGTGTCTCAACTAGTAATTCTGTATAAAATGATAATATGATCACGTCATCCCAATCCCCCAATTGTATTAGCCTTCAGGTGTACATCTATCGTGAGGATTCCACCTCAATCTGCCTAATTGCCATGAACATGTTAGATGTACCCTTACTACCCTATCGATCGGCTCCTTACTTTCATTAATGTTCCATGTTTCTGTGTCAATCGGCCCTCTCTTGTGTGTAGATACCTTGTGTTGGTGCCACCATAAAGTGTATCAATCCTTATGACAACGACCCTGACACGATTCAAGATGCACAGTGTATAACCCAGTGCCTGCTTTTTCCCACTCCGGAGTACATGCACGCCCGTAAACCATAGAAACCTACACTGACGTACCGCCTGCCGCTGTTTTGACCGCTTACAATCTGCCCAGTAATCGTGCCCCACCCTGCCTAGCTTCAGGGTACCATGATACATCTATGTGGGTTACTGCTGAAATGGGTCCCCCTTACTAGGGTTTCCTATTGGTTAAGTTTTGTGGGCCTATATGTACTAATATTACCCACCTACACGAGATGCACTTAACCCTACCATCGATTAAAGCATGTTTATTTAACGGTTAAGTTTTGTCCATTCATGTTAACTTGACCTACACATTCATCATGTCATGTTGGTTAAGTGTTTCCTATTAACTTAACCCTCCTCACTTATCATGTTGGATTGGTTAAGTGGTTCCTATTAACTTAACCCCGTTCGTTCATTTAGTTATATTGGTCAAGTGTTTCTTGTTAACTTAACCACACGTGTTCATCTTGTTGTATTGGTTAAGTGTCGTCAATCAATTCAAGTTAACTTAACCTACCTTCTCATCATGTCATGTTACTTTGGTTAAGTGTTGCCTTCTTGTGTTAACTTAACCCTACCACAAATCAAGTCATATTGGTTAAGTGTTGCCCTCTCGTGTTAACTTAACCCTTCCCATTCATCATGTCATGTTGGTTAAGTGTTTCCCCCCTTGTTTTTAACTTAACCTTACCACAAATCAAGTTATATTGGTTAAGTGTTGCCCTCTTGTTTTAACCTAACCTTACCACAAATCAAGTTATATTGGTTAAGTGTTTCTTATTACTTAACCCTACCCATTCATCTTGTTATGTTGGTTAAGTGTTTCTGATTAACTTAACCCTAGTCATTCATGTTATATTGGTTAAGTGTTCCTATGAACTTAACCCTAGTCATTCATCTTGTTCAGTAGCATTAATTGATTTATTAATTCACCAACCTCTCACATTAGATATGTGTTGTTGCAGTTACTGGATGTGCCCAGAGGTTCCAGGCGGTTTTACACCACAACTCAATCTAACCTCGGGTTTTTCTTGGGCATGATGCACTAACCTCTCACATTAGATAGGTGTTGTTGCGGTTACTGGATGTGCCGGGCAGTTCCGGGCAGTTTTACACCGCAACTCAATCTAACCTCGAGTTAGGCATGTTTATCTTTTAGCATATTTACCTTACATTTCCCTGTCTAGATTTTATATGCTAATTACCAAATTCACCAGAACTATTCATGTTCCAATTCCCAAGTTATGCCCAACAAATTCAAATTTCAAGTTATTAATCAAAATTGGCTATACCCAATCTTCCCTAAATTTGCAATAATAGTCATGCCCAAAATCACTATGCATTATGTTCGGCGTCCCAAATCAATAGTTAAGCCCAAGCTAAATTAATATTCCAATTTAGAGTTTATGCCCAAAACTAGGTCTTTCATGGCAAATTTCATACTTTGTCGTTTATGCCAATTCTAGGTTCAATATGTCAAATTACATACTCCATATTTACACCAAATTGCATCTTAACAGTCATGTCATAACACATGTTCCAAATTATGCCAAATAAATGTCAATTTCATGTTATACCCAATTACCGTCGCAATCATAACGTGCGTATTTCGGGATTCAACGCAAGATTCATGATATAAGCAGAGAAACAATATGGAATATAAGAGGCATAAGAATAGGCATATGACGATAAGAACTATTGTTCCAATAAATTTGATATACCAAATTGACATGTCTTGCATAAAATACATTGCAGGCATATAGATATGATATGAATATCATTATGAACCATCACAGACGTATAGATTTGTCAAGAGTTATATCATGAACTTAAACAGGATTACAATTCCGATCAAGGATAGATATGATTGAACCAATTCCATAGTCAATAATGATTCCCAAAGGCATATACAAGCACGGATTCAAATGAAAGGATTACTTACATCAGGCATAAATCTAATGGATTAGATTTGTATTACATTGCAGGCATAAATCTAATAAATTAGATTTGATAAATCTAAAAGGATTATCTCATAATCAGGTATATCTTAGATCCAAATTAATACATGCCAAGAATTTCAATTAAGAATTCATATCTAAAAGTAACTTGGACTTACAAAAAGAGAATGATTCTTGTATTTCTGGAATCTGTTTTCTAAAACTGAAAAGCGATCCCTTGACGTAGATTATCGATTCTCTAATTTAGATTTGATTCTTAGAAAATAGTTGTTGAAGTCTTTGAATTAGCCTTTGAATCTCTACTTGAATTCTAACTTGATTTCATGAAGAACTTGAGCGACATAACCTCGTCTTTGATTTATTTTGATGTGAATTAGGGTAGAGTATAGGCATAATGAAGTTGTATAGAGAAAATTGTACCTTAGGGGTGTTTATATAGCATATGGATCAACGAATATGGTCAGAACGACATCGAAATGCAGAAAAACGAACCTATCCTCGGATCTGGAAATAGGGGGAGGTCGACCCCCATTTCGACCCTTGGTCGACCTATTTGACCCAGGTCGACCCCTTGGTCGACCTGGGTCCTGGGCGTGAAATTTCCCGCCCAGCCCAGGTGTGTGATTTGAATTTCGAACTTCTTTTAAATCTGAGCTGTTTTATTTTATTTAAATTCCTGAAATTTTTGAAGGCCATAACTTTCTCATACGAAGTCCGATTTATGAAAACTTGGACTCTATTCCAAGCAGAATTCCAAGACGAACGCAATGGCGTAACCCATTTCCCTTAATCCTTCTTTTAAAAATTAAGTATACTTTAATTTGTTACTTTAATGTTCACAGAAAATGCGGGGTATTATATTCTCCCCTCCTTAAAGGATTTCGTCCTCGAAACCTTCAAGTCAAGAAGAATGTATATCCTAACATCCAACATCCATCTACTCAACCATTCAATCATAGGCGTCCATTGTCCTTAAAAAGATTTCTAATGCTTTCATGATCATATGCATAGTGTGTGTACATGTTTCTTATCTAATGCAAAATCAGGCGGTCTACCGATTCAGTTGACCACCTTAATGCGAATCATGTGAGTGTCATGCATCCAGTATGTATGCAAATATCCCTAATCATGTAAATACTATATGTGTGCATATTCACTCATCCATATGCAACAGCCATATGATAACACATCAAGTTCCAATCCATATACAAATACATTCATATGCATAAGCAATATGAAAGTGACTAAGCCAATCTAGTGCCTAATGTGTGTATATGCATCCAGGAGCATCCACTAGCAACCACTTGCAACCATCAATCATAACATGTTTCAAATACATGTTTCCATCCATTGGATTCTACCTAAGGATCGAAGATATGACCTAGAGGATATACCTAAAAGAAGATAGAAACAAGCATGCATAGAATTCCTAGAAAAAGTGATCAAGGATATACCCTTAAGAAAAAGGGTATGATGCGCGTGTCTTATCTTCAGTCTCCCACGTCGCGTCTTCTTGAGCTTCACTCCACTGTACCTTAACTAATTTAACTTCACGGTTGCGAAGCTTCTTGACCTCCATTTCAAAAACTCACTAGTAAAGATAGGACCTCGATCACTTACTGTACTAGAGGGTATCCAATGTAGTCGAACTATCTTTCAAAGATAAACAGGCGTTAACCATGATACCAAGTGTATATACTAAGATGACTAGAGGTCTCTCCTCTACTTAGCTTATCCATCATGTCACAAATCTGAGGGTCTAAAGCTAAAGGTTGCTACGTACTTTTTACCTCTCTTAAGGTCAGTCTTACTTAGGGCGCCTTCCACAACCATTTATTTCTCATGCAAACCATCCTAGTCGAACTCGCCATCCCTCAAGTACAAGCCCCAAAGGCCTAAACCAATATTAGACAAGCACCCAAGGAATACCTCCTCCGAATTTGGATGATCTATGTGAGATGATACTAGCAAAACAACCAAACAATTGAGCACTTAACCGACTCTGGCTATCCTCGCCAATCTTGCTCCAAAACTATCGTTGATCGCATAACTGGCTTTGCATTGTCAAGTAGATATATGCGGAAGTCTATCTCGAGTTTTAGGAGGAAAACCATTAACCTTATCAAAAACATCTGGGTACTCATGAACTATTCAAACAGATCGCAAATCATCGATAGATGCATCAAATGACTCTAGGTAGCTAAGCCTAATTGATCCCCTCAGGATCGCACGAAATCTCGAGGGTACTCCCGCGGCAAGTAAAAAAAAATCTAACTACCCTCCTTTTGCAATTACTAGCTGACCAACCCATGCCTAGAATCAACCCATAGCCCATGGAACCAAAAACATAAGCATTATACTTAAACTCAATCCTTAATATAGATATTCTCAAATCCTTACAAACCAAAGATAAATGAGCCGAACCACCAACCGGATTTGAGACAATAATGGGATCTTCTATTATACTAGTACTAAGGTGCAGAGACTCAACTACGGAAGCAGATATAAACGAATGTGAAGCTCTAAAATAAAAAAGAGTACTAACAAGATGATTAAAAAGAAAAACTAAACTTTACTATCTTTCTCTTAGGTACGCTGGTGGTGAAAGCATGCACTTGCCTTCCTGAAAATCATGTCCTTTGTCCTTATCCTTGTCCTCCGGGAAATCCTTGATAAGACGCCCTGCTTCACCATGCTGAAAACAACCACATGTCTTTTACTTCCTACAATTAAATGACCTGTTATACCGCAGAAAAGATACTTCATCTTGTTGCGGGATCTATTATTTCCTCTGCCCTTCTTATATTCCAATCCCTTGTTTGTGATTCATCCCCTTTGGCCTCTTTCTCTTTACCTCCTTTGTGAACCATGTTGACAAGTCTCTCGAACGTTGCCTCCATCGCATGGGAAACCCTATAAAGCTTGGAAGAGAATTAGCCGCAGGTGAAACTACTACGACTATGGATGGAGGTTGGGCACCTCTTCACCCTTTAACAGGTGTCGTAGTCTCATCGAGCCTACGGAACCGTGCCGCGATGAGGTTACCTCCCAGAAAGCCAGGAGCCCGGAGACTTAGGAAAGAAGGAAACAAGGATTCAAACAGAGGATCAAAAGATAGTGCATATGGCTTTGGGGAATATGCCTTTAAACAAAACCTTTCTTTTGAAAATGCTTCTTTTAATACCGTTTTGAAAATAATTTTTCCAATCTTTTATCTGATCCGGTAACCTTCAGCTCTGATACCAAGTGTAAACACCTCACCTCCATTTAGGTCACTCACAAAGGGAATGCCTTAACTTCGATGGAGCATTTTAGGTAAAAGATGCAGATAAATTACAAGACAGACAAATAAAACAGCGGAAAATAAAGTCATTTTATAAACAATGTGGTTCAATCAAGCTTTTACAATAGTTGTCTCAATCATACTTAAAAGTAATACATAGAACTTCTGTCTTGATTTAAAAACTTCTAAATATAAAAGAAGCATAAAAATAACAACGATAATCCTTAATAAAGCATGAACCAGCTATAATAATGGAAGAGAAAGTCCAAAGCAATACATCGACTATCTTCGAGCTTGAAAAAAAACTGAGCTCAGTGGTAACATTTCCTCCCTGTGAACCGGGGGGCGGGACGGAAGAAAAGAGGCGAAACAAAACTAGGTCAGACATAAGTCTAGTAAGTCCAGTGACTTTCAGCATATAAACAGGCAAAAACACCATGATATGAATAAACTGAATATTAGACAATACCGTGAGAACAAGGGTAACAAGATAACATACGATTAGTATAAATATGATAAGGCAAGATAAACTGAATCCGCTTCTAATCTTTCTCTACTTCGCTGCTACCTTGTTATTCTGATATATATATATATATATATATCTGCACCACTTAACTAGTGTCCCAACTAGTAATTCTGTATAAAATGATAATATGATCACGTGATCCCGATCCCCACAATTGTGGTAGCCTTCAGGTGTACATCTATCATGAGGAGTCCACCTCAATCTGCCTAATTGCCATGAACATGTTAGATGTACCCTTACTACCCTATCGATCGGCTCCTTACTTGCATTAATGTTCCATGTGTCTATGTCAATCGGCCCTCTCTTGCGTGTAGATACCCTATGTTGGTCCCACCATAAGGTGTATCAACCTTATGACAACGACCCGACATGATTCAAGATGCACAGTGTATAACTACTGGTACCCAGTGCCTTCTTTTTCCCACTCCAGAGTACGTGCACGCCCGTAACCATCGGATCTACACTGACGTACCCCCTGCCGCTGTTTTTTACCGCTTACAATCAACCCAGTAATCGTGCCCCACCCTACCTAGTTCAGGGTACCACGATACATCTATGTAGGTTACTGCTGAAATGGGTCCCCGTTACTAGGGTTTCCTATTGGTTAAGTTCGTGGTCCTATATATACAAATATTACCCACCTACACGAGATGTACTTAACCCTCCCACCTATTCCAGCATGTTTACTTAACGGTTAAGTTTGTGGGCCTATATGTACTAATATTACCCACCTACACGAGATGTACTTAACCCTCCCATCGATTCAAGCATGTTTATTTAACAGTTAAGTTTTGTGGGCCTATATGTACTAATATTACCCACCTACACGAGATGTACTTAACCCTCCCATCGATTCAAGCATGTTTATTTAACGGTTAAGTTTTGTCCATTCATGTTAACTTGACCCACTCATTCATCATGTCATGTTGGTTAAGTGTTTCCTATTAACTTAACCCTCGCCACTTATCATGTTGGATTGGTTAAGTGTTTCCTATTAACTTAACCCCGTTCGTGCATCAAGTTATATTGGTCAAGTGTTTCTTGTTAACTTAACCCCGCGTGTTCATCTTGTTGTATTGGTTAAGTGTCATCAATCAATTCAAGTTAACTTAACCCACCTTCTCATCATGTCATGTTACTTTGGTTAAGTTTTGCCTTGTTGTGTTAACTTAACCCTACCACAAATCAAGTCATATTGGTTAAATGTTGCCCTCTCGTGTTAACTTTACCCTTCCCATTCATCATGTCATGTTGTTTAAGTGTTTCCCCCTTGTTTTTAACTTAACCTTACCACAAATCAAATTATATTGGTTAAGTGTTGCCCTCTTGTTTTAACCTAACCTTACCACAAATAAAGTTATATTGGCCAAGTGTTTCTTATTACTTAACCCTACCCATTCATCTTGTTATATTGGTTAAGTGTTTCTCATTAACTTAACTCTAGTCATTCATGTTATATTGGTTAAGTGTTCCTATGAACTTAACCCTAGTCATTCATCTTGTTCATTAGCATTAATTGATTTATTAATGCACCAACCTCTCACATTAGATATGTGTTGTTGCGGTTACTGGATGTGTCGGGCGGTTCTGGGCAGTTTTACACCACAACTCAATCTAAACTCGGGTTTTTCTTAGGCATGATGCACTAACCTCTCACATTAGATAGGTGTTGTTGCGGTTACTGGATGTGCCGGGCGGTTCTGGGCAGTTTTACACCGCAACTCAATCTAAACTCGGATTAGGCATGTTTATCTTTTAGCATATTTACCTTACATTTCCATTTCTAGATTTTATATGCTAATTACCAAATTCACCAAAACTAGTCATGTTCCAATTCCCAAGTTATGCCCAACAAATTCAAATTTCAAGTTATTAATCAAAATTGGCTATACCCAATCTTCCCTAAATTTGCAATAATAGTCATGCCTAAAATCACTATGCATTATGTTTGGCGTCCCAAATCAATAGTTAAGCCCAAGCTAAATTTGATATTCAATTTACAGTTTATGCCCAAAACCAGGTTTTTCATGCCAAATTTCATACTTTGTCGTTCATGCCAATTCTAGGTTCAATATGTCAAATTACATGTTCCATAATTACCCAAATTGCATCTTAACGGTCATGCCATAACACATGTTCCAAATTATGCCAAATAAATGTCAATTTCATGTTATACCTAATTACCCCCGCATTCATAACGTACGTATTTCGGGATTCAATGAAAGACTAATGAAATAAGCGGAGAAACAATATGGAACATAAGAGGCATAAGAATAGGCATATGATGATAAGAACTATTGGTCCAATAAGTTTGATATACCAAATTGATAAGTTTTGCATAATATACATTGCAGGCATATAGATATAATATGAATATCATTATGAACCATCACAGACGTATAGGTTTGTCAGGAGTTATATCATGAAATTAAACATGATTACAATTCTGATCAAGGATAGATATGATTGGACCAATTCCATAGTCAATAATGATTCCCAAAGGCATATACAAGCATGGATTCAAATGAAAGGATTACTTACATCAGGCATAAATTTAATGGAATAGATTTGAATAACATCGCAGGCATAATTCTAATAAATTATATTTGATAAATCTAAAAGGATTATCTCATAATCAGGTATAGCTTAGATCCAGATTATTACATGCCAAGAATTTCAATTAAGAATTCACATCTGAAAGTAACTTGGACTTACAAAAAGAGAATGATTCTTGTATTTCTGGAATCTGTTTTCTAAAACTGAAAAGCGATCCCTTGACGTAGATTATCGATTCTCTAATTTAGATTTGATTCTTATAAAATAATTGTTGAAGTCGTTGAATTAGCCTTTGAATCTCTACTTGAATTCTAACTTGATTTCACGACGAACTTGAGCAGCATAACCCCGTCTTTGATTTATTTTGATATGAATTAGGTTAGAGTATAGGCGTAATGAAGTTATGTAGAGAAAATTGTAGCTTAGGGGTGTTTATATAGCACAGGGATTAACGAATATGGTCAGAACGGGCGTCCAAATGCAGAAAAACGAACCTGTCCTCGGATTTGGAAATGGGGTTAGGTCGACCCCCCGGTCAACCTATTTGACATAGGTCGACCCCCTGGTCGATCTGGGTCCTGGGAGGGAAATTTCCCGCCCAGCCCGGGTGTGTGATTTGAATTTCGAACTTCTTTTAAATCTGAGTTTTTTTATTTTATTTAAATTCCTGAAACTTCTGAAGACCATAACTTTCTCATACGAAGTCCGATTTACGAAAACTTGGACTCTATTCCAAGCAGAATTCCGAGACGAACGCAATGGCATAACCCGTTTCCCTTAATTATTCTTTTAAAAATTAAGTATACTTTAATTTGTTACTTAATGTTCCTCGAAAATACGGGGTGTTACAAAATGGTAGATTGTTAATTTCCATTGGGTTAAAAATAAATCATCATAGAATCACAGGCATATAAATATATAATATCTTGTAGAGGAAGTAAAGATTTATACAATGAAAAAAAATCATTTATAGATGTCAGAGTATAAAAATAATACTGATATAGCGGAAGACTGAATGCAGACAAATACACAAATAAACGACTAGAAAAGAATATATGGAATATAAGATAAATGACTGAACTCCAACGATACTCAAGCTCCAATAGATGAATCTCCAAGGCTGAAATACTCGGTCTGACCCGAGCATTTTGCAAGAAAAAAAATACTCGAGTCAGGACTAACGGTCTCATATAAGTGAGTCAACTCAAGCGAAATGTTTAACGAAATGCATCAATAACTTAAAGGATGTTTGGAATTCCATCCTTTAAGGATTCGTGAAACTAATACATATAACAATACACTATTATAATACTATCTACGCTAAATATGCTATTGAAAATCGTGTAAGCGGGATTACAATATTACACTTACACCGTTTATACCATTGCCTTTTACAGTTTGCATATAAAACACCAGTACGTCGGTGGATAGGGATGCATCGTGATACGACAATGTTAAATCAAAATCGTAGAAGACTCGATCAAGATAATATGATAAGGCACCGAGGCTAACAATCAACGGTAGAATTCTACCGGATTGCAACCCCCGGGATAGTGGTAACGCATAGCCGCAACTACCACCAACCTCGAACAACACTCCCATATTAAAGGGCACTCAAATTGATCACAAGGTAATAGATATGTTATCGAAGAAGTGTTCCCGTTCGAAGGTGCGACCTTACTTGTCCTGGGTATGGCTTCTGTTTTAGTCATTTTAGTTATGACCTGAAGGTCAAGGCTATCTACCATCATTCTCTTTCTTCAAATCCAGTAATCACCTCCAAACCATCCTACTTAATTCTGGATTCTCCACCATGGACGTAGTTGTTAAAGTGGCATCGGTATTGACAAAGAGTATGCCAATACCGACTCTGGTCTCTTTAACAACCAAACGTTTATAAGTTACACACTGTAGTCATTAAATTTGAAATCATAGTTCACGTATCACAAGTCGATAAATTTTTGAGTATTTGTTTTTAAATCAATTCCAAAATACTTATATATTATTTTAGTTTAAATTCCCATTCGTATATTTATAAATATTCCCCATCAAAACCATTCGAGTTTAGATTTCGATTCCATAAACATTATTACTTACTTGACATCTTTATTTTAATCACTCTAAAGGATTAGTTCAGATTGAGCTTTTCCTATTTAAAATAGTAAAATATCTTTCAAAATAGATAATAAAATCAAAAAAAAATCAAAGGTGTACATAATTTAGTATGGGATAGTTTTTATTTAATAATATAGTTTAAATAAAATAGTTATAAGGTTTAATGGAGAAAACAATATATATATATATATATATTAAAAATGGTTACAGAACAATAATAGAGTAAAATTTGTTTAAGAAAAAACAGTTTGATGTAAATAGTAGTGATTTAAATATATAAATAATTAATTCAATCCAAATAAACTATCCATATTAAAAAGTGTGATTCATCGCTTATTTCATATTTTAACTTCACATTCAAATCAATATACACTTAACAGCTAAACATTTCAAACCTTCAATAAACAAGCAGAACTTCATTTCCAAACCATTACTTCAAATTGGTTTATAAGTTTAGTTCTAAATTTAATTAACTTGAATTCGAAGTTCATTCAATGGTATTATATTTCAAAACAGTTTCAGCGATTAGTCGACAAGCTATTTCTTAAATCACACTTATCCAATGTCCAAGTTGCTCTGTTTCAAAATTAAAATCTCATGTCAAATTAAAACTTGTAAAACAAATTATTTAACATTTACATAATTTTAAACATGATTACATTTTAGCATTTAATTCTTCTAAAATTAAATTCAAAAAAGTTATTAAGTAAAAAATTTATATCAAAATAACTTCATTACACTTTTAAAACAAATGTTTTACTAAAGTCTTTTAAATAGAATCAAAGCATTGTAAACTATCTTATTATAAAATTTAGTTATATCATATAAAATAAGTTTTCATAAAAAGACTAATTAAATTAACTTTAACATTAAATAATACCCTTTGTAAAATTATATTTTAAAACCCATTTTACTACATTTAATTCTTACATAACTTTAAAAATTCAACTTAAATTTATGTAAAATTTCTTTTAAACATCTCTTTACACACTACTTAAATTTCATTATAAAATCTATTTACTAAAATCAATATATATTTATAACATTAAAATAGTTTTTATTGACCACGATGTTCGTATATAATTTTCTACCCTATGCTCCAGTGAATCGGGTGTGTATCATTTCAATCCATTTATTTAGTTTTTGGGTATATATCATTTCAACCCAAATCCCAATAATTCGGTTTTTTCCTAAATCTATATAGTCATTCGGGTATGTATCATTTCAACCCGTTCATTTAAATTTTCCCTAAATCTACAAGGAACTTGCAAGGTGGTAACCGTTCAAATATAGCATAACATCCACTACATGTCATATATATCAGTAGTGTGCATGTCGCATGTGCACAAACAAACAATAATGGGTTTTATATAAAAATCCTAACATTTCATCTAATATTTAATTCACTTAATGATAAACCGCCGTGAGAGAGTAGAAACTCACCTTTTGTGGAAAAGCATGAAGACACGAGACGAGCACACAATGATGATGTTAACGGTACGAACAAATTGAGAGATCAAGTACCTAAATAATAATTCAATAGAACAATTTAATACACAATGATATTATTATTTTCAAAACGAACCACAAATGTGGATTTTTCCAAATTCACAAAACTAAGTCATAGTTGGAATATGAACCAACGACCTCTTAGTTTTGAAATCTATAAAAAATCATTATTCGACTACATCAATTCTTATTAATAACACAAGAAGATCATATAAAATTTTTGACAGAGCTGAATTAAAATACAGCACACCATGGGTGTTAAACCTAAATGTGTACAACTGAAATTTAAGTACACATCCATTGATCAGAATAGCATTACTTAGTGCAATATTTATTTTAAGGCTCAAGTAAAAGTTCTATAATAACTTACATAGGTTGTCAATGTTTTATTTAGCTCGTGCAAAACTTTTGAGAGTGATTTACCAAACCAAGATAAATAATCTAGAATTCCAAATATCTTAGTAATTCAATACTGCCTTTTATTTAGCCTACACTAGCAATTCAGAAATGGTTTCCAGCAAGGGGATGGAGTAAGTACATGATTTAACTACACAAATCAACTCAGCCTAAACTAACTAGTAACAGTGGTATAGGGGAAGCCACTACCATATCAACTCAAGATAAATATAAAACCAACGCACAATCTATGTTTATATACATTCTTTCACAACCATAGGAAAGAGAAAAAACTGATTTTTTTTCTAAATTTAGTATAATTTACCTAGACTCGATTTTCAGGTCGAACCAAGGAGCTTGCCCCAACAGAGAGAAGGTGGAGTCTGCGGCGCAATTTGTGTTCGCTGGTGGAGTAGATGGATAAGTTAGGTGGAAGACTGAGGAGATCAGAGCATAGTGCCTGAAAAATAGTTGCTCTTGTACCTCAAGGTGGATTTTAAAATGAGGAGAGAGAAGAGAACGGGGTCGTTGGTTGGAGAGGAAAGGTACTTTGAGAACAGGACAAAATAGAACGCAGAGGGAAGAACATTTCATTATTTATTACAACAATTCCATCATATACAAGAATATACAGAGTATAAATGAATAAATTACATTAGAATAATACCAGAGATTTAAATTACATTTAAATTCATCGCAGCGGAAAATAATACAAAACACAACTGAAAGTGATACACGGATACAGAGCTTTCCGAGCATCGTTCCAGCTGTAAATCAGGACCCTGTGGATATAAATCTGCAAAACCAAAACTACTAGCTGCTCGTGTGGAAAATAGGGGCACCCAGAGTTTAGGTTAAAATAATAAACTCCAGGTCAGTCATGTGACTGGTGTGAGAACTAAAACAATTATTTAAAACTTTACTTTAAAGGATAGTAATTCAAGGGACCACGCCGTATAACACGGAACGGGTTTCCTCCCAAGAATACTGGTGCATATAACAAAACAGCGCAATGCTCTTTGGAAAAATGAAGCTATTATAAGACCCAGGTCCCATCACACAATGCAACGCCAGTCGGAGGATAGGGTTTTCCCTTATAATAGCCAAACATGCTTGGTACGTTTAAAACAAATCACTTGATACTATAATAAGTGTATAGTGTCAAAACAATTCAATCATAAATATCAATCATAGGCGGCATGGGTACCATCTATCATGTCACCATACTAGTTCTACAATTAAAACTGCAATATCACGTATTGAAAATTGGATTTCGGTCATAAGCCGAGGCAAGGGGCAAGCTCCTCTCCGTTCGAGACACTCTAGCAAATGTCTCAGGACCCCACTGTGATCCTTGGAATCGGCTGGGCCGGTCCTCTCTTACTTTTGAGGATTGGCAATTCCTGAACACACGTTTCCCCGTCCTTACAGACCTATATCCGAGGCGCCTCGCATTCCAACAACCACACAGGTGAAAAGTATATAAATGTCAGGGCTAGTAGGTCACTGACACCACCCTAGCTAGAAAGAAACGTCGTGTTCTCCCAGCGGTCCGTATCACGTTTTTGAATCATACCGAGGTGTGAGGCTCGCGAATTCACGTTATACACAAATCTACGCCACACAGGCCGTGCTTTGATCATCAACTACAAGACTTTGCTTTTCAACAGAAGCCTTGATCAATTGCCACTCACGCGTGCCACACTGGCAATTCACTCCATGCGACTGATGTCCATCGATATACAACCTCTAAGCTCGTACGTCTCAGAGAAGGGCGTTAAGCAAGAGAATAAATTCTCCGCCGCCAAACAGATGTATATTTAATAGAGATCAATCAACACAGCATAAAATCCAATGTCAGACACACAATCCATTTACAAGTTCATCCTAGGTCTGAACGAAACCGAAGGCACTTTCCTCGCATATCCATCCATCTCCAAGTACGTCTAGACAATCACCAACTGTTTCCCTCATCTTGCGTGTACAGCCTAATCGAGATCATCAGTAATCACCCAAACGATGTGAAGACTTCCGGTCTTCAACCACCGTCTTCCTCTTCGACATCTCGTCGAATCGGTTATTCAGAATGGGTATAAACCCGGCATTTCTGAATAACCCACGTATATGATAAACAAATGTTACACAAACACAACAAACGCCTCATTCCAATTCAGAATATTCCTTTATTCACAAAATCACATTCTTAGGGAAAGGTTCCCATTAATTTTATCCAAGATAAATTCTTCTAAATTTATTCTTTAATCTTCCTTTGGATATCATTTCAAACTAGTCGGGATTAGCGAACCACACCGAAGTAATTATTTATTTTATTTCCCAATCCCAACCTATTCATCCCATGGAGAAAAACTGGTAATACTCCATATCTAACACCACGGTGTTATCGGTAAAATTAATTACCGTTTCACGTTCAAATCTAATTAAAGATTTAACTATCGCATTGGAGCAAAACTGGTGGTACTCCATTCTCGATCACCTTTCAGATTTGATAATTTAAATTATCAATTCACATTTCAATCTAATTAAAGATTCATTAAAACTCCACTTAGTTTTAATCTTTTCAAAAATCAATATCCTGTCTTTAACTGGGTTAAAGAACCAATGTCATTTAAAACACGATTCACAATAAACCCAAAATCACACTCTATTGTTAATCGGGTTAAAGAACAGGTTTTGTTCAAAACACCGCTCACGATAAACCCAAAAACGAATTTAAATTCAATTCCAATTAAACATTATTTAATTGATACACTTCATTAAATCTAAATAGACAGATTTAATCTTTTTCTCTATAGGGCTTAAGAACAGTGTTAATGAAGACACCATTCACGACAAACCCAAATCGCATTTGATGTTAAATACAAGGCTCTAAATAGAAAATATACCGGCTTATATTCAATATCAAATCCTGAAACCAATAAATATCGTATTGGAAATAACGATATAAAATATATCTTTCAAATTCCCATAACAATATCTATATAGTCACGAAATCCAACATCGAAATATTCCGAAGATAATTTCGATTCAACTCCAGTCCAATTCACGTATTGGGAATATTTATTATATTTAAAATCACTTTCAAATTCAATTTATTTATTTCAAAAATAAATTGATTTTAATTCTAGTTCAAAACTGGTTCATTTCGATAAAAATCTATTTTTATCATTTCAAATTTGGAGTTTTCCATCCCAGTTCTTTCCAATTCATATATTATGATTTTACACAAATTATTAATATTTTTAATAATTTTATCAAGGCTCGTACAGTGATTTCCAACAACGGCCATCGAACTGCACTTACAGCGAGCTTTTCTGAAATTGATTTGGACATAATTCCAAATCCAACCGTTGGATTTCAAATTTCTAATATTCATTGGAAAGTTCTTTTCGATACGAACCAAACGGTTTCGATTTTAGGAGAATCCGACGGTCGGATCTCCCGCAACGTTAATTCGAAGTCAATGGTCGAAATTCAAGAACTACCGCGGCGCGACGCGTTCTATTCAGGCCATTATATATATAATATATATATTATATGTATTTCGTCGATTTCCTTTTAAAACGTATTTTATAAATCATTTTAAATTCGTTTTCAAAACCATTTCAACTCTATATTCAATTTCAAATCAAAATTGAATATTTCATATCATTACTATGTAAATGTTAATATTTTCAAAACGTTATATTTTCAAATCACTTCTTTTCTATATTCATTATAAAAACGAATATAATCGATATAAATATCGTTCACGTCAAAATAGCGCAACTTTAATCAACACGGCTTTATATATATATATATATATTTCAATAAATTCGTTATTCTATTCAACAAATTAATATTTATTCTATTCAACACATGAATCTATATTTCTTTCAACACACGGCCAATCTCAACACATGAGTACTGTCAACACACGACTATTTTTGTTATGTAAAATATTTTATAAAATTATGGTATCTATCGTTTGATTTTCAATCAGACTCCACCCTGAAGTAGTTCTAATTTTAAATATGATAAATGTGTAAATTTTATTGTTAAAATATTTCACTCAACACATGAATAGTTTCAACACATGAATATTTTTATATTCTAATATTCATTATTTTCCCAATTGGAATGAGGCCCAATCAATCACCATATAACGTTAATTATATGGATTCCATAAAACACATGTATATAATAGCAACGATAAACAATCAACCATCATCCAAAGTGCACCACACAACTGTATAAGCATCAAATATAAATAATCAACGCTTATACAGCCTATCTACCAATCGATCGACATACAATTAAATAATTGGGATTAGTGTACGTCAAATATCATCCCAACACCCGTGTGGGGTTTCAAATCAACAAACACAGATTTTTATTTGTGCAGTTGGGCGATGTGTAAAATTTATCGACCCAATCAATATCAGTCAAATCAGTGTATATAAACAAATCGACCGATTTGTTTATAAATATTTATATATTCACTTTCACGTTAAAAAATATATTTTTAACGGTAATTAATTTATTTCAACCATCTACATTTTATTATCGATTTCACATCAACAACACAAACAAATTTCACCACACATCAAACAAGCATACAAGCCGTCCATGGTCTGTGGACGACGGGTGTCGGGTGCTGCTAAGCACCGTCTGCATCCTAGTATATATATATATATATATATATATAACTAGAAAAAGAGATTGAAGAGTGAGAAATTCTCACCGACTAGCTAATCCAAACGCCACAGCTCTTCATATGTAGAAATCTTCGCTGTTCTCGCCCTTTGTCAATTTCGTTGTCCGCAGCCACTACATATATAAAAATCACATTTTTATACTGTTGTCTTTAAAATAAAAATCACATTTTTATTTGTTCACTTTCAATTTTAAAAATCATATTTTTATAATCACTCCATATGGATAAAAATTCTATTTTTACATCGCTACTATATAGATAAAAATTTCATTTTTACATCGCTACTATATAGATAAAAATTATATTTATACATCGTTACTATATAGATAAAAATTTCGCCTTTTTAACTCTATAAAATCATATTTTTATAACTTCAACTTCATAGTAAAAATCGTATTTTTATCACTTCAACTTCATAGTAAAAATCGTATTTTTATTCTTCAACTTCATAGTAAAAATCGTATTTTTATCACTTCAACTTCATAGTAAAAATCATATTTTTATTCTTTCTATAATCTAAAAATCATATTTTTATTACTTCTACTTTATAAAAATTATATTTTTATTTCTATGTTTTCATATATAAAAAGATCACATTTTTAAATCACTTTCTTCATGATAAAAATCCCATTTCATGTTATGTATCGATATAAAGATCACATCTTTGTATTGATAAAAATGGTTTTACACTAATTATTTAAATTAGCTAAACTAAAAACATTAAATAAGTAAAGATAAATAAATAAGAAGGCTTACAGGTGGTTGTGTGGGAGGACTGCGGGTTTCTTGGATCTAGGAGAGGAGGGGGTTTGCGTCTTCATGCTGGAGCTCGCGGTGGGGGACGGAGTTGCTCACTGGAGGTGGTGGAGGCTACAACGGCGGCTCTCAGGGGAAATTGGGGGTTTCGGGTTCTGGGGGTTTATCGCGCAGCAGAGGAGAGGGGAAGCGGGAAGGAGAAGAGGAGGAGGGAGGGAGGGGCACGGCCACCTGAGGCGCGGCGGCGCGGCGCTGGGGGGGGGGGCTCACCGTCGAGCTTCTCTCCCTTTTTTTTATTTTGATTGAAAATGAATTAGAAGAAAACAGGGGAGGGGCCTGAGTGATGTAAGGAGGGAGTTTTTTTATTTAATTATTTAATTTCAAAAAGTTGACTTTTTATTTCGACTTCGAAACGAGGCCCACCGCCTGTCGTCCATAGCTAATTACTCCCATTCCAAACACAATGGGATATGTATTGTAAGCTGATTCGGCTGTTACAACCAGTTTTCATCAAAATCAACATATAACTCTATATATTGAATTTGAACGCGCATTTCATTTTACCGGGGTCACATACTAACTAGAAAAATTCCAGAAAAATATTTTCTAGCTTCGTATTGATGATACAGTCCTAACAAAACTAATTTCGTTGAATTCTGAGACCGTTGGAAAAATGGCCATTTTCCAGTCGATTAAAATCAACTAAAACTGGTCAAACGCGTTTTTCCTTTGCCACGCTCACATATTAATTCGAAAAATTATGAAATTTGAAACCTAGCAATAATTTGACATCACGGATCCAACAAAAGTGGTTTCATCGAAATCCGAGGTCGTTTGCAAAATTTCCATTTTTAAGGGCCTGAATTCCATAGCGACTATTTAGAATTTTCAACTGGACATATCTTTTGATTCCCGCTATGAAATTTCGATTTTTCGGATTCGTTGGAAAGATATACTCAATTAGATTCAAATATTTTTGGTTTCACTAAAATCCGGTTTATTTTGCACCCGGTACATTCAATTGAAGTTTGAAATCGAATTATCGAACTATCGCACCATTTTCAATTCCTTTTATAATTAAATAATTATTTATATTCTAACGACGACGTATATAAATATATTCGTTGAATTCATTTCAAAATAAATTTCTCGTCGCTATTATTTAAAAAAATCATTTTAAATGTTCAAAATTCATTAAAATTGCCAAAATAAAAAATTTAAACTGGCTCGCATTTCCGGGTTGTTACAAAAGGTCGGACGTCTTCTTGCGGTGGTTGGAGGTGGGGCGACACCGCTTAGGGCTACGATGAGGGAGACGCGAATGGAAAATGGAGGAAATGTGATTTGATATTAAAGAGGAGAAGATAAACTTGGATTTGAGTATATTGTAAGGGAAAGGGAAAACTATAACGACCTAGCTTTTTAGCCATTTAATTTTGATCATTTAAATTGTTTTAAATATTGTATTGATAATATAAAAGGGTTTTTATAAGGAATTTATTAACTAAAAACATCACTTGAACGTATAATTTATAATTAAATTTAAAACGATCTCTCAACGTCATGGTAGTTCGTAATATTACGTTTTGAACTTCAGCTGAATATACAGAATTCATTATAAGTTGGATTTCTTTGAAACAAGAAACATTTGGATCCATTTGACAATTTTTTTAATGAAAGAGAAAAATCGAGATTTAGTCTTATAGATTGTGAGTTATATCCAAATCAAAATTTCAAATAGTCGCAATGGAATCGTTTATAAATTATAAGGATTTATTATATATATAAATCGATTTTATATAATGCGGACGTCGTTTCAATTTGAAATATCAAGTTATAAATCCGTATATGTATATTTGGGAGCTATATGATGTTCTAGTCGGATATATATACCTTAATAATAATATGTTATTACTAAATTGAATTGTTTTGGAATTAATAAATATTTTAATTAATTTATTTAAGCCGTGAAAATAGCCTTTTTGCAAATGACCACCGTTTTCGACAAAATCAGTTTCATTAAATCAATAATGGTTAACTATTGTACGATCTCTAGTTTGGAATCAATTGGAGTTATTTTCATTACCGTGCGCGATATAAACATGTATCGATTTACATTGTGAATTAAAAAGGGAGTCTTACCAAACGATCTCGGGAATTTGACAAAACCAGTTCCATTGTGTCTGCAATATTTGGATTTTTTAACAATTCAAGTTTCGAGACAATTGGAGTTGTTTTGTGAGTGTGCAAAATTAAAACGTGAATCAATCAACAAATTTAATATTCAAAATTTCGCTATTTTTTCAAATGAAGTCGGAATTCAATTGAATAAGTTTCATTGGGTCTGGAATGTCAAACTATAACTAGAGGTCCATTTTTATCACGAACGGATATCGTATGTAATCATTTGAAATTATAAACGGTAATAGAAAATGGCGAGGTATGAATTTATAAAATTGAATAAAAAATAAATAAAAAATAACAAATCTTTCTATAAATATTCCGTCCAAATCCCTAACTCCTCCGATCCCAAATTCCCGCCCCCAATTTCTTTCTTTCAACAATACAAATTAAAAATAAAACCTCGTATACTTCTGGAAAAAAAATCAAAATCGAATGAAATCAAACGTAGAGCGTCGCCTGGCATGGAACCAGGGTGCCTCTGCTTCGAATTGGACTTTTTGACAGTCCTGATCGAGTAGCCCTAGAATTTAGGTTTTGATTTGTTTGGCTTTTGGCGTCATTCTTTTGAAAATCGAATCTTGGAGTCAAGTTCATCGTACGGATCGGCATGAGTTTTGATTTTCTGATGGAATTTGGGATTAAAAATGTCGTGTATTTCTGTAGACTTTTTCTATAGGTCACGAAACCTGGATGTGCTACTGGTTGGTGATGGGGTTGAAATTCCCCAGGCAGCGTTCAAGACAAGAACCATGGGGTCAGAGGATTGACCTTCGAGCGTGGAGGTGGTTGGAAGGGTCAATGGTGTTTGCGCAGTAGCGTTTTGGCCTGAGGTCGCTTTTACTCTTGTAGTTGCGAGTTTAATTCTATGATGACGAAAGGGTAGATAATGATGAGATCGGCATGATGGTGAGATTGGATTTCGATTCAATGGAAGAATAAACGAGAATGTGAGGTTAAAGTCTTTGAAATGGAGGGAAGTTAGTAGTAGTTTACTGTAGGAGGAGGATGATACACGACCAAGTTATTTGTTAAGGGCAATTAAAGAATTGGTGATTAAAAAGTTAATATAATTATATAATTAATTATTATATTAAACGTTATAACGATTATAACATGGTCATATGTTAAAAGAATCGGATGAAATCAGTCACGTTGGAATCGTAACTTTAAGATCTACGTGATGGAATTACTATGGAAGAGAACAACACTATTTGAATTTTGCAATATAATCAAAGGCTCGTTTGATTTTAAATTAAACAAACGCAGAATTGTCTACTGCAAATCAATGTGAGTAAAGTCACAAACTCTATCCAGTTATAGTTTTATAATCATATTTTTATTAATAATTGATTTTGTGTGATGTTTGTTCGGATGATTTGTTGATAATTGATATATTTATATATTCAAATTATTGGTTGAATATTGATGTTATTTACCATTATATTTCATATTTGAATGAAAATTGATGCTATTTATGTTGATTAACATCTGTGGGTGCACGGAAACAGGTTGGAGGGATCCAACTGGATTCCGCAACATTTATATTATTGTTCGTCATTTATTATGATATATGTTATGCTATATGTATTGTGATTGATTATGTTGTGTTGAATCACCCTAGCCTAAGAATTTTTTATTTAAATACCATAAAATATTTTCAAATATAGAAAAGAAAATTTGAAATTTTAAAAGGAAATTTATTTTTCCAAAATAGAAAATAGTTTTGAAAGGGCTAGAAATAGAAATTTTTTTAAGTGATTTAAACAAAAAGTTGATTATAATAATGTTTATAAATAAAATAAAATATATATCATAATATAAATTAAAATATAAATTCAAGTCGAATTTATATAAGAAAAATGGAAATCAGTGTTGTCACCAGTATTTGAAGTGGTATTATAACCTAGTAGTTATAAAAGAAACTTGAGTTGGGGAAAATGAATTCGAATGGAAATTTGAGCGAGAAGGGAAATGGAAAATCGTTTTTCAAAAGGAAATGATGCGTTTTATTCCAAAGTTTGGAATATAAAATAAATTGAGATAAATCCAAGGGATTCTTTTTAGAATTTGACTATGTCAAATCTTATTAAATTGATTTATTTCAGAAAAGATATTTAAACTCTATCTAGTGTGAATCTATAAAATATGTCAAGAAACTAATATTTCAATATTTTAGCTTTGCATAGAACTATATGTTTTGAGATAATTTAATATTATTTAAATTAAAATTAACAAATGAGAAGGGAATTGTATGAATCAAAAAGTTGATTTCAGAAGAATGGAATGTATAGCATGTAAATACGTTTAAAAAGGAAATCGAATTGTTTTATATAAACAAAAAGGTGGCAGTAGCAGTTTTTATAAACAAAATTTATAAATTAAGTCAAATATTACAATGGGTTTACAATCTGTAATGATATTTGCAAGTAAAATCTAATTGATTTGTTAAAACGAATTTAGATTCCTATTTAAGGAATGAGATATATATGTATATATTTATTTATTTATTTATTTGAAAGTGAACAATGATTGAAATCAAATGTACTGCGAATGGAAATAATTATAAGGAAACTTGAGTTAACAAGAAAAGATAAATTTAATCCGAAGTTCGGAATATTAATCGAATGTAGATTATTCGAGAAGGATTTATTTACTGAATTTGATTATATCGAATTCATGAAAGTACTATTTACTTTTCGTTTAAAATAAATGTTTAAATATTAAAAAAATTACTTCTCATTTATTTATCCAAATAAATGAGTCAAAATTATATTTTAAAATTAAATATTTCAAAAGCAAGGATTGTAACACTATCATTTTAATCAATGTTTTTTTTAAACAAATGGATTCTTAAATTGAATTTGAAAGTTGCATAAGCAATGTTTTGTTAAGATTTAAGTTGTGAGCCTTGTCTATTTCAAAGTTAAGAATGTTGTTCAGTTAAGGTCTGAGAGGTAATTATACCCCAACTTGATTGACTTCATGATTGACTAAGGAACGGTTAAGTTCGGTGGCTAGGATTGGTTAGTGATACGATTAGTTAATGAATGATGGATGGGTTGAGTTATAATAACGATGTTTTTTATAACATCGATTTAATCAAATAAAAAGAATTTGTAATGTTTTCCAAAGAAAATCAAAGATGTTTTATAAGCATAGAAAATGAAATAATTTAGTGAATGAGAAATTAAGTAATGAAAATTCAGAATGTTTTCCAGTGTTAATGTCGTATATTTTCTAAATATGGAAAATAAGAAATGTGAAGAGATGGAATTGTTTACTAATGTTAATAAGAGAAATTTTCTGGAATATGAAAAAAAATAGTTTATAATATTTGAAAATGTTTCCCATGAAAATAAGAGACCAAATGAGTTTTGGGAAATATCTAGAAAAATGTGGAAAATTGGGAATGATAATTAAATAAGGAAGTAATTTAAAAAGGGGCCCAGTGTTGTTTGATGGTTGATCGATAGAGTTTCCATTTGGAAATAGGATCGTTGGTTTTAGGTATGTTTTCTTTGATAGTTAAATCACCGAATATCAATCTTTTAGTTTATTTTATACTTCTGTTGTCAATACGGAGAGACTGAGATTAGTTTTATTATCTGAAAACTCCATATAGGCATAAGCATTTACGAATCGAGTTATGTTGAAGATAAATTGAAGATGGAGTAAAGTGCAAGTGTTGTTATGTTAATCCTAGGTAAAAATGGCCCAAGATGGATTGATGGGATGGTGCCTTCGGTTTTTCTAGTCCTAAGGCAAGTTGTATGGACGAATGTCTAAAGGAGCATTTCCAAATGATCACGTAGGTTGATTTTTACAAATATACCAAGTTTGGTAGTGGGGGATTTATTCTCTTTGCTTAACGCCTAGAGTATATTTGTTAATGAAATTAGTGATTTAACGGATCTGACGATGTGGCATTCAAAGTAAATGGTGGCAAGATGTTCTTGAAAGATAATCATTACCTCAAGCCTCATCACTTGGGAAATGATAGAAATCGGGCATGCAGCATGGCCAAGTAGGTCATTCCTATTGGGGGTATTACCACCTGATCTAGAGAAATTCCATTTGCTTCATATTCTATTTGCTATTGTATGCTTTCTGCAACGGTTGTTGATCACAACCATGGGTGATAATATGCTTGGTACACTCAAGTTAAATGAGCGAACAATCATGTGTAGTCGAGTTTCAAGATGTTATTATTGAACCCAATCTATTCATTTCTAGAGATACTGTGACGATCCCAAAACCCCGTGACCCGGTGTTAAGGATAATCATTGGAATATAACACATTAATCATCATTAGCAGATCACAGATAATAGCATAAACAGAAAATAGAATAATTTACACACATATGACAGCGGAATCATATAGATATCATCACATCAGAGAAGCACAATACAGGATACAACTTAGTGCATAATGATACATAATCAGTCACCACCGCCCGAGGCGGAATCATACATAAAGAGTACACAAAATAAATATCAGTCTACATCGCCAATGGCGGAATCATAATATAGATACAATAATGGCGGAGAGAATCCAAGTCAGCACGGTGTAGTCAAGCCTCGCCATGAGCCAAAAGGTGCGTCAGAAACCTGTAACTAGGCTGCCCGTGTGAAAATGAGGGCACCCGAGTTTGCAAGGTGAAACAAACTACGAGTCAGTCATGGGACTGGTATGAGAAATCTACTCAACTTATTAACAACAATAATAAGGCAAATCAAAGGACCACGCCACTTTCGCGGAACGGGTTTACTCCAATGAGTGCTAGTGCATGAAATAAAGTAAATGATTAAATCATCGCAATGCTTTTTATAAAATGAAGCCATTATAAGACTCAGGTCCCATCACACAATGCAACGCAAGCCAGAGGATAGAGTTTTTACCTTATAATGGCAAAAAATGCTTCATACGAATAAAACAAAAGTGTTTGATATTATTACTAGTGCATATATGTTTCAAAAGTGATTCCAATCATAAATATCAATCCTATGCGGCATAGCTACCATCTACTATGTCGCCATACTAGTAATATAATCACGTCCGCATATTTCGTATTGGAAATTGGGTTCCTTCATGAGTCGAGGCAAGGGGAAAGCTCCTCTCCGTTCGAGACACTCTAGCAAATGTCCCAGGACCCCACTATGATCCTTGGAATCGGCTGGGCCGGTCCTCTCTTACTTTTGCGGATTAGTTATTCCTGAACACACGTTTCCCGGTCCTTACAGACCTATAATCGAGGCGCCTCGCATTCCAACAACCACATAGGTGAAAAGTATATATAATGTCAGGGCTGGTAGGTCACTGACACCACCATAGCTAGAAAGAAACGTCGTGCTCTCCCAGCGGTCCGTCTCCCGTTTTTGACTCATACCGGGGTGTGAGGCTCGCGAATTCACGTTATACACAAAGCTACGTCACACAGACCATGCTTTGATCATCAACCACAAGACTTTGTGTAACACCCCACGCCCGCTATGGTTACTCTCTATGGGAATGCCATAACATCGGTGGAGTATTTTGAGTGAATATAAAACAGAGTAATTACAGCAAGACAGATATAAGTAATACTTGAAAATTTAAAACATCATTTCACTTGCAGCGGAAAATAAAACATGTCTGGTTACATCACAAAACCATAATAGGAGTCAAGTACAAATATCCATCATGATAAATAAAAATACATAATCCCAATACATGAACTGATAGCCATAAAAGAAAAGGGTAAGCTGAGCTCTACATCTAGGGTCCAAGCTCCAAGAGAGTAATAAAAGCAGCCTGATCAAAGCCCACTCGTGCTGGGCCCACTCTGAGAACCTGAGGGTTGGGAAAAAAGATAAAAACAACGGGGTCAGACATAAGTCTGAGCGAGTCCTATAACTTTAACAATGTAATCATTAAAGTAATAAGGATATGATACAACTTGGTACGGTGTGACTGGGGATAAATGACTACACTCAGTAGCCAATCAGACTTAGAGTGAACTAAGATAACGATAAAGACGCATTTACCCTCCCAAGGATAATTACTACACTGCACCACACCAGTCATTCCTACTTAAAGGTTGATCCCTCCCAAGGACTTAGAAAATTTACCCAGTAGTTTCGTATACCCCTAGCTGACTACATAGGTGCCGTCTGCCCCTATCTCCACTAGGTGTACCCACTACTCCCAAGCGATCGGCTCCCTACCGTAGATACCCGTGCCGGCCCCACAGTGGGGTGTATCACTCCCCAAAGTGGCAACCCGATATAATTAACGGTGCATGGCTTATATCTACACGATGCAACAACGTCTTACCTACCATCCCGGGTCCACACACGCAGATGAAACCCGTTGGACTCGCGTTGCCACCGCTACCCCGTTTTGGCCTCTTATAGTCAAGCCCAATTTGCGTGTCCCGTCACTCGACTAGGGTCGAGCCCACTAAGATACGTTTGGGATATTGGTTGAAATGGGCCCCCACAAGCTACCCACCTAAGCTTGTCATTTCTAGTGTATACCACTTAACCCTTTAATCATGTTTTAATTACATGTTCCACTTTGGTTAAGTATTCTAATCGTATTTTCTATTGCCACCCAAGGCAACCACTAGATTTCCACATGCCACCCAAGGCACCCACTTAACCCCTCATGTCCCTCTACATGCTAATATGGTTAAGTGTTTCTTAATTAATTAATTAAGATCATGACCTCATAAAGACCTCTCACATTAGACCGTCTTTTATGACTGCTGGATATGCCGGTTGGTTCCGAGCAGACTTCTGTCATCAAAAGGGTCTAACCTCGTGTCTTTACTTTAATCACGTATTTAATTTATGACCAAGACCTCTCACATTGGGCCAATCATTTGTAGCCGCTGGATGGCCGGTCGGTTCCGGGCAGACTTCCGCTACAAAAGGGTCCAACCTCGTGTCTTAGTTGATTAATTACACCTAATTAATCACCCCCATAATTAATTATCCCTAATTAATTACACATTTTTAAGAATATGGGTAGACCTAACTCAATAGGTAAATTCCCAATTCCATAGTGTGGGTAGACCTAACTTAATAGGTAAATTCCCAACTCCATAATGTGGGTAGACCTAACTTAATAGGTAAATTCCCAATTATGTCCCTTCATTTTATGTTATGCTTAATCATAACAACTTTACACATTTCTATTAACATGCATATTAACCCCATCGTTTCCCACGTAATTCGTTTACATAACATGTCATACATAGGGGCAACTTTGCATACGTTATGCACATAATAAAAAGAGACAAACTTGCATATGAACTTGCATAAAGCTTGCATATGAACTTGCATATAAACTTGCATATAAACTTGCATAAAACTTGCATATGGACTTGCATATGAACTTGCATATAAACTTGCATATAAACTTGCATAAAACTTGCATATGGACTTGCATACCATGTCATATCACAAAGGCAAACTTGCATATGTCATGCATATCATAAAAAGAGACTAACTTGCACATGAACTTGTATATATCATGTCATATCACAAAGGCAAACTTGCATATATTATGCATATCATAAAAAGAGACTAACTTGCACATGAACTTGTATATATCATGTCATATCACAAAGGCAAACTTGCATATATTATGCATATCATAAAAAGAGACTAACTTGCATATGATCTTGCATAAGAACTTGCATATGATCTTACATAACACATCATATCATAAAAGAGGCAAGTTTACATATGAACTTATAACATATGACAACCACAACTTGCATAATCCACATTTACATCCATAGCCTCCTAATATCCTATCCTAATTAGTTTAGCAATTACTTGCTAAAGGCATAGGAACTCACCAAAACCAAGATTAGCAAACTTATGAAGTAGAACTAGTTGCTAAATATGAAGAAGATGATGATTAGAGGTTGATTAGCTTGCAACTTCCTTCATAAACTAGTGGAGGCTCCTCTTAGGTTTGATTTTGGCGGCATGATGGCATCATTTCTATTTTTAGTATGGATTAGGCTTGCATTAGGGTGTATTTATAGGATTAGGGTGTGTTTTAGACCATAGGATTAACCCTAGGTTAGATTAGGTCCGTCAGATTTAGGAAGTCTCTAGAACACAGCCCAGCCCTAGGCAGAAAACCAGATCTGGTGCACCCAAGCCAACTGGCTCGACACCCTGTGTCGACAGGCAAGTCGACAGGGCAGTCAACTCCCCAGTCGACAGGCCTGTCGACAGCCCTGTCGACATGGGTAGGGCGGGAAGTTTCCCGCCTGGCCCCCTGCTGGCTCCAATTTCGAAATCTGATTTTTAATTTTTAAATCTGTTTTTAACTATGAATTTTCTGCAAACTTCATTGGGCCATAACTGGGCCATACGGACTCCGATTTACAAAATTTCGGACTCTATTCTGCGTATTTTTCCGAGTCGAACGCAATGACGCAGCCCGTTTCCACCAATTCTCACATTTGAGATTATTTATTCTGCAATTAGTGAATTTTAGCATTAACTGAAATTTGGGGTGTTACATTCTCCCCTCCTTAAAGGATTTCGCCCCCGAAATCTCTAAGCTAAGGAGAATGCATATCCTACCATCCAAACAACCATCTACTCAATCCATCAAACACGGGCATCCATTGTCCTTAAAACAATTTCTAATGATGTATGAGCATATGCAAAGAGTGTGTGTATTTGTTCCCTATCTAATGTATGAACATATGCAAACCATGATAGTGCCATGCATCCATTATGTATGCGAGAGAACCCTATCGACACATACAATATCTACATGAGTGCACAATCATTCACCAAAATGCATCATCCATATGATAACACAATCATTATACATCCATAAATATAGCTTCCTACACACAATTTTATGCAATATGCAATATGAAGTGATTGAGCCGATCTAGCGCCTAGAGTGTGCGTATATGCATCCACGAGCAACCACTAGCAACCACTTGCATCCACATGCATCCATCAAACATAACATGTCTCAAACACATGTTTCAACCATAGGTTTACCCTATCTAAAGGTCAAAGGTACAAATGAGAGGACATACTAAAGATAAGATAAGTACTAGACAAACGATAAAGGAGAAGTTAAAAGACATACCCTCAAAAAGGAACGGGTACAATGAACGCATCTTCGCTTCCGTTTCCCAAGTTGCGTTGCTCTCGTCTTCTCCCCATTGTATTTTGACTAGTTGAACCTCTCGATTCCTCAATTTCCTAGTCTCTGACCCAAGGATGCGGGTAGGAGCTCGTCGAATAGTCGCATCACGCTCTACTTCCACTTCTTTAAGCAAGCTCGGCTCTACCACCTCTGCGGTCTCATGTAAGCATTTCCTCAAATGGGACACATGGAATGCATCATGTACACCACTAAGTCTGTCGGGCAACTCCACTCTATATGCCATCCGTCCAATTCTTTCCTTAATAGGAAATGGCCCTACGAACCTTGGTGCTAACTTCCCAACAGATCCAAAGCGAACCACATTTCGTAACGGAGACACTTTGACAAAGACCATGTCCCCAACTTCAAACTCAAGATCCGTCCTTCTCTTGTCCGCATAAGATTTTTGCCTATCCTGCGCTGCTTTCATCCTCCTTCAAATCAAGTCAATCTTCTCAGAAGTCTCCCTAACCATATCTGACCCAAGTAAGATCTTATCCGTAGATTCCCACCAACATGCAGGTGATCGACAAGGCCTTCCATAAAGAGCTTCGAAAGGAGCCATACCAATACTGGACTTAAAGCTATTATTATATGCGAACTCCACCAATGGAAGATGCTCTTCCCATGTACCTCCAAAATCTAAGATACAAAGCCTCAAAAGGTCTTCTAGGACACGATTCACCCTCTCAGTCTGGCCATCCGTCTGAGGATGATATGCGGTGCTCAGACACAATTGAGTCCCCACTGCTTCTTGCAAACTTTTCCAGAACTCGCTAGTGAAGATAGGATCTCGATCACTCACTATACTGGAGGGTACCCCATGTAATCGAACTATCTCTCGAAGATATACTGAAGCTAGCCATGGAGCAGTCCTCTTGCTCTTCACAGGTATGAAATGGGCGCTTTTAGTAAGTCTGTCTACCACAACCCAAATCCCCGTATTACCCTTTCTCGATCTGGGTAACCCATCAATAAAATCCATCGAGACGCTATCCCACTTCCATTGCGGAACTTCCAATGGGTGAAGCAACCCACCTGGTTTCTTTTGCTCCGCTTTCACTTGTTGGCACACCAAGCATCGAGCGACATACTCGGCCACATCTTTCTTCATACCGGCCCAGAAGAAAACCCGCTTCATGTCCTGGTACATCTTGTCCCCACCGGGATGAATGGTCATCCTAGAACGGTGTGCATCATCAAGAATAGCCTTCCTCAAACCCTTGTCTTGCGGTACACAAAGTCTACCGTCTCTACGCAAGCACCCCTTATCGTCTAGGGTGTACCTACTCAAATGGCTGGACGACTCCCCCCTTATGAGCTTCTCTATCAACTCAACCAACTGTGGGTCGTCCTTCTGGGCTTCTCCAATCCACCCCAAAAGAGTAGGTCTGACCTCCAAGGATGCTAGCAAACCGGGTATATAGTCAATGGAAGGTCTGAAATCAAACATCGAGATAAATTCCAAGCTTCGTCGTTCCACGAACAATGGACTCAAGGACAACCTCTTTCTGCTCAAGGCGTCCGCCACCACGTTACCCTTGCCAGGGGTATACGCTATCTCGAAATCATAGGATGCTAAGAACTCCATCCACCTTTGCTGTCTCAAATTCAAATCCTTCTGAGAAAACAAGTACTTCAATGATTTGTGGTCAGTGAACAATTCGAATCTCTCACCAAGAAGATAATGGCGCCAAATCTTAAGCGCGAAAACAATAGCGGCCAACTCTAAATCATGGGTAGGGTAATTTTTCTCATGCATTATCAACTGCCTTCCACCATAGGCTATTACCCTTCCCTCTTGCATCAAGACTGCGCCTAGTCCTGTCCCACAAGCATCGGTATAGACAACAAATGGCTTACTCCCATCTGGCAACACTAAAACTGGAGCGGTGGTTAAAGCTCTCTTTAACCGTCGGAACGCATCATCGCAATCTACGTCCCATGTGAAAACAAGATTCTTCTTCGTTAAGCGGGTTAATGGGGCTGATATCTTCGCGAAGTCTTTAATAAACTTCCTATAATAACCCGCCAAACCCAAGAAACTTCTCACTTCGGTAGCATTCTTCGGAACCTTCCAATCCTGAATTGATACTACCTTTGCGGGATCCACAGCTATCCCTTCCTTGGAGACCACGTGCCCCAAGAACCGCACTTCCTTCCTCCAGAAGTGACATTTAGAGAATTTCGCCTTAAGGCTATGTGCTCGAAGAGTCTTCAACACCTCCCCAAGATGTAAGGCATGCTCTTCTTCACTCTTAGAAAATACTAAGATATCATCCACAAAGACCACCACGAACTTATTAAGGAACTCCCTGAACACCCTACTCATCAAATCAACAAAGTATGCAGGGGCGTTCGTCAACCCAAATGGCATCACCAGCCACTCATAGAAACCATCCGGAGTTCTAAAGGCAGTCTTGTCTATGCTATCCTCAGCCACCCTCAACTGATGAAACCCCGTGGCTAAGTCCAATTGAGAAAATACTGAAGCGCCAACCAATTGATCGAAAAGATCATCAATCCTCGGCAATGGGTGTCTATTCTTCTTTGTGAGCTTGTTGAGTTCTCTATAGTCTACACAAAGCCTGAGGGACCCATCCGCCTTTGTAGCAAAAACTACTGGAGCACCCCACTCCGATATACTTCGTCTTATGAACCCCTTCTCAAGCAACTCCCCTACTTGCTTATGGAGTTCCCTCCTCTCACGAGGAGCCATGTGGCGCACTGGTAAAGATACAGGTTTAGCATTATCCACCAGATATATTCGGAAGTCAGTCTCCCGCTTCGGAGGTAAGCCCTTCACCTCCTCAAACACATCCGAGTATTCCCGGACCACTCTAACAGATTGTAAACTTTCGACCGAAGCGTCAAGCGATTCAAGATAACTTAGCATAACAGAATCCATGGGATTACAAGAGATCTCGAGAGTGTTACCCAAGCGGGTCATGAGCCTAACAACTCTCCTTTCGCAATCAAGAACGGCACCATTACTGGATAACCAGTCCATGCCCAAAATCAACCCATAGCCCGTGAAGCCCAACACAAAAGCATCACATCTAAACTCAATGCTAAGTATAGAAATCTTCAAACCCAAACATTTCATGGACAAGTAAGTGGAGCCCCCAATTGGGTTTGAAACAACCAAGGGATCATCTACCAGACTGGTGTCTAAGTGCAGTGACTCAACTAATGATGATGAGATAAACGAATGCGATGCGCCAGAATCAAACAATGTTCGGACAGGATGATCAAATAGAAAAACCAGACTTTCAACGGAAATAGTTCTACCTCTTTCCTGAATCGGTGGAACCGCGAGAGCCTGTACTTGCCCCCTAGCCTGACCCGGTGCCATAAGAGCTTGCACCTGTCCTCCTGAGGTAGATCCCGTCCTTTGCCCCTTCTTAGGGCAATCCTTCACTAGATGTCCTGCTTCGCCACAATGAAAGCAACCAGTCTTCTTCTTCTTTCTACAATCTTTGCTTATGTGGCCTGGTATCCCACAATTGAAGCACTTCTTCTTCCCCTTGCCACCGTTGCCTTTCCCACCTTTGTTTTGCTGTTGTTGCTGAGGTCTCTTTTGATCTCCCTTCTTCTCGGGTGCCTTATTAGCATTGGGACCCTTCTCTTCTTCATGCATGAGTGCCATGTCAACTAGCTTCTCAAAGGTGGCCCCCATAGGGATGTGAGTCATAGCCAACCCATGCATCGGTTCATTCAAGCCTTTCACGAACCTCAAAGCCTTCTTCTCCGGTGTATTCACCATGTCTAGGCCAAACCTTGCCAATTGATTAAACTTGTTGACATATTCCTTCACTGAGAGATTTCCTTGCTTTAGAGTCAAGAATCTTTCCATATACAAGTTCTCCTCCGCCCTTGAGAGAAACTTTGCCACAAATCTTTGCCTAAAATCCGCCCAAGAGTCAACGGGGCGTTCTCCATTAGTGACCTCCCACCAGAATGAGGCCTCTCCCTTCATTAACCAAGCAGCTAACTTGACTTTCTTTCCTTCTTCCATCTCAAAAATATCTATCAACTCTTCCACCTCCTTAAGCCAATCTCTAGCCTCCACAAAAGTTTCAGATCCTTGAAAATGTTTCCCTCCCATAGCTTTGAATTCCTTGCAAGTCTTAGCAAAAGTATCCGTGCGAGGAGGAGGGGGAGGAGGAAGATCGGGTGCTACGGTTGGTGGAGGAACATTTGCTGGACCCGCAGTGGTGGCCCTGGCCTCCATCAATCTCCTATACCATACTGGTATCGTCACACCCTCCGGAAAGTTAAGATCCTCGGCCATGCTGAAACGAAAAAGGAAAGATTCAAAACAGAGAATTCGAAGGATAAAGATATGGCTATTGGGGATTATGCTTTTCTTTCAAAAACTTTTCTCTTTAAAGACATGTTTTTGAAAATATTTCTTCCAAAAATGTTTTTAGAAAAATAGTTTTCTAAAAATTTTATCTGTTTCGGTAACCTTTGCTCTGATACCACGTGTAACACCCCACGCCCGCTATGGTCACTCTCTATGGGAATGTCATAACATCGGTGGAGTATTTTGAGTGAATATAGAACAGAGTAATTACAGCAAGACAGATATAAGTAATACTTAAAAATTTAAAACATCATTTCACTTGCAGCGGAAAATAAAACATGTCTGGTTACATCACAAAACCATAATAGGAGTCAAGTACAAATATCCATCATGATAAATAAAAATACATAATCCCAATACATGAACTGATAGCCATAAAAGAAAAGGGTAAGCTGAGCTCTACATCTAGGGTCCAATCTCCAAGAGAGTAATAAAAGCAGCCTGATCAAAGCCCACTCGTGCTGGGCCCACTCTGAGAACCTAAGGGTTGGGAAAAAAGATAAAAACAACGGGGTCAGACATAAGTCTGAGCGAGTCCTATAACTTTAACAATGTAATCACTAAAGTAATAAGGATATGATACAACTTGGTACGGTGTGACTGGGGATAAATGACTACACTCAGTAGCCAATCAGACTTAGAGTGAACTAAGATAACGATAAAGACGCATTTACCCTCCCAAGGATAATTACTACACTGCACCACACCAGTCATTCCTACTTAAAGGTTGATCCCTCCCAAGGACTTAGAAAATTTACCCAGTAGTTTCGTATACCCCTAGCTGACTACATAGGTGTCGTCTGCCCCTATCTCCACTAGGTGTACCCACTACTCCCAAGCGATCGGCTCCCTACCGTAGATACCCGTGCCGGCCCCACAGTGGGGTGTATCACTCCCCAAAGTGGCAACCCGATATAATTAACGGTGCACGGCTTATATCTACACGATGCAACAACGTCTTACCTACCATCCCGGGTCCACACACGCTGATGAAACCCGTTGGACTCGCGTTGCCACCGCTACCCCGTTTTGGCCTCTTATAGTCAAGCCCAATATGCGTGTCCCGTCACTCGACTAGGGTCGAGCCCACTAAGATACGTTTGGGATATTGGTTGAAATGGGCCCCCACAAGCTACCCACCTAAGCTTGTCATTTCTAGTGTATACCACTTAACCCTTTAATCATGTTTTAATTACATGTTCCACTTTGGTTAAGTATTCTAATCGTATTTTCTATTGCCACCCAAGGCAACCACTAGATTTCCACATGCCACCCAAGGCACCCACTTAACCCCTCATGTCCCTCTACATGCTAATATGGTTAAGTGTTTCTTAATTAATTAATTAAGATCATGACCTCATAAAGACCTCTCACATTAGACCGTCTTTTATGACTGCTGGATATGCCGGTTGGTTCCGGGCAGACTTCTGTCATCAAAAGGGTCTAACCTCGTGTCTTTACTTTAATCACGTATTTAATTTATGACCAAGACCTCTCACATTGGGCCAATCATTTGTAGCCGCTGGATGGCCGGTCGGTTCCGGGCAGACTTCCGCTACAAAAGGGTCCAACCTCGTGTCTTAGTTGATTAATTACACCTAATTAATCACCCCCATAATTAATTATCCCTAATTAATTACACATTTTTAAGAATATGGGTAGACCTAACTCAATAGGTAAATTCCCAATTCCATAGTGTGGGTAGACCTAACTTAATAGGTAAATTCCCAACTCCATAATGTGGGTAGACCTAACTTAATAGGTAAATTCCCAATTATGTCCCTTCATTTTATGTTATGCTTAATCATAACAACTTTACACATTTCTATTAACATGCATATTAACCCCATCGTTTCCCACGTAATTCGTTTACATAACATGTCATACATAGGGGCAACTTTGCATACGTTATGCACATAATAAAAAGAGACAAACTTGCATATGAACTTGCATAAAGCTTGCATATGAACTTGCATATAAACTTGCATATAAACTTGCATAAAACTTGCATATGGACTTGCATATGAACTTGCATATAAACTTGCATATAAACTTGCATAAAACTTGCATATGGACTTGCATATGAACTTGCATATAAACTTGCATATAAACTTGCATAAAACTTGCATATGGACTTGCATACCATGTCATATCACAAAGGCAAACTTGCATATGTCATGCATATCATAAAAAGAGACTAACTTGCACATGAACTTGTATATATCATGTCATATCACAAAGGCAAACTTGCATATATTATGCATATCATAAAAAGAGACTAACTTGCACATGAACTTGTATATATCATGTCATATCACAAAGGCAAACTTGCATATATTATGCATATCATAAAAAGAGACTAACTTGCATATGATCTTGCATAAGAACTTGCATAAAACTTGCATATGATCTTACATAACACATCATATCATAAAAGAGGCAAGTTTACATATGAACTTATAACATATGACAACCACAACTTGCATAATCCACATTTACATCCATAGCCTCCTAATATCCTATCCTAATTAGTTTAGCAATTACTTGCTAAAGGCATAGGAACTCACCAAAACCAAGATTAGCAAACTTATGAAGTAGAACTAGTTGCTAAATATGAAGAAGATGATGATTAGAGGTTGATTAGCTTGCAACTTCCTTCATAAACTAGTGGAGGCTCCTCTTAGGTTTGATTTTGGCGGCATGATGGCATCATTTCTATTTTTAGTATGGATTAGGCTTGCATTAGGGTGTATTTATAGGATTAGGGTGTGTTTTAGACCATAGGATTAACCCTAGGTTAGATTAGGTCCGTCAGATTTAGGAAGTCTCTAGAACACAGCCCAGCCCTAGCCAGAAAACCAGATCTGGTGCACCCAAGCCAACTGGCTCGACACCCTGTGTCGACAGGCAAGTCGACAGGGCAGTCGACAGCCCTGTCGACATGGGTAGGGCGGGAAGTTTCCCGCCTGGCCCCCTGCTGGCTCCAATTTCGAAATCTGATTTTTAATTTTTAAATCTATTTTTAACTATGAATTTTCTGCAAACTTCATTGGGCCATAACTGGGCCATACGGACTCCGATTTACAAAATTTCGGACTCTATTCTGCGTATTTTTCCGAGACGAACGCAATAACGCAGCCCGTTTCCCCCAATTCTCACATTTGAGATTATTTATTCTGCAATTAGTGAATTTTAGCATTAACTGAAATTCGGGGTGTTACACTTTGCTTTGCAACAGAAGCCTTGATCATATGCCACTTAGGCGTGCCACACAGGCAATCCACTCCATGCGACTGATTTCTGTCAATACATAACCTCTGAGCTCGTACGTCTCAGAGAAGGGCGTTAAGCAAGAGAATAAATTCTTCGCCTCCATACAGATATATATTTAACAGAGATCAATCGACACAGAACAAAATCCAATGTCAGACACACAGTCCATTTACAAGTCCATCCTGGGTCTGAACGAAACCGGAGGCACCAATTCCTCGCATATCCGTACAATCAACAGTATGTTTGGACGGCTACTACTTCAATTCCTTCATGGTAGCTACTCCAATCACGAGCATCAGTAGCGCCCATCCATCCAATGTGGAGATCGTCGGTCTTCAGCCGTCTTCGACTCTTCGACTTCTCAACGTCGATCGATTATTTGAAATGAGATAAAATCGGCCTTTTCAAATAACCCACGTATATTTAGATTTTCAAATCAATTAATCACATGGTTGGACTATTCAACATTCACATTTCGGTTATTTAGTTATAATTTTCATGTCAAATACATTCAACCATCACATATCAAGCAAACACAACGAAATTGGTTTATTTCCACTCTATATCGTCTATAGTATTTTATAACGATATATCGCCATTTTTATTTAATTTAAAACGGCCATATTTAATTAAACGACGTTTCAGGTCGTGTCGATGCACTGGCGCTGCTTTTCACTAATTTTGTTTTACACATATCTGAAAATCTAACCGTTGGATCTTCACAAATTTTATATCATTAGGAAGGTCTTTTCAAAATGAATCCAACGGTTTCAGTTTTGGGAAAATCCGACGGTCGGATCTTCCACACTAGCCATTTGAAGTTACGATTTCAATTTATGAACTGCAGCGTCGTTATTCGATTTAATTTAATTATATTTATATATATATAAAAATATAATCGTTTCTGGCGCTGTTTTTCTTTAGATTTGAATTAAACATTCCAGACAATCCAACCGTCGGATCTTCACAAAGTTGGTGCCGTTGGAAAGATATTTCCAAGGCGAACCCAACGGTTGCGGTTTCGAGAAAATCCAATGGTCGGATTTCCCGCACTAGTCATTTGAAATCACGGTTTCAAAACACGAACTGCACGACCACGTTTCGTTTTAATTTTATTTATATATATATATATTTATATAAATATAGTTCATTCAAAAGTTCCTATATCGTTTTCACTTCAATTATTTCACTAACGCCTTTAAATTTCGGAAAATTTCGCCATAACCTCCTTTGTACGGGAGGGTCTGGGAAAATTCCCAAATAGCCACACGGGCGTCTCATATCAAGAAAAAGAAAAAACCAAGCGGCTAGCCAACAGGCTCATAAAATCATCACCCAAACAAAGCAGTAAATGTGTACCTATTTGTCGGGCACAAAATTTTATTCCTCTTCTCTAGCCCCTTTTTTGCTATAACCTGTTCAATAGATATGCATGTACATATATACAATTTCTATCACTTATCATTTTCCATTCAATTTCATATTTGATTTACTTTGGTTTAAAAAAAACACCATTCATTCTAATGTTGCATGCATAGGCTAAAATCATATCATTAGCTAATTAATGTATATTTCAACTCATGCACATTTATTTGAACAAGTGGCTATTTTTAACACTTCACATTTCAAAGATGATAATTTTGGCGAACTAAAATAGATTTCAACACATGACTATTTTATTTAGTTCCTATGCATGTTAAAAATAATATTTCATTCACAAATATTTATTTCAACGTCCGCATATCCTTAGCATATCACATATATGATAAAAATGATATTTTTATCGTTCAAAATATTTATTCGACAAATGGATGTTTTCAACACTTCATAGTCTCAATAAAAATGTAATTTTTATTGTTCGAACTTTTTATTCAACACATGAACTTCTCCACTACACACACTTCTCAACAAATGAGCATTTCCACACATGGACATTTTATTTATGTTGTTCATATTAGAAAGATGGAATTTTTATTGTTGAAACTATTTATATAAGGCGAATATTTTTCATACTTTATATATATGTAAAAATGTGATTTTTATTGTTTAAACACTTCATTCATTCACAAATGAATTTAATTTTCACACAACACTTTTCAACACACAAACATTTCCACACATGGATATAGTTTCAACATATGGCTTTAATTTCAACGCATGAAGATAATTTCAACATATGAAAATAATTCTAACACACAAAGATTATTCGAAATTTCGGCAGCATAACGGTAGGGTAGTTAAAACCGGCACCGTCCCTAGTACGGCTCCTCGCTCTACCTTAAAACCTCGCGGTTTTTGACAATGGAGATTCATGCATCTAATTCGCATGTAGGCGACATGTTTATTTTTATTTCCACAAATATTTCCAATTCATTTCAATCACCAATGGATATTTTTCAATCACAACCAAACAATATCAACCACAACCAATTATTCAACCATTTGTATTTTTCATCCAATGTTTCACACCAATTCACAACAATAAATATCGTCCATGGTTCGTGGACGAGGGGAGTAGATATATATATATATAATTGCTATATTTCACTTGCATTTCAACACATATATCAATTATTCTATGCATGTAAAATTCATACTTCGCTTATATAGCTTACACTACGCATGTACATGAGGTATACGACACGTATGTAATTTATATTTCACTAATATAAATTATACACGACATTTTGCTTTCAAATTCACGTTAATTTAGATTTCTCACATTGGTTTTCGGAGTGTTAAAAATCGATACGATGTTAGAAAAATCTGCGGCTTCTTCTATTGGGTAGAGAGCTTCCTTATGGTCACGATGTTTCCTATTTCATCGAATTTCGTCAAAACACTAAAAAGATATGATTTTTCAAAGTGTAAAGATAAAAAAAACTCACCTTTCACGAAGGTTCAAAACTAGGTTTACGGTTTTCGCGAGAATCGGGGCACGAGGGGATGATCGGCGAGTTGGACGTGGAAGAGGGAAGAGAGGGCTATCTGGCGGTGGTGGTTTGGTGGCGTTCGGTGGTCAGAATCGGCGGCGGCGGCGCTGGGAAGGTCGAGGCTTTGGACGCACGATTCAGGCGGAGGAGGGGTTGGTCGGCGTCGAACTGGGGTCAGATTTGAAGAGGGGACGGAGGCGCTTCGAATGGTGGCGGTGGCGGAGGCTGGAAACGATGACGATCGGGGCTGGAAGTTTTGGAGCTCGGGTCGCCGTTCGTTCGAGGGTTTTCTTTTTTTTTTAAATTATGAATGGAGAATTCTGATTGGCCGAGGACTATATTAAATTTTTAAATAGTGTTTTCTCAAACGAACTCCTTTTTAAACCCAACGACTATCGCCCCTAGCTAAATACCCCCATTCCGGACACAATGGGATATGTTTCATAGGCCAATTCGACCGTTACAGTCAGTTATTTTTTAAATTAAAGTATAAAACATTTAATTTTTAACTCTGAACGTACATTTCAATTTGCCAGGGCCACAAACTGATTCGAAAAATTCCAGAAAAATAAATCTAGCTATGTTTTGACTCTACGGTCCCAACAAAACTAGTTTCATCGAATTCTGAGGTCATTTGAAAAATGGCCATTTTCCAGTCGATCCAATTTAACAGAAATTGACTAAACACATTTTCTTTTGCTACGCTCACATACTAGCTTCAAAAATTATGAAATTTGAAACCTAGCAATAGTTTGATATCCCGGACCCAACAAAAGTGGTTTCGTCGAATTCCGAGGTCGTATGCAAAATATCAATTTTCCAGGGCTATATAATCTATATGGCGACCATTCTGAAAATTCATTCGGCGATAACTTTTTATTCTCGTTATGAAACTTCGATTTTTCAGATTCGTTAGAAAGGTATTGACTAACAGATTTAAATATTTTTGGTTTCGCTAAAATCCGTTATATTTTCCACCCTGCACAGTCAGTCAAAGTTTGAATTCAAATTTTCAAACTGACTCACTATTTCTAATTCCATATTTTATTGAAATATTCTATTTCAATTGCTCAAATTCCTGTGAAATCACCAATTTAAAATATTTAAATTGGCTCGTATTTTCCGGGTTATTACAGTCTCCCCCACTTAAAACTTTTCGTCCTCGAAAAGGGAACAACAGTAAAGTAGGAAATAAAATGTAAATGCAAAGTATTGTAAAGGTACCTTGCACCGGAGTTAGTTAGAGATATCCACTCTGCATTTGGGGTAAGCTTGCTTAATGCTTTCCTCAGTCTCCCAAGTACAGTCTCTAGGATAACTGCTCCACTGCACTTTAACTAAATGAACCTTTTTGCTTTTGAGTTCTCTAGTTTCTTTGCCAACAATCTTTAATGGCTCTCTTCTGAGTGATAATTCTGGAGTTATGTCCACATCCTGTTGCGCTGCTTCTTCTACAACAAGATCCGGATCATGCACATGTCTTCTAAGTTGAGATACGTGAAATACATCGTGCACTCCAGGCAACCAATCTGGCAATTGAACCCTATAAGCAAGAGTTCCAATTCGTTCAAGTATAGGAAAGGGACCAATAAATCTCGGTGCCAACTTCCCAGTCTTGCCAAATCTGATTACTCCTCTCATCGGAGAAACCTTCAAATAAACATGATCACCAACAGCAAATGTCAAATCTCTCCTTCTAGAGTCTGCATAACTTTTCTGTCGGCTTTGGGCGCGCTTTTTGATGAAGTCGACTTTATCAGATGCTTCTCTAATCATATCGGGTCCTAACACAAGTCTGTCGCCAGGTTCTACCCAACATGCTGGAGATCTGCAGGGTCTGCCATATAATGCCTCAAATGGCGACATTCCCAAACTTGCTTGATAGCTATTGTTATATGAGAATTCTGCCAAATGCAAGTGATCTTCCCATGACCCACCAAAATCAATTATACAAGCCCGCAATAAATCTTCTAGAATTCTATTCACCCGCTCAGTTTGGCCATTTGTTTGAGGGTGATAAGCGGTGCTCATATTCAGTTTCGTTCCCAATTCCGTCTGGAAAGCCTCCCAGAATTTGCTAGTAAATATGGGATCTCTATCACTGACTATGCTGATGGGAATTCCATGCAGCTTAACAATTTCCCTGAAATATATCTGTGCTAGACTATGAGCGGTTCTATTGGATCTGACAGGTATAAAATGGGCAGTCTTCGTGAAGCGATCTACGATTACCCAAATGCTGTCATTACCTTTCTTGGTTCGCGGCAAACCATCTATGAAATCCATGGAAATCTGTTCCCATTTCCAACCTGGGACTTCCAACGGTTGCAACAGTCCAGCTAGTTTCTGTTGGTCACTCTTGACCAATTGACAAGTAGGGCATCTGCTTACATACAAAGAAATATCTCTTTTCATTGCCTTCCACCAGAAAGTGCGTTTGATATCGTTGTACATTTTACTCACACCGGGGTGGATGCAAAATTTGGATTTATGGCATTCGTCTAGCACTTCTCTTCGAAGGCCTGGAATATTTGGGATGCAAATCCTATTATTTAACCTGAGAACCCCCTTATCGTCAGTACAAAAACTCGTGGTTTCACCTTCTTTGACCCTATGACTGATTCTCTGAATGAATTCATCGTCTTTTTGAAGGGCTGAAATCCTTTCAATCAATCCAGGTGTAATTATAAGATTGGCAATGATTGCGGTTTTCCTACTAAGCGCATCCGCTACTACGTTAGCTTTCCCCGGCGTATACAGGATATCAAGATCATACGCTGCAAGAAATTCTAGCCAATGCTGCTGTCTCAGATTCAGATCTTTCTGGGTATATAAATACTTCAATGATTGATGATTTGTGTACAGTATAAATTTCTCGCCCAATAAATAATGCCTCCAGATTTTCAAGGCAAAAACGATGGCTAGCAACTCAAGATCATGAGTCACATAATTTTTCTCATGCGGTTTCAGTTGGCGGCTTGCATAAGCGACTACTTGGCCTCTCTGCATTAACACTGCACCAAGACCTCTAATAGAAGCATATGTCCAAACCGTTAAATCCTGATTTCCATCAATAATGGTTAACACTGGAGCAGTGGTCAGTTTTGATTTCAATTCCTGGAAAGCTTCTTCACTGTCGGAAGTCCACTTAAACTTCTCATGTTTCTTTGTGAGCTTCGTTAACGGACCGGATATCTTCGAAAAATCCTTAACAAACTTTCGATAATAACTAGCCAACCCCATAAAACTTCTAACTTCTGTGGGAGTAGTGGGTTGTTTCCAGTCTTGAATCGCTGTTATTTTGCTTGGGTCAACAGAAATTCCTTTTTCTGACACGATATGGCCAAGAAATTTGACTTCTTCTTGCCAGAAGACACATTTAGAGAATTTGGCTTTGAAGACGTTCTTCCTTAGAATCTCCAATACTTGTTCTAAGTGTTTTTCATGCTCGGGTTTTGATTTGGAGTAGATTAAAATATCATCGATGAATACGAGGACAAATTTATTCAGAACTCCCCTGAACACTCTATTCATTAGATCGACAAAGTATGCTGGAGCGTTACACAGGCCAAACGGCATTACTAACCATTCATAAAATATGTCTGGACCTCTGAAAGCTATCAAAGGAACAAACTCTTCTGCTATTCTCAATTGATGAAACCCTGTAGCTAGGTCCATTCGGGAAAATACTTTCGCCCCATTCAATTGGTCTAGCAAATCATCGATGCGGGGTAATGGATATTTATTTTTGAGCGTCTGTTTGTTGAGGTCTCGGTAATCAACACATAATCTAAGAGTACCGTCAGACTTCGGGACAAACACAATAGCTGCACCCCAATTAGAAAAACTAGGTCTAATTAGATCCTTCCACAACAGTTGACGAGTTTGATCGCCTAATTCTTCCTTTTCTTTCGGAGTCATTCTGCGAATTGGATGTACCACTGGTCTGGCATTGGGAATTAGATCGATTCGGAATTCTATTTCTCTTTGCGGAGGTAAGTTTTCAACTTCTTCAAACACATCCGCATAGTTTCTTACAATAGGAATCTTTTCTATGGAAGTGGGGATAAGTTCTAATGCTGACCAAAATTCTTCTCTATTCGAATTCGAACCATGACAGGGAACCGTAATATATCCAAATTTCGTTCGAATTTTAACGATTCTTTCCGCACACTTTACCTCAGCTTCGTATTTCGTTAACCAATCTAGCCCGAGAATGATATCGAATTCGTGAAAATCCATAACGATTAAATTGAAAGGAAACTGGTATCGGGAGAAAGAAGTAGGAACCTTACAACACGAACTGAGGGTAATAGAACCTCCTATCGGATTATGTACCTCAACCGATTCTTTAAGCTTCCTCTGTTTTAACTTTAATTTGTGCATGGTGTTACTAGCAATAAAACTACGCGATGCACCTGTGTCAAACAATACAGAAACATGAATATTTTTAATGGTAAGGGTACCTCCCAAAACATCAGGTTTACCTGCTCCATCGGAAGCAGCTGGCGGGCTCGGCCCGTCATAGACGTGAGCTACTGTAGCTTTCTTCAGCAAAGGACAGTCTTTGACCAGATGATCGGTCTTGCGGCAATTGAAGCACGAGGGAGGGTTCTGGGAGCCTTGGCTCGAGCCTTGAGAATTTGTCTTCTGCCTCTTCGGAGCTGTGCAGACATTTGAGTAGTGCCCCGGCTTACCACAGTTAAAGCAATTTCCTCTTGGCGGCTTGCCAGTCTGAGGTTTTGAAGATGCTGCTTGGCTTGACTTGCCTTGATTTACAGCAGGCTTGCGCTTGTTTCCGGCTTGGCTTCTAGCGCGATCCTGATCCAGATGCCTTTGATCAAGGTCTTCGTAGTTGCATGTCATTTCCACTAGTTCGTTGAATTCCAGCTTGACATGGACCATGGCTCTATCATGATATTGTTGTCTTAGCCCAAGGATAAACCTCTTATTTTTGGATTTCGCAGTGGCGACGAGCTCCGGAGCATAGGGTGACAACAGTGTAAATTTATTGAGATAATCTTGCACGGAAAGATCCCCCTGCTAGAGATTGGCGAAGTCATCGTGCATTCGTTCTAGAGCTTGTTTGGGGACATATTTCTCCTTGAAGAGTTCTTTAAATCCATCCCATGTTCTTCCAGCTTCTCTATTCCCAGCGGTAAGAGATTCCCACCATAGTTCAGCTTGTTCCTGCATAAGCCAGGCGCCCATAATAGCTTTGTCTTCGTCTCCGAGCCTTAGGCCTTCAAGAATTTTCTCGCATGTTTTGAGCCATGCAAGGGCCTCTATTACGGTGCCAGTTCCCGAGAAGGTCTTGCCTCCTAAGTTTTTATATCTCTTAGCTACACGGTCAAGCTCGAAGTATTGAGCTGCCGGAGGTTGTATCAAAGGTCCTTCTTGAGCTGGGACTTCTCCCCTTCCTCGACCTCGGCCGGCACGGCCTCCTCTAGCGGCGGCTGCTCTGGTAGCCATTTGTCAAATTCTATATAAGCAACGAAAAATTCAGCTGACAGAAATGATAGTCTATTGCATGATTAAGCAAAAAAAATTCGGAAAGATAACGATGGACTGATCAATTGTTTTTGCTATTCTTCTCGGCTCATTCTAGGACTTTACTAGTCCTATCTCTAATGAGCGACTCGCCTTAGAATACTACTGATTCTATTTTGACGAAGTGTTTAATGTGTTAGACTCCAGAACTAAGATTAACCAAAGCTCTGATACCAGCTGTGACGACCCCAAAACCCCGTGACCCGGTGTTAAGGATAATCATTGGAATATAACACATTAATCATCATTAGCAGATTACAGATAATAGCATAAACAGAAAATAGAATAATTTACACACATATGACAGCGGAATCATATAGATATCATCACATCAGAGAAGCACAGTACAGGATACAACTTAGTGCATAATGATACATAATCAGTCACCATCGCCCGAGGCGGAATCATACATAAAGAGTACACAAAATAAATATCAGTCTACATCACCAATGGCGGAATCATAATATAGATACAATATTGGCAGAGAGAATCCAAGTCAGCACGGTGTAGTCAAGCCTCGCCATGAGCCAAAAGGTGCGTCAGAAACCTGTAACTAGGCTGCCCGTGTGAAAATGAGGGCACCCGAGTTTGCAAGGTGAAACAAACTACGAGTCAGTCATGGGACTGGTATGAGAAATCTACTCAACTTATTAACAACAATAATAAGGCAAATCAAAGGACCACGCCACTTTCGCGGAACGGGTTTACTCCAATGAGTGCTAGTGCATGAAATAAAGTAAATGATTAAATCATCGCAACGCTTTTTATAAAATGAAGCCATTATAAGACTCAGGTCCCATCACACAATGCAATGCAAGCCGGAGGATAGAGTTTTTACCTTATAATGGCCAAAAATGCTTCATACGAATAAAACAAAAGTGTTTGATATTATTACTAGTGCATATATGTTTCAAAAGTGATTCCAATCATAAATATCAATCCTAGGCGGCATAGCTACCATCTACTATGTCGCCATACTAGTAATACAATCACATACGCATATTTCGTATTGGAAATTGGGTTCCTTCATGAGTCGAGGCAAGGGGCAAGCTCCTCTCCGTTCGAGACACTCTAGCAAATGTCCCAGGACCCCACTATGATCCTTGGAATCGGCTGGGCCGGTCCTCTCTTACTTTTGAGGATTAGTTATTCCTGAACACACGTTTCCCGGTCCTTACAGACCTATAATCGAGGCGCCTCGCATTCCAACAACCACACAGGTGAAAAGTATATATAATGTCAGAGCTGGTAGGTCACTGACACCACCATAGCTAGAAAGAAACGTCGTGCTCTCCCAGCGGTCCGTCTCCCGTTTTTGACTCATACCGGGGTGTGAGGCTCGCGAATTCATGTTATACACAAAGCTATGTTACACAGACCATGCTTTGATCATCAACCACAAGACTTTGCTTTGCAACAGAAGCCTTGATCATATGCCACTTAGGCGTGCCACACAGGCAATCCACTCCTTGCGACTGATTTCTGTCAATACATAACATCTGAGCTCGTACGTCTCAGAGAAGGGCGTTAAGCAAGAGAATAAATTCTCCGCCGCCAAACAGATATATATTTAACAGAGATCAATCGACACAGAACAAAATTCAATGTCAGACACACAGTCCATTTACAAGTCCGTCCTGGGTCTGAACGAAACCGGAGGCACCAATTCCTCGTATATCCGTACAATCAACAGTATGTTTGGACGGCTACTACTTCAATTCCTTCATGGTAGCTACTCCAATCACGAGAATCAGTAGCGCCCATCCATCCAATGTGGAGATCGTCGGTCTTCAGCCGTCTTCGACTCTTCGACTTCTCAATGTCGATCGATTATTTGAAATGAGATAAACTTGGCCTTTTCAAATAACCCACGTATATTTAGATTTTCAAATCAATTAATCACATGGTTGGACTATTCAACATTCACATTTCGGTTATTTAGTTATAATTTTCATGTCAAATACATTCAACCATCACATATCAAGCAAACACAACGAAATTGGTTTATTTCCACTCTATATCGTCTATAGTATTTTATAACGATATATCGCCATTTTTATTTAATTTAAAACGGCCATATTTAATTAAACGACGTTTCAGGTCGTGTCGATGCACTGGCGCTGCTTTTCTCTAATTTTGTTTTACACATATCTGAAAATCTAACCGTTGGATCTTCACAAATTTTATATCATTAGGAAGGTCTTTTCAAAACGAATCCAACGGTTTCAGTTTTGGGAAAATCCGACGGCCGGATCTTCCACACTAGCCATTTGAAGTTACGATTTCAATTTATGAACTACAGCGTCGTTATTCGATTTAATTTAATTATATTTATATATATATAAATATAATCGTTTCTGGCGCTGTTTTTCTTCAGATTTGAATTAAACATTCCAGACAATCCAACCGTCGGATCTTCACAAAGTTGCTGCCGTTGGAAAGAAATTTCCAAGGCGAACCCAACGGTTGCGGTATCGGGAAAATCCAATGGTCGGATTTCCCGCACTAGTCGTTTGAAATCACGGTTTCAAAACATGAACTGCACGACCACGTTTCGTTTTAATTTTATTTATATTTATATATTTATATAAATATAGTTCATTCAAAAGTTCCTATATCGTTTTCACTTCAATTATTTCACTAACGCCTTTAAATTTCGGAAAATTTCTCCATAACCTCCTTTGTACGGGAGGGTCTGGGAAAATTCCCAAATAGCCACACGGGCGTCTCATATCAAAAAGAAAAAGAAAAAGCCAAGCGGCTAGCCAACAGGCTCATAAAATCATCACCCAAACAAAGCAGTAAATGTGTACCTATTTGTCGGGCACAAAATTTTATTCCTCTTCTCTAGCCCCTTTTTTGCTATAACCTGTTCAATAGATATGCATGTACATATATACAATTTCTATCACTTATCATTTTCCATTCAATTTCATATTTGATTTACTTTGGTTTTAAAAAAACACCATTCATTCTAATGTTGCATGCATAGGCTAAAATCATATCATTAGCTAATTAATGTATATTTCAACTCATGCACATTTATTTGAACAAGTGGCTAATTTTAACACTTCACATTTCAAAGATGATAATTTTGGCGAACTAAAATAGATTTCAACACATGACTATTTTATTTAGTTCCTATGCATGTTAAAAATAATATTTCATTCATTCACAAATGAATTTAATTTTCACACAACACTTTTCAACACACAAACATTTCCACACATGGATATAGTTTCAACATATGGCTTTAATTTCAACGCATGAAGATAATTTCAACATATGAAAATAATTCTAACACACAAAGATTATTCGAAATTTCGGCAGCATAACGGCAGGGTAGTTAAAACCGGCACCGTCCCTAGTACGGCTCCTCGCTCTACCTTAAAACCTCGCGGTTTTTGACAATGGGGATTCATGCATCTAATTCGCATGCAGGCGGCATGTTTATTTTTATTTCCACAAATATTTCCAATTCATTTCAATCACCAGTGGGTATTTTTCAACCACAACCAAACAATATCAACCACAACCAATTATTCAACCATTCGTATTTTTCATCTAATGTTTCACACCAATTCACAACAATAAATATCGTCCATGGTTTGTGGACGAGGGGAGTAGATATATATATATATAATGGCTATATTTCACTTGCATTTCAACACATATATCAATTATTCTATGCAAGTAAAATTCATACTTCGCTTATATAGCTTACACTACGCATGTACATGAGGTATACGACACGTATGTAATTTATATTTCGCTAATATAAATTATACACGACATTTTCCTTTCAAATTCACGTTAATTTAGATTTCTCACATTGGTTTTCGGAGTGTTAAAAATCGATACGATGTCAGAAAAATCCGCGGCTTCTTCTATTGGGTAGAGAGCTTCCTTACGGTCCCGATGTTTCCTGTTTCATCGAATTTCGTCAACACACTAAAAAGATATGATTTTTCAAAGTGTAAAGAAAAAAAAACTCACCTTTCACGAAGGTTCAAAACTAGGTTTACGGTTTTTGCGAGAATCGGGGCATGAGGGGATGATCGGCGAGTTGGACGTGGAAGAGGGAAGAGAGGGCTATCTGGCGGTGGTGGTTTGGTGGCGTTCGGTGGTCAAAATCGGCGGCGGCGGCGCTGGGAAGGTCGAGGCTTTGGACGCACGATTCAGGCGGAGGAGGGGTTGGTCGGCGTCGAACTGGGGTCGGATTTGAAGAGGGGACGGAGGCGCTTCGAATGGAGGCGGTGGTGGAGGCTGGAAGCGACGGCAGCGGCGGCGATCGGGGCAGGAAGGTTTGGAGCTCGGGTCGCCGTTCGTTCGAGGGTTTTATTTTTTTTTTAATTTTTAAAATTATGAATGGAGAATTCTGATTGGCCGAGGACTATATTAAATTTTTAAATAGTGTTTTCTCAAACGAACTCCTTTTTAAACCCAACGACTGTCGCCCCTAGCTAAATACCCCCATTCCGGACACAATGGGATATGTTTCGTAGGCCAATTCGACTGTTACAGTCAGTTATTTTTCAAATTAAAGTATAAAACATTTAATTTTTAACTCTGAACGTACATTTCAATTTGCCAGGGCCACAAACTGATTCGAAAAATTCCAGAAAAATAAATCTAGCTATGTTTTGACTCTACGGTCCCAACAAAATTAGTTTCGTCGAATTCTGAGGTCGTTTGAAAAATGGCCATTTTCTGGTCGATCCAATTTAACAGAAATTGACTAAACACATTTTCTTTTGCTACGCTCACATATAGCTTCAAAAATTATGAAATTTGAAACCTAGCAATAGTTTGACATCCCGGACCCAACAAAAGTGGTTTCGTCGAATTCCGAGGTCGTATGCAAAATATCAATTTTCCAGGGCTATATATTCTATATGGCGACCATTCTGAAAATTCATTCGGCCATAACTTTTGATTCTCGTTATGAAACTTCGATTTTTCAGATTCGTTAGAAAGGTATTGACTAACAGATTTAAATATTTTTGGTTTCGCTAAAATCCGTTATATTTTCCACCCTGCACAGTCAGTTAAAGTTTGAATTCAAATTTTCAAACTGACTCACTATTTCTAATTCCATATTTTATTGAAATATTCTATTTCAATTGCTCAAATTCCTGTGAAATCACCAATTTAAAAATTTTAAATTGGCTCGTATTTTCCGGGTTATTACAGATACACTATCAGAAGGTGGTCCTATACCTTGTCATAGTTGGAAATCCATTCTTCAATAAGCGCCCTTCAGTTTTTGATTTTATATTATGTATGTAGAGCATGAGATGCAAGCGTTCTGCTAGATTGCTATTTTTGATTTAGACACTATTGTAATATCACCGTATTTTGATATCAAAATGTTTTGGTTATTGTATGGTAAAAATCATCTGTGTTTATGTGTTGATCGGTCTTACGATTATCATTTCTTTTTAAAAGGATTTTTGAAAGTTAAACAAAATGGTTGGAGTTTACTCACACCGTCCCTATGACTGACCTAGATTTTATTTTGTTTTGTTTTACCCTAAACTCTTTGGTGCCCAAATCTGTATGGGTAGTCAAGATTTTTTAGATATACTTAAAAGAGTCTGAGCAGGAGGCTTTAACATTGGATAGCTACTATTTATTTCTGATGTGATGTTGAATTTATTGTACCCTAATAATGGTATGCATATACAAAGCAAATTTGTATTTCAAAAGTTATGTTATATAATATATTTTATTCGTTCCGCTGTGAGATTTATGTTCATCGTTTTCTTCTATTCTAACTATTCTTTCTTTCTATTTCTCATGCTCTAACTTCTTTCTATTAATGATCCGCTAATTCCTAATGTTTGGATAGTCGAAATGGTGTTTTATATCGATGATCAGGATCGGAAATTAGTCAGTTCGTTACAGTGGTATCAGAGCTGAACGCTGAGTAATAACCTTGGTTCTGTGATGTAACCCAACAGAGATGGGGTCAGTAATACCCCAAAATAAGTTTGAGTATATATATGAGCACGTATTTGTAGATTTGATACAAAAAAAATTATTATACTGTGTTGACTGATTTGTTGAGTGGTTTATGAATTCTGGTCAATACAGAATGTACAACCGTATCGATAGGTGTTTTTGAGCTCTCGAATAGAGCAATTTGATACAATATTATTTTAAAGTGGGTAAATGAAATAATTTTGCCCAAAAAAATTATTTTGATATAAAAAGGAATAATTTATGAAATATTATAGTATATGGATGTTTTGATAGTTATTGCAGTCAAATGAAATCATAAAATATTGAAGATGGTTATATAACCAAATGTAATTGGTATATGAGTAATGTGTATAATGAGATGAACTAAGAATTTAATTCAAGCCAGAATTTGAGAATTTAAACTCCGGATGATTTATAAAATATTTTATGAAGTATGTTTTAAGTAATATAACATTACTTTAAAGGATTTTTAAATAAGAATGATTTTAATTGGATTTTGAAAGTGATTAAGCAATGAAATCACTTCAATGGCGAGAAAATAATTTTGAAAATGGGTTGCGACATTATCGGTATTCATTTTCTAGTTTCAGAGTGACGGAGTGCTACCATAATAATTCATTAACAGAAAATTTGTTTGAAAAGAACGAGGTGTTTTAAAATTTTCAAATGTTTTGAATTTGTAGATGATTATAAAAACATGTGTACAATTATATGATTCCAAACTGATTTGGAAATAAAAGTTGGGAATTTGAATTCTGGATTTTTATTTAACTTGTGTAAGTTAAAGGAATTGGAATGATATAAGTAAATCAAATTAACTAAAATTTTAACTTAATTTAAGTTAAATAGAATTATATTGAATTGGAAATTAAGTTGATTAGCTTATAGTAGGGTTGCATATCGGACAAGATGGTTTGTTGTCCGGCTCGATCCGAGACTATATGATGTTTGGTCCGTGTCCGCACGATTCTCTTATAGGGCAGGAATAGGACACATTATTTTTCGGTCCAATCCAAAATGTTTGATGTTCTTCTATTATCCAAGACTATATCAGACATGACAGTCTGTTGTCCGTCTCAGTTCGAGGCTATATGTTGTCCGGTCTATGTCCGTCTGAATCCCTTATAGAATAGGACTAGGATACACCTCCATCCGTTCTGACCCGTTTACACCCCTAGCTTATAAATTGAAAGTGAATAAATTGATTTAAAATCAATTTCGATGGATGTGATTGTTTGTATATGGAAAATGGAGTGGATGTGGAAATAAGGATTGAAAATCATTCAAAACCAACTAGATAATGTGGCTATATAAGTTAAGAGATGGAATGATTACTTAAACTTCATATATTTAGACTCACCTCTTAAATTGACTAAGTATAGGTACCTAAAGCCATTGGCTTGGGTTTGGATGTGTACATAGCCTACAAATTAAGCGAGTTCACTTAATAGCACTTATATAAGGTACGCCTACGCAAAAGTACAAAATCTGGGTTTTGAATTTTGTTTTCCTACCATGTGGGTCGATGTATGTTTATTAATTGGTCCTACAACATCGCATAAGTCTCTCGGTACAGGGGAGACCATGGCGAAATTTTTCGGAAATTTAGGGTATTAGAAAATTTACAGAATTTTTGAGAATTTTCATTAGTAAGAATGAATTAATATTTTAATTAAAATTAATTGGTTCACTTAAAAATTGAAAATAATAAGTAAAAGCAATGAATATAGCTTAGTTAATAGGGTTGGTAGCACTCTTCCTACCTTATTAATTTTGAGGACAAAATTCTTTTAAGGGGGGGAGAAATGTAACAACCTGGATTTTTAGCCATTGAATTTTGGACATTTAAATTGTTTCAAATGTTGTTTTGATAATATGAAAGGGTTTTTATAAGGAATTTATTTATTAAAAATGACATTTAAACGTATAATTTATAAATAAATTTAAAATGAGCTCGTAACATCGCAATAGTTCGTAATATTACGTTTTGGACTTCAATTGAATATATAGAATTCATTATAAGTTGGATTTCTTTAAAACAAGAAACATTCGAATCCATTTGACTATATTTTTCTATTGAAAAAGAAAAATCGAGATTTATTTTTATAGATCGTGAGTTGTGTCCAAATCAAATTTTCAAATAGTCGTTATGGAATTGTTTGTAAACTATAACGATTTATTATATATATAAATCGATTTTAAATAATTCGAACGTCGTTTCAATATGAAATATAGATTTATAAATCGAGATATGTTTATGCTGGAGTTATACGATATTCTAGTTGGATATATATACGATAATAATAATTTGTTATTATTAAATTGAATTGTTTTGGAATTAATAAATATTTTAATCGATTTATTTAAGCCTTGAAATTGCTTTTTTGCAAACGACCTCTGTTTTCGATGAAATCGGTTCCATTAAATCTATTGAAACGACCCAAACTCGCCCTTATGGGAAGGCCCGGATTGAGTTGAGAACACGGTAAATCAGAACACAAATAATAGAACATTTCATTGCTTATTACAAAAATTACATCAGAGTACAAGAATATAACAGAGTATGAATAAATAATATACATCAAAAAAATATCAGCGATTAAATTACATTACATAATAATGGAAAAATAATACATAACACAGCTTAAAGAAATACACGGATACAGAGCGTTCCGAATATAGCTCCAGCTGTAAACCAGGATCCTGTAAAAATAAATCTGCAAAACCAAAACTACTAGCTGCCCATGTGGAAAATAGGGGCACCCAGAGTTTAGGTTAAAACAATAAACTCGAGGTCGGTCATGTGGTTAGTGTGAGAACTAAAATAGTTATTTAAAACTTTACTCTAAAATCAAGTAAATCAAGGGACCACGCCGTATAACACGGAACGGGTTTACCCCCATGAATACCAGTGCATAAAACAAACATCGCAATACTAATTAAAGAAAATGAAGCTATTATAAGACTCAGGTCCCATCACACAATGCAACGCAAGTCACAGGATAGAATTTTCCCTTATAATAGCCAAAGAATGCTTGGTACGTTTTAAAACAAATCATTTTGATACTATTATAAGTGCACAGTGTTTAAAAGCAACTTCAAATATAAATGTATCAATCTTAGATGGCATGGGTACCATATATCATGTCGCCATATTAGTTCTACAGTTAAAACCGAAATGTCACGTATTGGAAATTGGATTCCATCTATGAACCAAGGCAAGGGATCGTCCTTACCGAATTCGAGACACTCTAGCCCGTGCCTCAAGACCCGGACTCAGATGAGCCCTTGGAGCGTCAGGGCCGATCCACACTTACATTAGTGGATTAAAATTCCTGAACAATGCGTTTCCCCTCCCTATGGGGTGTAAGTCTAGTCAGTATGTTGACCATGTCATCCATCGGCCCTGTAGTGACCGATATATTCGAGGCGCCTTGCTATCCATAAAATAATATGCAATATCCACATGAGTAAAATGTCTGGGCTCCATATCATGACACCACTCCTAGCTAGAAAGAAACGCATGTCCTCCCTGAGGTCCTCTCCCGTTTCTGGTTCACACCGGGGTGTGAGGCTTGCGAATTAACGCTATACACAAAGCTATGCTATTTAAAGTTGTGCTTTGATCATCAACCACAAGACTCTGCTTTTCAATAGAAGCCTTGATCATTTGCATCTCAGCATGCCACACAGGCGATTCATGCTATGCGACTAATGTCTATCAATATATAACCTCTGAGCTCGTACGTCCCAGAGAAGGGTGCTAAGCAAGAGAATAAATTCTCCGCCACCAAACAAATATATATTTAATAGAGATCAATCAACACAGAATAAAATCCAATGTCAGACACACATCCATTTACTAGTTCGTTCTGGGTCTGAACGAAACCGGAGGCACCTTATTCCTCTTCCCATATGTCCAATACAGGAGAGAGGTCTCGCATATTCAGTTGATCTCCAAGTATGTCTAGACGATCATCACTTATTACCTTGTCTTGGGTGTATAGCATAATCAGGACATCAGTAATCATCCAAACGATGTGAAGACCTCCAGTCTTCAACCACCATTTTCATCGTCGACTTATCGTCGAATCAGTTATTCAGAATCGGTATAAACTCGGCCTTTCCGAATAACTCGTGTATATTATAAACAAGTGCTACATAAACACAACATGTAACACCCCACACCCGCTAAGGTCACTCACTAAGGGAATGCCTTAACTTCGGTGGAGTATTTTAAGTGAATATAGAACAGAAAAATTACAACAAGGCAGATATAAATAATACTTGTTAACTAAAACATCATTTCATTGCAGCAGAAGGTAAACATGTTTGGTTACAAAACCATAAAACAAGAGTCAAGTACTAAATATCCATCCTGATAAAAACATAAGTACATAATCCCACTACATAACAAATAGCCATAATAGAAAAGATAAGCTGAGCTTTACATCAACGGTCCAAGCTCCAAAAGATAGATAAAGCAATCTGATCAAAGCCCACTAGTGCTAGGCCCACTTTGAGAACCTGAGGGTTGGGAAAAGGATAAAAACAACGGGGTCAGACATAAGTCTGAGCTAGTCCTACAACTTTAACAATACAATCATTAAAGTAATTAGGGTATGATATAAACTTGGTACGGTAATGACTGGGGATAAATGACTATACTAAGCAGCCAACTAGACATAGGATGAACTAAGATATCGGTAAAGACGCATCTACCCACCCAAGGGTAATTACTACACTGCACCACACCAGTCATTCCTACTTAAAGGTTGATCCCACCCAAGGACTTAGAAAATTTAACTAGTAGTTTCGTGTACCCCTAGCTGACCACATAGGTGCCGTCTGCCCCTATCTCCACTAGGTGTACCTACTACTCCCCAAGCTATCGGCTCCCTAACGTAGATACCCGTGCTGGTCCCACAGTGGGGTGTATCACTCCCCAAAGTGGCAACCCGATACAACCAACGGTGCACGGCTTATACCTACACAATGCAACAACGTCTTACCTACCAGCCCGGGTCCACACACGCATATGAAACCCATTGGACTTGCGTTGCCACCGCTAACCCGTTTTGGCCTCTTATATTCAAGCCCAGTACACGTGTCCCGTCCTCGACATGGGTCGAGCCCACAAAGATACATATGGGTTACTGGTTGAAATGGGCCCCCACAAAGCTACCCACCTAAGCTTGCTCCCTCTAGTGTATCCCACTTAACCCTTTAATCATGTTTAATTACATGTTTCCACTTTAGTTAAGTATTCTAATCGTATTTTCTATTGCCACCCAAGGCAACCACTAGATTTCCACATGCCACCCAAGGCACCCACTTAACCCCTCATGCCCCACTACATGCTTATCTGGTTAAGTGTTTCTTAATTGATTAAGACCGTAACCTTTGTAAAGACCTCTCACATTAAACTGTCTTTTATGGAAGCTGGATTTGCCGGTCGGGTCCGGGCAGCCTTACGCCATAACAGAGTCTAACCTCGTGTCTTTACACTTGTCACGTATTTAGTTTATGCCTAAGACCTCTCACATTGGGCCAATCATTTGTAGCCGCTGGATTTGCCGGTCGGGTCCGGGCAGTCTTATGCTACAAAAGGGTCCAACCTCGTGTCTTAGTCGATTAATTACACCTAATTAATCACCCCCATATTTTGAATTAATTTTCCCTAATTAATTCCAATTTAATGATGTACATAATTGACTCAATTATGTCCATCCACTTATGGTATGCAACATCATACCAATTTCACCACAATTTTGTTAACATGAATATTAACCCCATCGTTCCCCACGTAATACGCTAACATGACATACTTAAAAGGGAAGATTCATCACAAATACAATGGGTTCAACTTAGCATAACATTAGCATCAACATGGGTTTTAAAGGTGTCAACTTGCATATATGACCATAGCATCAAACCCAACTAGCATAAATAATCAACCCAAACTTGCATGAATCACATATGTCATAAAGAGGGTAACTTGCATAGATGTTCATGTCATAGACCTATCATAAAGGGATAAACTTGCATACATGTCATAGGTCTAAAAACGGATGAACTTGCATATGTTACTCATATCATAAAAAGGGGTAAACATGCATATATATGCATGACATACAAAGGGGTAAACTTGCATATGTATGCATATCATACAAAGGTGTAAACTTGCACATGTTACTTGCATATAATCAAACACCAAACTAGCACAACATGTCATATATGAACTTGCATATAATCAAACACCAAACTTGCATAACATGTCATATATGAACTTGCATATAATCAAACACCAAACTTGCATAACATGTCATATATGAACTTGCATATAATCAAACACCAAACTTGCATAACATGGTGTCATAATGGATCAATGTTTATCATAGTGACTTGCATAACTAGCATCATGGACATATAGCATAAAAATTGCATAACATGGTGTCATAATGGATCAATGTTTATCATAGTGACTTGCATAACTAGCATCATGGACATATAGCATAAAACTTGCATAACTAACATCATGAGCACATAGCATATGATAACATAACTTGCATTGATCCACATTCATAACCATAACCTCATTACATCCTATCATAATTAGTTTAGAAATTGTTTGCTAAAGGCATAGAAACTCACAACTTGTTGATTAGCACTCCTATGAAGAAGATTTAGTTGCTAGAGTTGATTAGAAGTTGATTTGAGAAGCTATCTTCCTTTCTAATTTGTGGAGGCTCCTTCTAAGTTGCATTTTGACGGCATGATGACGTTGTATCTATTTTTAGTATGGATTAGGGTAGTCTTAGGGTGTATTTATAGATTTAGGATGTAGTTTAGGCCCTTAGATTAACCCTAGTTTAGATCTAAACCATCAAAAATCGTCACAGGTCAGCAGAACAGACCAGAGAACCAAAATAGGTGCACCAGGCCAGCCAGCGTCAAACCAGAAAGCTGTGCAGGTTTCTGGCTCGACACGGGCGCACTTCCCAAGTGCTCTAGTGTATTTTTCTGCTGGCGCACTTCACAAGTGCGCCAGTGCATTCTGGCTTGTTTTCGGTTTTTCTGCCTAACTTCGTTCGTCTATATCTTCTTCATACGGACTCCGATTTTCGAAAACTCGGACTCTATTTCGCGTATTTTTCCGAGACGAACGCAATGGCGCAACCCGTTTCCCGTAATTCCCACATCTGGGATTAGTTATTATTTAATTTGTGAATGTTAATATTAACTGAAATTCGGGGTGTTACATTCTCCCCTACTTAAAGGATTTCGTCCCCGAAATCTCTAAGTCAAGAAGAACGTATCCTACCAACCAAACAACCGTCTACTAAACCATCAAACACTGGCATCCATTGTCCTTAAAATTTCTAATGACGTATGAACATATGCAAAAAGTGTGTGTATATGTTCCCTGCCTAATGCAAAATCAGGTGGTCTACTGATTCAGTTGACCTCCTTAATGCAAACCATGGTTGTGCCATGCATCCAATATGTATGCGAAAGAACCCTATCAACACATACTATATCTACATGTGTGCACAACCATACACCAAAATGCAACATCCATATGATAACACAACCATTATACATCCATTAATATAGCTACCTACACACAATTATATGCAATATGCAATATGAAGTGACTGAGCCGATCTAGTGTCTAAAGTGTGTGTATATGCATCCACGAGCAACCACTAGCAAACACTTGCATCCACATGCATCCATCAATCATAACATGTCTCAAACACATGTTTCAACTATAGGTTTACCCTATCTAAAGGTCAAAGGCACTAACGAGAGGACATACTAAAGATAAGATAAGTACTAGACAAACGATAAAGGAGAAGTTAAAAGACATACCCTCAAAAAGAAATGGGTACAGTGAACGCATCTTCGCTTCTGTCTCCCAAGTAGCGTTGCTTTCATCATCTCCCCATTGCACTTTGACTAGTTGAACCTCTCTGTTTCTCAACTTCCTAATCTCTGACCCAAGGATGCGAGTAGGAGCTCGTCGAATCGTCGCATCACGCTCTACCTCCACTTCTCTTAGCAAGCTCGGCTCTACCACCTCTGCGGTCTCATGTAGGCACTTCCTCAAATGTGACACATGGAATACGTCATGTACACCACTAAGTCTCTCGGGCAAATCTACTCTATATGCCATCTGTCCAATCCTTTCCTTAATAGGAAACGGTCCTACAAACCTTGGTGCTAACTTCCCAATGGACCCAAAGCGAACAACATTCCGTAATGGAGATACTTTAACAAAGACCATGTCCCCAACATCAAACTCAAGATCAGTCCTCCTCTTATCCGCGTAAGATTTCTGTCTGTCTTGCGCTGCTTTCATCCTTCTTTGAATCAAATCAATCTTTTCCGAAGTCTCTCTAACCATATCGGGCCCAAGCAAGATCTTATCCGTAGATTCCCACCAACATGTAGGTGATCGACAAGGCCTTCCATAAAGAGCTTCAAAAGGAGCCATACCAATACTAGACTGAAAGCTGTTATTATACGCGAACTCCACCAATGGAAGATGCTCTTCCCATGTACCTCCAAAATCTAAGATACATAGCCTCAAAAGGTCTTCTAGAATACGGTTCACCCTCTCGGTCTGTCCGTCCGTCTGAGGATGATATGCGGTGCTCAAACACAACTGAGTCCCTACCGCTTCTTGCAAACTCTTCCAAAACTCGCTAGTGAAGATAGGATCTCGATCACTCACTATGCTAGAAGGTACACCATGCAATCGAACTATCTCTCGAAGGTAAACTGAAGCTAGCCATGGAGCAGTCCTCTTACTCTTCACGAGTATAAAATGGGCGCTCTTAGTAAGTCTGTCTACCACAACCCAAATTCCCGTATTACCCTTCCTCGATCTCGGTAACCCATCCATAAAATCCATCGAGACGCTATCCCACTTCCATTGCGGAACTTCCAACGGGTGAAGCAACCCACCAGGTTTCTTTTGCTCCGCTTTCACTTGTTGGCACACCAAGCATCTAGCGACATACTCGGCCACATCTTTCTTCATACCGGCCCAAAAGAAAACTCGCTTCATGTCTTGGTACATCTTGTCCCTACCGGGATGAATGGTCATCTTCGAACGATGTGCATCATCAAGTATAGCCTTCCTCAAATCCTCGTCTTGCGGTACACAAAGTCTACCGTCTCTACGCAACCACCCCCTATCGTCTAGGGTGTACCTACTCAAATGGCTGGACGACTCCCCCCTTATGAGCTTCTCTAGTAACTCAACCAACTGTGGGTCGTCCCGCTGTGCCTCGCCAATCCGTCCCAAAAGAGTAGGTATGACCTCTAAGGATGCTAGCAAACCGGGTACAAAGTCAACGGAAGGTCTGAAGTCAAACATCGAGATAAATTCCAAGCTTCGTCGTTCCACGAACAATGGACTCAAGGACAACCTTTTTCTGCTTAAGGCGTCTGCCACCACATTACCCTTGCCAGGGGTATATGCTATCTCAAAATCATAGGATGCTAAGAACTCCATCCACCTTTGTTGCCTTAAGTTCAAATCCTTTTGAGAAAACAAGTACTTCAATGATTTGTGGTCAGTGAACAATTCGAACCTCTCGCCAAGAAGATAATGGCGCCAAGTCTTAAGCGCAAAAACAATAGCGGCCAACTCTAGATCATGTGTAGGGTAATTTTTCTCATGCGCTCTCAACTGCCTTCCCCCATAGGCTATTACTCTTCCCTCTTGCATTAAGACTGCGCCTAGTCCTGTCCTACAAGCATCGGTATAAACAACAAATGGCTTACTCCCATCTGGCAACACTAAGACTGGAGCTGTGGTTAAAGCTCTCTTTAACTGTTGGAATGCATCATCACAATCTACGTCCCATATGAAAACTAGATTCTTCTTCGTCAAGCGAGTTAATGGGGCTGGTATCTTCGCGAAGTCCTTGATAAACTTCCTATAGTAGCCAGCCAACCCCAAGAAACTCCTCACCTCGGTAGCATTCTTTGGAACCTTCCAATCTTGGATGGACACTACCTTCGCGGGATCCACAGCTATCCCTTCTTTGGAGACCATGTTCCCTAAGAACCGCACTTCCTTCCTCCAAAAGTGACATTTAGAGAATTTAGCCTTAAGGATATGCGCTCGAAGAGTCTCCAACACTTCCCTAAGATGTAGGGCATGCTCTTCTTCACTCTTAGAAAAGACTAAGATGTCATCCACAAAGACCACCACGAACTTATTAAGGTACTCCCTGAACACCCTACTCATCAAATCAACAAAGTATGCAGGGGCGTTCGTCAAACCAAAGGGCATCACCAGCCACTCATAGAAACCATCTGGAGTCCTAAAGGAAGTCTTCTCTATACTATCCTCAGCCACTCTCAACTGATGAAACCCCGTGGCTAAGTCCAACTGCGAAAACACTGAGGTGCCAACCAACTGATCAAAGAGATCATCAATCCTCGGCAATGGGTGTCTATTCTTCTTCGTAAGTTTGTTGAGTTCTCTATAGTCTACACAAAGTCTGAGGGACCCATCCGCCTTCGTGGCAAAAACCACTGGAACACCCCACTCCGATATACTTCGTCTTATGAACCCCTTCTCAAGCAACTCCCCTACTTGCTTATTGAGTTCCCTCCTCTCACGAGGAGCCATGTGGCGCACTGGCAAAGATACTGGTTTAGCATTGTCTACCAGATATATTCGGAAGTCTATCTCCCGCTTCGGAGGTAAGCCCTTCACCTCCTCAAACACATCCGAGTATTCCCGGACCACTCTAACAGTTCGCAAACTCTCGACCGAAGCGTCAAGCGATTCAAGATAACTTAGCATAACAGAATCCATGGGATTACAAGAGATCTCGAGAGTGTTCCCCAAGCGGGTCATGAGCCTAAAAACTCTCCTTTTACAATCAAGAACGGCACCATTACTGGATAACCAGTCCATGCCCAAAATCAACCCATAGCCCGTGAAGCCCAAAACAAAAGCATCACATCTAAACTCAATGCTAAGTATGGAAATCTTCAAACCCAAACATATCATGGACAAATAAGTGGAGCCCCCAATTGGGTTTGAAACAACCAAGGGATCATCTACTAGACTGGTGTCTAAGTGCAGTGACTCAACTAATGATGATGAGATAAACGAATGCGATGCGCCAGAGTCGAATAAAGTACGGACAGGATGATCAAAGAGAAAAACCAGACTTTCAACGGAAATAGTTCTACCTCTTTCCTGAATCGGTGGAACCGCGAGAGCCTGAACTTGCCCCCTTGCCTGACCTGGTGCCATAAGAGCCTGCACTTGTCCTCCTGAGGTAGATCCCGTCCTCTGCCCCTTCTTAGAGCAGTCCTTCACTAGATGCCCTGCTTCGCCACAGTGGAAGCAGCCAGTCTTCTTCTTCTTCCGACAATCTTTGCTTAGGTGGCCTGGTGTCCCGCAATTGAAGTACTTCTTCTTTCCCTTGCCACCGTTGCCTTTCCCACCCTTTTTTTGCTGTTGCTGTTGAGGTCTCTTCTGATCTCCTTTCTTCTCGGGTGCCTTATTAGCATTGGGACCCTTATCTTCCTCATGCATAAGTGCCATGTCTACTAGCTTCTCAAAGGTGGCCCCCATAGGGATGTGAGTCATAGCCAATCCATGCATCGGTTCATTCAAGCCTTTAACGAACCTCAAAGCCTTCTTCTCCGGTGTATTCAACATGTCAATGCCAAACCTTGCCAACTGATTAAACTTGTTGACATATTCCTTCACTGATAGGTTTCCTTGCTTTAAAGTCAAGAACCTTTCCATATACAGATTTTCTTCCGCCCTTGAGAGAAAGTTTGCCACAAACATTTGTCTGAAATCCGCCCAAGAGTCAACAGGGCGCTCTCCATTAGTGACCTCCCACCAGAACGAGGCCTCTCCCTTCATTAACCAAGCAGCTAACTTGACTTTCTTTCCTTCTTCCATCTCAAAGATGTCTATTAACTCTTCCGTTTCCTTAAGCCAATCCCTAGCTTCCACAAAAGTTTCTGATCCTTGAAAAGGTTTCCCTCCCATAGCCTTAAATTCCTTGCAAGTCTTAGCAAAAGTATCCGTGCGAGGAGGAGGAGGGGGAGGAAGATCGGGTGCAACTGGTGGTGGAGGAACATCTGCTGGACCCGCAGCGGCGGCCCTAGCCTCCATCAATCTCCTATACCATACTGGTATCGTCACACCCTCCGGAAAGTTAAGATTTTCAGCCATGCTGAAACGAAAAAGGAAAGATTCAAAATGGAGAATTCGAAAGATAAAGATATGGCTATTGGGGATTATGCTTTTCTTTCAAAAAAATTTCTGTTAAAAGACATGTTTTTGAAAATACTCTTTCAAAAATGTTTTTAGAAAAATAGTTTTTCTAAAAGTTTTATCTGTTCTGGTAACCTTCAGCTCTGATACCACGTGTAACACCCCACACCCGCTAAGGTCACTCACTAAGGGAATGCCTTAACTTCGGTGGAGTATTTTAAGTGAATATAGAACAGAAAAATTACAACAAGACAGATATAAATAATACTTGTTAACTAAAACATCATTTCATTGCAGCAGAAGGTAAACATGTTTGGTTACAAAACCATAAAACAAGAGTCAAGTACTAAATATCCATCCTGATAAAAACATAAGTACATAATCCCACTACATAACTAATAGCCATAATAGAAAAGATAAGCTGAGCTTTACATCAACGGTCCAAGCTCCAAAAGATAGATAAAGCAATCTGATCAAAGCCCACTAGTGTTAGGCCCACTCTGAGAACCTGAGGGTTGGGAAAAAGATAAAAACAACGGGGTCGGACATAAGTCTGAGCGAGTCCTACAACTTTAACAATACAATCATTAAAGTAATTAGGGTATGATATAAACTTGGTACGGTAATGACTGGGGATAAATGACTACACTAAGCAGCCAACTAGACATAGGATGAACTAAGATATCTGTAAAGACGCATCTACCCACCCAAGGGTAATTACTACACTGCACCACACCAGTCATTCCTACTTAAAGGTTGATCCCACCCAAGGACTTAGAAAATTTAACTAGTAGTTTCGTGTACCCCTAGCTGACCACATAGGTGTCGTCTGCCCCTATCTCCACTAGGTGTACCCACTACTCCCCAAGCGATCGGCTCCCTAACATAGATACCCGTGCTGGTCCCATAGTGGGGTGTTTCACTCCCCAAAGTGGCAACCCGATACAACCAACGGTGCACGGCTTATACCTACACGATGCAACAACGTCTTACCTACCAGCCCGGGTCCACACACGCATATGAAACCCGTTGGACTTGCGTTGCCACCGCTAACCCGTTTTGGCCTCTTATAGTCAAGCCCAGTACACGTGTCCCGTCCTCGACATGGGTCGAGCCCACAAAGATACATATGGGTTACTGGTTGAAATGGGCCCCCACAAGCTACCCACCTAAGCTTGCTCCCTCTAGTGTATCCCACTTAACCATTTAATCATGTTTAATTACATGTTTCCGCTTTGGTTAAGTATTCTAATCGTATTTTTTATTGCCACCCCAGGCAACCACTAGATTTCCACATGCCACCCAAGGCACCCACTTAACCCCTCATGCCCCACTACATGCTTATCTAGTTAAGTGTTTCTTAATTGATTAAGACCGTAACCTTTGTAAAGACCTCTCACATTAGACTGTCTTTTATGGCAGCTGGATTTGCCGGTCGGGTCCGGGCAGCCTTACGCCATAACAGAGTCTAACCTCGTGTCTTTACACTTGTCACGTATTTAGTTTATGCCTAAGACCTCTCACATTGGGCCAATCATTTGTAGCCGCTGGATTTGCCGGTTGGGTCCGGGCAGTCTTATGCTACAAAAGGGTCCAACCTCGTGTCTTAGTCGATTAATTACACCTAATTAATCACCCCCATATTTTGAATTAATTTTCCCTAATTAATTCCAATTTAATGATGTACATAATTGACTCAATTATGTCCATCCACTTATGGTATGCAACATCATACCAATTTCACCACAATTTTGTTAACATGAATATTAACCCCATCGTTCCCCATGTAATACGCTAACATGACATACTTAAAAGGGAAGATTCATCACAAATACAATGGGTTCAACTTAGCATAACATTAGCATCAACATGGGTTTTAAAGGTGTCAACTTGCATATATGACCATAGCATCATACCCAACTAGCATAAATAATCAACCCAAACTTGCATGAATCACATATGTCATAAAGAGGGTAACTTGCATAGATGTTCATGTCATAGACCTATCATAAAGGGATAAACTTGCATACATGTCATAGGTCTAAAAACGGATGAACTTGCATATGTTACTCATATCATAAAAAGGGGTAAACATGCATATATATGCATGACATACAAAGGGGTAAACTTGCATATGTATGCATATCATACAAAGGTGTAAACTTGCACATGTTACTTTCATATAATCAAACACCAAACTTGCACAACATGTCATATATGAACTTGCATATAATCAAACACCAAACTTGTATAACATGTCATATATGAACTTGCATATAATCAAACACCAAACTTGCATAACATGTCATATATGAACTTGCATATAATCAAACACCAAACTTGCATAACATGGTGTCATAATGGATCAATGTTTATCATAGTGACTTGCATAACTAGCATCATGGACATATAGCATAAAACTTGCATAACTAACATCATGAGCACATAGCATATGATAACATAACTTGCATTGATCCACATTCATAACCATAACCTCATTACATCCTATCATAATTAGTTTAGCAATTGTTTGCTAAAGGCACAGAAACTCACAACTTGTTGATTAGCACTCCTATGAAGAAGATTTAGTTGCTAGAGTTGATTAGAAGTTGATTTGAGAAGCTATCTTCCTTTCTAATTTGTGGAGGCTCCTTCTAAGTTGCATTTTGACGGCATGATGACATTGTATCTATTTTTTGTATGGATTAGGGTAGTATTAGGGTGTATTTATAGATTTAGGATGTAGTTTAGGCCCTTAGATTAACCCTAGTTTAGATCTAAACCATCAAAAATCGTCATAGGTCAGCAGAACAGACCAGAGAACCAAAACAGGTGCACCAGGCCAGCCAGGGTCAAAACAAAAAGCTGTGCAGGTTTCTGGCTCGACACGGGCGCACTTCCCAAGTGCGCCAGTGTATTTTTGTGCTGGCGCACTTCACAAGTGCGCCAGTGCATTCTGGCTTGTTTTCGGTTTTTCTGCCTAACTTCGTTCGTCCATATCTTCTTCATACGGACTCCGATTTTCGAAAACTCAGACTCTATTTCGCGTATTTTTCCGAGACGAACGCAATGGCGCAACCCGTTTCCCCTAATTCCCACATATGGGATTAGTTATTCTTTAATTTGTGAATGTTAATATTAACTGAAATTCGGGGTGTTACACAACATAAGCCTCATTCCAATTCAGAATATTCTTTTATTCAAATATTCACATCACTAGGGAAAGGATCTCATTAATTTTATCAAAGATAAATTCTTTAAATTTATTCTTTAATCTTCCTTTGGATATCAATTCAAACCAAATTAAGGTTTATCCAAACTAGTCGGGATTAGTGCACCTTACCGAAGTAATCATTTGTTTAATTTCCCAATCCCAACCTATTTACCCCATGAAGCAAAACTAGTAATACTCCATATCTAACACCACAGTGTTATCGGTAAATTTAATTACCATTTCACGTTCAAATCTAATTAAAGATTTGACTATCGCTTGGAGCAAAACTGGTGATACTCCATTCTCAATCATTTCCCAAATTTGATAGTTTAAATTATCAATTCACATTTCAATCTAATTAAAGATTCATTAAAACTCCACTTAGTTTTAATCTTCTCAAAAATCAATATTAATGATTATTTAAATTTGGGAAATCAAACATGTTGCATCGACAATCTACACCGTACCATTGATTTCTGCTGATATATAACCTCTGAGCTCGTACGTATCAAAGAAGGATGTTAAGCAAGAGAATAAATTCTCCGCCACCAAACATGTAACGATACAGATTTCGCTTGGACCTAATCGATCGCTAAATCGACCAAGATGGTTCAAAGCCCGGATACGCTAACTCTGGGCATACAACACATCAGAACAAATAAGAGAATACTTTTATAAACATCATAATAATGTTATATCAGAATACAGAATATATCAGAGTACATCGAAAAATAAAACTACAATGGAAGATTAGTTTACAATAAATTTAATACAATGCAGTGGAACCAATAAACTAACACAGCGGAACCCTATCAATGCTCTGGACGCAGCTTTAAGCGTCAATCCAGAATCCTTCTCAATAAATAAGTTTCTGCAAAACAAACCACTCGACTGCCCATGTGGAAATAGGGGCACCCGAGTTTGCATGTAAAAACAAACTATGAGTCAATCATGGGACTGGTATGACCAATCCTACTTAACTTATTTAATAATAAGGCTAAGCACAGGACCACGCCGCTAATGCAGAACGGATTTACTCCATTGGATTGCCAGTGCATAAATAAAGAAAATGATTTAAACAACGCAATGATTTTTAGAAAAATGAAGCCATTATAAGACTCAAGTCGCATCACATAATGCAACGCAAACCGGAGAATAGAGTTTTACCATGTAATGGCCAGAAACGCTTGATACGCATAGAATGAAAATCATTTTATATTATTACAAGTGTCTAGTCAGTTTAAAACACTTTTCAATATAAATGTATCAATCCTAGACAGCATAGTACCCCATCCTACTAGGTCGACATATATAGTAACAATCAAATCCATAATGTCGTATTGGAAATTGAGTTCCCATCATGAGTCAAGGCTAGGGATGGATCCTTCCGATTCGAGACACTCTAGCAAATGCCTCAGGATCACACCTACGGGCAACCTTTGGATCTTCAGGGTCGGTCCACACATACGTTAGTGGACTAATTATTCCTAAACAATACATTTCCCGGTCCTATCGGACCTATCACTTGGCCAGTAGCGACCAATCATAGCCGAGGCGCCTCGCAATCCATCATCCACATAAGTAAAAATGTCCGGGCTTCATACCATGACACCACTTCTAGCTAGAAAGAAACACATGCACTCCCTGTAGTCACGATCCCGTTTCTAACTCATATCGGGGTGTGAGGCTCGCGAAGTAACGCTATACACAAAGCTATGAAAATTAAAGCAGTGCTTTGATCGTCTACCAATTGGCTCTGCTTTTCAACAAAAGCTTTGATCATTTGCATCCTAGCATGCCACATTGACAATCCACGCCAAGTAACTGATATCTATCAATATATAACCTCTGAGCTCGTACGTCTCAGAGAAGGGTGTTAAGCAAGAGAATAAATTCTCCGCCACCAAATAGATATATACTTAATAGAAATCAATCTACACAAAACGAAATCCAATGTCAAACACACATCCATTTACAAGTCCGTTCTGGGTCTAAACGAAATCGGAGACACCTTATTCCTCGTTCCTTATGTCCAATACGGAAGAGAGGTCCTCGCATGTTCGGACAATCAAAAAGTACGTCCGGACAACTACCTCTATAACCCCTTCGTGGGAGCTAACCAATGCAGGGTATCAGTAGTCATCTATTCGATGTGAAGATAGTCGATCTTCAACCACAATCTTTGGTATTTTCGACTTTTAGTCGTCGTATAATTATTTGAAATGAGATTTAACTCCGCCTTTTCAAATAATTCTCGAATATATATAATTCAAATCAGTTCTTTTCTTGGTCAAACTCAATTCAATTTTATAGATTAATGTCAAATGAATCTAACCATCCATATTACTTTATAAACCAGGGGAAATTGGTTTATTTCCACTTCATATCATTTAAAATATTTTATAATGATTTATCGCTATTTTTATTTGTATAAAAATAGCCCATTTAATTCAAACGACGTTTCAGGTCATTACGCGACCCTGGCACTGTTTTTATTCAAATTTGAATTACACATTTCTCAAAATCTAACCGTTGGATCTTAACAAATTTAGTATCATTGGAAATATCTTTCCAAAGCAAACTCAACGGTTCCAGTTTTGGGAAAATCCGACGGTTGGATCTCTCGGTATAATCGTTTAAAATTACGATTCCAAAATTTTGTACGCTTCACATACACATGTTAAAAATAATATTTTTAATGAATAAACATATTTCATTACATGTAAAATTTGTCCGTTTCAAATACACATTTTAAAAGAATATTTTTGATACACACAAACATTCCTTTCAACACATGACTGTCTAATTCACCTCATTATGATGTTAAAAATAATATTTTTATCAAAACAAAAATATAATTCAACATATGACTATTTTTATCACTTCATTAACATGTTAAAGATGACATTTTTATCTAACAAAATGTAATTCAACATATGATTCTTCTATTCTTCACTAACATGTTAAAGATGACATTTTTATCTAACAAAAAAGTATTTCAACATATGCCTATTTCATTTATTTCACATATATGATAAAAATGATATTTTTATGTACAAAAATACGATTCAACATATGATTATTTTATTCTTCACTAACATGTTAAATATGACATTTTTATCTAACAAAAATGTATTTCAACATATGTCTATTTTATTCATTTAACATACATGATAAAAATGTTATTTTTATCTAACAAAAATGTATTTCAACATATGTCTATTTTATTCATTTCACATACATGATAAAAATGATATTTTTATCTAACAAAAATGTATTTCAACATATGTCTATTTTATTACTCACACATATGATAAAAATGATATTTTTATCTAACGAAAATACAATTTAACATATGATTATTTTATTCATTTCACATACATGGTAAAAATGATATTTTTGTCTAACAAAAATGTATTTCAACATATGTCTATTTTATTGCTCACATACATGATAAAAATGATATTTTTATCTAACAAAAATACAATTCAACATATGTCTATTTTATTCATTTCACATACATGATAAAAATGATATTTTTATCTAACAAAAATATGATTTAACATATGATTATTTTATTTTTCACAAACATGTTAAAGATGACATTTTTAACATAAAAATGTATTTCAACATATGTCTATTTTATTCATTTCACATTCTAACAAAAATATGATTCAACATATGACTATTTTATTCTTCACTAACATGTTAAAGATGACATTTTTATCTAACAAAAATGTAATTCAACATATGATTCTTTTTATTACTTCATTAACATGTAAAATATGACATTTTTATCTAACAAAAATGTAATTCAACCTATGATTCTTTTTATTACTTCATTAACATGTAAAAGATGACATTTTTATCTAACAAAAATGCAATTCAACATATGATTTTTTTATTACTTCATTAACATGTAAAAGATGACATTTTTATAGGTTTATACATACAATAAAAATATGATTTTTATTGTTAAAACATTTTATTTCAAACATGAATATTTTTAGTGATTCATACATAAGCTAAAAATCATATTTTTAATCCAACTAATGAATATTTAATTTCATGACAATTTTATACATCGCATATATAATTTAAAAACCATATGTTTTTCTAACTAATGAATATTCCATTTCATGACAATTTTATATATCGCATATATAATCTAAAAATCACATTTTTTATCTAACTAATGAATATTCCATTTCGTGACAATTTTATACATCACATATATAATCCAAAAATCATATTTTTATCTAACTAATGAATATTCCATTTCATGATAATTTTATATATCGCATATATAATCTATTTTCCATTTTCATGTGAGTTTAGAAATCTCACATAATAGGGTGTGAGAAATACATCAAGACAACATGATGAACATTAGCATTAACATGGTGACAAAGATAATAGTAAATTGATAGCAAAGAGGCAACAACAAAAGACAACCAATAAACATGGCATAAACACCAAACAAAGCATCAACCATTATATTTCAATTTGCACTGATGTTTAAAAATTTACATAAAGTAAATCGTGAGATAACTCACCTTGCGTGGATATGATGAATACAAGAAACAAGCGACCCAGCTTAAGCAACGAATTTGAAATTGAGAATCCTTTATTTTTGGGAAGGAGGATGGAAAAATTTTTAAGAAGAAGAGGATACCATGAAATTTAGGGAAGAGGAAGCTGATAAAGTGGAAAGGAATTTAGGTTTACTTACTTTTTTTTAATGCGGAGAGGAGAAAGAAGATATAAAATTTATAGAAGATAATCATAGAGAGAATAAAAGAATGAGGAAGGAAATTTAAAATGGTACGTGATTTATTCCTCACTTATGTCTCTTCATATGTTGTATGTTACAAAGGAAATAAATTGGCTGAGGTGGCATATTTATTTCTCATTTAAATTTCAAAAGTAAGTCATAGTGAGAAAGAGAATAAACGGAAAGAAATGAATGCATAATTAATGAAAACATTGGAGTAGAGAGAAAGGAGGCGGTGAATTTTAGGAAAGTAGAAAAGAAAGATGAAAGAAAAATAAATTTGCATGAAATGTGAATAGAGAAATGTTGTGCATTATTTATTTTTTTCCAAAAAATATTTAGTAGTAAAACGTGACATTAATTGAGAAATTGCAAGAGATAGAAATGGAAAGGGGTAAAACAGGTGAAGAAAGAAACATCATGAGATATTTAGGAAAGGGTAATTAAAAAGGAATGCATCAATTTTGACGGAGTGGATAGTGCAATATTAAGGAAGTAATCAGGAGGACACCGAAAATGAATTCAGCTATTCACATTTCAAAATAAATAAATTAACGAACATTACACTTTGAATAGACAAGGAAAGTATTAAAGCGGATAGCTAAAGATATACACATGTATGTTGTCATAATTTATTTCATTTAGAATCTACATATTATTTTAAACCAAATTATCTGCATATATTAATAAATCTCATTAATAACATCATAATTTTATTTAAAAACCTTTTCAAATTCAATAATTTAATTTAAAAATGGAATTTTTAAATTCTGACGCATTTTTTAACAAAATTTCCTTAAAATAAAATTTTAAATTGGTTCTGATTTTCCGGGTTATTACAATCTCCCCCACTTAAAATCTTTTCGTCCTCGAAAAGGAACGAAGCTGAAAGTTGTTTAACTAATCAACTCAACTTTCATTCTTTTATTGGTTTTAATAATTTTATTAGTTGAACCAATAATCACACAACACAACCATCAATCAATTAGTTGATTAGCTTTTCAAATATATATAACTTTTATATATTCAAAAATCATATTTTCTAAGATCGGATTATATATATAATCACAAATACGTTAATTATAATGAGACGACCCGAACTTCCCCGGTAAGAAAAGCACGGATAGAATTGAGGACAAGACCAATCAGAACACAAACAGAAGAACATTTCATTGTTTATTACAACAATTCCATCACAATACAAGAATATACAGAGTATGAATAAATATTACACAGAAAATATCAGATATTTAAATACATTACTGCAGCGGAAAAAATAATACAAAACATAACTGAAAGGAATACACGGATACAGAGCTTTCTGAATATCATTTCAGCTATAAACCAGGATCCTGTGAATATAAATCTGCAAAACCAAAACTACTAGCTGCCCGTGTCGAAAATAGGGGCACCCAGAGTTTAGGTTAAAACAATAAACTCTAGGTCAGTCATGTGACTGGTGTGAGAACTAAAACAGTTATTAATATTGGTTTTTAAAGTTCGGTAAATCAAGGGACCACGCCGTATAACACGGAATGGGTTTCCTCCCAAGAATACCAGTGCATAAAACAAACAGCACAATGCTAAGTAAAGAAAAATGAAGCTGTTATAAGACCCAGGTCCCATCACACAATGCAACGCAAGCCGGAGGATAGGGTTTTACCTTATAACAGCCAAAGAATGCTTGATACGCGAAATTTTATCTTTTGATTCTTAATCAGACTCCAACTCTAAATTAGTAAGAGAACGATTCCCTAAGTATTAACCCCGAAGGCCGAAACCAACATCAGACCAATACCTAGGAAATCACCCATCTTAGCTCGTTTCTAGTTAGTTTCTGATTTTATATACAATCATAAATATCAATCATAGGCAGCATGGGTACCATATATCATGTCGCCAATACTAGGCTCTACAATCAAAACTGAAATGTCACGTATTGGAAATTGGATTTCCGTCATGAGTCGAGGCAAGGGGCAAGTTCCTCTCCGCTTCGAGACACTCTAGCAAATGTCTTAGGACTACTCTCTCTGGGTAGCCTCTCGGATGCTTCAGGGCCGGTCCTCCCTTACGTTTGAGGATTAATTATTCCTGAACACACGTTTCCCAGTCCTAACAGACCTATATCCGAGGCGCCTCGCATTCCAACAACCATATAGGTAAAAATAATATAAATGTCAGCCAGTTTAAGCACTGAAACCACCCATAGCTAGAAAGAAACATCGTGCTCTCCCTGCAGTCACTATCCCGTTTTTGACCCATACCGAGGTGTGAGGCTCGCGAATCCACGCTATACACAAAGCTATGTCACGTAGGCCGTGGTTTGATCATCAACAACAAGACTTTGCTTTTCAACAGAAGCCTTGATCATTTGCCACTTAGGCATGCCACACAGGCAATTCACTCCATGCGATTGATGTCCATCGATATACAACCTCTGAGCTCGTACGTCTCAGAAAAGGGCGTTAAGCAAGAAAATAAATTCTCTGCCGCCAAACAGATGTATATTTAATAGTGATCAATCAGCACAGAATAAAATCCAATGTCAGACACACAGTCCATTTACAAGTTCGTTCTGGGTCTGAACGAAACCGGAGGCACTTTCCTCGCATATCCATCGATCTCCAAGTACGTATGGACGATCACCAACTGATTCCCTCATCTTGGGTGTACAGCCCAATCAAGATCATCAGTAATCACCCAAACGATGTGAAGACTTCCGGTCTTCAACCACCGTCTTCATCTTCGACTTATCGTCGAATCGGTTATTCAGAATGGGTATAAACCCGGCCTTTCTGAATAACCCGTGTATAGAATAAACAAATGTTACACAAACACAACATACGCCTCATTCCAATTCATCAGTCGCTAACCGTAAATTAGCAAGAGAACAATTCCCCAAATATTAACCCCGAAGGCCAAAACCAACATCAGATCAATACCCAGGAAACCATCCATCTTAGCTAACCTACAATTAGTTTCTAAATTTCACATTCTTAGGGAAAGGTTCCCATTATTTTATCAAAGATAAATTCTTTTAAAATATCTCTTTAATCTTCCTCTAGATGTCATTTCAAACCATGTTAAGGTTTTCCAAACTAGTCAGGATTAGTGAACCACACCGAAGTAATTATTTATTTTATTTCCCAATCCCAACCTATTCATCCCATGAAGCTAAACTGGTAATACTCCATATCTAACACCACGGTGTTATCGGTAAAAATAATTACCATTTCATGTTCAAATCTAATTAAAGATTTAACAATTGCTTTGGAGCAAAACTGGTGATACTCCATTCTCGATCATTTCAATCTAATTAAAGATTTCATTAAAACTCCACATAGTTTTAATCTTTAACTGGGTCAAAGAACTGATGTCATTTAAAACACGGTTCACGATAAACCCAAAAACCAATTTAAATCCAATTCCAATTAAATACTAATTAACCGGAAAATTTCTAAGATTTATTCTTTTCTAAACTGGGTTCAAGAACGGTGTTATTGAAGACACAATTCACAAGAAACCCAAATCACATTCGATATTAAATACAAGGCTCTGAATAGAAAATATATCAGCTTATATTCAATATCAAATTCTGAAACCAACAAATATCGTATTGGAAATAACGATACAAATATATCTTTCAAATTTCCCCAACCATATCTGTATAATCACGAAATCCAACATCGAGATATTCTGAAGATAATTTCGATTCAAATCCACTCCAATTTATATATTGGAAATTCTTGTTATATTAAAACCATTCACAAGTCCAATTTATTTTATTTAAAAATATTGGATTATTTTTCTAGTTATAAACTAGTTCATTTTGATAAAAATATATTTTTATCTTTAAAAATGTGGAGTTTTTCATCCCAGTTCTTTTCAAATCATTTATTATGATTTTACACAAATTATAGATATTTTTAATTATTTTATCAAGGCCTATACAGTCAATTTCCAACAACGGCCATCGAACTGCACTTACAACGACCTTTTCTGAAATTTATTTGGACGTATCTCCAAATCCAACCGTCGGATTTCAAATCTCTTGTATTCGTTAGAAAGCTCATTTCGATACGAACCCAACGGTTCCGGTTTTAGGAGAATCCGATGGTCGAATCTCCCGTAATGTTCGTTCAAAGTCAATGGTTGAAATTCACGAACTGCCGCGGCGCGGCGCGTTCTATTCAGGCCATTATATAATATATATATATATATATATATTATATATTTCGTCGATTTACTTTTAAAATGAATTTTATAAATCATTTCCAATTTGTTTCAAAAACAATTTCAACCTTCATTTCAAATTCAAATCAAAATTGAATTTTTCATTATAAATTCTTTTTACATTCATTTCTATTTGATTTCAATTCAAATCGATTTCAATTCAATTTCAGTTCGTTTTCAATTCGATTTGAATTCATTCCAAATCGATTTCACTTCGATTTTCAATTGCATTTCTATTTAATTCAATTACAATTCGATTATAATTCGAATTGAATTCATTTCAATTCGAATTCATTTTATATTCAATTCAATTCAAATTCATTTCATATTCAATTCAATTCAAATTCATTTTCTTTCCAATTCAATTCGAATTCATTTTCTTTTCAATTTAATTCGAATTCATTTTCTATTCAATTCAATTCGAATTCATTTTCTTTTCAATTTGAATTCATTTTCTTTTCGATTCAATTCGAATTCATTTTATAAATATTCAATTTTTAAATCTCTTTTCAATATTCATTATAAAAACGAATATAATCGATATAAATATCGTTCGCGTCAAAATAGCGCATCTCTAATCAACACGGCTTTATATTTTTCAGTGACTTCGTTATTCTATTCAACAAATGAATATTTATTCTATTTGAAAAAATGAATCTATATTTCTTTCAACACATGACTAATCTCAACAAATGAGTACTGTTAACACGTGACTATTTTTGTTATTTAATATATTTTATAAAATTATGATTTCTATCCTTTGATTTTTAATCAGACTCCAACCGTAAATTAGTAAGAGAACGATTCCTTAAGTATTAACCCCAAAGGCTGAAACCAACATCAAATCAATACCCAGGAGACCACTCATCTTATCAATTTTCCAGTTAGTTTCTAATTTTATATATGATAAAGATGTGAATTTTATTGTTAAAATATTTCGTTCAACACATGAATCTATATTTCTTTCAACACATGACTAATCTCAACAAATGAGTACTGTTAACACATGAATCTATAATTTAAAATATTCTTTATTTTCCTAATTGGAATGAGGCCCAATCAATTACCATATAATGTTAACTATATGGATTCCATACAACACATGTATATACTAGCAACGATAAATAATCAACCATCATCCAAAGTGCTCCACACAACTGCATAAGCATCAAATATAAATAATTAACGCTCATACAGTCTGTCGACCAATCGATCGACATACAACTAAATAATTGGGATTAGTGTACGCCAGATATCATCCCAACACCCGTGTGGGGTTTCAATCCACAAACATTGAATATTATTTGTGCAGTTGGGCGATGTGTAAAATTTATCGTCTCAATCAATGTCCTTCAAATAGGTGTTCATAAACAAACTGTCCGATTGTAAATGAATATTTATTTATTCACATTCATGTTCAAAAAAAATATTTTTAACGATAAAATATTTTTAACTATATAAATATCTTATTTTATTTCACATCGCACAATCAATTTTCATCACAACCAACAATCAAACATACAAGCCATCCACGGTCTGTGGACGACGGGTGTCGGGTGCTGCTAAGCATCGTCTGCATCCTAGTATATATTTTTAACTAGAAAAGGAAATTTAAAGTGAGAAGTTCTCACCGACTAGCTAAACCAAACGCCATGACTCTTGATATGTAGGAATCTTTGTCGTTCTCGCCTTTTGTCAATTTCGTTGCACGTAGCCATACATATATAAAAATCACATTTTTATATTGTTACTATGTATATAAAAATCATATTTTTATAATCACTCTATTCGGATGAAAATCACATTTTTACACCGCTACTATATAGATAAAAATACTATTTTTACACTGCTACTATCTATATAAAAATTCTATTTTTACACCGCTACTATATAGATAAAAATTCTATTTCTACATCAGTGTTCATATAATAAAGATTATATTTTTATCACGCTATTCATATAAAAATCACATCTTTGTTCCTTCTACATAATAAAGATCGAATTTTTATATCATCGCTTTAAAAGTCACATTTTTATTTCAACATATATATAATTAAAATTAGATTTTTATTAGGCTACATAAATAAAGATCAAATTTTTACTATCTATATAATATAAAAATTGTATTTTTATTCTTTCAATACTATAAAAATCATATTTTTAATATTTACATTTGTATAAAAATAAAAAAAACTGATTTTTTTTCTTTCCTATGTAAATTATCCAAACAACAAAAAAAACTAATTTTTCCTACGTAATAACATATATATATATATATATAAAAGAATACTCTCTCACGAAATGAATGAAAATAAAATAGATAAACTTACAGGATTTTTTTTAGAGGGAGGGAAGGGCTTTGGGGGTTCGGAGGTGCAGAGGAGCTTCGGAGGGCGGCGCCGGAGGATCTCGCGAGGCATAGGGGCTCGGATTTGGGTAGTGCGGCGCCAGAGTTTGGCTGTGGAGGGGGGAATTCGCGGTCGATTTCTAAAACGACGGGGGGGGGGGAGGGGGGCTCGACGCAGGGGGAAGAAGGAACGAAGGAGAAGGGGAGAAGATGGGGGTGACCTCAGTGGTGGGCGGCGCCGCCTAGGGGGAGGCGCGATGGCGATCTTCCCCCATCGCCTTCCTTTTTCTTTTTATCTTTTTTTTTTATTTTCCGTTGACCGATTAGAGGGGAAAAGGGTGGGGGTAGGTTTATATATAATATATTATTTAATTATTTCAAAAAGCAACTTTTAACTTCGAACCCGAAATCGAAACCATAGACTGTCATTCATAGCTAATTACCCTCATTCCGAACACAATGGGATATGTATCGCAGGCTGATTCGATCGTTTCGATCAGTTTTCGTCAAAATCAAAATATAACTCTATATATTGAATTTGAACGCGTATTTCAATTTACCGGGGCCACATACGGACTCTAAAAATTCCCGAAAAATATTTTCTAGCTTCGTATTGACGATATGGTCCTAACAAAACTAATTTCGTCAAATTCTAAGACCGTTTGAAAAATGGCCATTTTCCAGTCGATTAAAATCAACTGAAACTTGTAACAACCCGTATTTTCAATAACCTGTTATAACATAAATGAAGGCAGAATTGAACTGTAAAATCTAAATCAAGGGAAACGGGCTATGCCATTGCGTTCGTCTCGGAAAAATACGCGAAATAGAGTCCGAGTTTTCGAAAATCTGAGTCCGTATGACCAAGATATGGCCTCGCGAAGTTTCACGAAAAATTCCCAAATTAAAGTATACTTAATTAAGTGAAATGGGTTGCGCAGAGAAATATATATATATTGATATATATATATATATAATTGAAAATTAAATAAATAAATATGCAAAAATGTTCAAAACAGCGAATTGGGAGAGGGGAATAACCGAACCGGCCGATTTTTGAGGTCGACCCGAGCCCGCTGGGTCGACTAGGGGTTAATCCAGGGTGTTTGGCTGTCAACCCGTGGGCCGATTCGCTCAAATGCAGATTTTGCATTTGGATGGTTCTCATGGTTCATCTTTAATCTAAAGGCCCTAGATGGTTCCTACACTTGACTTCTTCCCCAAGACATGCTTTGATGGCTTGGATTGAATCTAGGTTTAATCCTATGGCCTAAAACACTTGCCTAATCTATAAATAAGACCCTAACCTATCCTAAATCCTCATTATTCATTCATGCAACTAAACTATGGCAAAATTTTACCTCTCATGGCCTCCACTCTCTTCATAAAATTTCTAAATGGTTTCTATGAGAGATTTTCCATGCATACAAGTGTTTTCAAGCTTGTATGAGTGTCATTAGCTTGCATTCAAGTCAAGTTTCTATCTTTGCATCATAAAGCAAGGGTTTTGATCATTTTGGCTCAAGGGTTTTTATGTTAGAGCTTGCATTTTGGGTCTATTTGATTGCATAAGGGCTTTGTCATATCTTTTGTGCCTTCATAGCAATGTAAGCCCTTTCCCTACTCTTAGATATTAACTATGAAGTTAAATGTTCATGTTGCAAGTTTGGGTTTGATCATTGAGTATGATACATGCTATCATGTCATGCAAGTTTATGAAGTCATTATCTTGATCTTGTGAGCTAAAAGCTACAACCTTTATGTTGAAATGTTGCATTAGGCAACATGAGAACCCTCATAACCTTTATGTCAACTTGCATATGAAGTCATAACCCTTATATGATGATATATGCGAGTTACTAGTCATCATTCCATATCTTTTGTCACCATGATTCGCTTATGTGCCAAGTTTGGGTTTATGCATGTTTTGAGGCTTAAGAATGTAACATGCAAGTTAATGAACACATTTGTGCCTCATTTTCCACCATGATTAACTTGTGGCTTAATATCCATTTTTGTCATGCCTTTGCCAAGTCTCTTCTTTTAATCCATTACGTTGTCGCGAACGTATATGCGAGTTTAAAAGCGTTGGGTTATGTTATGGGTAATTTCTAATGACATGAAAATACAACTTGAAAACATGACTTGAAATATAACATGGAAGTTGACATGTAAGTATGCATAAAAACATAAGCTTGGGAATTTACCTATTAAGTTAGGTCTACCCTTTGGGAATTTACCTATTAAGTTAGGTCTACCTAAATGCTTGAAAACTTGTAACATGTTTTGGGAAACATGATGGACATGACACTTAGATAATATAAGTGTGGCCAACTCGAGGTTGGGTTGAGTTTGCAACGTAAAACTACCCGGAACCGACCGGCCTAACTAGTAGTTGCAAACAATAGGACCCAATGTGAGAAGTTGGTCATGTTGTGCTTGAACCCGAGGTTAGACCAAGTTGTGGTGTAAAGCTACCCGGAACCGACCGACTTAACTAGTAACCACAACAAAGTCTAATGTGAGAGGTGAATGTGCATTAAGTAATTAATGCCACATGATAGGGTTAAGTTAATTTGATTAATGACTCTTAACCAAATATGACATGGACAAATGGGTTAAGTAATTTGATTAGGCTAATGATACTTAACAAAACATGACAAGGTTGGGTAGGTTAAGTAACTTGATTTGCCTAATGACACTTAACCATTTTTATATGACTAGTGGATGGGGTTAAGTTAACCAACACTTAATCAATCCAACGCGATAACTTGGTAAGGTTAAGTAAGTTTTCTTAATGACGCTTAACCGAAAAATACGGTTAACGAATGGGGTTAAGATTAGACTCAACTAGTCTAAACATGGAAATCGGATGGGGTTAAGTTAGCCTGGACTTAATTAATCCCACTTGGTAGTTTAATGGGGTTAAGTTAAACACTTAACTAATCTAAACATGATGAATTGATGTGGTTAAGTGACCTATACTTATCCAATCTAACTCGTTAATTTATTGTGGTTAAGTTAACCAATACTTAACCAATATAACGTGAAAACATGATAAGGCTAAGTCACGAATCGCTTGAATACACTTGACCGATTTGACTAAGTAAATTGATAGGTTCAAGTTAATATATACTTAACCAATCTAGAATGATAATTGGACGAGGTTAAGTCGTGAATTGCTTAATATACTTAACCAACTTGAGAATGGTTTGTAGGGTTAAGCCTTGAACTTGGATACTTAGCCAATTTTGACAGGATTTGTAGACGGGTTAAGTCATGAACTTAAGTGACACTTAATCCATTATGTAAACCCTAGTTCTGAGGATTAGGTGGATAACCGTAGTTAACAAGGATAACGGGAACAATGCTAAGTGGTAAACCTTAGTTGAAGAATAACTAAGTAATGATTCTTAGTCAAGGAAATTTAGACCAGTTCATAGATAGATGAGTAACCTGATACGGTAGGTCATCGTTTAAGTATACGAGTAGGAGCAAGTATCTGATTTAGATAAAGGCTCCAGCGAACTGGGTAACGAAGCAGCGGCTTCGGGGAACGTGAGGATATTCTTGGTATCCCTCTATGAGCTGCCAGGTGATTATACTAGGCTCATGTGAGGTTAAGGTCTGCGTTAGAAGAACCAAGAGTATGCCTTGGTTGCTATACGAGCGACCTAAAGACGGGGATGGATAGGGGATAGTCGACGATACACGGTCGTACCCTAGATAGCATTTCGTCAGGCTACCTACCATCTTTGGTCAAGCGTGTACGTACGGAAAGGCAGAGAACACCCAAAAGACCATAATTGCTATCTAATTATGGTTGCGGTAAGGCTTGGATGTGGGTTGGCCAGTGTTGTGTTCTCATACAGGATTTATCCTGTCTTGTCTTTCACTAGTTGAGGGAGTGGTCTCGTGGGACCATAGCCACGTATAAGAAAAACAGACCTTAGCATCTGCATCGGCAGATAAATCGAAAGCTCCCGACCGAGTCCTGTATTTCTTGATTTGCCCTGTGACAGGACTCGGATGGCACGATGTGATACATGTGCATACAGTCATGGAAAAGCGATTCACGATGAATGCGTGGGAAAAAGGGCGCGGTTGGCGGTTAGCGTAATCCCTAGTGGCCCTAGGTGGTTGAACCCAAACCGAGATACGAAAACGTGCAATAGGTAAGCATAATCCCTAGCAGCCCTATGTAGCATAAGTCCTAGTTGTACAAACAATAATTCATGTTGGAAGACCCTAGCTAGGTTTAGGGTAACAGTCCAAACCGATCTTAAGGATCATGGAACTATGTTAAAGTAATATAGAATCTCATGGGAAAGCCCGTATGGTCTACGGCAAGGGACTGAACATTTACATGGAATAAAACATACAAGTTGAGTAACCTATATATGCGATATATTAGGTTGACATGGACCATTACACGACTTTTGAGTGAGGGTCATTCTTGGTTAACACATGACACGGTGGGGATACTAGTACGGTAGGTGCAGAGCTAAAATACAGGATAGATATCACGGGGCGTTATACGTGACAGATATCTTGGGGATATTATACTTGATAGAAACCTGACGATGTGATACCTTGTTTTATCTTGACATCGTAATTTATCATGACACCTTAGTTTATCTGAGTTCAGTAGTTCATCCTGTTATTTTGATTTAGCTTATCTATCTTGTTATCATGCTTATGTTCATCTCAGTTTCTCATGTCAGTTAACTTTACTAGTTTTTATGCTAATAGTAGATAGGGCTTACTCAGTCTTTTTGACTGACCCGTTTTGTTTCGCCTCTTTTCTTCCGTTTCCCCCCCAGGTTACAGGGAGGAAATACTGTTGTTTAGTTCGGACTTCTTCTGCTTGAAGGTCATCATGGATGGCTTGGACTTTTCTTGGCTAATGGCTACTTTACTGTTTTTACTTGGGGAATAATTTATGAAAATGTCTTTATGCTTCTTTACTATTGCAAGACAGGTTTTGATGTACTCTGATGTAAAAGGCTTTAGACCTTATTTATTCATGTTATGAAAGTTTGATTTTACTTCCGCTATTTTATATGTTCTGTCTTGTGATATTTCTGTGCATGTTTACCAATAATGCCCCTCTAAAGCTAGTGCATTCCTTTGCGAGTGACCCTAGCGGAGGCGGGGTGTTACACGTGGTATCAGAGCAGAAGGTTACCAGACTGGGCAAAAGTTTTTAAAGACCTTCTGAAAACTATTTGAAAAAAAAAAAACCGTTTACAAAGAAGCATTTTTCAAGAAAATTTTCTTTTAAAAGAAAAAGGCTATTCCCCAAAGGCCATTAGCACTATCCTTGTTTCCTTAATTGAGTCTCTTTTCCTTTCTTTCCTCCATCTGTAGTCACAGTAGTTTTAACTGCGACTAGTCTTTTCTACCTACGAAAGTGCTTTCCATACGATGGAGGTGGTTCTCGAGAGACCAGTGGCCGCGTTATAAGAAAGGATCGTGAGAAAGAAGGATAAAGGATACGAGCTTAAGGATGAGCAACTTGTTGGTATGGCTTAGTCCTCAAAGGAGGGAGAAAGATGAACAATGAAACCCATGACGAGAGAGTACCTTTGGCATGGTAAAACGGGGCGGATAGTTAAGTATTATGGGACAAGGACAAGATCATCGGGAGGGCAGTAGTATGCTCTCATTTCTAGAGTACCTCGGAAGGAGGGTAACGATCTTGTTAAAGGTTTAGCTTTTCTTCTCTATCATCCCGTTAGGACTTCGTTGTTCGTATCATTTAAGTCTGCTTCGATAGTTGAGTCTCTGCACCTTAAGTACTAGCGTAATAGAGAATCCCATTTTTGTCTCAAAGTCCTATTGGAGAATCAGTCCATTTATACATGACTTGTTTGGATTTGGGAATGTCTATGCCAAGTGTTGAGTTTGGAAATAATGCTTATGTTTATAAGCTATGGATGGAATCTAGGGATGAAGTGGTTATCCAGTAGGGGGTGCCACTCTCGGTTTTGATAGGAGGGTAGTTAGACCTTTTGACTAGCCTTGGTAATGCCCTCGAAGTATCGGGTAACCTTTTTGAGGTTCTGTCATGACTAGTTACTTAGAATCCCTTGATGCCTTTATTGGAAATTTGAAGCCCGATCGAGTGGTGTTCGCCAATAAGACGGATGGTTTACTTCATTTATGCATGGGTTATAGAGATCACCCTAGTAAGTGCGCATGATAACCTGATTGACATCTGTTTACTTTCAAGAGAAAGTTCTTCTACATGGAATGCCTTATAGTATATAAACGAGATCCAAGATTCACTAGTGAATTTTGGAAAGCTTGCATGAGATCATGAGTACGCAGTCATGTTTGCGTCAAGTATTCTAGGAAAAGGATAAGTGCAAGTGGAACGAGAGGCGACGAAGAAATGAGTTCCAGCTCATGTTATGGAAACAGGAATAAGAAGCTACAAAATCGCGAAGCTAAAAGACGACTTTGATGGTCAAAGACTAGATACGCGCATGATATCTCTTTTTGGGAGTATATCCTTGATCCCTGTTTTCTGTAGAGCTTACTTGTAGGCTATCTTTTGTGGACATCCTCTCGGTCCTATTCTCCGTTACAAACCCTGTAAGGAGTTTGTCCTGTTTATCTTCTCGACCCTGTTTCAGGGAATTCTAGGTAGAACCCTATGGATGTAAACATGTATTTGAAACATGTTATGATTGATATGGTTGCAAGTGGTTGCTCGTGGATGCGCGAATACACATTAGATACTAGCTCGACTCGGTCACATTTCATATTGCATATGCACGAGTATTTATACTTGTTTATGGATGAAATCGAATGTATTATCATGCGGTTGTTGCATATGAATGAATGATTGTGCACGCATATAGTATCTATATGACTAGGACTATTTGCATACATGTTGGATTCATGGCACTATACATATTTTGCATTAGAAAGTTTATTCAGGCCTGATCATTAGCATTAGCTAAGGAACATGTACACACACGTTTTGCATATATTCATACAGCATTAGAAATCATCTAAGGACAATGGTTGCTTGTGGATGATGTTTTGAGTAGATGGATGATGGATGGTAGGATATGTTCTTCCTAACTTGGAGATTTCGGGGACGAAATCCTAAAAGGTGGGGAGAATGTAACAACCCGTATTTTCAAAAACCTGTAATAACATAAATGGAGGCAGAATTAAATTGTAAAATCTAAATCAAGGGAAACGGGCTATGCCATTGCGTTCGTCTCGGAAAAATACGCGAAATAGAGTCCGAGTTTTCGAAAATCTGAGTCCGTATGACCAAGATATGGCCTCGCGAAGTTTCACGAAAAATTCCCAAATTAAAGTATACTTAATTAAGTGAAATGGGTTGCGCAGAGAAATATATATATATTGATATATATATATATATATATAATTGAAAATTAAATAAATAAATATGCAAAAATGTTCAAAACAGCGAATTGGGACAGGGGAATAACCGAACCGGCCGATTTTTGAGGTCGACCCAAGCCCGCTGGGTCGACTAGGGGTTAATCCAGGGTGTTTGGCTGTCAACCCGTGGGCCGATTCGCTCAAATGCAGATTTTGCATTTGGATGGTTCTCATGGTTCATCTTTAATCTAAAGGCCCTAGATGGTTCCTACACTTGACTTCTTCCCCAAGACATGCTTTGATGGCTTGGATTGAATCTAGGTTTAATCCTATGGCCTAAAACACTTGCCTAATCTATAAATAAGACCCTAACCTATCCTAAATCCTCATTATTCATTCATGCAACTAAACTATGGCAAAATTTTACCTCTCATGGCCTCCACTCTCTTCATAAAATTTCTAAATGGTTTCTATGAGAGATTTTCCATGCATACAAGTGTTTTCAAGCTTGTATGAGTGTCATTAGCTTGCATTCAAGTCAAGTTTCTATCTTTGCATCATAAAGCAAGGGTTTTGATCATTTTGGCTCAAGGGTTTTTATGTTAGAGCTTGCATTTTGGGTCTATTTGATTGCATAAGGGCTTTGTCATATCTTTTGTGCCTTCATAGCAATGTAAGCCCTTTCCCTACTCTTAGATATTAACTATGAAGTTAAATGTTCATGTTGCAAGTTTGGGTTTGATCATTGAGTATGATACATGCTATCATGTCATGCAAGTTTATGAAGTCATTATCTTGATCTTGTGAGCTAAAAGCTACAACCTTTATGTTGAAATGTTGCATTAGGCAACATGAGAACCCTCATAACCTTTATGTCAACTTGCATATGAAGTCATAACCCTTATATGATGATATATGCGAGTTACTAGTCATCATTCCATATCTTTTGTCACCATGATTCGCTTATGTGCCAAGTTTGGGTTTATGCATGTTTTGAGGCTTAAGAATGTAACATGCAAGTTAATGAACACATTTGTGCCTCATTTTCCACCATGATTAACTTGTGGCTTAATATCCATTTTTGTCATGCCTTTGCCAAGTCTCTTCTTTTAATCCATTACGTTGTCGCGAACGTATATGCGAGTTTAAAAGCGTTGGGTTATGTTATGGGTAATTTCTAATGACATGAAAATACAACTTGAAAACATGACTTGAAATATAACATGGAAGTTGACATGTAAGTATGCATAAAAACATAAGCTTGGGAATTTACCTATTAAGTTAGGTCTACCCTTTGGGAATTTACCTATTAAGTTAGGTCTACCTAAATGCTTGAAAACTTGTAACATGTTTTGGGAAACATGATGGACATGACACTTAGATAATATAAGTGTGGCCAACTCGAGGTTGGGTTGAGTTTGCAACGTAAAACTACCCGGAACCGACCGGCCTAACTAGTAGTTGCAAACAATAGGACCCAATGTGAGAAGTTGGTCATGTTGTGCTTGAACCCGAGGTTAGACCAAGTTGTGGTGTAAAGCTACCCGGAACCGACCGGCTTAACTAGTAACCATAACAAAGTCTAATGTGAGAGGTGAAGGTGCATTAAGTAATTAATGCCACATGATAGGGTTAAGTTAATTTGATTAATGACTCTTAACCAAATATGACATGGACAAATGGGTTAAGTAATTTGATTAGGCTAATGATACTTAACAAAACATGACAAGGTTGGGTAGGTTAAGTAACTTGATTTGCCTACTGACACTTAACCATTTTTATATGACTAGTGGATGGGGTTAAGTTAACCAACACTTAATCAATCCAACGCGATAACTTGGTAAGGTTAAGTAAGTTTTCTTAATGACGCTTAACCGAAAAATACGGTTAACGAATGGGGTTAAGATTAGACTCAACTAGTCTAAACATGGAAATCAGATGGGGTTAAGTTAGCCTAGACTTAATTAATCCCACTTGGTAGTTTAATGGGGTTAAGTTAAACACTTAACTAATCTAAACATGATGAATTGATGTGGTTAAGTGACCTATACTTATCCAATCTAACTCGTTAATTTATTGTGGTTAAGTTAACCAATACTTAACCAATATAACGTGAAAACATGATAAGGCTAAGTCACGAATCGCTTGAATACACTTGACCGATTTGACTAAGTAAATTGATAGGGTCAAGTTAATATATACTTAACCAATCTAGAATGATAATTGGACGAGGTTAAGTCGTGAATTGCTTAATATACTTAACCAACTTGAGCATGGTTTGTAGGGTTAAGCCTTGAACTTGGATACTTAGCCAATTTTGACAGGATTTGTAGACGGGTTAAGTCATGAACTTAAGTGACACTTAATCCATTATGTAAACCCTAGTTCTGAGGATTAGGTGGATAACCGTAGTTAACAAGGATAACGGGAACAATGCTAAGTGGTAAACCTTAGTTGAAGAATAACTAAGTAATGATTCTTAGTCAAGGAAATTTAGACCAGTTCATAGATAGATGAGTAACCTGATACGGTAGGTCATCGTTTAAGTATACGAGTAGGAGCAAGTATCTGATTTAGATAAAGGCTCCAGCGAACTGGGTAACGAAGCAGCGGCTTCGGGGAACGTGAGGATATTCTTGGTATCCCTCTATGAGCTGCCAGGTGATTATACTAGGCTCATGTGAGGTTAAGGTCTGCGTTAGAAGAACCAAGAGTATGCCTTGGTTGTTATACGAGCGACCTAAAGACGGGGATGGATAGGGGATAGTCGACGATACACGGTCGTACCCTAGATAGCATTTCGTCAGGCTACCTACCATCTTTGGTTAAGCGTGTACGTACGGAAAGGCAGAGAACACCCAAAAGACCATAATTGCTATCTAATTATGGTTGCGGTAAGGCTTGGATGTGGGTTGGCCATTGTTGTGTTCTCATACAGGATTTATCCTGTCTTGTCTTTCACTAGTTGAGGGAGTGGTCTCGTGGGACCATAGCCACGTATAAGAAAAACAGACCTTAGCATCTGCATCGGTAGATAAATCGAAAGCTCCCGACCGAGTCCTGTATTTCTTGATTTGCCCTGTGACAGGACTCGGATGGCACGATGTGATTCATGTGCATACAGTCATGGAAAAGCGATTCACGATGAATGCGTGGGAAAAAGGGCGCGGTTGGCGGTTAGCGTAATCCCTAGTGGCCCTAGGTGGTTGAACCCAAACCGAGATACGAAAACGTGCAATAGGTAAGCATAATCCCTAGCAGCCCTAGGTAGCATAAGTCCTAGTTGTACAAACAATAATTCATGTTGGAAGACCCTAGCTAGGTTTAGGGTAACAGTCCAAACCGATCTTAAGGATCATGGAACTATGTTAAAGTAATATAGAATCTCATGGGAAAGCCCGTATGGTCTACGGCAAGGGACTGAACATTTACATGGAATAAAACATACAAGTTGAGTAACCTATATATGCGATATATTAGGTTGACATGGACCATTACACGACTTTTGAGTGAGGGTCATTCTTGGTTAACACATGACACGGTGGGGATACTAGTACGGTAGGTGCAGAGCTAAAATACAGGATAGATATCACGGGGCGTTATACGTGACAGATATCTTGGGGATATTATACTTGATAGAAACCTGACGATGTGATACCTTGTTTTATCTTGACATCGTAATTTATCATGACACCTTAGTTTATCTGAGTTCAGTAGTTCATCCTGTTATTTTGATTTAGCTTATCTATCTTGTTATCATGCTTATGTTCATCTCAGTTTCTCATGTCAGTTAACTTTACTAGTTTTTATGCTAATAGTAGATAGGGCTTACTCAGTCTTTTTGACTGACCCGTTTTGTTTCGCCTCTTTTCTTCCGTTTCCCCCCCCCCCCCAGGTTACAGGGAGGAAATACTGTTGTTTAGTTCGGACTTCTTCTGCTTGAAGGTCATCATGGATGGCTTGGACTTTTCTTGGCTAATGGCTACTTTACTGTTTTACTTGGGGAATAATTTATGAAAATGTCTTTATGCTTCTTTACTATTGCAAGACAGGTTTTGATGTACTCTGATGTAAAAGGCTTTAGACCTTATTTATTCATGTTATGAAAGTTTGATTTTACTTCCGCTATTTTATATGTTCTGTCTTGTGATATTTCTGTGCATGTTTACCAATAATGCCCCTCTAAAGCTAGTGCATTCCTTTGCGAGTGACCCTAGCGGAGGCGGGGTGTTACAAAACTGGTCAAACGCGTTTATCTTTGCCACGCTCACATATTGATTCGAAAAATTACGAATTTTGAAACCTAGCAATAATTTGACATCCTGGATCCAACAAAAGTGGTTTCGTCGAAAACCGAGGTCGTTTGCAAAATGACTATTTTTAAGGGCCAGAATTCCATAGCGACTATTCTGAATTTTCAAGTGGACGTATCTTTTGATTCCTGCTATGAAATTTCAATCTTTCGGATTCGTTGGAAAGATAATCTCAATTAGATTCTAATGCTTTTAGTTTCGCTAAAATCCGGTTTATTTTGCACCCGGTACATTCATTTGAATTTCGAAATCGAATTTTCGAACTACCGCGCCATTTTCAATTCCTTTTATAATTTAAAATAAGTATTTATATTCTAATGACGATCTATATAAATATATATGTTCTAATTCTATTCAAAATAAATTTCTCGTCGTTATTATTTAAAATAATTCATTTTAAATAATCAAAATTGCCAAAATAAAAAATTTAAATGGGCTCGGAATTTCTGGGTTATTACAATCTCCCACACTTAAAACTTTTCATCCCCGAAAAGGAACGAAGCTGAAATTTGTTTTACAAACCAACTCAACTTCCATTATTTTTTTTACGGCTTAAGTTCTTCAACTTTTCAGTTTCTTAGAACTTTTCATATTTTTCAAAAATTTGGCTAACACCCTAAATTTTCGAAAAATTTCGCCATAACCTCCCCTGCACTGGGGACTTCGGGATATTTCATATAGCCTCCCATTGCCTTCTTCAATCCAAAAGAAAAAAAAAAGTCAAGCGGCTAGCCAATCGGCTCATAAAATCATCCAAACCCAAAGAAATACAATAAATATGTACCTATTTGTCCGGCAAACAATTTTATTCTTCTGCTCTAGCCGCCTTGCTATGACCTGTTCAATGTAAGTACATGTATATGCATGCATTTTCAAACAATTTTCCATACAGTTCAATATTTGGTTCAATTTGGCATAATGGTTCAAAATTTCAAACAAATAAACAAACAACACAACCATCAATCAATTAGTTGAGTATCATTTCAAATTCATAATTTTGATACATATACAGAAAATCATGTTTTTGATGCCAAATTACAACAATAAACCATATCTAGTTTTGGTTCTCACACCAGTCTAATGGAAATATATAGATATCACATCTTCGAAACTTTAATACAAATACTGATGATGTCGCGCCATCACAAGAATTGTCCCTGGACGACTAGAGTGTAATTCCATATCTATCCAGTATATTAAAACTTCGAATATACGTTCATGACGCATATATGCAAAATCTTTATATACTGGATTGTCCAAATTCAATATAAATAAATATTCAAATATGTTTAAAATGATTTAAATTTCAAAACAAAATTGTTTTCATTTGAAAAATATACTCTTCACACTCGTTCTAGGATACTACTGATCCCATCTCTAATGAGTTATTCTAATTGGATATTACTAATCCAATATCTGATGGATTCTTTCGTTTGGTTCTAATGTGTCTTGTTCTCGAGCTCTGTAAACCAAAGCTCTGATACCAAACTGAGATAGCCCGACGAAATCCGGTAGGCTTTGCAACCATCCCTTCATCCCCCAAAGCAGCAGGTAAAACCCATCGTGGCTGTCACTGGTCACCCAGTACACTTGTTTTACGGCGACCCTCTCGAGCCTCCCGGCCACTGCCTAACCAACCCTCAACAGGGATATGTAGGGGTAAGAGTCTCCCGTTGGCCACCAAACCGCGAAGCGAGAACCCCCTATCATGCGTACGCAGCCCACACAGGACTAGCAACAAGAACTGGTGATACTCCATTCTCGATCATTTCAATCTAATTAAAGATTTCATCAAAACTCCACTTAGTTTTAATCTTTAACTGGGTCAAAGAACCGATGTCATTTAAAACACGGTTCACGATAAACCCAAAAACCAATTTAAATTCAATTCCAATTAAATACTAATTAACCGGACAATTTCACTAAATCTTAATTAAAAGATTTATTCTTTTCTAAACTGGGTTCAAGAACAGTGTTATTGAAGACACCATTCACGACAAATCCAAATCACATTCGATGTTAAATACAAGGCTCTGAATAGAAAATATATCAACTTATATTCAATATCAAATTCTGAAACCAACAAATATCGTATTGGAAATAACGATACAAATATATCTTTCAAATTTCCCCAACCATATCTGTATAATCACGAAATTCAACATCGAGATATTCCGAAGATAATTTCGATTCAAATCCATTCCAATTTATATTTTGGAAATTCTTGTTATAATAAAACCATTCACAAATCCAATTTATTTTATTTAAAAATATTGGATTATTTTTCTAGTTACAAACTAGTTCATTTTGATAAAAATATATTTTTATCTTTGCAAATGTGGAGTTTTTCATCCCAGCTCTTTTCAAATCATTTATTATGATTTTACACAAATTATAGATATTTTTAATAATTTTATCAAGTTCCATACAGTCGATTTCCAACAACGGCCATCGAACTGCACTTACAGTGACCTTTTCTGAAATTGATTCGGAAGTATCTCCAAATCCGACCGTCAGATTTCAAATCTCTTATATTCTTTAGAAAGCTCTTTTTGATACGAACCCAACGATTCCGGTTTTAGGAGAATTCGACGGTTGAATCTCCCGTAATGTCCGTTCAAAGTCAATGGTTGAAATTCACGAACTGCCGCGGTGCGGCGCGTTCTATTCAGGCCATTATAAATTATATATATATATATATTATATTTCGTCGATTTCCTTTTAAAACGAATTTTATAAATCGTTTCCAATTTGTTTCAAAAACAATTTCAACCTTCATTTCAAATTCAAATCAAAATTGAATTTTTCATTATAAATTCTTTTTACATTCATTTCTATTTGATTTCAATTCAAATCGATTTCAATTCAATTTCAGTTCGTTTTCAATTCGATTTGAATTCATTCCAAATCGATTTCACTTCGATTTCCAATTGCATTTCTATTTAATTCAATTTCAATTCGATTACAATTCGATTTGAATTCATTTCAATTCGAATTCATTTTATCTTCAATACAATTCGAATTCAATTCGAATTCATTTTCTTTTCAATTAAATTCGAATTCATTTTCTTTTCAATTCAATTCGAATTCATTTTCTATTCAATTCAATTCGAATTCATTTACTTTTCAATTCGAATTCATTTTCTTTTCAATTCAATTCGAATTCATTTTATAAATATTCGATTTCTAAATCTCTTTTCAATATTCATTATAAAAACGAATATAATCGATATAAATATCGTTCGCGTCAAAATAGCGCATCTCTAATCAACACGACTTTGTATTTTTCAATTACTTTGTTATTCTATTCAACAAATGAATATTTATTCTATTCAACACATGAATCTATATTTCTTTCAACACATGACTAATCTCAACAAATGAGTACTGTCAACACGTGACTATTTTTGTTATTTAATATATTTTATAAAATTATGATTTCTATCGTTTAATATTTAATCAGACTCCAACCGTAAATTAGTAAGAGAACGATTCCCTAAGTATTAACCCCGAAGGCCGAAACCAACATCATACCAATACCCAGGAGACCACTCATCTTATCAATTTTCCAGTTAGTTTCTAATTTTATATATGATAAAGATGTAAATTTTATTGTTAAAATATTTCATTCAACACATGAATCTATATTTCTTTCAACACATGACTAATCTCAACAAATGAGTACTGTCAACACATGAATCTATATTTTATAATATTCTTTATTTTCCCAATTGGAATGAGGCCCAGTCAATTACCATATAATGTTAACTATATGGATTCCATACAACACATGTATATACTAGCAACGATAAATAATCAACTTTCATCCAAAGTGCACCACACAACCGCATAAGCATCAAATATAAATAATTAACGCTCACACAGTCTGTCGACCAATCGATAGACATACAACTAAATAATTGGGATTAGTGTACGCCAAATATCATTCCAACACCCGTGTGGGGTTTCAATCCACAAACACTGAATATTATTTGTGTAGTTGGGCGATATGTAAAATTTATCATCCCAATCAATGTCCTTCAAATAGGTGTTCATAAACAAACCGTCCGGTTGTAAATGAATATTTATTTATTCACATTCACGTTTAAAAATTATATTTTTAACGATAAAATATTTTTAACTATATAAATATTTTATTTTATTACACATCACACAATCAATTTTCATCACAACCAACAATCAAACATACAAGCCATCCATGGTCTGTGGAAGACGGGTGTCGGGTGCTGCTAAGCACCGTCTGCATCCTAGTATATATTTTTAACTAGAAAAGGAAATTTAAAGTGAGAAGTTCTCACCGACTAGCTAAACCAAACACCACGACTCTTCATATGTAGGAATCTTCGTCGTGCTCGCCTTTTGTCAATTTCGTTGCCCGTAGCCACTACATATATAAAAATCACATTTTTATATTATTGCTACATATATAAAAATCATATTTTTATAATCACTTTATATGGATAAAAATCACATTTTTACACCGCTACTATATAGATAAAAATTCTATTTTTACACCGCTACTATATAGATAAAAAATCTATTTTTACATCGGTGTTCATATAATAAAGATTATATTTTTATCACGCTATTCATATAAAAATCACATCTTTGCTCCTTCTACATAATAAAGATCGAATTTTTATATCATCACTATAAAAGTCACATTTTTATTTCAACATATATATAATAAAAATTAGATTTTTATTACGCTACATAAATAAAGATCAAATTTTTTACTATCTATATAATATAAAAATCGTATTTTTATTCTTTCTATACTATACAAATCATATTTCTAATATTTAAATTTGTATAAAAATAAAAAAAACTGATTTTTTTCATTCCTATGTAAATTATCCAAACAACAAAAAAAACTAATTTTCCCTATGTAATAACATATAAATATAAAAAAGAATAATATCTCACAATATGAATGAAAATAAAATAGATAAACTTACAAGAATTTTTTTTTAGAGGGAGGGAAGGGCTGTGGGGGTTCGGAGGTGCGGAGGAGCTTCGAAGGGCGGCGCCGGAGGATCTCGCGAGGCAGAGGGGCTCGGATTTGGGTGGTGCGGCGCCGGAGTTTGGCTGTGGAGGGGGGAATTCCCGGTCGATTTCTGAAACGACAAAGGGGGGAGGGGGCTCGACGCAGGGGGAAGAAGGAACGGAGGAGAGGGGGTGACCTCAGTGGTGGGCGGCGCCGCTTAGGGGGGCGCGATGGCGATCTTCCCCCGTCGCCTTCCTTTTTATTTTTCTCTTTTTTTAATTTGCCGTTGACCGATTAGAGGGAAAAAGGGTGGGGGTAGGTTTATATATAATATACTATTTAATTATTTCAAAAAGCAACTTTTAACTTCGAACCCATCGACTATCATTCATAGCTAATTACCCCCATTCCGAACACAATGGGATATGTATCGCAGGCTGATTCGATCGTTTTGATCAATTTTCAGCAAAATCAAAATATAACTCTATATATTGATTTTGAACGCGCATTTCAATTTACTGGGGCCACATACGGACTCTAAAAATTCCCGAAAAATGTTTTCTAGCTTCGTATCGACGATACGGTCCTAACAAAACAAATTTCGTCAAATTCTGAGACCGTTTGAAAAATGGCCATTTTCCAGTTGATTAAAATCAACTGAAACTGGTCAAACGCGTTTTCCTTTGCCACGCTCACATATTGATTCGACAAATTACGAATTTTAAACCTAGCAATAATTTGACATCCCGGATCCAACAAAAGTGGTTTCGTCGAAAACCGAGGTCGTATGCAAAATGACTATTTTTAAGGGCCAGAATTCCATAGCGACTATTCTGAATTTTCAAGTGGACGAATCTTTTGATTCCCGCTATGAAATTTCAATCTTTTGGATTCGTTGGAAATATATTCTCAATTAGATTCTAATGTTTTTGGTTTCACTAAAATCCGGTTTATTTTGCACCCGGTTCATTCATTTGAATTTCGAAATCGAATTTTCGAACTACCCCGCCATTTTCAATTCCTTTTATAATTTAAAATAAATATTTATATTCTAACGATGATCTATACAAATATATACGTTCTAATTCTATTCAAAATAAATTTCTCGTCGTTATTATTTAAAATAATTCATTTTAAATAATCAAAATTCGCCAAGATTGCCAAAATAAAATTTTTAAATTAGCTTGGAATTTCCGGGTTATTACATATAAACTTGTCACACTCAACTCATTCCATGGCATTTCTAACCCCATCTCTAATGAGTATCTCATTCTAGGATTGTAACGACCCGGGTTTTCGCGATCCTGGATATCGGCATACAACACTATGTCGACTATTCAAGCATCGGAAATACCGGATAGTCCATGAAAGAAATTAGTGGGTGAGGATAGATAAGATAGAAACTTAGAATAGAAGAAGAAGAAGAACATACAACATCAGAGTAACACGAATCTCACAGTGGAACGAATAACATATATTATATATCATAACATTGAAATATAAATTTGTACTTGAATATACATATCATTTCCAAAGTATAGCACTTACAACACAGCAGGAATAACCATAGCTATATAATTCTGAAGCCTCCTGCTCCAGCTCCTCAAGTATCTGTAAATTCCGACTACTTGATTGCCCGTACAAAATTGGGCACCCAAGAGTTTAGGGAAAATTAAACAAAATAAACTCTGATTCAGTCTTGTGACTGGTGTGAGTAAACTCAAATCATTTGATTTAACTTTCAAAATCCTTTTGAAACAAAGGATAATCATAAGACCGATCCACACATAAACACAGATGGCTTTTACCTTATGAAAACCCAAAAATATCCCTAAAACGATACTTGTCTAATATTATAATAATGTTTAGATCAAGAAAATAGAAATCTAGCAGAAACGCTTGCATCTAACATTCTACATATATAATATACAACCAAAACAGCGGACTCTTATTTGGGGAAAGGATTCCAACTATGACAAGGTATGGATCCACCTTCCGCTCAGTGTACTCTAGAAGCGATACACTGGAGTTCAACAAGAACATCTTGCAACTCGACCACACATGACCGACCACTCATTTCGCTTGAGTGTATCGAATATATTGTCACTTACAGTTGGTAAACCAACATAACCATTCCCGGGAGATACAGAATTGAAAGAAGTAACAAATATGAATATTCTCTAGATGTTGATAATATACCCTACTTGGGTGCGGCCCACTTAGCCATGCTGCCTGGCCGATTTCTGTCATTTCCCAGTTGATGAGGCTGGAGGTCATAACATATCCTTCAACAGATTACTCATTCATTCACTTTGAATGCCACATCGTCATACCCGTCAAATCACAAATTGATTTCCCCAAAAATACCATGGGTGTAAGCTAAGAGAAATTAATTCCTCCGCCACCAACGTAAATATGTTTGAAACGATCATTTCACGTGATCCACCAGATATACTCTGTCAAACATTCTTTCATATAGGCTGTCCTAGGACTGGACAAATCGAAGGCACTATTCTGTAAACAGGATAGCCCTTGCATAACTCCGTCTTCAATTTGTCTTTGATCTATTTGATTCGAAACGCTAACACCCATACGGAGTGGTTAATGGATAATAACCCAATCGGTCTCTCTGTATTGACGACGGGAAAATGGTCAAAACTTAGATAGTCTGTGTTTAACTATCAAAAGAAAACTCATGTGCAAACGAAGATAATATTTCCAAATGGAAATTTTATCGATTAATCAACATTCAACATTTGTCCCTTTAAATTAATTTATCATTAATTTATTCATTTCCTTATTTCCCGTTTTCATATATTGGTAAATCCTTATTTTCTAAACTTAGAAAATATACGTTATTAATCACTAAAAAACGTTTCCATATTTATTCCCATTTCTTATTTTCTATTATCAGAAAACATTTCTGATTCTTATTTGGAAAACATTTCCAAAACTCCTTCATTTGATTTAAACTGATGTTTAAATAAACATCGCTATGCCAACACAAAACATTATGCTCATTAACTAAATTCACTTAACCTACCTTTACTATCAAACTTTAACCATTCCTTAGTTAAGAAGGAAGTCAATCAAGTTGGTGTATAATTACCTCTCAGACCTTAACTGAACAACGTTTTAACTTCGGAATAGACAAAGTTTATCTTTTTAAATCTTTAACAACTTCCTTGCGAACCTCACGGATTCTATTTACGAATCCACTTCTTTTATAAAACACTGGTTATAACGATAACGTTATAATCCCTACTTTCGAAATATCTGACTTCAAATATAACTTTTATTCTTTAATTTGAATAAATAAATAAACACCTAATTTATAAATAAATAAATCTTGATTTAAACACCGGAAAGTATAAGCACTGTCCCGAATTCGATATAATCGAATTCGACGATTAACTCTCTTCGATTAACTCACTTTGAATAACTAATATTCGATTAAATCACTTCGAATAGCTTATATTCGATTACTCTCTTCGAATAACTAATATTCGATAACACTTCTCTTCGAATAACTTATATTCGGTTTAACTTCAATCGAATAACTTATATTCGATTTAACTCCTTTTTAATAAACTATATTTGATAACCCCTTCGAATAGCTAATGTTTGATAACCCCTTTCGAATAACTAATTTGATAACTCCTTTCGAATAACTCTATTCGATAAATTCTTATCTTCGATTAATCAATACTCGACGAACTCTAACTCGATTAACTAACACTCGACTAACTCTAACTCGATTAACTCTAATTCGATTAACTCATTTCGATTAACTTCTTTAGATTAACTCCTTCATTCTATTCGAATAAACTATATTTGATTAACTCTTTTAATTCTATTCGAATAAACTATGTCTGTTTTAACTTTATTTCGAATAGCTAATATTCGATTTAACTCCATTCGCTTGACTCTAGATTGCAGCGATCACAACGATTACGCCTGATTCCCTCAGGAAACATCCGACCGCCGTAGGCTATCTACAGCCCTGCGAATCACGCTAGCAGTCGTACGAAATGGCAATTCATCCTAAATAACCTTGTTTGACTAACTCTATCTCAAATAACTATATTCGATCAACTCTAATTGAATAACAAATATTAAATTAATCCTAATTCGATTTACTATGTTCAATTAACTCTATCTGGTTAACTCTAACTCTAATCGATTAATTCTAATTGATCGACTCTAACTGGTTCACTCTAATCGACTAACTCTTATTCAAATAAATTATATTTGATAACTCTATTCGATTACAAATACTTCCTTTTCTATTTGTGTATATTTATTTCATATAAATATTTCCTTTATATAATTCTGTTTATTTCATTAATATTTCCTTTATAACTTTATTTATTTTCTAAATAAATATTTCCTTTTAGAACTTTATTTATTTACCAAATAAATGTTTCTTTTTCAATTCTATTTGTAAATGTTTTACAAATATTCCCTTTTCATTTCTATTTGTAAATAGTTTACAAATATATCCTTTTCTATTTGTTTTACAAATATTTTCCTTCCTCTATTTTATCATATTAATTTCCCATAAATATTTCCTTTTCTCATCTTATTTATTTTCCATAAATATTTCCTTCTCAAAACCCTTTTTTCTTTTATATATAAAATCCATTGATTTTATATAAATAATTTATTTTTAAAATACACTTTGAAAATCCCCTTTTCTACATCCCTTTATTTCTCACGGTATTTAAAACACCAAATAACAATGATTGATATCATTCAAACACACATAATCAACACAGAGTATATATCACATCATATATTACAGTATATGAAAATAGTAAAATAAATGTTGAGGAATCCAGTTGGATTCCTCCGACCTATTTCCCTGCATCCACAGATGTTACACAATATAATTCACATCAATTTCATTTCAATATGAAATATTCTACTAAACAAAATCAATATTTGATTAACGATATATATATATATATCGTTATCTATAATTTCAACCAATACATAAGCAATTCAACCAAATAGTTAACAAACAGCAATCAACAGATAATTATCAGTTCTAAGAATACGTTATAAAAATATAACTGTTCAGAGTTAGTGAGATTTACTCACTTTGGCAGTTCATCGTTAAAGAACGATAAACTGTTGCTTGATTTGAATCAAATAATTTATTTCGCCATAAATTCAAACGAGCTCCAATCCGCTCCCAGTTAGTTCCATTTTGTAGCGCTCGTGCATATGATCCTAACGGATCCAACCGTTCGAAATTCTGACTATATATGAACGAGAATAGCCTTTACAAGTTTGTACCATTTTTAATTAAAATAAATTCAATTTAATTTTATATAAATGGTCTTAACCTTTATCCACGGCCCATCTTCTGTTTTACACATCCGCTCCACACTACTTCTCCTACCACCCATCTTCTACTAGGAAAACACCAATGTCGCTCTCCCCATTTACCGCACCCTTTGATCCACCACTCACCATCATCACTTCATCAAATTCAAAACAAACACAACCAAACTAGATCTTTTTAAACTCTCTTTACAAACATACCATTTACACTGACCTCGAACTACTCTGTCACAAACGTCCTGCAGCCACGTCGAGATCGTCGCGGTGCCCAACTATGGACCGCTACCCTCCAAACTCCAGCGACAGAAGCCCCTTGCCACCCCCAAATGCAGCGCCAACCTCAACATCATGAATTAAAGCCTCAACGTCATACAAAACCCAACCCTAGCTTTATTGTTCTTCACGAGTTCCCCCAAAAACAGTATCGAGTGTTGTAAAATGGGTATAGGTGTGAAGCTTAAGGCCAGAGGATGCCAAATATATATATTACGCGATTTAAGGATTTTATCTCACTCTCCTTTGATTTTTAAACTTCCATTATTACTGTTGAGTTTGCTTTCAGTGGCGGCTGAGAGTTTTGACCGTGAAATGAAAATGCTTAGGGTTAGAAAATATTAAGGGGTGTATATAGGATAGTTTTAATATTTTTTTATTCGATTATTTAATTTTATTTTAAGCAAACGCTATATTTACTTATTGTTAAAAATTCCTATAATCGCATACGATACCCAAAAATGACGAAACTAGACATGCAACTAAAGTTTGACATTACGGACCCAACAAAACTGGTTTCATCGAATTCCGACTCCGTTTGCTCACACAACGTATTTTTAACCGTTAAAATACTGACTGTTTTTCACGTTAAAAATCCGTATGGCCACACACCGACTCGAAAAATCACGAAAATTGAATTCTAGAAATAATTTAATATTGCGGATCCAACAAAATTAGTTTTGTCGAAAACAGAGGTCGTTTGCAAAACTGACTATTTTTAAAGCTCTAAATAACCCATTTAAATATATAAATATATTTAAAAATAATTAAATTAAATATTTATAAATAAATATTATCGTATATATCCACACTAGAATATCATACAACTCCAACTGGATTTATAACTCGGTATTTCAAAATTCCAAGTTATATCGATATTCGATTTATATATAAAATCCTTTTATAATATAAATATATATTTATAAATTTCAAAGGAATTCCATAGCGACTTTTCTAAAATTTGATTTGGACATAACTCAAAATCTACATGATGAAATTTCATTTTTTCTCTTTCATTGAAAAATATCATTCAACAGATTCAAACGTTTCTTGTTTCACAGAAATCCGACTTAAAACGGCTTATGTATATTCATTTAAAGTTCGAATCACCAAATTACAAACTGCAGCGCCATTTCAGGCTCGATTATAATTATAGTATAAATTATATGTTCAACTATCATTCAAATAATATATTCGTTATTATAATTCAATTTTAAACTGAATTATATGTTTTGAATTGCCCAATTCACACCATATTGCCACTTCAGCCAATTCTGATTATTTCATAATTAAATATATTATTTAATTATTATATTAGTTAAATATTTACTATTGTTTAATTAAATCATCTAAACTACTATTTATATAATTAAATAAATTAATTATTATACCGTGAAAAATATGGGACATTACATTCTTCCTGCTTAAAATAATTTCTTCCTCGAAATTGCTAAGGTAGAAAACAACCCTACTAAGTGGTTAAAATTTATTTGTTTACTTCTTTTTCAGTTTCAAGTGAACCAATTAGATTCAATTAAAATATTAATTCATTTCTTACCAACGAAAATTTTCAAAAAATCCTGAAAATTTTCTAACACCTTAACTTTTCGAAAAAAAATTCCAGCACCTCCTTTGTACTGGTTAATCAGTACAACTCACCTCTCTGGCCTTATCCATCCCAAAAGAAAATCAAACAGCCAAGCGGCTTGCAATTCGGCTCATAAATCTCATATCCAATAGAAATATAAACTTGTACCTTTTTGTCGGGCATAACCTTATATCTTTCCATTTGCTGTTAATTCAGCATATACCCATGTCATCCCAATCAAATTCCAATCCGTTTTTATCCTCAAATACAACCATTCGCTTATACCTAAGTCGAATTCCATTCAAACTCCAATTCCAATCTCAATTCAAAATTCTTACTCAATAGTTCAACTTACTCGATATCATTATAGTCTAATTCAATTCAATTTTCATATAATTGGTTTCAATTTAATTCCAATTGCTTTTCCAACTTTCAATTCAATTTGGATTTAACCCAAACAATCTTCCCCTGGGAATTTTAAATAGTATACCATAACGAAAATCAAACTTTCCTTTTCAGGAATCAAAATAACTTGCTTTTCTCAAAACAATTAAAAAAACTGGTTGTAATCTGTTACTTACAACTCGAAAATGAACACTAATGATGTCGCGATTCATCATCAGAGTTATTTCCCAGCTATAGAAGTGAGTTCAATACTATATCACTTTCGAAACCATATCTAAACACTTCCATTTTGAAATTCATTTCAAAATATCCTTTTCAATGCTTGTACCAAAATTAAAATCTCCCAGGATTTTAAAATTCTCTTATACTTAAGTCAATTCCATTTACAATCTCCAACTTTTTCAGTGTTGTAATTTCAATTCCAATTCTTATTTAAATTTCAGATTTAGTTCATTTCGTAACACTTATATGAATTTTGATTGGTTATTTACATAACCATTTCAATTATAATCTTACTCTATTATAATTACAGCCAATATATCCAATATACTATAATAATTCCAATATAAATCCTTTATATCAAAATATACGTTGGGTAAAATTATTTGATTTACCCACTTATCAAAACATATAGTGTCGGTTCATCGTATTCGAGTGTTTATAAATCCCTACTGATGCAGTGGATCTTACTGATCGACCAGAACCCATAAACAACTCAATCAATAAATTTCCACAATATAAAACCATTTTATATTGAATAACAAATACGTTCACTCGAATATATACACTCAACTCAATCTAGGGTATTGCTAACCCTATCTCTACTGAGTCACGCCACAGAGCCAAGGTAATACTTAACCTTTAGCTCTGATACCACTGTAACGACCCGGGTTTTCGCGACCCTGGATATCGGCATACAACACTATGTCGACTATTCAAGCATAGGAAATACCGGATAGTCCATGAAATAAATTGGAGGGTGAGGACAGATAAGATAGAAACTTATAATAGAAGAAGAAGAAGAAGAACATACAACATTAGAGTAACACGAATCTCACAGCAGAACGAATAACATATATTATATAACATAACCTTGAAATATAAATTTGTACTTGAATATACATATCGTTTCCATAGTACAACACTTACAACACAGCGGGAATAACCATAGCTATATAATTCTGAAGCCTCCTGCTCTAGCTCTTCAAGTATCTGTAAATCCCGACTACTTGATTTCCCGTGCAAAATAGGGCACCCAAGAGTTTAGGGAAAACAAAACAAAATAAACTCCGGGTCAGTCATGTGACTGGTGTAAGTAAACTCAAATCATTTGATTTAACTTTCAAAATCCTTTTGAAACAAAGGATAATCATAAGACCGATCCACACATAAACAAAAATGTCTTTTACCTTATGATAACCCAAAAATATTTCTAAAACGATACTTGTCTGATATTATAATAATGTCTAGATCAAGTAAATAGAAATCTAGCAGAAACACTTGCATCTAACGTTCTACATGTATAATATACAATCAAAACCGCGGGCTCTTATTTGGGGAATGGATTCAAACTATGACAAGGTATGGATCCACCATCCGCTCAGTGTACTCTTGAAGCAATACACTGGAGTTCAACAAGAACATCTTGCAACTCGGCCACATATGACCAACCACTCATTTCGCTTGATGTATCGAATATTTTGTCACCTTACAGTTGGTAAACCAACATAACCATTCCCGAGAGATACATAATTGAAAGAAGTAACAAATTTGAATATTCTCTAGATGGTGACAATATACCCTACTTGGGTTCGGCCCACTTGCCTGCCCGATTTTTGTCATTTCCCAGTTGATGAGGCTGGAGGTCATAACGTATCTTTCAACAAATTACCCATTCATTCACTATGAATGCCACATCGTCTTACCCGTCAAATCACAAATTGATTTCCCCAAAAATACCATGGGTATAAGCTAAGAGAAAGGAATTCCTCTGCCACCAACGTAAATACGTTTGAAACAATCAACTCACGTGATCCACCAGATATACTCTGTCAAACATTCTTCCGTATAGGTTGTCCTGGGACTGGACAAACCGAAGGCACTATTCTGTAAACATGATAGTCCTTGCATAACTCCATCTTTAATTTGTCTTCGATCTATTTGATCCGAAACGCTAACGCCTATACAGAGTGGTTCTCGGATAATAACCCAACTGGTCTCTCCGTATTAACGACGGAAAAATGGTTGAAACTTTGATAGTCTGTGACTTAACTATCAAAAGAAAACTCGTGTGCAAACAACAATATTATTTCCAAATGGAAATTTTATCGATCAATCAACATTCAACATTTATCCCTTTAAATTAATTTATCATTAATTTATTCATTTCCTTATTTCTCGCTTTCATATATTCGTAAATCCTTATTTTCTAAACTTAGAAAATATACGTTATTAATCACTGGAAAACGTTTCCATATTTATTCCCATTTCTTATTTTCTATTATCGGAAAACATTTCTGATTCTTATTTGGAAAACATTTCCAAAACTCCTTCATTTGATTTAAACTGATGTTTAAATAAACATCGCTATGCCAACACAAACCATTACGCTCATTAACTAAATTCACTTAACCTACCGTTACTATCAAACTTTAACCATTCCTTAGTTAAGAAGGAAGTCAATCAAGTTCGGGTATAATTACCTCTCAGATCTTAATTGAACAACGTTTTAACTTCGGAATAGACAAATATTATCTTTTTAAACCTTTAACAACTTCCTTGTGAACCTCACGGATTCAATTTACAAATCCACTTCTTTTATAAAACACTGGTTATAACGATAATGTTATAATCCCTACTTTCGAAATATCTAACTTCAAATATAACTTTTATTCTTTAATTTGAATAAATAAATAAACGCCTAATTTATAAATAAATAAATCTTGATTTAAACACCGGAAAGTACAAGTACTTTCACGAATTCGATATAATCGAATTCGACGAATAACTCTCTTCGATTAACTCACTTCGAAAAACTAATATTTGATTAACTCACTTCGAATAGCTTATATTCGATTACGCTCTTCGAATAACTAATATTTGATAACTCTTCTCTTCGAATAACTTATATTCGGTTTAACTCCATTCTAATAACTTATATTCGATTTAACTCCTTTTTAATAAACTATATTTGATAACCCCTTCGAATAGCTAATGTTGGATAACCCCTTTCGAATAACTAATTCGATAACCCCTTTCGAATAACTCTATTCGATAAATTCTTATCTTCGATTAATCAATACTCGACGAACTCTAACTCGATTAACTAACACTCGACTAACTCTAACTCGATTCACTCTAATTCAATTAACTCATTTCGATTAACTTCTTTAGATTAACTCCTTCATTCTATTCGAATAAACTATATTCGATTAACTCTTTTAATTCTATTCAGATAAACTATGTCTGTTTTAACTTTATTTCAAATAGCTAATATTCGATTTAACTCCATTCGCTTGACTCTAGATCGCAGCGATCACAATGGTTACACCTGATTCCCTTAGGAAACATCCAACCGCCGTAGGCTATCTGCAGCCCTGCGAATCACGCTAGCAGTCATATGAAATGGAAACTCATCCTAAAAAAACTATGTTTGACTAACTGTATCTCAAATAACTATATTCGATCAACTCTAATTGAATAATAAATATTCAATTAATCCTAATTCGATTAACTATGTTCAATTAACTCTATCTGGTTAACTTTAACTCTAATCGATTAATTCTAACTGATCGACTCTAACTGGTTAACTCTAATCGACTAACTCTTATTCAAATAAATTATATTTGATAATTCTATTCGATTACAAATACTTCCTTTTCTATTTGTCTATATTTATTTCATATAAATATTTCCTTTATATAATTCTATTTATTTCATAAGTATTTCCTTTTATAACTTTATTTATTTTCTAAATAAATATTTCCATTTATAACTTTATTTATTTACCAAATAATATTTCCTTTTCAATTCTATTTGTAAATGTTTTACAAATATTCCCTTTTCATTTCTATTTGTAAATGGTTTACAAATATATACTTTTCTATTTGTTTTACAAATATTTTTCTTCTTCTATTTTATCATATTAATTTCCTATAAATATTTCCTTTTCTCATCATATTTAGTTTCCATAAATATTTCCTTTTCAAAACCCTTTTTTCTTTTATATATAAAATCCATTGATTTTATATAAATAATTTGTTTACAAATACACTTTGAAAATCCCCTTTTCTACATCCTAGTATTTCTCACGGTATTTGAAACACCAAATAACAATGATCGATATCATTCAAACACACATAATCAACACAAATTATATATCATATCATATATTACAATATATGAAAAACAGTAAATCAAATGTTGAGGTATCTAGTTGGATTCCTCCGACATGTTTTGTAACGACCCGTAACTTCCCCGTAAAGGAAAGCGTCGGATAGTTCGAGAACAAGCCATAACAGAACACATATAAAAGAACACTTCATTGTATATTATAACAATGCATCAGATTACAAGAATATACAGAGTATAAGAAAATAAATATTACACAGAAATATCAGAGATTTAAATTACATTTAAATACATCGCAGCGGAAAATAATACAATACACAACTAGAAGGAGGAGGAGGCGGGTGGTGGCACGGCGTGAAGGGGGGGGGGGCGACTGGCCTGAGATCGGGGGTTTTTTTCTTTTTTTTTTATTTTGGTTCTGAAATGAAATGGGGGGGGTATATGAAAGAATTTTAATTTTTATTATTTTATTTAATTATTTTAATTTCTAAAAAGGTTGACTTTTACATACGACCTCTAAACGAGGCCCACCGCCTGTCGTCCATAGCGTTTAACCCCCATTCCGAACACAATGGGATATGCCACGTAGGCTGATTCGACTGTTTGAATCAGTTTCTGTTAAATTTACACTTAAATCGCTATATTGAATTTTAAACGTACATTTCAAATTACCGGGGTCACATATTAACTAGAAAAATTCCAGAAAAATATTTTCTAGCTTCGTATTGACGATACGGTCCTAACAAAACTAGTTTCGTCGAATTCCGAGACCGTATGAAAAATGGCCATTTTCCAGTCGATTAAAATCAACTGAAAATGGTCAAACGCGTTTTCCTTTGCCACGCTCACATATTGATTCGAAAAATTATGAAATCTGAAACCTAGCAATAACTTTACATCACGGACCCAACAAAACTGGTTTCGTCGAAATCCGAGATCGTTTGCAAAATGTCCATTTTTAAGGGCCTGAATTCCATAGCGACTATTCAGAATTTTCAACTGGACATATCTTTTGATTCCCGATATGAAATCTTGATTATTCGGATTCGTTGGAAAGATATTATCAATTAGATCCCATTATTTTTGGTTTCACTAAAATCCGGATTGTTTTGCACCCGGTACATTCAATTGAAGTTTGAAATCGAATTATCGAACTACCGCGCCATTCTCAATTCTATTTATAATTATATATAAATATTTATATTCTAACGACGACGTATATAAATATATACGTCGAATTCTATTCAAAATAAATTTCTCGTCGATATTATTTAAAACAATTCATTTTAAATATTCAAAATTCGCGAAAATTGCCAAAATAAAAATTTCAAACTGGCTCGCATTTTACGGGTTGTTACATGTTTCCTCGCATCCACGGATGTTACACAATATAATTCACATCAATTTCATTTCAATATGAAATATTCTACTAAACAGAATCAATATTTGATTAACGATTTATATATATATCGTTATCTATAATTTCAACCAATACATAAGCAATTCAACCAAACAGCTAATACATAGCAATCAACAGATAATTATCAGTTCTAAGAATACGTTATAAAAATATAATGGTTCAGAGTTAGTGAGATTTACTCACTTTGGCAGTTCATCGTTAAAGAACGATAAACTGTTGTTTGATTTGAATCAAACAATTTATTTCTCCATAAATTCAAATGAGCTCCAATCCGCTCCCAGTTAGTTCCATTTTGTAGCGCTCGTCCATACGATCCTAACGGATCCAACCGTTCGAAATTCTGACTATATATGAACGAGATATAGCCTTTACAAGTTTGTACCATTTTTAATTAAAATAAATTCAATTTCATTTTATATAAATGGGCTTAACCTTTATCCACAGCCCATCTTTTGTTTTACACATCCGCTCCACACTACTTCTCCTACCACCCGTCTTCTACCAGGAAAACACCAATGTCGCTCTCCCCATTTACCGCACCCTTTGATCCACCACTCATCATCATCACTTCATCGAATTCAAAACAAACCCAACCAAAATTTATCTTTTTAAACTCTGTTTACAAACATACCATTTACACTGACCTCGAACTACTCTGTCACAAACGGCCTATAGCCGCGTCGAGATCATCATGGTGCCCAACTATGGACTGCTACCCTCCAAACTCCGGTGACAGAAGCCCCTTGCCACCCCAAATGCAGCGCCAACCTCAACATCATGAATTAAAGCCTCAACGTCATACGAAACCCAACCCTAGCTTTACTGTTCTTCATGAGTTCCCCTAAAACAATATCGAATGATGTAAAATGGGTATGGGCGTGAAGCTTAAGGCCAGAGGATGCCAAATATATATATTATGCGTTTTAAGCATTTTATTTCACTCTCCTTTGATTTTTAAACTCCCATTATTACTGTTGAGTTTGCTTTCGGTGGCGGCTGAGAATTTGACCGTGAAATGAAAATGCTTAGGGTTAGAAAATATTACGGGGTATATAAAGGATAGTTTTAATATTTTTTTATTTGATTATTTAATTTTATTCTAAGCAAATGCTATATTTACTTATTGTTAAAAATTCAATTAATCGCATATGATACCAAAAAAATCACAAAATTGGACACGTAGCTACAATTTGACATTACAGACCCAAAGAAACTGGTTTCGTCGAATTCCGACTCTGTTTGCTCACACAGCGTATTTTTAACCGTCAAAATACTTACTGTTTTTCACATTAAAAATCCGTACGGCCACACACTGACTCTAAAAAACATGAAAATTGAAATCTAGCAATAATTTAATATTGCGAATCCAACAAAATTAGTTTCGTCGAAAACGGAGGTCGTTTGCAAAACTGACTATTTTTAAAGCTCTAAATAACCCATTTAAATATATATATATATATATTTAAAAATAATTAAATTAAATATTTATAAATAAATATTATCGTATATATCCACACTAGAATATCATACAACTCCAATTGGATTTATAAATCGGTATTTCAAAATTCCCAATTATATCGATATTCGATTTATATATAAATTCCTTTTATAATATAAATATATATTTATAAATTTCAAAGGAATTCCATAGCGACTTTTCTAAAATTTGATTTGGACATAACTCAAAATCTACATGACAAAATCTCGATTTTTCTCTTTCATTGGAAAAATATAGTTCAATAGATTCAAACGTTTCTTGTTTCACAAAAATCCGACTTAAAACGGCTTCTGTATATTCGTTTAAAGTTCGAATCACCAAATTACGAAATGCAGCGCCATTTCAGGCTCGATTATAATTATAATATAAATTATACGTTCAGCTTTCATTCAAATAATATATTCGTTATTATAATTCAATTCTAAACTGAATTATATATATTTTGAATTGCCCAATTCACACCATATTGCCACTTCAGCAAATTTTGATTATTTCAGAATTAAATATATTATTTAATTATTATATTAATTAAATATTTACTATTATTTAATTAAACCACAATTAAATCCTCTAAACCACTATTTATATAATTAAATAAATTAATTATTATACCGTGAAAAATACGGGACATTACAAGGATGCTACTAATCCTATCTCTAATGAGTTTTCTTTCATAGGACATTACTAATCCTACCTCTGATGAGTCTTTTGTTCAGTTCTAACGAGTTGTACCCCAAAGATTTGAGTTAACCAAAACTCTGATACCAACTATAACGATACAGATTTCACTCGGACCTAATCGATCGCTAAATCGACCAAGACCGTTCGAAGCCCGGATACGCTAACTATGGGCATACAACACATCAGAACAAATAACATAAGACTTTTATAAACATCATAATAACGTTACATCAGAGTACAGAATATATTAGAGTACATCGAAAAATAAAACTACATCGGAAGATTAATTTACAATAAATTTAATACAATGCAGCGGAACCAATAAACTAACAAAGTGGAACCCTATCAGTTCTCTGGACGCAGCTTTAAGCTTCAATCCAGAATCCTGCTCAATAAATAAATATTTGCAAAACAAACCACTCGACTGCCCGTGTGGAAATAGGGGTACCCGAGTTTGCAAGTGAAAACAAACTACGAGTCAGTCATAGGACTGGTATGACCAATCCTACTTAACTTATTTAAATAATAAGGCTAATCACAGGACCACGCCGCTAACACGGAACGGGTTTACTCCATTGGATTGCCAGTGCATAAATAAAGAAAATCATTTAAACAACACAATGCTTTTTAGAAAAATGAAGCCATTATTATAAGACTCAGGTCCCATCACACAATGCAACGCAATCCGAAGGATAGAGTTTTACCTTATAATGGAAAAAAATGCTTGATATGCATAAAATGAAAATCATTTGATATTATTACAAGTGTCTAGTCAGTTTAAAACACTTTTCAATATGAATGTATCAATCCTAGACATCATAGTACCCCATCCTACTATGTCGCCATATATAGTTATAATCAAATCCGTGATGTCATATTGGAAATTGGGTTTCCATCATGAGTCAAGGAAAAGGATGGCTCCTTCTGATTCGAGACGCTCTAGCAAATTCCTCGGGATCACACCTACGGGCAACCCTTGGATCTTCAGGGCCGATCCACACACACTTTAGTGGATTAATTATTCCTGAACAATAGTTTCCTGGTCCTATCGGATCTATCACTTGGCCAGTAGCGACCAATCATAACTGAGGCGCCTCACAATCGATCATCCACATAAGTAAAAATGTATGGGCTCCATACCATGATACCACTTCTAGCTAGAAAGAAACACATGCACTCCCTATAGTCACGGTCCCGTCTCTAACTTATACTAGGGGGTGGAGCTCGCAAAGTAACGTTATACACAAAGCTATGCTAATTAAAGATGTGTTTTGATCGTCTACCACAAGGATTTGCTTTTCAACAAAAGCTTTGATCATTTGGATCTTAGCATGCCACATTGACAACCCACGCCATGTAACTGATGTCCATCAATATATAACGTCTAAGCTCGTACGTCTCAGAGAAGGGTGTTAAGAAAGAGAATAAATTCTCCGCTACTAAACAGATATATATTTAATAGAAATCAATCGACACAAAAAGAAATCCAATGTCAGACACACGTCCATTTACAAGTTCATTCTGGATTTGAACGAAACCGGAGACACCTTATTCCTTGTTCCATATGTCCAATACGGAAGAGAGCTCCTCGCATGTCTGGACAATCAAAAAGTACATCCGGACAACTACCACTATAACCCTTTCTTGGGAGCTAACCAATCTGGGGCATCTGTAGTCATCCATTCGATGTGAAAATCGCCTGTCTTCAACCATCATCTTTAGTATCTTCGACTTTTAGCCATCGTGTAATTATTTGAAATGACATTTAACTCAGCCTTTTCAAATAACTCTCGAATATATATAATTCAAATCAGTTCTTTTCTTAGTAAAACTCAATTCAATTTTTATAGATTAATGTCAAATGAATATAACCGTCCATATTACTTTATAAACCAAGGGAAATTGGTTTATTTTCACTTCATATTGTTTATAATATTTTATAATGATTTATCGTTATTTTTATTTATATAAAATAGCCCATTTAATTCGAATGACGTTTTATGTCATTACGCTGCCATGGCGCTGTTTTTATTCTGATTAAAATTACACATTTCTCAAAATCTAACTATTGGATCTTAACAAATTTAATATCGCTGGAAAGATCTTTCCAAAGCAAACCCGACGGTTTCTATTTTGTGAAAATCCAACGGTCAGATCTCTCGGTATAATTGTTTAAAATTATGATCCCAAGACGTGAACTACCGCACGAGATTTATTTTATTTTATTTCATATAGTTTTTTTTTTTGAAAATTGGTTCACTTTATTTTCTTCCAAAAAGCGTACAAGAGAAAGGTTAGCATACTCACCATTACAAAACCAAAAAACTTAAATTACAAGTAACTATAGAACTAGCTAAAAAGTAACTATAGAACTTACGCATGCGATTTACTTTTTAGCTAGTTCTATAGTTAGAAAGAATATTTTTAATGAACAAAAATATTTCATTACATGAAAATTTTGTATACTTTACATACATTTGTTAAAAATAAAATTTTTAATGAATAAACATATTTCATTACAAGTAAAGTTTGTACGCTTTAAATACACATGTTAAAAAGAATATTTTTAATACATACAAACATTCCTTTCAACACATGACCATTTAATTCACTTCATTAACATATTAAAAATGTTATTTTTATCAAAAAATAATATAATTCAACATATGACTATTTTTATCACTTCATTAACAAGTTAAAGATGACATTTCTATCTAATAAAATGTAATTCAACATATGATTCTTTTATTCTTCACTAACATGTTAAAGATGAAATTTTTATCTAACAAAAAATGTATTTCAACATATGTCTATTTTATTCATTTCACATACATGATAAAAATGATATTTTTATCTAACAAAAATACGATTCAAAATATGATTATTTTATTCTTCACTAACATGTTAAAGATGACATTTTTATCTAAGAAAATGTATTTCAACATATGTCTATTTTATTCATTTCACATACATGATAAAAATGATATTTTTATCTAGCAAAAATGTATTTCAACATATGCCTATTTTATTCATTTCACATACATTATAAAAATGATATTTTTATCTAACAAAAATGTATTTCAACATATGTCTATTTTATTAACCACATACATGATAAAAATGATATTTTTATCTAACAAAAATACAATTCAACATATGATTATTTTATTCATTTGACATACATGATAAAAATGATATTTTTATCTAACAAAAATGTTGAGATGACCCCAAACCCCGTACTGACGGCGGCAAGGGTAATCCTTGGAATATAACACAGAAACAGATAATAGCAGAACAGAATTAAATAAATACACCAGATAATGAACAATAGAATATACCGGATAAACGTAATCATCAGAGTTACACAGTATACAGGGTCATACTTAGTACAAATACAGTTCAGCTATACATAAATGTCTACAGCGGAAACAAACAAAATATCTACAATAGGAGCTGAACAGCATAAAAAGAGATAAATAATAGAATCCATCTTCAGCTCCAGCTATCCAGAAAGATCCAGCTAAACCTGAATACAAGGCTGCCCGTGTAGAAAAAGGGGCACCCGAGTTTGAAAGTGAAACAAACTACGAGTCAGTCATGGGACTGGTATGAGAAGTCTACTCAACACATTTGAAATAAGGCTAATCACAGGACCACGCCACTTTCATGGAACGGGTTTACTCCAATGGATGGCCAGTGCTTTTAAAACAAATCATTCTTTTAAAGATCGCAATGCTTTTTAAAAAAAATGAAGCCATTATAAGACTCAGTTCCCATCACACAATGCAACGCAAACCGGAGGATAAAGTTTTTACCTTATAACGGCCAAAATATGCTTGATACGAATAAAACAAAGGCATTTGATATTATTGCTAGTGTTTATATGTTTGAAAACAATTTCAATCATAACTATCAATCATAGACGGCATTAATGCCCCATACCACTATGTCGCCATATATAGGTATACAATCAAAACCGCACAGTCACGTATTTGGAAATTTGATTTCCGTCATGAACCAAGGCAAAAGATAGTCCTTACCGAGTTCGAGACAATCTAGCCTACCATGTCTCAGGATCAGAGCTCGAGTGACCCTTGGATCGTCAGGGCCGGTCCACCGATGTGGATTAAAATGCCTGAGCAATATGTCTCCCCGCCCTATGGGGCGCAAATGAGCCAACGAATGACTCCATCGGACCCGGATCGTCCGATCTAACCGAGGCGCCTCGCAACAGTAACAACCACATAAGTAAAATGTCAGGCCGTGTTTACACTGACACAACTCCTAGCTAGAAAGAAACGCATGCCCTCCCTGAGGTCCTTCTCCCGTTTCTGGTTCATACCGGGGTGTGAGGCTCGCGAATTTACGTTATACACAAAGCTACGCCACATAGGCGGGGCTTTGATCATCACCACAAGACTTTGCTTTTCAACAGAAGCCCTGATCACTGCATCTTAGTATGCCACACAGGCAATTCACACCGTGCAACTGATGGCTATCAATCACACAGAATAAATTCCAATGTCAGACACACTGTCCATTTGCAAGTCTGTTCTGGGTCTGAACGAAACCGGAGGCACTAAATACCTCGCAAACCCATCGATCACCACGTACGTCTGGACGATCACCACTCATTATCCATATTTCGGGATGCCTCCTAATCAGGACCTCGGTTGCCATCCAAACGAGGTGAAGATCTCTGGTCTTCGAACACCGTCTTCATCTTCGATTTCTTATCGTCGATTCAGTTATTCAGAATGGGATAAACCCGGTCTTTTTGAACAACTCGCGTATATAATAAACAAATGCAACACTGACATACACACGCATCATTTCAATTCATTAGTCACTAACCGTCAATCAGTAAGAGAACGATTTCCCAAATATTAACCCCGAAGGCCGAAACCAACATCAGATCAACACCCAGGAAACCATTCGACTTAGCGAACCTTCATTTAATTTCTAAATCACATCCATATCGTTTATAATATTTTATAACGATTTATCGCTATTTTTATTTATTTTAAAATAGCCAATTTATTCAAAATGACGCTTCGGGCCATAACGCGGCCGTGGCGCTGTTTTTCTTCAGATTTGATTTACACATATCTGAAAATCTAATCGTTGGATCTTCACAAAATTTACATCATTAGAAAGATCTTTTCAAAACGAATCCAACGGTTCCAGTTTCGGGAAAATCCGACGGTTGGATCTCCCGGTATAATCCTTTGAAGTTTCGATTTCGAAATACAAACTGCTGCGTCGTTATTCGATTAAATATAATTATATTTATATATATAAATAAATATAATCGATTTTGGCGCTGTTTTTCTTCAGATTTGAATTAAACATTCCAGACAATCCAACCGCTGGATTTTTATAAAGTTGGTGCCGTTGGAAAGATATTTCCAAAGCGAACCCAACGGTTGCGATTTCAGGAAAATTCGATGGTCGGATCTCCCGGTATAATCGTTTGAAATCACGGTTTCAAAATACGAACTGCAACGTTGTTATTCGATATAATTTAATTCTATTTATATATATATATATATATATATATATATATCGATTCTTCGATTTCAAAGCTATATTCTTTTCATACATTTGATAAAAATGATATTTTTATCCAACTGTCTTCTATTTCAACACTTCACTATATTTAACAATTCATGTATATAATAAAAATGTGATTTTTATTGTAAAACAATTCATTTCAAAACACTATTATTTTATATAGTTCATATAGGTAATAAAAATAGGATTTTTATTATAAAACAATTTCTTTCAAAAGGAGATTATTTTATATAGTTCATATAGATGATAAAAATGTGATTTTTATTATAAAACAATTTATTTCAAAACAAGATTATTTTATACATTTCATATTGATGTTAAAAATGGGATTTTTATTATAAAACAATTTCTTTCAAAATATGAATATCATTCAACACATGAATTTCAATTCAACGAATGAATTTCGATTCAACACATGAAGGTTTTCTATTCAACGAATAAATATAGTTTCAACAAATGAAAATAATTCAAACACATGAATATTATTCAAAATTTCGGCAGCATAACGGCAGGGTAGTTAAAACCGGGACCGTCCCTAGTACGACTCCTCGCTCTACCTTAAAACCTCGCGGTTTTTTACAATGGTTAATCAGGCATCTATTTCGCACGCAGGCGGCATGTATATTTATTTCATTTCCACAAACTAATCCTATGTGGTTTCAACCAAATATTTCTCAACCACAAATGGGTATTTTTCAACCACAATCAATTAATATCAACCACAAACAATTCCAATCAACCATTCGCTATCAATCAATTTTCACACCAATCACAATCAATAAATATCGTCCATGGTTTGTGGACGAGGGGTGTATATATATATATATATATAGCAATTCACTTCTATTTCAACACATATATAATTTTTACAACGCATATATAACTTATACATCGAACGTACAACTTATACAATGCTTATACATGAGGTGTACAACACTTATATAACCCATACATCGACCATATAATTTATACATCGTCGTTTTCCATATCGTTTATAAATTAGAAATCTCACATTGGGTTCCACTCCACTAAAAATAGCAGAAGGCTCAGAGAAATATGCGGTCTCTTCTAGAATGTAGAAGACGTCCACACGAGTCCACTGTCTCTTGTTTCACTGAATTTCGTCAAGAAACGAAAAAGATATGATTTTTCAAAGTTTGCAACGGTTTAAAGGTGTTATTTTCAATTCAGAATAATCAAAGCCGCGTACCTCAGGTTGGGTTCGAAACTAGGTTTCGAATTTTCTTCCAATCCATGTAGCTAGGGGTCGATCGGCCAATGCAGCAGCGTTGCGCTTGGTGAGGCGCACCTACGCCTAGGGGTGGGGTCTAGCTCGTAGCTCCGACGAGGGCGGAATTGGCGAAGAAGCGGGCTGACTTCAGGGGCGCGATTCACGAAGAATACTCCACGATTGAGGGCATGGTTGGTATAGATTTGAAGGTGAGAAGTGTTGTATATAACAGTGTTGTATACACAATTATATTATTTTTGTTTGATGATAACAACCAAATATATTTTATTATTGAATGTGTTTGTAACTGTACTGGTATACTATACATCAGACAGGAATATAATATTTCTATTTAAATAAAATACAACTATACAGAATTTTAAATATTCACACAGTATTTTATTTGAATAAGAATATTTTATTTCGATATTTAAACAGTACAGATTTACAGCTCCACTATTTGTACATACATCACTGATATACATTCCATTATATTCAATTTCGTACTTAGCTCCTCTTTACAACACTTACACTTTCATATACATTACATTTCTATACAGTTCACTCATATATAGTGACACATATGAACATCATCATCTTCAGTCTTCTTGTCTTCACAGCATTCCATAGTCAATCTAGTTCATCATCTGCTCACCTGTCACATAAAACAAGAACACACACAGTAGACTGCAACAAAAATAAGATTATAAACAAACAAATAAAAAATTATTTTTAAATTTTATTTGCCTCAGAATTACGGTGTGTTTCTCATCATTTTTCTAGACTTGGTATGATATGCAGAGACAGAAAAGATCGTCTGGATGGCTGCATATACACACGTGTGCACTGCCTCGCCAATCCAGTGTGCAACTGAGGAGTAGCCGCGTGGACCTTCTCGACTCAGTGCAAATCAATGTGCAAGTGGTCGAGATCAAATCAATTTTCAAAATAGCACAAACAAGGTTCAAATCAAAGCAGCAATGAAAATTGATCGAGAAGGCAAAAACAGCAAGTTTAGTGAATGGCATAACCAAGTGTGAGTGCAAGGGTCGAGCAAGTGGAAGTTTCAGCTCAACACAGTCACCATGATAGAGAAAATATAAAACAATCTATGAAACAACATATTTTAAATCTGGTAGAAACATACACTAAGCAAGGTACAAGTCAACATAAAAGTCAATGACTCAAGGCAAGCATCAATGAAACATTGAAATGGTTCAGCACAAAGGGTTCAGACATGTTCAACACAGCATGGTCATGGTGCAACTACTTGATGGAAAAACTAGAGGAGCAACATACAGGAGCAAAACCTTTCAGAAAGTTCAAGTGAACACAGGCAGCATGGGCAAATGGTCGAGCACAAGTCAATATGATAGCAAAGTTGTTTACAAGTTCAAGCAGATTCAACTATGTTCATGGATAAAGGCAAGTGTAGACAAGATAGCTCAAGTGGGTCAGGTTGAAAACAAGGCAGTGAACAACATGATGAAGTTTATGCAGTGTTGAAATTCATATATACATGTAATGTACACAGCATGTTCTAAGGGGAAGTGACATGCAATACATATGAAATAAAGTCCAAATAAAAAGCATTGATCAGACAAGAAAAAGGAACAGTACAACGTAAAATAGGAAAAAACAAGCTAAATGGTTCAGCCCAGTATTTCAGGCACACTACAAAGCATTTGGATATAGTACATGTAACAACAATAATAAAGCAGTTCTGTACACTGAATGGAAGTGCAGGCTCAAATGGCCAGATCAACATTGATCAGCATCAAGTTAGTATACATGTACCAAGTCAGGAGCAACATAGATGTACAAGTCAGGCATGCAAGGGTGTGGTGCATTATACAAGTGGTAAACAAGAATGATCGAGCTCATATAAACAAAGCAAATACTATGATGCATGCAATCAGTAATGAAGCCATAATAAAGCCAGCTTTTATTAAAATCAAGTTTTCAGGAATTACATGAATTTAAGTTTTTTTTAAGATCAGCAATGGTTCAAAATAACTGCAGTTAAAACAGGTTCATGGAAACATGATGTAAGCAATTGGAAATATGACAGAGCCAAGCCTAATTCAAGTCAAATGGCCACAGGTGCATAAGCACTCAAATTCAGGGAAGCATAGTGTGTACGCAAAACATGAATGGCAAGCTTTAAATCTGGAAAGGCAAAACCAAATAGTTCAGCACATATTTATGTATGGAACAAGTTACGGTGGCAAGCATTAGTTAATCAGTCATGGCACAATTCATGTGATACAAGTAACAAGCAAGAGGGTGCCATAAATAAGACATAACAAGCAATGGATGTGTGATAAAAATTTAGCATCTGTTCTTATCAAAGAATAACACAAATTCAAAGTCAAGGAAGTCAAGCGAAGTATCTGTTCAAAGTGTTTAGCAAATCAAAATCAGTTTTCAAAATATCCATGAAGCATAAAAAAATTAATTCGAAACTTACTGAAAAGTATTTTAGAAATGGTCAACCAGAAAGGAAATCCGAAGGTTCCAGAAATCAAGTTACTAATTCAAAGTCAAGAGTTTCATCACGCAACAATTCCAGCAAGATCGGGTATTTCAAACTCAAGATCAATTCAAAGCCAAGGATCTCAAAAAGCCCAAAATTCACGCACATATCAAACCGAGTCCAAGCATCGAAATCAGAGCATATAATTCTGATTTTAATCCTATAAATAACACCCACATCCTCATCGGCAGAAAATTATCCAAGTTCAAGCACAATCAAGAGAAACTCGAATTAAAAAAACATACCAGAGAAAAAGTAAGCAACTTGGACTCAAATCGAAGCAATTGAAAGCAACATCGAAGTTGCGCATCAAAGAATCGCACTCCATCACTCAAGCGCAGAGATTTGGGGGAAGACTGAAGAAACCCTAGGAATTTCTCAAGAGCCGCCGCCATTTCTTTATTTCAGAGAAAAGAGTCGGGCTAAAATAAAGTGGTGAAGCAATAACAAAAGTGGCCGGTCAAGTTTTAAGGGGATGACCCATTTATTTTAAGTCCTAAAGGCTTTTTAAATTTTTTAATTTGTTTCGTCTTTCGTTTCAATTTGTAATCAGTCTACAGTTTTCTAGTTTGTCTCTAAAACTAAGGAGACGAATTACAGGGTTTGTAATTCGGGGAAATCTGGTTTTGGGGATAAAAACCAGTGCAGGGTTTTGAGCGTAGGGTTAAGAACAGTTGGGAGCGAGTGTCGCGAGTTTACAGGGGATTGTAAGCGTAGAGATTGTTTTAACTCCTAGTAGAAACCTTGGGGAATGCAGCAGTAGGCAGGGTTTTGCCGAAGCTGGGTATATCTGTGTGTTATTTATTTTCCGCATTTATTCTGATAATTATCTGTGCTGTGATTATTTAATTACTCTGTGAAAATCTGCGATTAACCCTATTCACCCCCCCCCTCTAGGGTTAATTTAGATCCTACAAGTGGTATCAGAGCAGGTATTTTTCGTTTTATTTTAACTCTAGAGTCATGAATTTGTCTAACAACGCTTTTTCTGAGGGTCAGTCCATAGCTAGGCCACCAATGTTTAATGGAACTGATTATGCATATTGGAAAGCTAGGATGAAAATTTATTTGAGTTCAGTCGACTATGACGTGTGGGATATTATTGAAACGGGTTATAGAACACCCACTGTTATAGTTAGTGGTGTTGAAATTCCTAAATCAAAAGACAGGTGGGATGCTAATGATAAAAAATTATTTTCAACTAATGCCAAAGCGATGAATGCTTTAATCTGTGCTCTTGATAAAACTGAATTTAATCGAATTTCTCATTGTGAGACTGCGCAGGAAATATGGCATACATTGGAGGTCACACACGAAGGTACATCTCAAGTAAAGGAATCTCGTCTCGCTCTACTCAGCAACGAATATGAAAATTTCTCTATGCAAAAAGACGAAGATATAAAAGAGATGTATGGACGCTTTTCATCACTGGTCTAAAATGCAAAAGCTCTTGGCAAAACCTATACCGAAGTGGAATTGATCAGAAAAATACTGAGAGTGCTACCGATGAATTTTGAAGCAAAGGTGACGGCGATTCAAGAATCAAAAGATCTGAATAAAGTAAGCATGGAAGAGTTGATCGGAAATCTGATTACTTACGAGATGGAGTTGAAAGAAAGAGAAGAACGAAAGGATTCTGAATCAAAGAAGAAGACGATCGCTCTAAATAATTCTATTGAAAGTAATGATGATGATCCCGCTGAAGAGCTAGCCATGGTTTTGAAAAAGTGGGCCAAAGGAAAATACAAGCCACAAAAGAAGAAAACTGTCAAATCCGAAAGTTCCGAAAGTTCAGACGATGAAGTATTTTGCTACAACTGCAAGAAACCCGGACATATCAAACCAAATTGTCCACAGCTCAAAAATGAAAAGAAGAAGAAGTTCAGAAGAAAGAAGAAAGCTTTTGCTGCTACATGGGATGACGAAGAAGGAGAAGAAATTTCTGAAAGTGAACAAGAGGAAGCTAATTTATGTCTTATGGCTCAATCTGATTCAGAAAGAAGTGAAAAGGATTCAAGTGAGGTATCGAATTTTACTTATAAAGATTTAATTTTAATGTGTCACGATCTCACAAAAACCGTTGATTCTCTTGAACTAAAAGTTAAGAAATTAAAATCTGATAGATCAAAACTAGTTCAAGAAAATAACAGTTTAGAAACAAAACTTGAAAAAGTTAAGAATTCACCGTTTTCAGAATGCAAAAAATGTCAATTTTTGAGTAACGATTTTTTTAAATTAAAAACTGATCTTGAGTTACTTAAAAGTGAAAACATGAATTTGAAAAATGAAAATCTTGATTTTGAAAAAGTGATTGAAAAGTTTAGAGAATCAGAAAAACTTGATTTTGAAAAACAAAAACAATTTGAAATTGAAATTTCCAAGTCCAATGCTAAAATCAAAGCACTTGAAAACAAAAATTTGATTTTAAAAAAAACTGACGCTGAAAAGAGGAAAAACGCTATCAATCGTTGTTCAAATTTAATGAAAGAAAATAGTTATCTTAAATTTAAAATTCAACGACTTCAGTCAGCTTTGACTAAATTTTCTAAAGGAGAGAAATCGTTGAATATGTTGTTAAAAAATCAATTCTTTGTTCAGAATAAAAAGGGACTTGGATTTGAATCTAATCAAGTTGAAAACCAAAATTTTAATGATTTTAAAAATCCTTTAATTGGCTTTGAAAACAATCAAATTGAATTTTTGAAATTTAATAATTTCAAAGGGTTTTTAAATCATAAACAAATTGATAACTCGTTTAAAAACAATTCATTTAAATCTGTTTGGATTCCAAAAATTAACAAAATAAATTTAAGCAAATCTAAACAAATTTGGGTCCCAAAGGGTACGCTAGTGAATAGTAATGGATTGTTATATAAACGGGTTTGGGTACCAAAACATGTAAACAAAGATAAGAGTGGTAAAACAACTTTTGTTAGACCACTTGATCATATAAACATTTAGGTACTGTGGGAGGCTGAGGAACAACTGTGCTTAAGTTAGATAAAATTCAAGTTGATTCATATATCAAATTATTTGGAGTTCCTTAGCCATAGATTCAGAGTTGGAGATTCATTGCATCACGTTGATTATGGTAAGTCAGGTATGATCTCTAAACTCGTACTTTTATTCCTTTTAGTTTATTTTTTATTTTTATTTTAAAAAAAAATCATTCGTTATGGATTGATGAAATTCTTGGATTATAAATTTTTTTTTTGGTGATTTCAAACGATTATCTTCAGATTTGATAAGTTGACTGTTTCTTGAGTTTGTCTAAAAATTCTCTGAGGATGTCACTTGTGATTCTTGCTTTGAAAATGATCTTATGCTGCTCTGATAAGGAAATTGATTTGATTCATTTAAGTAATGATAAGTTACAAAATCAGTAACTGGATTTAGTTAAAATTCATAGACAATTTGAATTAAATATATAAGTTTTTCAAAATTGTCTAGGAACAATCAGCATTAGAAAAATTAGATAATTTCATATTCTACTGATTGATTTTTGAAACTGATTTTCAAACTTGCATTGATTTTTTTTTTAAAAAAACTCCTCTTGAAATTGATATTTTCAACTTTAAAATTATTTTTGATTATTTATTCAAAAAATTGAAATTATTGATTAATTTGAACCGTTTTGGGACTCATCAAAATTATTGATAGATTTATGAAACTGTGATGAGTTGCGACTATGGTATAATTCATAACTAGAAGAGATATTATTTTAAATCTCATGATGATTAAACAAATTTTATAATATCTTTGAATTAGAGCTTATTTCACGACCATCTTCTATATCTACCATATTTCTGTCATTCATCATAGTTTTATTTAATTTGGGGAGTTCTAATTATTCTTGAAATTAAAAAAATTAAATAAATAAATAAATAATTTATCCTTGGTATTCACTCCCATTTAAAAATCCTCGCGGTTATGCGTGGGTGAATTACCTTAATTTCTATGTGCTTCCATTCTCACTTAAAAGACCTTCGGGCTGTGCATGGATGGAACTCATTAGAAAGGATAAAGTTAAGTTACTACTAACCCCATTTAAAAGACCTTTGGGCTATGCGTGGTTAGAAAGTGCTTAACATTTTTTTTAGCATATTTAAAATCTTTAAAATTCATATTTAAATATTCAATTTTTATTGAACTCTCCTCATTCGATAAAATCCATCGTAAATCCATTCATTCTAAAAGTGAAATTTGCTTCTGATTTAAAGATTATTATGATTTTTGTTTGATTAAATGGGTTTTACAATATATATTCTCTCTCTTGATTTGAATCTATATTTTTAGTCCATATTCATCACTGTTTCAATTTCTATTATCCTTTTGATGATAACAAAAGGGGGAGAATTGTCAAGATTTTGACTAATGAGTATTTAATTCAAAAATATTTTAAGATTGGAAATTAAATATCTAGAGGGAGAATGGTCAATTGGATTTCATCATTCATATTTTTTCCACATATATAGGGGGAGTTCAGTTGTAGGGGGAGCATACAAATAGGGGGAGTAATATATTTCACGTTCAAACACATTCAAAATCTCTTATTTGTTTGTCATCATCAAAAGGGTGAGATTGTTGTATATAACAGTGTTGTATACACAATTATATTATTTTTGTTTGATGATAACAACCAAATATATTTTATTATTGAATGTGTTTGTAACTGTACTGGTATACTATACATCAGACAGGAATATAATATTTCTATTTAAATAAAATACAACTATACAGAATTTTAAATATTCACACAGTATTTTATTTGAATAAGAATATTTTATTTCGATATTTAAACAGTACAGATTTACAACTCCACTATTTGTACATACATCACTGATATACATTCCATTATATTCAATTTCGTACTTAGCTCCTCTTTACAACACTTACACTTTCATATACATTACATTTCTATACAGTTCACTCATATATAGTGACACATATGAACATCATCATCTTCAGTCTTCTTGTCTTCACAACATTCCATAGTCAATCTAGTTCATCATCTGCTCACCTGTCACATAAAACAAGAACACACACAGTAGACTGGAACAAAAATAAGATTATAAACAAACAAATAAAAAATTATTTTTAAATTTTATTTGCCTCAGAATTATGGTGTGTTTCTCATCATTTTTCTAGACTTGGTATGATATGCAGAGACGGAAAAGATCGTCTAGATGGCTGCATATACACACGTGTGCACTGCCTCGCCAATCCAGTGTGCAACTGAGGAGTAGCCGCGTGGACCTTCTCGACTCAGTGCAAATCAATGTGCAAGTGGTCGAGATCAAATCAATTTTCAAAATAGCACAAACAAGGTTCAAATCAAAGCAGCAATGAAAATTGATCGAGAAGGCAAAAACAGCAAGTTTAGTGAATGGCATAACCAAGTGTGAGTGCAAGGGTCGAGCAAGTGGAAGTTTCAGCTCAACACAGTCACCATGATAGAGAAAATATAAAACAATCTATGAAACAACATATTTTAAATCTGGTAGAAACATACACTAAGCAAGGTACAAGTCAACATAAAAGTCAATGACTCAAGGCAAGCATCAATGAAACATTGAAATGGTTCAGCACAAAGGGTTCAGACATGTTCAACACAGCATGGTCATGGTGCAACTACTTGATGGAAAAACTAGAGGAGCAACATACAGGAGCAAAACCTTTCAGAAAGTTCAAGTGAACACAGGCAGCATGGGCAAATGGTCGAGCACAAGTCAATATGATAGCAAAGTTGTTTACAAGTTCAAGCAGATTCAACTATGTTCATGGACAAAGGCAAGTGTAGACAAGATAGCTCAAGTGGGTCAGGTTGAAAACAAGGCAGTGAACAACATGATGAAGTTTATGCAGTGTTGAAATTCATATATACATGTAATGTACACAGCATGTTCTAAGGGGAAGTGACATGCAATACATATGAAATAAAGTCCAAATAAAAAGCATTGATCAGACAAGAAAAAGGAACAGTACAACGTAAAATTGGAAAAAACAAGCTAAATGGTTCAGCCCAGTATTTCAGGCACACTACAAAGCATTTGGATATAGTACATGTAACAACAATAATAAAGCAGTTCTGTACACTGAATGGAAGTGCAGGCTCAAATGGCCAGATCAACATTGATCAGCATCAAGTTAGTATACATGTACCAAGTCAGGAGCAACATAGATGTACAAGTCAGGCAGGCAAGGGTGTGGTGCATTATACAAGTGGTAATCAAGAATGATCGAGCTCATATAAACAAAGCAAATACTATGATGCATGCAATCAGTAATGAAGCCATAATAAAGCCAGCTTTTATTAAAATCAAGTTTTCAGGAATTACATGAATTTAAGTTTTTTTTAAGATCAGCAATGGTTCAAAACAACTGCAGTTAAAACAGGTTCATGGAAACATGATGTAAGCAATTGGAAATATGACAGAGCCAAGCCTAATTCAAGTCAAATGGCCACAGGTGCATAAGCACTCAAATTCAGGGAAGCATAGTGTGTACGCAAAACATGAATGGCAAGCTTTAAACCTGGAAAGGCAAAACCAAATAGTTCAGCACATATTTATGTATGGAACAAGTTACGGTGGCAAGCATTAGTTAATCTGTCATGGCACAATTCATGTGATACAAGTAACAAGCAAGAGGGTGCCATAAATAAGACATAACAAGCAATGGATGTGTGATAAAAATTTAGCATCTGTTCTTATCAAAGAATAACACAAATTCAAAGTCAAGGAAGTCAAGCGAAGTATCTGTTCAAAGTGTTTAGCAAATCAAAATCAGTTTTCAAAATATCCATGAAGCATAAAAAAATTAATTCGAAACTTACTGAAAAGTATTTTAGAAATGGTCAACCAGAAAGGAAATCCGAAGGTTCCAGAAATCAAGTTACTAATTCAAAGTCAAGAGTTTCATCACGCAACAATTCCAGCAAGATCGGGTATTTCAAACTCAAGATCAATTCAAAGCCAAGGATCTCAAAAAGCCCAAAATTCACGCACATATCAAACCGAGTCCAAGCATCGAAATCAGAGCATATAATTCGGATTTTAATCCTATAAATAACACCCACATCCTCATCGGCAGAAAATTATCCAAGTTCAAGCATAATCAAGAGAAACTCGAATTAAAAAAACATACCAGAGAAAAAGTAAGCAACTTGGACTCAAATCGAAGCAATTGAAAGCAACATCGAAGTTGCGCATCAAAGAATCGCACTCCATCACTCAAGCGCAGAGATTTGGGGGAAGACTGAAGAAACCCTAGGAATTTCTCAAGAGCCGCCGCCATTTCTTTATTTCAGAGAAAAGAGTCGGGCTAAAATAAAGCGGTGAAGCAATAACAAAAGTGGTCGGTCAAGTTTTAAGGCGATGACCCATTTATTTTAAGTCCTAAAGGCTTTTTAAATTTTTTAATTTGTTTCGTCTTTCGTTTCAATTTGTAATCAGTCTACAGTTTTCTAGTTTGTCTCTAAAACTAGGGAGACGAATTACAGGGTTTGTAATTCGGGGAAATCTGGTTTTGGGGATAAAAACTAGTGCAGGGTTTTGAGCGTAGGGTTAAGAACAGTTGGGAGCGAGTGTCGCGAGTTTACAGGGGATTGTAAGCGTAGAGATTGTTTTAACTCCTAGTAGAAACCTTGGGGAATGCAGCAGTAGGCAGGGTTTTGCCGAAGCTGGGTATATCTGTGTGTTATTTATTTTCCACATTTATTCTGATAATTATCTGTGCTGTGATTATTTAATTACTCTGTGAAAATCTGCGATTAACCCTATTCACCCCCCCCCCCCTCTAGGGTTTATTTAGATCCTACAAGGAGGAGTACTACAAAAAGTTGAACTGGGGCAGTGGGTTTCGTTGATCGGAGCGGCCAGAAATTGGCCTGGAAGCGGCGAACAGCTTTCCGCCGTATATCGATGTAGCGGGAGAGAGAAAAAGAAAGTTTTTCTCTTTTTTTTTATAAAAAAGTATGATTGGCCCGTGGGTTTTAAAGGGGTTTACTGACACGACCACCGATCTAAACCCAACGACTGTCCTCCCTAGCGTTTTACCCCCATTCTGAACACAATGGGATATGTTTCGTAGGCCAATTCGACTGTTTCAGTCAGTTTTCCTTCAAATTAAAATACAAAACATTCAATATTTGATTTGAACGTACATTTCAATTTGCCAGGGCCACAAACTGACTCAAAAAATTCCAGAAAAATAAATCTAGCTATGTTTTGACGATACGGTCCCAACAAAACCAGTTTTGTCGAATTCTGAGACCGTTTGCAAAAAGGCCCATTTCTGGTCGATCCAATTTAACTTCAATTGACCAAAACACGTTTTCCTTTGCCACGCTCACATACTAGCTTCAAAAATTATGAAATTTGAAACCTTGCAATAACTTTACATCCCGGATCCAACAAAAGTGGTTTCGTCGAATTCCGAGGTTGTATGCAAAATGGCCAATTTCATGGGCTATATAAATTCCATAGCGACCTTTCTGAAAATACATTTGGCCATAACTTTTGCTTTCCGCTATGAAAATTCGATTTTTCAGATTCGTTAGAAAGGTATTCACTAACAGATTTAAATATTTTTGGTTTCACTCAAATCCGTTTTGTTTTGCACCCGGTATAGTCCAACAAAGTTTGAATTCAATTTTTGAAACTGCAGCGCCATTTCAGGCCTCGTTTATAATTATAATTAATTATATTCGTTTTCAAACGTCGATTCAAGCTCACTTTTCATTGCTATTATTTAAAATATTTACTTTAAATATTTAAAATCCATTATTTTAGCCAATTTAAAAAATTTAAATTGGTTCAGATTTTCTGGGTCGTTACAAATGTATTTCAACATATGTCTATTTTATTACTCACATACATGATAAAAATGATATTTTTATCTAACAAAAATACAATTCGACATATGATTATTTTATTCATTTCACATACACGATAAAAATGATATTTTTATCTAACAAAATGTATTTCAACATATGTCTATTTTATTCATTTCACATACATGATAAAAATGATATTTTTATCTAACAAAAATACGATTCAACATATGATTATTTTATTCTTCACTAACATGTTAAAGATGACATTTTTATCTAACAAAAATGTATTTCAGCATATGTCTATTTTATTCATTTCACATACATGATAAAAATGATATTTTTATCTAATAAAAATACAATTCAACATATGTCCATTTAATTCATCTCACATACATGATAAAAATGATATTTTTATCTAACAAAAATACGATTCAACATATGATTATTTTATTCTTTACTAGCATGTTAAAGATGACATTTTTTTCTATTAAAAATGCATTTCAACATATGTCTATTTTATTCATTTCACCTACATGATAAAAATGATATTTTTATCTAATAAAAATAGGATTCAACATATGATTATTTTATTCTTCGCTAACATGTTAAAGATGACAATTTTATCTAACAAAAATGTAATTCAACATACGATTCTTTTTATTACTTCATTAACATGTAAATGATGACATTTTTATCTATCAAAAATGTAATTCAATATATGATTCTTTTTATTACTTCATTAACATGTAAAAGATGACATTTTTATTTAACAAAAATGTAATTCAACATATGATTCTTTTTATTACTTCATTAACATGTAAAAGATGACATTTTCATTGGTTTACACAAACAATAAAAATATGATTTTTATTGTTAAAACATTTTATTTCAAACATGAATATTTTTAGTGATTCATACATATGCTAAAAATCATATTTTTAATCCAAGTAATGAATTTCATTTCATGAAAATTTTGTATATCACATATATAATCTAAAAATCATATTTTTATCTAATAATGAATATTCCATTTCATGACAATTTTATATATAGCATATATAATCTAAAAATCATATTTTTATCTAATTTCATTTATTGAAAATTTTATATATCACATATATAATCTACAAATCATAATTTTATATAACTAATGAATATTCCATTTCATGACAATTTTATATATCGCATGTATAATCTAAAAATCATATTTTTATCTAATTAATGAATATTCCATTTCATGAGAATTTTAAATATCGCATATATAATCTATTTTCCATTTTCATGTGACTTTAGAAATCTCACATAATAGGGTATGAGAAATACATCAAGACAACATGAAGAACATTAGCATTAACATGGTGACAAAGACACAATGATAACAGTAAATTAATAGCAAAGAGGCAACAATAAAAGACAACCAATAAACATGGCATAAACACCAAACAAAGCATCAACCATTATATTTCAATTTGCATTGATGTTGAAAAACTTACATAAAGTAAATCGTGAGATAACTCACCTTGCGTGGATATGATGAATACAAGAAACAAGCGACCAATCTTAAGCAACAAATTTGAAATTGAGAATCCTTTATTTTTGGGAAGGAGGATGGACAAAATTTTAAGAAGAAGAGGATACCATGAAGTTTAGGGAAGCGGAGGCTGATAAAGTTGAAAGGAATTTAGGTTTACTTACTTTTGTTTATGTGGAGAGGAAAAAGAAGATCTAAAATTTATAGAAGATAATCGTGGAGAAGAGAAAAGAAGAATGAGGAAGGAAATTGAAAAGGATACGTGATTTATTCCTCATTTGTGTCTCTTCATATGTTGTATGTTACAATGGAAATCATTTGGCTGAGGTGGCGTATTTATTTCTCATTTAAATTTCAAAAGTAAGTCATAGTGAGAAAGAGAATAAACAGAAAGAAATGAATGCATATTAAATGAAAACAATGGAGTAGAGAGAAAGGAGGCGGTGAATTTGAGGAAAGTAGAAAAGAATGATGAAAGAAAAATAAATTTGCGTGAAATGTGAATAGAGAAATGTTGTGCATTATTTATTTTTTTCCAAAAAAAATATTTAATAGGAAAACGTGACTTTAATTGAGAAGTTGCAAGAGATAGAAATGGAACGGGGTAGAACAGGAGAAGAAAGAAATATCATGAGATATTTAAGAAAGGGTAATTAAAAAAGAATGCGTCAATTTTGACGGAGTGGAATAGTGCAGTATTAAGGAAGTAATCAGGAGGACACTGAAAATGAATGCAGCTGTTCACATTTCAAAATAAATAAATTAACGAACGTTACACTTTGAATAGACAAGGAAAATATAAAAGTGGATGACTAAAGATATACACATGTATGTTGTCATAATTTATTTCGTTTAGAATCTACATATTATTTTAAATCAACCTATCAGCATATATTAATAAATCTCATTAATAACATCATAATTTTATTTAAAAACCTTTTTAAATTCAACAATTTAATTTAAAAATGGAATTTTTAAATTCTGATGCATTTTCTAACGAAATTTCCTTAAAATAAATTTTCAAATAGCTTCTGATTTTCCGGGTTGTTACAAAACAGATATATATTTAGCAAAGGTCAACAATACAGTTCGAAATACAATGTTAGACATGAAATCCTGTCTTTAACTGGGTTAAAGAACCAATGTCATTTAAAACATAGTTCACGATAAACCAAAAATCACATTCCATTAATTATGGAATCTTCACGAAAAAACAGATCAATATATAATCGATATCAATTTTCGTATCTGGCTAATAATATAAATGGAATAATAACAAAGCCTTTTAAATTCCATATATATTAACAGTCTTCCTCCATAGAAGCTCACTTCGTTTATTACCAAATCGAATTCCATTCCGTTCCAAATTATTTTATTAAATTGGAAAATTTTACTTTGGAAAATTTCCATTAAATCTTAATAAAAAGATTGATAAATTCCAAATCCCATTTCACTGTAAATCGGGTTAAATAATGAATGTCGTTAAAAACACAGTTCATAATAACCTCAATTCACATTCCATTTTATTCCAATTACTAAATATAATTGGAAATTCTAATAATCTTAATTAAAAGATATTCTTTTCACACGGGGTTTAAGAACAGTGTTAGTAAAGACACCGTTCATGACAAACCCATAATCCCATTTGATATTAAATACAAGGCTCTGAAAAGAAATTTTATCGGCTTATATTCAATATTAAATTCCGAAACCAACAAATATCGTATTGGAAATAACAATATATATATATAATATCTCCCAAATTTCAATAACGATATCCATATAACCACGAAATTCAATATCGAAATATTCCGAAGATTATTTCCATTCTAATTTGTTCATTGGAAATTTCTGATTATATTAAAACCATTAACAAATCCAATTTATTTTATTTAAAAATTATTGGATTTCAAATCTAGTTAATAACTAGTTCATTTTGATAAAAATATATTTTTATCATTACAAACAAGGAATTTTTCATCCAAATTCTTTTTAAATCATTTATTATGATTTTACACAAATTATTAATATTTTTAATAGTATTATCAAGGACCGTACAGTCGATTTCCGTAAATGGTCATCGAACTGCACTTACAACGACCTTTTCCAAATTTGATTTGGACATAATTCAAAATCCAGCCGCTAGATTTCAAATATCTTATATTCGTTGGAAAGCCCGTTTCGATACGAACCCAACAGTTTCGGTTAGGAGAATACGGCGGTCGGATCTCCAGTAATGTCAATTTGAAGTTAATGGTCGAAATTCGTGAATGGTCACGGAGCAGCGCGTTCTATTCAGGCCATTAACATGTATAATATATGTATGTATATATATATATATGTATATATATTATATTTCGTCGATTTCCATTTAAAACGTATTTTATAAATCGTTTATAAATTCATTTTAAAGTGATTCTAACTTCATTTTCAATTTTAAATCAAAATTGAATACTCTTTATCATTATAATATATAAATGATAATATTTTCAAAATATCAGATTTTGAAATCATTTCCTTTTCGATATTCATTATAAAAATGAATAAAATAGATATAAATATTGTTCGCATCAAAATGGTGCATCTCTAATCAACACGGCTTCATATATTTCAATATTTTCGTGTCCATCCCAAATCGGACATTAAAATCACATTTTAACCTTTTACGGAATATTATTTTAAAATATTCGTTATTTAAAAATAATTCCTTATTTTAAAATATTCGTTCTTTCTGAATTGGAATTAGACACGGTCAATTACCATATAATGTTATTTATATGGATTTCATACACGCATGTATACCACAACACTGACAAACAATCAACCATTATCCAGAGTGCATTAGAAAACTGCATAAGCATTAAATATAAATAATTAACGCTTACAACAGTCTGTCAACCCATCGGTTGACATACAATTAAACAATTGGGATTAGTGTACGTTAAATATTATCACAATACCCGTGTGGAGTTTCAACCATCAAATAATTATTATTATTATTTGTGCACTTGGACGATGTGTAAAAATTGTCGTCCCAATCGATATCATAAAAATTGACGAGCATAACAAGTCGTCCGACTTGTAAATGAATGTGTAAACTTAATTTTTTTACTACACAGTAATTATTTTATTTATCGTAGTTATAAGCTGAAAATAATATTTTCAACTAACTAAATTTTTCTAACACTTTTAAAAAAAATCGGCAATATACCTAATACTGGCTCACTCCATTATACCAACCAGTTCACATCCAAATCGAATCCAATTTTACAATCACAACCAAATCACGTGAACATCCAAATAAATAAATACTTAACTACCCCAATGCCATTTACAGCGCCATAAGAGGCTATTCGTGGAGTATGGAATCCGTGTGTCGGTAATATCCATACATCGCTTTCAATTTATGTGGTTGTGCGAATTCGAGTGTTGAACTCCATATAATTCAAATCACATAATATGGTTTGTACAATAAATAGTGTCGGGGGCTTCTAAGCCCTGTCTGCATCATAGTATATATTTAACTGTAAATTAATTAAAGTGAGAAGGAGTTCTCACCTTTGGTTTCCACTCCATCAATCTTTATGGGACGGTTTGGATTCTGTTCGCTTCCATTCGGTTCCATCGCAATCTGTTTCACGCGGTTTATATTAAAAAAAACATTTTTAAACAATGATATTTATAAATAAAAATCACATTTTTACCGCTATATATATAAAATCATATTTTTATAACGCTATTCATATAATAAAAATCATACTTTTATTTTTTTAAAAACCATGCTATTTTTATTTTAAAAAGACAAAGCTGTTTATATTTTAAAAACAACATTTTTAAAACAAAGTTCTTTCATTTAAATGTTACATTTTTAAAATCAAAGTTATATATATAAATCACATTCTTACATCGCTATATATATTAAAAAATCACATTTTTACACAAAGATATTTCATATAAAAATCCCATTTTTTTATTCAAAGATTTTTCATATAAAAATCACATTTTTAATTATAATTATATAGATTAAAAATCACTTTTTTATTTAAAGCTATTTCATTATAAAAATTACATTTTTTTAAAACAATAATTCTATATAAAAACTCGGTTTTTTTAAACTAGGTTATTTCTTTTCAAAAATTTGATTAAACTAATTAAAATAAAAAAAGAAGAAGCTCACTATTTTTTTCACTTCTGGACCTTCGAACTACAGCTCGACATGGGTGAACTGCCGCCGCCATCGCTAGGGGGCCTGTGCCGCCGATCAGGACCCATGTCGAAGAAGCCCGTCGCGCTCTCCTCCAACGCCTAAGTGGCATCGCGATATAAGGCTCAGGCGCACCAGAAATCGAGGGCAATTCAAAGCCCTTTGAGGCTCGATTTTGCATACTTTTTGGAACCAACGACGATCTCCACCGTTGAAGTGGAAGATCTCATTGTGTTGATCGCCTTTCCCTTTGGAAGTTTCGAACCTCATAGGACGGATTGGGAGAAAAGTGAGGAGGAAGACGGGAGAGCTCTAATCGTTGATTTTTTTATTTTCTGGCGGCGTAAATTTTGTAATTGGGCCTTAGGTTTCAGGTTAATATATATATAATATTTTTAATAATATTTAATTCTTTTAATTTAAATTCATGTTTACCGATACAAACTCCAAATCAAACCCAACGAATGTCTCCCCTAGCTAAATACCCCCATTCCGGACACAGTGGGATATGTTCCGTAAGCCAACTCAATTGTTTCGACCAGTTTTCTTTAAATCAAAATATAAATCAGTATATAATGAATTTAAACGTACATTTTAATTTACGGGGGCCACATACTGGCTCCAAAAATTACAGAAAAACAAATCTAGCTATGTTTTGTCAATACGGTCCTAACAAAACTAATTTCGTCGAATTTGGAGACCATTTGAAAAACGGTCATTTTCCAGTCGATTAAATTCAAACTGAAATTACCAAACGCATTTTAATTTACCACGCTCACATATTAACTCCAAAAATTATGAAAATTGGAATAGCAATAATTTGACATTCCGGATCCAACAAAAGGGGTTTCGTTGAAAATGTAGGTTGTTTGCAAAATGGCTATTTTTAAGGGATATGTATTATATAAAATATATATAAATTCCATAGCGACTATTTCAAATTTTGAACTGGACATAACTTTTTATTCTCGTTATGAAATCTGAATTTTTCACATTTGTTAGCAAGATATTCTTAAACAGATTCAAATATTTTTGGTTTCACTGAAATCCGATTTATTTTGAATCTTGTACATTCATTTGAAATTTAAAATCAAATTTTCAACTACCACCCCATTTCAAGCTCGTTTTATAAGTAAAATAAATTTATTTGTTCTAACTTTGATTTAAATAAATTTTTAGTCGTTATTATTTAAAATAAATCATTTTAAATATCCAAAATCCATTAAAATAGCTAAAATAAAAATTTTAAATTGGTTCTGAAAATCCGGGTTGTTACATCTGTAATGGTTAATTATTGTAAGTTCTTCAGTTTGGAGTCAATTGGATTTATTTTAAATATCGTTTATGATATAAACGCATATCGATTTACGTTGTGAATTAAAAGGCAGTCATAACAAACGATCTCGGAATTTAACAAAACCTGTTCCATCCTATCTGGAATATTTTATTATTGTAAGATTTCACGTTTCGGGACAATTGGAGTTGTTTTGTGAGTATGAGAAATAAAATCATGGATCAATCAATAAATTTAATATTCAAAATTTCGCTATTTTTCCAAATGGTGTCGGAATTAAACGAAACAAGTTTCGTTGGGTCCGGAATGTCAAACTATTACTAGAGGTCCATTTTTATCATGAATGAATATCGTATGTAGCCATATGAAATTATAAACGGTAATTGAAATTGGTGATAGACATGAATTATAAAATCGAATAAAAAATTCAATAAAAATAATTAATCTTTTCATAAATAATCCGTCCAAATCCCTAACTCCTCTGTGCCCAAATTCCCATCCCCGATTTCTTTCTTTAGTTGCTTCAGCATATTAATTGGGGAGTGACTTCTACGCATAATAGGGTCCATTCTATTCCAACTTCCCGGCTAGGAGAAAAAGAGACTTTCTCTCAGTCCTTACCTTTTCAGACCCATTACCAATACTAAGTAGCAGTCAAAAATTTGTATCCATTTTTCATGATATTATGTATGGATCAGATATATCATGGCCAATTCCATAGAGGATTCTTCCACAATGGACTCTGATAAGTGAGATTTCGAATAAGTGTTTACATAATCTTCTTCCGAAGAAATGATTCATCTAAATAATGAGTCACGAGAAGGTTGCTGAAAGAGTGCTTCCCCGAGAGACATGGTGCATCCCATGACGTTCTTGGTGGCAAAAACCACCGGCTATTGGTATACTTTCAAGTCTTTCTTCATTTAACAAGAAAAGTTCGCCTAAATTTCCTACGAACTCAAAAGAGGGAAATCAACCGTTTGAGTGAAATCTATCAATAAAAAGAGAAAATCGAATCATCTTCAACAATATCTTATATAATAGTCGAATTGCTAGCGAACTATACAGCCTAAGCAAGATAGCGTTGACGTCTTTTACTTCCGCATTTTTTCTTTTTAGTAAAGTTCCAATTCTCTGTCTATATAAAGAAGAAATCGTGTAAGGAAGGAGATTCCAATTTGTACAAATGGTACTTCAAACTTGGAACGAGCATGAAGAAACTAATGATACTTCTTTATCTTTTGAGTTGTTCTGCCGGATTGGTCACTCAAGATCTTTGGTCTTCACCCGGACCTAGATCCGATGAAAAAATAGGATCACTTCTTATGGATTCGTTGAGAATGCTTCTGTTCTAGTTCGTGGCTTATTAGAAGTAGAAGGCTCTCTGGCGGGATCCTCACGGATAGAAAAGGATTGCAGTCAGTTTGATAATAATCGAGTGACATTTCTTCTTCAGTCCGAACCAAGTAAATTCCATACTTCACAAGCAGCCGCAAGTTCAGGACTCCATTTGCAAACTTCGCGGATAATCTCATTACCTTCACGAGCAAGATCACTTCTTTCATTAGAAGAGAGAATAGTTTGGCGAATCGAGTAATGAGAGTTACTCAATAGAGTAAAAGCAGATAGGACCATACCTTTTTTTTCCTAGCAGCGGTCTCAAACCACCGGCAACAGGTTGAGCTCCTATGATCACACCTTCTCTTGCTTTTACTGCTATATCAGGAGTTACTCCGTGTATTGCTTGACGTAAAACGGATAGTGGATTTGTTTCCGTCTTTTGTTGAATCTTTTTCACAGCTTGATAGATAATTTTATAAGCCAATGATTTTTTTCCGTGTTTCAGAATATGGTTAACAACCATGTTAACTAATCGATTACGATAAATTGGATCGGATTTTGTAGTTTTTTCTTCTATAGTACCTAGATGTGACATGAGCGTGAAAGAGGTTCAAAAATAAGTTTATTTTATAAGGGCTCAAAATGAATCACTTATTTTGGCTTTTTGACCCCATATTGTAGGGTGGATCTTGAAAGATATGAAATATCTCCCTCCAAGCCGTACATACGACTTTCATCGAATACGGCTTTCCACAGAATTCTATATGTATCTATGAGATCGAGTATGGAATTCTGTTTACTCACTTTAAATTGAGTATCCGTTTCCCTCCTTTTCCTGCTAGGATTGAAAAGCGAGGTAGCGTAGCTGGTTATTCGGAAGGGCCAATTAATATACTGGGACTTTTTAGGGCGTAACGTTGTGGGCTACGCAACTCGCCCTCTTAATTATGTGATTCGCTACTAATATACTAGTAAGGGCAGTCATCTTAACTTAGATTAGATACTTACTCATGATCATCTTCGATTCGATACCCGGAATAACAACGGTCACCTTCCTAGTTGGAAAATTATTCCTGCAAAGTGTTCCTTCTACTCCGAATGGCTAACAGTGGATATCTTAACTATCGGAGTAACTGGGGGGTGGTCGGCTTCAGACAAGTATTCATCAGGAACTATTAAAGTTCGATCATATGTTCCCAGTCCCAAGTCTCTAAACTAGAAAACCATCAATCCCCATTGTATATTAGGCAATCATTCAGTTATGTCCATTTTATGTTAAAACAAATCTTTTATTTTTACATAACCCCTCTTTGAGAAATTTTAAAAAGATTATCCTTGTCTCTGTTTATGTCTTGGATTGGAACAAATCACTATGAGGAAAGGCGAAAGTGTTAGATCGTCAGTTCGTATGAAGTCTCGAGAAGCGGGATCTCCTGGCCAAGAAGGGACTGCCTTTTTTCTAAGAGCCTAAACGGGTCGTACCGTGTAAGAAGTTTAGTGACTTGACTTCTAAGCAATGGTGATAGTTATTCTGTATATTTTGACATTGAAAATCATATTTTTGAGATTTATAATAATGGTTTTTTCTGAGCGAATTCGAAACTTTTTTCCAGTTATTTGAATAGTAGGTCTAAGAGTAACAATCGCGACTATTATCATTACATGTATGATACTAAATCTGGTTGGAGTAATCACATTAATAGTTGTACTGATAGTTATCTTCATTTTGAAATAAGTATCCATAGTTACATTTTAGGTGATACCGAAAATTACAGTAACAGTTACAATTCTAGTTTCATTCGTAGTGAAGGCGTAAGCAATAGTGAAAATAGAATTCTAGTATACAAAATGATGGTAACAGCCGCGATTTCAATATAAGAGGAAGATCTAATGATTTTGATATAAATAAAAAAAACAAAAATTTACGGGTTCAGCGCGGAAATTGTTATGGATTAAATTATAAAAAAAATTGGCCTTAGATGGAGGAAAGAAAGAGGTAAAGATACTTGCTTTTAAGAATAATAATATTCCAGTTCTGGCTTTCCCAAGAGGTTAGATACTGATAAAGGTTATGGATAGTGAATAACTACTTAGGAATAGGCAAATACTCCAGATAGATAGGCAAAAATTATTCCTTATCCGTAGTCAAATATAGTTTATGCATGGTTTACTACATCTCCAAAAGAGAACAGAGATAACTACTTAGACTGGCGCTATCAACTACTTGAACTCTATTACAGTCAAAATGGAAGAAGTAACTACTTATGATTATGACATACCTCTTTCAGTAGCATCTACTACTTCAGATATTATACTTTAGTTGAGGCAGCAAATACAAACTACTTTTAGGAGACTAAAGGATAGTTATTGACAACTCTAGAAAGGGAATATGCGCAGAGGGTTTTTCTTTCGCCCACGTACAATTACAGCTCTTATTACTTCTGATTATGGTGGTATGACTGAAGTAGTTCAGTTTTTAAACTGGTCATATAATCGTGGTTATATAGATATTTTTAATACTAAGATTTTTACTGGAAATGTAAGAAAATTAGCGAAACTAGTTCAGTTTTTTGATAGACATATAATTGATGGAATGATAAATGGGATTGGTGTTATTAGTTTATTTATAGGTGAAGGAATAAAATATGTGGGAGGTAGGAAAATTTCATCTTATCTATTTTTCTATTTTTCTTTTGTTTTCATTTCTTTATTAGTTTTTTTATTTATATAACTCACAAATTATTTATAGAAATATATATTTCTATGTAAAAGAGAATAGATTTTTTTCCTTTATTTGGACATATATTAAAAAAATATTGTGCCATTTCATTTCATATAGCATTTTCAAACCTATCATTTTTTAAATACCTCAGTAGGTGGTTCCATCGTTTATAATCGAAAAGAAGTTTTTTTAAGTAAATAAGAACAGAAAAACTTAAATCATAGTCTAAGTCATATTTTTTTATACATTTTACATTATATACAGTAATAGTGGAATCATTTTTTCTAGCAGCAACCCAGCTCCGGCCCTTGGTCTTTGGAATCAATCAGTGGTAGTCCAGCCTGTCTGCTTCTTGACCCTTGACCTACTATTGGCCAAACTACTTGAGAACTGGGTCCAATGTGAGTAGGATCACTTAGCCATGCTTCATAATTGGAAAAACGGGAGCCATGGAAGTATATACCTCTCAGCCAAAGAAAGATTATGGAGAATTGACCGAAATGAGCACTAAATACTTTTCGAGAGATCTCCTCCAAATCGCTGGTATAACTATCGAAATAATGAGCATCAACATGTAGGTTCCAGATCCAAGCAGTAGTATCGGGGCCTTTAGCTATTGTTCTTGAGAAATGACCAGGTCTGGCCCATTCCTCGAAAGACGTTTTTACAGGATCCCTATCTACAACAATTTTCACTTCGGGTTCCATGAACGAATAATCATTAAGTCCTCCTCTTTCTGGACAACACATGCAAAGAGACCCGCCAACAGTTGTAACACCCCACATCCGTTAAGGTCACTCACAAAGGGAATGCCTTAACTTCAATGGAGCATTATGGGTACTGGAACAGAAATATTACAAGACAGACATATATAAAACAGCGGAAAGTAAAGTAGAAGTACTTCAAATCATTTATTAAGTAGAATTGTTTACAATAAAAGCCCATCAACTTCCAATACCCAAATACATAGCTAAAATATCTGTCTTGCTCAAAAACAAAGAAGGATAAAAATAAACTTTAGTATTCCCCAATAAAGCAAAGCAAGCCATAGCCAAGAGGAATCCAAGCCTTACATGAAAGAGCCTTGGGGCTTGGTAAGATCCGAACTAAGCTGTATTCCCACCCTGTGAACCTTGGGGTGGGGAAACGGAAGAAAAAGAGGCGAAACAAAACGGGTCAATCATAAAGACTGAGTAAGTCCTAGTGACTTTCAGCATAAAAATAGGTAAAGATAACATGGCATGAATAAACTAAAAGTAAACATAAGCATGATGGCAAGGTAAGCTACAGGCACGATAAACCAAGTATAACATCCCATAATTCCTATCAAGTATTATGTCGCATTGTTTCTATCAAGAATAACATCGCAAGGTTTCTTAGGCTACACCATTAAAATGATATCTAATTGCTCTGCACCACCTAACTTGTGTCCTAACTAGTCATTTATATCAAATGCTAATATTGCAACGCGATCCCAATCCCCGCATTTGTGGTAGCCTTTAGGTATACATCTAGTATGAGGATTCCACCTCAATCAAACCAATTGCTATGAAGATGTTAGATGTACCCTTACTACCCTATCGATCGGCTCCCTATCTGTACGCCTGTGTCGCGGGTGTCATACGGCCCTATTCGATTGTAGATACCTATGCTGGTCCCACCATAGGGTGTATCAAGTCCCATAGTGGCGGCCCGACACACAATTCCTAGAATGCATAGGGTATACTACTGATGCCCCAGTGCCCTGACTTGTCTGCTCTGGAGTGTGTGCACGCCTGCACTCCGTTAGAACCCACACTGTGCACCAACCGCCGTCGCTTTGACCGCTTACAATCAGCCCAGTAATCGTGCCCCACCCAGCCTAGTTCAGGGCATCATTGATACCTAATTGGGTTACTGCTGAAATGGGTCCCCGTTACTAGGGTTTCCTATTGGTTAAGTCTGTGGGCCTATATATACAGATATTACCCACCTACCCGTGATGTACTTAACCCTCCCACCGATTCAAGCATGTTCATTAACGGTTAAGTTTGTGGGCCTATATTTACTGATATTACCCACCAACCCTGATATGTACTTAACCCTTCCACTGATTCAATCATATTTATTTTATGGTTAAGTGTTTGTTTATTCATGTTAATTTAACCCGCCCATTCCTCATATCATATTGGTTAAGTGTTTTTAATAAATTCCAGTTAACTTAACCCTCCTACTTATCATGTTACTCTGGTTAAGCGTTGCCTCCTAGTGTTAACATAACCTCACCATCTGTTTAACTAACCTGTTACAGCGGTTAAGTGTTTCTAACTTACTTAACCTAACCTACTTGTCAAATCAACTTGTTATCATGGTTAAGAGTTCAAATTTTTCTTAACCTCAATCACTTGTCTAACTAACATGTTTCCATGGTTAAGTGTTCTAATTAACTTAACCTCAGTCACTTGTCTAACTAACATGTTTTTTTTATGGTTAAGTGTTCTAATTAACTGAACCTCAGTCACTAGTCCAGTTAATCATGTTATAATGGTTAAACATTTGTTTAACCTTAGCCACCCACCTAGTCAACATATTAAATTGGTTAAGTGTCCAGATTAAACTCAACCCCACCCATCATTTTAGTTAACATGTTGAATTTGGTTAAGTATTAATTTAATTGACTTAACCCTCTCAGTCCTGACTTAGCCTTAATTTATTAATTAAAGCACCAACCACTCATATTAGACAGGTATTGTTGTGGCTGCCTGTATGCCGGTTGGTTCCGGGCAGTCTTACGCCACAACTCATTCTAACCTCGGGTCTTTATTGGGCTCAATTGCCTTAACCTCTCACATTGGATAGGTATTGTTGTGACAACTGGACAGCCGGGCGGGTCCGGGCGGGTTTACGTCACAACTCAATTCAACCTCGGGTTAAGCATAATCGTGTTTTTCTAATTTACATTTTATTTATGTAAATTATTCAAATTCAAATTACTGCCACATTTATTCTCAATAAATATCATTAATTTAGGTATATAATTAACACCATTTATGCCATCAATCACTTATGTGATTAATGACTCATTTATGGCAGTCTTCCTAAAATTACCATTTTTAACCCAATGTTACCCCGTCTAACATTAGGCTAACCAACTTAGCCTAATTTACGTTCTCATGGTTTTTGGTATACATATTAGGCTAAAAGCTTAGCCTAATTTATGTACACAAATTGGCATAAATTAGCATAAACATGACATGGTATAATTTTTGCATTGATGACATAATAAATATGAACATAACAAATTGGCATAAATTAGCATAAACATGACATGGTATAATTTTGGCATTGATGACATAATAAATATGAACATAACAAATTGGCATAAATTAGCATAAGCATGGAATAGGTGTAATTAGGCATTTATGACATAGTCAACATGAATATAATAGGGGTGAACTTGCAAAATAGCCATCATGAACATTATAGGGGTGAACTTGCAAAATGACCAACATGAATACTATAATGTCAGAGGTGTAAACTTGCAACTTAGCATAATTCATGGGTTTCAACTTGCATAAAAAGGGGAAATCCAAATAAGTGTCTCATGAATTAGACATAACTAGCATATGACGAGACATGTATAATTTTTATCACATGAACTAGATCTAAAATCATGACATAAGGCATGTATTAAAGTGGATCGTGACATGGATCCAATTTATGACTAGCAATATTTTTGCGAACATATGAACATATGTGTAAACTTAATCAAGTAGGCATAAAGGTTTTTAGCACATAATTATATATACATGAGATCTCAAGTACATACAAATCATGTTAAACATATAGATCTAGCATTTGGTCACATAAGTGGTATGGTTTTACAACCTTATACTTGCATAACATAATAAACTACAACTTGTCATAACAGGCTATACATATGAATAGGCTCATTCATAATTCCTTATTCATCATGATAAATCAAATCACAGGCATAAATTAATATTATAAAATTTCACATATAACATAACCAACATCGTTCTATTTTCATTTCAATACAAGGCATGACATAAATCTTAATTCGCATCCCACAAATATAACTAAACTTACATCAATTTCACTTTATTTCATCGCCATATTATAATTAAGTATTTAGATCTGAAAATAACTAGAACTTACATAGCATGGCTAATGAATTAAGAATTAGTTTTGTTGTAGAAATGTTGCGGCGTTGCTGATTTATTGTTTGAACCATTGTTGAAGCTTTGTTCTTTGATATGAGTTGAATAGATTAGCTTTGAATTGATTTGTTGTTCGTCTCTTTAAGTGGAAGCTCTCCTTAGTTTTCTCCCGACAGCATGGCGGCTCCAGTTCTTATTTTTATGTGAATTTTAGTCTAGAGACCTAGGGTGTATATATACAATTGCAAGTTAATTTGAGCCGTCGATGAAGCCAGGGTTAATCAAAGCCATCCGTTCTAAAGAGAAGCCAATTATGTTCACAATTTAAGGGCTGTAAATTACTCCTATTTCAAATTATGTCATAATTACTTTCTTAATGTACATTATCAACCTTTATTATTATTTGTCAATCCATCAAATATAAATACGTACACATTAGATACATCTCCCCTTTACACATTTATTTGTATGCACATTAGATACATCTCCCCTTTACACATTTATTATATAATTAGCAACTTTAGTGTTAACAGAAATAAGGGGTGTTACATTCTCCCCTCCTTAAAGGATTTCGTCCCCGAAATCTTCAAGTTTAGGAGAATGCGTATCCTACCATCCAATCGTCCATCTACTCAGCCATCAAACACAGACATCAATTGTCCTTAAAGGCTTCTAATGGTTTCATGTTTATATGCACAATGTGTGTACATGTCCGTATCTAATGCAAAATTAGGCGGTCTACTGATTCAGTTGACCTCCTTAATGCAAACCATGATAGTGCCATGCATCCAATATGTATGCAAAAAGATTCCTAATGATACATATTAATTCTACAAGCGTGCCCAACCGTTCATCGAAATGCAGCATCCATATGATAACACATTCAAATTCATCCATAAACAAGTATAAACAATCATGCATATGTAATATGAAAGGTGACTGAGCTGATCTAGTGCCTAATGTGTAAATGCATCCACGAGCAACCACTAGCAACCACGTGCAGCCATTTGCAACCATCAATCATAACATGTCTCAAACACATGTTTACACCCAATTGTTCCTATCTAAAGATTTAGTCGAAAGACAGAAGCAAGTAAAAACTTTTTTCCCATTAGGCAATGCCAAAACTGGAAATCTACGCCACATATATCCTGATTAGGAGAAGAACCCCCTAAGCATCAGCCCCGAAGACCGAAATCAACATCAGACTGACACCCAAAGAATTACTCAACCCAACCAATATATATATGTTTCTAGGGAACTAAGCATGACAGACTCCTTTTAGGTCACAGGAAATCCCTTCCTAAAACTAACCCATATCCTATAAAACTCAAAACGTTTAGTCAACCCAACGAACACCCTCAAGCGCCAACATGTGTTACCAACAGATGAGTCATACTCCCTATGGGGTTTGCAACAGAAATTGGATTGAGAATAGGACCGAGAGGATATACACAAAAGATAGCATGTGAGTAAGCTCTACAGGAAAAGAGGGATCAAGGATATACTCTTAAAAAGAGATATGATGCGCGAATCTAGTCTTCAATCTTCTAAGTCTCATTTCCTTGAGCTTAACTCCATTGTGTTTTGACCGTCTTTAATTTCACAATTTCGTAGCTTCTTAATTCTTGTTTCCAAAATATGAGTTGGAACCCATTTCACTATTGCCCCTCATTCCACTTTCACTTATTCTCCTTCTAGTATACTTGGCTCAAACATAACTGCGTACTCATGGTTTCATGCAAGCTCTCCAAAATTCACTAGTGAATCTTGGATCTCGTTCACTTACTAGAAGGTATTCCACATAGATGAATTATCTCTTGAAAATAAACAAATGTCAACCATGTTGCCAAATGTACTTACTAAGGTGATTCTTTACAACTCATGCATAAGCGAAATGAACCATCCACCTTAGTGGCGAACGCTACTCGAGCGGATCAATAAATGTATCTAGAGATTCTAGGTAATTAATCATGGTAGAACCCTAAGGGTTACACGAGACTCCGAGGGCATTACTAAGGCAAATCAAGAGTCTAACTACCCTCTTTTTTCATACTCAAGAATGGTACCATTTCTGGATAACCACTCCACTCCTACAATCAACCCATAGCCTAAAAACATAAGCATTATTTCTAAACCCAACACTTAGCATAGACATCCTCAAATCCAAACAAGTCATCAATAAGTGAGCCGATTCCCCAATAGGATTTGAGACAAAAATGGGATCCTCTACTACGCTAGTACTAAGGTGCAGAGACTTAACTATCGAAGCATAATTAAAAGGATGCGATGTACAAAAACAAAGTTCTAGTGGGATGATAGAAAAGAAAAGCTAAACCTTTAACAGAAACGTTACCACCTCTCTTAGGTATGCTAGTAGTGAGAGCATTCAATTGCCCTCTCGACGATCTTGTCTTTTTCCCTTGTCCTTTTCCTATAATACTTAACTACACGTCCCTTCTTACCATACTAAAAATACTCTCTCTTGTCATGGGTTTTACTTATTCCTTTCACTTTGGCCTCTATCCTTTCACCTTTTTCCTCCTTCTTGGATGTTCTTACTACCCTTGTATAGCTTGTTGACAAGTTTTCTCAGAAGCTACCTCCATCGCACGGCAATTCTACAAAGCTTGAAATAAGATTAGACGCAGATGGAACTACTGCGGCTACAGATGGAGGTTGAGCACTTCTTTGCCCTCCGACATGAGTCGTACGCCTACAGAACTATGGTGAAAAGAGGAGAAAGAAAATATTCAAAGAGAGAATCAAAAGATAGTGCATGTGGCTTTGGGGAATATGCCTTTCGTAAAAAAAAAACTTTCTTTAGAAAAATGCTTCTTTGTAAACGTTTTGAAAATAATTTCATAAGGTTTTTAAAAGCTTTTGCCCAGTCTGGTAACCTTCTGCTCTGATACCAAATGTAACACCCCACATCCGTTAAGGTCACTCACAAAGGGAATGCCTTAACTTCAATGGAGCATTATGGGTACTGGAACAGAAATATTACAAGACAGACATATATAAAACAGCGGAAAGTAAAGTAGAAGTACTTTAAATCATTTATTAAGTAGAATTATTTACAATAAAAGCCCATCAACTACTAATACCCAAATACATAGATAAAATATCTGTCTTGCTCAAAAACAAAGAAGCATAAAAATAAACTGTAGTATTCCCTAATAAAGCAAAGCAAGCCATAGCCAAGAGGAATCTAAGCCTTACATGAAAGAGCCTTGGGGCTTGGTAAGATCCGAACTAAGCTGTATTCCCACCCTGTGAACCTAGGGGGGGAAACGGAAGAAAAAGAGGCGAAACAAAACGGGTCAGTCATAAAGACTGAGTAAGTCCTAGTGACGTTCAGCATAAAAATAGGAAAAGATAACATGGCATGAATAAACTGAAAGTAAACATAAGCATGATGGCAAGGTAAGCTACAGGCACGATAAACCAAGTATACCATCCCATAATTCCTATCAAGTATTACGTCGCATTGTTTCTATCAAGAATAACATCGCAAGGTTTCTTAGGCTACACCATTAAAATGATATCTAATTGCTCTGCAACACCTAACTAGTGTCCTAACTTGTCATTTATATCAAATGCTAATATTGCAATGCGATCCCAATCCCCGCAATTGTGGTAGCCTTTAGGTATACATCTAGTATGAGGATTCCACCTCAATCAGACCAATTGCTATGAAGATGTTAGATGTACCCTTACTACCCTATCGATCGGCTCCCTATCTGTACGCTTGTGTCGCTGTGTCATACGGCCCTATTCGATTGTAGATACCTATGCTGGTCCCACCATGGGGTGTATCAAGCCCCATAGTGGCAGCCCGACACACAATTCCTAGAATGCATATGGTATACTACTGATGCCCCAGTGCCCTGACTTGTCTACTCCAGAGTGTGTGCACGCCCGCACTCCGTTAAAACCCACACTGTGCACCAACCTCCATCACTTTGACCGCTTACAATCAGCCCAGTAATCGTGCCCCACCCTGCCTAGTTCAGGGTATCATTGATACCTTATTGGGTTACTGCTGAAATGGGTCCCCGTTACTAGGGTTTCCTATTGGTTAAGTCTGTGGGCCTATATATACAGTTATTACCCACCTACCCGTGATGTACTTAACCCACCCACCGATTCAAGCATGTTCATTAACGGTTAAGTTTGTGGGCCTATATTTACTGATATTACCCACCAACCCGGATATGTACTTAACCCTTCCACTGATTCAATCATATTTATTTTATGGTTAAGTGTTTGTTTATTCATGTTAATTTAACCGTCCCATTCCTCATATCATATTGGTTAAGTGTTTTTAATAAATTCCAGTTAACTTAACCCTCCTACTTATCGTGTTACTCTGGTTAAGTGTTGCCTCCTGGTGTTAACTTAACCTCACCATCTGTTTAACTAACCTGTTACAGCAGTTAAGTGTTTCTAACTTACTTAACCTAACCCACTTGTCAAATCAACTTGTTATCATGGTTAAGAGTTCAAATTTTGCTTAACCTCATTCACTTGTCTAACTAACATGTTTCCATGGTTAAGTGTTCTAATTAACTTAACCTCAGTCACTTGTCTAACTAACATGTTTTTTTTTATGGTTAAGTGTTCTAATTAACTTAACCTCAGTCACTAGTCCAGTTAATCATGTTATAATGGTTAAACATTTGCTTAACCTTAGCCACTGACCTAGTCAACATATTAAATTGGTTAAGTGTCCAGATTAAACTCAACCCTACCCATCATTTTAGTTCAGATGTTGAATTTGGTTAAGTATTAATTTAATTGACTTAACCCTCTCAATCCTGACTTAGCCTTAATTTATTAATTAAAGCACCAACCACTCACATTAGACAGGTATTGTTGTGGCTGCCTGTATGCCGGTTGGTTCCAGGCAGTCTTATGCCACAACTCATTCTAACCTCGGGTCTTTATTGGGCTCAATTGCCTTAACCTCTCACATTGGATAGGTATTGTTGTGACAACTGGACAGCCGGGCGGGTCCGGGCAGGTTTACGTCACAACTCAATCCAACCTCGGGTTAAGCATAATCGTGTTTTTCTAATTTACATTTTATTTATGTAAATTATTCAAATTCAAATTACTGCCACATTTATTCTCAATAAATCTCATTAATTTAGGTATATAATTAACGCCATTTATGCCATCAATCACTTATGTGATTAATGACTAATTTATGGCAGTCTTCCTAAAATTACCATTTTTAACCCAACGTTACCCGGTCTAACATTAGGCTAACCAACTTAGCCTAATTTACATTCGCATGGTTTTTGGTATAATTTTGGCATTGATGACATAATAAATATGAACATAACAAATTGGCATAAATTAGCATAAACATGGCATAGGTGTAATTAGGCATTTATGACATAGTCAACATGAATATAATAGTGGTGAACTTGCAAAATAGCCATCATGAACATTATAGGGGTGAACTTGCAAAATGACCAACATGAATACTATAATGTCAGAGGTGTAAACTTGCAACTTAGCATAATTCATGGGTTTCAACTTGCATAAAAAGGGGAAATCCAAATAAGTGTCTCATGAATTAGACATAACTAGCATATGACAAGACATGTATAATTTTTATCACATGAACTAGATCTAAAATCATGACATAAGGCATGTATTAAAGTGGATCGTGACATGGATCCAATTTTTGACTAGCAATATTTGTGCGAACATATGAACATATGTGTAAACTTAATCAAGTAGGCATAGAGGTTTTTAGCACATAATTATATATACATGAGATCTCAAGTACATACAAATCATGTTAAACATATAGATCTAGCATTTGGTCACATAAGTGGTATGGTTTTACAACCTAATACTTGCATAACATAATAAACTACAACTTGTCATAACATGCTATACATATGAATAGGCTCATTCATAATTCCCAATTCATCATGATAAATCAAATCACAGGCATAAATTAATATTATAAAATTTCACATATAACATAACCAACATCGTTCTATTTTCATTTCAATACAAGGCATGACATAAATCTTAATTCGCATCCCACAAATATAACTAAACTTACATCAATTTCACTTTATTTCATCGCCATATTATAATTAAGTATTTAGATCTGAAAATAACTAGAACTTACATAGCACGGCTAATGAATTAAGAATTGGTTTTGTTGTAGAAATGTTGGGCGTTGCTGATTTATTATTTGAACCATTGTTGAAGCTCTGTTCTTTGATATAAGTTGAATAGATTAGCTTTGAATTGATTTGTTGTTCGTCTCTTCAAGTGGAGGCTCTCCTTAGTTTTCTCCCGACAGCATGGCGGCTCCAGTTCTTATTTTTATGTGAATTTTAGTCTAGAGACCTAGGGTGTATATATAGAATTGCAAGTTAATTTGAGCCGTCGATGAAGCCAGGGTTAATCAAAGCCATCCGTTCTAAAGAGAAGCCAATTATGTTCACAATTTAAGGGCTGTAAATTACTCCTATTTCAAATTATGTCATAATTACTTTCTTAATGTACATTATCAACCTTTATTATTATTTGTAAATCCATCAAATATAAATACGTACACATTAGATACATCTCCCCTTTACACATTTATTTGTATGCACATTAGATACATCTCCCCTTTACACATTTATTATTTAATTAGCAACTTTAGTGTTAACAGAAATAAGGGGTGTTACAACAGTCAAGTTATTAGTGAACCTATGAGCCCCGCCAACAGTCAAGTTTTAGCTCAACATATATGTATGTCTGTTTTCAAAGCGCTAAGGGTAATTGATCAGATTCGCGGGCATTCTTATGAAGAAACACTTATGATATTGGAACTTATGCCTTATCGAGCATCTTACCCCATTTTAAAATTGTTTTATTCCGTAGTAGCAAACTCTAGTCATAATATGGGTTTTAAGGAAACCGATTTATTCATTAGTAAAGCCGAAGTCAATGGAGGTTCTTTTGTGAAAAAATTAAGACCTAGAGCTCGAGGACGTAGTTACCCGATAAAAAGGCTGACTTGTCATATAATAATTGTATTAAAAGATAAATCAAAATTATCTTTCGTTGAATTTAATATTTAGATTCATATTTAGAAAAAATAAATGGAAAGATAATATAATAAAAAATATGGAACAAAAAATAAATCCACTTGGTTTTAGATGTGGTACAAACCAAAATTATCATTCTTTTTGGTTCGCACAACCAAATTTTTTTTTGTAGGTCTACAAGAAGATGATAAAATACTAAATTGTATAAAGAACTATGTACAAGAAAATAAAAGAATATCCTCTGGTTTCGTAGGAATTGGAATTTCGCGTATAGAAATTAAAAAAAGAATTGATTTAATTTAGGTTATAATCCATATTGGATTCCCAAATTTATTAATAGAGGGCGGAACATGAGGAATCGAAGAATTACAGATGAATGTACAAAAATAATTTCGTTCTGTGAACCGAACGATCAACATTGCTATCACACAAATAGAAAAACCTTATGGAGACCCCAATATTCTTGCAGAATATATGGCTTCTCAACTAAGAAATAGAGTTTCATTTGGAAAGGCAGTGGAAAGGGCTATTGAATTAATTGATCAAACAGATACAAAAGGAATTCAAATACAAATTGCAGGAGGTATTGACGCAAAAGAAATTGCACGTGTCGAATGGATCAGAGAAGGTAGGGTTCCTCAACAAACAATTCACGCTAAAATGGATCATTGTTCCTATACAATTCGAACTATCCATGGAGTACTAGGCCTAAAAATTTGGATATTTGTGAAAGCCAAGGCTCAACAAGTGGGATAAAAACCTCTTGTACACGTGAGAATATGGTATTCTATAGTTATAGTAAATTAATACACAATCTCCATAAGAAGCAATTGCTTCTTAATCGTAAAATACTTGCACAGGGAATTTTTTTTGGTTTAGTTCTGGGTAAATTTTGGTAAGAAGGTGCCATCCTCAAGTTAGGATTCTGCTTGAACTGGATGCTCTACAGCTAATGAGAGAGAAGGAAGCCTCAGCCAAAGCAAGCGCAGGAACATGTACATACGGAATACGAGAATTGACACCTTGTTGAAGATCTGGTGGTGCTACCCGAAGACAACAATGAATAGACATTGCTTTTTCAAGCGCACTGGATCCATTGTGGATGTTCCTACGCGAAAGGCCATGTTTAGTTGTGTGGTCGACGTGTTGGGGGCACCTATTGAAGGAAAAGGGGCTCTAAGCAATCACGAACGAAGACGTGTCGAAGGAAATGGCAATGAATCAGTGGTGGGTCTGTTCCCCTTACTCGACGTCATAACTTTTGTATGCTTACGCCCGCGGGCAGATGGAAGGAGTAGGCTCTTTCACTAGAATCAATCCTCTGGTACTACTTCCTTTCTTTGTCTCTGATGGATAGCAATTCATTTCTCTGATAGTCAAGGCAGGTAAGCCAAGCGCTAGCAAGCTGAAGTGAAGAAAGGTCATAGGAGAATAAGTACGGGAAAGACAGTTGCATGGTGGAGTGTGCCTATGAAATATCTTCGGTCTTTCTTTTCGGTCAAGGAATTTTCGAGTGTGTGAGTGCGAGTGTGAGTTCGAACCAATCAGCTTTCAAGCTCTCTAAGCACACCCGATGCTTTCCAAGCCTAGTGATGAAGGGGGCTATCTAATTTGATTCGTTTATGCTGATAAGCCCCAAAGTCATCGTAGGAACTGCCAAAATATGATTCTTTTTCTTTCATATACTCATAGCTATTACTATCAACTATTTTATTTTTGTAGTTCCCACAATAGTCTTTGTCTAAAGAAATACATTGAGAAAGGGCAGATGTATGAAACCTTTCAACGAGATATTGCTTTTTCAAATCTCTCAAAATGGAATCTGTTCCAAACATATATGCCATGGTTCCTTACTTAGACAGGGTGCAAATATCTACCCAGACGTCGTAGAGAATTGAGAATTTTCATTTGTTTTAATTCTCAGAATTGTAATATTACGGGTAGAAATTCAATATTCTGTAATCAAAACAACATAAACAACTGTGGACAATTTTTGAACAAGGAAAAACATCTTAGTACATATACAAAAAATTCATTAAATTCAAAAATTTTCTTTGGCCCAATTTTCGATTAGAAGATTTAGCTTGTATGAATCGTTATTGGTTTGATACCAATAATGGCAGTAATTTTAGTATATTAAGAATACATATGTATCCACGATTCAGAATTCTTTAATTATATTAATAGTATATAATAATAACATAGTACATTTCCTCTATGTCTTATATCTTTTTTTCTTTAACGAAAAAAACATTTTATTTCCTTAATAGGAAAGAAAAAATGTATCATTCTTTTTTATCCAAATCAAATTGAAATTTTGATTTGGATAGAATTTTATATGAAGAAATGATAAAAAAAATTGTACTAAATTAAAATAATTGCAAATAACATGTATAATAAATATTTTTATTTTTCCTGATCGGTAAAATTCGTGTAAAAGAAAAAAAGAAAAAAAATTATGGTCAGAAATTCATTCATCTCCGCTATTCGACAAGAAAAAGAAAAAAACTGTGGATCTGTTGAATTTCAAGTATTTAGTTTCACTGATAAGATACAAAGACTTACTTTACATTTAAAATTACATAAAAAATATTTTTTATCACAAAGAGGTCTATGAATTTTTTTGGGAAAACGTCAACGGCTGTTGGATTATTTGTCAAAGAAAAATCGAATACGTTATAAGAAATTGATTAACCAGTTGGGTACTCGGGAGTCAAAAACTCATTAATTTTAAGTTTAAGATTGGTTTGAATTTTTTTCTTTAGTTATTAAATTTTGCATTTTGATCAAATTCATTTTTCTAAATTCATGAGTTGAAGAGAAGTATCAAAAAACAAGTCTTATTTTTTCAATAATACATATTTGTAGCAATGAAATACTATTGTTCCTTCCCGATAGGATATATCAGAAATTACAAATATTTATGATCTGTTTTCTCTATAAAATAAAGCTATAACTTTAAAGGACCTGAGAACCTAATCTCTCTCTTCATTCTTCTTGAATTGCCCCCTCTTAGAGGAGCGGGACCCCTAGAGTTGAGAGACGCAATGAACCAGCATAAAAAAAGACTTAGAGTCCCATCTCTATTCTTTTGGGCCCTTAGTACTTTCTTTACATGTTAGTGAATTGTTGACATTGTCAAAATCGAGATTGGGTGGGTGGCAAGGAGCGACAGCTTATCAAAAAGAATGCATTGGATAGGTGCCCGGGCATTGAGAAGGAAGGACGCTTGCTTCAGAGGCGAAAGGCCATTGGGAGAGAGAGCATCTGTGACCCATGGATCTCCGATCGGGAAACCGTATCCAAGCTCCGTGGCTAGTCTGCCGTTTTTTGGACTTTTCAAACTTAACGAACCGAAACATGTATTTATTCTAACCTTCATACTTAGATCGAGATATTCTATTGGATATAGAATGCCAATCTTTAAAATATAAAAAAAGAGTAATCAGCTGTGGCACGTTCACTAAAAAAAACCTTTGGTAGCTAACCATTTATCAAGAAAAAATGAAAAACTCAACATGAGGGAGGAGAAAGAAATAACAGTAACTTGGTCTCGGGCATCTACCATTATACCCAAATTGATTGGCCATACAATCGCTATTCATAGTGGAAAGGAACATTTAAGCGGATCCCCGCTATTAGCTGTAAAGTTCGTATGAACTATATATTTAATATAAACTATATATTATATATTCTAGTTCATTAAAAGTGGGAGGATGAAGTGTCAACGCTCAAGTTTTAATGAGTCTGATGATATCTTAATAGCATCTCATTCCTTTGTCCGACAAAAGTTATATTCATATATAATAATGAATATGAAGCGGGTATAGTTTAGTGGTAAAAGTGTGATTCGTTCAATTAATAACTTAAAAAGTTAAGGGGTGTTTCGGGATTTTCATATTCCGATCAAAAAAAAAAAATTATTTCATAAAAAGAGTTTAATCCTTTTCCCCTCAATAGCATATTTGAGGAAAATAGAAATTCTCACGATTTGTATCCAATTGGGTATAGCTCCACCTCCACTCTAATTTGAGTTCTTTTTCTTTATCATAAGGTTATCTCCCGCCAACGAATGATAAGTATCTATTTTTTTCCAAATTAACGACGAGATTTATTATCGTTTCTCGCATGTCTCGCGAAAGTCAGAGTCGGCGCGAATTCTCCCAATTTGTGACCTACCGTCCGAGTGGGGATAACATTTCTCTTCTGCATGCCAATGTAGTTTTTAAAAATCCAAACATCTCAGAGATAGATATAGAGGTAGGAATTTGTTGAGCGAACCACACTCCTTCCTCTGGGGGGTCAATTAGGGCGTGGACATAAGGGTCTTTATGATACAGTCAACAATTCAATTCATTTTCAATTAGGCCTAGCTCTAGCCTCGTCCACGTATTTTGATTACATGACTAAACTAACTCTCGTCGCCTGCCCCAGTCATCTAGGGGTCCACCGCTTCAAGTATGTTGCTCTAGTTCTCTAGGTCTCACGGGTCTCTATATACTCGCGCACGCTGCTTGTAACGTCCCGGAATTTTCGACTATTTAAATTCAAATATTTAAATTTGTTTATATATTTTATTGAAATTATATTGGATTTTTAATCAAATTTATTTATTAATATTAAGGAATTTTTATGTAAAAGGAAATCAACCCAAGAAAAAAAAGATACAACTCATTTTAATTCAGAACGCAGCAAATCTTGTTCTTTCAAGAAATAATAAATATATTCATACATTAATACTATAAGTACAATGGACAGCTCAATGTGTGTATATACAAATTTCAATATACAATTTTCATAAGTAGTCGACTGAATTATAACGTGGATGTGGAATTTGTTGCGGATAGAAGATGGTAGATACTAGGATTAAGGTGGTGCAAATGGGAATGGGAAAATTAAGAGAATGGCACGGTGTGATCACAAGAAAATGGGGTGATCAACATATTGATCAACAATGAGATGAGGAGAGATCAGTACGAACAGACCTTAGGAATTGAGATGATCAGCTCGTGAGTTACAAGTAACAACAAAACAGAAATACAGAGAGGTTGATGTACTCTGATATTGTAAGTATTTTGAAATTTTCAGTAAAGATTTATTTCTGTATTATATTTTGTTCCGCTGCGATGTGAGACTCTGTGTTGGTTCTTCTTCTTCTTCTATTCTAATATTTCTTTCTTTCTTATCTCACCCTCTAATTTCTTTCTAAACGTTCCAGTGTTTCGGTGCTGGGAGGATCGGCATGAGTACGGTAAAGGGTATTTATGTCGATTTTCGGGGCCGGAATCTGCTGGGTCGTTACAATGCTATTACCCGATTGGGACCCCTCGCTTTCTCTTCTCTGACTGCCATAGGGTCTCGGAAGGCCTTCATGTTGATTCTATGGCTGCTTTGTGGTATAAGAATCATTAAACCAAGACAATTACTAAGAGTGAGGCGACCGAAAGGAGGGACGTAAATCTAGATGTAACGATCCGTATTTTTGGCAATCTAATATTTAATTTAATTTATTATTTTAGATATTATATTTGGAATATCAATGGATTTAATATTGAATTCACGAATTAAAAACGAAGTTTGAACGTTCTAATATGGAGTTTTGAACATCAACTGAATGTACAGGGTCCGATATAAATCGGATTTCTGTGAAATAAGAAACATTGGAACCGTGTTGATTATAATTTTCATATGGAAGATAAAAATGCAGATTTTGTATTATAGTTTGTTAGTTATGGCCAAATCAAAATTTGAAATAGTCGCTATGGAAAACGTTATTTAAAATATAGGCCTTTAAAATAGCGATTTTGCAAACAGACTCCGTTTTCGATGAAATCAGTTTCATTGGGACCGTAACGTTAAATTATTGTACGGTATTAAATTGCATGGCAAACCGATGTCGTATGTAACCACGGTTGCTGTATAGGCCCATTCAATTCCTATAGCGCGTAATTAAATTAATTTAATTCAGTAGAGAGATATTTGAGTGTAACTTGAGCAGACGATCGAATTAGGCCACGAAACCAGTTCCGTTGAGTTCGTATTGTCGATTAGAGTCAGGATAGGTATATAGTTTGTTATTTTGGAGACTGGGTAATTTGGTGTCCAAAATGGCATCGCGGTGCATGTAAAAATAGCGTATCAGGAAACAGTCTCGGTATGTGATGAAACTGGTGTCGTTGGATTCGTATTGATTAATTATTGTAGAAATTTCAATTTTCGTGCCAATCGGACTTACCGTGTTATCGTGGCAATAATAAACGCCTTGGTAAATTCTATTATTTTGGTCAATTCAAACGGGAGTAACTTTAAACTAATAAACAACTGGCCAAATGAACTCCGATTTGGACGAAATAAATTTCATTGGATCTGTTAGAAAGAGGTCTAGAGAAATGTCAGGGCCTCAAATTTATTTGATTTTTTCTGTAATTTTAGGAATTTTAAATAGTTGATTTTTAATCGATAACTATAAAGGACTTTTCACAAATGACCTTGGATTTCGACGAAACCTGTCCCATTGGGTCCGGAATATTTTTTATGCTAGGATTACATTATCTTGTCAAAACGGGGATCATATGTGATTGGTTTTGTCAATTACTTCACCATGAAGTTTTGTTTTATATTAAATTATAATATTTTATTAAATCTTCACCCTATAAATAACAAAGTCAGGTCAGCAACCTTATTCCCTCATGCAAGTGGTCAACGCTTAACCTTGCCGCCACATAACAAAACAACGGCCAGAAATGTCCTCCAATCCTCCTCAAATAGTTCGAAATCCACGAATGTAATCCAATATTTTCCTGTAGAAACGTTGTAGATCCCGGTGAGGCTGACAAATTCAATGGCTGTGATGAGGTTTCTTGCCTCGTGGTGATGGGAATCGAGGCAAGAAGGGCACGCAGTTATTGGTGAACTGGCGGAGGAGGGTGAAGTCGAGTGGGTCCATACTCGCATCGAAGGCAGAGGAGGCTCGACAACTCCTATTGGCAGCGTCAAATCAGTGGTCGGAAGGCTTAATGGTACGGCGTGGGGATCTGTTTCAGGTCGAGTTGGGTTCATTTTCCTTGCGGCTTGAATACTGGAGAAGAACTAAAGCACAGTTCCAGGAACGATAGAAATAGAAGTAAAGAAAGGGTATTAGCCAAAAATATTAAGTTTAATAAGTAATTAAAGTTATTTAACTTTGATTAATTTAATTTAAGTATAATATGATTTATATTTAACATGACAGGAATGGAAAAAGGAACGAGAGTGGTCTGAGTTTTGAAACGTAAATCAGTTAACACTTTGTTTAAGATCTATAATCTAATTATAAAGGTTATTAATTTAGACCATTTGATCATATGTAGACATGAACAGTGCGATACTGAGCACCAAACGGAATAGTGAAGGAGAATTTGTCAACCTGGGTAATTAGAGAAGGGGTCAGCCAGATTTGGTTAAGTCATAAATTTATGATAATTGCTTACAATTAAGGGATTAAATATTTTTATATAATCCCTACACTTATAATAATTATAAATGGATGTAGGGTTCCCAACTGGAATTGTAACGTGAGGGTCGGTTTCTCTCCAGATTCCCTGTAACTATATTGAACATAGTAAATCGTTTAATTAAATTATTTACTAACGCTAAGACTAATTTGGATAACTAATTAAAGGTTGATTTGGTTTCAGGCAATTTTTTGGAAATGGGACGATGCAGCAGCGTGGTAGAGTTGTTGAACAAATGGGGAACAAATCATTACAAAACGTGGACTAAGAACAATTGCAAAGATGGGTTTGTATAACAAAAAAAAGGGTGACCGTATACATTAACACTTATATCAAGTAAGTAGAAATTAGGGAATATTAGTTTCAAATTTAGCTAAATTAATTGTTAATAATTAAGGCATGGGTTTTGCAGGCTATTAACTCAACAGAAAAGGGAACGCTAGGATTAAAAGGAGTCGGTCTCATTTTAGAAACAGAAGGAATGATCGGACATGTCTCGTTTTAACAAATGTAATTGTTAATTAATTATTTAACCAAGGAAATAATAGTTATTTAAAGATCGGATAATTAAAATATTTATAACTTGTGACTATGTGGATAGAATTGGACGAAACGAAATGCATTTGAACCATGATTACCAACACTTCATTCTGAAGCTAGTCTGGATAGTTCTTGAATAATATGATAATTTTAATTAAATTAAACACTGGTTTAATTTAATTAAATGAATCGCTCGACGACAAATCAAATCAAGGTGAGTTAAACTCACTCAGTTCTTCCTATTTATATTTTATATAAATTGGGTTTTTATTCTTGTGTGCTCTGATTTCTATTGGTTGACTGTTTGCTAAATATATACTCATCTGCCGATTTAACTAATGAAATTAAACTATTGTTTAATTTCAGTGAAATATCAAATCGTTATTTTAACGATTGGATCCAATGAAAGTAACTTACCTTATTGGTCACGTCTATAAGATAAACATGTTGAATTGTTTGAATTGTTCGAATTGTTGTGCTAATTGATTGATGTTAAATAGTTGTTATACAAATTATCAGTTAATGGAGTTGAGTGATCTGATTTGAGGTAACCATTTTGGTTACAGGGTTGAACAGGTTGGAGGGATCCAACCGGATTCCTCAAATATATTATTTATTTTTCATATTATCACATATGAACTATCCAGATTGGGTGGGTGATTCGATTGTTGATCGTTGAATTGAAATTCGACATTTGTTTTGTTTAAACCAATGGGCAATATTGGTTGAGTAAGTGGCAGCATATGGCCTACAAAATCAATTGTTTTGTTTATATTGATTTACCGTCCGGTGGATCGATAGAACTGAAGTTATAAAAATTATTTTTATAACTGGAAATAGATTTTGAAATAGATTTTATTTTTAATAAAAGTTTATAAATAAGAAATAAATATTTATTATTTATTAGCTAAATTTATAACTAATTATTAATTGATTCTGTAAAGTCAATTCTGATGTCAATCAGATTTATAAACAAGTGAAGACAAATTATTCTAACAGTTAATTTTGATAATTGTTCTATTAAGAAACAATTAAATTAAATTATTTAAATCAATTAAATTATTAATTAATTTAAAAGGGTGATGAATTGTAATCGATTAATGGGATAACCGTGTTGACTAAATTGATCATTTTTAATTGGGGTTAAATTAGTGTATTTTGAATAAAATAGTTTAAAGAATATTTGTTTAATTTAAATAAGGTTTTAAAAAGGATTTTTTACTATTTATCTTAGTTAATAAAGAAATTAACTACGGGAGTATTTAGTAATCGAATAAATTATTATTTTAATTAGTAATAATTTAGGGAATTACTTTTAAATGAAATTCATTTAAAAAGTAATCGAGGTTGAAATGAAATCCAATTGAATGGTGAAAGAAGTTTACGAATGGGTTTTAAATTTAAACCCGAATTTGTATAACAAAGTTAAAAAAGGAATTTAAGCGAAACATGATAGCATAAATGAATGTGACATAAGTATTTGAATCAAGTGAATGGAAATGAAGGAAAGGGTTTAAGATAAACCAGGATTATAAAAAGAGCTTTGAGGTGCTATATCGTTAATTTTAAATTAACGATACTTAATAATGGATTAAGTAAAAAGGGGGAAAATAGAAATAAGATTTCCAAAGTGGGAAATAATTGAATGGATTTGAAAGGGAATTGGTGAAAGTGAAATTGGTGAAAAAAGTGGGTCATTGGATTTTGTAAACCAAATATGAATTGCGAAATAAATTTGTTAAGAGAGGTAAGGGTTAAAAAGTGGCGTTTTATAAGAAGTTGCTTAATTATTGAATTAAGAAATAATGATCATGTCCGAGAAAGAGATTTCAAAAAAGGATAAGCAGGTTTTATGAAACCGTATTTTCAATATCATAGCTAAATGGGATTTTAATTTTATTAGAATGAAATATTGTTTTTTTTTGGAATTTCAACAGGTATTTATCTCCAGATATGAACGTTGTTGATCAAGGTCTGAGAGGTAATTAAAAAAAACCCAACTTGAACGACATCAGGATTATCTTGGGATGATATTAGTTGTAATGGTAAAAGAGGTTAGTAAATATGTATTATTTCCATTAGAGAAATAATAGTGCAATGGTTAATGGAAATGTCGAGAATATATAACGAGAGTTCCAACGTAAAAGGGAAATAAAAAGGGGTTGCCGGAAATATAATGATATGCTCGAGTTAGAAAGGAAATTTAAAGTTGAGTTTTATTATATAAGAATAAGCATGAATTTTGTTTCAAGTAATGAATAAAAGATATTTTGTAATGTTATTTTATGAGTAACAAGTTGAATTGATTTCCCTAATATTAGATAATAATAATGTGCCTAATGTTTTGAAAGTGTAAATAGGAAACTGGATATATAAAGGTGAATTTGTTTAAAGTAAAATCTTATGTTTAAATAAGTAGCGAAAAAACTATATTCATAATATCAAAATATTTAAGTGTTTTGAATTTACATTTGTTTTAATTAAAAGGCCAAGTGATGCTGAATACTGAACCAGTGGATTTTCATGACTGAACCACTAATTATCTTGATAGTTAAATAACCGACTATCAAATTTGTCCAATACGATTGTTGGTACGGAAAGACCGGTATCGAATTTATATTCGAAAACCATTCCGACTAACAAATGCGTGAAGATATTAGAAGATGATCAAGATGGATCATTGAAGACCGTAGATCTTCATAAATGGAAGAACTGCTAATAATCTTCGGTCTGCAGCCAAAGATGTACTGTGGTTCTGTCGTGGTTGGAATCTACGGGTTGCAAGGACTTCTTACTATTGATCCATGGGGTGATTCCTATATTGGATGCAGTAGGAGAGTACCTTCGGTTCATCCTGCTCCTAGATGACTTATATGGACAAATGTCTGACAGAGTATTTTCAAAGGAATCACGTATGTTGATTTCTTCAAACGTACTTCTGTTGATGGCAGAGAAGGTCGTACACCTTCTCTTAGCTAAACCGCAGAGTATTTTTATGGACATCAATTAGTGATATCTGGCGGATCTGATGATGTTGCATTCAAAGTGAATGGTGACCAAATGTCCCAAGAGTTAATTTAAACCTCAAGCCTCATCAACCGGGAAATGACAAAAATCGGGCAGGCAACATGGCTGTGTGGGTCGCTCCCATTAGGCTGTATGATCACCTATCTAGAGAAATTCCTTTTGCTTCTTTAATCTATTTCGATGGTGTCCCTTTCGGGAAATGGTGGTTTGAGCCCAACTGTTGGTGATATACATTCGATACGCTCAAGTGAAATGAGTGGTCGGTTGTAAGGACCCGTAACTTCCCCGTGAAGGAAAGTGTCGGATAGTTCGAGAACAAGCCACAACAGAACGCATACAAAAGAACATTTCATTGTATATTACAACAATACATCAGATTACAAGAATATACAGAGTATAAATGAATATTACACAGAAATATCAGAGATTTAAATTACATTTAAATACATAGCAGCGGAAAATAATACAATACACAACTAGAAGGAGATATACGGATACAAAGCTTTCCGGATATCGTTCCAGCTGTAAACCAGGATCCTGTGAATATAAATCTGCAAAACCAAAACTACTAGCTGCCCGTGTCAAAATAAGGGCACCCAGAGTTTAGGTTAAAACAATAAACTCCAGGTCAGTCATGTGACTGGTGTGAGAACTAAAACAGTTATTTATCTTTATTTTAAAGTTCGGTAAATCAAGGGACCACGCCGTATAACACGGAACGGGTTTCCTCCCAAGAATACCAGTGCATAAAACAGCAGCGCAATGCTAAATAAAGAAAAATGAAGCTGTTATAAGACCCGGGTCCTATCACACAATGCAACGCAAGCCGGGGGATAGGGTTTTCCCTTATAACAGCCAAAGAATGCTTGATACGTTTAAAACAAATCATTTGATACTATTATAAGTGCATAGTGTATAACACAACTTCAAATCATAAGTATCAATCATAGGCGACATGAGCGTCCCATGCCACTATGTCGCCATATATAGGTTTACAAATAAAACCACAAATGTCACGTATTTGGAAATTGGATTTCCGTCTATGAACCGAGGCAAAAGATAGTCCTCTCCGACTTCGAGACTGTCTAGCCCGAGCCTCAGGCAAGTACTCTGTCAAGCCTTTGGATCCTCAGGGCCGGTCCACCGATGTGGATTAAAATGCCAGAACATGCGTTTCCCCGCCCTTTGGGGCGTAAATGAGCCAACTAAATGACTCCATCGGTTCGAGAACGACCGATCAATCCGAGGCGCCTCGCAACAGCAACAACCACATAAGTCAAACTCGTCAGGGCGTGTAAAACCACTGACGCCACTTCTAGCTAGAAAGAAACGCATGCCCTCCCTGACGTCCTCTCCCGTTTTTGGTTCATACCGGGTGTGAAACACGCGAAGTAAACGTTACACAAAGCTACGCCACAAAGGCCTTGCTTTGATCATCACCACAAGAGTTTGCTTTTCAACAGAAGCCTCGATCAATTGCCACTTAGGCATGCCACACAGGCAATTCACTCCATGCGTTTGATATCCATCAATATATAACCCCTGAGCTCGTACGTCTCAGAAAAGGGCGTTAAGCAAGAGAATAAATTCTCCGCCGCCAAACAGATATATATTTAATAGAGATCAACCACACGGACTAAAATCCAATGTCAGACACACAGTCCATTTACAAGTCCGTTCTGGGTCTGAACGAAACCGGAGGCACCTAGTACCCTGCATATCCATCGATCTCCAAGTACGTCTGGACGATCACTAACTGTTTCCATCTTCTTGGGTGTACAGCCCAATCAAGATCATCAGTAATCACCCAAACGACGTGAAGACTTCCGGTCTTCGACCACCGTCTTCATCTTTGACACCACGTCGAATCAGTTATTCAGAATGGGATAAACCCGGTCTTTCTGAATAACTCGCGTATATATTATAAAAGTGTTACACAAACACAACATACGCCTCATTCCAATTCAGAATATTCTTTTATCCAAATATTCCTATACTTTGGGAAAAATTCCCATTAATTTTATCCAAGATTAATTCTTTAAATTTATTCTTTAATCTCCTTTGAATATCAATTCAAACTAGTCGGGATTAGCGAACCACACCGAAGTAATCATTTATTTTATTTCCCAATCCCAACCTATTCATCGCATGAAGTAAAACTGGTTATACTTCATATCTAACACCACGGTGTTATCGGTAAATTCAATTACCATTTCACGTTCAAATCTAATTAAAGATTTAACTATCGCCTGGAGTAAAACTGGTGATACTCCATTCTCGATCTTTTCAATCTAATTAAAGATTCATTAAAACTCCACTTAGTTTTAATCGTTAACTGGGTTAAAGAATCAGTGTCATTTAAAACGCAGTTCACGATAAACCCAAAATCACATTCATTAATTATCGGGTTAAAGAACGAGTGTTGTTTAAAGCACTATTCACGATAAACCCAAAAATCAATACCAATTCAATTCCAATTAAATATAATTTAATTGGTACACTTCATTAAATCTAAATAAAAAGATTTAATCTTTTCTCAACTGGGTTCAAGAACAGTGTTAGTGAAGACACCATTCACGACAAACCCAAATCACATTCGATATTCAATACAAGGCTCTGAATAGAAAATATATCGGCTTATATTCAATATCAAATTCTATGACTAACAAATGTCGTATTGGAAAAAACGATATAAATATATATCTTTCAAATTTCCATAACAACACCTGTATAATCACGAATTCCAACATCGAAATATTCCGAAGACAATTTCGATTCAAATCCACTCCAATGCAATCATTGGAAATTCTGGTTATTTTTAAAACCCTTTTCAAATTCAATTTATTTATTCAAAAATAAATAGAATTATATTTCTAGTTCAAAACTAGTTCATTTCGATAAAAATCTATTTTTATCTTTTCAAATATGGAGTTTTTCATCCCAAATCTTCACAAATCATTTCTTATGATTTTACACAAATTATTACTATTTTTAATAATTTTATCAAGGCCCGTACAGTCGATTTCCATCAATGGCCATCGAACTGCACTTACAACGACCTTTTTCAAATTTGATTTGGACGTAACTCCAAATCCAACCATTTGATTTCAAATTTCTAATATTCGTTAGAAAGCTCTTTTCGATACGAACCCAACGGTTCCGGTTTTAGGAGAATCTGACGGTCGGATCTCCCGTAATGTCCGTTTGAAATAAATGGTCGAAATTCACGAACTGCCGCGGCGCGGCGCGTTCTATTCAGGCCATTATATTATATATATAATATATATAATATATATTTCGTCGATTTCTATTCAAAACGAAATCGTTTGCAATTCAATTCATTTCGAAAACGTTTTCAATTCAATTCATTTCGAAATCGTTTTCAATTCAATTCATTTCGAAATCGTTTTCAAATCAATTCATTTCGAAATCGTTTTATATTCAATTCATTTCGAAATCGTTTTATATTCAATTCATTTCGAAATCGTTTTATATTCAATTCATTTCGAAATCGTTTTATATTCAATTCATTTCGAAATCGTTTTATATTCAATTCATTTCGAAATCGTTTTATATTCAATTCATTTCGAAATCGTTTTATATTCAATTCATTTCAAAATGAATAGAATCGATATAAATCGTTTACGTCAAAATGGCGTCAATCTAATCAACACGGCTTCATAAATTTCTATTTTCAAATATTCTATTTCAAATATTTCTTTTTCAAAATAGTTGTTATTATCAAAATATTTCGTTCAACACATGACCAATCTCAATGGATGAGTACTGTCAACACATGAACCTTTATTCTTGTTATTCTTTATTTTTCAAATTGGAATGAGGCCCAATCAATTACCATATAAAGTTAATTATATGGATTTTCATACAACACATGTATATAATAGCATTGAAAAATAATCAACCATCAACCAAAGTGCACTACACTGTATAAGCATCAAATATAGATATCTAACGCTTATAACAGCCTGTCAATCGATCGATCGACATATTTAATCAATCAGGATGAGTGAACTTCAAATTTCATCCCAACATCCGTGTGGGGTTTCAAACAATCAAACACAGATTTTATTTGTGCAGTTGGGCGATGTGTAAAATTTATCGACCCAATCAATATCCTTCAAATAGGTGTACATAAACAAACCGTCCGGTTTGTAAATGAATATTTTATTTTATTCACTTTCACTATAATCATATTCACGTTAAAAATTATATTTTTAACGATAAAACATTTTATTCCAACATATGAATTTCTATTATTCATTTACACAATAAACTGATATTTTTATTTTCTAACATATTTTAGAAAATTTCGGCGGCATAACGGCACGATACTAGAAACGGGACGAGGCCTAGCCTTATCCCCGGTCTAGTGAAGGCCCACGCCATTCACACATCAATCATATCAATTCATTTCACCAAACAATTCAATTTCAATCAAATAATCTAACTAATTTGCAACCAAACAAACAAGTCCATGGTCTGTGGACGATTGTGTCGGGTGCTACTAAGCACCGTCTGCATCCTAGTATATATATATAACTAGAGAAAAGAAAGTGAAAGGTGAGAAATTCTCACAGATAGCTATCCAAACATCTTGACTCTACTTTGATATAGATCTTCTTCGTTCTCGCCTTTTTGTTACCTTCGTCGCCCGCTTTCACTACCTATGTAAAAATCGAATTTTTACTTCGCTATTCAATATATAAAAAAAATCATATTTTTATTTCGAAGTTCAACATATAAAAATCCTATTTTTATTTTGATGTTCAACATATAAAAATCCTATTTTTATTTCGAAGTTCAACATATAAAAATCCTATTTTTATTTCGATGTTCAACATATAAAAATCATATTTTTACTTCGATGTTCAATATATAAAAATCATATTTTTACTTCGATGTTCAATATATAAAAATCATATTTTTACTTCGATGTTCAATATATAAAAATCATATTTTTACTTCGATGTTCAATATATAAAAATCATATTTTTACTTCGATGTTCAATATAAAAATCATATTTTTACTCGATCTTTACTTTGTAAAAATCACATCTTTACCTTGCTAACCCAACAATAAAAATCACATTATTATATTTCCCATTATATGAAAATTCTATTTTTAATCCGCTACTCATATAAAAATCGAATCTTTCTTTCTTCTTCATTCATATAAAAATACGATCCTTCTTCTTTCTTCATTCATATAAAAATACGATCTTTCTTTATTAATATCACATATAAAAATCATTTCTTTATCATCGTATTGTATACATAAAACTGATTTTCAATCCACATTAAAACTGATTTAATAAAACTGAAATTAAATTTACTAAGTAAAATAAAATAAAATAAAACACTCACTGGTTCATGGAGAAATGGGTCAGAGGTGCTCACTCCGGATCTCGCGGTGCTGAGTGGAGCGCGGGAAGGAGGGGATAGAGGGATGAGAACGGAGACGGGGGTGCTGGAGGCCAGCGTCGGATGGCGGGGTGGTTGCTGCGTCGGATGTTGGAGCTGCAGGCGGTGAGGTCAGGTGGCCGGCGAATCGGAGGGGAGCTGCGACCGTTGCTCGGTGGTGGAAGGGTGGTAACGGCGTCGGCTTTTGTGGGAGAGGAGGTGAGGGTTGAACGGAGGGGGGGGGGGGACGCCGGTCTGAGGGAGGGGAGGCGCTCTGGTTGGAGGAGCGACGGCTCTTTTTTTTTTTTTTAAATGATTTCGGGTTTTCCACGATGAAAAAAGGGGGTAGGGGGTGGGTTTGACCGGATATAGGGAGTAAAAGGTTGACTAAGGGTTTTATATAATTTATATATATTATTTTATTTCCCACCAAAAAGTAACTTTTTATTTCGAACTCAAAACGAGACCCAACGACTGTCGTCCCTAGCTAACTACCCTTATTCCAAACACAATGGGATATGTTTCATCAACCAATTCGGCCGTTACGATCAGTTTCCATCAAGATTAAAATATAAATCAGTATATATTCAATTTGAACGTACATTTCAATTTACCGGGGCCACATACTAACTAGAAAAATTCCCGAAAAATATTTTCTAGCTTCGTATTGACGATACGGTCCTAACAAAACTAGTTTCGTCGAATTCTGAGACCGTTTGAAAAATGGCCAATTTCCAGTCGATTAAAATCAACTGAAACTGGTCAAACGCGTTTTCCTTTGCCATGCTCACATATTGATTCGAAAAATTATGAAATTTGAAACCTAGCAATAATTTAACATCACGGACCCAACAAAACTGGTTTCGTCGAAATCCGAGGTCGTTTGCAAAATGTCCATTTTTAAGGGCCTGAATTCCATAGCGACTATTCAGAATTTTCAACTGGACATATCTTTTGATTCCCGCTATCAAATTTCGATTTGTCAGATTCGTTGGAAAGATATTATCAATTAGATCCTAAGGTTTTCGGTTTCACTAAAATCCGGATTGTTTTGCACCCGGTACATCCAATTGAAGTTTGAAATCGAATTATCGAACTACCGCGCCATTTTCAATTCCTTTTATAATTATATATAATTATTTATATTCTAACGACGACGCGTATAATATATACGTCGAATTATATTCAAAATAAATTTTCTCGTCGATATTATTTAAAATAATATATTTTAAATGTTCAAAATTCGCTAAAATGGCCAAAATAAAAATTTTAAACTGGCTCAGAATTTGCGGGTTATTACAATCTCCCCACTTAAAACTTTTCGTCCCCGAAAAGGAACAAAGTCGAAAGTGGTTTGATCATTCAAATCTACGATCGATCTGGCTTCCATTCTCCAACTTTTCAGTTTCTGAGAATTTTCTAAATTTCAAAAATTTGGCTAACACCCTAAATTTTTGAAAAATTTCGCCATAACCTCCCTTGCACCGGGAGCATCGGGGAATTTCAAATAGCTTCCCCGGTCCTTCAGATCTCAAAAAGAAAAAGAAAAAGCCAATAGGCTCATAAAATCATCATCACCCAAACAAAACAGTAAATTATGTAGTAAACATGTACCTATTTGTCGGGCAAACAAATTTTATTCTCTGGCTCTAGCCTCCTTGCTATGACCTGTTCAATGATATATATGTATATGCAAACAAATGCGACCAATTTTCAATACAATTCAATATGTGATTCAATTTGGCTAAAGGGCTAAAAATTAGCAAACAAATAAACAAACAACGCAAACATCAATCAATTAGTGAATTAGAGTTTCAAATTCATAATTTTGATACATATACAAAAATCATTTTTTGGATGCCAAATCACAACAATAGGCCTTATCTAATTTTTGGTTCTCACACCAGTCAATAGGAAATATATAGATATTACACGTTCGTCCCTCGAATATAAATTCTGATGATGATATATCAACCATCAGAATCACCCCCGGGTGACTAGAGTGTAACTCTATATCTATCCAATATATCAAAACATCGAATACACGCTAGCTAGACGCATACGCAAAATCTTTATATATTGGATTGTCCTAATCAATATGAAATAAATAATCAAATACGAATAATTGATTTAAATTTTCAAAACAAAATTTGTTTTCATTTGAAAAATATACTCTTCACACTCGTTCTAGGATACTACTGATCCCATCTCTAACGAGGAATTCCCCTTGGATTTTACTAATCCAATATCTGATGAATTCTTTCGTATAGTTCTAATGTGTCTTGTTCTCTGAGCTTTGTAAACCAAAGCTCTGATACCACGTGTAAGGACCCGTAACTTCCCCGTGAAGGAAAGTGTCGGATAGTTCGAGAACAAGCCACAACAGAACGCATACAAAAGAACATTTCATTGTATATTACAACAATACATCAGATTACAAGAATATACAGAGTATAAATGAATATTACACAGAAATATCAGAGATTTAAATTACATTTAAATACATAGCAGCGGAAAATAATACAATACACAACTAGAAGGAGATATACGGATACAAAGCTTTCCGGATATCGTTCCAGCTGTAAACCAGGATCCTGTGAATATAAATCTGCAAAACCAAAACTACTAGCTGCCCGTGTCAAAATAAGGGCACCCAGAGTTTAGGTTAAAACAATAAACTCCAGGTCAGTCATGTGACTGGTGTGAGAACTAAAACAGTTATTTATCTTTATTTTAAAGTTCGGTAAATCAAGGGACCACGCCGTATAACACGGAACGGGTTTCCTCCCAAGAATACCAGTGCATAAAACAGCAGCGCAATGCTAAATAAAGAAAAATGAAGCTGTTATAAGACCCAGGTCCTATCACACAATGCAACGCAAGCCGGGGGATAGGGTTTTCCCTTATAACAGCCAAAGAATGCTTGATACGTTTAAAACAAATCATTTGATACTATTATAAGTGCATAGTGTATAACACAACTTCAAATCATAAGTATCAATCATAGGCGACATGAGCGTCCCATGCCACTATGTCGACATATATAGGTTTACAAATAAAACCGCAAATGTCACGTATTTGGAAATTGGATTTCCGTCTATGAACCGAGGCAAAAGATAGTCCTCTCCGACTTCGAGACTGTCTAGCCCGAGCCTCAGGCAAGTACTCTGTCAAGCCTTTGGATCCTCAGGGCCGGTCCACCGATGTGGATTAAAATGCCTGAACATGCGTTTCCCCGCCCTTTGGGGCGTAAATGAGCAAACTAAATGACTCCGTCGGTTCGAGAACGACCGATCAATCCGAGGCGCCTCGCAACAGCAACAACCACATAAGTCAAACTCGTCAGGGCGTGTAAAACCACTGACGCCACTTCTAGCTAGAAAGAAACGCATGCCCTCCCTGACGTCCTCTCCCGTTTTTGGTTCATACCGGGTGTGAAACACGCGAAGTAAACGTTACACAAAGCTACGCCACAAAGGCCTTGCTTTGATCATCACCACAAGACTTTGCTTTTCAACAGAAGCCTCGATCAATTGCCACTTAGGCATGCCACACAGGCAATTCACTCCATGCGTTTGATATCCATCAATATATAACCCCTGAGCTCGTACGTCTCAGAGAAGGGCGTTAAGCAAGAGAATAAATTCTCCACCGCCAAACAGATATATATTTAATAGAGATCAACCACACGGACTAAAATCCAATGTCAGACACACAGTCCATTTACAAGTCCGTTCTGGGTCTGAACGAAACCGGAGGCACCTAGTACCCCGCATATCCATCGATCTCCAAGTACGTCTGGACGATCACTAACTGTTTCCATCTTCTTGGGTGTACAGCCCAATCAAGATCATCAGTAATCACCCAAACGACGTGAAGACTTCCGGTCTTCGACCACCGTCTTCATCTTCGACACCATGTCGAATCAGTTATTCAGGATGGGATAAACCCGGTCTTTCTGAATAAATCGCGTATATATTATAAAAATGTTACACAAACACAACATACGCCTCATTCCAATTCAGAATATTCTTTTATCCAAATATTCCTATACTTTGGGAAAAATTCCCATTAATTTTATCCAAGATTAATTCTTTAAATTTATTCTTTAATCTCCTTTGAATATCAATTCAAACTAGTCGGGATTAGCGAACCACACCGAAGTAATCATTTATTTTATTTCCCAATCCCAACCTATTCATCCCATGAAGTAAAACTGGTTATACTTCATATCTAACATCACGGTGTTATCGGTAAATTCAATTACCATTTCACGTTCAAATCTAATTAAAGATTTAACTATCGCCTGGAGTAAAACTGGTGATACTCCATTCTCGATCTTTTCAATCTAATTAAAGATTCATTAAAACTCCACTTAGTTTTAATCGTTAACTGGGTTAAAGAATCAGTGTCATTTAAAACACTGTTCACGATAAACCCAAAATCACATTCATTAATTATCGGGTTAAAGAACGAGTGTTGTTTAAAACACTATTCACGATAAACCCAAAAATCAATACCAATTCAATTCCAATTAAATATCATTTAATTGGTACACTTCATTAAATCTAAATAAAAAGATTTAATCTTTTCTCAACTGGGTTCAAGAACAGTGTTAGTGAAGACACCATTCACGACAAACCCAAATCACATTCGATATTCAATACAAGGCTCCGAATAGAAAATATATCGGCTTATATTCAATATCAAATTCTACGACTAACAAATGTCGTATTGGAAATAACGATATAAATATATATCTTTCAAATTTCCATAACAACACCTGTATAATCACGAATTCCAACATCGAAATATTCCGAAGACAATTTCGATTCAAATCCACTCCAATGCAATCATTGGAAATTCTGGTTATTTTTAAAACCCTTTTCAAATTCAATTTATTTATTCAAAAATAAATAGAATTATATTTCTATTTCAAAACTAGTTCATTTCGATAAAAATCTATTTTTATCTTTTCAAATATGGAGTTTTTCATCCCAAATCTTCACAAATCATTTCTTATGATTTTACACAAATTATTACTATTTTTAATAATTTTATCAAGGCCCGTACAGTCGATTTCCATCAATGGCCATCGAACTGCACTTACAGCGACCTTTTTCAAATTTGATTTGGACGTAACTCCAAATCCAACCGTTTGATTTCAAATTTCTAATATTCGTTAGAAAGCTCTTTTCGATACGAACCCAACGGTTCCGGTTTTAGGAGAATCTGACGGTCGGATCTCCCGTAATGTCCGTTTGAAATAAATGGTCGAAATTCACGAACTGCCGCGGCGCGGCGCGTTCTATTCAGGCCATTATATTATATATATAATATATATAATATATATTTCGTCGATTTCTATTCAAAATGAAATCGTTTGCAATTCAATTCATTTCGAAATCGTTTTCAATTCAATTCATTTCGAAATCGTTTTCAATTCAATTCATTTCGAAATCGTTTTCAATTCAATTCATTTCGAAATCGTTTTATATTCAATTCATTTCGAAATCGTTTTATATTCAATTCATTTCGAAATCGTTTTATATTCAATTCATTTCGAAATCGTTTTATATTCAATTCATTTCGAAATCGTTTTATATTCAATTCATTTCGAAATCGTTTTATATTCAATTCATTTCAAAATGAATAGAATCGATATAAATCATTTACGTCAAAATGGCGTCAATCTAATCAACACGGCTTCATAAATTTCTATTTTCAAATATTCTATTTCAAATATTTCTTTTTCAAAATAGTTGTTATTATCAAAATATTTCGTTCAACACATGACCAATCTTAATGGATGAGTACTGTCAACACATGAACCTTTATTCTTGTTATTCTTTATTTTTCAAATTGGAATGAGGCCCTATCAATTACCATATAAAGTTAATTATATGGATTTTCATACAACACATGTATATAATAGCATTGAAAAATAATCAACCATCAACCAAAGTGCACTACACTGTATAAGCATCAAATATAGATATCTAACGCTTATAACAGCCTGTCAATCGATCGATCGACATATTTAATCAATCAGGATGAGTGAACTTCAAATTTCATCCCAACACCCGTGTGGGGTTTCAAACAATCAAACACAGATTTTATTTGTGCAGTTGGGCGATGTGTAAAATTTATCGACCCAATCAATATCCTTCAAATAGGTGTACATAAACAAACCGTCCGGTTTGTAAATGAATATTTTATTTTATTCACTTTCACTATAATCATATTCACGTTAAAAATTATATTTTTAACGATAAAACATTTTATTCCAACATATGAATTTCTATTATTCATTTACACAATAAAATGATATTTTTATTTTCTAACATATTTTAGAAAATTTCGGCGGCATAACGACACGATACTAGAAACGGGACGAGGCCTAGCCTTATCCCCGGTCTAGTGAAGGCCCACGCCATTCACACATCAATCATATCAATTCATTTCACCAAACAATTCAATTTCAATCAAATAATCTAACTAATTTGCAACCAAACAAACAAGTCCATGGTCTGTGGACGATTGTGTCGGGTGCTACTAAGCACCGTCTGCATCCTAGTATATATATATAACTAGAGAAAAGAAAGTGAAAGGTGAGAAATTCTCACAGATAGCTATCCAAACATCTTGACTCTACTTTGATATAGATCTTCTTCGTTCTCGCCTTTTTGTTACCTTCGTCGCCCGCTTTCACTACCTATGTAAAAATCGAATTTTTACTTCGCTATTCAATATATAAAAAAAAATCATATTTTTATTTCGAAGTTCAACATATAAAAATCCTATTTTTATTTCGATGTTCAACATATAAAAATCCTATTTTTATTTCGAAGTTCAACATATAAAAATCCTATTTTTATTTCGATGTTCAACATATAAAAATCATATTTTTACTTCGATGTTCAATATATAAAAATCATATTTTTACTTCGATGTTCAATATATAAAAATCATATTTTTACTTCTATGTTCAATATATAAAAATCATATTTTTACTTCGATGTTCAATATAAAAATCATATTTTTACTCGATCTTTACTTTGTAAAAATCACATCTTTACCTTGCTAACCCAACAATAAAAATCACATTATTATATTTCCCATTATATAAAAATTCTATTTTTAATCCGCTACTCATATAAAAATCGAATCTTTCTTCCTTCTTCATTCATATAAAAATACGATCCTTCTTCTTTCTTCATTCATATAAAAATACGATCTTTCTTTATTAATATCACATATAAAAATCATTTCTTTATCATCGTATTGTATACATAAAACTGATTTTCAATCCACATTAAAACTGATTTAATAAAACTGAAATTAAATTTACTAAGTAAAATAAAATAAAATAAAATAAAACACTCACTGGTTCATGGAGAAATGGGTCAGAGGTGCTCACTCCGGATCTCGCGGTGCTGAGTGGAGCGCGGGATGGAGGGGATAGAGGGATGAGAACGGAGACGGGGGTGCTGGAGGCCAGCGTCGGATGGCGGGGTGGTTGTTGCGTCGGATGTTGGAGCTGCAGGCGGTGAGGTCAGGTGGCCGGCGAATCGGAGGGGAGCTGCGACCGTTGCTCGGTGGTGGAAGGGTGGTAACGGCGTCGGCTTTTGTGGGAGAGGAGGTGAGGGTTGAACGGAGGGGGGGACGACGGTCTGAGGGAGGGGAGGCGCTCTGGTTGGAGGAGCGACGGCTCTTTTTTTTTTTTTTTTTAAATGATTTCGGGTTTTCCACGATGAAAAAAGGGGGTAGGGGGTGGGTTTGACCGGATATAGGGAGTAAAAGGTTGACTAAGGGTTTTATATAATTTATATATATTATTTTATTTCCCACCAAAAAGTAACTTTTTATTTCGAACTCAAAACGAGACCCAACGACTGTCGTCCCTAGCTAACTACCCCCATTCCAAACACAATGGGATATGTTTCGTCAGCCAATTCGGCCGTTACGATCAGTTTCCATCAAGATTAAAATATAAATCAGTATATATTCAATTTGAACGTACATTTCAATTTACCGGGGCCACATACTAACTAGAAAAATTCCCGAAAAATATTTTCTAGCTTCGTATTGACGATACGGTCCTAACAAAATTAGTTTCGTCGAATTCTGAGACCGTTTGAAAAATGGCCAATTTCCAGTCGATTAAAATCAACTGAAACTGGTCAAACGCGTTTTCCTTTGCCATGCTCGCATATTGATTCGAAAAATTATGAAATTTGAAACCTAGCAATAATTTAACATCACGGACCCAACAAAACTGGTTTCGTCGAAATCCGAGGTCGTTTGCAAAATGTCCATTTTTAAGGGCCTGAATTCCATAGCGACTATTCAGAATTTTCAACTGGACATATCTTTTGATTCCCGCTATCAAATTTCGATTTGTCAGATTCGTTGGAAAGATATTATCAATTAGATCCTAAGGTTTTCGGTTTCACTAAAATCCGGATTGTTTTGCACCCGGTACATCCAATTGAAGTTTGAAATCGAATTATCGAACTACCGCGCCATTTTCAATTCCTTTTATAATTATATATAATTATTTATATTCTAACGACGACGCGTATAATATATACGTCGAATTATATTCAAAATAAATTTTCTCGTCGATATTATTTAAAATAATATATTTTAATTGTTCAAAATTCGCAAAAATGGCCAAACTAAAAATTTTAAACTGGCTCAGAATTTGCGGGTTATTACATCGGTCATGTGTCAGCCAGGTTGCAAGACGTTCTTGTTGAACCCAGTGTTTTCCCCTCTAGAGATACACTATCGGCAGGTGGTCACATACCTTGTCATAGTCAAAATCCAATCTCCAATAAGCGCCCGTGGTTTTGATTGTATACTATATATGTGGAGCATGCGATGCAAGCATTCCGCTAGATTGATAATTACTTTATTTAGACATTATTATAATATCAGAAAAGATATTTATTTCAAAAAAAATTGGGTTATCATAAGGTAAAAACCATCCGTATTTATGTGTGGATTTGGACTTACGATTATCCTTTTCTTTCGAAAAGATTTTTGAACTTTAAAATCAAGTTGGATGATCCCCCCTTAATATTGTGCGAGTTTTTTTCTCACTCTGGTTCACCAGACTGACCCGATGTTTTGTAAATGCTCGGGTTAGCCCGGGATGTACAGGTTTAGATTATCAAAGACTGTGAAGAGACGAGCTAGAAGAGTTCAAACGTATGATATTATATAGCTACTATTCCGCTGTTTGTTGTATGTGAGGGCAGATTATTATAATTTTCTAGTGGTGTTGATGTACTCTGATATTGTAAGTATTTTTAAAGGCTCTCAATAAAGAATTATTTCTATATTATATTTTGTTCTGCTGCGATGTGAGACTATTATTCGGTGTTGTGTTGATTCTTCTTCTTCTTCTATTCTTATATTTCTTTCTTTCTTATCTCACCCTCTAATTTCTTTCTAATAACGTTCCGGTGTTTTTGGTGTTTGGAAGGTCGACATGAGATACGGTTAATGTATCTATGTCGATTTTCGGGGCTGAAAATCATAGGGTCGTTACACTAGACCTATGTTTCCTTTTTCTTTAGTAGCATACTCGGCTCGCTCAGACATAGATAGAGCAAAGCATGAGTTGTTTTAACTCCCACAAGATTTTCTCAGGCTACGCACCTCTTTTCCTGGCCACACCCTGTGAAAACCCGTAACTTCCCCGATGAGGAAAGTGCGGATAGTTCGAGAACAAACCACAACAGAACACATACAGAAGAACATTTCATTGTATATTACAACAATGCACCAGAATACAAGAATATACAGAGTATAAATGAATATTACACAGAAATATCAGAGATTTAAATTACATTTAAATACATCGCAGCGGAAAATAATACAATACACAACTGAAGGAGATATGCGGATACAAAGCTTTCCGGATATCGTTCCAGCTGTAAACCAGGATCCTGTGAATATAAATCTGCAAAACCAAAACTACTAGCTGCCCGTGTCGAAAATAGGGGCACCCAGAGTTTAGGTTAAAACAATAAACTCCAGGTCAGTCATGTGACTGGTGTGAGAACTAAAACAGTTATTTATCTTTATTTTTAAAGTTAGGTAAATCAAGGGACCACGCCGTATAACACGGAACGGGTTTCCTCCCAAGAATACCAGTGCATAAAACAAACAGCGCAATGCTAAATAAAGAAAAATGAAGCTATTATAAGACCCAGTTCCCATCACACAATGCAACGCAAGCCGGAGGATAGGGTTTTTACCTTATAATAGCCAAGAATGCTTGATACGTTTAAAACAAATCATTTGATACTATAATAAGTGTATAGTGTATAAAACAACTTCAAATCATAAGTATCAATCATAGGCGGCATGAATGCCCCATACCACTATGTCGCCATATATAGGTTATACAATCAAAATCGCAAAGTCACGTATTTGGAAATTGGGTTTCCATCTATGAACCGAGGCCAGGGATCGTCCTCTACCGATTCGAGACTCTCTAGCCCGAGCCTCAGGAACAGCCGCAACTGCCCCATGGAGCGACAGGGCCGGTCCACCAGTGTGGATTATAGTGCCTGAACAATACGTTTCCCCGCCCTTTGGGGCGTAAATGAGCCAACGAATGACTCCATCGGACCCGGATCGTCCGATGTAACCGAGGCGCCTCGCAACAGCAACAACCACACAGGTGAAAAATATATAAATGTCAGGGCTGGTAGGTCACTGACACCACCCAAGCTAGAAAGAAACGCATGTCCTCCCTGAGGTCCTCTCCCGTTTTTGGTTCACAACCGAGGATTCACGTTGCACAAAGCTGTGCCACACAGGTTGTGCTTTGATCATCACCACAAGACTTTGCTTTTCAACAGAAGCCTCGATCAATTGCCACTTAGGCATGCCACACAGGCAATTCACTCCATGCGTTTGATATCCATCAATATATAACCGCTGAGCTCGTACGTCTCAGAGAAGGGCGTTAAGCAAGAGAATAAATTCTCCGCCGCCAAACAGATATATATTTAATAGAGATCAATCACACGGACTAAAATCCAATGTCAGACACATAGTCCATTTACAAGTCCGCTCTGGGTCTGAACGGAACCGGAGGCACCTAGTACCCCGCATATCCATCGATCTCCAAGTACGTCTGGACGATCACCAACTGTTTCCATCTTCTTGGGTGTACAGCCCAATCAAGATCATCAGTAATCACCCAAACGACGTGAAGACCTCCGGTCTTCGACCATCGTCTTCATCTTCGACTTATCGTCGTATCAGTTATTCAGAATGGGATAAACCCGGTCTTTCCGAATAACTCGCGTATATTTTAAATAAGTGTTACACAAACACAACATACGCCTCATTCCAATTCATCAGTCACTAACCGTAAATTAACAAGAGAATAATTCCCCAAATATTAACCCCGAAGGCCGAAACCAACATCAGATCAATATCCAGAAAACCATTCTGCTTAGCTAACCGACAGTTAGCTTCTAAATTTCTCATTCATAGGGAAAGGTTCCCATTAATTTTATCAAAGATAAATCATTAAAATTTATTCTTTAATCTATTTTTGTATATCAATTCATACTAGTCGGGATTAGCGAACCTTACCGAAGTAATCATTTGTTTTAATTTCCCAATCCCAACCTATTCATCCCATGAAGTAAAACGGGTCTTACTTCATATCTACCACCACGGTGTTATCGGTAAATTTAATTACCATTTCACGTTTAAATCTAATTAAAGATTTAACTATCGCCTGGAGCAAAACTGGTGATACTCCATTCTCGATCATTTCAATCTAATTAAAGATTCATTAAAACTCCACTTAGTTTTAATCGTTAACTGGGTTAAAGAATCAGTGTCATTTAAAACACGGTTCACGATAGACCCAAAATCACATTCATTAATTATCGGGTTAAAGAACGAGTGTTATTTAAAACACTGTCCACGATAAACCAAAAAATCAATATCGATTCAATTCCAATTAAATATTATTTAATTGGTACTCTTCATTAAATCTAAATAAAAAGATTTAATCTTTTCTCAACTGGGTTCAAGAACAGTGTTAGTGAAGACACCATTCACGACAAACCCAAATCACATTTGATATTCAATACAAGGCTCTGAATAGAAAATATATCGGCTTATATTCAATATCAAATTCTACGATTAACAAATGTTGTGTTGGAAATAACGATATAGATATATATCTTTCAAATTTCCATAACAACATCTGTATAATCACGAATTCCAACATCGAAATATTCCGAAGACAATTTCGATTCAAATCCACTCCAATGCAACTATTGGAAATTCTGGTTATTTTTAAAACCCTTTTTAAATTCAAATTATTTATTTAAAAATAAATAGAATTTTAACTCTAGTTCAAAACTAGTTCATTCCGATAGAAATCTATTTTTATCTTTTCAAATGTGGAGTTTTTCATCCCAATTCTTTCTAAATCATTTCTTATGATTTTACACAAATTATTATTATTTTTAATAATTTTATCAAGGCCCGTACAGTCGATTTCCATCAATGGCCATCGAACTGCACTTACAACGACCTTTTTCAAATTTGATTTGGACGTAACTCCAAATCCAACCGTTAGATTTCAAATTTCTACTATTCATTAGAAAGCTCTTTTCGATACGAACCCAACGGTTCCGGTTTTAGGAGAATCCGACGGTCGGATCTCCCGTAATATCCGTTCGAAGTTGATGGTCGAAATTCGCGAACTGCCGCAGCGCAGCGCGTTCTATTCAGGCCATTATATTATATATAATATATATATAATATATATTTCGTCGATTACTATTTAAAACGAATTTTATAAATAGTTTTGGATTCGTTTCAAAAACAATTTCCACCTTTATTTCAAATTCAAATCGAAATTGAATTTTCTATTATAAATCCTTTAACTTTCATTTCTCTTTGATTTTAATTCAAATCAATTTTAATTCGATTCGAATTCATTTTCTTTTCAATTCAATTTAATTCAAATTCGTTTTCTATTCAATTTAATTCGAATTCGTTTTCCTATTCAATTCAATTCAAATTTCAATTCATTCTCAATTCAATTCAAATTCAATTCATTTTCTAATCAAATCAAATTCAATTCATTTTCTAATCAAATCAAATTCAATTCATTTTCTAATCAAATCAAATTCGTCATATATTCAATTGAAATCAAATTTGTTTTCTATTCAATTCGAATTCGTTTTCTATTCAATTTAATTCAAATTTCATTTCAAAATATTCGATTTCGAAATCACTTTTCAATATTCATTTCAAAATGAATAAAATCGATATAAATATCGTTCACGTCAAAATGGCGTCAATCTAATCAACACGGCTTCATATATTTCTATTTTCAAATATTCTATTTCAAATATTTCTTTCTCAAATATTTCCTTTTCAAATATTTCTATTTCAAATATTTCTATTATTAAAATATTTCGTTCAACACATGACTAATCTCAACGGATGAGTACTGTCAACACATGAACCTTTATTTTATATTGATAAAGATGTAAATTTTATTATTAAAATATTTCGTTCAACACATGACTAATCTCAACGGATGAGTACTGTCAACACATGAACCTTTATTTTATATTATTCTTTATTTTCTAAATTGGAAGGAGGCCCAATCAATCACCATATAATGTTAATTATATGGATTTTCATACATCACACGTATATAATAGCATTGAAAAATAATCTGCCATCAACCAAAGTGCACTACACTGTACAAGTATCAAATATAGATATCTAAAGCTTATAACAGCCTGTCAATCGATCGATCGACATATTTAATCAATCAGGATGAGTGAACTTCAAATTTCATCCCAACACCCGTGTGGGGTTTCAAACAATCAAACACAGATTTTAGTTGTGCAGTTGGGCGATGTGTAAAATTTATCGACCCAATCAATATCAGTCCAATCAGTGTATATAAACAAATCGGCCGATTTGTTTATAAATATTTATTTATTCACTTTCACGTTAAAAATTATATTTTTAACGATAAAACATTTTATTCAACCTATGAAAATATTCTATTCAGTTCATTTATTAAATAAAATGATTTCTTTATTTTTCTAACTTATTTTAGAAAATTTCGGCGGCATAACGACACGATACTAGAAACGGGACGAGGCCTAGCCTTATCCCCGGTCTAGTGAAGGCCCACGCCATTCACACATCAATCAAATTCATTCAATTCACCAAACAATTCAATTCAAACCAAATAATCTAACCAACTACACAACCAAACAAACAAGTCCATGGTCTGTGGACGATTGTGTCGGGTGCTACTAAGCACCGTCTGCATCCTAGTATATATATAACTAGAAAAGAAATTGAAGAGTGAGAAATTCTCACCAATAGCTATCCAATACCACGACTCTTCATTTGTAGGAAATCTTGACCTTCTCTCCTTTTGTCACTTTCGTCGTCCGCATTCACTATATATATAAAAATCACATTTTTATATCCTCTATTATATAAAAATCATATTTTTATATTCCGCTACTATATTTATAAAAATTCTATTTTTATACCGCTACATATATAGAAAAGGTTATATTTTTACAACGCTATATATATAGAAAAGGTTATATTTTTACAACGCTATATATATATAGAAAATGTTATATTTTTACAATGCTATATATATATATAGAAAAGACTATATTTTTACATCGCTAACCCATATGTAAAAATTATATTTTTATCGCTACTTCAAAATGGAAATCTAATTTTTACTTCACCTTCTTATATGGAAAAATCTAATTTTTACTTCACCTTCTTATATGGAAAAATCTAATATTTACTTCATATAAAAATTATATTTTTATTACGTTATATATAAAATAAAAACTCATTTTTAATCTAATGACATTCAAATAAAAATCGTATCTTTACCTTTCTAACTTCTTTATGAAAATCGTATATTTTCTTTACTAACTTCTATAGAAAAATCGTATATTTCCTTTACTAACTTCTATAGAAAAATCGTATATTTCCTTTACTAACTTCTATAGAAAAATCGTATTTTTCCACTTCAACTTCATATTAAAAAATTTATTTTTAATCGCTATTCAAACAAATAAAAATCATATCCTATTTCGATGTTTATATTATAAATATCATATTTTTTTCGACTCAACTTTGAATATAAAGATTATATTTTTACAAAACATAAGAAGTCATATTTTTATTTTTTTTTAAAACCATGCCATTTTATTTCAACAATTCATTATATAGAAAAATCACACATTCTTCTTTCAATGTTTTATATATAGATATTTTTTTTTATAACATTGCATATTTTTATAATAACAAGGATTTTTTTTTAAAAAGCTACTTATTTTCATTTTAAAATCATATCCTATTTCTATTTTTAAAAACAAAGCCTTCTTCTATTTTAAAAACAAAGCCTTCTTCTATATTTTTAAAACAAAGTCTTCTTCTATATTTTTTTAAAACAAAGTATTCTTCTATATTTTTTTAAAACAAAGTATTCTTCTATATTTTTTAAAACAAAGTATTCTTCTATATTCTTTAAAACAAAGTATTCTTCTATATTTTCCAAAGTAAAGTATTTTATATTTTTCAAATCAATTTTTTTTTTATAATCCAAAACGAGATTTTTAAACATGCAATATAATTAATTGAAATAAATTGTTAACCAATTACCTTGATTAGCAGATAATTACTTCATTAGGGATTTTAAACCCTTCGTTCTCTTCCTGGTTCGATCGAACCCATCGTCGCTCGGAGAAACAGGTAGCCGCCACCACCGTAGTAGACCGGACCTTGATCAGACCTTACCCCATCGAAGACCAGTGCGCCCTCTTCCACTGCCAGGGACGCCAGGAGGCGCGACGCCCTCCCTTCCACCAGAAACGCGCTCGAACTCCGGTGGTTCCAGCGCCAGATTTGAATGCCTCAAGCTTCGGAACATCGTCAAAGTGGTATGGATGGAGAGAGCTTGTAAGGCTCTTGGATTTTGCTTTTGATTTGGGGATTAAATTCGAACTGATTGGAGAGGGATTCGAGGAAGAAAAAGGGGTTGATTCCGTTCGTTGAAAACAATCGGGGGCGGCAGTTTTTTTATGTTTGCCTGGCAATGCTTTGACTAGGGTTTTGAGGAAAATTATATTTATACCATTTTAATTTATTTATTTATATTTAATTCCAATTTTACCTGTTTATTATCCCGAACCCCAAATCAAACCCAACGACTGTCGCCCCTAGCTAAATACCCCCATTCCGAACACAATGGGATATGTATCACAAGCTGATTCGAGTATTTCAATCAGTTTTCGCTAAATTTAAAATATAAATCTATATATTCAATTTTAAATGTACATTTTAAATTACCAAGGCCACATACTGATTCAGAAAATTCCAGAAAAATTATTTCTAGCTTCGTATTTACGATACGGTTCTAACGAAACCAATTTCGTCGAATTCCGAGACCGTTGGAAAAATGGTCATTTTCCAGTCGATTAAAATCAACTGAAACTGGTCAAACGCGTTTTCCTTTGCCACGCTCACATATTGATTCGAAAAATTATGAAATTTGAAACCTAGCAATAACTTGACATCACGGACCCAACAAAAGTGTTTTCATCGAAATCCGAGGTCGTTTGCAAAATGGCTATTTTTAAGTGCCGAAATTCCATAGCGACTATTCTGAAATTTCAACTGGACATATCTTTTTATCCCCACTATGAAATTTTGATTTTTCTGATTCGTTGGAAAGATAATCACAATTAGATTCCATTATTTTTGGTTTCACTAAAATCCGATTTGTTTTACACCCGGTACATTCAATTGAAGTTTGAAATCGAATTATCGAACTACCGCGCCATTTTCAATTCCTTTTATAATTATATATAATTATTTATATTCTAACGACGACGCGTATAAATATATACGTTTGAATTCTCTTCAAAATAAATTTCTCGTCGATATTATTTAAAATAATCTATTTTAAATGTTCAAAATTCGCTTAAAATTGCCAAAATAAAAATTTTAAACTGGCCCAGATTTTCGGGTTGTTACAATCTCCCCCACTAAAAACTTTTCATCCCCGAAAAGGAACAAAGTCGAAAGTGGTTTGATTAATCAACTCTACGTTCGATTTGGCTTCCATTCTCCAACTTTTCAGTTTCTGAGAATTTTCAAATTCTTCAAAAAAATTGGCTAACACCCTAAATTTTCGAAAAATTTCGCCATAACCTCCCCTGCACCGGGAGCCATGGAAAATCCCGAAATTGCCATATAGGCCTTCTGATCTCAAAAAGAAAAAGAAAAAGCCAAGCGGCTAGCCAATCGGCTCATAAAATCATCATCACCCAAACAAAACAGGAAATTATGGTAAACATGTACCTATTTGTCGGGCAAACAAATTTTATTCTTCTGCTCTAGCCTCTTTGCTATGACCTGTTCAATGTAAGTACAAGTATATGCAAGCAAATGCGACCAAATTTCAATACACTTCACTATTTGACCAATTTGGTTAAAGTTTCAACATTTAATTATTCAAACAATAATCACACAACACAACCATCAATCAATTAGTGAATTATCATTTCAAATTCATAACTTTGATATATAGTCAAAAATCTCATTTTTGATGCCAAATCATAACAATAGGCCCTATCTAATTTTTGTTCTCACACCAGTCAATAGGGAATATATAGAAATCTCACTTTCGTCACTCGAACATAAATTCTGATGATGATGCATCAATTATCAGAATTCTCTCCGGGCGACTAGAATGTGATTCTATATCTACCCAATATATCAAAACTTCGAATACACGCGGATCAGACGTATACGCAAAATCTATATATACTGGATTGTCCACATCAATATAAATAAATAACCAAATACGAATAATTGATTTAAATTTTCAAAACAAAACTTGTTTTCACTTTTATTTTAAAAATTTACTCTTCACACTCGTTCTAGGATACTACTGATCCCATCTCTAACGAGCCATTCTCGTTGGATATTACAAATCCAATTCTGATGAATTCTTTCGTATGGTTCTAATGTGTCTTGTTCTCAGAGCTTTGTAAACCTCGCTCTGATACCAACAGTGAAAACCCGTAACTTCCCCGGTGAGGAAAGCGCGGATAGTTCGAGAACAAACCACAACAGAACACATACAGAAGAACATTTCATTGTATATTACAACAATGCACCAGAATACAAGAATATACAGAGTATAAATGAATATTACACAGAAATATCAGAGATTTAAATTACATTTAAATACATCGCAGTGGAAAATAATACAATACACAACTGAAGGAGATATGCGGATACAAAGCTTTCCGGATATCGTTCCAGCTGTAAACCAGGATCCTGTGAATATAAATCTGCAAAACCAAAACTACTAGCTGCCCGTGTCGAAAATAGGGGCACCCAGAGTTTAGGTTAAAACAATAAACTCCAGGTCAGTCATGTGACTGGTGTGAGAACTAAAACAGTTATTTATCTTTATTTTTAAAGTTAGGTAAATCAAGGGACCACGCCGTATAACACGGAACGGGTTTCCTCCCAAGAATACCAGTGCATAAAACAAACAGCGCAATGCTAAATAAAGAAAAATGAAGCTATTATAAGACCCAGTTCCCATCACACAATGCAACGCAAGCCGGAAGATAGGGTTTTACCTTATAATAGCCAAGAATGCTTGATACGTTTAAAACAAATCATTTGATACTATAATAAGTGTATAGTGTATAAAACAACTTCAAATCATAAGTATCAATCATAGGCGGCATGAATGCCCCATACCACTATGTCGCCATATATAGGTTATACAATCAAAATCGCAGAGTCACGTATTTGGAAATTGGGTTTCCATCTATGAACCGAGGCCAGGGATCGTCCTCTACCGATTCGAGACTCTCTAGCACGAGCCTCAGGAACAGCCGCAACTGCCCCATGGAGTGACAGGGCCGGTCCACCGATGTGGATTATAGTGCCTGAACAATACGTTTCCCCGCCCTTTGGGGCGTAAATGAGCCAACGAATGACTCCATCGGACCCGGATCGTCCGATCTAACCGAGGCGCCTCGCAACAGCAACAACCACACAGGTGAAAAATATATAAATGTCAGGGCTGGTAGGTCACTGACACCACACTAGCTAGAAAAAAACGCATGTCCTCCCTGAGGTCCTCTCCCGTTTTTGGTTCACAACCGAGGTGCGAGGCTCGCGAATTCACGTTACACAAAGCTGTGCCACACAGGCTGTGCTTTGATCATCACCACAAGACTTTGCTTTTCAACAGAAGCCTCTATCAATTGCCACTTAGGCATGCCACACAGGCAATTCAATCCATGCGTTTGATATCCATCAATATATAACCCCTGAGCTCGTACGTCTCAGAGAAGGGCGTTAAGCAAGAGAATAAATTCTCCGCCGCCAAACAGATATATATTTAATAGAGATCAATCACACGGACTAAAATCCAATGTCAGACACACAGTCCATTTACAAGTCCGCTCTGGGTCTGAACGGAACCGGAGGCACCTAGTACCCCGCATATCCATCGATCTCCAAGTACGTCTGGACGATCACCAACTGTTTCCATCTTCTTGGGTGTACAGCCCAATCAAGATCATCAGTAATCACCCAAACGACGTGAAGACCTCCAGTCTTCGACCATCGTCTTCATCTTCGACTTATCGTCGTATCAGTTATTCAGAATGGGATAAACCCGGTCTTTCCGAACAACTCGCGTATATTTTAAATAATTGTTACACAAACACAACATACGCCTCATTCCAATTCATCAGTCACTAACCGTAAATTAACAAGAGAATAATTCACCAAATATTAACCCCGAAGGCCGAAACCAACATCAGATCAATATCCAGAAAACCATTCTGCTTAGCTAACCGACAGTTAGCTTCTAAATTTCTCATTCATAGGGAAAGGTTCCCATTAATTTTATCAAAGATAAATCATTAAAATTTATTCTTTAATCTATTTTTGAATATCAATTCATACTAGTCGGGATTAGCGAACCTTACCGAAGTAATCATTTGTTTTAATTTCCCAATCCCAACCTATTCATCCCATGAAGTAAAACGTGTAACACCCCACATCCGTTAGTGTCACTCACAAAGGGAATGCACTAAGTTCTGTGGAGCATTATGGGTAAAAGATGCAGATAAATTACAAGACAGACAAACATTAAACAGCGGAAATTAAAACTTTGCTTTATTGACAAAATAATTTGTACAAGGTTCCTTTACAATATCAGAGTATCAACTGTCTTTACAAAATAAAGAAGCATAAAATACATTTATATTCCCCAATGTAACAAAAGCCAGCCATAGCAATCCAAAGCCGATGCATCCAAGATTCTTTAAGCTTGGAAAGAGAAATCATCCCAAAACAAATCTGAGCTATCCTATTTCCTCCTTAACAACCTGGGGGGGGGGGAGAACGGAAGAAAGAAGACGAAAGAAAAACAGAGTCAGACATAAAGCCTGAGTAAGTTCAGTAACTTCTAGCATGTGAACATGGAAAACAAAACGACATGAATTAACTGAATACAAGATTACACCATGATGATAGGGTCAACAAGATTAGACAAGGTAGTCACAAGATATGCTAAGATAAACTGGATACGCTCTAATACTTTCGCTGCTTCGCTATTTACTTGTTATACTGGTTTCTATATCTCTGCACCGCCTAACTAGTGTTTCAACTAGTAACGATAACGTGATCCCAATCCCTGTATTTTCCATCGCCTTCAGGCATCCATTTATTAGTTGTTACCTAGATCTAATCTAGGGTTTTCTATCCACTGCTTTCTAGATTTAACTATAGTTTTACGCTATCTGCTGAACGCTTTTCGAGTTCAGGGTTTATGCCACCTAGTCCAACTAGGGATTACGCTACCTGTCGAACAATGCCCCCAAGTCTAGGACACACTACCTAGAGTGGTATATGTTCCTAGGCTTCCCCACGTATGTATCGCGAATCGTTATCGCTTGTCTAGCTGCACATGTCCTGTAATGTACGATCCGAGTCCTGTGACAGGGCAAATCAAGGAATACAGAACTCGGTCGGGAGCTTTCAGATATCTGCCGATGCAGATGCTAAGGTCTGTTTTTACTCCAGTGGCTATGGTCCCACTTGACCCCTCCCTCAGCTAATGAAAGGCACACCTTGTAAAATGAGAACTATACGCCGGCCCCCGGTGCCCCACTATCCTATGGCCATCCGCAACCATAACTAGATAGCAAGTATATGGTCTTTTGGAGTTCTCCGCCTTTCCGCTTCACGTATCTCGATTAACTCAAGATGGATGGTAGACGACGAGTTGCTATCACAGGGCTACCGTCTTCTCGCCGAATCACGCCCATCCTAGTCTTTAGGTTGCCACATATATATTGCAACCAAGGCATACCCTCGGTTCTTCTAACGCAGACCTTAACCTCTGTGAGCCCAGGATGATCATCTGCAGCCTCACAGAGGGATACCAAGAGTACCCTCACGTCCCCTCGAAGCCTCGGGCTTCGTAACCCAATTCGTTGGAGCCTTCTTAAAACCAGATGGATGTCTGCTCCTTCGTGTTATACTAAGAATTACTACTTAGTTCTACTAACTAAGGTTTACCACTTAGTTTCCAAATTCCTTGTTTTCTTAACTAAGTTTTACTACTTAGTCCCTTTTTCAACTGAGGTCTACTACTTAGTTTTCTTTCTCGCCAGGTTGGGTTGGTTAAGTGTATTTAGTCGATTCAAGCTATCTTAACCCTCTTCCCTTATCCTATTACACTGGTTAAGTGTTATCCCTTCATGCTTTTTACTTAACCCTGTTCATTTATTATATTCTGATGGTTAAGCGTTCAAGTTTACTTAACCCTATGGTCTAGTCCAGTTAACATATTAATTTGGCTAAGTGTATTACTTAACCCCAACCTCTAGTCTAATTAACATGTTAAATTGGCTAAGTGTATTAACTTTACTTAACCCCACCTTCTAGTCTAGTCAACATGTTAATTTGGCTAAGTATTCCCATGGACTTAACCCTCCCATTCTAGCTTTAACTGTGCTAAGTTGGTTAAGTGTTCCTTAACCTTCCCATTCTAGCTTAACCGTGTTAGGTTGGTTAAGTGTTCCTATGGACTTAACTCTCCCATTCTTGTTCTAGCTTTAATTAATAAATTAAAGCCGCAACCTCTCACATTAGACAGATATTGCTGCGGTTACTGGATGTGCCGGTCGGTTCCGGGCAGGTTTACACCGCAACTCAGTCTAACCTCGGGTTAGGCATATTCATGTTTTCTAAGTTCAAAGGGTTTTTGATTTATTTCCAAATCTGGTTTTGAAAACAACCATCCCGTCCTTCGGATCAGTTAGGGATAGCCAGGGAGGGCAGGAAACTTGTATTTTCCAAACCCAAGCCTAGACACTATCCTCTCTGTCACCCTAGAACCTTCTGGTCTATGTGTTATAAAAAGGGATGTTATCAAAATACTTTTCTTTGATTTATTTCAAAAGCCCATTTCCCCTTTTTAGACAAATTTGGCCTATATTTATTTGTCAAGCCTACTAGTATACTTATATTCTAGGCCCAAGTCCTAACCCAACATGCAGTTTAGGCCATTTCCTATTTCATTGCCGAAACTAGATTAAATATCCTAGTTTATAATTTATGGCCAAAACTTAACCAAGTTACATATTTTGTGGTAAATGAACAATTTAACATTTATAACGAATTCTATAAGTAAATTACTCCTAATTTACTTATTTCATTACTACTCTTTTAATGTACATTGTCATATTTATTATTATGGCCCATTCTCTCTTATTTATCATATTTATACTTTTTGGTATGTAAATTATACCAAATTTAGTGTCGCTAACCATAATTTATTCTAAACATGACAATTGCTCACAATTATGAATAAATTCAAAATTGTGCTAATATACTTATTCCAAATCAACCTTAATTAACCCAATCTTGGTTTAACATCCTAATTCACAATTTATGGCAAAACTAGAATTATTTTTCTAGTTTACATTTTATGCCTAAAATTTAGCTTACTTACTAACGCTAAATTTAATATGTCAAAATCACATATTCCCTAATCCATGTCAAATTTCCCCGTTTTCATTTTAATATGCATGTCATAATACATATTCCAAATTATGCCAATTTCCAAGTTTACAATTACGTTCATATTCATTTCCATGTTTTTCCCCAAATCGCATTCCCACCGTTCGAATAATCGTGATTCAACCTAGATTATAAATAAATCTAGATTCGTAGATAAAAAGGGAATGAATCAAAATGACAAGAAGGAATAATTGACAAAAAAAGGTTTGGATAACAATGTAGGTTCAAGAATATGGGTAGACCTAACTAAATAGGTAAATTCCCACTGTCTTAAAACCAAAGAATGGGCAAAATAGGTTCAAGAACGTGGGTAGACCTAACTTAATAGGTAAATTCCCACTGTCTTAAAACCAAAGAAAAAACCAAGGAACAGGTAGAATAAATAATTGGGTTTAGACCCAATTTCACAATCACCAAACTAAAGCAATATTTTCCTAATCATGAATCATGGGTGTCAAAATCACAATTATCCTCATTATGTCATAAGCAATAGTTTATGTCTAATTCAAAGGCTTATGTTCTTAATCATAAGTAATGTCCATGGTCATAGGCAATATAGGCGATGTTCATAGTCCAAAAGGGAAAATAATTCCCATAGTCCTAAGTCATTGTCATAGGCAATGTTTATATGTCCCAAAATCAAAGGCTTATGTCATAGTCCAAAGGCATATGCTTTCAAAGGCCACAGTTCTATAGTCATAGTCACGGTTACAGTCTTATTTGTCCTCGAATCATAACAGTTCTTAATTCAGTCCAAGAGTATAAACACAGATTCGAAGAGAGAGAGAGACTTGGCATATTCCTTTATTCCTTTAATTTCATGTCACAAATAAAACAAAATATTCAGATCTAGAAATAACCAACTTACAGAAAATAGATCTAGAAAAGAAGGAAAGCGTGGCTATGATTCGTGCGTCGTTGCTTGAAACTTGTTTGAGCTAGCCTTTGAATTCTTCACTTGAAACTTTGATTTGAATCCCTCCTTAAAAGTCTTTTAGCAGCATCTCCTCGTCTTGAATCATATTTTATTTTATTTATTTAAGAAAATTTAGAAGAGGGGAAGAAGCCATGAATCTTAGCAGCATAAGGATAGAAGAGAATTGGTGCAAAGAGAATGAAGACTAGGGCTGTTTATATAGCTGCTCAAGACCTTATCGTACACGCAGCGCTGAGTCAGCATTGAACCTAGTTAAGAAAATAGTCCAGGTACGTAGATGAATCTAGCCAAACCTTATCATACACGCAGTGCTGAGTCAGCATTGGGTCCCACAAGCTATTTTGGCGTAAAAGTTTGATTTTCAAACTTTTGAATTTCTGGAATTTATTTAACTGTTTTATTCACATGAAATATTCTTATATGTATACAATTCCTCTAACGACCATTTTACGCGTATATACATACGCACAACTTTCATTTTATTTTCAAAATTCAAATGATGTTGCCATATTTCATTGACTGTAGCCTTATCTTGAATTTTATCTTTCGTATACATATATTTTTGCATATATATATATATATATATTTATATTCTCATATGTATATATATATATATATGTTCTTTATTTCCTTATATGTACGTTCTTATCCTTTCAAATTTTGAATTTGTATACGTACATATATTTGCATGTTCAGTTGGCCCTCTCTAAAACAAAGATAAAAAATTATGCCGCCGCCGGGGTTCGAACCCCCGACCTCCATGCTTCAAATCCAATGCCTTAACCAACTGAGCTACAGAGGCTTTTGTTAATAAGTCTTAGAACAATAATAATTATTGTTCTCTCCTTACTTCTCTTTTTCATGTTAGTTACAATACTTAAATTAAACAACTGCATGGATCTTTTTCTTTTAATTTTTCTTTTAAAAATTAATTATACTTTAATTTGAGAATCTTAATGTCGCAGAATTACGGGGTGTTACATTCTCCCCCACTTAAAAGGATTTCGTCCCCGAAATCTTCAAGTTAGGAAGAATGTGTCCTACCATCCAATCACCCATCTACTCAACCATTCAATCACAGGCATTCATTGTCCTTAAAAGATTTCTAATGCTTTCATGTTCATATGCATAGTGTGTGTATATGTCTCTATCTAATGCAAAATCAGGCGGTCTACTGATTCAGTTGACCTCCTTAATGCAAATCATGTTAGTGCCATGCGTCCAATCATGCATGCAAACATCCCTAGTCATGTAAATACTACATGCGTGCACAACCATTCATCCATATGCAACGTCCATATGATATCATATCAAGTTCAACTTATAAACAAATGCATATATGTAAATGCAATATGAGAGCGTCCGAACTTGATCTAGTGCCTAATACGTATGCATATGCATCCACAAGCAACCATTTGCAACCACTTGCAACCATTCAACCATAACATGTTTCAAATACATGTTTACATCCATTGGCTTCTACCTAAGGATTGCAGATACGACCTAGAGGATATGCTTTGGAAAGAGAGAAACAACTACGCGTAAAGCTCCTAAACAGAGAAATCAAGAATGCACCCTTAAGGAAAAAGGGCATGTTGCTAGTATCTAGCCTTCTTGAGCTTTACTCCACTGTATCTTAACCAATTTAACTTCACGATTGTGAAGTTTCCGACCTCCAATTCCAAAATAAACAGATGTCAATCACGGTACCAAGTATACGTACTAAGATGATTAGAGGTTTCCCTCTTATCCGTCATGCCATAACTATAAGAGTCGAAAGGTCACTACATGCTCTTTGGGGTGCCTACCACAACTATTCATCTCTCCCACAAACCATCCAAACCGAACTCGACATTCCTCAAGTACAAGCCCCAAAGGCCTAAACCAATATCAGACAAGCACCTAAGGAATATCTCCCCGAATTTAGACGATCTACGTGAGATGATATAAGAAAACTCGATAGCTATTCTCAAATCCCTACTAAAAAAAATAAACTGGTCGGACCACCAATTGGATTTGAGACTCTAGTGGGATCTTTCTACTATACAAGTACTATGGTGCAGAGACCCAACTATGGAAGTGGATATGAACAAATGAGAAGCGCTAGAACCTAAGGAAATAGCACGAACAGAAAACTAGACTCTTCCAACCGAACTACCTTTCTCCTAGGTGCGCTTCGTGGCGAAAGCATGTACTTGTCCTTCTGAAAATCTTGTCCTCGTTCTTGCCCTTGTCCTTAAGTATATGCCCTATCATACCCTAGTAAAAATACTTCCTCTTGTCTTAGGTTTTATAATTTCTTCCTCCTTCGTGTGCTAAGTCTACATCCATGAATTCCTCATCCTAGGGTTATGCTCCTTAGCCAAACTCCTCATCCCCTTCCGTGTGTAGTCATGTTGACAAATCTCTCGAAAACTGCCTCCATCGTCCGGAAAACCTTATAAGCTTTGAAAGAAAACTGCCCGTAGATGAAACAACTACGGCTATGGATGGAAGCCGGGCACTACTTTGCCCTTCGATGAGGTTACCTCCCAGAAAGCCAGGAGCCCCAGAGACTCAAGAAAGAAGGAGACAAGAATTTAAACAGAGGAAGAGAAGATAGTGCGTATGGCTTTGGGGAATATGCCTTTAAAACAAATCTCTTCTTTTGAAAATACTTCTTTTAAAACCGTTTGAAAATAATTTTTCAAATCCTTTATCTGATCTGGTAACCTTCAGCTCTGATACCACGTGTAACACCCCACATCCGTTAGTGTCACTCACAAAGGGAATGCACTAAGTTCTGTGGAGCATTATGAGTAAAAGATGCAGATAAATTACAAGACAGACAAACATTAAACAGCGGAAAATAAAACTTTGCTTTATTGACAAAATAATTTGTACAAGGTTCCTTTACAATATCAGAGTATCAACTGTCTTTACAAAATAAAGAAGCATAAAATACATTTATATTCCCCAATGTAACAAAAGCCAGCCATAGCAATCCAAAGCCGATGCATCCAAGATTCTTTAAGCTTGGAAAGAGAAATCATCCCAAAACAAATCTGAGCTATCCTATTTCCTCCTTAACAACCTGGGGGGGGGGGGAGAACGGAAGAAAGAAGACGAAAGAAAAACAGAGTCAGACATAAAGCCTGAGTAAGTTCAGTAACTTCTAGCATGTGAACATGGAAAACAAAACGACATGAATTAACTGAATACAAGATTACACCATGATGATAGGGTCAACAAGATTAGACAAGGTAGTCACAAGATATGCTAAGATAAACTGGATACGCTCTAATACTTTCGCTGCTTCGCTATTTACTTGTTATACTGGTTTCTATATCTCTGCACCGCCTAACTAGTGTTTCAACTAGTAACGATAACGTGATCCCAATCCCTGTATTTTCCATCGCCTTCAGGCATCCATTTATTAGTTGTTACCTAGATCTAATCTAGGGTTTTCTATCCACTGCTTTCTAGATTTAACTATAGTTTTACGCTATCTGCTGAACGCTTTTCGAGTTCAGGGTTTATGCCACCTAGTCCAACTAGGGATTACGCTACCTGTCGAACAATGCCCCCAAGTCTAGGACACACTACCTAGAGTGGTATATGTTCCTAGGCTTCCCCACGTATGTATCGCGAATCGTTATCGCTTGTCTAGCTGCACATGTCCTGTAATGTGCGATCCGAGTCCTTTGACAGGGCAAATCAAGGAATACAGAACTCGGTCGGGAGCTTTCAGATATCTGCCGATGCAGATGCTAAGGTCTGTTTTTACTCCAGTGGCTATGGTCCCACTTGACCCCTCCCTCAGCTAATGAAAGGCACACCTTGTAAAATGAGAACTATACGCCGGCCCCCGGTGCCCCACTATCCTATGGCCATCCGCAACCATAACTAGATAGCAAGTATATGGTCTTTTGGAGTTCTCCGCCTTTCCGCTTCACGTATCTCGATTGACTCAAGATGGATGGTAGACGACTAGTTGCTATCACAGGGCTACCGTCTTCTCGCCGAATCACGCTGGTCCATCCTAGTCTTTAGGTTGCCACATATATATTGCAACCAAGGCATACCCTCGGTTCTTCTAACACAGACCTTAACCTCTGTGAGCCCAGGATGATCATCTGCAGCCTCACAGAGGGATACCAAGAGTACCCACACGTCCCCTCGAAGCCTCGGGCTTCGTAACCCAATTCGTTGGAGCCTTCTTAAAACCAGATGGATGTCTGCTCCTTCGTGTTATACTAAGAATTACTACTTAGTTCTACTAACTAAGGTTTACCACTTAGTTTCCAAATTCCTTGTTTTCTTAACTAAGTTTTACTACTTAGTCCCTTTTTCAACTGAGGTCTACTACTTAGTTTTCTTTCTCGCCAGGTTGGGTTGGTTAAGTGTATTTAGTCGATTCAAGCTATCTTAACCCTCTTCCCTTATCCTATTACACTGGTTAAGTGTTATCCCTTCATGCTTTTTACTTAACCCTGTTCATTTATCATATTCTGATGGTTAAGCATTCAAGTTTACTTAACCCTATGGTCTAGTCCAGTTAACATATTAATTTGCCTAAGTGTATTACTTAACCCCAACCTCTAGTCTAATTAACATGTTAAATTGGCTAAGTGTATTAACTTTACTTAACCCCACCTTCTAGTCTAGTCAACATGTTAATTTGGCTAAGTATTCCCATGGACTTAACCCTCCCATTCTAGCTTTAACTGTGCTAACTTGGTTAAGTGTTCCTTAACCTTCCCATTCTAGCTTAACCGTGTTAGGTTGGTTAAGTGTTCCTATGGACTTAACTCTCCCATTCTTGTTCTAGCTTTAATTAATAAATTAAAGCCGCAACCTCTCACATTAGACAGATATTGCTGCGGTTACTAGATGTGCCGGTCGGTTCCGGGCAGGTTTACACCGCAACTCAGTCTAACCTCGGGTTAGGCATATTCATGTTTTCTAAGTTCAAAGGGTTTTTGATTTATTTCCAAATCTGGTTTTGAAAACAACCATCCCGTCCTTCGGATCAGTTAGGGATAGCCAGGGAGGGCAGGAAACTTGTATTTTCCAAACCCAAGCCTAGACACTATCCTCTCTGTCACCCTAGAACCTTCTGGTCTATGTGTTATAAAAAGGGATGTTATCAAAATACTTTTCTTTGATTTATTTCAAAAGCCCATTTCCCCTTTTTAGACAAATTTGGCCTATATTTATTTGTCAAGCCTACTAGTATACTTATATTCTAGGCCCAAGTCCTAACCCAACATGCAGTTTAGGCCATTTCCTATTTCATTGCCGAAACTAGATTAAATATCCTAGTTTATAATTTATGGCCAAAACTTAACCAAGTTACATATTTTGTGGTAAATGAACAATTTAACATTTATAACGAATTCTATAAGTAAATTACTCCTAATTTACTTATTTCATTACTACTCTTTTAATGTACATTGTCATATTTATTATTATGGCCCATTCTCTCTTATTTATCATATTTATACTTTTTGGTATGTAAATTATACCAAATTTAGTGTCGCTAACCATAATTTATTCTAAACATGACAATTGCTCACAATTATGAATAAATTCAAAATTGTGCTAATATACTTATTCCAAATCAACCTTAATTAACCCAATCTTGGTTTAACATCCTAATTCACAATTTATGGCAAAACTAGAATTATTTTTCTAGTTTACATTTTATGCCTAAAATTTAGTTTACTTACTAACGCTAAATTTAATATGTCAAAATCACATATTCCCTAATCCATGTCAAATTTCCCCGTTTTCATTTTAATATGCATGTCATAATACATATTCCAAATTATGCCAATTTCCAAGTTTACAATTACGTTCATATTCATTTCCATGTTTTTCCCCAAATCGCATTCCCACCGTTCGAATAATCGTGATTCAACCTAGATTATAAATAAATCTAGATTCGTAGATAAAAAGGGAATGAATCAAAATGACAAGAAGGAATAATTGACAAAAAAAGGTTTGGATAACAATGTAGGTTCAAGAATATGGGTAGACCTAACTAAATAGGTAAATTCCCACTGTCTTAAAACCAAAGAATGGGCAAAATAGGTTCAAGAACGTGGGTAGACCTAACTTAATAGGTAAATTCCCACTGTCTTAAAACCAAAGAAAAAACCAAGGAACAGGTAGAATAAATAATTGGGTTTAGACCCAATTTCACAATCACCAAACTAAAGCAATATTTTCCTAATCATGAATCATGGGTGTCAAAATCACAATTGTCCTCATTATGTCATAAGCAATAGTTTATGTCTAATTCAAAGGCTTATGTTCTTAGTCATAAGTAATGTCCATGGTCATAGGCAATATAGGCGATGTTCATAGTCCAAAAGGGAAAATAATTCCCATAGTCCTAAGTCATTGTCATAGGCAATGTTTATATGTCCCAAAATCAAAGGCTTATGTCATAGTCCAAAGGCATATGCTTTCAAAGGCCACAGTTTTATAGTCAGAGTCACGGTTACAGTCTTATTTGTCCTCGAATCATAACAGTTCTTAATTCAGTCCAAGAGTATAAACACAGATTCGAAGAGAGAGAGAGACTTGGCATATTCCTTTATTCCTTTAATTTCATGTCACAAATAAAACAAAATATTCAGATATAGAAATAACCAACTTACAGAAAATAGATCTAGAAAAGAAGGAAAGCGTGGCTATGATTCGTGCGTCGTTGCTTGAAACTTGTTTGAGCTAGCCTTTGAATTCTTCACTTGAAACTTTGATTTGAATCCCTCCTTAAAAGTCTTTTAGCAGCATCTCCTCGTCTTGAATCATATTTTATTTTATTTATTTAAGAAAATTTAGAAGAGGGGAAGAAGCCATGAATCTTAGCAGCATAAGGATAGAAGAGAATTGGTGCAAAGAGAATGAAGACTAGGGCTGTTTATATAGCTGCTCAAGACCTTATCGTACACGCAGCGCTGAGTCAGCATTGAACCTAGTTAAGAAAATAGTCCAGGTACGTAGATGAATCTAGCCAAACCTTATCATACACGCAGTGCTGAGTCAGCATTGGGTCCCACAAGCTATTTTGGCGTAAAAGTTTGATTTTCAAACTTTTGAATTTCTGGAATTTATTTAACTGTTTTATTCACATGAAATATTCTTATATGTATACAATTCCTCTAACGACCATTTTACGCGTATATACATACGCACAACTTTCATTTTATTTTCAAAATTCAAATGATGTTGCCATATTTCATTGACTGTAGCCTTATCTTGAATTTTATCTTTCGTATACATATATTTTTGCATATATATATATATTTATATTCTCATATGTATATATATATATATATTCTTTATTTCCTTATATGTACGTTCTTATCCTTTCAAATTTTGAATTTGTATACGTACATATATTTGCATGTTCAGTTGGCCCTCTCTAAAACAAAGATAAAAAATTATGCCGCCGCCGGGGTTCGAACCCCCGACCTCCATGCTTCAAATCCAATGCCTTAACCAACTGAGCTACAGAGGCTTTTGTTAATAAGTCTTAGAACAATAATAATTATTGTTCTCTCCTTACTTCTCTTTTTCATGTTAGTTACAATACTTAAATTAAACAACTGCATGGATCTTTTTCTTTTAATTTTTCTTTTAAAAATTAATTATACTTTAATTTGAGAATCTTAATATCGCAGAATTACGGGGTGTTACAAAACGGGTCTTACTTCATATCTACCACCACGGTGTTATCGGTAAATTTAATTACCATTTCACGTTTAAATCTAATTAAAAATTTAACTATCGCCTGGAGCAAAACTGGTGATACTCCATTCTCGATCATTTCAATCTAATTAAAGATTCATTAAAACTCCATTTAGTTTTAATCGTTAACTGGGTTAAAGAATCAGTGTCATTTAAAACACGGTTCACGATAGACCCAAAATCACATTCATTAATTATCGGGTTAAAGAACGAGTGTTATTTAAAACACTGTCCACGATAAACCCAAAAATCAATATCGATTCAATTCCAATTAAGTATTATTTAATTGGTACTCTTCATTAAATCTAAATAAAAAGATTTAATCTTTTCTCAACTGGGTTCAAGAACAGTGTTAGTGAAGACACCATTCACGACAAACCCAAATCACATTTGATATTCAATACGAGGCTCTGAATAGAAAATATATCGGCTTATATTCAATATCAAATTCTACGATTAACAAATGTCGTGTTGGAAATAACGATATAGATATATATCTTTCAAATTTCCATAACAATATCTGTATAATCACGAATTCCAACATCGAAATATTCCGAAGACAATTTCGATTCAAATCCACTCCAATGCAACCATTGGAAATTCTGGTTATTTTTAAAACCCTTTTTAAATTCAAATTATTTATTTAAAAATAAATAGAATTTTAACTCTAGTTCAAAACTAGTTCATTCCGATAGAAATCTATTTTTATCTTTTCAAATGTGGAGTTTTTCATCCCAATTCTTTCTAAATCATTTCTTATGATTTTACACAAATTATTACTATTTTTAATAATTTTATCAAGGCCCGTACAGTCGATTTCCATCAATGGCCATCGAACTGCACTTACAACGACCTTTTTCAAATTTGATTTGGACGTAACTCCAAATCCAACCATTAGATTTCAAATTTCTACTATTCATTAGAAAGCTCTTTTCGATACGAACCCAACGGTTCCTGTTTTAGGAGAATCCGACGGTCGGATCTCCCGTAATATCCGTTCGAAGTTAATGGTCGAAATTCGCGAACTGCCGCAGCGCAGCGCGTTCTATTCAGGCCATTATATTATATATATATAATATATATTTCGTCGATTACTATTTAAAACGAATTTTATAAATAGTTTTGGATTCGTTTCAAAAACAATTTCCACCTTTATTTCAAATTCAAATCGAAATTGAATTTTCTATTATAAATCCTTTTACTTTCATTTCTATTTGATTTTAATTCAAATCGATTTTAATTCGATTCGAATTCATTTTCTTTTCAATTCAATTTAATTCGAATTCGTTTTCTATTCAATTTAATTCGAATTCGTTTTCCTATTCAATTCAATTCAATTCAAATTTCAATTCATTCTCTATTCAATTCAAATTCAATTCATTTTCTAATCAAATTCAATTCATTTTCTAATCAAATCAAATTCAATTCATTTTCTAATCAAATCAAATTCGTCATATATTCAATTGAAATCAAATTTGTTTTCTATTCAATTCGAATTCGTTTTCTATTCAATTTAATTCAAATTTCATTTCAAAATATTCGATTTCGAAATCACTTTTCAATATTCATTTCAAAATGAATAAAATCGATATAAATATCGTTCACGTCAAAATGGCGTCAATCTAATCAACACGGCTTCATATATTTCTATTTTCAAATATTCTATTTCAAATATTTCTTTCTCAAATATTTCCTTTTCAAATATTTCTATTTCAAATATTTCTATTATTAAAATATTTCGTTCAACACATGACTAATCTCAACGGATGAGTACTGTCAACACATGAACCTTTATTTTATATTGATAAAGATGTAAATTTTATTATTAAAATATTTCGTTCAACACATGACTAATCTCAACGGATGAGTAATGTCAACACATGAACCTTTATTTTATATTATTCTTTATTTTCTAAATTGGAAGGAGGCCCAATCAATCACCATATAATGTTAATTATATGGATTTTCATACATCACACGTATATAATAGCATTGAAAAATAATCAGCCATCAACCAAATTGCACTACACTATACAAGCATCAAATATAGATATCTAACGCTTATAACAGCCTGTCAATCGATCGATCGACATATTTAATCAATCAGGATGAGTGAACTTCAAATTTCATCCCAACACCCGTGTGGGGTTTCAAACAATCAAACACAGATTTTAGTTGTGCAGTTGGGCGATGTGTAAAATTTATCGACCCAATCAATATCAGTCCAATCAGTGTATATAAACAAATCGGCCGATTTGTTTATAAATATTTATTTATTCACTTTCACGTTAAAAATTATATTTTTAACGATAAAACATTTTATTCAACCTATGAAAATATTCTATTCAGTTCATTTATTAAATAAAATGATTTCTTTATTTTTCTAACTTATTTTAGAAAATTTCGGCGGCATAACGGCACGATACTAGAAACGGGACGAGGCCTAGCCTTATCCCCGGTCTAGTGAAGGCCCACGCCATTCACACATCAATCAAATTCATTCAATTCACCAAACAATTCAATTCAAACCAAATAATCTAACCAACTACACAACCAAACAAACAAGTCCATGGTCTGTGGACGATTGTGTCGGGTGCTACTAAGCACCGTCTGCATCCTAGTATATATATATATAACTAGAAAAGAAATTAAAGAGTGAGAAATTCTCACCAATAGCTATCCAATACCACGACTCTTCATTTGTAGGAAATCTTCACCTTCTCTCCTTTTGTCACTTTCGTCGTCCGCATTCACTAAATATATAAAAATCACATTTTTATATTCTCTATTATATAAAAATCATATTTTTATATTCCGCTACTATATTTATAAAAATTCTATTTTTATAACGCTACATATATAGAAAAGGTTATATTTTTACAACGCTATATATATAGAAAAGGTTATATTTTTACAACGCTATATATATATAGAAAATGTTATATTTTTACAATGCTATATATATATAGAAAAGACTATATTTTTACATCGCTAACCCATATGTAAAAATTATATTTTTATCGCTACTTCAAAATGGAAATCTAATTTTTACTTCACCTTCTTATATGGAAAAATCTAATATTTACTTCATATAAAAATTATATTTTTATTACGTTATATATAAAATAAAAACTCATTTTTAATCTAATGTCATTCAAATAAAAATCGTATCTTTACCTTTCTAACTTCTATATGAAAATCGTATATTTTCTTTACTAACTTCTATAGAAAAATCGTATATTTCCTTTACTAACTTCTATAGAAAAATCGTATATTTCCTTTACTAACTTCTATAGAAAAATCGTATTTTTCCACTTCAACTTCATATTAAAATTTTTATTTTTAATCGCTATTCAAACAAATAAAAATCATATCCTATTTCGATGTTTATATTATAAAGATCATATTTTTTTTCGACTCTACTTTGAATATAAAGATTATATTTTTACAAAACATAAGAAGTCATATTTTTATTTTTTTTAAAACCATGCCATTTTATTTCAACAATTCATTATATAGAAAAATCACACATTCTTCTTTCAATGTTTTATATATAGATTTTTTTTTATAACATTGCATATTTTTATAATAACAAGGATATTTTTTTTTTTAAAAGCTACTTATTTTCATTTTAAAATCATATCCTATTTCTATTTTTAAAAACAAAGCCTTCTTCTATTTTAAAAACAAAGCCTTCTTCTATATTTTTAAAACAAAGTCTTCTTCTATATTTTTTTAAAACAAAGTATTCTTCTATATTTTTTTAAAACAAAGTATTCTTCTATATTTTTTAAAACAAAGTATTCTTCTATATTTTTTTTAAAACAAAGTATTCTTCTATATTTTCCAAAGTAAAGTATTTTATATTTTTCAAATCAAAATTTTTTTTATAATCCAAAACGAGATTTTTAAACATGCAATATAATTAATTGAAATAAATTGTTAACCAATTACCTTGATTAGCAGATAATTACTTCATTAGGGATTTTAAACCCTTCGTTCTCTTCTTGGTTCGATCGAACCCATCGTCGCTCGGAGAAACAGGTAGCCGCCACCACCGTAGTAGACCGGACCTTGATCAGACCTTACCCCATCGAAGACCAGTGCGCCCTCTTCCACTGCCAGGGACGCCAAGAGGCGCGACGCCCTCCCTTCCACCAGAAACGCGCTCGAACTCCGGTGGTTCCAGCGCCAGATTTGAATGCCTCAAGCTTCGGAACATCGTCAAAGTGGTATGGATGGAGAGAGCTTGTAAGGCTCTTGGATTTTGCTTTTGATTTGGGGATTTAATTCGAACTGATTGGAGAGGGATTCGAGGAAGAAAAAGGGGTTGATTCCGTTCGTTGAAAACAATCGGGGGCGGCGGTTTTTTTATGTTTGCCTGGCAATGCTTTGACTAGGGTTTTGAGGAAAATTATATTTATACCATTTTAATTTATTTATTTATATTTAATTCCAATTTTACCTGTTTATTATCCCGAAACCCAAATCAAACCCAACGACTGTCGCCCCTAGCTAAATACCCCCATTCCGAACACAATGGGATATGTATCACAAGCTGATTCGACTATTTCAATCAGTTTTCGCTAAATTTAAAATATAAATCTATATATTCAATTTTAAATGTACATTTTAAATTACCAAGGCCACATACTTATTCAGAAAATTCCAGAAAAATTATTTCTAGCTTCGTATTTACGATACGGTTCTAACGAAACCAATTTCGTCGAATTCCGAGACCGTTGGAAAAATGGTCATTTTCCAGTCGATTAAAATCAACTGAAACTGGTCAAACGCGTTTTCCTTTGCCACGCTCACATATGGATTCGAAAAATTATGAAATTTGAAACCTAGCAATAACTTGACATCACGGACCCAACAAAAGTGGTTTCGTCGAAATCCGAGGTCGTTTGCAAAATGGCTATTTTTAAGTGCCGAAATTCCATAGCGACTATTCTGAAATTTCAACTGGACATATCTTTTTATCCCCGCTATGAAATTTTGATTTTTCTGATTCGTTGGAAAGATAATCACAATTAGATTCCATTATTTTTGGTTTCACTAAAATCCGATTTGTTTTACACCCGGTACATTCAATAGAAGTTTGAAATCGAATTATCGAACTACCGCGCCATTTTCAATTCCTTTTATAATTATATATAATTATTTATATTCTAACGACGACGCGTATAAATATATACGTTTGAATTCTCTTCAAAATAAATTTCTCGTCGATATTATTTAAAATAATCTATTTTAAATGTTCAAAATTCGCTTAAAATTGCCAAAATAAAAATTTTAAACTGGCCCAGATTTTCGGGTTGTTACACACCCTGTATATACTTGGCTATACCCCTAGAACCGAAGCTTATAGATCAGTAAAGAACTCATTTTTCATAAGAAAAAGCGAAGCCCTGAAAGATCCTAGGTTTCTACTAGATCCTCTTAATCACATTAGAAACTGATATTTGCACAAGAGAGTTTACTTCGCTTTCGTTGTGATTGCCATTTCTTTTATTCACTTTAGGAGTCGCCCCAGGCGTTTACTGGTTTTCTTGTTCACACTGACAATGAACCAAATTGTCTGAAAATGAAAGGCTCCCAGACCTCCCTTAACTTACATAATTCGAGGTGGTACTTTTCAAAAAATGAATATATGGAACGCCTGTTATTCATTGTGAGTTGAGTTCCATCTTCCAATCCACATCGAATGAAACCGCTTCCAATAGAATGGATCGGTCTCCTGCCTTGTTCCGCTCTCGCTCGCCGCTACTAACGGTTTCTCTTTTGATTTTCCTTCCTTTAGCTACTCAGATGTTTCAGTTCGCTAAGTTTGAAACGTCCGAAGAGTGGAAAACTAGCTACGGAGCTTGGTGAAAAGAAGGCCTTCTATTTTCATTAGCCAAGGAGATACATTAGCCCTTCTATTTTTTTACTTTAGTTTAGAGTTTAGGCATTATTTTTTCCCTTTGTTTCCAAAAAAGAAAAAAGAGAAACTAATGGTAACTCTTCGAGCTGATGAAATTAGTAATATTATCCGTGAATGTATTGAACGATATAATAGAGAAGTAAAAGTTGTGAATACTGGTACCGTACTTCAAGTAGGGGACGGCATTGCTTGTATTCATGGTCTTGATGAAGTAACGTCATGTGAATTAGTAGAATTTGATGAGGGTACAATAGGCATTGCTCTCAATTTGGAATCAAATAATGTTGGTGTTGTATTAATGGGTGATGGTTTGATGATACAAGAGGGAAGTTTTGTAAATGCAACAGGAAGGATTGCTCAAATACCTGTAAGCGAGGCTTATTTGGGTCGTGTTATTAATGAAAAAGGAAATTTTCCTTTTTTTGTTGGACTCGTTAAAAGATATATTTTGGAATCCGAGTTACAGGACAAATTAGGGTTCAAATGGTTATTATAGTAAAGACTAGTTGAATTGCACTCATGGATTTACCTAGGTCGGTTTATCAACCAATAGAAAAAAAGAAGAATTCTTTTTTTTTGAAACCCATTGTATTCTAAAGGGCATAGAACAACGAATCGTCCATACATAATTGAACTATCACATGCCCTGTAAATGAGATGACGTGTTCGAAAATGGTTGAAGTAGTTGAATAGGAAGATCACTATGACTATAGCTCTTGGTAAAATTACCAAAGAAGAAAATTATTTATTTGATATTATGGATGACTGGTTACGGAGGGACCGTTATGTTTTTGTAGGCTGGTCCGGCCTATTGCTCAATAATACAATTTAAAACTAAAACCTCATATACTTCAGGAAAAAAAATCAAAATCGAATGAAATCAATCATGGAGCGTCGCCTGGCATGGAACTAGGAAGCCTCAACTTCGAATTAGACTTTTCGACAGTCCTGATCGAGTAGCCCTAGAATTTAGGTTTTGATTTGTTTGGCTTTTGGCGTCGTTCTTTAGAAAATCGAATCCTGGAGTCAAGTTCATCGTATGGATTGACATGAGTTTTGATTTTCTGATGGAATTTGGGATTAAAAATGTCGTGTGTTTCCGAAGACTTTAGATATAGGTCGCGAGTCTTGGCTATTCTAGAGGTTGGTGATAAGGTCGAAATTTCCATGCAGCGTTCAATTGGAGAACCGTAGGGTCGGAGGAATGACCGTCGATCGTGGAGGTGGCCGGAAGGGTCAGTGGTATTTGCGCAGTAGCGTTCTGGCCTGAGGTCGCTTTTGTTATTGTAGCTGCAAGTTTAATTCTATGACGACGGAAGGGTAGAGAGTGAGGAGATAAGCATGATGGTGGGATTGGTTTTCGATTCAATGGAAGAACGAACGAGAATGTGAGGTTGAAGTCTTCGAAATGGAGGGAAGTTAGCAGCAGTTTACTGGAGGAGGAGGATGACACGCGGCCAAATTATTTGTTAAGGGTAATCAAAGAATTGGCGATTAAAAAGTTAATATAATTATATAATTAATTATTATATAAAACATATAAGATTATAATGGTTATAACATGGTCATATGTTAACAGAATCGGATGAAATCGGTCACGTTGGAATTATAATGTTAAGATCTACGTGATGGAATTAGTGGGGCGAAGAACAGAGCTATTGGAATTTCATAATAAAATCAAATGCTCGTTTGATTGTAAATGAAAAAAAAGCAGAATTGTCAACTGTAAATCAATGTGAGTAAACTCACTAACTCTGTCTTGTTATAATTTTATGATTGTAATTTTAATGATAATTGGATGTCGTGTGATGGTTTTGATCGGAAGAATTGTTGATAATTGATTGAAATGATTGATATAGTTATATATTTAAATTATTGGCTGAATATTGATGATATTTACCATTATATCTCATATTTGAATGAAAATTAAAGTTATTTATGGTGATTAACATTTGTGGGTGCAGGGAAATAGGTTGGAGGGATCCAACTGGATTTCTCAACATTTATATTATTGTTTGTCATTTATTGTGATATATGTTATGCTATATATACTGTGATTTATTATGTTGTGCTGAATTACCCTAGCTCTAGAATTTTGGTATTTAAATACCATAAAATATTTTCAAATGTAGAAAAGAAAATTTGAAATTTAAAAAGGAAATTTATTTTTCCAAAATAGAAAATAGTTTTGAACGGACTGGAAGTAGAGACTTGTTTAAGTGAATTAAAAAAAAGATGATTATAACGATCGATGTTTATAAATTGAATAATATATTTATCATATGATAAATTAAAATATAAATTCAAGGTGAATTTATATAAGAAAAGTGGAAATTAGTGTTAACACCAATATTTGAAGTGGGATTTAAACCTAGTAGTTATAAAAGAAAATTGAGTTGGGGAAAATGAATTCAAATGGAAATTTGAATGAGAAGGGAAATGGAAAATCGTTTCTCAAAAGGAAACGATGGGTTTTATTCCGAAGTTTGGAATATAAAATAAATTGAGATAAATCCAAGAATTTGACTATGTCGAATCTTAGTAAAACAATTTTTTTCAGAAAAGATATTTAAACTCTATCTAATGTGAATCTATAAAATATATTGAAAAACTAATATTTCAATATCTATAGCTATGTGTAGAATTTTATGATTTGAGATAATTTAATATTATTTGAATTAAAATTAATAAACGTGAAGCGAATTGCATGAATTAAATAAAGTTGATTTCAGAAGAATGGAATGTATAGCTTGTAAATGCGTTTAAAAAGGAAATTGAATTATTTTATTAACAAAAAGGTGGTAGTAACAGTTTTTATAAACAAAATTTATAAATAAAGTAAAATATGACATTGGTTTATAAACTGTAATGATATTTGCAAGTAAAATCAAATTGATTTGATAAAACGAATTTAGATTCCTATTTAAGGAATGATATTTATATTTGAAAGCGAACAACGATTGAAAGCAAATGTTTTACGAATGGAAATAATTATAAGGAAATTTGAGTCAACCTGAAAAGATAGATTTATTCCGAAGTTCGGAATATTAATCAAATATAGATTATTCAAGAAGTAGTTATTTATTGAATTCGATTATATCTAATTAAGGAAAGTACTATTTACTTTCCATTTAAAATAAACGTTTAAATATTTAAAATTTCAATTTATTTACTTATTAATTTATTCATTTATTTATCCAAATTAATGAGTCAAAATTATATTTTAAAAGTAAATATTATAGAAGCAAGTATTGTAACACTATCGTTATAATCAATATTTTTCATAAAAGACATGGATTCTTAAATTGAATTTGAAAGTTGCGTAAGCAATGTTTTATTAAGATTTAAGTTGTGAGCCTTGTTTATTTCAATGTTAAGAATGTTCACTTAAGGGCTGAGAGGTAATTATACCCCAACTTGATTGACTTCATGATTGAGGGAGGAATGGTTACTGTTCGGTGGCTAGGATTGGTTAGTATATAGTTAGTTAATGAATGATTAATAGGTTGAGTTATAATAACGATGTTTTTTAATAACATCAGTTTAATCAAATAACAGGAATTCAGATCATTTTCCAAAGAAAATCAGAGATGATTTATAAGTATAGAAAATGAAATAATTTGGCAAATGAGAAATTTAGTAATGAAAATTGGAAATGTTTTCCAATTTTAATGTCGTATAATTTCGAAATACAGAAAATAAGAAATGTGAAGAGGCGGAAATGTTTTCTAATGTTAATAAGAGATATTTTTTAGAATATGGAAAATAAATAGTTTATAATATTTGGAAATGTTTCCCACGAATATAAGATACCAAACGAGTTTTAGGAAATATCTAGAAAGATGTGGGAAATAGGGAAATGATAATTTAACAAGAAAGTAATTTAAAAAGGTGGCCTAGTGTTATTTGCTAGTTGATCGATAAAATTTCCATTTGGAAATAGGACCATTGGTTGTATGGATGTTTTCTTTGATATGAAATCAATGACTATCAAAGTTTTAGTATATTTTGTACTTCTATTGTCAATACGGAGAGACCGGGATCAATTTTATTACTTGAAAACAACTCCGTATAGGCATAAGAATTTACAAATTAAACTATGCCGAAGATAAATTGAAGATGGAGTAATCAATAAAGTGTAAGGGCAATTTTGTTAATCCTAGGTAGAAATTTCCCAAGACAGATTAATGGGATAGTGCCTTCGGTTATCCAGTCCCAGGACAACTTGTATAGATGAATATCTGATGGAGTACTTCCAAATGATCATGTATGTTGATTTTTACAAATACACCAAATTTGGTGGCGGGGGATTTATTCTCTTAGCTTAACACCTACAGTGTATTTGTGGACGTCAATTAGTGATTTGATGGATTTGAAGATGTGGCATTCAAAGTAAATGGTGGAAAGATGTTCTTGACAGATAATCGTGACCTTAAGCCTCATCACCCGGGAAATAACAGAAATTGAGAAGGCAACATGGCCAAGTGGGTCATTCCCATTAGGGGTATTATCATCTGATCTAGAGAAATTCCATATGCTTTTTATTCAATTCATTGTTGTATGCTTTCGGTAACGGTTGCTGATCACAACCGTGGGTGATAATATGCTCGGTACGCTCAAGATAAATGAGTGACCAGTCATGTGTTTTCGGGTTGCAGGATGTTCTTATTGAACCCAGTGTATTCCTCTCTAGAGATACACTATCGGAAGGTGGTCCCATACCATGTCATAGTTGGAAATCCATTCTTCAGTAAGCACTAAGCGGTTTTTGATTTAATATTATGTATGTGGAACGTGATATACAAGCGTTCTGCTAGATTTCTATTTATTTGATTTAGAAACTATTATAATATCACCGTATTTTGATATCAAAAATGTTTTGGTTATCGTAAGGTAAAAACCATCCATGTTTATGTGTGGATCGGTCTTACGATTATCATTTCTTTATAAAAAGATCTTTGGAAGTTAAACAAAATGGTTGGAGTTTACTCACACCAGTGCCATGACTAACCCATAATTTATTTTGTTTTGGTTTACCCTAAGTTCTTCGGTGCCCAAATTTGTATGGGCAGTCAAGTAGTCGGGATTTTTCAGATATACTTGGAAGAGTTAGAGCAGGAGGCTTCAGCATTCGATAGTTACTATTTATTTTCATTATGATGTTGAATGTACTATACTCTCATAATGGTATGTATATAGAAATAAAATTTGTATTTCAAAAGTTATGTTATGTAATATATTCTATTCGTTGTATTGTGAGATTTATGTTCTTCGTTTTCTTCTATTCTAACTATTCTATCTTTCTATTTCTTATCCTCTAACTTTTTTCTCTTAATGATTTGCTAATTTTTGATGCTTGGATAGTCAACATGCTGTTTTGTGGCGTTGAGTAGGGTCGGGAATTAGTCAGTTCGCTACAAAAAAAGATTTGGAAATAGGTTAGGCTAAGAATGTGAATTTGTTTGGCAACTTCTGTTCCTTATCATTTTAGTTTCACGTCTGATTTTGAAAGTTTTTCTCAGTCATAGTTTTTGATTTCTTATTGGATAAAGAAGAAGACGTGGAAAGATGAAAGCGCGTGGATAGGAGTTTCAGAAGTAAAAAACATTTGTTGCCATGAGGCCAAATTAAGATACAAGTGTCCATTTTGACCATTATAAATTAACAAGTGTAGTTTCTTAATTTTAATTAGTTTGAAATTAGAATTTTCTCCTCTCACATTAAGATAAATCCATTTATGTACCAGTTTGTAGAATACAAACAAGATATGAACAATATTTGAAAGCAATCGTTGTTCGCCTTCTTATGCGTTTTCGGTTTGAAATTAAGGATTAAGACTCACAAATGATCGAATTTTCGAAAATGAAAAAAATTGCGTTTTTCTTAGAACAATCTAATATTTTTAGGTGAAATTCGCCTAAATTCCGATGACATTCCGTTTCTCAACTCTTTATTAAATGTAATTAAATTTGACATGCACATAACAATTTTTGATTTTCCTGCAAAATTAATTCCTTTGCTATGCGAAGATAGACGCATCTCAAATATAGAATTTCACAATTTAATTTACATCTTAAAATTTTAATATAATTATTAATGATATACCGGTTACCGCTACCGCAAATCGACTGTAAAATCGATCTAAACAGAGTGGGTAACTAGCATGCTTTGACTATATAATTATTAGATTACTTCTAAATAATATATTCAATTTAAGAATTTACGTTTTTATAACTTATTGACTTCATGTTTGTTTCAATAAATAAATCCTAAATTAGTTATCGTTTTCAAATTCTATTTTTCAACTCAACATACACGTTCAAGTTTACGTTTAGAATTAAAATCCATACCTTTCAACGTAATTCAAATTTTTAAACTAAAAATCTAATTAACATCGTAATTAAAAGACATCCAGTTTTTCGAGTCATCACACCATTAGCTTAGCATTTGTTCGTGAGGAGAATCAGATTCAACGACCAATGTATTATGTAAGCAAGAGATTGATAGGGGTAAAGCGTAACTAACGAAGATTGAAAGGCTTACCAATAGCCTCCTAATGGCCACAAGGAAGTTATGTCACTACTTTCAGGCTCATCCCATTAAGGTGGATGCTTACCAACCGCTATGACATATCCTTCAATGACCTGAGGCATCTGGGAAACTGTTTAAATGGAAAATTAAACTAAGTCAGTTCGATATCACATTATTGCCTCGAAGGGCTATCCAGGGGACTGGTGGATTTTATAGCAGAGTTTACAGCTTCATAGGACAATATTATAGAGGACAATTCGTCAACTGCAATATGGAAGCTATTCACTGACTGATCTTGTAATGATCAATGTTCTGGTGTTAGAGTTGTGTTATTAACTCTTGAGAAATAATCATTCTGTTATGAATTAAAGTTGGATTTCTTTTAGATTAATAGTGAAGCAAAGTACGAATCCCTAATTGTCGGTCTCAAACTCGTAAATTAGTTAACAGTGAAAGAGATTGATATCTTTTGTGACCTCCAAGTTGTATTTCAAGTCAAGAAGAAGTTTCAAACCAAGGGGGTACTATTTGCCATCTATCTTGATTGCATTGAAGAGAAGTTAGTTTGGTTTGAATATTACAACATCTCTTATATCCCATAGGAGCAGAATGAGAGAGCCGATTTATTAGTTAGGCTAGCCAGCTCGAAAAATTAGTAGCAATAGAGGATGATCCCGATAGAAGCGTTAACCACCCCAAACATAGATCAAATGGAAGTCGATTGGTCACTGAATGTCGATCTCGAGAGAGAATCACGAATGGCTCCCATCAAGAACTTCCTCCTGTATAGAACCCTACTTAAAAGTAAGAATGAGAAGTGTTCTCTCCTACATTAAGCTTCAAGATATATCATGCAAAAAGACACATTGTACAGTAAAGGGTTCGTTGTTCCATTGCTCCGATGTGTAGCTCACGACGACGCCAAGCGAATACTACAGGAATTCACAAAGACGATTGTGGGGATCATACCAAGGGCAAACTTTGGCGAAAAAGATACTCCAGTACGGCTCTTTTTGTCCTACCATTAACTGAGATTCTGACAACCATGAGACTCGAACCCCAACCACCTGGAAAGCAACACCAAACACTAGCCACTGTGTTAAAAAACTGTTGTGTTTGATTTTCGATAGGGTGGTTATAGACTATCCCCATAAAGTGCCCAACTTCCTCGTTGGCTCATATCACTCACCACCCAAGCTTGTGCATGTAACTTGCATCAGTACCACACCGACTGACATCCGCAGCATCACATGCACAATTCTGGCCAGGTATTGACTCTAATACCAAATATGACAACCGCGGGACTCGAACCCTCGATCTTCTGGAAAGCAACACCATGCACTAACCACTTTGCTAAAAGATCTTTATGTTAGCTTTTCAAGAGTGGCGTTACAGGAATGCAGATGATTACTCATGATGTTGCAACAAAACGCAGTGGTTTGCAAAGGTTTTAAGAGCTCCACCAACCTAACTCTCTTAAATGGTCAGTCTTTGGCCTTTTGCAGTGTGGAGAGTAGACATCATTGGTAGCCTTTCAATATCCAAAAGTGGAGTGAAGTACGCAACCGTGGCAGTTGACTATTTTATGAAGTAGCCTAAAGCTGAACCATTGACCACGATCTTAACAAACAGACTGATCAATTTCGTCGTCAGAAACATCCTATGTTTATTTGGACTCCTTAGAACTATCATAATTGAAAATGGGACCCAATTTGATGGCATAGAATTCAAGTATTTTTGGGGACCTCATCTCATTGAGAAGAGGTATACTACGGTTACTTATTCGCAATCAAATTAATAGGTTGAGGCTATAATCAAGATTATAAAGTCCATTCTAAAGAAACAATTAGAGAAGGTTAGAGGCAAGTAGGTCGATGAGCTGCCATTAGCCCTTTAGGCATATCAAACAACCCATAAGTGCACGACTGGCCACACTCCATTCGCGCTGTCCTATAGCTCTGAAGTAGTCATACTAGTAGAGCATGAAGTCCCCTCTCACTGAATGATGTAATATGGTGCTTTGACTGATTAGGAAATTCTCTTGGAATCACTAGACATGATCGACGAAAAAAGAGAGGAGGTTGTCTTGCATGTTATAGCGCATAGACATTGGGTCACCCGATACTACGACATAAAGATTCGACCAAGAACCTTTGAACCTGGATACCTTATCCTAAAGCATGTCTTTCCTAACCCTATCAAGATGGGATCTAAGTGGGAAGAATCCCACATCATCCGATAGAAACTTGAAAAGAGAGCCTTTAGCTTAATGACTATCGATGACGACCGACTACCGAGAGCATGGAATGCAAAGTATCTATGGTATTATTTCACTTAAAACATTTATTTTGAATTGTCTTTGTAAATAGCATTTTATATCTATGCTATGCAATTAGGCACGACTCACTGACTGCCTCTGTTTTATAAGTAAAAATTATTTTCATGCTCTGTAATTGTTTATGACTACATGGCTAAGTGATGTAACACAATCAGCACACGTCGATGTTTGAATAAAGGTACAATTGACCATTTAGCGATGTTTAGTGGCTCACGATTCGACGAGCACACTCAATCCCCTGACTAATCGCGTAAGAGCTGACTAAATTTGAATATTACTCAAACATTCTATGGGTCATCCACACTTTGAGGAACAGAGTGAAGGAAAAATCCTTAGAGAATGTGGAACAATAATTCGCACCCTTAACTCTAGTTCTTAACAACATGGCAGAGAGTATAAAATGGTTAAGCTAGCGTAAATAGTGCGCGACATAAAACCTCTTAACCTATAACTCTAACCTGAGTTAAAGACAAAAGAGTATAGAACTTAAGGACCATATGTCCAATAGACTTAGTTCAACACTTTAACTTTAGGGGCATGAGCATAAACTTATAAATTAACTTCGAACACACCCTTGACATGATATGAGCTTAAAAGTTAGTCGGGAGAAAATATGCTACCTTTAGACTAAAACAATTCCCCATTTTAAGCAAAGCAGCTTATGAGTTATGTGGGACATAATAAAAACAAAATCGCAAGTACATTGAACGAAAAGCAAAATAAACCTACAAACAAACAGACTATTTTATTAACTATGCAGGTTTATACAAAACTAAGTAAAAAGTGAGGGATGCACTCGCACAAACCACCACAGGCCAACAAAATGAGAACCAGAAAACAAAAAACCGCTAAGTCTTTGGCTTCTTCTTCGTCTTCTCTGAATTAGATTCCTAGTGCAAATGCTTCAGGGAGTTTTCTATCAAAGGCTTCCCAAACCTTAGTGCATATTGGTCATGTTTCTTCTTCAATTGCCTTTCCCTTCTAGAAGATTTAACTTCTTCGAACGACACATCCGCACTAGACACTCCTTCTTACAAGCTCCCGAAAGAGGGATAACCTGTAAAGGAGAGACCGGCATAGACCTCGATTCAACTTTAAGCTCTAGAAGCCCATTCTTGCAGTGCTTTTAGTTCCTCTATGCTCAAAGTACCATATTTTATAGACTTGCTAGAGTAAAGCATGTCATCATCACCTTCGGCGTGGGCCTCATTTCCATCTATGTTCTTTAGGACGTCTATCGTCTCCTCCTCCTTGGTTACATCATCACCAAGGGCACTTGAGGCTTTTCTACCACCTTTGTTTATGTTCTAGGAGCCACCTTAGCTTGCGTTGTACCTAAAGCAGGAAGAGCAACAATCATTAGTCCTTGTGAGATAACAGGTCTCTTAATTGTAATCCTACTTCCTAATGGCATGGCATAATAACTTTCCCAAACTATGGAAAAAGTAGAGGAATACCTTCTCAGGAGTTGTTACCAAGAGTGCCGAATTCTTTATCTTAGGAATCGAAGTCAGAGGCTTGCGTGAACCAAAGTCTAGTTCATCTGTCTTGTACTCCTCTACCTTATTGAAGCTCCGAGCGAAGGTAGGCGGGACGACTTGTGATGCAAGTGGATTCACAGCATGAGTAGGTTGGTTGGTTAATTAGGTAGAAGTAGTATTATATTTAGGCATGCCAGAACCCACTTCTAACACTGTTTTTCCTTTAAACAGGAGCCACTCTGCATTCTCTTCTTCCTTCTGCGGACGCCGACCATCACCTAGGACTTCAGGCTCAGCACCTATTAGAAACTTGCCCCTCGGTTCTTCTTCATTGACCGATCCATCCTCTGAAACTAACCTCTCCTCCTCCAAAATCGGTACCAAGTGTCAACCAAAGTCTACAGGTAATCTTTGACCCATGTCAAATCACATACCTAACTCGGGCATAAAAAATCAAAGCTTGGGACCCGAACCCCTCTTCCATCTTCTCAACCTCAGTCTCCTTAACCTTAGCTCCTGAATTTATTTGTTATGTTGGGCTTGGGAGTTAACAATATACTAAAGGGGATTATGATATTTTTCTCAGCCTTCTTCCTAGCTTCTTCACAAGCAGTTAGTTGAGCCTTCAACTTTTCAATTCTTGGGTGTAGCTCTCTTTCTCCTTCTTCAACACCTCATTCTTGACTTTAAGGGATATATTATCCCGCTTGACAAGCTTCATCTCATCCTCAACCGACTTAGCTTTAAGAAACCATAAATTGAGCTCATCGTCAAACTTCTCTCAAATCTCCTAGAGTGCCTTATGAGTTTTTCCTTCAAGTTTCTTTTGATGCATGAGTTTTGCCTCACAATCTGCTAAGTACTTCTCATTATGCTCAAGGATATTTTTGTCGCAATCTCATAGATGATTCATATTATCGATGTCAAGCTCAAACTTCTGATGACTTCATATAGTATCCTAGAATATCTGACTATATCTCTATATTAGAAAAGCAAGTCATCGAATCCCAATCATTGCCCTTCATTGAAAGATTCAAGAATTGGATGCAAGGAAGGGAGAACTAAATTTGGTAAAAGTAATGCTCAAGGAAGGACATTTTCAACGCTTCCTTGTGTTGCTCAATGGTGATCATGTTCTTTTGTAAGCACAAGTTTGGTTTCTTTCTCTCTTCGCTTGCCAGATACCATAACCCCTTTATCTTTGGAAGATACCAGTTTGGACTTCTGAGTTGGATGGATTGGTAGCTTCCAATGCGACAAACCCTTGACTTCGGAGTGATCACTGAAAGCGCTGTCATGCGAAGGAGAGATCTTATCCTGAGAGTGAGGGGCCTGTTTGCAATGACGTTTTTGTCTTTCATTCCCCCTCTCTCTCTCTCTCTTGTTGGCGTTCCCTCTCTTGTCTCTCTCTCTTCCTCTCCCTTTCCCTTTCGCGCTTCTTCTCCTCCTTGTAACGCCTCTCTTAGCGTTCATGCTCGGATAAGCTTGGAAAGACTGGAGCTGAAGTTCTTGTGGTATGTTATTTCTTTGGTCATTGAGACTGTAATTCAAGAAAAGTTCACATTAGAATTTGAAAATCAAGCAGTAAAAGAGTGTTCTGACGTGCAGTGCTCACGTCGTTTGTGTCCTAATGGTATCCCTAATGGACCCGAGCCCAAAGTTAGGTTTATCGGAGTAGTCTTCCCAGCTTTGACTGGAGTAAACTCTTCTTCGGAACTTGAGAAGAATGAATAAGGATCCAAGTTCTAAGCACAGTGCTGCACATATGGCAGTGGAATGCCACTTAGACCCTAGAATGAAGACTCCATGCTCCTGGATCTGGTACCACGAACTGGAGACTTAGTCGGGGATGGAGTCTTGGTAGGAGACACTTTGGCAGCTAGCTTCTCTGGAGGTAGACTTTAATGCCTCTCCTCGACTACTTTCTCTAGAGAATTCTCGTTGTCTCCTTCCACAGGTTCCCGATTGGACTCAGGGGCAGCTGCTTCCATGGCGATGCCCTTGAATTGAGCCTAGACCTGAGGTTCAACAACCACTAGCCCCTCAACTGGAGCACAACTGCTGGAAGCCATGACTGCTGGGGTTGAGCGTCGCTTCTCCTCACTCCCCTAGCTAGAGCACCGCTTGTTCCTAGCCTTTGATTTACATCAAGCAAGTGAAACTGATGCATAAACTCAAAAGGGATGCATCTCCTAAGCATTGGTTGTTCATCGGAACCTTCCTCAGAGTAGCCAAAGTGGTACGATGGACATTGCTATGGACTTGGTCGTACTCTCGACTGCATAAAAACATAGAATGTTAGAAACGCTCAAGAGAATCCAAAAGAAGTAACTGATGACAGAACACTTACTGCATTGAATCCACCTCCTAGCAAAACCTTCTTGTTGTGGAACATAAAACTTGTCTTATTTTACGTTCCCTAACTTACTATGTCCATCCATTATAACCCGATTGCCCAAAGTAGCTTCAAAATGCATGAAGGATAGGGCATCATGTCAATACTTGAAGTTGTAAAAAAAGATGATGTCTCCGAAGGTGGGTTCTCGATGCAAGTGCTCTCCATATAGTAGTCGCTATGTGGAGGTAAGCATATGTTATGGGGTGCAACTGCATGGGCACCAATCTCATGCGATGAAGAAAACTTCGAATGAACAGACTGAATGAAGGGAGGAACATATCCCACTATTCACATCTATTGACTACATGCCATCAAACCCTCTAGAGGGTTATGAAAAGTCTCGCCCTAAGTCAGTACTCGAACCTATTTGAAAGAAATCCTGTGCACAATACACAGTTTTCCTAACTTTGGTTCATCCATCGATGAAGCCTAAGAGTCAATTGGATTGTCCAAAAAGGTAGTTCTAAGTGAAGTATCAGGACTAGAACCAACTTCAGGTGCATTACCTGTAATAACCCGTAAAATGCGAGCCAGTTTGAAATTTTTATTTTGGCAATTTTAGCGAATTTTGAATATTTAAAATGAATTATTTTAAATAATATCGACGAAAAATTTAGTTTGAATAGAATTCGACGTATATATTATATACGTCGTCATTAGAATATAAATAATTATATCTAATTATAAATAGAATTGAAATTGGCGCGGTAGTTCGATAATTCGATTTCAAACTTCAATTGAATGTACCGGGTGCAAAACAATCCGGATTTTAGTGAAACCAAAAACATTAGGATCTATTTGATAATATCTTTCCAACGAATCCGAATAATTGAGATTTCATAGCGGGAATCAAAAGATATGTCCAGTTGTTTATTCTGAATAGTCGCTATGGAATTCAGGCCCTTAAAAATAGACATTTTGCAAACGACCTCGGATTTCGACGAAACCACTTTTGTTGGGTCCGTGATGTCGAATTATTGCTAGATTCCAAATTTCATAATTTTTCGAATCAATATGTGAGCGTGGCAAAGGAAAACGCGTTTGACCAGTTTCAGTTGATTTTAATCGACTGGAAAATAGCCATTTTTCTAACAGTCTTAGAATTCGACGAAATTAGTTTTGTTAGGACCGTATCGTCAATACGAAGCTAGAAAATATTTTTCTGCAATTTTTAAAGTTAGTATGTGACCCCGGTAATTTGAAATGTACGTTTAAAATTCAATATAGTGATTGAAATGTAAATTTAACGGAAACTGATCGTAACGATCGAATTGGCCTACGTGGCATATCCCATTGTGTTCGGAATGGGGGTATTACGCTAGGAGCGATAGTCGTTGGGTTTGATTTGGGGTTCTTACAGTTGGACGAGATATTTTCAAATTAAAATATTAATTAAATTATATATATATATTAAAATCTCAAGCACTAATTTTCATTCGCTGGAAAGAAATAAAAAAATCGCGCCTCAATCTGAGAAAACCGACGACTGAAATCTCGCCTTCTTCCTCCTCCAAATCCAACCCATTCGTTCGTTAATCCAAGAAGCCACCAAGTAGAGGACCTCCAGCGTTTCGAGCTCTCCCTTTCTAACCGGAGGTGATCGCGACTAGGGCTTCGAGGTGGCCGATTTCTGGCCCAAAACCGGCGCCGCTCGACGTCAGGCAGCAGCTCCAGGTGGCGATCGAACTGAAGTAGTTCGGTGGCGGTGGAAAGCTCCCTCCAAGGCGGATGGCGTGGTGCAATCGGATCGTCACCAAAGTGACTGTGGTGCTCGGAAAAAATCAAACCCTAGTTGAAGCTACTGGCGACTACGGTCAGAAGGAACAGTGGTGTTCCTGAAGCAGTTAAACAAGGTGATTTTTTTTAGTTAAATCAACATTAGTTCAAAATCTGATTAGTTTAAATTCTGATTAGTTTTAAAATCTGTTTTGTTTCGAAATCTGTCTTGTTTAAAATCTGTTGTTTAAAATCACTTTTGTTTTGAAATGTATATCACTTTATTTTTGAAATGTATATCACTTTGTTTTTGAAAAGATAACCCAGAATTTGATTTGAAAAGATAACCCAGAATTTGATTTGAAAAGATAACCCAGAATTTGATTTGAAAAGATAAACTAGAATTTGATTTGAAAAAGATAAACTAGAATTTGTTTTTGAAAAGATAAACTAGAAAAGATTTGATTTTTAAATTAGAGAAGATTTGATTTTCAAATGAAGAAAGACGATATTTTTAAATGGAGAAAGGTGAGATTTTTACATAGGTAGTGGGTTAAAAATATGACTTTTACATAGTAGGAACTATAGAAATGTAATCTTTATGAGATATAGAATGTAAAAATATCATCTTTGTATATGTAGCGAAATAAAAATCTGATTTTTATTTTATATATGTGAAATAAAGAGGGAATTTTTATAGTGAAGAAAGGCGAAAACTTTATTTTTAGAAAGGCGAAAACTTTATTTTTAGAAAGGCGAAAACTTTATTTTTGAAAAGGCGGAATCTATATTTTTGAAATGCAATCTGTATATATTGAATAGCGAAGTCAAAATTCGATTTTTATATATTGAATAACATAGTAAAAATTCGATTTTTACATATGTAGTGGCTACAGCAACGAAGGTGACAAAAAGGCGAGGACAACGAAGATTTCTGTAAAAGAAGAGCCGTGGAATTAGGATAGCTATCGGTGAGAACTTCTCACTCTTCTATTTCATTTCTAGTTAGAAATATATACTAGGATGCAGACGGTGTTTAGTAGCACCCGACACCCGTCATCCACAGACCATGGATGGCTTGTTTGTTTGATTGTTTTGGTTGTGTAGTTGGTTAGATTATCTGGTTAGAATTGGATTGTTTGGTGAAATGAATTGATTTGATTGATGTGTGAATGGCGTGGGCCTTCACTAGACCGGGGATAAGGCTAGGCCTTGTCCCGTTTCTAGTATCGTGCCGTTATGCCGCCGAAATTTTCTAAAATAAGTTAGAAAAATAAAAATATCATTTTATTTTGTAAATGAACTGAATAAAAATTCATGAGTTAAAATAAAATATTTTATCGTTAAAAATATAATTTTTAACGTGAAATGTGAATAAATGAATAGTTATAAACAAATCGGCCGATTTGTTTATATATACACTGATTTGACTGATATTGATTGGGTAGATAAATTTTACACATCGCCCAACTGCACAAATAAAATCTGTGTTTGATTGTTGAATCCCCACACGGGTGTTGGGATGAGAATTGGCGTACACTAATCCCAATAAATTAATTGTATGTTGATCGATTGGTCGACAGACTGTGTAAGCGTTGATTATATATATTTGATGCTTATGCAGTTGTGTTGTGCACTTTGGATGATGGTTGATTATTTATGGTTGCTATTATATACATGTGTTTTATGGAATCCATATAATTGACATTATATGGTAATTGATTGGGCCTCATTCCAATTGTGAAAATAAAGAATATTTTAAAAATAAAGATTAACGTGTTGACGGTACTCATTTGTTGAGATTAGTCATGTGGTGAAAGAAATATAGATTCATGTGTTGAATAGAATGAATATTCATTTGTTGAAAAGAATAACTAAGTTATTGAAAATTATAAAGCCGTGTTGATTAGAGATGCGCTATTTTGACGCGAACGATATTGATATCGATTATATTCGTTTTTGAATAGAAATTGAATTCGAATAGAATTGAATAGAAATTGAATTCGAATAGAATTGAATAGAAATTGAATTCGAATAGAATTGAATAGAAATTGAATTCGAATAGAATTGAATAGAAATTGAATTCGAATAGAATTGAATAGAAATTGAATTCGAATATAATTGAATAGAAATTGAATTCGAATAGAATTGAATAGAAATTGAATTCGAATAGAATTGAATAGAAATTGAATTCGAGTAGAATAGAAATGAAATTGAATTCGAATAGAATTGAATTGAAATCGAATTGAAATGGATTGGGATTGAAAAGGAAGTTGAAACAGTTTTTGAAACGAATTCAAAACTATTTATATAATTCGTTTTAAAAAGAAATCGACAAAGTATATATTATATATATATAATATATATAATATAATGGCCTGAATAGAACGCGCCGCGCCGCGGCAGTTCGCGAATTTCGACCATTGACTTCAAACGGACATTACGGGAGATCCGACCGTCGGATTCTCCTAAAACTGGGACCGTTGGGTTCGTATCGAAAAGAGCTTTCTAACGAATATTAGAAATTTGAAATCTAACGGTTGGATTTGGAGTTACGTCCAAATCAAATTTGAAAAAGGTCGCTGTAAGTGCAGTTCGATGGCCATTGTTGGAAATCGATTGTACGGGCCTTAATAAAATTATTAAAAATAGTGATAATTTGTGTAAAATCATAAGAAATGATTTGGGAAAAATTTGGGATGAAAAACTCCATATTTGAAAAGATAAAAATAGATTTTTATCGAAATGAACTAGTTTTGAACTAAATTTAAAACCCAATTATTTTTAAATAAAGAAATTAGATTTAAAAAGGGGTTTTAAATAATCGGAATTTCTAATATATTTGATTGGATTTGAAATGGGTTTATCGTGAACGGTGTTTTAAATAACACTAGTTCTTTAACCCGATAATAAATAGAATGTGAGTTGGGTTTGTCGTGAACTGTGTTTTAAATAACACCTAGTTCTTTAACCCAGTAAAAGGAGTTTTAATGAATCTGCAATTAAATTGAAATGTGAATTGATAATCTGAATTATCAAATTTAGAAATTGAGCGAGAATGGGGTATTACCAGTTTTGCTCCAAAGCGATAGTTAAATCTTTAATTAGATTTGAACGTGAAATGGTAATTAAATTTACCGATAACACCGTGGTGTTAGTTATGGGGTAATAACAGTTTTGCTCCATGGGATAAATAGGTTGGGATTGGGAAATAAAATAAATAATTACTTCGGTGTGGTTCGCTAATCCCGACTAGTTTGGAAAACCATAATATGGTTTGAAATGATATCCAAAGGAAGATTAAAGAATAAATTTAAAAGAATTTATCTTTGATAAAATTAATGGGAACCTTTCCCTAGGAGTGTGAATATCTGAATTGGAATGAGGCGTGTGACGTGTTGTGATAGCACTTGATTATAAGATGCGTGAGTTATTCAGAAAGGCCGGGTATAATCCATTCTGAATAACTGATTCGACGGAAGGTCGAAGTGGAAGACGGTGCAAGACCGATAATCTTCACGTCGAAAGGAGGGGTGCTCCCGTTGCCCTTGATGGGAGTAGCTACCTTGAAGGGACTACGGTGGTAGCCGTTTGGACGTACGTGTTGATTGTACGGGTATGCGAGGAAAGTGCCTCCGGTTTCGTTCAGACCCAGAACGGACTTGTAAATGGATGGTGTGTCTGACATTGTATTCCTTTATATTGTATTCGTTGATCTCTGCTAAATATATATCTGTTTGGCGGCGGAGAATTTATTCTCTTGCTTAACGCCCTTCTCTGAGACATACGAGCTTAGAGGTTATATATTGGCAGAAATCAGTGGTACGATATGGATTGATAGTGTGGCATGCTGAGATGTAGTGATCCAGACTTGTTGAAAAGCAAAGTTTGGTGGATGATGATCAAAGCGCAGCTTTGATAGAGCACAGCTTTGTGTATAGCGTTGATTCGCGAGCCTCACAACCCGGTATGGTGGTAAACTGATGGTTAGATCAGTATGCTTTTTCGTGGATGGGCACCTTCGTGGTGTCGTGGATTCGGTCGACCGAGAGTGAGCTTAGTGCTCAGAGGGATAGGGTAAGCAGTGTTTTCTCTCGCCGGGACGTAAGCCGCAGTGATACTCGATTTCCCAAAAGTGCGGATGTGCATTACAGTGTTTTCTCTAGCCGAGACGTAAGCCGTTGAGATGGCACTACGCGATCGATCTTTCGAATCAGGAGCCACCATGATGGAAATCCAATTTCCAAATATGACATTTTGCGGTTTTGATTGTAGAGCCTAGTATTGGCGACATGATATATGGTACCCATGTCGTCTAGGATTGATACATTTATATTTGAAGTTGTTTTCTTCACTTATAGTAATAATATAAGATGAAATTTCGCATATCAAGCATATTTGGCTATTATAAGGGAAAACCCTATCCTCCGGCTTGCGTTGCATTGTGTGATGGGATCTGGGTCTTATAATAGCTTCATTGTTCTTTATTTAGCATTGCGCTATTTGTTTTCTGCACTGGTATTCTTGGGAGGAAACCCGTTCCGTGTTATACGGCGTGGTCCCTTGATTTACCTAACTTTAAAAACAAAGATTAATAACTGTTTTAGTTCTCACACCAGTCACATGACTGACCTGGAGTTTATTGTTTTAACCTAAACTCTGGGTGCCCCTATTTTCCACACGGGCAGCTAGTAGTTTTGGTTTTGCAGATTTATATTCACAGGATCCTGATTTACAGCTGGAACGATGTTCGAAAAGCTCTGTATCCGTGCATTATTTTCAGTTGTGATTTATATTGTTTTTCCGCTGCGATGTATTTAAATGTAATTTAAATCTCTGATATTTTCTGTGTAATATTAATTCATACTCTGTATATTCTTGTATTCTGATGGAGTTGTTGTAATAAACAATGAAATGTTCTTCTGTTTGTGTTCTATTTTGTCGTGTTCTCAAACAATCAGGCGTTTCGAAAGGTCTAGATCGGTTTAGCGACTGATTCGGATCGAGCGAAATTCCTTGTTGTCACAGTTGGTATCGGAGCTTTGGTTTACAGAGCTCGAGAACAAGACACATTAGAACCATACGAAAGAATTCATCAGATATTGGATTAGTAATATCCAATTAGAATGACTCGTTAGAAATAGGATCAGTAGTATCCTAGAACGAGTGTGAAGAGTATATTTTTCAAATAAAAACAATTTTGTTTTGAAAATTAAAATCGAGTATACGTATTTGAATATTTATTTTGAATTTGGACAATCTAGTATATAAAGATTTTGCATATACGCGTCATGAACGTATATTCGAAGTTTTAATATACTGGATAAATATAGAATCATATTCTAGTCGCCCGGGGATGGTTCTGATGATCGCTATATGGTACGTACATCATCAGAATTTATATTCGAGTTTCGAAAGTGTGATATCTATATATTTCCATTAGGCTGGTGTGAGAACCAAAACTATATAGATTTATTGTCGTGATTTGGCATCAAAAACATGATTTTCTGTATAGGTAGTAAAATTATGATTTTGAAACGTTAATCCACTAATTGATTGATGTTTGTGTTGATTGTTTATTTGTTTGATAATTTCGAACCATTTTGCCTAATTGAACCAAATATTGAATTGTATTGAAAATTTATCGCATTTGCTCGCATATACATATACTTACATTGAACAGGTCATAGCAAGGAGGCTAGAGCAGAGAATAAAATTTGTTTGCCCGACAAATAGGTACATGTTTACTACATAATTTATTGTTTTGTTTGGGTGATGATGATTTTATGAGCCTATTGGCTAGCCGCTTGGCTTTTTCTTTTTGAGATCTGAAGGACCGGGGAAGCTATTTGAAATTCCCCGATGCTCCCATTACAGGGGAGGTTATGGCGAAATTTTTCGAAAATTTAGGGTGTTAGCCAAATTTTTGGAATTTTTGAAAATTCTCAGAAACTGAAAAGTTGGAGAATGAAAGCCAGATCGAACGTAGAGTTGACTAACCAAACCACTTTCGACTTTGTTCCTTTTCGGGGATGAAAAGTTTTAAGTGGGGGAGATTGTAATAACCCGTAAAATGCGAGCCAGTTTGAAAATTTTATTTTGGCAATTTTAGCGAATTTTGAATATTTAAAATGAATTATTTTAAATAATATCGACGAAAAATTTAGTTTGAATAGAATTCGACGTATATATTATATACGTCGTCATTAGAATATAAATAATTATATATAATTATAAATAGAATTGAAAATGGCGCGGTAGTTCGATAATTCGATTTCAAACTTCAATTGAATGTACCGGGTGCAAAACAATCCGGATTTTAGTGAAACCAAAAACATTAGGATCTATTTGATAATATCTTTCCAACGAATCCGAATAATTGAGATTTCATAGCGGGAATCAAAAGATATGTCCAGTTGTTTATTCTGAATAGTCGCTATGGAATTCAGGCCCTTAAAAATAGACATTTTGCAAACGACCTCGGATTTCGACGAAACCACTTTTGTTGGGTCCGTGATGTCGAATTATTGCTAGATTCCAAATTTCATAATTTTTCGAATCAATATGTGAGCGTGGCAAAGGAAAACGCGTTTGACCAGTTTCAGTTGATTTTAATCGACTGGAAAATAGCCATTTTTCTAACAGTCTCAGAATTCGACGAAATTAGTTTTGTTAGGACCGTATCGTCAATACGAAGCTAGAAAATATTTTTCTGCAATTTTTAAAGTTAGTATGTGACCCCGGTAATTTGAAATGTACGTTTAAAATTCAATATAGTGATTGAAATGTAAATTTAACGGAAACTGATCGTAACGATCGAATTGGCCTACGTGGCATATCCCATTGTGTTCGGAATGGGGGTATTACGCTAGGAGCGATAGTCGTTGGGTTTGATTTGGGGTTCTTACAGTTGGACGAGATATTTTCAAATTAAAATATTAATTAAATTATATATATATATATTAAAATCTCAAGCCCTAATTTTCATTCGCTGGAAAGAAATAAAAAAATCGCGCCTCAATCTGAGAAAACCGACGACTGAAATCTCGCCTTCTTCCTCCTCCAAATCCAACCCATTCGTTCGTTAATCCAAGAAGCCACCAAGTAGAGGACCTCCAGCGTTTCGAGCTCTCCCTTTCTAACCGGAGGTGATCACGACTAGGGCTTCGAGGTGGCCGATTTCTGGCCCAAAACCGGCGCCGCTCGACGTCAGGCAGCAGCTCCAGGTGGCGATCGAACTGAAGTAGTTCGGTGGCGGTGGAAAGCTCCCTCCAAGGCGGATGGCGTGGTGCAATCGGATCGTCACCAAAGTGACTGTGTTGCTCGGAAAAAATCAAACCCTAGTTGAAGCTACTGGCGACTACGGTCAGAAGGAACAGTGGTGTTCCTGAAGCAGTTAAACAAGGTGATTTTTTTTTAGTTAAATCAACATTAGTTCAAAATCTGATTAGTTTAAATTCTGATTAGTTTTAAAATCTGTTTTGTTTCGAAATCTGTCTTGTTTAAAATCTGTTGTTTAAAATCACTTTTGTTTTGAAATGTATATCACTTTGTTTTTGAAATGTATATCACTTTGTTTTTGAAAAGATAACCCAGAATTTGATTTGAAAATATAACCCAGAATTTGATTTGAAAAGATAACCCAGAATTTGATTTGAAAAGATAAACTAGAATTTGATTTGAAAAAGATAAACTAGAATTTGTTTTTGAAAAGATAAACTAGAAAAGATTTGATTTTTAAATTAGAGAAGATTTGATTTTCAAATGAAGAAAGACGATATTTTTAAATGGGAAAGGTGAGATTTTTACATAGGTAGTGGGTTAAAAATATGACTTTTACATAGTAGGAACTATAGAAATGTAATCTTTATGAGATATAGAATGTAAAAATATCATCTTTGTATATGTAGCGAAATAAAAATCTTTTTTTATTTTATATATGTGAAATAAAGAGGGAATTTTTATAGTGAAGAAAGGCGAAAACTTTATTTTTAGAAAGGCGAAAACTTTATTTTTAGAAAGGCGAAAACTTTATTTTTGAAAAGGCGGAATCTATATTTTTGAAATGCAATCTGTATATATTGAATAGCGAAGTCAAAATTCGATTTTTATATATTGAATAACATAGTAAAAATTCGATTTTTACATATGTAGTGGCTACAGCAACGAAGGTGACAAAAAGGCGAGGACAACGAAGATTTCTGTAAAAGAAGAGCCGTGGAATTAGGATAGCTATCGGTGAGAACTTCTCACTCTTCTATTTCATTTCTAGTTATAAATATATACTAGGATGCAGACGGTGTTTAGTAGCACCCGACACCCGTCATCCACAGACCATGGATGGCTTGTTTGTTTGATTGTTTTGGTTGTGTAGTTGGTTAGATTATCTGGTTAGAATTGGATTGTTTGGTGAAATGAATTGATTTGATTGATGTGTGAATGGCGTGGGCCTTCACTAGACCGGGGATAAGGCTAGGCCTTGTCCCGTTTCTAGTATCGTGCCGTTATGCCGCCGAAATTTTCTAAAATAAGTTAGAAAAATAAAAATATCATTTTATTTTGTAAATGAACTGAATAAAAATTCATGAGTTAAAATAAAATATTTCATCGTTAAAAATATAATTTTTAACGTGAAATGTGAATAAATGAATAGTTATAAACAAATCGGCCGATTTGTTTATATATACACTGATTTGACTGATATTGATTGGGTCGATAAATTTTACACATCGCCCAACTGCACAAATAAAATCTGTGTTTGATTGTTGAATCCCCACACGGGTGTTGGGATGAGAATTGGCGTACACTAATCCCAATAAATTAATTGTATGTTGATCGATTGGTCGACAGACTGTGTAAGCGTTGATTATATATATTTGATGCTTATGCAGTTGTGTTGTGCACTTTGGATGATGGTTGATTATTTATGGTTGCTATTATATACATGTGTTGTATGGAATCCATATAATTGACATTATATGGTAATTGATTGGGCCTCATTCCAATTGTGAAAATAAAGAATATTTTAAAAATAAAGATTAACGTGTTGACGGTACTCATTTGTTGAGATTAGTCATGTGGTGAAAGAAATATAGATTCATGTGTTGAATAGAATGAATATTCATTTGTTGAAAAGAATAACTAAGTTATTGAAAATTATAAAGCCGTGTTGATTAGAGATGCGCTATTTTGACGCGAACGATATTGATATCGATTATATTCGTTTTTGAATAGAAATTGAATTCGAATAGAATTGAATAGAAATTGAATTCGAATAGAATTGAATAGAAATTGAATTCGAATAGAATTGAATAGAAATTGAATTCGAATAGAATTGAATAGAAATTGAATTCGAATAGAATTGAATAGAAATTGAATTCGAATAGAATTGAATAGAAATTGAATTCGAATAGAATTGAATTCGAGTAGAATACAAATGAAATTGAATTCGAATAGAATTGAATTGAAATCGAATTGAAATGGATTGGGATTGAAAAGGAAGTTGAAACAGTTTTTGAAACGAATTCAAAACTATTTATATAATTCGTTTTAAAAAGAAATCGACGAAGTATATATTATATATATATTATATATATAATATAATGGCCTGAATAGAACGCGCCGCGCCGCGGCAGTTCGCGAATTTCGACCATTGACTTCAAACGGACATTACGGGAGATCCGACCGTCGGATTCTCCTAAAACCGGGACCGTTGGGTTCGTATCGAAAAGAGCTTTCTAACGAATATTAGAAATTTGAAATCTAACAATTGGATTTGGAGTTACGTCCAAATCAAATTTGAAAAAGGTCGCTGTAAGTGCAGTTCGATGGCCATTGTTGGAAATCGATTGTACGGGCCTTAATAAAAATTATTAAAAATAGTGATAATTTGTGTAAAATCATAAGAAATGATTTGGGAAAAATTTGGGATGAAAAACTCCATATTTGAAAAGATAAAAATAGATTTTTATCGAAATGAACTAGTTTTGAACTAAATTTAAAACCCAATTATTTTTAAATAAAGAAATTAGATTTAAAAAGGGGTTTTAAATAATCGGAATTTCTAATATATTTGATTGGATTTGAAATGGGTTTATCGTGAACGGTGTTTTAAATAACACTAGTTCTTTAACCCGATAATAAATAGAATGTGAGTTGGGTTTGTCGTGAACTGTGTTTTAAATAACACCTAGTTCTTTAACCCAGTAAAAGGAGTTTTAATGAATCTGCAATTAAATTGAAATGTGAATTGATAATCTGAATTATCAAATTTAGAAATTGAGCGAGAATGGGTATTACCAGTTTTGCTCCAAAGCGATAGTTAAATCTTTAATTAGATTTGAACGTGAAATGGTAATTAAATTTACCGATAACACCGTGGTGTTAGTTATGGGGTAATAACAGTTTTGCTCCATGGGATAAATAGGTTGGGATTGGGAAATAAAATAAATAATTACTTCGGTGTGGTTCGCTAATCCCGACTAGTTTGGAAAACCATAATATGGTTTGAAATGATATCCAAAGGAAGATTAAAGAATAAATTTAAAAGAATTTATCTTTGATAAAATTAATGGGAACCTTTCCCTAGGAGTGTGAATATCTGAATTGGAATGAGGCGTGTGACGTGTTGTGATAGCACTTGATTATAAGATGCGTGAGTTATTCAGAAAGGCCGGGTATAACCCATTCTGAATAACTGATTCGACGGAAGGTCGAAGTGGAAGACGGTGCAAGACCGATAATCTTCACGTCGAAAGGAGGGGTGCTCCCGTTGCCCTTGATGGGAGTAGCTACCTTGAAGGGACTACGGTGGTAGCCGTCTGGACGTACGTGTTGATTGTACGGGTATGCGACGAAAGTGCCTCCGGTTTCGTTCAGACCCAGAACGGACTTGTAAATGGATGGTGTGTCTGACATTGTATTCCTTTATATTGTATTCGTTGATCTCTGCTAAATATATATCTGTTTGGCGGCAGAGAATTTATTCTCTTGCTTAACGCCCTTCTCTGAGACATACGAGCTTAGAGGTTATATATTGGCAGAAATCAGTGGTACGATATGGATTGATAGTGTGGCATGCTGAGATGCAGTGATCCAGACTTGTTGAAAAGCAAAGTTTGGTGGATGATGATCAAAGCGCAGCTTTGATAGAGCACGGCTTTGTGTATAGCGTTGATTCGCGAGCCTCACACCCCGGTATGGTGGTAAACTGATGGTTAGATCAGTATGCTTTTTCGTGGATGGGCACCTTCGTGGTGTCGTGGATTCGGTCGACCGAGAGTGAGCTTAGTGCTCAGAGGGATAGGGTAAGCGGTGTTTTCTCTCGCCGGGACGTAAGCCGCAGTGATACTCGATTTCCCAAAAGTGCGGATGTGCATTACGGTGTTTTCTCTAGCCGAGACGTAAGCCGTTGAGATGGCACTACGCGATCGATCTTTCGAATCAGGAGCCACCATGATGGAAATCCAATTTTCAAATATGACATTTTGCGGTTTTGATTGTAGAGCCTAGTATTGGCGACATGATATATGGTACCCATGTCGTCTAGGATTGATACATTTATATTTGAAGTTGTTTTCTTCACTTATAGTAATAATATAAGATGAAATTTCGCGTATCAAGCATATTTGGCTATTATAAGGGAAAACCCTATCCTCCGGCTTGCGTTGCATTGTGTGATGGGATCTGGGTCTTATAATAGCTTCATTGTTCTTTATTTAGCATTGCGCTGTTTGTTTTCTGCACTGGTATTCTTGGGAGGAAACCCGTTCCGTGTTATACGGCGTGGTCCCTTGATTTACCTAACTTTAAAAACAAAGATTAATAACTGTTTTAGTTCTCACACCAGTCACATGACTGACCTGGAGTTTATTGTTTTAACCTAAACTCTGGGTGCCCCTATTTTCCACACGGGCAGCTAGTAGTTTTGGTTTTGCAGATTTATATTCACAGGATCCTGATTTACAGCTGGAACGATGTTCGAAAAGCTCTGTATCCGTGCATTATTTTCAGTTGTGATTTATATTGTTTTTCCGCTGCGATGTATTTAAATGTAATTTAAATCTCTGATATTTTCTGTGTAATATTAATTCATACTCTGTATATTCTTGTATTCTGATGGAGTTGTTGTAATAAACAATGAAATGTTCTTCTGTTTGTGTTCTATTTTGTCGTGTTCTCAAACAATCAGGCGTTTCGAAAGGTCTAGATCGGTTTAGCGACTGATTCGGATCGAGCGAAATTCCTTGTTGTCACATTACCCCTCCATCTCCATTGCCAATAGCCTCCTCTTCTTCGGATGAGGTTTGTTCCCAAGACGAGTGTAACAACCCGTATTTTTATAACATATTAAAACAAGAAATCGAGGTAGAATTAAATTTTAAAATCAGAATCAGGGGAAACGGGTTATGCCATTGCGTTCGTCTCGAAATTTTACATGAAATAGAGTCCGAGTTTTCGAAAATAGGAGTCCGGATGAAGAAGTTATGGCCTGTACAAGTTTCAGCAGTTTTCAGGCAGCACTATACCACGGGGCCGACCATAGGGTCGACCAATCCCCCCCCCCCCCCAGGTCGACCATAGTGTCGACCTCCCCCCCTACAGGTTGACCTGGTCGGCCTGTTTTGACCCAGAACTCATTTTTGAAGCCTGAGACGTGTTTTGACGGTCCGGATTGATTCTAGGGTTAATCTAAGGGCCTAAACTAGTTGCTACACCAATAAAAACACCCTTAGACCTAACCTAATTCATATCAAATCATTCTTACACCATTATGCTGCTGAACTCCCTCTTGAACCATGGTCGCCGCCCCATAATTGAAGTACAAACATTCAAGCTCAAATCAATTCGGAGAACAAAGCTTCAACAATGGTTCAAACAATAAATCAACACTACTACAACGTTCTATGACAATTTCAGTTCCTAATTCACTAGCCATGCTCTGTAAGTTCTAGTTGTTTTTAGATTTAAACATTTAAATTATAATATGGCCATGGAGTAAAGTAGAATTAGATTTAAGTATGTTTATTGATTCAGATCTATTTCTGTTGCTTCTTGGATCTTGAGTTTTGGGACTTTTCTATTCTCATTTTTCATGTCAAGCCTATGATCTATTCAGCTTGTTGTAAATCAGTTTTTCTTGATTCATGTTGATATTATTATCAAGATCGATCTTTTATGCCTGAAACGATGTTCTTATGCCAGTTTTCTCTCTGTACTTATTGTTATACAAATTCTACCTTCCCATATTTATTTTCTTTTGATGAACCTTGGTCAATTTCGGACCTAGGCCCAAACTACGATATACGTGCAATTTGTATACGGGGAAATATTGGGATTTTACCTATTTGGATATATGTGTGTGGTGGAATTGATGGCATAACATGAAATTTGAAATTTGGGTATTGTCAATATAACTGAAATTGCAAGTTTGGGTATACATGAATTGGCATGTAAATTAAATCACGAGTTTGGGACTATGTAAATTAAATCAAAAGATTGGGTTTATGTTAATTAGGCATATGTAGAATTGGGGATTTGAACATGAAAGCGATTGTAAACTTGATAATTGGCATAAACATGTATTATGAACTTGGGCAACTGACATGTATTGTAATAAAAAGATTATAGTTTGAGATAACTGCATCATGAATCATGATTTGGGTTTATTGGGTATAAAACTTGATACATGTAATTTTGGCTAGAACTTGATATGGTAAAATGGCATAAAATTGGCATACATGTAAACGACATACATTGAACATATGTAAATTTGGTACGAATTAGGCATATGTAAAATTTACATGTAATCTAGAACTTGGGCATATGTTAATTATGTAAAATTTGGAGTTGAAACATATATGATAATTTATGACTTAGTGGAGGTTTAATATGAACGCGCCTAAGTTGGGTTTTGGGTAATTGGCATGTATTGTAAAATAATTTGGGAATACGTTTTGGGTCAAAAACGTGAATCATGAACATTTATATATGTTAAACACATGAACTGATATTGGGGTTTTGGGTGGAATACGACCATTAATGAACCTTTGACACGAGGTTAGACTCGGTTTGTGGTGTAAATCTGCCCAGAACCTCCCGGCAAATCCAGTAGCCACAAAGTGTTAGTCTAATGTGAGAGTTTGAAGGTCGAATTGTAGGCGTAACGATTTATGACATGAGGTTAGACCCAGTTTGTGGCGTAAATCTGCCCGGAACCGCCCGGCAAATCCAATGGCCACAAAATGCACGGTCTAATGTGAGAGATCATGATTCGTTCGTCATAATGAATGAATTAAGGAATACTAACCATAATAAGACGTGGGTATGGTTAGAGGGTTAGGTGGGATGACATGGAAATTTGACATGTAAATATGGACCTAACCGGTATGAGTTAAGAACATGTAAAACTTATAAATGTGGGCTTAACCAACATAATAGTTAATCAGACCAATGGGTGGGTTAAGTAACATAGCTAGGAAAATGACACTTGACTGTTATAACATGACTAGCGGATGTGTTGGGCTAACTTGAATAGGTTGATAACACCCAATCGGTATAACCGGATGCGTGGTAGGGTTAAATAAACACACGACGGTAAGACTTAACCATTATAATATGACTGGTGGAGGGGGTTAAGTTAACATGCACTTAACCAATATAACGTGATGCGTGGTAAGGTTAAGTAACAACAGAGGGTAACACTTAACCGTCACAACATGATATGTAGGTGGGCTAAGTCAATGTACACTTAACCAATATGACATGACATGTGGTGGGGTTAAGTTAACACAAAGGAGAACACTTAGCCAGTGCAACAAGGCTTGCGGTAGGGTTAAGTAACACAAGGAACAACACTTAACCGATATAACATGATGTGTGGTAGGGTTAAGTAAAACAAGAGAAAACACTTAACCAACTTAACGTAATGGACGGAGAGGGTTAAGTACATATCGGGTTGGTGGGTAATATTAGTAAATATAGGCCCACAAACTTAACCATTAATAAGCACGCTTGAATCGGTGGGTTAAGTACATCATGGGAAGGTGGGTAATATCTGTATATATAGGCCCACACACTTAACCAGTAGGAAACTCTAGTAACGGGGACCCATTTCAGCAGTAACCCAAATCAGGTATCAACCGTACCCGGAAACTAGGCAGGGTAGGGCACGATTACTGGGCTGATTGTAAGCGGTCAAAGAGACGACGGTGGGTGCAACAGTGTAGGTTCTAACGGAGTGTGGGCATGCACACACTTCGAAGCAGACAAACAGGGCACTGGGGGCACCAGTAGTATAACCTATGCCTTCTAGAATTGCGTCGGGCCACCACCATGGGTCTTGATACACCCCATAGTGGGACCAGCATAGGTATCTACAATCATTGGGGGCCGTATGACACACATAGGTAGCATAATCCCTAGGTTGGACCTAGGTGGCATAAACCCTAAATCCGAGAAGTGTTCAATAGGTAGCATAATCCCTAGGTTGGACCTAGGTGGCATGAATCCTGGTTGAATCAAGGAAGCGCTCGATAGAAAACTCTAGATTAGATCTAGGTAATAAATAATAAATGTACACGTGAAAGCAACCTTAATTTCGGGGATTGGGATCACATTATGATTTTATCATTTTATAGATTACTAGTTGGGACACTAGTTAGGTGGTGCAGAGCAAATAGATATCATTTTAATGGTGAAGCAGAGAAATCTTGCAATGCTTGATAGAAATCTTGCGAAACTATACTTAGTTCATCTTGAATGGGAACCTTGCAATGTTATACATGACAGAAATCCTATGTTGTTATTCTTAGTTATCTTGCCTGTAGCTTATCTTGTCATCATGCTTATGTTTACTTTCAGTTTATTCATGCCATGTTATCTTTACATGTTTTTATGCTGAAAGCCACTAGGGATTACTCAGTCTTTATGACTGACCCTGTAATGACCCAGATTTCCGTAACATCGGAGTTGACTATATACATCATACGTCCAACCCAAATATCACGAAAATACGGAACATTTTATTTTTTTAGAAGAAAGAGATAGAAGAAGAACATAATAACAACACAGAATCTCACATCGCAGCGGAACAAAATATAATATATCATATCTTTGAAATACAAAATCTTCACTGTATAACATACACTTATCAGAGTACAACACTTACAACACAACGGAACAACTATAACTGGATAACACTGAAGCCTCCTGCTCCAAGCTCCTTTAGATATATCTGAAAAATCCTGAACAACTTGACTGCCCGTACAAATTTAGGCACCCAAGAGTTTAGGTAGAACAAAACAAAATAAACTCCGGGTCAGTCATGGGACTGGTATGAGTAAACAGTTTAAAACAGTTTCAGAAAACTAAATGATATCTCATAAGACCACGCCGTATAACACGGAACGGGTTTTCCCTTATGAAAATCCAAACACTTAACTTATCCTTATATCAAAACTCTTTTGATATTATAATAATGTCTAAATCAAGTAGATAACAATCTAGTGGATCGTTTGCATCTCACGTTCCACATATATAATATACAATCAAAACCGCAAGCACGTATTAGGTTATGGATTTTCAACTATGACAAGGTATGGAACCACCTTCCGCTGGTGTATCTCTAGAGGAGAATACACCGAGTTCAACAAGAACATCTTGCAACTCAGCCACACATGACCGACCACCCATTTCGCTTGAGTGTATCGAATGTATATCACCAATGGTTGGGATCAGCAACCGTTTCCCGAATGGGACAGCATCGACAATAGATTTTTAGAAGTAAATGAAACTCTAGATCAGGTGATTATACACCCTAATAGGTGCGACCAACATAGCCATGCTGCTTGCCCGATTTCTGTCATTTACCGGTTGATGAGGCTAGAAGCTACGCTTTATCATCACACCAGACTCACTTCGAATGCCACATCGTCAAATCCATCAAATCACCGATTGACGTCCTCAACAGTACATTACGTGTTAGCTAAAAGAAGTTTCCTTCTCCGCTTCCACTCTTGGTACGGTTGAAGAAATCAATGTACGTGACCTTTCTAGAAATACTCTGTCAGACATTCATCCATACAAGTCACCCAGGAACAGAATGAACTGAAGGTACTATTTCTATTAATAGAAAAAGTCCTTGCACTCTACTCCGTCTTCGATTATCTTTATATAATCTGATTCGCACGCTACTGCCAATACGGAGTGGTTCTTCGGATAATAATCCAACCGGTCTCTCCATATTGACAACGATGGTCAAAACTTCGATAGTCTGTGATTTAACTATCGAATAAAAACAAGTGTTTCGATAGTCGATGATTTAACTATCGAATAAAAACAAGTGTTTCGATAGTCGATGATTTAACTTTCGAATAAAACAAGTGTTCATCCAAACATCCAACAATCACTGAGCCTTTAATTAATTTTTCATTAATTAAATCACTTCTCTATTTCTTATCAATATTTGTTAACCAAATATTTTCAATAACCATATTGGCCTTATACGTTATTTGGAAAACATTTCCATATATCGCCTTCTTTTATTTTCTAAACTTTAGAAAATATATGTTAGTTATAATTGGAAAATAATCCAATTACTTATCTCTTTCCGATCTCGTTCATTTCTATACTTAGGAAATATTCTATATTCTATTTCCAATCTTACATTTCATTTAGGTTAAAACGGATGTTGTGTAAAACATCGTTACGACAACCCAAATACTATATTCAACTAAATCTTATCCAACATTGATCTTCGAGCCTGAAATCTTACTATTTATTTGTTAATAATGAAACCAATCAAGTTGCGGTATAACTATCTCTCAGACCTTGACTGAATAACATTTATAACGTCAAAACAGATATGACTACTTACTCGAATAATCAATACCATACAACTACTTCTTCACTTTTAAACACGTATACCCTTTCTCTTTCTATTCTTTCTAGATTTTATTCCTAGTCTTCCTATTTTATTATACTATTTTATTTCTAAGTTCGTTTCCTTATCGACTTCTATATATATCGATACGTTGATTTCTAACTATCAAATTATCTTAAAAATATTCTAACTCCTTAAATTCCCGGAAAAAATCGCCATAACCTCCTTTGTACCGGGAGCATCGGGAAAATCCCCAAACTGCCACACAGGCCTTTCTGATCAAAAAGAAAAAGGAAAAGCCAGCGGCTTGCCGATACGGCGCATAAAATCTCATATATGAATTAAATACGTACCTTTTTGTCAAGCATTCTATTTATATACCTTCTAACACTTTATTCCAAACCTGTCTCCTGTATGTCTATACATGTCCAATCTATTTTAACTATACCAATCATTTTAACTAAATTTGTTAATTAAATCTGTTAATTAACTTCTTAGTCTATTCCACTTCTATTTATCCAAATCTATTATCTTCTATTATTCAAATCCTATAATATAAATCCCATTTGAATTCTATATTCGAATTCTATATTATAAATCCCATTTGAATATCTATATTCAAATTCTATAGTTAAACTCCATTTGAATTCTATTATTCAAATTCTATATTCAAAGTCTATTTGAATTCTCTTTTCAAATTCTATATTCAAAGTCTATTTGAATATCTCTGCATTTATTTATAAACAATGTTTATAACTTTACTTTAAATCCCCGATTATATATTTATAAACAAAGTTTATAAATTCAATTTAAATCCCATATTTTCCTTTATAAACAGAGTTTATAAATTCGATTCAAAACCCACTTTTTTCCATTTATAAATAAAGTTTATAAATTCAATACTCGTTCATATATATTCAAAACAAGTTAATATTTTCTATAGTTCATTTAAAATTCAAATTCTATTTATAAAAATAGAATTCCCTTTTTAAAATCTCAAATACCTTTTCGATATTTTTATGAAGCAATATTCAAGCCCTAGGGATATTTTAAACAATCAAATCAACCAATTTTCAATCATTTGATTTTTAACACATCATATATGAATATATATGAAATCAAACAAACAACAAACAGATAATATATTTTTGAGGAATCCAGTTGGATTCCTCCAACCTGTTTTCCTGCATCCACAGATGTTAGTCAACATAGTAATACCCATCCTGCTTCGAGGCAGGATATCGCGGTATAGAAGGTCATCCACTAATCATAGCGTGGGGCGTATAGGGTAATCATCCGCTATGGTACCGCGGGCATCCGCTAATGAGACTGCGGGAATCCAACCAATCATCAACCCAATATATATATAATAGTCAACCAATCCTAAATAACTATATATATTTTAAAACAATCAGACAGCACTCAAACAAGCACAGACAATTATTTTTAACTATATAAAAATAAATTCTAAATAAAAGGTGAGATTTACTCACCGTGATTTTTATTTGTGTTGAACACCCACTGAAGCACATTATATACATTTCACAGTGATTCCTCCATAAGTCTGTTTTCCAATGTAAACCGATATTAAAATTCCAGTTATCGAATTATACTAATTAAATTAAATTAATTACTCATGTGTAAACTAATTCCACTTTAAAACCTTAACTTCATACTCAACCGATTTGTTTATAAATTTTATTTCTTTACCACTACCCTATAGGTTTGTAAAATTTAACTTTAATTAGTTAATAAAAATGTAAACTAATTTCCATGCATTTCAAATTAAAATTATCTTGCACAAATACTTAAGTTAATTAGTTATCTTGAAATAAATTCATACCTTACCCATCTAATTAACTATATATAAAATGATTCACTAATCAACTTTCTCTTCTTAGTTTCCAAATTTCTGATTAAAAGTTAATGCCATTTGCTTTTATCTTAGTAGTTAATGATATCTATTTTTCTAACAGTACACTAGATTTAGTTTTAACTAATGTACTGATTAAATTCAAATAAGAATTTACCTTATGGCAGTTCGATTCCCCAAACCAGAATAGAAATCGCACTCCACCAAAACGCCATGTTCTTCCTACCTGCTCCTGTCTAATTACTCAACACGCTAACAACTTCTTCACCCTCCCCAATCCCGTCAGTGAATCCCAATCCGGTATCACCACGCTTCACATTACTAGCAATCCCACTTCACTCTAGAAGACAGAACAACTCCCATTCCATCACTGAACCCCTTTTGCGTTGGCACATCCACCACGAGAACACCACAAATGAACTCGATTCCACATCCGCATGCTTCTAGGGATCACGACCTCATCCTATACACAAATCTGAAGTTTGAACTCCTGCTGACCTTGCCAACTCCACCGCAACCCCCAATTTCCACTTCGCTCGTTTACTAAAGCCTTGTCGCGGTCCCGCCCTTTTCACCATTCTAGAACCCTACTTCCGCCTATGTTGGAGACTTCGAGTGGCTCCAGTAATCGGTCGCGAATTGATGCCGAGGCCAGAGAGTTCCAAGTGGATGAGATTTAGGATTATACGGTTTGATTGTTTTAAGTGTTTAGATGGCGGCCAATTTTGATTTATAGCTTCTGAGCCCTTTTGATTTGTGAAGGATATTAAAGGGAGCGTGGCCAATCTCTTTTGAAGCTGGGTGTTTTGATTATGTCCACTCAAATAATGATATTTATTATTATTTTATTTTATTTCGAATCGGCGTCCTTTAAAATCAAAATACGCCTTGATACCAAACTCCTTTCTGAACCCAACAAATGTCATTTCTAGGGTTATCACACTATTCTGAACACACTAGAAATGGTTTCGCAGTCCCATTTGATCGTATGGGCAAGATATTAAATTTAAATTTGATATAAATTAAATTTTAAACCATTTAAATTCTTCGATAATAAATAAATATTATTATTCTAATTCAAACAGGAGTTTGAATTGATTATCTGAACTGACTTTAAATTCAGTTTTAAACTTGAATTTATTTTACTTCGTATTACGATAATTTAATCTATTCGATAAAAAATCGAAATTGATTATTAAATTGATAACTCAAATATAAAATTCCACTTATATTGTCCACCCAATATTTAAATTAAATATTAAATATTCAAAAATTAACGCATAAGGATCCGGGTCATTACAATCTTCCCCACTTAAAATAATTTCGTCTTCGAAATTGCTAAGGTAGAAAAAGTGCTACAAACCCATTTATCTTTTCAAAACTTATTTATGTTGATACTCAACATTTCAAACTTCCTTACGTAACTCTCTTTCGAATAAATCCCTATTCGATAACTCCTCCCTTCGAATAACTATATTCGATAATCTCTCTTTCGAATAACTAGATTCGAAAACCTTTCTTCGAATAAACTATATTTGATTTATCTCCATTCTCTTGACTCTAGATGGCAACGATCACAATGGTTACGCCTGATTCCCCTAGGAAACATCCGACCGCCCTAGGCTATCTGCAGCCCTGCGAATTACGCTAGCAGTCGTACGAAATGGCAACTTATCCTGAGTAACTATGTTTGACTAACTTTATCTCAATAACTATATTCGATCAACTTTAATTGAATAACTAACATTCGATTAAATTCTAATTCGATTAGCTATGTTCAATTAACCCTATCTGGTTAACTCTTAATTTGAATAACAAATATTCGATAAATTTTAATTGAATAACTAATATTCAATTAACTCTACAGATTAACCCTAACTGATTAACTCTAACTGGTTAATTCTTATTCTAATCAATTTATTCTAACTCTATTCGACTTCTCCTATTCGAATAACTCCTATTGGATAACATTTATTCATTTATAAAGATTTACTTTTCGTAACGGTTCTTCACTTTATAAATGTTCTCTTTAATAACGTTACTTCACTTATACAAGTGTTGCGTACCCCTTCTATTTAAAACTATCGGCGTTAAAAACCAATATCTCTTCTCTATATAAGTTCAGACTTATATATTCCATTTTATCGAATGATAAATATTTAATTTAATTTATAAACTGTTATTTATAAATTAATCTTTTCTATTTATCTGATAAAACAGATTTCCATTTTCTACTCATCTTCTAAATATTCCTTTGATTAATTCTATTTATTTAACAAATAAATATCTCATTTATAACATTCTATTTATTTTCTTTAAATAAATATTTCCATTGAATCTATTTGTAAATGTTTTTACAAGTATTCCCTTTCTATTTGTTTGCAAATAACTTCCTTTGTATTTGTGTTACAAATATATTTCCTTTTTAACTCTTTTGGTTTTTCCTTTATTCAAACCCAATTCATATTTCATTCACATGATTTTACTCAATTTATTCGTTTCGATCCATTTAACTTACTTAAGTTAAATTTAATTTCAACCATTCAAATTCCCATTAACTAGTTGCTAATTAACCGTTTTGCCTATTTCACCCTTTTTATTTGAATATACTTGTTCAAATATACGTCAACTTAATTATAAACTAATCTAATTATATTTTCAACTCGAGTTATATATTCGATTTCGAATATAAATTCTCAATCTCTTTCGCTTATCCAAAAACCCAATTTCGATTCAAATTTCCTTTAACTAATTATTCTTCAATTTAGTTAATTCTATTTAACCATTTAAAATATGATTTTTGTCTTAAAAATCATTTCACTTACTTGTGAAAACCCGTAACTTCCCCGTAAAGGAAAGTGTCGGATAGTTCGAGAACAAGCCACAACAGAACGCATATAGAAGAACATTTCATTGCTTATTACAACAATGCATCAGATTACAAGAATATACAGAGTATAAATGAATAAATATATATTACACAGAAATATCAGAGATTTAAATTACATTTAAATACATAGCAGCGGAAAATAATACAATACACAACTAGAAGTAGATATACGGATACAAAGCTTTCCGGATATCGTTCCAGCTGTAAATCAGGATCCTGTGAATATAAATCTGCAAAACCAAAACTACTAGCTGCCCGTGTCAAAATAAGGGCACCCAGAGTTTAGGTTAAAACAATAAACTCCAGGTCAGTCATGGGACTGGTGTGAGAACTAAAACAGTTAATCTTTATTTTAAAGTTAGGTAAATCAAGGGACCACGCCGTATAACACGGAACGGGTTTCCTCCCAAGAATACCAGTGCATAAAACAAACAGCGCAATGCTAAATAAAGAAAAATGAAGCTGTTATAAGACCCAGGTCCTATCACATAATGCAACGCAAGCCGGGGGATAGGGTTTTCCCTTATAACAGCCAAAGAATGCTTGATACGTTTAAAACAAATCATTTGATACTATTATAAGTGTACAGTGTATAAAACAACTTCAAATCATAAGTATCAATCATAGGCGGCATAAGCGCCCCATCCCACTATGTCGCCATACTAGGCTCTACAAATAAAACCACAAATGTCACGTATTTGGAAATTGGATTTCCGTCTATGAACCGAGGCCAGGGATCGTCCTCTACCGATTCGTGACTCTCTAGCCCGAGCCACCGGAACAGCCGCAACTGCCCCTTGGAGCGACAGGGCCGGTCCACCGATGTGGATTATAGTGCCTGAACAATACGTTTCCCCGCCCTTTGGGGGCGTAAATGAGCCAACGAATGACTCCATCGGACCCGGATCGTCCGATCAAACCGAGGCGCCTCGCAACAGCAACAACCACACAGGTGAAAAGTATATAAATGTCAGGGCTGGTAGGTCACTGACACCACCCTAGCTAGAAAGAAACGCATGCCCTCCCTGAGGTCCTCTCCCGTTTTTGGTTCACAACCGGGGTGCGAAACTCGCGAATTCACGTTACACAAAGCTGTGCCACACAGGCTGTGCTTTGATCATCACCACAAGACTTTGCTTTTCAACAGAAGCCTCGATCAATTGCCACTTAGGCATGCCACACAGGCAATTCACTCCATGCGTTTGATATCCATCAATATATAACCCCTGAGCTCGTACGTCTCAGAGAAGGGCGTTAAGCAAGAGAATAAATTCTCCACCGCCAAACAGATATATATTTAATATAGATCAATCACACGGACTAAAATCCAATGTCAGACACACAGTCCATTTACAAGTCCGTTCTGGGTCTGAACGAAACCGGAGGCACCTAGTACCCCGCATATCCATCGATCTCCAAGTACGTCTGGACGATCACCAACTGTTTCCATCTTCTTGGGTGTACAGCCCAATCAAGATCATCAGTAATTACCCAAACGACGTGAAGACCTCCGGTCTTCGACCATCGTCTTCATCTTCGACACCACGTCGAATCAGTTATTCAGAATGGGATAAACCCGGTCTTTCTGAATAACTCGCGTATATATTATAAAAGTGTTACACAAACACAACATACGCCTCATTCCAATTCAGAATATTCTTTTATTCAAATATTCCTATACTTTGGGAAAAGTTCCCATTAATTTTATCCAAGATAAATTCTTTGAATTTATTCTTTAATCTCCTTTGAATATCAATTCAAACTAGTCGGGATTAGCGAACCACACCGAAGTAATCATTTATTTTATTTCCCAATCCCAACCTATTCATCCCATGAAGTAAAACTGGTTATACTTCATATCTAACACCACGGTGTTATCGGTAAATTCAATTACCATTTCAAGTTCAAATCTAATTAAAGATTTAACTATCGCCTGGAGTAAAACTGGTGATACTCCATTCTCGATCTTTTCAATCTAATCAAAGATTCATTAAAACTCCACTTAGTTTTAATCATTAACTGGGTTAAAGAATCAGTGTCATTTAAAACACGGTTCACGATAAACCCAAAGTCACATTCCATTAATTATCGGGTTAAAGAACGAGTGTTATTTAAAACACTATCCACGATAAACCCAAAAATCAATATCAATTCAATTCCAATTAAATATTATTTAATTGGTACACTTCGTTAAATCTAAATAAAAAGATTTAATCTTTTCTCAATTGGGTTCAAGAACAGTGTTAGTGAAGACACCATTCACGACAAACCCAAATCACATTTGATATTCAATATAAGGCTCTGAATAGAAAATATATCGGCTTATATTCAATATCAAATTCTACGACTAACAAATATCGCATTGGAAATAACGATATAAATATATATCTTTCAAATTTCCATAACAACATCTGTATAATCACGAATTCCAACATCGAAATATTCCGAAGACAATTTCGATTCAAATCCACTCCAATGCAATCATTGGAAATTCTGGTTATTTTCAAAACCATTCCAAATTCAATTTATTCATTTAAAAATAAATAGAATTATAATTCTAGTTCAAAACTAGTTCATTTCGATAAAAATCTATTTTTATCTTTTCAAATAGGGAGTTTTTCATCCCAATTCCTCCTAAATCATTTCTTATGATTTTACACAAATTATTGCTATTTTTAATAATTTTATCAAGGCACGTACAGTCGATTTCCATCAACGGCCATCGAACTGCACTTACATCGACCTTTTTCGAATTTGATTTGGACGTAACTCCAAATCCAACCGTTAGATTTCAAATTTCTAATATTCGTTAGAAAGCTATTTTCGATACGAACCCAACGGTTCCGGTTTTAGGAGAATCCGACGGTCGGATCTCCCGCAATATCCATTCGAAGTAAATGGTCGAAATTCGCGAACTGCCGCGGCGCGGCGCGTTCTATTCAGGCCATTATATTATATATATAATATATATATAATATATACTTCGTCGATTCCTATTCAAAACGAATTATATAAATAGTTTTAAAATTCGCTTCAAAAGCAATTTCAACTTCCTTTTCAATTCAAATCAAAATTGAATTCTTCTTTATAAATTCGTTTTAAAATTCATTTCTATTCAATTCAAATTTCAATTCAATTTGAATTCATTTCAATTCGTTTTCAATTCAATTTGAATTCGTTTTCAATTCATTTCGAAATCGTTTTCAATTCAATTCATTTCGAAATCGTTTTCAATTCAATTCATTTCGAAATCGTTTTCAATTCAATTCATTTCGAAATCGTTTTCAATTCAATTCATTTCGAAATCGTTTTCAATTCAATTCATTTCGAAATTGTTTTCAATTCAATTCATTTCGAAATCGTTTTCAATTCATTTCATTTTGAAATCGTTTTCAATTCAATTCATTTCAAAATCGTTTTCAATTCAATTCATTTCAAAATGAATAAAATCGATATAAATATCGTTTACGTCTAAATGGCGTCAATCTAATCAACACGGCTTCATAAATTTCTATTTTCAAATATTCTATTTCAAATATTTCTTTTTCAAAATAGTTGTTATCATCAAAATATTTCGTTCAACACATGACCAATCTCAATAGATGAGTACTGTCAACACATGAACCTTTATTTTATTTTATTCTTTATTTTTCAAATTGGAATGAGGCCCAATCAATTACCATATAAAGTTAATTATATGGATTTCATACAACACATGTATATAATAGCATTGAAAAATAATCAACCATCAACCAAAGTGCACTACACTGTATAAGCATCAAATATAGATATCTAACGCTTATAACAGCCTGTCAATCAATCGATCGACATATTTAATCAATCAGGATGAGTGAACTTCAAATTTCATCCTAACACCCGTGTGGGGTTTCAAACAATCAAACACATATTTTATTTGTGCAGTTGGGCGATGTGTAAAATTTATCGTCCCAATCAATGTCCTTCAAATAGGTGTACATAAACAAACCATCCGGTTTGTAAATGAATATTTATTTATTCACATTCACGTTAAAAATTATATTTTTAACGATAAAACATTTTATTCAACCTATGAATGTTCTATTCGGTTCATTTATTCAATAAAATGATATTTTTATTTTTCTAACATATTTTAGAAAATTTCGGCGGCATAACGGCACGATATTAGAAACGGGACGAGGCCTAGCCTTATTCCCGGTCTAGTGAAGGCCCACGCCATTCACACATCAATCATATTCACCAAACAACCAAATTCAAATCAAATCATCAAACTAATCTATGCAACCAAACAAACAAGTCCATGGTCTGTGAACGATTGTGTCGGGTGCTAATAAGCACCGTCTGCATCCTAGTATATATATATAACTAGAAAAGAAATTGAAAGGTGAGAAATTCTCACATATAGCCATCCAATCATCTTGACTCTTCTGATGTAGGAAATCTTCACCGTTGTTTGCCTTTCGTCACTTTCGTCGCTCGTATTCACTACATATATAAAAATCACATTTTTATATTCTCTATCATATAAAAATCATATTTTTATAACTACGCCACTTCATATATGTAAAAATCGTATTTTTATCGCTACTTCATATATATATAAATCATATTTCTACCGCTACTTCATATATATAAAAATCGAATTTTTAATACTCTACTAATATAAAAATCATATTTTTAAAATGGCACTTCATATAGGAAAATCATATTTTTTTCCTCGCTTTCATGATAGTAAAAATCGTATTTTTATCCTGATGTTTAAACCATAAAAATCCTTTTTCTTCCATTTGTAAAAATCATACTTTTCCTATATAAAGATTCGACCTTTCTATTATTAAAAACCTAATCTTTCTCTTGTGAAAAGTCATATTTTTCTCGAATAAAAATCATAGCTTTCACGAATAAAAATCATAGCTTTCACGAATAAAAATCATAGCTTTCATATAATAAAATCATAGCTTTCACGAATAAAAATCCAATTTTCTTAGGCCATAATATATACAAATTCAGAAATTTGAAAACACATTTCATATAAAATAAATGAGTAGATAAAATTAGAATTGAACTTACTGTTTTTTTTTTAGAGGGTGGGAGAGAACGCAGGGCTTGCTGGTCGGAGGCGGGCTCGCCGGAGGTCCGGTGGCCATGGGGAGGGTCGGCGTAGGCGGTGCAGGTCGGGGCACCTGATGGCAGCGGCTCTCGTTCTAGGGTGCGGGGGAATTTTGGGGATCGATGGTTTCAGGAGGGGGGAGAACCAGCACGTCGGAGGTGGCGCTGACCAGGGGGGCCGATGGAGGTGGGCGCGACGGGGTAAAGGGGGTGGTGGCGTGCTGAAGTCGATGGCGGCGGGTGGTTTGAGAGATCGGGTTCTTTTTCTATTCGTTTGACTGAGTGAGGGAGGTGAGAGAATAGAGGGGTGAGTATTTATAAATAAATATATTATTTTATTTTCTTCTCCCATAAAGTTGACTTTTAATTCGAACACCAAACAAGACCCAACGACTGCCACCTCTAGCTAATTACCCCCATTCCGAACACAACGGGATATATATCGTAGGTTGATTTGATCGTTTGAATCAGTTTCCGTTAAATTTACATTTAAATCACTATATTGAATTTTAAACGTACATTTCAAATTACCGGGGTCACATATTAATTCTAAAAATTCCAAAAAAATATTTTCTAGCTTCGTATTGACGATACGGTCCTAACAAAACTAGTTTGGTCGAATTCTGAGATCGTTAGAAAAATGGCCAATTTCCAGTCGATTAAAATCAACTGAAACTGGTCAAACACGTTTTCCTTTGCCACGCTCACATATTGAATCATAAAATTATGAAATTTGAAACCTAGCAATAATTTGACATCACGGACCCAACAAAACTAGTTTCGTCGAAATCCGAGGTCATTTGCAAAATGTCCATTTTTAAGGGCCTGAATTCCATAGCGACTATTCAGAATTTTCAACTGGACATATCTTTTGATTCCCGCTACGAAATTTCAACTTGTCGGATTCGTTGGAAAGATATTATCAATTAGATCATAATGTTTTTGGTTTCGCTAAAATCCGGATTGTTTTGCACCCGGTACATTCAATTGAAGTTTGAAATCGTATTATCGAACTACCGCGCCATTTTCAATTCTATTTATAATTATATATAATTATTTATATTCTAACGACGACGCGTATAATATATACGTTCGAATTATATTCAAATTAAATTTCTCGTCGTTTTTATTTAAAATAATCTATTTTAAATGTTCAAAATTCACTAAAATTGCCAAAATAAAAATTTTAAACTGGCCCAGATTTTCGGGTTATTACAATCTCTCCCACTTAAAACTTTTCGTCCCCGAAAAGGAACAAAGTCGAAAGTGGTTTGATTATTCAACTCTACGTTCGGTCTGGCTTCCATTCTCCAACTCTTTAGTTTCTGAGAATTTTCAAATTCTTCAAAAATTTGGCTAACACCCTAAATTTTCGAAAAATTTCGCCATAACCTCCCCTGCACCGGGAGCATCGGGGAATTTCAAATAGCTTCCCCGGTCCTTCAGATCTCAAAAAGAAAAAGAAAAAGCCAAGCGGCTAGCCAATAGGCTCATAAAATCATCATCACCCAAACAAAACAGTAAATTACGTAGTAAACATGTACCTATTTGTTGGGCAAACAAATTTTATTCTCTGCTCTAGCCTCCTTGCTATGACCTGTTCAATGTAAGTATATGTATATGCAAGCAAATGCGACCAATTTTCAATACAATTCAATATTTGGTTCAATTAGGCTAAATGGTTAAAAATTATCAAACAAATAAACAAACAACACAAACATCAATCAATTAGTGGATTAGAGTTTCAAATTCATAAATTTGATATATATACAGAAAATCATGTTTTGATGCCAATTCACAACAATGTGTTCTAACAATATAGGTTTTGGTTCTCACACCAGTCTAATGGAAATATATAGATATCACACCTTCGAAACACGAACATAAATACTGATGATGTGGCCACATCACCAGAATTATCCCCGGGTGTCTAGAATGTGATTCTATATCTATCCATTATATTAAAACTTCGACTATACGTTCATGACGCGTATACGCGAAATCTTTATATACTCGATTGTCCATATTCAAAATAAATAAATATTCAAATACGTATAAAGCGATTTAAATTTTAAAACAAAATTGTTTTCATTTGAAAAATATACTCTTCACACTCGTTCTAGGATACTACTGATCCTATCTCTAAAGAGTCATTCTAATTGGATATTACTAATCCAATATCTGATGAATTCTTTCGTATGTTTCTAATGTGTCTTGTTCTCGAGCTCTGTAAACCAAAGCTCTGATACCAACTGTGAAAACCCGTAACTTCCCCGTAAAGGAAAGTGTCGGATAGTTCGAGAACAAGCCACAACAGAACGCATATAGAAGAACATTTCATTGCTTATTACAACAATGCATCAGATTACAAGAATATACAGAGTATAAATGAATAAATATATATTACACAGAAATATCAGAGATTTAAATTACATTTAAATACATAGCAGTGGAAAATAATACAATACACAACTAGAAGTAGATATATGGATACAAAGCTTTCCGGATATCGTTCCAGCTGTAAATCAGGATCCTGTGAATATAAATCTGCAAAACCAAAACTACTAGCTGCCCGTGTCAAAATAAGGGCACCCAGAGTTTAGGTTAAAACAATAAACTCTAGGTCAGTCATGGGACTGGTGTGAGAACTAAAACAGTTAATCTTTATTTTAAAGTTAGGTAAATCAAGGGACCACGCCGTATAACACGGAACGGGTTTCCTCCCAAGAATACCAGTGCATAAAACAAACAGCGCAATGCTAAATAAAGAAAAATGAAGCTGTTATAAGACCCAGGTCCTATCACACAATGCAACGCAAGCCGGGGGATAGGGTTTTCCCTTATAACAGCCAAAGAATGCTTGATACGTTTAAAACAAATCATTTGATACTATTATAAGTGTACAGTGTATAAAACAACTTCAAATCATAAGTATCAATCATAGGCGGCATAAGCGCCCCATCCCACTATGTCGCCATACTAGGCTCTACAAATAAAACCGCAAATGTCACGTATTTGGAAATTGGATTTCCGTCTATGAACCGAGGCCAGGGATCATCCTCTACCGATTCGTGACTCTCTAGCCCAAGCCACCGGAACAGCCGCAACTGCCCCTTGGAGCGACAGGGCCGGTCCACCGATGTGGATTATAGTGCCTGAACAATACGTTTCCCCGCCCTTTGGGGCGTAAATGAGCCAACGAATGACTCCATCGGACCCGGATCGTCCGATCAAACCGAGGCGCCTCGCAACAGCAACAACCACACAGGTGAAAAGTTTATAAATGTCAGGGCTGGTAGGTCACTGACACCACCCTAGCTAGAAAGAAACGCATGCCCTCCCTGAGGTCCTCTCCCGTTTTTGGTTCACAACCGGGGTGCGAAACTCGCGAATTCACGTTACACAAAGCTGTGCCACACAGGCTGTGCTTTGATCATCACCACAAGACTTTGCTTTTCAACAGAAGCCTCGATCAATTGCCACACAGGCAATTCACTCCATGCGTTTGATATCCATCAATATATAACCCCTGAGCTCGTACGTCTCAGAGAAGGGCGTTAAGCAAGAGAATAAATTCTCCGTCGCCAAACAGATATATATTTAATAGAGATCAATCACAAGGACTAAAATCCAATGTCAGACACACAGTCCATTTACAAGTCCGTTCTGGGTCTGAACGAAACCGGAGGCACCTAGTACCCCGCATATCCATCGATCTCCAAGTACGTCTGGACGATCACCAACTGTTTCCATCTTCTTGGGTGTACAGCCCAATCAAGATCATCAGTAATTACCCAAACGACGTGAAGACCTCCGGTCTTCGACCATCGTCTTCATCTTCGACACCACGTCGAATCAGTTATTCAGAATGGGATAAACCCGGTCTTTCTGAATAACTCGCGTATATATTATAAAAGTGTTACACAAACACAACATACGCCTCATTCCAATTCAGAATATTCTTTTATTCAAATATTCCTATACTTTGGGAAAAGTTCCTATTAATTTTATCCAAGATAAATTCTTTGAATTTATTCTTTAATCTCCTTTGAATATCAATTCAAACTAGTCGGGATTAGCGAACCACACCGAAGTAATCATTTATTTTATTTCCCAATCCCAACCTATTCATCCCATGAAGTAAAACTGGTTATACTTCATATCTAACACCACGGTGTTATCGGTAAATTCAATTACCATTTCACGTTCAAATCTAATTGAAGATTTAACTATCGCCTGGAGTAAAACTGGTGATACTCCATTCTCGATCTTTTCAATCTAATCAAAGATTCATTAAAACTCCACTTAGTTTTAATCGTTAACTGAGTTAAAGAATCAGTGTCATTTAAAACACGGTTCACGATAAACCCAAAGTCACATTCCATTAATTATCGGGTTAAAGAACGAGTGTTATTTAAAACACTATCCACGATAAACCCAAAAATCAATATCAATTCAATTCCAATTAAATATTATTTAATTGGTACACTTCGTTAAATCTAAATAAAAATATTTAATCTTTTCTCAATTGGGTTCAAGAACAGTGTTAGTGAAGACACCATTCACGCCAAACCCAAATCACATTTGATATTCAATATAAGGCTCTGAATAGAAAATATACCGGCTTATATTCAATATCAAATTCTACGACTAACAAATATCGCATTGGAAATAACGATATAAATATATATCTTTAAAATTTCCATAACAACATCTGTATAATCACGAATTCCAACATCGAAATATTCCGAAGACAATTTCGATTCAAATCCACTCCAATGCAATCATTGGAAATTCTGGTTATTTTCAAAACCATTCCAAATTTAATTTATTCATTTAAAAATAAATAGAATTATAATTCTAGTTCAAAACTAGTTCATTTCGATAAAAATCTATTTTTATCTTTTCAAATAGGGAGTTTTTCATCCCAATTCCTCCTAAATCATTTCTTATGATTTTACACAAATTATTGCTATTTTTAATAATTTTATCAAGGCCCGTACAGTCGATTTCCATCAACGGCCATCGAACTGCACTTACAGCGACCTTTTTCGAATTTGATTTGGACGTAACTCCAAATCCAACCGTTAGATTTCAAATTTCTAATATTCGTTAGAAAGCTCTTTTCGATACGAACCCAACGGTTCCGGTTTTAGGAGAATCCGACGGTCGGATCTCCCGCAATATCCATTCGAAGTAAATGGTCGAAATTCGCGAACTGCCGCGGCGCGGCGCGTTCTATTCAGGCCATTATATTATATATATAATATATATACTTCGTCGATTCCTATTCAAAACGAATTATATAAATAGTTTTAAAATTCGCTTCAAAAGCAATTTCAACTTCCTTTTCAATTCAAATCAAAATTGAATTCTTCTTTATAAATTCGTTTTAAAATTCATTTCTATTCAATTCAAATTTCAATTCAATTTGAATTCATTTCAATTCGTTTTCAATTCAATTTGAATTCGTTTTCAATTCATTTCGAAATCGTTTTCAATTCAATTCATTTCGAAATCGTTTTCAATTCAATTCATTTCGAAATCGTTTTCAATTCAATTCATTTCGAAATCGTTTTCAATTCAATTCATTTCGAAATCGTTTTCAATTCAATTCATTTCGAAATCGTTTTCAATTCAATTCATTTCGAAATCGTTTTCAATTCATTTCATTTCGAAATCGTTTTCAATTCAATTCATTTCGAAATCGTTTTCAATTCAATTCATTTCAAAATGAATAAAATCGATATAAATATCGTTTACGTCTAAATGGCGTCAATCTAATCAACACGGCTTCATAAATTTCTATTTTCAAATATTCTATTTCAAATATTTCTTTTTCAAAATAGTTGTTATCATCAAAATATTTCGTTCAACACATGACCAATCTCAATAGATGAGTACTGTCAACACATGAACCTTTATTTTATTTTATTCTTTATTTTTCAAATTGGAATGAGGCCCAATCAATTACCATATAAAGTTAATTATATGGATTTCATACAACACATGTATATAATAGCATTGAAAAATAATCAACCATCAAACAAAGTGCACTACACTGTATAAGCATCAAATATAGATATCTAACGCTTATAACAGCCTGTCAATCAATCGATCGACATATTTAATCAATCAGGATGAGTGAACTTCAAATTTCATCCTAACACCCGTGTGGGGTTTCAAACAATCAAACACATATTTTATTTGTGCAGTTGGGCGATGTGTAAAATTTATCGTCCCAATCAATGTCCTTCAAATAGGTGTACATAAACAAACCGTCCGGTTTGTAAATGAATATTTATTTATTCACATTCACGTTAAAAATTATATTTTTAACGATAAAACATTTTATTCAACCTATGAATGTTCTATTCGGTTCATTTATTCAATAAAATGATATTTTTATTTTTCTAACATATTTTAGAAAATTTCGGCGGCATAACGGCACGATACTAGAAACGGGACGAGGCCTAGCCTTATCCCCGGTCTAGTGAAGGCCCACGCCATTCACACATCAATCATATTCACCAAACAACCAAATTCAAATCAAATCATCAAACTAATCTATGCAACCAAACAAACAAGTCCATGGTCTGTGGACGATTGTGTCGGGTGCTACTAAGCACCGTCTGCATCCTAGTATATATATATAACTAGAAAAGAAATTGAAAGGTGAGAAATTCTCACATATAGCCATCCAATCATCTTGACTCTTTTGATGTAGGAAATCTTCACCGTTGTTTGCCTTTCGTCACTTTCGTCGCTCGTATTCACTACATATATAAAAATCACATTTTTATATTCTCTATCATATAAAAATCATATTTTTATAACTACGCCACTTCATATATGTAAAAATCGTATTTTTATCGCTACTTCATATATATATAAATCATATTTCTACCGCTACTTCATATATATAAAAATCGAATTTTTAATACTCTACTAATATAAAAATCATATTTTTAAAATGGCACTTCATATAGGAAAATCATATTTTTTTCCTCGCTTTCATGATAGTAAAAATCGTATTTTTATCCTGATGTTTAAACCATAAAAATCCTTTTTCTTCCATTTGTAAAAATCATACTTTTCCTATATAAAGATTCGACCTTTCTATTATTAAAAACCTAATCTTTCTCTTGTGAAAAGTCATATTTTTCTCGAATAAAAATCATAGCTTTCACGAATAAAAATCATAGCTTTCACGAATAAAAATCATAGCTTTCATATAATAAAATCATAGCTTTCACGAATAAAAATCCAATTTTCTTAGGCCATAATATATACAAATTCAGAAATTTGAAAACACATTTCATATAAAATAAATGAGTAGATAAAATTAGAATTGAACTTACTGTTTTTTTTTAGAGGGTGGGAGAGAACGCAGGGCTTGCTGGTCGGAGGCGGGCTCGCCGGAGGTCCGGTGGCCATGGGGAGGGTTGGCGTAGGCGGTGCAGGTCGGGGCACCTGATGGCAGCGGCTCTCGTTCTAGGGCGCGGGGGAATTTTGGGGATCGATGGTTTCAGGAGGGGGGAGAACCAGTACGTCGGAGGTGGCGCTGACCAGGGGGGCCGATGGAGGTGGGCGCGACGGGGTAAAGGGGGTGGTGGCGTGCTGAAGTCGATGGCGGCGGGTGGTTTGAGAGATCGGGTTCTTTTTCTATTCGTTTGACTGAGTGAGGGAGGTGAGAGAATAGAGGGGTGAGTATTTATAAATAAATATATTATTTTATTTTCTTCTCCCATAAAGTTGACTTTTAATTCGAACACCAAACAAGACCCAACGACTGCCACCTCTAGCTAATTACCCCCATTCGGAACACAACGGGATATATATCGTAGGTTGATTTGATCGTTTGAATCAGTTTCCGTTAAATTTACATTTAAATCACTATATTGAATTTTAAACGTACATTTCAAATTACCGGGGACACATATTAATTCTAAAAATTCCAAAAAAATATTTTTTAGCTTCGTATTGACGATACGGTCCTAACAAAACTAGTTTCGTCGAATTCTGAGATCGTTAGAAAAATGGCCAATTTCCAGTCGATTAAAATCAACTGAAACTGGTCAAACACGTTTTCCTTTGCCACGCTCACATATTGAATCAGAAAATTATGAAATTTGAAACCTAGCAATAATTTGACATCACGGACCCAACAAAACTGGTTTCGTCGAAATCCGAGGTCATTTGCAAAATGTCCATTTTTAAGGGCCTGAATTCCATAGCGACTATTCAGAATTTTCAACTGGACATATCTTTTGATTCCCGCTACGAAATTTCAACTTGTCGGATTCGTTGGAAAGATATTATCAATTAGATCATAATGTTTTTGGTTTCGCTAAAATCCGGATTGTTTTGCACCCGGTACATTCATTTGAAGTTTGAAATCGAATTATCGAACTACCGCGCCATTTTCAATTCTATTTATAATTATATATAATTATTTATATTCTAACGACGACGCGTATAATATATACGTTCGAATTATATTCAAATTAAATTTCTCGTCGTTTTTATTTAAAATAATCTATTTTAAATGTTCAAAATTCACTAAAATTGCCAAAATAAAAATTTTAAACTGGCCCAGATTTTCGGGTTATTACATTACTTCACTGGAGTTCATATTTATTTTATATCTCCAGTCTGGATTTTTCTAATGCCAATTTGGATTTTATTTCCTAAAAATCCTTTTATTTATTTAATTAAACCGTTATGGTTTTATAATGGTTCTGGCGCTGCTTTTCTAAAAATTTGATTTTGACATAATTCAAAATCTATACGACAAAATCCAGATTTTTCTCTTTCGTTAGAAAACTATTGTTCAACCGGTCCCGACGGTTCTTGTTTCAAAGAATTCCGACTTCAACTGAGTTCTGTATACAAAATTGAAGTTCGAATCGCCAATTTACGAACTGCCGCGCTACGACGAGCTCGTTTTAATTATATTTATAAATATAAACATTCTAACTTTGTTTATAATAAATTCAACTCCATTCTGATATATTTTTAATATATATCAAATCCATTTCATAATATTCCCGATCTATTTCACTTCTAATATTCAAATCCTATATATTTACAATATTCAAATTTCATTTGAAATCCTTTATTCAATTTCTATTTAAATTCCTTTGTTCAATTTCTATTTGAAATCCTTTGAATTTAAATTCTATTTTAACTCCTTTGAATTCAAATCCTATTTAAATTTCACTTTGAATTCAAATTCTATTTAAACTCCTTTTATTTAAAATTCTATTTCAAACTTTATATTTTCTTTGAATTCTAATATTCAACCTCCACTTTATATTCTCTTTGAAATTCTATTTAACCAAATTCCATTTGAATTCTAATATTCAAATCTCTATTTGACTTTTCTTTATTCAAATCCATTTGAATTCCATTGAATTCAAATTCCATTTCAATTTTTCTTATACAATTTCTATTTGAATTTTCTTTATTCAAACTCATTTGAATTCCTTTGAATTCAAATTCTATTTCACTTCTATTTGAATTATATATATATTCAAATTTCTTTATTTTACTTCTATTTGAAATCTATCTTTCAATTCCCATTTCACTTCTATTTTAAATCTATATTTCAATTCCCATTTCACTTCTATTTGAAATCTATATTTCAATTCCCATTTCAAAATTCCTCTGAAGTAATATAAATATATACATATATTTATATATATATCCCAAATTCAAAACATCTGAATTTTCAAACAACTTGTTTTCCTTTCAAACAAATTTCCATCAAAACTTTTCTAAGGCAGCAATTCATCACTTAGAAACTCGAAAATGAACACTGATGATGTTGCGACCATCATCAGAATTATTTCCCAGCTACTGAATGACTTCAGTACTATATTTCTTTCAAACTCCATTTAGAAAAATATTTTCCAAACTCCCAAGATTTTAAATACTTAATTCTAGTTTGAATTCAATTCATCTCATTTGTATATTTGATTTCATATACAAATTCCATTGGTTATATATATAACTATTTCTGTTTTATAATCTAATTCGATTATAATCCTAACAATCAATTCAACTATTTAAAACAATATCGTGTCCAATCTTCTGTTCAAGTGTTTATAAACTCCTATCGATTTCGTGGCGTCCCACGATTCGATCAGAATTCATAACTCACTCAACAGACTAGTCAACACAATATAAATTAGTTTTTATATCAAATAACAAATACGCACTCTCGTATATATATACACTCAACTCATTCTAGGATACTACTGATCCTATCTCTAATGAGCACATTCCAACAAGCCTAGGTATTCGCTCAACCTAAGCTCTGATACCAAGTGTAATGACCTAGATTTCCGTAACATCGGAGTTGACTATATACATCATACGTCCAACCCAAATATCATGAAAATACGGAACATTTTATTTTTTTAGAAGAAAGAGATAGAAGAAGAACATAAATAACAACACAGAATCTCACATCGCAGCGGAACAAAATATAATATATCATATCTTTGAAATACAAAATCTTCACTGTATAACATACACTTATCAGAGTACAACACTTACAACACAACGGAACAACTATAAATAGATAAGGCTGAAGCCTCCTGCTCCAAGCTCCTTTAGATATATCTGAAAAATCCTGAACTACTTGACTGCCCGTACAAATTTAGGCACCCAAGAGTTTAGGTAGAACAAAACAAAATAAACTCCGGGTCAGTCATGGGACTGGTATGAGTAAACAGTTTAAAACAGTTTCAGAAAACTAAATGATATCTCATAAGACCACGCCGTATAACATGGAACGGGTTTTTCCCTTATGAAAATCCAAACACTTGACTTATCCTTATATCAAAACTCTTTTGATATTATAATAATGTCTAAATCAAGTAGATAACAATCAAGTGGATCGTTTGCATCTCACGTTCCACATATATAATATACAATCAAAACCGCAAGCACGTATTAGGTAATGGATTTTCAACTATGACAAGGTATGGAACCACCTTCCGCTGGTGTATCTCTAGAGGAGAATACACCGAGTTCAACAAGAACATCTTGCAACTCAGCCACACATGACCGACCACCCATTTCGCTTGAGTGTATCGAATGTATATCACCAACGGTTGGGATCAGCAACCGTTTCCCGAATGGGACAGCATCGACAATAGATTTTTAGAAGTAAATGAAACTCTAGATCAGGTCATTATACACCCTAATAGGTGCGACCTACATAGCCATGCTGCTTGCCCGATTTCTGTCATTTACCGGTTGATGAGGCTAGAAGCTACGCTTTATCATCACACCAGACTCACTTCGAATGCCACATCGTCAAATCCATCAAATCACCGATTGACGTCCTCAACAGTACATTACGTGTTAGCTAAAAGAAGTTTCCTTCTCCGCTTCCACTCTTGGTACGGTTGAAGAAATCAATGTACGTGACCTTTCTAGAAATACTCTGTCAGACATTCATCCATACAAGTCACCCAGGAACAGGATGAACTGAAGGTACTATTTCTATTAATAGAAAAAGTCCTTGCACTCTACTCCGTCTTCGATTATCTTTATATAATCTGATTCGCACGCTACTACCAATACGGAGTGGTTCTTCGGATAATAATCCAACCGGTCTCTCCATATTGACAACGATGGTCAAAACTTCGATAGTCTGTGATTTAACTATCGAATAAAAACAAGTGTTTCGATAGTCGATGATTTAACTATCGAATAAAAACAAGTGTTTCGATAGTCGATGATTTAACTATCGAATAAAATAAGTGTTCATCCAAACATCCAACAATCACTGAGCCTTTAATTAATATTTCATTAATTAAATCACTTCTCTATTTCTTATCAATATTTGTTAACCAAATATTTTCAATAACCATATTGGCCTTATACGTATACCCTTTCTCTTTCTATTCTTTCTAGGTTTTATTCCTAGTCTTCCTTTTTGATTATTCTATTTTATTTCTAAGTTCGTTTCCTTATCGACTTCTATATATATCGATACGTTGATTTCTAACTATCAAATTATCTTAAAAATATTCTAACTCCTTAAATTCTCGGAAAAATTTGCCATAACCTCCTTTGTACCGGGAGCATCGGGAAAATCCCCAAACTGCCACATAGGCCTTTCTGATCAAAAAGAAAAAGGAAAAGCCAAGCAGCTTGCCGATACGGCGCATAAAATCTCATATATGAATTAAATACGTACCTTTTTGTCGAGCATTCTTTTTATATACCTTCTAACACTTTATTCCAAACCTGTCTACTGTATGTCTATACCTGTCCAATCTATTTTAACTATACCAATCATTTTAACTAAATTTGGTAATTAAATCTGTTAATTAACTTCTTAGTCTATTCCACTTCTATTTATCCAAATCTATTATCTTCTATTATTCAAATCCTATAATATAAATCCCATTTGAATTCTATATTCGAATTCTATATTATAAATCCCATTTGAATATCTATATTCAAATTCTATAGTTAAACTCCATTTGAATTCTATTATTCAAATTCTATATTCAAAGTCTATTTGAATTCTCTTTTCAAATTCTATATTCAAAGTCTATTTGAATATCTCTGCATTTATTTATAAACAACGTTTATAACTTTACTTAAAATCCCCCATTATATATTTATAAACAAAGTTTATAAATTCAATTCAAATCCCATATTTTCCTTTATAAACAGAGTTTATAAATTCGATTCAAAACCCACTTTATTTCCATTTATAAACAAAGTTTATAAATTCAATACTCGTTCATATATATTCAAAACAAGTTAATATTTTCTATAGTTCATTTAAAATTTAAATTCTATTTATAAAAATAGAATTCCCTTTTTAAAATCTCAAATACCTTTTCGATATTTTTATGAAGCAATATTCAAGCCCCAGGGATATTTTAAACAATCAAATCAACCAATTTTCAATCATTTGATTTTTAACACATCATATATGAATATATATGAAATCAAACAAACAACAAACAGATAATATATTTTTGAGGAATCCAGTTGGATTCCTCCAACCTGTTTTCCTGCATCCACAGATGTTAGTCAACATAGTAATACCCATCCTGCTTCGAGGCAGGATATCGCGGTATAGAAGGTCATCCACTAATCATAGCGTGGGGCGTATAGGGTAATAATCCGCTATGGTACCGCGGGCATCCGCTAATGAGACTGCGGGAATCCAACCAATCATCAACCCAATATATATATAATAGTCAACCAATCCTAAATAACTATATATATTTTAAAACAATCAGACAGCATTCAAACAAGCACAGACAATTATTTTTAACTATATAAAAATAAATTCTAAATAAAAGGTGAGATTTACTCACCGTGATTTTTATTTGTGTTGAACAGCCACTGAAGCACATTATATACATTTCACAGTGATTCCTCCATAAGTCTGTTTTCCAATGTAAACCGATATTAAAATTCCAGTTATCGAATTATACTAATTAAATTAAATTAATTACTCATGTGAAATTAATTCCACTTTAAAACCTTAACTTCATACTCAACCGATTTGTTTATAGATTTTATTTCTTTACCACTACCCTATAGGTTTGTAAAATTTAACTTTAATTAGTTAATAAAAATGTAAACTAATTTCCATGCATTTCAAATTAAAATTATCTTGCACAAATACTTAAGTTAATTAGTTATCTTGAAATAAATTCATACCTTACCCATCTAATTAACTATATATAAAATGATTCACTAATCAACTTTCTCTTCTTAGTTTCCAAATTTCTGATTAAAAGTTAATGCCATTTGCTTTTATCTTAGTAGTTAATGATATCTATTTTTCTAACAGTACACTAGATTTAGTTTTAACTAATGTACTGATTAAATTCAAATAAGAATTTACCTTATGGCAGTTCGATTCCCCAAACCAGAATAGAAATCGCACTCCACCAAAACGCCATGTTCTTCCTACCTGCTCCTGTCTAATTACTCAACACGCTGACAGCTTCTTCACCCTCCCCAATCCCGTCAGTGAATCCCAATCCGGTATCACCACGCTTCACATTACTAGCAATCCCACTTCACTCTAAAAGACAGAACAACTCCCATTCCATCACTGAACCCCTTTTGCGTTGGCACATCCACCACGAGAACACCACAAATGAACTCGATTCCACATCTGCATGCTTCTAGGGATCACGACCTCATCCTCTACACAAATCTGAAGTTCGAACTCCTGCTGACCTTGCCAACTCCACCGCAACCCCCAATTTCCACTTCGCTCGTTTACTAAAGCCTTGTCGCGGTCCCCCCTTTTCACCATTCTAGAACCCTACTTCCGCCTATGTTGGAGACTTCGAGTGGTCCAGTAATCGATCGCGAATTGATGCCGAGGCCAGAGAGTTCCAAGTGGATGAGATTTAGGATTATACGGTTTGATTGTTTTAAGTGTTTAGATAGCGGCCAATTTTGATTTATAGCTTCTGAGCCCTTTTGATTTGTGAAGGATATTAAAGGGAGCGTGGCCAATCTCTTTTGAAGCTGGGTGTTTTGATTATGTCCACTCAAATAATGATATTTATTATTATTTTATTTTATTTCGAATCGGCGTCTTTTAAAATCAAAATACGCCTTGATACCAAACTCCTTTCTGAACCCAACAAATGTCATTTCTAGGGTTATCACACTATTCTGAACACACTAGAAATGGTTTCGCAGTCCCATTTGATCGTATGGGCAAGATATTAAATTTAAATTTGATATAAATTAAATTTTAAACCATTTAAATTCTTCGATAATAAATATTATTATTCTAATTCAAACAGGAGTTTGAATTGATTATCTGAACTGACTTTAAATTCAGTTTTGAACTTGAATTTATTTTACTTCGTATTACGATAATTTAATATATTCGATAAAAAATCGAAATTGATTATTAAACTGATAACTCAAATATAAAATTCCACTTATATTATCCACCCAATATTTAAATTAAATATTAAACATTCAAAAATTAACCCATAAGGATCCGGGTCATTACAGACCTGGTTTGTTTCGCCTCTTTTTCTTCCGTTTCCTCCCTCCAGGGTCACAGGGTGGGAATACAGCTTAGTTCGGATCTTACCAAGCTCCAAGGCTCTTTCGTGAAGGCTTGGATTGCTCTTGGCTATGGCTTGCTTTGCTTTAGTGGGAAATACTATAATTTTTTTTTATGCTTCTTTGTTTTTGAGCAAGACAGATATTTTAGCTATGTATTCGGGTATTGGAAGTTGATGGGCTTTTATTGTAAACAATTCTATTTAATAAATGATTTGAAGTACTTCTACTTTATTTTCCGCTGTTTTATATATGTCTGTCTTGCAATATTTCTGTTCCAGTACCCATAATGCTCCATTGAAGTTAAGGCATTCCCTTTGTGAGTGACCTTAACGGATGTGGGGTGTTACATTTGGTATCTGAGCAGAAGGTTACCAGACTGGGCAAAAGCTTTTAAAATCCTTCTGAAATTATTTTCATAACGTTTACAAAGAAGCATTTTTCTAAGAAAAGTTTTGTTTACGAAAGGCATATTCCCCAAAGCCATATGCACAATCTTTTGATTCTCTCCTTGAGTCTCTTCTCTCTTTCTTTTTCACCATAGTTTGTAGGCATGCGACACATGTCGGAGGGCAAAGTAGTGTCCAACCTCCATCTGTAGCCGCAGTAGTTTTACTTACGACTAATATTATCTCAAGCTTTGTAGGGTTGCCGTGTGATGGAAGTAGCTTTCGAGAAACTTTTCAACAAGCTATACAAGGATAGTAGGAACGAGGATAAAGAACACAAGTCTAAGGATGAGAAACTTGTTGATATGGCTTAATCCACGAAGAGGAAAAAGGTGAAAGGAAAGAGGCCAAGTGGAAGAATAATAAAAACCCATGACAAGAGAGAGCATCTTTAGTATGGTAAAAAGGGACATGTAATTAAGTATTATAGGACAAGGACAAGGGCAAAGTACAAGATCGTCGAGAGGGCAATTGTATGCTCTCACTACTAGCATACCTAAGAGAGGTGGTATCGTTTCTGTTAAAAGTTTAGCTTTTCTTTTCTATCATACCGTGGGAACTTTGTTTTTGGTACATCGCCTCCTTTTAATTCTGCTTCGATAGTTGAGTCTCTGCACCTTAGTACTAGCGTAGGAGAGGATCCCATTTTTTCTCAAATCCTGTTGGGGAATCGGCTCATTTATTCATGACTTGTTTGGATTTGAGAATGTCTATGCTAAATGTTGAGTTTAGAAGTAATGCTTATGTTTTTGGGCTATGGGTTGTTTCTAGGGATGGAGTGGTTATCCAGAAATGACACCATTCTCGAGTATGAAAAGAGGGTAGTTAGACTCTTGGCTTGCCTCGGTAATACCCTTGAAGTCTAGTGTAACCCTTAGGGTTTTGCAATGCTTAGTTACCTAGAATCTTTTGATACATCAATTGATCCCGAGTAGTGTTCACCACTAAGGTGGATGGTTCATTTCGCTTATGCATGAGTTATAGGAAATCACCTTAGTAAGTACATTTGGCAACATGGTTGACATCTGTTTATTTGCAAGAGATAATCCTTCTGCGTGGAATACCCTATAAACGAGATCCAGGATTCACTAGTGAATTTTGGAGAGCTTGCATGAAACCATGAGTACGCAGTTATGTTTGAGCCGAGTATACTAGAAGGAGGATAAGGGAAAATGGGACGAGAGACAACAGTGAAATGAGTTCCAACTCATATTTTGGAAACAAGAATTAAGAAATTATGAAGTTAAAGACGGATAAAGCACAATGGAGTTAAGCTCAAGGAAATGTGACTTAGAAGATTGAAGACTAGATACGCGCTTCATATCTCTTTTTAAGAGTATATCATTGATCCCTCTTTTCCTGTAGAGCTTATTTGCATGCTATCTTTCAAGTATATCCTCTCGGTCCTATTCTCAATCCTATTTATGTTGCAAACCCCATAGGGAGTATGACTTATCTGTTAGTAATACATGTTGGGGCTTGAGGGTATCCGTTGGGTTGACTAAACTTTTTGGGTTTAATAGGATATGGGCTGGTGCTTAGGGAGTTCTTCTCCTATTCAGTATATATGTGACATAGATTTCCAGCTTTGACGTTGCCTAATAGGCACAAAGTTTTTACTTGCTTCTATCATTCGGCTATATCTTTAGGTAGGAACAATTGGGTGAAACATGTGTTTGAGACATTTTATGATTGATGGTTGCAAATGGTTGCAAGTGGTCGCAAGTGGTTGCTCGTGGTTGCATAACACATATTAGGCACTAGATCGGCTCAGACACATTTTCATATTGCATATGCATGAGTGTTTATACTTGTTTATGGATGAAATTGAATGTGTTATCATGTGAATGTTGCATATGGATGGATGTTTGTGCACACATATAGTGTTTATGTGACTAGGACTATTCGCATACATGTTGGACTCATGGCACTAAACGTATTTTGCATTAAGAAGATCAATCAGGCCTGATCATTTGCATTAGATAAGGAACATATACACACACTTTCTGCATATGTTCATACAGCATTAGAAATCTCTTAAGGATAATGGATGCCTGTGATTGATGATTGATGATTGAGTAGATGGATGATTGGATGGTAGGACAAATTCTTCTTAACTTGAAGATTTCGGGGACGAAATCCTTTAAGGAGGGGAGAATGTAACAACCCGTATTTTTATAACATATTAAAACAAGAAATCAAGGCAGAATTAAATTTTAAAATCAGAATCAGTGGAAACGGGTTATGCCATTGCGTTCGTCTCGAAATTTTACATGAAATAGAGTCCGAGTTTTCGAAATCGGAGTCCGGATGAAGAAGTTACGGCCTGTACAAGTTTCAGCAGTTTTCAGTCAGCACTGGACTAGGGGGTCGACCATAGGGTCGACCTATCCCCCCAGGTCGACCATAGGGTCGACCATAGGGACGACCTATGTAACACCCCGTATTTCTGTTAACACTAAAGTTACTATTTTAAGAATAACCAATGCTTAATATAATAAATGTGTAAAGGGGAGATGTATCTAATGTGCATACAAATTTAATATTAAATGTGTAAAGGGGAGATGTATCTAATGTGCATACAAATTTAATAATAAATGTGTAAAGGGGAGATGTATTTAATGTGCATACAAATTTAATAATAAATGTGTAAAGGGGGGATGTATCTAATGTGCATACAAATTTAATAATAAATGTTAATAATGTACATTAAGAAAGTAATTGTGAACATAATTGGCTTCTCTTTAGAATAGATGGCTTTGATTAACCTTGGCTTCATCGACGGCTCAAATTAACTTGCAATCCTATATAAACAGCCCCCTAGTCTCTTTCTCTTTGCACCATTCTTCTCTAACCTTATGCTGCACAAATTCTTGATGGACATGGCTTCTTCTTCTTCATCTAAATCTAAATAAATAGATTAAAATAAAATATAAATCAAGACGAGGATATGCTGCTCAAGTCTTTCAAGAGAAGATTCAAAACAAGTTAGGACTCAGGTAAAGTTTCAACGGCTTCAAGCAACGCTATCTTTCTATTCTTTTCTAGATCCAATCAATGTAAGTCGGTTACTTTTTAGATTTGAACGCCTTTTTCTATTTGTGACATGAAATTAAAAGAATATAAGAAATATGCCTTATCATTTCATTGAATCTGTGCTTGTTTATGACTTTGGATCTGATTCTTGATTATGGCCTAGAACACATTATGACTAAATTGCCAATGCTTAAGATTATGACTATGGAACTGTGGCCTTTGAAACCATATGCCTTTGACTATGAACATAAGCCTTTGACTATGAACATAAGCCTTCGACTAGGAGCATAAACCAATGCCTATGACTATGACAAGGACAATAGTGGATAATTACCTATGATTCATGAACATGATATTATTGCCTAAGATTATGACTGTGAAATTGGATCTAAACTTGATTATCTATTCCAGTCTGTTCTTAATTATCCTTGGATCTTGATTATGGGAATTTATCTATTAAGTTAGATCTACCCATATACATGAACCTATGTTATTTATTCAACCCTTTTCATGTCATAATATTATCAGATCTATAGGCCTTCGAAGCTTTAAATCAATTTATTCAGTGTAATTTGTTAGATCTGAAATTAGTGAATTAGTGAATTATCATCTTATGCCAGTTATTATGTCTATCTTTTCATGGCATTTTGGTTCATTCCCTTTTATCCATGAATCTAGATTTATTTATAATCTAGGATGAATCACGATTATACGAACGGTGGGAACACGATTTGGGAAAACATGAAATTGACTGAAACGTATTTGTAAACTTGAAAATTGGCATAATTTGGAACATGAACATAATTGTGATTGGCATAATTTAGGACATGTATTATAGCATGTCTATTAAATGCAAATTGGGTAATTTTGACATGAATTATAGGATGTATAATTTGAATCCAGTATTGGCTTGTAAATCTAGTTTTTACATAAACAGTAAACTAGAAAAGTAAGTCTAGTTTGACATGAACTGAAATTAGAATATTAAATCAGGATTGGATTAGCTAAATTAAGTTAATTTGGCACAATGAGTATATTAGCACAATTTTGAATTTAGTCATAATTGTGAGTAATTGACATGAACATTAGGCTTGGACAAAAATGGTATAAGAATAACTGATTTATGGGGGAAATGGGCCATAATAATAAATATGGATAAATGTGCATTAAAAGAGTAATTATGGAATAAGTAAATTAAGAGTAATTTACTTATAGGATTCGTCCTAAATGAGAAATGTAAATTTAGACAGTACGAATATGGTTAACCCGAGGTTGGATTGAGTTGTGATGTAAACCTGCTCGGACTCGTCCGGCTGTCCAGTAATCACAACAATACTTATCCAATGTGGGAGATTAAGGCATTGAGCCCAATAAACGCCCGAGGTTAGATTGAGTTGTGGCGTAAGACTGCCCGGACCCAACCGGCATACCGGCAGCCACAACAATACCTGTCTAATGTGAGTGGTCGGTCCTTTAATAAGACAATTAAAGCTAAGCTAGAATGGGAGGGTTAAGTTCATAAGAACACTTAACCAACTTAACACAGTTAAGCTAGAACGGGAGGTTTAAGTTCATAAGAACACTTAACCAACTTAACACAGTTAAGCTAGAATGGGAGGTTTAAGTTCATAGGAACACTTAACCAGCTTAAGCTAGAGTGGGAGGGTTAAGTCCATAGGAATACTTAACCAACTTAACATGGTAGTAAGACAAGATTTGTAGGGGTTAAGTAATTAAGGAAAACACTTAGCCAATTTAACATGTTAACCAGACTAGAAGGAGGGGTTAAGTAAGTTTAATACACTTAGCCAATTTAACATGTTAACCAGACTAGAAGGTGGGGTTAAGTAAGTACACTTAGCCAATTTAGTATGTTAATGGGACTAGAACGTAGGGTTAAGTAAACTTGAACACTTAACCATCATAGTGTGATAAATGAATGAGGGTTAAGTTAAACATGAAGGGATAATACTTAACCATTAGAACATGTTAGCTAAACAGATGTTAGGGTTAAGTTAGCAAAGGAAACACTTAACCATTATAACATGTTAGTCAGAACAGATGGTCAAGGTTAGGTTAAAGGGAACATTTAACCAATACAAGATGAATGGGTAGGGTTAAGTAATAAGAAAATACTTAACCAATATAACTTGGTTTGTGGTAGGGTTAAGTCAACATGAATTACTGATAACACTTAACCAGTTTAACATGATAAATGAATGGGTCAAGTTAACTTAAATTGACTAACGACACTTAGCCAATCCAACTTGACAAGAAAGAGAACTAAGTAAGTAAACCTTAGTTAAATGGACTAAGTGGTAAATCGAACTAAGTAAACCTTAGTTAAATAAACTAAGTGGTAAACCTTAGTTAGAAAAACTAAGTAGTAATCCTTAGTATAACACGAAGAGGAGCGAACGTCCATCTAATCTTAAAGAAGGCTCCAACGAATTGGGTTACGAAGCCCGAGGCTTCGAGGGGACGTAAGGGTACTCTTGGTATCCCTCTGTGAGAATGCAGATGATCCGCCTGGGCTCACAGAGGTTAAGGTCTGCGTGAGAAGAACCAAGGGTATGCCTTGGTTGCAATATATGGCAACCTAAAGACTAGGATGGACCAGCGTGATTCGGCGAGACCAGTAGCCCTGTGATAGCGACTCGTCGTCTACCTACCATCTTGAGTCAGTCGAGATACGTAAAGCGGAAAGGCGGAGAACACCAAAAGACCATATACTTGCTATCTAGTTATGGGTGAGGATGGTCATAGGTTAGTGGGGCATAGAGGGCATGCGTATAGTTCTCATTTTTCAAGGTGTGCCTTTCATTAGTTGAGGGAGGGGTCTAGTGGGACCATAGCCACTGGAAAAATAGACCTTAGCATCTGCATCGGCAGATAACTTAAAGGACCCGACCGAGTTCCGTGTTTCTTGATTAGCCCTGCCACGGGACTCGGGCCGCACATATAGAGGACATGTGCAACTAGATATCTAGCACGTTACGATACGATTGGGACGTAAAGTCTAGGAACACTTATCGCTCTGGGTAGTGTGTCCTAGACTAGGGGCACCGTTCGACAGGTAGCATAATCCCTAGTTGGACCTAGGTGGCATAAACCCTGAATCCGAGAAGTATTAGATAAGTCGCATAAAGCCTAGTCGAATCTAGAAAGCGCTCGATAGAAAACCCCAGATTAGATCTAGGTAATAAATAATAGATATACACCTAAAGGCAACCACGATTACGGGGATTGGGATCACGTTATCATTTTATACAGATTACTAGTTGAGACACTAGTTAGGCGGTGCAGAGATATAGAAACCAGAATAACAGAGAAAGTAGTGAAGCATACATTATCTTGCCTTAGCATATCTTGCGTTAATCTTATGTTATCTTGTTAGCCCTATCATCACGGTATTATCTTGTATTCAGTTAATTCATGTCGTGTTGTTTTCCCTGTTCACATGCTAAAAGTTACTGAACTTACCAGACTTTTTGTCTGACTCTGTTTTCTTTTGCTTTCTTTTCTTCCGTCTCCCCCCCCCCCAAGGTTGTAAAGGAGGGATGTAACGGCTGGAAATTTTTGACTCCTCGAGAGTCGAAAATTCCGCGACGTTAGTGAAAGAAAGCAGAGGGTGAGGAAGAAAAGATAGAACTAATAGAATAGAAGAAGAAGAAGAACTTACATCATCAGAGTAAACACGAATCTCACAGCGGAACGAATAAAATATAACATAACTTTGAAATACAAATCAGTACTCGTATATACATACCATTTCAAAGTACAACACTTAACAACACAGTGGAATAATAATAGCTACAATCCTGAAGCCTCCTGCTCCAAGCTCTCCAAGTGTATCTGTAAAATCCCGACTACTTGACTGCCCGTACAAATTTAGGCACCCAAGAGTTTAGGGGAAACAAAACAAAATAAACTCTGGGTCAGTCATGGGACTGGTGTGAATAAAACTCCAACACTTGGTTAAATAAAGGATATCTTTCTGATATTATAATAATGTCTAAATACAAATAGATATCAATCTAGCAGAACGCTTGCATCTCACGTTCCACATACATAGTATACAAATAAACCGTGAGCGCTTATTGGAGATTGGATTCCAACAGACAAGGTATGGGAGCACCTTCCGATCAGTGTACTCTAGAGGAGATACACTAGGGTTCAACAAGAACGTCTTGCAACCCGGCCGCACATGACCGTCCACTCATTTAGCTTGAGTGTAACGAATATATTATCACCGATGGTTGGGATCAGCAACCATCCTTCCCGATAAGGGACAACATTGAAATAGATTATAAAGAAGTACAATTGAATATTCTCTAGATGGTGATAATACACCCTGCTTGGGTATAGCCCAACTAGCCATGCTGCCTAGCCCAACTTCTGTTATTTCCCGGTTGTGAGGTTTTGAGGTCACGTCTATCACTTTGACAGATTATTTCTTCAATTACTTTGAATGCCACATCGTCATACCTGCCAAATCATTATCGATTTCTCAAGGCATCACGGGTATAAAAGCTAAGAGAAACGAATTTCTCCGCCACCCAATGTAATACGTTTGAAGAGATCAACATATATGATTCGTTAAGAATACTTTGTCAGACACTCGTCCATATACGTTGTCCTGGGACTGAACAAACCGAAGGCACTATTCAGTGAATCCATCCTACCTAGGCTTTTCACAATAGCCCTTGCACTTCACTCCGTCTTCAATTATCTTCAGCGTACTTGATTCGCAACGTTTATGCTAATACGGAGTGGTTCTTCGGATAATAATCCAACCGGTCTCTCCGTATTTACCACGTAAATATGGTCAAAACTTTGATAGTCTGTGATTCAACTATCAAATGAAAACATGTCGGTGTACAAACAACGATCTTATTTCCAAATGGAAATTCGATCGATCAATCATCATATACATATATTTCCTTATTTCATATATTTAGAAAATATATGTTATTAATCAGTGGAAAACATTTCCATAGCTTATTTTCACATCACTATTATTTCGCAACTATCAGTCCCTAACTGTAACTAGTATGAGAACAATTCTCTAAGTATCAATCCAGAAGGTCGAAACCAACATCAGATCGTCACTTAGAAAACCGTTCAACCTACCCTCTCCAGTCAGTTTCTGAATTTGCTTAACTCTATTTATTAAATTCTTATCATGAAAACATTTCATTTTCTTTGTTTAGAAAACATATCTGACTATATTTGGAAAACGTTTCCAAAACTCATTTACGGATTTCCAATGAACGTTGTATAAAACATCGTTACGCTTAATCCATTAATCGCTTATTACTTAACTATATTTCAAATCAACCTTTTCTATCGAACCACAACTATTCCTTTGTCAATTCTGAAGTCAATCAAGTTGGGGTATAATTACCTCTCAGACCTTAATTGAACAACGTCCTTTACTGTGAAATAGATGAAGCTCATCACTCACTTTTTTACAATCATCTGTTTACGCAAATTCTCAGATTCAGGTTACGAATCCACTTCTTATATGACAACGTTTGATTATAACTATAACGTTATAATTCCTACCCCTAAAATATCTAACCTAGATTATAAATTTATTTCCTAACTCAAATAATTTAACAGACACCTAATTTCTAAATCAATAACTAAATCTTGATTTAAACCCTGGAAAGTAAATAGTACTTTCCCGAATTCGCTATAATCGAATTCGACGTATAACTCTCTTTCGAGTAATCTCTATTCGATTAACTCTCCCTTTTTAATAACTGATATTCGATAAACTCTATTTCGATTAACTCCTATCGAATAACTAATATTCGAATAACTCTTCTTGGTTGGCTCTATTTCATTAACTCTTATCGAATAACAAATATTCGATTTTCTTAAATGTGTCAATTCTTATCGAATAACTAACATCCGATTTAACTTAAATGGATTTACTCTTATCGAATAACTTATTCGATTAACTTAACTTGATTTTCTTAACTCGATTATCTCAACTCGATTACTTAACTCGATTACTTAACTCGATAAATCTTAACTCGATTACTTAACTCGATAACTTAACTTAACCCAAATCGATTGACTCAACTCTAATTGATTAACTTAATTTGATTTACTCCTTCGAATAACTCATTCTAATAACTTAATTGATTTACTCCTTCGAATAACTAATTCGAATAACTTACCTTCGAATAACTAATATTCGATTTACTCTAACTCGATTAACTTAATTCTAATCGATTTACTCCATTTCGATTCAACTTAATTCAAATCGATTAACTTAACTCAAATTGATTAACTCCTTTCGAATAACTAAATTCGATTTAACTCTTCTCAAATGAATAACATTTGATTTCTCCACTCGAATAAACTATATTCGATTACTCTTCCCTTGAATACACTATATTCGATAACTCTACTTCGAATAAGTGATATTCGACAACTCTACTCGATTAACTCCACTTGGATAACTCTAACTGGTCAACTCTAACTGGTCAACTCTAACTGAGTAACTCTAGCTGATCAACTCTAACTGGTCAACTTTAACTGGTCAACTTTAACTGGTCAACTCTAACTGTTTATCTTTAACTGGTAAACTTTAACTGGTTAACTCAAATGGTTTAACCTAACTGGTTAACTCAAATGGTTTAACCTAACTTGATTTACTTGTCTCGATTAACTGAACTAATCCACTTAGTTTAACTTAGTTAATTCACTTTGATTAACTCTAACCGATTTACTTAGTTTAACTCAGCTAATTCACTTTGATTAACCCAACTAATTTACTTCGATTAACCAATTAGTTTAACTTGACTAATTCACTTAGTTTGACGCAACTAATTCACTTTGATTTACAAATTAGTTTAACTTAACTAAGTCACTTAGTTAGACGCAACTAATTCACTTTGATTTACCAATTAGTTTAACTTAACTAATTCACTTCGATTAACCGCTTAGTTTGTCTTAACTAATTTACTTCGATTAACTTAACCAATTACTTTGATTAACTCGACTAACTTTGCTTTGGTTAACCTAACAAATTACTTTGTTTAACTCGACTAACTTGCTTTGGTTAACCTAACCCATTACTTTGTTTAACTCGACTAACTTTGCTTTGGTTAACCTAACCAATTACTTTGTTTAATCCTTTTATCACACTCTGGTATTTCTTATGGTTTTTAACACATCACCTAACAACGATGAATATCGTCCAACCACACGTAATCACAACAGATTATATACATCACATTTATATATCACAATACATAAATCACAGTAAAAATAACTGTTGAGGAATCCAGTTGGATTCCTCCAACATGTTTCCCTGCATCCACAGATGTTAAACAACACCAGTATAATATTCTGATAAACAGAATCAACATATAACTATTTGACGGTTTATATATATATATACATACGTAAATATATATATAAAATCTCTACTAACTGACTAGCAGTTCAAGCAAACAATCAACACACAGTCAAACAGACAATATTTTAACAGTTCTAAGAATACAACGTGAAATTAGAACTGTTTAGAGTTTGTGAGATTTACTCACATTTGCGCGTTAGCCGTTAAATAACGGTTTGCGTTATTTGATTCAGTCGGACAATTTATTTCGCCATAAATTGTAACGTGCTCTAATCGACTCGTGGTCAGTCCCATTGTGTATTGTCCGTCCATACGGTCCCAACGTGACTGACGGTTCGTGATTCTGGTCTTGTATGATCAAGATATCGCGTTATGAAGTTAACATGCATATTCAATTTAAATTAAAACACAAGTTAATTCACTATTGGGCTTGACCCCTTTTTCATGGCCCATTACCTTTCTTATTGACCCAACCCGCACAAAATATCTTCTTCCCCGTTGACTTCGACAAATCCAGAAATCCGCTCATCAGTTTGAGCCATTACCGCTCCTTCGAACGCCCCGTCCTCACTCATTTCTCCACCGAATCGAAGACAGAACCCACCATCGTTCATCTCCTTCCTTCCTCTTCCTCCCCATGTCCTTCAGTCTACGCTCGCTCTCCCCCATCGAATGCGTCGAACTGCTCCTTCCACGCAGTACAGGTTTTTGTGCGACATCAATGTGCTTCGAATCCCCTCAAAACTTCAGGCAAGGGGCTAAGCACTGCTACAATCTCAAATACACTCTCCGATTCAACCAAAAGTCGCCACACATCACGAGATTTCGAGCCCTAGGGTTCGCGGCTTAACCACCATCGACAGAACTAACGTCGAGCCACCCAGAAATGCTGCTGCTTCAAAGAACTTTCCTTGCTGAATCCATATACACATGTTTTCCGATTTTAGAAGTTTTATCCTATTTGATTTTGAATTTCTTCTTGGATTTTTCTTTTGAAAATGTTTGCTGCGTTTTGGGTTTATGCTGTATATACAGCGATGTTTGGGTTGGTACCAATTGTGGCTGAGAATTGGTGAGGCGTGGCCTTGTTCATATCATAGAAAATAGTGGGATATTTTTTTATTAGATTTTTATATTTTATTTATTCGATTTCTCCTTGTATCTTCCTTCTAAAAATCTCAGCGACCACATACGATCTTCTAAAATCACGAAAATTGACATGTAGCTAGAGTTCGACATTACGGTCCCAACGAAACTGGTTTCGTCGTATTCCGACTTCGTACGCTCACACAGCGTATTTTTAACTGTCAAAATACTGACTATTTCTCACTCTAAAAATCCGTACGACCACACAGTGACTCTAAAAATCACGAAACTGGAAATCTGACAACTATTTGACATTGCGGATCCAACAAAACTGGTTTCGTCGAATTCCGACTTCGTATGCAAAAGTGGCTATTTTTAACGCTCTAAATAGCCTATTTAAATATATAAACATATTTAAATATAATTAAATTAAATATTTAAAATTAAATATTATCGTATATCTTCACATATGATATCGTACAGCTCCAGAATATCATATCAGAATTTACAGTTTGATATTTCAGATTTTAGATTATCCCGGTATTCAGTTTATACTGAAAATCTCTTTTATAACATATATAAAGTGTCGCAAATTATAAAGGAATTCTACAGCGACTTTTCTGAAATTTGATTTGGATATAACTCAAAATCTACACGATGAAATCCAGATTTTTCTCTTCCACTAGAAAGATATACTCCACCAGCTCCACACGTTTCTTGTTTCACAGAAATCCGGCTTAAAATGAATCATGTACATTCCGTTGAAGTTCAAATCGCCAAACTGCGAACTGCCGCGACGTTTCAGGTTCGTTTTAATTATAATTATAAATTATAAGTTCGAACGTTGTACTTTAAGTTATCGATATCGCCAAATCGATATATAAATCATTAAATAAATTAATTAATCGACAGCTAACAAAACGCGCCATTACAGACTTCCCCCCTTAAAATAATTTCGTCCTCAAAATTGCTAAGTTAGAAAAATGCTACTAACTCTACTAAATAGATTTAAAAATCCTTTTTTTTTTTACCTCTAAATTTCAGTTTCGACTGGACCTATTTAATTTTAATTTATTTTATTAATTCATTTCCGACCAACTAAAATTTTCAAAAATTCTAAAAAATTTCTAACACCTTAAATTTTCGAAAAATTTCGCCATAATCTCCTTTGTACGGCTCAATACGTCAAACCACAACTCGCCTCTCTAGGCCTCCTCCAATCCAAAAGGAAATCAAAATAGCCAAGTGGCTTGCCAATTCGGCTCATAAAATCCAAACTCATATATGATATAAACTTGTACCTTTTTGTCGGGAATTTAACTCTATCCCTTTCATCTGCTACCACTTCAACATATACCAATGTTATCCATTCCAATTGATCTCCAATCAGTTCATATCCTCAAATCCAAATCGAATTTCGTTCGAACTCTAATATCAAATTCCAAATTATTGACTTATCAATTTGGTTCCATTCTAGATTATCTCTAATCCCAATTCAATTTTATTTAACTCGGTTCAAGTTAAATTTCAATTTATTTTTACCATCTCATTTTATTTAACTTCATTAGTTAAATTTTAATTCCAGAACTTAAGTTCCTGGGTTTCTTTCAAATCAATTTGAAATCATAATGCCAATTCAAAACCTTTGAATTTCTAAACAACTTGTTTTCTCAAAACAATTCAAAAACAAAACCTTTGGTAGTAATCCGTCACTTAGAACTCGAAAATGAACATTGATGATGTCTAGATTCATCATCAGAATCTATTTTCCAGCTATCGAAGTGAGTTCAATACTATATTATTTTTCAATTTGAAAAACATTTTCAGAATCTCCTAGGAACTTAAAATTTCCTTATTTTAATTCCAAATATGATTTAAATTCAGATTTAATTCAAACTATTTCATATATTACATTCATATGAATTCTGATTGGTCATTTATAACCATTTCACCCTTTTATAATCTTATTCGATTATAATAACAACCAACACAATCAATAAACTATAATAATTTCAAGATATATATTTCTTCTATAAACAAATATATTTTGGGAAAAATTATTTCAATTACCCTCTTTCAAAACATACCATGACGGTTCATCGTATTCGAGTGTTTAGTAACCCTTATCGATACAGTGGATCAAACTGATCGACCAGAATTCATAAGCCACTCAACCAATGAGTCTCCACAATATAAAACCATTTTATATTGAATAACAATTACGCGCTCATATATATACACTCAAACTCAATCTAGGATATTACTAATCCCATCTCTATCGAGTTATGCCACAGAGCCAAGGTAATCACTTAACTTAAGCTCTGATACCAACTGTAACGGCTGGAAATTTTCGACTCCTCGAGAGTCGAAAATTCCGCGACGTTAGTGAAAGAAAGTAGAGGGTGAGGAAGAAAAGATAGAACTAATAGAATAGAAGAAGAAGAAGAACTTACATCATCAGAGTAAACACGAATCTCACAGCGGAACGAATAAAATATAACATAACTTTGAAATACAAATCAGTACTCGTATATACATACCATTTCAAAGTACAACACTTAACAACACAGCGGAATAATAATAGCTATAATCCTGAAGCCTCCTGCTCTAAGCTCTCCAAGTGTATCTGTAAAATCCCAACTACTTGACTGCCCGTACAAATTTAGGCACCCAAGAGTTTAGGGGAAACAAAACAAAATAAACTCTGGGTCAGTCATGGGACTGGTGTGAATAAAACTCCAACACTTGGTTAAATAACGGATATCTTTCTGATATTATAATAATGTCTAAATACAAATAGATATCAATCTAGCAGAACGCTTGCATCTCACGTTCCACATACATAGTATACAAATAAACCGTGAGCGCTTATTGGAGATTGGATTCCAACAGAAAAGGTATGGGAGCACCTTCCGATCAGTGTACTCTAGAGGAGATACACTAGGGTTCAACAAGAACGTCTTGCAACCCGGCCGCACATGACCGTCCACTCATTTAGCTTGAGTGTAACGATCACCGATGGTTGGGATCAGCAACCATCCTTCCCGATAAGGGACAACATTGAAATAGATTATAAAGAAGTACAATTGAATATTCTCTAGATGGTGATAATACACCCTGCTTGGGTATGGCCCAACTAGCCATGCTTCCTAGCCCAACTTCTGTTATTTCCCGGTTGTGAGGTTTTGAGGTCACGTATATCACTTTGACAGATTATTTCTTCAATTACTTTGAATGCCACATCGTCATACCTGCCAAATCATTATCGATTTCTCAAGGCATCACGGGTATAAAAGCTAAGAGAAACGAATTTCTCCGCCACCCAATGTAATACGTTTGAAGAGATCAACATATATGATTCGTTAAGAATACTTTGTCAGACACTCGTCCATATACGTTGTCCTGGGACTGAACAAACCGAAGGCACTATTCAGTGAATCCATCCTACCTAGGCTTTTCACAATAGCCCTTGCACTTCACTCCGTCTTCAATTATCTTCAGCGTACTTGATTCGCAACGCTTATGCTAATACGGAGTGGTTCTTCGGATAATAATCCAACCGGTCTCTCCGTATTTACCACGTAAATATGGTCAAAACTTTGATAGTCTGTGATTCAACTATCAAATGAAAACATGTCGGTGTACAAACAACGATCTTATTTCCAAATGGAAATTCGATTGATCAATCATCATATACATATATTTCCTTATTTCATATATTTAGAAAATATATGTTATTAATCATTGGAAAACATTTCCATAGCTTATTTTCACATCACTATTATTTCGCAACTATCAGTCCCTAACTGTAACTAGTATGAGAACAATTCTCTAAGTATCAAGCCAGAAGGTCGAAACCAACATCAGATCGTCACTTAGAAAACCGTTCAACTTACCCTCTCCAGTCAGTTTCTGAATTTGCTTAACTCTATTTCTTAAATTCTTATCATGAAAACATTTCATTTTCTATGTTTAGAAAACATATCTGACTATATTTGGAAAACGTTTCCAAAACTCATTTATGGATTTCCAATAAACGTTGTATAAAACATCGTTACGCTTAATCCATTAATCGCTTATTACTTAACTATATTTCAAATCAACCTTTTCTATCGAACCACAACTATTCCTTTGTCAATTCTGAAGTCAATCAAGTTGGGGTATAATTACCTCTCAGACCTTAATTGAACAACGTCCTTTACTGTGAAATAGATGAAGCTCGTCACTCACTTTTTTACAATCATCTGTTTACGCAAATTCTCAGATTCAGGTTACGAATCCACTTCTTATATGACAACGTTTGATTATAACTATAACGTTATAATTCCTACCCCTAAAATATCTAACCTAAATTATAAATTTATTTCCTAACTCGAATAATTTAACAGACACCTAATTTCTAAATCAATAACTAAATCTTGATTTAAACCCTGGAAAGTAAATAGTACTTTCCCGAATTCGCTATAATCGAATTCGACGTATAACTCTCTTTCGAGTAATCTCTATTCGATTAACTCTCCCTTTTTAATAACTGATATTCGATAAACTCTATTTCGATTAACTCCTATCGAATAACTAATATTCGAATAACTCTTCTTGGTTGGCTCTATTTCATTAACTCTTATCGAATAACAAATATTCGATTTTCTTAAATGTGTCAATTCTTATCGAATAACTAACATCCGATTTAACTTAAATGGATTTACTCTTATCGAATAACTTATTCGATTAACTTAACTTGATTTTCTTAACTCGATTATCTCAACTCGATTACTTAACTCGATTACTTAACTCGATAAATCTTAACTCGATTACTTAACTCGATAACTTAACTTAACCCAAATCGATTAACTCAACTCTAATTGATTAACTTAATTTGATTTACTCCTTCGAATAACTCATTCTAATAACTTAATTGATTTACTCCTTCGAATAACTAATTCGAATAACTTACCTTCGAATAACTAATATTCGATTTACTCTAACTCGATTAACTTAATTCTAATCGATTTACTCCATTTCGATTCAACTTAATTCAAATCGATTAACTTAACTCAAATTGATTAACTCCTTTCGAATAACTAAATTCGATTTAACTCTTCTCAAATGAATAACATTTGATTTCTCCACTCGAATAAACTATATTCGATTACTCTTCCCTTGAATACACTATATTCGATAACTCTACTTCGAATAAGTGATATTCGGCAACTCTACTCGATTAACTCCACTTGGATAACTCTAACTGGTCAACTCTAACTGGTCAACTCTAACTGAGTAACTCTAGCTGATCAACTCTAACTGGTCAACTTTAACTGGTCAACTTTAACTGGTCAACTCTAACTGTTTATCTTTAACTGGTAAACTTTAACTGGTTAACTCAAATGGTTTAACCTAACTGGTTAACTCAAATGGTTTAACCTAACTTGATTTACTTGTCTCGATTAACTGAACTAATCCACTTAGTTTAACTTAGTTAATTCACTTTGATTAACTCTAACCGATTTACTTAGTTTAACTCAGCTAATTCACTTTGATTAACCCAACTAATTTACTTCGATTAACCAATTAGTTTAACTTGACTAATTCACTTAGTTTGACGCAACTAATTCACTTTGATTTACAAATTAGTTTAACTTAACTAAGTCACTTAGTTTGATGCAACTAATTCACTTTGATTAACCAATTAGTTTATGTAACAACCCGTATTTTCAATAACCTGTAATGATGTAAATCGAGGCAGAATTTAATTCTACAATCTGAATCAAGGGAAATGGGCTATGCCATTGCGTTCGTCTCGGAAAAATACGCGAAATAGAGTCCGAGTTTTTGAAAATCGGAGTCCGTATGACCCGATTAAGGCCCAACGGAGTTTTCAGAAAAATTCAAAGTAAAAACAGATTTCAAATTCAAGTTTGAATTTGAAAATTTAGGTCAGATTGGGCTAGGCGGGAAAGTTCCCGCCAGAGCACCCAAGTCGACAGCCCTGTCGACTTGGGAGTCGACTTGGTTGGACCCAATTCGACAGCCCTGTCGACTTGGCTGTCGACTTGGTCCAGCCGGGCTGTTTAGCCTGGTGCACCATTTAGAGATTGTGTTGAGCTTGGGGGCCAGATTCGGTTTTGAGGGCTGAGATTGGAACTAGGGTTTAATCCTAAGGTTGAAACTAATCCTAATCTCTATAAATAAGGCCCTAACCTAACCCTAAATCATCATTATTCATTCATACAACTAAACTATGGCAAAATCATTCCTCTCATGGCCTCCACTCTCTTCATAAAATTCTAAATAAATTTTTAAGAGATTTTCCATGCATACAAGTGTTTTAAAGCTTGTATGAGCATCATTAGCTTGCATTCAAGTCAAGTTTCTATATTTTCATCATAATGAAAGAGTTTTGATCATTTTGGCTCAAGGGTTTTGCTTGCATTTTGGGTTTATTTGATTTCATAAGGGCTTTGGCATTGTAAGCCCTATTCTACTTTCATACTTAAACTCTAAAGTTAAATGTATGATATGCAAGTTTGCCATGATATGCAAGTTTACTATGATGTGTTATGCAAGTTCATCAAGTTATGTTATGCAAGTTTGATATGCAAGTTTGTCATATGATATGCAAGTTATGTTATGCAAGTTTGATATGCAAGTTTGTCATATGATATGCAAGTTATGTTATGCAAGTTTGGGTTGATCCTTTTGTTCATGTTATCATGTTATGCAAGCTTATCTTGGGTTTATGAGCTTAAAGCTCCAAGCTTTATGCTAAAGGTTGCATTTTGGCAACATGTAAGTTATCATATCCCTTATGATAACTTGCATGTGAGGCCAAATGCGAACTTATGGCCATTTCTACATGTCATTTATCACCATGTATCACCAATATGCCAAGTTTGGTTTTTATGCATGCTTTTGAGGCCTAAAAATGTAATATGCAAGTGTATGAACATTTCATATGCCACCATGTTAAACTTGTGGCTTCAATACCTTTATGTCATGATTATGCCAAGTTCCCTCTTTCTATCCTTTATGCGCTATTGCGATATGTAAGCGATGGGATTGCGTTTGGGGTTGGGTAAACTTAAAAGACATAAAAACATAAGCTTGGGAATTTACCTATTAAGTTAGGTCTACCCAAATGCTTGAAAATTTGTAACATGTTTTGGAAACATGATGGACATGACACTTAGAAAAGATAAGTGTGACCAACTCGAGGTTGGGTTGAGTTTGTAGCGTAAACCTACCCGGAACCGACCGGATTAACTAGTTGCTACAAACAATAGGACCCAATGTGAGAAGTTGGCCATGTTGTACCTTGAACCCGAGGTTAGACCAAGTTGTGGTGTAAAGCTACCCGGACCCGCCCGGCTTAACTAGTAACCACAACAAGGTCTAATGTGAGAGGTTAAGGCGCATTAAATTAATTAATGCCTCGTGATTAGGGTTAAGTCATGGTCCACTTAATACTTAACCAATTTGGGCTTGGTAGATTAATCAGGGTTAAGTCGTGAACTCATCGTTACACTTAACCAAGTTAATCCATGATTAGCAAGAGGGTTAAACCGTACTTAACCCACTAGAAAATCCTAGCAATGGGGGTCCACTCCAGCAGTAATCCCAAGTTTGTATCATCATGGCCCTAGGATCTAGGTTAGGGTGTGGGGCACGAATTACTGGGCTGGAGGTAAGCGACCATTAAACGACGGCCGGGTGGTACGCCGATGTAGTTCCGGACGGACTATGGTCGTGCACGTAGTCCGTGTTTGGAGAAGTCACCCATGGGTACCAGTAGATCGAGACTGTGCACTCATGTTTATGGTGTCCAGGGGTTGGCACCCTAGGGCTTGATACACCCGAAGGGTGGACCCGGCACAGTTCGACTACAATTATGTTTGGGCCGTATTGACACCAACACGTGACGAGTTAGGCTTAGGGAGCCGATCGACTAGACCGTTTGGTTGGACCTTGTATTAGGGTCATTTCATGTTATTGGGCCAAAGCTTGGGCCAAGGGATCAATACTTGTTTATTCCAGTCATGTCAGTTTGCTAGTACACCTGTGGTGCAAAACCTTAAACCTGATTATGCGATGACACCTTTATCTACCTTGTTAGTTAATCACCATGCTAGTATGTTGTTATCCTTATGATCATACCTGCTTCTCATGCCAGTTAACTTTATCAGTTTACATTGATTGTAGTAGGGCTTACTCAGTCTTTTTGACTGACCTGTTTTCTTTCGCCTCTTTTCTTCCGTTCCCCCCCCCCAGGTTCTCAGGGAGGGAATATTGGAGCTTACCTGGATTTCTGATCACTTGCTTGTGGGATTTTAGCTCATGTACGGTCTTGACATGAAGCTAGCTATGGTTATCACTTATTTTGGGGATAGTACTTATGTATTTCAGTTTTTCAGTAATGTTGTTTTTATCTAGACTTGTGTATTTGGAAAGTTAACATTGTGTTGTAACAGACTTGTTTTGAAATGGTTTGAAAATCTTCCGCTGTTTTATCTATGTTATCTACTCTGTTTACATATATACATATGCTCTTGTTCTGCCTTGATATATCATTATGCATGTTTACCTGATTCAAACGCCCCTCCAAAGTCAGAGTGCTTGCAAGAGTCACCTTGGCGGAGGTGGGGTGTTACATTTGGTATCAGAGCATATGGTTTACGAGAAGGAACAAAAAGGTTTTTAAAACTTTTTGGAAAACTATTTTCAAAACCAAGTATAAAGTATTCTCCAAAGAAAAGTCTAGTTTATTTTAAAGGCTATTCCCCAAAAAGCCATTAGCAAAATTCCTTCGTTTTTCTCCATTCTGAATCTATCTTTTTCTTCGTTTCAGTATGGCCGATAACTTTGCTATTCCGGAGGGAGTACACGTACCTGTTTGGTATAGGAGACTTTTGGAGGCTAGGGCGACCGAAGCCGGCCCCGCAGATGTTCCTCCTCCTCCTCCTCCAGTAGTTAATGTTCCTCCTCCTCCTGTTGCTGAGGTTCCTCTTCCTCCTCCCCCTCAGCATCCTCAAGCTGACTTCGCAAAGACTTGCAAAGATTTCAAAGCAATGGGTGGCAAGAACTTTCAAGGCACTGAGACTTTTGTAGAGGCCAGAAATTGGTTGAAAGAGACCGAGGATTTGTTTGCGATCTTTGGGTTAGACGATCAGAGGAAGATCTTGTTGGCGGTTTGGCTTATGAAGGATGAAGCCGCTTATTGGTGGGAAGTCACCAATGGTACTAGGCCTGTTGAGACTTGGGCCGATTTCAGGGCAAGGTTCGTGCTTAAGTTTCTATCTTCTGCTGAGGAGAATCTGCAAATGGAGAGGTTCATAACTTTGAAACAAGGAGATATGTCTGTCAAAGAATATGTGAACAAGTTCAATCAGTTAACTCGTTTTGGCTTGGATATGGTGAATACTCCTCAGAAGAAGGCTCTTCGTTTTGCTAGAGGATTGAATGAGCCGTTGCAGGGATTGGCTATGTCACATATTCCCCATGGGGCCACGTTTGAGAGTTTGGTTGATATGGCGTTACTTCAGGGAGATGTCAAGAAAGAGACCAAGATGAATGATACTCAAGCTAAGAAGACTGATTCCCAGGGAAAAGGAAATCAGGGTAATCCAAGTGGTCAAAGCAGTCAAGGCAATCAGAACAAGAACAAGAGTCAAGGCAACAAGGGGAACAACAACAAGGGCAAGAACAACAAGGAGAAGTGCCATTATTGCGGTTCAGTTGGGCATCTTATTAAGGATTGTAAGAAGAGGAAAAGGAAGAATGGTGAATGCTTTTTCTGCGGTAAGACTGGACATTTCAGTAAGGATTGCCCGAAGAAGCAAGTGCAAGGCCAGGGTCAGACTCAGCGTGCTGGACCTTCAGGAGGGCAAGTTCATGCTCTCAATACCGCTCCAGTTCCCGATCGAGGTAGTATTTCTGTTGAGAGCCTTGTATATATTTTTGATTTTCCAGTTCGTACCTTGTTTGATTCTGGTGCATCGCATAGCTTTATCTCATCTGATCTTGTTGATAGTTTGCACCTTAGTACTAGCTTGGTAGATGATCCCGTCTGTGTCTCAAATCCTATTGGGGGTTCCGCCCATTTGTCTATGATATGTGGGGATTTGAGGATCTCTATACTGAGTGTAGAGTTCTTGTGCAGTGCTTATGTTCTTGGTTTTAGGGGATACGGATTGATATTGGGCATGGATTGGTTGTCTAGATATGGAGACATCCTTGATTGTGAGGCTCGTGACTCGCCTTGGAAACACCCTAGAGATTTCTTGTGATCCGAGAGGTCCCGTCATGTTGTGCTATCTTGAATCACTCGACTCGTCAATGGAAACTCTTCAGTCTGTGAGAGTGGTTCGAGAGTATCCGGATGTTTTTGATGAAGTTAGGGGGTTGCCCCCTAAGCGAGAGATTGATTTCCGCATTTATCTGGTGGATAATGCAAAGCCGGTTTCTTTGCCGGTTCGGCACATGGCTCCGCGCGAAAGGCGGGAGCTAAGTAAGCAAGTAAAGGAGTTGCTTGAGAAGAACTTCATTAGACGAAGTATATCTGAATGGGGAGCGCCTGTGGTATTTGCTACCAAGGCAGATGGTTCTTTTCGACTTTGTGTTGACTATCGAGAGTTGAATAAGCTGACTAAGAAGAACAGACACCCGTTACCGAGGATTGATGATCTCTTTGACCAGCTTGTCGGTGCTTCTGTTTTCTCTCAGCTTGATCTTGCTACTGGATTCCATCAGCTCAGGGTAGCTGAAGATAGTATAGACAAGACTGCGTTCAGGACTCCAGATGGATTCTTCGAATGGCTTGTCATGCCGTTCGGCTTGACTAATGCACCCGCATATTTCGTGGACTTGATGAGTAGGGTGTTCAGGGAGTTCTTGAACAAGTTTGTCGTGGTCTTCGTAGATGATATTCTGATCTTCTCTAAGCATGAGGAAGAGCACGCAAGGCATCTCGTGGAGGTGATGGATACGCTTAGAGCGCATCAGTTGAAGGCCAAGTTCTCCAAGTGTCACTTTTGGAGAAGGGAAGTTAGATTCCTTGGGCATATAGTATCTAAGCAAGGCTTAGCGGTGGATCCCGCTAAGGTAGTTGCAGTTCAGGATTGGAAAACTGCAAGAAATGCAACCGAAGTGAGAAGTTTTCTAGGTCTTGCGGGTTTTTACCGGAAGTTCATCAAGGACTTCGCGAAGATATCCGCTCCTCTCACTAAATTGACGAAGAAGAATTTAGTTTTTGCTTGGAGCATAGAATGCGAGCTTGCTTTTCAGAAGCTCAAGAGAGCTCTCACATCAGCACCTGTTCTAGCTTTGCCCGATGGAGGGAAGTTATTTACAGTATATACCGATGCATGTGGCACGGGGTTAGGAGCTGTTCTGATGCAAGAAGGAAGAGTGATATGCTTTGGCGGTAGACAACTCAAAGTGCATGAGAAGAATTATCCCACTCATGACTTAGAGTTGGCGGCAATAGTATATGCACTCAAGGCTTGGCGCCATTATCTTCTGGGCGAAAGATTTGAGCTTTATACCGATCACAAGTCATTGAAGTATCTCTTTTCTCAGAAGGATCTGAATCCGAGGCAACAAAGATGGATGGAATTCTTGGCATCCTACGATTTTGAGATAGCTTATACCCCTGGCAAGGGGAATGTGGTAGCTGATGCATTGAGTAGAAAAAGGTTGACTCTGAGTCCTCTATTCGTTGAGATGAAGAATTTAGAGTATGTGGCAACCTTTGGTTTCTCTTTGACGATTGAGTCGATGACCGGTTCTTTAGCATCTCTGGAACTCAGACCTACCCTTCTTGATCAAGTTGGGGCTTCGCAGAGAGAAGACCCTCAGATAGTTGAGATTATGGATAAGCTGATTCGAGGAGAGGCGTCTAGTCATCTCGCTCGATATTCTATTGATGACAAGGGTTGGCTGAGGAGAGACGGAAGGTTATGTGTTCCAATGGTAGAAGATTTAGTAAGAAAAGTTCTAGAGGAAGCGCATCGCTCTAAGTTGACTATACATCCAGGCGGAGATAAGATGTATAAAGATATGAAGCGCATTTTCTTTTGGCCTGGGATGAAGAAGGATGTGGCAGAGTTTGTCTCTAGATGTATCATTTGCCAGCAAGTTAAGGCCGAGTCGAAGTAGCCCGGTGGGCTATTGCATCCTCTAGACGTTCCACTATGGAAGTGGGAGAGTATTTCCATGGATTTTATCGATGGGCTACCAAGGTCAAGGAAAGGGAATACGGGCATTTGGGTTATTGTGGATAGACTTACAAAGAGTGCTCATTTCATCCCGGTGAAGAGCAAGAGGACCGCATCTTGGCTAGCGTCTGTATATCTTCGTGAGATTGTGAGACTACATGGAGTCCCTTCTAGTATAGTCAGTGACCGTGACCCAATCTTTACAAGTCAGTTCTGGAATAGCTTGCAAGAAGCCATGGGCACGAGGTTGATTCTAAGTACTGCTTATCACCCACAGACGGACGGTCAAACCGAAAGGGTGAATAGGGTACTCGAGGATCTGTTGAGGCTTTGTATTCTGGATTTTGGTGGTACTTGGGAAGACCATCTTCCTCTTGTTGAGTTTGCATATAATAACAGTTATCAGGCAAGCATAGGGATGGCACCATTCGAAGCTTTATATGGGAGGCCGTGCAAGTCGCCTACATGTTGGTGGGAGACTACAGATGAGCTTATACTTGGGCCTGATATGATCAGAGATACATCCGAGAAGATCGAGTTGATTCGGAGACGGATGAAAGCGGCCCAAGACCGACAGAAATCCTATGATGATAAGCGAAGAACTGATTTGGAGTTTGATGTTGGGGATATGGTTTTCGTGAAGGTTTCTCCTTTGCGGAATGTGGTCGATTTGGAGCCGTTGGGAAGTTAGCACCGAGGTTTGTTGGACCATTCCCTATTATAGAGAGGATCGGGAAGATGGCGTATAGAGTGAAGTTGCCCGAGAAGCTTGCCGGAGTACACAATGTTTTTCATGTCTCGCATCTCCGGAGGTGTTTACATGAATCAGCAGAGGTTGTTGAGCCAAGTGTTCTGAAAGATGTGGAAGTGGAGAAAGAGGCTACCTTGAGGAGAGCTCTGATTCGTATCTTGGGGACGGAGACCAAGAAGCTAAGGAATCGAGAGGTCAAGTTGGTGAAGGTTCAATGGGGTGAAGCCGAAGAAGACGCAACTTGGGAAACCGAGGAGAAGATGTGTGGGCTTTATCCATTCCTTTTTGAGGGTACACTCTCAATCTCTTTTCTTTGTTAGCATATCTTTCTCTTTGCTATCCATGTTTATCTAGTTTATCGTGTTAATCTTGTCATGAGAACCTTAGGTAGAGACCCTTTGGATGAAACATGTGTTTGAAACATGTTATGCTTGATGGTTGCAAGTGTTTGCAAGTGGTTACTCGTGGATGCATTATACACGTTAGGCACTAGATCGGCTCACACACTCCTCATATTGCATATGCATGAGTGTTTATGCTTATTCATGGATGAAAATTTTTGTGTTATCACATGGATGTTGCATATGGATGTATGTTATGTGCACACATATAGATGTTATACATTATGTTAGGAATTGCATACATATGGATTCATTTCACTAATATAATTTGCATTGATGATATTTGCATTAGATAAGGACATATACACACACCTTTGCATATGTTCATACAACATTTAGAATCTTGTAAGGACAATGATTGCTCGTGGATGATGTTTTGAATAGATGGATGATTGGATGGTAGGATACGTTCTTCCTAACTTGAAGATTTCGGGGACGAAATCCTTTAAGGAGGGGAGAATGTAACAACCCGTATTTTCAATAACCTGTAATGATGTAAATCGAGGCAGAATTTAATTCTAAAATCTGAATCAAGGGAAACGGGCTTTGACATTGCGTTCGTCTCGGAAAAATGCGCGAAATAGAGTCCGAGTTTTCGAAAATCGGAGTCCGTATGACCCGATTAAGGCCCAACGAAGTTTTCAGAAAAATTCAAAGTAAAAACAGATTTCAAATTCAAGTTTGAATTTGAAAAATTAGGTCAGATTGGGCTAGGCGGGAAAGTTCCCGCCAGAGCACCCAAGTCGACAGCCCTGTCGACTTGGTTGGACCCAAGTCGACAGCCCTGTCGACTTGCCTGTCGACTTGGTCCAGCCGGGCTGTTTAGCCTGGTGCACCATTTAGAGATTGTGTTGAGCTTGGGGGCCAGATTCGGTTTTGAGGACTGAGATTGGAACTAGGGTTTAATCCTAAGGTTGAAACTAATCCTAATCTCTATAAATAAGGCCCTAACCTAACCCTAAATCATCATTATTCATTCATACAACTAAACTATGGCAAAATCATTCCTCTCATGGCCTCCACTCTCTTCATAAAATTCTAAATAAATTTTTAAGAGATTTTCCATGCATACAAGTGTTTTCAAGCTTGTATGAGCATCATTAGCTTGCATTCAAGTCAAGTTTCTATATTTGCATCATAAAGAAAGAGTTTTGATCATTTTGGCTCAAGGGTTTTGCTTGCATTTTGGGTTTATTTGATTTCATAAGGGCTTTGGCATTGTAAGCCCTATTCTACTTTCATACTTAAACTCTAAAGTTAAATGTATGATATGCAAGTTTGCCATGATATGCAAGTTTACTATGATGTGTTATGCAAGTTCATCAAGTTATGTTATGCAAGTTTGATATGCAAGTTTGTCATATGATATGCAAGTTATGTTATGCAAGTTTGATATGCAAGTTTGTCATATGATATGCAAGTTATGTTATGCAAGTTTGGGTTGATCCTTTTGTTCATGTTATCATGTTATGCAAGCTTATCTTGGGTTTATGAGCTTAAAGCTCCAAGCTTTATGCTAAAGGTTGCATTTTGGCAACATGTAAGTTATCATATCCCTTATGATAACTTGCATGTGAGGCCAAATGCGAACTTATGGCCATTTCTACATGTCATTTATCACCATGTATCACCAATATGCCAAGTTTGGTTTTTATGCATGCTTTTGAGGCCTAAAAATGTAATATGCAAGTGTATGAACATATGAACATTTCATATGCCACCATGTTAAACTTGTGGCTTCAATACCTTTATGTCATGATTATGCCAAGTTCCATCTTTCTATCCTTTATGCGCTATTGCGATATGTAAGCGATGGGATTGCGTTTGGGGTTGGGTAAACTTAAAAGACATAAAAACATAAGCTTGGGAATTTACCTATTAAGTTAGGTCTACCCAAATGCTTGAAAATTTGTAACATGTTTTGGAAACATGATGGACATGACACTTAGAAAAGATAAGTGTGACCAACTCGAGGTTGGGTTGAGTTTGTAGCGTAAACCTACCCGGAACCGACCGGCTTAACTAGTTGCTACAAACAATAGGACCCAATGTGAGAAGTTGGCCATGTTGTACCTTGAACCCGAGGTTAGACCAAGTTGTGGTGTAAAGCTACCCGGACCCGCCCGGCTTAACTAGTAACCACAACAAGGTCTAATGTGAGAGGTTAAGGCGCATTAAATTAATTAATGCCTCGTGATTAGGGTTAAGTCATGGTCCACTTAATACTTAACCAATTTGGGCTTGGTAGATTAATCAGGGTTAAGTCGTGAACTCATCGTTACACTTAACCAAGTTAATCCATGATTAGCAAGAGGGTTAAACCGTACTTAACCCACTAGAAAATCCTAGCAATGGGGGTCCACTCCAGCAGTAATCCCAAGTTTGTATCATCATGGCCCTAGGATCTAGGTTAGGGTGTGGGGCACGAATTACTGGGTTGGAGGTAAGCGACCAATAAACGACGGCCGGGTGGTACGCCGATGTTGTTCCGGACGGACTATGGTCGTGCACGTAGTCCGTGTTTGGAGAAGTCACCCATGGGTACCAGTAGATCGAGACTGTGCACTCATGTTTATGGTGTCCAGGGGTTGGCACCCTAGGGCTTGATACACCCGAAGGGTGGACCCGGCACAGTTCGACTACAATTATGTTTGGGCCGTATTGACACCAACACGTGACGAGTTAGGCTTAGGGAGACGATCGACTAGACCGTTTGGTTGGACCTTGTATTAGGGTCATTTCATGTTATTGGGCCAAAGCTTGGGCCAAGGGATCAATACTTGTTTATTCCAGTCATGTTAGTTTGCTAGTACACCTGTGGTGCAAAACCTTAAACCTGATTATGCGATGACACCTTTATCTACCTTGTTAGTTAATCACCATGCTAGTATGTTGTTATCCTTATGATCATACCTGCTTCTCATGCCAGTTAACTTTATCAGTTTACATTGATTGTAGTAGGGCTTACTCAGTCTTTTTGACTGACTTGTTTTCTTTCGCCTCTTTTCTTCCGTTTCCCCCCCCCCCCAGGTTCTCAGGGAGGGAATATTGGAGCTTAGCTGGATTTCTGATCACTTGCTTGTGGGATTTTAGCTCATGTACGGTCTTGACATGAAGCTAGCTATGGTTGTCACTTATTTTGGGGATAGTACTTATGTATTTCAGTTTTTCAGTAATGTTGTTTTTATCTAGACTTGTGTATTTGGAAAGTTAACATTGTGTTGTACCAGACTTGTTTTGAAATGGTTTGAAAATCTTCCGCTGTTTTATCTATGTTATCTACTCTGTTTACATATATACATATGCTCTTGTTCTGCCTTAATATATCATTATGCATGTTTACCTGATTCAAACGCCCCTCCAAAGTCAGAGTGCTTGCAAGAGTCACCTTGGCGGAGGTGGGGTGTTACAGTTTAACTTAACTAATTCACTTCGATTAACCGCTTAGTTTGTCTTAACTAATTTACTTCGATTAACTTAACCAATTACTTTGATTAACTCGACTAACTTTGCTTTGGTTAACCTAACAAATTACTTTGTTTAACTCGACTAACTTGCTTTGGTTAACCTAACCCATTACTTTGTTTAACTCGACTAACTTTGCTTTGGTTAACCTAACCAATTACTTTGTTTAATCCTTTTATCACACTCTGGTATTTCTTATGGTTTTTAACACATCACCTAACAACGATGAATATCATCCAACCACACGTAATCACAACAGATTATATACATCACATTTATATATCACAATACATAAATCACAGTAAAAATAACTGTTGAGGAATCCAGTTGGATTCCTCCAACCTGTTTCCCTGCATCCACAGATGTTAAACAACACCAGTATAATATTCTGATAAACAGAATCAACATATAACTATTTGACGGTTTATATATATATATATACACATATGTAAATATATATATAAAATCTCTACTAACTGACTAGCAGTTCAAGCAAACAATCAACACACAGTCAAACAGACAATATTTTAATAGTTATAAGAATACAACGTGAAAATAGAACTGTTTAGAGTTTGTGAGATTTACTCACATTTGCGCGTTAGCCGTTAAATAATGGTTTGCGTTATTTGATTCAGTCGGACAATTTATTTCGCCATTAATTGTAACATGCTCCAATCGACTCGTGGTCAGTCCTATTGTGTAGTGTCCGTCCATACGGTCCCAACGTGACTGACGGTTCGTGATTCTGGTCTTGTATGATCAAGATATCACGTTATGAAGTTAACATGCATATTCAATTTAAATTAAAACACAAGTTAATTCACTATTGGGCTTGACCCCTTTTTCATGGTCCATTACCTTTCTTATTGACCCAACCCGCACAAAATATCTTCTTCCCCGTTGACTTCGACAAATCCAGAAATCCGCTCATCAGTTTGAGCCATTACCGCTCCTTCGAACGCCCCGTCCTCACTCATTTCTCCACCGAATCGAAGACAGAACCCGCCATCGTTCATCTCCTTCCTTCCTCTTCCTCCCCATGTCCTTCAGTCTACGCTCGCTCTCCCCCATCGAATGCGTCGAACTGCTCCTTCCACGCAGTACAGGTTTTTGTGCGACATCAATGTGCTTCGGATCCCCTCAAAACTTCAGGCAAGGGGCTAAGCACTGCTACAATCTCAAATACACTCTCCGATTCTACCAAAAGTCGCCACACATCACGAGATTTCGAGCCCTAGGGTTCGCGGCTTAACCACCATCGACAGAACTAACGTCGAGCCACCCAGAAATGCTGCTGCTTCGAAGAACTTTCCTTGCTGAATCCATATACACATGTTTTTCGATTTTAGGAGTTTTATCCTATTTGATTTTGAATTTCTTCTTGGATTTTTCTTTTGAAAATGTTTGCTGCGTTTTGGGTTTATGCTGTATATACAGCGATGTTTGGGTTGGTACCAATTGTGGCTGAGAATTGGTGAGGCGTGGCCTTGTTCATATCATAGAAAATAGTGGGATATTTTTTTATTAGATTTTTATATTTTATTTATTCGATTTCTCCTTGTATCTGCCTTCTAAAAATCTCAGCGACCACATACGATCTTCTAAAATCACGAAAATTGACATGTAGCTAGAGTTCGACATTACGGTCCCAACGAAACTGGTTTCGTCGTATTCCGACTTCGTATGCTCACACAGCGTATTTTTAACTGTCAAAATACTGACTATTTCTCACTCTAAAAATTCGTACGACCACACAGTGACTCTAAAAATCACGAAACTGGAAATCTGACAACTATTTGACATTGCGGATCCAACAAAACTGGTTTCGTCGAATTCCGACTTCGTATGCAAAAGTGGCTATTTTTAACGCTCTAAATAGCCTATTTAAATATATAAACATATTTAAATATAATTAAATTAAATATTTAAAATTAAATATTATCGTATATCTTCACATATGATATCGTATAGCTCCAGAATATCATATCAGAATTTACAGTTTGATATTTCAGATTTTAGATTATCCCGGTATTCAGTTTATACTGAAAATCTCTTTTATAACATATATAAAGCGTCGCAAATTATAAAGGAATTCTACAGCGACTTTTCTGAAATTTGATTTGGATATAACTCAAAATCTACATGACGAAATCCTGATTTTTCTCTTCCACTAGAAAGATATACTCCACCAGCTCCACACGTTTCTTGTTTCACAGAAATCCGGCTTAAAATGAATCATGTACATTCCGTTGAAGTTCAAATCGCCAAACTGCGAACTGCCACGACGTTTAAGGTTCGTTTTAATTATAATTATAAATTATAAGTTCGAACGTTGTACTTTAAGTTATCGATATCGCCAAATCGATATATAAATCATTAAATAAATTAATTATTCGACAACTAACAAAACGCGCCATTACAAGGGAATAGTATAGCTCAGATTAGATTGACCGTTACTCTTTCCCAACTTGAAGATTAGTCGAAGATTTGCTTGGATTCTCTTGCTATGGCTGGCTCATGCTACATTGGGGAATATAAATGTTATTTTATGCTTCTTCCTTTTTTGTAAGACAGATACTCTGATATTGAAAAACAATTGTTGTACAAATTACTTTATCAATAAAGTAAAGTCTTATTTTCCGCTGTTTTAAATTTGTCTGTCTTGTAATTTATCTGCATCTTTTACCTATAATGCTCCAAAGAACTTAATGCATTCCCTTTGTGAGTGACACTAACGGATGTGGGGTGTTACACTTGGTATCAGAGATGAAGGTTACCGGATCAGATAAAAGATTTGAAAATTTTTATTATTTTCAAATAGTTTTAAAAGAAGCATTTTCAAAAGAAAAGTTTTGTTTTAAAGGCATATTCCCCAAAAGCCATACGCACTATCTTCTGATTCTCTGTTTGAATTCTTGTCCCCTTCTTTCTTGAGTCTCTGGGGCTCCTGGCTTTCTGGGAGGTAACCTCATCGAAGGGCGAAGTAGTGCCCGACTTCCATCTATAACCGTAGTAGTTTCACCTGCGGCTAGTTTTCTTTCAAGCTTAGTAGGGTTTTCTGTATGATGGAGGCAGCTTTCGAGAGATTTGTCAACATGATTACACACGAAAGAGGATGAGGAGTTTGGCTAAGGATCACAACCCAAGGATGAGGAATTCATGGATGTAGACTTGGCTCACGAAGGAGGAAGGGATTATAAAACCTAAGACAAGAGAAAGTATCTTTACTATGGCAGAATAGGGCATATATTTAAGAACAAAGGACAAGATTTTCAGAAGGGCAAGTACATGCTTTCACCACTAAGCGTACCTAGGAGAAAGGTAGTAAAGTTTTGTTGAAAGAGTCTAGCTTTTATGTTTGTACTCTTTCTTTTGGTTTTAGCACTTCGCATTTGTTCATATTTGCTTCCATAGTTGAGTCTCTGCACCTTAGTACTTGTATAGTAAAAGATCCCAACTAGTGCTCAAGTGTTTGGTTGTTTTTGCTTAGATCATCTAACGTAGATCATCCAAATTCGGAGGAGACATTCCTCGGGTGCTTGTCTGATATTGGTTTAGGCCATTGGGGCTTGTACTTGAGGGATGTCGAGTTCGACTAGGATGGTTTGCTTGAGAGATGAATAGTTGTGGCAGGCGCTCTATATAGAGAAGGACTAACCTTAAGAGAGGTAAAAAGTACGTAGTGACCTTTTGACCCTCATAGTTATGGCATGATGGATAAGCTAAGAGGAGAGACCTCTGATCATCCTAGTATATACACTCAGTATCATGGTTGACATTTGTTTATTTTGGAAATGGAGGTCAAGAAACTTCGCAATCGTGAAGTTGAATCTGTTAAGGTACAGTTGAGTAAAGCTCAAGAAGACGTGATACGGGAGATTGAAGATAAGGCATATGCGCCTCATACCCTTTTTCTTAAGGGTACATCCTTGATTCCGTTTTTTTAGGAATTCTATGCATACTGATTTCTAGCTTTTAAGGTATATCCTCTAGGACGTATCATCGATCTTTAGGTAGAAACCCTTTTGGATGTAAACATGTATTTGAAACATGTTATGGTTGATGGTTGCGAATGGTTGCTAGTGGTTGCTCGTGAATGCATATACACACGTATTAGGCACTAGATCAGCTCAGACGCCTTCATATTTCATTTACATATATGTATTTGTTTATGAATTGAACTTAATGTGTTATCATATGGATGTCGCATTTGAGTGAATGATTGTGCACTCATATAGAAATAATATATATCATTAGGATTTGCATACATATTGGACGCATGGCACTGACATGATTTGTATTAAGGAGGTCAACTGAATCAGTAGACCGCTTGATTTTGCATTAGATAAAGACATGTACACACACTATGCATATGAACATACAAGCAATAGAGGTCTTTAAGGACAACGGATGCCTGTGTTTGATGGTTGAGTAGATGGATGATTGGATGGTAGGATTTACATTCTTCTTGACTTGAAGATTTCGGGGTCGAAATCCTTTAAGGAGGTGAGAATGTAACACCCGTATTTCTGTTAACACTAAAGTTACTAATTTAAGAATAACCAATGCTTAATATAATAAATGTGTAAAGGGGAGATGTATCTAATGTGCATACAAATTTAATAATAAATGTGTAAAGGGGAGATGTATCTAATGTGCATACAAATTTAATAATGTGTAAAGGGGAGATGTATCTAATGTGCATACAAATTTAATAATAAATGTGTAAAGGGGGGATGTATCTAATGTGCATACAAATTTAATAATAAATGTTAATAATGTACATTAAAAAAGTAATTGTGAACATAATTGGCTTCTCTTTAGAACGGATGGCTTTGATTAACCATGGCTTCATCGACGGCTCAAATTAACTTGCAATCCTATATAAACAGCCCGCTAGTCTCCTTCTCTTTGCACCATTCTTCTCTAACCTTATGCTGCACAAATTCTTGATGGACATGGCTTCTTCTTCTTCCTCTAAATCTAAATAAATAGATTAAAATAAAATATAAATCAAGATGAGGATATGCTGCTCAAGTCTTTCAAGAGAAGATTCAAAACAAGTTCGGATTCAAGTAAAGGTTCAAAGGCTTCAAGCAACGCTATCTTTCTATTCTTTTCTAGATCCAATCAATGTAAGTTTAGATTTGAATGCCTTTTTATATTTGTGACATGAAATTAAAAGAATATAAGAAATATGCCTTATCATTTCATTGAATCTGTGCTTGTTTATGACTTTGGATCTGATTCTTGATTATGGCCTAGAACACATTGTGACTAAATTGCCAATGCTTAAGATTATGACTATGGAACTGTGGCCTTTGAAACCATATGCCTTTGACTATGAACATAAGCCTTTGACTATGAACATAAGCCTTTGACTAGGAGCATAAACCAATGCCTATGACTATGACAAGGACAATAGTGGATAATTACCTATGATTCATGAACATGATATTATTGCCTAAGATTATGACTGTGAAATTGCATCTAAACTTGATTATCTATTCCAGTCTATTCTTAATTATCCTTGGATCTTGATTATGGGAATTTATCTATTAAGTTAGATCTACCCATATACATGAACATATGTTATTTATTCAACCCTTTTCATGTCATAATATTATCAGATCTATAGGCCTTCGAAGCTTTAAATCAATTTATTCAGTGTAATTTGTTAGATCTGAAATTAGTGAATTAGTGAATTATCATCTTATGCTAGTTATTATGTCTATCTTTTCATGGCATTTTGGTTCATTCCATTCTATCCATGAATCTAGATTTATATATAATCTAGGATGAATCACGATTATACAAACGGTGGGAACACGATTTGGGAAAACATGAAATTGACTAAAACGTATTTGTAAACATGAAAATTGGCATAATTTGGAACATGAACATAATTGTGATTGGCATAATTTAGGATATGTATTATAGCATGTCTATTAAATGCAAATTGAGTAATTTTGACATGAATTATAGGATGTATAATTTGAATCCAGTATTGGCTTGTAAATCTAGTTTTTACATAAACTGTAAACTAGAAAAATAAGTCTAGTTTGACAAGAACTGAAATTAGAATATTAAATCAGGATTGGATTAGCTAAATTAAGTTAATTGGGCATAATGAGTATATTAGCACAATTTTGAATTTAGTCATAATTGTGAGTAATTGACATGAACATTAGGCTCGGACAAAAATGGTATAAGAATAACTGATTTATGGGGGAAATGGGCCATAATAATAAATATGGATAAATGTGCATTAAAAGAGTAATTATGGAATAAGTAAATTAGGAGTAATTTACTTATAGGATTCGTCCTAAATGAGAAATGTAAATTTAGACAATACGAATATGCTTAACCCGAGGTTGGATTGAGTTGTGATGTAAACCTGCCCGGACCCGCCCAGCTGTCCAGTAATTACAACAATACTTATCCAATGTGGGAGGTTAAGGCATTGAGCCCAATAAAGTCCCGAGGTTAGACTGAGTTGTGGCGTAAGACTGCCCGGACCCAACCGGCATACCGGCAGCCACAACAATACATGTCTAATGTGAGTGGTCGGTGCTTTAATAAGACAATTAAAGCTAAGCTGGAATGGGAGGGTTAAGTTCATAAGAAAACTTAACCAACTTAACACAGTTAAGCTAGAATGGGAGGTTTAAGTTCATAAGAACACTTAACCAACTTAACACAGTTAAGCTAGAATGGGAGGTTTAAGTTCATAGGAACACTTAACCAACTTAAGCTAGAGTGGGAGGGTTAAGTCCATAGGAATACTTAACCAACTTAACATGGTAGTAAGACAAGATTTGTAGGGGTTAAGTAATTAAGGAAAACACTTAGCCAATTTAACATGTTAACCAGACTAGAAGGAGGGGTTAAGTAAGTTTAATACACTTAGCCAATTTAACATGTTAACCAGACTAGAAGGTAGGGTTAAGTAAGTACACTTAGCCAATTTAGTATGTTAATGGGACTAGAACGTAGGGTTAAGTAAAATTGAACACTTAACCATCAGAGTGTGATAAATGAATGAGGGTTAAGTTAAACATAAAGGGATAATACTTTACCATTAGAACATGTTAGCTAAACAGATGTTAGGGTTAAGTTAGCTAAGGAAACACTTAACCATTATAACATGTCAGCCAGAACAGATGGTCAAGGTTAGGTTAAAGGGAACATTTAACCAATACAAGATGAATGGGTAGGGTTAAGTAATAAGAAAATACTTAACCAATATAACTTGGTTTGTGGTAGGGTTAAGTCAACATGAATTACTGATAACACTTAACCAGTTTAACATTATAAAAGAATGGGTCAAGTTAACTTAAATTGACTAACGACACTTAGCCAACCCAACTTGACGAGAAAGAGAACTAAGTAAGTAAACCTTAGTTAAATGGACTAAGTGGTAAACCGAACTAAGTAAGTAAACCTTAGTTAAATAAACTAAGTGGTAAACCTTAGTTAGAAAAACTAAGTAATAATCCTTAGTATAACACGAAGAGGAGCGAACGTCCATCTGATCTTAAAGAAGGCTCCAACGAATTGGGTTACGAAGCCCGAGGCTTCAAGGGGACGTAAGGGTACTCTTGGTATCCCTCTGTGAGAATGCAGATGATCCGCCTGGGCTCACAGAGGTTAAGGTCTGCGTGAGAAGAACCAAGGGTATGCCTTGGTTGCAATATATGGCAACCTAAAGACTAGGATGGACCAGCGTGATTCGGCGAGACCAGTAGCCCTGTGATAGCGACTCGTCATCTACCTACCATCTTGAGTCAGTCGAGATACGTAAAGCGGAAAGGCGGAGAACTCCAAAAGACCATATACTTGCTATCTAGTTATGGGTGAGGATGGCCATAGGTTAGTGGGGCATAGAGGGCCTGCGTATAGTTCTCATTTTTCAAGGTGTGCCTTTCATTAGTTGAGGGAGGGGTCGACTGGGACCATAGCCACTGGAAAAACAGACCTTAGCATCTGCATCGGCAGATAACTTAAAGCTCCCGACCGAGTTCCGTGTTTCTTGATTAGCCCTGCCACGGGACTCAGGCCGCACATATAGAGGACATGTGCAACTAGATATCTAGCACGTTACGATACGATTGGGACGTAAAGTCTAGGAACACGTATCGCTCTGGGTAGTGTGTCCTAGACTAGGGGCACTGTTCGACAGGTAGCATAATCCCTAGTTGGACCTAGGTGGCATAAACCCTGAATTCGAGAAGTATTAGATAAGTCGCATAAAGCCTAGTCGAATCTAGAAAGCGCTCGATAGAAAACCCCAGATTAGATCTAGGTAATAAATAATAAATATACACCTAAAGGCTACCACGATTACGGGGATTAGGATTACGTTATCATTTTATACAGATTACTAGTTGAGACACTAGTTAGGCGGTGCAGAGATATAGAAACCAGAATAACAGAGAAAGTAGCGAAGCATACATTATCTTGCCTTAGCATATCTTGCGTTAATCTTATGTTATCTTGTTAGCCATATCATCACGGTATTATCTTGTATTCAGTTAATTCATGTAGTGTTGCTTTTCCCTGTTCACATGCTAAAAGTTACTGAACTTACCAGACTTTATGTCTGACTTTGTTTTCTTTCGCTTTCTTTTCTTCCGTCTCCCCCCCCCCCAGGTTGTAAAGGAGGGAATAGTATAGCTCAGATTAGATTGACCGTTACTCTTTCCCAACTTGAAGATTAGTCGAAGATTTGCTTGGATTCTCTTGCTATGGCTGGCTCATGCTACATTGGGGAATATAAATGTTATTTTATGCTTCTTCCTTTTTTGTAAGACAGATACTCTGATATTGAAAAAAAATTGTTGTATAAATTACTTTATCAATAAAGTAAAGTCTTATTTTCCGCTGTTTTAAATTTGTCTGTCTTGTAATTTATCTGCATCTTTTACCTATAATGCTCCACAAAACATAGTGCGTTCCCTTTGTGAGTGACACTAACGGATGTGGGGTGTTACAACCTACCCCCCAGGTCGACCAAAGTGTCGACCTCCCCCCTACAGGTCGACCTGGTCGGCCTGTTTTGACCCAGAACTCATTTTTGAAGCCTGAGACGTGTTTTGACGGTCCAGATTGATTCTAGGGTTAATCTAAGGGCCTAAACTAGTTGCTACACCTATAAAAACACCCTTAGACCTAACCTAATTCATATCAAATCATTCTTACACCATTATGCTGCTGAATTCCCTCTTGAACCATGGACGTCGCCCCCAAATTGAAGTACAAACATTCGAACTCAAATCAATTCGGAGAACAAAGCTTCAACAATGGTTCAAACAATAAATCAACACTACTACAATGTTCTTTGACAATTTCAGTTCCTAATTCACAAGCTATGCTCTGTAAGTTCTAGTTGTTTTTAGATTTAAACATTTAAATTATAATATGGCCATGGAGTAAAGTAGAATTAGATTTAAGTGTGTTTATTGATTCAGGTCTATTTCTGTTGCTTCTTGGATCTTGAGTTTTGGGACTTTTCTATTCTCATTTTTCATGTCAAGCCTATTATCTATTCAGCTTGTTGTAAATCAGTTTTTCTTGATTCATGTTGATATTATTATCAAGATCTATCTTTTATGCCTGAAACGATGTTCTTATGCCAGTTTTCTATCTGTACTTATTGTTATACAAATTCTACCTTCCCCTATTTATTTTCTTTTGATGAACCTTGGTCAATTTCGGACCTAGGCTTAAACTACGATATACGTGTGATTTGTATACGGGGAAATATTGGGATATTACCTATTTGGATATATGTGTGTGGTGGAATTGATGGCATAACATGAAATTTGAAATTTGGATATTGTAAATATAACTGAAATTGCAAGTTTGGGCATACATGAATTGGCATGTAAATTAAATCACGAGTTTGGGACTATGTAAATTAAATCAAAAGATTGGGTTTATGTTAATTAGGCATATGTAGAATTGGGGATTTGAACATGAAAGCGATTGTAAACTTGATAATTGGCATAAACATGTATTATGAACTTGGGAAACTAACATGTATTGTAATAAAAAGATTATAGTTTGGGATAACTGCATCATGAATCATGATTTGGGTTTATTGGGTATAAAACTTGATACATGTAATTTTGGCTAGAACTTGATATGGTAAAATGGCATAAAATTGGCATACATGTAAAACGACATAAATTGAACATATGTAAATTTGGTACGAATTGGGCATATGTAAAATTTACATGTAGTCTAGAACTTGGGCATATGTTAATTATGTAAAATTTGGAGTTGAAACATATATGATAATTTATGACTTAGTAGAGGTTTAATATGAACGCGCCTAAGTTGGGTTTTGGGTAATTGGCATGTATTGTAAATATAAGGCTATAACTTGGCATAACCTTATAGTGAATTATGATAATAATTTGGGAATACGTTTTGGGGCAAAAACGTGAATCATGAACATTTCTATATGTTAAACACATGAACTGATATTGGGGTTTTGGGTGGAATACGACCATTAATGAACCTTTGACACGAGGTTAGACTCGGTTTGTGGTGTAAATCTGCCCGGAACCGCCCGACAAATCCAGTAGCCACAAAGTGTCAGTCTAATATGAGAGGTCGAAGGTCGAATTGTAGGCGTAACGATTTATGACACGAGGTTAGACCCAGTTTGTGGCGTAAATCTGCCCGGAACCGCCCGGCAAATCCAGTGGCCACAAAATGCACGGTCTAATGTGAGAGGTCATGATTCGTTCGTCATAATGAATGAATTAAGGAATACTAACCATAATAAGACGTGGGTATGGTTAGAGGGTTAGGTGGGATGACATGGGAATTTGACATGTGAATATGGACCTAACCGGTATGAGTTAAGAACATGTAAAATTTATAAATGTGGGCTTAACCAACATAACTGTTAATCAGACCAATGGGTGGGTTAAGTAACATAGCTAGGCTAATGACACTTAACCGTTATAACATGAATAGCGGATGGGTTGGGCTAACTTGAATAGGTTGATAACACCCAATCAGTATAACCTGATGCGTGGTAGGGTTAAATAAACACACGAGGGTAACACTTAACCATTATAATATGACTGGTGGAGGGGGTTAAGTTAACATGCACTTAACCAATATAACGTGATGCGTGGTAAGGTTAAGTAACAACAGAGGGTAACACTTAACTGTCACAACATGATAAGTAGGTGGGCTAAGTCAATGTACACTTAACCAATATGACATGACATTCGGTGGGGTTAAGTTAACACAAGGGAGAACACTTAGCCAGTATAACAAGGCTTGCGGTAGGGTTAAGTAACACAAGGAACAACACTTAACCGATATAACATGATGTGTGGTAGGGTTAAGTAAAACAAGAGAAAACACTTAACCAACTTAACGTAATGGACGGAGAGGGTTAAGTACGTATCGAGTTGGTGGGTAATATTAGTAAATATAGGCGCACAAACTTAACCATTAATAAGCACGCTTGAATCGGTGGGTTAAGTACATCACCGGAAGGTGGGTAATGTAACGACCCGTGTTTTTCGACCATTTGAATACGAATATTTAAATTAGTTTTAAATATTATATTGGGAATATTAATGAAATTTAATATTGAATTCGTTATTTAAAATGAAGATTTAACGTTATAATTTATATATATTATAAATCGAGCCTGAAATGGCGCTGTAGTTCGCAATATAGAGTTTTGAACTTCAACTAAGAATACAGGATTCGATATAAGTCGGATTTCTGTGAAACAGGACACGTTGGAACCGTATTGACGATAATTTTTATATGGAAGAGAAAAATCCATATTCCGTGTTATAGATAGTAAGTTATGGCCAAATCAAATTTTGAAATAGTCGCTATGGAAAATCGTTATTTAATTATAGGCCTTTAAAGTAGCCGTTTTGCAAACGGACTCTGTTTTCGACGAAACCAGTTCCGTTGAGTTCGTATCGTCGATTAGAGTCAGGATATGTATATAGTTTGTTATTTTTAGAGATCGAGAAATTTGGCGTTAGAAAGGGTAGGGCGGTTAGGGGTAAAAATAGCCTACCGGGGCAACAGTCTCAGAATGCGACGAAATTTGTGCCGTTGGGTTCGTATCGAAAAGTTATTGTCGATGTTCGCAGTTTCAAGTGGATTTGATTTATCTGGTGACCGTGAAAAAATTAAATGCGTGTTCATTTCTGGTTTCATAAATGAAAAATTTTCATACGACCTCGGATTGCGACGAAACTTGTTCCATTGAATCCGGAATATCATTTTACACCAAGATTAGCTTTTTAATCAGTAAACCACATGCTACCCTAACTGATAGCCTGAGCTCTCAAAGCGAAAAACAACCATCAAATGAAAACACAAAGCCACCACATCTCCCATCAGAAATGACAAAACACTGCACTGCTATTCTCGAGCCATCCATACGGTTTCCAAACAGGCCAACAACATCTTTCTTACACCCTGAAAACACAGCTACTAAACTATATGCACAGCTACACGCACAACCTCAAGTGATTGAAAAGAAAGCCTACTCTAATTCTAATATGTACGCGCCTACCGTTACGTGTTTGCCAAACAAAAATAAATCAATAAAGTAATAACACCTTGCTCCCCAAGGTTCAACAGCTTGTTTCCCAGGGTATTGCTCCTATAAATACGCGTCAAGTTCGGTTTTCCTCCATCCAAGTTTGGCCGAGTTTCATGGCAAACAAAACCGAAAAAAAAAAAAAACGCAAAATGAAAACAGGAGGAGGGAATGATCGGGACGTGCTGTTGAGTATGGTAGCGCATGACTTGAGGGGAGGAAAGACGTGGATGCCTGGTATTTAAACAATGTTGTTGGGGGGATGAAGGCATGCTATTGGTGGGGAAAGAGGTGCGAATGGGAGAGCAGTATGGTCTGTTATGGGGAGGAGGACGTGGTGAAATAGGAGGGGTTGTAGTTGGAGTTGTGGAGCGTGATGTTTGGATGAGGAAGCAAATGATGAGTAGGCGTATGGTTATTCTAGACAAGGAAGGGGGCAGGGTTCTTTGATGGAAGCGGTGCTTTATGGAGCTGGAGTGTGGTCCAGTATGTTCAAAAGTGAAGAAAGAAAACGATGGTATCAGGAATCTTGAATGAAAACCAAGGACCAAGTCAACGTAGTGGAGCCGGGAACGAACGGTCTGAATCTGGGTAATTAAACTAATTAATCTTAGTTGAAGTTATCGTTAAAATGGTTAATACTCCAATCATTGCCAATAACAACTATCCCCTTTGTACTTATGATATCTCAGACTGTTGGTTACCATTGATGATATATACCCAATAATTGTAATATAATCCGTTATTTCGTTCAATCTTAGTATATATTCAGAACTAAAAAAAATGTTTAAAATCTTAAACATAAGCATTAAAAGTAATTAGAATAATAAGTTGATAACTAAAGAAATAAATCAGTTTTAAATAAAATCATTAGTTTGTAATGTTAGTATCTTTTGTTTGTATTATCAGAATTGGGAGAAACCAATGGTGTTAGGATCGCATCGCCGAATACTACACTCTGGAATTAGTGGAGCAGTTTGGACGGAGCTGGAGTTATTGGAATTTTTAATTAAATTAAACGCTAGTTTAATTTAATTAAACTGAACCGTTCAACAATGGAAAAAATCAAGGTGAGTTAAACTCACTCAGTTACCCTTTTTATATTTTATATAAATTGGGTGTTTTTATTTTGTGTGCTCTGCTTGCCAATGGTTGACTGCTTTGCTAGTTATCTATTTAACTGTTGATTTAACTGATGAAATTAAACTGTGTTTAATTTCAGTCAAATATCAAATCGTTATTTTTAACGATTGGTTCCAATAAAGGTGACTCACCTTGGTTGGTCACGTTTATTTATAAACGTGTTTAAATGATTGCATTATTTGAATTGCTTATGGTTGATGTTAAATGGTTGTTATTTAGTTTATCAGTTAAACAAAACTGAACAGTCTGATTTGAGATAACCATTTTAATACAGGGAAGAACAGGTTGGAGGGACCCAACCGGATCCCTCAAATGTATTATTTATTTTCATATTATCATATATGAACTGATCTGTTTGTGTGATTGATTTGATGGTTGATTATTAGTTGAATATTCAACCTCTGTTTGGTTTGAACCAATAGGTGATATTGGTTAAGTGGTTGGCAGAGTATGGCCTTTAAAAATCAATCGTGTTATAAATATTGATTCACCGTCAGGTAAATCAATAAAGATGAAGTTATAAAATTTACTTCATAACTAGAGTTGGATTTTTAATGTATTATTTTGAATAAAGTTTTATAAAAGAAAAGTAAATAAATAAATAAATATTTTATTTATTCAAGACTTCGATTTGTTCTGATGTTAATCAGATCTACAAATATGAGGATAAGAAATGAATTAAAGGGTCAAACTTTGAAATTTGTTTTGTAAAGAAAACAAATAATTAGAATCTATCTAAATTAATTATATTTTTAATTAATTTAAAGCGAGGATTGTTGAAATCGGTTAATGAGATAATCAAGTTTTTGAGTTAATTAAATCGACCGTTTGGAATTAGAATTGTTTATCAAGTTAATGTGTTTTGACTAAAATAGTTAAATGAATATTGTTTGAATTTAAATAAGGATTTAAAAGGGATTTAACCTTTAATTTAGTTAATAAAGGGATTAACTACTAAAGTGGTAAATGTTTGAAATAAGTCATTATTTTAATTAATGATAAATTTAGGAATATATTTTTAAATGGGAATTCATTTAAAAAGTTACCGAATGTGAGATGCAAGCCAATTGAATGGTGAAAGGAAATAAACGTACTCAATTATATGAATTAAGTGAAAGGAGATTACGATAAAAAGGGTTTATTATAAACCAGAGGTTTTAAGTGAGATTCAAAGTGTTAAGACGTTAATTTTACATTAACGTTATTTGAAAACGAGATCTAGTAAAAAGGAGAATTTTAAATGAAATTTCAAAATGGGAAATTGAATATATTTATTCGAGATAGAATTAGCCAAACATAATTATTGGGCTAAGCTGCCATTTCGTACGACTGCTAGCGAAATTCGCAGGGCTGCAGATAGCCTACGGCGGTCGGATGTTTCCTGAGGGATTCAGGCGTAACCATTGTGATCGCTGTGATCTAGAGTCAAGCGAATGGGGTTAAGACGAATGTTAATTAATCAATTAGAGTTATTCAAATATCGTATTTTTGAATATTAAAAGAATTGGAAGTTTCAATTTAACAAAAAGGAAATTAGTTTATCAAAGGCCAAATGATGCTGAATACTGAACCAGTGAACTCATTGGAGTGTCATGTTTGAAACATTGTATATTTTGATAGTTAAAACACCGACTATCAAATCTGACCAATACGATTGTTGGTATGGAAAGACCGGGATCGAGTTTATATTCGAAAACCATTCCAACCAACAAATACGTGAAGAGATCAGAAGATGATCGAGATGGTGCTGTGAAGACCGTGGATTTTCATAAACGGAAGAACCACTAATATTCTCGGCCTGGCAAGCAGAGATAAACTGTGATTTTGTCGTAGTTGGAATCTACGGGGTTGCAAGGACTTCTCGCTACTGATCCATGGGGTGATTTCTATATTGGATGCGGTAGGAGAGTGCCTTCGGTTCATCCTGTTCCTGGATGATGTATATGGACGAATGTCTGACAGAGTATTTCCAAAGGATCACGTACGTTGATTTCTTCAAACGTACGATAGTTGTTGGCAGGGGATTGCCATTCTCTAGCTTTCAGCTAGAGTATTTTTGTGGACGTCAATTAGTGATATCTGACGGATCTGACGATGTGGCATTCAAAGTGAATGGTGACCAGATGATCAGAAGTTAATTCTGGCCTCAAGCCTCATCAACCGGAAGATGACAAAAATCGGGCAGGCAGCATGGCTATGTGGGTCGCTCCCATTAGGGTGTATGATCACCTATCTAGAGGAAGTCCTATTTGTTTCTTGAATCTATGTTTCGATGCTGTCCCTTTTCGGGAGACGGTTGCTGATCCCAACCGTCGGTGATATACATTCGATACTCTCAAGCGAAATGAGGGGTCGGTCATGCGAGGGCCGGGTTGCAAGAAGTTCTTGTTGAACCCAGTGTATTCGTCTCTAGAGATACACGATCGGCAGGTGGTCCCATACCTTGTCAAGTCAGAATCCAATTTCCAATAAGCGCCCGCGGTTTTTAATTGTATACTATATATGTAGAGCGTGAGATGCAAGCGTTCTACTAGATTGCTATTTACTTGTATTTAGACATTATTATAATATCACAAAAGATATTGATTTCAAAAATGTTTTGGGTTATCGTAAGGTAAAAACCTTCCGTGTTTATGTGTGGATTTGGTCTTACGATTATCCTTTCCTTTTGAAAAGATTTTGAATTTTAAAAATCATGATTGGATGGTTCACCCTTATTACTGTGCGAGTTTATCTCACTCTGGTTCACCAGACTGACCCGGTGTTTTGTAAATGCTCGGGTTAGGCCGGGTTGTACAGGTTCAGGTTATCGACTACTGTGAAGAGACGAGCTGGAAGAGGCCAGACGTATGATACTACTAGTATTCCGCTGTGTGTTGTATGAGGACAGATTATCACTGTCCAGATGTTGATGTACTCTGATATTGTAAGTATTTTTCAAAGTTCTCAATAAAGATTTACTTCTGTATTATATTTTGTTCCGCTGCGATGTGAGACTCTGTGTGTGATGTTTCTTCTTCTTCTATTCTAATATTTCTATCTTATCTATTCTCACCCTCTAACTTCTTTCTATAAATGATCTGGAATGTTCGATGTCTGAATGGTCAACATGATAGTTTGATGTTGATTTTCGGAGTCGAAATTCCCGGTTCGTTACAGTGGTATCAGAGCTTAAGGTTAAGTAATTACCTTGGCTCTGTGGCGTGACTCAGTAGAGATGGGGTTAGTAATACCCTAGATTGAGTTTGAGTGTATATATACGAGTGAACGTATTTGTAGATTTGATATAAAAAAAATTGTTTTATATTGTGGAGATTTATTTGTTTGAGTTGTTTATGAATTCTGGTCGATACAGTAATGCAAACTGTGTCGATAAGTGTTTCTAAACTCTTGGACAGAATAATTCGACACAGTATGTTTTTGAAAGAGGGTAAATGAAATAATTTTACCCAAAATATATTTTGATATAGAAGAATGATTAATATTTGGAGTATTATAGTATATTGGATGTGTTATAATTGAATGGTTATGTAAGTAACCAATCAGAATTCCTATGGATATAATATATGGAATCAGATGAATTAAATTTGAAGTTAAACCAGAATTTAGATTAAAATTTGAAAAATTAGAAAAGTGTGAAAAGTAATTTTGGATTAAATGTATGTGAATTTTAAGATCCTGGGCGAATTTGAAAATATTTTCCAAGCATTTATATTTGGAGATATTTCAAAATGAAAGTGTTTAAAATTGGAGTTTTGAAATAATATAGTATTGAACTCACTTCGATCACTGGAAAATAATTCTGATGATGACGGCCGCATCATCAGTGTTCATTTTCGAGTGGTAAGTGACGGATTACTACCAAAGATTTTGGTTTGAATTGCTTTGAGAAAAACAAGTTGTTTTGAATCCTGAAAAGGAATATTTGATTTTGAAAGCGCTGAACTGTTTAAAACTCCCAGGGAAATTGTTTAAACCAAAAACAAAATGAAATAGAAATTGTATATAAATTGAATTGAAACCAATTAAATGAAAATTTGATCGAGATATAATATATCAAGTGGAATCAGATTTGGAATTGGGAGACAGGAATATGAAATGGTGTTGGACTGGTAAGTTAAGAATTGGAATTGATAATGGATGGAAAGTGAGTTAAGAATAATATTTGGCTTGGATGCATGAAGGATTTGGTTCTGAGGATAAAATTGGAATTTTGTTGGGAATGCATTTGTATATGCTGACAAGGTAGCAGATGGAAGAGATATAATGATATGCCCGACAAAAAGGTACACGTTTATTTTTATGGGTTTGGTGATTTATGAGCCTATTTGGCAAGCCACTTGGCTGTTTCATTTTCTTTTGGATTGGAGAAGGCCTAGAAAGGCGAGTTGGAGTTTGACCGATTGAGCTGTACAGAGGAGGTGCTGGCGAAATTTTTCAGAAATTTAAAGTGTTAGGAAATTTTCAATATTTTTGAAATATCTATATACAGTATCGAATTGGTTTCTAATTTAAAAATAAATTGGATTTGGAAATTAATAGATTAATAACGTTCTTTCTTACCTTAGCAATTTCGAGGACGAAATTATTTTAAGGGGGGAAGAATGTAACGACCCGTGTTTTTCGACCATTTGAATACGAATATTTAAATTAGTTTTAAATATTATATTGGGAATATTAATGAAATTTAATATTGAATTCGTTATTTAAAATGAAGATTTAACGTTATAATTTATATATATTATAAATCGAGCCTGAAATGGCGCTGTAGTTCGCAATATAGAGTTTTGAACTTCAACTGAGAATACAGGATTCGATATAAGTCGGATTTCTGTGAAACAGGACACGTTGGAACCGTATTGACGATAATTTTTATATGGAAGAGAAAAATCCATATTCCGTGTTATAGATAGTAAGTTATGGCCAAATCAAATTTTGAAATAGTCGCTAAGGAAAATCGTTATTTAATTATAGGCCTTTAATGTAGCCGTTTTGCAAACGGACTCTGTTTTCGACGAAACCAGTTCCGTTGAGTTCGTATCGTCGATTAGAGTCAGGATATGTATATAGTTTGTTATTTTTAGAGATCGAGAAATTTGGCGTTAGAAAGGGTAGGGCGGTTAGGGGTAAAAATAGCCTACCGGGGCAACAGTCTCAGAATGCGACGAAATTTGTGCCGTTGGGTTCGTATCGAAAAGTTATTGTCGATGTTCGCAGTTTCAAGTGGATTTGATTTATCTGGTGACCGTGAAAAAATTAAATGCGTGTTCATTTCTGGTTTCATAAATGAAAAATTTTCATACGACCTCGGATTGCGACGAAACTTGTTCCATTGAATCCGGAATATCATTTTACACCAAGATTAGCTTTTTAATCAGTAAACCACATGCTACCCTAACTGATAGCCTGAGCTCTCAAAGCGAAAAACAACCATCAAATGAAAACACAAAGCCACCACATCTCCCATCAGAAATGACAAAACACTGCACTGCTATTCTCGAGCCATCCATACGGTTTCCAAACAGGCCAACAACATCTTTCTTACACCCTGAAAACACAGCTACTAAACTATATGCACAGCTACACGCACAACCTCAAGTGATTGAAAAGAAAGCCTACTCTAATTCTAATATGTACGCGCCTACCGTTACGTGTTTGCCAAACAAAAATAAATCAATAAAGTAATAACACCTTGCTCCCCAAGGTTCAACAGCTTGTTTCCCAGGGTATTGCTCCTATAAATACGCGTCAAGTTCGGTTTTCCTCCATCCAAGTTTGGCCGAGTTTCATGGCAAACAAAACCGAAAAAAAAAAAAAAAACGCAAAATGAAAACAGGAGGAGGGAATGATCGGGACGTGCTGTTGAGTATGGTAGCGCATGACTTGAGGGGAGGAAAGACGTGGATGCCTGGTATTTAAACAATGTTGTTGGGGGGATGAAGGCATGCTATTGGTGGGGAAAGAGGTGCGAATGGGAGAGCAGTATGGTCTGTTATGGGGAGGAGGACGTGGTGAAATAGGAGGGGTTGTAGTTGGAGTTGTGGAGCGTGATGTTTGGATGAGGAAGCAAATGATGAGTAGGCGTATGGTTATTCTAGACAAGGAAGGGGGCAGGGTTCTTTGATGGAAGCGGTGCTTTATGGAGCTGGAGTGTGGTCCAGTATGTTCAAAAGTGAAGAAAGAAAACGATGGTATCAGGAATCTTGAATGAAAACCAAGGACCAAGTCAACGTAGTGGAGCCGGGAACGAACGGTCTGAATCTGGGTAATTAAACTAATTAATCTTAGTTGAAGTTATCGTTAAAATGGTTAATACTCCAATCATTGCCAATAACAACTATCCCCTTTGTACTTATGATATCTCAGACTGTTGGTTACCATTGATGATATATACCCAATAATTGTAATATAATCCGTTATTTCGTTCAATCTTAGTATTTATTCAGAACTAAACAAAATGTTTAAAATCTTAAACATAAGCATTAAAAGTAATTAGAATAATAAGTTGATAACTAAAGAAATAAATCAGTTTTAAATAAAATCATTAGTTTGTAATGTTAGTATCTTTTGTTTGTATTATCAGAATTGGGAGAAACCAATGGTGTTAGGATCGCATCGCCGAATACTACACTCTGGAATTAGTGGAGCAGTTTGGACGGAGCTGGAGTTATTGGAATTTTTAATTAAATTAAACGCTAGTTTAATTTAATTAAACTGAACCGTTCAACAATGGAAAAAATCAAGGTGAGTTAAACTCACTCAGTTACCCTTTTTATATTTTATATAAATTGGGTGTTTTTATTTTGTGTGCTCTGCTTGCCAATGGTTGACTGCTTTGCTAGTTATCTATTTAACTGTTGATTTAACTGATGAAATTAAACTGTGTTTAATTTCAGTCAAATATCAAATCGTTATTTTTAACGATTGGTTCCAATAAAGGTGACTCACCTTGGTTGGTCACGTTTATTTATAAACGTGTTTAAATGATTGCATTATTTGAATTGCTTATGGTTGATGTTAAATGGTTGTTATTTAGTTTATCAGTTAAACAAAACTGAACAGTCTGATTTGAGATAACCATTTTAATACAGGGAAGAACAGGTTGGAGGGACCCAACCGGATCCCTCAAATGTATTATTTATTTTCATATTATCATATATGAACTGATCTGTTTGTGTGATTGATTTGATGGTTGATTATTAGTTGAATATTCAACCTCTGTTTGGTTTGAACCAATAGGTGATATAGGTTAAGTGGTTGGCAGAGTATGGCCTTTAAAAATCAATCGTGTTATAAATATTGATTCACCGTCAGGTAAATCAATAAAGATGAAGTTATAAAATTTACTTCATAACTAGAGTTGGATTTTTAATGTATTATTTTGAATAAAGTTTTATAAAAGAAAAGTAAATAAATAAATAAATATTTTATTTATTCAAGACTTCGATTTGTTCTGATGTTAATCAGATCTACAAATATGAGGATAAGAAATGAATTAAAGGGTCAAACTTTGAAATTTGTTTTGTAAAGAAAACAAATAATTAGAATCTATCTAAATTAATTATATTTTTAATTAATTTAAAGCGAGGATTGTTGAAATCGGTTAATGAGATAATCAAGTTTTTGAGTTAATTAAATCGACCGTTTGGAATTAGAATTGTTTATCAAGTTAATGTGTTTTGACTAAAATAGTTAAATGAATATTGTTTGAATTTAAATAAGGATTTAAAAGGGATTTAACCTTTAATTTAGTTAATAAAGGGATTAACTACTAAAGTGGTAAATGTTTGAAATAAGTCATTATTTTAATTAATGATAAATTTAGGAATATATTTTTAAATGGGAATTCATTTAAAAAGTTACCGAATGTGAGATGCAAGCCAATTGAATGGTGAAAGGAAATAAACGTACTCAATTATATGAATTAAGTGAAAGGAGATTACGATAAAAAGGGTTTATTATAAACCAGAGGTTTTAAGTGAGATTCAAAGTGTTAAGACGTTAATTTTACATTAACGTTATTTGAAAACGAGATCTAGTAAAAAGGAGAATTTTAAATGAAATTTCAAAATGGGAAATTGAATATATTTATTCGAGATAGAATTAGCCAAACATAATTATTGGGCTAAGCTGCCATTTCGTACGACTGCTAGCGAAATTCGCAGGGCTGCAGATAGCCTACGGCGGTCGGATGTTTCCTGAGGGATTCAGGCGTAACCATTGTGATCGCTGTGATCTAGAGTCAAGCGAATGGGGTTAAGACGAATGTTAATTAATCAATTAGAGTTATTCAAATATCGTATTTTTGAATATTAAAAGAATTGGAAGTTTCAATTTAACAAAAAGGAAATTAGTTTATCAAAGGCCAAATGATGCTGAATACTGAACCAGTGAACTCATTGGAGTGTCATGTTTGAAACATTGTATATTTTGATAGTTAAAACACCGACTATCAAATCTGACCAATACGATTGTTGGTATGGAAAGACCGGGATCGAGTTTATATTCGAAAACCATTCCAACCAACAAATACGTGAAGAGATCAGAAGATGATCGAGATGGTGCTGTGAAGACCGTGGATTTTCATAAACAGAAGAACCACTAATATTCTCGGCCTGGCAAGCAGAGATAAACTGTGATTTTGTCGTAGTTGGAATCTACGGGGTTGCAAGGACTTCTCGCTACTGATCCATGGGGTGATTTCTATATTGGATGCGGTAGGAGAGTGCCTTCGGTTCATCCTGTTCCTGGATGATGTATATGGACGAATGTCTGACAGAGTATTTCCAAAGGATCACGTACGTTGATTTCTTCAAACGTACGATAGTTGTTGGCAGGGGATTGCCATTCTCTAGCTTTCAGCTAGAGTATTTTTGTGGACGTCAATTAGTGATATCTGACGGATCTGACGATGTGGCATTCAAAGTGAATGGTGACCAGATGATCAGAAGTTAATTCTGGCCTCAAGCCTCATCAACCGGAAGATGACAAAAATCGGGCAGGCAGCATGGCTATGTGGGTCGCTCCCATTAGGGTGTATGATCACCTATCTAGAGGAAGTCCTATTTGTTTCTTGAATCTATGTTTCGATGCTGTCCCTTTTCGGGAGACGGTTGCTGATCCCAACCGTCGGTGATATACATTCGATACTCTCAAGCGAAATGAGGGGTCGGTCATGCGAGGGCCGGGTTGCAAGAAGTTCTTGTTGAACCCAGTGTATTCGTCTCTAGAGATACACGATCGGCAGGTGGTCCCATACCTTGTCAAGTCAGAATCCAATTTCCAATAAGCGCCCGCGGTTTTTAATTGTATACTATATATGTAGAGCGTGAGATGCAAGCGTTCTACTAGATTGCTATTTACTTGTATTTAGACATTATTATAATATCACAAAAGATATTGATTTCAAAAATGTTTTGGGTTATCGTAAGGTAAAAACCTTCCGTGTTTATGTGTGGATTTGGTCTTACGATTATCCTTTCCTTTTGAAAAGATTTTGAATTTTAAAAATCATGATTGGATGGTTCACCCTTATTACTGTGCGAGTTTATCTCACTCTGGTTCACCAGACTGACCCGGTGTTTTGTAAATGCTCGGGTTAGGCCGGGTTGTACAGGTTCAGGTTATCGACTACTGTGAAGAGACGAGCTGGAAGAGGCCAGACGTATGATACTACTAGTATTCCGCTGTGTGTTGTATGAGGACAGATTATCACTGTCCAGATGTTGATGTACTCTGATATTGTAAGTATTTTTCAAAGTTCTCAATAAAGATTTACTTCTGTATTATATTTTGTTCCGCTGCGATGTGAGACTCTGTGTGTGATGTTTCTTCTTCTTCTATTCTAATATTTCTATCTTATCTATTCTCACCCTCTAACTTCTTTCTATAAATGATCTGGAATGTTCGATGTCTGAATGGTCAACATGATAGTTTGATGTTGATTTTCGGAGTCGAAATTCCCGGTTCGTTACAGGTAATATCTGTATATATAGGCCCACACACTTAACCAGTAGGAAACCCTAGTAACGGGGACCCATTTCAGCAGTAACCCAAATCAGGTATCAACGGTACCCTGAAACTAGGCAGGGTGGGGCACGATTACTGGGCTGATTGTAAGCGGTCAAAGTGATGGTGGTGGGTGCAACAGTGTAGGTTCTAACGGAGTGCGGGCGTGCACACACTTCGGAGCAAACAAACAGGGCACCAGGGGCACCAGTAGTATAACCTATGCCTTCTAGAATTGTGTCGGGCCGCCACCATGGGTCTTGATACACCCCATAGTGGGACCAACATAGGTATCTACAATCATTGTGGGTCGTATGACACACATAGGTAGCATAATCCCTAGGTTGGACCTAGGTGGCATAAACCCTAAATCCGAGAAGTGTTCAATAGGTAGCATAATCCCTAGGTTGGACCTAGGTGGCATAAATCCTGGTTGAATCAAGGAAGCGCTCGATAGAAAACCCTAGATTAGATCTAGGTAATAAATAATATATGTACACGTGAAAGCAACCTTAATTTCGGGGATTGCGATCACGTTATGATTTTATCATTTTATAGATTACTAGTTGGGACACTAGTTAGGTGGTGCAGAGCAAATAGATATCATTTTAATGGTGAAGCAGAGAATTCTTGCGATGCTTGATAGAAATCTTGTGAAACTATACTTAGTTCATCTTGAATGGGAACCTTGCAATGTTATACATGACAGAAATCCTATGATGTTATTCTTAGTTATCGTGCCTGTAGGTTATCTTGTCATCATGCTTATGTTTATTTTCAGTTTATTCATGCCATGTTATCTTTACCTGTTTTTATGCTGAAAGCCAATAGGGCTTACTCAGTCTTTATGACTAACCCGGTTTGGTTTGCCTCTTTTTCTTCCGTTCCCCCCCCCCCCCCAGGTTCACAGGGTGGGAATACAGCTTAGTTCGGATCTTACCAAGCTACAAAGCTCTTTCATGAAGGCTTGGATTGCTCTTGACTATGGCTTGCTTTGCTTTAGTGGGGAATACTATAATTTTTTTTATGCTTCTTTGTTTTTGAGCAAGACAGATATTTTAGCTATGTATTTGGGTATTGGAAGTTGATGGGCTTTTATTGTAAACAATTCTATTTAATAAATGATTTAAAGTACTTCTACTTTATTTTCCGCTGTTTTATATATGTCTGTCTTGTAATATTTCTGTTCCAGTACCCATAATGCTCCATTGAAGTTAAGGCATTCCCTTTGTGAGTGACCTTAACGGATGTGGGGTGTTACAACGAGGAAGGAGTTGGCTGTTCATCGTGATACTAAACTATGAACCGTGAATCTTCATCATACTTAGTCGTAGAATTAGAATTCGAGTGGGGATCTTAATAGACTACGTGTCTCTTCCCGACCTCAGAATCTCTGGTAGGATATCTTAAAGACAGGATAGTTGTGTTACCCAAGGAATATCACATGTTGAACAAATAACTTGTACCCTTCTATATGTGAACTAATGTAGGTGTGTAGTAAAGATTGTACAAAGGCATAAGAAGAAATAAAATATAGAAAACAAATGATAGAAGACGATTCAATAGACCGTTCGCTCTCGGCCGTCTTATCGAAGCGTGGTTGTGAGCAATTCCAAGCCATAATCTTATGAGTAGTGGTATTCCATTATTCAGGGAGCTTTGAATTATATGCAAATCCACTAATGTTCATATGACAGTGTGAGAGTCCTTTTATGCTCTATCCTGATTGTCCAGAGGTTCAAGTTCATATGTTTGATTTCAGGTCATCATATTATTAGTTCCCATGAGTTTCTTAGTCTAGATATTGCTCAAAGTCGAGTGTTGTCACCCAGCATGTTAGTGCATTTGATGTCTTGATGGAGTGAAAAATTGGATTGATATAGTCAGGATCGACCATTCTGGCTTGACTATTCCAGATTGACCTTTCTGGATCGATCAATTCTGGATCGACGGTTCTAGTTCAATTTTTCCAGCTTGACTTTCTTGGTTCGATCTCACTAGTTCGACCTTCCTCCAGGCTGACTTGTGGTCACGTCGATCTAGGCATAACTAAGTGTGTATGTTTTCTAGCTCCTCTTCAAATCTTCCACTGTCTTTTTGAAAATACTACCATATTCTCTAAGTTTCCATATTTCTCCTTATCTCTATTCATGAATCATTTGCTTTCACAAGTAGCTACCTCAATTTCCACTACCTCGTATCATCTCTCCAATCGCCCTATGGCCCAACGTCGCCCTACCATTGTCGTCGACATAGACACATCAAAACCTTATCACGATATTCGAATTCAAAGTTCAAAACAACAAAAAATGCTAGAAAAATCGATATGAACCCAACTGAAGTGATTCAAAATCGGGATTTATAATGTTGGAAATGGATGTTCTTAGTGGTAGATCGAATTGAGGTCGGTTCGAATTGAGGGTTTAGGGAAGATACAGATTTTCGGCTCGATAGATGATAAAAAGTAAAAGTAAATTTGAAGAGAAAGAGAGAGAGTGTACCCTGTATTTATAAGAAAAGCAAAGGGACTCTTCCTATTTTTCTTCTAATTTGACAAGCGTGCAGGTTAAATCAGCTATGCCGATACGAAATCCGGTACAATCATTAAAGTGAATACCAAAAAGGGGGAAAGGAGGGAAACAAAGAGAAATTCTTATGATCACATCATATTTGATGAAAAATTATCACTTCATAAACACATATGTGTGTGACATAACGCAGTTCAAGACAAATTTTATTAAGAAGCATAACGAATGATGTCGTTTGGTAATAATCTACACGTGTTTGAACACAAGCATGAGCCAATTATTCAACATACACGAGTAAATTTAGGACTGTCGCAACTACTCCAAAGGATATGAATATTCGTCTCTGCTTTCCTAGAGAAAAATAACATCCCAAAGAAAAGCATTCATGGAAAGACGCAGCTCAGCCGATTCAAAGCACATCCCGTTCAATGCGATGTACTATAGGGGACAGAATGTTGATCTAACTTTTGACATCTCTGATTCTGTCAACATCTCTGATTCTGTCAACATCCGGTTCGACTATGTCGACCTGGGCTTATGTCGAACTGGATCAGCGATTAGTCAAGCGTGGTCCACTCATTCCTCTTGCTCCACCACTCCTATTTTCCTGTGCATGTCTTATGTTGAACCAGATTCGTACCTCACTTATAAATGTACTTTGAATATCTGGAATTCTTCTTTGGACTTCTCATGTGCATTTTATTTACCGCGATTGTGTTATACTCAGGATTTCTTAATTCCTGACACTTGTAATCTTATTCTCAAGCAAAAATCAAAAGAAGTTATAAAGTGGGCTTAGGCAATCAATAGCCAAAGAATTATAAATTGTTATGTGTGTTTTCCTCATTTTGATCTGCTATTTCTTCGATTATATTCTCTTCTTTAGATTTTATGGGTGTTTGAACCATTTTTGTGCAAACAAGAGGGTTTTTGGCATAAAAAGTTTCGACAAATTTGCAAGCATGTTCAAAAAATACGATGTGATCTAAACCATTTTGAGGCATATCCATCGTTGAATTATATTTTGATTTTTGAACACAAAAGAAAAGAAGCAGAGGAAACAAATAGGGTAGAAATGCAGTTGCTCTCGCGTGTATAATAGAAAAGGCATTGAGCACGACCATGTCAATGGATAATTCAGGATGAATCATTATTTGATAAACTTTCCTGTAATAATTCAATAAAAAGTGAACATGGCCAAGTCAATGCAAAATGATGGGGATATTATAGTCTTTAGTATGTTATTTTCTCAATAGCTATAGCTACATAAACTCCTACCAAAGTGATGATAACTCACTCTGACACAAGTTGCTTCAATAAAACAAAGCACCTTAAAGTTTAGTTTACTTTATCATTTAAAATACTATTAATTTTTACTGAGCTATAGGTATTTACATTAAAAAAATAGAAGACAAGCGTTATGGAACGCGCTTCACGCGTGATGATAGCATATGCTTCACACGAATTATTTTTATAATTACATATTATTAACATGTTCAAGGAAAATTACTTTTCACTTTCCATATTTTTATTTTGAAATCATGTGTAGTTAATCCAAATATATTTTTTAAGTTGTAACAACCATCATTAGTTTGGATTATTTCTACACTATTAATTAACAAACAACGAATTTGTAAATGAGGATTACTTGTTTAAATGATACTTAATTTTTAGATCCTAATTTTGAGCATATTGAGGTACTTAATTTTGTAAATTAGTTTAGCTGCTAAATCCTATATTTTAAGCATGCATTTTTTATTTGTAAAGAATTTTACGTATTAGATCCTAATTTTAAGGTATATTTTAATTTATTAAAATCTATATAGGAACATTTTCGGTAGTTCACATTAACACCAAAATAGTGTGACACCGATGGTATTACAACTACACACATGCACGCGCACACGCACACACACACACACACACACACACACACACACATATATATATATATATATATATATATATAAAAAACACTTGTTGTGCCAAAAGAGTGCAGCATAGTGGTATGGTACTTACCTATCGAGTAAAAGGTCGGGAGTTCGATATTCCTCTTAGACCTATATGGTGATGTATCAAGTAAATTTCAAAAAATAATTATAATAAAATAAAATAACTTGTTATTGATTTTCAGGCTTGGTATTCTTACTAACTACAAGTTTGCTGGAATTCAGAGTCGGCCCTAGGCCTGGGCTGTCTAGGCGACTGCCCAGGACCTAGATTAGGGGTGAGAGCCCAATTGAGCAAGTCTAATTTTTAAATTTAAATTTAATATTTATTTTAGAAAAATGAGGTTGTTGGATGTGGTAATGTTTGTAGTTGGAAATCAGGAAGTGGGTGGTTCAAGTCTTATGCATTGTGTTTAGCAATATTTGATTTTGTTCCTCAAAACTTGTTGGATCCATAATTTAGCTGTCACTTGTTTTGGCTAGGGCCATAGTTTTACTTGGGCCAGGCTTACTGGAATTTAACACCAACTATTCTGCCCATTTTATTTTAGGATATGACATGCTTATTGATTTACCAAAACGATTGTATGTAAGATATATGCCAAAGAATTTCTACAAAATGAAAATGTACGTTGTATTGACTTCAGCAAATATTAGCTCCCTTGTTAACCCAAAAGCTGAATTAACAATATGCAGATCTCATATTTTATTATGTAAATCAAGGGCAATAAATATGATAAGATCTGGATTACTTCTACATTGAATTTTTTTTGTACACATCCAAAATAAATGATCCGCAGAAACACCAATGAAAGGCCATTATATTTTACCAACTTCCAAAATAATTTTAAAAAAGAAGGTCAAAAATTTCCAATGCGTCAATTTGATTGATCTGTTAGTACTATTAACACGACAATACATGTATATCATCATCAAACTACAACATTTCTATATAGGCTAATTAACATACTTAGGCTTGTTTATAAAAACAAATACACAAATAGCCTTGTTTTAAAAGTAATAACAGATATAAACCTGTTTGGGGTTGCTGAAGGCGAATTTTGGGAACTTGTACAAAGGAGAGTTTTGGTAATTCGCCTTCAGCAACCCCACATTCAAAGAATTTTACACACAACACTTCATTCGAACAAGTTTACACACAACAGCCCTACATTGTTCACTTCTAGGATTTCTGAATAACAAAACATTGTAATGCTATGTCGACTATTCCTTTTACATTAAAATCGATGTTTAATTTATATTAAAAACGATTTATATATATATGGTTTATAAACGATTCCACAGCAATATTTTAAAATTTTGATTTGGACATAACTCAAAAATTTTAATATGAAATCTTCATTTTTCTCCTCCGTTATAAAAATATAGTTTAGTAGATTCAAACGTTTCTTGTTTCAAAGAAATCCAACGTATAAAGAATCATATATGTTCAGTTAAAATTCGAAAAGTAATAATATGAACTACCGTGACATTACGAGCTCATTTTTAACTATATTATAAATTATACATTCAAATACAGTGAATTTCATAAACAAAGTAACAAAAAATGTTAAATTAAAAAGTTGATTACAACAGATCCTATAACATAGAAATAAGTACTAAAACTTAGGATGCAACAAATACTAACACAGAAATAGACAATAAAACTTAAGATGGAACAGCTGCTAACACGAGACTAGGTACTAAAACGTAGGCTACAATAGATGATAACTAGGAAAATAGTCTGCGACCAAACTACATCTCATGTTCAAGCTCGACAGATTCTAAGTCGCCTAATCATTACGGTCAAACCAAAACTGTTGAATAACATTTTGGGGACGTCTAATCTCTCGTTCGAGTTCGTTTGCATGTTCTATGGTATAATCTCTCATTTGAGTTCCTCTTAGGCACAAAGGTTCATCTATCCATTCTGTGTAATTGCATCCATGCGGATAGGATGGACATTTCTGAATGCGCCGACCTATATTGTTTCCATCTGCTCGAACCACAACATCAGCCGCATAACCGCAGTAGCAACAAACTGGATAAGAATCAACTTCATGTTCAGAAGAAATCTGAACATGTGGTACTCAATATACCTCTACTTCGTACCGTGGTTGAGCGACTGACTATTCATATGAAAGTTGAACATGTCGTACTAGATCTTCTTATGGAGGTTGTATGTTCATCCATTCAATAGGTGGTTCTTCCTGAAGTCCCAATAGGTTTAGATTTGGGAATTCGTCCGCAAACTCCTGAAGCTGCATCTGTTCATGCACATTTTCATCAGAGTTTGTAGATGATGGCCAAGAAGGCATAGTTGTGGGAATGCAAAGAGTAGTTGGAAACAAAGTTGTTTGAGTGAGGTAAATTGTGAGTAATTTAAAAGAGATATGTAGCTGCATAGTGTACAAATGAATAAAATAAATAATGATGTAACCGGTCACTATTACGCCTGTTCTTAACCTACTGCCTGACATTGTTATGCCTGACGTAATACTGTAGGGAATCTGCTTTACATACTGCCATGATGTGATCAGTCATTGTTTCGACTTGGATATCGTGTTGAGAAGTCACATTGGATATTGTAGCCTAGTGGATAATGACAAACATGCCAAGTACATGTACCAATAAAGCTGAGCACTGCATTTACACAGGTGATGTTACTACACTCTACTCTACAATACTGATACAATGTGACAGAGCTTGTCCAACGAAATGAATAAAGCTGAGTTGATAAGGCTTAATAATTAAAGATGCCTTAAATTATAGTACGAAATGATCAATGCTGCCAACCAGCCTCTCTTTCTCTCTCCCTTATTAAAGACCAACCAGCCTCTCTTCCGCTCTTCGTTTTTTTGGCATCGAACACGCTCCGAAAACCTGGTTTTTTGTAGAGTAGTTCACCGTTAAATGGCTAATTGGGAATTCGATGACGATACCATGGTTCAAATGTACGATGAGTGCGAACGTGGTAAACAGCCCCCCGAAGATGTCAACTTTGTTCCCGAAATGCAAATGGGAGCCCAAGTAAATGTTGCAGAAGTAGAGTTTGAACTATTTAGTGCAACGCAACCAAACATTGCAGTCCAGTGCATCAGACCGGTTCAAAAATCCCTCAATGTTCAGTTCAGGGAAGTACTTGCTCGATAGAACCCCGATAGGTCAAGCTCCAGCATGATGGGTCGTTCAGTCTTATGTTATTGCGAAGTCGTATGTAATGTCCTTGTTTCTAAAAGTCAAACAAATGCATGTCACCACTTTTATGGTTGCAAAGCGTACATTGATGCATAGAATCGCCAAGGATTGCAAAGTTGTAAAAAAATTCATGGATTGATGCACTGTTCACAGAGAGGGGTGCCCAGTACATAATTGAGATGCAAGTTGAGGTTAATCACTCAGAAAGAATGAATGTGGCAATTAAGAATGAAATGCTTCATAGGTGCTATGGTTCATTTCGAAGCTAAGGGTCATAATTATGTTGTATTGTTGGGTCGTTGTTATGTTGGGTCTTATTTATGTTGTTTTTTTGGCTCTTGGTTATGTTGTACTGGGTCGTAGTAATATATTTTTGTCGAATTGGCTGGACACAATTTTTATGTTGTATGTTGTTCATGTAAACTTGTTTGGCATGTTTAAAATGGTTTTTAAATAGTTCAAAACCAAAGGCGAGTTTCCAAAATTCGCAGAAAGGCGAGCTTTCAAAGCTCGCCATCGCATTCCCTAAACCAAAATAGGTCTATTTCTGTAATTATGTTAGAAACATGGCTAAATCCGTTATAGTTTTGAAAAAGAAGCCTACATACGTGAATAGCCCTTCTGTAAAATATTTGACACTGACTGCTTCACTGGTAACATTACGTTAATTCATAATTCGAGTAGAATTTTGACTAATGTAGCAATGGTTGCGGTAGAATTTAGGTAGTAAAAATGTTATTTTCTCTTATCACAATTATAGAGATTCTATAACAGTGTCGCTTTATTTTCATATACCAAGGGAGGTCGATTGTTAGTTATATCATGCAATCGTACATATCAAAATGTTGAAGAAACTTCAGTTTATCGTTTTCTTACGAAAATTGGTTAATAAATCATAGTATCTATTTTCTACGAAACGTGCGATTACTATCTGCAAATGACATTATAACATTACTTAGCAAACCATGACACTAAATTGCCCCCCATATGCAATATCTTTCAGGGAAAATGTTTTTTTGTTAATCCTAGGTTTATTTTTTACTGTTTGCAAATGACATTGTTAATCGGCCTTTTGGTCCGACTCTAAAAAGCATATCAAGCCCACTCGACTCAGCTTGTCACATGATACCAAATCCCGAAATCTCACAAAAACACTCAAGATTCAAGCTTGGGAGTAGTTGTGCGAGCGTAGGCCTCACAACACCTCATAACCAACTTTTCGTATCCCCAAAATGCAGTCCTTTTCAAATTTCGTATGCCTCATCTTCAAATCCCATTATTCGAATCCCTACTTCATCACATCGTCAGATTTTGACACCCTGCTCCTTCACACCACCATATTTTGACTTCCCTGACTTTGCGTCCCTCTCTTTACAACCCCATTCTTTAGTATCGCCAATGCCTCAAACCCTAGATTTTGATTCCCTCCAACACACCACACATACGTGATTTTGCATCCCCACACGATCGCATTCCTCCTAAAAATAGTAACCTTGAAAAGATGCACTCCACCTCATTTTCGTATCCCTTAGGATACGAATTTCGTATCCCTCGGAATAAGAAATTTCGTATCCCAGGGATAGTGTTTCCTATCCCTACAGGATATGAATTTCTCATCCTTTGGTATGTGAAATTCGTATCCCTCAAGGGGATGTGAAATTCGTATCCCCAAGGGGGTATACGAAATCTTGTGTTACGATGCAGGGGATGCGAATTTTAAGATGCAGCCAATTCTAGGATGCGAAATTTGCTGTTGTGGTCCCCAAATCTCACTTATTCCTACCTAATTCACTACCTATAAATACCCCTTTTCTCATCCTTCAAGGATTTGGCATGATTTGAGTGCACTACAAAGACCTAGAATATCATTAATGGCTGTCTAGAACTTGGGGAAGAAGAAGAACATATATTTTTCTTCCAACACTTTACATATACATAATATGACTCTAAAAAACTTAGCTAAAATTTATATGATGATGCCTTGTACTTGTAACCAACAATAACCAATGAAATCCAAAAACGACTTCAAACTGAACGTAGGTTCAATATGAACTGAACCACTATAAACTTCCATGATATCCACTTACAACACTTTTATTTTCCGTACATGAAACACTATTTTTGAGTAATTGAGAATCCTTAGGTGTGACGACAATTTTAGTCGTCAACACTTTGGTCATTAATTGAGAACTTGAACTTGCTTCTTTCTGTATAACTTTGGTCTCGACTTCGAAACACTATTCATGTTTTCTCGACCTAACATTCGAGTCTGCTAACGGTGGTAAAAAAATGGAAAGAACCGAATTGTCAGAACCTCCATAGTAGCTGAGACTGCTACTTCTCATCAGCCCCGAACCCGGTCGACTTGGAAATCGTTTCTCCTTGTGACCCCGATGATCCGACAACCCAAGCTCAAAAAAAATTTGTAAGATAGAACTCGAGAGCTTAATGACACGTTGAACACAAACATTGAACTAATGTAATGACTCCAGGAAAGCCAACGCCACGTCACTTGTCTTTAACATAATCAGAATAGCGCTCATCCACAACTCAATGCCTCAGAAAATTCTTATTTCGATGCTCGCCTTGGTGGTTGAAGCCAAAGAAGGAGGACGACTGTTAATGCTAACTCCCTCGCCAATATGAATGCCAAGGGAAACGACAACAACAATGGAAACGGTAATGGAACTACCATAACTTTCAATGAGGAAATGCATCAACGCGACCATTCCTGTTTAGTTATTAACAATGAATCTGGTCCTAGTAACCCCTCCACGATAGAACCCAACTACCACCGCTCTGAACTTAGGGTCTACGCGTTCAGTAGTCCAACAGGCTCAACGTCATTAACCCTACCAAAATCAAGTAAACGAGATTGACGACATGGATGAAGATGACCTCGATGTCCATCATTGAAGACGTTCATGGCCTGGAACTCCTGAGTTGAACCGCGACCGCTGGGTTCCATTGGAGGTTCAACCTACGTACCTTACCGAAATGATCCGAACGATAGTCAGAGAGACGCGGGGAAGCACCACCGGCATTTGGGAAAACAACATGAGGCGTAACCCTTTTATTCGGGCCATCCACGAGGCAGAATGGCCTCGATGTTTTAATATACCCCAGCCAATGACTAACGCAGGAAAGACTGATCCCTGTAACTTTCTAAATCATTATGAATGACATATGGGCTCCAGTCGAGCCATTGATGCCATTAAGTGCAAGTGCTTCCCGATTCTCCTTAAAGACACGACTATTCTTTGGTTTACATGACATCTAGTTTGATCCATCTCCACCTTCAACCAACTCGTTTCTGAACTAATAAAGAAGTTCTGAATGCACGTTGCAAGGACAAAGGATACTCTTACTCTATTGAACCTCTACAAGAGTATGGGGAGTCTCATAAAAGTTACCTCGAACGCTTCAGCACCGGCTTCGCTGAGGTTGAAGAACCAAAGCCATGAAATGTGTTGGTCCAACTTGCTAAAGGCCTCCTACCCAACTCCAAATTCGGAGCCTTAATCGACAGAAAGAAACCCAGGACCTTGGAAGCTTTCTACGAGGAAGCCAATCAGTTTCTTTGTCAAAAGGAAGCATGGCGCAGCACGGTTGCTCAAGGCGGTCACCCCCAATAACCCTCACCCAGGCACTGCCATGGATAGTATTAAAGGTAAATAAGTCAGAGAATCTTTCGACAAGGGTAGAGAGGTGATCGCACTCAAGCTCAAGCTGGACAATGGCAGACCCAACGGTCACAATAACAACAATTAGGCACCCAGGGATCCAGAGAAGCACAACCACTATCCCACTTACACGAACTGCACTCCAATCAATTGAGAGTTGGAGGCAATTTCTCTTGAGACATGTACCGTCATCCAGTAGAAGAAAACAAACATGAGAGAATTTACCAACTATAAGAAGAACTCTGACAAATACTGTAGATTCCACGACATGTTCGGGGATAAGACGGCGACTGCCGCCACCTCAAGGAAGCTATAGAAAATCTCATCTGATTGAAATGCTTGGAGCAATAAATCCAAGAACCTGCTCCTCCAGAAGCAGTTGCGGGTCCTTCAACGCCCGCTCTTCCTCCAGCTAGTGTAGCCCCAGGGGCATCCAACCAAAGACCACGTTGCATCATGATCAACACCATTTGCGGTGGTCCTCACCCCGTAACTTCCGGTGTATGGAGGAACACCAATTCCAATAAGCATTCCACCCACGAAGCATGTTCCTCCTTGGACGAATCCATCCCCGCCAATCTTCAAATGACAATGCAGGATGGTATTGTCCACCGCGAGAGAGGGAGTATACGGGAATTGAAATCCCAACCATAGCCCTCTCGTTATTTCTGCAAACATAGGGCCAGGCTATGTCTAAAGAATCCTCATCGATTTTGGAAGCTCTATTGGCATAATCTTCAAGTCGGCCTATGACCAAATGAAACTTGAGGCCAAAGACTTGAAGCCTTTCCACATCATTGTTCATGGTTTCAATGGCTCCTCCAATCAAATGGTAGGACTAGTAGTCCTAACCATTAAGATCGGAGATGGGGATCGAAGCAAGGTCCAGATCTTCATGTTTGTTGTCATCAATGTCTTCTCTCCTTACAACATCTTTCTCGGATACACTTTCCTTGCAGAGTTCAGAGTCAACATAGCACCTTGGTCCCTTCTTATGAAATTTCCAACCGATAACAGGATCGGAACCGTCAAGGGTGACCAAGCCATAAGTAGAGCTTGTTACCTCGCCGAATGGGGGGATACTATTAACAAGCAGAAAGGCAAAAGCGTAGAGCCACCTCTCTATGCCAAAACTGCCATTGCATAGAAACCACTGGAGTCTGGGTCTTGGCTTAGGCGTCACTACCATCTTTTTGACGATATCAGTCCATGGGAAGATAAAGAGCATAATTTTGAAAGGGGTACCCCGATGTAACCAATTATCGACATTCCAATCAACCACGTCGATCCAACAAGGGTATTGAAGATTGGATTGCAACTCCACCCTAAAATAAAGGAAGAGCTAGTGGACTTCTTAAGGGCCAACCTTGATGTGTTCGCTTGGACCTACTCAGATATATGTGGCATTCGACCAAGGAAGCATCGAATTTTAGGAATTGAAAGATTGACGACGTTCAAAGAGGGGGTGGATAGGCAGCTCAACACGGCTTTATCCGCAACTCCCTCTACCCTGAATGGGTCTCTAAGCCGGTCTTGGTCATTTAAGCACATGGCAAGTGAGGAACATGTGTCAACTACTCAGACTTGAACAAACTTGCCTGAAGGACATCTTCCCACTTCCAAAGATCGATCGGCTAGTTGATTCAATTGTCGGCTACTAACTTCTCTCCTTCATAGATGCACACTCAGGCTACAACCATATTCTAATATACCTTCCAGATCAGGACCACACTTCATTTGTAACTGACCTTGGGGTCTACTGCTATATTGTCATGCCTTTCGGTTTCAAGAGTGCTGGAGCCATCTATCAGCGACTGGTCAATTGCATGTTCAAGGACCGGATCGAAAGATCCGTCAAGGTTTACATGGATGATATGCTTATGAAAACAAGTATGTTAAATGACCAAATCAACGGCCTTGTAGGAATATTTGATGTCCTCTGTAAATATGGCATGAAACTTAATCCTATGAAATGCTCTTTCGCCATTATGTCGGGAAAGTTCCTGGGTTTTATCGTCAATTCACGGGGTATCGAAGCTAATCCAAAAAAAATCCAAGCTATCTGGGATATTCAATCCCCTCAGAGTGTCAAAGATGTTCAAAGATTAAATGATAAATTGGCCGCTCTAAGTCGATTCATCTTAAAAGCTATTGAAAAATGCATTCCCTTTTTCGACTTGCTTAGAAAAGGGAAGCGCAACTTCACATGGACACCAGATTGCATCATTGCATTCCAGGACCTCTTGAAGCACTTAGAGTAACCACATATCTTTTCCAAACCCATGGATCATGAATACTTATACATCTATTTGGATGTTTCTATGCAGGCAATTAGCTCTACGCTTGTGCACGATGAAGATCGTGCCCAACGGCCTGTTTACTACATCGGCAAGAGGTTGACAGGAGCAGAAAAGAATTATCCAAAACTTGAAAAGCTTGCTTACTATCTGTTGATCTCTTCCTTGAAGATACGATCATACTTTCAGTCTCATCTAATCAAAATCTACGCTGATCAACCAAGATGATAAGTCCTGCAACGACCTGAGGCGTTTTAGTAACTTTCAAAGTGGAACATAAACTGAGACAATTTGAGATTACTTTCGTCCCTCGTCGATCCATCATCGGACAAGCCCTCGCAGACTTCATAGCAGAGTTCACTATTCCCTAAGAGCCTCCTCCAAAAGGCCATGAGCCTCCAAACATTTAGTGGAAACTATTCATGGATGGATCATCTAACATTCAGTGTTATGGTGTCGGAATTGTATTTATTACTTCCGAGGAACGCTCAATCTGTTACTCTTTAAACCTCGACTTCCCTTCCACCAACAACGATACAAAATATGAAGCCTTGATTGATGGACTTAGAGTTGCGATTGAACTCAACATCAAGTCTACCCAGATTTACTCTGCTCACAGCTCATGGTACGCCAGGTGTAGGGCGAATATCAAGCCAAGAGGGCGTGGCTTACTATCTACCTTGCTCGTGTCCGCGAACTGCCTACCCACTTTGAGCACTACATCATTACACACATCCCTCGAAGTACTCGACTCTTCGAGTATCGATCAGATGCAGACTGATTCGATATCAATGATAGAGATTGATCCCAAACCCGAGTCTTGGATGACACCGATTGAGAACTACGTGCTTTATTGAATCCTCCCTGGTATATCCAAAGAAAGACGAGCACTCATTCACAAATTGAAAAGATACTTCATTCAATAAGAAGTGCTCTACCGAAGAGGATTCTCTAGTCCATTACTCCAGTGTGTAGCCCACAACAACACCGACAGTATACTGTTGGATGTGCACGAAGGCGAGTGCAATGACCACACTGAAGGGCAAAATCTACCAAGGAAGATTCTCAGATATGGTTACTTCTGGTCAATACTTGGCCGAGACGCAGCTGACTACTGCTGCAAGTGTGACAAGTGCCTGAGGTTTTCAAAGATTTCAAGATCCTTGCCTATTGAGCTAACGTGTTGATCATTTTCCATGTGCGGAATAGATACCATTGGGACTCTTCCGATGGCAAGGGGTGGTGCACGTTATGCTATTGTCGCAATTGATTACTTCACCAAGTGGGTCGAAGCCGAGCTGCTTACTACCATTACAACTAAGAAGTAATCAACTTCGTCGTCTGCAACATCATCTGTCGTTTTGGAGTACCCTGGACTTTCATTTTCGATAACGGGACCCAATTCGAAAATGCTGAGCTCAGGACCTTTTGCCAACGACACAACATTGAGAAGAAATTCTCAGTAGTAGCTCACCCTCAGCCCAATGGGCAAGTCGAGGTTGTCAACGAAGTGATTAAATCAATTATCAAGAAGCGACTCGAAAAGGCTAAAGGATTATGGGTAGACAAACTCCCTCTAGCCCGTTGGGCTTACCGAAGTACTCATAAGTCAACGACTAGCCACACTCCTTTCTTCCTCTCCTATGGATCAGAAGTCGTTATTCCCATTGAGCTCAAGCTCCAATCTCATCGAGCCACTTACTATGATCCGAAGACTAACCGAGATCTCCTCCTAGAATCACTTGACTTACTTACAGAGAAAAGAGACGAAGCTGAACTCATAGCTCTACTCGATGCCAATGAGTCGCCTGATACTTCAACTCAAAAGTCCGTCCAAAGCGCTTTGACATTAGCGACCTCGTCCAGAAGCATATCCTTCCCACATAATTGATTTCGGTCCTCGTTGGAAAGGTCTGTACGTCATACAATGGAGGCTTGGAGAAGGAACCTTCAAGTTAATGATTGTTGATGGCGTTGAACTCCTAAGCTATACAATTATGCCTCGCTAAAGCCACGCAATATCCTCATTATAGCACATAACCCTCTTTAATCGCTACGCTATTTCAATTTAGCACCGATGAACATTAGATCCTCTTTTAGCCCCACTTTTTTCTGCTACGTTTGCTAAATCAAGGAGTTTTTGCATCTACTTTAGCAGTATTAATATATAGAGCTTGATTTGACTAGTTTTCTTTTTAAAAAATTCAGTAAATTTATCCCAAAGGGCTAAATTTTAGGCAAAAGTCCTAATATATGGTAATAATCAATTACACTTGTCAAATTTAGCATACATAATTATGTTATTCTTTAATTTTGTTATATAAGATTAATTACTACTAGTTTCTTGTACATATGTAATGTGAGAAAGATGTGTAATTAATTTTCAAATATTCAGTTTTACATATAAAGAACTGTTTTGCATAGGCCTGGACTTTTTTACCATATTACCACTTGCTAACCATTACTAACCGCTACCAACAGAAGTGGTACCGAACAATTGGTAACCGATTTGATTGGTACGGTATACCAAAGCGCATAAAGATATGCGGTACGGTAATGGTAATTGAGCGTTAATAATGGTAATTACCATACCTACCGCATATCTTAAACAATGTATATTTATATTCTTATATTTCATAGTATATTCTTATTACATAACATTGAACTTCCAATATGTAATGATTTAATAAAATACCAAGGAAAATACTATTACGATACAAGATTGAATACAGTTTTTATCAAATATCTTAGAAACAATATAATTTATATGATATTTTAGTTTATCCACAACATTTTCTTGCATGTTTGATCACACAAAATAAGGTAGATACATAATAATATAATAACAAAAAAAATCAACTTTAATATTTAATATTTTAACATGAAATATTGTAAATAAAAGGATCTCATATTAATAAATGGTAAAAACTTATTACTGACCTCTACCAACCATAAACCAAATTGTTGGTAACCAATTTCTTTGGTTGGTAATTGTATGATTTTTTTTCTATTACCATATAAGTTGGTACGGTAATGGTTTTGAATACAAAGTTTCGGTACTGAACCGATTCCACCCCTAGTTTTGCGCCTCCTCTATATCCCCGATATTTCCTCGCTTTATCTCTACTACACCTTTTTGCACTTCTACGGCAATAGAACCGCGCGCTTTGACTGCACAGCTCTCAAGAGCGTGGAACAGTGAACATCTCTGCTGCTATTTCACTTAATCTAGTGTACAGATTTACTGCTTTCCAATAATGTTTTGTTTTCTTCGATTCAACGCATTGCAAAGTAAAGGCCATTACTGTAACGACCCAGAAATTTGGAACCAATTTAAAATTTCCAAATTTCGTAAAGATCATAATTAATTTGGATTTGGGCAGGCATAAAATTGAAATAGTCCAAAAAGAATGAAATTTAGATTAAAAATAGTATGTTTACAAAGAAAGTAGTAGCTAACGAACTCGGATTTCAATGGAATCAGTTTCATTTAATCCGAAATGATGAAATTAGGTAACCAACCAGGTTGCATCAAACATGGCATCCGTTAGATATGTTATATTCACAAAAGATTCAAAATTTGAACTAAAAAGGATGATTTTGAGAATATTTTGAGAACTGTATATCGCTAGACAGTGAGACCACCTCGTTGGATCTAGAATAGTGATTTTTAGTACTTAGAGAAGTTTCGCATAAAATGGCATCCGTATGTGGAAGAGGAAAACTAAAAGGCCAAAATTTGAAATAAATTTTGACGGTAATTGGAATTTGATAGCCCTAACGGCAAAACTGAAACCTAATACCTATCCAAAAAAATTTAGAACATAGAATATTAGCTATGTATGAAGTCTGGGGAAATCCCATATAGAATATAGAAAATTATTAAGAAAATTAAATTAAAATAAATTATTTGAAAATCCAAATGAACTCTGATTTTGGAATTAAACACATAAGACTGAAGTACGTTAGAAAACGGACAATATGGTTGAAGAATTTTTGAAAACCGTTATTGTTTGTTACTCCGATTCGAGGCCGGAAGGTGCTTGAGAAAGCGCTCTTTACTATTCATAAGTGGATAAGCATGAAACTCAAGGTCTAATCCAAGCCACACATTTTCTACCCTTGGATTTAAGACACATAAGCAATTCACACCCTTTTCACCCTTATAAATACCCACCACCCTTACCTTCTTTACCATCTCATTCCCTTTCATCTCTTGAGAATCTTCTTCTTCCTCCCTCTTCCTTAAGCTCATAGCCATGGCCGAAAATCATTAATAAAAGAAAGAAAGAAAGAAAAAAGGAAGAAAAAGGGAAAGGAGGGCAAGATTAGGAGCAAGGGACCCTTAGGCAAAAGCTTGGACTTCACGGGGTGATAAAAACTAAACTTTAAAGGGTTTTGTTGCTTGATTTAATTATTGCATGTAAGGTGTTTGTTGAAATGTTTCTTAGAGTTTTGGCGGTGAATTCATGGATGATTTGATGGTATATAATTGCTAAAAATCCTTAAATAGGTTCATGAAGCAAAAAATGGCAATTTGTTTGGAGTTTGGAGTGAAAACCTTTATGTTAGGTTCACAAAGTTACACCTTTATGGAATATCATAAATATACATGCCTTGATTTAATTTTGGTAGTATGTTTGGGTTATTAGTAAGTGATTTGATGTGGGAAAAAATTAAACCGTTAAAGATTCGATCTTTAGGTAAAATTTGGGTAGTCCCTTAAGTAGGTGTGAAAAACTCACTTTATAAACGGTTTTAATTAGTTAGTTTAAGAGATGCACATGTGGTGTTTGATTAAATATCTCATAGAAATTTTGGGGTGAATTTGTAATTATATTGGTGGTATATGATTGTTAACGGTTTCTAAATAAATTCATGAGGTTGATGTGGTTTGAATGGTTTATTTGGTTGATCAATGGTTATGAATACTATTTGGTTGTTAATTAATAAAATGGAACCCAATTTTGACATCGACATCTGATCTTAAATAACCAACGAGTTTAGTTACAACTCGTTAGACACATGACATCTTGTTTATGTTTATTGAATGTTTGATATACCCAGACTCTCAGGTTATACAGGAGTTGAATGAGTCTCATTCCAGAAATTGGATTTTAAATGATTATTTTAATAATAAAATAATCAGAAAAAATGAAACTATTTTGGACGAATGAATAATGTTTTAAATAAAAAACACCTAATATGCAGAAACCACGAGTAAATCAGTCCCGGTTGTAAGATCCGGAAAGATAAACGAGGTGTATAACAAGGTAAGGAATGCTGCAACCAGTGCGATGAACTTACCTGGCCGATGTTTATTTATTTGGGCAAGGATCGGAATGGATCGAAAGGAAAGCCCGAATGTTCATTTAATAATTTATTAAACGTTAAACGTAAGGAAGATACTCATCTTCGTATAATGAATCTGAATTAAAGATAAGTGAAACCTGGAGTTTTTCAATTAATTAAATTAAATTGGAATTAAATGAAAACTATATTTGTTAACGGTTGAGATAAGTCTCCATAGATGGAGACTTAGACTATTTGAGGAATTTGAAAGGCGTTAGCCAATATTCCTCTTATAGTGTTGGTTGGATACGGAGATTAATATCAACTATAAGCAGATATGATTTCCATGACGATTCCACTTTAAATAGAAGATGATTTTGGGTTTATCGTGAACGGTGTTTTAAGTGACATTGGCTCTTTAACCCAGTTAAAGACAGGATTTATTTCCTAAGATAATCATTAAGTAATTATTTTTGAGATTAAAACTAAGTGGAGTTTTAATAAATCATTAATTAGATTGAAATGAGAATAGGGCAATGAAATTTACCATATTCAAGAAATATTCGAGAATGGGGTACAACCAGTTTTACTCCATGCGATAGTTAAATCTTTAATTAGATTTAAAACGTTAAATGGTAATTGAATTTACTAGTAACACAATGAGGGTTAGATGTGGAGTACTACTAGTTTTTCTCCATGGGATGAATAGGTTGGGATTTGGGATAATAAAATGAATGATTAATTCGGTAAGGCTTGTTAATTCCTACTAGATAATGAACCTTAATTTGGTTTAGGTTATGAAAAGATATTGTAAAATCTTTTGCAATGGGTTTCAAAGAAAGATTTATACAAGAAGATTTAAATGAATTAAATCTTTGATAAGATTTGTAGGAATAATTCCCAATTTAATGAATATTTGAATAAAGTAATATTCTGGATTGGAATGAGGTTCATGAGATTTTTTATACCTATTGGTTTTAAAAGATGCGCTAATTATTTGAAAACGTCGGGTTTTTACCCATTCCGAATAATTATACGACGTGATGCTGATATCAAGATGAAGAGGATGGTGGTTGAAGAGCGGTATTCTTCACATCGGATGGATAACTTTTCGATTCCTCGGGGTCGCTCCTCAAGAGGTTAAAGTGACAACATTATCTCACAGTTCTTGAAGCGTATCGGATTGCAAGGACTTGCATTCCCAGGCGGGGACGTGGAATCAAGTGCTTTCGGTTTCGTTCCTATTCCCGGAATGGACTTGTTGATGGGTTTCATGTCTGACACGGTATTGTATAAAATTCAGACAGACATTTACTAAACATACTTCTTTTTGGTGGCAGAGAATTTATTCTCTTGCTTAACACCCTTCTTTGAGACGTACGAGCTTAAAGGTTGTATGTTGGTGAATAGCAATTTGTTTTTTAAAGAATGATAGTGTGGCATGATAAGTGGAAAGGATCAAGGCTTTTTTTGAAAAGCAGCGCCATGTGGTTGAAGATCAAAGCATGGCTTAAATGCGTAGCTTTGTGTATGACGTGACCTCGCGGATCTCACGACCTAGAATGAGCTGAAACAGGACTATAGACCGTAGGGGTAGGGACTTAACGTTCCATCTAGCAAAAGGTAATGCCATGGTATGGACCCCAGGCATTTACTTATGTGGTTTGTTGGATGAGGCACCTAGGACTAGGTCAATATACCTAGATGACAGTCTACGCACAGACTGAGGGATGTTATGTTCAGGCTGTTACTTTAATCCACGAAGTAAGGTGGATTGACCCTGCCGCTCTAAAGGAGCCAGACGGGATCCTAGAATCTAGTGGGGGGTATGAATCGGACTGGGAAGATCCTTAGCCCAGGCTCATTGATGGAAATCCAACTTTCAGTACGAAACCTTTTACGATTTTTAAGTTGTATACCTATGTAGCCAACATAGTGGGATGAGGCACTATGCGAGCTAAGATTTATAAATTCATAATTCAAAACGATTTTTCCACACTCTAGACATTATTATAATATCAAATGGCTTGGTTTTTAAACTATACCAAGCATGTTTTACGATTATAAGGCAAACCCCTATCCTCTGGTGTTCTCTTGCATTGTGTGATTGGACCTGGGGCTTATAATCGTTCATTTTTCTAAAGTCATGTTTTCAAAACCTGGTTTATAGTTGCTATAATTTGGTTCTGGTTGCCATGGTTGTGCACGTATCCTTGGGAGGAAACCCATTCCGCGACATGCAGCATGGTCCCGAGATACCTTACTCGAAATAAGGCTAAGTATAAGATTAGTTAATGAAGTTTTCTCACATCAGTCCTATGACTGACTCGTAGTTTGTTTTACCCTTGCAAACTGCGGGTGCCCACAATTTCCACACGGGCAGTCTGTTAGTTTGTTTCTCAGTTTTCAAGATTGGGTTCATGCTTAAAGACTTGGAGTTCCAGAGAGAGGAGTTTCATATGAAGGCCGAACATACTCTATTATTGGTATATTATGATAGGTCTTTATGGAGTAATGGTATGTAAAATAAGATTTTGTATTCAAAAATGTTTCGGCTGCAATAATATATTCTTATTATATTTTTTTCTGTTCCGCTATAAGCTTTGTATTCCGCTATGTTTGCTCTTATAAACCCTAACACAATGTACTTTTGCTTACCTTGAATCGACGTGGGTTTCGGTTTTTGGTCGGTTTGAAGTAAGTGAAAGTGCAGGTCATCGCAATTACTGCCAAAGTTATCAGTAAAGAAAGTTTCAAATGCCCACGTACTTGGTGTATTTACTTTCTACGTAGTATGTTTGAGAAACTATTACAACTGACTTGCATGCACGAGCTCACAATGCTGGATCGGCACCCTAAAGCTTGGAACCAATCCCCTAACTCGAGTCTCGAACCAACGATGAGACCGAGTATAAATAACTCAATTCAAGTCACGAACCAACGACGAGACCGAGTATAAGTAACTCAACTCGAGTCTCAAACAAACGATGAGGCCATGTATAAATAACTTGGGAAGCTCATTAACTTGAGTTTCCAACTCCAGTTTACAAGTCTCTAGACTTGGGGGAAACTCACCAGCCGGATGAGTGTGACGTCGATCGCTCACTCAGCTCCATCCAACCCATAGGGTCTAGATCTGGATACCAAATTGGTGAATCAACGACATTCTCAAACTCTAACCGGAGCAAAACGACGGGAGTGTCTAAAGGATGAATCAACGATGTTCATGCCTCCTCGCGACTCGGGATCAACGAATGAAAGGAGATCCGAGAGGGGAGGTACCAAAGCTGAAATCTGAACGATTCGAAGCTCCAGACAGAAGGCAAATCCCGAGAGCGCAGTCAGCACAAACAACCTTCACATGATTTGAGAATCTCAAGAGCGAAGCCATAGACAACGTTTGCCCAAGTGTGACGACGAGTATATTTACGCAAGTATGAACACTGGAAAGTGTAGACGAAAGTTTTAACACTTAAAAAACATGTAATATAAGCAAAGTCAACTAAAAATTACGTTCACATCAAAAGCAAACAATAAATGTCTGTATTTCTTTCTAATGACATGGTGTTAATGAAAACCACACCATGCCTCCAAAAGTGAGGGTCGTACTTGTGTATACTATCGGTCTACATAATCAAATACTTTATAACCATCACTTGGACGACCCCTCCTTCTTTTTCTTCTTTGCAGATTCAACACTGGACGGATCGTCATCAATCTTCTTACTCTCATCCTGGAGGTGCCTTCACCTCTTTCCCTTCCTGCCCTTGGTCGGAGAGACGGACTTATGTGACACTACCTTGAATTCCCTTCATCATCCTCGCCACTCATGATCTCAGGATTGTCCCCCAATCATGGGAGGGATCATTTGCAGGAGTTTGGGAGTGATGCTGGTAGCAAGGGCTAGTATCGTCTGGGTGCCCTCTTTCTTCCCGGCCTCTTTGGCCTTCTTTGCCTCCAGCTCAGCCCTCTTCTTGGCCTCTCTCACTGCTTTTTGTTCGGACAATCACCCGGCCTTGAGCTACCTGGCTGTATCCTCCTACAGCTTCTTAAACATGTCATCGGCCTTCTTCTTTTTGGCCACATTATCAGCCCTTTTCTTAGCAGCTTCATCGTCGGCTTTCTATTTCTTCTCTACCTGAACTTTGGCAACAACCTCGTCCTCTGCCTTCTTCCTGGCCTCCACTTGAGCAGTCTACAGGGCCGCCTCGTCGGCCTTCCTCTTCTTCTCCAGCTCCTCAACTTGGCGAGCAGTTGGGACTTCTGTACCTCCGCCAAATCGTGCATGGTCCGCACACTTGCATCTACCGGCACTGTCACTTAGGTCTCTTGTCCATTCTTTATCTCACCTTCCACCGTAAACAGGTCCTTATAGCTTTCAAGTTCCACATCGAAAAATGTATCCAAGGGACTGCCACCTTCTCCAACCTATGCTTCCTGCTGTTGTATATAACAATTCTATGATTTTTGTTTGATGATAACAAATATATATATATTATAAATGTGTTTACTATTGTAATATTCTACTACATGATAGACAAAATTAAATATTTATATTTAAATATAATACTACTGTACAAGAGTTTAAATATTCAAATAGTGCTTTATTTAAATATAATATTTTATTTCTACATATGAATAGTACAAATTTATAACTCCACTATTTGTACATCTCACTGTAGCACAATACATTTCATTTCGTATTCAATTTCATATACACAGTTCTTCACAACAACACTCAGTCACACAAGTTACATTTTATTTACAGACTCAGTGACTTTTCACTCTATTTCATACATACATTCACTCATATACATTCACTGTCTCACACTTGTCTTCTGTCCGCTTCATTGTCAGCCTAGTCATCTGCATACCTGTCACAAAAACACACACAGTAAACTGAAACAAAATAATATTAAATTCTAGCAGATATAATTTTATTTTAAAATTTATTTACCTTAGAATTTTTGTGTGTTTCTCATCATATTTCATGACTTAATCTGATATGTATATATATCCATTTATGTCTAGACAGCTTGTGATATTCGCAGTGATACACTGTAAATACCACAAGGTAGACAATATCTCTAGTGCTCACAAACATACATACACACATACATATTCTGCACATACACGTATACACATACATGTGTATGTATATACATATATATTTTTGTGCAGGGGAAAAACGATCAAATAACAGTGAGTGGGCATGTACCAAGAATTTCAATACAAGTGACATAGCACGCATGGAATATCACATATATACAAACATATATATACACACATTTGTGTATATATACATGAATGTATACAGTGTCATGTATAAGGCAACATGATCACGAACATTCATCCAGACTCAAGAGTCAACATGACGGCAAGATCAAAATGGTTACAGAGACCAACTTCTCATGTTCATGGCCAAGCTCAAATACATGCACGCACAAGTATGTACACAAAAATGAACAAAATGGAGCAAGACCAAGTGCAAGTCCATGAATGACCAAATCTAGGTGTTCAAGTCACAAGCAAGAAATACAAGTCTGCTCGGCAAGCCAGCAAGCATGAGTGAGGTGAAACATGTCTCATGTACGTGGCATGTATGGACAACATACATGGAGTACAAACACAACTACGATGATGAAGTCAAGACAGACCAAGAATAGTGGCTTAGGTAGAAACCAAAGCATTTGCATGCAACTATGTACATGCATGCACAAATACACACACGGTGCAACAACTCAAGTGTAACAAGGAACACGCAAGGCCAGTTTCAAGGTCTAGCTCAAAAATGGTCCAAACATGCTAAAACACAAATGTAGGACCAAGAACAAAGATGGTAGCAACAATATATGGACAATGCGAACAGTAAATGGTGGCTCATCACAACAATACAGACAATTGCAAGCATGGCATATCAAGCTCGAGTTCACACAAATAAATATGTATAGCAATGTAACCACAGGGCACAACGAAACAAACTATGTTGTTCAGCACAAATATACAAGTGATACACACATATATATGTGCACATGATTTATATATATATGTGTGTGTGTGTGTGTGTGTGTGTGTGTGTGTGTGTGTTGTATCGATATCATTGTAACGACCCAAGGAATTTCGACCTTGAAAATCAACAAAAATCACCATGTTGGCTATCCAGGCATCGTAATATCAGATCATTAATAGAAAGAAGTTAGAGCATTAGAAATAGAAAAGAAAGAAAAATTAGAATAGAAGAAGAAGAACACAACAGAACAGAGTAAACACGAATCTCACAGCGGAATGAATAAAATATATTATATAACAACTTTGGAAATACAAACTGGTAACTGTATATACATACCATTATCATAGCGGAAATAAACTCTATATATCTAACTCTAAAGCCTCCTGGTCCAAGCTCCTTCTCGTATCTGGAAAATTCCGACTACTTGACTGCCCATACAAATTTGGGCACCCAAGAGTTTAGGGAGAACAAAAAAAAATAAACTCTGGGTCAGTCATGTGACTGGGTGAGCAAACTTTAATCATTTTGGTTTAACATTTCAAAATCCTTTGCAAAGAAAGGAAAATCGCAGGACCAATCCACACGGATGGTTTTTACCTTATGATGGCCCAAACATTTCTTAAAATCAATACTTATCTGATATTATAGTAATGTCTAAATCAAGTAAATAACAATCTAGCAGAATGCTTTCATCTCACGCTATACATATATGATATACAATCAAAAACCACGGGCTCTTATTGGGTAATGGATTTCCAACTATGAAAAGGTATGGAACCACCTTCCGATCAGTGTACTCTAGAAGCGATACACTAGAGTTCAACAAGAAAATCTTGCAACTCGGCCACACATGACCGGCCATTCATTTCGCTTGAATGTTCCGAATATATTGTCAACTTATGGTTGGTGTACCAACATAACCATTCCCGGGAGATATAGAAGCGAAGGAAGTAACAAATATGAATATTCTCTAGATGGTGACAATATACCCTCATTGGGTGCGACCCACTTAGCCATGCTGCCTGCTCGATTTCTATCATTTCCCAATTGATGAGGCTTGAGGCCATAACCTATCACTATACAGATCATGTCTTTATTTACTTTGAATGCCACATTATCATACCCACCAAATCACAAATTGATTTCTCCAAAAATACCGCGGGTATAAAGCTAAAAGAAACAAATTTCTTCGCCACCAAACATAAGTACGTTTGAAGAGATCAATTTACGCGATCTATTTGATATAGTCTGGCATGCATTCGTCCGTACAGGTTGTCCTGTGTCTGGACAAAACGAAGGCACTATTCTGTAAATCCATTTTAGGCAATCTCTACCTAGGATTGACAGAACAACCCTTGCATAAACTTCGTCTTCAATTATCTTCATCATTTTTGATTCGCAACGCTTATGCCCATACAGAGTGGTTTTCAGATAATAAATATGATCCCGATCTCTCCGTGTTGACAATGGAAATGTTTAGTAACTTCGATAGTCAGTTATTTAACTATTAAAGGAAAATATGTGTACAAACAACGATCGTATTTCCAAATGGAAATCTTACCGATCAATCATCATTCAACACTGATCCTTTTTAATAGATTTATCAATAATCATTTCATTTCCCAATTTCTCAAATAATTTTCCAAATCACTTAGCCTCTCACAATTTCTTGGAAAAATGTTTCCATTTAATTTAGACTATTATTTTCTATATTTCAGAAAATATATCTTATCAATATCGGAAAACATTTCCATTTTTAATGCGCACCACTACTCTTCTCAATCCATTAGTCACTAATTGTAAATTAGTAAGAGAGCAATTCCCTAGGTATTAACCCCGAAGGCCGAAACCAACAATAGATCAATACCCAAAAAGTCGTTCAACTTAACTAGTCTCCAATTATTTTCAAATTTTCTTAACTCCATTTAAATCTGCAAAACGTTTGCTTTTAAATCATTATTCACTTTAAGATGTGAATATTATTCCTTTACAGAAAACAAAACTCATTTTATTAAATCAAATCTTGATTTACATAAATATTTTCATTACAGTTTAAAATTCCATCTATCTAGTTCTTTTATAAATTCATATTTGTATTCCACTCCATAACTCCATTCTCAGGTTAACACTCTGTTAATTATATATCAGGTTTATAACTAAACTCGAACACATCTTTGATTACAAATTATTGGTTTTTAAACCAAATATTATTCCTTTTGTCAAATTATAAATTTTATGATATATATAATTTCTATAAATAAATTATTTTTAAAATATCCGACATCATCGGATTATAATTACAAATCCTTACGGGTTTTATTTGACTCTTATTCCCATTTCGAACCTCGAAATAAATTCAACACTTTCCCTTTCCACTACCCATTTTTAAATTTAACATTCACAGATTATTTAAAGATGATTATTTAAAAATAATTATTTTATTCCATTTAAAAATATCGTTAATAAATAAATCTGTTTGTTTGATTATAATTAAAACAAGTTATTAAAACTCCAAATGCTTTATCTTTGAATATATTTTTGGTACTTTAATACAAATTATTTCAGGTCAATGTTATTCAAACATCCCAAAACACACAATAATCGATCACCAATTATTTGTCACATCATATAATACAATATATGAAAATAACAATATAATTATTGAGGAATCCAGTTGATCCCTCCAACCAGTTTCCCTGCATCCATAGATGTTAATCGACATTTTTTTAATATCAATAATGATAAAATAAATAGAATCGATATTTAACTAACGGTTTATATATATAACTGTGTTTGAAATTTCAAACAATTAATAAGAAAATCATCCAAACAACCATCACACACAGCATTCAATCATTTTCATCAATATTAAATAACATGTATAGAATTATAAAACTGAATAGAGTTAGTGAGATTACTCACATTGTTCATTTTATCGTTGAATAACGATAAACGTTCAACAGTTCCATTCAGGCGTTTTGTTTCGCCACAAATCCAAACGACCTCTAAATGGCTCCAAACTAGCTTCATAGTGTAGCCTGCGTCCATACGATTATCGAATTAAAACTCCAGACGGATTAAAAATCTGACTACGTATGTACACAATATTATAATTATAAGTCGTATATATTATTGAATTAAAACAAAACTTATTTATACGTATATCTGGCCTTACCCTTAATAAACTTCGGCCTACATACCTACATTCAAAATAGTCTTCCCTGCCAATCCTTATTGTCGCTGTAATATATATCATGAAGGGTAAATGTCCATTTCGAAACCGTGAATCTTTCTTTCCATTTCGTTATGTAAAATCTCCTTTCTCTATACTTTTTTTTTAATATTGGGCTTGCACTTTGACCTTGGCCCACGCAAAACCTTCCAGGCTCCAACTACTTCTTGTTGTACATAACGTAGTTGTATATAACAATATATTATATGATTTTTGTTTGATGATAACAAACAAGTATATACTATTTTAAATGTGTTTGTTATTGTACTGTTACATCACATCGTAGACAGGAATATAATATTTATATTTAAATAAAATACGACTGTACAGAAATTCAAATATTCACAGTATTTTATTTAGATATAATATTTTATTTCAAACATTCAAGTAGTACAATTTTTTTAACTCCACTATTTGAATACATCACTGATATACATTTCAATTTATATTCATTTTCATATTAAACACAATACCCATACATCTCACATTCACTCATTTACAATTCCATTCACTCATATACACTTTTACACACTGTTTATGTTTCTGTCTTTTGTCTTCAGTCTTCTGTCTTCACAGCATCCTTTAGTCAGTCCAGCTCACTGTTGTACATCAGTCCAGTCATCCTCACCTGTCATATGAAAAACACACACATAGTACACTGCAACAGAAATAAAATTAAATACATGGGAATATAAATTTTATTTTTAAATTTTTATTTGCCTCAAAATTTCGGTATGTTTCTCATCATTTTTCATGACTTGATCTGATATGTGAATGTAGCATGCGCACATACATGTATATGCATACATGTGTATGTATATACACATATTATTGTGCAGGAACAGGAAAATCTCGTCTGATGGTTGCATGTACACACGTGCATATAAATACACGTGTGCACTGCCTCACCTATCGGTGTATGACTGAGGAGTAGTCACGTAGACCATATCAACTCAGTGCACAATATATAAAAATGGTCAAGCTTCGTACATGAAGAAGTTCTAACTCAAAAATCCATGAATATATGGACAATGTGTCGAGTACAAGGCCGAGTAAAATCAACACAAATGGACTGTATCAAACCCACACAACAAGTTCAAAATGGAATATGAAACATGTGCAACATACACATACAGGTCAAGCAAGTCGAGCCAACATGGTGATGATCACAGTAATAAGCAAGTTTGAGGATATTCATGTATGCATGGTAAAATCAGTACAAGATAAAGTGGCTCAAGCACATACATACATCAAATATTTCAGCAATATACATGCAAGCATATAGTGACACATCAGTGGTAATCAAAGTAAAGAAGAATGTATATATGATTCAGCACAAGAGATCAAATTCAAGGCATGTTCAAGTTCATAAGCAAGTCGAGCATGTGGTGTAAACGTGTCAACAGCAAACTCAGAAACAAACTGGATAGTGCAGCTCAGAAACAACACAGCAAAACTCAAGGAAAGTTTTTCAGCATAACAGGGTGGAGCAGCATTGATATGGATTAACAAGCGCAAAACAGGTTTAAGGACTGAAAGTGATAAATATGGTCAAGCTAAAGTTAAAAACCAAACTAACACACATGCAAAATACAAACAAGCACTTGGCCAAGGAAGAGAAAAAGTGCAAAAGCATGAGGACACAAGAATGATCAAGTGCTCAATACAAAGTAGAGAATTTCGTGTACATAAAGTAGCAGCAATGAGGTCAGTACACAAATCTGAAGCATGTAGCTGCATTTTAGAAAGTGTGACAAAGTGATCAACACTAAAATGAAGTCAGGATCAAACCTGCATCTCGTAACATATATGGAAAGTGCTAAACATAATTTGTTTGGCAAGGTTCAATGCATAAATGGTGATAATAATGTGATACAAGACATATATGGCATCCTTATTCAAATGTTTCCAGAATACAAGGTGTTCAAGAAATAATTCTTTGATTGGAAAGCATTATTATTTTTTGGAAAATCAGGAATCCTCAAATTAGAATCACAAATGCAGCATGATTCTACAAATGGTTTGTGGTCACAATGGAGAAACATAAGGAAGTGCTAACATTCAACATGCAAACAATTCTGGATATCAATAAACATTTTCTGGCAAGCAATCAATTAGTGTTCAAGTTTTAATGTTGTGTCAAGATTTGGCAAAGTGTTTCTTTGGAAATTCTGTTCATTTTTTTAATTATTTCCAAAATAGTCATAAAATATATTTTGGGCAAGAAGTCAATGTTCGATTTCAAAATTGTCTATTTCCATATTTTAAAAAGTTATTTTTTGGACAGCTAAATCATTCAAAAAAATCAAGCAATCAGAGAATTCATTCAAAACAATCACAAGGGACCACAAAATCAACAATATTTATCCAGATATCAGAATAACACTTTTGGCATCAAAGAGGGAAATCACGCAAGGGGTCATATTTCCAGAAGTCCAGGTTCATCTCAGTATTCACGGCTTTTTAACAAGGCAACAAAATTCAAATTTAATCCAGGAATCAAAAAGGAAAACTCGTCAGTATCAAGCAAGACATTTTAAGAAATCAGACCAAGTCATATAATTGAAATCAGAGCAATTAAAGGTTTTTCTATCCTATATTTTCACCAATTCATCACTGGTTATTGAGCATCGAAAATCATACTGTAATGACCCGGGATTTCGACCAACTAATTTTAAATATTTAGAATGGATTTAAATATTTAGTTGATAATATAAATGAATTTTTATATTTATGTTATCGATTTAAATATCGATTTCGATTTAATATCATATATATTAAATTATCAAAATAAGGAATCAGCGAATAAATGAATTCGAAGTGAAAACTGATTTGAAAACAGTTCAGATAATCAATACATAATTCTGTTTGAATTAGAATAATAATATTCAATAATTATCGAAGAATTTAAATGGTTTGAAATTTAAATTAAATCGATTTAAATTAATATTTGTTCGGGATGATCGAACTGGACTTCGATACTTATCCCAGTGGGTTCAGAATAGCGGTTTTACCCTAGAATGGACAGTTGTTGGGTTCAGAAAGGAGTTCAGGACCATGGAGTATTTGAATTAAAGGATACGGTGTAAAAACTAAACTAAATAAAATAAAGTTTCTTTTGTTTTTGGTCACTAATAAAACACCCAAGCCAATAATTAAATGTGTTTCAATCGGCCACGAAATCCATTTCAAAACCACCTCCTCTCCACTGGTTAAAAACATGGCCACACAGTTCATAAATTAGCCGAACCCCTTCCTATTTAAAACCGCGATTACCTTTGCTCCTTCAATCTCGTTCAACAGAAAATCAAAAAAATGGCTGAACTCATTTCCAATACAAAATCAAAATCGAAACAAGGCTGTCCTCCACTCGTTTCTTTTTCTCACTAAAATAGTATCGTCGTATACTTCAAATTGGAGAGGAAATCAGTACGATGCCTTTTACTGAATCCGACATTAAAGCAGCGATTTTAGGGTTAGGTTCTGGGTTGATTTCGACAGTGAATCGCGAATTTCTAGGAGTGCGGGGCGATTCTGGGAGTATGGCAGACTTGTGATGGAGACGCGATGATGTTCGGTTGTTGTTCCGCAACTTGTTGCTGAGTTTCAGAAATCATGATTTTTCAAGGAGGGACCGAACTTGATTTGGATTGGTTCGAAATAAGGAGATTTTGAAGGAGGGTTTGCTGGTAGTATCAAGGGAGATGAAGTCGAAATGGTTGGTGCGATGGGAATTGGGGGAGGAGCGCGGTTTGTTCACTATGGGCTAAAGGAGGAGGTTCGACAGTTAATGTTAGGGAGATTGTGAGGTGTGTGATGCTTCAATTCCTGTTGTTGTGTTCTTGCATGTGTTTGCAAGGTGAAGGCAGTGGTTTTAAAATAAAGGAGAAGACTAGTGCAAGTTTGCTGCAGTTTCAGGTTGAGGCAGTGAGGCGAGTGAGCAGTAGTGTCCTTGAACCGGGGTAGGGAAAGTGATGGAAGATCTTTTATGCAATAAGGTATATTTTGAAATTTTAAGATTTAAAATTTATATGGAAAAGTAGTTAGTAATCGACCAAAGAAAATGGTTAAAACCTATATAGAGTTAGTTAATAAAGAGATAAAATTTATAGACTAATCATTTAAATATGAAATTAAGATTTAATCTGGAATTGTTTTATACATAGGTAATTTTTTTGCTTAAATTCATTGAATTAAGTATAATGGTCTTTTTAATTAAGGAATATCATATTTAAGGCATAACTAAGTTAGTTAATTATTTAAAATAACCCTGTATTTTTATATTATTGATAATACATAAATAATCATGTTAACTAATAATACGATATAAACCGTAGAAGGAGTCAAGGAAAAATCATGAATCAAGTTGAGTGGATTTCGCAGTTGCGACGATATGCAAATTAACAGGATACTCGACAAAGGGAAAATCACCGGTGAGTAAATCTCACTCACCTGTTTGTTTAGAATTATTTTTACATCGTTAAAAATAATTGTTGTTGTTTGTTTGAATGCTATTTAGTCTGATTGTTTTAAAAATATATATATAGTTATTAAGGATTGGTTGACTATTATATATATATTGGGTTGATGATTGGTTGGATTCCCGCAGTCTCATTAGTGGATGCCCGCGGTACCATAGCGGATGATTACCCTATACGCCCCACGCTATGATTAGTGGATGACCTTCTATACCGCGATATCCTGCCTCGAAGCAGGATAGGTATTATTTATGTGCTAACGTCTGTGGATGCAGGAAAACAGGTTGGAGGAATCCAACTGGATTCCTCAAAAATATATTATCTATTGTTGTTTGTTTGATTTCATATATATTCATATATGATGTGTTAAAAATCAAATGATTGAAAATTGGTTGATTTGATTGTTTAAAATATCAATGGGGCTTGAATATTGATCTATAAAAAAAATATCGAAAAGGGTATTTGAGATTTTAAAAAGGAAATTCTATTTTTATAAATAGAATTTGAATTTTAAATAAGACTATAGAAAATATTTAACTTGTTTGAAGGTATATAAAACAAGTAATTGAATTTGTAAACTTTGTTTATAAATGGAAAGATGGAATTTGAATTGAATTTATAAACTTTGTTTATAAATGAAAATATGGAATTTGAATTGAATTTATAAACGTTGTTTATAAATGAAAATATGGGATTTGAATCGAATTTATAAACGTTGTTTATAAATGAAAATATGGGATTTGAATCGAATTTATAAATGAAAATATGGGATTTGAATCGAATTTATAAACGTTGTTTATAAATGAAAATATGGGATTTGAATCGAATTTATAAACGTTGGTTATAAATGAAAATATGGGATTTGAATCGAATTTATAAACGTTGTTTATAAATGAAAATATGGGATTTGAATTGAATTTATAAACTTTGTTTATAAATGAAAATATGGGATTTGAATTGAATTTATAAACGTTGTTTATAAATGGAAAGGTGGGATTTGAATTGAAGTTATAAACGTTGTTTATAAGTAATGCAGAGAATTCAAATGGACATTGAATATAAAGAATTGAAATAGAATTTGAATAATAAAATTCAAATGGAGTTTAACTATAGAATTTGAATATAGTATTTCAAATGGAATTTGAATATAGAAATTCAAATGGGATCTATAATAAATAGATTTGGATAAAAAGAAGTGAAATAGGATAAGAAGTTAATTAACAGATTTAATTAACAAATTGAGTTAAAACGATTGGTATAGTTAAAATAGATTGGACAGGCATAAATATACAGGAGACAGGTATGGAATAAAGTATAGAAGTGAAATAAATAGAATGCCCGACAAAAAGGTACGTATTTAATTTCCATATGAGATTTTATGCGCCGTATCGGCTAGCCGCTTGGCTTTTTCTTTTTCTTTTTGAGATGAGAAGGACCGGGAAAGCTATTTGAAATTTCCCGATGCTCCCTGTACAAAGGAGGTTATGGCGAATTTTTCCGGAAATTTAAGGAGATAGAATATTTTTAAGATAATTTGATAGTTAGAAATTAACATATCAAAATATATAGAAGTCGATAAGAAAACGAACTTAGAAATAGAATAGTATAATCAAAAAGGGAAGTATAAAAATAAAACCTCGTAAGGATAAAAGAGAAAGTATATATGTGTTTTGAAACGACCCGAACTTCCCCGGCCTCCGAAGAGAAGAGAAAGAACGAATTGTTTTGAGAACACGACAAAATAGAACGCATATAAAAAGAACATTTCATTGTATATTACAACAATGCATCAGATTACAAGAATATACAGAGTTTAAATGAAGATTACACAGAAATATCAGAGATTTAAATTACATTTAAATACATAGCAGCGGAAAATAATACAATACACAACTAGAAGGAGATATACGGATACAAAGCTTTCCGGATATCGTTCCAGCTGTAAACCAGGATCCTGTGAATATAAATCTGCAAAACCAAAACTACTAGCTGCCCGTGTCAAAATAAGGGCACCCAGAGTTTAGGTTAAAACAATAAACTCCATGTCAGTCATGTGACTGGTGTGAGAACTAAAACAGTTATTATTCTTTATTTTAAAAGTTAGGTAAATCAAGGGACCACGCCGTATAACACGGAACGGGTTTCCTCCCAAGAATACCAGTGCATAAAACAAACAGCGCAATGCTAAATAAAGAAAAAAAATGAAGCTGTTATAAGACCCAGGTCCCATCACACAATGCAACGCAGCCGAGGATAGGGTTTTCCCTTATAACAGCCAAAGAATGCTTGATACGGTTAAAACAAATCGTTTGATACTATTATAAGTGCATAGTGTATAAAACAACTTCAAATCATAAGTATCAATCATAGGCGGCATGAGCGCCCCATCCCACTATGTCGCCATACTAGGCTCTACAAATAAAACCGCAGAATCACGTATTTGGAAATTGGGTTTCCATCTATGAACCGAGGCAAAAGATAGTCCTCAACCGATTCGAGACGCTCTAGCCCGTGTCTCAGGCAAGTACTCAGTCAAGCCTTGGATCCTCAGGGCCGGTCCACCGATGTGGATTAAAATGCCTGAACACTACGTCTCCCCACCCTATGGGGTGTAAGTCGGGTCCGTCAGCCGACCAGAATGCATCGGCCGAAACCGATATAACCGAGGCGCCTCGCAACAGCAACAACCACATAAGTCAAACTCGTCAGGGCGTGTAAAACCACTGACGCCACTTCTAGCTAGAAAGAAACGCATGCCCTCCCTGACGTCCTCTCCCGTTTTTGGTTCACAACCGGGGTGCGAGGCTCGCGAATTCACGTTACACAAAGCTGTGCCACACAGGCTGTGCTTTGATCATCACCACAAGACTTTGCTTTTCAACAGAAGCCTCGATCAATTGCCACTTAGGCATGCCACACAGGCAATTCACTCCATGCGTTTGATATCCATCAATATATAACCCCTGAGCTCGTACGTCTCAGAGAAGGGCGTTAAGCAAGAGAATAAATTCTCCGCCGCCAAACAGATATATATTTAATAGAGATCAATCACACGGACTAAAATCCAATGTCAGACACACAGTCCATTTACAAGTCCGTTCTGGGTCTGAACGAAACCGGAGGCACCTAGTACCTCGCATATCCATCGATCTCCAGGTACGTCTGGACGATCACTAACTGTTTCCATCTTCTTGGGTGTACAGCCCAATCAAGATCATCAGTAAGCACCCAAACGACGTGAAGACTTCTGGTCTTCGACCACCGTCTTCATCTTCGACACCACGTCGAATCAGTTATTCAGAATGGGATAAACCCGGTCTTTCTGAATAACTCGCGTATATATTATAAAAGTGTTACACAAACACAACATACGCCTCATTCCAATTCAGAATATTCCTTTATTCAAATATTCCTATACTTTGGGAAAAGTTCCCATTAATTTTATCCAAGATAAATTCTTTAAATTTATTCTTTAATCACCTTTGAATATCAATTCAAACTAGTCGGGATTAGCGAACCACACCGAAGTAATCATTTATTTTATTTCCCAATCCCAACCTATTCATCCCATGAAGTAAAACTGGTAGTACTTCATATCTAACACCACAGTGTTATCGGTAACTCAATTACCATTTCACGTTCAAATCTAATTAAAGATTTAACTATCGCTTGGAGTAAAACTGGTGATACTCCATTCTCGATCTTTTCAATCTATTTAAAGATTCATTAAAACTCCACTTAGTTTTAATATTTGACTGGGTTAAAGAATCAGTGTCATTTAAAACGCAGTTCACGATAAACCCAAAGTCACATTCATTAATTATCGGGTTAAAGAACGAGTGTTGTTTAAAACACTGTTCACGACAAACCCAAAAATCAATATCCATTCAATTCCAATTAAATATTATTTAATTGGTACACTTCATTAAATCTAAATAAAAAGATTTAATCTTTTCTCAACTGGGTTCAAGAACAGTGTTAGTGAAGACACCATTCACGACAAACCCAAATCACATTCGATATTCAATACAAGGCTCTGAATAGAAAATATATCGGCTTATATTCAATATCGAATTCTACGACTAACAAATGTCGTATTGGAAATAACGATATAAATATATATCTTTCAAATTTCCATAACCACACCTGTATAATCACGAATTCCAACATCGAAATATTCCGAAGACAATTTCGATTCAAATCCACTTCAATGCAATCATTGGAAATTTTGGTTATTTTCAAAACCATTTCAAATTCAATTTATTTATTTAAAAATAAATAGAATTATAATTCTAGTTCAAAACTAGTTCATTTCGATAAAAAATCTATTTTTATCTTTTCAAATATGGAGTTTTTCATCCTAATTCTTCTCAAATCATTTCTTATGATTTTACACAAATTATTACTATTTTTAATAATTTTATCAAGGCCCGTACAGTCGATTTCCAACAACGGCCATCGAACTGCACTTACAGCGACCTTTTTCAAATTTGATTTGGACGTATCTCCAAATCCAACCGTTAGATTTCAAATTTCTAACATTCGTTAGAAAGCTCTTTTCGATACGAACCCAACGGTTCCGGTTTTAGGAGAATCCGACGGTCGGATCTCCCGTAATGTCCGTTTGAAATAAATGGTCGAAATTCACGAACTGCCGCGGCGCGGCGCGTTCTATTCAGGCCATTATATTATATATATAATATATATAATATATATAATATATATATCGTCGATTTCCATTTAAAACGAATTATATAAATAGTTTTAAATTCGTTTCAAAAGCAATTTCAACTTCCATTTCAATTCAAATCGAAATTGAATTCTTCTTTATAAATTCGTTTCAAAATTCATTTCTATTCAATTCAAATTTCAATTCAATTTGAATTCACTTCAATTCGCTTTCAATTCAATTTGAATTCGTTTTCAATTCATTTCGAAATCGTTTTCAATTCAATTTATTTCGAAATCGTTCTCAATTCATTTCATTTCGAAATCGTTTTCAATTCAATTCATTTCGAAATCGTTTTCAATTCAATTCATTTCGAAATCGTTTTCAATTCAATTCATTTCGAAATCGTTTTCAATTCAATTCATTTCGAAATCGTTTTCAATTCAATTCATTTCGAAATCGTTTTCAATTCAATTCATTTCGAAATCGTTTTCAATTCAATTCATTTCGAAATCGTCGATTTCCATTTCACTTTTCAATATTCATTTTTAAAATGAATAAAGTCGATATAAATATCGTTCACGTCAAAATGGCGTCAATCTAATCAACACGGCTTCATAAATTTCTATTTTCGAATTTTCTTTATTTTTCAAATTGGAATGAGGCCCAATCAATTACCATATAAAATTAATTATATGGATTTCCATACAACACATGTATATAATAGCATTGAAAAATAATCAACCATCAACCAAAGTGCACTACACTGTATAAGCATCAAATATAGATATTCAACGCTTATAACAGCCTGTCAATCAATCGATCGACATATTTAATCAATCAGGATGAGTGAAATTCATATTTCATCCCAACACCCGTGTGGGGTTTCAAATCAACAAACACACATTTTTGTTTGTGCAGTTGGGCGATGTGTAAAATTTATCAACCCAATCAATATCCGTCAAATCAGTGTAAATAAACAAATCGGCCGATTTGTTTATAAATATTTATTTATTCACTTTCACGTTAAAAAATTATATTTTTAACGTCAAAAATATTTATTTCAACACTTGAATTTGTATTCAGTTCACTTACACAATAAAAATGATATTTTTATTTTTCTAACACATTTTAGAAAATTTCGGCGGCATAACGGCACGATACTAGAAACGGGACGAGGCCTAGCCTTATCCCCGGTCTAGTGAAGGCCCACGCCATTCACACATCAATCATATCAATTTCAATTTCGCCAAAACAATCAGATCCAAATCAAATAATTTAACCAACTACACAACCAATCAAACAAGTCCATGGTCTGTGGACGGGTGTCGGGTGCTTCTAATAAGCACCGTCTGCATCCTAGTATATATATATATATAACTAGAAAAGTAGAATTTGAGTGAGAAGTTCTCACCGAAAGCTATCCAACTTCACGACACTCCTATTGTAGAGATCTTCGTCGTTCTCGCCCTTTTTGTCAGCTTCGTTGTCGTAGCCACTACATATGTAAAAATCGAATTTTTACTTCGCTATTCAATATATAAAAATCGAAGTTTTACTTTGCTATTCAATATATAAAAATCGAAGTTTTACTTTGCTATTCAATATATAAAAATCGAAGTTTTTTCTACTATGTTATATAGATAAAAATTATATTTTTATCACGCTATTTTCTATATGAAGATTTCGCCTTTTTAAATTTAAAGATTTCGCCTTTTTAAATTTAAAGATTTCACCTTTTTAAATTTAAAGATTTCACCTTTTTAAATTTAAAGATTTCACCTTTTTAAATTTAAAGATTTCACCTTTTTTAATTTTAAAGATTTCACCTTTTTAAATTTAAAGATTTCACCTTTTTAAATTTAAAGATTTCACCTTTTTAAATTTCTCATCTTTTTCCATTTAAAATTCAAATCTTTTTCCATTTAAAAATTCAAATCTTTTTCCATTTAAAAATTCAAATCTTTTTCTATTTAAAATCTTAAAATACAATCAGTTTTTCCAACTTTTAAAAAAAATTCGGTTTAAAATCCTAAAAAAAACAGTTTATTAATCCTAAAAAAAACAGTTTATTAATCCTAAAAAAACAGTTTATTAATCCTAAAAAAACAGTTTATTAATCCTAAAAAAAACAGTTTATTAATCCTAAAAAAAACAGTTTATTATCTGTTAATATAAAAATAAAATAAACTAATAAAATAAAATAAATAAATAAAACTTACATGGGGGGGGTGCGCTGGTGGTCATCAGAAGGCGGAAGGGAGGAGGAATCGAGTGGGAGGTGGAAGAGGGGGAGGAGCAGGCGGTTGCGGTTGTGGGTGGGTAGGGGCGTCGCGGTTGCTCGAGAGGAAGGAGGAGAGAGAGAGAGGATCGCGGGAGAGAGAAGCAGGAAGAGGGGCGGAGGATCGGAGGGGGGGTCGGCGCCAGGGCGCGGCGGCCCTGGTGGCAGCGGCGGTGGCGGCTTTGGTCCCCCCGTCGTTCGCCTTTTTTTTTCTTTTATTTTTTTTTTTTATTTTTTCGTTTCTGAATGAAAACGAGAGAGGGGGGGCTTTTATAAAAATTTTATTATTTAATTTATTAATTTTTAATTTTTAAATCCATGAAGGTTGACTTTTTCATACGACCTCTAAACGAGGCCCACCGCCTGTCGTCCATAGCGTATTACCCCCATTCCGAACACAATGGGATATGTATCGTTGGCTGATTCGATCGTCTCGATAAGTTTCCGTTGAATTTACATTTAAATCGCTATATTGAATTTTAAACGTACATTTCAAATTACCGGGGTCACATACTAACTCTAAAAATTCTCGAAAAAATATTTTCTAGCTTCGTATTGACGATACGGTCCTATCAAAACTAGTTTCGTCGAATTCTGAGACCGTTGGAAAAATGGCCAATTTCCAGTCGATTAAATTCAACTGAAACTGGTCAAACGCGTTTTCCTTTGCCACGCTCACATATTGATTCGAAAAATTATGAAATTTGAAACCTAGCAATAATTCGACATCACGGGCCCAACAAAAGTGGTTTCGTCGAAATCCGAGGTCATTTGCAAAATGTCCATTTTTAAGGGCCTGAATTCCATAGCGACTATTCAGAATTTTCAACTGGACATATCTATTGATTCCCGCCATGAAATCTCAATTGGTCGGATTCGTTGGAAAGATATCATCAATTAGATCCTATCATTTTTGGTTTCACTAAAATCCGGATTGTTTTGCACCCGGTACATTCAATTGAAGTTTGAAATCGAATTATCGAACTACCGCGCCATTTTCAATTCTATTTATAATTATATATAAATATTTATATTCTAACGACGACGCGTATAATATATACGTCGATTTCAATTCAAAATAAATTTCTCGCCGATTTTATTTAAAATAATTCATTTTAAATAATCAAAATTCGCTAAAATTGCCAAAATAAAATTTTTAAACTGGCCCAGATTTTCCGGGTTATTACAATCTCCCCCACTTAAAACTTTTCGTCCCCGAAAAGGAACAAAGTCGAAAGTGGTTTGATTAATCAACTCTACGTTCGATCTGGCTTCCATTCTCCAACTCTTTAGTTTCTGAGAATTTTCAAAACTTCAAAAATTTGGCTAACACCCTAAATTTTTGAAAAATTTCGCCATAACCTCCCCTGCACCGGGAGCATCGGGGAATTTCAAATAGCTTCCCCGGTCCTTCAGATCTCAAAAAGAAAAAGAAAAAGCCAAGCGGCTAGCCAATAGGCTCATAAAATCATCATCACCCAAACAAAACAGTAAATTATGTAGTAAACATGTACCTATTTGTCGGGCAAACAAATTTTATTCTCTGCTCTAGCCTCCTTGCTATGACCTGTTCAATATAAGTATATGTATATGCAAGCAAACGCAACCAATTTTTAATATAATTCAATTAGGCTAAATGGTTCAAAATTAGCAAACAAATAGGCAAACAACACAAACATCAATCAATTAGTGAATTTAACTTTTCAAATTGATAACTTTGATACTTAGTCAAAAATCAGATTTTTGATGCCAAATCACAACAATAAGCCCTATCTAATTTTGGTTCTCACACCAGTCAATAGGAAATATATAGATATCACACCTTCGACACTCGAATATAAATGCTGATGATGATGCACCATCATCAATATCATCTTCGGGCGACTAGAGTGTGGTGCTATATCTATCCAATATATTAAAACTCTGAATATACGTTTGCAAGGCGTATATGCAGATTCTTTATATACTGGACTGTCCAGATCAATTAAATAAATAATCAAATACGAATAATTGATTTAAATTTTCAAAACAAAAATTGTTTTCATTTTAAAAATATACTCTTCACACTCGTTCTAGGATACTTCTGATCCCATCTCTAACGAGTCATTCCCATTGGATATTACTAATCCAATATCTGATGAATTCTTTCGTATGGTTCTAATGCGCCTTGTTCTCTGCTTTGTAAACCAAAGCTCTGATACCACGTTGAAACGACCCGAACTTCCCCGGCCTCCGAAGAGAAGAGAAAGAACGAATTGTTTTGAGAACACGACAAAATAGAACGCATATAAAAAGAACATTTCATTGTATATTACAACAATGCATCAGATTACAAGAATATACAGAGTTTAAATGAAGATTACACAGAAATATCAGAGATTTAAATTACATTTAAATACATAGCAGCGGAAAATAATACAATACACAACTAGAAGGAGATATACGGATACAAAGCTTTCTGGATATCGTTCCAGCTGTAAACCAGGATCCTGTGAATATAAATCTGCAAAACCAAAACTACTAGCTGCCCGTGTCAAAATAAGGGCACCCAGAGTTTAGGTTAAAACAATAAACTCCAGGTCAGTCATGTAACTGGTGTGAGAACTAAAACAGTTATTATTCTTTATTTTAAAAGTTAGGTAAATCAAGGGACCACGCCGTATAACACGGAACGGGTTTCCTCCCAAGAATACCAGTGCATAAAACAAACAGCGCAATGCTAAATAAAGAAAAAAAATGAAGCTGTTATAAGACCCAGGTCCCATCACACAATGCAACGCAGCCGAGGATAGGGTTTTCCCTTATAACAGCCAAAGAATGCTTGATACGGTTAAAACAAATCGTTTGATACTATTATAAGTACATAGTGTATAAAACAACTTCAAATCATAAGTATCAATCATAGGCGGCATGAGCGCCCCATCCCACTATGTCGCCATACTAGGCTCTACAAATAAAACCGCAGAATCACGTATTTGGAAATTGGGTTTCCATCTATGAACCGAGGCAAAAGATAGTCCTCAACCGATTCGAGACGCTCTAGCCCGTGTCTCAGGCAAGTACTCAGTCAAGCCTTGGATCCTCAGGGCCGGTCCACCGATGTGGATTAAAATGCCTGAACACTACGTCTCCCCACCCTATGGGGTGTAAGTCTGGTCCGTCAGCCGACCAGAATGCATCGGCCGAAACCGATATAACAGAGGCGCCTCGCAACAGCAACAACCACATAAGTCAAACTCGTCAGGGCGTGTAAAACCACTGACGCCACTTCTAGCTAGAAAGAAACGCATGCCCTCCCTGACGTCCTCTCCCGTTTTTGGTTCACAACCGGGGTGCGAGGCTCGCGAATTCACGTTACACAAAGCTGTGCCACACAGGCTGTGCTTTGATCATCACCACAAGACTTTGCTTTTCAACAGAAGCCTCGATCAATTGCCACTTAGGCATGCCACACAGGCAATTCACTCCATGCGTTTGATATCCATCAATATATAACCCCTGAGCTCGTACGTCTCAGAGAAGGGCGTTAAGCAAGAGAATAAATTCTCCGCCGCCAAACAGATATATATTTAATAGAGATCAATCACACGGACTAAAATCCAATGTCAGACACACAGTCCATTTACAAGTCCGTTCTGGGTCTGAACGAAACCGGAGGCACCTAGTACCTCGCATATCCATCGATCTCCAGGTACGTCTGGACGATCACTAACTGTTTCCATCTTCTTGGGTGTACAGCCCAATCAAGATCATCAGTAAGCACCCAAACGACGTGAAGACTTCTGGTCTTCGACCACCGTCTTCATCTTCGACACCACGTCGAATCAGTTATTCAGAATGGGATAAACCCGGTCTTTCTGAATAACTCGCGTATATATTATAAAAGTGTTACACAAACACAACATACGCCTCATTCCAATTCAGAATATTCCTTTATTCAAATATTCCTATACTTTGGGAAAAGTTCCCATTAATTTTATCCAAGATAAATTCTTTAAATTTATTCTTTAATCACCTTTGAATATCAATTCAAACTAGTCGGGATTAGCGAACCACACCGAAGTAATCATTTATTTTATTTCCCAATCCCAACCTATTCATCCCATGAAGTAAAACTGGTAGTACTTCATATCTAACACCACAGTGTTATCGGTAACTCAATTACCATTTCACGTTCAAATCTAATTAAAGATTTAACTATCGCTTGGAGTAAAACTGGTGATACTCCATTCTCGATCTTTTCAATCTATTTAAAGATTCATTAAAACTCCACTTAGTTTTAATATTTGACTGGGTTAAAGAATCAGTGTCATTTAAAACGCAGTTCACGATAAACCCAAAGTCACATTCATTAATTATCGGGTTAAAGAACGAGTGTTGTTTAAAACACTGTTCACGACAAACCCAAAAATCAATATCCATTCAATTCCAATTAAATATTATTTAATTGGTACACTTCATTAAATCTAAATAAAAAGATTTAATCTTTTCTCAACTGGGTTCAAGAACAGTGTTAGTGAAGACACCATTCACGACAAACCCAAATCACATTCGATATTCAATACAAGGCTCTGAATAGAAAATATATCGGCTTATATTCAATATCGAATTCTACGACTAACAAATGTCGTATTGGAAATAACGATATAAATATATATCTTTCAAATTTCCATAACCACACCTGTATAATCACGAATTCCAACATCGAAATATTCCGAAGACAATTTCGATTCAAATCCACTTCAATGCAATCATTGGAAATTTTGGTTATTTTCAAAACCATTTCAAATTCAATTTATTTATTTAAAAATAAATAGAATTATAATTCTAGTTCAAAACTAGTTCATTTCGATAAAAAATCTATTTTTATCTTTTCAAATATGGAGTTTTTCATCCCAATTCTTCTCAAATCATTTCTTATGATTTTACACAAATTATTACTATTTTTAATAATTTTATCAAGGCCCGTACAGTCGATTTCCAACAACGGCCATCGAACTGCACTTACAGCGACCTTTTTCAAATTTGATTTGGACGTATCTCCAAATCCAACCGTTAGATTTCAAATTTCTAACATTCGTTAGAAAGCTCTTTTCGATACGAACCCAACGGTTCCGGTTTTAGGAGAATCCGACGGTCGGATCTCCCGTAATGTCCGTTTGAAATAAATGGTCGAAATTCACGAACTGCCGCGGCGCGGCGCGTTCTATTCAGGCCATTATATTATATATATAATATATATAATATATATAATATATATATCGTCGATTTCCATTTAAAACGAATTATATAAATAGTTTTAAATTCGTTTCAAAAGCAATTTCAACTTCCATTTCAATTCAAATCGAAATTGAATTCTTCTTTATAAATTCGTTTCAAAATTCATTTCTATTCAATTCAAATTTCAATTCAATTTGAATTCACTTCAATTCGCTTTCAATTCAATTTGAATTCGTTTTCAATTCATTTCGAAATCGTTTTCAATTCAATTTATTTCGAAATCGTTCTCAATTCATTTCATTTCGAAATCGTTTTCAATTCAATTCATTTCGAAATCGTTTTCAATTCAATTCATTTCGAAATCGTTTTCAATTCAATTCATTTCGAAATCGTTTTCAATTCAATTCATTTCGAAATCGTTTTCAATTCAATTCATTTCGAAATCGTTTTCAATTCAATTCATTTCGAAATCGTTTTCAATTCAATTCATTTCGAAATCGTTTTCAATTCAATTCATTTCGAAATCGTCGATTTCCATTTCACTTTTCAATATTCATTTTTAAAATGAATAAAGTCGATATAAATATCGTTCACGTCAAAATGGCGTCAATCTAATCAACACGGCTTCATAAATTTCTATTTTCAAATTTTCTTTATTTTTCAAATTGGAATGAGGCCCAATCAATTACCATATAAAATTAATTATATGGATTTCCATACAACACATGTATATAATAGCATTGAAAAATAATCAACCATCAACCAAAGTGCACTACACTGTATAAGCATCAAATATAGATATTCAACGCTTATAACAGCCTGTCAATCAATCGATCGACATATTTAATCAATCAGGATGAGTGAAATTCATATTTCATCCCAACACCCGTGTGGGGTTTCAAATCAACAAACACACATTTTTGTTTGTGCAGTTGGGCGATGTGTAAAATTTATCAACCCAATCAATATCCGTCAAATCAGTGTAAATAAACAAATCGGCCGATTTGTTTATAAATATTTATTTATTCACTTTCACGTTAAAAAATTATATTTTTAACGTCAAAAATATTTATTTCAACACTTGAATTTGTATTCAGTTCACTTACACAATAAAAATGATATTTTTATTTTTCTAACACATTTTAGAAAATTTCGGCGGCATAACGGCACGATACTAGAAACGGGACGAGGCCTAGCCTTATCCCCGGTCTAGTGAAGGCCCACGCCATTCACACATCAATCATATCAATTTCAATTTCGCCAAAACAATCAGATCCAAATCAAATAATTTAACCAACTACACAACCAATCAAACAAGTCCATGGTCTGTGGACGGGTGTCGGGTGCTTCTAATAAGCACCGTCTGCATCCTAGTATATATATATATATAACTAGAAAAGTAGAATTTGAGTGAGAAGTTCTCACCGAAAGCTATCCAACTTCACGACACTCCTATTGTAGAGATCTTCGTCGTTCTCGCCCTTTTTGTCAGCTTCGTTGTCGTAGCCACTACATATGTAAAAATCGAATTTTTACTTCGCTATTCAATATATAAAAATCGAAGTTTTACTTTGCTATTCAATATATAAAAATCGAAGTTTTACTTTGCTATTCAATATATAAAAATCGAAGTTTTTTCTACTATGTTATATAGATAAAAATTATATTTTTATCACGCTATTTTCTATATGAAGATTTCGCCTTTTTAAATTTAAAGATTTCGCCTTTTTAAATTTAAAGATTTCGCCTTTTTAAATTTAAAGATTTCGCCTTTTTAAATTTAAAGATTTCACCTTTTTAAATTTAAAGATTTCACCTTTTTAAATTTAAAGATTTCACCTTTTTTAAATTTAAAGATTTCACCTTTTTAAATTTAAAGATTTCACCTTTTTAAATTTAAAGATTTCACCTTTTTAAATTTCTCATCTTTTTCCATTTAAAATTCAAATCTTTTTCCATTTAAAAATTCAAATCTTTTTCCATTTAAAAATTCAAATCTTTTTCTATTTAAAATCTTAAAATACAATCAGTTTTTCCAACTTTTAAAAAAAAAATGGGTTTAAAATCCTAAAAAAAACAGTTTATTAATCCTAAAAAAAACAGTTTATTAATCCTAAAAAAAACAGTTTATTATCTGTTAATATAAAAATAAAATAAACTAATAAAATAAAATAAATAAAAAAAACTTACATGGGGGGGGGGGGGGGGGGTGCGCTGGTGGTCATCAGAAGGCGGAAGGGAGGAGGAATCGAGTGGGAGGTGGAAGAGGGGGAGGAGCAGGCGGTTGCGGTTGTGGGTGGGTAGGGGCGTCGCGGTTGCTCGAGAGGAAGGAGGAGAGAGAGAGAGGATCGCGGGAGAGAGAAGCAGGAAGAGGGGCGGAGGATCGGAGGGGGGGGGTCAGCGCCAGGGCGCGGCGGCCCTGGTGGCAGCGGCGGTGGCGGCTTTGGTCCCCCCATCGTTCGCCTTTTTTTTTTTTTCGTTTCTGAATGAAAACGAGAGAGGGGGGGCTTTTATAAAATTTTTATTATTTAATTTATTAATTTTTAATTTTTAAATCCATGAAGGTTGACTTTTTCATACGACCTCTAAACGAGGCCCACCGCCTGTCGTCCATAGCGTATTACCCCCATTCCGAACACAATGGGATATGTATCGTTGGCTGATTCGATCGTCTCGATAAGTTTCCGTTGAATTTACATTTAAATCGCTATATTGAATTTTAAACATACATTTCAAATTACCGGGGTCACATACTAACTCTAAAAATTCTCGAAAAAATATTTTCTAGCTTCGTATTGACGATACGGTCCTATAAAAACTAGTTTCGTCGAATTCTGAGACCGTTGGAAAAATGGCCAATTTCCAGTCGATTAAATTCAACTGAAACTGGTCAAACGCGTTTTCCTTTGCCACGCTCACATATTGATTCGAAAAATTATGAAATTTGAAACCTAGCAATAATTCGACATCACGGGCCCAACAAAAGTGGTTTCGTCGAAATCCGAGGTCATTTGCAAAATGTCCATTTTTAAGGGCCTGAATTCCATAGCGACTATTCAGAATTTTCAACTGGACATATCTATTGATTCCCGCCATGAAATCTCAATTGGTCGGATTCGTTGGAAAGATATCATCAATTAGATCCTATCATTTTTGGTTTCACTAAAATCCGGATTGTTTTGCACCCGGTACATTCAATTGAAGTTTGAAATCGAATTATCGAACTACCGCGCCATTTTCAATTCTATTTATAATTATATATAAATATTTATATTCTAACGACGACGCGTATAATATATACGTCGATTTCAATTCAAAATAAATTTCTCGCCGGTTTTATTTAAAATAATTCATTTTAAATAATCAAAATTCGCTAAAATTGCCAAAATAAAAATTTTAAACTGGCCCAGATTTTCCGGGTTATTACATGTTTAAAAGTGAAGAAGTAGTTGTATGGTATTGATTTTTCGAGTAAGTAGTCATATCTGTTTTGACGTTATAAATGTTATTCAGTCAAGGTCTGAGAGGTAGTTATACCCCAACTTGATATATTTCATTATTAACAGATAAACAGTAAGATTTCAGGCTCGAAGATCAATGTTGGATAAGAGTTAGTTGAATATAGTATTTGGGTTGTCGTAACGATGTTTTACACAACATCCGTTTTAACCCAAATAAATGTAAGCTTGGAAATAGAATAATAAATATTTCTAAAGCTAGAAAATAAAGGAAGGCGATATTCGGAAATGTTTTCCAAATAACGTATAAGGCCAATATGGTTATTGAAAATATTTGGTTAACAAATATTGATAAGAAATAGAGAAGAGATTTAATTATTGGAATATTAATTAAAGGTTCAGTGATTGTTGTATGTTTGGATAAACACTTGTTTTATTCGATAGTTAAATCATCGACTATCGAAACACTTGTTTTTATTCGATAGTTAAATCACAGACTATCGAAGTTTTGACCATCGTTGTCAATATGGAGAGACCGGTTGGATTATTATCCGAAGAATCACTCCGTATCGGCAGTAGCGTGCGAATCATATTATATAAAGATAATCGAAGACAGAGTAGAGTGCAAGGACTTTTTCTATTAATAGAAATAGTGCCTTCAGTTCATCCTGTTCCTGGGTGACTTGTATGGATGAATGTCTAACAGAGTATTTCCAGAAAGGGTCACGTACATTGATTTCTTCAACCGTACCAAGAGTGGAAGCGGAGAAGGAAACTTCTTTTAGCTAACACGTAATGTACTGTTGAGGGCGTCAATCGGTGATTTGATGGATTTGACGATGTGACATTCGAAGTGAATCTGGTGTGATGATAAAGCGTAGCTTCTAGCCTCATCAACCGGTAAATGACAGAAATCGGGCAAGCAGCATGGCTATGTAGGTCGCACCTATTAGGGTGTATAATCGCCTGATCTAGAGTTTCATTTACTTCTAAAAATCTATTGTCGATGCTGTCCCATTCGGGAAACGGTTGCTGATCCCAATCGTTGGTGATATACATTCGATACACTCAAGCGAAATGAGTGGTCGGTCATGTGTGGCTGAGTTGCAAGATGTTCTTGTTGAACTCGGTGTATTCTCCTCTAGAGATATACCAGCGGAAGGTGGTTCCATACCTTGTCATAGTTGGAAATCAATTACCCAATACGTGCTTGCGGTTTATGATTGTAATTATATATGTGGAACGTGAGATGCAAACGTTCCACTAGATTGTTATTTACTTGATTTAGACATTATTATAATATCAATGGAGTTTTGATATAAAGATTATCGTTCCTTTCAAAGGGATTTTGAAAGATAAATCAAGTGTTTGGATTCTCATAAGGGAAAAACCCGTTCCGTGTTATACGGCGTGGTCTTATGAGATATCATTTAGTTTCTGAAAACTGTTTTAAACTGTTTACTCATACCAGTCCCATGACTGACCTGGAGTTTATTTGTTTTGTTCTACCTAAACTCTTGGGTGCCTAAATTTGTACGGGCAGTCAAGTAGTTCAGGATTTTTTAGATATATCTAAAGGAGCTTGGAGCAGGAGGCTTCGGCGTTATCCAGTTATAGTTGTTTCGTTGTGTTGTAAGTGTTGTACTCTGATAATGATATGTGTATACAGTAAAAATTTTGTATTTCAAAGATATGATATATTATATTTTGTTCCGCTGCAATGTGAGATTCTGTGTTGTTATTTATGTTCTTCTTCTAAAAAAAATGTTCCGTATTTTCGTGATATTTGGGTTGGACGTATGATGTATATAGTCAACTCCGATGTTACGGAAATCTGGGTCGTTACAGTTGGTATCAGAGCTTAGGTTGAGCGAATACCTAGGCTTGTTGGAATGTGCTCATTAGAGATAGGATCAGTAGTATCCTAGAATGGGTTGAGTGTATATATATACGAGAGAGCGTACTTGTTATTTGATATAAAAACTGTTTTATATTGTGTTGACTAGTCTGTTGAGTGGATTATAAATTTTGGTCGAATCGTGGGACGCCACGATGTCGATAGGAGTTTATAAACACTTGAACAGGAGATTGGACACGATATTGTTTGTAAATAGTTAAGTTGATTGTTAGAATTATAATCAAATAAGATTATAAGAAATGAAATAGTTATATATAACCAAGTGGAATTTGTATATGAAATCAAATATACAAATGTGATAAATTGAAATTGAATTCCAACCAGAATTCAGAATATAAAATCCTAGGAAGTTGGAAAAAGTGTATTAAAAGAATATAGCTTTGTTTTGGAAGGATTTTTGAATAAAAATCATTTGAATGGATTTTGAAAGAAATATAGCACTGAACTCATTCAGTAGCTGGGAAATAATTCTGATGATGGTCGCAACATCATCAGTGTTCATTTTCGAGTTTCTAAGTGATAAATTGCTGCCTTAGAAAAGTTTTTGATGGGATTTGTTTGAAAAGAAACAAGTTGTTTGAAAATTCAAATGTTTTGAATTTGGGATAGATATAAATATATTTATATATTTATATAACTTCAAAGGAATTTTGAAATGAGAATTGGAATATAGATTTCAAATAGAAGTAAAATAAAGGAATTTGAATATATATATATAATTCAAATAGAAGTGAAATAGAATTTGAATTCAACGGAATTCAAATGAGTTTGAATCAAGACATTCAAATGGAATTTGAATATTGCAAATATAAGGGGATTCAAATATAGAATTTGAACATAGAAATTTAAATAGGATTTGAATAAAGAAAATTCAAATAGAAATTGTATAAGAAAAATTGAAATGGAATTTGAATTCAAAGGAATTCAAATGGATTTGAATAAAGAAAAGTCAAATAGAGATTTGAATATTAGAATTCAAATGGAATTTGGTTAAATAGAATTTCAAAGAGAATATAAAGTGGAGGTTGAATATTAGAATTCAAGAAAATATAGAGTTTGAAATAGAATTTAAATTCAAAGGATTTCAAATAGAAATTGAACAAAGGAATTTAAATAGAAATCGAATAAAGGATTTCAAATGAAATTTGAATAAGGGATTTGAAATGGGTTTTTGAATGAAGGATTTCAAATAGAAATTGAACAAAGGAGTTTAAATAGAATTTGAATTCAAAGTGAAATTAAATAGAATTTGAATTCAAAGGAATTTAAATAGAAATTGAATAGAAGGAAATTCAATATAGAGTTTGAATAAAGAAATTCAAATGGAATTTGAATATTGTAAATATATAGGATTTGAATATTAGAAGTGAAATAGATCGGGAATATTATGTTGAAATGGAAAAATGGATTTGATATATATTAAAAATATATCAGAATGGAGTTGAATTTGTTATAAACAAAGTTAAAACGTTTATATTTATAAATATAATTAAAACGAGCTCGCCATAGCACGGCAGTTCGCGAATTGGCGATTCGAACTTCAATTTAGTATACTGAACTCAATTGAAGTCGGAATTCTTTGAAACAAGAATCGTCGGGACCGGTTGAATAATAGTTTTCTAATGAAAGAGAAAAATCTGGATTTCGTCGTATAGATTTGGAGTTATGTCAAAATCAAATTTTTAGAAAAGCAGCGCCAGAACCATTATAAAACCATAACGGTTTAATTAATAAATAAAAGGATTTTAAGGAAATAAAATCCGAATTGGCATTAGAAAAATCCAGACTGGAGATATAAAATAAATATGAACTCCAGTGAAGTAAGTGAAATGATTTTTAAGACAAAAATCATATTTTAAATGGTTAAATAGGATTAACTAAATTGGAGGATAATTAGTTAAAGGAAATTTGAATCGAAATTGGGTTTTTGGATAAGTGAAGGAGATTGAGAATTTATATTCGAAATCGAATATATAACTCGAGTTGAAAATATAATTAGATTAGTTTATAATTAAGTTGACATATATTTGAACAAGTTATATTCAAATAAAAAGGATGAAATAGGCAAAACGGTTAATTAGCAACTAGTTAATGGGAATTTGAATGATTGAAAATTTAACTTAGGTAAGTTAAATAGATCGAAATGAATAAATTGAGTAAAATCAATGTGAATGAAATATGAATTGGGTGTGAATGAAGGAAAAACCAAAAGAGTTAAAAACAAAATATATTTGTAAGACAAATATAAAGGAAATATATTTGTAACACAAATACAAAGGAAGTTATGTGCAAACAAATAGAAGGAGAGATATTTGTAAAAAAACATTTACAAATAGAATTTAAAAGGAAATATTCGTAAAATATTTACAAATAGGTTCAATGTAAATATTTATTTGTTAAATAAATAGAATGTTATAAATGAGACATTTATTGGTTAAATAAATAAAATTTAATCAAGGAATATTTAGAAGATGAATAAAAAAAATTGAAATCTGTTTTTAACAGATAAATAGAAACGATTAATTTATAAATAACAGTTTATAAATTAAATATTTATCATCCGATAAGTGGAATATATAAGTCTGAACTTATATAGAGAAGAGATATTGGTTTTTAACACCGATAGTTTTAAATAGAAGGGGTACACAACACTTGTATAAGTGAAGTAACGTTATTAAAGAGAACATTTATAAAGTGAAGAACCGTTACTGAAAGTAAATATTTATAAATGAATAAACGTTATCCAATAGGAGTTATTCGAATAGGAGAAGTCGATTAGAGTTAGAAATAATCGATTAGAGTTAGGATAAATCGATTAGAGTGAGAATTAACCAGTTAGGGTTAATCCGTAGAGTTAATTGAATATTAGTTATTCAATTAGAATTTATCGAATATTTGTTATTCAAATTAAGAGTTAACCAGATAGAGTTAATTGAACATATTAATCGAATTAGGATTTAATTGAATGTTAGTTATTCAATTAAAGTTGATCGAATATAATTATTGAGATAGGGTTAGCCAAACATAGTTACTCGGGATAAGTTGCCATTTCGTACGACTGCTAGTGTAATTCGCAGGGCTGTAAATAGCCTAGGGCGGTCGGATGTTTCCTGGGGGAATCAGGCATAACCATTGTGATCGCTGCGAACTAGCGTCAAGCGAATGGAGTTAAATCAAATACGAGTTATTCGAATAGAATCAAAGTGAGTTATAGAATATTGGTTATTCGATGGAGTTAGTCGATAAGAGTTAAATCCAATGGAGTTAATCGATAAGAGTTAAATCCAATAGAGTTAATTGATAAGAGTAAATCGAATATAATTTATTCGAAGAAAGGTTTTCGAATCTAGTTATTCGAAAGAGAGAATATCGAATATAGTTATTCGAAGGGAGGAGTTATCGAATAAGGATTTATTCGAAAGAGAGGTACGTAAGGAAGTTTGAAATGTTGAATATCAACATAAATAAGTTCTGAAAAGTTAATGGGTTTGTAGCACTTTTTCTACCTTAGCAATTTCGAGGACGAAATTATTTTAAGTGGGGAAGATTGTAATGACCCGGGATTTCGACCAACTAATTTTAAATATTTAGAATGGATTTAAATATTTAGTTGATAATATAAATGAATTTTTATATTTATGTTATCGATTTAAATATCGATTTCGATTTAATATCGTATATATTAAATTATCAAAATAAGGAATCAGCGAATAACTGAATTCGAAGTGAAAACTGATTTGAAAACAGTTCAGATAATCAATACATAATTCTGTTTGAATTAGAATAATAATATTCAATAATTATCGAAGAATTTAATTGGTTTGAAATTTAAATTAAATCGATTTAAATTAATATTTGTTCAGGATGATCGAACTGGACTTCGATACTTATCCCAGTGGGTTCAGAATAGCGGTTTTACCCTAGAATGGATAGTTGTTGGGTTCAGAAAGGAGTTCAGGACCATGGAGTATTTGAATTAAAGGATACGGTGTAAAAACTAAACTAAATAAAATAAAGTTTCTTTTGTTTTTGGCCACTAATAAAACACCCAAGCCAATAATTAAATGTGTTTCAATCGGCCACGAAATCCATTTCAAAACCACCTCCTCTCCACTGGTTAAAAACATGGCCACACAGTTCATAAATTAGCCGAACCCCTTCCTATTTAAAACCGCGATTACCTTTTCTCCTTCAATCTCGTTCAACAGAAAATCAAAAAAATGGCTGAACTCATTTCCAATACAAAATCAAAATCGAAACAAGGCTGTCCTCCTCTCGTTTCTTTTTCTCACTAAAATCGTATCGTCGTATACTTCAAATTGGAGAGGAAATCAGTACGATGCCTTTTACTGAATCCGATATTAAAGCAGCGATTTTAGGGTTAGGTTCTGGGTTGATTTCGACAGTGAATCGCGAATTTCTAGGAGTGCGGGGCGATTCTGGGAGTATGGCAGACTTGTGATGGAGACGCGATGATGTTCGGTTGTTGTTCCGCAACTTGTTGCTGAGTTTCAGAAATCGTGATTTTTCAAGGAGGGACCGAACTTGATTTGGATTGGTTCGAAATAAGGAGATTTTGAAGGAGTGTTTGCTGGTAGTATTAAGGGAGATGAAGTCGAAATGGTTGGTGCGATGGGAATTGGGGGAGGAGCGCGGTTTCTTCACTGTGGTCTAAAGGAGGAGGTTCGACAGTTAATGTTAGGGAGATTGTGAGGTGTGTGATGCTTCAATTCCTGTTGCTGTGTTCTTGCATGTGTTTGCAAGGTGAAGGCAGTGGTTTTAAAATAAAGGAGAAGACTAGTGCGAGTTTGCTGCAGTTTCAGGTTGAGGCAGTGAGGCGAGTGAGCAGTAGTGTCCTTGAACCGGGGTAGGGAAAGTGATGGAAGATCTTTTATGCAATAAGGTATATTTTGAAATTTTAAGATTTAAAATTTATATGGAAAAGTAGTTAGTAATCGACCAAAGAAAATGGTTAAAACCTATATAGAGTTAGTTAATAAAGAGATAAAATTTATAGACTAATCATTTAAATATGAAATTAAGATTTAATCTGGAATTGTTTCATACATAGGTAATTTTTTTGCTTAAATTCATTGAATTAAGTATAATGGTCTTTTTAATTAAGGAATATCATATTTAAGGCATAACTAAGTTAGTTAATTATTTAAAATAACCCTGTATTTTTATATTATTGATAATACATAAATAATCATGTTAACTAATAATACGATATAAACCGTAGAAGGAGTCAAGGAAAAATCATGAATCAAGTTGAGTGGATTTCGCAGTTGCGACGATATGCAAATTAACAGGATACTCGACAAAGGGAAAATCACCGGTGAGTAAATCTCACTCACCTGTTTGTTTAGAATTATTTTTACATCGTTAAAAATAATTGTTGTTGTTTGTTTGAATGTTGTTTAGTCTGATTGTTTTAAAAATATATATATAGTTATTTAGGATTGGTTGACTATTATATATATATTGGGTTGATGATTGGTTGGATTCCCGCAGTCTCATTAGCGGATGCCCGCGGTACCATAGCGGATGATTACCCTATACGCCCCACGCTATGATTAGTGGATGACCTTCTATACCGCGATATCCTGCCTCGAAGCAGGATAGGTATTATTTATGTGCTAACGTCTGTGGATGCAGGAAAACAGGTTGGAGTAATCCAACTGGATTCCTCAAAAATATATTATCTATTTTTGTTTGTTTGATTTCATATATATTCATATATGATGTGTTAAAAATCAAATGATTGAAAATTGGTTGATTTGATTGTTTAAAATATCAATGGGGCTTGAATATTGATCTATAAAAAAAATATCGAAAAGGGTATTTGAGATTTTAAAAAGGAAATTCTATTTTTATAAATAGAATTTGAATTTAAATAAGACTATAGAAAATATTTAACTTGTTTGAAGGTATATAAAACAAGTAATTGAATTTATAAACTTTGTTTATAAATGGAAAGATGGAATTTGAATTGAATTTATAAACGTTGTTTATAAATGAAAATATGGAATTTGAATCGAATTTATAAACGTTGTTTATAAATGAAAATATGGGATTTGAATCGAATTTATAAACGTTATTTATAAATGAAAATATGGGATTTGAATCGAATTTATAAACGTTGTTTATAAATGAAAATATGGAATTTGAATCGAATTTATAAACGTTGTTTATAAATGAAAATATGGGATTTGAATCGAATTTATAAACGTTGGTTATAAATGAAAATATGGGATTTGAATCGAATTTATAAACGTTGTTTATAAATGAAAATATGGGATTTGAATCGAATTTATAAACTTTGTTTATAAATGAAAATATGGGATTTGAATTGAATTTATAAACGTTGTTTATAAATGGAAAGGTGGGATTTGAATTGAAGTTATAAACGTTGTTTATAAGTAATGCAGAGAATTCAAATGGACTTTGAATATAAGGAATTGAAATAGAATTTGAATAATAGAATTCAAATGGAGTTTAACTATAGAATTTGAATATAGTATTTCAAATGGAATTTGAATATAGAAATTCAAATGGGATCTATAATAAATAGATTTGGATAAATAGAAGTGAAATTGGCTAAGAAGTTAATTAACAGATTTAATTAACAAATTGAGTTAAAACGATTGGTATAGTTAAAATAGATTGGACAGGCATAAATATACAAGAGACAGGTATGGAATAAAGTATAGAAGTGAAATAAATAGAATGCCCGACAAAAAAGTACGTATTTAATTTCCATATGAGATTTTATGCGCCGTATCGGCTAGCCGCTTGGCTTTTTCTTTTTCTTTTTGAGATGAGAAGGACCGGGAAAGCTATTTGAAATTTCCCGATGCTCCCGGTACAAAGGAGGTTATGGCGAATTTTTCCGGAAATTTAAGGAGATAGAATATTTTTAAGATAATTTGATAGTTAGAAATTAACATATCAAAATATATAGAAGTCGATAAGAAAATGAACTTAGAAATAGAATAGTATAATCAAAAAGGGAAGTATAAAAATAAAACCTCGTAAGGATAAAAGAGAAAGTATATATGTGTTTAAAAGTGAAGAAGTAGTTGTATGGTATTGATTTTTCGAGTAAGTAGTCATATCTGTTTTGACGTTATAAATGTTATTCAGTCAAGGTCTGAGAGGTAGTTATACCCCAACTTGATTGATTTCATTATTAACAGATAAACAGTAAGATTTCAGGCTCGAAGATCAATGTTGGATAATAGTTAGTTGAATATAGTATTTGGGTTGTCGTAACGATGTTTTACACAACATCCGTTTTAACCCAAATAAATGTAAGCTTGGAAATAGAATAATAAATATTTCTAAAGCTAGAAAATAAAGGAAGGCGATATTCGGAAATGTTTTCCAAATAACGTATAAGGCCAATATGGTTATTGAAAATATTTGGTTAACAAATATTGATAAGAAATAGAGAAGAGATTTAATTATTGGAATGTTAATTAAAGGTTCAGTGATTGTTGGATGTTTGGATGAACACTTGTTTTATTCGATAGTTAAATCATCGACTATCGAAACACTTGTTTTTATTCGATAGTTAAATCACAGACTATCGAAGTTTTGACCATCGTTGTCAATATGGAGAGACCGGTTGGATTATTATCCGAAGAACCACTCTGTATCGGCAGTAGCGTGCGAATCATATTATATAAAGATAATCGAAGACAGAGTAGAGTGCCAGGACTTTTTCTATTAATAGAAATAGTGCCTTCAGTTCATCCTGTTCCTGGGTGACTTGTATGGATGAATGTCTGACAGAGTATTTCCAGAAAGGGTCACGTACATTGATTTCTTCAACCGTACCAAGAGTGGAAGCGGAGAAGGAAACTTCTTTTAGCTAACACGTAATGTACTGTTGAGGACGTCAATCGGTGATTTGATGGATTTGACGATGTGACATTCGAAGTGAATCTGGTGTGATAATAAAGCGTAGCTTCTAGCCTCATCAACCGGTAAATGACAGAAATCGGGCAAGCAGCATGGCTATGTAGGTCGCACCTATTAGGGTGTATAATCGCCTGATCTAGAGTTTCATTTACTTCTAAAAATCTATTGTCGATGTTGTCCCATTCGGGAAACGGTTGCTGATCCCAATCGTTGGTGATATACATTCGATACACTCAAGCGAAATGAGTGGTCGGTCATGTGTGGCTGAGTTGCAAGATGTTCTTGTTCAACTCGGTGTATTCTCCTCTAGAGATATACCAGCGGAAGGTGGTTCCATACCTTGTCATAGTTAGAAATCAATTACCCAATACGTGCTTGCGGTTTATGATTGTAATTATATATGTGGAACGTGAGATGCAAACGTTCCACTAGATTGTTATTTACTTGATTTAGACATTATTATAATATCAAAGGAGTTTTGATATAAAGATTATCGTTCCTTTCAAAGGGATTTTGAAAGTTAAATCAAGTGTTTGGATTCTCATAAGGGAAAAACCCATTCCGTGTTATACGGCGTGGTCTTGTGAGATATCATTTAGTTTCTGAAAACTGTTTTAAACTGTTTACTCATACCAGTCCCATGACTGACCCGGAGTTTATTTGTTTTGTTCTACCTAAACTCTTGGGTGCCTAAATTTGTACGGGCAGTCAAGTAGTTCAGGATTTTTCAGATATATCTAAAGGAGCTTGGAGCAGGAGGCTTCGGCGTTATCCAGTTATAGTTGTTCCGTTGTGTTGTAAGTGTTGTACTCTGATAATGATATGTGTATACAGTACAAATTTTGTATTTCAAAGATATGATATATTATATTTTGTTCCGCTGCGATGTGAGATTCTGTGTTGTTATTTATGTTCTTCTTCTATCTCTTTCTTCTAAAAAAAATGTTCCGTATTTTCGTGATATTTGGGTTGGACGTATGATGTATATAGTCAACTCCGATGTTACGGAAATCTGGGTCGTTACACATACAACAATAATCCATCGAAACCACAACCATTTCGAAAGCAAATAGAATTCAAAATCAAGATTACTCACACGGTTTCGAACAAGAGAGAGCTCAAGACAATCAACAAAGCACGCCACGAATTCGCTCAAGTTCATAGAACCATTCTTCTTTAAACAGTATCTATTCGATCATCAGAGAAGCCATCACAACAATTCCAGAAGTCGTTGTCTTGATTTGGGATCTAAAAGAAACCCTAGTTTTTCAGAAGGCCGCCATTTTATTCATAGAGCAAAGAGGGATCTGGAGAAAAAGAAAATAGGCTGGCCAATTATTCTAAAAGGGCTTAGCTTGGTTTTAAATTGAAAAGGAGATGACCCTTTTATTTTAAATCCTAGGGTTTTAATTTTTGTTTATATTTTTGTATTGTTTTTGTAATTTGAATTGTAATCGTTCCGAACCAGTTCTAGAGTCTGTAAAATTCTAGGGAAATCCATTTAGGGTTTAGCTGGCAGTTTACTTGAGTCTGTAAAACCTAGGGTTACGGTTTACGGTTTTGTAATCCGAGGAAATCTGATCTAGGGGGTTTAGATCAATCTACGGTTTTGAGCGTAGGGTTAGTACAGGAGCAGAGAGTGCGAGCTTACATGGTCTGTAAGCGGGATCTGTTATTAACACCTAGTAGAAACCTTAGTGAATGCAACAGTAGGCAGAGTCTGCCGAAGCTGGGTATATCTGTGTATTATTTACTGCATTTATTTCCATGTTGATTATCTGTTCTGCGATTTATTTTAATAACACTTCAAAACTGTGATAAACCCTATTCACCCCCCCTCCCTCTAGGGGTAATCTAGATCCAACAAGTCGTATTAGAGCAGGTATTCAGTTAGCTCTAGAGTCATGGGTAATCCTAGTCGTCAGTCTAGTGAGAGTCAGTCCAATTCATCTCCAACTATTTTCACAGGAACAGATTTTTTGAATTGGAAATCCAAAATGGAAGTTTATTTAAAATATGTTAATATTAAATGTTGGGATGTCATTATCAATGGGTACGACAAGGTAGATAAAGTTTTTAATTCTCGTACTACACATATTCTATATTCTTATCTTGATGATGATCAGTATAGTCTGATCTCCCATTGTTTAACTGCGCAGGAAATCTGGACGGCTCTCAATACGAAGTATGGACAAATTGACAACAGCTGCTCAAAACCCCAGGAGGACAACTTAGATTCAGATCTATGCTTAACAAGTCATGTAGATGAAACTTCAGATGGATCAGATGATGGAGAATCAACAAATGCTGAAACAGAAAATTTCTCATATGAAGATCTGGTTTACATGTGTCTTGATTTAACGAAATCTGTTGATAAACTCCAACTGAAAAATAAGTCTCTGAAATCTAAGAATTTTGAGTTGACCAACAAAATTGTTTATTTGGAATCACAACTTGAATATTTTAAAAATTCTTTAAATTCAGTTTGCAAAAATTGTTTGAAATTGAAAACCAATCTTGTTCATCTCAATAAAAATATTCAAAAGTTTGAAAATGAAATTCTGATCTTAAATGAGAACAAGACTGAGTTATCAAATTTGAATAACCTTATGCAAAAGGAATTTGAAAATTTTAAAACAGATATAAATTCCAAATTTGAAATTGCGGAAAAGGAAAACTTGTTGAAATCAAATTTGATTTTAGAAGAAATTGAAAATGAGATTGAAAAATCCAAGAAATTTGAGTTTGAAAAACAAAAACGATTTGAATCTGAAATCATGGAATCCCAAGCCAAAATTAAAACTCTTAAAGATGAAAATTTGGTTTTAAAATCTGATTTTGAAAGATGTAAGTCACTAAAAATCATTGTTCAGATTTAATGAAAGAGAACCGTGATCTTAAAACTAAAATTCAACAATTTGAGTCAACTTTGACTAAATTTTCTAATGATGAAAAATCTCTGAATATGTTGTTGAAAACTCAATTTTCATCTGGAAATAAAAGTGGTCTCCGCTTTGAGAAAAATAATGTTTTTTAAAATTAAAACCCAAATGATTTTAAAAATCCTTTAAACTGCTTTGGAAAGAATCGGTATGAAAATTCAAACTCTGATAATCCCAAAGGATTTTTGAATCTTAAACTTGATGTAAATTTGTTTTATAATAATTCATCTAAACAATCATGGATCCCAAAAGGAAATAAAACTGGCTTAGTAAAATTCAAACAGATTTGGGTTCCTAAGGGTACAAAGGTAAATTCTGATGGTTTGTTATACAGACAGGTTTCGGTATCAAAAGTGGTAAACACATTTCAAAGTGGTTTTACAAATTTTGTTAGACCACTTAGTTCTCTCAACTGCTAGGTACCAGTGAAGGCTGAGGAACAGCATAGGGAAAGAAATTTGAAATCAAGTTAGTGTAACAACCCTGAATTTTGGGGCCAATTTAAAATTTATTTTAAGTGATTTTAAATGAGTTTTGATATTTAAAATAATCTATTTTAAATAATAAGGATCACAAATTTGGTTCAAATCGAAGTTAGAATGAATAATTTAATTTTAATTATAAAAAGAGCTAGAAATAGCGCGGTAGTTTGAAAAGTCAAACTTGAACTTTGACTGATCATACAGGATGCAAAATTTAACGGATTTTAGTGAAACCAAAAATATTAGAATCTATTTAAAAATATCTTTCCAACGAATCCGAAAAATCGAAATTTCATAGCGGAAATCAAAAGTTATGGCCAATTCAATTTTTAGAAAGGTCGATGGGTAATTTGCATAGGTCAAAAATGCTACTTTTTGCATATAAAGGAATTTCGACTCGAAACCACTTCCATTGGTTTCAGAATGATGTTTCTGCATTGAAAAACAGTAAACACTTATATATTTTGAGTTTCGGAAATTATTTTTTTAAAAATATATTTTTAATATTAAATATACTGGCCTTAAAAATAGTCATTTTTCAAAAAGTCTCAGAATTCAACGAAATAAATTTTGTTGGATTCGTATCATCAAAACAAAGCTAAAAATGATTTTTCGGTAATTTTTGGAATTAATATATAATTATAATTGATTTTTCAGTGTAAACGGACAATTTTTGACTTTAAAAATTCATTAAAAATTCATACGGGCTCAGAATTGTACGAAATTAATTTTCATAGTTCCACAGCATCAAAACATAGCTAAATATATTGTTCGAGAATTTTTGAAGTTAATTTGTGACCTCCGTGAATTTTCACGTACGGTATACATTAAAATATTAATAAAATAATGTAATTATTCCAAAACTCATAACAGACCTCGGAATTGGACCCCGGCACATAGCCCATTGCGTTCAGAAGGTGTCAAAACCTTAAGAACGACAGTAAGCAGGCCTAAATCGGAGTTCGGACCAAAACGGGCTTTAATGGGCTAATTACATAATTAGTTAACCCTAATATAATATTATAAAATCCGAAAACACTGTTCATCTCTCCTCTTCCACGTTACTTCAGCCGCCACTTTAACCCATGGCCTTCAAAAATTCAAACTCAGTTTTCTCCTCCGTTTCTTAACGGAATTTAGCGTGTGAGTACTCATTTCGAAGCTCTTTCCGAGCACTTCGATCTCCGACAAGTCCCAGCACCTCTCGTACACCGTAGCGCCACCACCAACCCCGCCAAGGTCCGCCGGTCGCGCCCCCCTAGGCCCCACATGCCGCCGCCGCACCTCGCCACCTTCTGGCCGTGCGTAGCTCTCTCGTAGCCGGTCCTTCTCCAACAAACGGCTCGTCGTTTCGTCAACTACAACTCCAGAAAATCGAATTTGAAGTTTTGAACGTTCTAAGGTAGATTTTGTTTCAGATTTCCCCACGCTTTTAAGCGTTACACAGCCAGTTGTAAAAAGCTGATTTTTGATTTTGTGTATGAATTTGTATTCGAATCGTTCCAGATCTGAAATCGTCTTGAATTGGAACACCGAATCTGACCGAACCTGAATCACCTCTCTGACCAAACACTGTGAGAATTTTATTTTTAAATTTAATTTAATTTATTTAATTATTATTTGCATGATTATTAATAGTAGAATTAATATGACACGATGTTTAAACATAGATCTAAACCGTTCATAACATATGATGTGGAATCTAAATTGCCTATAGTGCTATGTGATTAGATCTGAAATTTTAGGCTTAAATCTGAATTCATAATTAATTAAAATTAATTATGTGTTATTTATTTAACCATGCCATGTTGATTTTACATATGCTGTGTGAAACCCCATCTTGCAAATTACCTCGATGTTAGTATCGAATCTGATCCTATTGTTGTATTTGGATGTTGTTATGCGATGTGATGAGAATTTACAGTTTATCTGATGTAAATAAGAACGAGACTTGTGATGAAATTTACATATTCTTTTTTTTTTTTGTAAAATTGAAATAGGGAAAAATTAACATTTATTTTGATGTTAATAATAAGTAATTTACGTTGTATGAAAAATTAACATTTATTTTGGTGTTAATAATAAGTAATTTTCAATGCATGAAAAATTAACATTTTTAATGTTAATTAAATAGTAATTTTACCGCAAGTGTACATTAACATTTTTTTTATGTTAATATAAAAAGAAATAAAACGTAGGATGAAATTAACATTTTTAATGTTAATATTATAAAAATTCAACCGTATGTACATTAACATTTTTAATGTTAATATTATAAAAATTCAACCGTATGATGACATTAACATTTTTAATGTTAATATTATAAATTAAATATTGGACATGTAAAATTTCACATTTTTACTTATGTGAATAAAATAAATTATTAGACATGTAACACATTTTTATTAATGTGAATAAATTGTAATGTGAATAAAATGGTAATTTTAACTGTATGCACAATATACATTCTTATTAATGTAATATATATAAGAATTTACTCCACAGGTGAAATTTAAATTTCTAGAAATGTAACTAAAGTTTACCTTTTATTTTATGTAAACAAATTGAGAATGTGAAATGTAACTAAAGTTTACGTTTTATTTTATTAAGAATGTGATATGTAAATAAAGTTTACATTTTTATTAATGTAACATATTCAAGGACTTCACCGTAGGAAAAAGATTACATTTTTATCAATGTAATTAAAGTAGGAATTGGTGTTAACATTAAATTTACATTTAATTATGTAAAATTAAGGTATGAAATTTGGAATGACATAAATTTACATTTAATTATGTAAAACCAAAGTAGGAATTTGTGTTAACATGAAATTTACATTGAATTATGTAAAAATTAAAGTGATGAGAAATTAACATTTTGTTTAATGTTAAATAAAAGGAATTTACATGGTATGAGACAGTAACATTATTTTTAAATGTTAATAATAAGAAACTACACCGCATGAGTAATTAACATTATTTTTAATGTTAATTAAATAGTAATTTCACCGCATGTGTAAATTAACATTTTTAATGTTAAAGATAACACCGTATGATGTAATTAACATTTTTAATGTTAATATAATAAAATTTTAACCGTAGGATGTCATTAATATTTTTAATGTTAATATAAAAGTATTTACAACGTATGATAAATTAACATTTTTGTGTCAATGTTAAAAATAAGTATTCACATCGAATGAAAATTAACAATTTTGTTAATGGTACAAATAAGAATTTACGTTGTATGAGGAATTAATAATATTTTTGATGTTAAAAATAAGTAGTTTACAATGCATGAAAAATGGACATTTTTAATGTCAATTAAATAGTAATTTTACCGTAGGATGAAATGGACGTTTTTAATGTAAATTAACTAGAAATTTCAACCGTAGGATTTAGTTAACATTATTTATAATGTTAATATAAAGGAAATTTAACCGTATGATAAGATTAACATTATTTTTAATGTTAATTAAAAGAATTTACATCGTAGGATGATTAACACTATTTTTAATGTTAAATAAAAAGAATTTACATCGTAGGATGATTAACACTATTTTTAATGTTAAATAAAAAGAATTTACATCGTAGAATGATTAACATTATTTTTAATGTTAAAGTAAAAGAATTTCACCGTAGAAGGATTTAACACTATTTTTAATGTTTAAATAAAAGAATTTCACCATAGGGTAATTAACATTATTTATAATGTTAGTATATAAGGAATTTGACCGTAAGATGAATTAACATTATTTTAATGTTAATATATAGTGAATTCCACCGTAGTATGAATTAACATTATACTTTGTTTATGTTAAAATAAAGGAAATTCAACCGTAGGTTGAATTAACATAATTTTAATGTTAAATTAAAGAGTAACTTAACCGTAGGATTGAGCTACATTATTTTTAACGTAAAGTAATAAAGTAATTTAACATAGGATGAGATTACATTATTTTTAATGTTAATAAAGGATAATTTAACCATAGGGTTAATATACATTTATTTTTAATGTTAATATTAAGAGAATTACTTCGTAGGATAAAATTAACATTATTTTATAATGTTAACATAAAAGAGAATTGACCGTAGGAATGTTACATTTTTAAGAAGGAATAACACCAAAGGGTGAGTTAACATTATTTTTAATGTTAATAAAGGGTAATTTAACCATAGGATAAGTCAACATTATCTTTAATGTTAAAATTAAGAAAATATGCATCGTAGGATGAGTTAACATTATTCTAAATGTTAATATAAAAAGTGTATATACCATAGGGAAAAATTTACATTATTTTAATGTTAAAATAAAGGAATTCCACCGTTGGATGAGTTTACATTTTATTCAATGTAAATAGGTAAGAATGCGACATGTAAATGCAAGTTTACATTTTATTCAATGTAAATAAGTAAGAATGTGGCATGTAATTTCAAGTTTGCATTTTATTAATTGTAAAGAAAATAAGAATGCGATATGTAATGAAAATTTACATTCTATTCAATGTAAATAGGTAAGAATGCGGCATGTAAATGCAAGTTTACATTTTAATTAATGTAAATAAAAATATGATTTTGAGAATGCGTCGTTAAATAAGAAGTTGACTATTTTTAATTAAAATAGAATGAATTGTTAATAAAAATAATTATTAACAAATAAGAAGGATTTTCAAAATATATATATGTATATACATACGAGGATTGCTTGGGAAGTCCGAGATATTCTCATCCCAAATTAATCCAGCGGCGTTAAAGATCGAAGTAAGAAGACGACGCATGAAGACCGTAAATCTTCCCTCGAATGGACAGCGATCGAGACCCTGAATTGACTTGCTACCAATTCATGGGTCAAGGTCATTGCCCAGACGTACGTGTTGGTTTCACGGATTTGACTTTCGTTCAGACCCAGAGCATAAGTTTAAATGGATGGTGTGTCTGACATCGTACTTCGTTATATATCATATTGTTGATTTTCTGTTAATATATAAATATTGGTGGTGGAGAATTTATTCTCTACTTAACACCCATTTATGTATTGATGGAGAAGCAATGGTATGGCATGGAGTGACAGTGTGGCATACTAAGATGCAATGATCAAGGTTTATTGTTGAAAAGCAGAACCTTGTGGAGACGATCAAAGCATGGCCTGTTTAGGCGTAGCTTTGTGTAACGGGACTTCGCGAGCCTCACACCTCGGTTGAGTCAAAAACGGGCGAAGGGAAAGCAGCACGTTTCTTTCTAGCTAGAAGTAGTGTCAGGGACCTCCCAGCGCTGATACTTTACTTATGTGGATGATGGAATGTGGCGCGCCTCGGATAGGTCCTATAGGACCGGGAAACGTGTGCTTAGGAATTGCCAATCCGCTAAGCTGTATTTGTGGACCGGCCCTGCCATTTCCAAGGGTTCTCCGCGGGGAATCCTGAGGCACTAACTAGAGTGTCTCGAATCGGTAAGGAGCTCCGCTCTAGCCTTGACTCATGATGGAAACCAAAATCCAAATACGAACCGACGAATTTGATTGTATTACTAGTACGGAGGCATAGTATATGGTACCTATGCTTCCTAAGATTAATACATTTACTTTGAAATGCTTTCATATACACTAATAATAATATTAGATGCGTATTTGCCGTATTTAGCATGTTTAATCACCATAAGGTAAAACCCTATCCTCTGGTGTGCGTTGCATTGTGTGATGGGACTTGGGTCTTATGGTGATTCCATTTTTTTTCCAAAAAGCATTGCGTTGTTTACGATGTACTTATTTATTTGTTATGACACTTTAAATTATGCACGGCAATCCATTAGAGTAAACCCGTTCCGCGTTAGCGGCGTGGTCTTTGGATTTGCCTTATATCTAATAGTTATTTTATTTTACTTAAGAATTCTCACACCAGTCCCACGACTGACCCATCGTTTGTTTCACCTTTTTGCAAACTTGGGTGCCCTCTCTTATACACGGGCAGCCAAGTAGACAGGTTCATTCTTTGCTTGTAGCCTTTTCTTTGGAGCTGCTTATTTTTTGTCTCTTGGATTTGCTGAAGTAGAGAGGTGATGACTTGGAGCTTGAAGACATTTATCTTTTGTTTCTATGGCATCTTTTCTTTTCTTTTTAGACATCAAATTTATTTCTTTTCTGCAACTTGTTGTAATAGCTTAGATTCTGTGACTGTGGATTTTCTGTGATTGATGACATTATAATTTTCCGCTGCTATAATGTTATTACTCTATGAATTTCCTTTGCTATATTGTATCTGTGTTCTGTTTTATTGTATTTATGTTGTATTCCAAAAATGATTACTCCTACTTTCATTCCGTGGAAATTTGGGGTTATCACAGTTAGTCTATACTTCTGTATCATTCATAGTTCCTTATCCAAGTATGTTGAGCTAGAGATTCATTTGCTTACACATAAATCTGGTATGATCTCTAAACTCATCTGTGTTAATATTCTCTATTTTTATCTTTTGTGTTTATTCCTCCTTCTACCTCTTCTATTTATTTTTTCTGTGTTGATTTGACACTACCATATTTTTTCTTTCTCCTTGAGCTTTCTTAACTTCAAATTGCAGAACTCATGATCTTCTAGAAAGTTACTTCATTTGTATAAAACCCTAATGTTTAATAATTTCCAGATCTTAAATTCAAATTTGTAATATTTTGGCAATTGTTTTGAAGTCTATTTTCTGATTTCTGAATTCATAACAGTGGTGATTTATTCTTGTCATATCTTGAACATTGTAGATTGAATTCTAAATTTTTGAAGATCTGAAAGTTTAATGGAATTTCACACACCTCTGTTGTTTTGAGTTTCTTCTAATTCATTTTAGAAAAGCTTGAAATGTTATACTCATTATAGCACACTGCTACTTTTCAGTTGTGATAATTTCGTTGATTTTCAGATTGGCTTGGATTTTTTTGTTAAATTGACTTGAAACTCATGGTTTACATCTCGAAATTCACTGTTATTCATGATCATCTGGTTTAGATTTTTGTTTGTTCGAGATCATTTGAAATACTTACATTTTTAATATCACACACCTCTTAAAATTGAAATTATCAATCTTGCGTGACTGATTCATTGTATCTTATGACTTACATTTATTCAAGTGATTTCGAATAAAACATTATTTTTGGATCATGAATTATTACTCAATCTTGATGTAAATGATATGAAATTACTCTTGTGATTGTCAGAAAATGTGAGAAAAATTCTTTGAAATATCTGATCCTTGAAACTTACTGTTATTTCGTGACTGTTTGATTTAAATATATTGTTTGTTTCAAATCATTTAAAATTATTGATTCCTTGAATCTCACACATATCTCGAATCTAAAATTTATAATCTCGTGTGATCGATTCGTTGAATCTTGGTATTTTCATATTCCATCAAACGATTTAAAATAAACTATATTTTTTAAATCTTGAATCATGAATCATCTTTGGTGATTTTCTGAAATAATCTATGGAACATCATTTCTTGTCAAGTCTGTTTTGAAACTGTGATACCCTAATATTGATCTTGAAAATTTCTTTATAACATCTTACTTTGATTAATTTTTGTCTGCTGCTCTGATAAAAGGAATCACCTTTGAAAATATTTTTAAAACTGCTTGTTTTGAGAAAAATTGCTTGCTGCTCCTATAAATGTGCCTAATCCGTTATCTTGTCTGTTTGGGCTTAATATATGGTTATTGCTGTTAGAAATACCCTTGTTTGTCATAAGTGTCATTTTTAAATTTCTTATTAATAGAGACATCAAGTGGTACCAGGTTAGAAGTGTTGATATTTTTTTTCATCATGTATATATTTTTTTATCTCTCTTGTCTTGTATAGAACTTCATATCCCTCTTGTAATTATTTTCAATTTTATAGTTATTTATTGATTATCCATTCAGAAATTGAAATCAATATCCAAATTGAACTATATTTATAATTCATCAAAATTATTATCAGATTTTGAAATTGTGATGAATTGTGATTGTAGTATATTTCACAACAAGAGGAGATTTTATCTAAATTTTTCATGATGGTTGAACATTTATTATAATATCTTTGAATTGCCAATTATTTCACGACCATCTCCTTTATATATTATCATTCTGCCATCCATGTTAATTTTATATTAATGTGGAGAGTTAATATGTTTTAAAATCCTTTTGAATAAATAGTGGAAATATTTGTGATAGAAATGAGACTATGTTATTTTTCAGAATTAGTGACAATTGAAAATTTTCAATGATCCCAGTACAATCGAGCATATTTCATAATATAATTAATTTAGAAATTTATTTCATTGTCCATTTCTGTACTTACCACATTTCTATCATTCATATTGGATTTATATACCGAGGAGTTTTTCTTTTGAAACTAAAAATGACAAATATAAATATAATTAATTCATAAGTGTGTCTCTAACCACATTTAAAAATCCAAGCTCTAGTCATGCATGGTTAAGAGACAACTTATAATTTAAGCTGCGACTGATCTCATTTAAAAATCCAAGCTCTGGTTATGCGTGGTCAGTATGCTCTTAAAAAAAGGAAATAATGTGCTATAAATAGAAATTAATCTGAAGTACTCCTTGGTGTTTATAAAAACCAGACTATCAATTCATATTCTAACTTGTGAAATTTGTTGAAATCTTATGACGTATTATGATTTGTTGATTGATAGGTATTGGGATTTGAGATTATACGATGTTGTGACTTAAATTGAATTATTAATTGTAGTCCAAATTCATCACTGTTCTTGTGCTCATTCTTACAAAAATCTTTTGAAAATAATTGTAAATCATATTTTTGTAACTCTCTTCATTATATATAAAATTCATCATAAATCCGTTATTCTCTACTATGCGGAATATGCCACCTTTTCTTAGAATATTATGATTTTTGTTTGACTGATTGAAATTTATGATGACTGTTCTTCCACTTAAGCTGATATTATATTTTAGTCATTTTTCATCTATATTTTAAGTTCTGAATCCTTTTGATGATAACAAAAGAGGGAGAATGGGTTGAGATCTTGATTTATGAGTGAATATTTAATAAATATTTTAATTTTGAAAATTCAAATTCATTCTACATTCTTTTCACTCATGCACAGTTATAGGGGTGGTTTAGTTGTAGGGGGAGTATTCAAATAGGGGGAGTTTCACTATACACGAACAAACACATTTATTATATTCAAAATCTTTTTATTTGTTTGTCATCATCAAAAGGGGGAGATTGTTGTATAAAACGCAGTTGGATATAACAATATATTATATGATTTTTGTTTCATGATAACAAACAAGTATATACTATTAATGTGTTTGTTATTGTACTATTACATTACATCGCAGACAGGAATATAATATTTATATTTAAATAAAATACGACTGTACAGAAATTCAAATATTCACAGTATTTTATTTAGATATAATATTTTATTTTAAACATTCAAGTAGTACAATTTTTTAACTTCACTATTTGAATACATCACTGATATACATTTCAATTTAGATTCATTTTCATATTCAATACAATACCCATACATTTCACATTCACTCATTTACAATTCCATTCACACATACACACTTTTACACACTGTTTTTGTTTTCTGCCTTCAGTCTTCTGTCTTCACAGCATCCTTTAGCAGTCTAGCTCACTGTTATCCGTCAGTCCAGTCATCCTCACCTGTCATATGAAAAACACACACACAGTACACTGCAACAGAAATAAAATTGAATACACGCGAATATAAATTTTATTTTTAAAATTTTATTTGCCTCAGAATTTCGGTATATTTCTCATCATTTTTCATGACTTGATCTGATATGTGAATGTACACGCGCATATACATGTGTATGTATATACACATATTATTGTGCAGGGACAGGAAAATCTCGTCTGATGGCTGCATGTACACACGTGCATATACATATACGTGTGCACTGCCTCGTCGATCAGTGTACGACTGAGGAGTAGTCACGTGGGCCATCTCGACTCAGTGCACAATATATCAAAATGGTCAAGCTTCGTACATGAAGAAGTTTAACTCAAAAAGCTATGAATATATGGACAATGTGTCGAGTAAAAAGCCGAGTAAAATCAGCACAAATGGACTGTATCAAACCCACACAGCAAGCTCAAAATGGAATATGAAACATTGCAGCATACACATACAAGCCAAGCAAGTCAAGCCAACATGGTGATGGTCACAACAATAAGAAAGTTTGAGGATATTCAAGTAAGCATGGTAAAATCAGTGCAAGAAAGAGTGGCTCAAGCACATATATACATCAAATATTTCAGCAATATACATGCAAGCATATAGTGACACATCAGTGGTAATCAAAGTAAAGAAGCATGTATATATGATTCAGCACAAGAGATCAAATTCAAGGCATGTTCAAGTTCATAAGCAAGTCGAGCATGTGGTGTAAAAGTGTCAACGGCAAACTCAGAAACAAACTGGATAGTGCAGCTCAGAAACAACACAGCAAAACCCAAGGAAAGTTTTTCAGCATAACAGGGTGGAGCAGCATTGCTATGGTTTAACAAGCGCAAAACAGGTTTAAGGACTGAAAGTGATAAATATGGTCGAGCTAAAGTTAAAAACCAAACTAATACACATGCAAAATACAAACAAGCACTTGGCCAAGGAAGAGAAAAAGTGCAAAAGCATGAGGACACAAGAATGATCAAGTGCTCAATACAAAGTAGAGAATTTCATGTACATACAGTAGCAACAATGAGGTCAATACACAAATCTGAAGCATGTAGCTGCATTTCATAAAGTGTGACAAAGTGATCAATACTAAAATGAAGTTAGGATCAAATCTGCATCTCGTAACATATATGGAAAGTGCAAAACATAATTTGTTTGGTAAGGTTCAATGCATAAATGGTGACAAGCATGTGATACAAGACATATATGGCATACTTATTCAAATGTTTCCAGAATACAAGGTGTTCAAGAAACAATTCGTTGATTAGAAAGCGTTATTATTTTTTGGCAAATCAGGAATCCTCAAATTAGAATCACAAATGCAGCATGATTCTATAAATGGTTTGTGGTCACAATGGAGAAACACAAGGAAGTGCTAACATTCAACATGCAAACAATTCTGGATATCAATAAACATTTCCTAGCAAGCAATCAATTGGTATTCAAGTTTTAATGTTGTGTCAAGATTTGGCAAAGTGTTTCTTTGGAAATTCTGTTCATTTTTTTATTATTATTTCCAAAATAGTCATACAATATATTTTGGGCAAGAAGTCAATGTTCGATTTCAAAATTGTCTATTTCCCGATTTGATAAAGTTATTTTTTGGACAGTTAAATCATTCAAAAAATCAAGCAATCAGGGAATTCATTCAAGACAATGACAAGGGACCACGAAATCAACAATATTTATCCAGATATCAGAATAACACTGTAACATCCCAGAAATTTTGACAGCTGAAATTGGAATTGATTAAAGATATAATTATTGATAATCAATTTATTGATACTTGGGTTAGAAATTAAAAATCAGATATATGGTTTTGAATGTGAATTGAATTAAATGGTTAGTTGAGAATCAAATATTTATTGTTTGAATTGAATTTGATTGAACACTGGAGTTGGATTTGAAACTTGACTAAAAATATAAACGGTTGAAGTTAAAAATAAACGTAGTGGACGTTAAACGAATTGGAGAATTTTATTTGTTCAAATATAATGAAATTTAACTTAGATATATGTGTGTTTGTGAAATTGGAAGCTGAACATTTCAAATTTTGAATCAAACTAAGCTGTTGTTGACTGAACGAAATTAAATCAGTGAACCGACAAATAATTTATAATTTAAAAATAATATCGCATAAACCTAGAGTCGAATTATGACCGGTTTAATTTTATTGGAATCAGAACGCGAATACAAAGGGATACGTATAATTTTCGTTGCGTTTGGAGAATTCGTTAGCGGTGCAAACTCAGAACATTACATGGTAATTGGCAGGAGGGATTAAAATTAAAGTATACCTAAGAAAAATCTATACTAGGTAACAACGCACCGACCTATACACTGTAAAACGCAGACCCCCTGTAACCTATTGAGTGACTTCGTTCTTATCTTCACAATTTTATTTCTATAAAAACTCTGTCCATGGTATCTCTCCTCAGAAATCAAAATCCCTCTTTTAAAAATAAATGGCCACCGTGATTCCTTTCTCCAAATCCCCAAATCAAAATCCACCATTATCTTCGCCCGCCCTTTCTTGAACCCGCAAGACACCAAAATCAACCTCCTCCTCTCCATCGCTGAAAATCAGAGCCATAGCCCCAAATCAAGTTGCTTGCGGATATCAACTCCAACCGACGACAGCATCTGAACTCGCCTGGAGCCGCTGTTGTTCCTTCCTCGAAGCCAGTCCACCGTCGTTCCATCGTCGAGACACCGACCATCCGAAAGCCCAAAGCCCACTTCGCCTTGACTGTGAGTTTCACCGCTTGCCTGCCTCCTCTCCGTCGATTCAGATTGAGCATTCACTCACGATTTTTCTTAGTTCAGGCATATTAACATCAATTTAATAAAATAAGTAGGTGTCTCTTTGTGTTTGTTGCATGTTGATTTGGGTTTTTAAATCCTACGTTTTCTCTGACAATGTTAATATACTTTGTGTACTTGGAGCTGCTTCATTTTGGCCACTAGGCATTCTTTTTGGTGGTATTTTTGAACCTGGAGTTTGCTATGATACTAGTATTTCATACTTGGATACCATTCCATGTTGTTGTGCTCTTGAATTGATTTGGCCTGAAACTTGGAAATGAAATCGATATGTTGTTTATTAAATTATGTCAACCTGAATAAATGGCCTCCTAAATCTGTTGATCTAAATCTAAAAATATTGAAAAGTATGCATCGACTATTTTTAACTTCCTTACCTGACAGTTCAATACAAGATTTTATGCACTCGGCACCTAGAATTTGTTGACTTTAAGTTTGATCATTAGATTTGTATTATTGCATACGTTTAGCTTGGATGCCTAATAATTTTGTTGTCCATGCTTTCATGCACTATATTTTGTTGTTTTTTGTTTTTTTTTGTTTTTTTTTAGTGATGAGAACAGACACTATATTTGTTTTGTGAAACCGAGATTAAACCTTTGTTTAGTGAAATGGAAACTTACTGAACCATTCAGTTTTGCACTATGAAACCATTTAGTTGCACTGTTTGGTCACTATGAACCCACTTGTTTACATATGTGTATGTATGTGTTCAAGTTGTGTAATGACCCAGATTTCCGTAACATCGGAGTTGACTATATACATCATACGTCCAACCCAAATATCACAAAAATACGGAACATTTTTTTTTAGAAGAAAGAGATAGAAGAAGAACATAAATAACAACACAGAATCTCACATCGCAGCGGAAAAAAATATAATATATCATATCTTTGAAATACAAAATCTTCACTGTATAACATACACTTATCAGAGTACAACACTTACAACACAACGGAACAACTATAACTGGATAACGCTGAAGCCTCCTGCTCCAAGCTCCTTTAGATATATCTGAAAAATCCTGAACTACTTGACTGCCCGTACAAATTTAGGCACCCAAGAGTTTAGGTAGAACAAAACAAAAAAAACTCTGGGTCAGTCATGGGACTGGTATGAGTAAACAGTTTAAAACGGTTTCAGAAAACTAAATGATATCTCATAAGACCACGCCGTATAACACGGAACGGGTTTTTCCATTATGAGAATCCAAACACTTGATTTAACTTTCAAAATCCCTTCGAAAGGAATAATAATCTTTATATCAAAACTCTTTTGATATTATAATAATGTCTAAATCAAGTAAATAACAATCTAGTGGAACGTTTGCATCTCACGTTCCACATATATACAATCATAAACCGCAAGCACGTATTGGGTATTTGATTTCCAACTATGACAAGGTATGGAACCACCTTCCGCTGGTATATCTCTAGAGGAGAATACACCAAGTTCAACAAGAACATCTTGCAACTCAGCCACACATGACCGACCACTCATTTCGCTTGAGTGTATCGAATGTATATCACCAACGATTGGGATCAGCAACCGTTTCCCGAATGGGACAGCATCGACAATAGATTTTTAGAAGTAAATGAAACTCTAGATCAGGTGATTATACACCCTAATAGGTGCGACCTACATAGCCATGCTGCTTGCCCGATTTCTGTCATTTACCGGTTGGTGATGCTTGAAGCTACGCTTTATCATCACACCAGATTCACTTCGAATGTCACATCGTCAGATCCATCGAAAATCACTAATTGACGTCTACAACAGTACATTACATGTCATCTAAAAGAAGTTTCCTCCTCCACTTCCACTCTTGGTACAGTTGAAGAAATCAATGTACGTGACCTTTCTGGAAATACTCTGTCAGACATTCATCCATACAAGTCACCCAAGAACAGGATGAACTGAAGGCACTATTTCTATTAATAGAAAAAGTCCTTGCACTCTACTCCGTCTTCGATTATCTTTATATAATCTGATTCGCACGCTACTGCTGATATGGAGTGGTTCTTCGGATAATAATCCAACCGGTCTCTCCATATTGACAACGATGGACAAAACTTCGATAGTCTGTGATTTAACTATCGAATAAAAACAAGTGTTTCGATAGTCGATGATTTAACTATCGAAGAAAACAAGTGTTCATCCAAACATCCAACAATCACTGAACCTTTAATTAATATTCCATTAATTAATTCACTTCTCTATTTCTTTATCAATATTTGTTAACCAAATATTTTCAATAACCATATTGCCCTTTTACGTTATTTGGAAAACATTTCCGAATATCGCCTTCCTTTATTTTCTAAACTTTAGAAAATATATGCTAGTTATAATTGGAAAATATTCCAATTACTTATCTCTTTTCCGATCTCGTTTATTTCTATACTTAGGGAATATTCTATATTCTATTTCCAAGCTTACATTTCATTTGGGTTAAAACGGATGTTGTGTAAAACATCGTTACGACAACCCAAATACTATATTCAACTAAATCTTATTCATCATTGATCTTCGAGCCTGGAATCTTACTATTTATTTGTTAAAAATGAAACCAATCAAGTTGGGGTATAACTACCTCTCAGACCTTGACTGAATAACATTTATAACGTCAAACAGATATGACTACTTACTCGAACAATCAATAACATACAACTACTTCTTCACTTTTAAACACATATCACTTTCCCTTTCTATTCCTACTAGATTTTATTCCTAGTCTTCCTTTTTGATTATACTATTCTATTTCTAAGTTCGTTTCCTTATCGACTTCTATGTATATCGATACGTTGATTTCTAACTATCAATTATCCTAAAAATATTCTAACTCCTTAAATTCCCGGAAAAATTCGCCATAACCTCCTTTGTACCGGGAGCATCGGGAAAATCCCCAAACTGCCACACAGGCCTCTCTAATTAAAAAGAAAAAGGAAAAGCCAAGCGGCTTGCCGATACGGCGCGTAAAATCTCATATATGAATTAACTACGTACCTTTTTGTCGGAAATCTATATATATACCTTCTAACACTTTATTCCAAACCAGTCTCCTGTATCTATACCTGCTCAATCTATTTAACTATACCAAATCGTTTTAACTCAATTTGTTAAATAAATTTGTTACTTAACTCTTCAGTCTATTTCACCTTCATATTTGAACATGACATGTTCAAATATATTTTAACTTGCATAACAACAAATTCTAATTATACTCATACTTTCGTTTCCTTATCGACTTCTCTATTCAAATTCCAATTCAATTCTATTTGAATTCTCTTTATTTAAACTTCAATTTGAATTCTATTTGCATCCCTATATTTAAACTCCATTTGAATTCTATTTTCAAACTCTATGGTTAACTTCATTTGAATTCTATATTCAAATTCTATAGTTTTAAAGTCCATTTAAATTTCTATATTCAAATCTATAGTTTAAAGTCCATTTGAATTTCTATATTCAAATCTATAGTTTAAAGTCCATTTGAATTTCTATATTCAAATTCTATTTGAATTCTCTGCATTATTTATAAACAACGTTTATAACTTCACTTAAAATCCCCCATTATATATTTATAACAAAGTTTATAAATTCGATTCAAAACCCACCTTTTCCTTTATAAACAGAGTTTATAAATTCAATTCAAATCCCATCTTTTCATTTATAAACAGAGTTTATAAATTCAATTCAAATCCCACCTTTTCCTTTATAAACAGAGTTTATAAATTCAATTCAAATCCCATCTTTTCATTTATAAACAGAGTTTATAAATTCGATTCAAATCCCACCTTTTCATTTATAAACAGAGTTTATAAATTCGATTCAAATCCCACCTTTTCATTTATAAACAAAGTTTATAAATTCGATTCAAATCCCATCTTTTCATTAATAAACAGAGTTTATAAATTCGATTCAAATCCCACCTTTTCATTTATAAACAAAGTTTATAAATTCGATTCAAATCCCACCTTTTCATTTATAAACAAAGTTTATAAATTCAATTCAAATCTCACCTTTTCCTTTATAAACAGAGTTTATATATTCAATTACTTGTTTTATATACCTTCAAACAAGTTAATATTATCTATAGTTTTATTTAAAATTCAAATTCTATTTATAAAAATAGAATTTCCTTTTTAAAATCTCAAATACCCTTTTCGATATTTTTATAGATCAATATTCAAACCCCAGGGATATTTTAAACAATCAAATCAACCAATTTTCAATCATTTGATTTTTAACACATCATATATGAATATATATGAAATCAAACAAACAACAATAGATAATATATTTTTGAGGAATCCAGTTGGATTCCTCCAACCTGTTTTTCCTGCATCCACAGACGTTAGTCAACATAGTAATACCCATCCAGCTTCGAGGCAGGATATCGCGGTATAGAAGGTCATCCACTAATCATAGCGTGGGGCGTATAGGGTAATCATCCGCTATGAAACCGTGGGCATCTGCTAATGAGACTACGGGAATCCAATCCAATCATCAACCCAATATATATAATAGTCAACCAATCCTAGATAACTAATATATATATTTAAAACAACCAAACAGCATTCAAACAAGCACAGACAATTATTTTTAACTATATAAAAATAATTTCTAAATAAAAGGTGAGATTTACTCACCGTTACTTTTAATTTCCGATCCATTTTGACTTCAAAATTAATTCCAGCTTATATCATCCTCAACTATGAATTTTCTCGACTAGTCTCAAGATCATCCTTGTATAACAAGATCATAAATTTTAATTATCTGCGATAAAAGTTCTATTTTATGATTTTCTCACCTTGTATAATTTAATATATGGTAATACAGATTTATCATCATATATTGAGACGACCCGATTTCCCGTTCTCACGGAAACAAGGTTATCTTTGGAATATAACACAGAAACATATAATAGCAGAACAGAATTAAATAAATACACCAGATATGAACAACAAAATATACTGGATAAAATTAATCATCAGAGTTACACAGTATACAGGATCTTACTTAGTACAAATACAGTTCAGCTATACATAAATGTCTACAGCGGAAATAAACAAAATATGCACAATAGGAGCTGAACAGCATAAAAAGAGATAAATGATAGAATCCATCTTCAGCTCCAGCTATCCAGAAAGAACCAGCAAAACCTGAATACAAGGCTGCCCGTGTAGAAAAAGGGGCACCCGAGTTTGAAAGTGAAACAAACTACGAGTCAGTCATGGGACTGGTATGAGAAATCCACTCAACACATATATAATTGGCTAATCACAGGACCACGCCACTTTCGTGGAACGGGTTTACTCCATTGGATCGCCAGTGCTTTAAAACAAATCTTTCTTTTAAACATCGCTATGCTTTTTATAAAAATGAAGCCGTTATAAGACTCAGTTCCCATCACACAATGCAACACAAACCGGAGGATAGAGTTTTTACCTTATAACGGCCAAGATATGCTTGATACGAATAAAACAAAGGCATTTGATATTATTACTAGTGTTTATATGTTTTGAAAACAATTTCAATCATAACTATCAATCATAGGCGACATGAGCGTCCCATGCCACTATGTCGCCAAATGTATATATACAATCTAAACCGCATCGTCACGTATTTGGAAATTGGATTTCCGTCATGAACCAAGGCAAAAGATAGTCCTTACCGAATTCGTGACTCTCTAGCCCGAGCCACAGGCAAGCGCGCAGGCAAGCCTTTAGATCGTCAGGGTCGGTCCACCGATGTGGATTATTATGCCTGAACAATACGTTTCCCCGCCCTTTGGGGCGTAAACGAGCCAACGAATGACTCCATCGGACCCGGATCGTCCGATCAAACCGAGGCGCCTCGCAACAGCAACAACCACATAGGTGAAAAGTATATAAATGTCAGGGCTGGTAGGTCACTGACACCACCCTAGCTAGAAAGAAACGCATGCCCTCCCTGAGGTCCTTCTCCCGTTTCAGGTTCATACCGGGGTGTGAGGCTCGCGAATTCACGTTATACACAAAGCTACGCCACACAGGCGGTGCTTTGATCATCACCACAAGACTTTGCTTTTCAACAGAAGCCCTGATCACTGCATCTTAGCATGCCACACAGGCAATTCATGCCATGCGACTGATATCCATCGATACACAACCTCTGAGCTCGTGCGTCTCAGAGAAGGGCGTTAAGCAAAAGAATAAATTCTCCGCCGCCAAACAGATGTATATTTAACAGAAATCAATCAACACAGAATAAATTCCAATGTCAGACACACAGTCCATTTACAAGTCCGTTCTGGGTCTGAACGAAACCGGAGGCACTAAATACCTCGCAAACCCTTCGATCAACACGTACGTCTGAACGATCACCACTCATTATCCATATTTCGGGATGCCTCCCAATCAGGACCTCGGTTACCATCCAAACGAGGTGAAGATCTCCGGTCTTCGACCACCGTCTTCATCTTCGACTTTCAATCGTCGGTCAATTATTTGAAATGAGAATTAACTCGGCCTTCTCAAATAATTCACGTATATTTAGAATTTCAAATCAATTTATTTCAATGGTTAAATTATTCGACAACACCAATATTGTTCTTTAATGTAATTTTCACACCAAACACATTCAACCATCAAAAGCCACACAAATCAAGCAAATTTCAGTTTATTTCCATTCCATATCGCTTATGATATTTTATAACTATTTATCGCTATTTTTATTTATTTTAAAATAGCTAATATATTCAAAACGACGTTTCGGGCCATAACGTGGCCGTGGCGCTGTTTTTCTTCAGATTTGATTTACACATATCTGAAAATCTAACCGTTGGATCTTCACAAAATTTACATCATTAGAAAGGTCTTTTCAAAACGAATCCAACGGTTCCAGTTTCGGGAAAATCCGACGGTCGGATATTCCGGTACAATCGTTTGAATTTTCGATTTCAAATTACGAACTGCAGCGTCGTTATTCGATTAAATATATAATTATATTTATATATATATATAAATATAATCGCTTCTGGTGCTGTTTTTCTTCAGATTTGAATTAAACATTCCAGACAATCCAACCGTTGGATTTTTACAAGGTTGGTGCCGTTGGGAAGATATTTCCAAGGCGAACCCGACGGTTGAGGTTTCGGGAAAATCCAATGGTCGGATTCCCCGCACTAGTCGTTTGAAATCACGGTTTCGAAATACGAACTGCACGGCCTCGTTTCGTTTTAATTTTATTTATATTTATATATTTATATAAATATAGTTCATTCAATGATTTCCCTATCGTTTTCACTTCAAATATTTTCTAACACCTTAAATTTTTGGAAAATTTCGCCATAACCTCCCCTGCACCGGGAGCATCGGGAAATCGCAAATAGCGTTCCCGGTCCTTCTAATCTCAAAAAGAAAAAGAAAAAGCCAAGCGGCTAGCCAACAGGCTCATAAAATCATCACCCAAACAAAGCAGTAAATGTGTACCTATTTGTCGGGCACAAAATTTTATTCCTCTTCTCTAGCCCCTTTGCTATAACCTGTTCAATGAATATGCATGTACATATATATATAAATACAGTTCTTATCATTTATCATTTTCTATTCAACTTCATATTTGATTTCTATTTGATTTAAAAACACCATTCGTTCTAATGTTACATAAATAGGCGCAAATCATTTCATTAGCTAATTAACGAATATTTCAACTCATATATGTTTATTTTGAACAAGTGGCTATTTTTAACACTTCACATTTCAACGATTTATGCCTACAATAAAAATGTGATTTTTATTGTAAAACAATTCATTTCAAAACACTAATTTTCTATATAGTTCAAGTTGGTGATAAAAATAGGATTTTTATCATAAAACAATTTCTTTTAAAACGAGATTATTTTACATAGTTCATATAGTCGATAAAAGGTGATTTTTATTATCAAACAATTTATTTCAAAATATGAATATCATTCAACACATGAATTTCTAATCAACGAATGAATATCAATTCAACACATGAATGTTTTCTAATCAATGAATAAATATAGTATAAGCATAAGAAAATAATTCAAACACACGAATATTATTCAAAATTTCGGTAGCATAACGGCAGGGTAGTTAAACCGGCACCGTCCCTAGTACGGCTCCTCGCTCTACCTTAAAACCTCGCGGTTTTTGACAATGGGGATCATGCATCTAGTTCGCACGCAGGCGGCATGTATATATTTATTTCATTTCCACAAACTAATCCTATGTGGTTTCAACCAAATATTTCACAATCACAAACGGGTATTTTTCAACCACAATCAACCAATATCAATCACAAACAATCCCAAACAATCATTCACTATCCACCAATTTTCACAACAATTTCAACCAATAAATATCGTCCATGGTTTGTGGACGAGGGGCGTATATATATATATATATATATATATAGCAATTTATATATAGCTATTCACTTTCATTTTCAACACATATATATAAGTTTTTAAATCAGAAATCTCACCAATAGCTATCCAACTGCACGACACTTCACTTATAGAAATCTTCGCCTTTTGTCACTTTCGCCCGTATCCTCTACATATGTAAAAATCGAATTTTTACGATGTTATTCAATATATAAAAATATGATTTTTACTTCGACTTTCAATATATAAAAATCATATCTTACATCTTAATAAAAATTCCATCTTTTCCATTTCAAAGATCAAATCTTTTCTTTTACTTTTTAAAGTTTAAATCTTTTACTTTCCAAAATTCAAATCTTTTACTTTTCAAAATTCAAATCTTTTAAAACCTTTTCAAAAATCTGTTTTAAAACCTTTCTTAAAATCAGTTTTTACTATTTAAACAAAATCAGTTTTTTCCTTTTAAACAAAAATCAGTTTTTAATATTTAAACAAAATCAGTTTTTAATATTTAAACAAAATCAGTTTTTAATATTTAAACAAATCAGTTTTTAATATTTAAACAAATCAGTTTTTAATATTTAAACAAAATCAGTTTTTAATATTTAAACAAATCAGTTTTTAATATTTAAACAAAATCAGTTTTTAATATTTAAACAAATCAGTTTTTAATATTTAAACAAAATCAGTTTTTAATATTTAAACAAATCAGTTTTTAATATTTAAACAAATCAGTTTTTAATATACATAAAAATAAATTATCAAAACAAAAAAAAACTTACAGAGGGGGGGGGGTTTCGCCGATCGACGGAGGTGGCTCCGAGGGGGCGGCGCTAGGGTTTCGAACGGGGAGGCAGCTTGGAGCCTCGAACGGAGAAGGCGTTGACTTCGGGGGACGGTCGGATTGAAGGAGGAGGAGGGAGCGAGAGCGAGGAAGAGGGGGGAAGAAGATCGGATGCGCGGTGGAGGTTCTGACCGACGGTGAAGGCGGCGGCTGCTGCTGCTTTCTTCTTCTTCTTTTTTTCGTTTTGAAATTACAATGAACGGGGGGGGCCAGAAAGGAAGATAAAGGGGGGGGGGAGAAATTAAAATTATTTTTATTATTTTATTATTTAATTATTTAATTTCGCAAAAAGGTTGACTTTTACATACGACCTCGAAACGAGGCCCACCGCCTGTCGCCCATAGCGTTTCACCCCCATTCCGAACACAATGGGATATGTATCGTAAGCTGATTTGATCGTTACAATCAGTTTCCGTTGAATTTACATTTTAAATCACTATATTGAATTTAAACGTACATTTCAAATCACCGGGGTCACATACTAACTAGAAAAATTCCAGAAAAATATTTTCTAGCTTCGTATTGACGATACGGTCCTAACAAAACTAGTTTCGTTGAATTCTGAGACCGTTTGAAAAATGGCCAATTTCCAGTCGATTAAAATCAACTGAAACTGGTCAAACGCGTTTTCCTTTGCCACGCTCACATATTGATTCGAAAAATTATGAAATTTGAAACCTAGCAATAATTTGACCTCACGGATCCAACAAAAGTGGTTTCGTCGAAATCCGAGGTCGTTTGTAAAAATGTCCATTTTTAAGGGCCTGAATTCCATAGCGACTATTCAGAATTTTCAACTGGACATATCTTTTGATTCCCGCTATCAAATTTCGATTGGTCGGATTCGTCAGAAAGATATTCACTAACAGATTTAAATATTTTTGGTTTCACTAAAATCCGGATTGTTTTGCACCCGGTACAGTCTGACAAAGTTTGAATTCAATTTTTGAAACTGCCACGCCATTTCAGGCCTTGTTTATAATTATAATTAATTATATTCGTTTTCAATTGTCGATTCAAACTTAGTTTTCATCGCCATTATCTAAAATATTTATTTTAAATATTTAAAATCCATTATTTTAGCCAATTACAAATTTTAAATTGGTTCAGATTTTCTGGGTCGTTACAATCTCCCCCACTTAAAACTTTTCGTCCTCAAAAAGGAACAAAGTCGAAAGTGGTTTGATAAATCTATAATCACACAACACAACAACCAATCCAATTGTTTTTAACCTTTCTAACTTTTCAAATATATATCTTTTATATATTCAAAAATTATATTTCTAAAACCAGACTATATATAAATATAATCCCAAATACGTTATTTAAAAACATATTACTCTCGACTCGTTCTGAGGCACTTCTGACCCCATGTGACGATCGAGGATTTCGCTCGGTACTGACCAGTCGTTAAACCGATCCAAGCCGTTCGAAACGCCCTATCGTTTGAGAACAGGACAAAACAGAACGCATACAGAAGAACATTTCATTGTATATTACAACAATGCATCAGATTACAAGAATATACAGAGTATAAATGAATATTACACAGAAATATCAGAGATTTAAATAACATTTAAATACATCGCAGCGGAAAATAATAAAATACACAACTAGAAGAGATATACGGATACAAAGCTTTCCGGATATCGTTCCAGCTGTAAACCAGGATCCTGTGAATGTAAATCTGCAAAACCAAAACTACTAGCTGCCCGTGTCAAAATAGGGGCACCCAGAGTTTAGGTTAAAACAATAAACTCCAGGTCAGTCATGGGACTGGTGTGAGAACTAAAACAGTTAATCTTTATTTTAAATCATTAGGTAAATCAAGGGACCACGCCGTATAACACGGAACGGGTTTCCTCCCCAGAATACCAGTGCATAAAACGAACAGCGCAATGCTAAATAAAGAAAAATGAAGCTGTTATAAGACCCAGTTCCCATCACACAATGCAACGCAAGCCGGAGGATAGGGTTTTTACCTTATAATAGCCAAGAATGCTTGATACGTTTAAAACAAATCGTTTGATACTATTTTAAGTGCATAGTGTATAAAACAACTTCAAATCATAAGTATCAATCATAGGCGGCATGAATGCCCCATACCACTATGTCGCCATATATAGGTTATACAATCAAAACCGCAAAGTCGCGTATTTGGAAACTGGATTTCCGTCTGTGAACCGAGGCCAGGGATCGTCCTCTACCGATTCGAGACGCTCTAGCCCGTGTCTCAGGAACAGAACGCATCGTCCCTTGGAGCGACAGGGCCGGTCCACCGATGTGGATTAAAATGCCTGAACACTACGCTTCCCCACCCTATGGGGTGTAAGTCTGGTCCGTCTGCCGGCCAGAATGCATCGGCCGAAACCGATATAACCGAGGCGCCTCGCAACAGCAACAACCACATAAGTCAAACTCGTCAGGGCGTGTAAAACCACTGACGCCACTTCTAGCTAGAAAGAAACGCATGCCCTCCCTGAGGTCCTCTCCCGTTTTTGGTTCACGACCGGGGTGCGAAACTCGCGAATTCACGTTACACAAAGCTGTGCCACACAGGCTGTGCTTTGATCATCACCACAAGACTTTGCTTTTCAACAGAAGCCTCGATCAATTGCCACTTAGGCATGCCACACAGGCAATTCACTCCATGCGTTTGATATCCATCAATATATAACCCCTGAGCTCGTACGTCTCAGAGAAGGGCGTTAAGCAAGAGAATAAATTCTCCGCCGCCAAACAGAAATATATTTAATAGAGATCAATCACAAGGACTAAAATCCAATGTCAGACACACAGTCCATTTACAAGTCCGTTCTGGGTCTGAACGAAACCGGAGGCACCTAGTACCCCGCATATCCATCGATCTCCAAGTACGTCTGGACGATCACCAACTGTTTCCATCTTCTTGGGTGTACAGCCCAATCAAGATCATCAGTTATCACCCAAACGACGTGAAGACTTCTGGTCTTCGACCACCGTCTTCATCTTCGACACCACGTCGAATCAGTTATTCAGAATGGGATAAACCCGGTCTTTCTGAATAACTCGCGTATACATTATAAAAATGTTACACAAACACAACATACGCCTCATTCCAATTCAGAATATTCTTTTATTCAAATATTCCTATACTTTGGGAAAAGTTCCCATTAATTTTATCCAAGATAAATTCTTTAAATTTATTCTTTAATCTCCTTTGAATATCAATTCAAACTAGTCGGGATTAGCGAACCACACCGAAGTAATCATTTATTTTATTTCCCAATCCCAACCTATTCATCCCATGAAGTAAACTGGTTATACTTCATATCTAACACCACGGTGTTATCGGTAAATTCAATTACCATTTCACGTTCAAATCTAATTAAAGATTTAACTATCGCCTGGAGTAAAACTGGTGATACTCCATTCTCGATCTTTTCAATCTAATTAAAGATTCATTAAAACTCCACTTAGTTTTAATCTTTAGCTGGGTTAAAGAATCAGTGTCATTTAAAACACGGTTCACGATAAACCCAAAGTCACATTCCATTAATTATCGGGTTAAAGAACGAGTGTTATTTAAAACACTGTTCACGATAAACCCAAAAATCAATATCAATTCAATTCCAATTAAATATCATTTAATTGGTACACTTCCTTAAATCTAAATAAAAAGATTTAATCTTTTCTCAACTGGGTTCAAGAACAGTGTTAGTGAAGACACCATTCACGACAAACCCAAATCACATTTGATATTAAACACAAGGCTCTGAATAGAAAATATATCGGCTTATATTCAATATCAAATTCTACGACTAACAAATGTCGTATTGGAAATAACGATATATATATATCTTTCAAATTCCCATAACAACATCTGTATCATCACGAAATCCAACATCGAAATATTCCGAAGACAATTTCGATTCAAATCCATTCCAATGCAATCATTGGAAATTTTGGTTATTTTCAAAACCCTTTCAAATTCAATTTATTTATTTAAAAATAAATAGAATTATAATTCTAGTTCAAAACTAGTTCATTTCGATAAAAATCTATTTTTATCTTTTCAAATATGGAGTTTTTCATCCCAAATCTTCACAAATCATTTCTTATGATTTTACACGAATTATTACTATTTTTAATAATTTTATCAAGGCCCGTACAGTCGATTTCCATCAATGGCCATCGAACTGCACTTACAGCGACCTTTTTCAAATTTGATTTGGACATAATTCCAAATCCAACCGTTAGATTTCTAATTTCAAATATTCATTAGAAAGCTCTTTTCGATACGAACCCAACGGTTCCGGTTTTAGGAGAATCCGACGGTCGGATCTCCCGTAATGTCCGTTTGAAATAAACGGTCGAAATTCACGAACTGCCGCGGCGCGGCGCGTTCTATTCAGGCCATTATATTATATATATAATATATATAATATATATTTCGTCGATTTCTATTTAAAACGAATTATAAATCGTTTCAAAAGCAATTTCAACTTCCTTTTCAAATCGTTTTCAATTCAATTCATTTCGAAATCGTTTTCAATTCAATTCATTTCGAAATCGTTTTCAATTCAATTCATTTCGAAATCGTTTTCAATTCAATTCATTTCGAAATCATTTTCAATTCAATTCATTTCGAAATCGTTTTCAATTCAATTCATTTCGAAATCGTTTTCAATTCAATTCATTTCGAAATCGTTTTCAATTCAATTCATTTCGAAATCGTTTTCAATTCAATTCATTTCGAAATCGTTTTCAATTCAATTCATTTCGAAATCGTTTTCAATTCAATTCATTTCGAAATCGTTTTCAATTCAATTCATTTCGAAATCGTTTAAAATCGATATAAATATCGTTCACGTCAAAATGGCGTCAATCTAATCAACACGGCTTCATATATTGATATTTTCAAATATTCCATTTCGAATATTTCTATTTCAAATATTTCTATTTTAAAACTGGAATGAGGCCCAATCAATTACCATATAATGTTAATTATATGGATTTTCATACATTACACCCATATAATAGCATTGCAAAATAATCAACCATCAACCAAAGTGCACTACACTGTATAAGCATCAAATATAGATATCTAACGCTTATAACAGCCTGTCAATCCATCGATCGACATATTTAATCAATCGGGATGAGTGAACTTCAAATTTCATCCCAACACCCGTGTGGGGTTTCAAACAAACAAACACAGATTTTATTTGTGCAGTTGGGCGATGTGTAAAATTTATCGACCCAATTAACGTCCTTCAAATAGGTGTACATAAACAAACCGTCTGGTTTGTAAATGAATATTGATTTATTCACATTCACTATATTCATATTCACGTTAAAAATTATATTTTTAACGATAAAACATTTTATTCCAACATATGAATTTCTATTATTCATTTACACAATAAAATGATATTTTTATTTTCTAACATATTTTAGAAAAATTCGGCGGCATAACGGCACGATACTAGAAACGGGACAAGGCCTAGCCTTATCCCCGGTCTAGTGAAGCCCCACGCCATTCACACATCAATCAAATCAATTTCATCTCACCAAACAATTCAATTCAAACAAATAATCTAACTAATTTTTGCAATCAAACAAACAAGTCCATGGTCTGTGGACGATTGTGTCGGGTGCTACTAAGCACCGTCTGCATCCTAGTATATATATATATAACTAGAAAAAGAAATTGAAAGGTGAGAAATTCTCACCGATAGCTATCCAATCCTCTTGACTCTTCTTTGATAGAAATCTCCATCGTTATCGCATCTTCGTTGCTGTAGCCACTACATATGGAAAAATCGAATTTTTACTTCGTTATTCAATATATAAAAAATCGAATTTTCACTTCGATGTTCAATATATAAAAATCACATTTTTAATTCGAAGTTCAATATATAAAAATCACATTTTTAATTCGAAGTTCAATATATAAAAATCACATTTTTAATTCGAAGTTCAATATATAAAAATCACATTTTTAATTTGAAGTTCAATATATAAAAATCACATTTTTAATTCGAAGTTCAATATATAAAAATCACATTTTTAATTCGAAGTTCAATATATAAAAATCACATTTTTAATTCGAAGTTCAATATATAAAAATCACATTTTTAATTCGAAGTTCAATATATAAAAATCACATTTTTAATTCGAAGTTCAATATATAAAAATCACATTTTTAATTTGAAGTTCAATATATAAAAATCACATTTTTAATTTATGGTATTTTATATAAAGAGCACATTTTTTATTCAAAGTTATTTTTAAAACTATGTTATTTATAAAAAAAAAAAAAAAACACACATTTCATTTAAAGCTATCTATCAAAGAAACTGACTTTTATATTTATAAAATTAATTACATAGAAAATAAATAAACAAATAAAAATAGAAATAAGCTCACGAGAAAAAGTCTGGAATCCTCGTTCTTCTTCATTCAAATACTGGGACTAGCAAAACCCGTCGCCCCTCTTAGGGCAACCAACCGCACCCACCTCCGATGATCGGAGGGTCTTCCGCCACCACCAAGGGAGGCGCCCCAGTCCCCTCCGCCACTGCCCTTAACCCCATCCAGTTCGGTGGTGTCTCGAGCTCGCGTGAAGGCCGGGTTCGTGGATCGTGCGTGATGCTGAAGCGAGGAAGGAGGCGGTGGAGAATGGAATCGCAAAGGAGGAGGAGGCGTGGGGGTAGATCGATGTCGGCGGTGCGGTGGAGGGAGGAGAACGTCGGCCATTTTCAGATGTGGGGAATCGATTTTCTGGTTTGAGGAAAATGAAGAAGGGTGGGGGTTAAATGTAAATTTATATTATTATATATATATTAATTAATTCTCCTCCTAGTTGACTTTTTGATCGAACCCTAATCGAGACCCAACGACTGTCGCCCCTAGCTAATTACCCCCATTCTGAACACAATGGGATATGCTGCGTAACCCAACTCGGCTGTTACGATCAGTTTTCGTTTAAATTAACATTTAAATCCTTATATTGAATTTTAAACGTACATTTCAATTTACCGGGGTCGCATACGAACTCTAAAAATTCCCGAAAAATATTTTCTAGCTTCGTATTGACGATACGGTCCTAACAAAACTAGTTTCGTTGAATTCTGAGACCGTTGGAAAAATGACCATTTTTCAGTCGATTAAAATCAACTAAAACTGGTCAAACGCGTTTTCCTTTGCCACGCTCGCATATCGATTCGAAAAATTATGAAATTTGAAACCTAGCAATAATTTGGCACTGCGGACCCAACAAAAGTGGTTTCGTCGAAATCCGAGGTCGTTTGCAAAATTCCTATTTTTAAGGGCCTGAATTCCATAGCGACTATTCAGAATTTTCAACTGGACATATCTTTTGATTCCCGCTATGAAATCTTGATTTTTCGGATTCGTTGGAAAGATATTATCAATTAGACCCCATTATTTTTGGTTTCACTAAAATCCGGATTGTTTTGCACCCGGTACATTCAATTGAAGTTTGAAATCGAATTATCGAACTACCGCGCCATTTTCAATTCCTTATATAATTATATATAATTATTTATATTCTAACGACGACGTATATAATATATACGTCGAATTATATTCAAAAATAAATTTCTCGTCGATATTATTTAAAATAATTCATTTTAAATAATCAATGTTCGCTAAAATTGCCAAAATAAAAATTTCAAACTGGCTCGCATTTTACGGGTTGTTACAATCTCCCCCACTTAAAACTTTTCATCCCCGAAAAGGAACAAAGTCGAAAGTGGTTTGATCATTCAACTCTACGATCGATCTGGCTTTCATTCTCCAACTTTTCAGTTTCTGAGAATTTTCAAAAATTTCAAAAAATTTGGCTAACACCCTAAATTTTCGAAAAATTTCGCCATAACCTCCCCTGCACCGGGAGCATCGGGGAATTTCAAATAGCTTCCCCGGTCCTTCAGATCTCAAAAAGAAAAAGAAAAAGCCAAGCGGCTAGCCAATAGGCTCATAAAATCATCATCACCCAAACAAAACAGTAAATTATGTAGTAAACATGTACCTATTTTTCGGGCAAACAAATTTTATTCTCTGCTCTAGCCTCCTTGCTATGACCTGTTCAATGTAAGTGCAAGTATATGCAAGCAAAAGCAACCAAATTTCAATATAACTCAATATTTGATTCAATTAGGCTAAATGGTTCACAATTATCAACCAAATAAACAAACAACACAAACATCAATCAATTAGTGGATTAACGTTTCAAATTGATAACTTTGATACATAGTCAAAAATCGGATTTTTGATGCCAAATCACAACAATAGGCCCTATCTAATTTTGGTTCTCACACCAGTCAATAGGAAATATATAAATATCACATCTTCAAAACACGAACATAGATTCTGATGATGATCGATCAATCATCAGAACCACCTCCGGGTGTCTAGAATGTGATTCTATATCTATCCAGTATATTAAAATTTCAAATATACGTTTGCAAGGCGTATATGCAAAATCTTTATATACTGGACTGTCCAAATCTATATATACTAAATAATCAAATACGAATGATTGATTTTAAATTTTCAAAACAAAATTTGTTTTCACTTTAAAAATATACTCTTCACACTCGTTCTAGGATACTGCTGATCCCATCTCTAACGAGTCATTTCCGTTGGATATTACTAATCCAATATCTGATGAATTCTTTCGTATGGTTCTAATGTGCCTTGTTCTCTAGCTTTGTAAACCAAAGCTCTGATACCACGTGTGACGATCGAGGATTTCGCTCGGTCCTGACCAGTCGTTAAACCGATCCAAGCCGTTCGAAACGCCCTATCGTTTGAGAACAGGACAAAACAGAACGCATACAGAAGAACATTTCATTGTATATTACAACAATGCATCAGATTACAAGAATATACAGAGTATAAATGAATATTACACAGAAATATCAGAGATTTAAATAACATTTAAATACATCGCAGCGGAAAATAATAAAATACACAACTAGAAGAGATATACGGATACAAAGCTTTCCGGATATCGTTCCAGCTGTAAACCAGGATCCTGTGAATGTAAATCTGCAAAACCAAAACTACTAGCTGTCCGTGTCAAAATAGGGGCACCCAGAGTTTAGGTTAAAACAATAAACTCCAGGTCAGTCATGGGACTGGTGTGAGAACTAAAACAGTTAATCTTTATTTTAAATCATTAGGTAAATCAAGGGACCACGCCGTATAACACGGAACGGGTTTCCTCCCCAGAATACCAGTGCATAAAACGAACAGCGCAATGCTAAATAAAGAAAAATGAAGCTGTTATAAGACCCAGTTCCCATCACACAATGCAACGCAAGCCGGAGGATAGGGTTTTTACCTTATAATAGCCAAGAATGCTTGATACGTTTAAAACAAATCGTTTGATACTATTTTAAGTGCATAGTGTATAAAACAACTTCAAATCATAAGTATCAATCATAGGCGGCATGAATGCCCCATACCACTATGTCGCCATATATAGGTTATACAATCAAAACCGCAAAGTCGCGTATTTGGAAACTGGATTTCCGTCTGTGAACCGAGGCCAGGGATCGTCCTCTACCGATTCGAGACGCTCTAGCCCGTGTCTCAGGAACAGAACGCATCGTCCCTTGGAGCGACAGGGCCGGTCCACCGATGTGGATTAAAATGCCTGAACACTACGCTTCCCCACCCTATGGGGTGTAAGTCTGGTCCGTCTGCCGGCCAGAATGCATCGGCCGAAACCGATATAACCGAGGCACCTCGCAACAGCAACAACCACATAAGTCAAACTCGTCAGGGCGTGTAAAACCACTGACGCCACTTCTAGCTAGAAAGAAACGCATGCCCTCCCTGAGGTCCTCTCCCGTTTTTGGTTCACGACCGGGGTGCGAAACTCGCGAATTCACGTTACACAAAGCTGTGCCACACAGGCTGTGCTTTGATCATCACCACAAGACTTTGCTTTTCAACAGAAGCCTCGATCAATTGCCACTTAGGCATGCCACACAGGCAATTCACTCCATGCGTTTGATATCCATCAATATATAACCCCTGAGCTCGTACGTCTCAAAGAAGGGCGTTAAGCAAGAGAATAAATTCTCCGCCGCCAAACAGAAATATATTTAATAGAGATCAATCACAAGGACTAAAATCCAATGTCAGACACACAGTCCATTTACAAGTCCGTTCTGGGTCTGAACGAAACCGGAGGCACCTAGTACCCCGCATATCCATCGATCTCCAAGTACGTCTGGACGATCACCAACTGTTTCCATCTTCTTGGGTGTACAGCCCAATCAAGATCATCAGTTATCACCCAAACGACGTGAAGACTTCTGGTCTTCGACCACCGTCTTCATCTTCGACACCACGTCGAATCAGTTATTCAGAATGGGATAAACCCGGTCTTTCTGAATAACTCGCGTATACATTATAAAAATGTTACACAAACACAACATACGCCTCATTCCAATTCAGAATATTCTTTTATTCAAATATTCCTATACTTTGGGAAAAGTTCCCATTAATTTTATCCAAGATAAATTCTTTAAATTTATTCTTTAATCTCCTTTGAATATCAATTCAAACTAGTCGGGATTAGCGAACCACACCGAAGTAATCATTTATTTTATTTCCCAATCCCAACCTATTCATCCCATGAAGTAAACTGGTTATACTTCATATCTAACACCACAGTGTTATCGGTAAATTCAATTACCATTTCACGTTCAAATCTAATTAAAGATTTAACTATCGCCTGGAGTAAAACTGGTGATACTCCATTCTCGATCTTTTCAATCTAATTAAAGATTCATTAAAACTCCACTTAGTTTTAATCTTTAGCTGGGTTAAAGAATCAGTGTCATTTAAAACACGGTTCACGATAAACCCAAAGTCACATTCCATTAATTATCGGGTTAAAGAACGAGTGTTATTTAAAACACTGTTCACGATAAACCCAAAAATCAATATCAATTCAATTCCAATTAAATATCATTTAATTGGTACACTTCCTTAAATCTAAATAAAAAGATTTAATCTTTTCTCAATTGGGTTCAAGAACAGTGTTAGTGAAGACACCATTCACGACAAACCCAAATCACATTTGATATTAAACACAAGGCTCTGAATAGAAAATATATCGGCTTATATTCAATATCAAATTCTACGACTAACAAATGTCGTATTGGAAATAACGATATATATATATATCTTTCAAATTCCCATAACAACATCTGTATCATCACGAAATCCAACATCGAAATATTCCGAAGACAATTTCGATTCAAATCCATTCCAATGCAATCATTGGAAATTTTGGTTATTTTCAAAACCCTTTCAAATTCAATTTATTTATTTAAAAATAAATAGAATTATAATTCTAGTTCAAAACTAGTTCATTTCGATAAAAATCTATTTTTATCTTTTCAAATATGGAGTTTTTCATCCCAAATCTTCACAAATCATTTCTTATGATTTTACACGAATTATTACTATTTTTAATAATTTTATCAAGGCCCGTACAGTCGATTTCCACCAATGGCCATCGAACTGCACTTACAGCGACCTTTTTCAAATTTAATTTGGACATAATTCCAAATCCAACCGTTAGATTTCTAATTTCAAATATTCATTAGAAAGCTCTTTTCGATACGAACCCAACGGTTCCGGTTTTAGGAGAATCCGACGGTCGGATCTCCCGTAATGTCCGTTTGAAATAAACGGTCGAAATTCACGAACTGCCGCGGCGCGGCGCGTTCTATTCAGGCCATTATATTATATATATAATATATATAATATATATTTCGTCGATTTCTATTTAAAACGAATTATAAATCGTTTCAAAAGCAATTTCAACTTCCTTTTCAAATCGTTTTCAATTCAATTCATTTCGAAATCGTTTTCAATTCAATTCATTTCGAAATCGTTTTCAATTCAATTCATTTCGAAATCGTTTTCAATTCAATTCATTTCGAAATCATTTTCAATTCAATTCATTTCGAAATCGTTTTCAATTCAATTCATTTCGAAATCGTTTTCAATTCTATTCATTTCGAAATCGTTTTCAATTCAATTCATTTCGAAATCGTTTTCAATTCAATTCATTTCGAAATCGTTTTCAATTCAATTCATTTCGAAATCGTTTTCAATTCAATTCATTTCGAAATCGTTTTCAATTCAATTCATTTCGAAATCGTTTTCAATTCAATTCATTTCGAAATCGTTTTCAATTCAATTCATTTCGAAATCGTTTTCAATTCAATTCATTTCGAAATCGTTTTCAATTCAATTCATTTCGAAATCGTTTAAAATCGATATAAATATCGTTCACGTCAAAATGGCGTCAATCTAATCAACACGGCTTCATATATTGATATTTTCAAATATTCCATTTCGAATATTTCTATTTCAAATATTTCTATTTTAAAACTGGAATGAGGCCCAATCAATTACCATATAATGTTAATTATATGGATTTTCATACATTACACCCATATAATAGCATTGCAAAATAATCAACCATCAACCAAAGTGCACTACACTGTATAAGCATCAAATATAGATATCTAACGCTTATAACAGCCTGTCAATCCATTGATCGACATATTTAATCAATCGGGATGAGTGAACTTCAAATTTCATCCCAACACCCGTGTGGGGTTTCAAACAAACAAACACAGATTTTATTTGTGCAGTTGGGCGATGTGTAAAATTTATCGACCCAATTAACGTCCTTCAAATAGGTGTACATAAACAAACCGTCTGGTTTGTAAATGAATATTGATTTATTCACATTCACTATATTCATATTCACGTTAAAAATTATATTTTTAACGATAAAACATTTTATTCCAACATATGAATTTCTATTATTCATTTACACAATAAAATGATATTTTTATTTTCTAACATATTTTAGAAAAATTCGGCGGCATAACGGCACGGTACTAGAAACGGGACAAGGCCTAGCCTTATCCCCGGTCTAGTGAAGGCCCACGCCATTCACACATCAATCAAATCAATTTCATCTCACCAAACAATTCAATTCAAACAAATAATCTAACTAATTTTTGCAATCAAACAAACAAGTCCATGGTCTGTGGACGATTGTGTCGGGTGCTACTAAGCACCGTCTGCATCCTAGTATATATATATATATAACTAGAAAAAGAAATTGAAAGGTGAGAAATTCTCACCGATAGCTATCCAATCCTCTTGACTCTTCTTTGATAGAAATCTCCATCGTTATCGCATCTTCGTTGTTGTAGCCACTACATATGGAAAAATCGAATTTTTACTTCGTTATTCAATATATAAAAAATCGAATTTTCACTTCGATGTTCAATATATAAAAATCACATTTTTAATTCGAAGTTCAATATATAAAAATCACATTTTTAATTCGAAGTTCAATATATAAAAATCACATTTTTAATTCGAAGTTCAATACATAAAAATCACATTTTTAATTCGAAGTTCAATATATAAAAATCACATTTTTAATTCGAAGTTCAATATATAAAAATCACATTTTTAATTCGAAGTTCAATATATAAAAATCACATTTTTAATTCGAAGTTCAATATATAAAAATCACATTTTTAATTCGAAGTTCAATATATAAAAATCACATTTTTAATTCGAAGTTCAATATATAAAAATCACATTTTTAATTCGAAGTTCAATATATAAAAATCACATTTTTAATTCGAAGTTCAATATATAAAAATCACATTTTTAATTTATGGTATTTTATATAAAGAGCACATTTTTTATTCAAAGTTATTTTTAAAACTATGTTATTTATAAAAAAAAAAAACACACATTTCATTTAAAGCTATCTATCAAAGAAACTGACTTTTATATTTATAAAATTAATTACATAGAAAATAAATAAACAAATAAAAATAGAAATAAGCTCACGAGAAAAAGTCTGGAATCCTCGTTCTTCTTCATTCAAATACTGGGACTAGCAAAACCCGTCGCCCCTCTTAGGGCAACCAACCGCACCCACCTCCGATGATCGGAGGGTCTTCCGCCACCACCAAGGGAGGCGCCCCAGTCCCCTCCGCCACTGCCCTTAACCCCATCCAGTTCGGTGGTGTCTCGAGCTCGCGTGAAGGCCGGGTTCGTGGATCGTGCGTGATGCTGAAGCGAGGAAGGAGGCGGTGGAGAATGGAATCGCAAAGGAGGAGGAGGTGTGGGGGTAGATCGATGTCGGCGGTGCGGTGGAGGGAGGAGAACGTCGGCCATTTTCAGATGTGGGGAATCGATTTTCTGGTTTGAGGAAAATGAAGAAGGGTGGGGGTTAAATGTAAATTTATATTATTATATATATATTAATTAATTCTCCTCCTAGTTGACTTTTTGATCGAACCCTAATCGAGACCCAACGACTGTCGCCCCTAGCTAATTACCCCCATTCTGAACACAATGGGATATGCTGCGTAACCCAACTCGGCTGTTACGATCAGTTTTCGTTTAAATTAACATTTAAATCCTTATATTGAATTTTAAACGTACATTTCAATTTACCGGGGTCGCATACGAACTCTAAAAATTCCCGAAAAATATTTTCTAGCTTCGTATTGACGATACGGTCCTAACAAAACTAGTTTCGTTGAATTCTGAGACCGTTGGAAAAATGACCATTTTTCAGTCGATTAAAATCAACTAAAACTGGTCAAACGCGTTTTCCTTTGCCACGCTCGCATATCGATTCGAAAAATTATGAAATTTGAAACCTAGCAATAATTTGGCACTGCGGACCCAACAAAAGTGGTTTCGTCGAAATCCGAGGTCGTTTGCAAAATTCCTATTTTTAAGGGCCTGAATTCCATAGCGACTATTCAGAATTTTCAACTGGACATATCTTTTGATTCCCGCTATGAAATCTTGATTTTTCGGATTCGTTGGAAAGATATTATCAATTAGACCCCATTATTTTTGGTTTCACTAAAATCCGGATTGTTTTGCCCCGGTACATTCAATTGAAGTTTGAAATCGAATTATCGAACTACCGCGCCATTTTCAATTCCTTATATAATTATATATAATTATTTATATTCTAACGACGACGTATATAATATATACGTCGAATTATATTCAAAAATAAATTTCTCGTCGATATTATTTAAAATAATTCATTTTAAATAATCAATGTTCGCTAAAATTGCCAAAATAAAAATTTCAAACTGGCTCGCATTTTACGGGTTGTTACACCCCATCTCTAACGAGTTGTTCTGATTCTGCTATACTCATACTAGGATATTACTGATCCTATCTGTATAGAGTTACCCGTCCTAGAACACTACTGGTTCCATTTCTGACGAGTTCGTTCAAATGTTATATTCCAGAACTAAGCTTAACCAAAGCTCTGACGAGTTCGTTCAAATGTTATATTCCAGAACTACAGAGTTTATAAATTCGATTCAAATCCCACCTTTTCATTTATAAACAAAGTTTATAAATTCGATTCAAATCCCATCTTTTCATTTATAAACAGAGTTTATAAATTCGATTCAAATCCCACCTTTTCATTTATAAACAAAGTTTATAAATTCGATTCAAATCCCACCTTTTCATTTATAAACAAAGTTTATAAATTCAATTCAAATCTCACCTTTTCCTTTATAAACAGAGTTTATATATTCAATTACTTGTTTTATATACCTTCAAACAAGTTAATATTATCTATAGTTTTATTTAAAATTCAAATTCTATTTATAAAAATAGAATTTCCTTTTTAAAATCTCAAATACCCTTTTCGATATTTTTATAGATCAATATTCAAACCCCAGGGATATTTTAAACAATCAAATCAACCAATTTTCAATCATTTGATTTTTAACACATCATATATGAATATATATGAAATCAAACAAACAACAATAGATAATATATTTTTGAGGAATCCAGTTGGATTCCTCCAACCTGTTTTTCCTGCATCCACAGACGTTAGTCAACATAGTAATACCCATCCTGCTTCGAGGCAGGATATCGCGGTATAGAAGGTCATCCACTAATCATAGCGTGGGGCGTATAGGGTAATCATCCGCTATGAAACCGTGGGCATCTGCTAATGAGACTACGGGAATCCAATCCAATCATCAACCCAATATATATAATAGTCAACCAATCCTAGATAACTAATATATATATTTAAAACAACCAAACAGCATTCAAACAAGCACAGACAATTATTTTTAACTATATAAAAATAATTTCTAAATAAAAGGTGAGATTTACTCACCGTTACTTTTAATTTCCGATCCATTTTGACTTCAAAATTAATTCCAGCTTATATCATCCTCAGCTATGAATTTTCTCGACTAGTCTCAAGATCATCCTTGTATAACAAGATCATAAATTTTAATTATCTGCGATAAAAGTTCTATTTTATGATTTTCTCACCTTGTATAATTTAATATATGGTAATACAGATTTATCATCATATATTGAGACGACCCGATTTCCCGTTCTCACGGAAACAAGGTTATCTTTGGAATATAACACAGAAACATATAATAGCAGAACAGAATTAAATAAATACACCAGATATGAACAACAAAATATACTGGATAAAATTAATCATCAGAGTTACACAGTATACAGGATCTTACTTAGTACAAATACAGTTCAGCTATACATAAATGTCTACAGCGGAAATAAACAAAATATGCACAATAGGAGCTGAACAGCATAAAAAGAGATAAATGATAGAATCCATCTTCAGCTCCAGCTATCCAGAAAGAACCAGCTAAACCTGAATACAAGGCTGCCCGTGTAGAAAAAGGGGCACCCGAGTTTGAAAGTGAAACAAACTACGAGTCAGTCATGGGACTGGTATGAGAAATCCACTCAACACATATATAATTGGCTAATCACAGGACCACGCCACTTTCGTGGAACGGGTTTACTCCATTGGATCGCCAGTGCTTTAAAACAAATCTTTCTTTTAAACATCGCTATGCTTTTTATAAAAATGAAGCCGTTATAAGACTCAGTTCCCATCACACAATGCAACGCAAACCGGAGGATAGAGTTTTTACCTTATAACGGCCAAGATATGCTTGATACGAATAAAACAAAGGCATTTGATATTATTACTAGTGTTTATATGTTTTGAAAACAATTTCAATCATAACTATCAATCATAGGCGACATGAGCGTCCCATGCCACTATGTCGCCAAATGTATATATACAATCGAAACCGCATCGTCACGTATTTGGAAATTGGATTTCCGTCATAAACCAAGGCAAAAGATAGTCCTTACCGAATTCGTGACTCTCTAGCCCGAGCCACAGGCAAGCGCGCAGGCAAGCCTTTAGATCGTCAGGGCCGGTCCATCGATGTGGATTATTATGCCTGAACAATACGTTTCCCCGCCCTTTGGGGCGTAAACGAGCCAACGAATGACTCCATCGGACCCGGATCGTCCGATCAAACCGAGGCGCCTCGCAACAGCAACAACCACATAGGTGAAAAGTATATAAATGTCAGGGCTGGTAGGTCACTGACACCACCCTAGCTAGAAAGAAACGCATGCCCTCCCTGAGGTCCTTCTCCCGTTTCAGGTTCATACCGGGGTGTGAGGCTCGCGAATTCACGTTATACACAAAGCTACGCCACACAGGCGGTGCTTTGATCATCACCACAAGACTTTGCTTTTCAACAGAAGCCCTGATCACTGCATCTTAGCATGCCACACAGGCAATTCATGCCATGCGACTGATGTCCATCGATACACAACCTCTGAGCTCGTGCGTCTCAGAGAAGGGTGTTAAGCAAAAGAATAAATTCTCCGCCGCCAAACAGATGTATATTTAACAGAAATCAATCAACACAGAATAAATTCCAATGTCAGACACACAGTCCATTTACAAGTCCGTTCTGGGTCTGAACGAAACCGGAGGCACTAAATACCTCGCAAACCCTTCGATCAACACGTACGTCTGAACGATCACCACTCATTATCCATATTTCGGGATGCCTCCCAATCAGGACCTCGGTTACCATCCAAACGAGGTGAAGATCTCCGGTCTTCGACCACCGTCTTCATCTTCGACTTTCAATCGTCGGTCAATTATTTGAAATGAGAATTAACTCGGCCTTCTCAAATAATTCACGTATATTTAGAATTTCAAATCAATTTATTTCAATGGTTAAATTATTCGACAACACCAATATTGTTCTTTAATGTAATTTTCACACCAAACACATTCAACCATCAAAAGCCACACAAATCAAGCAAATTTCAGTTTATTTCCATTCCATATCGCTTATGATATTTTATAACTATTTATCGCTATTTTTATTTATTTTAAAATAGCTAATATATTCAAAACGACGTTTCGGGCCATAACGTGGCCGTGGCGCTGTTTTTCTTCAGATTTGATTTACACATATCTGAAAATCTAACCGTTGGATCTTCACAAAATTTACATCATTAGAAAGGTCTTTTCAAAACGAATCCAACGGTTCCAGTTTCGGGAAAATCCGACGGTCGGATCTCCCGGTACAATCGTTTGAATTTTCGATTTCAAATTACGAACTGCAGCGTCGTTATTCGATTAAATATATAATTATATTTATATATATAAATATAATCGCTTCTGGCGCTGTTTTTCTTCAGATTTGAATTAAACATTCCAGACAATCCAACCGTTGGATTTTTACAAGGTTGGTGCCGTTGGGAAGATATTTCCAAGGCGAACCCGACGGTTGAGGTTTCGGGAAAATCCAATGGTCGGATTCCCCGCACTAGTCGTTTGAAATCACGGTTTCGAAATACGAACTGCACGGCCTCGTTTCGTTTTAATTTTATTTATATTTATATATTTATATAAATATAGTTCATTCAATGATTTCCCTATCGTTTTCACTTCAAATATTTTCTAACACCTTAAATTTTTGGAAAATTTCGCCATAACCTCCCCTGCACCGGGAGCATCGGGAAATCGCAAATAGCGTTCCCGGTCCTTCTAATCTCAAAAAGAAAAAGAAAAAGCCAAGCGGCTAGCCAACAGGCTCATAAAATCATCACCCAAACAAAGCAGTAAATGTGTACCTATTTGTCGGGCACAAAATTTTATTCCTCTTCTCTAGCCCCTTTGCTATAACCTGTTCAATGAATATGCATGTACATATATATATACAGTTCTTATCATTTATCATTTTCTATTCAACTTCATATTTGATTTCTATTTGATTTAAAAACACCATTCGTTCTAATGTTACATAAATAGGCGCAAATCATTTCATTAGCTAATTAATGAATATTTCAACTCATATATGTTTATTTTGAACAAGTGGCTATTTTTAACACTTCACATTTCAACGATTTATGCCTACAATAAAAATGTGATTTTTATTGTAAAACAATTCATTTCAAAACACTAATTTTCTATATAGTTCAAGTTGGTGATAAAAATAGGATTTTTATCATAAAACAATTTCTTTTAAAACGAGATTATTTTACATAGTTCATATAGTCGATAAAAGGTGATTTTTATTATCAAACAATTTATTTCAAAATATGAATATCATTCAACACATGAATTTCTAATCAACGAATGAATATCAATTCAACACATGAATGTTTTCTAATCAATGAATAAATATAGTATAAGCATAAGAAAATAATTCAAACACACGAATATTATTCAAAATTTCGGTAGCATAACGGCAGGGTAGTTAAACCGGCACCGTCCCTAGTACGGCTCCTCGCTCTACCTTAAAACCTCGCGGTTTTTGACAATGGGGTTCATGCATCTAGTTCGCACGCAGGCGGCATGTATATATTTATTTCATTTCCACAAACTAATCCTATGTGGTTTCAACCAAATATTTCACAATCACAAACGGGTATTTTTCAACCACAATCAACCAATATCAATCACAAACAATCCCAAACAATCATTCACTATCCACCAATTTTCACAACAATTTCAACCAATAAATATCGTCCATGGTTTGTGGACGAGGGGCGTATATATATATATATATATATATATATATATATATATATATATATATATATATATATATATATTTATATATAGCAATTTATATATAGCTATTCACTTTCATTTTCAACACATATATATAAGTTTTTAAATCAGAAATCTCACCAATAGCTATCCAACTGCACGACACTTCACTTATAGAAATCTTCGCCTTTTGTCACTTTCGCCCGTATCCTCTACATATGTAAAAATCGAATTTTTACGATGTTATTCAATATATAAAAATATGATTTTTACTTCGACTTTCAATATATAAAAATCATATCTTACATCTTAATAAAAATTCCGTCTTTTCCATTTCAAAGATCAAATCTTTTCTTTTACTTTTTAAAGTTTAAATCTTTTACTTTTCAAAATTCAAATCTTTTACTTTTCAAAATTCAAATCTTTTAAAACCTTTTCAAAAATCTGTTTTAAAACCTTTCTTAAAATCAGTTTTTACTATTTAAACAAAATCAGTTTTTTCCTTTTAAACAAAAATCAGTTTTTAATATTTAAACAAAATCAGTTTTTAATATTTAAACAAAATCAGTTTTTAATATTTAAACAAATCAGTTTTTAATATTTAAACAAATCAGTTTTTAATATTTAAACAAAATCAGTTTTTAATATTTAAACAAATCAGTTTTTAATATTTAAACAAAATCAGTTTTTAATATTTAAACAAATCAGTTTTTAATATTTAAACAAAATCAGTTTTTAATATTTAAACAAATCAGTTTTTAATATTTAAACAAATCAGTTTTTAATATTTAAACAAATCAGTTTTTAATATACATAAAAATAAATTATCAAAACAAAAAAAAACTTACAGAGGGGGGGGGGGGGTTTCGCCGATCGACGGAGGTGGCTTCGAGGGGGCGGCGCTAGGGTTTCGAACGGGGAGGCAGCTTCGAGCCTCGAACGGAGAAGGCGTTGACTTCGGGGGACGGTCGGATTGAAGGAGGAGGAGGGAGCGAGAGCGAGGAAGAGGGGGGAAGAAGATCGGATGCGTGGTGGAGGTTCTGACCGACGGTGAAGGCGGCGGCTGCTGCTGCTGCTTTCTTCTTTTTTTTTTCGTTTTGAAATTACAATGAACGGGGGGGCCAGAAAGGAAGATAAAGGGGGGGGGGAGAAATTAAAATTATTTTTATTATTTTATTATTTAATTATTTAATTTCGCAAAAAGGTTGACTTTTACATACGACCTCGAAACGAGGCCCACCGCCTGTCGCCCATAGCGTTTCACCCCCATTCCGAACATAATGGGATATGTATCGTAAGCTGATTTGATCGTTACAATCAGTTTCCGTTGAATTTACATTTTAAATCACTATATTGAATTTAAACGTACATTTCAAATCACCGGGGTCACATACTAACTAGAAAAATTCTAGAAAAATATTTTCTAGCTTCGTATTGACGATACGGTCCTAACAAAACTAGTTTCGTTGAATTCTGAGACCGTTTGAAAAATGGCCAATTTCCAGTCGATTAAAATCAACTGAAACTGGTCAAACGCGTTTTCCTTTGCCACGCTCACATATTGATTCGAAAAATTATGAAATTTGAAACCTAGCAATAATTTGACCTCACGGATCCAACAAAAGTGGTTTCGTCGAAATCCGAGGTCGTTTGCAAAAATGTCCATTTTTAAGGGCCTGAATTCCATAGCGACTATTCAGAATTTTCAACTGGACATATCTTTTGATTCCCGCTATCAAATTTCGATTGGTCGGATTCATTAGAAAGATATTCACTAACAGATTTAAATATTTTTGGTTTCACTAAAATCCGGATTGTTTTGCACCCGGTACAGTCTGACAAAGTTTGAATTCAATTTTTGAAACTGCCACGCCATTTCAGGCCTTGTTTATAATTATAATTAATTATATTCGTTTTCAATTGTCGATTCAAACTTAGTTTTCATCGCCATTATCTAAAATATTTATTTAAAATATTTAAAATCCATTATTTTAGCCAATTTAAAAATTTTAAATTGGTTCAGATTTTCTGGGTCGTTACATATATAAATTATACGAATTAAATAAATTCATTACTAAAGTTATTACCTTAATCCATTTTACTCTTTCTGAAAAAAATACAGTGCCTCTTTCATCATGAAATTCCACCAGAGTACCACCATCAGTCTTTCGAACTCTGCCTAAGAACGACACTCAGCATCCCCTAAATCAACAACTTGTTATCAACAAAACCATCTTCAACCAACATCGACTTTCTTCCTGGAGTTACAGACATCACCGTAACCCTTCCCAGCACCAATTTTAGCCCTCCGATACCTTCTTCAAACCTCTGAACCACTCACGACAATCGACAATCCCTCATCTGCCATCTCCGGTTTCAGGCATCGAGCGATACTCTCCGCGAACCACCCTAACGCTACTCATCTCCGACACCATACAGGTCATCGCACCCTTTGATTTATCGTCGAAATCTTGGTTACAGCTCGCGATGTGAAAAATCGAAGCTCGAAGTTCCTTCCAAGCATCGCGATGAAATTCTGGTGTCAAAAAGAAACTGTCGAACTCAATACTGTAAATCGCAAGTTTGATCCTCTCGCTTGAATTTGATTTCCATTTGTTGAGGCTAGATACGGCTTTTGATTTCATAGAAGAGGGGTTCGATTGATTTTAGGGGGGTGCGGCCATTTTTGATTTTGATGCTTTTCGATTTTTGAGGAATTTGGTATGAAAGGAATGGCTTTGAGTTGCTTATATAGGTTGAACAGCTGGATAAAAATAAGGCCACGATTTATGGAAAAATGAGGACACCGTTCTGTTTTGTTTTGTGGTGATGAAGGAAGCCATGGGTTTGTTTTCCTTGGGTGAATGGTGGAATTAAAAAGGCCATGAATTATTTTATTTTAATTCATTTAAAACCCGTATCCTTTAATTAAAATACACCCTGATTCTGATCTCCTTTCTGGACCCACCAACTGTCAATTCTAGGGTAAAACCGCTATTCTGGACACACTGGGACAGGTTAAGAAGTCTAATTTTATAGTTTGAAGGAGATTTTAATTTAAGTTGATATAATTTAAATTCAAAACAATTTATTTCTTCGATAATAAATTAATATTATTATCGTTATAAATTCAAATAAAATTTCCCATAAATTATTTGAACTGTATTTAATTCAAATCAAATTTTGAATTCAACTAAAATCCATTTTCGTATTCTGATAATTTAATATTTTCAATATTAAAACGAAATTGATTATTAAATTGATAACTTAATATAAAATTCCATTTATATTATCCACCCAATATTTAAATCCGTATTAAATATTTAAAATTAACCCATAAGAAATCCGGGTCATTACAATCTTTCCTACTTAAAATAATTTCGTCCTCGAAATTGCTAAGGTAGAAAAAGTGCTACAAACCCATTAACTTTTCCAAAACTTATTTATGTTGATACTCAACATTTCAAACTTCCTTACATAACTCTCTTTCGAATAAATCCCTATTCGATAACTCCTCCCTTCGAATAACTATATTCAATAATCTCTCTTTCGAATAACTAGATTCGAAAACCTTTCTTCGAATAAACTATATTCGATTTACTGTATTCAATTTACTCTTATCAATTTACTCTATTGGATTAGCTCTTTTCACTTAACTCCTTCCGAATAAGCTATATTCGATAACTCCTTTAACTCTATTCGAATAAACTATATTCGATTAACTCCTTTAATTATATTCGAATAACTAATATTCGATTAACTCCTTTAATTATATTCGAATAACTAATATTCGATTTAACTCCATTCGCTTGACTCTAGATCGCAACGATCACAATGGTTACGCCTGATTCCCTCAGGAAACATCCGACCGCCCTAGGCTATCTGCAGCCCTGCGAATTATGCTAGCAGTCGTACGAAATGGCAACTTATCCTGAGTAACTATGTTTGACTAACTCTATTTCAATAACTATATTTGATCAACTTTAATTAAATAACTAACATTCAATTAAATTCTAATTCGATTAGCTATGTACAATTAACTCTATCTGGTTAACTCTTAATTTAAATAACAAATATTCGAAAAATTCTAATTGAATAACTAATGTTCAATTAACTCTATGGATTAACCCTAACTGATTAACTCTAACTGGTTAATTCTTTCTCTAATCGATTTATTCTAACTCTAATCGATTATTTCTAACTCTAATCGACTTCTCCAATTCGAATAACTCCTATTGGATAACGTTTATTCATTTATAAAGATTTACTTTTAGTAACGGTTCTTCACTTTATAAATGTTCTCTTTAATAACGTTACTTCACTTATACAAGTGTTGTGTACCCTTCTTTTTAAAACTATCGGTGTTAAAAACCAATATCTCTCCTCTATATAAGTTCAGACTTATATATTCCATTTATCGAATTATAAATATTTAATTTAATTTATAAACTGTTATTTATAAATTAATCTTTTCTATTTATCTGTTAAAAATAGGTTTCCATTTTCTATTCATCTTCTGAATATTCCTTTGATGAAATTCTATTTATTTAACCAATAAATATCTCATTTATAACATTCTATTTATTTTCTATAAATAAATCTTTCCATTTAATCTATTTGTAAATGTTTTACAAATATTCCCTTTTAAATTCTATTTGTAAATGTTTTTACAAATATTTCTCCTTCTATTTGTTTGCACATAACTTCCTTTGTATTTGTGTTACAAATATATTTCCTTTATATTTGATTTACAAATATATTTTCTTTTTAACTCTTTTGGTTTTTCCTTCATTCACACCCAATTCATATTTCATTCACATGATTTTACTCAATTTATTGGTTTCGATCCATTTAACTTACTTAAGTTAAATTTAATTTCAACCATTCAAATTCCCATTAACTAGTTGCTAATTAACCGTTTTGCCTATTTCACCCTTTTTATTTGAATATACTTGTTCAAATATATGTCAACTTGATAATAAACTAATCTAATTATATTTTCAACTCGAGTTATATATTCGATTTCGAATATAAATTCTCAATCTTTTTCACTTATCCAAAAACCCAATTTCGATTCAAATTTCCTTTAACTAGTTATTTTCCAATTTAGTTAATTCAATTTAGCCATTTAAAAATATGATTTTTGTCTTAAAAATCATTTCACTTACTTCACTGAAGTTCATATTTACTTTGTATCTCCAGTCTGGATTTTTCTAATGTCAACTCGGATTTTATTTCCTTAAAATCCTTTTATTTATTTAATTAAACCGTTATGGTTTTATAATGGTTCTGGCGCTGCTTTTCTAAAAATTTGATTTTGATATAACTCAAAATCTATACGACGAAATCCAGATTTTTCTCTTTCATTATAAAACTATTATTCAACCGGTCCCGACGATTCTTGTTTCAAAGAATTCCGACTTCAATTGAGTTCTGTATACTAAATTGAAGTTCGAATCGCCAATTTACGAACTGTCGCGCTATGGCAAACTCGTTTTAATTATATTTATAAATATAAACGTTTTAACTTTGTTTATAATAAATTCAACTCCATTCTGATATATTTTTAATATATATCAAATCCATTTCACATAATATTCCCGATCTATTTCACTTCTAATATTCAAATCATATATATTTACAATATTCAAATTCCATTTGAATTTCTTTATTCAGACTCTATATTATTTCCTTCTATTCAATTTCTATTTGAATTTTCTTCTATTCAAATTCTATTGAATTCCTTATCTTCAAATTCTATTTGAAATTTCTTATCTTCAATTTCTATTTGAAATCCTTTATTCAAAAACCCATTTCAAATCCCTTATTCAAATTCCATTTGAAATCCTTTATTCAATTTCTATTTAAATTCCTTTGAATTTAAATTCTATTTAACCAAATTCCATTTGAATTCTAATATTCAAATCTCTATTTGACCTTTCTTTATTCAAATCCATTTGAATTCCTTTGAATTCAAATCCCATTTCAATTTTTCTTATACAATTTCTGTTTGAATTTTTTTTATTCAACTCATTTGAATTCATTTGAATTCAAATTCTATTTCACTTCTATTTGAATTATATATATATTCAAATTCCTTTATTTTACTTCTATTTGAAATCTATATCCCAATTCCCATTTCAAAATTCCTTTGAAGTAATATAAATATATACATATATTTATATCTATCCCAAATTCAAAACATTTGAATTTTCAAACAGCTTGTTTTCCTTTCAAACAAATTTCCGTCAAAACTTTTCTAAGGCAGCAATTCATCACTTAGAAACTCGAAAATGAACACTGATGATGTTGCGACCATCATCAGAATTATTTCCCATCTACTGAATGAGTCCAGTGCTATATTTCTTTCAAACTCCATTTAGAAAAATATTTTCCAAACTCCCAGGATTTTAAATTCTGAATTCATGTTGGAATTCAATTTCAATTTATCACATTTGTATATTTGATTTCATATACAAATTTCATTGGTTATATATAACTATTTCATTTCTTATAATCTTATTCGATTATAATCCTAACAATCAACTCAACCATTTAAAAACAATATCGTGTCCAATCTCCTGTTCAAGTGTTTATAAACTCCTATCGACATCGTGGCGTCCCACGATTCGACCAAAATTCATAACTCACTCAACAGACTAGTCAACACAATATAAAATAGTTTTTATATCAAATAACAAATACGCTCTCTCGTATATATATACACTCAACTCATTCTAGGATACTACTGATCCTATCTCTAATGAGCACAATTCCACACAGCCTAGGTATTCGCTCAACCTAAGCTCTGATACCAAGTGTAATGACCCAGATTTCCGTAACATCGGAGTTGACTATATACATCATACGTACAACCCAAATATCACAAAAATACGGAACATTATTTTAGAAGAAAGAGATAGAAGAAGAACATAAATAACAACACAGAATCTCACATCGCAGCGGAACAAAATATAATATATCATATCTTTGAAATACAAAATCTTCACTGTATAACATACACTTATCAGAGTACAACACTTACAACACAACGGAACAACTATAACTGGATAACGCTGAAGCCTCCTGCTCCAAGCTCCTTTAGATATATCTGAAAAATCCTGAACTACTTGACTGCCCGTACAAATTTAGGCACCCAAGAGTTTAGGTAGAACAAAACAAAATAAACTCCGGGTCAGTCATGGGACTGGTATGAGTAAACAGTTTAAAACAGTTTCTGAAAACTAAATGATATCTCATAAGACCACGCCGTATAACACGATGAGAATCCAAACACTTGATTTAACTTTCAAAATCCCTTCGAAAGGAATAATAATCTTTATATCAAAACTCTTTTGATATTATAATAATGTCTAAATCAAGTAAATAACAATCTAGTGGAACGTTTGCATCTCACGTTCCACATATATACAATCATAAACCGCAAGCACGTATTGGGTATTTGATTTCCAACTATGACAAGGTATGGAACCACCTTCCGCTGGTATATCTCTAGAGGAGAATACACCGAGTTCAACAAGAACATCTTGCAACTCAGCCACACATGACCGACCACTCATTTCGCTTAAGTGTATCGAATGTATATCACCAACGATTGGGATCAGCAACCGTTTCCCGAATGGGACAGCATTGACAATAGATTTTTAGAAGTAAATGAAACTCTAGATCAGGTGATTATACACCCTAATAGGTGCGACCTACATAGCCATGCTGCTTGCCTGATTTCTGTCATTTACCGGTTGGTGAGGCTTGAAGCTACGCTTTATCATCACACCAGATTCACTTCGAATGTCACATCGTCAGATCCATCGAAAATCACTAATTGACGTCTACAACAGTACATTACGTGTCAGCTAAAAGAAGTTTCCTCCTCCGCTTCCACTCTTGGTACAGTTGAAGAAATCAATGTACGTGACCTTTCTGGAAATACTCTGTCAGACATTCATCCATACAAGTCACCCAGGAACAGGATGAACTGAAGGCACTATTTCTATTAATAGAAAAAGTCCTTGCACTCTACTCCGTCTTCGATTATCTTTATATAATCTGATTCGCACGCTACTGCCGATATGGAGTGGTTCTTCGGATAATAATCCAACCTGTCTCTCGATATTGACAACGATGGACAAAACTTCGATAGTCTGTGATTTAACTATCGAATAAAAACAAGTGTTTCGATAGTCGATGATTTAACTATCGAAGAAAACAAGTGTTCATCCAAACATCCAACAATCACTGAACCTTTAATTAATATTCCATTAATTAATTCACTTCTCTATTTCTTTATCAATATTTGTTAACCAAATATTTTCAATAACCATATTGCCCTTTTACGTTATTTGGAAAACATTTCCGAATATCGCCTTCCTTTATTTTCTAAACTTTAGAAAATATATGCTAGTTATAATTGGAAAATATTCCAATTACTTATCTCTTTTCCGATCTCGTTTATTTCTATACTTAGGGAATATTCTATATTCTATTTCCAAGCTTACATTTCATTTGGGTTAAAACGGATGTTGTGTAAAACATCGTTACGACAACCCAAATACTATATTCAACTAAATCTTATTCATCATTGATCTTCGAGCCTGGAATCTTACTATTTATTTGTTAAAAATGAAACCAATCAAGTTGGGGTATAACTACCTCTCAGACCTTGACTGAATAACATTTATAACGTCAAACAGATATGACTACTTACTCGAACAATCAATAACATACAACTACTTCTTCACTTTTAAACACATATCACTTTCCCTTTCTATTCCTACTAGATTTTATTCCTAGTCTTCCTTTTTGATTATACTATTATATTTCTAAGTTCGTTTCCTTATCGACTTCTATGTATATCGATACGTTGATTTCTAACTATCAATTATCCTAAAAATATTCTAACTCCTTAAATTCCTGGAAAAATTCGCCATAACCTCCTTTGTACCGGGAGCATCGGGAAAATCCCCAAACTGCCACACAGGCCTCTCTAATCAAAAAGAAAAAGGAAAAGCCAAGCGGCTTGCCGATACGGTGCATAAAATCTCATATATGAATTAACTACGTACCTTTTTGTCGGGCAATCTATATATATACCTTCTAACACTTTATTCCAAACCTATCTCCTGTATCTATACCTGCTCAATCTATTTAACTATACCAAATCGTTTTAACTCAATTTGTTAAATAAATTTGTTACTTAACTCTTCAGTTTATTTCACCTTCATATTTGAACATGACATGTTCAAATATATTTTAACTTGCATAATAACAAATTCTAATTATACTCATACTTTCGTTTCCTTATCTACTTCTCTATTCAAATTCCAATTCAATTCTATTTGAATTCTCTTTATTTAAACTTCATTTGAATTCTATTTGCATCCCTATATTTAAACTCCATTTGAATTCTATTTTCAAACTCTATGGTTAACTTCATTTGAATTCTATATTCAAATTCTATAGTTTTAAAGTCCATTTAAATTTCTATATTCAAATCTATAGTTTAAAGTCCATTTGAATTTCTATATTCAAATCTATAGTTTAAAGTCCATTTGAATTTCTATATTCAAATTCTATTTGAATTCTCTGCATTATTTATAAACAACGTTTATAACTTCACTTAAAATCCCCCATTATATATTTATAACAAAGTTTATAAATTCGATTCAAAACCCACCTTTTCCTTTATAAACAGAGTTTATAAATTCAATTCAAATCCCATCTTTTCATTTATAAACAGTGTTTATAAATTCGATTCAAATCCCACCTTTTCCTTTATAAACAGAGTTTATAAATTCAATTCAAATCCCATCTTCATTTATAAACAGAGTTTATAAATTCTATTCAAATCCCACCTTTTCATTTATAAACAGAGTTTATAAATTCGATTCAAATCCCACCTTTTCATTTATAAACAAAGTTTATAAATTCAATTCAAATCCCATCTTTTCATTTATAAACAGAGTTTATAAATTCTATTCAAATCCCACCTTTTCATTTATAAACAGAGTTTATAAATTCGATTCAAATCCCACCTTTTCATTTATAAACAAAGTTTATAAATTCAATTCAAATCTCACCTTTTCCTTTATAAACAGAGTTTATAAATTCAATTACTTGTTTTATATACCTTCAAACAAGTTAATATTATCTATAGTTTTATTTAAAATTCAAATTCTATTTATAAAAATAGAATTTCCTTTTTAAAATCTCAAATACCCTTTTCGATGTTTTTATAGATCAATATTCAAACCCCAGGGATATTTTAAACAATCAAATCAACCAATTTTCAATCATTTGATTTTTAACACATCATATATGAATATATATGAAATCAAACAAACAACAACAGATAATATATTTTTGAGGAATCCAGTTGGATTCCTCCAACCTGTTTTTCCTACATCCACAGACGTTAGTCAACATAGTAATACCCATCCTGCTTCGAGGCAGGATATCGCGGTATAGAAGGTCATCCACTAATCATAGCGTGGGGCGTATAGGGTAATCATCCGCTATGAAACCGCGGGCATCCGCGAATGAGACTGCGGGAATCCAATCCAATCATCAACCCAATATATATATATAATAGTCAACCAATCCTAGATAACTAATATATATATTTAAAACAACCAAACAGCATTCAAACAAGCACAAACAATTATTTTTAACTATATAAAAATAATTTCTAAATAAAAGGTGAGATTTACTCACCGTTACTTTTAATTTCCGATCCATTTTGACTTCAAAATTAATTCCAGCTTATATCATCCTCAGATGTGAATTTTCTCGACTAGTCTCAAGATCATCCTTGTATAACAAGATCATAAATTTTAATTATTTGCGATAAAAGTTCTATTTTATGATTTTCTCACCTTGTATAATTTAATATATGGTAATACAGATTTTTCATTATATATAAATTATACGAATTAAATAAATTCGTTACTAAAGTTATTACCTTAATCCATTTTACTCTTTCTGAAAAAAATACAGTGCCTCCTTCATCATGAAATTCCACCAGAGTACCACCATCAGTCTTTCGAACTCTGCCTAAGAACGACACTCAGCATCCCCTAAATCAACAACTTGTTATCAAAAAAAACATCTTCAACCAACATCGACTTTCTTCCTGGAGTTGCAGACCTCACCGTAACCCCTCCCAGCATCAATTTTAGCCCTCCGATACCTTCTTCAAACCTCTGAACCACTCACGACAATCGACAATCCCTCATCTGCCATCTCCGGTTTCAGGCATCGAGCGATACTCTCCGCGAACCACCCTAACGCCACTCATCTTCGACACCATACAGGTCATCGCACCCTTTGATTTATCGTCGAAATCTTGGTTACAGCTCGCGATGTGAAAAATCGAAGCTCGAAGTTCCTTCCAAGCATCGCGATGAAATTCTGGTGTCAAAAAGAAACTGTCGAACTTAATACTGTAAATCCCGAGTTCGATCCTCTCGCTTGAATTTTATTTCCATTTGTTGAGGCTAGATACGGCTTTTGATTTCATAGAAGAGGGGTTCGATTGATTTTAGGGGGTGTGCGGCCATTTCTGATTTTGATGCTTTTCGATTTTTGAGGAATTTGGTATGAAAGGAATGGCTTTGAGTTGCTTATATAGGTTGAACAGCTGGATAAAAATAAGGCCACGATTTGTGGAAAAATGAGGACATCGTTCTGTTTGTTTTGTGGTGATGAAGGAAGCCATGGGTTAATTTTCCTTGGGTGAACGGTGGAATTAAAGAGGCCATGAATTATTTTATTTTAATTCATTTAAAACCCGTATCCTTTAATTAAAATACACCCTGATTCTGATCTCCTTTCTGGACCCACCAACTGTCAATTCTAGGGTAAAACCGCTATTCTGAACACACTGGGACAGGTTAAGAAGTCTAATTTTATAGTCTGAAGGAGATTTTAATTTAAGTTGATATAATTTAAATTCAAAACAATTTATTTCTTCGATAATAAATTAATATTATTATCGTTATAAATTCAAATAAAATTTCCCATAAATTATTTGAACTGTATTTAATTCAAATCAAATTTTGAATTCAACTAAAATCCATTTTCGTATTCTGATAATTTAATATTTTCAATATTAAAACGAAATTGATTATTAAATCGATAACTTAATATAAAATTCCATTTATATTATCCACCCAATATTTAAATCTGTATTAAATATTTAAAATTAACCCATAAGAAATCCGGGTCATTGCAAGTTGCCCCTTTCTTGACTTTCTAGCCTTAAAGACACTACCATGGATATACAAAAATTTTATACATGACTTGTTGCCTGTAAAGTTGGGACTCTATATACATATGCTATTCAGTTGGTAACTTGAATACCAGAAGTAAGAACATTTTTAGTGAAATAGTATATTCTTATAATCAGATTGAATATTTTGAAGATCGATGCATTCATTGTTTATATTTACTGCAAAGATAGATTTGCTCTTTTTTACGCTCTTATGTTTTTACATACTGTGATCATGTGCGTAAGGGTTATATGGATTTAATTAATTTTTGATAATTAAAATTGCGGCACATGTTTGAATATGTTAATTTTCATGCATAATTAATTAGAACAGAGATGACATCAAATGATGGGAGAAATGTACATGAAAACCTGGAAAGGAAATGATAGCGTGTTTGTGAGTAAATGCCTTTTTCCTACTTCCCGTTACATGCATGAAACCATGTACATATTTGTATTTTCTATCCTGAAACATGCAAGTATAATTAGATTTATTTGTGGGTCAGAAGTACATGCTGCATAAAATACTTATGGCCTGAGACAGGTTAATGGAACCTACTACTTGGATTTTGGAACACACATGACATATATGTTTAACTTAGCTCGTCCTGAAATGTAGTTTCTCATTAGGGAATTAAATAGATCATCTGAGAAACATGTACATATTTGTGTGAATAAGAAAATGGAAACCTTGGTGAATTGACTTAAAACTGAAATATACACTTGTTGTTTGATAGGATATTTACTATGCTACTTGGTTACTGTTATCTTGTATTAGTTGTAAACCTGAACATGTTAGTGCATTTACACGAGTATATTTCATTACCCATATATGTCAATTAACTATGTCATTTCCTTTCAAGTACTGACTTGCTGTATAAAATGCATGTCTGCTGTCCTAGTGAGGCACTGATTTTAAACTTGATATTTCCATAATGTATTCATATCGCCAGTATTCACGACATATTTGGAACAAATATGTTGTTTTTACATATATAAGTCCCTGAAAATTTATAGTACTAGTCATCTGACCCTTTTTCTCATTACCTAGACATGCATATGGCCTCTTGCACATATATATTTTTGTTTGCTTGATTTGCATTTGAACCAGTGTATTTGTACCCCTGGCGCTTATATTTAGTTGCTGCAACGTATTGTGTTTTCTTTTATATCAACTCACAGTATATTCCCCTTTACCGGCTTTGGCCTTCAAGATAGACACTTGGGTATTTTAGTTAAATGTATTTCACTTTTGCAAAAGAAGCTACCTATTTGCGAAACCACTGAGTTGGCCATGGGTTACACATCTTTGCTATACCCTTTGAACCACATATTTGAAATTAAGACTAGTGAATGAAAAAATCTGTTATGTTGAAAAGATGGTTACCCATACTTGCATGTCAGTGACCTGCGCCTATGTAAATGTTGTGGTGCCATACATATTAGCACCTGTAGCCTTGAACCTTAAAGCACTTACATTCATAAAGTTTTGTAGTTGATTTATTTATTTATTTTTATTTTATTTTTATTTATTTTTAAAAAAATTGAAGAAGAGAAAACACATATTCATGACTGGACCATCCAAAACAGTGTGCATGCTCAGTTGTCACATTATCTTCATACACTATGGTTTGGCAAATCCGAAATATTGTTAGTTCAACACCTTTGCTTGTTCCAAATTTTAGGCACATGTAATGATATTCAAAAATTCTGGTCCACTTGATTCATACTTGCTTTTGCAAGCATATTTGCCGGGTTTCTCGGACGCTGAGGCAATACATACGTGTATATATACATGTGTGTATATGCAAGCTCCTTAAATCACCTATGTCATTATATACATTCAATTCGGGATGTTGAGGCGGTGTACACGTGTATATTATATACAGGTGTACACTCGCAAACGTCCGATACCGTCTGTCCATGGACATAGATAGAACGGATGTGAACAGATACCACAACGGTTTGTTTTATATATAACGTCAATGATAAGATTAACTGTTATATTTCAGTTTATATTGTAGTTAATTTACTTGAACTATGATAAATCCTGACTCGAGTGTTTTATGTTTTTGCATGGAACGCTCGAGTCAGACCCGAGCATTACAGATTTAAAGAATACAGCTTAGGATTTGAAGATTGGCAAAGTTGGGGGTTCAAAAGACGGCGCACTTTAAAGTTTCAAACAGTAAAGATTCTTATTGTATTTAAATTGTTTTTAAATTCTACTGTATAGACAAATCATGTATCAAAACTTTTGATATAAAAATAAAAGATGTATTCTGCTGTTTCAATACTATGTTATTTATTTTCAGTTGTCTGTGTCGATTCCGCTTTTAAATTCAGTAAGCTAAATAACAGTCCGTCAATTTGGATGTTTTAAGTTGGTTTAATAGCCAATTTGAAGCAGTCATAAAGGCGGGACGTTACAAACACTTTTGGCATCAAAGAGGGAAATCACGCAAGGGATCATATTTCCAGAAGTCCAGGTTCATCTCAGTATTCATGACTTTTAAACAAGGGAACAAAATTCAAATTTAATCGAGGAATCAAAAAGGGAAACTCGTCAGTATCAATCAAGCCATTTTAAGAAATCAGACCAAGTCATATGATTGAAATCAGAGCAATTAAAGGATTTCCTATCCTATATATATTTTCACCAATTCATCACTGGCTATTGAGCATCGAAAATCATACAACAATAATCCATCGAAACCACAACCGTTTCGGAAGCAAATAGAATTCAAAATCAAGATTACTCGCACGGTTTCGAACAAGAGAGAGCTCAAGACAATCAATAAAGCACGACACGTATTTGCTCAAGTTCAGATAACCATTCTTCTTTAAACAGTATCTATTCGATCATAAGAGAAGCCATCACAACAATTCCAGAAGTCGTTGTCTTGATTTGGGATCTAAAAGAAAACCTAGTTTTTCAGAAGGCCGCCATTTTATTCACAGAGCAAAGAGGGATCGGGAGGAAAAGAAAACGGGCCGGCCAATTATTCTAAAAGGGCTTAGCTTGGTTTTAAATTGAAAAGGAGATGACCCTTTTATTTTAAATCCTAGGGTTTTAATTTTTGTTTATATTTTTGTATTGTTTTTGTAATTTGAATTGTAATCGTTCCGAACCAGTTCGAGACTCTGTAAAATTCTAGGGAAATCCAGTTAGGATTTAGCTGGCAGTTTACCAGAGTCTGTAAAAACTAGGGTTACGGTTTACGGTTTTGTAATCTGAGGAAATCCGATCTAGGGGATTTAGATCAGTCTACGGTTTTGAGCGTAGGGTTAGTACAGGAGCAGAGAGTGCGAGTTTACAGGGTCTGTAAGCGGGATCTGTTATTAACACCTAGTAGAAACCTTAGTGAATGCAGCAGTAGGCATAGTCTGCCGAAGCTGGGTATATCTGTGTGTTATTTACTACATTTATTTCCCTACTGATTATCTGTTCTACGATTTATTTTAATAACACTTCAAAACTGTGACAAAACCTATTCAACCCCCCCTCCCCCCCCCCTCTAGGGTTAATCTAGATCGAACACTTCTCACGTTTCCTGTTTTATTTTTCGTTGCTCAAATTACATTTTTCTATTTGGACTTTCTCAACAGCTTTCCTGGTGCTAGGCAAAGAATCAACAGGAAGCTTCTTCTTTGCTCCAAGTACAATCACATTAGCACCGATCTGAGTAATTTCCTACTTCACGAATACCCCTACAGTGTCACCTCCAACGTGTACCCATCCAACAGCTCGTGTACTGCCCCATTTGCTCCAGTAAACGAAGAAACCCCGCTCCCTTTTTGTAGTTTTATGCGTGCCTCTCTGCTCCTCTTCGTTGCATGTTATGCATCCACTTAAAACTCAGCAACAATTTCATCCGCAACCTCATTGTATGTAGTTCTCCCTTCCTAGTTTAAATCACCTCGTAAGAATGTTGTCACCGCGTTAAATGTCACAGCTCCACCTTATGTCTACAGTACGCGAACATTTTCCAGTCCTCCTTTCCAAACTCATTACTCTCGCCACATTCCACCACTTTGATTTCCGCAAGCACTCCCACTTCGCCATCCATTCACGCAGCTCGATGCACACCGTTCAACCTCTTTTCGTTTGTTCAACCTCCAGTCCTCACATTGCTCCTTTTTTTTAACCATATTCATGTGTACCACCTCCCTTTTCACGTCCCCTTCTTCCATATAACAGACGCGAGCTCCAACATCCTTACCAGCCATTGTCGCAACTAAGAACTCCCACAACTCCATTTTTTCAGCTTGCGTTCCCCAGTGATCGCATAGTAAACAGCGAAACAAAAACATAATCATTTATATACTATTAGTTTTGAACCTATTTCCACCAGCATGGGGTTCATGCAGCTTTCCCACCCTCTTTCATGTATGCGTGAATCAGTGTATAGATATATATAAAGAAAACGTTAATGTGTAGAGATCACTCGAAGAGAGGAAAAAGAAATGGGGGAGCCAGGCGGTTATTTCGTGGGTATATATATACATATACAATGAGGTTCCTTAGCATCTAAGTCTCATACAAGTAGCTCGGCTAACTTAGGTAGGTAGGCACATGAAAAAGAAAACTTAAGGTTGTTGTGTGATGGGATTATTCTAACTTAGGGTTAAAGGTATGTTGATGTTATCTTTATAATAATCTATATATACTAAATAGCTATATTCAATCATTGTTACTAAAAAAACTATGTAGACATATTAGAACAAGGGTGGGCGGAAGATACATACGTAGAAATGAGACAATACAAGGATGTGCAACAGAGTATAAACGAATGAATTTCTAAAATGAAAATTCCTTCTTTTTGGGTGCGAAAGTAAGTATATATATGTAGGCATACTGTTCCTTTATGGCTAAACTAACTTTCCGTAGTCGCGAAGGAATAAGAAACACAGTAAAAATCAAATCGCATCTTGATTGAAAACAGGAAGCTTAAGTGGGGAAGGGGATTGCGCATTGATTGGAAGGTCATATCGTTTTAATTGAGGAAGGGAGGGCAGCAGAAACATCAATATAGGATACTAGGATGGTGATAATATAGTTGTGTGTGTGTCCATATATATATATATATATATATATATATAGAATAATTAGTTTGTTTTAAGTTATAAAATTTAGTGCACCACTCTATTAAAATTCCTTTTCATTTACGCACTGCTATAGACAAAATTAAACATACCGTTGTGACGAGCAGTGTGTCATGATCCCAAAAATATAATAATATAGACAAGTTAGCTTATTCTATGGAACCCCAAAATGTTGGTTTAGGGTGCAAAATACTTCAAAATAAAAAGTGGTTACTTTCCAAAAGAAAAATTATAAAAATTAAATTATACCTACGTCTCAAAGATCCTATCTAAATTTGAAGCCAATATTTAATTAAATTAAATATATCATTATGGTTTATAAACGATTCCATAGCGATTATTTGAAAATTTGATTTAGACACAACTCACAATCTATAATACGAAATCTCCATTTTTTTTCTTCCATTAGAAAACACCGTTCAATAGATACAAACGATTCTTGTTTCGAAGAAATCCGACTAATAACGGATCCGATACACTCAGTTGAAGTTCAAATCGCAATATTATGAACTGTCGTGTCGTTATGAGCGCGGTTATAATTTATACTATAATTAATACGTTCAACTGTCATTTAAATAATATATTTGTTATTATAACTCGAGTTCAAACTAAATTAAATATTGTATATTATCTAAATTACACAATATTGCAAATTCAGCTATTTTCGACTATTTCGGAAATTAAATTTTATTGTCCATTATTTATATTAAATAAATATAAATCAGAATTGTTTAATTTAAGCCAATTAAATTACAAAACCATTATTTAAATAATTAAATAAATTAATTATTATACCGTTAAAAACACGGGTCATTACAATCGTCATACAAATGAACCAAGTGACACATATGGTCAAGGTAACTGCATGCAACATCGTTCATGCACATTAAACTCAATGACAAAATCGAAGTAAAATGGCAAGTCACAAGTGCCGCAGAAGATGCTCGAAATGTTTTTTCAGGATATCTACAGTAAGGATTATCATATAAGTTTTTATTAGAAATAATTACAAAATTGCTTTTGAATAAATACTTGGCAAGATTGCAATTCATGTGTACAAAATATTTCCAGAATTCAACAAGCACATTTTTAAGAAAAAAAAATGGTTTTAGAAACCACAGTAAACAATTATGGCAACAGGTAATTTTGGCAAATGGTTTTTTTGCAAATCAATGTCTTTCAGATTTACGCAGAGGACAAAAGGTAGTGCACAAATACATGAATTATATATATATATACACATATATGGTAAAAGATTCAATCAGCTTGGATCTTGTTTTCAGACTTGATTACTGTTAAAATTTGGCTAATAAGTTTTTGGAAAGGTTTTAATCAAACGACAGAAAGATATCCAGTTTTTTGAATAGCAAAACTGGAAAGCATTTTTATAATGATTCTAGTCATTCCAGTAATGGAAAAATCAATCAACATTCCAGAAATCAATCAAGAATCCATGGCATTAAAATCATTCGAATAATCTCTAGAAATGTAACAAGCAACATGTTCTCAATGCCGTGGAAACAAAGGTGAGGATCACACATAATCAAACCAAAATCAAGCAATAAATCAAATCACAATGCTATTTTTTAGGCAAGGAATCATTCCATGTTTCCAGGGATCAATCACGGCTACAAATATTTCAAGAACCATTTTTGGGCATAATCTAATTCAATGGAAACAAAATTGGAATATAACACGTCATCAAGCCGAATGAATCAAGCATAAAATCAGTGATATTCAATGTGTTTTAAATAGCAATAATCACACACAAATCAGGATCAAGCCATTCACGAAATTAGAGTTTAACTAGGGTTTGTGTTTATCCTATAAATATCACACCATTCATCATTGACATGGAACCGAAAACAACAAGTCACAAATTTGATATCTCCAAGAAATCAAATCAGAAATACTCACTTTGTTTTCGATCGTCTGCAAATCGCTAAGCTATAGAGTCAGAAGAATTTGATCATTAGAGAAACCATTTTTTTACAAGAGATTCAAGTCGCGATTTGGGGGAAAAGGTGAAAAGGCCTAGTTTTATGTTCGGCCGACATTGAAGAACAAAGTTAAGCCAAATATTTTAAGAAACAAAAAAAGAGGGTCAACCATACTTCTCATTTAAGGAGGGGTTTTTCCATTTTATTTTTATTGTATTGTTTTACTTTTGTTTTGTAAATTGTTCAATCTGTTTTTCTAGTATCTATAAAACTAGGATTTTCTAGTTATAGGATTTATGACTGGGGTCTACGAGTTACGGGATTGTTATTCGAGAAAAAACTATTTTTTGGATTAAAATCAGTACAGGGTTTTGAGGGTAGGATTAGAACAGTTGTGAGTGGGTGTCGTGAGTTTACAGGGATTTTGTAAGCGTAGAGATTGTATAATTCTAGTAAAGAACTTTGGGGAATGCAGCAGTAGACAATACCGAAGCTGGGTAAAATCTATGTTATTTATTTCATGTTTTTATTTTCTCTACCACATTCTGTGCTATGGTAATTTTTAATATATCCTAAAAATCTAGTAAAATCTATTCACCCTGTCTCTAGGGTTAACCCATATCCAACGAGTGGTATCGGAGAAGGTATTTCATTTACTTTGGAGTCACGGTGTTCCCTAGTGGTCAATCCAGTGAGGGTCAGTCCAGTCATATTCCAACTATTTTTAATGGTACTAATTTCTTAAGTTGGAAATCAGAAATGGAATCCTATTTAAAATCTGTCAATATTAAATATTAGGATATTGTTATTTGTGGGTATGATACGGTCGAGAGAAATGACACTGGATTAATTCTCGTGCTACTCATATTTTATATTCTTATATTGATGATGACCAATATAACCATATCTCCCACTGTTTGACTGCACAAGAAATCTGGAATACTCTCGATACGAAGTATGGAAGAATTGACAACTGTAGCTCAAAACCGCAGAAGGTCAACTCAGATTCAGATCTTTGCTTGAAAGGAGAAACATATAAAAATTCAGATGGATCAAACGATGGAGACTCAACAAACGATGAGACGAGAAATTTCTCATACGAAGATTTAGTTTATATGTGTACTGATCTAACTAAATTTATTAATAAACTCCAACATAAAAACAAATCTTTCAATTCTAAAAATCATGAGTTGGCCAGCAAAATTAAGGATGTGGAATTAATACTTGAATACTCTAAAACTTATTCAAACTCTGATTGTAAAAATTGTTTGAACTTGAAAAATAATCTTGTTAATCTCAATAAAAATATTCAAAAGCTTGAGAATGAAATTCTGATCATAAAAGAGAACAAGATTGAGCTTCTAAGTACAAAAATTTTTTTACAAGAGGAATTTAATAATTTTAGGACATCTGAAAATTCCAAACTTAAAGTTCTTGAAAAGGAAAATTTGGTGAAAACTGAATCTATTTTGAATGAGCTTGAAAACGAGATTGAAAAATTCAAGAATTTTGAAAAACTTGAAACTGGAAAACAAAAATGTTTTGAAAATGAAATTTCTGAGTCCCAAGCCCAAATTAAATTGCTTAAAAATGTAAAAATTGGTTTTGAAACAAACAGATGCTTAAAGGAAGATCACTAATAAACGTTGTTCAGATTTATGAAAGAAAATGCTGATCTTAAATCCAAAACTAAATGACAAGAATCAACTTTGGAAAAATTATCTAATGGGCAAAAATCGTTGAATATGTTGTTACAAAACCAAGTTTCAATGTGTTTGAAAAGCTGAATTCTAATGGTTTTAAAAATCCTACAAATTGCTTTGAAAAGAATCATCTTGAAGATCTAAACTTTGAAAATTTCAAAGGACTTTTAAACCATAAGCAAAATGAAAACTTGTTTTGTAAAAAAACCATTTAAACAATCTTGGATCCCAAAAGGAAATAAAATGATTTTGACTAAATTCGAACAGATTTGGGTTCTTAATGGTACAAAGGTAAATTCAGATGGATTGTTATACAAACAGGTTTGGGTACCTAAAGTCGTGAACACATTTCAGAGTGGTTTTACAAATTTTGTTAGACCGCTCGATCCTCTAAACTATTAGGTACCATAGGAGGCCGAGGAACTGCTTTGCAAAAAGAGAATTGAATTCTAACTGCTTCATTTCATTGAATTATTCAGAGTTCCTTAGCCAAGATTGCTGAGTTGGAGATCCACAATATCTACTACAAAATAGGTATGATCTCTAGATTCGTTGTTTGTTTATATTCTCTATTTTTATTTTATTCCTCCTTCTACCCCTTTTATTTAATTTTTTTACTATTCTGATTTAATTTGACACTGCCATATTTTTTTGAGCTTTCGTAACTTCAAATTGCATAATTCATGATTTTTTTGAAATTTGCTTCATTTGTATAAATTTGTATAAAATCTGATGTTTTAATGATTTCCAGATCTTGAATTTCAAATTGTAAATTTCTGCAATTATTTTCAAGTTTATTTTTTTGTTTATGAATTACTAGTAATGCTGAAGAATTCTTATCATATCTTGAACACTTTTAATTTGAATTCTAAATTTTTTGAAGATCTGAAAAATTAATGAAATTTCACACACCTCTGTTGTTTTGAGTTTCTTCTAATTCATTTTGGAAAGACTTGAAAAATTACACTCATTACATCACACTAACATTTTTCAGTTGTGATAATTTCATTGGTTTTTGGATTAGCTTGTCTGTTCTGAAATGAAAATCATTTGTCTTAAATTCATTAAGTTACATCGTTAAATTCATTGTTATTCATGATTTTAGGTTGATGATTGATTTGTTTGAAATCATTTGAAATTACTGATCTCATGAATCTGACACACATCTTGGATTTAAAATACATAATCTTGTGTGATTGATTCATTGAATCCTGAAATTTACAAGTCTGCTGAAGTTATTTCAAATAAACTGTCTCTTTAATCTTGGATCATGAATCATCTCTTGTGCTTGTTCAAAATAATTTAGAAAAATTCTCTTGTGCATCTCTGATTTGAGTTTGTTTCTGCTGCTCTGATAAAATGGTCTGAATTGGAACATGATATGTCTTCTTGGACTTGTTGTAAATTTTCTGAAAACTTTCATGTGAAACTTATTTTGAATTTGTCTTGCTACTCTAATAAAAGTAATTGGATTGTTATATCTTTGTTAACCATCAGGGTGGTATTAAAATCCTCATTAGATAACAAGTGGTATCAACCTTAAATGTTTTGAAATTTTCTCACTCGTCTGTTTGATTCTTTATACTGATTCTGATCTTGTATAGATTCTTCAAAATCCTCTTATAATTGATTTTCAATTTTAAAATCATTAATTATTTATTTAGAAATTGAAATTAATAACCAAAATTGATCTGTATTTAGAATTCATCAAAATTATTATCAAAATTTTGAAACTGTGATGAGTTGTGACTACAGTATATTTCACAACAAGAGGAAATTCCTATTTAATTCTCATGATGTTTTGAACAGTTTTATAATATCTTTGAATCGGAGTTTATTTCATGGCCATCTTCTTTTACTATCATCCTTCTGTTATCCATCATTATTTTATATTAATGTGGAGATTTTAAATTCTTTAAAAATCATTAATGAATATACTAAGTCAAAATTTGTGATGGAAATGTGACTGTATTATTTTTTAGAAAACGAGACAATTGAAAATTTTCAGAGATCCCGGTACAGTTGAGCATATTTCATAATATGATTAATCTATAAATTTATTTCACAATAGTTTCTGTACCTACAATATTTCTATCATCCATATTGGTTTTATATACTGAGGATATTTTTTAAAAGGAAAATGATAAATATAATATACATAAGTGTTTCACTAACCTCATTTAAAAATCCAAGATCTGGTCATGCATGGTTGTGAGATTACTTATAATTTAAGTTGCAACTGGCCTCATTTGAAAAAACGCAAGATCTGGTTATGCGTGGTCAGTGTGCTCTTAAGTGAAAAGAAAAATAAAAGAAAATAATTTGATATAAATAAAAATATATCTAAAATTCTCCTTGGTGTGTAAAAACCAGCCTATCAATCCATTTTATGATTTGAGAAAAGTGTTAATATTTTATGATGTGTTAGGCTTTGTTGATTGATGGCCATTGGGATTTGAGATTATTTGAGTTTATCACTCGATTTGAATTTATAATTGTTGTCCAAATCCAACACTGTAGTGACCCGAAAATCCGGTCCAATTTGAGCTGACTAAATAACACAAGTCCAACCCCAAATTGCACTGAAAATTCAAGAAACTAATAGAAAGAAGATAGAGGGTGAGGATAGATAAGATAGAACTAGTAGAATAGAAGAAGAAGAAGAACATCATCATCAGAGTAAACACGAATCTCACAGCGGAACGAATAAAATATAACATACTTTTGAAATACAAACAGTATATGTATACAATAGCATTGCAGAGTACAACACTTACAACGACAGCGGAAATAATAATAGCTATAGAATCCTGAAGCCTCCTGCTCCAAGCTCTTCCAGTATATCTGTAAAATCCTGAACTACTTGAATGCCCGTACAAATTTAGGCACCCAAGAGTTTAGGGAAGACAAAACAAATAAACTCCGGGTCAGTCATGTGACTGGTGTGAGTAAACTCAAATCATTTAAATAGGTATATGATATCTCATAAGACCACGCCGTGAATACGGAACGGGTTTTTCCCTTATGAGAATCCAAACATCTTTGAAAAGCAATATCATTCTGATATTATGATAATGTCTAAATACAAATAGATATCAGTCTAGTAGAAACGCTTGCATCTCACGTTCTACATATATAGTATACAATCAAAACCGCAGGTGCGTATTGGATGATTGGGTTTCCAACTATGACAAGGTATGGAACCACCTTCCGATCAGTGTACTCTAGGAACGATACACTGGAGTTCAACAAGAACATCTTGCAACTCAGCCACACATGACCGACCACTCATTTCGCTTGAGTGTATCGAATGTACATCACCAACGGTTGGGATCAGCAACCGTTCCCGTATATATATATGGGACAGCATTGATAGATTTAAGAAGCAAATGAATATTATCTAGATAGGTGATTATACACCCTACTTCGGTGCGACCGACTTAGCCATGCTGCCTGCCCGATTTTTGTCATTTACCGGATGTGAGGCTAGAAACTACGCTTACTTTCCATTCATTGATAACACGATCACTTTGAATGCCACATTATCAGATCCGTAAATCATTTAGTTGGATCTGCACAAATAGATTCTGGATATTATGCGAAGGGAATAAATCTGTTGGCCACCATATATATTTGTACAGTCCAACCCATTCGATCATTGGAACTATTCTGTCAGACATTCGTCCATATACGTTCGTTCGGGGACTGAACGAAACCGAAGGCACTATTCTGTAAACAGGACAGCCCTTGCACTTTACTCCGTCTTCAATTATCTTCATCTTATTTGATCACAACGCTTATGTCGATACGGAGTGGTTCTTCGGATAAAAATCCAACCGGTCTCTCCATATTTACAACGTAAAATGGTCAAAACTTCGATAGTCTGTGATTTAACTATCAAATGAAAACATGTCGGTGTACAAACAACGATCTTAATTCCAAATGGAATTATCGATCCAATCATCAATCATATATATATATATATTCATATTTCCTTATTTTCTAAAACTAGAAAATATACATTTTCAACATTGGAAAACATTTCCAATCCTCATTTACGCATCACCATCATTCCACAACTATTAGTCCCTAACTGTAAACTAGTAAGAGAACAATTCTCTAAGTATAAACCCCGAAGGCCGAAACCAACATCAGATCAACACTCAGAAAAATATTCAACTTACCAATCTCTAGTCAGTTTCTAATTTTGGTTAACTCTATTTGATTTACTCTTATTCGAATACTATAAGTCGATTAACTCTATTGATTTAACTCTATTGAATAACTAAATTCGATAAACTCCTTTTGATTAACTCTATCGAATAACTAAATTCGATAAACTCCTTTTGATTAACTTTATCGAATAACTAAATTCGATAAACTCCTTTTGATTAACTTGTATTCGGTTACTAAATTCGATTAGCTAATATTAGACTATTCTTATTCGATTAACTAATATTAGACTAACTCAAATCAGGTTATTTCTAATTGAATGACTAATATTCAATTACTCTATTTAGATTATCTCTTTTATATCTCATCAATTTCCTTTTTATAACGTTTATTTTCCGTTACAACTATTTCTTTTTTTATAACGTCTACTTACCGTTACAAATATTTCCTATTTACAACTTCTATTTACCGTTACAAATATTTCCTTATTTACAACTTCTATTTACCGTTACAAATATTTCCTATTTACAACTTCTATTATGATTTTCTAAATACTCTATTTTCAAATTGTTTTTTTCTTTTATAAAATCGGTTGATTTTATAAAACTCCTTTGTTTCAATATACATTGAAATATTCCTTTTTCCTATTCTATTTGTTTTATCAACATTTTTCCCTTTTATAAAACTCTATTCGTTTTATAAGTACCTTCCTTTTTATAAAACCGTGTTCGTTTTATAAATAATTTCCTTTTTATAAAACCGTGTTCGTTTTATAAATAATTTCCCTTTTTATAAAATCCTGTGATTTTATAAAATTCCTTTATTTCAATATACATTGAAATGTTCCTTTTTACATCCCAGGGTTTCTTATGATATTTAAAATATCAAACAACGATGATCAATATCGTTCTAACATCCATAATCAATAACAGATTATAAATCACAACATATATCACAATATATGAAAACAGTAAAATAATCGTTGAGGAACCCAGTCGGATTCCTCCAACCTGTCTCCCTGCATCCACAGATGTTACACAGTATAATATATATCATATTTCATTTCAATATGAAATATTCTACTGGACAGAATCAATATTTGATTTACGATATAATATACGACTATATCTACGTTTTCAATCAAATCTATTTAACAGTCCAGTTTAACAATCAATATACAGCAGTCAACAAAATAAAGTACAATTTATATTAAAATATAAATTGAGGAGAGTTAGTGAGTTTTACTCACATTGTCCGTAATCGTTAAATAACGATTTACGGTCGATGGTTCGGATCAGGCAATTTATTTCGATAAATTGTTACGAGCTCCACATTCATTCTGAACCCATTCCATGTTGTAGCTTAGGTCCATACGATGATGTCAGTCTGGTTTTGTCTTTATTCTGGCCCATCTTCCTCCTACCATAACCGGACCCGATTTGTGCTTCTTCTCCAAACATCTGTCGTGCTTCAGTAATTCTCACTCCGCCATTTTCAATAATTTCAAACGCAAAAACCTCCTTTACCTCATCGTTTAAAATCAACTTAAACATTCAAAACTCTTCACTCCAATTCTTCCCACAACAGTTTCGAAAACATTACAGGCAAAACAAAAACTTCAACCCCACCTTATCCGCTCTCTACTGCACCACTACAGTAACCACTCTCCCACAAATCAGTCCATACTTTCCATTGTCTTCCATAAATCAGTCCATGCTTTTCGTAACTGGGCTTCCCCCATTTCTTTAATGCAGGGGCTTAATCATTTCAAAACAAAGCCCAACGTCCACTTCAAAACTTCCATCCCCGATCTGCTACACAAGAAAATTCCCAAGTTATTCACCTCTCACATCTGTCACCCTCACCACAATTGCTACCATCTCCATCTCCCAGTTTCACACTTGCGCGCCCCTTTCTCAACACGTACAGTAAAAAGAAAATGCCCAGCATTCATACTTCTCGCACTCCCTCCTTCCTTCATTTACCTAAACAAATGAAATCACCTAAATACTCCTTGTAAAAATGTGCATCCCTAAACTACCATTTAGCCAAACCCGACATCACCACTGCAGTTTCGTTCTCGGCTCAAAAGCCGTGACACCCAACACCCATCGACTCCTTTAAATCCCAGAAAATCCAAACTAACCTATCCAATAATATACCACTATTCTTCTTTCATCACTACAAAGAAATGAATCCGATCTGAACAAACCACTTCGAAGACGGATCCCGGCCTTGACACCGCTCAGAAACTCAATGAACTCGGTGCCCTCTTTGGGACTACTTCTGGTCACCGCGATGACCAACAATTGGTCACAACCGGTCCGCACAAAGAGCTCGCTGAGCTGTTCCATTGATGTTGAACAATTTGAGAAGTGGTGAAAGGATTTAGAGAAAAAGAGGAAGAAATTTCGGAGTTTGCTGTTCGTTCTTATTCTAGGGTGGAGGCGGAAGTTTAGTTGACCTCGCAGGAGAATGATTTAGGGTTTGCTGCATCGTTGGGTATTTATAGAGGTTTGAGAATTTGGGCCATTTATTTTATTTAATTATATTATAACTTAGCCGTGAAGTACCACCTTAAAAGCGGTTCATACGATCTCTGTTTTTGCCAAACTAAGCTAATCCTAGCATAGAAAAATATTCCGGATCCAATGGGACAGGTTTCGTCGAATTCCGACACCATTTGCGAAAATCCCTTAGAAAAAATCGATGAAAAACACCGAGCATTAATTTCTTAAAATTACAGAAAAAATCTTAAAAATATGAGGCCTTGACGTTTCACTAGACCTCTTCCTAAGGTTTCGTATGAAACTTGTTTCGTTGAATTTCGAGTTCGTTTGACCAGTTAACCATTCAGTTCAGTTTGTTTTAAGTTAAAAACATAGTGTACCGTACTATGAAATATTCTGTTCACGTAGGGACTGTTATGAACAGAAACAAAAATACCATTGAAATGAGTGATGTGCTCTGGTCCCAAAAATGTAATAATACCGGTAGATGAACTCATATTGTGAAACCCCAAAATGTCGATACAGGGTGCCAAATACTCCAAATAAAAAGTTGCTTATTAAATTAATTAAAAATTACCATAAAATTCTAAAAATCAAATTATCACTATTTCCCAAAAGAACCTTGTTTAAATTCACAACGGATATTCAAATATATTTGAATAACCGTTATGGCCCGAACGAATATACCGCTGTTTTTCTGAATATTTGATTTGGACATAAATCAAAATCTACACGACGAAATCCCGATTTTTCTCTTCTGCTAGAAAGATATACTCCACCAGCTCCTGACATTTTTTTGTTTCACAGAAATCCGATTTAAAACAAACTCTGTACGTTCAGTTGAAGTTCGAATCGCCAATTTACGAACTACAGCGCCATTTCGAGCTCGATTATAATTATATTATAATTCCACGTTCTAACGTCGACGATTAAATAATATATTCGTTATTCAAAATTCAATTCCAAGCTGAATTAAATCTTCGGGATGACCCAGTTCACACCATATCACCATTTCAGCCAATTCTGATTATTTCAGAATTAAATATATTATTTAATTTATTATTTTAATTAAATATTCGCCATTATTTAATTCCACGACCATTAAATCCTTTAATTCACCTTTTAAATAATTAAATAAATTAATTATTATACCGCTGAAAATGCGGGTCATTACAAACACTATTTTGTGCTAAATTTTTAAAATTTATTTGAAAATAATTGGAAATCGTGTATTTTAAAACTCTCTCCACTTTTATAAAGTTCATCGTAAATCCATCATTCTAGAATGTGAAATTTGCTTCTGGTTCATAGAATATTATGATTTTTGTTTGATTGATTGAGATTTATGATGAACATTCTCTCTCTTAAGCTGATTTTTCTAGTCATTTTTCGTCACTATTCTAATTTTGATAATGACAAAAGGGTAAGAATGGGTTAGGATTTTGATTAGTGAGCAAATATTTTATAAATATTTTAATATTGAAATTTCATTTGATCTATTCTTTTTACTCATGCACATATTTAGGGGGAGTTTTATTGTGAGGGGAGCATACATATAGAGGGAGCTCAACAATTCACTGTCAAACACATTTATTATATTCAAAATCATATTATTTGTTTGTCATCATAATAAGGGAGAGATTGTTGTATATAACAATTCTATGATTTTTGTTTGATGATAACAAACATATATATATTAGAAATATGTTTGCTACTGTACTATTCTACTAAATATTTATATTTAAATATAATAATACTGTACAAGAGTTTAAATATTCAAGCAGTAATTTATTTAAATATGATATTTTATTTCTAAATCTGAATAGTACAAATTTATAAATCCACTATTTGTTCATCTCACTGCAATACAATACATTCCATTTCATATTCAATTTCACACACACAATTCCTTACTGCAACACTCAATCACTCAAGTTACATTTCATTTACAGACTCAGTGACTTTTCACTCTGTTTTATACATACATTCACTCATATACATTCACTGTCTCACACTTGACTTCTGTCTGCTTCATTGTCAGCACAGTCACAGAAACACACACAGTAAACTGGAACAAAATAATATTAAATTCTAGCAGATATAATTTTATTTTAAAATTTATTTGCCTTGGAATTTAGTGTGTTTCTCATCATATTTCATAACTTGATATGATATGTATATATATTCATATGTGTCTAGACAGCTTGTGATATTCAAAGTGATACACTGTAAATACCACAAGGTAGACAATATCTCTAGTGCTTATATATTTATATATAATTTTCAAATATATATATATACACTGCACATACATGTGTGTGTATATACACATATATTTTTGTGTAGAGGCAATACGATCAAATATCAGTGAGTAGGCGTAAACCAAGAATTTCAATACAAGTGACATAGCATATATGGAGTATCACATATATACAAACATAAATATATACACACTTGTGTATATATACATGAATGTATACAGTGTCATGTATAAGGCAACATGATCATGAACATTCATCCAGACTCAAGAGTCAACATTACAACAAGATCAAAATGGTTACAAAGACCAACTTCTCAAGTTCATGGCCAAGCTCAACTACATATATGCATAAATGTGTACACAACAATGAACAAAATGGAGAAATACAAAGTGCAAGTTCAAGTCATAAGCAAGAAATACAAGTCTGCTTGGCAAGCTAGCAAGCATGAGTAAAGTGAAACATGGCTCATGTATGTTGCATTTATGGACAACAAGCATGGAGTACGAACACAACTGTGGTGATGATGAAACGACCCAAACTCGCCCTTACGGGAAAGTCTGGATTGAGTTGAGAACATGACAAACTAGAACAAAAACAAAAGAACATTTCATTTCTTATTACAACAATTTACATCAGAGTACAAGAATATACAAAGTATGAACAAATATTATACATTTGATAAATATCAGAGATTTACAAATTATTATGCAGTGGAAAATAATACAAAACACAATTGAAAGAAATACACGGATATAGAGCATTCCAAATATAGCTCCAGCTGTAAACCAAGATCCTGTGAATATAATATCTACAAAACCAAAACTACTAGCTGCCCATGTGGAAAATAGGGGCACCCAGAGCTTAGGTTAAAACAATAAACTCCAAGTCAGTCACGTGACTGGTGTGAGAACTAAAACAATTATTTAAAACTTTACTTTAAATAAAAAGTAAATCAAGGGACCACGCCGCACAACACACCAGTGCATAAAACAAATAGCGCAATGCTTTTTGGGAAAATGAAGCTATTATAAGACCCATGTCGCATCACACAATGCAACGCAAGCCGGAGGATAGGGTTTTCCCTTATAATAGCCAAACATGCTTGGTACGTTTAAAACAAATCATTTGATACTATAATAAGTGTATAGTGTATCAAACAACTTCAAATATAAATGTATCAATCATAGACGACATAGTATCCCATGCTACTATGTCACCATACTAGGCTCTACAATTAAAACTGAAATGTCACGTATTGGAAATTGGATTTCCGTCATGAGTCTAGGCAAGAGATGTACTCCTAACCACTTCGAGACACTCTAGCAAATGCCTCAGGACTACACACTCTGGGCAACCCGTGGATCCTCCAAGGCCGGTCCAAACTAATGTTTGTGGATTAGTTTTTCTTGAACACATGTATTTCAGTCCTATAGGACCTATTCATCGGCTCCATAGTAATCGATATATCTGAGGCGCCTCGCAATCCAACAACCACATAGTTAAAAATAATAAATGTCTGGGCTCCATACCATGACACCTCCCATAGCTAGAAAGAAACGTCATGTCCTCCTTGAGTCCCTTATTCCATTTTTGACTAATACCGAGGTGTGAGGCATGCTTTGATCATCAACCACAAGACTCTGCTTTTCAACAGAAGCCTTGATCATTTGCATCTCAGCATGCCACACAAGAAATTCACGTCATGCTACTGATGTTTGTCGATATATAACCTCTGAGCTCGTACGTCTCAGAGAAGGGCGTTAAGCAAGAGAATAAATTCTCCACCGCCAAATAGATATATATTTAATAGAAATCAATCAACATAGAATAAAATCCAATGTCAGACACACATCCATTTACTAGTTCGTTATGGGTCTGAATGAAACTGGAGGCACCTTATTCCTAGTCCCATATGTCCAATACAAGAGAGAGGTCCTCGCATATCCGGTCATTCTCCAAGTACGTTTAGACGATCACCACTTATTACCTTGTCTTGGGTGTACAACCCAATCAAGACAACAGTAATCATCCAAAAGATGTGAACATCACCGGTCTTCAACCATCGTCTTCATCGTAGACTTATCGTCGAATCAGTTATTCAGAATGGGTATAAACCCGGCCTTTCCGAATAACTCCTGTATATAATAAACAAGTGTTATAAAAACACAACATACGCCTCATTCCAATCCGTAATATTCTTTTATTAAAATATTCTTATAATTTGGGAAAGGTTCCCATTAATTTTATAAAAGATAAATTCTTTAAATTTATTTTTTAATCTTCCTTTGGATATCAATTCAAACCATATTAAGGTTTTCCAAACTAGTCAGGATTAACGCACCTTACAGAAGTAATCATTTATTTAATTTCCTAGTCCCAACCTATTCATCCCATGAAGCAAAACTGGTAATACTCCATAACTAACACCACGGTGTTATTGGTAAAATTAATTATCATTTCCCGTTCAAATCTAATTAAAGATATAACTATCGCTTGGAGCAAAACTGGTGATACTCCACTCTCAATCATTTCCCAAATTTGATAATTTAAATTATAAATTCACATTTCAATCTAATTTGTTATGTAATGATGGTCGGAACAAAGCCCCCCTTCTGTGCACGCATATGAGCTGACACACAACTCCCATATAACAAAAGGAATCCCTGATGTTACGTGCCTGCCAACTCATATTTGTATACAATTACTTCAATATATTCCATGATGTGGGACTATTGTATCCAAACCATCATTCTTCCTTAAGAACATGCGAGGCAATCATAACAATCTCCCCCTTGACTTGCATCGTACGAGTATCTTTTGAGAGCACTACCTTGCCTGCATGGCCCAGGTCAAACGTTCGGCTCCGATACCACTGTTATATAACGATGGTCGGAAAAAAAAACCCTTTTTGCACGCATATGAGGTGACACACAACTCCCATATAACAAAAGGAATCCCTGATGTTACATGCCTACCAACTCATATTTGTATACAATTCCTTCAGTATATTCCGTGATGTGGGACTATTGTATCCAAACCATCATTCCTTCTTAAGAACATGCGAGGCAATCCTAACATATTTAACTTTGGGAAATCAAACATGTCGCATCGACAATCTACACTGTACTATTGATTTCTGCCTATATATAACCTCTGAGCTCGTACATCTCAGAGAATGGTGTTAAGCAAGAGAATAGATTCTCCGCCACCAAACAGATATATATTTAGCAAAGATCAACCATACAGTTCGAAATACAATGTTAGACATGTAATCCTGTCTTTAACTGGGTTAAAGAACTAATGTCATTTAAAACACAGTTCACAATAAACCCAAATCACATTCCGTTAATTATTGAATGTTCAGGAAAATAGATCAATATATAATCGATATCAATTTCCGTATCCGACCAATAATATAAATGGAATAAAGACTAATCCTTTTAAATTCCATATATATTAACAGTCTTCCTCCACAAAAGCTCACTTCGATTATTACCAAATCGAATTCCATTCAATTCCAATTTATTTTATTAAATTTGTAAAACTTTACTTTGGAAAATTCCATTAAATCTTAATAAAATATTTATTAAATTCCAAATTTTAACTTCATTGTTAGTCGGGTTAAAGAACAAGCGTTATTTTAAACACCGTTCACGATAAACCCAAAAATCCAATTCCTAATTCAATTCCAATAAAATATTAATTAATTGGTAAATTTCTCTAAATCTTGATTAAAAGATTTATTCTTTTCTCAATTGGGTTTAAGAACGCTGTTAATGAAGACACCAATCACGATAAACCCAAAATCCAATTTGATATTAAATACAAGGCCCTAAATAGAAATTATATCGGCTTATATTCAATATCAAATTCAGAAACCAACAAATATCGTATTGGAAATAACGATATAAAATATATCTTCCAAATTTCCATAACAACATCCGTATAACCAATGAATCCAATATCAAAGTATTCCGAAGATGATTTCCACTTGAATCCACTCCAATTCATATATTGGAAATTCTGGTTATATTTTGAAAAACCCATTCTCTATCCAATTTATTTATTTAAAAATAATTGGATTATAATTCTAGTTAATAACTAGTTCATTTCGATAAAAAAAATTATCATTTTAAATATGGAATTTTTCATCGCAATTCTTTCCAAATCATTTATTATGATTTTACACAAATTATCAATATTTTTAATAATTTTATTAAGACACTTTCAGTCGATTTCCATAAAGGCCATCAAACTGCACTTACAGCGACCTTTTTCAAATTTGATTTGGACATAATTCCAAATCCAACTGTTAGATTTCAAGTCTCTTATATTCATTGGAAAGCTCTTTTCGATTCGAACCCAACGGTTCCGGTTTTAGGAGAATCCGACGGTCGGATCTCCCGTAATGTCAATTCGAAGTCAATGGTCGAAATTCGAGAACTGCCGCAGCGCGACGCGTTCTATTCAGGCCATTTAATATATATATATAATATATATAGAGAGAGAGGAGCATTCAATGGCACCCCAAATAGTGAGCACCCCATTTGCCCCTCTCTCTCCACCTCTCATTTATTATAAATTATGCTAGTGGAAGGAGAGAGAAGTAGTGGAGGGAGAGAGAAACGAAATGTGTGGTGGAAATCAGGGGGCATTTAGGGGTGCTGCACTATTTGGGGTGTCATTGAACGCTCGTCATATATATTATATTTCGTCGATTTCAATTTAAAATGTATTTTATAAATTCGTTTTAAAACGATTCTAACTTCATTTTCAATTTTAAATCAAAATTGAATTTTTCCTTATCATTACAATATATAAATGATAATATTTTCAAAATATCAAATTTTGAAATCATTTCCTTTTCTCTATTCATTATAAAAATGAATAAAATCGATATAAATATCGTTCACATCGAAATGGCGTTAATCTAATCAACACGGCTTCATATATTTCAATATTTTCGCGTCCATCCCAAATCGGACATCAAAATCATATTTTGATCCATTACTGAATATTATTTTAAAATATTATTTATTTTAAAATATTCATTATTCATCATTTTAATATATTCGTTAATTTAAAATATCTGTTCTTCCCTAATTGGAATCAGACACAGTCAATTACGATATAATTTTATTTATATGGATTTCGTACACATATGTACACAATAATAATCAAACAAAGTCAACCATCATCCAGAGTGCATTACACAACTGCATAAGCGTTAAATATAAATAATTAACGCTTACAACAGTCTGTTAACCCATCAATTGACATACAACTAAATATTGGGATTAGTGTATGTCCAATATCATCCCAATACCTGTGTGGGGTTTCAATCAACACATACCGATTTTATTCGTGTAGTTGGGCGATGTGTAAAATATACCGTCCCAATCAATATCAGTTAAATGCGTGTACATAAACAAATCGTTCAATTTGTAAATGAATATTTATTTTATTCATATACTCATTAAAAATTATATTTTTAACGATAAAATATTTATTTCAACACATGAATATTTTATACCATTCATTTATACAATAGAAATGATATTTTTATTGTTCTAACATTTCTAGAAAATTTCGGCAGCATAACGGCGCGATACTAGAACCGGAATAACGTCTAGCCTTATCCCTTGTTTAGTAATGGCTCGCGCCACACACATACCAATTCCAATCAATTCATTTCACTTACCAAACCAAATTCAAACAAACAAACCAAACAACCAAACAAACATGGTTTCAAACAAAGGTGTCGGGTGCTACTAAGCACCATCTACATCCTAGTATATATTTAACTGTAAATAAAATTAGAGTGAGAAGTTCTCACCTTTGTGATCCACTCCTCCATTCTTTATTTCTAAACGGTTTAGATTTGAATTTGTTTCCAACCAGTTCCATCACAATCCGTTTCACGCGGTTTATATTAAAAATCACATTTTTAATAACGCTATATTATGTAAAAGTCACATCTTTACGATGTCGTGTATACATTAAAAATCGTATTTTTACAGTGCTATTATATATATAAAAACCATATTTTTATATTTTTATTCATATAATAAAAACCATATCTTTAAACCGCTATTATATTATAAAAAATCATATTTTTATTTTGCTTTATATATAATAAAAATCGAATTTTTTATTTCTCTTCATATATAATAAAAATCGAATTTTATTTCTACTACATATGTAAAAATTCTATTTTTATCCTACTCAAAATAATATTTCATGCATACGATAAAAAATTATATTTCTGTCTAACTAAAAATAATATTCTAATCTACTAAAAATAATATTTTCAGATTGCTATTCATATTTAAAAATCAAATCTTTTAACAAATAAAAATCAAATCTTTAACAAATAAAATCAAATCTTTGACAAATAAAAATCACATCTTTAATAAATAAAAATCACATTTTTAACAAATAAAAATCAAATCTTTAACAAATAAAAATCACATCTTTAAATATAAAAATCCTATTTTTATTTTGCTACTACTTAAATAAAAATCATATTTTTATAGCAATGTTATTTAAATAAAAATTGCATTTTATATATTTTAAAAACTGCATTTTATATATTTTAAAAACTGCATTTTATATATTTAAAAAAAACTATATATAAGCTTACTGTTAATTTACTTCTGCTTGTGCCAGTGAACGTCGAGTAAGCCTCGACCATGAACCATTTCCGTCGCACCCAGACTTCGTCGATTGGAGGGAGGCGTGACCACAAGGGCTGCGGGTTCCGGTTCCAAAAGAGGACGGCGCAGCAGACTTCGGGGTGTTGGAGCGGTAGGAGTAGTAGCGCTCGGTTTTGGGTGAGGGGCTTGGGGATAGCGGCGTTCCAATGGGGGAGGTGGGTTTGCGCGATGGTGGACTCGTGACTGGGAGGGGTGCTCGATGAGGGGGCGGCGACGCTGTGGCATAGGCGGCGGGGCGATGGCGAGGCCGGCGCCACCATTTTAAATTATTATTTTTTCTCTGAAATCGATTTAAGTGAAAAGGGGGAGGGATTAGGTTTAAAAGAAAGAAAAAAACCCTATTGGCCAATAATATAATTTATATTATTTTAATTCCTAAAAAGGTGAATTTTTATCCGAACTCCAAATCGAACCCAACGACTATCGCACCTAGCATAATACCCTCATTCCGAACACAACGGGATATGTCTGGTAAGCCAATTCGACTGTTACGATTAGTTTTCATCAAAATTAAAATATAAATTAATATAACTTTCAAAATTGATTTCAACATACATTTTAATTTACCAGGGCTACATATTGACTCCAAAAATTCCAGAAAAATAAATTTGGCTATGTTTGGCGATACGGTCCTAACAAAACTAATTTCGTCGAATTTAGAGATCGTTTGAAAAACTGTCATTTTTCAGTTGATTAAATTCAAACTGAATTGACCAAATACGTTTAAATTCACCACGCTCACATATTGATTCCAAAAATTGTGAAAATTGGAATCTAGCAATAATTCGACATTCCGGATCTAACAAAAGTGTTCTCGTCGAAAACGGAGGTCGTTTGCAAAATGACTATTTTTAAGGGCTATATTTATATTAAATTCCATAGTGACTATTCTGAATTTTCAATTGGACATAACTTTTTATTCCCGTTATGAAATTTGGATTTTTCATATTCGTTGGAAAGATATTTTCAAACAGATTCAAATATTTCTAGTTTTACTAAAATCCGGCTTGTTTTGAATCCTGTACATTCAATTGAAATTTGAAATCGAATTTTCAAACTACCGCGCCATTTCAGGCTCGTTATATAATTAAAATAAATTTATTCGTTCTAACTTCGATTCAAATAAATTTTTTGAAACACCCCACCTCCGTTAGGGTCACTCTCAAAGGGAATGCCCTAATTTTGGTGGAGGTTTATAAGTACAAGTCACAGATATACAAGACAGATATAAGAACACATATTTGTAAACAGCGGAAGAACAACAAACTTTATTTCATAAAGTCAAATACGTGTTACAACAACATCCTTTCCAAAAACATAACATAACACTTTCATAATCTGTCTTGAGTACATTATTTTTAAAGAAGCATAAATAAAACATAGATAAACTGCAAAAGCCCCATAGTGGATTGTCCAAAGCCATAGTTCAAAACAGGAAAGTCCAAGCAATACATTTCTCTTCTTCAAGCTGGATGTTGAGGTTGGTCAAGCTGCTGTGTTCCCTCCCTGAGGACCTGGGGGGGAAAACGGAAGAAAGAAGACGAAAGAAAAGTAGAGTCAGACATAAAGCCTGAGTAAGTCTAGTACTATTTTGTCTATGAATAAAGAACTGGGTATGATAAGTATAAACAAGAAGTGGGCATGCACTATAAACTTGGTTAATTTGTCTAGGGTCGAATATACTATCGTACCCCATGTTGATCTCTGAACCCATATAAACTAGTTTCCAACTGGCATCCCAAAATCAGATGTGATCCATTCTATGATGATCGGCTCCTACTCGCATAGTTACATGTGTCTTACGGCCCCCGATGTCGTAGTTACCTATGCTGGTCCCACCATGGGGTGTATCAAGTCCCGTGGTGGCGGCCCGACACAACCTTAGAATGCACAGGTATGCTACTGGTGCCCAGTGCCTTAGTTTCCTGCGCCGGAGTGTGTGCACGCCCGCACTCCGTTAGAACCTACACTGCTACACCACCGTCGTCGCTTTGACCTCTTACAATCAGCCCAGTAATCGTGCCCCACCCTGCCTAGTTTCAGGGTATCCTGATACACCTTCTAGGGTTACTGCTGAAAAGGGTCCCCCGTTACTAGGTTTTCTATCTCTAGCCAACATGCTAAGTTGGTTAAGTGTTTCCTAACCTAACCCCCACCAGTCCGTTTTGTTTAGCATGTTCCATTTTGATTAAGTCTTTAGTTCACTTAATCCTATCAATCCTGACTCAGCCTTAATTGTCTTATTAAGGCCCTGACCTCTCACATTAGACAGGTATTGTTGTGGCTGCCTGTTGCCGGTTGGTTCCGGGCAGTCTTACGCCACAACTCAGTCTAACCTCGGGTCCTTGTTGGGCTCCATGTTTAACCTCTCACATTGGATAGGTATTGTTGTGACTACTGGACAGCCGGGTGGTTCCGGGCAGGTTTACATCACAACTCAAACCAACCTCGGGTTAAACACATCGTATTTTCTACATTTACATATTTTGTCATTCTTCTTTATTTCTTATATGTAAATATTTGCGGCCCATTATTAAGTTAATGGTGTAAAGGTTACACCAATCATGGGCCCAACCCATACTTGGACTTGGGCCCTTCTACTTCATATTTTCATTCATTAGTAATTTTAACCCAACGTCATTATTCCCCGTTTTACACGTCCGTTTATATATATATATTGGGCTTAGCCTTTTAAAGCCCAATTTAGCCATGCGAAAAGGGGAGGCTTATGGCGTGATTACATACACGAAAAGGGGAAGGTGAGCGTATGAACTTGCAATATGACGTTGGGAATACAAAATAGAAACTGGTGTACTTGCATAGTAGTGACATATACTTTGGTCATAAAACATAGGTGACATGAATTAAAGCATGTAAACTTGCATAGGTTTAACTACAACATGAACCTATATTCTTATTTAGGCATAATGTCAAACATAAGCATGGCATAAATATTTCTAGCATAAGCATGGCATAATGTCAAACATAAGCATGGCATAATATCAAACATAAGCATGGCATAATATCAAACATAAGCGTGGCATAAGTATTTCTAACATGAAACCATGATTCTTACTTTAGCCATGTAAACTTACAAAAGGGACTTTTTGAACCTAACCTGGCCATGTACCACATATGTCATCATAAAATTTCTGTAAACAAGATAGACTTAATCATGGATTTCAATTATGCCAAATATCATTCATAGTCTAGCCATATTCATAAGTTTGCAAATAGGTTTTCTAGTACAAAAGCATGGCTTAATACATGATGCCAAATTCTCAACATAATTTCCTATGGATTATATTGACCAAACTTGTTCTAATTACTTACAAAATGATTTATGCACAAAAATATACATCATGATGGCATAGTAGCAAAACCCCAAACTTGCATGAATTTAAATCAACTACATACATGTAGCTTCAACATGGATTACATAATTTGCGAAATATTCCAAACGTATACTTGCATAGAACTACCGCATGTAGTTCTTTATAACATGAATAACATAATTCAAGAATATCCAAACGTATATAATATTCAAATTGATAAGAACGCACAAATATGAATAACTTTATTGCCACAATTCAAGCATACAAACCAACACAATTGTTTATTCATACCAAAGTAATACTCTACTTACAATGGTGTGATGAATTCTCTAATTTAGGGATTGAAGACGCAAATTCCTTTGTTGAATTGGTTTGTTTAGGTTGCTTTAAGCTTTAGAATCTTTCTCCTAATCCTCTCTCCAATTTGGTGGCTACTCCTAGTCGTTCCTCAGCAACATGGCGGCTATGATCTTATTTTTGAATGAATAGATTAGGGTTTAGTCTAGGGTTGTTTATATAGAGGTTAGGAACTGATTAGGACCATTGATGTTGCTTGGATTGATCGTAGCCATTCATTCGATAGAGAGACCAATTAAAACTTGCCACCTAGCCCTAGTGACAAAGCAGACCACAGAAAATCGGCCAAACACAGACCTGGCCAGCCAGGTTGGCTGGGCTCGACCAGGTCGACACCCCTGTCGACAGGGCTGTCGACAGCCCTGTCGACATGGGTAGCCCAGGTCGACAGCCCAGTCGACCTGGGTGGCCTAGGCGGGTGTTTATCCGCCCTGGCCCATTGGGCCCGATTTTTAATTATTTTATTCTGTTTGAATTTTAAATTTAATTCAAAAACTTCCGAAGGCCATATCTTCTTCATACGGACTCCGTTTTTCGAAAACTCGGATTCTATTTCGCGAATTTTTCCGAGACGAACGCAATGGCGTATCCCGTTTCCCTTAGTTCTTTGATTTCAGATTAATTATACTTTAATTTGTTAAATTTCACAGTTATAGAATTTTCGGGGTGTTACATTCTCCCCCACTTAAAAGGATTTCGTCCCCGAAATCTTCAAGTTAGGAGGAATGTATATCCTAACATCCAATCATCCATCTACTCATCCATCAAACACGAGCATCCATTGTCCTTAAAAGACTTCTAATGCTTCATGATCATATGCAAAGTGTGTGTGTATACATGTACTTATCTAATGCAAAATCAGGCGGTCTACTGATTCAGTTGACCTCCTTAATGCGAATTATGTAAGTGCCATGAATCCATTATGTATGCAAATTTCCCTATTTTTGATTTTACATGAGTGCACAATCATTCTTTACAAATGCAACATCCATATGACAACACATTAAAGTTCAACCATATACGAATGCAAACATATATGCATATGCAATATGAAGTGACTGAGCCGATCTAAAACCTAGATTGTGTGTGTATATGCAACCACGAGCAACCACTAGCAATCACTTGCAACCACTTGCAACCATCATACATAACATGTTTCAACTACATGTTTCCATCCAAAAAGATTCTACCTAAAAGATACGGTCGAGGAAATATACCTAAAAAGATAGATAAAAGCGCAACTTAAGGAAAAAGAAAAATCAAGGATGTACCCTCAAACAGAAAAGGGTAGGCAGTGCGTATTCTAGCTTCAGTTTCCCAAGTCGCGTCTCCCTCGGCGTCGCTCCACTGAACTTTGACGAGCTTGACTTCGCGGTTGCGTAGCTTCTTCACTTCCGTCCCTAAGATGCGGGTTGGAACTCTCCTTATGGTTGCTTCGCGTTCCACTTCGGCCTCTTCGAGGATATTTGGCTCTACCACTTCAGCAGACTCATGTAGACATTTTCGGAGATGTGAAACGTGAAAAACGTTGTGGACTCCAGCCAACTTCTCGGGTAGCTCTAATCTATAGGCCATTTTCCCAATTTTCTCGATAATAGGGAATGGCCCTACGAACCTTGGTGCCAGTTTTCCTGTGGTTCCAAAACGAACAACGTTTCTTAGTGGTGATACCTTGAGAAAAACTCTGTCTCCGACTTCAAATTCAAGGTCGGTCCTCCTCTTGTCGGCATAGGACTTTTGTCTGTCTTGGGCTGTCTTCATCCTTCTTCGTATTAAGTCTACTTTCTCTGAAGTCTCTCGGATCATATCTGGTCCAAGTATGAGCTTATCAGTAGACTCCCACCAACAAGTGGGCGATCGGCACGGTCTTCCATACAAAGCTTCGAAGGGCGCCATTCCGATGGTTGCTTGATAGCTGTTGTTGTAGGCAAATTCCACCAAAGGAAGGTGGTCTTCCCATGTCCCTCCGAAGTCAAGGACGCATAGTCTTAATAAGTCTTCTAAAATTCTGTTCACTCTCTCTGTTTGGTCGTCGGTTTGGGGATGATAGGCTGTGCTCAGGCATAACTGCGTTCCTACTGCTTCTTGCAGACTCCGCCAAAACTCACTGGTGAAGATGGGGTCTCGGTCACTAACAATGCTAGATGGTATTCCATGGAGTCGAACGATTTCCTTAAGGTAAAGTGATGCTAGGGATGAGGCAGTTCTTTTACTTTTGACAGGTAAAAAGTGGGCGCTTTTAGTAAGCCTATCCACTATTACCCAAATGCTAGTGTTGCCTCTCCTAGACCTAGGCAGCCCATCGATGAAGTCCATTGAGATGCTATCCCACTTCCACTGCGGGACCTCTAGAGGATGTAGCAGACCGCTAGGCTTTTTCTGTTCCGCCTTAACCTGTTGGCACACCATACATTTAGAAACGAACTCTGCCACGTCCTTTTTCATGTTGTTCCAGAAGAAAGTCCTTTTTATGTCTTTGTACATTTTATCCCCGCCTGGGTGTATCGTCATCTTGGAGTGATGTGCTTCCTCGAGAACCTTCTTTATTAAATCCTTCGTCTGTGGGACGCATAGTCTTCCGTCTCGCCTTAGCAACCCCTTATCGTCGATGGAGTATCTGTTGAGGTGACTTGAAGTCTCACCCCTAATTAACCTATCAATTATTTCCATAAGTTGAGGGTCTTCGCGTTGTGCTGTCCCTACTGAATCCACTAAAGTTGGGCGCACTTCGAGAGATGCTAGCAAGCCTGGTACGAAATCGGAGGAAGGCCTAAAGTCGAAGCTGGCTATAAACTCTAGGCTTTGTCTTTCAACAAACAACGGGCTTAGTGTCAATTTCTTTCGGCTCAACGCGTCTGCAACTACGTTGCCTTTGCCCGGAGTGTAGGAGATCTCGAAATCGTACGAGGCAAGGAACTCCATCCATCTTTGTTGCCTTAAGTTAAGATCCTTCTGCGAGAAAAGATATTTCAACGATTTATGGTCAGTGTAAAGTTCGAACTTCTCACCTAGGAGATAGTGTCGCCAAGACTTGAGTGCAAAGACGATGGCGGCTAACTCAAGATCGTGGGTTGGGTAGTTCTTTTCGTGCACTTTCAATTGCCTCCCGCCATAAGCTACTACCCTTCCTTCTTGCATTAAGACGGCGCCTAGCCCTGTCCCACATGCATCCGTATAAACAGTGAACATCTTGCTCCCATCTGGCAGCGTCAAAACTGGGGCTGTTGTGAGAGCCCTTTTCAGTCGTTGGAAAGCAAACTCGCAATCCAAATCCCAATTGAACACTAGATTCTTCTTAGTTAATTTCGTGAGCGGAGCTGAGATTTTCGCAAAATCCCTTATGAACTTTCGATAGAAACCTGCTAGTCCTAGGAAGCTTCGGATCTCAGTTGCATTCCTTGGTGTCTTCCAATCCTGTACCGCCACTACCTTAGCAGGGTCCACTGCTAACCCTTGTTTGGATACTATGTGCCCAAGGAACCTCACCTCTTCTCTCCAAAAGTGGCATTTGGAGAATTTGGCTTTTAGTTGATGGACTCGCAAAGTTTCCATGATTGCCCTTAAGTGCTGAGCATGTTCCTCTTCACTCTTTGAGAAGATAAGGATATCATCTACGAAGACCACTACGAATTTGTTGAGGAAATCTCTAAATACCCTACTCATTAGGTCCACGAAGTAAGCAGGTGCATTTGTCAAACCGAAAGGCATGACAAGCCATTCAAAGAAGCCGTCTGGGGTTCTGAACGCCGTTTTATCGATGTTATCTTCAGCCACCCTTAGCTGATGAAAACCGGTTGCTAAATCGAGTTGGGAGAAAACAGACGCTCCTACAAGCTGGTCAAATAAATCGTCAATTCTAGGGAGAGGGTGCCTATTCTTTTTCGTTAGCTTGTTGAGCTCCCTATAGTCAACACATAGACGGAGTGAACCATCCGCCTTTGTAGCGAACACCACTGGAGCGCCCCATTCTGAAATGCTCCTCCTAATGAACCCCTTTTCTAGAAGCTCTTTAATCTGTTTACTGAGCTCTTTCCTTTCTCGTGGAGCCATATGTCTAACGGGCAACGCAACGGGCTTTGCATTATCTACAAGATATATGCGGAAGTCTATTTCCCGCTTCGGAGGCAAGCCCTTCACCTCTTCGAAGACATCCGGATATTCCCGGACCACTCTAACTGATTTCAAATTTTCAACAGAGGCATCTAGCGATTCAAGATAACTAAGCATAACCGCATACGAGGGATTACAAGAAATTTCCAAAGTATTACCGAGCTGGGTTAGGAGCCTAACAACCCTTTTCTCACAATCAAGGATGGCCCCATTACTGGATAGCCAATCCATACCCAAAATCAAACCATAACCCGAAAAGCCCAAAACAAAGGCACTACATTGAAATTCTACACTTAAAATAGAAATTTTCAATCCCACACAGATCATAGACAAATGAGCTGGGCCCCCAATTGGGTTTGAAACAATTAAGGGGTCCTCTACCATACTAGTTTTTAGGTGCAGAGATTCTACTAAAGCAGACGAGATAAAGGAGTGTGATGCGCCAGAATCAAATAAAGTGCGAACGGGGTGATCATAAAGATAAACTACACTTTCTACAGAAGTATTTATACCTCGCTGTTGCAATGGTGGCGCTTCCAGCACATGAACCTGTGCCCCTGGGGTGGGTCCAGCCCTCTGCCCCTGTCCTCGTTTCTTTGGGCAGTCCTTAGCCATGTGGCCTGTCTCACCGCACGAAAAGCACCCACCATTCTCCTTGGCCTTCTTTTTCCGGCAGTCCTTTACTAAGTGCCCCACTTTGCCACAGAAATTGCACTTCCTCTTCTCTTTGTTGCCTTTCCCGCCTTTCTTAAAGTCTGTCTTCTTAGGCTGCAAACCCTCTTTCTTCCCTTGAGAGCTTTCTGCCTTGGTCTCCTTCTTGCCCTTGTCCTCTTCATTCAGCAATGCCATTTGCACCAATCTTTCATACGTGGCCCCCATGGGTATATGGGTCATGGCCAAACTGTGTAATGGCTCATTTAACCCTTTGACGAAACGGAGAGCCTTCTTGTGCGGGGTGTTGACTAGGTCAAGTCCAAACCTAGCCAGCTCATCGAACTGATTCACATACTCTCTGACTGTCTTGTCCCCTTGCTTAAGAAATAAGAATTTTTCCAACTGCAAACTTCTTTCCGCATCTGAGAGAAATTTGGTCTCAAACCTTGCCCTAAAGTCCTCCCATGTCTCCACTGGTCTTTCAGCATTAGTGACTTCCCACCAGTAGGAAGCCTCGCCCTTCAATAGCCATACTGCCAATTGTACTTTTTGCCTATCTTCTACCTCAAAGATGATGAATAGGTCCTCCGTTTCTTTCAGCCAATTTCTAGCTGCCACGAAGGACTCAGTTCCATGGAAATCCCTTCCTCCCATAGCTTTAAAATCTTTACATATCTTAGCAAACGCGTTTCCCCGAGGAGGAGGTGGAGGAAAAGGTGCCGCTGCAGCTGGATGATTTCCTTCAGCTGGGGGAGGAGGAACAGTAGGACCTGGCTGAGTGGCCCTTGCTTCTAAGAACCGTCTAAACCAACCAGGTATTGGCACCCCTTCCGGCAAGTTAAGTTCTTGGGACATGCTGAAACAAAAAGGATAGATTCAAAACGAAGGATAAGAGATAATACCTATGGCTTTGGGGAGGGGACTTTGCCTTTAAAATAAAATAATATTTTATCTTCTAAAAATGCTTCTTTAAATTTCCTTTTTGAAAATAATTTTTCAAAACTTTTTATCTTATCTGGTAAACCTATGCTCTGATACCAAGTGAAACAGCCCACCTCCGTTAGGGTCACTCTCAAAGGGAATGCCCTAATTTTGGTGGAGGTTTATAAGTACAAGTCACAGATATACAAGACAGATATAAGAACACATATTTGTAAACAGCGGAAGAACAACAAACTTTATTTCATAAAGTCAAATACGTGTTACAACAACATCCTTTCCAAAAACATAACATAACACTTTCATAATCTGTCTTGAGTACATTATTTTTAAAGAAGCATAAATAAAACATAGATAAACTGCAAAAGCCCCATAGTGGATTGTCCAAAGCCATAGTTCAAAACAGGAAAGTCCAAGCAATACATTTCTCTTCTTCAAGCTGGATGTTGAGGTTGGTCAAGCTGCTGTGTTCCCTCCCTGAGGACCTGGGGGGGAAGCGGAAGAAAGAAGACGAAAGAAAAGTAGAGTCAGACATAAAGCCTGAGTAAGTCTAGTACTATTTTGTCTATGAATAAAGAACTGGGTATGATAAGTATAAACAAGAAGTGGGCATGCACTATAAACTTGGTTAAGTTGTCTAGGGTCGAATATACTATCGTACCCCATGTTGATCTCTGAACCCATATAAACTAGTTTCCAACTGGCATCCCAAAATCAGATGTGATCCATTCTATGATGATCGGCTCCTACTCGCATAGTTACATGTGTCTTACGGCCCCCGATGTCGTAGTTACCTATGCTGGTCCCACCATGGGGTGTATCAAGTCCCGTGGTGGCGGCCCGACACAACCTTAGAATGCACAGGTATGCTACTGGTGCCCAATGCCTTAGTTTCCTGCGCCGGAGTGTGTGCACGCCCGCACTCCGTTAGAACCTACACTGCTACACCACCGCCGTCGCTTTGACCTCTTACAATCAGCCCAGTAATCGTGCCCCACCCTGCCTAGTTTCAGGGTATCCTGATACACCTTCTAGGGTTACTGCTGAAAAGGGTCCCCCGTTACTAGGTTTTCTATCTCTAGCCAACATGCTAAGTTGGTTAAGTGTTTCCTAACCTAACCCCCACCAGTCCGTTTTGTTTAGCATGTTCCATTTTGATTAAGTCTTTAGTTCACTTAATCCTATCAATCCTGACTCAGCCTTAATTGTCTTATTAAGGCCCTGACCTCTCACATTAGACAGGTATTGTTGTGGCTGCCTGTTGCCGGTTGGTTCCGGGCAGTCTTACGCCACAACTCAGTCTAACCTCGGGTCCTTGTTGGGCTCCATGTTTAACCTCTCACATTGGATAGGTATTGTTGTGACTACTGGACAGCCGGGTGGTTCCGGGCAGGTTTACATCACAACTCAAACCAACCTCGGGTTAAACACATCGTATTTTCTACATTTACATATTTTGTCATTCTTCTTTATTTCTTATATGTAAATATTTGCGGCCCATTATTAAGTTAATGGTGTAAAGGTTACACCAATCATGGGCCCAACCCATACTTGGACTTGGGCCCTTCTACTTCATATTTTCATTCATTAGTAATTTTAACCCAACGTTATTATTCCCTGTTTTACACGTCCGTTTATATATATATATTGGGCTTAGCCTTTTAAAGCCCAATTTAGCCATGCGAAAAGGGGAGGCTTATGGCGTGATTACATACACGAAAAGGGGAAGGTGAGCGTATGAACTTGCAATATGACGTTGGGAATACAAAATAGAAACTGGTGTACTTGCATAGTAGTGACATATACTTTGGTCATAAAACATAGGTGACATGAATTAAAGCATGTAAACTTGCATAGGTTTAACTACAACATGAACCTATATTCTTATTTAGGCATAATGTCAAACATAAGCATGGCATAAATATTTCTAGCATAAGCATGGCATAATGTCAAACATAAGCATGGCATAATATCAAACATAAGCATGGCATAATATCAAACATAAGCGTGGCATAAGTATTTCTAACATGAAACCATGATTCTTACTTTAGCCATGTAAACTTACAAAAGGGACTTTTTGAACCTAACCTGGCCATGTACCACATATGTCATCATAAAATTTCTGTAAACAAGATAGACTTAATCATGGATTTCAATTATGCCAAATATCATTCATAGTCTAGCCATATTCATAAGTTTGCAAATAGGTTTTCTAGTACAAAAGCATGGCTTAATACATGATGCCAAATTCTCAACATAATTTCCTATGGATTATATTGACCAAACTTGTTCTAATTACTTACAAAATGATTTATGCACAAAAATATACATCATGATGGCATAGTAGCAAAACCCCAAACTTGCATGAATTTAAATCAACTACATACATGTAGCTTCAACATGGATTACATAATTTGTGAAATATTCCAAACGTATACTTGCATAGAACTACCGCATGTAGTTCTTTATAACATGAATAACATAATTCAAGAATATCCAAACGTATATAATATTCAAATTGATAAGAACGCACAAATATGAATAACTTTATTGCCACAATTCAAGCATACAAACCAACACAATTGTTTATTCATACCAAAGTAATACTCTACTTACAATGGTGTGATGAATTCTCTAATTTAGGGATTGAAGACGCAAATTCCTTTGTTGAATTGGTTTGTTTAGGTTGCTTTAAGCTTTAGAATCTTTCTCCTAATCCTCTCTCCAATTTGGTGGCTACTCCTAGTCGTTCCTCAGCAACATGGCGGCTATGATCTTATTTTTGAATGAATAGATTAGGGTTTAGTCTAGGGTTGTTTATATAGAGGTTAGGAACTGATTAGGACCATTGATGTTGCTTGGATTGATCGTAGCCATTCATTCGATAGAGAGACCAATTAAAACTTGCCACCTAGCCCTAGTGACAAAGCAGACCACAGAAAATCGGCCAAACACAGACCTGGCCAGCCAGGTTGGCTGGGCTCGACCAGGTCGACACCCCTGTCGACAGGGCTGTCGACAGCCCTGTCGACATGGGTAGCCCAGGTCGACAGCCCAGTCGACCTGGGTGGCCTAGGCGGGTGTTTATCCGCCCTGGCCCATTGGGCCCGATTTTTAATTATTTTATTCTGTTTGAATTTTAAATTTAATTCAAAAACTTCCGAAGGCCATATCTTCTTCATACGGACTCCGTTTTTCGAAAACTCGGATTCTATTTCGCGAATTTTTCCGAGACGAACGCAATGGCGTATCCCGTTTCCCTTAGTTCTTTGATTTCAGATTAATTATACTTTAATTTGTTAATTTCACAGTTATAGAATTTTCGGGGTGTTACATTTTTAGTCATTATTATTTAAAATAAATTATTTTAAATATTAAAAATTCATTAAAATAGCTAAAATAAAAATTTTAAATTGGTTCTGATTTTCTGGGTTGTTACAATCTCTCCCCTTAAAATCTTTTCGTCCTCGAAAAGGAACAGAGCTGAAAGTTGTTTAACTAACTGACTCAACTTTCAGTTTGGCTTTCATTCTTCAAATTTTCAGATTCTAAGAATTTCTAATTTTTCAAAAATTTGGCTAACGCCCTATTTTCGAAAAATTTCGCCATAACCTCTTTTTTTTTATGGGGAGACATTTAATACCACAACTAGCCACGCAAGGCCCTCATCGTCCAAAAAGAAAAAGCTAAGCGGCTAGTCGATCGTCTCATAAAATCATCCAAACCCAATAAATTAGTAAACATGTACCTATTTGTCGGGCATACAATTTTATTCCTCTACTTATCTTCCCTGCTTTTACCTATTCAATGTATATATGTGTATGCATGCAATTTCAATCAATTTTCAATTCAGTTCAACATTTGAATTGATTTGGTTATATTTCTCTTATTAGTATTATCAATCCAATTTTTTTATTAATCAAACAAATAATCAAACATCACAACCAGTAATCAATTAGTTGATTAGCTTTTCAAACATATAACTTTAATACAGCCAAAAATCATCTTTTTGGTGCCAAATCACAACAATAACCCTTATGTTTTGGTTCTCACACCATTCAATTGGAAATATATAGATATCACACCTTCGAAACTTGAACATAAATACTGATGATGGCGCCATCATCAGTATCCTACCCGGGCGACTAGAGTGTGATTCTATATCTATCCAGTATATTAAAACTTCGAATATACATTTGCAAGGCGTATATGCAAAATCTTTATATACTCGATTGTCCAAATTCAATATAAAATAAATATTCAAATACATTGAATAAGGTTTAAATTTTCAAAACAATATTTGTTTTCACTTTTATTTTGAAAATAACACTCTTTCGATTCATTCTAGGATACTACTGACCCCATCTCTAACGAGTCATTCTCTTTGGATATTACTAATCCAATCTTTGATGAATTCTTTTGTTTGGTTCTAATATGCCTTGTTCTCGAGCTCTGTAAAACCAAAGCTCTGATACCAAAATGAAATGACCCAAACTCGCCCTTACGAGAAAGTCCGGATTGATTTGAGAACACGACAAATCAGAACACAAAAAAAGAACATTTCATTGCTTATTACAACAATTTACATCAGAGTACAAGAATATACAGAGTATGAACAAATAATATACATATGATAAATATCAGAGATTTACAAATTATTATCCAGTAGAAAATAATACAAACACAACTAAAAGAAATACATGGATACAGAGCGTTACGAATATAGCTCCAGCTGTAAACCAGAATCCTGTGAATATAATATCTGCAAAACCAAAACTACTAGCTGCCCATGTGGAAAATAGGGGCACCCAGAGTTTAGGTTAAAACAATAAATTCCAGGTCAGTCATGTGACTGGTGTGAGAACTAAAAAAGTTATTTAAAACTTTACTTAAATATAAAGTAAATCAAGTGACCACGCCATATAACACAGAATGGGTTTCCTCCCAAGAATACCAGTGCATAAAACAAATAGCACAATGCTTTTTGGAAAAATGAAGCTATTATAAGACCCAGGTCCCATCACACAATGCAACGCAAGCCAGAGGATAGGTTTTCCCTTATAATATCCAAACATGCTTAGTACGTTTAAAACAAATCATTTGATACTATAATAAGTGTATAGTGTATCAAACAACTTCAAATATAAATGTATCAATCATAGACGACATAGTCTCCCATGCTACTATGTCGCCATAATAGGCTCTACAAATAAAACTGAAATGTCACGTATTGGAAATTGGATTTCCGTCATGAGTCTAGGTAAGGAATGTACTCCTAACCGCTTTGAGACACTCTAGCAAATGTCTCAGGACTGCACACTCTGGACAACCCCTGGATCCTCCAAGGCTGGTCCACACTTATGCTTGTGGATTAGTAATTCCTGAACATATGTTTCCCAGTCCTATAGGACCTATCCATCGGCTCCGTAGTAACCGATATATCTGAGGCGCCTTGCAATCCAACAACCACATAGGTAAAAAATAATAAATGTTTGGGCTCCATACCATGACACCACCCATAGCTAGAAAGAAACGTCATGTCCTCCTTGGGTCCCTTATCCCATTTTTGACTCATACTGAGGTGTGAGACTCGCGAATTAATGCTATACACAATGTTATGCTATATTAAAGCCGTTCTTTGATCATCAACCACAAGACTCTTCTTTTCCATAGAAGCCTTGATCATTTGCATCTCATAATGCCACACAGGCAATTCACGCCATGCGACTGATGTCTATAGGTATGTAACCCCTGAGCTCGTACGCCTCAGAGAAGGGCGTTAAGCAAGAGAATAAATTCTCCGCCGCCAAACAAATATATATTTAATAGAAATCAATCAACATAGAATAAAATCCAATGTCAGACACACATCCATTTACTAGTTCGTTTTGGTTCTGAACGAAACCGGAGGCACCTTATTCCTCGTCCTATATTTCCAATACAAGGGAGAGGTCCTCGGATATCCGGTCGATCTCGAAGTATGTCTGGACGATCATCACTTATTACCTCGTCTTGGGTGTACAGCCCAGTCAAAACATTAGTAATCATCCAAATGATGTGAAGATCTTTGGTCTTCAACCATCGTCTTCATCGTAGACTTATCGTCGAATCAGTTATTCATAATGGGTATAAACTCGGCCTTTCAGAATAATTCGCGTATATAATAAAAAAGTGCTATAGAAACACAACATACGCCTCATTCCAATCCAGAATATTTGTAACGACCTGTACTTTTACGGATACTAAATAATTTATTTAATTATTTAATAATGGTTTGGTAATATAAAATGGTTTGTCTAATTAAATAATATGGAATCTTTAATTAATATAAATAATAGAATAATATATTTAATTCCGAAATAGTCGGAAATAGTGAATTGACAATATTGTGTGAATTGGACAATTTAAAATATATTATTCAGTTTAGAGTTGAGTTATATTAACGAGTCTGTTCATAAATGCTAGTTGAACATATAATTTATATTATAATTATAAACGAGCTCGAAATGGCGAGGCAGTTCGTAATTTGGCGATTCGAACTTTAAACGGATACATAGAATCCGTTTTAAATCGGATTTCTGTGAAACAAGAAACCTTCGGAGCTGGTGAACTATATTTTTCAAATAAAAGAGAAAAAATCGAGATTTCATCGTGTAGATTTTGAATTGTGTCCAAATCAAATTTTCGAAAAGTCACTATGGAATTCAGTTATAATTTATAAAGATTTATTTATATTATAAATGGATTTTCAATATAAACTGGATACCGATTTAACCCGGATTTGAAATATCGAGTTATGAATCCATATATATTTATTTTGGAGCTACGTAATATTATATGTGAATATATACGATAATATTTATTTATTTATATTTAATTTAATTATTTTTAAATTTATGTATATTTAAATGGGTTTATTTAGAGCTCTAAAAATAACCCTTTTTGCAAATGACCTTCGTTTTCAACGAAACTAATTTTGTTGGATTCGAAGTATTAAATTATTGTTAGATTTCAATTTCGTGATTTTTGGGTCAGTATGTGGCCGTACAGGATTTTAATGTGAAAAACAGTCAATAATTGGATATTAAAATGCGTTGTGTGAGCATCCAGACTCGGAATTCGACAAAACAAGTTTTGTTGGGTCCGTAATGTCAAACTCTAGTTGTATGTCCATTTTCATGATTTTTGGATATTGTATGTGAATATAGGAATTTTTAGTCAATAATAAAATTAGAAATATGATATAAATTAATAAAATAATAGATTAAAAAAATATTAAATCCTCCTATAAATACCATGCCAACCTAAACAAACTCTCAACTTTTTCATACGGTCAAAATGATGGCCGCCAGTCTCTTACACAGAAAAACTGAGATTTTCTTCCTCTAAAAAAATCCAAACAACTTCGGTAAATCCTATAAATCTATATATGTATATATTTGGATTCCTTACATGAATTCCTTCAACCCAACATCAGTTATTTGCAGTTCGAAACTCCTTTTATGCGCTGCGTTTTATACAGCGATGGTTAGGGTTTAGGAAATCGTCGGATTTAGGCAAAATAAGGGAGTGATGGTTCGATTCGATGTTGTTTTTGGATTAAGGAATTCAAACCTATATGGAGTGCAAAATCTTGGGATTTTCCCTGATAAAATTTGTCGCTCGAAAGCTGGGACGAGATCGACAAGGTATTGTCGACGCAATTTGCGAGTGTGATCGAGTTTGGCATGGAGATAGTAGAATGATGAAGATTTCGGAGAGAAAGGAAGTGGTGAAGTCCGTTTGCAAGTAAAGCATAGAGGATCTGAACTTTGGCCATGGTAGTGTAAGTCGTGTTCATAAGATAATGAGGAAGGGGCGTGAGTTATACGAATTTGGGGAAGATAAAACGATGTGAGTTTTGTGTGAGAATCAGGCTGTTTAAAGGGAAAGTGATGCACGAGATGACCATGAAACAACGGATGGCCGGAGCACGATAATTTGGGGAAGACATAATTTAACAGTAAGCAGGTGATTTAGGGAATATTAATTTAGGTTAGTATCAATTAATATTAAATTTTTAGTAAATTTAGTTGGATTTGTTTTCAATGAAAAATAAAGAAGGTAAAAGTCAGAAATGGATTGAAAGAGAAGCAGCGTCCAATTTGTTTGTTGGGGGAAGAAGACTATTTTAAGTGATAGTGGGCTGACGAATATTTGGGTAGAGCCCGTATTTAAGTTATTCAAGTTTAAATTGATATAAAACAATATATTAACTTTAAAAATATATAACTTATGCATACGATATTGGTTTTCAGCAAAACAATATCAACTGGGATTGTATGGACGGCGGCCACACAATGGAACTGACTGGGAGTGAATTGGAGCTCGTTACAATTTATAGCAAAATAAATTGTCTGCCTGAATCAACCTACAATTATCGTTATTTAGCGATAAATCGTCCAATGTGAGTAAATCTCAATAATTCTACTCAGTTTATATTTTCAAAACGTATTTTTAGAACTGATAAATATTGGTTGATTGATGTGTGTTGATTGGTTGGTTGAACTGCTAATTGATTAGTTAAAAATATCGATATAATTATAAATCTATATCGTTAATCAAATATTGATTTTGTTGATCAGAATATTTCATATTGAAATGAAATCGATGTTATTATATTGTTTAACATCTGTGGATGCAGGGAAACAGGTTGGAGGGATCCAACAGAATTCCTCAATATTTATAATACTGTTTTTCATATATTGTGATATATGATGTGGGATATAATCTGTTATTGATTATGTGTGCTTGGATGATGATTGATCCTTTTGATTTGGTATTTTAATACCATAAGTGATACTGGAAAGTAAAATGGAAATTTCAAAGTGTATTTTGAAAATAAAAAATTTATATAAAATCAATGGATTTTATATAAAAGGAAATATTTATATGAAATAAATATAATTATAAAAGGAAATATTTGGGAAATAAATATAATTAGAAAAGGGATTATTTATAAAATAAATAGGATATTGTAAATGAAATATTTATATGAAATAAATAGGATATTATAAATGAAATATTTATATGAAATAAATAGGATACTATAAATGAAATATTTATAAAATAAATAGGATATTATAAAGGAAACATTTATATGAAATAAATAGGATATTACAAAAAGGGAGTATTTTATAAAATGAATAGAATTTTATAAAAGGAAATAAGTGGAAAATAAATATTAAATAGAAATCTGTTTTAACAGATAAAACGGAGAAGATTAATTTATAAATATTGTCTTATAAATTAAGTAAATTATTTATCATTGGATAAATTTAATATATAAGTTTGAATTTATATATAGAAGTAAAAAAATCGGTTTTAATACCGATATTTGAGACTGAAGTTAAATGTAGCAATTATAAAGGGATTTATAAATGAGATTTAAGCGTTAGGATAAAAAGGAGATTTCATATGAATAATTCTATAAATAGAAGTGTAAATAGAATTTGGAAATGAGATATTATTTTAAAATAGGAAATCAAACTTAATGGATTATATAAAAGAAATATTTTTCACATTCGATGTGAATAATGGATTAAAATAGTTATTTTATAAATTAAAACATTTATAAAGAAAAATTAGGATTTGAAATAGAAATTCAAATGGGAATTTGAATGAGAAAGGAAATAGGGTTAAAATAAAATTAGAGTTATTCGAATTAGAGTTAATCGAACTAGAGTTAATCAATTAGAGTTAAATCGAATTAGAGTAAATCGAATGTCAGTTATTCGAATTAGAGTTAATCGAATAGAGTTAATCGAATTAGAGTAAATCGAATATTAATTATTGGAATAGAGTTAATCGAATATTATTTAATCTAATAGAGTTAATCGAATATTAGTTATTCGAATAGGGTGAATCGAATATAGCTTATTCGAAGGAGATATTATCGAATATAGTTTATTCGAAGGAGAGATTATCGAATATAGTTTATTCGAGAAAGAGTTATCGAATATAGTTTATTCGAGAGAGAGTTATCGAATAGAGTGTATTCGAGAAATAATTAGACATTGGGATTCGACTATATCGAATGTAGGAAAGTATTATTTACTGTCTGGTTTTTAAATAAAGATTTATTTATTTAATAAACCCTTTTTTGTTTATTTAAATTAAGAGATAAAAGTTATATTAAAGTTATTGTATTTCGGAAGCATGGAATTATAAAACTATTGTTATAATCAAATGATTTCTTTAAAAGAAGTGGATTCATAAATAAAATCCGAGAGTTACGTAAGAAAGTTCGTTGAAGATATAAAAGGTGAACTTTGTCTATTTCGAGGTTAGAAATGTTGTTCAGTTAAGGTCTGAGAGGTAGTTATACCCCAACTTGATTGACCTTATTTTTAACTAAGAAATGGTTAAGGTTTGATAGTGAAGGTTAGTTAATTGAATTTAGTTAATAAGTGTTAATGGTTCAAGTTGGCGTAGCAATGTTTTATTTAAACATCAGTTTAAATCCAATGAAGGAATTTTGGGAAGATTTTCCAAATAAGAATCAGAAATGTTTTCTACTATAGAAAATAAGAAATGAGAGTAAATATGGAAATATTTTCCAATGATTAATAACGTATATTTTCTAATTTTAGAAAATAAGAATTTACGAATATATGGAAACGGGAATAGGGAAATGGATAACTGAATGGCAAATTAAATTAAAGGGGATAGGTGTTGATTGATGATTTGCTTGGTAAGATTTCCATTAGGAAATACGACCGTTGTTTGAACACATGTTTTTCTTTAATACTTAAATCACCGACTATTAAAGTTTGACCATTTTCCTTTGTCAATACGGAGAGACCGGGATCAGATTCATTTTCTGAAAACCACTTTGTATGGGCATTAGCGTTGCGAATCAAATATATTGAAGACGATTGAAGACGGAGTTTATGTGAAAAGGAAAGCGTCGGATAGTTCGAGAACAAGCCACAACATAACACATACAGAAGAACATTTCATTGTATATTACAACAATGCATCAGATTACAAGAATATACAGAGTATAAACGAATATTACACAGAAATATCAGAGATTTAAATTACATTTACATACATAGCAGCGGAAAAATAAAACAATACACAACTAGAAGGAGATATACGGATACAAAGCTTTCCGGATATCGTTCCAGCTGTAAACCAGGATCGTGTGAATATAAATCTGCAAAACCAAAACTACTAGCTGCCCATGTCAAAATAAGGGCACCCAGAGTTTAGGTTAAAACAATAAACTCCAGGTCAGTCATGTGACTGGTGTGAGAACTAAAACAGTTGATCTTTATTTTTAATGTTCGGTAAATCAAGGGACCACGCCGTATAACACGGAACGGGTTTCCTCCCAAGAATACCAGTGCATAAAACAAACAGCGCAATGCTAAATAAAGAAAAATGAAGCTGTTATAAGACCCAGGTCCTATCACACAATGCAACGCAAGCCGGGGGATAGGGTTTTTACCTTATAACAGCCAAAGAATGCTTGATACGTTTAAAACAAATCATTTGATACTTATAATAAGTGCATAGTGTACAAAACAACTTCAAATCATAAGTATCAATCATAGGCGGCATGAGCGCCCCATCCCACTATGTCGCCATACTAGGCTCTACAAATAAAACCGCAAATGTCACGTATTTGGAAGCTGGATTTCCATCTATGAACCGAGGCAAAAGATAGTCCTCACCGATTCGTGACTCTCTAGCCCGAGCCACAGGGTCAGAGCGCATCGACCCTTGGAGCGACAGGGACGGTCCACCGATGTGGATTAAAATGCCTGAACACTACGTTTCCCCGCCCTTTGGGGCGTAAATAAGCCAACTATATGACTCCATCGGTTCGAGAACGACCGATCAATCCGAGGCGCCTCGCAACAGCAACAACCACATAAGTCAAACTCGTCAGGGCGTGTAAAACCACTGACGCCACTTCTAACTAGAAAGAAACGCAAGTCCTCCCTGAGGTCCGTCTCCCGTTTTTGGTTCATACCGGGTGTGAAACTCGCGAAGTAAACGTTACACAAAGCTACGCCACAAAGGCCGTGCTTCGATCATCACCACAAGACTTTGCTTTTCAACAGAAGCCTCGATCAATTGCCACTTAGGCATGCCACACAGGCAATTCACTCCATGCGTTTGATATCCATCAATATATAACCCCTGAGCTCGTACGTCTCAGAGAAGGGCGTTAAGAAAGAGAATAAATTCTCCGCCGCCAAACAGATATATATTTAATAGAAATCAATCACACAGACTAAAATCCAATGTCAGACACACAGTCCATTTACAAGTCCGTTCTGGGTCTGAACGAAACCGGAGGCACCTAGTACCCCGCATATCCATCGATCTCCAAGTACGTCTGGACGATCACTAACTGTTTCCATCTTCTTGGGTGTACAGCCCAATCAAGATCATCAGTAATTACCCAAACGACGTGAAGACCTCCGGTCTTCGACCATCATCTTCATCTTCGACTTATCGTCGTATCAGTTATCCAGAATGGGATAAACCCGGTCTTTCCGAATAACTCGCGTATATTTTAAATAAGTGTTACACAAACACAACATACGCCTCATTCCAATTCATTAGTCACTAACCGTAAATTAATCAAGAGAATAATTTCCCAAATATTAACCCCGAAGGCCGAAACCAACATCAGATCAATATCCAGAAAACCATTCTGCTTAGCTAACCGACAGTTAGTTTCTAAATTTCACATTCATAGGGAAAGGTTCCCATTAATTTTATCCAAGATAAATTCCTTGAATTTATTCTTTAATCTACTTTTGAATCTCAGTTCAAACTAGTCGGGATTAGCGACCCTTACCGAAGTAATCATTTGTTTTAATTTCCCAATCCCAACCTATTAATCCCATGAAGTAAAACTGGTGATACTTCATATCTAACACCACAGTGTTATCGGTAAATTCAATTACCATTTCACGTTCAAATCTAATTAAAGATTTAACTATCGCCTGGAGCAAAACTGGTGGTACTCCATTTTCGATCTTTCAATCTAATTAAAGATTCATTAAAACTCCACTTAGTTTTAATCTTCGACTGGGTTAAAGAATCAGTGTCATTTAAAACACGGTTCACGATAAACCCAAAATCACATTCCATTAATTATCGGGTTAAAGAACAAGTGTTATTTAAAACACTGTTCACGATAAACCCAAAAATCAATATCAATTTCAATTAAATATTATTTAATTGGTACACTTCATTAAATCTAAATAAAAAGATTTAATCTTTTCTCAACTGGGTTCAAGAACAGTGTTAGTGAAGACACCATTCACGACAAACCCAAATCACATTCGATATTCAATACAAGGCTCTGAATAGAAAATATATCGGCTTATATTCAATATCGAATTCTACGACTAACAAATGTCGTATTGGAAATAACGATATAAATATATATCTTTCAAATTTCCATAACAACACCTGTATAATCACGAATTCCAACATCGAAATATTCCGAAGACAATTTCGATTCAAATCCACTCCAATGCAATCATTGGAAATTTTGGTTATTTTTAAAACCCTTTTCGAATTCAATTTATTTATTTAAAAATAAATAGAATTATAATTCTAGTTCAAAACTAGTTCATTTCGATAAAAATCTATTTTTATCTTTTCAAATATGGAGTTTTTCATCCCAATTCTTTCTAAATCATTTCTTATGATTTTACACAAATTATTACTATTTTTAATAATTTTATCAAGGCCCGTACAGTCGATTTCCATCAATGGCCATCGAACTGCACTTACAGCGACCTTTTTCAAATTTGATTTGGACATAATCCCAAATCCAACCGTTAGATTTCAAATTTCTAATATTCGTTAGAAAGCTCTTTTCGATACGAACCCAACGGTTCCGGTTTTAGGAGAATCCGACGGTCGGATCTCCCGTAATGTCCATTTGAAATAAATGGTCGAAATTCACGAACTGCCGCGGCGCGTTCTATTCAGGCCATTATATTATATATATAATATATATAATATATATTTCGTCGACCTCTATTCAAAACGAATTATATAAATAGTTTTAAATTCGTTTCAAAAGCAATTTCAACTTCCATTTCAATTCAAATCAAAATTGAATTCTTCTTTATAAATTCGTTTTAAAATTCACTTCTATTCAATTCAAATTTCAATTCAAATTTCAATTCGAATTCGTTTTCACTCCATTTCATTTCGAAATCGTTTTCAATTCAATTCATTTCGAAATCGTTTTCAATTCAATTCATTTCGAAATCGTTTTCAATTCAATTCATTTCGAAATCGTTTTCAATTCAATTCATTTCGAAATCGTCGATTTCGAAATCACTTTTCAATATTCATTTTAAAATGAATAAAATCGATATAAATATCGTTCACGTCAAAATGGCGTCAATCTAATCAACACGGCTTCATAATTTCTATTTTCAAATTTTCTTTATTTTTCAAATTGGAATGAGGCCCAATCAATTACCATATAAAATTAATTATATGGATTTCCATACAACACATGTATATAATAGCATTGAAAAATAATCAACCATCAACCAAAGTGCACTACACTGTATAAGCATCAAATATAGAAATTCAACGCTTATAACAGCCTGTCAATCAATCGATCGACATATTTAATCAATCAGGATGAGTGAAATTCATATTTCATCCCAACACCCGTGTGGGGTTTCAAACAAACAAACACAGATTTTATTTGTGCAGTTGGGCGATGTGTAAAATTTATCGTCCCAATCAATGTCATTCAAATAAGTGTACATAAACAAACCGTCTGGTTTGTAAATGAGTATTTATTTATTCACATTCACGTTAAAAATTATATTTTTAACGATCAAACTATTTTATTCAACCTATGAATTTCTATTCAATTCATTTACCCAATAAAATGATATTTTTATTTTCTAACATATTTTAGAAAATTTCGGCGGCATAACGGCACGATACTAGAAACGGGACAAGGCCTAGCCTTATCCCCGGTCTAGTGAAGGCCCACGCCATTCACACATCAATCAAATCAATTTCATCTCACCAAACAATTCAATTCAAACCAATAATTCAACTAATCTATGCAACCAAACAAACAAGTCGATGGTCTGTGGACGATTGTGTCGGGTGCTACTAAGCACCGTCTGCATCCTAGTATATATATATAACTAGAAAAGAAATTGAAAGGTGAGAAATTCTCCAGATAGCTATCCAAGCTCCACGGCACTTCTAATGCAGGAAATCTTCGCCAACTCGCTTTTTGTCGCTTTCATTGTCCGCTTTCACTACATATGTAAAAATCGAATTTTACTTCGCTATTCAATATATAAAAATCATATTTTTATTTCGATGTTCAATATATAAAAATCATATTTTTATTTCGAAGTTCTATATATAAAAATCATATTTTTATTTCGAAGTTCTATATATAAAAATCATATTTTTATTTCGAAGTTCTATATATAAAAATCATATTTTTATTTTGAAGTTCTATATATAAAAATCATATTTTTATTTCGAAGTTCTATATATAAAAATCATATTTTTATTTCGAAGTTCAATAGATAAAAATCATATTTTTATTTCTAAGTTCAATAGATAAAAATCATATTTTAAAGTTCAAACCCTTCTCTTTTTAAAGCTTAAATCTTTTTCTATTTTAAAGTTTAAATCTTTTGCTATTTAAAATCTAAAAATAAAATCGGTTTTTAAAACCCTTTCAAAATCAGTTTTCGAATGCTCTTTCCTTTCTTTTTTTTTATTTTAGAAATTCGGTTTTAAAATCTAAAAAAAATCAGTTTCCTTTTTATTTATATAAAATAAAAATAAAATAAATAAGTTAAAAAAACTTACAGGGGGGGCTATCAGGCCGGCGTCGGAGGTGGGTCGCGCTCTGGCTGGACGGTGGAGGACTGGGCGGAGGCGGAGGTGGGTGGCGGCTCTGGGTCTCGGTGGCGATTTGGGGCGAGGGGGCTTGGGTTTTGGGGCGTTCGAATGGAGGAAGGAGGCGGCGCTGGGAGGCCGACCTCTAGTGGCGCCCTCGACGAAGGGCGGTGGTGGAAAAGGGGGGGGGAGATCGACGATGTCTCCGTCGTCTTCGAGGTCTTTTTTTTTCGGTTGAATGAATTTGGACGGGGGGGCCAAAGGAGATAAGGGGGTTTTTCTTTTTTTTTATTTATTATTTTATTATTTTTGAAAGTTGACTTTTACATACGTCATCAAAATGAGGCCCACCACCTGTCGTCCATAGCGTTTAACCCCCATTCCGAACACAATGGGATATGCATCGTCAGCTGATTCGGCTGTTACAATCAGTTTCCGTTAAATTTACATTTAAATCACTTTATTGAATTCTAAACGTACATTTCAAATTACCGGAGCCACATACTAACTAGAAAAATTCTATAAAAATATTTTCTAGCTTCGTATTGACGATACGGTCCTAACAAAACTGATTTCGTCGAATTCCGAGACCGTTTGAAAAATGGTCAATTTCCAGTCGATTAAAATCAACTGGAACTGGTCAAACGCGTTTTCCTTTGCCACGCTCACATATTGATTCAGAAAATTATGAAATTTGGAATCTAGCAATAATTTCACATCCCGGACCCAACAAAACTGGTTTCATCGAAATCCGAGGTCGTTTGCAAAATGTCCATTTTTAAGGGCCTGAATTCCATAGCGACTATTCAGAATTTTCAACTGGACATATCCTTTGATTCCTGCTACGAAATCTCGATTATTCGGATTCGTTGGAAAGATATTATCAATTAGATCCTATCATTTTTGGTTTCACTAAAATCCGGATTGTCTTGCACCCGGTACATTCAATTGAAGTTTGAAATCGAATTTTCGAACTACCGCGCCATTTTCAATTCTATTTATAATTATATATAAATATTTATATTCTAACGACGACGTATATAATATATACGATCGAATTCTATTCAAACTAAATTTTCTCGTCGATATTATTTAAAATAATCTATTTTAAATAATCAAAATTCGCTAAAATCGCCAAAATAAAAATTTTAAACTGGCCCAGATTTTGCGGGTTATTACAATCTCCCCCACTTAAAACTTTTCGTCCCCGAAAAGGAACAAAGTCGAAAGTTGTTTAACAATTCAACTCAACTTCCATTGTTTCGATTACGGCTTAAGTTCTTCAACTTTTCAGTTTCTAAGAACTTTTCAAAGATTTCAAAAATTTGGCTAACACCCTAAATTTTTGAAAAATTTCGCCATAACCTCCCCTGCACCGGGAGCATCGGGGAATTTCAAATAGCTTCCCCGGTCCTTCAGATCTCAAAAAGAAAAAGAAAAAGCCAAGCGGCTAGCCAATAGGCTCACAAAATCGTCATCACCCAAACAAAACAGTAAATTATGTATTAAACATGTACCTATTTGTCGGGCAAACAAATTTTATTCTCTGCTCTAGCCTCCTTGCTATGACCTGTTCAATATAAGTATATGTATATGCAAGCAAATGCAACCAATTTTCAATACAATTCAATATTTGTTTCAATTAGGCTAAATGGCTAAAAATTAGCAAACAAATAAACAAACAACACAAACATCAATCAATTAGTGGATTAGAGTTTCAAATTGATAATTTGATATATATACAGAAAATCATGTTTTGGTGCCAATTCACAACGATGTGTTCTAACTATATTAGTTTTGGTTCTCACACCAGTCTAATGGAAACATATAGAAATCACACCTTCGAAACACGAAAATAAATACTGGTGATGGCGCGCCATCATCAGAATCATGTCCGGGCGACTAGAGTGTGACTCTATATCTATCCAGTATATTAAAATTTCGAATACACGCGGATCAGACGTATACGCAAAATCTATATATACTGGATTGTCCACATCAATCTAAATAGATAATCAAATACGAATAATTGATTTAAATCTTCAAAACCAAAAATTTGTTTTCACTTTCAAAATTATACTCTTCACACTCGTTCTAGGATACTACTGATCCTATCTCTAACGAGTCATTCCTATTGGATATTACCAACCCAATATCTGATGAATTCTTTCGTATGGTTCTAATGTGCCTTGTTCTCTGCTTTGTAAACCAAAGCTCTGATACCAAATGAAACGACCCGTAACTTCCCCGTAAAGGAAAGCGTCGGATAGTTCGAGAACAAGCCACAACATAACACATACAGAAGAACATTTCATTGTATATTACAACAATGCATCAGATTACAAGAATATACAGAGTATAAACGAATATTACACAGAAATATCAGAGATTTAAATTACATTTACATACATAGCAGCGGAAAAATAAAACAATACACAACTAGAAGGAGATATACGGATACAAAGCTTTCCGGATATCGTTCCAGCTGTAAACCAGGATCGTGTGAATATAAATCTGCAAAACCAAAACTACTAGCTGCCCGTGTCAAAATAAGGGCACCCAGAGTTTAGGTTAAAACAATAAACTCCAGGTCAGTCATGTGACTGGTGTGAGAACTAAAACAGTTGATCTTTATTTTTAATGTTCGGTAAATCAAGGGACCACGCCGTATAACACGGAACGGGTTTCCTCCCAAGAATACCAGTGCATAAAACAAACAGCGCAATGCTAAATAAAGAAAAATGAAGCTGTTATAAGACCCAGGTCCTATCACACAATGCAACGCAAGCCGGGGGATAGGGTTTTTACCTTATAACAGCCAAAGAATGCTTGATACGTTTAAAACAAATCATTTGATACTTATAATAAGTGCATAGTGTACAAAACAACTTCAAATCATAAGTATCAATCATAGGCGGCATGAGCGCCCCATCCCACTATGTCGCCATACTAGGCTCTACAAATAAAACCGCAAATGTCACGTATTTGGAAGCTGGATTTCCATCTATGAACCGAGGCAAAAGATAGTCCTCACCGATTCGTGACTCTCTAGCCCGAGCCACAGGGTCAGAGCGCATCGACCCTTGGAGCGACAGGGACGGTCCACCGATGTGGATTAAAATGCCTGAACACTACGTTTCCCCGCCCTTTGGGGCGTAAATGAGCCAACTAAATGACTCCATCGGTTCGAGAACGACCGATCAATCCGAGGCGCCTCGCAACAGCAACAACCACATAAGTCAAACTCGTCAGGGCGTGTAAAACCACTGACGCCACTTCTAACTAGAAAGAAACGCAAGTCCTCCCTGAGGTCCGTCTCCCGTTTTTGGTTCATACCGGGTGTGAAACTCGCGAAGTAAACGTTACACAAAGCTACGCCACAAAGGCCGTGCTTCGATCATCACCACAAGACTTTGCTTTTCAACGGAAGCCTCGATCAATTGCCACTTAGGCATGCCACACAGGCAATTCACTCCATGCGTTTGATATCCATCAATATATAACCCCTGAGCTCGTACGTCTCAGAGAAGGGCGTTAAGAAAGAAAATAAATTCTCCGCCGCCAAACAGATATATATTTAATAGAAATCAATCACACAGACTAAAATCCAATGTCAGACACACAGTCCATTTACAAGTCCGTTCTGGGTCTGAACGAAACCGGAGGCACCTAGTACCCCGCATATCCATCGATCTCCAAGTACGTCTGGACGATCACTAACTGTTTCCATCTTCTTGGGTGTACAGCCCAATCAAGATCATCAGTAATTACCCAAACGACGTGAAGACCTCCGGTCTTCGACCATCATCTTCATCTTCGACTTATCGTCGTATCAGTTATCCAGAATGGGATAAACCCGGTCTTTCCGAATAACTCGCGTATATTTTAAATAAGTGTTACACAAACACAACATACGCCTCATTCCAATTCATTAGTCACTAACCGTAAATTAATCAAGAGAATAATTTCCCAAATATTAACCCCGAAGGCCGAAACCAACATCAGATCAATATCCAGAAAACCATTCTGCTTAGCTAACCGACAGTTAGTTTCTAAATTTCACATTCATAGGGAAAGGTTCCCATTAATTTTATCCAAGATAAATTCCTTGAATTTATTCTTTAATCTACTTTTGAATCTCAGTTCAAACTAGTCGGGATTAGCGACCCTTACCGAAGTAATCATTTGTTTTAATTTCCCAATCCCAACCTATTAATCCCATGAAGTAAAACTGGTGATACTTCATATCTAACACCACAGTGTTATCGGTAAATTCAATTACCATTTCACGTTCAAATCTAATTAAAGATTTAACTATCGCCTGGAGCAAAACTGGTGGTACTCCATTTTCGATCTTTCAATCTAATTAAAGATTCATTAAAACTCCACTTAGTTTTAATCTTCGACTGGGTTAAAGAATCAGTGTCATTTAAAACACGGTTCACGATAAACCCAAAATCACATTCCATTAATTATCGGGTTAAAGAACAAGTGTTATTTAAAACACTGTTCACGATAAACCCAAAAATCAATATCAATTTCAATTAAATATTATTTAATTGGTACACTTCATTAAATCTAAATAAAAAGATTTAATCTTTTCTCAACTGGGTTCAAGAACAGTGTTAGTGAAGACACCATTCACGACAAACCCAAATCACATTCGATATTCAATACAAGGCTCTGAATAGAAAATATATCGGCTTATATTCAATATCGAATTCTACGACTAACAAATGTCGTATTGGAAATAACGATATAAATATATATCTTTCAAATTTCCATAACAACACCTGTATAATCACGAATTCCAACATCGAAATATTCCGAAGACAATTTCGATTCAAATCCACTCCAATGCAATCATTGGAAATTTTGGTTATTTTTAAAACCCTTTTCGAATTCAATTTATTTATTTAAAAATAAATAGAATTATAATTCTAGTTCAAAACTAGTTCATTTCGATAAAAATCTATTTTTATCTTTTCAAATATGGAGTTTTTCATCCCAATTCTTTCTAAATCATTTCTTATGATTTTACACAAATTATTACTATTTTTAATAATTTTATCAAGGCCCGTACAGTCGATTTCCATCAATGGCCATCGAACTGCACTTACAGCGACCTTTTTCAAATTTGATTTGGACATAATCCCAAATCCAACCGTTAGATTTCAAATTTCTAATATTCGTTAGAAAGCTCTTTTCGATACGAACCCAACGGTTCCGGTTTTAGGAGAATCCGACGGTCGGATCTCCCGTAATGTCCGTTTGAAATAAATGGTCGAAATTCACGAACTGCCGCGGCGCGGCGCGTTCTATTCAGGCCATTATATTATATATATAATATATATAATATATATTTCGTCGACCTCTATTCAAAACGAATTATATAAATAGTTTTAAATTCGTTTCAAAAGCAATTTCAACTTCCATTTCAATTCAAATCAAAATTGAATTCTTCTTTATAAATTCGTTTTAAAATTCACTTCTATTCAATTCAAATTTCAATTCAAAATTCAATTCAAATTTCAATTCAATTCGAATTCGTTTTCACTCCATTTCATTTCGAAATCGTTTTCAATTCAATTCATTTCGAAATCGTTTTCAATTCAATTCATTTCGAAATCGTTTTCAATTCAATTCATTTCGAAATCGTCGATTTCGAAATCACTTTTCAATATTCATTTTAAAATGAATAAAATCGATATAAATATCGTTCACGTCAAAATGGCGTCAATCTAATCAACACGGCTTCATAATTTCTATTTTCAAATTTTCTTTATTTTTCAAATTGGAATGAGGCCCAATCAATTACCATATAAAATTAATTATATGGATTTCCATACAACACATGTATATAATAGCATTGAAAAATAATCAACCATCAACCAAAGTGCACTACACTGTATAAGCATCAAATATAGATATTCAACGCTTATAACAGCCTGTCAATCAATCGATCGACATATTTAATCAATCAGGATGAGTGAAATTCATATTTCATCCCAACACCCGTGTGGGGTTTCAAACAAACAAACACAGATTTTATTTGTGCAGTTGGGCGATGTGTAAAATTTATCGTCCCAATCAATGTCATTCAAATAAGTGTACATAAACAAACCGTCTGGTTTGTAAATGAGTATTTATTTATTCACATTCACGTTAAAAATTATATTTTTAACGATCAAACTATTTTATTCAACCTATGAATTTCTATTCAATTCATTTACCCAATAAAATGATATTTTTATTTTCTAACATATTTTAGAAAATTTCGGCGGCATAACGGCACGATACTAGAAACGGGACAAGGCCTAGCCTTATCCCCGGTCTAGTGAAGGCCCACGCCATTCACACATCAATCAAATCAATTTCATCTCACCAAACAATTCAATTCAAACCAATAATTCAACTAATCTATGCAACCAAACAAACAAGTCCATGGTCTGTGGACGATTGTGTCGGGTGCTACTAAGCACCGTCTGCATCCTAGTATATATATATAACTAGAAAAGAAATTGAAAGGTGAGAAATTCTCACAGATAGCTATCCAAGCTCCACGGCACTTCTAATGCAGGAAATCTTCGCCAACTCGCTTTTTGTCGCTTTCACTACATATGTAAAAATCGAATTTTACTTCGCTATTCAATATATAAAAATCATATTTTTATTTCGATGTTCAATATATAAAAATCATATTTTTATTTCGAAGTTCTATATATAAAAATCATATTTTTATTTCGAAGTTCTATATATAAAAATCATATTTTTATTTCGAAGTTCTATATATAAAAATCATATTTTTATTTTGAAGTTCTATATATAAAAATCATATTTTTATTTCGAAGTTCTATATATAAAAATCATATTTTTATTTCGAAGTTCAATAGATAAAAATCATATTTTTATTTCTAAGTTCAATAGATAAAAATCATATTTTAAAGTTCAAACCCTTCTCTTTTTAAAGCTTAAATCTTTTTCTATTTTAAAGTTTAAATCTTTTGCTATTTAAAATCTAAAAATAAAATCGGTTTTTAAAACCCTTTCAAAATCAGTTTTCGAATGCTCTTTCCTTTCTTTTTTTTTATTTTAGAAATTCGGTTTTAAAATCTAAAAAAAAAATCAGTTTCCTTTTTATTTATATAAAATAAAAATAAAATAAATAAGTTAAAAAAACTTACAGGGGGGGCTATCAGGCCGGCGTCGGAGGTGGGTCGCGCTCTGGCTGGACGGTGGAGGACTGGGCGGAGGCGGAGGTGGGTGGCGGCTCTGGGTCTCGGTGGCGATTTGGGGCGAGGGGGCTTGGGTTTTGGGGCGTTCGAATGGAGGAAGAAGGAGGAGGCGAGGGGAAGGAGGCGGCGCTGGGAGGCCGACCTCCAGTGGCGCCCTCGACGAAGGGCGGTGGTGGAAAAGGGGGGGGGAGATCGACGATGTCTCCGTCGTCTTCGAGGTCTTTTTTTTTTCAGTTGAATGAATTTGGACGGGGGGGCCAAAGGAGATAAGGGGGTTTTTCTTTTTTTTTTTTATTTATTTATTATTTTATTATTTTTGAAAGTTGACTTTTACATACGTCATCAAAACGAGGCCCACCACCTGTCGTCCATAGCGTTTAACCCCCATTCCGAACACAATGGGATATGCATCGTCAGCTGATTCGGCTGTTACAATCAGTTTCCGTTAAATTTACATTTAAATCACTTTATTGAATTCTAAACGTACATTTCAAATTACCGGGGCCACATACTAACTAGAAAAATTCTATAAAAATATTTTCTAGCTTCGTATTGACGATACGGTCCTAACAAAACTGATTTCGTCGAATTCCGAGACCGTTTGAAAAATGGCCAATTTCCAGTCGATTAAAATCAACTAGAACTGGTCAAACGCGTTTTCCTTTGCCACGCTCACATATTGATTCAGAAAATTATGAAATTTGGAATCTAGCAATAATTTCACATCCCGGACCCAACAAAACTGGTTTCGTCGAAATCCGAGGTCGTTTGCAAAATGTCCATTTTTAAGGGCCTGAATTCCATAGCGACTATTCAGAATTTTCAACTGGACATATCCTTTGATTCCTGCTACGAAATCTCGATTATTCGGATTCGTTGGAAAGATATTATCAATTAGATCCTATCATTTTTGGTTTCACTAAAATCCGGATTGTCTTGCACCCGGTACATTCAATTGAAGTTTGAAATCGAATTATCGAACTACCGCGCCATTTTCAATTCTATTTATAATTATATATAAATATTTATATTCTAACGACGACGTATATAATATATACGATCGAATTCTATTCAAACTAAATTTTCTCGTCGATATTATTTAAAATAATCTATTTTAAATAATCAAAATTCGCTAAAATCGCCAAAATAAAAATTTTAAACTGGCCCAGATTTTGCGGGTTATTACATTATGCAAGGGCTATTCTGGAGATCCTAGGTAGAAATTTCCTAAGATGGATTTACGGCATAGTGCCTTCGGTTTGTCCAGACCCGGGACAACGTGTATGGACGAATGTCCGATAGAGTATATCTAATGGATCACGTAAGTTGATCGCTTCAAACGTATCCACGTTTGGTGGCGGAGGAATTCGTTTCTCTTAGCTTTATGCCCGTGGTATTTTTATTGAAATCAATTTGTGATTTGACAGGTATGACGATGTGGCATTCAAAGTAAATGAATGTATGGTCTGTCAAAAGATACGTTATGGCCTCAGGCCTCATCAACTGGGAAATGACAAAAATCGAGCAGGCAGCATGGCTATGTGGGTCGCCCCCATTAGGGTGTATTGTCACCATCTAGAGAATATTCATATGTGTTAATTCTTTTCGTTTCTGTATCTCCCGGTAATGGTTATGTTGCTAGCAACCGTAGGTGACAATATATTCGATACACTCAAGAGAAATGAGTGGTCGGTCATGTGTGGCTAGGTTGCAAGACGTTCTTGTTGAACCCAGTGCATTCCTCTCTAGAGATACACTATCGGCAGGTGGTTCATATCTTGTCATAGTCAGAATCCAATCTCCAATAAGCGTCTGCGGTTTTGATTGTATACTATATATATGTGGAGCGTAAGATGCAAGCGTTCTGCTAGATTGTTAATTATTTGTGATTAGACACATTATAATATCAGAAAAGTATTGATTTTTGAAAATGTTTTGGGTTATCGTAAGGTAAAAACCATCCGTGTTTATGTGTGGATCGGTCTTATGATTATCATTCCTTTTGAAAATGATTTTTAAAATTTAAACCAAGTGGTTGGAGTTTACTCACACCAGTCCCATGACTGACCCAGACTTTATTTTGTTTTATTTTCCCTAAACTCTTGGGTGTCCAAATTTGTATGGGAAATCAAGTAGTCGGGATTTACAGATACACTGGATGGAGCTTGGAGCAGGAGACTTCAGCAGCAATTTATAGCTATTGTTTATTTCCGCTGTGATGTAAGTTTTATACTCTAATATATAAAGATTTGTGTTTCAATGCTATTTTGTATACTATATTTTATTCGTTCCGCTGTGAGATTCGTGTTACTCTGATGTTGTTGTGTTCTTCTTCTTCTTCTATTCTAATAGTTCTACCTTATCTATTCTCACCCTCTAATTTCTTTCTATTAATAATCAGGTATTTCCGATGTTTGAATAGTCAATGTTGGTATTTGTGTCGATTTTCGGAGTCGAAAATCCCTGGGTCATTACAATATTCTTTTACTAAAAAATTCTTATACTTTGGGAAAGGTCCAATTAATTTTTATCAAAAATAAATTCTTTAAATTTATTCTTTAATCTTCCTTTGGATATTAATTCAAACCATATTAAGGTTTTCCAAACTAGTCGGGATTAACGCACCTTACCAAAGTAAACATTTGTTTAATTTCCCAATCCCAACCTATTCATCCCATGGAGAAAAACTGGTAATACTCCATAACTAACACCACGGTGTTATCGGTAAAATTATATACCATTTCACGTTCAAATCTTATTAAAGATATAACTATCGCTTGGAGAAAAACTGGTAATACTCCACTCTCGATCATTTCCCAAATTTGATAATTTAAATTATCAATTCACATTTCAATCTAATTAAAGATTCATCAAAACACCATTTAGTTTTAATCTTCCCAAAAATCAATATTAATGATTATTTAACTTTGGGAAATCAAACATGTCGCATCGACAATATACACCGTACTGTTGATTTCTTCCTATACATAACCTCTGAGCTTGTACGTCTCAAAGAAGGGTGTTAAGCAAGAGAATAGATTAACCGCCACCAAATAGATATATATTTAGCAGAGATCAACCATACATACAATGTTAGACATGTAATCCTGTCTTTAACTGGGTTAAAGAACTAATGTCATTTAAAACACAGTTCACGATAAACCCAAATTACATTCCATTAATTATGTAATCTTCACGGAAAATAGATTAATATATAATCGATATCAATTTCCGTATCCGACTAATAATATAAATGGAATAACAACAAAGCCTTTTAAATTCCATATATATTGACAGTCTTCCTCCACAGAAGCTCACTTCGATTATTACCAAATCGAATTCCAATTTATTTTATTAAGTTGGAAAAACTTTACTTTGGAAAATTCCATTAAATCTTAATAAAAGATTTAATAAATTCCAAATATTAACTTCACTGTTAATCGGGTTAAAGAACAAGTGTTATTTAAAACACCGTTCACGATAAACCCAAAAATCCAATTCTTAATTCAATTCCAATTAAATATTAATTAATTGGTAAATTTCTCTAAATCTTAATTAAAAGAATTATTCTTTTCTCAACTGGGTTTAAGAACAGTGTTAATGAAGACAATGTTCACGACAAACCCAAAATCCAATTTGATATTAAATACAATGCCCTAAATAGAAATAATATCGGCTTATATTCAATATCAAATTCTGAAACCAACAAATATCGTATTGGAAATAACAATATAAAATATATCTTCCAAATTTCCATAGCAATATCCGTATAATCACCGAATCCAATATCGAAATATTCTGAAGATGATTTCCATTCAAATCCACTCCAATTCATATATTGAAAATTCTGGTTATATTTAAAAACCCGTTCTCAATCCAATTTATTTATTTAAAAATAATTGGATTATAATTCTAGTTAATAACTAGTTCATTTCGATAATAATATATTTTTATCTTTCAAATATGGAATTTTACATCCCAGTTCTTTCCAATTCATTTATTATGATTTTACACAAATTACCAATATTTTTAATAATTTTATTAAGGCCCTTTCAGTCGATTCCCATAAACGGTCATCGAACTGCACTTACAACGACCTTTTCCAAATTGAATTTGGACATAATTCCAAATCTAGCCGTTAGATTTCAAATCTCTTATATTGTTGGAAAGCTCTTTTCGATACGAACCCAATGGTTCCGGTTTTAGCAAAATCCGGCGGTCGGATCTCCCGTAATGTCAATTCGGAGTCAATGGTCGAAATTCGCGAACTACCACGGCACGGCGCGTTCTATTCAGGCCATTTAATATATATAATATATATATTATATATTTCATCGATTTCCATTTAAAACGTATTTTACAAATTTGTTTTAAAACGATTCTAACTTCACTTTCAATTTCAAATCAAAATTGAATTTTTCCTTATCATTACAATATATAAATGATAATATTTTCAAAATATCAGATTTTGAAATCATATCTTTTTCGATATTCATTATAAAAATGAATAAAATTGATATAAATATCATTCACATCGAAATGACGTTAATCTAATCAACACGGCTTCATATATTTCAATATTTTCATGTTCATCCCAAATCGGGCATCAAAATCATATTTTGATCCATTATTAAATATTATTTTAAAATATTAGTTATTTTAAAATATTCATTATTCGTCATTTTAAAATATTCGTTAATTTAAAATATTCGTTCTTCCCGAATTGGAATCATACACAGTCAATTACGATATAATTTTATTTATATGGATTTCAGACACACATGTACACAACAATAATCAAACACAGTTAACCATCATCCAAAGTGCATTACACAACTGCATAAGCATTAAATATAAATAATTAATGCTTACAACAGTCTATCAACCCATCGATTGACATACAACTAAATAATGGGATTAGTGTATGTCCAGTATCATCCCAATACCTCTGTGGGGTTTCAATCAACACACACCGATTTTATTTGTGCAGTCGGGCGATGTGTAAAATATATCGTCCCAATCAATATCAGTTAAATGTGTGTACATAAACAAATTTTCAGATTTGTAAATGAATATTTATTTTATTCATATACTCGTTAAAAAATATATTTTTAACGATAAAATATTTATTTCAACACATGAATATTTTATACCATTCATTTATACAATAAAAATGATATTTTTATTGTTCTAACATTTTTAGAAAATTTCGACAGCACAACGGTGCGATACCAGAAACGAAATAAGTTCTAGCCTTATCTCTCGCCTAATAATGGCTCGCGCCATACACATACCAATTCCAATCAATTCATTTCACTTCCCAAACCAAATTCAAACAAATAAACCAATCAACCAAACAAACATGGTTTCAAACAAAGGTGTCGGGTGCTACTAAGCACCGTTTGCATCCTAGTATATATTTAACTATAAATAAAATTAGAGTGAGAAGTTCTCACCTTTGGGATCCACTCCTCCATTCTTTATTTCTGAACGGTTTAGATTTGGATTTGTTTCCAACCAGTTCCATCGCAATATGTTTTATGCGGTTTATATTAAAAATCACATTTTTAATAACGCTATATTACATAAAAATCACATCTTTACAATGTCGTGTATACATTAAAAATTGTATTTTTACAATTCTATTATATATATATCATATTTTTATGTTGTTATTCATATAATAAAAATCATATCTTTAAACCGCTATTATATTATAAAAAATCGTATTTTTATTTCGCTTCATATATAATAAAAATCGAATTTTTTATTTCTCTTCATATATAATTAAAATCGAATTTTTATTTCTACTACATATGTAAAAATTCTATTTTCATCCTACTCAAAATAATATTTCATACATACAATAAAAATAATATTTTTATCTAACTAAAAATAATATTTTTATCTACTAAAAATAATATTTTCAGATCGCTATTCATATTTAAAAATCAAATCTTTTAACATATAAAAGTCAAATCTTTAACAAATAAAAATCATATCTTTAACAAATAAAAATCAAATCTTTAACAAATAAAAATCACATTTTTAACAAATAAAAATCAAATCTTTAACAAATAAAAATAAAATCTTTAACAAATAAAAATCAAATCTTTAACAAATAAAAATCACATCTTTAAATGTAAAAATCCTATTTTTATTTTGCTACTACTTAAATGAAAATCATATTTTTGTAGCAACGTTATTTAAATAAAAATTTCATTTTACATATTTTAAAAACTGCATTTTATATATTTAAAAAAAAACTATGTATAAGCTTACTGTTAAGTTGCTTCTGCTTGTGCCAGTGAACGTCGAGTGAGCCTCGACCATGAACCATTGCCGTCGCACCCAGACTTCGTCGATTAGAGGGAGGAGCGACTACAAGGGCTTCGGGTTCCGGTTCTAGAAGAGGGAGGCGTAACAGACTTCGGGGTGTTAGAGTGGTAGGAGCAGCGACGCACGGTTTTGGGTGAGGGGTTTGGGGATAGCGGCGTTCCAATGGGGGAGGTGGGTTTGCGCGATGGTGGACTCGCGACTGGGTGGGATGCTCGATGAGGGAGCGGCGACGCTGTGGTATAGGCGGCGGGGCGATGCGAGGCCGGCGTCACCATTTTAAATTATTATTATTCTATGAAATCGATTTAAGTGAAAAGGGGGAAGGGATTAGGTTTAAAAAGAAAAAAAACCTATTGGCCTATAATATAATTTATATTATTTTAATTCCTAAAAATGTGAATTTTTATCCAAACTCCAAATCGAACCCAACGACTTTTGCCCCTAATATAATACCCTCATTCCGAAAACAATGGGATATGTCCGGTAAACCAATTCGACTGTTATGATCAGTTTTCATCAAAATTAAAATATAAATTAATATAACGTTGAAAATTGATTTCAACGTACATTTGAATTTACCAGGGCCACATACGGACTCCAAAAATTCCCAAAAAAATAAATCTGGCTAGGTTTTGACGATACGGTCCTAACAAAACTAATTTCGTCGAATTTGAAGACCGTTTGAAAAACGGTCATTTTTCAGTCGATTAAATTCAAACTGAATTGACCAAACATGTTTAAATTCACCACGCTCACATATTGACTCCAAATATTATGAAAATTGGAATCTAGCAATAATTCGACACTCCGGATCTAACAAAAGTGGTCTCGTCGAAAACAGAGGTCGTTTGCAAAATGGCTATTTTAAGGGCTATATTTATATTAAATTCCATAGCGACTATTCTGAATTTTCAACTGGACATAACTTTTTATTCCCGTTATGAAATCTGGATTTTTCACATTCGTTGGAAAGATATTTTCAAGCAGATTCAAATATTTATGGTTTTACTAAAATGCGGTTTGTTTTGAATCGCGTACATTCAATTGAAATTTGAAATCGATTTTTCAAACGACCGCGCCATTTCAGGCTCGTTATATAATTAAAATAAATTTATTCGTTCTTACTTCGATTTAAATAAATTTTTAGTCGTTAGTATTTAAAATAAATCATTTTAAATATTCAAAATTCATTAAAATAGCTAAAATAAAAATTTTAAATTGATTTTGATTTTCCGGGTTATTACAGATGAAGTCAAGACAGACCAAGAATAGTGGCTCAGATAGAAACCAAAGCATGTGCATGCAACTGCGTACATGCACAAATACACACACGGTGCAACAACTCAAGTGTAGTAAGGAACACGCACGGCCAGTTTCAAGGTCTAGATCAAAAATGGTCGAAACATGCTAAAACACAAATGCTGGACCAAGCACAAACATGACAGCAACAATATATAGACTGCAACAATAATATATGGAAAGTGTGAATAGTAAATGGTGCCTCAGCACAACATTAAAACAATTGCAAGAATGGCATATCAAGCTTTAGTTCACACAAATAAATATGTATAGCAATGTAACCACAAGGCACAATGAAACAAACTATGGGGTTCAGCACAAATATATATGTGCACATAATTTATTTATTTTGTGTGTGTGTGTGTGTCTATATATATATATATGTTCATATGGTTAAGGCAACTGCATACAACAGTGTTCATGCACAGCAAAATCAAAGTAAAATGGCAAGTCACAAGCGCAGCAAATGCTCGAAATGAAATCTACAATAAGGATTATCATGGCATTTTTTTATTAGAAACAATTACAAAAACGCTTTTGAATGAATACTTGGCAAGATTGCAATTCACGTGTACAAAATATTTCGAGAATTCAACAAGCACATTTTTTAGTAGAAAAATTGTTTTCTAGAAACCACAGTAAACTATTATGGTAGGAGGTAATTTTGGCAAATGATTTTCTTTGTAAATCAATGTCTTTCAGATTTACACAAAGGACAAAAGACAGTGCACAAATACGTGCAATTATATATATATATATGGTAAAAGATTCAATCAGCTTGGATCCTGTTTGCAGACTTGATTACTGTTAAAAATTGGCTAAAAAAATTTTGGAAAGATTTTAATCACACGACAGAAAGATTTCCAATTTTTTGAACAGCAAAATTGGCAAGCATTTTTGTATTGATTCCAGTCATTCCAGTAATGGCAAAATCAATCAACATTCCAAAAATCAACCAAGAATCCACAACATTAAAAATTTAAAATCATTCGAATAATCTCCAGAAATGTAACAAGCAACATGTTCTCAATGTCGTGGAAACAAAGGTGAAGATCACACACAATTAAACCGAAGTCAACGCAACAAATCAAAGCAAATCACAATACTGTTTTTAAGGAAAGGAATCGTTCCATGATTCCAGGTATCAATCACGGCTAAAAATATTTCGAGAATTATTTTTGGGCATAATCTAATTCAGTGGAAACAAAATTGGAATATCACGCAAGTCATCAAGCCGAATGAATCAAGCATAAAATCAGTGATATTCATGGTGTTTTAAATTGCAACAATCATGCAAAAATCAGGATCAAGCCATTCACGAAATCAGAGTTTAACTACGATTTGATTTTATCGTGTAAATATCACACCATTCATCATTGACATGGAATCGAAAACAACAAGTCACAAATTCGAAAGCTCAAAGAAATCAAATCAGAAATACTCACTTTGTTTTCGATCGTTTGCAAATCGCCAAGCAAGAGAGTCAGAAGAATTTGATCATCAGAGAAACCATTTTTTACAAGAGATTCAAGTCGCGATTTGGGGGAAGAGTTTAAAAACCCTAGTTTAAAAAGAAACCTAGCTTTTTATTACATTAACGACAGGTGTAACAAGTGTAACACCCCACGCCCGCTATGGTCACTCTCTAAGGGAATGCCATAACATCGGTGGAGTATTTTGAGTGAATATAGAACAGAGTAATTACAGCAAGACAGATATAAGTAATACTTGAAAATTTAAAACATCATTTCAATTGCAGCGGAAAATAAAACATGTCTGGTTACATCACAAAACCATAATAGAAGTCAAGTACAAATATCCATCCTGCTAAATAAAAATACATAATCCCAATACATGAACTGATAGCCATAAAAGAAAAGGGTAAGCTGAGCTCTACATCTAGGGTCCAAGCTCCAAGAGAGTAATAAAAGCAGCCTGATCAAAGCCCACTCGTGTTGGGCCCACTCTGAGAACCTGAGGGTTGGGAAAAAGATAAAAACAACGGGGTCAAAGACATAAGTCTGAGCGAGTCCTATAACTTTAACAATGCAATCATTAAAGTAATAAGGATATGATATAACTTGGTACGGTGTGACTGGGGATAAATGACTACACTCAGTAGCCAATCAGACTTAGAATGAACTAAGGTAACGATAAAGACGCATTTACCCACCCAAGGATAATTACTACACTGCACCACACCAGTCATTCCTACTTAAAGGTTGATCCCTCCCAAGGACTTAGAAAATTTACCCAGTGGTTTCGTGTACCCCTAGCTCACTACATAGGTGTCGTCTGCCCCTATCTCCACTAGGTGTACCCACGACTCCCAAGCGATCGGCTCCCTACCGTAGATATCCGTGCTGGCCCCACAATGGGGTGTATCACTCCCCAGAGTGGCTAGCCCGATACAACAAATGGTGCACGGGTTACATCTACACGATGCAACAACGTCTTACCTACCAGCCCGGGTCCACACGCATATGAAACCCGTTGGACTCGCGTTGCCACCACTATCCTGTTTTGGCCTCTTATAGTCAAGCCCAACATGCGTGTCCCGTCACTCGACTAGAGTCGAGCCCACTAAGATACGTTTGGGATATTGGTTGAAATGGGCCCCCACAAGCTACCACCTAAGCTTGTTATTTCTAGTGTATACCACTTAACCCTTTAATCATGTTTTAATTACATGTTCCACTTTGGTTAAGTATTCTAATCGTATTTTCTATTGCCACCCAAGGCAACCACTAGATTTCCACATGCCACCCAAGGCACCCACTTAACCCCTCATGTCCCTCTACATGCTAATATGGTTAAGTGTTTCTTAATTAATTAATTAAGATCATGACCTCATAAAGACCTCTCACATTAGACCATCTTTTATGACTGCTGGATATGCCGGTTGGTTTCGGGCAGACTTCTGTCATAAAAAGGGTCTAACCTCGTGTCTTTACTTTAACCACGTATTTAATTTATAACTAAGACCTATCACATTGGGCCAATCATTTGTAGCCGCTGGATGGCCGGTCGGTTCCGGGCAGACTTCCGCTACAAAAGGGTCCAACCTCGTGTCTTAGTTGATTAATTACACCTAATTAATCACCCCCATAATTAATTATCCCTAATTAATTACACATTTTTAAGAATATGGGTAGACCTAACTTAATAGGTAAATTCCCAATTCCATAGTATGGGTAGACCTAACTTAATAGGTAAATTCCCAACTCCATAATGTGGGTAGACCTAACTTAATAGGTAAATTCCCAATTATGTCCATTCATTTTATGTTATGCTTAATCATAACAACTTTACACCTTTTTATAATCATGCATATTAACCCCATCGTTTCCCACGTAATTCGTTTACATAACATGTCATACATAGGGACAACCTTGCATATGTTATGCATGTCATAAAAAGAGACAAACTTGCATATGAACTTGCATATAAACTTGCATAAAACTTGCATATGAACTTGCATATGAACTTGCATAAAACTTGCATATGAACTTGCATAAAACTTGCATATGAACTTGCATACCATGTCATATCACAAAGGCAAACTTGCATATGTTATGCACATCATAGAAAGAGGCTAACTTGCACATGAACTTGCATATCAACTTGCATATCATGTCATATCACAAAGGCAAACTTGCATATGTTATGCATATCATAAAAAGAGACTATCTTGCACATGAATCTTGCATATAAACTTGCATATCATGTCATATCACAAAGGCAAACTCGCATATGTTATGCATATCATAAAAAGAGACTAACTTGCATATGATCTTGCATATAAACTTGCATAAAACTTGCATATGAACTTACATGACACATCATATCATAAAAAGAGGCAAGTTTACATATGAACTTATAACATATGACAACCACAACTTGCATAATCCACATTTACATCCATAGCCTCCTAATATCCTATCCTAATTAGTTTAGCAATTACTTGCTAAAGGCATAGGAACTCACAAAAACCAAGATTAGCAAACTTATGAAGTAGAACTAGTTGCAATATTTGAAGAAGATGATGATTAGAGGTTGATTAGCTTGCAACTTCCTTCATAAACTAGTGGAGGCTCCTCTTAAGTTTGATTTTGGCGGCATGAGGCCATCATTTCTATTTTTAGTATGGATTAGGCTTGCATTAGGGTGTATTTATAGGATTAGGGTGTGTTTTAGACCATAGGATTAACCCTAGGTTAGATTAGGTCCGTCAGATTTAGGAAGTCTCTAGAACACAGCCCAGCCCTAGCCAGAAAACCAGACCTGGTGCACCCAGGCCATCTGGCTCGACACCCTGTGTCGACAGGCAAGTCGACAGGGCAGTCGACCTCCCAGTCGACAGGCCTGTCGACAGCCCTGTCGACATGGCTAGGGCGGGAATTTTCCCGCCTGCCCCGCTATTTCTAATTTTTTTATAATCTGAATTTGAATTTTAAATCTGTTTTTAACTTCAAATTTTCTGCAAACTTCATTGGGCCATAACTGGGCCATACGGACTCCGATTTACAAAATTTCGGACTCTATTCTGCGTATTTTTCCGAGACGAACGCAATGACACAGCCCGTTTCCCCCAATTCTCACATTTGAGATTATTTATTCTGCAATTAGTGAATTTTAGCATTAACTGAAATACGGGGTGTTACATTCTCCCCTCCTTAAAGGATTTCGTCCCCGAAATCTCTAAGCTAAGGAGAATGCATATCCTACCATCCAAACAACCATCTACTCAATCCATCAAACACGGGCATCCATTGTCCTTAAAACAATTTCTAATGATGTATGAGCATATGCAAAAAGTGTGTGTATATGTTCCCTATCTAATGTATGAACATATGCAAACCATGATAGTGCCATGCATCCATTATGTATGCGAGAGAACCCTATCGACACATACAATATCTACATGAGTGCACAATCATTCACCAAAATGCATCATCCATATGATAACACAATCATTATACATCCATAAATATAGCTTCCTACACACAATTTTATGCAATATGCAATATGAAGTGATTGAGCCGATCTAGTGCCTAGAGTGTGTATATATGCATCCACGAGCAACCACTAGCAACCACTTGCATCCACATGCATCCATCAAACATAACATGTCTCAAACACATGTTTCAACCATAGGTTTACCCTATCTAAAGGTCAAAGGTACTAATGAGAGGACATACTAAAGATAAGATAAGTACTAGACAAACGATAAAGGAGAAGTTAAAAGACATACCCTCAAAAAGGAATGGGTACAATGAACGCATCTTTGCTTCCGTCTCCCAAGTAGCGTTGCCCTCGTCTTCTCCCCATTGTACTTTGACTAGTTGAACCTCTCGATTCCTCAATTTCCTAGTCTCTGACCCAAGGATGCGGGTAGGAGCTCGTCGAATAGTCGCATCACGCTCTACTTCCACTTCTTTAAGCAAGCTCGGCTCTACCACCTCTGCGGTCTCATGTAAGCACTTCCTCAAATGTGACACATGGAATACATCATGTACACCACTAAGTCTGTCGGGCAACTCCACTCTATATGCCATCCGTCCAATCCTTTCCTTAATAGGAAACGGCCCTACGAACCTTGGTGCTAACTTCCCAACAGATCCAAAGCGAACCACATTTCGTAACGGAGACACTTTGACAAAGACCATGTCCCCAACTTCAAACTCAAGGTCCGTCCTCCTCTTGTCCGCATAAGATTTTTGCCTATCCTGCGCGGCTTTCATCCTTCTTCGAATCAATTCAATCTTCTCAGAAGTCTCCCTAACCATATCAGGCCCAAGCAAGATCTTATCCGTAGATTCCCACCAACATGTAGGTGATCGACAAGGCCTTCCATAAAGAGCTTCGAAAGGAGCCATACCAATACTGGACTGAAAGTTGTTATTATATGCGAACTCCACCAATGGAAGATGCTCTTCCCATGTACCTCCAAAATCTAAGATACAAAGCCTCAAAAGGTCTTCCAGGACACGATTCACCCTCTCAGTCTGGCCGTCCGTCTGAGGATGATATGCGGTGCTCAGACACAATTGAGTCCCCACTGCTTCTTGCAAACTTTTCCAGAACTCGCTAGTGAAGATAGGATCTCGATCACTCACTATACTAGAGGGTACCCCATGTAATCGAACTATCTCTCGAAGATATACTGAAGCTAGCCATGGAGCCGTCCTCTTGCTCTTCACAGGTATGAAATGGGCGCTCTTAGTAAGTCTGTCTACCACCACCCAAATTCCCGTATTACCCTTTCTCGATCTGGGTAACCCGTCAATAAAATCCATCGAGACGCTATCCCACTTCCATTGCGGAACTTCCAATGGGTGAAGCAACCCACCAGGTTTCTTTTGCTCCGCTTTCACCTGTTGGCATACCAAGCACCGAGCAACATATTCAGCCACATCTTTCTTCATACCGGCCCAGAAGAAAACCCGCCTCATGTCTTGGTACATCTTGTCCCCACCGGGATGAATGGTCATCCTAGAACGGTGTGCATCATCAAGAATAACCTTCCTCAAACCCTCGTCTTGCGGTACACAAAGTCTACCGTCTCTACGCAAGCACCCCCTATCGTCTAGGGTGTACCTACTCAAATGGCTGGACGACTCCCCCCTTATGAGCTTCTCTACCAACTCAACCAACTGTGGGTCGTCCCTCTGTGCTTCTCCAACCCGCCCCAAAAGAGTAGGTCTGACCTCCAAGGATGCTAGCAAACCGGGTATATAGTCAATGGAAGGTCTGAAATCAAACATCGAGATAAATTCCAAGCTTCATTGTTCCACGAACAATGGACTTAAGGACAACCTTTTTCTGCTCAAGGCGTCCGCCACCACATTACCCTTGCCAGGGGTATACGCTATCTCGAAATCATAGGATGCTAAGAACTCCATCCACCTTTGCTGTCTCAAATTCAAATCCTTCTGAGAAAACAAGTACTTCAATGATTTGTGGTCAGTGAACAATTCGAACCTCTCACCAAGAAGATAATGGCGCCAAATCTTAAGCGCAAAAACAATAGCGGCCAACTCTAAATCATGGGTAGGGTAATTTTTCTCATGCACTCTCAACTGCCTTCCACCATAGGCTATTACCCTTCCCTCTTGCATTAAGACTGCGCCTAGTCCTGTCCCACAAGCATCGGTATAGACAACAAATGGCTTGCTCCCATCTGGCAACACTAAAACTGGAGCAGTGGTTAAAGCTCTCTTTAACCGTCGGAACGCATCATCACAATCTACGTCCCATGTGAAAATAAGATTCTTCTTCGTTAAGCGGGTTAATGGGGCTGATATCTTCGCGAAGTCTTTGATAAACTTCCTATAATAACCCGCCAAACCCAAGAAACTTCTCACTTCGGTAGCATTCTTTGGAACCTTCCAATCCTGAATTGATACTACCTTTGCGGGATCCACAGCTATCCCTTCCTTGGAGACCACGTGCCCCAAGAACCGCACTTCCTTCCTCCAGAAGTGACATTTAGAGAATTTCGCCTTAAGGCTATGCGCTCGAAGAGTCTTCAACACCTCCCCAAGATGTAGGGCATGCTCTTCTTCACTCTTAGAAAATACTAAGATATCATCCACAAAGACCACCACGAACTTATTAAGGAACTCCCTGAACACCCTACTCATCAAATCAACAAAGTATGCAGGGGCGTTCGTCAACCCAAATGGCATCACCAGCCACTCATATAAACCATCCGGAGTCCTAAAGGTAGTCTTGTCTATGCTATCCTCAGCCACCCTCAACTGATGAAACCCCGTGTCTAAGTCCAACTGAGAAAATACTGAAGCGCCGACCAACTGATCGAAAAGATCATCAATCCTCGGCAATGGGTGTCTATTCTTCTTTGTGAGCTTATTGAGTTCTCTATAGTCTACACAAAGTCTGAGGGACCCATCCGCCTTCGTAGCAAAAACTACTGGAGCACCCCACTCCGATATACTTCGTCTTATGAACCCCTTCTCAAGCAACTCCCCTACTTGCTTATGGAGTTCCCTCCTCTCACGAGGAGCCATGTGGCGCACTGGTAAAGATACAGGTTTAGCATTATCCACCAGATATATTCGGAAGTCAATCTCCCACTTCGGAGGTAAGCCCTTCACCTCCTCAAACACATCCGAGTATTCCCGGACCACTCTAACAGATTGCAAACTCTCGACCGAAGCGTCAAGCGATTCAAGATAACTTAGCATAACAGAATCCATGGGATTACAAGAGATCTCGAGAGTGTTACCCAAGCAGGTCATGAGCCTAACAACTCTCCTTTCGCAATCAAGAACAGCACCATTACTGGATAACCAGTCCATGCCCAAAATTAACCCATAGCCCGTGAAGCCCAAAACAAAAGCATCACATCTAAACTCAATGCTAAGTATAGAAATCTTCAAACCCAAACATATCATGGACAAATAAGTGGAGCCCCCAATTGGGTTTGAAACAACCAAGGGATCATCTACCAGACTGGTGTCTAAGTGCAGTGACTCAACTAATGATGATGAGATAAACGAATGCGATGCGCCTGAATCAAACAAAGTACGGACAGGATGATCAAATAGAAAAACCAGACTTTCAACGGAAATAGTTCTACCTCTTTCCTGAATCGGTGGGACCGCAAGAGCCTGTACTTGCCCCCTAGCCTGACCCGGTGCCATAAGAGCTTGCACCTGTCCTCCTGAGGTAGATCCCGTCCTTTGCCCCTTCTTAGGGCAATCCTTCACTAAATGCCCTGCTTCGCCACAGTGAAAGCAACCAGTCTTCTTCTTCTTCCTACAATCTTTGCTTATGTGGCCTGGTATCCCACAATTGAAGCACTTCTTCTTCCCCTTGCCACCGTTGCCTTTCCCACCTTTGCTTTGCTGTTGCTGCTGAGGTCTCTTTTGATCTCCCTTCTTCTCGGGTGCCTTATTAGCATTGGGACCCTTCTCTTCTTCATGCATGAGTGCCATGTCAACTAGCTTCTCAAAGGTGGCCCCCATAGGGATATGAGTCATAGCCAACCAATGCATCGGTTCATTCAAGCCTTTCACGAACCTCAAAGCCTTCTTCTCCGGTGTATTCACCATGTCTAGGCCAAACCTTGCCAATTGATTAAACTTGTTGACATATTCCTTCACTGAGAGATTTCCTTTCTTTAGAGTCAAGAATCTTTCCATATACAAGTTTTCCTCCGCCCTTGAGAGAAACTTTGCCACAAATCTTTGCCTAAAATCCGCCCAAGAGTCAACGGGGCGTTCTCCATTAGTGACCTCCCACCAGAATGAGGCCTCTCCCTTCATTAACCAAGCAGCTAACTTGACTTTCTTTCCTTCTTCCATCTCAAAAATATCTATCAACTCTTCCACCTCCTTAAGCCAATCTCTAGCCTCCACAAAAGTTTCAGATCCTTGAAAAGGTTTTCCTCCCATAGCTTTGAATTCCTTGCAAATCTTAGCAAAAGTATCTGTGCGAGGAGGAGGGGGAGGAGGAAGGTCGGGGGCTACGATTGGTGGAGGAACATTTGCTGGACCCGTAGTGGTGGCCCTAGCCTCCAACAATCTCCTATACCATACTGGTATCGTCACACCCTCCGGAAAGTTAAGATCCTCAGCCATGCTGAAACGAAAAAGGAAAGATTCAAAACGGAGAATTCGAAGGATAAAGATATGGCTATTGGGGATTATGCTTTTCTTTCAAAAACTTTTCTCTTTAAAGACATGTTTTTGAAAATATTTCTTCCAAAAAAATGTTTTTAGAAAAATAGTTTTCTAAAAATTTTATCTGTTCCGGTAACCTTTGCTCTGATACCACGTGTAACACCCCACGCCCGCTATGGTCACTCTCTAAGGGAATGCCATAACATCGGTGGAGTATTTTGAGTGAATATAGAACAGAGTAATTACAGCAAGACAGATATAAGTAATACTTGAAAATTTAAAACATCATTTCAATTGCAGCGGAAAATAAAACATGTCTGGTTACATCACAAAACCATAATAGAAGTCAAGTACAAATATCCATCCTGCTAAATAAAAATACATAATCCCAATACATGAAATGATAGCCATAAAAGAAAAGGGTAAGCTGAGCTCTACATCTAGGGTCCAAGCTCCAAGAGAGTAATAAAAGCAGCCTGATCAAAGCCCACTTGTGCTGGGCCCACTCTGAGAACCTGAGGGTTGGGAAAAAGATAAAAACAACGGGGTCAGACATAAGTCTGAGCGAGTCCTATAACTTTAACAATGCAATCATTAAAGTAATAAGGATATGATATAACTTGGTACGGTGTGACTGGGGATAAATGACTACACTCAGTAGCCAATCAGACTTAGAATGAACTAAGGTAACGATAAAGATGCATTTACCCACCCAAGGATAATTACTACACTGCACCACACCAGTCATTCCTACTTAAAGGTTGATCCCTCCCAAGGACTTAGAAAATTTACCCAGTAGTTTCGTGTACCCCTAGCTCACTACATAGGTGCCGTCTGCCCCTATCTCCACTAGGTGTACCCACTACTCCCAAGCGATCGGCTCCCTACCGTAGATATCCGTGCTGGCCCCACAATGGGGTGTATCACTCCCCAGAGTGGCTAGCCCGATACAACAAATGGTGCACGGGTTACATCTACACGATGCAACAACGTCTTACCTACCAGCCCGGGTCCACACACGCATATGAAACCCGTTGGACTCGCGTTGCCACCGCTACCCTGTTTTTGGCCTCTTATAGTCAAGCCCAACATGCGTGTCCCGTCACTCGACTAGAGTCGAGCCCACTAAGATACATTTGGGATATTGGTTGAAATGGGCCCCCACAAGCTACCACCTAAGCTTGTTATTTCTAGTGTATACCACTTAACCCTTTAATCATGTTTTAATTACATGTTCCACTTTGGTTAAGTATTCTAATCGTATTTTCTATTGCCACCCAAGGCAACCACTAGATTTCCACATGCCACCCAAGGCACCCACTTAACCCCTCATGTCCCTCTACATGCTAATATGGTTAAGTGTTTCTTAATTAATTAATTAAGATCATGACCTCATAAAGACCTCTCACATTAGACCATCTTTTATGACTGCTGGATATGCCGGTTGGTTCCGGGCAGACTTCTGTCATAAAAAGGGTCTAACCTCGTGTCTTTGCTTTAACCACGTATTTAATTTATGACTAAGACCTCCCACATTGGGCCAATCATTTGTAGCCGCTGGATGGCCGGTCGGTTCCGGGCAGACTTCCACTACAAAAGGGTCCAACCTCGTGTCTTAGTTGATTAATTACACCTAATTAATCACCCCCATAATTAATTATCCCTAATTAATTACACATTTTTAAGAATATGGGTAGACCTAACTTAATAGGTAAATTCCCAATTCCATAGTATGGGTAGACCTAACTTAATAGGTAAATTCCCAACTCCATAATGTGGGTAGACCTAACTTAATAGGTAAATTCCCAATTATGTCCATTCATTTTATGTTATGCTTAATCATAACAACTTTACACCTTTTTATAATCATGCATATTAACCCCATCGTTTCCCACGTAATTCGTTTACATAACATGTCATACATAGGGACAACCTTGCATATGTTATGCATGTCATAAAAAGAGACAAACTTGCATATGAACTTGCATATAAACTTGCATAAAACTTGCATATGAACTTGCATATGAACTTGCATAAAACTTGCAAATGAACTTGCATAAAACTTGCATATGAACTTGCATACCATGTCATATCACAAAGGCAAACTTGCATATGTTATGCACATCATAGAAAGAGGCTAACTTGCACATGAACTTGCATATCAACTTGCATATCATGTCATATCACAAAGGCAAACTTGCATATGTTATGCATATCATAAAAAGAGACTATCTTGCACATGAATCTTGCATATAAACTTGCATATCATGTCATATCACAAAGGCAAACTCGCATATGTTATGCATATCATAAAAAGAGACTAACTTGCATATGATCTTGCATATAAACTTGCATAAAACTTGCATATGAACTTACATGACACATCATATCATAAAAAGAGGAAAGTTTACATATGAACTTATAACATATGACAACCACAACTTGCATAATCCACATTTACATCCATAGCCTCCTAATATCCTATCCTAATTAGTTTAGCAATTACTTGCTAAAGGCATAGGAACTCACAAAAACCAAGATTAGCAAACTTATGAAGTAGAACTAGTTGCAATATTTGAAGAAGATGATGATTAGAGGTTGATTAGCTTGCAACTTCCTTCATAAACTAGTGGAGGCTCCTCTTAAGTTTGATTTTGGCGGCATGAGGCCATCATTTCTATTTTTAGTATGGATTAGGCTTGCATTAGGGTGTATTTATAGGATTAGGGTGTGTTTTAGACCATAGGATTAACCCTAGGTTAGATTAGGTCCGTCGGATTTAGGAAGTCTCTAGAACACAGCCCAGCCCTAGCCAGAAAACCAGACCTGGTGCACCCAGGCCATCTGGCTCGACACCCTGTGTCGACAGGCAAGTCGACTGGGCAGTCGACCTCCCAGTCGACAGGCCTGTCGACATGGCTAGGGCGGGAATTTTCCCGCCTGCCCCGCTATTTCTAATTTTTTTATAATCTGAATTTGAATTTTAAATCTGTTTTTAACTTCAAATTTTCTGCAAACTTCATTGGGCCATAACTGGGCCATACGGACTCCGATTTACAAAATTTCGGACTCTATTCTGCGTATTTTTCCGAGACGAACGCAATGACGTAGCCCGTTTCCCCCAATTCTCACATTTGAGATTATTTATTCTGCAATTAGTGAATTTTAGCATTAACTGAAATACGGGGTGTTACAACAAGGATTCTAAACTTACCCAAAAAACATGGTTTATAAGCCTAGCTTTTTATCATATAAAAGATTATATAATCTATTTTCACAAACTTAACTCAAATTAAGGTTTAAAAACCTTATTGGGGTTATCGGGGCTTAAAACATCGTTCACGATAAACTTGAGAAATCATCTTTCCTTTAACTGGGTTAACGAACAAATGTCATAAAACATCGTTCACGATAAACCCAAAATCAAACTCCCATTTAATTCCAATTACATTTATTAATTGTAATAACCCGCAAAATGCGAGCCAGTTTGAAATTTTTATTTTAGCAATTTTAGCGAATTTTGAATATTTAAAATGAATTATTTTAAATAATATCGACGAGAAATTTATTTTGAATATAATTCGACGTATATATTATATACGTCGTCGTTAGAATATAAATATTTATATATAATTATAAATAGAATTGAAAATGGCGCGGTAGTTCGATAATTCGATTTCAAACTTCAATTGATTGTACCGGGTGCAAAACAATCCGGATTTTAATAAAACCAAAAATAATGGAATCTAATTGTGGATATCTTTCCAATGAATCCGGAAAATCAAGATTTCATATCGGGAATCAAAAGATATGTCCAGTTGAAAATTCTGAATAGTCGCTATGGAATTCGGGCCCTTAAAAATGGACATTTTGCAAATGACCTCGGATTTCGACGAAACCACTTTTGTTGGATCCGCAGGGTCAAGTTATTGCTAGATTCCAAATTTCATAATTTTCTGAATCAATATGTGAGCGTGGCAAAGGAAAACGCGATTGACCAATTTCAGTTGATTTTAATCGACTGGAAATTGGCCATTTTTCCAACGGTCTCGGAATTCGACGAAATTAGTTTTGTTAGGACCGTATCGTCAATACGAAGCTAGAAAATATTTTTCTGGAATTTTTCTAGTTAGTATGTGACCCCAGTAATTTGAAATGTACGTTTAAAATTCAATATAGTGATTTAAATGTAAATTTAACGAAAACTGATTGTAACAGCCGAATCAGCTTACGATACATATCCCATTGTGTTCGGAATGGGGGTGAAACGCTATGGGCGACAGTCGGTGGGCCTCGTTTCGAAGTCGAATAAAAAGTCAACTCCTTGGGATAAAATAAATAAAAATTAAATTAAATATATAAAATCTTTTTCATAAACCCCCCCCCCCCCCCCCCCGTTTATTCTTCATACCGATCAGAAAGAAATAAAAAAAAAACCCGGGCCGCTTTCGAATCGAAGCCGCCACGACGCCTCCGCCCGCCCCATGACCGCCGCCCGTCGTCGGAGTCCCCTCTCCCCCTCTCCTCCTCCCCGTCGCTTCGGCCCCCTCTCCATCGAAGGCCACGAATCCCTCAAAACTCCACAACCCTCGAATCCGCAACCACCGCCCACCATTGACCTGCCGCCGCCACTAGCTTCCGCCACCACCCCGCTGCGCCACTCCCTGACGCCAGCGCCGCCGAGCCTCCCCTCCCCCTAGCCACCTCCGTTCCGTTTTCTCCCCCTTCGACGTGAAGAAACCCCCAATTTTTCGATTTCCACTGTAAGTTTTAATTAATTTATTTTTGTTTCTTTATTTATATAAATTAATTAGTCCCATAAAGAAGAAAAAAGGAATTATAAAAACTGATTTATAAGGAATTATAAAAACTGATTTATAAAGAAAATAAAAACTGATTTATAAGGAATTATAAAAACTGATTTATAAGGAATTATAAAAACTGATTTATAAAGAAAATAAAAACTGATTTATAAGGAATTATAAAAACTGATTTATAAGGAATTATAAAAACTGATTTATAAGGAATTATAAAAACTGATTTATAAAGAAAATAAAAACTGATTTATAAAGAAAATAAAAACTGATTTTATTTTAAGGTTTAAACTTTGAAATAGAAAAAGGTTTTAACTTTAAAAAGGAAAAAGATTTGATCTTTATTTGAAAAGAGGAAAACTTTTTATTAGAAAAGGCGAAGTCTATATTTTTGAAATGATTTTTATATATTGAACTTCGCAATAAAAATATGATTTTTATATATTGAACTTCGCAATAAAAAAATGATTTTTATATATTGAACTTCGCAATAAAAATATGATTTTTATATATTGAACTTCGCAATAAAAATATGATTTTTATATATTGAACTTCGCAATAAAAATATGATTTTTATATATTGAACTTCGCAATAAAAATATGATTTTTATATATTGAACTTCGAAATAAAAATATGGTTTTTATATATTGAACTTCGAAATAAAAATATGATTTTTATATATTGAATAGCAAAGTAAAAAATTCGATTTTTACATAGGTAGTGGCTACGGGCGACTAAAGTGAAAGGAGGCAGAACGACGAAGATTTCTATCAATGAAGAGCTGTGGAGCTAGGATAGCTATCTGTGAGAATTTCTCACCTTTCAATTTCTTTTTTTCTAGTTATATATATATACTAGGATGCAGACGGTGCTTAGTAGCACCCGACACAATCGTCCACAGACCATGGACTTGTTTGTTTGGTTGCATAGATTAGATGAATTATTTGTTTGAAATGAATTGAATTGTTTGGTGAGATGAAATTGATTTGATTGATGTGTGAATGGTGTGGGCCTTCACTAGACCGGGGATAAGGCTAGGCCTTGTCCCGTTTCTAGTATCGTGCCGTTATGCCGCCGAAATTTTCTAAAATATGTTAGAAAAATAAAAATATCATTTATTGAATAAATGAACTGAAAAGAAAACTCATGTGTTGGAATAAATATTTTATCGTTAAAAATATAGTTTTTAACGTGGAAGTGAATAAAATAAAATATTCATTTACAAACCAGACGGTTTGTTTATGTACACTGATTTGACTGATATTGATTGGGACGATAAATTTTACACATCGCCCATCTGCACAAATAAAATCTGTGTTTGATTGTTTGAAACCCCACACGGGTGTTAGGATGAAATTTGAAGTTCACTCATCCTGATTGATTAAATACGTCAATCGATTGATTGACAGGCTGTTATAAGCATTAGATATCTATATTTGATGCTTATACAGTGTAGTGCACTTTGGTTGATGGTTGATTATTTATCGTTGCTATTACATACATGTGTTGTATGAAAATCCCTATAATTAACTTTATATGGTAATTGATTGGGCCTCATTCCAATCGTGAAAATAAAGAATATTTGAAACAAAATATTTGAAAATAGAAATATGTGAAGCCGTGATGATTAGATTGACGCCATTTTGACGTGAACGATATTTATATTGAATTGAAAACGATTTCGAAATGAATTGAATTGAAAACGAATTCGAAGTGAATTGAAAACGATTTCGAAATGAATTGAATTGAAAACGAATTCAAAGTGAATTGAAAACGATTTCGAAATGAATTGAATTGAAAACGAATTCAAAGTGAATTGAAAACGATTTCGAAATGAATTGAATTGAAAACGAATTCGAAGTGAATTGAAAACGATTTCGAAATGAAGTGAATTGAAAACGATTTCGAAATGAATTGAATTGAAAACGATTTCGAAATGAATTGAATTGAAAACGAATTCGAATTGAATTGAAAGTGAATTGAAAGTGAATTGAAAGTGAATTGAAATGAATTCAAATTGAATTGAAATTTGAATTGAATAGAAATGAATTTTAAAACGAATTTATAAAGAAGAATTCAATTTTGATTTGAATTGAAAAGGAAGTTGAAATTGCTTTTGAAACGAATTTAAAACTATTTATATAATTCGTTTTAAATAGAAATCGACGAAGTATATATTATATATATTATATATATAATATAATGGCCTGAATAGAACGCGCCGCGCCGCGGCAGTTCGTGAATTTCGACCATTTATTTCAAACGGACATTGCGGGAGATCCGACCGTCGGATTCTCCTGAAACCGGAACCGTTGGGTTCGTATCGAAAAGAGCTTTCTAACGAATGTGATAAATTAGAAATCTAACGGTTGGATTTGGAATTATGTCCAAATCAAATTGGAAAAAGGTCGCTATACGTGCAGTTCGATGGCCATTGGTGGAAATCGACTGTACGGGCCTTGATAAAATTACTAAAAATAGTAATAATTTGTGTAAAATCATAAGAAATGATTTGTGAAGATTTGGGATGAAAAACTTCATGTTTGAAAAGATAAAAATAGATTTTTATCGAAATGAACTAGTTTTGAACTAGGAATATAATTCTATTTATTTTTAAGTAAATAAATTGAATTTGAAAAAGGGTTTTAAAAATAACCAGAATTTCCAATGATTGCATTGGAGTGGATTTGAATCGAAATTGTCTTTGGAGTATTTCGATGTTGGAATTCGTGATTATACATATGTTGTTATGGAAATTTGAAAGATATATATTTATATCGTTATTTCCAATACGACCTTTGTTAGTCGTAGAATTTGATATTGAATATAAACCGATATATTTTCTATTCAGAGCCTTGTATTGAATATCAAATGTGATTTGGGTTTGTCGTGAATGGTGTCTTCACTAACACTGTTCTTGAACCCAGTTGAGAAAAGATTAAATCTTTTTATTTTAGATTTAATGAAGTGTACCAATTAAATGATATTTAATTGGAATTGATTTGGTATTGATTTTTGGGTTTATCGTGAACAGTGTTTTAAATAACACTCGTTCTTTAACCCGATAATTAATGGAATGTGATTTTGGGTTTATCGTGAACCGTGTTTTAAATGACACTGATTCTTTAACCCAGTCGAAGATTAAAACTAAGTGGAGTTTTAATGAATCTTTAATTAGATTGAAATGGTCGAGAATGGAGTATCACCAGTTTTGCTCCAGGCGATAGTTAAATCTTTAATTAGATTTGAACGTGAAATGGTAATTGAATTTACCGATAACACTGTGGTGTTAGATATGAAGTATCACCAGTTTTACTTCATGGGATGAATAGGTTGGGATTGGGAAATAAAATAAATGATTACTTCGGTGTGGTTCGCTAATCCCGACTAATCTTAATTAAAAGATTTATTCCATGAACTTCATTTTCAACTGGGTTTAAGAACAATGAGGTTGAAAGCTCTATTAACAACAAACCCAAAATCCAATTTGATATCAAATATAAGGCTTTAAATAAAAATCATATCGACTGATATTCGATATTAAATTTTGAAACCAATAGGTACCGTATAAGGAATAATGATATCTCTATCTTCCAAATTCCTCAAAATAGTATCCGTATAATTACGGAATCCAATATAGAAATATCCAAAGATTATTTCCATTCAAATCCAATATTCATACATTGGAAAAACTTAACTTGGTTAAGTATTTATTAACTTCAAACTATTTTAATCACTTCATCAAATAGCTAATTTTCACAAAATAGCTTTATATTATTCAAAAGTGAGTATATTCGGTCCAAACCACTTTTAAATCATTTATTATGATTTATCGTATTTTTCCTTATTTTTTTAATAATTTAAAAATAGCTCAATTTTTTAGAAACCAAATTCAGGTTATTAACAGCAATAGCGTTGTTTCTATTCGAATTTGATTTGAATTTATCTCAAAATTTAACTGCTAGATTTAAAAAAATCATTTCATTTGAAAGTTGTCTTCATTTCGGACCTAACGTTTTTTCGTTTCAGGAAGATCCGATGGTCGGATCTCCCGGTACGTTAATTTAAAGTTTATGGTCAAAATTCGCGAACGGTCGTTGTGCGACTCATCCTATTCAAACCATCCTATTATTAATAATATATTTCTAAGTTTCAATTCAAATGTATTTTATAAAACGTTTATAAATTCGCTTAAAATGATTCATCCTTCAATTCAATTTTTAATCAAAATTGAGTATTCCATATTATTATAATAATAATATATTTAAAATATAATATTTTGAAATCCAAATTTTTTCAACATCCATTATAAAAATAAATAAGATTAATGAAAGAATCCGTTCGAGTTAAAAATGTCGTTTATATACCTAACTCGAATTCACATTTTGAATTTACTATTCAAAATCTAATTTGAGTTAAAACAAGTTGTTTTTAATCCAAATTTTTTCCAAATCGATTTCAATCATTTCAAAAGTTGTTTGAAATTACATCAACTCCATTTTCAAATCAGTTTGGATTTAAAAATCCAATTTTCATTTTTCTATCAAATGTAATTTAAATGAATATAAAATTCATTTAAAATTTCAAAAAAATGAAATTCAACCAATTTCCAAATCTCATATTCGTGGTGTAAACTTTTGTGTCAACAATATAATCACATCCACATCAACTACCATCCATCAACCAATATTTATAATATAAGCGTTTCTATCGACAACGCATATATTCACAGTTTAATAATAAAAATAATAATAACAACAACAACTGTAAACAACATCCATCAACCACAAACAAACATTGCAATCATAGGTAATCGATATATATTCAGTTATGAATAAAATAATTATAAAAATCGCTTGAGTGGGAGTTCTCACTTTGATCGAATTGAAATCGTTATAAAACGATCGTTCTAATTAAATTAAACTAAGCGTTTAATTTAACCAAAATTTGCAGCAATCTCCAAATTCCTCCAAATTGGCTTCACTGCGAAGTTCTCGTCGTCATGGTTCCATCGAAACTGGTTTTGCTCGATTCTGTTTTCATTTGGAAACGTTATGATATTTTATACGCTAATTACCTTAATAAACTAACTTAAAATAATTAACAAATTAATTAATTACCCTAATTAAAATCCATAATCTTCCTTCCTCCCCTTCGTAACATTCAGATAACGCACGCAACCCGTAACACACCTTCTTCACCCGTGCGCACGCAACCCCAAGCGCCCTAACCACGAGCGGAAGATGCCACGTCGTCGTCACTACCTTCCTCCACCCACATCAGGAACACTGGCGAGCTCGGCCTCCCCCCTTGTCTAGAAAGCACCACGAAAATTGGTGCCTTTGAGGGTTGATTTCTCCCAAATCACCGTACTAAAAACGATCAACACCGTATGAAATCGAAGATCGCATCTTGCTCTTCGATTTCATAGTCGGAAGACTCAAATGAAAATTGATGGATTGCAGGAAATTAAGGGGAGAAAGTCTGAAAATCCGGCCATTGAAGAAAGGGGGTGGCGGCGGATCCATTAATGAGGGTTAGGGTTTGTGTTTTTAAGGGTTATATAAATTATATATTTTGTATAGTTATGAAGTTTCATGCTCCGAACTCCAAACTAATCCCAACGACTGACGTCCCTAGCCAAAAACCCATATTCTGGACTTAATGGAATATGTTTCGAAACTAATTCGATCGTTTTAATCAGTTTTTCTTAGAATTAAAATATAAGTAAATATAACGTTAAATATTGAATTTCAAGTTTTTAATTTGCCATGACCACATGCTAACTCTATAAATTACGAAATTTGAAATCCTGGTACATTTAATAAATGTGGTTCTAACGAGCCTGGTTTCGTCGAATTTGGAGACCAATTGAAAAAATGGCCTTATTTCTAATTTCTATTGAATTTTAACTAAATTTTCAACTCACGTTTAAATTGCATATTGTGACGGCCCGCCCTACACCAACCGACGTTTACTCCACTTGTGCGCTGTACACATGTCCAATTGGCATGGGACGGTCGCCAAAGAAGAGAAAGAAAGAAGAGGAACCAAATAAAGAACCTGTAATATGTCTCACAGCGCATGGAATAAAATATAATAGCCAACATATACTTGACATAAAACAGATGAGACAGTGCATAAGCTGAAAACTTGAACTAACATCATCAGAGTAGCGGAAATATCAAATACAGCTTATTACAACTTCAAAATACTGTCTCTAAGATAAGCAAAATAGGTATGCTACTAATGCCCAAAGTAGATACCGATCACGACACAGGGAGAATAACTATATATCATACGTGGAGCCTCCTGCTCGTCTTCAGTCCATCTACCAAGCGCACTACCAGCTATCCCTGTCTCTAGTCTGCTCGTGTGAGCACCCAGAGTAATAAGAAGAAACATAAAACTCTGGGTCAGACATCAGTCTGGTATGAGTGGTAGCAAGCATAAACAGAATAATAACAGGTATACTAAGTCATACCTGAACCTGGACCTGCAACCAAGGAGTTAGTACTACACGGTACAACACTCTATGATGTCATAAACACATAATATACGTATACGGGGGTGGGGATGTGTGTGTCAAACAATCAAGCATAGCAACCATCCTTGCATCTCTCACTCAGTGCGTAAAGCATACGGTATCTACTTCTTTGATCACCATAACCCTTCAAGAAAACGACAGAACTCGACTTTGTACGACTATGACCATTCCTACTACCACCAACGCCAAACCTATGGGACCACGCCCAACGTATCCATGATCCCACTCCATTGGTAGGTAGCTCCCTAGTCGCACCATATCCAAAGCCCGAGTCCGTCCATACACCTCTAATACATAGTGATCCAAAGTCATAGATACCGACAACTCCTTAGCACACGTCCCGCAGCAAAGCCCAATCACGAAGTGAACTCATTGGTTCCCGTCTGGATCCTGAGCTCGAACTTCCACTTGAACTACCTTTGCATTTCGGGTTATGGATCTTCCTCCTTCGGATCGGTTCGGATCATCATCTCTTTCACCAATTCGGGTCGGGTCGGGTTCGTGACCACCCATCGGATCGGTTCGGGTCCACCATCTCGGTTCGGTTCGCACCCTCCATCGTGTCGTGGTTCGTGCCGCCCTCAACCACCAGGCATCAGTCCTCAGATCGGGTCGGAGCCTTCTTCACGCCATGGTTCGGATCCCTTTCGTCATCATTGGGATCGTGGTCTTCATCGTCTCGGTTCGTGACTGTTACCTCGGGTCGGATCGGAGTGCACCATCGGTTCGGGTCGGATCCCTGCCTCTCTCTTGTGACGGTTCGGATCGGAGTCCTTCATGGCACACTGGATCGGTTCGGATCCTTCAGCTCGTGGCGCAGCTTGCTTCGCTATAACGATCCGGTTCGGTTCGTGGTGAAGGGAAATGGGCGGTTCGGGTCGGGTAGGGGGCGATCCGATCCGATTTCCTGCACTAATTCCTGCAACTTTCCAGCAAGTGTTTATACGCCTCTCGACGGCGTTTTCGACCATTTTAACTATTGAAACCAATCACAAAGCATACCAAAGGGTCATAGCAACGCATACAAGTGACCTCAAACACCAAAACAACAACATGACATGGTAAAATAGATCAAACATGCCCAAAACCCCATATTTTCCCTTAAGCATATGTGAGCATAACTAATGACATGATTAGCAAAACTTAACCAAATTAACCCAAACTCATATCAGAGGTCTAAAACATTATTTATGAATTTATAAACATTTTTCCAGAATTTATTTTCGTTTAAAAACGCTAATTAGCACTAATCACCCCGAATAACCATAATTAGTGCAAAAAGCAAGTTAATCACTCACCTTAGCCACAAATAAAACAAGATCCGAAATAAATCTCTGATTTGGTGAAGATAACAAGGTGTTGTAGCAGCTCTAATCCCGATTTGGTGTTGATTTGCCTTGATTTGTCGTTGCTAATCTCTTTTCTTCAAGTTTGGAGTGGTTTGGAGTGATTTAGAGGTTGGAGGCCATTAATAGGGTTCTATGAAATGAAGTGGTGGCTGGAAAAATGACTAAAAGGATATTTTCTAACCCTAATCAGCCCTTATACAGCCCCAATCCCGAAATCCCCTTATGGGCCCAATTGCTAACTACCCGGTTTAGCCCAATTATGCAGTTTTTCACCCTCCAAACCTTGTTTCAGCCATATCTCCCAAACGGTAAGTCCGTTTGGCTATTATGACCACTCTACGGAAAGAGAAACCATCAAACGAATCTAATGGAAGTGGTTTCAGATCAAAATTCCTTCCCTATCAAAAGTTATGGCCAAAACAGTACTGGCTAGGGGCAAAATGGTCATTTAAAAATCGACAAAAATCATGAACAGGGGAAATGACTCTAATAAATGTTTCCCAAAGTTACATGACCATACAACTTCACACGGGAAAGAAATAAATATTCTACAATCCTATGATGTGTAGAGCACGGGTCGTTACACTCTCTCCCCCTTAAGAAATTTCGCCCCCGAAATTCCTTAATCAAAACACACACAAGGGTCCCGCATGCCAATCAATCATAAAACAACCATCAAACATGCAAAACAAGCCAAACAAGTCTATCCTAGCATGCGGAATAACTAAATCGCAAAGTAAATCTTACCAGGCAAAGAGTTCTGGATAAGCCTTTCTAATGCTCTCCTCTGTCTCCCAAGCACAATCATTTTCGTCCTCGCCCCACTGAACTTTGACTAGCTTCACCGACTTTCTTCGAAGTTGCTTCGTATCATGCCCCACAATACGAATCGGCTTGCGGTTCTCAACCGCCTCAGGCTCTACTTCGAAGTCCTCTAACTGATCAGGTGAAATAATCAGATTTGAGTCGTGAACGAACTTCCTTAGTTGGGAAACATGGAACACATTGTGAACTCCTGCCATTTTCTCTGGTAAGCCAACTCTATACGCCAAATTCCCAACTTCCTCGAGGACTTGGAAAGGACCCACAAATCTTGGTGCCAACTTGCCTCTCCTGCCAAATCGTATCACGCTTTTCAACGGAGAGATCTTGACAAACACCAAGTCACCAACGGAGAATTTCAAGTCTCTTCTCCTCTTATCAGCATAGCTTTTCTGCCTATCCTGAGCAGCTTTCATTCGTTGCTGAATGATCTTGATCTTATCGGAAGTTTCTCTCACCACATCTGGTCCAAGCACAAACTTCTCGCCAGTCTCTATCCAACATGATGGTGAGTTGCACGGTCTTCCGTACAAAGCTTCATATGGAGCCATACCGATACTGGATTGGTAGCTATTATTATATGCAAACTCCACTAGATGCAAATGGTCATCCCATGCTCCACCGAAATCCAATATACAAGCCCTCAAGAGATCTTCCAATATCCGATTCACCCTCTCCGTCTGACCGTCGGTCTGAGGATGATATGCGGTACTGAGATGTAATTCTGATCCTAAAGCCTCTTGTAAGCTCTTCCAAAATCCACTAGTAAACAACGGATCTCGGTCACTCACAATGCCTTTGGGTACTCCATGAAATCTCACTACCCACTTCATATATAGTTCTGCTAACTTAGCTGCAGTTCTGTTCGACTTAACTGGTATAAATCTTGCACTCTTGGTCAGTCGATCCACAATTACCCAAATGCTATCATGTCCCGATCTAGTCCTCGGTAAACCATCGATGAAATCCATCGAAACTTGTTCCCATTTCCATTCGGGAATTTCTAATGGTTGCATCAACCCACTAGGCTTCTTTTGCTCGGCTTTAACTAGCTGGCAATTTATGCATTTGGATATAAACTTCCCAACGTCTCTTTTCATCCCTTCCCAGTAGTAAGTCTGTCTCATGTCTCTATACATCTTATTACCACCGGGATGTATAGTCAGTTTTGAGTGATGACATTCTCTAAGCACTTCATCTCTCAAACCATTCACATTGGGCACCACTAGTCTTCCATTCTTCCGAAGCCATCCATCTCGATCAAGCCCATACTTGTCCATCTCCCCATCGACATTCATTTCCAACTTGGAGATGACTTCCAATAAATTAGGGTCGTTCCTTTGACTGGAACCAATCCTCTCAATCAAAGTGGGTCTGATCGTCAAGCTAGATAGCATAACTGGATCCAATTCGCACCTTGGTCTGAAATCAAACCCCGCGATATACTCCAGCTGCTTCCATTCAAGAAACATTGCCCCTAAGCTGGCATGTCTCCTACTCAAGGCATCGGCTACCGCATTACCCTTCCCAGGTGTATACGCGATATCAAAATCATACGAAGCCAAGAACTCTAACCATCTCTGCTGACGGAGATTCAGATCTTTCTGAGAGAAGAGATACTTTAACGATTTATGATCGGTAAACAGCTCAAATCTTTCTCCCAAGAGGTAATGTCTCCACATCTTTAGCGCAAATACAATCGCTGCCAATTCCAAATCATGGGTAGGATACTTCTTCTCATGTGGCTTTAGCTGTCGACTAGCATAAGCTACAACCCTACCTCCTTGCATCAATACCGCACCCAGTCAGGTACCACAAGCATCCGTGTATACCGTCATCTCTTCATTTCCCTTAGGAATGACCAACACTGGCGCACGCGTCAACTTTTCCTTTAGACTCTTGAATGCATTTTCACACCCTCTGTCCCAAACGAAGGCTTGATTCTTCTTAGTCAACTGAGTCAACGGTGCCGCTGTCTTGGAGAAGTCTTTGATAAACTTACGATAATATCCAGCTAACCCCAAGAAACTTCTTACGTCGGTTGCATTCTTGGGCGTAGACCAATCTTGTACCGTAGCCACCTTTGCAGGGTCCACGGCAATACCATTCTCTGAAACAACATGGCCCAAGAATCTCACTTCTCTCCTCCAAAAATGACACTTAGAGAATTTCGCTTTCAGTTGGTGTCTTCTCAACACCTCCAACACAATTCTCAAATGTTCCTTGTGTTCCTCTTCTGTCCTCGAGTAAACAAGGATATCGTCTACGAACACAAGAACAAACTTATTCAGTTGGTCTCTGAATACTCTATTCATGAGATCCACGAAGTATGCTGGTGCATTGGTCAACCCGAATGGCATGACCAACCACTCATAAAACCCAGACGGCGTCCTAAATGTCGTTTTAGCTATACTATCAGCTGCTACACGGAGCTGATGAAATCCTGTCGCGAGGTCCAACTGGGAGAACACTCTCGCTCCTTCCAGCTGATCAAACAAATCATCTATCCGTGGTAGAGGATACTTATTCTTCCTCGTCACCTTATTTAACTCGCGATAGTCCACACACAATCGAAGGGAACCATCTGCCTTAGTAGCAAACACAACTGGTGCTCCCCACTCGGAAACACTTCTTCTAATAAATCCCTTCTTCATAAGATCGCTAACTTGCACCTCGAGCTCTCGCTGTTCTCGTGGTGCCATACGACGAAGTGGCATCACTATAGGTCTGGCATCTTTCACTAAATCAATACGAAACTCAATCTCTCGGTGTGGTGGAAGTCCGGTCACTTCCTCGAAGATGTCCGGGTACTGACCAACCACGGGCAAACCTGATAACTCATCATGCGGAATGTCGAGGGAATTTACAAAACTAGCCATTACCCCATCACAGGGTAGATTACCAAACACTACCCTCCGCCCATCATCCGCCCTAACTGTCACCAAAAAGCCCTCACAGTCTACCACCACCCCGTATCTTTGGAGCCAATCGACTCCCAAAATAATGCCATACCCAGTAAAGCCCAAAACAAAGCAATCACAAACAAACATACATCCATGACTCGATAAGACCACATTACGACAGATCATACTGAGGTTTGTTGAACCACCAATCGGGTTCGTCACAGCTAATGGTCTATCGACTAACTCGGGTTCCAATCCCAACCTATCCACCAGGTCACTAGATATGAAGGAATGGGAAGCCCCGGTATCGAACAAAACTCTAACAGGAAGATCGTAAATGGAAAGCATACCTTGAATGACGACTCCCTTTCCTTTCTCCGCCGCAGTTGGGGCATTCGACGAAGAAGGAACAGCATTGATGGCATATGCTTTCACAATCTGATTCTCCTTCAGAGGTTGCGGGCACTTATCCTTAAAATGTCCCTCCTGACCACAGTTAAAGCACTTTTTTCCCACTGTCTTGGCCCTACATTCCCTTGCATAATGGCCCTTCTTTCCACATTTGAAGCACTCGACTTCCTTCCTGCTTTTCTTCTGGCCATCCTTAGCTTGGTTCTGCTTCCTCTTATTCTGAGAGTTATTCTTGCCTCCACCGCTTGCTTGCGGCTTTGGCTCTTCAGCAGATGCAGCAACAACCCCAGTCTTCGGCTTAGGGTAAAGACTTTCTGACCTCAAAGCTTTTCCCACGATCGACTCAAACGTCTCATCGATGTGATTAATCAGCCTCTCCCCTAAGTATTCATCCAAACCAGTGATGAACTTCTCATTTTTCTTTTCGGGAGTATCGATTAAAGATAACCCATACTTCGACAAAGTGTCGAACTCAGCAACATAATCCGATACTGCCCTCCCATTCTGCTTAAGCTCCAAGAACTTCCTAAACAATTCTGATTTCTGGGCAGCTGGGATATACTTGTCGCTAAAGCGAGCTTTAAACTGATCCCAAGTAACTTGATCTTCTGGTGTGGCTGCCCTAATAGCATTCCACCAATTCATCGCTCGTCCTTGCAGCTGACGAGACGCTAGCCTTCTCTTCATCGCATCCTCGATACCCAAGTCATCGAAGATTCGATCACAGCTATCCAACCAATCCTGAACATCCGTGGCCGACTCTGTTCCGTGAAACGGCTTTCCACCAAGATTAGTGTAATCCTTGCTCAGCTTGGCGAAATCGGCCCTAGGCGCTTGCACCGCTGCACCTCCAGCATTGGCGACATTAGGAGCCTCCCTCTGAATATCCACAAGCATCTCTCTCATGAGGTTGGTAAACATAGCCCTCATGTCAGGGGGATTCCCATTATTGGCCCCTCTGCCAGCACCTCTTCCTCGGCTCATCGTCAAATCTGTTAAAGAGAAAACGATTAACCATCTCCATAGTGGTGCCAGTGCAGTGCAATGCGACTTCATTCTTAAACATACTAATACTATATATAGATATAGCTTTTGAAAACCAAAATAATCACAAATACGCGCTCTCATATACGTACTATCTCTCCCTAGTGTCTTTCCCTAGGTAAATTACGCAACCTAGAGCTCTGATACCAAATGTGACGGCCCGCCCTACACCAACCGACGTTTACTCCACTTGTGCGTTGTACACATGTCCAATTGGCATGGGACGGTCGCCAAAGAAGAGAAAGAAAGAAGAGGAACCAAATAAAGAACCTGTAATATGTCTCACAGCGCATGGAATAAAATATAATAGCCAACATATACTTGACATAAAACAGATGAGACAGTGCATAAGCTGAAAACTTGAACTAACATCATCAGAGTAGCGGAAATATCAAATACAGCTTATTACAACTTCAAAATACTGTCTCTAAGATAAGCAAAATAGGTATGCTACTAATGCCCAAAGTAGATACCGATCACGACACAGGGAGAATAACTATATATCATACGTGGAGCCTCCTGCTCGTCTTCAGTCCATCTACCAAGCGCACTACCAGCTATCCCTGTCTCTAGTCTGCTAGTGTGAGCACCCAGTGTAATAAGAAGAAACATAAAACTCTGGGTCAGACATCAGTCTGGTATGAGTGGTAGCAAGCATAAACAGAATAATAACAGGTATACTAAGTCATACCTGAACCTGGACCTGCAACCAAGGAGTTAGTACTACACGGTACAACACTCTATGATGTCACAAACACATAATATACGTATACGGGGGTGGGGATGTGTGTGTCAAACAATCAAGCATAGCAACCATCCTTGCATCTCTCACTCAGTGCGTAAAGCATACGGTATCTACTTCTTTGATCACCATAACCCTTCAAGAAAACGACAGAACTCGACTTTGTACGACTATGACCATTCCTACTACCACCAACGCCAAACCTATGGGACCACGCCCAACGTATCCATGATCCCACTCCATTGGTAGGTAGCTCCCTAGTCGCACCATATCCAAAGCCCGAGTCCGTCCATACACCTCTAATACATAGTGATCCAAAGTCATAGATACCGACAACTCCTTAGCACACGTCCCGCAGCAAAGCCCAATCACGAAGTGAACTCATTGGTTCCCGTCTGGATCCTGAGCTCGAACTTCCACTTGAACTACCTTTGCATTTCGGGTTATGGATCTTCCTCCTTCGGATCGGTTCGGATCATCATCTCTTTCACCAATTCGGGTCGGGTCGGGTTCGTGACCACCCATCGGATCGGTTCGGGTCCACCATCTCGGTTCGGTTCGCACCCTCCATCGTGTCGTGGTTCGTGCCGCCCTCAACCACCAGGCATCAGTCCTCGGATCGGGTCGGAGCCTTCTTCACGCCATGGTTCGGATCCCTTTCGTCATCATTGGGATCGTGGTCTTCATCGTCTCGGTTCGTGACTGTTACCTCGGGTCGGATCGGAGTGCACCATCGGTTCGGGTCGGATCCCTGCCTCTCTCTTGTGACGGTTCGGATCGGAGTCCTTCATGGCACACTGGATCGGTTCGGATCCTTCAGCTCGTGGCGCAGCTTGCTTCGCTATAACGATCCGGTTCGGTTCGTGGTGAAGGGAAATGGGCGGTTCGGGTCGGGTAGGGGGCGATCCGATCCGATTTCCTGCACTAATTCCTGCAACTTTCCAGCAAGTGTTTATACGCCTCTCGACGGCGTTTTCGACCATTTTAACTATTGAAACCAATCACAAAGCATACCAAAGGGTCATAGCAACGCATACAAGTGACCTCAAACACCAAAACAACAACATGACATGGTAAAATAGATCAAACATGCCCAAAACCCCATATTTTCCCTTAAGCATATGTGAGCATAACTAATGACATGATTAGCAAAACTTAACCAAATTAACCCAAACTCATATCAGAGGTCTAAAACATTATTTATGAATTTATAAACATTTTTCCAGAATTTATTTTCGTTTAAAAACGCTAATTAGCACTAATCACCCCGAATAACCATAATTAGTGCAAAAAGCAAGTTAATCACTCACCTTAGCCACAAATAAAACAAGATCCGAAATAAATCTCTGATTTGGTGAAGATAACAAGGTGTTGTAGCAGCTCTAATCCCGATTTGGTGTTGATTTGCCTTGATTTGTCGTTGCTAATCTCTTTTCTTCAAGTTTGGAGTGGTTTGGAGTGATTTAGAGGTTGGAGGCCATTAATAGGGTTCTATGAAATGAAGTGGTGGCTGGAAAAATGACTAAAAGGATGTTTTCTAACCCTAATCAGCCCTTATACAGCCCCAATCCCGAAATCCCCTTATGGGCCCAATTGCTAACTACCCGGTTTAGCCCAATTATGCAGTTTTTCACCCTCCAAACCTTGTTTCAGCCATATCTCCCAAACGGTAAGTCCGTTTGGCTATTATGACCACTCTACGGAAAGAGAAACCATCAAACGAATCTAATGGAAGTGGTTTCAGGTCAAAATTCCTTCCCTATCAAAAGTTATGGCCAAAACAGTACTGGCTAGGGGCAAAATGGTCATTTAAAAATCGACAAAAATCATGAACAGGGGAAATGACTCTAATAAATGTTTCACAAAGTTACATGACCATACAACTTCACACGGGAAAGAAATAAATATTCTACAATCCTATGATGTGTAGAGCACGGGTCGTTACACATATGCTTACATACGAATTCCAATTGATATGAAATTTGATTCATAATAATAATTTAACATTCTAGATCTGGTAAAATTGATTTTGTCGAAAAACGGAGGTCGTTTGAAAAATGACTATTTTTAAAGCTTAAATAAAACTAATAAAATATAAATAAATTAAAAAAAACAGTTCTAATAAATAATAATAAATTAATATTATCATATATATATATATATACACGAATAAAATATCATATAGTTCCAAAACAAACATACTTGGGTTTATAATTCGATATTTTCAAAATTCAAGTTAAATCGATATTCGATTTCATAGCAGATCCTTTTACTTCATATAAATAAATCATTGTAATTTATAAACTATTTCATAGCGACTTTTTGAAATTTTAATTTTGGATATAACTTACAATTTATAGCATGAAATCTCGATTTTTCACTTTTATGCGAAAACTATTTTTCAGTAGATTTAAACGTTTCTTGTTTTTACAGAAATTCGACTTATACTGAATTATGTATGTTCATTTGGAATTCAAAACTAAATATTTCAAACTACCGCGACGTTACGAGTTCGTTTTATAATTAATATGAACTTATACGTTCAAACTTCGTTTTAAATAAATTCTAAATCGTTACTTCTCAAAATAAATCATTTTAAATATTTAAAATCCATTTAATATTTCTTAATAAGTTTTGGGTTGTTACATCATGCTAACGAAATGAAAATACTTCTGTTTTGAGGTAAAATATGTAAGTAATTATTTATACTAATTGTTAATGTATGCAATAATAAGTTTTTATGATGTAGATATATATTATGATAAAGAAAATTAATGGTACAACTGTTAAAGCATGGATTACCGCTTTTAATGAAATAATAGAGGAAATCATATATTACAGTGTTGTTGATCTTTGCAAGATTAAGAGTGAAGAAGGTGAGGATGTATATGAACAAAAACTGAAGAAGTTGTTACGGATACCTCGGTATTGTCCAAACTGACTACAGAAACGAGAAAAAGCAAAAGATCACTGCTCTGTCTCAGTCAATTATTGATTATTTGGTCGAACCAAATTGTTTGTTGGAAGAAATATCAGCGACGAAAGATTCTTCGATTTAGCTTTTTATTTATTTCAACAAGGGTAGTTCAATTTTAGTGTTCTAAAATAACAATGGTACTTTTAGGTATTTATTTAAATAATGTAGTTTATTAATATATGATATATTTATTACACTTATTATTACATTATTTATCTTCTTTAATTGAGTATTTACGAATATAATGATGTGTTTTAAACTCATATTTATTTGATTTGTCATTTCATTTTATAAATTCCGTAATGATTTAAAGGTACAAAAGCTCAACAATATGAAATATATTAATTAATTGAATTTACATGTTTGTACTCGTTTTCATTTTATTTTTTAAATAACGTAGTTTTTCAGATTCAATTCAAAACTCAAAACTTCCATTTTCAAATTTTAGATTTGATCTTATAAATTCAAAAAATTTAAAATTATTCTATCATTAAATTCAAAATGCAGTAGTTTCAAGTTCAAAATCTAAATATGTAACATTCATTTCAAACTTTCAAATTGAAGATTTTGTATTTCCCCAGTTTCAAATTCAAAGTTCCAACTAAAATTTCAATCTACAAAATTGAAGCTTTTAAAATTCAAAAGATTATAATTTCAAATTCCATACAAATTGATTAAATAGAGAAAGAAAAAAACATTATTAGCAAAATAAAATATTTATAACTCAATTAATTAATTTTAAAAAGAAACCTAGCTTTTTATCATATAAACGACAGGTTTAACAAGAATTCTAAACTTACCCAAAAAACATGGGGATGACCTTTTTTTAGATGAAATTTTAGGAATAAAGAAGCCACCGTACAGATCCCATAAGCAAGGGACGAACCGTGCTGTTACAAATCGAGTACATACAAACAGGATTAACCTCACCTCAACGTATCAAACATCCAACAAGCACATAAACGTTTCAATACCTCAGAGACTATTCCAAAGTGAAACAAAAAAGAGCTATACTTGAGATTACTGTTGGAAAACTGTATAGTACAAATGAACCAAATGTCTAAAGCCGCTATACCATGTAACAAATTACAAACTAGCAAAACCAAAATATAAATGCAAAGCAATGACTATTTTCATTTTTTGGAATAAGCATCTTTAAAACGGGAGGAACCCCAACCCAGTGTTTTTGGCTAGCATCCTTGGCTAGTATCCACACAGACTACAAACTTCATGTACATATAGGGGGCAAACAAAAATACACAATAGAAGGCATTTATAAAAATATATTTTGATCAACATCTTGAAAGATCTTCTGGCTTTTGCAAATGCTCGAATTCCTTACAGTCGAGTCCGATTTCTTTGAATGCCAAAATCAGCCTAGGCAGGATTTTCGATAGCATTAGCTTGAACCCAAGGGAACATGGATGTTCCTTGCTTTTTTCTGTTAGAGAAGCGTCTTTTGTAAGCGAACCTATTGTGCAATCGCCCATATAGGCCTCACAGGCTTTGAGAATGTAATGCCCGCGTCGACGAAAATGTTCTTTTATGAAGTCTTCAAAAAGCTGGTTTCATAGAGACAAATTAAGACTTAGGCTAATACAAAATCTGCATCAGTAGTAAATCATTGAGGGTACTATTTGGGGGATTTTCAATTAAATTGTTTTTCGACTTCAGAATAATTATTTATAATGACAAATAATTATAAAAATTAAAACCTTTGAAACTAAGTGTTCTGTACAGTACAGTTGTCCTAGAAAGTAGAAACTAATTATTAAAACCATTCGGCCTAATTTCTGTCTCATTCTGAAATACATACAAGCCCAACAGGTTCTCACACACATACACGCATTGTGAATATGTCATTCAATACTCAAGACCAGCTCCACAAAAATTAAGCACATTTAAATATATATAACATGATAAACTTGATGTTTTAAACCAAAAGATAGAATAAATGCTTTAACGGCCGCTAATACTAACATAGCTAATACTAACATATTATTTTGACGAGGAAGGAAATTTCAAAATGACCTAATATTTTGTAGCCATACTCATAACATAGCCTAAAAATTTATAGCATCTTAAATCGTGGAACTCAAAATATGATAAGGATGCTAAAGGGGTGCTACAAAAACAAAAGAAGATATAAATGGGAGGAAGAAAAATGGGAGTGGGGCGTCAAAAAATCAGCACACAATTATTGACCCGAACTTCTGATCCAACGTTTTAATCGGGATATCTAACACGAAATCAATTGCTTCTGAGCCGTTACTGCTTTTAAACTCCAAATGTGGGTCTGCTATTCACTGAAAAAATGAGGACAGATTCCAATATCCATAACTTTGTAATAGTATTTTAAAGCAAGACTCAAAAGGATTGTAGTAAGGAATGCCGGGATGGTGATATAATGTTGCAATTAGTCATAAGCAATGGCACAAAATGGCAAGGGGCGTTAGGATGTAGAAACTCGCAGGGAAATTGGTCTTAACACACATTTCTTGCTACCCTTTACCGATTTAAAATGACGTATGCAAATGATCACCCAAAATATTTGCTCAAAGTTCAAAACTGTGATATCATACATTCTGCAATATCGGCACACTGCCAATTATTATCTCAGCGGTGAACCAAATTTTATATTTGATCAATCAAGAGCTTTGCATACACCCTCAATGCCTTTCTAAAAAGCCTTGATTAAATTACGCTCTTCAAAAACACCAGAATAGTTGGTTTTATATAACTATATGAATGAAAGGATTGCTTAATTTTGTTCTGCTGGATGAAAATTTTAATTTTAATCATGAAATATGGAACAATATGAGACACAGCATGACCAGCATTCTTAAACCAAGCTACTGTAAAGGTCATATCAATTTACACAACTGAATGAAACTACAATATAAATAGTTTACCTGATTTTTAATACAATATAAATAGTTTACTTAATACAATGCAAATTTTAATTTTAATACAATATAAATAGTTTACTTAATACTCGAGTAGCGGTATACATTTACAATACAATTAATATGCATACAAGCATTATGTTAACTACTAGAACAAGACATGTTTACTTGATAAATTTATATAAATATGAGTGTGGCAATTATAGTGAAGAACATTTTTTACGTTATTTGTTTATTTATTAAATAAATTATTATAGGGCTGTCAATGGATACCCGAAAAATCTGAAATCTATCCGCATCCCTATCCAAAAAACGGATAAATATCCAACAATAACTAAGCCATAAATCACAAACAAGTTTGGGTTGGCTAGACATGGAACTCAGAAAAAAATAGGAGGTTAAATTTTTTAATAAAAGTAAAATAAAGTTTAAAATAATTAAATAGATAATAAAAATTGCTGCAATGTAGCCCAAAAAAAAAAAAAAAAAAACACTAGAAAACCTGGTTCTGGTACATGGATTGTTAACTTCCATGTAGTCCTATTCGATAACAGCTCTTAAAATATACTCCAATTTCTTAAACCTCTTTTTATTATCTCCTCCCAAATTATTTTAGATCGACCCCTACCTCTTTTTGGGCCTTCGGCGCGTTCTATAATTCTAACGCGCACAGGTGCATCATGCAGTCTACGTTGGAGATGTCCAAACCATCTCAAGCGGTATTGGATTAACTTATCTTCAATAGGTGCAACTCCAAGTTTGTCTTGAATATCATCATTTATAATCGATCTCGTCTTGTACGCTCACAGCTCCAATGCAGCATACGCATCTCTGCTACACTTATCCTCTGGACGTGTTGCATTTTAGTGGGTCAACATTCCGCACCATATAACATCGCAGGTCGGATTGTTGTTCTATAGAACTTTCCTTTAAGCTTACGAGAAATCTTCTTATTGACATGATTTTTGTTAAAGCTGTCACACGTTAAATTCGTGGTTAGCAACGCACTCAAACGTCAAGAATATCGTCAGGGAACATAAAGTGATTTGGTCGAAATCGCGTCGCAAACATAAGAAGGCCCAAAACTCCTATCAGACGACCACTTTTGGGCCCGAGAACGTCTGTCGTGATGCTTTGCACTATAATTCTTGTAGAAGACAAGCCGTCATTCGAGCCGAAGGCGAGCCGAAGGCGAGCCGTCAGCGGGTACGGGCGCAGCGCCGATGGAGGTCCGAGGCCCCACAGTCCCAGCGGCGATCGACCTTGCCAGTTAGGTCGAACATGTGGGCATCGCCCGATTAATTCGGTTTTCCTTTGAGCCGGAAGCTCGGATTCCTCCAGTTTCACACCATATCACCCATGCACGTCACATCGCACCGCATCGCATCAACAACCTCGCATCGCATTCTCCAATACTCCGCGTTCTATCCTTCAATGGCTCGCATCAGCCCTTCACACAGTTCACATCCTTCAAGGATGTGAAAATCCGCATCCCTCGGATGCGAGTTTTCGCATCCCTTGGATACGAAAATTCGCATATGAATGCTCAGATTCGCATCCCCCATAAAGGATGCGAAATTCCCTTTTCATGCGAGCTCTAGGGGCCAGGATGCCATTTTTTGGAGTTCAACAGGGTGTGATGCGATTTCTCATACTTCGGAAAGGGCAATTTTCGTATCCAGGCATCATGTGATGCAATTTTTCGCATCCTACCAATGTGTGATGCGATTTTCTGGTTCACGCCCTTCCAGAATGCGATTTTCTGCCATGTGGTCCTCAAATCTCACCTACTTCACTGCCTAACCTCACCTCTGAATACCCCCAATAACCTCACCTCTGAATACCCCAAGGCTTGACCTTCATATGGATACTTTTATCCTTGGAATATTGGCCCTTTAGAGCTCCAAATCCTCCATTAATGACAGTCACCTTCTTCTCTATGGCCATTGGACATGGCATGGAACATTAGAACGTTGCATAAACGTTCTCCATCAACTTTTAGACATTAACAAGCATAACTACACCGCTTTTGGACCTCTTGGACATTAAGACTAATTTTGGGCACGGTTGATCAAGTCATCAACAAAGAAGAACGTCAATTTAGCCGAAGTTTAACATTTATACAACTTTGTACACAAATATTGTCTGAAGTTGTACATCAATTGTAATCAACAAAGATATGATGAATAACTATGCAATGGATGTAGGTGTTAGTGCCAAACCACTATAAAAAAGTTGTATCTCCCGCATTTACTCTACTTTACTTTACATTTTGGATAACTGTGTTGTTAACGCATTCGCATACTCATTGGGTGTTGGCGTTGAGTAAGCGACGACTTTTTCTCGTCAACACTTCCTATCACGGAGAATGCCAAATGTTGGTCTCCATTTCACCCATCTTGCTTGAATCTTAAAACTAACATCTATATCAATCTCTCCATCAAACTGCAATATAAATCCCAAATATCAAAAGGATTCCTTATGTACTACTCGACCGGCCAGGGTGACCTCTCTGTTATATGACCTGACCCCGCTGAACTCACACTTCATATACTCTGTTTTAGTTCTGCTAAGCCTGAAACCTTTCGATTCTAAGGTCTTCCTCCACAATTCAAATTGTCTATTAACTCATTCTACTTTCATTAATCAGCACAACATCATCAGCAAAGAGCATACACCAAGGAATCTCCCATTGTATACCTTTTGTGATTTCATCCATCACTAATGCAAAAATACAGGGGCTTAAAATTATCCATCACGTATGTGGCTACGAATACAGATATCTGTATCCGAAAGTTATTCGTTCGATTTTTTTAACATTATGCTCAAAATTATATGTATTTAGTACAATGAATGAGATTTATATATTGCTTTAATAAGTTGAAGGTTTGTATTATATGCACTAAATGCATATTAGCTGCTCAAATCTATTTGATTTCAACACATATGTTTATTTTTAATGCTTATGTGAAAAACATTTACGTTTAACAAAAAAAAAATCATTTATATTTCTTGATTTATCGATCGTTGGCGAATAAGATAATTATCCGATATCTGTCCGTATCAGCGGAAATGGGTATCCGATATCGAAAATGATTTCGGATACGGCCGAAAGTATATGTTGACAACCCTAAATACAATAATTTATTAATTTCACCATTATTACGTAGTGGACACCAGTTGATTTACATGTCAACCATAGGTTTACCAATTATATATCGATGATGGTTTTTAATTTTGCTAACTAATACATCTGGTATGGCAAAGTTTTCTTAATTCAATACTCGAGCACGTGATTTAAAAAAAATGAATATGTCATTGCTGACACTCAGGTTAAAAATTCGAAATTAAGTACATGACATACAACAGCTTGCCTATCAAAAAATCATTACATTTAATGTTCTAGAGGTACAGCTGATAAGCAAAATTTTATTTATATTGGTAAACTTGCATTTGACAATCATTTTGGATCCCACTCTTGGTCATATCATCCCCTTCTATGGTTTGATGTTTGGAAATCGAGATGCAGTCAATGAAGTTGTCATGTTTAGACTTTAAACAGCCATGTTTCAGGGGAAAGCGATAATGACTAAAATATGCTCTGCTTATGCACACCAGGCACAAATAAACTGGATTGACTTGGTGCTTTTTAATCATATCAATGTGAAAATGTATGACAAGTAAAAGATATCTAGGAATCATTGAAGTTTAGTTATATGAAAGTGGGTCTTTGGGCTTGAAATTTACAGCTAAAAACGTCACATTTACAATTTTGAAACTGTTAGTGATATTTCAAGAATCAAGTAATATAGAAGTTTTAAGTGTGAAAGCTGGGTGGTAAATGTATATACAAAAATCCGCCCCCTATTGATATATTGCAGAATAAAAGATAACCAGGAAAAAAGTTTCACTTACCATTGGAGGTTTCCTTATAATATACATCATCGATTTCAAATTAAGCAAATAAGTGTTCTCATTGTAAGGTAATGAATTTTTCTCCCCTTCGATTGTTCCAACCAGCTTATCGTAACCAGCTTCATTGAAGTATGGATAAGCATTGAGAACCAAACCCTGAAGTGAGACCAGAACCTGAAGGATACTTGAAGAAGATGGGTCCCATACTTCATTTCCTTTACCCGTCCATGTATTTAACAGACTTAGACACACCTTCCCATCGACATACAAGTTTGGATTTACTCGCAAACCACCGGAATGATAGTGCGCTGACTGTAGCAGTTAAAACAAACTATCAGAACCAGGATATATAACGAATAACATTGCCTATCTGGAGATTAACATGATACATAGCATACTCCTCTAGATTTCTTTTTCTGATTTGTATTCCCAGGTTAATACATATACACAGAAAGTCAACACGTTAATCTCCAATTAGCCATAGCGAATAAGCAACTGATTCCCCCATAAGGTTTTAACCCAACTCATTGTAATGAGCTTAAAATAAGAAAAGAGACGAGTAAACCAACATGTTAACCCATTCAGCATAAACCATTTTTAAGGAGGGGAAAGTGCTTTAAAATGCAACGCTTATAAAGTAGTTAGTTAACCTCCATTGATTGTGTTACATAGGTAAATAGATACGTGTGGTGGATACCCAGTGCCGAAGGCTCCCGTACTCAAGCATGAGGATTTCCTAGACAGTCTCCCATCTGGTACTATTCTGACGGCTTTCCGGGCTCTGGGGGTGGTCGATTAGCGCGCGCAGCCTTTCCCTCACATTATGTGAGAGGCTGGGGCTCGAACCTGTGCGCTCCAGATTACCAGCCGGATAACCTTACCGTTTGCGCCAGGCACCACCTTAGGTAAATAGACACGTGTAAGTTAAAAAAAATGGTGATAATTGCATGCTTGGGGAATCCCAAACAGGACTAAGACTAACTGGTTGTACAATCAAAGGCTTACCCACTATTAACAATGATAACTAACACGTACACACAAAGTTTCGCTCAGAGGCTTGATATTGTTGGGCTGTTATTCATCCCACTATTACCAACCGTGGTTTTCAAGGGGATTATGATGCAATTGCACAGAGGGAGTGACTATTGAGACACAACCGGTGACATAGCGGATTCCAACCACTCGATCTCCATTAAAACTCAAAAATAAATAGAAAAGGCAATGAAATCTGACTACTGAGATCAATTGTGACATTAACCGTATAACCAATAATTGTACTTGTAATTCTAATAATAATAATGATAGGAAATCATATTTGGACACAAACTGGTGACATAGTGTGATGCAAGAAATCTAAATTATTAGGTCTCCTCCTAACCTTCACCTTCCATGTAAAGAGAAAGAAATCCTATTGTCGATACATATATCAAAATTTATTTTGTGTCCAATAGCTCCTCCCAAAAACAATAGCAGCAGCAGTAATAGTAATAGTAATAATGCAGCAGCAACAACAAAAAATAACAATAGATATCGATAAGGGGTTAACTGGTCAAATGAAAATGATAAACTTAGGTCAACATCTCGAGATTTACTTCTTTTCATATTTGAAGTTTATTTCACTTATTTTCCCTCTCGGAAACACACCATACTTCAAAATCTTTTCTATTTGAAAGAATGTATGATGGCTTTTAATATTAATAGGGAATGTGGTAATAATAAACTCGGTGAACTGTTTTCTAACAATGGCTGTGATAAAAACCATTAATTGTATTCTACAATACAGTAAATGGTCATAATTAAATATTACTGGTATATATGTAAAAATCACACACTACAAACTGATCAGACTCAGGAGATATGACATGAATTCCACCAAACATTCTTCTTCTCATATGATGAAATGCTCTTCAGTCACATGAAGAAAACAATCAGTTTGAAAATACTGATGAAGACAATTCATCAAAATGTCAAAACCTAGTCGTACCAGTATTTTTTATCTGAACTTTAAATTTTACTATAAGTGGTTCAAGTTTTTCGTTACAATAATCGTGCACATTCTCTGAAAAATCACTTGGCAACTTGTTTTAACCAGAATCAACCTCTCTTTGTAGATAAGTTTTCACCAGTAATTCATATGGGTTGCATTTTTTTTAATGGCAAGTTACACCAATATTAACATTTGGGAAAAAGTGGAGTATAGGTTCACATGGAAAGCACGTGAATAGTACCAGTATCATATACATATATTAACATCGTCCACACCCCACCGAGCGGGATTAAGAGCAGTATACCGAGCGGGATACTCTACACATAAAAAAATATGCATGGACTGATTTGTGGTTAATAGATTTAAAGTAACTCTAATCCACAGTCTTCATTCGTCCATATTCCACATACCATTCAAACAACATGGACAAACAGATCAATGTGAAAAGGAAAAAAAATTGTGCATGAAGAAAATTGAATTTTTGTGCCAAGGGAGGAGTTACAGCAGAAAAAAGCAATAAAGCACATGTTTGTATGGTCAAATTATATAAAGCACATATATTACCAGTGGAACTTGAGGATATTCAGGCGGAATTCGGAAGTCGAAGAAGAAAAGACCGTCTTGATAAGGTGTTCCAGCAGCCCCAATAATCACAGCCCTCAAAAGATCCATCCTATCCTCATAAGCTCTTACAAAAATATCATCTGCCCATATATAAAGGGAAATTGGGTTTTGCCAGAAACAAAAACTGCCTCTTTATTTGTAATTAAAATTTATTTGTTAACCCCATGCAATATTATTTTGGTAAAATAACAACTACTGTAAAATAAAGAGGAAATTTTTAATTTCATTCTACTTTTAAGAGAGACAAAGAAAATCCTTTCTACCCCTTCTATTATATAATGGAAATAACAGAATTCATTTACCATATCCCTTTTATTCTTCTACACAAAATTGAAAAAACAAATGCCAATTTTAACTCTTCTATCAAACGAAAGTGGGTACTGATAGTGATAGGAAAAAAAGGCTGAAAAATGTAAGGAAAACTAAAATCAGAGCTAGTATAATAAACACATACATATTCTCAAATTATATGAACAGTTACCAGGTAGATTCTTCTCTAAGATGTTCCATTCTTGCTGAACCTTTTTGACCCATTCCTTTCCACAAGTACTCTGAAAAACAATTGAGAATTAATAACATTTTTAAACATACAATTCTTCAAAACCGTAATGACTTCTGACCATTGTGTATTAAAGCAACCTGTGAAGATATGGATCATATTTATTTCCAAAAGTAGATTTTACAAGGATAAAACCTTTGACTTATGTTTAGCAAAATTAAAGGGAAAAATCTGTTACGGGAGAGTGGTGGTTGTTATTGTAACCGAGTCAATAAGTGAACAACAAGTTATAACCTAGAAAGAAACATTGATACCAGAAAACTATTTTCACTGTAGTGATGGTCCAGTGGATTCTCTGCTACATCAAAGTGTTTGAAGCTACAAGAACCATCATCTTCTGCAGAAACTGAACTTTTTATATCGGTCCCTAACAGCTTGACATCTTCTCGATCATCAGCTTCATTCTGAGCGTCAGCCGCATTTTGATTTAAAAAGTCCAGATTTTCAGTTGAGATTTCTTCATGGTTACGTGATCCACTTTCATTTGCATCTTTGTTATCGAAAGCAGATTGTTTTCGAGCAGTAGAAAATATTCCTGTTGCGAATTTAGCTACAAAGCTAAGTGCGGCTAAAGATACTGAAAGGGGGCTATTCGTCTCTTGGCTAACATTTTCTGGAGAACTGGACGGTCCATCATTTTTGGTCACATTGCTGATGTTGTCTTCCTGTATGGCAGTCAAATTGTGAATATAAAGCTTTAGAAAGTAATAAAAAAAACACATATAGTAAACTGTGTTTATTTCTCCCTTTGCTAATAAAGCAAAGATATTTCATATAAAGATGTACATACATATAACCTATCAAGTGGCCTCTCAGCCAAGGGGTCTAGCTATTAAATTAAAATTTTATAAGGGCAGCAATATACTTCTGACGAAGAGAAAAGAGTTGGTTCTTTTGTGTACTTAAAGAAAGAGTTAGCTTTAATACAAGCACACTTAGCGTGTGAAAATTGAACCAATACATACCAACATTTTAGTACATGCCAAGTGCGTACTGGGCGGTTGGTCCAGATATTAAGCTAAAACATTATAGGAAGGGAAGCAATATCTTTCTGATGAAGAGAAGAGTACGGATTTTAGTTTTTGTACTTGTGTGAACTGGGATAAATGGCAGTAATAAGTAATAACTATGTTACAGAGCAATAAAGTGAGGCAAATTCTTTAACTGTGTTTAAAGATGAAGTACATCAACCTTTTCACCATCAATAACTGCAGTATCATTTTCATCCACTGTTTCCCAAGTGGCACCAGTATCGCTTAGCTCACTCCCACCTATGAGTGACTCTTCATCATTTCGAGATACAACATATATGCTTTGAGGACCAACCTGAAAGAAAGTTAATAGAGGTTTGTCATATTACACAAGATAAAATTATCCGACCATTTTCGAACAAGATACTGGACATGCTAACTCTGCTAATTTGTTTCATGGCCGATGAAGAAAGAAGGCAAAAAACAAAAGATAGCAGATTTAGTTACTACATTATCACAGTTCACTAAAAAGAAAAAAAGGAAAAAAAGGCTCTTCGTACATGAAACAAAATGAAATAAAGAAAAAACCATCCCAATAGAATTACCTTAGACACAGTTCCATCAACCCAAGTAACTTCAATATCACCATCCTGAAGACCTGTGATGTTTCCTACCCATGGTGAACTACAAAAACATTCATCCTTCAACAAGTCTACGCTTTCATTACTTACTGGTTCTGAATTCGTTGCATTATCAGTGATTAAAGCTGGAGGTAATTTAACAACGACATCTCCATAGTTATAATCGAAGTCTGGATGTTCATCAAGTTCGTACGCACTAACAATTTCCTCATTAGCGAACTCTTGAGTGCTTTGTGGACAAGAAACAGACTTGATCCATCTCACAGTTACGGTTTTATCCCTCGCATTTGAATTCTTTACGATACCAGTACGCTTCATTTCCAAATTATCACAATTGTTTTCTGGTGGCTTCTCAGTAACATATTGACTGGGGAAAAATTCATGATCATTAGGAGTTTGTATTGAATTTAACAATGTTGAGTCTAATCCACATTCTTTGGTTCCATCTTGCCAAACAACATCTACCTTTGTCGTTGTTCTGCAGATAAAGAAAGCACTTTCAAAATTTACATTTTTCCTACTGTATTTTTTATCTTTTTTCAATGAGACTTTACGAAGCTTCCTACTACAATAAGGCCAACTTTCATGAGCAGAGGCCTCCTTTGAAGCTGCTTTAGACAAACTGGAACACGATGCATTGCCTGGAAATTCACCACTTGAATCTGGCATGTTATTTTTACCTTGATTTACAGAATTAAAACCCACTGGATCAAACTGATTGAGTAACTCAGGTATTCCATTTCTAATATTAGCCTTCTTCTCCATGTATTTACAACTATTGTCTTTCTTAGATTTGTCCACTGCTTTATGGTTTATGCCAACTGTTTTATCAGATACCTTGGCAGCAATATGTGATGGTGGAAGGAGGCAAAAATCACATAACTGCCAATCTGCATGGGAGAAACAGTCTAACAGAGTCAAATCATTGGGGTTTTGTTGTGCAGGAGGAGCAAAGGATGACGAATCAGACCCAATATTAGCTGAAGCAATCCAATACACTACAACAGATGCGGTCTCAACTTTGCATACAGTACCTTCCATACAAGTAGGCTTCCACAAACCAGAAAGCCACCTTGAACATTTAAACACAGAAGATGAGACAGCCCTAATACGCTGACCAGGATAATATGGACAACTTCCATCGTCAATAATGGGTTTATTAACTGGCTGAAGTTTCAGCGGGTCAGCCTTAGGTACTTTACACATGGACCCATCATCAAACAGGACAGTAACATTATCTAGAACATCATCCACTCGTCCGAGCCATATTCCACTAATTACGTAATCACCTGCATAAAATTTACGAATACGAACTAAATCCTTGGAAGGAACATTCATTATTATTTCCCCATTACTGGCTAGCAAGTCAACTTTGATATTAACATCAACCACTATACCAAGTTGACCAGTTGGATCAGTGCTGGAAGATACTATATCACCATGCAGGAAAGTTCTATCTATCAATGTAAGGTCACTGATTTTTTCAGTAGTTTCTGAACCATCTATCCAAGCAATTCTAGCATGTCCTTCAGGAAGATAATCATCATCATTGTCTCTGTCGCTATCATTATTGGGATCATCATCCCCTCCATTACTATCCTGCGCTTCATTTTTAACATTTTTGTCTCTGTCTACCTCATTGTCACTATCATCTGTAGTGCTGTCATCTGAATCTGAATCACCAGCAACTTCCAAAACAACACCAAGAAGACTATTGCATTTGCTGCAGCAGACTACATCTTCTCGGTAGATAAAACAATCAGCACTTGGTATTTGGGTAGCCAATGTTTGACCATTCTCATTACTCACTCTTGTTTCTGACATTTGATACGATATGCAATTTCTTCTTGGGCAATTTCAGAACTGTTATTTTTCAAATTATAATCACTTCAACAGTAGAAGCAGCTTGAATTCCTGCTATAAGTTGAGTATTAGTTAAAATTAGATCAATGCAGAACACACCTATTTTTTCCCGACAGCTTGAACTTGCCAAAAGAGTTGCATACATGAGCTGACCAAAACAGTTTGACTGACATAGTTTTTAGTATTTAGCCTAGGATTGAAATAAGTCTTGATCGATTACATGATGAATGTGGTTGTCATTTATAATCATATTGCATATTGTGATAAGCACCAAAAGGCGAACTTGCTGCTTGCCACATAATATCTAATTCAAGTAAGTTACATGTATGCTCAACCTTCATTCATTCACATACAGGCTTTTTTACTGCATCGGCTCATCTAGTACTCCAACTTTGGAGCAACCATCGAATAGAAAAAGGAAGAAATATCAATATTGATTGTTGCATAAACAATGAACGTGAATTAGATCTCCAAAGGCAAAAAATAGAAACAAAAAAAAATTAAAAATTACAATTTATGATATTTCAATTCTCAAACTTATTTCAAAAGAGAATTTAAAATTTAGGCAGAAGTTTAAAGAATATTTCTTCCAAATCTTTATTTACAAGAAAAATAAGCATTATCATAAAAAGTTGACAGTCATACTTAGTTGACAATCATACAATACATGAGCGAGCGAGCGCGCGCGCACGCGTATATACAGTAATGAGATCAATTTTAACAAAAATAAATATTCATGGAGGAAAAAACTACTAGTCATTACCTAACTTTTTCAGGGGAAAATGGCAAATCGAATATTTTAGACTGGAAGCTTCTGTAGATTTATTTTTTATTGTAAATATGTTAACAAAATGATGGGTTTTTTAGTCTGATTTGAAGAAACTTAAAATATAACAACCATCATAGAAAATAAATTGCACTGTAAACGTTAGCCTTATTGAATATCCTGAATAAGGTAAAATTTAAAGTGCTTTTTAAGTTTTTGAAAAGGTCGGTTTTTCTTTTACATATTGGTATTTACCTAATAAACCTGAATTGTTGAATTAAAGATGACTATCCATTTATAAAACCAGTATGCTAGGCTTTATGCGTAAAAAGATATAACTTTTCATTATCTTCTGCATTGAATTCAAAATATCAACCCAAGAGTTTGAAAATTATAAGCAATTGTTAGAAAGTTGATCTTTCTTTTTGTTAAAAAAAAAAAATCTTTCAAAAAATGGTGTTTGATAACTGATTCTAAATAAAATGGCTGAATTCAGCTTAAATACATCTAAAATTTTTGTGATAACCTCTTTTCTTTCTGAAAAAGACTAAAAAGAATGAAATAAATTTAAAGTAGCCTCCCAAGATATGTTTAAAAAAAGTTCTTCCATTTACTAAATTTACAAGTGCAACGTAGTTATAATAAGTACTGTAATACTTTTTTTTTTTAATAATTTAATCACTTGTTAAATTTTAAATGCACTGCAAGAATAAAAGGAAAGAAATGATACTAAGAGCACAGTCAACTGGTAACCATGTGATCAGGCCACAAGGTAAAATTGTCTTGGCATGGCTGTTAACTAAGCATACCTAAAACCCATTTGCAAAATAACAAGAAGAATCATGATACACTCCAGACATATGCTAAAGATAAACACAAAAACAAGAAATAAATTACACCAAATGGCATTGTTAATGGCGCAAAAAAAAAAAAAAAAAAAAAAAAAAAAAAAATCCATTTGACTGCTTAAAAGCTTATAGACAAGTTCTATTCTCCCCCCACAATTTACTGTTCCGACCCCACCGTTAATTTTTCTTTTTCATTTACTAAGATGCCCCTGTAAAAAAGAACTAAAAAAACGGGGTAGGAACGGAAAAAAGTGGGGTGGGAACGGGAAATGTGAATCGATGGGGTGTGTAAGGGAGAAAGTGGGGTGGCAATAGAAATAGTCAAGCTTATATCATCTCACATACATCATGTAATACCTATAGCATAAAATAGGTCCCATGATTATGAAGTCTTCCCCAAAAATGCTTTTATATGATCATATTTGTTGACCCTCAAAATTCAAAATAACTATTTTAAAGTAGTAAGTACTCCATTATACATATAATCATCGTTAAGCTAGTCGTATGCCTTCTCCAAATCAATGCAAGATTTTAGCATCCCCTGCTACATTCTACTTTTTGTTTGGGTAAAATAAACATAATCTCAACAGTAATAATTACATTATTTCTATTCGACCTGTAAAATACGACCTGTAAAATACCATAACAGTGGTTCAACCGATCAAATCTTATTGATTCAAACAACTTAATAGGAAAAAAAAGACCGTAGGATATAGCATAAATTCAACAAATATCAGAGTTACGCTCAAAACACCAAAAGTTTGTAGCTCAATCAATGCGCAAAAGGTAAGAGAAACAGACACTTTAACGTAAATGTATCGTGGGCTTTGTTGATTCACGGAAAAAACATCAAACAGGAAACTTAGACAGAATGAACGAAAACAATCTATTCAATAACCCTGAAAAGGGACCATAATTTAACCTATGAATCGAGTAGAAAAGGATTAGGGTTACGGTGGTTCTTGTGCAAGAATAATTGGTAAAACAATATAAATAAGCAAAAAAATGGAACCTTGGATACAAGAAAAGCAACAATTTCTTAGAACTTCTTCTTCCTTTTCAGGCTAGGTTGTAACAAGGAGAAACAATTCCACCCTCGATTCCGATCGATTCCTTCTAACAAAGCAAAAAAAGTGACACAAAAAACAAAATGGAGCTGATTTGTAATTTGTAATTAAAAAGGAAAACGAACGCGAATTGGTGAATTTTCGGGTACATATTGCGATGAGGCCTGGCAGCAGACCAGAAAATTTTGAGCTGAACTGTGTACACATAGATGCAGAAATTTCGGACAATTCCGGGCCTTTACGATTAATTCCGGCCTTTTAAGAATATCAGAGAAAACAACAATGCGAACCGACTTATTTATGGTAAAACAACATTGTAACCGAATTTTTTTTTAACCATTTTCTGCCGGAGTATACGTTTTCTTCTCGCCTCACGTTTTCTTCAATTTTACCAATGTAATGCCTACGTTTATATGACATCACATTATTACAGAAAAATAGTAAAAGAATAATGAAAATTAAATATACTTGAAAAATAGCTTACTTTAAGTAAAAAGCAAACAAAAATGCAACTACACAGAAAAATTGTAGACATATGTGCAAGTTTCCGTCCATTTAAGCTATATATGCATATGCAGATGTAATAATTGCAAAAGTATGTACTTTTTCAAAATAAATGTAAACATTTCTGCATTTTTTTTCAAGCAATTTTCTTTTAGTATTTATATTTTTTTCCTAAGCGCTGAAGCAAAAAATTGCGGAAACAAATATACTATAGTTTGAGGAACCCGCTTTTCACCAGAAGTTAGACAGGGGTTTGTCATATATAATGTTTGGTTTTGGGTACCCGTGGCACTTTTCACTAATTATATTCATACCTTTGTTTTGACAAACTTAGTTGTGAGCTGATCGGAACACACTCACTTTCAGTTTCTGTTAATTCACCATCGTTACGTTGTTTTAAATGGCGGCAGTGTCGATATATTTTTTTTTTTTTTTTTTTTTTTTGGTGCTCTAACAATGGCGTCATCGTTAAAGCATGTTTTTTTTTAAAAAAAAAAAGGGGGCAGCGTTTCAAGTGCCGCCCCACGAGGACATTTGAAATGTCATCCGACGTTTTATAGACTTTGAACAGAAGTTGCTTTCCCTCTTCTCTATTTTTCTCCAATCTCCAAACTAAAAAAAACTTCGTGTTTTCGTCGAATTTAGTATCATCCGTTATTTTCATTGATTTCTTCACTGAGTGAACCATGATTAGTTCATCAACGCAAGAAACTTCGACAGGTATGATTTCTACAACCAAATTTGGAATTTATTCAAAATTAGTGTTCTGGTCATTTGTAGCAATTTTTAATTTTGATGTTGTATTTGTTTGATAGTAGACTTTACAAATTAGTTGTTGTTTGATGTTTGACATATAAATTGTTAAATTGATTACTGGGAAAGGGGATTGAAAATTTGTTCAATTGAGTAATTTAGTATTGTAAACTTGTTAATGTTTTGTATAGATTAGTACGAGAAGTTACCAGGACCGATCGACGATAGCTTACTGTATTGGTAAAAACATCATCGATCGAGCAACAACTTTTCATGGTGGCAACACATTTTTTCTTATGTAATACAATTATACAACAATTTTGGTTTAGTGCTTGTATTTTCTTGTTTTTATGGCAATGCAGAGATCCAATTATAATTATTGATCGCTCTTTGGTGAAGATAGTGACTTCTTCATACTCCACCGTTATACGACTAATAGAACGAGTCAGCTTCTCACTCATCTTTCGACTGATGTATACCTAATCGGATCATCATCTTATCACGCTTTAGTGGATAGATGGAAGCCTGAGACTTCTACATTCCACTAAGGAGATGATCATCACGTTGGATGATGTTGCTGCTTTGCTCGGTGTACGAATAGATGGTGCTTCTTTAACCAATTAGAGGCAACAGACTATACAGATATACGCTAGAGGTTGGTGGCTCTATCTCCTCCAATCGAGCAGTGGCGGTACAACGAGATGATAGTTACCACTTGGTTGAAAAAGCAACTAGCTCATGACATTCCTCAAGACACCACACAGATTCAGATCAAGCAGCACGCTAGGGCCAATGTATTGCATATCATCACTTCACATTTGATGCTTGATTTGTGATCATTTCAAGACTCATATCTGGCTTAGATGAATTCATTTTTTTTAGAGGAATTCGAGTTATGTCGTATATATTCTTGTAGCTGTGTGATTTTGGCATATATGTACACCAAGCCGTATCGAGTAGCTTTTGTGGGAGAATGCATCTATTCGAGGTTATATAAATCTAGTATGGGTACTGGTATTTCTTCAGTTTGTATGCATGCATATGTTTTTTTATCCGTAAGCCTTGCATTATTATTGTGTATAAGTGTTTACAGATATGGCATCGGACGTATCTTCCAGTCGGAAGAGTTAGATTGAAGAGTGAGGATTATGATTTTTCTCTGCCCTATGATGCCAAGTATATCTTCTATCTTATTTGATTACATGTATATATTTTGGTTGTACAAATAATTATATTCTATTTTTTGGAGGTGGGTTGGTCAAAAGAGCATGATGGATTCCCCAAGACGTAATGTTATGTTCTACTTCAATGAGTTCGACATGCTCTATTATGGTGTTGTTCCGTGGATCCTATATGCACATGATATCAGACGACTTCTAGAATTACGCACCTTATTTATGCATTTATGGATGGCTCGAGTTGCACTAATTTGTTTGAGTGATATAGCATATCACCTTCCGAATAAAGTGATGCGTTGGTTTGGCATGCGAGAACATCTTCTAGAAGTTCTCCTCATTACAGTGTAAAAGTTGGAGACTATAATTTGGCGACTGCCGCAGGCAATCATTGTTATATGGACATCTAACAAAAACAAGAGTATACACTTACAGATGGGGAATATTATACTTTGTGTTGGCACATAACACGATGGTGTATTCTTTATGCCAAGGAACCTTCCGTCGAAGTTGAGAAGAAGGTTGAGTTAGAGCCATATACCCCTAGAACTCCTCTTGAGAGGAATGTGGTATGTATATTTTATTATAAACTAATTGTAGTTCAATTTTATATGTTTTAATGATTATGTTTTGATAGGCGTATGACATTTACTGTGCTATTAATTTGGTAGACGACCTATTAAAGAAAATTCCTGAGCGATTGAAAGCAATATCACAACGTATTTTAGAAAAGAACAAGCTTACCAGGCTTGCACCTTCTCCTTCTCCACCACCATAACCTCCTTTTATCACTCTTATAAAAGTTATGCCGCCACCACCTATGATTAGCCATTACGGCCGACGAAATAAGGAGTCGGCTAAATAATCTTCTCAAGTTTCACATAAGTAATTCGTTTGTGAGCCATCGTAATCACAAGATATCAATGTTACGAAAGAGAGTCAGGAGTTTTCGTCGTACAATATCACATTTTCATAGAGAAAGGTAAAGAAGAACTACTCAAAAATTGAAAATCCTACGTTGATTTGGTATGCTAGTTTGATGTTGAATGTTGTGTTGATAGTTATCTATTTGGCTGAATGATTTGTTTGCTAGAATGTTATACATTGTAAATTGATGCTAATATGATTTTGAATATTGTGTACTTTAATTTGATGGTAATTTTGAATTCTGATGTTATTAAATCGTTTGGTGGTTGGGAGACTGTACGAATTATGTGACTGAAGGGAAAGGTTCTGTTTAGAAACTTGCACGGGATGTCTGGGGAAACATTAGGGTTGTCAATTACCCACACGGCCCGAAACTCGCATGGAAATTAGCTGGTTAACCCAATACGTTTTAGTTAGCATGTAATTTTCGGGTCAACCCGAATTTGACCCGTTTATAACGGGTCGGTTTCGGGTTAACACACTAACCTGAATTTCATCCGTTTATAACCCATTTACACTTATATAACCTGTTTATAACATGTTTAACCCTTGAAACCGAATCTGACCCGTTTATAACTCGTTTGACCCGTGAACCCGAATTCAACCCGTAAACCCGAATCAGACCTGTTTATAACTCATTTATGACCCGCTTATAACTCGTTTATACCTTATACGAGTTGACCCAATCCACTTATGATCAAACCTGCCATGATCTGTTTACAACCTGACTCGACCAAATTTAACAGGTCACACGTGTTGGGTCCGGTCAATTTATATATAATCGGGTCGGGTTCAGGTCGAGCTATTTCTGTTCCATTTAATAAACGGATTGACTCCACCCATTTAAAATCAACACGAACCCAAATTGACCCAACCCGATCAATTGTCACCCTTAACAAAATTTGAAATAACGCATGTTGGTGCTATTTGAAATAGCGTATGTTGGCGCTATTTCAAATGCCACATAGGTTTCCAAACAGAAACCTATCCTATCTCTCCCACTTCGTTCATAACTCTACTGAACTTACACAGAAAACCTAAAACCCTGAATACCTTTCTCTCTATGATTATATACCAACTTTTATTGAAATTATGTTATTTTTTCGTATTTTAAGAAAAGACTTTAAGGTAATTATCAGTATGTCAAATGGTTTTACAAACTTTTTACTTTTGTCCATAATTTCATATGATTCACTACAGTGCAAGTGTATCAATGAGAAACTGATGATGAGACATTAATGAAGTACTTTAGACATTTGGAGGTTAATTCTGCAGTTGATGTGATCGACGTTAAGCATGTACCAGAAACTCGATTATTTCCAAACTCGCATAAATATGCATTTGTATCCGAAACTCAAATGAAACTTGAGATAAATCAACATCGACCGAGTCAAAAAAAATTGCAAACAGAAAACATTATTGGAAAACATCAACCAGAATTAGAGTATTATATTGCAATACATGGTGGTTAGCGGAATAATCACGGAATAACATTGGCCATCGGAGCGCCTTCCGAAAAGAACATGTCTCTATAGAAATCTATATGATGTGAACATGGAAACAAATAACTTGAAAGTTGATCGGAGATTCTACGAATGTGGACGCATACTTTAAGTGAATAAATGCTTGGATCTTTCTATCACTGTGGATTCTTTTAGTAAATAGGTCTTCCAGTGTATGGAAGAGGACTTAAGTACGCTCTTGAATTGCAGGCCGAAAATGCACGGTTGAAAAAAAAGGCAACTAGCATAGACTGGAAATTGTCACTATTATCTAATGTTTTATTATTTGTTGTAGTAAGTTAATTAGCGATTATAGTAAGGTCATTTGGTTTTATGTATTAATGTTGAGGTATTCTTGTCTGTCTAAACTCATATTTGAAAATATCACAAGTTCTAAAATATGGATTTAAGCTACATACATGAGTTGTCAACACAACAAATTCTTGAACAAAAAATTGTATACTGCAAGCATATAAACAAAGCTAAGTTGCTAATTGCATCAACTCTTCTAATCCCCATGCAACCCACATATCGTGACACCCCACCTCCGCTAATGTCACTCATTAAGAGAATGCATTAAGTTTCATGAAGCATTATAAGTAAACAGAAACAGAAACATTACAAGACAGATATAAAATAGCAGCAGAATTTAAAACTTTTTATTAAGCAGAAAACATCATAGTTCAAAACATAGTTACATCATAAGTCTGAAATGCATAAAACCCAATACATCAATTTTAAAACTTTTGTCTTGTACTTAAATCATCAGAGTACAATAATAAAAGAAGCATAATCCCCAAAACATAGCCATAGTAGAGAGATATGAAATCAAGCAGTACATCTAAGCAGCACAAGCAAGATGAAAGCAGAATCATGATCAAGCTTGAGTATTCCAACCCTGAGAACCTGGGGGGAGAAACAGAAGAGAAAGAAGAGGAAACAAAATGGGTCAAACATAAAGTCTTGCAAGTCTAGTTACTTTTAGCATGTAAATAAGTAAAAGTATCATGACAGGCATATAAAGTGGATAAGAGAGATAACATCATAAAAGGCAGGTATAAAAAGGTAAACAGGATAAATGTGATAGAATATATTGCGCTTCTCCAATACTTTCTCTTTCCCTGTACCAATACTAGTATAACCAGAATGAGACGATCCCCGACAAGCATAAGATGGTAGACTTAGGCGTACTTCTGGTGAGAGGTTTTACTCCCATACAATAACAGGTAGCCCAACATACCGGAGTTACCCCTAAGGATAATAACGGGCTCCTAAACATACCAGAGTCTGGATGTACCCTGATTACTACCCTAATCGATCGGCTCCCTACTCCATAGATACCATATGCTGGCACCACAGTAGGATGTATCACTTCCTAAAGTGGCAACCCTTCGTTTTCAGGTGGTGCACAACCATATCTACAGGTGTCATGGCGTCTAAACCTCCTCTGCCGGACCCATGCACGCATATGACCCCATCAGAATGTGCCGCCCACACCGTCTCCTATTTTTGGATCTCTTACAGTCATCCCAGTAAGTGTGCCCCGACTCCAACCTAGTTCGGAGTACTCGTTTGATACCTATGTATGGGTTACTGACTGAAACGGGTCCCACACTCAAGATGATACAAGCTTCCCCCTACGCTTGCATCCCCACTACTAGGTTTTCCACAGGTTATGCCATAGCAGAGTAAAAGATTGCATAACCCCACAGGTTAAGTTTGTGGACCTATATATAAATATTACCCACCAACTCAAGATATACTTAACCCTCTCACTGTTTCATACAATGTTACTTAACCCCTGCCAAAGTTAACATATACAATCCCTATGGATTCAACTAGGTTAAGTATTCAAGTTTATTACCATATTCGTTGATGGTTATAATGTACAAGACCTCCCACATTAAGCCTACAACTTGTGGATGTTGGATATGATGGGCGGGTCCGGGTAGACTTCTTTCACAAGTCGGACTTAACCTTGTGTCTTAGCACGTCACTTTTTTTATGCACTTAGACCCCTCACATTAGATTCACCACTTGTGGTCGCTGGATATGTCAGTCGGTTCTGGGCAGACTTCCACCACAAGTTAGTCTAACCTCATGTCTAAGCACAGTTACAGTTTCTAATTACTGTAATTCTAGGCATTTCCATTATTAACCACTTATTCCTATGTCATTATAGGTTTTCATGCCCCTTTTTCAAGTTATATTTATCATGTAACATATGCCCTAAATTTAAGATCTAAATCACAGTTTGATTTATTCCCCAAATCCATATTCATGTATTACGTTCAATTTATGCTCAAATTTCCAAATACAAGTTATGCTCCAATTTTAACATTTACCCCTCGTTCCCAATTTTACGCGTTCACATATTTCAGCGGTATGCCTAGGCTCGAAGGTGGTCTGGCTATAAAATAAAAAGGGAAAAGAAGAAGGGAAGAGAACATAAATAAACATAATAACTAGATTGACATATGATGACAGGAATAGGCATAACAACTAATAAATTACAGTGAAAAAGTTGGGCATAGTGACAAGATAGGCATATAGGAACATATCCGATGAACATGTGATAGTAGAACTGATTCTAACATAATAAGGACATCATAAACAGACATGATGAGATCTAAACAATGAATTAGATAAACAAACAATAGCAGATATGACATGTTAATAGGTATAAGCTTAGATCTAGTTCATAGTCATGTCAGAATAACTTAAATACACAGGTTATAGCAGATCTGATGTGATTCAAATAGTCACAAGTTTAGATCCAAGTTATAGTCATGTCAAGATTAACTTTTAAGTATTTGGATCTAAAAATAACATAGACTCACTGTGATTGGATCTAAGAAATAGAAGAGTAATTGTAGATGTTGAATCACAGATCTCTTAATTAGTCTAACTCCCGTTGTAGAAGAAGAACAAGCTATTTTAGTCTAGGCAGAGGCAACATCTAGTCCTCCATTATTTTTGAGTGAAGAAAACAATGGGTATAGGGTCTTATTTATAGCCTAGAATCAATGAATCTGGTCAAGAAAGGAGTCTACGTTAAGAAAACGGAATTTTGCCTCGGATCTGCAAGGAGATCAACCCCCCTTGGAGTGTCGACCCAGGGGTCGACACCCCCTTGATGGGGTTGACACCCATGGGCGAGATATTTCCCGCTACCCTTTTTCTGCGATTTTGAATTATTTTGAATTCTAGAACTTATTTTATTCATATATAGCTGACTTATATGTATACAAACTTTAAACCTTAATAACTTCTTCATACGGTGTTCGTTTTACGCAAACCAGGTGTCTATTTTGACTAGAATTCTGAGATGAACGCAATGGCGCAGTCCGTTTCCCTTAATTCTGAATATTTATCTAATTTATCATCTTTAGTGTTCTTAAAATTATGGGGTGTTACATTCTCCTTTACTTAAAGGATTTCGTCCTTGAAATCTCCAAGTTAAGAAGAATGTATATCCTAACATCCATCACTCATCTACTCATTCATCAATCATAGGCATCCATTATCCTTAGAAATTTCTAATGCTTATGAACAAATGCAAAAGTGTGTGTATATGTCCTTATGCTAATGTGAAAGATCAGGCGGTCCACTGATTCAGTTGACCTCCTTAATGCAATGTATGTTAGTGTCATGAATCCAACATGTATGCAAATAATCCTATTATAACATGTATACATGTGTGCACAATCATCCGTCCAAATGCAACATCCATATGATGATACACCCACTTTCATCCATTAAAAGAGAAAAATAATGCATACATATCCATATGTAGTATGAGAGTGATTGAGCCGATCTAGTGCCTAATGTGTGTGTATGCATCCACAAGCAACCACTAGTAAACACTTGCATCCTCTTGCATCCATCAAACATAACATGTCTCAAAAACATGTTTACATTCATGGGATTCCTACCTAAAGGTCGAAGATTCGATCGATAGGATATACTTGAATGACAGAAACAAGCATGAATAAAAGCTTTGGAAAGGAAGTTAAGAAAATACCCTTGAAAAGAAAAGGGTACGAAGCACGAATCTTCTCTTTGGTCACCCAAATTACATCCTCTTGGTTATCTCCCCACTGAACTTTCATCAACTTGACTTCTTGGTTGCGTAGCTTCTTAACTTCTGATTCAAGAATACAGGTAGGAACTCGCCTTACTGCCGCCTCCCGTTCCACCTCTACTTCCTCAAGCATACTCGACTCAACTACTTCTGTGGTATCATGCAAGCACTTCCATAAATGAGAAACGTGGAAAACATCATGAACACCAGACAGTCTCTCTGGTAGCTTTACTCTATAGGCCATTTGGCCAATCCTTTCTGTTATGGGAAATGACCCTACAAATCTTGGTGCCAATTTCCCTACAGATCCAAAGCAAACCACAGTCCTTAATGGTGATACCTTAATGAAAACCATGTCTCCCACCTCAAACTCAATGTCAGTCCTTCTCTTATCTGCGTAAGACTTCTGCATATCCTGAGCTGTTTTCGTTCACCGTCTAATAAGATCAATCTTTTTGGAAGTTTGTCTAACCATATCTGGTCCAAGTATAAGTCTTTCTGTAGATTCCCACCAACAAGTTGGTGATCTACTGGGTCATCCGTACAATGCTTCGAAGGGTGCCATGCCAATGCTAGCTTGTTAACTGTTGTTGTAGGCAAACTCTACTAAAGGAAGGAAGATTCTCTTCCCAAGTCCCTCCGAAGTCTAGGATACACAGTCTTAAAGGATCCTCAAGAACTCTGTTCACCGTTTCCATCTGTTCATCGGTCTGAGGGTGATAAGCGGTGCTCAAACACAACTGTGTACCTAATTCTTCTTGCAAGATCCTCCAAAATTCACTGGTGAAAATAGGGTCATGATCACTTACAATACTGGAAGGTACTCCGTGAAGACGGACTATTTCACGAACATAAACTGCTGCCAACCATGACGCCGTCCTCTTACTCTTAACTGGGATGAAATGAGCGCTCTTAGTAAGTCTGTCTACTACAACCCAAATATTGGTGCTTCCCTTCCTTGATCTAGGCAAACCATCGATGAAATCCATAGAGACGCTCTCCCACTTCCACTGTGGGACCACCAAAGGATGAAGTAAACCACCGGGCTTCTTTTGCTCAGCTTTGACTTGCTGGCAAGTCAAACATTGAGAAACAAACTCCGCCACATCTTTCTTCATACCAGCCCAAAAGAAAACCCTCTTCATATCTCTATACATCTTATCACCGCCTGGATAAATAGTCATCTTAGAATGATGGGCTTCCTCTAGGACTGTCTTTAACAAACTCCCAACTCGGGGAATGCAAAGCCTTCAACCTCGTCGTAACCACCCTCTATCATATGTGGAATATATACTGAGGTGACTAGAAGTCTCCCCTTTACTGAGCCTATCCAAGATGCCTGAAATCTGTGGATCCCCTCGCTGCGAAGCTCCTATCTGATCCATAAGAGTAGGTCGCACCTCCAGTGATGCTAATAAACCGAGAAAAAACTCGGTGGAGGGTCTAAAGTCAAAAGTCGATATAAACTCCAAGCTTTTCCTCTCCATAAACTGAGGACTTAAGGCCATCCTCTGTCTACTTAGTGCGTTCGCCACCACATTACCCTTGCTAGGGGTATAAGCAATCTCAAAGTCATAAGATGCTAGGAACTCCATCTACCTTTGTTGCCTTAAATTAAGATCCTTCTGTGAGAACAAGTACTTGAGAGATTTATGATTGGTGTATAACTCGAACTTCTCTCCAAGCAAATAATGGCGCCAAGTCTTAAGCATGAACACTATGACAGCTAGCTCTAAGTCATGGATAGGGTAGTTCTTCTCATGGACTCTTAGCTGTCTACCTTCATAATATACTACCCTTTCATCTTGCATCAGAACCGCACTAAGCCCTGTACCACATGCATCAGTATATACTGTGAACACTTTGTTCCCATCAGGCAAGGTCAAGACTAGGGTTGTTGTCAGAGCCCCCAACATCACAATCTATATCTCATGAAAACGTCAAATTCTTCTTCGTTAGCCTGGTGAGTGGGGCTGATATCTTTGCAAAGTCCTTAATGAACTTCCTATAATAGCCTGCCAATCCAAGAAAACTTCTCACCTCCATTGCATTCTTTGGGATCTTCCAATCTTGAACTGCAACTACCTTCGTGGGATCTAATGCTATCCCATCTTTAGAAACCACATGCTCTAGGAATCTCACCTCTTTCCTCCAAAAATGACACTTGGAGAATTTTGCCTTAAGCTGGTGCACACAGAGAGTTTTCAAAACCTCTATCAAATGTTGGGCGTGCTCTTCCTCGCTCTTTGAGAAAATCAAGATGTCATCAACAAAGACCACACCAAACTTATTTAGAAACTCTCGAAACACCCTACTCATCAAATCAACAAAATAGGCGGGTGCATTCGTCAACCCAAAAGGCATAACGAGCCATTCAAAGAAACCATCTGGAGTCCTAAAAGTGGTCTTGTCTATACAGTCCTCATCCACCCTCAACTGATGAAACCCCATGGCCAATTCTAACTGAGAGAAAAATGATGCACCAACAAGCTGGTCAAACAGATCATCTATCCTCGGGAGTGGATGCTTATTTTTCTTGGTGAGTTTATTCAACTCTCTATAATCTACACATAAGCGAAGAGAACCATCCGCCTTAGTTGAGAATACCACCGGAGCACCCCATTCAGATATGCTTCGCCTAATAAACCCTTTCTCAAGTAGCACAACTACTTGCTTGCTAAGCTCCCTCCTTTCTCTTGGAGCCATATGGCGCACAAGCAATGCAACTGGCTTTGCATTGTCCACCAAGTATATACGAAAATCAATCTCGCGCCTCGGGGGTATTCCCCGAACCTCATCAAAAACATCAGAATACTCATGGACTACTGGTACAGACCGCAGATCATCGGTAGATGCATCAAGTGTCTCTAGAAAACTAAGCATGACATACCCTTTTAGGTTACAAGAAATCTCGAGGGTCCTCCCATGGCAAGTCAAAAGTCTAACGACCCTCCTCTCACAATCCAGAATGGCACCATACATGGCTAGTGTTAACCCTATTAAAAACACTAGGTCGGTCTCAATCATATGGTTCCGTCGACACCAACTGGGTCGGCATATTTGCTAGGAACAGGTAGGTTGGTACTAAAGCGTCGGGTCGGGGTATTAAAGCACCGGGTCAGTCAGTACTAAGCACTACAGCAAAACAGTCATTTTACAACGGGCAAAAACCGTTGTAATATGCATTTAACAACGGGCATATGCCCGTCTGAATATGCACCGTCGTAATAGCTCCTGACTATTTGACAACGGGCAATGACTGTTGTAAATGACCGTTGTAATAACTTGCTCTGTCACGTGCAATGACTCTATGACAATGGTTATTAACCCATTGTAATAGCTAATAAATTACAAGCGGCCTTTGCCCGTTGTAATACAGTAAATTACAACGGTTTTTGCCCGTTGTAATAGCAAATTTAAATATAACTGCTGCGATATACATCCATAATAATAATAAATATTTTAACATGCAATAAATACTGTAATGCAACAATCAAAATCACATAATAACACATACTAAAAGACTGAAGCAAGAATCATATAATTCCAACACATTTCAAAAAGTTCGATAAGTTTATACTCCAAAAGACCAGATAAGTTTACATTCCAAAAGGTTAGATAAGTTACGTCGACATAGTTCTAACATAAATTACATAACTAGTTTCATAAGTACCAAAACTAGACCAAGGAAAGGTAATCTTTGTGCCACGCGACGGTAGATCCAACGGCCTGTTGATCTTCGAGTCTGCATATAGTTACTAGCACGGGGTGACTGCAAAAAAAGCAAAAAAAATTACCAAATGTAGAGAGAATATATTATTATACACCAGTCAAAACTTATTATACAACATTTAAGTCTTGCATTGCTGTAACCTTACTGCCTTTGGTTCCATAGTCTTCCTACTTCGGTTTAGACACAGTTTAGACACCACCATATCCACAGTTTCCAGTTGTATTTAAGTAAAAATATTTGTATTTGTAACTGACATTATATACGAACTTTTATTTCTACAATTATATGACCAAAGGAAGAATTAATTACATAATAGGCTTCTATTGAAAGTCCAAATATATGCTTCGGTGCATCAGCTTAGTTGCTGTGCTTCGGCACAGCAGCTTAGTTGCTGAAGCAACTTAGTTGCTGAAGCAACTTAGTTTCTGTGCTCTGCACAGCAACGCTTAGTTGCTGTGCCGAGGCACAACAACTTAGTTGTTGTGCACAGCAACTAAGATGCTGTGCCTCGGGACAGCAACTAAGCGTTGCTGTGCAGAGCACAGCAACTAAGTTGCTTCAGCAACTTAGTTGTTGTGCCTCTGCACAGCAACTTAGTTGTTGTGCCTCTGCACAGCAACGCTTAGTTGCTGTGCCTCGGCACAGCAACTTAGTTGCTGTGCCGAAGCACAGCAACTAAGTGGCTGTGCCAGAGCATAGCAACTAAGTTGCTGTGCCGAAGCACAACAACTTAGTTGCTTCAGCAACTTAGTTGCTGTGCTTCGGCACAACAACTTAGTTGTTGTGCCTCTGGCACAACAACTTAGTTGTTGTGCCTCTGGCACAGCTACTTAGTTGTTGTGCCTCTGCACAGCAATGCTTAGTTGCTGTGCCTCGGCACAACAACTAAGTTGCTGTTCAAGGCACATCAACTAAGTTGCTGTTCAAGGCATTAAATTTCTTTAATACGTTTTAATTATGAAACATTTGTTTTCCATGACAAATGAAAAAGTTTACTTAAAACTAAATGTCACAATTAAATGCATAATGCGGTTCTTTACTCTTTGCTTTGCTATTGCCATGATTCGACTTTAGGCATATTAAAAAAAAATTGAAGTACGTATTACTTTTGTTGCCCTTATATGTTCCTTTTTTTATGTTGGTCCAAACCTATACATAAGCAGTTGTTTTTCTATTACATGTAGGCAGTAATAAAGACTGGGAGATGATTCAACATAGGCTGAATTTTTAGGAAATTTGAAACAATATTGGCTGAATTCAATTATAATTGTTTTTGTTTATTTCTTTGAAAAATTGGGACGGTTTAGGAAAACCCTTCCCATATCTTGTTTTTAAACCTGAAATTTCAAACTAAGATGAGTTACCAATGGAGTGATATTCAAAGAGATACATTTTGTGTAATGCGCATATGGACATACAATTCCCTTTTTAGCTTTTTCATATATGATAAATAAATGGAAACCACAAGTATTTACCAAAAATTAGTAATTTTTTATATCACTGGTAACCTATGTATAATCGAAAAAATTGATTATGTTAAATAAAGAGAAAAAAGGAATGAAATAAAAAATGGAAGCAGGTTACGCCGCTTGTTACTAAAAGGAATTAACTATGCCAACAAATAAATATCTCACCTTATTTTTGGCAACAATAGAAATGTTAAACCCACCAAGCTCTGTGTCAATTGAATGGACTGTAGTCTTCATGCCTCTGTCATTGGCAACAGGATGACAAACCTGAGATTAAAATAATCAACAAATAGATGAAGCCTTATGCAAGAAAATCAATATAAATAAATGATAAAATACAATTTGTGTGAGAGAAGAACAGTTACCTAGAGATCAAAAATAAGTACATGAAAATGAGTAAGCAAATTATTGTTTTTGAAGCAGTAATGCATGGTTTCTACAACAAGGATTTGAGATTTCAAAACAAAATGCTTTAAGATGTACAAACTTTGATGCCAATACATTCTGAATGTTGATTTCCATTTACCCTATAAAATGATTCAATGGATGATGGAGAAAAACTTGACACTCCCTACCTGGATGATAATCAACTTACTGGCTCCATTCCCGGTGGCCTTGGAAATAGTCTAACGAATTTCATTGCCATCACAATGTGAGCTCACCGTACCAATTCGAGCTTCTTTTATGAGTATTTCTATGTCCAAAAATATACAAGTGAATATTTCTATGATTCAATGGTTTTACTTATCAGGTATATGCTCAATGTACAGTGCAGTTCAAAGTTTACCTTTTAATCAAGTTTTCAATATGCATGTCAAAACTGATCAAACAGATTATATAAAAACCGGTTATGTTCAGTGGTGCATGCCTTGTCTACTTCACAGTTATATTCAGGCAAACTCCACATACAAATTTACATTGGGTATAAACAAATACATAGATCAATTCATTCAATTTCAGTGAATGGTATACATCAGTAATTCCTACCATTAGCCTGCATACTCAATGGATATAAATTTGCATATCAGGCTATTTTGCAAATACATGTCATTTTACAACTACCCTGCATATGCCGAATCATTTATAGTGAACAACAAACTCACTTTCATAACAGTTATGGCAGATAAATATAGTCGAGGCATTTATATATGTATTAACTTTATTTAATTAACCTCCTTCTTAACACAACAATTCATCCTCTAATATAAATATACACACATCTTTTATGTATGTATACCTATAATCCCACTTAATTTCTAAACCCAGTCCTCATATATAAATATATATACACACACCCAATTTCCGGTATGTATACATGTACATCCATATCATATAGACCATTTATAATGTACATGTATACACACCCATCTTCCTGTATGTATACTTATATCCCCTCAATTTCAGAATTTATAAATACATCTAAAACTGAGTCCTTCACAACCATACATCCAAAAAGGAACACATACCACATAGACAAATTCTTATTTCTGAGAGCGGATTATACAATTGCACCCATGGACAAGCCATTGAAATATACACATGTATATCTATATATTCTATATTGGCCTGTGTTTACTAAACTGGTACCCGTTCTGGTTAAGCAATTTTTCTCTAAACACTTATCAAATGTCATATGTTAAATTTGTGCATCAGTTTAGTTAACAGGTAACGAAACATCCCACCTATAAATCTGAAATCAATCAAACCTTCACAACAAATCATCCATGTGCAAGTCATGCATACAAACATTGTTCACACATTGCATTAGTGCATCCATTACACTCAGCATACTTAAGTATAGTAACTCACCCTTCAATTCCTTAGCACTGGAAATATGTGTCCAGACAAATGTAAAATGGATTACTGGGTCAAGCATCTATTCATTTAAACTAGCATGCTATTCATATTTATGTATCTTACTCAGGAATACTTTACTGTTTTTACAATAGTATTTAAGTATTTTATCACTGTGTAAATATGATTAGAGGTAAGTATAGACATAAGCATGTATCTACTTTCCCACACTGCCTGTACTCACTCTTCCAACCCTATTTACATAGCAAACAGTGCCTAAATCTGTTTTAACACTTTAATTCCAAAACTGTATATCAAACAAACAGCCATACAAACATACAAAATCACTCAACAAACATGTATGTTTGTTTATAACAATCCTACAATAAACATATAAGTAAATCGGCTGCCTGTAAAAAGGATTATTGTCAAATAAGAACAGGAAATACACTCACATAGGGTTTAATCTCGATTTCTATTTCCCAGATCTCGATTTCAGGCTTCGGGCTTCTCCTAGACTCGTTGCTCTCTCTCTCGAGTTCCCTCCATCACGAATCCGTCTCCAATTTGATAGCGAGATGGTTGTCTTTCCTAATTTTTCGCTGCTAGGTCATCGGCCGTTTTTGGGTTTTCTTTTGATTTTATTTTGGACGAGAGAATGGTATAAAGGGTCAGCCTCTTTCTTTCTTTTATTTGTTAAACCGGCCAGGGTTTTCATTCGTTGCCATTACCAATTTTACCCCTAGGATTTATATTAACCCTTTATAATTATACCAACACTTATCCCAATTGCTATGTTACACACACAATATACAATCTATCATACATCCACTATATATATATATATTTGTGCACATCAATTTAACCATCCACTATATATATATATATATATATTCATATAAAGAATTACAATTTATTTGTTCTTCACATATATATATATATATATAGGTTATCACATTATAATAATTGACATAAATGAAATTATATATATATAATGATTTTATAAATATGTTCTTAAACCTGATTATTGACCACATTTTTGACAAATATTTTATGAACAAATCAAATCTAACATTTGTCCAAATAGTGTCGCAACAAAGTTTGTATTTACAATGCTTTTAAAACAAATGTTGTAAATGTTAGTGACATATGATTAATATAATATTATTAATGATTAATAAATATTAGTAGCATATGATTAATATGATAAATATTATTAGTAATGCAATATTATAGTTAGCAATTAGTAACATATGACTAATATATATAATATTATTAATGATAAATTATTAAATACTAATAAATAATAAATATTAATTTTAAGAAAGCATTGTGATTATGAATTGTTTATTATTAAAAACTCACAATAAACATTTATTATAACGATTACAATTGGCATTTTTTGACCGTTGTAAAATTGGCATCTATTGCAACGGTCACTTTTTGCCCGTTGTAAAATTGACATCTATTACAACGGACATTTTGGGAACGTTGTAAAATTGATATATATTACAACGGGCCAGAAAAAACCGTTGTAATAGACACCTATTACAACGGGCTTCCTGTGCCTGTTGTAAAAAAGGGGTTGTATAGGGCATCTATTACAACGGTTCTTAATTGACCGTTGTAATATCCCTCTATTACAACGGGCAGTCGATGCCCGTTGTAAAAATGACGTTGTAATAGATTGTTTTTGTTGTAGTGAAGGCACTGCGCTGGGTCGGTATCAAAACACCAGGTTGGTCCTACTTCTAAACTATGGTTTGGCATGAGGAGCGCACAAGATATGTTGACTGGGTCGGCACCATTTATGCTGGACGTTATTCATGAACCAGTCGGTTGTTTCATACATGCAATAGCATTATTCGTGGAACGAGTGTGTCCTTTCTTATATAATAAGGAGCGATCACATTACAAAACATGGCATGCTTCGAATCTGTGTAATACATTATACAAGGATTATGTGCAAGCATAAGATATACCACATTAGTATTAAGTAAGCAAGACTACATGGGAGGTTAAGCATACCAGCTTGTTTTGGTACTTGGAGTATTGGTTCCAAATTATACCATGATGGCTCGAACTCAAGTGATCATTTATGTTACACATTCTTGGTAGTGAAAGCATACAGAAGAATTATGCACAATTATTGAGTGCCACGTAAGTTGGTTGCAAACAAGAATATAGCAGCACGTCAAAGTGTAATTTGGGTCGACACCAAATATTATTGTAGGGTCGGTGCCAAAATGAATACGGTTCAACCTCAAATGAAAGAGTAAAAGTAGACACAACAAAGAATAAAATAATTGTTGGTCAATGGTTATTCACATGTGTCAATCAAAGAAGAGTTGTTCAGTAACGATGGATTGATTTCTTAAGTCATATGGGACGGTTCCAAATTATTGTATGGAGATGCAGTAAACTAAAATGGGTCGGTGCTTTCATAGAATAAAGTTAGTTGGTCCAATGTTCTGCATATCATTTGGTCGGTCATTTCAAGGCAAGAAAATGGGTCGGTACATTCAGGGAATAATCTTGGTCGACTATGATATAGAAGCGAATGAACCATGAACAACTTTGAAGACATGCAGTGTAACATGAAATCACGTATGGGCTGGTTACTCACATATTGGTTGTCTTCAAATATTCCATGCAAGTGGAATAACATGCTGATTCAAGGCCATGTGGATTGGAAATATAGCAGCTTCAAACATTTCATGCATAACATGGTAAAGCTTCACTTCATATAGAAATAGCTGGCACCATATTCGAATGAATAAAACAAGTGTACACGTGGTCCATGATTGAAGAAATGATCAGCTATTGACGTGGTGGCATAGCAGTAATTATAATGGGTTGTTACTGATGAAGCCAAATGGGTCGGTACTGATGAAAGATGCTAGGTCGGGACATTCAAAGCTAGTCAGTCATGTTTGGATAAAAGCTGGTCGGTGAAAAGTAAATTCGTTTGGGTCGGTCTATTAAGCATATCCTGGTCGGCCTTAAAGTCAAATTATGTTCGGTCATGAAGGGAAAAAGCGATGGCAGGATTGTAATTATTGGTAATGACAACTGTATACAGCTGTAAAGTGGGTCGATTGGGTTTAACCCGGTGGCATTTTCGTAAATAAGTTTAGGTCGACCCAAACTCTGCACTCCATAACTACAAGACTGCCACTACCCTCAAACTACACCTATAAATAGCCCACTTCTCCACCATTCAAGGGAGTGATTCCTCTACCTCGAAGGGCTACCCAAATCATTTTTCTACCATTCTAAAGCTTCTCAAGCTCCTCTAATGGCTTCCTAAGCTTGCGCCATCGTCCTCCTACAACATGAAGATCAAATCACGTCTATTCTCCATCCGAATGGGCTCTAACTCAATTCTAGTGCTCTCTAACCGCCAGTAATTTTATCTAAAAGCTCGGATCTAACATTAACTTCATCACGGGATCAAGGAAAAGCATATACGTGCCAAAGTGATTGAAGATCTACAAGATAGCTTTCACAATCCGCGAGATCTAATCCATTTCTCTACGAATTCAAGTGTGATCTAAAGCTAAAAAGAGGAAAATCATTATATAAAGAGAGAATGAGAAAAAGTGAAATGTATGAGATAATAAACTTTGTAAATCTCCTCATGATAGTGGAACACTTCAAAAGTGGACGTAGATCTTTGCTAAAATCGAACCACTATAAAATCCCCTTGTCTTTTACTTACTTTTCCCCGTTTATTTTGTGATTGTGGCTCTTTTAATTTCTAACCATAATTGGTGAAGTGTGAGATCACACCTTTGGTGTTTGAATCATTTTTAATTCAAACAGCTAGCCAATCCATCCCTAGAATCAAACTATAGCCCATGAAACCAAACACATATGCGTCGCACTCAAACTCGACGTCTAACACAGATATTCTCAAACCCCGACAAATCATGGACAAATGAGTCATACCACCAATGGGGTTTGAGACAACAACATGATCCACTACTGTAATGACCCGTATTCGCAGAGGGTATTATAATTAATTTATTTAATTATATAAATAGTGATATAGTGAATTTAATGGTCGTGGAATTAAATAATGGTGAATATTTAATTAAAATAATAATTAAATAATATATTTAATTATGAAATAATCAGAATTGGCTGAAATGACGATATGGTGGGAACCGGATCATCTGTGATATTTAATTCAGCTTGGAATCGAATTTGAATAACGAATATATTCAATCGTCGACAGTTGAACGTATAGTTTATAATATAATTATAAACGAGCTCGAAATGGCGTTGCAGTTCGTAATTTGGCGATTTGAACTTCAACTGAATGTACAGGATTCGTTTTAAGCCGGATTTCTGTGAAACAAGAAACGTGTGGAGCTGGTGGAGTATATCTTTCTAGTGGAAGAGAAAAATCGGGATTTCGTCGTGTAGATTTTGAGATATGTCCAAATCAAATTTTAGAAAAGTCGCTGTGGAATTCCGTTATAATTTATTAAGGAATTATTTATATTTTAAAAAGGAATTTCAATATAAATCGAATATCGGGTTGACCCAGATTGAAATATCAAGTTAGAAATTCATATAGGAATATTCTAGAGCTATATGGTATTCCACTGTGAATATATACGATAATATTTATTTATAAATATTTAATTTAATTATATTTAGATATATTTATATATTTAAATTGGTCATCCAGAGCTTTAAAAATAGCCGGTTTTGCAAACAAAGTCGGAATTCGACGAAACTAATTTTGTTGGATCCGCAATGTCAAATGGTTGTTAGATTTCCAGTTTCATGATTTTTAAAGTCACTGTGTGGCCGTACGGATTTTTAGAATGAAAATCAGTCAGTATTTTGACGGTTAAAAATACACTGTGTGAGCATATGGAGTTGGAATTCGACGAAACCAGTTTCGTTGGGACCGTAATGTCAAACTGTAGCTGCATGTCCAGTTTCATGATTTTTGGGTATCGTATGTAATCACAGGGATTTTTAAAACAGCAACAAAGATAATGGTTGAATATAAAAGAATATAATATTAAAAATATCTGGATATTTAGTTGTCTATATAATGCCCTTAACAATTCTTTCTTAAGACCTAATCTATCTCCATAAAACCATAAAATCAAGCCGCCACAAATCAAATAAGAAAACGTGAGGGAAAAACCAGCTTCTAAATTCAATAACAAATCGGATAAATTCCGATAAAGCGTACAACAATTAGATTTGCATTCCTACTGAGATTCTCTGCAGTTTGGTACTGGTTATGAGGGGGGCGATTGATATTTTTGGAGATGGACTTTTTGACAGTGAGCTAGGGTTCCAATTAAACCTCGATTCAAGCAACGGTGTGGTGTTTGGTGGTGATATCTGTGATCACGGCGAAGAATGGATGGAGTTTTGAGTTTTTGGGGATATTCCGCACAAAAATCTGTCGATGTCCTCTACTGTGCAAGCAGGAAGTGCTGTCGTCGGTTTTGGTATGGTGATTTCGAGTTGCCTATGAGCGGGATGAAGATGAAGAGGGACTGGAGAGATGGAGAACGGAATTTGATTTCGAGATGAACGGTTGTCCGAATGAGGAGCTCGGTCAAAGTGAAAATTGGCAATGACAGCAACAGTAAGGAGGACGGGATTCAATTGGAGAAGAAGGGGGCTGAGCGGGTATGGGCTTCAACGTGATGGGTGGGCCTGTTTTAAAATGGGAAAGCCCAATTACCTTTTCAAATATAATTAAATAGGAATTTAATTTATGTTAACTAACAAATGTAATATCTCTTGCATACGATATCAGAGTGACGAACCGTAAGTTGCGTTGGGATCGTATGGATGAGGGCAACACAATGAGACTGACTGGGAGTGGATTGGAGCTCGTTTGAATTTACGGCGAAATAAACTGTTTGATTCAAATCAAACAACAGTTTATCGTTCTTTAACGATGAACTGCAAATGCGAGTAAATCTCACTAACTCTGAACAGTTTATAATTTCATGTTGTATTTTGAGAACTGTTAAATATTGGCTGATTGACTATGTGTTGACTGTTTGATTGAACTGCTAGTCAGTTAGTTGAATTTCTATATTGATTCTGTTTAACAGAATATATCATATGGAGCTGAAAGTGATGTTGATTTTAATGTATAACATCTGTGGATGCAGGGAAACAGGTTGGAGGAATCCGATTGGATTCCTGTGAAGACCCGTAACTTCCCCGTAAAGGAAAGCGCCGGATAGTTCGAGAACAAGCCACAACAAAACGCATACAGAAGAACATTTCATTGTATATTACAACAATGCATCAGATTACAAGAATATACAGAGTATAAAAGAATATTACACAGAAATATCAGAGATTTAAATTACATTTAAATACATAGCAGCGGAAAATAATACAATACACAACTAGAAGAGATATACGGATACAAAGCTTTCTGGATATCATTCCAGCTGTAAACCAGGATCCTGTGAATATAAATCTGCAAAACCAAAACTACTAGCTGCCCGTGTCAAAATAAGGGCACCCAGAGTTTAGGTCAAAACAATAAACTCCAGGTCAGTCATGTGACTGGTGTGAGAACTAAAACAGTTAATCTTTATTTTAAATCATTAGGTAAATCAAGGGACCACGCCGTATAACACGGAACGGGTTTCCTCCCAAGAATACCAGTGCATAAAACAAACAGCGCAATGCTAAATAAAGAAAAATGAAGCTGTTATAAGACCCAGGTCCCATCACACAATGCAACGCAGCCGAGGATAGGGTTTTCCCTTATAACAGCCAAGGAATGCTTGATACGGTTAAAACAAATCATTTGATACTATTATAAGTGCATAGTGTATAAAACACTTCAAATCATAAGTATCAATCATAGGCGGCATGAATGCCCCATACCACTATGTCGCCATATATAGGTTATACAATCAAAATCGCAAAGTCACGTATTTGGAAATTGGGTTTCCATCTATGAACCGAGGCAAAAGATAGTCCTCAACCGATTCGAGACGCTCTAGCCCGCCCCTCAGGACCCAGACTCAGGTGGGCCCTTGGATCGTCAGGGCCGGTCCACCGATGTGGATTAAAATGCCTGAACACTACGTTTCCCCACCCTATGGGGTGTAAGTCTGGTCCGTCAGCCGACCAGAATGCATCGGCCGAAACCGATATAACCGAGGCGCCTCGCAACAGCAACAACCACATAAGTCAAACTCGTCAGGGCGTGTAAAACCACTGACGCCACTTCTAACTAGAAAGAAACGCAAGTCCTCCCTGAGGTCCGTCTCCCGTTTTTGGTTCATACCTGGTGTGAAACACGCGAGGTAAACGTTACACAAAGCTACGCCACAAAGGCCGTGCTTTGATCATCACCACAAGACTTTGCTTTTCAACAGAAGCCTTGATCATTTGCATCTTAGCATGCCACACAGGCAAACCACTCTATGCAACCGATATCAGTCACACAGAATGAAATCCAATGTCAGACACACAGTCCATTTACAAGTCCGTTCTGGGCCTGAACGAAACCGGAGGCACCTAGTACCCCGCATATCCATCGATCTCCAAGTACGTCTGGACGATCACTAACTGTTTCCATCTTCTTGGGTGTACAGCCCAATCAAGATCATCAGTTATCACCCAAACGACGTGAAGACTTCCGGTCTTCGACCACCGTCTTCATCTTCGACATATCGTCGTATCAGTTATTCAGAATGGGATAAACCCGGTCTTTCCGAATAATTCGCGTATATATTATAAAAGTGTTACACAAACACAACATACGCCTCATTCCAATTCATTAGTCACTAACCGTAAATTAATCAAGAGAATAATTCCCCAAATATTAACCCCGAAGGCCGAAACCAACATCAGATCAATATTCAGAAAACCATTCTGCTTGGCCAACCGACAGTTAGTTTCTAAATTTCACATTCATAGGGAAAGATTCCCATTAATTTTATCAAAGATAAATTCTTGAATTTATTCTTTAATCAACTTTTGAATATCAATTCAAACTAGTCGGGATTAGCGAACCTTACCGAAGTAATCATTTGTTATAATTTCCCAATCCCAACCTATTCATCCCATGAAGTAAAACTGTGAATACTTCATATCTAACACCACAGTGTTATCGGTAAATTCAATTACCATTTCACGTTCAAATCTAATTAAAGATTTAACTATCGCCTGGAGCAAAACTGGTGATACTCCATTTTCGATCATTTCAATCTAATTAAAGATTCATTAAAACTCCACTTAGTTTTAATCTGTGACTGGGTTAAAGAATCAGTGTCATTTAAAACACGGTTCACGATAAACCCAAAGTCACATCCCATTAATTATCGGGTTAAAGAACAAGTGTTATTTAAAACACTGTTCACGATAAACCCAAAAATCAATATCCATTCAATTCCAATTAAATATTATTTAATTGGTACACTTCATTAAATCTAAATAAAAAGATTTAATCTTTTCTCAACTGGGTTCAAGAACAGTGTTAGTGAAGACACCATTCACGACAAACCCAAATCACATTCATTAATTATCGGGTTAAAGAACAAGTGTTATTTAAAACACTGTTCACGATAAACCCAAAAATCAATATCAATTCAATTCCAATTAAATATTATTTAATTGGTACACTTCATTAAATCTAAATAAAAAGATTTAATCTTTTCTCAACTGGGTTCAAGAACAGTGTTAGTGAAGACACCATTCACGACAAACCCAAATCACATTCGATATTCAATACAAGGCTCTGAATAGAAAATATATCGGCTTATATTCAATATCAAATTCTACGACTAACAAATGTCGTATTGGAAATAACGATATAAATATATATATCTTTCAAATTTCCATAACAACACCTGTATAATCACGAATTCCAACATCGAAATATTCCGAAGACAATTTCGATTCAAATCCACTCCAATGCAATCATTGGAAATTTTGGTTATTTTTAAAACCCTTTTTAAATTCAATTTATTTATTTAAAAATAAATAGAATTATATTTCTAGTTCAAAACTAGTTCATTTCGATAAAAATCCATTTTTATCTTTTCAAATATGGAGTTTTTCATCCCAATTCTTTCTAAATCATTTCTTATGATTTTACACAAATTATTACTATTTTTAATAATTTTATCAAGGCCCGTACAGTCGATTTCCATCAACGGCCATCGAACTGCACTTACAGCGACCTTTTTCGAATTTGATTTGGACATAATTCCAAATCCAACCGTTAGATTTCAAATTTCTAATATTCGTTAGAAAGCTCTTTTCGATACGAACCCAACGGTTCCGGTTTCAGGAGAATCCGACGGTCGGATCTCCCGTAATGTCCGTTTGAAATAAATGGTCGAAATTCGCGAACTGCCGCGGCGCGGCGCGTTCTATTCAGGCCATTATATTATATATAATATATATAATATATATTTCGTCGATTTCTATTTAAAACGAATTATATAAATAGTTTTAAAATTCGTTTCAAAATCTATTTCAACTTCCATTTCAATTCAAGGCAAAATTGAATTCTTCTTTATAAATTCGTTTTAAAATTCATTTCTATTCAATTCAAATTTCAATTCAATTTGAATTCATTTCAATTCGCTTTCAATTCCATTTGAATTCGTTTTCAATTCAATTCATTTCGAAATCATTTTCAATTCATTTCGAATTCGTTTTCAATTCAATTCATTTCGAAATCGTTTTCAATTCAATTCATTTCGAAATCGTTTTCAATTCAATTCATTTCGAAATCGTTTTCAATTCATTTCATTTCGAAATCGTTTTCAATTCATTTCGAAATCGTTTTCAATTCATTTCATTTCGAAATATTCGATTTCGAGATTACTTTTCAATATTCATTTCAAAATGAATAAAATCGATAAATATCGTTTACGTCTAAATGGCGTCAATCTAATCAACACGGCTTCATAAATTTCTATTTTCAAATATTCTATTTCAAATATTTCCTATTATCAAAATATTTGTTATTATCAAAATATTCTTTATTTTCACGATTGGAATGAGGCCCAATCAATTACCATATAAAATTAATTATATGGATTTTCATACACCACATGTATATAATAACATTGAAAATAATCAACCATCAACCAAAGTGCACTACACTGTATAAGCATCAACTATAGATATTCAACGCTTATAACAGCCTGTCAATCAATCGATCGACATATTTAATCAATCAGGATGAGTGAAATTCATATTTCATCCCAACACCCGTGTGGGGTTTCAAACAATCAAACACAGATTTTAGTTGTGCAGTTGGGCGATGTGTAAAATTTATCGTCCCAATCAATGTCATTCAAATAAGTGTACATAAACAAACCGTCTGGTTTGTAAATGAATATTTATTTATTCACATTCACGTTAAAAATTATATTTTTAACGATAAAACATTTTATTTCAACCTATGAATTTCTATTCAATTTATTCTTTAAATAAAATGATATTTTTATCTTTCTAACTTATTTTAGAAAATTTCGGCGGCATAACGACACGATACTAGAAACGGGACAAGGCCTAGCCTTATCCCCGGTCTAGTGAAGGCCCACGCCATTCACACATCAATCAAATCAATTTCATTATGCAAACCACAAAGTTTGGAGTAAGCGTCTAACCTAGCCTTACTCCTTCGCCTTATAACGGCGCACGTCTAATCCTAACCAATTTATCGATTCGATTTTTCCACACCACAAACCACATTCAAACCAATATCGCAATCAATCACCAAACAGTCAAACAAACAAGTCCATGGTCTGTGGACGATTGTGTCGGGTGCTACTAAGCACCGTCTGCATCCTAGTATATATATAACTAGAAAAGAAATAGAAAGGTGAGAAATTCTCACATATAGCTATCCTAGCTCCACGGCACTTCTTTTGCAGAAGTCTTCGTCGTTTCGCCCTTTTGTCACCTTCGTTGCTGCTTTCACTACATACGTAAAAATCGAATTTTTACTTCGCTATTCATATATAAAAATCGAATTTTTATTTCAAAGTTCAATATATAAAAATCGAATTTTTATTTCAAAGTTCAATATATAAAAATCGAATTTTTATTTCAAAGTTCAATATATAAAAATCGAATTTTTAGTTCAAAGTTCAATATATAAAAATCGAATTTTTAGTTCAAAGTTCAATATATAAAAATCGAATTTTTAGTTCAAAGTTCAATATATAAAAATCGAATTTTTATTTCAAAGTTCAATATATAAAAATCGAATTTTTATTTCAAAGTTCAATATATAAAAATCGAATTTTTATTTCAAAGTTCAATATATAAAAATCGAATTTTTATTTCAAAGTTCAATATATAAAAATCGAATTTTTATTTCAAAGTTCAATATATAAAAATCGAATTTTTAGTTCAAAGTTCAATATATAAAAATCGTTCTTTATGCCTTTTATAAAAATTTCAATTTTTATAACAAAGATTTGATCTTTCCTATGATAAAATAAAAAAAAATTCTTCTTTGAAAACAATGCAATTTCAGTTTTATATACTTAAAAAAAACAGTTTTCATCCTTAAAACTAAATCAGTTTTATACAAAAAAAAAAACACAGTTTTCATTCTTAAAACAAAATCAGGTTTATAAATAAAAAAAAAAACAGTTTTCAAATTTCTTTAAAAATAAAATAATAAAACAACTAAAAACTTACGGGGGGGTTTGGAGACGTCGGCGGCGGCTCGGAGGGGTGCTGGAGGTCGTGGGGGAAACGGCAGCAGGGGGGGTCGCCTTGCGTTGCGACTTCGATTTGGTTAGGGGGGGGGGGGTGTCGCGACTGGAGATGGGGGGTTCGGGCGAGGTCGAGGGTGGAGCGAGGTCATCGGGGAGGAGCTGGGCAGAGGGGGGGCGATGCGGTGGCGGCGGCTCTCCCTGCCGTCGCCCTCTTCTTTCCCTTTTTTTTTTCTTTTGAGATCGATTTCAAAATAGAAGGGGGGGGGGCCAGCGTAATAAGGGGAAGAATTTTTTTTTTTTTTTTTTTTTTTTTTTTTTTTTTCAATTTAATTATTTTATATTGCAAAATGTTGACTTTCACATACGAACACCGAACTGGGTCCAACGACTGTCATCCCTAACGTAACACCCCCATTCTGAACACAATGGGATATGTATCGCAAGCTGATTCGACTGTTTGAATCAGTTTCCGTTAAATTTACATTTAAATCACTATATTGAATTTTAAACGTACGTTTCAAATTACCGGGGCCACATACTAACTAGAAAAATTCCAGAAAAATATTTTCTAGCTTCGTATTGACGATACGGTCCTAACAAAACTAGTTTCGTCGAATTCTGAGACCGTTGGAAAAATGGCCATTTTCCAGTCGATTAAAATCAACTAAAACTGGTCAAACGCGTTTTTCTTTGCCACGCTCACCTATTGATTCGAAAAATTATGAAATTTGGAATCTAGCAATAATTTAACATCCCGGACCCAACAAAACTAGTTTCGTCGAAATCCGAGGTCGTTTGCAAAATGTCCATTTTTAAGGGCCTTATATATATAAAAATATATATAAATTCCACAGCGACTATTTCTAATTTTAAACTAGACATATCTTATCATTTCTAAAATGAAATCTCAGTTTGTTAACTTCGTTACAAAGATATAGTTATACAGATTCAAATATTTCTTGTTTCGTTCAATTCTGATTTATATTGAATTATGTATATTCATTTGAAATTAGAAATCGAATTTTCGAACTACCGCGCCATTTCCTATTCTATTTATAATTATATATAAATATTATATTCTAACGACGACGTATATAATATATACGTCGTAATTATATTCAAAATAAATTTCTCGTCGATATTATTTAAAATAATTCATAATAAATAGTCAAAATTCGCTAAAATCGCCGAAATAAAAATTTCAAACTGGCTCGCATTTTACGGGTTGTTAGAATCTCCCCCACTTAAAACTTTTCGTCCCCGAAAAGGAACAAAGTCGAAAGTGGTTTGATTATTCAACACTACGCTCGATCTGGCTTGCATTCTCTAACTTTTCAGTTTCTGAGAATTTTCAAAATTTCAAAAATTTGGCTAACACCCTAAATTTTCGAAAAATTTCGCCATAACCTCCCCTGCACCGGGAGCATCGGGGAATTTCAAATAGCTTCCCCGGTCCTTCAGATCACAAAAAGAAAAAGAAAAAGCCAAGCGGCTAGCCAATAGGCTCACAAAATCATCATCACCCAAACAAAACAGGAAATTATGTAGTAAACATGTACCTATTTGTCGGGCAAACAAATTTTATTCTCTGCTCTAGCCTCCTTGCTATGACCTGTTCAAAGATATATATGCATATGCACGCAAATGCGGCTAATTTCAATACAATTTATTATTTGATCAAATTAGGCATAATGGTTCAAAATTATCAAACAAATAAACAAACAACACAAACATCAATCAATTAGTGAATTAGAGTTTCAAATTCATAATTTCGATACATATACAGAAAATCATGTTTTTGATGCCAATTCACAACAATGTGTTCTAATTATATTAGTTTTGGTTCTCACACCAGCCTAATGGAAATATATAGAAACACACCTTCGTTACACGAATATAAATATTGATAATGCGGCCGCATTACCAAAACTATCTCCGGGCGACTAGAGTGTGATTCTATATCTATCCAGTATATTAAAACTTCGAATACACGCGGATCAGACGTATACGCAAAATCTATATATACTGGATTGTCCACACTAAATATAAATAAATAATCAAATACGAATAATTGATTTAAATTTTCAAAACAAAAATTTGTTTTCATTTTGAAAATATACTCTTCACACTCGTTCTAGGATACTACTGATCCCATCTCTAACGAGTCATCCTCATTGGATATTGCTAATCCAATATCTGATAAATTCTTTCGTATGGTTCTAATGTGTCTTGTTCTCTAGCTTTGTAAACCAAAGCTCTGATACCAACTGTGAAGACCCGTAACTTCCCCGTAAAGGAAAGCGCCGGATAGTTCGAGAACAAGCCACAACAAAACGCATACAGAAGAACATTTCATTGTATATTACAACAATGCATCAGATTACAAGAATATACAGAGTATAAAAGAATATTACACAGAAATATCAGAGATTTAAATTACATTTAAATACATAGCAGCGGAAAATAATACAATACACAACTAGAAGAGATATACGGATACAAAGCTTTCCGGATATCATTCCAGCTGTAAACCAGGATCCTGTGAATATAAATCTGCAAAACCAAAACTACTAGCTGCCCGTGTCAAAATAAGGGCACCCAGAGTTTAGGTCAAAACAATAAACTCCAGGTCAGTCATGTGACTGGTGTGAGAACTAAAACAGTTAATCTTTATTTTAAATCATTAGGTAAATCAAGGGACCACGCCGTATAACACGGAACGGGTTTCCTCCCAAGAATACCAGTGCATAAAACAAACAGCGCAATGCTAAATAAAGAAAAATGAAGCTGTTATAAGACCCAGGTCCCATCACACAATGCAACGCAGCCGAGGATAGGGTTTTCCCTTATAACAGCCAAGGAATGCTTGATACGGTTAAAACAAATCATTTGATACTATTATAAGTGCATAGTGTATAAAACACTTCAAATCATAAGTATCAATCATAGGCGGCATGAATGCCCCATACCACTATGTCGCCATATATAGGTTATACAATCAAAATCGCAAAGTCACGTATTTGGAAATTGGGTTTCCATCTATGAACCGAGGCAAAAGATAGTCCTCAACCGATTCGAGACGCTCTAGCCCGCCCCTCAGGACCCAGACTCAGGTGGGCCCTTGGATCGTCAGGGCCGGTCCACCGATGTGGATTAAAATGCCTGAACACTACGTTTCCCCACCCTATGGGGTGTAAGTCTGGTCCGTCAGCCGACCAGAATGCATCGGCCGAAACCGATATAACCGAGGCGCCTCGCAACAGCAACAACCACATAAGTCAAACTCGTCAGGGCGTGTAAAACCACTGACGCCACTTCTAACTAGAAAGAAACGCAAGTCCTCCCTGAGGTCCGTCTCCCGTTTTTGGTTCATACCTGGTGTGAAACACGCGAGGTAAACGTTACACAAAGCTACGCCACAAAGGCCGTGCTTTGATCATCACCACAAGACTTTGCTTTTCAACAGAAGCCTTGATCATTTGCATCTTAGCATGCCACACAGGCAAACCACTCTATGCAACCGATATCAGTCACACAGAATGAAATCCAATGTCAGACACACAGTCCATTTACAAGTCCGTTCTGGGCCTGAACGAAACCGGAGGCACCTAGTACCCCGCATATCCATCGATCTCCAAGTACGTCTGGACGATCACTAACTGTTTCCATCTTCTTGGGTGTAAGCCCAATCAAGATCATCAGTTATCACCCAAACGACGTGAAGACTTCCGGTCTTCGACCACCGTCTTCATCTTCGACATATCGTCGTATCAGTTATTCAGAATGGGATAAACCCGGTCTTTCCGAATAATTCGCGTATATATTATAAAAGTGTTACACAAACACAACATACGCCTCATTCCAATTCATTAGTCACTAACCGTAAATTAATCAAGAGAATAATTCCCCAAATATTAACCCCGAAGGCCGAAACCAACATCAGATCAATATTCAGAAAACCATTCTGCTTGGCCAACCGACAGTTAGTTTCTAAATTTCACATTCATAGGGAAAGATTCCCATTAATTTTATCAAAGATAAATTCTTGAATTTATTCTTTAATCAACTTTTGAATATCAATTCAAACTAGTCGGGATTAGCGAACCTTACCGAAGTAATCATTTGTTATAATTTCCCAATCCCAACCTATTCATCCCATGAAGTAAAACTGTGAATACTTCATATCTAACACCACAGTGTTATCGGTAAATTCAATTACCATTTCACGTTCAAATCTAATTAAAGATTTAACTATCGCCTGGAGCAAAACTGGTGATACTCCATTTTCGATCATTTCAATCTAATTAAAGATTCATTAAAACTCCACTTAGTTTTAATCTGTGACTGGGTTAAAGAATCAGTGTCATTTAAAACACGGTTCACGATAAACCCAAAGTCACATCCCATTAATTATCGGGTTAAAGAACAAGTGTTATTTAAAACACTGTTCACGATAAACCCAAAAATCAATATCCATTCAATTCCAATTAAATATTATTTAATTGGTACACTTCATTAAATCTAAATAAAAAGATTTAATCTTTTCTCAACTGGGTTCAAGAACAGTGTTAGTGAAGACACCATTCACGACAAACCCAAATCACATTCATTAATTATCGGGTTAAAGAACAAGTGTTATTTAAAACACTGTTCACGATAAACCCAAAAATCAATATCAATTCAATTCCAATTAAATATTATTTAATTGGTACACTTCATTAAATCTAAATAAAAAGATTTAATCTTTTCTCAACTGGGTTCAAGAACAGTGTTAGTGAAGACACCATTCACGACAAACCCAAATCACATTCGATATTCAATACAAGGCTCTGAATAGAAAATATATCGGCTTATATTCAATATCAAATTCTACGACTAACAAATGTCGTATTGGAAATAACGATATAAATATATATATCTTTCAAATTTCCATAACAACACCTGTATAATCACGAATTCCAACATCGAAATATTCCGAAGACAATTTCGATTCAAATCCACTCCAATGCAATCATTGGAAATTTTGGTTATTTTTAAAACCCTTTTTAAATTCAATTTATTTATTTAAAAATAAATAGAATTATATTTCTAGTTCAAAACTAGTTCATTTCGATAAAAATCCATTTTTATCTTTTCAAATATGGAGTTTTTCATCCCAATTCTTTCTAAATCATTTCTTATGATTTTACACAAATTATTACTATTTTTAATAATTTTATCAAGGCCCGTACAGTCGATTTCCATCAACGGCCATCGAACTGCACTTACAGCGACCTTTTTCGAATTTGATTTGGACATAATTCCAAATCCAACCGTTAGATTTCAAATTTCTAATATTCGTTAGAAAGCTCTTTTCGATACGAACCCAACGGTTCCGGTTTCAGGAGAATCCGACGGTCGGATCTCCCGTAATGTCCGTTTGAAATAAATGGTCGAAATTCGCGAACTGCCGCGGCGCGGCGCGTTCTATTCAGGCCATTATATTATATATAATATATATAATATATATTTCATCGATTTCTATTTAAAACGAATTATATAAATAGTTTTAAAATTCGTTTCAAAATCTATTTCAACTTCCATTTCAATTCAAGGCAAAATTGAATTCTTCTTTATAAATTCGTTTTAAAATTCATTTCTATTCAATTCAAATTTCAATTCAATTTGAATTCATTTCAATTCGCTTTCAATTCCATTTGAATTCGTTTTCAATTCAATTCATTTCGAAATCATTTTCAATTCATTTCGAATTCGTTTTCAATTCAATTCATTTCGAAATCGTTTTCAATTCAATTCATTTCGAAATCGTTTTCAATTCAATTCATTTCGAAATCGTTTTCAATTCATTTCATTTCGAAATCGTTTTCAATTCATTTCGAAATCGTTTTCAATTCATTTCATTTCGAAATATTCGATTTCGAGATTACTTTTCAATATTCATTTCAAAATGAATAAAATCGATAAATATCGTTTACGTCTAAATGGCGTCAATCTAATCAACACGGCTTCATAAATTTCTATTTTCAAATATTCTATTTCAAATATTTCCTATTATCAAAATATTTGTTATTATCAAAATATTCTTTATTTTCACGATTGGAATGAGGCCCAATCAATTACCATATAAAATTAATTATATGGATTTTCATACACCACATGTATATAATAACATTGAAAATAATCAACCATCAACCAAAGTGCACTACACTGTATAAGCATCAACTATAGATATTCAACGCTTATAACAGCCTGTCAATCAATCGATCGACATATTTAATCAATCAGGATGAGTGAAATTCATATTTCATCCCAACACCCGTGTGGGGTTTCAAACAATCAAACACAGATTTTAGTTGTGCAGTTGGGCGATGTGTAAAATTTATCGTCCCAATCAATGTCATTCAAATAAGTGTACATAAACAAACCGTCTGGTTTGTAAATGAATATTTATTTATTCACATTCACGTTAAAAATTATATTTTTAACGATAAAACATTTTATTTCAACCTATGAATTTCTATTCAATTTATTCTTTAAATAAAATGATATTTTTATCTTTCTAACTTATTTTAGAAAATTTCGGCGGCATAACGACACGATACTAGAAACGGGACAAGGCCTAGCCTTATCCCCGGTCTAGTGAAGGCCCACGCCATTCACACATCAATCAAATCAATTTCATTATGCAAACCACAAAGTTTGGAGTAAGCGTCTAACCTAGCCTTACTCCTTCGCCTTATAACGGCGCACGTCTAATCCTAACCAATTTATCGATTCGATTTTTCCACACCACAAACCACATTCAAACCAATATCGCAATCAATCACCAAACAGTCAAACAAACAAGTCCATGGTCTGTGGACGATTGTGTCGGGTGCTACTAAGCACCGTCTGCATCCTAGTATATATATAACTAGAAAAGAAATAGAAAGGTGAGAAATTCTCACATATAGCTATCCTAGCTCCACGGCACTTCTTTTGCAGAAGTCTTCGTCGTTTCGCCCTTTTGTCACCTTCGTTGCTGCTTTCACTACATACGTAAAAATCGAATTTTTACTTCGCTATTCATATATAAAAATCGAATTTTTATTTCAAAGTTCAATATATAAAAATCGAATTTTTATTTCAAAGTTCAATATATAAAAATCGAATTTTTATTTCAAAGTTCAATATATAAAAATCGAATTTTTAGTTCAAAGTTCAATATATAAAAATCGAATTTTTAGTTCAAAGTTCAATATATAAAAATCGAATTTTTAGTTCAAAGTTCAATATATAAAAATCGAATTTTTATTTCAAAGTTCAATATATAAAAATCGAATTTTTATTTCAAAGTTCAATATATAAAAATCGAATTTTTATTTCAAAGTTCAATATATAAAAATCGAATTTTTATTTCAAAGTTCAATATATAAAAATCGAATTTTTATTTCAAAGTTCAATATATAAAAATCGAATTTTTAGTTCAAAGTTCAATATATAAAAATCGTTCTTTATGCCTTTTATAAAAATTTCAATTTTTATAACAAAGATTTGATCTTTCCTATGATAAAATAAAAAAAAATTCTTCTTTGAAAACAATGCAATTTCAGTTTTATATACTTAAAAAAAACAGTTTTCATCCTTAAAACTAAATCAGTTTTATACAAAAAAAAAAAAAAAACACAGTTTTCATTCTTAAAACAAAATCAGGTTTATAAATAAAAAAAAAACAGTTTTCAAATTTCTTTAAAAATAAAATAATAAAACAACTAAAAACTTACGGGGGGGTTTGGAGACGTCGGCGGCGGCTCGGAGGGGTGCTGGAGGTCGTGGGGGAAACGGCAGCAGGGGGGGACGCCTTGCATTGCGACTTCGATTTGGTTAGGGGGGGGTGTCGCGACTGGAGATGGGGGGTTCGGGCGAGGTCGAGGGTGGAGCGAGGTCATCGGGGAGGAGCTGGGCAGAGGGGGGGCGATGCGGTGGCGGCGGCTCTCCCTGCCGTCGCCCTTTTCTTTCCCTTTTTTTTTTCTTTTGAGATCGATTTCAAAATAGAAGGGGGGGGGCCAGCGTAATAAGGGGAAGAAATTTTTTTTTTTTTTTTTTTTTCAATTTAATTATTTTATATTGCAAAATGTTGACTTTCACATACGAACACCGAACTGGGTCCAACGACTGTCATCCCTAACGTAACACCCCCATTCTGAACACAATGGGATATGTATCGCAAGCTGATTCGACTGTTTGAATCAGTTTCCGTTAAATTTACATTTAAATCACTATATTGAATTTTAAACGTACGTTTCAAATTACCGGGGCCACATACTAACTAGAAAAATTCCAGAAAAATATTTTCTAGCTTCGTATTGACGATACGGTCCTAACAAAACTAGTTTCGTCGAATTCTGAGACCGTTGGAAAAATGGCCATTTTCCAGTCGATTAAAATCAACTGAAACTGGTCAAACGCGTTTTTCTTTGCCACGCTCACCTATTGATTCGAAAAATTATGAAATTTGGAATCTAGCAATAATTTAACATCCCGGACCCAACAAAACTAGTTTCGTCGAAATCCGAGGTCGTTTGCAAAATGTCCATTTTTAAGGGCCTTATATATATAAAAATATATATAAATTCCACAGCGACTATTTCTAATTTTAAACTAGACATATCTTATCATTTCTAAAATGAAATCTCAGTTTGTTAACTTCGTTACAAAGATATAGTTATACAGATTCAAATATTTCTTGTTTCGTTCAATTCTGATTTATATTGAATTCTGTATATTCATTTGAAATTAGAAATCGAATTTTCGAACTACCGCGCCATTTCCTATTCTATTTATAATTATATATAAATATTATATTCTAACGACGACGTATATAATATATACGTCGTAATTATATTCAAAATAAATTTCTCGTCGATATTATTTAAAATAATTCATAATAAATAGTCAAAATTCGCTAAAATCGCCGAAATAAAAATTTCAAACTGGCTCGCATTTTACGGGTTGTTACAATTCCTCAACAGTTATTTTATTGTTTTCATATATTGTGATATATGATGGGATATATAATCTGTTGTCAATTATATGTGTTTGAACGATATTGGTCATCATTATTTGATATGTTGAATACCATAACATACCGAAATGTTGATAAAGGGGAATTTTTCAAAGTGATATTTGAAAATAAAATATTTATAAATGGAATATTTATTAATGGAATATTTATAAATAAGAAATATTTATAAATTGGAATATTTATAAATAGGAGATATTTAGAAAATGGAAAATAAAATCAAAGAATAGATTTGAAAAGGAAATATTTGCAAACCATTTGCAAATAGAATAATAGAAAAGGAAATATTTGCAAACCATTTGCAAATAGAATAATAGAAAAGGAAATATTTGCAAACCATTTGCGAATAGAATAATAGAAAAGGAAATATTTGTATAATCATTTACAAATAGAATTGATAGGAAATATTTAGAAAATAAATAGGGTTAAAAAGGGAAATTTATTTATAACGGAATAGGACGTTATAAAAGGGAAAACGTTATAAAAGGGAAATCATTTTTAAAGTGAAGAACCGATACTAAAAGTAAATCTTTAAAAAAAGAATAAACGTTGTTAAAAAGGAAATCTTTATAAAGCGAAAAAGTTAGTAAATCAAATATGGTATTCGAAAGGAGTTAAATCGAATTAGTTATTCGAAAGGAGTTAAATCAAATATAGTTATTCGAAGGGAGTTAATCGAATATGGTATTCGAAAGTTAGTCAATCGAATATGGTATTCGAAAGTTAGTAAATCGAATATGTTATTCGAAAGGGGTTAGTCGAGTCGAGTTAGTTTGATAGAGTTAACCAGTTAGAGTTAATCGATAGTGTTAAATCGAACTAGAGTTAAATCAAACTAGAGTTGAATCGAACTAGAGTTAAATAAATAAGAGTCATTCGAATTAGTTATTCGAATGGAGTTAAACACAAAGAAGTTATCGAATTAGTTATTCGAAAGGAGTTAAGTAAGGAGTTAAGTAAAAAGAGTTAATCGATTAGGGTTAAATAAATAGAGTTAATCGAATTTAGTTTATTCGAAGAAAGATTTTAGAATCTAGTTATTCGTAAGAGAGATTATCAAATATAGTTATTCGAAGGGAGGAGTTATCGAATAGAGATTTATTCAAAGGGGGAGTTATCGAATAGAGATTTATTCGAACGAGAGTTACGTAAGGAGGTGTTAAAGTGTTAAAGGATGAACTTAACCTATTTCGAGATTTGAAATGTTGTTCAGTTAAGGTCTGAGAGGTAGTTATACCCCAACTTGATTGACTTCGTTTTTAATTTAGAAATGGTTAAGGTTCGAGAGTGAAAGTGGTTAAGTGAATTTAGTAAATAAGTATAGTGGTTTGAGTTGTCGTCGCGATGTTGATTTAAACATCTGTTTAAATCCAAGTAAAGAAGATTTGGAAATGTTTTCCAAATAGAATCAGAAACGTAATCAAATATTGAAATAGGAAATATGAATATATATATATATATGTATATATATATATATGAATGATGGTTGATCGATATAATTTCCATCTAGAAATAATATCGTTGTTTGCACACGTACTTTTCTTTAATAGTTAAATCACAGACTATCGAAGTTTTGACCATTTTAACGTTGTTAATATGGAGAGACCGGTTGGATTATTATCCAAAGAACCACTCTGTATTTGCATAAGCGTTGCGAATCATATATGCCAAAGGATATTGAAGACGGAGTTATGCAAGGCTATCCTGTTTACAGAATAGTGCCTTCGGTTCATCCTGTTCCTGGATGACATGTATGGACGGATGTCTGACAGAGTATTTCCAGACGATCACGTGTATTGATTTCTCCAACCGTACCAAGAGTGGAAGCGGAGAAGGAAACTTCTTTTAGCTAACACATAATGTATGGTTGAGGACGTCAATCGGTGATTTGATGGATTTGACGATGTGGCATTCAAAGTGAATCTGGTGTGATGATAAAGCGTAGCTTCTAGCCTCACATCCGGTAAATGACAGAAATCGGGCAGGCAACATGGCTAAGTCGGTCGCACCGAATTGGGTGTATAATCACCTGATCTAGAGTTTCATTTACTTCTAAAAATCTATTGCTGATGTTGTCCCATTCGGGGAACGGTTGCTGATCCCAACCGTTGGTGATATACATTCGATACACTCAAGCGAAATGAGTGGTCGGTCATGTGTGGCCGGGTTGCAAGATGTTCTTGTTGAACCCAGTGTATTCCTCTCTAGCGGTACACTAGCGAAACGTGGTTCCATACCTTGTCATAGTTGGAAATCCATTACCCAATACGTGCTTGCGGTTTTGATTGTATACTATATATGTAGAACGTGAGATGAAAGTGTTTCTGCTAGATGATTATTATATTGTGGTTGATAGACATTATTATAATATCAAAAGGTTTTTGATATAAAGATAATTTGGATTCTCATAAGGGGAAAACCCGTTCCGTTATACGGCGTGGTCTTATGAGATACCGTTTACTTGTTCAAACTATTTTAAACTGTTTTACTCATACCAGTCCCATGACTGACCCGGAGTTTATTTGTTTGTTCCCTAAACTCTTGGGTGCCTAAATTTGTATGGGCAGTCAAGTAGTCGGGATTTACAGATATACTGGAAGAGCTTGGAGCAGGAGGATTCAGGATTATATAGCTATAGTTATTTCCGCTGTGTTGTAAGTGCTGTACTTTGATAATGATATGTATATTCAAGTACAGATTTGTATTTCAAAGTTATGTTATGAAATATATTTATTCGTTCCGCTGTGAGATTCGTGTTACTCTGATATTGTGTTCTTCTTCTTCTTCTATTCTAAGTTTCTATCTTATCTATTCTCACCCTCTAATTTCTTTCATTAATGACCGATATTTTTCGATGTTTGGTTAGTCGACATCGTGTTTATGTCGATAACCAAAGTCGTCAAAAACCCGGGTCATTACAACTACCATACTAGTACTAAGGTGTAGAGACTCAACCACAGAATTAGATATAAATGATGTGAAGCGCCAAAATAAAAAGTGTTCTTATAGGATGATTGGAAAGAGAAACCAAACCTTCCACAGAAACTTTCCTACCTCTATCTGGAGCACTGGTCACGAAAGCATGCACCTGCCCTCTAGAAGCTCCTGCCTTTGACCTTGTCCTTGCTTCTTCGGGGGTGCCCCTTAGAAAAGGGTTCGACCTCTCCACAACCGAAACAAGCATTCTTCCTTCTTTTGCAGTCGTTGATCAAATGACCCTCGCGTCCGCAATTATGGCACTTCCTCTTATCCTTAACCTTGTCGTTCTTTCCTCCCTTCTTTTGTTGTTGTTGTTGTTGTTGTCCCTTTTTAGGCCATACTTTCTTGTTTTGTGTTTCCTCCACCTCAACTTCTTTCTTTTCAGCTTTATCCTCCTCATGCATCAATGCCATATCAACGAGCCTTTGAAAAGTTTCTCCGATTGGAATATGGGACATAGCGAACCCATGGAGGGGTTCATTCAATCCTCTAGCAATTCGTAAAGCTTTCTTACGCGGGGTATCTACTAGTTCCAACCCAACCTTGCTAGTTGGTCGAAATTGTTAACATACTCTTTGACAGTCATGCATCCTTGCTTGAGTGTTAGAAACCTTTCCATTTGCATGCTTTTCTCAGCTTGAGGTAGAAACTTCATTTCAAACCTCTACCGAAAATTATCCCAAGTCTCCACTGGTCGCCTTGCTTACGTCACTTCCCACTAGAATGAAGCCTAACCTTTCAGCAGCCAAGCAACTAGTTGAATCTTCCTACGATCGTCCACTTCGAAAATTCCAAACAAATCCTCCATCTCTTTGAGCCAATTCCTTGCCTCTATGAAAGTTTTGGTTCCTCGAAATGGCTTTCCATCCATAGCACAGAAATCTTTGCAGATCTTAGAGAAATTATCTGCTCGCGAAGGAGGAGGATGAGGAGCAGCGGGTGCAGTTGGGGGAGGAACGTCTGCTTGGCCACCGGCGGAGGCCTCTAGATACTTATGGTACCAACCTGGTATAGTAACTCCCTCAGGATTATTAGGTTCCCAAGGCATGCTGAAAAGAAAAGGAATTCAAACAGAGAACCGAAAGATATTACATATAGCTTTAGGGAATATGTTTTTCAAAATAGACTTTTATTTTTAAAATGCTTCCTTTTAAAACCTTTTTTGAAAATAATTTTCAAAATCTTTTATCCGATCTGGTAACCTTCAGATCTGATACCTAGTGTGACAGCCCACGTCCGTTAATCTCACTCATTAAGAGAATGCATTAAGTTTTGTGAAGCGTTATAGGTAAACAGAAACAGAAATATTACAAGACAGATATAAAATAGCAGCGGAATTTAAAAATTTTTATTAAGCAGAAAACATGATGGTTCAAAACATAGTTACATCATAAGTCTAAAATGCACAAAACCCAACATATCAATTTTAAAAATTATGTCTTGTACTTAAATCATCAGAGTACAATAATAAAAGAAGCATAATCCCCAAAACATAGCCATAGTAGAGAGATATGTAATCAAGCAGTACATCTAAACAGCTCCAAGCAAGATGAAAGCAGATTCCTGATCAAGCATGAGTATTCCCACCCTGAGAACATGGAGGGAGAAATGGAAGAGAAAGAGGAGGAAACAAAATGGGTCAGCCATAAAGTCCGGCAAGTCCAGTTACTTTTGGCATATAAATAAGTAAAAGTACCATGACAGACATATAAAGTGGATAAGAGAGATAACATCATAAAAGGCTGGTATGACAAGGTAAACAGGATAAACGTGATAGATTATATTGTGCTTCTCCAATACTTTCTATTTCTATGCACCAATACTAGTATAACCAGAATGAGACGATCCCCAACAAGCATAAGATGGTAGACTTAGGCATACTTCTAGTGAGAGGTTTTACCCCATACAATAACAGGCAGCCCAACATACCAGAGTTACCCCTAAGGATAATAACGGACTCCTAAACATACCAGAGTCTAGATGTACCCTAATTAGTACCCCAATCGATTGGCTCTCAACTCCGTAGATACCCTGTGTTGTCCCCAAAGTAGGATGTATCACTTCCTAAAGTGGCAACCCTTCATTTTCAGGATGTGCACAACCATATCTACAGTTGTCATGGTGTCTAAACCTTCTCTGTCGGACCCATGTACGCACATGACCCCGTCGGAATGCACCGACCGCAACGTCCCCTACTTTTGGATCTCTTACAATCAGCCCAGTAAGCGTGCCCCGACTCCAACCTAGTTAGGAGTACTCATTTGATACCTATGTGTGGGTTACTAACTGAAACGGGTCCCACACTCAAGATGATACAAGCTTCCCTCTACGTTTGCATCCCCAATACTAGGTTTTCCACAGGTTATGCCATACTAGAGTAAAAGATTGCATAACTCACATGTTAAGTTTGTAGGCCTATATATAAATATTACCCACCAACCGAAGATATACTTAACCCTCCCACTGTTTCATACAATTTTAATTAATCCCTACTCAAGTTAACATATACAATCCCTATGGATTCAACTAGGTTAAGTATTCAAGTTTATTACCATATTCATTTTTGGTTATAATGTACTAGACCTCCCACATTAAGCCTACAACTTGTGGATGTTGGATATGTCGGGCGGGTCCAGGCAGACTTCTTCCACAAGACGGACTTAACCTCGTGTCTTAGCACGTCACATGTTTATGCACTTAGACCCCTCACATTATATTCACCACTTGTGGTCGTTGGATATGCCGATCGGTTCTGGGAAGACTTCCACCATAAGTGTAGTCTAACCTCATGTCTAGGGTGAGCAATATTCGGTTCAAACTGAATTAATCGACTAAACCGGTTCATTTTGGTCGGTTTGGTTCAGTTTTAAAACTAAATCGATTTGAATTCAGTTTGTAAAATAATTTTTTTGGTTATCGGTTTAACCGAAATTTTAATTTATCATCTAATTTTACAATATTGTAGTACTTTATATAATTAGTTTAGCTGTATAATACAAAGACATTTGTTGCAAATAAATCAAATCTTATTATAAACATAAATTTTACTATGTAAAATTTATCCAAACATGAATTTATATTATATCTTGAGTGAATTCATCATTTGAAAAAAAATACATTCTTCAAATTCGGTTACCGATCGAATTAACCGAAATTAATTCGGTTCGGTTCGATTTGGAAAATTTTCGGTTTCAATTCAGTTTGAGTTTTTTTAGCTCCAAACAAACCGAACCGACCGAAAGCTCACCCTTACTCATGTATTAAGCGCGGTTACAATTTCTAATTACTGTAATTCTAGGGATTTCCATCATTAACCACTTATTCCTATGTAATTATAGGTTTTCATGCCCCCTTTTCAAGTTATATTTATCATGTAACATATGCCCCAAATTCTAAATCACACTTTGATTTATGCCCCCAAATCCATATTCATGTATTACATTCAATTTATGCCCAAACTTCCAAATACAAATTATGCCCCAATTTTAACGTTTTCGCCTTGTTCCCAGTTTCACACGTTCGTATATTTCAGCGGTATGCCTAGGCTCGAAGGTAGCCTAGCTATAAAAGAAAAAGGGAAAAGAAGAAGGGAAGAGAACAGGAATAAACATAATAACCAGATTGACAAATGATGGCAGGAATAGGCATAGCAACTAATAAACATACAGTGACAAAGTTGGGCATATTGACAAGATATGCATATAGGAATAGATCTGATGAACATGTGATAGTAGAACTGATTCTAACATAATAGGGACATCATAAACAGGCATGATGAGATCTAAACAATGAATTAGATCAACAAACAATAGCAGATCTGGCCTGATAAATAGGTATAGGCTTAGATCTAGTTCATAGCCATGTCAGAATAACTAAGATACACAGGTTATAGCAGACCTAATATGATTCAAATAATCACAAGCTTAGATCCAAGTTATAGTCATGTCAAGATTAACTTTAAGTATTTAGATTTAAAAATAATGTAGACTCATTGTGCTTGGATCTAAGAAATAGAAGAGTAATTGCAGATGTTGAATCACATATCTCTGAATTAGTCTAACTCCCATTGTAGAAGAAGAACAAGCTATTTTAGTCTAGGCAAAGGCAACATCTAGCCCTCCATTGTTTTTGAGTGAAGAAAACAATGGGTATAGGGTCTTATTTATAGCTTGGAATCAACGATCTTGTAACGACCCGTATTTTCAGTGATATATAATTAATTAATTTAATTATTTAAATAGTGATTTAGAGAATTAAATGGCCGTTTAATTAAATAATATTGAATATTTAATTAATACGAATAATAGAATAATATATATTAAATTTTGAAATAGTCAGAAATAGGGAATTGACAATAATGTGTGCAATAAACAATTCAAAATATATATATATCAGTTTAGAGTTAAATTATATTCATGAATATGTATTTTAGACGAAGTTTGAATGTATAGAATATAATATAATTATTATCAAGCTCAAAATGGTGCGGCAATTCGCTATTTGGCGATTTGAACTTCAGCTGAATATACAGGGTCCGTTTTAAATCGGATTTCTGTGAAACAAGAAAGTACAAAGCTGGTGAAGTATATTTTTCTAATGGAAGAGAAAAATCGGGATTTCTTCGTGTAGATTTGAGTTATGCCCAAATTAAATTTTCAGAAAAACAGCGCCATAACCATTTAAAAACCCTAACTGTTTTTTTTCATTTTATAAAAGGATTTCTATTTTTAATTGAATATCGAGTTGACCCAGATTTGAAAGATCGAGTTATAACTCCATATATATTTATTATGGAGCTGTATGATATATATTGTGGATATATACGATAATATTTATTTTTAATATTTAATTTAATTATTTTTAAATATATTTATATATTTAAATGGATTATTTTGAGCTTTAAAAATAGCCAATTTTGCAAATGACCTCCGTTTTCGACGAAACCAATTTTTTTGGATCCGTAATATTAAATTATTGCTAAATTCCAAGTTTCATTATTTTTGAAGTCAGTGTATGGCCGTACGGATTTTTAATATGAAAAACAGTCAGTATTTTGAAGGTTAAAATACACTGTGTGAGCAAATGGAGTCGGAATTTGACGAAACAAGTTTTGTTGGGTCCGTAATGTCAAACTCTAGTTATATGTCCATTTCCATGATTTTTGAATATCATATGTTGTTGTACGAATTTTTAGAAGACAAATAAAAACGAAATATCTAAAGAAAAATATCTATAAAATATCTAGATATTTACCTACCCTATAAATATGCATCTAACCTCCTCTAAACCTAAATCACTTCTTCGGTCAACAGAAAAAGGTGTCGCTTCCTTTTCTTTCTTCAACGTAAAATCTCCATCTTCAAAAATCAAAGTAAAATCAAAACAAATACTATAAATTATAATACTTATGTATTTGAGTTTCTTGGGAGTTTCTCTTCATTTTGGGACGAATTTTGTGAGGTGCGATCGACTTTCTGAAACGAGGGTTTTGTACAGCTTCGACTATGGCGAACTAGGGTTGAGCACCATTGGAAACTAAAGCCTTGATTGGTGAATTCGAGTTCATAATGGGATTGAGGAGGAGTGGTGGAACTTGTCAGCAAAGTTTGGGCGAAATCGAGATGCAAAAACGTCGATACCTACTGTTGAGTTTCCCCCTACTGTTTGAACGCAGTCAAGAAAAGAGGATCCGAGCTTTGCAAGAATGGTATGAGGAAATAGAGGGGTTCATGAGAAATATTGTGGTGATTTTTCCTTGATTTTAAAATGAAGGGAGGAGGAGGTATTGGGGGTTGAAAAATCGGCTATGGTTTGTAAATACACGAAGGAGCGGATTTTCTTGGTTTGGGGAAGATAAGTAAAGCGGGTTGGGGAGGGGGGGCAATGGGCCTGTTTGAAAGGTTAAAGCCCAATTTGGAATTTTATTCAAGTTTAATTTAAATTAAATGGAATTCAGACTTGTAAATTCAATAACTTGTTCGTACGGTATCGAAATTCAGTGAAACAAGATCTGATAGGATCGTATGGATGAGCACTACGCAATGGAACTGACTGGGAGTGAATCGAAGATCGTTACAATTTATAGCGAAATAAATTGTCCATCTGAATCAAGCGATGGTTATCGTTATTAACGATGATCGTCCAATGTGAGTAAAACTCACCAACTCTGAACAGTTATATTTTTATAACGTATTCTTAGAACTGATAATTATCTATTGATTGTTGTGTGTTAACTATTTGGTTGAATTGCTTATGTATTGGTTGAAATTATAGATAACGATATATATATATATATATATATAAAAATCATTAATCTAATATCGATTATGTTTAGCAGAATATTTCATAGTGAAATATTATCGATGTTAATTATGTTGTTTAAACATTTGTAATGCAGGGAAACAGGTTGGAGGGATCCAACTGGATTCCTTAATATTTATAATACTGTTGTTTTCATATATTAAAATATATGATGTATAATCTGTGTTGATTATGTGTGTTTGAATGATATCAATCATTGTTATTTAGTATTTTAGATACCGTATGAAATACTGGGATGTAAAAAGGGGATTTTCAAAGTGTATTTTGAAAATGAATTATTTATATAAAATCAATGGATTTTATATATAAAAGGAAAAGGGTTTTATAAAAGAGAATTGTAATGACAAGGAATTTCGCTCGATCCGAATCGATCGCTAAACCGACCAAGACCGCTCGAAACCCCTGATTGTTTTGAGAACACGACAAATCGGAACACAAACAGAAGAACATTTCATTGTTTATTACAACAATTCCATCGGAATACAAGAATATACAGAGTATAAATAAAATTACACATCAGAAAAATATCAGAGATTCAATTTACATTACATAGCAGCAGAAAATAATACAATACACAACTGAAAGAGATATACAGATACAGAGCTTTCCGGATATCATTCCAGCTGTAAATCAGGATCCTGTGAATATAAATCCGCAAAACCAAAACTACTAGCTACCCATGTCAAAATAAGGGCACCCAGAGTTTAGGTTAAAACAATAAACTCCAGGTCAGTCATGTGACTGGTGTGAGAACTAAAACAGTTATTAATCTTTATTTTAAAGTTAGATAAATCAAGGTACCACGCCGTATAACACGGAACGGGTTTCCTCCCAAGAACACAAGTGCATAAAACAACAGCGCAATGCTAAATAAAGAACAATGAAGCTATTATAAGACCTAGGTCCCATCACACAATGCAACACAAGCCGGAGGATAGGGTTTTACCTTATAATAGCCAAAGAATGCTTGATACGCCAAATTTCATCTTTATTTATTACTATAAGTGTGTAGTGTCAAAACAATTTCAATTATAAGTATCAATCATAGAAGACATACGTGCCTCATACCACTATGTTGCCATATATAGGTTTTATAATCAAAACCGCAAAGTCACCTATGGGAAGTTGGGTTTCCTTCTGTGAACCGAGGCAAAAGATAGTCCACTGCCGAATTCGAGACAATCTAGCCTATGTCTCAGGATCATAGCTCGAGTGACCCTTGGATCTTCAGGGCCGGTCCACCGATGTGGATTAAACTTAAACCCTGGACACTGTGTAACACCCCACGTCCATTAATGTCACTTACAAAGGGAATGCATTAACTTTCATGGAGCATTTTAAGTGTGTGTAGAACAGAAACTTAACAACAAGAAAGATATAAACAGTACTAATACTTTAAAACTTTACTTCATTGCAGCGGAAAATACATAAGTTTGATTACATCATCAAAACTAGAGTTAAAGTACATAATATCCATCTTGACCAACTTAAAGTACATAAATTGAAAGACATAACCCCGGTACAAAATAGCCATAAATAAGAGAGGCTGAACTTTACTTCAGCGATCCAAGAAACTTCTGAAAGAAAGAAATACAACTGTCCAAAATCAAGCTCCATTGGTGCTAGTTCCAACATGAGCACCTTGGGGGGGGGGAGGGGGGAGGGGGGAAGGAAGAAAAAGGAGGAAACAAAGGGGGTTAGACATAAAGTCTGGCGAGTGCGATAACTTTAACAATATAATTACCAAAATAACTAGGCTAAGGCATAAGTTGGAAAATAAGGAAATGACTGTGAACAATTGAGTACGGTAGAGTATACAAGGAAATAAGATGAACAACGATATCGTTAAAGCGCACCTAAACCACTATAAGATAATTACTATACTGCACCACCACTACTATACTGCACCACCACTAGTCACCCTAAGGTTGATCCCGCCTACAATACTTTAACAATGATAATGGTAGTTTCGTGCACCCCTAGCTGCCTTCATAGGTGCCGCCTGCCCCTATCTCCACTAGGTGTACCCACTGCCCCCATACGATCGGCTCCCTAACTCGTAGATACCCGTGCTGGCCCCACAGTGGGGTGTATCACTCCCTAAAGTGGCAACCCGATACCACCAATGATGCATGGCTTATACCTACACGATGTAACAACGTCTTACCTACCAGCCTGGGTCCACACACGCATATGAACCCGTTGGACTTGCGTTGCCACCGCTAACCCGGTTTTACAGTCAAGCCCAGTATGCGTGTCCCGTCCTCGACTTGGGTCGAGCCCACAAAGATACGTATGGGTTACTGGTTGAAACAGGCCCCCATTACTTGACACAAGCTATCCACCTAAGCTTGGTCCCCTCTAGTACATCCCACTTAACCCTCTTCTTAGTCATGTTCACTTACATGTTTCAATTTTGGTTACGTGTTTCTAATCATATTTCAAATGCCACCCAAGGCACCCACTAGATTCCATATGCCACCCAAGGCACCCACTTAACCCCCTCATGTCCCACTACATGTTTATCTGGTTAAGTGTTTCTTAATTCATTAAGACCATAACCTCATAAAGACCTCTGACATTAGACTGGCATTTGTGGCAGCTGGATTTGCCGGGCGGGTCCGGGCAGTCTTACACCACAAACAAGCCTAACCTCGTGTCTTTACAACTGTTACACATTTAATTTATGCCTAAGACCTCTCACATTAGACTGGCACTTGTGGCAGCTGGATTTGCTGGGTGGGTCCGGGAAGTCTTACACCACAAAAGAGCCTAACCTCGTGTCTTAGACGATTAATTACTCCTAATTAATCATTCCCCAATTTGAATTAATTTCCCTATTCAAATTATATATCAATTCCAAATTTAACTATGGTCATAATTGACAAAATTATGTCCATCTATTTATGGTATGTAAAATCATACCAATTTTCATCACAAATTTATTTTATGCCATTTAAGGCATTTATGCCAATTCTTAATATTAAATCTTTTAATATTATCCCATTGCCCCACGTTGTACGTTCGTTCGTTTAACATAAAATATACGTTAGACTCGAATAGTCTAACTCAAGAAATAAAGAGAAAACATCACAACATACATATAGATAAAACTAGATCTAAACATAGGGTGAACCTGCATGTGTGAATGATGTTCTACATCTAAAACTTGCATAGGCCAAAGTTACAACTTGCATAAAACTACGTATGTCAAAGATCCAAATCTAAAGGTGTAAACTTGTTAAGATAATGGTCACAACTTGCATAAATCATGTATGTCATGGATCTACATCTAAAGGTGTAAACTTGCATCTGAACATGTAAACTAACATGTAGAATTTAGCATAGAACTCACACATGTCATAGCCTACTTTAGATCAAATTTTCACATAAACTAGATGTCATGAAACATATAAGGTTACATATAATTTTCCCCAACTTGCATATGATTCATGTCTAAATCAAAATCTAAACTTGCATACATACATATGTTTTATCATATGAATCAACGTAACCAAACTAGCATGTGAACAACATGATGATTTGTTTATACATAAGCTAATCATAGAATTGCAACATAGATGATAGCTTCATAACTTTACAACATAGATGATCACAACATAACGTCATAGAATTTACAACATGTATGATAACATCACAATTTTACAACATAAATAATAACATGCGGTCAATAATTCACATCATATCCAAATATTCCACATCATAACTCAATCCAATTAAATTGCTAATTATTTTATTAAAGAAATCAAACTCACAACTCAAAGAAGGTCTTGAGTTCTGAATTCTGAGTTCTGAAGTAGTAATAGCTTTCCTTTGAAGTAGATTCGTTGTTAGAGTTGAATTGAATTGAATTTGATTAGCTTTCTTCCTCTCTAATTGGTGGCGACTATTCTGAATTGCTAGGTGACGGCATGGAGGCCATGAATCTAATTTTATTTTGATTTTAGGGTTTGAGTCTATAGGTGTTTGTATAGAGTTTAAGATTAGTTTAGGCCGTCCGATCAACCCAGAATTAATCCCAGCCAATCAGATCAGAAACCCTAATGAGTCAGCACACAGTCACAAACAGGTCATCAATCAAATCTGCCCGGGGGTGGGGCAGGTCGACCCCCAGGTCGACCCTATGGTCTACCTTGCCCTGGCGGGAATTTTCCCGCCTAGCCCCTCTGACTCTGAAATTTGAATTTTCTGAAATCTGTTTTAAATTTTCTGAAACTTCCGATGGCCATAACTTCTTTATACAAAGTCCAATTCACACAAACTCGGACTCTAACTCAACCAGAATTCTGAGACGAACACAATGGCGCAACCCGTTTCCCTTAATTCTCACATTTAGTTATTCTTTAATTTGTTATTATAGTGTTAACAGAAATACGTGGGGTTACATTCTCCCCTCCTTAAAGGATTTCGCCCCCGAAATCTCCAAGTTAAGGAGAATGCATATCCTAACATCCAAACAACCATCTACTCAACCATCAAACACCGGCATCCATTGTCCTTATAAAATTCCTAATGTTGTATGAACATATGCAAGAAATGTGTGTATATGCTCTCTATCTAATGCAAAATCAGGCGGTCTACTGATTCAGTTGACCTCCTTAATGCAAATCATGATAGTGCCATGCGTCCATTATGTATGTGAAAGAATCCTATCGATACATTTCTATATGTGTGCACAACCATTCACCAAAATGCAACATCCATGTGATAGCACAACCATTATACATTCATTAACTTAAATATGTACACACATTTATATGCAATATAAAGTGACTGAGCCGATCTAGTGCCTAAAGTGTGTGTATATGCATCCACGAGCAACCAGTAGCAAACACTTGCATCCATCATACATAACATGTCTCAAACACATGTTTCAACCATAGGACTACCCTATCTAAAGGTCAAAGATACTAGCGAGAGGACATACTAAAGATAAGATAAGTACAAGCTAAGCGATAAAGGAGAAATTAAAAGACATACCCTTGAAAAGAAAAGGGTACAATGAACGCATCTTCTCTTCCATCTCCCAAGTAGTGTTGCTCTCATCATCTCCCCATTGCACTTTGACTAGCATGACCTCTCGATTCCTCAACTTCTTAAACTCTGACCCAAGAATGCACATAGGAGCTCGTCGAATCGTCGCATCACGCTCTATCTCCACCTCTCTAAGCAAGGTCGGCTCTACCACTTCCGCGGTCTCATGCAAGCACTTCCTCAAATGTGATACATGGAATACATCGTGTACACCACTAAGTCTCTCGGGCAACTCCACTCTATACGACATCTGCCCAATCCTCTCCTTAATAGGAAACGGCCCTACGAACCTTGGTGCTAACTTCCCAATGGACCCAAAGCGAACGACATTCCGTAATGGAGACACCTTGACAAAGACCATGTCCCTAATATCAAACTCAAGATCTGTCCTCCTCTTGTCCACATAAGATTTCTGCCTATCTTGCGCCGTCTTCATCCTCCTTCGAATCAAATCAATCTTTTCCGATGTCTGTCTAATCATATCGGGCCCAAGTAAGATCTTATCTGTAGACTCCCACCAACGTGTAGGCGAACGACACGGCCGTCCATAAAGAGCCTCGAACGGTGCCATGCCAATGCTAGACTGAAAGCTATTATTATATGCGAACTCTACATACGGAAGATGTTGCTCCCATATACCTCCGAAGTCTAAGACACACAACCTCAATAAGTCCTCTAGAATACGATTCACCCTCTCGGTCTGGCCGTCCGTCTGAGGATGATATGCGGTGCTCAAACATAACTGAGTCCCTACCGCCTCTTGCAAGCTCTTCCAAAATTCGCTAGTAAAGATAGGATCGCGGTCACTCACTATGCTAGAAGGAACACCGTGCAAACGAACTATCTCTCGAATGTACACGGAGGCTAACCATGGAGCAGTCCTCTTACTCTTCATGGGAATGAAATGGGCGCTCTTAGTAAGTCTGTCTACCACGACCCAAATCCCCGTATTACCCTTCCTTGATCTCGGTAACCCATCAATAAAGTCCATCAAGACACTTTTCCATTTCCATTGTGGAACCTGCAATGGGTGAAGCAACCCACCGGGCTTCTTTTGCTCTGCTTTTACTTGTTGGCACACCAAGCATCTAGCGACAAACTCAGCCACATCCCTCTTCATGCCAGCCCAAAAGTAAACTCGTCTCATGTCCATGTACATCTTGTCCCCTCCGGGATGGATGGTCATCTTCGAACGATGTGCATCATCAAGAATGGTCTTCCTCAAATTCTCGTCCCGTGGTACACAAAGTATACCGTCCCTACGCAACAACCCCTTATCATCTAGGGTATATGTAACACCCCACACCCGCTAGGGTCACTCACTAAGGGAATGCCATAGCATCGGCGGAGTATTTTAGTGAATATAGAACAGAAAAATTACAACAAGACAGATATAAATAGTACTTGAAATTTTAAAACATCATCTCATAACAGCGGAAATAAACATGTCTGGTTACATCATAAAACCATGGTAAAAGTCAAGTACAATATCCATCAAAATAAAGAAGTACATAATCCCACTCTTATACAATAGCCAGAAGAAAAGATAACTGGATAACTGGAGCTTTACATCTACCCAAGCTCCTAAAGACTGGAACAGCAATCCGATCAAGCTCTACTACTGCTAGGATCCACCGTAGGACCTGAGGGTTGGGAAAAAGATAAAAACAACGAGGTCAGACATAAGTCTGAGTGAGTCCTATAACTTTAACAATCATTAAGGTAACCAGAGAAGATATAAACTTGACCTACGGTAATATCTGGGGATGAATGGCTACACTAAGCAGCTTGGTAAACTTAGAATAAACTAAGATAACCGTCAGGACGCATCTACCCACCCAAGGATGATTACTAACTGCACCACACCAGTCATTCCTACTTAAGGTTGATCCCTTCTAAGGACTTAGAAAATTTTCCCAGTAGTTCCATGTACTCCTAGCCCACTACATAGGTGCCGTCTGCCCCTATCTCCACTAGGTGTACCCAGTAATTCTTACCCAGTAGTTTCGTGTACCCCTACATAGGTGCCGTCTGCCCCTATCTTCATTAGGTGTACCCACTACTCCCCATCGATCGGCTCCCTACCGTAGATACCCGTGCTGGTCCCACAGTGGGGTGTATCACTCCCCTAAAGTGGCTACCCAATACTATCAACGGTGCACGGCTTTATATCTACACGATGCAACAACGACTTATCTACCAGCCCGGGCCCACACACGCATATGAAACCCGTTGGACTTGCGTTGCCACCGCTAACCCGTTTTGGCCTCTTATAATCAAGCCCAATATGCGTGTCCCGTCACTCGACATGGGTCGAGCCCACAAAGATACGTTTGGGATATTGGTTGAAATGGGCCCCCAACAAGCTACCCACCTAAGCTTGTCATATATCTAGTGTATCCCACTTAACCCTTTAATCATGTTTAATTACATGTTTCTCTTGGTTAAGTATTCTAATCGTATTTTCTATTGCCACCCAAGGCAACCCACTAGATTCCACATGCCCCCCCAAGGCAACCATTAAATTTCCACATGCCACCCAAGGCACCCACTTAACCCCTCATGTTCCACTACATGCTACTATGGTTAAGTGTTTCTTAATTAATTAAGACCGTGATTTCCCATAAAGACCTCCCACATTAGACTAGCTGTTATGACCGCCTGGTTAAGCCGGTAGAATCCGGGCAGTCTTACGTCATAACAGAGTCTAACCTCGTGTCTTTACCTTAATCACGTATTTAATTCATGGCTAAGACCTCTCACATTGGGCTGACATTTGTTGCAACTGGTTAAGCCGGTCGGGTCCGGGCAGTTTTACACTACAAATGAGTCCAACCTCGTGTCTTAGTCGATTAATTACACCTAATTAATCACCCCCATATTAATTATCCCTAATTAATATCAAGTTTTCGATAACATGGGTAGACCTAACTCAATAGGTAAATTCCCATGGGGTAGACCTAACTCAATAGGTAAATTCCCACTTATGGTAATTTATTTTTATGGTATGCTTAATCATACCCAAACATTCATTTATTAACATATTTACCAATCCCATCGTTCCCCACGTAAATCGTTCTCGTTACATGACATAATAAGGGGAAGATCATCACAAATATCATGGGTTTAACATACAACTTTGTCATGGGTTAAGAGGATGTCAACTTGCATATATGAGCATATTAACCCAACTACATATAACCCAAACTTGCATATTATCATACACATGATTTGCATAACATGTTGCATATGAGCTTGCATATTTTCATACACATATCTTGCATAACATGTTAAACTTGCATATAGGCATTCTCAATCTTGCATAACATGTTAAACATGCATTTAAGCATACACATAACTTGCATAAGCATTCACATACTTGCATAAGCATCCACATACTTGCATAAGCATTCACATACTTGCATAAGCATTCACATACTTGCATAAACATGAATAACTTGCGTATCATGTCATTTAAGCATATACATATCTTGCATAAACATTCATATACTCGCATAAGCATGCATAACTTGCATATCACATAAATCTTGCATTTAAACATATACATGACTTGCATAAGCATCCATATACTTGCATAAGCATGCATAACTTGCATATCACATTAAACTTGCATTTAAACATATACTTAACTTGCACAACTCACTTTGTTAAACATGCATAATTCCACTCATTAAATATGCATAAATCCACTTGTTAAACATGCATATACCAACTTGTTAAACATGCATAAATCAACTTATTAAGCATGCATAAACTAACTCATCAAATATGCATAATCATAGAACAACATAGAGTAACATATCATTATACATGATTCAAACTCACTAATCCGCATTTAAAACCATAAGCCTCATTACACCCACTCTACTTACTTTAACAATTGATGTTAAAGTGATAGAAACTCACCAAACTCAAAATTAACCAACTTATGAAGAGGAATAAGTTGCTAACTATGAAGATAATGATGATTAGAGAATGATTTGAGAGGGATTAGCTTGCAACTTCCTTCATGAACTAGTGGAGGCCATGCTCAAATTTCATTTTGCCATAGTTTAGTTACAAGACTTAATTATGAATGAATTAGGGTAGGGTTATGGTCTTATTTATAGGATTAGATGAGTGTTTTAGGCCCTTAGATTAACCCTAGATTAGATTAGGACCCTTAGATTTAGGAAATCTCTAGAACCAGCCCTCCTAGCCAGCCTGAAACCCAACCTGGTGCAACCTGGTGCACCCAGGTTCACAGAACGGTGCCACCCTGTCGACAGGCAAGTCGACAGGCATGTCGACACCCCTGTCGACAGGCCTGTCGACAGCCCTGTCGACATGGGTTGGGCGGGAAGCTTCCCGCCTGACCCCGCCTGGCCCATTCCAAATCTGAATTTAAATTTAAATTTTAAATTCCTAAATCTGTTTTTAGCTCTAATTTTTCTGCAAACTTCATCGGGCCATAACTGGGCCATACAGACTCCGATTTTCGAAAACTCGGACTCTATTTCGCGTATTTTTCCGAGACGAACGTAATGACGCAGCCCGTTTCCCCTAATTCCCACATCTGAGATTATTTATCTTGTAATTAGTGAATTTTAGTATTAACTAAAATTCGGGGTGTTACATTCTCCCCTCCTTAAAGGATTTCGTCCCCGAAATCTCTAAGCTAAGGAGAATGCATATCCTACCATCCAAACAACCATCTACTCAAACCATCAACCACTGGCATCCATTGTCCTTAAAACAACTTCTAATGATGTATGAGCATATGCAAAAAGTGTGTGTATATGTTCCCTATCTAATGTATGAACATATGCAAACCATGATAGTGCCATGCATCCATTATGTATGCGAGAAAAACCCTATCGACACATACAATATCTACATGAGTGCACAATCATTCACCAAAATGCATCATCCATGTGATAACACAACCCTTATACATCCATAAATATATTTTCCTACACACAATTTTATGCAATATGCAATATGAAGTGACTGAGCCGATCTAGTGCCTAGGGTGTGTGTATATGCATCCATGAGCAACCACTAGCAAACACTTGCATCCACTTGCATCCATCAACCATAACATGTCTCAAACACATGTTTCAACCATAGGTTTACCCTATCTAAAGGCCAAAGGTACTAACGAGAGGACATACTAAAGATAAGATAAGTACTAGACAAGCGATAAAGGAGAAAGTAAAGACATACCCTCAAAGAGAAATGGGTATAATGAACGCATCTTCGCTTCCGTCTCCCAAGTTGCGTTGCTCTCATCTTCTCCCCATTGCACTTTGACTAGCTGAACCTCTCTGTTTCTCAACTTCCTAGTCTCTGACCCAAGGATGCGAGTAGGGGCTCGTCGGATAGTCGCATCACGCTCTACCTCTACATCTCTAAGCAAGCTTGGCTCTACCACCTCTGCGGTCTCATGTAAGCACTTCCTCAAATGGGACACATGGAATACATCATGAACACCACTAAGTCTGTCGGGCAACTCCACCCTATATGCCATCCGTCCAATCCTTTCCTTAATAGGAAACGGCCCAACAAACCTCGGTGCTAACTTCCCCACGGATCCGAAGCGAACAACATTCCTCAACGGAGATACCTTAACAAAAACCATATCCCCAACCTCAAACTCAAGATCCGTCCTTCTCTTGTCCGCATAAGATTTTTGCCTATCCTGCGCTGCTTTCATTCTTCTTCGAATCAAGTCAATCTTCTCAGAAGTCTCCCTAACCATATCAGGCCCAAGCAAGATCTTATCCGTAGATTCCCACCAACATGTAGGTGATCGACAAGGCCTTCCATAGAGAGCTTCGAAAGGAGCCATACCAATACTGGACTGAAAGCTGTTATTATATGCGAACTCCACCAATGGAAGATGCTCTTCCCATGTACCTCCAAAATCTAAGATACAAAGCCTCAAAAGGTCTTCTAGAACACGATTCACCCTCTCAGTCTGGCCGTCTGTCTGAGGATGATATGCGGTGCTCAGACACAATTGAGTCCCCACTGCTTCTTGCAAACTTCTCCAGAACTCGCTAGTGAAGATAGGATCTCGATCACTCACTATGCTAGAGGGTACCCCATGCAATCGAACTATCTCTCGAAGATATACTGAAGCTAACCATGGAGCGGTTCTCTTACTCTTCACAGGTATGAAATGGGCGCTCTTAGTAAGTCTATCTACCACCACCCAAATTCCTGTATTACCCTTTCTCGATCTGGGTAACCCGTCAATAAAATCCATCGAGACGCTATCCCACTTCCATTGCGGAACCTCCAATGGGTGAAGCAACCCACCTGGTTTCCTTTGCTCCGCCTTCACTTGCTGGCACACCAAACATCGAGCGACATACTCGGCTACATCTTTCTTCATACCGGCCCAGAAGAAAACCCTCTTCATGTCTTGGTACATCTTATCCCCACCGGGATGAATGGTCATCCTAGAACGGTGTGCATCATCAAGAATAACCTTCCTCAACCCTTCATCTTGCGGTACACAAAGTCTACCGTCTCTACGCAAGCACCCCTTATCGTCTAGGGTGGACCTACTCAAATGGCTGGACGACTCCCCCCTTATGAGCTTCTCTATCAACTCAACCAACTGTGGGTCGTCCCTCTGGGCTTCCCCAATCCGCCCCAGAAGAGTAGGTCTAACTTCCAAAGAAGCTAGCAAACCGGGTACATAGTCAATGGAAGGTCTGAAATCAAACATCGAGATAAACTCCAAGTTTCGTCGCTCTACGAACAATGGACTCAAGGACAACCTCTTCCTGCTCAAGGCGTCCGCCACCACGTTACCCTTGCCAGGGGTATACGCTATCTCGAAATCATAGGATGCTAAAAACTCCATCCACCTTTGCCGTCTTAAGTTTAGATCCTTCTGAGAGAATAAGTACTTCAATGATTTATGGTCAGTGAACAACTCGAATTTCTCACCAAGAAGATAATGGCGCCAAATCTTAAGCGCAAAAACAATAGCGGCCAGCTCTAGATCATGGGTAGGGTAATTTTTCTCATGTGGCCTTAACTGCCTTCCACCATAGGCTATCACCCTTCCCTCTTTCATTAAGACTGCGCCAAGGCCTGTCCCACAGGCATCGGTATAGACAACAAATGGCTTGCTCCCATCTGGCAACACTAAAACTGGAGCAGTGGTTAAAGCTCTCTTTAATCGTCGGAACGCATCATCACAATCTACGTCCCATGTGAAAACAAGATTCTTCTTTGTCAAGCGGGTTAATGAGGCTGATATCTTCGCGAAGTCTTTGATAAACTTCCTATAATAACCCGCCAACCCCAAGAAACTTCTTACTTCGGTAGCATTCTTCGGAACCTTCCAATCCTGAATTGATACTACCTTCGCGGGATCCACAGCTATCCCTTCCTTGGAGACCACATGCCCCAAGAACCGTACTTCCTTCCTCCAGAAGTGACATTTAGAGAATTTAGCCTTAAGGCTATGCGCTCGAAGAGTCTTCAACACTTCCCCAAGATGTAGGGCATGCTCTTCTTCACTCTTAGAAAATACTAAGATATCATCCACAAAGACCACCACAAATTTATTAAGGAACTCCCTGAACACCCTACTCATCAAATCAACAAAGTATGCAGGGGCGTTCGTCAACCCAAATGGCATCACCAGCCACTCATAGAAACCATCCGGAGTTCTAAAGGCAGTCTTGTCTATGCTATCCTCAGCCACCCTCAACTGATGAAACCCCGTGGCCAAGTCCAACTGAGAAAATACTGAAGCGCCAACCAACTGATCGAAAAGATCATCTATTCTCGGCAATGGGTGACTATTCTTCTTTGTGAGCTTGTTGAGTTCTCTATAATCTACACAAAGTCTGAGGGACCCATCCGCCTTTGTAGCAAATACTACTGGAGCACCCCACTCCGATATGCTCCGTCTTATGAACCCCTTCTCAAGTAACTCCCCTACTTGCTTATGGAGTTCCCTCCTCTCACGAGGAGCCATGTGGCGCACTGGTAAAGATACCGGTTTAGCATTATCCACCAAATATATTCGGAAGTCAATCTCCCGCTTCGGAGGTAAGCCCTTCACCTCCTCAAACACATCCGGATATTCCCGGACCACTCTCACAGATTGCAAATTCTCGACCGAAGCGTCAAGCGATTCAAGATAACTTAGCATAACAGAGTCCATGGGATTACAAGAAATCTCGAGAGTGTTACCCAAGCGGGTCATCAGCCTAACAACTCTCCTTTCGCAATCAAGAACGGCACCATTACTGGATAACCAGTCCATGCCCAAAATCAACCCATAGCCCATGAAGCCCAATACAAAAGCATCACATCTAAACTCAATGCTAAGTATAGAAATCTTCAAACCCAAACATATCATAGACAAATAAGTGGAGCCCCCAATTGGGTTTGAAACAACCAAGGGATCATCTACCAGACTGGTGTCTAAGTGCAGTGACTCAACTAATGATGATGAGATAAACGAATGCGATGCGCCTGAATCAAACAATGTACGGACAGGATGGTCAAATAGAAAAACCAGACTTTCAACGGAAATAGTTCTACCTCTCTCCTGAATCGGTGGAACCGCGAGAGCCTGTACTTGCCCCCTAGCCTGACTCGGTGCCATAAGAGCTTGCACCTGTCCTCCTGAGGTAGATCCCGTCCTTTGCCCCTTCTTAGGGCAATCTTTCACTAAATGCCCTGCTTCGCCACAGTTGAAGCAGCCAGTCTTCTTTTTCTTGCGACAATCCTTGCTTAGGTGGCCAGGTGTCCCACAATTGAAACACTTCTTCTTCTTGCTCTTGCCACCGTTGCCTTTCCCACCTTTGCTTTGCTGTTGTTGAGGTCTCTTTTGATCTCCCTTCTTCTCGGGTGCCTTATTAGAATTAGGACCCTTCTCTTCCTCATACATGAGTGCCATGTCAACTAGCTTCTCAAAGGTGGCCCCCATAGGGATATGAGTCATAGCCAACCCATGCATAGGTTCATTCAAGCCTTTCACGAACCGCAAAGCCTTCTTCTCCGGTGTATTCACCATGTCTAGGCCAAACCTTGCCAATTGATTAAACTTGTTAACATATTCCTTCACCGAAAGATTTCCTTGCTTTAGAGTCAAGAATCTTTCCATATACAAGTTTTCCTCCGCCCTTGAGAGAAACTTTGCCACAAATCTTTGCCTAAAATCCGCCCAAGAGTCAACGGGGCGTTCTCCGTTAGTGACCTCCCACCAGAATGAGGCCTCTCCCTTCATTAACCAAGCAGCCAACTTGACTTTCTTTCCTTCTTCCATCTCAAAGATATCTATCAACTCTTCCACCTCCTTAAGCCAATCTCTAGCCTCCACAAAGGTTTCAGATCCTTGAAAAGGTTTTCCTCCCATAGCTTTAAATTCCTTGCAAGTCTTAGCAAAAGTATCCGTACGAGGAGGAGGGGGAGGAGGAAGATCGGGTGCTACGGTTGGTGGAGGAACGTTTGCTGGACCCGTAGTGGTGGCCCTAGCCTCCATCAATCTCCTATACCATACTGGTATCGTTACACCCTCTGGAAAATTAAGATTCTCGGTCATGCTGAAACGAAAAAGGAAAGATTCAAAACGGAGAATTCGAAGGATATAGATATAGCTATTGGGGATTATGTTTTTCTTTCAAAAACTTTTCTCTTTAAAAGACATGTTTTTGAAAATATCTTTTCCAAAAATGTTTTAGAAAAATAGTTTTCTAAAAATTTTATATGTTCTGGTAACCTTTGCTCTGATACCACGTGTAACACCCCACACCCGCTAGGGTCACTCACTAAGGGAATGCCATAGCATCGGCGGAGTATTTTAGTGAATATAGAACAGAAAAATTACAACAAGACAGATATAAATAGTACTTGAAATTTTAAAACATCATCTCATAACAGCGGAAATAAACATGTCTGGTTACATCATAAAACCATGGTAAAAGTCAAGTACAATATCCATCAAAATAAAGAAGTACATAATCCCACTCTTATACAATAGCCAGAAGAAAAGATAACTGGATAACTGGAGCTTTACATCTACCCAAGCTCCTAAAGACTGGAACAGCAATCCGATCAAGCTCTACTACTGCTAGGATCCACCGTAGGACCTGAGGGTTGGGAAAAAGATAAAAACAACGGGGTCAGACATAAGTCTGAGTGAGTCCTATAACTTTAACAATCATTAAGGTAACCAGAGAAGATATAAACTTGACCTACGGTAATATCTGGGGATGAATGGCTACACTAAGCAGCTTGGTAAACTTAGAATAAACTAAGATAACCGTCAGGACGCATCTACCCACCCAAGGATGATTACTAACTGCACCACACCAGTCATTCCTACTTAAGGTTGATCCCTTCTAAGGACTTAGAAAATTTCCCCAGTAGTTCCATGTACTCCTAGCCCACTACATAGGTGCCGTCTGCCCCTATCTCCACTAGGTGTACCCAGTAATTCTTACCCAGTAGTTTCGTGTACCCCTACATAGGTGCCGTCTACCCCTATCTTCATTAGGTGTACCCACTACTCCCCATCGATCGGCTCCCTACCGTAGATACCCGTGCTGGTCCCACAGTGGGGTGTATCACTCCCCTAAAGTGGCTACCCAATACTATCAACGGTGCACGGCTTTATATCTACACGATGCAACAACGACTTATCTACCAGCCCGGGCCCACACACGCATATGAAACCCGTTGGACTTGCGTTGCCACCGCTAACCCGTTTTGGCCTCTTATAATCAAGCCCAATATGCGTGTCCCGTCACTCGACATGGGTCGAGCCCACAAAGATACGTTTGGGATATTGGTTGAAATGGGCCCCCAACAAGCTACCCACCTAAGCTTGTCATATATCTAGTGTATCCCACTTAACCCTTTAATCATGTTTAATTACATGTTTCTCTTGGTTAAGTATTCTAATCGTATTTTCTATTGCCACCCAAGGCAACCCACTAGATTCCACATGCCCCCCAAGGCAACCATTAAATTTCCACATGCCACCCAAGGCACCCACTTAACCCCTCATGTTCCACTACATGCTACTATGGTTAAGTGTTTCTTAATTAATTAAGACCGTGATTTCCCATAAAGACCTCCCACATTAGACTAGCTGTTATGACCGCCTGGTTAAGCCGGTAGAATCCGGGTAGTCTTACGTCATAACAGAGTCTAACCTCGTGTCTTTACCTTAATCACGTATTTAATTCATGGCTAAGACCTCTCACATTGGGCTGACATTTGTAGCAACTGGTTAAGCCGGTCGGGTCCGGGCAGTTTTACACTACAAATGAGTCCAATCTCGTGTCTTAGTCGATTAATTACACCTAATTAATCACCCCCATATTAATTATCCCTAATTAATATCAAGTTTTCGATAACATGGGTAGACCTAACTCAATAGGTAAATTCCCATGGGGTAGACCTAACTCAATAGGTAAATTCCCACTTATGGTAATTTATTTTTATGGTATGCTTAATCATACCCAAACATTCATTTATTAACATATTTACCAATCCCATCGTTCCCCACGTAAATCGTTCTCGTTACATGACATAATAAGGGGAAGATCATCACAAATATCATGGGTTTAACATACAACTTTGTCATGGGTTAAGAGGATGTCAACTTGCATATATGAGCATATTAACCCAACTACATATAACCCAAACTTGCATATTATCATACACATGATTTGCATAACATGTTGCATATGAGCTTGCATATTATCATACACATATCTTGCATAACATGTTAAACTTGCATATAGGCATTCTCAATCTTGCATAACATGTTAAACATGCATTTAAGCATACACATAACTTGCATAAGCATTCACATACTTGCATAAGCATCCACATACTTGCATAAGCATTCACATACTTGCATAAGCATTCACATACTTGCATAAACATGAATAACTTGCGTATCATGTCATTTAAGCATATACATATCTTGCATAAACATTCATATACTCGCATAAGCATGCATAACTTGCATATCACATAAATCTTGCATTTAAACATATACATGACTTGCATAAGCATCCATATACTTGCATAAGCATGCATAACTTGCATATCACATTAAACTTGCATTTAAACATATACTTAACTTGCACAACTCACTTTGTTAAACATGCATAATTCCACTCATTAAATATGCATAAATCCACTTGTTAAACATGCATATACCAACTTGTTAAACATGCATAAATCAACTTATTAAGCATGCATAAACTAACTCATCAAATATGCATAATCATAGAACAACATAGAGTAACATATCATTATACATGATTCAAACTCACTAATCCGCATTTAAAACCATAAGCCTCATTACACCCACTCTACTTACTTTAACAATTGATGTTAAAGTGATAGAAACTCACCAAACTCAAAATTAACCAACTTATGAAGAGGAATAAGTTGCTAACTATGAAGATAATGATGATTAGAGAATGATTTGAGAGGGATTAGCTTGCAACTTCCTTCATGAACTAGTGGAGGCCATGCTCAAATTTCATTTTGCCATAGTTTAGTTACAAGACTTAATTATGAATGAATTAGGGTAGGGTTATGGTCTTATTTATAGGATTAGATGAGTGTTTTAGGCCCTTAGATTAACCCTAGATTAGATTAGGACCCTTAGATTTAGGAAATCTCTAGAACCAGCCCTCCTAGCCAGCCTGAAACCCAACCTGGTGCAACCTGGTGCACCCAGGTTCACAGAACGGTGCCACCCTGTCGACAGGCAAGTCGACAGGCATGTCGACACCCCTGTCGACAGGCCTGTCGACAGCCCTGTCGACATGGGTTGGGCGGGAAGCTTCCCGCCTGACCCCGCCTGGCCCATTCCAAATCTGAATTTAAATTTAAATTTTAAATTCCTAAATCTGTTTTTAGCTCTAATTTTTCTGCAAACTTCATCGGGCCATAACTGGGCCATACGGACTCCGATTTTCGAAAACTCGGACTCTATTTCGCGTATTTTTCCGAGACGAACGTAATGACGCAGCCCGTTTCCCCTAATTCCCACATCTGAGATTATTTATCTTGTAATTAGTGAATTTTAGTATTAACTAAAATTCGGGGTGTTATAGTATACCTATGGAGATGGCTCGATGACTCCCCTCTTTTGAGCTTCTCTACTAACTCAACCAACTGTGGGTCATCTCGGTGTGCCTCACCAATCCGTCCCAAAAGCGTAGGTATGACCTCCAAGGATGCTAGCAAATCGAGTACAAAGTCAATTGAAGGTCTAAAGTCAAACGTAGAGATGAACTCTAAGCTTCGCTGCTCAACAAACAACGAACTCAAGGATAACCTTTTCCTACTTAAGGCGTCTGCCACCACGTTACCCTTGCCAGGGGTATATGCTATTTCGAAGTCGTAGGATGCTAAGAATTCCATCCACCTTTGCTGCCTCAAATTCAAGTCCTTCTGGGAGAACAAGTATTTTAACGATTTGTGGTCAGTGAACAATTCAAATTTCTCGCCAAGAAGATAATGGCGCCAAGACTTAAGCGCGAAAACAATAGCGACCAACTCTAGGTCATGTGTAGGGTAATTTCTCTCATGCACTCTCAACTGCCTTCCACCATAGGCTATTACCCTTCCCTCTTGCATTAAGACTGCGCCTAGTCCTGTCCCACAAGCGTCAGTATAAACGGTAAATGGCTTACTCCCATCTGGCAACACTAAGATTGGGGTTATGGTCAAAGCTCTCTTTAAACGTTGGAACACATCATCATAATCTACGTCCCATGTGAAAACTAGGTTCTTCTTCGTCAAGTGTGTTAATGGAGCTGATATTTTTGTGAAGTCTTTGATAAACTTCCTATAGTAGCCAGCCAACCCTAAGAAACTCCTCACCTCGGTAGCATTTTTAGGGACCTTCCAATCTTGGATGGCCACTATCTTCGCGGGATCCACAGCTATCGCTTCTTTGGAAACCACGTGCCCTAAGAATCGCACTTCCTTTCTCCAAAAGTGACATTTAGAAAATTTAGCTTTAAGGCTATGCGCTCGAAGGGTCTCCAACACTTCCCTAAGATATAGGGCATGCTCTTCCTCGCTCTTAGAAAAGATCAAGATGTCTTCCACAAAGACTACCACGAATTTATTAAGGTACTCCCTAAACACCCTACACATCAAGTCAACAAAGTATGCGGGGGCGTTTGTCAAATCGAAGGGCATCACAAGCCACTCGAAGAAGCCGTCTGGAGTCCTAAAGGCAGTCTTGTCTATGCTATCCTCAACCACTCTCAACTAATGGAAACCCATGGCTAAGTCCAACTGCGAAAACACTGAGGTGCCAACTAACTGATCGAAGAGATCGTCAATCCTCGGCAGTGGGTGCCTATTCTTCTTAGTAAGCTTATTAAGTTCTCTATAGCCCACACAAAGTCTAAGGGACCCATCTGCCTTTGTGGAAAATACTACTGGAGCACCCCACTCCGATATACTAGTCTTATGAACCCCTTCTCAAGCAATTCTTTCACTTGCTTACTGAGTTCTCTTCTCTCTCTTGGAGCTATGTGGCGCACTGGCAATGCAACTGGCTTTGCATTATCTACTAGATATATTCGAAAGTCTATCTCATGTTTTGGCGGTAAACCCCTCCCCTCGTCAAAGACATCAACATATTCACGGACTATACAAACAGAATGTAAATCATCATCGGGTGCGTCCAGGGATTCTAGTTAGCTAAGCATTATTGGGACTCTAGGGTCACAAGAAATATCAAGGGCTTTCCACAACGAGTCAACAATCCAACTACCCTTCTTTCACAATCTAGGATGGCCCCATATCTTGTTAGCCAATCCGTACCTAGAATCAAGCTGTAGCCCATGAAGCCAAGAACAAAGGCGTTGCATTCAAACTCAACGCCCAAGATAAACACTCTCAAATCCCGACAAATCATAGAAAGATGAGCCGAACCACCAATAGGATTTGAGACTACTAAGGGATCCTTAACTAGACTAGTATCTAGGTGCAGTGTTTCAACTAATGATGTAGAGATAAACGAATGTGATGCGCCCGAATCGAATAAAGTACGGATAGGATGATCGAACAGAAAAACTAAACTTTCAACGGAAATTGTTCTACCTCATTCTTGCAGCGGTGGGACCACGAGAGCCTGAACTTGTCCCCTAGCCTGCCCTGGTGCCATAAGAGCCTGCACCTGTCCTCCCGAGGTAGACCCTGCCCTCTGACCTTTCTTTGGGCAGTCCTTAATCAAATGTACCGCTTCACCATAGTGAAAACAGCCAGTCTTCTTTTTCTTCCTACAATCTTTTCTTTGATGGCCTGGTGTCCCACAGTTAAAGCATCTCTTCTTCCCCTTACCATTGTTGCCTTTACCACCTTTCTTGTCCTGTTGCTGCTGCTGCGGCTTCTTTTGATCCCCTTTCTTCTCGGGTGCCTTATTAGCATTGGCGCCCTTCTCCTCTTCATACATAAGCGCCATGTCAACTAGTCTCTCAAAGGTAGCCCCCATGGGAATGTGGGCCATAGCTAACCCATGAAGCGACTCGTTCAAACCCTTAACAAATCTCAGGGCCTTCTTTTCTGGTGTATTCACCAAGTCTAAGCCAAAGCTTGCCAATTGATTGAATTTGTTGACGTATTCTTTCACCGATAGATTCCCTTGCTTCAATGCCAAAAATCTTTCCATGTATAGATTCTCTTCAGCCCGTGAGAGAAACTTCGCCTCAAACCTCCGCTTGAAGTCTGGCCATGTATCAACTGGACGCTCCCCATTAGTGACCTCCCACCAAAATGAGGCCTCATCCTTCATTTTCCAGGCAGCTAACTGGACCTTTCTTCCATCTTCCACTTCAAAGATCCCAAACAATTCTTCCAACTCCTTTAGCCAGTTTCGAGCTTCCACAAATGTGTCCATCCCATGAAAAGGTTTTCCACCCATTGCCCTAAATTCCTTACATATCTTTGCAAAAGTATCGACAAAAGGAGGAGGAGGATTTGCTGGACCTGCAGTGGCGTCCCTAGTCTCCAAATACCTCCTAAACCATCCTGGTATCGTTATCCCCTCGGGTATCTCGGGAATTCCAGACATGCTGAAACGAAAAAGGAAAGATTCAATACAAAAGAACCGAAGGAAAGATATATGGCTCTTGGGGTTATGCTTTCTAAAATAAGCTTTTCTCTTGAAAATACTTTCCTTAAAACATACTTTTGAAGGTACTTCTTTATAAAAGTTGTTTTTCAAAAACACTTTTCAAAATTCATATCTGTTCTGGTAACCTTCAGCTCTGATACCACGTGTAACACCCCGTGTCCATTAATGTCACTCACAAAGGGAATGCATTAATTTTCATGGAGAATTTTAAGTGTGTATAGAATAGAAACTTAATAACAAGATAGATATAAATAGTACTAAAACTTCAAAACTTTATTTCATTGCAGCGGAAAATACATAAGTTTGATTACATCATCAAAACCAGAGTCAAAGTACATAATATCTGTTAGATCAAAATTTGGACCTAACACCCAAATTGTTCTGAATCTTATAGAGTTTCAACTGGAGAATGAGGAAAAAGAAAATAACACATAGAATTTATAGTGGTTCGGCGTTAACGAGCCTACGTCCACTTTATATATTATTGATTATACTTTGAATGTCGGTACAATCAAGGATTTCTCTCTAGCTCACTCTTACAATTGTTATTTCTCTCAGTAATTAAGTAGTTTGACAATAATGGCGGATTCAGTACTCAGTATTGCCAAAAAAGATCCCAAAAAATGCCAAGCTCCGGGCTATTTATAGCTGATTTTGTCAGGCGGGTCGTGGTAGCACGTGGCACGAATCCCGAGAACATCGGATCGCATCGCCACCATTGAGGAAATAGTCAAATTAGCCGTTGTGGACAGGTGTCGCGATCTGCTTGAAAATCGGATCGTGCAGATGGGGAGAATCGGTCAAAATGACGGTTAGGGACACGTGTCGCTAGATCCGTGCGACTCGGATCGCTGAAGACTAGCTCACGCTTGAACGGGTCAGAGGGTTCGCCATGCATCAGGGGATCGGATCGGTCTACGCTGGGCAACAATATAAGTTCGGATCGAGTCGCATAGGGGTTTCGTTTCGCTGATGAAACAGGGGGCGATCCGACGAGATGCGATCCAATGGTGGGCGAGTCGATAGTGAGCGATCCAACGACGGGCGAGTCGATAGTGTGCGATCCGTTCCTTCATGCACTTGGGGAATATAGTTTCATACCTTCCTCTCGTGAGTGAACCTGGGTGGCTTGGTCAAAAAAGCTAGCCAACATTTTGCCCCCTCGAAGTATGTTTTATCGATGATGGAACATGCTTCGAAGCTATAGAACCGTCTTTTCACATCGAGTCGCAAAACAGTGAACGATTCCTTTTCTGGGACTTTTCAGAGTCTTCACCACTGGATTTGTTGGTGATTTATCGATTCGTATCGCATACTCGAGTCGCGGTCCTTTAGCAAGCCATTCGAGCCATTTGTCTCGTTCTTTGGTGAGCGCTTGGGCTCCTTTACGGAACGGAACGAAATGGGCTTCTCTCCGAGACGTGGTGGGCTTTTGGTTCGCGGCCCGCCTATTTTCGCGGATCGAATAGGACAAAGAAGGGGAGACAAACGGTCGCCATTTTGCTTATATAAGTCGACCTTCCACCTCACTTTCTTCCTTCTTCCTTCTTTCGTATCGTATCGCCTGCGTCACTGAGGAAACACCCGAATTTTTCAAACCTCCAAAAATCTGACTGTTCTCCCAACTTTTATAAAGGTAATCCATCGAAAGCATCCTTATACGATATCGCTCTCCATTTTAAGAGTTTTTTCGACTGGTTTGAGGGTGGAAACGATGGGAAATTGTGATTCTTGGGAGAACCAGCGAAGCGCCATGGCCGATCGGTTCAGAGGTTGGAGTTCGAAAACGAGAAGGAGAGGAGGAAAACGGAAGAGGAAGGAGAAGAAGAAGGCCGGTTAGGATCGTGGGCAAGGAGAGGAAAGGAAGAAGATGAAGGCCAGTGGCGAGTCGGAGGGTCGTGGTGACGGCAGTGGCGTGCTTCGTGGGGGACTGCAACGATCCAGCAAAGACCCCGATTACTCAATTTCACGATTCGTGAGGGGGGCGATCCCTCTGCCCTGCGATCCAAAGGAGGGCGATCCCCCTACCTTGCGATCCGAAGGAGGGCGATCCCTCTACCCTGCGATCCGAAGGAGAGCGAACTGTCATACACATTGCGGTCCGACTTGTAGTTCACGATCCAAACCAATTTTTGAACCTTAGACGATGCCTTGTCACCATAGAACTCTGAACAGTTAGGCTAGGGCCTTGATTTGGACTTTCTGGACTGAATGACCACATAATTTTAACTGCATATGACGACTAATACTTTGATAATCTTGATAGCTTTTTCGCTTTATCCTTAATGCATGCACAAACACACACACACCGGCACTTGCACACACGGGGGATGGGTAGCTTCAATCTCACTTTTCATGTTTTCTCGCCTAGCAGTAATGTCGGATAATCAATCTTCTTCAAGATCTGCTACAGAAACGGAGTCTGAGGTTCCTGAGCGATACAACCCTGAGGTCCCTCCGACAAACTCAGGAGGTGAAGATTCTGGCTCTGAATACGAGACAACGGAGTCAAATTCGTCTGAAAGTACTTCATCTAGTGAAGAATCTGAGATAGATTGGCGAGCTCCCGACGAGATTCCTGGCGCGCTCGGAATAGATAAAATTTCCGATTCTTTAGCATCTAAGCTCGATGATATAAAGCTTAAAAGGATCTGCTTGAGACATGGGATTCCTTGGGACGATGTCCTGACACCCGGTAGCGAAGATAGACCCCACTTAGCTCCGGAAGGATATATGGCAATCAGTCGAACCATGTGCTTGGTAGGAGCTATTCCTCCGTTTCCTCCGATCGCCATCGAGACTTTACAACGACTGGGTATTGCTCCGATGCAGCTTCATCCTAACGCCTACGCATCTCTATACACCCTATATGTTGCATACGCGGAGATCCTTCACGCCGAACTTAAATTCAGAGATTTGACATTCTTCTTTCTTTTCAAGCATCGTTCTTCGGCAACTCCAAATTTCTCTTTCTTTGAATCGGTGACGAATAGGAAGGTTTGTACGACGGATATAGCAATATAGGGGATCCTAAATCTGATTGGTTTTATATAAAGAAACAGGCCGGATGCTCAAGAAGATGGCTCAAATCAAGTAAACTTTAAGCTTTTAATTGAATATCTTGTTCAAGAAGTCTAGGCGTTAACATTCTTCCGCCTTTTTCTTTGTCTTAAACAGATCACGTCTTCCCGAAAACGGAGGGTCCGCTATACAACAGTCGATTGTCCATTCTTCTACAAAGCAGATCTGACTTTCTAAGGATCAAAAAATGCATTACTGATGAAAATCTTCATAAGCATTATCTTTTGGATAGAAGATTTGGACTTGGCGCTGGCGGCAAACCCTATAAGTACGTGCCCCCAACGAAGGGAGAGGGAACTTCGCAAGCGGTAGACACAACTAAGTTCCGCAAGAGTCCTTCCCCTATAGTCATCCAAGACGATGAGGATCTGAATATATACAAAGGGGATGAGGCCCACGGTGACAAGTCTAGGGAACTCCCAGTTTCTACTCCAATTGAACTCGCTGCTCCTGATGATTTGACAGAAGAGCAGTTATTCGCCGAGCTGAGCAAAATTCCTCTGCCCGATGATGTATATACAGAGAGGGACTTTGAAGGGGAGCCATTCTTCCCTGGTTCTGAGGAGGCCATCGCTCCAACTAGAGAACAAGAAACTAGTCAGATGAGCCTGTCTTCAGGCCCGGGTCTGTTAGGGGGAATTATATGGGATGCACAAATCACACACACTATCTGGCCCTGCACTCTTATAGCGTCAGTATTCAAGGTTTTAACATGCTCTTTTCTTTTCTGCAGGCAAGATGTCCCACAGGCGATCCTATTCTTATCGTTCCCTACGTGAGGGCACACCCAGTCTTCATCCGGGTACTGAGCGTTCTCGCGGCCCGTCTCACAAGCCGATTTCCTCGCAACTCCGGTCTCCACCAAAATCGACTTCTGCCAAGCCTTCCAGTTATCCAGTAGTTCCTACAGGGGGGAAGAAACTTCCTAAAGAGTTAACTCCTCCAAAGAGCGCACCTTCCCATAGCAGGTCGTCAAAAAGGCATCACGAATCTAAAGATAAGGGCAAGGATCCATCAAAAGAGTCTGAAAAGGAGAGGAGTGACATCGTCCCTTCCAGCCAGCCTGAGTTGGCTGCCCCCGGGTCACGGGATTACATGCATGGTCCCGAGATTCAAGGTAGGCTGGAAAAGCTGCGGGAACAATTCCCAGACATATTCTTTGACCGGATGACATTTGTTCCAGCCTTGGAACCGGTCCCCAAGAACTGGGATAGCGAAGTTGTCGGGCATATCCGCCATGTTGCCAGGCAATATGAGATGATGAAAAAACATGCAGTTAACCTTTCAGAAGTCATCCGATCACTTGAAATAGAAGCACACAGATCTAAGGCGAAACTTGAAAACAACGAAAGGGCCAGGACAAAGATGGAGAAGGACCTGGAAGATGCTCAATCCCAGCTTGCTTTAGCGCGGAGGGACGTCGAGAATTGTAAAACCGAATTGGAGAATGCTAAAGAACGCTTTCATTCGGAACTTGACTCCAATAGCCAAGAGAAAATGGCCTTAAAGAAGGAGGTTGAAGATCTCAAAATGGCCAACATTGAGTTGAAAACAGCACAAGGCCATTTCGAATCTGAGAGAGCTGCTTGGGAAGCAGAAAGAGCAAGTTTGAAAGAAAGTTTGGCTTTGGCTAAAGCGGAAACGCTGACTTTGAATGATCAAGTCGCAGACGCAGAGAGACGGGCAGCTCTCGCCGAACAGAATGTTGATAGTGCCATCGAGATGGCTACTGCCTCAAACAACAAGCTCCTCGAGAGAGAGAAGGATATTGAGGGGTTTGAAGAGATGATTTTTGACTTCCTTGGCCAAGTCCTCAAAACCCGAAACATTTCGTGGATCCCGGATTACCATGTTACTTTAGCCAATTTATGGGATGCCATTGTTGAGGGTGAAAAGCAGAGATTGGGGGCTGAAGAAATTGATGAGGATGAGTTGATGAAGAGCATCTTGAGGGATAATGAGCCTGAGGACCTGGCAGAGGGTCGTCGTCTGATTCTAGCGGAGATGGAAAAGGAGAGGGCCCTTGCTAAGGGTAAAGGCAAAGCTGACGAGGGTTCGAGTTCAGCCGTGGAGCCCAACACCTCCGGGGTTGAGGAATACCATCTCGATGATCCATTAATCCCTTTGGGTCTAACTCCCGTGGTCATTGGAGCCTCTGCAACTACTCAAGAGGGAGCATCTGCGGAAGGTATCTCTCTCTTTTCCCCACAATTTGTCAAAGCAATTGTGAATTGTCATCGTCTGGTAGAACAACCAATTGAATTAGTAATGTGTGTTCCTCATGATACAGGTGGCAAGCCCGCCGACAAGGGTGTTGAAAAAGAAAAAGAAGCGGAGAAGGAAGCTATCTCGCCAGGTGCCGGTATTGATACATCAAAGCAGGCTGAGGTCACAACAGCAGAAACAAGCATCCCGGTATCTAGTACTGACGTTCCCAAAGATGCTGAGACCATCGAAGCCTTGAAAGACATGGATGGGCGCCATGTAGATGATGAAGAAGACATTATCGGCGCCAAAAAAGCCGATGACGATGACGACGAAACCTTGGCCAGCCGAAAGGCTAGGCAGGAGAAAGAGATGGCTTCGAAGAAGGTGGGAGATGAGGCTTTGGACGTAGTCCCTCTTGTAGAATTCGATCCCAAAACTGGGATGATTGTGAAAATCCAGCCCAAATCCAACAGCCGACAGCTTCATTTTGCAAACCCCGATGACTTCCCGGCTTCCCTTTCTGATAGAAGGAAGAGAAAAGAGGTGGAAGAGGAATCTTCAGAAGAGTCGGATGTTCCTCTCATAGACAAAAGGAAGAAAGGGGATCAGGCCGATGCCGACAAGGCGAAGCTGGAAAGTCAGAAGCAGGAGAAGAGGCCAAAGCGTAAATAGGATATTGTTGCTTGTTGATATTTTGTCTTTAGGTTTTCCACTGGCCAGGAACTGTAATTGTGAGACTGGCCCTCACTTTCCTTTCTAGGTTGTTTTTCACTTTGTCGGTTCGCAGTATATAAATGAAAGTTTATCTCTTTTTGCATCATTGTGTACCTGTATTCAAATAAACTTTCCATGTTTAGTCATAGGCCATCTAATAATAAGTACAAATCAGTCAAACAGTAGAAAGAAAAATTTTCGTGCTGCGTTGCTGTATTAGAGTTCAGTATATGTATATGAGTATATGTGCCCCCAATCAGTGGTTATCATAGCACCTGACTGGGGTTTACTAAGGATTGGTTAGTATTGTCGGCAGATTGCCCCCTATTTCTGAATATGGGGGACTTAGAAGATTTCATAGGATAATTGTTCTTGTGGTACCGAATTCCTGGCACCTTTCTCAGTGCTTAATCACAGACTTCTTTATACTCTCCTGACGGGTGCCAAGGTTAGAGTTTGAATTCAGTAGTTCAGTCGGTCCCCGATCCTTTAGCAGGGAAGAAGTTCTTTCTCAGCGCTCAGTCGGAGACGCTTTTATACTCTCTCTCTCTCTCTCTGGAGAGTTAGAGTTCGAGCTCAGCAATTCATTCGCTCCCCGATCCTTCAGCGGGGTAGGAGCTCTTTCTCAGCGCCAAATCATGGACGCTTTTATACTCTCTCTCTCTCTGGAGAGTTAGAGTTCGAGCTCAGCAATTCATTCGCTCCCCGATCCTTCAGTGAGGTAGGAGCTCTTTCTCAGCGCCTAATCATGGACGCTTTTATATTCTCCCGGCGGTCGCCAAGGTTAGACTTTTGCTCAGGCGGCTCCGATCATGGTACACCGTCATGCCTTGTGGACGTCATCTTCGCGTCCTTTATACTCTCTCTCTACTCTGGAGAGTTAGAGCGCTATCAACGATATAATTTACTTTATTGTATCTTCAGAATTTTGACTTGTGATTACATTCCATTCTGATGGAAGGCATTTATGATTATATGCTTCTGGGATTGTTGGATTATTCACAACGATTTTTATAACAAATAAACAGGCAGATAAATAAAGGTGCAATAAAGGTAAATGACACACAATATTTTTATAGTGGTTCGGTCGAATCATGACCTACGTCCACTTTATAATCTTTTGCTTTAAGGAATCAGACTATTCTAGGCAAGTCATGCCTTGTACATGGTTTTTTAACAAAGCAAAAGAATAAATTTGAAACTTTCATGTTAAATATGGCCGTAAATGTTGGGTATTCCACACTCTGGGGATTTCCTTTCCATCTACGGTTGCCAGCTTGAAGGTTCCATTATCAAGCTTGCTCAGAATGGAGTACGGTCCTTCCCACTTCGCTCCCATATGAGTTGGGGGTGGAAAGACACGTTTCAGAACCAAGTCTCCGGGTTCCCAGGTTCGGGCTCGAACCTTTTTGTTATAATATCGGGCGACCTGTTGTTTGCATCTCAAGGCACGCAGGTCTGCTTCATCCCTCTTTTCTTCGATCATATCCAGGGACTCAAGGAGCAATTCATTATTGGTCATCGGATCATAATAAGTCACCCGGTGAGAAGGTACCTTTATCTCAACCGGGATGACTGCTTCCGTTCCAAAAGCAAGGGAGAACGGGGTATGTCCTGTTGCCGATTTATATGTTGTCCTGTAGGTCCATAGTGCCAAGGGCAATTCATCAGCCCACATGGCTCTAGCCCGCTTCATTCTTCTTTTCAGAATGGACTTAATTACTTTATTTGCCGCTTCGACTTGTCCGTTCGATTGCGGGTGCGCCACAGAGGTGTACCGATTCTCAATGTGGTATTTTTGGCAGAAATTTCTGAATTCAGCGCTATCGAACTGAGTTCCGTTATCCGTTATCACAATCTTTGGAATCCCAAATCGGCAAATGATGTTTCGAACGATAAAATTGATCACCCGTTTGGTTGTGATTGTAGTTAGTGGTTCAGCCTCGACCCACTTAGTGAAATAATCCACGGCCACAATAGCGAACTTTGCTCCGCCCCTTGCTATGGGGAGACTTCCAATGATATCAATTCCCCACATAGCAAAAGGCCATGGGCTCATCATTGTTTTTAACTGGTTAGGAGGTGCTCTAGGTATTTTTGAAAATCTCTGGCACGCATCACACCGTCGTGCGTATCTGGCCGCATCCTTGTTTATGGTAGGCCAGAAATAACCATGCCACAACACCTTCTTTACCAAAGTTTGCCCTCCAGTGTGGTCGCCGCATTCGCCTTCGTGTACCTCCTGCAGCACACGCTCGATGTCATCATGAGCTATGCACCGGAGGAGGGGCATTGAAAATCCTTGTCTGTAAAGAACTCCGCCCTGCAGAACGTATCGGGCAGCTTTACGAATTACTTTACGCCTCTCGCTTTTCTTGGTCGGAAGCGCTCCATTCATCAAGAAATTCTTTAGAGGGGTCATCCACGACTCCCTTTCTGGTTCCGTCTCTAGTGTTAGATCGATTTCCATTTGATCTATACTAGGGAACCGAAGTACTTCAACGGGGGCTAGCCCGGTCTTTTCAGGATCGTCGGAACTAGCCATCTTTGCCAACTTATCCGCTTACTGATTCTCTGACCGCGGAATATGAGATATGCTGTAGTGATCAAAATCGTTCAGCAACTCTTTCACTTTCTTTAAGTATAAAATCAATCTTGCACTTTTAGCCTGGAATTTTCCAGTAACTTGGTTCACAACTAACTTGGAGTCGCAGAAGATGTTCAGCTTTGTGACCTCTAATTCCTTTGCGATCCTTAATCCGGCTATCAGAGCTTCGTATTCGGAATCGTTGTTAGTGGCATGAAACTCCATCCAGATTGCATAGGTTATCAATCGTTTCTCGGGAGTTTCAAGCACTATTCCAGCGCCGGATCTTTTGTCATTCCTAGCGCCATCAGTATACAATCCCCAGGCATTGGGATCGAGAAGTAACTTTGAAGGATCAACTTCTTCGTTTGCTATATCTTCCTCAGGGACAGTGAACTCTGCTATGAAGTCGGCTATCACTTGCCCCCGAATTGACCGTCTGGGCTGAAAGTTCAAATCAAATTGACTTAACTCAATATTCCATTTGAGTAACCTTCCAGATGCCTCTGGTCTCTGTAGGACTTGCTTGAGCGGGTGATCGGTGTATACGGTAATAGGATGCGCCTGAAAATAATGTCGAAGCTTTCTGGAGGCGATCAGTAAACTATACGCCAACTTTTCTATCCTTGGGTAATTACGCTCTGCTGCCGTTAATTTTTTGCTCACGTAATACACAGGTCTTTGGACCTTATCCTCTTCTCTTACCAACGCTGAGCTGATCGCATGGGGTGACACTGCCAGATACACGAATAAGTACTCGTGATCCATTGGCTTAGATAATATCGGAGGTTTCTCCAGGTGCCTGAGTAAATTCTGAAACGCTTCTACGCAGTCGGGCGTCCATTTGAAGTGGCGTTTCCCCCGCTTTATTAATTCGAAGAATGGGATGCACTTATCCGTAGCCCTGGAGATAAATCTGCTTAATGCGGCCACTTTTCCTGCAAGGCTTTGCACATCCCTAATTTGCCTAGGTTCCTGAATGTCTCTGATCGCCGCGATCTGGTCTGGATTAATCTCAATCCCACGGGAACTGACGATGAATCCTAAGAACTTTCCGGAGGCAACACCGAATGAACATTTGATTGGGTTGAGTTTCATTCCGTACTTTCGAAGAATGCCGAACATCTCTGCCAAGTCAGTAGTGTGTTGAGAAGACTGCTTGGACTTAACCAACATATCGTCGATGTATACTTCCATTGTTTTCCCGATCTGGTTATAAAACATTCTGTTGACTAAACGTTGATATGTAGCGCCCGCATTCTTCAAGCCAAAGGGCATCACCACATAACAATATAATCCCAGATCCGTGATAAAACTAGTGTGTTCTTGATCTGGAACATGCATCGGAATCTGGTTATATCCTGAATAAGCATCCATAAATGAGAGAAGCTCATGACCCGCCGTCGAGTCTACCAACTGGTCAATCCGGGGTAACGGGAAACTATCTTTTGGACAGGGTTTGTTCAGATCTGAGAAGTCGATACACGTTCGCCACTTCCCGTTGGCCTTCTTTACCAGGATTGGATTCGAAATCCAGTCTGGGTAGGTCGAGTCTCTGATAAATCCATTACTCTTTAGCTTTCCAACTTCTTCTTTCAAGGCAGCGGACCTCTCTGGGCCCAACATTCGCCTTTTTTGCTTTACCGGGGGATGCTTAGGGTCAATGCTTAATGAATGGCTCATGATTGATGGGAATATCCCACACATGTCCGCGTGGGTCCAAGCAAATACATCCAAGTTGTTTTTTAAGAAATCCGTTAATTCTTTAGCGAGATTCGGATTTAACTGGGATCCAATCTTAAGGACCTTCTCCGGGTCACTGTCATCGATCGGTACATCCACAGTTGTCTCGTTGGGAGTCGGCATTCTGCCCCCGGGTTCTTGATCCTCTCTGGGATCTATATCCTCGGGCAATTCTCTGGGCGACTCTCCAACGACTATCCCCTTTAGTTGCTATAAGGTCTCTGCCCCCGTAGGGGGAGAAGCGCCTTTAGTTTCAATGTCCCCTCCATTGCGAAGTAACTTTAGTTCGGCAACATAACATGCTCGCGCAGCGACCTGATCTCCTCTGACGATACCAATGCCAGCTTCTGTGGGGAATTTCAATAATAAGCACCAGGGGGCTATACAGGCTCTAAACTTTGCGAGGGCCGGTCGGCCCAAGAAGGCATTGTAGGGCGATTCAACGTCCAAAACCACAAAGGGAAGGATTCTCACTCTCTGGCGTTCTCCTTCCCCAAGCGTAACCGGTAACTCTACATAACCCATTGGAGCGGTGGATGCTCCGTTAAATCCGCGGATCCATCCTTGACAGGGCTTCAAGTCTTTTATTTCGAGGTTCATCTGGTCAAATGTCCTTTTGAAAAGAATGTTGACGGAACTCCCGTTGTCCACTAAAACCTTATGAACAGTGGTTGGTCCAATAGGTACAGTAATTACAAATGGATCTTCAGTCGGAGCATGGACTCCAATGCTTTCTCGTTCTCGGAAAACGACATCGTCGGTCATCATCTTCTGTTGCTTCACCGGGATATTGTCCTCGGGGTTACTACACTCCCCTACCTCGAGGTGTTGTTTGGCTGCATTGACATATTGATCCAATGCCTTGGAACTATGCCCGGCAAGATAAAGTCCTCCGATTACGGTATTGATAACAATGTTCTTTCCCTTCTGCTGGGCAGTTGGCCTAGCAGCAAGTTGATTCTGGTTCTGATTCGGAGCCTGTACTGCTTGCTTCCTGTAACACCCCGTGAATTCTATAACTATGAAAGTCACAAATTAAAGAATAATTAATTTCAAATCAAAGAACTAAGGGATACGGGATACGCCATTGCGTTCGTCTCGGAAAAATACGCGAAATAGAGTCCGAGTTTTCGAAAAACGGAGTCCGTATGAAGAAGATATGGCCTTCGGAAGTTTTTAAATTAAGTTTAAAATTCAAACAGAATAAAATAAGCTCAGAAAAAAACAAAGTGGGGCCCAATGGGCCAGGGCGGGAAAAGGCCCGCCTGACGCACCCAGGTCGACTGGGCTGTCGACCTGGTCTAACCAGGTCGACAGGCCTGTCGACAGGGGTGTCGACCTGGTCCAGAGCCAGGTCGAGCCCAGTCCAACCTGGCTGGCCTATTCTATGTTGGTCGATTTTCTGTGGTCTGCTTTGTCATTAGGGCTAGGTGGCAGGCTCTAATTGGTCTCTCTATCGAATGAATGGCTACGATCAATCCAAGCAACATCAATGACCCTAATCAGTTCATTACCCCTATAAAAACAACCCTAGACTAACCCTAATCTATTCATTCAAAAATAAGAACAAAGCCGCCATGTTGCTGAGGAACGACTAGTGGTAGCCACCAATTGGAGAGAGGATTAGGAGGCAAATTCTAAGGCATAAAGCAACTCAATCAAATCAGACCGCATCTTCAAATCCCGAAATTAGAGAATTCGCCACACCATTGTAAGTAGAGTATTATTTTGGTATGAACAAATAACTGTGTTGGTTTGTATACTCGATTTGTGGTGATAAAGTAATTCATAATTGTGCGTTACTATGATTCTTATCGATTTGGAATATTGTATACGTTTGGATATTCTTAAATTATGTTGTTTATTATAAAAACTACATGTTTGCGGTAGTTTTATGCAAGTATACGTTTGGATGTTCTTGAATTATGTTATTCATTATGAAAAACTACATGCGGTAGTTTTATGCAAGTATGACGTTTGGATATTCGCAAAATATGTAATTTATGTTGAAGCTACATGTATGTAGTTGATTAATTGAAATTCATGCAAGTTTGGGATTTTGTTACCATGCCATCATAATGTGTATTTTTATACAAACATCATTTTTGTGAAGTAATTGGAATAAGGTTGGGATTTTCATAATTCATATGAAATTATATTGAAAAGTTTGGCACCATGATCTATGTATTAAGCCATGTTTTGTACTAGAAACCTATTTGCAAACTTATGAATATGGCTAGGCTATGATCGATATTTCGCATAATTGAAACCATGTTAGGTCTATATTGTTAATGAGAATTATATGTTGACATATGTGGTACATGGCTAGGTTAGATTCAAAAATCCTTTTTTTTGCAAGCTTGCATGACTAAAGTAAAAATCATGATTTCATGTTAGAAATATTTATGCCATAGTTATGTGAACAAATTTAACTATACTTATGCTTATGTTTGACATTATGCCATGCTTATGTTTGACATTATGCCATGCTTATGTTAGAAATATTTATGCCATGCATACGTTTGACATTATGCCTAAATAAAAATATAGGTTCATGTTGTAGTTATGACTATGTGTCAATAATGATACCCAATTTAGATTCTTATCTCAACTACAAGTTCACAAGCTTTGATTCATGTCACTTATGCTTTATGACCGAAGTATATGTTATGCAAGTACACCAGTTTCTATTTTGTATTTCCAACGTCATATTGCAAGTTCATGCGCTCACCATCCCCTTTTTGTGTATGTAATCCCGCTTTAAGCCTCCCCTCTTTCGCATGGCTAAGTTGGGCTTAAAAAGGTTAAGCCCAACATATAAACGAACGTATTAAACGGGGGAAAATAACGTTGGGCTAAATTAATTAATGAATGAAAACATAAAATAGAAGGGCCCAAATTCAAGTATGGGTTGGGCCCATGATTGGTGTAACCTTTACACCATTAACTTAATAATGGGCCGCAAATATTTACATATAAATAAAGAAGAAAGACAAAATATGTAAATGTAGAAAATACGAGGTGTTTAACCCGAGGTTGGATTGAGTTGTGATGTAAACCTGCCCGGAACCGCCCGGCTGTCCAGTAGTCACAACAATACCTATCCAATGTGAGAGGTTACACATGGAGCCCAATAAGGACCCGAGGTTAGACTGAGTTGTGGCGTAAGACTGCCCGGAACCAACCGGCAACAGGCAGCCACAACAATACCTGTCTAATGTGAGAGGTCAAGGCTTTAATAAGACAATTAAGGCTGAGTCAGGACTGTTAGGATTAAGTGGACTAAAGACTTAATCAAAATGGAACATGCTAAACTAAACGGACTGGTGGGGGTTAGGTTAGAAAACACTTAACCAACTTAGCATGTTGGCTAGAGATAGAAAACCTAGTAGCGGAGGACCCTTTTCGCAGTAACCCTACAAAGGTATCATGATACCCTGAAACTAGGCAGGGTGGGGCACGATTACTGGGCTGATTGTAAGAGGTCAAATCGACGGCGGTGGTGTAGCAGTGTAGGTTCTAACGGGGTGCGGGCATGCACACACTCCGGCGCAGAAAAATAAGGCACTGGACACCAGTAGCATACCTGTGCATTCTAAGGTTGTGTCGGGCCGCCACCATGGGACTTGATACACCCCATGGTGGGACCAGCATAGGTAACTACAACATCGGGGGCCGTAAGACACATGTAACTATGCGAGTAGGAGCCGATCATCATAGAATGGATCACATCACCCTGATTATGGGGTGCCAGTTGGAAACTAGTTTATATGGGTTCAGAGATTAACATGGGGTACGATAGCGTATTCGACCCTAGACAACTTAACCAAGTTATAGTGCTTTCCCACTTCTTGTTTATACTTATCATACCCAGTTCTTTATTCATAGACAGAATAGTACTAGACTTACTCAGGCTTTATGTCTGACTCTACTTTTCTTTCGTCTTCTTTTCTTCCGTTTCCCCCCCAGGTCCACAGGGAGGGAACACAGCAGCTTGACTAGCCTTAACATCCAGCTTGAAGAAGAGAAATGTATTGCTTGGACTTTTACGCTTTGAACTATGGCTTTGGACAAACTCTATGGGGCTTTTGCAGTTTATCTATGTTTTATTTATGCTTCTTTAAATAATGTAATCAAGACAGATTATGAAAGTGTTATGTTATGTTTTGGAAAAAGTGTAAGACAATTATGGTGTTGTTGTTGTAACACGTATTTGCTTTCGTGAAATAAAAGTTTGTTGATTTTCCGCTGTTTACAAATATGTGTTCTTATATCTGTCTTGTATATCTGTGACTTATACTTATAAACCTCCACCAAAATTAGGGCATTCCCTTTGAGAGTGACCCTAACGGAGGTGGGGTGTTTCACTTGGTATCAGAGCATAGGTTTACCAGATAAGATAAAAAGTTTTGAAAATTTATTTTCAAAGGAAATTTAAAGAAGCATTTTTAAAAGAAAAATATTATTTTATTTTTTTTTTAAAAAAAAGGCAAAGTCCACTCCCCAAAGCCATAGGTACTATCTCTTATCCTTCGTTTTGAATCTATCCTTTCTGTTTCAGCATGTCTGGAGACCTTACTCCCCAGCTGCTGACGCTTTCACTCCTCCTCCTCCACGTGAACCAGCAAGCGGAAGAGTCCCAGAGCAGGAAGACGAATAATAGTCAAACAAGAAAGGATCGTAACAGTAATAATAAGAAACGAGAAAAAAGGAAATGCAATTTTTGTGGTACGGAGGGGCACATAGCCAAGGATTGTAGAAAGAGGAAAAGAAAGCAAGGTGAATGTTTTCATTGTGGGGAGACTGGACACATCAGCAAAGACTGCCCTAAGAAGACAGACTTTAAGAAAGGTGGAAAAGGCAACAAAGAGAAGAGGAAGTGCAATTTCTGTGGCAAAGTGGGGCACTTAGTAAAGGATTGCCGGAAAAAGAAGGCCAAGATGAATGGTGGGTGCTTTTCTTGCGGTGAGACAGGCCACAGGGCTAAGGATTGCCCAAAGGAACGAGGACAGGGGCAGAGGGCTGGATCCACCTCAGGGGCACAGGTTCATGTGCTAGAAGCGCCACCTTTGCAACAGCGAGGTATAAATACTTCTGTAGAAAGTGTAGTATGATCACCCCGTTCGCACTTTATTTGATTCCGACGCGTCACACTCCTTTATCTCGTCTGCTTTAGTTAAAATCTCTGCACCTAAAAAAAAAACTAGTACGGTAGAGGACCCCTTAATTGTTTCAAACCCAATTGGGGGCCCAGCTCATTTGTCTATGATCTGTTTGGGATTGAAAACTTCTATTCTAAGCGTAGAGTTTAAACGTAGTGCCTTTGTTTTGGGCTTTTCGGGTTATGGTTTGATTTTGGGTATGGATTGGCTATCCAGTAATGGGGCCATCCTTGATTGTGAGAAAAGGGTTGTTAGGCTCCTAACCCAGCTCGGTAATACTTTGGAAATTTCTTGTAATCCCTCATACGCGGTTATGCTTAGTTATCTTGAATCGCTAGATGCCTCTGTTGAAAATTTGCAATCAGTTAAAGTGGTCCGGGAATATCCGGATGTCTTCGAAGAGGTGAAGGGCTTGCCTCTGAAGCGGGAAATAGATTTCCGCATATATCTTGTAGATAATGCAAAGCCCGTTGCGTTGCCCGTTAGACACATGGCTCCACGAGAAAGGAAAGAGCTCAGTAAACAGATTAAAGAGCTTCTAGAGAAGGGGTTCATTAGGAGGAGCATTTCAGAATGGGGCGCTCCAGTGGTGTTTGCTACAAAGGCGGATGGTTCACTCCGTCTATGTGTTGACTATAGGGAGCTCAACAAGCTAACGAAAAAGAATAGGCACCCTCTCCCTAGAATTGACGATTTATTTGACCAGCTTGTAGGAGCGTCTGTTTTCTCCCAACTCGATTTAGCAACCGGTTTTCATCAGCTAAGGGTGGCTGAAGATAGCATCGATAAAACGGCGTTCAGAACCCCAGACGGCTTCTTTGAATGGCTTGTCATGCCTTTCGGCTTGACAAATGCACCTGCTTACTTCGTGGACCTGATGAGTAGGGTATTTAGAGATTTCCTCAACAAATTCGTAGTGGTCTTCGTAGATAATATCCTTATCTTTTCAAAGAGTGAAGAGGAACATGCTCAGCACTTAAGGGCAATCATGGAAACTTTGCGAGTTTGCTTTCCAACGACTGAAAAGGGCTCTTACAACAGCCCCAGTTTTGACGCTGCCAGATGGGAGCAAGATGTTCACTGTTTATACGGATGCATGTGGGACAGGGCTAGGCGCCGTCTTAATGCAAGAAGGAAGGGCAGTAGCTTATGGCGGGAGGCAGTTGAAGGTGCACGAAAAGAACTACCCGACCCACGATCTTGAGTTAGCCGCCATCGTCTTTGCACTCAAGTCTTGGCGACACTATCTCCTAGGTGAGAAGTTCGAACTTTACACGGACCATAAATCGTTGAAATATCTTTTCTCGCAGAAGGTTCATTTCGCTTATGCATGAGTTGTGGAGAATCACCTTAGTAAGTACATTTGGCAACATGGTTGGCATTTATTTCCAAAAGATAGTTCCTTTACCTGATAATGCGTGGACGAGATCCAAGATTCACTTGTGAATTTTGGAGAGCTTGCATGGAACCATGAGTACGCAGTTAGGCTTGAGCCAAGTATATTAGAAGTAGAGTAAGTGAAAGTGGAATGAGAGGCAACAGTGAAAAAGGTTCCAACCCATATTTTGGAAACAAGAATTAAGAAGCTACGAAATTGTGAAGTTAAAGGCAGACAAAGCATAATGGAGTTAAGCTCAAGGAAATGCGACTTAGAAGATCGAAGACTAGATTCGTGCATCATATCTCCCCTTAAGAGTATATCTTTGATCCCTCTCTTCCTGTAGAGATTACTTGCATGCTATCTTTTGTGTATATCCTCTCGGTCCCATTCTCAATCCAATTTCTGTTGCAAACCCCATAGGGAGTATGACTCATCGGTTAGTAACACATGTTGGGGCTCGAGGGTGTTCGTTGGTTTTACCAAAGTTTTTGGGCTTTATAGGATACGGGTTGGTCTTAGGAAGGGACTCCCTTGTGACCTAAAAGGAGTCCATCATGCTTAGTTTCCTAGAATCATATATGGTGGTTGGGTTGAGTAATTCTTTGGGTGTCAGTCTGATGTTGATTTCGGTCTTCGGGGCTGATGCTTAGAGAGTTTTTCTCCTAATCAATATATATGTGGCATAGATTTCCAGTTTTGACATTGCCTAATGGGAACAAAGTTTTTACTTGCTTCTATCATTCGATTATACCTTTAGGTAGGACCATTTCCTATCATTGAGAAAATTTGGAAAATGACCTATAGATTAGAGCTACCCGAGAAACTGGCTAGAGTCCACAACGTTTTTCACGTTTCACATCTCCGAAAATGTCTACATGAGTCTGCTGAAGTGGTAGAGCCAAATATCCTCGAAGAGGCCGAAGTGGAACGCGAAGCAACCTTAAGGAAGGTTCCAACCCGCATACTAGGAACGGAAGTGAAGAAGCTACGCAACCGCGAAGTCAAACTCGTCAAAGTTCAGTGGAGCGACGCCGAGGGAGACGCGACTTGGGAAACTGAAGCTAGAATACGCACAGCCTACCCTTTTCTTTTTGAGGGTATATCCTTGATCTTTCTTAAGTTGCGCTTTTATCTATCTTTTTAGGTATATTCTCTCGACCTTATCTTTTAGGTAGAAACCTTTTTGGATGGAAACATGTAATTGAAACATGTTATGGATGATGGTTGCAAGTGGTTGCAAGTGATTGCTAGTGGTTGCTCGTGGTTGCATATACACACACAATCTAGGTTTTAGATCGGCTCAGTCACTTCATATTGCATATGCATATATGTTTGCATTCGTATATGGTTGAACTCTAGTGTGTTGTCATGTGGATGTTGCATTTGTATTGAATGATTGTGCACTCATGTAGAATCATGAATAGGTAAATTTGCATACATAATGAATTCATGGCACTTACATAATTCGCATTAAGGAGGTCAACTGAATCAGTAGACCGCCTGATTTTGCATTAGATAAGTTCATGTACACACACTTCGCATATGATCATGAAGCATTAGAAGTCTTTTAAGGACAATGGATGCTCGTGTTTGATGGATGAGTAGATGGATGATTGGATGTTAGGATATACATTCCTCCTAACTTGAAGATTTCGGGGACGAAATCCTTTTAAGTGGGGGAGAATGTAACACCCCATGAATTCTATAACTATGAAAGTCACAAATTAAAGAATAATTAATTTCAAATCAAAGAACTAAGGGAAACGGGATACGCCATTGCGTTCGTCTCGGAAAAATACGCGAAATAGAGTCCGAGTTTTCGAAAAACGGAGTCCGTATGAAGAAGATATGACCTTCGGAAGTTTTTAAATTAAGTTTAAAATTCAAACAGAATAAAATAAGCTCAGAAAAAAACAAAGTGGGGCCCAATGGGCCAGGGCGGGAAAAGGCCCGCCTGACGCACCATGGTCGACTGGGCTGTCGACCTGGTCTAACCAGGTCGACAGGCCTGTCGACAGGGCTGTCGACAGGGGTGTCGACCTGGTCCAGAGCCAGGTCGAGCCCAGTCCAACCTGGCTGGCCTATTCTATGTTGGTCGATTTTCTGTGGTCTGCTTTGTCATTAGGGCTAGGTGGCAGGCTCTAATTGGTCTCTCTATCGAATGAATGGCTACGATCAATCCAAGCAACATCAATGGCCCTAATCAGTTCATTACCCCTATAAAAACAACCCTAGACTAACCCTAATCTATTCATTCAAAAATAAGAACAAAGCCGCCATGTTGCTGAGGAACGACTAGGGGTAGCCACCAATTGGAGAGAGGATTAGGAGGCAAATTCTAAGGCATAAAGCAACTCAATCAAATCAGACCGCATCTTCAAATCCCGAAATTAGAGAATTCGCCACACCATTGTAAGTAGAGTATTATTTTGGTATGAACAAATAACTGTGTTGGTTTGTATACTCGATTTGTGGTGATAAAGTAATTCATAATTGTGCGTTACTATGATTCTTATCGATTTGGAATATTGTATACGTTTGGATATTCTTAAATTATGTTGTTTATTATAAAAACTACATGTTTGCGGTAGTTTTATGCAAGTATACGTTTGGATGTTCTTGAATTATGTTATTCATTATGAAAAACTACATGCGGTAGTTTTATGCAAGTATGACGTTTGGATATTCGCAAAATATGTAATTTATGTTGAAGCTACATGTATGTAGTTGATTAATTGAAATTCATGCAAGTTTGGGATTTTGTTACCATGCCATCATAATGTGTATTTTTATACAAACATCATTTTTGTGAAGTAATTGGAATAAGGTTGGGATTTTCATAATTCATATGAAATTATATTGAAAAGTTTGGCACCATGATCTATGTATTAAGCCATGTTTTGTACTAGAAACCTATTTGCAAACTTATGAATATGGCTAGGCTATGATCGATATTTCGCATAATTGAAACCATGTTAGGTCTATATTGTTAATGAGAATTATATGTTGACATATGTGGTACATGGCTAGGTTAGATTCAAAAATCCTTTTTTTTGCAAGCTTGCATGACTAAAGTAAAAATCATGATTTCATGTTAGAAATATTTATGCCATAGTTATGTGAACAAATTTAACTATACTTATGCTTATGTTTGACATTATGCCATGCTTATGTTTGACATTATGCCATGCTTATGTTAGAAATATTTATGCCATGCTTATGTTAGAAATATTTATGCCATGCTTATGTTTGACATTATGCCTAAATAAAAATATAGGTTCATGTTGTAGTTATGACTATGTGTCAATAATGATACCCAATTTAGATTCTTATCTCAACTACAAGTTCACAAGCTTTGATTCATGTCACTTATGCTTTATGACCGAAGTATATGTTATGCAAGTACACCAGTTTCTATTTTGTATTTCCAACGTCATATTGCAAGTTCATGCGCTCACCATCCCCTTTTTGTGTATGTAATCCCGCTTTAAGCCTCCCCTCTTTCGCATGGCTAAGTTGGGCTTAAAAAGGTTAAGCCCAACATATAAACGAACGTATTAAACGGGGGAAAATAACGTTGGGCTAAATTAATTAATGAATGAAAACATAAAATAGAAGGGCCCAAATTCAAGTATGGGTTGGGCCCATGATTGGTGTAACCTTTACACCATTAACTTAATAATGGGCCGCAAATATTTACATATAAATAAAGAAGAAAGACAAAATATGTAAATGTAGAAAATACGAGGTGTTTAACCCGAGGTTGGATTGAGTTGTGATGTAAACCTGCCCGGAACCGCCCGGCTGTCCAGTAGTCACAACAATACCTATCCAATGTGAGAGGTTAAACATGGAGCCCAATAAGGACCCGAGGTTAGACTGAGTTGTGGCGTAAGACTGCCCGGAACCAACCGGCAACAGGCAGCCACAACAATACCTGTCTAATGTGAGAGGTCAAGGCTTTAATAAGACAATTAAGGCTGAGTCAGGACTGTTAGGATTAAGTGGACTAAAGACTTAATCAAAATGGAACATGCTAAACTAAACGGACTGGTGGGGGTTAGGTTAGAAAACACTTAACCAACTTAGCATGTTGGCTAGAGATAGAAAACCTAGTAGCGGAGGACCCTTTTCGCAGTAACCCTACAAAGGTATCATGATACCCTGAAACTAGGCAGGGTGGGGCACGATTACTGGGCTGATTGTAAGAGGTCAAATCGACGGCGGTGGTGTAGCAGTGTAGGTTCTAACGGGGTGCGGGCGTGCACACACTCCGGCGCAGAAAAATAAGGCACTGGACACCAGTAGCATACCTGTGCATTCTAAGGTTGTGTCGGGCCGCCACCATGGGACTTGATACACCCCATGGTGGGACCAGCATAGGTAACTACAACATCGGGGGCCGTAAGACACATGTAACTATGCGAGTAGGAGCCGATCATCATAGAATGGATCACATCACCCTGATTATGGGGTGCCAGTTGGAAACTAGTTTATATGGGTTCAGAGATTAACATGGGGTACGATAGCGTATTCGACCCTAGACAACTTAACCAAGTTATAGTGCTTTCCCACTTCTTGTTTATACTTATCATACCCAGTTCTTTATTCATAGACAGAATAGTACTAGACTTACTCAGGCTTTATGTCTGACTCTACTTTTCTTTCGTCTTCTTTTCTTCCGTTCCCCCCCAGGTCCACAGGGAGGGAACACAACAACTTGACTAGCCTTAACATCCAGCTTGAAGAAGAGAAATGTATTGCTTGGACTTTTACGCTTTGAACTATGGCTTTGGACAAACTCTATGGGGCTTTTGCAGTTTATCTATGTTTTATTTATGCTTCTTTAAATAATGTAATCAAGACAGATTATGAAAGTGTTATGTTATGTTTTGGAAAAAGTGTAAGACAATTATGGTGTTGTTGTTGTAACACGTATTTGCTTTCGTGAAATAAAAGTTTGTTGATTTTCCGCTGTTTACAAATATGTGTTCTTATATCTGTCTTGTATATCTGTGACTTATACTTATAAACCTCCACCAAAATTAGGGCATTCCCTTTGAGAGTGACCCTAACGGAGGTGGGGTGTTTCACTTCCTGTCTCTGGGTGTTACTCTGTATTCATCTAATTTTCCTTCTCGAAGCAGCCTTTCGACTACATCTCTTAGGTGACGGCATTCATTTGTCGAATGGCCGTGAATCTGATGAAAGAGACAAAACTTCCCCGTTTCACGTTCTTTCTCCGTCGACTCTCTGGGAGGTGGCCACTTATTCTGGAGGACATTGTAAGAATCCATGAAGATGTTTTCCAGAGTATCATTTAGTGGCGTATAACTCTCAAAGGCCCTGGGACGAGTCCTTCTCTGGGAGTCGTTCCCTCGGTTCCTCTTACGGTTGTTGCCATTACTATTATTATCATTGTTCCCCGACTGACGACCACCCTGATTCCGATTTCCAACATTAACTTCGACCTTCCCTGAGCTGTCTGCTTAATGGCGACATTGCTCTGGATTTCCTCCTTATCGGCCGTTTTTGCCTTTCGGTTAGCATATACTTCTTCCTGGCGCAAGTGTACGTTGGCTTTTTCGTAGAATAATTCTCGAGTATGGGGTGGCTTGCCTGCCAGGTATCTCCCGAATTCAGTGTCTTTATCTACTCCGTCAATCAGTGCTGCAACAACGGTTGGTTCATGGGGATCTTTAACTTCAGTAGCGGCCAAATTGAAACGGTCTAGGTACACCCTCAGACTCTCGCCTGGTCGCTGCTTGACAAGGAACAAGTCAATCACACTTTTTGTTTTTTGTGCATAGATACGGAATTGTTCTACAAACTTCTCACTCAACTCCCTGAAGCTAGAAATCGATCTTGCTGGCAAGCGAGTAAACCATAACAATGCTACATCCTCCAAGAATATGGGAAATGCTTTGCACTTGACAGCGTCAAAAGCTGCGGCAGCGGTCATTGACCAAGAGTATCTCATCAGATGCTGGACGGGATCAGACCTGCCCGCGTATCGATTCATCTGTGGCATGTTGAAACGCCTTGGGAAAGTCGCATCCAAAATATCATCAGTGAAAGGGGTGTGACTGCGGTCGATTCCCCAATCTTCGTTCCGTTGTCCACGGCTATCTGCCAGAATCTGATGGATCATGGCTGCAACATTTGCACTGGTCAGCGGAGGTTCAGGGTCAGCGCCTCTGGCTCGGCGGGGTTCTCTAATCTCTCTTTCGGGAGCAGTCACAAAATCCGGGGCTCGGATAGGGCTTCGTTGCCCCCTGTTACCATGAGCATGTGCGCGGCGACGGGGCTGAGGTAGTCTGTTATGTACAGGACTGTCCAAATCTCGAGTCCTGGGAGTTGCGGCGTGATCGTTCACATTACGGTTTGAGGGCCCCTCCTCCAACGCTTCTTCTTCCCGTGATGGCAGGGTTCCGAACCGAAGCTGCTCTATGTTTTCGGCTCTCTCATATGGTCGCCGCGGAGGTCTCGGCGATTCCTCTGACGAAGAAGAATATCCTGGAGTGAGCGGACGAGCTGGTGGCGTCCTTTGCCTTGCGAGTTCATCAAGCCTTTTATCCATAGCAGTCAAATTTTGTCGCAGGACGGAGCTTTCCTGCCTTTGGGCAGCCAATTCATCAAACAATCTCTCCCACATTTCGGAAAAGCGAGAGATATCCCCCTCAGTAACGGGAGCAGCAGGGTCATATTGATCATCATTACTTTCTCTTATGCGCAAAGAGCTTGAGCCAGGTCGAGCGGAGGGGCCAGGACGGTAGGAGCGAGCCATAGGATCCTTTCCAGGTCGAGTTGTAGTCTGATCATCAATTCGAATCGCTGTGGTTCGAGGATGGCGGCTCGCAACGCCCCCCTGAGATCGATTCGTGGTCGCGGTGCGTGGAGGATTCGAGACATTGCCTCAGGATCGAGTAACAACCCCTTCATCAGTCTGGATCGCCTCGTTCTCGTCGACTCGGAGCGTGGCGTCTTCATCGGATCGGTTCGCCCCCTGCGCTCCACGATCCAGAGTCTCCTCGTTGCCTAGCTCGTGCACACTTTCTTCAATTGTTTCATTGGTTTGCGAAGCTCGTGCTTCCTTAGATCTTTTTCCAGCCATGATATCCGAATCGCTGGAATCTTCAAAGAAGTGAAGAGTGAAACTTTAGGATCGTTTTCTCAGTGAAAGCACCAAAATGTTAGATCAAAATTTGGACCTAACACCCAAATTGTTCTGAATCTTATAGAGTTTCAACTGGAGAATGAGGAAAAAGAAAATAACACACAGAATTTATAGTGGTTCGGCGTTAACGAGCCTACGTCCACTTTATATATTATTGATTACACTTTGAATGTCGGTACAATCAAGGATTTCTCTCTAGCTCACTCTTACAATTGTTATTTCTCTCAGTAATTAAGTAGTTTGACAATAATGGCGGATTCAGTACTCAGTATTGCCAAAAAAGATCCCAAAAAATGCCAAGCTCCGGGCTATTTATAGCTGATTTTGTCAGGCGGGTCGTGGTAGCACGTGGCACGAATCCCGAGAACATCGGATCGCATCGCCACCGTTGAGGAAATAGTCAAATTAGCCGTTGTGGACAGGTGTCGCGATCTGCTTGAAAATCGGATCGTGCAGATGGGGAGAATCAGTCAAAATGACGGTTAGGGACACGTGTCGCTAGATCCGTGCGACTCGGATCGCTGAAGACTAGCTCACGCTTGAACGGGTCAGAGGGTTCGCCATGCATCTGGGGATCGGATCGGTCTACGCTGGGCAACAATATAAGTTCGGATCGAGTCGCATAGGGGTTTCGTTTCGCTGATGAAACAGGGGGCGATCCGACGAGATGCGATCCAATGGTGGGCGAGTCGATAGTGAGCGATCCGACGACGGGCGAGTCGATAGTGTGCGATCCGTTCCTTCATGCACTTGGGGAATATAGTTTCATACCTTCCTCTCGTGAGTGAACCTGGGTGGCTTGGTCAAAAAAGCTAGCCAACAATATCCATCTTGACCAACTCAAAGTACATAAATTGAAAGACATAACCCCAGTACAAAAATCCATAAATTAGAGAGGCTGAACTTTACTTCAGCGACCCAAGCCACTTCTGAAAGCAAGAAATACAGCTGTCCAAAATCAAGCTCCACTGGTGCTAGTTCCAACCTGAGCACCTGGGGGGAAGGGGAGGGGGAAGGAAGAAAAGAGGAGGAAACAAAGGGGGTCAGACATAAAGTCCGGCGGGTGCGAAAACTTTAACAATATAATTACCAAAATAACTAGGCTAAGGCATAAGTTGGAAAATAAGGAAATGACTGTGAACAATTGAGTACGACAGAGTGTACAAGGAAATAAGATGAACAACGATATCGTTAAAGCGCACCTAAACCACTATAAGATAATTAGTATACTGCACCACCACTCGTCACCCTAAGGTTGATCCCGCCTACAAGACTTTAATAATGATAATGGTAGTTTCGTGCACACCTAGCTGCCTTCATAGGTGCCGCCTGCCCCTATCTCCACTAGGTGTACCCACTACCCCTATGCGATCGGCTCCCTAACTCGTAGATACCCGTGCTGGCCCCACAGTGGGGTGTATCACTCCCCAAAGTGGCAACTCGATACCACCAATGATGCACTACTTATACCTACACGATGTAACAACGTCTTACCTACCAGCCCGGGTCCACACACGCATATGAACTCGTTGGACTTGCGTTGCCACCGCTAACCCGGTTTGGCCTCTTACAGTCAAGCCCAGTATGCGTGTCCCTTCCTCGACTTGGGTCGAGCCCATAAAGATATGTACGGGCTACTGGTTGAAACGGCCCCCCATTACTTGACACAAGCTATCCACCTAAGCTTGGTCCCCTCTAGTACATCCCACTTAACCCTCTTCTTAGTCATGTTCACTTACATGTTTCAATTTTGGTTAAGTATTTCTAATCATATTTCAAATGCCACCCAAGGCACCCACTAGATTCCATATGCCACCCAAGGCACCCACTTAACCCCCTCATGTCCCACTACATGTTTATCTGTTTAAGTGTTTCTTAATTCATTAAGACCGTAACCTCATAAAGACCTCTCACATTAGACTGGCATTTGTGACAGCTGGATTTGCCGGGCGGGTCCGGGCAGTCTTACACCACAAACGAGCCTAACCTCGTGTCTTTACAACTGTTACGCATTTAATTTATGCCTAAGACCTCTCACATTAGACTGGCATTTGTGGCAGCTGGATTTGCCGGGCGGGTCCTGGCAGTCTTACACCGCAAAAGAGCCTAACCTCGTGTCTTAGACGATTAATTACTCCTAATTAATCATTCCCAAATTTGAATTAATTTCCCTATTCAAATTATCAATCAATTCCAAATTTAACTATGTCCATAATTGACTCAATTATGTCCATCTATTTATGGTATGTAAAATCATACCAGTTTCCATCACAAATTTATTTTATGCCATTTAAGGCATTTATGCCAATTCTTAATATTAAATCTTTTAATATTATCCCATTGCCCCACGTTGTACGTTCGTTCGTTTAACGTAAAACATACGTTAGACTCGAATAGTCAAACTCATAGAATAAAGAGAAAACATCACAACATACATATAGATAAAACTAGATCTAAACATAGGGTGAACTTGCATGTGTGAATGATGTTTTACATCTAAAACTTGCATAGGCCAAAGTTACAACTTGCATAAAACTACATATGTCAAAGATCCAAATCTAAAGGTGTAAACTTGTTTAGATAATGGTCACAACTTGCATAAATCATGTATGTCATGGATCTACATCTAAAGGTGTAAACTTACATCTGAACATGTAAAATAACATGTAGAATTTAGCACAGAACTCACACATGTCATAGCCTAACTTTAGATCAAATTTTCACATAAACTAGATGTCATGAAACATGTAAGGTTACATATAATTTTCCTCAACTTGCATATGATTCATGTCTAAATCAAAATCTAAACTTGCATACATACATATGTTTTATCATATGAATCAACAACCAAACTAGCATATGAACAACATGATGATTTGATTATACATAAGCCAATCATAGAATTACAACATAGATGATAGCATCGTAACTTTACAACATAGATGATCACAACATAAGATCATAGAATTTACAACATGTATGATAACATTACAATTTTACAACATAAATAATAACATGCGGTCAATAATTCACATCATATCCAAATAATCCACATCATAACTCAATCCAATTAAATTGCTAATTATTTTATTAAAGAAATTGAACTCACAACTCAAAGAAGGTCTTGAGTTCTGAATTCTGAGTTCTAAAGTTGTCATAGCTTTCCTTTGAAGTAAATTCGTTGTTAGAGTTGAATTGAATTGAATTTGATTAGCTTTCTTCCTCTCTAATTGGTGGCGGCTATTTTGAGTTGCTAGGTGACGGCATGGAGGCCATGAATCGAATTTTATTTTGATTTTAGGGTTTGAGTCTATAGGTGTTTTTATAGAGTTTAGGATTAGTTTAGGCCGTCCGATCAACCCAGAATTAATCCCAGCCAATCAGAGCAGATCAGAAACCCTAATGAGTCAGCACACAGTCACAAACAGGTCATCAATCAAATCTGCTCGGGGGGGGGGGGGGGGGGGGCAGGTCGACCCTATGGTCGACCTGGTCAGGGTAGGTCGACACCCAGGTCGACCCTATGGTCGACCTGGTCAGGGTAGGTCGACACCCAGGTCGACCCTATGGTCGACCTAGCCCTGGTGGGAATTTTCCCGCCTAGCCCGTCTGACTCTGAAATTTGAATTTTCTGAAATCTGTTTTAATTTTTCTGAAACTTCCGATGGCCATAACTTCTTCATACGAAGTCCAATTCACATAAACTCAGACTCTATCTCAACCAGAGTTCCGAGACGAACACAATGGCGCGACCCGTTTCCCTTAATTCTCACATTTAGTTATTCTTTAATTTGTTATTATAGTGTTAACAGAAATACGGGGTGTTACACACTGCGTTTCCCCGCCCTTTGGGGCGTAAATGAGCCAAATGACTCCATCGGCTCCACATAGTCACCGATATATCCGAGGCGCCTCACAATCCAACAACCACACAGGTGAAAATTATATAAATGTCAGGGCGAGTAGGTCATTGACACCACCCTAGCTAGAAGGAAAAACATGCCCTCCCTGCAGTCCTCTCCCGTTTCTGGTTCACAACCAAGGTGTGAGGCTCATGAATTATTGTTATACACAAAGCTACGCCACAAAGGCCGTGCTTTGATCATCAACCACAAGACTTTGCTTTTCAACAAAATCCCTAATCATTTGCTACTTAGGCATGCCACACAGGTAATTCACTCCATGCGATTGATATCCATCGATATATAACCTTTGAGCTCGTACATCTCAGAGAAGGGTGTTAAGCAAGAGAATAAATTCTCTACCGCCAAACAGATATATATTTAATAGAAATCAATCAAACAGAATAAAATCCAATGTTAGACACACAGTCCATTTACAAGTTCGTTCTGGGTCTGAACGAAACCGGAGGAACCTTGTGCCTCGCATGTCCATCGATCTCCAAGTACGTCTGGACGATCACCAACTGATTCCCTCCTCTTGGGTGTACAACCCAATCAAGATCATCAGTAATTATCCAAACTATGTGAAGACCTCCGGTCTTCCACAACCATCTTCATCCTCGACACATCGTCGAATTAGTTATTCAGAATGGGATAAACCTGGCCTTTCTGAATAACTCGCGTATATAATAAACAAGTGTTACACAAACACAACATACGCCTCATTCCAATTCAGAATATTCTTTTATTCAAATATTCTTATACTTTGGGAAAGGTTCCCATTAATTTTATCGAAGATAAATTCTTTAATCTTCTTTTGAATATCAATTCAAATTAGTCGGGATTAGCGAACCACACCGAAGTAATCATTTATTTTATTTCCCAATCCCAACCTATTCATCCCATGAAGTAAAACTGGTCATACTTCATATCTAACACCATGGCGTTATCGGTAAATTCAATTACCATTTCACGTTCAAATCTAATTAAGGATTTTACTATCGCCTGGAGCAGAACTGGTGATACTCCATTCTCGATTATTTCAATCTAATTAAAGATTCATTAATACTCCACTTGGTTTTAATCCTCCCTTAATCACTATCAATGAATATTTAACTTTGGAAATCATATCCTGTCGTTAACTGGGTTAAAGAACCAATGTCATTTAAAACACGGTTCACGATAAACCCAAAAATCAATTCAAATTCAATTCCAATTAAATACCATTTAATTGGTGTATTTCATTAAATCTAAATAAAAAAATTTAATCTTTTTCTCAACTGGGTTTAAGAACAGTGTAAATGAAGACACCTTTCAAGACAAACCCAAATCCCATTTGATATTAAATACAAGGCTCGGAATAAAAAATATATCATCTTATATTCAATATCAAATTCTACGACCAACAAATATCGTATTGGAAATAACGATATAAATATATCTTTCAAATTTCCATAACAATATCTGTATAATCACGAAATCCAACATCGAAATATTCCAAAGACAATTTCGATTCAAATCCGTTTCCACTTTATATACTGGAAATTCTGGTTATTTTCAAAACCATTTCAAATCCACTTTATTTATTTTAAAAATAAATGGGATTATAATTCTAGTTCAAAACTAGTTCATTTCGATAAAAATCTATTTTTATCTTTTCAAATTTGGAATTTTTCATCTCAATTCTTCACAAATCATTTCATATGATTTTACACAAATTATTACTATTTTTAATAATTTTATCAAGGCCCGTACAGTCGAATTCCATCAACGGCCATCGAACTGCACTTACAACGACCTTTTCCAAATTTGATTTGGACATAATTCCAAATCAAACCGTTAGATTTCAATTCTCTAATATTCGTTAGAAAGCTCTTTTCGATATGAACCCAACGGTTCTAGTTTTAGGAGAATCTGACGGTCGGATCTCCCGTAATATCCATTCGAAGTCAATGGTCGAAATTCGCGAACTGCCGCGGCGCGGCGCGTTCTATTCAGGCCATTATATATATATTATATATTTCATTGATTTCCTTTTAAAATGTATTTTATAAATCGTTTTAAATTCGTTTTCAAAACGATTTCAAATTCATATTCAATTTCAAATCAAAATTGAATATTCCATATCATCGATATATAAATGATAGTATTTTCAAAATATTATATTTTTAAATCAATTCCTTTTCGATATTCATTATAAAAGTGAATAAAATCGATATAAATATCGTTCACGTCAAAATGGCACATATCTAATCAACACGGCTTTATATATTTCAATAATTTCGTTATTCTATTCAACAAATGAATATTTTCTTCAACATATGAATTTTCTTTCATTTAACACATGATTTTTTTTTTCAACACATGATTTTCTTTTGTTCAACACATGAATTTTCTTTTGTTCAACACATGAATTTTCTTTTTATTCAACACATGAATTTTCTTTTTATTCAACACATGAATATATATTTTATTCAACACATGAATTTTCTTTATTTTCCAACTTGGAATGAGGCCCAATCAATTACCATATAGTGTTAATTATATGGATTTCATACACACATGTACACTACAACAATCAAACACAGTCAACCATCACCCAAAGTGCATTCTACACTGCATAAGCATCAAATATAAATATTTAACGCTTATAACAACTTGTCAATCAATCGATCGACATACAACTAATTATTGGGACAAGTGTATGGCCAATTTCATCCCAACACCCATGTGGGGTTTTCAAACAATCAAACACAGGTTTTATTTGTGCAGATGGGTGATGTGTAAAATTTATCGTCCCAATCCATATCAGTCAAATGTGTGTACATAAACAAATCGTCCGATTTGTTTATAAATATTTATTTTATATACACGTTAAAAAATATATTTTTAACCATAAAATATTTTCAACTATAAAATATTTTATTCCGTTCCACTTCACACAATCAACTTTCACAACACATCAATCAAACAAACAAGCCATCCATGGTCTGTGGATGACGGGTGTCGGGTGCTGCTAAGCACCGTCTGCATCCTAGTAGATATTTCAATTAGAAAACAAATTAAAGGTGAGGAGTTCTCATCTTGGGGATCCACTCCACCATTCTACTTCTGAAATTCAGAACAGTCTGGATTTGCCGGTACTTCCAACGTAGTCTTCTCCATGCTGTTCATATTAAAATCACATATTTAATATGATATTCTATACATTAAAAATCATATTTTTATACTTTCTATAATATAAAAATCATATTTTTGTTCTTTCTATAATATAAAAATCATATTTTTATTCTTTCTATAATATAAAAATCGAATTTTTATCTTCACTTCATATAGAAATACAATCTTTTTACCATTCAAAATCTCTTCTTTCTGTCATCAAAAATCTTATCTTTCTGGTGTCGTTCATATAATAAAAATCCAATCTTTACCTTATAAAAATATAATCTTTACCTAAGAAAAAATAATAATCATACCTTCATGATAATAAAATTCAAAGCTTTATCCTAATTAAAAATCGAATCTTTACAAAGAATTTATTTGAAGATCTAATTTATATTAAATTCCTAACATGTAAAAAGGATGTAGACAAAAGAACTCTCTTTGTATTGTAAAGCGAAGGGAACAACAAAGGAACGGGTGTTAATGTGAAGCGGGAAGCGATAAAAATGAGATTTTTAATCGAAAGGGGGCCTACAATCGGGCTTGGAGGCTGAGGAGGGTGGCGTGGGGTCGGAGTTGGTCGGGGGACGCGCGGCGTGGGGTCGGAGTTGGTCGGGGGACGCACGGCGTGGGGTCGGAGTTGGTCGGGGGACACACGACCTGACTGGTGGCGGGGCTAGGGTTTGGCTAGCAGTGGATTTATATGGGTTTGGGCGTTTGGAGAAGAGGAAGGAAGAGAGAGGCGAGAGGGGGAGTGGCTCAGAGGGGCGGCGCGTTGATTGGGAGGGGGCGGCACCGGGGAGGGGCGGCGATGGTGTTAGAGGCTGTGGCCGATGGGATCATGCGATGCTTCTCCTTCTTTTTTTATTTACTTTCTGCGTTGAACGACTTGGGGGAAGAGAAAGTGGAGGGGTGGGTATATAATAATATATATATGTATTATTTTATTCTATTTTTATTTCAGAAGGTTGACTTTCTATTTGAACACCAAACGAGACCCAATGACTGTCGTCCCTAGATAATTACCCTCATTCCGAACACAATGGGATATGTCTGGTAAGCTAATTTGGCTGTTACGATCAGTTTCCGTCAAAATCAAAATATAAATCTATATATTGATTTTGAACGCACATTTCAATTTACCGGGGCCACATATGAACTAATAAAAATCCAGAAAAATTATTTCTAGCTTCGTATTGACAATACGGTCCTAACAAAACTAATTTCGTCAAATTCCGAGACCGTTTGAAAAATGACCATTTTCCAGTCGATTAAAATCAACTAAAACAGGTCAAACACGTTTTCCTTTGCCACGCTCACATATTGATTCGAAAAATTACTAATTTTGGAATCTAGCAATAATTTGACATCCCAGATCCAACAAAAGTGGTTTCATCGAAAATCGAGGTCGTTTGCAAAATTGCTATTTTTAAGGGCTAGAATTCCATAACGACTATTCTGAATTTTCAACTGGACATAACTTTTGATTCCCGCTATGAAAATTTGATTTTTCAGATTCGTTGGAAAGATATTCTCAAATAGATTCTAATATTTTTGGTTTCGCTAAAATCCGGTTTATTTTGAATCCTGTACATTCATTTGAACTTTGAAATCGAAAATTCGAACTACCGCGCCATTTTCAATTCCTTTTATAATTTAAAATAAATATTTATATTCTAACGACGATTCAAACGAATATATACGTTCTATTCCTATTCAAAATAAATTTCTCGTCGTTATTATTTAAAATAAATCATTTTAAAAATTCAAAATTCGCTAAAATTGCCAAAATAAAATTTTTAAATTGGCTCGGATTTCCGGGTTATTACAATCTGCCCCACTTAAAACTTTTCGTCCTCGAAAAGGAATGAAGCTGAAAGTTTTTTAACAAACCAACTCAACTTCCATTATTTTCATTATGGCTTAAGTTCTTCAACTTTTTAGTTTTTAATAACTTTTCAAATTTTCAAAAATTTGGCTAACACCCTTAATTTTCGAAAAATTTCGCCATAACCTCCCCCGCACCGGGAGCTTCGAGATATTTCAAATAGCCTACCATGGCCCTCACCAATCCAAAAGAAAAAGAAAAAGCCAAGCGTCTAGCCAATCCGCTCATAGAATCATCCAAACCCAAAGAAATACAATAAACATGTACCTATTTGTCGGGAAAACAATTTTATTCTTCTGCTCTAGCCTCCTTGCTATGATCTGTTCAATGTAAGTACATGTATATGCATGTAAATGCGATAAATTTTCAATACAATTCACTTTTTGGTTCAATTTGGCTAAAGGTTCAACATTTAATTAATCAAACAATAATCAAACAACACAACCAGCAATCAATTAGTTGATTATCTTTTCAAATTCATAACTTGGATACATAGTCAAAAAATCAGATTTTTGATGCCAAATCACAACAACAGTCCCTATTTAATTTTGGTTCTCACACCAGTCAATTGGAAATATATAGAAATCCCACTTTTGTCACTAGAACATAAATTCTGATGATGAAGCTTCAATCATCAGAACCATCTCTGGGCGACTAGAGCATGATTCTATATCTACCCAATATATTAAAACTTTGAATACCCGTGGATCAGACGTATATGCAAAATCTTTATATATTGGATTGCCCAAATTCAATATAAAAATAATATTCAAATACGAGTGATTGATGTAAATTTTCAAAACGAAACTTGTTTTCACTTTTAAAAATATACTCTTCCGACTCATTCTAGGATACTACTGATCCTATCTCTAACGAGTCATTCTCATTGGATATTACTAATCCAATTTCTAATGAATTTTTTTCGTATGGTTCTAATGTGTCTTGTTCTCCGAGCTCTACAAACCAAAGCTCTGATACCAACTGTAACGACAAGGAATTTCGCTTGATCCGAATCGATCGCTAAACCGACCAAGACCGCTCGAAACCCCTGATTGTTTTGAGAACACGACAAATCGGAACATAAACAGAAGAACATTTCATTGTTTATTACAACAATTCCATCAGAATACAAGAATATACAGAGCATAAATAAATATTACACATCAGAGATTCAATTTACATTACATAGCAGCAGAAAATAATACAATACACAACTGAAAGAGATATACGGATACAGAGCTTTTCGGATATCGCTCCAGCTGTAAATCAGGATCCTGTGAATATAAATCTGCAAAACCAAAACTACTAGCTGCCCGTGTCAAAATAAGGGCACCCATAGTTTAGGTTAAAACAATAAACTCCAGGTCGGTAATGTGACTGCTGTGAGAACTAAAACAGTTATTAATCTTTATTTTAAAGTTAGTTAAATCAAGGGACCATGCCGTATAACGCGGAACGGGTTTCCTCCCAAGAACACCAGTGCATAAAATAACAGCGCAATGCTAAATAAAGAACAATGAAGCTATTATAAGACCCAGGTCCCATTACACAATGAAACACAAGCAGGAGGATAGGGTTTTACCTTATAATAGCCAAAGAATGCATGATACGCTAAATTTCATCTTTTGTTATTACTATAAGTGTATAGTGTCAAAACAATTTCAATCATAAGTATCAATCATAGACGGCATAAGTGCTCCATACCACTATGTCGCCATATATAGGTTTTACAATCAAAACCGCAAAGTCACGTATTGGAAGTTGGGTTTACATCTGTGAACCGAGGCAAAAGATAGTCCTCTACCGAATTCCAGACAATCTAGCCCATGTCTCAGGATCAGAGCTCGAGTGACCCTTGGATCTTCAGGGCTGGTCCATCGATGTGGATTAAACTTAAATCCTGGACACTATGTTTCCCCGCCCTTTGGGGAGTAAATGAGCCAAATGACTCCATCGGCTCCACATAGTCACCGATATATCGAGGTGCCTCGCAATCCAACAACCACACAGTTGAAAATAATATAAATGTCAGGGCTGGTAGGTCACTGACACCTCCCTAGCTAGAAGGAAACACATGCTCTCCCTGCAGTCCTCTCCCGTTTCTGGTTCACAACCGGGGTGTGAGGCTCACGAAATAACGTTATACACAAAGCTACGCCACAAAGGCCGTGCTTTGATCATCAACCACAGGACTTTTCTTTTCAACAAAAGCCCTGATTATTTGCCACTTAGGCATGCCACATAGGTAATTCACTCCATGCGATTGATATCCATCAATATATAACCTCTGAGCTCGTACGTCTCAGAGAAGGGCGTTAAGCAAGAGAATAAATTCTCCGCCGCCAAACAAATATATATTTAATAGAAATCAATCACACAGAATAAAATCCAATGTCAGACACACAGTCCATTTACAAGTTCGTTCTGGGTCTGAATGAAACTGGAGGCATCTTGTACCTCGCATATCCATCGATCTCCAAGTACGTCTGGACGATCACCAACTGATTCCCTCCTCTTAGGTGTATAGCCCAATCAAGATCATTAGTAATTATCCAAGCGATGTGAAGACCTCCGATCTTCGACCACCGTCTTCATCCTAGACACATCGTCGAATTAGTTATTCAGAATGGGATAAACCCGGTCTTTCTGAATAACTCGCGTATATAATAAACAAGTGTTACACAAACACAACATACGCCTCATTCCAATTCAGAATATTCTTTTATTCAAATATTCTTATACTTTGGGAAAGGTTCCCATTAATTTTATCGAAGATAAATTCTTTAAATTTATTCTTTAATCTTCTTTTGAATATCAATTCAAATTAGTCGGGATTAGCGAACCACATCGAAGTAATCATTTATTTTATTTCCCAATCCCAACCTATTCATCCCATGAAGTAAAACTGGTCATACTTCATATCTAACACCACAGTGTTATCGGTAAATTCAATTACCATTTCACATTCAAATCTAATTAAAGATTTTACTATCGCCTGGAGCAGAACTAGTGATACTCCATTCTCGATTATTTCAATCTAATTAAAGATTCATTAAAACTCCACTTGGTTTTAATCCTCCCTATAATCATTATCAATGATTATTTAACTTGGGAAATCATATCCTGTCGTTAACTGGGTTAAAGAACCAATGTCATTTAAAACATGGTTCACGATAAACCCAAAAATCAATTCAAATTCAATTCCAATTAAATACCATTTAATTGGTATACTTCATTAAATCTAAATAAAAAGAATTAATCTTTTTATCAACTGGGTTTAAGAACAGTGTAAATGAAGACACCATTCACGACAAACCCAAATCCATTTGATATTAAATACAAGGCTCTGAATAGAAAATATGTCGGCTTATATTCAATATCAAATTCTACGACCAACAAATATCATATTAGAAATAAATAGGATTATAATTCTAGTTCAAAACTAGTTCATTTCAATAAAAATCTATTTTTATCTTTTCAAATTTGGAATTTTTCATCTCAATTCTTCACAAATCATTTCTTATGATTTCACACAAATTATTACTATTTTTAATAATTTTATCAAGGCCTGTAAAGTCGAATTCCATCAACGGCCATTGAACTGCACATACATCGACCTTTTCCAAATTTGATTTGGGCATAATTCCAAATCCAACTGTTAGATTTTAAATCTCTAATATTCGCTAGAAAGCTCTTTTTGATATGAACCCAACGGTTCCGGTTTTAGGAGAATCCGACGGTCGGATCTCCCGTAATATCCATTCGAAGTCAATGGTCGAAATTCGCGAACTGCCGCGGCGCAGCGCGTTCTATTCAGGCCATTATATATATATTTCGTCAATTTCCTTTTAAAACGTACTTTATAAATCATTTTAAATTCGTTTTCAAAATGATTTCAACTTCATATTCAATTTCAAATCAAAATTGAATATTCCGTATCATCGTTATATAAATGATAGTATTTACAAAATATTATATTTTGAAATCAATTCCTTTTCAATATTCATTATAAAAATGAATAAAATCGATATAAATATCGTTCACGTCAAAATGGAGCATATCTAATCAACACGGCTTTAAATATTTCAATAACTTCGTTATTCTACTCAATAAATGAATATTTTCTTCAACGCATGAATTTTCTTTTATTCAACACATGATTTTTTTTTTCAACACATGAATTTTCTTTTGTTCAACACATGAATTTTCTTTTGTTCAACACATGAATTTTCTTTTTATTCAACACATGAATTTTCTTTTTATTCAACACATGAATATATATTTTATTCAACGCATGAATTTTCTTTATTTTCCAACTTGGAATGAGGCCCAATCAATTACCATATAGTGTTAATTATATGGATTTCATACACACACGTACACTACAACAATCAAACACATTCAACCATCACCCAAAGTGCATTCTACACTGCATAAGCATCAAATATAAATATTTAACGCTTATAACAGTCTGTCAATCAATCGATAGACATACAGCTAATTATTGGGACTAGTGTATGGCCAATTTCATCCCAACACCCATCTGGGGTTTTCAAACAATCAAACACAGGTTTTATTTGTGCAGTTGGGCGATGTGTAAATTTTTTCGTCCCAATCCATATTAGTCAAATGTGTGTACATAAACAAATCGTCCGATTTGTTTATAAATATTTATTTTATATACACGTTAAAAATTATATTTTTAACTATACAATATTTTCAACTATAAAATATTTTATTCCGTTCCACTTCACACAATCAACTTTCATAACACATCAATCAAACAAACAAGCCATCCATGGTCTGTGGACGACGGGTATCAGGTGCTGCTAAGCACCGTCTGCATCCTAGTAAATATTTCAACTAGAAAACAAATTAAAGGTGAGGAGTTCTCACCTTGGGGATCCACTCCACCATTCTACTTCTGAAATTCAGAATAATCTGGATTTGCCCGTACTTCCAACGTAGTCTTCTCCATGCTGTTCATATTAAAATCACATATATAATATGATATTCTATACATTAAAAATCATATTTTTATTCTTTCTATAATATAAAAATCATATTTTTGTTCTTTCTATAATATAAAAATCATATTTTTATTCTTTCTATAATATAAAAATCGAATTTTTATCTTCACTTCATATAGAAATATAATCTTTTTACCATTCAAAATATCATCTTTCTATCATCAAAAATCTTATCTTTCTGGTGTCGTTCATATAATGAAAATACGATCTTTACCTTATAAAAATATAATCTTTACCTAAGAAAAATAATAATAATCATACCTTCATGATAATAAAATTCAAAGCTTTAACCTAATTAAAAATCGAATCTTTACAAAGAATTTATATGAAGATCTAATTTATATTAAATTAGCATATAAAAAGGACGTAGACAAAAGAACTCACTTTATATTGTAAAGCGAAGGGAACAGCGAAGGAACGTGTTTAATGCGAAGCGGGAAGCGATAAAAATGTGATTTTTAATCGAAAGGGGGCCTACAATCGGGTTTGGAGGCTGAGGAGGGCGGCGTGGGGTCGGAGTTGGTCGGGGGATGCGCGGCCTGACTGGTGGCGGTGCTAGGGTTTGGCTAGCGGTGGATTTATATAGGTTTGGGCGTTTGAAGAAGAGGAAGGAAGAGAGAGGCGGGGGGGGGGGGGGGGAGTGGCTCGGAGGGGCGACGCGTTGATTTGGAGGGGGCGGCACCGGGGAGGCGCGGCGATGGTGTTAGAGGCGGTGGCTGACGGGATCGTGCGATGCTTCTCCTTCTTCTTTTTATTTACTTTCTACGTTGAACGACTTGGGGGAAGAGAAAGTGGAGGGGGTGGGTATATAATAATATATGTATTATTATTTTATTCTATTTTTATTTCAGAAGGTTGACTTTCTATTTGAACACCAAATGTGACCCAACGACTGTCGTCCCTAGCTAGTTTCCCCCATTCCGAACACAATGAGATATGCCCGGTAAGCCAATTCGGCTGTTACGACCAGTTTCCATGAAAATCAAAATATAAATCTATATATTGATTTTGAACACACATTTTAATTTACCGGGGCCACATATGAACTCTAAAAATTCCAGAAAAATTATTTCTAGCTTCATATTGACGATACAGTCCTAACTAAACTAATTTCGTCAAATTCCGAGACCGTTTGAAAAATGGCATTTTCCAGTCGATTAAAATCAACTAAAAGAGGTCAAACACGTTTTCCTTTGCCACACTCACATATTGATTCAAAAAATTACGAATTTTGGAATCTAGCAATAATTTGAGATCCAGGATCCAACAAAAGTGGTTTCGTCGAAAACCGAGGTCGTTTGCAAAATTGCTATTGTTTGCTCCAAATTTGGGATCAAATACCAAAGGTGTGAATACTACACTTCACTTATTCGGTAAGGATATGGATCCACGAAATCGCAAAATAAACGAATAAAAGCAAGTAAGAACACAAAGGAATTTTTATAGTGGTTCGATTCTCTATGAATCTACATCCACTTTCAATCAAATCTCATTATAATATTCAAGCTCACAACATATTAATTTTCTCTCATTACAATCATTTCTCTCTCACAACTCTATTTATGACTTAACTTCTCTTAAATTTGGTGAAGAAAGGGGAAGGAATTTAGATTTATAATGAATCTTCAGTCACTTGTGTGCTTTGAACCTTTCTCATGATCTTCATAGATTTCATAATGAATTAGCATTCGATTAAGGCTTTAAAGAGGATTAAAGATCTTTTGAATGATGTTTGAGAGATTTATCTTGTAGCTTGAATGAGATTGAAGGTGGTTAGATCCAATTGTAGAAAGCTTTAATGATCATTGATTTGGATTTGATCTTCATAAACTTAGAAATGTTGATGAATTCATGGAAGCCATTAAAGAAGTTGTAGTTGAGCTTTGAATTTGACGGAGTTTCCTCGTAAGAATCAATTTTCGGTCCCCTTTCCAAATGAATTATGAGGGCTATTTATAGGTGATCTTCAGACCAGATGGTAGTTTCGTAATTATATATACAAACAACATGACTCATGTCGCCACCAACATAACTCATCTCGGTGACGACATGACTCTTGTCGCATGGCGGGTTGGTTTCTCTATCCACTCATCGGAGCGACATAGTTTCTATTGCGGCATGTCTAGCGACTTGACTCCTTGTAATACCGAGCGGAATGACGTTGTGGCAGCATGACTTTATTCTGTTGTGGTCTCTGCGGTATGAACGACATGACGCCTCGACTTAGGCACGACTTAATTCCATGCGACATGATCTTATGATGCGTATTGACATAGCTTTACACAGTGAAATGCTTTTAATACCATGCCGTGGAGCGGCATGGTACATCTGTTATGAATGTGTAACGACTTGATGTTGTGCAACGACCTGACTTCAGAAGGGTGGCACGTTATGTGACCCACTTCATGTCGTTCACGACATGGTGAATAGTGTGGTGATCATTACGGCTTTTCTTCATGTCGCAACAATGGTTTAACACCATATACGAGGCCAACATGACTTGACTCCGACTTATGTAGCTTGGTGCGACTTGGTGTGGCACAACACAGTAGTATGATCGAACTCTCTTCCTTACGACTCGGTTTTAACGACTTGGCATTTCACGTATCAAGCCATACGACTTAACAAACAACGACATGACTTTGACGACACATTGAACATGCATTTTCATTGGTTAACATTTGCCCCTTGAAGTTCATGTTATTAGAAATAGCATGGGCTTCGAATCCTTATATTTTATGACATCTTTTCCATGTATTTAAGTCGTTAGGGTACTCTTGGGTTTATGTCGCAAGTCATCACCACGTCCCTACTCGTGCTGGCCTCTCCATGTCGCGCGAGACCCTCTAAGCCGTTTTGGGCTTTAATCTGAGCTGACCTTGGCCCAATTATTTCAGTACCCGTATATTACTCCTAACCCGTATGTTCATTCCTACTCCTCTTCTCATCCTAAGGTTTCATCTCGTTAATGGTGGATTGAGTTGGAGATATAATCGCCTTTCTCATAAATGATCTATTCAACCAAATCGACGTCTTCTTCTCAATTATCGCGACCAAATTCTAACTGACTTCGACGAACTCCATCAGCCCGATTTAATACCTAGGCTCTCGATTTTTGGAGAATTTTCCTTCAACAAATACTCCTAGAACTTATCGTAAGTAGTTTTTGGATTTGAATTCTTCTTTGTTCTTATGAATGATTAGATTTGTATAGGATTCCAGGATTTTTACTTATTTCCGATAAAGTAACGATCTTGTGAATCGATTTTGGTTGTTTTAAGTTATTGGGATGCTTGCGAATCAAAAACGAGTTGAACCATAATGAGTGCACTTGTGTATGAGGGTCCTGAAATTATTTAATTTTCCTTAAACCCTTAATTTTATGTAATGCATATGATTAGCATTTTATGTCGTTCTTGCGTCATGAGTTTCAGACCGTGCTTGAGCGACATGACTTTAATGCCTAAAAAGCCTTGGATTGGTCGATGATGATCGTATGAGCTGTTCTTGAAGTTTTTTTATACTATATACCAATCGTTTGCAGAAATGTCTGAATCACAAATTTTACTGTTTTATCATAGCTGTTGCATGACTCTTTTTCCTGTGTTGCTTCAAATTATGTTTGTGGCATGCTCCGAATTGTGTTTATTTGATAATCTCATCATTAAGTCATAATAATTAAGTCATGCCGTTAAACCTATGCGAGCCGCCAATTTATAATTGTAACCCAAGTCATTTGAGGTGACATGTCGTATGAACGACTTGAGTCTCGGAATCTGTCCGAACGAGTTGACCTCTTGATGACTTTAGTTTAAGACTGCGGATTGGTGCTCACGTCCCTGTTCGACCCAAACCATAAGAGGATATAGACTCTTGGTAAATTATGTCTTTATTGATTTGTTTCCCATGGCATAATTTCTTTTTTATTCCAAGTCATTGACACGATGTCCGTAACTACGTAACAACAATGTGAATTTCAACTCGTGATAGTGTTTGAACACCTCCTTTCAAATGTCAAAACCTTTGTGCTAAATATGTATTTCGAAAACAAATAGATTATAAATGGAAATATTTATTTATGAAAATAAATAGAGATAAAAGAAATATTTATTTAGAAAATAAATGGAATTATAAAGGAAATATGTATTTTGAAAGAAAATAGATTATAAAAGGAAACACTTGAAAAATGAATAGAATTGTATAAAAGAGAATTTTTCATTAGGAAGGTTTAGACCCGTGCTTCGCATTAGAGTTATATGGATGAAACTGAATATGGATTTCAACATCGATATTTGAAACAGAATATGGATGAAGAGTAAATTGGATAGGGTTAACTAGTTAGAGTTAATCAGTTAGAGTTAATCTGTTAGAGTTAATGTAACAACCCGAATTTTAACAACATTTTAAGACAAGAATCAAGGCAGAATTAAATGTTAAAATCTGAATCAGGGAAAACGGGTTGCGCCATTGCGTTCGTCTCGGAAAAATACGCGAAATAGAGTCCGAAATTTTGTAAATCGGAGTCCGTATGATCAAGATATGGCCTCGCAAAGTTTCACGAAAAATTCAAATTCAAAAACAGATTCAAATTTTTAGAATTCAGGGTAGGCGGGAAAAATCCCGCCCCATGCAGGGTCGACACAGGGGTCGACACCAGTGTCGACCCCCCCAATGGGTCGACACCCATGTCGACCCAGGGGTCGACCCCCCCGGTCGAACCAATTTTTCTGGTGCACCTGTTTTGGCTCCTGGGTCTTGTTTTAGGGGCTTGTGACAATTTTGGATGGCTCAGACCTATTCTAGGGTTAATCTAAAGGCTGAAATCAATTTCCTACAACTATAAAAAGACCCTAAGACCTAGTCTAAATCATACTGTTTCATTTTAGCACTCATGCAGCCGCCATTAAACCAAGAACTCTAAATTAAAAATACAAAGAACAAAATTAAAGAAGACGAAGGATGATTCTTGAAGGCTACAACTAGAAGCTACAACAACTACGACGCTTTACACAACGGATTTGGGGCTATTTGATTTAAAATATTGATTTGGATTGCTTGCTTCATATTGTAAGTTCTATGTCACTTTTTAGGCAAAACCGCTAAAATAACATGGACATGCTATGAGTTGAAACCGGATTTAAGAACTATTATTAATCCATGTTTATATTGTTTAACTTTGAATCAAAATTTGGGAATATTGCTATGTTAATGTTGCAAGTTAAACTTATCATGATGTTGATGTTGTTATGAATCACTTGGGCTTAATTTTATTGCAAGTTGAACAAATACATGTCCATGGAATCATTATGTTCATTGAAATCCTCATGTTGATTAAACCATGCCTATGATGCTAATTAAACCATGTCTATGATATTAATGAAACTATGCCTGTGATGTTAATATACCTATCATGTTAAATTGGGAATCGCTAGGTTATGATGAAAAGTTGGAATCATTATGTTTATAATGCTAGATGAGAATCATTATGTTAAAAATACTAAATTGGAATCCACTATGCCTATTAGAATTACCATGCCTTTAATGTTTCATGTTTGTAATAAAATTATTATTATGCCCGCAATGATTATTATGCCTATGATGTAAAGTTGAATTCATCATGTTGAACTAAGTTGGAACCATTACTATGCAAAGTTATCATCATGCTAGTATTGAAACCATGTGATATGTTATAGCCTGTTTATTATGCAAGTGATGGTGGAATTGTCACATATGCCTATCACATGTTTGGTGTTATTCCCCTTTATCTCTTGAATTGTTTATGCTTGTGAACGAAGTACGTTTATATGCGTTGGGGATACGATTGGGTAGAATAGGCAAAACTTGAATGGGTTATAAGCATAAACCATGAAATTTGGCATAAGTAGAACATGAAATATGGAACGAAAAACTTGACTTGAATATTCTATGACTTGACTTGAAACATGCCTTAGTTGGGCACGAAATTGACATATGAACATGCTATGAAAATAGCACGAATCTGATAAGAACATGGGCATGACTTTAGAAAACAAGAAAGTGGCCAACTCGAGGTTGGGTTGAGTTTGTAGTGTAAATCTGCCCGGAACCGCCCGACAAATCCAGTTGCTACAAACAATAGGATCCAATGTGGGTAGTTGGTCACATCGCGCTTGGAACCCGAGGTTGGGTTGAGTTTGTAGCGTAAACCTGCCCGGAACCGCCCGGCAAATCCAGTGGTTATGAACAATAAGATCCAATGTGAGTGGTTCGGTGCATTAACGAATCAATTAATGCCAATTAGGGTTAAGTCATGAACATGAAAAGACAACTTAACCAACTTGAACACGATTTGTAGGGCTAAGTCATGGACTTGAAACGACAACACTTAGCCAACTTGACATGACACGTAAGCGGGTTAAGTCACGAATTTAAATGACATACTTAACCATCTTGACATGACTAGACTGGAAAAGGATTAAGTCACGAATTACATGACTTAATCGGTTAGGCGGTTTAAGTCACGAATTACATGACCTAATCTGTTAGGCGAAACCCTAGACACGACCCCTTTCAGCAGTAACCCTCTAGATGTATCAAGGTACCCTGGGGCTAGGCCGGGTGGGGCACGATTACTGGGCTGATTGTAAGAGGTGAACGATGGCAGTGGGGTATGCCAGTGTAGGTTCGGTGGGCTACGGTCGTGCACGTATTCCGGGGCAGACACTGGGTATCCGTAGATTTATCTGTGCATCTTGAATCGTGTCAGGGGTTGACACCCTAGGGCTGATACACCCGAAGGTTGACCCAACACAGGTGACTACATTCGTGATTAGCCGTATGACACGGACACTTGACGAGCTAGAACTTGTAGGGAGCCGATCGACTAGATAATCGCTCCGTAGGACCCCGTACTTGGGTCAGACCCCGTTTTAGGGTCATTTCAAGATATTGGGCCGTGGGAGTTATTTCGTGATTAACTTGTGATATGGGCTTAGTATACTAGTACAGTCGATGCAACGAATCTCGAACATGTGATGCTTTACTTGACTTGTCTTGACTTATCCTGATCACCTTAGTCTATCTTGTTCACCTTGACACCATTCTTAAGTTTAGTTCCAGTTCATACATGACAGGTTGTTTTAACCGTTTTTACACTGAATGTCACTAGGACTTACTCAGTCTTTATGACTGACCCTTTTCCTTTAGCCTCCTTTTCTTTCGTTTTCCCCCCAGGTTCTCAGGGAGGAAACACTAGCTCTTAGCTTGGATATCACTTGCTTTGGCTCAGCATGTACGGTTTGCTATGGCTGCTTCATTTTACTGCACTTGGGGAATAAGCTGTTTTTCTGTTTTTAAGCTATTGCTTCTTTGGCTATTATTACAAGACAGTTGTAATGAAGTTATTTGAAATGTTTGTAAAAGACATGGTTTATTTTGGAATGAAATGAAGTTCTGTTTTGCTCATAAATTCTTCCGCTGTTTACTTAATTATTTATTTATGTTCTGTCTTGTGATAATTCTGTGATGTTATCTCGATAATACCTCTCCAAAACTAGTGCATTCCCTTTGTGAGTGACCCTAGCGGAGGTGGGGTGTTACACTTGGTATCAGAGCAGAAGGTTACCAAGACTGGGCAAAAATTTTGAAAACCTTTTGAATTTTTTTTCAAAACCATTTACAAAGAAGCAAATTTTCACGAAAATTTTGTTTTGATTAAAAGGCATATTCCCCAAAACCATTAGCACTATCTTTGTTTCCTCGTTTGAATCTTTTCCTTTTTCGTTTTCAGCTTATCATGGCCGACGACCTTAATCTTCCCGAGGGGGTCAATATACCCACTTGGTTCCGTCGTTTCCTCGAGGCTCGGGCTAATGTGGCAGGCCCAGCCAATCCTCCTCCTCATCCTCCTCAACCTCCGCGAGAAACTGCTTTTTCAAAGATATGCAAGGACTTTAAGGCCATGGGCGGAAAGGATTTCCTAGGAACTGAGACTTTTGTTGAGGCACGGAATTGGTTGAAGGAAACAGAAGACTTGTTTGTTATCTTTGAGGTTGAGGACAATAGGAAAGTACAGTTGGCGGCGTGGCTCATGAAAGAGGAAGCTTCTTATTGGTGGGAAGTCACCAACGCTACTAGGCCCATTGAGACTTGGGCGGACTTTAGAGGGAGATTTGGGCTTAAGTTCTTGTCATCGGCAGAGGAGAGTCTCCAAATGGAATGGTTTCTGGCCCTTAAACAAGGAAATATGACAGTTAAAGAATACGTGAACCGTTTCAATCAGCTTGCTCGCTTCGGATTGGAGTTAGTCAACACTCCTCAGAAAAAGGCGCTACGTTTTGCACGAGGCTTGAACGAGCCACTACATGGTTTGGCCATGACTCATGTGCCCATGGGGGCGACCTTTGAAAGCTTGGTGGATATGGCCCTACTGTATGAGGAAGATAAGAAGGGAAAGAAAGAGGTCAAGCCCAACGATTCTCAGAATAAGAAGGTAGACTCTGAGAAAGGAGGCAAGAACGACAACTCACGTGATAAAAGGAAATGCAATTTCTGTGGTACGGATGGGCACATAGCCAAGGATTGTAGAAAGAGGAAGAGAAAGCAAGGTGAATGTTTTCATTGTGCGGAGACTGGATACATCAGCAAGGACTGCCCTAAGAAGCAGACCGGACCTTCCGGGGGTACATCTTTAACTTCTTTTTCTAGATGCTTTGTTTTATCTTGTTATCTCCTCGATCCTATCTTGAGAACCATAGGTAGAATCTTTTTGGATGTAAACATGTAATTGAAACATGTTATGATTGCAAAATGGTTGCAAGTGGTTGCTCGTGGATGCATGAATACACATTAGGCACTAGATCGGCTCAGTCACAGTTTCATACTTGCATATGCATGAGTGTTTATTTTGGAAACTTGGTTGTACTATCATTTGGTTGTTGCATATGATTGAATGTTTGTGCACTCATGTAGAAATTATGAATTATAATAGGAAAATTTTGCATACATATTGGATTCATTTCACTAAACATATTTTGCATTTAGAAAATAATTCAGGCCTGATCATTAGCATTAGCTAAGGAACATATACACACACTCCTTGCATGTGTTCATAAAACATTAGAAGTCTTTTAAGGACCATGGTTTCCTGTGGATGATGTTTGAGTAGATGGATGATGGATGGTAGGATGCGTTCTTCCTAACTTGGAGATTTCGGGGACGAAATCCTTAAAGGAGGGGAGAATGTAACAACCCGAATTTTAACAACATGTTAATACAAGAATCAAGGCAGAATTAAATGTTAAAATCTGAATCAGGGAAAACGGGTTGTGCCATTGCGTTCGTCTCAGAAAAATACGCGAAATAGAGTCCGAAATTTCGTAAATCGGAGTCCGTATGATCAAGATATGGCCTCGCAAAGTTTCACGAAAAATTCAAATTCGAAAACAGATTCAAATTTTCAGAATTCAGGGTAGGCGGGAAAAATCCCGCCCCAGGCAGGGTCGACACAGGGGTCGACACCAGTGTCAAACCCCCCCAATGGGTCGACACCCATGTCGACCAATGGGTCGACACCCATGTCGACCCAGGGGTCGACCCCCCCGGTCGAACCAATTTATCTGGTGCACCTGTTTTGGCTCCTGGGTCTTGTTTTAGGGGCTTGTGACGATTTTGGATGGCTCAGACCTATTCTAGGGTTAATCTAAAGGCTGAAATCAATTTCCTACAACTATAAAAAGACCCTAAGACCTAGCCTAAATCATACTATTTCATTTTAGCACTCATGCAGCCGCCATTAAACCTAGAACTCTAAATTAAAAATACAAAGAACAAAATTAAAGAAGACGAAGGATGATTCTTGAAGGCTACAACTAGAAGCTACAACAACTACGACGCTTTAGACAACGGATTTGGGGCTATTTGATTTAAAGTTTTGATTTGGATTGCTTGCTTCATATTGTATGTTCTATGTCACTTTTTAGGCAAAAACGCTAAAATAACATGGACATGCTATGAGTTGAAACCGGATTTAAGAACTATTATTAATCCATGTTTATATTGTTTAACTTTGAATCAAAATTTGGGAATATTGCTATGTTAATGTTGCAAGTTAAACTTATCATGATGTTGATGTTGTTATGAATCACTTGGGCTTAATTTTATTGCAAGTTGAACAAATACATGTCCATGGAATCATTATGTTCATTGAAATCCTCATGTTGATTAAACCATGCCTATGATGCTAATTAAACCATGTCTATGATATTAATGAAACTATGCCTGTGATGTTAATATACCTATCATGTTAAATTGGGAATCGCTAGGTTCTGATGAAAAGTTGGAATCATTATGTTTATAATGCTAGATGAGAATCATTATGTTAAAAATACTAAATTGGAATCCACTATGCCTATTAGAATTACCATGCCTTTAATGTTTCATGTTTGTAATAAAATTATTATTATGCCCGCAATGATTATTATGCCTATGATGTAAAGTTGAATTCATCATGTTGAACTAAGTTGGAACCATTACTATGCAAAGTTATCATCATGCTAGTATTGAAACCATGTGATATGTTATAGCCTGTTTATTATGCAAGTGATGGTGGAATTGTCACATATGCCTATCACATGTTTGGTGTTATTCCCCTTTATCTCTTGAATTGTTTATGCTTGTGAATGAAGTACGTTTATATGCGTTGGGGATACGATTGGGTAGAATAGGCAAAACTTGAATTGGTTATAAGCATAAACCATGAAATTTGGCATAAGTAGAACATGAAATATGGCACGAAAAACTTGACTTGAATATTCTATGACTTGACTTGAAACATGCCTTAGTTGGTCACGAAATTGACATATGAACATGCTATGAAAATAGCACGAATCTGATAAGAACATGAGCATGACTTTAGAAATCAAGAAAGTGGCCAACTCGAGGTTGGGTTGAGTTTGTAGTGTAAATCTGCCCGGAACCGCCCGGCAAATCCAGTTGCTACAAACAATAGGATCCAATGTGGGTAGTTGGTCACATCGCGCTTGGAACCCGAGGTTGGGTTGAGTTCGTAGCGTAAACCTGCCCGGAACATCCCGGCAAATCCAGTGGTTACGAACAATAAGATCCAATGTGAGTGGTTCGGTGCATTAACGAATCAATTAATGCCAATTAGGGTTAAGTCATGAACATGAAAAGACAACTTAACCAACTTGAACACGATTTGTAGGGCTAAGTCATGGACTTGAAACGACAACACTTAGCCAACTTGACATGACACGTAAGCGGGTTAAGTCACGAATTTAAATGACATACTTAACCTTCTTGACATGACTAGACTGGAAAAGGATTAAGTCACGAATTACATGACTTAATCGGTTAGGCGGTTTAGGTCACGAATTACATGACCTAATCTGTTAGGCGAAACCCTAGACACGACCCCTTTCAGCAGTAACCCTCTAGATGTATCAAGGTACCCTGGGGCTAGGCCGGGTGGGGTACGATTACTAGGCTGATTGTAAGAAGTGAACGACGGCAGTGGGGTATGCCAGTGTAGGTTCGGTGGGCTACGGTCGTGCACGTATTCCGGGGCAGACACTGGGTATCCGTAGATTTATCTGTGCATCTTGAATCGTGTCTGGGGTTGACACCCTAGGGCTGATACACCCGAAGGTGGACCCAGCACAGGTGACTACATTCGTGATTAGCCGTATGACACGGACACTTGACGAGCTAGAACTTGTAGGGAGCCGATCGACTAGATAATCGCTCCGTAGGACCCCATACTTGGGTCAGACCCCGTTTCAGGGTCATTTCAAGATATTGGGCCGTGGGATTTATTTCGTGATTAACTTGTGATATGGGCTTAGTATACTAGTACAGTCGATGCAACGAATCTCGAACATGTGATGCTTTACTTGACTTGTCTTGACTTATCCTGATCACCTTAGTCTATCTTGTTCACCTTGACACCATTCTTAAGTTTAGTTCCAGTTCATACATGACAGGTTGTTTTAACCGTTTTTACACTGAAAGTCACTAGGACTTACTCAGTCTTTATGACTGACCCTTTTCCTTTCACCTTTTTTCTTTCGTTTCCCCCCAGGTTCTCAGGGAGGAAACACTAGCTCTTAGCTTGGATATCACTTGCTTTGGCTCAGCATGTACGGTTTGCTATGGCTGCTTCATTTTACTGCACTTGGGGAATAAGCTGTTTTTCTGTTTTTAAGTTATTGCTTCTTTGGCTATTATTACAAGACAGTTGTAATGAAGTTATTTGAAATGTTTGTAAAAGACATGGTTTATTTTGGAATGAAATGAAGTTCTGTTTTGCTCATAAATTCTTCCGCTGTTTACTTAATTATTTATTTATGTTCTATCTTGTGATAATTCTGTGATGTTGTCTCGATAATACCTCTCCAAAACTAGTGCATTCCCTTTGTGAGTGACCCTAGCGGAGGTGGGGTGTTACACTTGGTATCAGAGCAGAAGGTTACCAAGACTGGGCAAAAGTTTTGAAAACCTTTTGAATTTTTTTTCAAAACCATTTACAAAGAAGCAAATTTTCACGAAAATTTTGTTTTGATTAAAAGGCATATTCCCCAAAGCCATTAGCACTATCTTTGTTTCCTCGTTTGAATCTTTTCCTTTTTCGTTTTCAGCTTATCATGGCCGACGACCTTAATCTTCCTGAGGGGGTCAATATACCCACTTGGTTCCGTCGTTTCCTCGAGGCTCGGGCTAATGTGGTAGGCCCAGCCAATCCTCCTCCTCATCCTCCTCAACCTCCGCGAGAAACCGCTTTTTCAAAGATATGCAAGGACTTTAAGGCCATGGGCGGAAAGGATTTCCTAGGAACTGAGACTTTTGTTGAGGCACGGAATTGGTTGAAGGAAACAGAAGACTTGTTTGTTATCTTTGAGGTAGAGGACAATAGGAAAGTACAGTTGGCGGCGTGGCTCATGAAAGAGGAAGCTTCTTATTGGTGGGAAGTCACCAACGCTACTAGGCCCATTGAGACTTGGGCGGAATTTAGAGGGAGATTTGGGCTTAAGTTCTTGTCATCGGCAGAGGAGAGTCTCCAAATGGAACGGTTTCTGGCCCTTAAACAAGGAAATATGACAGTTAAAGAATACATGAACCGTTTCAATCAGCTTGCTCGCTTCGGATTGGAGTTAGTCAACACTCCTCAGAAAAAGGCGCTACGTTTTGCACGAGGCTTGAACGAGCCACTACATGGTTTGGCCATGACTTATGTGCCCATGGGGGCGACCTTTGAAAGCTTGGTGGATATGGCCCTACTGTACGAGGAATATAAGAAGGGCAAGAAAGAGGTCAAGCCCAACGATTCTCAGAATAAGAAGGTAGACTCTGAGAAAGGAGGCAAGAACGACAACTCACGTGATAAAAGGAAATGCAATTTCAGTGGTACGGAAGGGCACATAGCCAAGGATTGTAGAAAGAGGAAGAGAAAGCAAGGTGAATGTTTTCATTGTGGGGAGACTGGACACATCAGCAAGGACTGCCCTAAGAAGCAGACCGGACCTTCCGGGGGTACATCTTTAACTTCTTTTTCTAGATGCTTTGTTTTATCTTGTTATCTCCTCGATCCTATCTTGAGAACCATAGGTAGAATCTTTTTGGATGTAAACATGTAATTGAAACATGTTATGATTGCAAAATGGTTGCAAGTGGTCGTAAGTGGTTGCTCGTGGATGCATGAATACACATTAGGCACTTGATCGGCTCAGTCACAGTTTCATACTTGCATATGCATGAGTGTTTATTTTGGAAACTTGGTTGTACTATCATTTGGTTGTTGCATATGATTGAATGTTTGTGCACTCATGTAGAAATTATGAATTATAATAGGAAAATTTTGCATACATATTGGATTCATTTCACTAAACATATTTTGCATTTAGAAAATCAATCAGGCCTGATCATTAGCATTAGCTAAGGAACATATACACACACTCCTTGCATGTGTTCATAAAACATTAGAAGTCTTTTAAGAACCATGGTTGCTTGTGGATGATGTTTAAGTAGATGGATGATGGATGGTAGGATGCGTTCTTCCTAACTTGGAGATTTCGGGGACGAAATCCTTAAAGGAGGGGAGAATGTAACAACCCGAATTTTAACAACATGTTAAGACAAGAATCAAGGCAGAATTAAATGTTAAAATCTGAATCAGGGAAAACGGGTTGCGCCATTGCGTTCGTCTCGGAAAAATACGCGAAATAGAGTCCGAAATTTCGTAAATCGGAGTCCGTATGATCAAGATATGGCCTCGCAAAGTTTCACGAAAAATTCAAATTCAAAAACAGATTCAAATTTTCAGAATTCAGGGTAGGCGGGAAAAATCCCGCCCCAGGCAGGGTCGACATAGGGGTCGACACCAGTGTCGACCCCCCCAATGGGTCGACACCCATGTCGACCCAGGGGTCGACCCCCCCGGTCGAACCAATTTGTCTGGTGCACCTGTTTTGGCTCCTGGGTCTTGTTTTAGGGGCTTGTGACAATTTTGGATGGCTCAGACCTATTCTAGGGTTAATCTAAAGGCTGAAATCAATTTCCTACAACTATAAAAAGACCCTAAGACCTAGCCTAAATCATACTATTTCATTTTAGCACTCATGCAGCCGCCATTAAACCTAGAACTCTAAATTAAAAATACAAAGAACAAAATTAAAGAAGACGAAGGATGATTCTTGAAGGCTACAACTAGAAGCTACAACAACTACGACGCTTTAGACAACGGATTTGGGGCTATTTGATTTAAAGTTTTGATTTGGATTGCTTGCTTCATATTGTAAGTTCTATGTCACTTTTTAGGCAAAAACGCTAAAATAACATGGACATGCTATGAGTTGAAACCGGATTTAAGAACTATTATTAATCCATGTTTATATTGTTTAACTTTGAATCAAAATTTGGGAATATTGCTATGTTAATGTTGCAAGTTAAACTTATCATGATGTTGATGTTGTTATGAATCACTTGGGCTTAATTTTATTGCAAGTTGAACAAATACATGTCCATGGAATCATTATGTTCATTGAAATCCTCATGTTGATTAAACCATGCCTATGATGCTAATTAAACCATGTCTATGATATTAATGAAACTATGCCTGTGATGTTAATATACCTATCATGTTAAATTGGGAATCGCTAGGTTCTGATGAAAAGTTGGAATCATTATGTTTATAATGCTAGATGAGAATCATTATGTTAAAAATACTAAATTGGAATCCACTATGCCTATTAGAATTACCATGCCTTTAATGTTTCATGTTTGTAATAAAATTATTATTATGCCCGCAATGATTATTATGCCTATGATGTAAAGTTGAATTCATCATGTTGAACTAAGTTGGAACCATTACTATGCAAAGTTATCATCATGCTAGTATTGAAACCATGTGATATGTTATAGCCTGTTTATTATGCAAGTGATGGTGGAATTGTCACATATGCCTATCACATGTTTGGTGTTATTCCCCTTTATCTCTTGAATTGTTTATGCTTGTGAACGAAGTATGTTTATATGCGTTGGGGATACGATTGGGTAGAATAGGCAAAACTTGAATTGGTTATAAGCATAAACCATGAAATTTGGCATAAGTAGAACCTGAAATATGGCACGAAAAACTTGACTTGAATATTCTATGACTTGACTTGAAACATGCCTTAGTTGGGCACGAAATTGACATATGAACATGCTATGAAAATAGCACGAATCTGATAAGAACATGGGCATGACTTTAGAAAACAAGAAAGTGGCCAACTCGAGGTTGGGTTGAGTTTGTAGTGTAAATCTGCCCGGAACCGCCCGGCAAATCCAGTTGCTACAAACAATAGGATCCAATGTGGGTAGTTGGTCACATCGCGCTTGGAACCCGAGGTTGGGTTGAGTTCGTAGCGTAAACCTGCTCGGAACCGCCCGGCAAATCCAGTGGTTACGAACAATAAGATCCAATGTGAGTGGTTCGGTGCATTAACGAATCAATTAATGCCAATTAGGGTTAAGTCATGAACATGAAAAGACAACTTAACCAACTTGAACACGATTTGTAGGGCTAAGTCATGGACTTGAAACGACAACACTTAGCCAACTTGACATGACACGTAAGCGGGTTAAGTCACGAATTTAAATGACATACTTAACCATCTTGACATGACTAGACTGGAAAAGGATTAAGTCTCGAATTACATGACTTAATCGGTTAGGCGGTTTAGGTCATGAATTACATGACCTAATCTGTTAGGCGAAACCCTAGACACGACCCCTTTCAGCAGTAACCCTCTAGATGTATCAAGGTACCCTGGGGCTAGGCCGGGTGGGGCACGATTACTGGGCTGATTGTAAGAGGTGAACGACGGCAGTGGGGTATGCCAGTGTAGGTTCGGTGGGCTACGGTCGTGCACGTATTCCGGGGCAGACACTGGGTATCCGTAGATTTATCTGTGCATCTTGAATCGTGTCATGGGTTGAAACCCTAGGGATGATACACCCGAAGGTGGACCCAGCACAGGTGACTACATTCGTGATTAGCCGTATGACACAGACACTTGACGAGCTAGAACTTGTAGGGAGCCGATCTACTAGATAATCGCTCCGTAGGACCCCGTACTTGGGTCATACCTCGTTTCAGGGTCATTTCAAGATATTGGGCTATGGGATTTATTTTGTGATTAACTTGTGATATGGGCTTAGTATACTAGTACAGTCGATGCAACGAATCTCGAACATGTGATGCTTTACTTGACTTGTCTTGACTTATCCTGATCACCTTAGTCTATCTTGTTCACCTTGACACCATTCTTAAGTTTAGTTCCAGTTCATACATGACAGGTTGTTTTAACCGTTTTTACACTGAAAGTCACTAGGACTTACTCAGTCTTTATGACTGACCCTTTTCCTTTCGCCTCTTTTTCTTTCGTTTCCCCCCCAGGTTCTCAGGGAGGAAACACTAGCTCTTAGCTTGGATATCACTTGCTTTGGCTCAGCATGTACGGTTTGCTATGGCTGCTTTATTTTACTGCACTTGGGGAATAAGCTGTTTTTCTGTTTTTAAGTTATTGCTTCTTTGGCTATTATTACAAGACAGTTGTAATGAAGTTATTTGAAATGTTTGTAAAAGACATGGTTTATTTTGGAATGGAATGAAGTTCTGTTTTGCTCATAAATTCTTCCGCTGTTTACTTAATTATTTATTTATGTTCTATCTTGTGATAATTCTGTGATGTTATCTCGATAATACCTCTCCAAAACTAGTGCATTCCCTTTGTGAGTGACCCTAGCGGAGGTGGGGTGTTACAGTTAACCAGTTAGAGTTAATCAGTTAGATTAATCAATTAGAGTTATTCAAATTACAGTTAATCAGTTAGAGTAAATTGGATATTTGAAATCAATTAGAATTATAAGAATCGATTTCAACATCGATATTTGAAACTGAATATGGATGAAGAGTAAATTGGATAGGGTTAACCAGTTAGAGTTAATCAGTTAGAATTAATCTGTTAGAGTTAACCAGTTAGAGTTAATAAGTTAGAGTTAATCAATTAGAGTTATTCAAATTAGAGTTAATCGATTAGGGTTAATCCAATAGAGTTAATCCATTAGAGTTAAAAAGAATTATCGAATATAGTTATTCGAAGAAGAGAATTTATCGAATATAGTTATTCGAAAAGAGTTATCGAATATTAGTTATTCGAAAAGAGTTATCGAATATAGTTATGTGAAAAGAGTTATCGAATATTAGTTATTCGAAAGGAGTTATCGAATATTAGTTATTCGAAAGGAGTTATCGAATATTAGTTATTCGAAAGGAGCTATCAAATATAATTTATTCGAATAGAGTTGAAGGAGTTAATCGAATATAGTTTATTCGAATAGAGTTAAGGGAGTTAATCGAATATAGTTTATTTGAAAGGAGTTAATTGATAGGAGTTAATTGATTAGTGTTAATCCAAAAGAGTTAATCGATTAGAGTTAATCAAATAGAGTTAATCGATTAGAGTTAATCAAATAGAGTTAATCCAACAGAGTTAATCGATTAAAATTAATCAAATAGAGTTAATCGATTAAAGTTAATCAAATAGTGTTAATAGAATAGAGTTAATCAAATGGAGTTAATCGATAGAGTTAATTGATTAGAGTTAATCAAATAGAGTTAATAGAATAGAGTTAATCGAATATGGCTATTCGAAGAGAGATTATCGAATATAGTTTATTCGAAGGAAAGAGCTATCGAATAGAGATTTATTCGAAAGAGAGTTACGTAAGGAAGTTTGTTAAAGGTTTAGAAGGTGAACCGTATCTGTTTCGAAGTTAGAAATGTTGTTCAGTTAAGGTCTGAGAGGTAGTTATACCCCAACTTGATTGGCTTTGTTTTAACTAAGGAATGGTTAAGGTTCGATAGTGAAGGTTGGTTAAGTGAAATTAGTTAATCTGGGTAATGGTTTGAGTGGCATAGCGATGTTTTATTTAAACATCTGTTTAAAATCCGATGAATGAGTTTTGGAAACATTTTCCAAATATAATCAGAGATATTTTCTAATCATAGAAAATGAAGTGTTCAATGATAAAGAACACTGGAATGACAGTGATACATGAAAAGAGACGGAAATGTTTTCCAATGATTAATAACGTATATTTTCTAAATTTAGAAAATAAGGAATGTTGAATATATGGAAATAGGAAATAAACAAATTAATGAACTGAAGAGATAAATGTTAAATGATGATTGATCGATATAATTTCCATTTGGAAATAATATCGTTGTTTGCACACGTGTTTTTCTTCGATAGTTAACTCGACTATCGAAGTATTTGACCATTTCCGTCGTCAATACGGAGAGACCGGGATCAGATTCATTATCTGAAAACCACTCTGTATGGGCATTAGAGTTGCGATCAAATATGATGAAGATAATTGAAGACGGAATTATGCAAAGGTTGTCATGTTTACAGAATAGTGCCTTCAGTTTGTCCAGACCCAGGACAACCAGTATGGAAGAATGTCTGACGGAGTATATTTAATAGATCGCGTAAGATGATCTCTTCAAACATATATACGTTTGGTGGCGGAGGAATTCGTTTCTCTTAGCTGTATACCCATAGTATTTTTGGGGAAATCAATTTGTGATTTGGTGGGTATGGTGATGTGACATTCAAAGTAAATAAAGGTGTGAAGTATACGTTATGGCCTCTAGCCTCACAACAGGGAAATGACAAAAATCGGGCAGGCAGCATGGCTAAGTGGTTGGCTGCCAAGTAGGGTGTATTATCACCTATCTAGAAATATTCATTTCATTCTTTAATCTATTCGATGCTGTCCCATTCGGGAAACGGTTGCTGATTGTAACACCCCGTATTTTCTATAAACGTATAAGTAACAAATTCAAGAATAATTAATTTTTAAAATAAGAATCAAGGGAAATGGGTTATGCCATTGCGTTCGTCTCAAAATTTTGCTTGGAAACAAGTCCGAGTTTTCGAGAAACGGAGTCCGTATGGGGGAGATATGACCCTCCAAAGTTTTAGGAATTTTCAGAACCGAAAACATCTTGAAATTCAAATTCGAAATTCGAATTCAAACGCCAGCGCAGATTGGGCAGGAATTTTCCCGCCCAGGACCAGGTCGACCTGGGGGTCGACACTATGGTCGACCTCCCAGGGACCAGGTCGACCTGGGGGTCGACCTGGTGACAGAACCCAGTTCTGAGCCTGGGTTTATTCTGATGTATCTGGTCACATTTTCTGTCTAGATTCGTCCACCTAATCCTATATAAACAGCCTCCTAGCCTCATTCTCTTTACACCATTTTATTCTCTCCTTATGCTGCCTCTGAAATATTATAAATAAATAAAATAATGGCGTCGCTACTCTACTGGAATCAAAACAAGAAATAGTGCATCTTCTTCCAAATCCGAATTAGGTTAAAAGAGAACTACTGCAAATCTTCTTCTATAATCCAATCAAGGAAAGCACAGTTATTTTTAGATATGAATTTTAATTATAATCGTGACATGGTTGTAAATCTGAATCTGAGGTTATGCATATTCTGTTCTGTTTAGATCTATCCTATTGTAACTATTCTGTTTCTCTCTTCTTTCTATTCTATAGCCAGGCTACCACGAGCCTGAGCCAAATCTCATAAGAGATTGACGCACGAATGCCAAACTTTTGGGGCAAATAATGAATGATGCATAAATTGGGCATGACTGATCTGTGACTGATTTGAGGAAAGAATATAGGCTGTAGCTAGAACATAAATCTGAGACATATGGCTAGACATGTTTGAAACATAAAGTGTATTGAACATATGACTTGAGGCATAGAAGAATATTGGACATATGACTTAGGATTTAGGCGTAAAGATTTAACTGTAAATAAGCAATTGATTTAGATACATAGCACATGTTGTAATCCAGGACATAAGGTTGAGGCATATTATATGAGATTGTTTATGACTTAGAATATAAAGGACATAAGTTGTAATTCTAGATCTCAACATACTTTATATATTATAGTCTGTAATTTAGAAGAAGGAGGATTATTTTGTGTATAACTTAGGCGTAAAGACCTATATTAAATAGGATAACCATTAATGTGAACACACCTAAAAGTGGGTTTTTGGATATATGACATGCATTGTAATCCATGGCTATATTTGGCATAATTTATATGTAAGGTTTTTGGAGAATATTCTGAACTATGCAAGTTTAACTAAAATTTGGGACATATGTTATATGGTGGATTATGACCATAATTTGGGCTTATAAGTTTAGGCTTACTTTATGAATTAGGCAAGATATGTGAATAGGACTTTAAGGAATGTTTAATCGACTAAAACTGTTATCTGTTTAATATGCTAAATTTGCTAAATCTATTACCAATTTAATCTACTGAATTGCCTTAACTGTTAAATATGTTGAATCGCCTAATCTGCTAATATTGCCCAATCTGCCAAATCTGTTGAGTTGCCTAATCTGCTAAATCTGTTGAACAACCTGAACTGCTAAATCTGTTAGATCCGTTGAAAAGCTGAATGATTGTAATTTGTGTAAAACATGTTAATTTGTTTAATCTGCTGCGACTTGAAAAGAAGTCAAATATGTTAAATTGGCATAATTAGTCTGATATTTGTATCATTTCTAATGGAATAAATGGGTTATAATAAAAATGCTGAGACACGAAGTTAGACTCATGTTTGCGGTAGAAGCCTGCCCGGACCCAACCGGCTTAACCAACAACCGCAAATTGCTAGTCTAATGTGAGAGGTCGTAGGCATAAATAAAATATGCTTAGACACGAGGTTAGGTCTGGCTTGTGGCAGAAGTCAGCCCGGAACCGCCCGACTTATCCAGCGGCCACAAGCTACCGGCCTAATGCGAGAGGTCTGCGCATTAATATTTAATTAATGCAAATCTGAGGTAAATATGATGTCTAAAACATGTTGGGTAGATAGGGCTAAACCAACTGGACTGATGAATTAATAAACCTGTTTCGTGAATCTGTAGGCCCAATACAAAGTTAGACAATCTGTAAGTCTGTTAAAACTGTACATCTGATTCGTTAGTCTGAAAACCTGTTAACCTGATTTTTCTGATCTGTGAACTAGTTGACTTGAACTCTGTATGTCTGAAAACTTGTAAACAAGTTAACCTAAAATCTGTTAGTCTGGGGACACAAGGTTAGGAGGGAAAATACTTGTGTCATCTATTGTTTGGGACCCATATTAGTCAGTAACCCTTTCTGGTATCAAAACTATGACCCAACAATAGGTAGGGTCCGGGCACGCTTACTGAACTAATTATAAGCGGTTCATTCTGATAATGGCGAGGGGTGTTGATGGTGCGTTCCAACTGGGTCATGTGCGTGTAGGGATCCCGGTCTGCCTCTGAGGATGTAAGACGCCGTGACATCTGTAAATAGGTCTGTGTCATTTAAAGGTTGCCACTTTGGGGAGTGATACACCCTTCTGTGGGGCTGGCACAGGGTATTTATGTATTAGGGAGCCGATCGCTTGGGGTAGATTTAGGGTACACTTAGTTCTGTTTGTTTCCGTTCGGGTACCTTCTGTTTCTATTGGGTGGTAACACCTGTCTGTTTCTGCATGGTACCGTCTGTTGGGGTGGTAAAGGCCCATTTACTAGTGTACACCTAATTCTAACATTCTGTTTCCGTAAGGATTATTCTGTTTCTGTTTCTGTACCTTCTGTTCGGGTGGTAAAGGCCCATTATTCTGTTTCTGTTTAGACATTAGGGTAACACCTAATCGTGTTATACTAGTATTAGTGAAGAGAAGTAAAATATAAGTAAGAAGCATAACTTGGGCTATATCATTCTGTTTCTTTTGTTTAGCTTAAGTATATTAGTTACTCCTGTTGCTGTTGTCTCTTATCCAGCTTTATTTTCATGTCATGATATTATTATCTGTTCATATGCTGAAAGTCACTGGACTTGCCAGACTTTATGTCTGACCTTGCTTGTTTTCGCCCCTTCTCTTTCGTTTCCCCCCCCAGGTTTGTAGGGTGGAAATCTAGGAGCTTGATTTGGACTTTCTCTACTTGAAGTATCGCTTGGCCTTGGCTCTATCTTTCCATGGCAGTTTATGTTGGGGGATTATGATTTTAAAAACTATGTATTCTGAAGGCTCCTGTACAAGACTGATATTTTTGTACTTGAATTCTAATATTGTGATTTGAAAAGATGTAACCAAACTTACTTCGATTTCTGTTGTAATAAAGTTATAATATTTTCAAGTACTGTTTTATCTGTCTTGTAAATTTCTGTTCAGTCTACTAAAACGCTCCATCAAAGTTAAAGCATTCCCTTTGTGAGTGACCTTAACGAAGGTGGGGTGTTACACTTGGTATCAGAGCTGAAGGTTATCAGACTTGATAAAAAGCTTTTGAAAAACTATTTTCAAAAAGGTTTTAAAAGAAAGTATTTTCAAAAAGGGAAAGACTGTTTTGAAAAACATAATCCCCAAACCCATAGCCTATCTTTCTATCCTTTGTTTTGAATCTTTCCTTTTTCTTTCGTTTCAGCATGTCTGGGGATCTTAACCTTCCTGAGGGCGTACGGGTACCTGGCTGGTTCAGGAGGTACTTAGAGGCTAGGGCCAATGATGCAGGCCCAGCAGACATTCCTCCTCTAGCCGCAGCGATTCCCGCTCCTCCGCCCCCACCTCGTGCAATTGCTTTCTCAAAGATCTGTTAAGATTTTAGGGCCGTGGGTGGAAAGGATTTCAAGGGAACTGAATCGTTCGTAGAAGCGAGGAACTGGCTCAAAAAAACTAAGGATCTGTTCGTTATCTTCGAGGTTGACGATAGGCAGAAGGTACAATTGGCGGTATGGTTGCTCAAGGATGAAGCTTCCTATTGGTGGGAAGTCACTAACGCCGAGAGGCCGGTTGAAACATGGATGAATTTCAGAACAAGGTTTGAGACGAAATTCCTCTCGCAAGCTGAACGAAGTCTACAACTGGAAAAGTTCTTATCTCTTAAGCAAGGATGTATGACGGTCAAGGAATACGTCAACCAGTTCAACCAACTGGCTAGGTTCAAACTAGATTTAGTCAACACCCAGCATAAAAAGGCTCTCCGATTTGTTAAAGGATTGAACGAGCCACTACACAGCCTAGACATGACCCATGTACCCATGGGAGCGACTTATGAGAGATTGGTGGACATGGCACTACTACACGAGGAAGACGGGGGCAAGATAAGGCAAAGAAGGAAGAACCACAGAACAAGAAAGCATGGCCCAAAAAGGAAACACAAAAGAAGGATGAAAAGTCTGAAGATAAGAAGAAGAAAAAGTGCTTTACTTGTGCAAGCTCGACTCATGTGAATAAGGATTGCAGAAAAAGAAAGGGCACTTGCTTCAACTGTGGTGAGATGGGACACTTCACTAGGGACTGCCCGAAGAAACGAGGGCAAGGGCAGAGGGCAGGACCAACTTCTGGAGGGCAGAAGAACACTCTCGAGGCTAGTGGATAGGATAGAAATAAGGAAACTTTCTGTAGGAGGTTTAATTTCTTTATCTGGTTGTTGAGTTAAAGCTCTTTTCTGATTCTGGCATTTTTCTGTAATCGATACTCTGCACTTTAATACTAGTATTGTTTCTGATTCCGCTGTAGACTCAGACCTATAAGGGTTATGACTCATCTAATTGTGATAAGTTGGGTATCTGTGTTGAGCGTTAAGTTGACTATGACGCATACATTCTGAGTTTTTATCATGCTTAGCTTCCTAAGAATCAGTTGGTGATCTGATCTGTATCAGTAGTCTATAGGAGTTTTTACTCAAAGTGTGAAATAGATTTCCAGTTGTGCATTTGTTTAATGGGAGCGATTCTCTGAGTATTAATCTGATGTTGATTTCGGTCTTCGGGGTTGATAATTAGGGAGTTATTCTCTTAAACCGATGTCTAATGGGAACCTAGCTTTAGTTTTAATTATACTTGCCTCTATCACTCGACTTTATCCTTTGACCTTTAGGTAGAAACTAATGGGTGTAAACATGTGTTCGAGACATGTTATGTTTGATGGTTGCAAGTGGATGCAAGTGGTTGCTAGTGATTGCCAGTGGATGCACATACACACACTAGGCACTAGATCAGCTCAAAAACACTTTCATACTGCATATGGATGTGTGTGCATTTTTTTTATGGATGCGAAATGGTTGACTCGGCACATGGATGTTGCATATGAATGAACGGTTGTGCACTCATATAGAAATGATATGCATCAAATAGGAAAATTGCATACATGTGGAACTCATGGCACTGACATAATTCACATTAAGGAGGTCAACTGAATCAGTAGACCGCCTGATCTTTGCATTAAATAAGGAACATATACACACACTTCTGCATATGTTCATACAACATTAGAATTTTTCTAAGGACATTGGATGTTTGTGGATGATGGTTAAGTAGATGGATGACCGGATGGTAAGACACATTCTTCTTAACTTGAAGATTTCGGGGATGAAATCCTTTAAGGAGGGGAGAATGTAACACCCCGTATTTTATGTAAACATATAAGTAACAAATCAGAGAATAATTAATTTTTAAAATAAGAATCAAGGGAAATGGGTTACGCCATTGTGTTTGTCTCGAAATTCTGCTCCGAAACGAGTTCGAGTTTTCGAGAAACGGAGTCCGTATGAGGGAGATATGACCCTCCGAAGTTTTAGGAATTTTCAGAACCGAAAACATCTTGAGATTCGAAATTCGAATTCAAACGCCAGCGCAGACTGGGCAGGAATTTTCCCGCCCAGGACCAGGTTGACCTGGGGGTCGACACTACGGTCGACCTCCCAGGGACCAGGTCGACCCTATGGTCGACCTGGGGGTCGACCTGGTGACAGAACCCAGTTCGGAGCCTGGGTTCATTCTGATGTATATGGTCACGTTTTCTGTCTAGATTCGTCCGCCTAATCCTATATAATCAGCCTCCTAGCCTCATTCTCTTTACACCATTTTATTCTCTCCTTATGCTGCCTCTGAAATATTATAAATAAATAAAATAATGGCGTCGCTACTCTGCTGGAATCAAAACAAGAAATAGTGCATCTTCTTCCAAATCCGAATTAGGTTAAAAGAGAACTAGTGCAACTCTTCTTCTATAATCCAATCAAGGGAAGCACAGTTATTTTTAGATATGAATTTTAATTATGATCGTGACATGGTTGTAAATCTGAATCTGAGGTTATGCATATTCTGTTCTGTTTAGATCTATCCTATTGTAACTATTATGTATCTCTCTTCTTTCTGTTCTATAGCCAGGCTACCACGAGCTTGAGCCAAATCTCATAAGATATTGACGCACGAATGCCAAACTTTTGGGGCAAATAATGAATGATGCATAAATTGGGCATGACTGATCTGTGACTGATTTGAGGAAAGAATATAGGCTGTAGCTAGAACATAAATCTGAGACATATGGCTAGACATGTTTGAAACATAAAGTGTATTGAACATATGACTTGAGGCATAGAAGAATATTGGACATATGACTTAGGATTTGGGCGTAAAGATTTAACTGTAAATAAGCAATTGTTAGATACATAGCACATGTTGTAATTCAGGACATAAGTTGGAGGCATATTATATGAGATTGTTTATGACTTAGAATATAAAGGACATAAGTTGTGATTCTAGATCTGGACATACTTTATATATTATAGTCTGTAATTTAGAAGAAGGAGGATTATTTTGTGTATAACTTAGGCATAAAGACCTATATTAAATAGGATAACCATTAATGTGAACACGCCTAAAAGTGGGTTTTTGGATATATGACATGCATTGTAATTCATGGCTATATTTGGCATAATTTATATGTAAGGTTTTTGGAGAATATTCTGAACTATGCATGTTTAACTAAAATTTGGGACATATGTTATATGTTGGATTATGACCATAATTTAGGCTTATAAGTTTAGGCTTACTTTATGAATTAGGCAAGATATGTGAATAGGACTTTAAGAAATGTTTAATCGACTAAAACTGTTATCTGTTTAATATGCTAAATTTGCCTAATCTGCTAAATCTGTTACCTGTTTAATCTATTGAATTGCCTAAACTGTTAAATATGTTGAATCGCCTAATCCGATAATTGTGCCCAATCTGCTAAATCTATTGAGTTGCCTAATCTGCTAAATCTGTTGAACCGCCAGAGCCGCTAAATCTGTTAGATCTGTTGAAAAGCTGAATGATTGTAATTTGTGTAAAACATGTTAATTTTTTAATCTGCTGCGACTTGAAAAGATGTCAAATATGTTAAATTGGCATAATTAGTCTGATATTTGTATCATTTGTAATGGAATAAATGGGTTATAATAAAAATGCTGAGACACGAGGTTAGACTCATGTTTGCGTTAGAAGCCTGCCCGGACCCAACCGGCTTAACCAACAACCGCAAACTGCTAGTCTAATGTGAGAGGTTGTAGGCATAAATAAAACATGCTTAGAAACGAGGTTAGGTATGGCTTGTGGCAGAAGTCTGCCCGGAACCGCCCGACTTATCCAGCGGCCACAAGCTACCGACCTAATGTGAGAGGTCTGCGCATTAATATTTAATTAATGCAAATCTGAGGTAAATATGATGTCTAAAACGTGTTGGGTAGATAGGGCTAAACCAACTGGACTGATGAATTAATAAACCTGTTTCGTGAATCTGTAGGCCCAATACAAAGTTAGACAATCTATAAGCCTGTTAAAACTGTACATCTGATCCGTTAGTCTGAAAACCTGTTAACCTGATTTTCCTGATCTGTGAACTAGTTGACTTGAACTCTGTATGTCTGAAAACTTGTAAACAAGTAAACCAGAAATCTGTTAGTCTGGGGACACAAGGTTAGGCGGGAAAATACTTGTGTCATCTGTTGTTTGGGACCCATATTAGTTAGTAACCCTTTATGGTATCAAAACTATGATCCAACAGTAGGTAGAGTCCAGGCACGCTTACTGAACCAATTATAAGCGGTTCATTCTGATAATGGCGAGGGGTGTTGATGGTGCGTTCCAACTAGGTCATGTGCGTGCATGGATCCCGATCTGCCTCTGAGGATGTAAGACGCCGTGACATCTGTAAATAGGTCTGTGTCATTTAAAGGTTGCCACTTTGGGGAGTGATACACCCTTCTATGGGGCTGGCACAGGGTATTTATGTATTTGGGAGCCGATCGCTTGGGGTAGATTTAGGGTACACTTAGTTCGGTCTGTTTCCATTGGGGTACCATCTGTTTCTGTTGGGTGGTAACACCTGCCTGTTTCTGTGTGGTACCGTCTGTTGGGGTGGTATAGGCCCATTTACTAGTGTACACCTAATTCTAACATTCTGTTTCCGTAAGGATTATTCTGTTTCTGTTTCTGTACCATCTGTTCGGGTGGTAAAGGCTCATTATTCTATTTCTGTTTAGACATTAGGGTAACACCTAATCCTGTTATACTAGTATTAGTGCAGAGAAGTAAAATATAAGTAAGAAGCATAACTTGGGCTATATCATTCTGTTTCTTCTGTTTAGCTTAAATATATTAGTTACTCCTGTTGATATTGTCTCTTATCCAGCTTTATTTTCATGTCATGATATTATTATCTGTTCATATCCTGAAAGTCACTGGACTTGCCAGACTTTATGTCTGACCTTGCTTGTTTTTGCCCCTTCTCTTTTGTTTCCCCCCAGGTTTGTAGGGTGGAAATCTAGGAGCTTGATTTGACTTTCTCTGCTTGAAGTATCGCTTGGCCTTGGCTCTATCTTTCCATGGCAGTTTATGTTGGGGGATTATGATTTTAAAAACTATGTATTCTGAAGGCTCTTGTACAAGACTGATATTTTTGTACTTGAATTATGATATTGTGATTTGAAAATATGTAACCAAATTTACTTCGGTTTCTGTTGTAATAAAATTATAAAATTTTCAAGTACTGTTTTATCTGTCTTGTAAATTTCTGTTCTGTCTACTAAAACGCTCCATCAAAGTTAAAGCATTCCCTTTGTGAGTGACCTTAACGGAGGTGGGGTGTAACATTGATCCCAACCTTTGTTGATATACATTCGATACACTCAAGCGAAATGAGTGGTCGGTCATGTGTGGCCGGGTTGCAAGATATTCTTATTGAACCCAATGTATTCCTCTCTAGAGGTACACTATCGGAAGGTGGTTCCATACCTTGTCATAGTTGGAAATCCATTACCCAATAAGTGCTCGCAGTTTTGACTGTATACTATACATGTGGAACGTGAGATGAAAGCGTTCTGCAAGATGATTATTATATTGTGGTTGATAGACACTATTATAATATCTATGAGTTTTGATATAAAGATCGTCGTTTCTTTCAAAATGATTTGAAAGTTAAATCAAAATGTTTTGGATTCTCATAAGGAAAAAACCCATTCCGTTATACGGCGTGGTCTTATGAGATATCATTTAATTGTTCAAACTGTTTTAAATTGTTTTTCTCACACCACTCCCATGACTGAACCAGAGTTTGTTTTGTTTTCCCTAAACTCTTGGGTGCCCGTTGGGCAGTCAAGTAGTCAGGATTTACAGATACTTGAAGTGCTGGAGCAGGAGGCTTCAGGATTATATATCTATAGTTATTTCCGCTGTGTTGTAAGTGTCGTACTCTGATAATGTTACTGTATACATACACTGATTTTTATTTTAAAGATATGTTATCTATTATATGTTGTTCGGTCTGCTGTGAGATTCATGTTACTCTGATGTTGTGTGTTCTTCTTCTCCTTCTTCTTCTATTCTAAGTTTCTATCTTATCTATTCTCGCCCTCTGTTTTCTTTCTATTAGTTTTCTGGTTTCCAGTGTAATTTGGGTTGGACTTGTGTTATTTCGTCAGCTCAAATTGTACTAGAATTTCGGGACACTACAGTTGGTATCAGAGCAAAGGTTAAGTTATTACCCTGGCTCTGCGGTGTGACTCGATAGAGATAGGGTTAGTAATATACTAGAGTGATTTGAGTGTATATATTCGAGTAAACATATTTGTTATTTGATATAAAAATGGTTTTATACTATGGAGATTTATTGATTGATTTGTTTATGGGTTCTGGTCGATTAGTTTGATCCACTGTATCGGTATGGGTTTCTAAACACTCGAATGCGATGAACCGACACTGTTTGTTTTGAAAAGAGGGTAAATGAAATGATTTTACCCAAAATAAATTTTGATATAAAAGATTGATATTGAAATGATTATAATATATTGGATATATTGGTTGTTGTTATAATCGAATAAGATAATAATTTGAGTGGTTATATATATAACCAATTAGGATTCATATAAGTACGATATATGAGAATTTTAAAATCCTGGGAGATTTTTAATTGTTTTTCAAACATTGTGAATGGTGTTTTGAAATGACTTCAAAATGAAAGTGTTTAAGAACGGTTTTGAAAATGTTATAGTATTGAACTCACTTCGATCGCTGGGAAATAACCCTGATGAGTGTGGGCACATCATTAGTGTTCATTTTCGAGTTTCTATGTGATGGATTACTACCAAAGATTTTGTTTTTGGAAATGTTTTGAGGAAACAAATTGTTTAGAAATTCAAGGGTTTTGAATTGGTATTATGATTTCAAATTGATTTGAAATTAACCCAGGAATTTAAATTCTGGAATTTAAATTTAACTTGTGAAGTTAAATAAGTAAATAAATAAATAAAATAAAATTTAACTTGAAAAATGTTAAATAAAAACTGGATTTTATTAGAGAATAATCTGGAATGGAATTGAGTTGATGAGTTAAGAATTTGAAATTTGATATTGAAGTTTGAATTCGACTTAGGTATAAGCGAATGGTTTTGTTTGAGGATAAGAACTAATTTGAGTTGGATTAGTATGACATTGGTATATGCAAAATTGGTAACAGATGGAAATGATATAATGATATGCCCAACAAAAAGGTACAAGTTTATATTTGATATGAGTATGAGTTTTATGAGCCGAATTGGCAAGCCACTTGGCTGTTTGATTTTCTTTTGGATTGGAAGAGGCCCAGAGAGGCGAGTTGTGGTTTGACGTATTGAGCCGTACAAAGGAGGTTATGGCGAAATTTTCCGAAAATTTAAGGCGTTAGAAATTTTTTGGAATTTTTGAAAATTTTGGTTAGTCGAAATAAATTAATATTTTAATTGGAATTAATTGGTTCAGTTGAATCTAAAATTAAGAAGTAAACCAAAAGATGTTTAAATCTAGTTAGTAGCATTGGTAGTATTTTTCTAGCTTAGCAATTTCGAGGACGAAATTATCTTAAGGGGGAAGAATGTAACGACCCGTATTTTCAGCGATATATAATTAATTTATTTAGTTATTTAAATAGTGATTTAGAGAATTAAATGGCCGTTTAATTAAATAATATTGAATATTTAATTAATATAAAAAATAGAATAATATATATTAAATTCTGAAATAGTCAGAAATAGGGAACTGACAATAATGTGTGCATTGGACAATTCAATATATATATCAGTTTAGAGTTGAATTATATTCACGAATATATATTTTAAACGAAGTTTGAACGTATAGCTTATAATATAATTATAATCGAGCTCGAAATGGCGCGGCAATTCACTATTTGCCGATTTGAACTTCAGCTGAATATACAGGGTTCATTTAGATCAGATTTCTGTGAAACAAGAAATGTATGGAGCTGGTGAAGTATATATTTCTAACGGAAGAGAAAAATCGGGATTTCATCGTGTAGATTTTGAGTTATGTCCAAATCAAATTTTCAGAAAAACAGCGCTATAACCATTTAAAAACCATAACTATTTATTTTAATTTTATAAAAGGATTTCTATTTTTAATTGAATATCGAGTTGACCCAGATTTGAAAGATCGAGTTATAACTCCATATATATTTATTATGGAGCTGTATGATATATATATTATGGATATATACGATAATATTTATTTTTAATATTTAATTTAATTATTTTTAAATATATTTATATATTTTAATGGGTTATTTAGAGCTTTAAAAATAGCCAGTTTTGCAAATGACCTCCGTTTTCGAAGAAACCAATTTTTTTAGATTTGTAATATTAAATTATTGTTATATTTCAAATTTCGTGATTTTCGAAGTCATTGTGTAGCCGTACGGATTTTTAATGTGAAAAACAGTCAGCATTTTGACGGTTAAAAATATGCTGTGTGAGCAAACGGAGTCAGAATTCGACAAAACAAATTTTGTTGGGTCCGTAATGTCAAACTCTAGTTGTATGTCCACTTCCATGACTTTTGAATATCATATGTGGTTGTACGAATTTCTAGAAGACAAATAAAAACAAAATATCTAAAGTGAAATATTTAAAGCAAAATATCTACAAAATATCTAGATATTTACCACCCTATAAATATGCATCTTACCTCCTCTAAACCTAAATGACTTCTTCGGTCAACAGAAAAAGGCGTCGCTTCCTTTTCTTTCTTCAACGTAAAATCTCCATCTTCAAAAATCAAAGTAAAATCAAAACAAATACTATAAATTATAATACTCATATTTGAGTTTCTTGGGAGTTTCTCTTCATTTTGGGATGAATTTTGTGAGGTGCGATCGACTTTCTGAAACGAGGGTTTTGTACAGCGTCGACTATGGCGAACTAGTGTTGAGCACCATTGGAAACTAAAGCCTTGATAGGTGAATTCGAGTTCATAATGGGATTGAGGAGGAGTGGTGGAACATATCAGCAAAGTTTGGGCGAAATCGAGATGCAAAAACGTTGACACCTGTTGTTGAGTTTCCGCCGTACTGTTTGAACGCAGTCAAGAAAAGAGGATCCGAGCTTTGCAAGAATGGTATGAGGAAATAGAGGAGTTCATGAGAAATATTGTTGTGATTTTTCCTTGATTTTAAAATGAAGGGAGGAGGAGGTATTGGGGGTTGAAAAATCGGCTATGGTTTGCATATACACGGAGGAGCGGATTTTCTTGGTTTGGGGAAGATGAGTAAAGCGGGTTGGGGGAGTAATGGGCCTTTTTGAAAGGTTAAAGCCCAGTTTGTAATTTTATTCAAGTTTAATTCAAATTAAATGGCATTCAAACTTGTAAATTCAATAACTTGTTCGTACGGTATCGAAATTCAGCGAAATATGATCTGATGGGATTGTATGAACGAGCACTACACAATGGAACTGACTGGGAGTGAATCGAAGCTCGTTACAATTACAACGAAATAAATTGTTCGTCTGAATCAAGCGATGGTTATCGTTATTAATGATGATCGTCCAATGTGAGTAAAACTCACCAACTCTGAACGGTTATATTTTTATAATGTATTCTTAGAACTGATAATTATCTGTTGATTGCTGTGTGTTAACTGTTTGGTTAAATTGCTGTGTGTTAACTGTTTGGTTGAATTGCTTATGTATTGGTTGAAATTATAGATAATGATACATATATATAAATCGTTAATCTAATATCGATTCTGTTCAACAGAATATTTCAAAATGAAATATTATCGATGTTAATTATGTTGTTTAAACATTCGTGATGTAGGAAAACAAGTTGGAGGGATCCAACTGGATTCCTCAATATTTATAATACTGTTGTTTTCATACATTGAAATATATGATGTGATATATAATCTGTGTTGATTATGTGTGTTTGAATGATATCAATCATTGTTATTTGGTATTTTAGATACCATATGAAATACTGGGATTTAAAGAGGGGATTTTCAAAGTGTATTTTGAAAATGAATTATTTATACAAAATCAATGGATTTTATATATAAAAGGAAAAGGGTTTTATAAAAGAAAATAATTATAAAAGGAAAATATTTGTGAAACAAATATAAAAGGAAAATATTTGTTAAACAAATAGGAAAAGAAATATTTACTTAGAAAATAAATAGGGATAAAAGAAATATTTATTTAGAAAATAAATAAAGTTATAAAAGGAAATATTTGTGAAAAAATAGAAAAGGGAATATTTGTATACCATTTACAAATAGAATTGAGAAGGAAATATTTGTAAAACATTTACAAATAGAATTATAAAGGAAATATGTATTTAAAAAACAAATAGATTATAAATGGAAATATTTATTTATGAAAATAAATAGAGATAAAAGAAATATTTATTTAGAAAATAAATAGAATTATAAAGGAAATATGTATTTCGAAAGTAAATAGATTATAAAAGGAAACACGTGAAAAATGAATAGAATTGTATAAAAAGAGAATTTTTCACTAGGAAGGTTTAAACCCATGCTTCGCACACGGGTATAACAGAATATGAATTTAAAGTGAATATTTATGAGAAATATGTTTTAACAGATAAAGTAAGAAGATTAATATATAAAAAAGGTTTTATAAATTAAGTAAAATATTTATCATTGGATAAATTGAATATATAAGCCAAGACTTATATAGAGAAGTAAGAATCGATTTCAACATCAATATTTGAAACTGAATATGGACGAAGAGTAAATTGGATAGGGTTAATCAGTTAGAATTAATCAGTTAGAGTTAATCAGTTAGAGTTAACAAGTTAAAGTTAATCAGTTAGAGTTAATCAGTTAGAATTATTCAAATTAGAGTTAATCGATTAGAGTTAATTAAATAGAGTTAATCGATAAGGGTTAATCCAACAGAGTTAATCCATTAGAGTTAAAAAGAGTTATCGAATATAGTTATTCGAAGAAGAAAAGAGTTATCGAATATAGTTATTCGAAAAGAGTTATCGAATATTAGTTATTCGAAAAGAGTTATCGAATATTAGTTATTCGAAAGGAGTTATCGAATATTAGTTATTCGAAAGGAGTTATCGAATAAAATTTATTCGAATAGAGTTAAAGGAATTAATCGAATATAGTTTATTCGAATTGAGTTAAGGGAGTTAATCGAATATAGTTTATTCGAAAGGACTTAATTGAAAGGAGTTAATTTATAGGAGTTAATTGATTAGAGTTAATCCAATAGAGTTAATTGATTAGAGTTAATCAAATAGAGTTAATCGATTAGAGTTAATCAAATAGAGTTAATCCAATAGAGTTAATCAATTAGAGTTAATCAATTAGAGTTAATCGATTACAGTTAATCAAATAGAGTGAATAAAATAGAGTTAATCAAATAGAGTTAATCGATAGAGTTAATCGATTAGAGTTAATCAAATAGAGTTAATAGAATAGAGTTAATCGAATATGGCTATTTGAAGAGAGATTATCGAATATAGTTTATTCGAAGGAAAGAGCTATCGAATAGAGATTTATTCGAAAGAGAGTTACGTAAGGAAGTTTGTTAAAGGTTTAAAAGGTGAACTGTGTCTGTTTCGAAGTTAGAAATGTTGTTCAGTTAAGGTCTGAGAGGTAGTTATACCTTAACTTGATTGGCTTCGTTTTAACTAAGGAATGGTTAAGGTTCGATAGTGAAGGTTGGTTAAGTGAAATTAGTTAATCAGGGTAACGGTTTGAGTGGCATAGCGATGTTTTATTTAAACATCTATTTAAAATTCGACGAATGAGTTTTGGAAACGTTTTCCAAATGTAATCAGAGATATTTTCTAATCATAGAAAATGAAGTGTTTGATGATAAGGAATACTAGAATGACAGTGATACGTGAAAAGAGACGGAAATGTTTTCCGATGATTAATAACGTATATTTTCTAAATTTAGAAAATAAGGAATGTTGAATATATGGAAACAGGAAATAAACAAATTAATGAACTGAAGAGATAAATGTTAAATGATGATTGATCGATATAATTTCCATTTGGAAATAATATCGTTGTTTGCACACGTGTTTTTCTTCGATAGTTAACTCGACTATCGAAGTATTTGACCATTTCCGTCGTCAATACAGAGAGATCGGGATCAGATTCATTATCTGAAAACCACTCTGTATGGGCGTTAGCTTTGCGATCAAATATGATGAAGATAATTGAAGATGGAGTTATGCAAGGGCTGTCCTGTTTATAGAATAGTGCCTTCGGTTTGTCCAGACCCATGACAACCTGTATGGAAGAATGTCTGACGGAGTATATTTAATAGATCGCGTAAGCTGATCTCTTCAAATGTATGTACATTTGGTGGCGGAGGAATTCGTTTCTCTTAGCTGTATACCCGTAGTATTTTTGGGGAAATCAATTTGTGATTTGGCAGGTATGGCAATGTGACATTCAAAGTAAATAAAGGTGTGAAGTATACGTTATGGCCTCTAGCCTCACAACCGGGAAATGACAAAAATCGGGCAGGCAACATGGCTAAGTGGTTGGCTGCCAAGTAGGGTGTATTATCACCTATCTAGAGATATTCATTTCATTCTTTAATCTATTCAATGCTGTCCCATTCGGGAAACGGTTGCATATCCCAACCGTTGGTGATATACATTCGATACACTCAAGCGAAATGAGTGGTCAGTCATGTGTGGTCGGGTTGCAAGATGTTCTTGTTGAACCCAGTGTATTCCTCTCTAGAGGTACCCTATCGGAAGGTGGTTTCATATCTTGTCATAGTTGAAAATCCATTACCCAATAAGTGCTCGCAGTTTTGATTGTATACTATATATGTGGAACGTGAGATGAAAGCGTTCTGCAAGATGATTATTATATTGTGGTTGATAAACACTATTATAATATGAACGAGTTTTGATATAAAGATTATCGTTTCTTTCAAATTGATTTGAAAGTTAAATCGAAATGTTCTGGATTCTCATAAGGAAAAAAACCCGTTCCATTATACGGCGTGGTCTTATGAGATATCGTTTAATTGTTCAAACTGTTTTAAATCGTTTTACTCACACCAGTCCCATGACTGACCCAGAGTTTGTTTTGTTTTCCCTAAACTCTTGGGTGCCCTATTTTGTTCGGGCAGTCAAGTAGTATGGATTTATAGATACTTGAAGAGCTGTTTTAAATCGTTTTACTCACACCAGTCCCATGACTGACCCAGAGTTTGTTTTGTTTTCCCTAAACTCTTGGGTGCCCTATTTTGTTCGGGCTGTCAAGTAGTCTGGATTTACAGATACTTGAAGAGTTGGAGCAGGAGGCTTCAGGATTATATAGCTATAGTTATTTCCGCTGTGTTGTAAGTGTTGTACTCTAATAAAGTTACTGTATACATATACTGATTTTATTTTAAAGATATGTTATCTATTATATGTTGTTCGTTCCACTGTGAGATTCATGTTACTCCGATGTTGTGTGTTCTTCTTCTTCTTCTATTCTAAGTTTCTATCTTATCTATTCTCACCCTCGGTTTTCTTTCTATTAGTTTTCTGGTTTCCAGTGTAATTTGGGTTGGACTTGTGTTATTTGGTCAGCTCAAATTACACCGGAATTTTGGGACACTACAAATCTGGTCAAGAAAGGAGTCTACGTTCAAAAAATGGAAATCTGCCTCGGATCTGTAAGGGGTCGTCCCCTCCTTGATGTGTCAAGAAAGGAGTCTACGTTCAGAAAATGGAATTCTTCCTTGGATCTGTAAGGGGTCGCCCCCTCCTTGATGTGTCGACCCAGAGGTCGACACCCCCTTGACGGGGTCGACCCATGGGTTGACACCCCCTTGATGGGTTAGACACCCATGGGAGAGATATTTCCCGCTACCATTCTTCTGCGATTTTGAATTATTTCGAATTCTATAACTTATTGTATTCATATATAACTGGCTTATATGTATACAAACTTTAAACCTTAATAACTTCTTCACTCGTTGTCCGTTTTATGCAAACCAGGTGTCTATTTCGACCAGAATTCCGAGACGAATGCTGTGGCACTATCCGTTTCCTTTAACTCTGAATATTTATTTAATTATTATTTTATTTATCATCTTTAGTGTTGTTAAAATTACGGGGTGTTACACATATGTTGCACCTATTTGCTCTTGGAGCTTGCATCTCGTCCATGGTATCTTTGATCCTTATCGATCTTGTATTCCAAGAGCTCTTCATGTGATTGGGGGATGAACCATCGGGACTTCATGTACACTCCAGTATTGTTTATCGTAAGCGAGATGAAATTCTGGCTTGTAAGCTGCTAGGTTACTGAGTACTAATTAATGAAAAGTCATGATGATCATATTTACCCCGTTAGCAACTACGAAACAAGTGGACATCACATGTGCAAAAGGCATATATTGATATTGCATGTACAAGAGCAACTGTTACCTTCAATTGTTACTTTATATTCATCACAAAAGTTGTGAATTACTTGCCATTTGATCTAGCTAGATTTGACAGTTTCTTAAATGTCTTGATTCACTTATTCTCCCTGCTATCTTTGATTCTCATTTTGGCATTAAATGAGTCGTCAAAGTCTTTGCATACTTTCTTGGCTAACCAAATTAATCCATCGATCAAAAGAATGTTAGCGTAAGCAGTGCTTTAACAAGCAACGATCACACACCTTTGATTACACCGTTAGAACTTTCCGATGCATTGGTAGTCATAACAAGAAATCTTCCACCACCATCCTTGCAGAACATACTATTTTCCTATTTTCTTGCCAGACTTCTTTCTATCTGATTATTAGCTCGTATATTGATGGTCTCTAATTATTCATGGATTCTTTGGTACTCCTTACTTTTGCAGCACGTGTTGTAGCATAAAACAAACACACAACAAATTTTTCTTTAATTTAATGGCTTGAAAATTTGCTTTCAAATGTCTAGCACAATATCTTTGCTTATAAGGGAATATCCAATGTTGTCGATATTCCTTCCATTCTATTAGCGATGAAAGTAATACAACGATTTTAACACTATGAATGAACCTTTGAACATAAGAAAAAAAACAACCCCAGCTATCGTAAAATTCCGACTCAATGATGGCATAAGCCAAAGGGTACAGCTGGTCACTAGCATCCACTGCAATTGCTATTGGTAAAATACCTTTGTATATAACGTAAAAATGCGTTCCATCTATGTAAAGAAAATGCTGATAATGTACAGATGCAAGGACTAAAGGTCCGAAAATAAAGTTCAAAAACTCCAACCTAGTCAATTACTATGTGACCGGCACAACCCGGGTTCATTCTAGCAATTTCAGCAAAGTATTACCATAGATTGGAATATGACTCCGCCCAATCGCCAATAAGTTTGTTTGACCGCCTTGTTCAGAGCTCTTTACGCTTTCATATAGCCTACTTTAGTAAACAGTTTCTCTTCTGTTGAAAGTTGCACTACTCCTGCAGTAATGCCCAAAGCTGCTTCCATAAATGGCATGATCTTCCAAATCAGAATGGTAGAGGTTGTTGGTCTATGATTGTAATTGACTGTTAGATGAATGTGAGTATGATGCTAGGATATTTTGATAACCCACTGTCCATCTTATGATTTTTTGGAATCTATGGTATGTATTCTCCATCGACAATTCAAATCAACATCACAGATGGCTTTGTATTTAGATTTTGATCGAGTGGTCTTGAAAGAAGCAACATGTAAAATTGAATGCTAATTGAGTTGTAAAAATTTAACTTTGCTTTCAAATACCATACCGACTCGAAAATCTGTTTGAACACCACACGACGAGAAGATTTCATCATTAAATTGCTAATTATCGACGATGGACCTAGCAATCAACCATGCATTACATAGGTCATCATCCGAAGATATCTCCATTTCATGATCAGCACTATCATCGAAAGCACCGTCTTCGTCATTGTTCAATGGTTCATTGTTTATTGGCATACCGTCGATCCAACTTGTATCATCCTCCATCGTGGTAACAAAATTCTTGCTATCAAGAGTGAACACGTCATGTATTTATCTTCTCCATCATCTATATCCATATCTTCTTCGTATACATTCTTAACACCAAATTCATTTGTAGGTTGAATATGGATTGTGTATCATTATCATGTGTTAGAAAGATGCAAACTTTAAATACAACATTTTTAATACAGAAAAATATTTGGAACACCAACTCATTAACATTGCCAAACTTAATGTTACTTTTGACTTATGTGGTATAATTATGATGGTCTAGATTATATTGGATGAGATCTATGACCGGTCGATGACCCAACACTATTCTGCATCTGCTATTGCTATGGAATATAGTTACACATGACAAATATATTATATGATATCAACCACTGTAAATACTATACTATTTTAGAGCTCCATAACAATTTATACCTTATGTACCAACCCAGATTTTTAGTAACTGAATAATTAATTTATTTAATTATTTAAATGGTTGATTTGAAGATTTAAATGTTTTGAATTAAATAATTTTGTTTACTTAATTAATATAAATAGTGGAATAATATATTTATTTCCGAAATAATCAGAAATAGTTGAATAGATAATGTTGTGTGAATTTGATAATTTAAGATATTTAATTAAGTTTATATTCAAGTTATATAACAAATTTATTAAGTAAACGATGTTTGAACGCATTAATTATAATATAATTATAATCGAGCTCGTAACATCGCGGTAGTTCATAATTTGGTGTTTAAGTTCAATTGAATATATAGGATTCGTTATAAGTCGGATTTCTATGAAACAAGAAACGTTTGAATATAATTCATTATAATTTTCTAATGATAGAGAAAATATAGATTTCATTTTGTCGATTGTAATTTATGGCTAAATCAAATTTTCAAATAGTCGCTATGAAATCGTTTATAAAATATAACATTTATTTAATATTATTTAAAAGGAATTTTTATATAGTTCAGATATCGTTTAACTCAAATATGTTAATATTGAGTTATGATTCAATATTGGTTGAATTTGAAGTGATATATTATTCTATTCGAATATATACAAAAATAATAATTTATTTTTATTAAATTTAATGGTTTCAGAATTTATTTAATATTTAAGCGATATTATATAAGCCTTAAGAGTAGCCGTTTTTCAAACGACCTCTGTTTTCGACGAAACAAATTTTATTGGAATACATATAACTAATTATTGTAGGATTCCCTATTTGGATCCAAATGGAGTTGTTTTGTGAGCGGATGACATTTAAATGTGAACAGTTATATATATATTGAAATTAAAATAACGCCATTGTGCAAAAGGAGTCGGATTTCAATAAAATTAAATACATTGGATCCGAAGCGACTAGAAATAGCAGTGCATCCATTTTCTTTGTGTTTGGAGTTCGTGTATGGTAGTGCATATATTTAATGTTCCACATAAATAGCGATGAAATTTAATAACCAATATAAACAGACGTACCCGAAACAAATGAAAATAATATATATAATCAATACCGTTCCTATCAAGCAAATAAAGAACACACCTACCCCATAACTACCTTTGGAAATCACACATCCTTATTGTTAAATCATACACATGCCCAATCGTATTAACCTACCCTATTTCCACCAGTTTACAACTTCAATGTAAACTACAACATATCTTACCCTTAAACCTTAAGTCACGTTGCAACCCAACCCACACAAGTGTTGAGGCTAGGAACTTGCACCCTACATACTTGATGCTTAAGTGAAGTCTACACCTTAACTAAAGTACAAACAACTATACTATATTTAGGTTGCCTATGCCTAACTTAATAACACACACATGCTACCCTAACTAGCTTCATGGCTATACCTATGCATGAAAATGTGACAGGATTTTTTTTAACCATGTACTGTGTATACATGGCCCCACGTAATTTCTCCTATAAATACACGTTTGCTTCCTGCTTCTCGTTTGGTTCCAAAGATTGTAAACGAAGTTTTTCCTCTACAAAATAAAACAAAAGTGTGAGCTCCACTTATAAATTAAATCAAAACTTCCCATAATTCCTTCAGCAAGCAAATAAAAAAATGAAACTCTAGTAAATAAAAACAAAACTCTACAATCATGATATGCCATAGCTAGAGAAATAGGCAGTAGAGCAGAGGTCGTGGCAATGTCAGGGTCGGCTCCAAGTGGTCGTCGGTGAGTGCAACGGTTGAAGCTTATTCCTAAAGTAGAAATCAGTAGTAAAAAAAATATAAACATGGCAAGGCAGTGGGTCGACATGGAGGTTGGTGGGGTTATCAGGGTCTGTCGGAGGCTCTGGTCGGAGGTGTGCAGGGTGTTAGGCGAGGGCGGAGAGAAGCAGTGTTGAGTGATCTGTGGTGACGGTTGGTTGAGGAGGAAGGCATGTATGGATATATCTTCGAACTGGGATAAGTTTCAGTGGCATGCGAAATAAAGGGATAGGCTTACAGTTTGGGAAAGAAGGAAATATAGAAGGAGCAACGAGATACATTATTTTGGGAAGGAGATACTATTATTGGCGGGTCAACATATAAGTCGGTCGGTTTATTTTGGGTAAGGCCGAAATTTAAAAATAAAATAAAGGGAGCTTGCAGGTATACTTTTTGGGAGGAGAATGGAAAAACAAGTTCTGGAAAGTTGGATGTTGGAATGTTTATACAAGGAAGGAAGTGACACTGTAGAGAAGTGGGTGGGGGATGGGCCGGGTTGACTTAAGGTGAGGCCCAAAATGATTTAAACTAATATAAAATATATATTTAAAATACGTATTAATTTGTTAACTTAACAATTCATTCTCATGTTATCATAACTGCGAAAATTAGGTATCGTTGGAATCGTACGATCGCTGGCTACGTACTGGAACCAGTTTGGAGAGATTTGGAGCATGATGCGATTTTAGGCAGACTAAATTGTATGATTAAATCAACCGACGTTAATTATTATTCAACGATTAACGAACAAGGTGAGTAAACTCACCAACTCTGTCCAGTTTTATAATACTGTAAAAGTTATTTAATATTAATAAGTAATGATTGAATGTTGTTTGATGGTTGTTTGGATGAATTGCAAATAAATTAGTTGAAATAATATATATATAGTTATATATATGTATAATCGTTGGTTGAATACTGATTTTGTTATTATTATATTTCATATTTAAATGAAATTGATATTATTAAATTGATTAATGTCTATGGATACAGGGAAATTGGTTGGAGGAATCCAACTGGATACCTCAACAATTATATTATTGTTTTTCATATATTGCATTTATGATGTGACAAATAATCTATGGTTGATTATTGTGTGCTTGGGATGTTTTAATAACGTTGATCTTGAAATAATTGGTATTTAAAATACCGTAAATATATTCGAAAAGGATTTGGGTTTTGAAAGGAAAAAAAATCTATTTTTAAAATAGAAATTAAATTTTCAATTGAGCAAGATATATATTAACTTGTTATAATAAGAATAACTAGTTGATTTATAAATGATGTTTATAAATGGGATGAAATAATTATTTTTAAGGAAATTGGGAATTTAAATTCAAGGATGAATTTAAAGGGGAAAATTGGACTCGTTAAAAATGAAATGATGAAATTATTTTGATGTTCGAAATGTAAATAGGATTGAAATAATTCCATAAGGATTTATAATTAGAATTTGACTATGTCGAATGTTATAAAAATAATTTATTTTTAGAAATGACATATTATATAATACTGGATTTGACAAGATAATTAATATTTGGTTTGGAACCGATATTTTAAATCGAATTAGAACTACAAACTTAATAAATAAAATAAACTAGAAGGTTGATTTGTAAAAGAGATTTGATAATGAATTTAATATGAATTAAATGATAAAAAAAACTCGATAAATAGGAATTGAATCTGTAATGGTATTTATAAATAAAAATCAAGATTAGATCAATATAACGAGTCTAGTTTTTTGTAAATAAATAATATTCATGTTTTGAGGTGAATAATGATTTAAAAGAAAATGTTTTGCATATTAAAATGGTTATAAAAAGAGAATTGGTAAATATTTGGAAGTGATAAATTCAAAAATGAATTTAGAAATTGAGTTGACCTGAAACGGTCGATTATTCCAAAGTTTGGAATGTTAATCGAATATAGGTTATTCGAAAGAGAATTATCAAATAGAGAATATTCGAAAGAGAGTTATATGTTAAAATTCGATTATATTGAATTTGGAAAAGTACTATTTACTTTCTGATTTTTAATCAAGATTTATTTATTTATTTATTCAAATTAATGAATAGAGGTTATATTTTGAAGTTAGATATTTCTAAAGTAGGCATTATAACGTTATCGTTATAATCAATATCTTTCATAAAAGGAAGTGGATTCATAAACTGAATGCGAGAATTTGCATAAGCAATGATTTGATAAGAAATTAAGAAATGGAGTTAAGGAAATTAGAAACTGACTGGAAATTAGTCAAGTTGAATGGCTTTCTGAGTGTCGATCTTATGTTGGTTTCGGCCTTCGGGGTTGATACTAAGAGAGTAGTTCTCTTACTAGTTTTCGGTTAGGGACCGATGAATGTGGAAGGATAGTGATGCATGTATAAGGAATGGAAATGTTTTCTTATATTAATAATGTTATTTTCTAAATATAGAAAATAAACAGTTTATGATATATGGAAATGTTTTCCAAGAATCATGAGAAGTTAAACAGGTTTTAGAAATAAATGGAAAATTGGGAAATGAATAAACTAATGATAAAATAGAGTCTTAGTGTTGATTGATGATTGATTGGTATAATTTCTATTTGGAAATAGGATCATTGGTTGTATGGATGTTTTCCTTTATAGTTATATAACCGACTATCAAAGTCTTTGACCATTTTTCCATTGTCAATACGAAGATACCAGGATCAGATTTATTATCTGAAAGCCACTCTGTATGGTAATTAACATTGCAAATCAAATATGATGAAGATAATTGAAGACGGAGTTTAAACAATGGTCGTTCTTGCGATCCTTGGTAGAATTTTCCAAAGATGGATTTATAGAATGGTGCCTTCAGTTTGTTCAGTCCAAGGACAACTTGTATGGACGAATGTCTGACAGAGTATACCTGAGAGAACGCGTAAGTTTATCTCTTCAAATGTAACGTTGATGGTGGAGGAATTCATTTCTTTTAGCTTTATACCCATGGTATTTTTGGAGAAATCAATTTGTGATTTGTAAGGTATGACGACGTGGCATTCAAAGTAAATGAAGATGTAATATGTCAAAAGATACGTTATGACTTCAAGCCTCATCAATCGGGAAATGACAAAAATTAGGCAGACATCGTGGCTAAGTGGGTCGCACCCTATTAGGGTATATTGTCACCATCTAGAGAATATTTAATTTTTTCTTCTTTCACTTCTGTATCTCCCGGGAACGGTTATGTTGGTATACCAACTATAAGATGACAATATATTCAGAACATTCAAGCGAAATGAATGGCTGGTCGTGTATAGCCAAGTTGCAAGATGTTCTATTTGAACTTCAGTGTATCCCCTCTTGAGTACACTAATCGGAAGGTGGTTCCATACCTTGTCATAGTAGGGAATCTATTATTCTCCAGTAAGTGCCCTCGGTTTTGATTGTATACTATATATGTGGAGCGTGAGATGCAAGCGTTCTGCTAAATTGTTATTTACTTGATTTAGACACTATCGTAATATCAAAAAAGTATTGATTTTAAAGAATGTTTTGGGTTATCGTAAGGTAAAAACCATCCGTATTTATGTATGGATCGGTCTTATGATTATCCTTTCTTCTAAAAATGATTTTTAAAACTTAAACCGAATAGTTGGAGTTTACCCACACTGTAACACCCCGTGAATTCTATAATGCTAAGCTTCACAAATTAAAGTATAATTAATTATAAATGAAAGAATTAAGGGAAATGGGTTACACCATTGCGTTTGTCTCGGAATTCTGATTGAGATAAATTCCGAGTTTGTGCGAATTGGACTCCGTATGAAGAAGTCATGGCCTTCGGAAGTTTCAGAATCAAATTTAAATTCAAACAACTTAGTTTAATTTCAAAATTTCGAATTTCAGGTTCAAACTGGGCTGGGCGGGAAAATTCCCTCCTAGAGACCAGGTCGACCATAGGGTCGACCATGGTGTCGACCTGGGCACCCCAGGTCGACCATAGTGTCGACCTGGGTGTCGACCTGCCTGGTTGACCTGGCTGGCCAGGTCTGACTCTAGCTCGAATTTTTGAGGCCCTGTGTGTCACTAGGGCTGACGTGTCACCTCTTGATTGGCTCTCTGAATTTTGAATGGCCTAGATTCCTCCTATCTTCATCTGACGGCTCAAAACAACTTAAAAATCTATAAATACACCCTAACTCTCAACTGAAAATTCACACAAAAAAATGAGAAAGGAGTCGTCATGCTGCTAGGGAGGAATTAAACATAGCCGTTAAGAGAAAATCCTAGAGACGGATCAAAACTAAGAAGAAGAACAAAGTTTAATCAAATTAATCAACGCAACGTTAGTCTACCCAAAGGAGCGCATCTCAATTTCAGAATTCAAAATCCAGAATTCAAGATTCTGCATTCGTTGCAAGTATAGTGACCTTTCAGAATATGAATAAAAATCGTGATGTGATTCGATGTGAATGAAAATAGAATTGTGTTATTGTATTGTATAAAATTCTATGTATTACGATGGTTCTATAATGACTTATGTATTGATGTTTGTGGCATAAATTGATTGATTCAAGTCTATTGAACAATTGTACTTGCAAGTTTGTGGCAAAGATTAGAAATTGATCCCTTTATGTATATGTCGAAGGCATGGACTATGTATATTCCCTTAGTCTAAATTAGAATTTATGTAAACATGATTTAGACTTGAATCGTTTTATGCCTACATGACCCAAAACCTATGATATCACTTCCATGCCTATTTGCAAGTATAATTGACCTATGTTAAGCATCGTTTGGGTTTCATAAATTATGCAAGTTCATGTTTATTTGCAAGTATAATTTTATCTATGTTAAGTATCGTTTGGGTTTCATAAACTATGCAAGTTCATGTTGAATTGGGCTATGTGTTTAAATGTTATAATTGGACCTTTTGGTGAATATACATCATGCTAGTTTTGTGTTTGACATTATGCCAAGTTAAACATGTTTAAACACAAGTTTGTATTAGCCTAAACTATGCCATTTCATATGTCACCTACTTAGTTATACTTTGGTTTTAATGCAAGTTCACATGACCTATCATTTATGTTAGTATCGCTAAATTGCAAGTTCATGCGCCACACACCCTTATATGTTGTAAAATATTACATGTTCTTGATTTTCCCTTTTCTTACGCTTATAAAGTTGGGTTGAATTGTGTCGAGCCCGAAATTTGTTATGACGTTGCGAACGTATAAACGGGGGTAATAACGTTGCGTGTAAAACATGAAAATATATGTTGGCATGTTTGGCACATGCCAATGACAATGACATTTAAGCGGTATAAATTGTTATACCCAAAAATAAAAGATATGACATTTACATATATAATTGAGAAGTAATAAAATAAGTAAATTTAGAAAACACGATATGCTTAACCCGAGGTTGGATTGAGTTGTGATGTAAACCTACCCGGAACCGCCCGGCTGTCCAGTAGTCACAACAGTACCTATCCAATGTGGGTGGTTAAGCATTGAGCCCAATAATGACCCGAGGTTAGACCGAGCTACTGTGTAAACCTTCCCAGAACCGATAGGCATATCCAGTAACCGTAGCAATACCTGTCTAATGTGAGTGGTCAGGTGCTCCTAAGAGGCTAAGGACAGATGGTAGGGTTAAGTCAACTATAACACTTAACCAAATTCAACATGTTAACAAGAATTGATGGGTGTGGGTTAGGTAACACAGACACTTAACCAGCTAACATGTTTGACTAGAAAATCCTGGTAACGTGGGACCCGTTTTAGCAGTAAGCCAAGTTAGGTATCAACGGTACCCTGAAACTAGGCAGGGTGGGGCACGATTACTGGGCTAATTGTAAGCGGTCAAAACGACGGCGGTGGGTGCACAGTGTAGGTCTAACGGGGTGCGGGCGTGCACACACTCTGGAGCAGACAACCAGGGCACTGGGGACACCAGTAGTATAACCTATTCCTTCTAGAATTTGTGTCGGGGCCGCCACCATGGGTCTTGATACACCCCATGGTTGGACCAGCATAGGTATCTACAATTCTTGGGGGCCGTATGACACATGTTAACGTGAGTAGGAGCCGATCTTTGAATGAAGTTGTGGATCACTTCACCCTCACCATGGGGTGCCAGTTAGAGTAAACTCAAGTAGATGCAGAGATATAGTATGGGTGCGATAGTACATTCAACACTCCCTTAGCTTGTGACACCATCCTATTTTCAGTATATATCTATCATGCCCTTTTCTTATTCACATACTGAAGAGTTTTATATTTAATCCGGCTTTATGTCTGACCCTATTTTCTTTTCGTATTCTTTTCTTTCGTCCCCCCCGGGTCCACAGGGAGGAAACAGCTCAGCTCAGTCAGGCTCTGTTCAAGCTCCAAGAACGTAGATGTATGATTTGGGTCTCTTTTGCTCGGACTATGGCTTTGGATATCACTATGGGGATTTTTGTCACTTTATTTATGTTTTCTGCTTCTTTAATAATCAAGGCAGTTATGATGTTGTAATGATGGAAGTATTTTGTGACAATTAGGGAATGTTTTGTTTTGAACACGTATTGATGCAATAAAAGTCTGTTGGTTTCCGCTGTTTAAAATATGTGTATTTATATCTGTCTTGAGTTTATCTGTGGCTTTTACTTATAAAACTCCACCAAAATTAAGGCATTCCCTTTGTGAGTGACCTTAACGGAGGTGGGGTGTTTCACTTGGTATCAGAGCATAGGTTTACCAGATAAGATAAAAGTTTTTGAAGTTGTTTTCAAGAAGAAAGTTTAAAGAAGCATTTTTCAAGAAAAAAGAAAAAGTGTTATGTTTATAAAAAGACAAAATCCCCCAAAGCCATGTGCCCTATCTATCTCTCTCTATTCTTCATTTTGAATTTTTCCTTTCTGTTTCAGCATGTCTGGAGACCTTAACCTCCCGGAAGGAGTGCCAATTCCCGACTGGTTTAGGAGGTACTTAGAAGCAAGGGCCAATGGCGCGGGCCCAGCAGACATCCCTCCTCCAGTGGCCGCGGTTCCTCCTCCTCCAACTCCTCGTGGAAATGCATTCGCTAAAACCTGTAGAGACTTTAAGGCTATGGGTGGAAAAGACTTTTATGGGACAGAATCCTTTGTAGGGGAAAGAAACTGGCTAAAGGAGACTGAGGATCTGTTTGTCATCTTTGGGGTTGATGACAGGCAAAAGATACAACTAGCGGTATGGTTGCTTAAGGATGAAGCTTCCTTTTGGTGGGAAGTTACCAATGCTCAGAGGGCGGTGGAAACATGGGAAGATTTCAGGAGAAGGTTTGAGATGAAATTCCTCTCCCAAGAAGAAAGAAGCCTGCAAATGGAAATGTTCCTAACTCTGAAACAGGGGAGCATGACGATCAGGGAATATGTTAATCAGTTTAATCAGCTGGCCAGATTTGGGTTAGACTTAGTAAACACCCAACACAAGAAGGCACTTCGCTTCGTCAAGGGTCTGAATGAGCCTCTACATAGCCTTGTCATGACCCATGTATCCACGGGAGCGACATATGAAAGCTTGGTGGACATGGCGTTGCTACACGAGGAAGACCACGGTAAGAAAGAAACTAAGGTGGAAGAGAAGAAAGAAAGTCTACAAGCAAAGAAAACAAACTTCAAGATAGGAGGGAAGAACAATAAGCCCCGTGAGAAGAGAAGGTGCAATTTCTATGGCATTGTGGGCCATATATCAAAAGACTGCCGAAAAAGGAAGGCAAAAATGGGTGGTTGCTTCCATTGTGGAGAGACTGGGCACCAAGCTAAGGATTGCCCAAAGAAGAAAGGGCAGGGACAGAAAGCTGGATCCACTTCAGGGGGTCAGGTTCATGCGCTAGTGGCACCTCAGCAAGAACGAGGTAGTAATATTTCTGTAGAAAGTGTAGTCTATCTTTATGATCATCCAGTTCGTACACTTTTTGACTCTGGCGCATCACACTCTTTTATTTCATCTGCCTTAGTAGAATCTCTGCATCTAGTCACTAGTATGGTAGAAGTTCCCTTAGTAGTTTCAAATCCAATTGGGGGCTTCGCTTACTTGTCAATGGTTTGTTTGGGTTTAAAAATCTCTATTCTCAGCATTGAGTTTAGTTGTGATGCCTTTGTCTTAGGATTCTCGGGATATGGTTTGATCTTAGGCATGGACTGGTTATCCAGTAATAGTGCCATCCTTGATTGTGAGAAAAGAGTAGTTAGGCTCTTGACTCGACTTGGTAACACTCTAGAAATTTCTTGTAATCCCTTGAATGCTGTTATGCTTAGTTATCTAGAGTCGCTTGATGCTTCTGATGAAAATTTGCAATCGGTTAGAGTAGTCCGGGAATATCCGGATGTATTTGAGGAGGTGAAAGGCTTACCTCCGAGGTGGGAAATAGACTTCCGCATATATCTGGTGGATAACGTAAAGCCTGTAGCTTTACCTGTCAGACACATGGCTCCAAGGGAGAGAAAGGAGCTCAGTAAGCAGGTTAAAGAACTTCTCGAAAAATGGTTCATTAGATGGAGCATTTCGGAATGGGGTGCTCCAGTGGTATTCGCAACCAAAGCGGACGGTTCGCTTCGTCTTTGCGTCAACTATAGGGAGTTAAACAAATTGACCAAGAAAAATAGGCACCTTCTTCCCCGAATCGACAATTTGTTTGATCATCTTGTGGGTGCAACGGTCTTCTCCCAACTTGATCTGGCAACTGGGTTCCATCAGCTAAGAATAGCTAAAGATAGTATTGATAAAAAGGCGTTCAGAACCCCAGACGGTTTCTTCGAGTGGCTTGTCATGCCTTTCGGCTTGACAAATGCACCCGCTTATTTCGTAGACCTAATGAGCAGGGTGTTCAGAGAATTCCTCGACAAATTTGTGGTTGTCTTCGTAGATGATATCTTAATCTTCTCAAAGAATGAGGAAGAGCATGCTCAGCATCTGAAAGAAATCATGGAAAATCTCCGTTCACATCAGTTAAAAGCCAAATTCTCCAAGTGTCACTTCTGGAGAAAAGAGGTAAGATTTCTGGGGCATATAGTGTCCAAAGAAGGGTTGGCCGTGGACCCCGCGAAAGTGGTGGCAGTGCAAGATTGGAAAACACCAAGAAATGCAACCGAAGTTCGAAGCTTTCTTGGGCTAGCCGGTTTTTACCGAAAGTTTATTAGGGGGTTCGCAAAGATCTCGGCCCCACTCACAAGGCTAACAAAGAAGAATCTGGCGTTCACTTGGGATTTGGACTGCGAGTTTGCTTTCCAACGATTAAAAAGGGCTCTCACAACAGCCTAAGTTCTGACTTTGCCAGATGGAAGCAAAATGTTCACGGTATACATGGATGCATGTGGAACGGGACTAGGCGCTGTCCTAATGCAAGAAGGATGGGTAGTAGCTTATGGCGGAAGACAATCAAAAGTTCATGAAAAGAACTACCCAACCCACGATCTTGAGTTAGCCGCCATCGTCTTTGCACTTAAGTCTTTGCGCCATTATCTCCTAGGTGAGAAGTTTGAATTATACACTAACCATAAATCGTTGAAATATCTCTTCTCGCAGAAGGACCTTAACTTGAGGCAGCAAAGATGGATGGAGTTTCTTGCCTCGTATGACTTTGAAATTTCCCATACTCACGACAAAGGCAACGTAGTAGCAGACGCGTTGAGCCGAAAGAAACTGACCTTAAGCCCTCTCTTTGTGGAAAGGCAAAGCTTGGAGTATATAGCCAGTTTTAACTTTAGGCCCTCCTCAGATTTTGTACCGGGTTTGCCAGCATCTCTCGAAGTACGCCCTACTCTCTTGGACTCAATAGGGGCTGCACAACGTGAAGACCCTCAGCTTGTTGATGTGATCGATAAACTTATTAGGGGTGAGACTTCTAGTCACCTCAGTAGGTACGCCATCGATGATAAGGGTTGGCTGAGGCGAGATGGAAGATTATGCGTCCCATAAGCAAGGGAGTTGACAAAGAAGGTTCTCGAAGAACGCATCAATCCAAGATGACTATACACCCTGGCGGTGATAAGATGTACAAGGATATAAAAAGGACTTTCTTTTGGAATGGCATGAAGCAAGACGTGGCAGATTTCGTTTCAAAGTGCATGACCTGCCGACGGATCAAGGCGGAACAAAAGAAGCCTGGAGGACTACTTCATCCTTTAGAGGTCCCACAGTGGAAGTGGGAAAGCATTTCGATGGACTTCATTGATGGACTGCTTAGGTCGAGAAGAGGCAACACTAGCATTTGGGTAATAGTGGATAGGCTTACTAAGAGCGCCCACTTCATACCTATCAAGAGTAGAAGGACTGCCGCATCTGTAGCATCTCTTTATCTCAAAGAAATAGTTCGACTCCATGGGATACCCTCCAGCATTGTTAGTGACCGAGACCCTATCTTCACAAGCGAGTTTTGGTGGATTCTGCAAGAAGCTGTAGGCACAAAGTTATGTTTGAGCACGGCCTATCACCCCCAAACCGATGGCCAGACGGAAAGGGTGAATAGAGTTTTAGAGGATCTTTTGAGACTTTGCGTTCTTGACTTTGGAGGGACTTGGGAGGACCACCTTCCTTTAGTGGAATTTGCCTATAACAACAGCTACCAAGCTACCATCGGTATGGCACCCTTCGAAGCCTTATATGGAAGACCGTGCAAATCACCAACTTGTTGGTGGGAGTCTACAGATAAGCTAATACTTGGGCCAGATATGATTCGAGAGACTTCGGAGAAAGTGGACTTGATACGTAGGAGAATGAAGACTGCTCAAGATAGACAGAAATCCTACGCTGACAAAAGAAGGACCGACCTTGAGTTTGAGGTTGGGGACATGGTTTTCCTTAAGGTATCACCTTTAAGGAACGTCGTTCGTTTTGGATCTGCCGGAAAGCTAGCACCAAGATTGTAGGACCGTTTCCTATCATCGAGAAGGTTGGAAAGATGGCCTATAGGTTAGAGCTACCCGAGAGACTGGCCGGAGTTCACAACGTCTTTCATGTTTCTCACCTCCGAAAGTGTTTGCATGAGTCTGCAGAAGTGGTGGAACCTAGCATTCTAGAAGAAGCCGAAGTGGAACGTGAAGCAACTGTGAGGAGAGTTCCAACCCGCATCTTAGGAACTGAAGTGAAAAAGCTACGCAACCGCGAAGTCAAACTCGTTAAAGTTCAGTGGAGCGACGCCGAGGAAGACGCGACTTGGGAAACTGAGGACAAAATACGCGCTGCCTACCCTCTTCTTTTTGAGGGTACATCTTTGATCTCTCTTTTTTTTCCATAAGTTATGCTTTATCTATCTTTTTAGGTATATCTCCTCGGTCCTTTTCCTAACTCCTTAGGTAGAAAACAAATGGATGCAAACATGTATTTGAAAACATGTTATGAATAATGGCTGCAAATGGTTGTTAGTGGTTGCTAGTGGTTGCTCGTGGATGCATATACACACACACCCTAGGTTATAGATCGGCTCAGTCACTTCATATTGCATATGCATATATATGTATTCTCATTTGTATATGGTTGAAACTTGATATGCTGTCATATGGTTGTCGCATTTGTATGAATGGTTGTGCACTCATGTAGAATTATGAGTAGGAAAAATTTGCATACATAATGGATTCATGACACTTACATGACTCGCATTAAGGAGGTCAACTGAATCAGTAGACCGCCTGATTTCTGCATTAGATAAGAACATATACACACACTATGCATATGATCATGAACCATTAGAAGTCTTTTTAAGGATAGTGGATGCCTGTGTCTGTTGGTTGAGTAGATGGACTGTTGGATGGTAGGATATACATTCTTCCTAACTTGAAGATTTCGGGGACGAAATCCTTTTAAAGGGGGGGGGGAATGTAACACCCCATGAATTCTATAACGCTAAGCTTCACAAATTAAAGTATAATTAATTCTAAATGAAAGAATTAAGGGAAACGGGTTACGCTATTGCGTTTGTCTCGGAATTCAGCTTGAGATAGAGTCCGAGTTTGCGCGAATCGGACTCGATATGAAGAAGTTATGGCCTTCGGAAGTTTCAGAATCAAACTTAAATTCAAACAGCTCAGTTTAATTTCAAAATTTCGAATTTCAGGTTCAAACTGGGCTGGGCGGGAAAATTCCCTCCCAGAGACCAGGTCGATCATAGGGTCGACGATGGTGTCGACCTGGTCACCCCAGGTCGACCATAGTGTCGACCTGGTCCCCAACAGGTCGACCATAGTGTCGACCTGCCTGGTCGACCTGGCTAGCCAGGTCTGACTCTGGCTCGAATTTCTGAGGCCCTGTGTGTCACTAGGGCTGACGTGTCACCTCTTGATTTGCTCTCTGAATTTTGAATGGCCTACATTCCTCCTATCTTCATCTGACGGCTCAAAACAACTTAAAAATCTATAAATACACCCTAACTCTCAACTGAAAATTCACACAAAAAAATGAGAAAGGAGCCGTCATGCTGCTAGGGAGGAATTAAACATAGCCGTCAAGAGAAAAGCCTAGATACAGATCAAAACTAAGAAGAAGAACAAAGTTTAATCAAATTAATCAACGCAACGTTAGTCTACCCAAAGGAGCGCATCTCAATTTCAGAATTCAGAATCCAGAATCCAAGATTCTGCATTCGTTGTAAGTATAGTGACCTTTCAAAATATGAATAAAAGTCGTGATGTGATTCGATGTGAATGAAAATAGAATTGTGTTATTGTATTGTATAAAATTCTATGTATTACGATGGTTCTATCATGACTTATGTATTGATGTTTGTGGCATAAATTGATTGATGCAAGCCTATTGAACAATTGTACTTGCAAGTTTGTGGCAAAGATTAGAAATTGATCCCTTTATGTATATGTCAAAGGCATGGACTATGTATATTCCCTTAGTCTAAATTAGAATTTATGTAAACATGATTTAGACTTGAATCGTTTCATGCCTACATGACCCAAAACCTATGATATCACTTCCATGTCTATTTGCAAGTATAATTGACCTATGTTAAGCATCGTTTGGGTTTCATAAATTATGCAAGTTCATGTTTATTTGCAAGTATAATTGGATCTATGTTAAGTATCGTTTGGATTTCATAAACTATGCAAGTTCATGTTGAATTGGGCTATGTGATTAAATTTTATAATTGGACCTTTTGGTGCATATACATCATGCTAGTTTTGTGTTTGACATTATGCCAAGTTAAACATGTTTAAACACAAGTTTGTATTAGCCTAAACTATGCCATTTCATATGTCACCTACTTAGTTATACTTTGGTTTTAATGCAAGTTCACATGACCCATCATTTATGTTAGTATCGCTAAATTGCAAGTTCATGCGCCACACACCCTTATATGTTGTAAAATATTACATTTCTTGATTTCCCCTTTTCTTACGCTTATAAAGTTGGGCTGAATTGTGTCGAGCCCAACATTTGTTATAACGTTGCGAACGTATAAACGGGGGTAATAACGTTGGGTGTAAAACATGAAAATATATGTTGGCATGTTTGGCACATGCCAATGACAATGACATTTAAGCGGTATAAATTGTTATACCCAAAAATAAAAGATATGACATTTACATATATAATTGAGAAGTAATAAAATAAGTAAATTTAGAAAACACGATATGCTTAACCCGAGGTTGGATTGAGTTGTGATGTAAACCTGCCCGGAACCGCCCGGCTGACCAGTAGTCACAACAATACCTGTCCAATGTGGGTGGTTAAGCATCGAGCCCAATAATGACCTGAGGTTAGACTGAGCTACGGTGTAAACCTGCCCGGAACCGACTGGCATATCCAGTAGTCATAGCAATACCTGTCTAATGTGAGTGGTCAGGTGCTCCTAAGAGGCTAAGGACAGATGGTAGGTTAAGTCAACTATAACACTTAACCAAATTCAACATGTTAACAAAATTGGTGGGTGGGGTTTAGGTAACACAGACACTTAACCACTTAACATGTTTGACTAGAAAATCCTGGTAACGTGGGACCCGTTTCAGCAGTAACCCAAGTTAGGTATCAACGATACCCTGAACCTAGGCAGGGTGGGGCACGATTACTGGGCTGATTGTAAGCGGTCAAAACGACGGTGGTGGGTGCACAATGTAGGTCTAACGGGGTGCGGGCGTGCACACACTCCGGAGCAGACAACCAGGGCACTGGGGACACCAGTAGTATAACCTATGCCTTCTAGAGTTTGTGTCGGGGCCGCCACCATGGGTCTTGATACACCCCATGGTTGGACCAGCATAGGTATCTACAATTCTTGGGGGCCGTATGACACATGTTAACATGAGTAGGAGCCGATCTTTGAATGAAGTTGGGGATCACTTCACCCTCACCATGGGGTGCCAGTTAGAGTAAACTCAAGTAGATGCAGAGATATAGTATGGGTGCGATAGTACATTCGACACTCCCTTAGCTTGTGACACCATCCTATTTTCAGTATATATCTATCATGCCCTTTTCTTATTCACATACTGAAGAGTTACTAGATTTACTCAGGCTTTATGTCTGACCCTATTTTCTTTTCGTCTTCTTTTCTTTCATTTCCCCCCCAGGTCCACAGGGAGGAAACAGCTCAGCTTAGTCAGGATCTGTTCAAGCTCCAAGAACGTAGATGTATGATTTGGGTCTCTTTTGCTCTGACTATGGATTTGGATATCACTATGGGGATTTTTGTCACTTTATTTATGTTTTCTGCTTCTTTAATAATCAAGGCAGTTATGATGTTGTAATGATGGAAGTATTTTGAGACAATTATGGAATGTTTTGTTTTGAACACGTATTGATGCAATAAAAGTATGTTGGTTTCCGCTGTTTAAAATATGTGTATTTATATCTGTCTTGAGTTTATCTGTTGCTTTTACTTATAAACCTCCACCAAAATTAAGGCATTCCCTTTATGAGTGACCTTAATGGAGGTGGGGTGTTTCACACACCAGTATCATGATTGACCTAGAGTTTATTTTGTTTTGTTTTACCCTAATCTCTTGGGTTCCCAAATTTGTATGGACAGTCAAGTAGTCGAGATTTTATAGATACACTTGGAGGAGCTTGGAGTAGGAGGCTTCAATGTTAGATATATATAGAGTTTATTCCCGCTGTGATATATATATATATATATATATATATATATATATATGTGTGTGTGTGTGTGTGTGTGTGTGTGTGTGATGTACTCTGATGATGTATATAAGTACAAATACAGTTTTGTATTTCCAAGTTATGTTATATAATATATTTTATTTGCTCGATTGTGAGATTCGTGTTTATTCTGATTCTGTTCTGTTGTGATCTTCTTCTTCTATTCTAACTTTTTTCTTTCTATTTCTCACCCTCTAACTTCTTTCTATAAATGATCTGATATTTTAGATACCTGAATAGTTGACATGGTATTTATGTCGATTTTTAGGGTCGAAAATCTTTGGTTCGTTAAACCATACTTGATCATTAGTAATTGAGAATTCAAAGATATATCTTCTGTCAATAGAAAAAGAACAAAAATTAATTTGATGTTGATCTTTATGGAGTAGAAAAGACACTATACTGGATCTGCATGGACTTCCTACTAATAGTCATAAGTGACTTGTTTTTGGTAATAGATGAACGATACTATACGTATATTCGGGTGCTTGGTAGACATTGGCACTCCAATGCATTTCTCCCTCTAATTCAGAATAAATATGTTTCCAGACCTTCTCTTTAAAATGATGAGTAGTTCTATTCGGATTTTTTTAGCTTTATCGAAACGTCAAACTTCTAAGTTACCATAAGGTTCTCTAGGAATTCCTTCTAGAGCTTGTTGAATTTTTTTTATATATTCCTTTATTTCACCGATCTGTACTAAATAACAAGCTAGTGAATCTCCTTCCATGAAACATTTTGTCTAACTTTTTTACTTATACATAATGGATTTACCTAGATCAATACATGATATACTTGCAGTATTTCTAGGATCATTTCTTATATTATAAGGTCTAGGGGTAGTATTGATTACAAATCCAATTTATTCCGCCTTTTTCTTTAGGACCAGTTCTAGTTTGTATGTCCTTATTCTATATTTCATCAGACTTGTACTTTTGTAGGTGTCGCTCAAGTTCTTATTTATGTGGGAGCCATATATGTCTTGTCATAATTGTATCTATTGTTATGTTCGTGATGATTCAGAATACTCTAACGGCTCTTATCTTTGGACTGTTAGAGATGGAGTCACTTCACTGGTTTGTACAAGTGTTATTTTTTCATAGTTACTACTATCACATATACATCATGGTATTGAAAATGTGACGCTTTATTCCGAGGAATATCCAATGAAAAAATCTGTGCAGTTCATGCCCCACTATTACCTCATTATATCCTCGCTATATCGTATAGAAGATTTCTATCGCTATGCTATTTCCAAAAAGCTACTGAAATAGATTTTCCTCTTAAAGCCCTGCTATATTATGATATTCCCAATATATCCCATTATTTCAGCTATATTCCGCTATTTATGCTATATCTTCTATAAAAGAAATGAATAGAAAACTAATTTCTATGCATTATAAAATTTATAAATTATCTTTTTAATAGAATTTTCTAACATATATATTTTAGAATAGAAATTACTATAATATTCTATTAAATTTAATCAAGTTAAATAAAATCTTAAATGTATTTACATATATTTGCATACATTATATTTAAAATTAAGAATGCACTAATTATAATTATAATGAATGTTAAATTTCAATTTATTTATCATTTTTATATTTATAAAAGAAATAAATACTAGTTTTATATGTGTTTTTAGACTCATCCGATATATCCCTTATTTCCTCGCTTTATTCCTGCAATAACTTTTACACCTCCGCCGCATTGAATGCTAAATTTTGATTTGTTAAACGGTTTCCAAACTATTTAAATATTAAATTGGCTAACGCATTAAATTTTCAAAAAAAAAAAATCACCATAACCTCCTTTGTATTGAGTGCTCGGAAAAACCACAATTCACCTCAAAAGGCCCCAATAAATCACCGTATATTCACCCCACAAGTGTACATTGAGAGATGTATATAAATCATCTCAACGTCTATGTGGGATTCAAAAACAATGTGAACAACTATTGTGATATATACATATATATACATAACAAGTAAATCCTGAAAATTTCGTTATATGTTTATTTTAGTCAATATCAAGTTCTCTGTCTAGTCCATATTTGGGAATCATTATGCCATTTACCTAATATCCAGTCATTTAGTTCTCGTCGTATAGCATCCACAATTATATGATATAGGGTTCACAACATATAAGCATCAAGCAGCTACATGCTTATATGGGTATGTTATTCTATGCTGTATAGTGTAGTCCAATACCTGTTTACTATCCTGTGGCATATGTTTAATTCATCCAAGAAACCATCGCAATGCATCCAAATCACACATATTAGTAATACATAAATAACTCATCCAAAGCCCTTTAAGGCGCAATATATATTTAAAATAAACTGGGTGTGCAGTTCAAGTGTTGAACCAGAAACATAATATGACTGATGAAAATGATATTTTTATCCAACTAATCAATGTCTAATATAACAGTGAACTTGTGAGAAATGATAAAATGATTAAATATTTCTAATCATCAATTAGTAATCAAATTAAATTTGCTACATTACTCCGCAAGTTTTAGGTTAACGCAAACTCAAATAATCACTTGCATATTGATTAAAAATAATATTTTTATATCGTCAATCGTTAACTAACATCATAATAAATTATTATTATCATTCCTTACCTATCGTATAATTTCATAGTTAATTTTACAATTAACGCTGTAATCGTTAATTTTCTTCAAGTAATTCAAGTTACATTTTCATGTTATCAATATGGTTTTACACGTATTCATCATATATACTATCTACGTCGCATATACAAGTTAAGAATGATATTTTTAACTTACTAAAAATTATTTCACCACTTAATAAATTTTATTCCTTAACTAACACTAATTGTTTAACTTGACAATTAACTTTCATACGATTTGTTTTCTAATCTACCCTCTTTAAATGCGAGTTTAAAAATTTCTCACTGAGAGTTCCAATCCACCAAATATTTAAACGAAGGAATGTGACTTTGTCGGGCTCCTATGCGGCTTCACGGAGGTCCACGGTGCTCAAACATCACTTCTACGCCCTTTAACACTCGGATATTAGTAAATCTGAGAGTATTAAGCTGATTGGAGGTGGAAATGAGAACGAACAGGGATGCTGAAGGTGGAGTCTCCGCTGTCCAGATTTATTGCAGCTAGGGGGAGGAGTTTTATAGGTGGTAAAAGGGTTTATAGGAGGTAAAAGAGGGGTTATAGGTTGTAGGAGGTGACGGGGAGTGAAAAGGAGTTTTTCTCAAAGGAGGGGGGTTTGGGGGTTCGACCATGGGCTTGGTGGGTGTGCCGGTAGCGTACGGTGGCGAGAGGCGGAGGGGAGGGTGGTCAGAGGTGGGGAGAGGCGGCGGCAGCGAGGAGGGATATGGTCACCATTTTTGAGGAGAAAGGAGGAGGAAGAAAGAGAGAAAGGAAAGAAAGAGGAGGGCTTGATCGCAAAATTCACCCCTCATGCGGATCACTGATGTGGCGCGATCCCATGAGTCCAAACAAAACCACCTTGGCCCATCAGATGGCCTTCGTTTTAATTTAAATTCAATAGCTATGCGTTTATAAAAGTGTACTAGTTAGCCTCCACTTCTTCTGATTGCACAATCATAAATTAGTTCTGTTTACTACATAATTTTACACTACAATAATAAACGTAATTTCAAATCCAACGGATCAGGTTTCGTTCGAATTCCGAGTTCATTTGACCTTCCATTTTATTTTTCGATCAAGTTTTAACTAGTTTTGAAAATGTGATTTAGCGCATGTTTTCTTCTCGCACGCACACGCGCTAACTCCAGAAATTATAAAACTCAGGATTCTACCATTATTTGATGCTACGAATCTCGAAAAAAAGTTTCATCGAATCGTGGGGTTATCTGAACAACGTTACTTTGTAAACTGATCGTCAGTATTACATCAAATGGTTTTATTGTGCACGGCCACATGCTAATTCCTTTAGCGCGAAATTGGAATCTAAGCAATGATTTATTATTCTGAATCCAATAAAGCTAGTCTCATCGAATTTTGAGGTAGCTAGCAAAATTTTACTTTTTAAGGGCTATGCGATGATTTAAAATCAAATTTTAAAATTCTAATGTACTTTATTATAAAATTTTATTAAAAATAATTTTTAAATTGGTTGTGCAATTCCAGAATGTTATATATTCCTTTTGTTACAATTAAATGTTGTCATGAGCATAAGAGTGCTCTAGGGATGTAGGGATATCCAATTATGATGCTGACACCAAGAAGGCTTCGTTTAGCGGTTTGTAGTGCCTTTACGCTCAACAAAGTGCGCACACATGAAGATGCTTTAGGTGCCAAAAAAATCACAACATTATTATATTGGAAATATTGATTTAATTATTATTTTTCCTAGTAATCAGTTCGAGCCTATCCCAACAGTTAATGGTTGGGTATTTTACACTAGTGCATTTTGTACCCTCATCAAATATCTAAAAAAATCATGTTTTATGTAGTGTGCATGACAAATCATTCATTTCATCATGGCTTGTTCTTAGCTAACTTATATAAAAATTAATTAAGTTTCAAAGATGACATAATGTTTTAGAATAAACAAGATACTTCAGTGCAATCCTAGTAGCGTTTCCAAATCATCTGCATATTCAATATTTTACACATACATAGCTGCATGTTACACTATATTGGTTTGTTATGGTTAATCATTACTGTAAGTATATATCTTATAGGCTTAAATATCTTATGTTCCATAATTTGATTTTAGCATAGTTCATTGTTTACATTTTTAAGTCATGAGCTATGCGTGTTTAATTGTATTTGAAAAGATTGAAGTCTATGACACTTTGAAAAATATGTAGTTATTTTTCTACTCAAATTTAAGTTATTTATACTGTATGTGCTTAGAAGACAAATGCACAAATTAATAGTGTGATTGTAAGCAGTACCTTTTCTAAATATTCAGTAAATATTTACACACCACTAAATTTGAATAACTACTAATTTGATAGTTATTATTTTCTTAATTTATCCAGGTGCATTATGACACTAAAGGGAAACCCGGTGACAAGAAAGTCTGCAGCTCTTTATCCATCATAATAGTGGTTGGTCTGCCGCTTCTTCTACTTATTAGGAGCATGGAAGAAAAGTGGGTTTAGTAAAGGAGATATGATAGCTATACAAGTAATTGCATATTAGGAGCTTGTCATGTGTATGTTAGAACTATGTCAATGCATACTTATCTAACTTTTTGGAATATGCTGGAATTTTATGACTCTAACTTTTACTCTTTTCATATGTGATTTTGGTTATTTCCTAATTAAAACGTATTTATCATACACTTAATACGTATTAATATTATGTTTAATTATGCTATAAATATATATAAATAGATGTAAATTATGTGAACGATAATAACGTCTTAACCACGTTTGAAATGTCAATCTTATTGATTACAATTAAAGCGTACAAGTCAATTTCCCTAATTAATATGATCCAACATGTAATTTACAATTTATGACTAAAAGTGAAACAACAAAATATATGAATAAACTTGCACCTTAGGCTTGAATAATTATTCGAATAATAGGAATATAAGCAAGATGTAATATATCCAAATACATATGAACATCCTTACCTTTTACCCTGCTTCACTTTTATATTTGAATTGTGTACAAAACTTAAGATAATACATTGCAAATCATACGTTCTATAACTTCACTTTTATATTTGAATTTCAAAAGTCTTCAAGAGAAATAAAGGTACGTATTCTCTTTCTCAATTTCCAATTTTCATTTTTCAAAAGCTGTGTGCCATTCTCCTTCTTCCTCCTTCATTCCTCTTTCTCTATAAAATTTCTTCTTTATAATATTTTATTCTCATCTACCTCGCCCCCTTAAATCAAAAACAAATTTCTAATTCAAGCTCCCTCTCTTCCTCCTTTCAAATCCCAATCTATCACCTCCCCTCTTCTAGATAAAATAAGAGATAAAAGAAAAAGGAAAATCTTCAATTTATTTAGCTTTTGTTGCTACCTTCTATTGGAAATCTTGTATCTACTTGTATCCATCGTCAAATCGATGCAAGGTGAGTTTAAACTCACGATTAACATTCTTTTTGCAAGTATTGACATCGAATGAAATGATGATAATACTCTGGTAAAGAATGTGATTGTTAGCTGTTTGTTACATGACATTAAATCTATTATTAAATGTATGTTTATTTGTCATTTACATGAGTTGTTGATGGTAAATTACATGAGATGTTAGTGGTTATTTATATTAAATGATATTTTTTAGTTTAATGAAATGATAGTGAAAAGTCACATCAAATCATAGTTGTTCATCGCATGGAATAATAGTGATTGAGGCATAATATGTTATGTTTGCATTGTCATCATCCTTCAATCATACTGTAAGTTCCCAATATTTATATGAATTGTTGGTTGTTATTTACATGAATTATTAGTCTAAAATTTTATGAAATGTTATGTTTAAATTACATGAAATGATAGTAATAATTCACTTGAAACCATACTTATTCATCGCATGAAATGATAGTGATTGATTCAAAATATTTTATGCTTGTTTATTTTGTCTTCATCCTTGCATAACTGTTATCAATATTATATATTGTATACGAAACCATGTTGACGTTGGATTGAATGATGTTAAGTTTAGATTAATGTTTGAAATATTTGAGCTTAAATTATGAAATTGAAATTTAATTAAATTTAATGCAAAGTTGTTATTAAGTTTTAAGCTAAATTTTGTTGTTTAATTTAATTTTTAATGTCAAAAATTAATTATAAAAATTTAAATTTTTATTTAACATTGAGGTAAAGAGTTGATTTGGTTTAATTTAAGTTAAAGATTAAATTAACATAAGATTGTTACTATAGTTAATTGTCTGATTGATTTATGGATAAAATTATTAATTTGATTTATGCAATAAATAATTAAACTTTGAATGGTGTTCTAATTTATTGAAATGAAATGTAAATTTAGAATTTAAGTTTTGATGTAAACTGGATTAGATTAGAATTTATATTGTAAACTAATATAGCACTCTGTTAAAATTTGAAATTTGAAATTTGAATTTTAAAAGTCGAAATCTGAATTTTTAAGTTAAAATTTGGAAATATTGATAAGAGGTATGGATTGGAATTTGGAATAATAATGAAAATTCATGTTTAAATTAAATCGACTTATAACACAAATATGATGTTTATTTAAATTTGAGCATTTCGTTTAATGAGTTACTTGTACATTTCACTTGAGTTAATTTACATGTATAAGAATATTAATCCTGACTCGATTGTTGTAGCTTAAAGATTTAAGCTAGCAAAGTTAGAGATTCGTGAAGATGCTTGCCATTTGGGTTCAAAAATCTTATGCAAATTTTATTTAAAATCTATGTGTTTCCACTGTGTAAAATTTATTGTACAAACTCTTATATTTTGTGTAAAATTATTCCGCTGTGAGATATTGTAGTTTTTTTATTCTGTGATTTTTGTGTCTAATTATTTTTAAATCCATAAGCTAAATAACTATCTATCGTTTCGAGTGGTTCGAGTTATTTTAATTGCCGACTTGAAGCAGTCGAAAAGGCAGGTCGTTACAGTTGGTATCTGAGCTTTGGTTTATACAAAGTTTAGCTTATGGAGTTTAATAAGAATCAGTCACTAGAAATTACACCAGAGAGAGCGTAATTTGAAATATAAATTGTTTTGAAACTAATATTTTGAAAGAGTAGCGCAGCGGAAGCGTTTTGAAATTAATAAATTTCAAAAAAAAATTATTTTGAAATTGATAGATTATTTTGAATATATCGTTTTGTCGTATATGTTTGTACATGGTGTATCTTATAAAAAGAATTTTGAGTATTTAATTCGAAGTCAAGGTTGGACTATTGAGTATGTAAGATTTTGAATATACGCATAGCTAACGTATATAAAAAACCTAATCTATACTATATAGATATGGAATCACACTCTAGTCATTTGGATATGCTTTAGTGATTGTCGCGACATCGTAAGTGTTTATTTTCGAGTTTCGAAAGTGGGATGACAATATGATTCCGATTGAAAGACCATGTAAATGAATTAATATAATGGGATCTTTAAATGAATGTTTAAAGATATATATATATATAATTGAATTGTTTTAGTCTTGTTGTAAACAGTGTTTTCGCAATACTTGTTTTTAAACCTTAAGAATATAGTTAAACGGAAATATATTGTTTAATGGTATCAAATACACCTAGATTTTTTAATTATGGATATGAAAGATAGAAACAAATATTGAATCTTTTAGTATAAATATTTTTAAGAAGTTATTTTAACTTGTAAAATAGAAGAGATTTTTAATAAACAATAGTTTTAACCACTGCAATTAAATTTTTAAAGAAAGAAAATCTTGCAAATGATTTGTCAATACACTTATATCGTAGAATTAGTATATAATTACCTTTTGAAGTATTGAAGGCTATAAAGGAATAGGGAAATAGCAGAATGCATACATATATCTTTTTTATGTATACACTGAATATACACATAGGTATATAAAGGAATATTAATTAAGTAGGAGTTGTTGATTAATAAATAAAATTTTACTAGTAAAATAAGTTTAATTAAAAAAAGAATAATTAATTGGGGAAGAATCACAAGACTTGTATATCACTTAATCGTGTTTTGTACATTTATCATGCTACATGACTTGATAGTGCTTAGGGTGTTTTTTCGTCTGTTACGGAAATTAAACGAGGCTATTTTCCATATTCACTCATCCATTGTGTGACTTGATGGTTGATTACCGACTACAGAACTTGATTAAATCTAATGATTGGTTTTAAGGAGATCGAAACTGGTAAGTGTTCTACTTATTGAAAGCCGCTTTAGAACTAGTATGCGGGTTCTTCGTTTCAGAAGCGGTTGGTGATTCGAGATCTATTGACATGCTTGAGCACATGTCGTGTTTCTAAGATCTGTTGAGGAATCAATGTGTGATTCCAAAATCTATCGTTGTATAAGAATCCATAAATGATTCTAAGATCCATTAAGGAGTCCATTGCGATTCCGAGATCTATTATTTTATTTGAATCCATGTGTGATTCTGAGATCTGTTGAGGAAACCATTTAAGGTTCTAAGACCTATTGAGCTGTGGGATTACAACTGAGGATTCTTGTTCTATTCGAGAAACGAATACACATGTGAAGATGTTAAACATAGCCTCAACATTGCAAATGATAGAAAATAGAATATGGCTACATTGAGGGGTTTAGCTAACCCATGACATGGTATGTTGACTCCATATCTAGAGTATGCTTATAGATGTTGCGCACTAAAGTTGGATGTACTTAGTTCCACGTGGTGCACTTCGGTATTTTCATGCGTGGGCTATGTAACAACCCGGATTTTTAGTAATGAATATTTAATTAATTTCGCTATTTAAAATGATTAATTTTAAGAGTTAACGACTTTAAATCTATTTAAATAAAAATTTTGATGTCGATTTGACTTGAAATTGAGAATGTTAAATTTGGAATTTAAAATTAGTTTAGTCTGAAGCTATGGAAATTTCATTTGAATATAAATAATAATAAGAAATTGTTATCAATGAATTTAAGTGTTTTGGAATTGATTAATTATTTATTCGATTTTAATAACACATGAAAATTGCCATTTTTTAAACGACCTCGGATTTTGATGAAATCAATTTTACAAAACCCATAATTTTAAATCATTGCGAGAATTCAAATTTCATATCAATCAGAGTTGTGTAATCATGCGCGATATAAACGTGTATCGATTTATGGTTTGAAATTAAAATAGTGTTTTTGAAAAAAGTCTCGAAATTCAATGAAATCAGTTTCATCGGGTCCGGAATATTAAACTATTATAGGATTTTCAATTTCATGGTGATTGGAGACATATGAGATCATGCGAACCAAACATGTTGTACTAATTTTAAATGAACAAAATAAAGGAATAAAATAGAATTTTTTATTCACCTATAAATGAACATATCTTCTAACCTAATTCCACACTCTTACTTCTTCTTTCATTGCTGTGAAATATAATAGAGCCGCCACTACTCATGTTCATTAGAAAAATCATGAAAATTGAATCTTCATTGAAATTGATTTATTCTGCTTTGCATTCTCACAAGCTTTGAATGCATGTAAGAAAATCATGTCATGGTCCTTTTTCCTGAAGCTCGACGTTAAGGCAGTCAAACTAGGGTTTGATTGTTGAGTAGTGTAGAGTTTGTTTTGCAAAAGGAAGGTTGCATTCATGAGGTTGTACAACACCTTGGTGGGAAATCTTGTGGTTTGCGTTCAACATTCATGTCGCTCATTTAGGTATTGTGCTGGTGTTTCTTTGGGTCGCGATTTCCGTGGGTGGCTCGACTTGGACGTGGAGGTGCTAGGGTGGTGAAGCTTGGGAAGGAGAAGTCTTTGGCAAAAGTTTTGTGAGAAATTGTTGAGTGGTGAAGAAGGAAAGGGGACTGGAAATTGTGTCCATAGTGATGTAGGTTACAAGGAGGGAACAAATTTTGAATAAGGGGTAAGATGGATTAAGAGGGTGTAATGACCCAAATTTTTCGGTCATTCGAATTTGAATATTTATATCTGTTTTAAATATTATATTTGAAATATTAATGGATTTTAATATTGAATTCGTTTATAAAATGAAGTTTAAACGTTAAAATTATATTTAATTTAAAACGAGCTCGAATAGCGTGGTAGTTCGTAATATTGAGTTTTGAACTTCAATTGAATATATAGGATCCGAAATAAGTCGGATTTCTGTAAAATAAGAAACGTTTGAATCTAGTTGATTATAATTTTCTAATGAAAGAGAAAAATTGAGATTTCATGTTATAGATTGTTAGTTATGTCCAAATCAAATTTTAAAATAGTCGTTATGGAATTCATTAATAAACTTTAACATTTATTAATTAAAATATTAAGGGTTTATATATATATATATATATATATCTGGATATCATTTAACTTGAAAATGTTAATATTGAGTTGTATAATACATGTTATTTATATTTGAAGTTGTATATAATTCTATTTGGATATCTACGATAATAATTATTTATTATTATTTAATTGGATTATTTGATATTTATTAATATTTATATTATATGAGCCTTAAGAATGGCTATTTTGCAAACGACCTCGGTTTTCGATGAAATTAGTTTCATTGGAACCGTAATGTTAATCAGACTTACTGTTTGATCATGAGAGTGGTAAACGCCTGCATTTTCATTTAATCATTTTATGATTTAATTTAGAAATTAGAATAAGCGATTTTCTAATGAACCCCATTTCCGGTGAAATTCATTTTATTAAATCCGTAATGATTTATTATTTTAATAGTTCAATTTTTAAGCTAATTGGGTTTAACTTATAACGTACGCAATTTAAAAGCGTGTCGATTCACATTGTAAAGTTATAAAGGAATTTTCACAAACGATCTCAAAATTCGATGGAACCTTTTCCATTGTGTCAGAAATATTGTTTTATGCTAGGATGAAAATTTTCGCCTCGATTGGAGGTTGTTTGAGGTGATTTGAACAAGTTGCTTCACCGCTAAGCTTGATTTAATAATATTATATTCAACTTGTCCCTATAAATACGAGGCAAACCCTAAGTCAAACCCTTGTTTTCGTATGCGCGATCATACTAAATACCACCGGCTGCACAATGAATTGAACGTCCATTAACCTTTGATCATTTCTCCCCTCAAAACTCTCGATCGATTCACCTTTTGGCAAACTCTTCAACTTCAAACCGGTAGGGGATGACGAGATCTTCGAGATGACCGGAGGAGATGTGTAACGTACCGTCTTTTCTGTTGTAGGATATTTAATTTATTTTATTATTTTAATTATTTATTTGGAAATATAATAATGAATTTGTTAATTAAAAACGTTGTTTAAATGTATAATTTATAGATTAATTATAAAACAAGCTGCAGCGGTGCGTTAGTTCATAATATAACGTTTTGAACTTTAGATGGTTGTACAGGTTTCAAAATAAGTCGAATTTCTTCGAAACAAGAAACGCCCAGATGTAACGACCCAGAAAATCTGAACCAATTTAAAATTTTTAAATTGGCTAAAATAATGGATTTTAAATATTTAAAATAAATATATTAAATAATGGCGATGAAAACTGAGTTTGAATCGACAATTGAAAACGAATATAATTAATTATAATTATAAACAAGGCCTGAAATGGCGCTGTAGTTTCAAAGATTGAATTCAAACTTTGTCGGACTGTACCGGGTGCAAAACAATCCGGATTTTAGTGAAACCAAAAATATTTAAATCTGTTAGTGAATACCTTTCTAACGAAAATCGAATTTTCATAATGGAAAACAAAAGTTATGGCCGAATGAATTTTCAGAGCGGTCGCTATGGAATTTATATAGCCCGTGAAATTGGCCATTTCGCATACGACCTCGGAATTCGACGAAAATAGTTTTGTTGGATCCGGGATGAGAAGTTATTGCTAGGTTTCAAATTTCATAATTTTTGAAGCTAATATGTGAGCGTGGCAAAAGAAAATGTGTTTTGGTCAATTACAGTTAAATTGGATCGACCAAAAATGGGCCTTTTTGCAAACGGTCTCAGAATTCGACGAAACTAGTTTTGTTGGGACCGTATCGTCAAAACATAGCTAGATTTATTTTTCTGGAATTTTTCGAATCAGTTAGTGGCCCTGGCAAATTGAAATGTACGTTCAAATCAAATATTGAATGTTTTATATTTTAAATTGAAGAAAAACTGACTGTAACAGTCGAATGGGCCTACGAAACATATCCCATTGTGTTCGGAATGGGGGTAAAACGCTAGGGACGACAGTCGTTGGGTGTAACAACCCGAAAATCCGGGCCAGTTTAAAATTTTTATTTTGGCAATTTTAGCGAATTTTGATTATTTAAAATGAATTATTTTAAATAATATCGACGAGAAATTTATTTTGAACAGAATTCGACGTATATATTATATACGTCGTCGTTAGAATATAAATAATTATATATAATTATAAAAGGAATTGAAAATGGCGCGGTAGTTCGATAATTCGATTTCAAACTTCAATTGAATGTACCGGGTGTAAAACAATCCGGATTTTAGTGAAACCAAAAACATTAGAAGCTAATTGGGAATATCTTTCCACCGAATCCGAAAAATCAAAATTTCATAGCGGGAATCAAAAGATATGTCCAGTTGAAAATTCTGAATAGTCGCTATGGAATTCAGGCCCTTAAAAATGGACATTTTGCAAATGACCTCGGATTTCGACGAAACCAGTTTTGTTGGGTCCGTGATGTTAAATTATTGCTAGGTTCCAATTTTCATAATTTTTCGAATCAATATGTGAGCGTGGCAAAAGAAAACGCGTTTGACCAGTTTCAGTTGATTTTAATCGACTGGAAATTGGCCATTTTTCAAACGGTCTCAGAATTCGACGAAACTAGTTTTGTTAGGACCGTATCGTCAATACGAAGCTAGAAAATATTTTTCTGGAATTTTTCGAGTTAGTATGTGACCCCGGTAAATTGAAATGTGCGTTTAAACTGAATATATAAAGATTTATATTTTAAATTCAACGAAAACTGATTGTAACGATTGAATCAGCCTACGATACATATCCCATTGTGTTCGGAATGGGGGTAAAACGCTATGGACGACAGGCGGTGGGCCTCGTTTCGGGGTCGTATGCAAAAGTCAACTAAATTGAATTAAAAATAATAAAAAAATAAGATCTTTCCTCTCCTCCCCTTAAATTCTGCTGGCCCCCCCTTTTTCTCCTTCATTCGATTCAGAATCAAAATATATAAAAAAAAAATGTCGTGACCTAATCAACCCGTCGCCCCATTCACTACCACGCGCCGCCCCTCCAGCCAGGCCACCACCGCTTCCGACACCTCCAGCCGACCTCCCCCATCGCCGACGCCTTCTCCCTGCCAGCGCCGACTGCTCCGGCGTCCCCTTCAACAAACCCCCAAATCCCCTCAAACGACCATCGACACACGCCTTGGACCCGCGCCAGACCACCTGACCACCTCCGATGCACCTCCCCTGACGCCTGTAGGCTCCGACGCAGACACCCCCAAGTTGAGCCGCTGCTTCCGACTGCTCCGGCGCCGACAAACTCCGGCGAGACACTCCCACCCACCCCTTCCTTCCTACTGTAAGTTTTGTTCTGTTTTCTACTTTGTTTTATTTATTTAATGTAATTAAAAATAGTTTTTTTTTTAGTGATTTTAAATTCAGTTTTAATTAGTTAAAATCAGTTTTTTTTAGCTTTACTTTGTAAAGTTGATATTTTTAAAATATAAAAGACTCGATTTTTATTTAGTTAAAGTTTGAATTTTTAAATATACAAAGAAACGATTTTTATTAGGTTAAAAATATAATCTTTTATATAGTAGAAGAAAGTAAAAATTCGATTTTTATATATTGAACATCGAAGTAAAAATGTGATTTTTATATATTGAACATCGAAGTAAAATGTGATTTTTATATATTGAACATCGAAGTAAAAATGTGATTTTTATATATTGAACATCGAAGTAAAAATGTGATTTTAAATATTGAACATCGAAGTAAAAATGTGATTTTTATATATTGAACATCGAAGTAAAAATGTGATTTTTATATATTGAACATCGAAGTAAAAATGTGATTTTTATATATTGAACATCGAAGTAAAAATGTGATTTTTATATATTGAACATCGAAGTAAAAATGTGATTTTTATATATTGAACATCGAAGTAAAAATGTGATTTTTATATATTGAACATCGAAGTAAAAATGTGATTTTAAATATTGAACATCGAAGTAAAAATGTGATTTTTATATATTGAACATCGAAGTAAAAATGTGATTTTTATATATTGAACATCGAAGTAAAAATGTGTGATTTTTATATATGTAGTGACTACGGGCAACGAAGATGAGAAAAAGGCGAAAACGTTGAAGATATCTATCAATGAAGGGCCGTAAAGTTAGGATAGCTACCGGTGAGAATTTCTCACCTTTCAATTTCTTTTTCTAGTCATATATATATACTAGGATGCAGACGGTGTTTAGTAGCACCCGACACAATCGTCCACAGACCATGGACTTGTTTGTTTGATTGCAAAAATTAGTTAGATTATTTGATTGAAATTGAATTGTGTGGTGAAATGAAATTGATTTGATTGATGTGTGAATGGCGTGGGCCTTCACTAGACCGGGGATAAGGCTAGGCCTCGTCCCATTTCTAGTATCGTGCCGTTATGCCGCCGAAATTTTCTAAGATATGTTAGAAAAATAAAAATATCATTTTATTGAATAAATGAACCGAATAGAATATTCATAGGTTGAATAAAATGTTTTATCGTTAAAAATATAATTTTTAACGTGAATGTGAATAAATAAATATTCATTTACAAACCGGACGGTTTGTTTATGTACACCTATTTGAAGGACATTGATTGGGACGATAAATTTTACACATCGCCCAACTGCACAACTAAAATCTGTGTTTGATTGTTTGAAACCCCACACGGGTGTTGGGATGAAATTTGAAGTTCACTCATCCTGATTGATTAAATATGTCGATCGATTGATTGACATGCTGTTATAAGCGTTAGATATCTATATTTGATGCTTATACAGTGTAGTGCACTTTGGTTGATGGTTGATTATTTTTCAATGCTATTATATACGTATGATGTATGAAAATCCATATAATTAATGTTATATGGTGATTGATTGGGTCTCATTCCAATTTAGAAAATAAAGAATATTATAAAATAAAAGTTCATGTGTTGGCAGTACTCATCCACTGAGATTGGTCATGTGTTGAACGAAATATTTTGATAATAAAATTTACATCTTTATCAATATAAACTAACGGTTCATGTGTTGACAGTACTCATCCATTGAGATTGGTCATGTGTTGAACGAAATATTTTGATAATAACAACTATTTTGAAAAAGAAATATTTGAAATAGAATATTTGAAAATGGAAATTTATGAAGCCGTGTTGATTAGATTGACGCCATTTTGACGTGAACGATATTTATATCGATTTTATTCATTTCGAAATGAATTGAATTGAAAACGATTTCGAAATGAATTGAATTGAAAACGATTTCGAAATGAAATGAATTGAAAACGATTTCGAAATGAAATGAATTGAAAACGATTTCGAAATGAAATGAATTGAAAACGATTTCGAAATGAATTGAAAACGATTTCGAAATGAATTGAAAACGATTTCGAAATGAATTGAATTGAAAACGATTTCGAAATGAATCGAATTGAAAACGATTTCGAAATGAATTGAATTGAAAACGATGTCGAAATGAATTGAAAACGAATTCAAATTGAATTGAAAGCGAATTGAAATGAATTCAAATTGAATTGAAATTTGAATTGAATAGAAATGAATTTTAAAACGAATTTATAAAGAAGAATTCAATTTTGATTTGAATTGAAATGGAAGTTGAAATTGCTTTTGAAACGAATTTTAAAACTATTTATATAATTCGTTTTAAATAGAAATCGACGAAATATATATTATATATATTATATATATAATATAATGGCCTGAATAGAACGCGCCGCGCTGCGGCAGTTCGTGAATTTCGACCATTGACTTCGAACGGATATTGCGGGAGATCCGACCGTCGGATTCTCCTAAAACCGGAACCGTTGGGTTTGTATCGAAAAGAGCTTTCTAAAGAATATTAGAAATTTGAAATCTAACGGTTGGATTTGGAGATACGTCCAAATCAAATTCGAAAAAGGTCGCTGTAAGTGCAGTTCGATGGCCGTTGATGGAAATCGACTGTACGGGCCTTGATAAAATTATTAAAAATATTAATAATTTGTGTAAAATCATAAGAAATGATTTAGAAAGAATTGGGATGAAAAACTCCATATTTGAAAAGATAAAAAATAGATTTTTATCGAAATGAACTAGTTTTGAACTAGAAATATAATTCTATTTATTTTTAAATAAATAAATTGAATTTGAAAAGGGTTTTAAAAATAACCAGAATTTCCAATGATTGCATTGGAGTGGATTTGAATCGAAATTGTCTTCGGAATATTTCGATGTTGGAATTCGTGATTATACGGATGTTGTTATGGAAATTTGAAAGATATATATTTATATTGTTATTTCCAATACGACATTTGTTAATCGTAGGATTTGATATTGAATATAAGCCGATATATTTTCTATTCAGAGCCTTATATTGAATATCAAATGTGATTTGGGTTTGTCGTGAATGGTGTCTTCACTAACACTGTTCTTGAACCCAGTTGAGAAAAGATTAAATCTTTTTATTTAGATTTAATGAAGTGTACCAATTAAATAATATTTAATTGGAATTGAATTGATATTGGTTTTTGGGTTTATCGTGGACAGTGTTTTAAATAACACTCGTTCTTTAACCCGATAATTAATGGAATGTGATTTTGGGTTTATCGTGAACTGTGTTTTAAATGACACTGATTCTTTAACCCAGTTAAAGATTAAAACTAAGTGGAGTTTTAATGAATCTTTAATTAGATTGAAATCATCGAGAATGGAGTATCACCAGTTTTGCTCCAGGCGATAGTAGAATCTTTAATTAGATTCGAACGTGAAATGGTAATTGAATTTACCGATAACACCGTGGTGTTAGATATGAAGTATGACCAGTTTTACTTCATGGGATGAATAGGTTGGGATTGGGAAATTAAAACAAATGATTACTTCGGTAAGGTTCGCTAATCCCGACTAGTTTGAATTGATATTCAAAAATAGATTTAAGAATAAATTCAAGAAATTTATCTTGGATAAAATTAATGGGAACCTTTCCCTATGAATGTGAAATTTAGAAACTAACTGTCGGTTAGCTAAGCAGAATGGTTTTCTGGATATTGATCTGATGTTGGTTTCGGCCTTCGGGGTTAATATTTGGGGAATTATTCTCTTGATTAATTTACGGTTAGTGACTGATGAATTGGAATGAGGCGTATGTTGTGTTTGTGTAACACTTATTTAAATATACGCGAGTTATTCGGAAAGACCGGGTTTATCCCATTCTGAATAACTGATACGACGATAAGTCGAAGATGAAGACGGTGGTCGAAGACCAGAAGTCTTCACGTCGTTTGGGTGATTACTGATGATCTTGATTGGGCTGTACACCCAAGAAGATGGAAACCGTTGGTGATCGTCCAGACGTACTTGGAGATCGATGGATATGCGGGGTACTAGGTGCCTCCGGTTTCGTTCAGACCCAGAACGGACTTGTAAATGGACTGTGTGTCTGACATCGGATTCCATTCTCTGTGACTGATATCGGTTGCATAGAATGGTTTGCCTGTGTAGCATGCTAAGATGCAAATGATCAAGGCTTCTGTTGAAAAGCAAAGCCTTGTGGTGATGATCAAAGCACAGCCTGTGTGGCACAGCTTTGAGTAACGTGAATTCGCGAGCCTCACACCCCGGTATGAACCAGAAACGGGAGAAAGGACCTCAGGGAGGGCCTACGTTTCCTCCTAGCTAAAAGTGGCGCCAGTGGTTTTACACGCCCTGACGAGTTTGACTTATGTGGTTGTTGCTGTTGCGAGGCGCCTCGGTTAGATCGGACGATCCGGGTCCGATGGAGTCAATTGTTGGCTCGCTTACGCCCCAAAGGGCGGCGAAACGTAGTGCTCAGGCATTTTTAATCCACTCCGTGTGGACCGGCCCTGTCGCTCCAAGGGTCGATGCGTTCTGATCCTGAGACTCGGGCTAGGCAGTCTCGAATCGGTTGAGGACTATCTTTTGCCTCGGTTCATAGATGGAAATCCAATTTCCAAATACGTAACTTTGCGGTTTTATTTGTAAACCTATATATGGCGACATAGTGGCATGGGACGCTCATGTCGCCTATGATTGATACTTATGATTTGAAGTTGTTTTATACACTATGCACTTATAATAGTATCAAATGATTTGTTTTAAACGTATCAAGCATTCTTTGGCTGTTATAAGGGGAAACCCTATCCCCCGGCTTGCGTTGCATTGTGTGATAGGACCTGGGTCTTATAACAGCTTCATTTTTCTTTATTTAGCATTGCACTGTTTGTTTTATGCACTGGTATTCTTGGGAGGAAACCCGTTCCGTGTTAAACGGCGTGGTCCCTTGATTTACCTAACTTTGAAATAAAGATTAACTGTTTTAGTTCTCACACCAGTCACATGACTGGCCTGGAGTTTATTGTTTTAACCTAAACTCTGGGTGCCCTTATTTCGACACGGGCAGCTAGTAGTTTTGGTTTTGCAGATTTATATTCACAGGATCCTGGTTTACAGCTGGAACGATATCCGGAAAGCTTTGTATCTGTATATCTCTTCTAGTTGTGTATTGTATTATTTTCCGCTGCGATGTATTTAAATGTAATTTAAATCTCTGATATTTCTGTGTAATATATATTCATTTATACTATGTATATTCTTGTAATCTGATGCATTGTTGTAATATACAGTGAAATGTTCTTTTGTATGCGTTCTATTTTGTCGTGTTCTTAAAACGATAGGGCGTTTCGAACGGTCTGGGTCGGTTTAGCGACTGATTCGGATCGAGCGAAATCCCTTCTCGTCACATTTGGTATCAGAGCTTTGGTTTACAAAGCTTAGAGAACAAGGCACATTAGAACCATATGAAAGAATTCATCAGATATTGGATTAGTAATATCCAACGGGAATGACTCGTTAGAGATGGGATCAGTAGCATCCTAGAACGAGTGTGAAGAGTATATTTTTAAAATGAAAACAAATTTTGCTTTGAAAATTTAAATCAAATATTCGTAGTTGATTATTTATTGGTATTGATTTTGGACAATTCAGTATATAAAGAATTTGCATATACGCCTTGCAAACGTATATTCAAAGTTTTAATATATTGGATAGATATGGTATCACACTCTAGTCGCCCGAAGATGATATTGATGATAGCGATCGCATCATCAACATTTATGTTCGAGTTTCGAAGGTGTGATTTTCTATATATTTCCATTAGACTGGTGTGAGAACCAAAACTAATATAGCTAGAATACATTGTTGTGATTTGGCATCAAAACATGATTTTCTTTATATATATCAAAGTTATGAATTTGAAACTCTAATTCACTAATTGATTGATGTTTGTGTTGTTTGTTCATTTGTTTGATAATTTTGAACCATTTAGCCTAATTGAACCAAATATTGAACTATATTGAGAATTGGTCGCATTTGCTTGCATATACATATACTTATATTGAACAGGTCATAGCAAGGAGGCTAGAGCAGAGAATAAAATTTGTTTGCCCGACAAATAGGTACATGTTTACTACATAATTTACTGTTTTGTTGGGTGATGATGATTTTATGAGCCTATTGGCTAGTCGCTTGGCTTTTTCTTTTTCTTTTTGAGATTAGAAGGACCGGGGAAGCTGTTTGAAATTCCCCGATGCTCCCGGTGCAGGGGAGGTTATGGCGAAATTTTTCGAAAATTTAGGGTGTTAGCCAAATTTTTGAAGAATTTGAAAATTCTCAGGAACTGAAAAGTTGGAGAACGGAAGCCTGATCGAACGTAGAGTTGATTAATCAAACCACTTTCGACTTTGTTCCTTTTCGGGGACGAAAAGTTTTAAGTGGGGGAGATTGTAACAACCCGAAAATCTGGGCCAGTTTAAAATTTTTATTTTGGCAATTTTAGCGAATTTTGATTATTTAAAATGAATTATTTTAAATAATATCGACGAGAAATTTATTTTGAATAGAATTCGACGTATATATTATATACGTCGTCGTTAGAATATAAATAATTATATATAATTATAAAAGGAATTGAAAATGGCGCGGTAGTTCGATAATTCGATTTCAAACTTCAATTGAATGTACCGGGTGTAAAACAATCCGGATTTTAGTGAAACCAAAAACATTAGAAGCTAATTGGGAATATCTTTCCACCGAATCCGAAAAATCAAAATTTCATAGCGGGAATCAAAAGATATGTCCGGTTGAAAATTCTGAATAGTCGCTATGGAATTCAGACCCTTAAAAATGGACATTTTGCAAATGACCTCGGATTTCGACGAAACCAGTTTTGTTGGGTCCGTGATGTTAAATTATTGCTAGGTTCCAATTTTCATAATTTTTCGAATCAATATGTGAGCGTGGCAAAAGAAAACGCGTTTGACCAGTTTCAGTTGATTTTAATCGACTGGAAATTGGCCATTTTTCAAACGGTCTCAGAATTCGACGAAACTAGTTTTGTTAGTACCGTATCGTCAATACGAAGCTAGAAAATATTTTTCTGGAATTTTTCGAGTTAGTATGTGACCCCGGTAAATTGAAATGTGCGTTTAAACTGAATATATAAAGATTTATATTTTAAATTCAACGAAAACTGATTGTAACGATCGAATCAACCTACGATACATATCCCATTGTGTTCGGAATGGGGGTAAAACGCTATGGACAACAGGCGGTGGGCCTCGTTTCGGGGTCGTATGCAAAAGTCAACTAAATTGAATTAAAAATAATAAAAAAAATAAGATCTTTCCTCTCCTCCCCTTAAATTCTGCTGGCCCCCCCCCTTTTTCTCCTTCATTCGATTCAGAATCAAAAAAAAAAAAATGTCGTGACCTAATCAACCCGTCGCCCCATTCACTACCACGCGCCGCCCCTCCAGCCAGGCCACCACCGCTTCCGACACCTCCAGCCGACCTCCCCCATCGCCGATGCCTTCTCCCTGCCAGCGCCGACTGCTCCGGCGTCCCCTTCAACAAACCCCCAAATCCCCTCAAACGACCATCGACACACCCCTTGGACCCGCGCCAGACCACCTGACCACCTCCGATGCACCTTCCCTGACGCCTGTAGGCTCCGACGCAGACACCCCCAAGTTGAGCCACTGCTTCCGACTGCTCCGGCGCCGACAAACTCCGGCGAGACACTCCCACCCACCCCCTTCCTTCCTACTGTAAGTTTTGTTCTGTTTTCTACTTTGTTTTATTTATTTAATATAATTAAAAATAGGTTTTTTTTAGTGATTTTAAATTCAGTTTTAATTAGTTAAAATAAGTTTTTTTTAGCTTTACTTTGTAAAGTTGATATTTTTAAAATAGAAAAGACTCGATTTTTATTTAGTTAAAGTTTGAATTTTTAAATATACAAAGAAACGATTTTTATTAGGTTAAAAATATAATCTTTTATATAGTAGAAGAAAGTAAAAATTCGATTTTTATATATTGAACATCGAAGTAAAAATGTGATTTTTATATATTGAACATCGAAGTAAAAATGTGATTTTTATATATTGAACATCGAAGTAAAAATGTGATTTTTATATATTGAACATCGAAGTAAAAATGTGATTTTAAATATTGAACATCGAAGTAAAAATGTGATTTTTATATATTGAACATCGAAGTAAAAATGTGATTTTTATATATTGAACATCGAAGTAAAAATGTGATTTTTATATATTGAACATCGAAGTAAAAATGTGATTTTTATATATTGAACATCGAAGTAAAAATGTGATTTTTATATATTGAACATCGAAGTAAAAATGTGATTTTTATATATTGAACATCGAAGTAAAAATGTGATTTTAAATATTGAACATCGAAGTAAAAATGTGATTTTTATATATTGAACATCGAAGTAAAAATGTGATTTTTATATATTGAACATCGAAGTAAAAATGTGTGATTTTTATATATGTAGTGACTACGGGCAACGAAGATGAGAAAAAGGCGAAAACGTTGAAGATATCTATCAATGAAGGGCCGTGAAGTTAGGATAGCTACCAGTGAGAATTTCTCACCTTTCAATTTCTTTTTCTAGTCATATATATATACTAGGATGCAGACGGTGTTTAGTAGCACCCGACACAATCGTCCACAGACCATGGACTTGTTTGTTTGATTGCAAAAATTAGTTAGATTATTTGATTGAAATTGAATTGTGTGGTGAAATGAAATTGATTTGATTGATGTGTGAATGGCGTGGGCCTTCACTAGACCGGGGATAAGGCTAGGCCTCGTCCCGTTTCTAGTATCGTGCCGTTATGCCGCCGAAATTTTCTAAGATATGTTAGAAAAATAAAAATATCATTTTATTGAATAAATGAACCGAATAGAATATTCATAGGTTGAATAAAATGTTTTATCGTTAAAAATATAATTTTTAACGTGAATGTGAATAAATAAATATTCATTTACAAACCGGACGGTTTGTTTATGTACACCTATTTGAAGGACATTGATTGGGACGATAAATTTTACACATCGCCCAACTGCACAACTAAAATCTGTGTTTGATTGTTTGAAACCCCACACGGGTGTTGGGATGAAATTTGAAGTTCACTCATCCTGATTGATTAAATATGTCGATCGATTGATTGACAGGATGTTATAAGCGTTAGATATCTATATTTGATGCTTATACAGTGTAGTGCACTTTGGTTGATGGTTGATTATTTTTCAATGCTATTATATACGTGTGATGTATGAAAATCCATATAATTAATGTTATATGGTGATTGATTGGGTCTCATTCCAATTTAGAAAATAAAGAATATTATAAAATAAAAGTTCATGTGTTGACAGTACTCATCCACTGAGATTGGTCATGTGTTGAACGAAATATTTTGATAATAAAATTTACATCTTTATCAATATAAACTAACGGTTCATGTGTTGACAGTACTCATCCATTGAGATTGGTCATGTGTTGAACGAATTATTTTGATAATAACAACTATTTTGAAAAAGAAATATTTGAAATAGAATATTTGAAAATGGAAATTTATGAAGCCGTGTTGATTAGATTGACGCCATTTTGACGTGAACGATATTTATATCGATTTTATTCATTTCGAAATGAATTGAATTGAAAACGATTTCGAAATGAATTGAATTGAAAACGATTTCGAAATGAAATGAATTGAAAACGATTTCGAAATGAAATGAGTTGAAAACGATTTCGAAATGAATTGAAAACGATTTCGAAATGAATTGAAAACGATTTCGAAATGAATTGAATTGAAAACGATTTCGAAATGAATCGAATTGAAAACGATTTCGAAATGAATTGAATTGAAAACGATGTCGAAATGAATTGAAAACGAATTCAAATTGAATTGAAAGCGAATTGAAATGAATTCAAATTGAATTGAAATTTGAATTGAATAGAAATGAATTTTAAAACGAATTTATAAAGAAGAATTCAATTTTGATTTGAATTGAAATGGAAGTTGAAATTGCTTTTGAAACGAATTTTAAAACTATTTATATAATTCGTTTTAAATAGAAATCGACGAAATATATATTATATATATTATAATGGCCTGAATAGAACGCGCCGCGCTGCGGCAGTTCACGAATTTCGACCATTGACTTCGAACGGATATTGCGGGAGATCCGACCGTCGGATTCTCCTAAAACTGGAACCGTTGGGTTCGTATCGAAAAGAGCTTTCTAACGAATATTAGATATTTGAAATCTAACGGTTGGATTTGGAGATACGTCCAAATCAAATTCGAAAAAGGTCGCTGTAAGTGCAGTTCGATGGCCGTTGATGGAAATCGACTGTACGGGCCTTGATAAAATTATTAAAAATATTAATAATTTGTGTAAAATCATAAGAAATGATTTAGAAAGAATTGGGATGAAAAACTCCATATTTGAAAAGATAAAAAAGAGATTTTTATCGAAATGAACTAGTTTTGAACTAGAAATATAATTCTATTTATTTTTAAATAAATAAATTGAATTTGAAAAGGGTTTTAAAAATAACCAGAATTTCCAATGATTGCATTGGAGTGGATTTGAATCGAAATTGTCTTCGGAATATTTCGATGTTGGAATTCGTGATTATACGGATGTTGTTATGGAAATTTGAAAGATATATATTTATATCGTTATTTCCAATACGACATTTGTTAATCGTAGGATTTGATATTGAATATAAGCCGATATATTTTCTATTCAGAGCCTTATATTGAATATCAAATGTGATTTGGGTTTGTCGTGAATGGTGTCTTCACTAACACTGTTCTTGAACCCAGTTGAGAAAAGATTAAATCTTTTTATTTAGATTTAATGAAGTGTACCAATTAAATAATATTTAATTGGAATTGAATTGATATTGGTTTTTGGGTTTATCGTGGACAGTGTTTTAAATAACACTCGTTCTTTAACCCGATAATTAATGGAATGTGATTTTGGGTTTATCGTGAAATGTGTTTTAAATGACACTGATTCTTTAACCCAGTTAAATATTAAAACTAAGTGGAGTTTTAATGAATCTTTAATTAGATTGAAATCATCGAGAATGGAGTATCACCAGTTTTGCTCCAGGCGATAGTAGAATCTTTAATTAGATTCGAACGTGAAATGGTAATTGAATTTACCGATAACACCGTGGTGTTAGATATGAAGTATAACCAGTTTTACTTCATGGGATGAATAGGTTGGGATTGGGAAATTAAAACAAATGATTACTTCGGTAAGGTTCGCTAATCCCGACTAGTTTGAATTGATATTCAAAAATAGATTAAAGAATAAATTCAAGAAATTTATCTTGGATAAAATTAATGGGAACCTTTCCCTATGAATGTGAAATTTAGAAACTAACTGTCGGTTAGCTAAGCAGAATGGTTTTCTGGATATTGATCTGATGTTGGTTTCGGCCTTCGGGGTTAATATTTGGGGAATTATTCTCTTGATTAATTTACGGTTAGTGACTGATGAATTGGAACGAGGCGTATGTTGTGTTTGTGTAACACTTATTTAAATATACGCGAGTTATTCGGAAAGACCGGGTTTATCCCATTCTGAATAACTGATACGACGATAAGTCGAAGATGAAGACGGTGGTCGAAGACCAGAAGTCTTCACGTCGTTTGGGTGATTACTGATGATCTTGATTGGGCTGTACACCCAAGAAGATGGAAACCGTTGGTGATCGTCCAGACGTACTTGGAGATCGATGGATATGCGGGGTACTAGGTGCCTCCGGTTTCGTTCAGACCCAGAACGGACTTGTAAATGGACTGTGTGTCTGACATCGGATTCCATTCTCTGTGACTGATATCGGTTGCATAGAATGGTTTGCCTGTGTAGCATGCTAAGATGCAAATGATCAAGGCTTCTGTTGAAAAGCAAAGCCTTGTGGTGATGATCAAAGCACAGCCTGTGTGGCACAGCTTTGAGTAACGTGAATTCGCGAGCCTCACACCCCGGTATGAACCAGAAACGGGAGAAAGGACCTCAGGGAGAGCCTACGTTTCCTCCTAGCTAAAAGTGGCGTCAGTGGTTTTACACGCCCTGACGAGTTTGACTTATGTGGTTGTTGCTGTTGCGAGGCGCCTCGGTTAGATCGGACGATCCGGGTCCGATGGAGTCACTTATAGGCTCGCTTACGCCCCAAAGGGCGGCGAAACGTAGTGCTCAGGCATTTTTAATCCACTCCGTGTGGACCGGCCCTGTCGCTCCAAGGGTCGATGCGTTCTGATCCTGAGACTCGAGCTAGGCAGTCTCGAATCGGTTGAGGACTATCTTTTGCCTCGGTTCATAGATGGAAATCCAATTTCCAAATACGTAACTTTGCGGTTTTATTTGTAAACCTATATATGGCGACATAGTGGCATGGGACGATCATGTCGCCTATGATTGATACTTATGATTTGAAGTTGTTTTATACACTATGCACTTATAATAGTATCAAATGATTTGTTTTAAACGTATCAAGCATTCTTTGGCTGTTATAAGGGAAAACCCTATCCCCCGGCTTGCGTTGCATTGTGTGATAGGACCTGGGTCTTATAACAGCTTCATTTTTCTTTAGTTAGCATTGCGCTGTTTGTTTTATGCACTGGTATTCTTGGGAGGAAACCCGTTCCGTGTTATACGGCGTGGTCCCTTGATTTACCTAACTTTGAAATAAAGATTAACTGTTTTAGTTCTCACACCAGTCACATGACTGACCTGGAGTTTATTGTTTTAACCTAAACTCTGGGTGCCCTTATTTCGACACGGGCAGCTAGTAGTTTTGGTTTTGCAGATTTATATTCACAGGATCCTGGTTTACAGCTGGAATGATATCCGGAAAGCTTTGTATCTGTATATCTCTTCTAGTTGTGTATTGTATTATTTTCCGCTGCGATGTATTTAAATGTAATTTAAATCTCTGATATTTCTGTGTAATATATATTCATTTATACTATGTATATTCTTGTAATCTGATGCATTGTTGTAATATACAGTGAAATGTTCTTTTGTATGCGTTCTATTTTGTCGTGTTCTTAAAACGATAGGGCGTTTCGAACGGTCTGGGTCGGTTTAGCGACTGATTCGGATCGAGCGAAATCCCTTCTCGTCACATTGGGTTTAGATTGGTGGACGCGTCAGAAAACCCCTTATAAAATCTATGGACCAATCAGAATTTAATAAAAAAAAAAAAAATAACGTTTTCTCTCTCCCCGATTCCCTTCACCGACGAACGGCGGCCAACGTTCAAAACTTCTCGTCCATTTTCCGGCGAAACCACGCCTCGATAGACCTCCCTCCAGTTGAACTTTTTAGAGTACTCTCCTCCCTCTTCCCATCCATACCTGGTTTGGCCTCCACCATGCCCTGTAGAGCGAGAACGAGCACCTCAAAGGCGGTGACTTCATCTCGCCGCCACCACTGATTCTGGCGATCGAACGGAGCGCCGCCCCTGGCGTTTGAAGCCCATTCCAAGCTCGACAGTGTGGTATAACCTGATCGGGACGAAGTGCAACGGGTGGAGCTAAAAATCGAAACCTAGTTTTGAAGATTTCAAACAGGTTTACGGCTAATCTATTTTAAACTGATTTCGACAGTTTTAAAGTGTTGCAAACTTTGAAAAATCATATCTTTTTGCTATGTTAACGAAATTCGATGAAACAGGAAACATCGTGACCGTGTGGACGTCTTATACATTTTAGAAGAGACCGCATATTTTTCTGAGCCTTCTGCTATTTTTGGTGGAGTGGAACCCAATGTGAGATTTCTAATTTATAAACTATATGGAAAACGACGATGTAAAAATTATATAGTCAATGTATGAGTTATATTAGCGTTGTACACCTCTTGTATAAGCGTTATATAAGTTGTACGTTCGATGTATAAGTTATATATGCGTTGTAAAAATTATATATGTGTTGAAATAAAAGTGAATTGCTATATATAAATATATATATATATATATATATATATATATATATATATACGCCCCTCGTCCCCAAACCATGGACGATATTTATTGGTTGAAATTGTTGTGAAAATTGATTGATAGCGAATGGTTGTTTGGGATTGTTTGTGGTTGATATTGATTGATTGTGGTTGAAAAATACCCGTTTGTGGTTGAAAAATATTTGGTTGAAACCACATAGGATTAGTTTGTGGAAATGAAATAAATATATACATGCCGCCTGCGTGCGAACTAGATGCATAATCCCCATTGTCAAAAACCGCGAGGTTTTAAGGTAGAGCGAGGAGCCGTACTAGGGACGGTCCCGGTTTTAACTACCCTGCCGTTATGCTGCCGAAATTTTGAATAACATTCATGTGTTTGGATTATTTTCATTTGCTAAAACTATATTTATTCATTGAATAGAACACCTTCATGTGTTGAATCGATATTCATTCGTTGATTAGAAATTCATGTGTTGAATGGTATTCGCGTTTTAAATATAAAAATCACCTTTTATCGACTATATGAACTGTGTAAAATAATCTTGTTTTAAAAGAAATTGTTTTATGATAAAAATCCTATTTTTGTCACCTATATGAACTATATAGAAAAATAGTGTTTTGAAATGAATTGTTTTACAATAAAAATCACATTTTTATTGTATGCATGAATCGTTGAAATGTGAAGTGTTAAAAATAGCCACTTGTTCAAATAAATATATATGAGTTGAAATATTCATTAATTAGCTAATGATATGATTTGTACCTATGTATGTAACATTAGAATGAATGGTGTTTTTAAACCAAATAGAAATCAAATATGAAGTTGAATAGAAAATGATAAATGATAAGAACTATATATATGTACATGCATATTTATTGAACAGGTTATAGCAAAGGGGCTAGAGAAGAGGAATAAAATTTTGTGCCCGACAAATAGGTACACATTTACTGTTTTGTTTGGGTGATGATTTTATGAGCCTGTTGGCTAGCCGCTTGGCTTTTTCTTTTTCTTTTTGAGATTAGAAGGACCGGGGAAGCTATTTGAGATTTCCCGATGCTCCCGGTGCAGGGGAGGTTATGGCGAAATTTTCCAAAATTTTAAGGCGTTAGTGAAATATTTGAAGTGAAAACGATATTGAAATCATTGAATAAACTATATTTATATAAATATATAAATATAAATAAAATTAAAACGAAACGAGGCCGTGCAGTTCGTATTTTGAAACCGTGATTTCAAACAACTAGTGCGGGAAATCCGACCATTGGATTTTCCCGAAACCGCAACCGTCGGGTTCGCCTTGGAAATATCTTCCCAACGGCACCAACCTTGTAAAAATCCAACGGTTGGATTGTCTGGAATGTTTAATTCAAATCTGATGAAAAACAGCGCCAGAAGCGATTATATTTATTTATATTTATATATTTATAATTATATATTTAATCGAATAACGACGCTGCAGTTCGTATTTTGAAATCAAAAATTCAAACGATTGTACTGGGAGATCCCACCGTCGGATTTTCCTGAAACTGGAACCGTTGGACTCGTTTTGAAAAGACCTTTCTAATGATGTAAATTTTGTGAAGATCCAATGGTTAGATTTTCAGATATGTGTAAATCAAATATGAAGAAAAACAGCGCCACGGCCGCGTTATGGCCCGAAGCGTCGTTTTGAGTAAATTGGCTATTTTAAAATAAATAAAAATAGCGATAAATCGTTATAACATATCATAAACAATATGGAATGGAAATAAACTGAATTTGCTCGATTTATGTTGTATTCGATGGTTGAATGTGTTTGGTGTGAAAATTACATAAAAAAAACAAAATTGGTATTGTCGAATAATTTAACCATTGAAATAAATTGATTTGAAATTCTAAATATACGTAAATTATTTGAAAAGGCCGAGTTAATTCTCATTTCAAATAATTGACTGACGATTAAAAGTCGAAGATGAAGACGGTGGTAGAAGACCAGAGATCTTCACCTCGTTTGGATGGTAACCGAGGTCCTGATTGGGAGGCATCCCGAAATATGGATAATGAGTGGTGATCGTCCAGACGTACGTGGTGATCGAAGGGTTTGCGAGGTATTTAGTGCCTCCGGTTTCGTTCAGACCCAGAACGGACTTGTAAATGGACTGTGTGTCTGACATTGGAGTTTATTCTGTGTTGATTGATTTCTGTTAAATATACATCTATTTGGCGGCGGAGAATTTATTCTTTTGCTTAACGCCCTTCTCTGAGACGCACGAGCTCAGAGGTTGTATATCGATGGACATCAGTCACATGGCATGAATTGCCTGTGTGGCATGCTAAGATGCAGTGATCAGGGCTTCTGTTGAAAAGCAAAGTCTTATGGTGATGATCAAAGCACCGCCAGTGTGGCGTAGCTTTGTGTATAGCGTAGAATCGCGAGCCTCACACCCCGGTATGAACCAGAAACGGGAGAGGACATCAGGGAGGGCCTGCGTTTCTTTCTAGCTAGGGTGGTGTCAGTGACCTACCAGTCCTGACATTTATATACTTTTCACCTATGTGGTTGTTGCTGTTGCGAGGCGCCTCGGTTTGATCGGACGATCCGGGTCCGATGGAGTCATTCGTTGGCACGTTTACGCCCCAAAGGGCGGGGAGACGTAGTGTTCAGGCATAATTAACTGTGAAAACCCGTAACTTCCCCGTAAAGGAAAGCGTCGGATAGTTCGAGAACAAGCCACAACAGAACGCATATAAAAGAACATTTCATTGTATATTACAACAATGCATCAGATCACAAGAATATACAGAGTATAAATGAATATTACACAGAAATATCAGAGATTTAAATTACATTTAAATACATAGTAGCGGGAAAATAATACAATACACAACTAGAAGGAGATATACGGATACAAAGCTTTCCGGATATCGTTCCAGCTGTAAACCAGGATCCTGTGAATATAAATCTGCAAAACCAAAACTACTAGCTGCCCGTGTCAAAATAGGGGCACCCAGAGTTTAGGTTAAAACAATAAACTCCAGGTCAGTCATGTGACTGGTGTGAGAACTAAAACAGTTAATCTTTATTTTTAAAGTTAGGTAAATCAAGGGACCACGCCGTATAACACGGAACGGGTTTCCTCCCAAGAATACCAGTGCATAATACAACAGCGCAATGCTAAATAAAGAAAAATGAAGCTATTATAAGACCCAGGTCCTATCACACAATGCAACGCAAGCCGGGGGATAGGGTTTTTACCTTATAATAGCCAAGAATGCTTGATACGTTTAAAAGAAATCATTTGATACTATTATAAGTGTATAGTGTATAAAACAACTTCAAATCATAAGTATCAATCATAGGCGGCATGAATGCCCCATACCACTATGTCGCCATATATAGGTTATACAATCAAAACCGCAAAGTCACGTATTTGGAAATTGGGTTTCCATCTGTAACAACCCGTAAAATGCGAGCCAGTTTGAAATTTTTATTTTGGCAATTTTAGCGAATTTTGATTATTTTAAATAATATCGACGAGAAAAATGTTTAGAATTGAATTCGACGTATATATTTATATACGTCGTCGTTAGAATATAAATAATTATATATAATTATAAATAGAATAGAAAATGGCGCGGTAGTTCGATAATTTGATTTCAAACTTCAATTGAATGTACCGGGTGCAAAACAATCCGGATTTTAGTGAAACCAAAAACATTAGGATCTAATTGATGATATCTTTCCAACGAATCCGAAAAATCTAAATTTCATAGCGGGAATCAAAAGATATGTCCAGTTGAAAATTCTGAATAGTCGCTATGGAATTCAGGCCCTTAAAAATGGACATTTTGCAAACGACCTCGGATTTCGACGAAACCAGTTTTGTTGGGTCCGTGATGTTAAGTTATTGCTATATTCCAAATTTCATAATTTTTCGAATCAATATGTGAGCGTGGCAAAGGAAAACGCGTTCGACCAGTTTCAGTTGAATTTAATCGACTGGAAATTGGCCATTTTTCAAATTGTCTCAGAATTCGACGAAACTAGTTTTGTTAGGACCGTATCGTCAATACGAAGCTAGAAAATATTTTTCTGGAATTTTTAAAGTTAGCATGTGACCCCAGTAATTTGAAATGTACGTTTAAAATACAATATAATGATTTAAATGTAAATTTAACGGAAACTGATTCAAACAGTCGAATCAGCCTATGATACATATCCCATTGTGTTCGGAATGGGGGTAAAATGCTAAGGACGACAGGCGGTGGGCCTCGTTTCGAGGTCGTATGAAAAGTCAACTTAGGAGAGAGAAATTAAATTAATTTAATAAAAAAAAATATCTCTTTTCCCCCTTTTAACCAGGCCCCCCCCGATGTTTTTCAATTAAGTTTTCGAAAAAAAAAGAAGAAAAAAAAACGAGTTCATCCAATCGATGGCGGCCATCGCCTGGCCCACCGCCGCCCAGGCCATCTCCGCCGAGTCCACCTTCTCCTCCCCCCCTCCCTCGCGTCATCTGCCTCACTCCTCCTCTGCGAACCCGACTCCCCACACGCGACCTCGTCCGCCGCCATCGCCATCAGCAAAGCCCCCACCACCGCAACCACCTGCCGCCGTTCTCTTCTCCCTCCTCCTCCTCTCACCCGGTCCGATTTGAAGGTCAGCGCCCTAGGGAGGAAACCCGCACCCACCTGAAGCCGCCTCTGCCAAGTCCTGCCGCCGCCAGTGAAGCCGCCATCCCCTTCGACGATGCGCCAGCAACCACGATTCGGCTTCTACAGTAAAATAGTGAGTGTTATTTTAATTAATTGAGTTTATTTATATATTTTATTTAGTTATAAATCTGAAATTATAAAAGCATAGTTTCTTTTTATATATATATAGCACGGCATTAAAAATGTTATCTTTTTATGAAGTAGCGTTGTAGATATAAAAATACGATTTTTATATTTTTTTTAAAAGTAATAAAAATATGATTTTTATATTTTTAAAGTATTAAAAATATAATCTTTACTATATAGAAGTGGCAAAAATATGATTTTTGTTTATATAGAGAATTAAAAATATCACCTTTATATATGTAGCAAAATAAAAATGTGATTTTTATATATTGAACTTCGAATTAAAAATGTGATTTTTATATATTGAATAACATAGTAAAAATGTGGTTTTTATATATTTAATAACATAGTAAAAATTCGATTTTTATATATTGAATAGCGAAGTAAAAAATTCGATTTTTATATATGTAGTGGCTACGGGCAACGAAGATGACGAAGATGCGACAGCGATGAAGATTTCTATCAATGAAGTGCCGTGGAGCTAGGATAGCTATCTGTGAGAATTTCTCACTCTTCAATTTCTTTTCTAGTTATATATATATATATATATACTAGGATGCAGACGGTGCTTAGTAGCACCCGACACAATCGTCCACAGACCATGGACTTGTTTGTTTGGTTGCATAGATTAGTTAGATGATTTGATTTGAAATTGAATTGTTTGGTGAAATAAATTGATTTGATTGATGTGTGAATGGTGTGGGCCTTCACTAGACCGGGGATAAGGCTAGGCCTCGTCCCGTTTCTAGTATCGTGCCGTTATGCCGCCGAAATTTTCTAAAATAAGTTAGAAATATAAATATCATTTTATTTAAAGAATGAACTGAATAGAAATTCATATGTTGGAATAAAATGTTTTATCGTTAAAAATACAATTTTTAACGTGAATGTGAATAATTAAATATCCATTTACAAACCAGACGGTTTGTTTATGTACACCTATTTGAAGGACATTGATTGGGTCGATAAATTTTACACATCGCCCAACTGCACGAATAAAAATCTGTGTTTGATTGTTTGAAACCCCACACGGGTGTTGGGATGAAATATGAAGTTCACTCATCCTGATTGATTAAATATGTCGATCGATTGATTGACGGGCTGTTATAAGCGTTAGATATCTATATTTGATGCTTATACAGTGTAGTGCACTTTGGTTGATGGTTGATTATTTTTCAATGCTATTATATGTGTGTAATGTAGGAAAATCCATATAATTAACTTTATATGGTAATTGATTGGGCCTCATTCCAATTTGAAAAATAAAGAGTATAAAATAAAAGTTCATGTGTTGACAGTACTCATCCATTGAGATTGGTCATGTGTTGAACGAAATATTTTAGTAATAAAATTTACATCTTTATCAATATAAAATAAAGGTTCATGTGTTGACAGTACTCATCCATTGAGATTGGTCATGTGTTGAACGAAATATTTTAGTAATAAAATTTACATCTTTATCAATATAAAATAAAGGTTCATGTGTTGACAGTACTCATCCATTGAGATTGGTCATGTGTTGAACGAAATATTTTGATAATAACAACTATTTTGAAAAAGAAAATATTTGAAATAGAATATTTGAAAATAGAAATTTATGAAGCCGTGTTGATTAGATTGACGCCATTTTGACGTGAACGATATTTATACCGATTTTATATACGATTTCGAAATGAATTGAATTGAAAACGATTTCGAAATGAAATGAATTGAAAACGATTTCGAAATGAATTGAATTGAAAACGATTTCGAAATGAAATGAATTGAAAACGATTTCGAAATGAATTGAATTAAAAACGATTTCGAAATGAATTGAATTAAAAACGACTTCGAAATGAATTGAATTGAAAATGATTTCGAAATGAAATGAATTGAAAACGATTTCGAAATGAATTGAATTGAAAACGATTTCGAAATGAATTGAATTGAAAACGAATTCAAATTGAATTAAAAACGATTTCGAAATGAATTGAATTAAAAACGATTTCGAAATGAATTGAATTGAATTGAAAACGATTTCGAAATGAATTGAATTGAAAACGAATTCAAATTGAATTGAAAGCAAATTGAAATGAATTCAAATTGAATTGAAATTTGAATTGAATAGAAATGAATTTTAAAACGAATTTATAAAGAAGAATTCAATTTTGATTTGAATTGAAATGGAAGTTGAAATTGCTTTTGAAACGAATTTTAAAACTATTTATATAATTCGTTTTAAATAGAAATCGACGAAATATATATTATATATATTATATATATATAATTTAATGGCCTGAATAGAACGCGCCGCGCCGCGGCAGTTCGTGAATTTCGACCATTTATTTCAAACGGACATTACGGGAGATTCGACCGTCGGATTCTCCTAAAACCGGAACCGTTGGGTTCGTATCGAAAAGAGCTTTCTAACAAATGTTAGAAATGTGAAATCTAACGATTGGATTTGGAGTTACGTCCAAATCAAATTTGAAAAAGGTCGCTGTAAGTGCAGTTCGATGGCCATTGATGGAAATCGACTGTACGGGCCTTGATAAAATTATTAAAAATAGTAATAATTTGTGTAAAATCATAAGAAATGATTTAGAAAGAACTAGGATGAAAAACTCCATATTTGAAAAGATAAAAATAGATTTTTATCGAAATGAACTAGTTTTGAACTAGAATTATAATTCTATTTATTTTTAAATAAATAAATTGAATTTGAAAAGGGTTTTAAAAATAACCAGAATTTCCAATGATTGCATTGGAATGGATTTGAATCGAAATTGTCTTCGGAATATTTCGATGTTGGATTTCGTGATTTTACAGATGTTGTTATGGAAATTTGAAAGATATAGATATATATATCGTTGTTTCCAATACGATATCTGTTTGTCGTAGAATTTGATATTGAATATAAGCCGATATATTTTCTATTCAGAGCCTTGTATTTAATATCAAATGTGATTTGGGTTTGTCGTGAATGGTGTCTTCATTAACACTGTTCTTGAACCTAGTTGAGAAAAAATTAAATCTTTTTATTTAGATTTAATGAAGTGTACCAATTAAATAATATTTAATTGAATTGATATTGATTTTTGGGTTTATCGTGAACGGTGCTTTAAATAACACTCGTTCTTTAACCCGATAATTAATGGAATGTGACTTTGGGTTTATCGTGAACCGTGTTTTAAATGACACTGATTCTTTAACCCAGTTAACGATTAAAACTAAGTGGAGTTTTAATGAATCTTTAATTAGATTGAAATAATCGAAATGGAGTATCACCAGTTTTGCTCCAGGCGATAGTTAAATCTTTAATTAGATTTGAACGTGAAATGGTAATTGAATTTACCGATAACACCGTGGTGTTAGATATGAAGTATAACCAGTTTTACTTCATGGGATGAATAGGTTGGGATTGGGAAATTAAAACAAATGATTACTTCGGTAAGTTTCGTTAATCCCGACTAATTTGAATCGAAATTCAAAGGAAGATTAGAGAATAAATTCAGGAATTTATCTTGGATAAAATTAATGGGAACCTTTCCCTATGAATGTGAAATCAGAAACTAACTGTCAATTAGCTAAGCAGAATGGTTTTCTGGATATTGATCTGATGTTGGTTTCGGCCTTCGGGGTTAATATTTGCGGAATTATTCTCTTGATTAATTTGCGGTTAGTGACTGATGAATTGGAATGAGGCGTATGTTGTGTTTGTGTAACACTTATTTGAAATATACGCGAGTTATTCGGAAAGACCGGGTTTATCCCATTCTGAATAACTGATACGACGATAAGTCGAAGATGAAGACGGTGGTCGAAGACCAGAAGTCTTCACGTCGTTTGGGTGATTACTGATGATCTTGATTGGGCTGTACACCCAAGAAGATGGAAACAGTTAGTGATCGTCCAGACGTACTTGGAGATCGATGGATATGCGGGGTACTAGGTGCCTCCGGTTTCGTTCAGACCCAGAACGGACTTGTAAATGGACTGTGTGTCTGACATTGGATTTTAGTCCGTGTGATTGATCTCTATTAAATATATATCTGTTTGGCGGCGGAGAATTTATTCTCTTGCTTAACGCCCTTCTCTGAGACGTACGAGCTCAGGGGTTATATATTGATGGATATCAAACGCATGGAGTGAATTGCCTGTGTGGCATGCCTAAGTGGCAAATGATCGAGGCTTCTGTTGAAAAGCAAAGTCTTGTGGTTGATGATCGAAGCACGGCCTTCGTGGCGTAGCTTTGTGTAACGTTTACTTCGCGAGTTTCACACCCGGTATGAACCAAAAACGGGAGAGGACATCAAGGAGGATTTGCGTTTCTTTCTAGCTAGAAGTGGCGTCAGTGGTTTTACACACCCTGACGAGTTTGACTTATGTGGTTGTTGCTGTTGCGAGGCGCCTCGGTTTGATCGGACGATCCAGGTCCGATGGAGTCATTTTTTGGCTCATTGACGCCCCAAAGGGCGGGGAGACGTATTGTTCAGGCATAATAATCCACATCGGTGGACCGGCCCTGACGATCCAAGGCTTGCCTGCGCGCTTGCCTGAGACACGGGCTAGAGCGTCTCGAATCGGTTGAGGACTATCTTTTGCCTCGGTTCATAGTTGGAAACCCAATTTCCAAATACGTGACTTTGCGATTTTGATTGTATAACCTATATATGGCAACATAGTGGTATGGGGCATTCATGCCGCCTATGATTGATACTTATGAATTGAAGTTGTTTTATACACTATGCACTTCTAATAGTATCAAATGATTTGTTTTAAACGTATCAAGCATTCTTTGGCTGTTATAAGGGAAAACCATATCCTCTGCTGCGTTGCATTGTGTGATGGGACCTGGGTCTTATAACAGCTTCATTTTTCTTTATTTAGCATTGCGCTGTTTGTTTTATGCACTGGTATTCTTGGGAGGAAACCCGTTCCGTGTTATACGGCGTGGTCCCTTGATTTACCTAACTTTTAAAATAAAGAATAATAATTGTTTTAGTTCTCACACCAGTCCCATGACTGACCTGGAGTTTATTGTTTTAACCTAAACTCTGGGTGCCCCTATTTTCCGCACGGGCAGCTAGTAGTTTTGGTTTTGCAGATTTATATTCACAGGATCTTGGTTTACAGCTGGAACGATATCCGGAAAGCTTTGTATCCGTATATCTACTTCTAGTTGTGTATTGTATTATTTTCCGCTGCTATGTATTTAAATGTAATTTAAATCTCTGATATTTCTGTGTAATATTTATTCATACTCTGTATATTCTTGTAATCTGATGCATTGTTGTAATATACAATGAAATGTTCTTTTGTATGCATTCTGATGTGGCTTGTTCTCGAACTATCCGACACTTTCCTTTACGGGGAAGTTACGGGTTTTCACAGTTGGTATCAGAGCTTTGGTTTACAAAGCTCAGAGAACAAGACACGTTAGAACCGTACGAAAGAATTCATCAGATATTGGATTAGCAATATCCAATGGAATGACTCGTTAGAGATGGGATCAGTAGTATCCTAGAACGAGTGTGAAGAGTATTTTTTTTTAAATGAAAACAAAATTTGTTTTGAAAATTTAAATCAACTATTCGTATTTGATTATTTATTTTAATGAACTTGGACAATCCAGTATATATAGATTTTGCGTATACGTCTGATCCGCGTGTATTCGAAGTTTTGATATACTGGGTAGATATAGAATCACCTTCTAAGTCGCCCGGAGAGAACTCTGATGATTGATGCATCATCATCAGAATTTATGTTCGAGTGACGAAAGGGAGATTTCTATATATTTCCTATTGACTGGTGTGAGAACCAAAGCTGTATAGGATTTATTGTTGTGATTTGGCATCAAAAATCTGATTTTTGTATATGTATCAAAGTTATGAATTTGAAACTCTAATTCACTAATTGATTGATGTTTGTGTTGTTTTTTTTAATTTGGTTGATAATTTTGAACCATTTATGCCTAATTGAACCAAATATTGGGTTGTATTGAAAATTGGTTGCATATGCATATATATCATTGAACAGGTCATAGCAAGGAGGCTAGAGCCAGAGAATAAAATTTGTTTGCCCGACAAATAGGTACATGTTTACTACATAATTTACTGTTTTGTTTGGGTGATGATGATTTTATGAGCCTATTGGCTAGCCGCTTGGCTTTTTCTTTTTCTTTTTGAGATCTGAAGGACCGGGGAAGCTATTTGAAATTCCCCGATGCTCCCGTTGGAGGGGAGGTTATGGCGAAATTTTTCGAAAATTTAGGGTGTTAGCCAAATTTTTGAAGAATTTGAAAATTCTCAGAAACTGAAAAGTTGGAGAATGCAAGCCAGATCGAACGTAGAGTTGATTAATCAAACCACTTTCGACTTTGTTCCTTTTCGGGGACGAAAAGTTTTAAGTGGGGGAGATTGTAACAACCCGTAAAATGCGAGCCAGTTTGAAATTTTTATTTTGGCAATTTTAGCGAATTTTGATTATTTAAAATGAATTATTTTAAATAATATCGACGAGAAAAATGTTTAGAATTGAATTCGACGTATATATTTATATACGTCGTCGTTAGAATATAAATAATTATATATAATTATAAATAGAATAGAAAATGGTGCAGTAGTTCGATAATTTGATTTCAAACTTCAATTGAATGTACCGGGTGCAAAACAATCCGGATTTTAGTGAAACCAAAAACATTAGGATCTAATTGATGATATCTTTCCAACGAATCCGAAAAATCTAAATTTCATAGCGGGAATCAAAAGATATGTCCAGTTGAAAATTCTGAATAGTCGCTATGGAATTCAGGCCCTTAAAAATGGACATTTTGCAAACGACCTCGGATTTCGACGAAACCAGTTTTGTTGGGTCCGTGATGTTAAGTTATTGCTAGATTCCAAATTTCATAATTTTTCGAATCAATATGTGAGCGTGGCAAAGGAAAACGCGTTCGACCAGTTTCAGTTGAATTTAATCGACTGGAAATTGGCCATTTTTCAAATGGTCTCAGAATTCGACGAAACTAGTTTTGTTAGGACCGTATCGTCAATACGAAGCTAGAAAATATTTTTCTGGAATTTTTAAAGTTAGCATGTGACCCCAGTAATTTGAAATGTACGTTTAAAATACAATATAATGATTTAAATGTAAATTTAACGGAAACTGATTCAAACAGTCGAATCAGCCTACGATACATATCCCATTGTGTTCGTAATGGGGGTAAAATGCTAAGGACGACAGGCGGTGGGCCTCGTTTCGAGGTCGTATGAAAAGTCAACTTAGGAGAGAGAAATTAAATTAATTTAATAAAAAAAAAAAATATATCTCTTTTCCCCCTTTTAACCAGGCCCCCCCCGATGTTTTTCAATTAAGTTTTCGAAAAAAAAAGAAGAAAAAAAAAAACGAGTTCATCCAATCGATGGCGGCCATCGCCTGACCCACCGCCGCCCAGGCCATCTCCGCCGAGTCCACCTTCTCCTCCCCCCCCTCCCTCGCGTCATCTGCCTCACTCCTCCTCTGCGAACTCGACTCCCCACACGCGACCTCGTCCGCCGCCATCGCCATCAGCAAAGCCCCCACCACCGCAACCACCTGCCGCCGTTCTCTTCTCCCTCCTCCTCCTCTCACCCGGTCCGATTTGAAGGTCAGCGCCCTAGGGAGGAAACCCGCACCCACCTGAAGCCGCCTCTGCCAAGTCCTGCCGCCGCCAGTGAAGCCGCCATCCCCTTCGACGATGCGCCAGCAACCACGATTCGGCTTCTACAGTAAAATAGTGAGTGTTATTTTAATTAATTGAGTTTATTTATATATTTTATTTAGTTATAAATCTGAAATTATAAAAGCATAGTTTCTTTTTATATATATATAGCACGGCATTAAAAATGTTATCTTTTTATGAAGTAGCGTTGTAGATATAAAAATACGATTTTTATATTTTTTTTAAAAGTAATAAAAATATGATTTTTATATTTTTAAAGTATTAAAAATATAATCTTTACTATATAGAAGTGGCAAAAATATGATTTTTGTTTATATAGAGAATTAAAAATATCACCTTTATATATGTAGCAAAATAAAAATGTGATTTTTATATATTGAACTTCGAATTAAAAATGTGATTTTATAACATAGTAAAAATGTGGTTTTTATATATTGAATAACATAGTAAAAATTCGATTTTTATATATTGAATAGCGAAGTAAAAAATTCGATTTTTATATATGTAGTGGCTACGGGCAACGAAGATGACGAAGATGCGATAGCGATGAAGATTTCTATCATTGAAGTGCCGTGGAGCTAGGATAGCTATCTGTGAGAATTTCTCACTCTCCAATTTCTTTTCTAGTTATATATATATATACTAGGATGCAGACGGTGCTTAGTAGCACCCGACACAATCGTCCACAGACCATGGACTTGTTTGTTTGGTTGCATAGATTAGTTAGATGATTTGATTTGAAATTGAATTGTTTGGTGAAATAAATTGATTTGATTGATGTGTGAATGGCGTGGGCCTTCACTAGACCGGGGATAAGGCTAGGCCTCGTCCCGTTTCTAGTATCGTGCCGTTATGCCGCCGAAATTTTCTAAAATAAGTTAGAAAAATAAAAATATCATTTTATTTAAAGAATGAACTGAATAGAAATTCATATGTTGGAATAAAATGTTTTATCGTTAAAAATACAATTTTTAACGTGAATGTGAATAATTAAATATCCATTTACAAACCAGACGGTTTGTTTATGTACACCTATTTGAAGGACATTGATTGGGTCGATAAATTTTACACATCGCCCAACTGCACGAATAAAAATCTATGTTTGATTGTTTGAAACCCCACACGGGTGTTGGGATGAAATATGAAGTTCACTCATCCTGATTGATTAAATATGTCGATCGATTGATTGACAGGCTGTTATAAGCGTTAGATATCTATATTTGATGCTTATACAGTGTAGTGCACTTTGGTTGATGGTTGATTATTTTTCAATGCTATTATATGTGTGTAATGTAGGAAAATCAATATAATTAACTTTATATGGTAATTGATTGGGCCTCATTCCAATTTGAAAAATAAAGAGTATAAAATAAAAGTTCATGTGTTGACAGTACTCATCCATTGAGATTGGTCATGTGTTGAACGAAATATTTTAGTAATAAAATTTACATCTTTATCAATATAAAATAAAGGTTCATGTGTTGACAGTACTCATCCATTGAGATTGGTCATGTGTTGAACGAAATATTTTAGTAATAAAATTTACATCTTTATCAATATAAAATAAAGGTTCATGTGTTGACAGTACTCATCCATTGAGATTGGTCATGTGTTGAACGAAATATTTTGATAATAACAACTATTTTGAAAAAGAAAATATTTGAAATAGAATATTTGAAAATAGAAATTTATGAAGCCGTGTTGATTAGATTGACGCCATTTTGACGTGAACGATATTTATACCGATTTTATATACGATTTCGAAATGAATTGAATTGAAAACGATTTCGAAATGAAATGAATTGAAAACGATTTCGAAATGAATTGAATTGAAAACGATTTCGAAATGAAATGAATTGAAAACGATTTCGAAATGAATTGAATTAAAAACGATTTCGAAATGAATTGAATTAAAAACGACTTCGAAATGAATTGAATTGAAAACGACTTCGAAATGAAATGAATTGAAAACGATTTCGAAATGAATTGAATTGAAAACGATTTCGAAATGAATTGAATTGAAAACGATTTCGAAATGAATTGAATTGAAAACGATTTCGAAATGAATTGAATTGAAAACGAATTCAAATTGAATTAAAAACGATTTCGAAATGAATTGAATTAAAAACGATTTCGAAATGAATTGAATTGAAAACGATTTCGAAATGAATTGAATTGAAAACGAATTCAAATTGAATTGAAAGCGAATTGAAATGAATTCAAATTGAATTGAAATTTGAATTGAATAGAAATGAATTTTAAAACGAATTTATAAAGAAGAATTCAATTTTGATTTGAATTGAAATGGAAGTTGAAATTGCTTTTGAAACGAATTTTAAAACTATTTATATAATTCGTTTTAAATAGAAATCGACGTAATATATATTATATATATAATATAATGGCCTGAATAGAACGCGCCGCGCCGCGGCAGTTCGTGAATTTCGACCATTTATTTCAAACGGACATTACGGGAGATCCGACCGTCGGATTCTCCTAAAACCGGAACTGTAACACCCCAAATTTTAGTTAATGCTAAAATTCACTAATTACAGAATAAATAATCTCAGATGTGAGAATTGGGGGAAACGGGCTGCGTCATTGCGTTCGTCTTGGAAAAATACGCGAAATAGAGTCCGAGTTTTCGAGAATCGGAGTCCGTATGGCCCGGTTATGGCCCAAAGAAGTTTTCAGAAAATTCAAAGTTAAAAACAGATTTAAAATTCAGTTCTAAAACAAGTTTGGAGCCAAAAGCGGAAAGGGCGGGAAAGTTCCCGCCTAGCCCCGTGTCGATAGGCATGTCGACAGGGGTGTCGACAGGCATATCGACAGGGGTGTCGACAGCCCTGTCGACAGGGGTGTCGACACAGGGTGTCGGCCCTGTTGATCTGGGTGCACCAGATCTGGTTTTTGGGTTAGTCTTGGGCTGTGTTCTAGAGATTTCCGAAATCTAAGGGTCCTAATCTAATCTAGGGTTAATCTAAGGGCCTAAAACACTCACCTAATCTATAAATACACCCTAAACCTACCCTAATCCATACTAAAAATAGAATTGAGGGCTACATGCCGCCAAATTAAAACTTAGAAGGAGCCTCCACTAATTTATGAAGGAAGTTGCAAGCTAATCAACCTCTAATCATCATCTTCTTCATATTTAGCAACTAGTTCTACTTCATAAGTTTGCTAATCTTGGTTTTGGTGAGTTTCTATCACTTTAACATCAATTGCTAAAGTAAGTAGATTAGGTGTAATGAGACTTATGGTCTTGAATGCGGATTAGTGAGTTTGAATCATTTGTAATGATATGCTACTCTATGTTTTCCTATGTTTATGCATATTTAATAAGTGGGTTTATGCATGTTTAATAAGTTGGTTTATGCATGTTTAACAAGTGGGTTTATGCATGTTTAATAAGTGGGTTTATGCATATTTAACAAGTGAGTTATGCAAGTTCATATGCAAGTTATGTGTATGATGTTATGTAAGTTATGTGTAGGTTGTTATGCAAGTTCATATGCAAGTTATGTATATGCTTAAATGCAAGTTTAACATGATATGCAAGTTATGCATGCTTATGCAAGTATGAGAATGCTTATGCAAGTTATGTGTATGCTTAAATGCAAGTTTAACATGGTATGCAAGTTATGCATGCTTATGCAAGTATGAGAATGCTTATGCAAGTTATGTGTATGCTTAAATGCATGTTTAACATGTTATGCAAGTTATGAGAATGCTTATATGCAAGTTCAACATGTTATGCAAGTCATGGGTATGATAATATGCAAGTTTGGGTTAAATGTAGTTGGGTTGATATATGCTCATATATGCAAGTTGACATCCTCTTAACCCATGACAAAGTTACATGCTAAGATTTGGTTAAACCCATGATATTTGTGATGGATCTTCCCTTTATTATGTCATGAAAGGAGAACGATTTACGTGGGGAACGATGGGGTTAATAAATATGTAAATAAAAGTATGATTGGGTATGATTAAGCATACCATAAAAAAATAAATTAACATAAATGGGAATTTACCTATTGAGTTAGGTCTACCCCATGGGAATTTACCTATTGAGTTAGGTCTACCCATGTTATGAAAAATGTGTAATTAATTAGGGATAATTAATTATGGGGGTGATTAATTAGGTGTAATTAATCAACTAAGACACGAGGTTGGACCCTTTTGTAGCGGAAGTCTGCCCGGAACCGACCGGCCATCCAGCGGCTACAAATGATTGGCCCAATGTGAGAGGTCTTAGTCATAAATTAAATACGTGATTAAAGTAAAGACACGAGGTTAGACCCTTTTGATGACAGAAGTCTGCCCGGAACCAACCGGCATATCCAGCAGTCATAAAAGACGGTCTAATGTGGGAGGTCTTTATGAGGTCATGATCTTAATTAATTAATTAAGAAACACTTAACCATATTAGCATGTAGTGGGACATGAGGGGTTAAGTGGGTGCCTTGGGTGGCATGTGGAAATCTAGTGGTTGCCTTGGGTGGCAATAGAAAATACGATTAGAATACTTAACCAAAGTGGAAACATGTAATTAAACATGATTTAAGGGTTAAGTGGGATGCACTAGAAAAAGGGGCAAGCTTAGGTAGGTAGCTTGTGGGGGCCCATTTCAACCAGTAACCCATATGTATCTTATTGGGCTCGACCCATGTCGAGGACGGGACACGCGTACTGGGCTTGACTATAAGAGGCCAAAACGGGTTAGCGGTGGCAACGCAAGTCCAACGGGTTTCATATGCGTGTGTGGACCCGGGCTGGTAGGTAAGACGTTGTTGCATCGTGTAGATATAAGCCGTGCTCCGTTAATTTTATCGGGTTGCCACTTTGGGGAGTGATACACCCCACTGTGGGGCCGGCACGGGTATCTACGGTAGGGAGCCGATCGCTTGGGAGTGGTGGTACACCTAGTGGAGATAGGGGCAGACGGCACCTATGTAGTCAGCTAGGGGTACACGAAACTACTGGGTAAATTTTCTAAGTCCTTGGGAGGGATCAACCTTTAAGTAGGAATGACTGGTGTGGTGCAGTGTAGTAATTATCCTTGGGTGGGTAAATGCGTCTTTACAGTTATCTTAGTCTACCAAGCTGCTTAGTGTAGCCATTCATCCCCAGACATTACCGTATGTCAAGTTTATGTCTTCTCTGGTTACTTTAATGATTGTATTGTTAAAGTTATAGGACTCGCTCAGACTTATGTCTGACCCCGTTGTTTTTATCTTTTTCCCAACCCTCAGGTTCTCAGAGTGGGCCCAGCACGAGTGGGCTTTGATCAGGCTGCTTTTATTACTCTCTTGGAGCTTGGACCCTAGATGTAGAGCTCAGCTTACCCTTTTCTTTTATGGCTATCAGTTCATGTATTGGGATTATGTATTTTTATTTAGCAGGATGGATATTTGTACTTGACTTCTATTATGGTTTTGTGATGTAACCAGACATGTTTTATTTTCCGCTGCACTTGAAATGATGTTTTAAATTTTCAAGTATTACTTATATCTGTCTTGCTGTAATTACTCTGTTCTATATTCACTCAAAATACTCCACCGATGTTATGGCATTCCCTTAGAGAGTGACCATAGCGGGCGTGGGGTGTTACACGTGGTATCAGAGCAAAGGTTACCGGAACAGATAAAATTTTTAGAAAACTATTTTTCTAAGAACATTTTTGGAAGAGATATTTTCAAAAACATGTCTTTTAAGAGAAAAGTTTTTGAAAGAAAAGCATAATCCCCAATAGCCATATCTTTATCCTTCGAATTCTCCGTTTTGAATCTTTCCTTTTTCGTTTCAGCATGGCTGAGGATCTTAACTTTCCGGAGGGTGTGACGATACCAGTATGGTATAGGAGATTGATGGAGGCTAGGGCCACCACTGCGGGTCCAGCAAATGTTCCTCCACCAACCGTAGCACCCGATCTTCCTCCTCCCCCTCCTCCTCGCACGGATACTTTTGCTAAGACTTGCAAGGAATTCAAAGCTATGGGAGGGAAACCTTTTCAAGGATCTGAAACTTTTGTGGAGGCTAGAGATTGGCTTAAGGAGGTGGAAGAGTTGATAGATATCTTTGAGATGGAAGAAGGAAAGAAAGTCAAGTTGGCTGCTTGGTTAATGAAGGGAGAGGCCTCATTCTGGTGGGAGGTCACTAATGGGGAACGCCCCATTGACTCTTGGGCGGATTTTAGGCAAAGATTTGTGGCAAAGTTTCTCTCAAGGGCGGAGGAAAACTTGTATATGGAAAGATTCTTGACTCTAAAGCAAGGAAATCTCTCAGTGAAGGAATATGTCAACAAGTTTAATCAATTGGCAAGGTTTGGCCTAGACATGGTGAATACACCGGAGAAGAAGGCTTTGAGGTTCGTGAAAGGCTTGAATGAACCGATGCATGGTTTGGCTATGACTCATATCCCTATGGGGGCCACCTTTGAGAAGCTAGTTGACATGGCACTCATGCATGAAGAAGAGAAGGGTCCCAATGCTAATAAGGCACCTGAGAAGAAGGGAGATCAAAAGAAACCTCAGCAACAACAGCAAAACAAAGGTGGGAAAGGCAACGGTGGCAAGGGCAAGAAGAAGTGTTTCAATTGTGGGACACCTGGCCATCTAAGCAAGGATTGTCGCAAGAAGAAGAAGACTGGCTGCTTCCACTGTGGCGAAGCGGGGCATCTAGTGAAGGATTGCCCTAAGAAGGGGCAAAGGACGGGATCTACCTCAGGAGGACAGGTGCAAGCTCTTATGGCACCGAGTCAGGCTAGGGGGCAAGTACAGGCTCTCGCGGTTCCACCGATTCAGGAAAGAGGTAGAACTATCTCCGTTGAAAGTCTGGTTTTTCTATTTGATCATCCTGTCCGTACATTGTTTGATTCAGGCGCATCGCATTCGTTTATCTCATCATCATTAGTTGAGTCACTGCACTTAGACACCAGTCTGGTAGATGATCCCTTGGTTGTTTCAAACCCAATTGGGGGCTCCACTTATTTGTCCATGATATGTTTGGGTTTGAAGATTTCTATACTTAGCATTGAGTTTAGATGTGATGCTTTTGTTTTGGGCTTCACGGGCTATGGGTTGATTTTGGGCATGGACTGGTTATCCAGTAATGGTGCCGTTCTTGATTGCGAAAGGAGAGTTGTTAGGCTCATGACCCGTTTGGGTAACACTCTCGAGATTTCTTGTAATCCCATGGATTCTGTTATGCTAAGTTATCTTGAATCGCTTGACGCTTCGGTCGAGAGTTTGCAATCTGTTAGAGTGGTCCGGGAATACTCGGATGTGTTTGAGGAGGTGAAGGGCTTACCTCCGAAGCAGGAAATTGACTTCCGAATATATCTGGTGGATAATGCCAAACCTGTATCTTTACCAGTGCGCCACATGGCTCCTCGTGAGAGGAGGGAACTCCATAAGAAAGTAGGGGAGTTGCTTGAGAAGGGGTTCATAAGACGAAGTATATCGGAGTGGGGTGCTCCAGTAGTTTTTGCTACGAAGGCGGATGGGTCCCTCAGACTTTGTGTAGACTATAGAGAACTCAACAAGCTCACAAAGAAGAATAGACACCCATTGCCGAGGATTGATGATCTTTTCGATCAGTTGGTTGGCGCTTCAGTATTTTCTCAATTGGACTTAGCCACGGGGTTTCATCAGTTGAGGGTGGCTGAGGATAGCATAGACAAGACTGCCTTTAGGACTCCGGATGGTTTCTATGAGTGGCTGGTGATGCCATTTGGGTTGACGAACGCCCCTGCATACTTTGTTGATTTGATGAGTAGGGTGTTCAGGGAGTTCCTTAATAAATTCGTGGTGGTCTTTGTGGATGATATCTTAGTATTTTCTGAGAGTGAAGAAGAGCATGCCCTACATCTTGGGGAGGTATTGAAGACTCTTCGAGCACATAGCCTTAAGGCTAAATTCTCTAAATGTCACTTCTGGAGGAAGGAGGTGCGTTTCTTGGGGCACGTGGTCTCCAAGGAAGGGATAGCTGTGGATCCCGCGAAGGTAGTATCAATTCAGGATTGGAAGGTTCCGAAGAATGCTACCGAAGTAAGAAGTTTCTTGGGGTTGGCGGGTTATTATAGGAAGTTTATTAAAGACTTCGCGAAGATATCAGCCCCATTAACCCGCTTAACGAAGAAGAATCTTGTTTTCACATGGGATGTAGATTGTGATGATGCGTTCCGGCGGTTAAAGAGAGCTTTAACCACTGCTCCAGTTTTAGTGTTGCCAGATGGGAGCAAGCCATTTGTTGTCTATACTGACGCTTGTGGGACAGGACTAGGCGCAGTCTTAATGCAAGAGGGAAGGGTAATAGCCTATGGTGGAAGGCAGTTGAGAGTGCATGAGAAAAATTACCCTACCCATGATTTAGAGTTGGCCGCTATTGTTTTTGCGCTTAAGATTTGGCGCCATTATCTTCTTGGTGAGAGGTTCGAATTGTTCACTGACCACAAATCATTGAAGTACTTGTTTTCTCAGAAGGATTTGAATTTGAGACAGCAAAGGTGGATGGAGTTTTTAGCATCCTATGATTTCGAGATAGCGTATACCCCTGGCAAGGGTAACGTGGTGGCGGACGCCTTGAGCAGAAAGAGGTTGTCCTTGAGTCCATTGTTCGTGGAACAACGAAGCTTGGAATTTATCTCGATGTTTGATTTCAGACCTTCCATTGATTATGTACCCGGTTCGCTAGCTTCCTTGGAGGTTAGACCTACTCTTTTGGGGCGGATTGGAGAAGCACAGAGGGACGACCCACAGTTGGTTGAGTTGGTGGAGAAGCTCGTAAGGAGGGAGTCGTCCAGCCATTTGAGTAGGTACACCCTAGACGATAGGGGGTGCTTGCGTAGAGACGGTAGACTTTGTGTACCGCAAGACGAGGGTTTGAGGAAGGCTATTCTTGATGATGCACACCGTTCTAGGATGACCATTCATCCCGGTGGGGACAAGTTGTACCAAGACATGAAGAGGGTTTTCTTCTGGGCCGGTATGAAGAAAGATGTGGCCGAGTATGTCGCTCGATGCTTGGTGTGCCAACAAGTGAAGGAGGAGCAAAAGAAACCTGGTGGGTTGCTTCACCCATTGGAAGTTCCGCAATGGAAGTGGGATAGCGTCTCGATGGATTTTATTGACGGGTTACCCAGATCAAGAAAGGGTAATACGGGAATTTGGGTTGTGGTAGACAGACTTACTAAAAGCGCCCATTTCATACCTGTGAAGAGCAAGAGGACTGCTCCATGGCTAGCTTCTGTATATCTTCGAGAGATAGTTCGATTGCATGGGGTACCCTCTAGCATAGTGAGTGATCGAGATCCTATCTTCACTAGCGAGTTCTGGAGAAGTTTGCAAGAAGCAGTGGGGACTCAATTGTGTCTGAGCACCGCATATCATCCTCAGACGGACGGCCAGACTGAGAGGGTGAATCGTGTTCTAGAAGACCTTTTGAGACTTTGTATCTTAGATTTTGGAGGTACATGGGAAGAGCATCTTCCATTGGTGGAGTTCGCATATAATAACAGCTTTCAGTCCAGTATTGGTATGGCTCCTTTCGAAGCTCTCTATGGAAGGCCTTGTCGATCACCTACATGTTGGTGGGAATCTACGGATAAGATCTTGCTAGGGCCTGATATGATTAGGGAGACTTCTGAGAAGATTGACTTGATTCGAAGAAGGATGAAAGCAGCGCAGGATAGGCAAAAATCTTATGCGGACAAGAGAAGGACGGATCTTGAGTTTGAAGTTGGGGACATGGTTTTTGTCAAAGTGTCCCCGTTACGAAATGTGGTTCGCTTTGGATCTGTTGGGAAGTTAGCACCAAGGTTCGTAGGGCCATTTCCCATTAAGGAAAGGATTGGACGGATGGCATATAGAGTGGAGTTGCCCGACAGACTTAGTGGGGTACATGATGTATACCATGTGTCGCATTTGAGGAAGTGCTTACACGAGACGGCAGAGGTGGTAGAGCCGAGCTTGCTTAAAGAAGTGGAAGTAGAGCGTGATGCGACTATTCGACGAGCTCCTACCCGCATCCTTGGGTCAGAGACTAGGAAATTGAGGAATCGAGAGGTTCAACTAGTCAAAGTACAATGGGGAGAAGACGAGAGCAATGCAACTTGGGAAACGGAAGCGAAGATGCGTTCATTGTACCTGTTCCTTTTTGAGGGTATGTCTTTTAACTTCTCCTTTATCGTTCGTCTAATACTTATCTTATCTTTAGTATGTCCTCTCATTTGTACCTTTGACCTTTAGATAGGGTAAACCTATGGTTGAAACATGTGTTTGAGACATGTTATGGTTGATGGATGCAAGTGGATGCAAGTGTTTGCTAGTGGTTGCTCGTGGATGCATATACACACACTCTAGGCACTAGATCGGCTCAGTCACTTCATATTGCATATTGCATAAAAATTGTGTGTAGGAAGCTATATTTATGGATGTATAATGATTGTGTTATCATATGGATGATGCATTTTGGTGAATGATTGTGCACTCATGTAGATATTGTATGTGTCGATAGGGTTCTCTCGCATACATAATGGATGCATGGCACTATCATGGTTTGCATATGTTCATACATTAGATAGGGAACATATACACACACTTTTAGCATATGCTCATACATCATTAGAAATTGTTTTAAGGACAATGGATGCCCGTGTTTGATGGATTGAGTAGATGGTTGTTTGGATGGTAGGATATGCATTCTCCTTAGCTTAGAGATTTCGGGGACGAAATCCTTTAAGGAGGGGAGAATGTAACACCCCGAATTTTAGTTAATGCTAAAATTCACTAATTACAGAATAAATAATCTCAGATGTGAGAATTGGGGGAAACGGGCTGCGTCATTGCGTTCGTCTCGGAAAAATACGCGAAATAGAGTCCGAGTTTTCGAGAATCGGAGTCCGTATGGCCCGGTTATGGCCCAAAGAAGTTTTCAGAAAATTCAAAGTTAAAAACAGATTTAAAATTCAGTTCTAAAACAAGTTTGGAGCCAAAAGCGGAAAGGGCGGGAAAGTTCCCGCCTAGCCCCGTGTCGACAGGCATGTCGACAGGGGTGTCGACAGCCCTGTCGACAGGGGTGTCGACACAGGGTGTTGGCCCTGTTGATCTGGGTGCACCAGATCTGGTTTTTGGGTTAGTCTTGGGCTGTGTTCTAGAGATTTCCGAAATCTAAGGGTCCTAGTCTAATCTAGGGTTAATCTAAGGGCCTAAAACACTCACCTAATCTATAAATACACCCTAAACCTACCCTAATCCATACTAAAAATAGAATTGAGGGCTACATGCCGCCAAATTAAAACTTAGAAGGAGCCTCCACTAATTTATGAAGGAAGTTGCAAGCTAATCAACCTCTAATCATCATCTTCTTCATATTTAGCAACTAGTTCTACTTCATAAGTTTGCTAATCTTGGTTTTGGTGAGTTTCTATCACTTTAACATCAATTGCTAAAGTAAGTAGTTTAGGTGTAATGAGACTTATGGTCTTGAATGCGGATTAGTGAGTTTGAATCATTTGTAATGATATGCTACTCTATGTTTTCCTATGTTTATGCATATTTAATAAGTGGGTTTATGCATGTTTAATAAGTTGGTTTATGCATGTTTAACAAGTGGGTTTATGCATGTTTAATAAGTGGGTTTATGCATATTTAACAAGTGAGTTATGCAAGTTCATATGCAAGTTATGTGTATGATGTTATGTAAGTTATGTGTAGGTTGTTATGCAAGTTCATATGCAAGTTATGTATATGCTTAAATGCAAGTTTAACATGATATGCAAGTTATGCATGCTTATGCAAGTATGAGAATGCTTATGCAAGTTATGTGTATGCTTAAATGCAAGTTTAACATGGTATGCAAGTTATGCATGCTTATGCAAGTATGAGAATGCTTATGCAAGTTATGTGTATGCTTAAATGCATGTTTAACATGTTATGCAAGTTATGAGAATGCTTATATGCAAGTTCAACATGTTATGCAAGTCATGGGTATGATAATATGCAAGTTTGGGTTAAATGTAGTTGGGTTGATATATGCTCATATATGCAAGTTGACATCCTCTTAACCCATGACAAAGTTACATGCTAAGATTTGGTTAAACCGATGATATTTGTGATGGATCTTCCCTTTATTATGTCATGAAAGGAGAACGATTTACGTGGGGAACGATGGGGTTAATAAATATGTTAATAAAAGTATGATTGGGTATGATTAAGCATACCATAAAAAAATAAATTAACATAAGTGGGAATTTACCTATTGAGTTAGGTCTACCCCATGGGAATTTACCTATTGAGTTAGTTCTACCCATGTTATGAAAAATGTGTAATTAATTAGGGATAATTAATTATGGGGGTGATTAATTAGGTGTAATTAATCAACTAAGACACGAGGTTGGACCCTTTTGTAGCGGAAGTCTGCCCGGAACCGACCGGCCATCCAGCGGCTACAAATGATTGGCCCAATTTGAGAGGTCTTAGTCATAAATTAAATACGTGATTAAAGTAAAGACACGAGGTTAGACCCTTTTGATGACAGAAGTCTGCCCGGAACCAACCGGCATATCCAGCAGTCATAAAAGACGGTCTAATGTGGGAGGTCTTTATGAGGTCATGATCTTAATTAATTAATTAAGAAACACTTAACCATATTAGCATGTAGTGGGACATGAGGGGTTAAGTGGGTGCCTTGGGTGGCATGTGGAAATCTAGTGGTTGCCTTGGGTGGCAATAGAAAATACGATTAGAATACTTAACCAAAGTGGAAACATGTAATTAAACATGATTAAAGGGTTAAGTGGGATGCACTAGAAAAAAGGGCAAGCTTAGGTAGGTAGCTTGTGGGGGCCCATTTCAACCAGTAACCCATATGTATCTTATTGGGCTCGACCCATGTCGAGGACGGGACACGCGTACTGGGCTTGACTATAAGAGGCCAAAACGGGTTAGCGGTGGCAACGCAAGTCCAACGGGTTTCATATGCGTGTGTGGACCCGGGCTGGTAGGTAAGACGTTGTTGCATCGTGTAGATATAAGCCTTGCACCGTTAATTTTATCGGGTTGCCACTTTGGGGAGTGATACACCCCACTGTGGGGCCGACACGGGTATCTACGGTAGGGAGCCGATCGCTTGGGAGTGGTGGTACACCTAGTGGAGATAGGGGCAGACGGCACCTATGTAGTCAGCTAGGGGTACACGAAACTACTGGGTAAATTTTCTAAGTCCTTGGGAGGGATCAACCTTTAAGTAGGAATGACTGGTGTGGTGCAGTGTAGTAATTATCCTTGGGTGGGTAAATGCGTCTTTACAGTTATCTTAGTCTACCAAGCTGCTTAGTGTAGCCATTCATCCCCAGACATTACCGTATGTCAAGTTTATGTCTTCTCTGGTTACTTTAATGATTGTATTGTTAAAGTTATAGGACTCGCTCAGACTTATGTCTGACCCCGTTGTTTTTATCTTTTTCCCAACCCTCAGGTTCTCAGAGTGGGCCCAGCACGAGTGGGCTTTGATCAGGCTGCTTTTATTACTCTCTTGGAGCTTGGACCCTAGATGTAGAGCTCAGCTTACCCTTTTCTTTTATGGCTATCAGTTCATGTATTGGGATTATGTATTTTTATTTAGCAGGATGGATATTTGTACTTGACTTCTATTATGGTTTTGTGATGTAACCAGACATGTTTTATTTTCCGCTGCACTTGAAATGATGTTTTAAATTTTCAAGTATTACTTATATCTGTCTTGCTGTAATTACTCTGTTCTATATTCACTCAAAATACTCCACCGATGTTATGGCATTCCCTTAGAGAGTGACCATAGCGGGCGTGGGGTGTTACAGGAACCGTTGGGTTCGTATCGAAAAGAGCTTTCTAACGAATGTTAGAAATGTGAAATCTAACGATTGGATTTGGAGTTACGTCCAAATCAAATTTGAAAAAGGTCGCTGTAAGTGCAGTTCGATGGCCATTGATGGAAATCGACTGTACGGGCCTTGATAAAATTATTAAAAATAGTAATAATTTGTGTAAAATCATAAGAAATGATTTAGAAAGAACTGGGATGAAAAACTCCATATTTGAAAAGATAAAAATAGATTTTTATCGAAATGAACTAGTTTTGAACTAGAATTATAATTCTATTTATTTTTAAATAAATAAATTGAATTTGAAAAGGGTTTTAAAAATAACCAGAATTTCCAATGATTGCATTGGAATGGATTTGAATCGAAATTGTCTTCGGAATATTTCGATGTTGGATTTCGTGATTTTACAGATGTTGTTATGGAAATTTGAAAGATATAGATATATATATCGTTGTTTCCAATACGATATCTGTTTGTCGTAGAATTTGATATTGAATATAAGCCGATATATTTTCTATTCAGAGCCTTGTATTTAATATCAAATGTGATTTGGGTTTGTCGTGAATGGTGTCTTCATTAACACTGTTCTTGAACCTAGTTGAGAAAAAATTAAATCTTTTTATTTAGATTTAATGAAGTGTACCAATTAAATAATATTTAATTGAATTGATATTGATTTTTGGGTTTATCGTGAACGGTGCTTTAAATAACACTCGTTCTTTAACCCGATAATTAATGGAATGTGACTTTGGGTTTATCGTGAACCGTGTTTTAAATGACACTGATTCTTTAACCCAGTTAACGATTAAAACTAAGTGGAGTTTTAATGAATCTTTAATTAGATTGAAATAATCGAAATGGAGTATCACCAGTTTTGCTCCAGGCGATAGTTAAATCTTTAATTAGATTTGAACGTGAAATGGTAATTGAATTTACCGATAACACCGTGGTGTTAGATATGAAGTATAACCAGTTTTACTTCATGGGATGAATAGGTTGGGATTGGGAAATTAAAACAAATGATTACTTCGGTAAGTTTCGTTAATCCCGACTAATTTGAATCGAAATTCAAAGGAAGATTAGAGAATAAATTCAGGAATTTATCTTGGATAAAATTAATGGGAACCTTTCCCTATGAATGTGAAATCAGAAACTAACTGTCGGTTAGCTAAGCAGAATGGTTTTCTGGATATTGATCCGATGTTGGTTTCGGCCTTCGGGGTTAATATTTGGGGAATTATTCTCTTGATTAATTTGCGGTTAGTGACTGATGAATTGGAATGAGGCGTATGTTGTGTTTGTGTAACACTTATTTGAAATATACGCGAGTTATTCGGAAAGACCGGGTTTATCCCATTCTGAATAACTGATACGACGATAAGTCGAAGATGAAGACGGTGGTCGAAGACCAGAAGTCTTCACGTCGTTTGGGTGATTACTGATGATCTTGATTGGGCTGTACACCCAAGAAGATGGAAACAGTTAGTGATCGTCCAGACGTACTTGGAGATCGATGGATATGCGGGGTACTAGGTGCCTCCGGTTTCGTTCAGACCCAGAACGGACTTGTAAATGGACTGTGTGTCTGACATTGGATTTTAGTCCGTGTGATTGATCTCTATTAAATATATATCTGTTTGGCGGCGGAGAATTTATTCTCTTGCTTAACGCCCTTCTCTGAGACGTACGAGCTCAGGGGTTATATATTGATGGATATCAAACGCATGGAGTGAATTGCCTGTGTGGCATGCCTAAGTGGCAAATGATCGAGGCTTCTGTTGAAAAGCAAAGTCTTGTGGTTGATGATCGAAGCACGGCCTTCGTGGCGTAGCTTTGTGTAACGTTTACTTCGCGAGTTTCACACCCGGTATGAACCAAAAACGGGAGAGGACATCAGGGAGGACTTGCGTTTCTTTCTAGCTAGAAGTGGCGTCAGTGGTTTTACACGCCCTGACGAGTTTGACTTATGTGGTTGTTGCTGTTGCGAGGCGCCTCGGTTTGATCGGACGATCCGGGTCCGATGGAGTCATTTTTTGGCTCATTGACGCCCCAAAGGGCGGGGAGACGTATTGTTCAGGCATAATAATCCACATCGGTGGACCGGCCCTGACGATCCAAGGCTTGCCTGCGCGCTTGCCTGAGACACGGGCTAGAGCGTCTCGAATCGGTTGAGGACTATCTTTTGCCTTGGTTCATAGTTGGAAACCCAATTTCCAAATACGTGACTTTTCGATTTTGATTGTATAACCTATATATGGCGACATAGTGGTATGGGGCATTCATGCCGCCTATGATTGATACTTATGATTTGAAGTTGTTTTATACACTATGCACTTATAATAGTATCAAATGATTTGTTTTAAACGTATCAAGCATTCTTTGGCTGTTATAAGGGAAAACCCTATCCTCGGCTGCGTTGCATTGTGTGATGGGACCTGGGTCTTATAACAGCTTCATTTTTCTTTATTTAGCATTGCGCTGTTTGTTTTATGCACTGGTATTCTTGGGAGGAAACCCGTTCCGTGTTATACGGCGTGGTCCCTTGATTTACCTAACTTTTAAAATAAAGAATAATAACTGTTTTAGTTCTCACACCAGTCCCATGACTGACCTGGAGTTTATTGTTTTAACCTAAACTCTGGGTGCCCCTATTTTCCGCACGGGCAGCTAGTAGTTTTGGTTTTGCAGATTTATATTCACAGGATCCTGGTTTACAGCTGGAACGATATCCGGAAAGCTTTGTATCCGTATATCTACTTCTAGTTGTGTATTGTATTATTTTCCGCTGCTATGTATTTAAATGTAATTTAAATCTCTGATATTTCTGTGTAATATTTATTCATACTCTGTATATTCTTGTAATCTGATGCATTGTTGTAATATACAATGAAATGTTCTTTTGTATGCATTCTGATGTGGCTTGTTCTCGAACTATCCGACACTTTCCTTTACGGGGAAGTTACGGGTTTTCACACCATCTATGAACTGAGGCTAGGGATCGTCCTCTACCGATTCGTGACTCTCTAGCCCGAGCCACAGGCAAGCGCGCAGGCAAGCCTTTAGATCGTCAGGGCCGGTCCACCGATGTGGATTATTATGCCTGAACACTACGTTTCCCCGCCCTTTGGGGCTTAAATGAGCCAACGAATGGCTCCATCGGACCCGGATCGTCCGATCTAACCGAGGCGCCTCGCAACAGCAACAACCACACAGGTGAAAAGTATATAAATGTCAGGGCTGGAAGGTCACTGACACCACCCTAGCTAGAAAGAAACGCATGCCCTCCCTGAGGTCCTCTCCCGTTTTTGGGTCACAACCGGGGTGCGAAACTCGCGAAGTAAACGTTACACAAAGCTACGCCACTAAGGCCGTGCTTTGATCATCACCACAAGACTTTGCTTTTCAACAGAAGCCTCGATCAATTGCCACTTAGGCATGCCACACAGGCAATTCACTCCATGCGTTTGATATCCATCAATATATAACCCCTGAGCTCGTACGTCTCAGAGAAGGGCGTTAAGCAAAAGAATAAATTCTCCGCCGCCAAACAGATATATATTTAATAGAGATCAATCACACGGACTAAATTCCAATGTCAGACACACAGTCCATTTACAAGTCCGTTCTGGGTCTGAACGAAACCGGAGGCACCTAGTACCCCGCATATCCATCGATTTCCAAGTACGTCTGGACGATCACCAACTGTTTCCATCCTCTTGGGTGTACAACCCAATCAAGATCATCAGTAATTACCCAACCGACGTGAAGACCTCTGGTCTTCGACCATCGTCTTCATCTTCGACTTATCGTCGTATCAGTTATTCAGAATGGGATAAACCCGGTCTTCCCGAATAACTCGCGTATATTTTAAATAAGTGTTACACGAACACAACATACGCCTCATTCCAATTCATTAGTCACTAACCGTAAATTAATCAAGAGAATAATTCCCCAACTATTAACCCCGAAGGCCGAAACCAACATCAGATCAATATCCAGAAAACCATTCTGCTTGGCTAACCGACAGTTAGTTTCTAAATTTCACATTCACAGGGAAAGGTTCCCCTTAATTTTATCCAAGATAAATTCTTTATATTTATTCTTTAATCTATCCTTTTGAATTTCGATTCAACTAATCGGGATTAACAAAACTTACCGAAGTAATCATTTGTTTTAATTTCCCACTCCCAACCTATTTATCCCATGAAGTAAAACTGGTAATACTTCATATCTAACACCTCAGTGTTATCGGTAAATTCAATTACCATTTCACGTTCAAATCTAATTAAAGATTTAACTATCGCCTGGAGCAAAACTGGTGATACTCCATTCTCGACCATTTCAATCTAATTAAAGATTCATTAAAACTCCACTTAGTTTTAATCGTTAACTGGGTTAAAGAATCCGTGTCATTTAAAACACGGTTCACGATAAACCCAAAGTCACATTCATTAATTATCGGGTTAAAGAACAAGTGTTATTTAAAACACTGTTCACGATAAACCCAAAAATCAATATCTATTCAATTCCAATTAAATATTGTTTAATTGGTACTCTTCATTAAATCTAAATAAAAAGATTTAATCCTTTCTCAACTGGGTTCAAGAACAGTGTTAATGAAGACACCATTCACGACAAACCCAAATCGCATTTGATATTCAATACAAGGCTCTGAATAGAAAATATATCGGCTTATATTCAATATCAAATTCTACGATTAACAAATGTCGTATTGGAAATAACGATATAAATATATATCTTTCAAATTTCCATAACAACATCCGTATAATCCCGAATTCCAACATCGAAATATTCCGAAGACAATTTCGATTCAAATCCACTCCAATGCAATCATTGGAAATTCTGGTTATTTTTAAAACCCCTTTTCAAATTCAATTTATTTATTTAAAAATAAATAGAATTATAGTTCTAGTTCAAAACTAGTTCATTTCGATAAAAATCTATTTTTATCTTTTCAAATATGGAGTTTTTCATCCCAATACTTTCTAAATCATTTCTTATGATTTTACACAAATTATTACTATTTTTAATAATTTTATCAAGGCCCGTACAGTCGATTTCCACCAATGGCCATCGAACTGCACGTATAGCGACCTTTTTCAAATTTGATTTGGACATAATTCCAAATCCAACCGTTAGATTTCTAATTTATCACATTCGTTAGAAAGCTCTTTTCGATACGAACCCAACGGTTCCGGTTTTAGGAGAATCCGACGGTCGGATCTCCCGTAATGTCCGTTTGAAAGAAATGGTCGAAATTCACGAACTGCCGCGGCGCGGCGCGTTCTATTCAGGCCATTATATTATATATATAATATATATAATATATATTTCGTCGATTTATATTTAAAACGAATTATATAAATAGTTTTAAATTCGTTTCAAAAGCAATTTCAACTTCCGTTTCAAATTCAAATCAAAATTGAATTCTTCTTTATAAATTCTTTTTAAAATTCATTTCTATTCAATTCAAATTTCAATTCAATTTGAATTCATTTCAATTTGCTTTCGATTCAATTTGAATTCGTTTTCAATTTAATTCATTTCCAAAGTCGTTTTCTATTCGATTCAATTCAAATTGGTTTTCTATTCGATTCAATTCAAATTGGTTTTCTATTCGATTCAATTCGTTGTATATTCCATTGAAATCAAATTCGTTATATATTCAAAACAAATTCGATTCGAATTCGTTTTCTATTCAATTTGATTCAAATTTCATTTCAAAATATTCGATTTCGAAATCACTTTTCAATATTCATTTTAGAATGAATAAAATCGATATAAATATCGTTCACGTCAAAATGGCGTCAATCTGATCAACACGGCTTCATATATTTCTATTTTCAAATATTCTATTTCAAATATTTCTATTTCAAATATTTCTATTATTAAAATATTTCGTTCAACACATGACCCATCTCAATGGATGAGTACTGTCAACACATGAACCTTTATTTTATATTGATAAAGATGTAAATTTTATTACTAAAATATTTCGTTCAACACATGACTAATCTCAACGGATGAGTACTGTCAACACATGAACTTTTATTTTATATTATTCTTTATTTTCTAAATTGGAATGAGGCCCAATCAATCACCATATAACATTAATTATATGGATTTTCATACATCATACATATATAATAGCATTGAAAAATAATCAACCATCAACCAAAGTGCACTACACTGTATAAGCATCAAATATAGATATCTAACGCTTATAACAGCCTGTCAATCAATCGATCGACATATTTAATCAATCAGGATGAGTGAACTTCAAATTTCATCCCAACACCCGTGTGGGGTTTCAAACAATCAAACACATATTTTTTTTGTGCAGTTGGGCGATGTGTAAAATTTATCGTCCCAATCAATGTCCTTCAAATAGGTGTACATAAACAAACCGTCCGGTTTGTAAATGAATATTTATTTATTCACATTCACGTTAAAAATTATATTTTTAACGATAAAACATTTTATTTTAACATATGAATTTCTATTCAGTTTATTCTTTAAATAAAATGATATTTTTATTTTTCTAATTGATTTTAGAAATTTTCGGCGGCATAACGGCACGATACTAGAAACGGGACGAGGCCTAGCCTTATCCCCGGTCTAGTGAAGGCCCACGCCATTCACACATCAATCAAATCCATTCATTTCACCACACAGTTCAATTTCAATCAAATGATCTAACTAATTTTTGCAATCAAACAAACAAGTCCATGGTCTGTGGACGATTGTGTCGGGTGCTACTAAGCACCGTCTGCATCCTAGTATATATATATAACTAGAAATAGAAATTGAAGAGTGAGAAATTCTCACAGATAGCTGTCCAATACCACGACTCTTCTTTGATATAAATCTTCGTCGTTATCACATCTTCGTTGCCCGTAGCCACTACATATGTAAAAATCACATTTTTACTTCGCTATTCAATATATAAAAATCGAATTTTTACTTCGTTGTTCAATATATAAAAATCGAATTTTTTACTTTGCTATCATATAGATAAAAATTCCATTTTAAAAATATAGATTTCGCCTTTCTTCTTTTTCCCTTCAAAATCAAATCTTTATAACTCGTTATGGATAATAAAAATTATAACTTCCTTGTTGCAAAAATCTATATTTTTCCCGAAGTAAAAATCATATTTTTACTTCACTACTCATCTCAAAATATCGTCCTTTCTATTTCATCACTATAAAAATCACATTTTTATTATGCTACCTATATAAAGATGATATTTTTAATATTCCTATCATGTAAAAATTATATTTTTTTATTCTCTACCTAAACAAAAATCATATTTTTATATCATCTAGATAGTAAAAACTATATTTTTAATACTTTAAAAATATAAAAATCATATTTTTATTTCTTCTATATAGTAAAGACTATATTTTTAATACTTTAAAAATATAAAAATCATATTTTTATTCCTTTAAAAATTATTCCATATCTTTACAATTCTAAAAAATCGTATCTTCTATTTTAAAAACATCTCCTTTCTATTTTTAAAATTCAGATCTTTCTATCATACAAATCCAAGTTTTATCAAATTAAAAATCTAAGCTTTTTCAATTTTGAAAAACAATGTACACTCTTATTCACTCAAAAGAAATCAGATTTTTAAACTGATTAAACTAAACTAAATATTTAAAATCAATTATAACAAACAATCAGAAAAGAAAACTTACACTGCATCGCTAAGGGGGGGGGGGGTTCTGGTGGGTCTTGGGGTGCTGGCGGCATTCGATTCAGCTAGAGGAGGGGAGAGAAGAGGAGCAGGCGGTGGAGGCTAGGGGGTGGAGCTTCTGGAGGGGCGGTGGTGGGTTTCGGGTTTAGGGGGGGTGCACGATCGGACAGGGAGGAGGGTTCGTCGGGCTTCAGAGGGGGGGGGGGGGGCTCTCGATCCGACGAGGGGGGGGGTCTTCTCGAGGCGGCGGTGGTCCTCCGAGGGTGGCGGCGGGTTTTCGCAGTCGCTTTTCCTTTTTTTTTTTTAAAATCGATCTGTTAATCGATATGAAGGGGGTGAGAAAAAGGATATATAATAATATATTATTTTATTTAGTTAATCAATTTTAAAAAGCAACTTTTATTTTCGACCTCGAAACGAGACCCACCGCCTGTCGTCCCTAGCGTTATACCCCCATTCCGAACACAATGGGATATGCATCGTAGGCTGATTCGAACGTTTCGATCAGTTTCCGTTAAAATCAACATATAACTCTATATATTGAATTTGAACGCGCATTTCAATTTACCGGGGTCACACACTAACTCTATAAATTGCAGAAAAATATTTTCTAGCTTCGTATTGACGATACGGTCCTAACAAAACTAGTTTCGTCGAATTCTGAGACAGTTTGAAAAATGACCATTTTCCAGTCGATTAAAATCAACTGAAACTGGTCAAACGCGTTTTCCTTTGCCACGCTCACATATTGTTTCGAAAAATTATGAAATTTGGAATCTAGCAATCACTTGACATCACGGACCCAACAAAAGTGGTTTCGTCGAAATCCGAGGTCGTTTGCAAAATTCCCATTTTTAAGGGCCTGAATTCCATAGCGACTATTCAGATTTTTCATCTGGACATATCTTTTGATTCCCGCTATGAAACTCTGATTTTTCGGATTCGTTGGAAAGATATCATCAATTAGATTCTAATATTTTTGGTTTCACTAAAATCCGGTTTATTTTGCACCCGGTACATTCAATTGAAGATTGAAATCGAATTATCGAACTACCGCGCCATTTTCAATTCTATTTATAATTATATATATAATTATTTATATTCTAACGACGACGTATATAATATATACGTTGAATTCTATTCAAAATAAATTTCTCGTCGATTTTATTTAAAATAATCTATTTTAAATATTCAAAATTCGCTAAAATTGCCAAAATAAAAAATTTAAACTGGCCCAGATTTTCGGGTTGTTACATTATCCACATCGGTGGACCGGCCCTGACGATCCAAGGGGCAGTTGCGGCTGTTCCTGAGACACGGGCTAGAGCGTCTCGAATTCGGTAAGGCCTATCTTTTGCCTTGGTTCATGACGGAGATCCAATTTCCAAATACGTGACTGTGCGGTTTCGATTGTATATATACAATTGGCGACATAGTGGCATGGGACGCTCATGTCGTCTATGATTGATAGTTATGATTTGAAATTGTTTTCAAAACATATAGACACTAACAATAATATCAAATGCCTTTGTTTTGTTCGTATCAAGCATATTTTGACCGTTATAAGGTAAAAACTCTATCCTCCGGTTTGCGTTGCATTGTGTGATGGGAACTGAGTCTTATAACGGCTTCATTTTTATAAAAAGCATAGCGATGTTTAAAAGAAAGATTTGTTTTAAAGCACTGGCAATCCAATGGAGTAAACCCGTTCCACGAAAGAGGCGTGGTCCTGTGATTAGCCATATTATATATGTGTTGAATAGATTTCTCATACCAGTCCCATGACCGACTCATAGTTTGTTTCACTCTCAAACTCGGGTGCCCCTTTTTCTACACGGGCAGCCTTGTATTCAGGTTTAGCTGGTTCTTTCTAGATAGCTGGAGCTGAAGATGGATTCTATCATTTATCTCTTTTTATGCTGTTCAGCTCCTATTGTACATGTTATGTTTGTTTTCCGCTGTAGACATTTATGTATAGCTGAACTGTATTTGTACTAAGTAAGATCTTGTTTACTGTGTAACTCTGATGATTACTTTTATCCAGTATATTCTATTGTTCATTATCTGGTGTATTTATTTAATTTTGTTCTGTTATTATCTGTTTCTGTGTTATATTCCAAAGATAACCCTTGTTTCCGTTAGAACGGGATTTCGGGTCGTCTCAACGTGGTATCAGAGCTTAGGTTAAGCTTAATTCTGGAATATAACATTTGAACGAACTCGTCAGAAATAGAACCAGTAGTGTTCTAGGACGGGTAACTCTATACAGATAGGATCAGTGATATCCTAGTATGAGTAAAGCAGAATGAAATTACACCTCGATAGACACATTTACACTTGAAGTATATGTTTCTATGTTTGAAAATTTTCTTTTCTGTGACCTGACACTTGATCTGCTGTTTGCAGAAGTACTAGAAAATGAGTGTCAGAAACAGAAGGAATATAGGATTTGATTAGTATATTTTTGAAGGTTAAAAACAATTGGATTGGTTGTTGTGTTGTGTGATTGTAGATTTATCAAACCACTTTCGACTTTGTTCCTTTTCGGGGACGAAAAGTTTTAAGTGGGGGAGATTGTAACGACCCAGAAAATCTGAACCAATTTAAAATTTTTAAATTGGCTAAAATAATGGATTTTAAATATTTTAAATAAATATATTAAATAATGGCGATGAAAACTGAGTTTGAATCGACAATTGAAAACGAATATAATTAATTATAATTATAAACAAGGCCTGAAATGGCGCTGTAGTTTCAAAGATTGAATTCAAACTTTTTCGGACTGTACCAGGTGCAAAACAATCCGGATTTTAGTGAAACCAAAAATATTTAAATCTGTTAGTGAATACCTTTCTAACGAATCTGAAAAAACGAATTTTCATAACGGAAAACAAAAGTTATGGCCGAATGAATTTTCAGAGCGGTCGCTATGGAATTTATATAGCCCGTGAAATTGGCCATTTTGCATACGATCTCGGAATTAAACGAAACCAGTTTTGTTGGATCCGGGATGAGAAGTTATTGCTAGGTTTCAAATTTCATAATTTTTTAAGCTAATATGTGAGCGTGGCAAAAGAAAATGTGTTTTGGTCAATTACAGTTAAATTGGATCGACCAAAAATGGGCCTTTTTGCAAACGGTCTCAGAATTCGTCGAAACTAGTTTTGTTGGGACCGTATCGTCAAAACATAGCTAGATTTGTTTTTCTGGAATTTTTCGAATCAGTTAGTGGCCCTGGCAAATTGAAATGTACGTTCAAATCAAATATTAAATGTTTTATATTTTAAATTGAAGAAAAACTGACTGTAACAGTCGAATGGGCCTACGAAACATATCCCATTGTGTTCGGAATGGGGGTAAAATGCTAGGGACGACAGTCGTTGGGTTTAGATTGGTGGACGCGTCAGAAAACCCCTTATAAAATCTATGGACCAATCAGAATTTAATAATAAAAAAAAATAATGTTTTCTCTCTCCCCGATTCCCTTCACCGACGAACGGCGGCCAACGTTCAAAACTTCTCGTCCATTTTCCGGCGAAACCACGCCTCGATAGACCTCCCTCTAGTTGAACTTTTTAGAGTACTCTCCTCCCTCTTCCCATCCATACCTGGTTTGGCCTCCACCATGCCCTGTAGAGCGAGAACGAGCACCTCAAAGGCGGCGACTTCATCTTGCCGCCGCCACTGATTCTGGCGATCGAACGGAGCGCCGCCCCTGGAGTTTGAAGCCCATTCCAAGCTCGACAGTTTGGTATAACCTGATCGGGACGAAGTGCAACGGGTGGAGCTAAAAATCGAAAACTAGTTTTGAAGATTTCAAACAGGTTTACGGCTAATCTATTTTAAACTGATTTCGACAGTTTTAAAGTGTTGCAAACTTTGAAAAATCATATCTTTTTGCTATGTTAACGAAATTCGATGAAACAGGAAACATCGTGACCGTGTGGACGTCTTATACATTTTAGAAGAGACCGCATATTTTTCTGAGCCTTCTGCTATTTTTGGTGGAGTGGAACCCAATGTGAGATTTTTAATTTATAAACTATATGGAAAACGACGATGTATAAATTATATAGTCGATGTATGAGTTATATTAGCATTGTACACCTCTTGTATAAGCGTTATATAAGTTGTACGTTCGATGTATAAGTTATATATGCGTTGTAAAAATTATATATGTGTTGAAATAAAAGTGAATTGCTATATATATATATATATATATATATATATACACGCCCCTCGTCCACAAACCATGGACGATATTTATTGGTTGAAATTGTTGTGAAAATTGATTGATAGCGAATGGTTGTTTGGGATTGTTTGTGGTTGATATTGATTGATTTTGGTTGAAAAATACCCGTTTGTGGTTGAAAAATATTTGGTTGAAACCACATAGGATTAGTTTGTGGAAATGAAATAAATATATACATGCCGCCTGCGTGCGAACTAGATGCATGATCCCCATTGTCAAAAACCGCGAGGTTTTAAGGTAGAGCGAGGAGCCGTACTAGGGACGGTCCCGGTTTTAACTACCCTGCCGTTATGATGCCGAAATTTTGAATAAATTCATGTGTTTGAATTATTTTCATTTGCTAAAACTATATTTATTCATTGAATAGAACACCTTCATGTGTTGAATCGATATTCATTCGTTGATTAGAAATTCATGTGTTGAATGGTATTCGCGTTTTAAATATAAAAATCACTTTTATCGACTATATGAACTGTGTAAAATAATCTCGTTTTAAAAGAAATTGTTTTATGATAAAAATCCTATTTTTGTCACCTATATGAACTATATAGAAAAATAGTGTTTTGAAATGAATTGTTTTACAATAAAAATCACATTTTTATTGTATGCATGAATCGTTGAAATGTGAAGTGTTAAAAATAGCCACTTGTTCAAATAAATATATATGAGTTGAAATATTCATTAATTAGCTAATGATATGATTTGTACCTATGTATGTAACATTAGAATGAATGGTGTTTTTAAACCAAATAGAAATCAAATATGAAGTTGAATAGAAAATGATAAATGATAAGAACTATATATATGTACATGCATATTTATTGAACAGGTTATAGCAAAGGGGCTAGAGAAGAGGAATAAAATTTTGTGCCCGACAAATAGGTACACATTTACTGTTTTGTTTGGATGATGATTTTATGAGCCTGTTGGCTAGCCGCTTGGCTTTTTCTTTTTCTTTTTGAGATTAGAAGGACCGGGGAAGCTATTTGAGATTTCCCGATGCTCCCGGTGCAGGGGAGGTTATGGCGAAATTTTCCAAAATTTTAAGGCGTTAGTGAAATATTTGAAGTGAAAACGATATTGAAATCATTGAATAAACTATATTTATATAAATATATAAATATAAATAAAATTAAAACGAAACGAGGCCGTGCAGTTCGTATTTTGAAACCGTGATTTCAAACAACTAGTGCGGGAAATCCGACCATTGGATTTTCCCGAAACCGCAACCGTCGGGTTCGCCTTGGAAATATCTTCCCAACGGCACCAACCTTGTAAAAATCCAACGGTTGGATTTTCTGTAATGTTTAATTCAAATCTGATGAAAAACAGCGCCAGAAGCGATTATATTTATTTATATATATATTTATAATTATATATTTAATCGAATAACGACGCTGCAGTTCGTATTTTGAAATCGAAAATTCAAACGATTGTACCGGGAGATCCGACCGTCGGATTTTCCTGAAACTGGAACCGTTGGATTCGTTTTGAAAAGACCTTTATAATGATGTAAATTTTGTGAAGATCCAACGGTTAGATTTTCAGATATGTGTAAATCAAATCTGAAGAAAAACAGCGCCACGGCCGCGTTATGGCCCGAAGCGTCGTTTTGAGTAAATTGGCTATTTTAAAATAAATAAAAATAGCGATAAATCGTTATAACATATCATAAACAATATGGAATGGAAATAAACTGAATTTGCTCGATTTATGTTGTATTCGATGGTTGAATGTGTTTGGTGTGAAAATTACATAAAAAAACCAAAATTGGTATTGTCGAATAATTTAACCATTGAAATAAATTGATTTGAAATTCTAAATATACGTGAATTATTTGAAAAGGCCGAGTTAATTCTCATTTCAAATAATTGACCGACGATTAAAAGTCGAAGATGAAGACGGTGGTAGAAGACCGGAGATCTTCACCTCGTTTGGATGGTAACCGAGGTCCTGATTGGGAGGCATCCCGAAATATGGATAATGAGTGGTGATCGTCCAGACGTACGTGGTGATCGAAGGGTTTGCGAGGTATTTAGTGCCTCCGATTTCGTTCAGACCCAGAACGGACTTGTAAATGGACTGTGTGTCTGACATTGGAGTTTATTCTGTGTTGATTGATTTCTGTTAAATATACATCTGTTTGGCGGCGGAGAATTTATTCTTTTGCTTAACGCCCTTCTCTGAGACGCACGAGCTCAGAGGTTGTATATCGATGGACATCAGTCACATGGCATGAATTGCCTGTGTGGCATGCTAAGATGCAGTGATCAGGGCTTCTGTTGAAAAGCAAAGTCTTGTGGTGATGATCAAAGCACCGCCAGTGTGGCGTAGCTTTGTGTATAGCGTAGAATCGCGAGCCTCACACCCCGGTATGAACCAGAAACGGGAGAGGACATCAGGGAGGGCCTGCGTTTCTTTCTAGCTAGGGTGGTGTCAGTGACCTACCAGCCCTGACATTTATATACTTTTCACCTATGTGGTTGTTGCTGTTGCGAGGCGCCTCGGTTTGATCGGACGATCCGGGTCCGATGGAGTCATTCGTTGGCTCGTTTACGCCCCAAAGGGCGGGGAGACGTAGTGTTCAGGCATAATAATCCACATCGGTGGACCGGCCCTGACGATCCAAGGGGCAGTTGCGGCTGTTCCTGAGACACGGGGTAGAGCGTCTCGAATTCGGTAAGGACTATCTTTTGCCTTGGTTCATGACGGAGATCCAATTTCCAAATACGTGACTGTGCGGTTTCGATTGTATATATACAATTGGCGACATAGTGGCATGGGACGCTCATGTCGTCTATGATTGATAGTTATGATTTGAAATTGTTTTCAAAACATATAGACACTAACAATAATAACAAATGCCTTTGTTTTGTTCGTATCAAGCATATTTTGACCGTTATAAGGTAAAAACTCTATCCTCCGGTTTGCGTTGCATTGTGTGATCGGAACTGAGTCTTATAACGGCTTCATTTTTATAAAAAGCATAGCGATGTTTAAAAGAAAGATTTGTTTTAAAGCACTGGCAATCCAATGGAGTAAACCCGTTCCACGAAAGTGGCGTGGTCCTGTGATTAGCCATATTATATATGTGTTGAATAGATTTCTCATACCAGTCCCATGACTGACTCGTAGTTTGTTTCACTCTCAAACTCGGGTGCCCCTTTTTCTACACGGGCAGCCTTGTATTCAGGTTTAGCTGGTTCTTTCTAGATAGCTGGAGCTGAAGATGGATTCTATCATTTATCTCTTTTTATGCTGTTCAGCTCCTATTGTACATGTTATGTTTGTTTTCCGCTGTAGACATTTATGTATAGCTGAACTGTATTTGTACTAAGTAAGATCCTGTTTACTGTGTAACTCTGATGATTACTTTTATCCAGTATATTCTATTGTTCATTATCTGGTGTATTTATTTAATTTTGTTCTGTTATTATCTGTTTTTGTGTTATATTCCAAAGATAACCCTTGTTTCCGTTAGAACGGGATTTCGGGTCGTCTCACCAGATCCATTGGGTAATATTTTTCTAGTGGAAGAGAAAAATCGAGTTTTTGGATTGTAGATTTTGTTTTATGTCCAAATCAAATTTTCAAATAATCGTTATGGAATTCATTTATAATATATATCGATTTTATTATATAAATAAAAGAGTTTTTAATATTTGGAATATCGATTTGGCCTGTAATTAAACCCAAGCTAATTTATTTTGAAACCATATGTAATTCGGCTTGAATATGTTCAATAATAATATTTTATTATTATTATATTGAGCTATTTTAAAATTGGTTTATTTATTTGAACCATTAAAAATGGACTTTTCGCCAAACGATCTCTGTTTCCAATGAAACGAATTTTATTGGAATGCGTACAACTAATTATTGTTAAATTTCCAGTTTGAAACCAATTAGAGTTGTTTTACGGGTGTGCGCAATTTAAAGGCGAACCGATAAATTAAAATAACGCCATTTTGCAAAGGGAGTTCGTTTTCAATGAAATAAATTTCATTGGGACCGGAACATTGAAACGAAGCGGTGTGTCCATATCCATTGTGTTTGAAGTTCGTTCGTGATAGTACGAATAAAATCGTTCAACAGTAATTAGCGAAAGATGATCGTAACCAAATAAAAACCAACGTATAAAATAATAATAAGAATAATAAAACGCACAGATCTATATTTTAAAACAAGCCTCCCTATCATTAAAATTAAACAGATAACTTATGCACATGCAAATTCCTTAGCAACGTACACCAAAATGGAGAAGGAAAATTATCTCCTTACAACTTGAAATCCACACCCATGTGATAAAAAAATTCAATGTCTAGCCTATTCTATTTGTACCAAAGCATGGTATGAATGTGTGTTTTCTTTTCAGTAGGCAAGTCGAACTTAATTAATGTGCATGGCCTTCCCCTAATGCAGAGCTACTGGAAGAAAAAAATCACCCCTATTGAACTAATGTTCTTCATATCCTGATCAGCTCTTTCACCTTATATAAACAGTGCCAATTCTCTCCTTCTTCCAACTTAGAAATCGTTTCCCATTTAATTAGAAAACAAAATAAAAAAAATATAGGCCATACCTGCATATCTACATCCTATCCGAGCAATGTTTTTTCATCTCAGACCAAAGGGCACGCAGCTAGTTTAAAAATAAGCTCCCCTACGTTGTACCCATTTGATTACTGACTTCCTTTATTATCTTCAGTTTTCTTCCTTTATAAAACCCGCTGTCTCACTCACACTTTCTCATATTTTCACTCAGAAAATTAGTTCCACGTCGAAAAGATAAAAATGAAAATGAAAATACACCAAATATGAATTGCGACACAAGCGGATGCAAAGTGGAAGGCCTCAAGACGTTGCGATGGAAGATTAGGGGAGTTGTTTCCAGAAGCTTGTGGAGCTGCTGTAACCGCGCCGAAATGGAGCTAGGTGGAGGGAAGTCTTTAACATGATTTAACTGGAATGATAAATGGATGGCAAACATGTCTGATGGTTCGAGAGGAGGTTTGTGATACGCCGGAAAAGAGAAGGGTTCACGTGGTAAACAGATGGAGTTTCTTCACTGGAGCGGTAGTGTGCATGGAGTAAGAGGGTGCATTATTGTCACTAGCTTGTGAAGGATGATGATGGAAAATGTTTTTAGGAGCTTTAGGGTAAACTAGGACGCAGCAAGTCATTATAGTGGAACCAGGTGGCGGCGAGGGGGAGTCTCAGGACAACTTGTTTGGACAAGTGTCTGACAGAGTATACCTAACAAATCACGTACGATTGATCTCGAAAAGGTGGTGGCAGAGGAATTCGTTCCTCTTAGATTTTTATACCCATGATATTTTTGGAAATCGATTAGTGAATTGATGGGTTTGACGATGTGGCGTTGAAAGTGAATGGTGATCAAATGTTCGGAAGATAGACGTAGCCTCTAGCCTCACAACCAGGAAATGACAGAAATCGGGCGGACAACATGGCTAATTAGGTCATACCCAAGTAGGGTGTATTGTCACCGATCTAGAGGAAATTCATATTTGTTCTTTTTTCGTTTCTGTATCTTCGGATTACGGTTGGTGGCCAACAACCGTGGGTGACAATATATTTGATACACTCAAGCTAAATGAGTGGTCGGTCATGTGTGGGCCGGGTTGCAAGATGTTCTTGTTGAACCCCAGTGCATCTCCTCTAGATTACACTGATCGGGAGGTGGACCCATACCTTGTCATAGTTGGAATCCAATCTCCAATAAGCGCCCTGTGGTTTTTGATTTTATACTATGTATGTGGAGCATGAGATGCAAGCGTTCTGCTATTTGGTTATTTATTTGATTAGACATTATTGTAATATCACTGGATTTTGATATCAAAATATTTTGGGTTATAGTAAGGTAAAAACCGTCCATGTTTATGTGTGGGCTGGTCTTACTATTATCCTTTCCTTTTAAAAGAATCTTCAAAGTTAAACGATATGGTTGGAATTCACTCACACCAGTCCCATGACTGACCTAGAGTTTATTTTATTTATTTTCCCTCAACTCTTGGGTGCGCAAATTTGTATGGGCAGTCAAGTGTTTCAGGCTTTTACAGATACACTTGGAGGAGCTCAAAGCATAGGCTTCACCATTAGTTATGTAGAGTTATTTTCGCTGTGATATATCATGTGTTGTACTCTGATATGGTATGTATATACAAATCCAGATTTGTATTTGAAGATTATGTTATATAATATATTTTATTCATTCCGCTGTGAGATTCGTGTTTACTCTGACTTTGATATTCTACTTATTATTCTATTCTATTAGTTCTATCTTATCTTTCTCATCCTCTAATTTCTTTCTATTAATTATCAGTATTTTCATGCACTTTGAGTTTAATGTGTAGGATATTAGTCAGCTCAAATCGATATGGATTTTCGGGCCATTACATCAGCAGTATCCTAGAATGAGAAACTCGTTAGAGATGGGATTAATAATGCCCTAGAATGAGTTGAGAGTGACAAGTTTGTAATATATGTATTGGTGATTATAGATAATCCATTTTTAGAAAATATAATTTTTGAATATATAAAAGTTATATATATTTGAAAAGCTAATCAACTAATTGATTGATAATTGCATTGTGTGATTATAAGTTCGACTAATAAAATTATTGAAACCAATAAAAGAAGGAAAATTGAATAGGTTAATTAAACAACTTTTAGCTTCGTTCCTTTTCGGGGATGAAAAGTTTTTAAGTTGGGGAGATCGTAACAACCCGGAAAATAAGAACCAATTTAAAAATTTTATTTTAAGAATTTTTATTAGAAAATATGTCAGAAATTAAAATTTTCATTTTTAAATAATATTAAAGCCATTGAAAATAGTCATTTTACAAACGACGTCCATTTTCGATGAAACAACTTTTGTTGGATCCGGAATGTCAAATTATTGCTAGGTTTAAATTTTAATAATTTTTGGAATTAATATGCGAGAGTGACAAAAGAAAACGTGTTTTGTTAGTTTAAGTCAAATCGGATCGACCAGAAAAAGGACATTTTTCAAACGGTCTCTAAATTCATTAAAATTAATTTTGTTGGGACTGTATCGTCAAAACATATCTAAATTAATTTTTCGGGATTTTTCGAAGTCAGTATGTGGCCCCTGTAAATTAAAATTTACGTTCAAATTTAATATCAAATGTTTATATTTTAAATAAAAGAAAAATGGGCTGAAACGATCGAACGGGCTGACAGGACCTAGTCCATTGTGTCCAGAATAAGGGTATTTGGTTAGGAGCGATAGTCGTTGGGCCTAATTCTGAGTTAGTGGCTAAACGGGCCCTTTAGTGATTAGTGGATATTAAAATATTATAAATATGTAATTAGTCAACCCTAATCCTTCTTCCTCAAACCCAGCCACCATTCCTCTTTTTCCATGGCCTAGAAATCTTGAATCTTCCTCCTCCAATTTCTCCTCCTACACAAAGAATTAGATCCTCCTACTTTAGACTTTTTTGTAGAGATTTTCCTCCTCTTCACATCCATACCAAGATCATCACCTGAAAGTGCACGAACTTTGAGAATTCCTCTCCCTAACTCGCAAATTTCAGCCCCAAACCGCCCTCTAGGCCCCACCGCACCCTACCCCATCTTAGGCGCAGGCAACCCCCTCCCCTCCTCTCCGACGTGCCATTCTCTGATCGTCTTCAAGCTTAAAGGTTTGAATGCAAAGGTGAACCCTAGTTTTGAAAAAGAAGGAAACCCAAGTTTGAAAAGATACGGCTTTGAATTAAGTGGAGGAGAAGAGGTTGACTTTTCTATTTTTAATTATTTAATTAATATAATCAAATTAATATCAATCTAAATTACATCATATCTAATGCATACGGACTCGGAATTGAACGATTTCAGATCCGCCACGATCGTGAGTCTGGGATCTATAATTCTAAACTGACTAGAACTGATTCTGTGCAAATCAAATTTTGGCCAAATTTCAGATTTGAATAACGCATAATTCAAAGCACTGTGAGGCTTCTATTTATTTTTAAAATTTAATACTATCCCTCGCTATTTGAATTTCATGTATATGTGTTTATTAAATCATACGTGTGATGTTTGCAATTGAAGTATATTGTTTGTTGTTGGTGATTGATGGTACCGCTTGTGTGTGATAAATCCGATCCTGTATAACAAGAATTCCCTTTTGCTTGAATCTAAGTATGTAGAATTGTTTCTATTTTGAATCCAAGAACAAAGATTTCATTTTTTTTCATTTTTTTTCTGAATGATAAAGAAGATTCCATTTTTCATTTTGTTTTTAAACGATAAAAAGAATATAAAGATTTCACTTTTAGTTTTCATTTTGTTGTAAATCAAGATTACACTATAAAGACATCATCTTTATTGTCATTTGTTTTAAATTAAAAGATCTATAATAAGTAAAACATTTTTGGTTGTCATTTATTTTTAATTAAAAATTTATATTTTAATGGTCATATTTTCCTAAAATAAATAGGACATTTTTCAATGTCAAATTTTGTTGAAATATAAAAGGACATTTTCAATGTCAAAATTTGTTGAAATATAAAAAGGACATTTTTCAATGTCAAAATTTGTTAAAATATAAAAAGGACGTTTTTCAATGTCAAATTTTGTTGAAATAAAAAGAACATTTTTCAATGTCAAATTTTGTTGAAACAAAAATTACATTTTTCAATGTCAAAATTTGTTGAAATATAAATAGGACATTTTTCAGCGTCAAATTTTGTTGAAATATAAAAAGGACATTTTTCAATGTCAAATTTTGTTGAAATATAAAAAGGACATTTTTCAATATCAAATTTTGTTGAAATATAAAAAGGACAATTTTCAATGTCAAATTTTGTTGGAATAAAAAGGACAATTTTTAATGTCAAATTTGTTGAAATAAAAAGGGTCATATTTTTGTCGTTAAATTGTTCTATTAAAAAGAGTGAAATAATAAAAAGAACTTGTTTTCATTGTCAACATGTTCTAATGGAAAGGATGAAAATTTGTCTTTATTAAAAGTACATAATTTCATGGCCATTTTTATTTGCATTAGAAAGTAATCATTTTTGTTGCATTGAAAGATTTAAACAAAAGTTTCATTTTTGTTGCATTGAAAGATTTAAACAAAAATTTCATTTTTGTTGCATTGAAAGATTTAAGAAAAAATAATCATTTTTGTTGCATTGAAAGATTTAAGCAAAACTAATCATTTTTGTTGCATTGAAAGTTAACGAACAGAATTTATCATTTTTGTTGTATTGAAAGTTATCAACAAAATTAGTCATTTTGTCACATTGAAACTCTCCTTTTATTGCCATTAGAAATGTAGAAAAATGTTATGACATTGAAACTCTCCTTTTATTGTCTTCAGAAATGTAGAAAAATGTTATGACATTAAAACTCTCCTTTTATTGTCATTGGAAATATAGGAAAATGTTATGACATTAAAACTCTCTTTTTATTTGTCATTAAAGAACATAGAAAATGTTATGTTAAAATGTGTTAACGATAAAATTCACATTTTTATCGTATATGTAGAAAAGATTAAAAATGTTCATTTATTAGAAATGAAAATGTGTTAACAATAAAATTCACATTTTCATCATATATGTAGAAAAAGATGAAAAATGACCATTTGATTGAAATAAATTATTGAAACATTAAAAAAACCATATTTTAATGTAAGAATGAAATGAGATATTCATTGTATCGAGAAAAATGTGAAAACATTAAAAATTCTATTTTTAATGTAAAGTATTATTTATGTAAAATATACATTGTATAGAAAAAATGTGGAAACATTAAAAATTCCATTTTTAATGTAGAGTATGTTTTATGTAAAATATACATTGTATAAATAGAAATGTTGAAAAAATTGAAAATTATATTTAATGTAAAGTATGTTTCAACGTAAAGATAAGATTTATGAAACATTCATGTTTTAAAAATGTATTTACATTAAAATTCACTTTTTAATGTAAATGAATCATTAGATATGATTCATGGTTTGAAAATGTATTTACATTAAAATTCATTTTTTAATGTAAATGAATCATTAGATATGATTCATGGTTTGAAAATGTATTTACATTAAAATTGACTTTTTAATGCAAATGAATCATTAGATATGATTCATGATTTGAAAATGTATTTACATTAAAATTCATTTTTTAATGTAAATGAATCATTAAATATGATTCATATTTTGAAAATGTATTTACATTAAAATTCACTTTTTAATGTAAATAAATCATTAAATATGATTCATGGTTTGAAAATGTATTTACATAAAAATTCACTTTTTAATGTAAATGAATCATTAAATATGATTCATTGAAATGAAAATATGTTAACATAAAAATTCACATTTTTGTTGTATAATAAAAATGATCATTATACAAAATGAAATTATAGTTTGTTTATTGGATTGTTGAAATTAACATTTATGTTAATCATTTAAAAGGATTTAACCAAAATATACATTTTTGGTCGTTTAAAAAGGATTAAACAAAAATAAACTAGAATTGTCATCAAAAGAATAAAATATCATTTTATTGTACTTACATATGTTAGAATTTATATGCAAGTATAAAATATCACTTTTATTATAAGTACATATATTAGAATTTATATGCAAGTATAAAAAATATCATTTTATGTACAATGCATATACTAGAATTTATATGTAAAGATAAGATGTTTGAAATATCAAAATTTACATTTTTAATGTAAGGATAAAATATATGTAAATATTCATTGTGTAGATAAAATGGTTGAAACATTAAAATTCACATTTTTAATGTAAAGAAGGAATTAGGTAAAGTATTCATAGTTGGATAATAATGTGGAAAAATTAAAATTTACACTTTTAATGTAAAGCATGATTCATGTAAAATGACCACTGGTTGAAGTAGAAAAGTTTAACAATAAAAATTTACATTTTTATTGTATATAGAAATGATGAGAAATATGCATAGTTGAAATAAATTAGTTCATCAATAAAAATTACATTTTTATTGAATGTATGATTCACTAGAACAATGCATAGTAAAATAAATTAGTTGATCAATTAATGGTTTTGAAGTCGTCGAGCGAATCATAGATATATATATATCTTTATATATATAAATATAAATTAAAATTAAACAAATCGCGCGCGGTTGTTCACGTTTCGAAATCGTAATTTTAAACGGTTATACCAAATGATCCGACCGTCGGATTTTCCCAAAACTGGAACCGTTAGGACCGCTTTGGGAAGATCTTTCAAACGATATAGATTTGTTAAAATCCAACGGTTAGATTTCGAGAAATGTGCAAATCAAATTTGGTTGAAAACAGCGCCAGGGTCGCCCATTGACCCGAAGCGTCGTTAAATTAATTTAGCTATTTTTACATATATAATAATAGCAATAAATCGTTAAAAGATAATATTAACGATATGAAATAGTTTAAAATTATACTATGCGAGAATCATTTGAAAAGATCGAGTTTAATCTCATTCAAATGATTATACGACGTTTTAAGTCGAAGATATTAAAGATGGTGATTGGAGACCGGCGATCTTCACATCAAATGGATGACTACTGATGCCCGACATTGGGTAGCTCCCATTAAAGGGTTAATAGTGGTAGTTTGTCCGGGCGTACTTGTCGATTTTCCGGATATGCGAGCGCCTCTCCTCCGTATTGGACATACAGAGAGGAATAAGGTGACTCCGGCTTCGTTCAGACCTAAAACGGATTTGTAAATGGATGTGTGTCTAACATTGGATTTCATTGCATGTAAATTAAATTGATTTCTGTTAATATATACCCGTTTGGTGGCGGAGAATATATTCTCTTGCTTAACACCCTCAGAGGGTATATATTGATAGTGGTTGATAGCATGGCGTGTATTGTCAATGTGGCACGCCAAAATGCTAATAATCAAGGCTTTTGTTGAAAAGAAGGGCCTTGTGGTAGATGATCAAAGCATAGCCTGTTTAGGCATAGCTTTGTGTATAGCGTGACTTCGCGAACCTCACACCCTGGTATGAGTCAAAAAGGGGATCAGGACCGTAGGGAGTGCACACGTTTCTTTCTAGCTAGAAGTGGTATTAGCAACTTACCAGCCCTGACATTTTTACTTATGTGGATGATGGATTATAAGGTACCTCGGGTTTTATAGGTTGTTAGTGGCCATATTAGAGGTTCAAAAGAACTGGGAAGTGTGTGTTCAGGCATAACTAATCCACTAACATATGTGTGGATCGGCCCTACCACATCCAAGGGTTCACTACGGGGAATCCTGAGGTATTTGCTAGAGTGTCTCGAATCGGAGAGGACGATCCCTAACCTCGATTCATGATGGAAACCAAATCTCCAATACGACATTACAGATTTGATTGTAAACCTATATATGGCGACATAGTATATGGTACCTATGTCATCTAGGATTGATACATTTATTTTGAAATATTTTCTAAAAAACTGATTAGACACTAATAATAATATTAAAATATTATTTTATACGTGTTAAGTCATGTTTGATCATTATAAGGTAAAACTCTATCCTCCGGTTTGCGTTGCATTGTGTGATGGGACTTGAGTCTTATAATGATTTCATTTTTCCAAAAAGCATTATGTTGTTTTGTATAAAATTTATTTAAATTATGCATTGGCAATCCAATGGAGTAAACCAGTTCCGCGTTAGCGGCGTGGTGCTGTGATTAGCCTTATTATTACATTAGTTAAGTTAGATTTCTCATACCAGTCCCATGACTGACCTGTAGTTTGTTTCACTGGCAAACTCGGGTGCCCATATTTTCCACACGTGCAGTCAAGTAGCTTGTTTTGCAGATATATATCTCTTGAGCAGGATTCTGGATTGAAGCTTAAAGCTGTGTTCAGAGCGTTTATAGTCTTCCGCTGCAACGTATTGAATTTATTGTAATTTATCTTCCGCTATATTATTTTTTATCGATATACTCTGATATTCTGTACTATGTTGTAACATTATTATAATGTTTTATAAAGTCTTATGTTGTTGTTCTGATGTGCTGTATTCCCAAAGTTAAAGTATTCAAAGATTTCCAACTTTTGGTTCAGACGTGTATGTGGTTTATGGTCGATTCAAATGGTGGGGATTTTCAGGTTTTTACAAATTGGTTGCATGATTATAGGATAAACTTGATTTGAAAGCAAATCTTAAATAAATGAATTGAATACATTAAATTGATTCTTAAGTTAATAAATTCGACGAATTCAAGAAAACGGATTTAAGTAAGATATGAGGAGTTGATTGATGCATCGAAAGGGATTGAAAAGAAATGGTTATGAAGAAAATTCATGTGTAGTGAACAAGTATGTAAAATTGTTTGGAACGGATGGTTGGAATGTTTAATCTAACTTGATGATTTTGGGACTAATAAATTCCATCTGAATTGAGAACATGTACATAGCTAATATTGATTAAATTATGTAGCTTATTGAATCCAGTTTGGTCAGAGCTGCATTATAATTAAGCAGACCCAAGAATAATATATTGCTAATCACCTATTAACTCTTGCAAAAAGGAATGCCTACACAAAATATAAAATTTTGGTTTTTACTTGGGGTCTTGAGATCGGAATATGAATTTTTCCGACTATATGAGTCGATGTATATATTTGTTACACCTGCAATATTGCAGAAGTCCCTCCGTACAGGGGAAACTCTATCAAAAATTTTCCAAAATTTAAAATGTTAGAAATTTATGAAGATTTTTGGAAAATTTATTATCAGAAATAAATTGGTTTTAAAACCAATTAGATTAGCTTTGGAAATGAAACTAAAGTTTTATTTGTAAATATAATGGGTTCAAGCATTCTTTCAACCTTAGTAATTTCAGGGACCAAATTCTTTTAAGGGGGAAGGAATGTAACATCCCGTCTTTTCTATTGTAGGATATTTAATTTATTTTATTATTTTAAATATTTATTTGGATATATAATAATTTTGTTAAAAATGTCATTTACATGCATAATTTATAATTTAATTATAAAACGAGCTGTAGCGGTGCAGTAGTTCGTAATATAACGTTTTGAACTTTAGATGGTTGTACAGGTTTCAAAATAAATCGAATTTCTTCGAAACCAGAAACTTCCTGATCCATTGGATAATATTTTTCTAGTGGAAGAGAAAAATCGAGTTTTCGTATTGTAGATTTTGTTTTATGTCCTAATCGAATTTTCAAATAATCGCTATGGAATTCGTTTATAATATGTATCAATTTTATTATATAAATAAAAGACTTTTTAATATTTGGAATATCGATTTGGCTATAATTAAACCCGAGGTAATTTATTTTGAAAGCATATGTAATTCGACTCGAATATGTTTAATAATAATATTTTATTATTCTTATATTGAGCTATTTTAAAATTGGTTTATTTTGTTGAACCCTTAAAAATGGACTTTCTCCAAATGATCTTTGTTTCCAACGAAACGAATTATAATGAAATGCGTACAACTAATTATTGTTAAATTTCCGGTTTGAAACCAATTGGAGTTGTTTTACCGGTCCGCGCAATTTAAAGGTGAACCGATAAATTAAAATAACGCCATTTTGCAAAGGGAGTTCGTTTTCAATGAAATAAATTTCATTGGGACCGGAACATTGAGACGAAGCGGTGTGTCCATTTCCATGGTGTTTGAAGTTCGTTTGTGATAGTACGAATATTACCGTTCAACCATAATTAGCGGAAGATGATAGTAACCAAATAAAAACCAACGTATAAAATAATAATAAGAATAATAAAATGCACAGATCTATATTTTAAAACAAGCCTGCCTATTATTAAAAATTAACGGATAGTTTACGCACATGCAAATTCCTTAGCAACATATACCAAAATGGAGAAGGAAAATTATCTCCTTACAACTTGAAATCCATGCCCATGTGATAAAAAAAATTCAATGCCTAGCCTATTCTATTTGTACCAAAGCATGGTACAAATGTAAGTTTTCTTTTCAGAAGGCAAGTCGAACTTAATTCATGTGCACGGCCTATCCCCTAATGCAGAGCTACTGGAAGAAAAAAATCGCCCCTATTGAACTGACATTCTTCATATCCTGATCAGCTCTTTCACCTTATATAAATAGTGCCATTTCTCTCCTTCTTCCAACTCAGAAATCATTTCCTATTTAATTAGAAAAAAAATAAAAAAATAAAAATCTAGGCCATACCTGCATATCTACGTCCTATCCGAGCTATGTGTTTTCATCTTAGACCAAAGGGCACGCAGCTAGTTTGAAAATAAGATCCCCTAAGTTGTACCCATTTGATTACTGATTTCCTTCTTATCTTCAGTTTTCTTCCTTTATAAAACCCACTATCTCACTCTCACTTCCTCACATTTCCATTTAGAAAATTAGTTCCACATCGAAAAAAAATGAAAATGAAAATACACCAGATCTGAATTGCGACACAAGAAGATGAAAAGTGGAAGGCCTCAAGACGTTGCGACAGAAGATTAGGGGAGCTGTTTCCAGAAGCTTGCGGAGCTGCTGTAACCGCGCCGAAATGGAGCTAGGCGGAGGGAAGTATTTAACATGATTTAACTGGAGCGATAAATGTGACGGTCGGGAATTTCGCTCGATCCGAATCAGTCGTTAAACCGATCTAGACCGTTCGAAACCCCTGATCGTTTGAGAACACGACAAATAGAACGCAGACGGAAGAACATTTCATTGCTATTACAACAATTCCATCAGATACAAGAATATACAGAGTATAAATGAATAAATTACATTCGATAAATATCAGAGATTACAATAAATTACATAGCAGCGGAAAAATAATACAAAGCAAAACTGAAGGTGATATACGGATACAGAGCTTTCCGGATATCATTCCAGCTGTAAACCAGGATCCTGTAAATGTAAATCTGCAAAACCAAAACTACTAGCTGCCCGTGCGGAAAATGAGGGCACCCAGAGTTTAGGTTAAAACAATAAACTCCAGGTCAGTCATGTGACTGGTGTGAGAACTAAAACAGTTATTTAAAACTTTACTTTAAAAGAGAGTAATTCAAGGGACCACGCCGTATAACACGGAACAGGTTTCCTCCCAAGAATACCAGTGCATAGAATAAACAACGCAATGCTTTTTCGAAAAATGAAGCTATTATAAGACCCAAGTCCCATCACACAATGCAACGCAAGCCGGAGGATAGGGTTTTCCCTTATAATAGCCAAACATGCTTGGTACGTTTAAAACAAATCATTTCATACTATAATAAGTGTATAGTGTCAAAATAATTTCAATCATAAATATAAATCATAGATGGCATGGGTACCATATATCATGTCGCCATACTAGTTCTACAATTAAAACCGCAATACACGTATTGGAAATTGGATTTCCGTCATGAGTCGAGGCAAGGGCCAAGCTCCTCTCCGCTTCGAGACACTATAGCAAATGCCTCGGGACTACACACTCTGGGAAACCCCGGATTCGGCTGGGCCGGTCCTCTCTTACGTTTGAGGATTAGTTATTCCTGAACACACGTTTCCCGGTCCTTACAGACCTATAATCGAGGCGCCTCGCATTCCAACAACCACATAGGTGAAAAATAGATATAAATGTCAAGGCTGGTAAGTCACTGACACCACCATAGCTAGAAAGAAACGTCGTGCTCTCCCAGCGGTCCGTATCCCGTTTTTAACTCATACCGAGGTGTGAGGCTCGCGAATTCACGTTATACACAAAACTGCCACGTAGGCCGCGCTTTGATCATCAACCACAAGACTTTGCTTTTCAACAGAAGCCTTGATCCATGCAACTCAGCATGCCACACAGGCAATTCATGCCATGCGATTGATATCTATCGATATATAACCTCTAAGCTCGTACGTCTCAGAGAAGGACGTTAAGCAAGAGAATAAATTCTCCGCCGCCAAACAGATATATATTTAACATAAATCAATCAACACAGAATAAAATCCAATGTCAGACACACAATCCATTTACAAGTTCGTTCTGGGTCTGAACGAAACCGGAGGCACTTTCCTCGCATATCCATCCATCTCCAAGTACGTCTGGATGACCACCAACTGATTCCCTCATCTTGGGTGTACAGCCCAATCAAGATCATCAGTAATCACCCAAACGATGTGAAGACTTCCGGTCTTCAACCACCGTCTTCATCTTCGACATATCGTCGAATCGGTTATTCAGAATGGGTATAAACCCGGCCTTTCCGAACAACCCGCGTATATAATAAAACAGTGCTAGAAAACACAAAATACGCCTCATTCCAATTCTGAATATTCTGTTATTTAAATATTCACATCTTTTGGGAAAGGTTCCCATTAATTTTATCCAAGATAAATTCTTTAAAATTTATTCTTTAATATTCCTTTGGATGTCATTTCAAATTAGTCGGGATTAGCGAACCACACCGAAGTAATTATTTATTTTTATTTCCCAATCCCAACCTATTCATCCCGTGAAGCAAAACTGGTAATACTCCATATCTAACACCACGGTGTTATCGGTAAAATTAATTACCATTTCACGTTCAAATCTAATTAAAGATTTAACTATCGCTCTGGAGCAAAACTGGTGATACTCCATTCTCGCTCATTAGCCAAATTTGATAATTTAAATTATCAATACCCATTTCAATCTAATTGCAGATTCATCAAAACTCCCTTTACTAGGTTAAAGAACTAATGTCATTTAAAACACAGTTCACGACAAACCCAAATCACATTCTATTTATTATCGGGTTAAAGAACAAATGTTATTTAAAACACCGTTCACGATAAACCCACAAATCAATTCTGTTTAAAACCCATTTCAAATCCAGTTCATTTATTTAAAAATAAACGGGTTTAATTTTAGTTAAAAACTAGTTCATTTCGATAAAAATCTATTTTTATCTTTTCAAATATGGATTTTTTTCATCCCAATTTTTCCCAAATCATTTCTTATGATTTTACACAAATTATGAATATTTTTAATAATTTTATCAAGGCCCGTACAGTCGATTTCCAACAACGGCCATCGAACTGCACTTACAACGACCTTTTTCAAATTTGATTTGGACGTATCTCCAAAACCAACCGTTAGATTTCAAATTTCTAATATTCGTTAGAAATCTCTTTTCGATACGAACCCAACGGTTCCGGTTTTAGGAGAATTCGACGGTCGGATCTCCCGTAATGTCCGTTTGAAATAAATGGTCGAAATTCACGAACTGCCGCGGCGCGTTCTATTCAGGCCATTTTATTATATATATAATATATATAATAAATATTTCGTCGATTTCTATTTAAAACGAATCATATAGATAGTTTTGAATTCGTTTCAAAAACATTTTCAACTTCCATTTCAATTCAAATCAAAATTAAATTTTTCCTTATAAATTCGTTTTAAAATTCATTTCTATTCAATTCAAATTTCAATTCAATTTGAATTCATTTCAAATTGATTTTACTTCTATTTCAATTCGTTTTCAATTCAATTTAATTTGAATTCGTTTTCTATTCAATTCAATTCGAATTCGTTTTCTTTTCAATTCAATTCGAATTCGTTTTCTATTCAATTCAATTCGAATTGGTTTTCTATTCAAATCAAATTCGTTTTCTATTCAATTCAGTTTGAATTCGTTTTCTTTTCAATTCAATTCGAATTCGTTTTCTATTCGATTCAATTCAAATTGGTTTTCTATTCAATTCAATTCAAATTGGTTTTCTATTCAATTCAGTTCGAATTCGTTTTCTTTTCAATTCAATTCGAATTCGTTTTCTTTTCAATTCAATTCGAATTCGTTTTCTATTCAATTCAATTCAAATTGGTTTTCTATTCAAATCAAATTCGTTTTCTATTCAATTCAGTCTGAATTCGTTTTCTTTTCAATTCAATTCGAATTCGTTTTCTATTCGATTCAATTCAAATTGGTTTTCTATTCGATTTAATTCAAATTGGTTTTCTATTTGATTCAATTCAAATTGGTTTTATATTCAATTGAAATCAAATTCGTTTTCTATTCGATTCGAATTCAAATTGGTTTTCTATTCAATTCAAATCAAATTCGTTATATATTCAATTGAAATCAAATTCGTTTTCTATTCAATTGAAATCAAATTCGTTTTCTATTCGATTCGAATTCAAATTGGTTTTCTATTCAATTCAAATCAAATTCGTTATATATTCAATTGAAATCAAATTCGTTATATATTCAATTGAAATCAAATTCGTTTTCTATTCGATTCGAATTCAAATTGGTTTTCTATTCAATTCAATTCAAATTGAAAAACGAATATAATCGATATAAATATCGTTTGCGTCAAAATAGCGCATCTCTAATCAATACGGCTTTATATATATTTCAATAACTTCGTGATTCTATTCAACCAATGAATCTATATTTCTTTCAATACATGACTCAATATTTTTGTCAACACACGACTAATCTCAACGAATGAGTACTGTCCACGTGTGACTATTTTTGTTATTTAATATATTTTATAAAAATTTCGTTCAACACATGACTAATCTCAACGGATGAGTACAGTCAACACATGAACCTTTATTTTATATTGATAAAGATGTAAATTTTATTATTAAAATATTTCGTTCAACACATGACTATTCTCAACGGATGTGTACGGTCAACACATGAACCTTTACTTTATAATATTCTTTATTTTCTCGATTGGAATGAGGCTCAATCAATTACCATATAAAGTTAATTATATGGATTCCATACAACACATGTATATAATAGCAACGATAAATAATCAACCATCATCCAAAGTGCACTACACTGTATAAGCAACAAATATAGATATCTAACGCTTACAACAGCCTGTCAATCAACCGATCGACATACAACTAATTATTGGGATTAGTGTATGCCGTATTTTATCCCAATACCCGTGTGGGGTTTCAAATCAACAAACACAGATTTTATTTGTGCAGTTGGGCGATGTGTAAAATTTATCGACCCAATCAATATCAGTCAAATCAGTGTATATAAACAAATCGGCCGATTTGTTTATAAATATTTATTTACTCACATTCACGTTTAAAAATTATATTTTTAACGATAAAATATTTTTAACTATATAAATATTTTATTTCCTTTCAATACATTAATTTATCGATTTCACATCAACAACACAAACAAATTTCACAACACATCAATCAAACAAACAAGCCATCCATGGTCTGTGGATGACGGGTGTCGGGTGCTACTAAACACCGTCTGCATCCTAGTATATATATAACTAGAAAAAGAAATTGAAGAGTGAGAAGTTGTCACCGAAAGCTATTCCAACTCCACGACACTTTATTTAGAGAAATCTTCATCGTGCTCGCCTTTCTGTCACCTTCGTTGCCCGTAGCCACTACATATATAAAAATCGAATTTTTACTTCGCTATTCAATATATAAAAATCGAATTTTTACTTCGCTATTCAATATATAAAAATCGAATTTTTACTTTGTTGCTACGTATATAAAAATCATATTTTTACATCGTTATTATATAGACAAAAATTCTATTTTTACATCGCTACTATATAGATAAATTTTTTATTTTTACATCGCTACTATATAGATAAAATTTCTATTTTTACATCGCTACTATATAGATAAAAATTCTATTTTTACATCGCTACTATATAGATAAAAATTCTATTTTTACATCCCTACTATATAGATAAAAATTCTATTTTTACATCACTTCTCATATAAAAACCGAATTTTTATCTCCCTACAACATATATAAAAATCGTATCTTTATATCCTCTATCTTATAAAAATCGCATTTTTAACCTTTCTATAATATACAAATTATATTTTTACTTATTTAAAAATCCCACCTTTCATGCTGTAAAAATTTCACTTGTCTTTATAAAAATTCCGCCTTTAACATTATACAAATTCCATCTTTAACATTATAAAAATCAAACCTTTATGGTTTAAAAATCATAGCTTTTCATAGTATTTTTATATACGTTTAAAATTGAATTAAAACCAGTATTATATACTCGTCTTTCATATAAGAGAGACCGATTTTTCTAAATATATGAAAATAAAACAAAAGGAGACTTACAAGGTTTTTTTTAAAGGAGGAGGGGCTTCACGTCGGGGTTGAGGGCTGAGGGCGCGCAGGGGTCGGAGGTTGTGGCGTATGGCGCAGGTAGCGGCGATGGGGGTGGAGGCTTTAGGGACGGCGGATGTTTTAGGGTTTGGAGGGGCGATTCGAAGTAGAAGAGAGAGAGAACAGGGGCGGGAGGTGCGGTGGTCCTCCCTGGAGGCGGCGCCGGAGGCTCAGCAGCTCCTGTGTAAGTAGCGGCGGCGGAAATCACCCCCCCAGTCGCGCTATTTCTATTTTTTTTCTGTTTCGATTATGAAAAGAGGGGGGCCTGAGGGGTTAAAAGGAAGGAGAGAGATATTTTTTTTATTTCAAAAAGGTTGACTTTTACATACGACCTCTAAACGAGGCCCACCGCCTGTCATCCATAGCTAATTACCCCCATTCCGAACACAATGGGATATGTATCGCAGGCTGATTCGATCGTTATAATCAGTTTCCGTTAAAATCAACATATAACTCTATATATTGAATTTAAACGCGCATTTCAATTTACCGGGGTCACATACGAACTTTATAAATCGCAGAAAAATATTTTCTAGCTTCGTATTGACGATACGGTCCTAACAAAACTAGCTTCGTCGAATTCTGAGACCGTTAGAAAAATGGCCATTTTCTAGTCGATTAAAATCAACTGAAACTGGTCCAACGCGTTTTCCTTTGCCACGCTCACATATTGATTCGAAAAATTATGAAATTTGAAACCTAGCAATAACTAGACATCACAGACCCAACAAAAGTGGTTTCGTCGAAATCCGAGGTCGTTTGCAAAATTCCCATTTTTAAGGGCCTGAATTCCATAGCGACTATTCAGAATTTTCAACTGGATATATCTTTTGATTCCCGCTATGAAATTTCGATTTGTCGGATTCGTTGGAAAGATATTATCAATTAGATTCCATTATTTTTGGTTTCGTTAAAATCCGGATTGTTTTGCACCCGGTACATTCAATTGAAGTTTGAAATCGAATTATCGAACTACCGCGCCATTTTCAATTCTATTTATAATTAGATATAATTATTTATATTCTAACGACAACGTATATAAATATATACGTTCTATTCCATATTAAAATTAAATTTCTCGTCGATATTATTTAAAATAATTCATTTTAAATGTTCAAAATTCGCTAAAATTGCCAAAATAAAATTTTTAAACTGGCCCAGATTTTCGGGTTGTTACAATCTCCCCCACTTAAAACTTTTCATCCCCGAAAAGGAACAAAGTCGAAAGTGGTTTGATCAATCAACTCTACGTTCGATCTGGCTTCCATTCTCCAACTTTTCAGTTTCTGAGAATTTTCAAAAATTTGGCTAACACCCTAAATTTTTGAAAAAATTCGCCATAACCTCCCCTGCACCAGGAGCCACGGGAAAATCCCGAAATTGCCATACAGGCCTTCTGATCTCAAAAAGAAAAAGAAAAAGCCAAGCGGCTAGCCAATAGGCTCATAAAATCATCATCACCCAAACAAAACAGTAAATTATATAGTAAACATGTACCTTTTTGTCGGGCAAACAAATTTTATTCTCTGCTCTAGCCTCCTTGCTATGACCTGTTCAATGGATATACATGTATATGCAAGCAAATACGACTAATTTTCAATACAATTCAATATTTGATGCAATTAGGCATAATGGTTCAAAATTATCAAACAAATAAACAAACAACACAAACATCAATCAATTAGTGAATTTAACGTTTCAAATTCATAATTTTGATATATATACAGAAAATCATGTTTTTGACGTCAATTCACAACAAAGTATTCTAGCTATATTGGTTTTGGTTCTCACACCAGTCTAATGGAAATATATAGATAGCACACCTTCGTCACTCGAAAATAAATACTGGTGATGGTATATTTCATCATCAGGACCATGTCCGGGCAACTAGAGTGTGATTCTATATCTATCCAATATATTAAAACTTCGAATATACGTTCATGACGCGTATATGCAAAACCTTTATATACTAGATTGTCCAAATCAATATAAATAAATTATTCAAATACGTTTAAAATGGTTTAAATTTTAAAACAAAATTGTTTTCATTTGAAAATTATACTCTTCACTCCCGTTCTAGGATACTACTGATCCTATCTCTAACGAGTCATTCTAATTGGATATTACTAATCCAATATCTGATGAATTCTTTCGTATGGTTCTAATGTGTCTTGTTCTCGAGCTCTGTAAACCAAAGCTCTGATACCAAATGTGACGGCCGGGAATTTCGCTCGATCCGAATCAGTCGTTAAACCGATCTAGACCGTTCGAAACCCCTGATCGTTTGAGAACACGAAAAATAGAACACAGACGGAAGAACATTTCATTGCTATTACAACAATTCCATCAGATACAAGAATATACAGAGTATAAATGAATAAATTACATTCGATAAATATCAGAGATTACAATAAATTACACAGCAGCGGAAAAATAATACAAAGCACAACTGAAGGTGATATACGGATACAGAGCTTTCCGGATATCATTCCAGCTGTAAACCAGGATCCTGTGAATGTAAATCTGCAAAACCAAAACTACTAGCTGCCCGTGCGGAAAATGAGGGCACCCAGAGTTTAGGTTAAAACAATAAACTCCAGGTCAGTCATGTGACTGGTGTGAGAACTAAAACAGTTATTTAAAACTTTACTTTAAAAGAGAGTAATTCAAGGGACCACGCCGTATAACACGGAACGAGTTTCCTCCCAAGAATACTAGTGCATAGAATAAACAGCGCAATGCTTTTTCGAAAAATGAAGCTATTATAAGACCCAGGTCCCATCACACAATGCAACGCAAGCCGGAGGATAGGGTTTTCCCTTATAATAGCCAAACATGCTTGGTACGTTTAAAACAAATCATTTCATACTATAATAAGTGTATAGTGTCAAAACAATTTCAATCATAAATATAAATCATAGACGACATGGGTACCATATATCATGTCGCCATAATAGTTCTACAATTAAAACCGCAATACACGTATTGGAAATTGGATTTCCGTCATGAGTCGAGGCAAGGGGCAAGCTCCTCTTCGCTTCGAGACACTCTAGCAAATGCCTCGGGACTACACACTCTGGGCAACCCCGGATTCGGCTGGGCCGGTCCTCTCTTACGTTTGAGGATTAGTTATTCCTGAACACACGTTTCCCGGTCCTTACAGACCTATAATCGAGGCGCCTCGCATTCCAACAACCACATAGGTGAAAAATAGATATAAATGTCAGGGTTGGTAAGTCACTGACACCACCATAGCTAGAAAGAAACGTCGTGCTCTCCCAGCGGTCCGTATCCCGTTTTTAACTCATACCGAGGTGTGAGGCTCGCGAATTCACGTTATATACAAAGCTGCCACGTAGGCCGTGCTTTGATCATCAACCACAAGACTTTGCTTTTCAACAGAAGCCTTGATCCATGTAACTCAGCATGCCACACAGGCAATCCATGCCATGCGATTGATATCTATCGATATATAACCTCTAAGCTCGTACGTCTCAGAGAAGGGCGTTAAGCAAGAGAATAAATTCTCCGCCGCCAAACAGATATATATTTAACAGAAATCAATCAACACAGAATAAAATCCAATGTCAGACACACAATCCATTTACAAGTTCGTTCTGGGTCGGAACGAAATTGGAGGCACTTTCCTCGCATATCCATCCATCTCCATGTACGTCTAGATGACCACCAACCGATTCCCTCATCTTGGGTGTACAGCCCAATCAAGATCATCAGTAATCACCCAAACGATGTGAAGACTTCCGGTCTTCAACCACCGTCTTCATCTTCGACATATCGTCGAATCGGTTATTCAGAATGGGTATAAACCCGGCCTTTCCGAACAACCCGCGTATATAATAAAACAGTGCTAGAAAACACAACATACGCCTCATTCCAATTCTGAATATTCACATCTTTTGGGAAAGGTTCCCATTAATTTTATCCAAGATAAATTCTTTAAAATTTATTCTTTAATCTTCCTTTGGATGTCATTTCAAATTATTCGGGATTAACGAACCACACCGAAGTAATTATTTGTAACAACCCGTATTTTGAATAACAAGTTATAACATAAATCAAGGCAGAATTAAATGATAAAATCTGAATCAAGGGAAATGGGCTGTGCCATTGCGTTCGTCTCGGAAAAATACGCGAAATAGAGTCCGAGTTTTCGAAAATCGGAGTCCGTATGACCAAGTTATGGCCCGGGAAATTTTTCAGAAAATTCAAGTTTAAAAACAGATTCAAATTCAAATTCAGCCAGGCAGAAAAGGTGGGAAAAATTCCCGCCACCCCCAAGTCGACTGGGGAGTCGACACACCCAGGGTGGTGTCGACTGCCCAGTCGACACCCCTGTCGACTTGGGTGGTCGGCCAGTCTGGCCTGGGTGCACCTGACTTGTTTCTCAAGACTTGTTTGGAGGCTAGTGACGTGAATTGATGGCCCAGATCTGAATTAGGGTTAATCCTATGGCCTAAACTAACCTAATCTTCTATAAAAAGACCCTAATACCTAGCCTAAACCAACATAAATCATTCCTACAACTAAACTATGCTAAAATGTTTAATCATGGCCTCCACCCTCTTGTCATAGCCTCCATCTTCATTCATATGAGAGTTCCTAAGCTTGTTGAGAGTTTCTAAGTTTGATTCAAGACCAAAGTCCAATCTTTCTTCATCAAAGCAAGGGTCTTTCTTCATACAAATCATTGGAGCTTATTATTTGGGGTTTTTTTAGAGTTGCTAGTGGCTTCGTCTCAATCTTATTTTACTTTGATTCTATCATGTTATGCATAGATTTATTCTATGCATATTTGTAAAGTTATCACCTTGACTTTGTGCATAGAAAGCTATGAGCTTTGATTCTATCATGTTATGCATAGGTTTATTCTATGCATGTTTGTAAAGCTATCACCTTGACTTTGTGCATAGAAAGCTATGAGCTTTGATTTGAAATGTTGCATAAAGCAACATAGAAACTCTCATAACCCTTATGTTATCTTGCCCATGATGTTATATGCGAATCACTAGCTATCATCTTATGTCATTTATGGCCATGTTTCACCTATTTTGCTAAAGTTGATATCATGCATGTTTTGAGGCTTATAATGTAATATGCAAGTTTATGAACACATTTGCCTCATATGCCACCATGTTTAACTTGTGGCCCAAACCTTATTTATGTCATGCTTCTAAGTTCCCCCTTTGAGATCTATTTGCGTTTATGCGAACTTACATGCGATGGGGTTACGTTGTGGGTAAACTATAATGACATAAAAACATGACTTGAAAAGATGACATGAAATATGACATGTGATTATGAAACATGAACATGAACTTGGACATGACTTCTAGAAAACATGAGAATGGCCAACTCGAGGTTGGGTTGAGTTTGTAGCATAAATCTACCCGGAACCGACCGGCTTAACTAGTGGCTACAAGCAATAGGACCCAATGTGAGTAGTTGGTCATGTCGCACTTAAAACCCGAGGTTAGACTAAGTTGTGGTGTAAAGCTACCCGGACCCGCCCAGCTTAACTAGTAACCACAACAAGGTCTAATGTGAGAGGTTGGGTGCATTAAATTAATTAATGCCACATGATAGGGTTAAGTCATGGACCGCTTGAATACTTAATCAATTAAACACGATGGGTTGATGGGGTTAAGTCATGAACCTTGGGTACACTTAACCAACTTGATACTTGATTGGATAGGGTTAACCACGTTTAACCCGTTAGAAACCCTAGTTATGTGGTCCTTTTCACCAGTAACCCTCTTGATTGTATCATGATACCCTAGGGACTAGGCTAGGGTGGGGCACGATTACTGGGCTGACATGTAAGCGACCAAAACGACGGCTGAGTAGGTGCGCCGATGTAGGTTCAAGCGGACTATGGTCGTGCACATAGTCCGGAGTTGAAAAAGCAGACACGGGCACCAGTAGGTTTAGACTGTGCGTGCTTGATGTGTGTCCGTGGTTGGCACCCTAGGGCTTGATACACCCTAGGGTGGACCTAGCACAGTTTGACTACACTTCGTGATTGGGCCGTATGACACCGACACTTGACGAGTTTGGCTTTTGGGAGCCGATCGACTAGACCGAGTAGTTGGACCTTGATTTAGGTCACCTCATGATATTGGGCCAGCTTTGGGCCAAGGGATCATTTCTTGTTCTTACTTGACATGGATTGGACTACTAGTACACACTTGGTGCAACTTAACCTTGTATATGCGATGCCACACTTGATCTATCTTGTTAACTTCTCACCATGCCAGTTATCATCCTATGTTTCATCTCTGCTTTACATGTCCAGTTAACTTTATTAGTTTTTATACTAATAGTAGATAGGACTTACCAGTCTTTTTGACTGACCCGTTTTCTTTTGCCTCTTTTCTTCCGTTTCCCCCCCAAGGTTTGCAGGGTGGGAATACTGGTACTTAGCTTGGATCTTTAGCTGCTTTTCTGGATAGCTCATGTACGGTTTGGACTTGAGCATGCTATGGATTTATTCTACTTTGGGGATAGTTACTTTATGTTATTTCCAGTTTTCAGTTTATGTGTTCTAGACTTTGATTGTTGGCAAAATAATGACTCGGTACTTTGATGTAACTTGACTATGGTTTTGAAATGTTAGTTTTATCCGCTGCTTTACTTACTCTGTTTTACTTATATGTTCTGTCTTGTGATATCTGCATGCATGTTTACCTTGTTTAACGCCCCTCCAAAGCTAGTGTGCTTGCAAGAGTGACATTGGCGGAGGTGGGGTGTTACATTTGGTATCAGAGCATAAGGTTTTACTAGACCGGACAAAAGTTTTAAAACTTACTTTTTGAAAAACTATTTTCAAAACCAATTAAGTATTTTCCAAGAAAAGTCTAGTTTATTTTAAAAGGCTATTCCCCAAAAGCCATTAGCACTATCCTTTGTTTCCTCGTTCTTAATCTATCTTTTCCTTTTTCAGCATGGTCGATCTTAATCTTCCCGAGGGAGTAACCATTCCCGGATGGTTCCGGAGGTACTTGGAAGCTAGGGCCAACGATGCGGGCCCAGCAAACACTCCCACTGTAACTGAGGTTCCTCCTCCTCCTCTTCAGCATCCACAAGCAGATTGCGCTAAGGTTTGCAAAGACTTTAAGGCGATGGGTGGCAAGAATTTTATTGGGACGGAGACTTTTGTTGAGGCACGAAATTGGTTGAAAGAAACTGAAGATCTCTTCACCATCTTTGATGTGGAAGACCGTAGAAAAGTTCTGCTGGCAGCATGGCTATTGAAAGAAGAAGCTGCTTACTGGTGGAAGGTCACCAATGCTACTAGGCCTATAGAGACTTGGGCCGACTTTAGGACGAGGTTTGGGCTTAAGTTTCTATCATCTGCTGAGGCAAATCTGCAATTGGAGAAGTTTATATCTTTGAAGCAAGGGGACATGACAGTGAGGGAGTATGTGAATAGGTTTAACCAGCTTGCTCGATTCGGTTTGGACATGGTTAATACTCCCCAGAAGAAGGCTCTACGCTTTGCACGAGGGTTGAATGAGCCATTACAAGGTTTAGCCCTATCTCATATACCCATGGGGGCCACTTTTGAAAGCCTAGTGGACATGGCATTGCTTCAAGGAGACGATAAGAATGGCAAGAAAGAAGTCAAGCCTAATGAGACTCAAACCAAGAAGACGGACTCCAAGTGGGGAGGGAATCAGAGCAATCAGAACAAGAACAACAAGAACAATAAGGGCAATAAGACCAACAACAACAAGGCGAAGGACCCAAGAAAATGCAACTTCTGTGGGATTGTTGGGCACATAGCCAAAGATTGCAGAAAGAAGAAGAGGAAGTTGGGCGAATGCTTTCACTGTGGAGAGCCTGAACACCTTAGCAAGGATTGCCCCAAGAAGTAAGGACAAGGGCAAGGGCAGACTCAGCGTGCAGGACCTTCTGGAGGGCAAGTGCATGCTCTCAACACTGCTCCAGTTCAGGACCGAGGTAGTATTTCTGTAGAAAGCCTTGTTTATATTTCTGATTTTCCTGTTCGCACCTTATTTGATTCTGGCGCATCACATAGTTTTATTTCTTCTGATCTTGTTGAAAGTTTGCACCTAAGTACTAGTCTTGTTGAGGATCCCGTTAGTGTTTCAAATCCAATTGGGGGTTCCGCCCATCTATCTATGATTTGTATGGATTTGAGGATTTCTATCTTGACCGTAGAATTCACGTGTAATGCTTATGTTCTCGGGTTCACGGGATACGGGTTGATTTTGGGCATGGATTGGTTGTCCAGTTATGGAGCCATTCTCGATTGTGAGCATAGGGTGGTGAGGCTCATGACTCGCCTTGGAAATACCCTAGAGATTTCTTGCAACCCGCTAGATCCCGTCATGTTATGTTATCTTGAATCTCTTGACTCGTCCATCGATGATCTGCAATCTGTAAGGGTGGTCCGAAAATATCCTGATGTCTTTGAAGAGGTTAAGGGGTTACCCCCTAAACGAGAGATAGATTTCCGCATTTATCTTGTTGATAATGCCAAGCCAGTTTCATTGCCCGTTAGGCACATGGCCCCACGCGAAAGAAGAGAGCTCAGTAAGCAAATCAAGGAGTTGCTTGAGAAGAATTTTATTAGGCGAAGCATTTCTGAATGGGGTGCTCCTGTGGTATTCGCCACTAAGGCGGATGGTTCGCTTCGTCTATGTGTTGATTATCGAGAGTTGAACAAGCTAACAAAGAAAAATAGGCACCCGTTACCGAGGATTGATGACCTCTTTGACCAGCTTGTTGGTGCTTTTGTTTTCTCTCAGCTCGATCTAGCCACCGGATTCCATCAGCTTAGAGTGGCTGAGGATAGTATTGATAAGACTGCGTTTAGGACTCCAGATGGATTCTTTGAATGGCTTGTCATGCCATTCGGTTTGACTAATGCACCCGCCTACTTCGTAGATTTGATGAGTAGGGTGTTCAGGGAGTTCCTTAACAAGTTTGTGGTTGTCTTTGTGGATGATATTCTGATCTTCTCAAAGGATGAGGAAGAACATGCTAGACATCTCAAGGAAGTGATGAATACGCTTAGAGCTCATTAGTTGAAAGCCAAGTTCTCCAAATGCCATTTTTGGAGAAAGGAAGTTCGGGTTTCTTGGACATATAGTTTCTAAGCAAGGCATAGCGGTGGATCCCGCGAAAGTGGTTGCAGTTCAAGACTGGAAGACTCCAAAGAATGCAACCGAAGTAAGAAGCTTTCTCGGTCTGGCAGGCTACTATAGGAAGTTCATCAGGGACTTCGCTAAGATTTCAGCCCCTCTTACTAAGTTAACGAAGAAGAACTTAGTCTTTGCATGGGACTTAGAGTGTGAGCTTGCTTTTCAAAGGCTCAAGAGGGCCCTTACTACAGCTCCAGTTTTGGCATTACCCGATGGCGGTAAGATGTTTACCATGTACACCGATGCATGTGGCACGGGGTTAGGTGCTATTCTGATGCAGGAAGGAAGAGTGATATGTTATGGGGGTAGGAAACTTAAAGTTCATGAGAAGAACTATCCCACTCATGATTTGGAGTTGGCGGCGATCGTCTTTGCACTCAAATCCTGGCGCCACTATCTTCTAGGCGAAAGGTTTGAGTTATACACTGATCACAAGTCCCTCTAGTACCTCTTCTCGCAGAAAGATCTGAATCTAAGGCAGCAAAGGTGGATGTAATTCTTGGCATCTTATGACTTCGAGATAGCTTATACCCCTGGCAAGGGTAATGTTGTGGCAGATGCACTAAGCAGAAGTAGGTTGACTTTGAGTCCCTTGTTTGTTGAGATGAGGAGCCTAGAGTTCTTGGCAACCTTTGATTTCACAACAGCTGTTGAGTCGATGACGGGTTCGTTAGCATCTCTTGAGCTTAGACCTATACTTCTTGATCAAGTAGGGACTTCGCAGAAGGAAGATCCGCAGATAGTCGAGATCATGGACAAGTTGATTCGTGGTGAGACGTCTAGTCACCTTGCTAGATATACTATTGATGACAAGGGTTGGCTAAGGCGTGATGGAAGGCTATGCGTTCCACGAGTAGGAGATTTGGTGCATAAAGTTCTCGAAGAAGCGCATCACTCGAACATGACTATACATCCTGGAGGAGATAAGATGTATAGGGACATGAAACGCATTTTCTTTTGGGCTGGGATGAAGAAGGATGTGGCAGAGTATGTTTCAAAGTGCATGGTGTGCCAACAAGTGAAAGCCGAGTCGAAGAAACCCGGTGGGCTATTACATCCATTGGAGGTCCCGCAATGGAAGTGGGAAAGTATCTCTATGGATTTTGTGGATGGATTGCCTAGGTCAAGGAAAGGGAATACGAGCATATGGGTCATAGTTGATAGACTTACGAAGAGTGCTCATTTCATTCCAGTGAAGAGCAAGAGGACCGCATCATGGCTAGCATCTGTTTATCTTCGAGAGATAGTGCGTTTGCATGGAGTTCCTTCTAGCATAGTCAGCGATCGTGACCCAATCTTCACTAGCCAGTTCTGGAATAGTTTGCAAGAAGCGATGGGTACGCGATTGGATCTAAGTACAGCCTATCACCCCCAGACGGATGGCCAAACCGAAAGGGTGAATAGAGTGATAGAAGATCTCTTGAGGCTTTGTGTTCTTGACTTTGGTGGTACTTGGGAAAACCACCTCCCTCTTGTAGAGTTTGCTTACAATAATAGCTATCAAGCTAGCAAAGGGATGGCACCATTTGAAGCTCTGTATGGGAGGCCATGTAGGTCAACATCTTGTTGGTGGGAGACAACGGATAGGCTTATACTTGGGCCCGATATGATACGGGACACATCCGAGAAAGTTGAATTGGTGAGAAGACGGATGAAAGCGGCCCAAGACAGACAAAAATCCTATGCTGACAAGCGAAGGACAGATTTGGAATTCGAAGTTGGAGATATGGTTTTCGTGAAGGTTTCTCCTTTGCGTAATGTGGTTCGTTTTGGAGCAGTTGGGAAGCCGGCACCAAGGTTCGTAGGACCCTTCCCTATCATAGAGAGAATTGGGAAGATGGCTTATAAGATGGAATTTCCTGAGAAGCTGGCCGGAGTGCATAATGTCTTTCATGTCTCGCATCTCCGAAATTGCCTACATGAGTCCGCTGAGGTGGTTGAGCCTAGCATTCTTGAAGACGTGGAGATAGAGAAAGAAGCAACCTTGAGGCGAGCTCCGATTCGTATCTTGGGAACGGAGATCAAGAAGCTAAGAAATCGAGAAGTCAAATTGGTGAATGTTCAGTGGAGTGAAGCCGAAGAGGATGCAACTTGGGAAACCGAGGAGAAGATGCGTGGGCTTTATCCATTTCTTTTTGAGGGTACATTCTCAATCTCTTTTCCTAGTTAGCATATCTTTCTTTTGCTATCCATGTTTATCTTGTTATCTCGTTAACCTTGTCATGAGAACCTTAGGAAGAAACCCTTTGGATGAAACATGTATTTGAAACATGTTATGCTTGATGGTTGCAAGTGGTTGCAAGTGTTTGCAAGTGGATACTCGTGGATGCATGATACACATTAGACACAAAGATCGTCTCACACACTTTCATATTGCATATGCATGAGTGCTCATACTTATTCATGGCTGAAACTCGTTATGTTATCACGTGGATGTTGCATATGGATGAATGTTATGTGCACTCATATAGAGACTATAAATTATGTTAGGAATTTGCATACATATGGACGCATTTCACTAACATACTTTGCATTAAGGAGGCTTACTGAATCAGTAACCGCCTGATTTTCGCATTAGATAAGTACATATACACACACCTTTCGCATATGATCATACAACATTTAGAATCTTTTAAGGACAATGACTGCTCGTGGATGATGTTTTGAGTAGATGGATGATGGATGGTAGGATACGTTCTTCCTAACTTAGAGATTTCGGGGACGAAATCCTTTAAGGTGGGGAGGATGTAACAACCCGTATTTTGAATAACAAGTTATAACATAAATCAAGGCAGAATTAAATGATAAAATCTTAATCAAGGGAAACGGGATGTGCCATTGCGTTCGTCTCGGAAAAATACGCGAAATAGAGTCCGAGTTTTCGAAAATCGGAGTCCGTATGACCAAGTTATGGCCCGTCAAAGTTTTCAGAAAATTCAAGTTTAAAAACAGATTCAAATTCAAATTCAGCCAGGTAGAAAAGGAGGGAAAAATTCTCGCCACCCCCAAGTCGACTGGGGAGTCGACTTGGGAGTCGACACACCCAGGGTGGTGTCGACTGCCCAGTCGACACCCCTGTCGACTTGGGTGGTCGGCCAGTCTGGCCTGGGTGCACCTGACTTGTTTCTCAAGACTTGTTTGGAGGCTAGTGACGTGAATTGATGGCCCAGATCTGAATTAGGGTTAATCCTATGGCCTAAACTAACCTAATCTTCTATAAAAAGACCCTAATACCTAGCCTAAACCAACATAAATCATTCCTACAACTAAACTATGCTAAAATGTTTAATCATGGCCTCCACCCTCTTGTCATAGCCTCCATCTTCATTCATATGAGAGTTCCTAAGCTTGTTGAGAGTTTCTAAGTTTGATTCAAGACCAAAGTCCAATCTTTCTTCATCAAAGCAAGGGTCTTTCTTCATACAAATCATTGGAGCTTATTATTGGGGTTTTTTTAGAGTTGCTAGTGGCTTCGTCTCAATCTTATTTTACTTTATAAGTCTTCATAGCATTGTAAGCCCTATTCTACTCTTAGATTCTAACTATGAAGTTAAATATGACATGTTGCAAGTTTGAGTTTGGGCCTAAGTATGATTTGTGCTTTGATTCTATCATGTTATGCATAGATTTATTCTATGCATGTTTGTAAAGTTATCACCTTGACTTTGTGCATAGAAAGCTATGAGCTTTGATTCTATCATGTTATGCATAGGTTTATTCTATGCATGTTTGTAAAGCTATCACCTTGACTTTGTGCATAGAAAGCTATGAGCTTTGATTCGAAATGTTGCATAAAGCAACATAGAAACTCTCATAACCCTTATGTTATCTTGCCTATGATGTTATATGCGAATCACTAGCTATCATCTTATGTCATTTATGGCCATGTTTCACCTATTTTGCTAAAGTTGATATCATGCATGTTTTGAGGCTTATAATGTAATATGCAAGTTTATGAACACATTTGCCTCATATGCCACCATGTTTAACTTGTGGCCCAAACCTTATTTATGTCATGCTTCTAAGTTCCCCCTTTGAGATCTATTTGCGTTTATGCGAACTTACATGCGATGGGGTTACGTTGTGGGTAAACTAAAATGACATAAAAACATGACTTGAAAAGATGACATGAAATATGACATGTGATTATGAAACATGAACATGAACATGAACTTGGACATGACTTCTAGAAAACATGAGAATGGCCAACTCGAGGTTGGGTTGAGTTTGTAGCATAAATCTACCCGGAACCGACCGGCTTAACTAGTGGCTACAAGCAATAGGACCCAATGTGAGTAGTTGGTCATGTCGCACTTGAAACCCGAGGTTAGACTAAGTTGTGGTGTAAAGCTACCCGGACCCGCCCGGCTTAACTAGTAACCACAACAAGGTCTAATGTGAGAGGTTGGGTGCATTAAATTAATTAATGCCACATGATAGGGTTAAGTCATGGACCGCTTGAATACTTAACCAATTAAACACGATGGGTTGATGGGGTTAAGTCATGAACCTTGGGTACACTTAACCAACTTGATACTTGATTGGATAGGGTTAACCACGTTTAACCCGTTAGAAACCCTAGTTACGTGGTCCTTTTCACCAGTAACCCTCTTGATTGTATCATGATACCCTAGGGACTAGGCTAGGGTGGGGCACGATTACTGAGCTGACATGTAAGCGACCAAAACGACGGCTGAATAGGTGCGTCGGTGTAGGTTCAGGCGGACTATGGTCGTGCACATAGTCCGGAGTTGAAAAATCAGACACGGGCACCAGTAGGTTTAGACTGTGCGTGCTTGATGTGTGTCCGTGGTTGGCACCCTAGGGCTTGATACACCCTAGGGTGGACCTATCACAGTTTGACTACACTTCGTGATTGGGCCGTATGACACCGACACTTGACGAGTTTGGCTTTAGGGAGCCGATCGACTAGACCGAGTAGTTGGACCTTGATTTAGGTCACCTCATGATATTGGGCCAGCTTTGGGCCAAGGGATCATTTCTTGTTCATACTTGACATGGATTGGAATACTAGTACACACTTGGTGCAACTTAACCTTGTATATGCGATGCCACACTTGATCTATCTTGTTAACTTCTCACCATGCCAGTTATCATCCTATGTTTCATCTCTGCTTTACATGTCCAGTTAATTTATTAGTTTTTATACTAATAGTAGATAGGACTTACCAGTCTTTTTGACTGACCTGTTTTCTTTCGCCTCTTTTCTTCCGTTTCCCCCCCAGGTTTACAAGGTGGGAATACTGGTACTTAGCTTGGATCTTTAGCTGCTTTTCTGGATAGCTCATGTACGGTTTGGACTTGAGCATGCTATGGCTTTATTCTACTTTGGGGATAGTTACTTTATGTTATTTCCAGTTTTCAGTTTATGTTTTCTAGACTTTGTTTGTTGGCAAAATAACGACTCAGTACTTTGATGTAACTTGACTATGGTTTTGAAATGTTAGTTTTATCCGCTGCTTTACTTACTCTGTTTTACTTATATGTTCTGTCTTGTGATATCTCCATGCATGTTTACCTTGTTTAACGCCCCTCCAAAGCTAGTGTGCTTGCAAGAGTGACATTGGCGGAGGTGGGGTGTTACATTATTTATTTTTATTTCCCAATCCCAACCTATTCATCCCATGAAGCAAAACTGGTAATACTCCATAACTAACACCACAGTGTTATCGGTAAAATTAATTACCATTTCACGTTCAAATCTAATTAAAGATTTAACTATCGCTCTGGAGCAAAACTGGTGATACTCCATTCTCGCACATTTTCCAAATTTGATAATTTAAATTATCAATACCCATTTCAATCTAATTGCAGATTCATCAAAACTCCCTTTGTTGGGTTAAAGAACTAATGTCATTTAAAACACTGTTCACGACAAACCCAAATCACATTCTATTTATTATCGGGTTAAAGAACAAATGTTATTTAAAACACCGTTCATGATAAACCCACAAATCAATTCTGTTTAAAACCCATTACAAATCCAGTTCATTTATTTAAAAATAAACGGGTTTAATTTTAGGTAAAAACTAGTTCATTTCGATAAAAATCTATTTTTATCTTTTAAAATATGGAGTTTTTCATCCCAATTTTTCCCAAATCATTTCTTATGATTTTACACAAATTATGAATAATTTTAATAATTTTATCAAGGCCCGTACAGTCGATTTCCAACAACGGCCATCGAACTGCACTTACAACGACCTTTTTCAAATTTTATTTGGACGTATATCCAAATCCAACCGTTAGATTTCAAATTTCTAATATTCGTTAGAAAGCTCTTTTCGATACGAACCCAACGGTTCCGGTTTTAGGAGAATTCGACGGTCGGATCTCCCGTAATGTCCGTTTGAAATAAATGGTCGAAATTCACGAACTGCCGCGGCGCGGCGCGTTCTATTCAGGCCATTTTATTATATATATAATATGTATAATAAATATTTCGTCGATTTCTATTTAAAATGAATCATATAAATAGTTTTGAATTCGTTTCAAAAACATTTTCAACTTCCATTTCAATTCAAATCAAAATTAAATTTTTCCTTATAAATTCGTTTTAAAATTCATTTCTATTCAATTCAAATTTCAATTCAATTTGAATTCATTTCAAATTGATTTTACTTCTATTTCAATTCGTTTTCAATTCAATTTAATTTGAATTCGTTTTCTATTCAATTCAATTCAATTCGAATTCGTTTTCTTTTCAATTCAATTCAAATTGGTTTTCTATTCAAATCAAATTGGTTTTCTATTCAATTCAGTTCGAATTCGTTTTCTTTTCAATTCAATTCGAATTCGTTTTCTATTCGATTCAATTCAAATTGGTTTTCTATTCAATTCAGTTCGAATTCGTTTTCTTTTCAATTCAATTCGAATTCGTTTTCTTTTCAATTCAATTCGAATTCGTTTTCTATTCAATTCAATTCAAATTGGTTTTCTATTCAAATCAAATTCGTTTTCTATTCAATTCAGTTCGAATTCGTTTTCTTTTCAATTCAATTCGAATTCGTTTTCTATTCGATTCAATTCAAATTGGTTTTCTATTCGATTTAATTCAAATTGGTTTTCTATTTGATTCAATTCAAATTCGTTTTATATTCAATTGAAATCAAATTCGTTTTCTATTCGATTCGAATTTAAATTGGTTTTCTATTCAATTCAAATCAAATTCGTTATATATTCAATTGAAATCAAATTCGTTTTCTATTCAATTGAAATCAAATTCGTTTTCTATTCGATTCGAATTCAAATTCGTTTTCTATTCAATTCAAATCAAATTCGTTATATATTCAATTGAAATCAAATTCGTTATATATTCAATTGAAATCAAATTCGTTTTCTATTCGATTCGAATTCAAATTGGTTTTCTATTCAATTCAATTCAAATTGAAAAACGAATATAATCGATATAAATATTGTTCGCATCAAAATAGCGCATCTCTAATCAATACGACTTTATATATATTTCAATAACTTCGTGATTCTATTCAACAAATGAATCTATATTTCTTTCAATACATGACTGAATATTTTTGTCAACACACGACTAATCTCAACGAATGAGTACTGTCCACGTGTGACTATTTTTGTTATTTAATATATTTTATAAAAATTTCGTTCAACACATGACTAATCTCAATGGATGAGTACAGTCAACACATGAACCTTTATTTTATATTGATAAAGATGTAAATTTTATTATTAAAATATTTCGTTCAACACATGACTAATCTCAACGGATGAGTACGGTCAACACATGAACCTTTACTTTATAATATTCTTTATTTTCTCGATTGGAATGAGGCCCAATCAATTACCATATAAAGTTAATTATATGGATTCCATACAACACATGTATATAATAGCAACGATAAATAATCAACCATCATCCAAAGTGCACTACACTGTATAAGCATCAAATATAGATATCTAACGCTTACAACAGCCTGTCAATCAACCGATCGACATACAACTAATTATTGGGATTAGTGTATGCCGTATTTTATCCCAATACCCGTGTGGGGTTTCAAATCAACAAACACAGATTTTATTTGTGCAGTTGGGCGATGTGTAAAATTTATCGACCCAATCAATATCAGTCAAATCAGTGTATATAAACAAATCGGCCGATTTGTTTATAAATATTTATTTACTCACATTCACGTTTAAAAATTATATTTTTAACGATAAAATATTTTTAACTATATAAATATTTTATTTCCTTTCAATACATTAATTTATCGATTTCACATCAACAACACAAACAAATTTCACAACACATCAATCAAACAAACAAGCCATCCATGGTCTGTGGATGACGGGTGTCGGGTGCTACTAAACACCATCTGCATCCTAGTATATATATATAACTAGAAAAAGAAATTGAAGAGTGAGAAGTTCTCACCGAAAGCTATTCCAACTCCACGACACTTTATTTAGAGAAATCTTCATCGTGCTCGCCTTTCTGTCACCTTCGTTGCCCGTAGCCACTACATATATAAAAATCGAATTTTTACTTCGCTATTCAATATATAAAAATCGAATTTTCACTTCGCTATTCAATATATAAAAATCGTATTTTTACTTTGTTGCTATGTATATAAAAATCATATTTTTACATCGTTATTATATAGACAAAAATTCTATTTTTACATCGCTACTATATAGATAAAAATTCTATTTTTACATCGCTACTATATAGATAAAAATTCTATTTTTACATCGCTACTATATAGATAAAAATTCTATTTTTACATCGCTACTATATAGATAAAAATTCTATTTTTACATCACTTCTCATATAAAAACCGAATTTTTATCTCCCTACAACATATATAAAAATCGTATCTTTATATCCTCTATCTTATAAAAATCGCATTTTTAACCTTTCTATAATATAAAAATTATATTTTTACTTCTTTAAAAATCCCACCTTTCATGCTGTAAAAATTTCACTTGTCTTTATAAAAATTCCGCCTTTAACATTATACAAATTCCATCTTTAACATTATAAAAATCAAACCTTTATGGTTTAAAAATCATAGCTTTTCATAGTATTTTTATATACATTTAAAATTGAATTAAAATCAGTATTATATACTCGTCTTTCATATAAGAGAGACCGATTTTTCTAAATATATGAAAATAAAACAAAAGGAGACTTACAGGGTTTTTTTTTTAAAGGAGGAGGGGCTTCACGTCGGGGTTGAGGGCTGAGGCCGCGCAGGGGTCGGAGGTTGTGGCGAATGGCACAGGTAGCGGCAATGGGGGTGGAGGCTTTAGGGACGGCGGATGATTTAGGGTTTGGAGGTGCGATTCGAAGTAGAAGAGAGAGAGAACAGGGGCGGGAGGTGCGGTGGTCCTCCCTGGAGGCGGCGCCGGAGGCTCAGCAGCTCCGGTGTAAGTAGCGGCGGCGGAAATCACCCCCCCCCCCCCCCAGTCGCGCTATTTCAATTTTTTTATATTTTCTGTTTCGATTATGAAAAGAGGAGGGCCTGAGGGGTTAAAAGGAAGGAGATATATATATATATTTATTTCAAAAAGGTTGATGTAACGACCCGTATTCTACACATCATAGGATTGTAGAATATTTATTTCTTTCCCGTGAGAAGTCGTATGGTCATGTAACTTTGGGAAACATCTATTAGAGTCATTTCCCATGCTTATGATTTTTGTCGATTTTTAAATGACCATTTTGCCCCAGTTGGTACTGTTTTGGCCATAACTTTTGATTGGAAAGGAATTTTGACCTGAAACCACTTCCATTTGATTCGTTTGATAGTTTCTCTTTCCGTAGAGTGGTCATAATAGCCAAACGGACTTACCATTTGGGAGATATGGCTGAAACAAGGTTTGGAGGGTGAAAACTGCTTAACCGGGCCAAATCGGGTGATTAGTGAGTAGGCCCATAACCCATTTCGGGATTAGGGTTATGGGAGGGCTGAAATGAGATGGAGAATCATTCCATTTCAGTTTTCTAGCCTCCACTTATCACCAAGGATCCCTAAAAATGGCCTCCAACCTCTAGATCACCTCCAAATCACCTTTAGGTTAAGGATTTGGCTTAGCAACCCCTAATCAAGAAGGATCTTCACCAAATCAACAAAGGAGCTGCTGTTTGGCATTGAAATTCACATCAAATCAGAAAACTATTTCAGATCTTAGTTTATTTGTGGCTAAGGTGAGTGATTTGCATAGTTTTACACTAATTATGGCTAATTAGGGGTGATTAGTGCTAATTAGCGAATTTAAGTATGATAAAATTCGGGAAAAATGTTCATAAATTCTTAAATGATGTTTTAGACCTCTGATATGAATTTGGGTTAATTTGGTTAAGTTTTGCTAATCCTATCATTAGTTTCACCTAAACATGCTTAAGGGGGAAATATGGGATTTTGGGTATGTTTGATCCATTTTAACCTATGATATGGATGTGAATGATGTTTGTGGTTGATTATGCATGTTGCTATGACTGTATGAAATGCTTTGTGATTGATTTCAATAGTTAGAATGGTCGAAAACGTCGTCGAATGGCGTAAACACTTGCTGGAACAGTTTCAGAAAACAGTGCAAAGTTCGGATCGGATAAGGGGGCTCGGATCGGATATGTAGAACTGAGCAAAGAATCCGATCGGATCGGAACCCAACACTTGGGAAAAGTGGCAAAAAGGAAGGCCACGCTAGCTAAACTGGGATCGGATCGGATAGAGGAAGACGGATCGGATCGAAGGGGACGGATCGGATCGAAAACACAAAGGCGAATCAGAGTAGGAGCACAAAAGCGGATCGGATAGGAGCATATGAAGGGGAGCATGAAGACGGATCGAAAGCACAAACCAAGAAGGACCCGACCCGACCCAAAAGGAAGCACCGACCCGACCCGAAGAAGAAGAAGCAGCTTACTCGAACTCAGAGGAATGCCGACCCGAACCGCATCAGAAGGGGGACCCGACCCGAACGGATAAAGAACACCGACCCGAACCGATGACCTGAGGAAGAACCCGACCCGACCCAGTATTGACCAATAATCCGAGATGCAAAGGTAGTCCAATAGGGGAAGTTAGAGCTCAGGATCCCGGAACCAGTTGGGAACCAACGAGTTCACTTCATGGTTGGACTTTGCTGCGGGACGTGTGCTAAGGAGTTGTCGATGTTCATAACTTCGGTTCACCACTAAAAGGAATGATGGGCTACTTATCAGTGCAGTAGGGTCATTACGACCTGAGGGGCAAGGTGATGGTAGCAAGACTACGTTATCAGTGCAGTAGGGTCATTACGACCTGAGGGGCAAGGTGATGCGTAGTAAGACTATGAGCCAGCGCAGATGGGGTGAATAGCTCCATGGGGCAAGTGGACATAGTAAGGATTAGTAAGGCTATGAGCCAGCGCAGATGGGGTGAATAACTCCATGGGGCAAGTGGACATAGCGAGGAATTAGTGGCTACGTTATCAGTGCAGTGAAGCCATTTATGACTTCATGGGGCAAAGTGATCGTAGCAAGGAATGTTGGGTGATCGAAGTGGTGAATATCGTATGCTTTACGCACTGAGTGAGAGATGTGAGGATGGATGCTATGTTTGATTGTTTGCCATCCCTATGACATGCACACCTCCCCCACCTCCGTATCTTTACATTGTTTGATATGATACCTTAGAGTGTTGTACAGTATGTAGTGCTAACTCTTTGGTTGCAGGTCCAGGTTCAGGTATGTTTTAGTCTACCTGTTATTGTTCACTTTAGATGCTTATCGCTCATACCAGGCTTTATGTCTGACCCAGAGTTTTATGTCTCCTCTTATTACTCTGGGTGCTCACACGAGCAGACTAGAGACAGGGTAGCCGGTGATGTGCGAGTAGCTGATTCGGAGGCGGGCAGGAGGCTTCCACGTATGATATATATATACACATTCTCCCTGTGTCGTTGGTGGTCGCTACTTGGGCATTAGTAGTGTACCTCATTTATCTTACTTTTGCTTTGAGACAGTTTGAAAAGTTGTAATAAGCTGTATTTTGGAATTCCGCTGCTATGATGTTTAGTTCTGATTTTCAGCTTATGCACTGTCTCTCCTGTTTTATGTCAAGTATGTTACTATTATATTTTGTTCTATGCGCTGTGAGACATTCTACAGGTTCTTTGTATGTTCATTTCCTTCTTCCTTTTTCCTTCTGGCGACCCGTTCCGTGCTAACTGGACATGTGTACAGCGCACATTTGGAGTAAATGTCGGTTGGTGCGGGGCGGGGCGTCACACTTGGTATCAGAGCTCTAGGTTGCGTAGTTAACCTAGGGAAAGGCACTAGGGAGAGATAGTACGTATATGAGAGCGCGTATTTGTGATTACTTTGGTTTTCAAAAGCTATGTATATATATACTATTAGTAGTATAAGATGAAGTTGCATTGCACTAGTACCACTATGGGGTCGTTAATCGTTTTCCTTTTACAGATTGACGATGAGCCGATATGTGAGAGGTACTGGTAGAGGGGCCAATAATGGAAATGCCGCTGACATGAGGGCGATGTTTACCGACCTCATGAGAGACATGCTTAGAGAAGTGCAAGGGGCAGTTCCTAATCCCGGAGTTGGTGGTGGCCCAGTAGTGCAGGCGCCTAGGGTCGATTTCGCCAAGTTGTGCAAGGATTACACTAATCTTGGTGGGAAGCCGTTCCACGGAACGGAGTCGGCCACGGATGTTCAGGACTGGATGGATAGCTGTGACCGTATCTTTGATGACTTGGGTCTTGAGGATGCGATGAAGAGAATGCTAGCATCTCGTCAGCTGCAAGGGCGAGCGATGATTTGGTGGAATGCCATTAGGACAGCTACTCCAGAGGACCAGGTTACTTGGGTTCAGTTCAAGGCTCGCTTTAGCGAGAAGTTTATTCCAGCTGCCCAGAAGTCGGTGTTGTTCAAGAGGTTCTTGGAACTCAAGCAGAATGGAAGTGCGGTTTCTGACTATATTGCTGAGTTCGACACTTTGTCGAAGTATGGACTGTCTCTTATCGATACTCCCGAAAAGAAGAATGAGAAGTTCATTACTGGTTTGGATGGGTACTTGGGGGAAAGGCTTATCAACCACATCGATGAGACTTTTGAATCGATCGTGGGGAAAGCTTTGAGATCAGAGAGTCTTTACCCTAAGTCAAAGACTGAGGCTGCATCTGCAGAAGGGCCAAAGCCGCAAGTAGGTGGTGGAGGCAAGAATAGCTCTCAGAATAAGAGGAAGCAGGACCAATCTAAAGGTGGCCAGAAAAAGAGCAAGAAGGATGTTGAGTGCTTCAGCTGTGGAAAGAAAGTCCATTATGCTAAGGAATGTCGGGCCAAGCCAGCGGAAAGGAAGTGCTACAACTGTGGTCAAGTGGGACATCAGAAAGATAAGTGTCCGCAACCTCTTAAGGAGAAGCAGATTGTGAAAGCATATGCTCTTGATGCTATTCCTTCTTCGTCGAATGCCCCAACTGCGGCGGAGAAAGGAAAGAATGTTGTTATTCAAGGTATGCTTTCTATTTATGATGTACCAGTTCGAGTTTTGTTTGATACTGGGGCTTCCCGTTCCTTCATATCTAGTGACATGGTAGATAGGTTGGGACTGGAACCCAAGATAGTCGATAGACCATTGATAGTAACGAACCCGATTGGTGGTTCGACTAGCCTTAGTATGATTTGCAGGAATTTGGTCTTATCGAGTCATGGATGTATGTTTGTATGTGATTGCTTTGTTTTGGGCTTTACTGGGTATGGCATTATATTGGGAGTCGATTGGCTCCAAAGATACGGGGTGGTGGTAGACTGTGAGGGCTTTTTGGTGACAGTGAGGGCGGATGATGGGCGGAGGGTAGTGTTTGGTAGTCTACCCAGTGATGGGGTTATGGCTAGTTTTGTAAATTCCCTCGACATCCCGCAGGATGAGTTGTCAGATGTGCCCGTGGTTGGCCAGTATCCGGACATCTTCGAGGAGGTGACCGGGCTTCCACCACACCGAGAGATTGAGTTCCGTATTGATTTAGTGAAAGATGCCAGACCTATAGTGATGCCACTTCGTCGTATGGCACCAAGGGAGCAGCGAGAGCTCGGGGTGCAAGTCAGCAATCTTTTGAAGAAGGGATTGATTAGAAGGAGTGTCTCCGAGTGGGGAGCACCAGTGGTGTTTGCCACTAAGGCAGATGGTTCCCTTCGTTTGTGTGTGGACTATCGCGAGTTGAATAAGGTGACGAGGAAGAATAAGTATCCTCTACCGCGGATAGATGATTTGTTTGATCAGCTGGAAGGAGCAAGAGTGTTCTCCCAGTTGGACCTCGCGACAGGATTTCATCAGCTTCGAGTAGCAGATGAGAGTGTAACGAAAACGGCATTTATGACGCCGTCTGGATTTTATGAGTGGTTGGTCATGCCATTTGGGTTGACCAATGCACCATCCTACTTTGTGGATCTTATGAATCGAGTATTCAGAGATCAGTTGAATAAGTTTGTTCTTGTGTTCGTGGATGATATCCTTGTTTACTCAAGGACAGAGGAGGAACACAAGGGGCACTTATGGATAGTGATGGAGGTGTTGAGGAAACACCAATTGAAAGCGAAATTCTCTAAGTGTCATTTTTGGAGAAGGGAAGTAAGATTCTTGGGTCATGTTGTTTCAGAATGTGGTATTGCCGTGGACCCTGCGAAGGTGGCTACGGTACAGGATTGGCCTACACCCAAGAATGCTACAGATGTAAGAAGTTTCTTGGGATTAGCTGGATATTATCGTAAGTTTATCCAGGACTTCTCCAAGATAGCAGCACCGTTGACTCAGTTGACTAAGAAGAATCAGTCCTTCGTCTGGGACGGAGTGTGTGAGGATGCCTTCAAAAGTCTGAAGGAGAGGTTGACGCGTGCGCCAGTGTTAGTCATTCCTAAGGGGAATGAAGAGATGACGGTATACACGGATGCTTGTGGTACCGGATTGGGTGCAGTATTGATGCAAGGAGGTAGGGTTGTAGCTTATGCTAGTCGACAGCTAAAGCCGCATGAGAAGAAGTATCCTACCCATGATTTGGAATTGGCAGCGATTGTATTTGCGCTGAAGATGTGGAGACACTATCTCTTGGGAGAAAGATTCGAGTTGTTTACCGATCATAAGTCGTTAAAGTATCTCTTCTCTCAGAAAGATCTGAATCTCCGTCAGCAGAGATGGTTAGAGTTCTTGGCTTCGTATGATTTTGATATCGCGTATACACCTGGGAAGGGTAATGCGGTAGCCGATGCCTTGAGTAGGAGACATGCCAGCTTAGGGGCAATGTTTCTTGAATGGAAGCAACTGGAGTTTATCGCGGGGTTTGATTTCAGACCAAAGTGCGAATTGGATCCAGTTATGCTAGCTAGTTTGACGATCAGACCTACTTTGATAGAGCGGATTGGTTCCAGCCAGAGGGACGATCCTAATCTATTGGAAATCATCTCCAAGTTAGAGATGGGTATCGATGAGGAGATGAATGTGTATGGGCTTGATCGGGATGGATGGCTTCAGAAGAATGGAAGAGTAGTTGTGCCCAACGTGAATGGTTTGAGGGATGAAGTGCTTAGAGAATGTCATCACTCAAAACTGACTATGCATCCCGGTGGTAATAAGATGTATCGAGACATGAAGCGAACTTACTACTGGGAAGGGATGAAAAGAGACGTTGGGAAGTTTATATCCAAATGCATGAATTGTCAGCTAGTTAAAGCCGAGCAAAAGAAGCCTAGTGGGTTGTTGCAACCATTAGAAATTCCCGAATGGAAATGGGAACAAGTTTCGATGGATTTCATCGATGGTTTACCTAGGACTAGATCGGGACATGATAGCATTTGGGTAATTGTGGATCGATTGACTAAGAGCGCAAGATTTATACCAGTCAAATCGACCAGAACGGCAGCCAAGTTGGCAGAATTGTATATGAAGTGGGTAGTGAGATTTCATGGAGTACCCAAAAGCATTGTGAGTGACCGAGACCCGTTGTTCACTAGTGGGTTTTGGAAGAGCTTACAGGAGGCTCTAGGGTCAAGATTACATCTCAGTACCGCATATCATCCTCAGACCGACGGTCAGACGGAGAGGGTGAATCGTATATTGGAAGATCTCTTGAGAGCGTGTATATTGGATTTTGGTGGATCATGGGATGACCATTTGCATCTAGTAGAGTTTGCATATAATAATAGCTACCAATCCAGTATCGGTATGGCTCCATATGAAGCTTTGTACGGAAGACCGTGTAACTCACCATCATGTTGGATAGAGACTGGCGAGAAGTTTGTGCTTGGACCAGATGTGGTGAGAGAAACTTCAGATAAGATTAAGATCATTCAGCAACGAATGAAAGCTGCCCAAGATAGGCAGAAGAGTTATGCTGATAAGAGGAGGAGAGAATTGAAATTCTCCGTTGGTGACTTGGTGTTTGTCAAGATCTCTCCGTTGAGGAGCGTGATACGATTTGGCAGGAGAGGCAAATTAGCACCAAGATTTGTTGGCCCATTCCCTGTTTTTGAACTAGTCAGGAATTTGGCATATAGAGTTGGCTTACCAGAGAAAATGGCAGGAGTTCACAATGTATTTCATGTTTCCCAACTGAGGAAGTTCGTTCACGACTCAGATATGACTATTTCACCTGATCAGTTAGAGGACTTCGAAGTAGAGCCCGAGGCGGTTGGGAACCGCAAGCCGATTCGTATTGTGGGGCACGATACAAAGCAACTTCGAAGGAAGTCGGTGAAGCTAGTCAAGGTTCAGTGGAGCGAGAACGAGAATGATTGTACTTGGGAGACAGAGGAGAGCATTAGGAAGGCTTATCCAGAACTCTTTGCCTGGTAAGATTTACTTTGCGATTTAGTTATTCCGCATGCTAGGATAGACTTGTTTTGCATGTTGATGGTTGTTTTATGATTGATAGGCATGCGGGACCTTTGTGTGTGTTTGGATTAGGGAATTTCGGGGGCGAAATTTCTTAAGGGGGGAAGAGTGTAACGACCCGTATTCTACACATCATAGGATTGTAGAATATTTATTTCTTTCCCATGAGAAGTCGTATGGTCATGTAACTTTGGGAAACATCTATTATAGTCATTTCCCATGCTTATGATTTTTGTCGATTTTTAAATGACCATTTTGCCCCAGTTGGTACTGTTTTGGCCATAACTTTTGATTGGAAAGGAATTTTGACCTGAAACCACTTCCATTTGATTCGTTTGATAGTTTCTCTTTCCGTAGAGTGGTCATAATAGCCAAACGGACTTACCGTTTGGGAGATATGGCTGAAACAAGGTTTGGAGGGTGAAAACTGCTTAACCGGGCCAAATCGGGTGATTAGTGAGTAGGCCCATAACCCATTTCGGGATTAGGGTTATGAGAGGGCTGAAATGAGATGGAGAATCATTCCATTTCAGTTTTCTAGCCTCCACTTATCACCAAGGATCCCTAAAAATGGCCTCCAACCTCTAGATCACCTCCAAATCACCTTTAGGTTACGGATTTGGCTTAGCAACCCCTAATCAAGAAGGATCTTTACCAAATCAACAAAGGAGCTGCTGTTTGGCATTGAAATTCACATCAAATCAGAAAACTATTTCAGATCTTAGTTTATTTGTGGCTAAGGTGAGTGATTTGCATAGTTTTACACTAATTATGGCTAATTAGGGGTGATTAGTGCTAATTAGCGAATTTAAGTATGATAAAATTCGGGAAAAATGTTCATAAATTCTTAAATGATGTTTTAGACCTCTGATATGAATTTGGGTTAATTTGGTTAAGTTTTGCTAAGCCTATCATTAGTTTCACCTAAACATGCTTAAGGGGGAAATATGGGATTTTGGGTATGTTTGATCCATTTTAACCTATGATATGGATGTGAATGATGTTTGTGGTTGATTATGCATGTTGCTATGACTGTATGAAATGCTTTGTGATTGATTTCAATAGTTAGAATGGTCGAAAACGTCGTCGAATGGCGTAAACACTTGCTGGAACAGTTTCAGAAAACAGTGCAGAGTTCGGATCGGATCGGATAAGGGGGCTCGGATCGGATATGTAGAACTGAGCAAAGAATCCGATCGGATCGGAACCCAACACTTGGGAAAAGTGGCAAAAAGGAAGGCCACGCTAGCTAAACTGGGATCGGATCGGATAGAGGAAGACGGATCGGATCGAAGGGGACGGATCGGATCGGAAACACAAAGGCGAATCAGAGTAGGAGCACAAAAACGGATCGGATAGGAGCATATGAAGGGGAGCATGAAGACGGATCGAAAGCACAAACCAAGAAGGACCCGACCCGACCCGACCCGACCCGACCCGAAAGGAAGCACCGACCCGACCCGAAGAAGAAGAAGCAGCTGACTCGAACTCAGAGGAATGCCGACCCGAACCGCATCAGAAGGGGGACCCGACCCGAACGGATAAAGAACACCGACCCGAACCGATGACCTGAGGAAGAACCCGACCCGACCCAGTATTGACCAATAACCCGAGATGCAAAGGTAGTCCAATAGGGGAAGTTAGAGCTCAGGATCCCGGAACCAGTTGGGAACCAACGAGTTCACTTCATGGTTGGACTTTGCTGCGGGACGTGTGCTAAGGAGTTGTCGATGTTCATAACTTCGGTTCACCACTAAAAGGAATGATGGGCTACTTATCAGTGCAGTAGGGTCATTACGACTTGAGGGGCAAGGTGATGGTAGCAAGACTACGTTATCAGTGCAGTAGGGTCATTACGACCTAAGGGGCAAGGTGATGCGTAGTAAGACTATGAGCCAGCGCAGATGGGGTGAATAGCTCCATGGTGCAAGTGGACATAGTAAGGATTAGTAAGGCTATGAGCCAGCGCAGATGGGGTGAATAACTCCATGGGGCAAGTGGACATAGCGAGGAATTAGTGGCTACGTTATCAGTGCAGTGAAGCCATTTATGACTTCATGGGGCAAAGTGATTGTAACGACCCGTGTTCTACACATCATAGGATTGTAGAATATTTATTTCTTTCCCGTGTGAAGTTGTATGGTCATGTAACTTTGGGAAACATTTATTAGAGTCATTTCCCCTGTTCATGATTTTTGTCGATTTTTAAATGACCATTTTGCCCCTAGTCTGTACTGTTTTGGCCATAACTTTTGATAGGGAAGGACTTTTGACCTGAAACCACTTCCATTAGATTCGTTTGATGGTTTCTCTTTCCGTAGAGTGGTCATAATAGCCAAACGGACTTACCGTTTGGGAGATATGGCTGAAACAAGGTTTGGAGGGTGAAAAACTGCTTAACCGGGCCAAATCGGGTGATTAGTGAGTAGGCCCGTAACCCATTTCGGGATTAGGGTTATGGGAGGGCTGAAATGAGATGGAGAATCATTCCATTTCAGTTTTCTAGCCTCCACTTATCACCAAGGATCCCTAAAAATGGCCTCCAACCTCTAGATCACCTCCAAATCATCTTTTGGTCAAGGATTTGGCTTAGCAACCCCTAATCAAAGAAGATCTTCACCTAATCAACCTTGGAGCTGCTGTTAGCATAGGGATTCGCATCAAATCAGAGAATTATTTCAGATCTTAGTTTGTTTTGTGGCTAAGGTGAGTGATTAGCTTGCTTTTTGCACTAATTATGGCTAAATTGGGGTGATTAGTGCTAATCAGCGTTTTTAAAGGAAAATAAATTCCAGAAAAATGTTTATAAAATCATAAACGATGTTGTAGACCTCTGATATGAGTTTGGGTTAATTTGGTTAAGTTTTGCTAATCATACCATTAGTTATGCTCACATATGCTTAAGGGAAAACATGGGGTTTTGGGTGTGTTTGATCCATTTTTACCACTTCATATGGTAGTTTTGGTGTTTGAGGTCACTTGTATGTGTTGCTATTACTCTTTGGTAGGCTTTGTGATTGGTTTCAATAGTTAGAATGGTCGAAAACGCCGTCGAGAGGCGTATAAACACTTGCTGGAAAGTTGCAGGAATGGGTGCAGGAAATCGGATCGGATCGCCCCCTACCCGACCCGAACCGCCCATTTCCCTTCACCACGAACCGAACCGGATCGTTATAGCGAAGCAAGCTGCGCCACGAGCTGAAGGATCCGACCCGCTCCGAGATGGTGAGCCCAAGACGCCACAAACCGACCTGCCTGAAGTGATGGCGCCACGACCGAGCTCTCGCGTGCGAACCGACCTGGCGTAAGAGGCACGATCCGAACCATGGCGTGAAGAAGGCTCCGACCCGATCCAAGGACTGATGCTTGGTGGTTGAAGGCGGCACGAACCACGACAGGATGGAGGGTGCGAACCGAACCGAGATGGTGGACCCGGACCGATCCGATGGGTGGTCACGAACCCGACCCGACCCGAATTGGTGGAAGAGATGATGATCCGAACCGATCCGAAGGAGGAAGATCCATAACCCGAAATGCAAAGGTAGTTCAAGTGGAAGTTCGAGCTCAGGATCCAGACGGGAACCAATGAGTTCACTTCGTGATTGGGCTTTGCTGCGGGACGTGTGCTAAGGAGTTGTCGGTGTCTATGACTTTGGATCACTATGTATTAGAGGTGTATGGACGGACTCGGGCTTTGGATATGGTGCGACTAGGGAGCTATCTACCAATGGAGTGGTATCATGGATACGTTGGGCGTGGTCCCATAGGTTTGGCGTTGGTGGTAGTAGGAATGGACATAGTCGTACAAAGTCGAGTTCTGTCGTTTTCTGGGAAGGGTTATGGTGATCAAAGAAGTAGATACCGTATGCTTTACGCACTGAGTGAGAGATGCGAGGATGGTTGCTATGCTTGATTGTTTGACATACACATCCCCACCCCCGTATACTTATATTATGTGTTTGTGACCTCACAGAGTATTGTACCGTGTAGTACTAACTCTTTGGTTGCAGGTCCAGGTTCAGGTATGACTTAGTATACCTGTTATTATTCTGTTTATGCTTGCTACCACTCGTACCAGACTAATGTCTGACCCAGAGTTTTATGTTTCTTCTTATTACTCTGGGTGCTCACACGAGCAGACTAGAGACAGGGATAGCTGGTAGTGCGCGAGTAGATGGACTGAGGACGAGCAGGAGGCTCCACGTATGCTAGATAGTTATTCTCCCTGTGTCGTGATCGGTATCTACTTTGGGCATTAGTAGCATACCTATTTTGTTTATCTTAGAGACAGTATTTTGAAGTTGTAATAAGCTGTATTCGATTTTCTGCTACTCTGATGATGTTAGTTCAAGTTTTCAGCTTATGCACTGTCTCATCTGTTTTATGTCAAGTATATGTTGGTTATTATATTTTATCCCATGCGCTGTGAGACATATTACAGGTTCTTTATTTGGTTCATCTTCTTTCTTTCTCTTCTTTGGCGACCGTCCCATGCCAATTGGACATGTGTACAGCGCACAATTGGAGTAAATGTCGGTTGGTACGGGGCGGGCCGTCACATTTGGTATCAGAGCTCTAGGTTGCGTAATTCACCTAGGGAAAGACACTAGGGAGAGATAGTACGTATATGAGAGCGCGTATTTGTGATTATTTTGGTTTTCAAAAGCTATATCTTTATATAGTATTAGTATGTTTAAGAGTGAAGTCGCATTGCACTGCACTGGCACCACTATGGAGATGGTTAATCGTTTTCTCTTTAACAGACTTGACGATGAGCCGAGGAAGAGGTGCTGGTAGAGGGGCCAATAATGGGAATCCCCCTGACATGAGGGCTATGTTTACCAACCTCATGAGAGAGATGCTTGTGGATATTCAGAGGGCGGCTCCTAATGTTGCCAATGCTGGATGTGCAGCGGTGCAAGCGCCTAGGGTCGATTTCGCCAAGCTGAGTAAGGATTACACTAATCTTGGTGGAAAGCCGTTTCACGGAACAGAGTCGGCCACGGATGTTCAGGATTGGTTGGATAGCTGTGATCGGATCTTCGATGACTTGGGTATCGAGGATGCGATGAAGAGAAGGCTAGCGTCTCGTCAGCTGCAAGGACGAGCGATGAATTGGTGGAATGCTATTAGGGCAGCCACACCAGAAGATCAAGTTACTTGGGATCAGTTTAAAGCTCGCTTTAGCGACAAGTATATCCCAGCTGCCCAGAAGTCGGAATTGTTTAGGAAGTTCTTGGAGCTTAAGCAGAATGGAAGGGCAGTATCGGATTATGTTGCTGAGTTCGACACTTTGTCGAAGTATGGGTTATCTCTAATCGATACTCCCGAAAAGAAAAATGAGAAGTTCATCACTGGTTTGGATGAATACTTAGGGGAGAGGCTGATTAATCACATCGATGAGACGTTTGAGTCGATCGTGGGAAAAGCTTTGAGGTCAGAAAGTCTTTACCCTAAGCCGAAGACTGGGGTTGTTGCGGCATCTGCTGAAGAGTCAAAGCCGCAAGCAAGCGGTGGAGGCAAGAATAACTCTCAGAATAAGAGGAAGCAGAACCAAGCTAAGGATGGCCGGAAGAAAAGCAGGAAAGAAGTCGAGTGCTTCAAATGTGGAAAGAAGGGCCATTATGCAAGGGAATGTAGGGCCAAGACAGTGGGAAAGAAGTGCTTTAACTGTGGCCAGGAGGGACATTTTAAGGATAAGTGCCCGCAACCTCTGAAGGAGAATCGGATTGTGAAAGCATATGCCATCAATGCTGTTCCTTCTTCGTCGAATGCCCCAACTGCGGCGGAGAAAGGAAAGGGAGTCGTCATTCAAGGTATGCTTTCCATTTATGATCTTCCTGTTAGAGTTTTGTTCGATACCGGGGCTTCCCATTCCTTCATATCTAGTGACCTGGTAGATAGGTTGGGATTGGAACCCGAGTTAGTCGATAGACCATTAGCTGTGACGAACCCGATTGGTGGTTCAACAAACCTCAGTATGATCTGTCGTAATGTGGTCTTATCGAGTCATGGATGTATGTTTGTTTGTGATTGCTTTGTTTTGGGCTTTACTGGGTATGGCATTATTTTGGGAGTCGATTGGCTCCAAAGATACGGGGTGGTGGTAGACTGTGAGGGCTTTTTGGTGACAGTTAGGGCGGATGATGGGCGGAGGGTAGTGTTTGGTAATCTACCCTGTGATGGGGTAATGGCTAGTTTTGTAAATTCCCTCGACATTCCGCATGATGAGTTATCAGGTTTGCCCGTGGTTGGCCAGTACCCGGACATCTTCGAGGAAGTGACCGGACATCCACCACACCGAGAGATTGAGTTTCGTATTGATTTAGTGAGAGATGCCAGACCTATAGTGATGCCACTTCGTCGTATGGCACCACGAGAACAGCGAGAGCTCGAGGTGCAAGTTAGCGATCTTTTGAAGAAGGGATTTATTAGAAGAAGTGTTTCCGAGTGGGGAGCACCAGTTGTGTTTGCTACTAAGGCAGATGGTTCCCTTCGATTGTGTGTGGACTATCGCGAGTTAAATAAGGTGACGAGGAAGAATAAGTATCCTCTACCATGGATAGATGATTTGTTTGATCAACTGGAAGGAGCGAGAGTGTTCTCCCAGTTGGACCTCGCGACAGGATTTCATCAGCTCCGTGTAGCAGCTGATAGTATAGCTAAAACGGCATTTAGGACGCCGTCTGGGTTTTATGAGTGGTTGGTCATGCCATTCGGGTTGACCAATGCACCAGCATACTTCATGGATCTTATGAATAGAGTATTCAGAGACCAACTGAATAAGTTTGTTCTTGTGTTCGTAGACGATATCCTTGTTTACTCGAGGACAGAAGAGGAACACAAGGAACATTTGAGAATTGTGTTGGAGGTGTTGAGAAGACACCAATTGAAAGCGAAATTCTCTAAGTGTCATTTTTGGAGGAGAGAAGTGAGATTCTTGGGCCATGTTGTTTCAGAGAATGGTATTGCCGTGGACCCTGCAAAGGTGGCTACGGTACAAGATTGGTCTACGCCCAAGAATGCAACAGACGTAAGAAGTTTCTTGGGGTTAGCTGGAAATTATCGTAAGTTTATCAAAGACTTCTCCAAGACAGCGGCACCGTTGACTCAGTTGACTAAGAAGAATCAAGCCTTCGTTTGGGACGGAGGGTGTGAAAATGCATTCAAGAGTCTAAAGGAAAAGTTGACGCGTGCGCCAGTGTTGGTCATTCCTAAGGGAAATGAAGAGATGACGGTATACACGGATGCTTGTGGTACCGGACTGGGTGCGGTATTGATGCAAGGAGGTAGGGTTGTAGGTTATGCTAGTCGACAGCTAAAGCCACATGAGAAGAAGTATCCTACCCATGATTTGGAATTGGCAGCGATTGTATTTGCGCTGAAGATGTGGAGACATTACCTCTTGGGAGAAAGATTTGAGCTGTTTACCGATCATAAATCGTTAAAGTATCTCTTCTCTCAGAAAGATCTGAATCTCCGTCAGCAGAGATGGTTAGAGTTCTTGGCTTCGTATGATTTTGATATCGCGTATACACCTGGGAAGGGTAATGCGGTAGCCGATGCCTTGAGTAGGAGACATGCCAGCTTAGGGGCAATGTTTCTTGAATGGAAGCAGCTGGAGTATATCGCGGGGTTTGATTTCAGACTAAGGTGCGAATTGGATCCAGTTATGCTAGCTAGCTTGACGATCAGACCCACTTTGATAGAGCGGATTGGTTCTAGCCAGAGGAACGATCCTAACCTATTAGAAATCATCTCCAAGTTAGAGATGGGTATCGAAGAGGAGATGAATGTGTATGGGCTTGATCGAGATGGATGGCTTCGGAAGAATGGAAGACTAGTTGTGCCCAACGTGATTGGTTTGAGAGATGAAGTGCTTAGAGAATGTCATCACTCAAAACTGACTATACATCCCGGTGGTAATAAGATGTATCGAGACATGAGACAGACTTACTACTGGGAAGGGATGAAAAGAGACGTTGGGAAGTTTATATCCAAATGCATGAATTGCCAGCTAGTTAAAGCCGAGCAAAAGAAGCCTAGTGGGTTGATGCAACCATTAGAAATTCCCGAATGGAAATGGGAACAAGTTTCGATGGATTTCATCGATGGTTTACCGAGGACTAGATCGGGACATGATAGCATTTGGGTAATTGTGGATCGACTGACCAAGAGTGCAAGATTTATACCAGTTAAGTCGAACAGAACTGCAGCTAAGTTAGCGGAACTATATATGAAGTGGGTAGTGAGATTTCATGGAGTACCCAAAGGCATTGTGAGTGACCGAGATCCGTTGTTTACTAGTGGATTTTGGAAGAGCTTACAAGAGGCTTTAGGATCAGAATTACATCTCAGTACCGCATATCATCCTCAAACCGATGGTCAGACAGAGAGGGTGAATCGGATATTGGAAGATCTCTTGAGGGCTTGTATATTGGATTTCGGTGGAGCATGGGATGACCATTTGCATCTAGTGGAGTTTGCATATAATAATAGCTACCAATCCAGTATCGGTATGGCTCCATATGAAGCTTTGTACGGAAGACCGTGCAACTCACCATCATGTTGGATAGAGACTGGCGAGAAGTTTGTGCTTGGACCAGATGTGGTGAGAGAAACTTCCGATAAGATCAAGATCATTCAGCAACGAATGAAAGCTGCTCAGGATAGGCAGAAAAGCTATGCTGATAAGAGGAGAAGAGACTTGAAATTCTCCGTTGGTGACTTGGTGTTTGTCAAGATCTCTCCGTTGAAAAGCGTGATACGATTTGGCAGGAGAGGCAAGTTAGCACCAAGATTTGTGGGTCCTTTCCAAGTTCTCGAGGAAGTTGGGAATTTGGCGTATAGAGTTGGCTTACCAGAGAAAATGGCAGGAGTTCACAATGTGTTTCATGTTTCCCAACTTAGGAAGTTCGTTCACGACTCAAATGTGACTATTTCACCTGATCAGTTAGAGGACTTCGAAGTAGAACCTGAGGCGGTTGAGAACCGCAAGCCGATTCGTATTGTGGGGCATGATACGAAGCAACTTCGAAGAAAGTCGGTGAAGCTAGTCAAAGTTCAGTGGGGCGAGGACGAAAATGATTGTGCTTGGGAGACAGAGGAGAGCATTAGAAAGGCTTATCCAGAACTCTTTGCCTGGTAAGATTTACTTTGCGATTTAGTTATTCCGCATGCTAGGATAGACTTGTTTTGCTTGTTTTGCATGTTTGATGGTTGTTTTATGATTGATAGGCATGCGGGACCCTTGTGTGTGTTTTGATTAGGGAATTTGGGGGGCGAAATTTCTTAAGGGGGGGAGAGTGTAACGACCCGTGTTCTACACATCATAGGATTGTAGAATATTTATTTCTTTCCCGTGTGAAGTTGTATGGTCATGTAACTTTGGGAAACATTTATTAGAGTCATTTCCCCTGTTCATGATTTTTGTCGATTTTTAAATGACCATTTTGCCCCTAGTCAGTACTGTTTTGGCCATAACTTTTGATAGGGAAGGAATTTTGACCTGAAACCACTTCCATTAGATTCGTTTGATGGTTTCTCTTTCCGTAGAGTGGTTATAATAGCCAAACGGACTTACCGTTTGGGAGATATGGCTGAAACAAGGTTTGGAGGGTGAAAAACTGCTTAACCGGGCCAAATCGGGTGATTAGTGAGTAGGCCCATAACCCATTTCGGGATTAGGGTTATGGGAGGGCTGAAATGAGATGGAGAATCATTCCATTTCAGTTTTCTAGCCTCCACTTATCACCAAGGATCCCTAAAAATGGCCTCCAACCTCTAGATCACCTCCAAATCATCTTTTGGTCAAGGATTTGGCTTAGCAACCCCTAATCAAAGAAGATCTTCACCTAATCAACCTTGGAGCTGCTGTTAGCATAGGGATTCGCATCAAATCAGAGAATTATTTCAGATCTTAGTTTGTTTTATGGCTAAGGTGAGTGATTAGCTTGCTTTTTGCACTAATTATGGCTAAATTGGGGTGATGAGTGCTAATCAGCGTTTTTAAAGGAAAATAAATTCCGGAAAAATGTTTATAAAATCATAAACGATGTTGTAGACCTCTGATATGAGTTTGGGTTAATTTGGTTAAGTTTTGCTAATCATACCATTAGTTATGCTCACATATGCTTAAGGGAAAACATGGGGTTTTGGGTGTGTTTGATCCATTTTTACCACTTCATATGGTAGTTTTGGTGTTTGAGGTCACTTGTATGCGTTGCTATGACTCTTTGGTAGGCTTTGTGATTGGTTTCAATAGTTAGAATGGTCGAAAACGCCGTCGAGAGGCGTATAAACACTTGCTGGAAAGTTGCAGGAATGGGTGCAGGAAATCGGATCGGATCGCCCCCTACCCGACCCGAACCGCCCATTTCCCTTCACCACGAACCGAACCGGATCGTTATAGCGAAGCAAGCTGCGCCACGAGCTGAAGGATCCGACCCGCTCCGAGATGGTGAGCCCAAGACGCCACGAACCGACCTGCCTGAAGTGATGGCGCCACGACCGAGCTCTCGCGTGCGAACCGACCTGGCGTAAGAGGCACGATCCGAACCATGGCGTGAAGAAGGCTCCGACCCGATCCAACGACTGATGCTTGGTGGTTGAAGGCGGCACGAACCACGACAGGATGGAGGGTGCGAACCGAACCGAGATGGTGGACCCGGACCGATCCGATGGGTGGTCACGAACCCGACCCGACCCGAATTGGTGGAAGAGATGATGATCCGAACCGATCCGAAGGAGGAAGATCCATAACCCGAAATGCAAAGGTAGTTCAAGTGGAAGTTCGAGCTCAGGATCCAGACGGGAACCAATGAGTTCACTTCGTGATTGGGCTTTGCTGCGGGACGTGTGCTAAGGAGTTGTCGGTGTCTATGACTTTGGATCACTATGTATTAGAGGTGTATGGACGGACTCGGGCTTTGGATATGGTGCGACTAGGGAGCTATCTACCAATGGAGTGGGATCATGGATACGTTGGGCGTGGTCCCATAGGTTTGGCGTTGGTGGTAGTAGGAATGGACATAGTCGTACAAAGTCGAGTTCTGTCGTTTTCTGGGAAGGGTTATGGTGATCAAAGAAGTAGATACCGTATGCTTTACGCACTGAGTGAGAGATGCGAGGATGGTTGCTATGCTTGATTGTTTGACATACACATCCCCACCCCCGTATACTTATATTATGTGTTTGTGACCTCACAGAGTATTGTACCGTGTAGTACTAACTCTTTGGTTGCATGTCCAGGTTCAGGTATGACTTAGTATACCTGTTATTATTCTGTTTATGCTTGCTACCACTCATACCAGACTAATGTCTGACCCAGAGTTTTATGTTTCTTCTTATTACTCTGGGTGCTCACACGAGCAGACTAGAGACAGGGATAGCTGGTAGTGCGCGAGTAGATGGACTGAGGACGAGCAGGAGGCTCCACGTATGCTAGATAGTTATTCTCCCTGTGTCGTGATCGGTATCTACTTTGGGCATTAGTAGCATACCTATTTTGTTTATCTTAGAGACAGTATTTTGAAGTTGTAATAAGCTGTATTCGATTTTCTGCTACTCTGATGATGTTAGTTCAAGTTTTCAGCTTATGCACTGTCTCATCTGTTTTATGTCAAGTATATGTTGGTTATTATATTTTATCCCATGCGCTGTGAGACATATTACAGGTTCTTTATTTGGTTCATCTTCTTTCTTTCTCTTCTTTGGCGACCGTCCCATGCCAATTGGACATGTGTACAGCGCACAATTGGAGTAAATGTCGGTTGGTGCGGGGCGGGCCGTCACAGTGATCGTAGCAAGGAATGTTGGGTGATCGAAGTGGTGAATATCGTATGCTTTACGCACTGAGTGAGAGATGTGAGGATGGATGCTATGTTTGATTGTTTGCCATCCCTATGACATGCACACCTCCCCCACCTCCGTATCTTTACATTGTTTGATATGATACCTTAGAGTGTTGTACAGTATGTAGTGCTAACTCTTTGGTTGCAGGTCCAAGTTCAGGTATGTTTTAGTCTACCTGTTATTGTTCACTTTAGATGCTTATCGCTCATACCAGGCTTTATGTCTGACCCAAAGTTTTATGTCTCCTCTTATTACTCTGGGTGCTCACACGAGCAGACTAGAGACAGGGTAGCTGGTGATGTGCGAGTAGCTGATTCGGAGGCGGGCAGGAGGCTTCCACGTATGATATATATATACACATTCTCCCTGTGTCGTTGGTGGTCGCTACTTGGGCATTAGTAGTGTACCTCATTTATCTTACTTTTGCTTTGAGACAGTTTGAAAAGTTGTAATAAGCTGTATTTTGGATTTCCGCTGCTATGATGTTTAGTTCTGATTTTCAGCTTATGCACTGTCTCTCCTGTTTTATGTCAAGTATGTTACTATTATATTTTGTTCTATGCGCTGTGAGACATTCTACAGGTTCTTTGTATGTTCATTTCCTTCTTCCTTTTTCCTTCTGGCGACCCGTTCCGTGCTAACTGGACATGTGTACAGCGCACATTTGGAGTAAATGTCGGTTGGTGCGGGGCGGGGCGTCACGGTTTTCTTTTAGATACGACCTCTAAACGAGGCCCACCGCCTGTCGTCCATAGCTAATTACCCCCATTCCGAACACAATGGGATATGTATTGTAGGCTGATTCGATCGTTACAATCAGTTTCCGTTAAAATCAACATATAACTCTATATATTGAATTTAAACGCGCATTTCAATTTACCAGGGTCACATACGAACTCTATAAATCGCAGAAAAATATTTTCTAGCTTCGTATTGACGATACGGTCCTAACAAAACTAGTTTCGTCGAATTCTGAGACCGTTAGAAAAATGGCCATTTTCCAGTCGATTAAAATCAACTGAAACTGGTCAAACGCGTTTTCCTTTGCCACACTCACATATTGATTCGAAAAATTATGAAATTTGAAACCTAGCAATAACTTGACATCCCGGACCCAACAAAAGTGGTTTCGTCGAAATCCGAGGTCGTTTGCAAAATTCCCATTTTTAAGGGCCTGAATTCCATAGCGACTATTCAGAATTTTCAACTGGACATATCTTTTGATTCCCGCTACGATATTTCGATTTGTCGGATTCGTTGGAAAGATATTATCAATTAGATTCCATTATTTTTGGTTTCGTTAAAATCCGGATTGTTTTGCACCCGGTACATTCAATTGAAGTTTGAAATCGAATTATCGAACTACCGCGCCATTTTCAATTCTATTTATAATTATATATAATTATTTATATTCTAATGACAACGTATATAAATATATACGTTCTATTCAATATTAAAAATAAATTTCTCGTCGATATTATTTAAAATAATTCATTTTAAATGTTCAAAATTCGCTAAAATTGCCAAAATAAAAATTTTAAACTGGCCCAGATTTTCGGGTTGTTACAATCTCCCCCACTTAAAACTTTTCGTCCCCGAAAAGGAACAAAGTCGAAAGTGGTTTGATCAATCAACTCTACGTTCGATCTGGCTTCCATTCTCCAACTTTTCAGTTTCTGAGAATTTTCAAATTTTCAAAAATTTAGCTAACACCCTAAATTTTCGAAAAAATTCGCCATAACCTCCCCTGCACTGGGAGCCACGGGAAAATCCCGAAATTGCCATACAGGCCTTCTGATCTCAAAAAGAAAAAGAAAAAGCCAAGCAGCTAGCCAATAGGCTCATAAAATCATCATCACCCAAACAAAACAGTAAATTATATAGTAAACATGTACCTATTTGTCGGGCAAACAAATTTTATTCTCTGCTCTAGCCTCCTTGCTATGACCTGTTCAATGGATATACATGTATATGCAAGCAAATACGACTAATTTTCAATACAATTCAATATTTGATGCAATTAGGCATAATGGTTCAAAATTATCAAACAAATAAAGAAACAACACAAACATCAATCAATTAGTGAATTTAACATTTCAAATTCATAATTTTGATATAAATACAGAAAATCATGTTTTTGATGTCAATTCACAACAAAGTATTCTAGCTATATTGGTTTTGGTTCTCACACCAGTCTAATGGAAATATATAGATAGCACACCTTCGTCACTCGAAAATAAATACTGGTGATGGTATACTTCATCATCAGGACAATGTCCGGGCGACTAGAGTGTGATTCTATATCTATCCAATATATTAAAACTTCGAATATACGTTCATGACGCGTATATGCAAAACCTTTATATACTAGATTGTCCAAATCAGTATAAATAAATTATTCAAATACGTTTAAAATGGTTTAAATTTTAAAACAAAATTGTTTTCATTTGAAAAATATACTCTTCACACCCGTTCAAGGATACTACTGATCCTATCTCTAACGAGTCATTCTAATTGGATATTACTAATCCAATATCTGATGAATTCTTTCGTATGGTTCTAATGTGTCTTGTTCTCGAGCTCTATAAACCAAAGCTCTGATACCAAATATGACGGCCGGGAATTTCGCTCAATCCGAATCAGTCGTTAAACCGATCTAGACCATTCGAAACCCCTGATCGTTTGAGAACACGACAAATAGAACGCAGACGGAAGAACATTTCATTGCTATTACAACAATTCCATCAGATACAAGAATATACAGAGTATACATGAATAAATTACATTTGATAAATTTCAGAGATTACAATAAATTACATAGCAGCGGAAAAATAATACAAAGCACAACTGAAGTTGATATACGGATACAGAGCTTTCCGGATATCATTCCAGCTGTAAACCAGGATCCTGTGAATGTAAATCTGCAAAACCAAAACTACTAGCTGCCCGTGCGGAAAATGAGGGCACCCAGAGTTTAGGTTAAAACAATAAACTCCAGGTCAGTCATGTGACTGGTGTGAGAACTAAAACAGTTATTTAAAACTTTACTTTAAAAGAGAGTAATTCAAGGGACCACGCCGTATAACACGGACCGGGTTTCCTCCCAAGAATACCAGTGCATAGAATAAACAGCGCAATGCTTTTTCGAAAAATGAAGCTATTATAAGACCCAGGTCCCACCACACAATGCAACGCAAGCCGGAGGATAGGGTTTTCCCTTATAATAGCCAAACATACTTTGTATGTTTAAAACAAATCATTTGATACTATAATAAGTGTATAGTGTCAAAACAATTTCAATCATAAATATAAATCATAGACGGCATGGGTACCATATATCATGTCGCCATACTAGTTCTACAATTAAAACCGCAATACACGTACTGGAAATTGGATTTCCGTCATGAGTCGAGGCAAGGGGAAAGCTCCTCTACGCTTCGAGACACTCTAGCAAATGCCTCGGGACTACACACTCTGGGCAACCCCGGATTCGGCTGGGCCGGTCCTCTCTTACGTTTGAGGATTAGTTATTCCTGAACACACGTTTCCCGGTCCTTACAGACCTATAATCGAGGCGCCTCGCATTCCAACAACCACATAGGTGAAAAATAGATATAAATTTCAGGGCTGGTAAGTCACTGACACCACCATAGCTAGAAAGAAACGTCGTGCTCTCCCAGCGGTACGTATCCCGTTTTTAACTCATACCGAGTTGTGAGGCTCGCGAATTCACGTTATACACAAAGCTTCCACATAGGCCGTGCTTTGATCATCAACCACAAGACTTTGCTTTTCAACAGAAGTCTTGATCCATGCAACTCAGCATGCCACACAGGCAATTCATGCCATGCGATTGATATCTATCGATATATAACCTCTAAGCTCGTACGTCTCAGAGAAGGGCGTTAAGCAAGAGAATAAATTCTCCGCCGCCAAATAGATATATATTTAACAGAAATCAATCAACACAGAATAAAATCCAATGTCGGACACACAATCCATTTACTAGTTCGTTCTGGATCTGAACGAAACCGGAGGCACTTTCCTCGCATATCCATCCATCTCCAAGTACGTCTGGATGACCACCAACTGATTCCCTCATCTTGGGTGTACAGCCCAATCAAGATCATCAGTAATCACCCAAACGATGTGAAGACTTCCGGTCTTCAACCACCGTCTTCATCTTCGACATATCGTCGAATCGGTTATTCAGAATGGGTATAAACCCGGCCTTTCCGAACAACCCACGTATATAATAAAACAGTGCTAGAAAACACAACATACGCCTCATTCCAATTCTGAATATTCTGTTATTTAAATATTCACATCTTTTGGGAAAGGTTCCCACTAATTTTATCCAAGATAAATTCTTTAAAATTTATTCTTTAATCTTCCTTTGGATGTCATTTCAAATTAGTCGGGATTAGCGAACCACACCGAAGTAATTATTTATTTTTATTTCCCAATCCCAACCTATTCATCCCATGAAGCAAAACTGGTAATACTCCGTATCTAACACCACGGTGTTATCGGTAAAATTAATTACCATTTCACGTTCAAATCTAATCAAAGATTTAACTATCGCTCTGGAGCAAAACTGGTGAAACTCCATTCTCGCTCATTTGCCAAATTTGATAATTTAAATTATCAATACCCATTTCAATCTAATTGCCGATTCATCAAAACTCCCTTTACTGGGTTAAAGAACTAATGTCATTTAAAACACAGTTCACGACAAACCCAAATTACATTCTATTTATTATCGGGTTAAAGAACAAATATTATTTAAAACACCGTTCACGATAAACCCACAAATCAATTCTGTTTAAAACCCATTTCAAATCCAGTTCATTTATTTAAAAATAAACGGGTTTAATTTTAGTTAAAAACTAGTTCATTTCGATAAAAATCTATTTTTATCTTTTCAAATATGGAGTTTTTCATCCCAATTTTTCCCAAATCATTTCTTATGATTTTACACAAATTATGAATATTTTTAATAATTTTATCAAGGCCTGTACAGTCGATTTCCAACAACGGCCATCGAACTGCACTTACAGCGACCTTTTTCAAATTTGATTTGGACGTATCTCCAAATCCATCCATTAGATTTCAAATTTCTAATATTCGTTAGAAAGCACTTTTCGATACGAACCCAATGGTTCCGGTTTTAGGAGAATTCGACGGTCGGATCTCCCGTAATGTCCGTTTGAAATAAATGGTCGAAATTCACGAACTGCCGCGGCACGACGCGTTCTATTCAGGCCATTTTATATAATAAATATTTCGTCGATTTCTATTTAAAACGAATCATATAAATAGTTTTGAATTCGTTTCAAAAAAAATTTCAACTTCCATTTCAATTCAAATCAAAATTAAAATTTTCCTTATAAATTCGTTTTAAAATTCATTTCTATTCAATTCAAATTTCAATTCAATTTGAATTCATTTCAAATTGATTTTACTTCTATTTCAATTCGTTTTCAATTCAATTTAATTCGAATTCGTTTTCTATTCAATTCAATTTGAATTCGTTTTCTTTTCAATTCAATTCGAATTGGTTTTCTATTCAATTCAATTCAAATTGGTTTTCTATTCAAATCAAATTCGTTTTCTATTCAATTCAGTTCGAATTCGTTTTCTTTTCAATTCAATTCGAATTCGTTTTCTATTCGATTCAATTCAAATTGGTTTTCTATTCGATTCAATTCAAATTGGTTTTCTATTCAATTCAGTTCGAATTCGTTTTCTTTTCAATTCAATTCGAATTCGTTTTCTTTTCAATTCAATTCGAATTCGTTTTCTATTCAATTCAATTCAAATTGGTTTTCTATTCAAATCAAATTCGTTTTCTATTCAATTCAGTTCGAATTAGTTTTCTTTTCAATTCAATTCGAATTCGTTTTCTATTCGATTCAATTCAAATTGGTTTTCTATTCGATTTAATTCAAATTGGTTTTCTATTTGATTCAATTCAAATTGGTTTTATATTCAATTGAAATCAAATTCGTTTTCTATTCGATTCGAATTCAAATTGGTTTTCTATTCAATTCAAATCAAATTCGTTATATATTCAATTGAAATCAAATTCGTTTTCTATTCAATTGAAATCAAATTCGTTTTCTATTCGATTCGAATTCAAATTGGTTTTCTATTCAATTCAAATCAAATTCGTTATATATTCAATTGAAATCAAATTCGTTATATATTCAATTGAAATCAAATTCGTTTTCTATTCGATTCGAATTCAAATTGGTTTTCTATTCAATTCAATTCAAATTGAAAAACGAATATAATCGATATAAATATCGTTCGCGTCAAAATAGCGCATCTCTAATCAATACGGCTTTATGTATATTTCAATAACTTCGTGATTCTATTCAACAAATGAATCTATATTTCTTTCAATACATGACTCAATATTTTTGTCAACACACGACTAATCTCAAAGAATGAGTACTGTCCACGTGTGACTATTTTTGTTATTTAATATATTTTATAAAAATTTCGTTCAACACATGACTAATCTCAACGGATGAGTACAGTCAACACATGAACCTTTATTTTATATTGATAAAGATGTAAATTTTATTATTAAAATATTTCGTTCAACACATGACTAATCTCAACGGATGAGTACGGTCAACACATGAACCTTTACTTTATAATATTCTTTATTTTCTCGATTAGAATGAGGCCCAATCAATTACCATATAAAGTTAATTATATGGATTCCATACAACACATGTATATAATAGCAACGATAAATAATCAACCATCATCCAAAGTGCACTACACTGTATAAGCATCAAATATAGATATCTAACGCTTACAACAGCCTGTCAATCAATCGATCGACATACAACTAATTATTGGGATTAGTGTATGCCGTATTTTATCCCAATACCCGTGTGGGGTTTCAAATCAACAAACACAGATTTTATTTGTGCAGTTGGGCGATGTGTAAAATTTATCGACCCAATCAATATCAGTCAAATCAGTGTATATAAACAAATCGGCTGATTTGTTTATAAATATTTTTTTACTCACATTCACGTTTAAAAATTATATTTTTAATGATAAAATATTTTTAACTATATAAATATTTTATTTCCTTTCAATACATTAATTTATCGATTTCACATCAACAACACAAACAAATTTCACAACACATCAATCAAACAAACAAGCCATCCATGGTCTGTGGATGATGGGTGTCGGGTGCTACTAAACACCGTCTGCATCCTAGTATATATATATAACTAGAAAAAGAAATTGAAGAGTGAGAAGTTCTCACCGAAAGCTGTTCCAACTCCACGACACTTTATTTAGAGAAATCTTCATCGTGCTCGCCTTTCTGTCACCTTCGTTGCCCGTAGCCACTACATATATAAAAATCAAATTTTTACTTCGCTATTCAATATATAAAAATCGTATTTTTACTTTGTTGCTATGTATATAAAAATCATATTTTTACATCGTTATTATATAGACAAAAATTCTATTTTTACATCGCTACTATATAGATAAAAATTCTATTTTTACATCGCTACTATATAGATAAAAATTCTATTTTTACATCGCTACTATATAGATAAAAATTCTATTTTTACATCGCTACTATATAGATAAAAATTCTATTTTTACATCACTTCTCATATAAAAACCGAATTTTTATCTCCCTACAACATATATAAAAATCGTATCTTTATATCCTCTATCTTATAAAAATCGCATTTTTAACCTTTCTATAATATAAAAATTATATTTTTACTTCTTTAAAAATCCCACCTTTCATGCTGTAAAAATTTCACTTGTCTTTATAAAAATTCCGCCTTTAACATTATACAAATTCCATCTTTAACATTATAAAAATCAAACCTTTATGGTTTAAAAATCATAGCTTTTCATAGTATTTTTATATACGTTTAAAACTGAATTAAAATCAGTATTATATACTCGTCTTTCATATAAGAGAGACCGATTTTTCTAAATATATGAAAATAAAACAAAAGGAGACTTACAGGGTTTTTTTTAAAGGAGGAGGGGCTTCACGTCGGGGTTGAGGGCTGAGGGCGCGCAGGGGTCGGAGGTTGTGGCGAATGGCGCAGGTAGCGGCGATGGGGGTGGAGGCTTTAGGGACGGCGGATGTTTTAGGGTTTGGAGGGGCGATTCGAAGTAGAAGAGAGAGAGAACATGGGCGGGAGGTGCAGTGGTCCTATCTGGAGGCGGCGCCGGAGGCTCAGCAGCTCCGCTGTAAGTAGCGGCGGCGGAAATCACCCCCCCAAGTCGCGCTATTTCTATTTTTTTTATTTTTTTCTGTTTCGATTATGAAAAGAGGGGGGCCTGAGGGGTTAAAAGGAAGGAGAGAGATTTTTTTTTAATTTCAAAAAGGTTGACTTTTACATACGACCTCTAAACGAGGCCCACCGCCTGTCGTCCATAGCTAATTACCCCCATTCCGAACACAATGGGATATGTAACGTAGGCTGATTCGATCGTTACAATCAGTTTCCGTTAAAATCAACATATAACTCTATATATTGAATTTAAACGTGCATTTCAATTTACCGGGGTCACATACGAACTCTATAAATCGCAGAAAAATATTTTCTAGCTTCGTATTGACGATACGGTCCTAACAAAAGTAGTTTCGTCGAATTCTGAGACCGTTAGAAAAATGGCCATTTTCCAGTCGATTAAAATCAACTGAAACTGGTCAAACGCGTTTTCCTTTGCCACGCTCACATATTGATTCGAAAAATTATGAAATTCGAAACCTAGCAATAACTTGACATCACGGACCCAACAAAAGTGGTTTCGTCGAAATCCGAGGTCGTTTGCAAAATTCCCATTTTTAAGGGCCTGAATTCCATAGCGACTATTCAGAATTTTCAACTGGACATATCTTTTGATTCCCGCTATGAAATTTCGATTTGTCGGATTCGTTGGAAAGATATTATCAATTAGATTCCATTATTTTTGGTTTTGTTAAAATCCGGATTGTTTTGCACCCGGTACATTCAATTGAAGTTTGAAATCGAATTATCGAACTACCGCGCCATTTTCAATTCTATTTATAATTATATATAATTATTTATATTCTAACGACAACGTATATAAATATATACGTTCTATTCCATATTAAAAATAAATTTCTCGTCGATATTATTTAAAATAATTCATTTTAAATGTTCAAAATTCGCTAAAATTGCCAAAATAAAAATTTTAAACTGACCCAGATTTTCGGGTTGTTACAATAAATGGATAGCAAACATGTCTGATGGTTAGAGAGGAGGTGTGTGATACGCCAGAAAAGATAAGGGCTCACGTGGTAAACAGATGGAGTTTCTTCACTGGAGCGGTAGTGTGCATGGAGTAAGATGGTGTGTTATTGTCAGTAGCTTGTGAAGGATGATGATGGAAAATGTTTTTAGGAGAAGGGTAAACTGGGACGCAGCAGGACATTATAATGGAACCAGGCGGCGGCGAGAGGGAGTCTCGGGTGTTGAAAGTGTGGAGGACGGGATCAATGGTGGAGTAAAGTCTGTTGAGGGCGGCGATGTGTTAATGCAGAATTACTTGGGATCTAAGAAGTTGTGACATGAAGGACGGCTAGTTTAGTGGGAAGGTTTTTATTTTATGTAGGAAGAATGATGTGAAGAAGGTTGTTATGGTGGAGGGGTGAATTTCCTACATGGCAACAACGACTTTCAGTTTCTGACAAACGAAAGGGAAGAAACGTAATTCAAGTTTGGATTTGGATAATAACAGGGAAGGAGGAAATAAATTCTGAGCTTGTGTTTGTAGTTGGGCCAAGTTGGGCTTCATACAAAAAGAAAAAAATAGAAAAAAAACGACGGGGTGAAAGGATTTGTGATGGAGGAGGAATAAAACTGCACTCCAATGAAGTTGCGCTTTATGATTTCCAAAGGAAATAATCTCGTGAAGAGGTGGATTAGGTGACGTTATGAACAATAATAACGGTAATTAATGAAATTGAATAACGTTAGTTATAAATTAATCATTTTATAATAATTAGTTAGAGTCATGTTTTTCCTACGATAACTGAATCGCATGGAATAAGAGATAATGGATTCACAGTGGAGAAAATACTACACTACAGAGAAAATTCAAAAGGATCTGGAAACAATTGGGATTTTATTTCATTTTAAACATATGTTTAAAATTAAATGAAACAATCTGAACCATCGAATCGAAAACAAAGGTGAGTTAATTCTCACACCTTCTGGAATTCCATGATGTGATTAAATTCATATAATTAAAATATATCCTTGACATTATAAATTGATTAATTTGGATGCCATGGATGTTATTTGTTTGCTATTGGTTAACGTTAACTTTATTTATGTCATTGGATGAAGTTTCTATTTCACGTACCATTTTAAAATTTTATAATTGCCGTGATGCAGGGAAGAACAGGTTGGAGGAATTCAACCGGATTTCTCAAATATTATATGCACTGTTTGTTTTAGCCTATATATATATATATGCGCACTATTTGAACCCAATGACATTGAAAACCTGTTTGGATATTGATGTTGAATGGAAATTCAACGTTATTGTGATTTAATCAATAGATGGTATTGATTAAGAAATTGGCAGTAGCCGACCATAAATCCATCTTTTTATTAAGAAGATGATTGGCCGTCAGGCAAATCAACGAAGTTAAGTTATAAAAATCATATTTTTATAATTGAAGCAAAGTTTTAAATTATAATAGAAGTTCTATTATAAACTAATATTTTATAGTTCGTTTTTATAAAGTAAATACAACGATTGTTTGACATTTAAATAAGTTTATAAAGCTGTAATTATCCTACGAGTAAATATTTGGATAATTATTTTTATGACAAACGCTTAAGTAATATTATTAGATTAATTATATTAGTCTAATGGTAAGGAGTAATCAAGATCAGTTAACGAATTAGCTGATGCATTGAAGTTGATTAAATCAACTGTTTTATTTGAAATTGATTATTAGATTAATCGGTCATCAATTAATCTAATGATAATAGCTTAGAAATAAGTTGATCAAAATTAATAAGATTTCCTATTAATTATCCTTTTTAAATTAATGAAGTTTAAATAATTATTGAACTAATATAATTAGTCATTGTTTATTAAAGTAAGCAACCAATCTATTTTAAATTAATAAAGAAGTAAATTGTTTTACTTTAGCAATGATATAATAAATTATAATTTAATCAAAGTAATTGTTTCTTAAGTGGATTTCATTTAAGATGGTATTAAGTTTGTAATGAGATGTTTACTTGGATTAAGTATAATAATTTGAATAGAAAGTAAAACGTCAAGGGACGAAGAACGTTAATGGATTTTGGTAAAGAAGTTATAAATGGAATTGTATAAGGAAGATGAAGCGAAGAACTAATGTTTAATATATTAACAACTGAGTTTTTAAGTAGGTTTATGCCGTTATAAAACCATATTCCAAATAAAGCAAGAAATACGATTTGATGGATATTATAAGTCAAAAGGAGTTTAGAGTTACGGACTTATATCTATTCTAAGGTAAGAACGTTGTCGATACAGGTCTGAGAGGTAAATAAAATACCCCAACTTGAACGACTCCACTGCTATCGAGGAATGATTTTAGTTTGTAATGGAAAGAGATGTCGAGATTAGTTATAAAGACGAATATTGCAGCGTATTGCAATTTATGAAGTGTAACGATAAATTAACTTGTTGACCAAGCTTAAGCGTGATGTTTATATATAACACTATTCCCTAGGAAATGAAAATAGTTCGGTTTGAAATCCACTTATTCTAAGTGGTAAGTAAATAACTATGTTTTTCCGTTGAAATGTAAATGAGTTATACCAAGTTGGTTATAGAAATAAAAAATGGAGATTTAGTTGTAAATACTACCCGTACTAAAGGGAGATCTTCAAACTTCACACTTGAGTTTATATAATAATATAGCATGTCATTCAACATTATTTTGGACATATAAAAATGATAATTAAATATTGAACATAATATATATATATATATATATATATATCTTTATTTCCAAAGTAAAAGACGGCAAAAGGAATTTTGAAATACGATATTTCCAAGAAAGGGAAACAAAAAGGAATTTATATAAATATGGTTGGTGAATATAGTTGTTGATTATGAATAACGAAAGTAAAGAGGTTTTTCGAGATAAATAAATGGAATCGAATTCTAAATCGATGAAGTGATTTTCAATAATTTGGTAAAGAGATTTTAATGGTTTTAATAATAGGGTTTAAGCGGCTAATATACTTAACGTAATATTTGATATTGATAGTAAAAACCCGACTATCGATAGATTACATTATCAAACCTTTTGACGTGTTGTTTTCGAAGAGACCGGGATGGGAACTAGACCCAAAACCTATTCGAATAAACGTCGCATACGAAACTAACTTGCAGCAAATGAAGATGGAGAAAATTGAAGACCATAGATCTTCATGAAACAGAAGAACTACTTATAATCTTGGTTCGTGCCCCGAGATAAACTGTGGTTCTGTCGTGGTTGGAATCTATGATTGCAAGGACTACTCTCTACTTATCTATAGGGTGATTCCTAGGATTCAGTAGGAGGGTGCCTCCGGTTCATCCCGTTCTTGGATGACTTGTATGAACGAATGTCTGACAGAGTATTTCCTTGAGAATCATGTACGTTGATTTTTACAAATTTTCCAACTTTGGTGGCAGAGAAATTCTCTTCTTAACACCTAGTGTATTTGTGGACGTCAATTAGTGATTTGGTAGATCTAACGATATGACATTCAAAGTGAATGAAGATGTATTAAACGTGACCTCAAGCTTCATCTACTGGGAAATGGCACAAAATTGGGTAGGTAGCATGGCTATGTGGGTCGCACCTATTAAAAGGGTATATCATTACCTGACATGGAGAAATCAAATGCCTTAGGTTGTCCCTTTTTATTTTATATATATGCTATTGGTTCAGTTGGCTGGCCCCCAACTATGGTAATGAGATATTTGGTACTCTCAAGAGAAATGAGGGGTTGATCATGTGTACCAGGTTGCAAGACATTCTCGTTGAACCCCAATGTATTCATCTTCGGAGATACATTATCGGAAAGGTGGTCCCATACCTTACCAGGAAATCCATTCTCCAATAAGAGCCTGCGGTTTTGAATGTGTACTATATTTGTAGAGCATGAGATGCAAGCATTCTGCTAGATTATTATTTATTTGTGATTTGATAGACATTATTATAATATTAGAAAAGATATTGATTTCAAAAATATTTTTGGTTATAGTAAGGTAAAAACCGTCCATGTTTATGTGTGGGCTGGTATTACTATTATCCTTTTATTTCAAAAATGATTTTTCAAAGTTAAACAAATTGTCTGTGTTGTGAATTTATCACTGAAAGTATTCCAGACTGATCTGGGTGAATTTTGCTTTGGTTCAAATGTGCTCGGGTTAGACGGAGTATATTTCCAGGTTAGGTTTCGCTTGGAGTCCCAGGAGCTGGAAGCAGGAGGCTTCACCATTAGTTACTTAGAATTAGTTTCCGCTGTGATAGATATATATTGTACTTTAATGATTGGTATGTGTATATAGTTTCTTTTTGTTATGAGATTTGATATATTATATTCATTCGTTCCGCTGTGAGATTCTAATGTGTTCTTCTTTTTCTTCTATTTTAACACTTATTTCTTTCTACTTCTCATCCTCTAACTTCTTTCTATTATCAGCTGAGTTTTCAATACTTGGATTTTTGGCAAGTAATACGGGATTATGTATTATTGTTGAAAATTCGAACGTCGAAATTTTCCAGATCGTTACAAGATGGAATTTTGATCACCGTGGTGACAGTGGCGGCTCCAGTAAGTCATCGTGGTTGAGGATCGATTGGCAGTGCCAGGGGGTAAGTACTCAGGGCGGGGGAGGACTAGGGTGGCGCATTTCCACTGGTGAGGCCCGATCATTGTCCAATCATCTGACATGGGCGCGGTAACATCGTTGCGTGACAGCGTGGTGAAGTTCTAGAGGACAGGGACGAAGCAGGGTTACAGGCAGAAGATAAAAAGGGGGCCAATATTTTAAAACATAATTAGGTTATAAATTAAATAATTTAGGATTTATTAGTTTAATTAAATTATTGTCAACCTTTAAATGTCAATAACTTGAGCATATATTATCAGAACTGGACAAACCAGATACCGTTGGAATCGTCCTGACGAATACGACATCATGAAACAAATCTGGATGCAATCTGAATCAACTGAGATTTTTAGTCAAATTGAATGTTTTTTAATTTAACTGAAACAAGCCATTTTAACAACGAATCAAATCAAGGTGAGTTAAACTCACTCGGTTCTTCCTACTTATATTATATATAAGTTGGATTTTTAATACGTGTGCTATGGTTGCTAATGGTTGACTGTTTGTTGATTAAATATCCATATATTAATTGAACCGATGGAATTAAACATTTTTATAATTTCAATGGAAAACCAAATCGTTATTCTAACGATTGAAACCAAGTGAGGTAACTTACCTTGTTGGTCACGTTTATAAGATAAACGTGCAAAATTTAATAAATTGTTTGAATTATTATTGTTGCGTTGAAATATTATTATTGACTATTATATAAGTTATTAGTTGAAAATTGGATAATTCTTGTCGAATGATTTTATTTGAGGGAACCGTATTTGGATGCAGGGAATAACAGGTTGGAGGAATCCAACTGGATTCTCAAAGTAGTTATTAAATTTTATTACACTATAGTATATGTTAAATAATATGAACTTGTGATGCAGGGATTGATAGGTTAGAGTAACCCAAAAAGATTTTGCACTAATATTGATAATGTTTATCAATATGATTTGTTGTGTTCATTTGGATGTGAAATTGGTTTGCTTCACGATTTGGCACTTTAGTAAATATTTACCTCTTTAGTATCATTGATAAAAGAAAAGATTTTTGGAATCAATGTTAAACTGATTCTAAACGTTTTCAAAGTTATATTTATATAAGGATGTGGAATACAATGTTTGTTTTAAAATTAAATGTCGAAGTTTATTTACGTTTTTATAACTATTTAGATTATTACAAATAAATGGAAATTTCAAGACATTATTAAATAAATGGTTCAACGGTGTAAACTAGATGGGAATGTTAAAATGATTTCGAAGACTTAAGTGGCGTAAATGGAATTTTCAAAGGTTTTAAAGTATTGAAATGGACGAATGGAATTGGAATTGTACAAGAATTTATTTAAAGGAATTGAAAAATGACTTTTCGTAAAAAAAATGAACGTTTTTGCAAACATTTATTATAAATATATGAAATGTGATAAAAATGGGTTTTCATGAATGAGATTAGCGAATAAATGGATGTGAAATGGAATATGAATATTTGGCGTAAAATGGGAACTTAGAAATTGTCTAATAAATGGGGTTTCAAGGCTAGATTTGCTAAAAAGGAATTATAAATGGAGATACATATAAATTGGGGTATATGGGGAATGTTGTTAAATGGATTTATATAATATATAAAGGAATTTATCAAATTAGAATTTTATATTGATAAATGGTTTAAAAGATCCACGAAGTAAAAGAATATAAGTTATTTGATAAATATTTGCAAATAGAAAGAATTTTATAAATTAATGGTTAAGGAAATTATATACAAAAGATTAATGGTTTTGATAAATAAAAGGTAACGAGTTTTTGAAATGGAATATGTAATACTTATTTATAGATGTTAAGTTGAATTGTTTTAGTTGATTTTATGAAATGGGATTTAAAATAAAATTGGAAATGATTTTTGAGATTATAAAGGAGTGTAATCAGTTTAATGATGTTAAAAAGGGAATATAATGTGGTTTTTGAGAAATTGGGACTTATTGTATGCTGGTTGATTAAGTAATTTTGGAGGTGTCAATCTGATGTTGGTTTCGGCCCTCGGGATTGATACTGAGAGATTTATTCACTTACCAATTTACAATGAGGAGCCAATGAGTAGAAGTGGAAAGATAATTGAATTTTCTTATATCTAAGAAGAAAGGGAAATGTTTTCCGAATTAGAAGTTTAATAATTAATGAACAATTAGTTAATTAAAGAGGCAAAATGATGTTGGGTACTGAATCAGTAAATTTATTTTATTTTATGGATGAATGGTTGTTTGTTTGATAGTTAAATAACCGACTATCAAATCTGGCCTATATGCTTGTTGGTACGGAAAGACTAGGATCAGATTTATGTTTGAAAACCATTCCGAACTAGCAAATGCGTGAAAGATGCTGATTGAAGATAGGGTGGTTGAAGACCGTTGATCTACATGAGCGGAAGGACTACTTGTTGAATTTCTAAGGGTAGCTTCCGATGATATTTTGACTTGTTATTCTGTCATGATTGGAACCTACGGATTGCAAGGACTACTCGCTACTGACCCATAGGGTGATACCTAGTATGTAGTAGGAGGGTGCCTTCGGTTCATCCTGTTCCTGGATTACTTGTATGGACAGATGTCTGACAGAGCATTTCCAAAGGGAACACGTACGTTGATTTCTTCAAACATACTATAATTGGTGGCGGAGAACGGCCCTTCTCTTAGCTTAACAACTAGGATATTTTTGTGGATGTCAATTAGTGATATCTGGTGAATCTGCCGATGTGGCATTCAAAGTGAATGGTGGCCAGATGTTTTAGAGATTTATAACCACAAGCCTCATAATTGGGAAATGGTATAAAATCGGGTAGGTTGCATGGCTATGTGGGTCGCTCCCATTAAGGTGTATTGTCGCTATCAAGAGAATATTCATATTTGTTCTTATTTTCGATTCTGTATCTCCTAGGAACGATTATGTTAGTATACCAACCATAAGGTGACACTATATTCGAAACATTCGATCGAAGTGAATGGTCAGTCATGTTCAACCTAGGTTCCAAGATGTTCTTGTTTAACCTGGTGTATTCCTCTCTAGAGCTACACTGTCGGAAGGTAGTCCCATACCTTGCCAGTTGGAAATCCATTCTCCAATGAGAACCCGTGATTTTGATTATATACTATGTTTGTGGAGCATGAGATGCAAGTGTTCAGATAGATTGTTATTTATTTATATTTAGACACTATTATAACATTAGAATAAGGTATGATTTCAATGTTTTGGGTATCATAAGGTAAAAACCATCCGTGTTTGTGTGTGGATCGGTCTTACAATTATCCTTTTCTTTCAGAAAAGATTTGTTAACTTTAAAATCAAGTTGGATGTTGCTTATAAACTTAGTGGGTTTCTCATTCTGGTTCACTAGACTGATCCGATGTATATAATGCTCGGGTTAAAACGAGTTTTACAGGTTTAAGTTATCGGATACTATGAAGAGACGAGCTAGAAGAGTTTAGACGTATGATATTATATAATTATTATTCCGCTATGTGATTGTATATGAGGACAGGTTATTATAACTGTCCAGATGTGTTTATGTTCTCTGATGATTGTAAGTATTTATTTCAAACTCTCAATAAAGATTTATTTCTATATTATATCTTGTTCCGCTGCGATGTGAGGCTCTGTGTTGTGTTGGTTCTTCTTCTTCTTCTATTATAATATTTCTTTCTTTCTTTTCTCATCCTTTAATTTCTTTCTAATAACTATCTGGTGTTTTCGATACTTTAGTTTTGGCAAGTAATACAGGTTTATGTATTACTGTCGGAATTCGGGCATCGAATTCCTACGGGGTCGTTATAGTGGTATCATAGCATAAGGTTTAGTAATTTCCTTGGCTCTGTGGTGTAACTCAATGGAGATGGGGTCAGTAATACCCTAGACTGAGTTGAGTGTATATATGAGAGCGCATATTTGTAGATTTTATATACAAATGTTTTGGTTTGATCGGTTGAATTGTTGAAAAGCTTTTGAATTGGTAATAGATACAATATTGTTTTGTAAAGAGGGTAAATGAAATAATTATACCCGAAATATAATTTTGTATAAAAAGAAATAGTTTTATCAAATTATTGCAATATTTGTGTGTTTGATGTGTTTGGTTGAATTAAATGATATTCAAATTGGATTAAAAATTGGAATTGGCCGAACTTAACTTGGTTAAGTGAAATTAAATTAAGACTGATATTGTAATTAAATAAAATTGACATGGGATTTGGAAATTGAATGAATGGATAATAATTAAATGGAAATCAATCGGATATTAATGGATTGATGTAAATATGTGACAACCAATAAATATTAATATTGAATGTAAATTCAATTGATTTGATTGAGTTGGTTGTGCATTAGTTGTTAATTGATTGTTGGTTAGATTAGTCGAATATAATTCATCAACAGTTTAAAATGGAGTTGAATGAATTTAAAATGGATTCCAGTATAATAAAATTGAAATGAAATCACATATGAATTGAAACTGAATATTTTACACTGTATTTGCATATGAGTGATGCTATATGTTTGATTGTGGGACTTTGTTTAGTTATTCTGGTTAATAAATAGAATATATTTAAAATTTCATATATTCGTTATTTACATATTGAATTGAGTTGAATACAGGTGCTAGAAGGCTATAAGGATTGGTTTTGGTTGCGTAGATTGCACGTAAATTGAGAAAGTATGCTCAATAATGCTCGTAAAAGGTACACCTACACGGAAATATGAAATTTTGGTTTCTGATTTTTGTTTTCCAATCATGTGGGTCGATGTATATATATTTATTATTCCTGTGATATCGTAGAAATCTCTCTGTACACAGGAGACTCAACCGAATTTTTCTGCAAATTTAATGTGTTAGAATTTTTTTGATATTTTTGATAAGTTTTATTATTAATAATGAATTGGTTTTTGATTTAAAATAAATTGGATTTTAGAAAAGATAATGGGTTTGTAGCATTTTTCCTACTTTAGTAATTTCGAGGACAAAATTCCTTTAAGGGGGAGAATGCAACGACCCAGATTTTTTGGTTATTTGAATATTTAAATCATTTTAAATACTATATTTGCAATATTAATGGAGTTTAATATTGAATTTGTTTATAAAATAAAGTTCAAAAATTAAATTTATATTTAATTTAAAACGTTCTCAAAATGGCACGTTAGTTCGTAATATTGAGTTTTGAACTTCAATTGAATATACACGATCCAATATAAGTCGGATTTCTGTAAAACAAGAAATATTCGAATCTAGTTTATTATAATTTTGTAATGAAAGAGAAAATTTAAGATTTCATGTTATAGGTTGTTATTTATATCCAAATCAAATTTTAAAATAGTTGCCATGGATTTCGTTAATAAACAATTACGTTTACTAATCAAAATATTAAGTGTTTTTTTGAATATTTGGATATCATTCAACCCGAAAATGTTAATATTGAGTTGTATAATCCATATTGTTTATATTTGAAGTTGTATATAATTCTATTTGGATAACTACGGTAATAATTATTTATTATTATTTAATTGGATTATTTGGAATTTATTAATACTTATATTATATGAGCCTTCAGAATGGCTATTTTGCAAACGACCGCAGTTTTCGATGAAATTAGTTTCATTGGTACCGTAACGTTAAATTATTATAGGATTTTGATTTTTATATCGATTGGATTTATTGTTTGATCGTGAGAATGGTAAATGACTATGTTTTCATTTAATATTTTTATCGATTTAATTTAGAAATTAAGAATAACCGATTTTCTAACGAACTCCGTTTTCAGCAAAATAAATTTTGTTAAATCCACAATGATTTGTTATTGTAATATTTCAGTTTTCAAGTTAATTGGATTTAATTTGTGACCGTATGCAATTTAAAAGTGTGTCAATTCACGTTGTAAAGATATAAAGGAATTTGTGAAAATGATCTTGGAGTTCGACGAAACCTTTTCCATCGTGTCTGGAATATTGTTTTATGCTAGGATGTAAATTTTCATCTCGACTAGAGGTTGGTTGAGGTGATTTTAACAAGTACTTCACCGCTAAGTTTGATTTAATAATATTATATTCAACTTGTCCCAGTAAATACATGGCAAACCCTAAGTTAAACTTTTTTTTCATATGCGTGGTCAAACTAAATACTGCAACCTGCACAATGAATTGAATGTCTAGTAACCTTCGATCATTTCACCCCTCAAAAATCTCGATCGATTCACCTTTTGGCAAACTCTTCAACTACAAACTGGTAGGGGATGGCGAGATCTTCGAGATGACCGGAGGAGATGGAATTTAGATCACCGTGGTGATAATGGAGGCGCCAGGAATTCATCATGTTTGAGGGCCGATTGTCATTGATTGGCAGTGCCGGGGGTTCAATACTCGGGGCGGAGGAGGACTAGGGTGGCGCGCTTCCACTGTGGGGTCCGATCATTGTCCGATCATCTGACGTGGGCGCGGTGAGCATCGATGCGTGGTAGTGTGGTGAAGTTCTGGAAGACGGGGACGAAGCAGGGTTACAGGCAGAAGATAAAAATGGGGCCGATATTTTAAAAAGTAGTTAGGTTATAAATTAATTAATTTATGTAACAACCCGAAAATCTGGGCCAGTTTAAAATTTTTATTTTGGCAATTTTGGCGAATTTTGAATATTTAAAATGAATTATTTTAAATAATATCGACGAGAAATTTATTTTGAATAGAATTCGAACGTATATATTATATACGTCGTCGTTAGAATATAAATAATTATATATAATTATAAATAGAATTGAAAATGGCGCGGTAGTTCGATAATTCGATTTCAAACTTCAATTGAATGTACCGGGTGCAAAACAATCCGGATTTTAGTGAAACCAAAAACAATAGGATCTATTTGATAATATCTTCCCAACGAATCCGACAAATCAAGATTTCATAGCGGGAATCAAAAGATATGTCCAGTTGAAAATTCTGAATAGTCGCTATGGAATTCAGGCCCTTAAAAATGGGAATTTTGCAAACCACCTCGGATTTCGACGAAACCACTTTTGTTGGATCCGTGATGTCAAATTATTGCTAGATTCCAAATTTCATAATTTTTCGAGTCAATATGTGAGCGTGGCAAAGGAAAACGCATTTGACCAGTTTCAATTGATTTTAATCGACTGGAAAATGGCCATTTTTCCAACGATCTCGGAATTCGACGAAGTTAGTTTTGTTAGGACCGTATCGTCGATACGATGCTAGAAAATATTTTTTTTGGAATTTTTAGAGTTCGTATGTGACCCTAGTAATTTGAAATGTGCGGTAAATTTAAATATATACTGATTTATAATTTGATTTTGAGAAAAACCTATCAAAACATTCGAATTGGCTTACGAAACATATCCCATTGTGTTCGGAATGGGGGTATTTAGCTGGGGGCGACAGTTGTCGGGATTTAATTTGGTGTCCGGATAGAAATTAACCAATTGGAAAATTTAAATAATATTAAAATAAATATATATTCTAATTTCCTAAACCCTAGCCGTGTTCAACATTCTCCCAGCCGCCACTTCAAATCGACGTTCGAAAAGGTCCCAAATACTCCCTCAAAATTCGCTCAACATAGACCCAATTAAAATCCAACTTCAAACCGATAATCGAATAACTTTTTGAGCTCTTCAAAACCCTGGTGGGATGATCGTCGTTGGTGCTCGATCGAGGTGGGAATTTCGCCTGGAACTGGCGCCGGTCATGGGTCATTTTGGGGCTCCAGACGCCACCGAGTTAGCTGCGATTCAGGGGGGTGGCACGGGGTTCAAGGGCGATGGTCGTAGATAGGTTTGATCCGGGTCCGTTGGCTCCTACTGGCGGTGGGTTGCAACCCTAGGTGGCGAATGACGAGGAAGTGGAAATCAGATTAACAGTGAGCATTTTTTTTCTTTTTCCCTTTTCTTTCTTTTTCCTTCTTATTCTATTAGTTTAAATTAATTTAGTAATTATATTCTAAAGTAGAAAAACATTGTTTTAAAAATAGGATTTTTATTATGTAAATGGAAATATAAAAATATGATCTATTTATATTTAGTTTGAAAGAATAAAAATATGATCATTTATATATAGTTTGAAAGAATAAAAATATGAATTTTATATGATAGAGATTCGATTTTTAATTGGCTAAAAATACAATTTTTATTAGATAGAAGGATTAAAAATATAATTTTTATAAAGTAAAAAATTCGATTTTTATATATTGAATAGCATAGTAAAAATTCGATTTTCATATATTGAATAGCATAGTAAAAATTCGATTTTTATATATTGAATAGCAAAGTAAAAATTCAATTTTTATATATTGAATAGTGAAGTAAAAATTCGATTTTTATATATTGAATAGAGAAGTAAAAATGTGATTTTTATATATGTAGAGAATACGGGCAGTGAAAATTGACAAAAAGGCAAGAACGATGAAGATTTCTATCAAAGAAGAGTCGTGGTATTGGATAGCTATTGGTGAGAATTTCTCACTCTTTAATGTTATTTTTCTAGTTATTTAAATATATACTAGGATGTAGACGGTGTTTAGTAGCACCCGACACCCGTCATCCACAGACCATGGATGGCTTGTTTGTTTAATTGTTTGGTTGTGTAGTTGGTTAGATTATTTGGTTTGAATTGAATTGTTTGGTGAAATGAAATTGATTTGATTGATGTGTGAATGGCGTGGGCCTTCACTAGACCGGGGATAAGGCTAGGCCTTGTCCCGTTTCTTGTATCGTGCCGTTATGCCGCCAAAATTTTCTAAAAGTAAGTTAGAAAAATAAAGATAACATTTTATTTAATAAATGAACCGAATAGAATATTCATAGGTTGAATAAAATAGTTTGATCGTTAAAAATATAATTTTTAACGTGAATGTGAATAAATAAATATTCATTTACAAACCGGACGGTTTGTTTATATACACCTATTTGAAGGACATTGATTGGGACGATAAATTTTACACATCGCCCAAGTGCACAAATAAAAATCTGTGTTTGATTGTTTGAAACCCCACACGGGTATTGGGATGATATTTGACGTACACTAATCCCGATTGTTTAGTTGTATGTCGATCGATTGATTGACAGACTGTTATAAGCGTTGAATATTTATATTTGATGCTTATACAGTGTAGAATGCACTTTGGATGATGGTTGATTATTCATCGTTGTTATTGTATACATGTGTTGTAGAAAATCCATATAATTAACATTATATGGTAATTGATTGGGCCTCATTCCAGTTTCGAAATAGAAATATTCGAAATAGAAATATTTGAAATAGAAATATTTGAAATAGAAATATTTGAAATAGAAATATTTGAAATAGAATCTTTGAAAATAGAAACATATGAAGCCGTGTTGGTTAGATTGACGCCATTTTGACGTGAACGATATTTAATTCGATTTTATTCATTCTTCAATGAATATTGAATAGATTTGAAATTCGAACTATATTGAAATAGAATTGAAATTCGAATTAAACTGAATAGAAATGAATTCGAATTGAAATTGAATAGAAATGAATTCGAATTGAAATCAGATAGAAATAAATTCGAATTGAAATTGAATTGAATTGAATTAGAACTGAAATTGAATTGGAAATCGATTTGAATTGAAATCGATTTGAAATGAATTTAAAACGAAGTTATATTGGAATATTTAATTTTGATTTGAAATTGAATATGAAATTTAAACCGTTTGGAAAACGAATTTAAAACGATTTATAAAATACGTTTTAAAGGAAATCGACAAAGTATATATTATATATATTATATATATAATATAATTGCCTGAATAGAACGCGCCGCGCCGCGGTAGTTCGCGAATTTCGACCATTGACTTCGAACGGATATTATGGGAGATCCGACCGTCGGATTCTCCTGAAACCGGAACCGTTGGGTTCGTATCGAAAAGAGCTTTCTAACGAATATTAGAAATTAGAAATCTAACGGTTGGATTTGGAATTATGTCCAAATCAAATTTGAAAAAGGTCGCTGTAAGTGCAGTTCGATGGCCATTGATGGAAATCGACTGTACGGGCCTTGACAAAATTATTAAAAATATCAATAATTTGTGTAGGATCATAAGAAATGATTTAGAAAAGATTGGGATGAAAAACTCCATATTTGAAAAGATAAAAATAGATTTTTATCGAAATGAACTAGTTTTGAACTAGAATAATAATATATTTATTTTTAAATTAAATAAATTGGATTAGAAATGGTTTTGAAAATAACCAGAAATTCCAATAATTGAATTGGAATAGATTTGAATCGAAATTGTCTTCGGAATATTTCGATGTTGGATTTCGTGATTATACAGATATTGTTATGGAAATTTGAAAGATATATATATATATATATATATATATATATATATATCGTTATTCCCAATACGATATTTGTTGGTCGTAGAATTTGATATTGAATATAAGCCGATATATTTTCTATTCAGAGCCTTGTATTTAATATGAAATGTGATTTGGATTTGTCGGGAATGGTGTCTTCATCAACACTGTTCTTGAACCCAGTTGAGAAAAGATTAAATCTTTTATTTATATTTAATGAAGTGTAACAATTAAATGACATTTAACTGGAATTGAACTGGCATTGAATTTTGGGTTTATCGTGAACAGTGTTTTAAATAACACTTGTTCTTTAACCCGATAATTAATGGAATGTGATCTTGGGGTTTATCGTGAACAGTGTTTTTAAATGACACCGATTCTTTAACCCCGTTAAAGATTAAAACTAAGTGGAGTTTTAATGAATCTTTAATTAGATTGAAATGATCGAGGATGGAGTATCACCAGTTTTTCTCCGGGCGTTAGTTAAATCTTTAATTAGATTTGAACGTGAAATGGTAATTGAATTTACCGATAACACCGTGGTGTTAGATATGAAGTATAACCAGTTTTACTTCATGGGATGAATAGGTTGGGATTGGGAAATTGAAACAAATGACTACTTCGGTAAGGTTCGTTAATCCCTACTAGTTGAATCGAAATTCAAAAGTAGATTAAAGAATAAATTTTAATGATTTATCTTTGATAAAATTAATGGGAACCTTTCCCTATGAATGTGAAATTTAGAAACATATGTCGGTTAGCCAAGCAGAATGGTTTCCTGGATATTGATCTGATGTTGGTTTCGGCCTTCGGGGTTAATATTTAGGAAATTATTCTCTTGATTAATTTACGGTTAGTGACTGATGAATTGGAATGAGGCGTATGTTGTGTTTGTGTAACACTTATTTAAAATAATACGCGAGTTATTCGGAAAGACCGGGTTTATCCCATTCTGAATAACTGATACGACGATAAGTCGAAGATGAAGACGGTGGTCGAAGACCGGAGATCTTCACGTCGTTTGGGTGATTACTGATGATCTTGATTGGGCTGTACACCCAAGAAGATGGAAACAGTTGGTGATCGTCCAGACGTACTTGGAGATCGATGGATATGCGAGCTACTAGGTGCCTTCGGTTTCGTTCAGACCCAGAACGGACTTGTAAATGGACTGTGTGTCTGACATTGGATTTCATTCTGTGTGACTGATATCAGTTGCATAGAGTGGTTTGTCAGTGTAGCATGCTAAGATGCAAATGATCAAGGCTTCTGTTGAAATGCAAAGTCTTGTGGGTGATGATCAAAGCACAGCCTGTGTGGCACAGCTTTGTGTAACGTGAATTCGCGAACCTCACACCCCGGTTGTGAACCAAAAACGGGAGAGGACATCAGGGAGGGCATGCGTTTCTTTCTAGCTAGGGTGGTGTTAGTGACCTACCAGCCCTGACATTTATATACTTTTCACCTGTGTGGTTGTTGCTGTTGCGAGGCGCCTCGGTTTGATCGGACGATCCGGGTCCGATGGAGTCATTCGTTGGCTCATTTACGCCCCAAAGGGCGGGGAAACGTAGTGTTCAGGCATAATAATCCACATCGGTGGACCGGCCCTGACGATCTAAAGGGTTGATGCGTTCTGATCCTGAGGCTCGGACTAGAGAGTCTCGAATCAGTTGAGGACTATCTTTTGCCTCGGTTCATAGATGGAAACCCAATTTCCAAATACGCGACTTTGCGATTTTGATTGTATAACCTATATATGGCGACATAGTGGTATGGGGCATTCATGCCGCCTATGATTGATACTTATGATTTGAAGTTGTTTTATACACTATACACTTATAATAGTATCAAATGATTTCTTTTAAACGTATCAAGCATTCTTGGCTATTATAAGGTAAAAACCCTATCCCCCGGCTTGCGTTGCATTGTGTGATAGGACCTGGGTCTTATAATAGCTTCATTTTCTTTATTTAGCATTGCGCTGTTTGTTTTATGCACTGGTATTCTTGGGAGGAAACCCGTTCCGTGTTATACGGCGTGGTCCCTTGATTTACCTAACTTTAAAATAAAGATTAATAACTGTTTTAGTTCTCCCACCAGTCACATGACTGACCTGGAGTTTATTGTTTTAACCTAAACTCTGGGTGCCCTTATTTTGACACGGGCAGCTAGTAGTTTTGGTTTTGCAGATTTATATTCACATGATCCTGGTTTACAGCTGGAACGATATCCGGAAAGCTTTGTATCCGTATATCTCTTCTAGTTGTGTATTGTATTATTTTCCGCTGCTATGTAATTTATTGTAATCTCTGATATTTCTGTGTAATATTTATTTGTTTATACTCTGTATATTCTTGTAATCTGATGCATTGTTGTAATATACAATGAAATGTTCTTCCGTATGCGTTCTGATTTGTCGTGTTCTCGAAACGATCAGGCGTTTCGAACGGTCTAAATCAGTTTGGCGACTGGTTCGGACTGAGCGAAATTCCTTTTCGTCACAGTTTAGGATTTATTTGTTTAATTAAATTATTGTTAACCTTTAAATGTCAATAACTTGAGCATATATTACCAGAAATGGACAAACCCGATACCGTTGGAATCATCCTGACGAATACGACATCATGAAACAAATTTGGACGCAATTTGAATCAACCGAGATTTATAGTCAAATTGAACGTTTGTTTAATTTAACTGAAACAAGTCGTTTTAACAACGAATCAAATCAAGGCTAGTTAAACTCACTCGGTTCTTCCTACCTATATTATATATAAGTTGGGTTTTTAATGTGTGTGCTATGGTTGCTAATGGTTGACTGTTTGTTGATTAAATATCCATATAATGATTGAACCGATGGAATTAAATGTTTGTTTAATTTCAATGGAAAATTAAATCGTTATTCTAACGATTGAAACTAATCGAGGTAACTTACCTTATTGGTCACGTTTATAAAATAAACGTGTTAAATTAATAAATTGTTTGAACTATTATTATTGCGTTTAAATATTATTATTGACTGTTATATAAGTTATTAGTTGAAAATTGAATAACTCTTGTTGAATGATTTTACTTGAGGTAACCGTATTTGGATTCAGGGAATAACAGGTTGGAGTAATCCAATTGGATTCCTAAAAGTAGTTGTTAAATGTTATTATACTATAATATACGTTGAATAATATGAATTTGTGATGCAGGGATTGACAGGTTGGAGGAATCCAACAGGATTCCTCACTAATATTGGTAATGTTTATCAATATGATTTATTGTGTTCATTTGGATGTGAAATTGGTTTATTTCACGATCTGGTACTTTTGTAAATATGTTCCTATTTATTACCATTGATAAAAGAAAAGATTTTTGGAATCAATGTTAAATCGATTTCGAACATTTTCAATGTTATATTTATATAAGGATTTGGAGTACAATGTTTGTTTTAAAAATAAATATCAAAGATTATTTAAGTTTTAATAACTATTTAGATTATTATAAATAAATGGAAATTTCAAGACATTATAAAATAAAAGGTTAAACGGTGTAAACTAAATGGGAATGTTAAAATGTTCTGAAGACGTAAGTGGCATAAATGGAAATTTCAAAGGTTTTAAAATGTTGAAATGGACGAAGGGAATTGGAATTGTATAAGAATTGATTTAAAGGAAATGAAAATGATTTTTCGTTAACAAATGAACATTTTTGCAAACATTTATTACAAATATATGAAATGTGATAAAAATGGGTTTTCGTGAATTAGATTAGCGAATAAATGGATGTGAGAATGGAATATACATATTTGGCGTAAAATGGGAATATAGATAATTGTCTAATAAATGGGGTTTCAAGGCAAGATTTTCTAAAAGCGAATTATAAATGGAAATACGTGTAAGCGGGGTATATGAGGAATGTTGTGAAATGGATTTATATAATATATAAAGGAATTTGTCAAGTTAGAATTTAATATTGAGAAATTGTTTAAAAGATCCGCGAAGTAAAAGAATATAATTTATTTGATAGATATTTGCAAATATAAAGAATTTTATAAATAAACGGTTAAGGAAATTATAAACAAAAGATTAATGGTTTTGATAAATAAAAGGCAACGGGTTTTTGAAAGGGAATTTCAAATACTTATTTATAGATGTTAAGTTGAATTTTTTTAGTTGATTTTATGAAATGGGATTTAAAATAAAATTGAAATTGTTTGTGAGATTATAAAGGAGTATAATTGGTTTAATGTTAAAAAGGGAATATAATGTGGTTTGAGAAATTGGAACTTCTTGTATGTTGGTTGAGTTAAGTAATTTTCGAGGTGCCAATTTGAAGTTGGTTTCGACCTTCGGGATTGATACTAAGAGATTTATTCTCTTACCAATTTACAATGAGGAGCCAATGAGTAGAAGTGGAGTGATAATTGAATTTTCTTATATCTAAAAAGAAAGGGAAATGTTTTCTGAATTATAAGTTTAATAATTAATTAACAACTTGTTAATTAAAGAGGCTAAATGTCAACAACTGGTTAATTAAAGAGGCTAAATGATGCTGGGTACTGAATCAATAAATTTATTTTATTTTATGGATGAATGGTTGTTTATTTGATAGTTAAATTACCGACTACCAAATTTGGCCTATAAGATTGTTGGTAAGGATAGACCAGGATCAGATTTATATTAGAAAACCATTCCGAAGGAGCAAATATGTGAAATATGCTGACTGAGGATGGAGTAGTTGAAGACCGTTGATCTTCATGAGCGGAAGGACTACTTGTTAAATTTCTAAGGGTAGCTCCCGTTGATATTTTGACTTGTGATTCTTTCGTGATTGGAACCTACGGATTGCAAGGACTACTCTCTACTTATCCATAAGGTGATACCTAGGATGCAGTAGGAGGGTGCGTTCAGTTTATCCTGTTCCTGGATGACTTGTATGGATGGATGTCTGACAAAGTTTTTCCAAAGGGATCGCGTATGTTCATTTCTTCAAATGTACTATAGTTGGTGGTGGAGAATGGCCCTTTTCTTAGCTTAACAACTAGGGTATTTTTGTGGACATCAATTAGTTATATCTGGCGGATCTGACGATGTGGAATTCAAAGTGAATGGTGGCCAGATGTTCTAGAAAGTGATTTTTAACCTCAAGCCTCACAACCAGGAAATGGTATAAAATCAGGTAAGTCGATGGCTATGTGGGTTGCTCCCATTAGGGTATTCTGTCACCATCTTGTGAATCTTCATATTTGTTCTTCTTTTCGCTTCTGTATCTCCCGGCAACAGTTATGTTGCTTTACCAACCGTATGATCATAATAAATTCAGAACATTCAAGCGAAGTGAATGGTCGGTCATGTTTAGCCTAAGTTGCAAGATGTTCTTCTTGAACCCGGTGTATTCCTCTCTCGAGATACACTGTCGGAAGGTTGTCCCAAACCTTGCTAGTTGGAAATCCATTCTCCAATAAGTGCCCGTGATTTTTATTGTATACTATGTATGTGGAGAGTGAGATGCAAGCGTTCCGCTAGATTGTTACTTATTTATATTTAGACACTATTATAATATCAGAATAAGGTATGATTTCAATGTTTTGGGTTATCGTAAGGTAAAAACCATCCATGTTTATGTGTGGGTCGGTCTTACGATTATCCTTTTCTTTCAGAAAAGATTTGTTAACTTTAAAATCAAGTTGGACGTTGGTTATAAACTTAATGGGTTTCTCACTCTGGTTCACAAGACTGATCCGGCGTTTGTTTGCTCGGTTTAGACCGAGTTTTACAGGTTCAGATTATTAGATACTATGAAGAGACGAGCTGGAAGAGTTCAGACGTATGATATGATATAATTATTATTCATGTGTGTGATTGTATATGAGGACAGGTTATTATAACTGTCCAGATGTGTTGGCGTACTCTGATGATTGTAAGTTTTTATTTCAAGATCTCAATATAGATTTATTTCTACATTATATTTTATTTCGTTGCGATGTGAGACTCTGTATTATGTTGGTTCTTTTCTTCTTCTATTATAATATTTCTTTCTTTTCTCATCCTCTAATTTCTTTCTAATAACTGTCTTGTGTTTTCAATACTTAAGTTTTGGAAAGTAATACGGGTTTATGTATTATAATTGGAATTTGTGCATCGAATTCCTGACAGTTCATTATGGAGGGGTAATTAGCCTAAGTAATGAAATTAGCGTTAATTAATTATATTTTAATCCATGAAAATTTTAAATGTAGTATCTTAATCATTGTAGGTCCGAATCGAGCGTCGTTGGTTGCATTGGAATCGTATTTGAGATACTTATGCGTACGAATTGGATTGGAAGCATTTTGTGCTATTTAAATTTTTGTCTAAATTCAAACGTTGTTTGAATTTAGATAAAGAATTCGTCGATCGAAAACTGGTGAGTTAACTCTCACACTTTCAGGAACATTGTGAAGTTATTTCATATAATAATATTCATTATTGTTAATATATACATTATATGTTTGGATGATTTATTACTTTGTTGGTGGTTGTCGATTTGTGAATGGATGTCCTTTGATATTAAGTGCTTTTAAGCGGAAGATTCGTAATAAATGAATTAGATTAGATTATCTAATTTATATGTGTGTATGAACTGATATATTAGTTGTGTTGCAGAGGGACAGGCTGGAGGTATCCAACAAGATTCCTCGATGTTTTGGATGTTACTTGCTTTCATATTATACATATATGAACCATCTAACATAAGTAACATTAAAATCCATCTTTTTAAGATGTTGATTCACCATCAGGCAAATTGACTAAGTTGAAGGTATAAAATTTATTTTTATAAAAAAAGCAAGGTTTTAAATTTTATTTTATATAAGCTATATAAAATAAAGGTTTTATGATGAGTCCATATTTATAGTTGGATTTTATAAAGAGGTTATAAAATGATTTATATATAAAATTTCTATGTTATAAATAAGTTTTATAATTGGTGACTTCAAGTGTTAAAACTTAACTAAGTTTTATAATTAAGTTTTAGAAGTTTTAAAATCAAATTTTGCCATTAAATGATTTTATAAGTGATTTCAACTGTCTTGAACAAGTTTAATAAAAAACTTTATTTAACTTGTAAAATGAAACAAAAATGATCTTGGTTTTCAGAATAGAGATTCATGAACAATTAGATATTTGTAAAAGAACTTAAAATGATTTAATCTGATTTTGAACTAATTTGTAAATGATTTGATTTATAATCAAATAAGTTTTGATAAGATTTAAAGTTTACAAAGGTATAAAAATGGAGTTTTATGATTAGATTTTAAATGAATTTTCATAAAGGAATTTTTAAAGGTATTTTATAAATAAATAAAAGTTTTTAATGAAATTTTTATAAAAAGGGAATTTAAACTAAAAGGATATTTTATTAGCAGGAGCTTACTTAATCACTTAAATAAGTAAAAATTGTTATATTTGCGAAAAGGTTTTCAATTGCGAGAATGGTTTTTGAATCTTATTTTAATTGACTAGTAAATGGAACTTGTTGTGATATTTATTGAATATCAAGTATTGTGTTAACAAACTTCTATTTATCTTCAAGATAAGAACGTTGTCGAGTCAAGGTCTGAGAGGTAAAAAATACTCCAACCTGAATGATTCATTGTTATCCAATATATGATACTGGTACGAAAACGAAGTTGATGTTGGAGATTAAGTTTTTATATCCATAAGAGGAGTAATAAACTTTAATTTTCAAATTCTAGAAGTTTAATATAATTATTGGGTTTTATAGTAAACAATGTATCACATGACATTGTTTGGCCTAGGTATGATGTGTGACTATACTTATACCATTTCGTTAAGTATATAATAATATTATCTAAATAGTGAAAATAGTATGGTTTTGTAAATACGTTTATTCCAAGAAATAAGTGTATGGCTATGGTTTTCGAAGTAATGTAGGAAGTGCCAAAAAATGTTGCTTGCTAAAAATGATCTATGGCAACACTTTCTCGGTGTTGCATTTTGCCGCGTTGCCTTAGAGTCAAAGGCAACATCTTTATGATCCTAAGGCAACATATGTACAGGTGTTGCCACAGGTACTAAATTTACAAAAATGTAGGGCCCACAAAAATGTTTAGCCCAGGTTCATGGAATCCTGTTATGGCTGTAATAGGGGATCACGAAATCATGTTGTGGGGCCCACATGCATTAATCTATGGCAACACTTTTACCATCCAATGGCAACACTGTATCATAGTTATGGCAACATTTAACATCACAAGCTGCAACAATATATCATAGCTATGGTAACATTACATCACATACTGCAACATTACAGAATTTAACATCACACTGAATTAAACAAAGAACTTCTCATCTCAGATCAACAAGCAACATAAATAGTACTTACAAACATACTTACAAACATACTTAGTAAATTCATGTTTATAGTCCGTACTTACAAACACATCAATTCATGTTCACTGCAAATTGTTTCACAAAGAACCCCAATATCAATGACTAAGAGTGCACTTAGTGCTTTCAGTTTTACTGCCTTCACTACCAATTGTCGCACAAAGTTCCCCAATATCAATGTGCATGTCAGATTTAGCTTCACCTAATTTTTTAAGCACCCTTGTCAAGTTCTCCTGAACTTTTTGGTTCACCTTTGCATCAAATTCATCTTGGACCATCTTGTTCACCTTTGCTTTGACTTTGTCAATTATATCTTCCCTTATCTTCGTTGCCAGCTTTTGTATGTATGTACTTATTATTGGAGCAGCTTTTGAAACTTTTGGAGACTTCGTGTGTCATCCTGTAAGCCATGATGGAGTGTGCGACTTTCCATCAGAAACAAGTTCTTGAACAACTCCATCACTGCCTCCTTCACCTATTGCTTTTTCAATCTTCTCCTGCAAAATAAAGCAGTTTCAAAATATGACATCATTAATGAATAAAATCTGAGTAACTCTTTAGTATAACTAATGTTTTCACAGTGAATACACTATTTCAGCACAACCAAAGTCACGCGTGCTTTAGTTACAAACTGAGGCAATGCCTCGTTTACATTTCAACACAAAATGAGAGGCATGCATGCCTCAGTTGCGTTTTAGTTGCAAATCTATGCGATAGCATAACTAAGCCACAACTCGTTCAACAAAACAAGATCTAATTCTACAATAATGTTGATCATGTGCAAACTGAAGCATTTTTTTGACATATGATTGAAGAGAAAAGAAAATTCTTACAGTTCTGTAGTTCATTACTAAAGCATTAGTCTTATACACCTTCCTTCTTTCCGCTTGAGAGTTTTAGCAAAAAGTTCCCCATTTGATTCCTTGGACTGATACAAGAACATTAGACAGTAAAAGGATATCAAACCAATTGTTCTAGAACATATATCACTAATATTAAAAAAGTTAGACAGTAAAAACCATCTCCATCTGAATTTTCATTGATATATGTAGTTTATTCACAATTTAAACAAGGATACTGCATTCGAGTTAAACAAGCATACCTCTATATGACTTATATTGTTAAATAAGCCAACCATAAAAATAAGCAAAATACATACCATCTTATGTCGAATTTGGGAAAAAAAAATTGGACCAGCAGTTTGTGTCAGTATACGATTTCCAATTTGTAGAATTTGTAAGGGCCTTGGACTAGAAAAACATGAAATAAAGATGTTTATCTACCTGATTTGAATAAATAAAAAGGGAAAAAATTCTGTGATAAAACTTAAAATAATACCAGAATTTTTTCATCTCCCCAAAACATCGAGAGTACATTGAAATCTTCAAGTGGAATTTTGTCCGGTCTATTTTTCAAGCCTCTCTTCATCAGTTTCATAAGCCGTATAATGTGCCTTTTTAATACAACTCGTGTGCCCCCTCCAAGCGTCACGAATTTCCCTCAAAGCCCAACATTCAAATTCCTCCAAAATAATATACCGTTGCTTAATACAAATCAAACATTAAAAAGAACAGTCATGCTACTTTTGTGACAAGTTTGATATGTTTAAGTAAAATTCAGCTAGTTTGTAAATTTCCTTGACATAGTTCCACAGCATGCCTTTCAAACTCGAAGGAACATCAAACCAAGACTAGTAAGTGGAACACTTCTCTTCAGTGTTCCTAAAAAATAACTCTGTTCATACATTACTTGATCATCGTCTAAAATCGGTTGGCCCTGATTATTCATTTGTATTATAACTCTTTTGTCATGTGGCATTGAATGAACTTTATCCATCTTTTTTTTTTCCATTGAACCTTCCGGGAGCTCCGACTACCGTTTCAAAGTAAATACAACAGTAATGAGAAGGCTAGACATAACATAAATGAGAACTTAAACTATTTAAATCAAAACTCAATTAGATAATACCTTCAACTTCTTCTACTTCATCTTCTTCGTTTTGAATATTTGATGAGACATTTCTGACAACAACCTTATCCCTTTCCTTATTCCTTGCATTTCCACCTCCACTACTGTTATTCTTCTGGCACTCCCGCATAGCCAAATAAGCAACCATTGTACTTATTCCTTCATTGTGTGGTAACTCAACACTACATGGTGGATCATCAGTTTGTATATGAACTAAATTTTCCACTACCTTCGAAGTTGTATTCTTATTAGTTGCAGATTCAACATTGGCTCGTGAACGAGTTGTTGGTCCAGACCGAGGCTTTGTAACTGTAACCTTTTTGGTTCCTTAAATGCACACAAAAGCAATAAAAAAAATGAAGCTAGTCTATAATTACCAACATAAAATTAAATCTTCGGTTATAACGCACCTTTCTCGATTTTTTGAAGTATCATCTTCACTAAGTTCATCAAATTCTGGAACATAATCTTTGCTACCCTCAGCAGGCATCTTTGATTTTACTTTATTTTTTTCAATTCATTTCTCAGCCCAGTAACTAATTTAGGCATCCCTATTTTTTCAAAAACACTATTCTTCTGTGAGACATTTTTGTCTCTCTCCCTTTCGTATTCTGTAAGTGGTGGAGGTGGAGGAGGTGATAGATCATCATTCCGAAAGTAATTTAACAAGACATTATTGTAAATATTAGCAAAATATGTAGATCATATTAGAATATCAGATTGTAGTTTTCTTAGCAGAATCTCATTTTCTTTGGTATTTTCCTCTTCATGTGGAGAATTATCGTAATCCAGTTTACTCCTGACACCTACTGAGTTGATATCAAAGTTTCATCGCTAACTTCGATTGGATTTTCCTTCTATGGTAACATCGTCAAACTACTGACTCCAGTTGACTTCTTGCTGAACACCTTTTTCTTGTTGCGACGCGCACTCGCAGCAGCTTCGCTGACCACTTCTGGATTGTTGGTAACTGGATTATTTACCCATGCCGACTTTCTAGGAGTAAAGACTTCAGTCTGTTTGTTGTTGATAGGTGACTCTCAACAGCTTCACTAATGACTTGTGGATTGTTTAGCTGTGCCGACTTTCTAGGAGTAAAGACTTGATCGGTCTGCTTCTTCTTTTTTGCTACCTGTTGTAGATGGTGAGCAGTGACAAACTGTCGTTTCTTTGATTTTGCAACTGCAACATACAAGTTCTTTATTATTCTACTAAGTGCAGTAAAAATCAAACAAGTCCTAATATTCAAACATAAATATACAAAATTTATGTACGCTAAAAGGAGCAAAATGACTAAGAGATTCAACAAAATGACTAAATTCATCAAAATGGTACAAATGCGAAGATGTGTTTATACCTAGAAACAGATTCTTCCTTGGGCGTACGATGACATGTAGCTGCATTTGTTTCACCAACTCAGCTTTAACATCGACCTCAGTGTCAATATAGAAATCAATGTAATCACCATTGTTTTTAATTTGCATCATAAACAACAGCTCTACATCACCGGTCACCTATTTCCACCCACTCGTTGGACCTTTCCATGCATATACTCCTCCAATTTTCGGTGTACTGTAACTCATCCTTGACAAACTCCATCAGTATTTGTGTACGAAAACCTATCCAGATCAACTCCCTTGACAATTGCCTCTTCTCCACCAGCATATCCATTCTTACCAATTTTTTCCTTGTGGTGGAATCTAAGATTCGCCTCCTCCATCCTACACAAAATGGAGAAATTAACATTAGAATGACATAATTACAAAATAAAATAAACCAAGTGCATTATAAAATAAAACAACCACTTTACTAAAATGTAATATAGGCAGAAATAGTAAAAAAAGATAAAAAATGAAGTCATAAATATGATACATCAGTTATAACGTTTAATCAAGGCAGAAACAACATTTTCTTACTTAAATTTGGTACATTTTTTCCGGTATAGCCCACCTTGAAACACCATAAGTTTTATAGTTATTTTCCTTTTCATTTTCTGCCCAATATAGCATGCAATCATTTGGACATGCATGTATTCTTTGGTAATCGAGGCATAAATTTACACACAAATAACATGCAGTCATCTGAACTTATGAAGTTTTGCCGATATTTTATCCTTGTTCTTCACTAATTTACACACAAAAATACATAAACAAGTATTATTTAGCCATGACTATAAGGCAAAAAAACACAGTAATATCATATAAGCACTGTTTAACATAAGTTTGTTACAAATACAAACATAATAATGAAATCAGGAATATGATTACACCTGAACGCACAGGTAAATCAGTAAACTAGGCAACACAACAATCAAATCAGGAAATACTTACACCTATTGGTATACATAACCGGTGAAAAATATAGTAAAGTTATGTAATTAAAGACACCCTTGTAGGGTAAGCATAAATTGTAGAAATGATAGAATTAAATACGCATAATAATCTACTAAGTAAACAACGATAAGTTGTAGTGACAGTGTAAATTTAATTTATGATTAAATGAGAAGGAATGAGGAAAACTTGTAAAATAAATAAGGTATATTTAATCATAAATGGTAAGTGACATGTTAATTAGGAAACATGTGAATTGAGATATACTTAATAACGTATTAAGGAGAACATGTTATTGTAATAATGTAACCAAGCAAGAATATAAAATAGATTGTGGATTACAGAACTTAGGCCACAATCTAGAGAATAACATATTGTGGGCTTATTAATAAACTTAAATGGATTAAGTTATATGATTGAAATTAATAAGCTAGAGAAACTTGGTAAATTAAAATAGGAATTCAATATGAATGGGAATAACCAAGTTAAATGTGAACCCGGTGAGGTTAGGCAAGTGCGTAAAAGAATGTTCAGACATAGGGTCTAACAACATATAAAAGAAAGGCGCTTGGACCAGTCCGTACGTTTGAGGGTGAATAAGCCAATAGGGTAGATCATCGAGGTGTTATAAGACACGAGCAGAGCGTACATTCATCTGATCGTTATGACGGCTCCAAAGGAATGGGAAGGGGAAGCACGCGGCTTCCTGAAGTACGTAAGGTGCTCCTAGTAGTCCCTTGTGCGGTGACATATGTCTTAGGTTGTACTCGCAGAGGTTGGGTCTGCGTGTATATACTAGGTGGGTGGTCCTTGACTGCAGATGTAGCTATGCAGTCAGAATGCTGTGACGAGGTGACACCAGGGTGATTCGACGGTTGCCTCACTAGGATGTATAGAGGGTCACGACCAATAAGGATAGTAGACCGTCGGATATCCGTCATCGACAGCCAGCGAGATGCGAAAAGACTTGAGCTAAACCCAAGATATCATTTCACCTTTCACTATCGAGGTACGAGGTTGAGGGTAGACGCCACATGGATGTTTAGATTGGTTGTTATTATGAGTGGTCACTTAGCTCTTGTAGTCTTTACTAGTTAAGGAGGGGCCGAGGTGGGGCCATAGCCACCATGAAAATAGACCCTAGGTATATCTGCATATAGAGGCTCTTTAAAGGCGGGCCTATACAGATATAGAAAAGCTCCCGACCGAGTTCCGAGTTTCTTGTATCCCCTCCCGCGGAAGTCAGAGCACATTAGAGGACGTGCGATTGAGGCATCAAGCTACAATTACAGTACATATGTGGGACAGTCTAGATACATGCATATCTGCTTTGGATGGTGTATCATAGACTAGTGGGGATTATTTCGATAAGGAATCTGATTCGATCGATGGTGGCAGTCCATACGCTAACTAGCATAGTAATGACAGATATATGCGGAACGTAATAATGTTATATAGAGATCCGTACATCACTCCGGCGTAGGATGAAGGACTGCGTTCATTACGGTGTAGACCATGCGAGTGGGTTACCATGGAGTGTATCTCAATATTGAGAGATAGCTACATATATTGTATTAGGTGAATCCATAGGAAAGTAAATGGGTACGATGCGTGTATAAGTCTTGAGTGCTATTAACCCAAGTAACCTAATAATCAAGAAAATGTAATGGAACGGTATTAGTATGGATCATTCTATTTCTGATATACTAGTATCTGCGCGGTGCAGAGAAATGTATTTAAGAAGCGCAATGTATCCTGTTCATCTTATCTTGCTTAGTTCACACTTGTTATTGTTATCTTGTTCTTCCAGTTTCATATACCTACCATGAAACTTTTATTTATTTATTTATATTTAAAAGTAACTGGACTCGCCAGACTTTATGTCTGACCCTTGTTGTTTCCTCTTCTCTCTCTTCCGTTTCACCCCCCTCTAGGTTCTCAGGGTGGAAGTGCTTAGAGTTGATTTGGATTCTTTCATCCTAGCTTGGATTTTGGATATGGATGTACTACTTTGACTTCTTGTCAGTTCTCTTATGGCTTTGCAAGGGAAATATGGTTTTATGCTTTTGTACTCTGATATTTTTGGCAAGACAGATTATTTATGTAATTGGCTACTTCAACTTATGATGTAGACTCAGTATTTGGGACCATGATGTTTTGATTTAAATAAAGTTTTTAATTCCGCTGCTATTTTACTTGTCTGTCTTGTGCTATTATGTTCTTATTTACCAATAACGCTTCACGAAACTTAATGCATTCCCTTAGTGAGTGACATTAACGGACGTGGGGTGTCACATTTAGTATCAGAGCATATGGTTATAAGATTGGATAAAGTATTTTGAAAATGGTTTTCATAAAGGTTTCAAAAAAAAGTATTTTAAAATAAAAAGTTTGTTTTTGAAAAGCATATTTCCCAAAGCCATAAATATCTCTCGATTCTCTGCTTGATTCCTTTTCCTCTTTGTTCGGGAAACCATTTTTTCCCGAAAGGGTGTCCCTATTTTGGCATGCTTCCATAGGCATGTTAAAACTATGGTACATGTCGAAGGGAAAAGAAGTACCCAACCTCCATCTTTAGCCGTAGTGATTTCACCTGCGACTTATTTTCTCTCAAACCTCGTAAGGATTTCCATGCGATGGAGGCAGCTTTCATGAGACTTATTAGAATGTTGCACAAGGATGGTAAAAAGGAGAATAAGGGATTTGGGGCAAAGGAGCACAACCCAAAGGAGAAAAGGGGAAATACCATAATTTCGGAACGGTGGGTCATCTAAAAAAGGATTGTAGAAAGATGAAAGGTGTTGTTACCACTTTGGTAAGGCGGGACACCTTATTAAGGAGTGCCTAAAGGGACGAGGACAAGGCCAGAAGGCAGGAACTTCTAGGGGGAAAGCTAATGTTCTCATAGCTGGTGGATATGGTAGGGGTATGAAAGTTTCCATCGAAGGGTTGATTTCTATTTTTGATCATCTTGTTAGGATTCTTTTTCTGGCGCTCTTCATTATTTTGTATCTAATCTTTTAGTTGAGTCTCCGTACCTAGACACTAGTATAGTTTTGGATCCCGTTAGTGTCTCAAACCCATTAGAGGTACGACTCATTTATCGAGGATTTGTCGGGGTTTGAAAATCTATGTGTTAGGCGTCGAGTTTGGTTACGACGCATATGATTTCATGAGATACGGTTTGATTCTAGGATGGATGGGTTAACCATATATGGAGCCATTCTAGATTATGAGAGGAGAGCCGTAAAACTTCTGACTTGCCATAGAAAGACTCTCGAGATTTCTTATGAACCCAAAAGGGTTTGTCATGCTTAGTCTCCTAGAACCTCTTGATATACATATTGATGATTTACGACATGTGACTCCTAAAAGAAAAGAAGGAACTTGATAAGCAAGTACGGGAGCTAGTTGAAAAGAGGTTTGATTGATAAATCATATCAGAATGGGAAACCTATTAAAGACAGTCCATGAGGATGCCCATCATTCTAAGATGACTATTCATTCAAGAGTCGATAAAGTGTATAGAGTTCGAGGTAGTGGAGCCAAACTTGCGAAAGGAAGTGAAAGTAAAGAAAGAAGCAATGATAGGACGAGTTCCGAGTTGCATACTTGGATCGGAGGTTAAGAAATTATGCAACAAAGAAGTGAAGCTAGTAAGAGTGCAATGGGGAAAGAACCGCGAGAACGCTACTTGGGAGGCTGAAGACAAGATTCGCGCTTCATATCCTTTCCTTTTCAAGAATATGACCTTAACTTCTTTTTCCAAGATTCGAATTAATACTTGTATCTATCATTTGAATATCTCCTACTGATCGAGTCTTTAGGTAGAAAACTAATGAATGTAAACATTGTTTGAGACATGTTATGTTTGATGGATGCAAGTGGTTGCTGGTGATAACTCGTAGATGCATATACACACACAATAGGCATAAGATTGGCTCAATCACTTAAATTTTGCATATTGATGTGTGTACATTTTAATTTTTATGGTTGAAAATGGGTGTATCGTTGCATTAATGTTGCTTTTGGATGGATGATTGTGCATACATATAGAGCTTACATGTTATACTAGGATGATTTGCATACATTTCGGTTGCATGGCACAAACATACATTGCATTAAGGAGGTCAACTGAATCAGTAGACCGCCTGATATTTTACATTAGTTTACGGACATATACACACACTGTTGCATATGTTCATACAAGCATTAGAAATTCCTTAAGGACAATGGATGCCTGTGATTGCTAGACACATGTATGATTGTTGGATGTTAGGATATACGTTCTTCTTAACTTAGAGATTTCGGGGACGAAATCCTTTGAGTAGGGGAGAATGTAACACCCCGAAATTTTAACGACGCTAAAGATGATGAATTAAAGAATAATTAGGGTGAATTACACTATTAACAATGAGTTAAGGAAAACTTAATTAAATATTCAGAATTAAGTAAAATGAACCACGCCACTGCGTCCTCCTCGGAATTCTGTTCAAGATAGACACCTGGTTTGCGTAAATCGGACACCGTATGATGAAGTTATTAAGGTTTGAAGTTTATATTCATATAGGAAAGATATATACACATATAAAATTCAAAAATATTCAAAAATCAACAAAACCAGAAATCCGGCTCGCAAATTGAGGAAGGGCCAACATTTTGAAGTCGACCCGAGACCCTGATGGGTCGACCTAAGGGTCGACTCAGGCTCATGGGGGTCGACCCCGACGTCGACCTAGGGGTCGACACCCATGAAGGGGAGTCGACCTAGGGGTCGACCCACCTAAAGGGGGGTCGACCCACCCGTGGCTCTGGAAACTTCTTTTCTGAACCTAGACGATTTTGGAGCTAGATTCACGAACCCTCGGCTATCTAGAGGACCCTAGACCTAGGTTTTATTCATCTAAAAACAATGGTGATGGCGAAGCTCCGCTGCAACGAAGATTGAATGGCCTAATCTACTCCAAATCTAATTCAGCAAACATTATACGAATTCAACGATTGCTACAACAAATTCAGTGATTGCAACAACAACCTATTCAACAAGTTCTTCGCAGTAATTTGGATCCATTTCCTTATATCTATTCACTGTGAGTTCATGTTATTTTTAGATTTGAATATTTAAATAGTAATCTTGATATATATGTAATAATTGGATCTTGAATCGGTGCCTAATCAGTTCTATTATGACATAACTATCAGACCTGTTTTTATGTGTTCATACCGAAGCCATGTTAAATCTTGTCATAATATACCTATTCAGTTTATGCCTATTTCTATCAGTTTATTATTATTGATTCGTTATTATGCATGTTCTTGATTCTCTTCTCTCCCTCTTTTCCCTTTTTATTTTTATATAGCCAGGCTACCTTCGAACCTAGGCCTAACGCTAAAAATATGCGAACGTGCGAAATTGGGAATAATGGGGAAAGACATAATTTGGGGAATAATTGATATTGGAAAATATGGATCTAAATTTGGGCATAAATATGTAAATATACGAGTATGGGTTTGGGGGCGTATGTCTTGTTGGATAATATGAATTGAGGCACGCATTGGAATAAATGTAAATATGGAATTGGGTATAAAATAGGACATGTCTAAATATTGATTTGGGACATAAATTGGAACATATGTGAATATGAATATTAGGCATAAATTGGAAAATATGTGGGTTTGGGTTTGTGCATAATACATATATATGCCTTGGTTTATGACATGGGAAAAAGGAGCGTATGGTGCATAATTAAAAGGTGAATTGAAAAGGGGCGTAAAAGTCTATAATTTGAATAGTGAATTGGGCAAATAATTAAATATGGGGAAAAAGAGAAATAATCACCTATAATGACAAAGGTAGATTTGGATAAAAATGGAATGTCTAGTAATTACAATTAGGATTAGTAATTGCACTTATGACATGAGGTTAGATTGCATTAGTGGTTGAAGTCTTCCCGGACCCGACCGGCATATCCAGCAGCCACTAATGTTAAACCTAATGTGAGAGGTCTAAGTGTGCAAATATGAATCGGGCAAAGACACGAGGTTAGATCAAACTGTGGAATAAGACTGCCTGGACCTGACCGACATATCCAGCATCCGCACGTTGTAGGCCTAATGTGGGACGTCTAGCCCATTATAACCATAATTGGACGTGGTGTTGGTATTGGATTGGACTACTTAACCTAATTTAATCCATGTATGATTATTAACTTAAGTTAGGGTTAAGTATAATTGGATGGGTAGTGGGTGGGTTAAGAAAAATAGAGGGGGTGAGTAATATTTACATATAGGCCCATTAACTTAACCCAATAAGGTTATGTAATTAAAGACACCTAGTGGTATACATAACTGGTGGAAAATATAATAAAGTTATGTAATTAAAGACACCCTTGTAGGGTAAGCATAACTTGTAGAAATGATAGAATTAGATATGCGTAATAATCTACTAAGTAAACAACGATAAGTTGTAGTGACATTGTAAATTGAATTTATGATTAAATGATAAAGAATGAGGAAAACTTGTAAAATAAACAAGGTATATTTAATCATAAATGGTAAGTGACATGTTAATTAGGAAACATGTGAATTGAGATATACTTAATAACGTATTAAGGAGAACATGTTATTGTAATAATGTAACCAAGCAAGAATGTAAAATAGATTGTGGACTACAGACCTTGGGCCACAATCTAGAGAATAACATGAGTGGGCTTATTAATAAACTTAAATGGTATAAGTTATACGATTGAAATTTATAAGCAAGAGAAACTTTGTAAATTGGAATAGGAATTCAATATAAATGGGAGTAACCAAGTTAAATGGGAACCCAGTGATGTAAGGAAAGCGCGTAAAAGAATGTTTAGACATAGGGTCTAACAACATATTAAAGAAAGGCGCTTGGACTAGTCCGTACGTTTGAGGGTGAATAACCCAATGGGGTAGATCATCGAGGTGTTATAAGACACGAGGGGAGCGCACATTCATCTGATTGTCATAACGGCTCCAAAGGAATGGGAAGGGGAAGCACACGGCTTCCTGAAGTACGTAAGGTGCTCCTAGTAGTCCTCTGTGTGGCTATGCAATTAAAGCCCCGCTAAAGCCCCGCAAAAGCCCCGCAGTATCCCCGCTATAGCCCGTAGCACCCTTCAACCGCTACGCTATTTCAATTTAGCGCTGATGAACAGTAGATCCGCTTGTAGCCCCGCTATTTCCCGCTGCATCCGCTAAATCAACGCTTTTTTACCATCCGCTTTAGCAATATTAATATGTAAAGGTTGATTTGACTAATTCTCTTTAAAATAAATAAATAAAGTTAGTGTAAGAGGCTAATTTTAAGGCATTAATGTCCAATATATTGCGGAAATCTATTATAATCATCAAATCTAATGTGTGTAACCATGGTATTCTTTGATTCTACTATATATGATTAATTAATGTTAGTTTCTTCTACACATATAATGTGAAAATAATAATTAATTAATTTTAAATAATTGGTCTCACATTTTATGAAACATATTGCGCATCCGCTATATCCCCGCTATTTCCGCGCTTTATCCCCGCTATGCCTTTTTGCACCTTCACCGCTATGGAACCGCTGAGCGCTTTAACTGCCCAGCTGTGCGGTGACAAATGTCTTTGGCTAAACTCGCAAAAATTGGGTCTACACGTAACTATTAGGTGGGTGGGCCTTGACTGCAGATGTAGCTATGCAGTCAGAATGTTATGACGAGGTGACACTAGGGTGATTAGACGGTTGCCTCATGAGGAGGTAGAGAGGGTCACGACCAACAAGGGTAGTAGACCATCGGGTATCCATCATCAACAGCCAGCAGGATGTGAAAAGACTAGAGCTAAACCCAAGATATCATATCAAGCTTTCACTATCGAGGTAAGGGGTTAAGGGTAGACGTCACATGGATGTTTAGATTGGTTGTTATTAAGGGCGGTCGCTTAGCTCTTGTAGTCTTTACTAGTTGCGGGAGGGGCGAGGTGGGGCCAAAGCCACCACGAATATAGACCCTAGGTATATCTGTATATAGAGGCACTTTCATGATGGGCCTGTACAGATATGGAAAACCTCCTAACCGAGTTCCGTGTTTCTTGTATCGCCCTGCCACGGAACTCGGTGCGCATTAGAGGATGTGCGATTAAGGCATCGAGCTACAATTACAGTAGATATGTGGGACAGTCTAGATACATGCATATCTTCTCTAGATGGTGTATCGTAGACTAGAGGGCATTACTCCGATAAGGAATCTGATTCGATCGATGGTGGCAGTCCATACGCTTACATAGCATAGTAATGACAGATATATGCGGAACATAATATTGTTATATAGATATCTGTATGTCACTACAGCGTAGGATGAGGGACTGCGTTCATTACGGTAGAGACCGTGCGAGTGGGTTACCATGGGGTGTATGTGACGGCCCGCCCCGCATCAGCCGGCATCCTCTGAAAGTGCGCTGTACACATGCCCGACTAGCACGGAAAGGTCGCCAAAGAAAGAAAGAAGAGAATGAACTAATCGAAAACCTGTAGAATGTCTCACAGCGCATGGAACAAGATATAATAATAATGTACTTAATATAAAACAGGCGAGACAGTGTATAAGCTGATAACTAAAACCAACATCAACATCAGAGTAGTGGAAATCCAAATACAGCTTATTACAACTTTTCAAATTACTGTCTCTAAACAAAAGAAAGAAAGGTACACTACTAATGTCCAAAGTAGTGACCGCAGCAACACAGGGAGAATATCTATATATATGTATCATACGTGGAAGCCTCCTGCTCGTCTTCGGTACAACTACTCATGCATACCACCTAACTTGTCTCTAGTCTGCTCGTGAGAGCACCCAGAGTAATAAGAAGAGACATAAAACTCTGGGTCAGACAAAAAGTCTGGTATGAGCGATAAGCAGCAAATAGAAAAATAATAGGTGTACTAAACCATACCTGAACCTGGACCTGCAACCAAAGAGTTAGCATTACATACCGTACAATACTTTAAGGTGCCACTAATATATGGTGTAAAGAGTACGGGGGTAGGGGTGTGCATGTCATAATGATGGCAAACAAATCAAACATCACAACCATCCTCACATCTCTCACTCAGTGCGTAAAGCATACGATGTCCACCACCGTCAATCACTAGACCCATCGAAGTAGTGACGGAGTTCGACTTGTACAACTACTGCTACTACCAAGCTTAGCACATGGAGTCATGACCAAATCTTTACAAATGACCCCACCTCATTGGTTTATAGCTCTTTAGTCGTACCTAGGCCACTGTGGCCATGAATCCGTTCATGTACTCCCTACACATAGTGATCCAAAGTTACAGACATCGACAACCCCTTTGCACACGTCCTGCAGCAAAACCCAACTCATGAAGTCGACTCGTTGGTTCCTAACTGGATCCTAAGTACAAACTTCCCATTTGGACTACCTTTGCATCTCGGGTTTTGGTCGTCACCTTCCTCTCCGGATCGGTCTTCATTTCTTCACTTCACTTTGCTTCAAGTCGTGGTCATCAGCTCCTCGATTCGGATTGGAATGCCCCATACGGGTCAGGTCGTGCTCCTCCAGCTCATGACTCATCGTTAGGTCTTACTCGTGATGCAACGCCACTGGTTCGGAGTCCACTAAGCGGCTCGAATCGCGCCCCCTAGAGTGGTTCGGGTCGGGGTAGCTCATGCTCAAGAGGGAGTATCGGGTCGGATGGTGTGAGCGGTTCGGTTCGGGTAGAGCACTCTGGTTTGTGATCTTCCATGGCCATCAGTTCACGAGCTTCCAGGAGGTTCGGATCGGGCTCCATCACCACAAGCGGATCGGTTCGGAGAAGATACTCCACGATCGGGTTGGTAAGGGTAGGGGCGATTTGACCTAGTCCCTACATACTTTCCTGCAAATTCTTCTAGCGACTATTTACGCCATTCGACGGCGTTTTCGACCAATCTAACACTTCTAGACAACCACAAAGCATACTATACAGTCATAGCACCAAGTATAATCATCCACAAACAGTAAAACAACAATCATAGCATGTAAAATGGATCAAACATATCCAAAACCCCGTACTTTCCCTTAAGCATGTTCAAACAAAATCTAATGATATGATTAGCAAAACTTAACCAAATTAAGCCAAATTTCTAACAGAGGTCTAAAACAATATTTCGAAATTTATAAATATTTTTCCAGAATTTAATCATGTTTAAATTTGCTAATTAACACTAATTACTCTTAGTTAACCATAATTAGTGAGGAACTATGCAAATCACTCACCTCGGTCACAAATAAAATACCAAATCTGAAATGAATCTCTATTTGGCGCTGTTCCCAATGCAACACAGCAGCTCAAACCTTGCTTTGGTGCTATTCCTCCTTAATTTGATGTTGATTAGGCTAATCTTCAATTAGGAAGTGGTTTAGAGGTGTTTTGAAGAGATTTAGAGAGTGAAGGCCATGGCTAGGTTAAGAGGAATGAATAGTGACGGCTGAAAAATGAGAAAAGGTATTCTCCAAATCCTGACAGCCCTTTTAAACTACTAACCCCGAAATTCCCCTTTGGGCCTAACTGTTAATCACCCGGCTAAGGCCAATTAAGCTGTTTTTCACCATCTGAAACTTGTTTCAGCCATATCTCCCAAACGGTGAGTCTGTTTGGCTAATGTGACCACTCTACAGAATTGTAAACCATCATCCGAATCCAACGGAAGTGGTTTCAGGTCAAAACTCCTTTCCAATCAAAAGTTATGGTTAAAACAAGATCAGCTAGGGGGAAAACGGTCATTTAAAGATCAGCAAAAATCGTGAACATGGGAAATGACTCCAATAGTCGTCTCCCAATGTTACATGTCCATACGACTTCGTATGTGAAAGAAATAATTATTCTATGATTCTACGATGCGTAGAATGCAGGTCGTTACACTCTCCCCCCCTTGAGAAATTTCGTCCCCGTAATTCCTTAACCCAAAACATACAAAGGATCCTGCATGCCTACCAATCATATACAACAATCAAACTTGCAAAACAGATAAAAAAAACCTATCCTAGCATGCGGAAAGACTAAATCGAAACTGAAATCTTACCAGGTGAAGAGTTTTGGATACGTCTTCCTAATGCTCTCCTCTGTTTCCCAAGTACAGTCATTCTCATTCTCGCCCCACTGGACTTTGACTAGATTCACCACTTTCCTTCGAAGTTGCTTCGTATCGTTCCCAACAATACGCATAGGCTTGCGATTCCCAACCGCCTCAGGTTCAACTTCGATATCATCCAACTGATCAGGTGAAATAGTCACATTTGGGTCGTGTACTAACTTCCTTCACTAGGAATTGTGAACTCCTTCCATCTTCTCTGATAATTCAACTTTGTATGCCGAATTCCCAATTTGCTCAAGAACTGGGAATGGACCAACAAATCTTGGTGGTAGCTTGCCTCTCCTACCAAATTGTATCACGCTCTTCAACAGAGAAATCTTAACAAACACCAAGTTGCCAATGGAGAACTTTAACTCTCTTCTCCTCTTATTAGCATAACTTTTCTGCCTATCTTGGGCAGCCCTCATTCGCTGTTGGATAACCTTGATCTTGTCTGATGTTTCCCTTATTACTTCTGGTCCAAGCACATATTTCTCACCGGTTTCTAACCAACAGGACGGTGAGTTGCACGGTCTTCCGTACAAAGCTTCAAATGGATCCATACCAATACTGGATTGATAACTATTATTATATGCAAACTCTACTAGATGCAAATGATCATCCCATGATCCACCAAAATCCAATACACAGGCTCTCAAGAGGTCTTCTAATATACGATTCACCCCCTCTGTTTGACCATTGGTTTGAGGATGATACGCAGTACTGAGATGTAGTTCTGATCCTAACGCCTCTTGTAAGCTCTTCCAAAATCCACTAGTGAACAACGGATCTCGGTCACTCACAATTCCTTTGGGTATTCCATGAAATCTCACTACCCACTTTATATACAGTTCTGCTAACTTAGCTGCCATCCTGTTTGACTTGATGGGTACAAACCTTGCACTCATAGTCAGTCGGTCCACAATCACCCAAATGCTATCATGGCCCGATCTAGTCCTTGGTAACCCATCAATGAAATCCATTGACACTTGTTCCCATTTCCATTCTGGAATTTCTAATGGTTGTGACAAACCACTAGGCTTCTTTTGCTCAGCTTTAACTAGCTGGCAATTCATGCATTTGGATATAAACATCCCAACGTATCTTTTCATCCCTTCCCAGTAGTAGGTCTGCTTCATGTCTCGATACATCTTGTTACCACCGGGGTGTATAGTCAGTTTTGAGTGGTGACATTCTCTAAGAACTTCATCTCTCAATCCGTTGACATTGGGTACAACTAGTCTTCCATTCTTCCTAAGCCATCCATCTCGATCAAGCCCATACTTATTCATCTCTTCATCGATTCACATCTCTAACTTTGAGATGATTTCCAATAGGTTAGGATCGTCCCTCTGACTGGATCCAATCCGCTCAGTCAAAGTGGGTCTGATCATCAAACTTGCTAATATTTCTGGATCCAACTCGCACTTTGGTCTGAAATCATACCCAGCGATGTGCTCCAGTTGCTTCCATTCAAGAAACATAGCCCCTAAACTGGCATGTCTTCTACTCAATGCATCAGCTACCGCGTTGCCCTTTCCTGGTGTGTATGATGTATGCGATATCGAAATCATAGGAAGCCAAGAATTCTAACCATCTTTGTTGTCGGAGATTTAGATCCTTCTGAGAGAAGAGATACTTTAACGATTTATGATCGGTAAACAACTCGAATCTTTCTCCCAAGAGATAATGCCTCCACATCTTCAATGCAAACACGATCGCTGCCAATTCCAAATCATGGTTAGGGTATCTTTTCTCATGCGGTTTCAGTTGCCGACTTGCATAAGCTGCAACCCTACCTCCTTGCATCAATACAACACCTAGTCCGGTACCACATGCATCCGTATATACCGCCATCTCTTCATTCCCCTTAGGAATGACTAGCACTGGTGCACATGTCAACTTTTCCTTTTGACTCTTGAATGCATTCTCGCACTTTTCGTCCCAGACGAAAGCTTGATTCTTCTTAGTCAACTGAGTCAATGGTGCTGCTATCTTGGAAAAGTCTTGGATAAACTTACGATAATATCCAGCTGATCCCAAGAAGCTTCTTATGTCTGTCGCATTCTTGGGCGTAGACCAATCTTGTACTGTAGCCACCTTCGTAGGGTCAACGGCGATACCATTTTCTGAAACAACATGGCCCAAGAATCTCACTTCCCTCCTCAAGAAGTGACACTTAGAAAACTTTGCTTTCAATTCGTGCTTTCTCAACATCTCCATCACTATTCTTAAATGTTCCTTGTGTTCTTCCTATGTCCTCGAATAAACAAGTATATCGCCCACGAACACAAGAACAAACTTATTCAACTGATCTCTGAATACTCTATTCATAAGATCCACAAAATATGCTGGTGCATTGGTCAACCCAAATGGCATGACCAACTATTCATAAAATCCAGACAGCGTCCGAAATGCCGTTATAGCTATACTCTCAGCTTCCACCCTAAGCAGATGAAAACCTATCGCGAGATCCAACTAGGAGAATACTCTCGCGCCACTCAACTGATCAAAACAAATCATCTACCCGCAGTAGAGGATACTTATTCTTCCTCGTCACTTTATTCAATTCGCGGTAGTCCACACATAATCGAAGGGAACCATCCGTCTTAGTCACGAATACAACTGGTGCTCCCCATTTAGAAACACTCCTTCTGATAAATCCCTTCTTCAAAAGATCCCTGACTTGCACCTGTGACGAGAAGGAATTTCGCTCGGTCCGAACCAGTCGCTAAACCGATCTAGACCGTTCGAAACGCCCTATCGTTTGAGAACAGGACAAAACAGAACGCATACAGAAGAACATTTCATTATATATAACAACAGTGCATCAGATTACAAGAATATACAGAGTATAAACGAATATTACACAGAAATATCAGAGATTTAAATTACATTTAAATACATAGCAGCGGAAAATAATACAATACACAACTAGAAGAGATATGCGGATACAAAGCTTTCCGGATATCATTCCAGCTGTAAACCAGGATCCTGTGAATATAAATCTGCAAAACCAAAACTACTAGCTGCCCGTGTCGAAAATAAGGGCACCCAGAGTTTAGGTTAAAACAATAAACTCCAGGTCAGTCATGTGACAGGTGTGAGAACTAAAACAGTTATTAATCTTTATTTTAAATCATTAGGTAAATCAAGGGACCACGCCGTATAACACGGAACGGGTTTCCTCCCAAGAATACCAGTGCATAAAACAAACAGCGCAATGCTAAATAAAGAAAAATGAAGCTGTTATAAGACCCAGGTCCCATCACACAATGCAACGCAGTCGAGGATAGGGTTTTCCCTTATAACAGCCAAAGAATGCTTGATACGTTTAAAACAAATCATTTGATACTATTATAAGTGCATAGTGTATAAAACACTTCAAATCATAAGTATCAATCATAGGCGGCATGAGCGTCCCATGCCACTATGTCGCCATATATAGGTTTACAAATAAAACCGCAAATGTCACGTATTTGGAAATTGGGTTTCCAACTATGAACCGAGGCTAGGGGCAAGATCCTCAACCTATTCGAGACGCTCTAGCCCGCCCCTCAGGAACAGCCGCAACTGCCCCTTGGATCCTCAGGGCCGGTCCACACGGAGTGGATTATTATGCCTGAACACTACGTTTCCCCACCCTATGGGGTGTAAGTCTGGTCCGTCAGCCGACCAGAATGCATTCGGCCGAAACCGATATAACCGAGGCGCCTCGCAACAGCAACAACCACATAAGTCAAACTCGTCAGGGCGTGTAAAACCACTGACGCCACTTCTAGCTAGAAAGAAACGCATGCCCTCCCTGACGTCCGTCTCCCGTTTTTGGTTCATACCGGGTGTGAAACACGCGAGGTAAACGTTACACAAAGCTACGCCACAAAGGCCGTGCTTTGATCATCAACACAAGACTTTGCTTTTCAACAGAAGCCTTGATCATTTGCATCTTAGCATGCCACACAGGCAAGCCATCCTATGCAACCGATATCAGTCACACAGAATGAAATCCGATGTCAGACACACAGTCCATTTACAAGTCCGTTCTGGGTCTGAACGAAACCGGAGGCACCTAGTACCCCGCATATCCATCGATCTCCAAGTACGTCTGGACGATCACTAACTGTTTCCATCTTCTTGGGTGTACAGCCCAATCAAGATCATCAGTTATCACCCAAACGACGTGAAAACCTCCGGTCTTCGACCATCGTCTTCATCTTCAACTTATCGTCGTATCAGTTATTCAGAATGGGATAAACCCGGTCTTTCCGAATAACTCGCGTATATTTTAAATAAGTGTTACACAAACACAACATACGCCTCATTCCAACTCATTAGTCATTAACCGTAAATTAATCAAGAGAATAATTCCCCAAATATTAACCCCGAAGGCCGAAACCAACATCAGATCAATATCCAGAAAACCATTCTACTTAGCTAACCGACAGTTAGTTTCTAAATTTCACGTTCAAATCTAATTAAAGATTTAACTATCGCCTGGAGCAAAACTGGTGATACTCCATTCTCGATCTTTTCAATCTAATTAAAGATTCATTAAAACTCCACTTAGTTTTAATCTGTGACTGGGTTAAAGAATCAGTGTCATTTAAAACACGGTTCACGATAAACCCAAAGTCACATCCCATTAATTATCGGGTTAAAGAACAAGTGTTATTTAAAACACTGCTCACGATAAACCCAAAAATCAATATCAATTCAATTCCAATTAAATATTATTTAATTGGTACACTTCATTAAATCTAAATAAAAAGATTTAATCTTTTCTCAACTGGGTCCAAGAACAGTGTTAGTGAAGACACCATTCACGACAAACCCAAATCACATTCATTAATTATCGGGTTAAAGAACAAGTGTTATTTAAAACACTGTTCACGATAAACCCAAAAATCAATATCAATTCAATTCCAATTAAATATTATTTAATTGGTACACTTCATTAAATCTAAATAAAAAGATTTAATCTTTTCTCAACTGGGTCCAAGAACAGTGTTAGTGAAGACACCATTCAAGACAAACCCAAATCACATTCATTAATTATCGGGTTAAAGAACAAGTGTTATTTAAAACACTGTTCACGATAAACCCAAAAATCAATATCCATTCAATTCCAATTAAATATTATTTAATTGGTACACTTCATTAAATCTAAATAAAAAGATTTAATCATTTCTCAACTGGGTTCAAGAACAGTGTTAGTGAAGACACCATTCACGACAAACCCAAATCACATTCGATATTCAATACAAGGCTCTGAATAGAAAATATATCGGCTTATATTCAATATCAAATTCTACGATTAACAAATGTCGTATTGGAAATAACGATATAAATATATATCTTTCAAATTTCCGTAACAACATCCGTATAATCCCGAAATCCAACATCGAAATATTCCGAAGACAATTTCGATTCAAATCCACTCCAATGCAATCATTGGAAATTTTGGTTATTTTCAAAACCCTTTTCAAATTCAATTTATTTATTTAAAAATAAATAGAATTATAATTCTAGTTCAAAACTAGTTCAATTCGATAAAAATCTATTTTTATCTTTTCAAATATGGAGTTTTTCATCCCAATTCTTCCCAAATCATTTCTTATGATTTTACACAAATTATTACTATTTTTAATAATTTTATCAAGGCCCGTACAGTCGATTTCCATCAATGGCCATCGAACTGCACTTACAGCGACCTTTTTCGAATTTGATTTGGACATAATTCCAAATCCAACCGTTAGATTTCCAATTTCTAATATTCGTTAGAAAGCTCTTTTCGACACGAACCCAACGGTTCCGGTTTTAGGAGAATCCGACGGTCGGATCTCCCGTAATGCCCGTTTGAAATAAATGGTCGAAATTCACGAACTGCCGCGGCGCGGCGCGTTCTATTCAGGCCATTATATTATATATATAATATATATAATATATATTTCGTCGATTCCTATTTAAAACGAATTATATAAATAGTTTTGAATTCGTTTCAAAAACCCATTTCAACTTCCATTTCAATTCAAAGCAAAATTGAATTCTTCTTTATAGATTCGTTTCAAAACTCATTTCCATTCAATTCAAATTTCAATTCAATTTGAATTCATTTCAATTCACTTTCAATTCAATTCGAATTCGTTTTCAATTCAATTCATTTCGAAATCGTTTTCAATTCAATTCATTTCGAAATCGTTTTCAATTCAATTCATTTCGAAATCGTTTTCAATTCAATTCATTTCGAAATCGTTTTCAATTCAATTCATTTCGAAATCGTTTTCAATTCAATTCATTTCGAAATCATTTTCAATTCAATTCATTTCGAAATCGTTTTCAATTCAATTCATTTCGAAATCGTTTTCAAAATCGATTCAAATATCGTTCACGTCTAAATGGCGTCAATCTAATCAACACGGCTTCATATATTCCTTTATTTTCAAATCTTCTATTTCAAATATTTCTTTTTCAAAATAGTCGTTATTATCAAAATATTTCGTTCAACACATGACCAATCTCAATGAATGAGTACTGTCAACACATGAACTTTTATTTTATAATATTCTTTATTTTTCAAATCGGAATGAGGCCCAATCAATTACCATATAAAGTTAATTATATGGATTTTCATACAACACATGTATATAATAGCATTGAAAAATAATCAATCATCCACCAAAGTGCACTACACTGTATAAGCATCAAATATAGATATTCAACGCTTATAACAGCCTGTCAATCAATCGATCGACATATTTAATCAATCAGGATGAGTGAACTGCATATTTCATCCTAACACCCGTGTGGGGTTTTCAAACAATCAAACACGGATTTTATTTGTGCAGTTGGGCGATGTGTAAAATTTATCGTCCCAATCAATGTCCTTTAAATAAGTGTACATAAACAAACCGTCTGGTTTGTAAATGAATATTTATTTATTCACATTCACGTTAAAAATTATATTTTTAACGACAAAACATTTTATTCCAACATATGAATTTCTATTCAATTCAATCTTTAAATAAAATGATATTTTTATTTTTCTAACATATTTTAGAAAATTTCGGCGGCATAACGGCACGATACTAGAAACGGGACAAGGCCTAGCCTTATCCCCGGTCTAGTGAAGGCCCACGCCATTCACACATCAATCAAATCAATTTCATCTCACCAAACAATTCAATTCAAACAAATAATTCAACTAATCTATGCAACCAAACAAACAAGTCCATGGTCTGTGGACGATTGTGTCGGGTGCTACTAAGCACCGTCTGCATCCTAGTATATATATATAACTAGAAAAGAAATAGAAAGGTGAGAAATTCTCACATATAGCTATCCTAGCTCCATGGCTCTTCTTTGATATAAATCTTCTACGTTCTCGCCTTTTTGTTACCTTCGTTGCTGCTTTCACTACATACGTAAAAATCACATTTTTACTTCGCTATTCAATATATAAAAATCGAATTTTTATTTCAAAGTTCAATATATAAAAATCGAATTTTTATTTCAAAGTTCAATATATAAAAATCGAATTTTTATTTCAAAGTTCAATATATAAAAATCGAATTTTTAACTCGAAGTTCAATATATAAAAATCACATTTTTAACTCGAAGTTCAATATATAAAAATCACATTTTTAACTCGGAGTTCAATATATAAAAATCACATTTTTAACTCGCTACAAATCCGATCTTTTTTTTAAAGTTTCAACCCCTTTGCTTAAACTTAAAATTAAAATCAGTTTTAACCTTTTTTTTTAAAAATCAGTTTTTACTTTTATTTTAAAATCAGTTTTAAAATCTTATAAAATCAGTTTTTACTTTTAAAACAAAATCAGTTTTAAAATCTTATAAAATCAGTTTTTACTTTTAAAACAAAATCAGTTTTAACTTAATTAAAATTTCAGTTTTAACCTAATTAAAATTTCAGTTTTAAACTAAATAAATAAAAAAAAAGTTTTAAAGTAAATAAAAAAAACAACAGTGAACTTACCGAGAGGGGGGGCTGATGTCGGGTCGGAGACTGGGCGGTGCTGGAGTTCGACGAGGGGGGGGGGTTCAGGGCTTGGGTCGCTGCTGACGTCAGGGGGAGGGTTTGGGTCGTTCTTCGAAGGAGAAGGGGGTGGGTTCAGATAGGGAGGTGGAGGCGATGGAGGAAGAGAAGGCGGCTTCAGTATCGCGAACGGGGGGCTTCGGTGATGGCTGCGGCGCTTCAGGGGGAGGCTGGAGGGGCTGTCGAAGGGGAGCGTCGGAGGGGGCCTCCGTCGGGGAAGCAGCGGCGGCAGTCCGCCTGGAGGGCGGCGTCGCGCTCGACGAGGCTCTTAGGGTTTTTTTTTTTTTTTTTTTTTTATTTTCTGTATAATGAAATTCGAAAAGGGGGGGGGGGCCAGAAGTTAAGAGAAAAGGGAGTTTTTTTTTTTTTTTTTATTATTATTTAATTATTTTTATCGGAAAAAGTTGACTTTCACAAACGACCTCGAAACGAGGGCCCCCGCCTGTCGTCCATAGCGTTTCACCCCCATTCTGAACACAATGGGATATGTATCGTAAGCTGGTTTGATTGTTTCGATCAGTTTCCATTGAATTTACATTTAAATCGCTATATTGAATTTTAAACGTACATTTCAAATTACCGGGGCCACATACTAACTAGAAAAATTCCCGAAAAATATTTTCTAGCTTCGTATTGACGATACGGTCCTAACAAAACTAGTTTCATCGAATTCTGAGACCGTTTGAAAAATGGCCAATTTCCAGTCGATTAAAATCAACTGAAACTGGTCAAACGCGTTTTCCTTTGCCACGCTCACATATTGATTCGAAAAATTATGAAATTTGAAACCTAGCAGTAACTTAACATCACGGACCCAACAAAACTGGTTTCGTCGAAATCCGAGGTCGTTTGCAAAATTGCTATTTTTAAGGGCCTTATATTATATTAAAATATATATATATAAATTCCACAGCGACTATTTCTAAATTTCAACTGGACATATCTCATCATTTATAAAGTGAAATCTCAGTTTCTCAACTTCGTTGGAAAGATATCATCAATTAGATCCTAATGTTTTTGGTTTCACAAAAATCCGGATTGTTTTGCACCCGGTACATTCAATTGAAGTTTGAAATCGAATTATCGAACTACCGCGCCATTTTTAATTCTATTTATAATTATATATAAATATTTATATTCTAACGACGACGCGTATAATATATACGTTCGAATTCTATTCAAAATAAGTTTCTCGTCGATATTATTTAAAATAATTCATTTTAAATAATCAAAATTCGCTAAAATTGCCAAAATAAAAATTTTAAACTGGCCCAGATTTTACGGGTTGTTACAATCTCCCCCACTTAAAACTTTTCGTCCCCGAAAAGGAACAAAGTCGAAAGTGGTTTGATTATTCAACTCTACGATCGATCTGGCTTCCATTCTCCCTCTTTTCAGTTTCTGAGAATTTTCAAATTTTCAAAAATTTGGCTAACACCCTAAATTTTCGAAAAATTTCGCCATAACCTCCCCTGCACCGGGAGCATCGGGGAATTTCAAATAGCTTCCCCGGTCCTTCAGATCTCAAAAAGAAAAAGAAAAAGCCAAGCGGCTAGCCAATAGGCTCACAAAATCATCATCACCCAAACGAAACAGGAAATTATGTAGTAAACATGTACCTATTTGTCGGGCAAACAAATTTTATTCTCTGGCTCTAGCCTCCTTGCTATGACCTGTTCAAGGTAAGTACATATATGCAAGCAAATGCGACCAATTTTCAATATAGTTCAATATTCGATCAAATTAGGCATATTGGTTCAAAATTATCAAACAACTAAACAAACAACACAAACATCAATCAATTAGTGAATTAGAGTTTCAAATTCATAATTTTGATATATATACAAAAATCATGTTTTTGATACCAAATCACAACAATAGGCCCTATCTAATTTTGGTTCTCACACCAGTCTAATGGAAATATATAGAAAATCACACCTTCGAAACACGAACATAAGTTCGGATGATGATCGATCAATCATCAGAACCATCTCCGGGCGTCTAGAATGTGATTCTATATCAATCTAATATATTAAAACTTTGAATACACGCGGATCAGACGTATACGCAAAATCTACATATACTGGATTGTCCACATCAATATAAATAAATAATCAACTACGAATAATTGATTTAAATTTTCAAAACAAAAATTTGTTTTCACTTTAAAAATATACTCTTCACACTCGTTCTAGGATACTACTGATCCCGTCTCTAACGAGTCATTCTAAATGGATATTACTAATCCAATATCTGATGAATTCTTTCGTACGGTTCTAATGTGCCTGTTCTCTGCTTTGTAAACCAAAGCTCTGATACCAACTGTGACGAGAAGGAATTTCGCTCGGTCCGAACCAGTCGCTAAACCGATCTAGACCGTTCGAAACGCCCTATCGTTTGAGAACAGGACAAAACAGAACGCATACAGAAGAACATTTCATTATATATAACAACAGTGCATCAGATTACAAGAATATACAGAGTATAAACGAATATTACACAGAAATATCAGAGATTTAAATTACATTTAAATACATAGCAGCGGAAAATAATACAATACACAACTAGAAGAGATATGCGGATACAAAGCTTTCCGGATATCATTCCAGCTGTAAACCAGGATCCTGTGAATATAAATCTGCAAAACCAAAACTACTAGCTGCCCGTGTCGAAAATAAGGGCACCCAGAGTTTAGGTTAAAACAATAAACTCCAGGTCAGTCATGTGACTGGTGTGAGAACTAAAACAGTTATTAATCTTTATTTTAAATCATTAGGTAAATCAAGGGACCACGCCGTATAACACGGAACGGGTTTCCTCCCAAGAATACCAGTGCATAAAACAAACAGCGCAATGCTAAATAAAGAAAAATGAAGCTGTTATAAGACCCAGGTCCCATCACACAATGCAACGCAGTCGAGGATAGGGTTTTCCCTTATAACAGCCAAAGAATGCTTGATACGTTTAAAACAAATCATTTGATACTATTATAAGTGCATAGTGTATAAAACACTTCAAATCATAAGTATCAATCATAGGCGGCATGAGCGTCCCATGCCACTATGTCGCCATATATAGGTTTACAAATAAAACCGCAAATGTCACGTATTTGGAAATTGGGTTTCCAACTATGAACCGAGGCTAGGGGCAAGATCCTCAACCGATTCGAGACGCTCTAGCCCGCCCCTCAGGAACAGCCGCAACTGCCCCTTGGATCCTCAGGGCCGGTCCACACGGAGTGGATTATTATGCCTGAACACTACGTTTCCCCACCCTATGGGGTGTAAGTCTGGTCCGTCAGCCGACCAGAATGCATTCGGCCGAAACCGATATAACCGAGGCGCCTCGCAACAGCAACAACCACATAAGTCAAACTCGTCAGGGCGTGTAAAACCACTGACGCCACTTCTAGCTAGAAAGAAACGCATGCCCTCCCTGACGTCCGTCTCCCGTTTTTGGTTCATACCGGGTGTGAAACACGCGAGGTAAACGTTACACAAAGCTACGCCACAAAGGCCGTGCTTTGATCATCAACACAAGACTTTGCTTTTCAACAGAAGCCTTGATCATTTGCATCTTAGCATGCCACACAGGCAAGCCATCCTATGCAACCGATATCAGTCACACAGAATGAAATCCGATGTCAGACACACAGTCCATTTACAAGTCCGTTCTGGGTCTGAACGAAACCGGAGGCACCTAGTACCCCGCATATCCATCGATCTCCAAGTACGTCTGGACGATCACTAACTGTTTCCATCTTCTTGGGTGTACAGCCCAATCAAGATCATCAGTTATCACCCAAACGACGTGAAAACCTCCGGTCTTCGACCATCGTCTTCATCTTCAACTTATCGTCGTATCAGTTATTCAGAATGGGATAAACCCGGTCTTTCCGAATAACTCGCGTATATTTTAAATAAGTGTTACACAAACACAACATACGCCTCATTCCAACTCATTAGTCATTAACCGTAAATTAATCAAGAGAATAATTCCCCAAATATTAACCCCGAAGGCCGAAACCAACATCAGATCAATATCCAGAAAACCATTCTACTTAGCTAACCGACAGTTAGTTTCTAAATTTCACGTTCAAATCTAATTAAAGATTTAACTATCGCCTGGAGCAAAACTGGTGATACTCCATTCTCGATCTTTTCAATCTAATTAAAGATTCATTAAAACTCCACTTAGTTTTAATCTGTGACTGGGTTAAAGAATCAGTGTCATTTAAAACACGGTTCACGATAAACCCAAAGTCACATCCCATTAATTATCGGGTTAAAGAACAAGTGTTATTTAAAACACTGCTCACGATAAACCCAAAAATCAATATCAATTCAATTCCAATTAAATATTATTTAATTGGTACACTTCATTAAATCTAAATAAAAAGATTTAATCTTTTCTCAACTGGGTCCAAGAACAGTGTTAGTGAAGACACCATTCACGACAAACCCAAATCACATTCATTAATTATCGGGTTAAAGAACAAGTGTTATTTAAAACACTGTTCACGATAAACCCAAAAATCAATATCAATTCAATTCCAATTAAATATTATTTAATTGGTACACTTCATTAAATCTAAATAAAAAGATTTAATCTTTTCTCAACTGGGTCCAAGAACAGTGTTAGTGAAGACACCATTCAAGACAAACCCAAATCACATTCATTAATTATCGGGTTAAAGAACAAGTGTTATTTAAAACACTGTTCACGATAAACCCAAAAATCAATATCCATTCAATTCCAATTAAATATTATTTAATTGGTACACTTCATTAAATCTAAATAAAAAGATTTAATCATTTCTCAACTGGGTTCAAGAACAGTGTTAGTGAAGACACCATTCACGACAAACCCAAATCACATTCGATATTCAATACAAGGCTCTGAATAGAAAATATATCGGCTTATATTCAATATCAAATTCTACGATTAACAAATGTCGTATTGGAAATAACGATATAAATATATATCTTTCAAATTTCCGTAACAACATCCGTATAATCCCGAAATCCAACATCGAAATATTCCGAAGACAATTTCGATTCAAATCCACTCCAATGCAATCATTGGAAATTTTGGTTATTTTCAAAACCCTTTTCAAATTCAATTTATTTATTTAAAAATAAATAGAATTATAATTCTAGTTCAAAACTAGTTCAATTCGATAAAAATCTATTTTTATCTTTTCAAATATGGAGTTTTTCATCCCAATTCTTCCCAAATCATTTCTTATGATTTTACACAAATTATTACTATTTTTAATAATTTTATCAAGGCCCGTACAGTCGATTTCCATCAATGGCCATCGAACTGCACTTACAGCGACCTTTTTCGAATTTGATTTGGACATAATTCCAAATCCAACCGTTAGATTTCCAATTTCTAATATTCGTTAGAAAGCTCTTTTCGACACGAACCCAACGGTTCCGGTTTTAGGAGAATCCGACGGTCGGATCTCCCGTAATGCCCGTTTGAAATAAATGGTCGAAATTCACGAACTGCCGCGGCGCGGCGCGTTCTATTCAGGCCATTATATTATATATATAATATATATAATATATATTTCGTCGATTCCTATTTAAAACGAATTATATAAATAGTTTTGAATTCGTTTCAAAAACCCATTTCAACTTCCATTTCAATTCAAAGCAAAATTGAATTCTTCTTTATAGATTCGTTTCAAAACTCATTTCCATTCAATTCAAATTTCAATTCAATTTGAATTCATTTCAATTCACTTTCAATTCAATTCGAATTCGTTTTCAATTCAATTCATTTCGAAATCGTTTTCAATTCAATTCATTTCGAAATCGTTTTCAATTCAATTCATTTCGAAATCGTTTTCAATTCAATTCATTTCGAAATCGTTTTCAATTCAATTCATTTCGAAATCGTTTTCAATTCAATTCATTTCGAAATCATTTTCAATTCAATTCATTTCGAAATCGTTTTCAATTCAATTCATTTCGAAATCGTTTTCAAAATCGATTCAAATATCGTTCACGTCTAAATGGCGTCAATCTAATCAACACGGCTTCATATATTCCTTTATTTTCAAATCTTCTATTTCAAATATTTCTTTTTCAAAATAGTCGTTATTATCAAAATATTTCGTTCAACACATGACCAATCTCAATGAATGAGTACTGTCAACACATGAACTTTTATTTTATAATATTCTTTATTTTTCAAATCGGAATGAGGCCCAATCAATTACCATATAAAGTTAATTATATGGATTTTCATACAACACATGTATATAATAGCATTGAAAAATAATCAATCATCCACCAAAGTGCACTACACTGTATAAGCATCAAATATAGATATTCAACGCTTATAACAGCCTGTCAATCAATCGATCGACATATTTAATCAATCAGGATGAGTGAACTGCATATTTCATCCTAACACCCGTGTGGGGTTTTCAAACAATCAAACACGGATTTTATTTGTGCAGTTGGGCGATGTGTAAAATTTATCGTCCCAATCAATGTCCTTTAAATAAGTGTACATAAACAAACCGTCTGGTTTGTAAATGAATATTTATTTATTCACATTCACGTTAAAAATTATATTTTTAACGACAAAACATTTTATTCCAACATATGAATTTCTATTCAATTCAATCTTTAAATAAAATGATATTTTTATTTTTCTAACATATTTTAGAAAATTTCGGCGGCATAACGGCACGATACTAGAAACGGGACAAGGCCTAGCCTTATCCCCGGTCTAGTGAAGGCCCACGCCATTCACACATCAATCAAATCAATTTCATCTCACCAAACAATTCAATTCAAACAAATAATTCAACTAATCTATGCAACCAAACAAACAAGTCCATGGTCTGTGGACGATTGTGTCGGGTGCTACTAAGCACCGTCTGCATCCTAGTATATATATATAACTAGAAAAGAAATAGAAAGGTGAGAAATTCTCACATATAGCTATCCTAGCTCCATGGCTCTTCTTTGATATAAATCTTCTACGTTCTCGCCTTTTTGTTACCTTCGTTGCTGCTTTCACTACATACGTAAAAATCACATTTTTACTTCGCTATTCAATATATAAAAATCGAATTTTTATTTCAAAGTTCAATATATAAAAATCGAATTTTTATTTCAAAGTTCAATATATAAAAATCGAATTTTTATTTCAAAGTTCAATATATAAAAATCGAATTTTTAACTCGAAGTTCAATATATAAAAATCACATTTTTAACTCGAAGTTCAATATATAAAAATCACATTTTTAACTCGGAGTTCAATATATAAAAATCACATTTTTAACTCGCTACAAATCCGATCTTTTTTTTAAAGTTTCAACCCCTTTGCTTAAACTTAAAATTAAAATCAGTTTTAACCTTTTTTTTTAAAAATCAGTTTTTACTTTTATTTTAAAATCAGTTTTAAAATCTTATAAAATCAGTTTTTACTTTTAAAACAAAATCAGTTTTAAAATCTTATAAAATCAGTTTTTACTTTTAAAACAAAATCAGTTTTAACTTAATTAAAATTTCAGTTTTAACCTAATTAAAATTTCAGTTTTAAACTAAATAAATAAAAAAAAAGTTTTAAAGTAAATAAAAAAAACAACAGTGAACTTACCGAGAGGGGGGGCTGATGTCGGGTCGGAGACTGGGCGGTGCTGGAGTTCGACGAGGGGGGGGTTCAGGGCTTGGGTCGCTGCTGACGTCAGGGGGAGGGTTTGGGTCGTTCTTCGAAGGAGAAGGGGGTGGGTTCGGATAGGGAGGTGGAGGCGATGGAGGAAGAGAAGGCGGCTTCAGTATCGCGAACGGGGGGCTTCGGTGATGGCTGCGGCGCTTCAGGGGGAGGCTGGAGGGGCTGTCGAAGGGGAGCGTCGGAGGGGGCCTCCGTCGGGGAAGCAGCGGCGGCAGTCCGCCTGGAGGGCGGCGTCGCGCTCGACGAGGCTCTTAGGGTTTTTTTTTTTTTTTTTTTTTTCTGTATAATGAAATTCGAAAAGGGGGGGGGGGCCAGAAGTTAAGAGAAAAGGGAGTTTTTTTTTTATTATTATTATTATTTAATTATTTTTATCGGAAAAAGTTGACTTTCACAAACGACCTCGAAACGAGGGCCCCCGCCTGTCGTCCATAGCGTTTCACCCCCATTCTGAACACAATGGGATATGTATCGTAAGCTGGTTTGATTGTTTCGATCAGTTTCCATTGAATTTACATTTAAATCGCTATATTGAATTTTAAACGTACATTTCAAATTACCGGGGCCACATACTAACTAGAAAAATTCCCGAAAAATATTTTCTAGCTTCGTATTGACGATACGGTCCTAACAAAACTAGTTTCATCGAATTCTGAGACCGTTTGAAAAATGGCCAATTTCCAGTCGATTAAAATCAACTGAAACTGGTCAAACGCGTTTTCCTTTGCCACGCTCACATATTGATTCGAAAAATTATGAAATTTGAAACCTAGCAGTAACTTAACATCACGGACCCAACAAAACTGGTTTCGTCGAAATCCGAGGTCGTTTGCAAAATTGCTATTTTTAAGGGCCTTATATTATATTAAAATATATATATATAAATTCCACAGCGACTATTTCTAAATTTCAACTGGACATATCTCATCATTTATAAAGTGAAATCTCAGTTTCTCAACTTCGTTGGAAAGATATCATCAATTAGATCCTAATGTTTTTGGTTTCACAAAAATCCGGATTGTTTTGCACCCGGTACATTCAATTGAAGTTTGAAATCGAATTATCGAACTACCGCGCCATTTTTAATTCTATTTATAATTATATATAAATATTTATATTCTAACGACGACGCGTATAATATATACGTTCGAATTCTATTCAAAATAAGTTTCTCGTCGATATTATTTAAAATAATTCATTTTAAATAATCAAAATTCGCTAAAATTGCCAAAATAAAAATTTTAAACTGGCCCAGATTTTACGGGTTGTTACAGCACCCCGAGCTCTCGCTGCTCCCTTGGTGCCATACGACGAAGTAGCATCACTATAGGCTGGCATCTTTCACTAAATCAATACGAAACTCAATCTCTCGGTGTGGTGGAAGCATGGTCACCTCCTCGAAGACGTCCGGATACTGGCCAACCACGGGAAAACCTGACAACTCACTATGCGGAATGTCGAGGGAATTTAGAAAACTAGCCATTACCCCATCACTAGGTTGACCCCCAAACACTACCCTCTGCCCCTCATCCGCTCTAGCTGTCACCAAAAAGCCCTCATAGTCTACCATCAGCCCGTATCTTTGGAGCCAATCGACTCCCAAAATAATGCCAAACCCAGTAAAGCCCAAAACAAAGCAATCACAAACAAACATGCATCCATGACTCGATAAGACCACATAACGACAAATCATGCTAAGGTTAGTCGAACCACCAATCGGGTTCGTCACTACTAAAGGTCTATCGACAATTTCGGGCTCCAATCCAAACCTATCTACCAGGTCACTAGATATGAAAGAACTGGAAGCTCCGGTATCAAACAAAACTCTGACAGGAACATCATAAACAGAAAGCATACCTTGAATAACGACATTCTTTCCCTTCTCCGCCTCAGTTGGGGTATTCGACGAAGAAGGAATAACATTAAGGTCATATGCTTTCACCATCTGCTTTTCTTTAGGGGGTTGCAGACACTTGTCCTAGTGATGTCCCACTTGGCCATAGTTGAAGCACTTCCTATCCGCTGGCTTGGCCCGACAATTACTAGCATAATGGCCCTTCTTACCACAACTAAAGCACTCAACATCTTTCTTCTTCTTCTGGCTATCCTTATTCTGGTTCTGCTTCCTCTTATTCTGAGAACCATGCTTGCCTCCACCACTTGCTTGCGGCTTTGGCTCCTCTGCAGATGCAACCTCAGTCTTCGGCTTAGGGTAAAGACTCTATGACCTCAATGCTTTCCCCACAATCGATTCAAACGTCTCATCGATGTGGTTAATAAGCCTTTCCCCCAAGTACTGATCCAAGCCAGTTATGAACTTCTCGTTCTTCTTCTCAGCATTATCTATTAGGTATAACCCATATTTCGACAAAGTGTCGAATTCAGCAATATACTCCGAGATAGCTCTTCCATTCTGCTTGAGTTCCAAGAATTTCTTAAACAGCATTGACTTCTGAGCAGCAAGAATGTACTTATCGCTAAAGCGAACCTTAAACTGATCCCATGTAATCTGATCCTCGGGAGTAGCTGCCTTTATAGCGTTCCACCAATTCATTGCCCGTCCTTGCAGCTGACGGGATGCTAGCCTTCTCTTCATCGCATCCTCGATACCCGAATCTTCGAAAATATGCTCGCAGCTATCCAACCAATCCTGAACACCCGTAGCCGACTCCGTTCCTTGGAATGGCTTCCCACCAAGACTAGTATAATCCTTGTTCAGCTTGGCGAAATCGGCCCTAGGCGCCTGTAACACCCCACCTCCGCCAGGGTGGCTCTTGCAAGCACTCTGACTTTGGAGGGGCGTTTGTACCGGGTAAACATGCATAATGATATATCAAGGCAGAACAAGAACATATGTATATATATGTAAACAGAGTAAATAAGATAAGTAAAACAGCGGAAGATTTCAAACTATTTCAAAACAAGTCTGGTACAACATAATGTCAACTTTCCAAATACACAAGTCTAGATAAAAACAACATCACTGAAAAACTGAAATACATAAGTACTATCCCCAAAATAAGTGATAACCATAGCTAGCTTCATGTCAAGACCGTACATGAGCTAAAATCCCACAACCAAGCGATCAGAAATCCAAGCTAAGCTCCAATATTCCCACCCTGAGAACCTGGGGGGGGGGGAAACGGAAGAAAAGAGGCGAAAGAAAAACAGGTCAGTCAAAAAGACTGAGTAAGCCCTACTACAATCAATGTAAACTGATAAAGTCAACTGGCATGAGAAGCAGGGATGAACATAAGGATAACAACATACTAGCATGATGATTAACTAACAAGGTAGATAAAGGTGTCATCGCATAATCAGGTTTAAGTTTTTCACCACGGGTGTACTAGCATTCTAACATGTCATGTATGAACAAGAATTTATCCCTTGGCCCAAGCTTGGTCCAATATCAGGTGTTGACCTAAGTCAAGATCCAACTTCTTAGTACCAATACTAGTATAACAGGATTAGGTGTTACCCTAATGTCTACATCGAAACAGGACGGAACAAAATGGTCCATAGATAGAGTTCGGGAAAAATGGGCTTTTACCACCCTAACAGATAAAGTACAGAAACAGAATGCTACAATTAGGTGTACACTAGTAGTGGGCCTTTACCACCCTAACAGACGGTACCTCGCAGAAACAGATGGGTGTTACCACTCAACAAAACAGACGGTACCAACAGAATCAGACAGAGCTAAGTGTACCCTAAAATCCTACCCAAGCGATCGGCTCCCTAATACATAAATACCCTGTGTCGGCCCCACGATAGGGTGTATCACTCCCTAAAGTGGCAACCAATAGGCACATGCATATTTACAGATGTCACGGCGTCTTACATCCTCAGAGGCAGACCGGGATCCATGCACGCACATGACCCGGTTGGAACGCACCATCAACACCCATCGCCATTATCAGAGTGAACCACTTATAATTAGATCAGTAAGCGTGCCCGGACCCTACCTACAGTTGGGTCAATGTTTTAATACCAGAAAGGGTTACTGACTAATATGGGTCCCAAACAACAAATGACACAAGTATTCCCCCTTGTGTCCCCAGATTAGCAGATTCAGATTAACTTGTTAACAGGGTTCAGACATACAAAGTTCAGACGATCAGTTTCCAGACTAACGGATCAGATAACAGATTTACAGACTTGACTAACCTGGTATGGGTCCTACAGACCACAAAACAGGTTTGTTTAATTTATCAATCAAGTTAGTTTATCCAGACCAGGTATCAAATTGGTTCTTAGCCTTATCAAATTACTGAGTTGGATTGGTTAAGTATAGTTCAACTTAACCCCGTTAAATTACCGAGTTCAGATTGGTTAAGTGTAGGTTAACTTAACCCTAACCACTAGTCGTATTTTACGGTTAAGTGTCATTAAGAAATCAAGCCCGGTTTCACTTAACCTACCCATTCATGTCAAATTGGTTAAGTGTCATGAATCAAATTTACTTAACCTTATCATGTAGCATTAATTAATTTAATGCACCTTAACCTCTCACATTAGACCTCGTTGTGGTTACTAGTTAAGCCGGGCGGGTCCGGGTAGCTTTACACCACAACCTAGTCTAACCTCGGGTTCAAGCACAACTTGACCAACTTCTCACATTGGGTCCTATTTTTTGTAGCCACTAGTTAAGCCTGTTGGTTCCGGGTAGATTTATGCTACAAACTCAACCCAACCTCGAGTTGGCCACACTTATATTTTCTAAGTGTCATGTCCATTATGTTTCCAAAACATATTACAAGTTTTTTTCAAGAATTTTGGTAGACCTAACTTAATAGGTAAATTCCCAATGGGTAGACCTAACTTAATAGGTAAATTCCCAATCTTATGTTTTCATGCCTTTTAAGTTTACCCAACCCCAAACGCAATCCCATCGCTTACATAATCGCAATATCGCATAAAGGATAGAAAGAGGGAACTTGGCATAAAGATGACAAAAGGTGATGAAGCCACAAGTTTAACATGGTGGCATATGAAATGTACATATGTTCATATACTCGCATATTGCGTCATTAGGCCTCAAAAGTATGCATAAAACCAAACTTAGCATATAAGTGATACATGGTGATAAATGACATGTAGAAATGGCCATAAGTTCGCATTTAGCCTCACATGCAAGTTATCATAAGAGATATGATAACTTACATGTTGCCAAAATGCAACCTTTAGCATAAAGCTTGAAGCTTTATGTTCATATACTCAAGGTAAGCTTGCATAACATGATAACATGAGTAAAATGATCCACCCAAACTTGCATACATAACATGACAACTTGCATATCATAACATGGCAAACTTGCATAACATAACATGGCAAACTTGCATATCATAACATATCAAACTTGCATAACATGACATAGTAAACTTGCATATCATGGCAAACTTGCATATCATAACGATCAACCAAACTTGCATCATTCATTTAACTTTAGAGTTTAAATATGAAAGTAGAAAAGGGCTTACAATGCTTATGAAGACACAAAAATATATATAGATTGAGACAAAGCCCTTATGCAATCAAATAAACCCAAAATGCAAGCTCCAATAGAAAAACCCTTGAGCCAAAATGATCAAAACCCTTGCTTTATGATGTAAATATGGAAACTTGACTTGAATGCAAGCTAATGACACTCATACAAGCTTGAAAACACTTGTATGCATTGAAAATCTCTCATAGAAATGACTTAGGAATTTTATGAAGAGAGTGGAGGCCATGAGAGGAATGATTTTGCCATAGTTTAGTTACTTGAATGAATAATGATGATTTAGGGTTAGGTTAGGGGCTTATTTATAGAGATTAGGATTAGTTTCAACCTTAGGATTAAACCCTAATTCCAATCTCAGCCCTTAAAACCGAATCTGGCCCCAAAACCTAACCAAACCCCCAAAATGGTGCACCAGGCAAAACTGCCCGGCTGAACCAAGTCGACACCCAAGTCGACGTGGCTGTCGACTTGGGCCTAACCATGTCGACTGCCCAGTCGACAGGGCTGTCGACATGGGCGGTCTGGCGGGAAATTTCCCGCCTGCGCCCAACTGCCCTAATTTCCAAATTCAAACTTGAATTTGAAATCTGTTTTTTACTTTGAAATTTTCTGAAAACTTCGTTGGGCCTTAATCGGGTCATACGGACTCCGATTTTCGAAAACTCGGACTCTATTTCGCGTATTTTTCCGAGACGAACGCAATGGCACAGCCCGTTTCCCTTGATTCAGATTTTTAAATCAAATTCTGCCTCGATTTATGTTATGATAGGTTATTAAAAATACGGGTTGTTACATTCTCCCCTCCTTAAAGGATTTCGTCCCCGAAATCTTCAAGTTAGGAAGAACATATCCTACCATCCAACATCCATCTACTCAAAACATCATCCACAAGCAATCATTGTCCTTACAAGATTCTAAATGTTGTATGAACATATGCAAAAGTGTGTGTATATGTTCTTATCTAATGCAAAGATCATCAATGCAAAGTATGTTAGTGAAATGAATCCATTATGTATGCAAATAGTCCTAATCATATAATACTATATGTGTGCACAAACATTCGTCCATATGCAACATCCATGTGCTGAATTGACCACTTTACAACCATAAAAATTGAAAATGTACACACATCTATATGCAGTATGAGAGTGTATTTCAAGCCGATCTAGTGCCTAGTGTGTGTTTATGCATCCACGAGCAACCACTAGCAAACACTTGCATCCACTTGCAACAATCAAACATAACATGTCTCAAACACATGTTTACATCCATAGCATTCCTATCTCAACAAGATACAGTCGAGTGATGGAAGCGAGTACAGATAAAACAAAAAACCAGGTACAGACTATTAGTACAGATCAGATTTCCAAATGATTCTTAGGAAACTAAGCATGGTGGAAACCCAGAATGTATTTGTCATAGTCACCCTAATGCCCAACACAGATACTCTAAAACCCCAATTTATCACAAACAGATGAGTTATAACTCTCAGGGAGTTTGAGACTATTACCAGATCAGAAGCAAGACTAGCATTAAAGTGCCGAGTTTCCATTACAGAATCAAAATACCAGAAAATGAGTTTCAAACTGAAATTCAGACAAGGAAAATTAAACATCTTACAGACAAATTATTCTAGCCCTAATCTATCCACTAGCCATGTGAGTATTCACCGTCCCTTCTGATGTAGCCCCTTTCTTCTTCGGGCAGTCCCTAGTGAAGTGTCCCATCTCTCCACAGTTAAAGCAAGTGCCCTTCCTCTTTCTGCAATCCTTGTTTAGATGAGTCGAGCTTCCACAAGTAAAGCACTTCTTTTCCTTCTTATCTTCAGACTTCTCCTCCTTCTTTTGCATTTCCTTTTTGGGCCCCGTTTTCTTGTTTTGAGACTCATTCACCTTGACCCCCTTCTTGGCACTCTTATTCTCTTCATTGAGTAGGGCCATATCTACCAAACTCTCAAACGTGGCCCCCATGGGCACATGAGACATAGCCAACTCCTGTAACGGCTCATTCAATCCTCTAGCAAAACGAAGAGCCTTCTTCTGAGTAGTACTCACCATATCCAAGCCAAAACGAGCTAACTGATTAAACTTGTTCACATATTCTTTAACGGACATGTCTCCTTGCTTCAAAGCAATAAACTTCTCCATTTGCAAATTTTCTTCAGCTGAAGATAGAAACTTAAGCCCGAATCTTGTCCTGAAATCGGCCCAAGTCTCAACGGGCCTAGTCGCGGTGGTGATCTCCCACCAATAAGCGGCTTCATCCTTCATAAGCCAAACCGCCAACATGATCTTCCTCTGATCGTCTGACCCAAAGATAGCAAATAAATCCTCGGTCTCTTTCAACCAATTTCTGGCTTCTACAAAAGTCTCAGTGCCTTGAAAGTTCTTGCCACCCATTGCTTTGAAATCTTTGCAAGTCTTTGCGAAGTCAGCTTGAGGATGCTGAGGGGGAGGAGGAAGAGGAACCTCAGCGACAGGAGGAGGAGGAACATTAACTACAGGAGGAGGAGGAACATTAACTACCGGAGGAGGAGGAGGAACATCTGCGGGGCCGGCTTCGGTCGCCCTAGCCTCCAAAAGTCTCCTATACCAAACAAGTACGTGTACTCCCTCCGAAATAGCAAAGTTATCGGCCATACTGAAAACGAAGAAAAAGATAGATTCAGAATGGAGAAAAACGAAGGAATTTTAGCTAACGGCTTTTTGGGGAATAGCCTTTAAAATAAACTAGACTTTTCTTTGGAAAATACTTTATACTTGGTTTTGAAAATAGTTTTCCAAAAGTTTTCTAAAAACCTTTTTGTTCCTTCTCGTAAACCATACGCTCTGATACCAAATGTAACACCCCACCTCCGCCAGGGTTGCTCTTGCAAGCACTCTGACTTTGGAGGGGCGTTTGTACCGGGTAAACTTGCATAATGATATATCAAGGCAGAACAAGAACATATGTATATATATGTAAACGGAGTAAATAAGATATGTAAAACAGCGGAAGATTTCAAACTATTTCAAAACAAGTCTGGTACAACATAATGTCAACTTTCCAAATACACAAGTCTAGATAAAAACAACATCACTGAAAAACTGAAATACATAAGTACTATCCCCAAAATAAGTGATAACCATAGCTAGCTTCATGTCAAGACCGTATATGAACTAAAATCCCACAAGCAAGCGATCAGAAATCCAAGCTAAGCTCCAATATTCCCACCCTGAGAACCTAGGGGGGGGGGGAATGGAAGAAAAGAGGCGAAAGAAAAACAGGTCAGTCAAAAAGACTGAGTAAGCCCTACTACAATCAATGTAAACTGATAAAGTTAACTGGCATGAGAAGCAGGGATGAACATAAGGATAACAACATACTAGCATGATGATTAACTAACAAGGTAGATAAAGGTGTCATCGCATAATCAGGTTTAAGTTTTTCACCACGGGTGTACTAGCATTCTAACATGTCATGTATAAACAAGAATTTATCCCTTGGCCCAAGCTTGGCCCAATATCAGGTGTTGACCTAAGTCCAGATCCAACTTCTTAGTACCAATACTAGTATAACAGGATTAGGTGTTACCCTAATGTCTACATCGAAACAGGACGGAACAGAATGGTCCATAGATAGAGTTCGGAAAAAATGGGCTTTTACCACCCTAACAGATAAAGTACAGAAACGGAATGCTACAATTAGGTGTACACTAGTAGTGGGCCTTTACCACCCTAACAGACGGTACCTCGCAGAAACAGACGGGTGTTACCACTCAACAAAACAGACGGTACCAACAGAATCAGACAGAGCTAAGTGTACCCTAAAATCCTACCCAAGCGATCGGCTCCCTAATACATAAATACCCTGTGTCGGCCCCACGATAGGGTGTATCACTCCCTAAAGTGGCAACCAATAGGCACAGGCATATTTATAGATGTCACGGCGTCTTACATCCTCAGAGGCAGACCGGGATCCATGCACGCACATGACCCGGTTGGAACGCACCATCAACACCCATCGCCATTATCAGAGTGAACCACTTATAATTAGATCAGTAAGCGTGCCCGGACCCTACCTACAGTTGGGTCAAAGTTTTAATACCAGAAAGAGTTACTGACTAATATGGGTCCCAAACAACAAATGACACAAGTATTCCCCCTTGTGTCCCCAGATTAGCAGATTCAGATTAACTTGTTAACAGGGTTCAGACATACAAAGTTCAGACGATCAGTTTCCAGACTAACGGATCAGATAACAGATTTACAGACTTGACTAACCTGGTATGGGTCCTACAGACCACAAAACCGGTTTGTTTAATTTATCAATCAAGTTAGTTTATCCAGACCAGGTATCAAATTGGTTCTTAGCCTTATCAAATTACTGAGTTGGATTGGTTAAGTATAGTTCAACTTAACCCCGTTAAATTACCGAGTTCAGATTGGTTAAGTGTAGGTTAACTTAACCCTAACCACTAGTCGTATTTTACGGTTAAGTGTCATTAAGAAATCAAGCCCGGTTTCACTTAACCTACCCATTCATGTCAAATTGGTTAAGTGTCATGAATCAAATTTACTTAACCTTATCATGTAGCATTAATTAATTTAATGCACCTTAACCTCTCACATTAGACCTCGTTGTGGTTACTAGTTAAGCCGGGCGGGTCCGGGTAGCTTTACACCACAACCTAGTCTAACCTCGGGTTCAAGCACAACTTGACCAACTTCTCACATTGGGTCCTATTGTTTGTAACCACCAGTTAAGCCGGTTGGTTCCGGGTAGATTTATGCTACAAACTCAACCCAACCTCGAGTTGGCCACACTTATATTTTCTAAGTGTCATGTCCATTATGTTTCCAAAACATATTACAAGTTTTTTTCAAGAATTTGGGTAGACCTAACTTAATAGGTAAATTCCCAATGGGTAGACCTAACTTAATAGGTAAATTCCCAATCTTATGTTTTCATGTCTTTTAAGTTTACCCAACCCCAAACGCAATCCCATCGCTTACATAATCGCAATAGCGCATAAAGGATAGAAAGAGGGAACTTGGCATAAAGATGACAAAAGGTGTTGAAGCCACAAGTTTAACATGGTGGCATATGAAATGTACATATGTTCATATACTCGCATATTGCGTCATTAGGCCTCAAAAGTATGCATAAAACCAAACTTAGCATATAAGTGATACATGGTGATAAATGACATGTAGAAATGGCCATAAGTTCGCATTTAGCCTCACATGCAAGTTATCATAAGAGATATGATAACTTACATGTTGCCAAAATGCAACCTTTAGCATAAAGCTTGAAGCTTTATGTTCATATACTCAAGGTAAGCTTGCATAACATGATAACATGAGTAAAATGATCCACCCAAACTTGCATACATAACATGACAACTTGCATATCATAACATGGCAAACTTGCATAACATAACATGGCAAACTTGCATATCATAACATATCAAACTTGCATAACATGACATAGTAAACTTGCATATCATGGCAAACTTGCATATCATAACGATCAACCAAACTTGCATCATTCATTTAACTTTAGAGTTTAAATATGAAAGTAGAAAAGGGCTTACAATGCTTATGAAGACACAAAAATATATATAGATTGAGACAAAGCCCTTATGCAATCAAATAAACCCAAAATGCAAGCTCCAATAGAAAAACCCTTGAGCCAAAATGATCAAAACCCTTGCTTTATGATGTAAATATGGAAACTTGACTTGAATGCAAGCTAATGACACTCATACAAGCTTGAAAACACTTGTATGCATTGAAAATCTCTCATAGAAATGACTTAGGAATTTTATGAAGAGAGTGGAGGCCATGAGAGGAATGATTTTGCCATAGTTTAGTTACTTGAATGAATAATGATGATTTAGGGTTAGGTTACGGGCTTATTTATAGAGATTAGGATTAGTTTCAACCTTAGGATTAAACCCTAATTCCAATCTCAGCCCTTAAAACCGAATCTGGCCCCAAAACCTAACCAAAACCCCAAAATGGTGCACCAGGTAAAACTGCCCGGCTGAACCAAGTCGACACCCAAGTCGACAGGGCTGTCGACTTGGGCCTAACCATGTCGACTGCCCAGTCGACAGGGCTGTCGACATGGGCGGTCTGGCGGGAAATTTCCCGCCTGCGCCCAACTGCCCTAATTTCCAAATTCAAACTTGAATTTGAAATCTGTTTTTTACTTTGAAATAAACTTCGTTGGGCCTTAATCGGGTCATACGGACTCCGATTTTCGAAAACTCGGACTCTATTTCGCGTATTTTTCCGAGACGAACGCAATGGCACAACCCGTTTCCCTTGATTCAGATTTTTAAATCAAATTCTGCCTCGATTTATGTTATGATATGTTATTAAAAATACGGGTTGTTACAGCGCCTGCACAATTGGACCACCACCATTACCAACATTGGGAGCTGCCCTCTGCACATCCCTAAGCATCTCTCTTATGAGGTCAGTAAACATCGTCCTCATATCAACTGCATTCCCATTATTGGCTCCTCTCCCGGTACCCCTTACATATCGGCTCATCGTTCAATCTGTAAAGAGAAAACGAATAACCATCTCCATAGTGGTGCCAGTGCATGCGACTTCATCCTTAACTGTACTAATAGTATATACATATATAGCTTTTGAAAACCAAAATAATCACAAATACGTGCTCTCATATACGTATTATCTCTCCATCGTGTCTTTCCCTAGGTTAACTACGCAACCTAGAGCTCTGATACCAAGTGTGACGGCCAGCCCCGCATCAGCCGGCATTTCCTCTGAAAGTGTGCTGTACACATGCCCGATTAGCACGGAACGGTTGCCAAAGAAAGGAAAGAAGAGAATGAACTAATCGAAAACCTGTAGAATGTATCACAGCGCATGGAACAAGATATAATAATAATGTACTTGACATAAAACCGGCGAGATAGTGTATAAGCTGATAACTAAAACCAACATCAACATCAGAGTAGCGGAAATCCAAATACATCTTATTACAACTTTCCAAATTACTATCTCTAAACAAAAGAAAGAAAGGTACACCACTAATGCCCAAAGTAGTGACCGCAGTAACACAGGGAGAATATCTATATATATGTATGATACGTGGAAGCCTCCTGCTCGTCTTCGGTACAACTACTCGTGCATACCACCTAACCTATCTCTAGTCTGCTCGTGAGTGCACCCAGAGTAATAAGAAGAGACATAAAACTCTGGGTCTGACAAAAATTCTGGTATGAGCGATAAGCAGCAAATAGAACAATAATAGGTATACTAAACCATACCTGAACCTGGACCTGCAACCAAAGAGTTAGCACTACATACCGTACAATACTCTAAGGTGCCACTAATATATGATGTAAAGAGTATAGGGGTGGGGGTGTGCATGTCATAATGATGGCAAACAAATCAAACATAGCAACCATCCTCACATCTCTCACTCAGTGCGTAAAGCATACGATGTCCACCACCGTTAATCACTAGACCTATCGAAGTAGTGACGGAGTTCGACTTGTACAACTACTGCTACTACCAAGCTTACCACATGGAGTCATGACCAAATCTTTACAAATGACCCCACCTCATTGGTCTATAGCTCTTTAGTCTTACCTAGGCCACTATGGCCCTGAATCCGTTCACGTACTCCCTACATATAGTGATCCAAAGTTACAGACATCGACAACCCCTTTGCATACGTCCCGTAGCGAAGCCCAACTCATGAAGTCAACTCGTTGGTTCCCAACTGGATCCTAAGTACAAACTTCCCATCTGGACTATCTTTGCATCTCGGGTTTTAGTCGTCACCTTCTTCTCTGGACCGGTCTTCATTTCTTCACTTCCCTTTGTTTCAGGTCGTGATCATCAGCTCCTCGGTTAAGATCGGAATACCCCATACGGGTCGGGTTGTGCTCCTCCAACTCGTGACTCATCGTCAGGTCTTACTCGTGATGCAACACCATTGGTTCGGAGTCGACTAAGCGGCTTGGATAGCGCCCCCTAGAGTGGTTCGAGTCGGGGTAGCTCATGCTCACGAGGGCAGATCGGGTCGGATGGTGTGAGCGGTTCGGTTCAGGTAGAGAACTCTGGTTTGTGATCTTCCATGGCCATCAGTTCACGAGCTTTCAGGCGGTTCGGATCAGGCTCCATCACCACAAGCGGATCGGTTCGGAGAAGATACTCCACGACCTGGTTGGTTCAGGTAGGGGCGATCCGATCCAGTCCCTGCATACTTTCCTGCAACTTCTTCCAACAACTGTTTACGCCATTCGACGGCGTTTTCACCAATCTAACACTTCTAGACAACCACAAACCATACTATATAGTCATAGCAACATGTATAATCATCCACAAACAGCAAAACAATAATCATAGCATGTAAAATGGATCAAACATACCCAAAACCCCGTATTTTCCCTTAGTCATGTTCAGACAAAATCTAATGATATAATTAGCAAAACTTAACCAAATTAACCCAAACTTCTAACAGAGGTCTAAAACAATATTTGGAAATTTATAAATATTTTTCCAGAATTTAATCATGTTTAAATTCGCTGATTAACACTAATTACCCTTAATTAACCATAATTAGTGAGGAACTATGCAAATCACTCACCTCGGCCACAAATAAAATACCAAATCTGAAATGAATCTCTATTTGGCGCTGTTCCCAATGCAACACAGCAGTTCTAACCTTTCTTTGGTGTTATTCCTCCTTAATTTGATGTTGATTAGGCTAATCTTCAATTAGAAAGTGGTTTAGAGGAGTTTTGAAGAGATTTAGAGTGTGAAGGCCATGGTTAGGTTAAGAGGAATGAATAGTGATGGCTGAAAAATGAGAAAAGGTATTCTCCAAATCCTGACAGCCCTTATAAACTACTAACCCCGAAATTCCCCTTTGGGCCTAACTGTTAATCACCCGGCTAAGCCCAATTAAGCTGTTTTTCACCATCTGAAACTTGTTTCAACCATATCTCCCAATCGGTGAGTCTGTTTGGCTAATGTGACCACTCTACAGAATTGTAAACCATCATCCGAATCCAATGGAAGTGGTTTCAGGTCAAAACTCCTTTCCAATCAAAAGTTATGGTCAAAACAAGATCAGCTAGGGGCAAAACGGTCATTTAAAGATCGGCAAAAATCATGAACATGGGAAATGACTACAGTAGTCGTCTCCCAAAGTTACATGTCCGTACGACTTCATATGTGAAAGAAATAAATATTCTACAATGCGTAGAATGCGGGTCGTTACAGTGTATCTCAATATTGAGAGACAACTACATATATTGTATTAGGTGAATCCATGGAAAAGTAAATGGGTACGATGCGCGTATAAGTCTTGAGTGTTATTAACCCAAGTAACCTAATAATCAAGAAAATGTAACGGAATGGTATTAGTAGGGATCATTCTATTTCTGATATATTAGTACCTTCACGGTGTAGAGAAATGTATTTAAGAAGCGCAATGTATCCTGTTCATCCTATCTTGCTCAATTCACACTTGTTATTGTTATCTTGTTCTTCCAGTTTTATATACCTACCATGATACTTTTATTTATTTATATTTAAAAGTAACTGGACTCTCCAGACTTTATGTCTGACCCTTTTTGTTTCCTCTTTTCTCTCTTCCGTTCCCTCCCCCCCAATGTTCTCAGGTGGGAAGTGCTTAGAGTTGATTTGGATTCTTTTAGCTTAGCTTGGATTTTGGATATGGATGTACTACTTTGATTTCGTGTCAATTCTCTTATGGCTTTGCAAGGGAAATATGGTTTTATGCTTTTGTACTCTGATATTTTTGGCAAGACGGATTATTTATGTAATTGGTTACTTCAACTTATGATGTAAACTCAGTATTTGGGACCATGATGTTTTGATTTAAATAAAGTTTTTAATCTGCTGCTATTTTACATGTCTATCTTGTTCTATTATATTCTTATTTACCTATAACGCTTCATGGAACTTAATGCATTCCCTTAGTGAGTGACATTAATGGACGTGGGGTGTCACACATACAGTTTGAATGTGTCGAGTGAAATAAGAAGTGAATTGCGATAAATCCAATTCGAGTAGATAATTGAATATAACTTGAAATATTATCCAATTGAGTTTGAGATATGAAATCGAATTTTGATATAAAAGTGAATGTGTATATTGAATAGTGAATATAAACTCAGATTATATAAAACTCCAGTTGAATAGAAAAAAAATGAAGCATGAATCAAATTGAGTTTAACTAAATTAGGAACTCAAGTGAAAATTAAATGAACTTGTGAATTGGAAATTTAACCTGGAACTTGAGTTATAAATAGAATTGAACTTGTAAATTAGAACTTGGATCACAAATTAAACCTAGACTTTTTTATAAGCAAATATATACATATTTGAACATGGTTATATTAAATTATCATAATTTGAACAAGAAAACCAATTAATGAATGAATTGGCGAAATCGAAGTTAAGAAGTTAAAATGATTTTGATCGAATAGAAATGGATATGTATGTGATTATACAGGTTTAATGGATAGAAGCAAGTGTGAAGAATAAATATGAGTTTCCCAAAAAAAGGTACATGTTTAATTCAATATGGGATTTTATGAGCCTTTTTGGCAAGTCGCTTGGCTTTTTAATTTTCTTTTTGATTGGGGAATGCCCAGAGAGGCATTTTGTAGTTGTACCGATCGGCCCGTACAAAGGAGGTGTTGGCGAATTTTTTTGAAAATTTAGGAAGTTAGAAAATTTTTCAACAATTTTTGAAAACTTTGTTAACAAAAAGTTAATCGAAGTTAAGGATTTTTGAGTGAAATTGAAAACTAATAAGTATTGAGTTGCGTGGATGGATTAGAAGAAGTTAATAAGGTATAACTACATTTCCTACTTAGTAATTTCGGGGACGAAATTCATTTAAGGGGGAAGGAATGTAACGTCCCGCATATTTATCGATTTAAAATTTGGTACTTAAATTTGTTTAAATATTGAATTCGTAATATAAATGGAATTTTATATTAATTAAATGAATTTAAACATATAAATATATATACTAAATATAAACGGGCTTGTAATGGTGTGGTAGTTCATAATATTTAGTTTGAACTTCAATTGAGTGTACCGGATTCGTTATAAGTCTGAATTCGTTGAAATAAGAAATATTCAAATCTGTTGAACTATAATTTTGTAATGAATGAGAAAAATCAGAATTCCAAATTTTATATTAAGATTTATGGCCAAATCAAATTTTGAAATAGTCGCTATAAAATTACTTATAAACCGACGATTTATTTAATAAAATAAATCGATTTTAAATTAATAGAATATTGGTTTAACTGGAGAATGAAATATCAAGTTTAGAATCTTAAGTTAATTTATTTTGGAATTTTATATAATTCAGTTTGTGTATATTTATATGATAATAATAATTTATTCATCGATTTATATTAAATCGAATTAAATGTTTAGTCGTTAGTTTAATTAGATATCTCCTTTATATGGTCGAATTAGACTACGAAACACATTCCATTGTGTTCAGAATAGTGCTAGAACTCTAGAAATGTCATTTGTTGGGTTCAGATAGGAGTTTGATAGCATGCGATATTTTAAATGGGGTTAAACCACACCAGTTCAACCAAAAATAAAATGGAATAAATCAATAATTAAAATTTAAAAATATAGGGGTCGACCTAAAATCTAAGGCGTAGGCTACTCTGAAGATTTCAGCGTCATAACTTTTCAATATCACGTACCAATTCTTTTCCTTCTTCCCTAAGCCTTCAGCGAGGTATAATGTGAATCTTCACCTACTCCTAACTCTACTGAAAGACTTCATGCTTATCATTCTCCTTTCGTTTATATAAATTGAGCACTGTGATCGACCATTTCTTCCATTCCAAAACCGGCGAAACCCAATAAATAATCCTCCGTTTTAATTTCTTTTTCCAGTTAAAATCATTCGAAACCAATTTCCCTTTTTCCCCTTTCGCTCATTTCTTCATTCTAGGAAAATGGCGATATCTAAATCCACAAAAAAGGTGGATTTGCGAAATCGAAAATGAATTGGAATCGCGAGTTTTCTAAAGACTCGAATCAGCTAGAGACGCTCGAAGTGGGTGTAGCGATGGGTTTCTGATCATAGAGGAGGCATGCGATTGGAAAAGGATGCGGCGGTTTTAGGAAAGTTGATGTGATACTATGAAGGACGAAGGAGTTTGACATTGGTTTGGGAAGTGCGATGCTTGAGAAGTACTATTGTGCGACAGTCAATGTAAGGGGAAGGGTACGAAAATGACTGGAGTTTGTTTTGAGTGATAAACAATGGATATTTGGTTATTCGACAATGGAGGGGAGCGGACTACGTTCGAGGTTGAGGGTTCAAAGCTGGATAGTGTAGGAAGTTTGACTTGTGTGAATTAGGGGGAGTGTGGCAGTATAACTGTACGTTATATAATATGGGATGATGGATGAACAAGAGGGTTTCAGTTTGGGAACATGGTGATTTAAGGGGAAGTTCGGTCTGTGATAATGAACAAGGTAGACTGAAGTGTGAGTGCATGAGGCTGATAGGGTTTTTAGGCGCGAAAGTGCTTGTAGGTGATGATGGGAGTGAAGTGCCAATGAGATGTTTGGTGGAACGTCGCAACGAGATGGGGAAGTGTTTTCGCAGCAGTATTGGGTCGATGGCTTGGAGCATATACTTCGTAGATGATCGAGTGGATCGCGGTATCCATAAGGTATACGCTTCTTTAACGTAATTTAAAATTCATGGAAATAATTTATTTATTCATCGTTAGAAGTTAATTTAAATAAATATTTAATCGATAAATAAAATTTATAATCGTAGGAATAAATTAATTCAATAAATTTCGAGATGGTTCATAGTTGCGACAATCTGGAATTGAACGGATATTCGGCACATAAAAATCGAGGTGAGTTAGACTCACTCTCTAAAATTATTGAAAACTATTTTTAATAGTTCAGATTTTGTTTATTGCTTGTTGGTTGATTACTTGATTGATATAAAGTGATAATTGTATAATAAAATTATATAATAATAATATTGGTGATTGGATATTCCCGCAGTATTACTAACGGATGCCTGCAGTACCATTAGCGGATGATTTCCCTATGTGCCCTGCAATATATATAGTGAATGACCTTTATACCGCGATATCCTGCCTCGAAACATAATGGGTATTATTATTGCTGACTAACATCTGTGGATGTAAAAAACAGGTTGGAGGGATCCAGCTGGATTCCTCACATTTAAATTATTTGTTTTCATATATATGCTTATATATGATGTGTTCTAAAACCTGTGACAGTTTATAGTAGACTTGGATATGTTAGGGACATTGATTGTTGATTTCAGATATTTTAAATAATATTTGGATTTCAAAATAAAAATTGAAATATAAAAAGAGTTTAAAGGAATATCTATTTTAAATAGAAATGTTCATTTGAAATCCAAATTATAGTATAATTTAAGAGAAAAAGATTTGTTTAAACAAATGTGTTAATGAGGTGATTTTATAAACAATGTTTATAAAGGAATGAATAATTACCATTTGAGAATTTGGAAAATATGGATTTCAAAATGGAATTGAAATATAAAAAGAACTTAAAGAAAATATTTATTTCCAAATAGAAATGTTTATTTAGAAACCAAATTAAATAGAATTGAAATGTAAATGTTGTTTTAACAAATAAGTTGAGAACTCGATTTTATAACCGACATTTATAAAAGTGAAAACCATATACTGGAAGTATTTTGAGAAAAGTTATAATTTGAGCGTGGATTCAGAAAAGGAAGTGGAAATGTGGTTTGAAACTAACAATTGAAATAGATTTAAATTTTCCAATTACAAAGGAAATATAAAGGAGATTTTATAAAATAACTCAATAGAAGTTATAAATAAAAATGAAACTTGAAATTTGCAAATATGAATTCAGATTGACCAAAAGAGTTAAGTGTGAACTTGTATTAAGAGATATTGTTAACGATTGAGACAAATAAGGGGGAAAGCAAAATATCTTGCAAGTGAGAATCATTAAAAGTAAGAGTTGTTTGAAATTTATAAATTCCACTGGAATTCAAGTCGAAACAAATTGGAATATAAAATAGATTATATTAAAAAAATTATATAAGATTTTTAGAGAATAATTATGAATAGTACAAATTGGCAGATGATATTTACATACAAATATTTTTATGGAATAAGTTATTAAAATAAAGGAGATAAATTATAATAAAACTATAAAAGGTGTTTATAAAGAATATTTATAGAATATTCGATAATGGTTTTGTAAATCATTTTTTTAAATATTTGGAATGATGATAAATTCGAGATAAATATCTCGTTTAAAAGTGATACTGAATAACTGGAATTTCTATTGGTTAGAAACTTAAAAACGGAGTTAAGAAAATTAGAATTTGACTGGAGATTGGTGAGTTGAATAGCTTTCAGAGTATCGATCTAATGTTGGTTTCGGCCTTCGGGGTTGATACCTAGGGAATTATTCTTACTAGTTTATAGTTTGAAACTAATGACCGAAATGAGAAATACAAGGTTAAAGGAATTTTAAAAAAAGAAAGGGTTTTGAATATTCTTATATGTTAATATAAGAAAAGAAAATGGGTATTCCAATTATTGGAAAATAGAAAAAAAATTAACGAATGGTTAATCAAAAGAAGCTAAAGTGGAAATGGATATTTAATCAGTGAAATCAAATTTCTTTTATGGATGAATGGTTGTTTTATTTGATAGTTAAATAACCGACTATCAAATCTGGCCTATACGATGGTTAGTATGGAAAGACGGGGATCGTATTTATTCGAAAACCATTCTGAACTAACTAATACGTAAACGTAGAATATACGGACTGAAGATGGAGCAGTGAAGACCGTAGATCTTCATAAGCTAAAGGATAACTTATCGAATTCTCTGGGGTCACGCTTGGAGATATTTTGATGGTGATCCTGTCGTGGTTGAAATCGACGGATGGCAAGGACTACTTGCTACTGATCCATAGGGTGATTCCTAGGATGCGGTAGGAGAGTGCCTTCGGTTTGTCCAGTCCCAGGATAACTTGTATGGACGAATGTCTGATAAAATATTTCCAACGGACCACGTACATTGATTTCCTCAAACGTATTTATGTTGATGGCGGAGAAGGCACCTTCTCTTAGCTTGAATACTAGAATATTTTTGTGGATGTCAATTAGTGATATTTGGCAAATTTGACGATGTGGCATTCAAAGTGAATGGTGGTTAGATGATCTAGAAATATGATTAGAACATCAAGCCTCATAACATGGAAATGACAAAAATCGGGCAGGCAGCATGGCTATGTGGGTCGCGCCCATTAGGGTGTATTGTCACCATCTAGAGAATATTCATATTTGTTACTTCTTTTCTCTTTTGTATCTACCGGGAACGATTATGTTGGACCCAACTGTAGGTGACAATATATTCGATACACTCAAGAGAAATGAGTGGTCAGTCATGTATGGGCCGGATTGCAAGACGTTCTTGTTGAACCCAGTGTGTTCCCCTCTAGAGATACACTATCGGAAGGTGGTTCCATACCTTGTCATAATCGGAATCCAATCCACAATAAGCACCCGCGGTTTTGATTGTATACTATATATGTAGAGCGTGAGATGCAAGCATTCTGCTAGATTGATATTTATTTGTATTTAGACAGTATTATAATATATAAAAAGATATGGAGTTCAAAGATGTTTTGGGTTATCGTAAGGTAAAAACTGTCCGTGTTTATGTGTGGATTGGTCTTACGATTATCTTTTTATTCAAAATTATTTTAGCCTCTAAAATCAAGATGGATGCTACCAATAATTTAGTGGGTTTTTCTGGTGCTGGTTCACTAGACTGACCCGTGGCGTTTGTAATGCTCGGGTCAGACCCAGATGGTTCAGACCGAGTTGTACAGGTTCAGGGTAAGATGATACGGACTTCACGAGACAAGCCGGAGGAGTTTAAACGTATGATATATATGCAGATATTATTCCGCCGTGTGTGGTAAATAAGGACAGACTATTATAACTATCCAGATGAATTGAATGACCGCTGTACTCTGATAAATTGTAAGTATTATTTCAAGTTTTCAATAAAGATTTATTTCTGTACTATGTTTTATTCCGTAACGATGTGAGACTCTGATATTGTGTTTTGTTGTTCTTCTTCTTCTTCTATTCTAATATTTCTTTCTTTCTTGCCTCACCCTCTAACTACTTTCTTTAACATTTTGGATTTTCGGTTCTCGAGTTTGGACATGGGAAGTATTCGTGTCGAAAATTCAAGCATCGAATTTTCTGGTTTGTTGCATCTAGTTTGCTTCCCCATGACACATTCCTTGCAAAATCCAACTTATTTAAACTCTCTCCATCATTTTCCTTTGACGAAGAGCATCCAAACTCTTCTCCGAGGCATGACCCAATCTCAAATACCACAACCGTGTCGCATCTAAGCCACAAGAACTATCAACACCAATACAAGTTTCTTTATCCATGGTTACTCCTTGAAGCAAATAAACACCATAAGTCCTAGCACCCTTCATAATCACAAGCACACCCTTTGAAACCTCAAACTATCACTCTCAGTAGTGATCCTACAACCTAAAGAATCCGACTGTCTCTATGAGATAAGTGACTTTAGTAGTCCCCGAACATAGCGCCATTAGTGAGAATATGAACACCTCCGTCAAACATCCGAATTTGCACAGATCCAGTGCCCTTTGACTTGCAAAACTCCTCATTTCCTATATCAATTGAATTTCCTTCTCGATCAATATAAGAAGAAAAACAATTCCTATTAGGCATCATGTGATTGAATCCCTCAAATCAAGCACCCATTTGTTGTCCAGGACATCCGGTGCTACAATCGACAAAACAACTACGCCTCCCTCACCAACATCACTCTCCACCGCAGCTGATGAAGATACTGCTTCCTTCTTCCCCTTGTCTGGACAATCATTCCTCCATTGACCAAATTTATTACATATGAAGCACTTGCCATTTCTATCCATCGACTTTCCTCTCCAAATGTGCTTCCTAGACTTAGAACGCCCCCGGTTTCCCTTCTTCTAAGACTTCTCCTTCTCCACAAATAAACCGTGACCATTACCTACACCATTACTTCCATCACTCAGCTCCTTCATATGATCTTGCAACTCCTCACTAAGAAGACCCGTCTTGACGTCATCAAGAGTCAACGTATCTCGACCATAGATCAAACTATTTGAGAAACCCGTATAATGGTCTAGCAACGAACATAACAATATCATCGACTTCTGATCCTACTCAATCTTCAAATCTATCGCCTTCATCTTCATTAGCAAATCATCAAACACATTCAAGTGCGACATTAGCGAAGTTCCTCCTTTCATCTAGTAGGTAAAGAATGTCTGCAACAAGATCAGTCGATTTTTGAATGACTTCTTCATATACAACTCCTCTAACTTGTTCCAAATACCTTTAGTAGTCATACCACCACTAATTTTTGAGATAACATTCTCCCCTATGGCAAGCAAAAGTATAGTGAATTCCCATTCTTCCATTTCTTCTCTCTCTACATCTGAGATGTCCGCAGGTAATAAATGTGTATCAAACACTACCTGATGTACACGATTTTTCCTAAGAACCACTTTCATCTTCCATTGCCATTTTTCAAAATCTTTATCGTGATTCCACTTGTCAATAACCAATTGTGACCCAGAAGCTGTGTAAAACCCACGTACATAAGGAGCTACACCACTCAGACCAATTGTTGAGGCACTATTTGAATATGATTCTGGCATTTCTACAACTATCTACCAACACCGAAGCTCCTATACCAAATGTTGGGGAGAAATTCGACTCAAGACCGTTCAAATCAAAACCCCAACCCAGCAGAAGATGAGATTATGGTAAAACTGCAAAAACAACCAATCGATATCTCAAAACAATCTCAACCCAATCCATATACCAATCACAATCACTGAACAAGAGAAAATAAAGGAGAAATAACGATAAATAAATCACATAGGGATTTATAATGGTTCCACCAATGTCTTGTCAGTGTACGTCCACTTTGAGAGAGAACCTTTTATTTATAACAATAGAAGAGTACAAGAGATTGATTACGATGATCAAATTCACCAAAAAAATTGACTTTGTGGAGAAAAGAATTGAAGAATATTAAGGTCGCCAAAACCCCAATTAGAATAAACCTAGATCTTAATCACTTTTCTGGTAACATAACATAATCCAGAAAGTAGCTTATATGGAGAGAGAATAAAATGTATCAATTGCTCAAATCGCCCCTAGAATCTTCACAAATCAACCTGCCAGGCCCTCAGCCTAAAATAGCCCATAAGTCGCCTTAGATGTCTATTGTTCTGGTGATAGACGTTTGACCCTTCCTGGGAAACATCTTTGTTTCAACACAAACATCTATCTCGAAGTGACAGACGTCTGTCCAATTTCCCTCAGATGTCTGTCGTGCCTCCTGCTTTAGCACAAACGTCCATCCATGATGACAGACGTCTGTCATAGCTCTCAGAAAACAGCACCCTGTACCCTTAGATATCTGTCATGCCTGCAACAGACGTCTGTTAGGGAATCCTGCTGAAACAATGCACTTTAAATCTTGTAATTTTCACTTACGAACTCCGATTTGCAAACCATCTTCACCAACACAAAGCTACTTTCATCCACATCAATTCTACCAAATAGTATCACAAAATTTAATAGCCCGACCCCAGAATAAGGTTGACAAGATGGCTGCCTAGGGAAACCGATTCCATAAGGGCAACGTCAAGAGCGTGGTGATGTGTGTAATGTTGAGCTAAGGACAAAATTTAGTTCGGGTTGAGGATCAAGGATCTTAAACAAAAAAACACTAGAGGGGGTGAATAGTGTTTTAAAGAATTTATCGAAATCTTAACCAATTATCAATTACTTAAACTACTATATGAATCACACAATGAATATTTAACAAGAGCAGTCACAGATGCAAATATAAACAAAAGTAAAGTTTAGAAAAGGATAGGACACACCGGATTTTTATACTGATTCAGATTGCTTCTACGTCCAGTCCCACACAACACTGGATTGTGCAGAGTTTTATTAATATTAGTATCAAATTACAACACCCTTGATTTCACGGCTACAAGGTTATCACCGCTTACAACACCCTTGATTTCACAGCAACAAGGTTAACACCTCTCCTTTTCCTTGATTTACGGGCTATAAGGACACACCCTTCCCTTTCCTTGATTTCAAGGCTACAAGGAACACACCCCACCTATTTGTTATTATAATTTCACTATAACTCTTGAGTAGCACTTCCAAACAGAGAGTATTTGACAGAGAATGAGAATAGAAGAAGATTGATATAATTTATCTCGAAATTACAGAGTATAAGTGTATATTCTTAGAAATTTGGGAAGAATAAAGGTTGTATGTTAAGTGAGAAGAAGAAGAAGATTAGTTATTAAAAAATTCAATTTTAAGGCCTTTGTATAGTGTTCCAATTGACACAACTTTTCTGAAACGTGTTAAAATGAAAAAACACAACTATATAAAATTTAATTTTTTCCAGTTATATGTCAACATGTAAGTATATGTATGTCGACATATATTTAAAATTTAAATTTACATAACCTTTTTAAAGTATTGAAACCAATATATATTTTGGAAATTCTTGAAATTATATTAGCTGTTCAAAATATAGTTTTTCAAGCATAAAAACATAATAAAGTATTATTTAAACATATGATTAAAAACTATATATATATGGGATATAAAGTCTATATATATACACAGGATCTGTATGCCGAAGGAAACATATACCGAAGGAAACTATATATATACACAGGTTAACTATGTTAATCCGATCTATGTGAGAATTAATGTTTGGATATATCCAGTTTTCATGTTGGCAAATGACGTGATTATTGATTTGGGGTTCAGGTAGAGAACCATTGCAATTGCGGATTTCATTGTGTAGGTCAGTTTTATTGTCTAGCCTTTTTCAGACTACTGGATTTCATACTCAGCATATCAAATTTATCTTTTGATTTCAACTGATTTATTTCTCCAAAAACTCAACAGATTTCTTAGATCCGTGCAATCCTAGACCTACTTCCCAGTTGTCACCCAGATCTACGCATTTGTGCAACAGTGAATAAACTTTACTGCAAATCCTTCCAAATTGCAGATACGAATTTGTTTGAAAACTGGAGATCAAGCCACTAGGAGAGTTTGGATCTGGCATTGCCAGTGTAAGTGGTTCACTTCCAACTTTTCGTAACCGATCCACTGGGTTTTTCATCATCTTCGTGTTTTAAATATGGGTTTATGTGGTTTAGTTCTTTATGGAATATTTCGTACGATTTGGGGATGTTTATCTGGTTAGTTAGTTATTCGTCTGGAATGTCTTGCATCAGTATATATTTGGTTGAGAATCACTGCTCTGCGGGTTGTTGAATCCTAGAGTTGCCAGGTTTTTATGATTGTGATTTACATGTTGATGCAATTTGGCACTGGTTGCATTCTGTTGATGACAGTTTGGAGTATCAAATACATGAGTTAATTCGATTTGGAGTATTTGATTTTGGTAAGGTTTTAATACAAATGCAAAAGTTGAATTCGGTTTAAAGTGTTCTGTTGCTGACAGTTTCACTTCTGAATATTAATTTTTTCATGCCACAGGATGAATTGTACTGGTTTGTTTGGCGCATTTTCGTGTTTAACATGAAGTTTTTCTTATTTGTCAAGTAAATTCATATACTGAGGATTTAAGAAGCAGTCCGGAAGGGATGATATTCATGTTACCAACCTCGTGTGGCATATTGAGATTGCAAAACAAAATTTGAAGAATAGGTTGTTGGGATTCGTTAATTCTAGTATTCAGAAGCAGTTGGTGTGTACTGTATACAGTGGTGATTCATGGCTTACACTAGTAATCCGCTGTTGTGAGGCATTTAACCTCACCACTGTTTAACAACAACAGGATTCAACATTTTAAAGTTTAAAATGCCACCATGAAGATGAAGATGTTCTTCTCAGCGGGATGGAGCAGTTTACAAATGTGCTTAATGCACATTGATTCTGGGAGATTTTGGATCATCTGACCACTAGCATGGAAAACCTGGAGGATGATCTGAAGTTGTCTTTAGTTTTATTTACTCTATTTTAGTTTGCACTATTTTATTTGATTTCAGGATGTTTGTTTTTCTTTTGCTTATGTACTATACTTCTATTTCAATAGTTAACAAAGTGAATATATATATATATATTCTAGATAAAAGTGTTAGTAAATATTTTATAATCAATAATGATTATGATTGAAACAAGGTTGTTGTCATCAAAACATCATCAACATTCTATTCTCCAACAATCTCCCCCTTTTTGATGATGACAACCTTGGTTTATAAAATATCCAAACCTGCAATTTCCTGTTAATTTGATTCTTCAGTTACTTCCCCTTTCACCATGAATTCCCTCTAAATCCCCCTTAAACTATACCCATTTTATAATTTCTCCACCTTTGTCATCAACAAAAGGTATATCTATCTATACTCAGAAAAATCATAGTGACTAATTCTATATATATAATTCCCCCTGAATCTATAACTCTCCCTAAATCTATAATCTTCTTATAACTCCCCCTTAAACTAACACAAGACTAAACCTAGCCTTAACTCTAATACCCATAAATTTATAATAAGACTTTAATCTAGACTAAGAAATAATTCCGATTTATAATATTTCCTTAAAGCTATGATACGACTTAAATTAATATAAGTCAAGTAATGATAAGTCAATATTTAAGCAATTTAATCCAAACAATCAACCAATTTAAGTTTTGTTGTCACAAAACATCAATTCAAATAAATTCAAACATAAAGCCAAACATTTCTTGTAACTTATATTTATCCTAAAAAACTATCAACTAGAAATGCATAAGTATGTTTCTAACAAACCTATCAACTACTAATGAAATTCAACCATGTGAAACAAGTCAATCAAGTTATTCATGTCAAACAGATCATACAAATTAATTAAGTCAAACAATTCAAATAAGTTAATACATCAATCAAGCAAAACAAGTTAATCAAGTCAAAGTAAATATGTTATGTATTTAGTTAATAATTGTACACATTTCTAAGACAATAATACAAAACTTACCATACAATACACTTTAAAATGTTAACATGTAATGCATTGCATGCAGTATGTTGTTTATAATGCGATGTGTCATATACAAAGCAATATGAAATGATTATTGAATGTAATGCATCTTGTGATATGAATGTTTAGCATGCATTGTAATTTATAGTAATGAGGAGTGATATGAGCTAAGATATTTAGTTATAATAATTATGCAGAATGATTTGATGATGATATGTATCTCGATAAAAGATATTCAAGTATAATGTTAAGTAATATCTAACTTATTATATTAACCAAACAAAGGTAATGTACATTAATTTTTAAAAAAATAGGTTAACGATATTAAAGAATTAGATTGAAAGAATAGTAAAGGTAAGAGTTTAATGGTAATTAAAAATACATTCATAATAGGTAGTAAAATATTCAGACTAATTTTATGGGAAATACGGAGTTAAATATTCTTAGTAGGGTGCTTCTTTAAAAATAATATAGTAAAAAAAATTGAAGATCGTTTTAAAGAGAATATAAAATTGTTTCATATGAAGTAAACTGTTTTGATATAAATATATATTAATAACTGTGTATATAAAAACTAATTTTAAAAAGGACTTGAAATTTATTTTATTATGAGATATACATCAATCTTTAAAAAAATTTAAGATTTATAATCTAGAAACCAAAATAAACTAATTTTCTTAAAGAAACATTGAAATGTTAAAACTTAAAATTAGAAAATTATTATAATATAAAATCTATAATTATAACAAAATATTTTTGATGAAATCTGGTAATATAAAGTAAACTATAGAACTATAACTTCTTATATTTAAACTACATATTTAAGACATAAAAATCGTATATATATATATATATTATACAGAAATATTAAGTTTAATATATAAGTTTTATAAATCTTAATAAGAAATTAAAATTAGTATTAAGTTACAAATAGTGTTTGTGATAATGTAACCCAAAATTGTTATGAAATTATATGTGAAAAATATAAGATAAACTATGCATGTTTAAACTACATATGAAAGATATATAAATTTATATTTTATAACAATATCAAATGTTTGAGAAAATTATATTATTTCTGTATACCATATTAATATATAATTTTGAAACAAGACATAAGAAAATAAGTAGACAAACAAAATTGATAACTAGAACTTGATCTGACATTTTGTATTGAAAAGATTCTTTCAAATTTTGAAACCAATGCAAAGAGTAGTGAAATTTGAATTTATAGGAAAAGACCATTTTGAAACAAATAGATTTGTATATTGATAAGTGTATTATGGTGTATCGATGTATGAATCAAAATATCTAAAACTATAAAAGAGATAAATTTCGATACCTAACTATGTGCATAGTGTATATTCCTAAATATAATGATAATTATGGAATGATTGTAAAGCGTACCTATTGTAACAACCCAGAATTTCAGAACCAATTTAAAATCTTAATTTAAGCTATTTTAAGGAATTTGTGAACATAAATTGGTTATTTTTGCTAAATAAAATTTGAGAATAATTTTAAAATTAATTTTTATATTTTATTTGACTAAAATCAAACTCATTAAAATTATTAAATTGATTTATAAGCTTTGTTTTGAAAATTTTGAAAATTCGATTTTTAATATCATCGCATAGCCCTTAAAAAGTGAAATTTTGCTAGGAAGATCAGAATTCGACGAGATAATTTTTTTTGGATTCATAATGACAAATCATTGTTGAGTTCCAAAATGCGCGTTGAACGGAGTCAGTATGTGATCGTGCGAAGCAAAACCATTTATTCAAAAGCAGGCAGTCATTTTACAAAGGAACATTATTGATACGATCTCAGAATTCGATTCCACTTTTTTTTCTAGATTCATATCGTCAAATAATGGTTAAATCCAAAAGGGCATAATTTTTGAAGTTAGCGTTTGAGTGTACAAGAAGAAAAAGTACGCCAAAATCGCATTTTTGAAGCTAATTTAAGCAATTTTACAAAGGAACATTATTGAGATGACCTCGGAATTTGCGAAACTTTTTTTATTGAATCCATAGCGTCGAATAATGGTAGGACTCCAAATTTCATGATTTTTAGAACCAGCATGTGACCGGGAGTGATTTTTTAAAGTAAAAAACGGAAATATTTCGACTTTAAAAATTTGTCGTTCGTGCATACGTACTTGGAATTCGAAGAAACCAGTTTCGTTGGATCCATAATGTCAGAGAGTAGTTGCATGTCAATTTTCATTGAAAAGGGGATCCATAGGTAACCACACGGATTTTTAAACGATGAAAATGAGCGATATTTAGGAATAATAAGATATAAAATCCTTAAAATAATAATTAGGGTGCACTATAAATCATCATTTACACTTCATAACCTAAACCTAATCCCCTATTTTTCACGCAGCCTTTCTCCCTCTTTCTAAACCTAAAACGTGAGAAAAATCCACCTACTTCCATTTTTTAAAAATCGTGCACACCTCCTAAAATAATGAAATAAATATAGTTGAGTTCCTTGTGAGGAGAGTTCCACCTCATATCCATTTCAAGGCATTTGGCGTAGTTTTTGTATGCTGCATTTTTACAGCGTGAGCTTCAAGTGGCCTAGAGCTAAGATTTCTGGCGAATACACGCAACGATATACGTTTTGGTTATTATTTTGGAGTTCGTGAGGTAGAATAGCACATTGTGGCAAAGTTTGGATGAATTCGATGACGATTTTTGTCGGGAGGAATACATGAGGCGTGCGTTTTACTGTAAGATGTCGGCAAATATATATTTTTAGAATTCATGGAGATGGAATGGTAGGGAATGCGAAGAGATGAAGGCTGGTTTTGGTTTCGGGCAAAACAATGGAGAAATGAAGGAGAATGGATGAAAAAAGTTGCATGAATGGAGCTTGGGGCTGTTTGGGCATGCGCAGCATATTTGGAGGGGAAAGGGATTAGAGGAAGGGATAAGCAAGTAATTAAGGTTAATTAATTCTTATGTTAATGTTTAATGACATATATATGTACGTGAATCTTCTAAAAAGCATAACTTTTTCAAACGAACTCAGAATTCAGCGAAACCAGATGCGTTAGAACCGTATCGACGAGAGTTTCGCAATAAAACTGATTTGGATGTCGCATGTGGACTGTGGAGCCGAAAAGGTCACATTCCCTCGCATAAAGATTTGGTGGAGTGGAAACCAAAGGTGAGAACCCTTTCTCACTCAAACTATTTTACGGTTAAATATATACTAGGTTGCAGATGGTGCTTAGTAGCACCCGACACTATTTATTGTACGTACTATGGATGTTTGTTTGGATTGATTTGTGTGTATTGACTGTATTGTATTCATGTTTTGAATAAAATGTTTGAACAATAAAAATATCATTTTTGTTGTATACATGAACTATATAAAATATTCATGTGTTGAATAAAATGTTTGACCAATAAAAATATCATTTTTATTGTATAAATGAACTATATAAAATATTCATGTATTGAATAAAATATTTTATCGTTAAAATTTTTTTTTTTAACGTGTATATATATATATATTTATTTATTTATATATGAACATCATAAAATTCCCCTGAAATGAAAATATATATATTCACCTACAAATCGAACGACTTATTTATGTACACTCATTTATCTAATATGGATTGGGACGATAAATTTTAAACATCGCCCAACTGCATAAATAAATGTGACGAAAAGGGATTTCGCTCGGTCCGAACCAGTCGCTAAACCGACCCAGACCGTTCGAGACGCCTGATTGTTTCGAGAACAAGCCACAAAATAGAACGCAGACGGAAGAACATTTCATTGTATATTACAACAATGCATCAGATTACAAGAATATACAGAGTATAAATGAATATTACACAGAAATATCAGAGATTTAAATTACATTAAATACATAGCAGCGGAAAATAATACAATGCACAACTAGAAAGAGATATACGGATACAAAGCTTTCCGGATATCATTCCAGCTGTAAACCAGGATCCTGTGAATATAAATCTGCAAAACCCAAAACTACTAGCTGCCCGTGTCAAAATAAGGGCACCCAGAGTTTAGGTTAAAACAATAAACTCCAGGTCAGTCATGGGACTGGTGTGAGAACTAAAGCAGTTATTAATCTTTATTTTTAAAGTTAGGTAAATCAAGGGACCACGCCGTATAACACGGAACGGGTTTCCTCCCAAGAATACCAGTGCATAAAACAAACAGCGCAATGCTAAATAAAGAAAAATGAAGCTGTTATAAGACCCAGGTCCTATCACACAATGCAACGCAAGCCGGGGGATAGGGTTTTCCCTTATAACAGCCAAAGAATGCTTGATACGTTTAAAACAAATCATTTGATACTATTATGAGTGTATAGTGTACAAAACAACTTCAAATCATAAGTATCAATCATAGGTGGCATGGGTACCATATATCATGTCGCCATATATAGGTTTACAAATAAAACCGCAAATGTCACGTATTTGGAAATTGGATTTCCGTCTGTGAACCGAGGCCAGGGATCGTCCTCTACCGATTCGTGACTCTCTAGCCCGAGCCATAGGATCAGAGCTCGAGTGACCCTTGGAGAGACAGGGCCGGTCCACCGATGTGGATTAAAATGCATGAACACTACGTTTCCCCGCCCTTTGGGGCGTAAATGAGCCAACAAATGACTCCATCGGACCCGAATCGTCCGATCAAACCGAGGCGCCTCGCAACAGCAACAACCACACAGGTGAAAAGTATATAAATGTCAGGGCTGGTAGGTCACTGACACCACCCTAGCTAGAAAGAAACGCATGCCCTCCCTGAGGTCCTCTCCCGTTTTTGGTTCACAACCGGGGTGCGAAACTCGCGAAGTAAACGTTACGTAAAGCTACGCCACAAAGGCCGTGCTTTGATCATCACCACAAGACTTTGCTTTTCAACAGAAGCCTCGATCAATTGCCACTTAGGCATGCCACACAGGCAATTCACTCCATGCGTTTGATATCCATCAATATATAACCCCTGAGCTCGTACGTCTCAGAGAAGGGCGTTAAGCAAGAGAATAAATTCTCCGCCGCCAAACAGATATATATTTAATAGAGATCAATCGCACGGACTAAAATCCAATGTCAGACACACAGTCCATTTACAAGTCCGTTCTAGGTCTGAACGAAACCGGAGGCACCTAGTACCCCGCATATCCATCGATCTCCAAGCACGTCTGGACGATCACTAACTGTTTCCATCTTCTTGGGTGTACAGCCCAATCAAGATCATCAGTAATCACCCAAACGACGTGAAGACCTCCGGTCTTCGACCATCGCCTTCATCTTCGACTTATCGTCGTATCAGTTATTCAGAATGGGATAAACCCGGTCTTTCCGAATAACTCGCGTATATTTTAAATAAGTGTTACACAAACACAACATACGCCTCATTCCAATTCATCAGTCACTAACCGTAAATTAATCAAGAGAATAATTCCCCAAATATTAACCCCGAAGGCCGAAACCAACATCAGATCAATATCCAGGAAACCATTCTACTTAGCTAACCGACAGTTAGTTTCTAAATTTCACATTCATATGGAAAGGTTCCCATTAATTTTATCAAAGATAAATTCTTTATATTTATTCTTTAATCTATCCTTTTGAATTTCGATTCAACTAGTCGGGATTAACGAAACTTACCGAAGTAATCATTTGTTTTAATTTCCCAATCCCAACCTATTCATCCCATGAAGTAAAACTGGTACTACTTCATATCTAACACCACAGTGTTATCGGTAAATTCAATTACCATTTCACGTTCAAATCTAATTAAAGATTTAACTATCGCCTGGAATAAAACTGGTGATACTCCATTCTTGATCTTTTCAATCTAATTAAAGATTCATTAAAACTCCACTTAGTTTTAATCTTTAACTGGGTTAAAGAACCAATGTCATTTAAAACACGGTTCACGATAAACCCAAAACCACATTCCATTAATTATCGGGTTAAAGAACGAGTGTTATTTAAAACACTGTCCACGATAAACCCAAAAATCAATATCAATTCAATTAAATATTATTTAATTGGTACACTTCATTAAATCCAAATAAAAAGATTTAATCTTTTCTCAACTGGGTTCAAGAACAGTGTTAGTGAAGACACCATTCACGACAAACCCAAATCACATTTTATATTAAACACAAGGCTCTGAATAGAAAATATATCGGCTTATATTCAATATCAAATTCTACGACCAACAGATATCGTATTGGAAATAACGATATATATGTCTATATCTTTCAAATTTCCATAACAACATCTGTATAATCACGAATTCCAACATCGAAATATTCCGAAGACAATTTCGATTCAAATCCCCTCCAATGCAATCATTGGAAATTCTGGCTATTTTTAAAACCCTTTCTAATCTAGTTTATTTATTTTTAAAAAAAATAAATAGAATTATAATTCTAGTTCAAAACTAGTTCATTTCGATAAAAATCTATTTTTATCTTTTCAAATATGGAGTTTTTCATCCCAATTTTTCCCAAATCATTTCTTATGATTTTACACAAATTATTACTATTTTTAATAATTTTATCAAGGCCCGTACAGTCGATTTCCATCAACGGCTATCGAACTGCACTTACAACGACCTTTCCCAACTTTGATTTGGACAAAATTCCAAATCCAACCGTTAGATTTCTAATTTCTAATATTCGTTAGAAAGCTCTTTTCGATACGAACCCAACGGTTCCAGTTTTAGGAGAATCCGACGGTCGGATCTCCCGCAATATCCGTTCGAAGTCAATGGTCGAAATTCGCGAACTGCCGCGGCGCAGCGCGTTCTATTCAGGCCAGTATATAATATATATAATATATATAATATATACTTCGTCGATTTCAAATCAAAAAGTGCTTTATAAATCGTTTTAAATTCGTTTTCAAAACGGTTTCAACTTCATATTCAATTTCAAATCAAAATTGAATATTCCAATTTAAATTCATTTCAAATTGATTTCAATTCAAATTGATTTCTAATTCAATTTCAATTCAAATTTGTTTATATTCAATTTCAATTCAAATTTGTTTATATTCAATTTCAATTCAAATTTGTTTATATTCAATTTCAATTCAAATTATCAGATTTTGAAATCACTTTCGATATTCATTATAAAATGAACAAAATCGATATAAATATCGTTCACGTCAAAATGGCGTCAATCTAATCAATACGGCTTCATATATTCCTATTTTCAAATATTCTATTTCAAATATTTCTTTTTCAAATATTTCTATTTCAAATATTTCTATTTTCAAATGTTTCTATTTCAAATATTTCTATTTTCAAATATTTCTATTTTAAAGCTGGAATGAGGCCCAATCAATTACCATATAATGTTAATTATATGGATTTTCTACTACACATATATATATCAACAACGATGAATAATCAACCATCATCCAAAGTGCATTCTACACTGTATAAGCATCAAATATAAATATTCAACGCTTATAACAGCCTGTCAATCAATCGATCGACATACAACTAAACAATCGGGATTAGTGTACGTCAAATATCATCCCAATACCCGTGTGGGGTTTTCAAGCAAGCAAACACAGATTTTTATTTGTGCAGTTGGGCGATGTGTAAAATTTATCGTCCCAATCAATGTCCTTCAAATAGGTGTACATAAACAAACCGTCCAGTTTGTAAATGAATATTTATTTATTCACATTCACGTTAAAAATTATATTTTTAACGATCAAACTATTTTATTCAACCTATTTATTAAATAAAATGTTATCTTTATTTTTCTAACTTATTTTTAGAAAATTTCGGCGGCATAACGGCACGATACTAGAAACGGGACAAGGCCTAGCCTTATCCCCGGTCTAGTGAAGGCCCACGCCATTCACACGTCAATCAAATCAATTTCATTTCACCAAACAATTCAATTCAAACCAAATAATCTAACCAACTATACAACCAAACAATTAAACAAACAAGCCATCCATGGTCTGTGGATGACGGGTGTCGGGTGCTACTAAACACCGTCTGCATCCTAGTATATATATAACTAGAAAAATAAAATTAAAGAGTGAGAAATTCTCACAGATAGCTATCCAACTTCACGACACTTCATTTATAGAAACCTTCGCCGTTCTTCCCTCTTGTCACTTTCTTTGCCCGTAGCCACTACATATGTAAAAAATCGAATTTTTACTTTGCTATTCAATATATAAAAATCGAATTTTTTACTTCGCTATTCAATATATAAAAATCGAATTTTTACTACGCTATTCAATATATAAAAATCGAATTTTTACTTCGCTATTCAATATATAAAAATCGAATGTTTACTTCGCTATTCAATATATAAAAATCGAATTTTTACTACGCTATTAATATATAAAAATCGAATTTTTACTACGTTATTCAATATATAAAAATCGAATTTTTACTTCGCTATTCAATATATAAAAATCGAATGTTTACTTCGCTATTCAATATATAAAAATCGAATTTTTACTTTGCTATATGGATAAAATTTCTATTTTCACACCGCTACTATATGGATAAAAATTCCATTTTTACCTTGCTATTCTCTATATAAAGATTTCGCCTTTTCAATTATATCATTATAAAAATCACATTTTTATTTTTCTACACATATAAAGATGGTATTTCTAATATTCCTATCATGTAAAACTTATATTTTTAATTCTCTACATAAACAAAAATCATATTTTTACATCTTCTATATAGTAAAGATTATATTTTTAATACTTTAAAAATATAAAAATCATATTTTTAATACTTAAAAATATAAAAAATCATATATTTAATTGAATAAGAATCTATTCTACCTCTTCCTTATATAAAAATCGTATTTTTAATAAAAATAAAAATATAATCTTTTCAATTTTAAAAATCAAATCTTTATATATACTTTATTTTCAGATCTTACAAGTGCTAATTCATGTATATAAAAACTGATTTTATAAATATAAATAAAAATATAATCAAAACTTACAGTGATCTTTTTCAGAGAGATGGGGGGGGGGATTTCGAACTGTGGAGGAGGATGGGGGCGCGCATCGCCTGAGGTGTAGGAAGGAGGTGGCGCGGCTTCGAGGGGGGTGCGGGGCTCGATTGCCGACGGGGGGGGGGGGGGGGGGAGGGGGGGTCTGCGATGCATCGATCGAGGGGGGTTTGGAGGGTGTCGCGGTGGTTTAGGGGGAGGGTGTGGTGGCGCCGCCGCCGCTGGGCGCGATGGCGATGGAGGGTTTCCGCCTCCGTCGAATTCCCCCTTTTTTTTGTTATGTTTCGACTGAAAACGAGAGGGGGGGGCAGAGAGAAATAAGGGGAGGAAGATATTTTTTTTATTTTATTAATTATTTTAATTACATAAAGTTGACTTTTACATACGACCTCGAAACGAGGCCCACCGCCTGTCGTCTATAGCGTTTTACCCCCATTCCGAACACAATGGGATATGTATCGTAGGCTGATTCGGCTGTTACAATCAGTTTCCATTAAATTTATATTTAAATCACTATATTGAATTTTAAACGTACATTCCAAATTACCGGGGTCACAAACTAACTAGAAAAATTCCAAAAAAATATTTTCTAGCTTCGTATTGACGATACGGTCCTAACAAAACTAGTTTCGTTGAATTCCGAGACCATTGGAAAAATGGCCATTTTCCAGTCGATTAAAATCAACTGAAACTGGTCAAACGCGTTTTCCTTTGCCACGCTCACATATTGATTCGAAAAATTATGAAATTTGGAATCTAGCAATAACTTGACATCACGGATCCAACAAAAGTGGTTTCGTCGAAATCCGAGGTCGCTTGCAAAATTTCCATTTTTAAGGGCCTGAATTCCATAGCGACTATTCAGAATTTTCAACTGGACATATCTTTTGATTCCCGCTATGAAATTTTGATTTTTCGGATTCGTTGGAAAGATATTCTAAAATAGATCCTAATGTTTTTGGTTTCACTAAAAACCGGATTGGTTTGCACCCGGTACATTCATTTGAAATTTGAAATCGAATTATCGAACTACCGCGCCATTTTCGATTCCTTTTATAATCATAAATAATTATTTATATTCTAACGACGACGTATATAATATATACGTTCTAATTCCATTCAAAATAAATTTCTCGTCGATATTATTCAAAATAATTCATTTTAAATAATCAAAATTCGCTAAAATTGCCTAAAGAAAATTTTTAAACTGGCCCAGATTTTCGGGTTGTTACAATAAATAAACTCTTGTTGTTTGAAAACCCCACATGGGTATTGGGATGATATTTGACATACACTATTCCCAATATTTAATTGTATGTCAACCGATAGGTTAACAAACTGTGATGAGCAATATTTATTTATTTTAATGCTCACATAGTTGTAAATTTCACTCTGGATGTGAGTGGACTGTTTAATGATTATTTATCGTTATTGTTGAATACATGCGATGTATGAAATCCATATAATTGAAATTATATGGTAATTGATTGAGTCGCATTCCGATTCAAAAGTAAACAATATTTTTAAGTAAAGAATAATTTTAAATAAAGAATATTTTTAAATAATATTTAATGAATAATCAAAATGTGATTTTGATGTCCGATTTTGGATGGACACAAAAATATTGAAATGTGAAGCCGAGTTATGTAGTAAACGCTATTTTAACCTGAATGGGTTCACCGATCGATTTTTTCATTTTAAAATGAATATCGAAAAGAAGTGATTTCAAAATCTAATATTTTGAAAGTATTATCATTTTAAAATTATAATGATATAGAATATTCAATTTGGATTTAAAAGTGAAAATGAAGTTGAAATCGTTTTAAAATGAATTTATAAATAATTTATAAAATACGTTTTAAATAGAAATCGACGATGTATATTGTATATATATAATGGCCTGAATAGAACGTGAAACACCCCACCTCCATTAAGGTCACTCACAAAGGGAATGCCTTAACTTTGGTGGAGGTTTATAAGTAAAAGCCACTGATGAACTCAAGACAGATATAATTACACATATTTTAAACAGCGGAAACCAAACAAACTTTTGTTTCATCAATACGTGTATCAAACAAAGATTTCCATAATTGTCTCAAAATACTTTCAACATTACAACCTCATAACTGTCTTGATTATTAAAGAAGCATGAAAACATAAATAAAGTGACAAAAATCCCCATAGTGATATCCAAAGCCATTATCCGAGCAAGAAAGATCCAAATCATACATCTACGTTCTTGGTGCTTGAAAAGAGCCTGACTGAGTTGAGCTGTTTCCTCCCTGTGGACCTAGGGGGGAAACGAAAGAAAAGAAGACGAAAAGAAAATAGGGTCAGACATAAAGCCTGAGTAAATCTAGTAACTCTTCAGTATGTGAATAAGAAAAGGATATGATGAATATAAACCAAAAAATAGGAAAGTATCACAGGCTAAGGAAATGTCGAATGTACTATCACATCCATACTATATCTCTGCATCTACTTAAGTTTATTCTAACTGGCACCCCATGGTGAGGGTGAAGTGATCCCCATTCATATTAAAGATCGGCTCCTACTCGCGTTAACATGTGTCATACGACCCCCAAGAATTGTAGATACATATACTGGTCCCACCATGGGGTGTATCAAGACCCATGGTGGCGGCCCCCGACACAAAACTAGAAGACATAGGTTATACTACTGGTGTCCCCAGTGCCCTGGTTGTCTGCTCCGGAGTGTGTGCATGCCCGCACCCCGTTAGACCTGCACTGTGCACCCACCGCCGTCGTTTGACCGCTTACAATCAGCCCAGTAATCGTGCTCCACCCTGCCTAGTTTCAGGGTACCGTTGATACCTAACTTTGGGTTACTGCTGAAACGGGTCCCTCGTTACCAGGATTTTCTAATCAAACATGTTAAGTGGTTAAGTGTCTGTATTTACCTAACCCCACCCATCAATTCTTGTTAACGTGTTGAATTTGGTTAAGTGTTATAGTTGACTTAACCCTACCATCTGTGCTTAGCCTCTTAGGAGCACCAGACCACTCACATTAGACAGGTATTGCTACGGTTACTGGACATGCCGGTCGGTTCCGGGCAGGTTTACACCTTAGCTCAGTCTAACCTTGGGTCCTTATTGGGCTCAATGCTTAACCACCCACACTGGATAGGTATTGTTGTGACTACTGCACAGCCGGGCGGGTCCGGGCAGGTTTACATCACAACTCAATCCAACCTCGGGTTAAGCATATCGTGTTTTCTAAATTTACATATTTGTCTTTATTACTAAATATATGTAAACTTGTCAACAATTAAATGTTATGGCCCACATTCCAAGTTTAATATTTTTGGTATAAGAATTTATACCATTTAAATGCCACCAATTTTGGCATGTGACAAACATGCCAATTCAAAATATTTTTATGTCAAGTTTTCAAATATTCCCAACGTTTCCCCCGTTTAAACATTAGGCTGACAAATCTTAGCCTAATATTCGTTCGCCTAGTTTTTAACATATAATATTAGGCTAAAAACTTAGCCTAATTTAGCACACACAAATAAGCATAAGGGAATTCATAAATGTAAACGAGACATAGGTGTAAACTTGGCATTTTTGGCATAATCAATATGAACATGTAATACATAAAGGTGTGTGGCGCATGAACTTGCAATTTGGCGATTCAACTAACATATAACATGGTTCATGTGAACTTGCATTCAAATCAAAGTATGACTAAGTAGGTGACATATGAAATGGCGTAGTTTAGGCAAATACAAGCTTGTGTTTAAACATGTTAACTTGGCATAATATCGACCACAAAACTAGCATGCTATATATTCATCAAAATGTACAATTTTACATCTAATCATATAGCCTATTTCAACATGAACTTGCATAGTCTATGAAACCCAAACGATGTTTGACATAGAATCAATTAGATTTTGCAAATAGACATGAACTTACATAGTTTATGAAACATAGATCCAATTACACTTGCAAATAAACATAAGAACAATATCATAGGTTTTGGATCATGTAGGCATAAAAGGTCTATAACATGTTTACATAAATTCCAATCTTAGACATAGTCCATGCCATCGCCATATACATAAAATGATCAAACTCTAATTTTTGCCACAAACTTGCAAGTACAATCGTTCAATAGGCTTGCAACAATCAATTTTATGCCACAAACATCAATACATAAGTCATGATAGAACCATCACAATACATAGAATAATAACACAATTCTATTTTCATATACATCGAATCACATCACAGTTTTTATTCATATTCTGAAAGGTTACTATACTTAAAACGTGTGATGAATTCTTGTTTTCTGATTTCTGTTATTCTGATTTGGAGATGCTCTCCTTTGGGTAGCAAAGTTGCATTGAATGATTTGATTAAGCTTTGATTTGATTCGTCTCTTAGGCTTGTTGGCTTGTCTCTAGGGTTTCTAATTGACGGCCATTCCTAGTTCCTTTCCAGCAGTATGACGGCTATTGTATTCTACTATTTGTGTGAGTTTAGGGTTAGGTTTGAGTTGTATTTATAAGATTTCAATATAATTAGAGCCGTCGGATGAAGATAGGAGGAATCTAGACCATATAAAGTTCAAAGAGCCACTCAAAAGGTGACACGTAAGCCCTAGTGACTCAGCCAAGCATCAGAATTCGACCAGACCCTGACCAGGCCAGCCAGGGCCTGACCAGCAGGTCATTCTGACCTGGGCGCACTTGGCAGGTGCGCCAGGTCAAAAATGTACTAGCGCACTTCCCAAGTGCGCCAGTTCATTTCTGTTCTGGCGCACTTCCCAAGTGCGCCAGTGCATTCTGACATGTTTTCTGGTTTTTCGCCCAACTTCATTCGTCCATATCTTCTTCATACGATATCCGTTTTATGCAAACTTGAACTCTATCTCAAGCAGAACTTCGAGACGAATGCAATGGCGTAACCCATTTCCCTTGATTTCATCATTTATAATTAATTATACTTTGATTCGTGAAGCTTAACGTTATAGAATTCACGGGGTGTTACAGAACGCGTTGTGCAGCGACCGTTCGCGAATTTCGACAATTAACTTCAAATTGATATAACGGGAGATCCGACCGTCGGATTCTCCTAAAACCGGAACCATTTGGTTCGTACCTAAAAGAGCTTTCCAATGAATATAAGATATTTGAAATCTAATGTTTGGATTTGAAATTATGTCCAAATAAAATTTGAAGAAGGTCGCTATGGATGCAGTTCAGTGGGCGTTATTGGAAACCGGCTGTACGGGCCTTGATAAAATTGTTAAACATATGGAAAAATTATGTTAAATCATAATTAATAATTTGGAAAGATTTTGGATGAAAAATTCCATATTTGAAAATATAGAAATATATTTTTATCGAAATGAATTAGTTATTAACTAGAATAATAATCTAATGTTTTTAAATAAATAAATTGGACTTTGGGTTTTCGTGAATGGTGTATTTAATAACATTGTTCTTAAACCCCGATTAGAAAAGAATAAATCTTTTAAATAAGAATTAGTGAAGTTACCAATTAATTAATATTTAATTGGAATTGAATTGAAATTGGATTTTTGGGTTTAACATTTGTTCTTTAATCCAATTAACAGTGAAGATATAATTTGGAATTTATAAATCTTTTTATTTAGATTTAATGGATAATTTACAAAGTAACGTTTTCCGATTTAATATATTAAATTAGAATTGAATGGAATTTGATTTGGTAATAATCGCGATGAGCTTCTATGAATGAAGACTGTCACTATATATTGTGACGACCCAAAACCCCGTTCCACGGTGGCAAGGGTAATCTTTGGAATATAACACATAAACAAATAATAGCAGAACAAAAATAATTAAATACACCACATAATATACAATAGAATATACTGGATAAACATAATCATCAGAGTTACACAGTATACATGATCATACTTAGTACAAATACAGTTCAGCTATACATAAATGTCTACAGCGGAAAACAAAACATAATATGTACAATATGAGCTGAACAGCCTAAAAGAGATAAATGATAGAATCCATCTTCATCTCCAGCTATCCAGAAAAAGCCTGCTAAAACCTGAATAGAAGGCTGCCCATGTAGAAAAAGGGGCACCCGAGTTTGCAAGTGAAACAAACTATGAGTCAGTCATGGGACTGGTATGAGAATTCTACGTTAACTTATTTTATAATATGGCCAAACACAGGACCATGCCACTTTCGCAGAACGGGCTTACTCCATTGGATTGCCAGTGCTTTAAACAAGTAAATCTTTTAAAACATCTCAATGCTTTTTTTAAAAAATGAAGCCATTATAAGACTCAGTTCCCATCACACAATGCAACGCAAACCAGAGGATAGAGTTTTACCTTATAATGGCCAAAATATGCTTGATACGAATAAAACAAAAGCATTTGATATTATTACTAGTGTATATATGTTTCAAAAACAGTTTCAATCATAAGTATCAATCATAGACGGCATTAATGCCCCATACCACTATGTCGCCATATATAGGTATACAATCAAAACCGCACGATGTCGTATTTGGAAATTGGATTTCCGTCATGGATCAAGGCAAAGATAGTCCTTACCGAATTCGAGACGCTCTAGCCCATGTCTCAGGACCCAGACTTAGGTGGGCTCTTGGATCGTCAGGGCCGGTCCACTCGATGTGGATCCAAATTCCTGAACACTGCGTTTCCCCGCCCTATGGGGCGTCACTGGTCATATCCGACCAAATCATCGGCTCCGAAGAGACCGAACTAACCGAGGCTTCGCTTACCATCATCCACATAAGTAAAATACTTGGGCATGCAAAACCCAAAGCACCACTCCTAGCTAGAAGGAAACGCATGTCCTCCCTGAAGTCCTTCTCCCGTTTCTGGCTCATACCGTGGTGTGAGGCTCGCGAAACAACGCTAAACACAGAGCTAGCTATTCAAAGCCTTGCTTTGATCATCTACCACAAAGCTCTGCTTTTCAAAAAAAGCTTTATCATCTGCCACTTAGGCATGCCACACAGGCAATTCACTCCATGCGACTGATTTCTATTGATATATAACCTCTGAGCTCGTACGTCACAGAGAAGGGCGTTAAGCAAGAGAATAAATTCTCCGCCGCCAAACAGATATATATTTAATAGAGATCAATCAGCACAGGACAAAATCCATTGTCAGACACACAGTCCATTTACAAGTTCGTTCTAGGTCTGAACAAAACCGGAGGCACTTAATACCTCGCACATCCATACAATCAACAAGTACGTCCGAATGGCTACTACTTCAACCCTTTCAAGGTAGCTACTCCTATCATGAGCATCAGTAGCACCCCTCCATTCGACGTGAAGATCATCGGTCTTGCACCGTCTTCATATCTTCGACTTCTAACCGTTGATCAATTATTTGAAATGAGAATTAACTCGGCCTTTTCAAATAATTCACGTGTATTTAGAATTTCAAATCAATTCATTTCAATGGTTAAATTATTTAACATCACTAATTCTGTTCTTTAATGTAATTTTCACGCCAAACACATTCAACCATCAAACATCAAATAAACCATGCAAATTTGGTTTATTTCCATTCCATATCGTTTATAATATTTTATCATGATTTGTCGCTATTTTTATTTATTTAAAAATAGCCAATTCATTCAACCGACTCTTCAGGCCATAACACGGCCGTGGCGCTGTTTTTCTTCAGATTTGATTTACACATATCTGAAAATCTAACCTTTGGATCTTCACAAATTTTATATCATTAGAAATATCTTTTCAAAATGAATCCAACGGTTTCAGTTTTGGGAAAATCTGACGGTCGGATCTCCCGGTACAATCGTTTGAAGTTACAATTTCAAAATACGAACTGCAGCGTCGTTATTTGATTTAATTTAATTATATTTATATATATATAAATATAATCGATTCTGGTGCTATTTTTCTTCAGATTTGAATTAAACATTCCAGACAATCCAAACGTTGGATCTTTACAAAGTTGGTGTCGTTGGAAAGATATTTCCGAAGCGCGGTTTCGGTTTCGGGAAAATCTAATGGTCGGATCTCCCGCACTAATCGTTTGAAATCACGGTTTCAAAATACGAACTGCAGCTTCATTATTCAATTTAATTTAATTATATCTATATATATATGTATAAATATAATCGATTCTTTGATTTCAAAACCATATTCACTTCATATATTTGATAAAAACTATATTTTTATCCAACAGATATTTATTTCAACACATCACTATTTTTAACCGTTCATATATATCACAAAAATGTGATTTTTATTGTAAAACAATTTATTTCAAAACACGATTATTTTATATATTTCATACATAACGTAAAAAAATTATTTTTGGTGTTAAAACAATTTATTTAAAACACTAATATTTTATATAGTCTATATATATGATAAAAATGTTATTTTTATCTTTCAAATAATTTATTCAACACATGAACTTCATTCAACACATGAATTTCTATTCAACACATGAATATAGTTTCAACACATGAAAATAATTTCAACACATAAAAATAATTCTAACACATGAATATTATTGAAAATTTCGGCAGCATAACGGCAGGGTAGTGAAAATCGGCACCGTCCTGAGTACGGCTCCTCGCTCTACCTTAAAGCCTCGCAGCTTTTGACAATGGGAATTTTCAATATGTAGTTCGTACGCAGACGAATTTTCCCTATATACTAATCCTACTGGGATTTCAACCACAATCAATCGTTTCAAATCAACCATTCACGATATTCACCAAATTTCACATCAACCAATAATCCAAACAATATAACAACCAATATATATCGTCCATGGTCTGTGGACGAGGGGAGTATATATATATATATATATATATATAGACATACGTATATAACTATATTTCGATTTCATTTCAATATCATTTCAATTCTTTTCAATGCATATATCATTTTTACAACGCATATATATAATTTATACATCGAACATACAACTTATACAATGCTTATACATGTGGTGTACAACGCTTATATAACTCATACATCGACTATATAATTTACATATGGTTGTTTCCATATCGTTTATAAATCAGAAATCTCACATTGGGTTCCACTCCTCCAAAAAATGTAGAAGGCTTAGAAAAATATCCGGTCTCTTCTAGAATGTAGAAGGAGTCCACTATCTCCTGTTTCACTGAATTTCGTCCACATAGCAAAAAGATATGATTTTTAGAAGTTTGTACGCTTTTAAGTGTTATATTCAGTTCAAAATAATCAAACCCGTTACCTTTAAATGAGGCTCGAATTTAGGTTTTGATTTTCTGGCAAATCCGTTCAGCGTTGTGTCGATAGAAGGGTACCACCGTGGAGAGCTTGGAGAGGTGCACGTGCACCAGGAAGGTGGCCCACTTCGGTGGCCGGAGCTGCTCATGGCGGCGATCCAAAGTCTGGCACTTCGGAGGCGCGATTCTCGGTGGTAGCGCGACGATAGAGGAAGCGGCTTATATGGATTTGAAGAGCGAGAGAAGCACTACAAAAACCATAACTGGGGCGTTGGCTATCGTGGCGTGGATTGGTCGGAAAATGGCTGGGATGAAAAGAGCTCGTTTCCGTCGTCGAGATCTGGAGCTGACGGGTTTTTTTAGAAAATAATATTTATGAAAGGAAGAATCCTATTGGCCGATATATAAATTAAATTCTAAAGTGATGTTTTCAAATACGAACTCCAATCCAGACCCAACGACTGTCGCCCCCAGGTAAACACCCATATTCCGAACACAATGGGACATGTTTCGTAAGCCAATTTGATTGTTACAGTCAGTTATTCTTCAAATTAAAGTATAAAACATTCAATATTTGATTTGAACGTACATTTCAATTTGTCGGGGCCACATACTGATCCCCAAAATTCCAGAAAAATAAATCTAGCTATGTTTTGACGATACGGTCCCAACAAAACTAGTTTCATCGAATTCTCAGACCATTTGAAAAATGGCCATTTTTTGGGCGATCTAATTTAGCTGAAATCAACCAAACACACTTTCCTTCGCCACGCTCACATATTAACTTCAAAAATTATGGAATTTGAAACCTAGAAATAATTCGACATCACGGATCCAACAAAAACGGCTTTGTCGAATTCTGAGGTTGTTTGCAAAATGACTATTTTTACGGGTTATATAAATTCTATAGCGACCTTTCTGAAAATTCATTTGGCCATAACTTTTGATTCCCGCCACGAAATTTCGATCTTTCAGATTCGTTAGAAAGATATTCATAAACAGATTTAGACATTTTTGGTTTTACTAAAATCCGTTTTATTTTGCACCCGGTACAGTCAGTCAAAGTTCGAATTCAAATTTTGAAACTGCCGCGCCATTTCTGGCCTTGTTTGTAATTAAAAATAATTATATATTTATCCAAACGTCGATTCAAACATACTTTTCGTCGTTATTATCCAAAATAATTTATTTTAAATATTTAAAATCCACTAAAATAGCCAAATTAAATTTTTTAAATTGGTTCAGATTTTCCGGATTGTTACATATATGGAATTTAAAAGGCTTTGCTGCTATTCCATTTATATTATTAGTCTGACACGGGAATTTATATCGATTATGTACTATTATGATTTCCGTGTAGATTCCATTTTGATGGAAGATGATTTTGGGCTTATCGTGAACTGTGTTTTAAATGACATTGGTTCTTTAACCCAGTTAGAGATAAGATTAATTTCTTAAATTTGAATAATCATAAAGTAATAATTTTTGGATATTAAAACCAAATTGGAGTTTTAATAAAATTTTAATTAGATTGAAACGGGAATGAGATAATTAAATTTATTGAATTCTTGAAATGATCGAAAATGGAGTACCACCAGTTTTACTCCAGGCGATAGTTAAATCTTTAATTAGATTTGAATGTGAAAGGGTAATTAATTTTACCTAGAGCACAATGGGTGTTAGATATGGAGTGCTACCAGTTTTGCTCCATGGGATGAATAGATTGGGATCGAAAAATAATAATGATTACTAGTTAATAAAATCTATTGAAATTGATATCCAAAGGACGATTAAAGAATAAATTTAAAAGAATTTATTTTTGATAAAATTAATGGGAACCTTTCCCTAATAATGTGAATATTTTATTAAAAGAATATTCTGAATTGGAATGAGGCGTATGATGTGTTTTTATAGCACTTGATTATTGATTATAAAATACGCGAGTTATTTAGAAAAACCGGGTTTAGCCTATTCTGAATAATTACTACGACGATTAAAAGTAGACAATGAAGACGGTGGTTGAAGACCAGAGATCTTCACATCGTTTGGATGATTACTGATGTCTTAATTGGGCCATATGCCCAAGACAAGGTAATAAGTGGTGATCGTCCAAACGTACTTGGAGATCGACCGGATATGCGAGGGCCTCTCTCTCCTGTATTGGACATACGAGATGAGGAACTAGGTGCCTCCAGTTTCGTTTAGACCCAGAACGGACTTGTAAATGGATGGTATGTCTGACGTTGTATTCCTTTATAATGTATGCGTTGATCTCTGCTAAACATATATCTGTTTGGTGGCGGAGAATTTATTCTCTTGCTTAACACCCTTCTCTGAGACGTACGATCTTAAAGGTTATATATTGGCAGAAATAAATGGTGGGGTATGGATTGACAATGTGACATGCTGAGATGCATGGATCAATGCTTTTTTTGAAAGCCAAAGCCCTGTGGATGATGATCAAAGCATAGTTTTAATTAACATAGCTTTGTGTAGCGTTAATTCGTGAGCCTCACACCCCGGTATGATGGTGAACTGATGGTCAGGTCAGTATGCTTTCGAGATGAGGATAGACACCCTTAGAGATGTCATGGATTTGGTCGATCGAGATGAGCTAAGTGTGGTCGCTCCACGCTCAGAGGGTTAGGGAACACCCACCCTATTCCCATAGGGATAGAGTAAGCGGTGTTTTCTATCATTGGGATGTAAGCTACAGTGATACTTGATTTCCCAAAATTGCGGATGTGCATTACGTAATTTTCTCTAGCTGGGACATAAGCCGTGGAGTATTGCACTACGTGATAGATCTATTAATCAGGAGCCATCAGTATGGAAATCCAAACTTCCAATATGACATTTGCGGTTTTAATTGTAAACCTATATATGACGACATAATATATGGTACCTATGCCGCCTAGGATTGATACATTTTTATTTGAAGTTGATTTCTTCACTTATAGTAATAATAAAAGATAAATTTTGTGTACCAGGCATGTCTGGCTATTATAAGGTAAAACTCTATCCTTCGGCTTGCGTTGCATTGTGTGATGGACCTGAGTCTTATAATAGTTTCATTTTTCCAAAAAGCATTGTGTTGTTTTAATTTAGACTAAGATTCATGTGGAGTAAACCCGTTCCATGTTATACGATGTGGTCCCATGATTTCCCCAACTTTAAAGTAAAGATTTAATAACTATTTTAGTTCTCACACCAGTCCCATGACTGGCTCGGAGTTTATTGTTTGTACCTAATCTCTGGGTGCCCATATTTCCACACGGGCGGCTAGTAGTTTTGGTTTTCACAGATATTTCTTTTCACAGGATCCTGGATTACAACTGGAGCTATATTCAGAAAGCTTTGTTTCCGTATATCTCTTTCAGTTGTGTCAGTTGTTATTTTCCGCTACGCATTATACTCATGTATTATTTTCCGCTGCTATGTAATTTTAAATCTCTGATATTGTTTTTTTCCAATGTGTAATAATTATTCATACTCTAGAATATTCTTGTACTCTGACGTAATTGTTATAAGAGCAATGAAATGTTCTGTTGTTTGTGTTCTGATGCGTCGTGTTCTCAACTCAATCCGGGCTTTCCTGAAATGGAAATTTTGGTCATTTTAGCTGGTATCAGAGCTTTGGTTTACAGAGCTCGAGAACAAGGCACATTAGAACCAAACAAAAGAGAGATAGGATTAGTAATATCCTATAAGAATAACTCGTTAGAGATAGGATCAGTAGCATCCTAGAATGAGTTTGAAAAGTATTATTTATAAATAAAAAACAAATTTAGTTTTGAAATTTTATATCTATTATACATATTTGAGTATATTATTTATATTAAATTTGGACAATCGAGTATATGAAGATTTTGCATATACGCCTAGCTAACGTGTATACGAAGTCTCAAATATAATGGATAGATATAGAATCACACTCTAGTCCCCTGGGGATAATTCTGATGATGACAGCTGCATCATGAGTATTTATGTTCGAGTTTCGAAAGTGGGATGACTATATATTTCCAATTGACTGGTGTGACCAAAACTTAATTAGAGTTTATTGCTATGATTTGCACTAAAAATATGATTTTTGACTATATATAAAAGTTATATATATTTGAAAAGTTAATCGACTAATTGATTGCTGGTTGCGTTGTACGATTATTAATTTAACTAATAAAAATATTGGAATGATAAAAACTTATAAGAAAATGAATGGTAAATTAAGCCAAATAGAATCAGATGTTGAACTGAATTGAAAATTTGTTCGAATTGCATATTATATACATGTATATATAATGAACAGGTCATAGCATGGAAGCTAAGAAGCGGAATAAAACTGTTTGCTCGATAGATAGGTACATATTTACTGTATTCATTGGGGTTTGATGATTTTATGAGCCGATTGGCTAGCCGCTTGGCTTTTTCTTTTGATTGATGAGGGGCCTGTGAGGCAAATTGCAGTTTTAAATATCAACCAGTAAAAAAGGAGGTTATGGCGAAATTTTTCGAAAATTTAGGGTGTTAGCCAAATTTTTGAGAAACTAGGAAATTCTTAGAAACTGAAAAGTTGAAGAATAAAAGCCAGAATGAAAGTTGAGTTGTTAGTTAAACAACTTTCAGCTCCGTTCCTTTTCGAGGACGAAAATATTTTAAGTGGGGGAGATTGTAACAACCCGGGATTTCAGAACTAATTTAAAATTTTAATTGAAGCTATTTTAAGGAATTTGTGAACATAAATTGGTTATTTTTGCTAAATAAAATTTGAGAACAATTTTAAAATTAGTTTTTATATTTTATATGACTAAAAACAAACTTAGTAAAATTATTAAATTGATTTATAAGCTTTGTTATGAAAATTTTGAACATTCGATTTTTAAAATCATCGCATAACCCTTAAAAAGTGAAATTTCGCTAGGAAGCTCAGAATTCGATGAGACAATTTTTTTGGATTCATAATGATAAATCATTATTAGGTTCCAAAATGCGCATCGAACGGAGTCGGCATGTGGCTGTGTGAAGCAAAACCATTTGTTCAAAAGCAGGCAGTCATTTTACAAAGGAACATTATTGATACAATCTCGGAATTCGATTCCATTTTTTCTGGATTCGTATCGTCAAATAATGGTTAAATCCAAAAGGGCATAATTTTTGAAGTTAGCATTTGAGTGTGCAAGAAAATAAGGTACGCTAAAATCGCATTTTTAAAGCTAATTTAAGCAATTATACAAAGGAACATTATTGAGACGACCTCAGAATTCAATGAAACTTTTTTTATTGAACCCGTAGCATTGAATAATAGGAAGATTCCAAATTTCATGATTTTTAGAATCAGTATGTGACCGGAAGTTATTTTTTAAAGTGAAAAACAGAAATACTTTGACTTTAAAAATTTGTTGTTTGTGCATACGTACTCGGAATTCGTTGAAACCAGTTTATTGGGATCCGTAATATCAGTGAGTAGTTGCAATCAATTTTCATCGAAAACGGCAACCATATGTGACCACACGGATTTTTAAACGATGAAAATGAGCGATATTTGAGAATAATAAAGTATAAAATCCTTAAAATATTGATTAGGGTGCACTATAAATCATCATTTACACTTCATAACCTAAAACTAATCCCCTATTTTTCACACAGCCTTTCTCCCTCTTCTAAATCTAAAACGTGAGAAAAATCCACCTTCTTCCATTTTTTTAAAAATCGTACACACCTCCTAAAATAATGAAATAAATATATTTGAGATCCTTGTGAGGAGAGCTTCCACCTTATATCCATTTCAAGGCATTTAGCGTAGTTTTTGTATGCTGCATTTTTACAATGTGAGCTTCAAGTGGCCTAGAGCTGAGATTTTTGGTGAATATAAGCAACGATACACGTTTTGGTTATTATTTTGGAGTTCGTGAGGTAGAATAGCACATTGTGGAAAAGTTTGGATGAATTCGATGACGATTTTTGTTAGGAGGAATACATGAGGCGTGCGTTTTACTGTAAGATGTCGGCAAACATTTTTTTTGAGTTTGAGTTGAATTCATGGAGATGGAATGGTAGGGAATGTGAAGAGATGAAAACTGGTTTTGGTTTCGGGAAAACAATGGAGAAATGAAGGAGAATGGATGGAAGAAAGTTGCATGAATGGAGCTTGGGGCTGTTTGGGCGTGCGCTGCATATTTGGAGGGGAAAGGGATTAGAGGAAGGGATTAGCAAGTAATTAAGGTTAATTAATTATTATGTTATTGTTTAATGACATATATATGTACATGAATCTTATAAAAAGCATAACTTTTTCATACGAACTTAGAATTCAGTAAAACCAGATGTGTTGGAACCGTATCGACGAGAGCTTCACAATAAAACTGATTTGGATGTCATATGTAGATTGTGGTACCGAAAAGGTCACATTCCTTCGCATAAAGATTTGGCGGAGTGGAAACCAAAGGTGAGAACTCTTTCTCACTCAAACTATTTTACGGTTAAATATATACTAGGTTGCAGACAGTGCTTAGTAGCACCTGACACTATTTATTGTACAAACCATGGATGATGGTTTGGATTGAATTGTGTATATTGACTGTATTGTATTCATGTGTTGAATAAAATGTTTGAACAATAAAAATATCATTTTTACTGTATAATGGCCTGAATAGAACGTGTCCTGCTGCGACCGTTCGCGAGTTTCGACAATTAACTTCAAATTGATGTAACGGGAGATCCGACCGTCGGATTCTCCTAAAACCCGAACCTTTGGGTTCGTGCCGAAAAGAGCTTTCCAATGAATATAAGATATTTGAAATCTAATGGTTGGATTTCGAATTATGTCAAAATCAAATTTTAAAAAGGTCGCTATGGATGTAGTTCGGTGGCCGTTATTGTAAATCGATTGTATGGGCCTTGATAAAATTATTAAAAATATAGAAAAATTATGTAAAATCATAATTAATAATTTGTAAAGATTTTGGATGAAAAATTACATATTTGAAAAGATAAAAATATACTTTAATCAAAATGAATTAGTTATTAACTAGAATAATAATCTAATGTTTTTAAATAAATAAATTGGATTTTGGGTTGTCGTGAATAGTGTATTTAATAACATTGTTCTTAAACCCCGATTAGAAAAGAATAAATCTTTTAAATAAGATTTAGAGAAGTTACCAATTAATTTATACTTAAATGGAATTGAATTGAAATTGGATTTTTGGGTTTATTGTGAATAATGTTTTACATAACATTTGTTCTTTAACCCAATTAACAGTGAAGATATGATTTGGAATTTATAAATCCTTTTATTTATATTTAATGGAAATTTTCCAAAGTAAATTTTTCCAATTTAATATATTAAATTAGAATTGAATGGAATTCGATTTGGTAATATTCGAGATGAGCTTCTGTGAATGACGACTGTTACTAAATATGGAATTTAAAAGGCTTTGCCGCAATTCCATTTATGTTATTAGTCTGACACGAGAATTTATATCGATTATGTACTGTTATGATTTCCTTGTAGATTCCATTTTGATGGAAGATGATTTTGGGTTTATCGTGAACTATGTTTTAAATGACATTGGTTCTTTAACCCAGTTAAAGATAAAATTAATTTCTTAAATTTGAATAATCATAAAGTAATGATTTTTGGATATTAAAACCAAATTGGAGTTTTAATAAATTTTTATAGATTGAAATGGGAATGAGATAATTAAATTTATTGAATTCTTGAAATGATCGAAAATGGAGTACCACCAGTTTTACTCCAGGCGATAGTTAAATCTTTAATTAGATTTGAACGTGAAAGGGTAATTAATTTTATCCAGAGCACAGTGGGTGTTAGATATGGAGTGCTAACCGTTTTGCTCCACGGGATGAATAGATTGGGATTGGAAAATAATAAATGATTATTGCGGTAAGGTTCGATAATCCCGACTAGTTAATAAAATCTGTTGAAATTGATATCTAAAGGAAGATTAAAGAATAGATTTAAAGAATTTATTTTTGATAAAATTAATGGGAACCTTTCCCTAATAATGTGAATATTTTATTAAAAGAATATTCTGAATTGGAATGAGGCGTATGATGTGTTTTTATAGCACTTGATTATTGATTATAAAATACGCGAGTTATTTGGAATGACCCGGTTTAACCCATTCTGAATAATTACTACGATGATTAAAAGACGGTGGTTGAAGATCGGAGATCTTCACATCGTTTGGATGATTACTGATGTCTTGATTGGGTCGTACACCCAAGACAAGGTAATAAGTGGTGATCGTCCAAACGTACTTGGAGATCGACTGGATATGTGAGGGCCTCTCTCCTGTATTGGACATACAGACGAGGAATAAGGTGCCTCCGGTTTCGTTCACACCTAGAACGGACATGTAAATGGATGGTATGTCTGACGTTATATTCCTTTATGCTGTATTCATTGATCTCTACTAAATATATATCTGTTTGGTGGCAGAGAATTTATTCTCTTGCTTAACACCCTTCTCTGAGACGTACGATCTTAGAGGTTATATATTGGCAGAAATAAATTGTATGGTATGGATTGACAATGTGACAAGCTGAGATGCATGGATCAAGGCTTTTGTTGAAAAGCAAAGCCCTGTGGATGATGATTAAAGCATAGCTTTAATTAGCATAGCTTTGTGTAGCGTTAATTCGTGAGCCTCACACCCCGGTATGATGGTGAACTGATGGCCAGGTCAGTATTCTTTCGAGATGAGGATAGACACCCTGAGGTGTCATGGATTCGGTCGATCGAGATTAGCTGAGTGTGGTCGCTCCACGCACAGAGGGATAGGGCACGCCCCCCGATTCCCATAGGGATAGATTAAGCAGTATTTTCTCTTGTTGGGACGTAAACCGCGGTGATACTTGATTTCCCAAAACGGCGGATGTGCATTACGGTGTTTTCTCTAGCTGGGACGTAAGCCGTGGAGTATTGCACTACACGATAGATCTTTCGAATCAGGAGCCATCAGTATGGAAATCCAAACTTCCAATATGACATTTTGCAGTTTTAATTGTAAACCTATATATGATGACATAATATATGATACCTATGCCGCTTGGGATTAATACATTTATATTTAAAGTTGATTTCTTCACTTATAGTAATAATAAAAGATAAATTTTGCGTACCAAGCATATTTGGCTATTATAAGGTAAAACACTATCCTCCGGCTTGCGTTGCATTATGTGATGGGACCTGAGTCTTATAGTAGTTTCGTTTTTCCAAAAAGCATTGCGTTGTTTTAATTTAAACTAAGATTCATGTGGAGTAAACCCGTTTCATGTTATACAGCGTGGTCCGATGATTTCCCCAACTTTTAAAGTAAAGATTTAATAACTGTTTTAGTTCTCATGCCCGTCCCATGACTGACTCAAAGTTTATTGTTTCTACCTAAATTCTGGGTGCCCATATTTTCCACACGGGCAGCTAGTAGTTTTCATTTTCGCATATATTTCTTTTCATAGGATCCAAGATTACAACTGGAGCTATATTCGGAATGCTTTGTATTCGTATATCTCTTTCAGTTGTGTCAGTTGTTATTTTCCGCTACGCATTATACTCATGTATTATTTTCCGCTGCTATGTAATTTAAAATCTCTGATATTGTTTTTTTTCAATGTTTAATAATTATTCATAGTCTAGAATATTCTTGTACTATGATGTAATTGTTGTAATAGCAATGAAATGTTCTGTTGTTTATGTTCTGATGCGTCGTGTTCTCAACTCAATCAGGGCTTTCCCAAAAGGGGAAGTTTGGGCCGTTTCACCTCTTTTTGTTGTTCTTCCATTGTCATGAACCACATATTCACATCTTCTAGAATTTGACGATGAGATATTCTCTAATGCGATAGACTCTTGATCAGCATAATATATTCATTTGCTGAATTTGAAGACTGTATGAGACAGATACTAATGATTTAGTAGTTTAACCATCTTTGCTTCAAAATTTTGAATTTGAATTTGAATTTTGAATGAATGGAAACTTCACTACTATAAAAAGGCCCAAAAGTCATGTCGCTTCACAAATTTTTTGCTTCTTCTTTCCATTTTTCTACAAACAATCAATCTTTCGAGAAACATGTCTCCTTCATTTCTCATCGGAATTGGATGAAACTAGCGCCAAATCGAAGAGTAAGGAAAGGAATCTGATCTAGTAATAGTTTGGAGATGAATTTGGATGTTTTCATGGTGCAACAGGCCAAATAGTATAAGAGATGTAATAAATCCTGTAACGGTTTTTCTGTTTTGGGTAGCCAACTTCAAATTTTCATATCTTACACAATTTTGATTAGAATTTGATGGTCCACCCATTAAAATGACTTTGAGAACAAGAATTAAAAACTGGAAAAGGATTCGGGATGAAGTAATACAAATATCTAGGTGGAACATGAGAAATACCAGCGACAGTTTTGGCTTCTTTATCCCTTTGTGCACCAAAACTTCATTTGATCATAACTTGGTCATTTCTTGATGGATTTGGATGAAACCAGTGGCATTGCGAAACGGATGAAGATTAGAATAGTATTGAAACTAGTTGTAGAAGAAAATCAAAAGTTTTGTATTGATCAGGTACTCATTTCATTGTAGATTGTCAATTACATATCCATCTTTTTCTTCTAGATTGATGAACGATCATCTTGGTGTCTTTTGGCCAGTAGTCATCAGACATAACTCTTCCCCTGCAAAAAAACATAACTTTTCAAAGAATCAAGAGGCTTTTCAAAATAACTAAATGTAATATTAAATAATAATGTCATGATGATTCTGTGACATATCCTTTCAAAAATAGTGTTTAAAAAATTGCCATTTGAACCTTTCAAAAAAAATCTGATTATGATAACTTGATTTTTCAACAGATAGAATACAGACACATCTAATACTAATGCAACACATGAATTTAAACTATTGTTATAAATCAATTCAAAGTTTACCATTTAATATTTCCAAAATCCATATGATGAAATTTTGAAAACTTGTCTCTAATACCAATTGTTAGGGTTGAGGATCAAGGATCTTAAGGAAAAACAAACACTAGAGGGGTTAAATAGTGTTTTAAAGAATTTACAGAAATCTTAAGCAATTATTGATTACTCAAACTACTGCATGAATAAGAGGAAGATCACACCAAATTTTTATATTGGTTCGGATTGTACTTACGTCCAGTTCCGCACAACACTGGATTGCGCAGAGTTTTATTAACATCAGTATCTAATTACAAAACCCTTGATTTCATGGTAGAAGGTTAACACCGCTTATAGTACCCTTGATTTCACGGCTACAAGGTTAACACCGTTCTTTTTCTTGATTTACGGGCTATAAGGAACACACCCTTCTGTTTCCTTGATTTCAGAGCTACGAGGAACACACCCAACCTATTTCTAATTACAATTGCCTTAGAACTCTTGAATAGCACTTCCAAATAGAGAGTATTTGATAGAGAATGAGAATAGAAGATGAATGATATACTTTATCTTGAAATCAGTAGTGTATAATCTTAGAAATTTGAGAAGAATAATGGTGGTATATTAAGGGAGGAAGAAGTAGAAGATTAGTTTTTAAAAAAATTGAATTTAAGGCCTTTATATAGTGTTCCAAAGGACAAAACTATTTTTGAAACATTTTAAAATGAAAAAACACAACTATTTAAAATTTAAAAATATTTCAGTTATATGTCAACATGTAAGTATATGTATGTCGACATATGTTTAAAATTTAAATTTAAATTATATTTTAAAGTACTTTAACCAATATATATTCTGGAAATTCCTAAAATAAAAATATTTGTTTAAAATGTTGTTTTTCAAGTATAAAAACATAATAAAATATTATTTAAACATATGATTAATGTTCGGGAATGCGAAACGCGGATCTTAAGGCAAAACAAACACTAGAGGGGGTGAATAGTGTTTTAAGGATTATGAAAATCTTAAACTTATTTGATCTATTATATGAATTACACAAAACAGAGATAATCACAGACACACAATCAAACACAAACAGATAAATATAAAAGGCAAAAAAGGAAAGAACACATCAGATTTTATATTGGTTCAGATTACTCTACATCTGGTCCCACGCAATGCTGGATTGCGTAGAGTTTTATTATTATCAATATCCAAGTACAACCCCTTGATTTCACAGACACAAGGTTAACACTACTCCAAACACCCTTGATTTCACGGCTACAAGGTTAACACTGCTCCTTTTCCTTGATTTTAGGGATTCAAGGAACACACCCTTTCCCAAACACTTCCCAAATTATTACAATAGCCCTATAACTCTTCAATATCACTTCAATTCAGAGAGTAGTAGATAGAGATTGAGAAAAGATGAAGTTTGATGTAATTTGAGTAGAAATCTGCAAAGTATAAGCATAGAAATTAAGAAAATGTAAATATTAATGGTGGTATGAAAAGAAAGAAGACAGAGATGAAGAATTATGAAAAAAATTCAAAATCAACCCCTATTTATAGCATTTCAATGCTTGCAACATTTCAAAAATGTTACAAATGATGAAAAGACACTTCCTTTGAAAATTAGAAAAAAAAAGTTGTATGTTGACATAGCTATATATGTATGTCGACATATGTATCATATTTTTATTTTTAAAACTATTTTTCAGGTGTTTAAACATATATATTATTCTGGAAATTCTTAAATCAAAACTTAGTAGATGAATATTCTAAAGTGTAAAATCATATGAAATCATAATAATATATTAGATAAACATATTTATAAAGTTTAAGGTTTAAAACTATATATATATAAACTTATATATTGATACTTTAAACTTATATGTTTGAAAACATTAGTAAGATAAAATAATTTGAAATCAGAGTTTGAACTTTGAAAATAGAATTTGAAATTTTAAAATCAGAATTTGAAATTTGAAAATCAAAATTTGAAATTTGAAAATAATATTTTGAAAAATATAATTTGAACCTGGAGTGTTATTCAGAGTCTTACTTATAAACTAGACTCTATTACTATATTTTTCTTGAACTCTTGATAACTTGATAACTCATGAGTCTTGAATATCTTCTGAATCCTGAATCTCTTGGAACTCTATAACTGTACAATCTTCAGTATTTAAGTCCTGTATACAAACCCTGCATATGTATATGTATATATATATTCTAGATAGAGATGTTAATATAAAATTTATAATCAATTAATAATGATATTTTAAATAAGGTTGTTGTCATCAAAACTCCATTCTCCAACAATCTCCCCCTTTTTGATGATGACAACATCGATTTATAAAATATTCATACATGTTCGTACATGTTTATATGTTTTGATCTGGTCCTTCTAATACTCCACCTTTCATCATGAATCCTACATACCTCCCCTTAAAATAATCCTAACTAATCCTTATTTTATAATTTCTCCCCCTTTTTCATCAACAAAAAGAAATTCTAAATATACTCCCCTTAAATTCATAAACAACTATAACCTATATCAATCTATTTATCCTAAGATTATAATACATAATTCTATACTCGTATACATGACTCCCCCTTGATTTGTGTCTATATTATTCTAAAAGTATAAAAAAAATCAATCTATTATAGTTAATATTTATAATTGTTTCAATCCATATGTACAAGTTTCAAATCCAAGCAATCTAAACCAAGCAATATTTACACACAATTTCAAACCAATTCAAATCAAACAAACTAATCAAACAAATCATACCAAACAATTCAAATCAAATGTCTCTTGGAACTTGCACCCATCCGTCTCCTCCAAAAATTGGATCCTTCTTGATGACTTCCCAATCTTCATCTTCTTTTGTGGGTGGTGCTTTAGCGAGATTGTTTTCTTCATCTCTGAAAAGAGAAGATATTAGCTAACGGAGGGCATCAAAGTGCTTCTCTTGTTGGTCTGCCATCTTTATTTGACTCAATTCGAAATGACGTTGATTAAGTAGTATTATGGATAGGATATTCTTGAATGAATTCAAAGTTTCTTCAAGATTCTCACTCAAATATGAATGGGATTTGCCATAATTTGATATTTTAGATAAGAATTGATTAGAGAAGAAGGAGAAATGACAGAATAATTTTTTCTAGAAGAAATAAGTATTCATAGGGTCTGGAATTCGTTGGAATTGAATAGACAATAATTAGTTATTTAAATTATAAATTTTGAACAAATTTGTAAACCTGGCAGTTATATGTCGACATAAGGAAAAATGTATGTCGACATACATTAGTGGTTTTTGTTCATCTTCAATTTCTAGTTAATTCTTATTGTATTATTTTAATTTATTTAATTCTAATATGTTTTTATAGTAAATTAAAGATTGTTTTGATAGAAATAAACATCATTCATTACTTCTTGCAGCAAATACATCTAACTAATATAAGACTAAATACGAGATTCGAAAGCAAATACTGAAAATAACATAAACTAGATAAGCTTGGATTTTGGCAGATGATGAGGAGAAAGATGATACTCCAAGTTTTCTTCCTATTTTTCCAATGAACTTAGACATATGAGTAAGAGTCTTTTTGATCTTCTTTTGGTTCTTGGCTAACTTTTCTTGATTTTGGACAAGCATTTCTTTGGAAATGGTTCTAGTATTGGATGGACACTCTATACTTTCTAAAGAAGTTTCTTCCTCTTCTTCTTTGATATCCATAGGATCTTGTTGTTATTGCATACGAAATTGTTTAACTTCAAATGCTTCAAAAGGCTTAAAGGTGAGTGAAATTTGCATAAGATGTATATTTGATGAGTTAAACACCTTTTTTGACATAAATTCTTCTCCTTTGAGATCCATTACAAAATATTTAAAAATCCGAATAAGTTAAACTCCAAAATAAAGATTGTTTTCTCTTGTGGACATTTCTTTGGGCTTAAATTCTTTTAAAATCATATCGACCCAATTGATGTCATAAACACCAATAATAGCAAAAGTGCTTTTTGGACTTTGAGTGTACGGTTGTTGAAATTTCCGGAACAAGGAGTGATTGAATGTTGAAGGAGGAGATTGATGATTCTTGCTTTTGGGCGGAAAAAGCGATTTTTGAATTCCAAATGAGCATCACTTTCAAATATGTGATGAAAGGTTTCTAAATCCGTTTCATCAATTTTGAATTCCGAAAAATCTGAGCATGTACGTTTACAATTCAATATATTACCCAAAATTTCACAATCTGGAACGTTTCGAGTGCATACGCTACTCCATACTTGATTTTCATCTCCTTCGTAAAATTCAAGATTTAGATTTGCATAGAACATTTTGACTAGATTAGGATAACATACTTCATTGTTATCCCATGAATCGATTAGACTCAAAACTCCATTTCGTTCGAAAAGAGAATGAAGATTGTAAGATGGAAAATCTTCAAGATGGCAAAGGCTCCCATATTGACTTTTCCGTTTGTTAGGTAGTCAACATAGGCATTTTTTGCTTATTTATGATTGTAGAGATATCCTTTGATGGTTTTGGATAGTCTCATTCTTTGGGGTGTGCTTGAGGAAGCCATTAAAGAGTTGTTTTTGAAGAGTATAGATATGAAGAAAGTTGTTTGAAATTTGAATGAGAGGTGGAGAGAATAAGATTGAATAGGTAAATAAATAGAGACTGAATGGGTACAACTTTTCTGAAATCGATGACACCTTTTTAGACCTTAGGAGTTAGTGAAAAGTTGGAGGGAAGTTTGAAAGTTTAAACTTTTGAAATTCAAAATTTGAATTTCATTTACAGGCCAATATGTCGACATGTCTATTTATGTATGCCGACATACATGCTAAATTTCAAAGGACATGTTGTTTTGACTTTTGATTTTATTATATTAATGTTTTTATATTCCAGATTTATTATTTCCTAAATAAATATTAATCCTACCAAACATCTAAAATTTATTTTTTTATTATATTTACTACTTATTTACTATTATTATTTTGAATTTCAAAATTCAAAATTCAAATTTTAATTTAAAGTTCATGTAACGACTCGGATTTTGCCCGAATCTAATCGATCGTAAAATCGATCAAGACCGTTCAAAACCCGAATACGCTAACTCTGGGAATACAACACATCAGAACAAATAACAGAAGACTTTTATAAACATTACAATAATGTTACATCAGAGTACAGAATATCAGAGTATATCGAAAAATAGTACAACAGAAGATAAATTACAATAAACTTAATACAAGGCAGCGTGTAACACCCCGTATTTTCTGTTAATGTTGTAATAAAAAATTAAAGAATAATTAATTATAAATGCGAGAATCAAGGGAAAACATGAAAATTTCTTGGCATAGATTGGTTCATGAAATGGTATATTTGGTATACCATTTATTGTGAGCATAATTAAAAGAATAATTATGGCATTATTAAATTAAGATTAATTTACATATATAATTAGACATATAGAAAATATGTGAATTTAGAAAAGATGAATTATGACTCACTGCTGAGTCATTAGGGGCTGAGTTGGTTGTTCTAGATAACTCTATCTTGTCTTAATGGTCTTGATTTATTCTGAGATGATCTGACGACTCCTATTCAATTTAATCTCTATAAAAGAAACCTAATACCTTACCCCTAAATCATATTAAAAATTGAACCTAGAGCCGTCATGCTGCCATTAGACAACCTAGAGTAGCCTCCACTTGAAGCTAACATAGAGGCGAACCAAACTAAATCGAAACAACGATTGTCTACATCAAAGGCGAGCATTTCAACTCCAGAATTCAGAATCCAGAAATCAAGAGCTTCGTTCGTTGTAAGCGTGGTTATCTTTTAGACGTAAATAAATCTAAGACGTGATTTGATATAAAGTGAAATTAAAATTATACCATGTTAATTCATATCGATTTATTATGATGAGTTTATCATGAATTGGAATGATTGTGGATTATTGGATTTGGTATTGGACCTATTTGAAACTATCAATATCATATGCAAGTTATGTGTTTCATGTAAAGATCTACATGTATATGTTTTTATGCAAGTTGTAAGTTTTATATTAGATCCAAGTCAAGATCTACATGTACATATTCCTATGTTTTATGTTAGATCCTTATGCTACATGATTAGATCCATATGTTCATATGCAAGTTGCAAGTTTTATGCTAGAACCATATGTTCATATGCGAGTTGCAAGTTTTATGTTAGATCCATATGTTCATATGTAAGTTGCAAGTTTTATGTTAGATCCACATGCCTATGTTCATATGTCCATATGCAAGTTACAAACTTTATGATTGGATCCATGTCAAGATTCATTTAGGTTCACATGACTAATGCAAGTTATATAATTTATGATAGATCCAAGTTACGATCTAATTATATATATATATATATGTGTGTGTGTGTCATATGCAAGTTACATGTTAGATCCTAAACTAGACCCATATTTATATACAAGTTTGTGAAGCAAATTTATGCAAGTTCACCTTATTAGATCTAGTTTACACCTATATGTTAATGTTATAATTATACATGTCTTGGAATTGGACATGTCATGATTATGTCACATGCTAGTCTATAACTGATGTTGATGCCAAATTACATGATATATGTTGATTGAACCTATGTTATGCATGTTCCGCTTTTATCTCTCGTTTATAGAGTGGGCCAATTAGCGGGCCCAATGCCTTTATGTGATTAATGTTAACGAACAAACGAGGGTAACGATAGGGGTAATTATTAAATCAAAAAAATGTAAATATGTAGGTGGGCCCAAAGCCATGTAATTGGTTAAGGCCATGAATGGTATAATTTATATACCATTAGTCTTGAATTAAAACATGTGACATGAAATACTTGTAGAAATTTGCATATATAAAAATGTAAATCTAGAAAAGACGAATACGCCTAACCTGAGGATAGACTGAGTTGTGGTGTAAACCTGCCCGGAACCGACCGGCACATCCAGTAACCACAACAATACCTGTCTAATGCGAGAGGTTAGTGCATCAAGCCCAGAAAAGCCCGAGGTTAGACTGAGTTGTGGTGTAAACCTGCCCGGAACCGACCGGTACATCCAGTAACCACAACAATATCTGTCTAATGTGAGTGGTTGGTGCTTTAATTAATTAATTGGTTAAAGCTCATGAACAATCAAGCTAGAAATGGTGAGGTTAAGTAATTAAGGAAACACTTAACTAACTTAACAAGACAAGAGTGGTGAGGTTAAGTAATTAAGAAAACACTTAACCAACTTAACATGTGAACAGTTTACTTAAGTGAGTATCAATGTACACTGTGATATTAAGGTTCCCCATGATATCAAAAAAAACTTAACATGTGAACAAGACAAGATTGGTGGGGTTAAGTAATTTAGAAAACACTTAGCCAAATCAACATGTTAACTAGGCAAGATTGATAGGACTTAAATCAAGTCAAGAACAATTAACCAATTTAACATGTTGACTAGAAAAATCCTAGTAACAGGGACCCATTTCAGCAGTAACCCGCATGAATGTATCAAGGTACCCTGAACTAGGCAGGGTGGGGCCCGATTACTGGGCTGAATATAAGCGGTCAAAAGGGCGATGGTTAGGTGCGTCAGTGTAGGTTCCGACGGAGTACGGGCGCGCACGGGCTCCGGAGTGGAAAAGCAGGCACTGGGCACCATGCGTACACTTGTACATCTATAATCGTGTTAAGGGTTGCTATTATAGGACTTGATACACCCTATAATGGAACCAGAACAAGTACTTTATAATCACGTGACCGCATGACATCGAGAATACATGAACGCGAGTAGGAGCCGATCAATACATGAATGGGATCACTTTATCATGAACATACATTGCTAGTTAAACAAGTTCTTGGTGGGTGCAGAGAAGTAAAAGTGGGTGCGATAGCCAAATTTAGTTAAGTCTTACCTTATCTTGTTTTAGAACTACCCTATCCTTGTGGCATTATTCTATGTTCAGTTTATTCATGTCACGGTCTTTTACTGGTTTACATGTTATTAAATAACTGGGCTTACCAGACTTATGTCTGACTCATTTTCCTTTCGCCTCTTTTCTTCCGTTTTGCCCCTAGGTCCACAGGGAGGGAACTCTTCTGCTTGACCGGATCAAATCAAAGCTTGAAGACCGTAGATGTAAGGCTTGGACTTTCCTTTTTGAGCTATGGCTGTGGTCAAAGACATGTTTGGGATTTATGTCATTTTATTTTCAGTATTGCTTCTCTATGTTTTCAAGACAGATGTAATAATTTGGAAGATTGAAACTATTTGTTGAAATGTTGTATTGAACAAGTATTTATGGAATGAAGATTGGTTTCTTTTCCGTTGCTTTTGTTATCCGCTGCTTTAATTATCTATCTTGTAATTTATTAGTTTCTTGTACCTTAAAACGCTCCACCAAAGTTAAGGCATTCCCTTTGAGAGTAACCTTAACGGATATGGGGTGTTACATAGCGGAACTAGTAATCTAATACAGTGGAAGTCTGTCAATGCTCTGGACATAGCTTTAAGCTTCGATCCAGAATCCTGCTCAATATCCGCAAAATAAGCTACTCGACTGCCCATGTGGAAAAGAGGGCACCCAAGTTTGCAAAGTGAAACAAACTATGGGTCAGTCATGGAACTGGTATGAGAAATCTAACTTAACTCATCTAATAATAAGGATAATCACAGGACCACGCCGCTAATGCGGAACGGGTTTACTCCATTGGATTGTCAGTGCATAATAAAGTAAATTGTTTAAAACAAGGCAATGCTTTTTAGAAAAATGAAACCATTATAAGACTCAGGTCCCATCACACAATGCAACGCAAGCCGGAGGATAGAGTTTTACCTTATAATGGTCAAAAGATGCTTGATACGATAAAAACGGATTTGATATTATTATTAATGTATATATGTTTCAAAAACATTTCAATCATAATGTATCAATCATAGACGGCATAGCTACCATATACTATGTCACCATACTAGTTCTACAATCAAAACTGCATGATGTCATATTGGAAATTGGATTCCATCATGAGTCCAGGCTAGGAACGATCTCCTTACCGATTCGAGACACTCTAGCAATGCCTTAGGATTCGAACGCTGGCGAGCCCTTGATCCTGCAGGGCCAGTCCACAAATACTTTAGTGGATTAGTTATTCTTGAACACACGCTTTCCGATCCTGTTGGACCTATAATTTGGCCATTGGCAACCAATAAATCCTAGTTTCCTCATAATCCATCAACCGCATAAGTAAAAATGTCAGGGCTGGTAAGTTGCTGACACCACTTCTAGCTAGAAAGAAACATGTGCATTCCCTGCGTTCCCTTGCTCCGTTTTTGACTCTTACCGGAATGTGAGGCTCGCGAGGTAATGTTATACTCAAAGTTATGCCGAAAATAGGCTATGATTTGATCATCATCCACAAGGCTCTGCTTTTCAACAAAAGCCTCGATCAATTGCATCTTGGCATGTCACATTGACAATTCAAGCCATGTGATCGATAACTACCAATATATAACCTCTGAGCTCGTGTGTCTCAGAGTAGGGTGTTAAGCAAGAGAATAAATTCTCCACCACCATAGATATATTTAATAGAAATAAATTTAATTAATATGGAATTAAATCCAATGTCAGAGACACATCCATTTACAAGTCCGTTCTGGATCTGAACGAAACCGGTGTCACCTTATTCCTCGTCCTGTATGTCCAATACAGAAGTGAGGTGCTCACTTATCCGGACAATCAACAAGTACGTCCAGACAACTACCACTTTAAACCTTTCCCAGGAGCAAATCAGTCTAGGGCATCAGTAGTCATCCATTCGATGTGAAGATCGCCGGTCTTCAACCACCGTCTTCATATTTGACTTTTAATCGTCATAGTAGTTATTCAGAATGGGTTAAACCTGGTCTTTCCGAATAACTCACGTATTTTGTAATCAAAAGTCAAGTGTTATAAAAACACATCAAATGCCTCATTCCAATTCAGAATATTCTTTTAATAAAATATTCACATTACTCTATCAAAGATAAATTCTTTAAATTTATTCTTAAATCTTTCTTTTTAAAGATTTATTAAAACTCTAATTTGGATTTAAATACCAAAAATCATTATTTAATGATTATTCAAATTTTAAGAAATTAATCTTATCTTTAACTGGGTTAAAGAACTAATGTCATTTAAAACACAGTTCACGGTAAACCCAAAATCGTCTTTCCTTTAAATATGGAGTTTTCACCGAAATCAAATCAATATATAATCGATATAAATTTCTATATCAGACCAATAATATAAATGGAATAATGGAAAAGCCTCTTAAATTCCATATATATTATCGGGCTTCTTTTACAGAAGCTAATCTCGATTATTACCGAATAGAATTCCATTCAATTCCGATTTAATATATTAAATTGGAAAACTTCACTATGGAAAATTACCGTTTCATCTTAATAAAATATTTATAAATTCCATTTAAATCTTAATAAACGATTTATAAATTCAAAATTAAAATTTCACTGTTAATTGGGATTAAAGAACAAATGTCGTTTAAGACAAGTTTATGATAAACCCTCAATCAAGTTTCATTTTAATGCTTAATTAAAACATTAATTAATTAGGAAACTTCTCTAAATCTAAATTAAAAGATATATTCGTTTCCACGGGGTTTAAGAACAGTGTTATTTAAAACACCATTCACGAATCCAATTTATTTTTTTAATTCCAAATAAATATTAATTATTTGGAAAACTCAATTAAATCTTGATTAAAGATTTATTCTATTTCTTTATTAAAATAATGTTTTCAAAATATTAGATTTTTGGAAATTACTACTTTTTATTCTATTCATTATAAAATGAATAAAACGATCGATAAACCCGTTCGGATTAAAATGGCATTTCAACTTATAATGGGCTAAATAGTCTAATACATTACCATGTCCATTTATGGTTTATAATGGGCTAGACCTCCCACATTAGGCCTACAACTTGCGGATGCTGGACACACCAATCGGGTCCGGTGAGACGACCCCAAACCCCGTACTGACGGCGGCAAGGGTAAGCCGTGGAATATAACACAAAAACAGATAATAGCAGAACAGAATTAAATAAATACACCAGATAATGAACAATTGAATATACTGGATAAAAGTAATCATCAGAGTTACACAGTATACAGGATCTTACTTAGTACAAATACAGTTCAGCTATACATAAATGTCTACAGCGGAAATAAACAAAATATGTACAGTACTGAACAGCATAAAAAGAGAAATAATAGAATCCATCTTCAGCTCTAGCTATCCAGAAAAAAACCAGCTAAACCTGAATACAAGGCTGCCCATGTAGGAAAAGGGGCACCCGAGTTTGAAAGTGAAACAAACTACGAGTCAGTCATGGGACTGGTATGAGAAATCTACTCAACACATATATAATTTGGCTAATCACCGGACCACGCCACTTTCGTGGAACGGGTTTTCTCCATCGGATTGCCAGTGCTTTAAAGCAAATCTTTCTTTTAAACAACGCAATGCGTTTTATAAAATTGAAGCCATTATTAGACTCAGTTCCCATCACACAATGCAACGCAAACCGGAGGATAGAGTTTTTACCTTATAACGGCCAAAATATGCTTGATACGAATAAAACAAAAGCATTTGATATTATTGCTAGTGTTTATGTGGTTTGAAAACACTTTCAAATCATAACTATCAATCATAGACGGCATGGGTACCATATATCATGTCGCCATATATATATACAATCAAAACCGCACAGTCACGTATTTGGAAATTGGATTTCCGTCTTGAACCAAGGCAAAAGATAGTCCTTACCGAATTCGAGACGCTCTAGCCCGTGTCTCAGGATCAGAGCTCGAGTGACCCTAGGAGCGACAGGGCCGGTCCACCGATGTGGATTAAAATTCCTGAACAATACGTTTCCCCGCCCTTTGGGGCGTAAACGAGCCAACGAATGACACCATCGGACCCGGATCGTCCGATCAAACCGAGGCGCCTCGCAACAGCAATAACCACATAGGTGAAAAGTATATAAATGTCAGGGCTGGTAGGTCACTGACACCACCCTAGCTAGAAAGAAACGCATGTCCTCCCTGAGGTCCTTCCTCCCGTTTCTGGTTCATACCGGGGTGTGAGGCTCGCGAATTCATGTTATACACAAAGCTACGCCACACATGCGGTGCTTTGATCATCACCACAAGACTTTGCTTTTCAACAGAAGCCCTGATCACTGCATCTTAGCATGCCACACAGGCAATTCATGCCATGCGACTGATGTCCATCGATATACAACCTCTGAGCTCGTGCGTTTCAGAGAAGGGCGTTAAGCAAAAGAATAAATTCTCCGCCGCCAAACAGATGTATATTTAATAGAGATCAATCAACACAGAATAAAATCCAATGTCAGACACATAGTCCATTTACAAGTCCGTTCGGGGTCTGAACGAAACCGGAGGCACTAAATACCTCGCAAACCCATCGATGACCATGTACGTCTGGACGATCACCACTCATTATCCATATTTCGGGATGCCTCCCAATCAGGACCTCGGTTACCATCCAAACGAGGTGAAGATCTCCGGTCTTCGACCATCGTCTTCATCTTCGACTTTCAATCGTCGGTCACTTTTTTGAAATGAGAATTAACTCGGCCTTTTCAAATAATTCACGTATATTTAGAATTTCAAATCAATTTATTTCAATGGTTAAATCATTCGACAAAACCAATTTTGTTCTTTTAATGAAATTTTCACACCAAACACATTCAACCATCAAATACCACATAAATCGAGCAAATTCAGTTTATTTCCATGCCATATCATTTATGATATTTTATAACGATTTATCGCTATTTTTATTTATTTTAAAATAGCCAATTTATTCAAAACGACGCTTCGGGCCATAACGCGGCCGTGGCGCTGTTTTTCTTCAGATTTGATTTACACATATATAAAAATCTAGCCGTTGGATCTTCACAAAATTTACATCATTAGAAAGGTCTTTTCAAAACGAATCCAACGGTTCCAGTTTCGGGAAAATCTGACGGTCGGATCTCCCGGTACGATCGTTTGAAGTTTCGATTTCAAAATACGAACTGCAACGTCGTTATTCGATTCAATATAATTATATTTATATTTATATATAAATATAATCGTTTCTGGTGCTGTTTTTCTTCCGATTTGAATTAAACATTCCAGACAATCCAACCGTTGGATTTTTACAAAGTTGGTGCCGTTGGAAAGATTTTTCCAAAGCGAATCCGACGGTTGCGGTTTCGGGTAAATCCAATGGTCGGATTTCCCGCACTAGTTGTTTGAAATCACGGTTTCAAAACACGAACTGCACAGCCACGTTTCGTTTTAATTTTATTTATATTTATACATTTATATAAATATAGTTCATTCAACAATTTCAATATCGTTTTTACTTCAAATATTTCACTAACGCCTTAAAATTTTGGAAAATTTCGCCATAACCTCCTTTGTACGGGAGGGGCTGGGAAAATTCCCAAATAGCCACACGGACGTCTCATGTCGAAAAGAAAAAGAAAAAGCCAAGCGGCTAGCCAACAGGCTCATAAAATCATCACACAAACAAAACAGTAAATGTGTACCTATTTGTCGGGCACAAAATTTTATTCCTCTTCTCTAGCCCCTTTGCTATAACCTGTTCAATAAATATGCATGTACATATATACAGTTCTTATCATTTATCATTTTCCATTCAACTTCATATTTGATTCCATTTGGTTTAAAAACACCATTCATTCTAACGTTGCATGTATAGGCAAAAATCATATCATTAGTTAATTAATGAATATTTCAACTCATATATGTTTATTTGAAAGAGTGGCTATTTTTAACACTTCACATTTCAACGATTCATGTATATAATAAAAATGTAATTTTTATTGTAAAACCATTCATTTCAAAACCCTATTATTTTATATAGTTTATATAGGTGTTAAAAATAGGATTTTTATTGTAAAGCAATTTCTTTTATAACGAGATTATTTTACACAGCTCATATAGTCGATAAAAGGTGATTTTTATTATCAAACAATTTATTTCAAAATATGAATACCATTCAACACATGAATTTCTAATCAACGAATGAATATCGATTCAACACATGAAGGTTTTCTATAGTTTCTATATATAGATAAAAATGTGATTTTTATATTTAAAACGCGAATACCATTCAACACATGAATTTCTAATCAACGAATGAATATCAATTCAACACATGAAGGTTTTCTATAGTTTCTATATATAGATAAAAATGTGATTTTTATATTTAAAACGCGAATACCATTCAACACATGAATTTCTAATCAACGAATGAGTATCAATTCAACACATGAAGGTTTTCTATAGTTTCTATATATAGATAAAAATGTGATTTTTATATTTAAAACGCGAATACCATTCAACACATGAATTTCTAATCAACGAATGAATATCAATTCAACACATGAAGGTTTTCTATTCAAGGAATAAATATAGTTTCAGCAAATGAAAATAATTCAAACACAGGAATATTATTCAAAATTTCGGCAGCATAACGGCAGGGTAGTTAAAACCGGGACCGTCCCTAGTACGGCTCCTCGCTCTACCTTAAAACCTCGCGGTTTTTGACAATGGGAATCATGCATCTAGTTCGCACGCAGGCGGCATGTATATATTTATTTCATTTCCACAAACTAATCCTATGTGGTTTCAACCAAATATTTTTCAACCACAAACGGGTATTTTTCAACCACAATCAATCAATATCAACCACAAACAATCCCAAACAACCATTCGCTATCAATCAATTTTCACACCAATCACAATCAATAAATATCGTCCATGGTTTGTGGACGAGGGGCATATATATATATATTTATATATAGCAATTCACTTTTATTTCAACACATATATAATTTTTACAACGCATATACAACTTATACATCGAACGTACAACTTATACAACGCTTATACATGAGGTATACAATGCTTATATAACTCATACATCGACTATATAATTTATACATCGTCGTTTTCCATATTGTTTATAAATTAGAAATCTCACAATGGGTTCCGCTCCACCAAAAATAGCAGAAGGCTCAGAAAAATATGCTGTCTCTTCTAAAATGTAGAAGGCGTCCACACGGTCACGATGTTTCCTATTTCATCGAATTTCTTTAACATATGATAAAGATATGATTTTTCAAAGTTTGCAACACTTTAAAGTGTTAAAATCAGTTCAAATTTAACACAGCCGTTACCTGCCCGTTTGGTTCAAAACTAGGTCGTGGTTTTTCTCCCAATCCGTGAAGCTAGGGAGTGATCGGTCAGCACCACCGTGTAGGGCTTGGAGAGGGCTTTCCGGCGAGGTAAGGCACGATGAACTCGAACTGGCGATGGAGGCGCTGATGGGGTCGACGGCGGCAGACTTCAGGGTGCTCGTTCTCGACAACGGCGAGGAGGTGGAGGTCGAGGTGGGGTTTGATTTGAAGGGGAGGAGGAGTGCTGTCGAGGGAGTGTGGTGGTGTGATCAACGGTGGACGGAGGCGATTGGAATTCGGCCGGGAAGAAACGAGCGGTTTCCGCCTTACGTTCGTGTCGGGGAGAGAGAAAATTTAAAGATTTTTTTTTATATAAAAATTTTGATTGGCCGATGGGTTTTATAAGGGGTTTTCTGACGCGACCACCAATCTAAACCCAACGACTGTCGTCCCCAGCGTTTTACCCCCATTTCGAACACAATGGGATATGTTTCGCAGGCCCATTCAATTGTTTCAGTCAGTTTTACTTCAAATCAAAATATATAACATTCAATATTTAATTTGAACGTACATTTCAATTTGCCAGGGCCACAAACTGATTCGAAAAATTCCAGAAAAATTAATCTAGCTATGTTTTGACGATACGGTCCCAACAAAACTAGTTTCGTCGAATTCTGAGACCGTTTGCAAAAAGGCCCATTTTTGGTCGATCCAATTTAACTGTAATTGACCAAAATACGTTTTCCTTTGCCACGCTCACATACTAGCTTCAAAAATTATGAAATTTGAAACCTAGCAATAAATTCACATCCCGGATCCAACAAAAGTGGTTTCGTCAAATTCCGAGGTCGTATGCAAAATGGCCATTTTCACGGGCTATATAAATTCCATAGCGACAGTTCTGAAAATTCATTCGGCCATAACTTTTGTTTTCCGTTATGAAAATTCGATTTTTCAGATTCGTTAGAAAGGTATTCACTAACAGATTTAAATATTTTTGGTTTCACTAAAATCCGTTTTATTTTGCACCCGGTACAGTCCGACAAAGTTTGAATTCAATTTTTGAAGCTACAGCGCCATTTCATGCCTTGTTTATAATTAAAATTAATTATATTCGTTTTCAATTGTCGATTCAAACTCAGTTTTCGTCTCTATTATTGAAAATATTTATTTTAAATATTTAAAACCCATTATTTTAGCCAATTTAAAAAATTTAAATTGGTTCAGATTTTCTGGGTCGTTACAATCTCCCCCACTTAAAACTTTTCGTCCCCGAAAAGGAACAAAGTCGAAAGTGGTTTGATAAATCTACAATCGCACAACACAACAACTGATCCAATTGTTTTCAACCTTTCAAAACCATACAAATTAATTTCTATGCTCCTTTTAAAATCATTCAGACTATAGAATTTAAAAGTGCACATCCATGGATAGAAAATAACAACAGAGTAGAGAATTAAATGGTAATGCAAAGTAGGGTAAATGTACCTTGCACCAGAGTCAATCAGAGATATCTACTCGGCATCTAGGGTAAGCTTTCTGAATGCTCTCCTCAGTTTCCCAAGTACAATCTCGCGGATCTCCACTCCATTGCACTTTGACTAAGCAAACCTTCTTGTTCCTCAGCTCTTTGGTTTCTTTGCCGATAATTTTTAGCGGCTCTCTTCTCACAGCTAGTTCTGGAGTAATTTCTATATCCTGTTGAGCTGCTTCTTCCACGATCAAGTCTGGATCATGAACGTGTTTTCGAAGTTGAGATATGTGAAATACATCATGAACTCCAGGCAGCCAGTCAGGCAATTTGACCCTATAAGCGAGAGTCCCGATCCGTTCCAGAATAGGAAACGGACCAATGAATTTAGGCGCCAACTTTCCAGTTTTACCGAACCGGATAACTCCTATCATCGGCGATACTTTCAAATATACATAGTCGCCCACAGCAAAGGATATATCTCTTCTTCTCCTATCGGCATAGCTCTTTTGTCGGCTTTGAGCGGCGAGTAATCGCTTCTTAATAAAATCGACTTTGTCGGCGGCTTCTCGGATCATATCTGGGCCCAACACAAGTCTATTACCGGGTTCGACCCAACAAGCAGGAGATCGGCATGGTCTACCATACAATGCTTCGAATGGCGACATTGTCAGACTCGCCTGGTAGCTGTTGTTATATGAGAATTCAGCCAAATGCAGATGGTCTTCCCATGATCCACCGAAATCTATAACACAAGCCCGCAATAGATCTTCTAAAATGCGATTCACCCTCTCAGTCTGACCGTCTATCTGAGGATGATAAGCGGTGCTCAAGTTCAACTTCGTTCCCAGTTCGACTTGAAATGCTTCCCAGAATTTGCTAGTGAAGATTGTATCTCTATCACTTACTATACTGAGCGGCACTCCATGTAGTCTAACTATTTCCCTAAAGTATATCTGCGCCAGACTCTGAGCAGTTCTGTTTGATCTGACAGGTATGAAATGGGCGGTCTTCGTGAAGCGATCTACGATCACCCAAATACTGTCATTACCTTTTCTGGTCCTGGGCAGACCAACAATGAAATCCATAGAAATATGTTCCCACTTCCAACCAGGAACTTCTAGTGGTTGTAATAATCCTGCTAGTTTCTGTTGGTCGCTCTTGACTAGCTGGCAAGTAGGGCATCGGCTAACATATAAGGAAATGTCCCTTTTCATCGACTTCCACCAGAAAGTGCGTTTAATGTCATTGTACATTTTTCTTACCCCTGGATGGATACTAAGTTTTGACTTATGGCATTCATCCAGTACTTCCTTTCGAAGCTCAGGAATGTTAGGAACGCATATTCGACCTTTGAGCCTTAGAATCCCCTCATTATCAACTTGAAAACTCGAGGGTTCGCCTTGTTGAATCATCCCCCTGATCTTCTGAATGAAGTGGTCATCTTCCTGAAGAGCAGATATTTTATCTAGCAATGAAGTCGTGATAATAAAACTGGCGATCATTTCATTCTTTCGGCTTAATGCATCGGCCACGACATTGGCTTTCCCTGGAGTGTATAAAATTTCAAAGTCATAAGCTGCAAGAAACTCCAGCCAACGTTGCTGCCTCAGATTCAGGTCCTTCTAAGTGAACAGATACTTTAACGATTGATGATCTGTAAACAGTTCAAATCTCTCGCCCAGAAGATAGTGTCTCTAGATTTTCAAGGCGAATACTATAGCCAATAACTCAAGATCATGAGTTACGTAGTTCTTCTCGTGTGGCTTCAGTTGACGACTAGCGTAAGCAATCACTTGGCCCCTTTGCATTAACACTGCGCCAAGGCCTTCTCTAGAAGCGTCAGTCCAGACCTTTAAATCCTGGTTGCCATCGATGATGGTTAACACTGGAGCTGTCGTTAATCTTAACTTTAGCTCCTCGAAAGCCTCCTCACTTTCTGGAGTCCATTTGAATTTAGAGTGCTTCTTTGTAAGCTTCGTTAAGTGGCCAGATATCTTCGAAAAGTTTTTAACGAACTTCCGGTAATAGCTAGCAAATCCGAGAAAACTGCGGACTTCAGTGGGAGTACTGGGCTGTTTCCAATTCTGAATAGCTGTGATTTGACTTGGATCCACAGCGATTCCGTCTTTCGATACGACGTGGCCCAGAAATTTCACTTCATCTTGCCAGAATATACATTTGGAAAACTTTGCTTTCAACACATTCCTTCTCAGAATTTCTAGAACCTGTTCCAGATGCTTTTCATGTTCGGCCTTTGATTTAGAGAAGATTAGGATATCATCAATAAAAACCAGAACAAATTTATTCAAAACTCCCCTGAATACTCTGTTCATCAGATCGACGAAGTAGGCAGGAGCGTTACATAAGCCGAACGACATTACTAACCACTCGTAGAATAATTTGGGACCTCTGAATGCTGTCATTGGAACACACTCTTCGGCAATTCGAAGTTGATGGAAGCCTGTAGCTAGGTCCATCCTTGAGAATACTTGTGTGCCATTTAATCGATCCAACAAATCATCAATCCGCGGCAATGGATATTTGTTCTTTATTGTCTGTTTGTTTAGATCACGATAATCCACACATAGACGTAGAGTACCGTCAGATTTTGGGACAAACACCACTGCTGCTCCCCAGTCAGAGAAACTAGGCCTGATCAGACCTTTCCATACTAGCTGTCGTGTTTGATTGTCTAATTCCTCCTTCTCTTTCAAGGACATTCTTCGAATAGCGTGAACTACCGACCTTGCATTCGGAATTAAAGCAATCTTGAAATCTATTTCTCTCTGTGGAGGTAAGCGAACAACTTCTTTGAACACATCCGCATAGTTCTTGACGACATGAATGTCTTTGATGAGGTCAGGAATATTCTCTGTGACTTCTGGGATATTTTCTATTTGGGCTGGAGAAACATCGAGGGCTGACCAGAAATCTTTTCTATTTGAAGTTGGGCCTTCACATGGTATGGTTATATAATTCCCCGATTGGGCCTTTGCTTTAACAACTCTCTCGGCGCATATAACCTCCGCTTCATATTTGGTTAACCAATCCAATCCCAAAATAAGATCGAATTCGTTAAAATTCATGACGATAGAGATAATAGGGAATTTATAGCAAGAAAAAGAGACAGGCACTGCACAAACCCAACTGAGATTGATGGAACCCCCAACTGGATTTTGGACAGTCATTGGCTCTTTGAGCTTCTTCAAATTCAAATCCAGTTTCTTGACTGCACTCTTTGCAATAAAGCTTCGTGATGCGCCTGTGTCAAATAGTACTTTAACTGGAATGTTTTTAACATTGAGCGTGCCTTCTAAAACATCAGACCTTTTCTGAGCAGACGAGGATGCAGGTACTTCTACCACTTCATTTACATGTACTGCTTTAGGTTTTCTGAATAGCGGGCAGGCCTTTGAAAGATGACCAGACTGATAGCATTGACTACACTTTCTATTCTCTTGAAATCCCTTCTTGGATTGAAACCCGCCTCTTAATCGTTTCTTTAAGGGTCCGCAGTTAATCGACAAATGCCCTGGCTCCTTACACTTACTGCATATGGTAGTCGTTCCTTGCCCTTTCTCAGATTCAGCCCTTTTCCGATTTTCTTTGGGCTTCTTGCTGACCTCTGACGTCGTGCTGGACTCAAGATGACTAGTTTCAACCTCAATTTTATTACTAGAGCTGACTTCTTCTTCGTATTGTAGCATACCTTTCTTGTCTAGATCTTCGTACTGATAAGCCATGTATATCATTTCAGAAAAGGGGAGCTTCACGTTCCTCATTACACTGTTTTGATATTTTCTTTGAAGCCCGTTGATAAATCTCATATTCTTCCTCTTTGGATTCTCAATTAGATGAGGAGCAAAGTGAGAAAGTTCGCTGAATTTCTTATGATATTCGGGGATGGTCATGTCACCTTGTATCAGATAAGAAAATTCATCGCATAATCGCTCAGTCGCTTCGGGAGGAGTAAATCTTTCTAGGAAAATCACTTTGAATCTATCCCAGGTGATATCACCTTCTGGATTATCCTTAACAACTGAATCCCACCAGAACAAAGCTTCTTCTTTGAGTGCCCAGGAGGCCAGTAATCTTTTCTGGTCATCCCTCAGCTTTAATGCTTCAAAGATTTTCTCAGCCGAACGAATCCAAGCTTGTGTTTTCATAATTGCTTCTTCACCCGTAAAGGGTTTTCCCCCCAGATTTCTATATTTCATAAATAGAGCTTCTATATCCGGGTCAGTATTACTGCTTCTGTTTCTGGCACTCATTTTCTAGTTCTTCTGCAAATAGCAGATCAAGTGTCAGGTCAACAGGAAAGATATTTCAAAATATAGAGACAAATACTTCAATGTAAATGTGTCTATCGAGGTGTAATTTCATTCTACTTTACTCATACTAGGATATTACTGATCCTATCTGTATAGAGTTACCCGTCCTAGAACACTACTGGTTCTATTTCTGACGAGTTCGTTCAAATGTTATATTGTATAACTAAGCTTAACCAAAGCTCTGGTACCACGTTGAGACGACTCCAAACCCCGTACTGACGGCGGCAAGGGTAACCCGTGGAATATAACACAAAAACAGATAATAGCAGAACAGAATTAAATAAATACACCAGATAATGAACAATTGAATATACTGGATAAAAGTAATCATCAGAGTTACACAGTATACAGGATCTTACTTAGTACAAATACAGTTCAGCTATACATAAATGTCTACAGCGGAAATAAACAAAATATGTACAGTAGGAGCTGAACAGCATAAAAAGAGAAATAATAGAATCCATCATCAGCTCCAGCTATCCAGAAAAAAACCAGCTAAACCTGAATACAAGGCTGCCCGTGTAGGAAAAGGGGCACCCGAGTTTGAAAGTGAAACAAACTACGAGTCAGTCATGGGACTGGTATGAGAAATCTACTCAACACATATATAATTTGGCTAATCACCGGACCACGCCACTTTCGTGGAACGGGTTTTCTCCATCGGATTGCCAGTGCTTTAAAGCAAATCTTTCTTTTAAACAACGCAATGCATTTTATAAAAATGAAGCCATTATAAGACTCAGTTCCCATCACACAATGCAACGCAAACCGGAGGATAGAGTTTTTACCTTATAACGGCCAAAATATGCTTGATACGAATAAAACAAAAGCATTTGATATTATTGCTAGTGTGTATATGGTTTGAAAACACTTTCAAATCATAACTATCAATCATAGACGGCATGGGTACCATATATCATGTCGCCATATATATATACAATCAAAACCGCACAGTCACGTATTTGGAAATTGGATTTCCGTCTTGAACCAAGGCAAAAGATAGTCCTTACCGAATTCGAGACGCTCTAGCCCGTGTCTCAGGATCAGAGCTCGAGTGACCCTAGGAGCGACAGGGCCGGTCCACCGATGTGGATTAAAATTCCTGAACAATACGTTTCCCCGCCCTTTGGGGCGTAAACGAGCCAACGAATGACTCCATCGGACCCGGATCGTCCGATCAAACCGAGGCGCCTCGCAACAGCAACAACCACATAGGTGAAAAGTATATAAATGTCAGGGCTGGTAGGTCACTGACACCACCCTAGCTAGAAAGAAACGCATGTCCTCCCTGAGGTCCTTCCTCCCGTTTTTGGTTCATACCGGGGTGTGAGGCTCGCGAATTCACGTTATACACAAAGCTACGCCACACAGGCGGTGCTTTGATCATCACCACAAGACTTTGCTTTTCAACAGGAGCCCTGATCACTGCATCTTAGCATGCCACACAGGCAATTCATGCCATGCGACTGATGTCCATCGATATACAACCTCTGAGCTCGTGCGTTTCAGAGAAGGGCGTTAAGCAAAAGAATAAATTCTCCGCCGCAAAACAGATGTATATTTAATAGAGATCAATCAACATAGAATAAAATCCAATGTCAGACACATAGTCCATTTACAAGTCCGTTCGCGGTCTGAACGAAACCGGAGGCACTAAATACCTCGCAAACCCATCGATCACCACGTACGTCTGGACGATCACCACTCATTATCCATATTTCGGGATGCCTCCCAATCAGGACCTCGGTTACCATCCAAACGAGGTGAAGATCTCCGGTCTTCGACCAACGTCTTCATCTTCGACTTTCAATCGTCGGTCAGTTATTTGAAATGAGAATTAACTCGGCCTTTTCAAATAATTCACGTATATTTAGAATTTCAAATCAATTTATTTCAATGGTTAAATCATTCGACAACACCAATTTTGTTCTTTTAATGAAATTTTCACACCAAACACATTCAACCATCAAATACCACATAAATCGAGAAAATTCAGTTTATTTCCATGCCATATCGTTTATGATATTTTATAACGATTTATCGCTATTTTTATTTATTTTAAAATAGCCAATTTATTCAAAACGACGCTTCGGGCCATAACGCGGCCGTGGCGCTGTTTTTCTTCAGATTTGATTTACACATATCTAAAAATCTAACCGTTGGATCATCACAAAATTTACATCATTAGAAAGGTCTTTTCAAAACGAATCCAACGATTCCAGTTTCGGGAAAATCCGACGGTCGGATCTCCCGGTACGATCGTTTGAAGTTTCGATTTCAAAATACGAACTGCAGCGTCGTTATTCGATTCAATATAATTATATTTATATTTATATATAAATATAATCGTTTCTGGCGCTGTTTTTCTTCCGATTTGAATTAAACATTCCAGAAAATCCAACCGTTGGATTTTTACAAAGTTGGTGCCGTTGGAAAGAATTTTCCAAAGCGAATCCGACGGTTGCGGTTTCGGGTAAATCCAATGGTTGGATTTCCCGCACAAGTTGTTTGAAATCACGGTTTCAAAACACGAAATGCACGGCCACGTTTCGTTTTAATTTTATTTATATTTATATATTTATATAAATATAGTTCATTCAACAATTTCAATATCGTTTTTACTTCAAATATTTCACTAACGCCTTAAAATTTTGGAAAATTTCGCCATAACCTCCTTTGTACGGGAGGGGCTGGGAAAATTCCCAAATAGCCACACGGGCGTCTCATGTCGAAAAGAAAAAGAAAAAGCCAAGCGGCTAGCCAACAGGCTCATAAAATCATCACCCAAACAAAACAGTAAATGTGTACCTATTTGTCGGGCACAAAATTTTATTCCTCTTCTCTAGCCCCTTTGCTATAACCTGTTCAATAAATATGCATGTACATATATACAGTTCTTATCATTTATCATTTTCCATTCAACTTCATATTTGATTCCATTTGGTTTAAAAACACCATTCATTTTAACGTTGCATGTATAGGCAAAAATCATATCATTAGTTAATTAATGAATATTTCAACTCATAAATGTTTATTTGAACGAGTGGCTATTTTTAACACTTCACATTTCAACGATTCATGTATATAATAAAAATGTAATTTTTATTGTAAAACCATTCATTTCAAAACCCTATTATTTTATATAGTTTATATAGGTGTTAAAAATAGGATTTTTATTGTAAAGAAAATTCTTTTAAAACGAGATTATTTTACACAGCTCATATAGTCGATAAAAGGTGATTTTTATTATCAAACAATTTATTTCAAAATATGAATACCATTCAACACATGAATTTCTAATCAACGAATGAATATCGATTCAACACATGAAGGTTTTCTATAGTTTCTATATATAGATAAAAATGTGATTTTTATATTTAAAACGCGAATACCATTCAACACATGAATTTCTAATCAACGAATGAATATCAATTCAACACATGAAGGTTTTCTATAGTTTCTATATATAGATAAAAATGTGATTTTTATATTTAAAACGCGAATACCATTCAACACATGAATTTCTAATCAACGAATGAGTATCAATTCAACACATGAAGGTTTTCTATAGTTTCTATATATAGATAAAAATGTGATTTTTATATTTAAAACGCGAATACCATTCAACACATGAATTTCTAATCAACGAATGAATATCAATTCAACACATGAAGGTTTTCTATTCAAGGAATAAATATAGTTTCAGCAAATGAAAATAATTCAAACACATGAATATTATTCAAAATTTCGGTAGCATAACGGCAGGGTAGTTAAAACCGGGACCGTCCCTAGTACGGCTCCTCGCTCTACCTTAAAACCTCGCGGTTTTTGACAATGGGAATCATGCATCTAGTTCGCACGCAGGCGGCATGTATATATTTATTTCATTTCCACAAACTAATCCTATGTGGTTTCAACCAAATATTTTTCAACCACAAACGGGTATTTTTCAACCACAATCAATCAATATCAACCACAAACAATCCCAAACAACCATTCGCTATCAATCAATTTTCACACCAATCACAATCAATAAATATCGTCCATGGTTTGTGGACGAGGGGCGTGTATATATATATATATATATATTTATATATAGCAATTCACTTTTATTTCAACACATATATAATTTTTACAACGCATATACAACTTATACATCGAACGTACAACTTATACAACTCTTATACATGAGGTGTACAACGCTTATATAACTCATACATCGACTACATAATTTATACATCGTCGTTTTCCATATTGTTTATAAATTAGAAATCTCACAATGGGTTCCGCTCCACCAAAAATAGCAGAAGGCTCAGAAAAATATGCGGTCTCTTCTAAAATGTAGAAGGCGTCCACACGGTCACGATGTTTCCTGTTTCATCGAATTTCGTTAACATATGATAAAGATATGATTTTTCAAAGTTTACAACACTTTAAAGTGTTAAAATCGGTTCAAATTTAACACAGCCGTTACCTGCCCGTTTGGTTCAAAACTAGGTCGTGGTTTTTCTCCCAATCCGTGAAGCTAGGGAGTGATCGGCCAGCACCACCGTGTAGGGCTTGGAGAGGGCTTTCCGGCGAGGTAAGGCACGATGAACTCGAACTGGCGATGGAGGCGCTGATGGGGTCGACGGCGGCGGACTTCAGGGTGCTCGTTCTCGACAACGGCGAGGAGGTGGAGGTCGAGGTGGGGTTTGATTTGAAGGAGAGGAGGAGTGCTGTGGAGGGAGTGTAGTGGAGCGATCAACGGTGGACGGAGGCGATTGGAATTCGGCCAGGAAGAAACGAGCGGTTTCCGCCTTACGTTCGTGTCAGGGAGAGAGAAAATTTAAAGAATTTTCTTTTTTTTTAAAAAAAATTTTGATTGGCCGATGGGTTTTATAAGGGGTTTTCTGACGCGACCACCAATCTAAACCCAACGACTGTCGTCCCTAGCGTTTTACCCCCATTCCGAACACAATGGGATATGTTTCGCAGGTCCATTCAATTGTTTCAGTCAGTTTTACTTCAAATCAAAATATATAACATTCAATATTTAATTTGAACGTACATTTCAATTTGCCAGGGCCACAAACTGATTCGAAAAATTCCAGAAAAATTAATCTAGCTATGTTTTGACGATACGGTCCCAACAAAACTAGTTTCGTCGAATTCTGAGACCGTTTGCAAAAAGGCCCATTTTTGGTCGATCCAATTTAACTATAATTGACCAAAATACGTTTTCCTTTGCCACGCTCACATACTAGCTTCAAAAATTATGAAATTTGAAACCTAGCAATAACTTCACATCCCGGATCCAACAAAAGTGGTTTCGTCAAATTCCGAGGTCGTATGCAAAATGGCCATTTTCACGGGCTATATAAATTCCATAGCGACCGTTCTGAAAATTCATTCGGCCATAACTTTTGTTTTCCGTTATGAAAATTCGATTTTTCAGATTCGTTAGAAAGGTATTCACTAACAGATTTAAATATTTTTGGTTTCACTAAAATCCGTTTTATTTTGCACCCGGTACAGTCCGACAAAGTTTGAATTAAATTTTTGAAGCTACAGCGCCATTTCAGGCCTTGTTTATAATTATAATTAATTATATTCGTTTTCAATTGTCGATTCAAACTCAGTTTTCATCTCTATTATTGAAAATATTTATTTTAAATATTTAAAACCCATTATTTTAGCCAATTTAAAAATTTTAAATTGGTTCTGATTTTCGGGGTCGTTACATCCGGGCAGACTTATCCCATAAGTTGGGATTAACCTCGTGTCATAGCCCGCTTCGTATTTGCGCACTTAGACCTCTCACATTAGGTTCAACATTAGTGGCTGCTGGATATGACGGTCTGGTCCGGGCAGACTTCCACCACAAATGCAACCTAACCTCATGTCAAAAGTGCAATTATAATTTATAATTGTAATTATTTCACTGAAAAATATTCATTATTTTAAACTATTCTTTATTTAAAATATCTTTATTCTAAAATAATCTTAATTTAAAATACCCTTTATTCTAAAATGTCCTTTATACTAAATTGTTATTTATTTTATAATATTCTTGTTACCAAATATTCTTTATTTCTGAATCGGAATGCGACTCAACCAATTACCATATAAGTTCATTTATATGGTTTTCATACATTGCATATGAATGATAAATAATTAGTAAACATCCAAATAACAACCAGAGTGCATTCTACAACTAATCACAAAGGAGATGTGTGATTAGAATATCATCCCAAGACCCGTGTGGGGTTTCATCCAACAAATAAATAATAAAATATATGTGCACTTGGGCGATGTGTAAAAAAAAATCGTCCCAATCACATAAACAAGTCGGATAACTTGTAAATGAAAGTGTAATTATAATAACATTATTTTAATATGTTTAATTTTCCAAATCTCAATCACGTCACAATATAACATACATAACAACACAACAATACATCCATAGATAAAACAAATATTTCAATCATTTTAATGCCATAAAAATGACACTTTTTATTGCAATCTTTTTAATGAAACACGACATTATCTAAATAAATGATATATTCATCTAACAGATCATTATCCTAAGTAAATGACATTTTTATTATTCTAACATAAATGACATATTTAACTAAAATGACATTTTCTTCTAACATGACATTCTTATCTAAAATGACAATTTATTCTAACATGACACTTTTACCTAGAATGACAATTTTAACTAAATTGACAATTTAATTGTAATAACCCGGAAAATGTGAACCAGTTTAAAATTTTTAAATTAGGTTATTAACAAGAAATTTGAATAGTTGAAATAGCCTATTTCCACAAAATATAGAATTGTGTATAATATGGCAGTTTGAAATTTTGAATACAAACTTTGTCTGATTGTACCGGGTGGAAAGTATAACAGATTTTAACGAAACTGAAAATATTTAAATCTGTTTATCAATACCTTTCTAACGAATCTGAAAAATCGAAATTTCATAACGGAAATCAAAAGTTATGGCCAAATGAATTTTCAGAAAGGTCGCTATATAATATATATAGCCCTTGAAAATTGAGATTTTGCATACGACCTCGGAATTCGACGAAACCACTTTTGTTGGGTCCGGGATGTCAAATTATTGCTAAGTTTCAAATTTCGTAATTTTTGAAGCTAGTATGTGAGCGGGGCAAAAGATCACGTGTTTGGTCAAATTCTGTTAAAATGGGTCGACCTAAAAATGGCCGTTTTTCAAACGAGCTCAGAATTCGACGAAACTTGTTTTGTTAGGACCGTATCGTCAAAACAAAGCTAGATTTATTTTTCTGGAATTTTTCGATTCAGTTTGTGGCCCTGGCAAATTGAAATGTACGTTTAAATTAAATATCGAATGTTTTATATTTTAAATTGAAAAATAACTGACTGTAACAGTCGAAATGGCCAACGAAACATATCCCATTGTGTCCGGAATGGGGGTATTTAGCTAGGGGCGACAGTCGTTGGGTTTAAAAAGGTGTCCGTTTGCAAGAACACTATTTAAAAATTTCCTATAAGTATGGACCAATGAGAAATTTTCTTTATAAAAAAAAAATTAAAAACCTAAAAAAACCCTAGCCGCCAGTCGAAACGAACGATCCACGTCGCTCGTCGCTTTCCCTCTCTTTTCCGATCGCCACAGGCGACGCTAGGCCGCGCCACCAACGTCAGTCGACAGCCCTACGCCTCCTCTCCACATCCGACCTAGCCTCACCCCCAACAGAGCCGCCGTCGACGAGTTCGAGCGCTTCAAAGTCGCCTCCTTCCTGGAGCCGCCGCCGCCTGGATTCGCCATCGCATCGCCTCAGACAACCACCGATAGGAAGCTCTTTCCTCCCTCGACGACGACCAACAGTCCGATCATCCCCTAGGGCTACGGATCAAGAGAAAGATTCAAACCTAGATTTGAACAGGTTTTTAAATTAACGGCTTATTTAATTTTAAAACTGTTTTAACACTTTAAAGCATTGCAAAACTTTGAAAAATAATATCTTTTTCGTTCTTCAACGAAATTCGATGAAACAGGAGACACCGTGACCGCAAGGAGGCTCTCTACATTCTAGAAGAAGCCGCGGATTTTTCTGGCCTTCCTACGATTTTTAGCACCGCAAGAACCAAAGTGAGGAATCTAAATTATTTGTGTGAATGAAATCGCGTTGTATAAATTATATAAGCGAAGTGTAAATTATATACGCATTGTATACCTCATGTACATGTGTTGTATAAGTTATATTAGCGATGTATAAATTATACAAGCGTTGTTTGAAACATATATGCTTTGAATTGTGATAAAATGCAAGTGAATTATTATATTATATATATATACATACTCCCCTCGTCCACAGACCATGGACGATATTTATTGCTTGTGATTGACGTGATATCATATGATTGACGAATGGTTGGAAATAATTGTTTGTGGTTGATATTATGGTTGAAAAATACCTTTGTGGTTGAAAAATACCCTCTTGTGGTTGAAACAAAATAGAATAGGATTGTGGAATTGAAAATAAAACATGCCGCCTGCGTGCGAACTAGATGCATGATCCCCATTGTCAAAAACCGCGAGGTTTTAAGGTAGGGCGAGGAGCCGTACTAGGGACGGTCCCGGTTTTAACTACCCTGCCGTTATGCTGCCGAAATTTTATGAAATATTTATGTGTTAGAATAATTTTCATTCATTGAAACTATTTACATATGCTATATCGAATATTCATGTGTTGAGTTGCCAATTCATTTGTTGAGTTGAAATTCATGTGTTGAATATTATTTGAATTTAAACAAATGGCTTTAGTAATAAAAATCACATTTTTATATATATACAAACTATATCGAATATTCATGTGTTGAGTTGCCAATTCATTCGTTGAGTTGAAATTCATGTGTTGAATATTATTTGAATTTAAACAAATGGCTTTAGTAATAAAAATCACATTTTTATATATATACATACTATATCGAATATTCATGTGTTGAGTTGCCAATTCATTCGTTGAGTTGAAATTCATGTGTTGAATATTATTTGAATTTAAACAAATGGCTTTAGTAATAAAAATCACATTTTTATATATATACAAACTATATCGAATATTCATGTGTTGAGTTGCCAATTCATTCGTTGAGTTGAAATTCATGTGTTGAATATTATTCGAATTTAAACAAATGGCTTTAGTAATAAAAATCACATTTTTATATATACAAACTATATCGAATATTCATGTGTTGAGTTGCAATTCATTCGTCGAGTTGAAATTCATGTGTTGAATATTATTTGAATTTAAACAAATGGCTTTAGCGATAAAAATCACATTTTTATATATATATACAAACGATATAGAATATTCATGTGTTGAATTGCAATTTGTTCGTCGAATTGAAATTCATGTGTTGAATGTTATCGTCGTCTAAAAATAAAATGAATCGACAATGAAAACTATATTTTTATAGTGAATAAGAAGTGTTAAAAATACACTAGTGTCGAATAAATATTTTTGATGATAAAAATATTCCTTTTATCATGTATACGCTTAGTTAAAAATACACTAGTGTCGAATAAATATTTTTGATGATAAAAATATTCCTTTTATCATGTATACGCTTAGTTAAAAATACACTAGTGTCGAATAAATATTTTTGATGATAAAAATATTCCTTTTATCATGTATACGCTTAGTTAAAAATACACTAGTGTCGAATAAATATTTTTGATGATAAAAATATTCCTTTTATCATGTATACGCTTAGTTAAAAATACACACGTGTTGAAATAAATAATAGTTCGCTAGAAATATCATTATTAGCTTTGTTCTGCATATATATACATGTGTTGAACAGGAAAATGGATTAGCTGTTGAGTAAAGAAATTATTTGCGTGCCCGACAAATAGGTAAACCTTGATGAGTTGGCTGCGCAATTTTATTTATATATCAACTCCTGTGAATGCCATTGGATGCGGAGTGCTGGTTTTTCTGTGTGAAATAATAAACAACGCCATAGGATAGTATCAATTAATTTTGAACTACACTACATGGCATACTTCTTGACGATAGGCATACTTCATCATATTTCACATAAGCAATTGGAGCTTGTGTGACGAGGTGGAAGATTTACCATATAAGCAAGAGGCTTGTATGGCGATGACTATGTACTACAGGTTGAACTGATGCCTGATATGGACTATATAAATTATAACGATAAAATGCCAGATTAATAAAAACCCAACACGGGTCTAGAGTTAACAATAATCACGTCGCTCTAGTTATTAGATACGGCACATGGACTATTTATTTCCACACGGAAACGGGGTGACGGGAATTTATTCTCTGGAGTGATTATCAGTACATGCTCCCCCGTAAACACCAAAATATATCACTAAAAATATGTGAAAGCTTTTTAGGATTTATTGGGTACCTAATACGGCCCAATAAATTTCCAAACCCCTCCCCGTACAAAGGAGGTTATGGCGAAATTTTTCGAAATATTAAGGCGTTAGTGAAATATTTGAAGTGAAAACGAAGTTGAAAATATAAAATGAACTATAGTTGAAACTATGGAATGAACTATATTTATATATATATATAAATATAATTAAAAGGAATAGAGGCCGTGCAGTTCGCATTTCGGAATCGTAATTTGAAACGATTAGTACGAGAAATCCGACCATCGGATCTTCCCGAAACCGCAACCGCTGAGTTCGCCTTGGAAATACCTTTCCAACGGCACCAACCTTGTAAAAATCCAACGGTTGGATTGTCCGGAATATTTAATTCAAATCTGAAGAAAAACAGCGCCAGAATCGTTTATATTTATATATAAATATAAATATAATTAAATTTAATCGAATAACGACGCTGCAGTTCGAATTTTGAAACCGTAACTTCAAACGACTAGTATGGAAGATCCGACAGTCGAATTCTCACGAAACCGGAACCGTTGGGTTCGCTTTGGGAATACCTTCCCACTGATATAGACTTTGTAGAAATCCAAAGGTTAGATTTTCCGATATGTGTAAAACAAATTTAGGGAAAAACAGCGCCAGTGCCACGAAACGACCTGAAACGTCGTTTAATTAAATATGGCCATTTTTAAATAAATAAAAATGGCGAAAAATCGTTATAAAATATCTTAAGCAACATGGGTTGCAAATAAACCAATTGGGCTTGAATTGTTTGATATTTGATGGTTGTATGTGTATGACATGAAAATAACACTAAATAACTAAAAGATGGATGTCGAATAATATAACCATATAAAGAATCGATTTAAATTCTGATGACGTGAATTATTTGAAAAGGCCGAGCTAACCCTCATTTCAAATAACTTACCGAGCGATTCGAATTAGAAGATGCAAAGACGATTCAAGACCGACGATCTTCGTATCGGTTGGATGGGTGCTACTGAGGTTCCTAACCGGAGTAGCTACCGGAAGGGGACGGAAGTAGTAGCCGTCTGAACGTATGTGTTGATTAGACGGATATACGAGGAATTTGACGCCTCCGGTTTCGTTCAGACCCAGGACGGACTTGTAAATGGACTGTGTGTCCGACATTGGATTTTGTTCTATATTGATTGATCTCTGTTAAATATATATCTGTTTGGCGGCGGAGAATTTATTCTTTTGCTTAACGCCCTTCTCTGAGACGTACGAGCTTAGAGGTTATATATCGATGGAAATCAATCGTATGGAGTGGACTGCCTATGTGGCATGCCAAGATGCTGTGATCAAGGCTTCTGTTGCAAAGCAAAGTCTTGTGGATGATGATCAAAGCAGGGTCTACGTGGCTTAGCTTTGTGTATTTCGTAGATTCGCGAACCTCACACCCCGGTATGAGTTAAAAACGGGATACGGACCGCTGGGAGAGCACGACGTTTCTTTCTAGCTATGGTGGTGTCAGTGACTTACCAGCCCTGACATATATATCTACTTTTCACCTTTGTGGTTGTTGGAATGCGAGGCGCCTCGATTATAGGTCTGTAAGGACCGGGAAACGTGTGTTCAGGCATAATTAATCCTCTAACGTAAGTGAGGACCGGCCCAGCCGCATCCAGGGGTTACCCAGAGTGCGTAGTCCCGAGGCATTTGCTAGAGTGTCTCGAAGCGGAGAGGAGCTTGCCCCTTGCCTCGACTCATGATGGAAATCCAATTCCCAATACGAGATAACGGATTTGATTGTAGAACTAGTATGGAGACATAGTAGATGGTAGCTATGCCGCCTATGATTGATATTTATGATGCTAGTCGTTTTGAAACATATATGCACTAGTAATAATATTAAATGATTTTGCTTTATACGTATTAAGCATATTTGGCTATTATAAGGTAAAACTCTATCCTCCGGCTTGCGTTGCATTGTGTGATGGGACCTGAGTCTTATAATGGCTTCATTCTTTCTAAAAGCATTGCGTTGTTTTAAAAGAATTTACTTTGTTTTAAATGCACTAGCAATCACTGGTGTAAACCCGTTCCGCGAAAGTGGCGTGGTCCTATGATTTGCTATTTACTGTTGTTTAACTGTTAAATAGATTCCTCATACCAGTCCCCATGACTGACTCGTTGTTTGTTTCACTTTGCAAATGCGGGTGCCCTTATTTTCACACGGGCAGCCTAGTACACAGGTGACAGGTGGTTTTTGGTTCTGTACTGCTGCATAGCGTGCACTTTTGGCTCATGGCGAGGCTGACTTCATAGGGATGACTTAGATATTTTCCGCCATTACTGTGTTTATATTATGATTCCGCCACTGGCGATGCAGACTGATTTACTTTCCGTATTTCTCATTATATGTATATGTATTCCGCCTTCGGCGATGTAGACTGATACTCTTATTATGTCACTGCATGTATGTATTCCGCCTCTGGCGATGATGACTGATCACTTCCCTTTCTTTTTACTAAGTATATCCCACGTTATGCTATTCTGATATTCCTACATGTTGTGATTCCGCTGTCATATCCATGTAAAAGTATTTTATTTATTGATTCTGCTATTATCTGTACTCTGCTATGATGATTAATGTGTTATTTCCTAATGATTATCCTTAATACCGCCCCTCGGATTTTGGGATCATCACAGTTGGTATCAGAGCTTTGGTTAACCTTAGTTCCGGGATCTAACACATTAAACACCTCGTCAGAATAGAATCAGTAGTATTCTAATACGAGTAGCTCATTAGAGAAAGGATTAGCAATGTCCTAGAATGAGCTAAGCAGATTAGCAAAACAATTTGATCAGTACATCATCATTATCTTTCCTTGTATTCCCTTGCTTTATCATTTATGAAAATTATCAAATCTGTGAGCTTGACTCTTTTTCTTGCTTATACAGTACTCTTAGATGGCTACGCGTGGAGAAGCAGCTAGAGGAGGCCGTGGAGGCCGAGGAGATGCAGCAGAAGGACGGGGGAATATCCCCGTAGTAGTGGAAGGTCCTATTATTCCGCCACCAGCACCAGAAGACTTTGAGCTCGACAAAGTAGCTAAGAGGTACAGAAATCTTGGAGGGAAACCTTTTACTGGCACTGGCACAGTGACCGAAGCTATCGCTTGGCTGAAAACCTGTGAGAAAATCTTCGAGGGAATGGGCATGGGAACTAACAATAAAGCCCGACTTGGCATTTGGCTCCTTCAGGAAGAGGCAGAGCTGTGGTGGGATGCCATTACCTCTGGGGATGCAGCTGGTACTATCCGGACTTGGGAGCAGTTCAGGACTCTATTCAATGAGAAGTTTGTACCGGAACAAGCTCTAGAGAGGATGCGGGAGCAATTTGCTAATCTCCAGCAGGGAGACCTCTCTATTCAAGACTATCTGAATAAGTTCACTCAGCTATCGCGCTATGCTCCAGAGTTGGTTTTGACCGACAAAGTGAAGAATAAGAGATTCATATTTGGGCTGAAGCGCAAATACCATGATAGAGCTATGAGCAACATCAAACTCTCTTTTACAGAACTCGTAGAGATGGCTTGCAACTACGAAGACATGGATGAGAGACATGCTAGCCAAGACCGCGCTAAAAGCCAAGCAGGGAATAAGCGCAAGGCTTCAACTGACCAACCCGAATCTAGCATTTCCGCGGCCGCTACTCAAAAACCCGCAAAGATCCCGAAAGGAAACTGCTACAATTGCGGGAAGCCCGGTCATTTCTCTAATGTATGCAAAGCCCCAAAGAAGCCAAGGGCCAATGACTCAGCTGAATGCTACAACTGCCAAAAGAAGGGGCACTACAGCAGGAATTGTCCTTTGAAGAAGAGCGCACAAGTGGCCCATGTCTATGACGGGAATACCCCGCCAGCTATCACCGATGGATCAGGTAAACCCGATGTCTTGGGAGGTACCCTTACCATTAAAAATATTCCTGTTTCTATACTTTTTGATACTGGTGCATCACGCAGCTTCATTTCTGGTAAAATTGTTCATAAGTTAAAATTGAAACAAAGAATTCTAAAAGAACCGATTAAAGTTCAAAACCCGATAGGAGGTTCTGTTAGTCTCAGTTTATACTGCAGAGTGCCTATCTCTTATTCACGTTACAAGTTTCCCATCCACTTAATCGTTATGGACTTATCCGAATTCGATGTTATTCTCGGTTTGGAATGGTTGACAAAATATAAGGCCGAAGTTAGATGTGCCGAAAGAATCGTTAAAGTCGAAACGAAACTTGGACCTATATATATACCATGCCATGGCTCAGAAATAGATAGAACAGAATTTTGGTCTTCTTTAGAAGTTATTCCCCCTTCGATAGAAAAGATACCGGTCATTAAAAACTATGCGGATGTGTTTGAAGAAGTAGAAAACTTACCACCGCAAAGAGAAATTGAATTTAGAATTGATCTAACTCCTAACGCCCGACCAGTAGTACATCCAATACGAAGAATGGCCCCAAAAGAAAAAGAAGAGCTAAGTAGTCAAACCCGAGAATTACTTTGGAAAGGTCTGATCAGACCAAGCTTTTCAGCGTGGGGAGCCGCAGTGGTATTTGTCCCGAAATCGGACGGTACTCTAAGACTTTGCGTTGATTACCGAGATCTCAATAAACAAACACTGAAGAACAAATATCCTTTGCCCCGAATAGACGATCTGTTAGATCAATTAAATGGAGCAACCGTATTCTCCAGAATGGACCTAGCTACAGGTTTCCACCAATTGCGTATAGCCGAAGACTGTGTTCCTTTGACAGCCTTCAGGGGTCCCGATTTATTCTACGAATGGTTAGTAATGCCGTTCGGCTTGTGTAACGCTCCGGCATACTTCGTTGATCTTATGAACAGAGTATTCCGTGGTGTATTGAATAAATTTGTTCTAGTCTTCATTGATGACATTTTAATCTACTCTAAGTCGGAAGAAGAGCATGCGAAACATTTAGAACAAGTGTTGAAAATTCTAAGAAGAAATGTCTTGAAAGCTAAATTTTCTAAGTGTGTCTTCTGGCAGAATGAAGTTAAATTCCTAGGCCATGTCGTGTCAAAAGAAGGAATTGCTGTAGATCCAAGCAAAATTACAGCGATTCAAAACTGGAAACAACCTACTACGCCCACAGAAGTTCGAAGTTTCCTTGGATTAGCTAGTTACTATCGGAAATTCGTTCAGGATTTTTCAAAGATATCAGGAGTATTGACAAAGCTTACAAAGAAGCATGAGAAATTCAAATGGACTCCCGAATGTGAAGAAGCTTTTCAAGAGCTAAAACTGAAGTTGACAACCGCTCCGGTATTGACAATAATAGAAGGTAACCAAGACTTGACCGTATGGACAGATGCTTCTATTAGAGGGCTAGGCGCAGTGTTAATGCAAAAAGGCCAAGTGATCGCTTATGCCAGCCGTCAACTAAAGCCGCATGAAAGAAACTATGCTACTCATGATCTTGAGTTATTAGCTATCGTGTTCGCTTTAAGAATCTGGAGGCATTATTTATTGGGCGAGAAATTCGAACTGTTTACCGATCATCAATCCTTAAAATACCTGTTCACCCAGAAAGATTTAAACTTGAGACAACAGCATTGGTTAGAATTCCTTGCAGCATATGATTTTGAAATTATATACACTCCAGGGAAAGCCAATGTTGTAGCAGATGCGCTCAGCAGAAAGAATGAAATCATCGCCAGTTTTGTCATCACGTCTTCATTAATAGACAGGATCTCGACTCTTCAGAAAGACGATGAATTTATTCAAAGAATCAGTCAAAGAATCAAAGGAGGTGAATCCACAAGTTTTCGACTTGATGACAAAGGGGTTCTAAGATTAAAGGGTAGAATCTGCATCCCAAACCTTCCCGAGCTCAGAAGAGAAATACTAGATGAGTGCCACAAATCCAAATTAAGTATCCATCCCGGTGTGAGCAAAATGTATAACGATATCAAGCGCACATTCTGGTGGAGAGCTATGAAAAGAGATATCTCATTATATGTTAGCAGATGCCCCACTTGTCAGCTAGTTAAGAGCGATCAACAGAAATTGGCTGGATTATTACAACCATTAGAAATTCCAGGTTGGAAGTGGGAACAAATCTCGATGGATTTCATCGATGGCCTGCCTCGAACTAGAAAAGGAAACGACAGTATATGGGTAATCGTAGATCGCTTCACGAAGACTGCCCATTTCATACCTGTCCGATCCAACAGAACGGCTCAAAGTCTGGCACAAATTTACTTCAAAGAAATTGTTAAACTACATGGAGTGCCGCTCAATATAGTCAGCGATAGAGATCCCCTATTTACCAGCAAATTCTGGGAAGCCTTCCAGACAGAATTGGGAACCAAATTAAATCTAAGCACCGCTTATCACCCTCAGACAGACGGCCAAACTGAGCGGGTGAATAGAATTTTAGAAGATCTATTGCGGGCTTGCGTTATCGATTTTGGAGGCTCATGGGAAGATCATTTACATTTAGCAGAATTCTCTTACAACAATAGCTATCAAGTAAGTTTGGGAATGTCTCCATTCGAAGCATTGTACGGTAGACCGTGCAGATCCCCCGCATGTTGGATAGAACCTGGCAATAGACTTGTGTTAGGGCCCGATATGATTCAAGAAGCATCGGATAAAGTCGATTTCATTAAGAAGCGATTGAAAACCGCACAGAGCCGATAGAAAAGTTATGCAGATGCGAGAAGAAGGGATATATCGTTTGCCGTTGGCGATTATGTATATTTAAGAGTTTCTCCAATGCGAGGAGTAATCAGATTTGGCAAGACGGGGAAGTTGGCACCGAGATTTATTGGTCCCTTTCCTATACTGGAACGGATTGGAACTCTTGCATATAGGGTTTCATTACCTGATTGGTTGCCTGGAGTACATGATGTGTTCCACGTGTCTCAACTCAGAAAACATGTTCATGATCCAGATCTTGTTGTAGAAGAAGCAGCACAACAGGATATTGACATAACTCCAGAATTAGCACTCAAGAGGGATCCATTAAAGATAGTTGGCAAAGAAACTAGAGAGCTAAGGAGGAAAAAGATTCATTTAGTCAAAGTACAGTGGAGTGGTGATCCTAGAGACTGTACTTGGGAAACTGAGGAAAGCATTAAACAAGCCTATCCCAAATGCAGAGTGGACATTTCTGACTAACTCCGGTGCAAGGTACCTTTACAATACTTTGCATTTACACTTTATTTCCTGCTTAACTGTTATTTCCTTTTCGAGGACGAAAAGTTTTAAGTGGGGGAGATTGTAATAACCCGGAAAATGTGAACCAGTTTAAAATTTTTAAATTAGGTTATTAACAAGAAATTTGAATAGTTGAAATAGCCTATTTCCACAAAATATAGAATTGTGTATAATATGGCAGTTTGAAATTTTGAATACAAACTTTGTCTGACTGTACCGGGTGGAAAGTATAACAGATTTTAACGAAACTGAAAATATTTAAATCTGTTTATCAATACCTTTCTAACGAATCTGAAAAATCGAAATTTCATAACGGAAATCAAAAGTTATGGCCAAATGAATTTTCAGAAAGGTCGCTATATAGTATATATAGCCCTTGAAAATTGAGATTTTGCATACGACCTCGGAATTCGACGAAACCACTTTTGTTGGGTCCGGGATGTCAAATTATTGCTAAGTTTCAAATTTCGTAATTTTTGAAGCTAGTATGTGAGCGGGGCAAAAGATAACGTGTTTGGTCAAATTCTGTTAAAATGGGTCGACCTAAAAATGGCCGTTTTTCAAACGAGCTCAGAATTCGACGAAACTGGTTTTGTTAGGACCGTATCGTCAAAACAAAGCTAGATTTATTTTTCTGGAATTTTTCGATTCAGTTTGTGGCCCTGGCAAATTGAAATGTACGTTTAAATTAAATATCGAATGTTTTATATTTTAAATTGAAAAATAACTGACTGTAACAGTCGAAATGGCCAACGAAACATATCCCATTGTGTCCGGAATGGGGGTATTTAGCTAGGGGCGACAGTCGTTGGGTTTAAAAAGGAGTCCGTTTGCAAGAACACTATTTAAAAATTTCCTATAAGTATGGACCAATGAGAAATTTTCTTTATAAAAAAAAAAAAACCTAAAAAAATCCTAGCCGCCAGTCGAAACGAACGATCCACGTCGCTCGTCGCTTTCCCTCTCTTTTCCGATCGCCACAGGCGACGCTAGGCCGCGCCACCAACGTCAGTCGACAGCCCTACGCCTCCTCTCCACATCCGACCTAGCCTCACCCCCAACAGAGCCGCCGTCGACGAGTTCGAGCGCTTCAAAGTCGCCGCCTTCCTGGAGCCGCCGCCGCCTGGATTCGCCATCGCATCGCCTCAGACAACCACCGATAGGAAGCTCTTTCCTCCCTCGACGACGACCAACAGTCCGATCATCCCCTAGGGCTACGGATCAAGAGAAAGATTCAAACCTAGATTTGAACAGGTTTTTAAATTAACGACTTATTTAATTTTAAAACTGTTTTAACACTTTAAAGCGTTGCAAAACTTTGAAAAATAATATCTTTTTCGTTCTTCAACGAAATTCGATGAAACAGGAGACACCGTGACCGCAAGGAGGCTCTCTACATTCTAGAAGAAGCCGCGGATTTTTCTGGCCTTCCTACGATTTTTAGCACCGCAAGAACCAAAGTGAGGAATCTAAACTATTTGTGTGAATGAAATCGCGTTGTATAAATTATATAAGCGAAGTGTAAATTATATACGCATTGTATACCTCATGTACATGTGTTGTATAAGTTATATTAGCGATGTATAAATTATACAAGCGTTGTTTGAAACATATATGCTTTGAATTGTGATAAAATGCAAGTGAATTATTATATTATATATATATATACATACTCCCCTCGTCCACAGACCATGGACGATATTTATTGCTTGTGATTGACGTGATATCATATGATTGACGAATGGTTGGAAATAATTGTTTGTGGTTGATATTATGGTTGAAAAATACCTTTGTGGTTGAAAAATACCCTCTTGTGGTTGAAACAAAATAGAATAGGATTGTGGAATTGAAAATAAAACATGCCGCCTGCGTGCGAACTAGATGCATGATCCCCATTGTCAAAAACCGCGAGGTTTTAAGGTAGAGCGAGGAGCCGTACTAGGGACGGTCCCGGTTTTAACTACCCTGCCGTTATGCTGCCGAAATTTTATGAAATATTTATGTGTTAGAATAATTTTCATTCATTGAAACTATCAACATATGCTATATCGAATATTCATGTGTTGAGTTGCCAATTCAGTCGTTGAGTTGAAATTCATGTGTTGAATATTATTTGAATTTAAACAAATGGCTTTAGTAATAAAAATCACATTTTTATATATATACAAACTATATCGAATATTCATGTGTTGAGTTGCCAATTCATTCGTTGAGTTGAAATTCATGTGTTGAATATTATTTGAATTTAAACAAATGGCTTTAGTAATAAAAATCACATTTTTATATATATACATACTATATCGAATATTCATGTGTTGAGTTGCCAATTCATTCGTTGAGTTGAAATTCATGTGTTGAATATTATTTGAATTTAAACAAATGGCTTTAGTAATAAAAATCACATTTTTATATATATACAAACTATATCGAATATTCATGTGTTGAGTTGCCAATTCATTCGTTGAGTTGAAATTCATGTGTTGAATATTATTCGAATTTAAACAAATGGCTTTAGTAATAAAAATCACATTTTTATATATACAAACTATATCGAATATTCATGTGTTGAGTTGCAATTCATTCGTCGAGTTGAAATTCATGTGTTGAATATTATTTGAATTTAAACAAATGGCTTTAGCGATAAAAATCACATTTATATATATATATACAAACGATATAGAATATTCATGTGTTGAATTGCAATTTGTTCGTCGAATTGAAATTCATGTGTTGAATGTTATCTTCGTCTAAAAATAAAATGAATCGACAATGAAAACTATATTTTTATGGTGAATAAGAAGTGTTAAAAATACACTAGTGTCGAATAAATATTTTTGATGATAAAAATATTCCTTTTATCATGTATACGCTTAGTTAAAAATACACTAGTGTCGAATAAATATTTTTGATGATAAAAATATTCCTTTTATCATGTATACGCTTAGTTAAAAATACACTAGTGTCGAATAAATATTTTTGATGATAAAAATATTCCTTTTATCATGTATACGCTTCGTTAAAAATACACTAGTGTCGAATAAATATTTTTGATGACAAAAATATTCCTTTTATCATGTATACGCTTAGTTAAAAATACACACGTGTTGAAATAAATAATAGTTCGCTAGAAATATCATTATTAGCTTTGTTCTGCATATATATACATGTGTTGAACAGGAAAATGGATTAGCTGTTGAGTAAAGAAATTATTTGCGTGCCCGACAAATAGGTAAACCTTGATGAGTTTGCTGCGCAATTTTATTTATATATCAACTCCTGTGAATGCCATTGGATGCGGAGTGCTGGTTTTTCTGTGTGAAATAATAAACAACGCCATAGGATAGTATCAATTAATTTTGAACTACACTACATGGCATACTTCTTGACGATAGGCATACTTCATCATATTCCACATAAGCAATTGGAGCTTGTGTGACGAGGTGGAAGATTTACCATATAAGCAAGAGGCTTGTATGGCGATGACTATGTACTACAGGTTGAACTGATGACTGATATGGACTATATAAATTATAACGATAAAATGCCAGATTAATAAAAACCCCACACGGGTCTAGAGTTAACAATAATCACGTCGCTCTAGTTATTAGATACGGCACATGGACTATTTATTTCCACACGGAAACGGGGTGACGGGAATTTATTCTCTGGAGTGATTATCAGTACATGCTCCCCCGTAAACACCAAAATATATCACTAAAAATATGTGAATGCTTTTTAGGATTTATTGGGTACCTAATACGGCCCAATAAATTTCCAAACCCCTCCCCGTACAAAGGAGGTTATGGCGAAATTTTTCGAAATATTAAGGCGTTAGTGAAATATTTGAAGTGAAAACGAAGTTGAAAATATAAAATGAACTATAGTTGAAACTATGGAATGAACTATATTTATATATATAAATATAAATATAATTAAAAGGAATAGAGGCCGTGCAGTTCGCGTTTCGGAATCGTAATTTGAAACGATTAGTACGAGAAATCCTACCATCGGATCTTCTCGAAACCGCAACCGCTGAGTTCGCCTTGGAAATACCTTTCCAACGGCTCCAACCTTGTAAAAATCCAACGGTTGGATTGTCCGGAATATTTAATTCAAATCTGAAGAAAAACAGCGCCAGAATCGTTTATATTTATATATAAATATAAATATAATTAAATTTAATCGAATAACGACGCTGCAGTTCGAATTTTGAAACCGTAACTTCAAACGACTAGTATGGAAGATCCGACCGTCGGATTCTCACGAAACCGGAACCATTGGGTTCGCTTTGGGAATACCTTCCCACTGATATAGACTTTGTAGAAATCCAAAGGTTAGATTTTCCGATATGTGTAAAACAAATTTAGGGAAAAACAGCGCCAGTGCCACGAACGACCTGAAACGTCGTTTAATTAAATATGGCCATTTTTAAATAAATAAAAATGGCGAAAAATCGTTATAAAATATCTTAAGCAACATGGGTTGCAAATAAACCAATTGGGCTTGAATTGTTTGATATTTGATGGTTGTATGTGTATGACATGAAAATCACACTAAATAACTGAAAGATGGATGTCGAATAATATAACCATATAAAGAATCGATTTAAATTCTGATGACGTGAATTATTTGAAAAGGCCGAGCTAACCCTCATTTCAAATAACTTATCGAGCGATTCGAATTAGAAGATGCAAAGACGATTCAAGACCGACGATCTTCGTATCGGTTGGATGGGTGCTACTGAGGTTCCTAACCGGAGTAGCTACCGGAAGGGGACGGAAGTAGTAGCCGTCTGAACGTATGTGTTGATTAGACGGATATACGAGGAATTTGACGCCTCCGGTTTCGTTCAGACCCAGGACGGACTTGTAAATGGACTGTGTGTCCGACATTGGATTTTGTTCTATATTGATTGATCTCTGTAAAATATATATCTGTTTGGCGGCGGAGAATTTATTCTTTTGCTTAACGCCCTTCTCTGAGACGTACGAGCTTAGAGGTTATATATCGATGGAAATCAATCGTATGGAGTGGACTGCCTATGTGGCATGCCAAGATGCTGTGATCAAGGCTTCTGTTGCAAAGCAAAGTCTTGTGGATGATGATCAAAGCAGGGTCTACGTGGCCTAGCTTTGTGTATTTCGTAGATTCGCGAACCTCACACCCCTGTATGAGTTAAAAACGGGATACGGACCGCTGGGAGAGCACGACGTTTCTTTCTAGCTATGGTGGTGTCAGTGACTTACCAGCCCTGACATATATATCTACTTTTCACCTTTGTGGTTGTTGGAATGCGAGGCGCCTCGATTATAGGTCTGTAAGGACCGGGAAACGTGTGTTCAGGCATAATTAATCCTCTAACGTAAGTGATGACCGGCCCAGCCGCATCCAGGGGTTACCCAGAGTGCGTAGTCCCGAGGCATTTGCTAGAGTGTCTCGAAGCGGAGAGGAGCTTGCCCCTGGCCTCGACTCATGATGGAAATCCAATTCCCAATACGAGATAACGGATTTGATTGTAGAACTAGTATGGAGACATAGTAGATGGTAGCTATGCCGCCTATGATTGATATTTATGATGCTAGTCGTTTTGAAACATATATGCACTAGTAATAATATTAAATGATTTTGCTTTATACGTATTAAGCATATTTGGCTATTATAAGGTAAAACTCTATCCTCCGGCTTGCGTTGCATTTTGTGATGGGACCTGAGTCTTATAATGGCTTCATTCTTTCTAAAAGCATTGCGTTGTTTTAAAAGAATTTACTTTGTTTTAAATGCACTAGCAATCACTGGAGTAAACCCGTTCCGCGAAAGTGGCGTGGTCCTATGATTTGCTATTTACTGTTGTTTAACTGTTAAATAGATTCCTCATACCAGTCCCCATGACTGACTCGTTGTTTGTTTCACTTTGCAAACGCGGGTGCCCTTATTTTCACACGGGCAGCCTAGTACACAGGTGACAGGTGGTTTTTGGTTCTGTACTGCTGCATAGCGTGCACTTTTGGCTCATGGCGAGGCTGACTTCATAGGGATGACTTAGATATTTTCCGCCATTACTGTGTTTATATTATGATTCCGCCACTGGCGATGCAGACTGATTTACTTTCCGTATTTCTCATTATATGTATATGTATTCCGCCTTCGGCGATGTAGACTGATACTCTTATTATGTCACTGCATGTATGTATTCCGCCTCTGGCGATGATGACTGATCACTTCCCTTGCTTTTTACTAAGTATATCCCACGTTATGCTATTCTGATATTCCTACATGTTGTGATTCCGCTGTCATATCCATGTAAAAGTATTTTATTTATTGTTTCTGCTATTATCTGTAATCTGCTATGATGATTAATGTGTTATTTCCTAATGATTATCCTTAATACCGCCCCTCGGATTTTGGGATCGTCACATTAATCCTAACATGACATTTTTTATCTCAAATGGCAATTTTGACTAAAAGGACACTTTTGTATTTAACATGACATGTTTACTTCTCTAAATAAATGACATGTTTAATTCTCTAAATAAATGACAAATTTATCCTCTAACATAAATGACAAATTTATTTTCAAAATATGTTCTTTAATTAAATGGCATGTTTAATTCTCTAAATAAATGACAAATTTATCCTCTAACATAAATGACAAATTTATTTTCAAAATATGTTCTTTGATTAAATGACATGTTTAATTCTCTAAATAAATGACAAATTTATCCTCTAACATAAATGACAAATTTATTTTCAAAATATGTTCTTTAATTAAATGACATGTTTAATTCTATAATAAATGACAAATTTATCTATAGTATAAATGACATAATTATCTCTAATATAAATGACATTATTATCCCCGACGTAAATGACATATCTAACTCTAACATAAATGACATATTTAAATTTTAATATAACATTTTGTGACAAAATGATATTTTTAACTAACATGACATTTTCTAACATAATGATGAACATGACAAATTCTAACAAATTGCTATTTTTAATTAACATGACAATTTATAACAAAGTGCTATTTTTAATTAACATGATAATTTATAACAAAGTGCTATTTTTAATTAACATGACAGTTTATAACAAAAATGATATTTTTAATTAACATGATAATTTATAACAAAAATGATATTTTGAATCTAACTTAACATTTTATAACAAAATGATGTTTTTAATCTAAATTAACATTTTATAGCAAAATGATGATTTTATTCTATTATGACATTTTTGTTTAACATAACATGAATACAACTAAATGACCTATTTTGTTTACAAAGTATGAACACAACTAAATGACCTATTTTGTTTACAAAGTATGAACACAACTAAATGACCTATTTTGTTAATTAAACAAGTTCAAATTTTTACATAGCAATTTCCATATTTAACAATGATAAACAACAGTGAATATTTTTATTTGACAAATTTTAATTTCAACATGACAATTAAAAAGAAACATTTTTATTTGTTTACAATTTCTAGTTTTAAACATGGTAAATGAAACGAAATGTTTTTATGTGATGACAACTCTATTTTTAACCATGACGAATAAAAAGAAGCATTTTTATTTGACAAAAACATGTTATAACCAATTGACACTTTTCATCTCACAAAAACATATAATTCAGCAAGTCACCACAACCACCATCAATCAATTAATCTAAATTTTCATACAACGCATATGTATTCTATAGAGCGTATATATTTAATATCACAGACAAAATCAATTCAAACATATATATTTATTTTAAAAATTATGAAATATCACCTTTGGGTTTTGAATTCTTCAAAATTTTAGATCGCCCCGTTTCAGCTCTGGTCTGTTCCATGTTGTAGATCTCATCGCTTTCATAATTCAAACACTTTCGGTTTCATGTAATTCCGCTTCTGTTTGACAAACTTACGTTGATTTAAACATTGGATTACAATAATCATTAAATATTTAATTAATTTTTTTAATTATCACCTAGTCATAATTACGCCGCCCAAATTGGATACTCATCTTCTTCTTCCTTTGCGTTTGTACAAAATTGCACCCAAGAACATTGTATTATTTTGAAGATCTCTCGAATCTCTACAAAGTTTGACCAGGAATCGGGATTTAATTTGGATTAGATGAAGAGAAATTAGGGATTCAAATTGGAACAAATTCGGCCATTGCTTTTGAACTAACGTCGGCTTGGTTTTGTAAATTAGGTTTAGTTTTAGAGAAGTTTAGAATGTTATATAGTGGAGACAATATATATATATATATATATATATGTATATATTTTTTATTTGGTTATATATATTTGATTTTTACTTGTCTCTACATATGTAGTAGGTGACAAATGAAATTTAATTAGCTGACTAGGCATGATGGGACCACACTTATTTTTCATTCAAATTTCAAAAGTAAATAATAAAGAGCGAGAGAATAAATGGGAAGGAACGAATGCATGATTTATTGTCTAATGTTGATTGTTAGAAAGTTGTGTGTCCTTTTAAATTTCAAAACACATAACATTAAATATCATAATTTAAGTAACATATTCAATGGTTTGGAAATAATAAACAGAAGAGAAATATATATATATATGTATATATATATAAAAATAAATATATATATATATATATATCGGTGGTTTGTTTGTTAAGGAAAAATAATAACAATGGAAGACAAAAAAGGGGGAAGATAAATGAATGCATGGCTAAGTAACATAAGGAACGAAAAATAATGAGAAAAATATAACGAAGGAAAGAATTTAATCGAATGAAGGGTAATAAATTAATTTAAATAAGAAGAATGTGTCAATTTGGAAGGAGATGCATGGTGCAATATTAATGACACAATAAAGAGAGGATGACACTGAAATAAATGTAGCTATTCATATTTCAAAGTAAATAAATTACGTAGGTTTAAACATGTAATCCATGTTTTGAATCCCTAAAAGTTATATTTTGAATTGACAGGGAAATATCTAAGAGGATAGCCGAAGATATATATATATATATATATATATATATATATATATATATATATATATATATATACACAAACATACATATCTACATATAGATATATATATATTGTCAAAAAATATTTCACTTAGAGCCTACGCATTAATTTTCAATCAATAATCATTTTATGTATACCGCAAAAATGTAAATTTTAATGTAAAAACATTTCCAAGCAATGAATCTTATTTAATGATTCATTTACATTAAAAATGTACACATCAAGCAATGGATATTTTGTTTTTTTTTTGTTTTTTTATATATAATTTAATAATAGAATTTTATTTATTTTGACGTATTTTTTATTTAAAATTTCTTAAAATAAAATTTTAAATTGATTCTGGTTTTCCAGGTTGTTAAAATCTCCCCCACTTAAAATCTTTTCGTCCTCGAAAAGGAACGGAGCTGAAAGTTGTTTTAACTAACCAACTCAACTTTCATTCTTTTATTGGTTTTAATAATTTTATTAGTTGAACTAATAATCACACAATACAATCATCAATCAATTAGTTGATTAAATTTTCAATTATATATAACTTTTATATATCAAAAATCAAATTTTCTAAGATTGGATTACATATTATCATAAATACGTAAACTTGTAACTCTCAACTCATTCAAGGGCATTGCTAACCCCATCTCTAATGAGTATCTTATTCTAGGATGCTACTGATCCTATCTCTAATGAGTATTCTTTTATATGATATTATTAACCCTTCCTCTGATGAGTCTTTTGTTCAGTTCTAACGAGTTGTACCCCAAAGATTTGAGCTAACCTGAGCTCTGATACCAACTGTAACGACTCAGATTTTGCCCAAACCTAATCGATCAAGACCGTTCAAAACCCAAATACACTATCTCTGGTAATGCAACACATCAGAACAAATAACAGAAGAATTTTATAAACATTACAATAATGTTACATCAGAGTACAGAATATTAGAGTACATCGAAAAATAGTACAACAGAAGATAAATTACAATAAACTTAATACAAGGAAGCGGAACTAATAATCTAATACAGCGGAAGTCTATCAATGCTCTAGACACAGCTTTAAGGATCGATCCAGAATCTTGCTCAATATCTGTAAAATAAGATACCCGACTGCATGTGTGGAAAATGGGGCACCTGAGTTTGCAAAGTGAAACAAACTACGGGTCAGTCATGGGACTGGAATGAAAAATCTAACTTAACTCATCTAATAATAAGGCTAATCACAGGACCATGCCGCTAATACAAAACGGGTTTACTCCATTGGATTGTCAGTGCATAAATAAAGTAAATCGTTTAAAACAACGCAATGCTTTTTAGAAAAATGAAACCATTATAAGACTCAGGTCCCATCACACAATGCAACGCAAGCCGAAGGATAGAGTTTTACCTTATAATGGTCAAGATGCTTGATATGATAAAAACGGATTTGATATTATTATTAACGTATATATGTTTCAAAAACATTTCAATCATAATGTATCAATCATAGACGGCATAGCAACCATATACTGTGTCGCCATACTAGTTCTACAATCAAAACCGCATGATGTCGTATTGGAAGTTGGATTTCCATCATGATCAAGGCCAGGAACGATCTCCTTATCGATTCGAGACACTAGCAATGCCTCAGGATTCGGACTCTGGTGAGCCCTTGGATCCTGCAGGGCCAGTCCACAAATACTTTAGTGGATTAGTTATGCCTAAACACACGCTTCCCGATCCTATTGGACCTATAATTTGGCCATTGGCAACCAATAAATACGAGGCACCTCATAATCCATCAACCACATAAGTAAAAATGTCAGGGCTGGTAAGTCGCTGACACCACTTCTAGCTAGAAAGAAACATGTGCACTCCCTGCGTTCCCTTGCTCCGTTTTTGACTCTTACCGGGATGTGAGGCTCGCGAGGTAACGTTATACACAAAGCTATGCCGAAAACAGGCTATGCTTTGATCATCATTCACAAGGCTCTGCTTTTCAACAAAAGCCTTGATCAATTACATCTTGGCATGTCACATTGACAATTCACGCCATGCGATCGGTAACTATCAATATATAACATCTGAGCTCGTGCATCTCAGAGAAGATTGTTAAGAAAGAGAATAAATTCTCTGCCACCACAGATATATATTAAATAGAAATCAATTTAATTTACATGGAATGAAATCCAATGTCAGACACACATCCATTTACAAGTCCGTTCTGGGTCGAAACGAAACCGGAATCACATTGTTCCTCGTCCTGTATGTCCAATAGGAAGTGAGGTGCTCGCTTATCTGGACAATCAACAAGTACGTCCGGACAACTACCAGTTTAACCCTTTCCTGGGAGAAAATCAGTCCAGGGCATCAGTAGTCGTCCATTCGATGTGAAGATCGTCGGTCTTTAAGCACCGTCTTCATCTTCGACTTTTAATAGTCGTAGTAGTTATTCAGAATGGGTTAAACCCGGTCTTTCCGAATAACTCGCGTATTTTATAATCAAAAGTCAAGTGTTATAAAAACACATCAAACGCCTCGTTCCAATTCAGAATATTCTTTTAATAAAATATTCACATTATTCTATCAAAGATAAATTCTTTAAATTTATTCTTAAATCTTTTTTTTAAAGATTTATTAAAACTCTAATTTGGTTTTAAATACCAAAAATCATTATTTAATATTATTTAAATTTTAAGAAATTAATCTTATCTTTAACTGGGTTAAAGAACAATGTCATTTAAAACACAGTTCACGGTAAACCCAAAATCGTCTTTCCATTAAATATGGAATTTTCACCGAAATCAGATCAATATATAAGCATATAAATTTCTATATCAGACCAATAATATAAATGGAATAACGGCAAAGCCTCTTAAATTCCATATATAGTATCGGTCTTCTTTTACAGAAGCTTATCTCGATTATTACCGAATAGAAATCCATTCAATTCCAATTTAATTTATTAAATTGGAAAACTTCACTTTGGAAAATTACCGTCTAATCTTAATAAAATATTTATAAATTCCTTTTAAATCTTTATAAAAGATTTATAAATTCAAAATTAATATTTCACTGTTAATTGGGATTAAAGAACAAATGTCGTTTAAAACATAGTTCACGATAAACCCTCAATCAACTTTCGTCTTAATGCTTAATTAAAACATAAATTAATTAGTTAACTTCTCTAAATCTAAATTAAAAGATTTATTCTTTTCCCATGGGGTTTAAGAACAGTGTTATTTAAAACACCATTTACGGCAAACCCAAAATCCAATTTATTTTATTTAATTCCAAATAAATATTAATTATTTGGAAAACTCCATTAAATCTTTCAAGATTTATTATGTTTCTTTATTAAAATAATGTTTTCAAAATATTAGATTTTTGGAAATTACTAGTTTTTATACTATTCAGTATAAAATGAATAAAACGATCGATAAACCCGTTCGAGTTAAAATGGCATTTCAAATTATAATATGCTAAATAGTCTAATACATTACAATGTCCATTTATGGTTTATAACGGGCTAGACCTCCCACATTAGGCCTACAACTTAAGGATGCTGGATATGCCACTCGGGTCCGGGCGGACTTATCCCACAAGTTGGTCTTAACCTTGTGTCATAGCCCGCTTCATATTTGCGCACTTAGAACTCTCACATTAAGTTCAAGATTAGTGGCCGCTGGATATGCCGGTCGGGTCCGGGCAGACTTCCACCACAAATGCAACCTAACCTCGTGTCAAAAGTGCAATTAGAGTTTATAGTTGTAATTATTTCACTGAAAAATATTCATTATTTTAAACTATTCTTTATTTAAAATATCTTTATTCTAAAATATTCTTAATTTAAAATATCCTTTATTCTAAAATGTCCTTTATACTAAATTGTTATTTATTTTGTAATATTCTTGATACCAAATATTCTTTATTTCTGAATCGGAATGCGACTCAACCAATTACCATATAAGTTCATTTATAGGGTTTTCATACATTGCATATGAATGATAAATAATCAGTAAACATCCAAATAACAACCAGAGTGCATTCTACAACTAATCACAAGGGAGATGTGTGATTAGAATATCATCCCAAGACCCGTGTGGGGTTTCATCCAATAAATAAATAATAAATTATTTGTGCACTTGGGCGATGTGTAAAAAAAAAAATCGTCCCAATTACATAAACAAGTCGGATAACTTGTAAATGGAAGTGTAATTATAATAACATTATTTTAACATGTTTAATTTTCCAAATCTCAATCATGTTACAATATAACATACATAACAACACAACAATACATCCATGAAATAGATATAACAAATATTTCGATCATTTTAATACCATAAAAATGACACTTTTTATTGCAATCCTTTTAATGAAAAAAACATGACAATAAAAATGTAATATTTTTACTGAAACACAACATTATCTAAATAAATAATATATTCATTTGACAGATCATTATCCTAAATAAATGGCATTTTTATTCTTCTAACATAAATGATATATTTAACTAAAATGACATTTTCTTCTAACATGACATTCTTATCTAAAATGACAATTTATTCTAACCTGACACTTTTACCTAGAATGACAATTTTAACTAAATTGACAATTTAATACTAACATGACATTTTTTTATATCTCAAATGGCAATTTTTACTAAAAGGACATTTTTATTTATTTAACATACTCTCTAAATAAATGACATGTTTAATTCTCTAAATAAATGACAAATTTATCCTCTAACATAAATGACAAATTTATTTTCAAAATATGTTCTTTAATTAAATGACATGTTTAATTCTCTAGATAAATGACAAATTTATCCTCTAACATAAATGACAAATTTATTTTCAAAATGTGTTCTTTAATTAAATGACATGTTTAATTCTCTAAATAAATGACAAATTTATCCTCTAACATAAATGACAAATTTATTTTCAAAATATGTTCTTTAATTAAATGACATGTTTAATTCTCTAAATAAATGACAAATTTATCTCTAATATAAATGACATAATTATCTCTAATATAAATGACATTATTATCCCCGACATAAATGATATATCTAACTCTAACATAAATGACATATTTAAATTTCAATATAACATTTTGTAACAAAATGGTATTTTTAACTAACATGACATTTTCTAACATAATGATGAACATGACAAATTCTAACAAAGTGCTATTTTTAATTAACATGGAAATTTATAACAAAGTGCTATTTTTAATTAGCACGACAATTTATAACAAAGTGCTATTTTTAATTAACATGACAATTTATAACAAAAATGGTATTTTTAATTAACATGACAATTTAAAAAAAATGATATTTTGAATCTAACTTAACATTTTATAACAAAATGATGTTTTTAATCTAAATTAACATTTTATAACAAAATGATGTTTTTATTCTATCATGACATTTTTGTTTAACATAACATGTATACAACTAAATGACCTATTTTGTTTACAAAGTATGAACACAACTAAATGACCTATTTTGCTTACAAAGTATGAACATAACTAAATGACCTATTTTGTTTATTAAACAAGTTCCTATTTTTACATAGCAAATTCCATATTTTACAATGATAAACAAAAGTGAGTATTTTTATTTGACAACCATTTAAATTTCAACATGACAATTAAAAAGAAACATTTTTATATGTTTACAATTTCTATTTTTAAACATGGTAAATAAAAAGAAATGTTTTTATGTGATGACAACTCTATTTCTAACCATGACAAATAAAAAGAAACATTTTTATTTGACGAAAAACATGTTATAACCAATTGGCACTTTTCATCTCATAAGAACATATAATTCAGCAAGTCACCACATCCACCATCAATTAATTAATCTAAGTTTGCATACAATGCATATTTGTTCTATAGAGCGTATATACTTAATATCACAGACAAAATCAATTCAAGCATATACATTTATTTTAAAAATCTAGAAATATCACCTTTGGGTTTTGAATTCTTCAAAATTTTTGATCGCTCCGTTTCAGTTCTGGTATGTTCCATGTTGTAAATCTCATCGCTTTCACGATTAAAACGCTTTCGGTTTCGTGTAATTCCGCTTCTATTTGACAAAGTTACGTTGATTTAAACATTGGATTACAATAATCACTTAAATAAATAAATAAATAATTTAATTATCACCTAAGCATAATTAGGCCGCCCAAATTGGATACTCATCGTCTTCTTCCTTTGCGTTTGTACAAAATTGAACCCACCAAGATCGTATTATTTTGAAGATCTCTCGAATCTCTACAAAGTTTGACCAGGAATCGGGATTTAATTTGGATTAGATGAAGAGAAATTAGGGATTCAAATTGGAACAAATTCGACCATTGCTTTTGAACTAACTTCGGCTTGGTTTTGTAAATTAGGTTTAGTTTTAGAGAATTTTAGGATGTTATATAGTGGAGACAATATATATATGTATATATTTTTTATTTGGTTATATATATTTGATTTTTACTTGTCTCTACATATGTAGTAGGTGAAAAATGAAATTTAATTAGCTGACTAGGCATGATGGGACCACACTTATTTTTCATTCAAATTTCAAAAGTAAATAATAAAGACAGAGAGAATAAATGGGAAGGAACGAATGCATGATTTATTGTCTATTGTTGATTGTTAGAAAGTTGTGTGTCCTTTTAAATTTCAAAACACATAACATTAAATATCATAATTTAAGTAACATATTCAATGGGTTGGAAAGAATAAATAGAAGTGAAATATATATATATATATAGGTGGTTTGTTTGTTAAGGAAAAATAATAACAATGGAAAACAAAAAAGGGGGGAAAGATAAATGAATGCATGGCTAAGTAACATAAGGAATGAAAAATAATGAGAAAAATAGAATGAAAGAAAGAATTTAATGGAATGAAGGGTAGTAAATTAATTTAAATAAGAAGAATGTGTCAATTTGAAAGGAGATGCATGGTGCAATATTAATGACACAATAAAGAGAGGAGGACACTGAAATAAATGTAGCTATTCATATTTCAAAGTAAAAAAATTACGAAGGTTTAAACATGTAATCCATGTTTTGAATCCCCAAAAGTTATATTTTGAATTGACAGGGAAATATCTAAGAGGATAGCCAAAGATATATATACATACATATATATATATATATATATATATATTGTCAAAAATTATTTCATTTAGAGCCTATGCATTAATTTTCAATCAATAATCATTTTATGTATACGACAAAAATGTAAATTTTAACGTAAAAACATTTCCAAACAATGAATCTTATTTAATGATTCATTTACATTAAAAATGTAATCATCAAGCAATAGATATTTTGTTTTTTTTTTGTTTTTTTATATATATAATTTAATAATAGAATTTTATTTTATTCTGACGCATTTTCTATTTAAAATTTCTTAAAATAAAATTTTAAATTAGTTCTGATTTTCTGGGTTGTTATAGTTCAAGTTTGAATATTTAAAATATAAATTTCAAATTGAAACAAAACAAACATCCATTCAACCAAAAAATTAAAAATTAATTAAGGTGTACCTGTTTTTTAGATCCATTTCTTCAATATTTTCTGAATTATGAATCACTGTGAAATACATATTTGAATTTCCAGTTTTTGGCTCTTCATCACTTGATGATCAATCTGAATCATCTAAAGTTGTTATGTATGCCCTCTTTCTTTTCTTTGACGAATTATTATTGTCTGTCTGTAGATTTGTTTTATCTGGATATGGACACGTTCTCTTTATATGACTTGGTTTGTTGCAGTTATAACATCGATCATCATTTCTTCCAGAACTCCCTTGATTATTTCTCTGAAACTCATTTCTCCTTTTATATCTCATAAATTTTTTGAAATTTCTAGTCACTAAAGCAATTTCTTCATCGTCTTCACTACTTGAATAAGAACCATTGGTTGTCGCTTCGAATGCTATAAATTTCTTTTCTGTGGCCTTGTTTTCCTTTCTTTTATGTATTGGACTTCGAACGACATCAAATTTCCAACTAACTCTTCAATCTTCATTTCACTGACATTATTAGTTTCTTTAATCGCAAATGTTTTTTATCCCATTCTAGAGTCAGAGAACTAAGTATTTTTCTGACTTGGTCTTCTTCGGTATATGTTTTTCCCAATGCTATTAATGAATGCACGATCTCTTGGAATCTGCTATACATATCGGAGATAGATTCATTTTCATTCATTTTAAGTATCTCAAACTGATTCATTAGCGTTGATATCTTTGTCTGTTTAACTTTATTGGTTCCTTCATGAGTAACTTGTAATGTTCTCCATATTTCATAAGCAGATTTACAAACTGACACTCTATTAAATTCTTTCCTTTCTAGTGAACTGAACGATGTATTCATGGCTTTAGAATTTCTTTATGCAGCAACCTTTTGTTCATTAGTCCATTGTGCAAAATTAGTAGTGGGTTCAACATATTCAGTCTTTGTACTATTTCATGCGTCTAATCCTATTGATTGTAAATATATTTTCATTCTACATGCCCAATATTAATAATTACTGCCATTAAATAGTGGTGGTCCAACAATGGACTGACCCTCTACAAAAGAACTATTATTACCAGTGTTGGTTGCCATTTAATATTTTCAAAAATCAGATTATGAACTTTTTGAAAACCTATGCTCTAATACCAATTGTTAGGGAATGGTGATCTTAAGGCAAAACAAACACTAGAGAGGGGTGAATAGTATTTATAAGGAATTTATGAAAATGTTAAACTTATTTGATCTACTATATGAATTACACAAAATAGAGATGATCATAGATCAAACACAAACACAGAAATAGATAAATATAAAATACAGAAAAGGAAAGAACACACGGATTTTATACTGGATTGGATTACTCCTGTGTCTAGTCCCACGCAACGCTGGTTTGCACAGAGTTTTATTATTATCAGTATCCAAGTACAACCCCTTGATTTCACAGCTACAAGGTTAACACAGCTCCAAACACCCTTGATTTCACGGCTGTAAGGTTAACAATGCTCCCTTTCCTTGATTTCAGGGCTACAAGGAACACCACCTTTCTTGAAAACATTCCAAATGATTACAACAGCGCTATAACTCTTCAATAGCACTTCAATTTAGAGAGTAGTAGATAGAGATTGAGAAAAAATGAAGTTTGATGTAATTTGAGTGGAAGTCGGCAAAGTATAAGTGTAGAAATCAAGAAAATGATAAATATTAATGGTGGTATAAGAAAGGGTGAAGACGGAGAAGAAAAATTATGAAAAATTTCGAAATCAACCCTATTTATAACATTTCAATGGTTGCAATTTTTCAGAAATGTTATAAATGTTGGAAAGACACTTCCTTTGAAAATTGAAAAAATGACAATTGTATGTCGATATATGTATATATATCATATTTTTATTTTTAAAACTATTTTTCAAGTTTTTAAACATATATATTATTCTGGAAATTCTTGAATCAAAACTTAGTAATATAAATAAATATTATAAAGTGAAAAATCATATGAAATCATAATAATATATTATATAAACATACTTATAAAGTTTTAAACTATAAAACTATGTAAATATATAACTATATATATTAAAACTTTAAACTTATATGTTTGAAATCATAAGTAAGATAAAATAATTTGAAAATAATTTGAAATCAGAATTTGAATTTTGAAAACATAATTTGAAATTTGAAAATCAGAATTTAAAATTTGAAAATCTGAATTTGAACCCAGAGTGCAATTCAGAGTCTTATATATAAACTAGACTTTATTACTATATTTTACTTGAACTCTTGAGCTATTTATAACTTGATAACCCATGAGTCTTGAATCCTTTCTGAATCCTGAATCTCTTGGAACTCCAAAACTGTACAGTCTTCGGTGTATACAAACCTGCATATATATATATATATATATATATTATAGATAGAGATGTTAGAATATATTTTATAATCAATTAATAATGATATTTGAAATAACGTTGTTGTCATCAAAACTCCATTCTCCAACAATTAAAAACAATATGTAAGTGATATAAAGACTATATATAATATAATTATAAACACTCACACACACACACACACACACACATATATATATATATATGAATTTATAAAGAGATATATAAACTATATAAACATAAAAGGTTTTATAAAAATTTAAAGTTAAATAAGAGTATTTGAAATTATAATCAAATATAAACTTAGTATATAAATTATTTATATAATATATAAAACTATAAAAATTAGAAACTTAAAATTTAGGAAATATACATTTAAACCATAAGTTTGAAATTGTTGAATGATTAAAAAACATTTTGAAAGAAGTTTGAAAATAATTTGAAATCAGCATGAAAATAATTCAAAATCAATTTTGAAAAGGGATAATTTGAAAACAAAATTTGAGTGATATTCAGAGTTTTACATACTAACTAGACTCTGTTACTCTGATAATCTTGATATCTTGATATTCATGAGTCTTGATTCTCCCTTGAAATTTTGAATCTCTTAACTGTACAGTATTCAATATTATTTACCTGCATATAAATCCTGCATATACATATATATTCTGGAAAAAAGTGTTAGTATATATTTTATAATCAATAAAGATAATGATTGAAATAAGGTTGTTGTCATCAAAACATCATCGGTATTCTATTCTCCAACAAATTTTACAATTACAAAGTTAAAAGCTTTTCTAATGCAGTGGATAGTTACTGGCAACCTTACATTATTTTTTCTCAACAGGCCAAAATTGGGCTCTGGCAATAACGATGTGTCGGCCCCACTGGTTATAATGATACTGCATTTCTCATGCCAAGAAGTAGGTGCACCAGTTGTATTTATCATCGTTTACCTCTGCTTGCTTAGGGGGCAAAGTGGGTTTGGTTGGTTAGATGATTACCATAAACATGAGGTTGTTAAACAAAGTTGAGATGAGTGTCAAGCCAAGTGGGAGACAATGAAACATACCACTCAAAATAGGTCATAGACGGTTGTGTTGGAGCTTAATCATATCTGGTCACACTTTGGACAGTGGTCTATCTTGAGCTGCTTTAGTCAGGAAATGACTTGGAGAGATGCTTGAACGGACGCGTATCAGCTTGCCACACAGATTCTAATCCCCCGGGAGGGGGTGGGTTGGGATTGAGGGAGGTGCTTGTGAAAATGCAATCAAAAAATTGTAATATCTATACCGCTAGGACATTACACCTGTTTCGATTTGATTTACATTCTAATTCAATCTTGGTTAAAACCTAATTAAAAATGCATTCAACTCGTATTAATGTATTTAATACAGTTATTAGAATTCATAATTCCGATTATAATGTCTTCAAAACAAAATAAAAATGAAATTTGCGTTTCAATTTTTTTTTGTACAAGTTCAAACATCAAACTCAGTTCAGTGTGCGTACAAGCCTTAAAATATGAAATCTATAATTTAGAATTTAAATCTCATTTTGATTTATATTTTAGACTTTGCAATTTACTGTTTAAACACCATTTTGAAAACCTTACTCAGGGATATAATAATTTAATTTCTTTGATGACTTTGGACTTGACTATGGTTATTTGTCATAGTTTAGATTTCGGTAAATGGGCTTATTTGATAAACAAAAGGGAGGAAGGTGAAAACAAATATATCTAACTGCCATAATTTCTTCCTTGGTGATTACTGGATATATTTTATTTTTGGAAGGTGAGAGAAGTATTATCAAGTGCTTCATTTTCTGTAAAACTGGTGTGTATCAAGTAAATCTAACAAAACTATAGTTTGAATATGTATGCATTTATTTGTAATGAATAAAGAAACAACACCTTCATTGTAGGTTCCAAAAAAGAAAGGGAGAGAGAGGAGTAAAGCTATAACTTCTTGAATATGGTAAAAGTAACAACGTGAAAGTAAATTCCTATTTATTTTAATTCAACATGTACATTTTTATAAAAAGTAATATTAATTTGGCCAAGTGTTGTAGTCAATTCGTGTGAGGGTCAATTGGATTCTAAGAAAGAACATGGGTCCTTGGGTGTAAATTTTGTAATGCATTTCTAGATGGTGACTATTTATGCATTGGCAAATGTTAGCCACAGTCGTGAAAATGCGACTGTGGATTACACTTTCGGACCCTACAAAGAGAAAATGTGGGGTGTGTTGTAATTATAATTTAATATTCTTTCGGTCTCCCTAAATTTCTTTCGGGGGGCCCCGCGAGTGCTAGTGCACAGTCGCTCAATGGAAAAATATAAATGCTCCAAATAAAGCTCCAACCTAAATTCAGAACCTGCTTAATCAAATGACTTCAAACCATCTATAAAAGCAAAACTACCAAACTGCCCGTGTGGTAAAATATGGGCACCAGAAGTTTAGGTTGAAGAACAATGAACTCTAGTTCAGTCATGAGATTGGTGTGAGAACTAAAATAGTTATTTAAGTTTATTTTAAAATAAGGTAAAACATAAGACCATGCCGTATAACACAAAACAGATTTTTCCTTTTTGAATTCTAGTGCAGAAAATTCGCATTGGTTTTTAGAAAATGAAGCTGCCATTAGGACTTGTGGCACACACACAATGTAAACACACTCATGGGCGAGCTTTCTCCTTATGATAACAAAAAAATTCTTGATACGTGAAAATTCTCTTATATTATTATTATTAGTGCATAGTGTGGGAAATCATTTCACAAGTAAATGTATCAATCCTAGCCATCATAGTACATTACCCTATTATGTTGACATATAAACATATTGTAGGATCTAAATTAATCCTAGAGGGGTGGACAAGTTTATTGTAATTTTCCTTAGAATAATAATCAGAGTAAATGCAAAAAAGTAAAGAACACACAGAAATACCCAGCTTTGGCAAAACCCTACTTATTGCTACATTCCCTAAGGTTTCTACTAGGTATTAAACAATATCTCGCATACAACACTTGTACACTCGCAACTCTCGCTATCGTTCTAATTCTACACTCAAAACCTTGTATTGATCTCAATCTCAAAAATTATATTTTCGCTAACTACGAAACCCAATATCTAGTAACCTTATTTTAGAAAACTAGTATACTTTAGAAAAATTAAAAATAAAAACACTTAGAACTTAAAATTAAAACAAAAACCTATTTTATAATCTAAGTCAAAGTAAAAATAATGTCGGTCCCTTTATGCTTTGTCACTTGCAAATTTCGACTTCCTCCTTATTTTATTCTTCAATGTTCGTCATCTTACAATATAATAGCTAGAGTTTTGCTCCACTCCAAATCGTGACTTCAGTGGATCTGATAGAATTGATCCACTGATGCTTTCGATCGTTGTTTCTTCCTGGTCGAACGATTTGGATTTTGCAGATGATCGAAACAATGAAAATTGTGAGTTATCTGATTTGAATTCTTCTATGCTTGATTTGATTGCATGGTTTCAAAGCCTGTCTATAAAGAATTATTATTGTATTTATAGGGTTTTGAACTCTTTAATTTCTATGATTTCTTTATTCTTCTTGTAATTTGAATTAAACAATCTTGCTGAAAATACGCGGTTGTTATTTTTGGAAATTTCCTCTGTTCGAATTTTCGAAAACGATAGTTCTTGTCGAATATCAACGCTTGTGTGTCTGAATGATTTCTGGAAAGTTGAATTGTTCATTCTTGTCGAAAATAAACACTTGCCATTAACTGTGATTAACTGTTCGAAATTAAAAAGCCCTGTGCATTCCTGCTAGTATTTAAGAAAAACTGCTCTGCTCCTTTTTAATTTATCATCATTGATATAAACATATGTTATCACTCAATTTGTACATTCTTAGATTTGAACAGACACTACACTTGATCATTTTTGTTTGCATTGTAGCATGCTTGGTGACTGATAAGAACATATAGTAAATGATATGCTGCATCATTGTTTAGGGATCTTGAATTTGAGTCACTACTGGTTCATTTCTAGTGGCCTGCACTATGACTCTATCGATCTTCTAGCTTGCACCATGTACAATTTCTGTTGCATTTGTTTTTGGCAATAATAATAAGAATATATACTAAATTTGGGCTTTGCTTTGGTCATGTGTGTTTCATGTTGTGCCTTTGTCATGTCCTGCTATGTCCATGTAATTACTGAAACTTCAAAGCACTTCTTACTATGTTATGTACATGTCTTTGCTTCACTTGGCCTTGTGATCATTGTGCATTGCTATGATATTGTAACGGCCTGCATTCTACGTATCGAAGGATCATAGAATATTTATATCTTTTTCATATGAGATCATATAGTCGTGTAACTTTGGGGAACGACTGTTAGGGTCATTTACCATGTTCATGATTTTTGATGATTTTAAAATGATAGTTTTGCCCCTAGCTGATCTTGTTTCGGCCATAACTTTTGATTGGTAAGGAGTTTTGATCTGAAGCCACTTCCATTGGATTCAGATGAAGGTTTAACTTTCCGTACAGTGGTCACATTAGCCAAACGGACTCACCATTTGGGAGATATGGCTGAAACAAGGTTTAAAAGGTGAAAAACTTCTTAAGTGGGCTGATTAGAGTGATTAGCAAATGGGCCCACAACCCATTTCGGGATTAGGGTTATGGGGAGATTGAAATGAGTTAGGTTTTCATTCTATTTCAGTTTTCTAGCTGCCATTTACCTCTTACAAACCCTAACAATGGCCTCCACCCTCTAGTTTCATCCCAAATCGCTCTCTCATCAACGATTAAGCTAATCTACATCAAATCAAGGAGAAATAGCACCAACTCAGATTTGGAGCTGCTGCTAGGCATTAGAATTCGACCCAAATAGTGGATTTTTCAGATTTGATATTTTATTTGTGGCTAAGGTGAGTGATTTGCGATTGTTTTCACTAATTATGGATAATTAGGGTTGATTAGTCATAATTAGCGAAATTAAGCATTATTAAATTCTGGAAAAATGTTTAGAAATTCTTAAATTTTATTTTTAGACTCTGTAGAAATTTGGGTTAATTTGGATATGTTTTGCTAATCCTATCATTAGTTATGGTTAAGAAAGATTAAGGGGAAATATGGATTTTAGTTATGTTTGATCTATATTATCATGATTATTTGTTGTTTTGGTGTTTGTGGATGACTATACATGTTGCTATGGCTGTTTGGAATGTTTTGTAATTGTCAAGAATAGTTAGAACGGTCGAAAATGCCGTCGTGTGGCGCAAAAACAATCGCTGGAAGTTGTAGGAAAAATATGCAGGAGCCGGACCGGATCGGATAGCCCCTACCCGAACTGAACCGTTCGTGGAGCACCCCTCCTCCGACCCGAATCGTGGCACATCCCCTTCGAACCGTGAAGTTGTTGAACTGATGCCTCGACAACGAACTGATGAGAGAGCTCACGAGCCGCCGATGTAATCATGAACCGACTCGATGTTGGAGAGGCGGACCGAACCTGAGCTTGGCATCACGAACCAAACGAAGGAGCCTGGAATCCGAAGCACGCAATCACGACCGACCCAGAGGACAACATGGCTCATGAACCGAACCGGAAGGTGTTCCCATGAGCCGTGGACCACGACCCCAACCAGATGGATAGCCACGAGCACAAACCGAGAATGCACTGAACCGAACCAAGGATGGCTGGAGCATTGATCACGACCGAACTGATCCGGAGAAGACCAAAACCCGAGATGCAAAGGTAGTCTAAATGGGAGGTTTGTACTCAGGATCCATTTGGGAACCAACGAGTCAACTTCATGAATTGGGCTTTGCTGCAGGAAGTGTGCTAAGGAGTTATTGACGTCCATGACTTTGATTCACCACCAAGATGGATGTTAGGCTACAGATCAATGTAGTAGGGTAGTTATTACTCCATGGGGGCAGAGTGATCGTAGCATGGGTATGAGACAGTGTAGTGGAGTCGTCATAACTTCATGGGGCAGAGTGGACATAGCAAGGACTAGTAGCTATGGATCAGTGCAGTGGAGTCGCCATGACTCCATGGGGCGGACTGATCATAACAAGGATTTGGGTGATCAAAGCGGTGGATATCGTACGCTTTACGCACTAAGTGAGAGATGTGAGGATGGCTGCTATGCTTGATTGTTTGACATCACTATGACATGCACACCCCTTTCCTGTATCTTTACACCATATGTTAGTGTCATCTTACAGTATTGTACATCCTGTTGTGCTAACTGTGACGGCCCGCTCCGCACCAGTCGACATTTCCACCGATAGTGCGCTGTACACATGCCCGACAGGCACGGAACGGTCGCCAAACAAAGGAAAGAAGATGAAGGTACTAACAAAGAAACCTGTAGAATATCTCACAGCGCATGGAATAAAATATAACCATAACATATACTTGACATAAAACAGGTGAGACAGTGCATAAGCTGAAAACAAACTATCATAGCAGTGGAAAATCCAAATACAGCCTATGTTCCACATTATCATTATTACAACTTTTCAAACTGTCTCTAAAGGTAAAAGCAAGGTAAGGGAGGTACACTACTAATGCCTAAGTAGTGACCACCAACGACACAGGGAGAATATATATATATATATCATACATGGAAGCCTCATGCTCACCTCCGGATTAGCTACTCGTGCATCACCAGCTAACCTGTCTCTAGTCTGCTCGTGAGAGCACCCAGAGTAATAAGAAGAGACATAAAACTCTGGGTTAGACAAAAAGTCTGGTATGAGCAATAAGCAGCTAAACAGAACAATAACAGGTATACTAAACCATACCTGAGCATGGACCTGCAACCAAAGATTTAGCACTACATATCGTACAATACTCTAAGGTGCCACTGAACAAATGGTGTAAAAATAACGGGGGTGGGGGTGTGCATGTCATAATGATGGCAAACAAATCAACCATAAAAACCATCCTCACATCTCTCACTCAATGCGTAAAGCATACGATGTCCACCACTGTCAATCACTAGACCCATCGAAGTAGTGACGGAGTTCGACTTGTACAACTACTGCTACTACCAAGCTTACCACATGGAGTCATGACCAATCTTTACAAATGACCCCACTTCATTGGTCTATAGCCCTTTAGTCGTACTTAGGCCACTGTGGCCCCGAATCCGTTCACGTACTCCCTATACATAGTGATTCAAAGTTACAGACATCGACAACCCCTTAGCACACGTCCCGCAGCAAAGCCCAATCATGAAGCCCACTCATTGGTTCCCAACTGGATCCTGAGTCAAAGCTCCTCATTTGGACTTCCTTGCATCTCGGGGTTTGGTCGAATTGGAGTTGGTGTTCAAAGGAGTCGTCGCGTGATAGTAGAAACATTTGGTTATTCGGTTCGGTTCATTGTATGGGGTCCTGCATGCCACATCGGTTCGGTTCGGGTGTCCTCATCTGATTTGGTTTGGTGCCCATAGCTCACGCCTAGGTTCGGTGGTTGCTCTTTCCTGGATGTCCCGATCTGATCCGGTGCTTCGCTTCGATCCCAGCTCCAAGTTTGGTCCTCCGATCCGATCCCTACACTCTTGCTTCTGATTCTCTCCCTACGCCCTTGCTTCCGATCCGATCCCCTTCGACCTTGCTTTCGATCTGATCCCTTGCGCCCTTGCTTCCGATCCGATCCCCTGCGCCCTTGCTTCCGATCCGATCCCCTACCTAACTCCAATCCTAAACAAGTGGCCTCCCTTCTTTCCAATTCTCCTCTAGTGCGAGGTTCTGATCCGGTTCGGTTTCTTTGCCCAGTTCACCATCCGATCCGAGCCCCTTATCCCGATCCGATCCGAAACCCTATACATTTTCCTGCAACTTTTCCAGCGGCTGTTTTATGCCATACGACGGCGTTTTCTACCAATCTAACAGTCCTAATCAGTCACAAAACATACCATGCAGTCATATCAACATGTATAATTATTCACAAACATCAAAACAATAATCATAGCATGTAAAATGGATCAAACATACCCAAAACCCCCATATTTTCCCCTAAGCATGTTTAGGCAAAATTAATGATACGATTAGCAAAACTTAACCAAAACAAACTAAATTTCTAACAGAGGTCTAAAACATTATTTAAGAATTTACAAACATTTTTCCAGAATTTATTAATGTATAAATTCGCTAATCTTCACTAATTACCCTTAATTAACCGTAATTAGTGCAAAACTATGCAAATCACTCACCTTGGCCACGAAAGAAACCATTAGAACTGAAACTCTACTGTTTGGGTGCGAATACCAATGTTACACAGCAGCTCTACTACTGATTTGGTGAAGATCTTCCTTGATTTGATGTTGATTAAGCCAAAACTCGATTAGAAAGTGATTAGAAGTTGATTTGAGTGTTGGAGGCTATTGTTAGGGTTTCAAGAATGAAGGTGGAGGCTGAAAAATGAAAATAAGATCGTCCTCTAACTGATTTCAGCCTCCTCATAACCCTAATCCCGAAATTCCCCATTGAGCCTAGCTGTTAATCACCCGGTTAAGGCCAATTAAGCTGTTTTTCACCATCTGAAACTTGTTTCAGCCATATCTCCCAAAAAGTAAGTCCGTTTGGCTAATGTGACCACTCTACGGAATTGTAAACCATCATCCGGAGCCAATGGAAATGGTTTCAAGTCAAAACTCCTTTTCAATCAAAAGTCATGGCCAAAACAGTACCGTCTAGGGGCAAAACGGTCATTTAAAAATCGGGGAAGTCATGAACATGGGAAATGACCCCAATAGTCGTCTCCCAAAGTTACATGACCATACGACTTCGTGTGTGAAAGAAATAAATAATCTACTATCCTGCGATGCGTAGAATGCTGGTCGTTACATTCTTCCCCCCTTAAGAAATTTCGTCCCCGAAATTCCTTAACCCAAAACATACAAAGGATTATGCATGCCTACCAATCATATATATAACAATCAAACATGCAAAACAAACAAAACAACTTATCCTAGCATGCGGAAAGACTAAATCAAAGTTAAAATCTTACCAGGCAAAGAGTTCTGGATAAGTCTCCCTAATGCTTTCCTCTGTCTCCCAAGTACAGTCATTCTCATTCTCGCCCCACTAAATTTTGACTAACTTCATAGCCTTCCTTCGAAGCTGCTTCATATCATTCCCAACAATACGCATAGGCCTGCGGTTCCCAACCGCCTCGGGTTCAACTTCGATATCATCCAACTGATCAGGTGAAATAGTCACATCTGGGTCGTGTACGAACTTCCTTAACTGGGAAACATGAAATACGTTGTGAACTCCTACCATCTTCTCTGGTAATTCAACTTTATATGCCAAATTCCCAATTTGCTCAAGAACTGGGAATGGACCAACAAATCTTGGCGCTAACTTGCCTCTCCTGGCAAATCGTATCACGCTCTTCAACGGAGAAATCTTAACAAACACCAAGTCACCAATGGAGAACTTTAAATCTCTTCTCCTTTTATCAGCATAACTTTTCTGCCTATCTTGGGCAGCCTTCATCCGCTGTTGAATGACCTTAATCTTGTCTGATGTTTCTCTTATCAAATCTGGTCCAAGCACAAACTTCTTACCAGTTTCTAACCAACATGACGATGAGTTGCACGGTCTTCAGTACAAAGCTTCAAACGGAGCCATACCGATACTTGATTGATATCTATAATTGTATGCAAACTCTACTAGATGCAAATGGTCATCCCATGATCCACCAAAATCCAATATACAAGCCCTCAAGAGATCTTCAAATATATGATTCACCCTCTCTGTCTGTCCGTCGGTTTGAGGATGATATGCGGTACTGAGATATAGTTATGACCCCAGAGCCTGTTGTAAGCTCTTCCAAAACCCACTAGTGAACAACGGGTCTCGGTCACTCACAATGCTTTTGGGTATTCCATGAAATCTCACTACCTACTTTATATATAGTTACGCTAACTTAGCTGCCGTCCTGTTCGTCTTGACGGGTATAAACCTTGCACTCGTAGTCAATCGGTCCACAATCACCCCAATGCTATCATGACCCGATCTAGTCCTTGGTAACCTATCAATGAAATCTATTGACACATGTTCCAATTTCCATTCTGGAATTTCTAATGGTTGTAACAAACCAGTAGGCTTCTTTTGCTCAGCTTTAACTAGCTGGCAATTCATGCATTTAGATATAAACTTCCCAGTGACTCTTTTCATCCCTTCCCAGTAGTTGGTCTGCTTCATGTCTCGATACATTTTGTTACCACCGGGATGTATAGTCAATTTTGAGTGATGACATTCTCTAAGCACTTCGTCTCTCAATCCATTGACAATGGGTACAACTAGTCTTCCATTCTTTCTAAGCCATCCATCTTGATCAAGCCCGTACTTGTTCATCTCTCTGTCGATTCCCATCTCCAACTTTGAGACGATTTCCAATAGGTTAGGATCATGCCTCTGAGTGGAACCAATCCGCTCAATCAAAGTGGGTCTGATCGTCAAACTTGCTAATATTTCTGGATCCAATTCGCACTTTGGTCTGAAATCATACCCAGCGATGTACTCCAGTTGCTTCCATTCAAGGAACATAGCCCCTAAACTGGCATGTCTTCTACTCAATGCATCAGCCACCGCATTGCTCTTTCCTGGTGTATATGCGATGTCGAAATCATAGGAAGCTAAGAATTATGACCATCTTTGTTGTCGGAGATTTAGGTCCTTTTGAGAGAAAAGATACTTTAACGATTTATAATTGCTAAACAACTCGAATCTTTCTCCCAAGAGATAATGTCTCCACATCTTTAATGCAAACATGATTGCTGCCAATTCCAAATCATGGGTAGGGTATCTTTTCTCATGCGGTTTCAGTTGCCGGCTCCGGTACCACATGCATCTGTATATACCGTCATCTCTTTATTCCCCTTAGGAATGAATAACACTGGTGCACATGTCAACTTTTCCTTTAGAATCTTGAATGCATCCTCGCACTTTTCGTCCCAGACGAAAGCTTGATTCTTCTTGGTCAACCGAGTCAATGGTGCTGCTATCTTGGAGAAGTCTTGGATAAACTTACGATAATTACCAGCTAACCCAAGAAACTTCTTATGTCTGTTGCATTAATGGGCGTAGACCAATCTTGTACCGTAGCCACCTTCGCAGGATCCACGGCAATACCATTCTCTGAAACAACATGGCCCAAGAATCTCACTTCCCTCCTCTAGAAGTGACATTTAGAAAACTTTGCTTTCAATTGGTGTTTTCTCAACACCTCCATTACTATTCTTTAATGTTCCTTGTGTTCTTCCTCTGTCCTCGAATAGACCAAAATATCATCCATGAACACAAGGACAAACTTATTCAGCTGATCTCTGAATACTCTATTCATAAGATCCACAAAATATGCTGGGGCATTGGTCAGCCCGAATGGCATGACCAACCACTCATATAACCCATACGGCGTCCAGAATGCCGTTTTAGCTATACTCTCATTTTCCACTCTAAGCTAATGAAAGCCTACCGCGAGATCCAATTGAGAAAATACTCTCGCGCCACTCAACTGATCAAACAAATCATCTATCCGCGGTAGAGGATACATGTTCTTCCTCGTCACTTTATTCAACTCGCGGTAGTTTACACACAAACGAAGGGAACCATCCGCCTTGGTAGCAAACACAACTGGTGCTCCCCATTCAGAAACACTCCTTCTGATAAATCCCTTCTTCAAAAGATCGCTGAATTGCACCCCGAGCTCTCGCTGCTCCCTTGGTGCCATACGACGAAGTGGCATCACTATAGGTCTGGCATCTTTCACTAAATCAATACAGAACTCAATCTCTCGGTGTGGTGGAAGCCCGGTCACTTCCTCGAAAACATCCAGATACTGGCCAACCACAGGCAAACCTGACAACTCACTATGCGGGATGACGAGGGAATTTAGAAAACTAGCCATTACCCCATCACCGGGTAGACCACCAAACACTACCCTCGGCCCATCATCCGCTCAAGCTATCACCAAAAAGCCCTCACAGTCTACCACCACCCCGTATCTTTGGAGTCAATCGACTCCCAAAATAATGCCAAACCCAGTAAAGCCCAAAACAAAGCAATCACAAACAAACATGCATCCATGACTCGATAAGACCACATTACGACAAATCATGCTAAGGCTAGTCGAACCACCAATCGGGTTTGTCACTACTAATGGTCTATGGACAATCTCGGGCTCCAATCCCAACCTACCTACTAGGTCACTAGATATGAAAGAACTGGAAGCCCCAGTATCAAACAAAACTCTAGTAGGAACATCATAAACAGAAAGCATACCTTGAATGACGACATTCTTTCCCTTCTCCGTCGTAGTTGGGGCATTCGATGAAGAAGGGATAGCATTAAGGGCATATGCTTTCACCATCTTCTTTTCTTTAGGGGGTTGCGGACACTTGTCCTTGTGATGTCCCACTTGGCCACAGTTGAAGCACTTCCTATCTGCTGGCTTGGCCCGACATTTACTAGCATGATGGCCCTTCTTACAACAGCTGAAGCAGTCAACATCTTTCTTATACTTTTTCTGGCCATCCTTATTCTGGTTCTGCTTCCTCTTATTCTGAGAACCACTCTTGCCTCCACCACTTGCTTGTGGTTTTGGCTCCTCTGAAGATGCAACCTCAGTCTTTGACTTAGGGTAAAGACTTTCTGACCTCAATGCTTTCCCCACAATCGATTCAAACGTCTCATCGATGTGGTTAATGAGCCTTTCCCCTAAGTACTGATCCAAACCAGTTATGAACTTCTCGTTCTTCTTCTTGACAGTATCAATAAGAGATAACCCATACTTCGACAAAGTGTCGAATTCAGCAATATACTGCGAGACAGCTCTGCCATTCTGCTTGAGCTCCAAAATTTTCTTAAACAGCACTGATTTCTGAGCAGCTAGAATGAACTTCTCACTAAAGCGAGCCTTAAACTGCTCCCAAGTAATCTGATCCTTGGGAGTAGCTGCCTTTATAGCATTCCACCAATTCATTTCCCGTCCTTGCAGCTGACGAGATGCTAGCCATCTCTTCATCGCATCCTCGACACCCAAATCCTCAAAGATACGCTCGCAGCTATCCAACCAATCCTGAACATCCATAGCCGACTCCGTTCCGTGGAACGGCTTCCCACCAAGACTAGTGTAATCCTTGTTCAGCTTGGCGAAATCGGCCCTAGGCGCCTGCACTATTGGACCACCACCATTACCAGCATTGGGAGATGCCCTCTGCACATCCCTAAGCATATCTCTTATGAGGTCAGTAAATATCGTCCTCATGTCAGCAGCATTCCCATTATTGGCTCCTCTACCAGTACCTCTTACGTATCGGCTCATCGTTCAATCTGTAAAGAGAAAACGATTGACCATCTCCATAGTGGTGCTAGTGCAGTGCGACTTCATCCCTAACTATACTAATTGTATATATATATAGCTTTTGAAAACCAAAATAATCACAAATATGCGCTCTCATATACGTATGCTATCTCTCCTGATGACTTACTTAGGTTAACTACGCAACCTAGAGCTCTGATACCAAATGTGACGGCCCGCCCCGCACCAGTCGACATTTCCACCGAAAGTGCGATGTACACATGCCCGACTTGCACGGAACGGTCGCCAAAGAAAGGATATAAGATGAAGGAACTAACAAAGAAACCTGTAGAATGTCTCACAGCGCATGGAATAAAATATAACCATAACATATACTTGACATAAAACAGGTGTGACAGTGCATAATTTGAAAACAAACTATCATAGCAGCGGAAAATCCAAATACAACCTATGTTCCACATCATCATTATTACAACTTTTCAAACTGTCTCTAAAGGTAAAAGCAAGGTAAGGGAGGTACACTACTAATGCCCAAGTAGTGACCACCAACGACACAGGGAGAATATCTATATCTATATATATATCATACGTGGAAGCCTCCTGCTCGCCTCCGGATCAGCTACTCGTGCATCACCAGCTAACCTGTCTCTAGTCTGCTCATGAGAGAATCCAGAGTAATAAGAAGAGAAATAAAACTCTGGGTCAGACAAAAAGTCTGGTATGAGCGATAAGCAGCTAAACAGAACAATAACAGGTATACTAAACCATACCTGAACCTGGACCTGCAACCAAAGAGTTAGCACTACATACCGTACAATACTGTAAGGTGCCACTGAACAAATGGTGTAAAGATAATAGGGGTGGGGGTGTGCATGTCATAATGATGGTAAACAAATCAACCATAAAAACCATCCTCATATCTCTCACTCATTGCGTAAAGCATACGATGTCCACCATTGTCAATCACTAGACCCATCGAAGTAGTGACGGAGTTCGACTTGTACAACTACTACTACTACCAAGCTTACCACATGGAGTCATGACCAATCTTTACAAATGACCCCACTTCATTGGTCTATAGCCCTTTAGTCGTACCTAGGCCACTGTGACCCTGAATCCGTTCACGTACTCCCTACACATAGTGATTCAAAGTTACAGACATCGACAACCCCTTAGCACACGTCCCGCAGCAAAGCCCAATCATGAAGCCCACTCATTGGTTCCCAACTGGATCCTGAGTCAAAGCTCCTCATTTGGACTTCCTTTGCATCTCGGGTTTTGGTCGAATTGGAGTTGGTCTTCAAAGGAGTCGTCGCGTGATAGTAGGAACATTTGGTCTTTCGGTTCGGTTCGGTGTATGGGGTCCTGCATGCCACATCTGTTCAGTTCGGGTGTCCTCATCTGATTTGGCTTGGTGCCCATAGCTCACGCCTAGGTTCGGTGTTTTCTCTCTCCTGGATGTCCCGATCCAATCTGGTGCTTCGCTCCGATCCCAGCTCCAAGTTTGGTCCTCTGACCCGATCCCTCCCTACGCCCTTGCTTCTGATCCGATCCCCTGCGCCCTTGCTTCCGATCCGATCCCCTGTGCCCTTGCTTCCGATCTGATCCCCTGCCCAACTTCAATCCTAAACAAGTGGCCTCCCTTCTTGCCAATTCTCCTCTAGTGCGAGGTTCCGATCTGGTTCGGTTTCTCTGCCCAGTTCACCATCCAATCCGAGCCCCTTATCCCGATCCGATCCGAAACCCTATACATTTTCCTGCAACTTTTCCAGCGGTTGTTTTACGCCATACGACGGCGTTTTCGACCAATCTAACAGTTCTAATCAATCACAAAACATACCATGCAGTCATATCAACATGTATAATTATTCACAAACATCAAAGCAATAATCATAGCATGTAAAATGGATCAAACATACCCAAAACCCCCATATTTTCCCCTAAGCATGTTTAGGCAAAACTAATGGTACGATTAGCAAAACTTAACCAAATCAAACTAAATTTCTAACAAAGGTCTAAAACATTATTTAAGAATTTACAAACATTTTTCTAGAATTTATTAATGTATAAATTCGCTAATCTTCACTAATTACCCTTAATTAACCGTAATTAGTGCAAAACTATGCAAATCACTCACCTTGGCCACAAATGAAACCTTTAGAACTGAAACACTACTGTTTAGGCGTGAATACCAATGTAACACAACAGCTCCACTACTGATTTGGTGAAGATCTTCCTTGATTTGATGTTGATTGAGCCAAAACTCGATTAGAAAGTGATTAGAAGTTGATTTGAGTGTTGGAGGCCATTGTTATGGTTTCAAGAATGAAAGTGGCGGCTTAAAAATGAAAATAAGATTATCCTCTGACTGATTTCAGCCTCCTCATAACCCTAATCCCGAAATTCCCCATTGGTCCTAGCTGTTAATCACCTGGATTAGCCCAATTTAGCTGTTTTTCACCATCTAAAACTTGTTTCAGCCATATCTCCCAAACGGTAAGTCCGTTTGGCTAATGTGACCACTCTACGGAATTGTAAACCATCATCCGGAGCCAATCAAAGTGGTTTCAGGTCAAAACTCCTTTTCAATCAAAAGTTATGGCCAAAACAGTACCGGCTAGGGGCAAAACGGTCATTTAAAAATCGGGAAAAGTCATGAACATGGGAAATGACCCCAATAGTCGTCTCCCAAAGTTACATGACCATACGACTTCGTGTGTGAAAGAAAGAAATATTCTACTATCCTGCGATGCGTGGAATGCGGGTCGTTACACTAACTGTTTGGTTGTAGGTCCAGGTTTAGGTTCAGGTATGGTTATGTATACTTGTTATTGTTCTGTTTTGCTGCTTATCGCTCATACCAGACTTTTATCTGACCCAGAGTTTTATGTCTCTTCTTATTACTCTGGGTGCTCTTAAACGGGCAGACTAGAGATAGTCAGGTGATTATGCACAAGTAGCTGTACTGGAGACGAACAGGAGGCTGGTGCGGGGAGGGCCGTCACACTTGGTATCAAAGCTCTAGCTTGTGTAGTTAACCTAGGGAAAGACATCATGGAGAGATAGTATACATATATAAGAGTGCGTATTTGTGATATTTTGGTTTTCTAAAGCTATATATATGTATACTATTAGTATACCTAAGCATGGAGTCGCACTGCACTGGCCCCACTGAAGGGACGGTTAATCGTTTTATCCTTACAGATTGAACGATGAGTCGATACACGAGGAATGCTAGTAGAGGAGCCAGTAATGGGAATGCTCCTGATATGAGGACGATGTTCACTGACTTTATGAGAGAGATGCTTAGGGAAGTTCCTAATGCTGCAAATGGTGATGGTGCAGCGGTGCAGGCGCCTAGGGCTGATTTCACCAAGCTTTGTAAGGACTACACTAGTCTTGGTGGGAAGCCGTTCCACGGTACGAAATCGACTACAAAAGTTCAGGATTAGCTTGATAGCTATGAGCGCATCTTCGAAGATTTGGGTATCGAGGATGCGATGAAGAGAGAGCTAGCATCCCGTCAGCTGCAAGGATAGGAAATGAATTGGTGAAATACTATTAAGGCAGCTACCCCTGAGGATCAACTTACTTGGGATCAGTTCAAGGCCCGATTTGGTGATAAGTTTATCCCAGCTGCCCAAAAGTCAGAATTGTTTAGGAAGTTCTTGGAGCTTAACCAGAATGGTAGGGCAGTCTCAGAGTATAATGCTGAGTTCGATACTTTGTCAAAGTATGTATTTTCTCTTATTGACACTCCCAAGAAGAAGAATGAGAAGTTCATAACAGGCTTAGATCAGTACTTGGGAGAAAGGCTTATAAACCATATTGATGAAACATTTGAATCAATTGTTGGGAAAGCATTAAGATCAGAAAGCCTTTATCCTAAGCCCAAGACTGAAGTCGTTGTTGCATCTGCAGAGGGGCCAAAGCCGCAGGTAGGCGATGGAGGCAAGAATAATTCTCAGAATAAGAGGAAGCAGAGTCAGACCAAGGATCGTCATAAAAAGAATAAGAAAGAAATTGAGTGCTTTAGCTATGGCAAGAAGGGTCGCTATGCAAAAGAATGTTGAGCAAAGCCAGCAGACAGGAAGTGCTTCAACCGCGGCCAAGTGGGACATCACAAGGATAAATGTCCGCAACCCCCTAAAGAGAAGCAGATTGTGAAAGCATATGTTATTAATGTTGTTCCTTCTTCGTCGAATGCCCCAACTGCGGCGGAGAAAGGAAAGAATGTCATCATTCAAGGTATGCTTTCTATTTATGATGTTCATGTTCGAGTATTGTTTGATACCGGGGCTTCCAGTTCCTTCATATCTAATGACCTGGTAGATAGGTTGGGATTGGAAACCGAGATAGTCAATAGACTTTTAGCGGTGATGAACCCAATTGCTGGTTCGACTAGCCTCGGTATGATTTGTCGTAATGTGGTCTTATCGAGTCATGGATGTATGTTTGCTTGTGATTGCTTTGTTTTGGGCTTTACTGGGTTTGGCATTATTTTGGGAGTCGATTGGCTCCAAAGATATGAGGTGGTGGTAGACCGTGAGGGATTTTCGGTGACTATTAGGGCGGATGATGGGTGGAGGGTAGTGTTTGGTGGCCTACCTAGTGAAGAGATGATGGCTAGTTTTCTAAATTCCCTCGACATCTCGTAGGACGAGTTAGCAGGAATTCACATTGTTGGCCAGTATCTGGATATTTTCGAGGAAGTGATCAGACTTCCACCACACTGAGAGATTGAGTTCCGTATTGATTTAGTAAAAGACGCCCGACATATGGTGATTCCATTTCGCCGTATGGCACCAAGGGAGTAGCGAGAGCTCGGGGTGCAAGTAAGCGATCTTTTAAAGAAGGGATTTATCAAAAGAAGTGTCTCTTCCCTTCGATTGTGTGTGGACTACCGCGAGTTGAATAAGGTGATGAGGAAGAATAAGTATCCTCTACCGCGGATAGATGATTTGTTTGATCAGTTGAGTGGTGTGAGAGTGTTCTCCCAGTTTGATCTCGCGACAGTTTTTCATCGGCTTAGGGTGGAAGCTGAAAGTATAGCTAAAATGGCATTTCGGACACTGTCTGGATTCTATAAGTGGTTGGTCATGCCATTCGAGTTGATCAATGCACCAGCATACTTTGTGGATCTTATGAATAGGGTATTAAGGGATCAATTGAATAAGTTTGTTCTTGTGTTCGTGGACGATATCTTGGTTTATTCCAAGACAGAGGAAGAACACAAGGAACATTTGAGGATAGTGATGGAGGTGTTGAGAAAACACCAATTGAAAGCGAAATTTTCTAAGTGTCACTTCTGGAGGAGGGAAGTGAGATTCTTGGGCCATATTGTTTCAGAGAATGGTATTGCCATGGATCCTACGAAGATGTCTACGGTACAAGATTGGTCTACGCCCAAGAATGCAACAGACATAAGAAGTTTCTTGGGGTTAGCTGGATATTATCGTAACTTTATCCAAGACTTCTCCAAGATAGCGGCACCGTAAACTCAGTTGACCAAGAAAAATCAAGCTTTCGTCTGGGACGGAAATTGTGAAAATGCATTTAAGAGTCTAAAGGAAAAGTTGTCGTGTGCACCAGTGTTAGTTATTCCCAAGGGGAACGAAGAGATGACGGTATACACGGATGTCTGTGGTACCGGACTAGATGCTATGTTGATGCAAGGAGGTAGGGTAGTAGCTTACGCTAGTCGGTAACTGAAACTGCATGAGAAAAGATATCCTACCCATGATTTGGAATTGGCAGCGATCATGTTCGCGTTGAAGATGTGGAGACATTATCTCTTGGGAGAAAGATTCGAGTTGTTTACCGATCATAAGTCGTTAAAGTATCTCTTCTCTCAGAAGGATCTAAATCTCCGACATCAAAGATGGTTAGAATTCTTGGCTTCCTATGATTTCGATATCGCATATACACCAGGATAGGGCAATGCGGTAGCTGATGCATTGAGTAGAAGACATGCCAGTTTAGGGGCTATGTTTCTTGAGTGGAAGCAACTGGAGTATATCGCAGGGTATGATTTCAGACCAAAGTGCGAATTGGATCCAGAGATGTTAGCAAGTTTGACGATAAGACCCACTTTGATTGAGCTGGTTTTTTCTAGTCAGAGGGACGATCCTAACCTACTAGAAATCATCTCCAAGTTAGAAATGGTTATCGACAGTGAGGAGATGAACAAGTATATGGTTGATTGAGAAGGGTGGCTTCGAAAGAATGGTAGACTGGTTGTACCCAATGTCAATGGATTGAGAGATGAAGTGCTTAGAGAATGTCATCACTCAAAACTGACTATACACCCCAGTGGTAACAAAATGTATCAAGACATGAAGCAGACCTACTATCGGGAAGGGATGAAAAGAGACGTTGGGAAGTTTATATCCAAATGCATGAAATGCCAGTTAGTTAAAACCGGGCACAAGAAACCTAGTGGTTTGTTGCAACCATTAGAAATTCCAAAATGGAAATGGGAACAAGTCTCAATGGATTTCATTTATGGGTTACCAAGGACTAGATTGGGCCATGATAGCATTTAGGTGATTGTGGACCGATTGACCAAGAGTGCAAGGTTTATACCCGTCAAGTCGAATAGAACAGCTATTAAATTAGTAGAACTGTATATGAAGTGGGTAGTGAGATTTCATGGAGTACCCAAAGGCATTGTGAGTGACCGAGGTCCGTTGTTTACTAGTGGATTGTGGAAGAGCTTACAAGAGGCTTTGGGATAAGAATTACATCTAAGTACCGCATACCATCCTCAAACCGACGGTCAGACAGAGAGGGTAAATCTTATATTGGAGGATCTCTTGAGAGCTTGTATATTGGATTTTGGTGGATCATGGGATGACCATTTGCATCTAGTGGAGTTCGCATATAATAATAGTTATCAATCCAGTATTGGTATGGCTCCATTTGAAGCTTTGTACGGAAGACCGTGCAACTCACCATCATGTTGGTTAGAAACCGGTGAGAAGTTTGTGCTTGGGCCAGATGTGATAAGAGAAACTTTAGACAAGATTAAGGTTATCCAACGGTGAATGAAGGCTGCTCAGGATAGGCAGAAGATTTATGCTGATAAGAGGAGAAGGGATTTAAAATTCTCCATTAGCGACTTGGTGTTTATCAAGATTTCTCCGTTAAAGAGTGTGATTCGATTTGGTAGGAAAGGCAAGTTAACACCAAGATTTGTTAGTCCATTCCCAGTTCTCGAGCAAGTTGGAAATTTAGCATATACAGTTGGATTACCTAACAAGATGGCGGGAGTTCACAACGTATTTCATGTTTCCCAGTTAAGGAAGTTCGTGCATGACCCCTATATGACTATTTCACCTGATCAGTTGGATGATATCGAAGTAGAACCTGAGGCGATTGGGAACCACAAGCCTACTCGTATTGTCAAGCACGATATGAAGAAACTTCGAAGGAAAGCAGTTAATCTAGTCAAGGTTCAGTGGGGCGGGGATGAGAATGACTGTACTTATGAGACAGAGGAGAGCATTAAGGAGACGTATCCAGAACTCTTTGCCTGGTAAGATTTGAAATAGCGTTTTAGTTATTCCGCACGCTAGGATAGACTTGATGTGTTTGTAATGTATGTTTGATTGTTTGTAAATGGCTGTTAGGCATGTGGGACCCATTGTATGCTTTAATTAGGGAATTTCGAGGGCGAAATTTCTTAAGGGGGAGAGTGTAACGACCCGCATTCTACGTATCGAAGGATCGTAGTATATTTATTTCTTTTTCATATGAGGTCGTATAGTCGTGTAACTTTGGGGAATGACTATTGGGGTAATTTCCCATGTTTATGATTTTTGCCGATTTTTAAATGATCGTTTTGCCCCTAGGTGATCTTGTTTCGGCCATAACTTTTTATCAGTAAGGAGTTTTGACCTGAAACTACTTCTATTGGATTCAGATGATGGTTTAGCTTAGAGTGGTCACATTAGCCAAACAGACTCACAGTTTGGGAGATATGGCTATAACAAGGTTTAGAAGGTGAAAAATTGCTTAAGCGGCTGATTAAGGTGATTAGCAAATGGACCCATAAGCCATTTCAGGATTAGGGTTATGGGGAGGCTGAAATGAGTTAGGTTTTCATTCTATTTCAGTTTTCTAGCTGCCATTTACCTCTTAGAAACCCTAACAATGGCCTCCACCTTCTAATTTCAACCCAAATCACTCTCTAATCAAGATTAAGCTAATCTACGTCAAATCAAGGAGAAATAGCACCAAATCAGAGTTGGAGCTGCTCCCAGGCGTTAGAATTCGACCTAAACAGTGGACTTTTCAGATTTGATATTTTATTTGTGGCTAAGGTGCGTGATTTGCAGTTGTTTTCACTAATTACGGCTAATTAGGGTTGATTAGTGATAATTAGCGAAATTAAGCATTATTAAATTTTGGAAAAATGTTTAGAAATTCTTAAATATTATTTTAAGACTCTGTTAGAAATTTGGATATATTTTGCGAATCCTATCATTAGATTTGGTTAAGCATGATTAAGGGGAAAATATGGCTTTTGGGTATGTTTGATCTATATTATCATGATTATTTGTTGTTTTGGTGTTTGTGGATGACTATACATGTTGTTATGACAGTTTGGTATGTTTTGGAATTGTAAAGAATAGTTAGAATGGTCGAAAACGCGATCGTGTGGCATAAAAACAGTCGCTGGAAGTTGCAGGAAAAATATGCAGGAGCCGGACCGGATCGGAACGCCCCTACCCGAACCGAACCGTTTGTGAAGCACCCCTCCTCCGATCCGAACCGTGGCCCATCCCCCTTCGAACCGTGAAGTTGTTTAACTGATGCCTGGACCACGAACCGATGAGAAAGCTCACGAGCCGCTGATGTAATCACGAACCAACCCGATGTTGGAGAGGAGGACCGAACCGGAGCTTGGCATCATGAACCAAATGAAGGATCCTGGAATCCGAAGCATGCAATCATGACCCGACCCGGAGGACAACATCGCTCATGAACCGAACCGGAAGGTGTTCCCACGAGCTGTGGACCACGACCCGAACCAGATGGGTAGCCACGAACACGAACTAAGAATGCACTGAACCAAACCAAGGATGGCTGGAGCATTGATCACGACCGAACCGATCCGGAGAAGACCAAAACCAGAGATGCAAAGATAGTCTAAATGAGAGGTTTGTACTCAGGATCCAATTGGGAACCAACGAGTCAACTTCATGAATTGGGCTTTGCTGCGGGACGTGTGCTAAGGAGTTATCGACGTCGATGACTTTGATTCACCACCAAGACGGATGTTTGGCAACGGATTAGTGCAGTGGGGTAGTTATTACTCCATAGGGAAGAGTGATCGTAGCATGGCTATGAGCCAGTGCAGTGGAGTCGTCATGACTTCATGGGGAAGAGTGGACATAACAAGGACTACTGGTTATAGATCAGTGCAGTGGAGTCGCCATGACTCCATGAGGCAGAGTGATAATAGCAAGGATTTGGGTGATCAAAGCGGTGGATATCGTACGCTTTACGCACTGAGTGAGAGATGTGAGGATGGTTGCTATGCTTGATTGTTTGACATCATTATGACATGCACACCCCTCCCCCTATCTTTACACCATATTTTAGTGTCACCTTAGAGTATTGTACATCATGTTGTGCTAACTCTTTGGTTGCAGGTCCAGGTTCAGGTTTGGTTATCTATACCTGTTATTGTTCTATTTTGCTGCTTGTCGCTCATACCAGACTTTTGTTTGACCCAGAGTTTTATGTCTCTTCTTATTTGTAACACCCCTAAGTCCCACATCGTGAAAGCCTGTGTGAAGTGGGTACTTATATAGTAGAGCCCATCTCTTACTAACGCCGAGGCCTTTTGAGGAACAAAACCCCACACCTATACGGTGGCTAAGTTAGGGACAATATCTTGCACGAACGGAGGTGTGGGCTATTACAGTGGTATCAGAGCCAATACCCAGCCGGAATTGTGGCTCCTGTGTGGACCACAACGCCTGGGTGACATGTTTGTGAGCCAACGGGGACGTTGGGCTCTGTAGGAGGGGAGAATGTAACACCCCTAAGTCCCACATCGTGAAAGCCTGTGTGAAGTGGGTACTTATATAGTAGAGCCCATCTCTTACTAACGCCGAGGCCTTTTGAGGAACAAAAACCCACACCTATACGGTGGCTAAGTTGGGGACAATATCTTGCACGAACGGAGGTGCGGGCTATTACAGATGTAACACCCCGTAATTTTATAACATTAAAATTCACAAATTAAAGTATACTTAATTTTTAGAAAAGAATTAAGTGAAATGGGTTGCGCAGAGAAATATATATATATTGATATATATATATAAATTAAATAAATAAATATGCGAAAAAAGTTCAAAACAGCGAATTGGGAGGGGAAATAACCGAACCGGCCCATTTTTGAGGTCGACCCGAGCCCCGCTGGATCGACTAGGGGTTAATCCAGGGTGTTTGGCTGTCAACCCGTGGGCCGATTCGCTCAAATGCAGATTTTGCATTTGATTGGTTCTCATGGTTCAGGGTTAATCTAATGGTCCTAAATAACTTCCTACACCTATAAATACATCCTAATGCTAATCCTAAACCTAATTAAAATAGAATAGTTACCATCAAACCGTCGCCATGGAAATCAATGGAGCCGCCGCCAACTAAGAAAGAAGAAAAGCAAATTCAATTCTAATTCTCTCAACCCTAAAGCAAAGCAGAACTCTCTCTTTTCTTCTCTAAATTGTGAGTATGATGATCTTAACAATATTATTATCATTTTAATTAGGTTGAGTTATGAATGGATTATGAGTAGATGATGTGAATTATCATATATGTTGTTGTAAATCCTTTTGTTATCATGTATATTGTAAATCCAATGTTATGTGATGATGATATCTTTTATGTTGTAAATCATGCTATGATGATGTTATGTATGTTGAAAGTTTCTATGCTAAGTTGTGATGAATCATACATGTTAAAAAGGCCATGATGTTAGCATCTATGCTAGTTAGTTCGTATTAATTAAATCATCATGTTTGGGTTATGTTGATCTATATGACAAGTCACATATGCAAGTTAGATTGATTAGAAAAGTTATGAACATATGCCAAGACATCTATTATGACATCTAGAATTATGCTATGACATATGTGATATCCTATGCTAGTTCACACCATCATTATGTTGCCTAAAAACCCCATATGCAAGTTTATGTATAGATTTGGGCTATGATCATATCATGTAAATTGAGACATTTAACAAGTTGACACCTTTTGATCCTTAACATGTGTAGTTTATGCAAGTTTCACCCCTACTATGATTAGATTTATTTTAATTGTCTATATGTTGTGATAATTTATCTTTGTGCTAGGTGTTAGACTATACAAGTCTTGCCTATATTATGCGTTGAATAAGCGAACGTATAAACGTGGGGTAGGGGTAATATTAAGGATTTAATATTAAAAAGTTGGGGTGCAATTGATATGATTTTGCATGCCATATGGATGGCCATAATTGAGTCAATTATGGACATCATTAAAAGTTGACTTAATTAATAATTTGAATAGGGAATTATTAAAACTGGGGTAAAAGATTTTAAGTGTTAATCAATGCTTAGGACACGAGGTTGGACTAGTTTGTGACGTAAACCTGCCCGGACCCGCCCGGCAAATCCAGTGGTCACAAATGTCAGCCCAATGTGAGAGGTCCTAGGCCTAAACTAAAGCATAACGGTTGTAAAGACACGAGGTTAGACTCTTTTATGGTGTAAGACTGCCCGGACCCGCCTGGCAAATCCAGCTGCCATAAATGCCAGTCTAATGTGAGAGGTCTTTATGAGGTTATGGCCTGAATGAATTAAGAAATACATAACCAGATAAACATGTAAGGTGGGACATGGGGGTTAAGTAGGTGCCTTGGGTGGCATGAGGAATCTAGGGGGTGCCCTTAGTGGCATGTGAAATACGATTAGTAAGACTTAACCAAACACACATGTAAATGAACATGACTAAGAGGGTTAAGTGGGATATACTAGTGACAAGCTTAGGTGGGTAGCTTGTGGGGGCCCATTTCGACCAGTATCCCAAACGTATCTTTGTGGGCTCGACCCAATTCGAGGACGGGACACACATGCTGGGTTTGACTGTAAGAGGCCAAAATGGGGAGCGGTGGCAACACAAGTCCAACGGGTTTCATATGCGTGTGTGGACCCGGGCTGGTAGGTAAGACATTGTTGCATCGTGTATGTATAAGCTGTGCATTCTCAAGTTGTATCGGGTTGCCACTTTAGGGGAGTGATACACCCCACTTTGGGGCCAGCACGGGTATCTACGAGTTGGGAGCCGATCGAAAGTGGGTAGTGGGGTACACCTAGTGGAGATAGGGGCAGACGGCACCTATGTAGTCAGCTAGGGGTACGTAAGGCTATTTATAAAGTTTCTGTGTGAAGCAAGTGGGATCAAACAATAGGGTGATTGGTGTGGTGCAGTGTAGTAATGTGCGGTGCAGTGTAGTAATCATTCGTTAGTAATTAGGTGTGCCTTAACCGTTATCTTTAATGTTATCTTAAACGCTATCTTTATCTTCCTAAGAGTTCATAGACATTTACTTGCCTTCCAGCTTATGCCTTAGTCTAGTTATTTTGATAATAGTATTGTTAGAATTATCATACTCGCCAGACTTTATGTCTGACCCACTCCATTTCTATCCTTTTTCCCCCCTCCAGGTCCTCAGGTTGGGCCCAGCTCTAGTAGAGTTTGATTGAATTGCTTCATCTCTCTTTGGAAAGCTTGGACTGTTGAAGTAAAGTCCAGCTTGTTATCTTTTTAATAGCTATTTATATAATGGGATTATGTATTTTGTTTTTATGAAGATGGATATTGTACTTGGTTATGATCTATGGTTTTGTGATGTAACAAACATGTTTAATTTCCGCTGCAATAAAATGAAGTTTTAGATTTCCAAGTACTATTTACTCTCTGTCTTGTTGTAAATTCTCTGTTCTATATTCACTTATAACCTCCATGGAAGTTAATGCATTCCCTTCGTGAGTGACATTAATGAACGTGGGGTGTTACACGTGGTATCAGAGCTTAAGGTTACCAGAACAGATAAAAATACTTTAGAAAAATAGTTATTTTTGGAAGAAGTGCTTTCGAAAACATGTTTTAATGAGAAATTTAAAGAGAAAAGTTTTTAAGAAAAAAAAAACATAATCCCCAATAGCCCATATCTTTATCTTTCGAATTCTCCATTCTGAATCTTTCCTTTTTCGTTTCAGCATGGCTGAAGATCTTAATCTACCCGACGGTGTAACGATACCAGGATGGTATAGGAGGTTATTAGAGGCTAGGGCCGCTGCAGGTCCAGCCAATGTTCCTCCACCACCAGTTGCACCCGTTCCTCCTCCTCCTCGCGTAGATACTTTTGCAAAGACGTGCAAGGAATTCAAGGCTATGGGTGGAAAACCATTTCAAGGGTCAGAAACGTTTGTGGAAACTAGAGATTGGCTTAAGGAGGTGGAAGAATTGCTAGAAATCTTTGAAGTAGAAGAAGGGAGGAGAGTTCGATTAGCAGCTTGGTTGATGAAGGGAGAGGCCTCTTTTTGGTGGGAGGTCACTAATGGGGAGCGTCCTGTTGACTCTTGGGCAGATTTCAGACGTAGGTTCGAGGCGAAGTTTCTCTCAAGGGCGGAAGAAAATCTATATATGGAAAGGTTCTTGACATTGAAGCAAGGAAGCTCATCAGTGAAAGAATATGTCAATAAATTTAATCAATTAGCAAGGTTTGGCTTGGACTTAGTAAACGCGCCGGAGAAGGCTCTCAGGTTTGTGAATGGCTTGAATGAACCATTGCAAGGGTTGGCTATGACCCACATCCCTATGGGGGCCACCTTTGAGAAGTTAGTAGAAATGGCGCTTATGCATGAGGAGAAAAGCGCTAAAGCTGATAAGGCACCCGAGAAGAAGGGGGATCAGAAGAAACCACAACAGCAAAACAAGAAGGGTGGTAAAAGACAATAACGGCAAGGGAAAGAAGAAATGTTTTAATTGTGGGACACCCGGCCATCTCAGCAAGGATTGCCGAAAGAAAAAGAAGACAGGCTGTTTTCATTGTGGCGATGCGGGACATTTAGTGAAGGACTGCCCAAAGATGGGGCAGAGGGCAGGAGCTACCTTGGGAGGACAGGTGCAGGCTCTTATGGCACCAGGGAAGGCAAGGGGACAAGTTCAGGCTCTCGCGGTCCCACCGCTGCAAGAACGAGGTAGAACCATTTCTGTTGAAAGCTTAGTTTTTCTGTTTGATCATCCTGTCCGTACCTTATTCGATTCGGGCGCATCGCATTCGTTTATCTCTACATCATTAGTTGAATCACTGCACTTAAACACCAGTTTAGTAGAGGATCCCTTAGTTGTTTCGAATCCAATTGGGGGCTCAGCTTATTTGTCTATGATGTGTTTGGATTTGAAAATTTCCATACTTAGCGTTGAATTTAGATGTGATGCTTATGTGTTGGGCTTCACGGGCTATGGGCTAATTTTAGGAATGTATTGGTTATCCAGAAATGGGGCCGTTCTTGATTGTGAAAGGAGAGTAGTTAGGCTCGTGACTCGCCTTGGCAACACTCTCGAAATCTTTTGTAATCCCATAAGTTCGGTCATGCTAAGTTATCTAGAATCGCTTGACGCGTCGGAGGAAAATCTACGATCTGTTAGAGTGGTCCGAGAATATTCGGATGTGTTTGAGGAGGTGAAGGGCTTGCCTCCAAAGCGGGAGATAGATTTTCGGATATATCTTGTGGATAATACGAAACCAGTATCTTTGCCAGTACGCCACATGGCTCCGCGTGAAAGGAGGGAACTCGGTAAGAAAGTGAAGGAGTTGCTTGAGAAGGGGTTCATAAGACGAAGTATATCGGAGTGGGGTGCTCCAGTAGTATTTGCCACGAAGGCGGATGGGTCCCTTAGACTTTGTGTGGACTATAGAGAACTTAAAAAGCTTACTAAGAAGAACAGACACCCACTGCCGAGGATTGACGATCTCTTCGATCAGTTAGTTGGCGCCTTAGTGTTTTCGCAGTTGGACTTAGCCACTGGGTTCCATCAGTTGAGATTGGCTGAGGATAGCATTGACAAGACTGCCTTTAGGACTCCGGACGGTTTCTATGAATGGCTAGTGATGCCCTTCGGTTTGACAAACGCCCCAGCATATTTTGTTGATTTGATGAGTAGGGTGTTTAGGGAGTACCTTAACAAATTTGTGGTAGTCTTTGTAGATGACATCTTGGTCTTTTCTAAGGATGAAGAAGAGCATGCCCTACATCTTAGGGAAGTGTTGGAGACCCTACAAGTGCATAGCCTTAAGGCTAAATTTTCTAAGTGTCACTTCTGGAGAAAGGAAGTACGGTTCTTGGGGCACGTGGTTTCCAAAGAAGGGATAGCTGTAGATCCCGCGAAGGTGGTGGCCATCCAAGATTGGAAGGTTCCTAAAAATGCTACCGAAGTGAGAAGTTTCTTGGGGTTGGCTGGCTACTATAGGAAGTTTATCAAAGACTTCGCAAAGATATCAGCTCCACTGACACGCTTGACGAAGAAGAACCTAGTTTTCACATGGGACGTAGATTATGATGATGCGTTCCAACGTTTGAAGAGAGCTTTGACTTCAGCCCCAGTCTTAGTATTGCCAGACAGGAGTAAGCCGTTTACCGTTTATACTGACGCTTGTGGGACAGGACTAGGCGCAGTCTTAATGCAAGAGGGCAGGGTAATAGCCTATGGTGGAAGGCAGTTGAGAGCGCATGAGAAGAATTACCCCACCGCCGACCTAGAGTTGGCCGCTATTGTTTTCGCGCTTAAGTCTTGGCATCATTATCTTCTTGGCGAGAAATTCGAATTATTCACTGACCACAAGTCTTTAAAATACTTATTCTCTCAGAAGTACTTGAACTTAAGGCAGCAAAGGTGGATGGAGTTCTTGGCGTCCTACGACTTTGAGATAGCATATACCCCTGGCAAGGGTAACGTGGTGGCCGATGCCTTAAGTAGAAAAAGATTATCCTTAAGTCCTTTGTTTGTTGAGCGGCAAAGTTTAGAATTCATTTCGATGTTTGACTTTAGACCTTCCGTTGACTTCGTACCCGGTTTGCTAGCATCCTTGGAGGTCATACCTACGCTTTTGGGATGGATTGGCGAGGCACAGCGAGACAACCGACATTTAGTTGAGTTAGTAGAAAAGCTCAAAGGAGGGGAGTCATCAAGCTATCTCCATAGGTATACCCTAGATGATAAGGGTTGGTTACGTAGGGATGGTAGACTTTGTGTACCAAAAGACGATGACCTAAGGAAGACTATTCTTGATGAAGCACATCATTCGAAGATGACCATTCATCCCGGCGGGGACAAGATGTACAAAGACATGAAGAGAGTTTACTTTTGGGCCGGCATGAAGAAAGGCGTGGCCGAGTATGTCGCTAGATGCTTGGTATGCCAACAAGTAAAAGCGGAGCAAAAGAAACCCGGTGGGTTGCTTCACCCATTGGAGGTTCCACTATGGAAGTGGGAGAGTGTCTCGATGGATTTTGTGGATGGATTACCGCGATCGAGGAGGGGTAATACGGGGATTTGGGTTATAGTAGATAGACTTACTAAGAGCGCCCATTTTGTTCCCGTGAAGAGTAAGAGGACTGCTCCGTGGTTAGCTTCTGTATACGTTCGAGAGATAGTTCATTTGCACGGCGTTCCTTCTAGCATAGTGAGCGACCGCGATCCTATTTTCACTAGCGAATTTTGGAGAAGCTTACAAGAGGCGGTAGGGACTCAGTTATGTTTGAGCACCGCATATCATCCTCAGACGGACGGCCAGACTGAGAGGGTGAATCGCATTCTAGAGGATCTGTTGAGGCTATGTATCCTAGACTTTGGGGGTACATGGGAAGAGCATCTTCCATTGGTTGAGTTCGCATATAATAATAGCTTTTAGTCCAGCATTGGTATGGCACCATTCGAAGCTCTATATGGACGACCTTGTCGTTCACCTACATATGTTGGTGGGAATCTACGGATAAGATCTTACTTGGGCCCGATATGATTAGGGAGACTTCGGAGAAGATCGACTTGATTCGAAGGAGGATGAAAGCAGCGCAAGATAGGAAGAAATCTTATGCGGATAAGAGGAGGACAAATCTCGAGTTTGAAGTTGGGGACATGGTCTTTGTCAAAGTGTCTCCATTACGTAACGTTGTTCGCTTTGGGTCCGTTGGGAAATTAGCACCAAGGTTTGTAGGGCCGTTTCTTATTAAGGAGAGGATTGGACGGATGGCGTATAGAGTGGAGTTGCCTGAGAGACTTAGTGGTGTACATGACGTATTCCATGTGTCACATTTGAGGAAGTGCTTGCACGAGACCGCGGAAGTGGTAGAGCCGAGCTTGCTTAGAGAGGTAGAGATAGAGCGTGATGCGACAATTCGACGAGCTCCTACGCGCATTCTTGGGTCGGAGATCAAGAGGTTGAGGAATCGAGAGGTCAGACTAGTCAATATGCAATGGGGAGATGATGAGAGCAACGCTACTTGGGAGACGGAAGAGAAGATGCGTTCACGATACCCTTTTCTTTTTGAGGGTATGTCCATTAATTTCTCCTTTATCGCTTAGCTTGTACTTATCTTATCTTTAGTATATCCTCTCGCTAGTATCTTTGACCTTTAGTTAGGATAATCCTATGGTTGAAATGTGTGTTTGAGACATGTTATGTATGGTGGATGCAAAGTGGATGCAAGTGTTTGCTAGTGGTTGCTCATGGTTGCATATACACACACTATTAGGCACCAGATCGGCTCAGTCACTTCATATTGCATATTGCATATATATGGATGTATTTAGTAAAATGGATGTATAATGGTTGTATTATCATATAGTTGTTGCATTCGGGTGGATGGTTATGCACGCATATAGAATTAATATGTATCATTAGGAATCTTTTGCATACATATTGGACGCATGGCACTATCATAAATTGCACTAAGGAGGTCGACTGAATCAGTAGACCGCCTAATTTTGCATTAGATATGGACATATACACACACTGTGCATATAAACATTAAAGCATTATAAGTCTTTTAAGGACAATGGATGCTGGTGTTTGGAGGTTGAGTAGACGGACGATTAGATGGTAGGATATACATTCTTCTTGACTTGGAGATTTCGGGGACGAAATCCTTTAAGGAGGGGAGAATGTAACACCCCGTAATTTTATAACATTAAAATTCACAAATTAAATTATCCTTAATTTTTAGAAAAGAATTAGGTGAAATGGGTTGCGCAGAGAAATATATATATATATATATATATATATTGATATATATATATATATATATATATATATAAATTAAAAATTAAATAAATAAATATGCGAAAAAGTTCAAAACAGCGAATTGGGAGGGGAAATAACCGAACCGGCCCATTTTTGAGGTCGACCCAAGCTCCGCTGGGTCGACTAGGGGTTAATCCAGGGTGTTTGGCTGTCAACCCGTGGGCCGATTCGCTAAAATGCAGATTTTGCATTTGATTGGTTCTCATGGTTCAGGGTTAATCTAATGGTCCTAAATAACTTCCTACACCTATAAATACATCCTAATGCTAACCCTAAACCTAATTAAAATAGAATAGTTACCGTCATACCGTCGCCATGGAAATCAATGGAGCCGCAGCCAACTAAGAAAGAAGAAAAGCAAATTCAATTCTAATTCTCTCAACCCTAAAGCAAAGCAGAACTCTCTCTTTTCTTCTCTAAATTGTGAGTATGATGATCTTAACAAGATTATTATCATTTTAATTAGGTTGAGTTATGAATGGATTATGAGTAGATGATGTGAATTATCATATATGTTGTTGTAAACCCCTTTTGCTATCATGTATATTGTAAATCCAATGTTATGTGATGATGATATCTTTTATGTTGTAAATCATGCTATGATGATGTTATGTATGTTGAAAGTTTCTATGCTAAGTTGTGATGAATCATACATGTTAAAAAGGCCATGATGTTACCATCTATGCTAGTTAGTTCATATTAATTAAATCATCATGTTTGGGTTATGTTGATCTATATGACAAGTCACATATGCAAGTTAGATTGATTAGAAAAGTTATGAACATATGCCAAGACATCTATTATGACATCTAGAATTATGCTATGACATATGTGATATCCTACGCTAGTTCACACCATCATTATGTTGCCTAAAAACCCCATATGCAAGTTTATGTATAGATTTGGGCTGTGATCATATCATGTAAATTGAGACATTTAACAAGTTGACACCTTTTGATCCTTAACATGTGTAGTTTATGCAAGTTTCACCCCTATTATGATTAGATTTATTTTAATTGTCTATATGTTGTGATAATTTATCTTTGTGCTAGGTGTTAGACTATACAAGTCTAGCCTATATTATGCGTTGAATAAGCGAATGTATAAACGTGGGGTAGGGGTAATATTAAGGATTTAATATTAAAAAGTCGGGGTGCAATTGATATGATTTTGCATGCCATAAGTGGATGACCATAATTGAGTCAATTATGGACATCATTAAAAGTTGACTTAATTAATAATTTGAATAGGGAATTATTAAAACTGGGGTAAAAGATTTTAAGTGTTAATCAATGCTTAGGACACGAGGTTGGACTCGTTTGTGACGTAAACCTGCCCGGACCCGCCCGACAAATCCAGTGGTCACAAATGTCAGCCCAATGTGAGAGGTCCTAGGCCTAAACTAAAGCATAACGGTTGTAAAGACACGAGGTTAGACTCTTTTATGGTGTAAGACTGCCCGGACCCGCCCGGCAAATCCAGCTGCCATAAATGCCAGTCTAATGTGAGAGGTCTTTATGAGGTTATGGCCTGAATGAATTAAGAAATACTTAACCAGATAAACATGTAAGGTGGGACATGGGGGTTAAGTAGGAGCCTTGGGTGGCATGAGGAATCTAGGGGGTGCCCTTAGTGGCATGTGAAATACGATTAGTAAGACTTAACCAAACACACATGTAAATGAACATGACTAAGAGGGTTAAGTGGGATATACTAGTGACAAGCTTAGGTGGGTAACTTGTGGGTGCCCATTTCGACCAGTATCCCAAACGTATCTTTGTGGGCTCGACCCAAGTGAAGGACGGGACACGCATGCTGGGTTTGACTGTAAGAGGCTAAAATGGGGAGCGGTGGCAACGCAAGTCCAACGGGTTTCATATGCGTGTGTGGACCCGGGCTGGTAGGTAAGACGTTGTTGCATCGTGTAGGTATAAGCCGTGCATTCTCAAGTTGTATCGGGTTGCCACTTTAGGGGAGTGATACACCTCACTGTGGGGCCAGCACAGGTATCTACGAGTAGGGAGCCGATCGAAAGTGGGTAGTGGGGTACACCTAGTGGAGATAGGGGTAGACAACACCTATGTAGTCAGCTAGGGGTACGTAAGGCTATTTATAAAGTTTCTGTGTGAAGCAAGTGGGATCAAACAATAGGGTGACTGGTGTGGTGCAGTGTAGTAATGTGCAGTGCAGTGTAGTAATCATTCGTTAGTAATTAGGTGTGCCTTTACCGTTATCTTTAACATTATCTTAAACGCTATCTTTATCTTCCTAAGAGTTCATAGACATTTACTTGTCTTCCAGTTTATGCCTTAGTCTAGTTATTTTGATAATAGTATTGTTAGAATTATCATACTCGCCAGACTTTATGTCTGACCCCCTCCATTTCTATCCTTTTCCCCCCCTCCAGGTCCTCAGGTTGGGCCCAGCTCTAGTGGAGTTTGATTGAATTGCTTCATCTCTCTTTGGAAAGCTTGGACCGTTGAAGTAAAGTCCAGCTTGTTATCTTTTTAATGGCTATTTATGTAATGGGATTATGTATTTTGTTTTTATGAAGATGGATATTGTACTTGGTTATGATCTATGGTTTTGTGATGTAACAAACATGTTTAATTTCCGCTGCAATAAAACGAAGTTTTAGATTTCCAAGTACTATTTACTATCTGTCTTGTTGTTATTTTTCTGTTCTATATTCACTTATAACCTCCATGGAAGTTAATGCATTCCCTTCGTGAGTGACATTAATGGACGTGGGGTGTTACATTATTACTCTGGGTGCTCTTAAACGTGCAGACTAGAGACAGGTCAGGTGATTATGCACGAGTAGCTGTACTGGAGACGAGCAGGAGGCTTCCACGTATGATATATATACATATATAATCTCCCTGTGTCGCTGCTGGTCACTACTCTGGGCATTAGTAGTGTACCTTTCTTATTTTTATTTAGAGACAATTTTAAAAGTTGTAATAATGATGATGCAGAACATAAGCTGTATTTTGGATTTCCCGCTGCTATGATGGTTTAGTTTTCAGCTTATACACCGTCTCACCTATTTTATGTCAAAGTTATGTTATTATTATATTTTATCCCATGCGCTTTGAGACATTCTACAAGTTTCTTGTTAGTTCAAAATTCCCTTCTTTTCCTTTCTTTGGCGACCGTCCCATGCTGGTTGGACATCGATACAACGCACTTTCATTGGAAATGTCGGCTGGTGCGGGGCGGGCCATCACAGATATACTTGTTATACTGTAACACCCCACATCCATTAATGTCACTCACAAAGGGAATGCATTAACTTCCATGGAGGTTTTAAGTGAATATAGAACAGAAAAATTACAACAAGACAGATAATAAGTAGTACTTGGAAATCTAAAACTTTATTTCATTGCAGCGGAAATTGAACATGATTGTTACAACATAAAACCATAAATCAGAATCAAGTACAATATCCATCTTGATAAAACAAAATACATAATCCCATTACATAAATAGCCATTAAAGAAGATAACAAGTTGGCCCTTACTTCAGCGGTCTAAGCTTTCCAAAAGAGAGAATAAGCAATTCAATCAGACTCCAGTAGAGCTGGGTCCACCCTGAGGACCTGGAGGGGGAAAAGATAGAAATAGAGGGGGTCAGACATAAAGTCTGGCGAGTATGATAATTCTAACAATACTATTATCAAAATAACTAGAATAAGGCATAAGCTGGAAAACAAGGAAATGTATATGAACTATTGGGTATGGAAGAGCAGATAAAGATAACATTAAAGGCACACCTAATTACTAACGAATAATTACTACACTGCACCACACCAGTCACCCTAAAGGTTGATCCCACTTGCTTCACTTAGAAATTTTATAAATAGCTTCATGTACCCCTAGCTGACTACATAGGTGTTGCCTGCCCCTATATCCGCTAGGTGTACCCCACTACCCACTTTCGATCGGCTCCCTACTCGTAGATACCCGTGCTGGCCCCACAGTGGGGTGTATCACTCACCTAAAGTGGCAACCCGATACAACTTGAGGATGCACGGCTTATACCTACACGATGCAACAACGTCTTACCTACCAGCCCGGGTCCACACACGCATATGAAACCCGTTGGACTTGCGTTGCCACCGCTAACCCGTTTGGCCTCTTATAGTCAAACCCAGTATGCGTGCCCCGTCCTCGACTTGGGTCGAGCCCACAAAGGTACGTTTGGGTTACTGGTTGAAATGGGCCCCCACAAGCTATCCACCTAAGCTTGTCCCCACTAGTATATCCCACTTAACCCTCTTCTTAGTCATATTCATTTACATGTGTGTTTGGTTAAGTCTTACTAATCGTATTTCAAATGCCACTAAAGGCACTCACTTGATTCCTCATGCCACCCAAGGCACCTACTTAACCCCCATGTCCCATCTTACATGTTTATCTGGTTAAGTATTTCTTAATTCATTAAGGCCATAACCTTATAAAGACCTCTCACATTAGACTGGCATTTATAGCAGCTGGATTTGCCGGGCGGGTCCGGGCAGTCTTACGCCATAAAAGAGTCTAACCTCGTGTCTTTACAACTGTTATGATTTAATTTGGGCCTAGGACCTCTCACATTGGGCTGACATTTGTCTCTACTGGATTTGCCGGTCGGGTCCGGGCAGGTTTACGTCACAAACGAGTCCAACCTCATGTCCTAAGCATTGATTATTACTTATAATCTTTTATGCCAGTTCTAAATATATCCCTATTCAAATCATTAATTAATTCCAATTTTAACGATGTCCATAATTGACTCAATTATGGCCATCCATTTATGGCATGCAAAATCATATCAATTGCACCCCAATTTCTTAATATTAAATCCTCAACATTACCCTTACCCCACGTTATACGTTCGCTTATTCAACGCAAAATATACGTTAGACTCGAATAGTCTAACTCATAGCACAAAGATAAATTATCACAACATATAGACAATTAAAATAGATCTAATCATAATAGGGGTGAAACTTGTATAAAACTACCCATGTCATGGATCTAAAGGTGTCAACTTGTTTGGTTAAATGTCACAACTTACATAATATGATCATAACCCAATTTCATGTATAAACTTGCATATGTGGTTTATGCAACATAATGATGGTGTGAACTAGCATCTAACACATAGAACTCACACATGTCATAGCATAATTCTAGATATAAATAGATGTCATAATTCTAGATCTAAATAGATGTCATACAATATGTGAGATTATACATACTAATAAATCTAAACTTGCATAGGTACATGTGATTTATCATGTGAATCATCATAGCCCAAACATATATATAATCAACATCATGATTTGATCAAGCATAAGCTAACTATAACAAAAATAATAACATCATGACTTTGTAACATTGCAACTTAGCATAGAAACTTGCAACCTATATAATATTATCATAGCATGATTTACAACATATAGGATATCATCATCACATAACATAGGATTTACAACATACATGATAGCATAGGGTTTACAACAACATATATGACAATTCACATCATTTTCTTATGATCCATATCACATCTTAATATAATTAGTTTGCCAATAATCTTGTTAAGATCATCATACTCACAATTAGAAAAGAAAGAGAGTCTTGATTTGCTTTAGAGTTGAGTAGAATTAGGGTTTTGATTAGCTCTCTTCCTTCTTAGTTGGCGGCGGCTACACTGAGTTCCATGGAAATGGTATGACGGCGGCTATCCTATTTTTCATGTGAGTTTATAGTGAGAGACTACCTAGGTATATATAGAGTTTAGGATTTATTTAGCCCGTCAGATCAACTCAGAACTAACCTGAACCGTTAAATTAGCCAACTCAGCCCTAAAGACACATCAGCAGCTCAAGATTGGGCTCTGCCAAAACCTGGCCGGCTGGACCAGGTCGACACCCAGGTCGACTGCGCAGTCGACCTGGTCCCTGGGGTGTCGACTGCCCAGTCGAACTGGGTGCTGGGCGGGAAATTTCCCGCCTAGCCTGTTTGACTTCGAATTTTGAATTTTGAATTTTGAATTTTCTGAAATCTGTTTTGAATTTTCTGAAACTTCCGATGGCCATATCTCCTTCATATGAAGTCCAAATCACGCAAACTCAGACTCTATTTCAACCAGAATTCCGAGACGAACACAATGGTGCAACCCGTTTCCCACAATTCTCACGTCTGAGATTAGTTATTCTTTAATTTATGAATATTTATATTAACAGAATTACGGGGTGTTACATATACCCTCTTGTGTATGGGCTGCGTTGAACCTGTTGGGTTGCTTTGCTTTGTCTGTAATACTATTGCACTTGGCTATGTGACCTCGTTTTATTTGTGTTGTTTTACTGGCATGTTATACTGCTGGCCATGTGCACTGTGGTGCTTGTGCAAGTTTTGCTTGCCACTTTCATGTGTTTTTGATGTGCTTGTTCACTTTATCTTGTCATGCTGCATATATTGTAGCTATTCACCTACTCTTGCCATTACTGCATATGCTACCGGCTTGTACTTAGGCATTGATACTTGTTGTGCTCATTAGCCTTGCTGCACTTTGTTGTTTCCTTGTACATTTACTGATCACTTTTGTATCTCTTACTTTGTTGCATTGCCGGCCTGATTCGTTTTGCTTGTTGTGCTTGTTATGTTGACATTTTCATGCATTTGCTGGTTGACTTGAATAATTTGTACTCGTTTTGTTGTTGTCTGTTTAGCTGCATATGCACTTAATGATTTTAAGCATATACTTGTATACACATATAAATGTATGTGTATATTTGTATTTGTACTTCTCCATGTATGATATATATATATATATATATATATATATATATATATATATTGAACGACAGACATGAAATTCATGAATTTCTGTCATGGCCAAAATATAATTGCACTGAGTTATAGACCTTTGCAGTTGTCCATGGAAAAAATGATATGTACTTGACAATTATGATATTTAAAGTGAATCGCTGTGAATATTATACGTTGACCGAGACATATAAGCATATATATAGGGTTGCCAATGGATGCTTTCGGATATGGATATTGCCATATCTGTACCTGCATCCGAAATCATTTTTGGATATTGGATATCCATATCTGCGAATATGGACGGATATAGAATGATTATCCTATCCGCTAGTAATCGGTAAACCAAGAAACATAAATGAGAAAGTTTAAGTCTAATACACATATTTTACCATTTCGTTGGTTATTATAGTGTTAGAAATTAACAAATATAATAATAAACAGTTTTGAGCAGTTAATATGTATTTTAGCATAAAATATGAACTTCAAACTTAATAAAACAATAAATTTATGTCTTTCAATGTACTAAATGCTAAAATTTAAGCTACAATTTTGAAAAAGTTTGGATGGATAATTTTTGGATGCAGATCTCTTCATATCCACATTCACATCCCTTTTTTTAGATATCAGATATTTATCTGCTTTTCATATGCGGACGAACTTCAGATTTTCCAAGTATCCGTTGACAACCCTACATATATTTGACCCTGTGAGATACAACCCGAAAATCCAAGGCAAATAAAACTTTAAAATAAATTTATATTCACTAACATTTAAATCTATTTTTGTTCCATTTTACTATGTGTGTTTCTTTGATAGGTATACAAGAGACTGGACTGGTTATAAAAGCAAAAGAAGACCCAGCGTGTATCAATGTGTGTATATGTAATTGAGTGATGTAGTGATGAATATATGTATATGTGAATTGTACAATACTGGAGTCTGAAAGTTTGTACTATTTCAAATACTAAAATAAAATATTTGATTGAATAAAAATACTATTTGAATATTAAATTCTGTGAAATGGCATTTTATTTGATATAAATATTTATTTCTATATGAAATGCAATGTAGAATAGTATTATTACAAACATATTTATATATAATAGTATATATGTTTGTTATGAAACAAAAATCATATTGTTACACTCAACAATCTCCTCCTTTCGATGATGACAAACATAAACTAAAATTTTGAATGTGATAAATGTGTTTGATTGTGAGTTGTAGTACTCTCCCTAATTATATGCTCCTCATACAACTGAACTCCCTTTCATATATGCATATGATAGATTTTAAATTCAATTGAATTTCAAATATTAAAATATTCTTAATTTATTTCACTTACCAATCAAAATCTTGATCATTCTTCCCCTTTTGTTATCATCAAAAGAATAATAGAAATCAAAATAGTGATGAACATAGACTAAAAATATAAATTCAAATCAAGAGTGAAAATATATATCGTAAACCTCATTTAATGAAACAAAAATCATAATATTCTTCAAATTAGAAGTAAGTTTAATTTTTTAGAATGAAGGATTTACGATCATTTTTATTTTTTGGCAAGGCTGACCGGTTTTTATAGTGATCTGTAACACTATTTTATTATGAAAAGATGAAATACATGAGAGGGCAGGTAATATACAGAATGCATATCAACTCATAGCTTCCACACAGTGAAGACAAAATACAATTTTCACGATTACATAATTCCTAGATCACATAGAAAATAATTACCTTTGTTTTATGTCAACTACACTGCTTAAAAAGCCAGCTAGCCATTTTCATGTAAGTTCCTAAGCATCTCTTTTTTCATGCTTCTAGTGACAGGAGTTTTCAGACCAATTTTTTCATTGAACTAGGTGTCACTTGATCAGGAATGATGTTTGGAGGCCTAGCCTTGCAAGCGGAAGGGGGGCTAAATGAAAGGGCTGACTGTTTTGTCAGTGACATTTGGAGAGTTTCTCTCTTTCTTCTTACCACTTTTTTTTGTTCTTTGAAGGACTGCAGACACAGAGTCGAGTTGAGTTGTATGCATTTGGTCATAGACAATTCCAGAACATAAATCATTGAAATTCTCCAATTTCCTCTCAGCTTGAAGATATTCTAGTGTATTTTCTTTTCTATTAGCCAGTTCATAATGAAGGCATTTGGAAATTACCTTTATGTCAGCGTTGATAGCTCGTATATGAGACGATCTAGCAGATTCAATAACGGTTGGTTCCGATTACAAGTGCTTAGCTCCTTCGTTACTTATTGTTTCCATACTACTCAGCACTGTAGCAGTAGCAACCTCGTGTCCAACCTCGTGTCCTAAGCATTGATTATTACTTATAATCTTTTACCCCAGTTCTAAATATATCCCTATTCAAATCATTAATTAATTTCAATTTTAACGATGTCCATAATTGACTCAATTATGGCCATCCATTTATGGCATGCAAAATCATATCAATTGCACCCCAATTTCTTAATATTAAATCCTTAACATTACCCTTACCCCACGTTATACGTTCGCTTATTCAACGCAAAATATACGTTAGACTCGAATAGTCTAACTCGTAGCACAAAGATAAATTATCACAACATATAGACAAATAAAATAGATCTAATCATAATAGGGGTGAAACTTGCATAAAACTACCCATGTCATGGATCTAAAGGTGTCAACTTGTTTGGTTAAATGTCACAACTCACATAATATGATCATAACCCAATTTCATGTATAAACTTGCATATGTGGTTTATGCAACATAATGATGGTGTGAACTAGCATCTAACACATAGAACTCACACATGTCATAGCATAATTCTAGATCTAAATAGATGTCATAATTCTAGATCTAAATAGATGTCATACAATATGTGAGATTATACATACTAATAAATCTAAACTTGCATAGGTACATGTGATTTATCATGTGAATCATCATAGCCCAAACATATATATAATCAACATCATGATTTGATCAAGCATAAGCTAACTATAACATAAATAACGTCATGACTTTGTAACATTGCAACTTAGCATAGAAACTTGCAACCTATATAATATTATCATAGCATGATTTACAACATATAGGATATCATCATCACATAACATAGGATTTACAACATACATGATAGCATAGGGTTTACAACAACATATATGACAATTCACATCATTTTCTTATGATCCATATCACATCTTAATCTAATTAGTTTGCTAATATTCTTGTTAAGATCATCATACTAACAATTAGAAAAGAAAGAGAGTCTTGATTTGCTTTAGAGTTGAGTAGAATTTGGGTTTTGATTAGCTTTCTTCCTTCTTAGTTGGCGGCGGCTACACTGAGTTCCATGGCGACGGTATGACGGCGGCTATTCTATTTTTCATGTGAGTTTAGAGTAAGAGACTACCTAGGTATATATAGAGTTTAGGATTTATTTAGGCCGTCAGATCAACTCAGAACTAACCTGAACCGTTAAATTAGCCAACTCAGCCCTAAAGACACATCAGCAGCTCAAGATTGGGCTCAGCCAAAACCTGGCCGACTGGACCAGGTCGACACCCAGGTCGACTGCGCAGTCGACCTGGTCCCTGGGGTGTCGACTGCCAGTCGACTCCTCGGTCGACCTGGGTGCTGGGCGGGAAATTTCCCGCCTAGCCTGTTTGACTTCAAAATTTGAATTTTCTCAAATCTGTTTTGAATTTTCTGAAACTTCCGATGGCCATATCTCCTTCATATGAAGTCCAAATCACGCAAACTCGGAATCTATTTCAACCAGAATTCCGAGACGAACACAATGGCGCAACCCATTTCACACAATTCTCATGTTTGAGATTAGTTATTCTTTAATTTGTGAATATTTATATTAACAGAATTACGGGGTGTTACATTCTCCCCACCTTAAAGGATTTCGACCTCGAAATCTTCAAGTCAAGATGAATGTATATCCTAACATCCAATAGTCCATCTACTCAACCATCAAACACAGGCATCCATTGTCCTTATAGACTTCTAATGCTTTCATGTTTAAATGCACAGTGTGTGTATATGTCCATATCTAATGCAAAATCAGACTGTACACTGATTCAGTTGACCTCCTTAATGCAAATCATGATAGTGCCATGCGTCCATTATGTATGCAAAAGTTCCTTAATGCTACATATTATCTCTATATGCGTGCACAATTATCATCTAAATGCAGCATCCATATGATAAAAAAATCCTCATACATCCATTTTACTAAATACATCCATATATATGCAATATGCAATATGAAGTGACTGAGCCGATCTAGTGCCTAATAGTGTGTGTATATACGTCCACGAGCAACCACTAGCAAACACTTGCATCCACTTTGCATCCATCATACATAACATGTCTCAAACACATGTTTCAACCATAGGATTATCCTAACTAAACGTCAAAGATACTAGCGAGAGGATACCCTAAAGGTAAGATAAGTACAAGCTAAGCGATAAAGGAGAAATTAAATGACATACCCTCAAAAAGAAAAGGGTACAACGAACGCATCTTCTCTTCTATCTCCCAAGTAGCATTGCTCTCATCATCTCCCCATTGCACTTTGACTAGTCTGACCTCTCGATTTCTCAGCTTCTTAATCTATGACCCAAGAATGCGCGTAGGAGCTCGTCGAATCGTCGCATCACGCTCTATCTCCACCTCTCCAAGCAAGCTCGGCTCTACCACTTCCGCGGTCTCGTGCAAGCACTTCCTCAAATGTGACACATGGAATACGTCGTGTACACCACTAAGTCTCTCAGGCAACTCCACTCTATACGCCATCTGTCCAATCTTCTCCTTAATAGGAAACGGCCCTACAAACCTTGGTGCTAATTTCCCAACGGACCCAAAGCGAACAACGTTCCGTAATGGAGATACTTTGATAAAGACCATGTCCCCAACATCAAACTCAAGATCTGTCCTCCTTTTATCTGCACAAGATTTCTGCCTATCTTGCGTCGTCTTCATCCTCCTTCGAATCAAGTCGATCTTTTCCGAAGTCTCTCTAATCATATCGGGCCCAAGTAAGATCTTATCCGTAGATTCCCACCAACATGTAGGTGAACGACAAGGTCGTCCATAAAGAGCTTCGAAAGGTGCCATGCCAATGCTAGATTGAAAGCTATTATTATATGCGAACTCTACCAACGGAAGATGCTCTTCCCACGTACCCCCAAAGTCTAGGATACATAGCCTCAAAAGGTCTTCTAGAATACGATTCACCCTCTTGGTTTGGCCATCCGTCTGAGGATGATATGCGGTGCTCAAACATAATTGAGTCCCTACCGCCTCTTGCAAGCTCTTCCAAAATTCGCTAGTGAAGATAGGTTCGCGGTCGCTTACTATGTTAGAAGGAACACCATGCAAACGAACTATCTCTCGGACGTATACAGAAGCTAACCATGGAGCAGTCCTTTTACTCTTCACGGGAATAAAATGGGCGCTTATCGTAAGTCTATCTACTGTAGCCCAAATCCCCGTATTACCCTTCCTTGATCTTGGTAATCCATCCACAAAATCCATCGAGACACTATCCCACTTCCATTGCAGAACCTCCAATGGGTGAAGCAACCTACCGGGTTTCTTTTGCTCCGCTTTTACATGTTGGAACACCAAGCATCTAGCGACATACTCGGCAACATCCCTCTTCATACCGGCCCAAAAGAAAACTCGCTTCATGTCTTTGTACATCTTGTCCCCGCCGGGATGAATGGTTATCTTCGAATGATGTGCTTCGTCAAGAATAGTCTTCCTCAAGTCCTCGTCTCGTGGTACACAAAGTCTACTATCCCTATGTAACCAACCCTTATCATCTAGGGTATACCTACAGAGATGGCTTGATGACTCCCCTCTTTTGAGCTTTTCTACTAACTCAAGCAACTGTGGGTCGTCTCGCTGTGCCTCACCAATCCGTTCCAAAAGCGTAGGTCTGACCTCCAAGAATGCTAGCAAACCGGGTATAAAGTCAACGGAAGGTCTAAAGTCAAACATAGAGATGAATTCTAAGTTTCGCCGCTCAACAAACAATAGGCTCAAGGACAACCTTTTCCTACTTAAGGCGTCTGCCACCACGTTAACCTTGCCAGGGGTATATGTTATTTCGAAATCGTAGGACGCTAAGAACTCCATCCATCTTTGCTGCCTTAAGTTCAAGTCCTTCTGAGAGAATAAGTATTTTAAAGATTTGTGGTCAGTGAACAATTCGAATTTCTCGCCAAGAAGGTAATGACACCAAGACTTAAGCGAGAAAACAATAGCGGCCAACTCTAAGTCATGTGTAGGGTAATTTTTCTCATGCGCTCTCAACTGTCTTCCCCCATAGGCTATTACCCTTCCCTCTTGTATTAGGACTGCGCCTAGTCCTGTCCCACAAGCGTTAGTATAAACGGTAAATGGCTTACTCCCATCTGGCAATACTAAGACTGGGGCTGTGGTCAAAGCTCTCTTTAAACGTTGGAACGCATCATCACAATCTACGTCCCACGCGAAGACTAGTTTCTTCTTCGTCAGGCGTGTCAATGGAGCTGATATTTTTGCGAAGTCTTTGATAAACTTCCTATAGTAGCCAGCCAACCCCAAGAAACTCCTTACTTCGGTAGCATTTTTAGGGACCTTCCAATCCTGGATGGCCACCACCTTCGCGGGATCCACAGCTACCCCTTCTTTGGAAACCACGTGCCCTAAGAATTGCACTTCCTCTCTCCAGAAGTGACACTTAGTAAATTTAGCTTTAAGGTTATGCGCTCGTAGAGTCTCCAACACTTCCCTAAGATGTAGGGCATGCTCTTCTTAATTCTTAGAAAAGATCAAGATGTCGTCTACAAAGACCACCACGAATTTATTAAGGTACTCCCTAAACACCCTACTCATCAAATCAACAAAGTATGCGGGGGCGTTTGTCAAACCGAAGGGCATTACTAGACATTCATAGAAACCGTCCGGAGTCCTAAAGGCAGTCTTGTCAATGCTATCCTCTTCCACTCTCAACTGATGAAAACCAGTGGCTAAGTCCAACTGCGAAAACACTGAGGCGCCAACTAACTGATCGAAGAGATCGTCAATCCTCGGTAGTGGGTGTCTGTTCTTCTTAGTAAGCTTATTAAGTTCTCTATAGTCCATACAAAGTCTAAGGGACCCATCCGCCTTCGTGGCAAATACTACTGGAGCACCCCATTCCGATATACTACGTCTTATGAACCCCTTCTCAAGCAACTCCTTCACTTGCTTATTGAGTTCCCTCCTTTCACGAGGAGCCATGTGGCGTACTGGCAAAGATACTGGTTTTGCATTATCCACAAGATATATTCGAAAATCTGTCTCCCGCTTCGGAGGCAAGCTCTTCACCTCCTCAAACACATCCGAGTATTCTCGGACCACTCTAACAAATTGTAGATTTTCCACCGACGCGTCAAGCGATTCTAGATAACTTAGCATAACAGAATTATGGGATTACAAAAGATTTCGAGAGCGTTGCCAAGGCGAGTCATGAGCCTAACTACTCTCCTTTCACAATAAGGAACGGGCCCATTTTTGGATAACCAATCCATTCCTAAAATTAGCCCATAGCCCGTGAAGCCCAAAACATAAGCATCACATCTAAACTCAACGCTAAGTATAGAAATTTTCAAATCCAAACATATCATGGACAAATAAGCTGAGCCCCCAATTGGATTCGAAACAACTAAGGGATCCTCTATTAAACTGGTGTTTAAGTGCAGTGATTCAACTAATGATGTAGAGATAAATGAATGCGATGCGCCCGAATCGAATAAGGTACGGACAGGATGATCAAACAGAAAAACTAAGCTTTCAACAGAAATGGTTCTACCTCGTTCTTGCAGCGGTGGGACCGCGAGAGCCTGAACTTATCCCCTTGCCTTCCCTGGTGCCATAAGAGCCTGCCCCTGTCCTCCCGAGGTAGACCCTGCCCTCTGCCCCTTCTTTGGGCAGTCCTTCACTAGATGTCCCGCTTCACCACAGTGAAAACATCCAGTCTTCTTTTTCTTTCTGCAATCCTTGCTGAGATGGCCTGGTGTCCCGCAGTTAAAGCATCTTTTCTTTCCTTTGCCATTATTGTCTTTTCCACCCTTCTTCTTTTGCCGTTGAGGTTTCTTCTGATCCCCTTTCTTCTCGGGTGCCTTATTAGCATTAGCGCCTTTCTCCTCGTGCATGAGTGCCATGTCTACTAGCTTCTCAAAGGTGGCCCCCATAGGGATGTGGGTCATATCCAACCCTTGCAATGGCTCATTCAAGCCATTAACGAACCTCAGAGCCTTCTTCTCCGGCGTGTTCACTAAGTCCAAGCCAAACCTTGCTAACTGATTAAATTTGTTGACATATTCTTTCACTGATGAGCTTCCTTGCTTTAATGTCAAGAACCTTTCCATATATAGATTCTCTTCTGCACTTTAGAGAAACTTTGCCTCAAACCTACGTCTGAAATCCGCCCAAGAATCAACAGGACGCTCCCCATTAGTGACCTCCCACCAAAACGAGGCCTCTCCCTTCATTAACCAAGCTGCTAATTTGACTTTCCTCCCTTCTTCTACTTCAAAGATTTCTAGCAATTCTTCCACCTCCTTAAGCTAATCTCTAGCTTCCACAAACGTTTCTGACCCTTGAAAAGGTTTTCCACCCATAGCCTTAAATTTCTTGCATGTCTTTGCAAAAGTATCAGCGCGAGGAGGGGAAGGAGGAGGAGCGGGTGCAACTGGTGGTGGAGGAACATTGGCTGGACCTGCAGCGGCCCTAGCCTCTAATAACCTCCTATACCATCCTTGTATAGTTACACCATCCGGAAGGTTAAGATCATCAGCCATGCTGAAATGAAAAAGGAAAGATTCAAAATGGAGAATTCGAAAGATAAAGATATATGGCTATTGGGGATTATATTTTTCATAAAAACTTTCCTCTTTAAATTACTCATCAAGACATGTTTTTGAAAACACTTCTTCCAAAAATACTTTAGAAAAATAGTTTTTCTAAAAATTTTATCTGTTCTGGTAACCTTAAGCTCTGATACCACATGCAACACCCCACGTCCATTAATGTCACTCAAAAAGGGAATGCATTAACTTCCATGGAGGTTTTAAGTGAATATAGAACAGAAAAATTACAACAAGACAGATAATAAGTAGTACTTGGAAATCTAAAACTTTATTTCATTGCAGCGGAAATTAAACATGTTTGTTACATCATAAAACCATAAATCAGAGTCAAGTACAATATCCATCTTGATAAAACAAAATACATAATCCCATTACATAAATATCCATTAAAGAAGATAACAAGATGGACCTTACTTCAGCGGTCCAAGCTTTCCAAAAGAGAGAATAAGCAATTCAATCAGACTCCACTAGAGCTGGGTCCACCCTGAGGACCTGGAGGGGGAAAAGATAGAAATAGAGTGGGTCAGACATAAAGTCTGGCGAGTATGATAATTCTAACAATACTATTATCAAAATAACTAGACTAAGGCATAAGCTGGAAAACAAGGAAATGTCTATGAACTATTGGGCATGGAAGAGCAGATAAAGATAACGTTAAAGGCACACCTAATTACTAACGAATATTTACTACGCTGCACCACACCAGTCACCCTAAAGGTTGATCCCACTTGCTCCACTTAGAAATTTTATAAATAGCTTCGTGTACCCCTAGCTGACTACATAGGTGCCGCCTACCCCTATCTCCGCTAGGTGTACCCCACTACCCACTTTTGATCGGCTCCCTACTCGTAGATACCTGTGCTGGCTCCACAGTGGGGTGTATCACTCCCCTAAAGTGGCAACCCGATACAACTTGAGGATGCACGGCTTATACCTACACGATGCAATAACGTCTTACCTACCAGCCCGGGTCCACACATGCATATGAAACCCGTTGGACTTGCGTTGCCACCGCTAACCCATTTGTCCTCTTATAGTCAAACCCAGTATGCGTGTCCCGTCCTCGACTTGGGTCGAGCCCACAAAGATACTTTTGGGTTACTGGTTGAAATGGACACCCACAAGCTATCCACCTAAGCTTGTCCCCACTAGTATATCCCACTTAACCCTCTTCTTAGTCATGTTCATTTACATGTATGTTTGGTTAAGTCTTACTAATCGTATTTCAAATGCCACAAAAGGCACTCACTAGATTCCTCATGCCACCCAAGGCACCTACTTAACCCCCATGTCCCACCTTACATGTTTATCTGGTTAAGTATTTCTTAATTCATTAAGGCCATAACCTTATAAAGACCTCTCACATCAGACTGGCATTTATGGCAGCTGGATTTGCCGGGCGGGTCCGGGCAGTCTTACGCCATAAAAGAGTCTGACCTCGTGTCTTTACAACTGTTATGCTTTAATTTGGGCCTAGGACCTCTCACATTGGGCTGACATTTGTGACTACTGGATTTGCCGGTCGGGTCCGGGTAGGTTTACGTCACAAATGAGTCAGACCTCGTGTCCTAAGCATTGATTATTACTTATAATCTTTTACCCCAGTTCTAAATATATCCCTATTCAAATCATTAATTAATTCCAATTTTAACGATGTCCATAATTGACTCAATTATGGCCATCCATTTATGGCATGCAAAATCATATCAATTGCACCCTAATTTCTTAATATTAAATCCTTAACATTACCCCTACCCCACGTTATACGTTCGCTTATTCAACGCAAAATATACGTTAGACTCGAATAGTCTAACTCATAGCACAAAGATAAATTATCACAACATATAGACAAATAAAAAAGATCTAATCATAATAGGGGTGGAACTTGCATAAAACTACCCATGTCATGGATCTAAAGGTGTCAACTTGTTTGGTTAAATGTCACAACATACATAATATGATCATAACCCAATTTCATGTATAAACTTGCATATGTGGTTTATGCAACATAATGATGGTGTGAACTAGCATCTAACACATAGAACTCACACATGTCATAGCATAATTCTAGATCTAAATAGATGTCATAATTCTAGATCTAAATAGATGTCATACAATATGTGAGATTATACATACTAATAAATCTAAACTTGCATAGGTACATGTGATTTATCATGTGAATCATCAAAGCCCAAACATATATATAATCAACATCATGATTTGATCAAGCATAAGCTAACTATAACAAAAACAATAACATCATGACTTTGTAACATTGCAACTTAGCATAGAAACTTGCAACCTATATAATATTATCATAGCATGATTTACAACATATAGGATATCATCATCACATAACATAGGATTTACAACATACATGATAGCATAGGGTTTACAACAACATATATGACAATTCACATCATTTTCTTATGATCCATATCACATCTTAATCTAATTAGTTTGCTAATAATCTTGTTAAGATCATCATACTCACAATTAGAAAAGAAAGAGAGTCTTGATTTGCTTTAGAGTTGAGTAGAATTAGGGTTTTGATTAGCTTTCTTCCTTCTTAGTTGGCGGCGGCTACACTGAGTTCCATGGCGACGGTATGACGACGGCTATTCTATTTTTCATGTGAGTTCAGAGTGAGAGACTACCTAGGTATATATAGAGTTTAGGATTTATTTAGGTCGTCAGATCAACTCAGAACTAACCTGAACCGTTAAATTAGCCAACTCAGCCCTAAAGACACATCAGCAGCTCAAGATTGGGCTCAGCCAAAACCTGGCCGACTGAACCAGGTCGACATCCAGGTCGACTGCGCAGTCGACCTGGTCCCTGGGGTGTCGACTGCCCAGTCGACTCCCCAGTCGACCTGGGTGCTGGGCGGGAAATTTCCCGCCTAGCCTGTTTGACTTCGAATTTTGAATTTTGAATTTTCTGAAATCTGTTTTGAATTTTCTGAAACTTCCGATGGCCATATCTCCTTCATATGAAGTCCAAATCACGCAAACTCGGGCTCTATTTCAACCAGAATTCCGAGACGAACACAATGGCACAACCCGTTTCCCACAATTCTCACGTCTGAGATTAGTTATTCTTTAATTTGTGAATATTTATATTAACAGAATTACGGGGTGTTACATATACCCTCTTGTGTATGGGCTGCGTTGAACCTGTTGGGTTGCTTTGCTTTGTCTGTAATATCTATTGCACTTGGCTATGTGACCTTGTTTTATTTGTGTTGTTTTACTGGCATGTTATACTGCTGGCCATGTGCATTGTGGTGCTTGTGCATGTTTTTCTTGCCACTTTCATGTGTTTTTGATGTGCTTGTTCACTTTATTTTGTCATGCAGCATATATTGTAGCTATTCACCTACTCTTGCCATTACTGCATATGCTACCGGCTTGTACTTAGGCATTGATACTTGTTGTATTCATTAGCCTTGCTGCACTTTGTTGTTTCCTTGTACATTTACTGATCACTTTTGTATCTCTTACTTTGTTGCATTGCCGGCCTGATTCGTTTTGCTTGTTGTGATTGTTATGTTGACATTTTCATGCATTCGCTGGTTGACTTGAATAATTTGTACTCGTTTTGTTGTCGTCTGTTTAGCTGCATATGCACTTAATGATTTTAAGCATATACTTGTATACACATATAAATGTATATGTATATTTGTATTTGTACTTCTCCATGTATGATATATATATATATATATATATATATATATATATTGAACGACAGACATGAAATTCATGAATTTCTGTCATGGCCAAAATATAATTGCACTGAGTTATAGACCTATGCAGTTGTCCATGGGTAAAATGATATGTACTTGGCAATTATGATATTAAAAGTGAATCGCTGTGAATATTATACGTTGACCGAGACATATAAGCATATATTTTGGGTTTCTAATGGATGCTTTCGGATATGGATATCGCCATATCTGTACCTGCATCCGAAATCATTTTTGGATATTGGATATCCATATCCGCGAATATGGACGGATATCAAATGATTATCCTATCCACTAGTAATCGGTAAATCAAGAAACATAAATGAGAAAATTTAAGTCTAATGCACATATTTTACCATTCCGTTGGTTATTATAGTGTTAGAAATTAACAAATATAATAATAAACAGTTTTGAGCAGTTAATATGTATTTTAGCATAAAATATGAACTTCAAACTTAATAAAACAATAAATTTATGTCTTTACAAGTACTAAATGCTAAAATTTAAGCTACAATTTTGAAAAAGTTTGGATGGATAATTTTTGGATGCAGATGTCTTCATATCCACATTCACATCCCTTTTTTTAGATATCGGATATTTATCTGCTTTTCAGATGCGGACGAACTTCAGATTTTCCAGGTATCCGTTGACAACCCTACATATATTTGACCCTGTGAGATACAACCCGAAAATCCAAGGCAAATAAAACTTTAAAATAAATTTATATTCACCAACATTTAAATCTATTTTTGTTCCATTTTACTATGTGTGTTTCTTTGACAGGTATACAAGAGACTGGACTGGTTATAAAAGCAAAAGAAGACCCAGCGTGTATCAATGTGTGTATATGTAATTGAGTGATGTAGTGATGAATATATGGATATGTGAATTGTACAATACTGGAGTCTGAAAGTTTGTACTATTTCAAATACTAAAATAAAATATTTGATTGAATAAAAATACTATTTGAATATTAAATTCTGTGAAATGGCATTTTATTTGATACAAATATTTATTTCTATATGAAATGCAATGTAGAATAATATTATTACAAACATATTTATATATAATAGTATATATGTTTGTTATGAAACAAAAATCATATTGTTACACTCAACAATCTCCTCCTTTCGATGATGACAAACATAAACTAAAATTTTGAATGTGATAAATGTGTTTGATTGTGAGTTGTAGTACTCTCCCTATTTATATGCTCCTCCTACAACTGAACTCCCTTTCATAGATGCATATGATAGATTTTAAATTCAATTGAATTTCAAATATTAAAATATTCTTAATTTATTTCACTTACCAATCAAAATCTTGATCATTCTTCCCTTTTTGTTATCATCAAAAGAATAATAGAAATCAAAATAGTGATGAACATAGACTAAAAATATAAATTCAAATCAAGAGTGAAAATATATATCGTAAACCTCATTTAATCAAACAAAAATCATAATATTCTTCAAATTAGAAGTAAGTTTAATTTTTTAGAATGAAGGATTTACTATCATTTTTATTTTTTGGCAAGGCTGACCGGTTTTTATAGTGATTCGTAACACTATTTTATTAAGAAAAGATGAAATACATGAGACGGCAGGTAATATACAAAATGCATATCAACTCATAGCTTCCACATAGGGAAGACAAAATACAATTTTCACGATTACATAATTCCTAGATCACATAGCAAATAATTACCTTTGTTTTATGTCAACTACACTGCTTAAAAAGCCAGCTAGCCATTTTCATGTAAGTTCCTAAGCATCTCTTTTTTCATGCTTCTAGTGACAGGAGTTTTCAGACCTGTTTTTTCATTGAACTGGGTGTCACTTGATCAGGAATGATGTTTGGAGGCCTAGCCTTGCAAGCGAAATGGGGGCTAAATGAATGGGCTGACCGTTTTGTCAGTGACATTTGGAGAGTTTCTCTCTTTCTTCTTACCACTTTTTTTTGTTCTTTGAAGGACTGCAGACACAGAGTCGAGTTGAGTTGTATGCATTTGGTCATAGACAATTCCAGAACAGAAATCATTGAAATTCTCCTATTTCCTCTCAGCTTGAAGATATTCTAGTGTATTTTCTTTTCTATTAGCCAGTTCATACTGAAGGCATTTGGAAATTACCTTTATGTCAGCGTTGATAGCTCGTATATGAGCCGATCTAGCAGATTCAATAACGGTTGGTTCCGATTGCAAGTGCTTAGCTCCTTCGTTACTTGTTGTTTCCATACTACTCAGCACTGTAGCGGTAGCAGACTTATTTCCTCCTACAATGTTAACTTCTTTCTGCACCACCTCCTGAGTTGCATCTGGCATTGCTGGACTAATCGTGTCCTTATTTCCTGCATGTTCATGCACTCTTGTATTTGCAGTTCCAATAGCAGTTGGGGTAGCAAAATATTTAGACAGAAAATCATCAACCATAGTTATTTGCTTAGCTTGAGAATTCAGTTTGAAACCAGCATTCACATCGGATTCAAGTTGTATGCCTTCATTTTGACTTAATGAAATATTGCATTTTGCATTCTCAAAGGACACATTTATATCAGTTTCACCTTTCCAACCATCAAAATTCCTACCAATAGATACAATCTCTCCATCTTCAATTTCATTGTTTATTACATATGGAGTGTTGTCTACCTCATGAACATGTAAAAAGGAAAACCCATTAGAGGTACTTACTGCTGTTTTAGCTAGCACCACTGGATTGTCATCAACTATTACTTATTTCCCCTTATCCCATTCCGTTACAATTCTAACTGGATTTTTCCTCTTGCTTATCCTAGTCCAGGTACTTGCCTTAGTTGGAATTGCATTGCGTGATCGTTGAAAAACTTTGTTTGCTTGACCGTTCTCAACTGCATCGGAAACAACACAACTTTTCTCTTTTGGCTTACTATTTAGTTTTATCTGATTCTTTGTGCCATCACAACAGCCCAATCCTTCAGCAACTTTTTCAACATCTTTTACTTTTTGACTTTGGCATTTGCTATTTGAGTGTCCGAATACATTGCACATAAGACATACTTCAGGCTTCCAGAGATAGAAAACTTTAACTATTTGAATAGTACCATCTAAGTTGCAAACTGGAAATGAGTCAGGTAGTGGGGAGTTTGCAGACACTTCCACCATGCTCTTGGCATATTCAAGCCTGTTAATACTTTCGGTATTTGTATCCATACACAAAAATCTCCCTACTCGTGTTGCCAACCAGCTTATCCCTCTCTTTGACCATGCTACCAGTGGAATGTTGAAAAGTTTGATCCACACTGGAACAACTTTAACACAGTTCACGACATTACACACACTAGGCATCCACTGCTTAACAATGAATAATTTATTTCGAATAATGACAGAGTCCGCCTCGAGAACTCTAATACGGTCGGCCATCGAAGAAAATTGAAAGAAAAAATCACCCCATTCGATTTAATTTCAATATTACCTTGTGGCCTCCAGTGATTTTTCAGGTAGTTGACTACAGCGTAGTAAGCCAGCGGTTCATCTAAGAAGAACCCTACTAGATATCCATTCCATTGATCCGAACTAGCTTGAACTATATCTTCTATTGGTATGAGATTTTCTCCATTAAATTTTAGTTCAATACCATCAGCTTGAAAAGAACCGGTATTCTTTGGCTTTGAAGCAAAATGAGATGATCATTTTTGTATAGGAATTGGATATGGGTTGGGATTGGCCATGGGTGGAGATGGGCTTGGTGAGAGGTTGGGGTTAACGATAGGAGGCGGAGGGACCGACGAAAGTGGCGAAGGTTTAGGTGGTTGAATTAGCGAGGGGTTGGGGTTATCAGTGGGACGCGGAGGGTCCGACGATGGTGGAATAGGTTTAGGTAGTGGATCTGGAGTTTGAAGATGAGTAGCGTCGGATTTTGGGGATTTTGAGCAATGGTTGTCGCCATTTTTGAGGAGTTATAAGATTGTTTTTCTTACGATCAATTTTATAAAATGATGAAAGTTTTTTTTTCAAATATAAGGATATGAATTATAAAATTTTCAAATAAAATTTAAGCACAAATAATTTAATCACTTTCCAACCATGCATGACTGCTAGGACTTTTAAATGGGGTTAGCAGTAACTTAAAATCTGTTAAATAGTTTCTAAGCATGTATAATCATTAGGACTTTTAAACAAGATTAGAATAATGCTAAACATTTATCCTCTCTTATATAAGTTCCATCCATGCATAACCGTGTGGACTTTTAATTGAGAATGGAAGCATATATACATAAATTAAGGTGATTTACCCATGCATAACCGTGAACTCTTCTACATGAGAGTGAATACGAAGGATAAAGGTTTTTTTTCAAAAAAACATATCCTTATATCCAAAAACAATTTAAACTCTCTACGTTATATAAAACGATGATGAATGATAGAAAGACGGTAGAAAAAGAAGATGATCGTGATATAAGCGCTAATTCAAAGATTGAATGATCTTGTTTCTTACATAAATTCTGCACATATTTTTTCGGGTTTATAATTGGGTTAACATTTTCCCCCTAGAGTGCATTTGTGTCGAAGACATGATATGCTCTGGAATTGTTACTATGTGCGCTTTTTGATGGAACTATTTGAAGTGGAGAGATTAGCTTTCCTTATGGAACCTTCATGTATTAAAGACCATAAACTCGACACTTTCAACTGGAGTTTATGTTGGTCATCAAATTAGGCTTTCTTATCTTCAAATTTTCTCCATGGACTTCGAATTATAAACATATGCTACTGGGTCAAGAAAGCCGATTTTTCATCGAGTAATGATGGACCAGTACTGGTCCATGGGTGATGGACCGGTACCGATCCTTGTACTTAGCAAATTTTTTGCTATTTTCCCACTTTAAATGCAGCCCAATCCATCTTTTATTTTATTATTTCCTGTTGTTAAAACCTAGGGTCCTTTTTGTTGATGACAAAGGGGAAGAAAAATATATAGCGTATATACAGGGGGAGCAATATATTCAGGAGGAGCATATGTAAAATTTAAATAAGTTATCTTATATACATACATACATATATATATACATACATACATACATATACATATATCTTAAGTCCTATATAGTTTTCATCATCAAAAAGGGGGATATTGTTAGAACTTCCATTTTTGGACTAGATTTTGATTACGACAACTATTATCGACAATATTGTTTGCTAACATCTTTTACAGGAAAAAGGTGAACAATATAGTCTAAATACACGAAGATTCGACAAGATGATGTGTTGATATATTTAGTATGAAATCAAGTCAGCGTTTAGATGGTAATTACTATTAAAATCTCTCCGATAAGTGTGTATACATATATTATAAACACTATTTTTCAATAAGACTGAAAAGGCATGTGCAGATTGTGTGAATCAGATGTTTGAACTGGAATTTCAGACGTTTGAATGCTAAATGTTCAATATTTCAATTTTGAATATTCAAACGTCTAAAATTCCAATTCAGACATCTGAATAGGCATATGTGTGTACATGTCCGTCCATTTTAATTTATAGCCGTTTTTAGCCTTCTGAATTATAAATTCAGAAGGCTGAACTGAAAGGTTATGATTTTTTAAAGAGTCATAACTCTTTAATCCAAGAGTTATGACCATTTCTTTTGATCAAACCTTTTTAAGAACAATTGCAATGTTTTATTTATTATAAATACACTTCATAATCATTTATTTTAATCATCAAACTTTCTTGAATTATCTGTTCTGTGATTCTGAACTACTTTTTAATCTAATTCACTTGTGCTCTCAAGTATTCAATATTTCATGATTATAAATCACCTTCCTTATCTATTCTTCACTTTCTTTCCAATATATACACAAAGAAGAAGATTATAGCAAGGGTGTTCTCAAATTGTGACTCATCGGTGTTATTCGGAACACATTCCCAATCGAAACAATCTTTTGTATTTGTTGAAATCTTGTTCTACTGTTCAGGCAAGAAGTCCTCTTCGGTTATTGAGGCGAAATCCTATTTTGTTGCTTAGTGTTATAATACATGTTCCTTCGGATTAAATTAATGTGTTGGTTAGTGAAATTCCAGAAGGAGTCTGGGACTGGACGTCGGACGGTGCTCAGAACTAGTATAAAAAACCCTGGTGTCATTTACTTTAATTTATTGCATTTACTCTACTTATTTTTGATATTAGTTATATAAAGTTTTCTCATTAATTTTTTACTTGCATACCTATATCAAGAATAATATATCACATTATCAAACTTCCACATATACACACATTTCCATATTACTCGATCCTACTCGCCCTTTTCACGGCCTACCACTAACTTGATAGTACCGAATACATTATCACCATAGTTATGATTGACATCCATCCCGAAGCATAAATAATCAATGGGTCAACTATCCTAAATTGGTGTAAACATACCCTAATGGGTGCGACCCACATATCCCTTTTGTATCTCCCCTGATTTTAGTCATTACTAACTGATGAGACTAGAAGCTACGTTTTTACCTTTCAAACATGGAATATTTCATCTTTGAATGTTCGTCGCCTTCAATGGTGATGTACTGATAACATTCAACCATACATGTCGTTCAGGAACAGAACGAACCAAAGGCATTACCTCTACTACTTCCCTAGGATTAGTAGTAAGTAACCCTTACACTCTCAATACTTTATCTTTGCACAACTATACCTGCAGATTCTAGTTCGACCGCAAAGTCGGTTCGAAGTGGTTTTGGATCTCATTCCAATCCTGGTCCCTTGAACCAACACAATATAAGTTAAAAGCAAAATTATTGATAATCGTTCTTTAATTATCAATGTATTGTTGTACAATTAAGTATATTAGCAGCACAAACTCTTTTTATTAAATCGATCATTAAAACATTTCATCGATTCTTAAAAAATGATTTCATATACTTATCTCAATGGGACGCCATAGATGGCCTACTACAACGAAAATCCAAGGTGTTGCTAGCTACAATGTAACGATAGGTATGCTGATTTTTATCTATTGCAACACACGCTTCAAGGTGTTAGCATAGAAAATCCAATGTGTTGCAGCAGTCACGTGAATAAAATTACCAATCCGGGTGATTAAGATCCAACGGTCCATGTTACCAATCCGCATGAAATAATCTTTTACGCGGGACGCAAAAACAAAAAAAAAGTGGCAAAATACTTAACAAAATATTCAAGGGTTTCAGTCTAAAACTTAACAAAATACTCCGCCGCTCAACCTCTCAAACACCACTCGCAGGGGCTAAAAGTTCAAGTTTACAAGCTTAATTGTGGTTCGATTACGGCAAATTCAAGTTCAAGCTCAATTAGGGCTTCGGTGTTTCAATTAGGTCTTCAATTGAGGTTCATTTGGGTTTCAAATTTCAGTTAGGGCTTCGATTTAATTTGCTGCTTAAGATATTGCTCAATGTATAACCTTATTGGGTTAAGTTCGCGGGCCTATATGTAAATATTACCCACCCCCTCTATTTTACTTAACCCACCCACTACCCACCCAATTTTACTTAACCCTAACTTAAGTTCATAATCATACAATCATTATAGATTAAATTAGGTTAAGTAGTCCAATTCATTACCATGTCCAATTATGATTATAATGGGCTAGACCTCCCACATTAGGCCTACAACGTGTGGATGCTGGATATGCCGGTTGGGTACGGGCAGTCTTATTCCACGGTTGGGTCTAACCTCGTGTCTTAGCCCGAATTGTATTTGCACACTTAGACCTCTCACATTAGGTTCAACCTTAGTGGCTGCTGGATATGACGGTCGGGTCCGGGCAGACTTCCACCACTAATGCAATCTAACCTCGTGTCATAAGTGCAATTACAATTCCTAATTGTAATTACTAGACATTCCATTTTTATTCAAATCTACCTATGTCATTATAGGTGATTATTTCTCTTTTTCCTGATATTTAATTATATGCCCAATTCACTATTCAGATTATGTACTTTTACGCCCCTTTTCAATTGACCTTTTAATTATGCACCATACGCTCCTTTTTCCCATGTCATAAACCAAGGCATATATATATTTATTATGCACAAACCCAAACCCACATATTTTCCAATTTATGCCTAAAATCCATATTCATATATGTTCCAATTTATGTCCAAAATCAATATTTAGACTTGTCCCATTTTATACCCGATTCCATATTTACATTTATTCCAATGCATGCCTAAATTCATATTATCCAACAAGACATATGCCCCCAAACCCATATCCGTATATTTCCAAATTTATGCCCAAATTTAGATCCATATTTTCCAATATCAATTATGCCCCAAATTATGTCTTTCCCCATTATTCCCAATTCGCACGTTCGCATTTTTTTAGCGTTAGGCCTAGGCTCAAAGGTAGCTTGGCTATATAAAAATAAAAAAGGAAAAGAGGGAGAGAAGAGAATCGAGAACATGCATAATAACGAATCAATAATAATAAACTGATAGAAAAAGGCATAAATTGAATAGGCATAATATGACAAGATTTAGCATGGCGGCAATATGAACATATAAAAACAGATCTGATAGTTATGTCATAATTGAACTGAAAAGGCACCGATTCAAGATCCAATTTTTACATACATATCAAGATTACTATTTAAATATTCAGATTTGAAAATAACATGAACTCACAGTGAATAGATCTAAGGAAATGGATCCAAATTACTGCGAAGAACATGTTGAATAGGTTGTTGTAGCCGTCGCTGAATTTGTTGTAGCAATCATTGAATTTTTATAATGTTTGCTGAATTAGATTTGGAGTAGATTAGGCCATTCAATATTCGATGCAGTGGAGCTTCACCATCACCATTGTTTCTAGATGAATGAAACCTAGGTCTAGGGTCCTTTAAATAGCCTAGGGTTCATGAATCTAGCTCCAAAATCGTCTAGGTTCAGAAAAGAAGTTTCCAGAGCCACGGGTGGGTCGACCCCCCTTCATGGGTGTCGACCACTAGGTCAACCCCGGGTCGACCACCATGAGCCTGAGTCGACCCCTAGGTCGACCCAGTCGGGTCTCGGGTCGACTACAAAATGTCGGCCCTTCCTCAATTTGCACGCCGGATTTCTGGTTTTGCTGATTTTTGAATATTTTTTAATTTTATATGTGTATATATCTTTCCTATATGCATACAAACTTGAAACCTTAATAACTTCTTCATACGGTGTCCGATTTGCACAAACCAGGTGTCTATCTTGACCAAAATTCCGAGACGGACACAATTGCATGGTCTATTTTACTTAATTCTAAATATTTAATTAAGTTTTCCTTAATTCATTGTTAATAGTGTATTTCACACTAATTATTCTTTAATTCATCATCTTTAGCATCGTTAAAATTTCAGAGTGTTACAGTACGCATCAAGCTCTATTTAAATTATCAACTTTCAATTTATTGGTATTTTAACTTGAATTCCTAAATTTTCATTCCATATTGGTTTAATAATCCATTTTAGATTAATATGGTTTCAATTTTCAATCCAAATCTGTTTAAATTACTCACCAGTCAAGTTTTAATCCATACAATTCACTATACTGGAATTTCCTTAGATTCCCATTCTGATTTTTATTTCAGAATCATTTACTTCATCTTTTGGTTATAGTTAACCATTTCAATTCCATAATACCATTTGAATTCCACTGAATTATATTCAAATCAATCAAGCAACCAAATATTAATAATAATCCGATAAATTATTTCTTTTCTATAAAAATATAATTTAGGCAAAATTATTTCATTTACCTGCTTTAAAATAATATTGTATCGGTTGGCAGTTCAAATTTGAACCGACCAAATAACACAATACAAAACAATTTTTATAAAATATACAAATACGCACTTTTATATATATACACTTAACTTAATCTAGGGTATTGCTAACCCCATCTCTATCGAGTTACGCCATAGAGCCAAGGTTATTCCTAAACCATTGCTCTGGTACCACTGTAACGAACCAGAAAATTCGATGCTTGAATTTTCGACACAAATACCTCCCATGTCCAAACTCGAGAACCGAAAATCCAAAATGTTAAAGAAAGAAGTTAGAGGGTGAGGTAAGAAAGAAATATTAGAATAGAAGAAGAAGAACTAAACACAAGATCAGAGTCTAGCATCGCAACGGAATAAAATATAATACATAAATAAATCTTTATTGAAAACTTGAAATAATACTTACAATTTATCAGAGTACAACGGCCACTCAATTCATCTGGATAGTTATAATAGTCTGTCCTTATTTACAACACACAGTGGAATAATATCTGCATATATATATATCATACGTTTGAACTCCTCAGCTTGTCTCCTGAAGTCTGTATCATCTTACCCTGAACATGTACAACTCAGTATGACCCAACTGGGTCTGACCCGAGCAATACAAATGCCACAGGTCAGTCTGGTGAACTAGCATGAGAAAAAGCCACTAAATTATTGGTAGCATCCATCTTGATTTTAGAGTTAAAAATCATTTCGAAGAAAAAGATAATCGTAAGACCAAACCACATGTAAACACAGACAGTTTTTACCTTACGATAACCCAAAACATTTTTGAAATCCATATCTTTTCTGATATTATAATAGTGTCTACATACAAATAAATATCAATCTAGCAGAACGCTTGCATCTCACGCTCAACATATATAGTATACAATCAAAACCGTGGTTGCTTATTGGGGATTGGATTCCGACTATGACAAGGTATAGAACCACCTTCTGATAGTGTATCTCTAGAGGGGAATACACTGGGTTCAACAAGAGTGTCTTGCAACCCGACCCACACATGACTGACTACTCATTTCTCTTGAGTGTATCGAATATATTGTCACCTACAGTTGGATCCAACATAACCGTTCCCGGGAGATACAGAAGCGAAAAGAAGTAACAAATATGAATATTTTCTAGATGGTGACAATACAACCTAATGGGGGCGACCCGCATTGCCATGATGCCTTCTCGATTTTTGTCATTTCCTAGTTGTGAGGCTTGAGGTTTTAATCGTATTTCTAGATAATCTGGCCACCATTCACTTTGAATGCCACATCGTCAAATCCACCAGATATCACTAATTGATGTCCACAAAAATATTCTAGTATTCATGCTAAGAGAAGGTGTCTTCTCCTCCATCAACAGAAGTACGTTTGAGGAAATCAATATACGTGGTCCGTCGGAAATACCTTTTCGGACATTCGTCCATACAAGTTGTCCTAGGACCGGACAAACTGAATGCACTCTCCTAACGCATCCTAGGAATCACCATATGGATCAGTAGCGAGTAGTCCTTGCCATCCGTCGATTTCAACCACGATAGGATAACCATCAAAATATCTCCGGGTACGACTCAAGAGAATTCAATAATTAGTCCTTCCGCTTATGAAGATCTACGGCCTTTACTGCTCCATCTTCAATTCGTATATTCTATATTTACGTATTAGTTAGCTCAGAATGGTTTTTGAATAAATTCGATCCCGGTCTTTCCGTACTAACCATTGTATAAGCCAGATCTGATAGTCAGTTATTTAACTATCAAATAAAACAACCATTCATCCATAAAAGAAAATTGATTTCACTGATTAAATATCCATTTCCACTTTAGCCTCTTTTGATTAACCATTTGTTAATTTTTTTTATTTTCCAATAATTAGAATACCCATTTTCTTTTCTTATATTAACATATAAGAATATTCAAAACCCTTTCTTTTTTTAAAATTCTTTTAACCATGTATTTCTCATTTCGGTCATTAGTTTCTAACTGTAAACTAGTAAGAGAATAATTCCCTAAGTATCGACCCTAAAGGCCAAAACCAACATCAGATCGATACTCTGAAAGCTATTCAACTCACCAATCTCTAGTCAGTTTATAATTTTCTTAACTCCATTTTTAAGGTTCTAACTAATAGAAATTCTAGTTATTCAATATCACTTTTAAACGAGATATTTATCTCGAATTTATCATCATTTCAAATAAAAAAAATGATTTACAAAACAATTATCGAATATTCTATAAATATTCTTTATAAACACCTTTTATAGTTTTATTATAATTTATCTCCTTTATTTTAGTAACTCATTTCATAAAAATATTTGTATATAAATATCATCTGCCAATTTTTGCTATTCATAATTATTCTCTAAAAACCTTATATCAAATTCTTTAATATAGTCTATTTAATATTCCAATTTGATTCGACTTGAATTTTGTTAGAATTTTTAAATTTCAATTGTTTTTACTTTTAATGATTCTGACTTGCAAGATATTTTTCTTTCCCCCTTATTTGTCTCAATCGTTAATAATATCTTTTAATACAAGTTCACACTTGACTCTTTTGGTCAATCTGAATTCATATTTGCAAATTTCAAGTTTCATTTCTATTTATAACTTCTATTGAGTTATTTTATAAATTCTCCTTTATATTTCTTTTGTAATTGGAAAATTTTAATCTATTTCAAATGTTTGTTTCAAACCACATTTCCACTTCCTTTTTCGAATCCACGCTCAAATTATAACTTTCTCAAAGTACTTCCAACATATGATCTTCACTTTTATAAATGTCACTTATAAAATCGAGTTCTCAACTTATTTGTTAAAACAACATTTACATTTCAATTCTATTTAATTTGGTTTCTAAATAAACATTTTTATTTGGAAATAAATATTTTCTTTAAGTTCTTTTTATATTTCAATTATATTTTGAAATCCATATTTTCCAAATTCTCAAATGGTAATCGTTTATGCCTTTATAAACATTGTTTATAAAATCGCCTCATTAACACATTTGTTTAAATAAATCTTTTCCTTTTAAATTATATTATAATTTGGATTTCAAATGAATATTTCTATTTAAAAGTAGATATTCCTTTAAACTCTTTTTATATTTCAATTTTGTATTTTGAAATCCAAATATTATTATTTAGGATATTTAAAATATCTGAAATCAACAATCAGTGTCACTAACACGTCCAAGTCTACTATCAACAATCAGCTGGATCCCTCCAACATATTTTTCCTGCATCCACAGATGTTAGTCAACAATAATAATAACATCCTGCTTCGAGGCAGGATATCGCGGTATAAAGGTCATCCACTATATATATTGTGGGGTGCATAGGGAAATCATCTGCTAATGGTACTGCGGGCATCCGCTAATGATACTACAGGAATATCCAATCTCTAATCACCAATATTATTATTATATAATATTTTTATTCTGTTATCACTTTATATCAATACAGTAATCAGGCAACAAGCAATAAATAAAATTTGAACATTTAAAAATAGTTCCCAATAATTAAGTGAGTGAGTTTAACTCATCTCGATTTTTATGTGCCGAATATCCGTTCAATTCCAGATTGTCACAACTACGAACCGTCTCGAAATGTCTTGAATTAGTTTATTCCTATGATTATAAATTTCATTTACTAATTAAATATTTATTTAAATTAACTTATAACAATGAATAAATAAATTATTTCCACGAATTTTAAATTACGTTAAAGAAGCGTATACCTTACGGATACCGTGGTCCACTCGATCATCTACGAAGTATATGCTCCGAGCCATCGACCCAATACTGCTGCGAAAACACTTCCCTGTATCATTGCAGCATTTCACCAAACATCTCATTGGCACTTCATTCCCATCATCACCCACAACCACTTTCATGCCTAAAAACCCTATCAGCCCCATGCACTCACACTTCAGCCTACCTTGTTCATTATCATAGAACCGAACTTCCCCTTAAATCACCATGTTCCCAAACTGAAACCCTCATGTTCATCCATTATCCCATATTATATAACGTATAGTTATACTGCCACACTCCCCCTAATTCTTACAAGTCAAACTTCCTACACTACCCAGCATTGAACCCTCAGCCTCGAACACATTCCGCTCCCGTCCATTGTTGAATAACCAAATCTTCAATGTTTATCACTGAAAACAAACTCCAGTCAATTTCGCACCCTTCCCCCAACATCGACTATCGCACAGCAGTACTCCGTAAGCACCACACTTCCCAAACCAATGTCAAACTCCTTCGTCCTTTACAGTATTGCATCAACTTTCCTAAAACCACTGTATCCTTTTCCAATCGCATGCCTCCTCTATGATCTGAAACCCATATCTACACCCACTTCGAGCATCTCTAGCTGATTCGAGTCTTTGGAAAACTCAGGAGTTCCAATTCATTTTCGATTTCGCAAATCCCTTTTTTTTATGGATTTGGGTATTGCCAATTTCCTGGAATGAAGAAAAGAGCGAAAGGGGAAAAAGGAAAATTGTTTTCGACTGATTTTGACTGGAAAAAGAAATTAAAGCAGAGGATTAGTTATTAGGCTTCGTCAGTTTTGGAATGGAAGAAATGGTCGATTGCAGTGCTCAATTTGTAGAAGCAAAATGAGAATTATAAGGATAAAGTCTTTCAGTAGAGTTAGGAGTAGGTGTAGATTCACAGTGTACCTCGCTGAAGGCTTAGGGAAGAAGGAAAAGAATTGGTACGCGATATTGAAAAGAGAAGACACTGAAATCTTCAGAGTAGCCTACGCCTTAAATTTTAGGTCATCCCCTATATTTTTAAATTTTAATTATTGATTTATTCATTTTTATTTTCGGTTGAACTGGTGTGGTCTAATCCCGTTTAAAATATCATGTGCTATCAAACTCCTATCTGAGCACAACAAATGACATTTGTAGCACTATTTTGAACACACTGGAACATGTTTCATAGTCTAATTCAACCATATAAAGGAGATATTTAATTAAATTAACGATTAAACATTTAATTCGATTTAATATAAATCGGCTAATAAATTATTATTATCATATAAATATACACTAACTGAATTATATAAAATTCCAAAATAAACTAACTTGAGATCCTAAACTTGATATTTCATTCTCTAGTTAAACCAATATTCTATTGATTTAAAATCAATTTATTTTATTAAATAAATCGTTACGATTTATAAATAATTCTATAGCGACTATTTCAAAATTTGATTTGGCCATAACTCTCAATATAAAATATGGAATTCTGATTTTTCTCTTTTATTACAAAATTATAGTTCAACAGATTTGAATATTTCTTGTTTCGACGAATTCTGACTTATAACGTATCCGGTACACTCAATTGAAGTTCAAAATAATTATTACGAACTACCAAGCCCTTACGAGCCCGTTTATATTATATATATATATATATTTATACATTTAAATTCGTTTAATTAATATAAAATTTCATTTATATTATGAATTCAATATTTAAACAAATTTAAATACCAAATTTTAAATTGATAAATATGTGGGATGTTACACTAGAGTGTCATTCGGTGAAGGGAAACTTGATTCAAGAGGGATTCTTGAGTATATGCACACGAATGTTTAGGGACCCGCACCTGTAGCTTTTTGGGAGGAGCAAGATCTTATATTTCTTTAATTCATAATTTTTTCGGAAGGTTTCGGTGTATGTAATGAAGGACAACACGGAGGCAATTGCAAAGTTCATGGAATTGAAGGATCTTTTTGAGAATGAGAGTGGAAAGACTTTGAAGGTTCTTAGGTCTAACAATGGCGGTGAGTATGTTTCTAGAGATTTTTTGAAATTTTGCAAGCGTCATGGTATTCAGAGGCATTTATTGCACCTGGGGATCCATAATCTAATAGAGTGGCAGAGAGAATGAATTGAACTCTACCTGAGAAAGCTCGATGCTTGAGATTGATATCGGGTTTGTCCAAGGGATTTTAGGCCGAAGCTTTGTCAGTCGCAGTGCATATTATTAATCGAATTCCATGCTTAGCTATCGATAACAAAATTGCGAAGGAAGTGTGGAAGGGAAAGAGCATTAACTTGAGTTGTCTTCGTGTATTTGGCAGTCTTGTTTATGTGCATGATCCGAGGAATGATATGCTTTCATGTAGAGCTTTCAAGGGGATTTTGTTTTGCTATAGGGATGGAGTCAAAGCCTATCAGATTTGGAATCCGGAGACGAAGAAGGCAACGGTTTCTCGTCAAGTTACTTTTGATGAGTCGTCTATGTTCAAGGAGAATGGAGGCTCACCGTATGTTCCGGATTTGGTTCATGGTGAATCAAAGGAGATGGAAGTTATTCCCACTTTTATTCTAGAGAGAGTAGAGTGTTGGAGGCGCTTGCAAGGTGAATGTGGTTAATTTTACATCACAAGTCCACTGTGTTCCTCTAGTAGTGTTGGTGTTGTGCATGGTTCTAGAGAATATTCAGTTCAAGGTGGAGCTGAAGGAAGACTGGGTGATGGTATTGCTACTCAGGTTTGTCGTTGTGCTATAAAGCCACCTAAAAATACGATGATTGGAACTATCTTAGCCTTTGTTATAATTTGTACTATGCTCTCAATGTAATCCAAGAAAACCCGATGGACCTTGTTGTCATCATGAGTTCGAGTGATTGCTCGAAGTGGATTTGTTCCATGGAGGAAGAGATGCAATCGTTAATGAAGGAGCAGACTTGAGACTTGATTCCACTTCTTAAAGAAAGAAAACTGCACTATTGGGTGCAAATGGATATACAAGGTGAAGGACAATGAAAGATACAAAGCTAGGCTAGTGACTAAGTGTGACGGCCCGCCCCGCACCAGCCGACATTTCCAAAGAACCGCGCTGTGCCGATGTCCAACCAGCATGGGACGGTCGCTAAAGAAAGGGATTTGAGCTAGTAAGGAACCTGTAGAATGTCTCACAGCGCAAGGAACAAAATATAATAATAACATAGCTTTGACATAAAACAGGCGAGACAGTGCATAAGCTGAAAACTAAACCATCATATCAGCGGAAATCCAAAGATACAGCTTATGATCTAACAACATTTTTGCAACTTCAAAATACTGTCTCGAAAGCAAAAGGAAGAAAAGGTACGCTACTAATGCCGAAAGCAGCGACCATCAACAGCATAAGGAGAATATCTTTATATATCATACGTGGAAGCCTCTTTCTCGTCTCCAGTACAACTACTCGTGCATAGTCACCTGACATGTCTCTAATCTGCCCGTTTAAGAGCACCCTGAGTAATAAGAAGAGTCATAAAACTCTGGGTCAGACAAAAGTCTGGTATGAGCGGTAAGCAGCAAAACAGAATAATAACAGGTATACTAAACCATACCTAAATCTGGACCTGCAACCAAAGAGTTAGCACTACATACTGTACAATACTCTAAGTTGCCATTAACATATGGTGTAAAGACAACAGGGGTGGGGTGTGCATGTCATAGTGATGGAAAACAATCAAGCATAACAACCATCCTCACATCTCTCACTCAGTGCGTAAAGCATACAATATCCATGGCTTTGATCACCCAAATCCTTGCTATGATCACTCTGCCCTATGGAGTCATGGAGACTCCACTGCACTGATCCATAGCCACTAGCCCTTGCTATGTCCAATCTGCCCCATGAAGTCATAACAACTCCACTGCACTGGCTCATAGCCTTGCTACGATCACTCTGCCCCATGAAGCAATATCTACCCTACTGCACTGATCCATAGCTTAACATCCGTTTTGGTGGTGAATCAAAGTTATGGACGTCGATAACACCTTGGCACCCGTCCCGCAGCAAAGCCCAACTCATGAAGTTATCTCGTTGGTTCCTAATTGGATCCTGAGTACAAACCTCCCATTTGGACTACCTTTGCATCTCGGGTTTCTTGTTATCACTGGATCGGTTCGTTTCTTCACTTCGCTCCTCCTCGGATCGTGCCCCTCGGTTCGTGATTGATGCAACTCATCGGTTCGGTTCGTGGTCACTCCTTCGATTTGGATTGGCTCGTCTTCTTCCTGGTCGGATCGGTTCGTGACAAGCATTCCCAGTTCGGTCCTCCTCTCCAAGCAACCCGGGTCGGGTCGAGTCCCTCAAGTCCATCCATGGTGCATCGTTCAGGTCGTGGAAGGGGTTCGGATCGGGCTCCTTCCCTCAAGCGGGTCGGGTCGTGTACTCTTAAATTGTGGCGACTCGTGATGCAACAGTTCGGGGAGAGCGGTTCAGTTCGTGCTTCCTCCTCCGATCCAATCCGGTTCGGCTAATTTCCTACACTTCTTTCCAGCGACTGTTTTACGCCATTCGACGGCGTTTTCAACCAAATCTAATTTTCTTATCAATCACAAAGCATACCATACAGTCATAGCAACATAGAGAATTCACCATAAACACCAAAACAACAACTTGATAGGTTAAAATGGATCAAACATAGCCAAAACCCCATGTTTTCCCTTAATCATGTTTAAGCATAACTAATATTAGGATTAACAAAACTTAACCAAATTAACCAAATTTTCTAATAGAGGCCTAAAATAATATTTCGAGATTTATAAATATTTTTTCCAGATTTTCAGCATGCATAATTTCGTTAATTAACACTAATCACCCTAATTAAATGTAATTAGTGTAAAAACAAAGCTAATCACTCGCCTAAGCCACAAATAAACTTTCAAAACAGAACTATCCTCTGATTTGGCGCTGTTCCCAAAACAACACAGTAGCTCCGACCTTGATTTGGTGCGATTTCCCTTTGATTTGATGTTGCTAAGCATAATCCTTGATTAGAGAGCGATTTAGGATGATTTTAGAAGGTGGAGCCATTGTTAGGTTCTCTAAGGTGTAACTGACGGCTAGAAAACTGAAAATGAAATGAAAATCTAACTCATTTCAGCCTCCCCATAACTCTAATCCCGAAATGGGTTACGGGCCCATTCACTAATCACCTTATTTGGCCCGGTTAAGCAGTTTTTCACCTTCCAAACCTTATTTCAGCCATATCTCCCAAACAATAAGTCCGTTTTTCACATGTGACCACTCTATGGATAGGTAAACTATCATTCGGATCTAATGGAAGTGGTTTCAGGTCAAAACTCCTTTCCAATCAAAAGTTATGGCCGAAAAAAGATCAGCTAATGGAAGAATGGTCATTTAAAAAATATTCTACGATCCTTCGATGCGTAGAATGCGGGTTGTTACATTCTTCCCCCCTTAAGAAATTTCGCCCCCGAAATTCCTTAAATAAGAAACAAGAAAAGTATCCCGCATGCCTATCAACCATTCACAACAATCAAACACACAAAAACAAACAAACAAGTCTATCCTAGCATGCGGAAAACTAAATCGCAATCAGAATCTTACAAGGCAAAGAGTTCTGGATACGTCTTCCTAATGCTCTCCTCTGTCTCCCAAGTACAGCCATTCTCATCCTCGCCCCGCTGAACCTTGACTAGACTCACCGCTTTCCTTCGAAATTTCTTCGTATCGTGCCCGACAATACGCATAGGCCTGCGGTTCCCAACCGCCTCGGGTTCAACTTCGATATCATCCAACTGATCAGGTGAAATAGTCATATCGGGGTCATACACAAATTTCCTTAACTGGGAAACATGAAATACGTTATGAACTCCTGCCTCTTCTCTGATAATTTAACTTTATACGCCAGATTCCTAATTTGCTCGAGGATTGGGAATGGACCAACAAATCTTGGTGCCAACTTTCCTCTCCTACCAAATCGAATAAAGTTCTTTAATGAGGAGATCTTGACAAATACTAAATCGCCAATGGAGAATTTCAAGCCCCTTCATCTCTTGTCAGCATAACTTTCTTCCTAAGTTTCTCTTATAACATCTGGCCCAAGCACAATTTCTCACCGGTTTCTAGCCAACATGACGGTGAGTTGCACGATATTCCATACAAAGCTTCAAATGGAGCCATACCAATACTGGATTGATAACTATTATTATATGCAAACTCTACTAGATGCAAATGGTCATCCCATGATCCACCAAAATAAAAAAACACAAGCTCTTAGGAGGTCTTCTAATACTCGATTCACCCTTTCTGTCTGTCCATCGGTTTGAGATGATACGCAGTACTGAGATGTAATTCTGATCCTAAAGCCTCTTGTAAGCTCTTCCAAAATCCACTAGTAAACAAAGGATCTTGGTCGCTTACCATGCTTTTAGGTACTCCATGAAATCTCACTATCCATTTCATATACAGTTCTGCTAATTTAGCTGCTGTTATACTCGTCTTGATGGTTATGGACCTTGCACTCTTGGTCTGTCAGTCAGTCCACAATCACCCAAATGCTATCATGACCCGATCTAGTCCTTGGTAAACCATCAATGAAATCCACTGAGACTTGTTCCCATTTCCATTTGGGAATTTCTAATGGTTGCAACAAACCACTAGGCATATTTTGCTCAGCTTTAACTATCTGGCAATTCATGCATTAAATATAAACTTCCCCACATCTCTTTTCATTCCTTCCCAGTAGTAAGTCTGCTTCATGTCTCGATACATTTTGTTACCACAGGGGTGTATAGTCAGTTTTGAGTGATGACATTCTCTCAGCATTTCATCTCTCAATCCATTCACGTTGGGTACAACCAGTCTTCCATTCTTTCTAAGCCATTCATCTCGATCAAGCCCATACTCGTTCATCTCCTCATCGATGCCCATCTCTAACTTGGAGATGATTTTAGGTATGTTAGGATCGTCCCTTTGACTGGAACCAATCTGCTCAATCAAAGTGAGTCTGATCGTCAAACTTGCTAATATTTCTGGATCCAATTCGCACTTTGGTCTGAAATCATACCCAGCGATGTACTCCAGTTGCTTCCATTCAAGAAATATAGCTCCTAAACTGGTAAGTCTTCTACTCAAAGCATTAGCTACCGCATTTCCCTTTCCTGGTGTATATGCGATATCGAAATCATAGGAAGCCCAAAACTCTAACCATATTTGTTGTCGGATATTGAGATCCTTCTGAGAGAAAAGATACTTTATCGATTTTTGAACGGTAAACAACTCGAATCTTTCTCCCAAGAGATAATGTCTCCACATCTTTAATGCGAACACGATCGCTGCCAATTCCAAATCGTGGGTTGGGTATCTTTTGTAACACCCCGAATTTCGGGTAATACTAAAATTCACTAATTACAGAATTAATAATCTCAGATGTGAGAATTGGGGGAAACAGGCTGCGTTATTGCGTTCGTCTCGGAAAAATACGCGAAATAGAGTCCGAGTTTTCGAAAATCGGAGTCCGTATGGCCCAGTTATGGCCCGATGAAGTTTGCAGAAAATTTGAAACTAAAAACAGATTTAATAATTTAAATTCAGATTTTAAAATAGAGCAGGCGGGACCAGGCGGGAAGACTCCCGCCCTACCCATGTCGACATGGCTGTCGACAGGCCTGTCGACAGGGGTGTCGACTTGCCTGTCGACAGGGGTGCGACGCCCAGTGAAACTGGGTGCACCAGTTTGGGTTCTTGGGCTGGCTTGGAGGGCTAGTTCTGGAAGCTTCTTGGATCTGACGGATCTGATGGTCCTAAATTAATCTAGGGTTAATCTAAGGGTCTAAAATGCAACCTAATCCTATAAATAACACCCTAACCCTACCCTAATTCATTCATAATTAAACCTAGTAACTAAACTATGGCAAAATGAAACTTGGTCATGGCCTCCACAAATCAATGAAGAGGAAAGCAAGCTCTAATCAACCTCTAATCCATTCTAAGTATCTTAATCTTCTTCATTAGCTTGCTAATTGTGTTTTGGTGAGTTTCTATCACTTTGATGATCAATTGTTAAGATAAGTAGATTAGGTGTAATGAGACTTATGGTCTTGAATGCGGATTTGTGAGTTTGAATCATTTGTAATGATATGTTAATCTATGTATAATATTAATCCTAAGTTGAATATGTAAGTTTATGCATGTTGAATATGTAAGTTTATGCAAGTTGAATATGAGAGTTTATGCAAGTTGGATATGTGGGTTTATGCATAATAAGTAATTGACTTTATGCAAGTTAAGTATGTGGTTTTATGCATGATGAGTATGTGAATCTATGCATGCTAAGTAGGTGATATTATGCATGATGAATATGTGATTCTATGCATGCTAAGTATATGATATTATGCAAGTTTAGTATGTGATTCTATGCATGCTAAGTATGTGATAATATGCATGATTAATAAGTTGTTTTATGCATATTTAACAAGTGGGTCTATGCATGTTAAACAAGTCCATATGCAAGTTACATGTATGATAATATATGCTATGCAAGTTACATGTATGTTAATATGCAAGATATGCTATGCAAGTTACATGTTTGTTAATATGCAAGTTACATGTATGTTAATATGCAAGATATGCTATGCAAGTTACATGTTTGTTATTATGCAAATTACATGTATGTTAATATGCAAGATATGCTATGCAAGTTACATGTTTGTTAATATGCAAGTATGTGAATGCTTATGCAAGAATGTGAATGCTTATGCAAGTTATGTGTATACTTAAATGCATGTTTAACATGTTATGCAAGTTGTGAGAATGCTTATATGCAAGTTCAACATGTTATGCAAGTTATGTGTGCTTATGCAAGTTCATATGCAATAGGTTGTACAAGTCATGTGCGACAATATGCAAGTTTGGGTTAAATGTAGTTGGGTTAATATATGCTCATATATGCAAGTTGACATCCTCTTAACCCATGACAAAGTTATATGCTAAGATTTGGTTAAAACCCATGATATTTGTGATGGATCTTCCCTTTTTATTTTGTCGTGAAATGAGAACGATTTGCGTGGGGAACGATGGGGTTAATAAATATGTTAATTAAAGTATGGTTGGGTATGATTAAGCATACCATAAAAATAAATTAACATAAGTGGGAATTTACCTATTGAGTTAGGTCTACCCCATGGGAATTTACCTATTGAGTTAGGTCTACCCATGTTATGAAAAACTTGATATTAATTAGGGATAATTAATATAAATTATGAGGGTGATTAATTAGGTGTAATTAATCGACTAAGACACGAGGTTGGACTCATTTGTAGTGTAAAACTGCCCGGACCCAACCGGCTTAACCAGTTGCTACAAATGTTAGCCCAATGTGAGAGGTCTTAGGCACAAACTAAATACGTGATTAATGTAAAGACACGAGGTTAGACTCGGTTATGACATAAGGCTGCCCGGACCCAACCGGCTTAACCAGCGGTCATAAAAGATAGTCTAATGTGAGAGGTCTTTATGAGGATCACGGTCATAATTAATTAAGAAACACTTAACCTTATAAGCATGTAGTGGGGCATGAGGGTTAAGTGGGTGCCTTAGGTGGCTTGTAGTAACTAGTAGGGTGCCTTGGGTGGCATGAGGAAACTAGTGGGTTGCCTTGGGTAGCAATAGAAAATACGATTAGAATACTTAACCAAAGTGGGACATGTAATTAAACATGGGTAAAGGGTTAAGTAAGTGCTTTGGGTGGCATGTAGAAATCTAGTGGGTGCCTTAAGAGGCACTTGAAATATAATTAAATGACTTAACCAGGATTTATAACATGAAGGTAGACATGATTATTAAAAAGGGTTAAGTGGGATACACTAGATAAGGTTACAAGCTTAGGTGGTAGCTTGTGGGGGCCCATCTCAACCAATATCCCAAACGTATCTTTGTGGGCTCGACCCAAGTCGGGTGACGGGACACGCATATTGGGCTTGACTATAAGAGGCCAAAAACGGGTTAGCGGTGGCAACGTAGGACCAACGGGTTTCATATGCGTGTGTGGACCCGGGCTGGTTAGTAAATCGTTGTTACATCGTGTAGATATAAAGCCGTGCACCGTTGATATTATCAGGTTGCCACTTTGGGGAAATGATACACCCCATTGTCGGGCCAGCACGGATATCTACGTTAGGGAGCCGATCGCTTGGGAGTAGTAGGTACACCTAGTAAAGATAGGGGCGGACGGCACCTATGTAGGGGTAAAAGAAACTACTGGTTAAAAATTACTAAGTACATTTAGTGGGATCAACCTTTAAGTAGGAACTAATCTTGGGTAGGTAGAACTGGTGTGGTGCAGTGTAGGAATTACTCTTGGGTGGATAAGTCTGGGCGGTGTAATCTAGTAATTATCCTTGGGTGGATAAATGCGTCTTTACGGTGATCTTAGTTTATCCTAAGTTTACCAAGCTGCTTAGTGTAGCCATTCATCCCCAGTCGTTACCGTATATCAACTTATGTCTTCTCTGGTTATTTTAATAATTGTATTGTTAGGGTTATAGGACTCACTCAGACTTATGTCTGACCCCGTTGTTTTTATCTTTTTTCCCCAACCCCAGGTTATTAGAGTGGGCCTGGTGCTAGTGGGCTTTGATCTGATTGCTGTATCTATCCTATGGAGCTTGGACCTCTGGAGTGAAGCCGAGCTTATCTTTCCTTTTATGGCTATTAGTTATGTAGTGGGATTATGTACTTCTATTTTATCAAGATGGATATTATGTACTTGACTCTGGTTTATGGTTTTTGTGATGTAACCAAACATGTATTACCTTCCGTTGCAATGAAATGATGATTTAAATTTTCAAGTATTACTTATATCTGTCTTGCTGTAATTTTACTGTTCTATATTCACTTAAAATACTTCGCCGAAACTAAGGCATTCCCCTGGTATGAGTGACCTTAGCGGGTGTGGGGTGTTACACGTGGTATCAGAGCTTAAGGTTACCAGAACAGACAAAATCTTTAGAAAAACTATTTTTCTAAGAAAATTTTTGAAGGAGTATTTTCAAAAACATGTCTTTTAAGAGAAAAGTTTTTAAGAGAAAAAGCATAATCCCCGATAGCCATATCTTTATCTTTCGAATTCTCCGTTTGAATCTCTTTCTCTCTCGGTTTGAGTTTCCCCTCCGTGTGTAGATGATCTTTCTAAGATAGATAAGGATGGAAAACCGCTTCAAGGGAATTAGACGTAAATCAGATTAGAAGTGGGTTCAAGAAGGAGGAGGACTGGTAGGTACATATAGGATAGACGAGGAGAGGAAGGCTCAAATAGTTGTTTGGTTAATAAAGGATGAAACCTCATTGGTGGGAGGTTACGAATGGAAAATAGGAAGAAGAAGAAGGTTAGTAGTTATCCTTTGGGGAGGAATAGGACACCTTATTAGGATTGTCCAAAGAAGCAAGGGCAAGGTATGGAATCTTCTGGAGAATAGTTATATTTCCTCACGGCTAGGATGCCGGATGGGGATAAGACCGTCTAGGTTGGAATTTGGATTTCTTTGTTATCCGATCCAAACTTTATTTGATTCTGATGTATCGAGTTCGTTTATCTCGTCATTGTTAGTTGAGTCACTGCACTTAGACACCAGTTTGGTAGATGATCCCTTAGTTGTTTCAAACCCAATTGGGGCTCCATGATGTGTTTGGGTTTGAAAGTTTCTATACTTAGCGTTGAGTTTAGGTGTGATGCTTGTTGGGCTTCACGGGCTATGGGCTAGTTTTGGGCATGGACTGGTTATCCAGTAGAGGTGCCGTTCTTGATTTTGAAGGGAGAGTGGTTAGGCTTATGACCCGCTTGGGTAACACTCTCGAGATCTCTTGTAATCCCATAGAATTTGTTATGCTAAGTTATCTAGAATCGCTTGACACGTCGGTCTAGAGTTTGCGATCTGTTAGAGTGGTCCGGAAATACTCGGATGTGTTTTGAGGAGGTGAAGGGCTTACCTCCGGAGCGGGAGATTGACTTCCAAATATATCTGGTAGACAATGCTAAACCAGTATCTTGGCCAGTGAGCCACGTGGCTCCTCGTGAGAGGAGGGAACTCCATAAGTAAGTAGGCGATTTGCTTGAGAAGTGGTTCATAAGACGAAGTGTATCGGAGTGAGGTGCTCCAAGTAGTTTTTGTCACGAAGGTTGGTGGGTCCCTCAGACTTTGTGTAGGCTAAAGAGAACTGGATAAACTCACAAAGAAGAATCGACACCCATTGCCGAGGATTGAAGATCTCTTTGATCGGTTAGTTGGCGCCTCAGTATTTGCGCAGTTGGACTTAGCCACGAGGTTTCGTCAGTTGACAGTGGCTGAGGATAGTATAGAGAAGACTGCCTTAGGACTCCAGATGATTTTTATGAGTGGCTGGTGATGCCATTTGGGTTGAAGAACGCCCCCGCATACTTTGTTGATTTGATGAGAAGGGTGTTCAGAAAGTACCTAAATAAGTTTGTGATGGTCTTTGTGGATGACATCTTGGTCTTTTCTAGGAGCGAAATAAGTTTTCATATGTGCTCAATAGGTTGAGCAGAGCCAGTTATGGGATAAAACGGTGGTTCTGGAGCGAGACTGGCAAGGACATCCAAAGTTGGTCAAAGGCTTAATTGTTTAGCCATTATTATTATTATTATTTTAGTATCATCTCACGTAGGTTGCCTGAACTCGAAGAAGATATCCCTTGGGTGTTTGTCTGATATTGGTTTCGGCCTTTGGGGCTTGCATTTGGGGGATGTCGAATTCGACTAGGGTGGTCTGCGTGAGAGATGGACAGTTGTGACGATTTTGGATAGGATTCTTAGCATCTTATGAGTTGAGATAGCGTATACCCCTAACAAGGGAAGCATGGTAGCAGACGCCTTAAGAAGAAAAAGGTTGTCCTTGAGTTCATTGATCGATTAAACGACGGAGCTTAGGGTTTATTTCTATGTTTGACTTTAGACCTTCCGTAGACTTTGTACCCGGTTTGCTAGCCTCCTTGGAGGTTAGGCCTACTCTTTTGGGACGGGGTGGCGAGGCACAGCAAGACGACCCACAGTTGGTTGAGCTATGAGACAAGCTCATAAGGGGGAGGAGTCGTCCAGCCATTTGAGTAGGTACACCCTAGATAGTAAGGGGTGGTTGTGTAGAGACGGTAGACTTTGTGTACCGCAAGATGAGAGTTTGAGGAAGGCTATACTTGATGATACACATCGGTCGAAGATAACCATTCATCCCGGTAGGGACAAGATGTACCAAGACATAAAGTGAATTTTCTTTTTGGCCAATCTGAAGAAAGATGCGGCCAAGTATGTCGCTAGATGCTTGGTGTGCTAACAAGTGGAAGCGGAGCAGAAGAAACCCGGAGGGTTGCTTCACCCGTTAGAAGTTTCGTAATAGGAAGTGGGATAGTGTCTCATTGGATTACCAAAATCAAGGAAGGGTAATACGGGGATTGGGCTTATGGTAGATAGACTTACTAAGTGTGCCCATTTCATACCGTGAAGAGCAAGAGGACTGTTACATGTCTAGCTTCAGTTTACCTTCGAAAGATTATTAGATTGCATGGTGTACCTTCCAGCATTGTGAGTGATCAAGATCCTATCTTCACTAGTGAGTTTTGGAAGATTTTGCAAGAGGCGGTAGGGACTCAGTTGTGTTTGAGCACCGCATATCATCCTCAGATGGACGGTTAGACCGAGAGGGTGAACCGTATCTTAGAATATCTTTTGAGGTTATGTATTTTGGATTTTGGGAGGTACATGGGAAGAGCATCTTCCATTGGTGGAGTTCGCATATAATAGCAGCTTTCAGTCCAGGAGTGGTATGGCTCCTTTTGAAGCTCTTTATGGAAGGCCTTGTTGATCACCTACATGTTAGTGGGAATCTACGGATAAGATCTTGGTTGGGCCGATGTGATTAAAGAGTCCTCAGAGAAGATTGACTTGATTCAAAGAAGGATGAAAGCAGAACAGGATAGGCAAAAATCTTATGCGGACAAGAGAAGGACGGATCTTGAGTTTGAAGTTGGGGACATGGTTTTATCAAGGTATCTCCGTTGCGGAATGTGGTTCACTTTGGATCTGTTAGGAAGTGAGTACCAAGGTTTGTAGGGCCATTTCCCATTAAGGAAAGAATTGGACAGATGGCATATAAAGTGGAGTTGCCTGACAAACTTAGTGGTGTACCGGGTGTATTTCATATGTCCCATTTGAGGAAGTACTTACATGAGACCGCTGAGGTGGTAGAGCCGAGTTTGTTTAAAGAAGCAGAGTTAGAGCGCGATGAGACGATTCGACGAGCTCCTACTCGCATCATTGGGTCAGAGACTAGGAAGTTGAGGAACAGAGAAGTTCTGCCAGCTAGAGTGCAATGGGGAGATGACGAAAGAAATGCTACTTGGGAGACGGAAGCGAAGATGCGTTCTTTGTATCCATTTCTTTTTGGAGAGTATGTCTTTTAACTTCTCCTTTATCGCTTTCCTAGTACTTACCTTATCTTTAGTATGTCCTCTAGATTAGTGCTGTTTGACCTATAGATAGGGAAAACCTATGGTTGAAACATGTGTTTGAGACATGTTATGGTTGATGGATGCAAGTGGATGCAAGTGTTTGCTAGTGGTTGCTCGTGGATGCATATATACACACTCTAGGCACTAGATCGGCTCAGTCACTTCATATTGCATATTGCATATAATTGTGTGTAGTTAGCTATATTTATGGATGTATAATGATTGTGTTATCATATGGATGATGCATTTTGGTGAATGATTGTGCACTCATATAGATACTGTATGTGTCGATAGGGTTATCTCGCATACATATTGGATGCATGGCACTATCATGGTTTGCATATGTTCGTACATTAGATAGGGAACATATACACACACTTTTCGCATATGCTCATACATCATTAGAAATTGTTTAAGGACAATGGATGCTCGTGTTTGATGGATTGAGTAGATGGTTGTTTGGATGGTAGGATATGCATTCTCCTTAGCTTAGAGATTTCGGGGACGAAATCCCTTAAGGAGGGGAGAATGTAACACCCCGAATTTCGGGTAATACTAAAATTCACTAATTACAGAATTAATAATCTCAGATGTGAGAATTGGGGGAAACAGGCTGCGTTATTGCGTTCGTCTCGGAAAAATACGCGAAATAGAGTCCGAGTTTTCGAAAATCGGAGTCCGTATGGCCCAGTTATGGCCCGATGAAGTTTGCAGAAAATTTGAAACTAAAAACAGATTTAATAATTTAAATTCAGATTTTAAAATAGAGCAGGCGGGACCAGGCGGGAAGACTCCCGCCCTACCCATGTCGACAGGGCTGTCGACAGGCCTGTCGACAGGGGTGTCGACTTGCCTGTCGACTTGCCTGTCGACAGGGGTGCGACGCCCAGTGAAACTGGGTGCACCAGTTTGGGTTCTTGGGCTGGCTTGGAGGGCTAGTTCTGGAAGCTTCTTGGATCTGACGGATCTGATGGTCCTAAATTAATCTAGGGTTAATCTAAGGGTCTAAAATGCAACCTAATCCTATAAATAACACCCTAACCCTACCCTAATTCATTCATAATTAAACCTAGTAACTAAACTATGGCAAAATGAAACTTGGTCATGGCCTCCACAAATCAATGAAGAGGAAAGCAAGCTCTAATCAACCTCTAATCCATTCTAAGTATCTTAATCTTCTTCATTAGCTTGCTAATTGTGTTTTGGTGAGTTTCTATCACTTTGATGATCAATTGTTAAGATAAGTAGATTAGGTGTAATGAGACTTATGGTCTTGAATGCGGATTTGTGAGTTTGAATCATTTGTAATGATATGTTAATCTATGTATAATATTAATCCTAAGTTGAATATGTAAGTTTATGCATGTTGAATATGTAAGTTTATGCAAGTTGAATATGAGAGTTTATGCAAGTTGGATATGTGGGTTTATGCATAATAAGTAATTGACTTTATGCAAGTTAAGTATGTGGTTTTATGCATGATGAGTATGTGAATCTATGCATGCTAAGTAGGTGATATTATGCATGATGAATATGTGATTCTATGCATGCTAAGTATATGATATTATGCAAGTTTAGTATGTGATTCTATGCATGCTAAGTATGTGATAATATGCATGATTAATAAGTTGTTTTATGCATATTTAACAAGTGGGTCTATGCATGTTAAACAAGTCCATATGCAAGTTACATGTATGATAATATATGCTATGCAAGTTACATGTATGTTAATATGCAAGATATGCTATGCAAGTTACATGTTTGTTAATATGCAAGTTACATGTATGTTAATATGCAAGATATGCTATGCAAGTTACATGTTTGTTATTATGCAAATTACATGTATGTTAATATGCAAGATATGCTATGCAAGTTACATGTTTGTTAATATGCAAGTATGTGAATGCTTATGCAAGAATGTGAATGCTTATGCAAGTTATGTGTATACTTAAATGCATGTTTAACATGTTATGCAAGTTGTGAGAATGCTTATATGCAAGTTCAACATGTTATGCAAGTTATGTGTGCTTATGCAAGTTCATATGCAATAGGTTGTACAAGTCATGTGCGACAATATGCAAGTTTGGGTTAAATGTAGTTGGGTTAATATATGCTCATATATGCAAGTTGACATCCTCTTAACCCATGACAAAGTTATATGCTAAGATTTGGTTAAAACCCATGATATTTGTGATGGATCTTCCCTTTTTATTTTGTCGTGAAATGAGAACGATTTGCGTGGGGAACGATGGGGTTAATAAATATGTTAATTAAAGTATGGTTGGGTATGATTAAGCATACCATAAAAATAAATTAACATAAGTGGGAATTTACCTATTGAGTTAGGTCTACCCCATGGGAATTTACCTATTGAGTTAGGTCTACCCATGTTATGAAAAACTTGATATTAATTAGGGATAATTAATATAAATTATGAGGGTGATTAATTAGGTGTAATTAATCGACTAAGACACGAGGTTGGACTCATTTGTAGTGTAAAACTGCCCGGACCCAACCGGCTTAACCAGTTGCTACAAATGTTAGCCCAATGTGAGAGGTCTTAGGCACAAACTAAATACGTGATTAATGTAAAGACACGAGGTTAGACTCGGTTATGACATAAGGCTGCCCGGACCCAACCGGCTTAACCAGCGGTCATAAAAGATAGTCTAATGTGAGAGGTCTTTATGAGGATCACGGTCATAATTAATTAAGAAACACTTAACCTTATAAGCATGTAGTGGGGCATGAGGGTTAAGTGGGTGCCTTAGGTGGCTTGTAGTAACTAGTAGGGTGCCTTGGGTGGCATGAGGAAACTAGTGGGTTGCCTTGGGTAGCAATAGAAAATACGATTAGAATACTTAACCAAAGTGGGACATGTAATTAAACATGGGTAAAGGGTTAAGTAAGTGCTTTGGGTGGCATGTAGAAATCTAGTGGGTGCCTTAAGGGGCACTTGAAATATAATTAAATGACTTAACCAGGATTTATAACATGAAGGTAGACATGATTATTAAAAAGGGTTAAGTGGGATACACTAGATAAGGTTACAAGCTTAGGTGGTAGCTTGTGGGGGCCCATCTCAACCAATATCCCAAACGTATCTTTGTGGGCTCGACCCAAGTCGGGTGACGGGACACGCATATTGGGCTTGACTATAAGAGGCCAAAAACGGGTTAGCGGTGGCAACGTAGGACCAACGGGTTTCATATGCGTGTGTGGACCCGGGCTGGTTAGTAAATCGTTGTTACATCGTGTAGATATAAAGCCGTGCACCGTTGATATTATCAGGTTGCCACTTTGGGGAAATGATACACCCCATTGTGGGGCCAGCACGGATATCTACGTTAGGGAGCCGATCGCTTGGGAGTAGTAGGTACACCTAGTAAAGATAGGGGCGGACGGCACCTATGTAGGGGTAAAAGAAACTACTGGTTAAAAATTACTAAGTACATTTAGTGGGATCAACCTTTAAGTAGGAACTAATCTTGGGTAGGTAGAACTGGTGTGGTGCAGTGTAGGAATTACTCTTGGGTGGATAAGTCTGGGGTGGTGTAATCTAGTAATTATCCTTGGGTGGATAAATGCGTCTTTACGGTGATCTTAGTTTATCCTAAGTTTACCAAGCTGCTTAGTGTAGCCATTCATCCCGAGTCGTTACCGTATATCAACTTATGTCTTCTCTGGTTATTTTAATAATTGTATTGTTAGGGTTATAGGACTCACTCAGACTTATGTCTGACCCCGTTGTTTTTATCTTTTTCCCCCAACCCCGGGTTATTAGAGTGGGCCTGGTGCTAGTGGGCTTTGATCTGATTGCTGTATCTATCCTATGGAGCTTGGACCTCTGGAGTGAAGCCGAGCTTATCTTTCCTTTTATGGCTATTAGTTATGTAGTGGGATTATGTACTTCTATTTTATCAAGATGGATATTATGTACTTGACTCTGGTTTATGGTTTTTGTGATGTAACCAAACATGTATTACCTTCCGTTGCAATGAAATGATGATTTAAATTTTCAAGTATTACTTATATCTGTCTTGCTGTAATTTTACTGTTCTATATTCACTTAAAATACTTCGCAGAAACTAAGGCATTCCCCTGGTATGAGTGACCTTAGCGGGTGTGGGGTGTTACATCTTTTCTCATGCGGTTTCAGTTGCCGACTAGCATAAGCTACAACCCTACCTCCTTGCATCAATACAACACCTAGTCCGGTACCACAGACATCTGTGTATACCATTATCTCTTCATTCCACTTAGGAATGACTAACACTGGCGCACATGTCAAGTTTTCCTTTAGACTCTTAAATGCATTCTCGTACTTTTCGTCCCAGACGAAAGCTTTATTCTTCTTGGTTAACTGAGTCAACAGTACTGCTATCTTGGAGAAGTCTTGGATAAACTTACGATAATATCTAGCTAATCCCAAGAAACTTCGTACATCTGTTGCATTCTTGGGCGTAGACCAATCCTGTACCATAGCCACCTTCGCAGGATCAACGACAATACCATTCTCTGAAACAACATGGCCCAAGAATCTCACTTCCCTCCTCCAGAAGTGACACTTAGAAATCTTTGCTTTCTATTGGTGTTTTCTCAACATCTCCATCACTATCTTCAAATGTTTCTTGTGTTCTTCCTCTGTCCTCGAATAAACCAAGATATCGTCCACGAACATTAGAACAAACTTATTCAATTCATCCCTGAATACCCTATTCATTAGATCCACAAAATATGTTAGTGCATTGGTCAACCCGAATGGCATGACCAACCACTCATAGAATCCAAACGGCGTCCGAAATGCCGTTCTAGCTATACTCTCAACTTCTACCCTAAGCTGATGAAAACATGTCACGAGATCCAACTTGGAGAACACTCTCGCACCACTCAACTGATCAAACAAATCATCTATCCGCGATAGGGTATACTTATTCTTCTTTGTCACCTTATTCGACTCGCGGTAGTCTACACACAATCGAAGGGAACCATCTGCCGTGGTAGCAAACACAACTGGTGCTCCCCACTCAGAAACACTTCTTCTGATAAATCCCTTCTTCAAAAGATCGCTTACTTGCACCCCGAGCTTTCGCTGCCCCCTTGGTGCCATACGACGAAGTGGCAACACTATAGGTCTGGCATCTTTCACTAAATCAATACGGAACTCAATATCTCGGTGTGGTGGAAGCCCGGTCACTTCCTCGAAGACGTCCGGATACTGGCCAGCTACGGGCACATCTGACAACTCATCATGCAGGATGTCGAGGGAATTTAGAAAACTAGCCATTACCCCATCACTAGGTAGACCACCAAACACTACCCTCCGCCGATCATCCGCTCTAAGTGTCAACAAAAAGCCCTCACAGTCTACCACCACCCTGTATCTTTGGAGCCGATCGACTCCCAAAATAACGCCAAACCCAGTGAAGCCGAAAACAAAGCAATCACAAACAAACATGCATCCATGACTCGATAAGACCACATTACGGCAAATCATACTAAGGCTAGTCGAACCACCAATCGGGTTCGTCACTACTAAAGGTCTATCGACTATCTCGGGCTCCAATCCCAACCTATGTACCAGGTCTCTAGATATGAAGGAAGTGGAAGCTCCAGTAGCAAAAAAAACTCTTACTGGAACATGATAAATGGAAAGCATACCTTGGATAATGACATTCTTTCCTTTTGCCGCCGCAGTTGGGGCATTCGACGAAGAAGGGACATCATTGATGGCATATGCTTTCACAATCTGCTTCTCTTTAGGTGGTTGCGGAAATTTATCCTTGTGATGTCCCACTTGGCCGTAGTTAAAGCACTTCCTATCCGCTGGCTTGGCCCGACACTCTTTGGCATAATGGCCCTTCTTACCACAGCAGAAGCACTCAACATCTTTCTTACTCTTCTTCTGACCATCCTTAGCTTGGTTCTGCTTCTTCTTATTCTGAGAATTATTCTTGCCTCCACTGCTTACTTGCGGTTTTGGCCACTCTGCAGATGCTACAATGACTTCAGCCTTGGGCTTAGGATAAAGGCTCTCTGACCTCAATGCTTTCCCAACAACCGATTCAAAATCTCATCAATATGGTTTATAAGCCTTTCACCCAAGTACTGATCTAAACCTGTTATTAACTTCTCATTCTTCTTCTCGGGAGTGTCAATAAGGGATAATCCATACTTCGATAAAGTATCGAACTCAGCAATATACTCCGAGACTGCCCTACCATTCTGCTTAAGCTCCAGAAAATTCCTAAACAATTCTGACCTCTGGGCAGTTGGGATAAACTTATCACTGAATCGGGCCTTAAACTGATCCCAAGTAACTTGATCCTCTGGGGTAGCTGCCTTAATAGCGTTCCAACAATTCATAACCCGCCCTTGCAGCTGACGGGATGATAGCCTTCTCTTCATCGCATCCTCGATACTCAAGTCTTTGAAGATACACTCACAACTATCCAACCAATCTAGAACATCCGTAGCTGACTCCATTCCATGGAACGGATTCCCACCAAGGCTAGTGTAATCCTTACAGACCTTGGCAAAATCAGTCCTAGGCACCTGCACCTCTGCACCACCACCATTAGCAGCATTGGGAAGTACCCTCTGAACATCCCTAAGCATCTCTATCTTGAAGTCAGTGAACATCGTCTTCATGTCAGCAGAATTCCCATTATTGCCTCCCCTCCCTTGTATGTCGGCTCATTGTTCAATCTGTAAGGAGAAGACGATTAACCATCTCTTCAGTGGTGCCAGTGCAGTGCAACTCCATCCTTAGATATACTAATAGTATATATATAACTTTTGAAAACCAAAATAATCACAAATACGTGCTCTCATATACGTACTACCTCTCCGTGGTGTCTTTCCCTAGGTTAACTACGCAACCTAGAGCTATGATACTAAGTGTGACGGCCCGCTACGCACCAGCCGACATTTCCAAAGAAACGCGCTGTGCCGATGTCCAACCAACACAGGACGGTCGCCAAAGAAAGAGATTTGAGCTAATATGGAACATGTAGAATGTCTCATAGCATAAGGAACAAAATATAATAATAACATAGCTTTGACAGAAATCAGGCGAGACAGTGCATAAGCTGAAAACTAAATCATCGTAGCAGCGGAAATCCAAAGATACAGCTTATGATCTAACAACATTATTGCAACTTCAAAATACTGTCTCTAAAGCAAAAGGAAGAAAAGATACACTACTAATGCCCAAAGCAGCGACCATCAACACCACAGGGAGAATATCTATATATATCATATGTGGAAGCCTCCTGCTCGTCTCCGGTACAGCTACTCATGCATAGTCACCTGACCTGTCTCTAGTCTGCACGTTCAAGAGCACCCAGAGTAATAAGAAGAGACATAAAACTCTGGGTCAGAAAAAAGTCTGGTATGAGCGATAAGCAACAAAACAGAATAATAACAGGTATACTAAACCATACCTGCAACCAAAGAGTTAGCACTACATACTGTAAAATACTCTAAGGTGCCATTAACATATGGTGTAAAGATAACAGGAGTAGGGTATGCATGTCATAGTGATGGCAAACAATCAAGCATAACAACCATCCTCACATATCTCACTTAGTACGTAAAGCATACGATATCCAGCGCTTTGATCACCCAAATCCTTGCTATGATCACTCTGCCCCATGGAGTCGTGGCGACTCCACTGCACTGATCCATAGCCACTAGCCCTTGCTATGTCCACTCTGCCCCATAAATTCATAACAACTCCACTGCACTGGCTCATAGCCTTACTATGATCACTCTGCCCCATGGAGTAATAACTACCCCACTGCATTGATCCGTAGCCTAACATCCGTCTTGGTGGTGGATCAAATTTGTGGACGTCGATAACCCCTTAGCACATGTCCTGCAGCAAATCCCAACTCATGAAGTTAACTCGTTGGTTCTCAACTGTATCCTGAGTATAAACTTCCCATTTGGGCTACCTTTGCATCTCGGGTTTCTGGTTATCACCGAATCGGTTCGTTTCATCACTTCGCTCCTCCTCGGATCGTGCCCCTCGGTTCGTGATTGATGCCACTCATCGGTTCGGTCCGTGGTCACTCCTTCGATTCGGATCGTCTCGTCTTCTTCTTGGTCGGATCGGTTCGTGACAAGCATTCCCAGTTTGGTCCTCCTTTCCAAGCAACCCGGGTCGGGTCGAGTCCCTCAAGTCCATCTATGGTGCATCGGTTCGGGACGTGGAAGGGGTTCGGGTTGAGTGACGCGGTTTTGATCGAGCTCCTTCCCTCAAGTGGCTCGGGTCATGAGCTCTTAACTCGTGGCAACTCGTGATGCAACATTTTGGGGAGAGCGGTTCGTTTCGTGCTTCCCCCTCCGATCCGATCCAGTTTGGCTAATTTCCTGCAATTATTTCCAGCGACTGTTTTACACCATTCGATGGCGTTTTCGACCAAATCTAATTTTCTAATCAATCACAAAGCATACCATACAGTCATAGCAACATAGAGAATTGACCACAAACACCAAAACAACAACTTGATAGTTAAAATGGATCAAACATAGCTAAACCCCATATTTCCCCTTAATCGTGTTTAAGCATAACTAACATTAGGTTTAAAAAAAACTTAACCAAATTAATCAAATTTTCTAACATATGCCTAAAATAATATTTCGAGATTTATAAATATTTTTTCCAGATTTTTAACATGCATAATTTCGTTAATTAACACTAATCACCCTAATTAACAATAATTAGTGTAAAAACAAAGCTAATCACTCACCTTAGCCACAAATAAACTTCCAAAATTAAACTATCCTCTGATTTGGCGCTGTTCCCAAGACAACACAATAGCTATGACCTTGATTTGGTCTATTTCCCTTTGATTTGATGTTGCTAAGCTTAATCCTTTATTAGAGAGCGATTTAGGATGATTTTAGAAGGTGGAGGCCATTGCTAGGGTCTCTAAGGTGTAACTGGTGGCTAGAAAACTGAAAATGAAATGAAAACCTAACTCATTTCAGCCTCCCCATAACACTAATCCCGAAATGGGTTATGGGCCCATTCACTAATCACCTTATTTGGCCCGGTTAAGCAGTTTTTCACCTTCCAAACCTGATTTCAGCCATATCTCCCAGACGGTAAGTCCATTTTTCACATGTGACCATCTACGGAGAGGTAAACTATCACTTGGATCTAATGGAAGTGGTTTCAGGTCAAAACTTCTTTCCAATCAAAAGTTATGGCCGAAAAAATATCAGCTAGGGAAGAACGGTCATTTAAAAATCGGCAAAAATCATGAACATGGGAAATGACCCCAATAGTCATTTCCCCAAAGTTACATGGCTATACGACTTCGTATGAGAAAGAAAGAAATATTCTATGATCCTTCGATGCGTAGAATGCGGGTCGTTACACTAAGGGGTTTGCACGGAGGAATGGAAGGGAGTATGATGAGATCTTCGCACCGGTTGTGAGACATACTTCTATCTGGATATTACTTGCTTTAGTTGTTATTCACGACTTAGAGTTGGAGCAACTTGTGTGAAAACCGCCTTCTTTCATGGTGACTTGGATGGAGATATTTATATGGAACAACCGAAAGGGTTTTTGTAGAGTGTACGTCAAAATTAGTTTGCTAATTGAAGAAATCACTATATGGTTTGAAGCAATCACCTTGGAAATGGTACAAGAGATTTGATCATTTCATGCTTGAAAGTGCTTTCCATCGAAGCATCAAGGATGCTTATGTATATTTCAAGAAGTTAGGAAATGATTATTGGGTGTATTTGCTCTTATATGTGGATGATATGCTCACTGCTTCCAAAGATAAGGTAGAAATCAATAAGTTGAATTGAAATTAAAGGTGGAATTCGAGATGAAAGACCTTGGAGAAGCAAAGAAGATTTTGGGCATGGAGATTTGAAAAGGATCGGAAGCGTTTGAGTAGAAATTAATTCAAAAGGAGTACAATAAGAAAGTGCTTCGCCAGTTTAGCATGGAGGATGCAAAGGCGTCAATTACATCTTTACCTTTCCATGTAAAGCTTTCGAGTAAGGGATCGCCTATCGAGGAGAAAGACAAGGCTTATACGGCAAAGGTGCCATTTGGTAGTGCGGTCAGAAGCTTGATGTATGCCATGGTGTACAAGACTTGATATTGCAAATGTCGTCGGGGTGGTTAGTCGGTACATGACTAATCCGAGGAAATTGCATTGGGAAGCATTGAAGCTTATTTGAAGATACTTGAATGGTACAACATCGCATGGTCTTGTTTTCAGGGGTAGTAAGGAGAAGAATTGCATGTTGGTCGGTTACTATGATTTAGACTATGCTAGTGATAGGGGTTGAAGGAAATCAACTTCCGGATATGTGTTCACTCTTGGTTGTACAACCATAAGTTGGAGATTGAGATTGCAGGTCGTAGTTGCTTTATCCACTACGGAGGCGAAGTTGATGGCTGCAGTGGAGGCAGTAAAGGAAGCACTCTACCTAAAGCGATTGTTGTGTGACTTGGGTTTTGAACATGACAGTGTTGATGTTCAACATGATAGCCAGAGTGCTATCCATTTGGTATAGAATTTGATGTTTAGCGCACGGACCAAACATATTAAAGCGAGGGATTCATTTCTAGTAGCCATGGACGAAGACAAGCAAGTATGACTTCGAAAAGTGCACACAAAGGATAATGCGGTGGACATGTTCACTGAGACATTTCTGGTTGGAAAGTTCGAGCATTGCTCGAATTTAATTTGCTTGGAAAGGTGTCAGGTGCCACAGGGTGGCACGGTTGAGAGAGAATGTGACGGTCGCACCATACCTTCGGCACAAACCAAGGATGAAGTGCATTGAATGACGTGCTAGGCCGATACGGGACGATCATCGGAATAGAAAACACCAACGAAAACCTGTCATTAACTCATAGCGCAAGGATAAAATATAATAAACATATATAACAGGCAATAGTAGTGAAGCACAATTGAGGAGAATCTTCAACTTTCATATCATCATGAGAATATCCTTACATCACTGGATTACATCATAAGAGTCTGTATAGGAAGCCTCACTACAAGCCACTCGGAGCAGCATACATCAAACATAAAAGCGGAAACAATAAGTATGTATAGTAGGAAAATAATAAGTCAGCCTCTAGCTCGTCAGCGCTCAGCATCATCGTCCTCATCAAGACCTACTATCTATCACCTGCTACTCAGTATGGCCATCCACAACCAGAAGAACAATTAATAAGAGGAAAACATAAAACCTTGAGTTAGACAATAGTCTTAATGAGAGATAAACAACTATTTAATATCATTAATAAAGTATATGAGAACTAGGCAGATCAATCATCTAGTTGGCTAACACATCAACAGAGAAGAACCCCAAACCTGTCTCCTCCACATCCGACAGTGATAGCCTTTTGCAGAAAATTAGAGAAGAACAAACAAATATCAATAACAACCAATTATCAAGCGTAGACCATTCTAATCAAGTTCAATATCCTCTAAGCAAAAGCCCCAAAGGCCTAAACCAACATCAGACAAGTACTAAAGAGATATCTCACTTGACGTCGGACAATCCACACAGGATGATCAAACAATAGCATCCATGAATCTAGCTATCACCACCTGCCTTGCCTTGAAACCATCGTTAATCGTATGACTGACTTCAACATGCCATCTATCAAGGGATAATGGTAACCTCAGTTCCAGCAAAACTCTATATGCCATCGTGATTCGTATATAGGCCTTTCATCGACACCCCAGGTACTCTACTCATCCAGTCTTTTGGGCGTCATCGTTATACCCCTGCTTGGAGTCCGCCAGAACCTCCGACTAACGATAATCTGTCAATCTTCAATAACTCTAGTCATCGTCATCGACAACAATCCATAAGCTCAAATCATCTTGAGCAGCCATTATCCACGAGCTCAAACATCTGACTCATCTCACATCTTCATTGCATTTCACCGATCAACGAACACTTCATGACACTTCGAACATTCCATCTTCATTCACGTCGAAGCTCCATCCAACATCGAACCAAAAATCAACTTCGTTTGGTCATATATTTAATGGATCGTACACCTATCCATCACTAGATTGCCCATCCTAATCCATCAACCCATGCAGCTACAATCGATCCAGCCCACCGATCCATCATTGGATCCCCCGTCTAGATCCATCAACCCATGTAGCTACAACCGATCCATTCCACTGATCCATCACTACTGGCACTCATTCGATCCATTGTAAGCATGAAATGACCTGATCCATCAACTTTACTTCAACAATGTCTCAACCAATCCCCGATCCATCAACTCCTGAATGACCAGACCCATCCGCATATGAGGCCGAGCAACCCATCTAGTTGTGCACGAGCTAAATTGATCCATTTTGATTCATTCTTGCCACCGATCCGAACGATCCATCCATGTATCATCAACAATCCATCAAAATGCACACACGATTCGATCCATGCTTGAAGTGAATGACCAGATCCACTTTTCTTGTGCAAAAATCCATGCAATCCATCTCCATTTTCGGCCGATCCATCGTGTTTCCGGCCAATCCATCGTCTCTTGCCCAATAACTCATTCATCCAATTCATACAAGCCATCCAATTTTAGCAATTCAATCTGTTAGGAACTGAGGAATGGATCGTTCAGGCAAAGTAAACACTAGAGGGGGGGGTGAATAGTGTTTGTAAGAATTTAAACAAAACTAAAAACTAGAGAGAACTATGGGATGAATCAAACACCACGAACATAAACACAGACACAGATTCAAACACAAAAGCAAAATAAATAGAAATAAAAGTGCAGAAAAGGAGAGAACACACCGTATTTTATATTGGTTCGGATCACTCCTACGTCTAGTCCCGCACAATGCTGGATTGTGTAGAGTTTTATTACTATTTCCAATAGTCAAATACAACCTCCTTGAATTCACGGCTCAACAAGGAGACACCGACTCCTATCCCTTGATTTCATGGCTCAACAAGGATACACCGACTCCTATTCCCTGATTTCAGGGCTATAAGGATATACCAATTACTCTTTGACTTACAAACAGGGTTTATTCAACACAAGCAATTACAAAACAGCCCTTTAAGTCTTCAATAGCACTTGATTCAGAGAGTAGAGAGTAGAGAGTGTAGAGAGAAGAAGTTGACAAAAAAAAAGTGAATTCAGCAGAGTATAAGTGTAAAAACCATAAAAACGATTAAGAATAATGATAGGATGAAAGAGGATGAAGATGGGGAAGAAGAGATGTTAAAATTTTTGGTTTAAACCTCTTTCTATAGAGTATGAAGGGTTGCATGCATTTCAAATAGTGAAAAGACACTTCCCTTCAAAATTAGAAAAACACTATTATATGTCGACATACATATTTTGCTATATCGACATAGTCATGTGTAAATTTCATTTTCAAAGCATTTTTCAAGTAATTTATATAAAACTAATTTTGGAAATTCTTAAGTGAAATTCTAGTGTTGTAAATCAATATTATATGATAGAAAAACATATGAAAATATATTTTTAAACTATATAAAATTATTTATAAAATTTCAAGGTTTTAAACTATATAAAATATAAATAAAGTATGTATATGAAAATTTTAGTTTGAAAAATAAAGAAGAATAAAAATAGAAGCAAATATAAAAACAAAATAAAGAAGATTTGGAAAAAAACAAAATACAGAGGATTGAGGAAAGAACTGAAAATCAGAATTTGAATTTGGATTTGAACCTGGAGTGCTATTTAGAGTCTTACAAAAATCTAGACTCTCTAAATATATTATTCTTGAACTCTTGAAATCTTGATTACTCAAGAGTCTTGAATCTACTCTGAATTCTGAATCTCTAAAAGCTCTTAAACTGTATAGTCTTCAGTATTAATTCCTGTATACAAATCCTGCATATGTATATATATTCTATACAAAAAGTGTTAACATATATTTTATAATCAATGACAATTGAAATAAGGTTATTGTCATCAAAACTCCATTCTCCAACAATCTCCCCCTTTTTGATGATGACTACCTTAGTTTATAAAATATCAAACTTGTATATACCCGTTTGATGATGTTCCTTCTATACTCCCCTGTTTGTAAGAATTCTATAAACTATGCCTATATTTTATAATTTCTCCCCCTTTGGCATTATCAAAAAGAAATTCTAAAAGTACTCCCCCATAAATCATATAACTATCCAAATAATTCCTATACTAAAGTAAAGTACTCCCCCTGAGTCCTAAATCTATAATCATAAAATACTCCCCCTAAATCCTATATATATCTATACATATTATATTATATATAACTATCGGTGATTCTATGATACCCTTATATCTCCCTCTGGCTCTATGATTCTAAGCCTAAAAGATTATAAATCCCCCTAAAATTATGACTATACTAGTCTAATAGAAGAATAATAAACAAGACAATCTAATCAATGTTTATAATCAATTCAAACAATCAATCCAAACAAGCAATTCAAGAAATTAATTCAAGTAATAAATGTAAGCAATCAACCAAATCTATCAAATTAAATAATATGTGTTAATAAACACTTCTTGAACCATTAATTAAACCTAGAAACTATAAAACTCCCCCTTAATCTAATACAAGACTAAACCTCCAATTGATAGGAGTCATCACCAATTAGTGGCCTAGCCTATACTTTAGTTCCCTTAAAACTATAATAAGATCTTAATATAGACTTAGAAATAACTATGATAAGATATCCTTAAAATTATGATATGAGTAAAGTAATTCAATCCAATCAATGAATCAATTTAAGTTTTGTTGTCACAAAACATCAACTCAAACATGAAACTAAACATTTCTTGTAACTTCTATCTATCCTAAAACCTATAAAGCTCCTATTAACTATAAATTCATAAGTATAATTCTAACAAACCCATCAACCACTAATGAAATTTAACCATGTCAAGTAAGTAAATCAAGTTATTTAATTCAAACAAACAAACCAAATAAGTCAATCAATTCTATCAAATTAATCAAGACAAAGTAAATATGTTATGTATTTAATTAATAATCCTATATTTCTAATAAAAACTTTCCATACTATATACTTGTTATGAGTGGAGTTAAAGTTAATATGTAATGCAGTGTGTGAAGTATGTTGATTATAATGTAGTATGAAATGTATGTCATATGAAAAGCAATATGAAATGCAAATTATGGTGTGAGTAATCTTGATTTGAAATGCAATTGTAATTTATAATGATGATATGAAATAAGATGTATAATAATAGTATGTAGAATGATTTGGTGATAATATCTATTTAGGCTAAATATATTCAAAGTACTATCTAACTATTATAAATTATTTGAATCAAACAAAGACAATATTAATTTCTAGACTTAGGTTAATTATTTTAATGAATTTGATTAAAAGAATAATAAAGATTATAGTATAATTAAAAAATATATTCATGATAAGTAGTAAGATATTCAGAAAAATCATGAAGTTAAATAATATTAGTAGGGTAAATATTGTAAAAATTGAAGATCTTTCTAAAGAGAATATAAAATTTGTATAATATAAAGTATATAAACATATATTCATAAGTATATATAAAACTAATTTAAAAATAATTTAAAATTTAATTTATGAGATATACATTACTATTTTGATACAAATCAATTTAAAATTTAAACTTTAGAAATCAAGACATATTTATTTGCTAAAAACCATTTATACTTTAGAAGGAAACATTATGAAGTAATCTATAAAACTTCTTATATTTAAACTACATAAAAAAATCATGTGTATATATTTCTTTATATTAAGTAAAATATACAAGTTTTATAAATCTTAACAGAAAGTCAAAATAAGTATTAAGTTACAAATAGAGTTTGTGATAATGTAACCCAAAATTTTTATGAAATCTTAAGAATAATATATAAGTTAAACTATGCATGTTTAAACTATATAAAAGATGAATAAATTTATGTTTTATAACGATGTCAAAAGTTAGATTAACTGGCATTTTAATATTATATTAATTTTAATTGAATTTTAAAGTTTAAATATAAAACAAAGCAAGCAAAACATCCATTCAACCAAAAATTTAAAAATTAATTAAGGCGTACCCGGTTTTTAGATCCATTTCTTCAATATTCTCTGAGTTATGAATTGATCTTCTGGAATTTGATGATTAGATCTGCTCTATTATGACTGGCTCGTTTTTCTAATCAGGATAGTTTATTCATTTGCTGAATTTGAACACCGTATGAGAAAGATATTGAAGATTTAGTAGTTTAACCAACTTGGCACCAAAATTTGAATTAGAAGTTTGAACGAATGGAAACTTCTACTACTATATAAATGCTCAAAAGTCATGTCTCTTCATAATCACTTCCCTTCTTCTTCTCATTTTTCATTTTTAATCAAACTTTCAAGAGGCATAACTTCTTCATTTCTTGATGGAATTGGACGAAATCAGCGGTCAATCGAAGAGGAATTCGAGAAATACGATCTAGTAGTAGTTTGGGGATGAATTTGGATGGTATTAGGGTGCAGCAAGTCGAAACAGTAAGAGGTATGCATGAAATCGCGTAACAGTTTATCAGTTTTGAATCGCCAACTTCAAACTGCCATATCTCACTCAACTTTGATCGGAATCTAACGATCTACCCATAAAATCAATCACGCGAATGAGAAACACAATCTGGAAAAGGATTTGAGACAAAATAGTCTAACTTGTGGATGCAATTTGATGATAACTGTTGATAGTTTTGGTTTCCTTCTCTCTTTATCCACCAAAACTTCATTTGATCATTACCTGATCAATTCTTGATGGATTTATATGAGACCAGCGGCATTGCAAAGAAAATAAAGAGAAGTACAGTATGAAGATAAGTTGTAGATGAAAATATAAAGTTGTAAATTGATCTAGTACCCATTTCGTTGCTGATTTATATTATATATATATCCATTTCTTCTTTATGTCCTTTCATCAACCGTTGTTACTCTTCTCCTCTTTTTGATTTCTTTTCAGAATTTGAATTTTCAATAGCCATCATTACGGAATTCGAATCAGCAATAGCCACGTCACCCATCTTTTTAGAGTTTGAATATCCATTAGCCATATAACACTTCTTTTCCTGTAAAACAACACAACATTTCACAGAATCAATAACTTTTCAAATAATTTAAATGACTTTTCGAATAACCAAATGAATAATCAATTGACTTTTCAAAATTACTAACTCCAGTAATATCATGATGGTTTTGTAGTATATCCATATATCAAAAATTTAAAAATTCAAAACATTTCAAATTTCAAAAACCAAATCATAGTAACTTGATTTTTCAATAAAATTGAACACAGACTCATCTAATTCTTGATGTAATACATGAACTAAAACCAGTGTTCAAAATTATCCATTTAACATTTTCAAAAATCAGATTATGAAATTTTTGAAAGACCTTGCTCTAATACCAGTTGTTAGGAACTGAGGAATGGATCGTTTAGGCAAAGCAAACACTAGAGGGGGGGTGAATAGTGTTTGTAAGAATTTAAACAAAAATAAAAATTAGAGAGAACTATAGGATGAATCAAACACCACAAACACAAACACAGACACAGATTCAAACACAGAAGCAAAATAAACAGAAATAAAATTGCAGGAAAGGAAAGAACACACTGGATTTTATATTGGTTCGGATCAATCCTACGTCCAGTCCTGCACAACGCTGGATTGTGCAGAGTTTTATTACTATTTCCTATAGTCAAATACAACCTCCTTGATTTCACAGCTCAGCAAGGAGACACCGACTCCTATCCCTTGATTTCATGGCTCAACAAGGACACACCGACTCCTATTCCTTGAATTCACGGCTACAAGGATACAACGATTACTCTTTGACTTACAAACAAGGTTTATTCAACCCAAGCAATTAAAAAACAACCCTATAACTCTTCAATAGAACTTGATTCAAAGAGTAGGAGTGTAGAGAGAAGAAGTTTGATCAAAACAGAAGTGAATTTGGCAGAGTATAAGTGTAAAAACCATAAAAATGATTAAGATTGATAATAGGATGAAAGAGGATGAAGATGGAGAAGAAGAGATGTTAAAAAATTCGGTTTTAACCTCTTCTTTTTATAGAGTATGAAGGGTTGCAACGGTTCTGTTGCGTTTCAAATAGTGAAAAGACACTTCCCTTCAAAATTAGAAAAATAGCTGTTATATGTCAACATACATATTTTGCTATGTCGACATAGTCATGTGTAATTTTCATTTTCAAAGCATTTTTCAAGTAATCTGACATAAAAATAATTCTGGAAATTCTTGAGTAAAATTTTACTGTTGTAAATCAATATTATATGATAGAAAAATATATGAAAACATATTTTAAACTATATAAATATATTTATTAAATTATAAGGTTTTAAACTATAAAATATAAATAAAGTATATATATGAAAATTTTAGTTTGAAAAACAAAGAAGAATAAAAATAGAAACAAATATAAAAATGAAATAAAGATGATTGAGGAAAAAAAATAAAATAGGGAGGATAGAGGAAAGAATTGAAAATTAGAATTTGAATTTGAATTTGGATTTGAACCTAGAGTGCTATTTAGAGTCTTATAAAAATCTAGACTCTATAAATATATTATTCTTGAACTCCTGAAATCTTAATTACTCATGAGTCTTGAATCTACTTTGAATTCTGAATCCCTAAAAGCTCTTAAACTGTACAATCCTCAGTATTGATTCTTGTATACAAATCCTGCATATGTATATATATATATTCTATACAAAAAGTGTTAGCATATATTTTATAATCAATGACAATTGAAATAAGGTTGTTGTCATCAAAACTCCATTCTCCAACACAATCATCAACACTTCATGAAATCATTAAGCAACACTTGCACAACAAATAATCATCATACAATCATCTAAAATTCACCAAATCACGATAAAACAATGAATTAATCAACAAAAAGATCTAAACTTGCATAAACATATGAATTGGCATATGAATATGCCATTATTATTTTGCTAGATTAGATCCTAAGATGATTCAAATTGAAAATATACCTACCTCTATTAGATCTTGGTGAAAATGACTCAAAATGAGGAAATTAAGATCAACCAAACTCATATACTCGATTGAGTCCGTGTGAGAGATGCTTATCACTACCAAATCCACAAAATAGCTTGAAATCGATGAATCTCTAATACGGATAGTGCAGAACGATCTTCAAATCAACTAATTTGATGCAATCTACTCCTCTTCGATGTTGATCTTCAATCTTCTTATGTAGATTTATAAATTAAACGAAGTGGAGGTGCATTTGGTTGAGCAAGGAAGAATCTCAAACCCAAACCAAATGAATGAAATGAGGAAACCAAACAATTCACCTTGCTTCTATCCTTTTGTTTACAACCAACATCCTCTAGTCTTAATGGGCCTCACTAATCAGCCCACTAATGGCTCATACCAACGATGAGTTTTGGATGGATCGTCTTCATACTCTCTTCCCTTTCCCACATACAATTGTCATCATACTTACTCCATTGCACCTTGACTAGCTTAACCATCTTCCACCTAAGTTGTTTCATGTCATTCCCCACAACGTGAAACAACTTACGAGGTCTCAAAACTACGAACTCGACTTCTATATCTTCATACTAATCTGGAGACACCACTATGTTCAAATCATGCACGCACTTCTGTAAAAAAGACACATGAAAAACATTGTGAATGCCCGACAATTTCTCAGGTAAATCCAATCTATACGCGAGCTTTCCAATCCGCTTGGCTATCGGAAACGGTTATTGAACCTTGGAGCTAATTTCCCTTTAATTTCGAATCAAACAACATGCTTCAATGGTGAAATCTTCACGAAAACCATGTCACCAACGTTGAACTCCAAGTCTCTTCGAGTAACTCGTTTTATAATTTTGGGCTGCCTTCATTTGTTGTTGAACGATCTCGATACAATCTGATGTCTCTCTGATCATCTCTAGCTTAAGTATCAACTTATCTCCAATCTCTAACGAACATTCCGAAGAAATACACGGTCTTCCATACAACGCCCCGTATGCTGTTATCCCGATGCTCGATTGATAGCTGTTATTATAGGCGAACTCAACCATATGTATATGGTCTTCCCACAATCCACTGAAGTCTAACACACAAGCTCTAAGGAGATCTTCTAATACCCAATTCACTTGCTTGGTTTGACCATCATTCTGGGAATGATAAGTTGTACTCAAACATAGCTCGGTTCCCAAAGTCACTTGCAAACTCTTCCAAAATCCACTCGTGAACAATGGATCTCGATCACTCACTATGCTCTTCGGGATACCATGGAATGGAACTATCTATTTAATATATAGCTCAGCTAACTTCGATGTTGTCCTAGTCGATCTAACATGAATAAACCTTGTGTTATTGGTCAAACGATCCACTATGACCCAAATTCCTTCATTTCTTGCCCTGATTCGAAGTAGTCCATCGATAAAATCCATCGATACTTGCTCCTATTTCCACGTAGGAACTTCCAATGGCTTCGTCTGTTTGACTTTCACCAAATGACAATTCATGCACTTGGAAATAAACTTTCCAACATCCCTCTTCATCCCTTCCCAGTAGTAAGCTCACTTCATATCCCAATGCATCTTGTTACCACTAGGATGAATCATCAACTTTGAGTGATGACATTCCATTAGAACCTCATACCTTAGTCCATCAACATTAGGAACAACCAGTCGTCCTTACTTCCGAAGCTGACCATCTCGATCAACCTCGAATTCCTTATCTTCTTGATCCAGCTTCCAGATGATATTGACAAGCTTTTCATCACGATTTTGGCCTTTTCCAATCCTTTTGATGAGAGTAGATCTTATTGATAAGATTGCCAATATCTTAAGCTCTAACTTGCACCTAGGCCTGAAATCAAATACTGCCATTTACTCTAAGTGTTTCCATTCCAAAAAAATCACTCCTAAACTTGCGTGTCTTCGACTCAACACATCGGCCACCGCGTTACCTTTACCAAGAGTATAGGTTGTACCAAAATCATATGATGCCAAAAACTCTAACCACCGTTGTTGTCAAAGATTTAAATACTTCGGGAAGAAAAGATACTTGAATGAATTGTGATCCGTAAACAACTTAAATCGAACTCCCAAATGTCTCCACATCTTCAAAGCAAACACAATCGCTGCCAACTCCAAATTATGAGTCAGATAATTCCTCTCGTGCGGCTTCAGTAGTCGACTCGCAATGCACAACTCTATCCTTCTACATCAACGCTGCTCCAAGTCCAGTATCACACGCATCAGTGTATACCACCATTTCCTCATTCCCACCTAGAATAGTCAAAATAGGAGCACTCATCAGTCTCTCTTTCAGGATTCCGAAAGCTTGCTCACACTTCACGTCCCATGGGAACACTTGATTCTTATTTTTCAATCCTGTTAATGGTGTAGCTATCTTGGAGGAATCCTTGATAAATCGATGATAATATCTCGCCAACCCAAGGAAACTCCTAACGTCTGTCACATTCTTAGGTATATCGCAATCCTGAATTGCTGCTACATTAGCGAGATCCACCGCTATTTTGTTTCCAGAAACAACATGGCCTAAGAATCTCACTTCATTCTTCCAGAAGTTTCACTTTGAAAAATTAGCACTTAGCTGATGATTTTGCAAGATATCCAAAACAACATGCAAGTGCGTCTAATGCTCTTCCTCATTCCGGGAGTAAACCAGAATATCATCCGCGAACACACGCACGAACTTGTTCAACTGATCTCTAAATACCCTATTCATAAGATCCACGAAATACGCTGGTGCTTTGGTTAGTCCAAACGACATCACCAGCCACTCAAAAAAACCAGACGATGTCCTAAAAGCAGTCTTCTGCACACTATCCTTGGAGAAATCTCGTCGCCAAATCCATCTGGGAGAATACCTTGGCCTTGTGAAGTTGATCAAACAAATCCTCTATTCTCGACAATGGATATTTGTTCTTCTTAGTCACTTTATTCAGCTCACGATAATCAACACATAATATCAAAGATCCATCAACCTTGGTTTCAAACACAACTGGTGCACCCTATTTGGACAAGCTTCGTCCAATGAATCCTTTTCCCAAAAGATCATGTTCTTGCACCTCTAACTTTCGCTGTTCTCTAGGCACCATCCTCTTAAGGGGCATAATGATAGGTCTAACACCTTCGACCACATCGATTCAGAACTCAATCTCGCAATGCATTAGCAAACCTTTGATCTCTTCAAGGACATCATCAAACTCACTAGCGATCAGTACAGATGATAAGTCATCCCGTGGAATCACAAGCGAATATAAAAAGCTTATGAAGACCCAGTCTTCTAGCTTACATCGAATCACAACTATTCGCCTTCCACATTCCCGGATGTCACCTCGAGCTTCTCGCAATCCACTTTTGTTGCATACCCCTTAAGCCAGTGCATACCCAAAATAACCCCAAACCCAGCGAAGTTCAAAACAAAACAATCACACACAATGGAGCAACCATGACTCGATAATACTATACTATGACAAAGAATACACAAACTAAATGAACATCCAACTGGATTAGTCACAATCAATGGTCTAAAACAAATGTCGGGTTCCAAATCCAAGTGCAACAAGCTCATTGCAAATGAAAGAATGCAATGCTCCAGTATCAAACAACACTCGAACTGAAACATCTATGATAGAAAGAGTGCCTTGAGCAAGAATACCTTTCCCTCTCTCCTCCGTCGCAGGAGCTCTTGAAGAAGATGGAACAACCTCCAAAGCAAATGCCTTCACAATTTGCTTTCCCTTCGGCGGTTCTAGACAATATTTCTTGTTATGCCCAGGCTTGCCGCAGTTATAGCACTTTCGCTTAGCTTTCGGATTCTTTCAATCCTTGGAAAAATGGCCCATTTGCTGGTAGTTGAAGCATATCACCTCGCTTTTCTGCTTCTTCTAGTCATCTTTTCCTTTCTGCCGTTGCTGCTTCCTCTTTTTGTTATTACCACCCTGCTACGGTTTCGGTTCCTCTTTGGCTGCAACAACACTCTTTTACTTGGGAAACAAACTTTCATGCCTCAAAGCTTTCTCGACGATCTTCTCATAAGTGTCATCCAAATGATCAACCAGCTGATTCCCAAGATATGTATCCAAACCCATGACAAACTTCTCGTTCTTCTGGTAAGGAGTCTTAATATACGAACGAGCATACTTGGACAAAGCTTCAAAATCAGAAACACATTCAAACACCGGTCGACCATTCTACTTTAGCTCAACAATCCTCTTGAACAAAATAGACTTCTGGATGGTAGAAATGAACTTTGTCCCAAACTTGACTTGGAACTGGGCCCAAGTAGTCTCATCCTTAGGAGTCTCTAGAGTGACAGAGTTCAACCAATCCATAGCTCTGCCATGTAGCTGTCTCGACGCAAGCTTCCTCTTAGTTGCATCGTCAATACTAAGTCTCCAAATATCCGATGCAAGTATTAAGCCACCCTTGAATCTCTACAGTCGGCTCTGTCCTTTTGAAAAACTTTCTTCCTATAGTAGTGAAGTCCTTCATAGCTTCGTGAAGTCTACAATACTAGGCACTTACACCAGAACCTCAACATCTACCGCGGCTGTCTCTTGAGAGGGTACCCTCCTCATGATCTCTGCCACCATGGCCTTGAACATAGCTAGGTAACTTAGTATACCCCCATATCCCCCTCCAGGAACGAGCTCTTCCCTAGAAGAGGCCTCGACATTTAATGACTCATTCTAAATATGAAAATAGAATGATTAGTCCACATATGAGAACAACTGCAATTGAGTTCAAGCGCTAGTATACTATACACCATACTATAGTAATCATCCATTAGTAAAGTACAAATACATCTCTCGCACGTCTTTACGTCCATGAACTTTGGATAAAATCTCTTAGCCAAAGCTTTGATAACAAATGTGGCGATCGTCCCGTACCTCCCGCATAAACCAAGGATGAAGTGCGTTGAATGACGTGTCAGGCCTATACGGGACGATCATCTGAATAGAAGATACCAGCGAAAACCTGCCATGTAACTCACAATGCAAGGATAGAATATAATAGAACATGTACAACAGACAGTAGTAGCGAAGCACAATTGAGAAGAATCTTAAACTTTCATATCATCATGAGAATATCCACAAATCACTGAATTACATCATAAGAGTCTGTACAGGAAGCCTTACCGCAAGCCACTCAGAGAAGCATATATCAAACATAAAAGCGGAAACACAAGTATGTATAGTAGGAAAACAATACATTAGCCTCTAGCTCGTCAGCGCTCAGCATCATCGTCCTCATCAAGATCTACTACCTTTCACTTGCTACTCAGTCTGCCCATCCACAACCAGATGAACAAACCAAGGTAACAAGAGTGAAAGATAAAACCTTAAGTCAGACAATAGCCTTAATGAGCGATAAACAACTATCAAACATCATCAATAAAGTATATAGGACGTAGACAAATCAATCATCTAATCTACCAACACATCAACCGAGAAGAACCCCAACCCCTCTCCTCCACATCCGATAGTGATAGCCTTTCCCAGAAAATTAAAGAAGAACAAACAAAGTCCCATAGAAACCAATTATCAAGCAAAGACCATCCTAATTGAATTGAACATCCCCCAAGCACAATCCCCAAGGTCTAAACCAACATCAGACAAGAACCCAAGAGACATCCCCCTCAATGTCGGACAATCCACACAAGACGATCGAACATTATCATCCATGACTCTGGCTATCACCGCCTGCCTTGCCTTGAAACCATCGTTAATCGTACGACTGGCTCCATCATGCCATCCATCAAGGGATAATAATAACCCTGGTTCTAGCAAAACTCCATACGTCATCGTGACTCGTATCTAGACCTTTCATCGTTACCCAGGGAACTCGACTCATCAAGTATTTTGGGTGTCCCCATTATAACCCTGCTTTGTGTTCGCTAGAACCTCTGACTAACTATAATCCCTCGGCCTTTAATAACACTCATTACACCAAAACAACAAATTTGTCACACAAATATCCACCAAATTTGATACAGTCTATAGCCATACAAAATTAGATTTGGCTTGTAGCCGTATCTAAATACTTAAATAAGACTTTGAACCTAATTTAAATTTGATACGTGTGTAGACCATTTCAAAATCGTGCCAGTTTTGGTGTAAAACTTTTTCCCGAAAATGCACACCTTTCCTTCCTTAATTTTAATTCCCTCATGCTCTCTCCCTCCCTTTCTTTCGTTGTCCACAAAGAATATTGTATCTCGTGCGCTATTTCCATTTCTCAAATCTCTCCCAAAATAGTTTACGAAAATGAAAGTTGTCTGCTCAAATCAATTCAAATCGGCTTCTTCGTCATCGTCTACAAATCGCGCGTCTTAATTTATGGTAAACTTTTTTATTTGATTCGATTTATTGTAATCATTATTGTTTTCGCTATTGTTTCAACATGCTCTAGGACGGGAGTTATTCACTAGTTTTTACCCAAGGGCAATTATAAAGAAAAGTTGAACGTTGAACAAAGCAAAGTTTTCACAGTTGGTCATATTTCACCATGGTTAGTGTACACATTATTTGATCTATTTCCTTGTATTAGTCATACCAGAGATGTAGAATATGAACCTAAATTTTGTTTTTGTTAAACTGCCATACCCATTCAAGTAAATAAAACTGTTTTAGGTTAACTAGTTAATTCATGTGCTGAACCATACATAAGAGTTAGCTAGTTTTATTTACTTTTCATGTACCGAACCTAAACAAATGCACTAAAACTAATTTTATTTGTTGATTTCAATAAATAATTCATGTACTGAAATAATACCAGTGACAGTATAAATGCTTGGAGGAAATGAACTAGCTAAGGCATGAAAATTCCATATGGATACACTTGCAAGTGGGGGCACAATAGTAAACGTGCATAAACAATGCTAACTTATTGTCAATATGGATAGACAATAGCCATCGGATATCTTCCTCCATATTAAATCTGAAGCATTCTTTATGTCATCGGTTAAATCCAAGAAATTTTATTATATACGGAGAAAGTTACGGGCATGTGTGAAGGGGGCGGTGACATTTGTGATCCAGTGGTAGATGGAGAAACAAAAACTAACTTGCCAATGAAAATATACAGTTAAAGAAAGATATGGGCATGTGTGGAAATGGGGGGTGAGTCCATTTGTTTGATGCGATTATATAGATATTAATTTTATTATATAGATAGATAGTAGCAAATTTTGAATTGTCTCAGCATTTTATAAATTATAGCAATTTTTGAATAGGAGGGAAACATGCCATTCAGTATATCCAAAAAATGGATTAATGAATCTGATCAAAGATCTACATACTATATAAATGGAGTGAAGAAGTTTATTTATTTTATTGAAGAAAACGGTGGTAAGAAAGGAGTGTATTTATGCCCTTGCACTCGGTTCAAAAATATGAAGACGTCCAAATTAGATGACATTCATTTTCATTTGTTTAGATGGAGTTTTATCCAATCATATAGCATGTGGTATTTTTGTTGACGTGAAAAGTTGGTCACTAGTGTCGGTCAACCCCCAATCGTGTGATCAACACACGAGTAAAGATTAAAAAGATACAATAAAAGTAAAAAGAACGGGGAGCACACACAGAATTTTTATAGTGGTTTGACAAAGACAATGCCTGCGTCCACTTTATATATTATTTCTCTTTTGTAATTACAAATACAATGCTTTTTTTCCAAGAGAAGAGAAAGAAAATGACTATTTTCCTTTCTACTTTTTGAGAGTGATTGAGAGAAGTAACCTTCAGAGGGTTGCAATGAAGTTTTTTTGAGATTTCCGGAAAGAGTTCCAGAGTCAAGAGTTGTTTTCCCAAAAGTCCCTTTCCTCTTTAAGCTTAGAGGTATTTATAGATGGAGAATGCAGTTTGGGCTGCTACGATATGGTCCGACCATTCGGGGAAATCCTGGACACGTGGAATCCATCTGTTGGCCCGAGAAGCGGATAGAAGAGTGATTCCAATATTCACAAATAGTATCCTTGGAAGTTGTGGCTAACACGGCATCCACGGAGAGGTTTATCAAAAGTAGAGCTTTGTCCGCATGTGGTTTGACCGCCTTTACTGCCTTGAAATCGGGATATTTGGAAGACTGGCTCTGTAGAAGACTTCCATGCTGGCCCGAGATAATCGATCGACACGCTCTATTTGGGAACGAGATACACGCTCGAATAGGAGAGCGATTCTTTTGGAGCGAGTAGTCAATCTGACTTGGTTGGACTTGGGCCGACATGTGACTGCTTTGGACTGTGTTTCTGTTGGGCTTCCTAAAGCACGACTTATGTGTGTTTGTGCGTTTGGGCTTTGGTCTGGCTCGTTGAGACTCTTGCCAAAAAAGAGGGTTAGCACTTTGCCCCTCAGAACGCATTTTCATCTATAGAGGGAGGTGTGTTCTGAAATCTGGGCCGAAGCACAAACGCTTGAGCAGCTATGGTCACGCCGGACCATATTAAGGCCAGAAAATCGAAGGTTCCGACGTTGTATTAAGGCCAAAAAACCGACGACCGTGCCAGGTCGCATTAAGGCTAGAAAACTGACAACAATCGGGAACCGTATTAAGGCCGAGATGATGATCTCCAACTGTATAAGAGTCGATTCCTGCAAACACAAAACAAACCATCCTCATTTCGGAGGAGGGCGATGGGTCGAGCATTTTATTCAACTTGGCCTTAGAGGGTGGCGAGCATAAACATGCTCGGCTTAGTGGCGAGCATAAACCATGTTCGTCTTAGTGGCGAACGCTAATCCAGGTTCGGCTTAGTGGCGAACACTAATCTAGGTTCGGCTTAGTGGTGAACGCTAATCCAGGTTCGGGTTAGTGAGGTGGCGAGTATTCATCATACTCGGCTTAGGGCAAGTGTTTTTTATGATCGACATGTATTAAGTTAGTTTGTCCAATGAGCTGTGAATGCTTGCTGGGTAAAGAGAAGAGAGAACAAGCGTTTAGAAAAAAGGAGATGGGCTTTCGCGCTGACCACATAAAACAGGGGGCGAGCGTTTATTCATGCTTGGCTTAGAGATTTTTAAACATGACCCATGTTTGCAAAAGAAAATTCATAGCTGCTGAGTAACTATTACAAAGAAATTCTAAAGAGACAAACATTAATTCCAGAGCATGCCTAGGGGCTAAGCCCTAACCCCGTACATGTGTACATCAAGGTTTCCTTATTACTTGAAAGAAATACATCAAGAAAGATAAAAGCAATCTAATTAATGATAATGCCGCGAGTGCTAGTCTCAGGGTCCTTTCCGTTTCTAGGAGCTCGCGGACCAGCCTGAGGAGCTTGGGCAGAAGGTTGCGGCGGCATGGACGGGGTGCGATCTTTGACATATTCAGGGAGCTCTCCTTTTCTAACTCGTCCTTCGATGAGATCGCGCAGATATCGGCATTCATTTGTATTATGTCCAGCTACATTGTGCGATATACAATGCTTGTAAGAATCGAGTTCCATCTGGGTCGGTTCTCGTCGAGGTGGTCTGGGAGTGGGCGAGGACTCGTGTATACCGAGATAGATGTCGAGCAAAGAAGAACTGAGCTTAGTGTATTGATCGTATCTGTTTTCATTTCGAGGTCGCACATTGCGCTCGTTCTTCTCCGGGGCCTTTCCTCTTCCTTTATTATGGCCGTTGCCGTTGAATGGACCTTGTTGTTTGGCTACTAAAACCTCGAGGCTCTCCATTTAAGGGCTGGCATCCTCTTGTTGGAGGAAACTCTCGGCCTCGGAGTAAAAGTCGTCTATATCTTCGGGAGGATCTCTGGTTAAGGAGTTTTAGAATTCCGATCTCTTCTGGACTCCCGCGATGGCGGTCATAAGTACCATCGATAGCTCAGGCCGATCGATAGATGTCACGACTGCGTTGAATCTTTCAAGGAAGGATCTGAGCGTTTCTTCGGATCGCTGCTTGATGGTAGATAAGAACATGACACTTTTCAGTCGAGAGATATGTACTTAAAATTTCTCGATGAAGCGGGTGACCAGAGTATTCCAACTGCTGATCGACTCCGTTGTTAGCTTCCGAAACCACATACCGGCTATATCTGTGAGAAAGAGGGGAAAGCATTTGAAGCTGGTCGATGCACCAAGTAATTCCATATGTCGCATGTATCGCATGAGATGGACGGTCAGGTCAGTACGACTGTTGTATGGCTCGATAGCTGGGAACTTGAAGTCCAGAGGATTTCAAGAATTTCTAATTTCTCTGGTGAAGGGACTACGATTGACATTGTCTATGTCATGTAGCGAAGAGTTGCTCCGAGTGAAGCGTCGGATGATGCTTGCAAGCTGGCTTCCATCTCTGAGGAGTCATTGCCATGAATTTAGTTCTGCATCTTGAGAGGGTTTTGCGCGAGGATCCGGCAAAAGCATGCTCGGAAGGGCGGCTGTTGATTGAGCTCGTCCCCCGAGAGTCGAGTGAAGGTGTGAGGGAAGGTGAGCCACAATAGGTGGTTCTGGGCAGAATGGCCCCTCTGGAACCTGATGAGTTGTGGGTCAAGCCATGCCCGTAACAAAGGGTCTAAGCTGATCCAGCATAGAATGTGATGTTCGGAGCCCGGGGTTTCCCCCATTTGGTGCGATGTTAGGACGGCCTACGGTAGCGTTTCCTTCTGCCACGGTGAGGACCGACATTGTAGGGTGGGCCCCCTCGTTCGAAAGGAAGGCTGCTCCAGCTTATCATTAAAGGGGTAGAGTGGTTAGTCTGGTCTGTTGTTAGATTCCGGGTTGTAATGGGAATGGCATTGATTCTGATGGACCCGGTGGGAGCTCGACTGATTCGATTGGTCGAGATATTCCAAAGAGTGGAGGCATATTTACCAGACGACCTAGATCTCGATCGCCTGCCCCCTGAGGTTCTGCTGCTGTAGCTGCACTGCTTGCTGGAAGTGATATTCCCGGCAGGGGTCGATCGGTTGTTGGGACCAAACCAGGATGAATTAAAGATGTAGCCTGATCAATGGCCTGATTCCATGCAGACCGAAGATCAGTTGTTGCCCCAGCTTCAGTCAGTGGAGGAATTGATGTTGAAGCATTCACTCCTGTTTCCAGCCGACCGAGAAGGTGGTCCATTAACTGTTGCTGTCGTTCGAGGACTTCACCCTGAGATGTCATATGGTCTCTGAGCTCGACCATGATTTTATCCATGTCGTCCTGGGTTAGGAATCAGGACATATCGTCATGAGAGGAGACTTCGTGGCTTACTTCTGCAGCATCTGTATCGGCTGCATCGACGTTTGCGGGACGAGAGGATGTTGCATCTTTCTTTCGTTTGTTCGCCATGATCTGAGATGAACAAGGGCTCGATGGCGATGTCGGTGCGCTTCCCCTACCTGGCGCGCCAAAGTGTTAACATCAAAAGTTGGTCACTAGTGATGGTTAACCCCCAATCGTGCGATCAACACATGAGTAAAGATTAAAAAGATACAATAAAAGTAAAAAGAACGGGGAGCACACACAGAATTTTTATAGTGGTTTGGCAAAGACAATGCCTATGTCCACTTTATATATTATTTCTCTTTTGTAATTACAAATACAATGCTTTTTTGCCAAGAGAAGAGAAAGAAGATGACTATTTTCCTTTCTTCTTTTTGAGAGTGATTGAGAAAAGCAAACTCTAGAGGGTTGCAATGAAGTTTTTTTGAGAAGTCTGGAAAGAGTAGTCAGGAGTTGTTTTCCCAAAAGTCCCTTTCCTCTTTAAGCTTAGAGGTATTTATAGGTGGAGAATGCAGCTTCGGCTGCTACGATATGGTTCCGCCATTTAGAGAAAGCGTGGACACGTAGAATCCATCTGTTGGCCCGAGAAGCTGCTAGAAGACTGATTCCAATATTCATAAATAGTATCCTCGGAAGTTGTGGCTGACGTGGCATCCACGGAGAGGTTTATCAAAAGTAGAGCTTTGTTTGCATATGGTTTGACTGCCTTTACTGCCTTGAAAGTCGGGATATTTGGAAGAATGGCTCTGTAGAAGACTTCCATGCTGGCCCGAGATAATCGGTCGATGCGCACTGTTTGGGAAGTAGGGTCGACTACGAGAGCGATTATTCCAGAGCGAGTAGTCAATCTGACTTGGCTGGACCTGGGCCGACATATGACTGCTTTGGACTGTGTTTCTGTTGGGCTTCCTGAAGCGCGACTTATGTGTGTTTGTGCGTTTGGGCTTTAGTCTGGCTCGTTGAGACTCTTGCCAAAAAAGAGGATTAACAATTTTCATGGGGAAAAAGGGTGGAGATGGAAAACAACAACCAATTACTAATGCCAAAAGTACTGATAAGGCTGAACATATTAGGATGGAAGATCTAGTCAATGATGCAGATAGATTTCATGATTTTCAACCTGAAAATCCGTTGTCTGGTCATGCTAATGTTAGATCGTAGTCTACAGCTAATGGTAATTGGCAGGCCAATGAAAGTAAGAAGCATAAACCACTTTTTTACAGCGCAAAAGAGCCACTATATCATTCATGTGTTCAAAAGGGATAACGAAGTTGTATGCCATTATGAAACTGAACAGCTTGATTACCCAATACATCACTCATGTTCAAAAGGGATAACGAAGCTGTATGTTTTTATGAAACTGAATAGCTTGATGACCCTATATGACTTTTCAGATAATGGTGTGACTACATTTCTCCAACTAATAAAGGAGTTATTCCCCGAAGGTAACATGCTGCTGATAAAATACTCCGACGTAAAGAAGTTCATTAAGCAAGTGACACGACCTAAAATCCCCGGCCGACCTAGACCGAACTTGAACTCGGATTGGGTGAGAACACGACTCATCAGAAAACGGAACAACAGAAATTTTCATTGGCTTTACAATAATTTACATCAGAGCACAAGAATATCAGAGTATGAATTAATATTACATAGCTGAAAAATACAATTATCAGAGAACATAATATATAGCAGCGGAAATAAAATGAATGTATAAATACAATGCACAGCGGAAATGCATCAACTAACATAGTTGAAACCAATACACAAATACAGAGCTTTCCGAATATAAATCCAGCTATAATCCAGGATCCTGAGAAAATAAAGAATCTGCAAAAACCAAAATTACTGACTGCCCGTGTGGAAAATATAGTCATCCAGAGGTTAGGTTGAAACAATAAACTCTGGGTCAGTCATGGGACTGGTGTTCGAGCTAAAACAGTTATTAAACTTTACTTTAATAATAAGGTAATTCATGGGACCACGCCGTATGTCACGGAAGGGGTTTACTCCATGTGAATACCAAAGCTTGAAATAAAACAATTTATAAACAACGCAATGCTTTCAAGAAAAATGAAGCTATTATAAGACTCGTGTCCCACCACCCAATGCAACACAAACCAGAGGATAGAGTTTTACCATATAATAGCCAAACGTGCTTGATACACTTTAAACAAATCATTTTGATATTAATATAAGTGCATAGTGTGGCAAACAACTTCAAACATAAATGTATCTATTAGACAACATAATACCCCATCCTACTATGTCGCCATATAGGTTTACAACTAAAACCGAAAAGTCGCATATTGGAAATTGAATTTCCATCATGAGTTAAGGCAAGGGATGTACTCCTTACCAGTTTTGGACCATCTCTAGCGGGATGCCCAGGATCAACACACATGACCATAGGATCCTACAGGGCCGGCCTACTCCTACTTTTGTGGATTGGTTATTCCTGAACAATATGTTTCCCGGTCCTATTGGACCTATCACTTGAGCCTTTAGTCATCTCTATATTTGAGGAGACTCTCAATCCATCATCAACATAAGTAAAGATGTCTGGGCTCCATACCAAGACACTATTTCTAATTAGAAAGATACAAATGCACTCCTTGAGCCCCTTATCCCGTTTTTGACTTATATCGGGGTGTGAGGCTTGTGAATTAACGCTATACATAAAGTTATGCTACTTAAAGCTGTGCTTTGATCATCATCCAGAAGGACCTGCTTTTCAACAAAATCCTTGATCATTGCATCTTAGCATGCCAAATTGTCAATCCATACCGCATCATTAATCATCTACCAATATATAACCACTAAGCTTGTACGTCTCAGAGAAGGGTGTTAAGCAAAAGACTAAATTCTACACCACCAAACAAATATTTATTTAGCGGAGATCAATGAATACAACAAGAAATACAATGTCAGACACACAATCCATTTTCATGTCCGTTCTAGGTATGAATGAAACCGGAGGCACCTTATTCCTCGTCCCATATTCCAATACAGGAGAGAGGTCCTCGCATATCCGACCGATTTCCAAGTACATTTTAAACTATAATCACTTATTATCTTTTCTTGGGTGTACGGCCCAATCAGGACATCAACAACAGTTCAAAAGAATGTGAAGATCCTCGGTCTTCAAGCGTCGTCTTTATCGTTGACTTTACTCATCGTAATTATTTAGAATGGGTAAAACGCGGTCTTTCCAAATAACTTGCTTATCCTTATAATCGTGTGTCAAATATACAAAGATAAATCTTATTCATTCCAATCCAGAATATTCTTTTAATTAAATATTTGCGCTCTTTAGAAAAAGGGTTCTCGTTGACTTTATCGAAGATAAAGTCTTAAATCTCAAAAATCATATTTTAATGATTAACCAAAAATTAGAAATTAATCTTATCTTACCGGGGTTAATGAACAACTGCTATTAAAAAGCCTTGTTCACTGTAAACCCCAAAATGTTATTTTCTACTTGTTTTGGGCTCTTTACAAAGATCCGATTTGATTTAATAAATTTAGGAAAATTCCCCAATTCTCTTTTTAAGATATCCTTCCTTTTTATGGTGGAGTTCAAGAACAGTATTCCTAAAGATATCATTCACGACGAATCTCAAATTAATTCATTATGTTCATATATTAAATCTTACCGTAATGACTAAAACAAAATATTTAGATCAAAAATAACCATTATCTTTCAAATTGTGAAATATTTAACCCAAACTCCTTTAAAATAACTTATTATGATTTAACATAATTTATGTATATTTTTAGTAATTTTATTAAGGCCATTACAGTTGGTTCCAATATCGGCCTACGAGCTGCCTCCATAACGACATTTTTCAAAACTGAATTGGACATAATTTACGATTAACCCATTCAAATTTAAACCTCTTATATTCATTGGAAAGATATTTTCGATAAAACGTAACGGTTCTGGTTTAAGGAGAATCCGATGGTCGGATCTCCCGTTATGTCAATTCTAAGTTACGGTTGACGTTCAAGAACTATCGCTGTACGACGCATTCTATTCAAGCCCGAATCGATTTTATAATTTAAAAATATATCAAAACGTTTTTAGACTTCTTTATTTAATGATATAAAATTTATTTCTGCCGCTTAGCTCCAAATTCAAATATTTTACCATTTGGTCCTATTTTACATTATTCTAAAGAATATATTATTATTTTTTAAAGTTCTCCATTCAGGCTCAAAATTTTCTTACAGTCAGAATAAAAATAAACGAGAAACTTTCGAAAGAAACTCCCTTCTTAAACATTTACTGCATATTCTAAGCGAACTTCACTTTGAAAAGTTACTATTCATTTAAAATTCAAATACTTTGCATAGCCAAAAGTATATAAAAATACTTCAAAATCATTCGTCACAGTTACGAATATTCATCGATGTAAACATGTCCATCCAAAATCCAACATCGAATTTATTTTCAGTTTTTACCTTATATTTTTATATTATTAAAATATGCCATTTATCGTGGATTGAAATGAAATTCAACAAAATATCATGCAAATTTTCTCATACCAACCCAATACATCTAACAATAGTTGCAAACAACTATCTAACATTAAAATAACATCCAATGTGCATTTATTCTCATATAAGCTTCAATATAATTTATCGATGCTTATCTCCCCCGTTTAACGAAACGATTAACACGTGAACTACAAACCTGAGAGAGGTGTAAATCAAAATCATCCCCAGACCCGTGTGGGGTTGTCAACCATCAAACAATAATTTAATTAATCGTTCATTTCATCATATTGTTTTTTATTGAAATAGGTGAACGTAATCAAGCCATTCGACTTGTAAATGCATTTTTAATTCCAATTTCATTTCTACAAATAACATGACATTTTTGTAAAATCAATTAATTATTTTTAATTCGCATCCATATCACAACATAATCAATCATTCAATGCCATCTACGGCGCACAAGTGTCCATACACGGGTATGAAATGTGAGTGTCACATATTCATACAGCGCTTCTAATGCAAACGATTCGTGAAGAGTTCATGTGTTGAACTCCAGAAGGGGTATTACATGAAATGAGTGATCTAACTACGTGAAATTTTTACATGTCGTTCTAATGATAATACAATGCAATTTCTAACTTGCAGCTTACTAATTTCACTACATTACTTAGCAACTTAAAATGCATAAATAATTAACATTTCATAACTTATTAAACTACCATAATAGACTAATTAAAGCAAATATCTCTCACCCCAGCCATCAGAAAAATATACATTGCAAGTAATGATCTTCTAGTGCTCGCTACTGCCTAAAAATCCTGCTTTTTGACTAATTTTGTCATCAAACTCCACAGAAACTTCGGTACACCTTCCAATAAATGAATGAAGCAAGAAATGAAGGAGCTTTGGCTAATTGGAGCTTCCCGGAGTTCAAACTCCCGATGTCCGGAAATGTAAAGAAGCCTAGAATGCTCCACAAGCTGTCTCGGAGCATGTAGAGCTCGCAAAGAAGGAGTTAAGGGTAGGTAGAGGAAGCTAGAACCCTAAAGGAGGCTCCTTTTCATGTCATGGAGCTACGGAAGGAGGAGAAGAGGGGGGCTACGCACATGCGTTGGGGGGGGTGACACTTGGGTAGGGTAGGGGGATAGGGTAGGGAAGCTAGGGTTTGGGGAGAGAGGCCAATAATGTGGAAAGAAAGAAATGAAGAGGAAGAGATAAAAGTGAGAGGAAGAATGGAGAGAAGGGTTTTAAGTAGGAATTCTCTCTCTCTCTCCAACTACCCGACTACAAACGATCTCCGTTGGCTACAAGGCACACGAAAATACACGGAATTTTGAATCCAACGACGAATTCCGAGTTCGTTTGACCTACCAATTAAATTCTCAATTATGCCCCAAAAATGCGATTTTAGCATACCTTTTCTTCTTGTACACCCAAATGACAATTCCATAAATAACGAAACTTTGGATTCTTCCATTATTTGTCAATACGAATCCCCAAAAAAAAGTGAAATTGAATTCCGAGATCGTCTCAACAACGTTCCTTTGTACATTGATCGTCAGTTTTAATCCAAACGGGTTTATTGAGCATGACCACATACTGACTCCGTTCGTCATGAAATTTGAAACCCAACAATGGTTTAATATTCCGAATCCAACAAAATTGGTCTCGTCAAATTCTGAGCTTGCTACACTTTTTAAGGGCTATGCGTTAATTTAAAAATAAAAATTTTAAATTCTGGATTTATAAATCAATTTAACATTTCTACCGAGTTTATTTTAAGTCAAATAAAGTATAAACACTAATTTTGAAATTATTCTCAAATTTTATTTAGCAAAAATGGTCAATTTATCTCCAATATTCATCAAAATAGCTTAAATTAAATTTTAAAATTGGTCCTGAAATTCCGGGTTGTTACAACCTTCCCCACTTAAAAATTTTCTCAAAGAAAAAGAAATGGAGCTGAAAGTTGTTTAACTAACCAACTCACCTTTCATTCTGGATTTGGTTCTTCAACTTTTCAGTTTTTAAGAACTTCTAAATTTCTCTGAAATTTGGCTAACACCCTAAATTTTTGAAAAATTTCACCATAACCTCCTTTGTACGGGGTGCATTGAAAAATTTATTAGGCCGCATTAGGCACCCAATAAATCAATATATCGCATACAAAACAATTATGCACACCCGTTATGATTTATATTCCCTGTTGCCCCCTCATACCTACGCAAGGTAACTAAAACGAAAGAGACAAGTGTATTTTGTCATCTCTCGACCTGTGTAAGGTTTATTATTTAATCCTGCTATTTAACTTTATATGTTATTTCATCCATAATCAGTCTTCGGTTCAACCTATAATTCAGTCATCGCCATACAAGCGTCTTGCTCATATAGTAATTCAAACCTCGTCATATTAGCGCCAAATGCTTATATGGAATATGATATGTTATGTAGTCTTCAGTAGTATGTTATGCGGTGTAATTCATAATTTATTGGTTACTATCCTGTGGCGTACGTTGTATTTCACATAGTGCAAACATCACACCGCATCCAAATCATTCATAGTAGTTATAATATATAATTTGCGCAACTAACTCATAAAGGTGCACCTGTTTGTCGGGGATGCAATTATTTCTTTTCTCAACGCTTAGCCAATAACCTGTTCAACAGATGTATATGTGTATGTTCATTTATTGAAATTAAGGTGTGGCAAACAACTTCGAACATAAATGTTCAATTAGACGGCATAGTACCCCATCCTACTATGTCGCTATATAGGTTTACAACTAAAACCAAAAAGTCTCTTATTGGAAAATGAATTTCCATCATGAGTCAAGGCAAGGGATGTACTCCTTATCAGTTTTTGGCCATCTCTAGCGGGATGCCCAGAATCAGCACACGTGACCCTTGGGCCCTACAGGGACGGTCCACTCTTACTTTTGTGGATTGTTTATTCCTGAACAATATGTTTCCCTTTCCTATTGGACCTATCACTTGATCCTTTTAGTTAGCTCTGTATCTAAGGCGCCTCGCAATCCATCATCCACATAAGTAAATATGTTCGTGCTCCATACCGTGACACTACTTCTAGCTAGAAAGAAACGTGTACACTCCCTGAGTTCCTTATCCCGTTTCTGACTCATACAGGGGTGTGAGGCTCGCGAATTAACGATGTAAACAAAGCTATGCTACTTAAAGTTGTGCTTTGATCATCATTCACAAAGCCTTGATTTTCAACAAAATCCTTGATCCTTGCATCTTAGCATGCCACATTGTCAATCCATACCGCATCATTGATCATCTACCAATATATAACCTCTAAGCTCGTACGTCTCAGAGAAGGGTGTTAAGCAAGAGAATTAATTCTTTGCCACCAAACAGATATATATTTAGTAGAGATCAATAAATACATCGCAAAAATACAACATTAAATACACAATCCATTTTCATGTCTGTTCTGGGTCTGAATGAAACTGGAGGTACCTTATTCCTCTTCCCATATGTCCAATATAGGAGAGAGGTCATTGCATATCCGGCCGATTTCCAAGTACGTTTTAAACCACCACCACTTATTACCTTGTCTTGGGTGTACGACCCAATCAAGACATCAGCAAGAGTTCAAAACGTTGTGAAGATCCCCGATCATCAACCGCCATCTTCATCGCTAACTTTACTCGTCCTGATAATTAATTAGAATGCGTAAAACCCAGTCTTTCCAAATAACTTGCTTATCTTTGTAATCATGTGTCAAATTCACAAAGGTAAATCTTATTTCATTCCAATCTAGAATATTCTTTCAATTAAATATTTGTGCTCTTTAGAGAAATGGTTCTCGTTGACTTTATCCAAGATAAAGTCTTAAATCTCAAAAAAAATATTTTAATAATTAACCAAATATTATAAATTAATTTTATCTTACCTGGGTTAAAGAACAACTGCTATTAAAAAGCCTTATTCACTGTAAACCCCAAAATGTCATTTTATATTTATTTTGGGCTCTTTACAAAGATCTGGTTTAATTTAATAAATTTAGGAAAATTCCCCAATTCTCTTTTTATAATATCCTTCCTTTTTAAGGTAGGGTTTAAGAACAATATTCCTAAAGATACCATTCATGATGAAACTCAAATTAATTCATTATGCTCATATATTATATCCTACCGTAATTTCTAAAACGGAAATTTTAACCAAAAATATCCTTTTCAAATCATGAAATATTTTACTCAAAGTCCTTTCAAATCACTTATTATGATTTTTCATAATTTATTTATATTTTTAATAATTTTATTAAGGCCCTTACAATTGGTTTCCAATATCGGCCACTGAGTTGCCTCCATGGCGACCTTTTTCAGAACTGAATTGGACATAATTTACGATCTAACCATTCAAATTTAAACCACTTATATTCATTGGAAATATATTTTCGATACAAACCCAATGGTTCCATTTTAAGGAGAATCCGACAGTCGGATCTCCCGTTATGTCAGTTCTAAGTTATGGGTTAACGTTCACGATTTGTCATTGTACGACGCGTTCTATTCAAACCCGAATCGATATTATAATTTATAAATATATCAAAATGTTTTTAAACTTCTTTATTTAATGATATAAAATTTATTTCTGATGTTTAGTCCCAAATTCAAATATTTTACCATTTGGTCTTATTTTACTTTATTCTAAAGAATAAAATATTATTATTTTTCGAAAGTTATCCGTTCACGCTCAAAATTTCCGTATAGTCATAATAAAAATAAACGAGAAACGTTCGAAAGAAACTCCCTTCTCAAACATTTACTACATATTCTAACCGAACTTCACTTTGAAAAGTTACTATTCATTTAAAATTCAAAATACTTTGCATAGCCAAAAGTATATTAAAAATACTTCAAAATCATTCGTCATAGTTACGAATATTCATCGATATTTCGATATAAATGTGTCCATCCTAAATCCGACATCGACTTTCTTTTCAGTTTTTACCTCATATTTTTATATTATTAATATGCCATTTATCCTGGATTGAAATGAAATTCTACCGAATATCATGCAATTTTCCATACCAATCCAATACATCCAACAATAGTTGCAAACAACTATTTAACATTAATAAAATAACATCCAGTGTGCATTTATTCTCATATAAGCTTCAATATAATTTATTGATGCTTATCTCTTTTGTTTAACCAAACAATTAACACGCGAACTACAAACCAGGGAGAATTGTAATTAAAAATAATCTCGAGACCCGTGTGGGGTTTTCAACCATTAAACAATTATTTAGTTAATCGTCCATTTCATCACATTGATTTTTATTGAAATAGGTGAACATGATTAAGCCATTCGACTTATAAATGCATTTTTAATTCCAATTTCGTTTCTACAAATAACATGACATTTTTTTCAAATCAATTAATTATTTTTAATTTGCATCTATATCACAACATAATCAATCATTCAATGCCATTTATGGCGCCACAAGTGTTTATCCATGGATTATGAAATTTGTTTGTGTCACATTTTCATACAATGCTTCTAATGCAAATGATTCATCAAGAGTTCATGTGTTGAACTCCAGAAGCGGTATTACAAGCAATGAGTGATCTAACTACATGAAATTTTTACATGTCGTTCTAATGATAACACAATGCAATTTCTAACTTGCAACTTACTAATTTTCACCGCTTTACCTAGCAACTTAAAATGCACAACTAATTAACTTTTTATGACTAATTACACTACCTTAGTACATTAATTAAAGCAAGAATCTCTGACCTCAGCCATTAGAAAAAATACACTGCAAATATTGATCTTCTGGTGCTAGCTACTGCCTAAAAATCCCGCATTTTTGGCTCGGAATGTCTTCAAACTCCACGGCAATTTTGGTATACCTTCCAACAGGTGAATGAAGCAATAAATGAAGGATCTTTGGCTAATTGGAGCTTCCCAGAGTTCAAACTCCCACTGTCCGAAAATGTAAAGAATCCTAGAATTCTCCGTAAACTTTGTCGGAGCACGTAGAGCTCGCAAAGAAGGAGCTAAGGGTAGAGGAAGCTAGAACCTTAAAGGAGTCTCCTTTTCATGTCGTGGAATTATATATTAATTTAACAATTCTACCGAGTTTATTTTAAGTCAAATAAAATATAAGAACTAATTTTGAAATTATTCTCAAATTTTATTTAGCAAAAAGGGTCAGTTTATCTTCAATATTCATCAAAATAGCTTAAATTAAATTCTAAAATTGGACTTGAAATTCTGGGTGGTTACAGCAAGTTGGGATGAATTACAAAATTTATGATGCATGAATTAATGATTGCATGTTGTATTGGAAAGATGATGTGAATATAGTTTCTTGTACAAATTGCAATGAACTAAGGTATATGACATCATTCAACGAATAGAGAAAAGGCACCAAAGTACCTCAAAAGACATTAAGACTCCTTTAATTTCTAGATTGAAGATACTGTGTATTGTACCATGGATAGCAGATGCAATGACCTGGCATGGTCATGCTAAGTCTGATCCAAATATAATGCGACATCCATGTGACACTTCTCAATGGAAAGTCATGGATTCTTTTGACAAATGTTCACTGTTGAGCCACCAAATGTCACACTGGAATAGCAACAGTTGGTTTCTGTCCACATGCTTCTCTATCTAACCCTTACAGTTGTTGACCAGTAATCGTACTACCATATAATCTTCCTCCTTCTATGTGCGTGAAATGGGAGTTTTCAATGTTAACACTATTGATTTCTAGGCCTAAACAACCGGGGAAGGATATTGATGTTTATTTACAGCCATTGACAGATGAGATAAAGCAGTTATGGGAAGGAGTCGTTACATATGATTCATTAAATTAATATGAGTTTACAATGAGAGATTGGGTGTTTTAGGCAATCCATGTCACGTTGCTCTTGGGACTTTATTGGGATGTACAACTCATGTTTACTTTGTGTGTCCCGCTTATGGGGAAAACACTTGTTCTTATCATCCTCCTAAAAGTAAGTAGATGTGTTATATGGGAAATTGAATGTATCTTCCTAATGGGCACAGGTTTCAATACGACAAGAAAAATTTCAACAACGAACAAGAACTTAATCGTCCTAAAAGGCCATCGACTGGTTTTGAAGTTGAAAAGAAAGTAATGAATATCAAAATGGAAGTCAATAAACACAAAGAAGAAATTGGTTGAAAACGAAAAAAGTCAGCCATTGGAGAAGTTGACAATGTTTCTGCATGGTATTGTAGGTCTATCTTTTCTTATTTATGATATTGGGAAGCAAATACGATTCGACATAATATTGATGTTATGCATACGGAGAAGAATGTCACAGAGCATCTCTTCATCACCATTATGGACCATAAAGATAAGTCAAAAGATGACATCAATGCACGCAAGGATTTGAAAATCATAACTATAAAATAAAAGTTGTGGGTGATGGAAGATCCTGAAACAAATGAAATAATCATACCAAAGGCAATTTTCACTTTGAGCAAAGAAGAAAAGATATGGTTTTTCACCGTATTGAGAATTTCGAAAGTACCTAACAAATTCTCCTCTAACTTCCGCCAAAATGTGAGCATCAATCCTCCCGAATTAAGAAATATGAAGTCACATGATTACCACATCATAATGCAACATTTGCTTCCGGTATTACTTCAACATACTTATACACAACATAAGCATCTACAAAATGTTATTCATCATATTACTCTATTCTTTAACATTTTGTGCTCAAAGGTGATCAACATGGAACACCTTACATAAGAAAAGGCTATGTTGGTGGAAGCACTATGTATTTTTGAAAAACATTTTCCACCTACATTTTTTTATATTAGTATCCATGTTATGGTCAATTTAGCCGATCATTGACTTGTAGCTCTTTCAAATATAGATGGATGTATCCTTTTGAACGGTAAATAACTAATTTCAGTTATGTACATTATTATTTGGTATAAATAGATATCGTATACAATATATAATTGATCACATTCATAGGTTGATGAAAACATATAAAGGATATGTGCGCAACAAAAGATACATTGAAGAGTGTATTGCAGAAGGATATATTATACAAGAAGCTAGCCTTTATTGCATGGAATATATCCCAAACGGAGGTTATGGCAATCAAAAACTTACCCACGAAGCATTTTTAGATGAGGATGATAATTTTGCTGATGAGAAACCTTTAGATAATGGTAAATATATAACAATAACCCAAGTGCAATTTGAACAAGTGCATAATGGGTCCTTAATAAGTATGATGGATTGGATCAATGGAAAATGTAAGTTCATGAAGTAGGTTTTGAATTTCTATTTAATTCAATTTATACATTCATTTCGATATGTGTTTTTCATAGAAGGTATAACTCCTGTTCGAAAAGCACTAGATTTCAACCATGAGGCAGAGGTACAACAGTCGAAGTCGTCCAAAATTTTACTATGGTTACATAATGAGATATTACATCATCTTAAGCATTTCACGTATTTATAAGTTTGCAATACACATTCGAGACCATGCTTTTTTTCACTTATTGTGTTTTATGTAGTTGTTGAAATGCAACGATATTGACATAACTCTCTGGCGGCTAGTACACGGGCTAAAGTTCATGGCGATTAGTTATACAAAGTACCAAGTGAATGGGTTTTTTATTTTCCACCAAAATGTACGAAGACCATATGGTAACATAGGATAGCGGTGTATGCATGAGAGAAGTTGCACAATTTAGAGCGAGTGGTAAAGATAAAAATTACAAGGACGCAGAAACAATGTATTATGGAGTAATTTAGTAGATACTTGAGTTGGATTACACTGACTTCAAGTAAACAGTTTTTTTATTGTGATTGGGTAAAGGTCTAGGATAATATCAATGGCTGCAAAATAAGTCCCGCTTCAAACTTGATCATGGTTAATTTAGGAAAATTAAAGAACAAAGACAACGTGAACGAAGCCATTTATTCTTGCATCGGAAGCGAGTCAAGTGTTCTGCTAAAAAGAGTTAAAAAATAACGGATGGTCTATGGTTTTTCATACACCACGGTTGACTATAAATGTGGATGACATTGGGTTTCCTACCTTCAATCAATCAGCTTTTGAAGACAATGAAAAATTAGAAGATCTTACCAAAATCATATGTTAACTTATGAATTGTTGAATGCTTTTTTACAAGGGAATCCCATGTATTTGGAAATTATTTTAACTATCGTCTATCGATCACATGTATTTTGAAGACTAACGCTTTCTGATCACACTCTATTCTGCTTTGAACTTTATTTAACTATTTCAACTTGAGTTCTTTAACTTTCATTGCAATGTTTGTCCTGATTCTTCGTGTTGCTTTAAAAGAAGCCGAATAATAAATGTGATTAATATAACGATATCACAAATGTAACAACCTGGAAAATTAGAACCAATTTAAAAATTTTATTTTTAGAAATTTTAACAGAAATTGAGTCAGTATTTAAATTTTTGATTTTTAAATTATAACAAAGCCTTTAAAAATAGCCATTTTGTAAACGACCTCTGTTTTCGATGAAACCACTTTTGTTGGATCCGGAATGTCAAATTATTTCAAGATTCCAATTTTCATAATTTTTGGAAATAATATGTGAGTGTGGCAAAAGAAAACGTGTTTTATCAATATTAGTCAAATTGGATCAACCAGAAAAAGCCCATTTTCCAGTGGTCTCCAAATTCGATGAAATTAATTTTTTTAGGACCGTATCGTCAAAACCTAGCTAGATTTATTTTTTGGGATTTTTTAGAATCAGTTTGTGGCCCCGGTAAATTAAAATGTACGTTCAAATTTAATATTGAATGTTTTATATTTTAATTTGAAGAATAACGGACTGAAACAATTGAATGGGCTTACGAAACATATTCCATTATGTCCGGAATGGGGGTATTTAACTAGAGGCAACACTCGTTGGGTTTGATTTGAGTCAGAAGGATAAAACGAGAATTTTGAAATTAAAGAAATTAAAAATAATTTAATTATAAATTTGGACCAATCACAACTCAACTCCTCTTTCTGGAAAACCCGTAACCCTATATATCAATGGCGACCACCTCTTCCTTCCTTCCTTCTCTCCTCGATTCCGGCCAATCCACTCAATGAAATCACTTGCTCCAGTTGGGGATTTTGTAGAGCTCCTCCTTCTCTTCAAATCCATACCTGTTTTGTTATTTATCGTGGAGTATTTCTCGAGTTCTACACCTCCAAACCCGCGTCGTTCATCGTGCCATAACCCCTCACTAGTGCCGTCGAATTGAGCAACTCCACCACCCACTGGTGCACCGTTCCATGCCCTAGGACATGGTGCAACCTAATCGTCGCCTCGTGCTTCAGATTGAAAGTTAATTCAAAACCTAGTTTTGAATCAAAAACTGAGGTAATGGCTTATATATATATTTAAACTATATATAACACTTTAAAACGTTGCAAAGTTAATTAATGGAGTAAAAATTATATCTTTTTGATAAAATAACGAAATTCGATGAAACAGGAACCATTGGACTCGTGGCGATGTCTTCTACATTCTAGAAGAGACCGGAGAATTTTTGAAGCTTTCTACAATTTTAGAACGAATAAAAACCAATGTCAGATTTCTGAACTCAAAAATAAATGAATAAAATTATATTAGGTTCCAGATGGAGTTTAGTAGCTCCCGACACCATCGTCCACAGACCATTGACGACTTGATTGTATTGTGGTGTGAAATTGATTGTCATTATGGATGATTGATTGTGGTTGAAACGAAATTGGTTGTGTTTGTGGTAAATTCACGGTGTTGTGAAAATGAATTGTATTATGGAAATTATAAAAATAAAACCCTTGTATCACCACGAGGCCTAGGATAGCAGAGGAGCCGTACTGGGGACGGTGTCGGTTTTAATTACCTTGCCATTATAATGCTGAAATTTTCTGAAATATTCATGTGTTGTAAAATATTCATGTATGAAACAAAAATTGTTCGAACAATAAAGATCAAATTTTTATTGTATATATAAAATATGAAAAATAATCATATTTGAAATAAAAATTGATTTCAATAATAAAAATCACATTTTTATTGTATGTATAGAATATGTAAAATGTTCATGTTTTGAAATAGAATTGTTTGAACAATAAAAGTTTCATTTTTATTGTAAATATGTTAAAAATATGAAAATGATCATTGTTTATAAATAAAAATGTGTTAATAACAAAATTACATTTTTATTGTGTATGTAGAAAAGATTAAAAAAGATTCTAGTTTGATAAAATGTTGTCACATTAAAATTTTCATTTTTAATGAAAAGATGATTCATTAGAAATGATTCTAGTTTGATAAAATGTTATCACATAAAAAATTACAATTTTAATGTAAAGATGATTCATTAAAAAAGATCCTAGTTTGATAAAATGTTATAACAAAAAAAATCATGTTTAATGTAAAGATGATTCATTAGAAAAGATTCTAGTTTGATAAAATGTTGTAACATTAAAAATTACATTTTTAATGTAAGGTTGATTCGTTAAAAAAGATTCTAGTTTGATAAAATGTTATAATAAAAAAAATTCATTTTTAATGTAAAGGTGATTCATTAGAAAAGATTTTAGTTTGATAAAATGTTGTAACATTAAAAATTACATTTTAATGAAAAGATGATTCATCAGAAAAGATTCTAGTTTGATAAAATGTTGTAACTAAAAAATTTCATTTTTAATGTAAAGATGATTCATTAGAAAATATTCTGGTTTGATAAAATGTTGAAACATTAAAAATTACATTTTTAATGAAAAATGATTCATTAGAAAAGATTCTAGTTTGATAAAATGTTGTAACAAAAAATTTCCTTTTTAATGTAAAGATGATTCATTAGAAAATATTCTAGTTTGATAAAATGTTGTCACATTAAAAATTACATTTTTAATGAAAAGATGATTCATTAGAAAAGATTCTAGTTTGATAAAGTGTTGTAATATAAAAAAAAACATTTTTAATGAAAAGATGATTCATTAGAAAAGATTCTAGTTTGATAAAATGTTGTCACATAAAAAATTACATTTTTAATGTAAATATGATTCTAGTTGATAAAATATGTTAACATTAAAAAAATTCATTTTTAATGAAAAGATGTTTCATTAAAAAGGATTCAAGTTGAATAAAATGTGTCACATTAAAAAATACATTTTTAATGTAAGTATGATTTATTAAAAAGATGCAATTTGATAAAAAAAAAATTGTTTTAACATTAAAAAAAATTACATTTTTAGTGTAAGAATGAATTACTAAAAGGATCCATGTTTTAAATAAAATGATTGGACAAAAAAAATCACATTTTTATTGTATGTTTTGTTCATTAACATGTAAGCGACATTAGAAATATAATAATATGTTTTGTTCATTAACATTAACATGTTAACGATGTTAGAAAAGTGATCATTTGTTATTTAATTTGAGATCGTCGAAGGAATTATATATATATATATATATATCAAAATAAAACGAATCGCGTGCAGTAGTTTGCGATTTGGAATCGTAACGTTAAACGATTATACCGAGAGATCCGACCATCGGATTTTCCCAAAATTAGAACCGTTGGGTTCATTTTAGAAAGATCATTCAAACGATATAAAATATGCTAAGATCCAACGGTTAGATTTTGAGAAATTTGTAATTCTAATTTTAATAAAAACAGCGCTAGGGCCGCTTAATGACCTGAAGCGTCGTTTAATTAAAAGGGGCTATTTCTATATAAATAAAAATAGTGATAAATCGTTATAAAATATTATAAACGTTATGGAATGAAAATAAATGATTTGAATTATATATATTCGTAAATTATTTGAAAATACCGAGTTAATTCTCATTTCAAATAATTGATCGACAATTAGAAGTTGAAGATATTGAAGACGGTGGTTGAAGACCAGCGATCTTCACATCGAATGGATGACTACTGATGCCTTTGATTGGAGTTGCTGCCTTGAAAGGGTTACAGTGGTAGTTGTCCGGACGTACTTGTTGATTGTCCGGATATGCGATAGCATCTCTTCCATATTGGACATATGGGACGAGGAATAAGGTGTCTCCGGTTTCGTTCAAACGCAGAACGGACTTGTAAATGGATGTGTGTCTGACATTGGATTTTATTCTGTGTTGATTGATTTCTATTAAATATATATTTGTTCGGTGGCGGAGAATTTATTCTCTTTCTTAACACCCTTCTCTAAGATGTACGAGCTCGGAGGTTATATATTGATAGACATAAGTCGCATGGCGTGAATTGTCATTGTGGCATGCCAAGATGCAAATAATCAAGGCTTATGTTGAAAAGCAAAGCCTTGCGGTTGATGATCAAAGCACAGCTTTAATTAGCATAGCTTTGTGTATAGCGTTACTTCGCGAGCCTCACACCCCGGTAGAGCCCATACATTTTTACTTTTTTGGATGATGGAAAGCGAGGTACCTCGGATTTGAGTCCCTAGTGGCTCTTGATTTACGCCCCATAGGGCGGGGAAACGTATTGTTTAGGAATTATATATAATCCACTAATGTAAGTTGTGGACCGGCCCTGTGGCTCCTAGGTGCAGTTGCGGCTGTATCCTGAGACATGGGCTAGATTGTCTCGAATTCAGTAAGGACAATCCCTTGCCTTGGTTCATGATGGAAATCCAACTTCCAATACGACATGCGGTTTTGATTGTAAAACTAGTATGGTGACATAGTATATAGTACCTATGCCGTCTATGATTGATACATTCAGATTGAAATCGTTTTTGAAACATATATGCACTAATAATAATATCAGATGATTTTTTTATACGTAACAAGCATATTTTGCCATTATAAGGTAAAACTCTATCCTCCGGTTTGCGTTGCATTGTGTGATGGGACTTGAGTTTTATAATAGCTTCATTTTTCTATAAAGCATTGCGTTGATTAAATGATTTACTATATTTATGCACTGGTAATCCAATGGAGTAAACTCGTTCCGTGTTAGCGGCATGGTCCTGTGATTAGCCTTTTTATTAAATAGGTTAAGTAAGATTTCTCATACCAGTCCCATATCTGACTCGTAGTTTGTTTCACTTTGCAAACTCGGGTGCCCCTATTTTCCACAAGGGCAGCCTTACATTTAGGTTTTAGCATACTCATTCTTGATAGCTATGGAGCTGAAGATGGATTCTACCACTTCGATTATGCTGTTCAGACTTCATTTAGTATATTATGTTTGATTCCGCTGCAGACATTTAAATTAAGCCGAAAACTGTATTATGTACTAAGAAAGATCCTATTATGCTGTGTAACTCTGATGTTGATATTATTTCCAATGTAACTTTGATGTACTTTATCTGGTGTAATTTTATGATTCTATTCTGTTGTTATTGTTTATGTGTTATACTCTCATGATTATCCTTGCTTCCGTGGCACGGGGGTTTTGGGTCATCACAGTTGGTATCAGAGCTTTGGTTAACCTTAGCTCCGGAATATAACATGTTAACGAACTCGTCAGGAATAGAATCAGCAGTATTCTAAGATGAATAACTCATTCTAGATTGGATCACTAATGTCCTAGAATGAGCATAGCAGAATAAAATACACCCCCTAGATGCATTTATACTTAAATATACGTCTCTATGTTTTACAATATCTTTTCTTTCGGCCTGACTCTTTATCTGCTATTTACAGACATAGTAGAAAATGAGATGCAGAAACAGAAGAAGTAATTCTATGGTACAACAATCTAATGAGCCAATTGTGCTCCCACAACCCGAACCAGATCTAGAAGCTCTAGTAAAGAAGTATCGAAATCTGCGTGGAGTACTCTTCTTGGGCAAAGAGTCACACAAGCATGGATGCGTTCTTCTGAGAGAATTTTTGAAGGCTTAAAGCTGCGAGATGATTAGAAAAGATTACTGGCTTCTTGGGCACTCAAAGACGAAGCTTTAATATGGTGGGAAACTGTTACAAAGGATAATCCAAAAGGTAATATTATCTAGGATAGATTTAAAGAAATTTTAATAGAAAGGTTTATTCCTCCAGAAGCAACTGAGCGGTTATATGATGAGTTTTACAATCTGAAACAAGGAGATATGACCATCCAGGAGTATCAGAATAAATCAATGAACTTTCTCATCTTCCCCCGAAGCTAATTGAAAATCCTTTGAGGAAGAATCTGAGATTTATAAACGACTTCAAAGAAGGTATGAAAGTAGAGTAACTACGCATGTGAATCTTCCTTTTTCTAAGATGATACAATGGCTTATCACTATAAGTATCTTGATAATCAAGGTGTTTTGGAAGATGAAGAGGAAGGCAACTCTAGCAGCAAAAGGAAGTTTGAAACTGATAGACCTGAGGCAAGTACAAAGCCTGAGGTCAGTAAGAAGCCTAAAGTTGAAAAGAAAGGGGTTAAATATAAGGAATAACCGTTAACGACTGCCATATGCAATAACTGCAATAAGCAAGGGCATTTGCTAAGGAATTGCAAATCTTGAAGAAACAAAGGAATGTTGGACCTAAGTCTAATGAGAACTTTCAAGAGAATAGAGAATGCAATCTTTACCATCAAGCTGGTCATGTAAAGGAAGATTGTCGGCTTTTGAAAGCGACCAAGGTGGCTCAAGTCAATAAAGTGGCACAAGCTCCAGTACCCTCAGCTAGTAGGGAATGGCCAGATGTTTTGGAAGGCACGCTCACTGTCAACAATATTCCTGTTACAATATTGTATGATACAGGCGCGTCGCAAAGCTTCATTTCGAGTAATACAGTCAAGAAGCTAAATCTAAAATTAAGGAATCTTAAAGAATCGATTAAAATTCATAATCCAATCGGTGTTTCTCTTGTTCTTGGTTTGTATTGTAAAGTTCCTATCTCTTTTTCCCATTATCGGTTTTCTTGCACCTTGATCGTTATGGATTTTTATGAATTTGATATCATTCTTGGGCTGGATTGGCTAACTAAATACGAGGCCGAAGTTAAATATGCAGAAAGTGTTGTTAGAATTAAAACAAAGCTTGCAAATATTGTTATACCCTGCGTAGGCTCAGATTCAGATAGAAAAGAATTTTGGGCTGCTCTTGAGGTCTCTCCCACTGCTATTGAAGATATTCATGTCATTAAGAATCGTGCGGATGTGTTTGAAGAAGTTAATAGCTTACCACCATGGAGAGAAATTGGCTTCAGGATTGATTTAGTTCCAGATGCAACGCCACTTTTGCACGCCATTCGAAGAATGACATTGAAAGAGAAAGAAGAATTGAGTAATCAAACTAAACAACTCTTGTGGAAAGGTCTGATCAGGCCTAGCTTTTCAAATTGGGGTGCAGCAGTAGTGTTTGTCCCAAAGTCAGACGGTACTCTCAGATTGTGTGTGGATTACCGAGACCTCAATAAGCAGACACTAAAGAATAAATATCCATTACCGCGTATTGATGATTTATTGATCGCTTGAATGGAGCACAAGTATTTTCTAGAATGGACCTAGCTACAGGTTTCCATCAGTTGTGTATTGCCAAAGAATGTGTTCCTTTGGCAGCTTTCAGAGGTTCATACATATTTTATGAGTAGTTAGTAATGTCGTTCGGCTTATGTAACGCTCCTGCTTATTTTGTGGATTTAATGAATCGAGTATTCCGCGATATCTTGAATAAATTTGTGTTGGTTTTCATTGACAACATTTTAATCTTCTCTAAGTCAACTGTCGAGCATGAGAAACATTTGGAAGAAGTTTTGGAAATTCTGAGGAAGAATGTATTAAAGGCCAAAATTTCTAAATACATATACTGGCACGAAGAAGTGAAGTTCCTCAGTCATGTAGTATTGAAGGAAGGAATTTCAGTGGATTTAAGTAAGATCACAGCCATTCAAGATTGGAAATAGCCTAATACACCTTTAGAAGTCAGAATTTTTCTAGGATTGGCTGGCTATTATCGGAAATTCGTTAAAGATTTTTCAAAGCTATCTTGTTCATTAACGAAACTTACCAAGAAGCATACAAGGTTTAATTGGATGCCTGAATGTGAGACAGCTTTCCAAGAGCTGAAATTAAGGTTCACTGCTACTCCAGTGTTGACTATTATCGATTGCAATCAAGATTTGACAGTCTATACAGATGCTTCTCTGGAAGGTGTTGGTGCGGTATTAATGCAAAGAGGCAAAGTAGTTGCTTATGCTAGTCGTCAGTTGAAGCCGCATGAGAAGAGATATCCTACTCATGATCTTGAGAAGTTAGCCATCATGTTTGCTTTGGAAATATGGAGGCACTATCTTTTGGGTGAGAAGTTCGAATTATATACAGATCATAAGTCATTAAAGTATCTGTTCACCCAGAAGGACTTGAGTTTGAGGCAGCAGCATTGGTTAGAATTTCTTGCGGCATACGATCTAGATATTTTGTATACTCCAGGGAAAGCCAATGTTGTAGTAGATGCGCTTAGCAAGGAGAATGCAATTATTGCTAATATCGTTATTACGCCTTCATTGATTGAAAAATTTCTGCTCTCCCGAAAGATGATGAATTTATTCAGAAGACTAGTAAAAGAGTTCGGGAAGGCGAACCTTCGAGTTTCCAAATTGATAACAAAGGAGTTCTGAGGTTATTAGGCCGAATTTGTGTTCGGAATATTCCTGAGCTCAGAAGAGAAGTAATCGATGAATGTCACAATTCCAAGCTTAGTATTCATCCAGGGGTGAGTAAGATGTATCATGATCTCAAGCGTACGTTCTGGTGGAGATCTATGAAAAGAGACATTTCCATATATGTTAGCAGGTGTTCTACTTGCCAACAAGTCAAAAGCGATCAACAGAAACTTGCCGGCTTATTACAACCATTAGAGGTTCCAAATTGGAAGTGGGATCAAATCTCCATGGATTTCATTGATGGCTTGCCCTGAATCAGGAAAGGTAATGACAGTATATGGGTGACCGTAGATCGTTTCACGTAGACCGCCTATTTCATTCCGGTCAGATCTACTAGAACAGCTCATAGTCTAGTGAAAATTTATTTCAGAGAAATCGTTAGATAGCATGGAGTTCCCAGTAGTATTGTTGGTGATCGTGATCAGATATTCGCTAGTAAATTTTGGGAAGCATTCCAAGAGGAGCTAGGGACAAAGTTAAATCTAAGCACCACTTATCATCCTCAAACAGATGGCCAGACTGAGAGGGTGAATCGTATACTAGAAGACTTGTTGTGAGCATGTATTCTTCATTTTGGCGGGTCATGGGAAGATCACTTGCATTTGGTTGAGTTTTCATATAGTAACAGTTACCAAACAAGCTTAAAAATGTCACCATTCGAAGCTTTGTATGGTAGGCCATGTAGATCTCCCGCATGTTGGGTAGAACCAGTAAATCGACTAGTATTGGGTCCTGACATGATTCGAGAAGCTTCAAACAAAATCGAATTCATTAAGAAGCGTCTGCAAACAGCTCACAGCCGACATAAGAGTTATTCAGATTCGATAAGAAGGGATTTAGAGTTTTGTGTTGGTGATTATGTATACTTGAGAGTTTCCCCATTGAGAGGAGTAGTCCGTTTCGGGAAGACGGAAAAGTTGGCGCCTAGGTTCATTGGTCCATTCCCTATACTCGAAAGGATTGAAACTCTCGCTTACAGGGTTCAGTTGCCTGACTGGTTGCTAGGGGTACATGATGTATTTCACATGTTTCAACTTCGAAAGCACGTGCATGATCCAGACTTGATTGTGGAGGAAGCAGCACAACAAGATTTGGAGATTACCCCAAGCTTAGCAGTAAGAAGGGAGCCACTGAAAATTATTGGCAAAGAAACTAAAGTTATGAGAAAGAAGAAGATACATCTAGTCAAGTGCAGTGGACCGGAGATCCTAGAGACTGTACATGGGAGACCGAGGATAGCATTAAACATGCTTACCCCAAGTGCAGAGTTGTAACACCCCGTAATTTTATAACATTAAAATTCACAAATTAAAGTATACTTAATTTTTAGAAAAGAATTAAGTGAAATGGGTTGCGCAGAGAAATATATATATATTGATATATATATATAATTGAAAATTAAATAAATAAATATATATGCAAAAATGTTCAAAACAGCGAATTGGGAGAGGGGAATAACCGAACCGGCCCATTTTTGAGGTCGACCCGAGCTCTGCTGGGTCGACTAGGAGTTAATCCAGGGTGTTTGGCTGTCAACCCGTGGGCCGATTCGCTCAAATGCAGATTTTGCATTTGATTGGTTCTCATGGTTCAGGGTTAATCTAATGGTCCTAAATAACTTCCTACACCTATAAATACATCCTAATGCTAACCCTAAACCTAATTAAAATAGAATAGTTACCGTCATACCGTCGCCATGGAAATCAATGGAGCCGCCGCCAACTAAGAAAGAAGAAAAGCAAATTCGATTCTAATTCTCTCAACCCTAAAGCAAAGCAAAACTCTCTCTTTTCTTCTCTAAATTGTGAGTATGATGATCTTAATAAGATTATTATCATTTTAATTAGGTTGAGTTATGAATGGATTATGAGTAGATGATGTGAATTATCATATATCTTGTTGTAAACCCCTTTTTCTATCATGTATATTGTAAATCCAATGTTATGTGATGATGATATCTTATATGTTGTAAATCATGCTATGATGATTCTATGTATGTTGAAAGTTTCTATGCTAAGTTGTGATGAATTATACATGTTAAAAAGGCCATGATGTTACCATCTATGCTAGTTAGTTCATATTAATTAAATCATCATGTTTGGGTTATGTTGATCTATATGACAAGTCACATATGCAAGTTAGATTGATTAGAAAAGTTATGAACATATGCCAAGACATCTATTATGACATCTAGAATTATGCTATGACATATGTGATATCCTATGCTAGTTCACACCATCATTATGTTGCCTAAAAACCCCATATGCAAGTTTATGTATAGATTTGGGCTATGATCATATCATGTAAATTGAGACATTTAACAAGTTGACACCTTTTGATCCTTAACATGTGTAGTTTATGCAAGTTTCACCCCTATTATGATTAGATTTATTTTAATTGTCTATATGTTGTGATAATTTATCTTTGTGCTAGGTGTTAGACTATACAAGTCTAGCCTATATTATGCATTGAATAAGCGAACGTATAAACGTGGGGTAGGGGTAATATTAAGGATTTAATATTAAAAAGTTGGGGTGCAATTGATATGATTTTGCATGCCATAAGTGGATGGCCATAATTGAGTCAATTATGGACATCATTAAAATTTGACTTAATTAATAATTTGAATAGGGAATTATTAAAACTAGGGTAAAAGATTTTTTTAAGTGTTAATCAATGCTTAGGACACGAGGTTGGACTCGTTTGTGACGTAAACCTGCCCGGACCCGCCCGGCAAATCCAGTGGTCACAAATGTCAGCCCAATGTGAGAGGTCCTAGGCCTAAACTAAAGCATAACGTTGTAAAGACACGAGGTTAGACTCTTTTATGGTGTAAGACTGCCCAGACGCGCCCGGCAAATCCAGCTGCCAGAAATGCCAGTCTAATCTGAGAGGTCTTTATGAGGTTATGGCCTGAATGAATTAAGAAATACTTAACCAGATAAACATGTAAGGTGGGACATGGGGGTTAAGTAGGTGCCTTGGGTGGCATGAGGAATCTAGGGGGTGCCCTTAGTGGCATGTGAAATACGATTAGTAAGACTTAACCAAACACACATGTAAATGAACATGACTAAGAGGGTTAAGTGGGATATACTAGTGACAAGCTTAGGTGGGTAGCTTGTGGGGGCCCATTTCGACCAGTATCCCAAACGTACCTTTGTGGGCTCGACCCAAGTCGAGGACGGGACACGCATGCTGGGTTCGACTGTAAGAGGCCAAAACGGGGAGCGGTGGCAACGCAAGTCCAACGGGTTTCGTATGCGTGTGTGAACCCGGGCTGGCAGGTAAGACGTTGTTGCATCGTGTAGATATAAGCCGTGCATTCTCAAGTTGTATCGGGTTGCCACTTTAGGGGAGTGATACACCCCGCTGTGGGGCCAGCACGGGTATCTTCGAGTAGGGAGCCGATCGAAAGTGGGTAGTGGGGTACACCTAGTGGAGATAGGGGCAGACGACACCTATGTAGTAAGCTAGGGGTACGTAAGGCTATTTATAAAGTTTCTGTGTGAAGCAAGTGGGATCAAACAATAGGGTGACTGGTGTGGTGAAGTGTATTAATGTGCGGTGCAGTGTAGTAATCATTCCTTAGTAATTAGGTGTGCCTTTACCGTTATCTTTAACGTTATCTTAAACGTTACTTGTCTTCTAGCTATCTTTATCTTCCTAAGAGTTCATAGACATTTACTTGTCTTCCAGCTTATGACTTAGTCTAGTTATTTTGATAATAGTATTGTTAGAATTATCATACTCGCCAGACTTTTTGTCTGACCCCCTCTATTTCTATCCTTTTCCCCCTCCAGGTCCTCAGGTTGGGCCCAGCTCTAGTGGAGTTTGATTGAATTGCTTCATCTCTCTTTGGAAAGCTTGGACCGTTGAAGTAAAGTCCAGCTTGTTATCTTTTTAATGGCTATTTATGTAATGGGATTATGTATTTTGTTTTTATGAAGATGGATATTGTACTTGGTTATGATCTATGGTTTTATGATGTAACAAACATGTTTAATTTCCGCTACAATAAAATGAAGTTTTAGATTTCCAAGTACTATTTACTATCTGTCTTGTTGAATTTTTATGTTCTATATTCACTTATAATCTCCATGGAAGTTAATGCATTCCCTTCGTGAGTGACATTAATGGACGTGGGGTGTTACACGTGGTATCAGAGCTTAAGGTTACCAGAACAGATAAAAATACTTTAGAAAAATAGTTATTTTTGGAAGAAGTGCTTTCAAAAACAAGTTTTAATGAGAAATTTAAAGAGAAAAGTTTTTAAGAAAAAAAAAACATAAACCCCAATAGCCCATATCTTTATCTTTCGAATTCTCCATTCTGAATCTTTCCTTTCTCGTTTCAACATGGCTGAAGATCTTAATCTTCCCGACGGTGTAACGATACCAGGATGGTATAGGAGTTTATTAGAGGCTAGGGCCGCTGCAGGTCCAGCCAATGTTCCTCCACCACCAGTTGCACCCGTTCCTCGTCCTCCTCCTCGCGTAGATACTTTTGCAAAGACGTGCAAGGAATTCAAGGCTATGGGTGGAAAACCATTTCAAGGGTCAGAAACGTTTGTGGAAGCTAGAGATTGGCTTAAGGAGGTGGAAGAATTGCTAGAAATCTTTGAAGTAGAAGAAGGGAGGAGAGTTCGATTAGCAGCTTGGTTGATGAAGGGAGAGGCCTCATTTTGGTGGGAGGTCACTAATGGGGAGCGTCCTGTTGACTCTTGGGCGGATTTCAGACGTAGGTTCGAGGCGTAGTTTCTCTCAAGGGCGGAAGAAAATCTATATATGGAAAGGTTCTTGACATTGAAGCAAGGAAGCTCATCAGTGAAAGAATATGTCAATAAATTTAATCAGTTAGCAAGGTTTGGCTTGGACTTAGTGAACACGCCGGAGAAGAAGGCGCTGAGGTCCGTGAATGGCTTGAATGAACCATTGCAAGGGTTGGCTATGACCCACATCCCTATGGGGGCCACCTTTGAGAAGTTAGTAGAAATGGCGCTTATGCATGAGGAGAAAAGCGCTAAAGCTGATAAGGCAGCCGAGAAGAAGGGGGATCAGAAGAAACCACAACAGCAAAATAAGAAGGGTGGTAAAGACAATAACGGCAAGGGAAAGAAGAAATGTTTTAACTGTGGGACACCAGGCCATCTCAGCAAGGATTGCCGAAAGAAAAAGAAGACAGGCTGTTTTCATTGTGGCGATGCGGGACATTTAGTGAAGGACTGCCCAAAGAAGGGGCAGAGGGCAGGAGCTACCTCGGGAGGACAGGTGCAGGCTCTTATGGCACCAGGGCAGGCAAGGGGACAAGTTCAGGCTCTTGCGGTCCCACCGCTGCAAGAACGAGGTAGAACCATTTCTGTTGAAAGCTTAGTTTTTCTGTTTGATCATCCTGTCCATACCTTATTCGATTCGGGCGCATCGCATTCGTTTATCTCTACATCATTAGTTGAATCACTGCACTTAAACACCAGTTTAGTAGAGGATCCCTTAGTTGTTTCGAATCCAATTGGGGGCTCAGCTTATTTGTCTATGATGTGTTTGGATTTGAAAATTTCCATAATTAGCGTTGAATCTAGATGTGATGCTTTTGTGTTGGGCTTCACGGGCTATGGGCTAATTTTAGGAATGGATTGGTTATCCAGAAATGGGGTCGTTCTTGATTGTGAAAGGAGAGTAGTTAGGCTCGTGACTCGCCTTGGCAACACTCTCGAAATCTTTTGTAATCCCATAAATTCGGTTATGCTAAGTTATCTAGAATCGCTTGACGTGTCTGAGTAAAATCTACGATCTGTTAAAGTGGTCCGAGAATATTCGGATGTGTTTGAGGAGGTGAAGGGCTTGCCTCCGAAGCGGGAGATAGATTTTCAAATATATCTTGTGGATAATGCGAAACTAGTATGTTTGCCAGTACGCCACATGGCTCCACGTGAAAGGAGGGAACTCGGTAAGCAAGTGAAGGAGTTGCTTGAGAAGGGGTTCATAAGACGAAGTATATCGGAGTGGGGTGCTCAAGTAGTATTTTCCACGAAGGTGGATGGGTCCCTTAGACTTTGTGTGGACTATAGAGAACTTAATAAGCTTACTAAGAAAAACAGACATCCACTGCCGAGGATTGACGATCTCTTCGATCAGTTAGTTGGCGCCTCAGTGTTTTTACAGTTGGACTTAGCCACTGGTTTCCATCAGTTGAGAGTGGTTGAGGATAGCATTGACAAGACTGCCTTTAGGACTCCAGACGGTTTCTATGAATGGCTAGTGATGCCCTTCGGTTTGACAAACGCCCCCGCATACTTTGTTGATTTGACGAGTAGGGTGTTTAGGGAGTACCTTAACAAATTTGTGGTAGTCTTTGTAGATGACATCTTGATCTTTTCTAAGGATGAAGAAGAGCATGCCCTACATCTTAGGGAAGTGTTGGAGACTCTTCGAGCGCATAAGCTTAAAGCTAAATTTTCTAAGTGTCACTTTTGGAGGAAGGAAGTACGGTTCTTGGGGCACGTGGTTTCCAAAGAAGGGATAGCTGTAGATCCCGCGAAGGTGGTGGCCATCCAAGATTGGAAGGTTCCCAAAAATGCTACCGAAGTGAGAAATTTCTTGGGGTTGGCTGGCTACTATAGGAAGTTTATCAAAGACTTTGCAAAGATATCAGCTCCACTGACACGCTTGACGAAGAAGAACCTAGTTTTCACATGGGACGTAGATTGTGATGATGTGTTCCAACGTTTGAAGAGAGCTTTGACTTCAGCCCCAGTCTTAGTATTGCCAGACGGGAGTAAGCCGTTTACCGTTTATACTGACGCTTGTGGGACAGGACTAGGCGCAGTCTTAATGCAAGAGGGTATGGTGGAAGGCAGTTGAGAGCGAATGAGAAGAATTACCCCACACATGACCTAGAGTTGGCCGCTATTGTTTTTGCGCTTAAGTCTTGGTGTCATTATCATCTTGGCGAGAAATTCGAACTATTCACTGACCACAAATCTTTAAAATACCTATTCTCTCAAAAGGACTTGAACTTAAGGCAGCAAAGGTGGATGGAGTTCTTAGCGTCCTACGACTTTGAGATAGCATATACCCCTGGCAAGGGTAACATGGTGGCCGATGCCTTAAGTAGAAAAAGATTATCCTTAAGTCCTTTGTTTGTTGGGTGGCAAAGTTTAGAATTCATTTCGATGTTTGACTTTAGACCTTCCGTTGACTTCGTACCCGGTTTGCTAGCATCCTTGGAGGTCAGACCTACGCTTTTGGGACGGATTGGCGATGCACAGCGAGACGACCCACAGTTAGTTGAGTTAGCAGAAAAGCTCAAAGGAGGGGAGTCATCAAGCTATCTCTGTAGGTATACCCTAGATGATAAGGGTTGGTTACGTAGGGACGGTAGATTTTGTGTACCAAAAGACGATGACCTAAGGAAGACTATTCTTGACGAAGCACATCATTCGAAGATGACCATTCATCCCGGCGGGGACAAGATGTACAAAGACATGAAGAGAGTTTACTTTTGGGCCGGCATGAAGAAAGACGTGGCTGAGTATGTCGCTAGATGCTTGGTGTGCCAACAAGTAAAAGCGGAGCAAAAGAAACCCGGTGGGTTGCTTCACCCATTGGAGGTTCCACTATGGAAATGGGAAAGCATCTCGATGGATTTTGTGGATGGATTATCGCGATCGAGGAAGGGTAATATGGGAATTTGGGTTATAGTAAATAGACTTACTAAGAGCGCCCATTTTATTCCCGTGAAGAGTAAGAGGACTGCTCCATGGTTAACTTCTGTATATGTCCGAGAAATAGTTCGTTTGCACGGTGTTCCTTCTAGCATAGTGAGCGACAGCGATCCTATTTTCACTAGCGAATTTTGGAGAAACTTACAAGAGGCGGTAGGGACTCAGTTATGTTTGAGCACCGCATATCATCCTCAGACGGACGGCCATACTGAGAGGGTGAATCGCATTCTAGAGGATTTGTTGAGGCTATGTATCCTAGACTTTGGGGGTATAGGGAAGAGCATCTTTCATTGGTTGAGTTCGCATATAATAATAGCTTTCAGTCCAGCATTGGTATGGCACCATTCGAAGCTCTATATGGACGACCTTGTCGTTCACCTACATGTTGGTGGGAATCTACGGATAAGATCGTACTTGGGCCCGATATGATTAGGGAGACTTTGGAGAAGATCGACTTGATTCGAAGGAGGATGAAAGCAGCGCAAGATAGGCAGGAATCTTATGCGGATAAGAGGAGGACAGATCTCGAGTTTAAAGTTGGGGACATGGTCTTTGTCAAAGTGTCTCCATTACGAAACAATGTTCTCTTTGGGTCCGTTGGGAAATTAGCACCAAGGTTTGTAGGGTCGTTTCCTATTAAGGAGAGGATTGGACGGATGGCATATAGAGTGGAGTTGCCCGAGAGACTTAGTGGTGTACATGACGTATTCCATGTGTCACATTTGAGGAAGTGCTTGCACGAGACCGCGGAAGTGGTAGAGCCGAGCTTGCTTAGAGAGGTGGAGATAGAGCATGATGCGACAATTCGACGAGCTCCTACGCGCATTCTTGGGTCGGAGATCAAGAGGTTGAGGAATCGAGAGGTCAGACTAGTCAAAGTGCAATGGGGAAATGATGAGAGTAACGCTACTTGGGAGACGGAAGAGAAGATGCGTTCACGATACCCTTTTCTTTTTGAGGGTATGTCCTTTAATTTCTCCTTTATCGCTTAGCTTGTACTTATCTTATCTTTAGTATATCCTCTCACTAGTATCTTTGACCTTTAGTTAGGATAATCCTATGGTTGAAACATGTGTTTGAGACATGTTATGTATGGTGGATGCAAAGTGGATGCAAGTGTTTGCTAGTGGTTGCTCGTGGATGCATATACACACACTATTAGGCACCAGATCGGCTCAGTCACTTCATATTGCATATTGCATATATATGGATGTATTTAGTAAAATGGATGTATAATGGTTGTATTGTCATATAGTTGCTGCATTCGGGTGGATGGTTGTGCACGCATATAAATTTAATATGTATCATTAGGAATCTTTTACATACATATTGGACGCATGGCACTATCATGAATTGCACTAAGGAGGTCGACGGAATCAGTAGACCGCCTAATTTTGCATTAGATATGGACATATACACACACTGTGCATATAAACGTTAAAGCATTAGAAGTCTTTTAAGGACAATGGATGCTAGTGTTTGATGGTTGAGTAGATGGACGATTAGATGGTAGGATATACATTTTTCTTGACTTGGAGATTTCAGGGACGAAATCCTTTAAGGGGGGGGAGAATGTAACACCCCGTAATTTTATAACATTAAAATTCACAAATTAAAGTATACTTAATTTTTAGAAAAGAATTAAGTGAAATGGGTTGCGCAGAGAAATATATATATATATATATATTGATATATATATATATAATTGAAAATTAAATAAATAAATATGCAAAAATGTTCAAAACAACGAATTGGGAGAGGGGAATAACCGAACCGGCCCATTTTTGAGGTCGACCCTAGCCCCACTGGGTCGACTAGGGGTTAATCCAGGGTGTTTGGCTATCAACCCGTGGGCCGATTCACTCAAATGCAGATTTTGCATTTGATTGGTTCTCATGGTTCAGGGTTAATCTAATGGTCCTAAATAACTTCCTACACCTATAAATACATCCTAATGCTAACCCTAAACCTAATTAAAATAGAATAGTAACCGTCATACCGTCGCCATGGAAATCAATGGAGCCGCCGCCAACTAAGAAAGAAGAAAAGCAAATTCAATTCTAATTCTCTCAACCCTAAAGCAAAGCAAAACTCTCTCTTTTCTTCTCTAAATTGTGAGTATGATGATCTTAACAAGATTATTACCATTTTAATTAGGTTGAGTTATGAATGGATTATGAGTAGATGATGTGAATTATCATATATGTTGTTGTAAACCCCTTTTTCTATCATGTATATTGTAAATCCAATGTTATGTGATGATGATATCTTATATGTTGTAAATCATGAAATGACGATGCTATGTATGTTGAAAGTTTCTATGCTAAGTTGTGATGAATCATACATGTTAAAAAGGCCATGATGTTACCATCTATGCTAGTTAGTTCATATTAATTAAATCATCATGTTTGGGTTATGTTGATCTATATGACAATTCACATATGCAAGTTAGATTGATTAGAAAAGTTATGAACATATGCCAAGACATCTATTATGACATCTAGAATTATGCTATAACATATGTGATATCCTATGCTAGTTCACACCATCATTATGTTGCCTAAAAACCCCATATGCAAGTTTATGTATAGATTTGGGCTATGATCATATCATGTAAATTGAGACATTTAACAAGTTGACACCTTTTGATCCTTAACAAGTGTAGTTTATGCAAGTTTCACCCCTATTATGATTAGATTTATTTTAATTGTCTATATGTTGTGATAATTTATCTTTGTGCTAGGTGTTAGACTATACAAGTCTAGCCTATATTATGCGTTGAATAAGCGAACATATAAACGTAGGGTAGGGGTAACATTAAGGATTTAATATTAAAAAGTTGGGGTGCAATTGATATGATTTTGCATGCCATAAGTGGATGGCCATAATTGAGTCAATTATGGACATCATTAAAAGTTGACTTAATTAATAATTTGAATAGGGAATTATTAAAACTGGGGTAAAAGATTTTAAGTGTTAATCAATGCTTAGGACACGAGGTTGGACTCGTTTGTGACGTAAACCTACCCGGACCCGCCCGGCAAATCCAGTGGTCACAAATGTCAGCCCAATGTGAGAGGTCCTAGGCCTAAACTAAAGCATAACGGTTGTAAAGACACGAGGTTAGACTCTTTTATGGTGTAAGACTGCCCGGACCCGCCCAGCAAATCCAACTGCCATAAATGCCAGTCTAATGTGAGAGGTCTTTATGAGGTTATGGCCTGAATGAATTAAGAAATACTTAACCAGATAAACATGTAAGGTGGGACATGGGGGTTAAGTAGGTGCCTTGGGTGGCATGTGGAATCTAGGGGGTGCCCTTAGTGGCATGTGAAATACGATTAGTAAGACTTAACCAAACACACATGCAAATGAACATGACTAAGAGGGTTAAGTGGGATATACTAGTGACAAGCTTAGGTGGGTAGCTTGTAGGGGCCCATTTCGACCAGTATCCCAAACGTATCTTTGTGGGCTCGACCCAAGTCGAGGACGGGACACGCATGCTGGGTTCGACTGTAAGAGGCCAAAACGGGGAGCGGTGGCAACGCAAGTCCAACTGGTTTCAAATGCGTGTGTGGACCCGGGCTGGTAGGTAAGACGTTGTTGCATCGTGTAGGTATAAGCTGTGCATTCTCAAGTTGTATCGGGTTGCCACTTTAGGGGAGTGATACACCCCACTGTGGGGCCAGCACGGGTATCTACGAGTAGGGAGCCGATCGAAAGTGGGTAGTGGGGTACACCTAGTGGAGATAGGGGCAGACGACAGCTATGTAGTCGGCTAGGGGTACGTAAGGCTGTTTATAAAGTTTCTGTGTGAAGCAAGTGGGATCAAACAATAGGGTGACTGGTGTGGTGCAGTGTAGTAATGTGCGGTGCAGTGTAGTAATCATTTGTTAGTAATTAGGTGTGCCTTTACCGTTATCTTTAACGTTATCTTAAACGCTATCTTTATCTTCCTAAGAGTTCATAGACATTTACTTGTCTTCCAGCTTATGCCTTAGTCTAGTTATTTTAATAATAGTATTGTTAGAATTATCATACTCGCCAGACTTTATGTCTAACCCCCTCTATTTCTATCCTTTTCCCCCCTCCAGGTCCTCAGGTTGGGCCCAGCTCTAGTGGAGTTTGATTGAATTGCTTCATCTCTCTTTGGGAAGCTTGGACCGTTGAAGTAAAGTCCAGCTTGTTGTCTTTTTAATGGCTATTTATGTAATGGGATTATGTATTTTGTTTTTATGAAGATGGATATTGTACTTGGTTATGATCTATGGTTTTATGATGTAACAAACATGTTTAATTTCCACTGCAATAAAATGAAGTTTTAGATTTCGAAGTACTATTTACTATCTGTCTTGTTGAATTTTTCTGTTCTATATTCACTTATAACCTCCATGGTAGTTAATGCATTCCCTTCGTGAGTGACATTAATGGACGTGGGGTGTTACAAGAGTGGACATCTCTGATTAGCTCTGGAGCAAGATACCTTTACAATATTTTGCATTTCCGTTTTGTTTCCTACTTTACTGTTGTTTCCTTTTCGGGGACGAAATGTTTTATGTCGAGGAGATTGTAACAACCCGGAAAATAAGAAATAATTTAAAAAATTTATTTTTAGAAATTTTAACAGAAATTGAGTTAGAATTTAAAATTTTGATTTTTAAATTATAACAAAGCCCTTTAAAATAGCCATTTTATAAACGACCTACGTTTTCGATGAAACCACTTTTGTTGGATCCGTAATGTCAAATTATTGCAAGATTCCAATTTTCACAATTTTTGGAAATAATATGTAAGCGTGGCAAAAGAAAACGTGTTTTTTCATTTTCAGTCAAATTAGATCAACCAGAAAAAGCCCATTTTTCAAATGGTCTCTGTTAGCCTACTTTATGAAATAGGCTACACAAAGAGCAAACAGTGAGAAAGCAAACAATTGGTTCGGATCGGAAGGAAATAGCGTAAAAAAAAAGTAGAGATCAAAGACGCAAAAATCATATCGGTTCGGATCGGTGATACGTCAACAACATTATAGGATAGCGAGTGGCCTCATTAGTTCGGATTGGAGAAGTACGTCAGTAGTATCAAAGATAGCTAGTGGTCTCATCGGATCAGATCAGAGGCAGCTGATCCGAACCGCTTTCTCTGAGCATGTGACCGTTGCTACACGCGCTCCATGAAGACTCAGACCAAGCATGACTATTTATCCCACGATCTCCCACTAAATCAGTGCGCTGTCATCATCTGGAAGCCTCCGAACCCGACTCGTATAGGATGGGTGCCACGCAATTCCAAACCGGAGCCGCGTCGAAGAGATTTTTCACCTATAAATACACCATCTAGAGGCATTTGAAAGGATCTTTTGGCAAATTCTCAGTTCTGACTTCCTCCATAGCCGAATTCTACAATCATATTCAGATCAAAATCATCTCTTAAAGTCTATTTTTGAGAGACTTGAGTGAGTTTGTACATTGTAATTGTGAAGTTGAGTGAGAATCATTGCTGTATTTGTATTCAAATCATCAATTAAAAGAAAACAAAGTGGACGTAGGCTCTTTAACGCCGAACCACTATAAATCGCATGTTATTTGTTGTTTTTTGATTCTATTTCATTGAAATCATAGCTAATTTGGGTGTTAGAACCAATTTTTGGTCTAACATTTTGGTGCTTTCACTGAAAAATCTTCGAATTCTCAGCTTTTTCCGGATTATCATTCTACTATTTGGACTTTCAAGTTCAAAGAAGTTAATCCCTTCTCTCTGACATCTTTTAGTACTTGCTGGCTAACCGTTGAAGAATCAAGTATTAAGGCTAAGACCAAAGGAAAAGAAGTGCAAGGTGCTAGGGGAAATGATTCCAGAGAAGATCAGCAAGCTATTGTGTTAACAAGGTCACGCGCTCAAAGCTCTGGAGCAGATCTCTCCGATCAGGGAGATCCGAACCGGATCGGAGGTGCCTATCCGAACCGAGTGGGAGGCACTGATCCGATCTGATCTGATGAAGTCGGGGGCACTCACTCTCTCCATCTGAACCGCCCCGACCAGGCTACTGTGAACCAATCCGATCCAAACTAGAATGGAGCTGGAACTTCTACTCGAGCTCCCTCCAATGCTCGGATTCTAGCCACGATGACTAATGTTCAGCCTGATCCATCTGCACCCGTTACTCAGGGAGACTTCTCACGTTTTCTTGACATGCCTCAGAGCACCAAAGAAGCATTGGAATCCCAGAGGCGTGACAACCTTCGCATGCAGGAAAACATGATCACTATGGGTAGAGAACTACAGGAGCTTCGGAGGCAGAAGTCTCCTTCCCCAGCACGCCGTCTCACTACATATGATTCGTCTTCTTCGGAGGAGGAACGCACTCGCGTGAGGAGGCCGCTTGAACGACCTCAGAACCTTGATCAATTGACTTTTGGATCTTTAAAATCACGAGGAGATGCTTCTCGTGCATTGGGCCCTGATGACCCGAGTCTACAACAGCCTATGTTACTACCCACGCGCGGATCCCACGTCTTACCCAGAGATCCTAATATTACCAACCCCACGCAACAACAGTTTCTCCAACCTCTACTTCCTGAGATCGACGGGGAGCACAGAGAGCAGCGTAGAGCGGCTGCCGCCCGAAACAGGAGGTTGTCCCCTGACCAAGAACCCAGGGGTAATCCGAACATCAGATCAAGAGAGCATGTGCAGACATTAACAAATGCCGATGTATGGGCAACGGTGCGCAAGATCATGTCCAAAAGCCGACACTATACTAATGAAGATTGGGGAATTGATTGAAGTCATACCCCCTTTACAGATGACATACTGAATTTCTAGTTCCCCCGGTGATTCAACTTGCCTCAGATGGATCGATATTCAGGAAGAACAGACCCAGGGCAACATCTGATGAGATATGCATGGTTCATGAATGCGACAGCAGCTCCGGACGCCGTAAAATGCAAAGCTTTTCCAATCTGTCTTGAAGATGCAGCGTTGATGTGGTTCACCCGACTCCCTCCTCGGTCGGTATCAAATTTGACAGAATTAAGCGAGTGTTTCATGAATCAGCTTCGACTCCATGCCCAAAGTCCAAGACCATCATAGAATTGTCACGGATTAAATAGGCCCTAGGAGAATCTTTGAAGTCATATCTGGATCGCTTCAACCTGGCCGTCACCGAAATTAGTGATCCCCATGAGCCCACTATCCTGATGGCCTTGATAGAAGGGGTAGATCCTGATATAGAGTTCGGGGATTACTTGGCTGGAAAACCACCTTCTACTAGAGAATCGTTCTATAAAAAGGATAATGTCCGCTTAAGGCGAGAAGAAGCTAAGGCAAATCAAAAGAGAAAGTCCGAAGGGGCCTCGAAGGAGGGTGTCCAGAGCAACGTTACTGTGAAACAATCTATTGACAGTTCAGGGAAGGCGGAAGTAAATGTTGGCAACCAGAGTTGTGGTAATAGCAACAGAAATGGGAACGACAATAAAAGGAACATAAACTGAGGGAATAGGTCTAATAAAAGACCCAGATTCTAGACTTTTGAAAATTACACGCTGTTAAATGATACGTTGGAGAACATTTATTTAGATACGTACAGCATATTGCAGTACAAAAAACCACCGCCCCGAGATTCTACTGAGAAAGAGATTGAAACAGGAAAGTTTTGCTTGTTTCATGGTACACACGGTCAGTCCACCAATGAGTGTCGTCATTTGGGGGATATCGTCGAAAAATTGCTGCGAGAAGGGAAGTTGGATGAGTACAAGGCCGCCCCAAGGGACAGGTGGCAAGGGGACAAGCCTTGAACCAAGACCAGCCTGCTTCAAAACCCATAGCTCAGCAAAAAGGAAAGAGAATCGTCATTAACTCTATTATAGGCGGACCTCACTTAGTTGGTCGTAGTTTTAAAGCAATGGACCAGTACGTCAACGCCGCCAAGCATTTTGAAGTAGGAGAATGTAGTAGCCTTGAAGACGTCACTCCAATAAAACAACAAAAAACAATGTCAGATTATGTCGTGTTCCGCAATAGAGATTATTCTGGAGTTCAATCTCCAACCGACGATCCACTAGTAGTTACCACGACAATTGGCCCCGCTCTAGTCCATAAGGTGTCAGTGGACAACGGAAGCTCAGTCAATATCCTCTTCAAGAAGACTTTCGAACAAATGAGGCTCGAAGCAGAAGACTTAAAGCCATGTCAAGGATGGATACATGGCTTCAACGGAGCATCTACAGCCCCGATGGGTTTTGTGGAATTACCAGTCACACTAGGGCAGGGAGATCGCCAGAGAGTAAGGATCCTGCCATTTGTAGTTTTGGATTTGGAGTGACCCTACAATGCCTTCTTAGGCCGACCGGCCCTTGCCGAATTTAGGGCATGTATTGCGCCTTGGTGCTTGCTACTTAAATTCCTGTCTGACTCAGGAGTTGGGTTGATGTGGGGCGACCAAGCTACGGGATGAGCTTGTTACATGGCAGAGTTAAAGATGTTAATGAAGCGGTTGAATATAGATGCTAAAGATGATTCTGCCCCTCCAAAGGAGGCCTCAGCATAGCAACTAAGCGGTCCTGCCCCAAGAGAGTCGCCCTCAGATGTGCTCGAGAATATAGATCCCAGAGAGGATAGAGAACCCGGGGACAAGAAGGCAACTCCCAACGAAATAACAGTTGATATACCTATTGATGAAACAGATCCAGAAAAAGTAATAAAGATCGGCTCGCAACTGGATCCAGTTAGAGCGAAGGAATTGGCTGATTTTTTAAAGGAAAATCTGGACGTGTTTGCCTGGACTCACGCTGACATGTGTGGAATTTCGCCTACCATCATGAGCCACTCTTTGTGTATTAATCCAAAGCACCCACCAGTCAAGCAGAAGAGACGGATGTTGGGCCCAGAGCGGTCAGCAGCTTTGAAAGAAGAAGTAGAGAAGTTAAAAGGTAATGGATTCATTAAGGATTCGAAATATCCCGACTGAATATCGAATCCTGTCCTGGTCAAAAAGTCAAACGGGAAGTGGAGAACGTGCATTGACTTTTCTAATTTGAACAATGCTTGCCCGAAGGATAGCTTTCCTCTTCCCAGAATTGATCAACTAGTAGATTCGACAGCCGGGCATGAACTCTTATCCTTTATGGACGCCTATTCCGGGTACAATCAAATTCCCACGAACATACCAGATCAGGAGCATACAAGCTTTATCACAGACTTGGGATTGTATTGTTACGTGGTAATGCCATTCGGGTTAAAAAATGCGGGAGCTACGTATTAGCGCCTAGTCAACTGCATGTTTTACAATCAAATTGGGAAAACAATGGAAGTTTACATAGATGATATGCTCGTAAAATCTAAACAATCTCCCGATAATACGAAGGACTTAGCATAAATGTTCGACATACTTCGAAGGTATGAGATGAAATTGAATCCCTTGAAGTGTTCTTTTGGTGTGGCATCAGGCAAGTTCCTTGGCTTTATCGTGAGCTCCAGAGGAATTTAAATCAACCGACTAAATAGCAGCAATCCAGAATATAGAGGAGCCGCGAAAGATTAGGGATGTTCAAAGCCTAGCTGGGAAGGTTGCAACACTGGGCAGATTCATCTCCAAAGCAACAGACAAGTGTGTACCTTTCTTCGGTCTCATAAAGCGGGGAAAGCGAAATTTTGAATGGACTCCCGACTGTGTGGAGGCGTTTCGGAATCTATTAAACTTCTTAGAAAAGCCTCCAATATTATCAAAGCCTGTGGAACATGAGGATTTGTTCGTCTATTTAGCCGTATCATCTCATGCCGTTAGCGCGGCATTAGTACGTGAAGATGATAAAATCCAGAAACCTCTGTATTACGTAAGCAAAAAACTAGCTGCCGCGGAACGTAACTATCCGAAGATAGAGAAGCTTGCTTATAGCCTCCTGATTGCTTCTCGCAAGCTTCGCCACTATTTTCAGGCATACCCGATAATTGTATATACCGATCAACCTTTGAGACAAGTGCTGCAGAAACCCGAAGCATCGGGGCGATTACTTAAATGGAATATCGAGCTGAGTCAGTTTGATGTGAACTTTCAGCCATGAAGATCAGTAAGGGGATAGACCTTGGCTGACTTTATAGCCGAATTTACAATTCCTGAAGAGGAAACGGTGGGTGATAAGGTGGTTTCTTTGGATCGAGAATTAGAGCTTAGTCCGTGGAAATTATATATGGACGGAGCCAACAATGATAGAAAGTCTGGCGCCGGAGTTGTTTTGATAACTCCTGAAGGACGATCTATCTACTATGAATTACGGTTAGAGTCTGCTGCTACTAACAACGATTCCGAGTATGAAGCCCTGTTTGCAAGGCTGAAACTCGCCAAAGATTTGGGAGTGAATACACTAGATATATATTGCGATTCCAAGATAGTTGTATGTCAAGTTCAGGAAGAATTTTCTGCTAAAGGACCTCGACTTATCACTTATCTCAAAAAGCTAAAGGAGTTATTTGAAGGTTTGGATCATTATAGAATAACCCACATTCCGAAAGCGGAAAATCAAAAAGCAGACCGACTGGTGAAGCTGGCAAGTTCTGATAATCTTAAAGAAACCAAAATGGTTCCGATAGAGGTGTTGGAATCACCGAGTTTCGACCTAATGGAAGTAGAGCTAGCCTTGGAAGTTGAACCAAAAAGAGAATCCTGGATGACATCAATTAAGAATTTTCTCAAAAATGGAACCCTCCCGTTGAAAAAGAGCGAAAGACGAGCTGTAAAACGTAAGGCCACAAGATACGTTTTACAGGACGACGTCCTTTATCGTCAAGGGTTTTCAATGACCCTGCTACGGTGTATCGCACACGATGACATCAAATGTGTACTGCAACAGGTGCATGAAGGTGAGTGTGGAGATCACACTGGGGGACAAACCCTAGCAAAGAAAGTGTTATGGTACGGATATTTCTGGCCTACCATGAACAAAGACACGGCTGATTATTCACGATGCTGCAATAGATGTCAAAGATATGCCAAAGTTCCCAGAGCGCCTCTGACTCAGCTCAAGTTAATGGTAAGTCCGTGGCACATTGCCATGTGGGGAATTGACATTATTGGAGTGCTACCTATTGCCAGAGGAGGAGCCAAGTACGCGATCGTTGCCGTGGACTACTTCACAAAATGGGTGGAAGCTGAACGTCTAACAACCATCACGGCAAGGAAGTTGATCAATTTTGTGGTCAGAAACATTATTTGTCGATTTGGGATTCCGAAGACCATCATAACCGATAATGGGAAGCAATTTGACAGCATCAAGTTCAAAAACTTCTGCCAGAAATATAAGATTGATAAACGATACACTGCAGTGGCTCACCCACAGTCAAATGGCCCGGTCGAAGCCGTAAATAAAGTCATTAAATCAATTCTAATGAAGCGGTTGGAGCAGGCCAAAGCTAGATGGGTAGATGAGTTGCCATTAGCTTTATGGGCGTAATTTAAGACGGCTACCGGCTATACTCCCTATTCAATTTCCTTTGGGTCAGAAGCAGTGATCTCGGTAGAATTGGAAGTACCTTCTCATCGAGTTGCGTACTATGACCCGATGATGAATAAAGCACTCCTCCTAGAATCTCTTGATATGATTGAAGAAAAAAGAGATGAAACCGACTTGCGTGCCTCAAGGCATCGACATCAAGTAGCACGTTATTATGACCGGAAGGTTCGCCTCAAAACCTTTGAACCAGGAGACCTAGTACTGAAACGAGTCTTCCCGCCTTCAACCCAATTGGGTCCAAAATGGGAAGGGCCATACACCATCCAACGGAAGCTTGATATAGGAGCATTCAAGCTAACGACCGTGGACGGTGAGGAGATTCCCAGAGTCTGGAATGCTCAGCACCTACGATGATATCTGAGCTAAATATGAAATGTCAATTCTTTTGTTTTCATAAGCTATGTAAAAAGGCACGACTTGCCTTAAAAAGTCTGTTTATGTGAACAAAGGATTATAAAGTGGATGTAGGCTACGACTTAGCCGAACCACTATAAAAACATCGTGTGTCATTTACTTTCCTGCATTATTTATATCTTCAACAATTATTCTATTATGACCGTGAAACACGAAATGTTAAATTAAATTTGGAAAGTTGGAGATGACCTATATGCAGGAACAAACAAAACGATTGTTTGTATGATAAGACATAAAAGAATGGGAAAACGACATTCTTAACTCTAACTCTCTGGAATCGAGAGAGAGTATAAAGGATGGGAAGACGACGTCCTCTGAGGCGTGAAGGTGCACCCAGCTGAGAGACCGCCTCAATGATACTCTAACCTGGATACGAGACAGGAGAGTATAAAGATGCTAGAAAGAACAGGGATCAATGACGAAAGGAATATGGCCCCGTCAGAGAATCGGGGGCATTTGGATTTTTTAATTTAATCAATCTTGAATAGTTCTTGCTTAATTATCCAAAATTATCTAGGGGCATATATGTGCACACATATTCCCCTCAACCATGACTTCATTACATAACTATAGTATGACATACTTCTGTATTTTCACTTAAGTGTTGAACTAACGACTATCAGGCATTGCAGGAAATAAACTATTTTCATTTACAAACGTGTGAGTTTGTATAAGGAAAACAAGCAAAAAAGAAGATGCGAGGGCCGCACTCGCTGCAACAATTGCGAACCAATTAAATGCTAAAATAAAACAAAGCATTTCATCATTTGGGCTTTGGATCAGGCTTGGATTTTTTGGCAGCTTTTTGAGCAGCCTAAGCTTCCTTTTCAGCATCGATCATAACGCGTTTCGACTTTTTCTTCCTTGTAACTGAAGTGCTAGAATCAGTTGATTTTTCCCAGGAGTCGGAACGCTGGAATCAATAGAAGACTTTTTAGCAAGTCTTCTGTAATAGATCTAGTTGAAAGCTTAATGACTAACCTTGATCCAGGATCCATCACTGCAAGAGGCTTAAGGCTTTCGGGGTTCAGGTCTTCAACTTTAGCTACATATGTTTATCTTGTTCGGCTTTCATTTCAGCCAAAGTGATGTCATCAGCACTTTTTGAATCCCCGACTATAGCCACATCAGAGTTTTCCTCATGTCCCTCACTACCGCCATCGTCTTTCAAGGCGTCTATCATCTCGTCATCATGAGGAGCATCAGCCTTAGATAATTCAGCTCCCCCTCGTGACTCTACTGTGGCAGCCTTATCCTTTTCTCCTTGAGCCTTCTCCGCGGATTTTGCTCCGGCGGTGGTTCCCTGAGGCATGTCTATCTTCTCGGTCGGTTGAACACCTACAGAATGAGAAGCAATAGTTATCAACTCAGGAGAAAATAAAGGATCCTTCATCGATTGCCCGATTATGTGATGAAAAGTGGAGACAGCTTTGACAAATTAGGGTGAAAAGGTAGAAATACCTTCCGATGATTTCTCATCCGGAGTGACTGCCGTCTCTGACGCCATCTCGAATATGGGGCATAAAAGAGATCCCTGAGGGATCCCTGGGTTTTCGGGGTCATATCCCTCAACTTTAGAAGTTTCAGCGGCAGCAGAAGAAGAACCAGCCTCAGAGATATTCTTTTGTTTGGCCATCCGCTTTTCCTCCTCCATAGCAGCAGCGATGAGGCGACGCCCCTCGGCCAGACGTGTCGGCTCATCATCTCTTAGATATTTTTTCATAAGCTTGTCTTCGTCGATGGAGTCTACCTTGAGTTCCTCTTTCTCCCATTCAATAATTTGTCTCCATACGTGAACCAAGGTAGTCGAATAATCTTCAATCCAAGAGATGTTTCAGCGACGAATTATATGCGCGAAGAATTCGATCAGTAATTCGCCGAAACCATGCACTTCCTCCTGGGCCTCTGACAGCTACTTGCGGGTCTCTTCGGCGGACTTAATAACACTCTGCACATTACCCTCCGCTAGGGCAGCCCTATTCTCGGCCTCCATCGACTTGGAAGCCAAGTCAGCATTTCTCTTCTCCAATTCAGCGTTCTTTCTCGCTAACTCGGCTTTTTCTCGCTCAAGAGCGTTGTAAGCAAGTTGCATTTTGGCGTTATCCGACTTAGCATCTTATGCTTTCTTTTTCAACTCCAAGTGCTCTTGGCTATGAGATTCTAGCAAGTCTTGATAACGCTTCTGTAACTCTTCAAATTGCTGTTTAAAGTTGGTAGCGTCTAGTTAAGGGATAACAAGTTGGGCTTGTGTGTCCTCGAGGTCCTTCTCCAAATTTTTCAAGGCTTTTGCGTCGACGTCTGCAGTATTTTTCATCGAGTTAATATCCATAATTAAAGTTCGAATGATTCTGGAGAGGTTACGTGAATACTTGAACATCTCCGAATATTGTTTTTCGACCGCGTCAATCTTTGCTTTGGCCTCGTCTGCCCACCTCGAGGAAATAGGCTCGAGAGCAGGTAAGAAAGTCAGATTTTCAAAATAGTGGTCGGGGAACTGCTTCTCCAGATATGCCCGCTTAACTTTAGGTTCAGCATCCAATGGTGGAGGTGCGCAGTATGTTAGCTCGGTATCTGTTAGCCTACTTTGCAAACTAGGCTACACAAAGTCGAAAAGTTAGAAGATCAAGTAGACAAAAGACACTCTGTTATGCATCCGGTTCGGATCAGAATTACAGGAGTAGAAACAAAAACAAGACAAAGGAGGAAGGAAAGTATTCGGATCGGATCGGATCGGAGGTAGTAGGGCCGATCCGAACCCTATCTGCTAGCCTATCCGATCCGAACCCAGTGCATCCTGCTACTCCGCTCCACAATCTCCTAGATATTCGGGGCGGTTACACCCACTTTCTACCCACAATGGCCACTAACTAGATGTGTTGTCCTCACCAGAACTCACCCGATCCCGAAAGTGACGGGATGGAAGCTATGTATACCCGATCTGATCCGGATCCAGGAGGAATTCTCACCAATAAATACCCCATCAAGAGGCATTTAGAAGGATTCTTTTGGCACTCTGAGAACTTGAGTATCTTTGAGAACCGAATTCCAACACTCCCAAACAATCCAAATCATCATTCAAAGTATATTTTGAGGATAATTGAGTGAATGTATATGAAAAGTTAGTGAGATTGAGTGAATATCTTGTTGTATTCTCATCTACATCATCAAACAAAGTGACACAAAGTGGACGTAGGCTCTTTAACGCCGAACCACTATAAATCTTGTGTCTCTTTTCTGTTTTTTGATCTTATTTTATCGTATTTTTAGTCAATTTTGGTGTTAGAACTACTTTTTGGTCTAACATTTTGGTGCTTCCACTGAGAACAATTTGAATTCTATGTTTTTCTGGATTATCGTTCTACTTTTTGGACCGTTGAGTTCAAAGAAGTTAATCCCCGTTTTCCGATGCTTTTAAGTACTTGTTGGTTGATTGTTGAAGAATTATGGCCAAAGGAAAAGGCAAGGAAGTTCAAACCAGTCGAGGGAACGAAGTTGGTGAAGATCAGCAAAATCTGGTCGTGACGAGGTCTCGTGGACAAAGTTCGTGAGCGGATCGGACTGGCTCAGGAAATCCGAACCGATCGCTGAGGGAGAGCTCCGATCCGAACCGAGTAGAAGATGTTAAAGAGGTGCGCTCCCCCAACCCGAACCGATCCAACCAGGTCACCTTGCTACGATCTGATCCAACTCCAGGTGATGCTGGAACCTCTACTCGAGCCCCTCCGAATGCTCCGACTCCAGCCACCAGGATCAATGACCAGATCAATCCATCTACGCCTGTCACCCAAGGAGATTTTTCGTGCCATCTCGACATGCTTGAGAGCACTAGGGATGCTATGAGAATCCATGAGCGCACAAATCTTATGATGCAAGAGAATATGAGAATCATGAGTAGGGAAATTGGCATGCTCCGCAGGCAGAGAACCCCTTCCCCAGTTCACCACACTATAATGGATCAGTCTTCTTCTTCTGAGGATGAACGGCCTCGTGAATGAAGGCCGCCTGAACGACCTCAGAATTTGGAACAGATGACTTTGGGATCTCGGGATCTCTGGGATCCCGCGAGGATGCTGCTCGTGTGCTAGGACCCGATGACCCGAGCTTGAGAGAGCCTATGCTATTACCAATGCGAGGATCCCATGTTTTGCCTAGAGATCCTAACCTCACCAACCCCACTCAGGGACAAATGCTTCAGCCCCTTCCTTCTGAGATCGACCGGGAACGTAGCGAGCAAAGTAGAGCAGAAGCCGCTAGAAGAAGGAGGGTTTCCCCTGATCAGGAGCCTAGAGGAAACCCGAACATCAGAGCCAGGGAGCCTGAACGGCCCTTGAACAATGCTGATGTATGGGCTATGGTACGCCAGATCATGTCTGAGAGTCGAAACTACACCAATAAAGATTATGGTATTGAGCGAAGACATACTCCCTTTATTGATGACATTCTTGACTTTCAGTTCCCCCGACGTTTTAATTTGCCGCAGATGGACAGATATAATGGGAGAACTGACCCGGGACAACATCTGATGTGATACGCATGGCTTATGAATGCTGCAGCTGCCCCTGACACCGTGAAGTGTAAGGCTTTCCCGATTTACTTAGAAGACGTAGCATTACTATGGTTTACCCGACTTCCTCCTCGATCGATATCGAATTTCAAAGAACTGAGTGAACGTTTTATGAATCAATTCCGACTTCACGCCCGAAAATCTAAGACTATTATCGAATTATCGAGAATTAAGCAAGCGTCGGGCGAGTCCTTGAAGTCGTATCTAGACCGTTTCAATTTAGCTGTAACAGAAGTCAGTGACCCTCATGAGCCCACCATCTTGATGGCTTTAATGGAGGGAGTTGATCCTGATTCAGAGTTTGGAGATTATCTCTCTGGGAAGCCGCCTCCCACAAGAGATTTGTTTTATGAGAAGACCAATATTCAGTTAAGACGGTAGGAGGCAAGGGCAAACAGAAAGAGGAAGTCCGGAGCGGGCACAAAAGAAGCTGTTCAGAGTAATGTTGCCGTAAAGCAGTCTGAAGAAAGCTCTGGGAAAGTCGAAGTGAATGTTGGAAACAAGAATGGAAACAATAATAATGAAAACGGGGGCAACAGCAACCGTAACGGGAATGGTAATAGGAGAAACAGGAACCGAAGAAGTAATCCTGACAAAAGACCCCGATTCTAGACCTTTGAAAATTATTCACCGTTGAATGACCCTTTGGAGAATATTTATTTGGACACGTACAATGTTTTGCAATATAAAAAACCGCCGCTACGAGATTCGTCAGAGAAAGAAATTGCTACCGAAAATTTTTGTTTATTTCACGGAGCTCACGGACATTCAACGAACGAATGTCGACACTTGAGAGATGTAGTTGAGAAGTTGTTGCGCGAAGGTAAGTTGGATGAGTATAAGGCTCCGCCAAGGTACAGAGGGCAGGGAGGACAGGCCCCAAACCAGAATCAGTCTGCTCCCAAGCCTACAGCGCAACAAAAAGGCAAAGGGATTGTCATTAACACCATAGTAGGTGGACTCCATCCAACTATCCACAGTTTTAGAGCAATGGACCAATACGTTAATGCAGTTAAGCACATAGATGTGGACGAGTGCAGTGATTTGGAAGATATCACTCCTGTGAAACAGCAGAGGACAATGTTCGATGATGTGGTGTTCCGTAGCAGAGACGACACTGGAATCCAATCACCTACCGAAGACCCGTTGATTATTACCACTACTATTGGGCCGACATTAGTTCATAAGGTACTAGTGGACAATGGAAGCTTTGTCAACAATTTGTTTATCAGATGAGACTCGAGTCTGGAGATTTGAAGCCCTACGAAGGTTGGATCCGAGGCTTCAATGGGGCATCGACAGCTCCAATGGGGTATATAGAATTACCCGTAACATTGGGACAAGGGGATCATCGAAGAGTACGAATGCTTCAGTTCGTAGTGCTAGATATAGATTCGCCCTACAACGCATTTTTAGGAAGGCATGCCCTTGCACAGTTCAGGGCTTGTATTGCACCATGGTGCTTATTGCTAAAGTTCCCAACTGAAGCCGGAACATGAGTGATGAGGGGAGATAAAGTCTCCGGATGAGCTTGTTATATTGCTGAATTAAAGATGCTGATGAAGGGACTCAATATCGAGACTAAAAATACTTCACCTCCTCCAAAGGAGGGTTCAACGTAGCAATTAGAAGGATTAGCCCCGAAGGAGTTGCCTAAGGGAATGCCTGAAGACCTGGATCCTAGAGAAGATGAGGAACCTGAGGATAGAAAAGCAACTCCTAATGAAACGACAGTGGATATACCCATTGATGAAGCTGATCCAGCAAAAGTTTTGAAGATTGGATCCTAGTTGGATCCGCACCGAGCCAAAGAACTGGCTAACTTTCTGAAGGCAAACCTGGATGTGTTTGCCTGGACCCACCCTGACGTGTGTGGGATATCACCATCCATCATGAGTCATTCGCTGAGTATAAACCCAAAACACCCGCCTGTAAAGCAAAAGAGACGTATGCTGGGCCCAGAGAAGTCGGCAACTCTGAAAGAAGAAGTGGAGAAGCTGAAAGAGAACCGATTTATTAGAGATTCGACATATCCCGACTGGATATCGAATCCTGTTATGGTAAAGAAGTCAAACGAAAAGTGGCGGACGTGTATTGATTTTTCAGACTCCCGAAAGATAGCTTCCCACTCCCAAGAATAGACCAGCTTGTGGATTCGACGGAGGGACATGAACTTCTTTCTTTTATGGACGCTTATTCCGGATACAACCAGATTCCCATGCATGTGCCTGATCAAGAGCACACGAGCTTCATTACAAATTTGGGGTGTACAGCTATGTGGTCATGCCTTTCAGATTGAAAAATGCTGGAGCTACCTACCAACGCTTGGTGAACATGATGTTTTTATAACCAAATAGGGAAGACTATGGAGGTTTATGTGGACGATATGCCTGTCAAATCGAGACAGTCCTCTAGCCATACGCAAGACTTGGCAGAGATGTTCGGTATCCTGCGAAAGTATCGGATGAAGCTTAATCCTTTGAAGTGCACGTTTGGGGTGGCATCTGGAAAGTTTCTAGGTTTCATTGTGAGCTCTCGAGGAATTGAAATTAATCCCAGTCAAATAGTAGCGATAAGGAACATTGAGAAACCATAAAGAATCAAAGATGTCCAAAGTCTTGCGGGGAAAGTGGCTGCGTTGAGTAGATTTATCTCCAAAGCAACAGACAAATGCATCCCGTTTTTTGACTTAATAAAAAGGGGAAAGAAAATTTTCGAATGGACTCCGGACTGTGTTGAGGCCTTTCGAAATCTATTGGATTTACTAGAGAGACCACTGATTTGGTCGAAGCCGGTGGGTCATGAAGAGCTGTTTGTTTATCTAGCAGTATCGACTCACGCCGTTAGCACCGCTTTGGTCCGCGAAGAAGAAAAGGTGCAAAGGCCGGTATATTACGTAAGTAAGAAATTGGCAGCTGCAAAACGCAACTACCCAAGGATTGAGAAGCTTTCTTACAGCCTTCTGATCGCCTCCTGAAAACTTCGCCATTATTTTCAAGCTCACCCAATAACCATATACACTGATCAGCCTCTGAGACAGGTGTTGCAAAGACCCGAAGCATCAGGATGGTTGATCAAGTGGAACATTGAATTAAGTCAGTTTGATTTAAACTTTCAACCGCGGAGATCGATCAGGGGGCAAGCTCTAGCTGACTTTATAGCAGAGTTCACAATTCCGGAGGAAGAAATGATCAATGACAAGGCGGTCAAATCAGAGGAGGAATTGAAATTAGATCCATGGAAGTTGTACACAGACGGAGCCAAGAACAACCGAGGGTCCGGAGCTGGAGTCGTCTTAGTTACTCCTGAAGGACGATCGTTATATTATGCTCTGCGACTAGAATTTTCAACGACCAATAATGACTCTGAATCTGAAGCCCTGATTGCCGGGTTGAAACTTGCTAAGGAATTCGGAATAAAGACATTGGATATATTCTGCGATTCCAAAATAGTCATCTGCCAAGTGCGAAAGGAGTTTGTGGCCCGGGGACCTCGACTTATTACCTATCTCGGAAAAGTGGAGGAGCTGTTGAGGAACTTGGAATGGTATAACAAAACGCATACCCCAAGAGTTGAAAACCAGAAGTCAGACTGGCTAGCGAAGCTGGCTAGTTCCGACAATCCGGAGGAAACCGAAATGGTTCCAATTTAGACATTGGGATAACCAAGCTTTGAGTTAATGGAAATTGAATTAGCTTTCGAAGCAGAACCGAAGAGGGAGTCGTCGATGACCCCAATCAAGAATTTCCTTAGAAATGGAGCACTCCCGCCAATGAAGAGTGAAAGGCGAGCCATAGTTCGCAAAGCAACCAGAAACATCCTTCAAGATAATACCCTTTATCGGCAAGGATTTTCTATGCCCCTATTACGATGTATAGCGCATGACGACATCAGGCGTGTAATAAGGCAAGTACACGAAGGTGAGTGTGGAGACCATACGGGGGGTCATACTTTAGCAAAAAAGGTATTGCGGTATGGGTATTTCTGGCCCACAATTAATAAAGATGTAGCTGATTACTCACGACGCTGCGACAAATTCCAGAGGTTCGCCAAGATCCCTAGAGCACCACCGACCCAGCTCAAGTCGATGGTGATTCCGTGGCCATTTGCCATGTGGGGAATTAACATCATCAGAGTTCTACTGATTTCCAAATGAGGAGCGAAGTATGCAATAGTCGCCGTGGACTATTTTATGAAGTGGGTGGAAGCTGAGCCCTTAACCAAAATCACAGCGAGAAAGGTGATAAGTTTCGTGGTTAGAAATATCATATGCCGATTTGGGATTCCAAGGACCATTATAACCGATAATGGAACCCAGTTCGATGGTGCAAAATTCAGAAATTTCTGCCAGAAATACAAGATCGACAAGCGGTACACTGCAGTCACCCATCCACAGTCAAATGGGCAAGTAGAAGCAATAAATAAAGTCATAAAGTCCATCCTCAAGAAGCGGTTGGAACGTGCAAAAGCAAAATGGGTGGATGAATCGCCCTTGGCTTTGTGGGCATATCAGACAACGTTTAAGACAGCTACCAGTCATACTCCTTTCTCTCTCTCGTTTGGCTCAGAAGTGGTAATCTCGGTAGAGCTTGAAGTTCCCTCTCACAGGGTGACATATTATGACCCGATGACGAATCGGGCACTCCTCCTCGAGTCCCTTGATGAAATCGAAGAGAAAAGGGACGAGGCAGACTTGCGTGCGTCAAGACATCGACGTCAAATGGCACACTATTATGACAAGAAAGTTCTCTTTAGAACCTTTGAGCCAGGGGACTTGGTGCTAAAGCGAGTTTTTCCATCCCTTCCTCATCTCGGTCCAAAGTGGGAAGGACCATTCGCCGTCCAACGGAAACTTGAGACAGGAGCCTTCAAGTTAACGACCGTAGATGGCGAAGAAGTGCCTAGGGCTTGGAATGCCCAACACTTGATGCGATATTTGAATTAGGGATGTTGTATTTTCTTTTGTTTCTTTTTTATGAACCCTGTAAAAAGGCACGACTTGCCTTAGAAAAGTCTGTTGATACGAACAAAGGGCTATAAAGTGAATGTAGGCTACGACTTAGCTGAACCACTACAAAAATATCGTATGCCATTTACTTTCCTACATTATTTATATCTTCAACTATTATTCTATTGTGACTGTGGAATACGAGATGTTAAATTAAAATCTAGAAAGTTGGAGATGTCTTATATACAGGAACAAACACAATGACTGTTTGTACAATAAGACATAAAAGAACGGGAAGACGACATTCTTAACTCTAACTCTCAAGAATTGAGAGAGAGTATAAAGGACGGGAAGATGTCGTCCTATGAGGCGTGAAGGTGCACCCAGATGAGAGACCGCCTCAGCAAGAACTCTAACCTGAATATAAGACAGGAGAGTATAAAAGATGCAAGAAAAGAACAGGCATCAATGACGAAAGGAATGTGACCCCCGTCAGAGAATCGGGGACATTCGGACTTTTTAATTTAATCTTGAATAGTTTTTCAAGATTGACTGGGGGCATATATGTACACAAATTCCCCTCTACTATGACTCCATTGCATAACTTTAGTAGAACATGCATTTGTATTTTTACATAAGTACTGAACTAACGACTAACAGGCATTGCAGGAAATTAATTATTGCTATTCATTTACAAACGTATGAGTTTGTACAGTAAAACAGGCAAAAAGAAGATGCGAGGGCCACACTCGCTGCAACAATTGTGGGCCGATTAAATGCTAAAATAAAGCAAAACACTTCATCACTTAGACGTTGAAGAGGACTTGGATTTTTTAGCAGCCTTCTGAGCATCCTGCGCCTCTCTTTCAGCATCAGTTAAAATGCGCCTTGGTTTTTTCCTCCTTGAGACCGAAGTGCTGGAATCGGTTGATTTTTTCCCGGGAATCGGAATGCTGGAATCAAGAGAAGACTTTTTAGCAAGTTCTTCTGTAATAGATCTAGTCGAAAGCTTAACAACTAACCTTGATCCAGCATCCACTACTGCGAGAGGCTTAAGGCTTTCGGGGTCTAGGTCTTCAACTTTAAGCTGCATGCGTTTGTCTTGTTCGGCTTTCAATGCAGATAAAGTGATGTCATCAGCGCTCCTTGATTCCCCCACAATAGCCACCTCAGGGTCTTCCTCATGCTCCTCGCCACCGCCGTCATCTTTCAAGGCGGCTATCATCTCGTCATCATGGGGAGCATCATCCTTATCTTTTTCTCCCTCGCCCTTCTCCACGGATTCTGTTCCGACGGTGGTCCCCTGAGGCACGTCTGTCTTCTCGGACGGTTCAGCACATGCGGAATGAGAAGCAACAATTATCAACTCAGGAGAAAATAAAGGGTCCTTCATCGATTGCCCGACTATGCGATGGAAAGTGGAGACAGCTTTGACGAATTGGGCTGAAAAGGTAGAAATACCTTCCGATGATTTCTCAGCTGGAGTGACTGCCGTCTCTGAAACTGATTCAGGAATAGGAGATAAAAGAGATGCCTGAGGGATCCCCGGGTTTTCGGGGTCATATCCCTCTACTTCAGAAGTTTAAGCAGCAGTGGAAGAAGAACCAGCCTCCAAGATGTCCTTTTGTTTAACCTTCCGCTTTTCCTCATCCATGGCAGCAGCAATCAGGCGACGCCCCTCAGCTAGGCTCGCCGACTCGTCATCTCTTAGATATTTTTCCACAAGTTTGTCCTCGTCGATGGAATATACCTTGAGTTCTTCTTTTTTCCATTCAACAATTTGGCTCCACACATGGACCAAGGTAGTCGGATAATCATCGATCCAAGAGATGTTTCGGTGATGGATTAAATGTGCAAAAAATTCGATCAGTAATTCACCAAAGCCCTGGACATCCTCCTGGGCCTCTGCCAGCTGCTTGCGGGACTCTTCGGCCGACTTGATGACACTTTCAATATTACCCTCCGCCAGGGCAGCCCTGTTCTCGGCCTCCATCAACTTGGAAGCCAAGTCAGCGTTTTTCTTCTCTAATTCGACGTTCTTCTTCGCTAACTCGGTCTTCTCTCGCTCAAGGTCAGTGTAAGCAAGTTGCATTTTGGCAGTATTTGACTTGGCGTCTTCTACTTGTTTTTTCAGCCCCGAACGCTCTTGAGTATGGGATTCGAGCAAGTCATTATAACGTTTTTGTAGATCTTCAAATTGTTGCTTGAAGCTAGCAGCATCCCATTGAGCGATAGCAAGTTGGGCCTGTGTATCCTCAAGGTCTTTCCCTAAATTTTTCGAGGCCTTTGCATCATCTTCTGCGGTCTTCTGCATCGAGTTAGTATTCGTGATTAGATTTCGGATGATTCTGGAAAGGTTACGCGAATACTTAAACATCTCTGAATACTGTTTCTCGACTGCGTCAATTTTTGCTTTGGCCTCGTCTGCCCACCTCGAGGAAATAGGCTCAAGAGCAGGTAAGAAAGTCAAGTTTTCAAAGTAGTGTTCCGGAAACTGCTCCTCCAGATACGCCCGCTTAACTGCAGTTTTAGCATCCAATGGTGGAGGTGCCGGGAATGTTAGCTCGGTATCCTTATGTGTGGAGGGCTCAATGGCCTCCTCACCCTTTCTAGGCCGCTTAGCAAGAACCTTGTGTTTGCTTCGTGAGCCGGTATCTCTTGGTGGGCTCCTTTCCCTACTACATTTTTTTGGGAAGAGATTTGGTCCTTTAACTGCAACGCGTCATCTCCTCGACGACTTTGGTAGCCCTTATATCGCTCTAGATCTGACCGAACGGGAGAGCGAGATCACGAGGTCTGCGACTGATAAGAATCATAGGGCCTTCTATCCTCCCTACCGTGGCTTTCACGACGATCATGCTCAACATCATGAGGGGGTCTGGTCATGCTGCGGCGTAGTTTCCTGATGTCATAGTGAGCACGAGACATTGTACCTGCGCAACAATGCAAGTGGAATTCAGAATCAGTATTCTCATTAGAAGTAAGTGCTGTGAAGTAGGGTGCAACTATGTAAAGTGCATCCTATGTGGTGTCCCCCCTCGGACAAACCAGAGTCTGAAGCCGAGCCAGTGCGAGTGGGCTCTTTGGCCTTAACAGGAGTAGCCTCCTCCGAAGAAGTAAAAACTAAATGATTTGTGCCAAAATCCTCAGAAGTGTAAATAGCATCAGGAAGGGGGAGATCTCCCAAGCCCTGAAATGTAGGATCATCGACAGTAGGGGCATCTCTTTGGGAAGCGCCTCTTGGCTGTTCTTTAGGAGATGGTGATTTCTCAGGAGAAATAACATCCCCAGGAGTGATGTACACTTCTCGGTGCTTTTCAGGTATATTAGCCAACTCATCGTCTTGAGTCGAAGTTGGAGAAGGTGAAATTCGAAGCGATATTGTGGGGCCTTTCGAGCTCTCGCCCGTTTCTGGAATTACTTCCACCGGAGGGATATATACATATGGGCCTGACCCGTGACCTATGCTACGGGTAATGGACAGCAGCCCGTGGTGATGAAGATATTCGTCCTTGAGGACCTCGTCAATAGTTAGAAATTTTTTGTCACCATTGAGGAGCTGATGCATCCGATCGAAGTACACTTGACCCGATATTTGTTTTGGATTATTAACTGGAAACAAAAAGAAAATGGATTAATGTGGTGGCATGGACATTCAGAGTTAAGATTTAGAAAACCAGTGCCTTACTCGATTTTGTCCATCTCCTAGCACACCCCCGCTGTTGCCTTATATATAACCATTCTAGCTTGGAGTCGCCGGCCTTGCTGCTCAATGGCGGCGAAATTATCTTTCTTTTTGGGACAGACTCGAAGTAAGAGAAAGAAGGAGTTTCTCGAGTCCGGTGATTGAAGTTATAAAAGAAATGAACGTCATCAAAAGCGAGATCTGTGCCTAAGATCTCGCGGTATGCTATGTGTAAGGTATACAGGTAAGCATAGGAGTTGGGATGCAGCTGCATGGGGGCAATCCGCATTTGTCATAGAAAATCGATGACAAAAGGAGAAAATGGATGGATAGCCCCAACCATGCACATTAGTCAGGTAATTACCATAAACCCCTCCGGAGGATTATGAGGGCGGTCAGTCTTCGACGGCACCAGGGTATCCTTTTTCAGTATCCCGTGCTTTAAGCATATTCGAGTAAGTCTGTCGTTGTCGATCGTCGATTAAACAGAATCTTGAGGTGATTCCAATATGATGGCAGATTCAAATTCGTTAGGAGCTCGAGTATCTCCAACCCCTCCTTCCTCTACATAGCCCAGGGAAACTTCACTGTCAGAAGGAGTTTCGCTGTTATGCGCCTCTACTTCATAATCTGATCCCTCGTCGTCCCATTCAGGGTTTGAGGAAGAAGATATGTCGTCAAGAGTGACTTTAGTGGATGTCTCTGGGATCTCTTCCTTTTCTGCCAGTCTAGAAGAATGTCTTTCGGCCATGATCACTAAACTATCGAAGAAGTAATAACATAAGTTAGAGTAAATTATCCCGTGTCCCCCTTTGCACATGTGTGAACTAAAGTGTGTACGGTGTGTGCAGGAGATGTAAAGTGAATACTTGAAAGCGTAATGTAAAGTTCTGACGAAGCGATGATGTTCAGAACAGTTCTCGTTGTTTGTTTATGATTCGTAAGGCAATAACCTAACTGTCCATTAAGTCGGAAGATCGTGTCAAGAATTGAATAGGCTGGTTAAGCAAGTTCTTAAGTGTTAAATTGGATTGTTTTCTTCGGTTCGGTTCAGATGTGTTCTTTGGGATCAGATCGGAGGGTAAGGCCTCATCTTAGCTGAGAATCAGTGTTGGTGTCCAGGGATCAAAATCGGATCAGTTCGGAGGAGGACTTCTGAAACGGTCCGGATCGGATTAAGCAGCCATCCCCTTTTACTTCTTTTGTTTCAATTCCCGATCCGATCCGATAAGGCGATTCCTGTCCTCCCTTTGTTTACAAGTCCGACCCAATCCGATTGAGTAAGCCCAGCTTCTCTCCACGATTCTTCACCACGACCCGATCCGATTTTGTGAACTTCTCTTCCCTTTCTTCTTCTCCATGAACCACACTCCATCACCCGAACCGATCCCCTATAACCTCCTTCTTCGTCCTCTTTTTCAAACCTAGAACCTAATTTCGTATTCATGGCCCCAATCAAGATCAAGTTTTCATTGGTTTTATCCCTTATGGCGAGTCCTAATTCCATCTTCCCAACGCCTCCAAGTGGCGACTGAGCCACCAACGACGATTGTGAAGGAAGTGGAGGCTGTGCTAGCAAACTGAACCAAAGCCATGCCCAAATCGTTCAAAACAACTGTAAATCATAATCGAAACTGATCATAACCAAGAAAATCAAGTTTAAAACCCACTTATGAGAGAGATTTGATGATTAATAAAGAGGATTTTGGAGTTTCAAAAGGTTAGATTTTCTATGTTCAATTGACTGAGAAAAAAGCAAATAAAAAGAAAGAGAGGACGAAAGAAAAGGATGATAAGCTTATATAAATCGATGGTGACTACTCGTATTCCTACCCGCTTTTCTCGTTCGGACCGGGGTGAAAGCTCACAAGCATATTTTGGCCTGTTGGCCTAATACCAAGACAAAACAAAAGGGAATTTGACTGGATCGATCCGAACCAAATTAGATTAAAAACAATGACTCGGCAGACAAATTAAAGAGTAAAAAGAGAAATAAGGAAAGGAATTACCTAGAGGGACCGCTGGAAATCAAGAAGAATCTTCAATCTTGTTAAAAAATGAAGAAAGTAATCTACACGCTACGTGATATATATATATAAACGTCAAGAGATGCGACTGTCTGAAGCAATATATCCCTATACATCAACGGAAACAACTTCTCAGCGACACAAATTCAAAGACCAATGAATAGATAACATCAAAGCATGCTTCGTCTCCAACAGAAGCATCCTTTGAGGGGGCAAAATGTTAGCCTACTTTGTAAACTAGGCTACACAAAGTCAAAAAGTTAGAAGATCAAGTAGACAAAAGACACTCTGTTATGCATCCGGTTCGGATCAGAATTATAGGAGTAGAAACAAAAACAAGACAAAGGAGGAAGGAAAGTATTCGGATCAGATCCGAGGTAGTAGGGCCGATCTGAACCCTATCTGCTAGCCTATCCGATCCAAACCCAGTGCATCCTCCTACTCCGCTCCACGATCTCCTGGATATTCGGGGCAGTTACACCCATTTTCTACCCATGATGGCCACTAACTAGATGTGTTGTCCTCACCAGAACTCACCCGATCCCAAAAGTGACGGGATGGAAGCCATGTATACCCGATCCGATCCGGATCCAGGAGGAATTCTCACCTATAAATACCCCATCAAGAGGCATTTAGAAGGATCTTTTGGCACTCTGAGAACTTGAATATTTTTGAGAACCGAATTCCAGCACTCCTAAACAATCCAAATCATCATTCAAAGTATATTTTGAGGATAATTGAGTGAATGTATATGAAAAGTGAGTGAGATTGAGTGAATATCTTGTTGTATTCTCATCTACATCATCAAACAAAGTGATACAAAGTGGACGTAGGCTCTTTATCGCCGAACCACTATAAATCTTGTGTCTCTTTTCTTTTTTTTTGATCTCATTTTATCGTATTTTTAGTCAATTTGGGTGTTAGAACCACTTTTTGGTCTAACAGTATCCTTAGGTTTAGTGGGCACGATGGCCGCATCACCCTTCCTAGGCCGCTTATCAGAAACCTTATGCTTGCCTCGTGGGTCGGTATCTTTCGGCGGGCTCCTTTCCCGACTGCGTTTGTCTTGAGGAGAAGTTTGGTCTTTGGGTTGTGATGTGTCTTCTCCTCGACGACCCTGGCAGCTTTTGTATCAGTCCGGATCCGACCGGACGGGGGAGCGAGAGCACGAGGTGCGCGACTGATAAGAATCATGAGGCCCTCTATCCTCTCTACCCCGGCTTTCGCAGCGATCATGTTCGACATCGGAAGGGGGTCTAGTCATGCAGCGACGTATTTTCCTGATGTCATAGTAAGGGCGAGACATTGTACCTACGCAACAATGTAAGTGGAATTCAGAATCAGTATTCTCATGAGAAGTAAGTGCTGTGAAGTGTAGTGCTATTGTGTTAAGTGCATCCTAAGTGGTGTTCCCCCCGACAAACCCGAGTCCGAAGCCAAGCCAGCGCAAGTGGGCTCTTTGGCCTTAACAGGAGTAGTCTCCTCTGAAGAAGTAAAAACTAAAGGATTGTGCCAAAATCCTCTGAAGTATAGATAGTTTCATTTAGGGGGAGATATCCTAAACCCTGAAATGTAGGATCATCGGTAGTAGGGGCATCTCCTTGGGAAGCGTCTATTGGCAGTTCTTTAGGAGATAGTGATTTCTCAAGAGGAATAGCATCCCCAGGGACGATGTACCCTTCTCGGTGCTTTTCGGCTATGTTGGCCAGCTCATCGTCTTGAGTTAAAGATGGAGAAGGTGATGTCCGAAGAGGTATTCTTGGACTTTTCGAGCCCTCGCCCGTTTCAGGAATTATGTCCACTAGGGGGATGTATACATATGGACCCGACCCATGACGTATGCTACGGGTAATGGACAATAGCCCGTGATGATGGAGGTATTCATCCTTAAGAACTTCATCGATGGTGAGAAATTTTTGGTCGCCATTGAGGAGCCGATGCATCCGATCAAAGTACACTTGACCCGGTATCTGTTTTGGATTATCAACTGCAAACAAAAAAAAACGGATTAATGTGTTGGCGTGAATATTCAAAGTTAAGATCTAGAAAACCAATGCTTTACTTGATTTTGTCCATCTCCTGGCGCACACCGGCTGTTGCCTGATATAAAACCATTCTAGCTTGGAATAGCCGGCCTTGCTGCTGAATGGTGCTGAAATAATTTTCCTTTTTGGGACTGATTCGAAGTAAGAGAAGGAAGGAGTTTCTCGAGTCCGATGCTTGAAATTATAAAAAAAGTGAACGTCGTCGAAAGTGAGCTCTATACCTAAAATCTCTCGGTATGCTATATATAAGGTATATAAGTAAGCATAGGAGTTGGGATGTAGCTGCATGGGGGCAATCCGCATCTGTCTTAGAAAGTCGACAAAAAAAGGCGGAAATGGTGGAATAGCCCCAACCATACACATCAATCGGGTAATTGCTATAAATCCTTCTGGGGGATTGTGAGGACGGTTAGTTTTCGATGGCACCCGGGTATCCCTTTTTAGTATCCCGTGCTTTAAACATATGCGGACATGTCTATCATCGTCGATCGTTGATTCAGCAGAGTCAACGGGTGACTCCAAGATAATGGCAGACTCAAATTCATCAGGAGCTCGTTTATCTCCAATACCTCCTTCCTCCCCATAGCCTAGAGAAACTTTGCTATTTGAAGACGTTTCATTGTTATGCGCTCCTACTTCATAATCTGGGCCCTCGTCATCCCATTCAGGGTCTGAAGAAGAAGATATGTCATCAATGGTAACTTTCTCAGAAGTTTCCACAACTTCCATCTTCTTTGCCAACCTAGATGAACGTCTTTCGGCAATGATCACTAGACTATCGAATAAACAATAGCAAGAATTAGAGTAAAGTTGCCTGTGTCCCCCGTGTGTGTATGTGAACTAAAGTGTGTGCTACGTGTAACAAAAATGCAGAGCAAACATATGAAAGCGTGATATGGAGATTCAAAGAAGTAATAATGTGTCAGAATAGTTCTTGATGTTTGTCATGTTCGAAAGGCGCTATCCTAACTGTTCGTCAAATTGAAGGTTATGCCAAGCATTGATTAAGATAGTTTGAATTTTTTTTGCATATTAAGTTAGGCTGTTTCGGTTCGGTTCGGATATCAGTATTGGGATCGGACCGGAGGACAAAGTGATGTTTCGATCTGAAGCAGATATTCACACCCAGTAATAAGAACCGGATCGGTTCGAATGAAGGCCACTGGATCAGTTCGGATTGATTTAAATAATAATGCCTATCCTCCTCCTAGTCTTTTACTCCGATCTGGCCCGGTCAAGTAGGCTTTGTTTTCCCTTTCTTTTTGGTTTCCTTTGCTCCGACCCGATCCGACCTTGTAAACATCTTTTCTGATTCTTTCTTTTGCTCCGACCCGATCTGATCTTGTAAACATCTCTCCCTTTCCTTCATTCCAACACTTCTTTACCCGAACCGATCCTAGTTCATCTCCTCTTCTTCATCTCCTTCATCTTCCACCTCGCTTAACCAGTACCGAACCCAACTCTATTTGAAAATTCCCTACTAAGTCCAAGCACTTACGTGCTCAAATATACTGTAGAACCCAAATTCTTCCTCTCAACGCCTCGAGGTGGTTTCAAGAGCCGCCAACGACGATGGCGAAGAGGGAGAGGGCGGCGGCTTTGGAATTAAATGTGCACCATGTTCGAATCATCCAGTTTTACCACAAATCTAAATCAAAAATGATTACGGTAAAGTAATTCGAGACTTTGAACCTACCAAGTCATTTAATTTAAGGAGAAACGGGAGAGTTTTGGAGTTTTTGAAATTCTAGGGTTTTGATGTAAATCCTATTGGATGAGAATGATAAAAGAAGAAGAGGAAGAAGAGGACGGGAGGGATATTTATATGAAGTTGCAGTGACTACTCGTATTCCTAGCTTCCTCTGAGCCGTTCGGACCAGGAGTCAAGCCCACGAAGGCACTCTGGTCTGTTAGTCCATAGTGAAGCGATACTGGAGGGCCCATTCGAGTGTGCTGCTGGAGGAAGCCCATTCGGATCGGAATCCGAACCGAAAAGGACCACATACACTGATTTGACACGCAAGGTGAATTTGAGGAAAAGTAAATAAAAAACTCACCTGGAAGAATCACTAGACGTCAAAAGGAGGTCTCGAAGTTGTTTGAAAATGAAGAAAGTGATTCATATGGATTGTGGATATATATAAACAGCAAAAGCCACGACTTTATGAAGCGACACAACACTACAAGTAAATGGAGGCGATGATTCAATGGTTCTAATCCAAAGGATGTTTTGTAAATTGCTTCGAAGCACACTTTATCTTAAATAAAAGTGTACTTCGAGGGGGAAAAACGTTAGCCTACTTTGTGAACAAGGCTACACAAAGAGCAAACAGTGAGAAAGCAACCAATCAGTTCGGATCGGAAGGAGAAAGCATAGAAAAAAGTAGAGATCAAAAACGCAGAAATCATATCGGTTCGGATCGGTGATACGTCAGCAACATTATAGGATAGCGAGTGGCCTCATCGGTTCGGATCGGAGAAGTACGTCAGCAGTATCAAAGGATAGCGAGTGGTCTCATCGGATTGGATCGGAGGAAGCCGATCCGAACCGCTTTCTCTGAGCCTGTGACCGTTGCTACACGCGCTCCCTGAAGACTCGGACCAAGAATGGCTATTTCTCCCACGATCTCCCACTAAATCAGTGCGCTGTCATCATCTGGAAGCCTCCGAACTCGACTCGTATGGGATGGATGCCACGCAATTCCGAACCGGAGCCACTACGAAGAGATTTTTCACATATAAATACACCATCTAGAGGCATTTGAAAGGATCTTATGGCAAATTCTCAGTTCTAACTTCCTCCATAGCCAAATTCCACAATCATATTCAGATCAAAATCATCTCTTGAAGTCTATTTTTGAGAGATTTGAGTGAGTTTGTACATTGTAATTGTGAAGTTAAGTGAGAATCATTGCTGTATTTGTATTCAAATCATCAATTAAAAGAAAACAAAGTGGACATAGGCTCTTTAACGTTGAACCACTATAAATCGCGTGTTCTTTGTTGCTTTTTGATTATATTTCATTGAAATCATAGCTAATTTGGGTGTTTGAACCAATTTTTGGTCTAACAGTCTCCAAATTCGATGAAATTAATTTTGGTAGGGTCGTATCATCAAAACATAACTAGATTTATTTTTCAGAAATTTTTAGAATTAATATGTGGTCCCGGTAAATTAAAATGTACATTCAAATTTAATATTGAATGTTTTATATTTTAATTTGAAGAGTAACTAACTAAAACAGTCGAATATGCTTACGTAACATATTCCATTGTGTCTGGAATAAGGGTATTTAGCTGGGGGCACTCATGGGGTTTAGTTTAGAGTTAGAAGGATAAAATGAGAATTTTGGAATTAAAGAAATTAAAAATAATTTAATTATAAATTTGGACCAATCACAGCTCATCTCCTCTTTTTGGAAAAAACCTGTAACCCTATATATTGATGGCGGCTACCTCTTCCTTCCTTCTCTCCTCGATTCCGGCCAATCCACTCAATAAAATCACTTGCTCCAGTTGAGGATTTGGTGGAGCTCCTCCTTCTCTTCAAATCCATACCTGTTTTGTTATTTATCATGGAGTATTTCTCGATTTCTGCACCTCCAAACCTGCGCCGTTCATCGCGCCACCACCCCTCACTGGCGCCGTCGAATAGAGAAACTCCACCACCCTTTGGTGCACCGTTCCAAGCCCTAGGACGTGGAGCAACCTGATCGTCGTCTCGTGCTTCAGATTTAAAGTTAATTCAAAACCTAGTTTTGAATCAAAAAATGAGGTAACGGCTTATATATATTTAAACTATATATAACACTTTAAAGCATTGCAAAGTTAATTTATGGAATAAAAATCATGTCTTTTTGATACGATAACAAAATTCGATGAAACAGGAACCATTGGACTCGTGGCGACGTCTTCTACATTCCAGAAGAGACCGGAGAATTTTTGGAGCTTTCTACAATTTTAGAAGGAATAAAAACCAATGTTAGATTTCTGAATTCAAAAATAAATGAATAAAATTATATTCGGTTGTAGACGGAGTTTAGTAGCTCCCGACGGTGTCGTCTACAGACCATGGACAACTAGATTGTAATGTGGTGTGAAATTGATTGTGATTGTGAATGATTGATTGTGGTTGAAATGAAATTGGTTGTGTTTGTGGTAAATTCACAGTGTTCTGAAAATGAATTGTATTATGGAATTATAAAAATAAAACCCTTGTATCGCCGCGAGGCCTAGGATAGCAGAGGAGTCGTACTAGGGACGGTGTCGAATTAATTACCTTGTCGTTATAATGCCGAACTTTTCTGAAATATTCATGTATTGTAAAATATTCATGTATGAAACAAAAATTGTTTGAACAATAAAGATCACATTTTTATTGTATATATAAACTATGAAAAATATTCATGTTTGAAATAAAAATTGATTTAAACAATAAAAATCACATTTTTATTGTACATATAGAATATGTAAAATGTTCATGTTTTGAAACAGAATTGTTTAAACAATAAAAATTTAATTTTTATTATAAATATGTTAAAAATATGATAATGATCATTGTTTATAAATAAAAATATGTTAACAATAAAATTACATTTTTATTGTGTTTGTAGGAAAGATTAAAAAAGATTCTAGTTTGTTAAAATGTTGTCACATTAAAAATTTCATTTTTAATGAAAAGATGATTCATTAGAAAAGATTCTAGTTTGATAAAATGTTGTCACATAAAAAATTACATTTTTATTGTAAATATGATTCATTAAAAAAGATTCTAGTTTGATAAAATGTTGTAACAAAAAAAAATTCATTTTTAATGTAAAGACGATTCATTAGAAAAGATTCTAGTTTGATAAAATGTTGTAACATTAAAAATTACATTTTTAATGTAAAGATGATTCATTAAAAAAGGCTCTAGTTTGATAAAATGTAGTAATAAAAAAAATCATTTTTAATGTAAAGATGATTCATTAGAAAAGATTCTGGTTTGATAAAATGTTGTAACATTAAAAATTACATTTTTAATGAAAAGATGATTCATTAGAAAAGATTCTAGTTTGATAAAATGTTGTCACATAAAAAATTACATTTCTATTGTAAAGATGATTCATTAAAATAGATTCTAGTTTGATAAAATGTTTTAACAAAAAAAATTCATTTTTAACGTAAAGATGATTCATTAGAAAAGATTCTAGTTTGATAAACTGTTGTAACATTAAAAATTACATTTTTAATGAAAAGATGATTCATTAGAAAAGATTCTAGTTTGATAAAATGTTGTAACAAAAAAAATTTCATTTTTAATGTAAAGATGATTCATTAGAAAAGATTCTAGTTTGATAAAATGTTGTCACATTAAAAATTACATTTTTAATGAAAAGATGATTCATTAGAAAATTTTCTAGTATGATAAAATGTTGTAATATAAAAAATTTCATTTTTAATGAAAAGATGATTCATTAGAAAAGATTATAGTTTGATAAAATGTTGTCACATAAAAAATTACATTTTTAATGTAAAGATGGTTCATTAGAAAAGATTCTATTTGATAAAATATGTTAACTTTAAAAAAATTCATTTTTAATGAAAAGATGATTCATTAAAAAGGATTCAAGTTGAATAAAATGTATCAATTAAAAAATTACATTTTTAATGTAAGTATGATTTATTAAAAAGATGCAAGTTTGTAAAAAAAATGTTTTAACATTAAAAAAATTACATTTTTAGTGTAACAATGAATTATTAAAAAGATCCATGTTTTAAATAAAATGATTGGACAATAAAGATCACATTTTTATTGTATGTTTTGTTCATTAACATGTTAGCGAACGTTAGAAATATAATAATATGTTTTGTTCATTAACATGTTAACGATGTTAGAAAAGTGATCATTTGTTACATAATTTGAGATCGTTGAACAAATTATATATATATATATATGTATGTATATATATATATATCAAAATAAAACGAATCGCGCGTGGTAGTTCTCGATTTAGAATCGTAACTTTAAACGATTATACCGAGAGATCCTATCGTCGGATTTTCCCAAAACTGGAACCGTTGGGTTCGCTTTGGAAAGATCTTTCCAATGATAAGATCCAACGGTTAGATTTTGAGAAACGTGTAATTCAAATTTTAATAAAAATCAGCGCTAGGGTCGCGTAATGACCTGAAGCGTCGTTTAATTAAAAGGGGTTATTTTTATATAAATAAAAATAGCGATAAATCGTTATAAAATATTATAAATTATATGGAATGAAAAGAAATGATTTGAATTATATATATTAGTGAATTACTTGAAAAGGATGAGTTAATTCTCATTTCAAATAATTGATTGACGATTAGAAGTTGAAGATATTGGAGATGCTGGTTAAAGACCGGCGATCTCACATCGCATGGATGACTACTGATGCCTTTGATTGGAGTTTCTGCCTTGAAAGGGTTACAGTGGAAGTTTTCCGGACGTACTAGTTGATTGTTCGAATATGCGAGATCCTCTCTTCCGTATTGGACATATAAGATGAGGAATAAGGTGTCTCCGATTTCGTTCAGACCTAGAACGGACTTGTAAATGGATGTGTGTCTGACATTGGATTTTATTCTGTGTTGATTGATTTCTATTAAATATATATCTGTTTGGTGGTGGAGAATTTATTCTCTTTCTTAACACCCTTCTCTGAGACGTACGAGCTCGGAGGTTATATACTGATAGACATCAGTAGCATGGCGTGAATTGTCATTGCGGCATGCCAAGAAGTAAATGATCAAGGCTTTTGTTGAAAAGCAGAGTCTTGTGGTTGATGATCAAAGCACAAATTTAATTATCATAGCTTTGTGTATAGCGTTACTTCGCGAGCCTCACACCCCGGTATGAACCAGAAACGGGGGAAGGATCCAGGGAGAACATGCGTTTCTTTCTAGCTAAGAGTGGTGCCATGGTATGGAGCCTAGACATTTTTACTTATGTGGATGATGGAAAGCGAGATACCTCGGATTTGAGTCCCTAGTGGCTCTTGATTTATTCCCCATAGGGCGGGGAAACGTATTGTTTAGGAATTATATATAATCCACTAACGTAAGTTGTGGACCGGCCCTGTGTCTCCTAGGTGTAGGTGTTGTTGTATCCTAAGACATGGACTAAATTGTCTCGAACTCGGTAAGGACGATCCCTTGCCTTGGTTCATGATGGAAATCCAACTTCCAATACGACATCGTGCGGTTTTGATTGTAAAATTATTATGGCGACGTAGTATATGGTAGAGATGCCGTCTATGATTGATACATTATGATTGAAATCGTTTTTGAAACATATATGCACTGATAATAATATCAAATGATTTTGTTTTATACGTATCAAGCATATTTGGCCATTATAAGGTAAAAATCTATCCTCCGGTTTGTGTTGCATTATGTAATGGGACTTGAGTCCTATAATGGCTTCATTTTTCAAAAAAGCATTGTGGTGTTTAAATTATTACTATATTTATGCACTGGCAATCTAATGGACTAAACCCGTTCCGCGTTAGCGGCGTGGTCCTGTGATTTGCTTTTTTATTAAATAGGTTAAGTAAGATATCTCATACCAGTCCCATGACTGACTCGTAGTTTGTTGCACTTTACAAACTCGGGTGCCCCTATTTTCCACACGGGGAGCCTCGTATTCACGTCTTAGCAGACTCTTTCTGGATAGCTATGGAGCTGAAGATGGGTTCTACCACTTCTATTATGTTGTTCAGACTACATTTACTATATTATGTTTGATTCCTCTGCAGACATTTTATATTAAGCTGAAAACTGTATTCTGTACTAAGTATGATCCTATTATGCTGTGTAACTCTGATGTTGATATTATTTCCAGTGTAACATTGATGTACTTTACCTAGTGTAATTTTTTGATTATGTTCTGCTGTTATTGTTTATGTGTTATGTTCCAATGATTATCCTTGCTTCTGTGGCACGGGGGTTTTGGGTCATCACAACAAAATAATTAGTAATATTATAATTTGTAGGAAACTATGTCACAAACTCCGACATCATCACATGCATCATGTTCAAAAGAGCAGAATTTGACCGAAAACTACTTGGTATTCCAGTCTCAGAAACACTCGAAAAATTGCTACAATGCTTGGTAAACTAGTAAGAGCTCATGTGTCGATATCTTACACAAGTTGGGATAAAGTACCCAAAGCATATAAGGACGAAGTTTGGAACCAGTTGGTGGTAAGTTTTTACTTCAGCATATCGGATGGTTATACATAATATTTTAAATTTATGAAAAATAGAATTTAATTTCTACAGTCTATTTTTACAGTCTGACTCTTAATTTTTGCAGAACATGTATGCGCTTGAGTCGATTTCAATGGAAAACTTTTTGAAAAGAATGATCGAGGCTTTTATGAGACATAAGAAAAACTTGAGAACAAGTTAGTATGAAACTTTTGACAATGACGAAGAACGGTTGAAAATTTGTCCACCTACAATTGCTTAAGAAGATTGGAGCAAGTTCATAAATAATGAAGCAGTGCCTGAAGCGAGCCGAAGAAGGGAGGCAGACAAACAAAATATATTATTGTTCAGTTATGCTCACCATGCAGGACGTAAAAGTCACACTAGAATGGAACATGAAATGGTAAATTATATTCATTTTCTTCAAATAATACTTAAAAATCACTGTTATGGGAAAAAATATACATGAAATGGAATATATTGAAGATTGTTGCAAGTCCATCTATAAATATCAATCATCGTCAAGCATGGGAGAAGACACACACAAAAAAGGATGGTAACCTGTCATATGCTGCTTATGTGAACTTCGTAAGTTGTTAAATTTTGTTCATGATTACAAAATCATTCTTGCTTTATTCATTTATTCTATTAGCAGACTTTTGTATAGTAAAACAAAATCGGATATTACATGTTTTTGCATTGGCAAAGAAGTAAATGTGTTTTTCATCTACATATAACATATTTTCAGCTTGTTTCAAATACACTAGACCATTTTTTTATTGTTTTCATCTTGTTTCACACAGAATATTAACAGTAAACTTGTACGTTACCTCAATCCGTATTTTATTCTCTAAATATTCTTTTTATTCTCATTCCGGAAATCGATCAGCACCAGACGTCAACAAAAATTAAGAAAACATAACATCAGACGGTGTTTCAACACTACATTAAAAAATTCCAATGGCTTGAATGTTCTAGATTAAAGCAGATAGTAGCACCTCAGAAAGAGATGGATTCAAACCTGTCATGTGCGTAAGTTTTAAATGCTTCATAAACATGTGTGATATTAACATTATCAAATGAGGATATGAACTAAGGATACATGAGGGCGTGGATTTATTTCGTAATATGACAATTAGATCAAAAAAGTCCATGCAAAAATTTGAAATGTTCTTTTAAGTAACTCCTTCCTGCTTTTTACATACAAGTATTATCATATCTCACGATCGAATTAGGAAAATGAAGGAAAAGATCACTGATAGCGATGAAGAAAAATTGACAATGGATGAAGATATCTTGTCACAAGTGTTGGGTAAGGATACAAGGGGTAGGAGCCGCGCTGTTGGGACCATCATACCAAAGATGCATGTTAAGGCTTGTGTTATTGCATTGAAACGAGTCAAACATGTTCGTGAAGACAATGATGAGTTGAAATGAGGGTGGGAAGTTTGGAGGGTATGGTGAGAAATTTGAAGGGTATAGTGGGAAATTTGTCTGGGCGAATGGAGCATCTGATCAACATAGTGGGAAGTTTTCATGACAAGGAATTCACCCATCTTTAACTCCTTCTGATGGAGGACGCAACACACAACTGGGTGCTTCTAAAGTCATTGCTTCTTAGGTCCAGGATACAACCAATGTAGCGAACAATCAAAGATGTGAAATTCTCAACTCTGTTCTAGACATAGTAGTAACAGGTATTTATTAGCAGTAAGAAATCAAACATCCCATCAAATTTTAATATAATGCATTATATATAGTTAGCTTAAGCATTTATGGATGGATGTTGCAGTGCCGACTCTAGTTAAAATATAAATTAAAAAGAGTTTGATTGCATGTAGTTGCATAGAACTTGTTTGCATGTATTTTTGGATATGAAACATGGTTCATGGTTGCATTTTCTTTGAGCTTATTGCTAATAATTCTAAAGTGAAGGAACTACAGCATCCTGCAACTGTAGAATTAGGTGAGTTTGGAAATCAGTCTCCACCTAAAGCATAAGCAAGTGCTTAAAGTCTAATGGTTTCACTCCAGTCTACTTGTTTTAATAATCATAATTTATTAATATTGTCCTTTTAATTTCTCAACTCTGATCCAGACAGCTTTATTGTAACAGGTATTGTATGTCGAGATTCTACATCATCCAAATGTCATGGGAAAGATGTACCATCTACACATGAAAATTTTGTTTTGGATAGTATATAGCTACCAGATGAGAAAACCAACAAAATAAATCATCAATGTGCAGAGACCTTTGTTGATGTCAGAGTGGGTGGTAGGTGTGTCATCCGAAGATTAAGATTCGATATATTTAGACGTCGAAGCAGGTATATATAATTTTACACATAACTCTTCATAGTATTTTATATAAGAATTGAATGGACGTATTGTTGCAGATGTCAAATTCACATTGAACGTAAATCAAATAAGATTTGTCAATTCCTTTTTCTTATCTTAGAAGTTTGATTTGGTGGCATAATACTTGGTGGCATATTATTTCAGCATTTTTGGTGTTAGTTTGATTTGGTATTAGGAGAACACAAAGCCCCTCTTTCAACATGCATACGTGCGACACGATATGCACACACGAACACAAAGCCACGATACATATATTGACCGTGAACTACCTCAAGTGTTAGTGTGGGCTGCTACGTCGAGTCGAAGAGGCTTAGTGCATATATGGTGTATAGTTAGTGTTAGTGTGGGCTGCCAAGACACCTTATTGCCTCGAGTGTTAGTTCAGGTCAATGGGTAGATGGTGATAGGTAGTTTATGAATTGGTGATGAAGTCAAGCAGCATTGAACTGTATCAGGCAGCGTTGAAGGGGTTTGGTGAAGAGGGGGGATTGGTTTGTAGAAGAAGTTGAACTGTGGTTTGTAGATTTGTGGCGGCAAGTTAAAGATGCAGTGTTTGTTTTTTTATAAATACAGCTGTAACACCCCGCATTTTTAAGTATAATTAAAAATGAAATAAAATATATGAAAATATGCTTATGATAGGTAAATAATGGTGGTGCATAAGAAGAATTAATTAATACATGAAAGAGAAGAAAAATTAGTTCGATAACGGTGTGTGTAACGGAAAAGATAGTAAAATGAGGATAATTAATTTAAGAATCAGGAATTAGGTAAAATGGACATCACCATTGCGTTCCTCTCGAAATTTTACATGAAATAGAGTCCGAGTTTTCGAAAATCGGAGTCCGGATGAAGAAGTTATGGCCTGTAGAAGATTCAGAAGGTTTCGGTCAGCACAGAACTGGGCAGGTCGACCTGGGGGCCAGGTCGACCAGGGGGTCGACCTGGGAGTCGACCTCCCCCATGGGGGTCAACTATATTGTCGACCTCCCCCCTACAGCTCGACCTGGTCGGCCTGTTTCGGTCCAGAACACATTTTTGAAGCCCAGGGACGATTTTTGATGGTCCGGATTGGTTTTAGGGTAATCTGATGGCTGAAATGAATTGCTACACCTTTAAAAACAACCTAAGACCTAGCCTTCTCTACACACAATTCTATTCTGCTTCCTCTCTGCCTCTGTTCTAAATAAAAATAAAAATGGCGTCGCTACTCTGCTGGAATCAAAACTAGAAGCTAATCGACATCAACCTAAACAACCCAATTCAAACTAGAGATTAAAGCTTCTGCAATGATTCTACAACAAATTAAAGTTATTTCTTTAATCCAACCAAGGCAAGTGCAGTTATTTTCCGCTATAAACGTTAATTCTGATTGTGACATGAATTGTAAATCTGAATCTGAGATTATATCTGTTCTATTCTGTTTAGATCTATCTTATTTTGTATCTCTTTCCTCTTTCTGTTCTATAGCCAGGCTACCACGAGCCTGAGCCAATCTCATAAGAGATTAACATACGCTAAAATGTTTGGGATAGTAAAATGAATGATGCATAAATTGGGCATGACCAATAGGTGACTAATTTGAGGAAAGAACATGGACTATAGCTAGAACATGAATCTGAGACATATGACTGGACATGTTATATTTGTAACATAAAGGGTATTGAACATATGACTTGAGATAAAGAGAATATGGCTTAGGGGTAAAGATTTACATTAAAGTAGGATATCTATTAAATGAAAATAAACACCTAAGTAAGGGATCTTTGGGATATATGACATGCATTGAAATTGATGGCTATATTTGGTATAATTTATATGTGAATCTTTTTGTACTAGGCAAGTTGAACTAAATTGGGACATGTAAATTATGACCAAAACCTGTGACATGCAAATTCAATGCAACGTGGGGTATATGATCATAGTGTGAATCATGACAACTATTTAGGCATGTAAACTTAGGCCAAATTTATAATTAGGCAAGATATGTTTGTGAAACTTTAAGGAATGATTAAATCTGATATATTTGCCTAAATAGCAAGTTCTGCTATATTTGCCTAATCTGCTAGTCCTGTTATATTGCCTAATCTGTCATCTGCTAAGTCTGTTGAAAATGCCAAATCTGCTAAACTAAATCTGTTGAGATGTCTAATCTGTTATCTGCTAAATCTGCTAAATCCGTTAAGTCGCCTAATCTGAAAAATCTGTTATCTGCTATATTTGTTGAGTTGATATAATTAGTCCGCTATTGACATAATCTGAATTGGCTATAGTTATGAGTAATTGACATGTATATTAGGCGTGGGTATAAATGGTAAATCATTAATTAATTGGCTGCAAAGATAAACATGGCTAACTCGAGATTAGAATGAGTTTGCGACGTAATTCTGCCCGGAACCGCCCGGCATATTCCAGTGGTCGCAAACAATAGGTTCTAATGTGAGAAGTTAGTCATAACGTGCTTGAAACCCGAGGTTAGACTTAGTTTGCGACAGAAACCTGCCCGCAACCAACCGGACTAACCAATAGCCGCAAACTGTCAGTCTAATGTGAGAGGTTTGGGCATTTATATTTAATTAATGAAAATCTGAGATAATTATGATGTCTAAAACGTGTTGGGTAAGGTTAAACCAATTGGACCAATGAATCTGATAAACCCGTTTCGTGAATCCGTAGGCCCAATACAAAGTTAGATAATTTGTAACTAGTTAATCTGTAAGTCTGTTAATCTGTAACCAGTTAATCTGTAAGCCTGTTAATCCGAACATCTGATCCGTTAGTCTGAAAATCTGTTAACTTGATTGTCTGATCTGTGAACTAGTTAATCTAAATTTTATATGTCTGAAACTTGTAGATAAGTTAAGCTGAAATCTGTTAGTCTGGGGACACAAAGTTAGGAGGGGAATTACTTGTGTCATCTGTTGTTTGGGACCCATATTAGTCAGTAACCCTTTCTGGTATCAAAATTTTGACCCAACAGTAAGTAGGGTCCGGGCACGCTTACTGAACTAATTATAAGCGGTTCACTCTGATAATGGCGAGGGGTGTTGTTGGTGCGTTCCAACTGGGTCATGTGCGTGCATGGATCCCGGTCTGCCTCTGAGGATGTAAGATGCCGTGACATCTGTAAATATGTCTGTGCCAATTGGTTGTCACTTTAGGGAGTGATACACCCTAATGTGGGGTCGACACAGGATATTTATGTATTAGGGAGCCGATCGCTTGGGGTAGGGTTTTAGGGTACACTTAGTTCTGTCTGTTTCTATTGGTACCGTCTGTTTCTGTTGGGTGGTAACACCTGTCTGTTTCTGCGTGGAACCGTCTATTCGGGAGGTAAAGGCCCATTACTAGTGTACACCTAATTCTACATTCTGTTTCCGTAGGGATTAATCTGTTTCTGCTTCTGTCTGTTTCTGATCGGGTAGTAAAGGCCCATTATTAGCATTCTATTTCTGTTAAATTATTCTGTACCCGTTTCTGTTTCAGTTTAGACATTTGGGTGACACCTAATTCTGTTATACTAGTATTAGTGCAGAGAAGTGTAAAGTAATAGTTTATATCATTCTGTTCTTCTGTTATATCCGCTACACCTGTTACTGTTATCTCTCATCCAGTTTTATTTTCATGTCATGTTACTATTATCTGTTCATAACTGAAAATCACTGGACTTGCCAGACTTTATGTCTGACCTTGCTTGTTTTCGCCCCTTTTTCTTCCGTTTCCCCCCCAGGTTATCCAAGGAGGGAATACTTTAGCTTGATCCGGATTCCTTCTGCTTGAAGTGCTTAAAGTATGGCTTGGCTCTATATAGCTTCCGTCCTATGGGGATTATGATTTTAAAGTTTTGTACTCTGATGGCTTTTGAACAAGGCTGATATATACATGTACTTGAGTTTTTGGTAAAGTTGTAACCAAACCGATTTATGTCCGCTGCAATAAAGTTATAAAGTTTTTCAAGTACTATTTTTATATCTGTCTTGTAATATTCTGTTCTGTTTACTAAAATGCTCCATCAAAGTTAAGTCATTCCCTTGTGAGTGACCTTAATGGAGGTGGGGTGTTACACTTGGTATCAGAGCTGAAGGTTACCAGATTGGGTAAAGTTTTTGAAAACTATTTTCAAAAAGGTTTTAAAAGGAAGTATTTTCAAAAGGAAAGTTTATTTTGAAAAAAAAAACATGATCCCCAAAAGCCATATATCTATGTTTTGATCCTCCGTTTGAATCCTTGTTTCCTTCTTTCTCCGGGGCTCCCGGCTTTCTGGGAGGTAACCTCATCGCGACATGGTTCTGTAGGCTTGATAAGACTACGACACTAATCAAAGGGCAAATAAACGCCCGACTTCCATCTGTAGCAGCAGTTGTATCAGCTACGGCTAATTTTCTTTCGAGCTATGTCGGATTTTCCGGGCGATGGAGGCAGCTTTCGAGGGACTTGTCCACGTGTTACACACAGATAATAAAGATGAGAATGAGGGAGATTGGCTAAGGAGCACAACCCAAGGATGAGAAACTCATGGACATGGACTTGGTTCACAAAGGAGGCAAAAAGGAAACACAAAAGAAGGAAGAAAAGCCTGAAGATAAAGGAGGAGAAAAGTGCTTTACTTATGGAAGCTTGACTCAAGAGGAATGACAGAGGACATGACCTACTTCGGGAAGGCAGGTGAATGCTCTCATAGTTGGTGGATAGGATAGAAGTAGGAAAATTTCCGTAGAGAGTTTAGTTTCCTTATCTGATTATTGAGTTAGAACTCTTTCCGATTATGGCATTCTGATTTTGTAGTCGAGTCTCTGCACTTTAATACTAGTCTTGTTTATGATCTAGTTATAGTCTCAAACCCCATAGGGGTTACGACTCATCTGCTGGTGATAGGTTAGGGTTTGAGGATATCTGTGTTAGACGTCAAGTATGACGCATACATTCTGAGTTTTTGTGGGGTATGATTTTATCATGCTTTGCTACCTAAGAATCATTAGGGGACCTGATCTGCACTGGTAGTCTGCAAATATCTGAATAATTTTGATTCCCAGTTCTGACATTGTCTAAAGAGGGTAATCCTCTGGGTGTCAATCTGATGTTAGTTTTGGTCTTCGGGGCCGATACTTAGGACCCATGTCTAATGGGAACCAAGTTTTTTTTTATCTGCACTCGCTTCCATCATTCGACTGTATCCTATCAATCGAATCTTCGAACTTTAGGTAGAAACTAATGGGTGTAAACATGTGTTTGAGAAATGTTATGTTTGATGGTTGCAAGTGGATGCAAGTGGTTGCTAGTGGTTGCTCGTGGATGCATATACACACACTAGGCACTAGATCGGCTCGAAAACATTCTCATACTGCATATGGATGTGTGAGCATTTTCAATTTTTGTGGATGCAAAATGATTGACTCAGCACATGGATGTTGCTTATGACTGAATGGTTGTGCACTCATATAGAAATGATATGTATCGAGTAGGAAAATTGCATACATGTTGGACTCATGGCACTGGCATAATTCGCATTAAGGAGGTCAACTGAATCAGTGGACCACCTGATCTTTGCATTAGATAAGGAACATATACACACACTTCTTGCATATGTTCATACAGCATTAGAAATCTCTTAAGGACAATGAATGCCTGTGATTGGTGATTGAGTAGATGGATGATTGGATGGTAGGACACATACTTCTTGTAACACCCCACTCCCGCTATGATCACTCACTAAGGGAATGCCATAGCATCGGTGGAGTATTTTAGTGAATATAGAACAGAAAAATTACAACAAGACATATATAAATAGTACTTGAAATTTAAAACATCATCTCATAACAGCGGAAGTAAAACATGTCTGGTTACATCATAAAACCACAATAAAAGTCAAGTACAATATCCATCAAAATAAAGAAGTACATAATCCCACTCTCATACAATAGCCATGACAAAAGAAAAGATAACTGGGTAACTGGAGCTTTACATCTATCCAAGCTCCTAAAGACTGGAACAGCAATCAGATCAAGCTCCACTACTGCTAGGATCCACCGTAGGACCTGAGGGTTGGGAAAAAAAGATAAAAACAACGGGGTCAGACATAAGTCTGAGCGAGTCCTATAACTTTAACAATACAATCGTTAAAGTAACCAGAGAAGACATAAACTGATATACGGTAACTAATGGGGATGAATGGCTACACTAAGCAGTCAACTAAACTAAGATAAAAGATAAAGACGCATCTACCCTTCCAAAGGTAAATTACTAAACTGCACCACACCAGTCATTCCTAACTTAAAGGTTGATCCCACCCATGGACTTATAAAATTAACTTAATAGTTCTCGCGTACCCCTAGGTGACTAAGTAGACGCCACGGGGCCCTACAATCCACTAGGTGTACACACTACTCCCCATTCGATCGGCTCCCTAACGTAGATACCCGTGCTGGCCCCACCGTGGGGTGTACCATTCCCCAACGTGGCAACCTGATAAAACTAACGGTGCACGGCTTATATCTACACGATGCAACAACGTCTTATTTACCAGCCCGGGTCCACACACGCATATGAAACCCGTTGGTCATGTGTTGCCACCGCTAACCCATTTTGGCCTCTTATAGTCAAGCCCAGTATGCGTGTCCCGTCCTCGACATGGGTCGAGCCCACTAAGATACGTATGGGTTACTGGTTGAAATGGGCCCCCAGCACAAGCCATCCCCCTAAGCTTGGCCCACACACTAGTGTTTCCCACTTAACCCTTTAATCATGTTTAATTACATGTTTCATCTTGGTTAAGTATTTTATCATATTTTCTATTGGCAACCACTAGCAATTTCCACATACCACCCAAGGTACCCACTTAACCCCCATGCCCCACTACATGCTTATCTGGTTAAGTGTTTCTTAATTGATTAACACCGTAACCGTGTAAAGGACCCCTCACATTGGACCGTCATTTGTAGATGCCTGGTTAAGCCGGTAGGTTCCGGGCAGTCTTACACTACAAATGGGTCCAACCTTGTGTCATTCACCCTTGTTACGTATTTAATTTATGATTAAGACCCCTCACATTGGACCGTCATCTGTAGATGCCTGGTTAAGCCGGTAAACTCCGGGCAGTCTTACACTACAAACGGGTCCAACCTCGTGTCTTAATCGATTAATTACTCCTAATTAATCACCCCCCATAATTTGTGTTAATTATCATGTTTATTTTAGGAATATGGGTGCACCTAACTTAATAGGAAAATTCCCAACTCCAAAGTGTGGGTACACCTAACTTAATAGGCAAATTCCCAACACATAGTATGGGTACACCTAACTTAATAGGCAAATTCCCATACTATGTTCATTTATTTTATGTTATGCATAATTATATTAATTTCACACAATCTTATTAACATATGCAATTAATTAACCCCATCGTTCCCACGTAATTTCGTTCTCATGACATAACACATATAAAAGGTGTCAACTTGCATATGTATGAACATGTTTCAAAGGTGCCATCTTGCCTATTAACAAACACATAACTTGCATATGAACTTGCATAACATGTCACATAACTTGCATATGATCTTGTATAACATGTCACATAACTTGCATATTAACTTGTATAACATGTCACATAACTTGCATATTAACTTGCATAACATGTTACATAAACTTACATATTAACAAATACATGACTTGCATATGAACTTGCTTAATATGTCACATAACTTGCATATGAACTTGCATAACATGTTACATAACATGCATATGAACTCATAAACTTGCATATGAACTTGCATAACATGTTACATACTTGCATATGAACTCATAAACTTGCATATGAAGAAACATACAACTTGCATAATTATCATACATGTAACTTGCATATTAACATATGATCACAAAGCACAAAACTTGCATAACCCACATACATTAGCAAACTAATATCATGTCATATGACTTAAAACCCATTAATCCACAAACAAAACCATATGATCTCATCATATCTCATCTACTTAGTTTAGCAATTGATCATTAGAGTGATAGAAACTCACAACTAGCCAATTTGCACTCCCAATGAAGAAGATTAAGATGCTTAGAATGGATTAGAGGTTGATTAGAGAGTGATTAGCTTGCAACCCTCTTCATAAATTAGTGGAGGCTCCTTCTAAGATTTAATTTGGCGGCATGTAGCCCTCAATTCTATTTTTAGTATGGATTAGGGTAGGTTTAGGGTGTATTTATAGATTAGGTGAGTGTTTTAGGCCCTTAGATTAACCCTAAATTAGATTAGGACCCTTAGATTTCGGAACCTTCCAGAAACCAGCCCTAAGACCAAGCCCAAACCCCAAACTGGTGCACCCAACCACAGAACTCTCTAGAAACTGTGCAGGTTTCCTGTCCCGACATGGGCGCACTTCCCAAGTGCGCCAGTGTATTTTTGTGCTGGCGCACTTCACAAGTGTGCCAGTGCATTTCTGGCCTGTTTCGGGTTTTTCTGCCTAACTTCGTTCGTCCATATCTCTTTCATACGGTACCCGTTTTACGCAAACTCGGACTCTATTTCGCGTATTTTTTTCAGACGAACGCAATGACGCAGCCCGTTTCCCCTGATTCTCACATCTGAGATTAATTATACTTTAATTACTAACCATTAGTGTTAATTGAAATTCGGGGTGTTACATTCTCCCCTACTTAAAGGATTTCGTCCTCGAAATCTCTAAGTCAAGAAGAACGTATCCTACCAACCAAACAACCATCTACTAAACCATCAACCACAAGCAACCATTATCCTTAGAAACTTCTAATGATGTATGAACATATGCAGAAAGTGTGTGTATATGTCCGTATACTAATGCAAAATCAGGCGGTCTACTGATTCAGTCGACCTCCTTAATGCAAACCATGATAGTGCCATGCATCCAATATGTATGCGAAACCCTATTGACACATACAATTTCTATATGCGTGCACAACCATACACAAAAATGCATCATCCACATGATAACACAGCCATGATACATCCATCAATCTAACTACCACATCCATTTATGCGATATGCAACATGAAGTGACTGAGCCGATCTAGTGCCTAATGTGTGTGTATATGCATCCACGAGCAACCACTAGAAAACAATTGCATCCACATGCATCCATCAACCATAACATGTTTCAAACACATGTTTCAACCATAGGTTTTACCCTATCTAAAGGTCATAGGTACTAGCGAGAGGATATACTAAAGATAAGATAAGTACTAGACAAGCGATAAAGGAGAAGTTAAAAGACATACTCTCAAAAAGAAATGGGTACAAAGAACGCATCTTCGCTTCCGTCTCCCAAGTAGCATTGCTTTCGTCATCTCCCCATTGCACTTTAACTAGCTGAACTTCTCTGTTCCTCAACTTCCTAGTTTCTGACCCAAGGATGCGAGTAGGAGCTCGTCGAATCGTCGCATCACGCTCTACCTCTACATCTCTAAGCAAGCTCGGCTCTACCACCTCTGCGGTCTCATGTAAGCACTTCCTCAAATGTGATACATGGAATACATCATGAACACCACTAAGTCTGTCGGGCAACTCCACCCTATATGCCATCCGTTCAATCCTTTCCTTAATAGGAAACGGCCCAACAAACCTCGGTGCTAACTTCCCAACGGACCCAAAGCGAACAACATTTCTCAACGGAGATACTTTGACAAAAACCATGTCCCCAACCTCAAACTCAAGATCCGTCCTTCTCCGATCCGCATAAGATTTCTGTCTATCTTGCGCTGCCTTCATCCTTCTTCGAATCAAATCAATCTTCTCTGAAGTCTCTCTAACCATATCTGGCCCAAGCAAGATCTTATCCGTAGATTCCCACCAACATGTAGGAGATCGACAAGGCCTTCCATAAAGAGCTTCGAAAGGTGCCATGCCAATACTAGACTGAAAGCTGTTATTGTATGCGAACTCCACCAAAGGAAGATGTTCTTCCCATGTACCTCCAAAATCCAAGATACAAAGCCTCAAGAGATCTTCTAAGATACGGTTCACCCTCTCGGTCTGACCGTCCGTCTGAGGATGATATGCGGTGCTCAAACACAACTGAGTCCCTACCGCCTCTTGCAAACTTCTCCAAAACTCACTAGTGAAGATAGGATCTCGATCACTCACAATGCTGGATGGTACGCCATGCAATCTAACAATCTCTCTAACATAGACTGAAGCAAGCCATGGAGCGGTCCTCTTACTCTTCACGGGTATAAAATGGGCACTCTTGGTAAGTCTGTCTACCACAACCCAAATTCCCGTATTGCCCTTCCTCGATCTCGGTAACCCATCGATGAAATCCATCGAGACACTATCCCACTTCCATTGCGGAACTTCCAATGGGTGTAGCAACCCACCGGGTTTCCTTTGCTCCGCTTTAACTTGTTGGCACACTAAGCATCTAGCCACATACTCGGCCACATCTTTCTTCATACCGGCCCAGAAGAAAACTCTCTTCATGTCTTGGTACATTTTGTCTCCACCGGGATGAATAGTCATCCTTGAACGATGTGCATTATCCAAAATAGCCTTCTTCAAACCCTCATCTTGCGGTACACAAAGTCTACCGTCTCTATGCAACCATCCCCTATCATCTATGGTGTATCTACCCAAATGGCTGGACGACTCCCCCCTTATAAGCTTCTCTACCAACTCAACCAACTGTGGGTCGTCTCGCTGAGCCTCGCCAATCCATCCCAAAAGAGTAGGTCTAACCTCCAAGGATGCTAACAAACCAGATACAAAGTCAACAGAAGGTCTGAAGTCGAACAAAGAAAGAAACTCCAAGCTTCGCCGTTCCACGAACAATGGACTCAAAGATAGCCTTTTTCTACTCAAGGCGTCCGCCACCACGTTACCCTTGCCAGGGGTATACGCTATCTCGAAATCATAAGATGCTAAGAACTCCATCCACCTTTGCTGTCTTAAGTTTAAATCCTTCTGAGAGAATAAGTATTTCAATGATTTATGGTCAGTGAACAACTCGAATCTCTCACCAAGAAGATAATGGCGCCAAGACTTAAGTGCGAAAACAATCGCGGCCAACTCTAGATCATGGGTAGGGTAATTCTTCTCATGCACTCTCAATTGCCTCCCTCCATAGGCTATTACCCTTCCCTCCTGCATCAAGACTGCGCCTAATCCTGTCCCACAAGCATCGGTATAAACAACAAACGGCTTACTCCCATCTGGAAGCACTAAAACTGGAGCGGTGGTCAAAGCTCTCTTTAACCGTCGGAAAGCATCATCACAATCTACGTCCCATGAGAAAACCAGATTCTTCTTCGTCAAGCGGGTTAATGGGGCTGATATCTTCGCGAAGTCTTTGATGAACTTCCTATAATATCCTGCCAACCCCAAGAAACTTCTTACTTCGGTAGCATTTCTAGGAACTTTCCAATCCTGGATAGATACTATCTTTGCGGGATCCACAGCTATCCCTTCCTTAGAGACCACATGCCCTAAGAATCGCACTTCTCTTCCCCAAAAATGACATTTAGAGAATTTAGCTTTAAGACTATGTGCTCGAAGAGTCTCCAACACTTCTCTGAGATGTAAGGCATGCTCTTCTTCACTCTTGGAAAAGACCAAGATGTCATCCACAAAGACCACTACAAACTTATTCAGATACTCTCTGAACACTCTACTCATCAGATCAACAAAGTATGCAGGGGCGTTTGTCAACCCAAATGGCATCACAAGCCACTCAGAAAAACCATCCGGAGTCCGGAAAGCAGTCTTCTCTATACTGTCCTCCGCCACTCTCAATTGATGAAACCCTGTAGCTAAGTCCATCTGCGAAAACACTGAGGCGCCAACCAACTGATCAAAGAGATCATCTATCCTCGGTAATGGGTGTCTATTCTTCTTCGTGAGCTTATTAAGTTCTCTATAATCCACACAAAGTCTGAGGGACCCATCCGCCTTCGTGGCAAACACTACTGGAGCTCCCCACTCCGATATACTTCGCCTTATGAACCCCTTCTCAAGCAACTCCCCTACTTGCTTATGAAGTTTTCTTCTCTCACGAGGAGCCATGTGGCGCACTGGCAAAGACACTGGTTTGGCATTATCCACCAAATAAATTCGGAAATCTATCTCCCGCTTCGGAGGCAAACCCTTCACCTCTTCAAACACATCCGGATATTCCCGGACCACTCTGACAGAACGCAAACTCTCGACCGAAGCATCGAGCGATTCAAGATAACTTAGCAAAACAGATTCCATGGGATTACAAGAGATCTCGAGAGTATTACCCAAGCGGGTCATAAGCCTGACAACTCTCCTTTCACAATCAAGAACGGCACCATTACTGGATAACCAGTCCATGCCCAAAATCAACCCATAGCCCGTGAAGCCCAATACAAAAGCATCACATCCAAACTCAACGCTAAGTATAGAAATCTTCAAACCCAAACATATCATAGACAGATATATGGAGCCCCCAATTGGGTTTGAAACAACCAAGGGATCATCAACTAGACTGGTGTCTAAGTGAAGTGACTCAACTAACGATGATGAGATAAAAGAATGCGATGCGCCAGAGTCAAACAAAGTACGAACTGGATGATCAAACAGAAAAACCAGACTTTCAACGGAAATAGTTCTACCTCTCTGCTGAATCGGTGGAACTGAGAGAGCCTGAACTTGCCCCCCTGCCTGAGCTGGTGCCATAAGAGCTTGCACCTGACCTCCTGAGGTAGACCGCGTCTTCTGCCCCTTCTTTGGGCAGTCCTTCACAAGATGTCCTGCTTCACCACAATGGAAGCAACCGGTCTTCTTCTTTTTGCGACAATCCTTGCTGAGGTGGCCTGGGGTCCCACAATTGAAGCACTTCTTCTTCTTCTTCCCCTTGTCACCATTGCCTTTTCCACCCTTGCCTTGTTGTTGTTGTTGCGGTTTCTTCTGATCCCCCTTCTTCTCTGGTGCTTTAGAACTCTTATCATCCTCATGCATAAGTGCCATGTAGACAAGCTTCTCAAAGGTGGCCCCCATAGGAACGTGAGTCATAGCTATTCCTTGCAATGGTTCGTTCAAGCCTCTAACGAACCTCAAAGCCTTCTTCTCCGGTGTATTCACCAACTCTATGCCAAACCTTGCTAATTGATTGAATTTGTTGACATATTCTTTCACCGTGAGATTCCCTTGCTTCAAATTCAAGAACTTCTCCATAAACAGATTCTCTTCCGCCCTTGAGAGAAACTTAGCCCCAAACCTTTGCTTGAAATCTGCCCAAGAGTCAACAGGGCATTCTCCATTAGTGACCTCCCACCAGAATGAGGCCTCTCCCTTCATTAACCAAGCCGCCAACTTGACTTTCTTTCCCTCTTCCACTTCAAAGATATCTAGCAACTCTTCCACTTCCTTAAGCCAATCTCTAGCCTCTACGAAAGTCTCTGAACCTAGAAAAGGTTTTCCTCCTATAGCCTTGAACTCTTTGCAAATCTTAGCAAAATTATCCACTCTAGGCTGAGGAGGAGGAGCGGTTGCCTCTGGTGTAGTAGCATTGGCTGGACCCGCAGCCGCGGCCCTAGCCTCTTGTAACCTCCTATACCATAGTGGTATAACTAAGCCCTCCGGGATGTTAAGATCTTCAGCCATGCTGAAACGAAAGAGGAAAGATTCAAAAAGGAGATTCCGAAAGATAAAGATATGGCTATTGGGGATTATGCTTTTCTTTTTCAAAAACTTTTCTCTTAAAAGACATGTTTTTGAAAATACTTTTTCCAAAAATAATACCTTTACTATTTTCTAAAAAAAAAGTATTTTTCTCAAAAATTTATCTGTTCCGGTAACCTTCAGCTCTGATACCACGTGTAACACCCCACTCCCGCTATGATCACTCACTAAGGGAATGCCATAGCATCGGTGGAGTATTTTAGTGAATATAGAACAGAAAAATTACAACAAGACAGATATAAATAGTACTTGAAATTTAAAACATCATCTCATAACAGCGGAAGTAAAACATGTCTGGTTACATCATAAAACCACAATAAAAGTCAAGTACAATATCCATCAAAATAAAGAAGTACATAATCCCACTCTCATACAATAGCCATGACAAAAGAAAAGATAACTGGGTAACTGGAGCTTTACATCTATCCAAGCTCCTAATGACTGGAACAACAATCCGATCAAGCTCCACTACTGCTAGGATCCACCGTAGGACCTGAGGGTTGGGAAAAAAAGATAAAAACAACGGGGTCAGACATAAGTCTGAGCGAGTCCTATAACTTTAACAATACAATCGTTAAAGTAACCAGAGAAGACATAAACTGATATACGGTAACTAATGGGGATGAATGGCTACACTAAGCAGTCAACTAAACTAAGATAAAAGAAAAAGACGCATCTACCCTTCCAAAGCTAAATTACTAAACTGCACCACACCAGTCATTCCTAACTTAAAGGTTGATCCCACCCATGGACTTATAAAATTAACTTAATAGTTCTTGCGTACCCCTAGGTGACTAAGTAGACGCCACGGGGCCCTACAATCCACTAGGTGTACACACTACTCCCCATTCGATCGGCTCCCTAACGTAGATACCCGTGCTGGCCCCACCGTGGGGTGTACCATTCCCCAACGTGGCAACCTGATAAAACTAACGGTGCACGGCTTATATCTACACGATGCAACAACGTCTTATTTACCAGCCCGGGTCCACACACGCATATGAAACCCGTTGGTCATGCGTTGCCACCGCTAACCCATTTTGGCCTCTTATAGTCAAGCCCAGTATGCGTGTCCCGTCCTCGACATGGGTCGAGCCCACTAAGATACGTATGGGTTACTGGTTGAAATGGGCCCCCAGCACAAGCCATCCCCCTAAGCTTGGCCCACACACTAGTGTTTCCCACTTAACCCTTTAATCATGTTTAATTACATGTTTCATCTTGGTTAAGTATTTTATCATATTTTCTATTGGCAACCACTAGCAATTTCCACATACCACCCAAGGTACCCACATAACCCCCATGCCCCACTACATGCTTATCTGGTTAAGTGTTTCTTAATTGATTAACACCGTAACCGTGTAAAGGACCCCTCACATTGGACCGTCATTTGTAGATGCCTGGTTAAGCCGGTAGGTTCCGGGCAGTCTTACACTACAAATGGGTCCAACCTTGTGTCATTTACCCTTGTTACGTATTTAATTTATGATTAAGACCCCTCACATTGGACCGTCATTTGTAGATGCCTGGTTAAGCCGGTAAACTCCGGGCAGTCTTACACTACAAACGGGTCCAACCTCGTGTCTTAATCGATTAATTACTCCTAATTAATCACCCCCCATAATTTGTGTTAATTATCATGTTTATTTTAGGAATATGGGTGCACCTAACGTAACAGGCAAATTCCCAACTCCAAAGTGTGGGTACACCTAACTTAATAGGCAAATTCCCAACACATAGTATGGGTACACCTAACTTAATAGGCAAATTCCCATACTATGTTCATTTATTTTATGATATGCATAATTATATTAATTTCACACAATCTTATTAACATATGCAATTAATTAACCCCATCGTTCCCACGTAATTTCGTTCTCATGACATAACACATATAAAAGGTGTCAACTTGCATATGTATGAACATGTTTCAAAGGTGCCATCTTGCCTATTAACAAACACATAACTTGCATATGAACTTGCATAACATGTCACATAACTTGCATATGATCTTGTATAACATGTCACATAACTTGCATATTAACTTGTATAACATGTCACATAACTTGCATATTAACTTGCATAACATGTTACATAAACTTACATATTAACAAATACATGACTTGCATATGAACTTGCTTAATATGTCACATAACTTGCATATGAACTTGCATAACATGTTACATAACATGCATATGAACTCATAAACTTGCATATGAACTTGCATAACATGTTACATACTTGCATATGAACTCATAAACTTGCATATGAAGAAACATACAACTTGCATAATTATCATACATGTAACTTGCATATTAACATATGATCACAAAGCACAAAACTTGCATAACCCACATACATTAGCAAACTAATATCATGTCATATGACTTAAAACCCATTAATCCACAAACAAAACCATATGATCTCATCATATCTCATCTACTTAGTTTAGCAATTGATCATTAGAGTGATAGAAACTCACAACTAGCCAATTTGCACTCCCAATGAAGAAGATTAAGATGCTTAGAATGGATTAGAGGTTGATTAGAGAGTGATTAGCTTGCAACCCTCTTCATAAATTAGTGGAGGCTCCTTCTAAGATTTAATTTGGCGGCATGTAGCCCTCAATTCTATTTTTAGTATGGATTAGGGTAGGTTTAGGGTGTATTTATAGATTAGGTGAGTGTTTTAGGCCCTTAGATTAACCCTAAATTAGATTAGGACCCTTAGATTTCGGAACCTTCCAGAAACCAGCCCTAAGACCAAGCCCAAACCCCAAACTGGTGCACCCAACCACAGAACTCTCTAGAAACTGTGCAGGTTTCCTGTCCCGACATGGGCGCACTTCCCAAGTGCGCCAGTGTATTTTTGTGCTGGCGCACTTCACAAGTGCGCCAGTGCATTTCTGGCCTGTTTCGGGTTTTTCTGCCTAACTTCGTTCGTCCATATCTCTTTCATACGGTACCCGTTTTACGCAAACTCGGACTCTATTTCGCGTATTTTTTTCAGACGAACGCAATGACGCAGCCCGTTTCCCCTGATTCTCACATCTGAGATTAATTATACTTTAATTACTAACCATTAGTGTTAATTGAAATTCGGGGTGTTACATTCTCCCCTACTTAAAGGATTTCGTCCTCGAAATCTCTAAGTCAAGAAGAACGTATCCTACCAACCAAACAACCATCTACTAAACCATCAACCACAAGCAACCATTATCCTTAGAAACTTCTAATGATGTATGAACATATGCAGAAAGTGTGTGTATATGTCCGTATACTAATGCAAAATCAGGCGGTCTACTGATTCAGTCGACCTCCTTAATGCAAACCATGATAGTGCCATGCATCCAATATGTATGCGAAACCCTATTGACACATACAATTTCTATATGCGTGCACAACCATACACAAAAATACATCATCCACATGATAACACAGCCATGATACATCCATCAATCTAACTACCACATCCATTTATGCGATATGCAACATGAAGTGACTGAGCCGATCTAGTGCCTAATGTGTGTGTATATGCATCCACGAGCAACCACTAGAAAACAATTGCATCCACATGCATCCATCAACCATAACATGTTTCAAACACATGTTTCAACCATAGGTTTTACCCTATCTAAAGGTCATAGGTACTAGCGAGAGGATATACTAAAGATAAGATAAGTACTAGACAAGCGATAAAGGAGAAGTTAAAAGACATACTCTCAAAAAGAAATGGGTACAAAGAACGCATCTTCGCTTCCGTCTCCCAAGTAGCATTGCTTTCGTCATCTCCCCATTGCACTTTAACTAGCCGAACTTCTCTGTTCCTCAACTTCCTAGTTTCTGACCCAAGGATGCGAGTAGGAGCTCGTCGAATCGTCGCATCACGCTCTACCTCTACATCTCTAAGCAAGCTCGGCTCTACCACCTCTGCGGTCTCATGTAAGCACTTCCTCAAATGTGATACATGGAATACATCATGAACACCACTAAGTCTGTCGGGCAACTCCACCCTATATGCCATCCGTCCAATCCTTTCCTTAATAGGAAACGGCCCAACAAACCTCGGTGCTAACTTCCCAACGGACCCAAAGCGAACAACATTTCTCAACGGAGATACTTTGACAAAAACCATGTCCCCAACCTCAAACTCAAGATCCGTCCTTCTCCGATCCGCATAAGATTTCTGTCTATCTTGCGCTGCCTTCATCCTTCTTCGAATCAAATCAATCTTCTCTGAAGTCTCTCTAACCATATCTGGCCCAAGCAAGATCTTATCCGTAGATTCCCACCAACATGTAGGAGATCGACAAGGCCTTCCATAAAGAGCTTCGAAAGGTGCCATGCCAATACTAGACTGAAAGCTGTTATTGTATGCGAACTCCACCAAAGGAAGATGTTCTTCCCATGTACCTCCAAAATCCAAGATACAAAGCCTCAAGAGATCTTCTAAGATACGGTTCACCCTCTCGGTCTGACCGTCCGTCTGAGGATGATATGCGGTGCTCAAACACAACTGAGTCCCTACCGCCTCTTGCAAACTTCTCCAAAACTCACTAGTGAAGATAGGATCTCGATCACTCACAATGCTGGATGGTACGCCATGCAATCTAACAATCTCTCTAACATAGACTGAAGCAAGCCATGGAGCGGTCCTCTTACTCTTCACGGGTATAAAATGGGCACTCTTGGTAAGTCTGTCTACCACAACCCAAATTCCCGTATTGCCCTTCCTCGATCTCGGTAACCCATCGATGAAATCCATCGAGACACTATCCCACTTCCATTGCGGAACTTCCAATGGGTGTAGCAACCCACCGGGTTTCCTTTGCTCCGCTTTAACTTGTTGGCACACTAAGCATCTAGCCACATACTCGGCCACATCTTTCTTCATACCGGCCCAGAAGAAAACTCTCTTCATGTCTTGGTACATTTTGTCTCCACCGGGATGAATAGTCATCCTTGAACGATGTGCATTATCCAAAATAGCCTTCTTCAAACCCTCATCTTGCGGTACACAAAGTCTACCGTCTCTATGCAACCATCCCCTATCATCTATGGTGTATCTACCCAAATGGCTGGACGACTCCCCCCTTATAAGCTTCTCTACCAACTCAACCAACTGTGGGTCGTCTCGCTGAGCCTCGCCAATCCATCCCAAAAGAGTAGGTCTAACCTCCAAGGATGCTAACAAACCAGATACAAAGTCAACAGAAGGTCTGAAGTCGAACAAAGAAAGAAACTCCAAGCTTCGCCGTTCCACTAACAATGGACTCAAAGATAGCCTTTTTCTACTCAAGGCGTCCGCCACCACGTTACCCTTGCCAGGGGTATACGCTATCTCGAAATCATAGGATGCTAAGAACTCCATCCACCTTTGCTGTCTTAAGTTTAAATCCTTCTGAGAGAATAAGTATTTCAATGATTTATGGTCAGTGAACAACTCGAATCTCTCACCAAGAAGATAATGGCGCCAAGACTTAAGTGCGAAAACAATCGCGGCCAACTCTAGATCATGGGTAGGGTAATTCTTCTCATGCACTCTCAATTGCCTCCCTCCATAGGCTATTACCCTTCCCTCCTGCATCAAGACTGCGCCTAATCCTGTCCCACAAGCATCGGTATAAACAACAAACGGCTTACTCCCATCTGGAAGCACTAAAACTGGAGCGGTGGTCAAAGCTCTCTTTAACCGTCGGAAAGCATCATCACAATCTACGTCCCATGAGAAAACCAGATTCTTCTTCGTCAAGCGGGTTAATGGGGCTGATATCTTCGCGAAGTCTTTGATGAACTTCCTATAATATCCTGCCAACCCCAAGAAACTTCTTACTTCGGTAGCATTTCTAGGAACTTTCCAATCCTGGATAGATACTATCTTTGCGGGATCCACAGCTATCCCTTCCTTAGAGACCACATGCCCTAAGAATCGCACTTCTCTTCTCCAAAAATGACATTTAGAGAATTTAGCTTTAAGACTATGTGCTCGAAGAGTCTCCAACACTTCTCTGAGATGTAAGGCATGCTCTTCTTCACTCTTGGAAAAGACCAAGATGTCATCCACAAAGACCACTACAAACTTATTCAGATACTCTCTGAACACTCTACTCATCAGATCAACAAAGTATGCAGGGGCGTTTGTCAACCCAAATGGCATCACAAGCCACTCAGAAAAACCATCCGGAGTCCGGAAAGCAGTCTTCTCTATACTGTCCTCCGCCACTCTCAATTGATGAAACCCTGTAGCTAAGTCCATCTGCGAAAACACTGAGGCGCCAACCAACTGATCAAAGAGATCATCTATCCTCGGTAATGGGTGTCTATTCTTCTTCGTGAGCTTATTAAGTTCTCTATAATCCACACAAAGTCTGAGGGACCCATCCGCCTTCGTGGCAAACACTACTGGAGCTCCCCACTCCGATATACTTCGCCTTATGAACCCCTTCTCAAGCAACTCCCCTACTTGCTTATGAAGTTTTCTTCTCTCACGAGGAGCCATGTGGCGCACTGGCAAAGACACTGGTTTGGCATTATCCACCAAATAAATTCGGAAATCTATCTCCCGCTTCGGAGGCAAACCCTTCACCTCTTCAAACACATCCGGATATTCCCGGACCACTCTGACAGAACGCAAACTCTCGACCGAAGCATCGAGCGATTCAAGATAACTTAGCAAAACAGATTCCATGGGATTACAAGAGATCTCGAGAGTATTACCCAAGCGGGTCATAAGCCTGACAACTCTCCTTTCACAATCAAGAACGGCACCATTACTGGATAACCAGTCCATGCCCAAAATCAACCCATAGCCCGTGAAGCCCAATACAAAAGCATCACATCCAAACTCAACGCTAAGTATAGAAATCTTCAAACCCAAACATATCATAGACAGATATATGGAGCCCCCAATTGGGTTTGAAACAACCAAGGGATCATCAACTAGACTGGTGTCTAAGTGCAGTGACTCAACTAACGATGATGAGATAAAAGAATGCGATGCGCCAGAGTCAAACAAAGTACGAACTGGATGATCAAACAGAAAAACTAGACTTTCAACGGAAATAGTTCTACCTCTCTGCTGAATCGGTGGAACTGAGAGAGCCTGAACTTGCCCCCCTGCCTGAGCTGGTGCCATAAGAGCTTGCACCTGACCTCCTGAGGTAGACCGCGTCTTCTGCCCCTTCTTTGGGCAGTCCTTCACAAGATGTCCTGCTTCACCACAATGGAAGCAACCGGTCTTCTTCTTTTTGCGACAATCCTTGCTGAGGTGGCCTGGGGTCCCACAATTGAAGCACTTCTTCTTCTTCTTCCCCTTGTCACCATTGCCTTTTCCACCCTTGCCTTGTTGTTGTTGTTGCGGTTTCTTCTGATCCCCCTTCTTCTCTGGTGCTTTAGAACTCTTATCATCCTCATGCATAAGTGCCATGTAGACAAGCTTCTCAAAGGTGGCCCCCATAGGAACGTGAGTCATAGCTATTCCTTGCAATGGTTCGTTCAAGCCTCTAACGAACCTCAAAGCCTTCTTCTCCGGTGTATTCACCAACTCTATGCCAAACCTTGCTAATTGATTGAATTTGTTGACATATTCTTTCACCGTGAGATTCCCTTGCTTCAAATTCAAGAACTTCTCCATAAACAGATTCTCTTCCGCCCTTGAGAGAAACTTAGCCCCAAACCTTTGCTTGAAATCTGCCCAAGAGTCAACAGGGCGTTCTCCATTAGTGACCTCCCACCAGAATGAGGCCTCTCCCTTCATTAACCAAGCCGCCAACTTGACTTTCTTTCCCTCTTCCACTTCAAAGATATCTAGCAACTCTTCCACTTCCTTAAGCCAATCTCTAGCCTCTACGAAAGTCTCTGAACCTAGAAAAGGTTTTCCTCCTATAGCCTTGAACTCTTTGCAAATCTTAGCAAAATTATCCACTCTAGGCTGAGGAGGAGGAGCGGTTGCCTCTGGTGTAGTAGCATTGGCTGGACCCGCAGCCGCGGCCCTAGCCTCTTGTAACCTCCTATACCATAGTGGTATAACTAAGCCCTCCGGGATGTTAAGATCTTCAGCCATGCTGAAACGAAAGAGGAAAGATTCAAAAAGGAGATTCCGAAAGATAAAGATATGGCTATTGGGGATTATGCTTTTCTTTTTCAAAAACTTTTCTCTTAAAAGACATGTTTTTGAAAATACTTTTTCCAAAAATAATACCTTTACTATTTTCTAAAAAAAAAAGTATTTTTCTCAAAAATTTATCTGTTCCGGTAACCTTCAGCTCTGATACCACGTGTAACACCCCACTCCCGCTATGATCACTCACTAAGGGAATGCCATAGCATCGGTGGAGTATTTTAGTGAATATAGAACAGAAAAATTACAACAAGACAGATATAAATAGTACTTGAAATTTAAAACATCATCTCATAACAGCGGAAGTAAAACATGTCTGGTTACATCATAAAACCACAATAAAAGTCAAGTACAATATCCATCAAAATAAAGAAGTACATAATCCCACTCTCATACAATAGCCATGACAAAAGAAAAGATAACTGGGTAACTGGAGCTTTACATCTATCCAAGCTCCTAAAGACTGGAACAACAATCCGATCAAGCTCCACTACTGCTAGGATCCACCGTAGGACCTGAGGGTTGGGAAAAAAAGATAAAAACAACGGGGTCAGACATAAGTCTGAGCGAGTCCTATAACTTTAACAATACAATCGTTAAAGTAACCAGAGAAGACATAAACTGATATACGGTAACTAATGGGGATGAATGGCTACACTAAGCAGTCAACTAAACTAAGATAAAAGATAAAGACGCATCTACCCTTCCAAAGCTAAATTACTAAACTGCACCACACCAGTCATTCCTAACTTAAAGGTTGATCCCACCCATGGACTTATAAAATTAACTTAATAGTTCTTGCGTACCCCTAGGTGACTAAGTAGACGCCACGGGGCCCTACAATCCACTAGGTGTACACACTACTCGCCATTCGATCGGCTCCCTAACGTAGATACCCATGCTGGCCCCACCGTGGGGTGTACCATTCCCCAACGTGGCAACCTGATAAAACTAACGGTGCACGGCTTATATCTACACGATGCAACAACGTCTTATTTACCAGCCCGGGTCCACACACGCATATGAAACCCGTTGGTCATGCGTTGACACCGCTAACCCATTTTGGCCTCTTATAGTCAAGCCCAGTATGCGTGTCCCGTCCTCGACATGGGTCGAGCCCACTAAGATACGTATGGGTTACTGGTTGAAATGGGCCCCCAGCACAAGCCATCCCCCTAAGCTTGGCCCACACACTAGTGTTTCCCACTTAACCCTTTAATCATGTTTAATTACATGTTTCATCTTGGTTAAGTATTTTATCATATTTTCTATTGGCAACGACTAGCAATTTCCACATACCACCCAAGGTACCCACTTAACCCCCATGCCCCACGACATGCTTATCTGGTTAAGTGTTTCTTAATTGATTAACACCGTAACCGTGTAAAGGACCCCTCACATTGGACCGTCATTTGTAGATGCCTGGTTAAGCCGGTAGGTTCCGGGCAGTCTTACACTACAAATGGGTCCAACCTTGTGTCATTTACCCTTGTTACGTATTTAATTTATGATTAAGACCCCTCACATTGGACCGTCATTTGTAGATGCCTGGTTAAGCCGGTAAACTCCGGGCAGTCTTACACTACAAACGGGTCCAACCTCGTGTCTTAATCGATTAATTACTCCTAATTAATCACCCCCCATAATTTGTGTTAATTATCATGTTTATTTTAGGAATATGGGTGCACCTAACTTAATAGGCAAATTCCCAACTCCAAAGTATGGGTACACCTAACTTAATAGGCAAATTCCCAACACATAGTATGGGTACACCTAACTTAATAGGCAAATTCCCATACTATGTTCATTTATTTTATGATATGCATAATTATATTAATTTCACACAATCTTATTAACATATGCAATTAATTAACCCCATCGTTCCCACGTAATTTCGTTCTCATGACATAACACATATAAAAGGTGTCAACTTGCATATGTATGAACATGTTTCAAAGGTGCCATCTTGCCTATTAACAAACACATAACTTGCATATGAACTTGCATAACATGTCACATAACTTGCATATGATCTTGTATAACATGTCACATAACTTGCATATTAACTTGTATAACATGTCACATAACTTGCATATTAACTTGCATAACATGTTACATAAACTTACATATTAACAAATACATGACTTGCATATGAACTTGCTTAATATGTCACATAACTTGCATATGAACTTGCATAACATGTTACATAACATGCATATGAACTCATAAACTTGCATATGAACTTGCATAACATGTTACATACTTGCATATGAACTCATAAACTTGCATATGAAGAAACATACAACTTTCATAATTATCATACATGTAACTTGCATATTAACATATGATCACAAAGCACAAAACTTGCATAACCCACATACATTAGCAAACTAATATCATGTCATATGACTTAAAACCCATTAATCCACAAACAAAACCATATGATCTCATCATATCTCATCTACTTAGTTTAGCAATTGATCATTAGAGTGATAGAAACTCACAACTAGCCAATTTGCACTCCCAATGAAGAAGATTAAGATGCTTAGAATGGATTAGAGGTTGATTAGAGAGTGATTAGCTTGCAACCCTCTTCATAAATTAGTGGAGGCTCCTTCTAAGATTTAATTTGGCGGCATGTAGCCCTCAATTCTATTTTTAGTATGGATTAGGGTAGGTTTAGGGTGTATTTATAGATTAGGTGAGTGTTTTAGGCCCTTAGATTAACCCTAAATTAGATTAGGACCCTTAGATTTCGGAACCTTCCAGAAACCAGCCCTAAGACCAAGCCCAAACCCCAAACTGGTGCACCCAACCACAGAACTCTCTAGAAACTGTGCAGGTTTCCTGTCCCGACATGGGCGCACTTCCCAAGTGCGCCAGTGTATTTTTGTGCTGGCGCACTTCACAAGTGCGCCAGTGCATTTCTGGCCTGTTTCGGGTTTTTCTGCCTAACTTCGTTCGTCCATATCTCTTTCATACGGTACCCGTTTTACGCAAACTCGGACTCTATTTCGCGTATTTTTTTCAGACGAACGCAATGACGCAGCCCGTTTCCCCTGATTCTCACATCTGAGATTAATTATACTTTAATTACTAACCATTAGTGTTAATTGAAATTCGGGGTGTCACATTCTCCCCTACTTAAAGGATTTCGTCCTCGAAATCTCTAAGTCAAGAAGAACGTATCCTACCAACCAAACAACCATCTACTAAACCATCAACCACAAGCAACCATTATCCTTAGAAACTTCTAATGATGTATGAACATATGCAGAAAGTGTGTGTATATGTCCGTATACTAATGCAAAATCAGGCGGTCTACTGATTCAGTCGACCTCCTTAATGCAAACCATGATAGTGCCATGCATCCAATATGTATGCGAAACCCTATTGACACATACAATTTCTATATGCGTGCACAACCATACACAAAAATGCATCATCCACATGATAACACAGCCATGATACATCCATCAATCTAACTACCACATCCATTTATGCGATATGCAACATGAAGTGACTGAGCCGATCTAGTGCCTAATGTGTGTGTATATGCATCCACGAGCAACCACTAGAAAACAATTGCATCCACATGCATCCATCAACCATAACATGTTTCAAACACATGTTTCAACCATAGGTTTTACCCTATCTAAAGGTCATAGGTACTAGCGAGAGGATATACTAAAGATAAGATAAGTACTAGACAAGCGATAAAGGAGAAGTTAAAAGACATACTCTCAAAAAGAAATGGGTACAAAGAACGCATCTTCGCTTCCGTCTCCCAAGTAGCATTGCTTTCGTCATCTCCCCATTGCACTTTAACTAGCTGAACTTCTCTGTTCCTCAACTTCCTAGTTTCTGACCCAAGGATGCGAGTAGGAGCTCGTCGAATCGTCGCATCACGCTCTACCTCTACATCTCTAAGCAAGCTCGGCTCTACCACCTCTGCGGTCTCATGTAAGCACTTCCTCAAATGTGATACATGGAATACATCATGAACACCACTAAGTCTGTCGGGCAACTCCACCCTATATGCCATCCGTCCAATCCTTTCCTTAATAGGAAACGGCCCAACAAACCTCGGTGCTAACTTCCCAACGGACCCAAAGCGAACAACATTTCTCAACGGAGATACTTTGACAAAAACCATGTCCCCAACCTCAAACTCAAGATCCGTCCTTCTCCGATCCGCATAAGATTTCTGTCTATCTTGCGCTGCCTTCATCCTTCTTCGAATCAAATCAATCTTCTCTGAAGTCTCTCTAACCATATCTGGCCCAAGCAAGATCTTATCCGTAGATTCCCACCAACATGTAGGAGATCGACAAGGCCTTCCATAAAGAGCTTCGAAAGGTGCCATGCCAATACTAGACTGAAAGCTGTTATTGTATGCGAACTCCACCAAAGGAAGATGTTCTTCCCATGTACCTCCAAAATCCAAGATACAAAGCCTCAAGAGATCTTCTAAGATACGGTTCACCCTCTCGGTCTGACCGTCCGTCTGAGGATGATATGCGGTGCTCAAACACAACTGAGTCCCTACCGCCTCTTGCAAACTTCTCCAAAACTCACTAGTGAAGATAGGATCTCGATCACTCACAATGCTGGATGGTACGCCATGCAATCTAACAATCTCTCTAACATAGACTGAAGCAAGCCATGGAGCGGTCCTCTTACTCTTCACGGGTATAAAATGGGCACTCTTGGTAAGTCTGTCTACCACAACCCAAATTCCCGTATTGCCCTTCCTCGATCTCGGTAACCCATCGATGAAATCCATCGAGACACTATCCCACTTCCATTGCGGAACTTCCAATGGGTGTAGCAACCCACCGGGTTTCCTTTGCTCCGCTTTAACTTGTTGGCACACTAAGCATCTAGCCACATACTCGGCCACATCTTTCTTCATACCGGCCCAGAAGAAAACTCTCTTCATGTCTTGGTACATTTTGTCTCCACCGGGATGAATAGTCATCCTTGAACGATGTGCATTATCCAAAATAGCCTTCTTCAAACCCTCATCTTGCGGTACACAAAGTCTACCGTCTCTATGCAACCATCCCCTATCATCTATGGTGTATCTACCCAAATGGCTGGACGACTCCCCCCTTATAAGCTTCTCTACCAACTCAACCAACTGTGGGTCGTCTCGCTGAGCCTCGCCAATCCATCCCAAAAGAGTAGGTCTAACCTCCAAGGATGCTAACAAACCAGATACAAAGTCAACAGAAGGTCTGAAGTCGAACAAAGAAAGAAACTCCAAGCTTCGCCGTTCCACGAACAATGGACTCAAAGATAGCCTTTTTCTACTCAAGGCGTCCGCCACCACGTTACCCTTGCCAGGGGTATACGCTATCTCGAAATCATAGGATGCTAAGAACTCCATCCACCTTTGCTGTCTTAAGTTTAAATCCTTCTGAGAGAATAAGTATTTCAATGATTTATGGTCAGTGAACAACTCGAATCTCTCACCAAGAAGATAATGGCGCCAAGACTTAAGTGCGAAAACAATCGCGGCCAACTCTAGATCATGGGTAGGGTAATTCTTCTCATGCACTCTCAATTGCCTCCCTCCATAGGCTATTACCCTTCCCTCCTGCATCAAGACTGCGCCAAATCCTGTCCCACAAGCATCGGTATAAACAACAAACGGCTTACTCCCATCTGGAAGCACTAAAACTGGAGCGGTGGTCAAAGCTCTCTTTAACCGTCGGAAAGCATCATCACAATCTACGTACCATGAGAAAACCAGATTCTTCTTCGTCAAGCGGGTTAATGGGGCTGATATCTTCGCGAAGTCTTTGATGAACTTCCTATAATATCCTGCCAACCCCAAGAAACTTCTTACTTCGGTAGCATTTCTAGGAACTTTCCAATCCTGGATAGATACTATCTTTGCGGGATCCACAGCTATCCCTTCCTTAGAGACCACATGCCCTAAGAATCGCACTTCTCTTCCCCAAAAATGACATTTAGAGAATTTAGCTTTAAGACTATGTGCTCGAAGAGTCTCCAACACTTCTCTGAGATGTAAGGCATGCTCTTCTTCACTCTTGGAAAAGACCAAGATGTCATCCACGAAGACCACTACAAACTTATTCAGATACTCTCTGAACACTCTACTCATCAGATCAACAAAGTATGCAGGGGCGTTTGTCAACCCAAATGGCATCACAAGCCACTCAGAAAAACCATCCGGAGTCCGGAAAGCAGTCTTCTCTATACTGTCCTCCGCCACTCTCAATTGATGAAACCCTGTAGCTAAGTCCATCTGCGAAAACACTGAGGCGCCAACCAACTGATCAAAGAGATCATCTATCCTCGGTAATGGGTGTCTATTCTTCTTCGTGAGCTTATTAAGTTCTCTATAATCCACACAAAGTCTGAGGGACCCATCCGCCTTCGTGGCAAACACTACTGGAGCTCCCCACTCCGATATACTTCGCCTTATGAACCCCTTCTCAAGCAACTCCCCTACTTGCTTATGAAGTTTTCTTCTCTCACGAGGAGTCATGTGGCGCACTGGCAAAGACACTGGTTTGGCATTATCCACCAAATAAATTCGGAAATCTATCTCCCGCTTCGGAGGCAAACCCTTCACCTCTTCAAACACATCCGGATATTCCCGGACCACTCTGACAGAACGCAAACTCTCGACCGAAGCATCGAGCGATTCAAGATAACTTAGCAAAACAGATTCCATGGGATTACAAGAGATCTCGAGAGTATTACCCAAGCGGGTCATAAGCCTGACAACTCTCCTTTCACAATCAAGAACGGCACCATTACTGGATAACCAGTCCATGCCCAAAATCAACCCATAGCCCGTGAAGCCCAATACAAAAGCATCACATCCAAACTCAACGCTAAGTATAGAAATCTTCAAACCCAAACATATCATAGACAGATATATGGAGCCCCCAATTGGGTTTGAAACAACCAAGGGATCATCAACTAGACTGGTGTCTAAGTGCAGTGACTCAACTAACGATGATGAGATAAAAGAATGCGATGCGCCAGAGTCAAACAAAGTACGAACTGGATGATCAAACAGAAAAACCAGACTTTCAACGGAAATAGTTCTACCTCTCTGCTGAATCGGTGGAACTGAGAGAGCCTGAACTTGCCCCCCTGCCTGAGCTGGTGCCATAAGAGCTTGCACCTGACCTCCTGAGGTAGACCGCGTCTTCTGCCCCTTCTTTGGGCAGTCCTTCACAAGATGTCCTGCTTCACCACAATGGAAGCAACCGGTCTTCTTCTTTTTGCGACAATCCTTGCTGAGGTGGCCTGGGGTCCCACAATTGAAGCACTTCTTCTTCTTCTTCCCCTTGTCACCATTGCCTTTTCCACCCTTGCCTTGTTGTTGTTGTTGCGGTTTCTTCTGATCCCCCTTCTTCTCTGGTGCTTTAGAACTCTTATCATCCTCATGCATAAGTGCCATATAGACAAGCTTCTCAAAGGTGGCCCCCATAGGAACGTGAGTCATAGCTATTCCTTGCAATGGTTCGTTCAAGCCTCTAACGAACCTCAAAGCCTTCTTCTCCGGTGTATTCACCAACTCTATGCCAAACCTTGCTAATTGATTGAATTTGTTGACATATTCTTTCACCGTGAGATTCCCTTGCTTCAAATTCAAGAACTTCTCCATAAACAGATTCTCTTCCGCCCTTGAGAGAAACTTAGCCCCAAACCTTTGCTTGAAATCTGCCCAAGAGTCAACAGGGCGTTCTCCATTAGTGACCTCCCACCAGAATGAGGCCTCTCCCTTCATTAACCAAGCCGCCAACTTGACTTTCTTTCCCTCTTCCACTTCAAAGATATCTAGCAACTCTTCCACTTCCTTAAGCCAATCTCTAGCCTCTACGAAAGTCTCTGAACCTAGAAAAGGTTTTCCTCCTATAGCCTTGAACTCTTTGCAAATCTTAGCAAAATTATCCACTCTAGGCTGAGGAGGAGGAGCGGTTGCCTCTGGTGTAGTAGCATTGGCTGGACCCGCAGCCGCGGCCCTAGCCTCTTGTAACCTCCTATACCATAGTGGTATAACTAAGCCCTCCGGGATGTTAAGATCTTCAGCCATGCTGAAACGAAAGAGGAAAGATTCAAAAAGGAGATTCCGAAAGATAAAGATATGGCTATTGGGGATTATGCTTTTCTTTTTCAAAAACTTTTCTCTTAAAAGACATGTTTTTGAAAATACTTCTTAACTTGAAGATTTCGGGGACGAAATCCTTTAAGGAGGGGAGAATGTAACACCCTGCATTTTTAAGTATAATTAAAAATGAAATAAAATATATGAAAATATGCTTATGATAGGTAAATAATGGTGATGCATAAGAAGAATTAATTAATACATGAAAGAGAAGAAAAATTAGTTCGATAACGGTGTGTGTAACGGAAAAGATAGTAAAATGAGGATAATTAATTTAAGAATCAGGAATTACGTAAAATGGGCATCACCATTGCGTTCCTCTCGAAATTTTACATGAAATAGAGTCTGAGTTTTCGAAAATCGGAGTCCGGATGAAGAAGTTATGGCCTGTAGAAGATTTAGAAGGTTTCGGTCAGCACAGAACTAGGCAGGTCGACCTGGGGGTCGACCTAGGGGCCAGGTCGACCTGGGGGTCGACCTTGGGGCTAGGTCGACCAGGGGGTCGACCTGGGAGTCGACCTCCCCCATAGGGGTCGACTATAGTGTCAACCTCCCCCCTACCGGTCGACCTGGTCGGCCTGTTTCGGTCCAGAACACGTTTTTGAAGCCCAGGGACGATTTTTGATGGTCCGGATTGGTTTTAGGGTTAATCTGATGGCTGAAATGAATTGCTACACCTATAAAAACAACCTAAGACCTAGCCTTCCCTACACACAATTCTATTCTGCTTCCTCTCTGCCTCTGTTCTAAATAAAAATAAAAATGGCGTCGCTACTCTGCTGGAATCAAAACTAGAAGCTAATCGACATCAACCTAAGCAACCCAATTCAAACTAGAGATTAAAGCTTCTGCAACGATTCTACAACAAATTAAAGTTCTTTCTTTAATCCAACCAAGGCAAGTACAGTTATTTTCTGCTGTAAACGTTAATTCTGATTGTGACATGAATTGTAAATTTGAATCTGAGATTATATCTGTTCTGTTTAGATCTATCTTATTTTGTATCTCTTTCCTCTTTCTGTTCTATAGCCAGGCTACCACGAGCCTGAGCCAATCTCATAAGAGATTAACATACGCTAAAATGTTTGGGATAGTAAAATGAATGATGCATAAATTGGGCATGACCAATAGGTGACTAATTTGAGGAAAGAACATGGACTGTAGCTAGAATATGAATCTGAGACATATGACTGGACATGTTATATTTGTAACATAAAGGGTATTGAACATATGACTTGAGATAAAGAGAATATGGCTTAGGGGTAAAGATTTACATTAAAGTAGGATATCTATTAAATGAAAATAAACACCTAAGTAAGGGATCTTTGGGATATGTGACATGCATTGAAATTGATGGCTATATTTGGTATCATTTATATGTGAATCTTTTTGTACTAGGCAAGTTGAACTAAATTGGGACATGTAAATTATGACCAAAACCTGTGACATGCAAATTCAATGCAACGTGGGGTATATGATCATAGTGTGAATCATGACAACTATTTAGGCATGTAAACTTAGGCCAAATTTATAATTAGGCAAGATATGTTTGTGAAACTTTAAGGAATGATTAAATCTGATATATTTGCCTAAATTGCTAGTACTACTATATTTGCCTAATCTGCTAGTCCTGTTATATTGCCTAATATGCTAAATCTGTCATCTGCTAAGTCTGTTGAAAATGCAAAATCTGCTAAACTAAATCTGTTGAGATGCCTAATCTGTTATCTGCTAAATCTGCTAGTTTGCTTAATCTACTAAATCCGTTAAGTCGCCTAATCTGAAAAATCTGTTATCTGCTATATCTGTTGAGTTGATATAATTAGTCCGCTATTGACATAATCTGAATTGGCTTTAGTTATGAATAATTGACATGTATATTAGGCGTGGGTATAAATGGTAAATCATTAATTAATTGGCCGCAAAGATAAACATGGCTAACTCGAGGTTAGAATGAGTTTGCGGCGTTATTCTGCCTGGAACCGCCCGGCATATTCCAGTGGTCGCAAACAATAGGTTCTAATGTGAGAAGTTAGTCATAACGTGCTTGAAACCCGAGGTTAGACTCAGTTTGCGACAAAAACCTGCCCGGAACCAACCGGCCTAACCAGTAGCCGCAAACTGTCAGTCTAATGTGAGAGGTTTGGGCATTAATATTTAATTAATGAAAATCTGAGATAATTATGATGTCTAAAACGTGTTGGGTAAGATTAAACCAATTGGACCAATGAATCTGATAAACCCGTTTCGTGAATCCGTAGGCCCAATACAAAGTTAGATAATCTGTAACCAGTTAATCTGTAAGTCTGTTAATCTGTAACCAGTTAATCTGTAAGCCTGTTAATCCTAACATCTGATCCGTTAATCTGAAAACCTGTTAACTTGATTGTCTGATCTGTGAACTAGTTAATCTAAATTTTGTATGTCTGAAACTTGTAGACAAGTTAAGCTAAAATCTGTTAGTCTGGGGACACAAGGTTAGGAGGGGAATTACTTGTGTCATCTGTTGTTTGGGACCCATATTAGTCGGTAACCCTTTCTGGTATCAAAACTTTGACCCAACAGTAAGTAGGGTCCGGGCACGCTTACTGAACTAATTATAAGCGGTTCATTCTGATAATGGCGAGGGGTGTTGATGGTGCGTTCCAACCGGGTCATGTGCGTGCATGGATCCCGGTCTGCCTCTGAGGATGTAAGACGCCGTGACATCTGTAAATAGGTCTGTGCCAATTGGTTGTCACTTTAGGGAGTGATACACCCTACTGTGGGGCCGACACAGGATATTTATGTATTAGGGAGCCGATCGCTTGGGGTAGGGTTTTAGGGTACACTTAGTTCTGTCTGTTTCTTTTGGTACTGTCTGTTTCTGTTAGGTGGTAACACCTGTCTGTTTCTGCGTGGTACCGTTTGTTCGGGTGGTAAAGGCCCATTACTAGTGTACACCTAATTCTACATTCTGTTTCCGTAGGGATTAATCTGTTTCTGCTTCTGTCTGTTTCTGATCGGGTAGTAAAGGCCCATTATTAGCATTCTATTTCTGTTAAATTATTCTGTACCCGTTTCTGTTTCAGTTTAGACATTAAGGTGACACCTAATTCTGTTATACTAGTATTAGTGCAGAGAAGTGTAAAGTAATAGTTTATATCATTCTGTTCTTCTGTTATATCCGCTACACCTGTTACTGTTATCTCTCATCCAGTTTTATTTTCATGTCATGTTATTATTATCTGTTCATAACTGAAAATCACTGGACTTGCCAGACTTTATGTCTGACCTTGCTTGTTTTCGCCCCTTTTTCTTCCGTTCCCCCCAGGTTATCCAAGGACGGAATACTTTAGCTTGATACGGATTCCTTCTGCTTGAAGTGCTTAAAGTATGGCTTGGCTCTGTATAGCTTCCGTCCTATGGGGATTATGATTTTAAAGTTTTGTACTCTGATGGCTTTTGAACAAGGCTGATATATACATGTACTTGAGTTTTTGGTAAAGTTGTAACCAAACCGATTTCTGTCCGCTGCAATAAAGTTATAAAGTTTTTCAAGTACTATTTTTATATTTGTCTTGTAATATTCTGTTCTGTTTACTAAAATGCTCCATCAAAATTAAGGCATTCCCTTTGTGAGTGACCTTAACGGAGGTGGGGTGTTACAACTGTGTTCGGATGAATTGCACATGCGTAAGGCCAATGATCAGAAACTTGACTATATTGTATTGATGACCAGAAGCTTGATTCAAGAAACCCGATAGGCTGTGTGGATGGAGTTGATTGTTTGGGGAGCAAGTTTGTACGATGCAGGAGGATTGAAGGGGGGAGTGATCGGGAGTGTACGAAATGAGAAGGTTTTGGTTTTTTTTTTAATTTGTTGTAGTTTGTGGACGGTTCTCGATGCTTATGGTTACAGGAAGGGTGTATGGTTGTAGTTGGATTTAGTTTTGGTAATTGTTGGAACTGATTTGCAAGTCCGATGGTGAAGTTGGAGAGGTGAAGCTGCCTTATTGACCTGAACTGCCTCGACGTAACAATTTGACATTGGAGTGTTCGTCACAACACGTATGCATGTTGAAATAGATAAATTTCAGAGTTTGTTTAGTGTAAGTTCAGCATGAGGTTTTTTTTTGTAAATTCAAAAATTTTCTTCCCATTTGCAGTAATCAACATTTTGGTATTTGTCAACTGATTAGGTGAAACAGAATGGTCGTGTAATGAGTGGTTTGGTATATCAGTGAATAATGAGTGGTTTTGTGTAGATTGCATCATTTTCATGAATGTGCATATGATTCGTGCACATCAACAGTTAGATTTTGCACAGTCTTTTCTACATTATGTACATCATTTCCTTATGAAACACATAAATTTTGTAATTGCATTATTTCAGCATCTAGCTTATGCTCATCACTGCTTTGTTTTACAGCAATGCGGACTTCACCAGCATGATCAGCACGCTCAATGTTCGGATTAATATCTTCAATATTTATCTCAACATCAAAATCTTCCCATACTATAATTTTATCAGACTTTGTTTTTACTTTAAGTTTGTTACTTTCATTAACCAGCTCAGTTTTATCAGACTTTGTAATTTGATGAAAAATCTGTGATACAGTTTTCATTTATTGTAAGACTTTCATTGACTGAAGTTATGCTTTGTATAAATTGTGTTATGCCTTGTGTTATGAAAACTCTCCACCTGCTTTGAGTATAAATTGTGTTATGCTTTGTATAAATTGTGTTATGCTTTGTATAAATTGTGTTATGCTTTGTGTTATGAAAAATATTTGCTGCAGCTTCTATTTATTGTAAGACTTGAATTAGATATGGTTTAAGTACATGTCTGAATTACACCATAGATACAGTCTAAAACCGTATCTAAATATCAAAAAGTTTTGCAGGAGTGTGAATTAGATACGACATATATTTGTATCTATATATTATTTAGATATGGTATGTATTCATATCTAGTAATACTTTAGATACGGTTTAGAGCCGTATGTTATTTGCAGTGAGATACGGTTTAACGCCGTATCCATTTATAGATTAGATACGGCTTAGAGTCGTATCAAATTTTGATTTAGATACAGCTTATGGATGTATCTAATATTTAAACAAGCCATTTTTTGATACGGCTTAGAGTCGTGCCTAACTGCAGTAGATACGGCCCAAAACACAACCTAATTTGCATATATGTGTAGTGTCTAGTCGTCATCATCGGTGACTATCCATAAGCTCAAATCATCTTGAGCGGCCATTACCCACAAGCTCAAACATCCTTAAATCGTCTCACATCTTCATTACATTTCATCGATCAACGAACACTTCATGTTGCTTCAAACATTTCACCTGAATTTGCGTCGAAGCTGCGCCCAACGTCGAACCAAAAATCAACTTCATTTGGTCATGTATTTAACGGATCGTCCACCAATCCATCACTGGATCGCCCATCCCGATCCATCAACCCATACAGCTACCACCAATCCATCTTGGATCGCCCATCCCGATCCATCAACCCATGTAACTACAACCGATCCATTCCACTGATCCATCACTGCTGGCACTCAACCGATCCATCGTAAACATGAAACGACCTGATCCATCAACATTACTTCAACATGTCTTGACCGACCCCTGATCCATCAATGCCCGAATGACCCAACCAATCCATATATGAGATCCAACGATCCATCTTGATCAATTCTTGCCACTGATCTGAACGATCCATCCATGGATCACCAACGATCCATTAAAACACACACACGGTCTGATCCATGCTTGAAGTGAATGACCAGACCATTTTTCATGTGCAACAATCCATATAATCCATCTCCAGTTTTTGTCGATCCATCGTATTTTCGGCGAATCCATTGTTTTGTGCGCAATAACTCATGCATCCAATTCATCCAAATCATCCAATTTCAACAATTCAATCACCTACACATCATGAAATCATCAAGCAACACTCCACAATAAATAATCATCATACAATCATATAAAATTCACCAAAGCACGATAAAATAATGATTGAATCAACAAATAGATCAAAACTTGCATAAACATATGAATTTAACACCCTTATCTAGCTAGGTTAGATCCTATGGTGATTCAAATTGAAAATATACTTACCTCTATTAGATCTAAGTGAAAATGACTTGAAATAATGAAATTAAGATCAAACAAAATCATATACTTGATTGAATCCGCGTGAGAGATGTTTATCACTCACCAAATCCACAAAATAGCTCGAAATCAATGAATCTCTAATCAGCGCAGAATGATCTTCAAATCAACTAATTTGATGCGATCTACTCCTATTTGATGTTGATCTTCAATCATCTTATGTAGATTTATGAATTAAACGAAGTGGAGGTGTATTCGGTTGAGCAAGGAAGAATCTCAAACCCAAACCAAATAAGAGAAACGAGGAAACCGAACAATTCTCCTTGCTTCTACCCACCTATTTATAGCCAACAACCCCTAGTCTTAATGGGCCTCACTATTCAGCCCACTAACGACTAATTAGTCTGTCCAGAAATTGTGTAGCACTAAAACAGTGATTCTTCCCAAATCGCTCAGCTAAAACCTTAATGTGATCACTCTACGAAATTAGAAACACCATTTCCGATCCAATGAAATTGACCTCAACACCTGATTTGGTACCTGTCAAAAGTTATACCAGATACAAAACAAACAAGGGCAAAATGGTCACAAATAAAATTGACAAAAATTATGGAAATATCCCACATCCATATAAACGACATATCATAATATGAGAATGACCCGACCCTTGGAGAATTAAATAAAATATTTTACGATCCTCCGATACGTAAAATGCGGGTCGTTACAGAGAAGCTGGGTTATAGATGGTGAAGGGTATCCGTGAGAGGTTGAAGTTATATCTTCTTGTTATGTTTGTCTTTTGGTGGGACTAGTACTGGAGTTGGGTGTTTTCAACATTTCATTGGTGGATGGGGGCTTTGCCTGAACACGTTAATGGAGTGCAATGGGCGTGGCTGTGCCAGAGGGGAAACATTCAAGCTTACTTGATTGAAGGTAGAGGATGGTTTGGTACTATTAGTGTTGATGATGCAGATGGATACAGTATCGAGATGGAGTGTGTAACACCCCGTAATTTTAATAAGAACACTATAATGATATACTAAAGTATACTTAATTAAATGTTGGGAATTAAGTAAAATGGACTGCACCATTACGTTCGTCTCAGAATTCTGCTTAAGATAGTGTAACACCCCGTATTTTATGTTGACATTGAAGTTACGAATAAAAAATATTTAATTTTAAATGTGAGAATTAAGGGAAACCAGGGGTTCGACCCTAGTGTCGACCTCCCCTATACAGGTCAACCTTAGTGTCGACCTGGGGGTCGACCTACCCCCCTCGGGCAGATCTGAAAATTTGTGTGTTCGGACTCCCTACTGAGTCATTAGGGATGTTTGGCTGTTCTATCTTGTCTGGATGGTCTTGATCGCTTCTGGGTTGATCTGACGGCTCTAAATTAATCAAACTTCTATATAAGCAACCTAAATCTAAACCCTAAGCCACACAAAATATTCCTAGAGCCGTCATGCCGTTAGTAGTGAACTTAGAATAGACGTCATCTCTTTCAACTCAAAGGCAAGATAGATGCTACATCAAAAATCAAATCAAATATAATCTAATCTAATTCAACTAAGAGAATTCAACGATCTACATCAAAGGCGAGCAATTCAGTTTCAGAATACAGATCCCAGAACTCAAGAATTCCTTTTTGATTGTAAGTATAGTTACCTCTCAGATGTGAATAAATTAAAGACGTGATTTGTAATGAATTGGAAAATAGAATTTGTACCAACTTGTATGTGATTGATGATGCGAATTCATGTCTAATTCTTGCGATAATTTGGTCATGTATGTTTGGGAATGATTGTGGTTTATTTGAACTTATCGTATCATGTGGAAATTGGTGATGAACTTATTATGATTTATAGAACGAAACCATCATACCACATATAAGTTTGACAATCTTTTCATGATGTGTCATATGCAAGTTACATGCTTTATGTTAGTCAAGATCTATATATATGTTCATATGCAAGATACATGTATTATGTTAGACCCAAGTCAAGATCTATATATATATATATATATATATGTTCTTACGCAAAGTTACATGTTCTGTGTTAGATCCAAAAATTAGATCTATATTTATATGCATGTTTATAAAGTGGATCCATGCAAGTTCATATGATCATTAATGTTATATCTAGTTCACATCTACATGTTAAAGTTAAACTTATACATGCTTTGGTAATGTACATGTCATGATTCTCCAAAATTATGCTAGTTTATAAACCAAGTTGTGTTCACCTATGCCTAGATCTACATGTTCACATGCTTAGGCTTATGCTAGTTCTATCCAATTTAATTGCAAGTTTCATGAGACATGTTAATTTAAATATACGTGACATATGTTTGATTAAATGTTCCCTTCTTTTACCTCTTGTTTATAAATTGGGCTAATTTGTGGGCCCAATGACTTTATGTGATTAACGCGAACGTACAATGGGGGTAACATTGGGAAAAACTTGAAAATTACATGTAATTGGCATGTTAGGCATAATCAGAATAAGTGGCATGAAATTGGTATAATTTACATACCAAAAATTATGAATTTGATTTAAGAGGAAAGTGGGCCATGACAATAAATTGTTGACAAATTTACGTATAAGCATAAAAGGATAAATATGTAAATTTAGAAAAGGCGAATATGCCTAACCCGCGGTTAGACTGAGTTATGGTGTAAAACTGCCTAGAACCGACCAGCACATCCAGTGACCACAACAATACCTATCTGATGTGGGTGGTTAGTGCATTGAGCCCAAAAAGGACCCGAGGTTAGACTAAGTTCTGGTGTAAAACTGCCCGAAACCGACCGGCACATCCAATGACCACAACAATACCGGTCAAATGTGAGTGGTTGGTGCTTTAATAAAGCTAAGTCTGGATTGGTAGGGTTAAGTCAATTAAGGAAACACTTAACCAATTCAACATGTTAACTAAACTGCTGGGTGGTGTTAGGTTAATTTGGACAATTAACCAATTTAACATGTTGGCTAGGAAACCCTAGTAACGGGAACCCATTTCAGCAGTAACCCACATAGATGTATCATGGAACCCTGAACTAGGCAGGGTGGGGCACGATTACTAGGCTAAATTGTAAGCGGTCAAAACGTCGGCGGGTAGTGCATCAGTGTAGGTTCCGATGGAGTACGTGCGTACACGTACTCCGGAGTGGAAAAAGCAGGCACTGGGCATCAGTTGTCATACACTGTTCATCTTGAATCGTGTTGGGTTGCCACCATAGGATTTGATACACCCCATGGTGGGACAAGCACAGGTATCTACAATTAAGCGGGGGCCGAAGGACACACGTGATAAATGCATGCAAGTAGGAGCCGATCGATATAAGGGAATCATTTCACCATGAACCCGTGGTGCTAGTTGGACAAGTATAAGTTGGTGCAGGGAATTAGACATGGGTGCGATGTATATTCGATTTATCCTGCCTTATATAGCTATATGTTAGTTTGCTGTTCTGGTGCTGTCCTATTTTCAGTTTATTCCTATCATGACCTTTTCCTTGTTCACACACTGAAAAGTCACTGGACTTACTCAAACTTATGTCTGACCCATTTTTCTTTTGCTTTCTTTTCTTCCGTTCCCCCCCAGGTACCCAGGGAGGGAATAGCTCGGCTTAATTTGGGCCATTCATCTCTCCAAGCTTGAAGACCCTGTGATGTATAGCTTGGAATCTCTTGCTTTTGGCTATGGCTTTGGATACACTACTACTTGGGGATTTATGCAGTTTTATTTTGTTCTATGCTTCTTTAGAAAATAATCAAGACAGAAATTATGATGTAATGGTTTGGAAGTTGGTTTGAAACAGTTTGCTGTAATATTTTGTTATGAACCACATTTGAAATAAAGTTAGTTTTATTTTCCGCTGCTTATATATATATATATATCTGTCTTGTAAATTATCCGTGTCTTTACCTATAATGCTCCACCAAAGTTAAGGCATTCCCTTTGTGAGTGACCTTAATGGAGGTGGTGTTTCACTTTGTATCAGAGCAAAGGTTTACTGGATCAGATAAATGTTTTTGAAAACTATTTTCAAAAGGAAGTATAAAGAAGCAATTTTCAAGAAAAAGTGTTATTTTACTTTAAAAGGCATAATCCCCCAAAGCCATGTGCACTATCTTTTTATCCTTTGCTTTGAATCTTTCCTTTTTTGTTTTAGCATGTCTGGAAATCTTAACCTTCCAGAGGGTGTACAGATACCGGGCTGGTTCAGGAGGTACCTGGAGGCTAGGTCCAACAACGTAGGCCCAGCAGATATTCCTTCTCCCCCAGCTGCAGTGGTTCCTCCTCCTCGTGCAAATGCTTTCTCAAATATTTGTAGAGACTTTAAAGCCATGGGTGGAAAGAGTTTTAATGGAACTGAATCATTTGTGGAAGCAAGGAACTAGCTCAAAGAAACTGAGGATCTATTTGTTATCTTCGAGGTGGATGATAGGCAGAAGATACAGTTGGCAGTATGGTTTCTCAAAGACGAAGCTTCCTATTGGTGGGAAGTTACTAACGCTGAAAGACCAATTGAAACTTGGATGGATTTCAGAATGAGGTTTGAGATGAAATTCCTCTCACAAGCTAAACGAAGTCTACAAGTGGAAAAGTTCTTATCTCTTAAGAAAGGAAGTATGACGGTCAAAGAATACGTCAACCAATTCAACCAGCTAGCCAGATTCAGATTGGATTTAGTGAACACTCCTCATAAGAAGGCTCTTCTTTTTGTTAAGGGATTGATAGAGCCACTACAAAGCCTAGCTATGACCCACATACCCATGGGGGCGACTTATGATAGATTGGTGGACATGGCGCTCTTACACGAGGAAGACAAGGGCAAGAAAGAGGCAAAGGTAGAGGATCCTCAAGACAAGAAAGCGAAGGGGTCACAGAATAAGAAAGCGGATTCAAAGAAAGGCGGGAAGAACAACAAACCGCGTGAAAAGAGGAAGTGTAACTTTTGTGGCATTCCTGGACATCTGGTTAAGGACTGCAGGAATAAGAAGAAGGAGACGGGTGGCTGTTTCCATTGTGGTGAGACATAACACATGGCTAGGGACTACCCAAGAAAGCAAGGGCAAGGACAGAGAGCTAGACCTTCTGCTGGAGGACAAGTTCACGCTCTCACAGCACCTCCGCAAGAACGAGGTAGAAATATTTCTGTCAAAAGTTTAGTCTATCTTTTTTATCATCTTATTCGTACGCTCTTTGATTCTGGCGCATCGCACTCATTTATATCTAATGCTTTAGTTGAATCTCTGCACCTAGACACCAGTATAGTAGAGGATCCCTTGGTTGTTTCAAATCCAGCTGGGGCTCAGCTTATTTGCCTATGGTTTGTTTGGATTTGAAAATTTCTATACTAAGCGTTGGGTTTAGATGTAATGCCTTTGTATTGGGCTTCTCGGGCTATGGGTTGATTCTAGGCATGGATTCGTTATCTAGTAATGGTGCCATCCTTGATTTTGAAAAGAGAGTGGTTAGACTCATGACTCGCCTCGGTAACACTCTCGAAATCTCTTGTAATCCCTTGAACTCTGTTATGCTTAGTTATCTAGAATCTCTTGATGCATCTATTGAGAACTTGCAATCTGTTGGAGTAGTCCACGAATACTCATATGTATTTGAAGAGGTAAAGGGCTTACCTCCAAATCAGGAGATAGACTTCCGCATATACCTTGTTGATAATGCAAGACCCGTAGCTCTACCCGTTAGGCACATGGCACTTAGGGAAAGAAAAGAGCTCAGTAAGCAAGTCAAAGAGCTGCTCGAAAACGGGTTTATAAGGCGGAGTATTTCTAAATGGGTTGCTCTAGTAGTATTCGCAACCAAAGCGGATGGTTCACTTCGCCTATGCGTTGATTATAGGGAGCTAAACAAGCTGACCAAGAAAAATAGGCACCCACTCCCAAGAATAGATGACTTGTTTGATTAGCTTGTAGGTGCATCTGTTTTCTCCCAACTAGATCGGGCCACGGGGTTCCATCAGCTAAGAGTGGCTGAAGACAGCATTGATAAGACCGCATTCAGAACCCCGGATGGTTTCTTCGAATGGCTTGTCATGCCTTTCGGCTTGACAAACGCATCTGCTTACTTCGTTGATTTGATGAGCAGGATGTTAAGAAAATTCCTTAATAAGTTTGTGGTGGTCTTCGTAGATGATATTTTGATTTTCTCGAAGAGTGAAGAAGAGCATGCTCAGCATTTAAGGGAAGTTATGGATACTCTTCGTGCACATCAGCTGAAAGCCAAATTGTCCAAATGCCATTTCTGGAGAGAAGAAGTGAGGTTTCTTGGACATGTGGTGTCCAAAGAAGGGTTAGCTGTGGACCTCGCAAAAGTAGTTGCGGTGTAAGATTGGAAGGTTCCACGGAATGCAACCAAAGTCCGAAGTTTTCTCGGGCTAGCAGGCTTTTATCGAAAGTTCATCAAAGATTTTACAAAAATCTCAGCTTTACTTACAAGGTTGACAAAGAAGAACTTAACCTTCACTTGGGATTTGGATTGCGATATTGCTTTCCAACGCTTGAAAAGGGCTCTGACAACAGCCCCAGTTCTGACATTGCCTGATGGAAGCAAGATGTTTACCGTATATACAGATGCATGCGGTACGGGACTAGGCGCTGTCTTGATGCAAGAAGGGAAGGTAGTAGCTTATGGAGGAAGACAATTGAAAGTACATGAGAAAAACTACCCAACCCATGATTTAGAGTTGGCTGCCATCGTCTTTGCGCTTAAGTCTTGGCACCACTATCTCCTAGGTGAGAAATATGAATTGTATACTGACCATAAATCGTTGAAGTACCTTTTCTCGCAGAAAGATCTCAACTTGAGGCAGCAAAGATGGATGGAGTTTCTTGTCTCATATGATTTTGAGATTTCCTATACTCCTGGCAAGGGCAATGTAGTAGCAGACGCTTTGAGTAGAAAGAAGCTAACCCTAACCCCTCTCTTTGTAGAAAGGCAAAGCTTGGAGTACATAGCCAACTTTGATTTTAGACCCTCTATCGATCATGTGACTAGTTTGTTAGCATCGTTAGAAGTGCGGCCTACTCTTTTGGACTCAATAAGAACCGCACAACGTGAAGACCCTCAACTAGTTGATGTGATAGATAAGCTGATTAGGGGTGAGACTTCTAGTCACCTCACTAGATACACCATCGATGACAAGGGATGGTTGAGGCGGGATGGAAGACTATGCGTCCCACAAGCAAGGGATTTGGTGAAGAAAGTTATTGAAGAAGCACATCATTCCAAGTTGACCATACACCCCGGTGGAGACAAAATGTACAAAGACATCAAAAGGGTTTTCTTTTGGAATGGCATGAAAAGGGATGTAGCTGAATTCGTTTCTAAGTGCATGATATGCCAATAAGCCAAGGCGGAGTAGAAGAAGCCTGGTGGTTTGCTTCATCCTCTGGAGGTCCCACAGTGGAAATGGGATAGCATCTCGATGGACTTTATTGATGGGCTGCCTAGGTCAAGAAGAGGCAATGCCAGTATTTGGATAATAGTGGAAAGGCTCACAAAAAGCGCTCACTTCATACCTGTTAAGAGTAGAAGGACTGCCTCATCGCTAGCATCCATATATCTTAAAGAGATAATTCGACTCCATGGAATATCCTCCAGCATAGTGGGTGACCAAGATCCTATTTTTACGGGCGAGTTTTGGAGGAGTTTGCAAGAAGCTGTAGGCACACAATTATGCTTAAGCACGGCCTATCACCCCCAAACCGATGGTCAGGCAGAAAGAGTGAATAGAGTATTAGAAGACCTCTTGAGACTATGCATTCTTGACTTTGGAGGTACATGGGAGGATCATCTACCTTTGGTGGAATACGCTTACAGCAATAGCTACCAAGCCGCCATAGGCATGGCACCTTTCAAAGCTTTATATGGAAGACCATGTCGATCCCCAACTTGTTGGTGGGAGTCTACAGACAAGCTCATAATTGGACCGGACATGATTAGAGAAACTTCAGAGAAAGTGGACTTGATACGGAAAAGAATGAAGACTGCTCAAGATAGACAGAAGTCCTACGCAGACAAAAGAACGACCGATCTTGAGTTTGAGGTTGGAGACAAGGTGTTCCTTAAAGTATCTCCTTTGAGGAACGTTGTTCGCTTTGGATCCACAGGGAAGTTAGCACCAAGATTTGTAGGGTCGTTTCCTATCATCGAGAAGATTGGGAAAATGGCTTATAGAGTAGAGCTGCCCGAAATGTAGGCTAGAGTTCATAATGTCTTCCATGTTTCTCACCTCTGGAAGTACTTACTTGAGTCTGCGGAAGTGGTGGAACCAAGCATATTAGAGGAAACAGAAGTGGAACGAGAGGCGACTATGAGAAGTGTTCCAACTCGTATCTTTGGTACAGAAATCAAAAAGCTACGCAACCGCGAAGTCAAACTTGTTAAAGTTCAATGGAGTGACGCTGAGGAAGATGCGACTTGGGAGACTGAGGCCAAGATACGCGCAGCCTACCCTTTTGTTTTTGAGGGTACATCTTTGATCTCTTTTTCCTTAAGTTTGTTCATGCTCATATCTATCTTTTTAGTATTTTCCTCAGTGTTATTTCCGATTTTTAGGTAGAAACCAATGGATGTAAACATGTATTTGAAACATGTTATGATTGATGGTTGCAAATGGTTGTAATTGATTGCTAGTGGTTGCTCGTAGATGCATATACACACACATAAGGTATTAGATTGACTCAGTCACTTTCATATTGCATATGCGTATATGTATTTGTATATGATTGAAACTTGATGTGTTATCATATGGACATTGCATTTGTATGAATGGTTGTGCACTCATGTAGAAAGTATGATTAGGGATGATTGCATACATAATGGACTCATGGCACTGACATGAATTGCATTAAGGAGGTCAACTGAATTAGCAGACCTCCTGATTTTGCATTAGATAAGGACATGTACACACACTATGCATATGATCATGAAGCGTTAGAAGTCTTTTAAGGACAATGGATGCCTGTGTTTGATGGTTGAGTAGATGGACAATTGGATGATAGGATATACGTTCTTCTCAACTTGAAGATTTCGGGGACGAAATCCTTAAAGGAGGGGAGAATGTAACACCCCGTATTTTCTGTTAACATTGAAGTTACGAATTAAAGAATATTTAATTTTAAATGTGAGAAATAAGGGAAACGGTTATGCCATTGCGTTCGTCTCGGAATTCTGCTTAGGATAGAGTCCGAATTTGCGTGAATCGGATTTCATAAGAAGGAGTTATGACCTCCAGAATTTTAATTAAAAAATTCAAAACAGCTCAGTTCAAATTCAAAACTCAAAATCAGAAACCTAAGAGGGCTGGGCGGGAAATTTCCCGCCCAGGGATCAGGTCGACTAGGGGGTCGACCCTAGTGTCGACCTCCCCTATACAGATCGACCTTAGTGTCGACCTGGGGGTCGACCTACCCCTCTCGGGCAGATTTGAAAATTTGTGTGTTCTGACTCCCTGCTAAGTCATTAGGGCTGATTTGGCTGTTCTATATTGTCTGGATGGTCTTGATCGCTTTTGGGTTGATCTGACGGCTCTAAATTAATCAAACTTCTATATAAGCAACCTAAATCTAAACCCTAAGCCACACAAAAATATTCCTAGAGCCGTCATGCCATTTGTAGTGAACCTAGAATAGCCGTCATCTCTTTCAACTCAAAGGCAAGATAAAACCTACATCAAAAATCAAATCAAATCTAATTTAACTCAACTAAGAGAATTCAACGATCTACATCAAAGGCGAGCAATTCAGTTTCAGAATACAGATCCCAGAACTCAAGAATTCCTTTTTGATTGTAAGTATAGTTATCTTTCAGATGTGAATAAATTAAAGACGTGATTTGTAATGAATTGGAAAATAGAATTTGAACCCAGTTGTATGTGATTGATGATGCGAATTCATGTCTAATTCTTGCGATAATTTGGTCGTGTATGTCTTGGAATGATTGTGGTTTATTTGAACATATCGTATAATATGGAAATTGGTGATGAACTTATTACGATTTGGGGAACGAAACCATCATACCACATATAAGTTTGACAATCCTTTCATGATGTGTCATACGCAAGTTACATGCTTTATGTTAGTCAAGATCTATATATATGTTCATATGCAAGACACATGTTTTATGTTAGACCCAAGTCAAGATCTATATATATATATATGTTCATACACAAAGTTACATGTTCTGTGTTAGATCTAAAAATTAGATCTATATTTATATGCATGTTTATAAAGTGGATCCACGCAAGCTCATCTGGTCATTATTGTTAGATCTAGTTCACATCTACATGTTAAAGTTAAACTTATACATGCTTTGGTAATGTATATGTCATGTTTTTCCAAAATTATGCTAGTTTATAAACCAAGTTGTGTTGCCTAGATCTACATGTTCACATGCTTAGGCTTATGCTAGTTCTATCCAATTTAATTGCAAATGTTAATTTAAATTTACGTGACATATGTTTGATTAAATGTTCCCTTCTTTTACCTCTTGTTTATAAATTGGGCTAATTTGCGGGCCCAATGACTTTATGTGATTAACGCGAATGTACAACGGGGGTAACGTTGGGAAAAACTTGAAAATTACATGTAATTGGCATGTTAGGCATAATCAGAATAAATTGCATGAAATTGGTATAATTTACATACCAAAAATTATGAATTTGATTTAAGAGGAAAGTGGGCCATGACAATAAATTGTTGACAAATTTACATATAAGCATAAAATGATAAATATGTAAATTTAGAAAAGACGAATATGCCTAACCCGAGGTTAGACTGAGTTGTGGTGTAAAACTGCCCGGAACCGACCAGCACATCCAGTGACCGCAACAATACCTGTCTAATGTGGGTGGTTAGTGCATTAAGCCCAAAAAGGACCTGAGGTTAGACAGAGTTGTGGTGTAAAACTGCCCGGAACCGACCGGCACATCTAGTGACCACAACAATACATGTCTAATGTGAGTGGTTGGTGCTTTAATAAGTCTAAGTCTAGATTGGTAGGTTAAGTCAATTAAGGAAACACTTAACCAATTCAACATGTTAACTAAACTGCTGGGTGGGGTTAAGTTAATTTGGACACTTAACCAATTTAACATGTTGGCTAGGTAACCCTAGTAATGGAGACCCATTTCAGTAGTAACCCACATAGATGTATCATGGAACCCTGAACTAGGCAGGGTAGGGCACGATTATTGGACTGAATTGTAAGCGGTCAAAACGTCGGCGGGTGGTGCGTCAGTGTAGGTTCCGACGTAGTACGGGCGTGCACGTACCCCGGAGTGGAAAATGCAGGCACTGGGCATCAGTAGTCATACACTGTGCATCTTGAATCGTGTCGGGTTGCCACCATAGGATTTGATACACCCCGTGGTGGGACAAGCACACGTATCTACAATCAAGCGGGGGCCGAAGGATACACGTGATAAATGCATGCAAGTAGGAGCCGATCGATATAAGGGAATCATTTCACCATGAACCCGTGGTGCTAGTTGGACAAGTATAAGTAGGTGCAGGGAATTAGACATGGGTGCGATGTATATTCGGTTTATCCTGCCTTATATAGCTATATGTTAGTTTGCTGTTCTGGTACTGTCTTATTTTCAGTTTATTCGTATCATGACCTTTTCCTTGTTCACACACTGAAAAGTCACTGGACTTACACATACTTATATCTAACCCATTTTTATTTCGCTTTCTTTTCTTCCGTTTCCCTCCCCCCCCACCCCCCGGTACCTAGGGAGGGAATAACTCAGCTTAATTTGGGTCGTTCGTCTTTCCAAGCTTGAAGACTCTGTGATGTATAGCTTGGAATCTCTTGCTTTTGGCTATGGCTTTAGATACATTACTACTTGGGGATTTATGCAGTTTTATTTTGTTCTATGCTTATTTATAAAATAATCAAGACAGAACTTATGATGTAATGATTTGGAAGTTGGTCTGAAACAGTTTGTTATAATGTTTTGTTATGAACCATGTTTGAAATAAAGTTAGTTTTATTTTCCACTGCTTATATATATATATATATATATCTGTCTTGTAAATTATCTGTGTCTTTACCTATAATGCTCTACCAAAGTTAAGGCATTCCCTTTTGTGCGTGACCTTGACATAGGTGGGGTGTTTCAGATAGACTCCGAGTTTGCGTAAAACGGACATTGTATGAAGAAGTTATTAAGCTTAGAATTTTGTATGCGTATAAGAGAAATATATATAAATAAATCAAGTACAGAATTCAAAACAATTCAAATCAGTTCAAAATCAAGGCGGGAAGACCACGCGGGAAATTATCCCGTTGGGGGTCGACCCACACCCCGGGGGGTTGACCCATGGGTCGACCCACTGGAGGGTGTGTCGACCCTAGTGTCGACCCCGGGGTTGACCCACTAGAGATCCATCCAGGTTCATTTTTGAACCTCAATTTATTTATGAACAAGATTCATTGGCAGTAGGCTATAAATAGAACCTCATTTCTATTGTTTTTACACATAAAAAACAATATAGAAAGAGATGTTGCCCCTGCTCGGATTAAATTAGACTATTTTGCTTCAACAACAGCCTATATGCATACAAGGATTTCTTCTACCGTTTCAGCCTATTATTCTCTGTTCTTTAGATCCAATCTCTGTGAGTTCATGTTATTTTTAGATATGAACATTTAGCAAGTAATCCTGACATGTCTATAAATCTGGATCTAAACCTATGCACGTTAAGAATCAGATTCATACCTAAAAAGATCTGCCATTACAAGTACACCTGATCTACTGTTCGGTTCTTATATGCCTATTTTTGATATGGCTATTTCTGTTATCATATGCCTATTCTTTTATTTTGTCTATATCTGTTCTCTTCTCTCCCTCTTTCCCTTTTTTATTTTTATAGCCAGACAAATTTCGAGCCTAGGCCTATCATTGAAATATGCATACGAACAAAATTGGGAATGGTTGGGAAGGTTAAATTGGGGCATATATTGTATTATAAATCATAACTGAGATTTGGGGGGCATAAACTATACATTGATATTTGACAATAATTTAGGGCATATCTTATACTATGGATTATGATATGATGGTTAGGGCACGTAAATCTATAGGCTAATTAATTAGATTAAGCGGAACATGTAATGAAACTGTAATACTTAACCTGTTTAAATCAATGAGGTTTATATGAACCTGATAAATTGTGTAGAGGTTACATAAATTCTAAGTGAATAGGTTAAATCAGGGGGGTATATGAACCTAATAAAATTAACATGTTTTATATGTTGGGGTTATGCGGGTTTGTTAAACTGTTAGGCATCACCTGTCAAAATCCTAGTAGTAAGGATGCAAGCCTAGGGGTGGCTTGTATCATCTGTGGTGTGGGACCTGTTTTAGTCAGTAACCCATACAGGTATCTAAGGGAGACCACGCACTTGGTGGGGGTCGGGGCACGCTTACTGAGCTAATTATAAGAGGTTCATATGATAAGAGGTGTTCTGATAGCGCGTTCCAACGGAGTCATGTGCATGCATGGGTCCGGATTGCTCTGGGATAATAAGACGCTATATGGGGATTGCCACTTTGGGGAGTGATACATCCTATTGTGGGGCCGACATAGGGTATTTATGGGATAGGTAACTGATCGATTTGGGGTAGTAATTAGGGTGCATCTAGTCCTGACTGTTTAGGTGCCCTTTATTTATGGTTGGGATAACACCAGTAATTTATATGTTGGGGTACTTGTTATTACTATTTGGGGGTAAAAGCCGTTACTAGAAGTACACCTAAGCCTACCATTATGTTTATGTGGGGATCATATCTGTTATACTAGTATTGGTGCAGAGAAAAGTATTTGAGAAGTGTAATATGTTCTGTTCATCCTGCTTATCATGTTCAGTCTGTTATACCTATCATATGATACTGTTATCTCTCATTCAATTTATATGCCTATCATGATGCTTTTACTTATTTACATGCCAAAAGTAACTGGACTCGCCAGACTTTATGTCTAACCTGTTTTGTTTCCTTTTCTCTCTCTTCCTTTCCCCCTCAGGTTCTCAGGGTAAGAGTGCTCAAGCTTGATTAGGATTCTCTCTTCTGTTTCTGCTTGGATTTTTGATTTGCTTCGATGTACTACTTTGACTATATGTCTACTCCGTTATGGCCTTTTTTGGGACTATGATTTTATATTTATGTAATCTGATGGTTTTATTACAAGGCATATACTTTTATTGATGTAATTGGTTTTCAGTATTTCAGACTGATGTTGTAACCGGATTTTTGACCACGATGTTTTCTATTGGAAAATAAAGTCTTAAATTTCCGCTGCTATTTTATATCTATCGTGTTATGTTTTTGTTTACCTATAACGCCTCACGGAACTTAATGCATTCTGTTAAAGAGTGACATTAACGGACGTGGGGTGTCACATTTGGTATCAAAGCTGAAGGTTACAATATCAGATAGAAGATTTGAAATTTGTTTTCAAAAGGTTTCAAAAAGAAAGTATTTTCAAAGAAAAGTCTGTTTTTGAAAAAGATATTCCCCAAAGCCATATGAAATATCTTTCGATTTTCTTTTTGAATCCCTTTTCCTTTTCTTTTCAGCATGTCTGGGGAACTGAATATTCCCAAGGGCGTTCATTTACTGGCTTGGTTCGGTAGATATCTCGAGGTTACGGCACCATCCGGAGGCCAAGCAAACGCCTTTCCCATAGCTGCAGTCGTTGTCCCTCCTCCTCCGCAAGCGGATAATTTCTCCAAGATATGCAAGGATTTCTGTGCTTTGGGAGGAAAGCATTTCCAAGGAACTGAGACTTTTGTAGAAGCAAGGAATTGGCTTAAAGAGATGGAGGATTTGTTTGGGATTATTAAGGTTTCATTCTGGTGGAAAGTAACAAAAGCAGGATGTCCAGTTGAGACTTGGGATGATTTCCAATAGAGATTCGAGATAAAGTTTTTTCTCAGACAGAAGAGAGTATACAATGGAAATGTTTTTGGCACTTAAGCAAGGAGGCATGTCTGTCAAAGAGTATGTCAATAGGCTTAATCAATTGGTGATGTTTGGTTTGGAGCTGGCGAATATACCCCGCATAAGAAAGCTTTGAGATTTGCAAGAGGATTGAATGAACCCCTCCATGGATTGGCTATGTCTCATATTTCGATGGGGAAAACTTTCGAGAAGGTAGATGATATGGAATTGATGCACAAAGAAGCTAATGGCAAAAAGAATGAGGCTAAGATTGATGAGACAAAAAACAAGAAAGTGTGGCCCTAGAAAGAACATCAACATCAAAAGAAGGGTGGAAGGAACGACAAAACTCAAGATAAGTGGAAATCTCATGGTTGTGGACACAAGGGTCATTTGGTCAAAGATTGCAGAAAAAGGAAGAATGCTTGTTTCTACTATGGCGAGGTCATGCACTTTTCTACGGATTGCCCGAAGAAGCAAGGACAGGGCCAAAGGGCAAGATCTTCTGAAAGGGAAGTTGAATGCTCCCATGGCCAGTGTACCGGACAGAGGTAGGAAAGTTTCTATTGAAGGTTTGATTTCTCTTTCCGATCATCCTGTTAGGACTCTTTTTGATTTTGGCGCTACTTATTCTTTTATATCTGATTTTGTGGTTGAGTCTCTACAACTAAGTACTAGTATGGTTTCAGATCCCGTTGTTGTCTCAAACCCCATTAGGGGCGTGGCTCATCTGCCTATGATTTGTCGGGGTTTGAGGATATCTGTGTTGGGCGTCGAGTTTGAGTGTGACGCATATGTGCTTGGTTTTTATGGACTATGGTTTGATTCTAGGGATGGATTGGCTAGCCATGTATGGTGTCATTCTAGACTGTCAGAGGAGGGTCGTTAGACTTTTGACTTGCCATAGAGGACTCTTGAGATTTCTTGTTGAAAAGTCGGTGTGTACGACTTATGCAGGATCTATAATATGGCTATGCGGAATATGATAACAAACTTTAAATGCAGTAAAGTAAAGTAAAGTAGAGTAACGACACCAGGATTTTTATACTGGTTCGGACTTCCCGTCCTACGTCCAGTCCCGAAGCTCCTCTTCGGCTTTTCACTAAACAACACCCTCACTTCACCCGGAGGAACAGGTTCACTACTTGATTTGCGGGCTACAAGTTTACCCACTTGATTTCACGGGCTACAAGCTTACCCACTTGATTTCACAGGCTACAAGCTTACCCACAAGACGATAACAAGAGTTTGACCTTAAATGTGTTCTTTCTTCAACACTGAATAGTCAATGATTGAGTACACCCTTCCTATAATCTTATCCTCAAATGTATTTTGATGTTTAGAAAGATTAGGAAGTAAATTATCGAGTTGAATCACAAGTGTATTAAATATGCTTGGAGATTCAAACGATAATTGAATGCTTTTGAGTGCTTTTTGAGAGAAAAGGATAATGCAAGATAGATCAGAAAATAGAGAGTAAATTCGATGATTTGAATGATTGCAAACTCATGTATTTATAGAAATCGAGAGGTTGCAATTGTTGATGAAAAGTTGCATCTAAAATAAGTGATTATTCATGAAGAGAAATGGATGCAACTCTTAAAGGAAGAAGATGACTTTTCATGAAAATTCAAAAAGCTGTTGACCTATAGAATTTTGTAGGTCGACATGTTTTTAGCTGTTGGAGTTCAAAAACCTGTTGACCTATAAAATTTTGTAGGTCGACCTATTTTTGACCGTTACATTTTAAAATCCTGTTGACCTATAAAAAATTGTAGGTCGACATGTTTTTGACCATATGCATAAAAAATGTTTCCATGAGTGATATTTTTAAGCAATTAGAAGTATGATCATTTGAGGATAGATTTTAACATTATATAACTCTAAAATAATCAACTTCTAACCTATGAAGTCATCTCGTCTTCTTTTTGTCGATGTAGAAGCTTCTTCTTGTCATAAATCAAAATAACCATCGAAGCTTTGACTCAACATTCTCCCCCTTTTTGATTGATGACAACATGGCCTAATAAAGGTATTGTTCCTTGTATATTGCTCCCCTGTATATATGCTCCCCCTGAATTATATATAATCTGCATAGCATTCGTTAGTAATATTTTCTCCCCCTTTGTCATCGACAAAAAGGGTGTCTATAAGAGAAAGCAATAATTCATAGAGAAACCATACAACAAAATACATAGATTGTGTTATACATTCAAGGCAAACCAAAAATAAACACACCAGAAGTACCAGGAAGTAGCATAGTTAAATACATAAGCAAATTAAAAAACTTGAAAGATAAAAACGAGACGACTATTGTGATGGCCAATCCGAATCACTATCTTCTTCTTCATCTTTGTTTCCTTCCTCCTCTTGTTCCTCATTGTTGCTATCACCATTGTCCTTCTCAATATCGTCATGAGCTCCTTCTTCAATATGCGACAGTCCACGACCACGAGTATGTTGGGTACTTGCTCCAGAGCTAGTACCTTCTTCAGATGAGGACCATGTAAACGTAGGTGGCATTGGTCGTTTTCCTGGGTCTTGAGCAAGCGGTGCGGAGGTTGATGCACAAGAGATTGCATCCCAAATCGTTCCAAAGAAGGACTTTAATTTGTTGAACCGCTTATCAAGTTTAGAATCTAAGCGGTCAATTTTATTATCAGTTCTTTTGAGTCTAGCTTCGAGTAAGAATTGATTACGTGCAATTTGCTCAAGAGTGTCCTTAGTTGAAGAAGTAGGAGGCGGAATTAAAACGTCTTCAGGCCTTTGCGTGGGAACTTGAGAAGAGGAAGTCTGTGGAGGTCCTTGTTCGACATATCGCTCAAAAGGAATAATATTCAAATAAGGAAACGGTAGCTTCATCCTCTTTTTAGATGCTTTATCAATACATTTTGGTATTGAGATTTTAGATTCGGGAGATCTTACGTGACATTCCATGAGACAACGCATAATATACTCGTTATAAAACAAGTGTGGCCTTGAACGTTTATTTACCATCACAATCTCGTCGAAAATCATCTCAATCCAATTTACCTTGATATTTGCATAAATGGCATACAGTGCCTTAAAGTTTTCTCTGTAAACTGCATCAAAGTTTCCAGTCCTTGGAAGAAGAGAGTGTGTGATACAAAGGTGTAGAAGTCTGGCAGATGGTCTTAGATGGATACCTTTAGTACTTGACTTATGGTCTTCTATGAAAAGATGACTATTTTTGTCGCGAATATGTATAGGGCAGAAATCACTACCGAATTGAATACCTTCGTTATGGGTTCGAAGAATTTCTGCCATCCGGTCTTTGGAGAGAAAGATGTGTTGACCACAAACAACGGACCATAAGCAATCATCCGAGTTTTGGGGTTTAAATTTGTCTAAATTGAGATTAGCATAGAATAGTTTTATCAAAGTATGGCTTATCTCAACATGATTGTCTTCAAAATTTAGAAGAGACTCTATACCTGCTCTGTTTGATAGTCCACTAACATCGTAGAGGACGAAATCAGAGAATTTGAGAAAAGAACCGTGGTGAATTGTATAGTCTTTCATCTTGTTCCATCTCTTCACCGCAAGAGGATCCATTAGCCATTGTTTGATTTGAGTATCAATAGGTTGAACAGGGGCTTGAGAAGATGATGTTTTGGACTTCTTTTGCTTTGGAGCCATTGGAGAGGTTAGGAAATTTGAAGAATTCTAATAGATCAGGTTATAAAGAGTATAGAGAATGAAAAGAAATGACCTTTGATGAAGAGTTGTGAAGTTTGAAAAGGGAATGGATGTGTTGATTGGGTGAAAAGGAAGTTTCCAGCAAAACCGGTCGACAGATATCAATGAGCCGGTCGACCAGTAAAATCTCTGGAAAAATTGATGCACATGTTTTCGAACTGACCGGTCGACAGGTTGGAGTTTGGGCGGTCGACAGGAAATAGTTCTGGAAGACAAACATACATATGTTTGGTCTGACCGGTCGACAGGAGGAATAAGGAGCGGTCGACAGGTAAAAGTTCTGTTTGATAAAGAACTTAAACTTGAACTATGGCGGTCGACATGATTTAAATGATGACTTGGTTAATTTTCCGATTTGGCAAGCGTCACAAAGATTGTCAACTTTGAAACTCAGTTTTGGTAAACCTTTGACTAGATCATTTTTAGCTAGCTTGTCAATAGTTTTAAAGTTTATATGACAGAACCGTTTGTGCCATATCCATGGATCATTTTCCTTAGCAATAAGGCACATATTTGAATTTTGATTAAAATTCATATTTAAAATATATATATTTCTGTCTCTATATCCTTCAAAAACTAAATTTTTATCTTGGTCAAGAATGTTACATTTGTCATTTGAAAAGGAAATTGTAAACCCTTTATCACATAACTGACTAATACTAAGTAAGTTATGTTTTAGATTTCTAACTAGCATGATATTCGTAATAAGAGGTAAATTAGATGTACCGTAATTGCTCACATCGCCTTTGCCGATGATGAAGCCTTTTGAATTATCTCCAAAAGTGACTGAGCCCCCTTCAAAGTATGTAATATTCGTCAATATGCTCTTGTCTCCAGTCATATGCTTCGAGCAACCACTGTCCAAAATCCATCTTCCTCTTTTCTTTAGTGGGACTTGCAAAAAATAAAGTTAAATCCATGGTACCCACTTTTTATAGGGTCCTAAGAGTTAGGTCTTAGGAGTCCAAACCCATAAGGGTCCGGTATCCCCTTTATACAAATAATTTGGATTATGATGCACAGTACTCAAGAAATTTTGAATGTACTTGTTCCTAATCAAAATATTATTTGTTTTAGGAACCCATACTTTGACATTCTTCTTTTGAGATTTCACACTCGGTTTTGATTTGAAATATAATAAACTCAGATTTTTCTTAGCTTCAGTTTCTTTTACTAACTTATTTTTCTTTCTTCTTTTACCAAGATGTTTCTTGATAACTTGTTTCTTATATCCCAATCCTTGCTTATTTGTAGCTGATTGTGAATTCTCAATGATTTTTGTCAGATTTTCTCGACCTTTGTTAAAGTTAGAAACATTTTTAGTAATGTCGTCTAACTTTGATTGTAAACTAGCTTTTTCAAGGTCTAGAATCTTGACTTTAGCTTTAAGCTCATGATTTTCAGTAGTGAGAATATCATTCTTTTCTTTTTGAACTTCAATTTCTTGAGTCAAAAGAGATAGTTGAGAATTAGAATTAGAAGATGATTCTTGAGCCTTTTCAAGTTCCTCTTCTAATATTTTCTTCTCATCTTTTAACATATCTCTTTCTAATTCTGATCTATTCAACATTGTCTTGACTTCTTTTAATTGATGTTTTGTATCTTTAAATTTAACCATTAATTTATCATAAATATCAAACATATCCTCAAGAGTAGGAATTTGTACCTCATCCTCTGTTGCCATAAAACATACATTTGCTTGTTCAGTGTCTGAGTCACTTTCGCTATCAGATGAAGATGAGTCTGAATCATCCCATGTTACTGAGAATGCTCTTTTCTTTGATTTGTCCTTCTTGAATTTTTCGGATTTCTTCTTTTTATCCGGACAATCTTTTTGCAAATGTCCCTTTTTGTGACAGTTAAATCATTCCATAATTGAAGATGATGGTTTATTTGATCCAAACTTCTTTTTGTCGTATCGACTAGCTTTTATTTGCTTCAAGAACTTCTTAAAACCTTTTGCAATAAGTGTTAAGTCTTCATCTTCAGAATCTGAAATGTCTTCATCTTTTTCGGCATGAAAAGCAACATTTTTCTTTTCTTCTTTTTGTTCTCTTCTAGCCTGTAAATTTGCTTCGTAGGACATTAGATTTCCTATCAATTCATCTGGCTTCATGGTAGAAAGATCATTAGCTTCTTCTATGGCTAATACTTTTCCTTCCCATTCATTAGTCAGTGAATGTAGGATTGTTGAAACTACATCAAAGTCAGAATATTTTTGTCCTAATCCAATAAGAGCATGATGAATGGTTTGAAACCTTGAATACATCTCATTGATTGTTTCATTTGGCTTCATTTTGAAATTTTGGAATTGGCTTTTCAACAAAGCTATTTTTGCTTGTTTAACCTTGTTAGTACCTTCATGAGTGGTTTTTAGCGTTTGCCAAATTTGATAAGCAGTGGTACAGATACTAACACGGTTATACTCATTTTGATCTAATGCACAAAACAACATATTTATTGCTTTTGCATTTACTGTTGCTGCTGTTTTCTCAGCAGGAGTCCATTCTGCATACTCAGTAGTTGGATTAACTATTTCTTTCTGAGTAGCATTCCAAGCATCATAACTTGTTGATTGCATATAGAAAGCCATACGTGTTGCCCAATAACTATAGTTTAGGCCATTAAAGAAAGGAGGTCTTTGTGTAGACTGACCTTCAGTGTAAGTGTTAGTGCTGGTGCTTGCGTTATTTGCCATATTACTAGAATATATCAAATAACTGTGTTACGGTTATAAGATGACCGCGCTCTGATACCAATTGAAAAGTCGGTGTGTACGACTTATGCAAGATCTATAATATGGCTATGCGGAATATGATAACAAACTTTAAATGCAGTAAAGTAAAGTAAAGTAGAGTAACGACACCAGGATTTTTATACTGGTTCGGACTTCCCGTCCTACGTCCAGTCCCAAAGCTCCTCTTCGTCTTTTCACTAAACAACACCCTCACTTCACCCGGAGGAACAGGTTCACTACTTGATTTGCGGGCTACAAGTTTACCCACTTGATTTCACGGGCTACAAGCTTACCCACTTGATTTCACGGGCTACAAGCTTACCCACAAGACGATTACAAGAGTTTGACCTTAAATGTGTTCTTTCTTCAACACTGAATAGTCAATGATTGAGTACACCCTTCCTATAATCTTATCCTCAAATGTATTTTGATGTTTAGAAAGATTAGGAAGTAAATTATCGAGTTGAATCACAAGTGTATTAAATATGCTTGGAGATTCAAACGATAATTGAATGCTTTTGAGTGCTTTTTGAGAGAAAAGGATAATGCAAGATAGATCAGAAAATAGAGAGTAAATTCGATGATTTGAATGATTGCAAACTCATGTATTTATAGAAATCGAGAAGTTGCAATTGTTGATGAAAAGTTGCATCTAAAATAAGTGATTATTCATGAAGAGAAATGGATGCAACTCTTAAAGGAAGAAGATGACTTTTCATGAAAATTCAAAAAGCTGTTGACCTATAGAATTTTGTAGGTCGACATGTTTTTAGCCGTTGGAGTTCAAAAACCTGTTGACCTATAAAATTTTGTAGGTCGACCTATTTTTGACCGTTACATTTTAAAATCCTGTTGACCTATAAAAAATTGTAGGTCGACATGTTTTTGACCATATGCATAAAAAATGTTTTCATGAGTGATATTTTTAAGCAATTAGAAGTATGATCGTTTAAGGATAGATTTTAACATTATATAACTCTAAAATAATCAACTTCTAACCTATGAAGTCATGTCGTCTTCTTTTTGTCGATGTAGAAGCTTCTTCTTGTCATAAATCAAAATTACCATCGAAACTTTGACTCAACACTTGTGACCCAAAAGGGTCTGCCATGCTTAGTTTCCTAGAATCACTTGATGCACTGTCAATGATTTGCGATCTATACTAGTAGTCTGTGAATATTCGGATGTTTTTGAGGAGGTTAGGGGCTTACCTCTGAGGTGCGAGATTAATTTCAAGATTTACTTGGTGGATAATGTGAAACCAGTCGCATTGCCTGAGCGTCACATGGCTCCTAGGGCAAGAAGGGAGCTCAGCAAGCAAGTAGGGGAGCTACTTAAGAAGGGGTTTATAAGGCGAAGCATATCTAAATGGGGTGCTCTATTCGTCTTTGCAACTAAGGCAGACAGCTTGCTTCACTCATGTGTGGATTACAGGGAGTTGAATAACCTCACTAAGAAGAATCGGCACCCACTTCCGAGGATTGACGATCTGTTTGACCAGCTTGTTGGTGCATCTGTTTTCTCTCAGTTAGACTTGGCCATGGGTTTTCATAAGTTTAGAGTGGCTGAGGGCAATATAGACAAGACTGCTTTCAGAACTCCAGATGGTTTCTTCGAGTGGCTAGTCATACCTTTTGGGTTGACGAATGCACCTGCGTATTTTGTGGATCTGATGAGTAGGGTGTTCTGGGAGTTTCTGAATAAGTGTGTTGTGGTCTTTTTGGATGATATTTTAATCTTCTCGAAGAGCGAGGAAGAGCATGCCCAACATTTAGGAGAGGTTCTTAAGACTCTTTGAGCGCACCAGCTTAAGGCGAAATTCTCCAAATGTCATTTTTGGAGAAAGGAAGTGAGATTTCTAGGGCATGTGGTTTCCAAGGATGGGATGGCATTGGATTCCGCAAAATTAGTTGTAGTTCAAGATTAGAAGATTCCAAAGAATGCAACGGAGGTGAGAAATTTTCTTGGTTTAGCGGGCTATTATAGGAAGTTCATTAAGGACTTCGCAAAGATATCAACCCCACTCACCAGACTGACAAAGAAGAATCTGACCATTTCATGGGATATTGACTGTGAGGATGCTTGTCAGCGATTGAAGAGGGCTCTGACAACAGCCCCAGTCTTGACTTTGCCTGATGGGAACAAAGTGTTCACAATATACACTGATGCATATGGTACATGGCTTGGTGCTGTCTTGATGCAAGAGGGAAGGGTAATATGTTATGGTGGTAGACAGTTACGAGTTCACGAGAAGAACAACCCTACCTATGATTTAGAATTAGCTGCTATAGTATTCACGCTTAAGACTTGACGGCATTATCTTCTTAGAGAGAGGTTCGAGTTATACATGGACCATAAGTCACTTAAGTATTTGTTCTTGTAGAGGGCTCAACTTGAGACAACAAAGATGGATGAAGATCCTAGCGTCCTATGATTTTGAGATTGCTTATACCCCAGGCAAGAGTAATGTGGTGTCAGATGCGTTGAGTGGGCAGAGGATGACTTTGAGTCCATTATTCATAGAGAGGCAGAGCTTGGAGTACATAATAACCTTCGATTTTAGGCCATCTACGAATCTTATACCTGGTTTGTTGGCATCCTTAAAGGTGCGACCTACTCTTATGGATCAGATAGGAACTTCGCAGCGAGAGGACACACATATAGCAGATATCTTGGATAGGCTCAGTAGAGGGGAGACTTCTAGTCACCTTAGTAGATACTGCATGGATGATAGAGCGTGGTTGCGACATGATGGAAGGCTTTGTTTTCCCCAAAAAGGGAGTTTGTTGAAGACATTCCTTGAGGAAGCCCTTCATTCGAGGATGACTATCCATCCAGGCGGTGGTAAGATGCATAGATATATGAAGAGGGTTTCCTTTTGGGCCGGGATGAAGAAAGTTGTAGCGGAATTTGTCTCTCGATGTTTAGTTTGCCAACAAGTCAAAGCTGAGCAAAGGAAGCCTGACGGTTTACTTCATCCTTTGGAGGTCCCACAATGGAAGTGGGAGAGTGTCTCGATGGATTTTTTTGATGGTTTGCCTAGATCGAAGAAATGCAACACCAGTATCTAGGTTATAGTTGATAGGCTCACTAAGAGCGCTCACTTCATTCCTGTTAAGAGTAAGAGAACGACAACATGGTTAGCATCAGTTTATCTTCGAGAGATAGTCCATCTACATAGAGTACCTTCTACCATAGTGAGTGATCATGACACTATCTTCACAAGTAAATTCTGGAAGAGCCTGCAAGAGGCATTAGGTACACAGTTGTGTTTGAGCACCGCATATCACCCTTAGATCGATGGGCAGACTGAGAGGGTGAATAGAGTTCTTGAGGATCTTTTAAGACTGTGTTTCATAGACTTTGGAGGTACTTCGGAGGAGCAACTTCCTTTGGTTGAGTTCGCCTACAACAACAGCTATCAGGCTAGTATTGGCATGACACCCTTCGAAGCATTGTATGGACGACCTTGTAGATTACTAACTTGTTGGTGGGAGTCAACAGATAGGCTGCTACTTGGACCTAAAATGATTAGAGAAACCTCAGAGAGGATTGATCTTATCCGCAGACGCATGAAGATAGCTCAGGACAGGCATAAGTCATATGTAGATAAGAGAAGGACCGATATTGAGTTTGAGCTGGGAGACATGGTTTTCACCCAAGTATCACCTTTAAGGAATGTGGTTCGCTTTGAATCCGTAGGGAAATTAGCGCCAAGGTTTGTAAGGCCATTTCCCATTGTGGAAAGGATAGGTCAAATGGTCTATAGGGTGAAGCTACCAGAGAGATTGGCGGGTGTTCATGATGTTTTCCACGTTTCTCATTTGCGGAAATATCTGCATGATGCTGCAAAAGTAGTGAGCCAAGTATGCTAGGAGAAGTCGAGGTGGAACGGGAGGCAACATTTATACGAGTTCCTACTTGTATTTTTGGATCAGAGGTTAAGAAGCTACACAATCAAGAGGTCAAGTTGATGAAAGTTCATTGGGTGAATATCATGAGTATGCAACTTGAGAGACAGAAGACAAGATTCACGCTTCATACCCTTTTCTTTTCAAGGGTATGTTCTTAACTTCTTTTTCCAAAGATTTTATACGTACTTGCTTCTGTGATTTAAGTATATCCTATCGATCGAATCTTTAACCTTTAGGTAGGGAACCAATGGATGTAAACATGTGTTTGAGACATGTTATGGTTGATGGATGTGTTTGCTAGTGGTTTGTCGTGGATGCATACACACACACTAGGCACTATATCTGCTCAATCACTTACATATTGCATATGGATGTGTATGCATTTTAAATTTTATGGATGGAAATGGGTGTATCATCATATGGATGTTGCATTTGGATGGATGATTGTGCACACATATAGCCTTTATATGATATACTAAGACTATTTGCATACATGCTGGATTCATGGCACTGACATACATTGCATTAAGGAGGTCGACTTAATCAGTAGACCACCTGATCTTTCGCATTAGTATAGGGACAAATATACACACCTTTGCATACGTTCATATATACATTAGAAATCTTTTAAGGATAATGGATGCCTGTGATTGGTGGATGAATAGATGGTTGATGGATGTTAGGATATACATTCTTCTTAACTTGGAGATTTCGAGGACGGAATCCTTCAAGCAGGGGAGAATGTAACACCCCATAATTTTAATAAGAACATTATAATGATAAACTAAATAATACTTAATTAAATGTTAGGAATTAAGTAAAACCGATTGCACCATTTCATTCGTCCTGGGATTCTGCTTAAGATAGACTCCGAGTTTGTGTAAAACGGGCATCGTATGAAGAAGTTATTAAGCTTAGAAGTTTTTATACGTATAAGAGAAATATATATAAACAAATCAAGTCCAGAATTCAAAACAATTCAAATCAGTTCAAAATTGAGGTGGGAAGACCACGCGGGAAATTATCCCATTGGGCGTCCACACACACCCAAGGGGTCGACCCATGGGTCGACCCCCTCGAGGGTGTGTCGACCCAAGGTTCGACCCCAAGGTCGACCCACGAGAGATCCATCAAAGTTCATTTTTGAACTTGAACTTGTTTCTGAACAAGATTCATTGGCAGTAGGCTATATATAGGACTTTATTTATATTGTTTTTACACATCAAAAATAGTGGAGAACAAGATGTTGCCCCTGCTTGGATCGAGTTAGCCTATTTTTATTCAACAACAGCCTATACGCATACAAGAATTTCTTCTACAGCTTCAGCCTATTATTCTCTGTTTTTTAGATCCAGTCTCTATGAGTTCATGTTATTTTTAGATATAAACGTTTAACAAGTAATCCTGACATGTCTATAAATCTGGATCTAAACCTATGCTTGTTAAGAATCTGATTCATACCTAAACAGATCTGCCATTACAAGTACACCTGATCTACTGTTCAGTTCTTATATGCCTATTTTGTTATTATACTTATTCTTGTTCTCTTCTCTCCCTCTTTCCTTTTTTATTTTTATAGTCAGGCTACCTTCGAGCCTAGGCCTATCGCTGAAATATGTGAGCGAACGAAATTAAGAATGGTTGGGAATGTTAAATTGGGGAATATCTTGTATTATAATCCATAACTGAGATTTGGGGGCATAACCTATACTGTGATATACGACAATAATTTGGGGCATATCTTATACTGTGGATTACGACATAAGGGTTGGGGCATATAAATATGTAGGCTTAACAATTAGATTAAGAGGCACATGTAATGAAACTGTAATACTAAACCTGTTTATATCGGTGGGGGTTTATATGAACCTGTTAAATTGTGTAACAACCCTGAAATGCGAGCCAATTTAAAATTTTTATTTTGGCAATTTTAATGAATCTTGCATACTTAAAATGAATTATTTTAAATAATATCGACGAAAAATTTATTTTGACTAGAATTCGAACGTATATATTATATACGTCGTCGTTAGAATATAAATAATTATATATATTTATAAATAGAATTGAAAATGGCGCGGTAGTTCGATAATTCGATTTCAAACTTCAATTGAATGTACCGGGTGCAAAATAAACCGGATTTTAGCGAAACCAAAAATAATAGAATCTAATTGAGAATATCTTTCCAACGAATCCGAAAAATTGAGATTTCATAGCGGGAATCAAAAGATATGTCCAGTTGAAAATTCTGAATAGTCGCTATGGAATTCAGGCCCTTAAAAATGGAAATTTTACAAACGACCTCGGATTTCAACGAAACCACTTTTGTTGGGTCCGTGATGTCAAATTATTGTTAGGTTTCAAATTACATGATTTTTCGAATCAATATGTGAGCGTGGAAAAAAAAAGCGTTTGACCAGTTTCAGTTGATTTTAATCGACTAGAAAATGGCCATTTTTCAAACGTCTCAAAATTCGACGAAATTAGTTTTGTTAGGACCGTATCGTCAATAGGAAGCTAGAAAATATTTTTCTGGGATTTATAGAGTTAGTATGTGACCCCGGTAAATTGAAATGCGCGTCAAATTCAATATATAGAGTTATATGTTGATTTTGATGAAAACTGATTGAAATGATCGAATCAGCTTACGATACATCCCATTATGTTCGGAATGGGGGTAAAACGCTGCAGACGACAGGCGGTGGGCCACGTTTAGAGGTCGTATGAAAAAGTCAACTTTTTGAAATTAAAATAATTAAAAAAATAAAACCTCTCTCTCTTCTCCTTAAATCCCTCTAGCCCCCTCCCCTTCCGTTCAATTCATTTCAGAAATAAAAAAAGGGAGAAACCGCAGCCCCCCCGATCGATCGACGCCTTACTTCCCCCCTCCCCCCTCCCCCCCCCCCCCCTCGCGCCAGGCCGCGCCGCCCCCATCGCACCCCATCCTCCTCTTCTCCTTCTCTTCTTGTCCTCCTCTGCCAGAAAACTACAGCCCCCCCTTCGCTTGCGCTTCCCTCTCCTCTACCCCACGCAGCCGCCGCCACCCTGCTGAAACCCACCGCCGCCACTTCCTTAGCCCATCACCACTGACCGCGACCCCCATCCGCTAGCACCAACGCAGACGCCACCCAGAAGCGCGCAACCACCCCAAAGTCCGCTGGTAAATGCCTCTTTTAGATTATTTTAAATAATTAGGGTAATTTAATTAAGACAATAATGGTAAATCAGTTTTATATATGTATAAATTCACATTGAATTTATTTTCTGTTTTTTTTATATATAGATAAAAAGTTAGATTTTTACTATATAAAGTTTTAATGATATAAGCGTGTTAAAGATGCAATTTTTATATGGTAGAAATCATAAAGATGCGATTTTTATATGGTAGAAATCATAAAGATGCGATTTTTATATGGTAGAAATCATAAAGATGCGATTTTTATATGGTAGAAATCATAAAGATGCGATTTTTATATAGTAGAAGATATAAAAATACTTTTTTATATAAGTAGTGTATTGAAAATAAAATTTCTATATAATAGAGAATATAAAAATAAAATCTTTATATTTGAAAAGGCGAAATATTTACTTTTGAAAAGGAGAAATATTTATTTTTGAAAAGGCGAAATATTTATTTTTGAAAAGGCGAAATATTTATTTTTGAAAAGGCGAAATCTTTATAATTGAAAAGGCAGAATTTTTATCTATATAGTAACGATGTAAAAATAGAATTTTTATCTATATAGTAATGATGTAAAAATAGAATTTTTATCTATATAGTAACGATGTGAAAATAGAATTTTTATCTATATAGTAGCGGTGTAAAAATAGAATTTTTATCTATATAGTAGCGGTGTAAAAATAGAATTTTTATTTATATAGTAGCGGTGTAAAAATAGAATTTTTATCTATATAGTAGCAGTATAAAAATATGATTTTTATGTACATAGCAACAATATAAAAATATGATTTTTATATATGTAGTGACTACGGGCAACGAAAGTGACAAAAGGCGAGAACAGTGATGATTTCCTACATTAGAAGTGTCGTGGAGTTGGATTAGCTTTGGTGAGAACTTCTCACTCTAAATTTCTTTTTCTAGTTATATATATATATATATATATATACTAGGATGCAGACGGTGCTTAGCAGCACCCGACACCGGTCATCCACAGACCATGGATGGCTTGTTTGTTTGATTGATGTGTTGTGAAAATTGATTATGTTGTGGAACGATTGAATAATAAAATATTCTTGTGTTGAAAGGAAATAAAATATTTATATCGTTAAAAATATTTTATCGTTAAAAATATAATTTTTAACGTGAATGTGAGGAAATAAATAATTATAAACAAATCGGCCGATTTGATTATATACACTGATTTGACTGATATTGATTGGGACGATAAATTTCACACATCGCCCAACTGCACAAATAAAAATATGTGTTTGTTGATTTGAAACCCCACACGGGTGTTGGGATGATATTTGGGTACACTAATCCCAATTATTTAATTGTATGTCGATCGATTGGTCGACAGACTGTGTAAGCATTGATTGTTTATATTTGATGCTTATGTAGTTGTGTGGTGCACCTTGGATGATGGTTGATTGTTTATCATTGCTATTATACACATGTGGTGTATGGAATCCATATAATTAACATTATATGGTGATTGATTGGGCCTCATTCCAATCGGGAAAATAATGAATATTATAAAAGAAAATTCATGTGTTGAAACTATTTATGTGCTGAGTAAAATATTTTAATAATAAAAGTTACATCTTCATCATATTTAAAATTAGAACTACTTCACGGTGGAATCTGATTAAAAATCAAAAGATAGATACCATAATTTTATAAAATATTTTACATAACAAAAATAGTCGTGTGTTGAAAGAAATATAGATTCATGTGTTGAATAGAAGAAATATAGATTCATGCGTTGAATAGAAGAAATGTAGATTCATGTGTTGAATAGAATAAATATTCATTTGTTGAATAGAATAACGAATTTATTGAAATATATATAAAACCGTGTTGATTAGAGTTGCGCCATTTTGACGTGAACGATAGTTATATCGATTATATTCGTTTTTATAATGAATATAGAAAAGGTAGTGCTTTCAAAATATAACATTTTGAAAATATTATCATTTATATAGTAATGATAAGAAATATTCAATTTTGATTAGAAATTGAATATAGAGTTGAAATGGTTTTGAAAACGAATTTAAAACAATTTATAAAATACGTTTTAAAAAGGAAATCGACGAAATATATGTAATATATATATTATATATAATGGCCTGAATAGAACGCGCCGCGCCGCGGCAGTTCGTGAATTTGGACCATTGACTTCGAATTGACGTTGCGGGAGATCCGACCGTCGGATTCTCCTAAAACCGGAACCGTTGGGTTCGTATCGAAAAGAGCTTTCCAATGAATATTAGAAATTTGAAATTTAACGGTTGGATTTGGAATTATGTCCAAATCAAATTTGGAAAAGGTCACTATAAGTGCAGTTCGATGGCCGTTGATGAAAATCGACTGTACGGGCCTAGATAAAATTATTAAAAATATCTATAATTTGTGTAGAATCATAAGAAATGACTTGGGAAAAATGGGGCTGAAAAATTCTATATTTAAAAGGATAAAAATATATTTTTGTCAAAATGAACTAGTTTTGAACTAGAATTAAAATCAATTTATTTTTGAAATAAATAAATTGAATTTGAAAGTGATTTTAAAAATAATCAATATTCCCAATACGTGAATTGGACTGGAGTTGAATCGAAATTATCTTCGGAATATTTCGATGTTGGATTTCGTGACTATATAGATATTGTTATGGGAATTTGAAAGATATATTTTATATCGTTATTTTCAATACGATATTTGTTGGTTTCAGAATTTGATACTGAATATAAGCCGGTATATTTTCTATTCAAAGCCTTGTATTTAATATCAAATATGATTTGGGTTTATCGTGAATTGTGTTTTAGATGACATTGGTTCTTTAACCCAGTTAAAGGCAGGATGTTGATTTTTGAGAAGATTAAAACTAAGTGGAGTTTTAATGAATCTTCAATTAGATTGAAATGTGAATTAATAATTTAAATTATCAAATCTGAATGGTGATCGAGAATGGAGTACCGCCAGTTTTGCTCCAAAGCGATAGTTAAATCTTTAATTAGGTTTGAACGTGAAATGGTAATTAATTTTACCGATAATACTATGGTGTTAGATATGGAGTACTACCAGTTTTGCTCCATGGGATGAATAGGTTGGGATTGGGAAATAAAATAAATAATTACTTCGGTTTGGTTCGCTAATCCCGACTAGTTTGAAATGATATCCAAAGGAAGATTAAAGAATAAATTTAGAAGAATTTATCTTGGATAAAATTAATGGGAACCTCTCCCTAAGAATGTGATTTTGTGAATAAAAGAACATTCTGAATTGGAACGAGGCATTTGTTGTGTTTGTGTAACATTTGTTTATCATATACGTGGGTTATTCAGAAAGGCCGGGTTTATACCCATTCTGAATAACCAATTCGACGAGATGTCGAAGATGAAGACGGTGGTTGAAGACCGGAAGTCTTCACATCGTTTGGGTGATTACCGATGATCTCGAATGGGCTGTACACCCAAGATGAGGGAAACAGTTGGTGATCGTCCAGACGTACTTGAAGATGGATGGATATGCGAGGAAAGTGCCTCCGGTTTCGTTCAGACCCAGAACGAACTTGTAAATGGATTGTGTGTCTGACATTGGATTTTATTCTGTGTTGATTGATCTCTATTAAATATACATCTGTTTGGCGGTGGAGAATTTATTCTCTTGCTTAACACCCTTCTCTGAGACGTACGAGCTCAGAGGTTGTATATCTATGAACATTAGTCGCATGGAGTGAATTGCCAGTGTGGCACGCGTAAGTGGAAATTGACTAGGGCTTCTGTTGAAAAGCAAAGTCTTGTGGTTGATGATCAAAGCACGGCCTGTGTGGCGTAGCTTTGTGTATAGCGTGAATTCGCGAGCCTCACACCTCGGTATGAGTCAAAAATGGGATACAGACCCAAGGAGTGCACGACGTTTCTTTCTAGCTAAGGTGGTGTCAGTGACCTACCAGCCCTGACATTTATATACTTTTCACCTGTGTGGTTGTTGGATACGAGGCGCCTCGGATATAGGTCTGTAAGGACTGGGAAACGTGTGTTCAGGAATAACTAATCCTCAAAAGTAAGAGAGGACCGGCCTTGGAGGTTCCAAAGGATCATAGTGGGGTCCTGAGGCATTTGCTAGAGTGTCTCGAATCCCAGAGAAGCTTGCCCCTTGCCTCGACTCATGACGAAAATCCAATTTCCAATACGTGATATTGCGGTTTTAATTGTAGAACTAGTATGGCGACATGATATATGGTACCCATGCCGTCTATGATTGATATTTATGATTGAAATTGTTTTGACACTATACACCTATAATAGTATCAAATGATTTGTTTTAAACGTATCAAGCATTATTTGGCTATTATAAGGGAAAACCCTATCCTCCGGCTTGCGTTGCATTGTGTGATGGGACCTGGGTCTAATAATAGCTTCATTTTTCCAAAGAGCATTGCGATGTTTTGTTATATGCACTAGTATTCTTGGGAGGAAACCCGTTCCGTGTTATACGGCGTGGTCCCTTGAATTACTATCTTTTAAGGTAAAGTTTTAAATAACTATTTTAGTTCTCACACCAGTCACTTGACTGACCTGGAGATTATTGTTTTAACCTAAACTCTGGGTGCCCCTATTTTTGAAACGACCCGTAACTTCCCCGTAAAGGAAAGCGTCGGATAGTTCGAGAACAAGCCACAACAGAACGCATATAAAAGAACATTTCAATGTATATTTTACAACAATGCACCAGAATACAAGAATATACAGAGTATAAATGAATATTACACAGAAATATCAAGGATTTAAATTACATTTAAATACATAGCAGCGGAAAATAATACAATACACAACTAGAAGTAGATATACGGATACAAAGCTTTCCGGATATCGTTCCAGCTGTAAATCAGGATCCTGTGAATATAAATCTGCAAAACCAAAACTACTAGCTGCCCGTGTCAAAATAAGGGCACCCAGAGTTTAGGTTAAAACAATAAACTCCAGGTCAGTCATGGGACTGGTGTGAGAACTAAAACAGTTATTAATCTTTATTTGAAAGTTAGGTAAATCAAGGGACCACGCCGTATAACACGGAACGGGTTTCCTCCCAAGAATACCAGTGCATAAAACAAACAGCGCAATGCTAAATAAAGAAAAATGAAGCTGTTATAAGACCCAGGTCCTATCACACAATGCAACGCAAGCCGGGGGATAGGGTTTTCCCTTATAACAGCCAAAGAATGCTTGATATGTTTAAAACAAATCATTTGATACTATTATAAGTGCATAGTGTATAAAACAACTTCAAAACATAAGTATCAATCATAGGCGGCATGGGTACCATATATCATGTCGCCGTACTAGTTCTACAATTAAAACCGCAAATGTCACGTATTTGGAAATTGGGTTTCCATCTATGAACCGAGGCAAAAGATAGTCCTCAACCGATTCGTGACTCTCTAGCCCGAGCCACAGGCAAGCGCGCAGGCAAGCCTTTAGATCGTCAGGGCCGGTCCACCGATGTGGATTATTATGCCTGAACACTACGTTTCCCCACCCTATGGGGTGTAAGTCTGGTCCGTCTGCCGACCAGAATGCATCGGTCGAATCCGATATAACCGAGGCGCCTCGCAACAGCAACAACCACATAAGTCAAACTCGTCAGGGCGTGTAAAACCACTGACGCCACTTCTAGCTAGAAAGAAACGCAAGTCCTCCCTGAGGTCCGTCTCCCGTTTTTGGTTCATACCGGGTGTGAAACACGCGAAGTAAACGTTACACAAAGCTACGCCACAAAGGCCGTGCTTTGATCATCACTACAAGACTTTGCTTTTCAACAGAAGCCTCGATCAATTGCCACTTAGGCATGCCACACAGGCAATTCACTCCATGCGTTTGATATCCATCAATATATAACCCCTGAGCTCGTACGTCTCAGAGAAGGGCGTTAAGCAAGAGAATAAATTCTCCGCCGCCAAACAGATATATATTTAATAGAAATCAATCACACAGACTAAAATCCAATGTCAGACACACAGTCCATTTACAAGTCCGTTCTGGGGCTGAACGAAACCGGAGGCACCTAGTACCTCGCATATCCATCGATCTCCAAGTACGTCTGGACGATCACAAACTGTTTCCATCTTCTTGGGTGTACAGCCCAATCAAGATCATCAGTAATCACCCAAACGACGTGAAGACTTCTGGTCTTCGACCACCGTCTTCATCTTCGACACCACGTCGAATCAGTTATTCAGAATGGGATAAACCCGGTCTTTCTGAATAACTCGCGTATATATTATAAAAGTGTTACACAAACACAACATACGCCTCATTCCAATTCAGAATATTCTTTTATTCAAAATTTCCTATACTTTGGGAAAAGTTCCCATTAATTTTATCCAAGATAAATTCTTTAAATTTATTCTTTAATCTCCTTTGAATATCAATTCAAACTAGTCGGGATTAGCGAACCACACCGAAGTAATCATTTATTTTATTTCCCAACCCCAACCTATTCATCCCATGAAGTAAAACTGGTAGTACTTCATATCTAACACCACAGTGTTATCGGTAATTCGATTACCATTTCACGTTCAAATCTAATTAAAGATTTAACTATCGCCTGGAGTAAAACTGGTGATACTCCATTTTCGATCTTTTCAATCTAATTAAAGATTCATTAAAACTCCACTTAGTTTTAATCTTCAACTGGGTTAAAGAATCAGTGTCATTTAAAACACGATTCACGATAAACCCAAAATCACATTCCATTAATTATCGGGTTAAAGAACAAGTGTTATTTAAAACACTGTTCACGATAAACCCAAAAATCAATACCAATTCAATTCCAATTAAATATCATTTAATTGGTACACTTCATTAAATCTAAACAAAAAGATTTAATCTTTTCTCAACTGGGTTCAAGAACAGTGTTAGTGAAGACACCATTCACGACAAACCCAAATCACATTTGATATTCAATACAAGGTTCTGAATAGAAAATATACCGGCTTATATTCAATATCCAATTCTACGACTAACAAATATCTCATTGGAAATAACGATATATATATATATATCTTTCAAATTTCCATAACAACATCTGTATAATCACGAATTCCAACATCGAAACATTCCGAAGACAATTTCGATTCAATTCCACTCCAATGCAATCATTGGAAATTCTGGTTATTTTCAAAACCATTTCAAATTCAACTTATTTATTTAAAAATAAATAGAATTATAATTCTAGTTCAAAACTAGTTCATTTTGATAAAAATCTATTTTTATCTTTTCAAATATGGAGTTTTTCATCCCAAATCTTCACAAATCATTTCTTATGATTTTACACAAATTATTACTATTTTTAATAATTTTATCAAGGCCCGTACAGTCGATTTCCATCAATGGCCATCGAACTGCACTTACAGCGACCTTTTTCAAATTTGATTTGGACGTAACTCCAAATCCAACCGTTAGATTTCAAATTTCTAATATTCGTTAGAAAGCTCTTTTCGATACGAACCCAACGGTTCCGGTTTTAGGAGAATCCGACGGTCGGATCTCCCGTAATGTCCGTTTGAAATCAATGGTCGAAATTCGCGAACTGCCGCGGCGCGGCGCGTTCTATTCAGGCCATTATATTATATATATAATATATATAATATATACTTCGTCGATTTCTATTTAAAACGAATTATATAAATAGTTTTAAAATCGTTTCAAAAGCAATTTCAACTTTCCTTTCAATCCAAATCAAAATTGAATTCTTGTTTATAAATTCGTTTTAAAATTCATTTCTATCCAACTCAAATTTCAATTCAATTTGAATTCATTTCAATTCACTTTCAATTCATTTCGAAATCGTTTTCAATTCAATTCATTTCGAAATCGTTTTCAATTCAATTCATTTCGAAATCGTTTTCAATTCAATTCATTTCGAAATCGTTTTCAATTCAATTCATTTCGAAATCGTTTTCAATTCAATTCATTTCGAAATCGTTTTCAATTCAATTCATTTCGAAATCGTTTTCAATTCAATTCATTTCGAAATCGTTTTCAATTCAATTCATTTCGAAATCGTTTTCAATTCAATTCATTTCGAAATCGTTTTCAATTCAATTCATTTCGAAATATTCGATTTCAAAATTACTTTTTAGTATTCATTTTAAAATGAATAAAATCGATATAAATATCGTTCACGTCAAAATGGCGTCAATCTAATCAACACGGCTTCATATATTGATATTTTCAAATATTCCATTTCGAATATTTCTATTTCAAATATTTCTATTTTAAAACTGGAATGAGGCCCAATCAATTACCATATAAAGTTAATTATATGGATTTTCATACAACACATGTATAATAGCATTGAAAAATAATCAACCATCAACCAAAGTGCACTACACTGTATAAGCATCAAATATAGATATCTAACGCTTATAACAGCCTGTCAATCAATCGATCGACATATTTAATCAATCAGGATGAGTGAACTTCAAATTTCATCCCAACACCCGTGTGGGGTTTCAAACAATCAAACACAGATTTTATTTGTGCAGTTGGGCGATGTGCGAAATTTATCGTCCCAATCAATGTCTTTCAAATAGGTGTACACAAACAAACCGTCCGGTTTGTAAATGAATATTTTATTTTATTCACATTCACGTTAAAAATTATATTTTTAACGACAAAACATTTTATTCCAACATATGAATTTCTATTCAGTTCATTCTTTAAATAAAATGATATTTTTATTTTTCTAACTTATTTTAGAAAATTTCGGCGGCATAACGGCACGATACTAGAAACGGGACGAGGCCTAGCCTTATCCCCGGTCTAGTGAAGGCCCACGCCATTCACATATCAATCAAATTCACCAAACAACCAATTCAAATCAAGTCATCAAATTAATTTATGCAACCAAACAAACAAGTCCATGGTCTGTGGACGATTGTGTCGGGTGCTACTAAACACCGTCTGCATCCTAGTATATATATATATATATGTATAACTAGAATAAGAAATTTAGAGTGAGGAGTTCTCACAGATAGCTATCCAAGCTCCACGGCACTTCTAATGCAGGAAATCTTCGCCAACTCGCCTTTTTGTCGCTTTCGCCCGTATTCTCTACATATGTAAAAATCGAATTTTTACTTCGCTATTCAATATATAAAAATCATATTTTTATTTCGAAGTTCAATATATAAAAATCATATTTTTATTTCGAAGTTCAATATATAAAAATCATATTTTTATTTCGAAGTTCAATATATAAAAATCATATTTTTATTTCGAAGTTCAATATATAAAAATCATATTTTTATTTCGAAGTTCAATATATAAAAATCATATTTTTATTTCTAAAACAAATGCAAAATTCCTTTTAAAAACAAAGCTAATTTCATTTTAAAAATCTGTTCTATTTATATTTCAAAAATCATTTTTCTATGTTGTTCTTTCTATTTTTAAACAAAGTAAATTCCTATCTTCTATTTCAAAACATTGCTAATTTTATTTCAAAATTCAATGCTAATTTTATTTCAAAAACCAAACTATTTTTATTTCAAACACTTATGTTTATTTCTATTTTTAGAACCCATGTTTTTAAAACAAAGCGATTTCATAATAAAAAAACAATATTAATTTCAGATTTTTTTTCTTGATATACAAAAAAAAACGAAATCAGAAATTCACTTAATTAAATAAAACAACAAAAAAAAACTCACCGTTTCTTTTTGATTTGAAGGTCGGATTAAGGAGGTCTTGGTCGGAGGAGAGGGCGTCTGAGGGGGGAGGTCCTGCTGGCGGTCGGCAGCCTAGTGGCTCAGCGGCGGTTGGTGGTTGGGTCTCGGGTTTCTGGGGGGAATATGGGGTCGCGGCGCGATTTTTCAGAGAGCGAGAGGGAGCGAGAGCAGAGGGAAGGAGGGGGCTCGCGCCTTGAATCGAGGGGAGGCGACTGGTGGTGGGCGCGCCACTGGGAGGCGAGGGCGGCGGCTTCTTCCCCCCCCCCCCCCCCGACGATCCCCTTTTTTTTTCTTTTTCTTTTTTTTTTCATCTGACAATTTGATTTTTGAAGGGGGGGGCCAGAGTATATGGAAGGAGAAAGAGGGAATTCTTTTTATTTATTTATTATTATTTAATTATTTAATTTCTAAAAAAGGTACTTTTACATACGACCTCGAAACGAGGCCCACCGCCTATCGTCCATAGCATTTTACCCCCATTCCGAACACAATGGGATATGCATCGTAGGTTGATTTGATCGTTTCGATTAGTTTCCTTTGAATTTACATTTAAATCTCTATATTGAATTTTAAACGTACATTTCAAATTACCGGGGTCACATACTAACTAGAAAAATTCCTGAAAAATATTTTCTAGCTTCGTATTGACGATACGGTCCTAACAAAACTAGTTTCGTCGAATTCTGAGACCGTTAGAAAAATGGCCAATTTCCAGTCGATTAAAATCAACTGAAACCGGTCAAACGCGTTTTCCTTTGCCACGCTCACATATTGAGTCAGAAAATTATGAAATTTGGGATCTAACAATAATTTGACATCACGGACCCAACAAAACTGGTTTCGTCGAAATCCGAGGTCATTTGCAAAATGTCCATTTTTAAGGGCCTGAATTCCATAGCGACTATTCAGAATTTTCAACTGGACATATCTTTTGATTCCCGCTACGAACTTTCAATTGGTCGGACTCGTTGGAAAGATATTATCAATTAGATCCTATCATTTTTGGTTTCACTAAAATCCGGATTGTTTTGCATCCGGTACATTCAATTGAAGTTTGAAATCGAATTATCGAACTACCGCGCCATTTTCAATTCTATTTATAATTATATATAATTATTTTTATTCTAACGACGACGCGTATAAATATATACGTTCGAATTCTATTCAAAATAAATTTCTCGTCGATTTTATTTAAAATAATCTATTTTAAATATTCAAATTCAGCTAAAATTGCCAAAATAAAAATTTCAAACTGGCTCGCATTTTCCGGGTTATTACAATCTCCCCCACTTAAAACTTTTCGTCCCCGAAAAGGAACAAAGTCGAAAGTGGTTTGATTAATCAACTCTACGCTCGATCTGGCTTCCATTCTCCAACTCTTTAGTTTATGAGAATTTTCCAATTCTTCAAAAATTTGGCTAACACCCTAAATTTTCGAAAAATTTCGCCATAACCTCCCCTGCACCGGGAGCATCGGGGAATTTCAAATAGCTTCCCCGGTCCTTCAGATCTCAAAAAGAAAAAGAAAAAGCCAAGCGGCTAGCCAATAGGCTCATAAAATCATCATCACCCAAACAAAACAGTAAATTATGTAGTAAACATGTACCTATTTGTCGGGCAAACAAATTTTATTCTCTGCTCTAGCCTCCTTGCTATGACCTGTTCAATGATATATATGTATATGCAAGCAAATGCGACTAATTTTCAATATCGTTCAATATTTGATACAATTAGGCTAAATGGTTCAAAATTAGCAAACAAATAAACAAACAACACAAACATCAATCAATTAGTTGATTAGCTTTTCAAATTGATAATTTTGATACATATACAAAAATCAGGTTTTTGATGCCAAATCACAACAATAGGCCCTATCTAATTTTGGTTCTCACACCAGTCTAATGGAAACATATAGAAATCACACCTTCGAAACACGAATACCAATTCTGATGATGTTCGAACTATCGTCAGAATCATCTACGGGCGACTAGAGTGTGATTCTATATCTATCCAGTATATTGAAATTTCAAATACACGTGGATCAGACGTATACGCAAAATCTTTATATACTGGACTGTCCAACTCAATATAAATAGATAATCAAATACGAATAGTTGATTTCAAAACAAAAATTGTTTTCATTTGAAAAATATACTCTTCACACTCGTTCTAGGATACTACTGATCCCATCTCTAACGAGTCATTCTAATTGGATATTACTAATCCAATATCTGATGAATTCTTTCGTAGGGTTCTAATGTGCCTTATTCTCTGAGCTTTGTAAACCAAAGCTCTGATACCAAATGAAACGACCCGTAACTTCCCCGTAAAGGAAAGCGTCGGATAGTTCGAGAACAAGCCACAACAGAACGCATATAAAAGAACATTTCAATGTATATTTTACAACAATGCACCAGAATACAAGAATATACAGAGTATAAATGAATATTACACAGAAATATCAGGGATTTAAATTACATTTAAATACATAGCAGCGGAAAATAATACAATACACAACTAGAAGTAGATATACGGATACAAAGCTTTCCGGATATCGTTCCAGCTGTAAATCAGGATCCTGTGAATATAAATCTGCAAAACCAAAACTACTAGCTGCCCGTGTCAAAATAAGGGCACCCAGAGTTTAGGTTAAAACAATAAACTCCAGGTCAGTCATGGGACTGGTGTGAGAACTAAAACAGTTATTAATCTTTATTTGAAAGTTAGGTAAATCAAGGGACCACGCCGTATAACACGGAACGGGTTTCCTCCCAAGAATACCAGTGCATAAAACAAACAGCGCAATGCTAAATAAAGAAAAATGAAGCTGTTATAAGACCCAGGTCCTATCACACAATGCAACGCAAGCCGGGGGATAGGGTTTTCCTTTATAACAGCCAAAGAATGCTTGATACGTTTAAAACAAATCATTTGATACTATTATAAGTGCATAGTGTATAAAACAACTTCAAAACATAAGTATCAATCATAGGCGGCATGGGTACCATATATCATGTCGCCGTACTAGTTCTACAATTAAAACCGCAAATGTCACGTATTTGGAAATTGGGTTTCCATCTATGAACCGAGGCAAAAGATAGTCCTCAACCGATTCGTGACTCTCTAGCCCGAGCCACAGGCAAGCGCGCAGGCAAGCCTTTAGATCGTCAGGGCCGGTCCACCGATGTGGATTATTATGCCTGAACACTACGTTTCCCCACCCTATGGGGTGTAAGTCTGGTCCGTCTGCCGACCAGAATGCATCGGCCGAATCCGATATAACCGAGGCGCCTCGCAACAGCAACAACCACATAAGTCAAACTCGTCAGGGCGTGTAAAACCACTGACGCCACTTCTAGCTAGAAAGAAACGCAAGTCCTCCCTGAGGTCCGTCTCCCGTTTTTGGTTCATACCGGGTGTGAAACACGCGAAGTAAACGTTACACAAAGCTACGCCACAAAGGTCGTGCTTTGATCATCACCACAAGACTTTGCTTTTCAACAGAAGCCTCGATCAATTGCCACTTAGGCATGCCACACAGGCAATTCACTCCATGCGTTTGATATCCATCAATATATAACCCCTGAGCTCGTACGTCTCAGAGAAGGGCGTTAAGCAAGAGAATAAATTCTCCGCCGCCAAACAGATATATATTTAATAGAAATCAATCACACAGACTAAAATCCAATGTCAGACACACAGTCCATTTACAAGTCCGTTCTGGGGCTGAACGAAACCGGAGGCACCTAGTACCTCGCATATCCATCGATCTCCAAGTACGTCTGGACGATCACAAACTGTTTCCATCTTCTTGGGTGTACAGCCCAATCAAGATCATCAGTAATCACCCAAACGACGAGAAGACTTCTGGTCTTCGACCACCGTCTTCATCTTCGACACCACGTCGAATCAGTTATTCAGAATGGGATAAACCCGGTCTTTCTGAATAACTCGCGTATATATTATAAAAGTGTTACACAAACACAACATACGCCTCATTCCAATTCAGAATATTCTTTTATTCAAAATTTCCTATACTTTGGGAAAAGTTCCCATTAATTTTATCCAAGATAAATTCTTTAAATTTATTCTTTAATCTCCTTTGAATATCAATTCAAACTAGTCGGGATTAGCGAACCACACCGAAGTAATCATTTATTTTATTTCCCAACCCCAACCTATTCATCCCATGAAGTAAAACTGGTAGTACTTCATATCTAACACCACAGTGTTATCGGTAATTCGATTACCATTTCACGTTCAAATCTAATTAAAGATTTAACTATCGCCTGGAGTAAAACTGGTGATACTCCATTTTCGATCTTTTCAATCTAATTAAAGATTCATTAAAACTCCACTTAGTTTTAATCTTCAACTGGGTTAAAGAATCAGTGTCATTTAAAACACGATTCACGATAAACCCAAAATCACATTCCATTAATTATCGGGTTAAAGAACAAGTGTTATTTAAAACACTGTTCACGATAAACCCAAAAATCAATACCAATTCAATTCCAATTAAATATCATTTAATTGGTACACTTCATTAAATCTAAACAAAAAGATTTAATCTTTTCTCAACTGGGTTCAAGAACAGTGTTAGTGAAGATACCATTCACGACAAACCCAAATCACATTTGATATTCAATACAAGGTTCTGAATAGAAAATATACCGGCTTATATTCAATATCCAATTCTACGACTAACAAATATCGCATTGGAAATAACGATATATATATATATCTTTCAAATTTCCATAACAACATCTGTATAATCACGAATTCCAACATCGAAACATTCCGAAGACAATTTCGATTCAATTCCACTCCAATGCAATCATTGGAAATTCTGGTTATTTTCAAAACCATTTCAAATTCAATTTATTTATTTAAAAATAAATAGAATTATAATTCTAGTTCAAAACTAGTTCATTTTGATAAAAATCTATTTTTATCTTTTCAAATATGGAGTTTTTCATCACAAATCATTTCTTATGATTTTACACAAATTATTACTATTTTTAATAATTTTATCAAGGCCCGTACAGTCGATTTCCATCAATGGCCATCGAACTGCACTTACAGCGACCTTTTTCAAATTTGATTTGGACGTAACTCCAAATCCAACCGTTAGATTTCAAATTTCTAATATTCGTTAGAAAGCTCTTTTCGATACGAACCCAACGGTTCCGGTTTTAGGAGAATCCGACGCTCGGATCTCCCGTAATGTCCGTTTGAAATCAATGGTCGAAATTCGCGAACTGCCGCGGCGCGGCGCGTTCTATTCAGGCCATTATATTATATATATAATATATATAATATATACTTCGTCGATTTCTATTTAAAACGAATTATATAAATAGTTTTAAAATCGTTTCAAAAGCAATTTCAACTTTCCTTTCAATCCAAATCAAAATTGAATTCTTGTTTATAAATTCGTTTTAAAATTCATTTCTATCCAACTCAAATTTCAATTCAATTTGAATTCATTTCAATTCACTTTCAATTCATTTCGAAATCGTTTTCAATTCAATTCATTTCGAAATCGTTTTCAATTCAATTCATTTCGAAATCGTTTTCAATTCAATTCATTTCGAAATCGTTTTCAATTCAATTCATTTCGAAATCGTTTTCAATTCAATTCATTTCGAAATCGTTTTCAATTCAATTCATTTCGAAATCGTTTTCAATTCAATTCATTTCGAAATATTCGATTTCAAAATTACTTTTTAGTATTCATTTTAAAATGAATAAAATCGATATAAATATCGTTCACGTCAAAATGGCGTCAATCTAATCAACACGGCTTCATATATTGATATTTTCAAATATTCCATTTCGAATATTTCTATTTCAAATATTTCTATTTTAAAACTGGAATGAGGCCCAATCAATTACCATATAAAGTTAATTATATGGATTTTCATACAACACATGTATAATAGCATTGAAAAATAATCAACCATCAACCAAAGTGCACTACACTGTATAAGCATCAAATATAGATATCTAACGCTTATAACAGCCTGTCAATCAATCGATCGACATATTTAATCAATCAGGATGAGTGAACTTCAAATTTCATCCCAACACCCGTGTGGGGTTTCAAACAATCAAACACAGATTTTATTTGTGCAGTTGGGCGATGTGCGAAATTTATCGTCCCAATCAATGTCTTTCAAATAGGTGTACACAAAAAAACCGTCCGGTTTGTAAATGAATATTTTATTTTATTCACATTCACGTTAAAAATTATATTTTTAACGACAAAACATTTTATTCCAACATATGAATTTCTATTCAGTTCAATCTTTAAATAAAATGATATTTTTATTTTTCTAACTTATTTTAGAAAATTTCGGCGGCATAACGGCACGATACTAGAAACGGGACGAGGCCTAGCCTTATCCCCGGTCTAGTGAAGGCCCACGCCATTCACATATCAATCAAATTCACCAAACAACCAATTCAAATCAAGTCATCAAATTAATTTATGCAACCAAACAAACAAGTCCATGGTCTGTGGACGATTGTGTCGGGTGCTACTAAACACCGTCTGCATCCTAGTATATATATATATATATGTATAACTAGAATAAGAAATTTAGAGTGAGGAGTTCTCACAGATAGCTATCCAAGCTCCACGGCACTTCTAATGCAGGAAATCTTCGCCAACTCGCCTTTTTGTCGCTTTCGCCCGTATTCTCTACATATGTAAAAATCGAATTTTTACTTCGCTATTCAATATATAAAAATCATATTTTTATTTCGAAGTTCAATATATAAAAATCATATTTTTATTTCGAAGTTCAATATATAAAAATCATATTTTTATTTCGAAGTTCAATATATAAAAATCATATTTTTATTTCGAAGTTCAATATATAAAAATCATATTTTTATTTCGAAGTTCAATATATAAAAATCATATTTTTATTTCTAAAACAAATGCAAAATTCCTTTTAAAAACAAAGCTAATTTCATTTTAAAAATCTGTTCTATTTATATTTCAAAAATCATTTTTCTATGCTGTTCTTTCTATTTTTAAACAAAGTAAATTCCTATCTTCTATTTCAAAACATTGCTAATTTTATTTCAAAATTCAATGCTAATTTTATTTCAAAAACCAAACTATTTTTATTTCAAACACTTATGTTTATTTCTATTTTTAGAACCCATGTTTTTAAAACAAAGCGATTTCATAATAAAAAAAACAATATTAATTTCAGATTTTTTTTCTTGATATACAAAAAAAAACGAAATCAGAAATTCACTTAATTAAATAAAACAACAAAAAAAAACTCACCGTTTCTTTTTGATTTGAAGGTCGGATTAAGGAGGTCTTGGTCGGAGGAGAGGGCGTCTGAGGGGGGAGGTCCTGCTGGCGGTCGGCAGCCTAGTGGCTCAGCGGCGGTTGGTGGTTGGGTCTCGGGTTTCTGGGGGGAATATGGGGTCGCGACGCGATTTTTCAGAGAGCGAGAGGGAGCGAGAGCAGAGGGAAGGAGGGGGCTCGCGCCTTGAATCGAGGGGAGGCGACTGGTGGTGGGCGCGCCACTGGGAGGCGAGGGCGGCGGCTTCTTCCCCCCCCCCCCCCCCCCGACGATCCCGTTTTTTTTTTTATTTCATCTGACAATTTGATTTTTGAAGAGGGGGGGCCAGAGTATATGGAAGGAGAAAGAGGGAATTCTTTTTTTTATTTATTATTATTTAATTATTTAATTTCTAAAAAAGGTACTTTTACATACGACCTCGAAACGAGGCCCACCGCCTATCGTCCATAGCATTTTACCCCCATTCCGAACACAATGGGATATGCATCGTAGGTTGATTTGATCGTTTCGATTAGTTTCCTTTGAATTTACATTTAAATCTCTATATTGAATTTTAAACGTACATTTCAAATTACCGGGGTCACATACTAACTAGAAAAATTCCTGAAAAATATTTTCTAGCTTCGTATTGACGATACGGTCCTAACAAAACTAGTTTCATCGAATTCTGAGACCGTTAGAAAAATGGCCAATTTCCAGTCGATTAAAATCAACTGAAACCGGTCAAACGCGTTTTCCTTTTCCACGCTCACATATTGAGTCAGAAAATTATGAAATTTGGGATCTAACAATAATTTGACATCACGGACCCAACAAAACTGGTTTCGTCGAAATCCGAGGTCATTTGCAAAATGTCCATTTTTAAGGGCCTGAATTCCATAGCGACTATTCAGAATTTTCAACTGGACATATCTTTTGATTCCCGCTACGAACTTTCAATTGGTCGGACTCGTTGGAAAGATATTATCAATTAGATCCTATCATTTTTGGTTTCACTAAAATCCGGATTGTTTTGCATCCGGTACATTCAATTGAAGTTTGAAATCGAATTATCGAACTACCGCGCCATTTTCAATTCTATTTATAATTATATATAATTATTTTTATTCTAACGACGACGCGTATAAATATATACGTTCGAATTCTATTCAAAATAAATTTCTCGTCGATTTTATTTAAAATAATCTATTTTAAATATTCAAATTCAGCTAAAATTGCCAAAATAAAAATTTCAAACTGGCTCGCATTTTCCGGGTTATTACAATTTTCCACACGGGCAGCTAGTAGTTTTGGTTTTGCAGATTTATATTCACAGGATCCTGATTACTGATGGAACGATGCTCAGAAAGCTCTGTATCCGTGTATCACTTTCAGTTGTGTTTTGTATATTTTTCCGTTGCTATGTAAATTATTGTAATCACTGATATTTATCGAATGTATTTTATTCATTTATACTCTGTATATTCTTGTATCTGATGGAATTGTTGTAATAACAATGAAATGTTCTTCCATCTGTGTTCTATTTTGTCCTGTTCTCAAAGTATCCGTGCTTTCCTTCACGGGGAAGTTACGGGTCCTTACAAATTGGTAGAGGTTACGTAAACATGTTTCAATCTGTGGGGGCTAAGTGAATATGTTAAATCAGGGGGGTTATACGAAACCGATAAACTTAATCTGCTTTATATTTTGGGGTTATGCAGGCTTTTTAAACTGTTAGGCATAACCTGTCAAAATCCTAGTAGTGGGGATGCAAGCCTAGGGGGTGGCTTGTATAATCTGTGGTGTGGGACCCGCACCAGTCAGTAACCTATACAGGTATCAAAGGGAGACCCCGCACTAGGTAGGGGTTGGGGGACACTTACTGAGCTGATTATAAGAGGTTCATATGAGAAGAGGTGTTCTGATAGCGCGTTCAATCGGAATCATGTGCGTGCATGGGTCTGGATTGCTTAGGGATAATAAGACGCTATAACACCTGTAGATATGGCTGTCTATATGGGGTTTGCCACTTTAGGGAATGATACGTCCTACTGTGGGGCCGATACAGCGTATTTACGGGATAGGTAGTCAATCGATTGGGGGTAGTAATTAGGGTACATCTAGTCCTTCCTGTTTAGATGCCCGTTATTTATGGTTGGGGTAGCACCCGTTATTTATATGTTGGGGTACCTATTATTACTATTTTGGGTAAAACCCGTTAGTAGAAGTATACCTAAGTCTACCATTATGTTTATATAGGGATCATATCTGTTATACTAGTATTGGTGCAGAGAAAAGTATTTGAGAAGTGTAATCTGTTCTATTCATCCTGCTTATCATGTTCAGTCTGTTATACCTATCATATGATACTGTTATTTCTCATTCAGTTTATATGCCTATCATGATGCTTTTAATTATTTATATGCTAAAAGTAACTGGACTCGCTAGACTTATGTCTGACCCATTTGTTTCCTTTTCTCTCTCTTCCTTTCCCCCCAGGTTCTTAGGGTGGGAGTCCTCATGCTTGATTAGGATTCTCTCTTCTGTTTCTGCTTGGATTTTGGATTTTCTTCGATGTACTGCTTTGACTATTTGTCTACTATGTTATGGCTCTTTTTGGGGACTATGATTTTATATTTATTTACACTGATGGTTTTAGTACAAGGCAGATACTTTTATTAATGTAATTGGTTTTCAGTATTTCAGACTGATGTTGTAACCGGATTTTTGACCATGATGTTTTCTGTTGTAAAATAAAGTTTTAAATTTCCGCTACTATTTTATATGTGTCTTGTAATGTTTATGTTTCCGTTTGCCTATAACGCCTCACGGAACTTAATGCATTCTGTTAAAGCATGACATTAACGGACGTGGTGTGTCATAGAGTGTTACATTTTGAGATACTATATGGTGGAATTGAAGTAGATGAAAGTAACTTCGTGTCGGAGAAGATGATTCACAAATCGGAGTTCGTAAATGAAGGTTACAAGAGTTGAAGTGCACGGTTTCAGCAGGATGTCCTAATAGACGTCTGTCGTAGGCATGACAAACGTCCAAGGGTACAGGGTGGAGTTTCCTGAGAGTTGCGACAAACGTCAGTCATCATGGACATATGTCGGTGCTGAAACAGGAGGCTCGACAGACATCCGAGGGAAATTGGACCGACATTTGTTGGTGCAGGAAATGATTTCCCGAGACTTGTGACAGACGTCACTTCAGGACAAACGTCTGTCAATTTGGGACATACGTCAGTGCTGGAACAAAGATGTTTCCTAGGAAGGGAGAAACGATTGTCACCAGAACGATAGACGTCTGAGGCGACTTACGGGCAGTTTCAGGCTGAGGGCCTGGCCGGTTGATTTGTGGAGATTCTAGGGGCAATTTGGGCAATTGTTGCATTCTATTCTCTCCCTATATAAGCTACTTTCAGGATTATGTCATGTGTACCCGAAAAGGGATTAAGATCTAGGTTTATTCTAATTAGGGTTTTGGCAGCCCTAATCATCTTCAATTCTTTATCTATAAAACAAAATTTTTCTGGCGAATTTGATCATTGTAATCAATCTCTTGTACTCTTCTATTGTTATTAATAAAAGGTTCTCTCTCAAAGTGGACATACATTGACAAGACGTGGTGGAACCACTATAAATCCCTATATGATTTATTTATCGTTATTGCTCCCTTGTTTCCTCTTGTTTGGTGATCGAGATTGGTATTGGATTGGATTGAGATATTGTTTGGTTGTTTTTGCACCTTTACCACGATCTCATCTTTCACCGGGTTGAGGGTTTTGATTTGAGCAATTTTGAGTCGAATTTCTCCACAACATGGACCTTACACTGCACCATATATGCAAATTTGGCTGTTTTTTGGGTCGTATTTACTGCAATTAGACACGGCTCAATGCCATATTAAATAATGACATGTTTAATTATTAGATACGACCATAAGCCTTATCAAAACCACATATTTGATATGGCTTTAAGCCGTATCTAAAGTATAAATAGATAGGTTGTAAACTGTATCTCACTACAAATAACATATGACTTTAAGCCGTATCTAATTTATAACTAGATACGAATACAAACCGTATCTAAATAATCTATAGATACCAATATATACAAAAGGACAATAAATATCATGCAAACTCTATTTGACAAATTATAACATGAAATGAAACAATGGTACGAAATATTTTATACCAATCCAACAACATATATAATGATACATAGTGTTTCATTACATTACAATAAAGAAGATACATGTTGTTTCATTACATTACAATAAAGAAGATACATGTTGTTTCATTACATTACATTAAAGAAGATACATATTGTTTCATATATAATGTTTCATAATTACATTACAATAAATAAGGTAAACTAGGTATTTTAGCAACTTCGGCGATCACTCTCCGCTTTTCAACTTCGGCGATCGACCACTTTGATCCGCTTTTTAGATGAACTAATCCATTCACCAAGATAAAGGTTTGAACTTTCTGGTTAAGAATTTATTGGGTGATCAACTAGGTGGATGCATTTTAGCTCATGCGCCTAGTTCAGGTATTCATGTTAACTTATGCATTTAACTAAGCGCTAGGACTAGCAAAAAGGATAATATCAAATGTCATATGCTGCTTCACTAAACCTTAGCAAAAAGCATTTGACACTTAATATTATGCTCTTTGCTAGTTCGAGCGCTTAGTTGAATGCATAAGTTATGATAGATACCTGAACCGACAGCGTGAGCTAAAGTGCATCCACCTGGTGAATCATCCAGTAATTCTTAACCAGAAATTTAAAGCCTTCAACTTTAAATAAAATGAGTGGGCGGAATATGAAGTAGGTTGAAATTATTAATATATATTTAAAGAGATCGGGATCGGCTATTGTCATACCCTCTGCCAATACCGAAAACCACTTTAACAACTGTGTACTCGGTGGAGTTCTAGAATGAAGTACGTTGGTTTGGCGAACGCTACTGGAATGCAGTAAGAGAACGATGATGGATGTCCTTGACCTTCAGGTCATAATTAAAATGACTAAAATAGGGCAATACTGGGCCAAGTGGGGTTAGCTACCTCCATCGACAACACTTCTTTCTTTATTACTATAGTCCCTCAGTTGATTAGATTTGATAGATGTGCATCCTTGATTCGGGAGTGTTGTTCGAGGTGGGCGGTAGTCGTGGCTATACGTTACCACCAGTCCGGTCATGCAACTAGTATATTCCTACCCTGGGCATTCCTCGTGTGCCTTGTCATATTATCCTGATCGAGCCCCATACAACTTTGATTTGTACCGTACCAATGGAGTGCCATCTGATAGCCACTGCGTTATTATGGACTTTACAGTATCTATATAGACTACAGTATTATAAACAATGTAAGAGTAATAATGGTAATCCCTCTTACGCTATTTTGATAATTTGTATTTCCCGTAGACACTATTATAATAGCGTATTATATTATATGATATTAGTTTAACTGATCCATAAAGGGTAGTGATCCCAAACATCCTTTAAGTTACTGATGCATTTCAATGAACATTTCATTTGAGTTGATTTACTTCCATGAGAATGTTAGTCCCGATCTGAGTTATTTTGTTTTGCATTATTGCTCGGGTCAGATCGAGTATTACAGTGTTGAGATTTCACCTTTTGAAGCTAGAGACTGTTGAAGATACCACGTCTATTTGTTGATTCAGGTTATTTCCCCTTTGTATTATAAATTCTTGTATTTAGGCTTTCGCTGTATTATTTATGTAAACTCTAATGTAAAATTTTATTTAGTAGCTTCATGAACTACTATTGTATTATGTATTTTCCGCTGTGAGATGTTATATTGCTTTGTATCTGTGATCTGTGATTTATTCTATTCAACTCAAAGCTAAAGCTTTGATAAACCTGGCTCTGATACCACATGTAACGTACTGCCTTTCGTCCACTTCAAGCTGGTAATTAAACCAACTCGAACCGTTTGAAATGACAGAATGTTATTAGCTTTTGAGTTAAATAGAATAAATCACAGAATCACAGATCACAAACACAGAGTAATATAATATCTCGCGGCGGGAAATACATAATAAAATAGTAGTTCATGAAGCTACTAAATAAAATTTTACAACAGAGTTTACATAAATAATACAATAGAATTCTAATACAATGTCTTCTAATACATAAATAAATAATAAATATATGAAACAGAACGACAAGAGCTGAACTTGAACAACTGAATGGGTAGATATATGTGAGCAGATTTGATATAAACTCCAAACTCTAGGGTGAATCTCAAAGCTGTAATACTCAATCTGGCCCCAGCAATAATGCAAAAACAAACTACTCAGATCAGGACTAACATTCTCATGGAAATAAATCAACTCAAATGAAATGTTCAATGAAATGCATCAGTAACTTAAAGGATGCTTGGGATCACCATCCTCTAAGGATCCGTTAAACTAATATCATATAATACAATACGCTATTATAATAGTGTCTATGGTTAAATATAAAATATTAAAATAGCGTAAGCGGGATTACATTTTTGTCCCTACACCGTTTATAATACCGTAGTCTATATAGATACCGTAAAGTCCATAGTAACATAGTGGCTATCAGAGGGTACTCCATAGTTACAGTACAAATCAAATCGTAGGGGCTCGATCAGGATAATATGATAAGGCACACGAGGAATACCAACGGTAGGATTCTACCGATGCACGCCCGTAACCTATGGTAACGCATAGCCGCGACTACCGCCCACCTCGAAACACACTCCCAAAATCAAAGGTGCACCAATCAAATAAAAAGTAATAGGTATGGGTTCGAAGAAGTGTGTCCGATAGGAGGGGCTACCTCACTTAATCACGGTATAACGCCTATTTTAGTCATTTTAATTATGACTCGAAAGTCAAGGCTATCCATCATCATTCTATTTCTTCAATCCAGTAATCACCTCCGAATCATCCTACTTCATTCTAGAACTCCACCGCGTACACAGTTGTTAAAGTGGTTTTCGGTATTGGCAGAGAGTGTGGCAATATCCGATCTCGGTCTCTTTAACAACCAAATGTTTACATTTTTCACATCGTGGTCATTATTTTATAAATCACTTTATAAAATAGTTTATAAGAAATCTCAGATTCGAATTTGAAATCAAAATTAAATGTCTAACTTCGAATATATTCAATTTCAAAAACAACTCACTTAAATTGCTTAAATCGCTTAAATCTCTTAAATCGAATCGATTTAGAAAACTATATCGTAGAGTAACATTCACATAGAGACCTTCGATTTAACATGACTTATATTCAAAACATAAATTAAAGACATCAAATGCCATTTTAAATCAAATCTAAAATATTTAACATTGAAGATATTTAATTTGATTTATTTTCTAATTAATTTTAGTATTTTATAAAATTATATATGTGTATATATATATATATATTCTCAAAGTTAACTTTTCTTTTATATATTTTATATAAACTTTGGTTATAAACCTAAGATGGATAAGTTAAGACTTCGCGATTTTAATTCGAGATTAAAAATTTAAATTTATATAACGATATTTATTTAACGTATGAATCCATATAAGATATGAAATTCAGAAATTGTATCCGAATTGATTTGAACTTATAAGAGATGAACTAGAATTGTGAAATCGATTTAATGTTGAATCTTTCGAATTTAAGTGAAGAGGCTTCGTTGGTGGATCACCCGGTAAATTATTAACTAGAATATACATGCATCATCTTCGTCTATACTTGCAATCTAATTTGCTTTAGAACAATGAATCAGTATATACATATACAAAACACACACACACAGACATATACCAAACACAGACATATACAACACACACACACACACAGACATACACAACACACACGCAGATACACTGCATACATATACAACATAGACATAGTCACACAGACACACACACTGCACACATATATAGACACAAATAAACAATCATACACTGCACACACATACACATATACACTGCACAAATATACAACACACACGGCTCGTCGTACAAGATTTCAAGTACAAGACTGCAAACATTACAACAATTCAGGTATATAGATTGAATTGGTACTAGTCGACTAATCGTGATCGACTAATCATGATCGACCAATTCAGGTATACATATTGAATTCAGGTATACACCAATTCAAGTATAAGACTTCAACTACTAGTCGACTAATCGTAATTGAGCCATCGACTTGCATGCTTCCTTTATGGTCAAACACAAGGTGTCAAAGCACAAGGAAGCGAATATTTACATGATAGCAGCAACTATAAACTGAATGATAAGGAAAATGTGTAACATGCACAATGACATCAATCACAAGTACTAAGGATATGGCAGATCCACATAGGTGTAACATGCACATAAGTAAGTGATATAACTCAAGTTATACAAGTCACAAAAAATGGCTCAGTGACAAGAAAGTGAGTAATTAAGAAAGATAACAAGCAAGTATAGTATCAGTTTCTATCATAAGAATGCAAACACAAGGCAGAATTGCATGCACAAGGAAATGACATCAATTAAGCAAAGGCAACAAGGAATGGAAATACAGTGCACATATAAAAGCACAGTAGCATCACAACAAGCCAAGCAAGGTCAAGGGTTCAAGCACAAGTGGCATGCATTCAAAGCTCATTAATATATGTAGTTAAAACCAAAAAAATGAAATATAAGTTATTCACCCTATTTTACACAAAAGGGTAATAATATAGGTGAAAACACGTTATAAATGACCAATCAAACATGTAAGGCATGGAGCAGTCCCATGCTTAAGTAGTAAACAAGGTCGTCCCACACATGAATTGTGCACAGCAAGGCAACAAAGGATGTTCCATTACAATAGGGAAGTCACAGGAAACTCAAGGATATACACAATTGCATTTTCCATTCAAACACAAGGGAAAGCTGAAATTAAGTAACATACGAACAAAGAGGCAAGATTTAACTTGTATACATATACACAATTCAGTTTCAAAACTAGACAAGGGAAGCAAGACACAACATAAAGCAACAAAAATCCTATTTCAAAACTAGGCAAATGGAAGCAAGACACATGCATGGCACATGAACACAGCCCATGCATATGTAGATAAATATACTCACACAAATACCTGTGCTCTCTCACACAAATACTAGTGCAAACACAAGAACAGGCAGAAGGTGATCATTATTCAGAACTATACACTTCAAATGACAGTGTGTAGGGATTTATGTTAGCATAAGTTTAAGGCAGCATGTGACATATGTATAAATCAAAGGTGTATCTCAGTGTAAAAACGAGGTAAACAAGCACATGCACATATATCTATCTTTCATATTTTTAAACAAAGGCATGGAAAATCAAATTAAACAAAATTTAAACCCAATTCAAATTCAAATTAAACCATGAGCTAATACTCACGTTCAGTGGCGACGAGAAAGATGGACAACGGTGGACTGAAGGTTCGCCGGTGGGCTGAAGTCAGCGCGAGCTGACGATGGACAACGGTGGACTGGGCTTCGAGCAGTGGATAGTTTATTGAAAAAGCAAGATGGTGTGTCGAGTTCCAAAGCCCTAATTTGAGTTTTCCATCACCATGGAAATTAGAAAGAGGGAAGCCGTCTGTAAGTTTTGAAGTGTCAAAACAAGATGGTGCCAAAAAGAAAATAGTGGGGAAAAAATATGATATGGATTTCATACGGCCCAAAGCCATATCTAATGAATTGATCTAGAGCATTATTGATGTACGGTTAGATCTTACGTGTTTGGGGAGGTACAGATCACCAAGAAGAAAGTTGATACGGGTATGAGCAATATCAAATTTGATATGGCTAAAGGCATTATCAAATCTCCAAATCCTCATGTGCTAAATTTGCTTTTTCGGTGTAATGCTATTATAACATCTCGATGAGGTACTTAAATGCATTACTTCCACAATTTTCCAATAAACACGCATCTTAGCCACATCCATTTCACTATTATGTTTGTATCTCACAACCCACTAGACCTGACTAACCGAAGTGCTTTATGTTTGCTTTACAATTCACACTCAACTGTCCAAGCATCTTTCTTGACTAAAATCAAATCCCTATACCCAAAAATCCCCTATCCCTTGTATCTAACCAATCAAGACCTTCTGGTTTCCACCTTTTTGCAATTAAATCATCTTTCTCTCTTTGACTTAATTGCAAAAAGGTAAAAATCAAGGGGTGTTGATTGGTTGGATACAGAAGAATAGAAGAATTTAGGTACAAAGGATTGTCACACTTCTTGGCTACGTATGAGTACATCATGCAAAATCACTTCAAAGGAATTGAATGTAACAACCTGGAAATCTGGGCCAATTTAAAATTTTATTTTGGCAATTTTAGCGAATTTTGATTATTTAAAGTGAATTATTTTAAATAATAACGACGAGAAATTTATTTTGAATAGAATTCGAACGAATATATTTATATAGATCGTCGTTAGAATATAAATATTTATTTTAAATTATAAAAGGAATTGAAAATGGCGCGGTAGTTCGATAATTCGATTTCAAACTTCAATTGAGCATACCGGGTGCAAACCAAACCGGATTTTAGTGAAACCAAAAATAATAGGATCTATTTGATAATATCTTTCCAACGAATCCGAAAAACCAAAATTTCATAGCGGGAATCAAAAAATATGTCCGTTGAAAATTCTGAATAGTCGCTATGGAATTCAGGCCCTTAAAAATAGCCATTTTGCAAACGACCTCGGATTTCGACGAAACCACTTTTGTTGGATCCGCGATGTCAAATTATTGCTAGTTTTCAAATTTCATAATTTTTCGAATCAAAATGTGAGCATGGCAGAGGAAAACGTGTTTGACCAGTTTCAGTTGATTTTAATCGACTGGAAAATGGCCATTTTTCAAACGGTCTCAGAATTTGACGAAATTAGTTTTGTTAGGACCGTATCGTCAATACGAAGCTATAAATAATTTTTCTGAATTTTTCTGAGTTAGTATGTGGCCCAGGTAATTTGAAATGTACGTTTAAAATTGAATATACATATTTATATTTTAAATTTAACGGAAACTGATCGAAATAATCGAATCGGCTTAGGATACATATTCCATTGTGTTCGGAATGGGGGTAATTAGCTAGAGGCGACAGTCGTTGGGTTCGATTTGAAGTTCATGACGATTTTGAACTTTAAAACGGATTAAATAATATTTTAAATAACCTATATATCCTCCCAAACCCTAAATGATTGGTCAAACCCCTTCCTTAGTCAAACCTCTAGAAAATCCCGCCTCCCTCCATTCAGTACACGGCGAAATCAGCTCGATCCTTTCCCCTCTCTTTTCTTTAAATCCATTCAAAAAAAAATCGAAGCCTTCAAGGGGAAATCGAAGGGATTTTCATCCTCCTCAGTTTCGTACAGAGGGGATCGGGTTTGGTGGGGTGAAGCGTTCGAAATCGCGGGGCAAACGGGGAGAGTTCGCGCGAGTTTTGGTGGGCCCTGGGAAGTGTGAGTGCCACGCTGGCACTAGAGGAGGGGGCTGACACTCCGACGCTCTGAGGGGCAGGCGACGATGGTGGTACGGCGGCTTGGATGATCGGCGAGAAGGAACCCTAAATTCGCGATATGGGCTTGGATGTTTCGACAGTCCTGGAACGACTTACAGAAGAGTGAGGTGATTAAAAATCTAATTAGCTACTTCATTAATTAATTCAGTTTTTATTTAATTTAATACATTGTTAAAAATCAGTTTGACAAGACAAAATATGAATTTGCTTTGAAAGAAAAAAATATGAATTTGCTTTGAAAGAAAAAAATATGAATTTGCTTTGAAAGAGAAAAATATGAATTTGCCTTGAAAGAACAAAAAATGAATTTGGTTTGAAAACAAAATTTGAATTTGCTTTGAAAAAAAATCTGAATTAGCTTTGAAACCAAAGTTTGCATTCTTTTTGAAAATGAATTTTGCATTGATTTTGAAAATAAAATTAACATTGTTTTTAAAATAGAAATAGCGGATATAAAAATATTATTTTTATATATTGAATAGCGAAGTAAAAATTCGATTTTTACATATGTAGGGAATACGGGCAACGAAAGTGACAAAAATGCGAGAACGATGAAGATTTCTATCAATGAAGTGTCGTGAAGTTGGGATAGCTTTCGGTGAGAACTCCTCACTGTTATTTTATTTTATTTTATTTCTAGTTAAATTATATACTAGGATGCAGACGGTGTTTAGTAGCACCCGACACCCGTCGTCCACAGACCATGGACGGCTTGTATGCTTGTTTGTTTGATTTCGATGTGTAGTTAATTGTGTGATGTGAAACGAAATAAAATATTTTATAATGGAAAATATTTTATAGTTAAAAATAGAAATTTTAATGTGTATATGAAATGAAATAAAAATAAACAAATCGGACGATTTGTTTATATACACACATTTGACTGATATTGATTGGGACGATAAATTTTACACATCGCCCAACTGCACAAATAAAATCTGTGTTTGATTGTTTTAAACCCCACACGGGTATTGGGATGATATATGACATACACTAATCCCAATAGTTAGTTGTATGTCGATCGATTGATTGACAGACTGTTATAAGCATTAAATATTTATATTCGATGCTCATACAGTGTAGAGTGCACTTTGGATGATGGTTGATTATTCATCGTTGTTATTGTATACATGTGTTGTAGAAAATCCATATAATTAACATTATATGGTAATTGATTGGGGCTTCATTCAATATTTGAATAGAAATATTTGAATGGAAATATTTGAAATAGAAATATTTGAATGGAAATATTTGAAAAAGAAATATTTGAAAATAGAAATATATGAAGCCGTGTTGATTATTGACGCCATTTTGACGTGAACGATATTTATATCGATTTTATTCATTTTATAATGAATATCGATTTTATTCATTTTATAATGAATATCGAAAGTGATTTCAAAATCTGATATTTTGAAAAGAATTGAAATTCAAACTGAATTCGAATTGAATTGAATAGAAAACGAGTTCGAATTGAATTTAATAGAAAATGAATTTGAATTGAATTTAATAGAAAACGAATTCGAATTGAATTGAATAGAAAACGAATTCGAATTGAATTTAATAGAAAACGAATTCGAATTGAATTTAATAGAAAACGAATTTGAATTGAATTTAATAGAAAACGAATTCGAATTGAATTGAATAGAAAACGAATTTGAATTGAATTGAATAGAAAACGAATTTGAATTGAATTTAATAGAAAACGAATTTGAATTGAATTTAATAGAAAACGAATTTGAATTGAATTGAATAGAAAACGAATTTGAATCGAATTGAATAGAAAACGAATTCGAATTGAATTGAATAGAAAACGAATTTGAATTGAATTGAATCGAATAGAAAATAAATCTGAATTGAAAGCGAATTGAAATAGAATTGAAATCGATTTGAATTGAAATCAAATAGAAGTGAATGTGAAAAGAATTTATAAGGGAAAATTCAATTTTGATTTGAATTTGAAATAAAGGTTGAAATTGTTTTTGAAACAAATTTGAAATGATTTATAAAATTCGTTTTAAAAAGGAAATCGATGAAATATATAATATATATATATTATATATATATATATAATGGCCTGAAAAGAACGCGCCGCGCCGCGGCAGTTCGTGAATTTCGACCATTGACTTCGAACGGACATTGCAGGAGATCCGACCGTCGGATTCTCCTAAAACCGGAACCGTTGGGTTCGTATCGAAAAGAGCTTTCTAACGAATATTAGAAATTTGAAATCTAACGGTTGGATTTGGAATTATGTCCAAATCAAATTTGGAAAAGGTCGTTACAAGTGCAGTTCGATGGCCGTTGATGGAAATCGACTATACAGGCCTTGATAAAATTACTAAAAATAATAATAATTTGTGTAAAATCATAAGAAATGATTTGTCAAGAATTGGGATGAAAAACTCCATATTTGAAAGGATAAAAATAGATTTTTATCGAAATGAACTAGTTTTGAACTAGAATAATAATTTATTTATTTTTAAATAAATAAATTGAATTTGAAAATGGTTTTGAAAATAACCAGAATTTCCAATAATTATATTGGAATGGATTTGAATCGAAATTGTCTTTGGATTATTTCGATGTTGGATTTCGTGATTATACAGATATTGTTATGGAAATTTGAAAGATATATTTATATCGTTATTTCCAATACGATATTTGTTGGTCGTAGAATTTGATATTGAATATAAGCCGATATATTTTCTATTCAGAGCCTTGCATTTAATATCAAATGTGATTTTGGGTTTGTCGTGAATGGCGTCTTCATTAACGCTGTTCTTAAACCCAGTTGAGAAAAAGATTAAATCTTTTTATTTGGACTTAATGAAGTGTACCAATTAAATAATATTTGATTGGAAATGAATTGATATTGATTTTTGGGTTTATCGTGAACAGTGTTTTAAATAACACTTGTTCTTTAACCCGATAATTAATAGAATGTGATTTTGGGTTTATAGTGAACCGTGTTTTGAAATGACACTAATTCTTTAACCCAGTTAAAGATTTAAACTAAGTGGAGTTTTAAATGAATCTTTAATTAGATTGAAAAGATCGAGAATGGAGTATCACCAGTTTTGCTCCAAAGCGATAGTTAAATCTTTAATTAGATTTAAACGTGAAATGGTAATTGAATTTACCGATAACACCGTGGTGTTAGATATGAAGTATTACCAGTTTTGCTTCATGGGATTGAATAGGTTGGGATTGGGAAATAAAATAAATAATTACTTCGGTGTGGTTCGCTAATCCCGACTAGTTTGGAAAACCATAATTTGGTTTGAAATGACATCCAAAGGAAGATCAAAGAATAAATTTCAAAAGAATTTATCTTTGATAAAATTAATGGGAACCTTTCCCTAAGAACATGAAATTTAGAAACTAACTGTAGGTTAGCTAAGAAGGATGGTTTCCTGGGTATTGATCTGATGTTGGTTTCGGCCTTCGGGGTTAATATTTGGGGAATTGTTCTCTTGCTAATTTACGGTTAGTGACTGTTGAATTGGGATGAGGCGTATGTGTGTTTAGGTAACATTTGTTTACTATATACGCGGGTTATTCGGAAAGGCCGAGTTTATACCCATTCTGAATAACCGATTCGACGAAAAGTCGAAGATGATGACGGTGGTCGAAGACCGAAAGTCTTCACATCGTTTGGGTGATTACTGATGATCTTGATTGGGCTGTACACCCAAGATGAGGGAATCAGTTAGTGGTCGTCCAGACGTACTTGGAGATCGACGGATATGCGAGGAAAGTGCCTCCGGTTTCGTTCAGACCTTGAACGGACTTGTAAATGGATGGTGTGTCTGACATTGTATTCCTTTATATTGTATTCGTTGATCTCTGCTAAATATATATCTGTTTGGCGGCGGGGAATTTATTCTCTTGCTTAACGCCCTTCTCTGAGACATACGAGCTTAGAGGTTATATATTGGCAGAAATCAGTGGTTCGATATGGATTGATAGTGTGGCATGCTGAGATGCAGTGATCCAGACTTTTGTTGAAAAGCAAAGTTTGGTGGATGATGATCAAAGCGTAGCTTTAATATAGCATGGCTTTATGTATAGCGTTGATTCGCGAGCCTTGCACCCCGGTATGGTGGTAAACTGATGGTTTGATCAGTATGCTTTTTAGTTGATGGGCACCTTAGTGGTGTCGTGGATTCGGTCGACCGAGATGAGCTTAGTGCTCAGGGATATATAGAGTAAGCGGTGTTTTCTCTCGCTGGGACGTAAGTCGCGGTGATACTCTGGTCCCAAATGTGCGGATGTGCAGACGGTGTTTTCTCTTGTTGGGACGTAAGCCGTGGGGAATTGCATTACGTGATCGATCTTTCGAATCAGGAGCCACCATGATGGAAATCCAATTTCCGATACGTGTATTTCGGTTTTATTTGTAGAGCCTAGTATGGCGACATAGTGGGATGGGGCGCTTATGCCGACTATGATTTATACTTCTGATTTGAAGATATTTTATACAATATGCACTTATAATAGTATCAAATGATTTGTTTTAAACATACCAAGCATTCTTGGCTATTATAAGGTAAAAACCCTATCCTCCGGCTTGCGTTGCATTGTGTGATGGGACCTGGGTCTTATAATAGCTTCATTTTTCTTTATTTAGCATTGCGCTGTTGTTTTATGCACTAATGTTCTTGGGAGGAAACCCGTTCCGTGTTATACGGCGTGGACCCTTGATTTACCTTACTTTGAAAATAAAGATAAATAACTGTTTTAGTTCTCACACCAGTCCCATGACTGACCTGGAGTTTATTGTTTTAACCTAAACTCTGGGTGCCCCTATTTTCGACACGGGCAGCTAGTAGTTTTGGTTTTGCAGATTTATATTCACAGGATCCTGGTTTACAGCTGGAATGATATCCGGAAAGCTTTGTATCCATATATCTCTTCTAGTTGTGTATTGTATTATTTTCCACTGCGATGTATTCATATGTAATTTAAATCTCTGATATTTCTGTGTAATATTCATTTATACTCTGTATATTCTTGTATTCGGATGGAATTGTTGTAATTAACAATGAAATGTTCTCCCGTCTGCGTTCTTTTGTTGCTTGTTCTCGAACTCTCCGCGCTTTCCCAACTGGGGAAGTTACGGGTTTTTACATTGAAATAGGCAAGAACTCAACATTTAGAGCTCCTCGCACAAGAAGCCCTCAAGATTAGCTACTTTATTAGCTTTATGCACATCACTTACCTTGTTATTCGCTGGTGACTCCTAATAAGAGAGATGTGTGTAATAAGAATGACTTAATTGCAAAAAGGTGGAAACCAAGTGTTCTGATTGGTTGGGTACAGAAAAATAGAGAAATTTGGATATAGAGAATTTGCTCTCATATTTGGCATCGTTTGCATTAATTTGCTTGTTTTCCATCTTTAAACTGGTGATTAGCAAACAATGTTTATTTTCCACCACACATTAATATTAATGAAAAATCCAGTCAACATATCTATTGGCTAGCTTTCTGATAAAGCCACCAAGAGTCGAACTAGCATGCACAAACAAACGTATATGAAGACTCATAAACCAAACTACTTTGGCTCGTGAAGCACAGGAGTCCGCTCGTGAAACAAACTGCCTCCACCGCCTCGTGATTCAGATGTCGTCTTCGATTCGTGGTATAGCGTAACGACCCCACTCGTGAAGGTCATTCATTGATCCATCTACGGCAGGAGCATCACGAACCGTTCGTGATAGTGGGTCATGACCCAAACCTGTAACCAGAGAATACCAGCCTAGACCAGGTCATTCACGATCCGTAAGAATAGGATCTGGTGACACCTGTCCATAACCGTTATATTGACCATTTCTCCATCAAGCCACGAACCAGTCCGAGATTCTCGGGATCCGTGCCACGTGTCTACACGAACCGCCTGCAGATATCACCTATAAATAGCCCCATACTTGGCATTTTCGAGGATCTTTTACCAGTTCTGAGTATTATTTCCACCTTTAATGTTTCTTCTTATTTCTAATCAGTATTATCTCGAAATTATTGAGTGAATCACTGCTGTAAAAGTGAGATTGAGAGAAATCATTGATTGTACTTGTATTCAACGTATAATCAAAGATATATAAAGTGGACGTAGGCTCGTTAACGCAAAACCACTATAAATCTGGTGTGTTCATTGCATTTTCTTTCAATTTTAGTTGTTAATTTCTATAATTCTGAACAATTTGGGTGTTAGAGCCAAATTTAGATCTAACATTTTGGTGCTTTCATTGAGAATTGGAATCTCACCGTATCGAATTATTGCTCTACTATTTGGACATTCAAGTCCGAAGAAAATAGTATGAATCTTCACTGTTTTGATTTCCGAAAATTTTAGCAAAGTCAAGACATTATGGCTGGAAATAAATTCAAGGATGTACGAGCTTTGCAAGCAAACAAAGCTGCAAATGAAGCCATTGAAGAAAGTGTTCAGCAGCAGCTCGAGGTGGACTCCCCCGCTCGCGGTTCGCAGGGGGCGATCCAACCCGAAGAGGGGGTCACAACCCGATCGCAAAGAGATGCCATCACGAACCGTCTTAAAGAGCCCATCACGAGCCGACCTAAGGGAGCTGCCACGAACCATCTTAAGGGAGCTATCACGATCCAGGAACTAGAGGAAGGAGAGACGAACTGATCACTAGAGGGGTTTCATGAACCGCCCTTCGCGTAGGACTACAACTCGACCCGGAAAAGAGATTATGGCCCGTTCTGCACATGCCGGTACCTCAGCTCAACCTGGTTCGAGTACTCACCATCCAAGGGAAAATACTGATGATCGGTTCAACCCTTCTACCCCAACTACTGAATAAGTTCTTTCTCGCATCCTCGATATGTTGGATAGGACGAACGATCAGTTGACAAACCAAAGACAAGAGAGTTCCTTGTTACGAGGAACATTACTACATTGGACAGAAGAATTGATGATCTTCAAAGGCAGAGGACACCTACGCCAGCCCATCCTTTAACTCCAGAGTACCCATCTTCGTCTGGGGAATCTCCAAGACCTCCATGATGACCATTGGAAAGGGCTGAAAATATAGAACAACTTCGATTTGGATCGCTTCCTTCTCGAGAAGAGGCGGCACTTAACTTGAGGCCAGTCAACCGCAATTTGAATAATTCTGCAAAACTTCCCAGAGCTCAAGATATTAATGATCCTATTGAGAATCAACCACTACAACTCCCTCGCCATGTGATTGACCATGGAAACAGGGGACAAGGAAGTTCTGCTCAAGCCCCAGACTTCGCGGCAGCACGCCGAAGGGACATTGGAGGGCCTCGCACGTCAAGGAGTACTGATCCTGAATCTATGCTGACTCATGCAGATGTTGAAGCAATGATTAGGCAGATCACGGTAGATAGCCATGGATAGAGAAATGAGGATTGGGGTATAGGCCGAAGTCATACGCCCTTTACTGATGATATATTGGATGTCCGCTTCCCAAGATGATTCACTATGCCCACCATGAATTGTTATGCACGCAGGACAGATCCAGTTTTGCATCTGATGAGGTATTCATTGAAAACGGATATCGCCACTACTCCTGACGCGGTAAAATGTAAAGAATTCCTGATATTCTTAGAGGATGTGGCACTAATGTGGTTTACCGCTTACCGGCACGATCGATCTCCAGTTTCAGTGAATTGAGTTAACAATTTGTAAATCAATTCCGACTTCATGCTCAGAGGTCTAAGAATGTCATTGAGTTATCCCTCATTAAGCAACGCCCCGGCGAAACTTTGAGGTCGTACTTGGATCGTTTCAACTTAGCAGTCACGGAGGTTATAGACCCTCATGAACAGACTGTCTTGATGGCCCTGATTGACGAAGTGGACAAAGATACTGAGTTTGGAAGATACTTATTCGGCAAGCTGCCACTGACTAGAGAAGTATTCAATGAAAAAGCTAATGTTTGTCTATGGCTGGAAGAAATATACGCCAATCGGAAGAGAAAGGCTACCAACAAAGAGGATATACAAAGCAATGTGGCCATCAAACAATCTGGAGATAGTTCTGGAAAGGTAGAGGACAACTTTGGAGACAAAAACCAGGGGAATGGTCGTCAGTATGGAAATGACAATAAGAGAAGAAATCGAGGGAACAACTCGCAGAGGAGGCCTCGGTTCAAACCATTTGAGAATTTTACGCCATTGAATGGGACACTAGAAAATATTTTCCTGGATACCTACAACGTTCTTCGGTATAAGAGGCCTTCACCAAGAAATTCGACGAAGAAAGAACGAAAGACGGGAAAGTTTTGCCTTTTTCATCAGACCCATGGTCATTCCACCAATGAATGCCGTCATTTGAGAGACGTCGTCGAGAAGCTACTCCATAAAGGAAAGTTGGATGAGTACACGGCTGCTCCAAGAGACAGGGGGCAAGCTGGGCAGGCCCCGAAACAAAACCAACCCGCTACTAGGCCGACCGCTCAATAGAAAGGAAAGAACATTGTCATCAATACCATAGTAGGAGGGCCTCATCCTGCTGGACACGGCTTTAGGGAAATGGATCAGTATGTGAATGCGGCCAAACACCTTGAAGTGGGAGAATGTAGTAATCCCGAAATTGAAGCTCCGATAAAGCAACACAAAACGATGTTTGATGATATCATCTTTCGTGATAGAGATTGTATTGGAGTTCACATTCCCAATGAAGATCCTTTAGTGATTACGACAACCATCGATCCCGCTTTGGTCCACAAGGTTTTGGTGGATAATGGAAGTTCAGTAAACATTCTATTTAAGAAAGCTTTTGATCAGATGAAGCTTGAGGCGAAAGATTTAAATCCCTGTGAGGGATGGATATGTGGCTTCAATGGAGCCTCAATAGCCCCGACCGAATGGGTGGAATTATCAGTAAATGTGCGGCGGAAAACATCAACTACCACAACTAAAAGAAATACAAGGATAAAAAGCTTTCTGAATGTAGCTACAGCTGTAATCCAGGATCCAATGAAAAGAAATATCTGCAAAACTAAAACTACTAGTTGCCCGTGTGGAAAATATGGGCTCCTAGAGTTTAGGCGAAATGTTAAACTCTAGGTCAGTCATAGGACTAGTGTGAGAACTAAAAAGGTTATTTTATTTTATTTTAAAGTTAGGTAAATTGCGGGACCACGCCGTATGATACATAACGGATTTCCTCGCATGAATACCATAAAACAAAACTCGCAATGCTAAATAAAAGAACAATGAAGCTATTATAAGACTCAGGTCCCATCACACAATGCAACGCAAGCCGGAGGATAGAGTTTTACCTTATAATATCCAAATATGCTTGTTACGTGAAATTTATCTTTTATTACTATAAGTGCATAGTGTAGAAATCAACTTCGAATATAAATGTATCAATCCTAGACGGCATAATACCCCATCCTATTATATCGCCATATAGGTATACAACTAAAACAACAAAGCTCGTATTGGAAAGTTGGATTTCCATCATGATGGCTACTGATTCGAAAGATCGATCACGTAGTGCAATACTCCACGGCTTATGTTCAGGGCTTTTGGAAAACACCGTAATGCATGTTCGCACTGTATCTAGGAAACAAGTATCACCTAAACCACATCCCCATCGACCGAATCCATGACAACCCTAAAAGTTGTTGTCTATCCTCATCTCGAAAGTATACTGATCTAACCATTAGTTCACCATCATACATGTGTGTGAGGCTTGCGAATTAACGCTGCACAAAGCTGCGCTACTTAAAGCTGTGTTTTGATCATCAACCATAAGGCTCTGTTTTCAATAAAAGCCTTGATCCATGCATCTCAGCATGTCACATTGTCAATCCATACCATAACATTGGTTGCTGCCAATATAAAACCTCTAAGCTTGTACTTCTCAGAGAAGGGTGTTAACCAAGAGAATGAATTCTCCGCCACCAAACAGTTATAGCAGAGATCAACTAATATAGCATAAAGGAATACAACGTCAGATATACCATCCATTTGCAAGTCCGTTCCGGGTCTGAACAAAACCGAAGGCACCTTATCCATCGTCCTATATGTCCAATATAGGAGAGAGGTCCTCGCATATCGGACAATCAACAAGTACATCCAGACAACTACCACTATAACCCATTCATGGAAGCTACCCAAATCCAAGGCATCAGTAGTAATCCATTCGATGTGAAGATCGTCGGCCTTCAACTACCACCTTTTATATCTTTGACTTTTAATCGTCGTAACAATTATTCAGAATGGGTTAAATCCAGTCTTTCCGAATAACTTGCGCATCTTATAGTCAAGTGATAAATACACAAAAATAGCACACATCTAATTCCAATCTAAAATATTCTTTTATTCAGATATTTACATCTTTAGGGAAAGGTTCCCATTAATTTTGTCAAAGATAAGTTCTTTTAAACTTATTCATTGTTCTTCCTTTGGATATCATTCTCAAAAGATTTAATTCATCTTTCCACAACTTAAACCAATTTAAGGTTTAAGAACTAGTTGGGATTATAGAGCCTTACCGAAGTAACCATTATTTTATTAATCCCAACCCCAACCTATTCATCCTATGTAGCAAAATTAGTAGTACTCCATATCTAACACCTACTGTGTTATCGGTAAATTTAACTACCATTTCGCATTCAAATATAATTAAAGGTTTAACTATCGAACGGAGTAAAACTGGTGATACCCCATCTCGAATACTTCCTTTCATTTAAGAAAATCATATTTCAAAAATCATTCATTAAATTTGAAATTAAACAAATAACAATGCTAAACGCCTCATAGTCAAATCGTGAAGTGTTTCACAAGGTGTTAGCATACAAATATTTTTACCCAACCCAATGCTAAATGTAAAAGCATATTTTGCTTATAAATTGGTCGAGGACAATCCAAACAATCAATCAATCATAATCAATATCAACAACCAAGTGTATTTGGTTTATACCACTTCTCATGTTTTGGTAAATTTAATTACCATCTATTCATTCAAAACTAATTAAAGATTTATTAAAACTCTTCTTAGTTTTAATCTCTGAAATTCGTTACTTGATGATTATTCAACTTTCTGGAAATTAATCTTGCCTTTACTTGGGTTAAAGAATGAAGGTTATGTAAAAACATCGTTCATAATAAACCCAAAATCCTCTTCCATTTAATATGGAATCTTCACGGAAATTTGAACAATTAATAATCGATATAAATTTCCGTATCGGACTAATACTATAAGTGGAATAACAACAAGGCCTTTTAAATTCCATAAATAGAAAATGCCTTCCTTCACAGAAGCTCGTCTCGATTATCATTAATCGAATTCCATTCAATTCCAATTTAATTAAATAAAGAGGAAAACTTCTCCAAATCTCATTTAAAATATTTATTACTTTCACATGTGGGTCCAAGAACAGTATTATTTAAAATACCATTCACAACGAACTCAAAATCCAATTTTAAATCAAATTCTTTCCCTTGGTTAAATCATATTCGTTACCTTATGTAAAAAGATTTAATCAAGAATTATTTCAGCCATTGAATTAGATACTCAAGTCTTATCATATCCAATAATCATTTTATACATTTTCATGCCAAATCGTACTTAACCATTTTAATTTTTAAATCCAAGCAAAATTGGCTTGCACTCATTTTAAATCGCTTAAAATAATTTGAAAGGATTTAACAAACAATTTCGAATAATATCGATTGCTGAAATCCGTGAATTAGTGAAACTGACAAGTCACAAACGAAGTCGAAATGGGTCGAAACTTGGCCGGGAAAGAGCCTGGATGGGCCAAAAATGTTGACTATGGTCTCCACCTGTCAACAATACAAATAAGGCAACAGACGTCTGTTGTTAGGAAATTTTTTTCCTGAGAGTTTGGGTAGACATCTGACCATTTTTGTTCAAACGTTTGAGTTGAAGCAATTATTTTTTTTCTCAAAAACTTTGGCAGACGTCTGAGTTAAAGCATGGGCAAATGTTTGCCTAGGAATGATGTGCAAACGGTTCTTAGACGAGCTTGGATCAATGGTGATGGCTTATAACGTTTTCTAAATGAAAATGAAGCCTCCTCTTCTCACCGGAAACACTCAAGAACACATACACAGACATGCACACATTCATACAAGAGATTTGCGATGATTTTTATCATAAGTTCAAAGGTGAACTAAATTCCAAACCAAAGTTATCAAATGTTATTCAAGCTAGAACAAGAAAGTTTGACAATGCTAAAGGGAAGCTACAAGAGCATGTGTGCACATAATAACTTCACCTATAGCATATACAAACCCGAATCTAGATTATACCAAGATTTACAATACTAGAAAAGCAAGAAAATCGAAAACCTAAGCAATTAACCTAATGCATGCACAACATATACTCGATTCAAATGTGTCATAGGAACACTATACATGCAATAAGATTGTGGCAATAATGTGAGTTCTTGAATAACTCACCTACACAATCAAAATCATATTTATAGTAATACTTAGCAATTTTACCTCATATTAAATCATATGATCAATCAATACTCATTTCTTTAATCCAAACTTACTCAACAGCTACATAGTTAATTAACATTAGCCCTTTCATAGTTTCAATTTCCCCCAATAAACAATTATGATCGAAATTCTCACCTTAGCTTGTTTAGAAACAAGAAATCGATCCAATGACAAGCAAGAACGTCTCTCTTCTAATATAGCTTGCTAATCTTCAATCTAAAATAATATAATTGAATTTCCTAAGAATTAGGTCATAAGAAATCTTAGAAATTGAAGAGATAATAGGTTGGAGAAGATGGAGAGGAGGATAGAGAAGCTTACCAAGGTTTCCTCTTCGATTTCCCCTTTGATTTGAGCCACTATTGAAATCCCAAGCTTAGGAATTTTAATTTTCCATTCCTTTTCCCCATTTCTATTTTTTTCTAAGTGTTGAGGGTGAATGAGAGGGAGAGGGCTGATTTGGGGTTATAAGGAGTGGGCTAGGTTGGCTAACCAAGCTTCAACCAAGGTGCTAAAACTCCGAAGATCGAAATATATCGAAGTTTATACTTTAGAGCATGCAAACGGCCTTTTGAACTCAATGGAAGTGGTTTCGAGTCCAAATTCATCCGTATTCAAAATGTGACTTCTTGGACTAACAAACGATCAACTATCTAACGACGTTTTTATATAAATTCCATAACGACTATTCTAAATTTTAATTTAGACATAACTTACAATTTATGAAGTGAAATCTCAATTTCCCACATTCGTTAGAAAATTACAACTCAAAATTGTTATTACCAAAATATACAATGAAGCGAGCTGGCGGTGAAGGGGTATCAGGCAACTGAAGGATCACCAAAGGCTAAGCAGAAAGTAGGATCCAGTATTAGGAAGAGCTAAAAGCATGAAAAATAACCCGAAAAGATGCACCAATCCGAACATTCCTGGGTAAAAGGACCGTGAAGGCTGTAGGGTGTAGCTGGTGGGATTTATCAGCTAGGGTCAATCTGACAGGAACCCTCCAGGCAACATCAGTCCGATAAAAGAATTCTATGGCAGAGAATCATCCTGACCCGAAACTAAGTAAGTTAGAAGCAATAAATCTGATAGATAAATCTTCGATGATGACCTGTCCAAATACCGATACATCTGAAGACGAGAGCATCAAGGTACTAAACCAGGAAAACATAAAGACCATTCAAAACCAACTTCCAAAGCACCTACTACACGAATATCAAAAGGATGAATTCCCAAATAACAGGAAGGACATTAGAAGCCATCCTCCGAGAATCCAAGCTACCACGAAATCCCCACCGAAAGGATAACCGAGACCTAAGCGGATATACAGGCTACCTGAAATAATTTACTTAGTATCGAAACCCATGGCGGCTTCGAACTGGCAGTTATCAACACACACCATGAGGGCAGGCCTCTCTAAGTATTTAGGATAAAGCTGGAGGCCTACATCCGAGAGCTTACGTCTGAGATCCTATATTCGGGAGCTATTACCAAGGACTCAAATATCATCCTAAGACCATAATTGACACTCCAAGGACGACCGAAAGGCAAGCACCCAAAATTTAGGAAAAAGCAGCCAGCGAAGACCCCCGCAGGCCCAATAGCCCATCAACAGAAAGAGCCCTGAACCACTATAAATAAGGCTCCAGAGGTCACATTTATGGGATCAATCTTTCTTCCTTAACATTTATATTCTTAAAAATATCTTAGCAATGAGATCAACCTATGACATTCATGTGCTCCTAGTGAAAATTGAATAAAAAGGAATCTATATCAGAAAATTGCTCTGTAAGTGTATATTGTCATTTTCTGATCATCACTGTTGCAGTCTACTGTGCCTTTTTCAAATAAAGTATGGATTTCCACCCCAACATGTCTTCGAATAGTAGAATGTACTTCATTCTCTAAGTCCAAATTCGTTATGATTGCCCTTGGCAATCCCATATCACTCCGCCTTAACATCTAGGGCGGTAACCCAATATAACCCAGAAGTAGCCAATCTATCATTCCATCTTTTGGATCTACCTCTGTTAACCCATCTCCAGTGTTGAGAAAAATATCGTTAACATTTTGGCGCTAGAAAGAGGGCTTGAACCTCTGACCTTGTGGCTAACAGCCACAAATATCTACTTGAGTTGTTCTGTCCCGGATCGGACTAGCTTTGAAGAAATAAGGTTATAAGTATGAGACCCCAACAAAGGCTTTCAGGATCTTGAGCGAATAGGTCAAAGACCACCAACCCCGGGGTGAAGGAGGAGAAAAAGTTAAGAGTGAAAGCCTTGCGAGTGATAAAGCGGAAAATAAAAATGGAACTACATGCTTACGATATTGGGAATAGTAGCTCTTCCCACATAGGACAAACCGTGGTGTTCCCACCCAGTGGATCTACATCAGAGGACACTAGCTTCCACTTAAAGGATGCTCTTTATGGGCAAGTTAAGGGAATGACACTCGAGCGGGGAATAATGGACAATTTCAACCACTTCACCAGCAAATGGTCTAAAGAGACGTCAACTCGATTCCAATATATTCCTAAAAGAAAGGACGAAAGTATAAGCACCACATCTTGGATGAGTCGCAGGAGGATTAGACCCCGACAGCAAAAAGAAGAGTGTACACCGAAGATACCCAAGGAATGCTACCTCACTACCTCGATGGAGAATGTTTACTTCCTAACCAAACACAAACTCGAATATTGGACATCCACGAAGAGGAAGCATAAATATGAAAGAAAGACAGGAGGGCCTTACTGCCATTACCACTTGATGAATGGATATGAGACTAATCACTGCAGGACTCTCGGGGAAACCATCGTTAGATTCGTCAATCAAGGCCAATTACGAGAGTTTATCAAAAAATCAAGATGAATTCGGGAAAAACCTTAGGAAAAGGATTAATAAATATGTGCCAGTGTACGGATAACTCATCTATCAGAATTTAAAAGGAAAACCCAAAAGGGATCCAATTACAAATGGATTAAATCCCTCGTCATTGCCAAATTGACCGGAGCGAGGCATCCCCCGGAGGGGGATGGCATGTTAGTCTTTCTCCATGCCCAAACCAGAGGAGGCAGGGTTAAAGCATCAAAAGCATAAGCCATCATTTCACACCAGAAATGGTCGTGGCGGTGCATCTAAAATTAGCTAACCCTGCCTCTGCTCGTAGAAGAGTACGCCTGCCACTGCTAGAACCAAGCACGTCCTATCTCTGCTCGTAGAATAGCATGTCCTATCTCTGCTTATGTTTCTTTTTACCCCCAGAAGGGAACACAAACCCCTATAATCGCCTACGATGGTCAGGATAGGGCACCCTTCGGAGGGGGGTGGTGTATGAGCCTCTATTTGAAACTACAATGGTCCATATTGAGTGTCAAAAGATTAAACCTTAGTTTTGTGTCTACAATAGCCCCGTCTAAGTTTCTAAGACCTTTCCATTGCCTACAACGGTCAGGATAAGGCGCATCCTGGAGGGAGGTCGGGTAAGTCCTTGGGCCTTGCTTGTCGATAAGCTAGCCAAGCGCACCGGACGCACAAGCCCAGAGAGTGGCCAACAAAGCACGTAGATCCTCTACTTTGACAACGAAAGCCCATGAAGAGGCTCGAGAAGCACGTACAACCTCTGCTTCACCAATCAAATACTAAAAGGGATACCGAAATAATAAATACCGGAGGGGGTTCCGGTCTTCTATACTAATACCCGAGTCTAGGTCGATTCGGTTCTCCACCAATACTGGAGGGGGTTTCGGTCTTCTATGTTAATACCCGAATCTGGGTCGATTCGGCTCTCCACAAATACCGGAGGGGGTTCCGGTCTTCTATGTTAATACCCGAATCTGGGTCGATTCGGCTCTCCACAAATACCAGAGGGGGTTCTGGTCTTCTATGCTAATACCCGAATCTAGGTCGATTTGGCTCTCCACAAATACCGGAGAGGGTTCCGGTCTTCTATTTTAATACCCGAATCTGAGTCGATTCGGCTCTCCACAAGTACAGAAGGAGGTTCCTGTTTCCTATATATGTACTCGAATCAGGGTCAACCCAGTTCTTTACAAATGTTGAAAGAAGCAATCCAACCCTGTCTCGACATCGAACCACTGTGCAAATCACGGTCGGATATAGAACCCCAGTCTCAATACAAGGCGTCCAGATCTGGATCGGTTCAAATTCTTAGAGCAGGATAGGGAGAAACCAATCAACCCTTATCCCGATTCAGATCCGGCTCGAGAGCGCATTTCCATCGTTGTTAAGCACAATCTGGTAGTCTTTCTCATTTCTCCTTTGTGCTTGGAAGAGTATCTTTGATTTACACGGGCGTACCAAATATTCACGCTAACACACAAAACACAAGCGAGCATTATGGATCCTTTATGATTGAACACAATATGGTACTATTAATCCCAAAAAGAGTACGGGACACTGTTTAAAGGACCACAAGACAGACTCCTAACATAGCACTCTACACCTTGCCACGATATAGCAATGGCTAAAGGGAAAGCGTTTAAATTGAAATAAACAATTGCATACCAAGTCATGTCATTATAGGTCCTACCCTCATTCGTGTGTGCTGTTTATGTAAAACACTACACTCCATTGACGAAATACAAGGTACTTCGTGCATTACATAGCTTCTTACGAGAAAACTTGAAAAAAAAGAGAACACGCCCCGACATAACAACTCCCATATGAGCACCAACCACCGATAGGATGCGCTCTATTCATGGAACTAGGAAGAAGTGGCAGAACAATGAATTGCAGCACGCAAAATCTCATCGACCTTTTGCACCTTTTTCATGACCATGCAAGGGTCATCTGAAGTTTTAGGTTGCCACTCTAAATCTTGATTGAAAGCCTTGCCCATCACACGAAGGTTTTTGTTCTCCTTCCTCAGGTATAAAGTATCTCCAGGCAAGAACTGTTTCTCCTTTTGTAATTGCTTAAGTTTGGAGGTATAAAAGTCGGCACGACGAGAGCTACCCTCAATCTCCTTCCTGTCATAAAGACTTCTCATGCTTGCCTTAACCCATCTATGCCACTTGACAGCAAAGGAATGATCCAGTCTAGGGGGAGGATCCCTAATCTCAAATTCTGAAGAAACGGATTCTATCGAGGCCCGCGACACGTTAGAGGTAGAGAACCCAAGAGTACATCCAAATACAGTCTTCCATTCTTGGCATTTTACTAGTATGCCTTTGCATCTTGCCTCTAAGTCCATAGCTTGAAACTGCAGCTCGTCCCTTTCTTCATCAAAATCGATGGAAGGATTCGTTTTTATAACCCTCTTTACCTCAAGGATGTCTCTATCCTTGTGCCTAATTTGAGTCCCCAACGCACTTATTCGTTCTGCCAAACGTTACGCAAATCGTTCCTTGGACAGGGCACATCCGCCACCAATGTTGGTAGGAGAATTTCCCAAAAAATCTCCTAAATGCAAAGTAAGCAAAGCACCTCTATCTACGAAAGAGGAAGTGTCTCCAGGTAAATATTTCTATTTAAATAAATAGATGAGCTATCTTTTGCGAGATTTATTACCAGAAAACATCATTATTTGAACCCAAGAAAATCATGCGACAAAAAGAAGGTAAAAATGAATACAATCCATACTTATACGCATTATCGTCAAAAAAAAGAAAAAAACTTACTATCAAATAGAGCTGAAATCCTGAGAAAATAATATGACAAATTTCGATGAATAGTAATCTCACTTTAGTGAAATTGTATGTAGGGAAAGGAGGAGAGAAAAAGATCTACCTTGTCTCTCAGCTGAACGCCTAAGGCTGGATCAACGAACATGATTCATACGAGGAAAGTACAAATACTATCCGGGGGTAAAAAGTAAAAGAAAGTAGAATTTGTATTCAAAATCCAGAGACAATCTAGACCGCTCAAAAAAGTCCGATCAATGCGCCCGATTGAAGGAAGGCAGGAAACACAGGAGTAACACTTCAAAGAAAAGACAAAAGTTTGACTTGTAAAGTCGAAAATACCCCTTCACTAGAGGGGGGCAAATGTTACTACCAAAATTAACAATGAAGCGAGCTGGCAGTGAAGGGGTATCAAGCAACTGAAGGCTCACCAAAGGCTCAACAGAAAGTAGGATCCAATATTAGGAAGAGCTAAAAGCAAGAAAGAATAACCCGAAAATATGCACCAACCAGAACCCTCTCGGGGAAAAGGACCGTGAAGGCTGCAGGATGTAGCTGGCGGGATTTATCTACCAGGGTCAATCCGACAAGAACTCTCTAGGCAACATCAGTCCAACAAAAGAATTCTGTGGCAGAGAATCATCCTGACCCGAAACCAAGTAAGCCAGGAGCAATAAATCCGATAGATAAATCTTCGATGATGACTTATCCAAATACCGATACATCTGAAGATGGTAGCATCAAGGTACTAAACCAGGAAAACGCAAAGACCATCCAGAACCAACTTCCGAAGCACCTAATACACGAATACCGAAAGGACGAATTCACAAAAACAGGAAGGACATCAGAAGCCATCCTCCAAGAATCCAGGCTACCATGAAAGCCCCACCGAAAGGCTAACCGAGACCTAACCGGATATACAGGCTACTCGTATTAATTTAATTAGTATTTAAATCCATGGCGGCTTCGAACCGGAAGTTATCAACACACATCATGTGGGAAGGCCTCTCTAAGTATTCACGATAAAGCCGGAGGCCTACATTCGAGAGCTTACGTCCGAGAGCCTATATTCGGAGTTGTCACCAAAGACTCAAATATCATCTGAAGACCATAATTGACACTCCAAGGATGGCCGAAAGGCAAGCGCCCAAAACTTAGGAAAAAGCATCCAGCGAAGACCCCCACAGGCCCAATGGCCCATCAACGGAAAGAGCCCTGAACCACTATAAATAAGGCCCTAGAGGTGACATTTAGGGGATTGATCTTTCTTCCTTAACACTTGTATTCTTAAAAATAGCTTAGCAATGAGATCAATGGAGGGAACCTCCCTATGATTGATGTACTCCCAGTGAAAATTGAATAAAAAGGAATCTATACAAGAAAATTGCTCTCTAAGTGTATATTGTCATTTTCTGAGCACCACTGTTGCAGTCTATTATGCCTTTTTTTAGATAAAGCATGGATTTCCACCCCAACATGTCTTCAAATAGTAAAATGTACTTCACTCTCTGAGTCCAAATTCATTCTAATCACCCTTGCCAATCCCATACCTCTCCGCCTTAACATCTAGGGCGGTAACCCGATCTAACCCAGAAGTAGCCAATCTATCATTCCATCCTTTGGATCGGCCTCTGTTAACCCATCTCCAGTGTTGACGAAAAATATCATTAACAAAAATATTCCAACATTTCTTGTTTTATCAATTTTTGATTTATATTGAATTTTATACATTCATTCAAAGTATAAAATCAAATTTTCAAACTACCGTGCCATTTCGAGTTCGTTTTAATTAAATTTTAAATTTATACATTCTAACATCGTTTAAAATAAACCTCAAATCGTTAATTCTCAAAATAATTCATCCAAAATATTTAATTTATATTAAAATCAATTAAAAATAAATTTTAAATTGGTTCCAAAAATATGGGTTGTTATAGAGTTTAAAACAGAATCAACACAGAAATACAAAATAAATAAATAGCACACTATTGAACAGTGAAATAACATTTTTATTTATTAATCAGAATTTTGAATACAAGAGTCTATATACAGCCGAATGTAGAAATAATTTGAATACAAAAAAAATCTTTACTGGTTTAATCACTTCAGAGTACGCAGGTCCTCGGATCCCCAGCTTCGCCAGTCTTCGAATCCTAAGATATATCTTTAAATCTAAATGCTCAGGTCTGACCTGAGCATTCCATGCAAAAACATAAAACACTCGAGTCGGGATTAGATCATAGTTCAAGTAAAATAAATTTAATATAAACTGAAGTATAACAGTTAATCCCAACATCGTTGTCATATATAAAATAAACAGTGGTGGCATCAGTTCATATCAGTGTATCTAGACCAAGTGTGGTATCTATTCATATCAGTTCTATCTATATCAAGTGTGGTATTTGTTCATATTAGTTCTATTTATATCAAGTGTGGTATCTGTTCATATTAGTTCTATCTATTTCCATGGACGAATGGTTTCAGACGCTTGCGAGTCGAGTGTGCACGTGTATATAACATACACGCGTGCACTGCCTTAGCATCCCGAACCTTCTATAAATAATAACATAGGTGATTCTAGGAGCTTGCATATACACACATGCACATGTACCCATGTGTACTGCTCCAGCTTTCTAAGAACCCAGACATACAAGTGCAGCCGAGATTTCAGAGTAGTGTACTGAGTAAGTAGTCTTCTTCTCTTTCTCTCTATTTTTTTAAACAAAAAAACTAATGTGAATCCAGAAACAAGATCAAACAAATAGAACTTGTCAACTAATACAAGGAATTACATCTTTTGCCTCAAGGAATGAACATTCATTTAGGTCTCCAAATACAGTCTAACACAGCGGTTCAACATGCTTTTAGACAATAATAAAAGTAGTGTCAGACTAAGCACATGGCGTTATAAATCCCCAAGTCCATGTTGGTGATAAGCTTCCTTAAATGTAAATATAGCATAGTAAGACAGTATGAGTATTCATATACACTTGAATGTGTATACGCAGTGAACAAGTTTAAGCATGGTAAGATAGTATGAAGCACCATATAAAATTCTTAGATAACTACATGCATCTACACACTGAAAATTAAATAAAATTGAGTTAGTGATTTGATTAGAGTTTCATATAATTATGTACCTAACTTCACATAACTGAGTTTCAAAAGCCAAGCATACTATTAGTTTATCATTCACATTTATTGATTAAGCTTGAAAAAGCAGGTCTAATTAAAGCAAAATTGACAAATAAAGGACAGTTTGTGCTCCAATGCATGGTTAAATCAAGTATTAGACAAAAACAGGCACTGAACAATTGTATGCTTATATTAATCGATGCACAAAGTAATCGATCCAAGTGTCATTGTTTAGTATTGAAAGGTATCTCTGTAAATGAAGATAAATATTAAAAAAATATGTTTGTTTTGTTTATCTAACATTTACACAAAGCAACTTCTTGATGGATCTGTACTTCTAAAAATGAAAGAATGCATTAAAATGACAAAACGATGTTAGTAATGAATAACAGAAGCAGTACTAGAAGTTTGATAAGAATTTGCAATGTATCAAAATGGTCAAAGCTTATGTTTACGAATGAAAAGTCCAAATCCTAGATGCAGTACTACATAAGTACACAAAAATGTGTTCAGGTTTAAACAGGGAAAATGGCAATGGCACCATAGTGCATACCCAATAAGAGAAACATTTCAGAGGTACAAAACAAACATAATTTAGGTGCCACAGACCAATATATATATATATATATATATATATATATACATATACACACACACACACTTCATGATTTCATAACTTTATGTATCGGAATTATAATACTTTCAATACCCAACACCCCGCAAATGAACAATATTGATCCTAAAATAAGTTACACTTTATCTCTATCAAGTGGTTCATAAATTTTAGATTTCATTTGCAGTTCTTAATTCAATGTATATATGATGATAGTTCAAAACAATAAAATTAACCCATTGTAGTGTACATAATCATACGATCACATGCCCAACTATACATGTCCATAATATTTTAACAACAACGCATTCAACATATAAACTTTTGTAAGCAAAGATACATCATGAATGACATACAAAAAGAGATATAAAATCAATGGGTTCAACGCTAGAAGCATCTGACCGCAAGGTCCAATTACACTTATTTTATACTCAAAACATCATGCAACAGGGTATTAACAAGTTCTAGACAACTTAGGCAATAAGCAATATGACCACAGACTTAACCAAAATAATATGTTTTAGGATTTTAGAACATAACTGAACTGTAAGCAGAACATAACTGACTAGTAAGGTTTGAAATGCATACATCAGTAGAAGAAAAATGCCAAACAATCGATAACAAACCCCATGCAAATCCACAAGTATATCCATCGATAATTTCAGTGTAATACCGAAGTTAAGATTTTGAACGAAGAAAATCGTGAGTTAAAAAAAAACTCACCTTAGAATGGTAGCGAGGGGAGATTGTCGAACTGAAGCGGTTTGAAGCTTGCGTCAACGCGTGGCTGAGGCGGTGTGATGGAGCTCTCGAAGAGGCGAGTGATGAAGGAGGATGATTTCCGCTGAGGATGGTGGCGACGTAGGCTTCACGTGTACGATGGAAGCAAGCCGACTAAAGGAGGAAGCCAACGATGATTTAGTGTAGAGGCGGCTTTTGAAGAAGGACGATGGCTTCGGTCATTAAAAGGAAGAAACTTTTGATTTGGATTTAGGAAAGAATAAATTTTTTCCTTGTTGAAGAAAAATTGGGGCGACTTTCGTGATTTATAAAAGGAAAAGAATGAGGATAAGAAGAACGTATAATAAGATAGGGTTAGAATGGCTCGACTTTTCAGACATAGGTCGGCATAGTATAAAACCGAGGAAGATTTTATGTGTATGTTTAATTAATTTTTAACTGTACCGTAAGCTATCCTCGAATGCTAAATATATGTACCGCCAACAAAATCTCCAAATGTGACAAAAATTGTATGGTCTTCTTCGTTGCCGCGTACTGAATCCAATAAAATTATTCTGGTTGTAAACCGACTTTGTCTGCATAAAATATTATTTTGAATTTTAAATAATTTATCGGTTTACTGATTTTATTCTGGTTGCCCACCAACAACTCTGTTCGATTCCAAGTTTTGAACGTTAAATCCCGATTTCTTTATATATATGGATACACATATCCAAGCCTTCTTAAATAAATTTCCAATTCGTTAATCATCAATAACGTTTATTTTTACATTCAACTCCAATTCAAATATCCAACCAAATTCAATTCAAATATTCAACATCAAACATTTGATTTTTAATCAAGAATCAATTATTGAATTCAACTCAAATACATATTCGATTCTCAATCTTAAACATCAATATAAAATTGATTATTCATAATTATTCCTTAATTTAATTCATATTCCATTTGTCGAAATTTCTAGGACGTTATACACCCTATGGATCAATAGCCAGAGTCCTTGCAATCCGACGATTTCAATCATGATAGAATCACAAGTCATAATATCTCTGGCGACTGCCAGATAAATTCAACAAGTGGCTCTTCCGCTCATGAAGATCAACGGTCTTCGATTGCTCCATCTTCAATAATCATCTTCTACGTATTTGCTTGTTCAGAATGGTTTTCGAATATAAATTCGATCTCGGTCTTTTCGTACCAATAATCGTATATATCAGATTTGATAGTCGGTTATCTAACTATCAAATAAATATTTATAAGAATAAAATGAGTTTACTACTTCAGTACCAACATAACATGGCCTCTTTAAATTAAAAAAACGATTAACGATAGTTAATTTTAAACTCTTAAATATTTCAACATTCTGAATATAGCTTTTCATTTCTTATTTAACATGAGGTTATTTCAAACTATTTTATTTTCATACTTAGGAAAAAAATTCTATAATTCTATTCAATTTTCTATTCTACTATCATTTTCAAAACATTTACTGCCTCATTACTCATTATCTGTATTGGGAAAATCAACTCAACTTATCATTCGTAAAATAATGTTATGAAATCTCTCTTGGTTTCATTACTTGAATACATTAACCCACACTTATTCCTTTAAAATAAATCCATTCCCAAAACTTAACTTTTCAATTTCCTTTTACCTCGAAAATACCATTTTAATTTCACACAATCTCTTTTTATTTCCTTGACTTCGGAAATATAATTATATATATATATATATATATATTCCGAAATCTTTCCATTTCCGTTACTTGGGAAATCTCATTATATATTCTTGAGTCTTTTATTTACATTGCGTTATTATTTCTCATATGGGAATAATAAATTATTCTTAACCACTTTCCCATTACAAACTAATATCATCCTCAGATAATCCTGAAGTCATTCAAGTTGGGGTATTTATTTACCTCTCAGACCTTGATCAACAATGTTCTTATCTTTAATAGACATGAGTTGTAATTCAAAACCCGATATTTATTCTAATACCAAACACATCTCATTTAACTAATTTATTTATAATATGTTTTATAAAACTTCTTACCTTTGAAAATCTCCTTCTCGAGTATACTATTATTTCTTAATTCATTGATTAAGAAATTACTTACTAAAACATCACCTTTTAATTTCTCTAAACAATTTGTTTTATAACTTGGATTTTTTATTCCAATATCCTATTACTCACTTCTTTACCAAATTCACTTTTAACCATCCCTTTTCTAATCCATTTAAACATCCTTTTTGAAAATCTTATTTCAATTTCCCCAGTTTTACTTAATTCCATTATTAAGTAACGTTAATTTAAAATTTACTCTTTAACACCTCATCCCCTTTTTATAAACTTCGTTTATAAAATTCCGGTTTGATATGAATTCCTTTATTCTCTGTTTCCTTTAACTTAATTCAAACATTAAGTAAACATAAATTTAAGCTATCACTTAAAATTCCTTTTCAACTTTGTTATAAAAATTCAGGTGTTAAAATAAAACCCGTTTATAAATTCCTTTCACAATTCAATTAGATTCCATTTCAACTTCGATTACTTTTTTAAATGAATTTCAATTAAAAAGTAATCTCTTAAATTATTATAAATAAAAATAATAATTTACTTCATCATTAACTACTGTAGTAGCAGTTAATTTCTTTATTAACTAAAATAAATAGAAAATTATTTTTTATAATGTTATTAATATTAAAAACAAATATTAGTTAGACCATATCATTAGATTAATTCAAAAATAATGATAATTCTTAATTAAAAACGGTTGACTTAATCAACCCAAAACACAGTTATCTCGTTAACCAAATTCAGTTGGTCCTTCCTTTAAATTAATTAATAATATAATTAATTTAAATAATTTCATTTAATTGTTTCTAAAAAAATAATTATTCAAATCTTAACTATTAGGTTAATTTTCTACCCTCTCACTCATAAATCTGACTAACATCAGAGTTTGCTTTATAAAATCATTAAATGATTACTTATAAACTTAATAAATAAATAATAAATATTTATTATCTTTAATAAAATTCTATTCAAAATAATATATTTAAAAATATATTTCAGTTAAAATAAATAAATTTTATAACTTCATTTCTATCGATTCACCTGACGGTAAATCTATATTTATAAAACAATTGATTTGTAGGCTATATACTGCCAGTTACTCAACCAATATTACCCATTGGTTTAAAGAAAACAAATGTTGAATTTCAGGTCAACAATCAACAACCAAATCAATTATCTAATCAGAACAGTTCATATAATGATAATATGGGAATCAATAACATTAAATATAGTGAAAATTAGGCTCACATCCTTAGAATTAATCCTAATTAAGCTCACATCCTCCCTATAAAAAAAGTTTAAATTACATCCTTCTTTTTAAACTAACCTCCTATTTGTGACTAATTTGCCCCTTTTCAATATTTTGGCTAAACGTAAGGATCTAAATACCGATTTGGGCTTTATTTTTTGCAGAAACAAAATTTTATATTCCATGGTGGCAGCGGCTCCAGAACCAAAACCTAAATCGTGAGCCCTTATTTGCAGCAACCAGCGGCCGCCGCTCTAGCACCATCGATCATCCCCCCTTCAGTCGACGCCACTCCAGCACCAGGATCCGCCGCCAAAGGAAATCGCGATCAGCCCCCTTCCAGCAACCAGCTATCCGCTCCAGCACCATCGATTGCGATTCACAAATCAACGTCAGTGATCCATGGAAAAGAAGAAGAAGGAGGAAATCGCGATCTTAGGCAGGCCGCACTTCTTCCATAAACTGTAGCTGCCATTTTTGTGGATGTAAGTTTTTAATTTTAGCCATGTTCTTAGGCTCTCTTAGCTTTTGATTTTTGCTGAATTTTTTATTTTTAATTTGAGCTATATATTTTGGTTTTTGGTTTGAAAATGGGATGGACAACATTCATTATTTTCGTTGAAGGATGTAGGAAAATACAAACAGAAAAATATTCAAAATCGCGATCTGTAAGATGTAGGAAAATATCTTTGATTTTTGTTGAACTTCTGATAAAAAGTTGCGGGCAAATATGCATATATTCTTAATATATGCATATATGTATGCAATTTTTTATCAAACAAACAGAAAAACATATTATTTTACAAATATATTCATATTTTTATGCATATATCTGGAATACTTGCATATAAATATTTAGAAATATCAGAAAAACATATTATTTTACAAATATATTCATATTTCTATGCATGTATTTATATTATTCTGAAGCAGTTTTTGTAATTTAGGTTACTGCACATTAAGCTTATTAATGTTGATTTTCTTTTTTTGATAACAGTGTTCCGGCGGATATTGGTGTAGTGGTGTTGTTGAAGCTTGGTCCTCCATCCTTTTCCAAATGATTGAAATCTGCAGTTGTTTCTACAGAGACTACTAAATGTTCTGAAATTTTTGATGTAGTACATGTAAATGTGGTCTATACTTATTTTTTGATGTAGTACATGTAAATGTTATGAAATTATTCATGTAAGTATGCACATATTTCTGTTATTTGCATATATATATATATATGCATCTTGTTATAATTATGTGTATTTACTTTTTTGTCATTTCTTTTGTTTCAGCAATTATGCAGTACAGTTCTATATATGTATGCAATTATTTCACTTTTTTGCATAAATGTATGCAATTTTAATTAATATTTGTATCTAATTGTCTAGTTTTTCGTAAAAATCAAAAAATCTTAATAAAAAAATTGTAGTCCCTACATTCAAGTAATTATTTATTTCTGAATAATATTAATGTATGCACGTCTACTTTATTGTTGCGCAAAACTAATAATTTATTTTCTGCATAATATTAATAAATTTATGCAATTATTCCACTTAGTTGCATAAATGTATGCAATTTTACGTAATATATGTATCTAATTGTCTATTTTTTCGTAAAAATCAAAAAAAGTAATAAAAAAATCGTTGTTGGAGTGATCGACGGTTTTCCAGAATTGTAGGATTAGGTTTATGAGCGAGATAATAGGAGCGATAGACCGAGTAAATGAGGACAAACAATCGTTGGATAGTTTTTTAGGTGTGTAAGGGTAGATCTGGAATTTTTTTAGCGGAAATTCAAAAATAGGGATGTATTCTATATTATTTTTATCATCGGGTTTTTTTATATTTTGAAACTTAATAGGGACCTGTAAAAAACGCACCTTTAAATATATTTGAGGAATTCATTTGGATTCTTCCAACCTATTCTTCCCTGCATCCTAATACGTTATCTTAAGTAAAATTATTTAATAAGAATTATCCAATATTACAACTAATAATTTCTATAACAATCAATAATACAAATTTAACACAATAAAACAATTCAAACAATTCGTTTCAATAAACACGTTTATTTTATAAACGTGACCAACAAGGTAAGTTACCTCAATTGGTTCCAATCGTTAAAATAACGATTTGGTTTTTCATTGAAATTAAACAACGTTTAATTTCATGGGTTCAATCAATATACGAATATATAATTAACACACAATCAACCATTAGCAACCATAACACACAATTATAAAACCCGACTTATATAAAATATAAGTGGGAAGAACTGAGTGAGTTTAACTCACCTTGATTTCATTTGTCGAGATAACGGTTAATTTCAGCTAACCTAAACACACATTTAATTTAACTGAAAACTCCAGTTGCATCCAATTGCGTCCAACTCTGTTCCAAAATGTAGAATACGTCAAAACGGTTCCATTGCTTCTTGTTTGGCCAAATTCTGATAGCATATGTGAGAATTATAAATTTATAAGCATATGATTCAATTTAAAAGTTATTAACCTTTAATTAACAAATTTTATCTAAACAAATTACTTTGGGTTTAGTAAATCATTTGGGTATGTATTGTTATGCTCCTTCGTTCTCTATTCTTTGTTTGAAATCCTGCATGATAAATAACTTTTACCATTATATGATCAAATTTCAAAGCTAATTAACGTTTTAATTATAGATATATAAACTTTCACTACGTTTGAATTGTCGGTTTCAGGCTCGTAGTTGCTTCAGATCAATTTCCTCTTCATTCCAGAAAATGTGCCCAACATCTTCTTTCCGTTCCATCCTGACAATATTTGAAAATATTACTAACGTCCTAAAGTTATATAAATTAATTAAATTAACAAATCTCCTTAACTATATCTTATAAAATATTAATTAAATTCCAAAATAAGTCAAATAAAAATAATAATAAATTATTATCATTATATCTATCCAAATAAAATTATCATATAGTCATACAATTCGATATCAACATTCGTATTCAAATTATATTAAAAATCCTTTATAAATTAATAAACAAACGTTATATTTTAATAACGATTTCCATAGCGACTATTTTAAAATTTGAATTGGACATAACTAACAATTTATAACACGAAATCTAGATTTTTCTCTTCTATATGAAAATCATAATCAAAGATTCCAACGTTTCTTGTTTCACAGAATTCCAACTTATATTGGATCATGTATATTTAATTAAAGTTGAAAACTCAATATTACGAACTACCACGCCATTACGAGCTCGATTTAAAATGTATATAAATTATAACGTTCAAACTTCGTTTTATAAATGATTTCAATATTAAAATCCATTAATATTCCACATATAGTATTTAAAATAATAAAATAAATTAAATATTTGACTACCAAAAATACGAGACACAAGCATAAAAGAATAAACTGCCTTGGTTAGTTTATTTGGTTTAAATAATTTTTGTGCACCATATCAGTTAGTGTATGTTTGACAAGTTTGATATTGTGTTACAAATTCGAAGCAGTTTATACACGTATGATGGATTTTGTGTATGCATTTCAGCTATTGATATCATACAACCAACAATGGACGATCAACACATAGGACTATATTTGACGTTTTTGACTTGTGCAATGTTTGGAGTTGACATTGGACATTTTGATGTTTTAAAATGTTAGAAAGAGCGGCGACGGACAAAAATTTAGCTTATGTCTAATCCCTTTTGATCAACTGGTCAATTTAGTTGTATCCCATGTTTAACTTTAGATTTACTTAGAAATGAATGAAATCTAACTTACTTTTTGTGTTTAGAGGTCCTTTGATTACTCAGAAATGAATAAATATCCAACGGGCTTGTTGTGTTTATACTTTACAGAGTTCCTCTGATCCGAAAATATTCCCCTTTACCCAAAACCCCCTGTCCCCCTGTATCCAACCAATGAACACCCCTAATTTCCACCTTTTGCAGTTAAGCCTTTTTTTATCTCCGACTTAATTGCAAAATTGTGAAAATCAGAGGCTTTGATTGAATGGGAACAGGGGTATAGGGAAATTTGGGGACAGAGGATTTGGTCTTCCTTTATGACTACTTATATGCGTCCCCTTGGCTCCTTTATGAAACTTGGTGCAACATTGCTCACAAAAATAGATGATATCGTGGCATTTTTGGGCCATCATCCAACCGCCTATTCTATCAATAGTCACTTCTGAATTCCCGCCATTTCTACCTTAGTTTTCCTGAACCGCTCAACCTAGCAATTTCGCATTCACATGAATCCTAATTGGATGTGAAAAGACAAATATACGACGCCTGCACCCGTTGGAGAAAAGCAGCAGAAACCCTAATGCAAACCGAGATCTTAAACCAAGAAAAATGATTTCGGAAACTGCATGAGCTAACAGTTACTAGGTGAAGATCAAGGCAGGGATTCATTTACCGATTCAATTGAATTGCTTGGGCCATATCTATTTCCCTACGAGTGAGTTCCGTATTTGGTCATGGGTTTTGTCACTTTTGCATTGAACTCAATTTTTTTTAGTTGGTCATGCTGCCTGAAGAAGCACTTAATTTGTGAGGGGATCACTTGATGCTGGAAAGGTTAGTGTCTGAATTTGTAGAGTCATAACTCTAGAATGAAGTTTCTTAAGTAGTTGATGACAATTCATAAAACCCACCACACACTGTTGGAGTAAATTTTAGGAATTGAATTATGTATATTGACATTTTTCCGTAATAGATTTAGTACAGACTGTTTTTCATTTGGAAACTGAGAAACATCACTACATTTTACTTCAGCTAGCTCGCTTCTTGGATGCAAATGATTTGGATACGTAATTACAAGAGATGCATATATGGGAATTGGTTTGACTATAATTATCACTTTTATAACGGCTGTTTCTTTCTCATTATGTTAGCATATGTAAATATATAGGCATAAAATCAAAATTGGTAAAATTTTCGTAGATAAACATTCAGTAAGGGGCTGGATTGTTGAATTCAAGTATGCGATAACAATTGTAGAGAGGTATGCTAATCATAGATGTTTGTTAACATGGTGACAAAGAACTTTATGAAACGACTAAAAAGTTAAAATTCAAGAATGCGAACTTCAACTAATACTTTTTTCAGAAAAAAAGGCAGACACTTTTTTGACAAAGGGAAAATATAAATGCCATTGCAGGCGATCGAACCCGGGTCACTCGCGTGACAGGCGGAAATACCCACCACTAAAATCAAAATTGGTAAAATTTCCTTGGATAAACATTCAATAAGGGGTTGGATTGTTGAATTCAAGTATGCGATAACAATTGTAGAGAGGTAAGCTAATCGTGGATGTTTGTTAACATTGCCAGGGATCAAGCCCGAGTCACCCGCGTGATAGGCGGGAATACTCAGCACTATACTACAACGACAGTGGTGCTCATGAAACACAACTAACCTAAATCTTAATTATACAAAAATATCTTTTCAATTTCTTTTAAAAGGGTAATTTTATATTTGAACTATTATGCATTCAATTCTCAAAAGATACCTTAATCATGTTTGGTGGTCCCATGATCATTATTAGTTAACTATAAAAATTTTTTGCATATAAAAAAATGTTATGCTATGAAAACTTATTTTACTTTAATCAGTGTGAAAATTCATACTGGTATACAATAAATTGATATGACATCCATGCTAAGATGCTTTATATAACTTGATGATGCATAAAATACAAAAGTCATGAAATGAGAAATTAATTTATTTGAGCATGACCATATGTAGGTTAGAAAACAATATATTGGTAAAGAATTAACTTGATTATCATAGTTTATAAATGTTATGACAAGCCAATTTACAGATCCAAATAAAAATAATAAAGATATAAATTTAAATGGAGATAAGAGTCAGATAACTAGACATATTAAATTCCACTTTCTCAAATAGTTTTTCGCAATCATAATACGAACATGTTTCTTATATTTCCTCAGTCTACCTTAAGCCCGTGCTTAAAGTATAGTGCTCTCTAATGTTTGATAGTTTAAGCAACGATGAAGTTGTAGCTTGTAGATATATGTATGTATTTCCAAATATCATGCAAATAATCTAAGAATCAATCATTGGCTATGGACCGCGTTAATGTTTCTATCAAAATTTGATCTTTGGTTATGATCATTTTGTTAATGAATCTATCAAGGTGGAGGCCTTATGAAATGCTTTCACTATTTGATTATTGATTTATGTATAAGCATCGAATAATAAAGTCATCACAACATAGTGATAAGCATATCCATCTGACATGCAAAGAACTTGATTTCATTTGCTTTATTTTTCTAAAATAAATTGGTCGATATATCAAAATATCGATTTGCTCTGATGTTACAAACACTGTGCCTTCTCTGCTTTATCGTAAAAAAATAAATGAGTGGCTCATGTTGTGTATACTTTTTTCTGTTCATATGATAACTTGTACTGCAGGCAATTTACTTTTTTCTTAAACTAATAACGATGTTATTCCCACCACTCAAACATATTATATAGGCAAGTTGAGTTTATATTTTTGGCCGTTTCTTCCTTTTTAGCTTTAACAGTGACATTTTGCTGTGTCAAATAGTTGAACTGCCATCAGAGAACTTTCAAATGCTAACGAGATACGAACAACAGCTCACAACTGCCGTGTCTTATTAAAAAGCAAAATTCATTATTAGTTTCTCAAAAGAAAGCATGTATGCATTTCTTTTTCATATCCACAAATCATTTTTAATTTGTTTAGCATCTAATAATATCCATTTCATGCAACTATTTAAATATGTGCTGTCTTATAAATGACAATATCCCTGTATTCGTTATTCGTGTCTCAGTAGGAACACACACACATCACTTATTATTATCCTAAATTTTTATAAGACCATCTTCACACTCTTACTATATTGAAATGTGTCATGCCATTTATACAACTCTTTTATATAAAAAATTAGGGATTTATTATTTCATATGAATGTCCAATATATTCTCTTGTTCAAGGTTGAAAAAGTCTTTCGATTTTCATTTATGATATGAACGAAGGTTACAAAAACGTACGAAATTGTGTTGATTTGAATTGTTTGAGGATTATTTATTTGTTGGTTGTCTGGGTTTTTTTTGTTAATTTAGGACACATTGAGTATGTTTCCCTTAAAAATATCAACAAATTAGGATTAATTTTGTATTGCAACTATGAGTACCTGCAAATGTGAAATATGTGTGCATACAAAATGATAAATGTATAACAAATGTTTTAAACCTATTGTGAGTAGGCATGACGCAGTTGTGGTAACTGTCGTTATTAACGCCAACAGTAATCGTAACGGTGGTTGATAGTTATAAATTCTTATAACCGTTACCACAACTATCTCTGATGGTTAACCATCTTATTTTTAATTATGTAGCATTTGTACATATAATGCATTACTGATAATAAATTCATATAGCTCTTAACTTTTTTTCCTTTGCAAATTTATTTATTTAAATCAAAATCATTAATTATCGTTTTAACTAGTCTTTACGAAATCTTAATCCTCTTTAAAATTTCAAATCATAACTTGATCTTTTACGGTGTTAAACAATGATGTTATTTAAGGCACCGTTTATAACAAACCCCAATTGATATTAAATATAAGATTTAAATAGAAATTATATCAGCTTTTATTCAATACTAATTCTCGTAATCAACGAAAATTATAAGTGGAGTAACGATATAAATATATTTCAAATTCCTTAAATAGTATATGTCTAAACAACTGAATTCAATATTAAATATCCGAGGATTATTTCTATCTAAATTCAATAAACTTAAAGTTGGAAAACTCTTTCCTTAATCAAAATATTTATGAATATATCCTTTTTTTATAATTGATAAACCAAATAACTTAAACTTATTAGGTTAAGGATGATGCTATTAAAGACATCGTCCACAAGAACCTGAAACTAGCTGATAGAAAAAATAGAAATCATATCGGCTCAAAACATCATTAGATTAAAAGTTGGAAAGTTTATTTCATTTAAAATTTAAATTTTCAAAACATCATTTTACTGTATTCGGTTAGTTTGGCTGAATAACTCCAAAATCAAATTATAGTTCAAAACTTCATACTTCTTGCCCGAATCACTTTAAAATCATTTACTATATATTTTTTTCTTCATATTTTTAACAATTTTTATAAAGTTGTTTATAACGGTTTCCAATTGCTGTCACTGAACTGCAAAACCGCGATTTTATTTAAAACTTGTTTTGGACACAAGTGAAAACCTATAAATTGAAATTTTAAATTTCTATTTCTGTTGAAAACTATTATCATTAAAAAGCAAATGTTTCTCGTTTCAAGAAAATCCTATTTAATTTGCATTAGTCATAACAAATTAAAGTTTATAGTCGAAATTCGCGAATTGCCGCAGCGCGACTAGCCTTATTCAGACCATTTATTATTTAAAATAAAAACTCGTTCGATTAGCTTTTAATATTTTTTTAAAATTTTATAAATTATATGTACATTTGTTTAAAAACAACGTTTTCAAGTTTTTCAACTTTGAATTCAAATATAAAACCTATAAATTGAAATTTGAAATTTCTATTTCTACTGAAAACTATTATCATTAAAAAGCAAATGTTCCTCATTTCGAGAAAATCCAATTTAATTTGCATTAGTTATAACCGTTTGAAGTTTATGGTCGAAATTCGCAAATTACAGCAATGCGACTAGCCTTATTCAGACCATATTATAATTTAAAATTAGAACTCGTCTGATTAGCTTTAAATATTTTTATAAAATTTTATAAATTGTATATACGTTCATTTAAAAACTAAGTTTTCAAGCTTTTCAACTTCGAATTCAGACATAAACCAGAGGTGAATATTTTAATATTGTTTTTTCCCAAAATTAAATCTTTTGAAATCCAAAATTTGCAAAAATCAAGTTAAACGTTATTTAAGGTTAATGGAACAATCAATTTGAATTTAAAAGACCGTTTATGTAGCTAACTCAAATTCAATTTTGAATTTACTATTCAAGATCGTTGTTACTAAACGACCAAACCATACATGCACATGTTATTAGTTCATAAAAACACATGATTAATTTACAAGTTATTCATTTTATTTAAACTACTAACTTTTACATTTTTAATGTCAAATAGTATACACAAAACGATCATATATGATTGGTTTGGTAATTTTTGTAATCTCAAATAAAGCACGTAAAAATGTTTATGGTCGAAAATCCAATTTAATTTGCATTATTTATAACCGTTCGAAGTTTATGATCGAAATTCGCAAATTACAGCAATCAATTTGAATTTGAAAGACTATTTATATAGCTAACTCAAATTCAATTTTGAACTTACTATTCAAGATCATTGTTACTAAACGACCAAACCATACATGCACATGTTATTAGTTCATAAAAACACATGATTAATTTACAAGTTATTCATTTTATTTAAACTACTAACTTTTATATTTTTAATGTCAAAATAGTATGCACAAAACGATTATATATGATTGGTTTGGTAATTTTTGTAATCTCAAATAAAGCACATAAAAATGTTTATGGTCGAAAATCCAATTTAATTTGCATTTGTTATAACCGTTTGAAGTTTATGGTCGAAATTCGCAAATTACAGCAACGCGACTAGCCTTATTCAGACCATATTATAATTTAAAATTAAAACTCGTCCAATTAGCTTTTAATATTTTTATAAAATTTTATAAATTATATATACATTCGTTTAAAACAATGTTTTCAAGCTTTTCAACTTCGAATTCAAATACAAACCAGAAGTGAATATTTTAATATTGTTATTTTCCAAAATTAAATCTTTTGAAATCCAAAATTTGCAAAAATCAAGTTAAACGTTATATAAGGTTAATGGAACAATCAATTTGAATTAAAAAGAACGTTTATATAGCTAACTCAAATTCAATTTTGAATTTACTATTCAAGATCGTTGTTACTAAACAACCAAACCATACATGCACATGTTATTAGTTCATAAAAACTCATGATTAATTTACAAGTTATTCATTTTATTTAAACTACTAACTTTTATAGTTTTAATGTTAAATGGTATACACCAAACGACCATATATGATTGGTTTGGTAATTTTTGTAATATCAAATAAAGCATGTGAAAATGGCCTATGCAGGTCTCGAACCTGCGAACTTCGCGTTACTAGCACGACGCTCTAACCAACTGAGCTAATGGGCCACATGATACATTTAAATTTTGCAAGCAGTAGTGGAGATATTGGCTGTTTGACAGATAATTAACCGATCATTTATCAAATCATGACTCATATGTAAATGTTGTACATGTCATTTGAAATGACAGTAAATTATTTAAGTTTGTCGTTGTTGATGGTCATATGAATTCTTTGGGTTTTTATACGATAAAATCAGTTTGAGAGTATCTTTAGTGCAACATGAAGTGTTGAAATTGGATCCACCATGGTGCGTCATGCTGAAACAATTATTTTTATTACCGTTAAAATTAGTGACGGATGAGGACATTGACATGCCATGGTTGAAAATGCTTGTTTCGACAACTATTAAATGTTTGCCAGTAATTTGTGCTTATAAAATTTATGCATGCACACATATGTATGTATGTATGCATGTATATGTATATGTATATATATATATATATATATATATATATATATATATATATATATATATGCATGTGTGTGTGTATATATATATTTGTTTATTTAATAGGAATAATTGACGGGAATAATCCGAAGTTTGACGTGTCTACCCATATTAATCCAAAGTTTGGATTATTTTTAAATAACCCTAAGTTTGGGGGGTCTCTTCCCATATTGATCCCATCTACCTGGTAACCTGCTTAACAGGTAATCTGTGAATATAAGTGAATTGACCGATCAGATAGCCCAAATACAATTTCATTTAGCATGCAGATTGCGGTGCTTGTTTGATGTAATAATTGTCTAGAACCCCTCTTGAGCATACCACTCTTGCCACCCTTCTATCTTGTACTCTCCAATCCTCAGCTTCGATATCAACGTGTGAAAATTTTCTAGAAGAATGTCAGTTAGAACTGATATAGATAAACTACCTCGACCTGCCATAACTGATAAGCCTGAGAGATGAAGTATTCCAGCAATAGCGAAGTATAATTTCTTGCTACCGATGCTTCTAAACCAAGGAGGCATATGAGGGATCTCATATGCACTCAGTACATTATCAATAAACATTTGAGTAATTTTATCATTCACATTAAACATCTTATAGACAGGCTGCGTGACACTCCCATTACTATAGTTTCCATTGCTTGTTAGATTACCAGCTCAGGACCTGCATAAGAAACTCCAAGAAACAGGAAGATTTTATAGATGAACTGAGAAGGTGTTCAACTACAAGCTTAGGACCTGCATAACACATTAAGGTGAGTAATTTCTTAGCATGTGATATAGCAGTAGTCTCCTCATTCCCAAACACCGCTCTCGGGAGACTCTCAATTAGCCTCAAAAATAAATCTGAAATATCATCCTGATTTAGAAAATTTTCACCTAACATGAATAAAGATTTGACATACTGATGAGCAACCATGGAGACAAGAACTGAATCATCAAATGTAAGAACACATAAACGTTTTAACAACATCAGTTTGCTCCTCTTCAATGTATGACAACAATTTGTCAACAAACCTTCTATGCTTTCCACAAGCCCCTTCCTTACTTTTTCAGAAGGATGAATTGCCAGATGTGGAAAAGTAGCAGATAAAAAGTTATCAACATTCTCGAAAGTTTTATCAATCCATTCCTTGGTACTTGCCACACATAAACTTTTACTATTGTCATAGGGGGTATTACTATTCATTTTATGCATCGGAATTGCCTTTTGACTTCTCATCTTTATGAATAGGTAAATGTAACAACCCGAATTTTTACAACACGTTAAATCAAGAATCAAGGCAGGATTAAATTTTAAATTCTGAATCAAGTAAAACGGGCTATGCCATTGCGTTCGTCTCGGAGAAATACGCGAAATAGAGTCCGAGTTTTCGAGAATCGGAGTCCGTATGACCCGTTAATGGCCCAAAGAAGATTTCTGAAAATTTGAATTTCGGAAACAGTTTTGGAAATCAGATCTGGGGCTAGGCGGGAAGTTTCCCCGCCTAGGCCATGTCGACAGGGCTGTCGACAGGCCTGTCGACTTGGGCCCAGACCAAGTCGACAGCCCTGTCGACTTGCCTGTCGACAGGGGGTGGCCGGGGCAAGCTGCCTGGTGCACCTGCTTGGCTCACCTGGTCTTGTTCTTGGGCTGGTTCTGGAAGCTTCCGAGATCTGATGGTCCTAATCTATCCTAGGGTTAATCTAAGGGCCTAAAACTACCCTAATCTCTATAAAAACACCCCTAAGCCCCCCCTAAACCCTCATAACTCACCCTCTCCACGAAGTGCTGCCCAAATGCAAAGTGATCATGGCCTCCATCTCAAATCCCTAGAGCCTATGCATTCAAATCGGGTTCAAATCAAAGGATGCAAGCTTGCTACACCAAATAGAGGCCAAATCAACATTTCTATGCGAGTTTCGTGATGGTTCTTCATCAAAGGAGCCACCTTTCTTCGTCATAATGATGCATGATCCCTTTCCTAAGCCTTGCCTAGGTAAGTTCTAGCTACTTTTAGATGGAACGGTAGTTTTGATAATGACATGGGATAAAATGAGGCTAAACATGATTATGCGAACTTATATGAACCTTACCTTGCCTCTTGTGTTCATGGTTATGATTTTAGGCCATGTGAGTGACTTAATCATGCCTTTCATGCTATGCATAGCCTAGTTTAACTTGCAAATTTGGATCTTTATGCATGAAATGCTAGCATGAACCTTTAGGAACCACTTATGTGTGAAACATTGGCTAAGACAAGATTTTGGGGCTTATGCATGTTTATGAACCCAAACCCCCTTATGTTATCATGCAAGTTTGTGGCCAAATCCTTTATGAGATTAGGCATGCTTATGGCCAATCCCCTCTTTTAAGTTGTGCATGTTTATGGTCAAACCTTTTATTTGATAATATGCATGTTGTGGCCGAATTCCCTTGTGATATTTTGTGTGTTTGTGGCCAAAACCCTTTTTATGACACTATGCATGTTCGAGGCCAATTTGTAGTCATAGTATTCCTACTATGTTGACTCGTCTATACTTACGTTGGAAACACGTTTTGGGGTTAGGTTAGACGAGCGTGAATATACATGAGAAACTTAACTTGAAGTTCCATGAAATATGATGTGAAACATGATTTGGGTTAAATGGGTATAACATGACAACATGCAACATTGAATATAACATGTAAGTTAACATGTAAATATGCATAATCATAAGCTTGGGAATTTACCTATTAAGTTAGGTCTACCCATTGGGAATTTACCTATTAAGTTAGGTCTACCCAATTGCTTGAAAACTTGACTATGAACATGACACTAGGCTAAACATGAAAGTGGCCAACTCGAGGTTGGTTTGAGTTTGCAACGTAAAACTACCCGGAACCGACCGGCCTAACTAGTAGTTGCAAACAATAGGACTCAATGTGAGAAGTTGGTCATGTTGTGCTTGAACCCGAGGTTGGACCAAGTTGTGGTGTAAATCTACCTGGACCCGCCCGGTTTAACTAGTAACCACAACAAAGTCTAATGTGAGAGGTTGGGGTGCATTAAATAATTAATGCCACATAGTAGGGTTAAGTTAATTTGATTAATGAGGCTTAACCAAATATGACATGGACAAATGGGTTAAGTAATTTGATTAGGCTAATGATACTTAACAAAACATGACAGGGTTGGGTAGGTTAAGTAACTTGATTTGCCTAACGACACTTAACCATTTTTATACGACGAGGGGACGGGATTAAGTTAACCAACACTTAATCAATCCAACACGATAACTTGATAAGGTTAAGTAAATTTTCTTAATGACACTTAACCGTATAATACAGTTAATGGATGAGGTTAAGATTAGACTTAACTAATCTAAACATGGTAATCGGATGGGGTTAAGTTAGCCTAGACTTAATTAATCCAACTTGGTAATTTAATGGGGTTAAGATAAACACTTAACTAATTTAACACGATGATTTGATGAGGTTAAGTGACCTATACTTAACCAATCCAACTCGTTAATTTGATGAGGTTAAATTAACCTATACTTAACCAATCTAACGTAAAAACATGATAAGGCTAAGTCACGAATCGTTTCGAATACGCTTGACCGATTTGACTCGTTAATTTGACAAGGTCAAGTTAATTTATATAATTAACCAATCTAAAATGATAATTCAACGAGGTTAAGTTAAGGATTGCTTAATATACTTAGCCAACTTGACACATGGTTTGTAGGGTTAAGTCTTGGACTTGGATACTTAGCCAATTTTGACATGGTTTGTAGACGGGCTAAGTTATGAACTTAAGTGACACTTAAGCCATTAGTTAAACCCTAATTCGGAGGATTAGGTAAATAACCATAGTTAACAAGGATTATGGAAATAAGGCCAAGTGGTAAACCTTAGTTAAAAGAAACTAAGTAATAATTCTTAGCCAAGGAAATTTGGACCACCTCTTAGATAAATGAGTAACCCGATACGGTAGGTCATCGTTTAAGTATACGTGTAGGAGCAGACTATCTGATTTAGATAAAGGCTCCAACGAACTGGGTAACGAAGCAGCGGCTTCGGGGAACGTGAGGATATTCTTGGGATCCCTCAGTGAGCTGCCAGGTCATTATACTAGGCTCACGAGAGGTTGAGGTCTGCGGTAGAAGAACCAAGAATATGCCTTGGTTGCTATGCGAGCGACCTAAAGACTGGGGTGGATAGCAGTGAGTCGACGAATACATAAGATGCCCGAGATAGCAAGTTCGTCGATCATCTACCATCTTGGGTCAAGCGTGTACGTACGGAAAGGCAGGGAACACCCAACAGACCATAATTGCTATCTAATTATGGATGAGGTAGGCCGTAGGATGTGGGCTGGCCGGAGTGTAGTTCTCATGCAAGATTTCTTTTGTGTTGCCTTTCACTAGTTGAGGGAGGGGTCTCGTGGGACCATAGCCACGTGTAGAAAAGCAGACCTTAGTATCTGCATCGGCAGATAAATCTAAAGCTCCCGACCGAGTCCTGTATTTCTTGGTTTGCCCTGTGACAGGACTTGGATGGCACGATGTGATACATGTGCATACGGTTATAGAAAAACGATTCACGATGAATGCGTGGGAAAAAAAGGGCGCGATTGAGGGTTAGCGTAATCCCTAGTGGCCTAGGTGGTTTAACCCAAACCGGAATACGAAAGCATGCAATAAGTAAGCGTAATCCCTAGTGGTGCTAGGTGGCGTAGGTCCTAGTAGTTCAAACGATGATTCATATGGAAGAGCCTAGCTAGAACAAGGGTGACAGTCCAAACGATTTCAAGGATAATACGACATGAGGAAGCCCGTACGAGGTACGGCAAAGGACTGAACTTATATACATGGAAAGAAACATATGATTTGAGTAACCTATATATGCGATATATTAGGTTGACATGGACCATTACACGACTTTGAGTAAGGGACATTCATGGCTAACACATAACAAGGCTGGGATACTAGTACGGAGGGTGCAGAGCAAATATACGTGTTAGAACTAGAATACATAATAGATACCGTGGGATGATAGACGGGGTAGATACCTTGGGATAATGTACTCGATAGAAATCTGACGATGTGATACCTTGACTTATCATAACACCGTAGTTTATCAGGATACCTTAGTTTACCTTGCCACAGTAGTTAAACCGGCTAGCCCGGTTTAGTTTATCTATCTTGTAGTTATCCTTATGTTTACTTTCAGTTTATGCATGTCATGTTACATTTACCTGTTTTTATACTGGAAGTAGATAGGACTTACTCAGTCTTTTTGACTGACCCGTTTTGTTTCGCCTCTTTTCTTCCGTTTCCCCCCCAGGTTACAGGGAGGAAACAATGCAGTTTAGTTCGGACTTCTTCTGCTTGAAGGTCATCATGGATGGCTTGGACTTCTCTTGGCTATGGCTACTTTACTGTTTTTACTTGGGGAATAATTTATTAAAAAGTCTTTATGCTTCTTTACTATTGCAAGACAGGTTTTGTTGTACTCTGATGTAAAAGGCTTTAGACCTTATTTATTCATGTTATGAAAGTTTGATTTTACTTCCGCTATTTTATATGTTCTGTCTTGTGATATTTCTGTGCATGTTTACCAATAATGCCCCTCTAAAGCTAGTGCGTTCCTTTGCGAGTGACCCTAGCGGAGGCGGGGTGTTACACTTGGTATCAGAGCAGAAGGTTACTAGACTGGGCAAAAGTTTTTAAGGACCTTCTGAAAAATTATTTGAAAAACCGTTTACAAAGAAGCATTTTTCAAGAAAATTTTCTTTTAAAAAGAAAAAGGCTATTCCCCAAAGGCCATTAGCATCATCCTTGTTTCCTTGATTTAATCTCTTTTCCTTTCTTTCCTCCATCTGTAGTCACAGTGGTTTTGACTGCGACTAGTCTTTCTAGCTGCGTAAGTGTTTCCCGTACGATGGAGGTGGTTTTCGAGAGACCGTTGTAGAGTTATGCAAGAAAGGATAGTAAGAACAAGGATAAAGGATACGAGCTCAGGGATAAGCAACATGTTGGTATGGCTGAGTCCTAAAAGGAGGGAGAAAGATGAACAATGAAACCCATGACGAGAGAGTACCTTTGGCATGGTGAAACGGGACGGATAGTTAAGTATCATGGAACAGGGACAAGATCATTCGGAGGGCAATAGTATGCTCTCATTTCTAAGGTACCTCAGAAGGAGGGAAACGATCTTGTTAAAGGTTTAGCTTTTCTTCTCTATCATCCTGTCGGGACTTTGTTTTGATCACCGCATCTTTTAAGTCTGCTTCGATAGTTGAGTCTCTGCACCTTAGTACTAGCGTAGTAGAGGATCCCGTTTTTGTCTCAAGTCCTATTGGAAGATCGGTCCATTTACTCATGGCTTGTTTGGATTTGAGAATGTCTATATCAAGTGTTGAGCTTGGAAATAATGCTTATGTTTATAAGCTATGGATGGATTCTAGGGATGAGGTGGTTATCCAGTAAGGGATGCCACTCTCGGTTTTGATAGGAGACTCTTGACTAGCCTCGGTAATACCCTCGAAGTCTCGCGGAACCTTTCGGGTTCGGTCATGATTAGTTACCTAGGATCCCTTGATACCTTTATGGGAAATTTGAAGCCCGATCGAGTGGTGTTCGCCGATAAGACGAATGATTTATTTCACTTATGCATGGGTGATGGAAATCACCCTAGTAAGTGCGCTTAACCTGGTTGGCATCTGTTTACTTTCAAGAGAAAGTTCTTCTACGTCGAATACCTTATGGTACGAGGTCCGAGATTCACTAGTGAATTTTGAGGGCTCGCATGGAATAATGTGTACGCAGTCCTGTTTGCGCCAAGTATTCTAGAAGGAGAATAAGTGCAAGTGGAACGAGAGGCGACGGGGAAATGAGTTCCAACTCATGTTATGGAAACAGGAAGTAAGAAGCTGCGAAATCATGGAGTAAAAAGGGGCGGTCAAGGCATGATGGAACTAAGCTCAATGTAATGCGACTCAGGAGACTGAAGACTAAATACGTGCATGATATCTCTTTTGGGAATATATCCTCGATCCCTGTTTTTCTGTTGAGCTTGCTGGTAGGCTATCTTTTATGGATATCCTCTCGGTCCTGTCTCTGTTACAAACCCCGTAAGGAGTTTGTTTTGTTTATCTCCTCGACCCTGTTTCAGGGAATCTTAGGTAGAACCCTGTGGATGTAAACATGTATTTGAAACATGTTATGGTTGATATGGTTGCAAATGGTTGCAAGTGGTTGCTCGTGGATGCGTGAATTTACGTTAGACATTAGCTCGACTCGGTCACATTTCATATTGCATATGCACGAGTATTTGTTTATGGATGAAATTGAATGTGTTATCATGCGGACGTTGCATATGGTTGAATGTTTGTGCACGCATATAGTGTATATGATTAGGACTATTTGCATACATGATGGATTCATAGCACTAAACATGTTTTTGCATTCAAAAGATTTTCAGGCCTGATCATTAGCATTAGCTAAGGAACATGTACACACACGTTTTGCATATATTCATATGGCATTAGAAATCATCTAAGGATAATGGTTGCTTGTGGATGATGTTTTGAGTAGATGGATGATGGATGGTAGGATATGTTCTTCCTAACTTGGAGATTTCGGGGACGAAATCCTAAAAGGTGGAGAGAATGTAACAACCCGAATTTTTACAACACGTTAAATCAAGAATCAAGGCAGGATTAAATTTTAAATTCTGAATCAAGTAAAACGGGCTATGCCATTGCGTTCGTCTCGGAGAAATACGCGAAATAGAGTCCGAGTTTTCGAGAATCGGAGTCCGTATGACCCGTTAAAGGCCCAAAGAAGATTTCTGAAAATTTGAATTTCGGAAACAGTTTTGGAAATCAGATCTGGGGCTAGGCGGGAAGTTTCCCCGCCTAGGCCATGTCGACAGGGCTGTCGACAGGCCTGTCGACTTGGGCCCAGACCAAGTCGACAGCCCTATCGACTTGCCTGTCGACAGGGGGTGGCCGGGGCAAGCTGCCTGGTGCACCTGCTTGGCTCACCTGGTCTTGTTCTTGGGCTGGTTCTGGAAGCTTCCGAGATCTGATGGTCCTAATCTATCCTAGGGTTAATCTAAGGGCCTAAAACTACCCTAATCTCTATAAAAACACCCCTAAGCCCCCCCTAAACCCTCATAACTCACCCTCTCCACGAAGTGCTGCCCAAATGCAAAGTGATCATGGCCTCCATCTCAAATCCCTAGAGCCTATGCATTCAAATCGGGTTCAAATCAAAGGATGCAAGCTTGCTACACCAAATAGAGGCCAAATCAACATTTCTATGCGAGTTTCGTGATGGTTCTTCATCAAAGGAGCCACCATTCTTCGTCATAATGATGCATGATCCCTTTCCTAAGCCTTGCCTAGGTAAGTTCTAGCTACTTTTAGATGGAACGGTAGTTTTGATAATGACATGGGATAAAATGAGGCTAAACATGATTATGCGAACTTATATGAACCTTACCTTGCCTCTTGTGTTCATGGTTATGATTTTAGGCCATGTGAGTGACTTAATCATGCCTTTCATGCTATGCATAGCCTAGTTTAACTTGCAAATTTGGATCTTTATGCATGAAATGCTAGCATGAACCTTTAGGAACCACTTATGTGTGAAACATTGGCTAAGACAAGATTTTGGGGCTTATGCATGTTTATGAACCCAAACCCCCTTATGTTATCATGCAAGTTTGTGGCCAAATCCTTTATGAGATTAGGCATGCTTATGGCCAATCCCCTCTTTTAAGTTGTGCATGTTTATGGTCAAACCTTTTATTTGATAATATGCATGTTGTGGCCGAATTCCCTTGTGATATTTTGTGTGTTTGTGGCCAAAACCCTTTTTATGACACTATGCATGTTCGAGGCCAATTTGTAGTCATAGTATTCCTACTATGTTGACTCGTCTATACTTACGTTGGAAACACGTTTTGGGGTTAGGTTAGACGAGCGTGAATATACATGAGAAACTTAACTTGAAGTTCCATGAAATATGATGTGAAACATGATTTGGGTTAAATGGGTATAACATGACAACATGCAACATTGAATATAGCATGTAAGTTAACATGTAAATATGCATAATCATAAGCTTGGGAATTTACCTATTAAGTTAGGTCTACCCATTGGGAATTTACCTATTAAGTTAGGTCTACCCAATTGCTTGAAAACTTGACTATGAACATGACACTAGGCTAAACATGAAAGTGGCCAACTCGAGGTTGGGTTGAGTTTGCAACGTAAAACTACCCGGAACCGACCGGCCTAACTAGTAGTTGCAAACAATAGGACTCAATGTGAGAAGTTGGTCATGTTGTGCTTGAACCCGAGGTTGGACCAAGTTGTGGTGTAAATCTACCCGGACCCGCCCGGCTTAACTAGTAACCACAACAAAGTCTAATGTGAGAGGTTGGGGTGCATTAAATAATTAATGCCACATAGTAGGGTTAAGTTAATTTGATTAATGAGGCTTAACCAAATATGACATGGACAAATGGGTTAAGTAATTTGATTAGGCTAATGATACTTAACAAAACATGACAGGGTTGGGTAGGTTAAGTAACTTGATTTGCCTAACGACACTTAACCATTTTTATACGACGAGGGGACGGGATTAAGTTAACCAACACTTAATCAATCCAACACGATAACTTGATAAGGTTAAGTAAATTTTCTTAATGACACTTAACCGTATAATACAGTTAATGGATGAGGTTAAGATTAGACTTAACTAATCTAAACATGGTAATCGGATGGGGTTAAGTTAGCCTAGACTTAATTAATCCAACTTGGTAATTTAATGGGGTTAAGATAAACACTTAACTAATTTAACACGATGATTTGATGAGGTTAAGTGACCTATACTTAACCAATCCAACTCGTTAATTTGATGAGGTTAAGTTAACCTATACTTAACCAATCTAACGTAAAAACATGATAAGGCTAAGTCACGAATCGTTTCGAATACGCTTGACCGATTTGACTCGGTAATTTGACAAGGTCAAGTTAATTTATATAATTAACCAATCTAAAATGATAATTCAATGAGGTTAAGTTAAGGATTGCTTAATATACTTAGCCAACTTGACACATGGTTTGTAGGGTTAAGTCTTGGACTTGGATACTTAGCCAATTTTGACATGGTTTGTAGACGGGCTAAGTTATGAACTTAAGTGACACTTAAGCCATTAGTTAAACCCTAATTCGGAGGATTAGGTAAATAACCATAGTTAACAAGGATTATGGAAATAAGGCCAAGTGGTAAACCTTAGTTAAAAGAAACTAAGTAATAATTCTTAGCCAAGGAAATTTGGACCACCTCTTAGATAAATGAGTAACCCGATACGGTAGGTCATCGTTTAAGTATACGTGTAGGAGCAGACTATCTGATTTAGATAAAGGCTCCAACGAACTGGGTAACGAAGCAGCGGCTTCGGGGAACGTGAGGATATTCTTGGGATCCCTCAGTGAGCTGCCAGGTCATTATACTAGGCTCACGAGAGGTTGAGGTCTGCGGTAGAAGAACCAAGAATATGCCTTGGTTGCTATGCGAGCGACCTAAAGAATGGGGTGGATAGCAGTGAGTCGACGAATACATAAGATGCCCGAGATAGCAAGTTCGTCGATCATCTACCATCTTGAGTCAAGCGTGTACGTACGGAAAGGCAGGGAACACCCAACAGACCATAATTGCTATCTAATTATGGGTGAGGTAGGCCGTAGGATGTGGGCTGGCCGGAGTGTAGTTCTCATGCAAGATTTCTTTTGTGTTGCCTTTCACTAGTTGAGGGAGGGGTCTCGTGGGACCATAGCCACGTGTAGAAAAGCAGACCTTAGTATCTGCATCGGCAGATAAATCTAAAGCTCCCGACCGAGTCCTGTATTTCTTGGTTTGCCCTGTGACAGGACTTGGATGGCACGATGTGATACATGTGCATACGGTTATAGAAAAACGATTCACGATGAATGCGTGGGAAAAAAAGGGCGCGATTGAGGGTTAGCGTAATCCCTAGTGGCCTAGGTGGTTTAACCCAAACCGGAATACGAAAGCGTGCAATAAGTAAGCGTAATCCCTAGTGGTGCTAGGTGGCGTAGGTCCTAGTAGTTCAAACGATGATTCATATGGAAGAGCCTAGCTAGAACAAGGGTGACAGTCCAAACGATTTCAAGGATAATACGACATGAGGAAGCCCGTACGAGGTACGGCAAAGGACTGAACTTATATACATGGAAAGAAACATATGATTTGAGTAACCTATATATGCGATATATTAGGTTGACATGGACCATTACACGACTTTGAGTAAGGGACATTCATGGCTAACACATAACAAGGCTGGGATACTAGTACGGAGGGTGTAGAGCAAATATACATGTTAGAACTAGAATACATAATAGATACCGTGGGATGATAGACGGGGTAGATACCTTGGGATAATGTACTCGATAGAAATCTGACGATGTGATACCTTGACTTATCATAACACCGTAGTTTATCAGGATACCTTAGTTTACCTTGCCACAGTAGTTAAACCGGCTAGCCCGGTTTAGTTTATCTATCTTGTAGTTATCCTTATGTTTACTTTCAGTTTATGCATGTCATGTTACATTTACCTGTTTTTATACTGGAAGTAGATAGGACTTACTCGGTCTTTTTGACTGACCCGTTTTGTTTCGCCTCTTTTCTTCCGTTTCCCCCCCAGGTTACAGGGAGGAAACAATGCAGTTTAGTTTGGACTTCTTCTGCTTGAAGGTCATCATGGATGGCTTGGACTTCTCTTGGCTATGGCTACTTTACTGTTTTTTACTTGGGGAATAATTTATTAAAAAGTCTTTATGCTTCTTTACTATTGCAAGACAGGTTTTGTTGTACTCTGATGTAAAAGGCTTTAGACCTTATTTATTCATGTTATGAAAGTTTGATTTTACTTCCGCTATTTTATATGTTCTGTCTTGTGATATTTCTGTGCATGTTTACCAATAATGCCCCTCTAAAGCTAGTGCATTCCTTTGCGAGTGACCCTAGCGGAGGCGGGGTGTTACAGTAAAGATCGAAGGGTCTGAAGTAAAACTGAACCTCATGCGCCTTCTTCTTCGAATCCTACTACTCCATCATTCCAAAGATCTGATTAATAGAGCCAAGATGACATTTAATCAAAAGCTCCTGTGTACACAACAGTACACATTCTGCAGTGGAATCACTAATCTCAAATCCACCCACTAAATCATCAGCTTTCACTCCTGCTCTACACTTAATTGCAGCATCCAATAGAAATAGCAGGGGAACCATAATATTATCTAGAGAAGGCTACAGGGCTTGGGGAGGAGCCTGGCGGAGCAAGTCGGAAATGCCCAGAAGGGAAGGAATGGATTTTTTGGGGGGTTTCAGGAGATTGATAAGCTCGATGCAGTAGAGCCTTAGTTGAAAGAAGACCGATTCAAGGGTTTTGGGTGACAATTGTTGCCGGCTCATTATGATTTTTTGGATTTTCAGGGGTTTGAGAAATCTGTTTGAGGAGTAGAAGAAAGAACTGTTGAAGATAATGATCAATTTAGGAAAGTTTACCGGTTAAACAGGTTAAAAGGTTACTGGGATCAATATGGGAAAGCACCCCCTAAACTTGGGATTATTTAAAAATAATCCAAACTTCAGATTAATATGGGAAGACACGTCAAACTTCGGATTATTCACGTCAATTAAACCTATTTAATAATTGTTGTAATACCTTCAATATCACACTTTATGATGTAAATGTGAACTTCCAAAAATACCCTTTAATTTTAATATCATTAAAAAATAAGATCTAACTTTTTTACAAATTCAAGCTTATCCTTACTAGATATGGCTAAATCAAAATATCCTTTTAACGTACAATAAATAAGAGTCTATAAACATTACCAAATCTTAGTGTCGCTTAAATGTTAGGATCTAGAAACTTTTCATCCAAACTCAAAACTTTCTTTCACAAATATTAACAAATCTAATACCACTTAAGAATAAAATCTAATAAATAAACAATTTCGGATTAAAAAATTTAACGCATAAATTATCCATCTACAATTATTTTTAAATTCTAATATCATCTGAAAATAGGATCAAACAAAAATGTATTTTTATAAATAAAAACGTTCATTTACAATTGCTAATATCAAATCTTAATATTACTTAAAAATTAGAACTATCAAATAAGTTATTAACTAACAATATACATTTTGTGGAAAGGTTTCACAACCGCAGCGTGTGCTGTAATTACGTGTGAAGTGCGTACCGTTACGCTCGTATATGTGTGTATATACGAGTACTATAACATATGAATTACACATGCACAATTGGGTGTGTATGTGTTACAAATGATGTTCGAAAGTTTTGTTGATTATACAAAATAACGTTGATGTGTACGCATTACAACAATTTCTATGCATGGAAATCAATCTGTGTTTACATATTTTGTGTAACAAACCGGAAAATGCGAGCCAATTTAAAAATTTTATTTTGGCAATTTTAGCGAATTTTGAATATTTAAATTGAATTATTTTAAATAATATCGATGAAAAATTTAATTTGAATAGAATTCGACGTATATATTATATACGTCGTCGTTAGAATATAAATAATTATATATAATTATAAATAGAATTGAAAATGGCGCGGTAGTTCGATAATTTGATTTCAAACTTCAATTGAATGTACCGGGTGCAAAATAAACCGGATTTTAGTGAAACCAAAAATAATAGGATCTAATTGATAATATCTTTCCAACGAATCCGAAAAGTTGAAATTTCATAGCGGGAATCAAAAGATATGTCCAGTTGAAAATTCTGAATAGTCGCTATTGAATTCAGGCCCTTAAAAAAGGGAATTTTGCAAACGACCTCGGATTTCGACGAAACCACTTTTGTTGGATCCGTGATGTCAAATTATTGCTAGATTCCAAATTTCAAAATTTTTCGAATCAATATTTGAGCGTGGCAAAGGAAAACGTGTTTGACCAGTTTCAGTTGATTTTAATCGACTGGAAAATGGCCATTTTTCCAACAGTCTCAGAATTCGACGAAATTAGTTTTGTTAGGACCGTGTCGTCAATACGAAGCTAGAAAATATTTTTCTGGGATTTATAGAGTTCGTATGTGACCCCGGTAAATTGAAATGCGCGTTCAAATTCAATATATAGAGTTATATGTTGATTTTGACGAAAACTAAATGTAACGATCGAACCAGCCTACGATACATATCCCATTGTGTTCGGAATGGGGGTAATTAGCTATGGACGACAGGCGGTGGGCCTCGTTTAGAGGTCGTATGTAAAAGTCAACTTTTTGAAATTAAAATAATAAAAAAATAAATAAAACCTCTCTCCTCCACCTTACTTCCTCTCAGCCCCCCCTTTTCATTGGCAGATCGAAAAAAAAAGAAAAAAAACCCAATGTTCTTCAAACCCGTCACCCATCCTCCCCACGTCGCCGGAGGCGTTGCCTCCGCCATAGCTCGTCGCCGCGGCCCCACCCAGCACCGTCGTGCCCTTCCCCGGCCACCAGACCTCCCCCGTGTCGCCTCTCTTCGAACCATCCCCAAACCGACCCACCGACCGCCGCGCCCTCCCTGCTGCACCCACCGCCTGTGCCACCGACGTGGCCAACTCCACCCCCCTCCGTTCAACTTCCGATCTCCCCCTCCTTCCTCGAACCAAAACAGCCTCCCAAGCCCGAATCCAAGAAGAGCACCGCCCCAAATCGAAGGCCAGTGAGCCCCGCTGCCCCCTGCAAGCCCGGTGATCACCTCCGATGCGCTCCTTTCAGCCCATTGACCCCCCTCCTTCGATAAAAAAAGTGAGTTTTACTCTTTTTATTTATTTAGCTTTATGTAATTAATTTAATTAACTTTGTATATTAATAAAAATCTAATTTTTATATAGGTAAGATAGTGAAAATATCATCTTTTTATATGTAGTAAAATAAAAATGTGATTTTTATAGTGATGAAATGAAAAAGGCGAAATCTTTATATTTGAAAAGGCGAAATCTTTATATAGATAATAGCATCGATGTAAAAATATAATCTTTATTATATGAATAACGATGTAAAAATAGAATTTTATCTATATAGTAACGATGTAAAAATAGAATTTTTATCTATATAGTAACGATGTAAAAATAGAATTTTTATCTATATAGTAACGATGTAAAAATAGAATTTTTATCTATATAATAGCGAAGTAAAAATTCGATTTTTATATATTGAATAGCAAAGTAAAAATTCGATTTTTATATATTGAATAGCGAAGTAAAAATTCGATTTTTATATATTGAATAGCGAAGTAAAAATTCGATTTTTATATATTGAATAGCAAAGTAAAAAATTCGATTTTTATGTATGCAGTGGCTACGGGCAACGAAAGTGACGAAAGGCGAGAACGACGAAGATTTATATAAATGAAGAGTCGAGGCGATTGGATTAGCTAGCTGGTGAGAACTTCTCACTCTAAATTTCTTTTTCTAGTTATAAATATATACTAGGATGCAGACGGTGCTTAGCAGCACCCGACACCCGTCATCCACAGACCATGGATGGCTTGTTTGTTTGATTGATGTGTTGTGAAAATTGTTTGTGATGTTGATGTGAAATCGATAATAAATGTAGATGGTTAAAATAAATATTTTATCATTAAAAATATAATTTTTAATGTGAAAGTGAATAAATAAATATTTATAAACAAATCGGCCGATTTGTTTATATGCACTGATTTGACTGATATTGATTGGGATAATAAATTTTACACATCGCCCAACTGCACAAATAAAAATCTGTATTTGTTGATTTGAAACCCCACACGGGTGTTGGGATGATATTTGGCGTACACTAATCCCAATTATTTAATTGTATGTCGATCGGTTGGTCGACAGGCTGTGTAAGCGTTAATTATTTATATTTGATGCTTGTGCAGTTGTGTGGTGCACCTGGGATGATGGTTGATTGTTTATCATTGCTATTATATACATGTGTTGTATGGAATCCATATAATTAACATTATATGGTGATTGATTGGGCCTCATTCCAATCGGGGAAATAATGAATATTATAAAAGAAAATTCATGTGTTGAATATAAAAATAGTCATGTGTTGACGATGTTCATGTGTTGAAAATATTCGTGTGTTGAGTAAAATATTTTAATAATAAAATTTACATCTTTATCATATTTAAAATTAGAATCTACTTCACGGTGGAGTCTAATTAAAAATCACACGATAGATACCATAATTTTATAAAATATTTTACATAACAAAAATAGTGATGTGTTGACAGTACTCATATGTTGAGATTAGTCGTGTGTTGAAAGAAATATAGATTCATGTGTTGAATAGAATAAATATTCATTAGTTGAATAGAATAACGAATTTATTGAAATATATAAAGCCGTGTTGATTAGAGTTGCGCTATTTTGATGTGAACGATATTCATATCGATTATATTCGTTTTTATAATGAATATAGAAAAGAAGTGATTTCAAAATATAACGTTTTGAAAATATTATCATTTATATAGTAATGATATGAAATATTCAATTTTGATTTGAAATTGAATATAGAGTTGAAATGGTTTTGAAAACGAATTTAAAACGATTTATAAAATACGTTTTAAAAGGAAATCGATGAAATATATATTATATATATTATATATATAATATAATGGCCTGAATAGAACGCGTCGCGCTGCGGTAGTTCGCGAATTTCGACCATTGACTTCCAATTGACGTTGCGGGAGATCCGACCGTCGGATTCTCCTAAAACTGGAACCGTTGGGTTCGTATCGAAAAGAGCTTTCCAATGAATATTAGAAATTTGAAATCTAACGGTTGGATTTGGAATTATGTCCAAATCAAATTTGGAAAAGGTCGCTGTAATTGCAGTTCGATGGCCGTTGATGGAAATCGACTGTACGGGCCTTGATAAAATTATTAAAAATATCTATAATTTGTGTAAAATCATAAGAAATGATTTGGGAAAAATTGAGCCAAAGAAGTCCACATTTGAAAAGATAAAAATAGATTTTTGTCGAAATGAACTAATTTTGAACTAGAATTAAAATCAATTTATTTTTGAAATAAATAAATTGAATTTGAAAGTGATTTTAAAAATAATCAATATTCCCAATACGTGAATTGGACTGGAATTGAATCGAAATTATCTTCGGAATATTTCGATGTTGGATTTCGTGACTATACAGATATTGTTATGGGAATTTGAAAGATATATTTTATATCATTATTTCCAGTACGATATTTGTTGGTTTCAGAATTTGATATTGAATATAAGCCGGTATATTTTCTATTCAGAGCCATGTATTTAATATCAAATGTGATTTGGGTTTATCGTGAATTGTGTTTTAGATGACATCGGTTCTTTAGCCCAGTTAATGACAGAATATTGATTTTTGAGAAGATTAAAATTAAGTGGAGTTTTAATGAATCTTTAATTAGACTAAAATGTGAATTGATAATTTAAATTATCAAATCTAAAAGGTGATCGAGAATGGAGTACCACCAGTTTTGCTCCAATGCGATAGTTAAATCTTTAATTAGATTTGAACGTGAAACGGTAATTAATTTTACCGATAACACCGTGGTGTTAGAGATGGAGTATTACCAGTTTTCTCCATGGGATTTATAGGTTTGGATTGGGAAATAAAATAAATAAGTACTTCGGTGTGGCTCGCTCATCCCGACTAGTTTGAAATGATATCCAGAGGAGGATTAAAGAATAAATTTAGAAGAATTTATCTTGGATTAAATTAATGGCAACCTTTCCCTAAGAATGTGATTTTGTGAATAAAAGAATATTCTGAATTGGAATGAGGCGTTTGTGTGTTTGTGTAACATTTGTTTATTATATATGTCGGTTATTCAGAAAAGCCGGGTTTATACCCATTCTGAATAACCGATTCAACGAGATGTCGAAGATGAAGACGGCGGTTGAAGACCGGAAGTCTTCACATCGTTTGGGTGATTACTGATGATCTTGATTGGGCTGTACACCCAAGATGAGGGAAACCGTTGGTGATCGTCCAGACGTACTTGGAGATGGATGGATATGCGAGGAAAGTGCCTCCGGTTTCGTTCAGACCCAGAACGAACTTGTAAATGGATTTTGTGTCTGACATTGGATTTTATTCTGTGTTGATTGATCTCTATTAAATATACATCTGTTTGGCGGCGGAGAATTTATTCTCTTGCTTAACGCCCTTCTCTGAGACGTACGAGCTCAGAGGTTGTATATCGATGGACATCAGTCGCATAGAGTGAATTGCCAGTGTGGCATGCGTAAGTGGCAATTGATCAAGGCTTCTGTTGAAAAGCAAAGTCTTGTGGTAGATGATCAAAGCACGGCCTGTGTGGCATACCTTTGTGTATAACGTGAATTCGCGAGCCTCACACCTCGGTATGAGTCAAAAACGGGATAGTGACTGCAGGGAGAGCACGACGTTTCTTTCTAGCTAGGGTGGTGTCAGTGACCTACCAGCCCTGACATTTATATACTTTTCACCTGTGTGGTTGTTGGAATGCGAGGCGCCTCGGATATAGGTCTGTAAGGACCGGGAAACGTGTGTTCAGGAAATGCCAATCCTCAAAAGTAAGAGAGGACCAGCCCTGAAGATCCAAGGATCATAGTGGGGTCCTGAGACATTTGCTAGAGTGTCTCGAACGCGGAGAGGAGCTTGCCCCTTGCCTCGACTCATGACGGAAATCCAATTTCCAATACGTGATATTGCGGTTTTAATTGTAGAACTAATATGGTGACATGATAGATGGTACCCATGCCGCCTATGATTGATATTTATGATTGAATTGTTTTGACACTATACACTTATTATAGTATCAAGTGATTTGTTTTAAACGTACCAAGCATGTTTGGCTATTATAAGGGAAAACCCTATCCTCTGGCTTGCGTTGCATTGTGTGATGGGACCTGGGTCTTATAATAGCTTCATTTTTTCAAAGAGCATTGCGCTGTTTTGTTATATGCACCAGTATTCTTGGGAGGAAACCCGTTCCGTGTTATACGGCGTGGTCCCTTGAATTACTATCCTTTAAAGTAAAGTTTTAAATAATTGTTTTAGTTCTCACACCAGTCACATGACTGACCTGGAGTTTATTGTTTTGACCTAAACTCTGGGTGCCCCTATTTTCCACACGGGCAGCTAGTAGTTTTGGTTTTGCAGATTTGTATCCACAGGATCCTGATTAACAGCTGGAACGATGCTCGGAAAGCTCTGTATCCATGTATTACTTTCAGTTGTGTTTTGTATATTTTTCCGCTGCTAAGTAATTTATTGTAATCTCTGATATTTTTCGAATGTATTTTATTCATTTATACTCTGTATATTCTTGTATCTAATGGAATTGTTGTAATAACCATGAAATGTTCTTCCGTCTGCGTTCCGATGTGTGTTGTCCTCATCTCAATCCGTGCTTTTCTTACCAGGGGAGTTCGGGTCGTTATACCAGCAATGAGACTATCGTATTCAAAGAGTTTAAATTGTCAGCATAATTTCATTTATGTAGATAATTATTAAGTAGTAAAGGTTAATTGATAAGAAATTATAATTAGTTAAATTGTATTGGAGCGTGAGTACACGTGCATGGCTAGAGATAAGCAGGTGAATATTGACAGGCGGGAATACTCATGACTAAAATCAATATCGGTAAAATTTCCCTAAATAAACATTCAATAAATGACTGGATTGTTGAATTCAAGTATGCGATAACGTTTGTAGAGAGGTAAGCTAATTGCAGATGATTGCTAATGTGGTGACAAAGAAGTTTATGAAAACGACTTAAAAGCTAAAATTTCGGAAGGCGAACTTTAGTTAATACTTTTTCAAAAAAAGGAAGACACTTTGTTGATAAAGGGGAAAATAGAAACGCCGAGATAAGCAGGTGAATATTGACAGGCGAGAATACTCACCACTAAAATCAGTATTGGTAAAATTTCCCTGGATAAGCATTCAATAATGGGCTGGATTGCTAAATTCAAGTATGCGATAACGATTGTAGAGAGGTAAGCTAATTGTAGATGTTTGTTAACTTGGTGACAAAGAAGCTTATGAAAACGACTAAAAAGCTAAAATTTCGAAAGGCAAAATTTAGTTGATACTTTTTCAAAAAAAAAGGCAGACACTTTGTTGACAAAAGGGAAAATAGAAACGCCATTGCCGGGATCGAACCCGGGTCACCTGCGTGATAAGCGGGAATACTCACCACTATACTACAACGACAGTGACGCTCATGATGTTGAAGCAAAACAACTAACCTAAATCTTAATTATACAAAATTATCTTTTTTAGTTTCTTTATAAAAGGCAATTTTGTGTTTGAACTAATACATATTCAATTCTCGAAAGATGCCTTCATCATGTTTAGTGGTCCTATGATCATTATCAGTTAACTATGATTTTTTTTTGCATATAGAAAATGTTATGCTATGAAAACTAGTTTTACTTTAATCAGTGTAAAAATTCATACCAGTATACAATAAATTGATATGCTATCCATGCTAAGATGCTTTATATAATTTGATGATGCATAAAATACAAAAGTCATGAGATAAGAAATTAATTTAATCGAACATGACTATATGTAGGTTAGAAAACAATATATTGGTAAAGAAATAACTTAATCATCATAGTTTATAAATGTTATGACAAGCCAATTTGCAGATCCAAATAAAAATAATTAAGATATAAATTTAGATGGAGATAAGAGTCAGATAACTAGAAATATTAAATTCCATTTTCTCAAGTAGTTTTTCGCAATTGCTATGCGAACATGTTTCTTATATTTCCTCAATTTATAAAATGTTTACTAGTTTAAGCAACAATGAAGTTGCAGCTTGTAGAAATATGTATGTATTTCCAAATATCATGCAAATAACCTAAGAATCAATCATTGGCTATGGACTTTCGTTAATGTTTCTATCGATATTTGATCTTTGGTTATTATCTTTTTGTCAATGATCCTATCAAGACGAAGGCCTTCTTATGGAAATGCTTTCACAATATGATTAGTGATTTATGTATAGACTGTGACGACCCCAAACCTAGTTCGACGGTGGCAAGGGTAATCTCTGGAATATAACACATAAACAGATAACAGCAGAACAGAAATAGTTAAATTCACCAGATAATGTACAATAGAATACACTGGATAAACATAATCATCAGAGTTACACGGTATACAGGATCATACTTAGAACAAAATACAGTTCAGCTTTACATAAAATGTATACAGCGGAAATCTAAACATAATATGTACAACAGGAGCTGAACAACATAAAAAGAGTTAAATGATAGAATCCATCTTCAGCTCCAGCTATCCAGAAAGAGCCTGCGAAAACCTGAATACAAGGCTTCTCGTGTAGAAAAAGGGGCACCCGAGTTTGCAAGTGAAACAAAGTACGAGTCATTCATGGGACTGGTATGAGAAATCTATTTTAACTTTTTATACAATTTGGCCCATCACAGGACCACGCCACTTTCGCGGAACGGGTTTAATCCACTAGATTTCCAGTGCTTTAAAACAAGTAAATCTTTTAAAACATCGCAATGCTTTTTATAAAAATGAAGCCATTATAAGACTCATTTCTCATCACACAATGCAACGCAAACCAGAGGATAGAATTTTACCTTACAATGGCCAAAATATGCTTGATACAAATAAAACGAAAGCATTTGATATTATTACTAGTGTTTATATGTTTCAAAAACAATTTCAATCATAAGTATCAATCATAGACGACGTTAGTGCCCCATACCACTATGTCGTCATACATAGGTATACAATCAAAACCGCACGATGTCGTATTTGGAAATTGTATTTCCATCATGAACCAAGGCAAAAGATAGTCCTTACCGAATTCGAGACAATCTTCCCTACCATGTCTCAGGATCAGAGCTCGAGTGACCCTTGGATTTTCAGGGCCGGTCCACCGATGTGGATTAAAATGCCTGAACACTACGTACGTTTCCCCGCCCTTCGGGGCGTAAATGAGCCAAATGACTCCATCGGCTCCACATAGTCACTGATATATCCGAGGCACCTAGCAACAGCAACAACCACACAGGTGAAAATAATATAAATGTTAGGTTTGGTAGGTCACTGACACCACCCTAGCAAGAAAAAAAACGCTTGTCCTCCCTGAGGTCCTCTCCTGTTTCTGGTTCATACCGGGTGTGAGGCTCGCGAATCAACATTATACACAAAGCTATGCCACACAGGTCGTGCTTTGATCATCCACCACAAGACTTTGCTTTTCAACAGAAGCCTTGTTCATATGCCACTTAGGCATGCCACACAGGCAATTCACTCCATGCGACTGATTTCTATCGATATATAACCTCTGAGCTCGTAACCTCTGAGCTCGTACGTCACAAAGAAGAGCGTTAAGCAAGATAATAAACTCTCCGCCGCCAAACAGATATATATTTAATAGAGATCAATTAACACAGAACAAAATCCAATGTCAGACACACAATCCATTTACATGTTCGTTCTGGGTCTGAACGAAACCGGAGGCACTTAATACCTCGCACATCCGTACAATCAACAAGTACGTCCGGACGGCTACCACTTCAGCCCCTTCAAGGTAGCTACTCCTATCCTGAGCATCAGTAGAACCCCTCCATTCGACGTGAAGATCATCGATCTTGCACCGTCTTCATATCTTCGACATTCAATCGTCGATCAATTATTTGAAATGTGAATCAGCTTGGCCTTTTCAAATAATTCACGTATATTTAGAATTTCAAATCAATTCATTTCAGTGGTTAAATTATTCGATATCACTAATTATATTCTTTAATGTAATTTTCACGCCAAACACATTCAACCATCGAATATCAAATAAACTGAGCAAATTCAGTTTATTTCCATTCCATATCGTTTATAATATTTTATCATGATTTATCGCTATTTTTATTTATTTAAAAATAGCCAATTCACTCAAACAACGGTTCAGGCCATAACTCGGTCGTGGCGCTGTTTTTCTTCAGATTTGATTTACATATATCTGTAAATCTAACCATTGGATCTTCACAAATTTTATATCATTAGAAAGATCTTTTCAAAACAAATCCAACGGTTCCAGTTTCGGGAAAATCCGACGGTTGGATCTCCCGGTACAATTGTTTAAAATCACGATTTCAAAATACGAACCGTAGTGTCGTTATTCGATTTAATTTAATTATATTTTATATATATATATAAATATAATCGATTCTGCACTGTTTTACTTTAGATTTGAATTGAACATTCCAGACAATCCGACTGTTCACAAAGTTGATGTCGTTGGAAAGATATTTCCAAAGCGAACCCAACGGTTTTGGTTTCGGGAAAATCCGATGGTCGGATCTCTCGCACTAATCGTTCGAAATCACGGTTTCCAAACACGAACTGCAGCTTCGTTATTCAATTTATTTTAATTATATTTATATATATATATAATTCATTCTTCGATTTCAAAATCATATTCATTTCATATATTTGATAAAAATGATATTTTTATCCAACAGATATTTATTTCAACACATCACTATTTTTAACAGTTCACATATATCATAAAAATGTGATTTTTATTGTAAAACAATTTATTTGAAAACACGAATAATTTATATAGTCTATATATGTGATAAAATGTTATTTTTATCTTTCAAAGAATTTATTCAACACATGAACTTCATTCAACACATGAATTTTATTCAACACATGAATTTCTACTCAACACATGAATTTCTACTCAACACATGAATAAGGTTTCAATACATGAAAATAATTCTGTAGTTTTAATATATAATTAAAATGTGATTTTTATTGTAAAATAATTTATTTGAAAACATGAATAATTTATATAGTCTATATATGTGATAAAATGTTATTTTTATCTTTCAAAGAATTTATTCAACACATGAATTTCTATTCAACACATGAATATGGTTTCAACACATGAAAATAATTCTAACACGTGAATATTATTGAAAATTTCGGCAGCATAACGACAGGGTAGTTAAAACTGGCACCGTCCCGAGTATGGCTCCTCGCTCTACCTTAAAGCCGCGCAGCTTTTGACAATGGGGATTTTCAATATCTAGTTCGTACGCGGACGAATTTTCCCGTATACTAATCCTATTGGGATTTCAACCACAATTAATCATTTCAAATCAATAATTCATCATATTCACCAAATTTCACATCAACCAATAATCCAAACAATATCACAACCAATATATATCGTCCATGGCCTGTGGACGAGCGGAGTGTGTGTGTGTATATATATATATATATACGTATAAAACTATATTTCGATTTCACTTCAATATCATTTCAATTCTTCTCAACGCATAAGTCATTTTTACAACGCATATATAATTAATACATCAAACGCACAACTTATACAATGCTTATACATGAGGTATACAACGCTTATATAACTCATACATCGACTATATAATTTATACATCATTGTTTCCATATCGTTTATAGTTCAGAAATCTCACATTGGGTTCCACTCCTCCAAAAATTGAAGAAGGCTCAGAAAAATATCCGGTCTCTTCTAAAATGTAGAAGACGTCCACATGAGTCCAATGTCTCTTGTTTCACTGGATTTCGTTAAAAACGAGAAAGATATAATTTTTAGAAGTTTGCAACACTGAAAAGTGTAAAAATCAGTTTAGAATAGAACAGGCCGTTACCTTCAGAAATTCTTCGAAATTCTTCGAAATTAGGTTTTGATTTTAAACCAAATCCGTTGTACTTCGTCAAGATCAGGATTCACCACTGCGTAGGGCTCGGAACGGCGCACCAGGCGGTCCCACCCTGTTGATCTCGACGGCAAGGGGAGGGCTGGCCGGCGACTTGAAGGTCCGAACTTCCCAGAGGTGATTCTCTCGATTCACGCGACGATAGAGGGTAAAAGTGGTATGGATTTGAAGCTTGAAGAGGGCTCTTCAAAATCTTCAACTTGGTCGAAGGCTATCGGTGCGTGGATTGATCGGAAAGTGGCCGGGAAGGGGAGAAGGGTTTTCCATCGTCGACGAGAGGAAAATCGGGGTGAGAGAAATGTGATTGGCCAATGATATTTTTATTTATATATATATTTTCAAAAATCCAAAAATACCCTTTGCCTCATACGAACACTAATCCAAACCCAACGACTATCGTTCCTAGCTAATTACCCCTATTCCGAACATAATGGGATATGCTTCGTAGGCCCATTCGACTATTTCGGCCAGTTTCTTTTCAAAACAAAATATAAAACATTCAATTATTTTGAAAGTACATTTCAATTTGCAGAGGCCACGTACTGATCCCAAAAATTCCAAAAAAATAAATCTAGCTATGTTTTGACGATACGGTCCCAACAAAACTAGTTTCGTCGAATTCTGAGACCGTTTGAAAAATGGCCATTTTCTGGTCGATCCAATTTAACAAAAATCAACCAAACACATTTTCCTTCTCCACGCTCACATATTAATTTCAAAAATTATGGAATTTGAAACCTAGAAATAATTTGACATCCCGGATCCAACAAAAGTGGTTTCGTCGAATTCTGAGGTCATTTGCAAAATGTTTATTTTCAAGGGTTATGTATTCTCTATAGTGACCTTTCTGAAAATTCATTTGGCCATAACTTTTTATTCCCACTATGAAACTTCAATTTTTCATATTGTTAGAAAGATATTCATAAACAGATTTAAATATTTTTGGTTTCACTAAAATCCGTTTTATTTTGCACCCGGTACAGTCAATCAAAGTTTGAATTCAAATTTTGAAGCTGCCGCACCATTTCAGGCATTGTTTATAATTGAAAATAATTATATTTATTTTCAAACATCGATTCAAACATACTTTTCGTCGTTATTATCTAAAATAATTTATTTTAAATATTTAAAATCCACTAAAATAGCCAAATTAAAAATTTTAAAGTGGCATAGATTTTCCAGGTTGTTATTACAATCTCCCCCACTTAAAACTTTTCGTCCCCGAAAAGAAACGAAGTCGAAATTTGTTTAATTACCCAACTCAACTTTCCTTCTGGCTTCCATTCTTCAACTTTTTAGTTTCTAAGAATTTTCAAATTCTTCAAAAAATTGGCTAACACCATAAATTTTCGAAAATTTTCGCCATAACCTCCTTTGTACGGGGAGGGGTTTGGAAATTTATTGGGCCGTATTAGGTACCCAATAAATCCTAATAAGCATGCACATATTTATAGTGATATATTATGGTGTCCACAGGGGAGTGTGTATAAATCATAACTCCAGAGAATAAATTCTGGTCACCCTATAAATGGTTTTCGTGCCTTAATGACCAGAGAGATGTGTTTGTTGTCATCTCCAGACCCGTGTGGGGTTTTTATTAATCTGGCTATTTACCGTTACATTTTATATGGTCCATATCAGTCACCAGTTCAACCTGTAGTATACAGTCATTACCATACAAGCCTCTCGCTCGTATGGTAAGTCTTCAACCTCGTCACACAAGCTCCAAATGCCTATGTGGTATATGATGAAGTATGTCTATCTTCATGAAGTATGACATGTAGTGTAGTTCAAAATCAATTGTTACTATCCTATTGCGACGTTTATTATTACACACAGAACAACCAGCACTCCGCATCCAATGGCATTCACAGGAGTTGATATAATAATAAAATTGCGCATCCAACTCATTAAGGTTTACCTATTTGTCGAGCTGCAAATAAAATCTTTACTCAACAGCTAATCCATCTACCTGTTCAAACATATATAATGCACAGGTATATATTCCTATCTATTTTTAAATCAGTTCAGTACTTGATTTAATTGCATAAATTTACCGTTCATTCATTGATTAAATTAACTATCATTCTAATAATTCAATTAATCAAATTCACAATCACACAACACAAACAAAAATCAATTTGTTTTTAACTTTTCAAAAATAAACTAATTAATTCATATACTCTTTTAAAATAATTCAGACTATATAATTAAAAAGTTTACATTGTTGAACCATAGAATTTTTTCCTCTTTTTCTGCCACTCATTTTTCTATGTCTGCAAATGGCAGACAAAGTGTTAGGCCAAGAGAAAAAGGTAATTTAAAACGTAGAGACATATACTTAAATGTAAAGTATCTACCGGGGTGTATTTCATTCTGCTTCACTTATACTAGGACCTTACTGATCCTATCTATAATGAGTTATTCGTCCTAGAACACTACTGGTTCTATCTATGACGAGTTCGTTAGTATGTTATATTCCAGAACTAAGCTTAACCAAAGCTCTGATACCACGTTTGTGATGACCCCAAACCCCGTTCGACGGTGGCAAGGGTAATCTTTGGAATATAACACATAAACAGATAATAGCTGAACAGAAATAGTTAAATACACCATATAATGTATAATAGAATACACTGGATAAACATAATCATCAGAGTTACACAGTATACAGGATCATACTTAGAACAAAATATAGTTTAGCTTTACAAAAAATGTCTACAGCGGAAATCTAAACATAATATGTACAACAGGAGTTGAACTGCATAAAAAGAGATAAATGATAGAATCCATCTTCAGCTCTAGCTATCTAGAAAGAGCCTGCTAAAACCTGAATACAAGGCTACCCGTGTAGAAAAAAGGGCACCCGAGTTTGCAAGTGAAACAAACTACGAGTCAGTTATGGGACTGGTATGAGAAATCTATTTTAACTTATTATACAATTTAGCCAATCACAGGACCACGCCACTTTCGCGGAACGGGTTTACTCCATTGGATTCCCAGTGCTTTAAAACAAGTAAATCTTTTAAAACATCGCAATGCTTTTTATAAATATGAAGCCATTATAAGACTCAGTTCCCATCACACAATGCAACGCAAACTGGAGGATAGAGTTTTACCTTATAATGGCCAAAATATTTTTGATACGAATAAAACAAAAGCATTTGATATTATCACTAGTGTTTATATGATTCAAAAACAATTTCAATCATAAGTATCAATCATAGACGACATTAATGCCCCATACCACTATGTCGCCATACATAGGTATACAATAAAAACCGCGCGATGTCGTATTTGGGAATTGGATTTCCATCATGAACCAAGGCAAAAGATAGTCCTTACCGAATTCGAGACAATCTAGCCTACCATTTCTCAAGATCAGAGCTTCAGTGACCCTTGGATCGTCAGGGCCGGTCCACCGATGTGGATTAAAATGCCTGAACACTGCGTCTCCCCGCACTTCGGGGCGTAAATGAGCCAAATGACTCCATCGGCTCCACATAGTCACCGATATATTTGAGGCCCTCGCAACAGCAACAACCACACAGGTGAAAATAATATAAATGTCAGGGCTGGTAGGTCACTGACACCACCCTAGCTAGAAAGAAACGCATGTCCTCCCTGAGGTCCTCAACGTTATACACAAAGCTATGCCACACAGGCCGTGCTTTAATCATCCACCACAAGACTTTGCTTTTCAACAGAATCCTTGATCATCTTCCACTTCGGCATGCCACACAGGCAATTCACTCCATGCGACTGATTTCTATCGATATATAACCTCTGAGCTTGTACGTCTCAGAGAAGGGCGTTAAGCAAGAGAATAAATTCTCCGCCGCCAAACAGATGTATATTTAATAGAGATCAATCAACATAGAACAAAATCCAATGTCAGACACACAGCCCATTTACAAGTTCGTTCTGGGTCTGAATGAAACCGAAGGCACTTAATACCTCGCACATCAGTACAATCAACAAGTACGTCCGTACGGCTACCATTTCATCCCCTTTAAAGTAGCTACTCCTATTCTGAGCATCAGTAGCACCCCTCCATTCGACGTGAAGATCATCGGTCTTGCACCGTCTTCATATCTTCGACTTTCAATCGTCGATCAATTATTTGAAATGAGAATCAACTGGGCCTTTTCAAATAATTCACGTATATTTAGAATGTCAAATCAATTCATTTCAATGGTTAAATTATTCGATATCACTAATTCTGTTCTTTAATGTAATTTTCACGCCAAGCACATTCAACCATCGAATATCAAATAAACCGAGCAAATTCAGTTTATTTCCATTCCATATCATTTATAATATTTTATCTTGATTTATCAATATTTTTATTTATTTAAAAATTGCCAATTCATTCAAACGACGCTTCAGGCCATAACGCGACCCTGGCGCTGTTTTTCTTTAGATTTGATTTACACATATCTGAAAATCTAACCGTTGGATCTTCACAAATTTTATATCATTAGAAAGATCTTTTCAAAATGAATCCAACGGTTCCAGTTTCGGGAAAATCCGACGGTCGGATCTCCCGGTACAATCGTTTGAAATCACGATTTCAAAATACGAACTGCAGCGTCGTTATTTGATTTAATTTAATTATATATATATATAATCGATTTTGGTGCTGTTTTTCTTCAGATTTGAATTAAATATTCCAGACAATCCGACCGTTGGATCTTCACAAAGTTGGTGTCATTGGAAAGATATTTCCAAAGCGAACCCAACAGTTTCGGTTTCGTGAAAATCCAATGGTCGGATTTCTCGCACTAATCGTTTGAAATCATGGTTTCCAAACACAAACTGCAGCTTCGTTATTCGATTCATTTTAATTATATTTATATATATATATATAAATATAATTCATCCTTCGATTTCAAAACCATATTCACTTCATATATTTGATAAAAATGATATTTTTATCCAGCAGATATTTATTTCAACACATCACTATTTTTAGCAGTTCACATATATCATAAAAATGTGATTTTTATTGTAAAATAATTTATTTGAACACACGAATAATTTATATAGTCTATATATGTGATAAAATATTATTTTTGTCTTTCAAAGAATTTATTCAACACATGAACTCCATTCAACACATGAATTTTATTCAACACATGAATTTCTACTCAACACATGAATTTCTATTCAACACATAAATATGGTTTCAACACATGAAAATAATTCTATAGTTTATTATATATAATAAAAATGTGATTTTTATTGTAAAACAATTTATTTGAAAACATGAATAATTTATATATTCTATATATGTGATAAAATGTTATTTTTATCTCTCAAAGAATTTATTCAACACATGAATTCAACACATGAATATGGTTTCAACACATGAAAATAATTCTAATACGTGAATATTATTGAAAATTTCGACAACATAACGGCAGGGTAGTTAAAACCGGCACCGTCCCGAGTACGGCTCCTCGCTCTACCTTAAAGCCTCGCAGCTTTTGACAATGGGGATTTTCAATATCTAGTTGGTACGCAGACGAATTTTCCCATATACTAATCCTATTGGGAATTCAACCACAATCAATCATTTCAAATTAATCATTCATGATATTCACCAAATCTCACATCAACCAATAATCCAAACAATATCACAACCAATATATATCGTCCATGGTCTGTGGACGAGGGGAGTGTGTGTATATATATATATATATGTATATAACTATATTTCGATTTCACTTCAATATCATTTCAATTCTTTTCAATGCATAAATCATTTTTACAACGCATATATAACTTATACATCGAACGTACAACTTATACAACGCTTATACATGAGGTGTACAACGCTTATATAACTCATACATCGACTATATAATTTGTTCATCGCTGTTTCCACATCGTTTATAGTTCAGAAATCTCACATTGGGTTCCACTCCTCCAAAAATTGTATAAGGCTCAGAAAAATATCCGGTCTCTTCTAAAATGTAGAAGACGTCCACACAAGTCCAATGTCTCTTGTTTCACTGGATTTCGTTAAAAACGAGAAAGATATGATTTTTAGAAGTTTGCAACACTTAAAAGTGTAAAAATCAGTGGAGAATAGAATAGGCCGTTACCTTCATAAATTCTTCGAAATTAGGTTTTGATTTTAAACCAAATCCGTTGTACTTCGTCAAGATCAGGATTCACCACTGCGCAGGGCTCGGAACGGTGCGCCAGGGGGGTCCCACCCTGATGAACTCGACGGCAAGGGGAGGGCTAGCCGGCGGCTTGAAGATCCGAACTTCCCGGAGGTGATTCCCTCGATTCACGCGACGATAGGGGGTAAAAGTGGTATGGATTTGAAGCTTGAAGAGGGCTCTTCAAAATCTTCAACTGGGTCGAAGGCTATCGGTGCGTGGATTGATTGGAAAGTGGCCGGGAAGGGGAGAAGGGTTTTCCGTCGTCGACGAAAGGAAAATCGGGGTGAGAGAAATGTGATTGGCCAATGATATTTTTTTATTTACAAATTTTAAAAAATCCAAAAATACCCTTTGCCTCATACGAACACTAACCCAAACCCAACGACTATCGTACCTAGCTAATTACCCCTATTCCGAATATAATGGGATATGTTTCGTAGGCCCATTCGACTGTTTCAGTCAGTTTCTTTTCAAATCAAAATATAAAACATTCAATATTTGTTTTGAACGTACATTTCAATTTGCCGGGGCCACATACTGATCCCAAAAATTCCAGAAAAATAAATCTAGCTATGTTTTGATGATACGCTCCCAACAAAACTAGTTTTGTTGAATTCGGAGACCGTTTGAAAAATGGCCATTTTCTGGTCGATCCAATTTAACAGAAATCAACTAAACATATTTTCCTTCGCCACGCTCACATATTAACGTCAAAAATTATGGAATTTGAAACCTAGCAATAATTTGACATCTCGGATCCAACAAATGTTGTTTCGTCGAATTCTGAGGTCGTTTGCAAAATGTCTATTTTCAAGGGCTATATATTCTCTGTAGCGACCTTTATGAAAATTCATTTGGCCATAACTTTTGATTGCTGCTATGAAACTTCGATTTTTCAGATTCCTTCAAAAGATATTCATAAACATATTTAAATATTTTTGGTTTCACTAAAATCCATTTTATTTTGCACTCGGTACAGTCAGTCAAAGTTTGAATTCAAATTTTGAAACGGCCGCGCCATTTCATGCCTTGTTTATAATTGAAAATAATTATATTTATTTTCAAACATCGATTCAAACATACTTTTCATCATTATTATTTAAAATAATTTATTTTAAATATTTAAAATCCAATAAATAGCTAAATTAAAAATTTTAAACTGGCTCAGATTTTCCAAGTTGTTACATAGACATCGAACAATAAAGTCATCATATCATAGCATAGTGATAAGGAAATCCATCTGACATGCAAAAAACTTGATTTCATTTTCAATGGAAATTAACATACTTTTATTTATTTTAAAGTTCTTTAATTATAAAATACTTTGAGTAACAAATGCATTTGTACTTATTGTTTCTAAAAGTAATTATATAACGTTATACCTATTTCCATTTTATTTTGATTAACAATGAAGTTGTATTATGGTCAAGGTTATAAATCTTGGATATCATCACATCTTGTCTTGTAGATTTTAGCGAGTCGATATCGTAGTGGGGGAGATCTCAGACGAGATGAGTGCATCTCAATCACCAATATCGGCTTTACATCTCGAGCACTAAAGTTCATCTCTGGGCGATATCATAGCATTTTTTATGTTAAAAATTAATTTGATCACACAATAATATTTACATTTACTAAAATATATAGAAAAATAAACTTGATTTGTAAATGGAACAATTACATATCAACATAATTTATGACAAAAATATAGTCAATTTATTTAATATTTACCAAATTACTAAATAAAGTGCAGAAAAGGCAGTGTCTAATTCATAGGCCATAATAAACAAATCTATCATAAAAATGTTAAAATCAGATGATGTTCATTTTGTTACTTATTATATTATTGGTAAAATGCTATATATGTACTAAATAAAACACCGGGTAAGAAGTTACAGATGCATACTGCAAAAATATAGGATTTAATGAAGTCCACTTATAGACAAAAATATATAATCATTGAAAATGACAACCAACCAAACTTTACTACAAGTAAAACATAACTTCATGACAAATGAATTTCAATGAAATAGAAAAAAATCCTAATTAACATACTTGTTGAGAGTGGAGTGTGTAGTGGCATTATCGGAAGCAAGCTATCAAGATTCGAAAGCAACCGCGTGCCGTCGAGATTTTTGAATTGAAGTTAGATTTTTGAAACTAAAGTTCCATTATTTTAAGAGGGAATTCGATTAGTTGATGAACAAGGTCTATCTTTTGAGGGAAGGAATCAGATAGCAAAGCAAAGGCTTAAGTACACGATGATGAGTTGAGAATCATAGTCTTTTTTTTTTCAAAAAAAAATGAAAATAAATCAGCAAATATATCAGAATGTCGATTTGCTCTAATAATGGTATGAACACCTTGCCTTCTCTGCTTTATTCTACAAAAAGTTCGATGACTCGTGTGGTGTATACTTTTTTCTGTTCATATGATAACTTGTATTGCTGGTACTTTACTCTTTCTTAAACTAATAATACAATGTTATTCCCACTAGTAAAATATAGAATACAAGCAAGTTGGACTTGTATTTTTAGCCGTTTTTTCCTTTTTAGCTTTAACAGTAACATTTTGCTATGTCAAATAGTTGAATTGTCATCAGAGAGCCTTCAGATGCTAACATTAATCTATAGGCAATTTTTTTAGAAACAAAATCCTGGCAATCTTATTACTTGAACAAACGAAATGTATAACATAATACAAAGTATCTATGGTGTGATGTCGATTGTAATATTGCTCAAGTTGTTGATGTTATATCTATCAATCAGACTTTTTTTATGTTTATTATTGTTGACCTGGTGATAAGCATAAATAGCTTGTTTAGTTCTAAGACATTCAACTTCCCTAAATATTTTTCCATTCCAAATAATTCGCATTATAGTTATAAATGAAATACTAGCTAGGCTGTCAATCAGACTTTTTTATGTTTATTATTGTTAACATGCTGATATGCATAGACAGCTTGCTTAGTTCCAAGTCATTCAACTTCCCTACATTTTTTTCCATTCCAAATACTTCGCATTGTAGTTATAAAGAAATACTAGCTAGATTACTTGAAATATTTCATCTCTCAACTTAGATGAAATCTACTTCGGAGCTAAAAATTCGATATATGCACCATCTAATGTCAAATTTGTTTAACATAAAAATGCCATATGCATATTTGATATTTTATTTTCAATTTGATACAAACAACAGCTTACAACTGCCCTGTCTTATAAAAAACAATGTCCATTATTGGTTTCTCAAAAGAAAGCACGTATGAATTTCTTTATCATATCCCCGAACCATTTTAAATTTGTTTAGCATTTAATAATAGCATTTCATGCAACTATTTAAATCTGTGGTTATAAATAGCAATATCCCTATATTCATTATTTGTATCTCGGTAGGAACGCGCACACATCACTTATTATTATCCTAAATTATTATAAGACCATCTTCGCATTTTTACTACATTGAAACGTGTCATGCCGTTTATACAACTCTTTTATATAAAAAATTAGGGGTTTATTATTTCATATGAATGTCCAACGTATTCTTTGTTAAAGGTTGAAAAAGTCTTTTGATTTTCATTTACGATATGAACGAAGGTTAGGTAAATATACGAAATTGTGTTGATTTGAATTGTTTGAAGATTATTTATTTGTTAGATGTCTGGTTTGTTTTTGTTAATTTAGGACCTGCTGCGTATGGTTTCCATAAAAATATCAGCAAATTAGGGTTAACTTTTGATTGCAAGTATGAGTACCTGTAAATGTGAAATATGTATGCATACAAAATGATAAATGTATAGCAAATGTTTTAAATCTATTGTGAGTAGGTGTGTCACGGTTGTGGTAACTGTCGTTATTACGACCAACCGTTATCATAATGGTTGTTGATAGTTATAAATCCCTATAACTAGGGGTGAGCGTTCAGTCAGTTTGGTTGGTTTGATGGTAAAAAACTAAAATCAAATTGGAACTGAAAATCTTTCAAACCAAACCAAATTATTTTCGGTTAATTCGATCGGTAATCGATTTAACCGAATTTGAAGTATGTATTATTATTCAAATGATGGATTCACTCAAAGTAAAACATAAATTCATGTATGAAGAAATTATATAGTAAATTTTATTTTTATGATAGGAGTTGATCTATTTGCAACAAATGCCTTTGTATTATATAACTAATCATTTAAAGTAATACAATATCGTAAAATTAGATAATAAATTAAAATTTTGGTTAAAATGACAATTAATTTTTTTTACGAACCGAATTTAAACCGATTTAGTTATAAAACCGAATCGAACCATTATGACAAACATCTCTGATGGTTAACCATCTTATTTTTAATTTTGTAGCATTTGTACATATATTGCATTATTGATAATAAATCCATGTAGCTCTTAATTTTAATTTTCTTTGCAAATTTATGTATTTCGTTACTAAGCGGCCAAACCATACATGCGCATGTTATTAGTTCATAAAGACACATTATTAGTTTCAAGTTATTCATTTTATTTAATTAAAAACTTTTATATTTTTAATGTTAAATAGTAAACGAAACGATCATATATGATTGGTTGGGTAATTTTGGTCATCGCATAAAGCATGTAAAAATGGCCCATGCAGGTCTCGAACCTGCGACCTTCGCGTTATAAGCACAACGCTCTAACCAACTGAGCTAATGGGGCACTTGATATAATTGAAAATTTACAAGTAGAAATAGAGATATTGGGTGTTTGACAGATAATTCACCGACCTTTTATCTAATCATGACTCATATGTAAATGTTGTATGTCATACGAAATGATAGTAAATTATTTTTAAGTTTGCCGTTGTTGATTGTCACATGAATTCTTTGGGTTTTTTATACAATAAAATCAGTTTGAGAGTATCTTTAGTGCAACATAAAGTGTTGAAATTGGATCCACTTTGATGCGTCATGCTAAAACAATTATTTTTGTTACTGTTAAGATTAGTGATGGATGAGGATATTGACATGCCATGATTGAAAATGCATGTTTCGGCGGCTATTAAATGTTTTCCAGTAATTTGTGCTGATAAAATTTATGTATGCACACAGATGTATGTATGTGTATACACACACACACAGAGATATATATGTATATGCGTGTGTATATATATATATATATATATATATATATTTAATAATAGGTGTAATACCTTCGATATCACGCTTTATGGTGTAAACGTGTACTACCGAAAATGCCCTTTTATTTTAATATCATTAAAAAATGGGATCTAACTTTTCTACAAATTCAAGCTTATCCTTGCTATATATGATTAAATCAAAATATCCTTTCAATATACAATAAATAAGTGTCTATAAACATTACCAAATCTTAATGTCACTTAAATGTTAGGATCTAGCAACTTTTCTTCCGAACTCAAAACATTCTTTTACAAATATTACCAAATCTAATCTAATACCACTTAAGCATAAAATCTAATAAATAAACAATTTCGGATTAAAAAATTTAACGCTTAAACTATCTATCGACAAATATTTTTAAATTCTAATATCATCTAAAATAGGATCTAACAAAAAAGTCTTTTTATAAATAAAAAGCGTTCATTTACAGTTGCTAATATCAAATCTTAATATTACTTAAAAAGAAGATATATCAAATATGTTATTAACTAACAATATACATTTTGTAGAAAGATAATTCACAAGCGAAGCGTGTGCTGTAATCACGCGCGAAGCGCGTGCCCTTACGCTAGTATATATATATATATATTATATATATATATATATATATATATATATATATGTATATATGCATAACATATGCATTACTCATGCGCAATAGGGTGTGTTAGTTAGAAATGATGTTTGAAAGTTTTGTCGATTGTACAAAATAACGTTGATGTGTATGCAATGCAACAATTTCAGTGCATGTAAATGAGAAACCAATCAGTGTCTACATGTTTTGTATACCCAATAATGAGACTATAGTGTTCGAAGAGTGTTTAAATTGTCATTATAATTTCATTTGTGTAGATAATTATTAAGCAGCAAAGGTTGATTGATAAGAAATTATAATTAGTTAAATTGTATTTGAGCGTAGCACACGTGCTTGGCTAGAGATAAGCAGGTGAATATTGACAGGCGGGAATACTCACCATTAAAATCAATATTGGTAAAATTTCCCTGGATAAACATTCAATAAGGGGGGGTGGATTGTTGAATTCAAGTATGCGATAACGATTGTAGAGAGGTAAGCTAATCGCAGATGTTTGTTAACGTGGTGACAAAGAAGTTTATGAAAACGACAAAAAAAGCTAAAATTTAGGAAGGCGAACTTTAGTTGATACTTTTTCAAAAAAAAGGCAGACACTTTATTGACAAAAGGGAATATAGAAAATATGTTTGAAACTTTTGTCGATTGTACAAAATAACGTTGATGTGTATGCATTGCGACAATATTTGTACCCTTCAAAGAGTGTTTAAATTGTGAGCATAATTTCATTTGTGTAGATAATTATTAAGCAGTAAAGGTTGATTGATAAGAAACTATAATTAGTTAATAGTATTGGAGCGTGAGCTCACTTGCATGACTAGGGATATGCAGGTGAATATTGACAGGCGGGAATACTCACCACTAAAATCAATATTGGTAAAATTTCCCTGGATAAACATTCAAAAAGGGGGATGGATTGTTGAATTCAAGTATGCGATAACGATTGTAGAGAGGTAAGCTAATCGCAGATGTTTGTTAACGTGGTGACAAAGAAGTTTATGAAAACGACTAAAAAGCTTAAACTTTAGGAAGGCGAACTTTAGTTGATACTTTTTCAAAAAAAGGCACACACTTTGTTGATAAAAGGGAATATAGAAACACATAATTTCATTTGTGTAGATAATTATTAAACCGTAAAGGTTGATTGATAAGAAATTATAATTAGTTAAATTGTATTGGAGCGTGAGCACACGTGCATGGCTAGAGATAAGTAGGCGAATATTGATAAACAGGAATACTCACCACTAAAATCAATATTGGTAAAATTTCCTTGGATAAACATTCTACAAGGGGGATGGATTGTTAAATTCAAGTATGCGGTGACGATTGTAGAGAGGTAAGCTAATCGCAGATGTTTGTTAACGTGGTGACAAAGAAGTTTATGAAAAAAGCTAAAATTTAGGAAGATGAACTTTAGTTGATACTTTTTAAAAAAAAGGCAGACAATTTATTGACAAAAAGGAAAATAGAAACGCCATTGCCAGGGATCAAACCTGGGTCACCCGCGTACCAAGCGGAAATACTCACCACTATACTACAACGACAGTGATGCTCATGAAGTTAAACCAACACGACTAACCTAAATCTTAATTATACAAAATTATCCTTTTCAGTTTCTTTAAAAAAGGCAAATTTGTATTTGAACTTCTGTGTATTCAATTCTCGAAAGATACCTTAATCATGTTTGGTGGTCACATGATCATTATCAGTTAACTATGATTTATTTGCATATAGAAAATGTTATACTATGAAAACTAGGTTTACTTTAATCAGTGCAAAAATTCATACTAGTATACGATAAATTGTTATGACATCCATGCTAAGATGCTTTATATAACTTGATGATGCATAAAATACAAAAGTCTTGAGATGGGAAATCAATTTATTCGAACATGACCATATGTAGGTTAGAAAACAATATATTGATAAAGAATTTACTTGATCATCATAGTTTATAAATGTTATGAGTCTTATGACAAGCCAATTACAGATCCAAATAAAAATAATAAAGAAATAAATTTAGATGGAGATAAGTATCAGATAACTAGACATATTAAATTCCATTTTCTCAAATAGTTTTTTGCAATCACTATGAGAACATGTTTCTTATGTTTCCTCAGTCTATTTGCTAATTTAAGCAACAATGAGGTTGTAGCTTGTAGATATACGTATGTATTTCCAAATATCATGCAAGTAATCTAGGAATCAATCATTGGCTATGGACTTCCGTTAATGTTTCTATCGATATTTGTTCTTTGGTTATGATATTTTTGTTAATGATCCTATCAAGATGGAGGTCTTCTTATGGAAATGCTTTTACTATATGATTATTGACTTATGTATAGGCATCGAACAATAAAGTCATCATATCATAGCATAGTGATTAGCATATCCATCTGACATGCAAAGAACTTGATTTCGTTTTCAATGGAAATTGATACACTTTTATATCTTTTAAAGTTCTTTAATTATAAAATACTTGAGTAACAAATGCATATGCACTTATTGTTTCTAGAAGTAATTATATAACGGTATACCTATTTCCATTTTATTTTGATTAACAATGAAGTTGTATTATGGTCAAGGTTATAAATCTTGGATATCATTCACATCCTGTCTTGTAGATTTTTGCGAGTCAATATCGTAGCGAGGGAGATCTCAGACTAGACGAGTTCTGTAACACCCTACCTCCACTAAGGTCACTCGCAAAGGAATGCACTAGCTTTGGAGGGGCATTATTGGTAAACATGCATAATGATGTAGCAAGGCAGGACATGACATATATATATATATATGTAAATAAACAGAGTGAGTAAATAAAACAGCGGAAGATTTATAAACCATTTCAAAACACAAGTCTGGTACATCAAAATGTCAATTTCCCAAAATTACAAGTCTAGATAGATACATCATCTGATAAACTGAAAATACATAAGTACTATCCCCAAATAAGAGTGATAAACCATAGCGGCTCAAGTCCAAAGCATACTTGAGCTATCCGAGGAAGCAGCTAAAATCCAAGCTAGGCTCCAGTATTCCCTCCCTGAGAACCTGGGGGGGGGGGGAAACGGAAGAAAAGAGGCGAAAGAAAACAGGTCAGTCAAAAAGACTGAGTAAGCCCTGCTACGATCAGTCTATAAACTAATAAAGTTAACAACATGATGGATACTGAGATGATCATAGACAACAACATACTGGCATGGTAAATTAACTACAAGATAGATAGAGGTGTCATCGCATAAAGCAAGGTTAAGTTTTTGCACCACGGTGTACTAGCAAACAAACATAACAGGTATTGATCCCCTTAGCCTAAACATTGGCCCAATAACATGAAGTGACCTTAATATAAGGTCCAGCCCAACGGTCTAGTCGATCGGCTCCCTATAAACCTAACACGTCAAGTGTTGGTGTCCATACGGCCCACATGGATGTAGTCTGACTGTGCTGGGTGCACCTTTGGGTGTATCAAGCCCTCGGGTGCCAACCCCGGACACTTAAGCAATAATGCACAGCCCAGACCTACTGGTACACGTGCCTCGAGTTTGTCCAACATCGGACTACGTGCACGTCCGTAGCCCGCCGGACCCGCACCGCTGTACCACTCAGACGTCGCTTTGGTCGCTTACATCAGTCCAGTAATCGTGCCCCGCCCTAGCCTAGCCTCTAGGGTTGTGAATGATACCAAACTGGGATTACTGCTGGAACAGACCACGTTGCTAGGGTTTCTAAGAGGGTTAAGTGTGATTTAACCCTTTACTAATCCTGGATTAAACTGGTTAAGTGTGGCTTAACCCCATTCTAATCCCTTGAACTCCCAAATGGATTAAACTAGTTAAGTGTAATCAACGGTTCACAACTTAACCACATTTTAATCCCTCGAATCCCCAAATTGGTTAAGTATTAGTGGACCCTGACTTAACCCTAATCATGAGGCATTAATTAATCTAATGCACCTTAACCTCTCACATTAGACCTTGTTGTGGTTACTAGTTAGGCCGGGCGGGTCCGGGTAGCTTTACACCACAACTTGGTCTAACCTCGGGTCTTGGCACCCCATGACCAACTTCTCACATTGGGTCCTATTGTTTGTAGCCACTAGTTAAGCCGGTCGGTTCCGGGTAGAATTACGCTACAAACTCAACCCAACCTCGAGTTGGCCACACTTATGTTTTCTAAGTGTCATGTCCACTTTATTTCAAAACATAATTACAAGTCAAACAATTACTTGGGTAGACCTAACTTAATAGGTAAATTCCCAAGGGGTAGACCTAACTTAATAGGTAAATTCCCAATCTTATATTTTCATGTATTTTAAGTTTACCCCAAAACCCCCAACGTCATTCTATCGCTTACATATTCGTAGTAACGCATAAAGGATAGGAAGAGGGAACTTGGCACAACATACATGATAAACTTGCACAACAATCATGCATAACATGTTAGTCTTGCACAACTTAGCATAGTGAACTTGCATATTACCATAAACATACATAACATGTTAAACTTGCATAACTTAGCATAGTGAACTTGCATATTACCTTAATCATGCATAACTTGTCAAACATGCACAACTTGTCATTTTAAACTTGCATAAACATGCACAACTTGTCAAAACATGCACAACTTGTCAAAACATGCACAACTTGTCAAAACATGCACAACTTGTCAAAATATGCACAACTTGTCATTTTAAACTTGCATAAACATGCACAACTTGTCAAAACATGCACAACTTGTCAAAACATGCACAACTTGTCAAAATATGCACAACTTGTCATTTTAAACTTGCATAAATATGCATAACTCAATAAACATACAAATCATGCCTTAGCAAACTTGCATAAATATGCATAATTTATTAATCTTGCAAATCATGGCTTAGTATACATGCACAACTCAATAGATTTGCAAATCATGGCTTAGTACCCTTGCATAAACATGCATAATCCATTAAACATGGTATAGTAAACTCGCATATGCATGCATAACTTATGAAACATGTAAAACATGGTATAGTGAGTTCGCATAAGCATGCATAATCAACCAAACTCACATAAATCTCAACTTTCACCACATATTAACTTTAGAGTTTGCAAAGTGAAGGTAAGAGGGCTTACAATGCTTATGCGGACTCAAATGGGTATAACAAATGCAAGAAACCCCTTATGCAACTAATTAAAACCCCCAAATGCAAGCAAACTTGATCAAGACTCCTCCTTTATGATGCCAATTGAAAAACAAGCCTTTAATGCAAGCTAAGGAGGATCATACAAGCCTAAATATGCTTGTATGCATGGAAAATCACCTAGGAATTAAATTAGGATTTGTATGAAGAGGGTGGAGGCCATGAGAGGATGGATTTTGGCATAGTTTAGTTACTAGGATGAATAATGAATGATTTAGGGTAGGTTAGGGTCTTATTTATAGATTAGGTTAGTGTTTTTAGGCCATAGGATTAACCCTAGATTCAATTAGGTCCATCAGATCCCGGAACTCTCTAGAACCAAGCCACAAGACCCAGCCCAAATCAGAAATGGTGCACCAGGCTAAACAGCCCGGGCACCCCCTGTCGACAGGGCTGTCGACAGGGCAGTCGACATGCCAAGACCCCTGTCGACAGGCCTGTCGACATGGGTTCCATGGCGGGATTTTTCCCGCCTTGGCCCTGCTGGCCCAATTCTTGATTTTAATTTAAATTTAAATCTGTTTTAATTATGAAAATTTCTGAAAACTTCCATGGGCCTTAACTGGGTCATACGGACTCCGATTTTCGAAAACTCGGACTCTATTTCGCGTATTTTTCCGAGACGAACGCAATGGCATAGCCCGTTTCCCTTGATTCCCATTTTATAATTTAATTCTGCCTCAATTTATGTTATAACAGATTATTAAAAATACGGGTTGTTACATTCTCCCCTCCTTAAAGGATTTCGTCCCCGAAATCTTCAAGTTAGGAAGAACATATCCTACCATCCAATCATCCATCTACTCAAAACATCATCCATGAGCAACCATTGTCCTTACAAGATTCTAAATGCTGGATGAACATATGCAATAGTGTGTGTATATGTACTTACCTAATGCAAAAATCAGGCGGTTACTGATACAGTAAACCTCCTTAATGCACATGTATGTCGGTGAAATGAATCCATATGTATGCAAATTCCTAACATAATGTATAATATCTACATGCGTGCTCAATCATACATCCATATGCAACATCCATGTGATAACATACGAATTTCATCCAAGAATAAGCATAAACACTCATGCACATGCTATATGAGAAGTGTGTGAGCCGATCTAGTGCCTACTGTGTATCATGCATCCACGAGTAACCACTTGCAAACACTTGCAACCACTTGCAACCATCAAGCATAACATGTTTCAAACACATGTTTCATCCAAAGGGTTTCTACCTAAGGTTCTCATGACACGATAAACATGATAAACTAGATAAACTAGATAAACATGGACAGAGAGATATGCTTAGAAGATAAGCAAGATAAACTCCTTTTTGGATTTCAAGAAATCCATTCAAACTCTGACATATAGTACTGACCGATGAGTCTTAACCCCCTTATGGAGTTTACAACAGAAATAGGTTCGAGAATGGGACCGAGAGGATATATACAAAAGATAACTTGCAAGCAAGCTCCACAGGAAAACAAGGATCAAGGATGCACTCTTAAAAAGAGATATGATGCGCGTATCTAGTCTTCACTCTTCTTAGTCATGTTTCCTTGAGCTTTAACTCCACTGTGCTTTGACCGTCTTATCACTTCATGATTCCTTGGCTTCCTAACTCCTATTTCCCAAATTCGAGTTGGAACTTATTTCATTATTGCCTCTCGTCTTCCCTTTTCCACTTATTCTTCTTTCTTAGACATAACTGTAACCTCATGATTTTATACCAGCTCTCCAAAATTCACTAGTGAATCCTGGATCTCGTCTACTTACTATAAAGTGTTCCACGCGGCAGAACTTTTCTTGAAAATACCAATCCACGTTGCCAATTGCCCTTATAAACGTGATTTTCTATAACTCATGCTTCATCGAAATGAACTATCCGCCCATGAGTGACAGGCCATACCTAGATTCAGTTGCCTACCCATGGCTTCCTGTAAGCTATTTTAAAACTGGCCAACTTCTTGAGGGTAAACCGTTTCTAACCATGGTGCAGTCCTCTCGCTCTTCACCGGACTGAAATGAGCATTCTTCGTGAGTCTACCTATTATGACCCACATACCCGTATTCCCTTTCTTTGATCTAGGTAGTCTATCCACATAATCTATCGAGATGTTTTCACACTTCCCTTGCGAAACTTCCAATGGAGGTAATGGCCCACTGGGCTTCTATGACTCGGCCTCAAGCTGGTGGCACAATATGTATCCTGAAACCAACTCGGCCACCTCCTCGAGTGATGCGCATCTTCAGGAACCTTCTTTACCAAGTCTTTCACTCGAGGAACTCAAAATCTCTCATCGCGCCTTAGTCATCCCTCGTCATCTATAATATATCTAGTGAGGTGACTTAACATCTCGCCTCGAACCGACTGGTCCATGTTCTTGACCAACTGCGGATCTTCTTCCTGCAAGACCCCCTTCTTGACCCAGAAGAGTAAGTCTAAGCTCCGGGAATGCTATCTAACTAGCCAAACGGAGAAAGCTTCTTACTTCAATTGTTCTCCTCAGAGTTTTCCGGTCTTAACCCGCAACCACTTTAGCAGAATCCACCGCTAAGCCTTACTTAAGAATTATGTCCCCAAGGAATCCAACTTCTTTCCTCCAAAGTGACATTTGGAGAACTTGATCTTCAACTGGTAGTTCTAAGCGTATCTATCTCCTCCTCGAGATGTCTAGCATGCTCTTCCTCGTTCTTTTGAGGAGATAAAAATATCGTCTTCGACGACCCTGACAAACTTGCTCAAGGACTTCCTAAACACCTCACCCATCAAGTTCACGTAATATGCGGGTGTATTAGTCAAACCAAATAGCATGACTAGCCATTCTAAAACCCATCCAGAGTCCTAAACGCAGTCTTGTCAATTCCATCCTCAGCCATCCTAGGCTGATGGAACCCGGTAGCTAGATCAAAAGAAAACAGATGCTCCTACAAGTTGATCAAACAAATCGTTGATCCTTGGTAACGGTTATCTATTCTTCTCACGAAGGTCAACACACAAGCGAAGCAAACCGTCCACATCAGTAACGAATACTACTGGAGCACCCTACTCGAAAATGCTTCGTCTCAGGAAGTTCTTCTCAAGCAACTCCTTGACTTGCTTTCTTAACTCTCATCTCGTGAGGTCATGTGCCTAACCGGCCACGAAACTGGCTTGGTATTACCAACCAGATAATGCGGAAATCCATCCCACGTCTAGGGATAACCCCTTTTTCCTTCCCCAAGATATCAGGATATTCTCGGACCACCCTCACAGATTGCAAACTATCGCTAGACGAGTTGAGGGATTCAAGATAACATAACATGACGGGACCCCTAGGGTTGCTAGAAATTTCTAAGGGTACGGCTGAGGCGAGTCATGAGCCTCACAACCCTATATACAAAAACCCAGAATGGCTCCAAAATAGGACAACCATTCCATGCCCAAAGCCAACCCATATCCCCCGAAACCGAGAATATAAACATCCCACGAGAATTCTATACTCAGGACAGAAATTTTCAAATCCACTCAGACCACAGACAGGCGGGTAGAACCCCCAATTGGATTTGAAACACAGACGGGATCCTCAACTAGGCTAGTACTTAGGTGCAAACTTTCAACTAGATCAGATGAAATAAAATTATGCGATGTGCCAGAATCAAACAAAGTTCGAACAGGAAAAATCAGAAAATGCAAACAAGATTTTCGACAGAAACACTACCTCTATCATAAGCTGGAAGAACGGTGTTGAGGGGATGAACTCGCCCTCCAGATAGTCCTGTACACCGAGTCTGACCTTGCCTTTGTTTCCTCGGGCAATCGCTGCTGAGATGTCCAAACTCACCACAAATGAAGCATTCGCCCCGCTTTCTCTTTTCCTTCTTCCTACATTCCTTGGCTATATGTCCAACTTTACCACAGAAGTTACATTTCATATTCTTGCCCCGTTTCCTGGAATTTACTCTTTTGCCTTGAGACTTATTTGCCTTGACCTCTTTCTTATCATTGCTACCTTCTTCTTGAAGTAGGGCCAAATTCACTAAACTCTCGAAAGTCGCCCCCAAGGGTATATGAGACAGGGCCAAATCATGTAATGGCTCGTTTAATCCTAGAGCAAAGTGTAGGGCCTTCTTCTGAGCTGTATTAACCAAGTCTAAATCGTCCTGAGCCAGTTGATTAAACTTATCTATGTATTCCCTAATAGTCATGTCCCCTTGCTTCAGTGATAAGAACCTTAGTCCAAACCTTCCTCTAAAGTCATCCCAAGTCTCAATTGGCCTAGTAGCGGTGGTGACTACCCACCAACGTGCAGCTTCTTCCTTTAGCAACCATACTGCTAATAAAACCTTCCTGCGGTCACCTATATCAAAGGTGGCTAAAAGATCTTCGGTCTCTTTCAACCAATTCCTTGCTTCTACAAAAGTCTCTGTTCCAAAGAAATTCTTGCAACCCATCGCCTTAAAATCTTGGCAAATCTCTGCGAAGTCAGTTTGAGGATGCTGAGGGGAAGGAGGAAGAGGAACATCAGCTATGGGAGGTGGAGGAGGAACAGCGGCCTCGACTGGAAGGACATCATTAGAGACATCCGGGACCGGTGCCGTGACTTCCAAGTACCGACGAAACCAATCGGGTATTGTTACCCCTTCGGGTAAGATGAGATTGTCAGACATGCTGGAAACGAAAAGAAAAGAGTTCAAACGAGAGGTCAAAGGATAGTGCTAATGGCTTTTGGGGAATAGCCTTTAAAAATAACTAGACTTTTCTTTGGAAAATACTTTATACTTGGTTTTGAAAATAGTTTTTCAAAAGTTTTAAAAACCTTTTTATCCCTTCTCGTAAACCATATGCTCTGATACCAAATGTAACACCCTACCTCCACTAAGGTCACTCGCAAAGGAATGCACTAGCTTTGGAGGGGCATTATTGGTAAACATGCATAATGATGTAGCAAGGCAGGACATGACATATATATATATGTAAATAAACAGAGTGAGTAAATAAAACAGCGGAAGATTTATAAACCATTTCAAAACACAAGTCTGGTACATCAAAATGTCAATTTCCCAAAATTACAAGTCTAGATAGATACATCATCTGATAAACTGAAAATACATAAGTACTATCCCCAAATAAGAGTGATAAACCATAGCGGCTCAAGTCCAAAGCATACTTGAGCTATCCGAGGAAGCAGCTAAAATCCAAGCTAGGCTCCAGTATTCCCTCCCTGAGAACCTGGGGGGGGGGGGGAAACGGAAGAAAAGAGGCGAAAGAAAACAGGTCAGTCAAAAAGACTGAGTAAGCCCTGCTACGATCAGTCTATAAACTAATAAAGTTAACAACATGATGGATACTGAGATGATCATAGACAACAACATACTGGCATGGTAAATTAACTACAAGATAGATAGAGGTGTCATCGCATAAAGCAAGGTTAAGTTTTTGCACCACGGTGTACTAGCAAACAAACATAACAGGTATTGATCCCCTTAGCCCAAACATTGGCCCAATAACATGAAGTGACCTTAATATAAGGTCCAGCCCAATGGTCTAGTCGATCGGCTCCCTATAAACCTAACACGTCAAGTGTTGGTGTCCATACGGCCCACATGGATGTAGTCTGACTGTGCTGGGTGCACCTTTGGGTGTATCAAGCCCTCGGGTGCCAACCCCGGACACTTAAGCAATAATGCACAGCCCAGACCTACTGGTACACGTGCCTCGAGTTTGTCCAACATCGGACTACGTGCACGTCCGTAGCCCGCCGGACCCGCACCGCTGTACCACTCAGCCGTCGCTTTGGTCGCTTACATCAGTCCAGTAATCGTGCCCCGCCCTAGCCTAGCCTCTAGGGTTGTGAATGATACCAAACTGGGATTACTGCTGGAACAGACCACGTTGCTAGGGTTTCTAAGAGGGTTAAGTGTGATTTAACCCTTTACTAATCCTGGATTAAACTGGTTAAGTGTGGCTTAACCCCATTCTAATCCCTTGAACTCCCAAATGGATTAAACTAGTTAAGTGTAATCAACGGTTCACAACTTAACCACATTTTAATCCCTCGAATCCCCAAATTGGTTAAGTATTAGTGGACCCTGACTTAACCCTAATCATGAGGCATTAATTAATCTAATGCACCTTAACCTCTCACATTAGACCTTGTTGTGGTTACTAGTTAGGCCGGGCGGGTCCGGGTAGCTTTACACCACAACTTGGTCTAACCTCGGGTCTTGGCACCCCATGACCAACTTCTCACATTGGGTCCTATTGTTTGTAGCCACTAGTTAAGCCGGTCGGTTCCGGGTAGAATTACGCTACAAACTCAACCCAACCTCGAGTTGGCCACACTTATGTTTTCTAAGTGTCATGTCCACTTTATTTCAAAACATAATTACAAGTCAAACAATTACTTGGGTAGACCTAACTTAATAGGTAAATTCCCAAGGGGTAGACCTAACTTAATAGGTAAATTCCCAATCTTATATTTTCATGTATTTTAAGTTTACCCCAAAACCCCCAACGTCATTCTATCGCTTACATATTCGTAGTAACGCATAAAGGATAGGAAGAGGGAACTTGGCACAACATACATGATAAACTTGCACAACAATCATGCATAACATGTTAGTCTTGCACAACTTAGCATAGTGAACTTGCATATTACCATAAACATACATAACATGTTAAACTTGCATAACTTAGCATAGTGAACTTGCATATTACCTTAATCATGCATAACTTGTCAAACATGCACAACTTGTCATTTTAAACTTGCATAAACATGCACAACTTGTCAAAACATGCACAACTTGTCAAAACATGCACAACTTGTCAAAACATGCACAACTTGTCAAAATATGCACAACTTGTCATTTTAAACTTGCATAAACATGCACAACTTGTCAAAACATGCACAACTTGTCAAAACATGCACAACTTGTCAAAATATGCACAACTTGTCATTTTAAACTTGCATAAATATGCATAACTCAATAAACATACAAATCATGCCTTAGCAAACTTGCATAAATATGCATAATTTATTAATCTTGCAAATCATGGCTTAGTATACATGCACAACTCAATAGATTTGCAAATCATGGCTTAGTACCCTTGCATAAACATGCATAATCCATTAAACATGGTATAGTAAACTCGCATATGCATGCATAACTTATGAAACATGTAAAACATGGTATAGTGAGTTCGCATAAGCATGCATAATCAACCAAACTCACATAAATCTCAACTTTCACCACATATTAACTTTAGAGTTTGCAAAGTGAAGGTAAGAGGGCTTACAATGCTTATGCGGACTCAAATGGGTATAACAAATGCAAGAAACCCCTTATGCAACTAATTAAAACCCCCAAATGCAAGCAAACTTGATCAAGACTCCTCCTTTATGATGCCAATTGAAAAACAAGCCTTTAATGCAAGCTAAGGAGGATCATACAAGCCTAAATATGCTTGTATGCATGGAAAATCACCTAGGAATTAAATTAGGATTTGTATGAAGAGGGTGGAGGCCATGAGAGGATGGATTTTGGCATAGTTTAGTTACTAGGATGAATAATGAATGATTTAGGGTAGGTTAGGGTCTTATTTATAGATTAGGTTAGTGTTTTTAGGCCATAGGATTAACCCTAGATTCAATTAGGTCCATCAGATCCCGGAACTCTCTAGAACCAAGCCACAAGACCCAGCCCAAATCAGAAATGGTGCACCAGGCTAAACAGCCCGGGCACCCCCTGTCGACAGGGCTGTCGACAGGGCAGTCGACATGCCAAGACCCCTGTCGACAGGCCTGTCGACATGGGTTCCATGGCGGGATTTTTCCCGCCTTGGCCCTGCTGGCCCAATTCTTGATTTTAATTTAAATTTAAATCTGTTTTAATTATGGAAATTTCTGAAAACTTCCATGGGCCTTAACTGGGTCATACGGACTCCGATTTTCGAAAACTCGGACTCTATTTCGCGTATTTTTCCGAGACGAACGCAATGGCATAGCCCGTTTCCCTTGATTCCCATTTTATAATTTAATTCTGTCTCAATTTATGTTATAACAGATTATTAAAAATACGGGTTGTTACAAGTTCATCTTAATCACCAATATCAGACTTACATCTCGAGCACTAAAGTTCATCTCGGGACAATATCATAGTATATTTTATGTTGAAAATTAATTTGATCACAAAACAATATTTACATTTACTAAAATATATAGAAAAATGAACTTGATTTGTAATGGAACAATTACATATCAACATAATTTATGATAAAAATATAGTCAATTTATTTAGTATTTAATAAATTACTAAATAAAGTGCCGAAAAGGCAATGTTTAATTCATAGGCCATTATAAACAAATCTATCATAAAAACGTTAAAATCGTATGATGTTCATTTCATAACTTCTTATATTATTAGTAAAAAGCTATACATGTCCTAAATAAAACACAGGGTAAGAAGTTACAGATGCATACTGCAAAAATAATCTTCGATCCATACAAAGGATTTAATAAAGTTCACTTGTAGGCAAAAATGTATAATCATTGAAAATGACAACAAACCAAACTTTACTACAAGTAAAACATAACTTCATGACAAATGAAGTTCATTAAAATAGGGAAAAAAAATCCTGATTAACATACCTGTAGAGAGTGGAGTGTGAAAGCGGCATCGTCGGAAGCGAGCTGTCAAGAGTCGAAAGCAACCACATGCTGTCGAGAGTTCGAAGTGAAGTTAGATTTTTCGAAATAGGAGTTCCTTTTTTACGAGGGAATTCGATTAGTTGATGGGCAAGGTCGATCTTTTGAGGAAAGGAACCAGAAAACAAAGCAAATGCTTACATCAACTGATGATAAGTTGAGAACCATAAGGACTTTATTTTTTGAAAATAAAAAAAAGTAAATCATTCGAAATATTAGAATATCGATTTGCTCTAATAATGGTACGAAGACCTTGCCTTCTCTATTTTATTCTACAAAAAACCGATGACTCGTGTTGTGTATACTTTTTTCTGTTCATATGATAACTTGTATTGCTGGCAGTTTACTCTTTTTCAAACTAATAATACAATGTTATTCCCACCAGTAAAACATACAAGCAAGTTGAACTTATATTATTTTCGGCCATTTCCTCCTTTTTAGCTTTAACAGTAACATTTTGCTATGTCAAATAGTTGAACTTTCATCAGAGAGCCTTCAGATGCTAACGAACAATCTATAGGCAAATTTTTTTCAAAACAAAATCCTGGCAGTCTTATTACTTGAAAAATAAAATGTATACCATAATACAAAGTATCCGTGGTGTGATGTCGATTGTAGCATTGCTCAAGTTGTTGATGTTATGTCTATTAATCAGACTTTTTATGTTTATTATTGTTAACTTGCTGAAATTAATAGATAGCTTGTTTAGTTATAAGTTATCCAACTTACCTATATTTTTTTTTTACATTCCAAATACTTCGCATTGTAGTTATAGGCGAAATACTAGCTAGGTTACTTAAAATATTTCATCTCTCAAATTAGATGAAATCTATGTTGGAGCCAAACATTCGATATATGCACCATCTAATGTCAAAATTTGTTTAACATAAAAAAGCTGTATGCGTATTTGATATTTTATTTTCAATTTGATACAAACAACATCTTACAAATGTGTCTTATACAAAACAATGTCCATTAGTAGTTTCCCAGAAGAAAGCATGTATGCATTTCTTTTTCGTATCCCCAAACCATTTTAATTTTTTTTAACATCTAATTATAGCATTTCATGCAACTATTTAACTCTGTGTTGTCTTATAAATGGAAATATCCTTGTATTCGTTATTTGTATCTCAGTAGGAACAGACACACATCACTTGTTATTATCCTAAATTTTTATAATACCCTCTTCGTACTTTTACTATATTGAAATGTGTCATGCCATTTGTACAACTCTTATATAAAAAATTAGGGGTTTATTATTTCATACGAATGTCCAATATATTCTCTTGTTCAAGGTTGAAAAAGTCTTTCGATTTTCGTTTATGATATGAACGATGGTTAGAAAAACGTATGAAATTGTGTTAATTTGAGTTGTTTGAGGACTATTTATTTGTTGGTTGTCTGGTTTGTTTTTGTTAATTTAGGACACGTTGCATATGGTTTCCTTAGAAATATCAACATATTAGTATCAACTTTTTATTGCAAGTATGAGTACCTGTAGATGAGAAATGTGTGCATACAAATGAAAAATGTATAGCAAATGTTCTAAATCGTTTGTTAGTAGGTGTGTCACGGTTGTGGTAACTGTTGTTATTACCACCAACCGTAATCATCACGGTTGTTGATAGTTATAAATTCTTATAACTAGGTGTGAGTGTTAGGTCGGTTTGTTGGTTTGAAGGTAAAAAACTAAAATCGAGTTGGACCCGAAAATCTTTTAAATCGAACCAAATTAATTTCGATTAATTCGGTCGGTAGCCGATTTGACCGAACTTGAAGGACGTATTATTATTCAAATGATGGATTCACTCAAAATAAAACATAAATTCATGTTTGGAGAAATTATATAGTAAATTTTATGTTTATGATAAGAGTTGATCTATTTATCAACAAATGCCTTTGTATTATGTAACTAATCTAATTATTCAAAGTAATACAATATCGTAAAATTAGATAATACATTTAAAGCTCGTTTAAACCGATAACCAATTTTTTTTATTTTGCAAAACAAATTCAAACCGTTTAGTTATAAAACCAAACCGTTATCATAACCGTCTCTGATGGTTAACCATCTTATTTTTAATTTTGCAGCATTTGTACATATAATGCATTATTGATAATAAATTCATATAGCTCTTAACTTTTTTTCTGTTCGCAAATTTATTTATTTCGTTACTAAACTACCAAACCAACCATACATGCGCATGCTATTAGTTCATAAAGATTTATGATTAATTTACGTGTTGTTCGTTTTATTTAATTCATAAAGATACGTGATTAATTTACAAACTACTAACTTTTATATTTGTAATGTTAAATAGTATAACAAAATGATCATATATGATTGGTTGGGTAATTTTGGTATCGCATAAGCATGTAAAAATGGGCCATGTAGGTCTCGAACTTGCGACCTTCACGTTATTAGCACGACGCTCTAACCAACAGAGCTAATGGGCCACTTAATAACTGATACAATTGAAAATTTACAAGTAGCAATAGAGATATTGGGTGTTTGACAGATAATTAACCAATCATTTATCTAATCATGACTCATACGTAAATGTTGTACATGTCGTTCGAAATGTTAGTAAATTATTTAAGTTTGTTGTTATTGATGTTCACATGAATTTTTTGGGTTTTTCATATGATAAAATTTGTTTGAGAGTATCTTTAGTGCAACATAAAGTTTTGAAATTGGATCCACTATGGTGCATCATGCTGAAACAATTATTTTTATTACTATTAAGATTAGCGATGGATGAGGAAATTGACATGCCATGGTTGAAAAATGCATGTTTCGGCAGCTATTAAATGTTTCCAGTAATTTGTGCAGATAAAATTTATGCATGCACACAGATGTATGTATGTATATATATATATATATTATATATATATATATATATATATATATGTGTGTGTGTGTGTGTGTGTGTTAACAGTTGTAATGCCTTTGATATCGCACTTTATGGTGTAAGTGAATTACCGAAAATGCCCTTTAATATCATTAAAAAATTGAGATCCTACTTTTTTACAAGGATTTTTACAATACCGATTACATCATTCCCTCCTTTGCTTTGTGTGAAAATCCCTTCTGTAATTTCACACGCATTCCATATCCATATTTATTAACTTTTAGCACATACGATTGGCATATAGTCCAGCCATGAAACATAAGTGACTCATTATTGCTTGTCAATTGTTTTACCGAGCCGACAACTGCCTTTAGCTCGCATTATATTATGCATTCATTGCCATACCGTGTGCTTTTGGGTAAACCTACCAGACTGACCTTTGTTATACTTGTAGGCCAAAGTAACATTCTTTCAATTTTTTTATCTAGAGAAGGGCTTCACTATTCTTTTATCTTGAGTATTTGAGAGGATCTCAACAAATGAGGTAGAACTCATACGTAAAGCAAAAATATGTGAATGCAGTAAGCATAAAGTTTCTTGATTTTGTAATCTTTGTTTTTATTTTTTGAGTTGTAGGCATTTACATTAGTACCAAACCACTGTTTCAAATCTCGCAAATATCGCCCGAGATCTCCTCCGATATTTCGTTTTGGGCTCCTTCCGAAATGAAATAGCGAAAATCACTCTAAATCTCCTTTCAAATATATCGCCCGAGATATTGGAATATGAAACGATATATCGACCAAGACAAAATATTGGAATATCATCCGAGATCTTATTTTTTTTGGTTAAAATTTAAATTTGTGTCTGAACTAGAACAATAATTAAAATTTTTAAATCTAGCTATGATAATCTTATGTTATTTTACATTTTGCATGTTAAGTTACAATGTTGTATGTTTATATATGTTCTACAATGTTTATGATATTCATATTCGTCTTTTTTACATACATGTTACTTATGAAATTATGTATTTTACGGTCTATTTATGCTGAATTTTTTAATGTTTTGGATCCTATTAATGTTTTATATCTAACAATATTTCTATTTTAAGCATATTACGATTTAGAATATGAATGATCTTTCCCAAAATAAAGAATAGTAAAGTTATTTTACAATTCAAGTTTAACTTACTATGTTTTTAATAGCATTCATAAAAATCATTTTGTAAAAATATCATGTACTCCGAGATTATTTCGGTATGAACTTTGGGATCGAGATGGAAATCCGAGATAAACTCCCGAGTTAGACTCGTCTCGTCTGAGATCTCCCCTGATACGAGATCAAGTCTATAAAATCCCCGAGATGAAATGCGACCGATATCCGAGATTTAAAACCTTGTACCAAACTAAGTATTATTGAAGTATAGGTCGAAAGAACAGGCTCTAATTGCTGTTAAGGCTTCAAAATATGAAAACATAGGATGGAGGTATGCCTTTACAAAATTTTCATATTTTCATATTTGCATCATGTGTAATTATTAAGTAAACTTATCGTATGTGTGAAATATGCGACATCATTATCAATGTTTTGATTTATTAATGAACCTTTTGTTTACTTGTGTTTGTTAGACAGCGTAGACGGTTGCAAAAATTTAACTCATGCTGTAGAAATTTTACAAAAATCAGAAATGGTTGTAATAACTATTGGTTTTATATGTGAACACTTGCTTGTCGGCGTATCTTTGAATTGTTACAACTTCTCTTATATATACGAATTTAAAGGTACCAATGGTCAAGCATCGATAAGATTTGTTAAATACTTACGTATGTACTTTGTAATGCAGTGCAATTTAATACGTATGGAGTTATTGTTTTTGAGTAGTCATTCCGGGGCCTGTGGGGAGGGAGGTGTTGGTGTGCATACGAGGGCTTTTGGGGAAGGGGTTGTGGGTGTGTATAAAGAAAGCCTTTTCAGACACAAAATGTGGACGCAGTTAGTGATACAATGATGGAGATTTTTTGTTACAATTTAAGTTTATTTTTTTGTCTAAATAGCAGTCTCTATATACACACACATGCATATGCAAACATATACAGGTTTGTGTATACACACATATATCTGCAATATATACATACATCTGTATGTATGTATGTATGTTTATATATATATATATATAGTTTTGTATAGCGTATCAAATACTGGCTTGGATATGAAAGGTCTACTCATAAAATATTTAATTGATCATTCATATCCCCAACTTAATTTACTCTTGCCTGTTCTCTTTGGTGTTAGCATTACAACTTAGCTAATTTACTAATATTTGTTAGGAATACGAGGATGATCCCCACTTGAGAGAAAGATAAGTGCTCATGCTTCTATTGATAAATTACATATGATGATTTTGAGCTTAACCACAAAGATTTTGCTTGTGTAAGAGGCAAAAAATAGTTAAACATGGGTTCGGTAAGGAGTTACAAGTATATACACACATTCAGGTGGACATGCATCTAAACACAAAGTGGAAAAATTCAATAATGTCTTTGTGTAGCATGGTGCCTATGTGATGCACGACTTTGCCATATATATATATATATATGTGTGTGTGTGTGTGTGTGTGTGTGTGTGTGTGCGCGCGCGCGCGCGTGTGTGTATATATATATTAAAGTGGGTTAAGTCGTAAACAGTCTGGTCGCTCGTGTGATGCACAACTCTTTTGCGGGCGTCCATGCATGTGACTGCAAGTTTGCTATATGTTCCAAGCTTTCAACTGTTATCTAGTTCACTCAATTGCAAAGAGATAATTTTGATAGAAAACAATGCATGGATATGCAAAAAAACACGAACACAAGATATTTACCCCCCCTCTTTATTGATTCGCAAAAACGAAATTTGTTTACACCTATGGAATAAACCCAAAATAAACAAATTACAATTGAATAAATAACCTTATTGAGAAAGGTGAAAGAATATTTAGATAACTGAAATATTGTTGGAGAAGAAGAACTATGAAGAACAATGGTGAACCCTTTGATTACATTTTTGGCTTCCATCAATCCAATTCGGTCGTACCTATTCCTATCCTGAAGATAGCTTATATTGGAAAATAGAAGGTTTAAGTAAATATCCAATTTGCTCATCCAAAATATCAAAAATATATCTCAGGAAATACTCAGTCGAAACAAAAATACAACGGCTCAGATGTCTGATCGGGATGATAAGACGTCTGACCAAACACTCGGGATTCAATACTCTTTTATGTCAAACGTCTGACCTGAGGCCTTAGACGTCTGACCGAACCTACTGTCCTTTTCTTGCCAATGATAGTTGCTACACTTCCTCATCTATCACAATGCTACTTTCATACGTCGTCGTATTCAACATATATGATTTTATATCATAAATCACCACATCAGCTTACACCCGACACATCAGAATTCCACCTTTTCAATTTCGCTTTTGGCGCAATTCAGATCGAAAATTGGAAAAGAAACCACTTTCGGTTGTAAATTTCGAGGATAAAAATTTGAACGAACTCACATAACTAAAAACGTACCTTGTTTCTTCTTCGATGACTTCATTGTCCGGCCCTAATTTCAGGTGTTGCATTCGCTTAGCATCAGTCTACTGTTTATGTTTTTTCTTTTTGTTAATTTTCTTTATTAAGCATCAAGATCGAAAATTGCATTGGAAGAGATGGAGAGTGGAAACACAAATCAAAGCACAGGATTTAACTAAAGTAGGGAAATGAAATGTTCTTTTGTTTCATGGGAACATAGAGACGGGATTTTTATTTGTTTTTAGTTGGGTTGGGGTAGTTTGGGTTATAATTAATTATATAATTGTATATTTTGTTATGTTTGTTTTACAGATTTTTTTCTTCCAAAAAGTGTATAAATTTTAAGGAATGTAATTATGTAATTGTTTTGTTTCCAATTTCAAGCACCAAGTCATGGAAAATCATGACATTATATGGAATTATCCAACAAATTATATTTCAAGTTATCCAACTTAAGATGAAGACAACGACTACATTTCATATGATTTGTCAAATTGTTTACGAGGAGTTTGAAGGTATCAATTTTGGTCGGTGTTGACGGCAAAAAATATCGCAAACATCAAAGATTCCCAATTACTAAGAATTATAAATATGGTCCCACAGACAAGAACATATTTCAAACATAAGCAGTAAATAACACAAGAGATTTATAGTGGTTCGGCCTCAGTAAGGGCCTACGTCCACTTTGAAGAGTCGTTGGAATATTATTAATCACTTGGAAGAAATTACAAGGTTGAGACTATCTCATGATATCTCATTACATTAATGCTTCATGATATATGATGTCATAATTATCATATATTGAATAATAAGAAAAAAGACAATCTTGTCCTTCTTCTTCCTCAAAGAGGAGGTGCCATTAATGAAGTTTTATGGAGGTTTCTAAGCTCAAGAATTATCCCTTTTTGAAGTGTGAGGCCATGGGGTATTTATAGGAAGTGGTTAGGTAGGGGTTAGGTAGGAGTAGGTAGAAATGGGGACCATCTTCCAGAAATTCGCGCCTCCTGCAATTGGCCTTCGTAAATTCGCACCTGGGCCAGGTACGAAATTTTGCACCTGATAGGTGCGAAATTTCCCACCAGCCAGGTACGAAATTTCGCACCTGGTGGGTGCGAAATTTCGCACCAGCTGGGTGCAAATAGGATTTTGATGAGAGGATTTGTTAAGGCTAGTTGACTCCGTCGACGCGGCGTTGTGGCGGCGAAGGTGTGAGGTTCTTGCCAGCAGTATCTTTCTTCGATCCTTGCCCCTGCACTTCCTGAGTTTTGCCCTTGGCTCTGGCTTCACGCGATGGGTTGAGTAGAGCGTGTCCTCAGTACTTTTGGTGACCGGACCAAAAGGCCGGTTAACATTTTCCCCCCAAAGTACGTCTTGTCTTAATGCCTTGTCTTGACATGATGTGCTTTGGAATGAAAGTTGAGATGGTAGTTGGGTAGCGGATTTATCCTGCAAGTTATTGGAGAAAATGTATCAGCTGGCGGGCTCGTTCATTATGGAATTGTGATCAAGCCGATGTTGGATTGTTATCGTGCTCGCGTAGCTGAGTGTCCGCATGGTGCCATCCTCGCGTGTTTTGGGCAACGAGGACCTTAGCGGGAGATGAGCGTACACGGAAGAGAGATTTTTCTTTTTTTGGAGGGTACGAAATTTCGAACCGGAGGGGTTTGAAATTTCGAACCCTACAGGCTCGAATCATCGAACCGTAGTGGCTCGAGAATTCGAGCCATAGGTTCGAAATTTCTAACCCAGGAGGATCGAAATTCCTGGGTTCGAAATTTCGACCCCTTAGGTTCGAATTTCGAGCCTAGACTTTGAATACGAAAGGTTTTCTTCTTTTCATTATATATAGGCCCCTCCCCTCATTTTCCTTCTTCTATTTTTGCGTCGACTGCCATTGTTCTGAAAACTTCGATTCTCGACCACCATGACTAGAAAATTTCCGAGGTAAAAAACTTGGTCGAGTCGAGGGAAGGGTGAAGGGAGGTCGAGGTGCGACGGAGGAGGCTTGAGGTCTCGAGCCCGATGGGAGGTTCAGAAATTCGAACTGTAGGGACTCGAATCTTAGAACCCTGTAGGGTTAGAGATTCCAAGCCCTTGGGCTTGAATTTTTGAGCCCTGATGGGTTCGAGGCTTCGACCCCCGGGGGTTCGAATCTTCAAACCACCAGGGCTCAAATTTTCGAACCCGAGGGGTTCGAAATTTCGAGCCACTGCGGTTCAAGATTTCAACCCCAAGGGGTTCGGACCTTCGAGGTGCCCAAACCCGGGTGTTTTCGGAAACTTCTTACCCCGGGGCCTGGTTGAGTGTTGTGCCTTGGCCAGAATGTCGGCTTTCGCCACTTCGAACCTTGATTTCCTGACTGCCTATCCTCGGACTTATACACTGTTTGTTTGATTGTATGAATGTACCATTGTTGTCATTTATAACTGCGCAGATGGGAACTTAGAACCTTCACATAGGATAGAGCATATATCTGGACTGTGGCTGAACTGTAAAGATCTTTTTCGTTTCTATGCGCGCTCTCAATCTTTGCATGACACTGCACACACACTTGCTAATCTTTATCAACATGAGGGGTACATGTTATTTTACTACGATGTCTAACACTAGTACATTGGAGTATAGCGAGCCATGCAAACAAGATCACAGACTGGGAAACTTCTGGAAGCCGAGGCTTTCCCGCCATCGTCTAATTCTTCTGCTTCTACTTCTGACTCCACAGACAACGCTAGCTCTGGAGGCAGCAAGCCTGAGACTAATGAAGGGTCGACTCCTTCTCAGAAAGGGAGTTCGCCTGAGGCGTCGTAGCGCGGGGGTCATACTAAGAGGTTACACTCTGTAATTGTATACTCCGAGATGGAAGATGTAGATATTATGGAGGGTGGTGAGCCACCTGCCCCAATGGCTCCTGACATGCTTCCCGATGCGGTCATCTTGGACAATCCTCTGGATTCAGTGCCATCGCGCTTGGATGTCGCGGCTGTTAGAAAGCTGTCTTTGCTGTTTAATATCCCTGAGGGGGAGGCCCATGCCCCTGGATCGGGAGAAAGGGCTCACGCACCGCCAGAAGGCTTTACTGCTTGGAATCGATACACTTGCGTTGCGGGGTGCGTGCCCCCGGCCAATGATTTTATATGGGAAATGCTATTCTATTTCCGCCTTGCACCCTCATAGCTACATCCGAACTCTTATTCTTCGCTCTTGGGCACTTGTGTTCTCTTTCGAGAGTTTCTGCAGCTGGATCCTACTGGAGATGACATTCGGTACCTTTTCCATTTCAGAAGGTCAACTGGCACATCGTCTTCGCAATGGTTCTTGAAGGCGTCTCCAGATACTAAATTTTTTGTTGTAAAGCGGCCCAGACCGTATGTGATTAAGCAAGACTGGTTCTTTGTTCGCTGCCCTCTCGGATTTGCGAGGAGATGGATAGAAGGAAGTGAGCATCTTTAATCTTCGCCTCCTTTTTCCACAAGTTACCGAGCTTTGTGACTCATTGTTTTTTATTGTGGCAGGGACTCCCGAATCACCTACTGGCGACGAGTATCGGCAACGTCTCAATGCTTTGCAAGCTATTCCTGAGGGGTCCCGTATGATGAATTCTGTAGTAGATCTGGATCGCCTCCGGCGTGTTGGATTGCTTTCGGCCGACTGAGCCATAATTAGGCCTGCAGTGGCGAGTAGTGTACCTAAGGGGAAAGCAGAGGAAGGCACTGCTTCCTCCGCTTTGAAGAGAAAGATGGCTCCTGGCGAGCTCGGACCTAAAAAGGTCATTAAGTTTCAGGAGGGCGTTAGTGGTGACAAGGATGGTAGTGCAGAGGCGGTTGCTCGGGACGAGGGACTTATTGACGCTTCTACCCTGCCCCTGATGGGAGGGGCGAGGGAAGAAGCATTGTCCAGTCCTCACTCTCCTGGAACCTCTCTAAAAGCTACCGCCTCCCTTGAGAGAGTAGATCAGTTCGCTAGTCTGGATGCGGTTCCCGTGGACTTGTCTTTGTGGCCGAACACAGCCAGTATTGTAACAACCCGGAAAATTTGAGCCAGTTTGAAAATTTTATTTTGGCAATTTTAGCGAATTTTGATTATTTAAAATGAATTATTTTAAATAATATCGACGAGAAATTTATTTTGAATATAATTCGACGTATATATTATATGCGTCGTCGTTAGAATATAAATAATTATATATAATTATAAATAGAATTGAAAATGGCGCGGTAGTTCGATAATTCGATTTCAAACTTCAATTGAATGTACCGGGTGCAAAACAATCCGGATTTTAGTGAAACCAAAAATAGTAGGATCTAATTGAGAATATCTTTCCAACGAACCCGGAAGATCAAAATTTCGTGGCAAGAATCAAAAGATATGTCCAGTTGAAAATTCTGAATAGTCGCTATGGAATTCAGGCCCTTAAAAATGGACATTTTGCAAACGACCTCGGATTTCGACGAAACCAGTTTTGTTGGGTCCGTGATGTTAAGTTATTGCTAGATTCCAAATTTCATAATTTTTCGAATCAATATGTGAGCGTGGCAAAGGAAAACGCGTTTGACCAGTTTCAGTTGATTTTAATCGACTGGAAATTGGCCATTTTTCAAACGGTCTCAGAATTCGACGAAATTTGTTTTGTTAGAACCGTATCATCAATACGAAGCTTGAAATAATTTTTCTGAAATTTTTAGAGTCCGTATATGGCCCTGGTAAATTGAAATGTGCGTTTAAATTAAATATATACTGATTTATATTTTAATTTAAAGAAAAACTGATTCGAACAGTCGAATTAGCTTGTGATACATATCCCATTGTGTCCTGAATGGGGGTAATTAGCTAGGGCGACAGTCGTTGGGCTTGAATCGGGGTTCGAAACGAAAGACAAATTTAATGAGAATTAAAGGAGAATAAATTAATTAATATATATATATATATATATATATATATATATAACAATTCAAGTCAAACTCTATTATTCTTCAATCCCCCCCCGTCAAACTTCTTACCGCCGCTCCTGGAAGGCGGAAAGTGTTCAACTTTTAAACCCTAAAAATTTCCCAAACAGATTCGAATTAAATGAAGGTTTCCAAACAAAAACTAGAGAGATTTGTGAGGGCTATCAATCCAGACGGACATGATCGATTTCCTTGGAGTAATTTGGTCGGAATTCGAGCTCAAAGGGCTCGAGTTCGAGCTCGATTTCAGCGCGCTGGGGTGGCGCGAGTGGGCCCCAATGGCCAGCGTCGGTGGAGCATCTGAAGGCGCGTCGAGGGGTTGCCGTTGATCTGGGTCCGGCTTTGTTAGGAGGCGGCGGTGGTGAAACCCTAGGGTGGAGCGTGAAGACGAAGAAGAAGACTTGCAGTGTAATTTTTAAACCATGTAATTAAATATGCATTGTTTCTAGAAAATAAAATATTTGATTTTTCTGCTTATTAAAAAAAAAAAACTGATTTCGTCTAAAGTTAAAAACTGTTTTTTTTTCTTGAGGTTTAAAAATTGATTTTTAACAGGTTTTAAAACTAATTTTTAAAGGAAGTTAAAAACTGATTTTTTTTTTTTTTTTTTTTTACAAATTTAGAAACTGAATTGATTTTTAAAAGAAAAACTGAATTGATTTTTAAAAGAAAAACTGAATTGATTTTTAAAAGAAAAACTGAATTGATTTTTAAAAGAAAAACTGAATTGATTTTTTTTTAAAGGTTTTAAAAGATTTGAATTTTGAAAAGTAAAAGTAAAAGGTTTAAACTTTAAAAAGTAAAAGAAAAGATTTGATCTTTAAAATGAAAAAGGCGGAATCTATATTTTTAAAAATAAAAATAGAATTTTTATATATTGAACTTCGAAATAAAAATAGAATTTTTATATATTGAACTTCGAAATAAAAATAGAATTTTTATATATTGAACTTCGAAATAAAAATAGAATTTTTATATATTGAACTTCGAAATAAAAATAGAATTTTTATATATTGAACTTCGAAATAAAAATAGAATTTTTATATATTGAACTTCGAAATAAAAATAGAATTTTTATATATTGAACTTCGAAATAAAAATAGAATTTTTATATATTGAACTTCGAAATAAAAATATGATTTTTATATATGGAATAGCGAAGTAAAAATTCGATTTTTACATAGGTAGTGAAAGCGAGCAACGAAGATGAAAAAGGATGCGATGACGACGAAGACTTCTCTAAAAGGAGTGCCGTGGAGCTAGGATAGCTATATGTGAGAATTTCTCACCTTTCAATTTTATTTCTAGTTATATATATATACTAGGATGCAGACGGTGCTTAGTAGCACCCGACACAATCGTCCACAGACCATGGACTTGTTTGTTTGACTGTTTGGTGATTGATTGCGATATTGGTTTGAATGTGGTTTGTGGTGCGAAAAATCAAATCGATAAATTGGTTAGGATTAGACGTGCGCCGTTATAAGGCGAAGGAGTAAGGCTAGGTTAGATCCTTACTCCCAATTTTGTGGTTTGCATAACGAAAGTGATTTGATTGATGTGTGAATGGCGTGGGCCTTCACTAGACCGGGGATAAGGCTAGGCCTTGTCCCGTTTCTAGTATCGTGCCGTTATGCCGCCGAAATTTTCTAAAATAAGTTAGAAAAATAAAAATAGCATTTTATTTAAAGAATGAACTGAATAGAAATTCATATGTTAAAATAAAATGTGTTATCGTTAAAAATATAATTTTTAACGTGAATGTGAATAAATAAATATTCATTTACAAACCAGACGGTTTGTTTATGTACACCTATTTGAATGACGTTGATTGGGTCGATAAATTTTACACATCGCCTAACTGCACAAATAAAATATGTGTTTGATTGTTTGAAACCCCACACGGGTGTTAGGATGAAATTTGAAGTTCACTCATCCTGATTGATTAAATATGTCGATCGATTGATTGACAGGCTGTTATAAGCGTTGAATATCTATATTTGATGCTTATACAGTGTAGTGCACTTTGGTTGATGGTTGATTATTTTCAATGCTATTATATACATGTGTTGTATGAAAATCCATATAATTTACTTTATATGGTAATTGATTGGGCCTCATTCCAATCGTGAAAATAAAGAATATTTTGATAATAGGAAATATTTGAAATAGAATATTTGAAAATAGAAATTTATGAAGCCGTGTTGATTAGATTGACGCCATTTTGACGTAAACGATATTTATATCGATTTTATTCATTTTAAAATGAATATTGAAAAGTAATCTCGAAATCGAATATTTCGAAATGAATTGAATTGAAAACGAATTCAAAATGAATTGAAAACGATTTCGAAATGAATTGAATTGAAAACGAATTCAAAATGAATTGAAAACGATTTCGAAATGAATTGAATTGAAAACGAATTCAAAATGAATTGAAAACGATTTCGAAATGAATTGAATTGAAAACGAATTCAAATGGAATTGAAAGCGAATTGAAATGAATTCAAATTGAATTGAAATTTGAATTGAATAGAAATGAATTTTAAAACGAATTTATAAAGAAGAATTCAATTTTGATTTGAATTGAAATGGAAGTTGAAATTGCTTTTGAAATGAAATTAAAACGATTTATAAAATTCGTTTTAAATAGAAATCGACGAAATATATATTATATATATTATATATATAATATAATGGCCTGAATAGAACGCGCCGCGCCGCGGCAGTTCGTGAATTTCGACCGTTTATTTCAAACGGAAATTACGGGAGATCCGACCGTCGGATTCTCCTAAAACCGGAACCGTTGGGTTCGTATCGAAAAGAGCTTTCTAACGAAGATTAGAAATTTGAAATCTAACGGTTGGATTTGGAATTATGTCCAAATCAAATTCGAAAAAGGTCGCTGTAAGTGCAGTTCGATGGCCATTGATGGAAATCGACTGTACGGGCCTTGATAAAATTATTAAAAATAGTAATAATTTGTGTAAAATCATAAGAAATGATTTAGAAAGAATTGGGATGAAAAACTCCATATTTGAAAAGATAAAAATAGATTTTTATCGAAATGAACTAGTTTTGAACTAGAATTATAATTCTATTTATTTTTGAATAAATAAATTGAATTCGAAAAGGGTTTTGAAAATAACCAAAATTTCCAATGATTGCATTGGAGTGGATTTGAATCGAAATTGTCTTCGGAATATTTCGATGTTGGGATTCGTGATTATACAGGTGTTGTTATGGAAATTTGAAAGATATATTTGTATCGTTATTTCTAATACGACATTTGTTAATCGTAGAATTTGATATTGAATGTAAGCCGATATATTTTCTATTCAGAGCCTTATATTGAATATCAAATGTGATTTGGGTTTGTCGTGAATGGTGTCTTCACTAACACTGTTCTTGAACCCAGTTGAGAAAAGATTAAATCTTTTTATTTAGATTTAATGAAGTGTACCAATTAAATAATATTTAATTGGAATTGAATTGATATTGATTTTTGGGTTTATCGTGAACAGTGTTTTAAATAACACTTGTTCTTTAACCCGATAATTAATGAATGTGATTTGGGTTTGTCGTGAATGGTGTCTTCACTAACACTGTTCTTGAACCCAGTTGAGAAAAGATTAAATCTTTTTATTTAGATTTAATGAAGTGTACCAATTAAATAATATTTAATTGGAATTGAATTGATATTGATTTTTGGGTTTATCGTGAACAGTGTTTTAAATAACACTTGTTCTTTAACCCGATAATTAATGAATGTGATTTGGGTTTGTCGTGAATGGTGTCTTCACTAACACTGTTCTTGAACCCAGTTGAGAAAAGATTAAATCTTTTTATTTAGATTTAATGAAGTGTACCAATTAAATAATATTTAATTGGAATTGAATTGATATTGATTTTTGGGTTTATCGTGAACAGTGTTTTAAATAACACTTGTTCTTTAACCCGATAATTAATGAATGTGATTTGGGTTTGTCGTGAATGGTGTCTTCACTAACACTGTTCTTGAACCCAGTTGAGAAAAGATTAAATCTTTTTATTTAGATTTAATGAAGTGTACCAATTAAATAATATTTAATTGGAATTGAATTGATATTGATTTTTGGGTTTATCGTGAACAGTGTTTTAAATAACACTTGTTCTTTAACCCGATAATTAATGAATGTGATTTGGGTTTGTCGTGAATGGTGTCTTCACTAACACTGTTCTTGAACCCAGTTGAGAAAAGATTAAATCTTTTTATTTAGATTTAATGAAGTGTACCAATTAAAGAATATTTAATTGGAATTGAATTGATATTGATTTTTGGGTTTATCGTGAACAGTGTTTTAAATAACACTTGTTCTTTAACCCGATAATTAATGAATGTGATTTTGGGTTTATCGTGAACCGTGTTTTAAATGACACTGATTCTTTAACCCAGTTAACGATTAAAACTGAGTGGAGTTTTAATGAATCTTTAATTAGATTTGAACGTGAAATTAGAAACTAACTGTCGGTTAGCTAAGTAGAATGGTTTTCTGGATATTGATCTGATGTTGGTTTCGGCCTTCGGGGTTAATATTTGGGGAATTATTCTCTTGATTAATTTACGGTTAATGACTAATGAGTTGGAATGAGGCGTATGTTGTGTTTGTGTAACACTTTTATAATATATACGCGAGTTATTCGGAAAGACCGGGTTTATCCCATTCTGAATAACTGATACGACGATAAGTCGAAGATGAAGACGATGGTCGAAGACCGGAGGTCTTCACGTCGTTTGGGTGATAACTGATGATCTTGATTGGGCGGTACACCCAAGAAGATGGAAACAGTTGGGGATCGTCCAGACGTACTTGGAGATCGATGGATATGCGGGGTACTAGGTGCCTCCGGTTTCGTTCAGACCCAGAACGGACTTGTAAATGGACTGTGTGTCTGACATCGGATTTCATTCTGTGTGACTGATATCGGTTGCATAGGATGGTTTGCCTGTGTGGCATGCTAAGATGCAAATGATCAAGGCTTCTGTTGAAAAGCAAAGTCTTGTGGTGATGATCAAAGCACGGCCTTTGTGGCGTAGCTTTGTGTAACGTTTACCTCGCGTGTTTCACACCAGGTATGAACCAAAAACGGGAGACGGACCTCAGGGAGGGCATGCGTTTCTTTCTAGTTAGAAGTGGCGTCAGTGGTTTTACACGCCCTGGCGAGTTTGACTTATGTGGTTGTTGCTGTTGCGAGGCGCCTCGGTTATATCGGTTTCGGCCGATGCATTCTGGTCGGCTGACGGACCAGACTTACACCCCATAGGGTGGGGAAACGTAGTGTTCAGGCATTTTAATCCACATCGGTGGACCGGCCCTGACGATCCAAAGGCTTGACAGAGTACTTGCCTGAGGCTCGGACTAGACAGTCTCGAATCGGTTGAGGACTATCTTTTGCCTCGGTTCATAGACGGAAATCCAATTTCCAAATACGTGACATTTGCGGTTTTATTTGTAAACCTATATATGGCGACATGATATATGGTACCCATGCCGCCTATGATTGATACTTATGATTTGAAGTGTTTTATACACTATGCACTTATTATGGTATCAAATGATTTGTTTTAAACGTATCAAGCATTCTTTGGCTGTTATAAGGGAAAACCCTATCCTCGACTGCGTTGCATTGTGTGATGGGACCTGGGTCTTATAACAGCTTCATTTTTTCTTTATTTAGCATTGCGCTGTTGGTTTTATGCACTGGTATTCTTGGGAGGAAACCCGTTCCGTGTTATACGGCGTGGTCCCTTGATTTACCTAATGATTTAAAATAAAGATTAATAACTGTTTTAGTTCTCACACCAGTCCCATGACTGACCTGGAGTTTATTGTTTTAACCTAAACTCTGGGTGCCCTTATTTTGACACGGGCAGCTAGTAGTTTTGGTTTTGCAGATTTATATTCACAGGATCCTGGTTTACAGCTGGAACGATATCCGGAAAGCTTTGTATCCGTATATCTCATTCTAGTTGTGTATTGCATTATCTTCCGCTGCTATGTATTTAAATGTAATTTAAATCTCTGATATTTCTGTGTAATATTCTTTTATACTCTGTATATTCTTGTAATCTGATGCATTGTTGTAATATACAATGAAACGTTCTTCTGTATGCGTTCTGTTGTGGTTTGTTCTCGAACTATCCGAGACTTTCCTTTGCGGGGAAGTTACGGGTCTTCACAGTTGGTATCAGAGCTTTGGTTTACAAAGCTCAGAGAACAGGGCACATTAGAATCATACGAAAGAATTCATCAGATATTGGATTAGAAATATCCAATGGGAATGACTCGTTAGAGATGGGATCAGTAGTATCCTAGAACGAGTGTGAAGAGTATATTTTTGAAAATGAAAACAAATTTTTGTTTTGAAAATTTAAATCGATTAGTCGTATTTGATTATTTATTTGTATAGATGTGGACAATCCAATATATATAGATTTTGCGTATACGTCTGATCCGCGTGTATTTGAAGTTTTAATATATTGGATAGATACAGAATCACATTCTAGACGCCCGGAGAAGGTTCTGATGATTGATCGATCATCATCCGAACTTATGTTCGTGTTTCAAAGGTGTGATTTTCTATATATTTCCATTAGACTGGTGTGAGAACCAAAACTAATATAACTAGAATTCATTGTTGTGATTTGGCATCAAAAACATGATTTTTGTGTATGTATCAAAATTATGAATTTGAAATTCTAATTCACTAATTGATTGATGTTTGTGTTGTTTGTTTATTTGTTTGCTAATTTTGAACCATTATGCCTAATTGAATCAAATATTGGATTATATTGAAATTTGGTTGCGTTTGCTTGCATATACATATATATCATTGAACAGGTCATAGCAAGGAGGCTAGAGCCAGAGAATAAAATTTGTTTGCCCGACAAATAGGTACATGTTTACTACATAATTTCCTGTTTTGTTTGGGTGATGATGATTTTGTGAGCCTATTGGCTAGCCGCTTGGCTTTTTCTTTTTCTTTTTGAGATCTGAAGGACCGGGGAAGCTATTTGAAATTCCCCGATGCTCCCGGTACAGGGGAGGTTATGGCGAAATTTTTCAAAAATTTAGGGTGTTAGCCAAATTTTTGAAATTTTGAAAATTCTCGGAAACTGAAAAGTTGGAGAATGGAAGCCTGATCGATCGTGGAGCTGAATAATCAAACCACTCTCGACTTTGTTCCTTTTCGGGGACGAAAAGTTTTAAGTGGGGGAGATTGTAACAACCCGGAAAATTTGAGCCAGTTTGAAAATTTTATTTTGGCAATTTTAGCGAATTTTGATTATTTAAAATGAATTATTTTAAATAATATCGACGAGAAATTTATTTTGAATATAATTCGACGTATATATTATATGCGTCGTCGTTAGAATATAAATAATTATATATAATTATAAATAGAATTGAAAATGGCGCGGTAGTTCGATAATTCGATTTCAAACTTCAATTGAATGTACCGGGTGCAAAACAATCCGGATTTTAGTGAAACCAAAAATAGTAGGATCTAATTGAGAATATCTTTCCAACGAACCCGGAAGATCAAAATTTCGTGGCAAGAATCAAAAGATATGTCCAGTTGAAAATTCTGAATAGTCGCTATGGAATTCAGGCCCTTAAAAATGGACATTTTGCAAACGACCTCGGATTTCGACGAAACCAGTTTTGTTGGGTCCGTGATGTTAAGTTATTGCTAGATTCCAAATTTCATAATTTTTCGAATCAATATGTGAGCGTGGCAAAGGAAAACGCGTTTGACCAGTTTCAGTTGATTTTAATCGACTGGAAATTGGCCATTTTTCAAACGGTCTCAGAATTCGACGAAATTTGTTTTGTTAGAACCGTATCATCAATACGAAGCTTGAAATAATTTTTCTGAAATTTTTAGAGTCCGTATATGGCCCTGGTAAATTGAAATGTGCGTTTAAATTAAATATATACTGATTTATATTTTAATTTAAAGAAAAACTGATTCGAACAGTCGAATTAGCTTGTGATACATATCCCATTGTGTCCTGAATGGGGGTAATTAGCTAGGGCGACAGTCGTTGGGCTTGAATCGGGGTTCGAAACGAAAGACAAATTTAATGAGAATTAAAGGAGAATAAATTAATTAATATATATATATATATATAACAATTCAAGTCAAACTCTATTATTCTTCAATCCCCCCCCCCCGTCAAACTTCTTACCGCCGCTCCTGGAAGGCGGAAAGTGTTCAACTTTTAAACCCTAAAAATTTCCCAAACAAATTCGAATTAAATGAAGGTTTCCAAACAAAAACTAGAGAGATTTGTGAGGGCTATCAATCCAGACGGACATGATCGATTTCCTTGGAGTAATTTGGTCGGAATTCGAGCTCAAAGGGCTCGAGTTCGAGCTCGATTTCAGCGCGCTGGGGTGGCGCGAGTGGGCCCCAATGGCCAGCGTCGGTGGAGCATCTGAAGGCGCGTCGAGGGGTTGCCGTTGATCTGGGTCCGGCTTTGTTAGGAGGCGGCGGTGGTGAAACCCTAGGGTGGAGCGTGAAGACGAAGAAGAAGACTTGCAGTGTAATTTTTAAACCATGTAATTAAATATGCATTGTTTCTAGAAAATAAAATATTTGATTTTTCTGCTTATTAAAAAAAAAAAACTGATTTCGTCTAAAGTTAAAAACTGTTTTTTTTTCTTGAGGTTTAAAAATTGATTTTTAACAGGTTTTAAAACTAATTTTTAAAGGAAGTTAAAAACTGATTTTTTTTTTTTTTTTTTTTACAAATTTAGAAACTGAATTGATTTTTAAAAGAAAAACTGAATTGATTTTTAAAAGAAAAACTGAATTGATTTTTAAAAGAAAAACTGAATTGATTTTTAAAAGAAAAACTGAATTGATTTTTTTTTAAAGGTTTTAAAAGATTTGAATTTTGAAAAGTAAAAGTAAAAGGTTTAAACTTTAAAAAGTAAAAGAAAAGATTTGATCTTTAAAATGAAAAAGGCGGAATCTATATTTTTAAAAATAAAAATAGAATTTTTATATATTGAACTTCGAAATAAAAATAGAATTTTTATATATTGAACTTCGAAATAAAAATAGAATTTTTATATATTGAACTTCGAAATAAAAATAGAATTTTTATATATTGAACTTCGAAATAAAAATAGAATTTTTATATATTGAACTTCGAAATAAAAATAGAATTTTTATATATTGAACTTCGAAATAAAAATAGAATTTTTATATATTGAACTTCGAAATAAAAATAGAATTTTTATATATTGAACTTCGAAATAAAAATATGATTTTTATATATGGAATAGCGAAGTAAAAATTCGATTTTTACATAGGTAGTGAAAGCGAGCAACGAAGATGAAAAAGGATGCGATGACGACGAAGACTTCTCTAAAAGGAGTGCCGTGGAGCTAGGATAGCTATATGTGAGAATTTCTCACCTTTCAATTTTATTTCTAGTTATATATATATACTAGGATGCAGACGGTGCTTAGTAGCACCCGACACAATCGTCCACAGACCATGGACTTGTTTGTTTGACTGTTTGGTGATTGATTGCGATATTGGTTTGAATGTGGTTTGTGGTGCGAAAAATCAAATCGATAAATTGGTTAGGATTAGACGTGCGCCGTTATAAGGCGAAGGAGTAAGGCTAGGTTAGATCCTTACTCCCAATTTTGTGGTTTGCATAACGAAAGTGATTTGATTGATGTGTGAATGGCGTGGGCCTTCACTAGACCGGGGATAAGGCTAGGCCTTGTCCCGTTTCTAGTATCGTGCCGTTATGCCGCCGAAATTTTCTAAAATAAGTTAGAAAAATAAAAATAGCATTTTATTTAAAGAATGAACTGAATAGAAATTCATATGTTAAAATAAAATGTGTTATCGTTAAAAATATAATTTTTAACGTGAATGTGAATAAATAAATATTCATTTACAAACCAGACGGTTTGTTTATGTACACCTATTTGAATGACGTTGATTGGGTCGATAAATTTTACACATCGCCTAACTGCACAAATAAAATATGTGTTTGATTGTTTGAAACCCCACACGGGTGTTAGGATGAAATTTGAAGTTCACTCATCCTGATTGATTAAATATGTCGATCGATTGATTGACAGGCTGTTATAAGCGTTGAATATCTATATTTGATGCTTATACAGTGTAGTGCACTTTGGTTGATGGTTGATTATTTTCAATGCTATTATATACATGTGTTGTATGAAAATCCATATAATTTACTTTATATGGTAATTGATTGGGCCTCATTCCAATCGTGAAAATAAAGAATATTTTGATAATAGGAAATATTTGAAATAGAATATTTGAAAATAGAAATTTATGAAGCCGTGTTGATTAGATTGACGCCATTTTGACGTAAACGATATTTATATCGATTTTATTCATTTTAAAATGAATATTGAAAAGTAATCTCGAAATCGAATATTTCGAAATGAATTGAATTGAAAACGAATTCAAAATGAATTGAAAACGATTTCGAAATGAATTGAATTGAAAACGAATTCAAAATGAATTGAAAACGATTTCGAAATGAATTGAATTGAAAACGAATTCAAAATGAATTGAAAACGATTTCGAAATGAATTGAATTGAAAACGAATTCAAATGGAATTGAAAGCGAATTGAAATGAATTCAAATTGAATTGAAATTTGAATTGAATAGAAATGAATTTTAAAACGAATTTATAAAGAAGAATTCAATTTTGATTTGAATTGAAATGGAAGTTGAAATTGCTTTTGAAATGAAATTAAAACGATTTATAAAATTCGTTTTAAATAGAAATCGACGAAATATATATTATATATATTATATATATAATATAATGGCCTGAATAGAACGCGCCGCGCCGCGGCAGTTCGTGAATTTCGACCGTTTATTTCAAACGGAAATTACGGGAGATCCGACCGTCGGATTCTCCTAAAACCGGAACCGTTGGGTTCGTATCGAAAAGAGCTTTCTAACGAAGATTAGAAATTTGAAATCTAACGGTTGGATTTGGAATTATGTCCAAATCAAATTCGAAAAAGGTCGCTGTAAGTGCAGTTCGATGGCCATTGATGGAAATCGACTGTACGGGCCTTGATAAAATTATTAAAAATAGTAATAATTTGTGTAAAATCATAAGAAATGATTTAGAAAGAATTGGGATGAAAAACTCCATATTTGAAAAGATAAAAATAGATTTTTATCGAAATGAACTAGTTTTGAACTAGAATTATAATTCTATTTATTTTTGAATAAATAAATTGAATTCGAAAAGGGTTTTGAAAATAACCAAAATTTCCAATGATTGCATTGGAGTGGATTTGAATCGAAATTGTCTTCGGAATATTTCGATGTTGGGATTCGTGATTATACAGGTGTTGTTATGGAAATTTGAAAGATATATTTGTATCGTTATTTCTAATACGACATTTGTTAATCGTAGAATTTGATATTGAATGTAAGCCGATATATTTTCTATTCAGAGCCTTATATTGAATATCAAATGTGATTTGGGTTTGTCGTGAATGGTGTCTTCACTAACACTGTTCTTGAACCCAGTTGAGAAAAGATTAAATCTTTTTATTTAGATTTAATGAAGTGTACCAATTAAATAATATTTAATTGGAATTGAATTGATATTGATTTTTGGGTTTATCGTGAACAGTGTTTTAAATAACACTTGTTCTTTAACCCGATAATTAATGAATGTGATTTGGGTTTGTCGTGAATGGTGTCTTCACTAACACTGTTCTTGAACCCAGTTGAGAAAAGATTAAATCTTTTTATTTAGATTTAATGAAGTGTACCAATTAAATAATATTTAATTGGAATTGAATTGATATTGATTTTTGGGTTTATCGTGAACAGTGTTTTAAATAACACTTGTTCTTTAACCCGATAATTAATGAATGTGATTTGGGTTTGTCGTGAATGGTGTCTTCACTAACACTGTTCTTGAACCCAGTTGAGAAAAGATTAAATCTTTTTATTTAGATTTAATGAAGTGTACCAATTAAATAATATTTAATTGGAATTGAATTGATATTGATTTTTGGGTTTATCGTGAACAGTGTTTTAAATAACACTTGTTCTTTAACCCGATAATTAATGAATGTGATTTGGGTTTGTCGTGAATGGTGTCTTCACTAACACTGTTCTTGAACCCAGTTGAGAAAAGATTAAATCTTTTTATTTAGATTTAATGAAGTGTACCAATTAAATAATATTTAATTGGAATTGAATTGATATTGATTTTTGGGTTTATCGTGAACAATGTTTTAAATAACACTTGTTCTTTAACCCGATAATTAATGAATGTGATTTGGGTTTGTCGTGAATGGTGTCTTCACTAACACTGTTCTTGAACCCAGTTGAGAAAAGATTAAATCTTTTTATTTAGATTTAATGAAGTGTACCAATTAAAGAATATTTAATTGGAATTGAATTGATATTGATTTTTGGGTTTATCGTGAACAGTGTTTTAAATAACACTTGTTCTTTAACCCGATAATTAATGAATGTGATTTTGGGTTTATCGTGAACCGTGTTTTAAATGACACTGATTCTTTAACCCAGTTAACGATTAAAACTGAGTGGAGTTTTAATGAATCTTTAATTAGATTTGAACGTGAAATTAGAAACTAACTGTCGGTTAGCTAAGTAGAATGGTTTTCTGGATATTGATCTGATGTTGGTTTCGGCCTTCGGGGTTAATATTTGGGGAATTATTCTCTTGATTAATTTACGGTTAATGACTAATGAGTTGGAATGAGGCGTATGTTGTGTTTGTGTAACACTTTTATAATATATACGCGAGTTATTCGGAAAGACCGGGTTTATCCCATTCTGAATAACTGATACGACGATAAGTCGAAGATGAAGACGATGGTCGAAGACCGGAGGTCTTCACGTCGTTTGGGTGATAACTGATGATCTTGATTGGGCGGTACACCCAAGAAGATGGAAACAGTTGGGGATCGTCCAGACGTACTTGGAGATCGATGGATATGCGGGGTACTAGGTGCCTCCGGTTTCGTTCAGACCTAGAACGGACTTGTAAATGGACTGTGTGTCTGACATCGGATTTCATTCTGTGTGACTGATATCGGTTGCATAGGATGGTTTGCCTGTGTGGCATGCTAAGATGCAAATGATCAAGGCTTCTGTTGAAAAGCAAAGTCTTGTGGTGATGATCAAAGCACGGCCTTTGTGGCGTAGCTTTGTGTAACGTTTACCTCGCGTGTTTCACACCAGGTATGAACCAAAAACGGGAGACGGACCTCAGGGAGGGCATGCGTTTCTTTCTAGTTAGAAGTGGCGTCAGTGGTTTTACACGCCCTGGCGAGTTTGACTTATGTGGTTGTTGCTGTTGCGAGGCGCCTCGGTTATATCGGTTTCGGCTGATGCATTCTGGTCGGCTGACGGACCAGACTTACACCCCATAGGGTGGGGAAACGTAGTGTTCAGGCATTTTAATCCACATCGGTGGACCGGCCCTGACGATCCAAAGGCTTGACAGAGTACTTGCCTGAGGCTCGGACTAGACAGTCTCGAATCGGTTGAGGACTATCTTTTGCCTCGGTTCATAGACGGAAATCCAATTTCCAAATACGTGACATTTGCGGTTTTATTTGTAAACCTATATATGGCGACATGATATATGGTACCCATGCCGCCTATGATTGATACTTATGATTTGAAGTGTTTTATACACTATGCACTTATTATGGTATCAAATGATTTGTTTTAAACGTATCAAGCATTCTTTGGCTGTTATAAGGGAAAACCCTATCCTCGACTGCGTTGCATTGTGTGATGGGACCTGGGTCTTATAACAGCTTCATTTTTTCTTTATTTAGCATTGCGCTGTTGGTTTTATGCACTGGTATTCTTGGGAGGAAACCCGTTCCGTGTTATACGGCGTGGTCCCTTGATTTACCTAATGATTTAAAATAAAGATTAATAACTGTTTTAGTTCTCACACCAGTCCCATGACTGACCTGGAGTTTATTGTTTTAACCTAAACTCTGGGTGCCCTTATTTTGACACGGGCAGCTAGTAGTTTTGGTTTTGCAGATTTATATTCACAGGATCCTGGTTTACAGCTGGAACGATATCCGGAAAGCTTTGTATCCGTATATCTCATTCTAGTTGTGTATTGCATTATCTTCCGCTGCTATGTATTTAAATGTAATTTAAATCTCTGATATTTCTGTGTAATATTCTTTTATACTCTGTATATTCTTGTAATCTGATGCATTGTTGTAATATACAATGAAACGTTCTTCTGTATGCGTTCTGTTGTGGTTTGTTCTCGAACTATCCGAGACTTTCCTTTGCGGGGAAGTTACGGGTCTTCACAAGTATGGAGGATACAGCTCATGCCGCGGAAGGACTAACTCCTTCAACCGAGGGACAATCTGTTCTGTTGAGAGAGCACTTAGGACACACACTTATACACACTAAACTGCTTAAAAGAGCGCTTTCACATGCTGCTGGACTAACTTTGCGTTGTTCCTTTGACAGGTGATATGGCTAGAGGAAGTGGGGGGGCAAGGTCGTGGAGACCGCAACCGTCCCGAGAGTGCTTTTATTGGCTCCTTCAGGAGGGGATCTAGCCTGTATGGCGATGTCCCACCACCGCGAGGTCATGGTAGCGGGAGTCGTCACCAAGATAGGTCCTCATCTTCTATGACTCTTTCTCCTCCTCCTCCTCCTCCAATTCGAGTGTCTAGCGGGGGTTCGAGGCTTCATCTAGGATGATCGAATCGTACATCATTAGCGATTCCATCCATCACTGTCCGGCCGGCTCCTGTTCAAACAACCAAGGGGAAAGGGGCACCGTTTGACCCGCCGAGGCCGAGTAGGGTAGAGACGGAAGATTTGACCGAGTCCAAAGTTCAAGAGCTTTCCCCGAAGGAGAAGAAAGCGTTTTTGACACATCATTCCCCTCGACTCTATTTTGACGAGCTTCCATCTCTCCTCGATCATCATCCGCCTCCCAATAGGGCCTTTGGAGAGATATGGAATCATGTGAAAGCCGCGTATCACCAGGTCAATGAGCTCACCCAATACTCCCATCATTTATCAGATCTGGTCAGGGTGAAGAATTTGCATCTTTTGGATCAGCAAATAGTCATTGATGCCGAGAAGACTTCCGTCGCCAACCTGAATACTGAAATTAGTGGCTTTTCCTCTTTCCTTTTTTATGTTTGTTGGGAGCCATTTGCTCTCGTACCTTTAAATACTGACTCATGAAGTTCGTGGAATTTCAGCCGAGTTGAAGCAGTGGTACAAGACACTCAAACAGGAGGCGGATAATTCTCGCTCCATGTTTACAGGGACCATAGCTGACTTGATCACCCAGAACATGACTCTGAAGAAGGAGAAGGCTGATGTGGATCAATTTTGCGTCGAGTTGGAGAGGGAAAATGCCAAAATCTTCCAGCTTCAAGAAGATAATAAGGCTTTGCAAGCTGAGAACGATCGCCTAAGGAGAGAGCTTGAGGCAGCGAGGAAAGCGAAAGAGGATGCGAAAGCAAGCAATCGAGATGTGTTGGGCACCGTTGAGGGGTTGAAAGCTGAGTGCCTGAGAGAGGTGGAGCAACTTAAAAGCGAGCTAGCGGATGCAGAGTTCTAGGCGTATTCGACTGTGGAGGAGGATATCAAGAACATGCTGGTAAAAGCCCTATGGTTCCGTGGAATCTCTTGGATGGATGACTATTCCCGCGAGCTGGGTCGGACCTGGGAAAGGCTGGTCCTGTACGAGGCCTTCTTGCATAGAGCGGAAGTTGGGACCTTGGACGAGTGACAACTTATAACTGACCTCTTGACCGAGGAAGAATGAGAAAAATTGGAGGAGGGTAGGAAGTTGCTGCTCGAGGACGTGGAGAAAGAAAGGCTGGAGAGGCTCGCCGCCAAAAAGGGAAAGTTTGTTGTGCCGGGAAGTGTTGTTGTAGCGGTGGATCTTACGGAGGGAAGTTCTTCTCGACCCTCGGTTGCTGGGTAGGTCACTGCGACTGACCCGGCTGCTTCGACCCAAGTTCCAACCGAGGATGATATTGAGCATTCTGACCCAGGAGGTACTGAGCTCCTGCTGCCTGCCGTGTCGGAAGTTCCTTTGGCTCTTTCCGCTCCACCCTTGGTTGGGGGTAACCTGTCTTTGCAATGAATCCCAGAGGATGATGTGATCACCGAATTTGAGGATTAACAGATCGTGTTTTTATTTTGCAGCCCCTTTTGGAGTAACTTCAGCATTGGACCCTGCCCCCGTGGATCCCCAAACAACTGAATATAGGCAAGGACTTGGAGGGACTCACCTTGGAGAAAGGAGAGATCATCTTGACACTTTATTGGGGATTAGACTAACTCCAGTGTTTATGAAGGCCTCCTTGACGATGGAGAGGAGGTAGATGGGCAGAGTGAGACTGCTCAAGGTCCGGTGGAAGAAAGGATGAGACCGGATGATACTCCTAGGCAGGAGATTGTTGCAAAGATCGTGGAGGATGCTGCGGAGAGGGCTGCTGGGGCCTTTGCCCAAGGGCAGACTGATGAGGAGGCTGAGAGGAAAAGGCTAGCTCATGAGGCTCAGAAGAAACGGGAGGATGAGGATGCCCAGCGAAGGGCCATTGAAGCCCGTGAGAAAACCGGGGCTGGCGATTCTGTGCATAAGTCCCAGAAGCTCGTCGATCGTCAAGCCGCTAAAAAGGCCAAGGAGAAAGCCAAGCGGGATAAGAAAAAGGCTCCAGAGGCAAGCGCAACCGTGATTGGCCTTCCTGCTAGAGGTGCCCCCTTTTTGTGCTGCCATATGCCCCCATTGAGATCCCTAGTGGTGACAAGGCGGGCGAGAGGCGTCTCTCATCTTCTCATGGGTCGACCACTTCCAAAGGGAGCCAAAGTGGGAAAAGAGGGTCTAGCAAGAGGAGGCCCGGCTCACGAACGAACCAACGAGTGCAGAATCTGCAAAGAAGAAGCACAAAGACAAGAGGAGGAAGCACGATTAGCATTAGTCGCTTAGGTATGAATTTAGGGCTCATTTTGGTAATGTAGGACGATAGTTTACGCGAGTTCGTCCCTCGCTTTTGGTTTTTCAAGGCATGGTGTGGTTCTCATGTACACCCTGCCATTAGAAGGAAAAGATGTAAGTAGTGTAGTGGGTTGCAATGTGTGTGTGTTGTAATGAAAAGTGAATTAGTAAAGATCGCATTTTGTGATAACTATTCAGATGTTCCCCCCATGTTTTCGGGCGTCCCGTACTTGCATAGGCATACTTATCGTTACATTTAACAAAAAAGCGATTGTCAGTGTTGTGCCCCAGGTTGGTGATTCCAGGGGGTGTGATTGAGTGTCGTGCTCTGGGTTGTAGTTCCAGAGGGGCGTAAGACAGTGCGCAGGCTTCTAGTAAGTCTCCCTCAGCTCAGGAGACCCGTAGTTCATGAAGCCCGGTTAGAGCACCTACTGTTTTTTCTTTGGTTGCCCGGGATTAATCTCAAGAGTAGCGGAGGCGCATGACGTCGCATTATGCGGTTCGTTCGGTGTAGGCTCTCCCGTCGTTCATCGGGTTGGGGCGATCCTAAGGACGTCGTCGTTCGTTTGGAAAGAGAAGCTCGGATCATCAGCTCGTAAGGTCCGATCGTGGCCGTGGGCTACCCCTCAGCCTTGAGAGCTTTGGGGATGTGACGAGGTCGGTATTAGTACTGCGCCAAAGTCAGACCGACACCCGTAGCTCAGGGGGAGTTCGTGTTGCCCCATCAAGCTGTTGGGTGGTTGAATGATTTATCCTCGACCTTGATTTTGGATCAAGGTTCAAGTCAGAGGTTATTTATACTCGGTCGCGCCGTGGGCTGGCGACTCGAGTAGTGTTGCCGGGTCCCGTGTTTGGGATGCCGGTCGTTGCCAATGCGGTTAGGCCGCAGGATTGATCCGCTGTTGAGATGGCGATGCCGACCCCTATGCTGGGAGTTGGTACGGCAGTGTATAGAAACTAGCTGTCAGGGTTAGCTAATTATGTCGCGTGAGGAGTGAACATAGAGTGGGGAGACAGAAAGATGAACATCATTTCCATTAATAACTTTTGGCATGAATAGCCTTTACAATGCCTTGAATCATTACAAAACAAAACATCGCTGGAAAGCGTAAACAACCATATGCTAAGTTATGTGAAATAACGGCGGAGATGTTCACTGTTCCAAGCCCTTGGTAGTTCAGCTCTGTCCACGGTGGCAAGCTTGAAAGTTCCGTTGCTGAGTCTTCGCAAAATGGAGTACGGCCCTTCCCAGCGAGGAGCGAGTCCTGTTGGCGGAGGGAAGACCTGTTTTAGGACGAGGTCGACGATGTTGAGTTCCTTATGGCGGACTCGAGAGTTGAAATACCGAGCGACTCATTGTCGTTGTGCAGCGGCACGTATGTCGGCTTCGTTTCTTTTTTCTTCTAGCAAGTCGAGTGACCCCTAGAAGCAAGTCCTGATTTGTCTTTGGATCGAAGAAGGTGACACGATGAGACTGAAGCTCGAGCTCGATGGGGATGACAGCTCCGGACCCGTAAGAAAGGGCGAAGGGCGTGTGACCGGTTGCTGTCTTGTGAGTTGTTCGGTAGGCCCATAGGGCTAGAGGAGGTTCGTCTGCCCACATGGCCCCGGCCTTCTCGAGGCGCTTCTTGATGATGGATTTGATGACTTTGTTGACCGCTTCGACCTGTCCGTTGGCCTGGGGGTGAGCTACGATCGAGAACCTTTTTTCGATGTCGTGCTGCTGACAGAAGGATTTGAATTCGGCGCTCTCGAATTGAGTGCCGTTGTCTGAGATGATGGCTTGAGGGAATCCGTATCGAGTGATGATGTTGCACACCACGAAGCTGATCATCTTCCTGGTGGTGATAGTGGCGAGGGCTTCGGCCTCCGCCCATTTGGTAAAATAATCTACTACGACGACGGTGTATCATGCCCCGCCTCTGGCCATGGGAAGAGTTCCAATGATGTCGATTCCCCACACGGCGAATGGCCATGGACTGGTCATATATGTCAGTTTTGTTGGTGGGGCTCTTGGGATCTTAGAGGAGCATTGGCATTTGTCGCACTTGCGAGGATAGTCTGTGGCGTCTTGGTCGAGCGTGGGCCAGTAGTAACCGTGTCGGAGTATCTTCCTGGCCAGTGTTTTCCCCCTATGTGGTCGCCTTATTCGCCTTCATGCACGCTAGTGAGGATTCTTTGGGCATCGTCATGGGCCACACACCTAAGTAAGGGGACAGAGAAGCCTCTTCGATATAATATCCCGTCTACGAGAAGGCAGTGGGCTGACTGGCGGGTGAGCGCTTGCCTTTCTTTGCGGCTCTCTGGGAGGGTCCCATTTCGTAGGTAGCTCTCGATTGGCGTCATCCATGATTCCAGTTCTGGTTCGGCAGTCATGGCCGCGCTGGTTTGAATTGGCTTGATACCGGGGGAGTTGAGTACTTCGACGAGGGCGAATCCCTAAAGCTGCGGGTCTTCAGAACTCGCCAGTCTGGCCAAAGAATCGGCTTTTTCGTTTTGCTCTCGCGGAATGTGAGTGATAGTGAAGTGGTCAAAGTGGGTGAGCAGTTTCTGAACTTGGGTTAGGTACAGAGCGAGCCTTTCAGCTTTTGTTTGGTACTCGTCTATCACTTAGTGCACGACGAGTTGCGAGTCGGAGAAGATTTGGATAGTTCTCAGCTTGAGCTCGATCGCGATTCTCAGCCCGGCTAACAATGCCTCATATTCTGCATCGTTACTAGTAGTAGAGAAATTCAGCTTCAATGCATAGTGTATTGAGCATCACTCGAGTGTGATGAGTACGATACTGGCTCCCAAGCACTTGTGTTCGAGGATATGTCTATGAACAACTTCCACACGTTGTCGGGGGTTTCGGCGTCTTCCGCAGAGGTTCCCTTGGGAGCCGTGAATTCTTCTATGAAGTCGGCAAGGGCTTGCCCGAGGATGGCTCGGCAGGGAATGAATGTTATCTCAAACTGACTTAGTTCCATACTCCACTTCAGCAGTCGTCCAGATGCCTCAGGTCGTTGCAGGACTAGACGCAGCGGTTGGTCGGTGTAAACTTTTATGGGATGAGCCTGGAAATACAGCCGGAGTTTCCGGGACGTGATTAGTAAGCAGAATGCCAGTTTTTCGAGCTGCAGGTATTTCTTCTCTGCCCCTTTCAATCGTTTTCTTATGTAGTAGACGGGTCGTTGGATGCGATCCTCGAGTCGGATTAATGCCGAGCTGATTGCCTGTGGAGAAACAACCAAGTAAATGCATAAGTCCTCGTGGTCAATAGGCTTAGATAAGATGGGTGGTCGCTCTAAGTGATTCAGGAGTTCCTTGAATGCGGAAACGCATTCAGGGTTCCACTTGAAACTGCGTTTCCCTTTTTGAAGTAAATCAAAGAAAGGAATGCACTTGTCGGTGGCCTTAGAGATGAATCGACTTAAAGCGGCGACCTTCCCGTTCAAACTTTGAACATCCTTGATGTTCTCGGGGATTCAGATATCCCGAATGGCCTGGATTTTCTCGGGGTTAGCTTTGACGCCCCAGGCATCTACGATGAAACCTAGAAACTTTCCTGAGGCGATGCCAAAGGAACATTTTAGAGGATTGAGTTTCATGTCATGTTGGCGTAGGACATCAAACATTGCGGAGAGGTCGTGGACGTGACTGCGAGACACTTTCTATTTAACTAGCATGTCGTCCGTGTACACCTCCATGGATTTCCTGATTTGATTTTTGAAGAGTCGATTAACCATCCGTTGATATGTAGCACCGGCATTCTTGAGGCCGAAAGGCATGATGCGATAGCAGTAAAGTCCGCGGTCGGTTATAAAGGAGGTATGATCCTGGTCGTGGAGATCCATCGGGATCTGGTTGTAACCGTAGTAGGCGTCTATGAAAGATAGTAGTTGGTATCCGATGGTTGAGTCGACTAGCTGGTCGATCATTGGGAGCGGTAAGCTGTCCTTCGGGCAAGCTTTGTTCAAATCAGAGAAATCGATGCACATCCGCCATTTACCATTGGCCTTCTTTACCAGAACCGAATTGGAGACCTAGTAGGCGATCGTCCTCTTCTTCGAGTGCTTGGACCTCTCGGGCCCCAAGAAGCGGCGCTTCTGCTTGACCGAATGGATTTTAAGATCTATGCCCAAAGAATGGCAAGCAATTGCGGGGTCTGTGCACTTTATATCGGAATGAATCCATGCAAATACATCCAAGTTGCCTTTCAGGAAATCCGTGAGGTCATCTTTGATGGCTGGGTGCAGGTGCGATCCTATCTTCAATACTCATGATGGGTGATTGGGGGTAATGGGTACATCCATCGTGGGCTCGACTGGAGTTGGTCTCTCATACTTGGGCTCTTCGTCTTTCCTTGGGTCAAGGTCGTCGGAAAGACAGGAGTGGCTCCTGAGCCAGGGCCCAGACGCCGCTGATTGCTATGCTGAGGCGGTCTTGGCGCAAAAGGGGGCGGGTACTACTTTACCCTTGTCCCTATTATGCGCATTTTTCCATTCTTTCGCGTAACATTCCCTGGCACTGACTTGGTCGCCTCTGACTGTTGCGATCCCATTTTCTGTTGTAAATTTCATTAGGAGAGACCATGGCGATAAGAAGACGTCGAATTCCGTGAGGAAGGGGTGTCCGAGGAAGACGTTGTATGATGAGGCAGTGTCGATAACCACGAAGGTGAGGATTCAGACTCGGCTTCGATCCCCCGTGCCAAGTTCAACGGGCAGGTCGATGACTCCCACTGGACAGCTGGATGCCCCATTAAGGTCGTGAATCGTGGAGCGGCATGGTTTGAGGTCTTTTGCTTCTAACTTCATCTGATCGTAGGCGGCTTTGAAGATGATGTTGACCGAGCTTCCCGAATCGACCAATATCTTTCAAACGGTTGCAGCGCCAATTTGAGCCCTTATGAACAAAGGATCGATGGTCGGGATTTCAATTCCCGTGGACTTCCTTTCGTTGAAAATGATGTCATCCCGCATGGTTTTCCGGAGCTTGGCCGGGGTTAATTCATCGAGAGCGGAGCAAGACTCGTAGGTTGCATGTTTAATGGAACCCACATATTCCTCCATCTTTCGAAAGCTGTCATGCGTGGGGCTCGGTCCACAATATATAGTATTGATCACGATCCCTCGCATTGCTTTAGATGGTCCAGGGGCCGTCTTGGCGGCCGTTTGAGAAGTTGGCGCTGAAGGTTTTGGATTGGCTCTAGGTGGAAAAGGCTCTTGAACAAATCGTTCGATCCGCTTCTCGCGGATGAGTTTTTCAATTGAATCTCGAAGCTATCGACATTCATTTGTGTTATGTCCATACATGTCGTGATATCGGCAGTATCTCCCCGAGTTCTTCTCGGAGTCGGTCGACTCCCTTGTGAGGGGTTTCAGATATGGCAAAGTGTTGCATGTTTCCAAGTAGATGGTCTCTGGATTTTCATTTAACGGGGTATATGTCTCGTAAGCGCGGTAGGGTTCGGGCCTCCTTGGCTCTGTTTGGACCTGATTGTTGCCTCGGCTGCCTTGTCCCCTTTGCTTGGTCTCTGTCTGGGGGGTCCTGCCCCCGTGTTCGGATTGGGGGTCCTCCTACTTCTCGAACCCGAGGGCGGTTATTTGAGGTGTCAGTTCGAGGGTTGGTGGGGCGGCTGGCGTCAGAGACACGGTTCCGCCTTGCTTCTTCATGGCATAAGAACTGCCCCGCTTTCTCATCGAAAGCATCGAGGCACTTCGGTTGCTTTCGGTCATTCCATACCCCGAATTCGAAAGTAGGAAGGATTCCTTTAGCAATCTGGAAGAGTATGGTGCGCGGATCCGGATCCTCGACTTCGGCGAGGGCGATTTTGAACCGGGAAAGGTAGCCTTTAATGATTCCGTAGGTCCTTGGTATAAGTTGGAATGAGTAAGGGTGTTCTTCGGAGTCGGAATGTGCATTCTGAACTGTTTGACCAACTGTGTTCGCTAATTGGCCGAAGTTGTTGATGGAATTAAGCGGGAGGCGAGAGAACCATAATAGAGCGGTCCCCGACAAGAAGACCGAAAAGCATTTGCATTTGACTGGATCATCGCCTCTGCTTGAGTCCATTTGCCACTCATAACGGTTTAAGAAAGCACAAGGGTCAACGGTGCCGTCATAGAGCGGCGTCTGAGGCATGCTAAAGCGTCGCGACCATTCAGTTTCATTAACTCTTCGAGTGAAAGGGTTGCGCCTAATGTGCGCTTCCCATGAATCATGCACATTTCCTCGCATCTCCCTCATGATCCTTCGGAACATGTCGGGAAGGTTGGTCGGATGAGGGTCAGCTATCGGGACCCATGGGTTTTGGTGAGGTTCCAGAGTTATGGCACGAGGGCGTCTTCTAGGATGGACGTCTTCATCGTCTTCTTCCATGTCCTCGACATCTATAATGGGAGCCTGGTGCGCGTGATGATGTGGGATGGTTTCACGTGGATCTGGTTCTGGAAAAGCATGGGCCGCCAGAATGGTGGGTTCATTGTCGCGGCGGGCGGTCGCTAGGTCTTGTCGAGGAGGAGGTTGGTTAGTAGGAGCGGTTCCTTCATTGATGACGAGAACGATCCCGAGGTTGGGAGTCCTCGCCATAGGTAACCGTGGTCCGGTCGCCATTACCGTTGGCGTATCCATTGCCATTGTCGAGGGCATTAGTTCGGACGGCGACGTTGTTGATGAGGCTAAACCTTCTTCTTTGGTATGGGCCCCTTGACTCGGAAGAGTAAGTTTCCGATGTTGGTGGCCGAGGTCGAGCATTGTTCCGAGCTAGTTGTAGTCGAGCGATGACGCGCTGACTTTCTTTAAGTTGGTGCATAAGGTCGATGTTATTCCTTAGCGCTTGATTGAGCTCGACGGCTGTATTCTCATATTTTTCACTAAGCGTACGGATTTGCGCTTGTGTTGCGGGCGCTTCGGGGTCCACAATAGGAGGTTCGGTTTCATTAGTGGTCGGGATGTCTGCCGGTTGAGCTTGTCGAGATGTACCGGCCTCGGCTGCGGCTGAAGAGCCGATCATTGCATTCTTTGACTTCTTTACCATCGTACACGGACTCGATAGCAGGTTAAGTAAGGAACCTTAAGCTTGATGAAGACGAGATGGTAATGTGCAAGAAAGATGCAATATCCGAGTTTTCTCAGTGAAAGCACCAAATGTTGACGGCAAAAAATGTCGCAAACACCAAAGATTCCCAGTTACTAGGAATTATAAATATGGTCGCACAGACAAGAACATATTTCAAACATAAGCAGTAAATAACACAATAGATTTATAGTGGTTCGGCCTTAGTAAGGGCCTACATCCACATTGAAGGGCCGTTGAAATATTATTAATCACTTGGAAGAAATTACAAGGTTGAGACTATCTCATGATATCTCATTACATTAATGCTTCATGATATATGATGTCATAATTATCATATATTGAATAATAAGGAAAAAGATAATCTTGTCCTTCTTCTTCCTCAAAGAGGAGCTGCCATTAATGAAGCTTTATAGAGGCTTCTAAGCTCAAGAATTCTCCCTTTTTGAAGTGTGAGGCCATGAGGTATTTATAGGAAGTGGTTAGGTAGGGGTTAGTCAGGAGTAGGTAGAAATGGGGACCATCTTCCAGAAATTCGCGCCTCCTGCAATTGGCCTTCAGAAATTCGCAACTGGGCGAGGTGCGAAATTTCGCACCCGGCTGGGTGCGAAGAGGATTTTGATGAGAGGGTTTGTTAAGGCTAGTTGACTCCGTTGGCGCGGCGTTGTGGCTGCGAAGGTGCGAGGTTCTTGCCGGCGGGATCTTTCTTCGGTCCTTGCCCCTGCACTTCCTGAGTTTTGCCTTTGGCCTGACTTCACGCGATGGGTTGAGTAGAGCGTGTCTTGAGTACTTTTGGTGACCGGACCAAAAGGTCGGTTAATAGTCGGTAATGGAAATTTTAGTTCTAAGAGAGGTTTAAGGTCAACTTTTTAGTATATGAACCATTCATGGAGGTTTAGATAGTATTTGGTTGGTTGAAACGAGTTTGCGTTTTTAATATATACGTCGAATGACTTAGCAGAAAAGAAGTCGGAACTCATTATTTCAACAAAGTGGAGAAAGGGAAGAGTGAATGTAATTTTTGATATTTTCCAAGAGGCCGAAAAAACCATTTTTAACAATATTAAAATCATTTTGCAAATCAATGTTGTCAATCACATCTCGTTTTTCGTGCATTTCAAAGTACATGTTGAAAATCAAAGTATGTTGAAAACGCGATACTCAAAACGCGTTTATAAACCAAATGCTATCTTAGTTTTTATTGGGGTTTGAAACCATTCTAAAATTGTATAATTACAGAAATATTTAAACAAATTAACTTTTCAAAACAAAAAAAAGATTTTAAAAGTTGCATAGTGATAGAAAAATATATTATGAAACAATAAATCGTATAAAGTGACTGTCCAATAAGAAGATACACTATAAAACTTAAATTTTAAAAATGTATATCGTTTTTTTATGTTAACATTTTTTGTTTTCCTTAAAAATGGCATGTCAGGGTTCTCTCCTTTAGTCATGGATCTGGTGATCGTGTATGAGAAATGTAGATGAAGTAATGGTGGTAAAGAGTGAAGAAATGGATGAGTATTAGATAGAACAACAAGATATGGTTGCAGAATTGTTAGAAAAGATAAAAGATGAAAGTGATTGAAGAAAAGAGATACAAGAAGTGATGAGTAACACATAAATTAGAGGAGCAATAAGAAAGACAAAATTTTATTGAAGAAAGCAAATGATTCAACGTACATTCCTTCGATCAGAATCACACACACACACACACACACACACACACACACACACACACATATATATATATATATATGCTTATCAGCACATTATTTTCTAGTATAAAATTGGGCCCAATGTACATTACAAGCCTATCATTAAATGAGATAAACTCTCCTTTCCTGTTGTGCACATATATAAATGTGCTCATGCACAGATTATCTAAGCATCTGGAGTGCCGTTAACTGCCATCAGCATAGTGTCCTCTCCAAGCTCGTTCAGCTGGTGCCCTTGCCCCTCCACCTCAGCTACTAGTTCACCATCCATAATAGAATTGACATTAGTGAACAAGGTGTTTGACGAATTTCCACCGTGTAACTCTGAGATAGATAACATGTTCGATGAAATTTTTGTGGCTCTAACATGGTGGAAATATTATAGGAAAAAAAACAATTGTTGACAGCATAAATAATTTTTGCATTTTTTTTGATATGATGTTTTTAGAAAGCTAGAGTTGGAAAGATATCTGAGAAACAATTGTAATTGTAAACCAACGATTTGACCAGTTAAAGGAAATGATCAAAGTTGGACTACTTCGGTTTTGGCTGAGTTTTAAGATGTAAAATTGATACTTTAAGAAACCCACAAACACCCGTTTTCATAATCACTCATAAAGAGCACCGTTTGAAACGATCAAGACTAGTTTGAAAGATAAAAGTGGAAATAGGGTTTCAAGTGCTTTCGGCAGATAAAGATAATATATAGTAAACAGATATAAAGCCGAAGCCCATCACACAAAGGCCCAACATATAATTTAGACCCAAAGCTATTTTATTTCTGTTCTTTTGACCATCATGTACAGGCCTATATATATAGGCACATTGTAACATTTTTAAAGTATCAAAATCATTTCTGAAAGATCAATAAAAGCAGTTCATTTCTATTTAATATTTTACACATTTCTGATTTACAGATATCGAGTCCCGGTCTCTTCACATATGTGAGGGAAAGACTGTGCGCACTAATCGACCACCCTCAAAGTCCGGAAAGCCGTGAGAATAGTACTAGGACGGGAGACTGACTTGGGAAGTCCTCTCGCGCTTGAGTACGGGAGCCTTTGGCACTGGGTATCCACCTTTGTGATTTTCAGATACAAAAAGAATTATACCAAAATTCTTAAAAAAGAAATCCCAGCCTAAGCAACATTCATGACCTTGAATAAATATTATTTCAAAAACGGTGACTGAAATCCAAGCTTGAAACTTTCCAATATCAAAACTTAAACATAATGTGTTGGAAATACATTTTTTTGGCTTTTAATAATGCAAAATTTCAGTTGGAAGATGCAATGAAAGAAAGAAATGATTTTTTTAAACATATGTCAAAAACTATATTGAAAAACAAATAAAATATAGTGATGAAAATGCTAAATCCTAATATAAGATGAAAAGATAAAGCGGGAATCACATAGACAAAATCTCTTTTGGAAGCCAAAATATAATAATAAGGTGAATTTAAAACCAATGTCTGTTGCACCATGAATATATGATTTGGGGTTACTTTTGATTTTTTTTTAAGCTAAAAAATGAAAGGAAAGTATGCTGAATAATAATTTTATAATTTCTTTAGAAGAAGATAGAGAGATCCACTAACAATTAAAAAAATAGTTTGTATAGATTAGAAGAGTTTTTAAGGCATTTGCAGGTATGCAGAACACTCATAGTGCTGTTGAAATGACATAAAAGTAAACCAAAGAAAAAGAAATAATTAATCAAGACTTTGAAAAAATAAATGATTGTATTTGTCTGAACTATCTTGCCAAAAAAAAAATCGTTTGAACTGAAATTAGAGAAGAAATATAAAAAAGGAAAAAACGCGAAAGATACAAACATGTTGCATTGCTGTTCAAATAATACAAAGTGAGGTATAATGTATAGGCATACGCATCGGTGTGAAAAAAGAAGAATGTTCAAATAAGCTTGTGCAAGCAATGAAGCAAAGCATAAAGCAAATAGCATATATATATATATATAGTGTCAGTAGTGAACTTAATTAGCAAGGCAAAGTAACATAGTAAACAAGAATGTAACCGGAAATTGGAAGATGAAGGACACAACTACAATGTGTAGGATGCTATCTAGTCCCACATCGTCCAAAATGTTTATATACGAGTCTTTTTATACAAAAAGATGGAGAAGAAGATTGTCCCTTCAGGGACATCCGATATAATTGGAACGATACTGAGAAGATTAGCATGGCCCTTGCGCAAGGATGACACACACAAATCAAGAAATGGTACATTTTTTTTTGACCCCTCTACAGCAGCACTGTGGCAGCTCTTAGTCATCCAGTCTACCATATTCAGCCTCTGCCTGCCTCATGCAACCATTTTTGCCTTTTTAGTGCTCCGCTTCTTTTACTACTATATGTAATTACAGGTTTATGTAATATGCTAGTTATATTACTGGTATATTTAATATGCCCTTATATATATAATATGGATGAGCGGTGGTCGTCAGCTGTTTATTTACTGCCCAAACAGCCCAAGCAAGTGTTTATTAATATTCCTGGATGTCCATATTCCTGAAAAAGGAAGTTATTTGCTTGCCTCACATTTATGCATCTTTACTCCTTCCTCTTCATTTACAAATCATCTAACTATATGCTTCTTCTTCTTATCCAATTGCATCTTAATCTTTTCTTCGCAAATTAAAGTGTGGCCTTCCCAGTTGATCCATTACTTCATTTTAACTTTGATCCCTTATGATTTTTTACAATATTTTCTTCATTGTTCCTTTTCTTTAGCTAAATCTCTTGCATTATATATTTATTTATGCCTGCACATTCATCCTTTTCACCCTTTTTCCCATATACTCCACTTCACCAATATGCTTTTTGTTTATTTGTTTGACACAATTTCAATTTACTCTGTCTTTACCATTGTACTTATATGTTTATACTTTAATTTCCTTATCTGATTTTCTCCCATTTCCTATTATTTTGTTTAACGTTCCCATTTTTATATTCATCAATACTTACGTATTTCTCATTTTCACAGTTTTAACTACTTTATTTTACCCCCTTCATCACTGAGATGCATACTGGCTGCTACATGCACTCACTTTGAAGCGTTCATGTGTATACCATAATCCCTTATATTTATGTATAAACTTATTATATATGTATACATAGGAATGCATTGTTGTCAAAAGTGTTAAAATCCCATGATTTAAATCCCGTTTCTAATCAATTCTCTTCCTTATGATTTGATTTATATTTTGATTCAAATTGGTTAAAACCGCTTTCAGTCGATACATATTGGTACATTCAATATACTTATTTGAGTCTACAACTTCAATTCTATGTTTCCCTAAACAAAATAAAAATGGAACGAAATCAAAAATTGAAGTTTTGATTTAAATGTAGAAGTTCAAATCATGGTTTGAAATTCCGGCTGGCACGCCGGAATTCTGACCGTTTCGTTCCGGTTCTGGCGATGACCGGACCGGAATTCGCCAATAAATCTGTTTCCGAATGCAAAGGAAAAAAATGGGTTATATTCGTTAAAACTTGGGGAGAGTGGAAGAAAGAGAGAGCTGGAAGAAAAGGACGAAGAGAAAGTGGGAGCGGGAAGAAAGGGTTACAGTAGAAGGACAAAAACGGTAGAAAGAAAGAAGGCGTTTAATTAGGGTTACGTGAGATATTTTGGGTTTGATTTCTATTGTTACAGATCAAGTACCACGTGATCGGAACGGACTCGGAATTATCAAACCGGAATTGAACCGGAATTTCCGGAACGGGACTGAAATTTTAATTTTTCCACGTGGCCGAAACGGAACCGGAAACCGGGATTTCGAACCTTGGTTCAAATATAAATGTCAATTTCAAAGTGTATATGAGCCCTACACTACAAGAAATGCTCAAATTAGTTACGGACCATAGCGACGGCTGGCAACGGCTAAAAAAACGGCCCTCGCTAGCCGTCGCCAGCCGTCGCCCAAAATGAATATAACCGCGAGCTACAGGAAGAAATAACATTCACGAGCTCACCACCCCCCCCCCCCCAAATAAAAACCCACGATCAAAACCCTCCCAGACCCCGTCACCCTTGCCGCCATCTGACACCCGCCGTCGCCGATCTGAGGCCTCTACCTGTCTCCTTCCCCCTACGGCCTTCTCAAGCCCTCTCCATTCTTCCAAACCAATTTCTCTCTCTCTAAGTTATGAATTCTAACTTAATTTCATGAATTAATTGTTTAATAATGATATAAATGTATGTGTTAGTTGATTATACAATGGTTGTTGAATTAATGTAGTTGATTTATTAATGATTGGAACCCTAAATTGTTGATTTAGTTGTTTATCGGTGTGATGTTTGATTTTGTGTTAAGGAACAGTTATTTTGTGCGTACGTAATTATTGGATATGAGATTGGTGTAAATGTTGTTGGATATAGCTAGTTAAAAGCGATGGTTGTGAAATTGTTGGGTTGTAGATGGGGCTTGAAAATGAATTGTGTTGTGGAAATTATTGGAATGGAATGACTATGTATGGCGCAAGTAGGATTGTGGTTGATGGTTGATTTTGGTTGAAACCAAATAGGATTAGTTTGTGGAAAAAAGTTCGTTTGCGTACGAAATAGATTATTGAAATCCCCCTTGTCAAAAGCTGCGAGGCTTTAAGGTAGCGCGAGGAGCCGTACATCGGGACGATGCCGGTTTTAATTACCCTGCCGTTATGTTGTCGAAATTTTCAGAAATATTCATGTGTTCGAATTATTTTAATATGTTCAAGTATATTTATGTGTGATAATTTATTCATGATAGTAATAAATTTCTTAGATAATAAAAATCACATTTTTATTATGTATGAACCACTAAAAATATTCATGTGTTGAATAAATTCTTTGAACAATGAAATTCAAAATTTTATTATATGTATGAACCACAAAAAATGTTCATGTGTTGAATAAATTCTTTGAACAAAAAAAAATCACATTTTTATTGTATGTATGAACCACTAAAAATATTCATGCGTTGAATAAATTCTTTGAACAATATATGTATGTGTTATCGAAATCACTGACATATGTTTTTGAATCAGGAAAAATGTCTAATTATTACATTGACCGTAGTTGGATGTATAAAGTTAGAATTGGAATGAAAGGCTCAGTAAAAGAAGATTTCTATAATGGTGTAAATGAATTTGTTAGATTTGCAATATCTAATAATCAAAATTACGAGGAGCTTCTTTGTCCGTGTAGTAAGTGTAAAATGATAAGGTTTCATAAACCAGACATCGTTAAAGTACATTTGTACAAATCAGGTTTTGTGCCAAATTATTATTTATGAGATCGTCATAGAGAATTTGTTGCGCCTACAGTAAATCCTGTAGTGTCGGAGGTCAAATTAGTTATGACGAATCCAATATAAGATATGGTGGAAGATGCAGCACGGTCAATGTTCCTTACCGGTCAGGTTGACGATGATGACGTCAATATTGAAGAAGAACCGAACACGGAAGCCAGAAAAATATATGATTTATTGGCTTCAGCTAAGCGGCTATTGTAGTGCTAAAGTATGGATCGTTTAAATCTACTATTTTTGATTTGGATCACGTGTCGATTTAAAATTTAAACATTACCATTTACGATTTGAATCTCATTTAGACAACCTTGTATGTATGCATGTATGTTGTTGCTTGTTGCAATAAAAATTTACTACAACTCACTTCACGAGCTTCACCGTTATGTTTGCACTCACTGATATTTTTATGCTTCTTATTTTTTTATCACAAAATCGTATCATTGACTATTCAAAGTAAAATATCATTATATTCTAAATTAAGTTTGAAAGGGCATGCATATTTGGTAAGATATAAAGCAGCCGCTTTTTATATTATAACAGAGCGTGGAGATTCAACTGTATATGAAATGTTCTGGTGTTATGATCATAATTTCTTATATAATAAAACCAATATAAATTACTCATGTGTTATGATGATCGATTTAATAAATAATTCTACCTAATTTAGACTTGTCATTCAAACATTCTAGTAATTACTGCATAGATGTATGGAAAGCATTAATTTATAACCTCAAGCTTTTGTGTTTACATTCCTGAATGGACTAAATTTTAACGCATTGATTAATTTTAATGGCATTTCTTCTGAAATTACATCACAGGAAGTGGGTGAGAGTCCTACATGAAGAGATTAGGCCTACAAGCCTTAAAGGTGGTCTTGAGTTTTGTGGTAGGTGACCTCTCCTTCTTGTAAGTCAGTGGGAACTTGATCTTAGAATTGTCGAACTGTTTAGTGCCTTCACGCCTGCATAGCTTGGTAGGAACAGTAGCCATTTCTATGTACATTTGATCCACTGGCCCATTCTGTGTAGCATCACGGAATTCATTGTACATGCAGTAGTATCTTCTTCTGCATTGGTATCGAAGTCATATGCCAAAGTTCTTGATTGTTGTTGGCTTCTTCTTGAAGATCTCGTTGATAGCAAGAATCTGTCCGTTCTTCTTCTTCACTTTCTTCAATTTCCTCAAAAAATTACCAGAACTTGGATCTAGCACGAACTTCATTAGTAGCCCAAAGCTTCATTTTGTAGATCTTGGGCAGCTGTCATTATTTGGAGTTGGAAGAGCTCTACCAACCACATTGTACTGATGAAATCTAAAAACTCCCATGTTGTCGCCGCTGCCGCTTTTGGGCCATCGGGAAAATATATGGCAGTTCTCCTTCTGATATGCCCAAGATATATTAGTTTTCTCAGTTCAAAGGACCTAAAACATTCGTAATATGTTAGACCTTTGGAGGTGCAGTGACATATATATTTATTTTGTAAGTACTAAGCAGCCTTTTGCTTCTGGGACTACTGCATTTGATTGTATTATTACGTTATCTGAGCAACGCATACCGATATACATAATTGTTTTTCTTTTTTTCCGTTCAGTGCAAACTTTAAATATGTCACTGATGTACTATATGCTTCTGTGCTCCATTCAATTTCTAGGGAGTTAAATTGGGCGATGAAATTAATTTTCATGTTTTTATCTCATAATTTGATGATCAAGACAGTGTTCTTATCACTAATTTTTCAATAGTTTTTACTGCTATTATTCAAAGGGGGTAGTTTTACTAATTTGATTCATGGTTTGGACTGAAAAGTTAAAATTTCATCTGTTTCTCTTGGTGGTGGGATGTAATTTGACAGTCTGTTGATCAGTACACTTTTTTTTCTCTTCTGTTTTTGACACTGTAAAAATTAATCCTTATTAGGATTCAAACAATGTCCTGAGCAATGTGCTTATTATATTTCGTGGACAGATGATCTTACCAGAGAGCGTTTACTTAGCGATGTAGCAGTTGCAAGTGTAGGCTGGTTTCCTACAGTCATCTGAATTCTGATGCAGAGGCGCGTCCTGAGGTCGGTCTCCCCTTTTACTTCTAGCCAATTCTAATGGGATAAGAAGGTTGATGCAAATGCGGTCAGATAGGGAAAGGTGGAACAATGCTTCAGGCCTTGCAATATATCCACGATTAGGAGGACACCACTGTCGTTTTAGATGAAATAACAGTAGCAGACTAGCATCTTGCTCTTATGCCTCAATTCATGGATTGCGTACCATTACGTGAATGCTGTAAATTTCACTTTGCAAATATAACAGGAAAGATTATAATGTATACAGGCAGGCCCGGTCCACAGCCAAGTCGGCTGAGACAACGGACTGGGGCAACGAACCAAATAGGGGCAACAAAAAAAAAGAACGTAAGAAACAAATCGCGGTTCTTATTTTGCTTCTCTCTCTCATCGACTTCCAGCACCAGCACGAAATCGAAGACCACGTTCGTCAGTAGATTGCAACCACCGCTATCTCGATTCTCTCTCAATCGCAGATAGCTCCACTGATTAGGGTTCAGCAGTTCAGGGGAAGTAGTCCATCAAATCAGCAACACTAATTTCGAGTATAGAGAATAGCCCCAAATCAGAAACAATAAGATGTAAGTTTAATTTTTTCTTCTTTATGACTGGTTATTCTGTTCTATTTGATTGAAATACGTTTTGACCTACTGCTCTGATTTCCAGTGTTCTTTAATTTAGACTTTTAGATTGAATAAGAACATTTATTTCAAAATATAATACAATTCTCTCACCCTTCTTTAGTTCATATTGGAATAACTGAATAAGCAATTACCTCTTGTTGTGTTTGTGAATAAATGCAATTCACTTTCATGTTAATAGCCCCAATGATTGGTTTATTTTTTAGTTTTTTGGTTTGTATATTATGGAACATGTTTGTAATTTGTTTTTAGATTTTTATTGTATTAATAATATGTTGCATTATAAATTGGAGTAGGAATCAAAAACAAAATTCAGGATATCAAAATAGAATTAAAAAGCAACGTAGATGTGAAGAAGTAAAATCAATGGCCGGTTCGATTTCTAATTTATTTCAAGCAAAAAGTAAAAAAATCTCAAAGTTCAAATCCAAGTCAAATTGATGAAACGAATTGTGAGCATGAAATTGTTGGTTTTAGTATTGATGTCCATGAGGATCCTATAAATGAAAATATTGAAGTAGAAATTGATGGCCTTATAGAAGTTATAGAGAGGCATGATGAAGATACAAATGATCATCACAATGATGAAAATGTTGGTGACGTAACTACTATTGATCTTGAAAATGATGTTGATGTCAATTATGATCCGGGGTCTTGGGGAAGAATTACTAACACGAAAAGAATAATGTTAGTGCAACATGGTCCAATAAAAATCTTGAAGGACAATGATGTGTTTCCAAAAAACATGATTGATGGTAGACATATTTCTTCTAGACATTATATTGGGGGTTATCCACGTGGAGAAGAACACGAAAGAAAATGGATTATGTATTCAAAAAATGTGAAAAGGTTTTTTGTTTTTGTTGTAAGTTATTTAACAATACACAAAGACCATCCCAATTGGCCGGAGAAGGAATCAATGATTGACATAATTTTCCTAGGAAACTAAGAGACCACGAAGGTAATCCATTGCACAATGCAAATGTTATAAAATGGGTTGATTTGCATAGAGGACTTCAACAAAAGGCGACAATCGACAAAGCAATGGAAGTTCAAATTGATCAAGAGAAGCAACATTAGAAAAAAAATACTTGCTCGTATAATTGTTGCTGTCAAGATACTTGCACGAAATAATTTACCATTTCGTGGATCAAATGAGAAGATTTATGAAAGAAGTAATGGACTTTTTTGTCAAATTATTGAATTTGTTGTCGAGGTTGATCCTATCATGGAAGATCATCTAAGACGTGTTGTGAATAATGAAATCAACAATTACTATCTTAGCCATAGAATTCAAAATGAGTTGATAGGTTTGTTGGCTAACAAAATCAAAATCATGATGCTTATAAGCATAAAAAAGCAAGGTATTTCTCAATTATTCTTGATTGTACTCCGGATTTGAGTCATAAAGAACAAATGTCCATTATAATAAGATGTTTGCATGTTCATGATGGAAATGATATAAAAGTAGAAGAGTATTTTCTTGGATTCATAACGGTAGATGATACATCCGGGCTTGGTCTTTTCAAGGAGCTTGAAAATGTGTTGATTGATCTTAAACTTGATATTAATGATGTGAGAGGACAAGGATATGACAATGGTTCAAATAAGAAAGGTAAACATCAAGGTGTACAAAAAAGACTACTTGATGTAAATCCTAGAGCTTTCTACAATTCATGTGGCTGTCATAGTTTAAATCTTGCCTTATGTGATATGGCGAATTCCTGTATGAAAGCTAGAATTTTTTTTTGCATTTGTGCAAAAAAAAAATTATATTTTCCGGTTCAACACGTCGATGGGAAACTCTTCGAAGTCATGTAAAGGGTTGACTCCAAAACCATTATCGGCAACTAGATGGGAAAGTCACATTGAAAGTGTTAAAGCAATAAGAACTCAAACATCAGAGCTAAGAGATGCTTTGATTAACATTGCAAATAGTTCTAAAGACGATGTTGTGATGATGGAAGCTAAAGGATTATGCCTAAATGCTTTGGAAAATTTTGAGTTTTTAATTAGTTTGTGCATTTGGTACATAATACTAGATAATATTAATCGGGTAAGTAAAATACTTCTGTAATAACCCGGAAAATCTGAGCCAGTTTAAATTTTTTATTTTGGCAATTTTAGTGAATTTTGAACATTTAAAATAGATTATTTTAAATAATATCGACGAGAAATTTATTTTGAATATAATTCGAACGTATATATTTATATACGTCGTCGATAGAATATAAATAATTATATATAATTATGAATAGGAATTGAAAATGGCGCGGTAGTTCGATAATTCGATTTCAAACTTCAATTGAATGTACCGGGTGCAAAACAATCCGGATTTTAGTGAAACCAAAAACAAAAGGATCTATTTGATGATATCTTTCCAACGAATCCGACAGATCAAGATTTCATAGCGGGAATCGAAAGATATGTCCAGTTGAAAATTCTGAATAGTCGCTATGGAATTCAGGCCCTTAAAAGTAGACATTTTGCAAATGACCTCGGATTTCGACGAAACCACTTTTGTTGGATCCGCAGTGTAAAGTTATTGCTAGGTTTCAAATTTCATAATTTTTCGAATCAATATGTGAGCGTGGCAAAGGAAAACGCGTTTGACCAGTTTCAGTTGATTTAATCGACTGGAAAATGGCCATTTTTCCAACGGTCTCAGAATTCGACGAAACTAGTTTTGTTAGGACCGTATCTTTAATACGAAGCTAGAAAATATTTTTCTGCAATTTTTAGAGTTAGTATGTGACCCCGGTAAATTGAAATGCGCGTTCAAATTCAATATATAGAGTTATATGTTGATTTTGACGAAAACTAATCGAAACAGCCGAATCAGCTTGCGATACATATCCCATTGTGTTCGGAATGGGGGTAATATGCTAAGGACGACAGGCGGTGGACCTCGTTTAGAGGTCGTTTGTGAAAGTCAACTTTTTGCAATTAAAAATAAATAAATTAAATAATATAAATTTTATAAAAGCCACCCCCTTTTTACTTCTTCTTTCCCGATTCAGTATTAAAAAAAAAAGAAAAAAAAAGAAGAGAGACGAGGGCGACGGGGGGGAGAGCCGCCGCCGCCACATCGCGCCCCCCCCCCCCAGCGACGCCGCCGCCGCTGCTTCCTCTTCTTCTCCTCCTCCTTCTTCCTCCACCTCGCCACTTCCCCCCTGCGCGCAACCCCCATCGCGCCAGCAACCGCACCCCCTCCCGCCTGAAACCCTAGCCGACAACCCCGACCTCCTCCACCCCGCTGGCCACCACCGCCGACCCCAAACGCCCCTCCCTCGGCCTCCGCTCGACTGTCGAACCCCCTCCCTCTTATAAAAAAAAAAACACTGTAAGTCTTCTATTAGTTAGTATTTATTTATTTTTGCTATTAAAATTTTGTATGAACCATTATGATTTAGGATTGATTTTTACTGTCATAAAGGATTTGATTTCTAAATGTAAGAGACTTGATTTTGAAGAAAACATAGAAAGACAAGATTTTAGAATAAACAAAGAGTTGATTTTTATGAACAAGCTAACATTTTTATTTGTTCATTAGCTAAGAGAGGAAAAGAAGTGATTTTTAATTATAGAAATATGATTTCTATATTTATAAAATTCTAAAAATATAATCTTTACTATATAGAAGATGTAAAAATATGATTTTTATATTTTTAAAGAATTAAAAATATAATTTTTACATGTTAGGAATATTAAAAATATCATCTTTTTATAGGTAGCAAAATAAAATGTGATTTCTATAGGGATGGAATTGAAAAGGGAAAATCTTTAAAAATAAAAAGACGATATTTTAATGTTAGTAAAGGCGAAAACTTTATTTTTATAAAGGCGAAAACTTTATTTTTATAAAGGCGAAAACTTTATTTTTATAAAGGCGAAAACTTTATTTTTATAAAGGCGAAAACTTTTTTTTGAAAGGGCGAAATCTTTATATGAAGAATAAGGTGATAAAAATATAACCTTTATCTATATAGTAGCGTTGTGAAAATATGCTTATTTTTAGCGAAGTGAAAATTCGATTTTTAAATATATGAAGTAATTATAAAAATATGATTTTTAAATTGAAAGTGAATAAATAAAAATGTGATTTTTATTTTAAAGACATCAAAATATAAAAATGTGTGATTTTTATATATGTAGTGACTACGAGCAACGAAGATGATAAAAAGGCGAGAATGAAGAAGATTTCTATAAAAGAAGAGTCAAGATGAGTGGATAGCTATTGGTGAGAACTTCTCACTCTAAACTTCTTTTTCTAGTTATATATATATACTAGGATGCAGACGGTGTTTAGTAGCACCCGACACCCGTCATCCACAGACCATGGATGGCTTGTTTGTTAAATTGTTTGGTTGCGTAGTTGGTTAGTCTAATTGGTTTGAATTGAATTGTTTGGTGAAATGGAATGGATTTGATTGATGTGTGAATGGCGTGGGCCTTCACTAGACCGGGGATAAGGCTAGGCCTCGTCCCGTTTCTAGTATCGTGCCGTTATGCCGCCGAAATTTTCTAAAATATGTTAGAAAAATGAAAATATCATTTTTATTGTGTAAATGAACTGAATAGGAATTCATGTGTTGAAATAAAATATTTTATCGTTAAAAATATAAATTTTAACGTGAATGTGAATAAACAAATATTTATAAACAAATCGACCGATTTGTTTATATACACTGATTTGACTGATATTGATTGGGTCGATGAATTTTACACATCGCCCAACTGCACAAACAAAAATATGTGTTTGTTGATTTGAAACCCCACACGGGTGTTGGGATGATATTTGGCGTACACTAATCCCAATTATTTAATTATTGTCGATCGATTGGTCGACAGACTGTGTAAGCGTCGATTATTTATATTTGATGCTTATGCAGTTGTGTGGTGCACTTTGGATGATGGTTGATTGTTTATCAATGCTATTATATACATGTGTTGTATGGAATCCATATAATTAACGTTATATGGTGATTAATTAGGCCTCATTCCAATCGGGAAAATAATGAATATTATAAAAGAAAATTCATGTGTTGAATATAAAAATAGTCATGTGTTGACGATGATCACGTGTTGAAACTATTCATGCGTTGAGTAAAATATTTTAAATAAAATAAATTACATCTTTATCATATTTACAATTAGAATCTACTTCACGGTGGAGTCTAATTAAAATCAAACGATAGATACCTTAGTTTTATAAAATATTTTACATAACAAAAATAGTGATGTGTTGACAGTACTCATGTGTTGAGATTAGTCGTGTGTTGAAAGAAATATAGATTCATGTGTTGAATGGGATAAGTATTCATTTGTTGAATAGAATAAAGAAGTTGTGAAAAATATAAAGCCGTGTTGATTAGTTTTGCGCCATTTTGACGTGAACGATATTTATATCGATTTTATTCAAATTGAAATGAATATTATAGCGAATTCGAATTGAAAAGAAAACGAATTTGAATTGAATATAAAAGGACTTCGAATGGAATTGAATATAAAACAAATTCAAGTTGAATTGAAAACGAACTGAAATTTAATTGAATTCGAATCGAAATTAAATTGAAATCAATTGGAATTGAAACGAATTTGAATTTGAATTGAATTGAAACGAATTTGAATTCGAATTAAATAAAATGGAAATGAATTCGAGTTGAATTGAAATCAAATCGATTTGAAATTGAATATAGAAGTTGAATTGTATTAGAAACGAATTTAAAACAATTTATAAAATTCGTTTTAAATAGAAATCGACGAAATATATATTATATATATTATATATATAATATAATGGCCGGAATAGAACGCGCCGCGCCGCGGCATTTCGTGAATTTCGACCATTTATTTCAAACGGACATTACGGGAGATCCGACCGTCGGATTCTCCTAAAACCGGAACCGTTGGGTTCGTATCGAAAAAAAAGCTTCCCAATGAATATTAGAAATTTGAAATCTAACGGTTGGATTTGGAATTATGTCCAAATCAATTTCAGAAAAGGTCGCTGTAAGTGCAGTTCGATGGCCGTAGATGGAAATCGACTGTACGGGCCTTGATAACATTATTAAAAATATCTATAATTTGTGTAAAATTATAATATGTGAATTGGAAAGAATTGGGCTGGAAAATTCCACATTTGAAAAGATAAAAATAGATTTTTATCGAAATAAACTAGTTTTGAACTAGAATTAAAATCAATTTATTTTTGAAATAAATAAATTGAATTTGAAAGTGATTTTAAAAATAATCAATACTCCCAATACGTGGATTGGACTGGAGTTGAATCGAAATTATCTTCGGGATATTTCGATATTGGATTTCGTGACTATACAAATATTGTTATGGGGATTTGAAAGATATATTTTATATCGTTATTTCCAATACGATATTTGTTGGTTTCAGAATTTGATATTGAATATAAGCCGATATATTTTCTATTCAGAGCCTTGTATTTAATATCAAATGTGATTTGGGTTTATCGTGGATCGTGTTTTAGATGACATTGGTTCTTTAACCCAGTTAAAGGCAAGATGTTGATTTTTGAAAGGATTAAAACTAAGTGGAGTTCTAATGAATCTTTAATTAGATTAAAAATGTGAATTGATAATTTAAATTATCAAACCTGAAAGGTGATCGAGAATGGAGTACCACCAGTTTTGCTCCAAAGCGATAGTTAAATCTTTAATTAGATTTGAACGTGAAATGGTAATTAATTTTACCGATAACACCGTGGTGTTAGGAATGGAGTATCACCAGTTTTGCTCCATGGGATATATAGGTTGGGATTGGGAAATAAAATAAATAATTACTTCGGTGTGGTTCGCTAATCCCGACTAGTTAGAAATGATATCCAAAGGAAGATCAAAGGATAAATTTAGAAGAATTTATCTTGGATAAAATTAATGGGAACATTTCCCTAAGAATGTGATTTTGTGAATAAAAGCATATTCTGAATTGGAATGAGGCGTTCGTTGTGTTCGTGTAACATTTGTTCATTATATACGTGGGTTATTCAGAAAGGCCGGGTTTATACCCATTCTGAATAACCGATTCGACGAGATGTCGAAGATGAAGACGGTGGTTGAAGACCGGAAGTCTTCACATCGTTTGGGTGATTACTGATGATCTTGATTGGGCTGTACACCCAGGATGAGGGAATCAGTTGGTGATCGTCCAGACGTACTTGGAGATGGATGGATATGCGAGGAAAGTGCCTCCGGTTTCGTTCAGACCCAGAACGAACTTGTAAATGGATTATGTGTCTGACATTGGATTTTATTCTGTGTTGATTGATTTCTATTAAATATACATCTGTTTGGCGGCGGAGAATTTATTCTCTTGCTTAACGCCCTTCTCTGAGACGTACGAGCTCAGAGGTTGTATATCGATGGACATCAGTCGCATGGAGTGAATTGCCAATGTGGCATGCGTAAGTGGCAATTGATCAAGGCTTCTGTTGAAAAGCAAAGTCTTGTGGTTGATGATCAAAGCACGTCCTGTGTGGCGTAGCTTTGTGTATAGCGTGAATTCGTGAGCCTCACACCTCGGTATGAGTCAAAAACGGGAGACGGACCGCTGGGAGAGCACGACGTTTCTTTCTAGCTAGGGTGGTGTCAGTGACCTACCAGCCCTGACATTTATATATTTTTCACCTGTGTGGTTGTTGGATACGAGGCGCCTCGGATATAGGTCTGTAAGGACCGGGAAACGTGTGTTCAGGAATTGCCAATCCTCAAAAGCAAGAGAGGACCGGCCCAGCCGATTCCAAGGATCATAGTGGGGTCCTGAGGCATTTGCTAGAGTGTCTCGAACGCGGAGAGGAGCTTGCCCCTTGCCTCGGCTCATGACGGAAATCCAATTTCCAATACGTGATATTGCGGTTTTAATTGTAGAACTAGTATGGCGACATGATAGATGGTACCCATGCCGCCTATGATTGATATTTATGATTGAAAATTATTTTGATACGATACACTTATAATAGTATCAAATAATGTGATTTAAACGTATCAAGCATGCTTTGGCTGTTATAAGGTAAAAACCCTATCCTCCGGCTTGCATTGCATTGTGTGATGGGACCTGGGTCTTATAACAGCTTCATTTTTCTTTATTTAGCATTGCGCTGTTTGTTTTATGCACTGGTATTCTTGGGAGGAAACCCGTTCCGTGTTATACGGCGTGGTCCCTTGATTTACCTTACTTTAAAAATAAAGATTAATAACTGTTTTAGTTCTCACACCAGTCCCATGACTGACCTGGAGTTTATTGTTTTAACCTAAACTCTGGGTGCCCCTATTTTCGACACGGGCAGCTAGTAGTTTTGGGTTTTGCAGATTTATATCCACAGGGTCCTGATTTACAGCTGGAACGATGCTCGGAAAGCTCTGTATCCGTGTATCACTTCTAGTTGTGATTTTGTATTATTTTCCGCTGCTTTGCAATTTATTGTAATCTCTGATATTTGTCAAATGTAATTTATTCATTTATACTCTATATATTCTTGTATCTGATGGAATTGTTGTAATAACAATGAAATGTTCTTCCGTCTGTGTTCCGATGTGTGTTGTTCTCAAAGTATCCGCTCTTTCCTTCACGGGGAAGTTACGGGTTCTTACAGTGGTATCAGAGCTTTGGTTTACAGAGCTCGAGAACAAGACACATTAGAACCATACGAAAGAATTCATCAGATATTGGATTAGTAATATCCAATTAGAATGACTCGTTAGAGATAGGATCAGTAGTGTCCTAGAACGAGTGAAAAGAGTATATTTTTCAAATGAAAACAATATTGTTTTAAAAATTTAAATCGTTTTATACGTATTTGAATAATTTATTTATTTTGAATATGGACAATCGAGTATATAAAGATTTCGCGTATACGCGTCATGAACGTATATTCGAAGTTTTAATATATTGGGTAGATATAGAATCACATTCTAGATATCCGGGGATAATTCTGGTGATGTGGCCACATCATCAGTATTTATATTCGTGTTTCGAAGGTGTGACTTCTATATATTTCCATTAGGCTGGTGTGAGAACCAAAATTAATATAGCTAGAACACATTGTTGTGAATTGGCATCAAAAACATGATTTTCTTTATATATATCAAAATTATGAATTTGAAATTCTAATCCACTAATTGATTGATGTTTGTGTTGGTTGTTTATTTGTTTGCTAATTTTGAACCATTATGCCTAATTGCATCAAATATTGAATTGTATTGAAAATTGGTCGCATTTGCTTGCATATACATATACTTACATTGAACAGGTCATAGCAAGGAGGCTAGAGCAGAGAATAAAATTTGTTTGCCCGACAAATAGGTACATGTTTACTACATAATTTACTGTTTTGTTTGGGTGATGATGATTTTATGAGCTTATTGGCTAGCCGCTTGGCTTTTTCTTTTTCTTTTTGAGATCTGAAGGACCGGGGAAGCTATTTGAGATTTCCCGATGCTCCCATTGCAGGGGAGGTTATGGCAAAAAAATTCGGAAATTTAGGGTGTTAGCCAAATTTTTGAAAATTTGAAAATTCTCAGAAACTGAAAAGTTGGAGAAGGCAAGCCAGATCGAACGTAGAGTTGATTAATCAAACCACTTTTGACTTTGTTCCTTTTCGGGGACGAAAAGTTTTAAGTGGGGGAGATTGTAATAACCCGGAAAATCTGAGCCAGTTTAAAATTTTTATTTTGGCAATTTTAGTGAATTTTGAACATTTAAAATAGATTATTTTAAATAATATCGACGAGAAATTTATTTTGAATATAATTCGAACGTATATATTTATATACGTCGTTGATAGAATATAAATAATTATATATAATTATGAATAGGAATTGAAAATGGCGCGGTAGTTTGATAATTCGATTTCAAACTTCAATTGAATGTACCGGGTGCAAAACAATCCGGATTTTAGTGAAACCAAAAACAATAGGATCTATTTGATGATATCTTTCCAACGAATCCGACAGATCAAGATTTCATAGCGGGAATCAAAAGATATGTCCAGTTGAAAATTCTGAATAGTCGCTATGGAATTCAGGCCCTTAAAAGTAGACATTTTGCAAACGACCTCGGATTTCGACGAAACCACTTTTGTTGGATCCGCAGTGTAAAGTTATTGCTAGGTTTCAAATTTCATAATTTTTCGAATCAATATGTGAGCGTGGCAAAGGAAAACGCGTTTGACCAGTTTCAGTTGATTTAATCGACTGGAAAATGGCCATTTTTCCAACGGTCTCAGAATTCGACGAAACTAGTTTTGTTAGGACCGTATCTTTAATACGAAGCTAGAAAATATTTTTCTGCAATTTTTAGAGTTAGTATGTGACCCCGGTAAATTGAAATGCGCGTTCAAATTCAATATATAGAGTTATATGTTGATTTTGACGAAAACTAATCGAAACAGCCGAATCAGCTTGCGATACATATCCCATTGTGTTCGGAAAGGGGGTAATACGCTAAGGACGACAGGCGGTGGACCTCGTTTAGAGGTCGTTTGTGAAAGTCAACTTTTTGCAATTAAAAATAAATAAATTAAATAATATAAATTTTATAAAAGCCACCCCCTTTTTACTTCTTCTTTCCCGATTCAGTATTAAAAAAAAAGAAAAAAAAAAGAAGAGAGACGAGGGCGACGGGGGGGAGAGCCGCCGCCGCCACATCGCCCCCCCCCCCAGCGACGCCGCCGCCGCTGCTTCCTCTTCTTCTCCTCCTCCTTCTTCCTCCACCTCGCCACTTCCCCCCTGCGCGCAACCCCCATCGCGCCAGCAACCGCACCCCCTCCCGCCTGAAACCCTAGCCGACAACCCCGACCTCCTCCACCCCGCTGGCCACCACCGCCGACCCGAAACGCCCCTCCCTCGGCCTCCGCTCGACTGTCGAACCCCCTCCCTCTTATAAAAAAAAAAAACACTGTAAGTCTTCTATTAGTTAGTATTTATTTATTTTTGCTATTAAAATTTTGTATGAACCATTATGATTTAGGATTGATTTTTACCGTCATAAAGGATTTGATTTCTAAATGTAAGAGACTTGATTTTGAAGAAAACATAGAAAGACAAGATTTTAGAATAAACAAAGAGTTGATTTTTATGAACAAGCTAACATTTTTATTTGTTCATTAGCTAAGAGAGGAAAAGAAGTGATTTTTAATTATAGAAATATGATTTCTATATTTATAAAATTCTAAAAATATAATCTTTACTATATAGAAGATGTAAAAATATGATTTTTATATTTTTAAAGAATTAAAAATATAATTTTTACATGTAAGGAATATTAAAAATATCATCTTTTTATAGGTAGCAAAATAAAATGTGATTTCTATAGGGATGGAATTGAAAAGGGAAAATCTTTAAAAATAAAAAGACGATATTTTAATGTTAGTAAAGGCGAAAACTTTATTTTTATAAAGGCGAAAACTTTATTTTTATAAAGGCGAAAACTTTATTTTTATAAAGGCGAAAACTTTATTTTTATAAAGGCAAAAACTTTATTTTTGAAAGGGCGAAATCTTTATATGAAGAATAAGGTGATAAAAATATAACCTTTATCTATATAGTAGCGTTGTGAAAATATGCTTATTTTTAGCGAAGTGAAAATTCGATTTTTAAATATATGAAGTAATTATAAAAATATGATTTTTAAATTGAAAGTGAATAAATAAAAATGTGATTTTTATTTTAAAGACATCAAAATATAAAAATGTGTGATTTTTATATATGTAGTGACTACGAGCAACGAAGATGATAAAAAGGCGAGAATGAAGAAGATTTCTATAAAAGAAGAGTCAAGATGAGTGGATAGCTATTGGTGAGAACTTCTCACTCTAAACTTCTTTTTCTAGTTATATATATATACTAGGATGCAGACGGTGTTTAGTAGCACCCGACACCCGTCATCCACAGACCATGGATGGCTTGTTTGTTAAATTGTTTGGTTGCGTAGTTGGTTAGTCTAATTGGTTTGAATTGAATTGTTTGGTGAAATGGAATGGATTTGATTGATGTGTGAATGGCGTGGGCCTTCACTAGACCGGGGATAAGGCTAGGCCTCGTCCCGTTTCTAGTATCGTGCCGTTATGCCGCCGAAATTTTCTAAAATATGTTAGAAAAATGAAAATATCATTTTTATTGTGTAAATGAACTGAATAGGAATTCATGTGTTGAAATAAAATATTTTATCGTTAAAAATATAAATTTTAACGTGAATGTGAATAAACAAATATTTATAAACAAATCGACCGATTTGTTTATATACACTGATTTGACTGATATTGATTGGGTCGATGAATTTTACACATCGCCCAACTGCACAAACAAAAATATGTGTTTGTTGATTTGAAACCTCACACGGGTGTTGGGATGATATTTGGCGTACACTAATCCCAATTATTTAATTATTGTCGATCGATTGGTCGACAGACTGTGTAAGCGTCGATTATTTATATTTGATGCTTATGCAGTTGTGTTGTGCACTTTGGATGATGGTTGATTGTTTATCAATGCTATTATATACATGTGTTGTATGGAATCCATATAATTAACGTTATATGGTGATTGATTAGGCCTCATTCCAATCGGGAAAATAATGAATATTATAAAAGAAAATTCATGTGTTGAATATAAAAATAGTCATGTGTTGACGATGATCACGTGTTGAAACTATTCATGTGTTGAGTAAAATATTTTAAATAAAATAAATTACATCTTTATCATATTTACAATTAGAATCTACTTCACGGTGGAGTCTAATTAAAATCAAACGATAGATACCTTAGTTTTATAAAATATTTTACATAACAAAAATAGTGATGTGTTGACAGTACTCATGTGTTGAGATTAGTCGTGTGTTGAAAGAAATATAGATTCATGTGTTGAATGGGATAAATATTCATTTATTGAATAGAATAAAGAAGTTGTGAAAAATATAAAGCCGTGTTGATTAGTTTTGCGCCATTTTGACGTGAACGATATTTATATCGATTTTATTCAAATTGAAATGAATATTATAGCGAATTCGAATTGAAAAGAAAACGAATTTGAATTGAATATAAAAGGACTTCGAATGGAATTGAATATAAAACAAATTCAAGTTGAATTGAAAACGAACTGAAATTTAATTGAATTCGAATCGAAATTAAATTGAAATCAATTGGAATTGAAACGAATTTGAATTTGAATTGAATTGAAACGAATTTGAATTCGAATTAAATAAAATGGAAATGAATTCGAGTTGAATTGAAATCAAATCGATTTGAAATTGAATATAGAAGTTGAATTGTATTAGAAACGAATTTAAAACAATTTATAAAATTCGTTTTAAATAGAAATCGACGAAATATATGTTATATATATTATATATATAATATAATGGCCGGAATAGAACGCGCCGCGCCGCGGCAGTTCGTGAATTTCGACCATTTATTTCAAACGGACATTACGGGAGATCCGACCGTCGGATTCTCCAAAAACCGGAACCGTTGGGTTCGTATCGAAAAAAAAGCTTCCCAATGAATATTAGAAATTTGAAATCTAACGGTTGGATTTGGAATTATGTCCAAATCAATTTCAGAAAAGGTCGCTGTAAGTGCAGTTCGATGGCCGTAGATGGAAATCGACTGTACGGGCCTTGATAACATTATTAAAAATATCTATAATTTGTGTAAAATTATAATATGTGAATTGGAAAGAATTGGGCTGGAAAATACCACATTTGAAAAGATAAAAATAGATTTTTATCGAAATAAACTAGTTTTGAGCTAGAATTAAAATCAATTTATTTTTGAAATAAATAAATTGAATTTGAAAGTGATTTTAAAAATAATCAATACTCCCAATACGTGGATTGGACTGGAGTTGAATCGAAATTATCTTCGGGATATTTCGATATTGGATTTCGTGACTATACAAATATTGTTATGGGGATTTGAAAGATATATTTTATATCGTTATTTCCAATACGATATTTGTTGGTTTCAGAATTTGATATTGAATATAAGCCGATATATTTTCTATTTAGAGCCTTGTATTTAATATCAAATGTGATTTGGGTTTATCGTGGATCGTGTTTTAGGTGACATTGGTTCTTTAACCCAGTTAAAGGCAAGATGTTGATTTTTGAAAGGATTAAAACTAAGTGGAGTTCTAATGAATCTTTAATTAGATTAAAAATGTGAATTGATAATTTAAATTATCAAACCTGAAAGGTGATCGAGAATGGAGTACCACCAGTTTTGCTCCAAAGCGATAGTTAAATCTTTAATTAGATTTGAACGTGAAATGGTAATTAATTTTACTGATAACACCGTGGTGTTAGGAATGGAGTATCACCAGTTTTGCTCCATGGGATATATAGGTTGGGATTGGGAAATAAAATAAATAATTACTTCGGTGTGGTTCGCTAATCCCGACTAGTTAGAAATGATATCCAAAGGAAGATCAAAGGATAAATTTAGAAGAATTTATCTTGGATAAAATTAATGGGAACATTTCCCTAAGAATGTGATTTTGTGAATAAAAGCATATTCTGAATTGGAATGAGGCGTTCGTTGTGTTCGTTTAACATTTGTTCATTATATACGTGGGTTATTCAGAAAGGCCGGGTTTATACCCATTCTGAATAACCGATTCGACGAGATGTCGAAGATGAAGACGGTGGTTGAAGACCGGAAGTCTTCACATCGTTTGGGTGATTACTGATGATCTTGATTGGGCTGTACACCCAGGATGAGGGAATCAGTTGGTGATCGTCCAGACGTACTTGGAGATGGATGGATATGCGAGGAAAGTGCCCCCGGTTTCGTTCAGACCCAGAACGAACTTGTAAATGGATTGTGTGTCTGACATTGGATTTTATTCTGTGTTGATTGATTTCTATTAAATATACATCTGTTTGGCGGCGGAGAATTTATTCTCTTGCTTAACGCCCTTCTCTGAGACGTACGAGCTCAGAGGTTGTATATCGATGGACATCAGTCGCATGGAGTGAATTGCCAATGTGGCATGCGTAAGTGGCAATTGATCAAGGCTTCTGTTGAAAAGCAAAGTCTTGTGGTTGATGATCAAAGCACGGCCTGTGTGGCGTAGCTTTGTGTATAGCGTGAATTCGCGAGCCTCACACCTCGGTATGAGTCAAAAACGGGAGACGGACCGCTGGGAGAGCACGACGTTTCTTTCTAGCTAGGGTGGTGTCAGTGACCTACCAGCCCTGACATTTATATACTTTTCACCTGTGTGGTTGTTGGATACGAGGCGCCTCGGATATAGGTCTGTAAGGACCGGGAAACGTGTGTTCAGGAATTGCCAATCCTCAAAAGCAAGAGAGGACCGGCCCAGCCGATTCCAAGGATCATAGTGGGGTCCTGAGGCATTTGCTAGAGTGTCTCGAACGCGGAGAGGAGCTTGCCCATTGCCTCGGCTCATGACGGAAATCCAATTTCCAATACGTGATATTGCGGTTTTAATTGTAGAACTAGTATGGCGACATGATAGATGGTACCCATGCCGCCTATGATTGATATTTATGATTGAAAATTATTTTGACACGATACACTTATAATAGTATCAAATAATGTGATTTAAACGTATCAAGCATGCTTTGGCTGTTATAAGGTAAAAACCCTATCCTCCGGCTTGCGTTGCATTGTGTGATGGGACCTGGGTCTTATAACAGCTTCATTTTTCTTTATTTAGCATTGCGCTGTTTGTTTTATGCACTGGTATTCTTGGGAGGAAACCCGTTCCGTGTTATACGGCGTGGTCCCTTGATTTACCTTACTTTAAAAATAAAGATTAATAACTGTTTTAGTTCTCACACCAGTCCCATGACTGACCTGGAGTTTATTGTTTTAACCTAAACTCTGGGTGCCCCTATTTTCGACACGGGCAGCTAGTAGTTTTGGGTTTTGCAGATTTATATCCACAGGGTCCTGATTTACAGCTGGAACGATGCTCGGAAAGCTCTGTATCCGTGTATCACTTCTAGTTGTGATTTTGTATTATTTTCCGCTGCTTTGTTATTTATTGTAATCTCTGATATTTGTCAAATGTAATTTATTCATTTATACTCTGTATATTCTTGTATCTGATGGAATTGTTGTAATAACAATGAAATGTTCTTCCGTCTGTGTTCCGATGTGTGTTGTTCTCAAAGTATCCGCTCTTTCCTTCACGGGGAAGTTACGGGTTCTTACAACTTCAACGGGAGGAGATGGATATCGAAGATGCAATTACAAAAATTAAAGATCTTGTTGCATTTTTCGAAAAATTTAGAGAAGATGGATTTGAAAACATGATGGACGAAGCCAAGAAGCTTGCACATGATGTTGGTATTGATCCAAACTTTGTTGAAAAGAGAGTTGCGCGAAGAAAAAAACAATTTGATGAAGATATTGCAGAGGATAATAATAGACAAACTCCCGAGAATAGTTTTAAAGTTGGATATTTTCTTCTAATAGTTGATCAAGCTTTGACTTCACTTAGAGATAGATTTGATCAATTCAAGCATTATGAAGAAACTTTTGGGTTTTTGTTGAACTTGAATTTTAAAAATATTAACAATGATCAGTTGAAGGATTATTGCATGAATCTAGAAGATTTTTTGAAGCACAATGAAGAGTAAGATATTTGTGGTAAAGAATTGTTTTTTGAGCTTCAACAACAAAAAGGAATTATACCATCCAAAGTGATTACATCAATAGATATACTTAATTTCTTGAGATCTTATCGGGATGTAAGTGGATTTCTAAATGTTTGGATTGCATATCGAATTCTATTAACTATTCCGGTTACGGTTGCTTCGGCGGAAAGAAGTTTCTCAAAATTGAAATTGATAAAGACGTATCTTCGGACTACTATGTTGCAAGAGAGGCTAAGCGGGCTAGCTATGATTTCAATTGAAAATGAATATTTGGATAAGCTTGACATTGAAGACGTAATAGACGAGTTTGCTTCAGAAAATGCAAGAAGAAGTTTTCGTTAATATGTATTAAAAGGATAAGATGTTATGTTTACTTTTGGAATTTTTGGGTTGTAGTTAGAATGACTTAGTTAATCAACATTTTGTGATGATTGTTAAAATTCATAAAGAATTTATATTTTGGGTATAATTTTATCATGTACTTCTTATTTTCAATGCGTTTTTTAATTAGATATGTACAAAGTGACGTAAAACCTGGAAATTTCTTACTCTGTCTACATTAACACCTCAGTAAAGCCACATGCTTCTTTTATTCATATATCAAACAATGGAAATGCTCAAATGCAGTAAAACAACATGTTTTTTTAGTTAGATGTGTTTGTTTTAAAACATGAGATCTTCTTTCTTCTTGCATGGTGATGTACTACATGGTATGTTTTATTCATATATTGAACAATGAAAATGCAGCAAAGCAGCACACTTCAGTACCTATTAATTTTGGTTTATTATTAATTTTTTTTTTGTGCCAGGTACCACTAAACTATAATATGTGGCTGATTCATGCTTGGAACTTGGAAGTTGGAGCAACAAGTTCAAAAAGGAAATGGTGGTTTGCATATAAGCTATGTCTCTAACCATGTGCAATGGACTCGTTTCTGTAACCAGTTATTACAATTTTATGTTATGCATTTTTTTTGATTGAGCTAAGGGCACCAAAAACAAGCATAATACTTATTCGACTAGGGCAACGAATAATGCCGGACCAGGCCTGTATACAGGTAGCTTAATAAATGCTTGGACCTTAGCTTTACAGACTAATAACCGGGTTAATCTTAAATGACAATTGTTATGGTCAGTCCATTCAAACTTGAAACTTGTATCGTTCCTTTTGTGGCTAGAAAACCCTATTTTGATTCGATCGAACGCAGCTCCGTGTACTGGACATCTGTAAGATGTCGTCTGCTTATCTATGTAACTGATCTACATTTGTTTAGAAACCAGGAGTGTTTGCCCTTAATCTATCTAAGTCAGGTGGACTTTCTCTTCCTTCAAGGAGTGTACCATGGATGAAGTAAATGATAGCCGCGTATCACTTTAATTCTGGGACTAATTTCGATACATAAAATCGTATGTCAGTATATTAATTGGGGAGCGAAGAATTTCTTTTTGGTCCCTTTCGTCCACCCTATTTTTTTGTGGCATATCATCCACCTTCAACGTTCTGGCTGACTACGTTATTTAAAAAAGTACTCGAATTTTGAAAATCAGATTGTAGGGAAACGAAACTATAGTGGTAGACCAAAGTAGGAAAACAAAAGGCTGACCTCACATAATGTAGGGAGGGAAAGAGAAGACGTCATTTCAACATCGTCCTGATTAGTATTGTAACTAGAGGCATAAAGGAACCCGAGCCCTGATTTATGGAAATGGAGTAGTTAGTTGTAATTCTTAACAGAAGCGCGCAAAGAAGCATGATAATTTTGATTTTGAAGAGGAGTAGAAGCGGCTTACGAGTGCAAGGAAGAAGAAGAATCAGGTGTAAAGTGAACTGCCACAGCTGACGGCTGGTAGGAGACCAAAACAAAAATAACACCAAACAACAACAAAGTGGAGATGCAGGGTATCAAACCCTATACCTCTCACATGCAAAGCAAGCATTCTACCATTTGAGCTACATCTCCAACAATAGCAAATGAATAATTTCAATCTATATAAACTAATTGAATACTTTAAGGGGATTCAGATGTACCGTGGGTGTTCATATATAACTTGTATCGTGTATATATATATATATATATATATATATATATATATATATATAAGAATCCAAACCAGTTAAACCAGACAAAAGTAGAAAACATTTTTTCTAATCTATTTATATTATAATTTCCACTAATCTTTAATGATTACTAATTGGTCCAACCGTAAAATACCCAAATTGCCCATATTTATCAAGGTCATTTAATTATTCTAACCTTTGGTCCGACCTTGAATTATTCCCGCTAATCTTTAATTATTCCAACTTTGTAATGCTATAAAATTGATTAAAAATATTATGTTATTGTAGTTTTTCAAATTATTTGAAACTACATATGAACGACAATATATTAAAAAATTACATGTATTGTTACAAATTAGGAATAATTATTCTAACTAATCAAGCACATGCAAATATTAAATACATAAATAAATATTCAACAAAAAAGTCTAAAAGGTTTGATATAATGATTCAAATTATTTAACCGTTAGTCTATTTATTTAATTAAATCATACTAGTTTCAAATTTTATTATACGTTACTTACGTTATCCTAAACAGATTAAAATAACATAACATATATCGATATAATTATTAACTAATCTAGATTGATTTAGAACTTTCTAAGTTTCATTTAAATAAAAGCAATATTTTATTTAGTTTCACAAATAAATTTTTATTATTGTTTAATGTGTGTATAAATTAGATTGTATCAAATATACTCTTATATACATATTTGTGCAAGGTGATTACTTATTAAATTTATTCAAAGAAGAAAACCTTTCCTTTCATTTCTCTTAACATATTTAACTAAAAAAGAGCACAATCTATTTCAGGAATGAAAAACTAATTATATGAAACATATTAATTAATAATTGGAATTCTATAGTTTAAATAGAATATTTCAACATTTTAACATTTCTTAACCATTTGCATATATATGCTTATCATAGTAAAATACGCAAGTTTCATTCATTTGCGAGATTTTAATTAGAATTCATAAATTCTTTGAAAATAAAATATTTTTTAAACTTAAATATTTCCCTTTTTAAATACTAGAACATTTCTAATGCAGATGTCATAATTAGTTCCATAAAATTCGGATATAGCTACCTCTATGTATTTAATTTTAATTGTTTAAATGTGTAAAATCTATCAAAATATACATATATGCGTATACCTACAATTATCTTCGCTGATTTCTTTCAAATTAGATTGTATCAAATATACTCTTATATACATATTTGTGCAAGGTGATTACTTATTAAATTTATTCAAAGAAGGAAACCTTTGCTTTCTCTTAACATATTTAACTAATAAAAGAGCACAATTTTATTTAAGGAATGAAAAACTAATTATGTGAAACATATTAACTAATAAAGGAGCACAATTTTAATTGTAATTCTATAGTTTAAATAGAATATTTCAACATTTTAACATTTCTTAACCATTTGCATATATATGCTTATCATAGTAAAATACGCAAGTTTCATTCATTTGCGAGATTTTAATTAGAATCCATAAATTCTTTGAAAATAATTTTTTTTTTTAATTTAAATATTTCCCTTTTAAATACTAGAATGTTTCTAATGCAGATGTCATAATTAGTTTCATAAAATTCGGATATAGCTACCTCTATGTATTTAATTTGAATTGTTTAAATGTGTAAAATCTATCAACATATACATATATGCGTATACCTACAATTATCTTCCCTGATTTCTTTCCTTTCTATTCAATGATTAGTACCAAATAACCTCTTGAATTTTGTAAACTTATTAATATGTTTCAATTAGTACAATTAAAATACAACTATTTTTTACCTTTCAGAAATTAAAATTTATTTTAGAATTTAATGTTGAAATTAATGCTTTTAAATTAATTGGAATTCTATAGTTTAAATAGAATATTTCAACATTTCAATATTTCTTAACCATATGCATATATGTGCTTATCATAGTAAAATACGCAAGTTTCATTCATTTGCGAGATTTTAATTAGAATCCATAAATTCTTTGAAAACAAAATATTTTTGAAATTTAAATATTTCCCTTTTTAAATACTAGAACATTTCTAATGCAGATGTCATAATTAGTTTCATAAAATTAGGGTATAGCTACCTCTGTGTATATAATTTTAATTGTTCAAATGTGTAAAATCTATCAACACATACATATATGCCTATACCTACAATTATCTTCCCTGATTTCTTTCCTTTCTATTCAATGATTAGTACCAAATCCTTTCTACATTTCTAAATTGTCAATTAACCTTTCTATGTTTCTAAATTATCAATTTACCTTTCCTAATTCTCTCTCTACTAAATTGTCAATTGACCTTTCTACGTCTCTAAATTGTCAATTAACCTTTCCTAATTCCCTCTCTACTAAATTGCCAATTAACCCATCATTCTCCATCCCACTCCTCTAAGCAAGTTTCCCACTTCCCTCAATCTATTTCCCCTCACTTTTCTCTGAGAAAATAATTTGATTTTTCAGTGTAGGATACTGCCAGATTTCGCATCTAAAGGGATAATATCTTCCAATGTTTTAGTATTTCATGGATTTCGGTTCAAATGGTATCCTGGGAATCGGTTTCATTCTTCTACTCTTACATACTTTGATATAGTTTTCTTTCTTCCAGCCATTCAAATGTGGAGTTCAATCTTTTATTTTTCATTATGAATTGATTTCACTGTAATTGTCTTTGATGCTCTAATAATATGACCAACTTGCAGGTTCTCGCCTTGTGTGCTTATGCGTCTGCGTTGACAGTTTTATTGATTTGAAGTTTTCGTTCCTATTCTGACGTTCTCTGTGCAGGTACTCTGTATATGTTAATGTCAATGTTTTCTTTTGCCTTCAGTCTTCATCCATATTTTTATGCACACAAAGTGTTTGTATAAATGATTTAACAAGCATTATCTTTTAACTTTTCTAGTACTTCAATTATGCCTTTATGTTGTATACGCTAAGTTCTAACATTACAAAATAAAATTATTTATCTATCTAGATATGCTAAGTAGATAAATTTGTTAACTTTTTTTTTATACATTGCTATAATTTTCCTGTTCTTATCCAATGTTTCTTATCAATTGGTTAATTAGTAATAATTGGTAAATACTTTTTGAATCTGTCTACCTTTTTAGAAAATGATTGGATATAGTGATCTATCTTCTATAATCCTTCTCCTATTACTCGATATTTCATTCGCATACTCTTTTTCACAAACATATTACCGCCCCTTATACTGTGAAGTCATTTCTGCACATGCTTTTACCCTACGTGTTATTGGATTTACATTAACGGAGTATCATGGGTTTTTCAAATCTATGCTATTCATGTGAAAATTTTGATGATATTTTAATGGATTTACATTTCTTAACTTTTGAAAATGGCATTTGTGTTTATATCTGCTGCACAAGTATTTTAATACATGTGCCAAAGATTGAGTTATGTAATAGTGCTATTATTATGAAGTTTACTACAAATGACTAAAAAAAAATTATGTTTTTATTATTATACAGGCATTTTGATGGCCATCCATGAATAAATAGAAATATTACAGTTTGCCTCGAGGTTTTAAGTCAGGACATCCATAACTTGCAGCATACATAGAAGTGTGTTGACAACATAAGGTTGAGTTGACTCTTACTTTCATCTTTCATTTTTAATATTCAGAAATTGCAATGATAATATTTGTTGTCAAGTTATATTACAAATATTGAGAGTCAAATAGTAATTTAATTCAAGTATGCAATTGTTTTTGTTCATCTTTACTATAACTAATGGGAATCATTATCCATCATTTTTATACCTAATTCATTTTGCATATGTATTTTTAGAGCATGACAAAGTTTAACGTCTTTATATGAGAGTTCTGTTAACTTTTATTAGTCTTGCGATTCTTACTTAAAATTTGAGGAGGTAGTCTGTTTGTATCTTTTATTATTTCCACATGAAACAATGAAATTTTCACATCCAGTCAACTAAAATGAATTGTCTTATACATCTACGCATGAGTTCGAGCAGCATTATTCAATTTGACAAAAGAAATCCCTTAATTACTTGCATATTTTACAAGATTGATAAATCATTAGGGATAAACATTGTTTAAAGAAAGAAATAATGCAATAAAGAAATAATGCATATTGTAATACAAAATTTAAAGTTCTTTATACTGGAAGTCCTGTAAATTTATATTACTACTTTCTTAGGCCAGATAGCTATTTTTGAGTAGTAATTCTATTTTCAAACTGTACTACATATTCTCAAACCCGCTTCTTACTTCTCCCACTATCCAATCTATTCAAAACAAAATTAGATCCAAGTGAAACATGCTAGGGGTTTGAATTACATCTATATCTGAAACATGCAAATTCTATTCTGATTGTTTCTGAAATCATCGCTCAGTGGAGGGTATATCTACGAACACAGTGAATTTCAACTTAAGTTTCTTCTCTCTATATGAGGTAACTATTTCATGCATGGACTTTAATCTCTTTTCGATTTATTGTAGGAATATATTTATTTTCATTTTACAAAATATCATAGATTATGATAATCGTTCTGCAATGGCTAGGTTTATCCCTCGACAAAATGGGTTTCGCCTCAGGTTTCTCTCCGTTTAAGGTTACTATTTGATATAAGAACATTAATCTCTACTCGAATGTTTATAAATCACATTTATTTTGATTTTACAGAACATTAATCTCTGCTATTGCTGAGTACGGATATGGAAGTGTTGGATCCTTAAAAACATGGGTATATGGAGGTAAACATATAGACTACTTAAAAACTCCAACATATTTGTTTATTTTAACTACTTTGATTGATTTAATCAAGTCTTCGTTGTTATGATTATTTGTTACAAATAGATTATATTGCAAAGTATTAAAACCAACAACTCAACAATCTAATTTGCAGTCAATGAAACATATACTTCTATGCATTAGATGCGAGATGGCAATAGACTAGGAAGAGAAGCACAGTTCCAAAAGTACATTAGTTTTCTGTTGAATGCATCTACAAATGTTAAGTGTTACAAAAACAAAATTTCCTTTGTTTATTTGATGTCAACAAAATTAGATCATTCTTTTGTTAGATCAAATTCATTATGTTAACTTAGAAATGTAGTTACGGTTTATGATCTTTGGCCTATTATTTACTTCCACTGAAGCAATATAAATTAGCTATTTATTTAGGCTGTTTCTTTCAATATAACTATTTTTGACTTAAATATTTAATTTATATCGTATATACTCTTAAGATTTGGGTTGACAGTGATGGTATTAGACAGTTTTATATCATTATAATACATCAGTTACATGTTACTTTTTTGTTGTTATATTGTTAGAATACCTTAATGTAATTCAAATCTATTGTTTACATTTTGTTTGAAAAAAGCTTAGAAATCAAGTTAGATTGCCCATAAGTTTATGTAATTTTACTATCTTACCGTATTCAGAAGTTCTTCGTTTAATTCGTAGCATACATACAAGAGAGATGGTGAGGGAGTTGCGTAAGCTTGTGTAGTTCTAGAAAATGATAGAAGTTGAGGCTATTATTATATAGCATAATCAACTTTAATCATAGTGTAATGTGTTAATATTTTGATCACCTTCATACTATGTTGGCTTCATTTACCGCTAAGGATATAGCTGTCTAATTTTGCAATGCACCCAGTGCTACACGGATGACAACATTGGATGGTACGGTAACCTTCCTTTACTGTTTAATTATATTTCTAGCTAATGAAACCATGTTATAAATAGTGTAATCTGCTATGTTCTTGTTTATTGTTCCAGCAAGTGGTTAAACTCACATCAGATGCAAAGTTCATGGAAAACATAAGTTGGACGTGCAATATAATAAGCTTTAATAATAAAGCATTAATATTAAATAACTAACATTGTGGTGTATGTAGTTACAAAATAGCTCATTGAAATGTGTAACCCCAAAAAAAAATCAAAAAGCAGGAAAATTGATAAAATAGTTCATATGTGTGTAGCAATATGTAAATCATTGCCAAATGTCAAGGCTTTCTTCACTTTGCTTTCACACTTCTTTTTCCTTTGCCATTTGCCAAATTTTGCCTGCATTTTTTGTTTCCAATTTTAGTTTTATGATACAATGCAACCCAAGTTTCAATCTACATATACACCTGTATGCCAAAAAAATTAAAGCCATAAATTTTTCCAAGCCTGCAAATCAAAACATACATTTTAGGATCAATGCATATACATTGGGCAATACAGTACATGCTAAATTGGTATTATATATCTCAATCATTTATATTCGTAACTATATCTCTAATGCTAGATTTTTGTTTACCAACTAGGGTACATGTAACTACCTTCACATTTGATCAATGAAACAAACTCAGCTTGGTCCACAAAGCTTAGCAATCTTTTAACTAAACCTTGCTTATAAACTTTTAGGTGACCAGTCAAAGAAATGATCACCAAACTATGCAAGAATAGATAACAGTGGTGCATACGGCATATCAGTTTACTGTTTTACTATAGTTGCAAGCAAAAACAATATTTTTTGTTAGTAAGTACTTACCTAGCTCATGTTAGTAGGTGTGCAAATCATATTGTAAAACTTCTATTAGACATGACATCTATAATTTTTTTCTTCCTATTTTACCTGTAAACTAATAATGTTTATTTGCTATGAACTAACTTAAAGTGGGGTGCTGTATAGATTTGAGATAGGATGAAGTAATGTTTACATATAAACTATTGTGTATTTTTTTGTTAAAATAATATTAGATTTCTGGATGCTATAAGCACATCTCTTTAGATAAGATGTGCTTATTGTCACCACACTCCTAACACGGCTGACTTAAAAATGCATATGTCCATTTGTTTTCCATATGATACTTTGCACTGCATAACCAGCTCATGTATTTCCATAATAAAAAATTACACATGCTCGGTACGTTTATATTTTTTCTATATCATTTGTTTGGATATATATATATATATATATATAATACAGTATTTGTGGTACAACGGACCATGAGCGAAGCGCATGCCTCGATCACGCGCGAAGCTCGTGCCATTATCACGAACAATAGAAAACATGAATGGTAAAGAAGGTTTGTGCCTATATGTATATGTATGTAATTTAAATATATGGTAAAGAAAGTTTGTGCCTATATTTAAATATTATCATACAGTAGAGACACAACCTAGGAAAACATAAAATAGAAAACACGAATGAAAAATTATAAATGAAAAAATATAAAAGGATAGAAAGTTAATGACATTTATTACAATGAAAGCATATCATATAGACATTAATTAGAAACAAATTCTTTTTGTTTATAGGAGATTTATATAAAAAGGATTTATTTCCTTCCTTCTAAAGGCCTTGGAATGTATTCCTCTGCCCTATAAATTAGTGTAGCAAACATCAAGAGGAGGAAACGATCCGTAAGAATATCAAAATACATGGCGACTAGCAAAGGAAAATTGAACTTTATCATGTTATTTTCTATATTGCTCTTTTGTTTGGTTGGTGGGGGAATTGCAGACTTTGGAAAGTGCAACGAGTGCTGTCGCAAGAGCTGTAGTTCCTTTCACTGTTTTCTCGAATGTATTACTATGCCAACTCCAAATTGTTGTGATAAAGAGTGCTGTTGATTTTAGCCTTTAACTCCTAAATGATTGTCATGTGTGATCTTTTGTATTGCTAATTCGTATTATCTGAAAAGGTTCACATGTGATAAGAAGGATTTTAAGAGTAATATTGATAAGTATGTATGTGCAGAGATCTCTGATAAAGAGAAAGATCCATATGGATATGCGGTTGTTAAACAATTTATGATACATGGTCCGTGCGGACCTAGATTTCAATCACCTTGCATGAAGGGTTCTAAACATACAAGGAATTTCTCAAAAAAGTATGATCAAAAACTTTATTCAACTCTAAAATATAATTTTTTTTTGTATTTAACTCTAATTTTTCTTTTTCTTTTTCAGGTGTTGTTCAAGTACAATGATTGATGATTGCGGATTTCCAATTTACAGGAGAAGAAAAAACAAACATACTATCAGAGTTAGAAATACAGATTTAGATAACCAGTGGGTGGTTCCTTTTAATAGGGATCTTTTGGTTCGATACCAGTGTCACATTAATGTTGAGATATGCAATCAGGGGTGTTGTATGAAATATCTTTTCAAATATTGTTTGAAGGGTCATGACCGTGCCACTGTGTTAGTACAGTCCGAAAAACAAAATGATCAACAATCTGGGGAGAAGAAAACAGTAAATGAGATTAAAACATACTTAGATGGGAGATAATTTATACTAAAAGAATTGTATTTTAATTTACTCACGATCTTATATTTATTTTGCTCTGAAAACTACTATTGATTCATGTATTTTTCTGATATGGATGTTTATTTTTATGTTGTAGTTTGATTTTTTTTAAGTTAGAATGCCTCTTATACATAAAATTTTTTATTTAAAACTTAATAACAAATCATACATTGAGCAACAACTACTCATACATTGTTTAGAATGCCATATATATATATATAACTATCTAATATTAATTACAAGACTTTATTTTTCTTTTATTTTTGATATTTAATCATTACAATTTGTTTTTTAATAACATAAATTTTAATGCCCTGCAAAGCGGGCAAATAATACTAGTTCATGTAATAATAAAAGAATGAAAGAGAATTCTTCATTCTACCATCACTCCGTTCATTCCATCATCTCATCTATTTTCCTTCCGTTTCCTTCATCGCCTCTCCACTCTCTCCATATTTTTATAACCAGTACTGAAAACTTAGAAATTAAAAAACAAAATAAACAAAACAACCTTTCAGTTTTTCAGATGCATTTGAATGACTTGGTGTATGAGTTCTCATCTTAAATTACTTTTAGACATAAACAACCTCTTACAATACTTTTTTTTTTCACTTTTCCCTTTTCTTTATAGAAAAAAATCATAGCCTTTCCTAATCTCTTTTTTAATTGATATTTTCACATACAAGTTAGTAGTATATAACACGCTAAATGACAAGTAAGCTAGACCTCGCAAAGCGAGGATCAAACCCACAGCCTCTTGTGTCATGTCTAAGTGTTTTACTCTTATTTATGCATGTAATAGTATATTTCAGGTTAAATACATTTTTAAATTAAAAAAGAAGTTAGTGGGCTAACATTAATAATTAGGTCAATATTGACAAAACCCCATTAAATAATGTAAACTTCCAATATATTTTAATTGATCATGTTATTTAAACTAATAAAAAAAGAGTAACACTCCAAATTGCAACAAAAAATTATTTTTAAAATGTTTTAGTGTATTAATTAAATCATAGAAATAAAGAGTTAAAATGCTTAGAAAGCTAAATGAACATAATTTTATAACTTAAAAATTGCATTAGACTATGACACCAAAAATATAGAAATTAGCAATTTGAAACCTAGTCCCGTTTAGTGTGTGGGAAATGGTAGCAGTAAATAATGAAGCTATTTGCATTTAGCTTTCCATCCAGTCTTTTTTTTGTTTTCTTTTCAATTTTCTTTTTCTTCAGCACTCACAAGAAGCATGTTCTCATAATTATTTTTTATTTAAAAAGGAAAAAAAATCTCATATTCACATAAAATTAGTTCCTTATTTTTAATGTCAATGTGTGTCCTTGATTTATAATATTTGAATCTCTTCAAATCGAAAGTGAAAAGCTGCCCTTAATATGAATAACAAAAGTTAGTCGTCCTCCAAAAAAAATCATCCTTGAGACAAATATCTACTGAAGTAATAATAATCTTGATAATATCCGAACGGATAATTACCAAATATGAATATTATAACCTTTGCATCCATATTCATTTATCATATATCAAATAATTTATCATATTCCAGATACTGATACAAATGGATTTTAAATTTTCTTCATTGATAGCCCTACTTTTATGAAGTTTTAGTAGTTTGTTAACAAACATATTTCTACAAAAACGTAAATCATTTTTTACATAGGCAATCATGTGCAAACTCAAGATTTAATGTGGAAGCTGTAACCAAAAACGATATATTTACCTCAGCCATTGCAATTGAATTCGTGAACGATATATTTACCTCTAACCATTGCAATAGATCTACAAACTCGTCCAATTTGTGTTGTAGTTTCCGATATAGTGCCAGACCTTCACACTCTTCAATTAGATGGTGTATTTTCTTTATGAGAGAGTCGGTTCAGTGACCTTGTCAAAAATTAGACTTGAGTTCTCCCTTTATACTGCTATTGCCATCAAAGAGCCGTTGGAGAATATGAAAGGAATATGGGAGAAAAATGGGCAGTTACCAAAATGTGGGGAGATAATTAGTCCTTACTAAATTTCCTTGATAAAATGGACCATCAATTTTTTTCTTAATAAATGGACCACTAATTTTTCAATAATAAATGGACCACAAATATTTTTTGAAAATTTGACTGGATTAATTTTGGAAATGACTTACAATCCAAATTTGACTGGATTAATTTTGGAATAGCTCACATTCCAAATTTTGACTGAATTAATTTTGGAACGGCTTACATTCTCCCACTTAATTTATTTAACTAGAGAGACTTCATATATGGATCATAGTGACAAACTCTCTTAGAGCGAGAATTATTCTACTATGTATCACATTATACACGATCTCTCATCACTTACGCTTTAACTTAATGAGTAAACCTTACGTTTACTTCAGGTCAAGACATAATGATATTTCTTAGAAGTAGTCATCAAATATGTGCGTATTTAAATTCAAATGAGAAATATCCAACTAAATGAGAAATTTCAATACAACTTAAATGACTGTATCAAATGACGGAACCAAGTCCTATTTTTACTACATGACCCTTGAAATTCTTAATTTTCATGCCTTTAGTAAAGGGATCGGCAACAATAAGCTCAGTGCTAATATGTTCAATGATCGCTTTCTTTTCTTGAACATGTTCCTTTATGGCCTGAAACTTTATGTCGATGTGTTTACTTCGACATTCACTATTGTTATTCTTAGCCATAAAAACAGCAGCTGAATTATCATAATACATTCTTATCGGGTGACAAATTGAGACCATAACTCGCAGCCCGAATATGAAACCTCTCAACCATACACCATGTGAGGTAGCCTCAAAACAAGAAACGAACTCGGCCTCCATTCTAGAAGTGGCCGTCAAGTATGCTTCGTACTCCTCTATGAAGCACCATTAGCTAGCATAAACACATATCATGAAGTGGATTTTTGTGAATCATGCAGCCACTGTAATCGGAGTCGGAGTAGCCTACCACTTCAAGGCTATTTGTCTGTCTATACATAAGCATGTAATCCTTAGTACCCTGTAGATATCTTAACATCTTCTTTGCAGCCTTCCAGTGATCAATCCCTGGGTTGCTTTGATATCTTCCTAACGCTCCAACTGCATATGCAATATCTGGTTTGGTACATACTTGAGCATACATTATGACGCAAACAGCTAAGCATAAGGAATGTTCTTCATTTGTTCCCTTTCAATGTCATTCCTAGGGCATTGGCCCAAACTAAACTGATCACTTTTCACAATTGGTGCTGCATTTAGTGAACAATTTTTGATTCTAAATCTTTCAAGCACTTTATTGATATAGTCCACTTGGGACAATCCCAAAATGCCTCGAGATCTATCTCTATGGATCTTTATGCCAATGACATATGATCCCTCTCTTATATCTTTCATATCAAAGTTACTTGAAGGAAATTGTTTCAGTTCATGTATCATCCCTTTATTATTGTTTGCAAGCAAAATGTCATCCACATACAACATAAGAAAACAAACTTTACTCACACTGACTTTAAGATATATACATTGATCCATGATATTTTCTTCAAAGCCGAATGAAGTAATTATTTCATGTAATTTTTTATACCGTTGGCGGGAGGCTTGTTTTAATCCATATATGGACTTATTTAGCTTACAAACTAAATGCTCACCATCCTTAGAGGAGAATACTTCAGGTTATTTCATAAAAACCTCTTCCTCTAAATCTCCATTTAGAAAAGCCGTTTTCACATCCATTTGATGTAGCTTGAAGTCAAAATGAGCTATTAATGCCATGACCACTCGGAAAGTGTAACAACCCGGAAATGCGAGCCAGTTTAAAATTTTTGTTTTGGCAATTTTAGCGAATTTTGATTATTTAAAATAGATTATTTTAAATAATATCAACGGGAAATTTATTTTGAATAGAATTAGAACGTATATTTATATACGTCGTCGTTAGAATATAAATAATTATACATAATTATAAATAGAATTGAAAATGGCGCGGTAGTTCGATAATTCGATTCCAAACTTCAATTGAATGTACCGGGTGCAAAACAATCCGGATTTTAGTGAAACCAAAAACATTAGGATCTAATTGAGAATATCTTTCCAACGAATCCTAAAAATTGAGATTTCATAGCGGGAATCAAAAGATATGTCCAGTTGAAAATTCTGAATAGTCGCTATGGAATTCAGGCCCTTAAAATAGCCATTTTGCAAACGACCTCGAATTTCGACGAAACCACTTTTGTTGGATCCGTGATGTCAAATTATTGCTAGATTCCAAATTTCATAATTTTTCGAATCAATATGTGAGCGTGGCAGAGGAAAACGCGTTTGACCAGTTTTAGTTGATTTTAATCAACTGGAAAATGGCCATTTTTCCAACGGTCTCAGAATTCGATGAAACTATTTTTGTTAGGACCGTATCGTCGATACGAAGCTAGAAAATATTTTTCTCGGATTTATCGTGTTAGTATGTGACCCCAGTAAATTGAAATATGCATTCAAATTCAATATATAGAGTTATATATTGATTTTGACGAAAACAGATCAAAACAGTCGAACTGGCTTACGATACATATCCCATTGTGTTTAGAATGGGGGTAATTAGCTATGGATGATAGGTGGTGGGCCTCGTTTTGAGGTCGAAAATAAAAGTTGCTTTTTGGAATTAAATAAAATAAATAAATAAAAACCTCTTCCCTCCTTCTATACCCTCTGCCCCCCCTGATTCATTTCTCAATGAGATAAAAAAAAGGGGCGACGGAGGGGGGGTGAACCGCCGCCGCGGCCACCAGGGGCGGCGCGCCTCCGGCGCCGCCATCCAGAAGAACCCGACCCCCTCCTCTTCTTCCTCCTTCTCCTCCTCTCTCGCCTTCATCTCCACCGCCTGGAACGCACCCAACAGGAAGCCGCCGCCCCCTAAACCCTAAGCCACCCACCTGCGCGCAGCCTCTTCCCCCCTCCTTCATCGAACCTGATCCCCCCTCCTCTTCCCTGCTCCTCCCACTTCCTCCGTTCTTCCCTCCTCTCTCCTACTGCAAACCGATGCCCCCACTTCGCGAACCCCCTCTTCAGTTTCGAAGGTGAATTTTAATTTAATTTCAGTTTTATTTTATATTGTAGAAGGATAAAAATATAACCTTTTATATTGTAGAAGGATAAAAATATAACCTTTTATATTGTAGAAGGAGAAAAATATAATCTTTTATATAGTATGAAGTATAAAAATGTGAATTTTATATATGTAATGAATACGGGCAACGAAAGTGACAAAAGAAGAAAAGGTGAAGATTTCCTATATATGATGTGGCGTGGAGTTGGGATAGCTTTGGTGAGAACTTCTCACTCTAAATTTCTTTTTCTAGTTATATATATATATATATATATATATATATATACTAGGATGCAGGCGGTGTTTAGTAGCATCCAACACCACTGTCCACAGACCATGGACTTGTTTGTTTGGTTGCATAGATTAGTTAGATTATTTGATTTGAAGTTGGTTGTTTGGTGAATTGAAATCGAATTGATTGATATGTGTGTGGCGTGGGCCATCACTAGACCGGGTATAAGGTTAGGCCTTGTCCCGTTTCTAGTATCGTGCCGTTATGCCGCCGAAATTTTCTAAAATAAGTTAGAAAAATAAAGATATCATTTTATTTAATAAATGAACCGAATAGAATATTCATAGGTTGAATAAAATAATTTGGTCGTTAAAAATATAAATTTTAACGTGAATGTGAATAAATAAACATTCATTTACAAACCGAACGGTTTGTTTATGTACACCTATTTGAAGGATATTGATTGGCACGATAAATTTTACACATCGCCCAACTGCACAAATAAAAATCTGTGTTTGATTGTTTGAAACCCCACACGGGTATTGGGATAATATATGACATACACTAATCCCAATAATTAGTTGTATGTCGATCGATTGACTGACAGGCTGTTATAAGCGTTAGATATCTATATTTGATGCTTATACAGTGTAGTGCACTTTGGATGATGGTTGATTATTTATCGTTGCTATTATATACATGTGTTGTATGGAATCCATGTAATTAACTTTATATGGTGATTGATTGGGCCTCATTCCAATCGGAAAAATAATGAATATTATAAAAGGTTCATGTGTTGACCGTACTCATCCGTTGAGATTAGTCATGTGTTGAACGAAATATTTTAACAATAAAATTTACATCTTTATCATATATAAAATTAGAAACTAACTGGAAAATAGATAAGATGAGGGGTCTCCTGGATATTGATCTAATGTTGGTTTCGGCCTTCGGGGTTAATATTTAGGGAATCGTTCTCTTACTAATTTACGGTTGGAGTCTGATTTGAAATCAAACGATAGATACCATAATTTTTATAAAATATATTAAATAACAAAAATAGTCACACGTGGACAGACTCATTCGTTGAGATTAGTCATGTGTTGACAAAAATATAGATTCACGTATTGAATAGAATAAATATTCATTTGTTGAATAGAATAATGAATTTATTGAAAACTATAAAGCCGTGTTGATTAGAGATGCGCAATTTTGATGCGAATGATATTTATATCGATTATATTCGTTTTATAATGAATATTGAAAAGAGATTTAAAAATTGAATATTTAGAAAAACGAATTCGAATTGAATTGAAAGAAAACGAATTCTAATTGAATTGAATAGAAAAACGAATTCGAATTGAATTGAATAGAAAACGAATTCGAATTGAATTGAATAGAAAACGAATTCGAATTGAATTGAATCGAAAACGAATTCGAATTGAATTGAATAAAAAACGAATTCGAATTGAATTAAATAGAAAACGAATTCGAATTAAATTGAATAGGAAATGAATTCAAATTTAATTGGAAATTTAATTGAATTGAAAATGAATTGAAATAGAATAAAAATCAATTCGAAATGAATTCAAATTGAATTGAAAATTTAATTGAATTGAAATGAATTCAAAACGAATTATATGGGATATTCAATTTTGATTCGAGATTGAATACGAAGTTGAATTTGTTTTGACAACGAATTGAAAACGATTTATAAAATTCATTTTAAAAGGAAATCGACGAAATATATATTATATATATTATATATATAATATAATGGCCTGAATAGAACGCGCCGCGCAGCGGCAGTTCGTGAATTTCAACCATTGATTTCGAACGGACATTACGGGAGATCCGACCGTCGGATTCTCCTAAAACCGGAATCGTTGGATTCGTATCGAAAAGAGCGTTCTAACGAATATTAGAAATTTGAAATCTAACGGTTGGATTTGGAGATACGTCCAAATCAAATTTAGAAAAGGTTGCTGTATGTGCAGTTCGATGGCCGTTGATGGAAATCGACTGTACGGGCCTTGATAAAATTATTAAAAATAGTAATAATTTGTGTAAAATCATAAGAAATGATTTGGGAAAAATTGGGATGAAAAACTCCATATTTGAAAAGGTAATAATAGATTTTTATCGAAATGAACTAGTTTTGAACTAAAATTAAAACCCAATTATTTTTAAATAAATAAATTGGATTTGAAATGGGTTGTAAATAGAGTTGATTTGTGGGTTTATCGTGAAGGGTGTTTTAAATGACACTTGTTCTTTAACCCGATAATAAATAGAATGTGATTTGGGTTTGTCATGAACTGTTTTTTAAATGACATTAGTTCTTTAACCCAGTAAAAGGAGTTTTAATGAATCTGTAATTAGATTGAAATGTGAATTGATAATCTAAATTATCAAATTTAGAAAGTGAGCGAGAATTTAGTATTACTAGTTTTGCTCCAAAACGATAGTCAAATCTTTAATTAGATTTGAACGTGGAATGGTAATTAATTTTACCGATAACTCCGTGGTATTAGATATGGAGTATTACCAGTTTTGCTCCAAAACGATAGTCAAATCTTTAATTAGATTTGAACGTGGAATGGCAATTAATTTTACCGATAACTCTGTGGTATTAGATATGGAGTATTACCAGTTTTGCTCCAAAACGATAGTCAAATCTTTAATTAGATTTGAACGTGGAATGGTAATTTATTTTACCTATAACTCCGTGGTATTAGATATGGAGTATTACCAGTTTTGCTTCATGGGATGAATAGGTTGGGATTGGGAAATAAAATAAATAATTACTTCGGTGTGGTTCGCTAATCCCGACTAGTTTGGAAAATCATAATTTGGTTTGAAATGTCATTCAAAGGAATATTAAAGAATAAATTTAAAGAATTTATCTTTGATAAAATTAATGGGAACCTTTCCCTAAGAATTGAAATTTAGAAACTAGCTGTAGGTTAGTTAAGAAGAATGGTTTCCTGGGTATTGATCTGATGTTGGTTTCGGCCTTCGGGGTTAATATTTAGGAAATTCCTCTCTTAATGATTTACGGTTAGTGACTGCTGAATTGAAATGAGGCGTATGTTGTGTTGGTGTAACATTTGTTTACTATATACGCGGGTTGTTCGGAAAGGCCGGGTTTATACCCATTCTGAATAACCGATTTGACGATATGTCGAAGACGAAGACGGTGGTTGAAGACCGGAAGTCTTCACATCGTTTGGGTGATTACTAATGATCATGATTGGGCTGTACACCCAAGATGAGAGAATCAGTTGGTGGTCGTCCAGACGTACTTGGAGATTGATGGATATGCGAGGAAAGTGCCTCCGATTTCGTTCAGACCCAGAACGAACTTGTAAATGGATTGTGTGTCTGACATTGGATTTTATTCTGTGTTGATTAATTTCTGTTAAATATATATCTGTTTGGCGGCGGAGAATTTATTCTCTTGCTTAACTCCCTTCTCTGAAACGTACGAGCTTAGAGGTTATATATCGATAGATATCAATCAAATGGCATGAATTGCCTGTGTGGCACACTTAGTTGCATGGATCAAGGCTTCTGTTGAAAAGCAAAGTCTTGTGGTTGATAATCAAAGCACGGCCTACGTGGAAGCTTTGTGTATTGCGTGGATTCGCGAGCCTCACACCTCGGTATGAGTCAAAAACTGGATGAGGACCCATGGAGTGCACGACATTTCTTTCTAGCTATGGGTGGTGTCAGTGACCTACCAGCCCTGACATTTATATACTTCTCACCTATGTGGTTTGGATGCGAGGCGCCTTGATTATAGGTCCTATAGGGCCGGGAAACGTGTGTTCAGGAATAATTAATCCTCAAACGTAAGAGAGGACCGGTCTTGGAGGATCCTGGGGGTTGCCCAAAGTGTGTAGTCCTGAGGCATTTGCGAGAGTGTCTCGAAGCGGAGAGGAGCTTGCCCCTTGCCTCGACTCATGACGGAAATCCAATTTCCAATATGTGTATTTCGGTTTTATTTGTAGAGCCTAGTATGGCGACATAGTGGGATGAGGCGCTTATGCTGTCTATGATTTATATTTATGATTGAAATTGTTTTGACACTATACACTTATTATGGTATCAAATGATTTGTTTTTAAAGGAACCAAGCATATTTAGCTGTTATAAGGTAAATCCCTATCCTCCGGCTTGCGTTGCATTGTGTGATGGGACCTGGGTCTTATAATAGCTTCATTTTTCGAAAAATCATTGCGTTGTTTATTCTATGCACTAGTATTCTTGGGGGGAAACCCGTTCCGTGTTATACGGCGTGGTCCCTTGAATTACTCTCTTTTAAAGTAAAGTTTTAAATAACTGTTTTAGTTCTCACACCATTCACATGACTGACCCGGAGTTTATTATTTTAACCTAAACTCTGGGTGCCCTTATTTTCGACACCAGCAGCTAGTAGTTTTGGTTTTGCAGATTTATTTTCACAGGATCCTGATTTACAGCTGGAACGATGCTCGGAAAGCTTTGTATCCGTGTATCACTTTCAGTTGTGTTTTGTATTATTTTCCGCTGCTATGTAATTTATTGTAATCTCTGATATTTATTGAATGTATAGTATTCATTTATACTCTGTATATTCTTGTATCTGATGGAATTGTTGTAATAGCAATGAAATGCTCTTCTGTCTGCGTTCTTTTTTGTGTTGTTCTCAAGGTAATCCGCTCTTTCCTTCACGGCGAAGTTACGGGCTATCACAGTTGGTATCAGAGCTTTGGTTTACAGAGCTCGAGAACAAGACACCTTAGAACCATACAAAAGAATTCATCAGATATTGGATTAGTAATATCCAATTAGAATGACTCGATAGAGATAGGATCAGTAGTATCCTAGAACGGGTGTGAAGAGTATATTTTTCAAAGGAAAACAAATTTTGTTTTGAAATTTAAATCATTTATACGTATTTGAATGTTTATTTATATTGAATTTGGATAATCCAATATATAAAGATTTCACGTATACGCGTCATGAACGTATATTCGAAGTTTTAATATACTGGATAGATATAGAATCACACTCTAGTTGCTCGGGGATGATTCTGATTAGGCTGCAGCGTTATCAGTATTTATATTCGAGTGACGAAGGTGTGATTTCTATATATTTCCATTAGACTGGTGTGAGAACCAAAATATAGCTAGAATACATTGTTGTGAATTGGCATCAAAAACATGATTTTCTGTATATGTATATATATCAAAATTATGAATTTGAAACTCTAATTCACTAATAGATTGATGTTTGTGTTGTTTGTCTATTTGTTTGATAATTTTGAACCATTTAGCCTAATTGAATCAAATATTGAATTGTATTGAAAATTGGTCGCATTTACTTGCATATACAAGTACTTACATTGAACAGGTCAAAGCAAGGAGGCTAGAGCTGAAGAATAAAATTTGTTTGCCTGACAAATAGGTACATGTTTACCATAATTTCTGTTTTGTTTGGGTGATGATGATTTTATGAGCCGATTGCTAGCCGCTTGGCTTTTTCTTTTTCTTTTTGAGATCAGAAGGCCTATATGGCAATTTCGGGATTTTCCCGTTGCTCCCGGTGCAGGGGAGGTTATGGCGAAATTTTTCGAAAATTTAGGGTGTTAGCCAAATTTTTGAAAAATTTGAAAAGTTCTTAGAAACGGAAAAGTTGAAGAACTTAAGCCGTAGTCAAAACAATGAAAGTTAAGTTGATTTGTTAAACAACTTTCGGCTTCGTTCCTTTTCGGCTTCCATTGTTATGTTCCTCTTCGGCCTTTGATTTAGAGAAGATTAGAATATCTTCAATACAAACCAGAACAAATTTATTCAATTAAATCACACATTGAACTGATTAGAAAATAGTTAGAAATATATACTTGTGCGTTATATATATTTGAACAGGAAATTGGATAGCTGTTGAGTAAAGAATTTATTTGCGTGCCCGACAAATAGGTAAACCTTAATGAGTTGGATGCGGACTTTTATTACTATATCAACTCCTGCGAGTGCCATTGGATGCGGAGTGCTGGTTATTCTGTGTGTAATTAATAAATGTCGCCATAGGATAGCAACAATTAATTTTGAACTACACTGCATGGCATACTTCCTGAAGATGGCATACTTCTTAATATCGCATACTTCATCATATACCACCCAAGCATTTGGAGCTTGTGTGACGAGATGGGAGATTTACCATACGAGCGAGAGGCTTGTATGGCGATGACTATATATTACAGGTTGAATTGATGACAGATATGGACTATATATTACAGGTTGAACTGATGACTGATATGGACAATATAAAATTGTAACGATAAAATTGCCAAATTAATAAAAAAAACCCACACGGGTCTAGAGTTGACAATAATCACGTCTCTCTAGTTATTAGATACGACACATGGACTATTTATTTCCCACACGGGACGAGGTGACGAGGATTTATCCTCTGGAGCATTTAAAATACACACTCGCTCAGGCTTTGACAGGGTGACGAGAATTTATTTTCTGGAGTTATTATCAATACACGCTCCCCTGCAAACACCAGAATATGTCACTATAAATATGTGTATGCTTATTAGGATTTATTGGGTACCTAATACGGCCCAATAAATTTCCAAACCTCTCCCCGTACAAAGGAGGTTATGGCGAAATTTTTCGAAAATTCCGGGTGTTAGCCAAATTTTTGAAGAATTTGAAAATTCTCAGAAACTGAAGAGTTGGAGAATGGAAGCCAGATCGAACGTAGAGTTTATTAATCAAACCACTTTCGACTTCGTTCCTTTTCGGGGACAAAAAGTTTTAAGTGGGGGAGAATGTAACAACCCGGAAATGCGAGCCAGTTTAAAATTTTTGTTTTGGAAATTTTAGCAAATTTTGATTATTTAAAATAGATTATTTTAAATAATATCGACGAGAAATTTATTTTGAATAGAATTAGAACGTATATTTATATATGTCGTCGTTAGAATATAAATAATTATATATAATTTTAAATAGAATTGAAAATGGCGCGGTAGTTCGATAATTCGATTTCAAACTTCAATTGAATGTACCAGGTGCAAAACAATCCGGATTTTAGTGAAACCAAAAATATTAGGATCTAATTGAGAATATCTTTCCAACGAATCCGAAAAATTGAGATTTCATAGTGGGAATCAAAAGATATGTCCACTTGAAAATTCTGAATAGTCGCTATGGAATTCAGGCCCTTAAAAATAGCCATTTTGCAAACGACCTCGGATTTCGACGAAACCACTTTTGTTGGATCCGTGATGTCAAATTATTGCTAGATTCCAAATTTCATAATTTTTCAAATCAATATGTGAGTGTGACAGAGGAAAACGCATTTGACTAGTTTTAGTTGATTTTAATCGACTGGAAAATGGCCATTTTTCCAACGGTCTCAGAACTCGACGAAACTAGTTTTGTTAGGACCGTATCGTCGATACGAAGCTAGAAAATATTTTTCTGGGATTTATCGAGTTAGTATGTGACCCCAGTAAATTGAAATGTGCGCTCAAATTCAATATATAGAGTTATATATTGATTTTGACGAAAACAGATCAAAACAGTCGAACCGGCTTAGGATACATATCCCATTGTGTTTGGAATGGGGGTAATTAGCTATGGACGACAGGCGGTGGGCCTCGTTTTGAGGTCGAAATAAAAGTTGCTTTTTGGAAATAAATAAAATAAAATAAAATAAATAAAACCCTCTTCCCTCCTTCTATACCCTCTGCCCCCCCTCGATTCATTTCTCAACGAGATAAAAAAAAGGGCGACGGGGGGGGGGGGGGGGGGGGGGTGAACCGCCGCCGCGGCCACCAGGGGTAGCGCGCCTCCGGTGCCGCCATCCAGAAGAACCCGACCCCCTCCTCTTCTTCCTCCTTCTCCTCCTCTCTCGCCTTCATCTCCTCCGCCTGGACCGCACCCAACAGGAAGCCGCCGCCCCCCTAAACCTAAAGCCACCCACCTGCGCGCAGCCTCTTCCCCCCTCCTCCTTCATCGAACCCGATCCCCCCTCCTCTTCCCTGCTCCTCCCACTTCCTCTGTTCTTCCCTCCTTCTCTCTCCTGCTGCAAACCGACGCCCCCACTTCGCGAACCCCCTCTTCAATTTCGAAGGTGAATTTTAATTTAATTTTAGTTTTATTTTATATTGTAGAAGGATAAAAATATAACCTTTTATATTGTAGAAGGATAAAAATATAACCTTTTATATTGTAGAAGGAGAAAAATATAATCTTTTATATAGTATGAAGTATAAAAATGTGATTTTTATATATGTAGTGAATACGGGTAACGAAAGTGACAAAAGACGAAAAGGTGAAGATTTCCTACATATGAAGTGGCGTGGATTTGTGTAATAACCCGAAAATCTGGGCCAGTTAAAAATTTTTATTTTGGCCATTTTAGCGAATTTTGATTATTTAAAATGAATTATTTTAAATAATATCGACGAGAAATTTATTTTGAATAAAATTCGAACGTATATATTATATACGCCGTCGTTAGAATATAAATATTTATATATAATTATAAATAGAATTGAAAATGGCGCGGTAGTTCGATAATTCGATTTCAAACTTCAATTGATTGTACCGGGTGCAAAACAATCCGGATTTTAATGAAACCAAAAATAATGGAATCTAATAGTGAATATCTTTCCAACGAATCCGGAAAATCGAGATTTCATATCGGGAATCAAAAGATATGTCCAGTTGAAAATTCTGAATAGTCGCTATGGAATTCAGGCCCTTAAAAATGGACATTTTGCAAACGACCTCGGATTTCGACGAAACCAGTTTTGTTGGGTCCGTGATGTAAAGTTATTGCTAGGTTTCAAATTTCATAATTTTTCGAATCAATATGTGAGCGTGGCAAAGGAAAACGTGGTTTGACCATTTCAGTTGATTTTAATCGACTGGAAATTGGCCATTTTTCCAACGGTCTTAGAATTCGACGAAACTAGTTTTGTTAGGACCGTATCGTCAATACGAAGCTAGAAAATATTTTTCGGGAATTTTTCTAGTTAGTATGTGACCCTGGTAAATTGAAATGCGCGTTCAAATTCAATATATAGAGTTATATGTTGATTTTAACGGAAACTGATCGAAACGATCAAATCAGCTTGCGATACATATCCCATTGTGTTCGGAATGTGGGTAATACGCTAAGGACGACAGGCGGTGGACCTCGTTTAGAGGTCGTTTGTGAAAGTCAACCTTCTTGCAATTAAAAATAAAAATAAATTAAATAATATAACTTTTATAATAACCCCCCCCCCCTCCATTCCTCTTCCCCGTTCAGAAAAATAAAAAAAAAAGAAAAAAAGAAAAGAAAAAGCCAAATCGACGGAGCCACCCTCGTCGTTGCCTGTGCCGCCAGTCGGAGACGCCCCCCCTCTTCTTCCTCCGCCGCCTTCCTTCTCTCCCCTCGATCCTCCGTCAAATCGAACCCCCCACCTCGCGAGCCCCTAGCCCTAGCCGCACTACCAGCCGACCCCACAAACCCGACGCCGACCATCGCGGGGACCCCCCCCTCCAGCTTCTCCTCCTCCTCGATTCCCTCCTCCCGCTCCCTCTTCCCACCGCGAGAACCCCAGATTCAAGACCGCCGCCACCTGCTAGGACCGGCTCCGACCAGAGTAGCCCCCCCGTAAGTTTTTAAATTTATTTACTTTACTTTTATTTTAAAAACTGATTTTATAATGAATTTATAAACTGATTTTTAGAATTTATAAACTGATTTTTAGAATTTATAAACTGATTTATAAAGGATTTAAACTTCAAAAGGTAAAAACGGATTTTTAAAAGAAGTTAAAACTGATTTTGTTTTAAAGTAAAAATCAGATTTTTATATATTGAAAGTAAAAATAAAAATAGAATTTTTGTATATTGAACTTCGATAGAATTTTTATATATTGAACTTCGATAGAATTTTTATATATTGAACTTCGATAGAATCTTTATATATTGAACTTCGATAGAATTTTTATATATTGAACTTCGATAGAATTTTTATATATTGAACTTCGATAGAATTTTTATATATTGAACTTCGATAGAATTTTTATATGTTGAACTTCGAATTAAAAATATGATTTTTATATGTTGAACTTCGAATTAAAAATATGATTTTTATATGTTGAACTTCGAGTTAAAAATATGATTTTTATATGTTGAACTTCGAATTAAAAATATGATTTTTATATGTTGAACTTCGAATTAAAAATATGATTTTTATATGTTGAACTTCGAGTTAAAAATATGATTTTTATATGTTGAACTTCGAATTCGAGTTAAAAATATGATTTTTATATGTTGAACTTCGAATTAAAAATATGATTTTTATATGTTGAACTTCGAATTAAAAATATGATTTTTATATATTGAACTTCGAAATAAAAATATGATGTTTATATATTGAATAGCGAAGTAAAAACTCGATTTTTACGTAGGTAGTGAAAGCGGGCGACGAAGGTAGCAAAAAGGCGAGAACGAAGAAGATCTATATCAAAGTAGAGTCAAGATGATTGGATAGCTATATGTGAGAATTTCTCACCTTTCAATTTCATTTTCTAGTTATATATATATACTAGGATGCAGACGGTGCTTAGTAGCACCCGACACAATCGTCCACAGACCATGGACTTGTTTGTTTGGTTGCATAGATTAGTTGGATTATTTGTTTGAATTGAATTGTTTGGTGAGATGAAATTGATTTGATTGATGTGTGAATGGCGTGGGCCTTCACTAGACCGGGGATAAGGCTAGGCCTCGTCCCGTTTCTAGTATCGTGCCGTTATGCCGCCGAAATTTTCTAAAATAAGTTAGAAAAATAAAAATATCATTTTATTTAAAGAATGAACTGAATAGAAATTCATATGTCGGAATAAAATGTTTTGTCGTTAAAAATATAATTTTTAACGTGAAAAGTGAATAAAATAAAATATTCATTTACAAACCGGACGGTTTGTTTGTGTACACCTATTTGAAAGACATTGATTGGGACGATAAATTTCGCACATCGCCCAACTGCACAAATAAAATCTGTGTTTGATTGTTTGAAACCCCACACGGGTGTTGGGATGAAATTTGAAGTTCACTCATCCTGATTGATTAAATATGTCGATCGATTGATTGACAGGCTGTTATAAGCGTTAGATATCTATATTTGATGCTTATACAGTGTAGTGCACTTTGGTTGATGGTTGATTATTTTTCAATGCTATTATACATGTGTTGTATGAAAATCCATATAATTAACTTTATATGGTAATTGATTGGGCCTCATTCCAGTTTTAAAATAGAAATATTTGAAATAGAAATATTCGAAATGGAATATTTGAAAATATTAATATATGAAGCCGGGTTGATTAGATTGACGCCATTTTGACGTGAACGATATTTATATCGATTTTAAAATGATTTCGAAATGAAATGAATTGAAAACGATTTCGAAATGAATTGAATTGAAAACGATTTCGAAATGAATTGAATTGAATTGAAAACGATTTCGAAATGAATTGAATTGAAAACGATTTCGAAATGAATTGAATTGAAAACGATTTCGAAATGAATTGAATTGAATATGAATTCAAATTGAATTGAAATTTGAATTGAATAGAAATGAATTTTAAAACGAATTTATAAAGAAGAATTCAATTTTGAATTGAATTGAAATGGAAGTTGAAATTGCTTTTGAAACGAATTTAAAACTGTTTATATAATTCGTTTTAAATAGAAATCGACGAAATATATATTATATATAATATATATATAATATAATGGCCTGAATAGAACGCGCCGCGCCGCGGCAGTTCGTGAATTTCGACCATTTATTTCAAATGGACATTACGAGAGATCCGACCGTCGGATTCTCCTAAAACCGGAACCGTTGGGTTCGTATCGAAAAGTGCTTTCTAACGAATGTGATAATTAGAAATCTAACGGTTGGATTTGGAGTTATGTCCAAATCAAATTCGAAAAAGGTCGCTGTAAGTGCAGTTCGATGACCATTGATGGAAATCGACTATACGGGCCTTGATAAAATTATTAAAAATAGTAATAATTTGTGTAAAATCATAAGAAATGATTTAGAAAGGATTGGGATGAAAAACTCCATATTTGAAAGGATAAAAATAGATTTTTATCGAAATGAACTAGTTTTGAACTAGAATTATAATTCTATTTATTTTTAAATAAATAAATTGGAATTGAAATGGTTTTTAAAATAACCAGAATTTCCAATGATTGCATTGGAGCGGATTTGAATCGAAATTGTCTTCGGAATATTTCGATGTTGGAATTCGTGATTATACAGATGTTGTTATGGAAATTTGAAAGATATATATATATTTATATCGTTATTTCCGATACGACATTTGTTAATCGTAGAATTTGATATTGAATATAAGCCGATATATTTTCTATTCAGAGCCTTGTATTGAATATCAAATGTGATTTGGGTTTGTCGTGAATGGTGTCTTCACTAACACTGTTCTTGAACCCAGTTGAGAAATGATTAAATCTTTTTATTTAGATTTAATGAAGTGTACCAATTAAATAATATTTAATTGGAATTGAATTGATATTGATTTTTGGGTTTATCGTGAACAGTGTTTTAAAGAACACTCGTTCTTTAACCCGATAATTAATGAATGTGATTATGGGTTTATCGTGAACTGTGTTTTTAAATGACACTGATTCTTTAACCCAGTTAAAGATTAAAACTAAGTGGAGTTTTAATGAATCTTTAATTAGATTGAAAAGATCGAAAATGGAGTATCACCAGTTTTACTCCAAGCGATAGTTAAATCTTTAATTAGATTTGAACGTGAAATGGTAATTGAATTTACCGATAACACTGTGGTGTTAGATATGAAGTACTATCAGTTTTACTTCATGGGATGAATAGGTTGGGATTGGGAAAATAAAATAAATGATTACTTCGGTGTGGTTCGCTAATCCCGACTAGTTTGAATTGATATTCAAAGAATAAATTCAAAGAATTTATCTTGGATAAAATTAATGGGAACTTTTCCCAAAGTATAGGAATATTTGAATAAAAGAATATTCTGAATTGGAATGAGGCGTATGTTGTGTTTGTGTAACACTTTTATAATATATACGCGAGTTATTCAGAAAGACCGGGTTTATCCCATTCTGAATAACTGATTCGACGTGGTGTCGAAGATGAAGACGATGGTCGAAGACCGGAAGTCTTCACGTCGTTTGGGTGATTACTGATGATCTTGATTGGGCTGTACACCCAAGAAGATGGAAACAGTTGGCGATCGTCCAGACGTACTTGGAGATCGATGGGTATGCGGGGTAGGTGCCTCCGGTTTCGTTCAGACCCAGAACGGACTTGTAAATGGACTGTGTGTCTGACATTGGATTTTAGTCTGTGTGATTGATTTCTATTAAATATATATCTGTTTGGCGGCGGAGAATTTATTCTCTTGCTTAACGCCCTTCTCTGAGACGTACGAGCTCAGGGGTTATATGTTGATGGATATCAAACGCATGGAGTGAATTGCCTGTGTGGCATGCCTAAGTGGCAATTGATCGAGGCTTCTGTTGAAAAGCAAAGTCTTGTGGTGATGATCAAAGCACGGCCTTTGTGGCGTAGCTTTGTGTAACGTTTACTTCGCGTGTTTCACACCCGGTATGAACCAAAAACGGGAGACGGACCTCAGGGAGGGCATGCGTTTCTTTCTAGTTAGAAGTGGCATCAGTGGTTTTACACGCCCTGACGAGTTTGACTTATGTGGTTGTTGCTGTTGCGAGGCGCCTCGGTTTGATCGGACGATCCGGGTCCGATGGAGTCATTCGTTGGCTCGTTTACGCCCCATAGGGCGGGGGAACGCATGTTCAGGGTTTAAGTTTAATCCACATCGGTGGACCGGCCCTGACGATCCAAAGGCTTGACAGAGTACTTGCCTGAGGCTCGGGCTAGACAGTCTCGAATCGGTAGAGGACGATCCCTGGCCTCGGTTCATTGATGGAAATCCAATTTCCAAATACGACATTTGCGGTTTTGATTGTAAACTTATATATGGCGACATAGTGTTATGGGCCATTCATGCCGCCTATGATTGATACTTATGATTTGAAGTGTTTTATACACTATGCACTTATAATAGTATCAAATGATTTGTTTTAAACGTATCAAGCATTCTTTGGCTGTTATAAGGGAAAACCCTATCCTCGGCTGCGTTGCATTGTGTGATGGGACCTGGGTCTTATAACAGCTTCATTTTTCTTTATTTAGCATTGCGCTGTTTGTTTTATGCACTGGTATTCTTGGGAGGAAACCCGTTCCGTGTTATACGGCGTGGTCCCTTGATTTACCTAACTTTTAAAATAAAGATTAACTGTTTTAGTTCTCACACCAGTCACATGACTGACCTGGAGTTTATTGTTTTAACCTAAACTCTGGGTGCCCCTATTTCGACACGGGCAGCTAGTAGTTTCGGTTTTGCAGATTCATATTCACAGGATCCTGGTTTACAGCTGGAACGATATCCGGAAAGCTTTGTATCCGTATATCTCATTCTAGTTGTGTATTGTATTATTTTCCGCTGCTATGTATTTAAATGTTATTGAAACCTCTGATATTTCTGTGTAATATTCATTTATACTCTGTATATTCTTGTAATCTGATGCATTGTTGTAATATACAATGAAATGTTCTTTTGTATGCGTTCTGTTTTGTCGTGTTCTCAAACGATAGGGCGTTTCGAGCGGCCTGGATCGGTTTAGCGACTGGTTCGGACCGAGCGAAATTCCTTCTCGTCACAGTTGGTATCAGAGCTTTGGTTTACAAAGCTCAGAGAACAAGGCACATTAGAACCATACGAAAGAATTCATCAGATATTGGATTAGTAATATCCAATGGGAATGACTCGTTAGAGATAGGATTAGTAGTATCCTAGAACGAGTGTGAAGAGTATATTTTTCAAATGAAAACAATTTTTGTTTTGAAAATTTAAATCAATTATTCGTATCTGATTATCTATTTATATTGAGTTGGGCAGTCCAGTATATAAAGATTTTGCGTATACGTCTGATCCGCGTGTATTCGAAGTTTCAATATATTGGATAGATATAGAATCATACTCTAGTGGCCCGAAGATGATTCTGATGGTTGAGTACTCATCGTCAGAATTTATATTCGTGTGACGAAGGTGTGATATCTATATATTTCCATTAGACTGGTGTGAGAACCAAAAATTAGATAGGGCCTATTGTTGTGATTTGGCATCAAAAATTTGATTTTGGTATATGTATTAAAATTATGAATTTGAAAAGCTAATCAACTAATTGATTGATGTTTGTGTTGTTTGTTTATTTGTTTGATAATTTTGAACCATTTAGCCTAATTGAATCACATATTGAATTATATTGAGACTTGGTCGCATTTGCTTGCATATACATATATATCATTGAACAGGTCATAGCAAGGAGGCTAGAGCCGAAGAATAAAATTTGTTTGCCCGACAAATAGGTACATGTTTACTACATAATTTCCTGTTTTGTTTGGGTGATGAGGATTTTGTGAGCCTATTGGCTAGCCGCTTGGCTTTTTCTTTTTCTTTTTGAGATCTGAAGGACCGGGGAAGCTATTTGAAATTCCCCGATGCTCCCGGTGCAGGGGAGGTTATGGCGAAATTTTTCAAAAATTTAGGGTGTTAGCCAAATTTTTGAAATTTTTGAAAATTCTCAGAAACTAAAGAGTTGGAGAATGGAAGCCAGATCGAACATAGAGTTGATTAATCAAACCACTTTCGACTTTGTTCCTTTTCGGGGACGAAAAGTTTTAAGTGGGGGAGATTGTAATAACCCGAAAATCTGGGCCAGTTTAAAATTTTTATTTTGGCCATTTTAGCGAATTTTGATTATTTAAAATGAATTATTTTAAATAATATCGACGAGAAATTTATTTTGAATAAAATTCGAACGTATATATTATATACGCCGTCGTTAGAATATAAATATTTATATATAATTATAAATAGAATTGAAAATGGCGCGGTAGTTCGATAATTCGATTTCAAACTTCAATTGATTGTACCGGGTGCAAAACAATCCGGATTTTAATGAAACCAAAAATAATGGAATCTAATAGTGAATATCTTTCCAATGAATCCGGAAAATCGAGATTTCATATCGGGAATCAAAAGATATGTCCAGTTGAAAATTCTGAATAGTCGCTATGGAATTCAGGCCCTTAAAAATGGACATTTTGCAAACGACCTCGGATTTCGACGAAACCAGTTTTGTTGGGTCCGTGATGTAAAGTTATTGCTAGGTTTCAAATTTCATAATTTTTCGAATCAATATGTGAGCGTGGCAAAGGAAAACGTGTTTTGACCATTTCAGTTGATTTTAATCGACTGGAAATTGGCCATTTTTCCAACGGTCTTAGAATTCGACGAAACTAGTTTTGTTAGGACCGTATCGTCAATACGAAGCTAGAAAATATTTTTCGGGAATTTTTCTAGTTAGTATGTGACCCTGGTAAATTGAAATGCACGTTCAAATTCAATATATAGAGTTATATGTTGATTTTAACGGAAACTGATCGAAACGATCAAATCAGCTTGCGATACATATCCCATTGTGTTCGGAATGTGGGTAATACGCTAAGGACGACAGGCGGTGGACCTCGTTTAGAGGTCGTTTGTGAAAGTCAACCTTCTTGCAATTAAAAATAAAAATAAATTAAATAATATAACTTTTATAATAACCCCCCCCTCCATTCCTCTTCCCCGTTCAGAAAAATAAAAAAAAAAGAAAAAAAAAAGAAAAAGCCAAATCGACGGAGCCACCCTCGTCGTTGCCTGTGCCGCCAGTCGGAGACGCCCCCCCTCTTCTTCCTCCGCCGCCTTCCTTCTCTCCCCTCGATCCTCCGTCAAATCGAACCCCCCCACCTCGCGAGCCCCTAGCCCTAGCCGCACTACCAGCCGACCCCACAAACCCGACGCCGACCATCGCGGGGACCCCCCCCCTCCAGCTTCTCCTCCTCCTCGATTCCCTCCTCCCGCTCCCTCTTCCCACCGCGAGAACCCCAGATTCAAGACCGCCGCCACCTGCTAGGACCGGCTCCGACCAGAGTAGCCCCCCCGTAAGTTTTTAAATTTATTTACTTTACTTTTATTTTAAAAACTGATTTTATAATGAATTTATAAACTGATTTTTAGAATTTATAAACAGATTTTTAGAATTTATAAACTGATTTATAAAGGATTTAAACTTCAAAAGGTAAAAACGAATTTTCAAAAGAAGTTAAAACTGATTTTGTTTTAAAGTAAAAATCATATTTTTATATATTGAAAGTAAAAATAAAAATAGAATTTTTGTATATTGAACTTCGATAGAATTTTTATATATTGAACTTCGATAGAATTTTTATATATTGAACTTCGATAGAATTTTTATATATTGAACTTCGATAGAATTTTTATATATTGAACTTCGATAGAATTTTTATATATTGAACTTCGATAGAATTTTTATATGTTGAACTTCGAATTAAAAATATGATTTTTATATGTTGAACTTCGAATTAAAAATATGATTTTTATATGTTGAACTTCGAGTTAAAAATATGATTTTTATATGTTGAACTTCGAATTAAAAATATGATTTTTATATGTTGAACTTCGAATTAAAAATATGATTTTTATATGTTGAACTTCGAGTTAAAAATATGATTTTTATATGTTGAACTTCGAATTAAAAATATGATTTTTATATGTTGAACTTCGAATTAAAAATATGATATTTATATATTGAACTTCGAAATAAAAATATGATATTTATATATTGAATAGCGAAGTAAAAACTCGATTTTTACGTAGGTAGTGAAAGCGGGCGACGAAGGTAGCAAAAAGGCGAGAACGAAGAAGATCTATATCAAAGTAGAGTCAAGATGATTGGATAGCTATATGTGAGAATTTCTCACCTTTCAATTTCATTTTCTAGTTATATATATATACTAGGATGCAGACGGTGCTTAGTAGCACCCGACACAATCGTCCACAGACCATGGACTTGTTTGTTTGGTTGCATAGATTAGTTGGATTATTTGTTTGAATTGAATTGTTTGGTGAGATGAAATTGATTTGATTGATGTGTGAATGGCGTGGGCCTTCACTAGACCGGGGATAAGGCTAGGCCTCGTCCCGTTTCTAGTATCGTGCCGTTATGCCGCCGAAATTTTCTAAAATAAGTTAGAAAAATAAAAATATCATTTTATTTAAAGAATGAACTGAATAGAAATTCATATGTCGGAATAAAATGTTTTGTCGTTAAAAATATAATTTTTAACGTGAAAAGTGAATAAAATAAAATATTCATTTACAAACCGGACGGTTTGTTTGTGTACACCTATTTGAAAGACATTGATTGGGACGATAAATTTCGCACATCGCCCAACTGCACAAATAAAATCTGTGTTTGATTGTTTGAAACCCCACACGGGTGTTGGGATGAAATTTGAAGTTCACTCATCCTGATTGATTAAATATGTCGATCGATTGATTGACAGGCTGTTATAAGCGTTAGATATCTATATTTGATGCTTATACAGTGTAGTGCACTTTGGTTGATGGTTGATTATTTTTCAATGCTATTATACATGTGTTGTATGAAAATCCATATAATTAACTTTATATGGTAATTGATTGGGCCTCATTCCAGTTTTAAAATAGAAATATTTGAAATAGAAATATTCGAAATGGAATATTTGAAAATATCAATATATGAAGTCGGGTTGATTAGATTGACGCCATTTTGACGTGATCGATATTTATATCGATTTTAAAACGATTTCGAAATGAAATGAATTGAAAACGATTTCGAAATAAATTGAATTGAAAACGATTTCGAAATGAATTGAATTGAATTGAAAACGATTTCGAAATGAATTGAATTGAAAACGATTTCGAAATGAATTGAATTGAAAACGATTTCGAAATGAATTGAATTGAATATGAATTCAAATTGAATTGAAATTTGAATTGAATAGAAATGAATTTTAAAACGAATTTATAAAGAAGAATTCAATTTTGAATTGAATTGAAATGGAAGTTGAAATTGCTTTTGAAACGAATTTAAAACTGTTTATATAATTCATTTTAAATAGAAATCGACGAAATATATATTATATATATAATATAATGGCCTGAATAGAACGCGCCGCGCCGCGGCAGTTCGTGAATTTCGACCATTTATTTCAAACGGACATTACGAGAGATCCGACCGTCGGATTCTCCTAAAACCGGAACCGTTGGGTTCGTATCGAAAAGAGCTTTCTAACGAATGTGATAAATTAGAAATCTAACGGTTGGATTTGGAGTTACGTCCAAATCAAATTCGAAAAAGGTCGCTGTAAGTGCAGTTCGATGACCATTGATGGAAATCGACTATACGGGCCTTGATAAAATTATTAAAAATAGTAATAATTTGTGTAAAATCATAAGAAATGATTTAGAAAGGATTGGGATGAAAAACTCCATATTTGAAAGGATAAAAATAGATTTTTATCGAAATGAACTAGTTTTGAACTAGAATTATAATTCTATTTATTTTTAAATAAATAAATTGGAATTGAAATGGTTTTTAAAATAACCAGAATTTCCAATGATTGCATTGGAGCGGATTTGAATCGAAATTGTCTTCGGAATATTTCGATGTTGGAATTCGTGATTATACAGATGTTGTTATGGAAATTTGAAAGATATATATATTTATATCGTTATTTCCGATACGACATTTGTTAATCGTAGAATTTGATATTGAATATAAGCCGATATATTTTCTATTCAGAGCCTTGTATTGAATATCAAATGTGATTTGGGTTTGTCGTGAATGGTGTCTTCACTAACACTGTTCTTGAACCCAGTTGAGAAATGATTAAATCTTTTTATTTAGATTTAATGAAGTGTACCAATTAAATAATATTTAATTGGAATTGAATTGATATTGATTTTTGGGTTTATCGTGAACAGTGTTTTAAAGAACACTCGTTCTTTAACCCGATAATTAATGAATGTGATTATGGGTTTATCGTGAACTGTGTTTTTAAATGACACTGATTCTTTAACCCAGTTAAAGATTAAAACTAAGTGGAGTTTTAATGAATCTTTAATTAGATTGAAAAGATCGAAAATGGAGTATCACCAGTTTTACTCCAAGCGATAGTTAAATCTTTAATTAGATTTGAACGTGAAATGGTAATTGAATTTACCGATAACACTGTGGTGTTAGATATGAAGTACTATCAGTTTTACTTCATGGGATGAATAGGTTGGGATTGGGAAAATAAAATAAATGATTACTTCGGTGTGGTTCGCTAATCCCGACTAGTTTGAATTGATATTCAAAGAATAAATTCAAAGAATTTATCTTGGATAAAATTAATGGGAACTTTTCCCAAAGTATAGGAATATTTGAATAAAAGAATATTCTGAATTGGAATGAGGCGTATGTTGTGTTTGTGTAACACTTTTATAATATATACGCGAGTTATTCAGAAAGACCGGGTTTATCCCATTCTGAATAACTGATTCGACGTGGTGTCGAAGATGAAGACGATGGTCGAAGACCGGAAGTCTTCACGTCGTTTGGGTGATTACTGATGATCTTGATTGGGCTGTACACCCAAGAAGATGGAAACAGTTGGCGATCGTCCAGACGTACTTGGAGATCGATGGGTATGCGGGGTACTAGGTGCCTCCGGTTTCGTTCAGACCCAGAACGGACTTGTAAATGGACTGTGTGTCTGACATTGGATTTTAGTCTGTGTGATTGATTTCTATTAAATATATATCTGTTTGGCGGCGGAGAATTTATTCTCTTGCTTAACGCCCTTCTCTGAGACGTACGAGCTCAGGGGTTATATGTTGATGGATATCAAACGCATGGAGTGAATTGCCTGTGTGGCATGCCTAAGTGGCAATTGATCGAGGCTTCTGTTGAAAAGCAAAGTCTTGTGGTGATGATCAAAGCACGGCCTTTGTGGCGTAGCTTTGTGTAACGTTTACTTCGCGTGTTTCACACCCGGTATGAACCAAAAACGGGAGACGGACCTCAGGGAGGGCATGCGTTTCTTTCTAGTTAGAAGTGGCGTCAGTGGTTTTACACGCCCTGACGAGTTTGACTTATGTGGTTGTTGCTGTTGCGAGGCGCCTCGGTTTGATCGGACGATCCGGGTCCGATGGAGTCATTCGTTGGCTCGTTTACGCCCCATAGGGCGGGGGAACGCATGTTCAGGGTTTAAGTTTAATCCACATCGGTGGACCGGCCTTGATGATCCAAAGGCTTGACAGAGTACTTGCCTGAGGCTCGGGCTAGACAGTCTCGAATCGGTAGAGGACGATCCCTGGCCTCGGTTCATTGATGGAAATCCAATTTCCAAATACGACATTTGCGGTTTTGATTGTAAACTTATATATGGCGACATAGTGTTATGGGCCATTCATGCCGCCTATGATTGATACTTATGATTTGAAGTGTTTTATACACTATGCACTTATAATAGTATCAAATGATTTGTTTTAAACGTATCAAGCATTCTTTGGCTGTTATAAGGGAAAACCCTATCCTCGGCTGCGTTGCATTGTGTGATGGGACCTGGGTCTTATAACAGCTTCATTTTTCTTTATTTAGCATTGCGCTGTTTGTTTTATGCACTGGTATTCTTGGGAGGAAACCCGTTCCGTGTTATACGGCGTGGTCCCTTGATTTACCTAACTTTTAAAATAAAGATTAACTGTTTTAGTTCTCACACCAGTCACATGACTAACCTGGAGTTTATTGTTTTAACCTAAACTCTGGGTGCCCCTATTTCGACACGGGCAGCTAGTAGTTTCGGTTTTGCAGATTCATATTCACAGGATCCTGGTTTACAGCTGGAACGATATCCGGAAAGCTTTGTATCCGTATATCTCATTCTAGTTGTGTATTGTATTATTTTCCGCTGCTATGTATTTAAATGTTATTGAAACCTCTGATATTTCTGTGTAATATTCATTTATACTCTGTATATTCTTGTAATCTGATGCATTGTTGTAATATACAATGAAATGTTCTTTTGTATGCGTTCTGTTTTGTCGTGTTCTCAAACGATAGGGCGTTTCGAGCGGCCTGGATCGGTTTAGCGACTGGTTCGGACCGAGCGAAATTCCTTCTCGTCACAATTTGGGATAGCTTTGGTGAGAACTTCTCACTCTAAATTTCCTTTTCTAGTTATATATATATATATACTAGGATGCAGACGGTGTTTAGTAGCACCCGACACCACTGTCCACAGACCATGGACTTGTTTGTTTGGTTGCGTAGATTAGTTAGATTATTTGATTTGAAGTTGGTTGTTTGGTGAATTGAAATCGAATTGATTGATATGTGTGTGGCGTGGGCCATCACTAGACTGGGGATAAGGCTAGGCCTTGTCCCGTTTCTAGTATCGTGCCGTTATGCCGTCGAAATTTTCTAAAATAAGTTAGAAAAATAAAGATATCGTTTTATTTAATAAATGAACCGAATAGAATATTCATAAGTTGAATAAAATAATTTGGTCGTTAAAAATATAAATTTTAACGTGAATGTGAATAAATAAATATTCATTTACAAACCGGACGGTTTGTTTATGTACACCTATTTGAAGGATATTGATTGGGACGATAAATTTTACACATCGCCCAACTGCACAAATAAAAATCTGTGTTTGATTGTTTGAAACCCCACACAGGTATTGGGATAATATATGACATATACTAATCCCAATAATTAGTTGTATGTCGATCTATTGATTGACCGGCTGTTATAAGCGTTCGATATCTATATTTGATGGTTATACAGTGTAGTGCACTTTGGATGATGGTTGATTATTTGTAACAACCCACCTCCGCTAGGGTCACTCACAAAGGGAATGCAATAGCTTTGGTGGAGTATTATCTAGGTAAACATGCACAGAGATATCACAAGACAGAACATAGATAAATAAATAAGTAAAGTAGCGGTAGAAATTTAAAAACCATAGTTAACCATTTCAAAACCAAATAGTCAACTTACATCAAAGTACTTAGTCATTATTTTCCAACTACCACAAGTCTAGAAAACATAAACTGAAAATAACATAAAGTAAATTGTCCCCAAGATAGATGTGGGAAGCCATAGCAAGCTCAAGTCCAAACCGTACATGAGCTGTCAAGAAAGCAAGCCAAATGTCCAAGCTAAGCACTAGTGTTCCCTCCCTGAGAACCTTGGGGGGGGGGGAAACGGAAGAAAAGAGGCGAAAGAAAAAGGATCAGTCATAAAGACTGGTAAGTCCTACCTATATTAGTATAAAAACTAATGAAGTTAACTAAATATGAGAAACTGAGATGAAACATAAAGATGGTAACTAACTGGCATGATAAATAGATAACAAGGTAGATCAAGTGCGACATCGCATATACAAGGTTTAGTTTTTTTGCACCAATAGTACTAGTATTCCAACCCATGTCAAGTATAAACAAGAAATGATCCCTTGGCCCAATATCATGAGTTGACCCAAGTCAAGGTCCAACTATACAATCTAGTCGATCGGCTCCCTATAAGCCTAACTCGTCAAGTGTCGGTGTCATACGGCCTAATCACGGAATGTAGTCGAACTGTGCTAGGTCCACCCTAGGGTGTATCAAGCCCTAGGGTGCCAACCATTGACACGAATCAAGCACGCACAGTCTAAACCTACTGGTGCCCATGTCTATTATTTTTCAACTCCGGACTATGTGCACGACCATAGCCCGCCTGAACCTACACTGGCGCACCTACTCAGCCGTCTTTTTGGTCGCTTACAATCAGCCCAGTAATCATGCCCAACCCTAGCCTAGTCCCTAGGGTATGGAGATATATCCAAGAGGGTTACTGCTAAAAAGGACCACCTAACTAGGGTTTCCAACGGGTTAAGTTTGGTTAACCCTATCCAATCATGTATCAAGTTGGTTAAGTGTATCCAAGTGGTTCATGACTTAACCCTAACATGTGGCATTAATTAATTTAATGCACCCAACCTCTCACATTAGACTTTGTTGTGGTTACTGGATATGTCGGGCGGGTCCGGGCAACTTTACACCACAACCTAGTCTAACCTCGGGTTTCAAGAGCGATATGACCAACTTCTCACATTGGGTCCTATTGTTTGTAGCCACTGGATTTGCCGGGCGGTTCCGGGCAGATTTACGCTACAAACTCAACCCCACCTCGAGTTGGCCACTTTATGGTTTTCTACATGTCATGACCACATTCAAGTTTTCAAGCATAATCAAGTTTCATGTCACATTTCAAGTCATGTTTTTCATGTCATTTCAAGTTTGCCAAACTACCCATAACATATTCCCATTCGCACGTAAATTCGCATCAACACAAGTGAATCAAGGAACATAAAAATATGACCAAGATGGGCATAAGGTGGTAAAGTTGGTCATAAGTTAAACATGATGATATTTGAGGCAAAGGTGTTCATTACAACTAGCATATAGGATTATTGGCCTCAAAGCATGTATGACATCAAACTTAGCAAATAAACTTGTGGGTAACATGTAGTTCAACATCATAGGCAAAGGTGATAACATGATACTAGTTGACATAGGGTGATAAACTTGTGGGTAGCATGTTTTTCAACATTATAGGAAAGTTAACATCAAGGTTATGAGGGGTTCTATGTTGCATTATGCATAATCCCCAAATAAAGCTCATAGCTTTCTACCCAAAAATCAAGATGAACGATACTAGGTTCATGATAGTTCCACAATCATAGATCAAAAGAGTCATAAATGGCTCCATGCATACAAATATAGCCCAAAGACAAGTATTAAACCAAAAATCCCATTTCAACTTGCTACATGTTCATATTAACTTCACAGTTTAAATCTAAGAGTAGAGTGGGGCTTACAAAGCGTGGCTATGAGAACTAGAACCAAATAGAACAAGATAGAGACGTTGTAGAAGCTCTAGGAATGATGTAGCAACACTAGAAGCCTTGAGAATAAGTATCTCCTTTGATTTGATGAAGAATTATTGCTCCTTTTTGCCTTAGAAGCTCTCAAGATGAAGATGGAGGCCATGATTAGGGAGCATTTTGGCAGAATTTAGTTGTTAGGATGATTTGTGGTGGTTTAGGCTAGGTATTAGGATATTTTTATAAGTGTAGAGACTAGTTTAGGCCATGGGATTAACCCTAGTTTAGATCTGAACCATCAAATCCCGTCACAACCCAAGTAAACAGACCAAAGGAGCAAACTGGTGCACCAGACCAACAGGGTCCGACCAGGGAGGTCGACCCCCAGGTCGACACCCAAGTCGACTGGGCAGTCGACCTGGGCTGGGGCAGGTCGACTCCCCAGTCGACCTGGTGTTGGGCGGGAAATTTTCCCACCCAATCTGTTTTCTGGCTGAATTTGAATTTCGGGCTGAATTTTGAATTTTCTGAAATCTTCTATGGGCCATAACTTGGTCATGCGGACTCCGATTTACGAAATTTCGGACTCGTTTTCAAGCAGAATTTCGAGACGAACACAATGGCGTAACCCGTTCCCATTGATTCTTTACTTATGATTTAATTCTGCCCTGATTTCTTGTTTTAACATGTTATTAAAAATTCGGGTTGTTACATTCTCCCCACCTTAAAGGATTTCGTCCCCGAAATCTCCAAGTTAGGAAGAACGTATCCTACCATCCATCATCCATCTAGTCAAACATCATCCACAAGTAATCATTGTCCTTAAAAGATTTCTAATGTTGTATGAACATATGCAAAAGTGTGTGTATATGCACCTATCTAATGCGAAAATCAGGCGGTTACTGACTCGGTAAACCTCCTTAATGCAGAATATGCTAGTGAAATGAGTCCAAATGTATGCAAATTCCTAACATAATTTATAATCTCTACATGAGTGCACATAACATTCATTCATATGCAACATCCACATGATAGCATAATAAGTTTCATCCATGAATAAGCATAAACACTCATGCATACACAATATGAAAGTGTGTGAGCCGATCTTAGTGCCTAAGGTGTATCATGCATCCACGAGTAACCACTTGCAAACACTTGCAACCATTTGAAACCATCAAGCATAACATGTTTCAAATACATGTTTCATCCAAAGGGTTTCTACCTAAGGTTCTCATGACAAGATTAACGAGATAACAAGATAAACATGGATAGCAAAAGAAAGATATGCTAACTAGGAAAGGAGATTGAGAATGTACCCTCAAAAAAGAAATGGATAAAGCCCACACATCTTCTCCTCGGTTTCCCAAGTTGCATCTTCATCGGCTTCACTCCACTGAACCTTTACTAACTTGACTTCTTGATTCCTCAGCTTCTTGATCTCTGTTCCCAAGATACGAATCGGAGCTCGCCTCAGGGTTGCCTCTTTCTCTACCTCCACGTCTTCAAGAATGCTAGGCTCAACTACTTCGGCTGATTCATGTAGGCATTTTCGGAGATGCGAGACATAAAAGACATTGTTCACTCCAGCCAGCTTCTCGGGCAATTCCACCCTATAAGCCATTTGCCCAATCTTCTCGATGATAGGGAAGGGTCCTACGAACCTTGGTGCTAGCTTCCCAACTGCTCCAAAACGAACCACATTTCGCAAGGGAGAAACCTTCACAAAGAACATATCTCCAAATTCAAACTCTAAGTTTGTCCTTTGCTTGTCTGCATAGGATTTATGTCTGTCTTGGGCCGCTTTCATCCGCCTTCGAACAAACTCAATCTTCTCGGATGTGTCCCTTATCATGTCGGGCCCAAGTATAAGCTTATCCGTCGTCTCCCACCAACATGTTGGTGACTTGCACGGCCTCCCATACAAAGCTTCGAATGGTGCCATCCCTGTGCTTGCTTGGTAGCTGTTATTATAAGCAAACTCTACTAGAGGAAGGTGGTCTTCCCAAGTGCCACCAAAGTCAAGAATGCATAGCCTCAACAGATCTTCTAGTACCCTATTCACCCTTTCGGTCTGACCATCAGTCTGTGGGTGATAGGTTGTACATAGATTCAATCGCGTACCCATCGCTTCTTGCAAACTACTCCAAAATTGGCTAGTGAAGATTGGGTCACGATCGCTCACTATGCTAGAAGGAACTCCATGCAATCGCACTATCTCCCGACGATAAACAGATGCTAGCCATGATGCGGTCCTCTTGCTCTTTACTGGAATGAAATGAGCGCTCTTCGTGAGTCTATCCACTATGACCCATATGCTAGTATTCCCCTTCCTTGATCTCGACAATCCATCCACAAAATCCATAGAGATACTTTCCCACTTCCATTGCGGGACCTCCAATGGATGCAGTAGCCCACCGGGCTTCTTCGATTCGGCCTTTACTTGTTGGCAAACAATGCATCTAGAAACAAACTCTGCAACATCCTTTTTCATCCCATCCCAAAAGAAAATGCACTTCATATCCCGGTACATCTTATCCCCTCCGGGATGTATGGTCATCCTCGAGTGATGCGCCTCCTCAAGAACTTTATTTACTAAGTCTCCCACTTGTGGGACACATAGTCATCCATCACGCCTTAGCCACCCCTTGTCATCAATAGTATATCTAGCGAGGTGAATTGACGTCTCACCACGAATCAACTTGTCTATGATCTCGACTATCTGCGGGTCTTCCCTCCATGAAGCCCCAACTTGTTCAAGAAGTGTAGGTCTAAGCTCAGGGGATGCTAACGAACCAGTTATAGACTCAACAGCAGGTGCAAAATCAAAGGTTGCCAAGAACTCTAGGCTCTTCATCTCAACAAACAAGGGACTCAAAGTCAACCTTCTTCTACTTAGCGCATCCGCCACAACATTACCCTTTCCAGGGGTATAAGCTATATCGAAGTCATATGATGCCAAGAATTCCATCCACCTCTGCTGCCTCAGATTCAAATCTTTCTGCGAGAAGAGGTACTTGAGTGACTTGTGATCAGTATATAACTCAAACCTTTCACCTAGAAGATAATGGCGCCAAGATTTCAGTGCAAAGACGATTTCCGCCAACTCCAAATCATGAGTGGGATAGTTCTTCTCATGAACTTTGAGTTTCCTACCCCCAAAGCATATCACTCTCCCTTCTTGCCTCAGGACAACGCCTAATCCCGTGCCACATGCATCGGTGTACATGGTAAACAACTTCCCTCCATTGGGTAATGCTAGAACTGGAGCTGTGGTGAGGGCTTTCTTGAGCCTTTGAAAAGCAAGCTCACACTCTAAGTCCCATGCATAGACTAAGTTCTTCTTCGTTAACTTAGTGAGAGGGGCTGAAATCTTAGCGAAGTCCTTAATGAACTTCCTATAAAATCCTGCCAGACCGAGAAAGCTTCTCACTTCAGTTGCATTCTTGGGAACTTTCCAGTCTTGTACCGCCACTACTTTAGCGGGATCCACAGCTATGCCCTGCTTAGAAACTATATGCCCAAGGAAACGAACTTCCCTTCTCCAGAAATGGCATTTGGAGAACTTGGCTTTTAACTGATGAGCTCTAAGCGTATCCATAACCTCCTTGAGATGTATAGCATGCTCTTCCTTGTCCTTAGAGAAGATCAGAATATCATCCACGAAGACAACCACAAATTTGTTAAGGAACTCCCTACACACCCTACTCATCAAATCAATGAAGTCTGCAGGTGCATTAGTCAAACCGAACGACATGACGAGCCATTCAAAGAATCCATCTGGAGTCCTAAACGCAGTCTTGTCAATACTATCCTCAGCCACTCTAAGCTGATGGAATCCGGTGGCTAGATCGAGCTGAGAGAAAACAGAAGCACCAACAAGCTGGTCAAAGAGATCATCAATCCTCGGTAACGGGTGCCTATTCTTCTTTGTCAGCTTGTTTAACTCACGATAATCAACACATAGACGAAGCGAACCATCCGCCTTAGTAGCGAATACCACAGGATCACCCCATTCAGAAATGCTTCTCCTAATGAAATTTTTCTCAAGCAACTCCTTGACTTGCTTGCTAAACTCTCTTCTTTCTCGCGGGGCCATGTACCTAACAGGCAATGAAACTGGCTTGGCATTATCAACAAGATAAATACGGAAGTCTATCTCGCATTTAGGGGGTTACAAGAAATCTCTAGGGTATTTCCAAGGCGAGTTATAAGCCTCACTACCCTATGCTCACAATCGAGAATGGCTCCATAACTGGACAACCAATCCATGCCCAAAATCAACCCGTATCCCATGAACCCAAGAACATAAGCATTACATTTGAATTCTACGGTCAAGATAGAAATCCTCAAATCCATACAAATCATAGATAGATGGGCAGAACCCTCAATTGGATTTGAAACACTAACGGGATCCTGAACTAGACTAGTACTTAGGTGCAAACTTTCAAAAATGTCAGAAGAAATAAAGGTATGCAATGCGCCAGAATCAAATAAAGTTCGAACAGGAAAACCAGAAATGTAAACAAGGCTTTCTACAGAAATACTACCTCGGTCCGGAGCTGGAGTAGTGTTGAGAGCATGCATCTGCCCTCCAGAAGGTCCTGCCCGCTGAGTCTGACCTTGCCCCTGTCCTTGCTTCTTTGGGCAATCCTTACTGTAGTGTCCAAACTCTCCACAATGAAAGCATTCTCCCAGCTTCCTCTTCTTCTTCCTACAATCTTTGGCTATGTGTCCAGTGATCCCACAGAAGTTGCACTTCCTTGTCTCCCTTGCCTTGTTGTTGTTGGCCTTGTTACCCTTGTTGTTCTTGTTGTTCTGATTGTTCTGATTGCCTCCCCGCTTGGAGTCCACCTTCTTGGTTTGAGTCTCATTAAGCTTAACTTCTTTCTTGCCATTCTTATCATCTCCTTGAAGCAAGGCCATATCCACTAAGCTCTCAAAAGTGGCCCCCATGGGTATATGAGACATGGCCAATCCTTGTAATGGATCATTCAATCCTCGAGCAAAGCGTAGAGCCTTCTTCTGCGGTGTGTTAACCATGTCTAAACCGAATCGAGCAAGCTGGTTAAACTTATTCACATACTCCCTCACGGTCATGTCCCCTTGCTTCAAAGATATAAACCTCTCCAATTGCAGATTCTCTTCAGCAGATGATAGAAACTTAAGCCCAAACCTCATCCTAAAGTCGGCCCAAGTCTCTATAGGCCTAGTAGCGTTGGTGACTTCCCACTAATAAGAAGCTTCCTCTTTCAATAGCCATACTGCCAACAGAACTTTCCTACGATCTTCCACATCAAAGATAGCAAAAAGTTCTTCAATTTCCCTTAACCAGTTTCTTGCCTCAACATAAGTCTCTGTCCCAACAAAATTCTTGCCACCCATCGCCTTAAAGTCTTCGCAAATCTTCGTGAAATTCGCTTGTGGACGCTGAGGAGGAGGAGGAGGAACCTCAGGTACGGGAGGAGGAGTGGGAGTGTTTGCTGGGCCCTCATTGTTGGCCCTAGCTTCCAAGTACCTTCGGAACCATCCGGGTATGGGTACTCCCTCGGGAAGGTTAAGATCGTCCATGCTGAAAAAGAAAAAGATAGATTTAGAACGAGGAAACGAAGGATAGTGCTAATGGCTTTTTGGGGATAGCCTTTTAAAATAAACTAGACTTTCCTTGGAAAATACTTAATTGGTTTTGAAAATAGTTTTTCAAAAAAGGGTTTTTAAAACTTTTGTCCGGTCTAGTAAACCTTATGCTCTGATACCAAATGTAACACCCTACCTCCGCTAAGGTCACTCACAAAGGGAATGCACTAGCTTTGGTGGAGTATTATCTAGGTAAACATGCACAGAGATATCACAAGACAGAACATAGATAAATAAATAAGTAAAGCAGCGGTAGAAATTTAAAAACCATAGTTAACCATTTCAAAACCAAATAGTCAACTTACATCAAAGTACTTAGTCATTATTTTCCAAGTACCACAAGTCTAGAAAACATAAACTGAAAATAACATAAAGTAAACTATCCCCAAGATAGATGTGGTGAAGCCATAGCAAGCTCAAGTCCAAACCGTACATGAGCTGTCAAGAAAGCAAGCCAATGTCCAAGCTAAGCACTAGTGTTCCCTCCCTGAGAACCTGGGGGGGGGGGGACGGAAGAAAAGAGGCGAAAGAAAAAGGATCAGTCATAAAGACTGGTAAGTCCTACCTACTATTAGTATAAAAACTAATGAAGTTAACTAAACATGAGAAACTGAGATGAAACATAAAGATGGTAACTAACTGGCATGATAAATAGATAACCAGGTAGATCAAGTGTGGCATCGCATATACAAGGTTTAGTTTTTTTTGCACCAATAGTACTAGTATTCCAACCCATGTCAAGTATAAACAAGAAATGATCCCTTGGCCCAATATCATGAGTTGACCCAAGTCAAGGTCCAATTATACAATCTAGTCGATCGGCTCCCTATAAGCCTAACTCATCGAGTGTCGGTGTCATACGGCCCAATCACGGAATGTAGTCGAACTGTGTTAGGTCCACCCTAGGGTGTATCAAGCCCTAGGGTGCCAACCACTGACACGAATCAAGCACGCACAGTCTAAACCTACTGGTGCCCATGTCTGTTATTTTTCAACTCCGGACTATGTGCACGACCATAGCCCGCCTGAACCTACACTGGCGCACCTACTCAGCCGTCTTTTTGGTTGCTTACAATCAGCCCAGTAATCGTGCCCCACCCTAGCCTAGTCCCTAGGGTATCGTGATACATCCAAGAGGGTTACTGCTGAAAAGGACCACGTAACTAGGGTTTCCAACGGGTTAAGTGTGGTTAACCCTATCCAATCATGTATCAAGTTGGTTAAGTGTATCCAAGTGGTTCATGACTTAACCCTAACATGTGGCATTAATTAATTTAATGCACCCAACCTCTCACATTAGACTTTGTTGTGGTTACTGGATATGCCGGGCGGGTCCGGGCAGCTTTACACCACAACCTAGTCTAACCTCGGGTTTCGAGCGCGATATGACCAACTTCTCACATTGGGTCCTATTGTTTGTAGCCACTAGATTTGCCGGGCGGTTCCGGGTAGATTTACGCTACAAACTCAACCCAACCTCGAGTTGGCCACTTTATGGTTTTCTACATGTCATGACCACATTCAAGTTTCCAAGCATAATCAAGTTTCATGTCACATTTCAAGTCATGTTTTTCATGTCATTTCAAGTTTGTCAAACTACCCATAACGTATTCCCATTCGCACGTAAATTCGCATCAACACAAGTGAATCAAGGAACATAAAAATATGACCAAGATGGGCATAAGGTGGTAAAGTTGGTCATAAGTTAAACATAATGATATTTGAGGCAAAGGTGTTCATTACAACTAGCATATAGGATTATTGGCCTCAAAGCATATATGACATCAAACTTAGCAAATAAACTTGTAGGTAGCATGTAGTTCAACATCATAGGCAAAGGTGATAACATGATACTAGTTGACTTAGGGTGATAAACTTGTGGGTAGCATGTAGTTCAACATCATAGGCAAGTTAACATCAAGGTTATGAGGGGTTCTATGTTGCATTATGCATAATCCCCAAATAAAGCTCATAGCTTTCTACCCAAAAATTAAGATGAACGGTACTAGGTTCATGATAGTTCCACAATCATAGATCAAAAGAGTCATAAATGGCTCCATGCATACAAATATAGCCCCAAGACAAGTATTACACCAAAAATCCCATTTCAACTTGCTACATGTTCATATTAACTTCATAGTTTAAATCTAAGAGTAGAGTGGGGCTTACAAAGTGTGGCTATGAGAACTAGAACCAAATAGAACAAGATTGAGACGTTGTAGAAGCTCTAGGAATGATGTAGCAACACTAGAAGCCTTGAGAATAAGTAGCTCCTTTGATTTGATGAAGAAAGATTGCTCCTTTTTGCCTTAGAAGCTCTCAAGATGAAGATGGAGGCCATGATTAGGGAGCATTTTGGCAGAATTTAGTTGTTAAGATGATTTGTGGTGGTTTAGGCTAGGTATTAGGGTATTTTTATAGGTGTAGAGACTAGTTTAGGCCATAGGATTAACCCTAGTTTAGATCTGAACCATCAAATCCCATCACAGGCCAAGTAAACAGACCAAAGGAGCAAAACTGGTGCACCAGACCAACAGGGTCCGACCAGGGAGGTCGACCCCCAGGTCGACACCCAAGTCGACTGGGAAGTCGACCTGGGCTGGGGCAGGTCGACTCCCCAGTCGACCTGGGGTTGGGCGGGAAATTTTCCCGCCCAATCTGTTTTCTGGCTGAATTTGAATTTCGGGCTGAATTTTGAATTTTCTGAAATCTTCTATGGGCCATAACTTGGTCATGCAGACTCCAATTTACGAAATTTCGAACTCGTTTTCAAGCAGAATTTCGAGACGAACGCAATGGCGTAACCCGTTCCCATTGATTCTTAACTTATGATTTAATTCTGCCCTGATTTCTTGTTTTAACATGTTATTAAAAATTCGGGTTGTTACATTATTTATCGTTGCTATTATATACATGTGTTGTATGGAATCCATGTAATTAACTTTATATGGTGAATGATTGGGCCTAATTCCAATCGGAATAATAATGAATATTATAAAAGGTTCATGTGTTGGCCGTACTCATCCGTTGAGATTAGTCATGTGTTGAACGAAATATTTTAACAATAAAATTTACATCTTTATCATATATAAAATTAGAAACTAACTGGAAAATAGATAAGATGAGGGGTCTCCTGGATATTGATCTGATGTTGGTTTCGGCCTTCGGGGTTAATATTTAGGGAATCGTTCTCTTACTAATTTACGGTTGGAGTCTGATTTGAAATCAAACGATAGATACCATAATTTTTATAAAATATACTAAATAACAAAAATATTCACACGTGGACAGTACTCATTCGTTGAGATTAGTCATGTGTTGAAAAAAATATAGATTCACGTATTGAATAGAATAAATTTTCATTTGTTGAAAGAATAATGAATTTATTGAAAAATATAAAGTGTTGATTAGAGATGCGCTATTTGGACGCGAACGATATTTATATCGATTATATTCGTTTTATAATGAATATTGAAAAGAGATTTAAAAATCGAATATTTAGAAAAACGAATTCGAATTGAATTGAATAGAAATCGAATTCGAATTGAATTGAATAGAAAAACGAATTCGAATTGAATTGAATAGAAAACGAATTCGAATTGAATTGAATAGAAAACGAATACGAATTGAATTGAATCGAAAACGAATTCGAATTGAATTAAATAGAAAACGAATTCGAATTGAATTAAATAGAAAGGGAATTCAAATTAAATTGAATAAGAAATGAATTCAAATTTAATTGGAAATTTAATTGAATTGAAAAGAATTGAAATAGAATAAAAATCAATTTGAAATGAATTCAAATTGAATTGAAAATTTAATTGAATTGAAATGAATTCAAAACAAATTATATGGGATATTCGATTTTGATTCGAAATTGAATACGAAGTTGAATTTGTTTTGACAACGAATTTAAAACAATTTATAAATTTCGTTTTAAAAGGAAATCGACGAAATATATATTATATATATTATATATATATATATATATATAATATAATGGCCTGAATAGAATGCACCGCGCAACGGTAGTTCATGAATTTCGACCATTGATTTCGAGCGGACATTACGGGAGATCCGACCGTCGGATTCTCCTAAAACTGGAACCGTTGGGTTTGTATCGAAAAGAGGTTTCTAACGAATATTAAAAATTTGAAACCTAACGGTTGGATTTGGAGATACGTCCAAATCAAATTTGGAAAAGGTCGCTGTAAGTGCAGTTCGATGGCCATTGATGGAAATCGACTGTACGGGCCTTGATAAAATTATTAAAAATAGTAATAATTTGTGTAGAATCATAAGAATGATTTGGGAAAATTTGGGATGAAAAACTCCATATTTGAAAAGGTAAAAAATAGATTTTTATCGAAATGAACTAGTTTTGAACTAAAATTAAAACGCATTAATTTTTAAATAAATAAATTGGATTTGAAATGAGTTGTAAATAGAAATGATTTGTGCGTTTATCGTGAAGGGTGTTTTAAATGACACTTGTTCTTTAACCCGATAATAAATAGAATTTTATTTGGGTTTGTCATGAACTGTGTATTAAATGGCATTAGTTCTTTAACCCAGTAAAAGGAGTTTTAATGAATCTGTAATTAGATTGAAATGTGAATTGATAATCTAAATTATCAAATTTAGGAAGTGAGCGAGAATGGAGTATTACCAGTTTTGCTCCAAAACGATAGTCAAATCTTTAATTAGATTTGAACGTGGAATGGTAATTAATTTTACCGATAACTCCGTGGTATTAGATATGGAGTATTACCAGTTTTGCTCCAAAACGATAGTCAAATCTTTAATTAGATTTGAACGTGGAATGGTAATTAATTTTACCGATAACTCTGTGGTATTAGATATGGAATATTACCAGTTTTGCTCCAAAACGATAGTCAAATCTTTAATTAGATTTGAACGTGGAATGGTAATTAATTTTACCGATAACTCTGTGGTATTAGATATGGAGTATTACTAGTTTTGCTTCATGGGATGAATAGGTTGGGATTGGGAAATAAAATAAATAATTACTTCGGTGTGGTTCGCTAATCCCGACTAGTTTGGAAAACCATAATTTGGTTTGAAATGACATTCAAAGGAAGAATAAAGAATAAATTTAAAGAATTTATCTTTGATAAAATTAATGGGAACCTTTCCCTAAGAATTGGAATTTAGAAACTAGCTGTAGGTTAGTTAAGAAGAATGGTTTCCTGGGTATTGATCTGATGTTGGTTTCGGCCTTCGGGGTCAATATTTAGGAAATTCCTCTCTTAATGATTTACGGTTAGTGACTGCTGAATCGGAATGAGGCGTATGTTGTGTTGGTGTAACATTTGTTTACTATATACGCGGGTTGTTCGGAAAGGCCGGGTTTATACCCATTCTGAATAACCGATTTGACGATATGTCGAAGACGAAGACGGTGGTTGAAGACCGGAAGTCTTCACATCGTTTGGGTGATTACTGATGATCTTGATTGGGTTGTACACCCAAGATGAGAGAATCAGTTAGTGGTCGTCCAGACGTACTTGGAGATCGATGGATATGCGAGGAAAGTGCCTCCGGTTTCGTTCAAACCCAGAACAAACTTGTAAATGGATTGTGTGTCTGACATTGGATTTTATTCTGTGTTGATTGATTTCTGTTAAATATATATCTGTTTGGCGGCGGAGAATTTATTCCCTTGCTTAACGCCATTCTCTGAGACGTACGAGCTTAGAGGTTATATATCGATAGATATCAATCGCATGGCATGAATTGCCTGTGTGGCACGCTGAGTTGCATGGATCAAGGCTTCTGTTGAAAAGCAAAGTCTTGTGGTTGATGATCAAAGCACGGCCTACGTGGCAGCTTTGTGTATTGCGTGGATTCGCGAGCCTCACACCTCGGTATGAGTCAAAAACGGGATGAGGACCCAAGGAGTGCACGACGTTTCTTTCTAGCTATGGGTGGTGTCAGTGACCTACCAGCCCTAACATTTATATACTTTTCACCTATGTGGTTTGGATGCGAGGCACCTCGATTGTAGGTCCTATAGGGCTGGGAAACGTGTGTTCAGGAATAATTAATCCTCAAACGTAAGAGAGGCCCGGTCTTGGAGGATCCCAGGGGTTGCCCAGAGTGTGTAGTCTTGAGGCATTTGCTAGAGTGTCTCGAAGCGGAGAGGAGCTTGCCCCTTGCCTCGACTCATGACGGAAATCCAATTTCCAATACGTGTATTTCGGTTTTATTTGTAGAGCCTAATATGGCGACATAGTGGGATGGGGCGCTTATGCTGTCTGTGATTTATATTTATGATTGAAATTGTTTTGACACTATACACTTATTATGGTATCAAATGATTTGTTTTTAAACGTACCAAGCATGTTTGGCTGTTATAAGGTAAAACCCTATCCTCCGGCTTGCGTTGCATTGTGTGATGGGACCTGGGTCTTATAATAGCTTCATTTTTCGAAAAATCATTGCGTTGTTTATTCTATGCACTAGTATTTTTGGGAGGAAACCCGTTCCGTGTTATACGGCGTGGTCCCTTGAATTACTCTCTTTTAAAGTAAAGTTTTAAATAACTGTTTTAGTTGTCACACCAGTCACATGACTGACCTGGAGTTTATTGTTTTAACCTAAACTCTGGATGCCCTTATTTTCGACACGGGCAGCTAGTAGTTTTGGTTTTGCAGATTTATTTTCACAGTATCCTGATTTACAGCTGGAACGATGCTCGGAAAGCTCTGTATCCGTGTATCACTTTCAGTTGTGTTTTGTATTATTTTCTGCTGCTACGTAATTTATTGTAATCTCTGATATTTATCGAATGTATTGTATTCATTTATACTCTGTATATTCTTGTATCTGATGGAATTGTTGTAATAGCAATGAAATGTTCTTTTGTCTGCGTTCTTTTTTGTGTTGTTCTCAAGGTAATCCGCTCTTTCCTTCACGGGGAAGTTACGGTCTATCACAGAAAGAATCTTTCTTTAATACAGGGAAAAAGTTTTTGTACAGTCAATTCCTTCCCTTTGAGTGAACCATTTGGCAACGTGTCTTACGTTATATCTCTCGATGTTTCCTAGTGAGTCTCTTTATTTCTTAAAAACCCACGTTTATCCAATGGCTTTTGCACTATTAGGCAACTCGACAATAATGCAAACTTGATTAGAGCCACTGAATTCATCTCTTCTTTCATAGCATTCATCCATAAGTTTGAATCTGTAGAACTTATGGCTTGTGAAAACGACAAAGGATCATTATCGGCTCCAATATTATAATCCGATTATTGTAGTACACTTCATAATCATTAGGAATTGCCGATCGCCTTTCTCGAATAGATCTCCTTAGTGAGACCTGTTCATTATCATGATGAACTACTTCCTCGTTTACAATATGATTTATTGAATTTTGGTCAACAGTTTGTGTATTTCGATCAAAATGATTTATTTTTTGAAATTGATAATTTTAGATACAAGTTAGTAGTATATGACATACTACATGACAAGTAAGCTGGACATCGCATAGCGAGATTCATAACCATGACCTCTTGTGTTATGCCTTAGTATTTTACTCTTATTTATGCATGTAAGATTGTATTTTGGGTTAAAGACATATTTTAAAAAAATGACGGAGAACTAAGTTTAATAATCAGGTTAATGACAAACACCCAAAACTTTTTTCATGAAAGGAAAATCAATAAACAACCAAAAAGGAGAAAAAAGCCATACTCAAGTGGCCTAGAAAAACAGAGGATTAGTGCAACATACGAAAATGTCTACGTACTAAAGTCCAATAGAGAAACACAAAAAAGCCTAAATGACAATACAAAGAAAACCACACGCAACATAGACTCGACCAAGCGATCAAAATCAGGGATATTGAATGAGAAAAGCGCCCAAAACACCACATGGTAGGAACGACAATCCCTCAACTAGGTCAAAAACTGGCTTCGTTGCTCCACTAAATCACGGAAGAACACCAGAGTAGCGCACCAAAAATAGAGAAACATTAAATAACCAAAAACTCTGACGGCTCCACGAAGAACAATCCAAGCTGAAAGCCAATCAATCCAAATACCCATCGACTGCAGTGAAGAAACCTAACCCCAATCTAGCAACCTAAAGAAAAAAAAGAACAATGACCTCGTACCAGCCCTTGGAAGGGAACCCCTGGTAACAGAAAACACACAAGCCAAGGACGAAGGAAGAGGAAAGAGGTTACCTATGAACGTTCTATCTCGGAAAGCAAATAAAAAATCATCTTTAATATTGTGAATGATGGAAGAAGACCTCATTGGTGACTCACTGAAAATGGTTTTGTTTCAAGAGCATCAAAGATGTTAGTAGATGAGGCAAGATATAAGGCACTGAAGGATAAACTAAAGATCCTTTTCGGCCCGTCCTGTCCACCAGCAGCTAAGTAAATTAGGTAAGGAAGGAGCATGTCCCCTAATATCAACCATATCCCCAAAGGAAGACCAGATAGTGCTAGCACACTCGACTTCCAAGAAAAAATGGGAAATTGATTCCTGATTCCTCGTAGTGTAACGTTTGCACTAGAAACCTGAGGGACACTAATCTTCATGAGGTTAACATCCAGAGGTAAACCATCATGAAGGATTTTCCATATAAGAATGGGAACCTTAGGAGGGATTCAGAAATCCCAAATGAAAGAGAAAACAGGAACTCTCGACACTGGAATTCTTGCAGAATTCCAGGTCGCCCGAAGTGAAAAGGGGCCCCTACCCCAACCGAAGCCACGAGCATGGGAATCACAATAAGTCTAAACCAACTGCATATGTTTCCACGTCTCGCTAGAATAAAAAGGATATCTGGAGAAGTACAACGACTCCAATCATCGGTACTTGGCATGCGTAAATTGCACCCAAAGAGAATCGTTCATACGAATCCTAACCCACAGCTTACAAGCATGCGCCACACATAATTCCTTTGGGTTCTGCAACCGTAGACCACCCTCGAGTCTGGGACGATAGATGGTACCCTAAGAGACTGAATGATGCCTTTTTGCATTGTCTTTTTTCCTTTAGAAAAAAGGCAAAGCCTAAACGAATGTATGATATGAACGGAAGAAAGAAGAAGTGGGTATCACGGCAGTGAAGACATGAGACCCAATATAATCGAGGATGGATTTAATGAGAGCAAGCCTACCAGCCTGCGATATGAGAGTAGGGTTCCATCTAATTATCTTTCCCCTAGCTTTGTCAGTTAAGGGTTCAAAAATCGTAATGAGTTTGCAATCTCTGTAAAGAACAATGCCTAGATAAGGCAAAAGAAGAGAGGCAATCTAGAAACCAGATAAGGACTCTATCCAGGCGATTCATTTAGTGTCCATAGACTTGGCTGTAAGGAAGCAGCTTTTAGAAGCGTTTACGAGTTAGCCCGAACACCCTTCGTGAAGGTAAAGGAAATCTAAGAGATGATGAATGAAGCGACGATTGACGCTGGAGAAGATAATGACATCATCTACAAAAGACAACAAAGACATGATGGGAAAACTGCTAGCGATACCAAAACGGTGCATCTGCCTAACTATCATAAGAGAATGAATTCCTCTGATGAAAGCCTTAGCGGCGATGATAAAGTGCGTGGGAGAGAGGCCATGCCTCAGACTCCTTCCCTTGCGAATAATCCTTGACCGCTCCGTTAATAAGAATCAAGAACTAACAGTTAGAAATGAGTCTCCAAACAAAATCAATAAGAGGTTCTGGAAAACCAAAAGCTTGGAGAACCCTAGTAATGAAAACCATGATGTGCAGTAGTAAGCTTTCGCCATATCAAATTCTATTACTAGTTTAGAACCCCTAACCTTTCGATCGAGCTGGCAGATAAGTTCTCGGGCTAGGAGGACACTGTTTGTGATTAGGAGACCATTAACAAACCCTATTTGAGATGAAAATATAATATGGTCCAGAATAGGCATGTGCCTAGGAGACAGAACCTTAAAAAGGACCTTATTAAAAAAGTTGCAGAGCCTGATCGGTCCTAAATCTATACGAGATCGGGGATTCTCATAATCTGGAATAAAAACAAGCTTTGTAGAAGTCCACCCCCTAGTGAGTAAACCACCCAAGAAGAAATATTGAACTTCCAAGCATAAGTCTAGCCGAATGACCGGCCAAAACTCCAGAAGATAAACCCCGTTGAAACCATCCAGGCCACTCACACTATCCTAGCTTACCAAGAGAAAACATACAAGAACGAATCTCCTCAACCGAGGGAGGAGCACACTGAGAAGGGGAATCTTTAGGAAGAACTAACAAAGGAATGTATGATAAAAGGATTGGGTCAGACAGATCCAAAGAAGCCATCTGGAGAAAAGATTGAAAATGTGAGATGATCGTCTCCTCTACCTCCACCAAAATAGAGGCCACGGAGTGATCGGAGCAAAGAATCTGATGAATAAACAAGATGTTATTCTTTTTCCTAACACATGAGTGGAAGAATTTGGATTTAGAATCTTCGTCGATAATCCACTCGATTATTGCCTTATGATGAAGGAAATCATTCTTAATGCGCAGCTCTATGAAAAGGCGAGTTATGCTTGAACTGACTCCGCCTTGTTAGAAGTCAAAGGATCTTCATCAAAAGATGCTTCTACCAAGATAAAAGTTTCTTCTACCAAACGAACTTCATCGAAGAAGTTCTTGAAGACTTGAGTGTTCCAAACCCTCAGGCAAGATTTGAGACATTTAAGATTCAAAGATAAAACAATTAAGGGGTTACCAAAAGCGGGAGAGACCAAGATTCCTCCACCGTTTCATAGAACGTGTGGTGCGATCTCCATATGGATTGAAATCAGAATGAAGACCGTCGTGATGAACCGAATTGAGAGCATTACAGAATCATAGGATCTTAATCAGAATTAGTATGAAAAAATTGAGTTACAAAAAGGAGAAAGGAAAGTTAAACCACCCTTCTGACCTGAAAACTCGATCCAGATGGAAAAGGATCCGACCAGTTCCCTCTTGATTGCTGCACCAAGTAAATCGGAATGAACAAAAAAAACGCTCAGATAAGCTCGATTCGCTAATGAAAGATTTGAAATTACCAACCGCAGCATAGTTAATGAAAGATCCCCTACGCTTCTCCACCTGGAAAGTCACGACATTGAAGTCACCTCCAACTACCGAAGCCCCAAAATCAAGAACAAATAGGGACAAAATATCGTTCCATAAGCACGGAAACTCGATGCGGTCGCAACTGACGTAGACCGCGGAAAAAGGAGTAGAAAAAAATGAACACGAACAATCAACTGACAAAAGTTAAGGCGAGTCAAAAAGAGGACGCAGAGAGACATCTTTAGCCCAAAGAATCCAAATATTGTTGGAGACCTCGGGAAAGCCACCCCTAAAATCAAGCAAAAGGACAACATCTGAAATCACTCCCGACGCCATGAATGGCTCCTGAAGTGCCAGAACCAGGATTGAGCGCTTATTAGTGATTCACTTAATCCATGCTTGAGTAGCTTCATTACCAACACCGCGAATGTTCCAAAATAGAAAGTTTGGCAAACACAACAAACAAAGTCGGGAAAAGGGAAGACACAGACTCAAAACAAATAAAGGGTACGACGAGTAGATCTAACAATCTGCTTAGCTGCAGTGAGTGATCGATGGAGAATAGTATGCGGAGTAGCTCTTGAAACCTAGTTCCCATCCGAGACGAATGACCAGAAAAACTGGTAATAGGCTCCGTTGCAGAAGCACATATCCAAACTACCCAACTCAGATGATGAAATACCACAAGCGAAAGAATCGAGATGACCCAACAAACAAGAGTACGAGTTCCTAGAAATACAATCCAAGTGGTCATTAATGACTCTTATCTTGTCCGAACTAAGAAAAGGCAATGAACGAGAGAAGAGGAGGGAGGGAAGAGGGGACGTCGAGACGCCAAAAACCGGCATCACATCTTGTTTTGTGGATTCCATGTATGCAGTAAATTCATTAGACTGACGATCCTACTCACGAGTGGACATCCCACAACAAAACCGGTCCATAAACCAGGGAAGGAGTGATATCCCATTAACTAAAACAAAACGCTCTAGCGCAACAGAAAAATAAGGGCATAGTAGCCGACGAACAATCAACATCGGAGATTAGGTCATTACGTCCTCTGTGATGAGAAAGGACCAAGCCGATGAGCATAACCCACAAACTAATAGGATGATAGCCAGGAAAAAAGCCATAAAGCGAGCCCACAACCATACCGTTGATAGGCATGACATCGACAAAAATAAAAAGAAGGGTGCAACCTGAAAGAGAACACTCCAATCAGAAACAACCGTCATAGGAAAAAAAAGGGTACAAACCTACAAAAGATAGAGACATTGCATAATGGCTCCAAACCAAAAGCCACCATGCACTAGATGAAGCGCTGGCATGACCTACTTCCATGCCAACCCAACCAAACAGGAAAAAAATGGTACCAAAAGGCACAACCGGAACCCAAACCAATGCCACAAACATCACACACAAAATCCCGGCAACGCCACAAAGAGAGAATTCCCAAAAAAAAGTAAAGAGACCACAGAGATAAACACCATAAACTCAACGAACTGGCACAACACATAGCAAGATCGAACACAATATCAACAAAACCCAACCGCAAAAAAAAAGAAGCAGTGCCACATAAACAAACAAAAAGGAAAAAGCGAACCTGCATTATGGAGGAGGACAAAACGGGTGTAACAGCCTGCATTTTACGTGTCAAAAGATCATAAAATATTTTTATTTTATTCCCTGGGAGTTGGGTCATTCTCATCTTTTAATATGTTGCTTATGGGGATGTGAGACATGTCCATAATTTTTATCGATTTTGTTTGTGACCATTTTGCCCCTAATGGTCTTGTACAGGCTATAACTTTTGACTCGGGTCGAATCATAGGGTGTGACCTATGCCATTGGAAAGGAATTGATGATTGACTTTCTGTAGAGAAGTCACACTAAAGATTTGGCTCAACAGTTTGGGAGAAATCGTTGTTTTAAGGTTTTTCAATTGGTTGTCCAGGTTTTGGAAGCCTAATGGGCTGATTTGGGGAAGGCCCATTAGTGGGCTGGTGAAAATTATAAATTAGGGATGAGAGGTATGGGGAATAGTTTAGTCTCCTCATTCTCTCATTAGGTGTCCTTGTGCTCCTCCTTCCTCTAACACCTTTCCATAATTAAAAATCAAAATCCAAGGATGGAAATCATAGATCTACACCATTGGAGGCTAGATATACATTAATTGAAGCACGAATTCATCGAATCAAGGGGTTTGGTGCGAGGTGCTTACTGTCCGGATTCATAATTCTACCATTTTAGCTTGTTTTGGAGAATCAGTGAGTGGTTTGCATCTCTCATATGAATTCAATGAAGTGTATGAGTGTTTGATCATGTTTTTTAACAAATTTAAGTGTTTTACTTTAGATTTATGCCATATTAAGTCCCTTTTCACATGAATCACCCTATGATCTCATTTAGTAAGTTTAAATCAATGATTCTATGTTATTTCATATGTGTAAGAAGGTTAGATCTATAGTTTTGTTCATATGATCATTCATTATGATTTTTGGAGTGATTTGCATAATTTCGGTGAAAATCGTTGTATTCATGGTAATAATGGTTTCATACCACGTTTGTGGCCATATTTGATGAGTTGGACAATGTCGTTTCATCGGATTTATCATTTAGCGAAGTTTTGGTCGAAATCGGAGTTGTATTGGGGTGGTGTAGTTTTTGGGTCGCTCATGGTAGGGTCGGTTGGTCCAAATTTATGTCTTGGAGAACAAGTCAGGGCTGGCCGGTCGAGCGAGCCAGAAGTGGTTGGCCTGAGGGAGCCAGAGGTGGTTGGGTCAAGCAAACCAGAAGCGGGTGGGTCGAGCGAGCCAGAAGCGGTTGGGCCGGTCGAGCATAGACTCGAGCATGGTCATGTTTTAGTGTAGTGATTGGGCTCGAGCAGGGTCGGTTCGAGCATGAATTTGGGTCGATCAATGACAGGGTCGCTTGTGCATCCAAGTGAAGGGTTCGATTGGTCTTTTCTTGTGCAAAGTGAAGCTGTCAGTCAGTCAAGTGGTGGAGTCATCGGGCCGGTCACACCAGGGGAGGGTTTAACGCACCAGGGTTATTTCTGAAAATTTTATTTTTTGGGTATGACTCGTATTTAAACAAAAAATTCTGAAAAAATATATTTTTCGGGGACAGTGATGTAATTGGCTCGGTGATGGTATGACTACAAAGTAAATTCAAGTAGGAAGGTTCGAAGTGTTGAAAGGTGTTCGTTGATCGGTGTAGAACAGCAAACGAGGAGACAACTCAAAGGTCGTGAGTTGGTGGATAATGGTTGCTTAAGAAGGTTGCTTGAGCCATGAAAAGTCATTGGGTTGGATGACTAGAGATGCGAAGGCCAAGAGATTATCATTGTCGTAAGTTCTAGCAGGCTCAAAGCAGGGGTACAATAGGGGCACCTAAAAGATCGGTTGGAGGTCGAGTTCCCTGGGAATCGTTGAAAGGCCTAGTTGTAAAGGTTGGACATACATACGTATTGTTGATAGGCATATGAAGTTTATGCTAGGACTGGAGTTACCATTAACCCTTGACATATGACAAGGTTGGTCGTCATGTGATTAACGATGGTTTCGAAGCAGGATTGGCGGTGATAGCCAGAGTCTGTCATGGTTGATTAGTTGCCTTGTTTGAACCGTCTCATATAGATTGTCCAATGTCGAAGGAGATGTTCTTTGGGTGCTTGTCTGATATAATTTGGATGTCATGAGTGTTTTTCCGTGATTGAATGGGTGTTCTGGTTTTCATGGACGTATGGTTGAAATGTTATCGTAAAGGCTATCACTGTCCGATGTGGGGAAGACGGGAGTTGAGTTCTTCTATGGTATTTTGGGTAGATTAGTATGTTTATCTATCCATTCTCATATACTTTATTGATGAAGTTTTTTAGTTCTTTTATCGCTCACTAAGACTGTTGTCGAACTCAAGGTTTTATGTTTCCTCTTATTACCTTGGGTTGTTCATCCGGTTGTGAATGGGCAGACTAGGTAGCAGGTGACAGGTGATTAGTGAGGACCATGCTGATGTGCGAAGGCGAGCAGAAGGCTGGCGTATTACTTTTACTACTATCTAGTATTTCTGTTTTCGCTGTTTGAGTTGCTCTGTAAGTGTTATAGTGAGGCCTTATGTACAAACTTGATATTTCCTATGATGTTGGGATAATCTTTCAGGATGTTGTGAAAGTTTGAAAAGTTTTCTATATGATGCTCCACTACTATTACCTGTTGTATATGTTCTATTATATTTTATCCATGCGCTGTGAGTTTTACGACAGGTTCCGATGTTGGTTACCTACTCTGATGATCGTCCATAGCTGCTTGGCACACCTTTCAGCGCATTATTCCTCTTATTTAGTGAAGGGGTTATAGGCGGTCATCACAACGGGTCTGCACAAGGCAGAGGCAAAATAACCAAAATCCGGACAACCACTACGAAACAAATAAATGTCCAAAGTTTCCGTGCTAACTTCCGACCTTCCCGGCTGCACTCTTCGACAAACCACATCCACCGGAGAATATAAGACAAAGCTAAATAAAGAATAACACTCGAAATTGCAACAAAAAATTATTTTCAAATTATTTTAATCAATTAATTATATTGTAAAGATATAGATTCAAAATGCTTGGAAAGATAAATGAACATAGCTTTATAACTTAAAAATTGTGTTTATACTATGGCACCAAAAATAGAGAAATTAGCAATTTGAAACCTAGTCCCATTTAAAAATGATAGTAGTAAATAGTGAAGCTATTTACATTTAGTTTTTCGTCCTATTTTTTTATTTCTTTTTCTCCACACTTCAAGAAGCAAAATGTTTTTTCATAATTAGTTTTTATTAAAAAAAATCTCAAATTAACATAAAATTAGTTCATTAATTAATTTTTGTTTTTTATGACAATGTGTTTCCTTATTTTAAATATTCTAATTTCATCAAATCAAAAATTAAAAGTTGTCCTTACAATAAATAACAAAAGTTTGTCGTCCTCCAAAATAAAACGAAAAAAATTCGTCCTTGAAACAAATATCCACCGAAGTAGTCATAATCTTGAAAATAATTAACTGCATAATTACCAAATATGGATATTATCATCTTTGCATTCGTATTTGTTTATCATATAGCAAATAATTTATCATATTTCAGATACCGATAAAAGTGGATTTCGAATTTTAAGCATATTCATTGATAGCCGTATTTGTATGAAGTTTTAGTAGTTTGTTAACGTGTATATATATATACACACAAAATTTCATTAACAATACAACATGTACTCTTTTACATGTGCGGTAACTCAATGAATTATTTAATAATAATTTCCTCCCAATGCACAAATTTTTCATACTTGATTTGTCTTTAAGTCAATATATAAGTGTTAAAGTCTATCTTTCAACTTCTTGATGCTTTTAACAATGATCGTAGCTCTATATTTCCATTTAGATGTGAGGAATGTATCTCTTATATTATATTCTAAAAAGAACTGAGAATTTTTATGTAGACAATAATGAAAAATGTACGATTTGGCTTTAAAGAGAGTCCTAATACCCTTTACCTCTTAGATTCTTTTGAAGGTCTAACATGTATCCTTGCCCTCTTGGTAGTTCCTGATATACTGTATTGGCGTTAAACTCTTTGTTTGAAACTCATATGCCAACGCCATAAAATAATAATAAGATGCAATTATGCATGCAACGGATTAGGTAACGTATAAAATGCAAGTGATTAGGTGACATGTAAAAATGAAAGTCATTGCATATACCAACAAAATTTAGGGCTACCTAAAGCCATCATCATATGAAACGACAACCTCGAGTAATTTTTCCTCCAAAGCATTACTATTGAAGATTATGCTAGAAAGGATAGAACTTACTTTGTTTGTAGTTTCTGCTTCTACAACCCCAACCCGTATTTTTCTACTATTTAAATTATTAAGTTTAATATGATTTTTGATTATTGTTATGGTTAAAAATTAAATTTTATGATCTAATTATGTTATTTTATGATGTAAACTTAATTAAATTGATAAAGTAATGAATTTCAACTAATTATAACAATAATAACTTGTATTGATTGTAAAAGAAACTATTATTGGGTTTGTATTGATAAATATTCGAAGTTGTATATTTGAATATTGATATATTTGAATTAAAATGACTTAATTAATTCATGAAGTTGTAAATTTAAATATTGAAATATTTGAATTAAAATGATTTAATTAATTTATAATTGAAATTAAAATTGAATTTTGTAAATAATCAAAACTAGAGGTTAAAACAAGTGAATGATTTCTAAAGATTACTTTAAACTCTATTTGGACTTGAATGAAGTGAATAAATTTTGAAATTGAATTAAAAGCGAATAAATGAAAATTTGAAAATATTTTATATTAGTTAACCTGTTAAAATAGTCATTTTCCAAAAGATTTCGGAATTCGATGAAACCAATTTCATTGGATCCGAAATTGTAAATTATTGTAAGATTTCAAATTTCGTGTCAATCAGAGTTGTTGTGTAATCTAAATGATATAAACCCATATCGACTAACAACTTGAGATTAAAATAGCCATTTTTTCAAGTAACCTCAGTTTTCGATGAAATAGTTTTATCGAGTCTGAAATATTGAAATACAGCAGAGTGTCAAGTTTCATAGCGAACGGGTTTGTTATGTAAACGTGTGAGCTTAAAATGCCCGATGTGATGTAATTGAATTGAATAATAAATATCTAAGAAAAATATCTCTTCTATAAATAAACCCTTATAAAACCTAGTTTATTTCTTTGTCTTACTTCTTATAATGAAACGTTTAAGATGCCATTTACATTTATCTTCATCAAATTAAATCAAGAGTAATACTCCATGGAATCAAACATCATTTGATTCGTTGAACTCATATCGACAAAATCTTCGCATCCACATCCTTCTCAAGAGGTGCGACTATCATCGAGCATCGACCATTATTGAGGTAGTGATTAGGGTTGAGAATTTAAGGATGTATGACCGTCAATTTGGAAATATTACGTTTTATTTGGGTTCGTTGGAAAGGTGAAACGACCCGAACTTCCCCGGTCCCCAAAGAGAAGAGAAAGCGCGGATTGTTTTGAGAACACGACAAAATAGAACGCATACAAAAGAACATTTCACTGTATATCACAACAATGCATTAGATTACAAGAATATACAGAGTATAAATGAATATTACACAGAAATATCAGAGATTTAAATTACATTTAAATACATAGCAGCGGAAAATAATACAATACACAACTAGAAGAGATATACGGATACACAGCTTTCCGGATATCATTCCAGCTGTAAACCAGGATCCTGTGAATATAAATCTGCAAAACCAAAACTACTAGCTGCGCGTGTCAAAATAGGGGCACCTAGAGTTTAGGTCAAAACAATAAACTCCAGGTCAGTCATGTGACTGGTGTGAGAACTAAAATAGTTATTAATCTTTATTTTCAAAGTTAGGTAAATCAAGGGACCACGCCATATAACACGGAACGGGTTTCCTCCCAAGAATACCAGTGCATAAAACAACAGCGTAATGCTAAATAAAGAAAAATGAAGCTATTATAAGACCCAGGTCCTATCACACAATGCAACGCAAGCCGGGGAATAGGGTTTTTACCTTATAATAGCCAAGAATGCTTGATACGTTTAAAAGAAATCATTTGATACTATTATAAGTGCATAGTGTATAAAACAACTTCAAATCATAAATATCAATCATAGGCGGCATGAATGCCCCATACCACTATGTCGCCATATAGGTTATGCAATCAAAATCGCAAAGTCACGTATTTGGAAATTGGATTTCCATCTATGAACCGAGGCCAGGGATCGTCCTCAACCGATTCGAGACTCTCTAGCCCGAGCCTCAGGCAAGTACTCAGTCAAGCCTTGGAGCGACAGGGCCGGTCCACCGATGTGGATTAAAATGCCTGAACACTGCGTTTCCCCGCCCTTTGGGGCGTAAATGAGCCAACGAATGGCTCCATCGGACCCGGATCGTCCGATCTAACCGAGGCGCCTCGCAACAGCAACAACCACACAGGTGAAAAGTATATAAATGTCAGGGCTGGTAGGTCACTGACACCACCCTAGCTAGAAAGAAACGCATGCCCTCCCTGAGGTTCTCTCCCGTTTTTGGTTCACAACCGGGGTGCGAAACTCGCGAAGTAAACGTTACACAAAGCTACGCCACAAAGGCCTTGCTTTGATCATCACCACAAGACTTTGCTTTTCAACAGAAGCCTCGATCAATTGCCACTTAGGCATGCCACACAGGCAATTCACTCCATGCGTTTGATATCCATCAATATATAACCCCTGAGCTCGTACGTCTCAGAGAAGGGCGTTAAGCAAGAGAATAAATTCTCCGCCGCCAAACAGATATATATTTAATAGAGATCAATCGCACGGACTAAAATCCAATGTCAGACACACAGTCCATTTACAAGTCCGTTCTAGGTCAGAACGAAACCGGAGGCACCTAGTACCCCGCATATCCATCGATCTCCAAGCACGTCTGGACGATCACCAACTTTTTCCATCTTCTTGGGTGTACAGCCCAATCAAGATCATCAGTAATCACCCAAACGACGTGAAGACCTCCGGTCTTCGACCATCGTCTTCATCTTCGACTTATCGTCGTATCAGTTATTCAGAATGGGATAAACCCGGTCTTTCCGAATAACTCGCGTATATTTTAAGTAAGTGTTACACAAACACAACATACGCCTCATTCCAATTCATCAGTCACTAACCATAAATTAATCAAGAGAATAATTCCCCAAATATTAACCCCGAAGGCCGAAACCAACATCAGATCAATATCCAGGAAACCATTCTACTTAGCTAACCGACAGTTAGTTTCTAAATTTCACATTCATAGGGAAAGGTTCCCATTAATTTTATCCAAGATAAATCATTAAAATTTATTCTTTAATCTATTTTTGAATTTCGATTCAACTAGTCGGGATTAACGAACCTTACCGAAGTAATCATTTGTTTTAATTTCCCAATCCCAACCTATTCATCCCATGAAGTAAAACTGGATATACTTCATATCTAACACCACGGTGTTATCGGTAAATTCAATTACCATTTCACGTTCAAATCTAATTAAAGATTTAACTATCGCCTGGAGCAAAACTGGTGATACTCCATTCTCGATTATTTCAATCTAATTAAAGATTCATTAAAACTCCACTTAGTTTTAATCTTTGATTGGGTTAAAGAATCCGTGTCATTTAAAACACGGTTCACGATAAACCCAAAATCACATTCATTAATTATCGGGTTAAAGAACAAGTGTTATTTAAAACACGGTTCACGATAAAACCAAAAATCAATACCAATTCGATTCCAATTAAACATCATTTAATTGGTACCCTTCATTAAATCTAAATAAAAGGATTCAATCTTTTTCTCAACTGGATTCAAGAACAGTGTTAATGAAGACACCATTCACGACAAACCCAAATCACATTTGATATTAAATACAAGGCTCTGAATAGAAAATATCCTGGCTGATATTCAATATCAAATTCTACGACCAACAAATATCCTATAGGAAATAACGATATATATATCTATATCTTTCAAATTCCCATAACAACATCTGTATAATCACGAAATCCAACATCGAAATATTCCGAAGACAATTTCGATTCAAATACATTCCAATGCAATCATTGGAAATTCTGGTTATTTTCAAAACCATTTCAAATTCAATTTATTTATTTAAAATAAATAGAATTATAATTCTAGTTCAAAACTAGTTCATTTCGATAAAAATCTATTTCTATCTTTTCAAATATGGAGTTTTTCATCCCAATCTTTTCTAAATCATTTCTTATGATCCTACACAAATTATTGATATTTTTAATAATTTTTTCAAGGCCCGTACAGTCGATTTCCATCAATGGCCATCGAACTGCACTTACAGCGACCTTTTTCAAATTTGATTTGGACAGAATTCCAAATCCAACCGTTAGATTTCTAATTTCTAATATTCATCAGAAAGCTCTTTTCGATACGAACCCAATGGTTCCGGTTTTAGGAGAATCCGACGGTCGGATCTCCCGTAATATCCGTTCGAAGTCAATGGTCGAAATTCGCGAACTACCGCGGCGCGCTCTATTCAGGCCATTATATTATATATATAATATATATAATATATACTTCGTCGATTTCAATTTAAAACGTGCTTTATAAATCGTTTTCAATTCATTTTCAAAGCGGTTTCAACTTCATATTCAATTTCCTTATCACATCAAATTCAATTCATTTCAAAATATTCGATTTCGAAATCACTTTTCAATATTCATTTTAAAATGAATAAAATCGATATAAATATCGTTCACGTCAAAATGGCGTCAATCTAATCAACACGGCTTCATATATTTCTATTTTCAAATATTCTATTTCAAATATTTCTATTATTAAAATATTTCGTTCAACACATGACTAATCTCAACGGATGAGTACTGTCAACACATGAACCTTTATTTTATATTGATAAAGATGTAAATTTTATTATTAAAATATTTCGTTCATCACATGACTAATCTCAACGGATGAGTACTGTCAACACATGAACCTTTATTTTATATTGATAAAGATGTAAATTTTATTATTAAAATATTTCGTTCAACACATGACTAATCTCAACGGATGAGTACTGTCAACACATGAACCTTTATTTTATATTGATAAAGATGTAAATTTTATTATTAAAATATTTCGTTCAACACATGACTAATCTCAACGGATGAGTACTGTCAACACATGAACCTTTATTTTATAATATTCTTTATTTTTCAAATTGGAATGAGGCCCAATCAATTACCATATAGCGTTAACTATATGGATTCCATACCACCCATGCATATAATAGCAACGATAAATAATCAACCATCATCCAAAGTGCACTACACTGTATAAGCATCAAATATAGATATCTAACGCTTATAACAGCCTGTCAATCAATCGATCGACATACAACTAATTATTGGGATTAGTGTATGCCGTATTTTATCCCAAAACCCGTGTGGGGTTTCAAACAATCAAACACAGATTTTATTTTTGCAGTTGGGCGATGTGTAAAATTTATCGTCCCAATCAATATCAGTCAAATCAGTGTATATAAACAAATCGGCCGATTTGTTTATAAATATTTATTTATTCACTTTCACGTTAAAAATTATATTTTTAACGATAAAACATTTTATTCAACCTATGAAAATATTCTATTCAGTTCATTTATTAAATAAAATGATTTCTTTATTTTTCTAACTTATTTTAGAAAATTTCGGCGGCATAACGGCACGATACTAGAAACGGGACGAGGCCTAGCCTTATCCCCGGTCTAGTGAAGGCCCACGCCATTCACACATCAATCAAATCAATTTCATTTCACCAAACAATTCAATTCTAACCAAATAATCTAACCAACTACACAACCAAACAATTAAACAAACAAGCCATCCATGGTCTGTGGATGACGGGTGTTGGGTGCTACTAAACACCGTCTGTATCCTAGTATATATATATATATATAACTAGAAAAGAAATTGAAGAGTGAGAAGTTCTCACCAATAGCTATCCTAACTCCACGGCACTTCTAATGCAGGAAATCTTCATCGTTATCGCATCTTTGTCAACTTCGTTGCCCGTAGCCACTACATATATAAAAATCATATTTTACTTCGATGTTCAGTATATAAAAATCACATTTTTACTTCGATGTTCAATATATAAAAATCACATTTTTACTTCGATGTTCAATATATAAAAATCACATTTTTACTTCGATGTTCAATATATAAAAATCACATTTTTACTTCGATGTTCAATATATAAAAATCACATTTTTACTTCGATGTTCAATATATAAAAATCACATTTTTACTTCGATGCTATATAAAAAGATTTCGCCTTTATAAAAATATAGATGACATTGCTAATATTCCTATCATGTAAAAATTATATTTTTAATTCTCTTCATAAACAAAAATCATGTTTTTACATCATCTACTTAATAAAGATCGAATTTTTATTATCTATACAATATAAAAATTATATTTTTAGCCTTTCTATAATATAAAGATTATATTTTTATCATCATCACTATATCAAAATCCGATCTTTCTATATTCAAATAAAAATACGATCTTTTCACCTTTAAAAATATCGTCTTTCATTTATTTAATTATATTTTTCTAATTAAAAATTAGATCTAAACTTTCCTATGCTATTCATATTTTAACATCAAAGAATTTATATTTTTAACATCATAAAAATTCAGTTTTTATAACATCATACAAAAGAAAAAAGGGGAATAAAACTCAATTCGAATACATATATTAAAACTGAATAAAAATAAATAACAAACTCAACGTTTTCGGTTTCTTACAGAGGAGGGGGCTGCAGGAAGTCGGGGACGAGGGCAAGGGGGTGCAGCTGTCGTACGTTGGCGCCGGTGTTGATGTGGGCGGCGCTGGAGGTCGTCAGGTGGCGATGCAAGCGAGGGGTCCACGTTGGCGGCTGCTAGGGTTTCGCGAGGGGGTTGAAGGACTGGCGGAGGAAGAGGGCTTGGCGTCGTCGAGGGCAGAGGGGGGGTGGCGCTGTCGAGGTCGGAGGGGGAGGGCCCGGTCGAGGCGTGCGATGGCCAGAGGCCTGGGCGTCGCGTCCCTTTCCGTCTTCGTCCTCTTTTTTTTTTTTTCTGAAATAGTTTTGAACGTGGGGGGGGGGGGGGGGGGGCAGAGTTATAAGGGGAAGAGAGAAGTTTTTATTTTATTTAATTATTTTATTTTTCACCAAAAAGCAACTTTTATTTTCGATCTCAAAACGAGGCCCACCGCCTGTCGTCCGTAGCGTTTTACCCCCATTCCGAACACAATGGGATAGGTATCGTAAGCTGATTCGATCGTTACAATCAGTTTCCGTTAAATTTACATTTAAATCATTATATTAAATTTTAAACGTACATTTCAAATTACCGGGGTCACATACTAACTAGAAAAATTCTAGAAAAATATTTTCTAGCTTCGTATTGACGATACGGTCCTAACAAAACTAGTTTCGTCGAATTCTGAGACCGTTTGAAAAATGGCCATTTTCCAGTCGATTAAAATCAACTGAAACTGGTCAAACGCGTTTTCCTTTGCCACGCTCACATATTGAATCGAAAAATTATGAAATTTGGAATCTAGCAATAACTTGACATCACGGACCCAACAAAAGTGGTTTCGTCGAAATCCGAGGTCGTTTGCAAAATTTCCATTTTTAAGGGCCTGAATTCCATAGCGACTATTCAGAATTTTCAACTGGACATATCTTTTGATTCCCGCTATGAAATCTTGATTTTTCGGATTCGTTCGAAAGATATTACCAATTAGATCCTAATGTTTTTGGTTTCACTAAAATCCGGATTGTTTTGCACCCGGTGTGTTCAATTGAAGTTTGAAATCGAATTATCGAACTACCGCGCCATTTTCAATTCCTTTTATATATATAAATAAATTATTTATATTCTAACGACGACGCATATAATATATACGTTCGATTTTATATTCAAAATAAATTTCCTCGTCAATTTTATTTAAAATAATCTATTTTAAATATTCTAAATTCGCTAAAATTGCCAAAATAAAAATTTTAAACTGGCCCAGATTTTCGGGTTGTTACAAAAGGATAGCAATTTTTCTTTGATTTTGGAGGGATTTCCTATAAATAAGCATCGATAACTATAGCCATGGGTGTACATACGGTTGAGGTCGGAAATTGAAACGGTGATTCGAGCTTTTAGTTATGGCGTTGGGCAGGATGAGTTCGAAAGGAGAAATGCAACGGCGAAGTCCGTTTATCAAACGGAGAATCAAGGCTACATGTCACCGCATCTCTTGCGCGACAAAAATGTGTTTGATCATGTACAGGCGATTTCAAGTTGGAAGTAGGGAAGAAGAGGTATAGCAGACATGGAAAGTGAGATGGGGTGAGGTAGTTTTGTTTGTTTTATATTAACTTAAATATCAATTGTTAAAACATGAATAACTTTTGTGTATGAATTCAGATTTATGCATAAGACCTTGGAAGCTTGCTACAAGAAGGCCATCCAGTTTTTGTGTCAAGAGGAAGCACGACGCAACAGGGATGCTCAGGGTGGCCACCCCAGTAAACCACACTCAAACACCGTCATGGGCAATGACAAAGGAAAAAAGGTTGGAGAATCTTCTGTCAAGTGTAAATGGGTGATCCCATTCAAGCCCAAGCCGAGCAATGTCAATCCTGATAGTCGCAATAATAACAACAAGACACATAGAGCTCCAAAGTAGCACGACGGCTACCCTACTTACAGGAATTGCCCTCCACTCAACCGAGAGCTGGATACAATATATCTTGAGACCTGTAACACCATCTAGTATAAGAAACCGAACATGAGAGAATCTACCGATCGTGAGAAGGACTCTGGTAAGTATCGTAGATTCCACGATATGTTCGAGCAGAACACCAACAACTGCCGCCATCTCAAGGATGCTATAGAGAAGCTCATCCAAGAGAAACATTTGGAGTAGTACGTTCAAAATCTTGTACCTCCTGAAGCAGTCGTGTTCCCTTCAACGCCCGCTCTTCCTCCAGCCAATGTGTCCCCGGGGATGTCTAATCAAACACCGCGTGGCATCGTGACCAACAACATCTGTGGTGGGCCTTATCTCGCAAATGAAGCTTTCGGCATATAGTGGAATACTCCAATTCTATCAAGCATGCTGGCTATGAAGCATGCTCCACTCTGTACAAAATTTTCCTCACCAAACATCATAAGACTACGCGAGATGATATTATCTTCTGCGGGAGAGAGTCTATGGAATTGAAATCCCAACTATAGATCCCTTTGTTATTTCAACACACATAGGTCTGGTCTATGTCCAAAGAATCCTAATCAATTCAGGAAGCTTTGTCAACATAATCTTCAAGTCGACCTATGACCAGATGAAACTTGAGGCCAAAACTTGAAGCCCTGCCACGCCACTGTTCATGGATTCAATGGCTCTTCTAACCAGCCGGTTGAAATGGTAGACCTGATGGTCAAGATCGGTGATGGTGATCGAAGCAGAGTTTGTATCCTCACTTTTGCTGTCATTGATGTTGCCTCTCCTTATAATGTCTTTAGGCGCCCTTTCATTGCAGATTTCAGAACCTACATGGAACTTTGGTCCCGTCTTATGAAATTTCCTGCCGAAAACGAGATCAGAACCGCCAAGGGTGACCAAGCCACAACTAGTGCTTGTTACTTGCCAAGTGGAAAGACAGTATCAACAAGGAAAAAGGCAAGAGACTAGAGTAAATACTGGATTCTGGGTCCTGGATCTACGCCACTAAGTTTTTTGACAATCTTGATCCATGGGAAGACAAAAAACATGATTTCGAGAGGGCTACCCCGGTGGAACCAACTATCGACATTCCAATAAACCCTCCCGATCCGGCAAAGCTCTTGAAGATTGGATCACAACTCCACCCTGCAATAAAGGAAGAGCTCGTGGACTTCTTATGGCCTAATCTCGAATTATTTTCTTGTACCCAGTCAGATATGTGTGGCATCGACCTAGGAATCGCTTGTCACGTGCTTAGTATCAACTCGAAGCATCTTCTAGTTAAACTGAAACGTCAGTCTTGGGAATTGAAAGATCAACGGCATTCAAATAGGAAGTGGATAAGCTACGTGATAACGGCTTTATCCGCGACGCCCTTTACCCCCAATGGGTCTTGAACCGTCTTGGTCAAGAAAGCAAATGGCAAGTTGCGAATGTGTGTTGACTACTCTCACTTGAACAATGCCTACCCAAAGGACAGCTTCCCACTTCCAAAGATTGACCAGCTAGTTTATTTAACTGCCGGTACCAGCTTCTCTCCTTCATGGATGCGTACTCAGGATACAATCAGATTCTAATGTACCTTCCAGATCAGGAGCACACTTCATTCATAACCGACCTTGGGCTCTCCTGTTACGTTGTCATGCCATTCAGTCTCAAGAATGCTGGAGCCACCTATTAGTGACTGGTCAACTGCATGTTCAAAGACCAAATCGGAAGATCCGCAGAGGTTTACGTGGACGATATGCTCGTGAAAACGAGGGTATTTAATGAACACGTCAACGACCTCGCATAAATGTTTGATGTCCTTCATAAATATGGCGTGGAACTCAATCCCTTGAAATGCCCTTTAGCGTTGTGTTGGGAGAATTCCTGGGTTTCATTGTCAATTCGTGAGGCATCGAAGCCAATCCAGAAAAAATCCAGGCTATCTAGGACATTCAAGCCCTGAGAGCATTATGGATGTTCAAAGCTTAAATGGGAAAGTGGTTGCCTTAAGTCGATTCATCTCAAAATCCATTGAGAAGTGCATTCCCTTTTTCGACTTGATTAGAAAAGGGAAGAGAAACTTCACATGGACACTGGATTGCATTATTGCATTCCAGGACCTCTTGAGTCACTTAGAGCGACCACCCATCTTGTCTAAACCCATGACCACGAAGACTTGCACATCGATTTGGTTGTTTCTATGTAAACAATTAGCTCGGTGCTTGGGCGCGAAGAAGATCCTTTCCAGCGGCCTGTTTACTACATCAGCAAGAGTTTGACAGGAGCAGAAAAGAGTATCTGAAACTTAAGAAGCTTGCTTACCACCTATTGTTCTCTTCTCGGAATCTATAACCATACTTTCAATCCCATCCAATCAAGGTCTATACTGACTAGCCGCTATGACAGGTCCTGCAACAACCTACGGCATCTGGGTGGCTTTTGAAGTAGAATATAAAACTGAGCCAATTCGAGATTACTTTTATCCCTCATCGAGCCATCCTCGGAAAATCCCTCGCGGACTTCATAGCGGAGTTCACTATTCCTGAGGAGCCTCCTCTGGAAGACAGTGAGCCTCTAGATATTCAGTGGAAACTATTCGTGGATGGATCATCAAACACTCAGTGTTCTAGCGCTGGAGTCGTATTCATTACTCTTAAGGAATGCTCGATCTATTGCACTTTAAAACTCGACTTCCATGCTACCGACAACGATGCGGAATATGAAGCCTTGATTGCTAGACTTAGAATTGCAACTGAACTCAACGGCAAGGCTATCCAGATTTACTTCGACCCACTGCTCATCGTATGCCAGATGCAAGGCGGATATCGAGCCAAGGGGGCACGGTTGCTCCCAACCTTTCTCGGGTCCACGAACTGCTTACCAACTTCGACCTCTACATCATTACGTACATCCCTCGAGAGAAAAATGAGATAGCTGATTCATTAGCCAAGCTTGCAAGCTCTGGGGATGTGCAACTTTGGGACTCGTCCTAGTTGAACTGCTCGACTCTTTGAGCATCAATCAGATGCAGACTGATTTGGTAGCAACGACTTAGATCGAATCCAAACCTAAGTCTTGGATGACACCAATTAAGAACTACCTCTTCATGGAATCCTCCCTGATCACTCGAAGGAAAGGCGAGCACTCACCCGCAAGTCATATCGCTGCATCACTCAAGATGGAGTGCTCTACCAAAGGGGATTATATGTTCCACTACTTCGATGTGTTGCCCACAACGACGCCAACCTTATACTGTTGGATGTGAATGAAGGCAAGTGCGACAACCACAAAAGAGGCTGCAAACTCTAGCAAGGAAGATTCTCAAATACGGTTACTTCTATACAACACTTGATCAAGATGTTGCAGATTATGATTGCAAGTACGACAAGTGCTAGAGGTTTTCTAAAATTCCAAGAGCCTCGCCTACCAAGCTAACGGAGACGGTCAGTCCTTGGCCATTTGCTATGTGGGGATAGACATCATTGGAACTTTTCTAATGGACAGAGGCGGTACACAATATGCTATCGTTGTAGTTGATTACTTCACTAAGTGGGCCAAAGCCAAGCCTCCTACTATAATTACTACCTAGAAGTTGATCAACTTCGTCATTTATGACATTCACGTCCGTTAATGTCACTCATAAGAGAATGCATTAAGCTTCGTGAAGTGCAATAGGTAAACAGTACAGAAATTCACAAGAAAACTATAAAATAAGCAGTGGAAATTTCAATTTTATTATTAAAAATAAAACCTTGTCTTAAATCAAGTTACATCAAACCAGTTACCTCAAAAACCATGATTCTCAAATCTGTCTCATAATGCAAAATAACAGAGTGAAATAATATAAAACCATATCCCTTATAGCAAGCCGTGACAGAGTAGAAAGTAAGTCAAAGCGGTACATTTTAGAAATTACAGATCCAAGATGAAAGAGAAAGTCCTAATCACTGAGGAGCGCTACCACTCTGAGGATAAGGGGAAAGGAAAAAAGAAGCGAAAACAAAAGGGTTAGACATAAAGTCCGGTGAGTTCCAGCGATTTCCAAATATGCACAAAATAGAGATATCTAGACAGGTAAACAAGACTGGATGAGAAAGCATAGTATCATAAAAGACAACAGGTAATCAGGATAAACACGAATAGTAGGAATAAAATAGTGATCGAGTAATGCTTCTCATTTATATCCCTAAAACAGGTTGTGTCAGCACTAATACTAGTATAACATGATTACTAACATGAACAACATGATTAAACAATAGGATAAACAGCAGGATTAAACAGGTAATAGGTGTACCCTAATTACATAACAAGATTAGGTGTTACCCGAATTACGTAATAGTAGGATTAGATGTACCCTAATTACTACACATGCGATCGGCTCCCTAATACGTAAATACCCTGTGTGAGCCCCGGTAGTAGGGTGTATCAATCCCTAACCTAGAAACTTAAAACACGGACCTATTTACTAGTGTTACAACGACTTAGTTTCACTAACTGGACTCATGCATGCTCATGACACCGCCGGAACGCGCCCGTACCCACCTTCCTTGTTATGAATCTCTTACTATCCAGTTCAGTAACACATGCCCTGGCTCCTACCTAGTGCGAGTCCCTCTAACAAAATACTAACATGGATACTGACTGATACGGGTTCCATACAACAAGATTGACACAAGTCAAACCCGCTAAGCTTGTGCCCCAAATAACTATGATTTAAGAGTCCCCAAAACCCGATACAATAGCAGAACGAGAGACCTCTTAGCTTATTAATAATCAGGTTTAACCTAGCAGGTTTAGGTTTACTAATAAGCGTGGTTGTAATATTACATGTTATTCTATGTGTATAACCCTTCCCAAAACACCTTCCCAGATGTATGTATAATTACTATAGTAATTCAGTCTACTTACCTACATCTGGTACTTACATTATTTTAACATATACTTTTTACTTAATGTCTGTATTAAGTCAAATCTAACATGTTTATACATATGCATATTATTCCATTCAATTATGCCCCCAAATTACAGCATGTACAGGTTTATGCATATTATCCTTTTTTATCAATTTACAACAAGTACAAGTATATGCATACCATCCCTTTCCCAAATTATAGTCAAATAATCCTCATTTTGGCAATATGCCTAATTTCCTCTTTTTCATGTCAATTCTTATTATCCCAATTTTTAACCGTACGCTGACTTAAATCGGACATGGTCAAGGCTTTTAATGGCCTAAGCTTAGCGTAAATAAAAAGGGAAAAAGAAAGAGGGTAGAATCAAATTAGTTGTACAGGCATATAGGCAAGACTTGAAATAAACTAAAATGGTAGAAATATGGAAAAGGAAGATAGATACTCATAACTAGTTAACCAACTGACAGTAAAAACATGATTATACTTTTAATAACGACATAGGTGAATAATAGTTAAGAACAGGTATAGTAATTATCTTATAAACATTGTATGTTCTGAACCTAATTTTTTTATTTACTATCATGATATAATCCTAGGTATCGGATCTGAAAATAACTGGGAACTCACAGCGGGTCTTTGTAGCAGCCCACATTTTATGTATCGAAAATCATAAAATATTTTTATTTTATTCCCTCAAGGTTGGATCATTCTCATATTTTAGTGTGCTGCTTATGCGGATGGGAGACATGTCCCTAATTTTTGCCAATTTTGTTTATGACCATTTTGCCTCTGTCAGTCTTGTACAGGGAATAACTTTTGACTCAGTTCGAATCAAACGGTGAGACCTGTGCCATTGGAAAGAAAATGATGATATCCTTTCCATAGAGTAGTTACATTAAAGATTTGCTTCAGTGGTTTGGGAGGAATCGTTGTTTTAAGGTTTTACAGTTGGCTGTTCAGGTTTTGGGAGCCTAAATGGGCTGATTTGTAGAGGCCCATTAGTGGGCTGGTTAAAACTTTAAATAGGGAGTGTGAGATAAGGGAAATGGTTTAGTTTCTCTATTCTCTCATTTAATGGCCTATGTTCCTCCTTCCTCTAACAACTTTCCACCATTGAAATCGAGATCCGATCTTAGGAAATTGAAGATCTACACCATTGGAGGCTAGATCTACATCATTCAAAGTGGAATTCATCGGATCAAGGGGTCTGGTTCGAATTGCTTGATGTCCAGAATCTTAATTAATTGATTTCAGCTTGTTTTGGAGAATCGGTGAGTGATTTACATCTCTCACATGGATTCAATGAAGTATATGAATGCTTGATCATGTTTTACATCAAATTCAAATGTTTTACCATAGAAGTATACCTTGATAAGTCCATTTTCGTATGAAACACCCTATGACCTTAGTTAGCACGTTTAAAATGGTAATTCTTATGCCATTTACATGTTTATGCAAATTAGATTTGCTATTTAGATCATGTGTTCATTTATCATGATTTTTGGTGAATTTGCATAATTTGATGATAATTGTCATTTTCATGATGTTAGTGGTTTCATAACATGCTTATGATTGTATTGGATGTATTGGATGAGTCGGTTTCATCGAATTTGTCGTTTGGTGAAGTTAAAGTCGAAATTGGAGTTGGATCGGGGCTGTACAGTGGACCGATCGGTCTAAAAATCTTGTCTTAGGGAACAAGCCAGGGGTGGTCAACAGGAGGATCAATCGGTGGTGCTTCTGGTGAACCGGTCGGTGCTTCAGGTGAACCGATCGGTGGGTGCTTCAGGTGAAATGATCGGTGGTGCTTCAGGTGAACCGATCGGTGGGCGCTTCAGGTGAACCGATCGGTGAGTACTTCAGGGGGGTCGATCGGTGCTACAGGGTTATTTTAGAAAAAATTATTTTCTGGTATGACTCAGGTTTGAACAAAAGAGCCTTGAAAAAAAACTCGAGGGAAATCCCAAATCCTAGCCGCAGCGTAATGATGTAATTTGGCTCGGTGATGGTGTGACTTCGAAGTAAATTCAAATAGGTAGGATCGAAGTGTTGAAAGGTGTTCGTTGATCGGTGTAGAACAGCAAATGGGGTGACAACTCAAAGGTCGTGAGTTAGTGGATAATGGTAGCTCGAGATGGTTGCTTGAGTTAAGAAAAGTTGTCAGGTCGGATGACTAGAGATATGAAGGCCAAAAGATTATCGTTGCCGCAAGTTCTAGTAGGCTCAAAGCAGGGGTACAATAGGGGCACCTAAAAGACTGGTTGTAGGTCGAGTACCCTAGATATCATTGAAAGGTCTAGTTGTTAAGGTTGGACATACATACGTATCGTTGAAAGACGTATGGAGTTTATGCTAGAGACGAGTTACCATTAGCCCATGGCATATGGAAAGATTGTCCATCATACGATTAACGATGGTTTTGAAACAGGATTGGTGGTGATAGCCAGAGTCTGTCATGGTTGATTAGTTGCCTTGTTTGAACCTTCTCATGTAGATTGTCTAATGTTGAAGGAGATGTTCCTTGGGTGCTTGTCTAATATTGGTTTAGGCCTTTGGGGCTTGTTCTTGAGGGATGTTGAGCTCGATTAGGATGGTTACATAAGTTATATAATTTGGATGTCATGAGTGCTTTTCCATGATTAAATGGATGTTCTGGTTTCCATAGATGTGTGGTTGACATGTTGTTGTAAAGGCTATCACTGTCCGATGTGGGGAAGCTAAGGTTGAGTTCTGCTCTGGTGTTGTGGGTAGATTAGTATATTTATCTATCCCTTCTCATATATTTTATTGTTTAAAGTTTGTTAGTTGTTTTATCGCTCACTAAGACTGTTGTTTGACTCAAGTTTTTATGTTTCCTTTTATTACCTTGGGCTGTTCATTCGGTTGTGGATGGGCAGATTAGGTGGCAGGTGATTGCTTAGTGTGGACGATGTAGTTGTTCGCAGGCGAGCAGGAGGCTGGCGTACTATCTTCTTACAATATAGTATTTGGATTTCCGTTGTTTGTTATTCTCTGAGTGATGTAGTGAGGCAATTTGTACAAACACTATTGTTGTAACTCAAGTCTATGGATATTACTTTCTAGTCGTTATGAAAGTCTACCGTTTTCTGCTTCACTATTAATACCTATTGTATATATTGTATTATATTTTATCATTGCACTGTGAGATTTACAACAGGTTTTGATGATGTTGTTTACCTACAATGATTGTCCATAGCTTCCTGGCACACATTACAGTGCATATTCCTCTGATTTAGTGAAGGGGTTGTCGGCTGTCGTCACAGTCTTGGTGAAGAAGAGATTAGATCTCTTATACATATATATATATATCATTGTAGAAAGGTCAAATTTTATCCTTTTTGTTGAATGCATGGTTGAAGGTTGGTTACAGATATTGAATCTACTTTGTTAATCTCGGTTTCAATAGAGTCTCCCCATCTTAATTTATAATTTGTAATATGTAATGGAGGCTGAGAGAAAGGTGAAGAATTGTGTGTAGATAAAATTGGAGAGAGCCTCTTTATATAGATTAACAGAGCCAACATTTAACCATTATATCCTAGGGTTTTAATCCAAGCCATACATGTTGCGCTGAGTCAGCGATGAAACTAGCGATAAAACAATTAAAAATGCATAATTGGAATCTGCCCCGAATCTGGGTGGGTTAACCCACCTACCCCTGGGTCGACATATAGGTCGACCCAGCCTGACTTAGGTCGACCCATAGATCAACCCAGGCATGTTGTGCGTCATCCCCTAACTATCCTTTGCGCACGTTGTTTTTCTGGTTTGAATTATTTTGAATATACATGTGTGTACAAACTTCTAAGGTTCATGACTTCTTCGTATGTTGTCTGTTTTACGTAAACTTGGGGTCTATCTGAACCAGAATTCCAAAACGAACGCAACAGAAAAGTCGGTTTTACTTAGTTCTGAAATATTTATTTAAGTAATTCCTAATTTATTATCTTTAAAGTACGATTATAGTGTATTAAATTTTGGGGTGTTACATTCTACCCTATTTTTTGGATTTCATCCCCGAAATCTCCAAGTTAAGAAGAACGTTATTATCCTAACAACCACCTACAACAATCTACTCATCCATCATCCAAAGACATCCATTGTCCTTAAGAATTTCTAATCCTTGTATAAATATATGTAACAGTGTTGTGTGTATATGTCCTTACACTAATGTGAAAATCTAGCGGTCGACCGATTCAGTTAACCTCCTTAATGCAATATATGTTTGTGCCATGAACCCAGTGTATGCAAATAACCCTAGTATAACATATAAAACTCTATATGTGTGCACAATCATTCACCAAAATGTAACATCTATATGATGATTCACCCATTTCCATGGGTGGCACAACCAATCTACCCTCTAGATCGACATATAGGTCGACCCACCATAGTGGGTCGTCCCCTAGCGGTCTTCTGCGTGCGTTGTTTTTCTGGTTTGAATTATTTTAAACACATATGTGTATGCAAACTTCTAAGGTTCATGACTTCATCACACATTATCTGTTTTATGTAAACTTGGGGACTATATGAACCAGAATTCCAAAACAAACGCAACGATAAAGTCGGTTTTACGTAGTTCTGAAATATTTATTTAAGAAATTCCCATTTTACTTTCTTTAAAGTATGGTTATAGTGTATTAAATTTTGTGGTGTTACATTCTACCCTACTTAAAAGATTTCGTCCCCGAAATCCCCAAGTTAAGAAGAATGTTATTATCCTAACATTCTAACCTACTTAAAGGGTTTCGTCCCCGAACTATCTAAGTAAAGAAGAATGTTATTATCCGAACAAGCACCTACAAACATCTACTAATCCATTATCCATCGGCATCTATTCTCCTTAAGAATTTCTAATGCTTGTATGAACATATGTAAAGGTGTTATGCGTATACGTCCTTAAACTAACGCGAAACCAGGCGGTCGACTGTTTCAGTTAATCTCCTTAATCCAATATATGTTTGTGCCAAGGATCCAATGTATGCAAAGTAACCCTAATATAACATATAAAACTCTGTATGTGTGCACAATCATTCACCAAAATGTAACATCCATATGATGATTCACCAGTAAAAAAGAAGTCAAGAACGCACTTTAAAAAAGAAAAGGATAAGAAGTCAAGAACGTACTTTAAAAAGAAAAGAATAAGAAGCACGAATCCTATCTTCGGGTTCCCACGTTACATTTTCGCGGTCTTCTCCCTACTGTAACTTTACCAATCTGATTTCCTTGTTACGTAGTTTCTTGATCTATGCTCCTAGAATATGAGTAGGAACTCTTCTCACTGATGCTTCCTTCTCAACTTCCATGTCTCCAAGTGTGCTTGACTCCACTATCTCTACCGCATCATGCAAACATTTCATCAAATGTGAAACATGAAACACGTCGTGTATGCCTGCCAGTCTATCCGGTAGCTTAGTCCTATAGGCCATATGACTTATCCTCTCCACTATAAGGAATAGCCCTACAAATCTTGGCGCCAATTTCCCTATCGAGCCAAAGCGAAGTACATTCCTCAGTGGAGATACTTTAATGAAGACCATATCTCCCACTTCGAATTCCAAATCGGTCCTCCTTTTATCGGCATATGATTTCTGTTTGTCCTGAGCTGCTTTCATTCTTCGGTGGATAAGATAAATCTTCTTGGAAGTCTTTATAATCATCTTAGGTCCAAGTAGAAGTCTGTTATTAGACTCCCACCCATAAGTCGACGATCTGCAAGGTTGTTTGTATAACGCTTCGAAGGGTGCCATGTCTATGCTCGATTGGTAACTGTTGTTGTAGGTAAACTCTACAAACAGGAGGTGCTCCTCCAAAGTCCCTCCGAAATATAGGATACACAATTTCAAAAGATCCCCGAGAACTCTATTCACCGTCTAAGTCTATCCAGCAGTATGAGGGTGGTATGTCGTGCTCAAACGTAGCTGTGTACCTAATTCCTCTTGTAAGCTCATCCAAAACTCACTAGTGAAGATGGGGTCACGGTTGCTTACTATACTGGAACGTACCCTATGAAGTCGGGCTATCTCTCGAAGATATACCAATGCTAGCCAAACTGCTGTCCTCTTACTCTTGACCGAGATTAAGTGAGCGCACTTCATAAGTCTGTCTACCATCACCCTAATGCTCATGTTGCCCTTCTTTAATTGGGGCAATCTATCGATGAAATCCATAGAGACCCTCTCCTAGATCCATTGTGGGACATCCAAGGGCTGAAGCAATCCGCCAGGTTTTCTTTGTACAGCCTTTACTTGCTGGCAAGTCAAACATCGGGCCACAAATTCTACCACATCCTTCTTCATGCCAGTCCAAAAGAAAACTCTCTTCATGTCTCGATATATCTTGTTGCCACCCGGATGGATAGTCATCCGAGAATGATGAGCTTCCTCAAGTACCGCCTTTAGCAATTCCGCAATCCTAGAGACACATAGCCTTCCATCTTGTCTTAGCCACCCTTTCCTGTCCAAAGTATATCTAGCTAGGTGACTAGAAGTTTCTCCTCTACTAAGCCTGTCTAAGATGTCTACTATCTGCGAGTCCTCCGACTGCATAGATCCAATACGCTCCAATAGAGTAGGTCGCACCTCCAATGATGCTAACAATCCCAATGTGAAATCCGTAGACGGCCTAAAATCAATGGTCGAAATATAGTCCAAGCTCCTCCTTTATACGAATAGAGGACTCAAGGTCATCCTCTGCCTACTCAATGCATCCGCCACTACATTACTCTTTCCTAGGGTATAAGCTATCTCAAAGTCGTAGGACGCTAGGACCTCCATCCACCGTTGTTGCCTTAATTGATATCCTTCTGTGAGAACAAGAATTAAAAGGACTTATGATCTGCGTATAGCGCAAATCTCTCTCCATGTAGATAATGTCACCAAGACTTCAATGCGAACACTTTTGCAGCCAATTTTAGATCATGGGTAGGGTAGTTATTCTCATAAACTCTCAACTGTCTGCTACCATAGCATACTACCCTTCTCTCTTGCAGTAGAACGGCATCAAGTCCTGTGCCACATACATCTATGTAAACCGTGAACATCTTGCTTCCATGGGGAGTGTAACGACCCGCCTTTTTGCTCGATTCTCGCCGGTAATTAAACCGACTCAAATCGTTCATAAAGACGAATTGTTATGGGTACTTACATATATTGGACAAAACAACAGAACTTTTCTTTGAATAATTCAATATTACATCAGAGTTACATGAATATCAGAGTTACACATAAATATACACAGCGGAATAAATAAAACTCTCAGCGAAAGAACATCATCTGATACAGCGGAAGCTCCAACTCTAGCGTGAACTCTAACTCCGGAAGCGCTCTGAATCTTCTCCACAATCCATAACTGCAAACTAAACACTAGCTGCCCGAGTGGAAATTAGTGGGCACCCAGAGTTTAGGAAGGAACAATAAACTCCAGGTCAGTCGTGGGACTGGTGTGAGAACTCAAAACAGTTATCATTTAGGTTTCATTTTAAAGTTGGGTAATTCAACGGACCACGCCGCTAATGCAGAACGGGTTTTACTCCATATGAATTCCCGTGCATAGAAATACGCAATGACTTTTGAAAAATGAAGCTATCATAAGCTCGTCCCATATCACACAATGCAAGCGCACACCAGATGGGCGAGTTTTGTCTTATGATAACCAAACATGATTTCATACGTGAAAATCCTCTTTTAATATTATCATATAGTGTGGAAAACAAGTTCACAAATAAATGTATTAATCCTAGACGGCATGAGTGTCCCATACCACTATGTCGCCATATATAAATACAATCAAAATCGCAAGGCTCGTATTGGAGATTTGGATTTCCAACTTGATGATTCCTGGCACGAAAGATCAATCAGGGACTTGAGCGAAGTGTAACGCAACAAATCGCCAGGGCAGTATCTACGGTTTTCGACCAGACGCGGCCCCCCGAACATACCCCATCCCCAGTTCACAAGTGGTTTCCCACTGCTGCAGCACTCATCATCAAATCATATATATATACAGACCAAACCGCCAGTTTCTCATCATCCGGTGTGTGAGGTTGTCGATGTCACGTCATATGCAAAGCTACGCTTCGATAAGTCATGCTTTGATCATCATTAGCTCATATCATACTTGGGTATGCCACATCGTCAATATCTCCACATATCACTGATTCGAATTAATACATATTCTCTAAGAACGTAACTTAGAGACGGAGATATTCAATTGCCACAAATCTGATATATATTCACACGAATCAGTGCTACGTGGTCAATTACGACGTCAGACACACCATCCATACAAGTCCGTTCTAGGTCTGAACGGAACAAATCCGAAAATCTCCAAATATACCCAGATCTCCTGCCACCCTCGTATCGGGTGTACGGCCCGATCCGAGATACCAGCAATCGATCCAAATAATCTGGATATTTCCGGTCTTCATTTATCAATTCCAAGTCCTGAATTTCATCATAACGTCGTAATATTACTTGGAATGGGTTTCGGACCTATATCCGATCCCGGACTTTCCAAGTAACAACGTATTTAAAACAATAGCTACGAATCACACGGGTTTCTTAATTCAAATCTCCTTTCCAAATATTATTGTTATATTTTGAAGTACGGTTGGATTCAATTCCCGGAAACCCGTTACCCTTTAATATTTTCTCAAATTCAACATTTGTCTTCCCAAACTTACATTTCAAAACAACTTAATTAATTCGTCGTCACTTGAATAACCAAATCTTTATTTGGATTTTGGATTTCCATTTAAACACCTATGTTTCATATATCAGTTCATATAGAATCAATCGACTTATACTCGATATTGATTCACAAACTCAGGAAACACGATCAGGATATGGATATGTTAGTATTTCTGATCGTATTTGTCTGTTCCTATAAATCCATATCGAATATCAGGCGACCAATTTTATTCAAAACTCATCTCAATTCCATATCATATGAAAAATCAAATCTGTTCCCTAATAATTCATGTTTGAAGTCTTCAAATTCAAATCATTTCAAATAACGTTAAAGCGTTACTGAAAGCGTTGGGAAAAGGTTATTAAGTCAAATAAATCCAAATCATTCTAAATTAAAAATTTAAACCATAAATCACCTTTAAATAATATAATATAAATTCATTCTATTCGATTTTCATTGCGGTCGGCGAACTGCATGTATGGCGACCTTTTCGGATTTAAATTTAAACCTAACTCGAAAGTCATACGATTTGAAAATTCCTCTTTTATACGAAACCCATTATTTTATAAATTCGTTGTTTTCTGTTTCACGTCAATCCGATTCTGTATGTTCAAGTTATAACTATTTGAAGTTCGAAACTAATATCGTCGAACTGTCACTTAGCGACGAGTTCGATTCCGCTATATAACGTTTATATTTATTTGTTCAATCTGTTCCAAATACTTCATAACTTTGATTTAAACCATATTCTGAATCTCTTTTCAAAATAATATTATATTTCTCAAAAATCAGGTTTGTCCAAATCGCTTAACATTGTCGAACCTTCAATTCAAATGATATATGGATTTCATGTTTTTTTTTTCAAAACTTGTTTTATTCCAAATAATCGTTAAATTTGTTCGCATCCAAAATCCACATTAAACCCGTATCCGAATCATTTCCAAATTTCGAAATTTAAATCTTTAAATAACATATGAGAATTGAAGATTATTTCCAAAACACTTTACTTGAAAATTAACAATTTGATATTCAAGAATATATATTACTTGATGCGATAAATTTAAATACCAATTTATTCTAAATTTAAATAATTCAAATATTTAAGAATATATTTATTTAACTAAAGGAGTATTCAAAATCGGTCACCCGTAAGATCTGTAACTACGGTGCATACGACTTCACTCAAACAGAACAAATGCAATATCTTAACTAAACAAACATGCATCATCCATTCATCACAACCACAAAATAAATCAAGTGTGTACGGAGCGTTATTGCCAGTAACGCTCGGTGTTTTACGGTGTTACTACAGCATACATATCCATCGATCAATCCGCGATATACAACCCTAATATTTCAAGCATCCACAACCACTGATTTTCCATCAATTATTATAATTAATTTATAACAAATTATTTCTACCCAAAATGAAATAATTAAAGAGGAGTTCTCACCTTGCGCTTTCCAAACTTTCACCGTCGAGCCTGGTATCAACCGCGTACCAGTTTACAAACGTTACAAGCGCGCGCCGTCTTCTTCGCAAATAAAACTCCGGATGACCGCGTTCAACTTCATGGACGTGCTACCCGCACGCTCACACTCCTTCGAAACTTATATTTATATAAATATATATTTTTTCTTCCAAGAAAACAAGAGGAGCCGTGGGTACTAAACTCTAAGTTGCTACAGGAGGAGAAACTTGGGTCTTTAATCGAGACTTGCATGCGCAAGTCAGTGGTGGTTGAAGGCCAAAAACAGGACGGACTATATGTGAAGGTGAAAGCAACAGCGGGAAGAGCTGATAAAGGAGTGGAGTTGCGGAGGGAAATGACGTTAATACATGCAAGGAGAGGTTTCACGCAGTGGAGTGCCGGAGTGGGGTGCGGACCGGAGAGGTGACCGGCAGTTGGAAGTGTGGCTTGCTGGGTGTACGGACGTGAGCTGGAGGGGACATCATGGTTGCGGATGGAAAGCAAAGTGATGGACTTGCGGATGGGAAGACTTGGTGCGGCCGTGAGTGGAAAGTTGGTGTGGCGAGAGGGGACATGCGGATGGAACCGCATGCGGGAAGTGGTGAGTGCAAAAGGGAGGACTGGCCAAACTGATGAAGAAGCAAGAGAAGGCCGAGCTCAAGAATGGGACGTGTGGATGCAGTGATTGAGGTGGGGAGTGTTTGAGGAGGTGGATGGTGAAGGACCTGCGCTAGAAGAGGGACGGCATGCTCAAGGAGAAGAAAGAGAGAGAGGGACGCGTGGGGAAAATAAGGTTGGTGCGGATGTCTTACACATGTATGTGGGGGGTATATTTGTACATTCATGAACAAGGACACTTGTCCACATTATATCTTCTTTTGCATGCACAATTACACGTAGAGGCACACACGTCCACATTCAAAGACCAACTCACATGCATTATCACACCTTCAAAACACGTGGCCTCTTCTCATATTTTTAATTCATGCAATACACCACCTACATGAACACTTGCCACCTCAAAACAAATGCCAACAATCCATGCGCCGTGAAAAACATCCATGCGTGTACCTTATCATTTAACATATCCATCCATACTTTCCATAATACAAGTCCAACATAGTGTATATATTTTGTTCACTTCCAATTTTTGATTTTTAGAGTTATTTACCGCGAGTTGCACTGAAATAAAATCATCGTCGTAAACAGCAACCCGCTCTGATTCTAAAACAGCAATAAAACCGGTCTGGTTGATCAATTCTGTAAAGCGTCTAAAGGACCACATTTATACCCAAAATACGTTGAAAAATTATCTGCTTATTTTTCAAATTAAAAATTACAGAAAAATTCTAAAAATTATTTTAAAATTACGCGTACAGAAATCGGACGAATATTTTAAACTGATTTTTTTAATTATAATTTATTTTCAAGTCAATCAATTATAAAAATTTAAAAATCCATAAAAAATCCATATTTAATTGTTTTAAAATCTATATATTATATATTTCCTCAACATAAATCTTCAAATTATAAAATTCATATTATAAAACATATATATATATATAAATACAAAATATTACTATCTATAAATATAAAACCATTATGTAAAATTTACAAAATCCTAATATTATAATATTATATATATATAATCTTTAAAATAAGTTTTATACAAAATAAAAATAAATTTTCCAAACCAATAAAAAGGAAATTTCAAATATTAAATCTTATTAACTCCAGAAATATGTATTCAGAAAATCTCAAAATGTGCTATAAAATTCAAATTCAAATCTAGAAATTTCTGGTTCGTTACAGGGAGAGTCAGAACTGGGGATACTATCAGAGCCCTTTTCAATCTCTGAAAGGCAAATTCGCAATCAAGGATGGCACTATATATGGCTAGCCAATCCATTCCTAGAATCAAACCATAACCCATAAAGCCCAGCACGGATGCATCGCATTCAAACTCGACTCCCAAGATAAAAATTCTCAAACCCCTCCATATCATGGATAAGTGAGTTGTACCTCCTATGGGGTTTGAGACCACTATGGGATCAGAGACTATACTAGTATTAAGGTGCAGACTATTTACTAAAGAACTGGATATGAATGAATGTGAAGTGCCAGAATCAAATAGGGTTTCAATAGGATAGTCAAAAAGAGAAATCAAACCTTAAACAGTGACTTTCCTACTCGATCTGGTCCACTAGCCTCAAGAACATGTACTTGTCAAGAAGGTCCTGCCCTTTGTCCTTGCTTGCTAGGGCATTGCTTAGTAAAGTGTCCCACTTCTCTATAATTAAAGCAGGCTTTCTTTGCCTTTCTGCAGTCCTTTACAAAATGACCCATAGTTCCGCTACTATGACACTTGATATCTTTCTTGATCTGGGCCTTGTAAGGCTTTCCTCCTTTCTTTTGTGTTCCCTTCCTGGGCCACCATTTCTTTTTCTCGCACTTAGCCTATGTCTCTTCAATCTTACTGTCTTTCTTCCCATCCTTACAATCTTCGTGCATTAGAGCCATGTCAACCAGCCTTTCAAACGTCGCCCCCATTGGTATATGAGATAATGCAAGTCCTTAGAGAGATTGATTCAACCCCCTCGCAAACCTAAGAGCCTTCTTATGGGGTGTATTCACCAAGTCCATACCAAATCTCGCCAGTTGATTGAACTTATTCGCATAATCCTTAACAGACATGTCCTCTTGTTTCAAAGCCAAGAATCTATCCATTTGTAATCCTTCTTCTGCCTGAGGTAAAATTTCACCTCAAACCTTTGTCTAAAATCATCCCAAGTAGATATTGGTTGTCTTGCATGTGTCACCTCCCACCAATAGGAAGCTTCTTCCTTTAGTTGCCATGAGTCCAACTGTATATTCCTCCTATCATCAAGCTCAAAAAGACCAAACACGTTCTCCATCTCTCTTAGCCATTTCGTGCCTCAACAAAGCTCTTGGTATCATGGAACGGTTTTTCCTCCCATAACACAAAAGTCTTTACTTAACTTAGAAAAGTTATCTACCCGTGGAGGTGGAGCTACAGCGGCTGTGGCTGGGGTTGTGGAATATCCTTGAACTCTGGCAGGTGCCATGGCTTCGAGATACCTCCAGAACCATGTTGGTAATATGTTTCCCTCAGGAAGATTGTGTACCCTAAACATGATGAAAAGAAAAAGGACTCAATAAGAGATCGAGGGACTATTTAATATGGCTTGAGGGGATATGTTTTTCAAAAACAGGTATTTATTTGAAAATACTTTGATTTTGAAAATAGGTTTTGAAAACTTTTTCTCTGATCTTGTAACCTTCGGCTCTTATACTAAATGTGACACCCCACGTCCATTAATGTCACTCATAAGAGAATTCATTATGTTTCATGAAGAGCAATAGGTAAATAGTACATAAATTCATAAGATAGATATAAAATAAGCAGCGAAAATTTCAATTTATTAATAATAAAACATTGTCTCAAATCAAGTTACATAGAAAACAATGAGTCTCAAATCTTTTTCATAATGCAAAACAAAAGAATGAAATAATATAAAACCATATCCCTCATAGCAAGTCATAACATAGTAGAAATTAAGTCAGAGCGGTATGTCTCAAAAAGTCCAAATCCAGGCTGAAAGAGAAAGTCCTAATCAGTGAGGAGCGCTACCACTCTGAGGACCTGGGGGAAGGAAGAAAGAAGCGAAAACAAAAGGGTCAGACATAAAGTCTGGCAAGTTCTAGTGATTTTAAAATAGGAATAAAATAGAGATATCAAGATAGGTAAACATGACTGGATGAGAAAACACAGTATCATAAAAGGCAACAGGTAAATGTGATAAACACGAACAGTAGGAATAAAATAGTGATCGAGTAATGCTACTCATAAATATCCCTAAAACAGGCTGTATCTGCACCAATACCAGCATAGCAAGATTACTCAACAGGAACAACAGGATTAAACAGCAGGATAAACAATAGGATTAAACAGTAGGAATAGGTGTACCCTGATTACATAACAGGATTAGGTGTTACCCTAATTACATAACAGCAAGATTAGGTGTACCCTAATTATTACCCATGCGATCAACTCCCTAATACGTAAATACACTATGTCAGCCAAGGCAGTAAGGTGTATCAGTCCCTAACCTAATAACTTATAATACAGACCTATTTACTGGTGTTACAACGGCTTAGTTTCCCTAATCGGACTCATGCACACTCATGACTTTTCCGGAATGCTCCCGTACCTACCTTCCTTGTTTTGAACCTCTTACTATCAAGTTCAGTAAAGCGTGCGCTGGCCCTTACCTAGTGCAAGGCCTTTAACAAAATACCAGTAGGGATACCGACTGATACGAGTTCCATACAGCAAGATTGGCACAAGCTAAACCCCTAGGCTTGTGCCCCAAGTAACTAGGATTTAAGAGTCCCAAAAACTCGATACAACAACAGAACAAGGAACCTCTTATCTTATTAATAATCAGGTTTAACCTAGTAAGTTTAGGTTTACTAATAATCGTGGTTGTAATATTACATGTTATTCTGTGTGTACAACGCTTCCCAAAACACCTACCCAGATGTATGTATAATTACTATAGTGATTCAGTTTACTTACCTACATCTGGTACTTACATTATTTTAACATGTCCTTTTTACTTAATGTCTGTATTAAGTCAAATCTAACATGTTTATACATATGCATACTATACCATTCAATTGTGCCCTCAACCTACAACAAATACAGGTTTAGGCATATTATCCTTTTTTAACAATTTACAACAAGTACAAGTATATATGCATATCATCCCTTTCCCAAATTATAGTCAAATAGTCCTCATTTTAACAATATGCCTAATTTCCCCTTTTTCATGTCATTTCTTATTATCCCAATTTTTAACCACACGCTGACTTAAATCGGACATGACCTAGGCTTAGTGTAAATAAAAAGAAAAAAAAGAGGGTAGAAATAAAATTAGCTGTACAGACATATAGAAAAGACTTGAAATAAATTAAAATAGTATATATAGGGAAAAAGGAAGATCAATACACATAACTAGTTAACCAACTGACAGTAAAAGCATGTGTAATACTTATAACAACGACATAGGTGAATAACAGTGAAGAATGATATAGTAATAATCTTATAAACACTGTATGTTCTAAACCTATTTTTTATTTATTGTCATGATATAGTTCTAGGAATCAGATCTGAAAATAACAGGGAACTCACAATGGATCTTGGTGAAGAAGAGATTAGATCTCTTATATATATATATGTCATTATAGAAAGGTCCATTCTATCCTTTTTGTTGAATGCAGGGTTGAAGCTTGGTTACAGATCTTGAATTTTCTTTGTTAATCTAGGTTTCAGCAGAGTCACCCCACCTTATTATTTAATCTAGAATATGTAATGGAGGTAGAGAGAAAGGTGAAGAATTGTGTGTAGATAAAATGGGAGAGAGAGCCCCTTTATATAGAATAACATAGCCAACCTTTAACTGCTAGATCCTAGGGTTTCAATCCAAGTCATATATGCATCTTTGAGTCAGCGATGAACCTAGCCATAAGACAGTCAAAAATGCATAATCGGAATCTACCCCGAATCTGGGTGGGTCGAACCACCTACCCCCTTGGTCGACCCATAGGTCGACCTAGCCTGACTTGGGTCGACCCATAGGTCGACCTAGGCCTATTGTGGGTCGTCCCCTAATGGTCTTCTGCACGCGTAGTTTTTCTGGTTTGACTTATTTCACTTCATACAACAGGAACCAATTTGAGAGTGTTGAGTTCTAGTCCTTCTGCCGACGACACAATATTGAAAAGAAACTCTTGGCAGTAGCTCATCCTCAATTCAATGGGTAGGTCTAGGCTGTCGACAAAGTGATCAAATCCATTATAAAGAAGCTTCTGGAAAAGGTCGAAGGCTTATAGGTAGATGAGCTTCCTCTAGCCCTTTCATCTTAAGATACCAACCATAAGTCAACGATTGGCTATATTCCTTTCTCTCTCGCTCATGGATCCATGGCTATCATTCCAATTGAGCTCAAGCTCCAATCTCATCGAGTCACTTACTATGTTCCGAAGACCAACCAAGACCTCCTCTTGGAGTCACCTGACTTACTCAAAGAGAAAAGAAGGGAAGCTGAACTCAGAGCCGTCGCTCAACGTCAACGAGTTGCTCGATACTTCAACTTCAAAGTCCGTCTAAAGCACTTTAACATCGGTGAGCTCGTCCTAAAGCGGATCTTTCCCATACTGACCGGTTTTAGTCCTCATTGGAAAGGTCCGTATGTCATACAACTGAGGCTTGGAGATGAAACCATCATGCTAATGACCGCTGATGGCGCTGAACTCCCAAGAGCATCGAACAGTGAACAGTTCGACCGCTACTTTACTTAATCTAGTATACATATTTACTACTTTCCAATAGTGTTTTGTTTCTTCAATTTAAGCCATTGTAAGCTAAAGCCCATTACTGCCGAAGTTATCAAAAGATAAAGCTTCAGATGTCCATGTACTTGGTGTATTTGTTTTTTGCGTAGTATGTTTGACCAATTATTACAATCGACTTGCATTCATGATCACACAACATTGGATCAACACCCCGAAGCTTGGGATTAATCCTCCTGACTCGAGTCTTGAACCAACGATGAGGCCGAGTATAAGTAACTCCAACTCGAGTCTCGAACCAACGACGAGGACGAGCATAAATAACTCCACCTCGAGTCTCGAACCCACGATGGGGGTGTAAATAACTCGGGATACCCATTAACTTGAGTATCCATCCTCATCCATAAGTCTCTGGACATGAGGGAAACCCACTGGCCGGGCGAGTGTGATTACGACCGCTTGCTTGGCTCCATCCGACCTGAAGGGCCTGGATCTGACTAATAATCTGGCGAACTAACGATGCCCTCCAACTCTAAAAGTAACGAAACTAACGGGAGAGTCTAAAGGATGAATCAACGACATCCATGCCTTCTCATGACTCAGAATCGACGACCGCAAGGAGATCCCAAGAGGGGAGACATCAAACCCAATCTCTGCACGACTTGGAGCTCCTGACCAAGGAAAATCCCAAGAGCATAGTCGACAAAAACAACCTTTATACTATTTGGGAATCTCAAAAGAGAATTTATAGACAACGCTTGTCCAAGTGTGATAACGAGTACATTTATGCAAGAACGAATACTGGAAAGCGTAGACGAAAGTTTAAACATTTAACACAACATGTGATATAAGCAAAGTCTACCAGAAGCTTTCATTCACATCTAAAGCAAGCTACAACTGTCTATCTTTCCTTCTAACGACATAGTGTACATGAAAACCACATCATGCCTCCAAAAGCGAGAATACTCGTGGATACTATCGGCCTACATAACCATGAACTTTATAAACATCACTTGGACGACCCGTCCTTATCCTTTTTCTTGGAAGCCTCATATTCAGCCATTTTCTTCTTAGCCTCATCATCGACCATCTTTTTGGCAGCCTCGTCAGCAGCTTTTTTCCTTGCCACCTTAGCATTGGCTGCCTCCTCAGCTTTCTTTCTGGCTTCCTCCTGAGCTGCTTGCAGGGCTGCCTTATCAGCCTTTCTCTTTTCCTCCTGCCTCTCGGACTTAGCGAGTAGTTTAGCCTTTTGTGACTCCACCAGATCATGCATTGTTTGCACTTCCAACTCCGTCGGCACAGTCACGTAGTACTTTCCATCCTTGATCTCCCCTTCCTCCATGAGTAGGTCCTTGTAAAGCCCAAGATCCACGTCAGGAAATGTATCCAATGGACTACTACCTTCTCCAAATTGTATTCCCTACAGTCTCATTCTAACGTCTCGTAATAAGGGAAGTGTCGGCGCCAAGCCTGTTGTTACTTCTGCTCCGGAGGGGCCTGCATAATAAATAAGAAAACGTATTAGTCTAATTTGACTTAGTGATTACATCCTTCCGAGCATTCGTGATAATGAAACTTTACCTCCTAGCATTTGTGGAGAAGTCGCGATAGGCATGGTGCCCTTGGTTGTTCCTTGAAAGGAGCTTCCTTGTCCCAACCCCTGGAAATCAGGATCGTACTTGGTAGTAGCGAGGGCTCGGACCACTGGACCACTTGCAGAGGCAGATGGCATAGCTTATTGTTTCTGGGAACTTCCTCCAACAAACTTACGAGCGACAATCACACTCTTAATAGTCACTGACTTTCCTTTGGAAGCAACAAGTTCCGCCAACCTCGCCCTCTCAGCGGCATTTCCTAACAATCTCCTCCCATCTTGCAAGTTGAGCGCTCTTTCTCGGTCAGATGACGTTCCATAAATTCAAACTCATTTATTGCCTCCACCTGTTGCCTCTAAGCCTCAAGCTGCAGCAATCTATCCTAAGTCTGAGCCATTATCTGGGGATAATAATCAACCAACGAGATTCCGTGGAATCGAAACACTTTAACATACATACCCCAGATATATGGCTCTAGAGACTTGTCTACCCTGCACTTATAATCCTCAGTACTCTCCTTAAGTCTCTTATCCTTAGCTTGACGCTTAGCCTTTATACTCTTCACTTGAGCCAGCACATCTCTACTCATAGTCCCTGCATCGGCTTTCTATTTTGCAGCCTAAGCAAGTTCAACGTTCCTCAGCTCCAACATCTTTTTAAGCTCCTCGTTCTCCTTAAGGAGACGTTATGCCTGCTCATTTTATTCCTCCATTCTTTTGTTCTCCGCAACAAGAGCCTCAAAATTTATGCGGAGCTGGTGCAGTTCCTCATTCTCTTTCTCCAGCTTAAGATTTCTCTTTGTTATGGCTTCTTTATCCTGATTGAGAGTCGTGTTCTCTGATGAGACCTTGACCACTGTATCCCTATACGACTCTCGACCCTGCTTTTTCATCCTCTTCAATTTTCTTATAATCCCACTTCAGTTTTGTTGTTCTGACAATAGAGATTTAGCATATAAACATGTTACTCATACACGCAGAAACAGTTACAATTCGAAGACTTATCTTATCCAACTCATTGTCCTGATTTTGGACACTCTCCTACTCAGCTTTGAGGGCTAGATCCAAGTACGGAATCCCAACATTCTTTTTGAAATTCAGCTCTAAGAGGTTCCTTGCATACCTATTCATTTTTTGGTACTGGAGGAAGACATCGAACGCATTATCCAACACGTCTTTGTCCATGTCCCAAGCGATCGGATGGATGCTTGGCAACCGTACCAGCTCTTCCAAGTAAAACCCATGAAATTGCTCCTTCAATATCGCCTTCCTCCGTTCAGGAGTGAACTATGGAATGTCTGACATGTCAGGCAATTGAGGTCCCCTCTTCGAAGCTCTTATCTTCCTAGATCTTTTATCCTCAGACGCTAGATCCTTACATTTGGATGTGGTCACAAGCCCGAGGGTGGAATATAAAGAGGGATTACCGATGATGGTTGCTTGATACTCATTGTGTCCAGCCTAAAGTCTGTATTAGACATCGAATGATGGGCGAAGGAGACTTTCAACGTCGAGATCGATCTCTGTGATGACGCTCACCGCCATGGTCATGAGAGTGAGGGGACTCTGTAAACAGCTTAGTGCCTCTATTAAAACTCCTTATAAGCCGCACCTCCTTACAATTCATCAGACACAGCGTCTTGATTTGTTAGTGGCTTCCACCCCTAATGAAGTCAATGATACCATTCAACCCCATTTACAATCCTTTCTAGGTACTCCCTCAGTATTGATCTCTGACCCATACCTGCTGGCTTACATTCCAAGTTTGGTCCTTCCCTCGGAAAGCGATGATCGTGTCGCACCTCCTTCCACGGAAGAAATATGTGCTTGCGTATTTGATATAAGTAAGGACAGTGCGAGAAGGCCTGATGGTTTCAGTAGGATCTTTTATCGAAGTGTTTAGCCGATTATGCAGGCAGACTTTTATCTTGTTATCCATTTTTTCTTCTCTGGTGGTGATCTCCCTATTGATTGGACCTCCACCAACTTAGTCCTCATCCCAAAGTGTGAACATCCTCGTACTTGCGTGGATTTTCAACCTATCAGCTTATGCAACTTCTCTAACAAGGTTATTTCAAATGTACTAGCTAGGCTAGCACCGTTTCTTGAGCGTACTTATTTTCAGGCTAGGTTTGTTAAAGGACGTTTGATTACTGATAACATCGTTTTAGCCCAGGAGCTAGTTTCTCAGATCGATAGGAAGGTTCGTGGTTTTAATGTGGTTGTCAAGGACGATAGGAAGGTTCGCATACCATTTCACCTAGATGGAACAGATCCAAGGTTAAAATCGAAAGCTCCACACACACAAACAAATGTCATATTGTGTAGTGTTTATGAGTACGTGGCTTAGGTATTCTCTCTACAAACTAGATTTAGGCCCACTTGAAGGAGTGATCTCCTCAACGATTAACAAAAAGCTTTCTATACTTGAGCCGCTAAGCCAAGATAATATAAGGTTAAGAGGAAGCTTATCCAGATCAGTTAGCTAACCCACCATTTCTAGTAATGTGGTAGTATCAAAGGTAGTTACTGGAGAAGCCTTCTTGGATGATGCTTCCATCCTCGCCTCAACTGTCATAGGGAGGATGGGAGTAGGCGGCAGAACCTCATCTTTAGCAACCATCCTCACATCACGAGTGTCATCCTCACTAGTTCCTTCCGGAGTCTTAGTGGCCTTGCATCGTTTGGACACGACAAGAGGCAATTACCTCTTATGGCCCGAAGTACTTTCTTCTCCATCAGTTTCTGCCTTTCCCTCTCCCTTAGCGATAGTTGGCCGGAACATCGTATGATTAGTAGGAAGTAAGCCCGCTCGGCGAAGCGGTTGTTCATCCAAGACATTCTCGATAGACCGAGCCTCTTTAGGAATAGACTTTAATGCTTAAAGATGCTCTTGGTACACACTTCATTTGGGTACTGGAGGAAACCCTGTTATACAAAAACAAAGTTAATTTAAGCTTAAGACTCAACTAACTACGAGCACAAGGCAATAAAGATGCTTACTTCCGGCAAACCATCGCCTCGCAAATCTTGGGGAAGCGGATGGAGAACTAATCATACTTAAAGACGCTCAGTCTATTCCACCTCCCCAGGATAAATCAAGTGATGGCTTGTGCCTCCAGATAAAACAGAGAAGATGCATTGGTAGTCCTCCTATTTACTTGAAAAAGGTATCGGATGTCCTCTTTGGTAGGTTCTATACGCAGGAATTCCCTGAACAAGACACATGTACCAAGAAGGACGGCATACACATTTGGGTGAAGCTGCGTTGAAACTAGGAGAAAGTAGCACTATATGTCCCGGATGAAGTCGCACGATAGGGGCACGCACCCAGAAACACACTTATGTCTGTTCCAGGCAGTGTATCCTTCTAGAGGTGCATGCGGCCTATCCACCTCTTGAGGGACACAAATGTCATCCCAGGGAATGTTGAACCGCTTACACATGTGTATTAGCGCTCCATCATTCATATGCGAAGGCACCAAAATTGACAGGTCGTCGACTATGGCAGCATCCGCCATCATATACGATTCCTCTAGAGTATCTTCTCTAATGATATTCACTTCCTCTTCAGTATTCTCCTTTGTCGCTCCTAATCCTTCTGGTACCGCTAGTTCCACTAGGTGCTCGGCCAACTATTCTGATTCTTCCGACTGCACACCCTAGCTGGGTGCTTTGGCGAGCTAATGGACTGGGAGTGGACGTATCTGAGGTCTTAGTGTTATTGTCCTCCGAACCAATACTACTAGATGACCTAGATTGGGATGGTAAGTGTTGTGAAGCTTTGGCTTCTAAAGCTTGTTGTTTCTTAGACGATCTTATTTCCATTTCTAATTATACTTTCAACATAGTTGCATTAGATATTTCATTGGATAACCTATACCCCTCTTGTTGGTGTGAACTAACATGAACATGTAGTATCGCGCGATGCTGATATGATTCTAACTAGAGAACTTGGAACACGGCGACGATCACTATATCTTAAAACTGTAATCATTGTCATCATTAAACGATATCATCGGATTCACACCAAGTCATGGCCATGTCGTAATTGGAATCATAAAAATCTAAAGTCTGGTGGTTTAGTCATATGTTCATAGTCCAAGTTTATGCTCTAATCTTATGTGCAAGTCTGAATAATTAGCTTTGGTCTGAGCGTAAAGGCAATGTTAGTCACTGCATTCAAACATAAGTTTGATTCAATCAGGTAGCGCCGCGAAAACGACTTGAATTGATTAACGGGTCTACCGGGATTCAAATTTTCAATAAAGAACACGAGATGCATCGAAAATAGGGCTCGATTTCGTCTAAGTCCCGAAGAGGTGAAATTTCATATCCCCGAGCCATGATAAGTTTGTATCCTATGTTCCTTGAAAATTTACATCCTAAGTTCCTCGCGAAAAATTTGCATCCCTCTTAACATAAATAAGGCACCAACTCGTGAACACCACACATCCCACCAAGGATACGAAATCTCGCATACCCTTAGGGATACGAAATTTCACATCCTATAAGCGGATGCAAGATTTCACACCCAAACTAGGGCGATGCGAAGTGTCGTCTTCCTCCTCCTTGAAAGCGCAAAGTTAATATATCGCATCTCATCCGCTACCTTAAGATACAAAATCATAATTTCGTACCCCCCTGGTAGCCTCGGTGTAACAACCCGCTTTTTCCGTATAGTTTAAGCCAACATCTAACAACACATGTCAACTCAAATTGCATAGAAAATCATATAGTTAATAGAAAAAATTTAGAGGGTGAGAGAAGAGACAAAAATTAGAATAATAGAATAAGAATATCTGAGACTTACAATGGAATGAACAAAATATAATACGTTAAAGGCTTTATACAAACGAACTGTATATATATATTACAACATCAGAGCACGTACACCTCAATCGATACACACAGTGGAAATAACTAATACCGGTAAATATGGCTATACGTCCCGACTCCTGCTGCTCTTTTAAAAGTCCAAGCGAAACCTAACCTGACAATATACTAAATCTGAATCAAGTACATTTGAAGCAAAGAAAAATTTACCTGGATCAATGTGGAATACTTTTATTGATAAATTCACAGAACAAACAACTTGTTTAACTTTCGAAATCCTTTTTGAAAGAAAAGGATAATCATAAGATCAATCCACTCACAAAACACAGACGGTTTTGACCTTATGATAACCCAAAACATTTTTGATATATCAAAATCCAGTGGTATTATAATAGCGTCTATCAAATCACAAATAAATAATCATCTAACAAAACGCTTGCATCTCACGCTCTACATATTCTTTATAAATAAAAAAACCGCAAGTTGCTTATTGGAGATTGGATTCCAACTACGACAAGGTATGAGACCACTTTCCGATCAGTGTACTCTAGAGGATATACACTGGGGGTCAACAAGAACATCTTGCAACCCAGCCACACATGACCGGTCACTCATTTAACTTGAGTGGACTGAATATATTATCACCCAACGGCGGATCCACCATACTTGCACGAAGATACAGAAACGAAAGAAGAACAAAAAATGAATTTTCTATAGATTAGTGACAATATAATTTGCATGGGTGCAACCCAACTACCATGCTACCTACCCGATTTTTGTCATTTCTCGGTTGTGAGGCCTTAGGTTACGTTTACCTTTTTAGAGAACACTGGCCACCATTCACTTTGAATGCGATATCGTCAAACCCGTCAAATCACCAGTTGATCTTCCCAAAAATATTACAGGTATAAAAACCTAAGAGAAACGAATTCCTACGCCACCAACGTAATACCTTGAAAAGATCTTCTTATCTGATCTGTTAGGCATATTCTGTCAGACATTAGTCCATACAGTCATATAGGAACAGGATGAACCAAATACACCCTCCTACAGCATCGTGCATAGGAATCACCCAAAGGATCAGTAGCGAGAAGTCCTAGCATCCATATATATCAACCACGACAGAACCACAGTTTATCTCGGGGAGCGAACCCGAGACTACAAGTAGTTCTTTCGATTTATGAAGATCTACGGTCTTCAATTTCTCCATCTTAATTTGCTGCAAGTTAGTTTCGTACGCAACATTGGTTCGAAGTGGTTTGGGTCTAGTTCCCATCCCGGTCTCTTTGAAACAACATGAAAAATGTCTAGTAATATGTTCATTGATAGTCGGGTTTTTAGCTATCAATTCACACAGTACAGTTAAGTATATTGGCAGGTCAAATACTTTTTACTTAGAATAGTTCATTAAAAATATTACACTGATTCTTAAAAATCGATATTCATTTTCTTATCTCAATCTCGTTGTTTTGAAAATAATAATTATATCTCCTCTTACCAAACTCCCATTTACTTCTTGTTTCAAAACATCACCTTATATTCAGCAAATCTTTTTCTTTTCCCTTACTTTGGAAAAGTAGCTATATTTTTATCTCAAATGCACAAATAAATTTATACTTCAAAGTTGGCCAAACGATGCTAAATTATACATCGTTTACTTCAAAACTTACCAATTTCAATTATATTCCAAATCTTGCAATTAATGTTGCAAAACTATGTTATAATAAACCAATTTCAACACCCTTACTGTTTACAAACTAACACCATCCCGTGATGATAGTGAAGTCGTTCAAGTCGGGGTATTTTAATTACCTCTCAGACCTTGATCGACAACGTTCTTATCTCAGAATAGACAAAAGTTTGAAACACAAAACCTATCATTTTCATTTACTATTTTACTTAAAAATATAGTTTTTAATAACCATTCTTTGCATCTGGCAGTTTATTTTCAGTATAAATCTCTTTTGCTCTTGTTCAAATAAAAATTACTAAAACACAAACTATTTTGCTATTAACCTCATTAACACTTGGATTTATTTAAAATCCATTTAATTCGACTTTCATACAAATTCAACTAAGCCTCTTAGCCTTTACAAAGCTCCTTTCTCTAAAAAAGTAATTTTACTTAACCTAATACCTTAAAAGTTATTTTAAAACCATCGTTTGAGTTTAGCTTTATTATAAACTTTGTTTAGGAAGTTGAATTAAATTCTAAAATCTTCTTATAAAATCCGATAATATGCTCCCTTTGAAATCATAATTCAATTTACCGTTATGTTACATAATTTAATAATTAAATAATACTCATAAAAAATCAATATATTAACTTCACAATTTGTTTCACAAGCTTTGGTAATTCAATTAATTTCCTTTTCTAACTCGATCATTTGTTAATTGACTTCCATTTAAAAAGCACATTATTTGAATCATTTATTGATTAAAATAATAATTAATTACATTATTAACCGAAGTTAAAATAGTTTACTTTATTAAAAATAGATCATTTGATCACTTAACGACATTATTAAATAATAATTACTTCACTTATGATTTATCAATTTATAAGCATTTTTAAATATCATTAAACAAAAGGATAATTAAATTAAACCAATGGTTTGTTAAACCATTTCTATTAGATTAATTGAAATCGATCGATCTATTTATCCATTCTAATTAAGTAGTTGGTTTCACCAACATAAACATTAGTTATTTACTAACTGATTTAGATTTATACTTACCCTTAGATTAAAATAATTAATCTAAAAATATCGCTTAACTATTCTACTTAAACCTTTATTTTCAAAACAATAACCCGTAGGTTAAATTATGGCTTCTACACTTATAAAACCCATTAAAATTGCTATAAAATATTATATAACTATTTTTATAAAAACCATTTATAAATATCATCTTATTTTAAAACTTCTATTTTAAACAGAAATAAATTTTAAAACTTCAGTTCAATTATAAAAATTTATTTTGTAACTTCAATTACGTCAATTCGCGTGACGGCGAACTAACGTCTTTTTAAAACAGCATTTCAGATCATTTGCTGCCAATAATTTAATCATACCGTTTATTGATTAAAAACACCACATCAGCGTTGAAATTCGATTCAACATTCAATATATAATCAACCATCAACATTTAATTAGAATATAACGTTGTTTGGGGTAAAAGTTCACATTTGAATAATATGGAAAAATAAACAAATACAATATATTTGGGGAATCTGATCATGGCTGGGGATAAAAAGTTCATAGATCATAATATCATCTGATAATAACATATTAAATTATTATTTAAAACAACATCATCCAATATGACATAATAGATGTCGTCAATCACTAAACAACCAATAAACAACCAAGGAATCCAATCATCCAATTATTATCATCAACGATGAGTTATATTTTTATATGAAATTAACACACCATAGAATTCCAAAAAAGTGTGAGAATTAACTCACATTTTATTTTTGATGATCGGTTTGCACGTTATTTCATTTAGTTTTAAACTAGCATTTAAAATTAAATGAAAAACCAGCTGCCTCCAATCTCTTCTGAACCTGCTCAGCAATGTTGTACTCTTCAACACGATTCCTACGAGCCTAATTTTGCTGAATTGCGATAACATATCAGCACGTTAAGATTATTTCATGTTTAATTAGATTTAAATAATATAAATTAAATATAAATTACTAATTACCTTTTCTAATTAAATCCACATTATCAGTTAATACGCGATTTCACCACAATCTTCTGCTCAACCCCAATATTTCCTCGATCTCTCCTTTTTCCCTTTGTTCAACAGTTTCGACCGGACCTTTGGAAACCCCTCGTCGTTGCTCCGGTCAACTTCGAACGACCATCAACACACCAGTGCAAGCGCCTTGCAGACCCCCTCCAGCGCTACTGCCTCTGGTTGCTCCGATCACCAGAAAACAACCTCCGACCGAAACTGCTTCCTTCCCCAACTACTTCGCCGTCCCACCTCCTTAAAGCGCCACGCCGTCGCTAACTCCTCGGCCTTCCTCTTCTCCTTGATCGCCATTCAGACCCTACCCACGACAACCCCAGCACCTCCAAAATTCCCTATTTCTGATTTAAACTCAACCGCAAACCCCATAAACACTACTCCGATCAACTTGTCCCCACGACTGCCACAGATGATTTCATCTCATCTGACCAAAAGAAAAAGTGTTGCCCTCCTTCCCCTCTACAACTTCTCTTTAGGTCCCCTGACCTGAAATCGATCCTAGATCATGCTATACCCAAAATAACGAAACCTGTATCTTGCCGTTCTTCGCGATTTCCGGCCACTTCATGCCATGGTTAGGCACGAAATTTTAAAACGTAAGTAGAACACCCCATTCCCGACAACTTTTCTGTTGGAAGCCTTGCCTAACTCTTCACCGATTAGAAGAAAAAATTATAATGTGTTCGGGGGTTTATCTAAAATTTTGGATGTTGGTATGGGTTTGGCTGAAATGGCCCGGTATATATAGATGATGATTTATAATATTTTAGCCTCACGTGACTGAAGATATTTTATTAAAAGCCACTAACGATTTTTATTCGTACCGATCAAAATTTCTGAACTCTGTTTATTGATTCCTGTGGTTACATACAAGCTCCATTCATGACGAAAATGGACGTCTTGGTATAACTCGACATTCCGGACCCGATGAAATTTGTTACGTTGAATTTCGAATTCATTTTCTCAACTGGCCCTTGTTTAAGCTCAAATAGTCGATTTATATATATTTAATTTTTCTATGCTCACAGAATAACTCCAATTATCACGAAACTTTAAATCTAGCAATAATTAGCTATTGTGGACTCAATAAATTTGTTTCGTTGAAAACGAAGGTTGTTTAAATAAAGTCCCTTTTTAAGGGTCCAAATTAAATTAAAACAAACCAACTTTAAAATACCTCAATATAATAATATTATAATATTATAATTGGCCATACCTGAGCAAAATTTCATATAGTATCAAAATAAAATATTTCGGGTTGACTTCCAAGCCAAATCAATATTCAAAATATTAAAGACCCTTTATTTTTATATAATAAATCGTTATATTACATGAACTAACTCCAAAATGACTATTTGAAAATTAGATTTGGACATGAAATAAAATTTATAACATGAGAATTCGATTTTTTTTCTATTTTATTATAAAATAATTATCCAATATATTCAGAAGTTTTTAGTTTCAAACAAATCCGACTTAAATTAGATCCTTTAAAATCAATTGAAGTTCAAAACGTTATATTACGAACTAGCGTGCCACTTCAGCTCATTTTTTAACTAAATTATAAATTAAATATTCAAACATTGTTTAGTAAATGAAATTGTTAATAAAATTAAGTATAAACTTAAATAAATCCTATTATATTACCAAATTATACAGTATTGCAAATTCAGCCAATTTCGACTATTTCAAAATTAAAATTTTATTTTATTATTTAAACAAATAAAATAGTCAAAATTATTAAATTCAAACCATTTAAAATCCAAATCAACATTTAAAACAAATTTTTAAATATTAAATTAAACGTTTAAAAATCGAGGTCGTTACATTCCTTCCCCCTTAAAAGAATATTGTAACACCCCGTAATTTGAAATCATGAATTAAGAGATAATTAAAGAATAATTAATTTTTAAAAGAATAATTAGGTGAAACGGGTTACGCCATTGCGTTCATCTCGGAATTCTTCTTGAGATAGAGTCCGAGTTTGCGTAAAACGGATAACGTATGAAAGAGTTACAGACGATAGAAGTTGGGGAAAAAAACAGAAAATAGGCTGGGATAACTGGCGCACTTGTGAAGTGCGCCAAAACAAAAATGCACTGGTGCACTTGGGTAGTGCGCCCATGCCGAGGCCAAACCTGCATAGAATTCTGGAGAGTTCCCTAATGACGTGTCTTGCTGGGTTTGGCTGGATGACATGTCATTTGAGCTACGTGGTTCTGATGATCTCTAATCTAATCTAAAGGCCCTAATTCACCTAACACATTGATATAAACACACCTAACCCTAACCCTAATTTCATTACACTAATTCATACGCCTCCATGCTGCCACAACATGAACTACTCTTTCTTCTACACTAAAGCAAATCAGAATAGAGTATTCATATTGGAAGATAAGAGTAAAATTCTACAACAACGGTTTAGCTAATAAAATTCATAATATAGAATTCAGATCTATTTTCTCTTCTACCACTGTGAGTCCACGTTACTTTCACTTATAATTAATTAAAAGTAACTGCGATAAGTTTGTGAATTGGACTTTATGAACATGCCTGTAAGATGAATCATATCATGTTTGGTGAATTCTTATCTTTTAGATTCATACCTAAAGTTCACGTTCCATATGCCTAATTGGATCTATCTTATTGTCCTATGTCAGTTAATGTTTCTTATGCTAATTGGATCTATCTTATTGTTATATGTCAGTTTATGTTCCATATGCTTATTGGATCTATCTTATTGTTCTATGCCAGTTTATGTTCCAAATGCTTATTGGATCTATCTCATTGTTCTATTTCAGTTCATGTTCCATATGCCTCATTAGATCTATTTTATTGCTCTATTCTAGTTCATATGCCTAATTAGATCCATTTTATTGTTCTATGCCAGTTCATACTTCTTATGCTTATTTTTATGCCAGTTTCGATGTCATGGTTCTCTTCCCCTCTTCTCTTCTTTTCCTTTTTATGTGATTAGGCTAAATGCGAGCCTAACATATTATTATACGTAAGAATGATGTGGGAACATTATGGGAAAAGTTTGGGGAATGTATTGAATAATATGCAGTTGGGCATAAAAAGACTTGAAATCATGTAATTGATTTGGGGCATGAATTGGTACAATTTGTTTACATGATATAATGGCATAAATCTGGATTAAAATGATGAACATAATTTATTGGAAATTATGGGTATATATTATAATCCAAGATTTGAAATTGGGGACATGAATTAAGAAAGTGAGACTGAACGCCTAAGACACGTGGTTAGATTCAAATTGCAGTATAAGACTGCCCAGAACCGCCTGGCGCATCCAGAAACCGCAATTTTGTAATCTAATGTGAGAGGTCAAAGGTAGAAATTAGATACCTAATAATGCAAAGACATGAGGTTAGATTCGGATTGCAGTATAAGACTGCCCGGAACTGCCCGGTATATCTAGCAACCGCAAAACGGCAATCTAACGTGGGAGGTCTTGCAAGATTACGGTTATAATGAATTAATGAACACTTAACCAAAATAAGACATGTAGTCAGACTTAGGGGGTTAAGTTGGTGACATGGGTCATACAAGAGTTGCTTGAGAAAGGGTTCATAAGAAGAAGTATCTCGGAGTGGGGTGCTCCAGTTGTTTTTGCTACAAAGGCTGATGGTTCGCTTAGATTGTGCATGGACTATAGGGAGCTGAATAATCTCACGAAGAAGAACAGACACCCCTTGTCGAGGATAGATGACTTATTTGATCAACTGGTTGGTGCTTCGGTTTTCTCGCAGTTGGACTTAGCTACAGAATTTCATCAGCTAAGGGTGGCTGAGGACAGCATAGATAAGACTGCATTTTGAACTCCCGACGATTTCTTTGAATGGCTCGTCATGCCGTTTGGTTTGGCGAATGTACCCGCATATTTCATAGACTTGATGAGTAGGGTGTTTAGGGAGTTCCTAAACAAGTTCGTGGTAGTCTTTGTGGATGATATCTTGATAATCTCTAGAAGCGAGGAAGAGCATGCCCTACATCTTTGGGAAGTCTTAGAGACCCTTCGAGCACATCAACTCAAAGCTAAGTTCTCCAAATGTCGTTTTTGGAGGAAGGAAGTAAGGTTCTTAGAGCACATGGTCTCTAAGGAAGGGATAATAGTGGATCCCGCGAAGGTGGTAGCAATCTAAGATTGGAAGATTCCTAAGAACGCTATAGAAGTAAGAAGTTTTCTTGGTTTGGCGGGCTATTATAAAAAGTTCATCAAGGACATTTCTAAGATATCAGCCCTGCTTACACAGTTGATGAAAAAGAATTTGACCTTTTCTTGGGATGTTGACTATGACGATGCTTTCCGATGTTTGAAGAGGGCATTGACGATAGCTCCAGTTTTCGTTTTGCCGGATGGGAGTAAACCATTCACAGTGTATATCGATGCTTGCGGGACAGGGTTTGGCGCGGTTTTGATGCAAGAGGGAAGGGTGATATGTTATGTTGGAAGGCAGTTGAAGGTCCATGAGAAGAATTACCCTACCTATGACTTAGAGTTAGCTGCCATAGTTTTTGCGCTTAAGTCTTGGCGCCACTACTTGCTTGGAGAGAGGTTTGAGTTGTATACAGACCATAAGTCACTTAGATACTTGTTATCTCAAAAAGATCTAAACTTAAGGCAACAGAGGTGGATGGAGTTCTTAGCATCCTACGATTTTGAGATTGCACATACCCCTGGCAAGGGTAACGCTGTAGCTGACGACTTGAGCAGAAAGAAGTTGACTTTGAGTCCTTTGTTTGTCGAGCGGTAGAGTTTAGAGTATATCTCTACCTTCGACTTTATACCCTCTGTCGATTATGTACCTAGTTTGTTAGCATCGTTAGAGGTGCAACCTACGCTTTTGGGACAGATAGGTGCAGCACAACAAGATGACCCACACTTGATAGACATAGTAGACAAGCTCATAAGAGAGGAGACTTCGAGCCATCTTAGTAGGTATACTATAGATGACAAAGGTTGGTTGCGTAGGGATGGGAGACTTTGCGTATCACGAGACGAGAGTTTGAGAAGGATAATTCTTGAAGAAGTACATCGTTCTAAGATGACCATACATCCCAGTGGTGACAAGATGTATAAGGACATGAAGGGAGTTTTCTTTTGGGCCGGAATGAAGAAGGATGTGGCTGAGTTCGTTTCTAGATGCTTAGTGTGCCAGCAAGTCAAAGCTGAGCAAAAGAAGCCTGGTGGTTTGCTTCACCCTTTAGAGGTTCCATAGTGGAAATAGGAAAGTGTTTCCATAGATTTCGTCGACGGGTTGCCGAGGTCAAGGAAGGGTAATATGGGGATTTGGATGGTAGTAGATAGACTTACCAAGAGCTCCCATTCCATTCCCGTTAAGAGTAAAATAACGGCGACATGGTTGGCATCTGTTTATCTCCGAGAGATAGTCCATCTACATGGCATACCTTCTTGTATTGTGAGTGATCGAGATACTATTTTCACTATGAGTTTTGGAAGAGCTTGTAAGAGGCGGTAAGAACGCAATTGTGTTTGAGCACCGCTTATTACCCTCAGACGGACGGCCAAACAGAAAGAGTGAGTCGGATTCTAGAACGTCTTCTGAGGTTATGTATCTTGGACTTTGGAGGGACATGGGAGGAACCTCTTCCATTTGCAAAGTTCGCCTACAACAACAGTTATCAGACTAGCATTGGCAAAGCACCTTTTGAAGCTCTATATGGACGGCCTTGCCGATCACCTACTTGTTGGTGGGAATCTACGGATAAGATTTTTCTTGGGCCCGATATGGTCAGAGAAACTTCGGAGAAGATAGAATTGATTCGAAGACGTATGAAGATGGCACATGACCAACAAAAGTCATATGCTGATAAGAGAAGGACCGATTTTGAGTTCAATGTTGGAGACATGGTCTTTATTAAAGTATGACCATTGAAGAATGTAGTTCGTTTCGGGTCTGTAGCGAAATTGGCACCGAGGTTCGTAGGGCCTTTCCCCATTGTAGAGAGAGCTGGACAGATGGCCTACAGAGTGAAGTTGCCCCAGAAGCTTAGTGGTGTTCATGACATATTTCATGTGTCGCATTTGCGGAAGTGTTTACACGATACCACGGAAGTAGTGGAGTCGAGCATGCTTAGAGAAGTGGAGGTAGAGCGAGATGCCACGATTAGACGAGCTCCTACATGCATCCTTGGATCGGAGGTCAAGATGTTACACAACCGAGAGGTCAAGTTGGTTAAAGTCCAATGGGGAGATGATCAATGAGACGCGACTTGGGAGACTGAAGACAAGATACACGCGTCGTACCCTTTCCTTTTTGAGGGTATGTTCTTAACTTTTCCTTTTTCAACTGCATTGTTTATACTTGCTCTATTGTTTAGTGTATCCTCTCGATTATATCTTCGATCTATAGGTAGAAAACCCTATGTTGTAAACATGTGTTTGAAACCTGTTATGTTTGGTGATGCAAGTGGATGTAAGTGTTTGCTAGTTGTTGCTCATGGATGCATTTACACACACATTAGGCACTAGATTGGCTTAATCACTTTCATAATGCATAGGAATGAGTGTGCGTATTTAAATTAATGGATGTATATTGAATGTGTTATCACATGGATAATGCATTTGGATGAATGGTTGTGCACTCATATAGAAATGATATGTATGATTAGGATTCTTTTGCATACATAATGGACGCATGGCACTATCATGTTTTGCATTAAGGAGGTCAACCAAATCAGTAGACCGCCTGATCATTGCATTAGATAGGGAACATATACACACACTTTTGCATATGTTCATATAGCATTAGAAATCTTTTAAGGACAATGGATGCTTGTGGATGATGGATGAGTAGATGGATGATTGGATGGCAGGATACATTCTTCTTAACTTGAAGATTTTGGGGACGAAATCCTTTAAGGAGGGGAAAATGTAACACCCCGTAATTTGAAATCATGACTTAAGAGATAATTAAAGAATAATTAATTTTAAAGAAGAATTAGGTGAAATGGGTTACGCAATTGCGTTCTTCTCGGAATTCTTCTTGAGATAGAGTCCGAGTTTGCATAAAATGGATATCGTATGAAAGAGTTACGGACGATAGAAGTTGGGCAGAAAAATGAGAAACAGGCTGGGATAACTGGCGCACTTGTGAAGTGCGGAAAAATAAAAATGCACTGGCGCACTTGGGAAGTGCGCCCATGCCGAGGCCAAACCTGCACAGAATTCCGGAGAGCTCCCTGATGACGTGTCTTGCTGGGATTGGCTGGATGACATGTCTTTTGAGCTGTGTGGTTCTGATGATCTCTAATCTAATCTAAAGGCCCTAATTCACTTAACACATCTATATAAACACACCTAAACCTAACCCTAATTTCATTACACTAATTCATACGCCTCCATGCTGCCACAACCTAAACTAGTCTTTCTTCTACACTAAAGCAAATCAGAATAGAGTATTCATATTGGATGATAAGAATCAAATTCTACAACAATGGTTTAGCTAGTCAAATTCAGAATACAGAATTCAGATCTATTTTCTCTTCTACCACTGTGAGTCCACGTTACTTTCACTTATAATTAATTAAAAGTAATTGTGATAAGTTTGTGAATTGGACTTTATGAACATGCCTGTAAGATGAATCATATCATGTTTGGTGAATTCTTATCTTTTAGATTCATACCTAAAGTTCATGTTCCATATGCCTAATTGGATCTATCTTATTGTCCTATGTCAGTTTAGGTTCCATATGCTAATTGGATCTATCTTATTGTTCTATGTTAGTTTATGTTCCATATGCTTATTGGATCTATCTTATTATTATATGCCAGTTTATGTTCCAAATGCTTATTGGATCTATCTTATTGTTCTATGTCAGTTTATGTTCCATATGCCTAATTAGATCTATTTTATTGCTCTATGCTAGTTCATATGCCTAATCAGATCTATTTCATTGTTCTATGCCAGTTTATACTTCTTATGCTTATTTTTATGCCAGTTTTGATGTCATGGTTCTCTTCCCCTCTTCTCTTCTTTTCCTTTTTATGAGATTAGGCTAACTGCGAGCCTAACATATTATTATACGTACGAATGACGTGGGAAAGTTGTGGGAAAAGTTTGGAGAAAGTATTGAATAATATGCAGTTGGGCATAAAAAGACATGAAATCATGTAATTGATTTTGGGGATGAATTGGTACAATTTGTTTACATGAGATTATAGGCATAAATTTGGATTAAAATGATGAACATAATTTAGATTGGAAATTATGGGTATTATTATAATCCAAGATTTGAAATTGAGGACATGAATTAAGAAAGTGATAATGAACGCCTAAGACACGAGGTTAGATTCGAATTGCGGTATAAGACTGCCCAGAACCGCCAAGCACATCCAGCAACCGCAATTTTGTAATCTAATGTAAGAGGTCAAAGGCAGAAATTAGATACGTAATAATGCAAAGACATGAGGTTAGAATCGGATTGCGGTATATGACTGCCCGGAACCGCCCGACATATCCAGCAACCGCAAAACGGCAATCTAGTGTGGGAGGTCTTGCAAGATTACGGTTATAATGAATTAATGAACACTTAACCAAAATAAGACATGTAGTAAGACATGGGGGTTAATTGGGTGACATGGGTGACATGTGAAATATAATTAGAAGCACCTAACCAAGGTGAAACATGTAAGAAGACATGGGAATTAGAAGGGGTTAAGTGGGAATTCCTAGTGGGGACCAAGCTTAGGAAGGAAGCTTGTGTCAAGTTTGTGGACTCTTTTCAACCAGTAACCCATTCTGTATCTATGTGAGCTCGAACTAGGTCGAGGATGGGACATGCCTACTGGGTTTGATTGTAAGAGATCAAAAGAGTTAGCAGTGGCAACGCAAGTCCAACGGAGTCATGTGTGTGAGTGGGTCCGGGCTGGTAGGTAAGACGTTGTTGCATCGTGTAGGTATAAGTCGTGCCTTTTTAGTAGCATCGGGTTGGCACATTAGGGAGTGATGCACCCTACTGTGGGACAAACACGGGAATCTATTAGTTATGGAGCCGATCGAATGGGGAGGGTAGTGGGTACAACTAGTGGAGATAGGAGCAAGCGGCACCTATGACAGCTGCCAGGAGTACACGAAACTACCATTATTATTTTTATGATTAGTAACAGGGATCAACTTTCAATATGGGACTAGTAATGGTGTGGTGTAACTAGTATTGGTATGGTGTAGGAATTATCTTATAGTGATTAGAAGCGTATTCGATGTTATACCCTGTTCATCTTGTTTACCTTGTTCACCTTGTCATACTTGCTTATGTTACAATCATTTCTTATATCCATTTTATGTCCTTATCCTATTACTTTACTAATTATATAGTTAAAGTCACTGGACTCGCCAGACTTTATGTCTGACCTGTTTTGTTTCGCCTCTTTTCTTTCCTTGCCCCCCAGGTGCTCAGGGTGGGATTAGTGGAGCTTGACTCGGATTTCTTTCTTCTTGAAGTGCTTGGAAGTGTTGAAAGTAATGATTAGCTTTACCTCTTTTTCATTATGGCTATTTAGAGTGGGATTATGGTTTTGCTTTTATGTACTCAGATAATAATTATGTTCAAGATGGATATTTGTGTACTTGGTTTCAAGATGTGGTTTTGATGTTGTAATCAGACATGTTTTGCTTTCCACTGCAATAAATGAATTTTGAATTTTGAAGTACCATTTTATATGTTTATCTTGTTATATTCTATACTCTTATAATGCTCCATGAAAGTTAATGCATTCCCTTTGTGAGTGACATTAATGGACGTGGGGTGTTACAAATTTCGTTCCCGAAATTACTAAGAAACTAAGAATGCTGCAAACTCAGGAATTTTCAAAAATCCAATTAATTAAAACTTCACTTCCATTTTCTAAACTTCTAGTTTTAATCAAACTAATTTATTTCTATAGAAACAAATTCCAAAAAGATCTGTAATTTTTCTAACACCATAAATTTTGGAATAAAATTGGCAGAGTCTCCCTTGTACAGAGGGCTTCTGCAATATTGCAGAAACAAAGATAAATCCATCAACCTATACGGTTGGAAAATTCAATTCGAAACCCAAATCAAAAACCCAAAATTTATATTTTGCGCAGGAGTACCTTTTCTGAGCATTAATAAGCGACAAGCGATAAGCTATCAGATAGACTTGAGCTTGCTTAATTATTATGCTACTCTAATCAATTTGATTCAATCAGCTTCTGAATTCTCTCGGACAGGATTTAAAGATGAATTAGCTCTTCTGCTGTGCATTTAAAACACTTAGCGGATCCAATGCGGCGGAGGTCCATATAGTCATAGCAAAGATAAAGCGAGGAAATAGAAGGATATATCAGATGACTTTAAAATAGCATATATAACCGTTCTTAATGATTTTACGGAATATATAAACTACAATTAAATAAAAAACTTACATTTAATTTAAAAATAATTAGTACATTCTTAATTTTAAATTAAAACATATGAAGATAACTATAAATAAACGTAGATTATTATTTAACTTAAATAAGTTTAATAGATTACTATAGTATTCTTGTTTATAAAAATATATGTTAAAAAAATTCAATTCTAAAACATTATTCATTACATTTCTTAATGTATAAATATCATTTTTAGTTCATTTCATTCATCAAAGATATAGCGGGAAAAGCGTAATATAGCAGAAATAATGGGATATCTCAGGAATAGCGAAATACAGTAGTGCTTAAAGCGGGAAGGCTATATTGGAGGCTATACGGAAAAAGCGTAGCGGTAGTAATATGCTATGGGATATAGTAGGGTCATAGAGGGGTTATAGCAGGGCATAAACTGCACAGCTCTTCTACACATGCTCTCAACGCTAACGAACTTCATTAGTTTTCAAAACAATGCCAGTTAGATTCAAATATCCAAATCATCCATTCTAAAAAAAAATTGTGTACCATTTAATTATTTTAATAAATTTAATTATTTACTCACGATTGGTTTCAGTCAAGTTCGCTTCACAACCATGCAATCAATTTCAACCATATAACCAAATTGATATCCAAGCATTCCATTCCAATTCATTAATTTGCAAGTATTTCTATTTCCAACTCAAGTCAAATTCTTACTGACTTAAGTTAATTTTTATTTGAATTTCAACTTTATACTATTTACTCAACTTAAGTAAAATTTCCATGTTTCACATTTCAAATTTGAAATGTCCTTTGGTTGATTCAATCCAACCTCATAGTCAAACCTATTCAAAGCAATATTGGTATATTTGATAGCCCAAATCATAATAATTTAAGAAAATCAAATTTTCTATTACTTCATAAACCAAAATGGGCAAAATAAATTTAAAATAATTTTATATCAAATTACAAATAGGCGCTCTCATACATATACATTCAAACTCAATATAGGATATTACTAATCCTATCTCTATTGAGTTACGCCACAAAGCCAAGTTTATTGCTAAACCTTATGCTCTAATACCACTTGTAACGACCCACCTTTTCCGTACAATTTCTGCTAACGTCTAATGAATCATGTCAACTCAAATTGCACGAGAAAGTAGATAGTTAATAAAAAGAATTTAAAGGGCGAGAGACGAAAGAAAGAAATATTAGAATAGTAGAATAAGAATATCAGAGTCTCACAGCGGAACAAACAAAATATAATACATCAAAGCTTTATACAAAAAAACTGTGTATATATATATATATATATTACAACATCAGAGTACATACATCTAAATCAATACACACAACTGAAATAACTAATATCAGTAAATATGCTTATACGTCTCAACACCAGCTCCTCTTCTGAAACTCCAAGCGAAACCTAACCTAATAATATACTCGGTTTGACTCGCGCACATTTGAAGCAAAGAAAAATTCACTTGGATCAGTGTTGAATACTTTCAGTGGTAAATTCATAGAACAAACAACTTACTTAACTTTAGAAATCCTTTTTGAAAGAAAAGGACAATTATAAGACTAGTCCACACATAAACACGGACGGTTTTTACCTTATGATAACCCAAAACATTTTTGATATATCAAAACCCAACGATATTATAATAGTGCGTATTAAATCATAAATAAATAATCATCTAGCAGAATGCTTGCATCTCACGCTCTACATATTCATTATAAATTCAAAAATCGTAAGGTGTTTATTGGAGATTGGATTCCAACTATGACAAGGTATGGGACCACCTTCCGATCAATGTATCTAGAGGGGATACACTGGGGTTCAACAAGAATATCTTGTAACCTGGCCATACATGACCAGTCACTCACTCAACTTGAGTGGACCGGATATATTGTCACCCTATGGCGGATCCACCATACTTTCACGGAGATACAGAAATGAAAGAAGAAGAAAAAATGTATTTTCTCTAGATTGATGACAATATACCATGCTTGGGTGCGACCCAACTAGCCATGCTGCCTGCCCGATTTTGTCATTTCCCAATTGTGAGGCTTGACGTTACGTTTACCTTTTTAGAGAACACTGGCCACCATTCACTTTGAATTCCACATCTTCAAATCACCAGTTGATCTTCCCAAAATATTACGGGAATAAAAAGCTAAGAGAAACGAATTCCTCCGCCACCAACGTAATACCGTGAAAAGATAATCTTATGTGATTTGTTAGGCATACTGTCAAACATTCATCCATACAAGTTATCCAGGAACAAGATGAACGAAAGACACCCTTCTACCACATCCTATATATGAATCACCCTAAGGATCAACAGCGAGAAGTCCTTGCAATCTGTAGATCTTAACCATGACAAAACCACAGTTTATCTTGTTGCGCAAACCCGAGACTATAAGTAGCTCTTTTTCTTTATGAAGATCTACGATCTTCAATTGCTCCATCTTCATTTGCTGCAAGTTAGTTTCGTACGCAACGTTGGTTCAGTGGTTTTGGGTCTAGTTCCCATCCCTGTCTCTTCAAAACAACACGACAAAATGTCTAATAATATATTCATTGATAGTCGGCTTCTAGCTATCAATTCACATAGTATGGTTAAGTATATTGGCAGCTCAAATCCTTTTTACTTAGAATAGTTCAATAGAAATATTCCATCGATTCATAATATCGATGTTCATTTTCTTATCTTAATCTCATTGTTTTGAAAATAATAATCATATTTCTTCTTACCGAACTTCACTTTACTTCTTATTGTTACTACCAAAATAAAGCACCGGAACAGCCTGACGATGAAGGGGTAGCAGACCGACATGAGCATAAAGAGATATTCCATCGGCAAAGGTTCAACACAAGAAAAGGCCGACAACATGATGGAACAATCCGAGAGCTTTTCTACTTCCACCATCATTGAAGTAAAAAAACTCAAAATCTATAGAAGAAAGGATACCGGGAGGGTGGTTCTGGCACGATCAGTAAACAATGGAAGATCATCCAAGATCGAAAGCTGATGAAGAGATAAACAATCATACAAACTAGGACCTATAAGGACGAAAGGACTATCGGTACTAACTTGCTTAATACCGATACATAAGGAGACGGAAGGATCAAGGATACAAAATTTAAGGCATGTGGAGATTATCCGAGAACCAATTACCGAGACCTACATTAGTTGGTTTCCGAGAAGCTACCCTAATAAGTAACTAACAAATCACTGGAAGCAACCTCCCATAAAAGCAAGGATGTACCTCAGAAGCCTACTGAAAGGCAATACGGAACCCCAAAAAGAGACAAGCTATCCACACTAATCTGCTTAGTGTCGATGCCGATAGTGGTGGCGGACTCGGCCACCTTTCAATTGAATCACAAATGCAATCTCCACAAAGTGTTAATAGCAAGACTGAGAGTCCACATCCAAAATCCTACATTCGAAAGCCTACATCTGGAAGCCAAAACCTCCCGAAAGCCACTCGCACCGGCAAACTCAGGACCAATCCAGAAGGGGATAGACAGGCAATCAAAAAGGAGTTCCGAAGACTGAAACCCTCCTCCTGCAGGTAGGAACTGGCACCTCAAAAGGTCGTAAGTAAAGCCTTTAGGGACAAAAGAAAGGGCGGTCGAGAGCCAGGACTTCCAGAACCAATGGGAAAAGCTGCCGGTAGGAGCTACTTCTGGCCTAACAGCAAAAGAGGCCCAGATTTGTCTATAAATTAGACCCTAGGGGTCTCGTTCTGAGGGCCGAATTCTCATTTCTCAACCTCACTCTCTTTCTCTCTAAAGCAAACCCTAATTTCCAAATTGAATTGGAGATTTCTTCAAATCTTATAATATATCTATAGTTAATAAAGAGAAGAAGTTCGGGATATATGTATTTCCTGATTCGATAATCATATTGTGTCTATAATGATAAGACATGGAGTTAACACTAACCTTTCTTATGAAAGGGATGATCACAGTTCTTTCATAGGAAGGAAGATCTTGGGTAAAACCAAGGCTTCTCCCTCTTTGAATTGTTCATACGTGACTTAGCTCTTCCATAGTAAGCCTAATGCAACCCAACATCAGAAGGGATCTTGCTGTAAGATTGCAACTTGATAACTGACGCAATCGAGGACTTCTCGGGCTAGTTCGTTGCAGAAGTATCGTATAAGTTAATAAGCGCAATAACATGAAAACAAATCTGAGTGTTGCAAGGCATTATCTTGTTTCTTCTCAACACAATGTATATTATTTCATCCAAGATCTAATGATGTTTATCGCATAAGGTCTCAGTTTCATTTAACTAGTAAAAACCTTTCTTAAAGATTGCCCTCGACTTCATAGTCTCACAAGTGTGATACTCGCCCCTAGAGGGAAGGGTAACTAGTCTTCTGCATAAAGGTCTTAACACGTATGAAACGGTGGATTTAGTTAAAGAATACTGATCTATAACTGCATTTCAATAACCTTTGGATCATTCTTGCAACAAACCTCTAAGCATATGCATTGTTCATTCTAGTTCGGGTGTTTACGAAAAATATCTTTTAACATTTTGGCGCTAGAAGGAGGGTTTGAACCTTCAACTTTGTATTTATCTTATCAAAAATTAATTTGGTAAATTTATTGCTCAGTGGCGGGGAAGATGAAGTCAAAAAGGTTGGAGGATTGAAATAAGGAACCAACTCTTAGCGCGACCCTTGGAAGAAACTTGAATCTAACACTCAATCTAAACAGCAATGAGGAAAGGACAACCTCCAACCCTATGCAGCCACTAAACCCAAATGCCATGGAGGAAAATGTTGCTTAAATCGTGGCTTTGGAGAAGCAAATCCAAGAAATGCAAGCTCAAATAAATGCTAATCAAGCACAGAAGTCTTCAAAGGTCACTAAGTCTAGCCAGAGAGACGTGGATGAATCTCCGAAGAGTAAGGCTCTCCCATCCAACAGTGTGAAGAAAAAGAGAAGCTTAAGGCAGCTTCCTCTAAAAAGAAAATATCCCATTTAACGAGGATAGATCATCAAGGAAATCAATGTGAACATGAGCAATCTGGAAGCTCTACGTCTAAAGGCTATGATCGTAAAAGGGAGAATTATGACAATACGGAGTCTTACCTCCAAGACATTGCTAGAAAGACCGTCAAAGATTTGTTGGGAAGCAAAGGGAAAAGAACCCAGGATGACAGGGTTAATGATAACGAAAGGGTAGCTCCTTTCACTGACGAAATTATGAGTACCATAATACCATCTAGGGTAAGGGTTCCAGCTATATAACACCTCAGAACCACTGACTCTGATGATCATCCAATGGCTTTCGACAGCCAAATGGATCTCTATAATGCTTTAGTAGCCGTTAGATGCAAAAAATTTCCAGTAACCCTCTAGGGAGCAGCAGCTAAGTGGTACCGCCAATACAGAGAAAATACCATCTATTCGTGGAAACAGTTTTCCTACGAATTTTACGCACTATTTGCATCTGTGAGGATCCAACAGTTGACTACGCAGTCATTGCTAACATCAAGTAGAGGCAAGGGGAATCCCTAAGAGACTACTTGAAAAGGTTCAATGTGGAAGCATTGAAGGCAAAGAATATGAATGACTGTGATAAGCTAATCACTATGCATTCGGTGTTTATTGAGAACACCCTCTTCTGGAAGGAACTATACATCCATGACTGTAAAGACTTACAAGACTTCCATTTTCAAGTTGATGAACTCATCTGTATGGATGAATTGTACTTCATAAAGAAGAAGTTTAGGCCTCGGGGGGAAGGAGGAAAGCCAAGCTTTGGTAGAAAGCCTCAAAGTGGAATGTTTGCCTTGGATAGAAATAAAAAAAGGTTAAGGTGGGAGGATTCTAATTCCAACGCAGTCGCTTTAAGCAAGCCCATTTCTTTTGTGTATGCTGTGCCAAAAGAAAGGGTCAATAACTTCCTCGTCTTGTTCAAAGCCAAGAATTTCCCTGAACCCCATGTTAGTGGAAAGTATTATGAGTACCACAAAACAAATGGACATAAGACCAACGAGTGCAAGGTTTTGGACGGGATTATTCAGAAGCTTATACAAGAGGGACACCTAATGGAGTTTGTTTTGAACAAGTCAACATCCGCCCAGCATACGAATGGATAACAGAAAGTCTCAGCAAACGCAATTGAAGCCACAATGGAGGAAGGTCATGTAGACTTAGGCCAACCAGTAAACCGAATCAATGTGATCCATGGTGGGCCACGTCCTGCTGGAAATTGCCCAATAGCCAAGAACTGATACGTAAACGAAGCTCGTGAAGGGATATTCTCCATTCAATAGTTCCCCTCATTGAAAAATGCACATTACACTCTAAATATGCATAACTTGGTGATTTCTCCAGAAGAGATAAAGAAAGGGGTCCGTCAACCACACAATGACGCTTTTATGATAACAGCTCAAATTGGACTCTCTGTTGTTTCCAGGATCCTTGTTGATACTGGGAATGCCGTCAATATCATCTTCAAGCATGCTTTTGAACAAATGGGATTTCTAAGAAGAAATTGGAACCAAGCAATGAGCCAATCTTTGGCTTCCACAACCAAGGATCGACTGCTGTAGGACAGATCAGCCTCCTTGTCCAAGTTGGATTATCTCCAGTCCACCGAACCTTTGAAACTCTCTTTGCTATGATCAATCAACCATCCTACTACAATGCCTTCTTTAGTCGACCTGCTCTGGAAGAAATGGATGCTTTTGCCTCTTCCAAGTATCTTATGCTAAAATTCTTGACTAAATAGGGATGGGGGACCATCCAAGGGGAGCAATTTAGTTCCTGTGAATTGTACTTTGCAACGGTTGACAAATGCAAAAGGGAGTATTATTTGTACTTTGATTCTTTTACTATTTTTAAACCTTTGGATGATGGCTTCTTACATCCAACATTCAAAGCTAAATTAAAAATTAATAAAGCTGACAACTGTACAAATGGTAGGCACGCTTCTTTGAGATGAAAAAGGAAGAGAGTCGATAACACAATTTGGCAGAGGAAGAAGAAATTGTCATACACTTGGATTCTAGAGGAGACACTGAAAGGGTAAGACCAATAGAGGATTTGTAAGAAGTAAACGTCGATCCATAGGATAACACCAAAGTCATCAACATAGCGAAAAGATTGATAGAACCCTTGAAAAGTGACCTAGCTCGGTTCTTGTAGCTTAACAAGGATGTTTCGCTGGACCCATTCAGACATGATCGGAATCAATCCTTCTATCATGAGCCATGCCCTAAACATTAACCCTTCTGTAATCCCAGACCGACAAAAGAAGAGGCAATACAATAGAGACTGATCGGAGGCTTTAAAGGAAGAAGTCAAAAGGTTAGAAACAAACGGGTTCATCTGAGAAGTTTTTTACCCTAAACGGCTAGCCAATCCTATGCTAGTAACGATTATACAGACTTAAACATGGTCTTCCCAAAGGATTGCTACCCCTCCCGCATATAGGCCAATTGGTTATGCCATAAGTAGCCATAAGATACTGCCCTAATGGATGCTTACTCAGGGTATAATCAGATTCCAATGCATAAAGCGGACAAAGAGCATACAAGTTTTATCACTGATTAGAGAACATTTTGTTACAAAGTAATGCCTTTCGGATTGAAAAAGGCGGGGGCAACATACCATAGTCTACTTAATAGAATGTTCCATGAGAAGATAGGGCACAACATGGAAGTATATGTAGATGATACACTAGTGAAATCCGACAAAGTAGAAAGCCACCTAAGGGACCTAGAAGTGATGTTCAGCATCATAAGATGTTACCAAATGAAGTTAAACCCACAAAAGTGTTCTTTTGTGGTCCAATCCGGAAAGTTCCAGGGATATGTAGTAAGTGAACATGGCATTGAGGCTAGTCCTGACCAAATCAAGCCATAAAAGATATGGAAGAGCCTAAAACAAGCAAAGAAGTAACGAGCTTAAATGGAAAGGTAGAAGCCAGGTTCATTTCCAAATCCATTGACAAATGCTTCCACTTCTTTGATGTTATAAAGAAAAAGAAGAACTTCAAATGGAGCGAAGAATGTAGAAAGGCCTTCCAAGAATTGAAAGACTACGTGGGAAAACCCTCGATTCTGTCCAGTCCGGAGAAAGGAGAAGAATTATATCTCTATATGGCCATTTTAGAATATGCGGCAAGCTCAGTCCTTATAAGAGAGAGTGGCAGAACTCAATATCCAGTTCACTACGTCAGCAGAAGGTTAAAGGATGAAGAAACCCGATACCCCGTGATGGAAACATAAGCATATTGGCTAATACTTATAGCATAGAAGCTCAGAAACTACTTCCAAGCACATCCTATTAAGGTCTTAACTAGCTTTCCGCTTAAGCAAGTTTTCAGCAAACCATAAACCTAAGGAAGGTTAGTAAAATGAGGGATTGAGCTTAGCCAGTATGAGACAGAATTTCAATCTTGAGCAGCAATCAAAGGACAAGCTCTTGCAGACTTTGTAAACGAGTGTACAAGCTTCATTACAGAACAATCCACTAAAGAGAACGACTTAAAGGCTAAGTGGCAACTATTTGTAGATAGGGTTTCAAATGAAGAAGGAGCAGGGGCAGGTTACATTGTAATTACCCCTGATGGGCATCGCTTGCACTATGCGATGAAGATAGGGTTCTCAATTACCAACAATGTGGCCTAACATGAGTCAATTAGGGTAGGGTTGAATCTAGCACTGCAGTTAAAGATACCTCGAATAGAGATCTTTAGTGATTCTCAACTAATGGTAAATCAGATAAAGCAAACATATCAAACTAAGGACGCACGGTTGGCCCTATATGTAAAAACGATACTAAAGTGGCTTTCCCAATTTCAGAATTTCTCAATACATCAAATATCCAGGGGGAGAATACTCAAGCTGATTCACTAGCCAAATTGGCCAACTGTAATAACCAAGAAATCTGAGCCAATTTAAAATTTTTATTTTGGTAATTTTGATGAAATTTGAATATTTAAAATAGATTATTTTAAAGAATAAGGACGAGAAATTTATTTTAAATAGAATAGAATCGACGTTAGAATATAAATATTTATTTTTATATATAAAAGGAATTGAAAATGGCGCGGTAGTTTGAAAATTCGATTGCAAAATTCAAATGAATGTACATGATTCAAAATAAACCGGATTTTAGCGAAACCAAAAATAATAGAATGTACTTGAGAATATATTTCCAACGAATCCGAGAAATTGAAATTTCATAGCAGGGATAAAAAGTTATGCCCAATTGAAATTTCAGAATAGTCGCTATGGAATTCTAGCACTTAAAAATGGGAATTTTGCAAACAGCCTCGGTTTTCGACGAAACCACTTTTGTTGGATCCGGGATGTCAAATTATTGCTAGATTCCAAAATTCGTAATTTTCTGAATCAATATGTGAGCGTGGCAAAGGAAAACGCGTTTGACCAGTTTCAGTTGATTTTAATCGACTGGAAAATGGCCATTTTCCAAACGGTCTCAGAATTCGGCGAAATTAGTTTTGTTAGGACCGTATCATCAATACGAAGCTAGAAAATATTTTTTCGGGAATTTGTAGAGTCTGTATGTGGCCCCGGTAAATTGAAATGCGCGTTCAAATTCAATATATAGATTTATATTTTGATTTTGACGAAAACTGATCGAAACGATCGAATCAGCTTACGATACATATCCCATTGTGTTCAGAATGGGGGTAATTAACTAGGGCGACAGTCGTTGGGCTTCGTTTAGAGTTCGAATGTGAAATGCACTTTATAAAATTTAAAAGGACTAAATAATAAAAATATATTAATAATTATAAACACCCCCCTCCTTTTTCTATTGCCAAGTCAACTCCTTCTCCAATTCAAATGTTTATTTCAGCACAAAAAGAAAAGAAAAGAGAACCCATCGCGCTGAGCACGACAGGCGTCGCCGCAGTCTTCTTTCTCCCCCCCCCCCCCCTCATGGCTGAGCCTTACCCTCTCCATCTCCTTCTCCTCTAATTAAACCCAATCCCTTACCCGTTCAACCCCAATCAAAGTTCAAGCTTGTTTCTGAAGGGAAGGAGTGCATCGCGCCCCCTGGCGTCTCCGGCGGTGGAAGAAGGCGCACTGGTCTTCGATGTGGGGTGGATCGATCGGAGTGCGACAGCTCCGATGTATGTGCGGTTGGAGATTTGGCAACAGGAAGATGGGTTTCAGTAGCTCCAGAAAGCAACGAACAAGAGAACGATGAAGGGGTAATTATCCCCTTAATGTAGGATTATGAATTGATTATTTATTTAATGATTTGAAGATGTAATTTAAAAATGGACTTTTCTTATAAAATTAGCACTTGTTTTCAGTTTGAAAAATATAAATAGCTTAGTTATTTTCAGAAATTTTAAAAGAAAGATTCAGTTTTTAACAAATATAAAATATACTTTTTTTTTGAAAATAAAAATAACATGGTCATAGAAAGAATAAAAATATGATCTTTATCTAATAGAAGATATAAAAATATTATTTTTATATAAGTAGAGTATTAAAAATAGAATTTCTATATAATAGAGAATATAAAAAGATGATTTCTATATTAGTGAAGTAATAAAAAGATGATTTTCGTATTATAGAGATAATAAAAATATGACTTTTATTGTATATATAGTGAGATAAAAAAAATGTGACTTTTATAGCGATGATATAAAAATTCGATCTTTATATAAGAAGTAGAAATATAAAAATATAATTTTTATATAGAAAGAAGCATTGAAAATGTATATGAAGTAGAAATAAAAATATGATTTTTATTTATTGAAAGGAAGTGATAAAATATAATCTTTATTATATGAACACCGTTATAAAAATAGAATTTTTATCTATATAGTAGCGGTGTAAAAATAGAATTTTTATCTATATACTAGCGGTGTAAAAATAGAATTTTTATCTATGTAGTAGCGGTGTAAAAATAGAATTTTTATATATATAGTAGCGGTGTAAAAATGTGATTTTTATACATGTAGTGGCTACTGACAGTGAAATTGACAAAAGGCGAGCACAACGAAGGTTTCTACATATGAAGAGTCGTGGCGTTTGGTTTAGCTCTTGGTAAGAACTCCTCACTGTAATTTCTTATACAGTTATTTATTTCGTAACTGCATATATGAACTGCTCCCCGTCGTCTACAGACCATGGACGGCTTGTTTGTTTGATTGTGTTGTGCAAATTGATTGTGATTGTGTATATGAAGTAAATAAAACATTCATATGTTGAATAAATTGTTTGAACGATAAAATTCACATTTTTATCGTATATATGAAGTAAATAAAATATTCATATGTTGAATAAATTGTTCGAACGATAAAATTCACATTTTATCGTATATATGAAGTAAATGAAATATTCATATGTTGAATAAATTGTTTGAACGATAAAATTCACATTTTTATCGTATATATGAAGTGATAAAAATATTCATGTGTTGAATAAATTCTTTGAACGATAAAAATATCATTTTTATCATGTAAGTGAAGTAATAAAAATATTCATATGTTGAATAAATTGTTTGAACAATAAAAATAACATTTTTATTGTATGTATGAAGTGTTAAAAATATTCATGTGTTAAACAAATTCTTTGAACGATAAAAATAACATTTTTATCATGTATGTGAAGTAATAAAAATAGTCATACCTTGAAACAAATACTATTTCGCTAAAATTATCATTTTTAGCGTGTATATGGTATATATAAAATTGGCATACAATGGAAATATTATTAGTTCGCTAATAATATTATTTTTGGCTTATATATGGGTTGTGTGAAATTATATATGCGTTGAATGAATATATAAAGCGTCATATGAAAATGTATATATGGGCGTTGTATGAAAATATACATATACGATATATTGAACAGGTCATAGCAAGGAGGCTAAAGAAGAGGAATAAAATTGTATGCCTGACAAATAGATACATATTTATTGTTTTGTTTGGGTATGATGATTTTATGAGCCGATTGGCTAGCCGCTTGGATTTTTCTTTTTCTTCTGGATTGCTGAGGGCCATGGGTGGCTATTTGAAATATCCCGAAGCTCCCGGTGCAGGGGAGGTTATGGCGAAATTTTTCGAAAATTTAGGGTGTTAGCCGAATTTTTGAAAAATTAGAAAGTTCTTAGAAACTGAAAAGTTGAAAGACCTGAGCAAGAATAGAAATTGAATTCATTTTCAAACGATTTATAAAATATGTTTTGAATTGAAATCGATGAAATATATATTATATGGCCTGAATAGAACGCGCCGCGCCGCGACAGTTCGTGAATTTCGACCATTGACTTCGAATGGACATTACGGAAGATCTGACCGTCGGATTCTCTTAAAACTAGAACCGTTGGGTTCGTATCAAAAAGAGATTTCCAATGAATATTCAAAATTTGAAATCTAACGGTTGGTTTTGGAGTTATGTCCAAATCAAATTTGGAAAAGGTCGTTGTATGTGCAGTTCGATGGCCGTTATTGGAAGACGACTGTACGGGACTTGATAAAATTATTAAAAATATCAATAATTAGTGCAAAATCATAAGAAATGATTTGAAAAGAATTGAGATGAAAAATTCCATATTTGAAAAGATAAAAATAGATTTTTATCGAAATGAACTTGTTTTGAACTAGAAAATTTAATCCAATATTTTTGAATAAATAAATTGGATTTGAAATGGTTTTAAAATAACTAGAATTTCCAATATATGAATTTTAATGGATTTGAATCGAAATTATCTTCGGAATATTTCGATATTGGATTCAGTGATTATACGGATATTGTGACGGGAATTTAGAAGATATCGATATCGTTATTCCCGATATGATATCTGTGGTTTCAGAATTTGATATTGAATATAAGCCGATATATTTTCTATTCAGGGTCTTGTATTTAATATCAAATTGGATTTTGGGTTTGTAGTGAATTGTGTTTAAATGATATTAGTTCTTTAACCCGAGTAAAAGTAGGATTAATTTCCAAAAGTAGAACAATCAATATGAAATGATTTTAGAGATGAAACCAATTGGAGTTTGAATAAATCTTTAATTAGATTTGAATGAATGAATGGTGATTAAATTTACCAAAACATGAGATGTGGTGTAAACCAAATATACGTGGTTGTTGATATTGATTGTGACTGATTGATTGTTTGGATGGTGCTCGACCAGTTTATGAGCAGAATATGCTTTTACATTTAGCATTGGGTTGGGTAAAAATATATGTGTGTTAACACCTTGTGAAACACTTCACGATTTGACTATAAGGTGTTTAGCGGTGTTATATATTTCAAAATTTAATGAATGATTTTGAAATGATGTTTTTCTTAAGTGAAAAGAAATATATTCCCGATTTTGGACAGGGAATGTTTTATAGAAATGTTTTATAAAACAGAAAGGATTTCGAGGCCTAAACCCGATGATTTCTAAAATGATTTAGAAATGTATTATGTTTTACATTGTGATTCATCGCGTATCCGTTTAGTTGCTATTGATAACATATCTGCTTGGTGGCGGAAAATTTATTCTCTTGCTTAACACCCTTCTTTGAGATGTACGAGCTCAAAGGTTATGTGATTAATAGTGACTAATCTTTTTTTTATTATTAACAGTGACTAATCATATGTGTGAACTGCTGATGTTAAGTACTATATTTTGGAAGTACTTGTGATTATTATGTTGTGAAATGATTTTCCCTACTTCGGGATATGAAATGATTTGGTATGTGGCTAGAGATTCGGGTAACCCGGATGACTAAAAGTATGGGTGAGATGGGCGGTGTATGCTTCCATGTGTGGGAGGTGCATCGTCAGTGTAGCCTGCTCCATAGAGGGAGGTGCACATATATATATCGAGTTGCATAGGTGCGTGCCCTTTGCCTTGTCTAGGGGGAGCCCGATATTTGGTTGCATACTTGTTTGTATGCATTATTATGTTTTGGAATTCACATTTCCAAACGATTTGATTTGAGATCCCGAAATGAAATCTACTTTGTTATAGAAAGTTAGATATGTATTTCAAATGATTTGAAATGGAAATCGGGAAATAAAGTCCAAAGGAATAATTTTCGTAAATTGGATTTGGAAAATCTAAGTGTAGTGATTAATCTAAGTGGGTAGATTGGGATGTTGCACGTTGACTGATGCATAGTAGATCCATAACTATTGATTGTTGTTTATACACTAGCATTCATGGGGGTAAACCCGTTCCGCGTTAGCGGTGTGGTCCTGTGATTTGTTTTATCATTTATAAAGATTTATAACTGTTTATAATTTCTCACACCAGTCCTATGACTAACCTGTTGTTTGCTTTTGCCTTACAAACTCGGGTGCCCTTATTTTCCACATGGGCAGTCGAGTAGTTTGTTTTGCAGATACTTATTTTGAGCAGGATTCTGGATTGAAGCTTAAAGCTGTGTCCAGTGCATTTATCATCTTCCACTGTGTTCTTTATCTATTTCCGATGTGCATTGTATTACATTTATTGTAAATTTATTATCCGCTGCGTATTATTTCGATATACTCTGATATATTATGTACTCTGATGTAACATTATTATGATGTTTATAAAAGTCTTCTGTTATTTGTTCTGATGTGTTGTATGCCCAGAGTTAGCGTATATGAGATTTGAACGGTTTTGGTCGATTTAGCGATTGAATAGGCCCGTCCGAAATCCGTTGTCATTACACTAACTCCCAAGGAGCACCCAAAACTCGAGTAATCCCTGTAGGATATCAAGAAAGACCCAGTATCGAGCATGAGGAATCCGAAACAAGAAAAGAATTGTTAGTCCTAACTAAAACCCAAGCTTCGAAAAGGGGAGACGAAATTGATAGGGAGGTAGCTTCTGGTAAGGAACCTCCTTCAACAGAAATGAATTATCATCATGAGAGTTGATGTGCACATAAAAATGCACATTTATATTCACATATTTATCCTTGTTTAGTTTAAATAAATGTCATATGTGCGTATTTTATCACGTTTAAACCATAATTGAATTGATTTCAAAATATCATATATTCATAATCATATAAAGGAAAAATGGTTATATTTGTGCTTATGTTATTTTGAGATTTTTTACATGAACAATTTTCATTATTTTTGTAGAAATTTTGTGCATATGGAAAAGGGCTTCATAGAGATTTATATGCATACAAAGGAATGAAGAGGAAATAATTCTCATGCAAGATCATAGAGGACCTGAAGCGACCCGAAACTTCCCCGGTCTCCGAAGAGATGAGAAAGAACGAATTACTGTGAGGACAAGGCAAATCAGAACACAAACAGAAGAACATTTCACTGTTATTACAACAATGCATCAGATTACAATAATATACAGAGTATAAATGAATATTACACAGAAATATCAGAGATTTAAATTACATTTAAATACATAGCAGCGGAAAATAATATAATACACAACTAGAAGAGATATACGGATACAAAGCTTTCCGGATATCATTCCAGCTGTAAACCAGGATCCTGTGAATATAAATCTGCAAAACCAAAACTACTAGCTGCCCGTGTCGAAAATAAGGGCACCCAGAGTTTAGGTTGAAACAATAAACTCCAGGTCAGTCATGTGACTGGTGTGAGAACTAAAACAGTTATTTAAAACTTTACTTTAAAAAGAGAGTAATTCAAGGGACCACGCCGTATAACACGGAACGGGTTTCCTCCCAAGAATACTAGTGCATAGAATAAACAGCGCAATGCTTTTTCGAAAAATGAAGCTATTATAAGACCCAGGTTCCATCACACAATGCAACGCAAGCCGGAGGATAGGGTTTTACCTTATAACAGCCAAACATGCTTGATACGTTTAAAACAAATCATTTGATACTATAATAAGTGTATAGTGTCAAAAACAATTTCAATCATAAATATAAATCATAGACGGCATGAGTGCCCCATCCCACTATGTCGCCATACTAGGCTCTACAAATAAAGCCGAAATACACGTATTGGAAATTGGATTTCCATCATGGTGGCTCCTGATTCGAAAGATCGATCGCGTAGTACAAATCACCGCGGCTTACGTCTCAGCGAGAGAAAACACCGCTATGCACATCCGCACTTTTGGGACTCAAGTATCACCGCGGCTTACGTCCCAGCAAGAGAAAACACCGCTTACTCTATCCCTCCGAGCACGAAGCTCAATATCGGTCGACCGAATCCACTACACTAAAAATGTATACTGATCAAACCATCAGTTTACCACCATCCCGGGCTGTGAGGCTCGCGGATCAACGCTATACACAAAGCCATGCTATATCAGCTGCGCTTTGATCATCAACCACCAAACTTTGCTTATCAACAAAAGTCTGGATCACTGCATCTCAGTATGCCACACTATCAATCCATATCGTACCACTGATTTCTGCCAATATATAACCTCTGACCTCATATGTCTCAGAGAAGGGCGTTAAGCAAGAGAATAAATTCTCCGCCGCCAAACAGATATATATTTAGCAGAGATCAGCAAATACAATATAAAGGAATACAATGTCAGACACACCATCCATTTACAAGTCCGTTCTAGGTCTGAACGAAACCGGAGGCACTTTCCTCGCATATCCATCCATCTCCAAGTACGTCTGGACGACCGCCAACTATTTCCATCCTCTTGGGTGTACAGCCCAATCAGGATCGTCAGTAATTATCCAAACGATGTGAAGACTTCCGGTCTTCAACCACCGTCTTCCTCTTCGACATCTCGTCGAATCAGTTATTCAGAATGGGTGTAAACCCGGCCTTTCTGAATAACCCACGTATATGATAAACAAATGTTACACAAACACATCAAACGCCTCATTCCAATTCAGAATATTCTTCTATTCACAAAATCACATTTTTAGGGAAAGGTTCCCATTAATTTTATCCAAGATAAATTCTTCTAAATTTATTCTTTAATCTTCCTTTGGATATCATTTCAAACCATATTATGGTTTTCCAAACTAGTCGGGATTAGCGAACCACACCGAAGTAATTATTATTTTATTTCCCAATCCCAACCTATATATCCCATGGAGAAAACTGGTAATACTCCACATCTAACACCACGGTGTTATCGGTAAAATTAATTACCATTTCACGTTCAAATCTAATTAAAGATTTAACTATCGCTTTGGAGCAAAGCTGGTGGTACTCCATTCTCGATCACCTTTCAGATTTGATAATTTAAATAATCAATTCATTTTTCAATCTAATTAAAGATTCATTAAAACCCCACTTAGTTTTAATCTTCTCAAAAATCGATATCTTGCCTTTAACTGGGTTAAAGAACCAATGTCTTCTAAAACACGATTCACGATAAACCCAAATCACATTTGATATTAAATACAAGGCTCTGAATAGAAAATATATCGGCTTACATTCAATATCAAATTCTGAAACCAACATATATCGTATTGGAAATAGCGATATAAAATATATCTTTCAAATCCCCATAACAATATTTGTATAGTCACGAAATCCAACATCGAAATATCCCGAAGATAATTTTGATTCAACTCCAGTCCAATCCACGTATTGGGAGTATTGATTATTTTTAAAATCACTTTCAAATTCAATTTATTTATTTCAAAAATAAATTGATTTTAATTCTAGTTCAAAACTAGTTTATTTCGATAAAAAAACTATTTTTATCTTTTCAAATGTGGAATTTTCCAGCTCAACTCTTTCCAATCCATATATTATGATTTTACACAAATTATAGATATTTTTAATAATTTTACCAAGGCCCGTACAGTCGATTTCCAACAACGGCCATCGAACTGCACTTACAGCGACCTTTTTCGAATTTGATATGGACATAACTCCAAATCCAACCGTTAGATTTCAAATTTCTAATATTCATTGGAAAGCTCTTTTCGATACGAACCCAACGGTTCTGGTTTTAGGAGAATCCGACGGTCGGATCTCCCGCAATGTCCGTTTGAAATAAATGGTCGAAATTCACGAACTGCCGCGGCGCGGCGCGTTCTATTCAGGCCATTATATATATAATATATATATATTATATATATTTCGTCGATTTCCTTTTAAAACGAATTTTATAAATAGTTCTACATTCGTCTCAAAACAATTTCAACTTCCATTTCAATTCAAATCAAAATTGAATTCTTCTTTATAAATTCGTTTTAAAATTCATTTCTATTCAATTCAATTTGAATTCATTTCGAATTCGCTTTCAATTCAATTCATTTCGAAATCGTTTTCAATTCAATTCATTTCGAAATCGTTTTCAATTCAATTCATTTCGAAATCGTTTTCAATTCAATTCATTTCGAAATCGTTTTCAATTCAATTCATTTCGAAATCGTTTTCAATTCAATTCATTTCGAAATCGTTTTCAATTCAATTCATTTCGAAATCAACAAAATCGATATAAATATCGTTTACGTCAAAATGGCGTCAATCTAATCAACACGGCTTTATATTTTCAAAACTTCTTTATTCTATCCAACAAATGAATATTTATCCCATTCAACACATGAATCTATATTTATTTCAACACATGACTAATCTCAACACATGAGTACTGTCAACACATCACTATTTTTATATTCAACACATGAATTTTCTTTTATAATATTCATTACTTTCCCGATTGGAATGAGGCCCAATCAATCACCATATAACGTTAATTATATGGATTCCATACAACACATGTATATAATAGCCATAATAAACAATCAAACATCAACCAAAGTGCACTACACTGTATAAGCATCAAATATAGATATCTTACGCTTATAACAGCCTGTCAATCAATCGATCGACATATTTAATCAATCAGGATGAGTGAACTTCAAATTTCATCCCAACACCCGTGTGGGGTTTCAAACAATCAAACACAGATTTTTAGTTGTGCAGTTGGGCGATGTGTAAAATTTATCGACCCATTCAATATCAGTCAAATCAGTGTATATAAACAAATCGGCCGATTTGTTTATAAATATTTATTTATTCACTTTCACGTTAAAAATTATATTTTTAACGACAAAAATATTTACTTCAACACTTGAATTTCTATTCAGTTCATTTATACTATAAAAATGATATTTTTATTTTTCTAACATATTTTAGAAAATTTCGGCGGCATAACGGCACGATACTAGAAACGGGACGAGGCCTAGCCTTATCCCCGGTCTAGTGAAGGCCCACGCCATTCACACATCAATCAAATCAATTTTATTTCACCAAACAATTCAGTTCAAACCAAATAATCTAACCAACTACACAACCAAACAATTTAACAAACAAGCCATCCATGGTCTGTGGATGACGGGTGTCGGGTGCTACTAAGCACCGTCTGCATCCTAGTATAAATTTATATAACTAGAAAAGAAAAGTTAAAGTGAGAAGTTCTCACCGATAGCTATCCAACTTCACGACACTTCTTCGACAGAAATCTTCATCGTTATCCCATCTTCGTCATCTTCGCTGCCCGTAGTCACTATATATATAAAAATCACATTTTTATATTTTGATGTATTTAAAATAAAAGTCACATTTTTATTTCGCTAATCAATAAACAACCAAAAAGGAGAAAAAAGCCATACTCAAGTGGCCTAGAAAAACAGAGGATTAGTGCAACATACGAAAATGTCTACGTACTAAAGTCCAATAGAGAAACACAAAAAAGCCTAAATGACAATACAAAGAAAACCACACGCAACATAGACTCGACCAAGCGATCAAAATCAGGGATATTGAATGAGAAAAGCGCCCAAAACACCACATGGTAGGAACGACAATCCCTCAACTAGGTCAAAAACTGGCTTCGTTGCTCCACTAAATCACGGAAGAACACCAGAGTAGCGCACCAAAAATAGAGAAACATTAAATAACCAAAAACTCTGACGGCTCCACGAAGAACAATCCAAGCTGAAAGCCAATCAATCCAAATACCCATCGACTGCAGTGAAGAAACCTAACCCCAATCTAGCAACCTAAAGAAAAAAAAGAACAATGACCTCGTACCAGCCCTTGGAAGGGAACCCCTGGTAACAGAAAACACACAAGCCAAGGACGAAGGAAGAGGAAAGAGGTTACCTATGAACGTTCTATCTCGGAAAGCAAATAAAAAATCATCTTTAATATTGTGAATGATGGAAGGAGACCTCATTGGTGACTCACTGAAAATGGTTTTGTTTCAAGAGCATCAAAGATGTTAGTAGATGAGGCAAGATATAAGGCACTGAAGGATAGACTAAAGATCCTTTTCGGCCCGTCCTGTCCACCAGCAGCTAAGTAAATTAGGTAAGGAAGGAGCATGTCCCCTAATATCAACCATATCCCCAAAGGAAGACCAGATAGTGCTAGCACACTCGACTTCCAAGAAAAAATGGGAAATTGATTCCTGATTCCTCGTAGTGTAACGTTTGCACTAGAAACCTGAGGGACACTAATCTTCATGAGGTTAACATCCAGAGGTAAACCATCATGAAGGATTTTCCATATAAGAATGGGAACCTTAGGAGGGATTCAGAAATCCCAAATGAAAGAGAAAACAGGAACTCTCGACACTGGAATTCTTGCAGAATTCCAGGTCGCCCGAAGTGAAAAGGGGCCCCTACCCCAACCGAAGCCACGAGCATGGGAATCACAATAAGTCTAAACCAACTGCATATGTTTCCACGTCTCGCTAGAATAAAAAGGATATCTGGAGAAGTACAAAGACTCCAATCATCGGTACTTGGCATGCGTAAATTGCACCCAAAGAGAATCGTTCATACGAATCCTAACCCACAGCTTACAAGCATGCGCCACACATAATTCCTTTGGGTTCTGCAACCGTAGACCACCCTCGAGTCTGGGATGATAGATGGTACCCTAAGAGACTGAATGATGCCTTTTTGCATTGTCTTTTTTCCTTTAGAAAAAAGGCAAAGCCTAAACGAATGTATGATATGAACGGAAGAAAGAAGAAGTGGGTATCACGGCAGTGAAGACATGAGACCCAATATAATCGAGGATGGATTTAATGAGAGCAAGCCTACCAGCCTGCGATATGAGAGTAGGGTTCCATCTAATTATCTTTCCCCTAGCTTTGTCAGTTAAGGGTTCAAAAATCGTAATGAGTTTGCAATCTCTGTAAAGAACAATGCCTAGATAAGGCAAAAGAAGAGAGGCAATCTAGAAACCAGATAAGGACTCTATCCAGGCGATTCATTTAGTGTCCATAGACTTGGCTGTAAGGAAGCAGCTTTTAGAAGCGTTTACGAGTTAGCCCGAACACCCTTCGTGAAGGTAAAGGAAATCTAAGAGATGATGAATGAAGCGATGATTGACGCTGGAGAAGATAATGACATCATCTACAAAAGACAACAAAGACATGATGGGAAAACTGCTAGCGATACCAAAACGGTGCATCTGCCTAACTATCATAAGAGAATGAATTCCTCTGATGAAAGCCTTAGCGGCGATGATAAAGTGCGTGGGAGAGAGGCCATGCCTCAGACTCCTTCCCTTGCGAATAATCCTTGACCGCTCCGTTAATAAGAATCAAGAACTAACAGTTAGAAATGAGTCTCCAAACAAAATCAATAAGAGGTTCTGGAAAACCAAAAGCTTGGAGAACCCTAGTAATGAAAACCATGATGTGCAGTAGTAAGCTTTCGCCATATCAAATTCTATTACTAGTTTAGAACCCCTAACCTTTCGATCGAGCTGGCAGATAAGTTCTCGGGCTAGGAGGACACTGTTTGTGATTAGGAGACCATTAACAAACCCTATTTGAGATGAAAATATAATATGGTCCAGAATAGGCATGTGCCTAGGAGACAGAACCTTAAAAAGGACCTTATTAAAAAAGTTGCAGAGCCTGATCGGTCCTAAATCTATACGAGATCGGGGATTCTCATAATCTGGAATAAAAACAAGCTTTGTAGAAGTCCACCCCCTAGTGAGTAAACCACCCAAGAAGAAATATTGAACTTCCAAGCATAAGTCTAGCCGAATGACCGGCCAAAACTCCAGAAGATAAACCCCGTTGAAACCATCCAGGCCACTCACACTATCCTAGCTTACCAAGAGAAAACATACAAGAACGAATCTCCTCAACCGAGGGAGGAGCACACTGAGAAGGGGAATCTTTAGGAAGAACTAACAAAGGAATGTATGATAAAAGGATTGGGTCAGACAGATCCAAAGAAGCCATCTGGAGAAAAGATTGAAAATGTGAGATGATCGTCTCCTCTACCTCAACCAAAATAGAGGCCACGGAGTGATCGGAGCAAAGAATCTGATGAATAAACAAGATGTTATTCTTTTTCCTAACACATGAGTGGAAGAATTTGGATTTAGAATCTTCGTCGATAATCCACTCGATTCTTGCCTTATGATGAAGGAAATCATTCTTAATGCGCAGCTCTATGAAAAGGCGAGTTATGCTTGAACTGACTCCGCCTTGTTAGAAGTCAAAGGATCTTCATCAAAAGATGCTTCTACCAAGATAAAAGTTTCTTCTACCAAACGAACTTCATCGAAGAAGTTCTTGAAGACTTGAGTGTTCCAAACCCTCAGGCAAGATTTGAGACATTTAAGATTCAAAGATAAAACAATTAAGGGGTTACCAAAAGCGGGAGAGACCAAGATTCCTCCACCGTTTCATAGAACGTGTGGTGCGATCTCCATATGGATTGAAATCGGAATGAAGACCGTCGTGATGAACCGAATTGAGAGCATTACAGAATCATAGGATCTTAATCAGAATTAGTATGAAAAAATTGAGTTACAAAAAGGAGAAAGGAAAGTTAAACCACCCTTCTGACCTGAAAACTCGATCCAGATGGAAAAGGATCCGACCAGTTCCCTCTTGATTGCTGCACCAAGTAAATCGGAATGAACAAAAAAAACGCTCAGATAAGCTCGATTCGCTAATGAAAGATTTGAAATCACCAACCGCAGCGTAGTTAATGAAAGATCCCCTACGCTTCTCCACCTGGAAAGTCACGACATTGAAGTCACCTCCAACTACCGAAGCCCCAAAATCAAGAACAAATAGGGACAAAATATCGTTCCATAAGCACGGAAACTCGATGCGGTCGCAACTGACGTAGACCGCGGAAAAAGGAGTAGAAAAAAATGAACACGAACAATCAACTGACAAAAGTTAAGGCGAGTCAAAAAGAGGACGCAGAGAGACATCTTTAGCCCAAAGAATCCAAATATTGTTGGAGACCTCGGGAAAGCCACCCCTAAAATCAAGCAAAAGGACAACATCTGAAATCACTCCCGACGCCATGAATGGCTCCTGAAGTGCCAGAACCAGGATTGAGCGCTTATTAGTGATTCACTTAATCCATGCTTGAGTAGCTTCATTACCAACACCGCGAATGTTCCAAAATAGAAAGTTTGCCGTCACAACGAAAGGCCAAAAGACATAAAGGGCAAACACAACAAACAAAGTCGGGAAAAGGGAAGACACAGACTCAAAACAAATAAAGGGTACGACGAGTAGATCTAACAATCTGCTTAGCTGCAGTGAGTGATCGATGGAGAATAGTATGCGGAGTAGCTCTTGAAACCTAGTTCCCATCCGAGACGAATGACCAGAAAAACTGGTAATAGGCTCCGTTGCAGAAGCACATATCCAAACTACCCAACTCAGATGATGAAATACCACAAGCGAAAGAATCGAGATGACCCAACAAACAAGAGTACGAGTTCCTAGAAATACAATCCAAGTGGTCATTAATGACTCTTATCTTGTCCGAACTAAGAAAAGGCAATGAACGAGAGAAGAGGAGGGAGGGAAGAGGGGACGTCGAGACGCCAAAAACCGGCATCACATCTTGTTTTGTGGATTCCATGTATGCAGTAAATTAATTAGACTGACGATCCTACTCACGAGTGGACATCCCACAACAAAACCGGTCCATAAACCAGGGAAGGAGTGATATCCCATTAACTAAAACAAAACGCTCTAGCGCAACAGAAAAATAAGGGCATAGTAGCCGACGAACAATCAACATCGGAGATTAGGTCATTACGTCCTCTGTGATGAGAAAGGACCAAGCCGATGAGCATAACCCACAAACTAATAGGATGATAGCCAGGAAAAAAGCCATAAAGCGAGCCCACAACCATACCGTTGATAGGCATGACATCGACAAAAATAAAAAGAAGGGTGCAACCTGAAAGAGAACACTCCAATCAGAAACAACCGTCATAGGAAAAAAAAGGGTACAAACCTACAAAAGATAGAGACATTGCATAATGGCTCCAAACCAAAAGCCACCATGCACTAGATGAAGCGCTGGCATGACCTACTTCCATGCCAACCCAACCAAACAGGAAAAAAAATGGTACCAAAAGGCACAACCGGAACCCAAACCAATGCCACAAACATCACACACAAAATCCCGGCAACGCCACAAAGAGAGAATTCCCAAAAAAAAGTAAAGAGACCACAGAGATAAACACCATAAACTCAACGAACTGGCATAACACATAGCAAGATCGAACACAATATCAACAAAACCCAACCGCAAAAAAAAAGAAGCAGTGCCACATAAACAAACAAAAAGGAAAAAGCGAACCTGCATTATGGAGGAGGACAAAACGGGTGTAACAGCCTGCATTTTACGTGTCAAAAGATCATAAAATATTTTTATTTTATTCCCTGGGAGTTGGGTCATTCTCATCTTTTAATATGTTGCTTATGGGGATGTGAGACATGTCCATAATTTTTATCGATTTTGTTTGTGACCATTTTGCCCCTAATGGTCTTGTACAGGCTATAACTTTTGACTCGGGTCGAATCATAGGGTGTGACCTATGCCATTGGAAAGGAATTGATGATTGACTTTCTGTAGAGAAGTCACACTAAAGATTTGGCTCAACAGTTTGGGAGAAATCGTTGTTTTAAGGTTTTTCAATTGGTTGTCCAGGTTTTGGAAGCCTAATGGGCTGATTTGGGGAAGGCCCATTAGTGGGCTGGTGAAAATTATAAATTAGGGATGAGAGGTATGGGGAATAGTTTAGTCTCCTCATTCTCTCATTAGGTGTCCTTGTGCTCCTCCTTCCTCTAACACCTTTCCATAATTAAAAATCAAAATCCAAGGATGGAAATCATAGATCTACACCATTGGAGGCTAGATATACATTAATTGAAGCACGAATTCATCGAATCAAGGGGTTTGGTGCGAGGTGCTTACTGTCCGGATTCATAATTCTACCATTTTAGCTTGTTTTGGAGAATCAGTGAGTGGTTTGCATCTCTCATATGAATTCAATGAAGTGTATGAGTGTTTGATCATGTTTTTTAACAAATTTAAGTGTTTTACTTTAGATTTATGCCATATTAAGTCCCTTTTCACATGAATCACCCTATGATCTCATTTAGTAAGTTTAAATCAATGATTCTATGTTATTTCATATGTGTAAGAAGGTTAGATCTATAGTTTTGTTCATATGATCATTCATTATGATTTTTGGAGTGATTTGCATAATTTCGGTGAAAATCGTTGTATTCATGGTAATAATGGTTTCATACCACGTTTGTGGCCATATTTGATGAGTTGGACAATGTCGTTTCATCGGATTTATCATTTAGCGAAGTTTTGGTCGAAATCGGAGTTGTATTGGGGTGGTGTAGTTTTTGGGTCGCTCATGGTAGGGTCGGTTGGTCCAAATTTATGTCTTGGAGAACAAGTCAGGGCTGGCCGGTCGAGCGAGCCAGAAGTGGTTGGCCTGAGGGAGCCAGAGGTGGTTGGGTCAAGCAAACCAGAAGCGGGTGGGTCGAGCGAGCCAGAAGCGGTTGGGCCGGTCGAGCATAGACTCGAGCATGGTCATGTTTTAGTGTAGTTATTGGGCTCGAGCAGGGTCGGTTCGAGCATGAATTTGGGTCGATCAATGACAGGGTCGCTTGTGCATCCAAGTGAAGGGTTCGATTGGTCTTTTCTTGTGCAAAGTGAAGCGGTCAGTCAGTCAAGTGGTGGAGTCATCGGGCCGGTCACACCAGGGGAGGGTTTAACGCACCAGGGTTATTTCTGAAAATTTTATTTTTTGGGTATGACTCGGATTTAAACAAAAAATTCTGAAAAAATATATTTTTCGGGGACAGTGATGTAATTGGCTCGGTGATGGTATGACTACAAAGTAAATTCAAGTAGGAAGGTTCGAAGTGTTGAAAGGTGTTCGTTGATCGGTGTAGAACAGCAAACGAGGAGACAACTCAAAGGTCGTGAGTTGGTGGATAATGGTTGCTTAAGAAGGTTGCTTGAGCCATGAAAAGTCATTGGGTTGGATGACTAGAGATGCGAAGGCCAAGAGATTATCATTGTCGTAAGTTCTAGCAGGCTCAAAGCAGGGGTACAATAGGGGCACCTAAAAGATCGGTTGCAGGTCGAGTTCCCTGGGTATCGTTGAAAGGCCTAGTTGTAAAGGTTGGACATACATACGTATTGTTGATAGGCATATGAAGTTTATGCTAGGACTGGAGTTACCATTAACCCTTGACATATGACAAGGTTGGTCGTCATGTGATTAACGATGGTTTCGAAGCAGGATTGGCGGTGATAGCCAGAGTCTGTCATGGTTGATTAGTTGCCTTGTTTGAACCGTCTCATATAGATTGTCCAATGTCGAAGGAGATGTTCTTTGGGTGCTTGTCTGATATAATTTGGATGTCATGAGTGTTTTTCCGTGATTGAATGGGTGTTCTGGTTTTCATGGACGTATGGTTGAAATGTTATCGTAAAGGCTATCACTGTCCGATGTGGGGAAGACGGGAGTTGAGTTCTTCTATGGTATTTTGGGTAGATTAGTATGTTTATCTATCCATTCTCATATACTTTATTGATGAAGTTTTTTAGTTCTTTTATCGCTCACTAAGACTGTTGTCGAACTCAAGGTTTTATATTTCCTCTTATTACCTTGGGTTGTTCATCCGGTTGTGAATGGGCAGACTAGGTAGCAGGTGACAGGTGATTAGTGAGGACCATGCTGATGTGCGAAGGCGAGCAGAAGGCTGGCGTATTACTTTTACTACTATCTAGTATTTCTGTTTTCGCTGTTTGAGTTGCTCTGTAAGTGTTATAGTGAGGCCTTATGTACAAACTTGATATTTCCTATGATGTTGGGATAATCTTTCAGGATGTTGTGAAAGTTTGAAAAGTTTTCTATATGATGCTCCACTACTATTACCTGTTGTATATGTTCTATTATATTTTATCCATGCGCTGTGAGTTTTACGACAGGTTCCGATGTTGGTTACCTACTCTGATGATCGTCCATAGCTGCTTGGCACACCTTTCAGCGCATTATTCCTCTTATTTAGTGAAGGGGTTATAAGCGGTCATCACAACGGGTCTGCACAAGGCAGAGGCAAAATAACCAAAATCCGGACAACCACTACGAAACAAATAAATGTCCAAAGTTTCCGTGCTAACTTCCGACCTTCCCGGCTGCACTCTTCGACAAACCACATCCACCGGAGAATATAAGACAAAGCTAAATAAAGAATAACACTCGAAATTGCAACAAAAAATTATTTTCAAATTATTTTCAAATTATTTTAATCAATTAATTATATTGTAAAGATATAGATTCAAAATGCTTGGAAAGATAAATGAACATAGCTTTATAACTTAAAAATTGTGTTTATACTATGGCACCAAAAATAGAGAAATTAGCAATTTGAAACCTAGTCCCATTTAAAAATGATAGTAGTAAATAGTGAAGCTATTTACATTTAGTTTTTCGTCCTATTTTTTTATTTCTTTTTCTCCACACTTCAAGAAGCAAAATGTTTTTTCATAATTAGTTTTTATTAAAAAAAATCTCAAATTAACATAAAATTAGTTCATTAATTAATTTTTGTTTTTTATGACAATGTGTTTCCTTATTTTAAATATTCTAATTTCATCAAATCAAAAATTAAAAGTTGTCCTTACAATAAATAACAAAAGTTTGTCGTCCTCCAAAATAAAACGAAAAAAATTCGTCCTTGAAACAAATATCCACCGAAGTAGTCATAATCTTGAAAATAATTAACTGCATAATTACCAAATATGGATATTATCATCTTTGCATCCGTATTTGTTTATCATATAGCAAATAATTTATCATATTTCAGATACCGATAAAAGTGGATTTCGAATTTTAAGCATATTCATTGATAGCCGTATTTGTATGAAGTTTTAGTAGTTTGTTAACGTGTATATATATATACACACAAAATTTCATTAACAATACAACATGTACTCTTTTACATGTGCGGTAACTCAATGAATTATTTAATAACAATTTCCTCCCAGTGCACAAATTTTTCATACTTGATTTGTCTTTAAGTCAATATATAAGTGTTAAAGTCTATCTTTCAACTTCTTGATGCTTTTAACAATGATCGTAGCTCTATATTTCCATTTAGATGTGAGGAATGTATCTCTTATATTATATTCTAAAAAGAACTGAGAATTTTTATGTAGACAATAATGAAAAATGTACGATTTGGCTTTAAAGAGAGTCCTAATACCCTTTACCTCTTAGATTCTTTTGAAGGTCTAACATGTATCCTTGCCCTCTTGGTAGTTCCTGATATACTGTATTGGCGTTAAACTCTTTGTTTGAAACTCATATGCCAACGCCATAAAATAATAATAAGATGCAATTATGCATGCAACGGATTAGGTAACGTATAAAATGCAAGTGATTAGGTGACATGTAAAAATGAAAGTCATTGCATATACCAACAAAATTTAGGGCTACCTAAAGCCATCATCATATGAAACGACAACCTCGAGTAATTTTTCCTCCAAAGCATTACTATTGAAGATTATGCTAGAAAGGATAGAACTTACTTTGTTTGTAGTTTCTGCTTCTACAACCCCAACCCGTATTTTTCTACTATTTAAATTATTAAGTTTAATATGATTTTTGATTATTGTTATGGTTAAAAATTAAATTTTATGATCTAATTATGTTATTTTATGATGTAAACTTAATTAAATTGATAAAGTAATGAATTTCAACTAATTATAACAATAATAACTTGTATTGATTGTAAAAGAAACTATTATTGGGTTTGTATTGATAAATATTCGAAGTTGTATATTTGAATATTGATATATTTGAATTAAAATGACTTAATTAATTCATGAAGTTGTAAATTTAAATATTGAAATATTTGAATTAAAATGATTTAATTAATTTATAATTGAAATTAAAATTGAATTTTGTAAATAATCAAAACTAGAGGTTAAAACAAGTGAATGATTTCTAAAGATTACTTTAAACTCTATTTGGACTTGAATGAAGTGAATAAATTTTGAAATTGAATTAAAAGCGAATAAATGAAAATTTGAAAATATTTTATATTAGTTAACCTGTTAAAATAGTCATTTTCCAAAAGATTTCGGAATTCGATGAAACCAATTTCATTGGATCCGAAATTGTAAATTATTGTAAGATTTCAAATTTCGTGTCAATCAGAGTTGTTGTATAATCTAAATGATATAAACCCATATCGACTAACAACTTGAGATTAAAATAGCCATTTTTTCAAGTAACCTCAGTTTTCGATGAAATAGTTTTATCGAGTCTGAAATATTGAAATACAGCAGAGTGTCAAGTTTCATAGCGAACGGGTTTGTTATGTAAACGTGTGAGCTTAAAATGCCCGATGTGATGTAATTGAATTGAATAATAAATATCTAAGAAAAATATCTCTTCTATAAATAAACCCTTATAAAACCTAGTTTATTTCTTTGTCTTACTTCTTATAATGAAACGTTTAAGATGCCATTTACATTTATCTTCATCAAATTAAATCAAGAGTAATACTCCATGGAATCAAACATCATTTGATTCGTTGAACTCATATCGATAAAATCTTCGCATCCACATCCTTCTCAAGAGGTGCGACTATCATCGAGCATCGACCATTATTGAGGTAGTGACTAGGGTTGAGAATTTAAGGATTTATGACCGTCAATTTGGAAATATTACGTTTTATTTGGGTTCGTTGGAAAGGTGAAACGACCCGAACTTCCCCGGTCCCCGAAGAGAAGAGAAAGCGCGGATTGTTTTGAGAACACGACAAAATAGAACGCATACAAAAGAACATTTCACTGTATATCACAACAATGCATTAGATTACAAGAATATACAGAGTATAAATGAATATTACACAGAAATATCAGAGATTTAAATTACATTTAAATACATAGCAGCGGAAAATAATACAATACACAACTAGAAGAGATATACGGATACACAGCTTTCCGGATATCATTCCAGCTGTAAACCAGGATCCTGTGAATATAAATCTGCAAAACCAAAACTACTAGCTGCGCGTGTCAAAATAGGGGCACCTAGAGTTTAGGTCAAAACAATAAACTCCAGGTCAGTCATGTGACTGGTGTGAGAACTAAAATAGTTATTAATCTTTATTTTCAAAGTTAGGTAAATCAAGGGACCACGCCGTATAACACGGAACGGGTTTCCTCCCAAGAATACCAGTGCATAAAACAACAGCATAATGCTAAATAAAGAAAAATGAAGCTATTATAAGACCCAGGTCCTATCACACAATGCAACGCAAGCCGGGGGATAGGGTTTTTACCTTATAATAGCCAAGAATGCTTGATACGTTTAAAAGAAATCATTTGATACTATTATAAGTGCATAGTGTATAAAACAACTTCAAATCATAAATATCAATCATAGGCGGCATGAATGCCCCATACCACTATGTCGCCATATAGGTTATGCAATCAAAATCGCAAAGTCACGTATTTGGAAATTGGATTTCCATCTATGAACCGAGGCCAGGGATCGTCCTCAACCGATTCGAGACTCTCTAGCCTGAGCCTCAGGCAAGTACTCAGTCAAGCCTTGGAGCGACAGGGCCGGTCCACCGATGTGGATTAAAATGCCTGAACACTGCGTTTCCCCGCCCTTTGGGGCGTAAATGAGCCAACGAATGGCTCCATCGGACCCGGATCGTCCGATCTAACCGAGGCGCCTCGCAACAGCAACAACCACACAGGTGAAAAGTATATAAATGTCAGGGCTGGTAGGTCACTGACACCACCCTAGCTAGAAAGAAACGCATGCCCTCCCTGAGGTTCTCTCCCGTTTTTGGTTCACAACCGGGGTGCGAAACTCGCGAAGTAAACGTTACACAAAGCTACGCCACAAAGGCCTTGTTTGATCATCACCACAAGACTTTGCTTTTCAACAGAAGCCTCGATCAATTGCCACTTAGGCATGCCACATAGGCAATTCACTCCATGCGTTTGATATCCATCAATATATAACCCCTGAGCTCGTACGTCTCAGAGAAGGGCGTTAAGCAAGAGAATAAATTCTCCGCCGCCAAACAGATATATATTTAATAGAGATCAATCGCACGGACTAAAATCCAATGTCAGACACACAGTCCATTTACAAGTCCGTTCTAGGTCAGAACGAAACCGGAGGCACCTTGTACCCCGCATATCCATCGATCTCCAAGCACGTCTGGACGATCACCAACTTTTTCCATCTTCTTGGGTGTACAGCCCAATCAAGATCATCAGTAATCACCCAAACGACGTGAAGACCTCCGGTCTTCGACCATCGTCTTCATCTTCGACTTATCGTCCTATCAGTTATTCAGAATGGGATAAACCCGGTCTTTCCGAATAACTCGCGTATATTTTAAGTAAGTGTTACACAAACACAACATACGCCTCATTCCAATTCATCAGTCACTAACCGTAAATTAATCAAGAGAATAATTCCCCAAATATTAACCCCGAAGGCCGAAACCAACATCAGATCAATATCCAGGAAACCATTCTACTTAGCTAACCGACAGTTAGTTTCTAAATTTCACATTCATAGGGAAAGGTTCCCATTAATTTTATCCAAGATAAATCATTAAAATTTATTCTTTAATCTATTTTTGAATTTCGATTCAACTAGTCGGGATTAACGAACCTTACCGAAGTAATCATTTGTTTTAATTTCCCAATCCCAACCTATTCATCCCATGAAGTAAAACTGGATATACTTCATATCTAACACCACGGTGTTATCGGTAAATTCAATTACCATTTCACGTTCAAATCTAATTAAAGATTTAACTATCGCCTGGAGCAAAACTGGTGATACTCCATTCTCGATTATTTCAATCTAATTAAAGATTCATTAAAACTCCACTTAGTTTTAATCTTTGATTGGGTTAAAGAATCCGTGTCATTTAAAACACGGTTCACGATAAACCCAAAATCACATTCATTAATTATCGGGTTAAAGAACAAGTGTTATTTAAAACACGGTTCACGATAAACCCAAAAATCAATACCAATTCGATTCCAATTAAACATCATTTAATTGGTACCCTTCATTAAATCTAAATAAAAGGATTCAATCTTTTTCTCAACTGGATTCAAGAACAGTGTTAATGAAGACACCATTCACGACAAACCCAAATCACATTTGATATTAAATACAAGGCTCTGAATAGAAAATATCCTGGCTGATATTCAATATCAAATTCTACGACCAACAAATATCCTATTGGAAATAACGATATATATATCTATATCTTTCAAATTCCCATAACAACATCTGTATAATCACGAAATCCAACATCGAAATATTCCGAAGACAATTTCGATTCAAATACATTCCAATGCAATCATTGGAAATTCTGGTTATTTTCAAAACCATTTCAAATTCAATTTATTTATTTAAAATAAATAGAATTATAATTCTAGTTCAAAACTAGTTCATTTCGATAAAAATCTATTTCTATCTTTTCAAATATGGAGTTTTTCATCCCAATCTTTTCTAAATCATTTCTTATGATCCTACACAAATTATTGATATTTTTAATAATTTTTTCAAGGCCCGTACAGTCGATTTCCATCAATGGCCATCGAACTGCACTTACAGCGACCTTTTTCAAATTTGATTTGGACAGAATTCCAAATCCAACCATTAGATTTCTAATTTCTAATATTCATCAGAAAGCTCTTTTCGATACGAACCCAATGGTTCCGGTTTTAGGAGAATCCGACGGTCGGATCTCCCGTAATATCCGTTCGAAGTCAATGGTCGAAATTCGCGAACTACCGCGGCGCGCTCTATTCAGGCCATTATATTATATATAATATATATAATATATACTTCGTCGATTTCAATTTAAAACGTGCTTTATAAATCGTTTTCAATTCATTTTCAAAGCGGTTTCAACTTCATATTCAATTTCCTTATCACATCAAATTCAATTCATTTCAAAATATTCGATTTCGAAATCACTTTTCAATATTCATTTTAAAATGAATAAAATCGATATAAATATCGTTCACGTCAAAATGGCGTCAATCTAATCAACACGGCTTCATATATTTCTATTTTCAAATATTCTATTTCAAATATTTCTATTATTAAAATATTTCGTTCAACACATGACTAATCTCAACGGATGAGTACTGTCAACACATGAACCTTTATTTTATATTGATAAAGATGTAAATTTTATTATTAAAATATTTCGTGCATCACATGACTAATCTCAACGGATGAGTACTGTCAACACATGAACCTTTATTTTATATTGATAACGATGTAAATTTTATTATTAAAATATTTCGTTCAACACATGACTAATCTCAACGGATGAGTACTGTCAACACATGAACCTTTATTTTATATTGATAAAGATGTAAATTTTATTATTAAAATATTTCGTTCAACACATGACTAATCTCAACGGATGAGTACTATCAACACATGAACCTTTATTTTATAATATTCTTTATTTTTCAAATTGGAATGAGGCCCAATCAATTACCATATAGCGTTAACTATATGGATTCCATACCACCCATGCATATAATAGCAACGATAAATAATCAACCATCATCCAAAGTGCACTACACTGTATAAGCATCAAATATAGATATCTAACGCTTATAACAGCCTGTCAATCAATCGATCGACATACAACTAATTATTGGGATTAGTGTATGCCGTATTTTATCCCAAAACCCGTGTGGGGTTTCAAACAATCAAACACAGATTTTATTTTTGCAGTTGGGCGATGTGTAAAATTTATCGTCCCAATCAATATCAGTCAAATCAGTGTATATAAACAAATCGGCCGATTTGTTTATAAATATTTATTTATTCACTTTCACGTTAAAAATTATATTTTTAACGATAAAACATTTTATTCAACCTATGAAAATATTCTATTCAGTTCATTTATTAAATAAAATGATTTCTTTATTTTTCTAACTTATTTTAGAAAATTTCGGCGGCATAACGGCACGATACTAGAAACGGGACGAGGCCTAGCCTTATCCCCGGTCTAGTGAAGGCCCACGCCATTCACACATCAATCAAATCAATTTCATTTCACCAAACAATTCAATTCAAACCAAATAATCTAACCAACTACACAACCAAACAATTAAACAAACAAGCCATCCATGGTCTGTGGATGACGGGTGTCGGGTGCTACTAAACACCGTCTGTATCCTAGTATATATATATATATAACTAGAAAAGAAATTGAAGAGTGAGAAGTTCTCACCAATAGCTATCCTAACTCCACGGCACTTCTAATGCAGGAAATCTTCATCGTTATCGCATCTTTTCAACTTCGTTGCCCGTAGCCACTACATATATAAAAATCATATTTTACTTCGATGTTCAGTATATAAAAATCACATTTTTACTTCGATGTTCAATATATAAAAATCACATTTTTACTTCGATGTTCAATATATAAAAATCACATTTTTACTTCGATGTTCAATATATAAAAATCACATTTTTACTTCGATGTTCAATATATAAAAATCACATTTTTACTTCGATGCTATATAAAAAGATTTCGCCTTTATAAAAATATAGATGACATTGCTAATATTCCTATCATGTAAAAATTATATTTTTAATTCTCTTCATAAACAAAAATCATGTTTTTACATCATCTACTTAATAAAGATCGAATTTTTATTATCTATACAATATAAAAATTATATTTTTAGCCTTTCTATTATATAAAGGTTATATTTTTATCATCATCACTATATCAAAATCCGATCTTTCTATATTCAAATAAAAATACGATCTTTTCACCTTTAAAAATATCGTCTTTCATTTATTTAATTATATTTTTCTAATTAAAAATCAGATCTAAACTTTCCTATGCTATTCATATTTTTAACATCAAAGAATTTATATTTTTAACATCATAAAAATTCAGTTTTTATAACATCATACAAAAGAAAAAAGGGGAATAAAACTCAATTCGAATACATATATTAAAACTGAATAAAAATAAATAACAAACTCAACGTTTTCGGTTTCTTATAGAGGAGGGGGCTGCAGGAAGTCGGGGACGAGGGCAAGGGGGTGCAGCTGTCGTACGGTTGCGCCGGTGTTGATGTAGGCGGCGCTGGAGGTCGTCAGGTGGCGATGCAGGCGAGGGGTCCACGTTGGCGGCTGCTAGGGTTTCGCGAGGGGGTTGAAGGACTGGCGGAGGAAGAGGGCTTGGCGTCGTCGAGGGCAGAGGGGGGGTGGCGCTGTCGAGGTCGGAGGGGGAGGGCCCGGTCGAGGCGTGCGATGGCCAGAGGCCTGGGCGTCGCGTCCCTTTCCGTCTTCGTCCTCTTTTTTTTTTTTCTGAAATAGTTTTGAACGTGGGGGGGGGGGCAGAGTTATAAGGGGAAGAGAGAAGTTTTTATTTTATTTAATTATTTTATTTTTCACCAAAAAGCAACTTTTATTTTCGACCTCAAAACGAGGCCCACCGCCTGTCGTCCGTAGCGTTTTACCCCCATTCCGAACACAATGGGATAGGTATCGTAAGCTGATTCGATCGTTACAATCAGTTTCCGTTAAATTTACATTTAAATCATTATATTAAATTTTAAACGTACATTTCAAATTACCGGGGTCACATACTAACTAGAAAAATTATAGAAAAATATTTTCTAGCTTCGTATTGACGATACGGTCCTAACAAAACTAGTTTCGTCGAATTCTGAGACCGTTTGAAAAATGGCCATTTTCCAGTCGATTAAAATCAACTGAAACTGGTCAAACGCGTTTTCCTTTGCCACGCTCACATATTGAATCGAAAAATTATGAAATTTGGAATCTAGCAATAACTTGACATCACGGACCCAACAAAAGTGGTTTCATCGAAATCCGAGGTCGTTTGCAAAATTTCCATTTTTAAGGGCCTGAATTCCATAGCGACTATTTAGAATTTTCAACTGGACATATCTTTTGATTCCCGCTATGAAATCTTGATTTTTCGGATTCGTTCGAAAGATATTACCAATTAGATCCTAATGTTTTTGGTTTCACTAAAATCCGGATTGTTTTGCACCCGGTGTGTTCAATTGAAGTTTGAAATCGAATTATCGAACTACCGCGCCATTTTCAATTCCTTTTATATATATAAATAAATTATTTATATTCTAACGACGACGCATATAATATATACGTTCGATTTTATATTCAAAATAAATTTCCTCGTCAATTTTATTTAAAATAATCTATTTTAAATATTCTAAATTCGCTAAAATTGCCAAAATAAAAATTTTAAACTGGCCCAGATTTTCGGGTTGTTACAAAAGGATAGCAATTTTTCTTTGATTTTGGAGGGATTTCCTATAAATAAGCATCGATAACTATAGCCATGGGTGTACATACGGTTGAGGTCGGAAATTGAAACGGTGATTCGAGCTTTTAGTTATGGCGTTGGGCAGGATGAGTTCGAAAGGAGAAATGCAACGGCGAAGTCCGTTTATCAAACGGAGAATCAAGGCTACATGTCACCGCATCTCTTGCGCGACAAAAATGTGTTTGATCATGTACAGGCGATTTCAAGTTGGAAGTAGGGAAGAAGAGGTATAGCAGACATGGAAAGTGAGATGGGGTGAGGTAGTTTTGTTTGTTTTATATTAACTTAAATATCAATTGTTAAAACATGAATAACTTTTGTGTATGAATTCAGATTTATGCATAAGACCTTGGAAGCTTGCTACAAGAAGGCCATCCAGTTTTTGTGTCAAGAGGAAGCACGACGCAACAGGGATGCTCAGGGTGGCCACCCCAGTAAACCACACTCAAACACCGTCATGGGCAATGACAAAGGAAAAAAGGTTGGAGAATCTTCTGTCAAGTGTAAATGGGTGATCCCATTCAAGCCCAAGCCGAGCAATGTCAATCCTGATAGTCGCAATAATAACAACAAGACACATAGAGCTCCAAAGTAGCACGACGGCTACCCTACTTACAGGAATTGCCCTCCACTCAACCGAGAGCTGGATACAATATATCTTGAGACCTGTAACACCATCTAGTATAAGAAACCGAACATGAGAGAATCTACCGATCGTGAGAAGGACTCTGGTAAGTATCGTAGATTCCACGATATGTTCGAGCAGAACACCAACAACTGCCGCCATCTCAAGGATGCTATAGAGAAGCTCATCCAAGAGAAACATTTGGAGTAGTACGTTCAAAATCTTGTACCTCCTGAAGCAGTCGTGTTCCCTTCAACGCCCGCTCTTCCTCCAGCCAATGTGTCCCCGGGGATGTCTAATCAAACACCGCGTGGCATCGTGACCAACAACATCTGTGGTGGGCCTCATCTCGCAAATGAAGCTTTCGGCATATAGTGGAATACTCCAATTCTATCAAGCATGCTGGCTATGAAGCATGCTCCACTCTGTACAAAATTTTCCTCACCAAACATCATAAGACTACGCGAGATGATATTATCTTCTGCGGGAGAGAGTCTATGGAATTGAAATCCCAACTATAGATCCCTTTGTTATTTCAACACACATAGGTCTGGTCTATGTCCAAAGAATCCTAATCAATTCAGGAAGCTTTGTCAACATAATCTTCAAGTCGACCTATGACCAGATGAAACTTGAGGCCAAAACTTGAAGCCCTGCCACGCCACTGTTCATGGATTCAATGGCTCTTCTAACCAGTCGGTTGAAATGGTAGACCTGATGGTCAAGATCGGTGATGGTGATCGAAGCAGAGTTTGTATCCTCACTTTTGCTGTCATTGATGTTGCCTCTCCTTATAATGTCTTTAGGCGCCCTTTCATTGCAGATTTCAGAACCTACATGGAACTTTGGTCCCGTCTTATGAAATTTCCTGCCGAAAACGAGATCGGAACCGCCAAGGGTGACCAAGCCACAACTAGTGCTTGTTACTTGCCAAGTGGAAAGACAGTATCAACAAGGAAAAAGGCAAGAGACTAGAGTAAATACTGGATTCTGGGTCCTGGATCTACGCCACTAAGTTTTTTGACAATCTTGATCCATGGGAAGACAAAAAACATGATTTCGAGAGGGCTACCCCGGTGGAACCAACTATCGACATTCCAATAAACCCTCCCGATCCGGCAAAGCTCTTGAAGATTGGATCACAACTCCACCCTGCAATAAAGGAAGAGCTCGTGGACTTCTTATGGCCTAATCTCGAATTATTTTCTTGTACCCAGTCAGATATGTGTGGCATCGACCTAGGAATCGCTTGTCACATGCTTAGTATCAACTCGAAGCATCTTCTAGTTAAACTGAAACGTCAGTCTTGGGAATTGAAAGATCAACGGCATTCAAATAGGAAGTGGATAAGCTACGTGATAACGGCTTTATCCGCGACGCCCTTTACCCCCAATGGGTCTTGAACCGTCTTGGTCAAGAAAGCAAATGGCAAGTTGCGAATGTGTGTTGACTACTCTCACTTGAACAATGCCTACCCAAAGGACAGCTTCCCACTTCCAAAGATTGACCAGCTAGTTTATTTAACTGCCGGTACCAGCTTCTCTCCTTCATGGATGCGTACTCAGGATACAATCAGATTCTAATGTACCTTCCAGATCAGGAGCACACTTCATTCATAACCGACCTTGGGCTCTCCTGTTACGTTGTCATGCCATTCAGTCTCAAGAATGCTGGAGCCACCTATTAGTGACTGGTCAACTGCATGTTCAAAGACCAAATCGGAAGATCCGCAGAGGTTTACGTGGACGATATGCTCGTGAAAACGAGGGTATTTAATGAACACGTCAACGACCTCGCATAAATGTTTGATGTCCTTCATAAATATGGCGTGGAACTCAATCCCTTGAAATGCCCTTTAGCGTTGTGTTGGGAGAATTCCTGGGTTTCATTGTCAATTCGTGAGGCATCGAAGCCAATCCAGAAAAAATCCAGGCTATCTAGGACATTCAAGCCCTGAGAGCATTATGGATGTTCAAAGCTTAAATGGGAAAGTGGTTGCCTTAAGTCGATTCATCTCAAAATCCATTGAGAAGTGCATTCCCTTTTTCGACTTGATTAGAAAAGGGAAGAGAAACTTCACATGGACACTGGATTGCATTATTGCATTCCAGGACCTCTTGAGTCACTTAGAGCGACCACCCATCTTGTCTAAACCCATGACCACGAAGACTTGCACATCGATTTGGTTGTTTCTATGTAAACAATTAGCTCGGTGCTTGGGCGCGAAGAAGATCCTTTCCAGCGGCCTGTTTACTACATCAGCAAGAGTTTGACAGGAGCAGAAAAGAGTATCTGAAACTTAAGAAGCTTGCTTACCACCTATTGTTCTCTTCTCGGAATCTATAACCATACTTTCAATCCCATCCAATCAAGGTCTATACTGACTAGCCGCTATGACAGGTCCTGCAACAACCTACGACATCTGGGTGGCTTTTGAAGTAGAATATAAAACTGAGCCAATTCAAGATTACTTTTATCCCTCATCGAGCCATCCTCGGAAAATCCCTCGCGGACTTCATAGCGGAGTTCACTATTCCTGAGGAGCCTCCTCTGGAAGACAGTGAGCCTCTAGATATTCAGTGGAAACTATTCGTGGATGGATCATCAAACACTCAGTGTTCTAGCGCTGGAGTCGTATTCATTACTCTTAAGGAATGCTCGATCTATTGCACTTTAAAACTCGACTTCCATGCTACCGACAACGATGCGGAATATGAAGCCTTGATTGCTAGACTTAGAATTGCAACTGAACTCAACGGCAAGGCTATCCAGATTTACTTCGACCCACTGCTCATCGTATGCCAGATGCAAGGCGGATATCGAGCCAAGGGGGCACGGTTGCTCCCAACCTTTCTCGGGTCCACGAACTGCTTACCAACTTCGACCTCTACATCATTACGTACATCCCTCGAGAGAAAAATGAGATAGCTGATTCATTAGCCAAGCTTGCAAGCTCTGGGGATGTGCAACTTTGGGACTCGTCCTAGTTGAACTGCTCGACTCTTTGAGCATCAATCAGATGCAGACTGATTTGGTAGCAACGACTTAGATCGAATCCAAACCTAAGTCTTGGATGACACCAATTAAGAACTACCTCTTCATGGAATCCTCCCTGATCACTCGAAGGAAAGGCGAGCACTCACCCGCAAGTCATATCTCTGCATCACTCAAGATGGAGTGCTCTACCAAAGGGGATTATATGTTCCACTACTTCGATGTGTTGCCCACAACGACGCCAACCTTATACTGTTGGATGTGAATGAAGGCAAGTGCGACAACCACAAAAGAGGCTGCAAACTCTAGCAAGGAAGATTCTCAAATACGGTTACTTCTATACAACACTTGATCAAGATGTTGCAGATTATGATTGCAAGTACGACAAGTGCTAGAGGTTTTCTAAAATTCCAAGAGCCTCGCCTACCAAGCTAATGGAGACGGTCAGTCCTTGGCCATTTGCTATGTGGGGATAGACATCATTGGAACTTTTCTAATGGACAGAGGCGGTACACAATATGCTATCGTTGTAGTTGATTACTTCACTAAGTGGGCCAAAGCCAAGCCTCCTACTATAATTACTACCTAGAAGTTGATCAACTTCGTCATTTATGACATTCACGTCCGTTAATGTCACTCATAAGAGAATGCATTAAGCTTCGTGAAGTGCAATAGGTAAACAGTACAGAAATTCACAAGAAAACTATAAAATAAGCAGTGGAAATTTCAATTTTATTATTAAAAATAAAACCTTGTCTTAAATCAAGTTACATCAAACCAGTTACCTCAAAAACCATGATTCTCAAATCTGTCTCATAATGCAAAATAACAGAGTGAAATAATATAAAACCATATCCCTTATAGCAAGCCGTGACAGAGTAGAAAGTAAGTCAAAGCGGTACATTTTAGAAATTACAGATCCAAGATGAAAGAGAAAGTCCTAATCACTGAGGAGCGCTACCACTCTGAGGATAAGGGGAAAGGAAAAAAGAAGCGAAAACAAAAGGGTCAGACATAAAGTCCGGTGAGTTCCAGCGATTTCCAAATATGCACAAAATAGAGATATCTAGACAGGTAAACAAGACTGGATGAGAAAGCATAGTATCATAAAAGACAACAGGTAATCAGGATAAACACGAATAGTAGGAATAAAACAGTGATCGAGTAATGCTTCTCATTTATATCCCTAAAACAGGTTGTGTCAGCACTAATACTAGTATAACATGATTACTAACATGAACAACATGATTAAACAATAGGATAAACAGCAGGATTAAACAGGTAATAGGTGTACCCTAATTACATAACAAGATTAGGTGTTACCCGAATTACGTAATAGTAGGATTAGATGTACCCTAATTACTACACATGCGATCGGCTCCCTAATACGTAAATACCCTGTGTGAGCCCCGGTAGTAGGGTGTATCAATCCCTAACCTAGAAACTTCAAACACAGACCTATTTACTAGTGTTACAACGACTTAGTTTCACTAACTGGACTCATGCATGCTCATGACACCGCCGGAACGCGCCCGTACCCACCTTCCTTGTCATGAATCTCTTACTATCCAGTTCAGTAACACATGCCCTGGCTCCTACCTAGTGCGAGTCCCTCTAACAAAATACTAACATGGATACTGACTGATACGGGTTCCATACAACAAGATTGACACAAGTCAAACCCGCTAAGCTTGTGCCCCAAATAACTATGATTTAAGAGTCCCCAAAACCCGATACAATAGCAGAACGAGAGACCTCTTAGCTTATTAATAATCAGGTTTAACCTAGCAGGTTTAGGTTTACTAATAAGCGTGGTTGTAATATTACATGTTATTCTATGTGTATAACCCTTCCCAAAACACCTTCCCAGATGTATGTATAATTACTATAGTAATTCAGTCTACTTACCTACATCTGGTACTTACATTATTTTAACATATACTTTTTACTTAATGTCTGTATTAAGTCAAATCTAACATGTTTATACATATGCATATTATTCCATTCAATTATGCCCCCAAATTACAGCATGTACAGGTTTATGCATATTATCCTTTTTTATCAATTTACAACAAGTACAAGTATATGCATACCATCCCTTTCCCAAATTATAGTCAAATAATCCTCATTTTGGCAATATGCCTAATTTCCTCTTTTTCATGTCAATTCTTATTATCCCAATTTTTAACCGTACGCTGACTTAAATCGGACATGGTCAAGGCTTTTAATGGCCTAAGCTTAGCGTAAATAAAAAGGGAAAAAGAAAGAGGGTAGAATCAAATTAGTTATACAGGCATATAGGCAAGACTTGAAATAAACTAAAATGGTAGAAATATGGAAAAGGAAGATAGATACTCATAACTAGTTAACCAACTGACAGTAAAAACATGATTATACTTTTAATAACGACATAGGTGAATAATAGTTAAGAACAGGTATAGTAATTATCTTATAAACATTGTATGTTCTGAACCTAATTTTTTTATTTACTATCATGATATAATCCTAGGTATCGGATCTGAAAATAACTGGGAACTCACAGCGGGTCTTTGTAGCAGCCCACATTTTATGTATCGAAAATCATAAAATATTTTTATTTTATTCCCTCAAGGTTGGATCATTCTCATATTTTAGTGTGTTGCTTATGCGGATGGGAGACATGTCCCTAATTTTTGCCAATTTTGTTTATGACCATTTTGCCTCTGTCAGTCTTGTACAGGGAATAACTTTTGACTCAGTTCGAATCAAACGGTGAGACCTGTGCCATTGGAAAGAAAATGATGATATCCTTTCCATAGAGTAGTTACATTAAAGATTTGCTTCAGTGGTTTGGGAGGAATCGTTGTTTTAAGGTTTTACAGTTGGCTGTTCAGGTTTTGGGAGCCTAAATGGGCTGATTTGTAGAGGCCCATTAGTGGGCTGGTTAAAACTTTAAATAGGGAGTGTGAGATAAGGGAAATGGTTTAGTTTCTCTATTCTCTCATTTAATGGCCTATGTTCCTCCTTCCTCTAACAACTTTCCACCATTGAAATCGAGATCCGATCTTAGGAAATTGAAGATCTACACCATTGGAGGCTAGATCTACATCATTCAAAGTGGAATTCATCGGATCAAGGGGTCTGGTTCGAATTGCTTGATGTCCAGAATCTTAATTAATTGATTTCAGCTTGTTTTGGAGAATCGGTGAGTGATTTACATCTCTCACATGGATTCAATGAAGTATATGAATGCTTGATCATGTTTTACATCAAATTCAAATGTTTTACCATAGAAGTATACCTTGATAAGTCCATTTTCGTATGAAACACCCTATGACCTTAGTTAGCACGTTTAAAATGGTAATTCTTATGCCATTTACATGTTTATGCAAATTAGATTTGCTATTTAGATCATGTGTTCATTTATCATGATTTTTGGTGAATTTGCATAATGTGATGATAATTGTCATTTTCATGATGTTAGTGGTTTCATAACATGCTTATGATTGTATTGGATGTATTGGATGTATTGGATGAGTCGGTTTCATCGAATTTGTCGTTTGGTGAAGTTAAAGTCGAAATTGGAGTTGGATCGGGGCTGTACAGTGGACCGATCGGTCTAAAAATCTTGTCTTAGGGAACAAGCCAGGGGTGGTCAAAAGGAGGATCAATCGGTGGTGCTTCTGGTGAACCGGTCGGTGCTTCAGGTGAACCGATCGGTGGGTGCTTCAGGTGAAATGATCGGTGGTGCTTCAGGTGAACCGATCGGTGGGCGCTTCAGGTGAACCGATCGGTGAGTACTTCAGGGGGGTCGATCGGTGCTACAGGGTTATTTTAGAAAAAATTATTTTCTGGTATGACTCAGGTTTGAACAAAAGAGCCTTGAAAAAAAACTCGAGGGAAATCCCAAATCCTAGCCGCAGCGCAATGATGTAATTTGGCTCGGTGATGGTGTGACTTCGAAGTAAATTCAAATAGGTAGGATCGAAGTGTTGAAAGGTGTTCGTTGATCGGTGTAGAACAGCAAATGGGGTGACAACTCAAAGGTCATGAGTTAGTGGATAATGGTAGCTCGAGATGGTTGCTTGAGTTAAGAAAAGTTGTCAGGTCGGATGACTAGAGATATGAAGGCCAAAAGATTATCGTTGCCGCAAGTTCTAGTAGGCTCAAAGCAGGGGTACAATAGGGGCACCTAAAAGACTGGTTGTAGGTCGAGTACCCTAGATATCATTGAAAGGTCTAGTTGTTAAGGTTGGACATACATACGTATCGTTGAAAGACGTATGGAGTTTATGCTAGAGACGAGTTACCATTAGCCCATGGCATATGGAAAGATTGTCCATCATACGATTAACGATGGTTTTGAAACAGGATTGGTGGTGATAGCCAGAGTCTGTCATGGTTGATTAGTTGCCTTGTTTGAACCTTCTCATGTAGATTGTCTAATGTTGAAGGAGATGTTCCTTGGGTGCTTGTCTAATATTGGTTTAGGCCTTTGGGGCTTGTTCTTGAGGGATGTTGAGCTCGATTAGGATGGTTACATAAGTTATATAATTTGGATGTCATGAGTGCTTTTCCATGATTAAATGGATGTTCTGGTTTCCATAGATGTGTGGTTGACATGTTGTTGTAAAGGCTATCACTGTCCGATGTGGGGAAGCTAAGGTTGAGTTCTGCTCTGGTGTTGTGGGTAGATTAGTATGTTTATCTATCCCTTCTCATATATTTTATTGTTTAAAGTTTGTTAGTTGTTTTATCGCTCACTAAGACTGTTGTTTGACTCAAGTTTTTATGTTTCCTTTTATTACCTTGGGCTGTTCATTCGGTTGTGGATGGGCAGATTAGGTGGCAGGTGATTGCTTAGTGTGGACGATGTAGTTGTTCGCAGGCGAGCAGGAGGCTGGCGTACTATCTTCTTACAATATAGTATTTGGATTTCCGTTGTTTGTTATTCTCTGAGTGATGTAGTGAGGCAATTTGTACAAACACTATTGTTGTAACTCAAGTCTATGGATATTACTTTCTAGTCGTTATGAAAGTCTACTGTTTTCTGCTTCACTATTAATACCTATTGTATATATTGTATTATATTTTATCATTGCACTGTGAGATTTACAACAGGTTTTGATGATGTTGTTTACCTATAATGATTGTCCATAGCTTCCTGGCACACATTACAGTGCATATTCCTCTGATTTAGTGAAGGGGTTGTCGACTGTCGTCACAGTCTTGGTGAAGAAGAGATTAGATCTCTTATACATATATATATATATATATATCATTGTAGAAAGGTCAAATTTTATCCTTTTTGTTGAATGCATGGTTGAAGGTTGGTTACAGATATTGAATCTACTTTGTTAATCTCGGTTTCAATAGAGTCTCCCCATCTTAATTTATAATTTGTAATATGTAATGGAGGCTGAGAGAAAGGTGAAGAATTGTGTGTAGATAAAATTGGAGAGAGCCTCTTTATATAGATTAACAGAGCCAACATTTAACCATTATATCCTAGGGTTTTAATCCAAGCCATACGTGTTGCGCTGAGTCAGCGATGAAACTAGCGATAAAACAATTAAAAATGCATAATTGGAATCTGCCCCGAATCTGGGTGGGTTAACCCACCTACCCCTGGGTCGACATATAGGTCGACCCAGCCTGACTTAGGTCGACCCATAGATCAACCCAGGCATGTTGTGCGTCATCCCCTAACTATCCTTTGCGCACGTTGTTTTTCTGGTTTGAATTATTTTGAATATACATGAGTGTACAAACTTCTAAGGTTCATGACTTCTTCGTATGTTGTCTGTTTTACGTAAACTTGGGGTCTATCTGAACCAGAATTCCAAAACGAACGCAACAGAAAAGTCGGTTTTACTTAGTTCTGAAATATTTATTTAAGTAATTCCTAATTTATTATCTTTAAAGTACGATTATAGTGTATTAAATTTTGGGGTGTTACATTCTACCCTATTTTTTGGATTTCATCCCCGAAATCTCCAAGTTAAGAAGAACGTTATTATCCTAACAACCACCTACAACAATCTACTCATCCATCATCCAAAGACATCCATTGTCCTTAAGAATTTCTAATCCTTGTATAAATATATGTAACAGTGTTGTGTGTATATGTCCTTACACTAATGTGAAAATCTAGCGGTCGACCGATTCAGTTAACCTCCTTAATGCAATATATGTTTGTGCCATGAACCCAGTGTATGCAAATAACCCTAGTATAACATATAAAACTCTATATGTGTGCACAATCATTCACCAAAATGTAACATCTATATGATGATTCACCCATTTCCATGGGTGGCACAACCAATCTACCCTCTAGATCGACATATAGGTCGACCCACCATAGTGGGTCGTCCCCTAGCGGTCTTCTGCGTGCGTTGTTTTTCTGGTTTGAATTATTTTAAACACATATGTGTATGCAAACTTCTAAGGTTCATGACTTCATCACACATTATCTGTTTTATGTAAACTTGGGGACTATATGAACCAGAATTCCAAAACAAACGCAACGATAAAGTCGGTTTTACGTAGTTCTGAAATATTTATTTAAGAAATTCCCATTTTACTTTCTTTAAAGTATGGTTATAGTGTATTAAATTTTGTGGTGTTACATTCTACCCTACTTAAAAGATTTCGTCCCCGAAATCCCCAAGTTAAGAAGAATGTTATTATCCTAACATTCTAACCTACTTAAAGGGTTTCGTCCCCGAACTATCTAAGTAAAGAAGAATGTTATTATCCGAACAAGCACCTACAAACATCTACTAATCCATTATCCATCGGCATCTATTCTCCTTAAGAATTTCTAATGCTTGTATGAACATATGTAAAGATGTTATGCGTATACGTCCTTAAACTAACGCGAAACCAGGCGGTCGACTGTTTCAGTTAATCTCCTTAATCCAATATATGTTTGTGCCAAGGATCCAATGTATGCAAAGTAACCCTAATATAACATATAAAACTCTGTATGTGTGCACAATCATTCACCAAAATGTAACATCCATATGATGATTCACCAGTAAAAAAGAAGTCAAGAACGCACTTTAAAAAAGAAAAGGATAAGAAGTCAAGAACGTACTTTAAAAAGAAAAGAATAAGAAGCACGAATCCTATCTTCGGGTTCCCACGTTACATTTTCGCGGTCTTCTCCCTACTGTACCTTTACCAATCTGATTTCCTTGTTACGTAGTTTCTTGATCTATGCTCCTAGAATATGAGTAGGAACTCTTCTCACTGATGCTTCCTTCTCAACTTCCATGTCTCCAAGTGTGCTTGACTCCACTATCTCTACCGCATCATGCAAACATTTCATCAAATGTGAAACATGAAACACGTCGTGTATGCCTGCCAGTCTATCCGGTAGCTTAGTCCTATAGGCCATATGACTTATCCTCTCCACTATAAGGAATAGCCCTACAAATCTTGGCGCCAATTTCCCTATCGAGCCAAAGCGAAGTACATTCCTCAGTGGAGATACTTTCATGAAGACCATATCTCCCACTTCGAATTCCAAATCGGTCCTCCTTTTATCGGCATATGATTTCTGTTTGTCCTGAGCTGCTTTCATTCTTCGGTGGATAAGATAAATCTTCTTGGAAGTCTTTATAATCATCTTAGGTCCAAGTAGAAGTCTGTTATTAGACTCCCACCCATAAGTCGACGATCTGCAAGGTTGTTTGTATAACGCTTCGAAGGGTGCCATGTCTATGCTCGATTGGTAACTGTTGTTGTAGGTAAACTCTACAAACAGGAGGTGCTCCTCCAAAGTCCCTCCGAAATATAGGATACACAATTTCAAAAGATCCCCGAGAACTCTATTCACCGTCTAAGTCTATCCAGCAGTATGAGGGCGGTATGTCGTGCTCAAACATAGCTGTGTACCTAATTCCTCTTGTAAGCTCATCCAAAACTCACTAGTGAAGATGGGGTCACGGTTGCTTACTATACTGGAACGTACCCTATGAAGTCGGGCTATCTCTCGAAGATATACCAATGCTAGCCAAACTGCTGTCCTCTTACTCTTGACCGAGATTAAGTGAGCGCACTTCATAAGTCTGTCTACCATCACCCTAATGCTCATGTTGCCCTTCTTTAATTGGGGCAATCTATCGATGAAATCCATAGAGACCCTCTCCTAGATCCATTGTGGGACATCCAAGGGCTGAAGCAATCCACCAGGTTTTCTTTGTACAGCCTTTACTTGCTGGCAAGTCAAACATCGGGCCACAAATTCTACCACATCCTTCTTCATGCCAGTCCAAAAGAAAACTCTCTTCATGTCTCGATATATCTTGTTGCCACCCGGATGGATAGTCATCCGAGAATGATGAGCTTCCTCAAGTACCGCCTTTAGCAATTCCGCAATCCTAGAGACACATAGCCTTCCATCTTGTCTTAGCCACCCTTTCCTGTCCAAAGTATATCTAGCTAGGTGACTAGAAGTTTCTCCTCTACTAAGCCTGTCTAAGATGTCTACTATCTGCGAGTCCTCCGACTGCATAGATCCAATACGCTCCAATAGAGTAGGTCGCACCTCCAATGATGCTAACAATCCCAATGTGAAATCCGTAGACGGCCTAAAATCAATGGTCGAAATATAGTCCAAGCTCCTCCTTTATACGAATAGAGGACTCAAGGTCATCCTCTGCCTACTCAATGCATCCGCCACTACATTACTCTTTCCTGGGGTATAAGCTATCTCAAAGTCGTAGGACGCTAGGACCTCCATCCACCGTTGTTGCCTTAATTGATATCCTTCTGTGAGAACAAGAATTAAAAGGACTTATGATCTGCGTATAGCGCAAATCTCTCTCCATGTAGATAATGTCACCAAGACTTCAATGCGAACACTTTTGCAGCCAATTTTAGATCATGGGTAGGGTAGTTATTCTCATAAACTCTCAACTGTCTGCTACCATAGCATACTACCCTTCTCTCTTGCAGTAGAACGGCATCAAGTCCTGTGCCACATACATCTATGTAAACCGTGAACATCTTGCTTCCATGGGGAGTGTAACGACCCGCCTTTTTGCTCGATTCTCGCCGGTAATTAAACCGACTCAAATCGTTCATAAAGACGAAATGTTATGGGTACTTACATATATTGGACAAAACAACAGAACTTTTCATTGAATAATTCAATATTACATCAGAGTTACATGAATATCAGAGTTACACATAAATATACACAGCGGAATAAATAAAACTCTCAGCGGAAGAACATCATCTGATACAGCGGAAGCTCCAACTCTAGCGTGAACTCTAACTCCGGAAGCGCTCTGAATCTTCTCCACAATCCATAACTGCAAACTAAACACTAGCTGCCCGAGTGGAAATTAGTGGGCACCCAGAGTTTAGGAAGGAACAATAAACTCCAGGTCAGTCGTGGGACTGGTGTGAGAACTCAAAACAGTTATCATTTAGGTTTCATTTTAAAGTTGGGTAATTCAACGGACCACGCCGCTAATGCGGAACGGGTTTTACTCCATATGAATTCCCGTGCATAGAAATACGCAATGACTTTTGAAAAATGAAGCTATCATAAGCTCGTCCCATATCACACAATGCAAGCACACACCAGATGGGCGAGTTTTGTCTTATGATAACCAAACATGATTTCATACGTGAAAATCCTCTTTTAATATTATCATATAGTGTGGAAAACAAGTTCACAAATAAATGTATTAATCCTAGACGGCATGAGTGTCCCATACCACTATGTCGCCATATATAAATACAATCAAAATCGCAAGGCTCGTATTGGAGATTTGGATTTCCAACTTGATGATTCCTGGCACGAAAGATCAATCAGGGACTTGAGCGAAGTGTAACGCAACAAATCGCCAGGGCAGTATCTATGGTTTTCGACCAGACGCGGCCCCCCGAACATACCCCATCCCCAGTTCACAAGTGGTTTCCCACTGCTGCAGCACTCATCATCAAATCATATATATATACAGACCAAACCGCCAGTTTCTCATCATCCGGTGTGTGAGGTTGTCGATGTCACGTCATATGCAAAGCTACGCTTCGATAAGTCATGCTTTGATCATCATTAGCTCATATCATACTTGGGTATGCCACATCGTCAATATCTCCACATATCACTGATTCGAATTAATACATATTCTCTAAGAACGTAACTTAGAGACGGAGATATTCAATTGCCACAAATCTGATATATATTCACACGAATCAGTGCTACGTGGTCAATTACGACGTCAGACACACCATCCATACAAGTCCGTTCTAGGTCTGAACGGAACAAATCCGAAAATCTCCAAATATACCCAGATCTCCTGCCACCCTCGTATCGGGTGTACGGCCCGATCCGAGATACCAGCAATCGATCCAAATAATCTGGATATTTCCGGTCTTCATTTATCAATTCCAAGTCCTGAATTTCATCATAACGTCGTAATATTACTTGGAATGGGTTTCGGACCTATATCCGATCCCGGACTTTCCAAGTAACAACGTATTTAAAACAATAGCTACGAATCACACGGGTTTCTTAATTCAAATCTCCTTTCCAAATATTATTGTTATATTTTGAAGTACGGTTGGATTCAATTCCCGGAAACCCGTTACCCTTTAATATTTTCTCAAATTCATCATTTGTCTTCCCAAACTTACATTTCAAAACAACTTAATTAATTCGTCGTCACTTGAATAACCAAATCTTTATTTGGATTTTGGATTTCCATTTAAACACCTATGTTTCATATATCAGTTCATATAGAATCAATCGACTTATACTCGATATTGATTCACAAACTCAGGAAACACGATCAGGATATGGATATGTTAGTATTTCTGATCGTATTTGTCTGTTCCTATAAATCCATATCGAATATCAGGCGACCAATTTTATTCAAAACTCATCTCAATTCCATATCATATGAAAAATCAAATCTGTTCCCTAATAATTCATGTTTGAAGTCTTCAAATTCAAATCATTTCAAATAACGTTAAAGCGTTACTGAAAGCGTTGGGAAAAGGTTATTAAGTCAAATAAATCCAAATCATTCTAAATTAAAAATTTAAACCATAAATCACCTTTAAATAATATAATATAAATTCATTCTATTCGATTTTCATTGCGGTCGGCGAACTGCATGTATGGCGACCTTTTCGGATTTAAATTTAAACCTAACTCGAAAGTCATACGATTTGAAAATTCCTCTTTTATACGAAACCCATTATTTTATAAATTCGTTGTTTTCTGTTTCACGTCAATCCGATTCTGTATGTTCAAGTTATAACTATTTGAAGTTCGAAACTAATATCGTCGAACTGTCACTTAGCGACGAGTTCGATTCCGCTATATAACGTTTATATTTATTTGTTCAATCTGTTCCAAATAATTCATAACTTTGATTTAAACCATATTTTGAATCTCTTTTCAAAATAATATTATATTTCTCAAAAATCAGGTTTGTCCAAATCGCTTAACATTGTCGAACCTTCAATTCAAATGATATATGGATTTCATGTTTTTTTTTTCAAAACTTGTTTTATTACAAATAATCGTTAAATTTGTTCGCATCCAAAATCCACATTAAACCCGTATCCGAATCATTTCCAAATTTCGAAATTTAAATCTTTAAATAACATATGAGAATTGAAGATTATTTCCAAAACACTTTACTTGAAAATTAACAATTTGATATTCAAGAATATATATTACTTGATGCGATAAATTTAAATACCAATTTATTCTAAATTTAAATAATTCAAATATTTAAGAATATATTTATTTAACTAAAGGAGTATTCAAAATCGGTCACCCGTAAGATCTGTAACTACGGTGCATACGACTTCACTCAAACAGAACAAATGCAATATCTTAACTAAACAAACATGCATCATCCATTCATCACAACCACAAAATAAATCAAGTGTGTACGGAGCGTTATTGCCAGTAACGCTCGGTGTTTTACGGTGTTACTACAGCATACATATCCATCGATCAATCCGCGATATACAACCCTAATATTTCAAGCATCCACAACCACTGATTTTCCATCAATTATTATAATTAATTTATAACAAATTATTTCTACCCAAAATGAAATAATTAAAGAGGAGTTCTCACCTTGCGCTTTCCAAACTTTCACCGTCGAGCCTGGTATCAACCGCGTACCAGTTTACAAACGTTACAAGCGCGCGCCGTCTTCTTCGCAAATAAAACTCCGGATGACCGCGTTCAACTTCATGGACGTGCTACCCGCACGCTCACACTCCTTCGAAACTTATATTTATATAAATATATATTTTTTCTTCCAAGAAAACAAGAGGAGCCGTGGGTACTAAACTCTAAGTTGCTACAGGAGGAGAAACTTGGGTCTTTAATCGAGACTTGCATGCGCAAGTCAGTGGTGGTTGAAGGCCAAAAACAGGACGGACTATATGTGAAGGTGAAAGCAACAGCGGGAAGAGCTGATAAAGGAGCGGAGTTGCGGAGGGAAATGATGTTAATACATGCAAGGAGAGGTTTCACGCAGTGGAGTGCCGGAGTGGGGTGCGGACCGGAGAGGTGACCGGCAGTTGGAAGTGTGGCTTGCTGGGTGTACGGACGTGAGCTGGAGGGGACATCATGGTTGCGGATGGAAAGCAAAGTGATGGACTTGCGGATGGGAAGACTTGGTGCGGCCGTGAGTGGAAAGTTGGTGTGGCGAGAGGGGACATGCGGATGGAACCGCATGCGGGAAGTGGTGAGTGCAAAAGGGAGGACTGGCCAAACTGATGAAGAAGCAAGAGAAGGCCGAGCTCAAGAATGGGACGTGTGGATGCAGTGATTGAGGTGGGGAGTGTTTGAGGAGGTGGATGGTGAAGGACCTGCGCTAGAAGAGGGACGGCATGCTCAAGGAGAAGAAAGAGAGAGGGACGCGTGGGGAAAATAAGGTTGGTGCGGATGTCTTACACATGTATGTGGGGGGTATATTTGTACATTCATGAACAAGGACACTTGTCCACATTATATCTTCTTTTGCATGCACAATTACACGTAGAGGCACACACGTCCACATTCAAAGACCAACTCACATGCATTATCACACCTTCAAAACACGTGGCCTCTTCTCATATTTTTAATTCATGCAATACACCACCTACATGAACACTTGCCACCTCAAAACAAATGCCAACAATCCATGCGCCGTGAAAAACATCCATGCGTGTACCTTATCATTTAACATATCCATCCATACTTTCCATAATACAAGTCCAACATAGTGTATATATTTTGTTCACTTCCAATTTTTGATTTTTAGAGTTATTTACCGCGAGTTGCACTGAAATAAAATCATCGTCGTAAACAGCAACCCGCTCTGATTCTAAAACAGCAATAAAACCGGTCTGGTTGATCAATTCTGTAAAGCGTCTAAAGGACCACATTTATACCCAAAATACGTTGAAAAATTATCTGCTTATTTTTCAAATTAAAAATTACAGAAAAATTCTAAAAATTATTTTAAAATTACGCGTACAGAAATCGGACGAATATTTTAAACTGATTTTTTTAATTATAATTTATTTTCAAGTCAATCAATTATAAAAATTTAAAAATCCATAAAAAATCCATATTTAATTGTTTTAAAATCTATATATTATATATTTCCTCAACATAAATCTTCAAATTATAAAATTCATATTATAAAACATATATATATATATAAATACAAAATATTACTATCTATAAATATAAAACCATTATGTAAAATTTACAAAATCCTAATATTATAATATTATATATATATAATCTTTAAAATAAGTTTTATACAAAATAAAAATAAATTTTCCAAACCAATAAAAAGGAAATTTCAAATATTAAATCTTATTAACTCCAGAAATATGTATTCAGAAAATCTCAAAATGTGCTATAAAATTCAAATTCAAATCTAGAAATTTCTGGTTCGTTACAGGGAGAGTCAGAACTGGGGATACTATCAGAGCCCTTTTCAATCTCTGAAAGGCAAATTCGCAATCAAGGATGGCACTATATATGGCTAGCCAATCCATTCCTAGAATCAAACCATAACCCATAAAGCCCAGCACGGATGCATCGCATTCAAACTCGACTCCCAAGATAAAAATTCTCAAACCCCTCCATATCATGGATAAGTGAGTTGTACCTCCTATGGGGTTTGAGACCACTATGGGATCAGAGACTATACTAGTATTAAGGTGCAGACTATTTACTAAAGAACTGGATATGAATGAATGTGAAGTGCCAGAATCAAATAGGGTTTCAATAGGATAGTCAAAAAGAGAAATCAAACCTTAAACAGTGACTTTCCTACTCGATCTGGTCCACTAGCCTCAAGAACATGTACTTGTCAAGAAGGTCCTGCCCTTTGTCCTTGCTTGCTAGGGCATTGCTTAGTAAAGTGTCCCACTTCTCTATAATTAAAGCAGGCTTTCTTTGCCTTTCTGCAGTCCTTTACAAAATGACCCATAGTTCCGCTACTATGACACTTGATATCTTTCTTGATCTGGGCCTTGTAAGGCTTTCCTCCTTTCTTTTGTGTTCCCTTCCTGGGCCACCATTTCTTTTTCTCGCACTTAGCCTATGTCTCTTCAATCTTACTGTCTTTCTTCCCATCCTTACAATCTTCGTGCATTAGAGCCATGTCAACCAGCCTTTCAAACGTCGCCCCCATTGGTATATGAGATAATGCAAGTCCTTAGAGAGATTGATTCAACCCCCTCGCAAACCTAAGAGCCTTCTTATGGGGTGTATTCACCAAGTCCATACCAAATCTCGCCAGTTGATTGAACTTATTCGCATAATCCTTAACAGACATGTCCTCTTGTTTCAAAGCCAAGAATCTATCCATTTGTAATCCTTCTTCTGCCTGAGGTAAAATTTCACCTCAAACCTTTGTCTAAAATCATCCCAAGTAGATATTGGTTGTCTTGCATGTGTCACCTCCCACCAATAGGAAGCTTCTTCCTTTAGTTGCCATGAGTCCAACTGTATATTCCTCCTATCATCAAGCTCAAAAAGACCAAACACGTTCTCCATCTCTCTTAGCCATTTCGTGCCTCAACAAAGCTCTTGGTATCATGGAACGGTTTTTCCTCCCATAACACAAAAGTCTTTACTTAACTTAGAAAAGTTATCTACCCGTGGAGGTGGAGCTACAGCGGCTGTGGCTGGGGTTGTGGAATATCCTTGAACTCTGGCAGGTGCCATGGCTTCGAGATACCTCCAGAACCATGTTGGTAATATGTTTCCCTCAGGAAGATTGTGTACCCTAAACATGATGAAAAGAAAAAGGACTCAATAAGAGATCGAGGGACTATTTAATATGGCTTGAGGGGATATGTTTTTCAAAAACAGGTATTTATTTGAAAATACTTTGATTTTGAAAATAGGTTTTGAAAACTTTTTCTCTGATCTTGTAACCTTCGGCTCTTATACTAAATGTGACACCCCACGTCCATTAATGTCACTCATAAGAGAATTCATTATGTTTCATGAAGCGCAATAGGTAAATAGTACATAAATTCATAAGATAGATATAAAATAAGCAGCGAAAATTTCAATTTATTAATAATAAAACTTTGTCTCAAATCAAGTTACATAGAAAACAATGAGTCTCAAATCTTTTTCATAATGCAAAACAAAAGAATGAAATAATATAAAACCATATCCCTCATAGCAAGTCATAACATAGTAGAAATTAAGTCAGAGCGGTATGTCTCAAAAAGTCCAAATCCAGGCTGAAAGAGAAAGTCCTAATCAGTGAGGAGCGCTACCACTCTGAGGACCTGGGGGGAAGGAAGAAAGAAGCAAAAACAAAAGGGTCAGACATAAAGTCTGGCAAGTTCTAGTGATTTTAAAATAGGAATAAAATAGAGATATCAAGATAGGTAAACATGACTGGATGAGAAAACACAGTATCATAAAAGGCAACAGGTAAATGTGATAAACACGAACAGTAGGAATAAAATAGTGATCGAGTAATGCTACTCATAAATATCCCTAAAACAGGCTGTATCTGCACCAATACCAGCATAGCAAGATTACTCAACAGGAACAACAGGATTAAACAGCAGGATAAACAATAGGATTAAACAGTAGGAATAGGTGTACCCTGATTACATAACAGGATTAGGTGTTACCCTAATTACATAACAGCAAGATTAGGTGTACCCTAATTATTACCCATGCGATCAACTCCCTAATACGTAAATACACTATGTCAGCCAAGGCAGTAAGGTGTATCAGTCCCTAACCTAATAACTTATAATACGGACCTATTTACTGGTGTTACAACGGCTTAGTTTCCCTAATCGGACTCATGCACACTCATGACTTTTCCGGAATGCTCCCGTACCTACCTTCCTTGTTTTGAACCTCTTACTATCAAGTTCAGTAAAGCGTGCGCTGGCCCTTACCTAGTGCAAGGCCTTTAACAAAATACCAGTAGGGATACCGACTGATACGAGTTCCATACAGCAAGATTGGCACAAGCTAAACCCCTAGGCTTGTGCCCCAAGTAACTAGGATTTAAGAGTCCCAAAAACTCGATACAACAACAGAACAAGGAACCTCTTATCTTATTAATAATCAGGTTTAACCTAGTAAGTTTAGGTTTACTAATAATCGTGGTTGTAATATTACATGTTATTCTGTGTGTACAACGCTTCCCAAAACACCTACCCAGATGTATGTATAATTACTATAGTGATTCAGTTTACTTACCTACATCTGGTACTTACATTATTTTAACATGTCCTTTTTACTTAATGTCTGTATTAAGTCAAATCTAACATGTTTATACATATGCATACTATACCATTCAATTATGCCCTCAACCTACAACAAATACAGGTTTAGGCATATTATCCTTTTTTAACAATTTACAACAAGTACAAGTATATATGCATATCATCCCTTTCCCAAATTATAGTCAAATAGTCCTCATTTTAACAATATGCCTAATTTCCCCTTTTTCATGTCATTTCTTATTATCCCAATTTTTAACCACACGCTGACTTAAATCGGACATGACCTAGGCTTAGTGTAAATAAAAAGAAAAAAAAGAGGGTAGAAATAAAATTAGCTGTACAGACATATAGAAAAGACTTGAAATAAATTAAAATAGTATATATAGGGAAAAAGGAAGATCAATACACATAACTAGTTAACCAACTGACAGTAAAAGCATGTGTAATACTTATAACAACGACATAGGTGAATAACAGTGAAGAATGATATAGTAATAATCTTATAAACACTGTATGTTCTAAACCTATTTTTTATTTATTGTCATGATATAGTTCTAGGAATCAGATCTGAAAATAACAGGGAACTCACAATGGATCTTGGTGAAGAAGAGATTAGATCTCTTATATATATATATATATATGTCATTATAGAAAGGTCCATTCTATCCTTTTTGTTGAATGCAGGGTTGAAGCTTGGTTACAGATCTTGAATTTTCTTTGTTAATCTAGGTTTCAGCAGAGTCACCCCACCTTATTATTTAATCTAGAATATGTAATGGAGGTAGAGAGAAAGGTGAAGAATTGTGTGTAGATAAAATGGGAGAGAGAGCCCCTTTATATAGAATAACATAGCCAACCTTTAACTGCTAGATCCTAGGGTTTCAATCCAAGTCATACATGCATCTTTGAGTCAGCGATGAACCTAGCCATAAGACAGTCAAAAATGCATAATCGGAATCTACCCCGAATCTGGGTGGGTCGAACCACCTACCCCCTTGGTCGACCCATAGGTCGACCTAGCCTGACTTGGGTCGACCCATAGGTCGACCTAGGCCCATTGTGGGTCGTCCCCTAATGGTCTTCTGCACGCGTAGTTTTTCTGGTTTGACTTATTTCACTTCATACAACAGGAACCAATTTGAGAGTGTTGAGTTCTAGTCCTTCTGCCGACGACACAATATTGAAAAGAAACTCTTGGCAGTAGCTCATCCTCAATTCAATGGGTAGGTCTAGGCTGTCGACAAAGTGATCAAATCCATCATAAAGAAGCTTCTGGAAAAGGTCGAAGGCTTATAGGTAGATGAGCTTCCTCTAGCCCTTTCATCTTAAGATACCAACCATAAGTCAACGATTGGCTATATTCCTTTCTCTCTCGCTCATGGATCCATGGCTATCATTCCAATTGAGCTCAAGCTCCAATCTCATCGAGTCACTTACTATGTTCCAAAGACCAACCAAGACCTCCTCTTGGAGTCACCTGACTTACTCAAAGAGAAAAGAAGGGAAGCTGAACTCAGAGCCGTCGCTCAACGTCAACGAGTTGCTCGATACTTCAACTTCAAAGTTCGTCTAAAGCACTTTAACATCGGTGAGCTCGTCCTAAAGCGGATCTTTCCCATACTGACCAGTTTTAGTCCTCGTTGGAAAGGTCCGTATGTCATACAACTGAGGCTTGGAGATGAAACCATCATGCTAATGACCGCTGATGGCGCTGAACTCCCAAGAGCATCGAACAGTGAACAGTTCGGCCGCTACTTTACTTAATCTAGTATACATATTTACTACTTTCCAATAGTGTTTTGTTTCTTCAATTTAAGCCATTGTAAGCTAAAGCCCATTACTGCCGAAGTTATCAAAAGATAAAGCTTCAGATGTCCATGTACTTGGTGTATTTGTTTTTTGCGTAGTATGTTTGACCAATTATTACAATCGACTTGCATTCATGATCACACAACATTGGATCAACACCCCGAAGCTTGGGATTAATCCTCCTGACTCGAGTCTTGAACCAACGATGAGGCCGAGTATAAGTAACTCCAACTCGAGTCTCGAACCAACGACGAGGACGAGCATAAATAACTCCACCTCGAGTCTCGAACCCACGATGGGGGTGTAAATAACTCGGGATACCCATTAACTTGAGTATCCATCCTCATCCATAAGTCTCTGGACATGAGGGAAACCCACTGGCCGGGCGAGTGTGATTACGACCGCTTGCTTGGCTCCATCCGACCTGAAGGGCCTGGATCTGACTAATAATCTGGCGAACTAACGATGCCCTCCAACTCTAAAAGTAACGAAACTAACGGGAGAGTCTAAAGGATGAATCAACGACATCCATGCCTTCTCATGACTCAGAATCGACGACCGCAAGGAGATCCCAAGAGGGGAGACATCAAACCCAATCTCTGCACGACTTGGAGCTCCTGACCAAGGAAAATCCCAAGAGCATAGTCGACAAAAACAACCTTTATACTATTTGGGAATCTCAAAAGAGAATTTATAGACAACGCTTGTCCAAGTGTGATAACGAGTACATTTATGCAAGAACGAATACTGGAAAGCGTAGACGAAAGTTTAAACATTTAACACAACATGTGATATAAGCAAAGTCTACCAGAAGCTTTCATTCACATCTAAAGCAAGCTACAACTGTCTATCTTTCCTTCTAACGACATAGTGTACATGAAAACCACAGCATGCCTCCAAAAGCGAGAATACTCGTGGATACTATCGGCCTACATAACCATGAACTTTATAAACATCACTTGGACGACCCGTCCTTATCCTTTTTCTTGGAAGCCTCATATTCAGCCATTTTCTTCTTAGCCTCATCATCGACCATCTTTTTGGCAGCCTCGTCAGCAGCTTTTTTCCTTGCCACCTTAGCATTGGCTGCCTCCTCAGCTTTCTTTCTGGCTTCCTCCTGAGCTGCTTGCAGGGCTGCCTTATCAGCCTTTCTCTTTTCCTCCTGCCTCTCGGACTTAGCGAGTAGTTTAGCCTTTTGTGACTCCACCAGATCATGCATTGTTTGCACTTCCAACTCCGTCGGCACAGTCACGTAGTACTTTCCATCCTTGATCTCCCCTTCCTCCATGAGTAGGTCCTTGTAAAGCCCAAGATCCACGTCAGGAAATGTATCCAATGGACTACTACCTTCTCCAAATTGTATTCCCTACAGTCTCATTCTAACGTCTCGTAATAAGGGAAGTGTCGGCGCCAAGCCTGTTGTTACTTCTGCTCCGGAGGGGCCTGCATAATAAATAAGAAAACGTATTAGTCTAATTTGACTTAGTGATTACATCCTTCCGAGCATTCGTGATAATGAAACTTTACCTCCTAGCATTTGTGGAGAAGTCGCGATAGGCATGGTGCCCTTGGTTGTTCCTTGAAAGGAGCTTCCTTGTCCCAACCCCTGGAAATCAGGATCGTACTTGGTAGTAGCGAGGGCTCGGACCACTGGACCACTTGCAGAGGCAGATGGCATAGCTTATTGTTTCTGGGAACTTCCTCCAACAAACTTACGAGCGACAATCACACTCTTAATAGTCACTGACTTTCCTTTGGAAGCAACAAGTTCCGCCAACCTCGCCCTCTCAGCGGCATTTCCTAACAATCTCCTCCCATCTTGCAAGTTGAGCGCTCTTTCTCGGTCAGATGACGTTCCATAAATTCAAACTCATTTATTGCCTCCACCTGTTGCCTCTAAGCCTCAAGCTGCAGCAATCTATCCTAAGTCTGAGCCATTATCTGGGGATAATAATCAACCAACGAGATTCCGTGGAATCGAAACACTTTAACATACATACCCCAGATATATGGCTCTAGAGACTTTTCTACCCTGCACTTATAATCCTCAGTACTCTCCTTAAGTCTCTTATCCTTAGCTTGACGCTTAGCCTTTATACTCTTCACTTGAGCCAGCACATCTCTACTCATAGTCCCTGCATCGGCTTTCTATTTTGCAGCCTAAGCAAGTTCAACGTTCCTCAGCTCCAACATCTTTTTAAGCTCCTCGTTCTCCTTAAGGAGACGTTATGCCTGCTCATTTTATTCCTCCATTCTTTTGTTCTCCGCAACAAGAGCCTCAAAATTTATGCGGAGCTGGTGCAGTTCCTCATTCTCTTTCTCCAGCTTAAGATTTCTCTTTGTTGTGGCTTCTTTATCCTGATTGAGAGTCGTTTTCTCTGATGAGACCTTGACCACTGTATCCCTATACGACTCTCGACCCTGCTTTTTCATCCTCTTCAATTTTCTTATAATCCCACTTCAGTTTTGTTGTTCTGACAATAGAGATTTAGCATATAAACATGTTACTCATACACGCAGAAACAGTTACAATTCGAAGACTTATCTTATCCAACTCATTGTCCTGATTTTGGACACTCTCCTACTCTGCTTTGAGGGCTAGATCCAAGTACGGAATCCCAACATTCTTTTTGAAATTCAGCTCTAAGAGGTTCCTTGCATACCTATTCATTTTTTGGTACTGGAGGAAGACATCGAACGCATTATCCAACACGTCTTTGTCCATGTCCCAAGCGATCGGATGGATGCTTGGCAACCATACCAGCTCTTCCAAGTAAAACCCATGAAATTGCTCCCTCAATATCGCCTTCCTCCGTTCAGGAGTGAACTATGGAATGTCTGACATGTCAGGCAATTGAGGTCCCCTCTTCGAAGCTCTTATCTTCCTAGATCTTTTATCCTCAGACGCCAGATCCTTACATTTGGATGTGGTCACAAGCCCGAGGGTGGAATATAAAGAGGGATTACCGATGATGGTTGCTTGATACTCATTGTGTCCAGCCTAAAGTCTGTATTAGACATCGAATGATGGGCGAAGGGGACTTTCAACGTCGATATCGATCTCTGTGATGACGCTCACCGCCATGGTCATGAGAGTGAGGGGACTCTGTAAACAGCTTAGTGCCTCTATTAAAACTCCTTATAAGCCGCACCTCCTTACAATTCATCAGACACAGCGTCTTGATCTGTTAGTGGCTTCCACCCCTAATGAAGTCAATGATACCATTCAACCCCATTTACAATCCTTTCTAGGTACTCCCTCAGTATTGATCTCTGACCCATACCTGTTGGCTTACATTCCAAGTTTGGTCCTTCCCTCGGAAAGCGATGATCGTGTCGCACCTCCTTCCACGGAAGAAATATGTGCTTGCGTATTTGATATAAGTAAGGACAGTGCGAGAAGGCCTGATGGTTTCAGTAGGATCTTTTATCGAAGTGTTTAGCCGATTATGCAGGCAGACTTTTATCTTGTTATCCATTTTTTCTTCTCTGGTGGTGATCTCCCTATTGATTGGACCTCCACCAACTTAGTCCTCATCCCAAAGTGTGAACATCCTCGTACTTGCGTGGATTTTCAACCTATCAGCTTATGCAACTTCTCTAACAAGGTTATTTCAAATGTACTAGCTAGGCTAGCACCGTTTCTTGAGCGTACTTATTTTCAGGCTAGGTTTGTTAAAGGACGTTTGATTACTGATAACATCGTTTTAGCCCAGGAGCTAGTTTCTCAGATCGATAGGAAGGTTCGTGGTTTTAATGTGGTTGTCAAGGTCGATAGGAAGGTTCGCGTACCATTTCACCTAGATGGAACAGATCCAAGGTTAAAATCGAAAGCTCCACACACACAAACAAATGTCATCTTGTGTAGTGTTTATGAGTACGTGGCTTAGGTATTCTCTCTACAAACTAGATTTAGGCCCACTTGAAGGAGTGATCTCCTCAACGATTAACAAAAAGCTTTCTATACTTGAGCCGCTAAGCCAAGATAATATAAGGTTAAGAGGAAGCTTATCCAGATCAGTTAGCTAACCCACCATTTCTAGTAATGTGGTAGTATCAAAGGTAGTTACTGGAGAAGCCGTCTTGGATGATGCTTCCATCCTCGCCTCAACTGTCATAGGGAGGATGGGAGTAGGCGGCAGACCCTCATCTTTAGCAACCATCCTCACATCACGAGTGTCATCCTCACTAGTTCCTTCCGGAGTCTTAGTGGCCTTGCATCATTTGGACACGACAAGAGGCAATTACCTCTTATGGCCCGAAGTACTTTCTTCTCCATCAGTTTCTGCCTTTCCCTCTCCCTTAGCGATAGTTGGCCGGAACATCGTATGATTAGTAGGAAGTAAGCCCGCTCGGCGAAGCGGTTGTTCATCCAAGACATTCTCGATAGACCGAGCCTCTTTAGGAATAGACTTTAATGCTTAAAGATGCTCTTGGTACACACTTCATTTGGGTACTGGAGGAAACCCTGTTATACAAAAACAAAGTTAATTTAAGCTTAAGACTCAACTAACTACGAGCACAAGGCAATAAAGATGCTTACTTCCGGCAAACCATCGCCTCGCAAATCTTGGGGAAGCGGATGGAGAACTAATCATACTTAAAGACGCTCAGTCTATTCCACCTCCCCAGGATAAATCAAGTGATGGCTTGTGCCTCCAGATAAAACAGAGAAGATGCATTGGTAGTCCTCCTATTTACTTGAAAAAGGTATCGGATGTCCTCTTTGGTAGGTTCTATACGCAGGAATTCCCTGAACAAGACACATGTACCAAGAAGGACGGCATACACATTTGGGTGAAGCTGCGTTGAAACTAGGAGAAAGTAGCACTATATGTCCCGGATGAAGTCGCACGATAGGGGCACGCACCCAGAAACACACTTATGTCTGTTCCAGGCAGTGTATCCTTCTAGAGGTGCATGCGGCCTATCCACCTCTTGAGGGACACAAATGTCATCCCAGGGAATGTTGAACCGCTTACACATGTGTATTAGCGCTCCATCATTCATATGCGAAGGCACCAAAATTGACAGGTCGTCGACTATGGCAGCATCCGCCATCATATACGATTCCTCTAGAGTATCTTCTCTAATGATATTCACTTCCTCTTCAGTATTCTCCTTTGTCGCTCCTAATCCTTCTGGTACCGCTAGTTCCACTAGGTGCTCGGCCAACTATTCTGATTCTTCCGACTGCACACCCTAGCTGGGTGCTTTGGCGAGCTAATGGACTGGGAGTGGACGTATCTGAGGTCTTAGTGTTATTGTCCTCCGAACCAATACTACTAGATGACCTAGATTGGGATGGTAAGTGTTGTGAAGCTTTGGCTTCTAAAGCTTGTTGTTTCTTAGACGATCTTATTTCCATTTCTAATTATACTTTCAACATAGTTGCATTAGATATTTCATTGGATAACCTATACCCCTCTTGTTGGTGTGAACTAACATGAACATGTAGTATCGCGCGATGCTGATATGATTCTAACTAGAGAACTTGGAACACGGCGACGATCACTATATCTTAAAACTGTAATCATTGTCATCATTAAACGATATCATCGGATTCACACCAAGTCATGGCCATGTCGTAATTGGAATCATAAAAATCTAAAGTCTGGTGGTTTAGTCATATGTTCATAGTCCAAGTTTATGCTCTAATCATATGTGCAAGTCTGAATAATTAGCTTTGGTCTGAGCGTAAAGGCAATGTTAGTCACTGCATTCAAACATAAGTTTGATTCAATCAGGTAGCGCCGCGAAAACGACTTGAATTGATTAACGGGTCTACCGGGATTCAAATTTTCAATAAAGAACACGAGATGCATCGAAAATAGGGCTCGATTTCGTCTAAGTCCCGAAGAGGTGAAATTTCATATCCCCGAGCCATGACAAGTTTGTATCCTATGTTCCTTGAAAATTTACATCCTAAGTTCCTCGCGAAAAATTTGCATCCCTCTTAACATAAATAAGGCACCAACTCGTGAACACCACACATCCCACCAAGGATACGAAATCTCGCATACCCTTAGGGATACGAAATTTCACATCCTATAAGCGGATGCAAGATTTCACACCCAAACTAGGGCGATGCGAAGTGTCGTCTTCCTCCTCCTTGAAAGCGCAAAGTTAATACATCGCATCTCATCCGCTACCTTAAGATACAAAATCATGATTTCGTACCCCCCTGGTAGCCTCGGTGTAACAACCCGCTTTTTCCGTATAGTTTAAGCCAACATCTAACAACACATGTCAACTCAAATTGCATAGAAAATCATATAGTTAATAGAAAAAATTTAGAGGGTGAGAGAAGAGACAAAAATTAGAATAATAGAATAAGAATATCTGAGACTTACAATGGAATGAAAAAAATATAATACGTTAAAGGCTTTATACAAACGAACTGTATATATATATTACAACATCAGAGCACGTACACCTCAATCGATACACACAGTGGAAATAACTAATACCAGTAAATATGGCTATACGTCCCGACTCCTGCTGCTCTTTTAAAAGTCCAAGCGAAACCTAACCTGACAATATACTAAATCTGAATCGAGTACATTTGAAGCAAAGAAAAATTTACCTGGATCAATGTGGAATACTTTTATTGATAAATTCACAGAACAAACAACTTGTTTAACTTTCGAAATCCTTTTTGAAAGAAAAGGATAATCATAAGATCAATCCACTCACAAAACACAGACGGTTTTGACCTTATGATAACCCAAAACATTTTTGATATATCAAAATCCAGTGGTATTATAATAGCGTCTATCAAATCACAAATAAATAATCATCTAACAAAACGCTTGCATCTCACGCTCTACATATTCTTTATAAATAAAAAAACCGCAAGGTGCTTATTGGAGATTGGATTCCAACTACGACAAGGTATGAGACCACTTTCCGATCAGTGTACTCTAGAGGATATACACTGGGGGTCAACAAGAACATCTTGCAACCCAGCCACACATGACCGGTCACTCATTTAACTTGAGTGGACTGAATATATTATCACCCAACGGCGGATCCACCATACTTGCACGAAGATACAGAAACGAAAGAAGAACAAAAAATGAATTTTCTATAGATTAGTGACAATATAATTTGCATGGGTGCAACCCAACTACCATGCTACCTACCCGATTTTTGTCATTTCTCGGTTGTGAGGCCTTAGGTTACGTTTAACTTTTTAGAGAACACTGGCCACCATTCACTTTGAATGCGATATCGTCAAACCCGTCAAATCACCAGTTGATCTTCCCAAAAATATTACAGGTATAAAAACCTAAGAGAAACGAATTCCTACGCCACCAACGTAATACCTTGAAAAGATCTTCTTATCTGATCTGTTAGGCATATTCTATCAGACATTAGTCCATACAGTCATACAGGAACAGGATGAACCAAATACACCCTCCTACAGCATCGTGCATAGGAATCACCCAAAGGATCAGTAGCGAGAAGTCCTAGCATCCATATATATCAACCACGACAGAACCACAGTTTATCTCGGGGAGCGAACCCGAGACTACAAGTAGTTCTTTCGATTTATGAAGATCTACGGTCTTCAATTTCTCCATCTTCATTTGCTGCAAGTTAGTTTCGTACGCAACATTGGTTCGAAGTGGTTTGGGTCTAGTTCCCATCCCGGTCTCTTTGAAACAACATGAAAAATGTCTAGTAATATGTTCATTGATAGTCGGGTTTTTAGCTATCAATTCACACAGTACAGTTAAGTATATTGGCAGGTCAAATACTTTTTACTTAGAATAGTTCATTAAAAATATTACACTGATTCTTAAAAATCGATATTCATTTTCTTATCTCAATCTCGTTGTTTTGAAAATAATAATTATATCTCCTCTTACCAAACTCCCATTTACTTCTTGTTTCAAAACATCACCTTATATTCAGCAAATCTTTTTCTTTTCCCTTACTTTGGAAAAGTAGCTATATTTTTATCTCAAATGCACAAATAAATTTATACTTCAAAGTTGGCCAAACGATGCTAAATTATACATCGTTTACTTCAAAACTTACCAATTTCAATTATATTCCAAATCTTGCAATTAATGTTGCAAAACTATGTTATAATAAACCAATTTCAACACCCTTACTGTTTACAAACTAACACCATCCCGTGATGATAGTGAAGTCGTTCAAGTCGGGGTATTTTAATTACCTCTCAGACCTTGATCGACACCGTTCTTATCTCAGAATAGACAAAAGTTTGAAACACAAAACCTATCATTTTCATTTACTATTTTACTTAAAAATATAGTTTTTAATAACCATTCTTTGCATCTGGCAGTTTATTTTCAGTATAAATCTCTTTTGCTCTTGTTCAAATAAAAATTACTAAAACACAAACTATTTTGCTATTAACCTCATTAACACTTGGATTTATTTAAAATCCATTTAATTCGACTTTCATACAAATTCAACTAAGCCTCTTAGCCTTTACAAAGCTCCTTTCTCTAAAAAAGTAATTTTACTTAACCTAATACCTTAAAAGTTATTTTAAAACCATCGTTTGAGTTTAGCTTTATTATAAACTTTGTTTAGGAAGTTGAATTAAATTCTAAAATCTTCTTATAAAATCCGATAATCTGCTCCCTTTGAAATCATAATTCAATTTACCGTTATGTTACATAATTTAATAATTAAATAATACTCATAAAAAATCAATATATTAACTTCACAATTTGTTTCACAAGCTTTGGTAATTCAATTAATTTCCTTTTCTAACTCGATCATTTGTTAATTGACTTCCATTTAAAAAGCACATTATTTGAATCATTTATTGATTAAAATAATAATTAATTACATTATTAACCGAAGTTAAAATAGTTTACTTTATTAAAAATAGATCATTTGATCACTTAACGACATTATTAAATAATAATTACTTCACTTATGATTTATCAATTTATAAGCATTTTTAAATATCATTAAACAAAAGGATAATTAAATTAAACCAATGGTTTGTTAAACCATTTCTATTAGATTAATTGAAATCGATCGATCTATTTATCCATTCTAATTAAGTAGTTGGTTTCACCAACATAAACATTAGTTATTTACTAACTGATTTAGATTTATACTTACCCTTAGATTAAAATAATTAATCTAAAAATATCGCTTAACTATTCTACTTAAACCTTTATTTTCAAAACAATAACCCGTAGGTTAAATTATGGCTTCTACACTTATAAAACCCATTAAAATTGCTATAAAATATTATATAACTATTTTTATAAAAACCATTTATAAATATCATCTTATTTTAAAACTTCTATTTTAAACAGAAATAAATTTTAAAACTTCAGTTCAATTATAAAAATTTATTTTGTAACTTCAATTACGTCAATTCGCGTGACGGCGAACTAACGTCTTTTTAAAACAGCATTTCAGATCATTTGCTGCCAATAATTTAATCATACCGTTTATTGATTAAAAACACCACATCAGCGTTGAAATTCGATTCAACATTCAATATATAATCAACCATCAACATTTAATCAGAATATAACGTTGTTTGGGGTAAAAGTTCACATTTGAATAATATGGAAAAATAAACAAATACAATATATTTGGGGAATCTGATCATGGCTGGGGATAAAAAGTTCACAGATCATAATATCATCTGATAATAACATATTAAATTATTATTTAAAACAACATCATCCAATATGACATAATAGATGTCGTCAATCACTAAACAACCAATAAACAACCAAGGAATCAATCATCCAATTATTATCATCAACGATGAGTTATATTTTTATATGAAATTAACACACCATAGAATTCCAAAAAAGTGTGAGAATTAACTCACATTTTATTTTTGATGATCGGTTTGCACGTTATTTCATTTAGTTTTAAACTAGCATTTAAAATTAAATGAAAAACCAGCTGCCTCCAATCTCTTCTGAACCTGCTCAGCAATGTTGTACTCTTCAACACGATTCCTACGAGCCTAATTTTGCTGAATTGCGATAACATATCAGCACGTTAAGATTATTTCATGTTTAATTAGATTTAAATAATATAAATTAAATATAAATCACTAATTACCTTTTCTAATTAAATCCACATTATCAGTTAATACGCGATTTCACCACAATCTTCTGCTCAACCCCAATATTTCCTCGATCTCTCCTTTTTCCCTTTGTTCAACAGTTTCGACCGGACCTTTGGAAACCCCTCGTCGTTGCTCCGGTCAACTTCGAACGACCATCAACACACCAGTGCAAGCGCCTTGCAGACCCCCTCCAGCGCTACTGCCTCTGGTTGCTCCGATCACCAGAAAACAACCTCCGACCGAAACTGCTTCCTTCCCCAACTACTTCGCCGTCCCACCTCCTTAAAGCGCCACGCCGTCGCTAACTCCTCGGCCTTCCTCTTCTCCTTGATCGCCATTCAGACCCTACCCACGACAACCCCAGCACCTCCAAAATTCCCTATTTCTGATTTAAACTCAACCGCAAACCCCACAAACACTACTCCGATCAACTTGTCCCCACGACTGCCACAGATGATTTCATCTCATCTGACCAAAAGAAAAAGTGTTGCCCTCCTTCCCCTCTACATCTTCTCTTTAGGTCCCCTGACCTGAAATCGATCCTAGATCATGCTATACCCAAAATAACGAAACCTGTATCTTGCCGTTCTTCGCGATTTCCGGCCACTTCATGCCATGGTTAGGCACGAAATTTTAAAACGTAAGTAGAACACCCCATTCCCGACAACTTTTCTGTTGGAAGCCTTGCCTAACTCTTCACCGATTAGAAGAAAAAATTATAATGTGTTCGGGGGTTTATCTAAAATTTTGGATGTTGGTATGGGTTTGGCTGAAATGGCCCGGTATATATAGATGATGATTTATAATATTTTAGCCTCACGTGACTGAAGATATTTTATTAAAAGCCACTAACGATTTTTATTCGTACCGATCAAAATTTCTAAACTCTGTTTATTGATTCCTGTGGTTACATACAAGCTCCATTCATGACGAAAATGGACGTCTTGGTAAAACTCGACATTCCGGACCCGATGAAATTTGTTACGTTGAATTTCGAATTCATTTTCTCAACTGGCCCTTGTTTAAGCTCAAATAGTCGATTTATATATATTTAATTTTTCTATGCTCACAGAATAACTCCAATTATCACGAAACTTTAAATCTAGCAATAATTAGCTATTGTGGACTCAATAAATTTGTTTCGTTGAAAACGAAGGTTGTTTAAATAAAGTCCCTTTTTAAGGGTCCAAATTAAATTAAAACAAACCAACTTTAAAATACCACAATATAATAATATTATAATATTATAATTGGCCATACCTGAGCAAAATTTCATATAGTATCAAAATAAAATATTTCGGGTTGACTTCCAAGCCAAATCAATATTCAAAATATTAAAGACCCTTTATTTTTATATAATAAATCGTTATATTACATGAACTAACTCCAAAATGACTATTTGAAAATTAGATTTGGACATGAAATAAAATTTATAACATGAGAATTCGATTTTTTTTCTATTTTATTATAAAATAATTATCCAATATATTCAGAAGTTTTTAGTTTCAAACAAATCCGACTTAAATTAGATCCTTTAAAATCAATTGAAGTTCAAAACGTTATATTACGAACTAGCGTGCCACTTCAGCTCATTTTTTAACTAAATTATAAATTAAATATTCAAACATTGTTTAGTAAACGAAATTGTTAATAAAATTAAGTATAAACTTAAATAAATCCTATTATATTACCAAATTATACAGTATTGCAAATTCAGCCAATTTCGACTATTTCAAAATTAAAATTTTATTTTATTATTTAAACAAATAAAATAGTCAAAATTATTAAATTCAAACCATTTAAAATCCAAATCAACATTTAAAACAAATTTTTAAATATTAAATTAAACGTTTAAAAATCGAGGTCGTTACATTCCTTCCCCCTTAAAGAATATTGTAACACCCCGTAATTTGAAATCATGAATTAAGAGATAATTAAAGAATAATTAATTTTTAAAAGAATAATTAGGTGAAACGGGTTACGCCATTGCGTTCATCTCGGAATTCTTCTTGAGATAGAGTCCGAGTTTGCGTAAAACGGATAACGTATGAAAGAGTTACAGACGATAGAAGTTGGGGAAAAAAACAGAAAATAGGCTGGGATAACTGGCGCACTTGTGAAGTGCGCCAAAACAAAAATGCACTGGTGCACTTGGGTAGTGCGCCCATGCCGAGGCCAAACCTGCATAGAATTCTGGAGAGTTCCCTAATGACGTGTCTTGCTGGGTTTGGCTGGATGACATGTCATTTGAGCTGCGTGGTTCTGATGATCTCTAATCTAATCTAAAGGCCCTAATTCACCTAACACATTGATATAAACACACCTAACCCTAACCCTAATTTCATTACACTAATTCATACGCCTCCATGCTGCCACAACATGAACTACTCTTTCTTCTACACTAAAGCAAATCAGAATAGAGTATTCATATTGGAAGATAAGAGTAAAATTCTACAACAACGGTTTAGCTAATAAAATTCATAATATAGAATTCAGATCTATTTTCTCTTCTACCACTGTGAGTCCACGTTACTTTCACTTATAATTAATTAAAAGTAACTGTGATAAGTTTGTGAATTGGACTTTATGAACATGCCTGTAAGATGAATCATATCATGTTTGGTGAATTCTTATCTTTTAGATTCATACCTAAAGTTCACGTTCCATATGCCTAATTGGATCTATCTTATTGTCCTATGTCAGTTAATGTTTCTTATGCTAATTGGATCTATCTTATTGTTATATGTCAGTTTATGTTCCATATGCTTATTGGATCTATCTTATTGTTCTATGCCAGTTTATGTTCCAAATGCTTATTGGATCTATCTCATTGTTCTATTTCAGTTCATGTTCCATATGCCTCATTAGATCTATTTTATTGCTCTATTCTAGTTCATATGCCTAATTAGATCCATTTTATTGTTCTATGCCAGTTCATACTTCTTATGCTTATTTTTATGCCAGTTTCGATGTCATGGTTCTCTTCCCCTCTTCTCTTCTTTTCCTTTTTATGTGATTAGGCTAAATGCGAGCCTAACATATTATTATACGTAAGAATGATGTGGGAACATTATGGGAAAAGTTTGGGGAATGTATTGAATAATATGCAGTTGGGCATAAAAAGACTTGAAATCATGTAATTGATTTGGGGCATGAATTGGTACAATTTGTTTACATGATATAATGGCATAAATCTGGATTAAAATGATGAACATAATTTATTGGAAATTATGGGTATATATTATAATCCAAGATTTGAAATTGGGGACATGAATTAAGAAAGTGAGACTGAACGCCTAAGACACGTGGTTAGATTCAAATTGCAGTATAAGACTGCCCAGAACCGCCTGGCGCATCCAGAAACCACAATTTTGTAATCTAATGTGAGAGGTCAAAGGTAGAAATTAGATACGTAATAATGCAAAGACATGAGGTTAGATTCGGATTGCAGTATAAGACTGCCCGGAACTGCCCGGTATATCTAGCAACCGCAAAACGGCAATCTAACGTGGGAGGTCTTGCAAGATTACGGTTATAATGAATTAATGAACACTTAACCAAAATAAGACATGTAGTCAGACTTAGGGGGTTAAGTTGGTGACATGGGTCATACAAGAGTTGCTTGAGAAAGGGTTCATAAGAAGAAGTATCTCGGAGTGGGGTGCTCCAGTTGTTTTTGCTACAAAGGCTGATGGTTCGCTTAGATTGTGCATGGACTATAGGGAGCTGAATAATCTCACGAAGAAGAACAGACACCCCTTGTCGAGGATAGATGACTTATTTGATCAACTGGCTGGTGCTTCTGTTTTCTCGCAGTTGGACTTAGCTACAGAATTTCATCAGCTAAGGGTGGCTGAGGACAGCATAGATAAGACTGCATTTTGAACTCCCGACGATTTCTTTGAATGGCTCGTCATGCCGTTTGGTTTGGCGAATGTACCCGCATATTTCATAGACTTGATGAGTAGGGTGTTTAGGGAGTTCCTAAACAAGTTCGTGGTAGTCTTTGTGGACGATATCTTGATAATCTCTAGAAGCGAGGAAGAGCATGCCCTACATCTTTGGGAAGTCTTAGAGACCCTTCGAGCACATCAACTCAAAGCTAAGTTCTCCAAATGTCGTTTTTGGAGGAAGGAAGTAAGGTTCTTAGAGCACATGGTCTCTAAGGAAGGGATAATAGTGGATCCCGTGAAGGTGGTAGCAATCTAAGATTGGAAGATTCCTAAGAACGCTATAGAAGTAAGAAGTTTTCTTGGTTTGGCGGGCTATTATAAAAAGTTCATCAAGGACATTTCTAAGATATCAGCCCCGCTTACACAGTTGATGAAAAAGAATTTGACCTTTTCTTGGGATGTTGACTATGACGATGCTTTCCGATGTTTGAAGAGGGCATTGACGACAGCTCCAGTTTTCGTTTTGCTGGATGGGAGTAAACCATTCACAGTGTATATCGATGCTTGCGGGACAGGGTTTGGCGCGGTTTTGATGCAAGAGGGAAGGGTGATATGTTATGTTGGAAGGCAGTTGAAGGTCCATGAGAAGAATTACCCTACCTATGATTTAGAGTTAGCTTCCATAGTTTTTGCGCTTAAGTCTTGGCGCCACTACTTGCTTGGAGAGAGGTTTGAGTTGTATATAGACCATAAGTCACTTAGATACTTGTTATCTCAAAAAGATCTAAACTTAAGGCAACAGAGGTGGATGGAGTTCTTAGCATCCTACGATTTTGAGATTGCACATACCCCTGGCAAGGGTAACGTTGTAGCTGACGACTTGAGCAGAAAGAAGTTGACTTTGAGTCCTTTGTTTGTCGAGCGGTAGAGTTTAGAGTATATCTCTACCTTCGACTTTATACCCTCTGTCGATTATGTACCTAGTTTGTTAGCATCGTTAGAGGTGCAAGCTACGCTTTTGGGACAGATAGGTGCAGCACAATAAGATGACCCACACTTGATAGACATAGTAGACAAGCTCATAAGAGAGGAGACTTCGAGCCATCTTAGTAGGTATACTATAGATGACAAAGGTTGGTTGCGTAGGGATGGGAGACTTTGCGTATCACGAGACGAGAGTTTGAGAAGGATAATTCTTGAAGAAGTACATCGTTCTAAGATGACCATACATCCCAGTGGTGACAAGATGTATAAGGACATGAAGGGAGTTTTCTTTTGGGCCGGAATGAAGAAGGATGTGGCTGAGTTCGTTTCTAGATGCTTAGTGTGCCAGCAAGTCAAAGCTGAGCAAAAGAAGCCTGGTGGTTTGCTTCACCCTTTAGAGGTTCCATAGTGGAAATAGGAAAGTGTTTCCATAGATTTCGTCGACGGGTTGCCGAGGTCAAGGAAGGGTAATATGGGGATTTGGATGGTAGTAGATAGACTTACCAAGAGCTCCCATTCCATTCCCGTTAAGAGTAAAATAACGGCGACATGGTTGGCATCTGTTTATCTCCGAGAGATAGTCCATCTACATGGCATACCTTCTTGTATTGTGAGTGATCGAGATACTATTTTCACTATGAGTTTTGGAAGAGCTTGTAAGAGGCGGTAAGAACGCAATTGTGTTTGAGCACCGCTTATTACCCTCAGACGGACGGCCAAACAGAAAGAGTGAGTCGGATTCTAGAAGGTCTTCTGAGGTTATGTATCTTGGACTTTGGAGGGACATGGGAGGAACCTCTTCCATTTGCAAAGTTCGCCTACAACAACAGTTATCAGACTAGCATTGGCAAAGCACCTTTTGAAGCTCTATATGGACGGCCTTGCCGATCACCTACTTGTTGGTGGGAATCTACGGATAAGATTTTTCTTGGGCCCGATATGGTCAGAGAAACTTCGGAGAAGATAGAATTGATTCGAAGACGTATGAAGATGGCACATGACCAACAAAAGTCATATGCTGATAAGAGAAGGACCGATTTTGAGTTCAATGTTGGAGACATGGTCATTATTAAAGTATGACCATTGAAGAATGTAGTTCGTTTCGGGTCTGTAGCGAAATTGGCACCGAGGTTCGTAGGGCCTTTCCCCATTGTAGAGAGAGCTGGACAGATGGCCTACAGAGTGAAGTTGCCCCAGAAGCTTAGTGGTGTTCATGACATATTTCATGTGTCGCATTTGCGGAAGTGTTTACACGATACCACGGAAGTAGTGGAGTCGAGCATGCTTAGAGAAGTGGAGGTAGAGCGAGATGCCACGATTAGACGAGCTCCTACATGCATCCTTGGATCGGAGGTCAAGATGTTACACAACCGAGAGGTCAAGTTGGTTAAAGTCCAATGGGGAGATGATCAATGAGACGCGACTTGGGAGACTGAAGACAAGATACACGCGTCGTACCCTTTCCTTTTTGAGGGTATGTTCTTAACTTTTCCTTTTTCAACTGCATTGTTTATACTTGCTCTATTGTTTAGTGTATCCTCTCGATTATATCTTCGATCTATAGGTAGAAAACCCTATGTTGTAAACATGTGTTTGAGACCTGTTATGTTTGGTGATGCAAGTGGATGTAAGTGTTTGCTAGTTGTTGCTCATGGATGCATTTACACACACATTAGGCACTAGATTGGCTTAATCACTTTCATAATGCATAGGAATGAGTGTGCGTATTTAAATTAATGGATGTATATTGAATGTGTTATCACATGGATAATGCATTTGGATGAATGGTTGTGCACTCATATAGAAATGATATGTATGATTAGGATTCTTTTGCATACATAATGGACGCATGGCACTATCATGTTTTGCATTAAGGAGGTCAACCAAATCAGTAGACCGCCTGATCATTGCATTAGATAGGGAACATATACACACACTTTTACATATGTTCATATAGCATTAGAAATCTTTTAAGGACAATGGATGCTTGTGGATGATGGATGAGTAGATGGATGATTGGATGGCAGGATACATTCTTCTTAACTTGAAGATTTCGGGGACGAAATCCTTTAAGGAGGGGAAAATGTAACACCCCATAATTTGAAATCATGACTTAAGAGATAATTAAAGAATAATTAATTTTAAAGAAGAATTAGGTGAAATGGGTTACGCAATTGCGTTCTTCTCGGAATTCTTCTTGAGATAGAGTCCGAGTTTGCATAAAATGGATACCGTATGAAAGAGTTACGGACGATAGAAGTTGGGCAGAAAAATGAGAAACAGGCTGGGATAACTGGCGCACTTGTGAAGTGCGGAAAAATAAAAATGCACTGGCGCACTTGGGAAGTGCGCCCATGCCGAGGCCAAACCTGCACAGAATTCCGGAGAGCTCCCTGATGACGTGTCTTGCTGGGATTGGTTGGATGACATGTCTTTTGAGCTGTGTGGTTCTGATGATCTCTAATCTAATCTAAAGGCCCTAATTCACTTAACACATCTATATAAACACACCTAAACCTAACCCTAATTTCATTACACTAATTCATACGCCTCCATGCTGCCACAACCTAAACTAGTCTTTCTTCTACACTAAAGCAAATCAGAATAGAGTATTCATATTGGATGATAAGAATCAAATTCTACAACAATGGTTTAGCTAGTCAAATTCAGAATACAGAATTCAGATCTATTTTCTCTTCTACCACTGTGAGTCCACGTTACTTTCACTTATAATTAATTAAAAGTAATTGTGATAAGTTTGTGAATTGGACTTTATGAACATGCCTGTAAGATGAATCATATCATGTTTGGTGAATTCTTATCTTTTAGATTCATACCTAAAGTTCATGTTCCATATGCCTAATTGGATCTATCTTATTGTCCTATGTCAGTTTAGGTTCCATATGCTAATTGGATCTATCTTATTGTTCTATGTTAGTTTATGTTCCATATGCTTATTGGATCTATCTTATTATTATATGCCAGTTTATGTTCCAAATGCTTATTGGATCTATCTTATTGTTCTATGTCAGTTTATGTTCCATATGCCTAATTAGATCTATTTTATTGCTCTATGCTAGTTCATATGCCTAATCAGATCTATTTCATTGTTCTATGCCAGTTTATACTTCTTATGCTTATTTTTATGCCAGTTTTGATGTCATGGTTCTCTTCCCCTCTTCTCTTCTTTTCCTTTTTATGAGATTAGGCTAACTGCGAGCCTAACATATTATTATACGTACGAATGACGTGGGAAAGTTGTGGGAAAAGTTTGGAGAAAGTATTGAATAATATGCAGTTGGGCATAAAAAGACATGAAATCATGTAATTGATTTTGGGCATGAATTGGTACAATTTGTTTACATGAGATTATAGGCATAAATTTGGATTAAAATGATGAACATAATTTAGATTGGAAATTATGGGTATTATTATAATCCAAGATTTGAAATTGAGGACATGAATTAAGAAAGTGATAATGAACGCCTAAGACACGAGGTTAGATTCGAATTGCGGTATAAGACTGCCCAGAACTGCCAAGCACATCCAGCAACCGCAATTTTGTAATCTAATGTAAGAGGTCAAAGGCAGAAATTAGATACGTAATAATGCAAAGACATGAGGTTAGAATCGGATTGCGGTATATGACTGCCCGGAACCGCCCGACATATCCAGCAACCGCAAAACGGCAATCTAGTGTGGGAGGTCTTGCAAGATTACGGTTATAATGAATTAATGAACACTTAACCAAAATAAGACATGTAGTAAGACATGGGGGTTAATTGGGTGACATGGGTGACATGTGAAATATAATTAGAAGCACCTAACCAAGGTGAAACATGTAAGAAGACATGGGAATTAGAAGGGGTTAAGTGGGAATTCCTAGTGGGGACCAAGCTTAGGAAGGAAGCTTGTGTCAAGTTTGTGGACTCTTTTCAACCAGTAACCCATTCTGTATCTATGTGAGCTCGAACTAGGTCGAGGATGGGACATGCCTACTGGGTTTGATTGTAAGAGATCAAAAGAGTTAGCAGTGGCAACGCAAGTCCAACGGAGTCATGTGTGTGAGTGGGTCCGGGCTGGTAGGTAAGACGTTGTTGCATCGTGTAGGTATAAGTCGTGCCTTTTTAGTAGCATCGGGTTGGCACATTAGGGAGTGATGCACCCTACTGTGGGACAAACACGGGAATCTATTAGTTATGGAGCCGATCGAATGGGGAGGGTAGTGGGTACAACTAGTGGAGATAGGAGCAAGCGGCACCTATGACAGCTGCCAGGAGTACACGAAACTACCATTATTATTTTTATGATTAGTAACAGGGATCAACTTTCAATATGGGACTAGTAATGATGTGGTGTAACTAGTATTGGTATGGTGTAGGAATTATCTTATAGTGATTAGAAGCGTATTCGATGTTATACCCTGTTCATCTTGTTTACCTTGTTCACCTTGTCATACTTGCTTATGTTACAATCATTTCTTATATCCATTTTATGTCCTTATCCTATTACTTTACTAATTATATAGTTAAAGTCACTGGACTCGCCAGACTTTATGTCTGACCTGTTTTGTTTCGCCTCTTTTCTTTCCTTGCCCCCCAGGTGCTCAGGGTGGGATTAGTGGAGCTTGACTCGGATTTCTTTCTTCTTGAAGTGCTTGGAAGTGTTGAAAGTAATGATCAGCTTTACCTCTTTTTCATTATGGCTATTTAGAGTGGGATTATGGTTTTGCTTTTATGTACTCAGATAATAATTATGTTTAAGATGGATATTTGTGTACTTGGTTTCAAGATGTGGTTTTGATGTTGTAATCAGACATGTTTTGCTTTCCACTGCAATAAATGAATTTTGAATTTTGAAGTACCATTTTATATGTTTATCTTGTTATATTCTATACTCTTATAATGCTCCATGAAAGTTAATGCATTCCCTTTGTGAGTGACATTAATGGACGTGGGGTGTTACAAATTTCGTTCCCGAAATTACTAAGAAACTAAGAATGCTGCAAACTCAGGAATTTTCAAAAATCCAATTAATTAAAACTTCACTTCCATTTTCTAAACTTCTAGTTTTAATCAAACTAATTAATTTCTATAGAAACAAATTCCAAAAAGATCTGTAATTTTTCTAACACCATAAATTTTGGAATAAAATTGGCAGAGTCTCCCTTGTACAGAGGGCTTCTGCAATATTGCAGAAACAAAGATAAATCCATCAACCTATACGGTTGGAAAATTCAATTCGAAACCCAAATCAAAAACCCAAAATTTATATTTTGCGCAGGAGTACCTTTTCTGAGCATTAATAAGCGACAAGCGATAAGCTATCAGATAGACTTGAGCTTGCTTAATTATTATGCTACTCTAATCAATTTGATTCAATCAGCTTCTGAATTCTCTCGGACAGGATTTAAAGATGAATTAGCTCTTCTGCTGTGCATTTAAAACACTTAGCGGATCCAATGCGGCGGAGGTCCATATAGTCATAGCAAAGATAAAGCGAGGAAATAGAAGGATATATCAGATGACTTTAAAATAGCATATATAACCGTTCTTAATGATTTTACGGAATATATAAACTACAATTAAATAAAAAACTTACATTTAATTTAAAAATAATTAGTACATTCTTAATTTTAAATTAAAACATATGCAGATAACTATAAATAAACGTAGATTATTATTTAACTTAAATAAGTTTAATAGATTACTATAGTATTCTTGTTTATAAAAATATATGTTAAAAAAATTCAATTCTAAAACATTATTCATTACATTTCTTAATGTATAAATATCATTTTTAGTTCATTTCATTCATCAAAGATATAGCGGGAAAAGCGTAATATAGCAGAAATAATGGGATATCTCAGGAATAGCGAAATACAGTAGTGCTTAAAGCGGGAAGGCTATATTGGAGGCTATACGGAAAAAGCGTAGCGGTAGTAATATGCTATGGGATATAGTAGGGTCATAGAGGGGTTATAGCAGGGCATAAACTGCACAGCTCTTCTACACATGCTCTCAACGCTAACGAACTTCATTAGTTTTCAAAACAATGCCAGTTAGATTCAAATATCCAAATCATCCATTCTAAAAAAAAATTGTGTACCATTTAATTATTTTAATAAATTTAATTATTTACTCACGATTGGTTTCAGTCAAGTTCGCTTCACAACCATGCAATCAATTTCAACCATATAACCAAATTGATATCCAAGCATTCCATTCCAATTCATTAATTTGCAAGTATTTCTATTTCCAACTCAAGTCAAATTCTTACTGACTTAAGTTAATTTTTATTTGAATTTCAACTTTATACTATTTACTCAACTTAAGTAAAATTTCCATGTTTCACATTTCAAATTTGAAATGTCCTTTGGTTGATTCAATCCAACCTCATAGTCAAACCTATTCAAAGCAATATTGGTATATTTGATAGCCCAAATCATAATAATTTAAGAAAATCAAATTTTCTATTACTTCATAAACCATAATGGGCAAAATAAATTTAAAATAATTTTATATCAAATTACAAATAGGCGCTCTCATACATATACATTCAAACTCAATATAGGATATTACTAATCCTATCTCTATTGAGTTACGCCACAAAGCCAAGTTTATTGCTAAACCTTATGCTCTAATACCACTTGTAACGACCCACCTTTTCCGTACAATTTCTGCTAACGTCTAATGAATCATGTCAACTCAAATTGCACGAGAAAGTAGATAGTTAATAAAAAGAATTTAAAGGGCGAGAGACGAAAGAAAGAAATATTAGAATAGTAGAATAAGAATATCAGAGTCTCACAGCGGAACAAACAAAATATAATACATCAAAGCTTTATACAAAAAAACTGTGTATATATATATATATTACAACATCAGAGTACATACATCTAAATCAATACACACAACTGAAATAACTAATATCAGTAAATATGCTTATACGTCTCAACACCAGCTCCTCTTCTGAAACTCCAAGCGAAACCTAACCTAATAATATACTCGATTTGACTCGCGCACATTTGAAGCAAAGAAAAATTCACTTGGATCAGTGTTGAATACTTTCAGTGGTAAATTCATAGAACAAACAACTTACTTAACTTTAGAAATCCTTTTTGAAAGAAAAGGACAATTATAAGACTAGTCCACACATAAACACGGACGGTTTTTACCTTATGATAACCCAAAACATTTTTGATATATCAAAACCCAACGATATTATAATAGTGCGTATTAAATCATAAATAAATAATCATCTAGCAGAATGCTTGCATTTCACGCTCTACATATTCATTATAAATTCAAAAATCGTAAGGTGTTTATTGGAGATTGGATTCCAACTATGACAAGGTATGGGACCACCTTCCGATCAATGTATCTAGAGGGGATACACTGGGGTTCAACAAGAATATCTTGTAACCTGGCCATACATGACCAGTCACTCACTCAACTTGAGTGGACCGGATATATTGTCACCCTATGGCGGATCCACCATACTTTCACGGAGATACAGAAATGAAAGAAGAAGAAAAAATGTATTTTCTCTAGATTGATGACAATATACCATGCTTGGGTGCGACCCAACTAGCCATGCTGCCTGCCCGATTTTGTCATTTCCCAATTGTGAGGCTTGACGTTACGTTTACCTTTTTAGAGAACACTGGCCACCATTCACTTTGAATTCCACATCTTCAAATCACCAGTTGATCTTCCCAAAATATTACGGGAATAAAAAGCTAAGAGAAACGAATTCCTCCGCCACCAACGTAATACCGTGAAAAGATAATCTTATGTGATTTGTTAGGCATACTGTCAAACATTCATCCATACAAGTTATCCAGGAACAAGATGAACGAAAGACACCCTTCTACCCCATCCTATATATGAATCACCCTAAGGATCAACAGCGAGAAGTCCTTGCAATCTGTAGATCTTAACCATGACAAAACCACAGTTTATCTTGTTGCGCAAACCCGAGACTATAAGTAGCTCTTTTTCTTTATGAAGATCTACGATCTTCAATTGCTCCATCTTCATTTGCTGCAAGTTAGTTTCGTACGCAACGTTGGTTCAGTGGTTTTGGGTCTAGTTCCCATCCCTGTCTCTTCAAAACAACACGACAAAATGTCTAATAATATATTCATTGATAGTCGGCTTCTAGCTATCAATTCACATAGTATGGTTAAGTATATTGGCAGCTCAAATCCTTTTTACTTAGAATAGTTCAATAGAAATATTCCATCGATTCATAAAATCGATGTTCATTTTCTTATCTTAATCTCATTGTTTTGAAAATAATAATCATATTTCTTCTTACCGAACTTCACTTTACTTCTTATTGTTACTACCAAAATAAAGCACCGGAACAGCCTGACGATGAAGGGGTAGCAGACCGACATGAGCATAAAGAGATATTCCATCGGCAAAGGTTCAACACAAGAAAAGGCCGACAACATGATGGAACAATCCGAGAGCTTTTCTACTTCCACCATCATTGAAGTAAAAAAACTCAAAATCTATAGAAGAAAGGATACCGGGAGGGTGGTTCCGGCACGATCAGTAAACAATGGAAGATCATCCAAGATCGAAAGCTGATGAAGAGATAAACAATCATACAAACTAGGACCTATAAGGACGAAAGGACTATCGGTACTAACTTGCTTAATACCGATACATAAGGAGACGGAAGGATCAAGGATACAAAATTTAAGGCATGTGGAGATTATCCGAGAACCAATTACCGAGACCTACATTAGTTGGTTTCCGAGAAGCTACCCTAATAAGTAACTAACAAATCACTGGAAGCAACCTCCCATAAAAGCAAGGATGTACCTCAGAAGCCTACTGAAAGGCAATACGGAACCCCAAAAAGAGACAAGCTATCCACACTAATCTGCTTAGTGTCGATGCCGATAGTGGTGGCGGACTCGGCCACCTTTCAATTGAATCACAAATGCAATCTCCACAAAGTGTTAATAGCAAGACTGAGAGTCCACATCCAAAATCCTACATTCGAAAGCCTACATCTGGAAGCCAAAACCTCCCGAAAGCCACTCGCACCGGCAAACTCAGGACCAATCCAGAAGGGGATAGACAGGCAATCAAAAAGGAGTTCCGAAGACTGAAACCCTCCTCCTGCAGGTAGGAACTGGCACCTCAAAAGGTCGTAAGTAAAGCCTTTAGGGACAAAAGAAAGGGCGGTCGAGAGCCAGGACTTCCAGAACCAATGGGAAAAGCGGCCGGCAGGAGCTACTTCTGGCCTAACAGCAAAAGAGGCCCAGATTTGTCTATAAATTAGACCCCAGGGGTCTCGTTCTGAGGGCCGAATTCTCATTTCTCAACCTCACTCTCTTTCTCTCTAGAGCAAACCCTAATTTCCAAATTGAATTGGAGATTTCTTCAAATCTTATAATATATCTATAGTTAATAAAGAGAAGAAGTTCGGGATATATGTATTTCCTGATTCGATAATCATATTGTGTCTATAATGATAAGACATGGAGTTAACACTAACCTTTCTTATGAAAGGGATGATCACAGTTCTTTCATAGGAAGGAAGATCTTGGGTAAAACCAAGGCTTCTCCCTCTTTGAATTGTTCATACGTGACTTAGCTCTTCCATAGTAAGCCTAATGCAACCCAACATCAGAAGGGATCTTGCTGTAAGATTGCAACTTGATAACTGACGCAATCGAGGACTTCTCGGGCTAGTTCGTTGCAGAAGTATCGTATAAGTTAATAAGCGCAGTAACATGAAAACAAATCTGAGTGTTGCAAGGCATTATCTTGTTTCTTCTCAACACAATGTATATTATTTCATCCAAGATCTAATGATGTTTATCGCATAAGGTCTCAGTTTCATTTAACTAGTAAAAACCTTTCTTAAAGATTGCCCTCGACTTCATAGTCTCACAAGTGTGATACTCGCCCCTAGAGGGAAGGGTAACTAGTCTTCTGCATAAAGGTCTTAACACGTATGAAACGGTGGATTTAGTTAAAGAATACTGATCTATAACTGCATTTCAATAACCTTTGGATCATTCTTGCAACAAACCTCTAAGCATATGCATTGTTCATTCTAGTTCGGGTGTTTACGAAAAATATCTTTTAACATTTTGGCGCTAGAAGGAGGGTTTGAACCTTCAACTTTGTATTTATCTTATCAAAAATTAATTTGGTAAATTTATTGCTCAGTGGCGGGGAAGATGAAGTCAAAAAGGTTGGAGGATTGAAATAAGGAACCAACTCTTAGCGCGACCCTTGGAAGAAACTTGAATCTAACACTCAATCTAAACAGCAATGAGGAAAGGACAACCTCCAACCCTATGCAGCCACTAAACCCAAATGCCATGGAGGAAAATGTTGCTTAAATCGTGGCTTTGGAGAAGCAAATCCAAGAAATGCAAGCTCAAATAAATGCTAATCAAGCACAGAAGTCTTCAAAGGTCACTAAGTCTAGCCAGAGAGACGTGGATGAATCTCCGAAGAGTAAGGCTCTCCCATCCAACAGTGTGAAGAAAAAGAGAAGCTTAAGGCAGCTTCCTCTAAAAAGAAAATATCCCATTTAACGAGGATAGATCATCAAGGAAATCAATGTGAACATGAGCAATCTGGAAGCTCTACGTCTAAAGGCTATGATCGTAAAAGGGAGAATTATGACAATACGGAGTCTTACCTCCAAGACATTGCTAGAAAGACCGTCAAAGATTTGTTGGGAAGCAAAGGGAAAAGAACCCAGGATGACAGGGTTAATGATAACGAAAGGGTAGCTCCTTTCACTGACGAAATTATGAGTACCATAATACCATCTAGGGTAAGGGTTCCAGCTATATAACACCTCAGAACCACTGACTCTGATGATCATCCAATGGCTTTCGACAGCCAAATGGATCTCTATAATGCTTTAGTAGCCGTTAGATGCAAAAAATTTCCAGTAACCCTCTAGGGAGCAGCAGCTAAGTGGTACCGCCAATACAGAGAAAATACCATCTATTCGTGGAAACAGTTTTCCTACGAATTTTACGCACTATTTGCATCTGTGAGGATCCAACAGTTGACTACGCAGTCATTGCTAACATCAAGTAGAGGCAAGGGGAATCCCTAAGAGACTACTTGAAAAGGTTCAATGTGGAAGCATTGAAGGCAAAGAATATGAATGACTGTGATAAGCTAATCACTATGCATTCGGTGTTTATTGAGAACACCCTCTTCTGGAAGGAACTATACATCCATGACTGTAAAGACTTACAAGACTTCCATTTTCAAGTTGATGAACTCATCTGTATGGATGAATTGTACTTCATAAAGAAGAAGTTTAGGCCTCGGGGGGAAGGAGGAAAGCCAAGCTTTGGTAGAAAGCCTCAAAGTGGAATGTTTGCCTTGGATAGAAATAAAAAAAGGTTGAGGTGGGAGGATTCTAATTCCAACGCAGTCGCTTTAAGCAAGCCCATTTCTTTTGTGTATGCTGTGCCAAAAGAAAGGGTCAATAACTTCCTCGTCTTGTTCAAAGCCAAGAATTTCCCTGAACCCCATGTTAGTGGAAAGTATTATGAGTACCACAAAACAAATGGACATAAGACCAACGAGTGCAAGGTTTTGGACGGGATTATTCAGAAGCTTATACAAGAGGGACACCTAATGGAGTTTGTTTTGAACAAGTCAACATCCGCCCAGCATACGAATGGATAACAGAAAGTCTAAGCAAACGCAATTGAAGCCACAATGGAGGAAGGTCATGTAGACTTAGGCCAACCAGTAAACCGAATCAATGTGATCCATGGTGGGCCACGTCCTGCTGGAAATTGCCCAATAGCCAAGAACTGATACGTAAACGAAGCTCGTGAAGGGATATTCTCCATTCAATAGTTCCCCTCATTGAAAAATGCACATTACACTCTAAATATGCATAACTTGGTGATTTCTCCAGAAGAGATAAAGAAAGGGGTCCGTCAACCACACAATGACGCTTTTATGATAACAGCTCAAATTGGACTCTCTGTTGTTTCCAGGATCCTTGTTGATACTGGGAATGCCGTCAATATCATCTTCAAGCATGCTTTTGATCAAATGGGATTTCTAAGAAGAAATTGGAACCAAGCAATGAGCCAATCTTTGGCTTCCACAACCAAGGATCGACTGCTGTAGGACAGATCAGCCTCCTTGTCCAAGTTGGATTATCTCCAGTCCACCGAACCTTTGAAACTCTCTTTGCTATGATCAATCAACCATCCTACTACAATGCCTTCTTTAGTCGACCTGCTCTGGAAGAAATGGATGCTTTTGCCTCTTCCAAGTATCTTATGCTAAAATTCTTGACTAAATAGGGATGGGGGACCATCCAAGGGGAGCAATTTAGTTCCTGTGAATTGTACTTTGCAACGGTTGACAAATGCAAAAGGGAGTATTATTTGTACTTTGATTCTTTTACTATTTTTAAACCTTTGGATGATGGCTTCTTACATCCAACATTCAAAGCTAAAGTAAAAATTAATAAAGCTGACAACTGTAAAAATGGTAGGCACGCTTCTTTGAGATGAAAAAGGAAGAGAGTCGATAACACAATTTGGCAGAGGAAGAAGAAATTGTCATACACTTGGATTCTAGAGGAGACACTGAAAGGGTAAGACCAATAGAGGATTTGTAAGAAGTAAACGTCGATCCATAGGATAACACCAAAGTCATCAACATAGGGAAAAGATTGATAGAACCCTTGAAAAGTGACCTAGCTCGGTTCTTGTAGCTTAACAAGGATGTTTCGCTGGACCCATTCAGACATGATCGGAATCAATCCTTCTATCATGAGCCATGCCCTAAACATTAACCCTTCTGTAATCCCAGACCGACAAAAGAAGAGGCAATACAATAGAGACTGATCGGAGGCTTTAAAGGAAGAAGTCAAAAGGTTAGAAACAAACGGGTTCATTTGAGAAGTTTTTTACCCTAAACGGCTAGCCAATCCTATGCTAGTAACGATTATACAGACTTAAACATGGTCTTCCCAAAGGATTGCTACCCCTCCCGCATATAGGCCAATTGGTTATGCCATAAGTAGCCATAAGATACTGCCCTAATGGATGCTTACTCAGGGTATAATCAGATTCCAATGCATAAAGCGGACAAAGAGCATACAAGTTTTATCACTGATTAGAGAACATTTTGTTACAAAGTAATGCCTTTCGGATTGAAAAAGGCGGGGGCAACATACCATAGTCTACTTAATAGAATGTTCCATGAGAAGATAGGGCACAACATGGAAGTATATGTAGATGATACACTAGTGAAATCCGACAAAGCAGAAAGCCACCTAAGGGACCTAGAAGTGATGTTCAGCATCTTAAGATGTTACCAAATGAAGTTAAACCCACAAAAGTGTTCTTTTGTGGTCCAATCCGGAAAGTTCCAGGGATATGTAGTAAGTGAACATGGCATTGAGGCTAGTCCTGACCAAATCAAGCCATAAAAGATATGGAAGAGCCTAAAACAAGCAAAGAAGTAACGAGCTTAAATGGAAAGGTAGAAGCCAGGTTCATTTCCAAATCCATTGACAAATGCTTCCACTTCTTTGATGTTATAAAGAAAAAGAAGAACTTCAAATGGAGCGAAGAATGTAGAAAGGGCTTCCAAGAATTGAAAGACTACGTGGGAAAACCCTCGATTCTGTCCAGTCCGGAGAAAGGAGAAGAATTATATCTCTATATGGCCATTTTAGAATATGCGGCAAGCTCAGTCCTTATAAGAGAGAGTGGCAGAACTCAATATCCAGTTCACTACGTCAGCAGAAGGTTAAAGGATGAAGAAACCCGATACCCCGTGATGGAAACATAAGCATATTGGCTAATACTTATAGCATAGAAGCTCAGAAACTACTTCCAAGCACATCCTATTAAGGTCTTAACTAGCTTTCCGCTTAAGCAAGTTTTCAGCAAACCATAAACCTAAGGAAGGTTAGTAAAATGAGGGATTGAGCTTAGCCAGTATGAGACAGAATTTCAATCTTGAGCAGCAATCAAAGGACAAGCTCTTGCAGACTTTGTAAACGAGTGTACAAGCTTCATTACAGAACAATCCACTAAAGAGAACGACTTAAAGGCTAAGTGGCAACTATTTGTAGATAGGGTTTCAAATGAAGAAGGAGCAGGGGCAGGTTACATCGTAATTACCCCTGATGGGCATCGCTTGCACTATGCGATGAAGATAGGGTTCTCAATTACCAACAATGTGGCCTAACATGAGTCAATTAGGGTAGGGTTGAATCTAGCACTGCAGTTAAAGATACCTCGAATAGAGATCTTTAGTGATTCTCAACTAATGGTAAATCAGATAAAGCAAACATATCAAACTAAGGACGCACGGTTGGCCCTATATGTAAAAAGGATACTAAAGTGGCTTTCCCAATTTCAGAATTTCTCAATACATCAAATATCCAGGGGGAGAATACTCAAGCTGATTCACTAGCCAAATTGGCCAACTGTAATAACCAAGAAATCTGAGCCAATTTAAAATTTTTATTTTGGTAATTTTGATGAAATTTGAATATTTAAAATAGATTATTTTAAAGAATAAGGACGAGAAATTTATTTTAAATAGAATAGAATCGACGTTAGAATATAAATATTTATTTATATATATAAAAGGAATTGAAAATGGCGCGGTAGTTTGAAAATTCGATTGCAAAATTCAAATGAATGTACATGATTCAAAATAAACCGGATTTTAGCGAAACCAAAAATAATAGAATGCACTTGAGAATATATTTCCAACGAATCCGAGAAATTGAAATTTCATAGCAGGGATAAAAAGTTATGCCCAATTGAAATTTCAGAATAGTCGCTATGGAATTCTAGCACTTAAAAATGGGAATTTTGCAAACAGCCTCGGTTTTCGACGAAACCACTTTTGTTGGATCCGGGATGTCAAATTATTGCTAGATTCCAAAATTCGTAATTTTCTGAATCAATATGTGAGCGTGGCAAAGGAAAACGCGTTTGACCAGTTTCAGTTGATTTTAATCGACTGGAAAATGGCCATTTTCCAAACGGTCTCAGAATTCGGCGAAATTAGTTTTGTTAGGACCGTATCATCAATACGAAGCTAGAAAATATTTTTTCGGGAATTTGTAGAGTCTGTATGTGGCCCCGGTAAATTGAAATGCGCGTTCAAATTCAATATATAGATTTATATTTTGATTTTGACGAAAACTGATCGAAACGATCGAATCAGCTTACGATACATATCCCATTGTGTTCAGAATGGGGGTAATTAACTAGGGCGACAGTCGTTGGGCTTCGTTTAGAGTTCGAATGTGAAATGCACTTTATAAAATTTAAAAGGACTAAATAATAAAAATATATTAATAATTATAAACACCCCCCTCCTTTTTCTATTGCCAAGTCAACTCCTTCTCCCATTCAAACGTTTATTTCAGCACAAAAAGAAAAGAAAAGAGAACCCATCGCGCTGAGCACGACAGGCGTCGCCGCAGTCTTCTTTCTCCCCCCCCCCCCTCATGGCTGAGCCTTACCCTCTCCATCTCCTTCTCCTCTAATTAAACCCAATCCCTTACCCGTTCAACCCCAATCAAAGTTCAAGCTTGTTTCTGAAGGGAAGGAGTGCATCGCGCCCCCTGGCGTCTCCGGCGGTGGAAGAAGGCGCACTGGTCTTCGATGTGGGGTGGATCGATCGGAGTGCGACAGCTCCGATGTATGTGCGGTTGGAGATTTGGCAACAGGAAGATGGGTTTCAGTAGCTCCAGAAAGCAACGAACAAGAGAACGATGAAGGGGTAATTATCCCCTTAATGTAGGATTATGAATTGATTATTTATTTAATGATTTGAAGATGTAATTTAAAAATGGACTTTTCTTATAAAATTAGCACTTGTTTTCAGTTTGAAAAATATAAATAGCTTAGTTATTTTCAGAAATTTTAAAAGAAAGATTCAGTTTTTAACAAATATAAAATATACTTTTTTTTGAAAATAAAAATAACATGGTCATAGAAAGAATAAAAATATGATCTTTATCTAATAGAAGATATAAAAATATTATTTTTATATAAGTAGAGTATTAAAAATAGAATTTCTATATAATAGAGAATATAAAAAGATGATTTCTATATTAGTGAAGTAATAAAAAGATGATTTTCGTATTATAGAGATAATAAAAATATGACTTTTATTGTATATATAGTGAGATAAAAAAAATGTGACTTTTATAGCGATGATATAAAAATTCGATCTTTATATAAGAAGTAGAAATATAAAAATATAATTTTTATATAGAAAGAAGCATTGAAAATGTATATGAAGTAGAAATAAAAATATGATTTTTATTTATTGAAAGGAAGTGATAAAATATAATCTTTATTATATGAACACCGTTATAAAAATAGAATTTTTATCTATATAGTAGCGGTGTAAAAATAGAATTTTTATCTATATACTAGCGGTGTAAAAATAGAATTTTTATCTATGTAGTAGCGGTGTAAAAATAGAATTTTTATATATATAGTAGCGGTGTAAAAATGTGATTTTTATACATGTAGTGGCTACTGACAGTGAAATTGACAAAAGGCGAGCACAACGAAGGTTTCTACATATGAAGAGTCGTGGCGTTTGGTTTAGCTCTTGGTAAGAACTCCTCACTGTAATTTCTTATACAGTTATTTATTTCGTAACTGCATATATGAACTGCTCCCCGTCGTCTACAGACCATGGACGGCTTGTTTGTTTGATTGTGTTGTGCAAATTGATTGTGATTGTGTATATGAAGTAAATAAAACATTCATATGTTGAATAAATTGTTTGAACGATAAAATTCACATTTTTATCGTATATATGAAGTAAATAAAATATTCATATGTTGAATAAATTGTTCGAACGATAAAATTCACATTTTATCGTATATATGAAGTAAATGAAATATTCATATGTTGAATAAATTGTTTGAACGATAAAATTCACATTTTTATCGTATATATGAAGTGATAAAAATATTCATGTGTTGAATAAATTCTTTGAACGATAAAAATATCATTTTTATCATGTAAGTGAAGTAATAAAAATATTCATATGTTGAATAAATTGTTTGAACAATAAAAATAACATTTTTATTGTATGTATGAAGTGTTAAAAATATTCATGTGTTAAACAAATTCTTTGAACGATAAAAATAACATTTTTATCATGTATGTGAAGTAATAAAAATAGTCATACCTTGAAACAAATACTATTTCGCTAAAATTATCATTTTTAGCGTGTATATGGTATATATAAAATTGGCATACAATGGAAATATTATTAGTTCGCTAATAATATTATTTTTGGCTTATATATGGGTTGTGTGAAATTATATATGCGTTGAATGAATATATAAAGCGTCATATGAAAATGTATATATGGGCGTTGTATGAAAATATACATATACGATATATTGAACAGGTCATAGCAAGGAGGCTAAAGAAGAGGAATAAAATTGTATGCCTGACAAATAGATACATATTTATTGTTTTGTTTGGGTATGATGATTTTATGAGCCGATTGGCTAGCCGCTTGGATTTTTCTTTTTCTTCTGGATTGCTGAGGGCCATGGGTGGCTATTTGAAATATCCCGAAGCTCCCGGTGCAGGGGAGGTTATGGCGAAATTTTTCGAAAATTTAGGGTGTTAGCCGAATTTTTGAAAAATTAGAAAGTTCTTAGAAACTGAAAAGTTGAAAGACCTGAGCAAGAATAGAAATTGAATTCATTTTCAAACGATTTATAAAATATGTTTTGAATTGAAATCGATGAAATATATATTATATGGCCTGAATAGAACGCGCCGCGCCGCGACAGTTCGTGAATTTCGACCATTGACTTCGAATGGACATTACGGAAGATCTGACCGTCGGATTCTCTTAAAACTAGAACCGTTGGGTTCGTATCAAAAAGAGATTTCCAATGAATATTCAAAATTTGAAATCTAACGGTTGGTTTTGGAGTTATGTCCAAATCAAATTTGGAAAAGGTCGTTGTATGTGCAGTTCGATGGCCGTTATTGGAAGACGACTGTACGGGACTTGATAAAATTATTAAAAATATCAATAATTAGTGTAAAATCATAAGAAATGATTTGAAAAGAATTGAGATGAAAAATTCCATATTTGAAAAGATAAAAATAGATTTTTATCGAAATGAACTTGTTTTGAACTAGAAAATTTAATCCAATATTTTTGAATAAATAAATTGGATTTGAAATGGTTTTAAAATAACTAGAATTTCCAATATATGAATTTTAATGGATTTGAATCGAAATTATCTTCGGAATATTTCGATATTGGATTCAGTGATTATACGGATATTGTGACGGGAATTTAGAAGATATCGATATCGTTATTCCCGATATGATATCTGTGGTTTCAGAATTTGATATTGAATATAAGCCGATATATTTTCTATTCAGGGTCTTGTATTTAATATCAAATTGGATTTTGGGTTTGTAGTGAATTGTGTTTAAATGATATTAGTTCTTTAACCCGAGTAAAAGTAGGATTAATTTCCAAAAGTAGAACAATCAATATGAAATGATTTTAGAGATGAAACCAATTGGAGTTTGAATAAATCTTTAATTAGATTTGAATGAATGAATGGTGATTAAATTTACCAAAACATGAGATGTGGTGTAAACCAAATATACGTGGTTGTTGATATTGATTGTGACTGATTGATTGTTTGGATGGTGCTCGACCAGTTTATGAGCAGAATATGCTTTTACATTTAGCATTGGGTTGGGTAAAAATATATGTGTGTTAACACCTTGTGAAACACTTCACGATTTGACTATAAGGTGTTTAGCGGTGTTATATATTTCAAAATTTAATGAATGATTTTGAAATGATGTTTTTCTTAAGTGAAAAGAAATATATTCCCGATTTTGGACAGGGAATGTTTTATAGAAATGTTTTATAAAACAGAAAGGATTTCGAGGCCTAAACCCGATGATTTCTAAAATGATTTAGAAATGTATTATGTTTTACATTGTGATTCATCGCGTATCCGTTTAGTTGCTATTGATAACATATCTGCTTGGTGGCGGAAAATTTATTCTCTTGCTTAACAACCTTCTTTGAGATGTACGAGCTCAAAGGTTATGTGATTAATAGTGACTAATCTTTTTTTTATTATTAACAGTGACTAATCATATGTGTGAACTGCTGATGTTAAGTACTATATTTTGGAAGTACTTGTGATTATTATGTTGTGAAATGATTTTCCCTACTTCGGGATATGAAATGATTTGGTATGTGGCTAGAGATTCGGGTAACCCGGATGACTAAAAGTATGGGTGAGATGGGCGGTGTATGCTTCCATGTGTGGGAGGTGCATCGTCAGTGTAGCCTGCTCCATAGAGGGAGGTGCACATATATATATCGAGTTGCATAGGTGCGTGCCCTTTGCCTTGTCTAGGGGGAGCCCGATATTTGGTTGCATACTTGTTTGTATGCATTATTATGTTTTGGAATTCACATTTCCAAACGATTTGATTTGAGATCCCGAAATGAAATCTACTTTGTTATAGAAAGTTAGATATGTATTTCAAATGATTTGAAATGGAAATCGGGAAATAAAGTCCAAAGGAATAATTTTCGTAAATTGGATTTGGAAAATCTAAGTGTAGTGATTAATCTAAGTGGGTAGATTGGGATGTTGCACGTTGACTGATGCATAGTAGATCCATAACTATTGATTGTTGTTTATACACTAGCATTCATGGGGGTAAACCCGTTCCGCGTTAGCGGTGTGGTCCTGTGATTTGTTTTATCATTTATAAAGATTTATAACTGTTTATAATTTCTCACACCAGTCCTATGACTAACCTGTTGTTTGCTTTTGCCTTACAAACTCGGGTGCCCTTATTTTCCACATGGGGAGTCGAGTAGTTTGTTTTGCAGATACTTATTTTGAGCAGGATTCTGGATTGAAGCTTAAAGCTGTGTCCAGTGCATTTATCATCTTCCACTGTGTTCTTTATCTATTTCCGATGTGCATTGTATTACATTTATTGTAAATTTATTATCCGCTGCGTATTATTTCGATATACTCTGATATATTATGTACTCTGATGTAACATTATTATGATGTTTATAAAAGTCTTCTGTTATTTGTTCTGATGTGTTGTATGCCCAGAGTTAGCGTATATGAGATTTGAACGGTTTTGGTCGATTTAGCGATTGAATAGGCCCGTCCGAAATCCGTTGTCATTACACTAACTCCCGAGGAGCACCCAAAACTCGAGTAATCCCTGTAGGATATCAAGAAAGACCCAGTATCGAGCATGAGGAATCCGAAACAAGAAAAGAATTGTTAGTCCTAACTAAAACCCAAGCTTCGAAAAGGGGAGACGAAATTGATAGGGAGGTAGCTTCTGGTAAGGAACCTCCTTCAACAGAAATGAATTATCATCATGAGAGTTGATGTGCACATAAAAATGCACATTTATATTCACATATTTATCCTTGTTTAGTTTAAATAAATGTCATATGTGCGTATTTTATCACGTTTAAACCATAATTCAATTGATTTCAAAATATCATATATTCATAATCATATAAAGGAAAAATGGTTATATTTGTGCTTATGTTATTTTGAGATTTTTTACATGAACAATTTTCATTATTTTTGTAGAAATTTTGTGCATATGGAAAAGGGCTTCATAGAGATTTATATGCATACAAAGGAATGAAGAGGAAATAATTCTCATGCAAGATCATAGAGGACCTGAAGCGACCCGAAACTTCCCCGGTCTCCGAAGAGATGAGAAAGAACGAATTACTGTGAGGACAAGGCAAATCAGAACACAAACAGAAGAACATTTCACTGTTATTACAACAATGCATCAGATTACAAGAATATACAGAGTATAAATGAATATTACACAGAAATATCAGAGATTTAAATTACATTTAAATACATAGCAGCGGAAAATAATATAATACACAACTAGAAGAGATATACGGATACAAAGCTTTCCGGATATCATTCCAGCTGTAAACCAGGATCCTGTGAATATAAATCTGCAAAACCAAAACTACTAGCTGCCCGTGTCGAAAATAAGGGCACCCAGAGTTTAGGTTGAAACAATAAACTCCAGGTCAGTCATGTGACTGGTGTGAGAACTAAAACAGTTATTTAAAACTTTACTTTAAAAAGAGAGTAATTCAAGGGACCACGCCGTATAACACGGAACGGGTTTCCTCCCAAGAATACTAGTGCATAGAATAAACAGCGCAATGCTTTTTCGAAAAATGAAGCTATTATAAGACCCAGGTTCCATCACACAATGCAACGCAAGCCGGAGGATAGGGTTTTACCTTATAACAGCCAAACATGCTTGATACGTTTAAAACAAATCATTTGATACTATAATAAGTGTATAGTGTCAAAAACAATTTCAATCATAAATATAAATCATAGACGGCATGAGTGCCCCATCCCACTATGTCGCCATACTAGGCTCTACAAATAAAGCCGAAATACACGTATTGGAAATTGGATTTCCATCACGGTGGCTCCTGATTCGAAAGATCGATCGCGTAGTACAAATCACCGCGGCTTACGTCTCAGCGAGAGAAAACACCGCTATGCACATCCGCACTTTTGGGACTCAAGTATCACCGCGGCTTACGTCCCAGCAAGAGAAAACACCGCTTACTCTATCCCTCCGAGCACGAAGCTCAATATCGGTCGACCGAATCCACTACACTAAAAATGTATACTGATCAAACCATCAGTTTACCACCATCCCGGGCTGTGAGGCTCGCGGATCAACGCTATACACAAAGCCATGCTATATCAGCTGCGCTTTGATCATCAACCACCAAACTTTGCTTATCAACAAAAGTCTGGATCACTGCATCTCAGTATGCCACACTATCAATCCATATCGTACCACTGATTTCTGCCAATATATAACCTCTGAGCTCATATGTCTCAGAGAAGGGCGTTAAGCAAGAGAATAAATTCTCCGCCGCCAAACAGATATATATTTAGCAGAGATCAGCAAATACAATATAAAGGAATACAATGTCAGACACACCATCCATTTACAAGTCCGTTCTAGGTCTGAACGAAACCGGAGGCACTTTCCTCGCATATCCATCCATCTCCAAGTACGTCTGGACGACCGCCAACTATTTCCATCCTCTTGGGTGTACAGCCCAATCAGGATCGTCAGTAATTATCCAAACGATGTGAAGACTTCCGGTCTTCAACCACCGTCTTCCTCTTCGACATCTCGTCGAATCAGTTATTCAGAATGGGTGTAAACCCGGCCTTTCTGAATAACCCACGTATATGATAAACAAATGTTACACAAACACATCAAACGCCTCATTCCAATTCAGAATATTCTTCTATTCACAAAATCACATTTTTAGGGAAAGGTTCCCATTAATTTTATCCAAGATAAATTCTTCTAAATTTATTCTTTAATCTTCCTTTGGATATCATTTCAAACCATATTATGGTTTTCCAAACTAGTCGGGATTAGCGAACCACACCGAAGTAATTATTATTTTATTTCCCAATCCCAACCTATATATCCCATGGAGAAAACTGGTAATACTCCACATCTAACACCACGGTGTTATCGGTAAAATTAATTACCATTTCACGTTCAAATCTAATTAAAGATTTAACTATCGCTTTGGAGCAAAGCTGGTGGTACTCCATTCTCGATCACCTTTCAGATTTGATAATTTAAATAATCAATTCATTTTTCAATCTAATTAAAGATTCATTAAAACCCCACTTAGTTTTAATCTTCTCAAAAATCGATATCTTGCCTTTAACTGGGTTAAAGAACCAATGTCTTCTAAAACACGATTCACGATAAACCCAAATCACATTTGATATTAAATACAAGGCTCTGAATAGAAAATATATCGGCTTACATTCAATATCAAATTCTGAAACCAACATATATCGTATTGGAAATAGTGATATAAAATATATCTTTCAAATCCCCATAACAATATTTGTATAGTCACGAAATCCAACATCGAAATATCCCGAAGATTATTTTGATTCAACTCCAGTCCAATCCACGTATTGGGAGTATGGATTATTTTTAAAATCACTTTCAAATTCAATTTATTTATTTCAAAAATAAATTGATTTTAATTCTAGTTCAAAACTAGTTTATTTCGATAAAAAAACTATTTTTATCTTTTCAAATGTGGAATTTTCCAGCTCAACTCTTTCCAATCCATATATTATGATTTTACACAAATTATAGATATTTTTAATAATTTTACCAAGGCCCGTACAGTCGATTTCCAACAACGGCCATCGAACTGCACTTACATCGACCTTTTTCGAATTTGATATGGACATAACTCCAAATCCAACCGTTAGATTTCAAATTTCTAATATTCATTGGAAAGCTCTTTTCGATACGAACCCAACGGTTCTGGTTTTAGGAGAATCCGACGGTCGGATCTCCCGCAATGTCCGTTTGAAATAAATGGTCGAAATTCACGAACTGCCGCGGCGCGGCGCGTTCTATTCAGGCCATTATATATATAATATATATATATTATATATATTTCGTCGATTTCCTTTTAAAACGAATTTTATAAATAGTTCTACATTCGTCTCAAAACAATTTCAACTTCCATTTCAATTCAAATCAAAATTGAATTCTTCTTTATAAATTCGTTTTAAAATTCATTTCTATTCAATTCAATTTGAATTCATTTCGAATTCGCTTTCAATTCAATTCATTTCGAAATCGTTTTCAATTCAATTCATTTCGAAATCGTTTTCAATTCAATTCATTTCGAAATCGTTTTCAATTCAATTCATTTCGAAATCGTTTTCAATTCAATTCATTTCGAAATCGTTTTCAATTCAATTCATTTCGAAATCAACAAAATCGATATAAATATCGTTTACGTCAAAATGGCGTCAATCTAATCAACACGGCTTTATATTTTCAAAACTTCTTTATTCTATCCAACAAATGAATATTTATCCCATTCAACACATGAATCTATATTTATTTCAACACACGACTAATCTCAACACATGAGTACTATCAACACATCACTATTTTTATATTCAACACATGAATTTTCTTTTATAATATTCATTACTTTCCCGATTGGAATGAGGCCCAATCAATCACCATATAACGTTAATTATATGGATTCCATACAACACATGTATATAATAGCCATAATAAACAATCAAACATCAACCAAAGTGCACTACACTGTATAAGCATCAAATATAGATATCTTACGCTTATAACAGCCTGTCAATCAATCGATCGACATATTTAATCAATCAGGATGAGTGAACTTCAAATTTCATCCCAACACCCGTGTGGGGTTTCAAACAATCAAACACAGATTTTTAGTTGTGCAGTTGGGCGATGTGTAAAATTTATCGACCCATTCAATATCAGTCAAATCAGTGTATATAAACAAATCGGCCGATTTGTTTATAAATATTTATTTATTCACTTTCACGTTAAAAATTATATTTTTAACGACAAAAATATTTACTTCAACACTTGAATTTCTATTCAGTTCATTTATACTATAAAAATGATATTTTTATTTTTCTAACATATTTTAGAAAATTTCGGCGGCATAACGGCACGATACTAGAAACGGGACGAGGCCTAGCCTTATCCCCGGTCTAGTGAAGGCCCACGCCATTCACACATCAATCAAATCAATTTTATTTCACCAAACAATTCAGTTCAAACCAAATAATCTAACCAACTACACAACCAAACAATTTAACAAACAAGCCATCCATGGTCTGTGGATGACGGGTGTCGGGTGCTACTAAGCACCGTCTGCATCCTAGTATAAATTTATATAACTAGAAAAGAAAAGTTAAAGTGAGAAGTTCTCACCGATAGCTATCCAACTTCACGACACTTCTTCGACAGAAATCTTCATCGTTATCCCATCTTCGTCATCTTCGCTGCCCGTAGTCACTATATATATAAAAATCACATTTTTATATTTTGATGTATTTAAAATAAAAGTCACATTTTTATTTCGCTATTCAATATATAAAAATCGAATTTTTACTATGATGTTCAATATATATAAAAATCATATTTTTACTTCGCTATTTTCTATATAAAGATTTCGCCTTTATAAAAATAAAGTTTTCATCATTATAAAAATAAAGTTTTCATCATTATAAAAATCATCACTTTACTTCAACGTATATAAAATAAAAATCAGATTTTTATTTCGCTACATATACAAAGATGATATTTTTATATTCTCTATCCTATAAAGATTATATTTTTAATACTTTAAAAATATAAAAATCATATTTTTAGTATTTCTATATAGTAAAGATTATATTTTTACTCCTTCTATAATATAAAAATCATATTTTTATATTATCTAGTATATAAAAATCATATTTTTATAACTCTACTTTAATAAAAATCATATTTTTATTATTCTACAACAATGAAAATCCTATTTTTATCGAAGTAAAAATCATATTTTTACTTCATTACTTAATTAAAAATTATATTTTTATTACTCTACATAAATAAAAATTATATTTTCAGTCTTCACGTCATATAAAAATTATATCTTTATACCTTCTGTCACATAAAAATTATATTTTTATTCTTCCTGTCATATAAAAATTATATTTTTATTCGCATTTCATGTAGAAAAAAAGCACATCTTTAAAATCATTTCATATGAATAAAATATAAGCTTTTCATAATTCAAAAATCTCACCTTTCCTTTGTTAAAAATATGATCTTTTCACTTTTAAAGATACAATCTTTTCTATAAAAAAAAATCCTATTTTGATTCTCTATGCTTTATATTCAAATCAACACATAAAAACTGATCGCCTCTTATAATTAAAAGGGAAAAAAACTCGCCTTTATTGTCTAAATCGGAGCTTTGCCACTGGAGGGGGGGTTCCACGTGCTAACTGGGGTCGTGGTGGTCGCCTGAGGTCGCAGCAGGCGGTGGAGGGCCTGGTGGTGCGATGTACAGCCGGGGAGGGGGTTTGGGTTAGGATTGAGGGTTTTTCGGGTTTCAACAGAGAAGTGGGAGGGGCTTACGTCGCGGAGAGGGCCAAGAGCGGAGGGGAGGTCGCGGCCTAGTGGGAGGAAACGGCGGTGGCCATCTTGGTCAGAGGAGCGCGGTTTAAAGGGGTTAGGGATTTTGGGGGAAAGGGGGTACTCGAACGGGGAAGAAGAGGGCGCAGGGGAGAGGAGTGGGAGGGGATCCGGCCTGGTGAGGCCGGCGCTGGTGGCGCGACGCGCCTGAGGCGGAGGAGAACGACGCGTTTTTTTATTTTATTTATTTTATTTACTTTGTTAGGTTTGACTGAGAAGGTACGGGGGTAGAGGAAGTAAGGGGGCAGAGGGAGAAATATTCTTTTTTTTTATTTATTTATTATTTTTATTACCCCTAAAAGCAGCTTTTTATTTCTAACCTGGAATCGAACCCACCGACTGTCGTCCCTAGCGTATTACCCCCGTTCTGAACTCAATGGGATATGTTTCGCTAGCCAATTTGATCGTTTCGATCAGTTTCCGCTTAAATTAAAATTCAAATATATATATTCTATTTTAAACGTACATTTCAATTTACCGGGGTCACATACTAACTAGAAAAATTCCAGAAAAATATTTTCTAGCTTCGTATTGACGATACGGTCCTAACAAAACTAATTTCATCGAATTCTGAGACCGTTTGAAAAATGGCCAATTCCCAGTCGATTAAAATCAACTGAAACTGGTCAAACGCGTTTTCCTTTGCCACGCTCACACATTGATTCGAAAAATTATGAAATTTGGAATCTAGCCATAATTTGACACTGCGGATCCAACAAAAGTGGTTTCGTCGAAATCCGAGGTCGTTTGCAAAATTTCCATTTTTAAGGGCCTGAATTCCATAGCGACTATTCAGAAATTTCAACTGGACATATCTTTTGATTCCCGCAATGAAATCTCGATTCTTCGGATTCGTTGGAAAGATACTATCAAATAGATCCTATGATTTCTAGTTTCACGAAAATCCGGATTGTTTTGCACCCGGTGCATTCAATTAAAGTTTGAAATCGAATTATCGAACTACCGCGCCATTTTCAATTCTATTTATAATTATATATAAATATTTATATTCTAACGACGACGTATATAATATATACGTTCTAATATATTCAAAAATAAATTTCTCGTCGATATTATTTAAAATAATTCATTTTAAATAATCAAAATTCGCTAAAATTGCCAAAATAAAAATTTTAAACTGGCCCAGATTTTCCGGGTTATTACAATCTCCCCCACTTAAAACTTTTCGTCCCCGAAAAGGAACAAAGTCGAAAGTGGTTTGATTAATCAACTCTACGTTCGATCTGGTTTTCATTCTCCAACTTTTCAGTTTCTGAGAATTTTCAAATTTTCAAAAATTTGGCTAACACCCTAAATTTTCGAAAAATTTCGCCATAACCTCCCCTACACCGGGAGCATCGGGGAATTTCAAATAGCTTCCCCGGTCCTTCAGATCTCAAAAAGAAAAAGAAAAAGCCAAGCGGCTAGCCAATAGGCTCACAAAATCATCATCACCCAAACGAAACAGTAAATTATGTAGTAAACATGTACCTATTTGTCGGGCAAACAAATTTTATTCTCTGCTCTAGCCTCCTTGCTATGACCTGTTCAATGTAAGTATATGTATATGCAAGCAAAAGCAACCAATTTTTAATATAATTCAATATTTGATTCAATTAGGCTAAATGGTTCAAAATTAGCAAACAAATAAACAAACAACACAAACATCAATCAATTAGTGAATTTAACGTTTCAAATTGATAATTTTGATATATATAAAGAAAATCATGTTTTGATGCCAAATCACAACAATGTATTCTAGCTATATTAGTTTTGGTTCTCACACCAGTCTAATGGAAATATATAGAAAATCACACCTTCGAAACTCGAACATAAATGTTGATGATGCGATCGCTATCATCAATATCATCTTCGGGCGACTAGAGTGCGATGCTATATCTATCCAATATATTAAAACTTTGAATATACGCTAGCTAGGCGCATACGCAAAAATCTTTATATACTGAATTGTCCAAATCTTATAAATATATAATCAAATACGAAAAATTGATTTTAAATTTTCAAAACAAAATTGACTTTCATTTTAAAAATATACTCTTCACACTCGTTCTAGGATACTACTGATCCCATCTCTAACGAGTCATTCCCATTGGATTTTACTAATCCAATATCTGATGAATTCTTTCGTATGGTTCTAATGTGTCTTGTTCTCGAGCTCTGTAAACCAAAGCTCTGATACCAAATGAAGCGACCCGAAACTTCCCCGGTCTCCGAAGAGATGAGAAAGAACGAATTACTGTGAGGACAAGGCAAATCAGAACACAAACAGAAGAACATTTCACTGTTATTACAACAATGCATCAGATTACAAGAATATAAAGAGTATAAATGAATATTACACAGAAATATCAGAGATTTAAATTACATTTAAATACATAGCAGCGGAAAATAATATAATACACAACTAGAAGAGATATACGGATACAAAGCTTTCCGGATATCATTCCAGCTGTAAACCAGGATCCTGTGAATATAAATCTGCAAAATCAAAACTACTAGCTGCCCGTGTCGAAAATAAGGGCACCCAGAGTTTAGGTTGAAACAATAAACTCCAGGTTAGTCATGTGACTGGTGTGAGAACTAAAACAGTTATTTAAAACTTTACTTTAAAAAGAGAGTAATTCAAGGGACCACGCCGTATAACACGGAACGGGTTTCCTCCCAAGAATACTAGTGCATAGAATAAACAGCGCAATGCTTTTTCGAAAAATGAAGCTATTATAAGACCCAGGTCCCATCACACAATGCAACGCAAGCCGGAGGATAGGGTTTTACCTTATAACAGCCAAACATGCTTGATACGTTTAAAACAAATCATTTGATACTATAATAAGTGTATAGTGTCAAAAAAAATTTCAATCATAAATATAAATCATAAACGGCATGAGTGCCCCATCCCACTATGTCGCCATACTAGGCTCTACAAATAAAGCCGAAATACACGTATTGGAAATTGGATTTCCATCATGGTGGCTCCTGATTCGAAAGATCGATCGCGTAGTACAAATCACCGCGGCTTACGTCTCAGCGAGAGAAAACACCGCTATGCACATCCGCACTTTTGGGACTCAAGTATCACCGCGGCTTACGTCCCAGCAAGAGAAAACACCGCTTACTCTATCCCTCCGAGCACGAAGCTCAATATCGGTCGACCAAATCCACTACACTAAAAATGTATACTGATCAAACCATCAGTTTACCACCATCCCGGGCTGTGAGGCTCGCGGATCAACGCTATACACAAAGCCATGCTATATCATCTGCGCTTTGATCATCAACCACCAAACTTTGCTTTTCAACAAAAGTCTGGATCACTGCATCTCAGTATGCCACACTATCAATCCATATCGTACCACTGATTTCTGCCAATATATAACCTCTGAGCTCATATGTCTCAGAGAAGGGCGTTAAGCAAGAGAATAAATTCTCCGCCGCCAAACTGATATATATTTAGCAGAGATCAGCAAATACAATATAAAGGAATACAATGTCAGACACACCATCCATTTACAAGTCCATTCTAGGTCTGAACGAAACCGGAGGCACTTTCCTCGCATATCCATCCATCTCCAAGTACGTCTGGACGACCGCCAACTATTTCCATCCTCTTGGGTGTACAGCCCAATCAGGATCGTCAGTAATTATCCAAACGATGTGAAGACTTCCGGTCTTCAACCACCGTCTTCCTCTTCGACATCTCGTCGAATCGGTTATTCAGAATGGGTGTAAACCCGGCCTTTCTGAATAACCCACGTATATGATAAACAAATGTTACACAAACACATCAAACGCCTCATTCCAATTCAGAATATTCTTCTATTCACAAAATCACATTTTTAGGGAAAGGTTCCCATTAATTTTATCCAAGATAAATTCTTCTAAATTTATTCTTTAATCTTTCTTTGGATATCATTTCAAACCATATTATGGTTTTCCAAACTAGTCGGGATTAGCGAACCACACCGAAGTAATTATTATTTTATTTCCCAATCCCAACCTATATATCCCATGGAGAAAACTGGTAATACTCCACATCTAACACCACGGTGTTATCGGTAAAATTAATTACCATTTCACGTTCAAATCTAATTAAAGATTTAACTATCGCTTTGGAGCAAAGCTGGTGGTACTCCATTCTCGATCACCTTTCAGATTTGATAATTTAAATAATCAATTCATTTTTCAATCTAATTAAAGATTCATTAAAACCCCACTTAGTTTTAATCTTCTCAAAAATCGATATCTTGCCTTTAACTGGGTTAAAGAACCAATGTCTTCTAAAACACGATTCACGATAAACCCAAATCACATTTGATATTAAATACAAGGCTCTGAATAGAAAATATATCGGCTTACATTCAATATCAAATTCTGAAACCAACATATATCGTATTGGAAATAGCGATATAAAATATATCTTTCAAATCCCCATAACAATATTTGTATAGTCACGAAATCCAACATCGAAATATCCCGAAGATAATTTTGATTCAACTCCAGTCCAATCCACGTATTGGGAGTATTGATTATTTTTAAAATCACTTTCAAATTCAATTTATTTATTTCAAAAATAAATTGATTTTAATTCTAGTTCAAAACTAGTTTATTTCGATAAAAAAACTATTTTTATCTTTTCAAATGTGGAATTTTCCAGCTCAACTCTTTCCAATCCATATATTATGATTTTACACAAATTATAGATATTTTTAATAATTTTACCAAGGCCCGTACAGTAGATTTCCAACAACGGCCATCGAACTGCACTTACAGCGACCTTTTTCGAATTTGATTTGGACATAACTCCAAATCCAACCGTTAGATTTCAAATTTCTAATATTCATTGGAAAGCTCTTTTCGATACGAACCCAACGGTTCCGGTTTTAGGAGAATCCGACGGTCGGATCTCCCGCAATGTCCGTTTGAAATAAATGGTCGAAATTCACGAACTGCCGCGGCGCGGCGCGTTCTATTCAGGCCATTATATATATAATATATATATATTATATATAGTTCGTCGATTTCCTTTTAAAACGAATTTTATAAATAGTTCTACATTCGTCTCAAAACAATTTCAACTTCCATTTCAATTCAAATCAAAATTGAATTCTTCTTTATAAATTCGTTTTAAAATTCATTTCTATTCAATTCAATTTGAATTCATTTCGAATTCGCTTTCAATTCAATTCATTTCGAAATCGTTTTCAATTCAATTCATTTCGAAATCGTTTTCAATTCAATTCATTTCGAAATCGTTTTCAATTCAATTCATTTCGAAATCGTTTTCAATTCAATTCATTTCGAAATCGTTTTCAATTCAATTCATTTCGAAATCAACAAAATCGATATAAATATCGTTTACGTCAAAATGGCGTCAATCTAATCAACACGGCTTTATATTTTCAAAACTTCTTTATTCTATCCAACAAATGAATATTTATCCCATTCAACACATGAATCTATATTTATTTCAACACACGACTAATCTCAACACATGAGTACTGTCAACACATCACTATTTTTATATTCAACACATGAATTTTCTTTTATAATATTCATTACTTTCTGTAACAACCCGTAAAATGCGAGCCAGTTTGAAATTTTTATTTTGGCAATTTTAGTGGATTTAGAATATTTAAAATAGATTATTTTAAATAATATCGACGAGAAATTTATTTTGAATATAATTCGAACGTATATATTATACGCGTCGTCGTTAGAATATAAATATTTATATATAATTATAAATAGAATTGAAAATGGCGCGGTAGTTCGATAATTCGATTTCAAACTTCAATTGAATGTACCGGGTGCAAAAAAATCCGGATTTTAGTGAAACCAAAAATAATGGAATCTAATAGTGAATATCTTTCCAACGAATCCGAAAAATCAAAAGTTCGTAGCGGGAATCAAAAGATATGTCCAGTTGAAAATTCTGAATAGTCGCTATGGAATTCAGGCCCTTAAAAATGGACATTTTGCAAACGACCTCGGATTTCGACGAAACCAGTTTTGTTGGGTCCGTGGTGTCAAGTTATTGCTAGATTCCAAATTTCATAATTTTTCGAATCAATATGTGAGCGTGGCAAAGGAAAACGCGTTTGACCAGTTTCAGTTGATTTTAATCGACTGGAAATTGGCCATTTTTCAAACGGTCTCAGAATTCGACGAAACTAGTTTTGTTAGGATCGTATCGTCAATACGAAGCTAGAAAATATTTTTCTGGAATTTTTCTAGTTAGTATGTGACCCCGATAATTTGAAATGTACGTTTAAAATTCAATATAGTGATTTGAATGTAAATTCAAAAGGGAACTGATTGTAACGATCAAATCAGCTTGCGAGACATATCCCATTGTGTTCGGAATGGGGGTTAAACGCTATGGACGACAGGCGGTGGGCCTCGTTTCGAGGTCGTATGTAAAAGTCAACCGTTTTGCAAAATTAAATAATTAAATAATAATAAAAATAAAATTTTTAATTCCCCCCCCTTTATCTTCGTTTTGCCCCCCCCCCCCCCCCCGTTCACTTTTATTTCAGATAAAAAAAAAAAAGAAGAAAGAAAAGAAAAGACGGACGGAGGAACCCCGAGCGCCACCGCCTCCAGACATCGCCGCCGTACCTCGAAGCCGCTCCCCCCTCCATCGATCGAAGACGACGAAGCCCCCCCCCCCAAATCGCGCTAGCTCCGACGAAGCCCCCCGTCTCGGCGTCTGCGAAGACCCCCCCCCCCAGAAGTGCCGCCGACGACATCTTCATTTCCCCCCTTTTTTCTTCGAAGCACTGTAAGTATTTTATTGTAATTTATTTTTTTTATTTTAATTTGTTAAAACTGAAATTGTTTTAAAAATAAAAACTGAAACTGATTTTTTTAAAAATATTTAAAAACTGGTTTTCTTGGAATGATTAAAACTGAATTTTTATAAAAGTATAATTTAAAACTGAATTTTATAAAGAAATAAAAACTGAAATGATTTTTAGAAAGTTAAAACCTGATTTTTAAAAAAGAAATAAAAACTGAAATTTTTAGAAAAGAAAGAAAACTGAACTGATTTTAATTAAAAGGTTAAAACAGTTTTTTTTCTAAATGTTTAAAACTGATTCTTTATTTTAAAAAGGTTTTAAAAGATTTGAATTTTTAAAAGGTAAAAGATTTAAACTTTGAAAAGTAAAAGAAAAGATTAGATCTTTGAAATGGAAAAGGCGGAATCTATATAAATAAAAATTCGATTTTTATATATTGAACTTTGAAATAAAAATTCGATTTTTATATATTGAACTTTGAAATAAAAATTCGATTTTTATATATTGAACTTTGAAATAAAAATTCGATTTTTATATATTGAACTTTGAAATAAAAATTCGATTTTTATATATTGAACTTTGAAATAAAAATTCGATTTTTATATATTGAACTTTGAAATAAAAATTCGATTTTTATATATTGAACTTTGAAATAAAAATTCGATTTTTATATATTGAACTTTGAACTAAAAATATGATTTTTATATAATAAACATCGAAGTAAAAATGTGATTTTTATATATTGAATAGCGAAGTAAAAATATGATTTTTATATATTAAACATCGAAGTAAAAATGTGATTTTTATATATTGAATAGCGAAGCAAAAATTCGATTTTTATATATATAGTGACTACGGGCAACGAAGATGGCGATGATGCGATAGCGATGAAGATTTCTATCAATGAAGTGCCGTGGAGCTAGGATAGCAATATGTGAGAATTTCTCACCTTTCACTTTCTTTTTCTAGTTATATATATACTAGGATGCAGACGGTGCTTAGTAGCACCCGACACAATCGTCCACAGACCATGGACTTGTTTGTTTGACTGTTTGGTGATTGATTGCGATATTGGTTTGAATGTGATTTGTGGTGTGAAAAATCGAATCGATAAATTGGTTAGGATTAGACGTGCGCCGTTATAAGGCGAAGGAGTAAGGCTAGGTTAGACTCTTACTCCAAATTTTGTGGTTTGCATAACGAATTGATTTGATTGATGTGTGAATGGCGTGGGCCTTCACTAGACCGGGGATAAGGCTAGGCCTTGTCCCGTTTCTAGTATCGTGCCGTTATGCCGCCGAAATTTTCTAAAATATGTTAGAAAAAAATAAAAATGTCATTTATTGAATAAATGAACTGAAAAGAAAATTCATGTGTTGGAATAAATATTTTATCGTTAAAAATATAGTTTTTAACGTGAATGTGAATAAAATAAAATATTCATTTACAAACCAGACGGTTTGTTTATGTACACTGATTTGACTGATATGGATTGGGACGATAAATTTTACACATCGCCCAACTGCACGAATAAAATATTTTTTTGATTGTTTGAAACCCCACACGGGTGTTGGGATGAAATTTGAAGTTCACTCATCCTGATTGATTAAATATGTCGATCGATTGATTGACAGGCTGTTATAAGCGTTAGATATCTATATTTGATGCTTATACAGTGTAGTGCACTTTGGTTGATGGTTGATTATTTTTCAAGGCTATTATACATGTGTTGTATGAAAATCCATATAATTAACTTTATATGGTAATTGATTGGGCCTCATTCCAGTTTTAAAATAGAAATATTTAAAATAGAAATATTCGAAATGGAATATTTGAAAATGTCAATATATGAAGCCGTGTTGATTAGAGTGACGCCATTTTGACGTGAACGATATTTATATCGATTTTATTCATTTTAAAATGAATATTAAAAAGTAATTTTGAAATCAAATATTTCGAAGTGAATTGAATTGAAAGTGATTTCGAAATGAATTGAATTGAAAACGAATTCAAAGTGAATTGAATTGAAAGTGATTTCAAAATGAATTGAATTGAAAACGAATTCAAAGTGAATTGAAAGTGATTTCGAAATGAATTGAATTGAAAACGAATTCAAAGTGAATTGAATTGAAAACGAATTCAAAGTGAATTGAATTGAAAGTGATTTCAAAATGAATTGAATTGAAAACGAATTCAAAGTGAATTGAATTGAAAACGAATTCAAAGTGAATTGAATTGAAAGTGATTTCAAAATGAATTGAATTGAAAACGAATTCAAAGTGAAGTGAATTGAAAGTGATTTCGAAATGAATTAAATTGAAAACGAATTCAAAGTGAATTGAAAGTGATTTCGAAATGAATTGAATTGAAAACGAATTCAAAGTGAATTGAATTGAAAACGAATTCAAAGTGAATTGAATTGAAAGTGATTTCAAAATGAATTGAATTGAAAACGAATTCAAAGTGAAGTGAATTGAAAGTGATTTCGAAATGAATTGAATTGAAAACGATTTCAAAGTGAATTGAATTGAAAGTGATTTCAAAATGAATTGAATTGAAAACGAATTCAAAGTGAAGTGAATTGAAAGTGATTTCGAAATGAATTGAATTGAAAACGATTTCAAAGTGAATTGAATTGAAAGTGATTTCAAAATGAATTGAATTGAAAACAAATTCAAAATGAATTGAAAACGATTTCGAAATGAATTGAATTGAAAACGATTTCGAAATGAATTGAATTGTGTAATGACCCGCAAATCCGTGCTACCTGAATTGACTAATAACACCACACGTCCAACCCAAATTGCACAGAATACGACTCATTATTAGAAAGAAGTTAGAGGATGAGAAATAGAAAGAAAGAAATATTAGAATAGAAGAAAACGAAGATCACAAACTCACAGCGGAACGAATAAAATATATTATATAACATAAGCTTCGAAATACAAATCTGTTTTGTACATATATACATACCATCATCAGAGTACAACAGTCATTTCTGGAACAGTTATAAACACCTGTTTCCAGATACAAACAAAGTCCACAGCGGAATATATGATAGCCTATAGCTAACCGGTGAAGCCTCCTGCTTCCAGCTCCTTCAAATGAATCTGTGAAATCCCGACTTCTTGACTGCCCGTACAAATTTGGGCACCCAAGAGTTTAGGGAAAACAAACAAAATAAACTCTGGGTCAGTCATGGGACTGGTGTGAGTAAACTCCAACCACTTGTTTAACTTTCAAAACTCTTTTCTAAAGAAAAGGTAATAGTAAGACCAGCCCACACATAAACACGGACGGTTTTTACCTTACTATAACCCAAAACACTTTGATACGAAAATCCAGTGATATTATAATAATGTCTACATCAAATAAATAATCAAATAGCAGAACACTTGCATCTCACGCTCCACATATATAGTATAAAATCAAAAACCCGCATGGCGCTTATTGGAGATTGGATTTCCAACATGACAAGGTATGGAACCACCTTCCGATGATGTATCTCTAGAGAGGAATACACTGGGTTCAACAAGAACATCTTGCAACCCGGCCCACACATGACCGACCACTCATTTCGCTTGAGTGTATCGAATGTATATCACCAACGGTTGGACTCAAACCACCGTTTCCCGAATGGGCAGAATCGATAGATTTAGAAACAAAAGGAATTTCTCCAGATAGGTGATTATACACCCTAATGGGTGCGACCCACATAGCCATGCTGCCTGCCCGATTTTTGTCCTTTCCCGGTTGTTGAGGCCTGAGGCTACGCATACTTACCCTTCATCGATAACACAATCACTTTGAATGCCACATCGTCAGATCCGTTAATCACTAGTTGGGTTTGCACAAATATTCTGGATGTTATGCTAAGGGATAAATCCGTTGCAACCATATATATTCATACAGACCAACACATTTGATCATTGGAAATACTCTGTCAGACATTCGTCCATTTACGTTCGTTCTGGGATTGAACGAAACCGAAGGCACTATTTCTATTACTAGGAAAGCCCTTGCACTTTACTCCGTCTTCAATATATTCAGCATACTTGGTTCGCAACGCTTATGTCGATACAGAGTGGTTCTTCGGATAATAATCCAACCGGTCTCTCCATATTGACAACGATGGTCAAAACTTCGATAGTCTGTGATTTAACTATCGAATAAAAACAAGTGTTCATCCAAACATATCAAACATATCACTGGGCTCTTTAATTAATATTTCATTAATTAAATCACTTTTCCATTTCCTCTATCAATATTTGTTATCCAAATATTTCAATAACCATATTGGCTCTTTTCGCTATTTTTGATTTCGTTTCCTTATCGAATTCTATATATATCGATATATAGATTTCTAATTATCAAATTTCTTAAAAATATTCTAACTCCTTAAATTCCCGGAAAAATTCGCCATAACCTCCCCTGTATCGGGAGCATCGGGAAATTTCAAATAGCTTCCCGGTATCTTCTCCAATCGAAAAGAAAAAGAAAAAGCCAAGCGGCTTGCCGATACGGCGCATAAAATCCATATATGAATTTAAACATGTACCTTATTGTCGAGCACATACATTAAAATCTTCATATACTCCATCCCATATCTGTTTAACACCTGTTCACCTGTTTCCAATTCAATTCAACTCAATCCATTCGTTTTAATTAAATTTTGAATCGTTTGAATTCAGTTCGCTCAATTATTCTTTAATTAGCCTTTTTGCCTATTACACTTCTTTGTTGAACATAACATGTTCGAACAAAATATTTAACTCGTTCATAACCAAATTGAATTTCAATTTCAATTCTAGTTTCCTTTTTGATTCCGAATATAAATTCTCAAATCGAATTCACTTACTTAAGGCCCAATATCCATTCAAAAGTTCCTTAACTAATTTCTATTCAATTTAGTTAATTCCATTCAATAAATCAAAATCTGGTTTCTGTTTCAAAAATCATATTCATTTACACAACTTGAATTCGCATATATTTTACAACTCAACTCTGGAATTTTCTAAATAGAAACTTCGGATAATATTAAATAAACCATTATGGTTTTAAAACGATTATGGCGCTGTTTTTCTGAAAATTTGATTTTGACATATCTCAAAATCTATACGACGAAATCCAGATTTTTCTTCTTCATTGGAAAACTATTATCAAATCGGTCCGGACGTTTCTTGTTTCGAAGAATTCCAACCCCAATTGAGTTCTGTATACTCGACTGAAGTTCGAATCGCTATTTTACGAACTGCAGCGCTGCGGCGAGTTCGTTTTAATTATATTTATAAATATAAACTTCGTTAAATGAATTCAACTCCACTCTAATATACATATATATTTCAAATTCCATTTGAATCTTTACATTTCAAATTCCATAGTTTTAAATCCTGTATTCAAATCCCATTTGAAATCCTTTATTCGAATTCCATTTCAAATTCTTTATTCGAATTCCATTTCAAATCCTCTATTCGAATTCCATTTCAATTCAACTCCTTTCTGAATTTCTATATTTGAAATTCATATTTGAATTTAGATATTCAACTCCATTTTGAATTCCCTTTTTAAATTCAAATATTCAAACCCCATTTGAATTTCTATGTTCAAATCTATTTCCAACTCTATTTGAATTAAAATATTCCAATTTTCTTTCAAACACCATTGAATTCTAAATTCGAATTCATTTACAAATACCATTGAATTCTAAATTCAAATTCATTAGTTAAACTCCACATTTAATTTTCTTGAATCCCAATACCTTAATTTATTCCTTTGAATTTAAATTCCACTTTAAATTCTATCATCAAATCCCTTTTGAATGGTTATATTTGAAAATCATATTTGAGTTTAAATATTTAAACTTCATTTAAATTTCTATTTGAAATCTCATATTTAAATCCCATTGGAATTTCTTTATTCAAACCCATTTGAATTCCTTTGAATTCAAATTCCATCTCAAACCATTTGGATTTCCTATTCTACTTTGAAATCTTATGTTCAAAGTTTATTTCGAATTCCATTTTGAAATTTCTATATTCAAATCCCTATTTGAATTTTCTTTATTTTAAATCCATTTGAACTCCTTTGAATTCAAATTCCATTTTTCATTCTAATCTCGTCTATTCAAATTCTATTTGAACTTCTTATTTGAATTTCTAATATTCAATCCCCTTTTTAAAATTCAAATATTTAAACTCCCTTTTAAAATTCAAATGTTATACTCAAATTTCATTTGAGTTATATATATTTAAAAATTTCATTTCACATCCTGTTTTGAAATTTCATTTCAAAATTCCACTTTCACGCTTGTATTTCTATTTCTGAATTATCAAATGATAATTCTTTTCACTTCATTTATAACTTCGTTATGAAAGAATTATTTATAAACTTCGTTTATAAAGAAACTACTTGTTTTATTTTAAAACAAGTTTATATTTTTATTTCCATTAAAATTCAAATTTCTATTTAAAAATAGAATTTTTTCCTTTTTAAATCTCAAATATCCTTTTTACGATATTTTTAAATATCATTACTTAAGCCCAGTGATATTTAAACACACAAAGCAACCAATTGTTTATTTTTCTAACACATCATATATAACAATATATATGCAAACAAATAAACAAACAGATAATATATTTTTGAGGAATCCAGTTGGATTCCTCCAACCTGTTTTCCTGCATCCACAGATGTTAGCACATAAATAATACCCATTCTGCTTCGTGGCAGAATATCGTGGTATAGAAGGTCATCCACTAATCATAACGTGGGGCGTATAGGGTAATCATCCGCTATGAAACTGCGGGCATCCGCTAATGAGACTGCGGGAATCCAACCAATCAATCAACCCAATATATATATATATAGCCTAAATAACTAATATATATAAAACAACCAGAAATCATTCACACAAGCAACAAACCATTATTTTTAATAAAATAAAAATAATTCTAAAGGTGAGTGAGATTTACTCACCGGCTTTGCAGTTGTCGAATATCCTGTTTATTTCCAAACCATCGACTATGAATCTTCTCGAATGAATTCGCACCTATGATAATATTTATTTAAATTAACTATTAAATAAATAAATACTTTCCTATATTTTTCTTTTAGAGGTTATTAATTGAAACCTTACTTAACAAATAAAATTAAACTAACCTACTTATCTTTAAACACATATATATATATATATGTTAGGTTTTTCTCGAACAAATAAATAACACATTTTAATTGTTTATTTTCTTCCATTTTTATTTATGATCTTTGACATAAATCAACTGATTTCATAAAAGAAACATAACTAAACTAATATCTAAATAAATTCAATTTAAATAGATTACCAATTGTATAAATTAATTTCCTATATTATTTAAAATGAAAATAAAAATTACCTTAATTCTTTTCTGAAATTTCAGAAATAGGAGAAAAGAACAGGCTTCTTCTCCCTCTACAGACAACATCCTCTCAGCCTTTGAAAATGCCGGGATCAACCACATCGATCCCCTGAAATCGTGATACCTGAATACGTCATCATCCCCTCCTGCGAGCACAGTTCAACCCACGGCGACCTCTCATCAACCTCGCGCCCCCTTATAGACATCGCGACCCCCTTCTGGCCACCCACGTGATGAATCCGAACCCCTAAATCCCCAAATCGCGACACAGAAATCCCATACCCCTTCGCGATGCTCGAGTCGAGTTATGGGAAACTCGCGGTTGTTTCGAATTGTAAATCGAAAAGGAACTCGGATGCGGTAAAACGAAGTGGCCATTTTTCTTTGTTTTACTGGAGTTTAGATTTCGGGATTTACTTCGGGTTTCAAATGATGGAAGAAACTGAAGGCGAGGTCTGGTTTTTATAGGAGTGAACTGGGGAACATTCGTACGAGAGGCCATTAAAATTATGTTTGCCTTAGTGATGAAGCTGGGAGACAGAATATACAGCTCGAGAGAGATAGGTTTGCGTTTATAAAATTTTAGGTCGGCCCTGGTATAGTCTTAGGGTGGCTCGAACTGATGTATTTTATTTTTATTTTATTTTGTTTTGATTTAGTTTCTATCCGTTTAATTATATATATTTCGAGGTTCTGAACCGCTATTTAAACGTGACAACCGACATCTCCAATATTTCAACGTTATTTTGAACTCTGTGATTTGATATTGAAATTTAAATTCGAATGTAAATATAAACGGCCATATTAAATTGATATAAAATATTATATTATCAACTAAATATTTAAAACAGTATTAAATATTTAAAATAAATTATTCAAAAATCTGGGTCGTTACATTCTTCCCCCCTTAAAATAATTTCGTCCTCGAAATTGCTAAGGTAGGAAACATGGTACAAATCTATTACTTTTCAAAAATTCACTTATGTTGAAACTCAACTCCTCATATTTCAACAAATCTAATTCCACCAAAACTTTTGGTCTTCCTTCATTCAATTCGAATGATCCACGATCAATCCATTTATATCCAATCTATATTCTATTAAACCAATTCAAATTGATTTTAATCAATTCATTCACTTCGACCCATTTAACTTGTTTAAGTTTAATTCCAGAATTCAAATCCTTGGGTTTCTTTTCAAATCCTTTGAAATACATAAATATATACTTATATTTATTTTCATCTCAATTCAAAACATTTGAATTTTCAATCTACTTGTTTTCTTTCAAAACAAATTTCCATCAAAAACTTTTCTAAGGTAGCAATCCATCACTTAGAACTCGAAAATGAACACTGATGATGTTGCAATCATCATCAGAATTATTTTCCAGCCACTGAAGTGAGTTCAGTGCTTAATCACTTTCAAAATCCACTCAAATATGGTTTTGATTCAAAACCCTTGCAAAACAAAGCTATATTATTTTAATATACTTTAGAAAATATTTTTCAACTCCCCAGGATTTTGAATTCTTAATTCTAATTCTGAATCCAATTCTAATTCATCCCATTTGTATATTTAATTCATATACAAGTTCTATTTGGTTATATATAACCATTTCAATTTTATAATCTCGTTTTATCAACATCCAACACATCCATAAAATTATTCTTTCTATATCAAAATAGAAATTTCGGGTTTAAATTATTTCATTTACCCACTTAAAAACAATATCATGTCGTATTTTCTGTTCAAGTGTTTAGAAATCCCTATCGACTTCGTGGCGTCCCACGATTCGACCAGAATTCATAAACTACTTAACAGACAAGCCAACACAATATAAAACAACTTTTATATCAATTTACAAATACGCTCTCTCGTATATATACGCTCAACTCATTCTAGGGTACTACTGACCCTATCTCTAATGAGCACATACTACACAAGCCTAGGTGTTCGCTTAACCTAAGCTCCGATACCACTGTAATGACCCGCAAATCCGTGCTACCTGAATTGACTAATAACACCACACGTCCAACCCAAATTGCACAGAATACGACTCATTATTAGAAAGAAGTTAGAGGATGAGAAATAGAAAGAAAGAAATATTAGAATAGAAGAAAACGAAGATCACAAACTCACAGCGGAACGAATAAAATATATTATATAACATAAGCTTCGAAATACAAATCTGTTTTGTACATATATACATACCATCATCAGAGTACAACAGTCATTTCTGGAACAGTTATAAACACCTGTTTCCAGATACAAACAAAGTCCACAGCGGAATATATGATAGCCTATAGCTAACCGGTGAAGCCTCCTGCTTCCAGCTCCTTCAAATGAATCTGTGAAATCCCGACTTCTTGACTGCCCGTACAAATTTGGGCACCCAAGAGTTTAGGGAAAACAAACAAAATAAACTCTGGGTCAGTCATGGGACTGGTGTGAGTAAACTCCAACCACTTGTTTAACTTTCAAAACTCTTTTCTAAAGAAAAGGTAATAGTAAGACCAGCCCACACATAAACACGGACGGTTTTTACCTTACTATAACCCAAAACACTTTGATACGAAAATCCAGTGATATTATAATAATGTCTACATCAAATAAATAATCAAATAGCAGAACACTTGCATCTCACGCTCCACATATATAGTATAAAATCAAAAACCCGCATGGCGCTTATTGGAGATTGGATTTCCAACATGACAAGGTATGGAACCACCTTCCGATGATGTATCTCTAGAGAGGAATACACTGGGTTCAACAAGAACATCTTGCAACCCGGCCCACACATGACCGACCACTCATTTCGCTTGAGTGTATCGAATGTATATCACCAACGGTTGGACTCAAACCACCGTTTCCCGAATGGGCAGAATCGATAGATTTAGAAACAAAAGGAATTTCTCCAGATAGGTGATTATACACCCTAATGGGTGCGACCCACATAGCCATGCTGCCTGCCCGATTTTTGTCCTTTCCCGGTTGTTGAGGCCTGAGGCTACGCATACTTACCCTTCATCGATAACACAATCACTTTGAATGCCACATCGTCAGATCCGTTAATCACTAGTTGGGTTTGCACAAATATTCTGGATGTTATGCTAAGGGATAAATCCGTTGCAACCATATATATTCATACAGACCAACACATTTGATCATTCGAAATACTCTGTCAGACATTCGTCCATTTACGTTCGTTCTGGGATTGAACGAAACCGAAGGCACTATTTCTATTACTAGGAAAGCCCTTGCACTTTACTCCGTCTTCAATATATTCAGCATACTTGGTTCGCAACGCTTATGTCGATACAGAGTGGTTCTTCGGATAATAATCCAACCGGTCTCTCCATATTGACAACGATGGTCAAAACTTCGATAGTCTGTGATTTAACTATCGAATAAAAACAAGTGTTCATCCAAACATATCAAACATATCACTGGGCTCTTTAATTAATATTTCATTAATTAAATCACTTTTCCATTTCCTCTATCAATATTTGTTATCCAAATATTTCAATAACCATATTGGCTCTTTTCGCTATTTTTGATTTCGTTTCCTTATCGAATTCTATATATATCGATATATAGATTTCTAATTATCAAATTTCTTAAAAATATTCTAACTCCTTAAATTCCCGGAAAAATTCGCCATAACCTCCCCTGTATCGGGAGCATCGGGAAATTTCAAATAGCTTCCCGGTATCTTCTCCAATCGAAAAGAAAAAGAAAAAGCCAAGCGGCTTGCCGATACGGCGCATAAAATCCATATATGAATTTAAACATGTACCTTATTGTCGAGCACATACATTAAAATCTTCATATACTCCATCCCATATCTGTTTAACACCTGTTCACCTGTTTCCAATTCAATTCAACTCAATCCATTCGTTTTAATTAAATTTTGAATCGTTTGAATTCAGTTCGCTCAATTATTCTTTAATTAGCCTTTTTGCCTATTACACTTCTTTGTTGAACATAACATGTTCGAACAAAATATTTAACTCGTTCATAACCAAATTGAATTTCAATTTCAATTCTAGTTTCCTTTTTGATTCCGAATATAAATTCTCAAATCGAATTCACTTACTTAAGGCCCAATATCCATTCAAAAGTTCCTTAACTAATTTCTATTCAATTTAGTTAATTCCATTCAATAAATCAAAATCTGGTTTCTGTTTCAAAAATCATATTCATTTACACAACTTGAATTCGCATATATTTTACAACTCAACTCTGGAATTTTCTAAATAGAAACTTCGGATAATATTAAATAAACCATTATGGTTTTAAAACGATTATGGCGCTGTTTTTCTGAAAATTTGATTTTGACATATCTCAAAATCTATACGACGAAATCCAGATTTTTCTTCTTCATTGGAAAACTATTATCAAATCGGTCCGGACGTTTCTTGTTTCGAAGAATTCCAACCCCAATTGAGTTCTGTATACTCGACTGAAGTTCGAATCGCTATTTTACGAACTGCAGCGCTGCGGCGAGTTCGTTTTAATTATATTTATAAATATAAACTTCGTTAAATGAATTCAACTCCACTCTAATATACATATATATTCATATATATTTCAAATTCCATTTGAATCTTTACATTTCAAATTCCATAGTTTTAAATCCTGTATTCAAATCCCATTTGAAATCCTTTATTCGAATTCCATTTCAAATTCTTTATTCGAATTCCATTTCAAATCCTCTATTCGAATTCCATTTCAATTCAACTCCTTTCTGAATTTCTATATTTGAAATTCATATTTGAATTTAGATATTCAACTCCATTTTGAATTCCCTTTTTAAATTCAAATATTCAAACCCCATTTGAATTTCTATGTTCAAATCTATTTCCAACTCTATTTGAATTAAAATATTCCAATTTTCTTTCAAACACCATTGAATTCTAAATTCGAATTCATTTACAAATACCATTGAATTCTAAATTCAAATTCATTAGTTAAACTCCACATTTAATTTTCTTGAATCCCAATACCTTAATTTATTCCTTTGAATTTAAATTCCACTTTAAATTCTATCATCAAATCCCTTTTGAATGGTTATATTTGAAAATCATATTTGAGTTTAAATATTTAAACTTCATTTAAATTTCTATTTGAAATCTCATATTTAAATCCCATTGGAATTTCTTTATTCAAACCCATTTGAATTCCTTTGAATTCAAATTCCATCTCAAACCATTTGGATTTCCTATTCTACTTTGAAATCTTATGTTCAAAGTTTATTTCGAATTCCATTTTGAAATTTCTATATTCAAATCCCTATTTGAATTTTCTTTATTTTAAATCCATTTGAACTCCTTTGAATTCAAATTCCATTTTTCATTCTAATCTCGTCTATTCAAATTCTATTTGAACTTCTTATTTGAATTTCTAATATTCAATCCCCTTTTTAAAATTCAAATATTTAAACTCCCTTTTAAAATTCAAATGTTATACTCAAATTTCATTTGAGTTATATATATTTAAAAATTTCATTTCACATCCTGTTTTGAAATTTCATTTCAAAATTCCACTTTCACGCTTGTATTTCTATTTCTGAATTATCAAATGATAATTCTTTTCACTTCATTTATAACTTCGTTATGAAAGAATTATTTATAAACTTCGTTTATAAAGAAACTACTTGTTTTATTTTAAAACAAGTTTATATTTTTATTTCCATTAAAATTCAAATTTCTATTTAAAAATAGAATTTTTTCCTTTTTAAATCTCAAATATCCTTTTTACGATATTTTTAAATATCATTACTTAAGCCCAGTGATATTTAAACACACAAAGCAACCAATTGTTTATTTTTCTAACACATCATATATAACAATATATATGCAAACAAATAAACAAACAGATAATATATTTTTGAGGAATCCAGTTGGATTCCTCCAACCTGTTTTCCTGCATCCACAGATGTTAGCACATAAATAATACCCATTCTGCTTCGTGGCAGAATATCGTGGTATAGAAGGTCATCCACTAATCATAGCGTGGGGCGTATAGGGTAATCATCCGCTATGAAACTGCGGGCATCCGCTAATGAGACTGCGGGAATCCAACCAATCAATCAACCCAATATATATATATATAGCCTAAATAACTAATATATATAAAACAACCAGAAATCATTCACACAAGCAACAAACCATTATTTTTAATAAAATAAAAATAATTCTAAAGGTGAGTGAGATTTACTCACCGGCTTTGCAGTTGTCGAATATCCTGTTTATTTCCAAACCATCGACTATGAATCTTCTCGAATGAATTCGCACCTATGATAATATTTATTTAAATTAACTATTAAATAAATAAATACTTTCCTATATTTTTCTTTTAGAGGTTATTAATTGAAACCTTACTTAACAAATAAAATTAAACTAACCTACTTATCTTTAAACACATATATATATATATATATGTTAGGTTTTTCTCGAACAAATAAATAACACATTTTAATTGTTTATTTTCTTCCATTTTTATTTATGATCTTTGACATAAATCAACTGATTTCATAAAAGAAACATAACTAAACTAATATCTAAATAAATTCAATTTAAATAGATTACCAATTGTATAAATTAATTTCCTATATTATTTAAAATGAAAATAAAAATTACCTTAATTCTTTTCTGAAATTTCAGAAATAGGAGAAAAGAACAGGCTTCTTCTCCCTCTACAGACAACATCCTCTCAGCCTTTGAAAATGCCGGGATCAACCACATCGATCCCCTGAAATCGTGATACCTGAATACGTCATCATCCCCTCCTGCGAGCACAGTTCAACCCACGGCGACCTCTCATCAACCTCGCGCCCCCTTATAGACATCGCGACCCCCTTCTGGCCACCCACGTGATGAATCCGAACCCCTAAATCCCCAAATCGCGACACAGAAATCCCATACCCCTTCGCGATGCTCGAGTCGAGTTATGGGAAACTCGCGGTTGTTTCGAATTGTAAATCGAAAAGGAACTCGGATGCGGTAAAACGAAGTGGCCATTTTTCTTTGTTTTACTGGAGTTTAGATTTCGGGATTTACTTCGGGTTTCAAATGATGGAAGAAACTGAAGGCGAGGTCTGGTTTTTATAGGAGTGAACTGGGGAACATTCGTACGAGAGGCCATTAAAATTATGTTTGCCTTAGTGATGAAGCTGGGAGACAGAATATACAGCTCGAGAGAGATAGGTTTGCGTTTATAAAATTTTAGGTCGGCCCTGGTATAGTCTTAGGGTGGCTCGAACTGATGTATTTTATTTTTATTTTATTTTGTTTTGATTTAGTTTTTATCCGTTTAATTATATATATTTCGAGGTTCTGAACCGCTATTTAAACGTGACAACCGACATCTCCAATATTTCAACGTTATTTTGAACTCTATGATTTGATATTGAAATTTAAATTCGAATGTAAATATAAACGGCCATATTAAATTGATATAAAATATTATATTATCAACTAAATATTTAAAACAGTATTAAATATTTAAAATAAATTATTCAAAAATCTGGGTCGTTACAAATTGAAAACGATTTCGAAATGAATTGAATTGAAAACGAATTCAAATTGAATTGAAAACGAATTCAAATGAATTCAAATTGAATTGAAATTTGAATTGAATAGAAATGAATTTTGAAACGAATTTATAGAGAAGAATTCAATTTTGCTTTGAATTGAGATGGAAGTTGAAATAGATTTTGAAACAAATTTTAAAACTATTTATATAATTCGTTTTAAATAGAAATCGATGAAGTATATATTATATATATTATATATATAATATAATGGCCTGAATAGAACGCGCCGCGCCGCGGCAGTTCGCGAATTTCGACCATTGATTTCAAATGGACGTTACGGGAGATCCGACCGTCGGATTCTCCTAAAACCGGAACCGTTGGGTTCGTACCGAAAAGAGCTTTCTAGCGAATGTTAGAAATTTGAAATCTAACGGTTGGATTTGGAATTATGTCCAAATCAAATTTGAAAAAGGTCGCTGTAAGTGTAGTTCGATGGCCGTTGATGGAAATCGACTGTATGGGCCTTGATAAAATTATTAAAAATAGTAATAATTTGTGTAAAATCATAAGAAATGATTTGTGAAGATTTGGGATGAAAAACTCCATATTTGAAAAGATAAAAATAGATTTTTATCGAAATGAACTAGTTTTGAACTAGAATTATAATTCTATTTATTTTTAAATAAATAAATTGAATTTGAAAAGGGTTTTGAAAATAACCAAAATTTCCAATGATTGCATTGGAGTGGATTTGAATCGAAATTGTCTTCAGAATATTTCGATGTTGAAATTCGTGATTATACAGATGTTGTTATGGAAATTTGAAAGATATATATTTATATCGTTATTTCCAATACGACATTTGTTAGTCGTAGGATTTGATGTTGAATATAAGCCGATATATTTTCTATTCAGAGCCTTGTATTGAATATCAAATGTGATTTGGGTTTGTCGTGAATGGTGTCTTCACTAACACTGTTCTTGAGCCCAGTTGAGAAAAGGTTAAATCTTTTTATTTAGATTTAATGAAGTGTGCCAATTAAACGATATTTAATTGGAATTGAATTGGTATTGATTTTTGGGTTTATCGTGAACAGTGTTTTAAATAACACTTGTTCTTTAACCCGATAATTAATGGAATGTGATTTTGGGTTTATCGTGAACCGTGTTTTAAATGACACTGATTCTTTAACCCAGTTAAAGATTAAAACTAAGTGGAGTTTTAATGAATCTTTAATTAGATTGAAATGATCGAAAATGGAGTATCACCAGTTTTGCTCCAGGCGATGGTTAAATCTTTAATTAGATTTAAACGTGAAATGGTAATTGAATTTACCGATAACACCGTGGTGTTAGATATGAAGTATAACCAGTTTTACTTCATGGGATGAATAGGTTGGGATTGGGAAATATAATAAATGATTACTTCGGTGTGGTTCGCTAATCCCGACTAGTTTGAATTGATATTCAAGGGAGATTAAAGAATTTATCTTGGATAAAATTAATGGGAACTTTTCCCAAAGTATAGGAATATTCGAATAAAAGAATATTCTGAATTGGAATGAGGCGTATGTTGTGTTTGTGTAACACTTTTATAATATATACGCGAGTTATTCAGAAAGACCGGGTTTATCCCATTCTGAATAACTGATTCGTCGTGGTGTCGAAGATGAAGACGGTGGTCGAAGACCGGAAGTCTTCACGTCGTTTGGGTGATTACTGATGATCTTGATTGGGCTGTACACCCAAGAAGATGGAAACAGTTTGTGATCGTCCAGACGTACTTGGAGATCGATGGATATGCGAGGTACTAGGTGCCTCCGGTTTCGTTCAGACCCAGAACGGACTTGTAAATGGACTGTGTGTCTGACATTGGATTTTAGTCTGTGTGATTGATCTCTATTAAATATATATCTGTTTGGCGGCAGAGAATTTATTCTCTTGCTTAACGCCCTTCTCTGAGACGTACGAGCTCAGGGGTTATATATTGATGGATATCAAACGCATGGAGTGAATTGCCTGTGTGGCATGCCTAAGTGGCAATTGATCGAGGCTTCTGTTGAAAAGCAAAGTCTTGTGGTGATGATCAAAGCACAGCCTGTGTGGCACAGCTTTGTGTAACGTGAATTCGCGAGCCTCGCACCCCGGTTGTGAACCAAAAACGGGAGAGGACGTCAGGGAGGGCATGCGTTTCTTTCTAGCTAGAAGTGGCGTCAGTGGTTTTACACGCCCTGACGAGTTTGACTTATGTGATTGTTGCTGTTGCGAGGCGCCTCGGTTATATCGGTTTCGGCCGATGCATCCTGGTCGGCAGACGGACCAGACTTGCACCCCATAGGGTGGGGAGACGCATGTTCAGGGTTTAAGTTTAATCCACATCGGTGGACTGGCCCTGAGGATCCAAGGGACACTCGAGCTCTGTTCCTGAGACATGGTAGGCTAGATTGTCTCGAATCGGTTGAGGACTATATTTTGCCTCGGTTCATAGACGGAAATCCAATTTCCAAATACGTGACATTTGCGGTTTTATTTGTAGAGCCTAGTATGGCGACATAGTGGGATGGGGCACTCATGCCGCCTATGATTGATACTTATGATTTGAAGTGTTTTATACACTATGCACTTATAATAGTATCAAATGATTTGTTTTAAACGTATCAAGCATTCTTTGGCTGTTATAAGGGAAAACCCTATCCTCGGCTGCGTTGCATTGTGTGATGGGACCTGGGTCTTATAACAGCTTCATTTTTCTTTATTTAGCATTGCGCTGTTTGTTTTATGCACTGGTATTCTTGGGAGGAAACCCGTTCCGTGTCATACGGCGTGGTCCCTTGATTTACCTAACTTTAAAATAAAGATTAACTGTTTTAGTTCTCACACCAGTCCCATGACTGACCTGGAGTTTATTGTTTTAACCTAAACTCTGGGTGCCCTTATTTTGACACGGGCAGCTAGTAGTTTTGGTTTTGCAGATTTATATTCACAGGATCCTGGTTTACAGCTGGAACGATATCCGGAAAGCTTTGTATCCGTATATCTCATTCTAGTTGTGTATTGTATTATTTTTCCACTGCGATGTATTTAAATGTAATTTAAATCTCTGATATTTCTGTGTAATATTTATTCATTTATACTCTGTATATTCTTGTAATCTGATGCATTGTTGTAATATACAATGAAATGTTCTTCTGCATGCGTTCTGTTTTGTCCTGTTCTCAAACGATAGGGCGTTTCGAACGGCCTGGATCGGTTTAGCGACTGGTTCGGACCGAGCGAAATTCCTTGTTCGTCACACGTGGTATCAGAGCTTTGGTTTACAAAGCTCAGAGAACAAGACACATTAGAACCATACGAAAGGATTCATCAGATATTGGGTTAGTAATATCCAATTAGAATGACTCGCTAGAGATGGGATCAGTAGTATCCTAGAACGAGTGTGAAGAGTATATTTTTAAAATGAAAACAAACTTTTGTTTTGAAAATTAAATCAATTATTCGTATTTGATTATCTATTTATATTGATGTGGACAATCCAGTATATATAGATTTTGCGTATACGTCTGATCCGCGTGTATTCGAAATTTTAATATACTGGATAGATATAGAATTACACTCTAATCGCCCGGAGATGATTTTGATGATGGAGCTCCATCATTAGAATTTATGTTCGAGTGACGAAAGTGGGCTTTCTATATATTTCCTATTGACTGGTGTGAGAACCAAAATTAGATAGGGCCTATTGTTGTGATTTGGCATCAAAAATCTGATTTTTGACTATATATATCAAATTATGAATTTGAAACTCTAATCCACTAACTGATTGATGTTTGTGTTGTTTGTTTATTTGTTTGCTAATTTTTAGCAATTTAGCCTAATTGAATCAAATATTGAACTGTATTGAAAATTGGTCGCATTTGCTTGCATATACATATATATCATTGAACAGGTCATAGCAAGGAGGCTAGAGCAGAGAATAAAATTTGTTTGCCCGACAAATAGGTACATGTTTACTACATAATTTACTGTTTTGTTTGGGTGATGATGATTTTGTGAGCCTATTGGCCAGCCGTTTGGCTTTTTCTTTTTCTTTTTGAGATCTGAAGGACCGGGGAAGCTATTTGAAATTCCCCGATGCTCCCATTGCAGGGGAGGTTATGGCGAAATTTTTCGAAAATTTAGGGTGTTAGCCAAATTTTTGAAATTTTGAAAATTCTCAGAAACTAAAAAGTTGGAGAATGGAAGCCAGATCGAATGTAGAGCTGAATAATCAAACCACTTTCGACTTAGTTCCTTTTCGGGGACGAAAAGTTTTAAGTGGGGGAGATTGTAACAACCCGTAAAATGCGAGCCAGTTTGAAATTTTTATTTTGGCAATTTTAGTGGATTTAGAATATTTAAAATAGATTATTTTAAATAATATCGACGAGAAATTTATTTTGAATATAATTCGAACGTATATATTATACGCGTCGTCGTTAGAATATAAATATTTATATATAATTATAAATAGAATTGAAAATGGCGCGGTAGTTCGATAATTCGATTACAAACTTCAATTGAATGTACCGGGTGCAAAACAATCCGGATTTTAGTGAAACCAAAAATAATGGAATCTAATAGTGAATTTCTTTCCAACGAATCCGAAAAATCAAAAGTTCGTAGCGGGAATCAAAAGATATGTCCAGTTGAAAATTCTGAATAGTCGCTATGGAATTCAGGCCCTTAAAAATGGACATTTTACAAACGACCTCGGATTTCGACGAAACCAGTTTTGTTGGGTCCGTGGTGTCAAGTTATTGCTAGATTCCAAATTTCATAATTTTTCGAATCAATATGTGAGCGTGGCAAAGGAAAACGCGTTTGACCAGTTTCAGTTGATTTTAATCGACTGGAAATTGGCCATTTTTCAAACGGTCTCAGAATTCGACGAAACTAGTTTTGTTAGGACCGTATCGTCAATACGAAGCTAGAAAATATTTTTCTGGAATTTTTCTAGTTAGTATGTGACCCCGATAATTTGAAATGTACGTTTAAAATTCAATATAGTGATTTGAATGTAAATTCAAAAGGGAACTGATTGTAACGATCAAATCAGCTTGCGAGACATATCCCATTGTGTTCGGAATGGGGGTTAAACGCTATGGACGACAGGCGGTGGGCCTCGTTTCGAGGTCGTATGTAAAAGTCAACCGTTTTGCAAAATTAAATAATTAAATAATAATAAAAATAAAATTTTAAATTCCCCCCCCCCCCTTTATCTTCGTTTTGCCCCCCCCCCCCCGTTCACTTTTATTTCAGATAAAAAAAAAAGAAGAAAGAAAAGAAAAGACGGACGGAGGAACCCCGAGCGCCACCGCCTCCAGACATCGCCGCCGTACCTCGAAGCCGCTCCCCCCTCCATCGATCGAAGACGACGAAGCCCCCCCCCCCAAATCGCGCTAGCTCCGACGAAGCCCCCCGTCTCGACGTCTGCGAAGACCCCCCCCCCCCCCCCAGAAGTGCCGCCGACGACATCTTCATTTCCCCCCTTTTTTCTTCGAAGCACTGTAAGTATTTTATTGTAATTTATTTTTTTTATTTTAATTTGTTAAAACTGAAATTGTTTTAAAAATAAAAACTGAAACTGATTTTTTTAAAAATATTTAAAAACTGGTTTTCTTGGAATGATTAAAACTGAATTTTTATAAAAGTATAATTTAAAACTGAATTTTATAAAGAAATAAAAACTGAAATGATTTTTAGAAAGTTAAAACCTGATTTTTAAAAAAGAAATAAAAACTGAAATTTTTAGAAAAGAAAGAAAACTGAACTGATTTTAATTAAAAGGTTAAAACAGTTTTTTTTCTAAATGTTTAAAACTGATTCTTTATTTTAAAAAGGTTTTAAAAGATTTGAATTTTTAAAAGGTAAAAGATTTAAACTTTGAAAAGTAAAAGAAAAGATTAGATCTTTGAAATGGAAAAGGCGGAATCTATATAAATAAAAATTCGATTTTTATATATTGAACTTTGAAATAAAAATTCGATTTTTATATATTGAACTTTGAAATAAAAATTCGATTTTTATATATTGAACTTTGAAATAAAAATTCGATTTTTATATATTGAACTTTGAAATAAAAATTCGATTTTTATATATTGAACTTTGAAATAAAAATTCGATTTTTATATATTGAACTTTGAAATAAAAATTCGATTTTTATATATTGAACTTTGAACTAAAAATATGATTTTTATATATTAAACATCGAAGTAAAAATGTGATTTTTATATATTGAATAGCGAAGTAAAAATATGATTTTTATATATTAAACATCGAAGTAAAAATGTGATTTTTATATATTGAATAGCGAAGTAAAAATTCGATTTTTATATATATAGTGACTACGGGCAACGAAGATGGCGATGATGCGATAGCGATGAAGATTTCTATCAATGAAGTGTCGTGGAGCTAGGATAGCAATATGTGAGAATTTCTCACCTTTCACTTTCTTTTTCTAGTTATATATATACGAGGATGCAGACGGTGCTTAGTAGCACCCGACACAATCGTCCACAGACCATGGACTTGTTTGTTTGACTGTTTGGTGATTGATTGCGATATTGGTTTGAATGTGATTTGTGGTGTGAAAAATCGAATCGATAAATTGGTTAGGATTAGACGTGCGCCGTTATAAGGCGAAGGAGTAAGGCTAGGTTAGACTCTTACTCCAAATTTTGTGGTTTGCATAACGAATTGATTTGATTGATGTGTGAATGGCGTGGGCCTTCACTAGACCGGGGATAAGGCTAGGCCTTGTCCCGTTTCTAGTATCGTGCCGTTATGCCGCCGAAATTTTCTAAAATATGTTAGAAAAAAATAAAAATGTCATTTATTGAATAAATGAACTGAAAAGAAATTTCATGTGTTGGAATAAATATTTTATCGTTAAAAATATAGTTTTTAACGTGAATGTGAATAAAATAAAATATTCATTTACAAACTAGACGGTTTGTTTATGTACACTGATTTGACTGATATGGATTGGGACGATAAATTTTACACATCGCCCAACTGCACGAATAAAATATTTGTTTGATTGTTTGAAACCCCACACGGGTGTTGGGATGAAATTTGAAGTTCACTCATCCTGATTGATTAAATATGTCGATCGATTGATTGACAGGCTGTTATAAGCGTTAGATATCTATATTTGATGCTTATACAGTGTAGTGCACTTTGGTTGATGGTTGATTATTTTTCAAGGCTATTATACATGTGTTGTATGAAAATCCATATAATTAACTTTATATGGTAATTGATTGGGCCTCATTCCAGTTTTAAAATAGAAATATTTAAAATAGAAATATTCGAAATGGAATATTTGAAAATGTCAATATATGAAGCCGTGTTGATTAGAGTGACGCCATTTTGACGTGAACGATATTTATATCGATTTTATTCATTTTAAAATGAATATTAAAAAGTAATTTTGAAATCAAATATTTCGAAGTGAATTGAATTGAAAGTGATTTCGAAATGAATTGAATTGAAAACGAATTCAAAGTGAATTGAATTGAAAGTGATTTCAAAATGAATTGAATTGAAAACGAATTCAAAGTGAATTGAAAGTGATTTCGAAATGAATTGAATTGAAAACGAATTCAAAGTGAATTGAATTGAAAACGAATTCAAAGTGAATTGAATTGAAAGTGATTTCAAAATGAATTGAATTGAAAACGAATTCAAAGTGAAGTGAATTGAAAGTGATTTCGAAATGAATTGAATTGAAAACGAATTCAAAGTGAATTGAAAGTGATTTCGAAATGAATTGAATTGAAAACGAATTCAAAGTGAATTGAATTGAAAACGAATTCAAAGTGAATTGAATTGAAAGTGATTACAAAATGAATTGAATTGAAAACGAATTCAAAGTGAAGTGAATTGAAAGTGATTTCGAAATGAATTGAATTGAAAACGATTTCAAAGTGAATTGAATTGAAAGTGATTTCAAAATGAATTGAATTGAAAACGAATTCAAAGTGAAGTGAATTGAAAGTGATTTCGAAATGAATTGAATTGAAAACGATTTCAAAGTGAATTGAATTGAAAGTGATTTCAAAATGAATTGAATTGAAAACAAATTCAAAATGAATTGAAAACGATTTCGAAATGAATTGAATTGAAAACGATTTCGAAATGAATTGAATTGAAAACGATTTCGAAATGAATTGAATTGAAAACGAATTCAAATTGAATTGAAAACGAATTCAAATGAATTCAAATTGAATTGAAATTTGAATTGAATAGAAATGAATTTTGAAACGAATTTATAGAGAAGAATTCAATTTTGCTTTGAATTGAGATGGAAGTTGAAATAGATTTTGAAACGAATTTTAAAACTATTTATATAATTCGTTTTAAATAGAAATCGACGAAGTATATATTATATATATTATATATATAATATAATGGCCTGAATAGAACGCGCCGCGCCGCGGCAGTTCGCGAATTTCGACCATTGATTTCAAATGGACGTTACGGGAGATCCGACCGTCGGATTCTCCTAAAACCGGAATTGTTGGGTTCGTATCGAAAAGAGATTTCTAGCGAATGTTAGAAATTTGAAATCTAACGGTTGGATTTGGAATTATGTCCAAATCAAATTTGAAAAAGGTCGCTGTAAGTGCAGTTCGATGGCCGTTGATGGAAATCGACTGTATGGGCCTTGATAAAATTATTAAAAATAGTAATAATTTGTGTAAAATCATAAGAAATGATTTGTGAAGATTTGGGATGAAAAACTCCATATTTGAAAAGATAAAAATAGATTTTTATCGAAATGAACTAGTTTTGAACTAGAATTATAATTCTATTTATTTTTAAATAAATAAATTGAATTTGAAAAGGGTTTTGAAAATAACCAAAATTTCCAATGATTGCATTGGAGTGGATTTGAATCGAAATTGTCTTCAGAATATTTCGATGTTGAAATTCGTGATTATACAGATGTTGTTATGGAAATTTGAAAGATATATATTTATATCGTTATTTCCAATACGACATTTGTTAGTCGTAGGATTTGATGTTGAATATAAGCCGATATATTTTCTATTCAGAGCCTTGTATTGAATATCAAATGTGATTTGGGTTTGTCGTGAATGGTGTCCTCACTAACACTGTTCTTGAGCCCAGTTGAGAAAAGATTAAATCTTTTTATTTAGATTTAATGAAGTGTGCCAATTAAACGATATTTAATTGGAATTGAATTGGTATTGATTTTTGGGTTTATCGTGAACAGTGTTTTAAATAACACTTGTTCTTTAACCCGATAATTAATGGAATGTGATTTTGGGTTTATCGTGAACCGTGTTTTAAATGACACTGATTCTTTAACCCAGTTAAAGATTAAAACTAAGTGGAGTTTTAATGAATCTTTAATTAGATTGAAATGATCGAAAATGGAGTATCACCAGTTTTGCTCCAGGCGATGGTTAAATCTTTAATTAGATTTAAACGTGAAATGGTAATTGAATTTACCGATAACACCGTGGTGTTAGATATGAAGTATAACCAGTTTTACTTCATGGGATGAATAGGTTGGGATTGGGAAATAAAATAAATGATTACTTCGGTGTGGTTCGCTAATCCCGACTAGTTTGAATTGATTAACAAGGGAGATTAAAGAATTTATCTTGGATAAAATTAATGGGAACTTTTCCCAAAGTATAGGAATATTCGAATAAAAGAATATTCTGAATTGGAATGAGGCGTATGTTGTGTTTGTGTAACACTTTTATAATATATACGCGAGTTATTCAGAAAGACCGGGTTTGTCCCATTCTGAATAACTGATTCGACGTGGTGTCGAAGATGAAGACGGTGGTCGAAGACCGGAAGTCTTCACGTCGTTTGGGTGATTACTGATGATCTTGATTGGGCTGTACACCCAAGAAGATGGAAACAGTTTGTGATCGTCCAGACGTACTTGGAGATCGATGGATATGCGAGGTACTAGGTGCCTCCGGTTTCATTCAGACCCAGAACGGACTTGTAAATGGACTGTGTGTCTGACATTGGATTTTAGTCTGTGTGATTGATCTCTATTAAATATATATCTGTTTGGCGGCAGAGAATTTATTCTCTTGCTTAACGCCCTTCTCTGAGACGTACGAGCTCAGGGGTTATATATTGATGGATATCAAACGCATGGAGTGAATTGCCTGTGTGGCATGCCTAAGTGGCAATTGATCGAGGCTTCTGTTGAAAAGCAAAGTCTTGTGGTGATGATCAAAGCACAGCCTGTGTGGCACAGCTTTGTGTAACGTGAATTCGCGAGCCTCGCACCCCGGTTGTGAACCAAAAACGGGAGAGGACGTCAGGGAGGGCATGCGTTTCTTTCTAGCTAGAAGTGGCGTCAGTGGTTTTACACGCCCTGACGAGTTTGACTTATGTGGTTGTTGCTGTTGCAAGGCGCCTCGGTTATATCGGTTTCGGCCGATGCATCCTGGTCGGCAGACGCACCAGACTTGCACCCCATAGGGTGGGGAGACACATGTTCAGGGTTTAAGTTTAATCCACATCGGTGGACTGGCCCTGAGGATCCAAGGGACACTCGAGCTCTGTTCCTGAGACATGGTAGGCTAGATTGTCTCGAATCGGTTGAGGACTATCTTTTGCCTCGGTTCATAGACGGAAATCCAATTTCCAAATACGTGACATTTGCGGTTTTATTTGTAGAGCCTAGTATGGCGACATAGTGGGATGGGGCACTCATGCCGCCTATGATTGATACTTATGATTTGAAGTGTTTTATACACTATGCACTTATAATAGTATCAAATGATTTGTTTTAAACGTATCAAGCATTCTTTGGCTGTTATAAGGGAAAACCCTATCCTCGGCTGCGTTGCATTGTGTGATGGGACCTGGGTCTTATAACAGCTTCATTTTTCTTTATTTAGCATTGCGCTGTTTGTTTTATGCACTGGTATTCTTGGGAGGAAACCCGTTCCGTGTCATACGGCGTGGTCCCTTGATTTACCTAACTTTAAAATAAAGATTAACTGTTTTAGTTCTCACACCAGTCCCATGACTGACCTGGAGTTTATTGTTTTAACCTAAACTCTGGGTGCCCTTATTTTGACACGGGCAGCTAGTAGTTTTGGTTTTGCAGATTTATATTCACAGGATCCTGGTTTACAGCTGGAACGATATCCGGAAAGCTTTGTATCCGTATATCTCATTCTAGTTGTGTATTGTATTATTTTTCCGCTGCGATGTATTTAAATGTTATTTAAATCTCTGATATTTCTGTGTAATATTTATTCATTTATACTCTGTATATTCTTGTAATCTGATGCATTGTTGTAATATACAATGAAATGTTCTTCTGCATGCGTTCTGTTTTGTCCTGTTCTCAAACGATAGGGCGTTTCGAACGGCCTGGATCGGTTTAGCGACTGGTTCGGACCGAGCGAAATTCCTTGTTCGTCACACTTTCCCGATTGGAATGAGGCCCAATCAATCACCATATAACGTTAATTATATGGATTCCATACAACACATGTATATAATAGCCATAATAAACAATCAAACATCAACCAAAGTGCACTACACTGTATAAGCATCAAATATAGATATCCTACGCTTATAACAGCCTGTCAATCAATCGATCGACATATTTAATCAATCAGGATGAATGAACTTCAAATTTCATCCCAACACCCGTGTGGGGTTTCAAACAATCAAACACAGATTTTTAGTTGTGCAGTTGGGCGATGTGTAAAATTTATCGACCCATTCAATATCAGTCAAATCAGTGTATATAAACAAATCGGCCGATTTGTTTATAAATATTTATTTATTCACTTTCACGTTAAAAATTATATTTTTAACGACAAAAATATTTACTTCAACACTTGAATTTCTATTCAGTTCATTTATACTATAAAAATGATATTTTTATTTTTCTAACATATTTTAGAAAATTTCGGCGGCATAACGGCACGATACTAGAAACGGGACGAGGCCTAGCCTTATCCCCGGTCTAGTGAAGGCCCACGCCATTCACACATCAATCAAATCAATTTTATTTCACCAAACAATTCAGTTCAAACCAAATAATCTAACCAACTACACAACCAAACAATTTAACAAACAAGCCATCCATGGTCTGTGGATGACGGGTGTCGGGTGCTACTAAGCACCGTCTGCATCCTAGTATAAATTTATATAACTAGAAAAGAAAAGTTAAAGTGAGAAGTTCTCACCAATAGCTATCCAACTTCACGACACTTCTTCGACAGAAATCTTCATCGTTATCCCATCTTCGTCATCTTCGCTGTCCGTAGTCACTATATATATAAAAATCACATTTTTATATTTTGATGTATTTAAAATAAAAGTCACATTTTTATTTCGCTATTCAATATATAAAAATCGAATTTTTACTATGATGTTCAATATATATAAAAATCATATTTTTACTTCGCTATTTTCTATATAAAGATTTCGCCTTTATAAAAATAAAGTTTTCATCATTATAAAAATAAAGTTTTCATCATTATAAAAATCATCACTTTACTTCAACGTATATAAAATAAAAATCAGATTTTTATTTCGCTACATATACAAAGATGATATTTTTATATTCTCTATCCTATAAAGATTATATTTTTAATAATTTAAAAATATAAAAATCATATTTTTAGTATTTCTATATAGTAAAGATTATATTTTTACTCCTTCTATAATATAAAAATCATATTTTTATATTATCTAGTATATAAAAATCATATTTTTATAACTCTACTTTAATAAAAATCATATTTTTATTATTCTACAACAATGAAAATCCTATTTTTATCGAAGTAAAAATCATATTTTTACTTCACTACTTAATTAAAAATTATATTTTTATTACTCTACATAAATAAAAATTATATTTTCAATCTTCACGTCATATAAAAATTATATCTTTATACCTTCTGTCACATAAAAATTATATTTTTATTCTTCCTGTCATATAAAAATTATATTTTTATTCGCATTTCATGTAGAAAAAAAGCACATCTTTAAAATCATTTCATATGAATAAAATATAAGCTTTTCATAATTCCAAAATCTCACCTTTCCTTTGTTAAAAATATGATCTTTTCACTTTTAAAGATACAATCTTTTCTATAAAAAAAAATCCTATTTTGATTCTCTATGCTTTATATTCAAATCAACACATAAAAACTGATCGCCTCTTATAATTAAAAGGGAAAAAAACTCTCCTTTATTGTCTAAATCGGAGCTTTGCCACTGGAAGGGGGGGTTCCACGTGCTAACTGGGGTCGTGGTGGTCGCCTGAGGTCGCAGCAGGCGGTGGAGGGCCTGGTGGTGCGATGTACAGCCGGGGAGGGGGTTTGGGTTAGGATTGAGGGTTTTTCGGGTTTCAACAGAGAAGTGGGAGGGGCTTACGTCGCGGAGAGGGCCAAGAGCGGAGGGGAGGTCGCGGCCTAGTGGGAGGAAACGGCGGTGGCCATCTTGGTCAGAGGAGCGCGGTTTAAAGGGGTTAGGGATTTTGGGGGAAAGGGGGTACTCGAACGGGGAAGAAGAGGGCGCAGGGGAGAGGAGTGGGAGGGGATCCGGCCTGGTGAGGCCGGCGCTGGTGGCGCGACGCGCCTGAGGCGGAGGAGAACGACGCGTTTTTTTATTTTATTTATTTTATTTACTTTGTTAGGTTTGACTGAGAAGGTACGGGGGTAGAGGAAGTAAGGGGGCAGAGGGAGAAATATTCTTTTTTTTTTTTATTACCCCTAAAAGCAGCTTTTTATTTCTAACCTGGAATCGAACCCACCGACTGTCGTCCCTAGCGTATTACCCCCGTTCTGAACTCAATGGGATATGTTTCGCTAGCCAATTTGATCGTTTCGATCAGTTTCCGCTTAAATTAAAATTCAAATCTATATATTCTATTTTAAACGTACATTTCAATTTTCCGGGGTCACATACTAACTAGAAAAATTCCAGAAAAATATTTTCTAGCTTCGTATTGACGATACGGTCCTAACAAAACTAATTTCATCGAATTCTGAGACCGTTTGAAAAATGGCCAATTCCCAGTCGATTAAAATCAACTGAAACTGGTCAAACGCGTTTTCCTTTGCCACGCTCACACATTGATTCGAAAAATTATGAAATTTGGAATCTAGCCATAATTTGACACTACGGATCCAACAAAAGTGGTTTCGTCGAAATCCGAGGTCGTTTGCAAAATTTCCATTTTTAAGGGCCTGAATTCCATAGCGACTATTCAGAAATTTCAACTGGACATATCTTTTGATTCCCGCAATGAAATCTCGATTCTTCGGATTCGTTGGAAAGATACTATCAAATAGATCCTATGATTTCTGGTTTCACTAAAATCCGGATTGTTTTGCACCCGGTGCATTCAATTGAAGTTTGAAATCGAATTATCGAACTACCGCACCATTTTCAATTCTATTTATAATTATATATAAATATTTATATTCTAACGACGACGTATATAATATATACGTTCTAATATATTCAAAAATAAATTTCTCGTCGATATTATTTAAAATAATTCATTTTAAATAATCAAAATTCGCTAAAATTGCCAAAATAAAAAATTTAAACTGGCCCAGATTTTCCGGGTTATTACAGGACCTCACTTACCTTTTCACATATTACACTTAGAAGCTAATGGACAAATAGTGGATAAGCTTCAAGCAAATTTGGTGATGGATTAATTAAAGCTTGATGATTACTTGGTGGCCACACTTCTTTAAGGGCATTCTTGGTAGCACGCTAAAAGTTGAATTAGGATTTTACTCATTTATTAATAACCCCTGTATGTTGATGTAAAAAGGATCTTGGATTTTATTTAGTTTAGAGTGGAGGTTGAAATCAAAACCTCTATTTTTTCTTCCATAGCTGCTTAGCCATTTCTCTTATGTAATCTCAGTTTAATGCAAATTTATTTCTTGTTCATTTAATTCTTGTCATTTACTCTATGCATTAGTGTAGTTTAGTTTTATGCAAGTAGTTTAGATCTATTTTGTTGTTGCTAATTAGTTCTTTCTTTTGTTTTATTCATATTTATGTTGAAACTAGCATGTGTTGATTCAATAATACATATGAGTAGCTAATCCCTTTGATTTGGGGGTAATGAAGCTCTCTAACTTTATATAAGTTCAACATTTTATGATTTGTGATCTCTAATTTGTGCTTCATGTTAGTGGATGTTGATGTAAGTTTATATAAGTGATTTTGATAGTCTATGCTTGTTGACAACAAAATAGGCTATGCTTAGTCAATGTAAACACAAATTACATCAATATTTGCAAAGTGGTTATTGATTTTGGAATGAAAGTAAGAATAAAATTTGATGGTTTATAGTTCAATTAAATGTTCATAAGACATACTTAAAATAGTTTTTTGCTTTAGTTTCATTTACATGAGAATCATAAGTGCTTTGAATGTTTCATTTGTCACTTAATGGAGGATCGTACGTTTGTTAATTTGCATAAATATTTGTAAACTGAAATTGCATCAATATTTACTAAGTGGTTATTGATTTTGAAATGAAAGTAAGAATAAAATTTGATGGTTTATAGTTCTATTAATTGTTCATAAGCCATACTTAAAATAGTTTTTTTTGCTTTAGTTTCATTTTCTTGAGAATTCTAAGTGGTTTAAATGTTGCACTTATGTCACTTAATGGAAATCATAGATTGTACGTTTGTTAATTTGCATAAATATGAGAGGGGATTTACCTCTAAATTGCTTTCATTTCATATTTAGCTCTCAACATAGTTCTAACGTTAATTAATTTTTGTTAGTTAAATCAATCTGATTTTTGGTTTAATTTGATTGAATAAGATTGAAATTACTTCTTTCCCTGCGGGTCGACTCATATTCGCCACGTACTAACAATTGTACACCGTGCTCTTGCAGTTTATTATAACGATATTTCGTGCGATGGATTTCTAACTCATAGAATATCCGTCGTTGAACAAGTTTTTGGTGCCATTGCTGGGGAAAGTATTTGATTTCGATTTTATTCTTCGAGTTAGTTTTCTTGTTTGTTCTCCTTAATAAGTAAAAAGTTATGTGTTTGCTTTTTCATTTTGTTCGCTTTTGATTTTGTGTGTGTTTGTGTTTGTGGTTGTTTTCATTGTGTTTAGTCTTCTTAAAAAAAGTTTTTGTGTGTGTTTGTTGTTAGATTCAACGTTTGTTCACTTGTGGTTGTTCCTTTTGTGTTTCATTTTTAGTGTTATTTTCTATTTTGTGTAGTTGTTCTTAAAAAAATGTGTTTATTGTGCATTTTTATTATTTTTCAACTGTGTTAGCTTGTGTATTTGGGTGTTTATTTGTTTATATCTTTCTCTTCCATTAGGCTTATTAAAAAAAAGAAAAAAACTTGCGTTTTATTTTCATTTTCTTTCCTGTTTTCACTACAATTTGCTCCCTTTCTTTCATTTATTTCTTTCCTTTCTGTCATCTATTTCTTTCCGCCTTCAATTCATTTTCAATTCTTACAAATAAAAAAATATTTCCATTTTTCTCTTTTATTTCTTTCCTCTCTTTGATTTCTTTCCAAATTTTCTCCAAACTTCTTTCCATTTTTCCTACAAATATTTAAAAAAAAACAACAGTTATTGATTTCCTTTTCCTCCCTCTGTAATTCTTTTTCCCTTCTCTGCCTTATACTACCTGACTGATTTATTTCTACACCACGCTACAACCATCTTAATGCCAAAACATCACCCTTTGACTTTTGTACTCTTCACGGCCTCTCCACCCTTCTGATTTCCACTGTTCATACAACCACACAACCGCATACAAGCAAGATCACTCCCCTCTTCTTCAAACTCCCCTCTTCTTCAGACACCCTTTCTCCAGCAAGTCACCACCTCTACCTCCTTCTACAAACACCACGCACTTATCCATATTATCCAAACATCATCACACTTCCTCGCAGCCCTCATCCACACCCCGACAATCACCAACAACAGTCCATTTACAACAGCTGACTGCATCCATACTACCATTAACCAAACACAAGCAGCTTCTCCACTGTCACACCGCATATATATATTACTCCCTACTGTCACCTTACATCTTCATTACCAGTGCACCAATACCATCTTCAATACCCACCGATCTCCATTACACACTACAATCCTTCACTGTCTACACCATCACCAGCTGAAAATCCCACAATTCCATCCCCTCTACCTGCTGAGTTCAACTACGACCATCTCCCTCCAGCATCAAGCAGAACAACAACTCACTTCTGAACCATATCAGCCGCTAACCTATCACAAGTCCAACCTCTTCACTAAACAAAAACAAACTGACCTTCACGCAATTCAATCCAAAATTTCAAAATCCTAATTTGCCACCTCCAAATTGACCTCAACTCGACTCCCACAATCCAATCTTCCACCGCTTCCAATTTGTATGGTAAAGTATTGAATTGTGTTCGATAATTCGCGATCTGATTTTAAGAAAAAGAATTCGTTTGGTACGGTTGCACTTGCATTGTCTTAAATCGGGTTTATGAATTTCCGCTTTTGACCTTTGGGCTTGTTAGGTTACAGGCGATCTCTATTATCATATAATTTCATTTGTAGTGTGGTGATTTTTGTTGCCTTGTAAGTTCTTACTTAACCGACCATCATTTTCTTCGTCTTCTTTGTTCTTTGAATTCTTGTTTTGATTTTTCTTAGGTTATTGTCTCCAGTATATCATTGAGAAAAAAAATTAATGGGCTTCAGTTTGTGTAAGTTGTGAGCAGGCTGTGTCACTTTTGAGTATTTTAATTTGATAGGATTTTTGATTTAGTTTTTATCTTATTTTCTTTTCTTTTTCTTTCAATAAAAAACACACAAAAAAATCACATGCCAATTGTATATATATCGTCTTCATTTTCGGTTTGCAGAAAACTCAAGGAGGATTACTTACTCAAAGATTGCTCAGCTTCCTTTGCTTGAGATTGCTTTACTTGGCTCTACGCTCGCTTGCTTAACAAAAAATTACTGCTAAAATTTTTTGCTAATCTGCACGCATTGGTATATGTTTTCTTTCCTTGTTTTTATTTTATTTGCATTGTTGGTTGCTTGCGCTTACATTTAAAAAAAACAAAAATTCATTCGTAGCTGCATTGTTAATTCACGTTTAATTTCTGTTTTGCATTCATCTTATTTTGTTTTTTGTTTTTCTAAGGACACTGTTATATTTTGACAACTTGATTTCTTTCTAACGATTTATTTCTCGGTGTGTAGACTACGGCAGAGTAATAACCGTTTATAAATATTACGGTGATTCATAAATATTATATCGGTAGTTCCTCTGAAGGTACTTAAACCTTCGGCTGCATTGCTAGGGTGATTCCTGGTGCATCGATAACTCCTGTCCATTAACTGGCTGAGATTTTTTTTTTGTCCAAATTAATCTAACCTTCATTATATAATTTTAGAAATTTGTAAATAAGTAATTTGCATTCATACAGTTGCATTAGGTTCATGCATATTTTAAAAAAAAAATAAAAAAATCCAAAATCTGAAGAAAAAAAAAACTATTTTCTTTTATGAATATTTCTTTTTCTCATACCAAAAAAAAAAATTCTAAAAAAAAGAGCTTTCTTGAAAATGTCCCAATTTCCTTATTCCTACGGATTTTACGATAGTTGCGAAAATCAATATAATTCATATAATTTTACATCAAATTCACATGGATATTTTAACAACAACTATTATACAAACAATGCGGATTTTACACCACCAACTTTTCAAAATTTTCAAAATAATCCTGATTTTGCACCACAAAATTTTCAAAATCACGACCAACCCTCAAATCTTGAAAAAAGTATTGAATCTTTATTTGAAATGAGCACACAACAAAATCAAAGAATTAATGAGTGGTGTAATTCATACTTGTGCAACAATTCAAGTCAAAGTTTTCAAAATAATCAACATTCAAATTCAACTTCAAATTCAAATTCAAATGATTTTGATTATAACCCTTGTCAAGCCAATTTCAAACTCCAAAATGAATTGAAAATTCCAAATTGAAATGTGAATAACTTTTCAAATGCTTTTGGTAGTGGGAATAATTTCAATTGTGGTGCAACTAAAAATTTTTGTTCTCAGCAATTTCAAATTGAAAATTCTTATGTAAATAATTATAAATTTGATTTTGTTGAGCAAATGAATGAAATTCACGATAATCACACGAATTTGTTGTTTCAAGACTACTTGAATTTTCGTGAAAAACAAAATAATCAAAACCGAACGTGTGACGATTTGAATAATAATCCATCTTTTACCAAAACTGATGATTTTCAAATAAAAACTTTTAAAACTGAAAATAACAATTTAACGAAGTTGTTGAAAACAAGGTAATTGAGTTGGATTTAAATTCTTTTGAGAGCATGGAACCAGATATCAAATTCAATATTCCTTTTTCTGAAAATAACGACTTTCAAACAACAGCTTTGAATTTTGAAAACATTAAAGTTATTGAAGATTCACCAAAGAAAGACGAATTTGATGAGCACGAATTTTTTGGACATTCCGAAAATGAGTTGAATTTTAATGAGGTAGATTTTAATCACCATTTGGATTTTGAAATCAATATCTTTGAACAAATTTTCAATGATAAATTTGAAATTCAAATTGGTGAATTTAAACATGAATTTCAACCATTTATCCAATCTACCCCAAAAATCATCGGAAATAAAGCAACTCAATCGATTTTTAATAAAACGACATTTGTTTTTTCCAAATACATGTTCAAATTTGAAATCTTTTACGATTTGGTTTTTCAAGCTTAAGCCATGTCTCTCATACTTGAAGAGACAAATGAATCAGTCTTTAGAAGACTGTTTCATTTACTTCTTGTCAATATATTTTCTGATATACATAAAAAATATGTTCTTTTCTCTTGTAATTTGTAAGTCATATTTTCAAAATTTTCATTTTCTTTCCATTTGGTTATCCAACATTACTAGTACATCTAGCGTGGTGTGCAAACCCGCGAAGCTCTTTCCGACATCTTGTTGACAAAGTCAGCATCGGTATACCTTGGTCTCATTTTATGAGTTGGACACCTTAGGATTACCGACGCTCACGTAAGTCGTAATGCGATGTAGGGGTGGTATACCTAGGTATTTGTAAATAATAATAATGTAAATATTTTGTAATAAAGAGAGAGTTAGCACTTAAAATCAAAGCACACTCTATACTTATTCGACCGAACTTGTTAACAAAAAGGAAGTTGAGATGTCGTTTTACGACTGTTGATATCGATTATAGAATTCATTTCATATTTGCACTATGTTTCTACCGAAACAACTGGCCAAGCTGGAGGAGTTTGTGATGATAACATGACTTTTGTTTGAAGTCTTCATTAGTAACAACTCGAATTTCATAGCGATGACCCAAATTTGTGTTAATTCGTTCATGTAAAATTTAAAAGTAAATTATCCATTTGTAAATATTCCTTTAAAAACTTGCATTCATATTGTAAATATTTTTGAATTTTGCATTTTGTAAATAACTTTTTTGCTTTTGGATTTTGTGGGTAGTATCCGTTGAAAACCCTCACGAGATAACACTCGTCCTACTGGGGACACCCACAGGTTTAAAGGCTTGTTGCATACGCTCAATGCAATCGTGCTCCCTACGAAAACGGATTTATCTTAGTTTTTTTTAACCTTACTTGAGGATGAATAAAAAGATAAGTGTGTGGGTATTTGATGTGCACGTAAAAATGCACATTTACATTCACATATTTATCCTTGTTTAGTTTAAATAAATGTCATATGTGGGTATTTTATCACGTTTAAACCATAATTAAATTGATTTCAAAATATCATATATTCATCATCATACAAAGGAAAAATGGTCATCTTTGTGCTTATGTTATTTCGAGATTTTTTACTTGGACAATTTTCATTGTTTTGTAGAAATTTGGTGCATATGGAAAAGGGCATCATAGAGATTTATATGCATACAAAGGAATGAAGAGGAAATAATTATCATGCATGATCATAGAGGACCCCACTTACCTTTCCACTTCTTACACATAGAATCTAATGGACAAATAGTGGATAAGCTTCAGGCAAATTTGATGGTGGATTAATTAAAGCTTGATGATTACTTGGTGGCCACACTTCCTAAAGGGCATTCTTGGTAGCATGCTAAAAGTTGAATTAGGGTTTTACTCATTTATAAATAACCCTTGTATGTTGATGTAAAAAGGATCTTGGATTTTATTTAGTTTAGAGTGGAGGCTGAAATCAAAACTTCTATTTTTCTTTCATGGCTTCTTAACCAGTTCTCTTATGTAATCTCAGTTTAATGCAATTTTATTTCTTGTTCATTTAATTCTTGTTATTTACTTTATGCATTAGTGTAGTTTAATTTTATGAAAATAGTTTAGATTTATTTTGTTGTTGTTAATTAGTTCTTTCTTTTATTTTGTTCATATTTTTGTTTAAACTTACATGTTTTGATTCGAAAACACATATGAGTAGCTAGTCCCTTTGATTTGGTGGTAATGAAGCTCTCTAACTTTACGTAAGTTCAACATTTGTATGATTTGTGATTGCTAATTTGTGCTTCATGTTAGTGGATGTTGATGTAAGTTTATACAAGTGATTTTGATAGTCTATGTTTGTTGACAACAAAATAGGCTATGCTTAGTCAATGTAAACACATATTACATCAATATTTGCAAAGTGGTTATTGATTTTGGAATGAAAGTAAGAATAAAATTTGATGGTTTATAGTTCTACTAATTGTTCATAAGCCATACTTAAAATAGTTTTTTTCTTTAGTTTCATTTTCATGAGAATCATAAGTGGTTTAATTGTTGCATTTATGTCACTTATTTGAGATCATAGATCGTACGTTTGTTAATTTGCATAAATATGAGATGGGATTTACCTCTAAATTGCTTAATCTGTTGAAAGAAGCACACGAAGGATTGTGCGGAGATCACCCTAGTGGGATTAAGCTATCCAAGAGGGTCATGCAATAAGGTTATTATTTTCCACAAATGGTTAATCAAGCAATTAAGTATGTCAAGAAGTGTGAGAAATGTCAAAGGTACTCTAAAATACCTCGGTTTCCTCCTAGTGAGTGACCACTTTCTCAAGCCTTTGGCCATTCAATGTATGAGGAATAGATTTGATCGAGCCCCTACCAATCTTCAAAGGTGGAGCCAAGTATGTCGTAGTAGCCATTGATTACTTCACCAAATGGGTAGAAGTAGAACCCTTTCCAACAGTTACATCCAAGAAGATGTTGAGATTTTTGATAAGGAATATTGTTACTCACCTTGGGATTCCTTACAAAATCATATCAGACAATGGAACACAATTCGAGAGTGAGGAGTTCACTCAATTTTGTGAAAAGAATGGAATTATAAAAACTTTTCCTTGGTAGCCCATCCAAGGGGAAAACGAGCCGTTGAAGCTACAAATAAAACCATAAAGGCAATCCTCAAGAAACGACTGAAGCAAGCCAAAGGAAATTGGGCTGAAGAATTACCCTTAGTGCTTTGGGCATATAGAACTTCCGGCAAAACGGCAACAAAGCATACTCTATTTTCTTTGACATATGGATGCGAAGCCATGCTTCCGATTGAGGTTGAAATCCCTTCACATAGAAGTATAGCCTATACATTTGATCCAAATCAAGACTTAAAGAAGGAATCCTTAGACCTAATACAAGGATTAAAGATGAGGCTACGATCAGAATAGCCGAATACTAAGGGAGAATCACAAAGTACTACTACTCAAGAGTCAAAACTAGAACCTTCACAAAAGGAGATTTGGTCATATGAAGGGTAATAGCCAACACGAAAAACTTATCAGATGGTCCACTTGCCCCAAATTAGGAAGGACCCTTAATCATCCATGAAGAAGTCATGCCCAGGACATATCGACTATGCAAACCAAATGGTGATCTCATTCCAAGAACATGGAACTCGTAACATTTAAGCCAACTTCTCAGTGCTAAATGAGTTAAGGAAGGCCTTCTCCTAGAATATTCACACAAGTAAGGGTATGGAAACCCTGTTAAAGCTCGAATGAACGTAAGATGGGTCAAGCTACAAATGGATAGAAACCCTTATCATCGCCAAGATTGTTCAGGGCGAGGCACCCCCGGGAGGGGGGTGGTGTGTAAGCCTTTCTCCGCGCCCAGAACAGAAAGGGCTAGATTAAAGCATCAAAAGCATAAGCCTCCAGCCCACATTGGAAATGGTCGTGACGGAGCATCTAATTAGCACGTCCTACCTCTGCTCGACGAAGAGTATGCCCTGCCTCTACTATGAACTAAGCACGTCTTACCTATGCTTATGTTCTGCGTTACCCGCAGAAGGGAACACAAACCCATATCATTGCCTACGCTGGTCAGGATAAGGAACCCCTTGGAGGGGGTGAAACGTAAGCATCTATCATCACCTACAATGGTCAGGATAGAGCATCAAAAGAGTAAGCCTCAATTCTGTGTCTACGATGGTCCGATTTAAATATCTAAGACCTTATCATCGCCTACAATGGTCAGAATAAGGCGCCTCCTGGATGGAGGTTGGGTAAGTCCTTAGGCCCTGGTTGTGGGTAAGCTAGCCAAGCGCACTGGACGCACAGGCCTAGAGAGAGGCCAACAAAGCACGTACATCCTCTGCTTTGACAATGAAAACCCGGAGAGTGGCTCAAGAAGCACATATATCCTCTGCTTCATAAATCAAGCCTGAAAGGGGTAACGAAACACATTGCCAGAAAAGGATTTCTGGTCTTCAGTTCTTAATACCCGAACAAGGGTTGGTTCATGAATTCTATTAATGCCGGAAGAGGATTTCTGGTCTTCAATCTTTTAATACCCAAATAAGGGTTGATTTAGGACTTCTAGTAATACCAAAAGTGGATTTCTGGTCTTTAATCTTTTAATACCCAAATAAGGGTTGGTTCAACTTCTAGTAATATCAGAAGTGGATTTCTGGTTTTCAATCTTTTAATACTCGAATAAGGGTTGGTTCATAATTTCTAGTAATACCAGAAGTGGATTTCTGGTCTTCAATCTTTTAATACCAAAATAAGGGTTGGTTCGGGACTTCTAGTAATACCAGAAGTGGATTTCTAGTCTTCAATTTTTTTAATACCCGAATAAGGGTTGGTTCGAGACTTCTATTAATACCAGAAGTGGAATTCCGGTTTTCAATCTTTTAACACCCGAATAAGGGTTAGTTCAGGATTTCTGTTAATTCAAGGTTGGTTCGAGAAGGGTCCCTACCGAGGCGGTGCCCTAGACATTTTATTATGAAATTCGATATTAATATCTATTCATAGTTGACAACTAGGAAGTTCCCTAAAACTCTTTCTTTCTATTTTTCGATAAAATCTAAAAGACATGAGTCTGATATAATATTAGTGATCAGTCCCGAACAACACCTTATCCAGTGTATATGCAAATAACAATAAAAACTAAAGTGCGAAATTAGTTCTAGCATCTAAAATTAGTTGTTGAAGTTCGTGCAGGTGAAATACGAGAAAATTTAGAGAAGAAGTTTGACTTGAAAAGTCAAAAACACCCCTTCACTAGGGGGCAAATGTTACTACCAAAATAAAGCACCGGAATAGGCTGATGGTGAAGGGGTAGCAGATCGACACGAGCATAAAGAGATCTTCCATCGATAAAGGTTCAACACAAGAAAAAACCGACAGCATGAGGGAACAATCCAAGAGTTGTGCAACCGCCACCATCATTGAAGTAAAAAGCTCAAAACCTGTACGAAAAAGGATACCGATAGGGTGGTTCCGGCACGATCAGTAAACAACAGAAGATCACCTAAGAACAGAAGCCAATGAAGAGAGAGACCAGTAGTCGTACAAACCAGGACCTATAAGGATGAAAGGATTTTCAGTACTAACTTGATTAATATCGATACATAAAGAGATTAAAGCATCAAAGATACAAAGTTTAAGGCATATGTAGATTATCCGGGAACTAATTACCGAGACCTCCATTAGTTGGTTTCCGAGAAGTTACCCTAATAAGTAAGTATCAGAGCACCGAAAGCAACCTCCCGGAAAAGCAAGGATGCGCCTCAAAAGGCCACTGAATGGCAAGCCGGAACCATGAAGAGAGACAAGCTATCCACACTAATCTGCTTAGTGTTGATACCGACAGGGATGGTAGACTCGGCCACCTTTCACTTGAATCACAAAGGCAAGCTCCATAAAGTGTTAATAGCAAGACCGAGAGTCCACGTCCAGAAGCCTACATCCAGAGGCCTACTTCCGGAAGCCAAAACATCCTGAAAGCCATTCACATCAGCAAACTCATGACCAATACAAAAGGGGATGGACATGCAATCAATAAGGAGTTCCGCTGACCGGAACCCTCCTCCTGAGGGTAGGAACCGGTACCTCAAAAGACCGCAAGCAAAGCCTTTAGAACCAAAAGAAAAGGCGGCCGAGAGCCCGGGCTTCCGGAACCAGAGGAAAAAGCAGCCGGCAGTGGCTACTACTAGTCCAACAGCAAAAGGGGCCCCGATTTGTCTATAAATTAGACACCATGTGCCTCATTTTGAGGGACAAACTCTCATTTCTCAATCTCACTTCCTTTCTCTCTAGAGCAGACCCTAAATTTCAAATCGAATCGGGGATTTCTTCAACTCTTGTAATATATCTATAATTAATAAAGAGAAGAAGTCCAGGACATAAACATTTCCCGATTCGATAATCATATTGTGTGTATAGTGATAAGACATGGAGTTAACACTAACCTTTCTTATGAAAGGGTTCATCACAGTTATTCCATGAGAAGGAAGGTCTTACGTAAAACTAAGACTTCTCCCTCTTCAAACGTTCATAGTGACTCAGATCTTCCATAGTAAGCCTAATGCAACCCAACTTCGGAAGGGATCTTGCTGTAAGCTTGCAACTTGATAACTGATGCAACCAAGACCTTCCCGAGCTGGTTCGATGCGGAAGTATAATATAAGTTAATAAGCGAAATAGCATTAAACAAATCTGAGTGTTGCGAGGCATTAGCTTGTTTCTTCTCAACACAATGTATATTATTTCATCAAAGATCTAAAGGTGTTTATCACGTAAGGTCTCAATTTCATTTAACTAGTAAAAACTTTCTTCAAGATTGTCCTCGACTTTATAGTCTCACAAGTGTGATACTCACGCCTTGAGGGAAGGGTAACTAATCTTCCGACTAAAGGTCTTGACACTTAGGAAACAGTGAAATTAGTTAAAGAATACTGATCTATAACTACATTTCAATAACCTTTGGATCAACCTTGCAACAAACTTCTAAGCATATGCATTGTTTATTCTAGTTCGGGTGTTGACGAAAAATATCGTTAACACTTATTTCAAAACATTACCATATATTCCGTAAATCTTTTTCATTTCCAATGCTTTGGAAGAATCACCATATTCTTATCTCAAAGGTACAAATAAATTTATACTTCAAAGTTGGGACGAACGTTGCCAAATTGTACAATGTTTACTTCAAAACTTACTAGTTTCAATTATATTCAAAATCTTGCAATTACTGTTGCAATATTCTGTAATAATAAACCAATTTCAACACCCTTACCATTTATAAACTAATACCATCCCTTAGTGAAACCGTCCAAGTTGGGGTATTTTATTTACTCTTAGACCTTGACCAACAACGTTCTTATCTCGGAATAGATAAAAGTTTGAAACACAAACCTATCATTTTCAGTTACTATTTTACTTAAAAATATGGTTTTTAATAACCATTCTTTGCCTCCAATAATTTATTTTCAATATAAATCTCTTTTACTCTTGTTCAAATATAACTTATTAAAACAAAAACTGTTTTGCTTTTTAACCTAATTAACACTCGGATTTATTTAAAATCCATTTACTTCATCTTTCATACAAATTTAACTAAGCCTCTTAACCTTTACAAATCTCCTTTCTCTAAAAAAATGATTTTATTTAACCCAATACCTTAATGTTATTTTAAAACCATCGTTTGAGTTTAACTTTATTATAAACTTCGTTTAAGAAGCTTTAATTAAATTCTAAAAACTTCTTATAAAATCTGATAATCAATTCCCTTTGAAATCACATTTCAATTTGCCTTTATCCTACTTAATTAATAATTAAATAATAACTACTTCACTTATGATTTATCAATTTATAAGCATTTTTAAGTATCATTAAACAAAAGGATAACTAAATTAAACCAATGGTTTGTTAAACCATTTCTATTAGATTAATCGAAGATCGATCAAACTATTTATCATTCTGATTAAACAGTTGGTTTCATCAACACAAACATCAATTATTTACTAACTGGTTTCGATTCATCCTTACCCTTAGATTAAAAAATTTAATCTAAAAATACCGCTTAACTATTTTACTCAAACAATTATTTTCAAAACAATAACCCGTAGGTTAAATTCTGGCTTTTACACTTATAAAACCAATTAAAATTGCTACAAAACATTATATAACTATTTTTATAAAAACCATTTATAAATATCGTCTTATTTTAAAACTTCTATTTTAGACATAAATAAATTTTAAAACTTCACTTCAATTATAAAAATATATTTATAACTTCAATTATGTCAATTTGCCTGATGGTGAACTGACGTATTTAAACTCAGTGTTTCAAATCATTTGCTGCCAATAACTTAATCAATACCATTTATTGATTAAAAACACCACACAAACGTTGAATTTCAATTCAACATTCAATATAGAATCAACCAATAAACAACCAAGGCATCTAATCTTCCAATTATTATCATCAACGATGAATTATATATTTTTATGAATTTAACATATCATAGAATTTCAGAAAAGTGAGAGAATTAACTCATATTTTATTTTTGATGATCGATTTGCATGTTACTTCATTTAATTTTAAGCTAGCACTTAAAATTAAATGAAAAACCAGCTTCCTATAATCTTTTCCGGACCTGCTCAGCAGCGTAGTACTCTTTAACGTGATTCAACGAGCCCAATTTTGCTAAATTCCTATAACGTATCACCGTGTTATGATTACTTTTAATTAGATTTAAGTAATATAAATTAAATAAAAATAACTAATTATCTTTTCTAATTAAATCCACGTCATCAGTTAATATGCGGTTTCACCACGTTCTTCTGCTCAATCCCGGTATTTCCTCGATCTCTCCTTTTTTCCTTTATGTAATATTTTCGATCGGACCTTTAGAATCCCCTCGCCAACGCTCTGGTCAACTTCGACCAACCACCGACACACTAGTGCAACCGCCTTGCCGACCCCCTCCAGCGTACTAAAAAGCTACCGCCTATGGTTGCTCGATCACCAGAAATAGCCTTCGATCGAAGCTGCTTTCTTCCCCAATTACTCCACCGTCCCACCTTCTTGTGGCGCCGCACCACCGCCAACTCCTCAGCCTCTCTTTGCTCTTTGATCGCCCTTCAGACACCACCCACGACAACACCAACGCCTCCAAAATCCCTTATTTCCGATTGAAACTCAACTGCAAGCCTAAAAAACACTACTTCGATCAACTTATCCCCACGTCCTCCATAGATGATTTCATCTCATCCAACCAAAAGAAAAAGTGTTGCTCTCCTTCCCCTCTACATCTTCTCTTTAGGTCCCTTGACCTGAAATCGACCCTAGCTCATGCTATAACAAAAATAACGAAACCCATATCTCGTTGTTCTTCGTGATTTCTGGCCACCTCAGGCCATGGTTGGCCATGAAATTTTAAATGTAGGTAGAATACCCCATTCCTGACAACTTTTCTATTGGAAGCATTGCCTAACTCTTAATGTGTTTGGGGGTTTATCTGAAATTTTGCATGTTGGTAAGGGTTTGGCTGAAATGGCCTAGTATATATTGATGATGATTTATAATATTTTAACCTGATGTGACTAAAGATATTTTATTGAAAGCGACTAACGATTTTTATTCGTACCTATCGAAATATCTAAACACTATTTATTGATTCTTGTGGTTACATACGAACTCCATTTACGACGAAAATGGACGTCACGGTATAACTCAACATGTCGGACCCGATGAAACTTGTTTCATCAAATTTCGAGTTCATTTTCTCAAATGGTGCTTGTTTAGGCTCAAATGGTCGAATTATTTACATTTAATTTTGCTATGCTCACATAATAACTCCAATAATCACGAAACTTCAAATCTAGCAATAATTAGCAACTGCGGACTCAATAAAATTTGTTTCGTTGAAAAAGGAGGTTGTTTGAATAAAGTCCCTTTTTAGAGGTCTAAATAAAATTAAAATAAACCAATTTTAAAATACTTAATATAATAATGTCAAAATATTATAATTGGCCATACTTGAGCAGAATTTCATATAGTACCAAAATAAAAAAATTCAGATTGACTTCCAAGCCAAAACGATATTCAAAATATTTAAAACCTCTTATTTTTATGTAATAAATCATTATATTATATAAACGAATTCTATAGCGACTACTTGAAATTTTGATTGAGCATAAAACAAAATCCATAGTATGAAAACTCGATTTTTCTGCTTCATTAGAAAATAATCCAGTAGATTCAAACATTTCTTGTTTCAAAGAAATCCAACTTAAATTGGATCTTGTACAATCAATTGAAGTTCAAAACGTTATATTATGAACTACCGAGTCACTACAGCTCGTTTTATAACTAAATTATAAATTAAACGTTTAAACATCATTTAATAAACGAAAACGTTAATAAAATTAAATATAAATTTAAATAAAGCCTATTATATTACCGAATCATACAATATTGCATATTCAGCCAATTTTGACTATTTCGAAATTAAATAACTATTTTATTATTTAAACAGAAAAAATATTCAAAATTATAAAATTAAAACCATTTAAAATCCAAATCAACATTTAAAATAAATTTTTAAATATTAAATTAAATGGTTAAAAATCTGGGTCGTTACACTCGGGATGCGAAGCATCACCCCATCGCCTTCCCACTTTTCTCTTTCTTCTCTCCATCTCCTTCTCGTTCGAGTATCCCCAAGCTCACATCCCTAAGGATTTCAAACCTCCTCCACCGCTATAAAAACCAACGAATTCGAGCATGAACCTCGATTTTGAAGGCAAAATCATTAGCCTGGGGTTGGGATTCAATTCAAATCACGAATTGTTCAAGTCAAGGCACCCACTTAAGTATGAATTCGATTTTTTCTTAGTAAAATGCATGAGTTATTGGAATGCGAGAAAGTAAGCAAAGTAAAGGATATGGAGGATTTCGAGTTACGGTTCATATAAGGGGATGGGAAGAGAAGGGCTTGTCCCATCTAAACATTCGCATCCCACCAGGGATGCAAAATTTTGTATCCTATCAGGCATACGAAATGTCCTATCCCCTAGGGATGCAAAATTTCGCATTCCTCAATAGGATGTGAAGTTTCCCCATTTAAAAAAAAGGATGAAGAGAATGAAATTTCCAAACATCGAGAAATCTTTGACTCGCAACTCTTATGACTGCACGTACGTATTCTCGAAGTTATGATAATCGGTACCAATCCGATTCGCAAACCAATCACACGTTCATGGATTTGAGCAACTCGAGACCGCGTGCCATGAAATAGAGTTCATGATTCAATATCGTTTTCTAAAACCAACTCGTGCAATCATAAAACGAAGACATACTTATTGTTTATGTCCTATTTTCAAATTTTAATCGCATCGCGCAAAATCACATGAAAATGTGTAAGCGTATGCGCGATGCGACGCCGACAACGTCTCGTTTACGTTTTGATGTAGATGAGATTCGACAACTAACATATAATTTCCTAAGTAAACATGAATTAGATGTTAAAGCAAGCTGCCAAAGAATCAGAATTCTCAATATGCTAAACGGAACTACCTTGACCAAGCAGACAAAACAACTTGGAAATCTTTCCATCTTCCAAAGATGATTATTTCAACTTAAAGAACATCATGTCAATACAAGACATACTTTGGGGGGCAAGTGTTAACTAGCCTTTTGGTCCGGTCCCTAAAAGTATATTAGACCCACTCGACTTCGCCTGTCACGTGGCACTAACGCCCGAAGTGTCGCCAAATCATTTAAGATTCAAGCACGGAAGAAGTTGTGCGAGCGTAGGCCTCACAACACCTCTCAATCATCATTTGTGCATCACCTAAATATGGCCTACCTTAAGATTTCGACTCCCTACAATCCTGCATCATCACACTTCGAATCCCCATCTCTATACACAAGAAATTCTCCTCCTGGAGCTTTGAGTCCTTCTTTAAAACTCATAAGGATTTCGCATCCTAAATCTTGAAGCACCAGGATTTCCATTCCTAACTTCGCATCCCGGAAACTTGACTCTCCCCGCTCTACTCATCACATAACTTTTCCTCCCTCACTTCGAGTCCCCCCTTCATTTCGCATCCCCATTTCGTATCCCTCTCAAGGATACACATCTCATATCCCTAAGGGGATACGAGGTTTCGTATCCTCAAGGGATATAAAATCATCGTATCCCGCAAGAGGGATACAAAGTATTCCGATGCACACTAGAGGGATGCAAATTTGAGATGTAGCTTCCTGGGGATGTGAAATCTGCTGTTGTAGTCCCCAAATCTCACCTACTCCCACCTAATCCACTACCTATAAATATCCCCGTCCTTATTCTTCAAAAGGTTGGATTTTTCATTATTTGAGAGTCCTACAAGGTCTTAGAACATCATTAATGGCTACCTAAAATTCAAGGAAGAAGAAAAACATATATTTTCTCTCCAAAGACTTTGCGTATTGAAAATATGACTCCCGATTACTAATACAAAATTTGTATGATGATGCCTTGTACTTTTAACCTTCAATAATCAATAAAATCCACAAAAGCATTCAAAGTGGACGTAAGTTCAATACAAACCAAACCACTATAAATTTCTATGCATATTACACTTCTAATTTCCATACATGAAATGCTAATTCTCGAGTAGGCGAGAATCCTTGGGTATGATGACAATCTTAGCTATCAATAGGTTACGCTACCAATTATGCGATAAAACTCCTATAGTGTGCTTCTGGTGATTTCCGTAAGTAGTTCATGTAGAAAATGAGATATAATGATAAAATGTCGGTAGGATGGAGTTAAAAAGACTAATCAGAAGAAGCTTTGTCCCTCTTTCTATCATATTTTGTTAATGATTTCCTATTAGTTTCAGACTGAGCCTTTCAGTCAGGCCACAAGTCTCTCATGTAAGTTTTCAGGATTCTTGCATTTTCCTATGATTATTTACCATGTAGATCATTTTTTCTAAACGTGGTTTTGGTCGTGTTGACAAAGAGTCTATCAGATATTTTGAAGGAGACTCAGTGTTTTAATTGGTTCAGCTCACCTTTGGAAACCATCTCTAGGTTATGGTTCATGTGGTTTTGGTTATCTTATTCCTAAGTTGGTATAATTAATCTATTCCAGAACTTAGAGCCTTTCAAACCTTTCGAAAGGTACTTTTGTCAAATTGACGTCTTTCTGATAATTTTGGTGTTAAACCTACAAAGTTATAAGATAATAATAATAATATAATGATTAGTAAATTACCACTTCATTACCTCAATTGGGTGAATAAAACTCTTTATTTATAATTCCTAATTTTATAGACTTTTGCCTAAATTGATTTTGAAATTAGGGTTTACAACTCAAACTTTTAGATACAAGAATGAGAACGAGAAAGCTAGTCTCGATTTTGGACCCCTTGGGTCATATTTACAGGTGTGAGTTGGCCCTACCTTCATCAAATGGGCGTCGTCCTGATACTCTTGCGGATATGCATAATAAAAGACTTGATGAATGAGCCTTTCGAAATTTTCGGTAAGACAGCTAGAGTGACGCCGCTAGGCCTTCAGAAAGTACTCATCCAGAACTGTAGGGTTTGTCTTTCTACAAGAGAAATGAATTTGTGGGTGCTCCCAACTTTTGATGCCACTTGTGGTATCATATTATTTAGTATACGTTGATTGCTTGTGGTAATCATCTGATGGAGGATGAAACCTTTCAGCATGTTTCCTTTGGGCTATTCAAAAGATAAACCTTTCTCCTTTCCATTTTCTTTAAGATAACTGCTAAGAAGATCATGCCCTTTGGGTTTCACCTATAGGGCATTTCTTGATGGAAGAGAACTCTTTTCCTCTCCGATTCTAGCTCTGAAAGAAATTATTGAAAGAACAGTTCTGACTACGCCGAAGTTTTGCTTCCTTTAGCACCCTTTCACTTTAATATTTGCAATTGGTTTCTCCATGATTATTTTGGTGCTAACAGGTATCATGGAACACCTATTAGGATCAGGGAGATCGTGTAACCTAAGTTGTGTCATTGTATTTAGGCTTTAGAATCATATAATTAGGATTTGGATGATGGTTGACATATTTTCTAGGATCGCTTTACCTTTATTTCTTGTGTTGACTATCACCTAAAGGGCCTGGAGAAGGGGATAGAGATTTAGGCTGGTGTAGGCTATGCATATTCTTATATCCTATGGTTATGCCCATATTTGTTGTTTACTTGTTATGCCCATATTTTTTGTTTACTTTAAGTACCATATATTATCATATTATTATGTTGTGATTCTTTTGTTGTAGGGACATGTCAAGTATAAGACTTAACCTGTCATTTCCATATAAGACTTTCAGCACACCATTTTCCTTATTTACATGCATGTGGCGTAGGCTCGTCATCACAGCTTGGGTCTGTCCCTTAAGCAATATCTCCAATTCCTTTGATAACCCCTCTTCTCTTCTTAAAACACTCTCTTTTGAGTTGTGTAACATAGAGGTAGAGGTAGATCGATTATGGATTGAGACTTTATAGGAACAACCGATAGCTCATGATGTAATACTCCGTATCTATGGAGATTCTCATCCACCGTATGGATGACCCTCTCTTTTTCTCATGCCATAATTGCTCTTATGATATCGAGAGTGCCCTCATGCACATTATCACTATTCGAAGTATGAAAAACTTCAGAAAACACAAGACCTAATTAGGAATATGAACGCTCTATTCAAAGCAAAGCTAAAGTCTAAGCACTTACCTCTGATTGCCCATAATCCATTGGAGACTTTATAACATCAAAGGAAGAAAATTTGGTTCTTGAATGCCAACGGCATATTTTAAATGCTCAGTACAAGTTGTGATTCCTTCGAGCCTCGACGAAGATGAATGAGGGATAATGGTGTCTCTTGCTGAATAATAAAAAAATGCCTCAACCCATCAAAGGATGGTGGGCACCAAAAAGTCTACATAAAAATAATGTACTGGCAAGTTAGAGCAGCATGTCCATTAGGACACATCTGGTAGGGTGTGATGCCCATCTCTTATAGTATCATCTGTAAAAATGGATTGAATAGGGGAAGCACACCATTAGAGCACGTAAAACGATGGCAAGCCGTTAACCCATGTGTCGTCTTATCACCAAACTCATACGATAGCTCTACATCCTCTTTTGGAATACCGAAATGTATTAAAATGCCATAAACATCTTCGCATTAACTACCGTAGGATACCTCTCCAGTGGATGACCCTCAAAGTAGGACACGATACCTACCATAACTATAATTAGTTGAGTTAGAATATGGTTTGAAGTTCCGTTTAGGGCAGATGGTGAATTAATGGCAGTGGAAGACTCCGCTTGAGACAGAGAAGAGCTTTACTCTCTAGGTTTGAGACGCAATGAGCATTGCAAAGTTATTCCATGCAATGAAACTTGTGTTATAAGCGGTAAATTATGCTTTTATTCCTATGATTTGACCCATGCGTAAAATGTTTGAAATTCTAAGAAAACTGGTGTGGGTTGGCCAACCGAGTTCCAAAAACTAACTAGGGAAAGTGCAATGTGCTACCTAGGTGAATGGAGTTTAGTGAGTCCCAAACTATATGATCATACCATCTCATGTAGGTATCTTATTTGGATCATAAAAAACAGCCTGTACTATCTCTTACTTCCTTTTCAGAACTTATCCATCATCAATTTAAAACCAGTAATGGATCCGTTGCTCAAGTCATGAGGAGTTTTTTTAGGACCATTGGATATGCAAATATGATGCAAAGAAGCGGTCAAAGTTCCAATATGACCAAACTTGGGAATACTCGTTCAATGACCCCCACTTGTTAAATCTATTGAAATTAGTCAAATTCAAATAATTCCAGTGTCATGTGTATTCTAAAAAGTCATATTTCCAATCGGGGGCTAATTTAAGGTTCAAGTGTACATATTGGATTCTCCATGTCATGTATGCATGCTTATGTATATATGTCAAGTTCTAGGTTAATTTCATCCAACAATCTAAGTTCATATCCGAGTGATTTAGTTATTTGTGAAAGTCATATGCACCTAAATAGAAGGCAATTAAAATATAAATCCATTTACGTATATATATGGGTTCAAAATTTTAAATTGGCTATTTCAAGTAAGTCGAAATGTTGTAAACTCGACAATTCCAAGCCCAAATTACAAATACTCTGAATACATATGTCCTTAACGTCGTTTAAACCTTCGAGTATGTGATTAATCAAGCAAACTGTGTAAATAGTTTAGTTGGGGTTACGAGCATTTACAATCTGACCAAGGGGTGATCAATGGTTGTCAAAGGCAAATTGAAATGGCTAGGGCTTGGATGAGGTACTGTAAATGATGAGACAGGGTTTCAATTATGGGTTGGTTCTAATCAAATCCATAGCGATCAAGATATGAAAAATTCATCAACGGCAAGGTGTCAACATCAAGCATCATCAACAATAGGCAACGATAGAAAAAGGTGATCGGTGGTGGAGCAAGAATGTAGATTAACTAAAGAGCTATGGACTCGCTTAAGGTGAACGATGATGATCTAAGTTAGGCGACCCAGGAAGGAGGTTGGTGATAGTGGCCACTACCACTGATAATGGGTGAGGGCTATCAATAATGGTTTATGGAGAAGATAGGTTACAATATAATGATTCTGGTCACTTTTTTAACCTCTTCTTCAAGTTTGGTGGCATTCAAATGTTCCTAGCTTAAATTTAGATGTATCATCAAGCGCAAAACTCAATTAAAGTTCGTTTGAGTATGAAACATTAGAAACAAAGTCCAAAAGCCATGAAAATTTGCAGGAGACATCATGAGAATATTAAAAAGCCAACAATACAAGCCCTAAGGTCATAAGACTCACAGTTATGGATTAATGTCGATCCATAGCCTATGGATCAATATAGATCCATCATGTTGAGTCATATGACTCTAAGGTCTTTTCTTGATTCTTGCATTCAATACAAGCCTTCTACTGACAATGCCAAGCCCAACTCATTTCCAAACTCCTATAAATAACAGACTATCTCCAACGTGAAGAGGATCTGATCTCTCTCTGCCATTACGCTGTTAAAATCTATCTTTAACTTTCTCCTCCCCAACAACGTCATCTAAGAGCTATTGTGATCTACTCAATTTAGGTCATATACTTGTAATTCATCTTTATTTAATCTATTGTTATCACATATATTGTAATTAGCGGAAGGAGAACAAACAAAACTTATAAAGCATACATAGGCTTACTTAACAATTGGACCACTATAAATCTATGTCTCTTATCTATTTCTTTTTTTGAAAGGCAGGTAGAAATTTTATTCACACTACAAGAAATTACAATGAATGTACAATCAACACTATAACTAAACAAACATTATTGACACTCAACTAAGCAGTAATGAGAAAAAACAAATACAAAAATACATTTGAACCAGAAAAAACTCAAAACCTCTAGTGATCAAAATTTCAAACTCAAGCAAAACGCTCACACATCCCTGCTAATCACTATTCACTAAACTACCAAGATTGCCAAACAGACAACTGAAATATACCATCCTGAAAGAAGCCACCTCCAAAATAAAAGAAAAAGTCACAACAGACAAGCCATCCTAAAAACTTATCATAACCAGACGCAAGAAATCACTTTAACAATAGCAGAAAAACTTAAATTGTATTCCGTCTTGTATGCCTCTTACCTGGTTTCAGTCCATTACTTAAAGGCATAACGTCTTCAGCTTTATATTCGATTTCTTCATCAAGATCAGAACCCTCGTCAGAGTCTTGCCAAAATTTCCCATTTAACTTACCACTCTTAGATTTTGACTTAATAGGTATTGCTCTGGACGGAACATCATTGGATAACAGGGATGGATTAATTGAAGGGGAGGTCAACCCACATCCTATGATATTAGTAGGGGGTAGCACAGTACCATCAGGGGGTTTAAGATGAGCATAAGGAGAAGACTGAGTAGAAACATTAGCAGAAGTAGGAATATTACTACTAATAGTCTCTTATCTATTTCTTTTATTATTTTATTTATTTATCTCGACTTAACTAGATCTACATGATTCATACTCAAGCCATCTGTAAGGACTGCTGCTTTCGTCTCAAGTCATGCCATTTTTGGCATTAATAGTTTGATAAATTATTTTAATTTGAAATAAATTTAAATTTTTAACACATACATGCACACGTATATTTAAAATAATTTTGGATGATAATTTGCATGTAAAGAACCAATATTTTGTTGCATTGTAAATTCGGATATACATGCACACACAAACCATTTATGCAATGTATATTATGTTATACATACATGACACACGTACGAGTATTTTTGGATTTACTCATATAAAATACCAAAATATAGATGCATTTAAAAATAATTTACCAATTGTATTATGAAAATAAATAAAAATGGTTTTATTTTACTGAATATATTAAATTTAGAGAAACTGTTAGACATAATTGGGCCAATATGATCCACGTAGATTTTTTTAATCCACCCATTTCATTGAATTTTGACCCGTTTGTATCCAACCATTAGGGATGAACAAAGTATGGGTTGGGTCGGGTTAGACTAAATACTTCATCCGACCCTCGTAGTTATGGGTAAAGGTTGTTCAACCCGTATGCGACCCTATATGAGGTTAATTAGGGTAGGGTTGGGTTGCTTGAATATATCAAAAAAACGAGAATACAAGGGAATATTATTAAAAATTAATATTAAATTATTTTGCATAATATATCAAATTTTAGCTAATATAATGCATTTAAAATAACCGATTCATTATAAGACATATTTTATTAAAATTTCATTGTAAAACACATCATAATGATTTAGTTTACTGCATTGTTGAACAAGTGTTTCATTTTAAAATACATTAAAATACTCTTTAATATATATATTTGTTAAATTCTATCTAGTTTGAATTGATATGGAATATGCTTTTTTGTATATTTATATAGAATACATAAACATTATTCTAGGATTATACTATTCTAATTTTAAATGAGCTGATATTAAATTAGTTTTTTAGTATAGGTTTGGGTTGAGTTAAAATAAGGTTGGGTTGAACAAGATTCCACACCCGACCCGTATACAATATGGGTTACAAATTGTAACCCATATCCGACCATAACTAGGATGGGATGAGTTGAGTTCATGTGGGTTGGTGGGTTGGGTCGGAATGAATATGGGCTGTGTGCGGCCCTACCAACAATTACTATGTAGAATTGTGTAGTTTATTACAATCTTGTCCTTTTGGCGACATTGGTTTTTATGCTTGATTGATATAGTTGGTCCAATGATAAAGATGATTAGACCAAACTAAAACATATAAAATTGAATACCTAAATAAGTTACCAAGTTAATCAAGCTTGTTTGGTTGGTTATCGAGTTTAATCGAGATAAAATTGATTTATATTTTATGCTTGGAGTATTCATTTATACTTTAAGATAAAACATAAATTTGTAATCAAAGCATTCTTATGCTTTTCAATAATAATTTTCGCATAGATATGATAAATAAAATTTACTTAGACTACTAAACTATGAAAAGTAATCATCATAACAATAATATTTGGATAATGTTATTAAAGTTCAGTTAATTTCTAACCCGATACTCGAACTAGGTTTTCTACGGGCCGATTAGAAGCCAATCTTGTTTTAAAATCAAGTCAAGCATAAAAGAATAAAATGCTTTGGTTAGTTTATTTGGATTAATTAAATATTGTGCACCCTATCAGTTAGTGTATGTTTGATGAGTTTGATATTGTGTTACAAATTCAAAGCAATTTATACACGTGTGATGGATTTTGTGTATGCATTTCAGTTATTGATATCATACAACCAACAATGGACGATCAACGCATAGGACTATATTTGACGTTGTTGACTTATGCAATGTTTGGAGTTGACATTGGACATTTTGATGTTTTAAAATATCAGAAAGAGCGGTGATGGACAAAAAATTAGCTTATGTCTAATCCCTTTTGATCAACCGATCAATTTAGTTGTATCCCAAGTTTAACTTTATATTTACTTAGAAATGAATGAACATCTAATTTAGTTTTTGTGTTTAGAGGTCCTTTGATTACTTAGAAACAAATAAGTATCTAACCGACTTATTGTGTTTGGACTTTATAGAGGTCCTCTGATCCACTTATATGTGTCCTCTTGGCTCCTTTGTGAAACTTGGTGCAACATTGGTCACGAAAATAGATGATATCGTGGCATTTTTGGGCCATCATCCAATCGCCTATTCTCTCAATAGTCACTTCTGGATTCCCGCCATTTCTACCCTAATTTTCCTAATCGCATGCGAAAGGCCATGCACGATGCTAGCACACGCTGGAGAAAAGCAGCAGAAACTGTAACAACCCTTTTTTTTAGGGATACTGGATTGGGAATCCAATAATAATAAATTGGTAATAATTATATTAAATATTGTTTGAAAATTTAATAAATGACAATAAAATATTAAATTGGATGAGAGGAAAATGGATGACGATTAATAAATCGTTTGTGCATGGTTAATATGAAGAATTTCACCAGTTTTGTTACATAATGTAATTTATTTTAGCAAATATACTTTTGAAAAGAAAAAAAAATGTACATTTTTGTTAATAAGGAAAAAAATGTAGTTATAAGTTAGTGATAGTTGTGAACCAGTCTTTTGCATGAAATAAAAAGACAAATTTCAATGCAATGGAAAAGTGAAAATTTTAATGGAAAATTTTTATTGATTTCATAAAATGTGTTCATTATTATGTGTGTTATTTTAAAATAATGTTTTCTTGTTGTTTTCAAGTTATGAAAAAAAAAGAGAAGTTTTCATAATGTTGAAAATGTGTGTAATATAAGGTAAAAAGAATTTTATGTCCATTTTTCATAAAAATAAAATAAAAAGAAAAGAATATAAAAGGAAAAAAATGTAAATAAAATAAAAATAAAAATATATATGTATGCATTTTTGAGGAAAGCTCTAGAAACTAATTTAAAATGTATGACATAGAAAAAAAAATCTCCTAATGAGACAAGATATAATCATTGTATGCATAGAGAAAATAAAAATATCTCACAATGGGACAAAGAACAATCATTAATTTTCATAAGAAAAATAAAAAGAAGGGGGAAATAATAAAGAAAAAGGGGGGAACTTGGTGGAGAATTCTAGAGAGGGGCCTTGGGATAAAATATCAATCCTTCTCATCCACCGATTACTTCAGTACATATATTCCTTATTCCTCATTCAGAAAACAAGCCGTGAGAAAAAAATTCAGAAATCTAAAACCTCTCTCATCCATAATCTCTATTCAATCAAGTTTTTAAGCAAAAATTGAAGACAAAAGAAGGTTCCCAATTCAGTAAGTATTCCCTAAACCTATTCAATCTTTCTCTGGTTCTTTCAATTTTTGTAAATAGAGATCTTAGGGTTGTTTTCCCATTCAAATCCTTTTGTAGAGGGCTTCAATCCAAAGATTAAGTTCAAAGGTGAAAGTTTGCATTTTGGCGTAATAGGTGAGTGAAGTTTCCACCTTTTTCCCCTTTAAATCATTATTTGTGCATACATGATGGGTTGAAGGTGACATCTTGATAGAAAATTAGCTCTTTCTCCTAAATATGATTTATTCTTGAATTCTTGATCATCGAAAATGAATTTGAATGGGATTTGTTGAAATATTGAAATGTTGAAGAGGTTGTACAATTAAACTTGTTTCATGCATGCTATTTCAATGCATGCAAAGTATATGTTTGAATGCCTCAGTGGAAAATAAATTGTCATTCTTGGGGAAAAATAAAAATTTATTCTACTGGTTCTTTATATTAAAAGAAAAAAAAATCAATTTTTGACTTGAAGAAATGGCTGCACTGCTACAGTGCAGCGATAGACTGCACTGCTACAGTGCAGCGAGCTGCACGGTTATAGTGCAGCGCTGCTGCACTGGAACAGTGCAGCTACGGCTGCACTGGTACAGTGCAGCAGTGCTGCTACAGTACAATTGTACTGTGCAGCAGTGTTGCACCGTAAAATAATAATAATAAAATAAAAGAAAAAAAACTGAAATTTTCAGTTTGGGGGAGGGGAGGAGCAGCTGCAGCAAGGAGCTGCAGCTAGGCTGCCTGCAGCCCAGGCTGGACTGCACTGTGCAGCCCACGAGGGCTGCAGGTGTAGCCCAAGTGTGGGCTGCAGTGCAGCCCAGGCGGGCTGCACTAGCAGCCCACACGGGCTGCAGGCGCAGCCCATTCGGGCCGCACTATGCAGCCCAGGTGGGCTGCAGGTGCAGCCCATTCGGGCCGCACTATGCAGCCCAGTTGGGCTGCAAGTGCAGCTCAGTTGGGCTGCACAAGCAGTCCATGCGGGCTACCATGTGCAGCCCAGTTTGAGCTGTTTTTTCTCAAAAAAAAAAAAAAATTGTAATAAGATTTCCTTTAAAAATAATTATAGGTTTACCGTAGTAAATCGTTTTCGTTTGAAATTTTCGAAAGCAATTCCTCTTTAAAAGAAAATTTTGTTATATACAAATTAAACGATCGAATAATTTTATTAATTTCAAGCAAGTTAAACATGCTAAGCAGTGCTTATGTTTCGTTATAATACATAAGTATTATGGGGTACTTATGTATTAGAGCGAAACGGAAGTGTAACCATCTATGGACATGTGATGTTATCCTTTTTGTAAAGTATACTGGGTTTATAAAACTTACTTTTATGGAAGTTGCCATGATGAGTTTTTTTATAGTGTTTTGACATTATAAACACTATGAGTTTTCAAAGCATGAATTTACCAATTAATATTTCAGAATACTCTAATTTTGGGATTGGGATAGATTGGACTCTGTTGTACCAATGGGCCAAAACTCCATCTTGGTCGACCTGATTCAGGTTCGCTACCTGAATCGCGGTGGTTTCAAATTTCGCCCATCTACCACCAAAGGTCAAACGGTCTGCTACATTGGGCAATTTTGTTGTTTGATCGGGATTCCCGATCGGCGGGTCACGGACTACATCAGATGGAGGCGTGGGTGTGCCACGTGTAGTGCCGTGAACGGGTAGCATACGGCCTTCGCCTTAGACCGTCTTGGTTATCCTGGGTTGATCGCCAGGTGTCGTTATGGCGTTATGAGTAGGTTACGGTGCTGATGTCTCCGCGCGCGCAAGAGCTCTACCACTGTGATTTTACAATACTAGCGTCTGTTTATTTGGTATCTGTTATGAGTCGTATTATATTTATCCCGTACTTCCCATAATTCTTTATTAACTTCTAATTTGTTTGAATAATAATGGGATATTACCCAAGATAATTTGGAAACCCAGTATTTTAACCAACGTTTGATTATATTATCATATTGCTTTATATATGATAATTGTTTTGGTATTGTATTGCTTTACATACAATACATGTGCCCCTTTAACTTAACTTTTTATACTATCATATTGCTTTACATATGATAGTTGTTTTGGTATTGTATTGAGTTATATACAATACCGATGCCTGTGATTATGGCATATTAATGTGATGATTATGCTTAATTGTTCACATTCAGTAACATCCTTACGCCTCATGTTGACTTATACGTGCGGCACTTTTATTTATTTGATGAATTATTTATTGTCCATAGATACTTACTTCACTCACACTAGCAATAGTCTGACCCGTGTGATTTGTTTTTTTTACAATCCTCGGGTCAGGTTGAGGATTGTATGCAGGTTAGGTTGCGTGGATTGCAGCGTCATTCTTATCTTTTTCCACGTTTTGGGGTTTTGGACTATGCAGCTTCAGCCTATCAGTAGCGTGTAGTATTATGGTATGTACACTATTATGTATTTTGGAAGGCGATACTATGTATGATGGACTATGCATTCTGGACATCTTTATTATGATATGTATTATGTATTCTGCTTTTGTTATTGTGCTGCGCTTGATCCTATTATATTTCGTACTATGTTACTTGGGAAATTTTCTTGTACCATTGCTTTGAACTTATACTGAGCACAAAAACGTAAGTTGAAAGGTTTTAAAAATTTTGTGCTAGTGTTCGATCAAAGGAATGAGTACAGCTTTTAGCCCTATCGAGTCCCATTCTCCGTGCTTTCCGACAGTAATACTTAGTGTTGCTCGTGGTTAGCATGGGTCTAGGGGCCGGGCGTTACAGAAACCCTAATGCAAACCGATATCTCAAACCAAGAAAAAAGATTTCAGAAACTGCATGAGTTAACAGATACTAGGTTAAGATCAAACCAGGGATTCTTTTACTGATTCAGTTGAATTGCTTGGGCCATATCTATTTCCCTGCGAGTGAGTTCCGTATTTGGTTATTTGTTTTGTCAACTTAGTTTTTTTTAGTTGGTCATGCTGCCGAAGAAGCACTTAACGTTGTGAGGGAATCATTTGACGCTAGAAAGGTTAGTTTCTGAATTTGCAGATTCATACCTTTAGAATGAAGTTTTTAGGTAGTCGATGACAATTCATAAGACCCACCATACACCGTTGGAATAAATTTAAGGAATTGAATTATGTATGTTGACATTTTTCCGTAATAGCTTCAGTGCGGACTGTTGTTTGTTTGGAAACTGAGAAACATCACTACATGTTACTTCAGCAAGCTCGCTTCTTAGATGCGAGTGATTTGGATACATAATTACAAGAGATGTGTAACACCCCACGTCCATTAATGTCACTCACTAAGGGAATGCATTAACATTCATGGAGCATTATAAGAGTATAGAACAGAACATAACAAGAAAGATATATAAAATGGTACTTCAAAATTCAAAATTCATTTATTACAGTGGAAAAGAAAAACATGTCCGATTACAACATCAAAACCACATCTTGAAACCAAGTACACAAATATCCATCTTGAACATAATTATTATCTGAATACATAAAAGCAAAACCATAATCCCACTCCAAATAGCCATAATGAAAAATAGTTCTAATTAGGCATATGAACTGGCATAGAGCAATAAAATAGATCTAATTAGGCATATGGAACATAAACTGACATAGAACAATAAGATAGATCTAATAAGCATTTGGAACATAAACTGGCATAGAATAATAAGACAGATCCAATAAGCATATGGAACATAAACTGACATAGGACAATAAGATAGATCCAATTAGCATATGGAACATGAACTTTAGGTATGAGTCTAAAAGATAAGAATTCACCAAACATGATATGATTCATCTTACAGGCATGTTCATAAAGTCCAATTCATAAACTTATCATAATTACTTTTAATTAACTATAAGTGAAAGTAACGTGGACCCACAGTGGTAGAAGAGAAAATAGATCTGAATTCTGTATTCTGAATTTGATTAGCTAAACCGTTGTTGTAGAATTTGATTCTTATCTTCCAATATGAATACTCTATTCTGATTTGCTTTAGTGTATAAGAAAGACTAGTTTAGGTTGTGGCAGCATGGAGGTGTATGAATTAATGTAATGAAATTAGGGTTACGTTTAGATGTGTTTATATAGATGTGTTAGGTGAATTCTGTGCAGGTTTGGCCTCGGCATAGGTACACTTCCCAAGTGCGCCAGTGCATTTTTGTTCTGGCGCACTTCACATGTGCGCCAGTTATCCCAGCCTGTTTTCTGATTTTTCTGCCCAACTTCTATCATCCATAACTCTTTCATACGGTATCCGTTTTATGCAAACTCAGACTCTATCTCAAAAAGAATTCCGAGACGAATGCAATGCCGTAACCCGTTTCACCTAATTCTTCTTTTAGAAATTAATTATTCTTTAATTATCTCTTAAGTCATTATTTCAAATTACGGGGTGTTACATTCTCCCCTCCTTAATGGATTTCGTCCCCGAAATCTTCAAGTTAAGAAGAATGTATCCTACCATCCAATCATCCATCTACTCATGCATCATCCACAAGCATCCACTATCTTTAGAAGATTGCTAATGCTATATGAACATATGAAAAAGTGTGTGTATATGTTCCTTATCTAATGCAAAGATCAGGCGGTCTACTGATTCGGTTGACCTCCTTAATGCAAAACATGATAGTGACATGCGTCCATTATGTATGCAAAAGAATCCTAATCATACATATCATTTCTATATGAGTGCACAACCATTCATCCAAATGCATCATCCATGTGATAACACATTCAATATACATCCATTAATTTAAATATGCACACTCATTCATATGCAATATGAAAGTGATTGAGCCGATCTAGTGCCTAATGTGTGTGCAAATGCATCCACGAGCAACCACTAGAAAAAACTTACATCCACTTGCATCCACCAAACATAACATGTCTCAAACAATGTTTACAACCATAGGGTTTTCTACCTAAAGATCTAATATATAATCGAGAGGATACACTAAACGATAGAGAAAGTATAAACAAAGCAGTAGAAAAAGGAGAAGTTAAGAACATACCCACAAAAAGGAAAGGGTACGATGCTCGTATCATGTCTTCAGTCTCCCAAGTCACATCTCCTTGATCATATCCCCATTGGATTTTAAACAACTTGACCTCTCGGTTGCGTAACTTCTTGACCTCCGATCCAAGGATGCATGTAGGAGCTCATCTAATCATGGCATCTCGCTCTACCTCACTTCTCTAAGCATGATCGGCTCCTCTACTTCCGCGGGATCGTGTAAACACTTCTGCAAATGCGACACATGAAATACGTCATGAACACCACTAAGATTCTCGGGCAACTTCACTCTGTAGGCCATCTGTCCAATTCTCTCTATGATGGGGAATGGCCCTAAGAACCTCGATGCCAATTTCCCTACGTACCCAAAACGAACTACATTCTTCAATGGTGATACTTTAATAAAATCCATGTCTCCAACATTGAACTCAAGATCGGTCCTTCTCTTACCATCATATGACTTTTGTCGGTCATGTGCCTTCTTCATACGTCTTCGAATCAATTATATCTTCTCCGAAGTTTCTCTAACCATATTGGGCCCAAGCAAAATCTTATCCATAAATTCCCACCAACAAGTAGGTGATCGGCAAGGTCGTCCATATAGAGCTTCAAAATGTGCCATGCCAATGCTAGTCTGATAGTTGTTGTTGTAGGCGAACTCTACAAATGGAAGATGTTCCTCCCATGTCCCTCCAAAGTCCAAGATACATAACCTTAGAAGATCTTCTAGAATCTGATTGACTCTTTCTGTTTGGCCGTCCGTCTGAGGGTGATAAGTGGTGCTCAAACACAATTGCGTTCCTACCACCTTTTGCAAGCTCTTCCAAAACTCACTAGTGAAAATGGGATCTCGCTCGCTCACAATACTTGAAGGTATGCCATGTAGATGAACTATCTCTCGGAGATAAATAGATGACAACCATGTCACCGTTCTTTTACTCTTAACGAGATTGAAATGGGTGCTCTTGGTAAGTCTATCTACTACTATCCAAATCCCCGTATTACCCTTCCTTGACCTCGGCAACCCGTCGACGAAATCCATGGAAATACTTTCCCATTTCCACTGTGGAACCTCTAAAGGTGAAGAAAACCACCAGGCTTCTTTGGCTCAGCCTTGACTTGCTGGCACACTAAGCATCTAGAAACGAACTCAGCCACATCCTTCTTCATTCCGGCCCAAAAGAAAACTCGCTTCATGTCCCTATACATCTTGTCACCACCGGGATGTATGGTCATCTTAGAACGATGTGCTTCTTCAAAAATTGTCCTTCTCAAACTCTCGTCTCATCATACGCAAAGTCTCCCATCCCTATGCAACCAACCTTTGTCATCTATAGTATACCTGCTAAGATGGCTCGAAGTCTCCCCTCTTATGAGCTTATCTACTATCTCTATCAGTTGTGGGTCATCTTGCTGTGGCGCACCTACCTGTCCCAAAAGCATAGGTTGCACCTCTAACGATGCTAACAAACCTGGTACATAATCGACAGAGGGTCTAAAGTCGAAGATAGAAATATACTCTAAACTCTGCCGCTCGACAAACAAAGGACTCAAAGTTAACTTCTTTCTACTCAAGGCGTCAGCTACAACGTTACCCTTGTCAGGGTATATGCAATCTCAAAATCGTAGGATGCTAAGAACTCCATTCACCTCTGTTGCCTTAAGTTTAGATCTTTTTGAGAGAACAAGTATTTAATTGACTTATGGTCTGTATACAACTCAAACCTCTCTCCAAGCAAGTAGTGGCGCCAAGACTTAAGCACAAAAACTATGGCAGCTAACTCTAAATCGTGGGTAGGGTAATTCTTATCATGGACCTACAACTTCATTCCACAATAACTGTAAGCACCCATAACTTCCCCGTGGAGGAAAGAGCGGATACTTTGAGAACAATACACAAAAGAACGCAAACGGAAGAACATTTCACTGTTATTACAACAATTCCATTAGAATACAAGAATATACAGAGTATAAATGAATAAATATTACACAGAAAATATCAGAGATTTAAATTACATTTAAATACATCGCAGCGGAAAATAATACAAAAACACAACTAGAAGTAATGCACGGATACAGAGCTTTCCGAGCATCGTTCCAGCTGTAAACCAGGATCCTGTGAATATAAATCTGCAAAACCAAAACTACTAGCTGCCCGTGTCGAAAATAGGGGCACCCAGAGTCTAGGTTAAAACAATAAACTCCAGGTCAGTCATGTGACTGGTGTGAGAACTAAAACAGTTATTAATCTTTATTTTTAAAGTTAGGTAAATCAAGGGACCACGCCGTATAACACGGAACGGGTTTCCTCCCAAGAATACCAGTGCATAAAATAAACAGCGCAATGCTAAATAAATCCAAATGAAGCTGTTATAAGACCCAGGTCCCATCACACAATGCAACGCAAGCCGGAGGATAGGGTTTTTACCTTATAACAGCCAAAGCATGCTTGATACGTTAAAAACACATTATCTGATACTATAATAAGTGTATAGTGTCAAAACAATTTCAATCATAAATATCAATCATAGGCGGCATGGGTACCATTTATCATGTCTCCATACTAGTTCTACAATTAAAACCGAAATATCACGTATTGGAAATTGGATTTCCATCATGAGTCGAGGCAAGGGGCAAGCACTTCACCGCGTTCGAGACACTCTAGCAAATGTCCCAGGACCCCACTATGATCCTTGGATCTTTAGGGCCGGTCCTCTCTTACTTTTGAGGATTAGTTATTCCTGAACACACGTTTCCCGGTCCTTACAGACCTATATCCGAGGCTCCTCGTATCCAACAACCACACAGGTAAAAAGTATATAAATGTCAGGGCTGGTAGGTCACTGACACCACCCCAGCTAGAAAGAAACGTCGTGCTCTCCCTGCAGTCACTATCCCGTTTTTGACTCATACCGAGGTGTGAGGCTCGCGAATTCACGCTATACACAAAGCTACGTCACACAGACCATGCTTTGATCATCAACCACAAGACTTTGCTTTTCAACAGAAGCCTTGATCAATTGCCACTTACGCGTGCCACACTGGAAATTCACTCCATGCGAATGATGTCCATCGATATACAACCTCTGAGCTCGTACATCTCAGAGAAGGGCGTTAAGCAAGAGAATAAATTCTCCGCCGCCAAACAGATGTATATTTAATAGAGATCAATCAATACAGAATAAAACCCAATGTCAGACACACAATCCATTTACAAGTTCGTTCTGGGTCTGAACGAAACCGGAGGCACTTTCCTCACATATCCATCCATCTCCAAGTACGTCTGGACGATCACCAACTATTTCCCTCATCTTGGGTGTACAGCCCAATCGAGATCATCAGTAATCACCCAAACGATGTGAAGACTTCCGGTCTTCAACCACCGTCTTCATCTTCGACATCTCGTCGAATTGGTTATTCAGAATGCGTATAACCCCGGCCTTTCTGAATAACCCACGTATGTGATAAACAAATGTTACACAAACACAACAAACGCCTCATTCCAATTCAGAATATTCTTTTACTTGCAAAATCACATTCTTAGGGAAAGGTTCCCATTAATTTTATCCAAGATAAATTCTGCAAAATTTATTCTTTAATCTTCCTTTGGATATCATTTCAAACCAGTCGGGATATGCGAACCACACCGAAGTAATTATTTATTTTATTTCCCAATCCCAACCTATTCATCCCATGGAGCAAAACTGGTAATACTCCATATCTAACACCAAGGTGTTATCGGTAAAATTAATTACCATTTCACGTTCAAATCTAATTAAAGATTTAACTATCGCTTTGGAGCAAAACTGGTGGTACTCCATTCTCGATCACCTTTCAGATTTGATAATTTAAATTATCAATTCACTTTTCAATCTAATTAAAGATTCATTAAAACCCCACTTAGTTTTAATCTTTTCAAAAATCAACATCCTGTCTTTAACTGGGTTAAAGAACCAATGTCATCTAAAACACGATTCATGACAAACCCAAATCACATTTGATATTAAATACAAGGCTTTGAATAGAAAATATATCGGCTTATATTCAATATCAAATTCTAAAACCAAAAAATATCATATTGGAAATAACGATATGAATATAACTTTCAAATCCCCATAACAATATCTGTATAATCATGGAATCCAACATCGAAATATTCCGAAGATAATTTCGATTCAACTCCAGTCCAATTCACGTATATTGGAAATTCTGGTTATTTTCGAAACCAATTCAAATTCAATTTATTTATTTCAAAAATAAGTTGATTTTAATTCTAGTTCAAAACTAGTTCATTTCGATAAAAATATCCTTTTATCATTTCAAATGTGGAGTTTTACATCCCAGTTCTTTCCAATTCACATATTATGATTTTACACAAATTATTAATATTTTTATTAATTTTATCAAGACCCGTATAGTCGATTTCCACCAATGGCCATCGAACTGCACTTACAGCGACCTTTTCCAAATTTGATTTAGACATAATTCCAAATCCAACTGTTAGATTTAAAATTTCTAATATTCATTGGAAAGCTCTTTTCGATACGAACCCAACGGTTCCAGTTTTAGGAGAATCCGACGGTCGGATCTCCCGCAACGTCAATTCAAAGTCAATGGTCGAAATTCACGAACTGTCGCGGCGCGGCGCGTTCTATTCAGGCCATTATATATATATAATATATATATATATATTATATATATTTCGTCGATTTCCTTTTAAAACGTATTTTATAAATTGTTTTAAATTCGTTTTCAAAACCATTTCAACTCTATTTCAATTTCTAATCAAAATTGAATATTTCATATCATTACTATATCAATGATAATATTTTCAAAACGTTATATTTTGAAATCACTTCTTTTCTATATTCATTATAAAAACGAATATAATCGATATAAATATCGTTCACGTCAAAATAGCGCAACTCTAATCAACACGGGTTTATATATTCCAATAAATTCGTTATTTTATTCCCCAAATGAATATATATTCTTTCAACACATGAATCTATATTTCTTTCAACACACCACTAATCTCAACACATGAGTACTGTCAACACACGACTATTCTTGTTATGTAAAATTATAACATTATGGTATCTATCGTTTGATTTTCAATCAGACTCCACCGTGAAGTAGATTCTAATTTTAAATATGATTAAGATGTAAATTTTACTATTAAAATATTTTACTCAACACATGAACATCGTCAACACATGACTATTTTTATATTCAACACATGAATTTTCTTTTATAATAATCATTATTTTCCCAATTGGAATGAGGCCCAATCAATCACCATATAATGTTAATTATATGGATTACATACACCACATGTATATAATAGCAATGATAAACTATCAACCATCATCCAAGGTGCACCACACAACTGCATAAGCATCAAATATAAATAATTAACGCTTACACAGCTTGTCGACCAATCGATCGACATACAATTAAATAATTGGGATAAGTGTACACCAAATATCCTCCCAACACCCGTGTGGGGTTTCAAATCAACAAACACATATTTTTATTTGTGCAGTTGGGCGATGTGTAAAATTTATCATCCCAATCAATATCAGTCAAATCAGTGTATATAAACAAATCGGCTGATTTGTTTATAAATATTTATTTATTCACTTTCACGTTAAAAATTATATTTTTAATGATAATTAATTTATTTCAACCATCTACATTTTATTATCGATTTCACATTAACATCACAAACAATTTTCATAATACATCAATCAAACGAACAAGTCATCCATGGTCTGTGGATGATGGGTGTCGGGTACTGCTAAGCACCGTCTGCATCCTAGTATAAATATAACTAGAAAAAGAAATTTAAAGTGAGAAGTTCTCACCAAAGCTATCTCAATTCCACGACACTTCAAATGTAGGAAATCTTCTCCTTTTCGTCTTTTGTCACTTTCGTTGCCCGTAGTCACTACATATATATAAATCACATTTTTATATTCTTGCTATGTATATAAAAATCATATTTTTATAATTACTCCATGTGGATAAAAATTCTATTTTTACATCGTTACTATATAGATAAAAATTCTATTATTACATCAATACTATATAGATAAAAATTCTATTTTTACATCAATACTATATAGATAAAAATTCTATTTTTACATCAATGCTATATAGATAAAAATTCTATTTTTATATCGATGTTCATATAATATAGATTATATTTTATACTTCTACAGTATAAAAGATTATATTTTTATACTTCTCCAATATAAAAGATTATATTTTTATACTTCTACAATATAAAAGATTATATTTTTTATACTTCTACAATATAAAAGGTTATATTTTTATCCTTATACAATATAAAATAAAACTGAAATTAAATTAAAATTCACCTTCGAAACTGAAGAGGGGGTTCGCGAAGTGGGGGCGTCGGTTTGCAGCAGGAGAGAGAAGGAGGGAAGAACGGAGGAAGTGGGAGGAGCAGGGAAGAGGAGGGGGGATCGGGTTCGATGAAGGAGGAGGGGGGAAGAGGCTGCGCGCAGGTGGGTGGCTTAGGGTTTAGGGGGGCGGCGGCTTCCTGTTGGGTGCGTTCCAGGCGGAGGAGATGAAGGCGAGAGAGGAGGAGAAGGAGGAAGAAGAGGAGGGGGTCGGGTTCTTCTGGATGGCGGCGGCGGAGGCGCGCCGCCCCTTGTGGCCGCGGCGGAGGTTCACCCCCCCCCACCGTCGCCCCTTTTTTTTTTTTTTATCTCACTGAGAAATGAATCGGGGGGGGGGGGGGCAGAGGGTATAGAAGGAGGGAAGAGGTTTATTTTATTTTATTCCAAAAAGCAACTTTTATTTTCGACCTCAAAACGAGGCCCACCGCCTGTCGTCCATAGCTAATTACCCCCATTCCGAACACAATGGGATATGTATCGTAAGCCGGTTCGACTGTTTTGATCTGTTTTCGTCAAAATCAATATATAACTCTATATATTGAATTTGAACGCACATTTCAATTTACTGGGGTCACATAATAACTCGATAAATACCAAAAAAATATTTTCTAGCTTCGTATCGACGATACGGTCCTAACAAAACTAGTTTCGTCGAATTCTGAGACCACTGGAAAAATGGCCATTTTCCAGTCGATTAAAATCAACTAAAACTGGTCAAACGCGTTTTCCTTTGTCACGCTCACATATTGATCCGAAAAATTATGAAATTTGAAACCTACAATAATTTGACATCACGGATCCAACAAAAGTGGTTTCGTCGAAATCCGAGGTCGTATGCAAAATTTCCATTTTTAAGGGCCTGAATTCCATAGCGACTATTCAGAATTTTCAACTGGACATATTTTTTGATTCCCGCTATGAAAATTTGATTTTTCGGATTCGTTGGAAAGATATTCTCAAATAGATCCTATTATTTTTGGTTTCACTAAAATCCGGATTGTTTTGCACCCGGTACATTCAATTGAAGTTTAAAATCGAATTATCGCGCCATTTTCAATTCTATTTATAATTATATATAATTATTTATATTCTAACGATGATGTATATAAATATATACGTTCGAATTCTATTCAAAATAAATTTCTCGTCGATATTATTTAAAATAATTCATTTTAAATGTTCAAAATTCACTAAAATTGCCAAAATAAAATTTTTAAACTGGCTCAGATTTTCGGGTTGTTACAATCTCCCCCACTTAAAACTTTTCATCCCTGAAAAGGAACAAAGTCGAAAGTGGTTTGATTAATCAGCTCTACGTTCGATCTGGCTTCCATTCTCCAACTTTTCAGTTTCTGAGAATTTTCAAATTCTTCAAAAATTTGGCTAACACCCGGAATTTTCGAAAAATTTCGCCATAACCTCCTTTGTACGGGGAGAGGTTTGGAAATTTATTGGGCCGTATTAGGTACCCAATAAATCCTAATAAGCATACACATATTTATAGTGATATATTCTGGTGTTTACAGGGGAGCGTGTATTGATAATAACTCCAGAGAATAAATTCTCGTCACCCTGTCAAAGCCTGAGGGAGTGTGTATTTTAAATGCTCCAATGGATAAATCCTCGTCACCTCGTCCCGTGTGGGAAATAAATAGTCCATGTGCCATATCTAATAACTAGAGAGACGTGATTATTGTCAACTCTAGACCCATGTGGGGTTTTTATTAATCTGGCAATTTTATCGTTACAATTTAAATAGTCCATATTAGTCATCAGTTCACCTGTAAAATATAGTCCTCGCCATACAAGCCTCTCGCTCGTATGGTAAATCTTCCACCTCGTCACACAAGCTCCAAATGCTTATGTGGTATATGATGAAGTATGCCTATCTTCCGGAAGTATGCCATGTAATGTAGTTCAAAATTAATTGTTGCTATCCTATGGCGATGTTTATTATTTCACACAGAATAACCAGCACTCCGCATCCAATGGCATTCACAGGGGTTGACATAATAATAAAAGTGTGCATCCAACTCATTAAGGTTTACCTATTTGTCGGGCATGCAAATAAAATCTTTATTCAACAGCTATCCAATTTCCTGTTCAAACATATATAATGCACAAGTATATATTTCTAACTATTTTCTTATCAATTCAATGTGTGATTTAATTGAATAAATTTGTTCTGGTTTTTATTGATGATATTCTAATCCTCTCTAAATCAATGGCCGAAAAGGAACATAACAATGGAAGCCGAAAAGGAACGAAGCCGAAAGTTGTTTAACAAATCAACTCAACTTCCATCATTTTGACTACGGCTTAAGTTCTTCAACTTTTCAGTTTCTAAGAACTTTTCAAATTTTTCAAAAATTTGGCTAGCACCCTAAATTTTCGAAAAATTTCGCCATAACCTCCCCTGCACCGGGAGCACCGGGAAAATCCCAAAATCGCCATATAGGCCTTCTGATCTCAAAAAGAAAAAGAAAAAGCCAAGCGGCTAGCCAATAGACTCATAAAATCATCATCACCCAAACAAAACAGTAAATTATAGTAAACATGTACCTATTTGTCGGGCAAACAAATTTTATTCTTTTGCTCTAGCCTCCTTGCTATGACCTGTTCAACGTAAGCACATATATATGCATGCATATGCGACCAAATTCAATACAATCCAATATTTGATGCAATTAGGCATAATTGTTCAAAATTAACAAACAAATAACAAACAACACAAACCTCAATCAATTAGTGGATTAACGTTTCAAACTGATAATTTTGATATATATATACAAAAAAAAATCATGTTTTTGATACCAAATCACAACAATAAACCTATGTATATAAGTTTTGGTTCTCACACCAGCCTAATGGAAATATATAGAAATCACACCTTCGAAACACGAACATAAATATTGGTGATGGAGCTCCATCATCAAAATCATCTCCGAGTGACTAGAGTGTAATCCTATATCTATCCAGTATATTAAAACTTCGAATATACGTTCATGACGCGTATATACAAAACCTTTATATATTGGATTGTCCATATTCAATACAAATAAAATATTCAAATGTGTATAAAACGATTTAAATTTCAAAACAAAATTTGTTTTCATTTGAAAAATATACTCTTCACACTCGTTCTAGGATACTACTGATCCTATCCCTAACGAGTCATTCTAGTTGGATATTGCTAATCCAATATATGATGAATTCTTTCGTATGGTTCTAATGTGTCTTGTTCTCGAGCTCTGTAAACCAAAGCTCTGATACCACTGTAAGCACCCATAACTTCCCCGTGGAGGAAAGAGCGGATACTTTGAGAACAATACACAAAAGAACGCAAACGGAAGAACATTTCATTGTTATTACAACAATTCCACCAGAATACAAGAATATACAAAGTATAAATGAATAAATATTACACAGAAAATATCAGAGATTTAAATTACATTTAAATACATCGCAACAGAAAATAATACAAAAACACAACTAGAAGTAATGCACGGATACAGAGCTTTCCGAGCATCGTTCCAGCTGTAAACCAGGATCCTATGAATATAAATCTGCAAAACCAAAACTACTAGCTGCCCGTGTCGAAAATAGGGGCACCCAGAGTTTAGGTTAAAACAATAAACTCCAGGTTAGTCATGTCACTGGTGTGAGAACTAAAACAGTTATTAATCTTTATTTTTAAAGTTAGGTAAATCAAGGGACCACGCCGTATAACACGGAACGGGTTTCCTCCCAAGAATACCAGTGCATAAAATAAACAGCGCAATGCTAAATAAAGGAAATTGAAGCTGTTATAAGACCCAGGTCCCATCACACAATGCAACGCAAGCCGGAGGATAGGGGTTTACCTTATAACAGCCAAAGCATGCTTGATACGTTAAAAACACATTATCTGATACTATAATAAGTGTATAGTGTCAAAACAATTTCAATCGTAAATGACAATCACAGGCGGCACGGGTACCATCTATCATGTCGCCATACTAGTTCTACAATTAAAACCGAAATATCACGTATTGGAAATTGGATTTCCGTCATGAGTCGAGGCAAGGGGCAAGCTCCTCTCCGCGTTCGAGACACTCTAGCAAATGTCCCAGGACCCCACTATGATCCTTGGATCTTCAGGGCCGGTCCTCTCTTACTTTTGAGGATTAGTTATTCCTGAACACACGTTTCCCGGTCCTTACAGACCTATATCCGAGGCGCCTCGTATCCAACAACCACACAGGTGAAAAGTATAGAAATGTCAGGGCTGGTAGGTCACTGACACCATCCTAGTTAGAAAGAAACGTCGTGCTCACCCTGCAGTCACTATCCCATTTTTGACTCATACCGAGGTGTGAGGCTCGCGAATTCACGCTATACACAAAGCTACGTCACACAGACCATGCTTTGATCATCAACCACAAGACTTTGCTTTTCAACAGAAGCCTTGATCAATTGCCACTTACGCGTGCCACACTGGCAATTCACTCCATGCGACTAATGTCCATCGATATACAACCTCTGAGCTCGTACGTCTCAGAGAAGGGCGTTAAGCAAGAGAATAAATTCTCCACCGCCAAATAGATGTATATTTAATAGAGATCAATCAATACAGAATAAAACCCAATGTCAGACACACAATCCATTTACAAGTTCGTTCTGGGTCTGAACGAAACCGGAGGCACTTTCATCGCATATCCATCCATCTCCAAGTATGTCTGGACGATCACCAACTGTTTCCCTCATCTTGGGTGTACAGCCCAATCGAGATCATCAGTAATCACCCAAACGATGTGAAGACTTCCGGTCTTCAACCACCGTCTTCATCTTCGACATCTCGTCGAATCGGTTATTCAGAATGGGTATAACCCCGGCCTTTCTGAATAACCCACGTATGTGATAAAAAAATGTTACACAAACACAATAAACGCCTCATTCCAATTCAGAATATTCTTTTGTTCACAAAATCACATTCTTAGGGAAAGGTTCCCATTAATTTTATCCAAGATAAATTCTTCTAAATTTATTCTTTAATCTTCCTTTGGATATCATTTCAAACTAGTCGGGATTAGCGAACCGCACCGAAGTAATTATTTATTTTATTTCCCAATCCCAACCTATTCATCCTATGGAGAAAAACTGGTAATATTCCATATCTAACACCAAGGTGTTATCGGTAAAATTAATTACCATTTCACGTTCAAATCTGATTAAAGATATAACTATCGCTTTGGAGCAAAACTGGTGGTACACCATTCTCTATCACCTTTCAGATTTGATAATTTAAATTATCAATTCACATTTCAATCTAATTAAAGATTCATTAAAACCCCACTTAGTTTTAATCTTTTCAAAAATCAACATCCTGTCTTTAACTGGGTTAAAGAACCAATGTCATCTAAAACATGATTCACGACAAACCCAAATCACATTTGATATTAAATACAAGGCTTTGAATAGAAAATATATCGGCTTATATTCAATATCAAATTCTGAAACCAACAAATATCGTATTTGAAATAACGATATGAATATATCTTTCAAATCCCCATAACAATATCTGTATAATCACGGAATCCAACATCGAAATATTCCGAAGATAATTTCGATTCAACTCCAGTCCAATTCACATATATTGGAAATTCTGGTTATTTTCAAAACCAATTCAAATTCAATTTATTTATTTCAAAAATAAATTGATTTTAATTCTAGTTCAAAACTAGTTCATTTCAATAAAAATCTCCTTTTATCATTTCAAATGTGGAGTTTTACATCCCAGTTCTTTCCAATTCATATATTATGTAATTTTATCAAGACCCGTACAGTCGATTTCCACCAATGGGCATCGAACTGCACTTACAGCGACCTTTTCCAAATTTGATTTGGACATAATTCCAAATCCAACCGTTAGATTTCAAATTTCTATTATTCATTGGAAAGCTCTTTTCGATACGAACCCAACGGTTCCGGTTTTAGGAGAATCCGACGGTTGGATCTCCCGCAACGTCAATTCGAAGTCAATGGTCGAAATTCACAAACTGCCGCGGCGCGGCGCGTTCTATTCAGGCCATTATATATAATATATATATATATTATATATATATATATATTTCATCGATTTCCTTTTAAAACGTATTTTATAAATTGTTTTAAATTCGTTTTCAAAACCATTTCAACTCTATTTCAATTTCTAATCAAAATTGAATATTTCATATCATTACTATATCAATGATAATATTTTCAAAACGTTATATTTTGAAATCACTTCTTTTCTATATTCATTATAAAAACGAATATAATCGATATAAATATCGTTCACGTCAAAATAGCGCAACTCTAATCAACACGGGTTTATATATTCCAATAAATTCGTTATTTTATTCCCCAAATGAATATATATTCTTTCAACACATGAATCTATATTTCTTTCAACACACCACTAATCTCAACACATGAGTACTGTCAACACACGACTATTCTTGTTATGTAAAATATTTAATAAAATTATGGTATCTATCGTTTGATTTTCAATCAGACTCCACCGTGAAGTAGATTCTAATTTTAAATATGATTAAGATGTAAATTTTACTATTAAAATATTTTAGTCAACACATGAATAGTTTCAACACATGAACATCGTCAACACATGACTATTTTTATATTCAACACATGAATTTTCTTTTATAATATTCACTATTTTCCCAATTGGAATGAGGCACAATCAATCACCATATAATGTTAATTATATGGATTCCATACACCACATGTATATAATAGCAATGATAAACAATCAACCATCATCCAAGGTGCACCACACAACTACATAAGCATCAAATATAAATAATTAACGCTTACACAGCCTGTCGACCAATCGATCGACATACAATTAAATAATTGGGATTAGTGTACACCAAATATCATCCCAACATCCGTGTAGGGTTTCAAATCAACAAACACAAATTTTTATTTGTGCAGTTGGGCGATGTGTAAAATTTATCATCCCAATCAATATCAGTCAAATCAGTGTATATAAACAAATCGGCCGATTTGTTTATAAATATTTATTTATTCACTTTCACATTAAAAATTATATTTTTAACGATAATTAATTTATTTCAACCATCTACATTTTATTATCGATTTCACATTAACATCACAAACAATTTTCACAACACATCAATCAAACAAACAAGTCATCCATGGTCTGTGGATGACGGGTGTCGGGTGCTGCTAAGCACCGTCTGCATCCTAGTATATATATATAACTAGAAAAAGAAATTTAAAGTGAGAAGTTCTCACCAAAGCTATCTCAATTCCACGACACTTCAAATGTAGGAAATCTTCTCCTTTTCGTCTTTTGTCACTTTCGTTGCCCGTAGTCACTACATATATATAAATCACATTTTTATATTCTTGCTATGTATATAAAAATCATATTTTTATAATTACTCCATATGGATGAAAATTCTATTTTTACATCGTTACTATATAGATAAAAATTCTATTTTTACATCAATACTATATAGATAAAAAATTCTATTTTTACATCAATACTATATAGATAAAAATTCTATTTTTACATCAATGCTATATAGATAAAAATTCTATTTTTATATCGATGTTCATATAATATAGATTATATTTTATACTTCTACAGTATAAAAGATTATATTTTTATACTTCTCCAATATAAAAGATTATATTTTTATACTTCTACAATATAAAAGATTATATTTTTTTATACTTCTACAATACAAAAGGTTATATTTTTATCCTTCTACAATATTAAAAAAAACTGAAATTAAATTAAAATTCACCTTCGAAACTGAAGAGGGGGTTTGCGAAGTGGGGGCGTCGGTTTGCAGTAGGAGAGAGAAGGAGGGAAGAACGGAGGAAGTGGGAGGAGCAGGGAAGAGGAGGGGGATCGGGTTCGATGAAGGAGGAGGGGAGGGGGAAGAGGCTGCGCGTAGGTGGGTGGCTTAGGGTTTAAGGGGGCGGCGGCTTCCTGTTGGGTGCATTCCAGGCGGAGGAGATGAAGGCGAGAGAGGAGGAGAAGGAGGAAGAAGAGGAGGGGTCGGGTTCTTCTGGATGGCGGCGCCGGAGGCGCGCCACCCCTGGTGGCCGCGGCGGCGGTTCACCCCCCCCCCCCCCCCCCGTCGCCCCTTTTTTTTATCTCGCCGAGAAATGAATCGGGGGACCAGAGGATATAGAAGGAGGGAAGAGGTTTTTATTTTATTTTATTTAATTCCAAAAAGCAACTTTTATTTTCGACCTCAAAACGAGGCCCACCGCCTGTCGTCCATAGCTAATTACCCCCATTCCGAACACAATGGGATATGTATCGTAAGCCGGTTCGACTGTTTTGATCTGTTTTTGTCAAAATCAATATATAACTCTATATATTGAATTTGAACGCACATTTCAATTTACTGGGGTCACATACTAACTCGATAAATCCCAAAAAAATATTTTATAGCTTCGTATCGACAATACGGTCCTAACAAAACTAGTTTCGTCGAATTCTGAGACCGTTGGAAAAATGGCCATTTTCCAGTCGATTAAAATCAACTTAAACTGTTCAAACGCGTTTTCCTTTGCCACGCTCACAAATTGATTCGAAAAATTATGAAATTTGAAACCTAGCAATAATTTGACATCACGGATCCAACAAAAGTGGTTTCGTCGAAATCCGAGGTCGTTTGCAAAATTCCCATTTTTAAGGGCCTGAATTCCATAGCGACTATTCAGAATTTTCAACTGGACATATCTTTTGATTCCCGCTATGAAAAATTGATTTTTTAGATTCGTTTTAAAGATATTCTCAAATAGATCCTATTATTTTTGGTTTCACTAAAATCCGGATTGTTTTGCACCCGGTACATTCAATTGAAGTTTGAAATCGAATTATCGAACTATCGCGCCATTTTCAATTCTATTTATAATTATATATAATTATTTATATTCTAACGACGATGTATATAAATATATACGTTCGAATTCTATTCAAAATAAATTTCTCGTCGATATTATTTAAAATAATTCATTTTAAATGTTCAAAATTCACTAATTGCCAAAATAAAAATTTTAAACTGGCTCAGATTTTCTGGTTGTTACAATAACATATCACCCTTCCCTCTTGCATCAAAACCGCGCCAAGCCCTATCTCGCAAGCATCGGTATACACTGTGAATGGTTTACTCCCATCCGGCAAAACTAAAACTGGAGTGGTCGTCAATGCCCTCTTCAAACGTTGGAAAGCATTATCACTGTCAGCATCCCAAGAAAAAGTCAAATTATTTTTCGTCAACCGTGTAAGCGAGGCTGATGTCTTAGCAAAGTCCTTGATGAACTTTCTATAATAGCCCGCCAAACCAAGAAAACTTCTTACTTTTGTAGTGTTCTTAAGAATCTTCCAATCTTGGATCGCTACCACCTTCGCGGGATCCACTGCTATCCCTTCCTTAGAGACCACGTGCCCTAAGAAACTTACTTCCTTCCTCCAAAAATGATATTTGGAGAACTTAGCTTTGAGTTGATGTGCTCGGAGGTTCTCTAAGACTTCCCTATGATGTAGGGCATGCTCTTCCTCACTTCTAGAGAATATCAAGATATTTTCCACAAAGACTACCATGAACTTGTTTAGGAACTCCCTAAACACCCTACTCATCAAGTCTATGAAATATGTGGGTGCGTTCGTCAAATCAAAAGGCATGATGAGCTATTCAAAGAAACCGTCGGGAGTTCTAAATGCAGTCTTATCTATGCTGTCCTCAGCCACCCTTAGCTGATGAAATCCTGTAGCTAAGTCCAACAGCGAGAAAATCGAAGCACTAACCAATTGATCAAACAAGTCATCTATCCTTGGCAAGGGGTGTATGTTCTTCTTCGTGAGCTTATTCAGCTCCGTATAGTCAACGCACAATCTAAGCGAACCATTAGCCTTCGTAGCAAAAACAACTGGAGCAACCCACTCCGAGATACTTCTTCTTATGAACCCTTTCTCAAGCAACTCTTGCACTTGTTTACTAAGCTCCCTCCTTTCTCTTGGGGCCATGTGGCATACCGGCAATGCAACTGGCTTTGCATTGTAAACCAAGTATATACGGAAATCTATCTTGCGTTTTGGAGGTAAGCCCCTAACCTCCTCAAAGACGTCTGCATACTCACGGACTACTCGAACAGATTGCAAATCATGAATAGATGTGTCAAGAGATTCTAGTAGCTAAGTATAACAGAACCCTTAGGGTCACTTGAGATATTGAGTGTATTACCGAAACTACTCAACAAACTAACTACCCTATTTTCACAATCGAGAATGGCACCATACCTGGCTAGCCAATCCATTCCTAAAATCAACCCGTAGCCTGTGAAGCCAAGCACATAAGCATTGCATTCGAACTCAACGCCATACAAATATATTCTCAAATCCCGACATAACATAGAAAGATGAGTCGTACCCCCAATAGGATTTGAGATTACAATGGGATCAATAACTAGACTAGTATTTAGGTGCAGTGTTTCAACTAATGAAGAAGATATAAACGAATGTGAAGCGCCAGAATCAAACAAAGTATGAACATGATGATCGAAAAGGAAAATCAAACTTTCAACAGAAATGTTTCTACCTCTCTCTTGCGTAGGGGCCATAAGAGCATGAACCTGCCCTCTAGAAGTAGATCTTGTCCTCTGTCCTTGCCTTCTTGGGAAGTCTTTAATCAGATGTCCTGCCTCACCGCAATGAGAACAACCATGATTCTTCTTCTTCCTACAGTCCTTGCTTAGGTGGCCTGGTGTTCCACAATTAAAACACCTTTTCTTCCCTTGGCCCTTGTTATCCTTACTACGGTTCTTTTGTTATTGCTGTTCTTTCTTTGGATCCACTTTCTTATCCTGTGCCTTAACTACACCAGCACCTTTCTCCTCTTCATGCATCAGCGCCATGTCAATAAGTTTCTCGAAAGTAGCCCACATAGGAATGTGGGAAATAGCCAACCCGTGTAATGGTTCATTCAGACCCTTGGCAAATCTCAAGGCCTTCTTATGTGGTGTATTAACTAATTCCATACCAAATCTTGCTAACTGGTTAAACTTGTTAACGTACTCCTTCATAGACAAACTCCCTTGTTTCAAAGCCAAGAACCTTTCCATGTATAAACTCTCCTCTGCTTGTGAAAGAAATTTCAACTCGAACCTCTGTCTGAAATCCATCCAAGTCTCCATCGTACGTTCTCCATTCATGACTTCCCACCAAAATGAAGCTTCATCCTTCATTAACCAAGCGGCTAGTTGAACCTTCCTTCCATCATCTACCTCAAAAATACCAAATAGTCCTCCACTTCCTTGAGCCAATTTCTAGCTTCGACGAATGTCTCGGTCCCTTGAAAAGGTTTTCCGCCCATCACCCGAAAGTCTTTGCATATCTTAGAAAAAGCATCTATACGAGGAGGACGAGGAGGAGCGACTGCATCTGGGGGAGGAGGAATGTCTGCTGTGCCTGCGGTAGTAGCCCTAGCCTCCAGATACCTTCTGAACTAACCTGGTATATGTACGCCTTCGGGTATAACGGGTTCCCCAGACATGCTGAAAGGAAAAAGGAAGAGATTCAAAACAGAGAATCGAAAGAAAGATGTATTGCTTTTGGGGATTATGTTTTTCATAATAATTTTTTCTCTTGAAAATACCCTCTTTAAAACATGTTTTTGAAAATACTTCTTAAAAAAATGATTTTGAAAACGGTTTTCAAAATCTTTTATCTGTTCTGGTAACCTTCAGCTCTGATACCACGTGTAACACCCTACATCCATTAGTGTCACTCACTAAGGGAATGCATTAACTTTCATGGAGCGTTATAAGAGTATAGAACAAAACATAACTAGACAGATATATAAAATGGTACTTCAAAATTCAAAATTCATTTATTGCAGCGGAAAAGCAAAACATGTCTGATTACAACATCAAAACCACATCTTGAAACAAAGTACACAAATATCCATGTTGAACATAATTATTATCTGAGTACATAAAAGCAAAACCATAATCCCACTCCAAATAGCCATAATGAAAAAGAGATAAAGCTGAGCATTACTTTCAACACTTCCAAGCACTTCAAGAAGAAAGAAATCCGAGGCAAGCTCCACTAATCCCACCCTGAGATCCTTTGGGGGGGAAAGGAAAGAAAGGAGGCGAAACAAAACAGGTCAGACATAAAGTTTGGCGAGTCTAGTGACTTTAACTATATAATTAGTTAAGTAACAGGATAAGGACATAAACTGGATATAAGAAATGACTGTAACATAAGCAAGTATGACAAAGTGAACAAGATGAACAGAGTATAACATCGATTGTGCTTCTAATCACTATAAGTTAATTTCTACACCGCACCAATACTAGTTACACCGCACCATTACTAGTCCCATACTGAAAGTTGATACCTCTCATTAATCATAATAATAATAACGGTAGTTTCGTGTGCTCCTAGCTGTTGTCATAGGTGTCGCCTGCTCCTATCTCCACTAGTTGTACCCACTACCCTCCCCATTCAATCGGATCCGTAGCTCGTAGATACCTGTGTTGGTCCCACAGTAGGGTGTATCACTCCCTAATGTGGCAACCCGATGCTACTAAAATAGCATGGCTTATACCTACACGATGCAACAATGTCTTACTTACTAGCCCGAACCCACGCACGCACATGACTCCATTGGACTTGCATTGCACCGCTAACTCTTTTGGCCTCTTACAATCAAACCCAGTAAGCGTGTCCCATCCTCGACCTAGTTCGAGCTCACATAGATACAGAATAGGTTACTGGTTGAAAAGGGTCCACACATTGACACAAGCTTCCCTCCTAAGATTGGTCCCCACTAGGAATTCCCACTTAACCCCTTCTTATTCCCACGTCTTCTTACATGTTTCACCTTGGTTAAGTGCTTCTAATTATATTTCACATGTCACCCATTAATTGAGTTACTTTTAAAAAAGAGAAACCGAGACAAAGTAAGAAAGTTTTCTTTGGGTGGGACCATCCTATATTGATACCATATCTAAATGGAATCAAAAAAAATGGTATGAATCTTTAAATAAGGCATGAACCATGGCAAACAAACTCTAAGCTATGTAGTTTTGTTTGATCAAAAAAATTCCCTTTTCCTTATCACCCACTTAGCCACCCATGTCTTACTACATGTATTTTTTTGGTTAAGTGTTCATTAATTCATTATAACTATAATCTTGCAAGACCTCCCACATTAGATTGTCGTTTTGCGGTTGGTGGATAAGCCGGGCGGTTCCGGGCAGTCTTATAACGCAGTCCGAGTCTAACCTCGTGTCTTTGCATTATTACGTATCTAATTTCTACCTTTGACCTCTTACATTAGATTACAAAATTGCGGTTGCTGGATGTGCCGCGCTGTTCCGGCTAGTCTTATACCGCAATTCGAATCTAACCTTGTGTCTTAGGCGTTCATTATCACTTTCTTAATTCATGTCCCCAATTTCAAATCTTGGATTATAATATATACCCATAATTTCCAATCTAAATTATGTTCATCATTTTAATCCAAATTTATGCCCATAATCTCATGTAAACAAATTGTACCAATTCATGCCCCAAATCAATTACATAATTTCAAGTCTTTTTATGCCCAACTGCATATTATTCAATAATTTCCCCAAAATTTTCCCACAACGTTCCCACGTCACTCGTACGTATAATAATACGTTAGGCTCGCAGTTAACCTAATCTCATAAAAAGGAAAAGAAGAGAAGAGGGGAAGAGTACCATGACATCAAAACTGGCATAAAAATAAGCATAAGAAGTATGAACTGGCATAGATCAATAAAATAGATCTAATTAGGCATATGAACTGGCATAGAGTAATAAAATAGATCTAATTAGACATATGGAACATAAACTGACATAGAACAATAAGATAGATCCAATAAGCATTTGGAACATAAACTGGCATAGAACAATAAGATAGATCCAACAAGCATATGGAACATAAGCTGACAAGGGATAATAAGATAGATCCAATTAGCCTATGGAACATGAACTTTAGATATGAATCTAAAAGATAAGAATTCACCAAACATGATATGATTCATCTTATAGACATGTTCATAAAGTCCAATTCACAAACTTATCACGATTACTTTTAATTAATTATAAGTGAAAGTAATGTGGACTCACAGTGGTAGAAGAGAAAATAGATCTAAATTCTGTATTCTGAATTTGATTAGCTAAACCGTTGTTGTAGAATTTGATTCTTATCTTCCAATATGAATACTTTATTCTGATTTGCTTTAGTCTAGAAGAAAGACTAGTTTAGGTTGTGGCAGCATGGAGGCGTATGAATTAGTGTAATGAAATTAGGGTTAGGTTTAGGTGTGTTTATATAGATATGTTAGGTGAATTAGGGCCTTTAGATTAAATTAGAGATCATCAGAACCACACAACTCAAAAGACATGTCATCCAGCCAATCCCAGCAATACACGTCGTCAGGGAACTCTCCAGAATTCTGTGCTGGTTTGGCCTCGATATGGGCGCACTTCCCAAGTGCGCCAGTGCATTTTTGTCCTGGCGCACTTCACAAGTGCGCCAGTTATCCCAGCCTGTTTTCTGATTTTTCTGCCCAACTTCTATCCTCCGTAACTCTTTCATATGTTATCCATTTTACGCAAACTCGGACTCTATCTCAAGCAGAATTCCGAGACGAACGCAATGGCATAACTTGTTTCACCTAATTCTTCTTTGAAAAATTAATTATTCTTTAATTATCTCTTAAGTCATGATTTCAAATTACGGGGTGTTACAAGATGCATATGTGGGAATTGGTTTGACTATAATTATCACTTTTGTAAATGTTGTTTCTTTCTCAATATGTTAGCATATGTAAATATATATGCATAAAATCAAAATTGGTAAAATTTCCGTGGACAAACATTCAATAAGGGGATGGATTGTTGAATTTAAGTATGCGATAACAATTGTAGAGAGGTACGCTAATCATAGATGTTTGTTAACGTGGTGACAAAGAACTTTATGAAATGACTAAAAAGTTAAGATTCAAGAATGCGAACATCAACTGATACTTTTTTATTAAAAAAAGGCAGACACTTTTTTGACAAAGGGAAAATACAAATGTCATTGCAGGGGATCAAACCCGGGTCATTCACGTGATAACCGGAAATACCCACCACTAAAATCAAAATCGGTAAAATTTCTTGAATAAACATTCAATAAGGGGCTGGATTGTTGAATTCAAGTATGCGATAACACTTGTAGAGAGGTAAGTTAATCACAGATGTTTGTTAACGTTGCCACGGATCAAGCCCGGGTCACCCGCATGATAGGCGGGAATACTCAGCACTATACAACAACGATAGTGGTGCTCATGAAGTTGAAGCAACACAACTAACCTAAATCTTAATTATACAAAAACATCTTTTCAGTTTCTTTTAAAAGGGTAATTTTGTATTTGAACTATTATGCATTTAATTCTCAAAAGATACCTTAATCATGTTTGGTGGTCCCATGATCATTATTAGTTAACTATATTTTTTTGCATATAAAAAATGTTATGCTATGAAAACTAGTTTTACTTTAATCAGCGTAGAAATTCATACTAGTATACAATAAATTGATATGACATCCGTGCTAAGATGCTTTATAACTTGATGATGCATAAAATACAAAAGTCAAGAGATGAGAAATTAATTTATTCGAACATGACCATATGTAGGTTAGAAAACAATATATTGGTAAAGAATTAACTTGATCACATAGTTTATAAATGTTATGACAAGCTAGTTTACAGATCCAAATAAAAATAATAAAGACATAAATTTAGATGGAGATAAGAGTCGGATGACTAGATATATTAAATTCCATTTTCTCAAATAATTTTTTGCAATCACTATGAGAACATGTTTCTTATATTTCCTAAGTTTATAAAATGTTTGCTAGTTTAAGAAATGATGAATGTGTAGCTTGTAGATATATGTATGTATTTCCAAATATCATGCAAATAATCTAAGAACCAATCACTGGCTATGGACTTGCGTTAATGTTTCTATCAAGATTTGATCTTTAGTTATGATCATTTTGTTAATGATTCTATCAAGGTGGAGGCCTTATGGAAATGCTTTAACTATTTGATTATTGATTTATGTGTACGCATCGAACAACAAAGTCATCACAGCATAATTGTAACACCCCGAATTTTAATTAACACTAATGGTTAGTAATTAAAGTATAATGAATCTCAGATGTGAGAATCAGGGGAAACAGGCTGCGTCATTGCGTTCGTCTCGGAAAAATACGCGAAATAGAGTCCGAGTTTTCGAGAATCGGAGTCCGTATGGCCCAGTTATGGCCCAATGAAGTTTTCAGAAAATTCAAAGTTAAAAACAGATTTAAAATTCAGTTCTAAAACAAGTTTGGAGCCAAAAACGGAAAGGGCGGGAAAGTTCCCGCCTAGCCCCGTGTCGACAGGCATGTCGACAGGGGTGTCGACAGGCATGTCGACAGGGGTGTCGACAGCCCTGTCGACAGGGGTGTCGACACAGGGTGTCGGCCCTGTTGATCTGGGTGCACCAGATCTGGTTTTTGGGTTGGTCTTGGGCTGTGTTCTAGAGACTTCCTAAATCTGACGGACCTAATCTAATCTAGGGTTAATCTAAGGGCCTAAAACACTCACCTAATCTATAAATACACCCTAAACCTACCCTAATCCATACTAAAAATAGAATTGAGGGCTACATGCCGCCAAATAAAATCCTAGAAGGAGCCTCCACTAATTTATGAAGAGGGTTGCAAGCTAATCACTCTCTAATCAACCTCTAATCCATTCTAAGCATCTTAATCTTCTTCATTTGGAGTGCAAATTTGCTAGTTGTGAGTTTCTATCACTTTGATGATCAATTGCTAAATTAAGTAGATGAGATATGATGAGATCTATGGTTTTGCATGAGGATTAATGGGTTTTCAAGTCATATGATATGATGTGAATATGCTAATCTATGTTTAATATTAATCCTATGTTTATGCATGTTGAATATGTGAGTTTATGCAAGTTGGATATGTGGGTTTATGCAAGTTAAGTATGTGGGTTTATGCAAGTTAAGTGGTGGGTTTATGCATAATAAGTAATTGATTCTATGCATGCTAAGTATGTGGTTTTATGCATGCTAAGTATTTGATTTCATGCATGCTAAGTATTTGATTTTATGCATGCTAAGTATTTGATTTTATGCATACATTATGACATGCAAGTTTGTCTCTTTTTATGACATGCATAATGCAAGTTTTGTGCTTTGAGATCATGTGTTAATATGCAAGTTACATGTATGAGAATATGCAAGTTACATGTATGATAATTATGCAAGTTGTATGTTTCTTCATATGCAAGTTGATGAGTTATATGCAAGTATGTTATGCAAGTTCATATGCGAGTTTATGAGTTTATATGCAAGTATGTTATGCAAGTTCATATGCAAGTTTATGAGTTTATATGCAAGTATGTTATACAAGACTATATGCAAGTTATGTGACATATTATATGCAAGTCATGTATTTGTTAATATGTAAGTTTATGTGACATGTTATACAAGATTATATGCAAGTTATGTGACATGTTGTGCAAGTTCATATGCAAGTTATGTGTTTGTTAATATGCAAGATGGCACCTTTGAAACATGTTCATACATATGCAAGTTGACACCTTTATATGTGTTATGTCATGAGAACGAAATTACGTGGGAACGATGGGGTTAATTAAATGCATATGTTAATAAGATTGTGTGAAATTAATATAATTATGCATAACGTAAAATAAATGAACATAGTATGGGAATTTGCCTATTAAGTTAGGTGTACCCATACTATGTGTTGGGAATTTGCCTATTAAGTTAGGTGTACCCACACTACGGAGTTGGGAATTTACCTATTGAGTTAGGTCTACCCATATTCTGGAAAACATGATTAATTAATTAGGGATAATTAATATAAATTAGGAGGGTGATTAATTAGGTGTAATTAATCGACTAAGACACGAGGTTGGACTCAGTTGTAGCGTAAAACTGCCCGGACCCAACCGGCTTAACCAGTTGCTACAAATGTTTGCCCAATGTGAGAGGTCTTAGGCACAAACTAAATACGTGATTAATGTAAAGACACGAGGTTAGACTCGGTTATGACATAAGGCTGCCCGGACCCAACCGGCTTAACCAGCGGTCATAAAAGACAGTCTAATGTGAGAGGTCTTTACAAAGGTTACGATCTTAATTAATTAATTAAGAAACACTTAACCACATTAGCATGTAGAGGGACATGAGGGTTAAGTGGGTGCCTTGGGTGGCATGTGGAAATCTAGTGGTTGCCTTGGGTGGCAATAGAAAATACGATTAGAATACTTAACCAAAGAGGAACATGTAATTAAACATGATTAAAGGGTTAAGTGGGAAATACTAGTGTATGGGCCAAGCTTAGGGGGATGGCTTGTGCTGGGGGCCCATTTCAACCAGTAACCCATACGTATCTTAGTGGGCTCGACCCATGTCGAGGACGGGACACGCATACTGGGCTTGACTATAAGAGGCCAAAATGGGTTAGCGGTGGCAACGCATGACCAACGGGTTTCATATGCGTGTGTGGACCCGGGCTGGTAAATAAGACGTTGTTGCATCGTGTAGATATAAGCCGTGCACCGTTAATTTTATCAGGTTGCCACGTTGGGGAATGGTACACCACACGGTGGGGCCAGCACGGGTATCTACGTTAGGGAGCCGATCGAATGGGGAGTAGTGTGTACACCTAGTGGATTGTAGGGCCCTGTGGCGTCTACTCAGTCACCTAGGGGTACGCGAGAACTATTAAGTTAATTTTATAAGTCCATGGGTGGGATCAACCTTTAAGTTAGGAACGACTGGTGTGGTGCAGTTTAGTAATTTACCTTTGGAAGGGTAGATGCGTCTTTATCGTTTATCTTAGTTTAGTTGACTGCTTAGTGTAGCCATTCATCCCCAGACGACACCGTATATCAAGCTTATGTCTTCTCTGGTTACTTTAATGATTGTATTGTTAAAGTTATAGGACTCGCTCAGACTTATGTCTGACCCCGTTGTTTTTATCTTTTTCCCAACCCTCAGGTCCTACGGTGGATCCTAGCAGTAGTGGAGCTTGATCGGATTGCTGTTCCAGTCTTTAGGAGCTTGGATAGATGTAAAGCTCCAGTTACCCAGTTATCTTTTCATTTGTCATGGCTATTGTATGAGAGTGGGATTATGTACTTCTTTATTTTGATGGATATTGTACTTGACTTTTATTGTGGTTTTATGATGTAACCAGACATGTTTTACTTCCGCTGTTATGAGATGATGTTTTAAATTTCAAGTACTATTTATATCTGTCTTGTTGTAATTTTTCTGTTCTATATTCACTAAAATACTCCACCGATGCTATGGCATTCCCTTAGTGAGTGATCATAGCGGGAGTGGGGTGTTACACGTGGTATCAGAGCTTAAGGTTACCGGAACAGATAAATTTTTGAGAAAAATGTTTTTTTTTTAGAAAATAGTAAAGGTATTATTTTTGGAAAATGTATTTTCAAAAACATGTCTTTTAAGAGAAGAGTTTTTGAAAAAGAAAAGCATAATCCCCAATAGCCATATCTTTATCTTTCGGAATCTCCTTTTTGAATCTTTCCTCTTTCGTTTCAGCATGGCTGAAGATCTTAACATCCCGGAGGGTTTAGTTATACCACTATGGTATAGGAGGTTACAAGAGGCTAGGGCCGCGGCTGCGGGTCCAGCCAATGCTACTACACCAGAGGCAACCGCTCCTCCTCCTCAGCCTCGAGTGGATAATTTTGCTAAGATTTGCAAGGAATTCAAGGCTATAGGAGGAAAACCTTTTCTAGGTTCAGAGACTTTCGTAGAGGCTAGAGATTGGCTTAAGGAAGTGGAAGAGTTGCTAGATATCTTTGAAGTGGAAGAGGGAAAGAAAGTCAAGTTAGCGGCTTGGTTAATGAAGGGAGAGGCCTCATTCTGGTGGGAGGTCACTAATGGAGAACGCCCTGTTGACTCTTGGGCAGATTTCAAGCAAAGGTTTGGGGCTAAGTTTCTCTCAAGGGCGGAAGAGAATCTGTTTATGGAGAAGTTCTTGAATTTGAAGCAAGGGAATCTCACGGTGAAAGAATATGTCAACAAATTTAATCAATTAGCAAGGTTTGGCATAGAGTTGGTGAATACACCGGAGAAGAAGGCTTTGAGGTTCGTTAGAGGCTTGAACGAACCATTGCAAGGAATAGCTATGACTCACATTCCTATGGGGGCCACCTTTGAGAAGCTTGTCTACATGGCACTTATGCATGAGGATGATAAGAGTTCTAAGACACCAGAGAAGAAGGGGGATCAGAAGAAACCGCAACAACAACAACAAGGCAAGGGTGGAAAAGGCAATGGTGACAAGGGGAAGAAGAAGAAGTGCTTCAATTGTGGGACCCCAGGCCACCTCAGTAAGGATTGTCGCAAAAAGAAGAAGACCGGTTGCTTTCATTGTGGTGAGGCCGGACATCTTGTGAAGGACTGCCCAAAGAAGGGGCAGAAGACGAGGTCTACCTCAGGTGGTCAGGTGCAAGCTCTTATGGCACCAGCTCAGACAGGGGGGCAAGTTCAGGCTCTCTCAGTTCCACCGATTCAGCAGAGAGGTAGAACTATTTCCGTTGAAAGTCTGGTTTTTCTGTTTGATCATCCAGTTCGTACTTTGTTTGACTCTGGCGCATCGCATTCTTTTATCTCATCATCGTTAGTTGAGTCACTGCACTTAGACACCAGTCTAGTTGATGATCCCTTGGTTGTTTCAAACCCAATTGGGGGTTCCATATATCTGTCTATGATATGTTTGGGTTTGAAGATTTCTATACTTAGCGTTGAGTTTAGATGTGATGCTTTCGTATTGGGCTTCACGGGCTATGGGTTGATTTTGGGCATGGACTGGTTATCCAGTAATGGTGCCGTTCTTGATTGTGAAAGGAGAGTTGTCAGGCTTACGACCCGCTTGGGTAATACTCTCGAGATCTCTTGTAATCCCATGGAATCTGTTTTGCTAAGTTATCTTGAATCGCTCGATGCTTCGGTCGAGAGTTTGCGTTCTGTCAGAGTGGTCCGGGAATATCCGGATGTGTTTGAAGTGGTGAAGGGTTTGCCTCCGAAGCGGGAGATAGATTTCCGAATTTATTTGGTGGATAATGCCAAACCAGTATCTTTGCCAGTGCGCCACATGGCTCCTCGTGAGAGAAGAGAACTTCATAAGCAAGTAGGGGAGTTGCTTGAGAAGGGGTTCATAAGGCGAAGTATATCGGAGTGGGGAGCTCCAGTAGTGTTTGCCACGAAGGCGGATGGGTCCCTCAGACTTTGTGTGGATTATAGAGAACTTAATAAGCTCACGAAGAAGAATAGACACCCATTACCGAGGATAGATGATCTCTTTGATCAGTTGGTTGGCGCCTCAGTGTTTTCGCAGATGGACTTAGCTACAGGGTTTCATCAGTTGAGAGTGGCGGAGGACAGTATAGAGAAGACTGCTTTCCGGACTCCGGATGGTTTTTATGAGTGGCTTGTGATGCCATTTGGGTTGACAAACGCCCCTGCATACTTTGTTGATCTGATGAGTAGAGTGTTCAGAGAGTATCTGAATAAGTTTGTAGTAGTCTTTGTGGATGACATCTTGGTCTTTTCCAAGAGTGAAGAAGAGCATGCCTTACATCTCAGAGAAGTGTTGGAGACTCTTCGAGCACATAGTCTTAAAGCTAAATTCTCTAAATGTCATTTTTGGAGAAGAGAAGTGCGATTCTTAGGGCATGTGGTCTCTAAGGAAAGGATAGCTGTGGATCCCGCAAAGATAGTATCTATCCAGGATTGGAAAGTCCCTAGAAATGCTACCGAAGTAAGAAGTTTCTTGGGGTTGGCAGGATATTATAGGAAGTTCATCAAAGACTTCGCGAAGATATCAGCCCCATTAACCCGCTTGACGAAAAAGAATCTGGTTTTCTCATGGGACGTAGATTGTGATGATGCTTTCCGACGGTTAAAGAGAGCTTTGACCACCGCTCCAGTTTTAGTGCTTCCAGATGGGAGTAAGCCGTTTGTTGTTTATACCGATGCTTGTGGGACAGGATTAGGCGCAGTCTTGATGCAGGAGGGAAGGGTAATAGCCTATGGAGGAAGGAAATTGAGAGTGCATGAGAAGAATTACCCTACCCATGATCTAGAGTTGGCCGCGATTGTTTTTGCACTTAAGTCTTGGCGCCATTATCTTCTTGGTGAGAGATTCGAGTTGTTCACTGACCATAAATCATTGTAGTACTTATTCTCTCAGAAGGATTTAAACTTAAGACAGCAAAGGTGGATGGAGTTCTTAGCATCCTATGATTTCGAGATAGCGTATACCCCTGGCAAGGGTAACGTGGTGGCGGACGCCTTGAGTAGAAAAAGGCTATCTTTGAGTCCATTGTTCGTGGAACGGCGAAGCTTGGAGTTTCTTTCTTTGTTCGACTTCAGACCTTCTATTGACTTTGTACCTGGTTTGTTAGCATCCTTGGAGGTTAGACCTACTCTTTTGGGACGGATTGGCGAGGCTCAGCGAGACGACCCACAGTTGGTTGAGTTGGTAGAGAAGCTTATAAGGGGGGAGTCGTCCAGCCATTTGGGTAGATACACCATAGATGACAGGGGATGGTTGCATAGAGACGGTAGACTTTGTGTACCGCAAGATGAGGGTTTGAAGAAGGCTATTTTGGATGATGCACATCGTTCAAGAATGACTATTCATCCCGGTGGAGACAAAATGTACCAAGATATGAAGAGAGTTTTCTTCTGGGCCGGTATGAAGAAAGATGTGGCCGAGTATGTGGCTAGATGCTTAGTGTGCCAACAAGTTAAAGCGGAGCAAAGGAAACCCGGTGGGTTGCTACACCCATTGGAAGTTCCGAAATGGAAGTGGGATAGTGTCTCGATGGATTTCATCGATGGGTTACCGAGATCGAGGAAGGGCAATACGGGAATTTGGGTTGTGGTAGACAGACTTACCAAGAGTGCCCATTTTATACCCGTGAAGAGTAAGAGGACCGCTCCATGGCTTGCTTCAGTCTATGTTAGAGAGATTGTTAGATTGCATGGCGTACCATCCAGCATTGTGAGTGATCGAGATCCTATCTTCACTAGTGAGTTTTGGAGAAGTTTGCAAGAGGCGGTAGGGACTCAGTTGTGTTTGAGCACCGCATATCATCCTCAGACGGACGGTCAGACCGAGAGGGTGAACCGTATCTTAGAAGATCTTTTGAGGCTTTGTATCTTGGATTTTGGAGGTACATGGGAAGAACATCTTCCTTTGGTGGAGTTCGCATACAATAACAGCTTTCAGTCTAGTATTGGCATGGCACCTTTCGAAGCTCTTTATGGAAGGCCTTGTCGATCTCCTACATGTTGGTGGGAATCTACGGATAAGATCTTGCTTGGGCCAGATATGGTTAGAGAGACTTCAGAGAAGATTGATTTGATTCGTAGAAGGATGAAGGCAGCGCAAGATAGACAGAAATCTTATGCGGATCGGAGAAGGACGGATCTTGAGTTTGAGGTTGGGGACATGGTTTTTGTCAAAGTATCTCCATTGAGAAATGTTGTTCGCTTTGGGTCCGTTGGGAAGTTAGCACCGAGGTTTGTTGGGCCGTTTCCTATTAAGGAAAGGATTGGACGGATGGCATATAGGGTGGAGTTGCCCGACAGACTTAGTGGTGTTCATGATGTATTCCATGTATCACATCTGAGGAAGTGCTTACATGAGACCGCAGAGGTGGTAGAGCCGAGCTTGCTTAGAGATGTAGAGGTAGAGCGTGATGCGACGATTCGACGAGCTCCTACTCGCATCCTTGGGTAAGAAACTAGGAAGTTGAGGAACAGAGAGGTTCAGCTAGTTAAAGTGCAATGGGGAGATGACGAAAGCAATGCTACTTGGGAGACGGAAGCGAAGATGCGTTCTTTGTATCCATTTCTTTTTGAGAGTATGTCTTTTAACTTCTCCTTTATCGCTTGTCTAGTACTTATCTTATCTTTAGTATATCCTCTCGCTAGTACCTATGACCTTTAGATAGGGTAAAGCCTATGGTTGAAACGTGTGTTTGAAACATGTTATGGTTGTTGGATGCATGTGGATGCAATTGTTTGCTAGTGGTTGCTCGTGGATGCATATACACACACATTAGGCACTAGATCGGCTCAGTCACTTCATGTTGCATATCGCATAAATGGATGTGGTAGTTAGATTGATGGATGTATCATGGCTGTGTTATCATATGGATGATGCATTTTTGTGTATGGTTGTGCACGCATATAGAAATTGTATGTGTCAATAGGGTTTCGCATACATATTGGATGCATGGCACTATCATGGTTTGCATTAAGGAGGTCGACTGAATCAGTAGACCGCCTGATTTTGCATTAGTATACGGACATATACACACACTTTCTGCATATGTTCATACATCATTAGAAGTTTCTAAGGATAATGGTTGCTTGTGGTTGATGGTTTAGTAGATGGTTGTTTGGTTGGTAGGATACGTTCTTCTTGACATAGAGATTTCGAGGACGAAATCCTTTAAGTAGGGGAGAATGTAACACCCCGAATTTTAATTAACACTAATGGTTAGTAATTAAAGTATAATGAATCTCAGATGTGAGAATCAGGGGAAACAGGCTGCGTCATTGCGTTCGTCTCGGAAAAATACGCGAAATAGAGTCCGAGTTTTCGAGAATCGGAGTCCGTATGGCCCAGTTATGGCCCAATGAAGTTTTCAGAAAATTCAAAGTTAAAAACAGATTTAAAATTCAGTTCTAAAACAAGTTTGGAGCCAAAAGCGGAAAGGGCGGGAAAGTTCCCGCCTAGCCCCGTGTCGACAGGCATGTCGACAGGGGTGTCGACAGGCATGTCGACAGGGGTGTCGACAGCCCTGTCGACAGGGGTGTCGACACAGGGTGTCGGCCCTGTTGATCTGGGTGCACCAGATCTGGTTTTTGGGTTAGTCTTGGGCTGTGTTCTAGAGACTTCCTAAATCTGACGGACCTAATCTAATCTAGGGTTAATCTAAGGGCCTAAAACACTCACCTAATCTATAAATACACCCTAAACCTACCCTAATCCATACTAAAAATAGAATTTAGGGCTACATGCCGCCAAATTAAATCCTAGAAGGAGCCTCCACTAATTTATGAAGAGGGTTGCAAGCTAATCACTCTCTAATCAACCTCTAATCCATTCTAAGCATCTTAATCTTCTTCATTTGGAGTGCAAATTTGCTAGTTGTGAGTTTCTATCACTTTGATGATCAATTGCTAAATTAAGTAGATGAGATATGATGAGATCTATGGTTTTGCATGAGGATTAATGGGTTTTCAAGTCATATGATATGATGTGAATATGCTAATCTATGTTTAATATTAATCCTATGTTTATGCATGTTGAATATGTGAGTTTATGCAAGTTGGATATGTGGGTTTATGCAAGTTAAGTATGTGGGTTTATGCAAGTTAAGTGGTGGGTTTATGCATAATAAGTAATTGATTCTATGCATGCTAAGTATGTGGTTTTATGCATGCTAAGTATTTGATTTCATGCATGCTAAGTATTTGATTTTATGCATGCTAAGTATTTGATTTTATGCATACATTATGACATGCAAGTTTGTCTCTTTTTATGACATGCATAATGCAAGTTTTGTGCTTTGAGATCATGTGTTAATATGCAAGTTACATGTATGAGAATATGCAAGTTACATGTATGATAATTATGCAAGTTGTATGTTTCTTCATATGCAAGTTGATGAGTTATATGCAAGTATGTTATGCAAGTTCATATGCGAGTTTATGAGTTTATATGCAAGTATGTTATGCAAGTTCATATGCAAGTTTATGAGTTTATATGCAAGTATGTTATACAAGACTATATGCAAGTTATGTGACATATTATATGCAAGTCATGTATTTGTTAATATGTAAGTTTATGTGACATGTTATACAAGATTATATGCAAGTTATGTGACATGTTGTGCAAGTTCATATGCAAGTTATGTGTTTGTTAATATGCAAGATGGAACCTTTGAAACATGTTCATACATATGCAAGTTGACACCTTTATATGTGTTATGTCATGAGAACGAAATTACGTGGGAACGATGGGGTTAATTAAATACATATGTTAATAAGATTGTGTGAAATTAATATAATTATGCATAACGTAAAATAAATGAACATAGTATGGGAATTTGCCTATTAAGTTAGGTGTACCCATACTATGTGTTGGGAATTTGCCTATTAAGTTAGGTGTACCCTCACTACGGAGTTGGGAATTTACCTATTGAGTTAGGTCTACCCATATTCTGGAAAACATGATTAATTAATTAGGGATAATTAATATAAATTAGGAGGGCGATTAATTAGGTGTAATTAATCGACTAAGACACGAGGTTGGACTCAGTTGTAGCGTAAAACTGCCCGGACCCAACCGGCTTAACCAGTTGCTACAAATGTTAGCCCAATGTGAGAGGTCTTAGGCACAAACTAAATACGTGATTAATGTAAAGACACGAGGTTAGATTCGGTTATGACATAAGGCTGCCCGGACCCAACCGGCTTAACCAGCGGTCATAAAAGACAGTCTAATGTGAGAGGTCTTTACAAAGGTTACGATCTTAATTAATTAATTAAGAAACACTTAACCACATTAGCATGTAGAGGGACATGAGGGTTAAGTGGGTGCCTTGGGTGGCATGTGGAAATCTAGTGGTTGCCTTGGGTGGCAATAGAAAATACGATTAGAATACTTAACCAAAGAGGAACATGTAATTAAACATGATTAAAGGGTTAAGTGGGAAATACTAGTGTATGGGCCAAGCTTAGGGGGATGGCTTGTGCTGGGGGCTCATTTCAACCAGTAACCCATACGTATCTTAGTGGGCTCGACCCATGTCGAGGACGGGACACGCATACTGGGCTTGACTATAAGAGGCCAAAATGGGTTAGCGGTGGCAACGCATGACCAACGGGTTTCATATGCGTGTGTGGACCCGGGCTGGTAAATAAGACGTTGTTGCATCGTGTAGATATAAGCCGTGCACCGTTAATTTTATCAGGTTGCCACGTTGGGGAATGGTACACCCCACGGTGGGGCCAGCACGGGTATCTACGTTAGGGAGCCGATCGAATGGGGAGTAGTGTGTACACCTAGTGGATTGTAGGGCCCTGTGGCGTCTACTCAGTCACCTAGGGGTACGCGAGAACTATTAAGTTAATTTTATAAGTCCATGGGTGGGATCAACCTTTAAGTTAGGAACGACTGGTGTGGTGCAGTTTAGTAATTTACCTTTGGAAGGGTAGATGCGTCTTTATCGTTTATCTTAGTTTAGTTGACTGCTTAGTGTAGCCATTCATCCCCAGACGACACCGTATATCAAGCTTATGTCTTCTCTGGTTACTTTAATGATTGTATTGTTAAAGTTATAGGACTCGCTCAGACTTATGTCTGACCCCGTTGTTTTTATCTTTTTCCCAACCCTCAGGTCCTACGGTGGATCCTAGCAGTAGTGGAGCTTGATCGGATTGTTGTTCCAGTCTTTAGGAGCTTGGATAGATGTAAAGCTCCAGTTACCCAGTTATCTTTTCATTTGTCATGGCTATTGTATGAGAGTGGGATTATGTACTTCTTTATTTTGATGGATATTGTACTTGACTTTTATTGTGGTTTTATGATGTAACCAGACATGTTTTACTTCCGCTGTTATGAGATGATGTTTTAAATTTCAAGTACTATTTATATCTGTCTTGTTGTAATTTTTCTGTTCTATATTCACTAAAATACTCCACCGATGCTATGGCATTCCCTTAGTGAGTGATCATAGCGGGAGTGGGGTGTTACAATAATAATAAGCATATCCATCTGACATGCAAAGAACTTGATTTCATTTTCAATGTGCTTTATTTTTCTAACATAAATTGGTTGATATATCAAAATATCAATTTGCTCTAATGATGGTACAAACACTGTGCCTTCTCTACTTTAATCTACAAAAAATGAATGACTCATGTTGTGTGTACTTTTTTCTGTTCATATGAAACTTGTATTGCTGGCAGTTTACTTTTTCTTAAAATAATAATGATGTTATCCCCCCCCCCCCAAGCAAAACATATAATATAGGCAAGCTGAATTTATATTTTTGGCTGTTTCTTCCTTTTTAGCTTTAAAAATAACATTTTGTTATGTCAAATAGTTGAATTGCCATCAAGGAACTCTCGAATGCTAACGAGATACGAACAACAACTTACAACTGCCATGTCTTATTAAAAAACAAGATCCATTATTAGTTTCTCAAAAGAAAGCATGTATGCATTTCTTTTTCATATCCCAAAATCATTTTTAATTTGTTTATCATCTAATAATATCCATTTTATGCAACTATTTAAATCTATGTTGTCTTATAAATGACAATATCCCTGTATTCGCTATTCGTATCTCAATAGTAACGCACACACATCACTTATTATTACCCTAAATTTTTATAAGACCATCTTCACACTTTTACTATGTTGAAATGTGTCATGTGGTTTATAAAAATCCTTTATATAAAAAATTAGGGATTTTCATACAAATGTCTAATATATTCTCTTGTTTAAGGTTGAAAAAATCTTTCGATTTTCATTTATGATATGAACGAAGGTTACAAAAACGTACGAAATTGTGTTGATTTGAATTGTTTGAGGATTATTTATTTGTTGGTTGTCTGGTTTGTTTTTGTTAATTTAGGACACGCTAAGTATGTGTAACACCCCGAATTTTCGAATAATCAAATTAACTAAATTAATGAATAATTAATTTTAAATTTGGGAATTAAGGGAAATGGGTCATTCCATTGCATTCGTCTTGGAATTCTGGTTGAAATAGAGTCCGAATTTGCAGGAAACAGGTACCGAATGAAGCAGTTATGGACGAACGAAGTTTGGTGGCAAAATAGAAAAAAAAAGATTGCACTGGCGCACTTGGGAAGTGCGCCAGTACAAATTTGCATTGGCGCAATTCCCAAGTGCGCCCAGGCCGAGAGAAAACCTGCACAGCCTTCTGGTTCAGTCTGACCCATGTTCTGACTCATTGCTAAGTCCTTTCTGACTCCTTGTTGAGTCATTAGGGTTGAGGTGTCACCCTATCCCGACTGAGTGGTTTTGATTAACCCTAAGATCATCCGACGGCTATAATTAAATTGAAATTCTATATAAACATGTGTAGCCCCAAATCCTAAAATCAAATCAAAAATTAGATCAGTAGCCGTCATGTTGTCACTCCAAACTCTAGAATAGCCGCCACCAAGTAGATGCAAATTAAAGACAACAATTCAATTCGAATCAAGCATAAAACTACAACAAATAAATTGTCTACAACAAGGGAACGCTAATCAATTACAGAATTCAGAACCCAGAACTCATGACCCCTTATTCAGTGAGTTCTAGTCACTTTTACGTTTAAATAAATGAAAGTGAATTGTGGTAGACTATGATTTAGGTATATGTTGTTTGTAGTTATGCAAGTTCATTGTTGTATTGTTGTGAATCATGAAATGATGTAAAGTTCCTTATTATTGTGAATCATGAAGTTATGCAAGTTCATTATTGTTGTGAATCATAAAATGATGCAAGTTCATTATTGTTGTGAATCATGAAGTTATGCAAGTTATTATGTTAAGAAACTATGAACCTATGCAAGTTGTTGCGTTGTTAATTCATGAATCTATGCTAGTTGTTATGTTATGAATCATGAACCTATGAAGTTACCTATGCAAGTTGATAAGTTGTTAATTCATGAACCTATGCTAGTTATGTTGTGGATCATGAATCTATGTAATTCACCTATGCAAGAAATTATGTTATGAATCATGCAAGTTGTTATATTGTGAATCATGAACCTATATAAGTTGTTGATTATGTTGAGAATCATGAACCTATGTTAGTTGTTGTTAATTCATGAACCTATGCAAGTTATTATGAACCTATGCAAGTTGTTAATTATGTGGTGAAGCATAATTATATACGAAGTTATCATGTCATTTTCCCTAGTTGTTATGCTTATGCCAAAAATTGTACTGAAAACGATCACCTTGTCATTCCCTTTATTTTATTGTTATGGCGAGGCTACCTTGTAGCCTCGATGACGCCAAATACGCGAATGGTCACACTAGTTAAGAAACGGGGAGAAAGGGGAATTTGTGATAGGCATAGTGATTATGTAAATTGGACACATAATTCAAGTAGGAAAACATATAAATAATTACCTATTATGACATGGGTGAAATTGGGTAAAAATGGTATAATTTGAATATGACCATTTATGGATAAGAAATCCAAATTGTTAATAAGATAGGTATTGACACCTATGAAAAAGGAAAGGATTAATTAATTAACTTAATTAATCAAAAGAGGAATGTTTAAGCAATTAGAGTCTGAAGAATTAATATTGAGAGTTGGCATAAAATAAATTTGTGATGAAAATTGGTATGATTTTTCATACCATAAATAGATGGACATAATTGTCAATTATGGCCATAGTTAAATTTGGAATTAATTGATAATTTGAATAGGGAAAGTAATTCAAATTGGGGGATGATTAATTAGGAGTAATTAATTGTCTAAGACACGAGGTTAGGCTCTTTTGTGGTGTAAGACTGTCCGGACCCGCTCGGCAAATCCAGCTGCCACAAATGCCAGTCTAATGTGGGATGTCTTAGGCATAATTTAAATACGTAACAATTGTAAAGACACGAGGTTAGACTCATTTGTGGTGTAAGACTGCCCGGACCCGCCTGGCAAATCCAGCTGCCACAAATGTCAGTCTAATGTGGGAGGTCTTTATAAGGTTACAGTCTTAATGAATTAAGAAACACTTAACCAGATAAACATGTAGTGGGACATGAGGGGTTAAGTGGGTGCCTTGGGTGGCATGTGGAATTAAGTGGGTGCCTTGGGTGGCATGTGAAATACGATTAGATTAATGCTACTTAACCTAACTTAATACATATGGACTTTATGATGGTTGACTTAAGTTAGGGTTAAGCAAAATGAATTGGATTGTGGGGGGGGGGGGGGTTAAGTACAACTGAAGGGTAGGTGGGTAATATTAATACATATAGGCCCACAAACTTAACCATTAAAAAGGGGTTATGTAATTAAAGACACCTAATGGTATACATAACCGGGGCAGAATAGGTAAAGTTATGTATTAAAGACACCCTTAGGGGTTCGCATAAATAATGGGAATAGGTAAAGTTATGTATTAAAGACACCCTTAGGTGTACGCATAACTAATGGGAATAGGTAAAGTTATGTATTAAAGACACGCTTAGGGGTACGCATAACTAATGGGAATAGGTAGAGTTATGTATTAAAGACACCTACAGGTACGCATAACCGATAGGTAGAATAGGGGTTATGTATTAAAGACACCTATAGTTACGCATAACTGATTGAGGGCTATGTAATTAAAGACACCTTAAGGTATACATAGTCAGTATAAAACCTAGTGGGGATACAAGACATAGGGGCGAGCTTTTATCATGTTGTGTGGGACCCATTTCAGTCAGTGACCCGAAGGGGTATCAAAGTAAAGATCTCCGTACTAGGCGGGGAAGGGGCACACTTACTGATTGATTGTAAGAGATCCAAAACGAGATGGATGGTGTGGGCGGCGCAAACCAACCGAGGACATGTGCATGCATGGGCCGGGCAGAGGGGGACAAGACGACCGTGACATCAGTAGGTATAACTGTGCACACCTTAGGTTGCCACTTTAGGGAAGTGATACCCCTTAGTTGTGGGACCAGCACAGGGTATCTACAGAGTAGGGAGACGATCGATTAGGTTAGTGGTTAGGGTATATCCGGACATATGCCCTAGGTCTACCAATTTATAGTAGGAGGGCAGTGGGTACGACTAGTTGAGATAGGAGCAGGCGGCACCTATGGCAGCAGCTAGGAATACACGAAACTACCACCATCGTTATCATTAGCGGAAGGGATCATCCCATCTTGATTTGACTAGTAATATTGCAGAGTAGTTAGTAGTGAATCATGCATACACCTTACCTTATTTGTCCTTTCATACCTGTCATTTGTACCGTGATCCTCTTATCCACTTTGTATGCCTGTCATGTTTACCTTTATTTATTTACTGGCTAAAAGTTACTGGACTCACCAGACGTATGTTTGACCTAGTTTTTTTCGCCTATTTTCTTCCGTTCCCCACCCCCCAAGGTTATCAGGGAGGAAACACCCAGGTTTAGTCAGGAATTGGATATCATCTTCTAGGAGCTATTTCTGAAGTATGGCTCGAGTCTCTGTCTCCTATATGGCTTGCTCTTTAAAATGGGGAATGATGTTTTCTTTTAAATACCTATTTACTCTGATAATATAAGACAGAAGTGTTTTGTTATATGGGTTTTTTGACTCATGGTATTATGTAACAAAAATATTTTGGTGATTTAATAAAGTTGTTTATTTTTCGCTGCAAAATTTTTATATCTGTCTTGTGATATTCTGTGTCTGTTTACCAAAAATGCTCCACTGAAGTTAAGGCATTCCCTTTGTGAGTGACCTTAATGGTGGTGGGGTGTTACACTTGGTATCAGAGCTGAAGGTTACCAGATTAGATAAAAGCTTTTGAAAAACTATTTTCAAAGAGGTTTTAAAAAAGAAAGTATTTTCAAAAAGGAATGCCTGTTTTGAAAAACATTCCCCAAGAGCCATATATCTTTCCTTCGGTTCTTTGTATTGAATCTTTCCTTTTTTTCGTTTCAGCATGTCTGGAGCATCTGAGATACCAGAGGGTGTTCATGTACCCGGTTGGTTTCGTCAATATCTCGAGGCTAGGGCCGCTACCGTGGGTCCAGCCAACGTTCCTCCTCCTCCTCCCCCAGCTCCAGTCATTCCTCCGTGTGGAGAGACTTTCTCCAAGATATGTAAGGACTTTCGTTCGATGGGTGGAAAATCTTTTAGTGGGACTGAAACGTTTATTGAAGCTAGAAATTGGTTGAACGAAGTGGAGGATCTGTTTGGCATTTTCGACTTGGACGACCGTAAGAAGGTTCAATTAGCTGCTTGGTTGATGAAAGACGAAGCTTCGTTTTGGTGGGAGGTCACTAATGGAAAGCGTCCAGTTGATACATGGCCAGATTTCAGGCGTAGGTTTGAGGCGAAATTTCTCTCATGAGCGGAAGAAAATCTATATATGGAAAGGTTTTTGGCAATAAATTAGGGGGGTCTATCAGTAAAAGAGTACTTCAACAAGTTCAATCAGTTAGCGAGGTCTGGCTTAGACTTAGTGAACACACATGAGAAGAAGGCTCTGAGATTTGTTAAAGGCTTGAATGAGCCACTACACGGATTGGCTATGACCTGCATTCCCATGGGGTCCACTTTTGAAAAGCTGGTGGATATGGCCCTCATGCATGAAGAGGACAAAGGAGCAAAGAAAGAGGAAAAAGTTGAATTGACACTGAAAAATGAGAAGGCGGGACCCAAGAAAGGACAGCAACAGCAACAGCAGAAGAATGGCAAGAAGGATGACAAGGGAAAGGATAAGAGGAAATGCCACTATTGTGGGAAAGAAGGTCACCTAGTCAAAGAATGTAAAAGGAGGAAGTCCAATTACTTTAAGTGTGGAGAGGTCGGACACTTTTCCAAGGGATGCCCGAAGGCGCAGGGATCGCAAGAGACTTCTGGAGGGCAGACGAATGCTTTCATGGCAGATGGATAGGATAGGGATAGGAAAAATTTACGTAAAAGGTTTAATTTCCTTATGAAGTTAAGACTCTTTTGGATTCCGGCATTGTGATTTTGTAATTGACTCTGCACTTTAATACTAGTCTTGTTTCTGATCCCCTAGTTGTTTCAAACCCCTTTTGTGGTTCAGCTCATTTATTGGTGATTTGTAAGGTGTTGAAATTATCTGCGTTAGGCGTCAAAAATTTGAATGTGACATTTGTGTGCTCAAGTTTATGGGCTATGGGTTGTGTCTAAATGGACCTGCTTTCTGTGTAGGGGGTCGTTCTAGATTTTGAGAGGAGGGTCGTTAGCTTGTCATGGGAAGACCCCAAAGTTTCTTATGACCCGCAAGGGTGTTTTATGCTTAGCTTTCTGAGAATCATTCTGTAATCTGATCTATACCAGTAGTTTGTAAGTATCTGGATATTTCTGAAGGATACGGGTTTCTACTCGAAGCATGAAGTAGATCTCCAGTTTTGACATTGTTTAATGGGGGTAATTTTTTGGGTGTCAGTCTGATGTTGATTTCGGTCTTCGAGGCTGAGACTTAAGGAATTATCCTCTTAACAGATGTCAAATGGGAACAGAGCTTTTGTTTTAGTTATATCATTTGTTTATATCCCATTGACCGAATCTTCGACCTTTAGATAGGAAATCCATGGATGTAAACATGTTCTTGGGACATGTTATGTTTGATGGCTGCAAGTGGATGCAAGTTTTTGCTAGTGGTTGCTCATGGATGCATTTACACACACAGTAGGCACTAGATCGGCTCAAGTCACTTTCATATTGCATATAAATGTTTGTGCATATTTAGGTTAATGGATGAACAATGGTTGTGTTATCATATGGATGTTGCATTTTGATGAATGGTTGAGCACACATGTAGAAATAATATGTATCGATAGGATTCTTTCGCATACATAATGGACGCATGGCACTATCATGGTTTGCATTGAGGAGGCCAACTGAATCAGTAGACCGCCAGATTTTGCATTAGATAAGGAACATATACACACACTTTTGCATATGTTCATACAACATTAGAAGTTTTTTAAGGACAATGGATGCTTGTGGATGATGGTTGAGTAGATGGGTGATTGGATGGTAGGACACATTCTTCTTAACTTGAAGATTTCGGGGACGAAATCCTTTAAGTAGGAGAGAATGTAACACCCCGAATTTTCGAATAATCAAATTAACTAAATTAAAGAATACTTAATTTCAAATTTGGGAATTAAGGGAAACGGGTCATTCCATTGCGTTCGTCTCGGAATTCTGGTTGAAATAGAGTCCGAGTTTGCGGGAAACGGGTACCGGATGAAGGAGTTATGGACGAACGAAGTTTGGTGGCAAAATAGGAAAAAAAAGATTGCACTGGCGCATTTGGGAAGTGCGCCAGTACAAATTTGCATTGGCGCACTTCCCAAGTGCGCCCAGGCCGAGAGAAAACCTGCACAGCCTTCTAGTTCAGTCTGACCCATGTTCTGACTCATTGCTGAGTCCTTTCTGACTCCTTGCTGAGTCATTAGGGATGAGGTGTCACCCTATCCCGACTGAGTGGTTTTGATTAACCCTAAGATCATACGACGACTATAATTAAATTGAAATTCTATATAAACATGTGTAGACCCAAACTGTAGAATCAAATCAAAAATTAGATCAGTAGCCGTCATGTTGTCACTCCAAACTCTAGAATAGCCACCACCAACTAGATGCCAATTAAAGACAACAATTCAATCCGAATCAAGCCTAAAACTACAACAACGAAATTGTCTAAAACAAGGGAACGCTAATAAATTACAGAATTCAGAACCTAGAACTCAAGACCCCTTATTCGGTGAGTTCTAGTCACTTTTAGGTTTAAATAAATGAAAGTGAATTGTGGTAGACTATGATTTGGGTATATGTTGTTTGTACTTATGCAAGTTCATTGCTGTATTATTGTGAATCATGAAATGATGTAAAGTTCCTTATTACTGTGAATCATGAAGTTATGCAAGTTCATTATTGTTGTGAATCATAAAATGATGCAAGTTCATTATTGTTGTGAATCATGAAGTTATGCAAGTTATTATGTTTAAAAACTATGAACCTATGCAAGTTGTTACGTTGTTAATTCATGAATCTATGCTAGTTGTTATGTTATGAATCATGAACCTATGAAGTTACCTATGCAAGTTGATAAGTTGTTAATTCATGAACCTATGCTAGTTATGTTGTGGATCATGAATCTATGTAATTCACCTATGCAAGAAATTATGTTATGAATCATGCAAGTTGTTATATTGTGAATCATGAACTTATATAAGTTGTTGATTATGTTGAGAATCATGAACCTATGTTAGTTGTTGTTAATTCATGAACCTATGCAAGTTATTATGAATCTATGCAAGTTGTTAATTATGTGGTGAATCATAATTATATGCGAAGTTATCACGTCATTTTGCCTAGTTGTTATGCTTATGCCAAAAATTGTACTGAAAACGATCACCTTGTCATTCCCTTTATTTTATTGTTATGGCGAGGCTACCTTGTAGCCTCGATGACGCCAAAAATACGAATCGTCACGCTAGTTAAGAAACGGGGAGAAAGGGGAATTTGTGATAGGCATAGTGATTATGTAAATTGGACACATAATTCAAGTAGGAAAACATATAAATAATTACCTATTATGAAATGGGTGAAATTGAGTAAAAATGGTATAACTTGAATATGACCATTTATGGATAAGAAATCCAAATTGTTAATAAGATAGGTATTGACACCAATGAAAAAAGAAAGGATTAATTAATTAACTTAATTAATCAAAAGAGGAATGATTAAGCAATTAAAGTCTGAAAAATTAATATTGAGAGTTGGCATAAAATAAATTTGTGATGAAAAATGGTATGATTTTTCATACCATAAATAGATGGACATAATTGAGTCAACTATGGCCATAGTGAAATTTGGAATTAATTGATAATTTGAATAGGGAAAGTAATTCAAATTGGGGGATGATTAATTAGGAGTAATTAATCGTCTAAGACACGAGGTTAGGCTCTTTTGTGGTGTAAGACTGCCCGGACCCGCCCGGCAAATCCAGCTGCCATAAATGACAGTCTAATATGGGAGGTCTTAGGCATAAATTAAATACGTAACAATTGTAAAGACACGAGGGTAGACTCATTTGTGGTGTAAGACTGCCCGGACCCGCCTGGCAAATCCAGCTGCGACAAATGTCAGTCTAATGTGAGAGGTCTTTATAAGGTTACGGTCTTAATGAATTAAGAAACACTTAACCAGATAAACAAGTAGTGGGACATGAGGGGTTAAGTGGGTGCCTTGGGTGGCATGTGGAATTAAGTGGGTGCCTTGGGTGGCATGTGAAATACGATTAGATTAATGCTACTTAACCTAACTTAGTACATATGGACTGTATGATGGTTGACATAAGTTAGGGTTAAGAAAAACGAATTGGTCCGTGGGAGGGTTAAGTACAACTGAAGGGTAGGTGGGTAATATTAATACATATATGCCCACAAACTTAACCATTAAAAAGTGGTTATGTAATTAAAGACACCTAACGGTCTACATAACCGGGGCAGAATAGGTAAAGTTATGTATTAAAGACACCCTTAGGGGTACGCATAACTAATGGGAATAGGTAAAGTTATGTATTAAAGACACCCTTAGGGGTACGCATAACTAATGGGAATAGGTAAAGTTATGTATTAAAGACACGCTTAGGGGTACGCATAACTAATGGGAATAGGTAGAGTTATGTATTAAAGACACCAATAGGTACGCATAACCGATAGGTAGAATAGGGGTTATGTATTATAGACACCTATAGGTACGCATAACTGATTGAGGGCTATGTAATTAAAGACACCTTAGGGTATACATAGTCAGTAGAAAACCTAGTGGGGATAAAAGACATAGGGGCGATCTAGTATCATGCTGTGTGGGACCCATTTCAGTCAGTAACCCGGAGGGGTATCAAAGTAAATATCTCCGTACTAGGCGGGGAAGGGGCACGCTTACTTATTGATTGTACGAGATCCAAAACGAGAGGGATGGTGTGGGCGGCGCAAACCGACCGGGGACATGTGCGTGCATGGGCCGGGCAGAGGGGGACAAGACGACCGTGACACCAGTAGGTATAACTGTGCAAACCTTAGGTTGCCACTTTAGGGAAGTGATACCCCCTAGTTGTGGGACCAGCACAACGTATCTACAGAGTAGGGAGACGATCGATTAGGGTAGTGGTTAGGGTATATCCGGACATATGCCCGAGGTCTACCAATTTATAGTAGGAGGGTAGTGGGTACGACTAGTTGAGATAGGAGCAGGCGCCACCTATGGCAGCAGCTAGGAATACACGAAACTACCACCATTGTTATCATTAGCGGAAGGGATCATCCCATGTTGATTTGACTAGTAATATTGTAGAGTAGTTAGTAGTGAATCATGCATACACCTTACCTTATTTGTCCTGTCATACCTGTCATCTGTACCATGATCCTCTTATCCACTTTGTATGCCTGTCATGTTTACCTTTATTTATTTACTGGCTAAAAGTTACTCGACTCACCAGACGTATGTCTGACCTAGTTTGTTTCGCCTCTTTTCTTCCGTCCCCCCCCCCCTCCCCCAGGTTCTCAGGGAGGAAACACCCTGGTTTAGTCAGGAATTGGATATCATCTTCTAGGAGCTATTTCTGAAGTATGGCTCGAGACTCTGTCTCCTATATGGCTTGCTCTTTAATATGAGGAATGATGTTTTCTTTTAAATACCTATGTACTCTGATAATATAAGACAGAAGTGTTTTACTGTAAGGGTTTTATGACTCATGGTATTATGTAACAAAAATATTTTGGTGATTTAATAAAGTTGCTTATTTTCCGCTGCGAAATTTTTATATCTGTCTTGTGATATTCTGTATCTGTTTACCAAAAATTCTCCACTAAAGTTAAGGCATTCCCTTTGTGAGTGACCTTAATGGAGGTGGGGTATTACAGTATGTTTCCCTTAAAAATATCAACAAATTACGATTAATTTTGTATTGCAAGTATGAGTACCTGTAAATGTGAAATATGTGTGCATACAAAATGATAAATGTATAACAAATGTTTTAAATCTATTGTGAGTAGGCATGACACAGTTGTGGTAACCGTCGTTATTAACGCCAACTGTAATCGTAACGGTGGTTGATAGTTATAAATTCTTATAATCGTTACCACAACCGTCTTATTTTTAATTATGTAGCATTTGTACATATAATGCATTATTGATAATAAATGCATATAGCTCTTAACTTTTTTTCCTTTGCAAATTTATTTTTTTAAATCAAAATCATTAAGTATCGTATTAACTAGCCTTTACGAAATCTTAATCCTCTTTAAAATTTCAAATCATAACTTGATCTTTAGCGGTGTTAAAGAATGATGTTATTTGAGACACCAGTCACAACAAACCCCAATTGATATTAAATATAAGATTTAAATATAAATTATATCAACTTTTATTCAATACTAGTTCTCGTAATCGACGAATATTATAAGTGGAGTAACGATATAAATATCTTTCAAATTCCTTAAATAGTATATGTCTAAATAATGGAATTCAATATTAAATATCTACGGATTATTTCTATCCCAATTCAATAAACTTGAATTTGGAAAACTCTTCCCTTAACCAAAAGATTTATTAATATATTCTTTATTTATAATTGATAAACCAAATAACTAAAACTTATTAGGTTAAGGATGATGCTATTAAAGACATCGTCCATAACAACCTGAAACTAGCTGATAAAAAAATAGAAATCATATCGGCTCAAAACATCATTAGATTTAAAGTTGGAAACTTTATTTCATTTAAAACGTAAATTTTCAAAACATCGTTTTACCGTATTCGATTAGTTTGGCTAAAAAACTCCAAAATCAAATTATAGTTGAAAACTTCATACTTCTTGCCCGAATCACTTTAAAATCATTTACTATATTTTATTTTTTATTTCATATTTTTAATAATTTTTTATAAAGTTGTTTATAACGGTTTCCAATTGTTGTCACCGAACTGTAAAACTGCGATTTTATTTAAAATTTGTTTTGGACATAAGTGAAAACTTATAAATTGAAAATTTAAATTTCTATTTATATTGAAAACCATTATCATTAAAAAGCAAATGTTCTCGTTTCGAGAAAACCCGATTTAATTTGCATTAGTTATAACAGTTTAAAGTTTATGGTCGAAATTCGTGAATTGCCGCAGCGCGACTCGTCTTATTCAGACCATTTATAATTTAAAATAGAAACTCGTTTGATTAGCTTTTAATATTTTTATAAAATTTTACAAATTTTATATATATTTGTTTAAAAGCAACGTTTTCAATTTTTTCAACTTCGAATTAAAATATATAACCTATAAATTGAAATTTCCATTTCTATTGAAGACTATTATTGACACGACCCGAACTTCCCCGTGAAGGAAAGCACGGATGGCGTTGAGGACAAGACAAAACAGAATGCAGACGGAAGAACATTTCATTGTTATTACAACAATTCCATCAGATACAAGAATATACAGAGTATAATTGAATAAATTACATTCGATAAATATCAGAGATTACAATAAATTACATAGCAGTGGAAAATAATACAATACACAAATAGAAATAGTACACGGATACAGAGCTTTCCGAGCATCGTTCCAGCTGTAAATCAGGATCCTGTGAATATAAATCTGCAAAACCAAAACTACTACCTGCCCGTGTCGAAAATAGGGGCACCCAGAGTTTAGGTTAAAACAATAAACTCCAGGTCAGTCATGTGACCGGTGTGAGAACTAAAATAGTTATTTAAAACTTTACTTTAAAAGAGAGTAATTCAAGGGACCACGCCGTATAACACGGAACGGGTTTCCTCCCAAGAATACCAGTGCATAGAATAAACAGCGCAATGCTTTTTCGAAAAATGAAGCTATTATAAGACCCAGGTCCCATCACACAATGCAACGCAAGCCGGAGGATAGGGTTTTCCCTTATAATAGCCAAACATGCTTGGTACGTTTTAAAAACAAATCATTTGATACTATTGTAAGTGTATAGTGTCAAAACCATTTCAATCAATAAATCATAGATGGCATAAGTGCCCCATACCACTATGTCGCCATACTAGGCTCTACAAATAAAGCCGAAATATCTCGTATTAGAAATTGGATTTTCGTCATGAGTCGAGGCAAGGGGCAAGCTCCTCTCCGCTACGAGACACTCTAGCAAATGCCTCAGGACTACACACACTGGGTAACCCCTGGATGCTTCAGGGCCGGTCCTCTCTTACGTTTGAGGATTAATTATGCCTAAACACACGTTTCCCGGTCCTTACAGACCTAAAATCGAGGCGCCTCATCCAATAACCACATAGGTGAAAAGTATATAAATGTCAGGGCTGGTAAGTCACTGACACCACCAAAGCTAGAAAGAAACATCGTGCTCTCCCTGCAGTCCTTATCCCGTTTTTAACTCATACCGAGGTGTGAGGCTCGCGAATTCATGTTATACACAAAGCTGCCACGTAGGCCGTGCTTTGATCATCAACCACAAGACTTTGCTTTTCAACAGAAGCCTTGATCCATGCAACTCAGCGTGCCACACAGGCAATTCATGCCATGCGATTGATATCTATCGATATATAACCTCTAAGCTCGTACGTCTCAGAGAAGGGCGTTAAGCAAGAGAATAAATTCTCCGCCGCCAGACAGATATATATTTAACAGAAATCAATCAACACAGAATAAAATCCAACGTCAGACACACAATCCATTTACAAGTTCGTTCCGGGTCTGAACGAAACCGGAGGAACTTTCCTCACATATCCATCCATCTCCAAGTACGTCTGGACGACAACCAACTGATTCCCTCATCTTGGGTGTACAGCCCAATCAAGATCATCAGTAATCACCCAAACGATGTGAAGACTTCTGTAACACCCTACCTCCACCAGTACCACTCTTGCAAGAGCACTGACTTTGGAGGGGCGTTTGAATCAGGTAAACATGCATAATGATATATCAAGGCAGAACAAGAACATATGTATATATGTAAACAGAGTAAATAAGATAAGTAAAACAGCGGAAGATTTCAAACTATTTCAAAACAAGTCTGGTACAACATAATGTCAACTTTCCAAATACACAAGTCTAGATAAAAACAACATCACTGAAAAACTGAAATACATAAGTACTATCCCCAAAATAAGTGATAACCATAGCTAGCTTCATGTCAAGACCGTACATGAGCTAAAATCCTGCAAGCAAGCGATCAGAAATCCAAGCTAAGCTCCAACGTTCCCACCTTGAGAACCTGGGGGGGGAAACGGAAGAAAAGAGGCGAAAGAAAAACAGGTCAGTCAAAAAGACTGAGTAAGCCCTACTACAATCAATGTAAACTGATAAAGTTAACTGGCATGAGAAGCAGGGATGATCATAAGAATAACAACATACTAGCATGATGATTAACTAACAAGGTAGATAAAGGTGTCATCGCATAATCAGGTTTAAGGTTTTTGCACCACAGGTGTACTAGCAAACTAACATGACTTGAATAAACAAGTATTGATCCCTTGGCCCAAGCTTTGGCCCAATAACATGAAGTGACCCTAATACGCGGTCCAACCAAACGGTCTAGTCGATCGGCTCCCTAAGCCTAACTCGTCACGTGTTGGTGTCAATGCGGCCCAAACATAATTGTAGTCAGACTGTGCAGGGTCTCCCGTCGGGTGTATCAAGCCCTAGGGTGTCAACCCCTGGACACCATAAACATAAGTGCACAGTCTCGATCTACTGGTACCCGTGCATGTTTTCCCCGGCTTCGGACTATGTGCACGACCATAGTCCGCCCAGAACTACACCGGCGTACCACTCTGCCGTCGTTTTTGGTCACTTACCTCAAGTCCAGTAATCGTGCCCCCACCCTAGCCTAGTCCCTAGGGTCATAATGATACAAACTTGGGATTACTGCTGGAGTGGACCCCCATTGCTAGGATTTTCTAGTGGGTTACGTACGGTTTAACCCTCTTGCTAATCATGGATTAACTTGGTTAAGTGTAACGATGAGTTCACGACTTAACCCTGATTAATCTACCAAGCCCAAATTGGTTAAGTATTAAGTGGACCATGACTTAACCCTAATCATGAGGCATTAATTAATTAACGTGCCTTAACCTCTCACATTAGACTCCATTGCGGTTACTAGTTAAGCCGGTTGGTTCCGGGTAGCTTTATACCACAACTTGGTCTAACCTCGGGTTCAAGGTACAACATGACCAACTTCTCACATTGGGTCCTATTGTTTGTAGCAACTAGTTAAGCCGGTCGGTTCCGGGTAGGTTTACGCTACAAACTCAACCCAACCTCGAGTTGGTCACACTTATCTTTTCTAAGTGTCATGTCCATCATGTTTCCAAAACATATTACAAATTTTCAAGCAATTGGGTAGACCTAACTTAATAGGTAAATTCCCAATGGGTAGACCTAACTTAATAGGTAAATTCCCAATCTTATGTTTTTATGTCTTTTAAGTTTACCCAACCCCAAACGCAATCCCATCGCTTACATATCGCAATAGCGCATAAAGGATAGAAAGAGGGAACTTGGCATAATCATGACATAAAGGTGTTGAAGCCACAAGTTTAACATGGTGGCATATGAAATGTACATATGTTCATATACTTGCATATTACATTTTTAGGCCTCAAAAGCATGCACAAAACCAAACTTAGCATATTGGTGATACATGGTGATAAATGACATGTAGAAATGGCCATAAGTTCGCATTTAGCCTCACATGCAAGTTATCATAAGAGATATGATAACTTACATGTTGCCAAAATGCAACTATTAGCATAAAGCTTGAAGCTTTATGTTCATATTCTCAAGATAAGCTTGCATAACATGATAACATGAACAAAATGATCATCCCAAACTTGCATAACATAACTTGCATATCATATGGCAAACTTGCATATCATAACATAGCAAACTTGCATAACATAACATGATAAACTTGCATATCATAACATAGCAAACTTGCATAACATGATAAACTTGCATATCATATCATAATGATCAAACACAACTTGCATCATTCATTAACTTTAGAGTTTAAATATGAAAGTAGAAAAGGGCTTACAATGCTTATGAAGACACAAAAATATGACAAAGCCCTTATGCAATCAAATAAACCCAAAATGCAAGCTCCAATAGAAAAACCCTTAAGCCAAAATGATCAAAACTCTTGCTTTATGATGCAAATATAGAAACTTGACTTGAATGCAAGCTAATGATGCTCATACAAGCTTGAAAACACTTGTATGCATGGAAAATCTCTCATAGAAATTTATTTAGGAATTTTATGAAGAGAGTGGAGGCCATGAGAGGAATGATTTTGCCATAGTTTAGTTGTATGAATGAATAATGATGATTTAGGGTTAGGTTAGGGTCTTATTTATAGAGATTAGGATTTGTTCTAGCCTTAGGATTAAACCCTAGTTCCAATCTCAGCCCTCAAAACCGAATCTGGCCCCCAAACTCAACACAACTCCAAAATGGTGCACCAGGCAGAACTGCCCGGCTGAACCAAGTCGACAGCCAAGTCGACAGGGCTGTCGACTTGGGTCCAACCAAGTTGACTCCCAAGTCGACAGGGCTGTCGACTTGGGTGCTCTGGCGGGAATTTTCCCGCCTGGCCCAATCTGACCCTAATTTCCAAATTCAAACTTGAATTTGAAATCTGTTTTTACTTTGAAATTTTCTGAAAACTTCGTTGGGCCTTAATCGGGTCATACGGACTCCGAATTTCGAAAACTCGGACTCTATTTCGCGTATTTTTCCGAGACGAACGCAATGGCATAGCCCGTTTCCCTTGATTCAGATTTATAAATTAAATTCTGCCTCGATTTACGTTATAACAGGTTATTGAAAATACGGGTTGTTACATTCTCCCCTCCTTAAAGGATTTCGTCCCCGAAATCTTCAAGTTAGGAAGAACGTATCCTACCATCCAACATCCATCTACTCAAAACATCATCCACGAGCAATCATTGTCCTTACAAGATTCTAAATGTTGTATGAACATATGCAAAGGTGTGTGTATATGTACTTATCTAATGCAAATATCATCAATGCAAATTATGTTAGTGAAATGAATCCATATGTATGCAATTCCTAACATAATGTATAACATCTATATGTGTGCACATAACATACATCCATATGCAACATCCATGTGATAACACAAAAATTTTCATCCATGAATAATCGTAAACACTCATGCAAATGCAATATGAGGAGTGTGTGAGCCGATCTAGTGCCTAATGTGTATAATGCATCCACGAGTAACCACTTGTAAACACTTGCAACCACTTGCAAACATCAAGCATAACATGTTTCAAACACATGTTTCATCCAAAGGGTTTCTACCTAAGGTTCTCATGACAAGATTAACATGATAAACTAAATAATCAAGACAAACATGGATAGCAGAAGATATGCTACAAAGAGATCGGGAAGATAAGCAAGATATACTCCTTTTGGATTACAAGAAATCCCTTCCTAACCCAACCCATATTCTATAAAAGCCCAAAAGGTTTAGTCAACCTAACGGACCCCCTTCAAACCCTGACATGTATTACTAGCCAATAAGTCATACCTCCCGACAGAAATAGGACCGAGAATGGGACCGAGAGGATATACGTAAAAAGATAACATGCGAGTAAGTTCCACAGGAAAACAAGGATCAAGGATATGCTCTTAAAAAGAGATATGATGCGCGTATCTAGCCTTCAGTCTTCTAAGTCACATTTCCTTGAGCTTAACTCCACTGTGCTTTGACCGTCTTTTACCTCATGATTTCTTAGCTTCTTAACTCTTATTTCCAAATATGAGTTGGAACCCATTTCATTGTCGCCTCTCGTCTTCCTCTTTCACTTACTCTTCTATCATCCTTGGCTTAAACATAACTATGACCTCATGGTTTCATGCAAGCTCTCCAAAATTCACTAGTGAATCCTGGATCTCGTTTACTTACTATAAAGTATTCCACGCAGCAGAACTTTTCTTGGAAATACCAATCCACGTTGCCAATTGCTCTTACTAACATGATTTTCTATAACTTAAGATAGAGATTTTCAAATCCACGTAGATAATAGACAAATGGGCGGAAACCCCAATTGGATTTGAAACACACACGGGATCATTAACTAGACTAGTACTTAGGTGCAAACTATCAACAAGATCAGATGAGATAAAGCTATGCGATGCACCAGAATCAAACAAGGTACGAACTGGAAAATCAAAAATATATACAAGGCTTTCAACAGAAATACTACCTCGATCGGGAACTGGAGCGGCATTGAGCGCATGAACTTGCCCTCCTGAAGGTCCAGCACGCTGAGTCTGACCCTGGCCTTGCCCTTGCTTCTTCGGGCAATCCCTAGTGAAGTGTCCCATTTCTCCATAGTTAAAGCAAGTGCCCTTCCTTTTTCTGCAATCCTTGTTTAAATGAGTCGAGCTTCCACAAGTAAAGCACTTCTTTTCCTTCTTATCTTTAGACTTCTCCTCCTTCTTTTTCATTTCCTTTTTGGGCCCCGTTTTCTCGTTTTGAGACTCATTCACCTTGATTTCCTTCTTGTCACTCCTATTCTCTTCATTGAGTAGGGCCATATTCACCAAACTTTCGAAAGTTGCCCCCAAGGGTATATGAGTCATGGCTAAACCATGTAATGGCTCGTTTAATCCTAGAGCAAAGTATAGGGCCTTCTTCTGAGCTGTGTTAACCAAGTCTAAACCGACCTGAGCCAGTTGATTAAACTTATCTATGTATTCCCTAATAGTCATGTCTCCTTGCTTCAGTGATAGGAACCTTAGTCCAAACTTTCCCCAAAAGTCATCCCAAGTCTTAATTGGCCTAGTAGCGGTGGTGACCACCCACCAACGTGCAGCTTCTTCCTTTAGCAACCACACTGCCAATAAAACCTTCCTACGGTCATCTATATCAAAGAAGGCGAAAAGATCTTCGGTTTCTTTCAACCAATTCCTTGCCTCTACAAAAGTCTCGGTTCCAATGAAATTCTTGCAACCCATCGCCTTAAAGTCTTTGCAAATCTTTGCGAGGTCAGCTTGAGGATGCTGAGGGAGAGGAGGAAGAGGAACCTCAGCGACAGGAGGAGGAGGAACATTAACTACCGGAGGAGGAGGAACATCTGCGGGGCCGGCTTCGGTCGCCCTAGCCTCCAAAAGTCTCCTATACCAAACAGGTACGTGTACTCCCTCCGGAATGGCAAAGTTGTCGGCCATACTGAAAACGAAGAAAAAAGATAGATTCAGAATGGAGAAAAACGAAGGGATTTTGCTAATGGCTTTTTGGGGAATAGCCTTTAAAATAAACTAGACTTTTCTTTGGAAAATACTTTATACTTGGTTTTGAAAATAGTTTTCCAAAAGTTTTAAAAACCTTTTTGTTCCTTCTCGTAAACCTGGCTCTGATACCAAATGTAACACCCCACCTCCACCAGTACCACTCTTGCAAGAGCACTGACTTTGGAGGGGCGTTTGAATCAGGTAAACATGCATAATGATATATCAAGGCAGAACAAGAACATATGTATATATGTAAACAGAGTAAATAAGATAAGTAAAACAGCGGAAGATTTCAAACTATTTCAAAACAAGTCTAGTACAACATAATGTCAACTTTCCAAATACACAAGTCTAGATAAAAACAACATCACTGAAAAACTGAAATACATAAGTACTATCCCCAAAATAAGTGATAACCATAGCTAGCTTCATGTCAAGACCGTACATGAGCTAAAATCCCGCAAGCAAGCGATCAGAAATCCAAGCTAAGCTCCAACGTTCCCACCCTGAGAACCTGGGGGGGAAACGGAAGAAAAGAGGCGAAAGAAAAACAGGTCAGTCAAAAAGACTGAGTAAGCCCTACTACAATCAATGTAAACTGATAAAGTTAATTGGCATGAGAAGCAGGGATGATCATAAGAATAACAACATACTAGCATGATGATTAACTAACAAGGTAGATAAAGGTGTCATCGCATAATCAGGTTTAAGGTTTTTGCACCACAGGTGTACTAGCAAACTAACATGACTTGAATAAACAAGTATTGATCCCTTGGCCCAAGCTTTGGCCCAATAACATGAAGTGACCCTAATACGCGGTCCAACCAAACGGTCTAGTCGATCGGCTCCCTAAGCCTAACTCGTCACGTGTTGGTGTCAATGCGGCCCAAACATAATTGTAGTCAGACTGTGCAGGGTCTCCCGTCGGGTGTATCAAGCCCTAGGGTGTCAACCCCTGGACACCATAAACATAAGTGCACAGTCTCGATCTACTGGTACCCGTGCATGTTTTCCCCGGCTTCGGACAATGTGCACGACCATAGTCCGCCCAGAACTACACCGGCGTACCACTCTGCCGTCGTTTTTGGTCACTTACCTCAAGTCCAGTAATCGTGCCCCCACCCTAGCCTAGTCCCTAGGGTCATAATGATACAAACTTGGGATTACTGCTGGAGTGGACCCCCATTGCTAGGATTTTCTAGTGGGTTACGTACGGTTTAACCCTCTTGCTAATCATGGATTAACTTGGTTAAGTGTAACGATGAGTTCACGACTTAACCCTGATTAATCTACCAAGCCCAAATTGGTTAAGTATTAAGTGGACCATGACTTAACCCTAATCATGAGGCATTAATTAATTAGCGTGCCTTAACCTCTCACATTAGACTCCGTTGCGGTTACTAGTTAAGCCGGTTGGTTCCGGGTAGCTTTATACCACAACTTGGTCTAACCTTGGGTTCAAGGTACAACATGACCAACTTCTCACATTGGGTCCTATTGTTTGTAGCAACTAGTTAAGCCGGTCGGTTCTGGGTAGGTTTACGCTACAAACTCAACCCAACCTCGAGTTGGTCACACTTATCTTTTCTAAGTGTCATGTCCATCATGTTTCCAAAACATATTACAAATTTTCAAGCAATTGGGTAGACCTAACTTAATAGGTAAATTCCCAATGGGTAGACCTAACTTAATAGGTAAATTCCCAATCTTATGTTTTTATGTCTTTTAAGTTTACCTAACCCCAAACGCAATCCCATCGCTTACATATCTCAATAGCGCATAAAGGATAGAAAGAGGGAACTTGGCATAATCATGACATAAAGGTGTTGAAGCCACAAGTTAACATGGTGGCATATGAAATGTACATATGTTCATATACTTGCATATTACATTTTTAGGCCTCAAAAGCATGCACAAAACCAAACTTAGCATATTGGTGATACATGGTGATAAATGACATGTAGAAATGGCCATAAGTTCGCATTTAGCCTCACATGCAAGTTATCATAAGAGATATGATAACTTACATGTTGCCAAAATGCAACTATTAGCATAAAGCTTGAAGCTTTATGTTCATATTCTCAAGATAAGCTTGCATAACATGATAACATGAACAAAATGATCATCCCAAACTTGCATAACATAACTTGCATATCATATGGCAAACTTGCATATCATAACATAGCAAACTTGCATAACATAACATTATAAACTTGCATATCATAACATAGCAAACTTGCATAACATGATAAACTTGCATATCATATCATAATGATCAAACACAACTTGCATCATTCATTAACTTTAGAGTTTAAATATGAAAGTAGAAAAGGGCTTACAATGCTTATGAAGACACAAAAATATGACAAAGCCCTTATGCAATCAAATAAACCCAAAATGCAAGCTCCAATAGAAAAACCCTTAAGCCAAAATGATCAAAACTCTTGCTTTATGATGCAAATATAGAAACTTGACTTGAATGCAAGCTAATGATGCTCATACAAGCTTAAAAACACTTGTATGCATGGAAAATCTCTCATAGAAATTTATTTAGGAATTTTATGAAGAGAGTGGAGGCCATGAGAGGAATGATTTTGCCATAGTTTAGTTGTATGAATGAATAATGATGATTTAGGGTTAGGTTAGGGTCTTACTTATAGAGATTAGGATTAGTTCTAGCCTTAGGATTAAACCCTAGTTCCAATCTCAGCCCTCAAAACCGAATCTGGCCCCCAAACTCAACACAACTCCAAAATGGTGCACCAGGCAAAACTGCCCGGCTGAACCAAGTCGACAGCCAAGTCGACAGGGCTGTCGACTTGGGTCCAACCAAGTCGACTCCCAAGTCGACAGGGTTGTCGACTTGGGTGCTCTGGCGGGAATTTTCCCGCCTGGCCCAATCTGACCCTAATTTCCAAATTCAAACTTGAATTTGAAATCTGTTTTTACTTTGAAATTTTCTGAAAACTTCGTTGGGCCTTAATCGGGTCATACGGACTCCGATTTTCGAAAACTGGGACTCTATTTCGCGTATTTTTCCGAGACGAACGCAATGGCATAGCCCGTTTCCCATGAATCAGATTTATAAATTAAATTCTGCCTCGATTTACGTTATAACAGGTTATTGAAAATACGGGTTGTTACAACTTCCGGTCTTCAACCACCTTCTTCATCTTCGACATATCGTCGAATCGGTTATTCAGAATGGGAATAAACCCGGACTTTCCGAACAACCCGCGTATATTAAAAACAAATGTTACACAAACACAACATACGCCTCATTCCAATTCAGCAGCCACTAACCACAAATTAGCAAGAGAACAATTTCCCAAATATTAACCCCGAAGGCCGAAACCAACATCAGATCAATACCCAGGAAACCATTCTTCTTAACTAACCTACAGCTAGTTTCTAAATTTCAATTCTTAGGGAAAGGTTCCCATTAATTTTATCCAAGATAAATTCTTTAGAATTTATCCTTTAATCTTCCTTTGGATGTCATTTCAAACCAAATTATGGTTTTCCAAACTAGTCGAGATTAGCGAACCACACTGAAGTAATTATTTATTTTATTTCCCAATCCCAACCTATTCATCCCATGAAGCAAAACTAGTGATACTCCATATCTAATACCACGGTGTTATTGGTAAAGTTAATTACCATTCCACAATCAAATCTAATTAAAGATTTGACTATCGTTATGGAGCAAAACTGGTGATACTCCCTTCTCGCTCACTTTCTAAATTTGATAATTTAGATTATCAATTCACATTTCAATCTAATTACAGATTCATTAAAACTCCTTTTACTGGGATGAAGAACTAGTGTTATTTAAAACACAGTTCACGATAAACCCAAATCACATTCTATTTATTATCGGGTTAAAGAACAAGTGTTGTTTAATACACTGTTCACGATAAACCTACAAATCAATTCTATTTACAACCCAAATCAAATCCAATTTATTTATTTAAAAATAAATGGGTTTAATTTTAGTTCAAAACTAGTTCATTTCGATAAAAATCTATTTTTATCTTTTCAAATATGGAGTTTTTCATCCCAATTTTTCCCAAATCATTTCTTATGATTTTACACAAATTATTACTATTTTTAATAATTTTATCAAGGTCCGTACAGTCGATTTCCATCAACGGCCATCGAACTGCACTTACGGCGACCTTTTTCCAAATTTGATTTGGAAGTATCTCCAAATCCAACCGTTAGATTTCAAATTTCTAATACTCGTTAGAAAGCTCTTTTCGATACGAACCCAACAGTTCCGATTTTAGGAGAATCCGACGGTCGGATCTCCCGTAATGTCCGTTCGAAGTCAATCGTCGAAATTCACGAACTGCCGCGGCGCGGCGCATTCTATTCAGGCCATTATATTATATATATAATATATATAATATATATTTCGTCGATTTCCTTTTAAAACGAATTTTATAAATCGTTTTAATTTCGTTTTCAAAACAAATTCAACTTCCTATTCAATTTCGAATTAAAATTTAATATTCCATATAATTCGCTTTAAATTCACTTCAAATTGATTTCAATTCGAATTCATTTCTATTCAATTCAATTCAGATTCGTTTTCTATTCAATTCAATTTGAATTCGTTTTCTATTCAATTCAATTCGAATTCGTTTTCTATTCAATTCAATTCGAATTCGTTTTCTATTCAATTCAATTCAAATTCGTTTTCTATTCAATTCAATTCGAATTGGTTTTCTATTCGATTCAATTCAAATTGGTTTTCTATTCGATTCAATTCAAATTGGTTTTCTATTCGATTCAATTCAAATTGGTTTTCTATTCAATTCAATTCAGATTCGTTTTCTATTCAATTCAATTCGAATTCGTTTTCTATTCAATTCAATTCGATTTCGTTTTCTATTCAATTCAATCCAGATTCGTTTTCTATTCAATTCAATTCGAATTCGTTTTCTATTCAATTCAATTCGAATTCGTTTTCTATTCAATTCAATTCGAATTCGTTTTCTATTCAATTCAATTCGAATTGGTTTTCTATTCGATTCAATTCAAATTGGTTTTCTATTCGATTCAATTCAAATTGGTTTTCTATTCGATTCAATTCAAATTGGTTTTCTATTCGATTCAATTCAAATTGAAAAACGAATATAATCGATATAAATATCGTTCACGTCAAAATAGCGCATCTCTAATCAATACGGCTTTATATATTTCAATTATTCCATTATTCTATTCGACAAATGAATCTATATTTTTGTCAACACGTGACTAATCCCAACGAATGAGTACTGTCCACGTGTGACTATTTTTGTTGTTAAAATCTTTCGTTCAACACATGACTAATCTCAACGGATGAGTACTGTCCACGCATGAACCTTTATTTTATAATATTCTTTAATTTCTAAATTGGAATGAGGCCCAATCAATTACCATACAAAGTTAATTATATGGATTCCATACAACACATGTATATAATAGCAACAATAAATAATCAACCATCATCCAAAGTGCACTACACTGTATAAGCATCAAATATAGATATCTAACGCTTATAACAGCCTGTCAATCAATCGATCGACATACAACTAATTATTGGGATTAGTGTATGTCATATATTATCCCAATACCCATGTGGGGTTTCAAACAATCAAACACAGATTTTATTTGTGCCGTTGGGCGATGTGTAAAATTTATCGTCCCAATCAATATCAGTCAAATCAGTGTATATAAACAAATCGGCCGATTTGTTTATAAATATTTATTTACTCACATTCACGTTAAAAATTATTTTTTTAACGATAATATATTTATTTCAACACTTCTACTTTTTATTATTCATTTCACATCAACAACACAAACAAATTTTACAACACATCAATTAAACAAACAAGCCATCCATGGTCTGTGGATGACGGGTGTCAGGTGCTACTAAACACCGTCTGCCTCCTAGTATATATATATATAACTAGAAAAAGAAATTGAAAGGTGAGAAATTCTCACCGATAGCTATTCCAACTCCACGCCACTTCTTAAGTAGAAGTCTTCGTCGTTCTCGTCTCTTATCACTTTCGTTGCCCGTAGCCAATACATATGTGAAAAATCGAATTTTTACTTCGCTATTTAATATATAAAAATCGAATTTTTACTTTACTATTCAATATATAAAAATCGAATTTTTACTTTACTATTCAATATATAAAAATCGAATTTTTACTTTACTATTCAATATATAAAAATCGAATTTTTACTTTACTATTCAATATATAAAAATCGAATTTTTACTTCGTTATTCAATATATAAAAATCGAATTTTTACTTTGCTATTCAATATATAAAAATCGAATTTTTACTTCGTTATTCAATATATAAAAATCGAATTTTTTTCTTCGCTATTTAATATATAAAAATCCCATTTTTATAATCGCGCTATATGGATAAAATTCTATTTTCACACCGCTACTATATAGATAAAAATTCTATTTTTACAACGGTGCTATATAGATAAAAATTCTATTTTTATCCCGCTATTCTTCATATAAAGATTTCGCCTTTTCAAATATAAAGATTTCGCCTTTTCAATTTCAAAAATCCAATCTTTTCTATTTTAAAAATCTAATCTTTTCTATTTTAAAAATCTAATCTTTTCTATTTTAAAAATCTAATCTTTCTCTATCACAAAAATCCTAACTTTAACTTAATAAAAATCTTATCTTTTAAATCAAAACATATACAAAATCTGATTTCTAAAATTGATTTAAATTAAAACTGATTTTAATCTTGCTAAGAACCGATTTTTATATTTATAAAATCTATTCATAATAAATAAATAAAGAAAACAAATAAAAAAAAACAAAAAAAACTTACAGGGGGTTAGGGTGGAGGGTTCGGCGGTTTTGAAGAGAGGAGGGAGAGGCTGCGTTGAAGATCGACGAGGGGGGCTCGAGACGGAGGAAGATGGCCGGGGGGGTAGCTGCGGCGCGTCGATCAGAAGGGGGGAGGGGGTCTTCGCATCAGGAAGGAACAAGGGAGGAGGAGGAAGAAGAGGGAGGGGCGGCGCAGCAAGGGGGGGCTTCGTAGGTGCGTCGATCGAAGAGGGGGGGGGCGAGGTGGACGTGGCGGCAGCGAGCAACCTGGGGGGGGCGATGGAAGCAGCGGCGGCGGTGGCTCACCACCCTATCGCCCTTTTTTTCTTTTTTTTTTCAATTGAAATCGATTTTGATTTTTAACGTGGGGGGGGGGGGCTGAGTATAATAGGGGAGAGGGTTTTAATTTTTAATTATTTTATTTTCCACCAAAAAGCAACTTTTATTTTCGACCTCAAAACGAGGCCCACCGCCTGTCGTCCACAGCTAATTACCCCCATTCCGAACACAATGGGATATGTATCGCAAGATGATTCGATTGTTTCGATCAGTTTCCGTTAAAATCAACATATAACTCTATATATTGAATTTGAACGTGCATTTCAATTTACCAGGGCCACATACTAAATAGAAAAATTCCAGAAAAATATTTTCCAGCTTCGTATTGACGATACGGTCCTAACAAAACTAGTTTCGTCGAATTTTGAGACCGTTGGAAAAATGGCCATTTTCCAGTCGATTAAAATCAACTGAAAATGGTCAAACACGTTTTCCTTTGCCACGCTCACATATTGATTCGAAAAATTATGAAATTTGGAATCTAGCAATAATTTGACATCACGGATCCAACATAAGTGGTTTCGTCGAAATCTGAGGTCGTTTGCAAAATGGCTATTTTTAAGGGCCTGAATTCCATAGCGACTATTCAGAATTTTCAACTGGACATATCTTTTGATTCCCGCTATGAAATTTCAATTTTTCGGATTCGTTGGAAAGATATTCCCAATTAGATCCTAATGTTTTTGGTTTCACTAAAATCCGGATTGTTTTGCACCCGGTACGTTCAATTGAAGTTTGAAATCGAATTATCGAACTACCGCGCCATTTTCAATTCTATTTATAATTATATATAATTATTATATTCTAACGACGACGTATACAAAATATACGTTCGAATCCCATTCAAAATATATTCCTCGTCGATAATATTTTAAATAATTCATTTTAAATATTCAAAATTCGCTAAAATTGCCAAAATTAAAATTTTAAACTAGCCCAGATTTTCGGGTTGTTACAATCTCCCCCACTTAAAACTTTTCGTCCCTGAAAAGGAACGAAGCCGAAAGTGGTTTGATTAATCAACTCTACGTTCGATCTGGCTTCCATTCTCCAACTTTTCAGTTTCTGAGAATTTTCAAATTCTTCAAAAATTTGGCTAACGCCCTAAATTTTCGAAAAATTTCGCCAGAACCTCCCCTGCACCGGGAGCCACGGGAAAATCTCGAAATTGCCATACAGGCCTTCTGATCTCAAAAAGAAAAAGAAAAAGCCAAGCGGCTAGCCAATAGGCTCATAAAATCATCATCACCCAAACAAAACAGTAAATTATAGTAAATATGTACCTATTTGTCGGGCAAACAAATTTTATTCTCTGCTCTAGCCTCCTTGCTATGACATGTTCAATGTAAGTACGTGTATATGCAAGCAAATGTGACTAATTTTCGATACAATTCAATATTTGATTCTATTAGGCATAATGGTTCAAAATTATCAAACAAATAAACAAACAACACAAACATCAATCAATTAGTGAATTTAACGTTTCAAATTCATAATTTTGATACATATACAGAAAATCATGTTTTTGATGCCAAGTCACAACAATAAACCTATCTATATTAGTTTTGGTTCTCACACCAGCCTGATGGAAATATATAGATATCATACCTTCGAAACACGAACACAAATTCTGATGATGATATATCAATCATCAGAATCATCTCCGGGTGTCTAGAATGTTATTCTATATTTGTCCAGTATATTAAAACTTTGAATATACGTTCATGACGCGTATATGCAAAACCTTTATATACTAGATTGTCCAAATCAATATAAATAAATATTCAAATACGTATAAAATGGTTTAAATTTTCAAAACAATATTGCTTTCATTTGAAAAATATACTCTTCACACTCGTTCTAGGATACTACTGGTCCTATCTCTAACGAGTCATTCTAATTGGATATTACTAATCCAATATCTGATGAATTCTTTCGTATGGTTCTAATGTGTCTTGTTCTCGAGCTCTGTAAACCAAAGCTCTGATACCAACTGACACGACCCGAACTTCCCCGTGAAGGAAAGCACGGATGGCGTTGAGGACAAGACAAAACAGAACGCAGACGGAAGAACATTTCATTGTTATTTCAACAATTCCATCAGATACAAGAATATACAGAGTATAATTGAATAAATTACATTCGATAAATATCAGAGATTACAATAAATTACATAGCAGCGGAAAATAATACAATACACAACTAGAAATAATACACGGATACAGAGCTTTCCGAGCATCGTTCCAGCTGTAAATCAGGATCCTGTGAATATAAATCTGCAAAACCAAAACTACTACCTGCCCGTGTCGAAAATAGGGGCACCCAGAGTTTAGGTTAAAACAATAAACTCCAGGTCAGTCATGTGACTGGTGTGAGAACTAAAATAGTTATTTAAAACTTTACTTTAAAAGAGAGTAATTCAAGGGACCACGCCGTATAACATAGAACGGGTTTCCTCCCAAGAATACCAGTGCATAGAATTAACAGCGCAATGCTTTTTCGAAAAATGAAGCTATTATAAGACCCAGGTCCCATCACACAATGCAACGCAAGCCGGAGGATAGGGTTTTCCCTTATAATAGCCAAACATGCTTGTTACGTTTTAAAAACAAATCAGTTGATACTATTGTAAGTGTATAGTGTCAAAACCATTTAAATCATAAATATAAATCATAGACGGCATAAGTGCCCCATACCACTATGTCGCCATACTAGGCTCTACAAATAAAGCTGAAATATCTCGTATTGGAAATTGGATTTCCGTCATGAGTCGAGGCAAGGGGCAAGCTCCTCTCCTCTTCGAGACACTCTAGCAAATGCCTCGGGACTACACACTCTGGGTAACCCCTGGATGCTTCAGGCCCGGTCCTCTCTTACGTTTGAGGATTAATTATGCCTGAACACACGTTTCCTGATCCTTACAGACCTAAAATCGAGGTGCCTCATCCAACAACCACATAGGTGAAAAGTATATAAATGTCAGGGCTGGTAAGTCACTGACACCACCAAAGCTAGAAAGAAACGTCGTGCTCTCCCTGCAGTCCTTGTCCCATTTTTAACTCATACCGAGGTGTGAGGCTCGTGAATTCACGTTATACACAAAGCAGCCACGTAGGCTGTGCTTTGTTCATCAACCACAAGACTTTGCTTTTCAACAGAAGCCTTGATCCATGCAACTCAGCGTGCCACACAGGCAATTCATGCCATGCGATTGATATCTATCGATATATAACCTCTAAGCTCGTACGTCTCAGAGAAGGGCGTTAAGAAAGAGAATAAATTCTCCACCGCCAAACAGATATATATTCAACAGAAATCAATCAACACAGAATAAAATCCAATGTCAGACACACAATCCATTTACAAGTTCGTTCCGGGTCTGAACAAAACCGGAGGCACTTTCCTCGCATATCTATCCATCTCCAAGTACGTATAGATGACAACCAACTGATTCCCTCATCTTGGGTGTACAGCCCAATCAAGATCATCAGTAATCACCCAAACGATGTGAAGACTTCCGGTCTTCAACCACCATCTTCATCTTCGACATATCGTCGAATCGGTTATTCAGAATGGGTATAAACCCGGACTTTCCGAACAACCCGCGTATATTAAAAACAAATGTTACACAAACACAACATACGCCTCATTCCAATTCTGCAGCCACTAACCGCAAATTAGCAAGAGAACAATTTCCCAAATATTAACCCCGAAGGCCGAAACCAACATCAAATCAATACCCAGGAAACCATTCTTCTTAACTAACCTACAGCTAGTTTCTAAATTTCAATTCTTAGGGAAAGGTTCCCATTAATTTTATCCAAGATAAATTCTTTAGAATTTATCCTTTAATCTTCCTTTGGATGTCATTTCAAACCAAATTATGGTTTTCCAAACTAGTCGAGATTAGCGAACCACACCGAAGTAATTATTTATTTTATTTCCCAATCCCAACCTATTCATCCCATGAAGCAAAACTGGTGATACTCCATATCTAATACCACGGTGTTATCGGTAAAGTTAATTACCATTCCACGTTCAAATCTAATTAAAGATTTGACTATCGTTTTGGAGCAAAACTGGTGATACTCCCTTCTCGCTCACTTTCTAAATTTGATAATTTAGATTATCAATTCACATTTCAATCTAATTACAGATTCATTAAAACTCCTTTTACTGGGTTGAAGAACTAGTGTTATTTAAAACACAGTTCATGATAAACCCAAATCACATTCTATTTATTATCGGGTTAAAGAACAAGTGTTGTTTAATACACTGTTCACGATAAACCCACAAATCAATTCTATTTACAACCCAATTCAAATCCAATTTATTTATTTAAAAATAAATGGGTTTAATTTTAGTTCAAAACTAGTTCATTTCGATAAAAATCTATTTTTATCTTTTCAAATATGGAGTTTTTCGTCGCAATTTTTCCCAAATCATTTCTTATGATTTTACACAAATTATTACTATTTTTAATAATTTTATCAAGGTCCGTATAGTCGATTTCCATCAACGGCCATCGAACTGCACTTACGACGACCTTTTTCCAAATCTGATTTGGACGTATCTCCAAATCCAACCGTTAGATTTCAAATTTCTAATACTTGTTAGAAAGCTCTTTTTGATACGAACCCAACGGTTCCGATTTTAGGAGAATCCGACGGTCGGATCTCCCGTAATGTCCGTTCGAAGTCAATCGTCGAAATTCACGAACTGCCGCGGCGCGTTCTATTCAGGCCATTATATTATATATATATAATATATATAATATATCTATATTTCGTCGATTTCCTTTTAAAACGAATTTTATGAATCGTTTTAATTTCGTTTTCAAAACAAATTCAACTTCCTATTCAATTTCGAATTAAAATTTAATATTCCATATAATTCGCTTTAAATTCACTTCAAATTGATTTCAATTCGACTTCATTTCTATTCAATTCAATTCAGATTCGTTTTCTATTCAATTCAATTCGAATTCGTTTTCTATTCAATTCAATTCGAATTCGTTTTATATTCAATTCAATTCAAATTCGTTTTCTATTCGATTCAATTCGAATTGGTTTTCTATTCGATTCAATTCGAATTGGTTTTCTATTCGATTCAATTCAAATTGGTTTTCTATTCGATTCAATTCAAATTGGTTTTCTATTCGATTCAATTCAAATTCGTTTTCTATTCGATTCAATTCAGATTCGTTTTCTATTCAATTCAATTCGAATTCGTTTTCTATTCAATTCAATTCAGATTCGTTTTCTATTCAATTCAATTTGAATTCGTTTTCTATTCAATTCAATTTGAATTCGTTTTCTATTCAATTCAATTCGAATTCGTTTTCTATTCAATTCAATTCGAATTCGTTTTCTATTCGATTCAATTCAAATTGGTTTTCTATTCGATTCAATTCAAATTGGTTTTCTATTCGATTCAATTCAAATTGGTTTTCTATTCGATTCAATTCAAATTGGTTTTCTATTCGATTCAATTCAGATTTAAAAACGAATATAATCGATATAAATAACGTTCGCGTCAAAATATCGCATCTCTAATCAATACGGCTTTATATATTTCAATAATTCCATTATTCTATTCGACAAATGAATCTATATTTTTGTCAACACGTGACTAATCCCAACGAATGAGTACTGTCCACGTGTGACTATTTTTGTTGTTAAAATCTTTCGTTCAACACATGACTAATCTCAACGGATGAGTACTGTCAACACATGAACCTTTATTTTATAATATTCTTTAATTTCTAAATTCGAATGAGGCCCAATCAATTACCATACAAAGTTAATTATATGGAATCCATACAACACATGTATATAATAGCAACGATAAACAATCAACCATCATCCAAAGTGCACTACACTGTATAAGCATCAAATATAGATATCTAACGCTTATAACAGCCTGTCAATCAATCGATCGACATACAACTAATTATTGGGATTAGTGTATGTCATATATTATCCCAATACCCGTGTGGGGTTTCAAACAATCAAACACAGATTTTATTTGTGCAGTTGGGCGATGTGTAAAATTTATCGTCCCAATCAATATCAGTCAAATCAGTGTATATAAACAAATCGGCCGATTTGTTTATAAATGTTTATTTACTCACATTCACGTTAAAAATTATTTTTTTAACGATAAAATATTTATTTCAACACTTCTACTTTTTATTATTCATTTCACATCAACAACACAAACAAATTTTACAATACATCAATTAAACAAACAAGCCATCCATGATCTGTGGATGACGGGTGTCAGGTGCTACTAAACATCGTCTGCATCCTAGTATATATATATATATATATATAACTAGAAAAAGAAATTGAAAGGTGAGAAATTCTCACCGATAGCTATTCCAACTCCACACCACTTCTTAAGTAGAAATCTTCGTCGTTCTCGTCTCTTATCACTTTCGTTGCCCGTAGCCACTACATTTGTAAAAATCGAATTTTTACTTCGCTATTTAATATATAAAAATCAAATTTTTACTTTACTATTAAATATATAAAAATCGAATTTTTACTTTACTATTCAATATATAAAAATCGAATTTTTACTTTACTATTCAATATATAAAAATCGATTTTTTACTTCGTTATTCAGTATATAAAAATCGAATTTTTACTTTGCTATTCAATATATAAAAATCGAATTTTTACTTCGTTATTCAATATATAAAAATCGAATTTTTTTCTTCGCTATTTAATATATAAAAATCCCATTTTTATAATCATGCTATATGGATAAAATTCTATTTTCACACCGCTACTATATAGATAAAAATTCTATTTTTACAACGGTGCTATATAGATAAAAATTGTATTTTTATCCCGCTATTCTTCATATAAAGATTTCGCCTTTTCAACTATAAAGATTTCGCCTTTTCAATTTCAAAAATCCAATCTTTTCTATTTTAAAAATCTAATCTTTTCTATTTTAAAAATATAATCTTTTCTATTTTAAAAATCTAATCTTTCTCTATCACAAAAATCCTAACTTTAACTTAATAAAAATCTTATCTTTTAAATCAAAACATATACAAAAACTGATTTCTAAAATTGATTTAAATTAAAACTGATTTTAATCTTGCTAAGAACCGATTTATATATTTATAAAATCTATTCATAATAAATAAATAAAGAAAACAAATAAAAATAAACAAAAAAAACTTACAAGGGGTTAGGGTGGAGGGTTCGGTGGTTTTGAAGAGAGGAGGGAGAGGCTGCGTTGAAGATCGACGAGGGGGGGCTCGAGACGGAGGAAGATGGCCGATGTGGGGGGGGTGTAGCTGCGGCGCGTCGATCAAAAGGGGGAGGGGGTCTTCGCGTTAGGAAGGAACAGGGGAGGAGGAAGAAGAAGGAGGGGCGGTGCAGCAAGGGGGGGCTTTGGAGGTGCGTCGATCGAAGAGGGGGGGGGGGGGGCGAGGTGGACGTGGCGGCGACGAGCAACCTGGGGGGGGCGATGGAAGCAGCGGCGGCGGTGGCTCAACCCCCCCCCCCCCCCCCCGCCCTTTTTTTTTCTTTTTTTTCATTTGAAATCGATTTTGATTTTTAACGTGGCGGGGGGGGCTGAGTATAATAGGGGAGAGGGTTTTAATTTTTAATTATTTTATTTTCCACCAAAAAGCAACTTTTATTTTCGACCTCAAAACGAGGCCCACCGCCTGTCGTCCATAGCTAATTATCCCCATTCCGAACACAATGGGATATGTATCGCAAGCTGATTCGATTGTTTCGATCAGTTTCTGTTAAAATCAACATATAACTCTATATATTGAATTTGAACGCGCATTTCAATTTACCAGGGCCACATACTAACTAGAAAAATTCCAGAAAAATATTTTCCAGCTTCGTATTGACGATACGGTCCTAATAAAACTAGTTTCGTCGAATTCTGAGATTGTTGGAAAAATGGCCATTTTCCAGTCGATTAAAATCAACTGAAAATGGTCAAACGCGTTTTCCTTTGCCACGCTCACAAATTGATTCGAAAAATTATGAAATTTGGAATCTAGCAATAATTTGACATCACGGATCAAACACAAGTGGTTTCGTCGAAATCCGAGGTCGTTTGCAAAATGGCTATTTTTAAGGGCCTGAATTCCATAGCGACTATTCAGAATTTTCAACTGGACATATCTTTTGATTCCCGCTATGAAATTTCAATTTTTCGGATTCGTTGGAAAGATATTCCCAATTAGATCCTAATGTTTTTGGTTTCACTAAAATCCGGATTGTTTTGCACCCGATACGTTCAATTGAAGTTTGAAATCGAATTATCGAACTACCGCGCCATTTTCAATTCTATTTATAATTATATATAATTATTATATTCTAACGACGACGTATATAATATATACATTCGAATCCCATTCAAAATATATTCCTCGTCGATAATATTTAAAATAATTCATTTTAAATATTCAAAATTCGCTAAAATTGCCAAAATAAAAATTTTAAACTGGCCCAGATTTTCGGGTTGTTACAATTATCATTAAAAGGCAAATGTTTCTCGTTTCGAGAAAATCCAATTTAATTTGCACTAGTTATAACCGTTTGAAGTTTATGGTCCAAATTCGCAAATTACAGCAACGCGACTAGCCTTATTCAGACCATATTATAATTTAAAATTAAAACTCATCCGATTAGCTTCTAATATTTTTATAAAATTTTATATACATTCATTTAAAAACAACGTTTTCAAGTTTTTCAACTTCGAATTCAAATATAAACCCGAAGTGAATATTTTAATATTGTTATTTTCCAAAATTAAATCTTTTGAAATCCAAAATTTGCATAAATCAAGTTAAACGTTATATAAGGTTAATGGAACAATCAATTTGAATTTAAGACCGTTCATATAGCTAACTCAAATTCAATTTTGAATTTACTATTCAAGATCGGTGTTACTAAACGACCAAACCATACATGCACATGTTATTAGTTCATAAAAACACATGATTAATTTACAAGTTATTCATTTTATTTAAACTACTAACTTTTACATTTTTAATGTTAATAGTATACACAAAACGATCATATATGATTGGTTTGGTAAATTTTTGTAATCTCAAATAAATTTTATTTATATATTTGTTTAAAAACAACGTTTTCAATTTTTTCAACTTCGAATTCAAATATAAAACCTATAAATTGAAATTTCCATTTCTATTGAAAACTATTATCATTAAAAAGCAAATGTTTCTCCTTTCGAGAAAATCCAGTTTAATTTGCATTAGTTATAACCATTTGAAGTTTATGTTCGAAATTCGCAAATTACAGCAACGCGACTAGCCTTATTCAGACCTTATTATAATTTAAAATTAAAACTCGTCCGATTAGCTTCTAATGTTTTTATAAATTTTTATATACATTCGTTTAAAAACAACGTTTTCAAGTTTTTCAACTTCGAATTAAAATATAAACCCGAAGTGAATATTTTAATATTGTTATTTTCTGAAATTATATCTTTTGAAATCCAAAATTTGCAAAAATCAAGTTAAATGTTATATAAGATTAATGGAACAATCAATTTGAATTTAAAAGACCGTTTATATAGCTAACTCAAATTCAATTTTGAATTTACTATTCATGATCGGTGTTACTAAACGACCAAATCATACATGCACATGTTATTAGTTCATAAAACACATGATTAATTTACAAGTTATTCATTTTATTTAAACTACTAACTTTTATATTTTTAATGTTAATAGTATACAAAAAATGATCATATATGATTGGTTTGGTAATTTTTGTAATCTCAAATAAAGCCCGTAAAAATGGCCCATGCAGGTCTCGAACCTATGAAGTTCGCGTTATTAGCACGACGCTCTAACCAACTAAGCTAATGGGCCACTTGATACCATTTAAATTTTGCTAGCAGCGGTAGAGTTATTTGGTGTTTGATAGATAATTAACCGATCATTTATCTAATCATTACTCATATGTAGTTGTATGTGTCATTCGAAATGATAGTAAATTATTTAAGTTTGTCATCGTTGATGGTCACATGAATTCTTTGGGTTTTTATACGATATAATCAGTTTGAGAGTATCTTTAGTGCAACATAAAGTGTTGAAATTTGATCCACCATGGTGTGTCATGCTGAAACAATTATTTTTATTACCATTAAGATTAGTGACGGATGAGGACATTGACATGCCATGGTTGAAAATGCATGTTTCAACAGCTATTAAATGTTTTTCAATAATTTGTACTCATAAAATGTTGGAAACAATGGTTCGGCTGAGTCGTGGACTAGGTCACTTTCTTGAAGACGTTTCGGCGATCTACTCAAGGTGCAAAGTAGTTCGTACTGTTCGCCACTGCCTCTGGGATAAAACAACCTCTTCCTTGTTTTTCTTTCTATATCGGATCATTTGCACATATGAATATGATTCAGTTTGCACTCTAAAAATAATACTGCTCATGTATATTTTTCTTTCTATTTTTTGTCAAAGAATGGTAGAGTAGAAGATAGAAAAAATATAAAAAATTTCTTCCTGTGGAAGAGGAAGAGAGAGAGAGATTTTTCCTTCTATATTCTGTATTCTATGTTCTATATATTTCCTGGTCTATAACCAAGTTCTTATATAGAAGAAACTGTAGCTATTCTAGTGGGAGGAGAATTGGACTGCAATTAATGCCATATTAAATGAAAGAAACGTTCAAAGAAATTTGCAATATGTAAATTGCATATGTTTCAAAAAGGAGATGAATGTTAATAAATATTAATTTATTACCATTCATTGTAATTTGTTAATTCTATTTATATTTTGTAACAGCTCAATCATATACATGTATATATGTATATATATACACACACCCATAACTGTTATGCAAATGTAACAGCTCCAAAATAAAATTACTGATACAAAATATAATGTCGTTTATAACTTCCAACGGCTCTATGCATTAATGGCTCATAAATATATTTATACGTATGTAGATATATTACCTTTAGAGAATTTCAACGGCTCTATTACATTAATTGCATTACAATAATGGCTCAAATATATGTTACCGTTATTAACTTACAACAGCTCAATTTTTTATTTATTCTTATTTTTTTAATAAATTCACAAAATATTCCAACAATCCCCCACTTGAATTTCTTAAAAAAAATATTTTTGAGCGGTTCATTAAAAATATGTAAGATTGTGCGTAAACAAAGGTGTCATCCGACTTGAACCTTTGCATAGTGAGTAAGATTCAGTTTTTACTAGAGTGACATGTAGTCTTGAACTCTATTCCTGACATCAAACCACATGCAACCTTTCTAGAGTGCAATCATATAAGCCCATGCATTTATGGCCATGCACGTCTATCCCAGTTTAGTGAACGCTCTAGGAATCTTGCCCAAAACTCCATAGGAAACGACCACATTTCCACATTCACACAGGTGAGTCTATCAAGAGTACTCCTAAAGGTAGGTACTCCACTCCAAATAGAGTATAGATCTCATTAAGAGTTTCTATTAACTCATCCTCTAATCACTTCAGGAATACATGCTTCTTAATATATAAATTTAGCATGTTCATCTATTACCACTACACAACTTGTTTTTACCCATTGAACCTAGTTCTTGGGATCTCCAGTCATTTAGGTCGGGTTACCATTGTGCGTAATTCCACAATATAAGGGCAATAGTCCCATTCTTTCAGAATCATTAAGGACTTTCTTTCTGGTCAGTCCTTTCGTCAAAGAATCTGCCAAATTATCATCACTTCATATATGATGTTCTCTAACAATACTGTGCATACGACTGTCATTTATTACCATTGTAATATCGATTCTATCCTTTTTGTAATAGCCGTCAAGTTGTCATCACTACATATGTGATGTTCTCTTACAGTATTGTGCTTACGACTGTCGTCTTATACCATTGTAATAACGGTTCTGAAATTTTTGCAATAGTCGCGGAACTATCGCAATAGATTACACCATGGTGTCAGTTTTCCATACGGAGATCTCCACCAGTAGATTTCTTTAGTTCTCCGATTCTTCACTAGTTGTGGCTAGTGCTATTATCTCAGTCTCTATATAATATACTGAGTCAAAATAGTATGTTTCCTGGATTTTTCAAGAAATAACTCCTCCAGGAATGCTAAATATATATATATATATATATATATATATATATATATATATATATAGCCACTGGTCGTTTTTGAATCATCAGATTAAGTATTCCAGTCTGCATCGGAATATCCTCAAGTATAGCTGGAAACTTTCATAATGTAATCCAATGTTCATGATTTATTTTAGTTGTAGTCCAAGGCTCATGGTTTATTTTAGGTATCTCATGACCCTCTCAATAACATGTTAATACTCTATACTAGGTCTACTGATGAACCTGCATAATAGTATCACGACATTGGCAGTGTTAGGTCTAATACATTCATTGGTGTTCATGCAGGTTTACAGTCAATGTAATTGTATTTCTTTAGAATATTCTCAAAATAATGAGATTGATCCAAAGAAAGTCCTTTTTCGAACCTAGTAATCTTAATACCATGGATTACATTCGCTTCGCTTATATATTTTATATCGATGTTGACACTTAGTATGGATTTAACAATGTTTATGGCATGAATGTTTGACCCAAAAATAAATAGATCATCTACGTATAAACATATAATAGCACAAATGTCATTTTCAGATTTATAATAAATGCATTTGTCACTTTCATTAACTTTAAATCCATGTGGGATTATAAAGTTATCAAAATTTTCATGCCATTTCTTATGTGTTAGTTTTAAACCATAAAATGATTTATCTAATTCGTAAATTTTACGTTCTTGACCATGAACTATAAATTATTCAAATTAGCCCATATTAATTTCCTGTTTCAATTCATCATCTAAAAATTGTAATTTTAACATCCATTTTTAAAATTTTGAATTTATGCAAGTGAAGTAATGCTCAAATGGATGTAGTTCCAATTACAGGAGAAATGATGCCAATAAATTATATATTATATCTTCATCATTTACCTATTAAATAGGCAATATATTTATCAATTATGCCATCATATTTTAATTTCTTTTTAAGCACTCATTATTTTTCTAGATTTACACCAAGTGGTGAATTCACTGAGTGTCAAGTCTTATTAGATTCCAAAGAATCTAACTCATCATTTATAGCCCCTTGCCAAAGAATTGACATCTAAATTAGATAGGCCTCTTGGAAGTTTTAGGGGATTCTTTTTTAGAGTAAAGGAACAAAAAAATAATATAAACCAAGATCTTTTGCCTTTCTTTTTCTCTTTCTAGATCCATAATTAAGAAAAAATTAACATTTATTTAGGGCGTTACAAAAGCAAGAAAGTAGCAAGTCAAATTAATACCTAAATAAATGTTATTCTCGAATAGTTGAAAGCAACCCCCACTATTAAAATAAACCCTCACTATTAAGAGAAACCCCCGCTATTTTTCTCAAACTAAAAACCACAACATATGATTCTTCAATTGTGCATGCATTTATTGTTAAATTAATGTCATTACAATTAATGTTATTTCCTATAACATTTTCTAAATTCGCATTTAATTAATGTCAATTTTTATTAGTGACATTTTCTAAATTTATGCATATAAAGTATGTCAATATATTTTGATGCAAGAACTTGTTCATCAAATTAATGTCAATTCTTAATGGAATTATCAAATAACATACGCATTCTATTAATGTCAAATATTTAGTGACATTTCCAAATATATGTGTTCTATTAATGTCAATTCTTACTGACATTTTCAAATAACATACGCATTCTATTAACGTCAATTTTTTTAATGACATTTCCAAATAATATATGCGTTCTATTAATGTCAATTTATTTTGACATTTCCAAATAAATATATGCATTTCAATAATGCCAAAATTTTAATGGCATTTTCCAAATAAATATGCACTTAATTAATGTCAATTTATAATAAAGACATTTTCCAAAATTTACAGTCAAATAGTGCCTATTCTAATGACACTTTCAAAACAAATTCCCTTTAATTACTATTGTTCATAGGTTGTAAATAACAACATTGGAACAATCATCAATAATTGTAATATGGTACTAAATTTGAGTGTATGTAAACAAAACTCATTACTTCAATTAGCTCTCATATGAAATAAATCTGAATTCAGATTCTCTAATAAAAAGTAATCTTCCAAAATTATCACATATGATCAAATGTAAATAGCTAATCTTATACCAATATTTAAAGTTTATTTCAACTTTAAACTCACTGATCGAATTTTACTACAAAGTTATTGACCCATCAAATGTGATTACTATCTCATTCACTATATCATTAAACGCTGTTTAATAACAATTATCATGCAATTAAATGTTCTTACAAACATGTATTTCCTCATTTAAAATTCTCTAAACAAGAAGGGCAAATTTCTAAATATATGCTTCTTGTAAAAGTTTTTCCTTTTACTAATTTAACATATTCGTAAACTACTAATATGCACCTTAATAGATCATACAAGTACTGTAACAACCCGGAAAATCTGGGCCAGTTTAAAATTTTTATTTTGGCAATTTTAATGAATTTTGAACATTTAAAATGAATTATTTTAAATAATATCGACGAGAAATTTATTTTGAATGGAATTCGACGTATATATTATATACGTCATCGTTAGAAATATAAATAATTATATATATAATTATAAAAGAAATTAAAAATGACGCGGTAGTTCGATAATTTGATTTCAAACTTCAATTGAATGTACCGGGTGCAAAACAAACCGGATTTTAGTGAAACCAAAAATAATAGGATCTAGTTGAGAATTTCTTTCCAACGAATCCGAAAAATCAGAACTTCATAGCGGGAATCAAAAGATATGTCCAGTTGAAAATTCTGAATAGTCGCTATGGAATTCAGGCCCTTAAAAATGGGAATTTTGCAAACGACCTCGGATTTTGACGAAACCACTTTTGTTGGATCCATGATGTCAAATTATTGCTAGATTCCAAATTTCATAATTTTTCGAATCAATATGTGAGCGTGGCATAGGAAAACGCGTTTGACCAGTTTTAGTTGATTTTAATCGACTGAAAAATGGCCATTTTTCCAACGGTCTCAGAATTCGATGAAACTAGTTTTGTTAGGACCGTATCGTCAATACGAAGCTAGAAAATATTTTTATGGAATTTTTAGAGTTCGTATGTGACCCCAGTAAATTGAAATGCGCGTTCAAATTCAATATATAGAGTTATATGTTGATTTTGGCGGAAACTGATCGAGATGGTCGAATCAGCTTACGATACATATCCCATTGTGTTCGGAATGGGGGTAATTAGCTATGGACGACAGGCGGTGAGCCTCGTTTAGAGGTCGTATGAAAAAGTTGCTTTTTGAAATTAAATAATTAAATAAATTAAAAATAAAATTCATCACTCTCTCTCTCCTCTCCTTAACCGTTCAGCCCCCCCCCCCCCAATTAAATCAAAAATCGAAAAAAGAAAGAAAAAAAAGGGGAAAGAAGAGCGGGCGAGGGGGGGAGGGGGGAACCGCCGCCGCCTCCATCGCGCCCCCCCCCCCTCAACGGCGCGCCGTCCGCCACATGCCCCCCCTCTCCGTTCTTCCTCCTTCTCCTCCCTCTAGTGCTAGGTCGCGAGCCCCAATCCAACGCGCCGCCGTGAAGACCACCGCCCCTCTGAACCCCCTCCCGACCACCAGCAAGGCGCAGCAGCATCCCACGCTCCTTCTCCGACTTCGACAGTGAGTTTTTTGGTTTTTTTTTATTTTATCTTTTTTATTATATATATAATCTCTATAGAATGGTCATATAAGAAGGAAAGGATCTTTTATTATAGAGGGTTCAAAATATAATTTTTATTATATGTAGAAGTTAAAAATATAATTTTTATCGCATGTAAAGATTGAAAATATAATTTTCATATTATATAGATAATAAAAATGTGATCTTTATATGGTAGGATATAAAAGACGATATTTTTATGTAGTGAAAGACGTTATTTTTATGTAGTGAAAGACGACATTTTTAAAGTAGTAAAAGGCGAAATCTTTATATTTGAAAAGGCGAAATCTTTATATTTGAAAAGGCGAAATCTTTATATTTGAAAAGGCGAAATCTTTATATTTAAAAAGGCGAAATCTTTATATAGAGAATAGTGTGGTAAAAATAGAATTTTTATCTATATAGTGGCGATGTAAAAATAGAATTTTTATCTATATAGTAGCGATGTAAAAATAGAATTTTTATCTATATAGTAGTGATGTAAAACTAGAATTTTTATCTATATAGTAGCGATGTAAAAATAGAATTTTTATCTATATAGTAGCGATGTAAAAATAGAATTTTTATCTATATAGTAGCGATGTAAAAATAGAATTTTTATCTATATAGTAGCGATGTAAAAATAGAATTTTTATCTATATAATAGCGAAGTAAAAATTCGATTTTTATACATTGAATAGCGAAATAAAAAGGTGATTTTTATATATATTGTGGCTACGGGCAACGAAAGCGACAAAAGGTGAGAAGGGCGATGATTTCCTACAATAGAAGTGCCGTGGAGTTAGGATAGCTATTGGTGAGAACTTCTCACTCTAAATTTCCTTTTTCTAGTTATATATATATATACTAGCATGCAGACGGTGCTTAGTAGCACCCGACACCCGTCATCCACAGACCATGGATGGCTTGTTTGATTAATTGATGTGTTGTGAAAATTGTTTGTGATGTTGATGTGAAATCGATAATAAATGTGGATAGTAGAAATAAATTAATTATCGTTAAAAATATAATTTTTAACGTGAAAGTGAATAAATAAATATTTATAAACAAATCAGCCGATTTGTTTATGTACACTGATTTGACTGATATTGATTGGGTCGATAAATTTTACACATCGCCCAACTGCACAAATAAAAATCTGTGTTTGTTGATTTGAAACCCCACACGGGTATTGGGATGATATTTGGCATACACTAATCCCAATTATTTAATTGTATGTCGATCGATTGGTCGACAGACTGTGTAAGCGTTAATTATTTATATTTGATGCTTATGCAGTTGTGTGGTGCACCTTGGATGATGGTTGATTGTTTATCATTGCTATTATATACATGTGTTGTACGGAATCCATATAATTAACATTATATGGTGATTGATTGGGCCTCATTCCAATCGGGAAAATAATGAATATTATAAAAGAAAATTCATGTGTTGAATATAAAAACAGTCATGTGTTGACGATGTTCAGGTGTTGAAACTATTTATGTGTTGAGTAAAATATTTTAATAATAAAATTTACATCTTTATCATATTTACGATTAGAATCTACTTTACGGTTGGAGTCTAATTAAAAATCAAACGATAGATACCATAATTTTATAAAAATATTTTACATAACAAAAATAGTGATGTGTTGACAGTACTCATGTGTTGAGATTAGTCGTGTGTTGAAAGAGATATAAATTCATGTGTTGAATGGAATATATATATTCATTTGTTGAATAGAATAACGAATTTATTGAAATATATATAGCCGTGTTGATTAGAGTTGCGCTATTTTGACGTGAACGATATTTATATCGATTTTATTCGTTTTATAATGAATATTGAAAAGTGATTTCAAAATTTAATATTTTGAAATGAAATTCAAATTAAATTAGATTAAAATTCAAATTGAAATTTTGTTGAATCAATTTGAAATGAATTCGAATCGAATAGAAAATGAATTCGATTCCAATTGAATAGAAAGTGAAAATGAATTCGAATTGAAGTGAATAGAAGGTAAATTCAAATTGAATTGAATTGAAACGAATTAGATTTGAATTAAATTGAAATTGAATTAAAAGCGAATTGAAATCGTTTTGAATGAAATTTTAAACGTACTGAAATTGACTTGAAATCAATTTGAAATGAATTCGAATTGAAGTAAATAGAAGGTAAATTCAAATTGAATTGAACTGAAACGAATTAGAATTGAATTAAATTGAAACGAATTTGAATTTGAATTAAATAAAATTGAAGTGAATTCGAATTGAATTGAAATCAAATCGATTTGAAATTGAAGATGAAGTTGAACTTGTTTCTGAAACGAATTTAAAACTATTTATAAAATTCGTTTTAAAAAGGAAATCGACGAAATATATATAATATATATATATATTATATATAATGGCCTGAATAGAACGCGCCGCGCCGCGGTAGTTCATGAATTTCGACCATTGATTTTGAATTGACGTTGCGGGAGATCCGACCGTCGGATTCTCCTAAAACCGGAACTGTTGGGTTCGTATCGAAAAGAGCTTTCCAATGAATATTAGAAATTTGAAATCTAACGGTTGGATTTGGAATTATGTCCAAATCAAATTTGAAAAAGGTCGCTGTAAGTGCAGTTCGATGGCCGTTGATGGAAATCGACTGTACGGGCCTTGATAAAATTATTAAGAATATTAATAATTTGTGTAAAATCATAATATGTGAATTGGAAAGAACTGGGATGAAAAACTCCATATTTGAAAGGATAAAAATAGATTTTTATCGAAATGAACTGGTTTTGAACAAGAACTAAAACCAATTTATTTTTGAAATGAATAAATTGAATTTGAATCGGTTTTGAAAATAACCAGAATTTCCAATATATATAAAGTGGAAGTGGATCTGAATCGAAATTGTCTTTGGAATATTTCGATATTGGATTTCGTGACTATACATATGTTGTTATGGGAATTTGAAAGATATTTTTTTTATCGTTATTTCCAATACGATATTTGTTGGTTTCAGAATTTGATATTGAATATAAGCCGGTATATTTTCTATTCAAAGCCTTGTATTTAATATCAAATGTGATTTGGGTTTATCGTGAATCATGTTTTATATGACATTGGTTCTTTAACCCAGTTAAAGGCAGGATGTTGATTTTTGAAAAGATTAAAACTAAGTGGAATTTCAATGAATCTTTAATTAGATTAAAAAGTGAATTGATAATTTAAATTATCAAATCTGAAAAGTGATCGAGTGTGGAGTACCACCAGTTTTGCTCCAATGCGATGGTTAAATCTTTAATTAGATTTGAACGTGAAATGTAATTAATTTTACCGATAACACCGTGGTGTTAGAAATGGAGTATTACCAGTTTTGCTCCATGGGATGAATAGGTTGGGATTGGGAAATAAAATAAATAATTTCTTCGGTGTGGTTCGCTAATCCCGACTAGTTTGAAATGATATCCAAAGGAAGATTAAAGAATAAATTTAGAAGAATTTATCTTGGATAAAATTAATGGGAACCTTTCTCTAAGAATGTGATTTTGTGAATAAAAGAATAATCTGAATTGGAATGAGGCGTTCGTTGTGTTTGTGTAACATTTGTTTATTATATACGTGGGTTATTCAGAAAGGCCGGGTTATACCCATTCTGAATAACCGATTCGACGAGATGTCGAAGATGAAGACGGTGGTTGAAGACCGGAAGTCTTCACATCGTTTGGGTGATTAAGGATGATCTTGATTGGGCTGTACACCCAAGATGAGGGAAACAGTTGGTGATCGTCCAGACGTACTTGGAGATCGATGGATATGCGAGGAAAGTGCCTCCGGTTTCGTTCAGACCCAGAACGAACTTGTAAATGGATTGTGTGTCTGACATTAGATTTTATTCTGTGTTGATTGATCTCTATTAAATATACATCTGTTTGGCGGCGGAGAATTTATTCTCTTGCTTAACGCCCTTCTCTGAGACATACGAGCTCAGAGGTTGTATATCGATGGACATCAGTCGCATGGAGTGAATTGCCAGTGTGGCACGCGTAAGTGGCAATTGATCAAGGCTTCTGTTGAAAAGCAAAGTCTTGTGGTTGATGATCAAAGCACGGCCTGTGTGGCATAGCTTTGTGTATAACGTGAATTCGCGAGCCTCACACCTCGGTATGAGTCAAAAACGGGATAGTGACTGCAGGGAGAGCACGACGTTTCTTTCTAGCTAGGGTGGTGTCAGTGACCTACCAGCCCTGACATTTATATACTTTTCACCTGTGTGGTTGTTGGATACGAGGCACCTCGGATATAGGTCTGTAAGGACCGGCAAACGAGTGTTCAGGAATTGCCAATCCTAAAAGTAAGAGAGGACCGGCCCTAAAGATCCAAGGATCATAGTGGGGTCCTGAGACATTTGCTAGAGTGTCTCGAACGCGGAGAGGAGCTTGCCCCTTGCCTCGACTCATGCCGGAAATCCAATTTCCAATACGTGATATTGCGGTTTTAATTGTAGAACTAGTATGGCGACATGATAGATGGTACCCATGCCGCCTATGATTGATATTTATGATTGAATTGTTTTGACACTATACACTTATAATAGTATCAAGTGATTTGTTTTAAACGTACCAAGCATATTTGGCCATTATAAGGGAAAGCCCTATCCTCCGGCTTGCGTTGCATTGTGTGATGGGACCTGGGTCTTATAATAGCTTCATTTTTCCAAAGTGCATTGCGCTGTTTTGTTATATGCACTAGTATTCTTGGGAGGAAACTCGTTCCGTGTTATACGGCGTGGTCCCTTGAATTACTCTCTCTTAAAGCAATGTTTTAAATAACTGTTTTAGTTCTCACACCAGTCACATGACTGACCTGGAGTTTATTGTTTTAACCTAAACTCTGGGTGCCCCTATTTTCCGCACGGGCAGCTAGTAGTTTTGGTTTTGCAGATCTATATTCACAGGGTCCTGATTTACAGCTGGAACGATGCTCGGAAAGCTCTGTATCCGTGTATTACTTTCAGTTGTGTTTTGTATATTTTTCCGCTGCTATGTAATTTATTGTAATCTCTGATGTTCATCGAATGTAATTTATTTATTCATACTCTGTATATTCTTGTATCTGATGGAATTGTTGTAATAACAATGAAATGATCTTCCGTTTGCGTTCTGATTTGTCTTGTCCTCAACGCCATCCGGGCTTTCCTTACCGGGGAAGTTCGGGTCGTGTCAAGTACTTTCACATGGTTCTCTAAAACAGTTGTTTTAGCTTAACATGAATGAATATAACATTATAATTTCTAGTTAACAATATAATTATACTTATATTGTTTTCTTAATCTTAATCATTATATGAACTAATTTGTTCCATTCACAATCAATTTCAGAACTTACAAGATTTACTTTTGTTTTCCAAAAGTCTCTTGATTGATTTTTTTTTAATTAGCAAATCGATGCGTAATCTAAAATAATAATAATAGACAAATCCTTTTCAAACTTAGAGCAGTTTGTCAATTATAACAGCAATATAACTGTTCATATAAAGCCATACCTTCGTAGATGATCTCAAAAGCTATTACAAAGCTTATGTGATACATCTCTACTGACCTATCATTCGTCAATTTTTCCTAATGCTAGTGATTAAAGTGCGGTCCTTTAAATTAGAAAAGAGCAGCGCTGACCATTGAAAATTGAAACTTGTATGATAGAGCAACACTGTCAAGATTTGCAGTTGAAGCCATTGTTTTTCTGGTAACGTCTTCAAATTGTTGGAAACAATGGTTCGGCTGAGTCGTGGACTAGGTCACTTTCTTGAAGACGTTTCGGCGATCTACTCAAGGTGCAAAGTAGTTCGTACTGTTCGCCGCCACCTCTAGGATAAAACAGGCTCTTCCTTGTTTTTCTTTCTATATCGGATCATTTGCACATATGAATCCGATTCAGTTTGCACTCTAAAAATAATACTGCTCATGTATATTTTTCTTTCTATTTTTTTGTTAAAGAATGGTAGAGTAGAAGATAGAAAAAATATAAAAAAAATCTTTCTGTGGAAGAGGAAGAGAGAGAGATTTTTCCTTCTACATTCTGTATTCTATGTTCTATATATTTCCTGGTCTACAACCAAGTTCTTATATAGAAGAAACTGTAGCTATTCTAGTGGGAGGAGAATTGGACTGCAATTAATGCCATATTAAATGAAAGAAACGTTCAAAGAAATTTGCAATATGTAAATTGCATACGTTTCAAAAAGGAGATGAATGTTAATAAATATTAATTTATTACCATTCATTGCAATGTGTTAATTCTATTTAATAGCTCAATCATATACATGTATATATGTATATATAAACACACACACACACACCCATAACTGTTATGCAAATGTAACAGCTCCAAAATAAAATTACTGATACAAAATATAATACCGTTCATAACTTCCAACAGCTCTATGCATTAATGGCTCATAAATATATTTATATGTATGTAAATATATTATCGTTAGAGAATTTCAACGGCTCTATTACATTAATTGCATTACAATAATGGCTCAAATATATGTTACCGTTATTAAGTTAAAACGGCTCAATTTTTTATTTATTCTTAATTTTTTAATAAATTCACAAAATATTCCAACATAAAATTTATGCATGCACACATATGGATGTATGTATGTATATGTATATGCGTGTGTGTGTATATATAGTTGTAATACCTTCGATATCACACTTTATGATGTAAATGTGAACTGCCGAAAATACCCTTTAGTTTTAATCAAACCGACCGTTAGGGAGGTTTTCCTACTGTAAGAGCCAAAAACAAATTGTCTGAGCCAATGAATTTCGGCATAATTTCTGCTCACAAGACTTTCCATTCCGCGTTTTCCTTCTTTTCTTTTTCTTCTCGTTTTATTCCCTTCGCGATTTTTCTCCTTCTAATTCTGAGTAAACTGGAAAACGTACTCTCCTCCATCCCTCCTTGCAATCCGGCTCAAGAATAACCTTATTTTTTTGCTCTAATTGTCTTATTCATTTTCCTACCGTGATCTGATTTGATTAAGAATCCCTCGGATATTCTTAGATCTCACTACTGCGGGGGGACGAATAGCACAACACAAAGTCAAAGATCGCGAAATCAGGTAAATTGTACTTAAATAGTATTAACTAATAAATTTATTCGGTAATCAATAATGAATCAATCTGGAAATTTATTCAGTTAAAAAAAGTTGTTCGAACAGACAATTATTCATGATTAGATATGCGCTGAGGGCTTGAAGCGATGAATTTAAGGGTAGTACTTAAAGTTAGGATTTTGAATACCTCCACAATTTTTTTGATATGATTCCATATATTGAAAAAGAGAGCTGTGGTTTTCATTGAAAGCTACTAAGTTTGGTTTATTCGTGGTTTTTCTTTCACATATTGCCAGACTTTGCGTTTGGAGAGGAATTTTTTTTACTTGGCTTCTTTTAGTAAAATAAGATATAATGTTCTCTAGAAAAGCTAGTTAAATCTCTTGAATGAAGGAGAGAAGTAATTAAACCGTTTGTTAAAAAAAGATGATGGTAAATACACTATGTGTTACATGGTGGGTACGCAATAGAAGAACCCACACTGTTGTTAATGAGTGAAACATGATGAATCAAGTGATAGATACCTGGATTGATAAAATATTTTCCAAGCAACAACGGAGGCCGCTTAAGCAATTCACGTTGTTGTTATCCTGTGTAAATAACGCTTGATAACTCTTTGGTTCATTATGAGCCACAATAACATAGCTTGCATGTTTTGTTTACCACTATTAAGTATGTAGCAACTCTTTTCAGCGTGTGTTGTGAGATTCAGGGTTTGCTGACTTAACAGTCATATTTGATTTGATTTTTTCTCGTGTGAAATCAGTGTTATCTTCATATTTTTTTAAAAGAAAAAAAAAACAGATTAATTGGCCTTATATGATTAAAATATTACATACGATTTGTTTTGTTATACATAGTAAGTTACTTAAACTTGGACATATTCATAAACATAATGAAAAAAAATTGAAATTGAAGAGAAAATGCCGCTTAATTGGTCTACATGGCAATGCTACATGTATTGATATTGTATATGTATCACCTTGGCAGGTGGTACACGGACAAGAAATGGTACTCTTATATCTATATGATTCACTGCAGTTAATGCTCAAAAGTTACATATTTTTTGTGCCAGATGTACATGGTGAAATGCACAGATAAGAGTAGGTGATCAAACTCCATGTTCCTTCTATTAATCAGTATAGTTTCATATCATACTTTACATGCTCTCTCAGTTGTATTTACTATATTAGTGTTATCCAGGTATCTTTTTATGCATATGCCATCATTTATCATAAGTGAACAATCAAATAAACCTTTATATGCTTTCAACATTCTAATAAACTTCTGTCATGAAAATCTCAGCCAATCCCTTTCCAATGTATTTAACATGCACCACAAACTTGATCCTTCAATTCCAGGCCTTCATGTTCCAACTATGATTGAGGTTGATCGTTGCTCATTATTAATTACAATTTTTTTGTTATACTATCGTATATTTTTCATTATTGTAATGGTGTTCAACTCTATACAATTTTATTGTATCCATCTCCCTGCAAACTGCCACGCTAGGCTACTTGAACATATGATTGACCACTTCATAATCTTAGAATGAATAGTTTTCTAATGACTCAGCAATACATAATAATACGTGCATACATATGCACATACATACAAATGCACATAAATATATAACACATGTCCAACTTAAAACATTAGCTTTAAATCCGCAAATACTAGCTTAATGCATATGTAGCTGATTGGATCGTAATGTATGTAGTTAATACTATGTCTGCTTATGCTTATATGTGCTCAGTCTGACTGATAATGATTTGTGCGTTGGTACCAGTGTCATCTTATTTACATGTGCATTGCAAGGAATGTAGAAACACTTGTTGTTAACCCACAGTTTGTTGAGTGCTATGGGAATATGCCAAATATATGTATATGGATAGTTATGGATGTCTCCTCTTTTTAGAGTTGGGGTTGCCCGGATTGAGTACATGAATGAAAAAACAAAAGATCACCGTTACGTGGCAATCAGCCATCAATTATTCAACAGAATAAAAAAAAGTTGTTGAAACAAATATCAATAATGCTAGAATTCAACGTTTAGTTTTTTGTGCAAAAAATCATTTGAATCTTAAATTTAGGTATTTCCTAAATGGGTAAAATTTCTAACTATGAAGTTTATAATTGGGTTTGATAAAAATATATAGTATATGCATATTTATAATGCATGCTTGTCATAATTATAAACGTAGTAAATTGCATCAACTTGGTATGTTTAGTAGATGATCAAAAGGATTATTGAAAGAATATGCTTTGATTTATTTCAGTTTTGAATTACAGAAATGGTTTTGATAGAGATTGGGAACTTATTTTAAATGACATGCTGAAAAATGTAATTGAGTACAAATGAACTGATACAGAGAACTGTATTTATAATGTTACATAATCTGATTTGGGCTTTTGTTCTTCGTGGTCCATCTTTCATTTGAGAGATAATTGGGCTTGGGCTTCGGCCTTTTATATGAATGTTTTATATCTGATTTCTATTGACCGATATATACTTTATCCCCCCCCCCCCCCCCCCCCGCAAATCAGAGCTAGGGTTAGGTTTTTCATGTCTTTCTTCTGAGCGATTTTGTGATTTTGTCTTCAATTCATCTTCTTTTCTGCTAGAATCCATCCGGTTCCTCATTTTTATAGTCTCTGAAGTAACAGATCTGCTTGATTGATAGGCGCTTGGTCCCTTTACATCTCTGGTATGACGATTGTCTTCAAACTTCTTAATTTTATTACCAACTTTGTTGTTCTGCTTTAGATTTGACTTTCTCACAACAGATTTGTCTTCTGTGTTGTAGATCTTCGAGACTTTCAGTAGCTCTCTGAACTTGACGAAGTTGATGTAGGAAAGCGGTTTGGTGAGGGTGTCGGCTCTCTGGTAAGTAGCAGGTAAGTGTCTCATTTCTAAATTTCCTTTTATTACCTGCTCTCTCATAAAGTAAAGGTCTATTTCAACATGTTTTGTTCTCGAGTGTAGAATAGGGTTAGCTGACATGAACACTGCACTCTGATTGTCACACCATAGTATGGATTGTTTTGTCTGTATGCTTAGTTCATAGAGTAAGGATCTTAACCACATTATTTCAGAAGTTGCATTAGCAATACTTCGGTATTCTGCTTCGGTGCTTGATCTTGATACGGTTGATTGCTTCTTAGAACACCAAGACACTATATTATCACCCATGTATATGCAGTATCTAGTAGTTGATTTTCTATCATCTGGGTCTGAGGCCCAATCTGCATCTGTGTACCCTGTAATAGTGTAATTGTTGCAAGCTTTGAAAATGAGTCCATGGTCTATGGTTGCCTTTGGATATCACAGTATCCTTTTGACAGCTTTCCAGTGTATGTCCAAAGGCTCCTGCATGAATTGACAAACTTTGTTAACACTGTATGATATATCAGGTCTGGTAATTGTTGCATATTGTAATGCACCAACTACACTTCTGTATTGTTTTATATTGGGTATAGGTTCTCCCCTGTGTCTAGATAAAGTCTGACTGTTGACCATTGGTGTTGGTTGACCTTTAGCTTCCTCCATTTGAGTTTTTGCTTCAAGTTCACCAATGTATTTCTTTTCAGACAGAATTATTTCTGTTGATGATCTTGAATTCACTTCTATTCCCAATAAATAATTTAGTTCACCAAGATCTTTGACAGAAAATTGACTGTTTAAATATTGCACAAGGTTGTTTACTTCAGTGTTATTATTACCTATAATTATCAGATCATCAACATAAATAAGAACATAAATAATGCATTTGTTATCAGACTTTATAAAAAGTGAATTATCAAATTTGGTAAATTGGAATCCCATGTTACTCAAAGTGGATTTCAACTTGTCAAACCAGACCCTAGGGGCTTGTTTAAGACCATAAATTACTTTGTGAAGTTTGCATACTAGTCTTGAATCTTTAGTATACCCCTGAAGTTGTTCCATATATACATCTTCATTAAGGATTCCACTAAGGAATGCATTATTGACATCAAGTTGCCTTAGCTTCCATCCTATACTTATGGCAATAGACAGTACAACTCTAATAGTTGTAGGTTTGACTACAGGAGAAAATGTCTCCTTGTAGTCAAAATCTTGTTGTTGTGTGAACCCCTTTGCAACCAGTCTAGCTTTGTATCTTTCTATGGACCCATCTGACTTTCTTTTGATCTTATAAGTCCATTTACAGCCAATGATGTTTTTGCCTTGAGGGGATTCAACGGATTTCCAAGTCTTGTTTTGTATCAATGCTTGATATTCAATGTCCATAGCTTTTACCCATCTACTGTCAGTTTTTGCTTGTTCATAGTTATATGGTTCCTCATGATCCATGAGTGCAGCATATGTTTTGGGCTTAAAAATACCACTTTTGGCCCTTGTAATCATTGGATGGGATGGTTTTTCTTGAGTTTGAGTGACAGGCAGTTCTTCTTCACTGATTTCTGGTTCATTGTTGTTTTCATCTTCATTCTGATCATTGTTGTTATTGTCCTCATTGTCATATTGAATAGGTGACATGCTTGGCTGTGTTGATGTTTGAATAGTACCACTGTCAGGTGATGTTGTTTCTTCATGCACCATTTCTGGTTCACCTGTACTAGTGAATTCAGAGTATATAGGTATGGGAGGTATGGATACATTGGCATTATACAGTTTTCTAGTTGTTTTGATTGTGTCATCTTCATATGGAAATATTCTTTCATTGAACATAACATGTCTGCTAATGTAAGCATGACCTCTCTCATCTAGACACTTGTATCCCTTTTGGTTCTCTGCATATCCCAAGAATGTACATGGTTTAGACCTGTAGTCAAATTTATGTTTATTGTATGGCCTTATATAGGGATAGCACGGACACCCAAAAGTTTTCAAAAAATTATAATCAGGTTTTCTATTAAACAGAACCTCAAATGGACATTTGCCTTTGAGAACTTTAGTTGGAAGTCTGTTTATAAGATACACAGCAGTTTTAAAAGAATTTGGCCAGAACTTTAATGGTAGTTTATCTTGAGCAAGCAAGGTTAAACCTGTTTCCACAATATATCTGTGTTTCCTTTCAATAAGTCCATTCTGTTCAGATGTATGAGGGCATGTAATCCTATGTACTATACCTCTTTTTAGAAAATAGTCTCTTAATGATTTGTACTCTGCACCACCATCAGAATGGAACACTTTGACTTGTGAGTTTGTTTGCTTTTCAACTTGTGTGATAAAGTGTATAACAGTTTGGTGTGTGTCAGATTTTGACTTTAATAGGTAAAGCCAGGAAAATTACTATAAGCATCTACAAAAGAAATGTAGTAGTTATACCCATAATCTGAATTAATTGGTGCTGGACCCCAAAGATCAGTGACAATTAATTCAAGTGGATTAGTGTACTAGAGTGTGTAAAGGGTAATTTGTGTGATTTGCTCATTTGACAATATGTGCATAGGTAAGGTAGAGAAATTTCATTACATTTGATATTGTTTTCATCAATAATTTGTTGCGTAACACTAGCACTAGGATGTCATAGTTTATTATGCCAAACATCAAAGACACTAATCTCTTTTTCAGAGACACTTCGACTGTAATTCCAGTTTACATTCCTTCTTCCATCACAGCCACAGGTGTTTTGATTGAATTTGTACACTCCCTTGACTTCATTGCCCTGCAGTAAAATTTTCTTGGTCAGGATGTCTTTAATTAAGCAATAATCAAGATAGAATTCAAAATATACATGATTATCCTTAGCAAATTGGGACACACTTAAAAGATTTTTTTTATGTCAGGAACTCTTAATAGGTTCTTTAAAAGCAAGTTTTCATTACCATTTAAAATACCACAACCAGTGTGAGTGATGTAAATAGATTTACCATTGCCCATGCTAACAGACTGATTACCTCTGTACTGCTTGCATCCTAAGTTGAGATTCTCCAAGTTGTTTATTAGAAGGTTAGTTGCCCCTGAGTCAGGATACCAACTTTCATCACTTATGTGTTCTGGTCTGGTAGTTTCATCACTGCTAGTAGACTTTCCCTCATTCTGATTGTTTTGATCACTTTGCATTTGGGCAACATTAGCACTAGCATTATTCCTTTGATTGTTTGATGACTGATTAGGAGTGAAATTCTGATTGAACCTGAAGTAACATTAAAGTGTTGTGTGTCCAACTCTTTCACAAATTTGACATTTAGATCTATTGCTGTTATTGTTCCTGCCTCTACCTCTTCCTCTGTTATTAGATCCTCCTCTCTGTGGATTTTGACCAGATCTTTGATCTCTGTATCTAACACTGTTAGCATAGTTAATTGAGAGATGTGTTTCTTGAGATTTCTTGCTTTCCAATCTTGCCTCATGTGACAATAGAATCACATGTACTTCATCTAGGGTAGGTGTAGTTCTTGGAGATGAGATTATGGCCTCAACAGCTTCATATTCATAACTCGATCCATTGAAGATATTTAATACTTGTTATGATTCTGTCATTTTATGTCCTGCTGCCTCAAGTTAATCGGACAAAGTTTTCATTTTTGAGAGATATTCTCTCATAGTACTGTTTCCTTTCTTGGTATTCGGAATTTGCCTCCTGCAGTGCATTATCTTTGCAAAGGTTTGAGCATTAAAGTTTTTTTCAACATTTGTCCATATGTCATTTGTTGTCTTGCATCCAGCAATTTGAGAAATTAGGTTATTGCTTATAGATGACAACAACCATGCACTCACTAACCTGTCCTGCCTATGGTACTTAATGTATTCTTCATTTGTAATAACAACATTTTCTGCTTTTGTGACATATGATGCTAGAACAGGTAAAGTACCATAAATGTATCCTTCAAGGCCATATCCTTGAATGGCTATTTCAACTTGATATTTCCAGTTCAGATAATTTGTTTCATCAAGTTTTATTGACACTAGCTGATTTTGAGGACTAATAGATGTTTTAACTAATTGATCAACAGGTGAAGTGATGATAGTTGGCTGATTTTGAGATGATACAGAGGATGATGGTGTTTTATCACCCATGATGACAGACAAAAACCAATCAAGAATAGGGTAAACAGGAAAGAACACTTACTTGACCAAATCTTGAATGCTAAAACAAGAATTATGTTTGATTATTTCTTGATTTTCTGCTGATCTTGATTTGATCATTCTTTTTGTTACTTTCCTTTTTCTATGTTGCTTTGAATTACTGATCTTCAGGATCAGATACAACTGATGGTGGCGGTTACTGGCGAGGCCTGGATCTTGTGCAGCCAGTGAAATGCTTGGCAAGGCAAGGATTTGCTGCAGCCAGTGATTGCTACTTGGCGTGGTACTGATCAGGTTGATCACAACAACTCTCAAATGAGGAGTGTTTGGCACTCTAATGAGAGGAATCCCCAAATGATGAAATTACTCTAATGGGGATGATACAACTTGATCTTTCAGATGATCAGTAACTTTCTTGTTGTTAAGCAAATGGCTCTGATACCATAAAAGGATTATTGAAAGAATATGCTTTGATTTATTTCAGTTTTGAATTACAGATATGGTTTTGACAGAGATTGGGAACTTATTGTAAATGAAATGCTGAAAAATGTAATTGAGTACAAACGAACTGATACAGAGAACTGTATTTATAATGTTACATAATCTGATTTGGGCTTTTGTTCTTCGTGGTCCATCTTTCATTTGAGAGATAATTGGGCTTAGGCTTCGGCCTTTTATATGAATGTTTTATATCTGATTTCTGTTGACCGATGTATACTTTATTTATGATGTTTGAGTATAGTTTTGCACGCTAATACCCACGTTCAAATGGTTTTGTTATATTTGATAACATTAATAAGTTTTATCATATCTGTGTTACTATATTAGTAAAGGAATAAATTGATACTTTTTAGGTGCTTAGATACATCTCTATTAACAAAGCAATTTGTTTACTTGACTAAGTTTATATTTGTTTCCTAAACTATTCATGTTCTTAACATAAATAATAGTAAAAATAAAGTTCTATACATTTTTATATAGTAACATATCAACCTGTGGATTTTGTTTTCTACTATTGAATTAGCATGTATATTGGAAGAATAACACAGATGTTTCTATGTTGTTAAATTCTCTTAACTTTTAAAATGTTTCTATTATATAAGAAAATTAACATATCTCTATTAAGAAAGCAATTTGTTTACTTGACTAAGTTTTTATTTGTTTCCTAAACTATTCATGTTCTTATCAATGAACAAAATAACCAAACGAAAGATACAATATTCTTAGTGATTTAGATTTATTATTTGCTATGTATGAATATTGAAAATTTATTACTGCATATATATGTTCATTAAATATATTATCGAGATTTACTTTTTCAGGAAGGTTGCATTAGCTTACTTCTGAGGTTGGTTTCTTCGTTTATCTACTGACAGTGAAGGTTCATCTTTTTCATAGGAATCTACTGTATATGTATATTTAACATTTTTCAGTTTCTTTCTTTATGCTATTTTATCTGAAATTAAGCATCAGGTGACGAGAAAAGCATGGAACTTTAAAATTAACCGATGATGGGAAATCAACTTCTGTGCATCATGGAAAGGGATGGTTATGAAATCATACAATTAACTTATGATGGAAGTCAACATTTATGCATCAATGGAGGAGATGGCTGCTTTTGGGTTGAAAAATCGGTATGATTTTCACTTACCTCGATTCGATAGAACATTAGCATGATTTTCTTAGCCCTTTATTACTCGAATGTTGTTAGTTTGGTTTTTTCTTTTAATTTGTTGTTTTTTGCTATAACTGTTATATATATATACATATATACATATATATATATATACATACACACACACACACACACACACACATATATATATATAAGATGTCAAAATTTGTGGCAGTCCTTGCAATGTCCAAAATGGAGTTTTAAGTTTAGAGTATTTTCTGATACAAGTTACAAAGATTTAGTTTGAATCCGGTATTAACTTCAATGTTTTTTCTCGGTAATTGCTGAATTTCAACTTATGTTTGTAAGATGAGCAAGATCAGCTTCTTGTTTTGTTCGATCATTTGACGATCCAAGCAATTTTTATTACCTTGCAACATTATAATAGAACTTTCCAATTTCACTCACCTGGATCTGATTAAAAACTACTGATTTTCTTGGCCCTTTATCATTGGAACATCATTTTTGTTTTACATTTTTAAATAGTTTTATTTGCAGATGCACTCTGTTCTTAAGCATACAATGTTATGGAGCATTTTCTTCATTTGCAAAATTAAGTAGTTTTACTTGTGCCAACTTTACTCAACCTTCAACTACTTTAACCACGTTACTACAACTGACCATCATACACGTCATCAGCAAATATCCTATTCTCGTCACCACAGCCGACCATCATCTATGTCACCACAGCCAACCATCATCAGTAGGTACGGAAAATTAGGTTTTCATAAATCTACTTCGATTACTTATAGAATGTGTTATAAATAATCCAAAAAATTGTAAAGGTTAAAATTTTGGATCGATCTTGAGATTTGATCTTCTTAAATGCTGCCAAAACTTGGTAATTATTTTACTCAGTTTGTTATTGTTGGTGCTTAAAGCAGCGTTTATCTTCGTTTTATTTCTAAAAAGCATGATTCTTACAAATGATAAATTATTATTTTTCTACAGATGATCTTCATGGTGTTCTTTCAGCATCGCGAGTAGTGCTTGTGAAGCTAGTTTGGCTTTATCCAATTTTGGAAGCTTGTTTAAAAATTAGATGGTTTTGATCTTTGAGTGTGGTTCCATGTTCGATAAGGTACATAAATATGTATTACGCTAATTCAAATTCATCAATTTTAGGCATGTCGAAATAGTACTTTTATAGGACGTCAATATGCACTTAATCATATACATACAACTACATGTATGCATGTTTATTGCTTCCTTAATGGATTATTGTAAGTCGGCTTGTATATGAGCAATGTTCATATGTAAGGAAGCTGCTACTGTGTTCATTGCCCTAAATGTTCAGGACAACATTTCCTACTATTTGCACGTAATCCTGTTGTGTCATGTCAATAAAAATTTAACCACTTAGTTTGTATCTCCATTTCAGCATCTGTTAGTGAATAAAACAGAGATAAATTCATAAGTTTCATGCATGCTACATATATATATATATATATATATATATATGTGTGTGTGTGTGTGTGTGTGTATATGTATGTATGTATACACACACACACTGATACACACAATCCAAGAATAATAAGATGGCTTTGCGTTTCTTCTAAAGCTTTAAAGTACTAATCTGGGTCATCAATATTATCATTGCTCAAGATAATGTTTGTATTTGGTTCAAAATAGTTGTTAAAATAAATATAGAAAGTCAAAATTATTCATAATGCTTTTCTAATAGTTGCAGTCATAGTTTTCATAACCTATCATGATTCAAAACGTGATGACTCAAGATTCAAAATTTTGATAGTTCAATTGGTTAAACCGTTGGAACCATGATTTTCTTTTTCTAGAATTTATGCATTTATCAACAACTTATATGCACTAATATCGAAATAATGCTACATATATGAACTACAGATGATCTTAAATTTCTTAAACAGAATTTATGTATTGTTGTGGTGCACATCTACTTCAATACAACTATATTGTGTACACAGTAGAATACTACACAATGTTAGAGCTTTAATAACGATACACTTAATGAATTTTACAATCAGTGGTAGTACAATTTAAAGAACAGAACTATCGGCAATCAATATGAATTTGTGAGTGACAAGACTTCTAATGACGAGATTCCTATTATGGAATATGGAAGCATGCATATTAAATTCAAGGAGCTTTCCGATTTTCAAGGGTACGATCTTGGAGTTTACAGCAAAGTAGTTTTAATATTCAATTTGCATGTTTGTAACATTTCTTTATGGTTTTGATATGTGATAGAGGTAATTGGTTTATTGATGATATAAACTATTTTATCAAATTTTTCTCGAAGTGGCAAGTTATCATTTTTCTTCTTCCCTTGTTCATGATTATAAACTGAGAAAATGTGTTTTCAAGGTTTGGAGCTATAATTAGAATAATTTTTATCAAATATTTTTTTATTTTATATTATATACTTTAACGGTCGGTTTTTCCACCGCGTGCGGTAATACTAGTATCATTAAAAATGAGATCTAACTTTTTTACAAATTCAAGCTTATCCTTGCTAGATATGACTAAATCAAAATATCCTTTTAACATACATAAAATAAGAGTCAATAAACATTACCAAATCTAAGTGTCGCTTAAATTTTAGGATCTAGCAATTTTTCCTTCAAAACTCAAAACTTTCTTTTACAAAGACTTTTTCAGATTAAGAAATTGCTAATATCACCAAATCTAATACCACTTAAGAATAAAAGCTAATACATAAACAATTTCAGATTAAGAAATTTAACGCATAAACTATCAATCTACAAATATTTATAAATTCTAATATCATCTGAAAATAGGATCTAACAAAAAAGTCTTTTTATAAATAAAAACGTTCATTTACAATTGCTAATATCAAATCTTAATATTACTTTCTATCAAATAAGTTATTAACTAACTGTTAGACAATCTGAAGCTCTGATACCATGATAGAATTTAGATCTGAGACGGAGGAGAATAAAAGAAAATAATTACATGATACAAATTTAGCTCTGATACCATGTTAGACAATCTGAAGCTCTGATACCATGTTAGAATTCAGATCCAGAGAGAAGAGAGAGGCGAAACGGTAAAACAATTGAAAGACTATATTTTTATTGATTACTTGATTGCTATTACAAAAGATATATTTGATTGATTACAATGCTAAACGTTGGCTCTACTTATAGATGAGAAAGGAGCATTTTAGAATGGAATATTCTAGAGCATATTTGGGTCTATACCAAATATAGACCAAATTAATACAATCCTAACATAACTCATAACTAATGCAATCCAAATAAAAGGAAACATATTTTATTATTATCTCTAACACTAACAATATACATTATGTAGAAAGGTTTCACAACCGAAGCATGTGTTGTAATTACGCGCGAAGCGCGTGCCGTTATGCTCGTATATATGTGTGTGTGTGTGTGTGTGTATATATATATATATATGAGTATTATAACATATGAATTACACATGCGCGATTGGGTGTGTGTTACAAATGATGTTTAAAAGTTTTGTAGATTGTACAAAATAACGTTGATGTGTATGCATTGCAACAATTTTTGTGCGTGGAAATCAATCCGTGTTTACATATTTTGTGTACCCAATAATGAGACTTTTGTATTCAAAGAGTGTTTAAATTGTCAACATAATTTCATTTGTGTAGATAATTATTAAGTAGTAAAGGTTAATTGATAAGAAATTATAATTAGTTAAATTGTATTGGAGCGTGAGCACACATGCATGACTAGAGACAAGTAGGTGAATATTAACAGGTGGGAATACTCACAACTAAAATCAATATTGGTAAAATTTCCCTGGATAAACATTCAATAAGGGGTTGGATTGTTGAATTCAAGTATGTGATAAAGTTTGTAGAGAGGTAAGCTAATTGCAGATGTTTGTTAACGTGGTGACCAAGAAGTTTATGAAAACGACCACTGTTATCACGACGCTCGACTGGTCAACTAATCGAGATCAAACCACCGACATGAAGTTTCGACTTGCTTTTTGTGTGAATTTCGGAAGCCTGGATAGAAATTAGTCGACTAATCAACTAGTTGAGTCGAATAGGTTGCTATTGGTGTCGACTGGTTTGGTATTGGCCCATTTTAGAAAAGAAAAAAAATTTGAACCTCATACATTTATCGATACATCAAGAAAAAACTGAAAGTTATCGATACCTGTATCAAATAATAAAAAATAGCATAAAATGATTGATACTAGTATCGATCAAAAAAAACAAATCGATCGAAAGTCGATCTGAATTTTTCGAATTGAAAAAGATCGAGAATCGGTTATCGAATAGAAAAAACTTTGAATTCAAGCTTCGATCGAAAGTCGATCGATACCCTGAACCAGCAGCATCATCTTTCCACTGCCATCTCGCAACATGCACTTTATTAAATTTTATGCATCCTTTGTTTATTTTCTTTGTTCAGTAGCAATATATTTGTTGGTAGCAATATATTAGAATTGACAACTTTTTGGTGGCAGCAATATATTTGTCGACTAATCTATGACTAATCGACTAGTCGACTAACTGGACCTCTGTCGACTCGACTTACCTCCATAATAACCATGAAAAGGACTAAAAATCTAAAGTTTAGGAAGGCAATCTTTAGTTGATACTTTTTCAAAAAAAAGGTAGACACTTTGTTGACAAAGGGGAAAATAAAAACGTCGTTGCTGGGGATCAAACCCAAGTCACCTACGTGATAGGCGGGAATACTCACCACTATACTACAATGACAATGATGCTCTTAAAGTTGAAGCAACGCAACTAACCTAAATCTTAATTATACAAAATTATCCTTTTCAGTTTCTTTAAAAAAGGCAATTTTGTATTTGAACTAATACTTATTCAATTCATGAAAGATACCTTAATTATGTTTAGTGGTCCTATGACTATTATCGGGTAACTATGATTTTTTTGCATATAGAAAATGTTATGCTATGAAAACTAGTTTTACTTTAATCAGTGTAAAAATTCATACCAATATACAATAAATTGATATGACATCCATGATAGGATGCTTTATATAACTTGATAATGCATAAAATACAAAAGTCATGAGATGAGAAATTAATTTATTCAAACACGACCATATATAGGTTAGAAAACAATATATTGGTAAAGAATTAACTTGATCATCATAGTTTATAAATGTTACGACAAGCCAATTTACATATCCAAATAAAAATAATAGGCATAAATTTTGATGAGATGAGAGTTAGATAACTAGACATATTAAATTCCATTTTCTCAAGTAGTTTTTTGCAATCACTATGCGAACATGTTTCTTATATTTCCTCGGTCTATAGAATGTTTGCTAGTTTAAGCAACGATGAAGTTGTAGCTTGTAGATATATGTATGTATTTCCAAATATCATGCAAATAACCTAAGAATCAATCATTGGCTATGGACTTCTATTAATGTTTCTATCGAGATTTGAACTTTGGTTGTGATCTTTTTGTTAATGATCCTATCAAGATGGAGGCCTTCTTGTGGAAATGCTTTCACTATATGATTAGTGATTTATGTATAGACATCAAACAATAAGTCATCATATCATAGCATAGTGATAAGGAAATCCATCTGACATGGAAAGAACTTGATTTCATTTTCAATGGAAATTGACATACTTTTATTTATTTTAAAGTTCTTTAATTATAAAGTACTTGAGTAACAAATGCATTTGTACTAATTATTTGTAGAAGTAATTATATAACGTTATACCTATTTCCATTTTATTTTGATTAACAATGAAGTTGTATTATGGTCAAGGTTATAAATCTTGGATATCAGTCACATCTCGTCTTGTAGATTTTAGCGAGTCGACATAGTAGCGGGGGAGATCTCAGACGAGACAAGTGCATCTCAATCACCAATATCGGCTTTACAGTTCGAGCACTAAAGTTCATCTCTGGACGATATCATAGCATATTTTATGTTAAAAATTAATTTGATCTCATAACAATATTTATATTTACTAAAATATAAAGAAAAATAAACTTGATTTGTAAATGGAACAATTACATATCAACATAATTTATAACAAAAACATAGTCAATTTATTTAGTATTTACCAAATTACTAAATAAAGTGCAGAAAAGGCAGTGTCTAATTCATAGGACATTATAAACAAATTTATCATAAAAATGTTAAAATTAGATGGTGTTCATTTCTTTACTTCTTATGTTATTGGTAAAAAGCTATACATGTACTAAATAAAACACAGGGTAAGAAGTTACAGATGCATACTGCAAAAATAATCTTTAGTCTATACAAAGGATTTAACCAAGTCATAGGCAAAAATATATAATCATTGAAAATGACAACCAACCAAACTTTACTACAAGTAAAACAAAACTTCATGACAAATTAATTTCATTAAAATAGGAAAAAATCCTAATTAACATACCTGTAGAGAGTGGAGTGTGTCGCAGCATTGTCGGAAGCGAGCTATCAAGATTCAAAAGCAACCGCGTGCCATCGAGATTTTGAAGTGAAGTTAAATTTTTCAAAACAAGAGTTCCATTTTTTTAAGAGGGAACTCGGTTAGTTGATGAGTAAGGTCGATCTTTTGAGGAAATGAATCAGATATCTAAGCAAAGGCATATGTCAATTGATGATGAGTTGAGAATCATATGGGCTTTATTTTTCAAAAATAAATTAAAATAAATCGGCTGATATATCAGAATATCGATTTGCTCTAATAATGGTATGAACGCCTTGCCTTCTCTGCTTTATTCTACAAAAAATTCGATGACTCGTGTGGCATATACTTTTTTCTGTTAATATGATAACTTGTATTACTGGCAGTTTACTCTTTCTTAAACTAATAATACAATGTTATTCCCACCAGTAAAACATAGAATACAAGCAAGTTGGACTTGTATTTTTGGCAATTTTTTCCTTTTTAGCTTTAACAGTAACATTTTGCTATGTCAAATAGTTGAACTGTCATTAGAGAGCCTTCAGATGTTAATGATTAATCTATAGGCAATTTTTTTAGAAACAAAATCCTGGCAATCTTATTACTTGAACAAATAAAATGTATAACATAACACAAAGTATCTATGGTGTGATGTCGATTGTAATATTGCTCAACTTGTTGACGTTATATCTATCAATCAAACTTTTTTTATGTTTATTATTATTAACTTGTTGATATGCATTGATAGCTTGTTCAGTTCTAAGTCATCAACTTCCCTGTATTTCCATTCCAAATACTTCACATTGTAGTTATAAACGAAATACTAGCTAGGCTATCAATCAGACTTTTTTATGTTTATTATTGTTAACTTGCTGATATGCATAGATAGCTTGTTTAGTTCAAAATCATTCAACTTCCCTGTATTTTTTTCCATTCCAAATACTTCGCATTGTAGTTATAAACGAAATACTAGCTAGGTTAGTTGAAATATTTCATCTCTCAACTTGGATGAAATCTACGTCGGAGCCAAAAATTTGATATATCATATATGCACCATCTAATGCCAAAATTGTTTAACATTAAAAAGCCATATGCATATTTGATATTTTATTTTCAATTTGATACAAACAACAGCTTACAACTGCCGTGTCTTATAAAAAACAATGTCCACTATTAGTTTCTCAAAAGAAAGCCTGTATGCATTTCTTTTTCATATCCCCAAACCATTTTAATTTTGTTTAGCATTTAATAATAGCATTTCATGCAACTATTTAAATTTGTGGTTATAAATGGCAATATCCCTGTATTCGTTATTCATATCTCAGTAGGAACACACACATACATCACTTATTATTATCCTAAATTTTTATAGGATCATCTTTGCATTTTTACTATATTGAAACGTGTCATGCCATTTATACAACTCTTTTATATAAAAATTAGGGGTTTATTATTTCATATGAATGTCCAATGTATTCCCTTGTTCAAGGTTGAAAAAGTCTTTCGATTTTCATTTATAATATGAACGAAGGTTAGGAAAACATACGAAATTGTGTTGATTTGAATTGTTTGAGGATTATTTATTTGTTGGTTGTCTGGTTTGTTTTTGATAATTTAGGACATGTTGTGTATGGTTTCCATATGAATATCAGCAAACTAGGATTAACTATTTATTGCAAGTATGAGTACCTGTAAATGTGAAATATGTGTGCAAACAAAATGATAAATGTATAGCAAATGTTTTAAATCTGTTGTGAGTAGGTGTGTCATGGTTGTGGTAACCGTCATTATTACCACCAACCGTAATTATAATGGTTGTTGATAGTTATAAATTCTTATAACTAGGGATGAGCATTCAGTCAGTTTGGTTGGTTTGAAGGTAAAAGACTAAAATCGAATTGGAACCGAAAATCTTCCAAACTGAACCAAATTAATTTCGGTTAATTCGATCGGTAACCGATTTAACCGAATTTGAAGTATGTATTACTATACAAATGATGGATTCACTCAAAGTAAAACATAAATTCATGTATGGAGAAATTATATAGTAAATTTTATTTTTATGATAAGAATTGATCTATTTGCAACAAATGCATTTGTATTTGAAGCGACCCGTTTCTTCCCCGGTCTCCGAAGAGATGAGAAAGAACGAATTACTGTGAGGACAAGACAAATCAGAACATAAACAGAAGTACATTTCAATGTATATTACAACAATGCATCAGATTACAAGAATATACAGAGTATAAATGAATATTACACAGAAATATCAGAGATTTAAATTACATTTAAATACACAGCAGCGGAAAATAATACGATACACAACTGAAGGAGATATACGGATACAAAGCTTTCCGGATACCGTTCCAGCTGTAAACCAGGATCCTGTGAATATAAATCTGCAAAACCGAAACTACTAGCTGCCCGTGTCAAAATAGGGGCACCCAGAGTTTAGGTTAAAACAATAAACTCCAGGTCAGTCATGTGACTGGTGTGAGAACTAAAACAGTTATTAATCTTTATTTTAAAGTTCGGTAAATCAAGGGACCACACCGTATAACACGGAACGGGTTTCCTCCCAAGAATACCAGTGCATAAAACAAACAGCGCAATGCTAAATAAAGAAAAATGAAGCTGTTATAAGACCCAGGTCCTATCACACAATGCAACGCAAGCCGGGGGATAGGGTTTTTCCCTTATAACAGCCAAAGAATGCTTGATACGATTTAAAACAAATCATTTGATACTACTATAAGTGCGTAGTGTATAAAACAACTTCAAATCATAAGTATCAATCATAGGCGACATGAGCGTCCCATGCCACTATGTCGCCATATATAGGTTTACAAATAAAACCGCAAATGTCACGTATTTGGAAATTGGATTTCCGTCTGTGAACCGAGGCCAGGGATCGTCCTCTACCGATTCGTGACTCTCTAGCCCGAGCCACAGGATCAGAGCTCGAGTGACCCTTGGAGCGACAGGGTCGGTCCACCGATGTGGATTAAAATGCCTGAACACTACGTTTCCCCGCCCTTTGGGGCGTAAATGAGCCAACGAATGACTCCATCGGACCCGGATCGTCCGATCAAACCGAGGCGCCTCGCAACAGCAACAACCACATAGGTGAAAAGTATATAAATGTCAGGGCTGGTAGGTCACTGACACCACCCTAGCTAGAAAGAAACGCATGCCCTCCCTGAGGTCCTTCTCCCATTTTTGGTTCACAACCGGGGTGTGAGGCTCGTGAATCAACGTTACACAAAGCTATGCCACATAGGCTGTGCTTTGATCATCACCACAAGACTTTGCTTTTCGACAAAAGCCTTGATCAATTGCCACTTAGGCATGCCACATAGGCAATTCACTCCATGCGATTGATATCCATCAATATATAACCCCTGAGCTTGTACGTCTCAGAGAAGGGCGTTAAGCAAGAGAATAAATTCTCCGCCGCCAAACAGATATATATTTAATAGAGATCAATAACACGGACTAAAATCCAATGTCAGACACACAGTCCATTTAAAAGTCCGTTCTGGGTCTGAACGAAACCGGAGGCACCTAGTACCCCGCATATCCATCGATCTCCAAGTACGTCTGGACAATCACCAACTGTTTCCATCTTCTTGGGTGTACAGCCCAATCAAGTTCATCAGTAACCACCCAAACGACGTGAAGACCTCCGGTCTTCGACCACCGTCTTCATCTTCGACACTACGTCGAATCAGTTATTCAAAATGGGATAAACCCGGTCTTTCTGAATAACTCGCGTATATATTATAAAAGTGTTACACAAACACAACATACGCCTCATTCCAATTCAGAATATTCTTTTATTCAACTATTCCTATACTTTGGGAAAAGTTCCCATTAATTTTATCCAAGATAAATTCTTTAAATTTATTCTTTAATCTCCTTTGAATATCAATTCAAACTAGTCGGGATTAGCGAACCACACCGAAGTAATCATTTGTTTTAATTCCCAATCCCAACCTATTCATCCCATGAAGTAAAACTGGTTATACTTCATATCTAACACCACGGTGTTATCGGTAAATTCAATTACCATTTCACGTTCAAATCTAATTAAAGATTTAACTATCGCCTGGAGTAAAACTGGTGATACTCCATTCTCGATCTTTTCAGTCTAATTAAAGATTCATTAAAACTCCACTTAGTTTCAATCGCTAACTGGGTTAAAGAATCAGTGTCATTTAAAACACGGTTCACGATAAACCCAAAATCACATTCCATTAATTATCGGGTTAAAGAACGAGTGTTATTTAAAACACTGTCCACGATAAACCCAAAAATCAATATCAATTCTATTCCAATTAAATATTATTTAATTGGTACACTTCATTAAATCTAAATAAAAAGATTTAATCTTTTTTCAACTGGGTTCAAGAACGGTGTTAGTCAAGACACCATTCACGACAAACCCGAATCACATTTGATATTCAATACAAGGCTCTGAATAGAAAATATATCGGCTTATGTTCAATATCAAATTCTACGATTAACAAATGTCGTATTGGAAATAACGATATAAATATATATATCGTTCAAATTTCCATAACAACATCTGTATAATCACGAATTCCAACATCGAAATATTCCGAAGACAATTTCGATTCAAATCCATTCCAATGCAATCATTGGAAATTCTGGTTATTTTTGAAACCCTTTTTCAAATTCACTTTATTTATTTAAAAATAAATAGAATTATAATTCTAGTTCAAAACTAGTTCATTTCGATAAAAATCTATTTTTACCTTTTCAAATATGGAGTTTTTCATCCCAATTCTTTCTAAATCATTTCTTATGATTTTACACAAATTATTGATATTTTTAATGATTTTATCAAGGCCCGTACAGTCGATTTCCATCAATGGCCATCGAACTGCACTTACAACGACCTTTTTCAAATTTGATTTGGACATAATTCCAAATCCAACCGCTAGATTTCTAATTTCTAATATTCGTTAGAAATTTCTTTTCGATACGAACCCAACGGTTTCGGTTTTAGGAGAATCCGACGGTCGGATCTCCCGTAATGTCCGTTTGAAATAAATGGTCGAAATTCACAAACTGCCGCGGCGCGGCGCGTTCTATTCAGGCCATTATATTATATATATAATATATATAATATATACTTCGTCGATTTCAATTCAAAACGTGCTTTATAAATCGTTTTCAATTCATTTTCAAAACGGTTTCAACTTCATATTCAATTTCAAATCAAAATTGAATATTCCAATATAAATTCGTTTTAAATTCATTTCAAATTGATTTCAATTCAAATTGATTTCTAATTCAATTTCAATTCAATTTCAATTCGTTTTCAATTCAATTCAATTCGAATTCATTTATATTCAATTTCAATTCGAATTCATTTATATTCAATTCCAATTCGAATTTATTTATATTCAATTCTTTTCAAAATATCAGATTTTGAAATCACTTTTGATATTCATTATAAAATGAATAAAATCGATATAAAAATCGTTCACGTCAAAATGACGTCAATCTAATCAATACGGCTTCATATATTCCTATTTTCAAATATTCTATTTCAAATATTTCTTTTTCAAATATTTCTATTTCAAATATTTCTATTTTAAAACTAGAATGAGGCCCAATCAATTACCATATAATGTTAATTATATGGGTTTTCTACAACACATGTATATATCAACAACGATGAATAATCAACCATCATCCAAAGTGCATTCTACACTGTATAAGCATCAAATATAAATATTCAACGCTTATAACAGCCTGTCAATCAATCGATCGACATACAACTAAACAATCGGGATTAGTGTACGTCAAATATCATCCCAATACCCGTGTGGGGTTTCAAGCAATCAAACACAGATTTTTATTCGTGCAGTTGGGCGATGTGTAAAATTTATCGTCCCAATCAATGTCCTTCAAATAGGTGTACATAAACAAACCGTCCGGTTTGTAAATGAATATTTATTTATTCACATTCACGTTAAAAATTATATTTTTAACGATCAAACTATTTTATTCAACCTATGAATTTTCTATTCGGTTCATTTATTAAATAAAATGTTATCTTTATTTTTCTAACTTATTTTTAGAAAATTTCGGCGGCATAACGGCACGATACTAGAAACGGGACGAGGCCTAGCCTTATCCCCGGTCTAGTGAAGGCCCACGCCATTCACACATCAATCAAATCAATTTCATTTCACCAAACAATCCAATTCAAACCAAATAATCTAACCAACTACACAACCAAACAATTAAACAAACAAGCCATCCATGGTCTGTGGATGACGGGTGTCGGGTGCTACTAAACACCGTCTGCATCCTAATATATATATATATAACTAGAAAAAGAATTTTTGAGTGAGGAGTTCTCACCGATAGCTATCCAATACCACAACAATTCACAAGTAGAAATCTTCGTCGTTCTCGCCTTTTTTCACTTTCTTTGCCCGTATTATCTACATATGTAAAAATCACATTTTTACTTCGCTATTCAGTATATAAAAATCGAATTTTTACTATGCTATTCAATATATAAAAATCGAATTTTTACTATGCTATTCAATATATAAAAATCGAATTTTTACTATGCTATTCAATATATAAAAATCGAATTTTTACTATGCTATTCAATATATAAAAATCGAATTTTTACTATGCTATTCAATATATAAAAATCGAATTTTTACTATGCTATTCAATATATAAAAATCAAATTTTTATTCTTCTAAAGATCTCATTTTTATACTTCTAAAAACCGAATCTCTATATTTTATACTTCATAATAAAAATTGAAACTTTATATAAAAATCCTAGCTTTGTTTAACTAAAAATCCTAGCTTTGTATAATTTAAAATCAAAACTCCCTCTAATTAAAAATCATTTCTTTTCCTAATTAAAACTCACTGTTGGTTCTTCGTTGTCTTCTGGTTCGAATGAAGGGGAGGGGCTGCTCTTCGGGACAGCAAAATCCAGCGGCGAATGGTGGACTTCGCGGTGCTGACCTCGGCACTGGTGGTTGCGCGAGATTGGGGGGGGCTCCAGGGTCTGCGGTGGTTCAACAATGGCGAGGCGGTGGGCTGTGGGTGAAGCGTAGGGGCATCGTTGGTTTGGGGGCTCAAAGGTTCGATTTGGAGGAAATAGGGATGGGCGCGGCGGCTTACAGCGGAGGGGAGGGTCGGAAGCTGACGAGGGGGAGGGTGGCAATCGCCGGCGGCGCGGTGGCTCTGGTGGGTGAGGGTGCGACAGAGCGGTGAACGAGGTTTTTTTTTTATTACTTCGATTTCAACTGAACAGGAGGAGGAGGGAGAATGAATGTAGGTGGGGTTAAGGCCAAATATGGTTTAATTATTTTATTTATTTATTTATTTAATTTCTCCATCCGTTGACTTTTCATTCGAATTCGGAACGAGGCCCACCGCCTGTCGTCCATAGCTAATTACCCCCATTCCGAACACAATGGGATATGTATCGTAGGCTGATTTGGTCGTTTCGATCAGTTTCCGCTGAATTTACATTTAATTCATTATATTGAATTTTAAACGTACATTTCAAATTACCGGGGTCACATACGAACTCGAAAAATTACAGAAAAATATTTTCTAGCTTCGTATTGACGATACGGTCCTAACAAAACTAGTTTCGTCGAATTCTGAGACCGTTTGAAAAATGGCCATTTTCCAGTCGATTAAAATCAACTGAAACTGGTCAAACGCGTTTTCCTTTGCCACGCTCACATATTGATTCGAAAAATTATGAAATTTGAAACCTAGCAATAACTTTACATCCCGGACCCAACAAAAGTGGTTTCGTCGAAATCCGAGGTCGTTTGCAAAATCTCTATTTTTAAGGGCCTGAATTCCATAGCGACTATTCAGAATTTTCATTTGGACATATCTTCTGATGCCCGCCATGAAATTTTGATTTCTCGGATTCTTTGGAAAGATAGCCACTATTAGATTCCATTATTTTTGGTTTCACTAAAATCCGGATTGTTTTGCACCCGGTACATTCAATTGAAGTTTGAAATCGAATTATCGAACTACCGCGCCATTTTCAATTCTATTTATAATTATACATATAATTATTTATATTCTAGCGTCGATCTATATAAATATATTGGATTGAATTTTATTCAAAAGAAATTTTCTCGTCGATATTATTTAAAATAATTCATTTTAAATAATCAAAATTCGCTAAAATTGCCAAAATAAAAATTTTAAACTGGCCCAGATTTTCGGGTTGTTACAATCTCCCCCACTTAAAACTTTTCGTCCCCGAAAAGGAACAAAGTCGAAAGTGGTTTGATTAATCAACTTTACGTTCGATCTGGCTTTCATTCTCCCACTTTTCAGTTTCTGAGAATTTTCAAAAATTTCAAAAATTTGGCTAACACCCGGAATTTTCGAAAAATTTCGCCATAACCTCCCCTGCACCGGGAGCCACGGGAAAATCCCGAAATTGCCATATAGGCCTTCTGATCTCAAAAAGAAAAAGAAAAAGCCATGCGGCTAGCCAATCGGCTCATAAAATCATCATCACCCAAACAAAACAGTAAATTATGTAGTAAACATGTACCTATTTGTCGGGCAAACAAATTTTATTCTTCGGCTCTAGCCTCCTTGCTATGACCTGTTCAATGTAAGTACAAGTATATGCAAGCAAATGCGATAAATTTCAATACAATTCAATATTTGACTCAATTAGGTATAATGGTTCAAAATTATCAAACAATTAAACAAACAACACAAACATCAATCAATTAGTGGATTAACGTTTCAAATTCATAATTTTGATATATAGTCAAAAATCAGATTTTTGATGCCAAATCACAACAATAAGCCCTATCTAATTTTGGTTCTCACCCCAGTCAATAGGAGATATATAGAAATCTCACTTTCGTTACTCGAAAATAAATACTGGCGACGGTGCCCCATCACCAGAATTATCCCCGGGCAACTAGAGTATGATTCTATAACTATCCAGTATATTAAAACTTCGAATACACGTTTGCAAGACATATATGCAAAATCTTTATATATTGAATTGTCCAAATTCATATATAATAAATAATCAAATACGAATAAGTGATTTAAATTTTCAAAACAAAATTTATTTTCATTTTAAAAATATACTCTTCACACTCGTTCTAGGATACTACTGATCCTATCTCTAACGAGTCATTCCCATTGGATATTACTAATCCAACATCTGATGAATTTTTTCGTATGGTTCTAATGTGCCTTGTTCTCTAGCTTTGTAAACCAAAGCTCTGATACCAACTGAAGCGACCCGTTTCTTCCCCGGTCTCCGAAGAGATGAGAAAGAACGAATTACTGTGAGGACAAGACAAATCAGAACACAAACAGAAGAACATTTCAATGTATATTACAACTATGCATCAGATTACAAGAATATACAGAGTATAAATGAATATTACACTGAAATATCAGAGATTTAAATTACATTTAAATACACAGCAGCGGAAAATAATACGATACACAACTGAAGGAGATATACGGATACAAAGCTTTCCGGATACCGTTCCAGCTGTAAACCAGGATCCTGTGAATATAAATCTGCAAAACCAAAACTACTAGCTGCCCGTGTCAAAATAGGGGCACCCAGAGTTTAGGTTAAAACAATAAACTCCAGGTCAGTCATGTGACTGGTGTGAGAACTAAAACAGTTATTAATCTTTATTTTAAAGTTCGGTAAATCAAGGGACCACGCCGTATAACACGGATCGGGTTTCCTCCCAAGAATACCAGTGCATAAAACAAACAGCGCAATGCTAAATAAAGAAAATTGAAGCTGTTATAAGACCCAGGTCCTATCAAACAATGCAACGCAAGCCGGGGGATAGGGTTTTTCCCTTATAACAGCCAAAGAATGCTTGATACGATTTAAAAAAAATCATTTGATACTACTATAAGTGCGTAGTGTATAAAACAACTTCAAATCATAAGTATCAATCATAGGCGACATGAGCGTCCCATGCCACTATGTCGCCATATATAGGTTTACAAATAAAACCGCAAATGTCACGTATTTGGAAATTGGATTTCCGTCTGTGAACCGAGGCCAGGGATCGTCCTCTACCGATTCGTGACTCTCTAGCCCGAGCCACAGGATCAGAGCTCGAGTGACCCTTGGAGCGACAGGGCCGGTCCACCGATGTGGATTAAAATGCCTGAACACTACGTTTCCCCGCCCTTTGGGGCGTAAATGAGCCAACGAATTACTCCATCAGACCCGGATCGTCCGATCAAACCGAGGCGCCTCGCAACAGCAACAACCACATAGGTGAAAAGTATATAAATGTCAGGGCTGGTAGGTCACTGACACCACCCTAGCTAGAAAGAAACGCATGCCCTATCTGAGGTCCTTCTCCCGTTTTTGGTTCACAACCGGGGTGTGAGGCTCGCGAATCAACGTTACACAAAGCTATGCCACATAGGCTGTGCTTTTATCATCACCACAAGACTTTGCTTTTCAACAAAAGCCTTGATCAATTGCCACTTAGGCATGCCACACAGGCAATTCACTCCATGCGATTGATATCCATCAATATATAACCCCTGAGCTTGTACGTCTCAGAGAAGGGCGTTAAGCAAGAGAATAAATTCTCCGCCGCCAAACAGATATATATTTAATAGAGATCAATAACAAGGACTAAAATCCAATGTCAGACACACAGTCCATTTACAAGTCCGTTCTGGGTCTGAACGAAACCGGAGGCACCTAGTACCCCGCATATCCATCGATCTCCAAGTACGTCTAGACAATCACCAACTGTTTCCATCTTCTTGGGTGTACAGCCCAATCAAGATCATCAGTAACCACCCAAACGACGTGAAGACCTCCGGTCTTCGACCACCGTCTTCATCTTCGACACTACGTCGAATCAGTTATTCAGAATGGGATAAACCCGGTCTTTCTGAATAACTCGCGTATATATTATAAAAGTGTTACACAAACACAACATACGCCTCATTCCAATTCAGAATATTCTTTTATTCAAATATTCCTATACTTTGCGAAAAGTTCCCATTAATTTTATCCAAGATAAATTCTTTAAATTTATTCTTTAATCTCCTTTGAATATCAATTCAAACTAGTCGGGATTAGCGAACCACACCGAAGTAATCATTTGTCTTAATTCCCAATCCCAACCTATTCATCCCATGAAGTAAAACTGGTTATACTTCATATCTAACACCACGGTGTTATCGGTAAATTCAATTACCATTTCACGTTCAAATCTAATTAAAGATTTAACTATTGCCTGGAGTAAAACTGGTGATACTCCATTCTCGATCTTTTCAATCTAATTAAAGATTCATTAAAACTCCACTTAGTTTCAATCGCTAACTGGGTTAAAGAATCAGTGTCATTTAAAACACGGTTCATGATAAACCCAAAATCACATTCCATTAATTATTGGGTTAAAGAACGAGTGTTATTTAAAACACTGTCCACGATAAACCCAAAAATCAATATCAATTCTATTCCAATTAAATATTATTTAATTGGTACACTTCATTAAATCTAAATAAAAAGATTTAATCTTTTCTCAACTGGGTTCAAGAACGGTGTTAGTCAAGACACCATTCACGACAAACCCGAATCACATTTGATATTCAATACAAGGCTCTGAATAGAAAATATATCGGCTTATGTTCAATATCAAATTCTACGATTAACAAATGTCGTATTGGAAATAACGATATAAATATATATATCTTTCAAATTTCCATAACAACATCTGTATAATCACGAATTCCAACATCGAAATATTCCGAAGACAATTTCGATTCAAATCCATTCCAATGCAATCATTGGAAATTCTGGTTATTTTTGAAACCCTTTTTCAAATTCACTTTATTTATTTAAAAATAAATAGAATTATAATTCTAGTTCAAAACTAGTTCATTTCGATAAAAATCTATTTTTACCTTTTCAAATATGGAGTTTTTCATCCCAATTCTTTCTAAATCATTTCTTATGATTTTACACAAATTATTGATATTTTTAATGATTTTATCAAGGCCCGTACAGTCGATTTCCATCAATGGCCATCGAACTGCACTTACAACGACCTTTTTCAAATTTGATTTGGACATAATTCCAAATCCAACCGTTAGATTTCTAATTTCTAATATTCGTTAGAAAGCTCTTTTCGATACGAACCCAACGGTTCCGGTTTTAGGAGAATCCGACGGTCGGATCTCCCGTAATGTCCGTTTGAAATAAATGGTCGAAATTCACGAACTGCCGCGGCGCGGCGCGGCGCGTTCTATTCAGGCCATTATATTATATATATATAATATATACTTCGTCGATTTCAATTCAAAACGTGCTTTATAAATCGTTTTCAATTCATTTTCAAAACGGTTTCAACTTCATATTCAATTTCAAATCAAAATTGAATATTCCAATATAAATTCGTTTTAAATTCATTTCAAATTGATTTCAATTCAAATTGATTTCTAATTAAATTTCAATTCGTTTTCAATTCAATTCAATTCGAATTCATTTATATTCAATTTCAATTCGAATTCATTTATATTCAATTTCAATTCGAATTCATTTATATTCAATTCCAATTCGAATTTATTTATATTCAATTCTTTTCAAAATATCAGATTTTGAAATCACTTTTGATATTCATTATAAAATGAATAAAATCGATATAAACATCGTTCACGTCAAAATGGCGTCAATCTAATCAATACGGCTTCATATATTCCTATTTTCAAATATTCTATTTCAAATATTTCTTTTTCAAATATTTCTATTTCAAATATTTCTATTTTAAAACTGGAATGAGGCCCAATCAATTACCATATAATGTAAATTATATGGGTTTTCTACAACACATGTATATATCAACAACGATGAATAATCAACCATCATCCAAAGTGCATTCTACACTGTATAAGCATCAAATATAAATATTCAACGCTTATAACAGCCTGTCAATCAATCGATCGACATACAACTAAACAATCGGGATTAGTGTACATCAAATATCATCCCAATACCCGTGTGGGGTTTCAAGCAATCAAACACAGATTTTTATTCGTGCAGTTGGGCGATGTGTAAAATTTATCGTCCCAATCAATGTCCTTCAAATAGGTGTACATAAACAAACCGTCCGGTTTGTAAATGAATATTTATTTATTCACATTCACGTTAAAAATTATATTTTTAACGATCAAACTATTTTATTCAACCTATGAATTTTCTATTCGGTTCATTTATTAAATAAAATGTTATCTTTATTTTTCTAACTTATTTTTAGAAAATTTCGGCGGCATAACGGCACGATACTAGAAACGGGACGAGGCCTAGCCTTATCCCCGGTCTAGTGAAGGCCCACGCCATTCACACATCAATCAAATCAATTTCATTTCACCAAACAATCCAATTCAAACCAAATAATCTAACCAACTACACAACCAAACAATTAAACAAACAAGCCATCCATGGTCTGTGGATGACGGGTGTCGGGTGCTACAAAACACCGTCTGCATCCTAGTATATATATATATACAACTAGAAAAAGAATTTTTGAGTGAGGAGTTCTCACCGATAGCTATCCAATACCACAACAATTCACAAGTAGAAATCTTCGTCGTTCTCGCCTTTTTTCACTTTCTTTGCCCGTATTATCTACATATGTAAAAATCACATTTTTACTTCGCTATTCAGTATATAAAAATCGAATTTTTACTATGCTATTCAATATATAAAAATCGAATTTTTACTATGCTATTCAATATATAAAAATCGAATTTTTACTATGCTATTCAATATATAAAAATCGAATTTTTACTATGCTATTCAATATATAAAAATCGAATTTCTACTATGCTATTCAATATATAAAAATCGAATTTTTACTATGCTATTCAATATATAAAAATCGAATTTTTACTATGCTATTCAATATATAAAAATCAAATTTTTATTCTTCTAAAGATCTCATTTTTATACTTCTAAAAACCGAATCTCTATATTTTATACTTCATAATAAAAATTGAAACTTTATATAAACATCCTAGCTTTGTTTAACTAAAAATCCTAGCTTTGTATAATTTAAAATCAAAACTCCCTCTAATTAAAAATCATTTCTTTTCCTAATTAAAACTCACTGTTGGTTCTTCGTTGTCTTCTGGTTCGAATGAAGGGGAGGAGCTGCTCTTCGGGACAGCAAAATCCAGCGGTGAATGGTGGACTTCGCGGTGCTGACCTCGGCACTGGTGGTTGCGCGAGATTGGGGGGGGCTCCAGGGTCTGCGGTGGTTCAACAATGGCGAGGCGGTGGGCTGTGGGTGAAGCGCAGGGGCATCGTTGGTTTGGGGGCTCAAAGGTTCGATTTGGAGGAAATAGGGATGGGCGCGGCGGCTTACAGCGGAGGGGAGGGTCGGAAGCTGACGAGGGGGAGGGTGGCAATCGCCGGCGGCGCGGTGGCTCTGGTGGGTGAGGGTGCGACAGAGCGGTGAACGAGGTTTTTTTTTATTACTTCGATTTCAACTGAACAGGAGGAGGAGGGAGAAAGAATGTAGGGGGGGTTAAGGGCAAATATGGTTTAATTATTTTATTTATTTATTTAATTTCTCCATCCGTTGACTTTTCATTCGAATTCGGAACGAGGCCCACCGCCTGTCGTCCATAGCTAATTACCCCCATTCCAAACACAATGGGATATGTATCGTAGGCTGATTTGGTCGTTTCGATCAGTTTCCGCTGAATTTACATTTAAATCATTATATTGAATTTTAAACGTACATTTCAAATTACCGGGGTCACATACGAACTCGAAAAATTACAGAAAAATATTTTCTAGCTTCGTATTGACGATACGGTCCTAACAAAACTAGTTTCGTCGAATTCTGAGACCGTTTGAAAAATGGCCATTTTCCAGTCGATTAAAATCAACTAAAACTGGTCAAACGCGTTTTCCTTTGCCACGCTCACATATTGATTCGAAAAATTATGAAATTTGAAACCTAGCAATAACTTTACATCCCGGACCCAACAAAAGTGGTTTCGTCGAAATCCGAGGTCGTTTGCAAAATCTCTATTTTTAAGGGCCTGAATTCCATAGCGACTATTCAGAATTTTCATTTGGACATATCTTCTGATGCCCGCTATGAAATTTTGATTTCTCGGATTCGTTGGAAAGATAGCCACTATTAGATTCCATTATTTTTGGTTTCACTAAAATCCGGATTGTTTTGCATCCAGTACATTCAATTGAAGTTTGAAATCGAATTATCGAACTACCGCGCCATTTTCAATTCTATTTATAATTATACATATAATTATTTATATTCTAGCGTCGATCTATATAAATATATTCGATTGAATTTTATTCAAAAGAAATTTTCTCGTCGATATTATTTAAAATAATTCATTTTAAATAATCAAAATTCGCTAAAATTGCCAAAATAAAAATTTTAAACTGGCCCAGATTTTCGGGTTGTTACAGTATTACATAACTAATCTAATTATTTAAATTAATACATATCGTAAAATTGGATAATAAATTAAAAGTTCAGTTAAAACGCTAAACATTTTTTATTTTATTTTACGAACCGAATTCAAACCGATTTAGTTACAAAAACGAACTGAATCATTACGACAAACATCTCTGATGGTTACCATCTTATTTTTAATTTTGTAGCATTTGTACATATAATGCATTATTGATAATAAATTCATATAGCTCTTAACTTTTATTTTCTTTGCAAATTTATTTATTTCGTTACTAAGTGACCAAACCATACACATGTTATTAGTTCATAAAGACGCATTATTAGTTTATAATTTATTCATTTTATTCAAACTGCAAACTTTATATTTTTATTGTTAAATAGTACACAAAACGATCATATATGATTGGATGGGTAATTTTGTAATCGCATAAAGCATGTAACAATGGCCCATGCAGGTCTCAAACCTGCGACCTTCGCGTTATTAGCACGACGCCCTAACCAACTGAGCTAATGGGACACTTGATATCGTTGAAAATTTACAAGCAGCTGTAAAGATATTGGGTATTTGACAGATAATTCACCGACCTTTTATCTAATCATGACTCATATGTAAATGTTGTATATGTCATATGAAATGATAGTAAATTATTTTTAAGTTTGTCGTTGCTGATTGTCATATGAATTCTTTGGGTTTTTTATACGATAAGATCAGTTTGAGAGTATCTTAAGTGCAATATAAAGTGTTGAAATTGGATCCACTATGGTGCGTCATGCTAAAACAATTATTTTTGTTACTGTTAAGATTAGCAATGGATGAGGACATCGACATGCCATGATTGAAAATGCATGTTTCGGCGGCTATTAAATGTTTGCCAGTAATTTGTGCTGATAAAATTTGTGTATGCACACAAATGTATGTATGTGTGTGTGTGTATATATATATATACATATATGTATGTGTGTGTGTATATATATTTAATAATAGGTGTAATACCTGCAATATCACACTTTATGTAAACATGAACTGTCGAAAATGCACTTTTATTTTAATATCATTAAAAAAATGGGATCTAACTTTTTTACGAATTCAAGCTTATTCTTGCTATATATAACTAAATCAAAATATCCTTTCAGTATACAATAAATAAGAGTCTATAAACATTACCAAATCTTAGTGTGGCTTAGATGTTAGAATCTAGCAACTTTTCTTCCGAGCTCAAAACATTCTTTTACAAATATTACCAAATCTAATCTAGTACAACTTAAGCATAAAATCAAATAAATAAACAATTTCGGATTAAAAAATTCAACACTTAAACTATCTATCTACGAATATTTTTAAATTCTAATATCATCTGAAAATAGGATCTAGCAAAAAAGTCTTTTTATAAATAAAAAGCGTTCATTTACAATTGCTAATATCAAATCTTAATATTACTTAAAAACAAGATCTATCAAATATGTTATTAAATAACAATATTCATTTTGTAAAAGGTAATTCACAAGCAAAGCATGTGTTGTAATCACGTGTGAAGCGTGTGCCGTTACGCTCGTATATATGTGTATATATATGTGTATACGAGTACTATAACATATGCATTACACAATGCGCAATAAGGTGTGTTAGTTAGAAATGATGTTTGAAAGTTTTGTCGATTGTACAAAATAACTTTGATGTGTACGCATTGCAACAATTTCTGTGCGTGTAAATGAGAAATCAATCAGTGTTTACATATTTTGCGCACCCAGTAATGAGACTGTCGTATTCAAAGAGTGTTTAAATTGTCAGCATAATTTCATTTGTGTAGATAATTATGAAGCGGTAAAGGTTGACTGATAAGAAACTATAATTAGTTAAATTGCATTGGAGCGTGAGCACGCTTGCATGGCTAGAGATAAGAAGGTGAATATTGACAGGCGGGAATACTCACCACTAAAATCAATATTGGTAAAATTTCTCTTGATAAACATTCAATAAGGGGGCTGGATTGTTGAATTCAAGTATGCGATAACGATTGTAGAGAGGTAAGCTAATCGTAGATGTTTATTAACGTGGCACAATGAAGTTTATGAAAATGACAAAAAGCCAAAATTTAGGAAGGCGAACTTTAGTTGAAACTTTTTCAAAAAAAGGCAGACACTTTACTGACAAAAGGGAAAATATAAAAGCCATTGCCGGGGATCAAACACGGGTCACCCGCATGACAGGTAGGAATACTCACCACTATACTACGAAAACAGTGATGCTCATGAAGTTGAAGCAACACGACTAACCTAAATCTTAATTATACAAAATTATTCTTTTTAGTTTCTTTAAAAAAGACAAATTTGTATTTGAACTATTGCGTATTCAATTCTAGAAAGATAACTTAATCATGTTTGGTGGTCCCATGATCATTATCAGTTAACTATGATTTTTTTGCATATAGAAAATGTTATGCTATGAAAACTAGGTTTACTTTAATCGGTGCAAAAATTCATACCAATATACAATAAATTGATATGACATCCATGCTAAGATGCTTTATATAATGCATAAAATACAAAGGTCATGAGATGAGAAATTAATTTATTCGAACATGACCATATGTAGGTTAGAAAACAATATATTGGTAAAGAATTTACTTGATCATCATAGTTTATAAATGTTATGACCGAGGTTTTAAATCTCGGATATCGGCCGCGTTTCGTCTCAGAGATTTTATAGACTTGTTCTCGTATCAGGGGAGATCTCAGACGAAATGAGTCTAACTCGGGAGTTCATCTCGGATTTCCATATCGGGTCTGAAAGTTCATATCGGAACAATCTCGGGTACATGATATGTTAAAAAATGATGTTTTAACAAAATGATTTTTATGAATGCTATTAAAAACGTAGTAACTTAAACTTGAATTGCAAAATAACTTTATTATTCTTTATTTTGCAAAAGATCATTCATATATTCTTAAAAAGAAATATTGTTAGACATAAAACATTAAAAGGATCCAAACATTAAAAAATTCAGCGTAAATACACCATAAAATACATAATTTCTTTGGTAACATGTATGTAAAAAAGACGAATATGAAAGTCATAAGAATTGTATAACATATATGAACATACAATATGATCATCAAACCGACCATTAGGGAGGTTTTCCTACTGTAAGAGCCAAAAACAAATTGCCTGAGCCAATGAATTTCGGAACTATTTTCGCTCAGCCGACATTTTCTCCGTACTTTCCTTCTTTCTCAAATGTATCCAACTCCGACTCTTTCTCCTCATGAAATTCCTCTCCGCGTTTTCCTTCTTTTCATTTTATTCCTTACGAATTCTTTCTTCCTCAAATCTGAATTTGCGTTTTCCTTCTGTTCCTCATCTTCTCTCGCCATTTCAATTTCCTACCGTGATCTGATTTGATTGAGAATCTCTTGTATATTCTCAGATCTCACTACCGTGGGGAGACGAAGAGCACAACACGAAGTCAGAGGTCTCGAAATTAGGTAAATTTGTGTGTGTAGGCATTGAAGCATGTATTGGATGATTTTTCTCAAATGCGCTTTAAATGAGTTCGAATTGGAGGGAATCGAATCAGAACAGGACAGATTCAATCTGAAACGGAACTTTAAATCATAAAGTTCTAAGGTTTTTGATAACAATGATGACAATTTATTCATATCCAACCATTTCTGTCTCACCTCATCAAGTGGATTTTCAAATTGTAGATTGAGACTTTTAGCATGTGCACGCATCACAGGAACCCTTATGCAAGTTGTTGTCACTCTCATGTAATTGTCACTCTATCTCAATAATCGGCAAATTTAGCAAAATGTAAGCATGATATTTAAGGAAAATTGCACGCAAAAATGTTATAAGTGTCGAAACTGTTATCCATATTTTTATTGTTTCTTTAACTAACTTCGTTCCCTCCTCATGGTATCCATTAGATTGTACTGATGAATTGTGTAAGAATAAATTGAATGCCTACTGCATAAAATGTAGTATATCAATCTCAATACATATTTCAAATTAGATCTCCTATTTTTTAAACCATACATTGCAAGCTGATATGCTTATTTTGATAACTAAATATATATTTCCTGTTACACGGTTTGATCCATTAAATTTTACTTTGTGTCTTTATGGATCATTCTGCATTATATTAAACACCCACTGTCCACTAATTCCACCTAATTTTGGATTAGTTCATCAAATACTTGTCCCAGTGTTCCGGCTCAAGTGACTGATATAGAGTTTATTGTCCAATAGCATATGAAAGAAAACTCAAAGAAATTTAGTATGTTTTTGAAATAATTTGTTTTAACTGTAATTAGTGATAAAAGCCACAATATGACCAGATAATAATAGTTTTATTCCTGCAGATGAGCTCAGCAGAAGGAATGCAAATAGTTTCGGAATCTGTGAAGGAGACTTATGGGAACCATCATGTTTATATTCATGAAAATGGTGAGTATGCCTTTAAATTTTATTTCACAAGTACTCATGACTTCCCCTTATGCTCTGGTATTTGAACCCAAATGCAAATTATAAAATATTCCACGTTTAACAGGAAATATATTGCTCGGATTAGATAATTTGACACACGTTATCAAGCCTATATATTATTAGGATTAGATAAACTGACCAGGAATAAATGTTAAATAAAAACATAAGTGGTACGGAGAGAGCCTCATCACAGAGTTCAAGCTTTAGAGCATACAGGTTTGGCTTCTGCTAAGCAACCACTTTGGTTGTGAGACAATATCAAACGGTGACAGAATCATTTAATGTATTTAAATAAAGGAACCACTAATATTCGGGGATAAACTTAGTGTGCGATCCCGAACAACATTAGTTAAGACGTTACTTAGATTATAGTTGGAAATTGAAAGCATTTTCGTGTAAATTTTGGCATGATTAGAGGCTATAGTTTAATGGAACTAAAGTTTATTGTGTTTTCTGTTTATTAGGAATACAATAATAATAATTTAATAATTAATAATCCATAAATAACCATTTATAAGAGTATGGATAGTTATATCTATAGTAATTCAGTGAATGTCACGAAGAAATTGATTAAAATATTAACCGCTTAAACAGCCTAGTTCTGCTTGAATGCTTTTGCGTTGTTGTCTACTTTCTACGATAAGTAATTTTCCATGTAAGAGTCGGTCGAGTAATATTTGTTGACTAGGATCAGAGGCGGCCTGCGGGAGAGCCCACAAAGCCCATGGGCTTGGGCAACCTCCCATGCCTAGGGCGCAAAAAAAAAACATTCTCACGTTGTCTCTTTCTGGCTCTCGTTCTCTTCTTCTGTCTTTCAACATCACGCAACACCACCCATCTAATCCCGCAACATAATTTGGGGCTTTTTCTCTAATCCTAGTTGGATTCTATTTGCGCTGTCTCCGCCTTCGTTTGCTCCTCGGCCGCCTTCAATCATTGCTGCAATCATCTTATCTCCAAATCTCCATTGTCGAATATCAAGCAATTGATGCTCCTTCCATCTCCAAACAAATTAAGGCAATTTATTTTTCAAATGTCTGCTAATTTGATGGGCGAATTTAATTTAGGCTTATTTAGTTGTTTGCTCAATGAAATCCTCTGAATGAATTAATTGATTTCAGCTGCTTGTTTGTCTAGTTGCCTGAAATGAATGAATTAATTAATTTAAGCTGCTTGTTTGCTAATCTCTGTATGTGTTTATAGTTGACCTTGTAGATGTTGTGCAAAAAATTGCACAAATGCGGAAGCAATACAAAATACAAGATCTAGCTTGTCGATTAGTTATCAACCACTAACTCAATAAAAATAATCACCAAACAAAAGAACAAAAATAGAAGTGAATAAGAAGACACAAAGATTTAACGTGGTTCGGCTATGCCTACGTCCACGGACCCAACAACTATTCTTTATTTCACTGAAGAAATGAGTACATAAGAGAGGAATACAAAAACACTCAATATATTTCTCACCCTATAATTTATACAAAAATAGGGTTCTTATTGAGAATATGAAGAAGAGAGCACTATTGGCATGTTATTCAAAAGATGAGCAAGCCTCTCTATTTATAGAGGGATTTCTTGACCTCCAAATAAACTTGGCACCCAAGTTTTCTTGTCCTCCAAGTAAACTTGGCACCCAAGTTTTCTTGACCTCCAAGTATACTTCATGCCCAAGTTTCCTTGACCTCCAAGTATATTTCATGCCCAAGTTTTCTTGACCTCCAAGTATACTTCATGCCCAATTTTTCTTGACTTCCAAGTAAACTTGGCACCCAAGTTATTTCATATAAAGCTAATTACTTGATTGACAATCAATCTTTTCTTCTCCACAAATATTTGAATCATCAATTTCAACACTCCACCTTGATTCAAATATGAAAGTCTTTCTTCATCATCTCATCTCAACAAATTGTTAGGTCTACACCATCAAGCTCAATGTGAACTACTTTGGGCAATATTGCCCAAACAGAGCTTCCAAATCTTTCCCAAGCATAAGAAAGATAATATGCACATCAACAAACATGATGCATATGAGCGAATATCAAAACTCTTCAATATATCCGATGTAGGAGATAAACATGTAGATACAGAAATCTGAGAGACTAATGGAGATATCATAGCGCGCTTCACCTTCTCCATCCTACATTGAGTGAGGACATACTCAATATTATCTACTTCAACCTCCTTTTCAAGAATTTTACTCGACTTCACCAAGTCTACCTTATCAAACTCAACACCAAGCTCCGCAGCATTCAAAGCATAAGATGAATAATCATCATTACAAGTATGCTTACCAATAGGGCCAACTGAACTAAAAAGGCCTTAACTGCGGCCGAGCTCCACCTAGAGTTTGAACCTTTGAAATCTTCTCATCAACCATGGTACCATCGGAAATACCACTTTCTCTCTGAATATGGAAACAATCTGATGACTCCAAATGTGTTTGGGGATTTTGTGTCCTCCTAATGTCATCACTTGATAGAGGCTCCACCTTCAATAAAGACCTCTCATCAAATATTACATGTCTGCTAGTCACAATTCTGTTGGTTGTTTTGCACCACAACCTATACTTCTTCATTCCTTCTCCATAGCCTAACAAAATGTGCTTGCTTCCTCTAGGCTTCAGCCTATCATGTCTCTCATCTTCTAAATAAGCTGAACAACCAAACACTTTAAGGAATGAATAATCAACATACTCTCTTTTCCATACTTCTTCTGGAATCTTCATATCTATGGCAATAGAAGGTGTACGGTTGATGAGAAATACTGCCATAGATATCGCTTCTGCCCAAAATCCCTCTTCTAGACCAGCAGTCAGTCTCAAGCTCATAGCTCTTTCCCATAATATCCGACACATGCTCTCCGCCACTTCAAAAGAATGTGACTTTGTAGAAAAATCTCTAAGTACATGCTCGGACGCACAATAGTTAGTGAATTCTTGTGACGCAAATTCACTACTATTGCCAACTCTAAGAACTTGCAGCCGCTTTCCTGACTTCTTTTCAACTAAGGTCTTCCACTTCTGAAATTGGGCGAATATTTCGGATCTAGTCTTCATGAAATAGACCCAAACCATACGCGAGAAATCATCCACAAATATGACGAAGAAACTAGCTCCACCTAAAGATGCAATTGGGGTGGATCCCCACATATAAGAATGAACATACTCTAGAAACTCTGTAGCTCTAGTTCTTCCAACATCAAATGTGACATGCTTCTTCTTTCCAAAACAACAATCTCCGCAAGAGCTAGGCTTTAATTGAGAATTAACAGCAATTAACCTACGCTTCTTCAATACTTCCAGGCTCTCCTCATCAACATGACCTAAACGAAGGTGCCACAACTGAGCAGAATCTGCAGTACTAGAATCAGTATGAATAACTGAATCTCCCAAGACTGTCTCTCCACAAAGCATATAAATATCATCGACTCGCACCCCTTTCATCACTAATAAGGAACCCTTCGTCACTCTCAAATTCTCACCATCTATTATTATCCTCATGCCAAGTCTACTCAAAGCTCCAACTGACAACACGCTCTTTTGCAGCATCGGAACATGTCGAACATCCGTGATAGTCCTAATAACACCATCATGCATCTTAAACCTCACACTACCAATGCCCACAACATGACAAGATGTGTCATTCTCCAAATGAAATGCTCCGCCATCAATCTTCTCATAACTGACAAAACAGCTCCTATCTGGCGTCATATGACAAGAGGCTCCAGAATCAATCACCCAACTTGTAGTCTCTAATGGTGAAATACTATCTGAAAATAATGATGTATCACTATCACATCTATCTGCATTTGATCTAACCGCTGTCAAAATTGAAGCTTTCTCTTTCTTCTCTCTCTTCTTTCTAAGAGATGGACAATTTCATACGAAATGTCCTTTCTTCGTACAATAATAGCAAGCACCTCTTCTAGAACCCATGAAGTGGGTCCTGTGCATATCTCCTCCAAGGCGAATCTGCATCTTATCTCTTCCTCTTGCTGAAGAACACCATCATGAGTCTTCACTTTAATCTTCAATGCCCCAAAAACATCTCTTTTAACAAATTTGGTGACGCCATAATTTTTCATATTACTACCAAAAGAATTAGCCATTGGTAACTGATCTAGAACAAGACTGCTAGCTCCGATACCAAACTGTTGTGCAAAAAATTGCACTAATGCAGAAGCAATACAAAATACAAGATCTAGCTTGTCGATTAGTTATCAACCCCTAACTCAATAAAAATAATCACCAAACAAAAGAACAAAAATAGAAGAGAATAAAAAGATACAAAGATTTAACGTGGTTCGGCTATGCCTACGTCCACGGACCCAACAACTATTCTTTATTTGACTGAAGAAATGAGTACATAAGAGAGGAATACAAAAACACTCAATATATTTATCACCCTATAATTTATACAGAAATAGGGATCTTATTGAGGATATGAAGAAGAGAGCACTATTGGCATGTTATTCAAAAGATGAGAAAGCCTCTATATTTATATAAAGGGATTTCTTGACCTCCAAATAAACTTGGCACCCAAGTTTTCTTGTCCTCCAAGTAAACTTGGCACCCAAGTTTTCTTGACCTCCATGTATACTTCATGCCCAAGTTTCCTTGACCTCCAAGTATATTTCATGCCCAAGTTTTCTTGACCTCCAAGTATACTTCATGCCCAATTTTTCTTGACTTCCAAGTAAACTTGGCACCCAAGTTATTTCATATAAAGCTAATTACTTGATTGACAATCAATTTTTTCTTCTCCACAAATATTTGAATCATCAATTTCAACAGTAGACGTTTTAGGATTGAATGGCACTATGGCAGCAAGCCAGCAAACATACCAAGGCAAAGGTCATTTAATGAATTACCTAATGTTATGGAGTATAAAAGTTCTTGAATTATTGAGCTAACGTGAGCAATTTGTTTTATTTCCTTTAACATCCATCCCGATCTATAAAAGATTTTATTTTAAATTTATTGATGCTCGATATTAGAACTTGGCTTGCTAGGTTGAGTTAGCTGCAACTTGTGAATAAGTGAAAAATAGCTCATAGCTGTTACGAAGGTAAATGTGTACGTAAATACTGTACAAATTAATGGTTACTTGTAAATGCTGTACAAGTTATTGGGTCTAAATTCTGTTAATGTCTTAACCTTTCAAAGTTTAGTTTAAAATCTTAGCAAATTTTTACCCCACCTTGCTGCAATGTCTAATACTTTGTTTTATGAAGAAATGAAAGTTATATTAGGTGGTTGTTTGTATTAGAAAACGTTACAAATATAGTGTTCAATGTATCATACATGAACACTGCATTGTTGAGAAGCTATGTGCTTGGTACACCGTGATAGAAGAAGGTACAAAATCAATCCTAATGGGTATTACAAGAAAAGGAGATAAAACTACAACCCGACCATGAAAGCCAATTACTGTCCTTGATAATAGATAAGTAAATGAGCAGAAAATAATAGTTTATGTGATCATTTCTTGTAGTGATTCAAAAAAAATTGATTCTTTGTCGATACATACTTGATACAATATGTACAGAGAATAAGTAAATGAAATATCGTTTGCAAAAAAATATACATTTACTGACAGAAGATGGCTATAATGGTAGTATGGTGTAAACAATTTTATCTCCTAACAAATGAGACTTTCATAAAGAATGAACCAGATAGCACACTCTTTATTTGTTAAAAAGGATATGTATGGAGTTGAACCTACGTGTTTTAGCAGCAAAAAGACTGAAACAATGCCATACAGAATGAGGTAGTCGGAAAATCAGCAATAATGCATAGCATAACCAATCTGAAAGACCACAATACGCTGTAAAAAAATTGTATTGATAGTACGATTTTTTCCCATATCAATTAAAAATAAATTTGAAATTTCTGTAGGAAAGGGCAACAAAATGTAGTTGTGGCTTGGGCAACAGTTTCCTTGGGCCGGCACTGACTAGCATCTATGGTATAATTTTAAGCTTTTTGGGATATGATCATAGCATGAAATTGGTTGCAACGTCCATATATAAGAGAGGAAGAAAACACAATCTGACGAAAAAGTTGAATTTTTTAGAGAATGAACACCGATAAATGATCTGCTATATGATTATTTTTTGGTCACTACAATTTTATATTTGCTCCAATTATATCATTACCTTTAATCCCCATTAACAAATTGTTAGAGATTGGTAGCTATAATTAGAAAACATGTCATAATACATGAAAAGTGGATATGGAAACTTGCTTATATATGTATATTCTGTAATATCGCATGCATAGTATTTTCTCAGCCATAAATGTTCAGTCAAAATGGAACTGACATTGGTTATTATTGGAATATTTATCCATCTCATACATTAGTATTTTTTAGCCTAGAAAGTTTCCTTCTCTGTCTCATTCTCAAATACCCTGACCTATGTATAGACAGGATTATAATAGCATTTTCAAAAAAAAATCAAGCATCCCCTTAATTTTTGGAAGGGACTACTTGTATAATCTTATTTTTATGTATCCACAGAAAGGCAAAGCGAAAATTTTGGATTGTTTCATCAAGTATGGGTATTAGGTTTTAAACTGTAATTAATAAGTTTGATTCAATAAAAAAAACTTTCACTTAACGAACTCTTAGTTTACCAGAAATGAACACGTTATTTACGTCAAATGCAATTGCAGAAGACAATGATGTTAATATTGCAGGTTGCTCAGGGGTTATAAAACTTGATTTGCCGAAGATAGCTCATAAATACTTTCACATGTTAATATTGCAGGTTGCAGGCTAGCTAACTCTCTTTATATTGTTATGCCAGTGAGGAGTATTTGGCTGCAGAACTTGGGTTTTTTTTGACAAAGATGGCAGCGTTTATATCACCATGGAAAAGCTGCAACAAGCTTGTAAACGGCACAAAATGGAAGATGTTCTTGAGGATGTTATCAGTGAACTTGATCAAGATAATACAAGTTTATTTTACATAACTTTACACCTTTGTTTATTTTTCATAAGATAATCTCAGTTGATAAGTTTTTTTTCTCCTGTTTGTTGGATGGACGCATGGAATAAAGAGAGTTTGTTGCTATGATGCTGAAAGGAAATATGGCAGTTGGAAGAACTATGAGGAGCATCGGCTATACTAACGTGTTTTTTCTTGTTTTATTATTGAATTTACTCTGTTACTTTCAACTTTACATCTATAGTTTTTATGTTCATTGTAACTGCACTATTAAATTTGTATGCTGTAACTATTCATCTGAAATTTTAGTGATTGATGATATATTCGGTGGTCTGGTTAGCGCATGGATGTATGAATTATGTTAATCCAATGATTTAATACAAAAGAATCTTGTTGTTACCTTTTCCATTGTGATGTATTAGTTTTTTAATTCTATTTTCTGTTAACACTCTATTTGTAGTGCTTGATTTTTTGAACATGTTTGGACTATTCGCTAACAAAGAGTTTTCTAATAAATGCTATTATTATGTAATAGCAAATATCAATTGCTCAATTTTAGTGTTTACACTATTTTTAATTATTTTATTCTTATCTTTTGTTGTCATCAAATGAATTTACCTTTTCCTTGGAGAATTGTTCGGACCATTAATTACAACGTCTTGCTGCAATTTATCAAGTGGACTTTAGATCTAGTATTTCATTTTGCTAATATGTCTTATTTGTGCTCATCATTTCAGTGCTAATATATCTTATTTTTGTTCAATATATAATCTTTAACGTGAATAACAAGAACAAACAAATATTTTCTAAAGATTACAAAGTCAAAAGGTACGAAGACTACAATAAATATATATTTTTCAAAATTACATGATTAAATGGTTGGTTTCCCTACCGTTGTGCGGTTATACTAGTTTAACATGCAAAATGTAAAATAACAAAAGATTATCATGGCTAGATTTGAGTTTTTTAATTATTGTTCTAGTTCAGACACATATTTAAATTTTAACAAAAAAAAAAGACCTCAGACGATATTCCAGTATTTCGCCTTGGTTGATATATCGTTCCATATTGCAATATCTCGGGTGATATATTCAAAAGGAGATTTAGTGATATTTGTTGTTTCGTTTCAGAAAGAACCCAAAACGAGATCTCGGAGGAGATCTCGGGAGATATTTGCGAGATTTGAAACAATGGTTATGACAAGCCAATTACAGATCCAAACAAAAATAATAAAGACATAAATTTAGATGGAGATAAGAGTCAAATAACTAGACATATTAAATTACATTTTCTCAAGTAGTTTTTTCCAATCACTATGAGAACATGTTTCTTATATTTCCTCAATCTATTTGCTAATTTAAGCAACAATGAAGTTGTAGCTTGTAGATATATGTATGTATTTCCAAATATCATGCAAATAATCTAGGAATCAACCATTGGCTATGGACTCCCGTTAATGTTTCTATGGAGATCTGTTCTTTGGTTATGATATTTTTGTTAATGATCCTATCAAGATGGAGGTCTTTTTATGGAAATGCTTTCACTATATGATTATTGATTCATGTATGGGCATCGAACAATAAAGTCATCATATCATAGCATAGTGACAAGCATATCCATCTAACATGCAAAGAACTTGATTTCATTTTCAATGGAAATTGATATACTTTTATATCTTTTAAAGTTCTTTGATTATAAAATACTTGAGTAAACAATGCATATGCACTTATTGTTTCTAGAAGTAATTTTATAATGTTATACCTATTTCCATTTTATTTTGATTAACAATGAAGTTGTATTATGATCAAGGTTATAAATCTTGGATATCAGTCACATCCTGTCTTGTAGATTTTAGTGAGTCGATATCGTAGCGAGGGAGATCTCAGACTAGACGAGTGCATCTTAATCACCAATATCGAATTTACATCTAGAGCACTAAAGTTCATCTCGGGGCGATATCAAAGCATATTTTATGTTAAAAATTAGTTTGATCACCCAATAACATTTACTAAAATATATAGAAAGATAAACTTGATTTGTAAATGGAACAATTACATATCAACATAATTTATAACAAAAACATAGTCAATTTATTTAGTATTTACCAAATTACTAAAAAAAGTGCAGAAAAGGCAGTGTCTAATTCGTAGGCCATTATAAACAAATCTATTGTAAAAACGTTAAAATCAGATGATGTTCATTTCACAACTTCATGTATTATTAGTAAAAAGCTATACATGTTCTAAATAAAACACTGGGTAAGAAGTTATAGATGCATACTGCAAAAAAAATCTTCGGTCCATACAAAGGATTTAATAAAGTCCACTTGTAGACAAAAATATATAATCATTGAAAATGACAACAAACCAAACTTTACTACAAATAAAACATAACATCATGACAAATGAATTTCATTAAAATAGGAAAAAAAATCTTGATTAACATACCTGTAGAGATTGGAGTGTGAAGCGGCATCGTCGGAAGCGAGCTGCCAAGAGTCGAAAGCAACTCCATGCTGTCGAGAGTTCGAAGTGAAATTTGATTTTCCGAAATAGGAGTCCCATTTTTTAAGAGGGAATTCGATTAGTTGATGAGCAAGGTCGATCTTTTGAGGAAAGGAACCAGATAACAAAGCAAAGGCTTATGTCAATTGATGATGAGTTGATAATCATATGGGCTTTATTTTTCAAAAATAAATAAAAATAAATTGTTCGAAATATCAGAATATCGATTTGCTCTAATACTGGTACGAAGACCTTGACTTCTCTGCTTTATTCTAAAAAAAAATTGATGACTCTTGTTGTGTATACTTTTTTCTGTTCATATGATAACTTGTATTGCTGGCAGTTTACTCTTTCTTAAACTAATAATACAATGTTATTCCTACCAGTAAAACATAGAATACAAGCAAGTTATTCATTTTATTTAATTTATAAAGATACATGATTAATTTTCAAATTGCTAATCTTTATATTTGTAATGTTAAATAGTATACAAAACGTTCATATATGATTGGTTTGGTAATTTTTGTAATCGCATAAAGCACGTAGAAATGGCCCATGCAGGTCTCAAACCTGCGACCTCCATGTTAAGCTCTAACCAACTGAGCTAATGGGCCACTTGCTACGATTGAAAATTTTCAAGCAGCAGCAGAGATATTGGGTGTTTGAAAGATAATTAACCGATCATTTATCTAATCATGACTCATATATACATGTTTTACATGTCATTTGAAATGTCAGTAAATTATTTAAGTTTGTCGTTGTTGATGGTCACAATGATTCTTTGGATTTTTTATATGATAAAATTAGTTTGAGAGTATCTTTAGTGCAGCATAAAGTTTTGAAATTGGATCCGCTGTGGTGCATCATGCCGAAACAATTATTTTTATTACTGCTAAGATTAGTGATGGATGAGGACATCGACATGCCATGGTTGAAAAATGCATGTTTCGGCGGTTATTAGATGTTTGCTAGTAATTTGTGCTGATAAAATTTGTGCATGCACACAGATGTGTGTGTGTGTGTATATATATATATAATATATGTGTGTGTGCGCGTATGTGTGCGTGTGTGTGTGCGTGTATATATATATATTAACAGTTGGAATGCCTTCGATATCACACTTTATGATGTAAACGTGAACTACCGAAAATGCTCTTTTATTTTAATATCGTTAAAAAAATGAGATCTAACTTTATTCCCTCCTTTGCTTTGAGTGAAAATCCCTTCTGTAATTTCACTGGCACTTGATGTCCATATTTACTAACTTTTAGCACTTATGATTGGCCTATAATCAAACCACGAAACATAAGTGACTCATTATTGCTTGTCAATTGTTTTAGCGAGCCGGCGACTGCCTTTAGCTCGCATTATATTATGTATTCATTGCCATACCGTGTGCTTTTGGGTAAACCTACCAGACTGATCTTTCTTATATTGTAGGCCAAAGTAACATTCTTTCAATTCTTTTATCTAGAGAAGGGATTCACTATTCTTTTATCTTGAGTATTTGAGAGGATCTCAACAAATGAGGTATAACTCATATGTAAAGCAAAAACATGTGAATGCAGTAAACTTAGCATACAGTTTCTTGATTTTGTAATCTTTGTTTTTGTTCTTTGAGTTGTAGGCATTTACATATAGTACCAAACTATGTATTATTGAAGTATAGGTCGAAAGAACAAGCTCTAGTTGCTGCTGAGGCTTCTGTAACACCCCACCTCCGTTAAGGTCACTCGCAAAGGGAATGCCTTAACTTTGGTGCAGCGTTTTTAGTAGACAGAATAGAAATTTTCAAGACAGATAAAGTAGTACTTGAAAAATTTATAACTTTTTTACAACAAAAATAGAAATGAGTTTAGTTACATCTTTCAAAATCACAATATCGGAATTTAAGTACATAAATATCGGTCTTGTACAAAAGCCTTCAGAATGCATAGTTTTCAAAGCCATAATCTCCAATATAAACTGCCATGGAAAGATAGAGCCAAAGCCAAGCAATACTTCAAACACTTCAAGCAGAGAGAATCTGAATCAAGCTCCTATGTTTCCACCCTAAAAACCTTTGGGGGGGGGGGGGGAACGGAAAGAAAAGAGGCGAAACAAACTAGGTCAAACATAAGTCTGGTGAGTCCAGTGACTTTCAGCATATAAACAGATAGCAGTATCATGACATGTAAATAAAACTAGATGAGAAATAACCGTAACAGTAATAGCAATTTAACAAAAGAAACAGAATGATATAGGCTAAGCTAAGCTTCTTACTTAGTTTTTACTTCTCTGCACTAATACTAGTATAATAGGATTAGGTGTTACCTTAATGTCTAAAATGAAAACAGAAACGGGAACAGAATAATCTTTACAGAAATAGAATGCCAGTAATGGGCCTTTACCACCCGAACAGAGGCAGACGGTACAGAAACAGAATGCTAATAATGGGCTTTTACCACCCTAACAGACAGAAGGTATGTAACAGAATACTAATAATGGGCCTTTACCACCCAAACAGACAGAAGGTAAGGAAATAGAATCAGAAACGGAATCCGAGTTGGAAACAGAATAATCCTTATGGAAACAGAATGTTAGAATTAGGTGTACACTAGTAATGGGCCTTTACCACCCGAACAGACGGTACCACACAGTAACAGACAGGTGTTGCCACCCAATAGAAACAGACGGTACCCACAGAACAGACAGAACTAGGTGTACCCTAAGTCCTACCCCCATGCGATCAGCTCCCTAATACATAAATACCATGTGTCAGCCCCACAGTAGGGTGTATCACTCCCTAAAGTGGCAACCTATTGGCACAGACGTATTTACAGATGTCACGGTGTCTTACATCCTCAGAGCAAACCGGATCCATGCACGCACATGACCCAGTTGGAATGCGCCATCAACACCCGTCGCCATTATCAGAACGAACCACTTATAATTAGTTCAGTAAGCGTGCCCGTACCCCTACATAGCGTGGGGTCAGAGTTTTGATACCAGAAAGGGTTACTGACTAATATGGGTTCCACATAACAGATGACACAAGTAATTCCCCTCCTAACCTTGTGTCCCCAGACTAACAGATTTCAGATTAACTTGTTTACAGATTTCAGACAGAGTTCAGATTACTAGTTCACAGATCAGACAATCAAGTTAACAAGTTTTCAGCTTAACAGATCCAATGTACGGATTTAACAGACTTACAGATTGCCTAACTTTGTATTGGGCCTACAAATTCACGAAACGGGTTTGTTAGATTCATTAGTCCATTTAGTTTAACCCTATCCACCCAACACGTTTTAGACATCATATTTATCTCGGATTTGCATTAATTAAATATTAATGCACAAACCTCTCACATTAGGTCGGTAGCTTATGGCCGCTGGATATGCCGGGCGGTTCCGGGCAGACTTCTGCCACAAGCCAGACCTAACCTCGTGTCTAAGCATATTTTATTTATGCCTACGACCTCTCACATTAGAGTGACAGTTTGCGGTTGCTGGTTAAGTCGATTGGTTCCGGGCAGGCTTCTACCACAAATAGAGTCTAACCTCGTGTCATAGCCAATTTATTCCAATACAGATTATATAGATATAAGACTAATTATGTCCATTTAACAGATTAAACTACTTTTACAGGCTACAGCAGATTAATCAGATTTCCATGTTTTTACTCAATCTTAGAACGAGCCTATAGATTTTCGTACCCAAATTACAATTATTTAGCTTTCAATAGATTAGGCAACTCAACAGATTTAGCAGATTAGGCAATTCAACAGATTTAGCAGATAATAGATTTAGCAGATTAGGCAATTCAACAGATTTAGCAGGTAACAGATTTAGCAGATTAGGCAATTCAACATATTTAGCAGGTAAAAGATTTAGCAGATTAGGCAATTCAACAGATTTAGCAGGTAACAAATTTAGCAGATTAGGCAATTCAACAGATTTAGCAAATAACAGATTTAGCAGATTAGGAAATTCAATAGATTAAACATTTCTAAAATTCTATTTACATATCTTGCCTAATCATAAATTAAGCCTAACCTTACATGCCCAAATCACAGTCATAATTCATAATACAACCTATGCCCGAATTTTAGTTAAGCTTTGCACAGTACAGAATATTCTCAAGAATCCCCAAACAATATGAATTATGCTAAATTATAGCCTACGACGTCAAATATCCAAAAACCCATATTTAGGCGCATTCACATTAATAGTTATCTTATTTTAACTTAGATCTTTATTCCTAAGTTACGAATCCTTCTTTTCCTTTCAAGTCATAGATCGTGATATAAAATATGCCCCAAATCTAGATCTTAAAGGTTAATCATGTATTATGTCCTCACAATCAGATCTTGCACTATAACATGCATTAGATTCCCAATTTCAAGTCATATACTATCATATAATAATTCTTCTTCCAAATCACAGTCTATCATACATAGTATGCACTGATTCCAGATCTTAATTTACATCCTATGTTCTTTTCTCAAATCAGTCAAAGATCAGCCATGTCCAATTATGCATTATACATTATTTGTCCCAAAATTTAGCGTTCGTGCGTTAATCTCTTATGAGATTTGGCGCAGGCTCGTGGTAGCCTGGCTATAAACAAAAAGGAAGAAAAGAGGGAACATATACAGAACAGTCACAATAATATTAACAAGATAGATCCACAGAAAAGTATGCATAACCTCAGATCCAGATTCACAAAAATATCAAGATAATTATTTAATTTCATATCTGAAAATAACTGTACTCTCAAAAAGGGAACGATTCTAGTATTCTGGAATCTGTATTCTGACACTGAATAGCGCTCCCTTGATGTAGACTAGTTGTTTGTTTAATCCTATTCAGTTTGGAAGAAGATGCACTAGTTTTATCCTAGGTTTCCGCAGAGTTGCAACGCCATTGTTTTATTTTCTAAGAAGGAGAGAGCTATGAAGGCTAGAGAATAGTGTAGGAGATTTAGGTTTTGGCTTAGGGATATATTTATAGGCAAATAGAAGTGTCCAGGGCCTTAGATATTAACCTAGAACCAATCCAGACCATCTGAACAGCCAAAACCACGTCACATGCCAAAGAAAATCGGATCAGGGCCAAAATAGGTCGACCTGTAGGGGGGAGGTCGACCCCCCAGGTCGACCTTATGGTCGACCTGCCTACCTAGGTCGACCCCCAGGTTGATCCTAGTGTCGACTGGGTCCTAGGCGGGAAATTTCTCGCCCAACCTGCTTCTGGGTTCTGATTTTGAATTTCAAATTTTGAATTTATTTTCGAGCTGTTTTATATTTTCAGAAACTTCCGAAGGCCATAACTTCTTCATACAGAGTGCGATTGTAACACCCCACCTCCGCCAGGGTGGCTCTTGCAAGCAACTCTGACTTTGGTGGGGCGTTTTAAAACAAGGTAAGCATGCATAATGATATAACAAGGCATGACATGACATATATATATGTAAATAAACAGAGCAAGTAGATAGATAAAACAGCGGAAGAATTTTAAACCATTTCAAAAACAAGTCTGCTACATCATAATATCAATTTCCCAAATAAACAAGTCTAGTACATCATCTGAAACTGAAAAGGAAAACATAAAAGTAGCTATCCCCATAGTGTAAAAACCATAGCGAGCTCAAGTCCAAAGCATACATGAGCTATCCAAGAAAGCAGCTAAGATCCAAGCTAGGCTCCTGTATTCCCTCCCTGAGAACCTGGGGGGGGGGGGGAAACGGAAGAAAAGAGGCAAAAGAAAACAGGTCAGTCAAAAAGACCGAGTAAGCCCTGCTACGATCAGTCTATAAACTAATAAAGTTAACATCATGATGGAAACTGAGATGATCAACATACTGGCATGGTAAATTAACTACAAGATAGATAGAGGTGTCATCGCATAAACAAGGTTAAGTTTTGCACCACGGTGTACTAGCAAACCAACATAACAGGTATCGATCCCTTGGCCCAAGCTTTGACCCAATAACATGAAGTGACCTTAATATAAGGTCCAACCAAACGGTCTAGTCGATCGGCTCCCTATAAGCCTAACACGTCAAGTGTTGGTGTCCATACGGCCCACATATGGATGTAGTCAGACTGTGCTGGGTCCACCTTCGGATGTATCAAGCCCTCGGGTGTCAACCCCAGACACTGAAGCAATAGTGCACAGTCTAAGCCTACTGGTACCCGTGCCTCGAGTTTGTCCAATACCGGATTACGTGCACGTCCGTAGCCCGCCTGGACCCGCACCGCTGTACCACTCAGCCGTCGCTTTGGTCGCTTACATCAGTCCAGTAATCGTGCCCCGCCCTAGCCCAGCCTCTAGGGTTGTGATGATACCAAACTGGGATTACTGCTGGAACAGACCACGTTGCTAGGGTTTCCTAAGAGGGTTAAGTGCGATTTAACCCTTCACTAATCGTGGATTAAATTGGTTGAGTGTAACCAACAGTTCACAACTTAACCCCATTTCAATCCCTCAAACCCTCAAATGGATTAAATTGGTTAAGTGTAACCCCATTTCAATCCCTCAAACCCCCAAACGGATTAAATTGGTTAAGTGTAACCCCATTTCAATCCCTCGAATCCCCAAATGGTTAAGTATTAGTGGACCCTGACTTAACCCTAATCATGAGGCATTAATTAACTTAATTGTGCCTTAACCTCTCACATTAGACTTTGTTGCGGTTACTAGTTAAGCCGGGCGGGTCCGGGTAGCTTTACACCACAACTTGGTCTAACCTCGGGTCCAAGGTACACATGACCAACTTCTCACATTGGGTCCTATTGTTTGTAGCCACTAGTTAAGCCGGTAGGTTCCGGGTAGAATTACGCTACAAACTCAACCCAACCTCGAGTTGGCCACACTTATGTTTTCTAAGTGTCATGTCCACCATGTTTCCAAAACACATTACAAGTTCAACAAATACTTGGGTAGACCTAACTTAATAGGTAAATTCCCAAGGGGTAGACCTAACATAATAGGTAAATTTCCAAGCTCATGTTTTTATGTCCTGTAAGTTTACCCAACCCCAAACGCAATCCCATCGCTCACATATCGCAATAGCGCATAAAGGATAGAAAGAGGGAACTTGGCATAATTATGACATAAAAGTGTTAGAGCCACAAGTTCAACATGGTGGCATATGAAAGATTCATGTGTTCATACACTTGCATATTACATTTTTAGGCCCAAAAGCATGCATAACATGTTAACATGAACCACATGACCATCCCAAACTTGCATAAGCATACTTGCATACCATATGACAACTTTGCATATCAAACTTGCATAATAAAACTTGCATAACTTATGGCAACTTGCATATCATACTTGCATAACAAACTTGCATAACCAAACTTGCACAACATATGACACTTGCATATCATACTTGCATAAATAAACTTGCATAAACAAACTTGCACAACATATGACACTTGCATATCATACTTGCATAAATAAACTTGCATAACTTATTAAACTTGCAAATCATGGCATAGTGAACTTGCATAAACATGCATAACTTGTTAAACTTGCAAATCATGGCATAGTGAACTTGCATAAACATGCATAACTTGTTAAACTTGCAAATCATGGCATAGTGAACTTGCATAAACATGCATAACTTATTAAACATGCATAACATAGCATAGGGAACTCGCATAAGCATGCATAACTTATTAAACATGCATAACATAGCATAACGAACTCGCATAAGCATGCATAACTTATTAAACATGCATAAATCCCAACTTTCATCACATATTAACTTTAGAGTTTCTAAAATGAAGGTAAGAGGGCTTACTACGCTTATGCGAACTCAAATGAGTATAGCAAATGTAAGAAACCCCTTATGCAATAAAATAAAACCCCAAAATGCAAGCAAACTTGACCAAGACTCCTCCTTTATGATGATAATAGAGAAACAAGACTTTAATGCAAGTTAAGGAGGATCATACAAGCCTAAATATACTTGTATGCATGGAAATCTCTTAGGAATTTGTTTAGGAATTGTATGAAGAGAGTGGAGGCCATGAGAGTTTTGATTTTGACATAGTTTAGTTGCTAGAATGAATAATGAATGATTTAGGGTAGGTTAGGGTCTTATTTATAGATTAGGCTAGTGATTTAGACCATAGGATTAACCCTAGGTTGAATTAGGTCCATCAGATTTCGGAACTCTCTAGAACCAAGCCACAAGACCAGACCAAACCCAAAATGGTGCGCCAGGCAAAACTGCCCGGCCACCCTGTGTCGACAGGGCTGTCGACAGGGCTGTCGACACCCTGGGGACCCTGTCGACATGGGGGTCCTGGCGGGAATTTTCCCGCCTGCGCCAGTTTGCCCTAATTCCCACTTTTCAACTTGAAATTCCAATCTGTTTTTACTTAGGAATTTTCTGAAAACTTCGATGGGCCTTAACTGGGTCATACGGACTCCGATTTTCGAAAACTCGGACTCTATTTCGCGTATTTTTCCGAGACGAACGCAATGGCATAGCCCGTTTCCCTTGATTCAAATTTTAGAATTAAATTCTGCCTCGATCTATGTTATAACAGGTTATTGAAAATACGGGTTGTTACATTCTCCCCTCCTTAAAGGATTTCGTCCCCGAAATCTTCAAGTTAGGAAGAACATATCCTACCATCCAATCATCCATCTACTCAAAGCATCATCCACGAGCAATCATTGTCCTTACAAGATTCTAAATGCTGGATGAACATATGCAGAGGTGTGTGTATATGTACTTATCTAATGCAAATATCATCAATGCGAATTATGTTGGTGAAATGAATCCATATGTATGCAGTTCCTAACATAATGTATATCATCTATATGTGTGCACATAACATACACCCATATGCAACATCCATGTGATAACACACAATTTTCATCCCTGAATAAGCATAAACACTTATGCATATGTAATATGAGGAGTGTACGAGCCGATCTAGTGCCTAATTGTGTATAATGCATCCACGAGCAACCACTTGCAACCACTTGCAACCATCAAACATAACATGTCTCAAACACATGTTTCATCCAAAGGATTCTACCTAAGGTTCTCATGACAAGATAAACACGATAAGCTAGATAAACTAGATAAACATGGACAAGGAGATATGCTAAAAGAGATCTTAGAAGATAAACTCCTTTTTGGATTTCAGGAAATCCATTCAAACTCTGTCATATAGTACTAACCGCTGAGTCATAACTCCCTTATGGAGTTTACAACAGAAATAAGATCGAGAATGGGACCGAGAGGATATATACAAAAGATAACTTGCGAGCAAGCTCCACAGGAAAACAAGGATCAAGGATGCACTCTTAAAAAGAGATATGATGCGCGTATCTAGTCTTTATTGTTTTTAGTCACGTTTCCTTGAGCTTAACTCCACTGTGCTTTGACCGTCTTTTACATCATGATTTCTTGGCTTCCTAACTCCTATTTCCCAAATTCGAGTTGGAACTCATTTCATTATCGCCTCTCGTCTTCCCTTTCCACTTATTCTTCTTTCTGTATACTTGGCTTAAACATAACTGTAACCTCAAGATTTCATGCAAGCTCTCCAAAATTCACTCGTGAATCCTGGATCTCGTTTTCTTACTATAAAGTATTCCACGCAGCAGAACTTTTCTTGAAAATACCAATCCACGTTGCCAATTTCCCTTACAAACGTGATTTTGTATAACTCATGCTTAATCGAAATGAACCATCCGCCTATGAGTGATAGGCCATACCTAGATTCAGTTGCCTACCCATGGCTTCCTGTAGGCTATTTCAAAACTGGCCAACTTCTTGAGGGTAAACCGTTGCTAACCATGATGCAGTCCTCTCGCTCTTCACCGAACTGAAATGAGCACTCTTCGTGAGTCTACCTATTATGACCCACATACCCGTATTCCTTTCTTTGATCTAGGTAGTCCATCCACATAATCTATCGAGATGTTTTCACACTTCCCGTGCGGAACCTCCAATGGAGGTAATGGCCCACTGGGCTTCTATGACTTGGCCCTAACCTGGTGGCACAATATGCATCCTGAGACCAACTCGGCCACCTCCTCGAGTGATGCTCATCTTCAAGAACCTTCTTTACCAAGTCTTCCACTCGAGGAGCACATAATCTCTCATCGCGCCTTAGTCATCCCTTATCATCTATAATATATCTAGCGAGATGACTTAACATCTCGCCTCGAATCAACTGGTCCATGTTCTTGACTAACTGCGGGTCTTCTTCCTGTGAAACCCCCTTCCTGATCCAGAAGAGTAAGTCTAAGCTCAGGGAATGCTAACTAACTAGCCAAACGGAGGAAGCTTATTACTTCAATTGCCCTCCTCAGGGTTTTCCGGTCTTAAACCGCAACCACTTTAGCGGAATCCACCGCTAAGCCTTACTTAGGAACTATGTGCCTATGAAATTCAACTTCTTTCCTCCAAAGTGACATTTGGAGAACTTGTCCTTCAACTGGTGGCTCTAAGCGTATCCATCACCTCCTTGAGGTGTCTCGCATGCTCTTCCTCGTTCTTTTAAGGAGATCAAAATATCGTCTATGACGACTACGACAAACTTGTTCAAGGACTCCCTAAACACCCTACCCATCAAGTTAATATGCGGGTGAATTAGTCAAACCAAATAGCATGACTAGCCATTCTAAAAATCCATCTAGAGTCCTAAACGCAGTCTTGTCAATTCCATCCTCAGCCATCCTAAGCTGATGGAATCCGGTAGCTAGATCAAAAGAAAACAGATGCTCCTACAAGCTGATCAAACAAATCATCAATCCTTGGTAACGGTTGTCTATTCTTCTCAAGATAATCAACACATAAGCGAAGCAAACTGTCCACCTTAGTAACAAATACTACTGGAGCACCCTACTCAAAAATGCTTCGTCTCAGGAAGTTCTTCTCAAGCAACTCCTTGACTTGCTTTCTTAACTCTCATCTCGTGAGGTCATGCGCCTAACCGGCCACGAAACTGGCTTGGTATTACCAACCAGATAATGCGGAAATCTATCCCACGTCCAGGGTAACCCCTTCACTTTACCCAAGATATCAGGATATTCTCGGACCACCCTCACAGATTGCAAACTATCGATAGACGAGTCGAGGGATTTCAAGATAACATAACATGACGGGACCCATAGGGTTACTAGAAATTTCTAGGGTATTACCGAGGCGGATCATGAGCCTCACAACCCTATGCACAAAAACCAAGAATGGCTCCAAAATAGGACAACCATTCCATGCCCAAAACCAACCCATATCCCCTGAAACCGAGAATATAAGCATCCCACGAGAATTCTATACTCAGGATAGAAATTTTCAAATCCACCCAGACCACAGACAATTGGGCGGAACCCCCAATTGGATTTGAAACACATATGGGATCATCAACTAGGCTAGTACTTAGGTGCAAACTTTCAACTAGATCAGATGAAATAAAACTATGCGATGTGCCAGAATCAAACAAAGTACGAACAGGGAAAATCTGAAAATGTGAACAAGACTTCCAACAGAAACACTACCTCTATCATGAGCTGGAAGAACGGTGTTGAGGGGATGAACTCGCCCTCCAGATAGTCCCGCACACTGAGTCTGACCTTGCCCTTGTTTCCTCGGGCAATCCTTGCTGAGATGTCCAGACTCACCACAATGAAAGCATTCGCCCCGTTTTCTCTTCTTCTTCCCACATTCCCTGGATATATGTCCAACTTTACCACAGAAGTTGCATTTCCTATTCTCTCTTGGCTTGTCCTTGCGGTTGTTGTTATTCTTGCCTCGTTTCCCGGATTTTACCCTCTTGCCTTGAGACTCATTCGCCTTGGCCTCTTTCTTGTCATTGTTATCTTCTTCTTGAAGTAGGGCCGTATTCACCAAATTCTCGAAAGTCGCCCCCAAGGGTATATGAGACATGGCCAAACCATGTAATGGCTCGTTTAATCCTAGAGCAAAGTGTAGGGCCTTCTTCTGAGCTGTATTAACCGAGTCTAAATCGACCCGAGCCAGTTGATTGAACTTATCTATGTATTCCCTAATAGTCATGTCCCCTTTCTTTAGTGATAAGAACCTCAGTCCAAACCTTCCTCTAAAATCATCCCAAGTCTCAATTGGCCTAGTAGCGGTGGTGACTACCCACCAACGTGCAGCTTCTTCCTTTAGCAACCATACTGCTAATAAAACCTTCCTGCGGTCACTTATATCAAAGGTGGCTAAAAGATCTTCGGTCTCTTTCAACCAATTCCTTGCCTCTACAAAAGTCTCTGTTCCACTAAAATTCTTGCCACCCATCATCTTAAAGTTCTTACAAGTTTCCGCAAACTCCGTTTGTGGAGGCTGAGGGGGAAGAGGAACATCAGCTACGGGAGGAGGAGGAGGAACAGCGGCCTCGACTGGAAAGACAACATTAGAGACACCCGGGACCGGTGCCGTGACTTCCAAGTACCGACGAAACCAATCGGGTATTGTTACTCCATCGGGCAAGATGAGATTATCAGACATGCTGGAAACGAAAAGAAAAGAGTTCAAACGAGGGGTCAAAGGATAATGCTAATGGCTTTTGGGGAATAGCCTTTTAAAAAAAACTAGACTTTTCTTTTGAAAATACTTTATACTTGGTTTTGAAAATAGTTTTTCAAAAGTTTTAAAAACCTTTTTATCCCTTCTCGTAAACCTGGCTCTGATACCAAATGTAACACCCCACCTCCGCCAGGGTGGCTCTTGCAAGCAACTCTGACTTTGGTGGGGCGTTTTAAAACAAGGTAAGCATGCATAATGATATAACAAGGCAGGACATGACATATATATATGTAAATAAACAGAGCAAGTAGATAGATAAAACAGCGGAAGAATTTTAAACCATTTCAAAAACAAGTCTGCTACATCATAATATCAATTTCCCAAATAAACAAGTCTAGTACATCATCTAAAACTGAAAAGGAAAACATAAAAGTAGCTATCCCCAAAGTGGAAAAACCATAGCGAGCTCAAGTCCAAAGCATACATGAGCTATCCAAGAAAGCAGCTAAGATCCAAGCTAGGCTCCTGTATTCCCTCCCTGAGAACCTGGGGGGGGGGGAGAAACGGAAGAAAAGAGGCGAAAGAAAACAGGTCAGTCAAAAAGACTGAGTAAGCCCTGCTACGATCAGTCTATAAACTAATAAAGTTAACATCATGATGGAAACTGAGATGATCAACATACTGGCATGGTAAATTAACTACAAGATAGATAGAGGTGTCATCGCATAAACAAGGTTAAGTTTTGCACCACGGTGTACTAGCAAACCAACATAACAGGTATCGATCCCTTGGCCCAAGCTTTGACCCAATAACATGAAGTGACCTTAATATAAGGTCCAACCAAACGGTCTAGTCGATCGGCTCCCTATAAGCCTAACACGTCAAGTGTTGGTGTCCATACGGCCCACATATGGATGTAGTCAGACTGTGCTGGGTCCACCTTCGGGTGTATCAAGCCCTCGGGTGTCAACCCCAGACACTGAAGCAATAGTGCACAGTCTAAGCCTACTGGTACCCGTGCCTCGAGTTTGTCCAATACCGGATTACGTGCACGTCCGTAGCCCGCCTGGACCCGCACCGCTGTACCACTCAGCCGTCGCTTTGGTCGCTTACATCAGTCCAGTAATCGTGCCCCGCCCTAGCCCAGCCTCTAGGGTTGTGATGATACCAAACTGGGATTACTGCTGGAACAGACCACGTTGCTAGGGTTTCCTAAGAGGGTTAATTGCGATTTAACCCTTCACTAATCGTGGATTAAATTGGTTGAGTGTAACCAACAGTTCACAACTTAACCCCATTTCAATCCCTCAAACCCTCAAATGGATTAAATTGGTTAAGTGTAACCCCATTTCAATCCCTCAAACCCCCAAACGGATTAAATTGGTTAAGTGTAACCCCATTTCAATCCCTCGAATCCCCAAATGGTTAAGTATTAGTGGACCCTGACTTAACCCTAATCATGAGGCATTAATTAACTTAATTGTGCCTTAACCTCTCACATTAGACTTTGTTGCGGTTACTAGTTAAGCCGGGCGGGTCCGGGTAGCTTTACACCACAACTTGGTCTAACCTCGGGTCCAAGGTACACATGACCAACTTCTCACATTGGGTCCTATTGTTTGTAGCCACTAGTTAAGCCGGTAGGTTCCGGGTAGAATTACGCTACAAACTCAACCCAACCTCGAGTTGGCCACACTTATGTTTTCTAAGTGTCATGTCCACCATGTTTCCAAAACACATTACAAGTTCAACAAATACTTGGGTAGACCTAACTTAATAGGTAAATTCCCAAGGGGTAGACCTAACTTAATAGGTAAATTCCCAAGCTCATGTTTTTATGTCCTGTAAGTTTACCCAACCCCAAACGCAATCCCATCGCTCACATATCGCAATAGCGCATAAAGGATAGAAAGAGGGAACTTGGCATAATTATGACATAAAAGTGTTAGAGCCACAAGTTCAACATGGTGGCATATGAAAGATTCATGTGTTCATACACTTGCATATTACATTTTTAGGCCCAAAAGCATGCATAACATGTTAACATGAACCACATGACCATCCCAAACTTGCATAAGCATACTTGCATACCATATGACAACTTTGCATATCAAACTTGCATAATAAAACTTGCATAACTTATGGCAACTTGCATATCATACTTGCATAACAAACTTGCATAACCAAACTTGCACAACATATGACACTTGCATATCATACTTGCATAAATAAACTTGCATAAACAAACTTGCACAACATATGACATTTGCATATCATACTTGCATAAATAAACTTGCATAAACAAACTTGCACAACATATGACACTTGCATATCATACTTGCATAAATAAACTTGCATAACTTATTAAACTTGCAAATCATGGCATAGTGAACTTGCATAAACATGCATAACTTGTTAAACTTGCAAATCATGGCATAGTGAACTTGCATAAACATGCATAACTTGTTAAACTTGCAAATCATGGCGTAGTGAACTTGCATAAACATGCATAACTTATTAAACATGCATAACATAGCATAGTGAACTCGCATAAGCATGCATAACTTATTAAACATGCATAACATAGCATAACGAACTCGCATAAGCATGCATAACTTATTAAACATGCATAAATCCCAACTTTCATCACATATTAACTTTAGAGTTTCTAAAATGAAGGTAAGAGGGCTTACTACGCTTATGCGAACTCAAATGAGTATAGCAAATGTAAGAAACCCCTTATGCAACAAAATAAAACCCCAAAATGCAAGCAAACTTGATCAAGACTCCTCCTTTATGATGATAATAGAGAAACAAGACTTTAATGCAAGTTAAGGAGGATCATACAAGCCTAAATATACTTGTATGCATGGAAATCTCTTAGGAATTTGTTTAGGAATTGTATGAAGAGAGTGGAGGCCATGAGAGTTTTGATTTTGACATAGTTTAGTTGCTAGAATGAATAATGAATGATTTAGGGTAGGTTAGGGTCTTATTTATAGATTAGGCTAGTGATTTAGACCATAGGATTAACCCTAGGTTGAATTAGGTCCATCAGATTTCGGAACTCTCTAGAACCAAGCCACAAGACCAGACCAAACCCAAAATGGTGCGCCAGGCAAAACTGCCCGGCCACCCTGTGTCGACAGGGCTGTCGACAGGGCTGTCGACACCCTGGGGACCCTGTCGACATGCCTGTCGACATGGGGGTCCTGGCGGGAATTTTCCCGCCTGCGCCAGTTTGCCCTAATTCCCACTTTTCAACTTGAAATTCCAATCTGTTTTTACTTAGGAATTTTCTGAAAACTTCGATGGGCCTTAACTGGGTCATACGGACTCCGATTTTCGAAAACTCGGACTCTATTTCGCGTATTTTTCCGAGACGAACGCAATGGCATAGCCCGTTTCCCTTGATTCAAATTTTAGAATTAAATTCTGCCTCGATCTATGTTATAACAGGTTATTGAAAATACGGGTTGTTACAGCGATTTACGCAAACTCGAACTCTATTCCAAGCAGAATTTCAAGACAAACGCAATGGAATAACCCATTTCCCTTAATCATTTTGTTACAATTTAATTATTCTCTGATTTATCACTCTTATTTTCATAGAAAATACGTGGTGTTACTTTCTCCCATCCTTAAAGGATTTCGTCCCCGAAATCTTCAAGTTAAGAAGAATGTGTCCTACCATTCGAGCACCCATCTACCCAACCATCATCCACAAGCATCTATTGTCCTTAGAAACTTCTAATGTTGTATGAATATATGCAATAGTGTGTGTATATGTTCCTCATCTAATGCAAAGATTAGGCGGTCCACTGATTCAATTGACCTCCTTAATGCGAATTATGTCAGTGCCATGAGTCCAACCTGTATGAAATTTTCCTATTTGATACATATCATTTCTATATGAGTGCACAACCGTTCATTCATATGCAACATCCATGTGCTGAGTCAACCATTTTTCATCCATAAAAATTAAAAAATGCACATGCATCCATATGTAGTATGAGAGTGTTTTTGGGCCGATCTAGTGCCTAGTGTGTGTATATGCATCCACGAGCAACCACTTGCATCCACTTCCAACCATCAAACATAACATGTCTCAAACACATGTTTACACCCATTAGTTTCTACCTAAAGGTCGAAGATTCGGTCGATAGGATAAAGTCGAGTGATAGAAGCAAGTACAATTAAAACAAAAGCTAGGTTCCCATTAGACATTGGTTTAAGAGAATAACCCTCTAAGTATCAACCCCGAAGACCGAAATCAACATCAAATTAACACTCCGAGAATCACTCCTATTAAACAAATGTCCAACTGGAAATCTACTTCACACTTTGAGTAAAAACCCCTATTCTTTTCAGAAATATTCAGATACCTACAGACTACTGATACAGATCAGATTACCAAATGATTCTTAGGAAACTAAGCATGATAAAAACCCAAAATATATGCATTATAGTCAACTTAACGCCCAACACAGATACCCTCAAACCCCAACTTATCACAAACAGATGAGTCGTAACCCTCATGGGGTTTGAGACTATAGCAGAATCAGAAACAAGACTAGTATTAAAGTGCAGAGTTTCAATTACAGAATCAAAATGCCAGAATCAGAAAGAGATTTTAACTCCACAATCAGATAAGGAAATTAAACCTTCTACATAAAGTTTTCCTATTTCTATCTTATCCACGAGCCTCGAGGGTATTCGCCTGCCCTCCAGAAGTTGGTCCTGCCCTCTGCCCTTATCCTCGTTTCTTTGGGCAGTCCCTAGTGAAGTGCCCCATTTCTCCACGGTTGAAGCAAGTGCCCTTCCTTTTTCTGCAATCCTTGTTCAGATGGGTTGAGCTTCCACAAGTAAAGCACTTCTTCTCCTTCTTGTCTTCAGACTTCTCATCCTTCTTTTGTGTTTCCTTTTTGGGCCCCGCCTTCTTGTTCTGTGGTCCTTCAAGCTTTTCTTCTTTCTTCTCACTTTTGGTTTCCTCTTCATGCATCAATGCCATGTCAACTAATTTCTCGAAGGTAGCTCCCACAGGAATGTGGGACATTGCCAATCCGTGAAGCGGCTCGTTCAAACCTTTAGCAAACCTTAGTGCCTTCTTATGCGGTGTATTTACCAAATCTAAGCCGAATCTTGCCAACTGATTAAACTTGTTGACGTACTCTTTCACTGATAAATTCCCCTGCTTCAACGCCAAGAACCTCTCTACGTATAGACTCTCTTCCGCTCATGAGAGAAACTTCATCTCGAACCTATGCCTGAAATCCGTCCATCTCTCTACCGGACGCTCTCCATTTGTGACTTCCTACCAAAAAGAAGCATCGTCCTTAAGCAACCATACCACCAACTGTATCTTCTGCCTATCGTCCGCCTCGAAGATAACGAACAAATCCTCAGTTTCTTTGAGCTAGTTCCTTGCCTCCACGAAGGATTCAGTTCCGTTAAAGTTCTTCCCACCCATGGCTTGAAAGTCTCTACATATCTTCGGGAAAGTATTCACGCGCGGAGGAGGAGGAGGAGGAACCGCGACAGCTAGGGGAGGAGGGACATTTCATGGGCCCGAATCATTAGCCCTAGATTTTAGGTACCTCCTGAACCAGCCAGGTATTGGTGCGCCCTCCGGAAGGTTAAGATCCCTAGACATGCTGAAACGAAAGAAAAGGAAAGATTCAAAACAAAGGACAGAAAGATAGGCTATGGCATTGGGGATTATTTTTTTTAAAATAAACTCTACTTTCGAAAATACTTCCTTTTTAAACCTTTTTGAAAATAGTTTTCAAAAACTTTTTATCCAATCTGGTAACCTTCAGCTCTGATACCAAGTGTAACACCCCACCTCCATTAAGGTCACTCGCAAAGGGAATGCCTTAACTTTGGTGGAGCGTTTTTAGTAGACAAAACAGAAATTTACAAGGCTGATAAAGTAGTACTTGAAAAATTTATAACTTTATTATAACAGAAACAGAAATGAGTTTGGTTACATCTTTCAAAATCACAATATCGGAATTTAAGTATATAAATATCGTTATTGTACAAAATCCTTCAGAATGCATAGTTTTCAAAGACATAATCCCCAATATAAATTGCCATGGAAAGATAGAGCCAAAGCCAAGCAATACTTCAAACACTTTAAGCAGAGAGAATCTGAATCAAGCTCATATGTTTCCACCCTAAAAACCTAGGGAGGGGGGAAATGGAAAGAAAAGAGGCGAAACAAACTAGGTCAGACATAAGTCTGGTGAGTCCAGTGACTTTCAGCATATAAACAGATAATAGTATCATGACATGTAAATAAAACTGGATGAGAGATAACCGTAATAGGAATAGCAGGTTAACAGAAGAAACGGAATGATATAGGCTAAGCTAAGCTTCTTACTTAGTTTTTACTTCTCTGCGCAAATACTAGTATAACAGGATTAGGTGTTACCCTAATGTCTAAACTGAAAACAGAAACGGAAACAGAATAATCTTTACAGAAACAGAATAATCTTTACAGAAACAGAATGCTAGTAATGGGCCTTTACCATCCGAACAGAGGCATACGGTACGGAAACAGAATGCTAATAATGGGCTTTTACCACCCCAACAGACAGAAGGCATGGAACAGAATACTAATAATGGCCCTTTACCACCCAAACAGACAGAAGGTACGGAAACAGAATCAGAAACGGAATCCGAGACGGAAACAGATTAATCCTTATGGAAACATAACGTTAGAATTAGGTGTACACTAGTAATGGGCCTTTACCACCCGAACAGACGGTACCACGCAGAAACAGACAGGTGTTGCCACCCAACAGAAACAGACGGTACCCACGGAATAGACAGAACTAGGTGTACCATAAGTCCTACCCCCAAATGATCGACTCCCTAATACATAAATACCCTGTGTCGGCCTTACAGTAGGGTGTATCACTTCCTAAAGTGGCAACCTATTGGCACAGACCTATTTACAGATGTTACGGTGTCTTACATCCTCAGAGAAGACCGGATCCATGCACGCACATGACCCGGTTGGAACGCCATCAACACCCCTCTCCATTATCAGAATGAACCGCTTATAATCAGTTCAGTAAGCGTGCCCGGACCCCTACATAGCGTGGGGTCAAAGTTTTGATACCAGAAAGGGTTACTGACTAATATGGGTTCCACACAACAGATGACACAAGTAATTCCCCTCCGAACCTTGTGTCCCCAGACTAACAGATTTCAGATTAGCTTGTTTACAGATTTCAGACAGAGTTCAGATTACTAGTTCACAAATCAGACAATCAAGTTAACAAGTTTTCAGCTAATAGATCAGATGTACGGATTTAACAAACTTACAGATTGCCTAACTTTATATTAGGCCTACAGATTCACGAAATGGGTTTGTTAGATTCATCAGTCCAGTTAGTTTAACCCTATCCACCCAACATGTTTTAGACATCATATTTATCTCGGATTTGCATTAATTAAATATTAATGCACAGTCCTCTTACATCAGGCTGGTAGCTTGTGGCCGCTGGATATGTCAGGCGGTTCCGGGCAGACTTCTGCCACAAGCCAGACCTAACCTCGTGTCTAAGCATATTTTATTTATGCCTACGACCTCTCACATTAGACTGACAGTTTGCGGTTGCTGGTTAAGCCGGTTGGTTCCGGGCAGGCTTCTACCGCAAACAGAGTCTAACCTCGTGTCATAGCCATTTTATTCCAATACAGATTACACAGATATAAGACTAATTATGTCCATTTAACAGATTAAACTTCTTTTACAGGTTACAACAGATTAATCAGATTTCCATGTTTTTACTCAATCTTAGATCGAGCCTACGGATTTTCGTACCCAAATTACAACTATTTATCTTTCAACAGATTAGGCAACTCAACAGATTTAGCAGATTAGGCAATTCAACAGATTTATCAGATAACAGATTTAGCAGATTAGGCAATTCAACAGATTTAGCAGATAACATATTTAGCAGATTAGGCAATTCAACAGATTTAGCAGATAACAGATTTAGCAGATAAGGCAATTCAACAGATTTAGCAAGTAACAAATTTAGCAGATTAGGCAATTCAACAGATTTAGCAGGTAACAGATTAGGCAATTCAACAAATTTAGCACGTAACAGATTACGCAACTCAATAGATTTAGCAGATAACAGATTTAGCGGATTAGGAAATTCAACAGATTAAACATTTCTAAAATTCTATTTACATATCTTGCCTAATCATAAATTAAGCCTAACCTTATATGCCCAAATCATGGTCATAATTCATAATACAACCTATGCCCAAATTTTAGTTAAGCTTTGCACAGTACAGAATATTCTCAAGAATCCCCAAACAATATGAATTATGCTAAATTATAGGCTATGATGTCAAATATCCAAAAACCGATATTTAGGCGCATTCACATTAATAGTTATCTTATTTTAACATAGGTCTTTATTCCTAAGTCACAAATCCTTCTTTTCCTTTCAAGTCATAGATCGTGAAATAAAATATGTTCCAAATCTAGATCTTAAATTTTAATCATGTATTATGTCCTCACAATCAGATCTTGCACTATAACATGCATTATATTCCAAATTTTAAGTCATATGCTATCATATAATAATTCTTCTTCCAAATCACAGTCTATCATACATAGTATGCACTGATTCCAGATCTTAATTTACAACCTATGTTCTTTTCTCAAATCAGTCAAAGATCAGCCATGTCCAATTATGCATTATCCATTATTTGTCCCAAAATTTAGCGTTCGTGCGTTAATCTCTTATGAGATTTGGCGCAACCTCGTGGTAGCCCGGCTATAAACAAAAAGGAAGAAAAGACGGAACAGATACAGAACAGTCACAATAATATTAACAAGATAGATCTACAGAAAAGTATGCATAACCTCAGATCTAGATTCACAAAAATGTCAAGATAATTATTAAATTTCATATCTGAAAATAACTGTACTCACAAAAAGAAAACTTTCTTGTATTCTAGAATATGTATTCTGACACTGAATAGCGCTCCCTTGATGTAGACTAGTTTTTCTTTTAATCCTATTCAGTTTGGAAGAAGATGCACTAGTTTTATCCTAGGTTTCAACAGAGTAGCGACGCCGTTGTTTTATTTTCTAAGAAGGAGAGAGCTATGGAGGCCAGAGAATAGTGTAGGAGATTTAGGTTTTGGCTTAGGGATATATTTATAGGCGAATAGAAGTGTCTAGGGCCTTAGATATTAACCTAGAACCAATCCAGACCATCAGAACAGCCAAAACCACGTCACACGCCAAAGAAAATCGGATATGGGCCAAAACAGGTCGACCTGTAGGGGGGAGGTCGACACTAAGGTTGACCCCCAGGTCGACCCTATGGTCGACCTGCCTACCCAAGTCGACCCCCAGGTCGACCCTAGTGTTGACCTGGGTCCTGAGCGGGAAATTTCCCGCCTAGCCTGCTTCTGGGTTCTGATTTTGAATTTCGAATTTTGATTTTATTTTTGAGCTATTTTATATTTTCAGAAACTTCCGAAGGCCATAACTTCTTCATACGGAGTCCGATTTACGCAAACTCGGACTCTATTCCAAGCAGAATTTCGAGATGAACGCAATAGAGTAACCCGTTTCCCTTAATTATTTTGTTACAATTTAATTATTCTCTGATCTGTCACTCTTATTTTCACAGAAAATACGGGGTGTTACAGCTTCGAAATGTGAAAACATAGGACGGAGGTATGCCTTTACAAAATTTTCATATTTTCATATTTGCATTATGTCTAATTATTAAGTAAACTTATCATATGTGTGAAATATGCGTCTGCATTATCAATATTTTGATTTATTAACGAACCTGTTGTTTACTTGTGTTTGTTAGACTGCATAGACGGTTGCAAAAATTTAACTCATGCTGTAGAAATTTTACAAAAATCAGAAATGGATGTAATAACTATTGGTTTTATATGTGAACACTTTCTTGTCGGTGTATATTTGACTTGTTACAACCTCTCTTATATATATGAATTTAAAGGTACCAACGGTCAAGCATCAATAAGATATTTTAAAGAAATATTTACGTATGTACTTTGTAATGCAATGCAATTTAATACCTATGGAGTTAATGTTTTTGAGTAGTCATCCCGGGGCCTGAGGGGAGGGAGATGTTGGTGTACATATGAGGTGTGACGACCCCAAACTCCCGTTCCACGGTGGCAAGGGTAATCTTTGGAATATAACACATAAACAAATAACAGCAGAATAGAAATATATAAATACACCAGATAATGTACAACATAATAAACTGGATAAATACTAATCATCAGAGTTACACAGTATAACAGGATTATACTTAGTACAAAATACAGTTTCAGCTTTACATAAAATGTCTGCAGCGGAATCAAAACATAATATATAAAACAGGAGATGAACAACATAAAAAGAAAGAAGTGATAGATTACATCTTCAGCTTCAGAGCTATCTAGAGAGATCCTACTAAAACCTGAATACAAGGCTGCCCCTGTAGAAAATAGGGCACCCGAGTTTGCAAGTGAAACAAACTACGAGTCAATCATGGGATTGGTATGAGAAATCTGCTTAACTTATTTAAACATCGCAATGATTTTTACAAAAATGAAGCCATTGTAAGACTCAGTTCCCATCACACAATGCAACGCAAACCGGAGGATAGAGTTTTACCTTATAATGGCTAAACATGCTTGATACGAATAAAACAAAAGCATTTGATATTATTACTAGTGTTTATATGTTTCAAAAATAATTTCAATCATAAGTATCAATCATAAATGGCATAAATGCCCCATACCACTATGTCGCCAAATATAGGTTTACAGTCAAAACTGCACGATGTCATATTTGGAAATTGGACTTCTGTCATGAACCAAGGCAAGGAATCGTCCCTATCGCTTCGAGACAATCTATCCTATGTCTTAGGCAAGTACTCTGTCAAGCCTTTGGCTCATCAGGGCCGGTCCACACGGAGTGGATTAAAATGCCTGAACACCGTGTTTCCCCGCCCTATGGGGCGTAAACTGGTCATATCCCGACCAAACCATCGGCTCTGCAGAGACCAAAATAACTGAGGTGCCTCACTATCCATCATCCACATAAGTAAAATGCCCGGGCGTGTAAAACCCAAAACACCACTCCTAGTTAGAAGGAAATGCATGTCTCCCTGATGTCCTCTTCCGTTTCTGGCTCATACCGGGGTGTGAGGCTCGCGTATCAATGTTAAACACAAAGCTAGCTATTTATAGCCATGCTTAGATCATCAACTACAAGGCCTTGCTTTTCAACAAAATCCTTGATCACAGCATCTCTGCATGCCACGTTGTCAAGTTACAACGTCAGACACACATCCATTTACAAGTCCGTTCTGGGTCTGAAGGAAACCGGAGGCACCGTATTCCTCGTCCCATATGTCCAATACAGGAGAGAGGCCCTCGCCCATCCGAACGATCAACAAGTACGTCCAAACAACCACCACTATAACCCCTTCAGGGCAGCAACTCCCATCAAAGGTATCAGTAGCCATCCATTCGATGTGAAGATCATCGGTCTTGCACCGTCTTCATATCTTCGACTTCTAATCATCGATTAATTATTTGAAATGATATTTAACTCGGCCTTTTCAAATAATTCACGTATATTTAGAATTCAAATCAATTCATTTCCTTGGTTAAATTATTTGACATCAATAGTTCAGTTCATTAATGTAATTTTCACCTCAAACACATTCAATCATCAAATATCCAATAAATCGAGTAAATTCGGTTTATTTCCATTCCATATCGTTTATAATATTTTATAATGATTTATCGCTATTTTTATGTATTTAAAAATAGCCCATTTATTTAAAAGACACTTCAGGCCATAACGCGGTCATGGCGCTGTTTTTCTTTAGATTTGATTTACGCATATCTGAAAATCTAGCCATTGGATCTTTACAAATTTTATATCATTAGAAAGATCTTTTCAAAGCGGACCCAACTGTTCCAATTTTGGGAAAATCAGACAGTCGGATCTCCCGATACAATCATTTAAAATTACGATTTCTAAATACAAACTACAACGTCATTATTCAATTTACTTTAATAATATTTATATGTATATAAATATAATTCATTCTGGCGCTGTTTTCATTCCGATTTGAATTAAACATTTCACACAATCTAACCATTGGATCTTTACAAATTTGATATCGTTGGAATGATATTTTCAAAGCGAACCCAACGGTTTCAGTTTCGAGGAAATCCGACGGTCGGATTTCTCGGTATAATCGTTTAAAATCACGATTCCAAACCATGAACTGCAGCTTAGTTATTCGTTTTAATTTAATTATATATATAATCCGTTCTTCCATTTTCATACCATTTTCATTTCACACATGTGGTAAAAATAATATTTTTAGCCAACAAATATTCATTTCAACACATGACTACTTTTAACACTTCATATATATAATAAAAAGGTGATTTTTATTGTTAAAACAATTTATTTCAAACATGAATATTTTTAGCAATTCATATATATAATAAAAATGTGATTTTTATTGTTTAAACAATTTATTTCAAACATGAATATTTTGTATCCTTCGTATATACAATAAAAATGTTATTTTTATCGTTCAAACAATTTATTTCAAACATGAATAATTTTTTATCAACACATGAATATATTTCAGAAAATTTTGGCAGCATAACGGTAGGGTAGTTAAAACCGGCACCGTCCCGAGTATGGCTCCTCACTCTACCTTAAAGCCTCACAGCTTTTGACAAGGGGGATTTCAATAATCTAGTTCGTACGCAGACGAATTTTCCCACAAACTAATCCTATTTGGTTTCAACCACAATCAATCATATCAACCATTCACATTTGTCAACCAAATTTCACGTCAACCAAAATCCAAACAATCACAACCAATATATATTGTCCATGGTCTGTGGACGAGGGGAGTATATATATAGATATACGTATATAAATATATTTCAATTTCGTTTCAACTCCATTCAATGCACATATGATTTTTACAACGAATATATTACTTATACATCGCACACATAATTTATACAACGCTTATACATGAGGTGTACAACGCTTATATAACTTATACATCGATTATATAATTTATACATCGCCATTCCATATCGTTTATAATTTAGAAATCTCACATTGGGTTCCACTCCTCCAAAAGTTGTAGGAAGCTCTAAAAATTCTCCGGTCTCTTCTAGAATGTAGAAGACGTCGCCACGAGTCCAATGCCTCTTATTTCACTGGATTTCGACCACATAACAAAATGATATGATTTTTATAAGTTTGTAATGCTTTTATTTGTCCAAACAAGTTTAAATAAACCAAAGCCGTACCTTTCAGCAAATGATTCCAAACTAGGTTTGGATTTTTCACCCGAACCGTGAAGCGATGCGAGGATCGAACTATGCAGTGTTGAAGGAGGAGAATAGGCGTGCTGGCGCCAGGAGTGCGGTCCACTTCGGTGCCTGGATCATCGACGGCAGCAGGTTAAAGGCTCGGACTTTGGGGGCTTCGATCTTGATGTAAACAGCACGGTGGAGGGCGAATCCTGTATGGATTTGAAGCTGGAGGAGAGGTCTACAAAATTCTCCAAAGGGCCATGGGTTTTTATTGGGTGGATCGCGCGAAACGGAGGAGAGAAGATGGGAGGTGGTTTCTTTCCGTTCGTTAGGTCTCGGGGAGAGAGAAAATCGAGTTTTTCTTTTTTAAATTAATGAATGGAATTTTCTGATTTGCCAATATTTATACAAATTCCAAAAATATCTGTTTCTCCTAAAGAACTCCAGTTCAAACCCAAGGACTGTCGCCCCTAGCTAAATACCCCTTTTCCGGACATAATGGAATACATTTCATTGGCCCATTCGACTGTTTCAGTCAGTTTTTCTTCAAATTAAAGCATAAAACATTCAAAATATGGATTTGAACGTACATTTCAATTTGCTGGGGCCACATACTGATCCCAAAAATTCCAGAAAAATAAATCTAGCTGTGTTTGGATGGTACGGTCCCAACAAAACTAGTTTTGTTGAATTCAGAGATCGTTTGAAAAATGGCCATTTTCTGGTCAATCCAAATTGACTAAATTAACCAAACACATTTTCCTTTGCCACGCTCATATATTAAATCCAAAAATTATGGAATTTGAAACCTAGCAATAATTTGACATTCCGGATCCAACAAAAGTGGTTTCGTCGAAAACGGAGGTCGTTTGCAAAATGTCTATTTTCACAGGCTATATTTATTCCATAGCGACCTTTCTGAAAATTCATTTGGCCATAACTTTTGATTCCCGCTATGAAATCTCGCTTTTTCAGATTCGTTAGAAAGATATTCCCAAACAAATTTAAATATGGTTTCACTAAAATCCGTTTTATTTTGCATCCTGTACAGTCAGTCAAAGTTCGAATTCAAATTTTCAAACTGCCGCGCCATTTCAAGCCTTGTTTTATCATTAAAATAAATATATTCACTATAACTTCAATCCAAATAGATTTTTGGTCATTATTATTTAAAATAATTTATTTTAAATATTCAAAATTCATTAAAAACAGCCAAATTAAAAGTTTTAAATTGGTTCTGATTTTCTGGGTTGTTACAGTCTCCCCCACTTAAAATCTTTTCGTCTCCGAAAAGGAACGAATCTGAAAGTTGTTTGACTAACCAACTCAACTTCCATTCTGGCTTCCATTCTTCAACTTTTCAGTTTCTAAGAATTTGCAAATTCTTAAAAAATTTGGCTAACACCCTAAATTTTCGAAAAATTTCGCCATAACCTCCTTTGTACGGGGAGGGGTTTGGAAATTTATTGGGTCGTATTCGGTACCCAATAAATCCTAAAAAGCATAAACATATTTATAGTGATATATTCCAGTATCCACAAGGGAGTGTGTATAGATCATAACTCTAGAGAATAAATTCTCGTCACCCTATAAATGGTTTTTGTGCCTTAATGACTAGAGATACGTGTTTATTGTCGTCTCCAGACTTGTGTGGGGTTTTTATTAATCTGGAAATTTACCGTTATATTTTATATAGTCCATACCAGTCTTCGGTTCAACTTGTAATATAATTATCGCCATACAAGCCTCTCTCTTGTACGTTAAATCTTCAACCTCGTCACATAAGCTCCAAATGCTCATGTGGTATATGATAGGGTATGTTATCTTCAAGAAGTATGCCATGTAGTGTAGTTCAAAATTAATTGTTAATGGCGACATTTATTATTTCACACAGAACAACCAGCACTCCACATCCAATAGCATTCACAGGAGTTGATATATAAATAAAATTGTGCATCCAACTCATTAAGGTTTACTTATTTGTCGGGCATGCAAATAAATTCTTTACTCAACAGTGAATCCATTTACCTGTTTAAACATATATAATGTACATGCATATATTCTAATGAATTTTCTAATCAATTCAATATTTGATTCATTTGCATAAATTTACCATTATTCTCTTAATGATTAGATTAACTATCATTCCAATAATTTGATTAATTAAATTATTAATCACTCAGCATAAACATCAATCAATTTATTGATTAACTTTTTCAAAAATAGACTAATTAATTCATATACTCTTTTGAAATCATCAGACCATATAATTAAAAAAAATACATCCATGAAAAGGAAATAACAACCAAGTAGAAAACAATACGGAAATGCAAAATATGGTAAATGCACCTTGCGCCAGAGTTAATCAGAGATATCCACCCAGCAATTGGGATAGGCTTGCTTAATGCTCTCCTCAGTTTCCCAAGCACAGTCTCACGGATCTCCACTCCATTGCACTTTGACTAAGTGAACCTTCTTGTTCCTCAGCTCTTTAGTTTCTTTGCGAATAATCTTTATCGGCTCTCTCCTAACAGCTAATTCTGGAGTAATTTCCAAATCTTGTTGCGCAACTTCTTCCATGACCAAGTCTGGATCATGTACATGCTTTCAAAGTTGAGATACGTGAAACACATCATATACTCCAGGCAACCAGTAAGGTAATTGAACCCTATAAGCAAGAGTTCCATTCCGTTCGAGCACAGGAAATGGACCAATAAATCTGGGTGCCAACTTCCCTGTTTTGCCAAATCGGACTACTCCTCTCATCGGAGAAACCCTTAGATATACATAGTCACCCACATCAAATGATAAATCTCTTCTTCTCGAGTCTGCATAACTCTTCTGTTGGCTTTGAGCCATTTGCAATCGCTTCTTAATGAAATTGATTTTGTCTGAAGCTTCATGGATCATATTAGATCCCAATACGAGTCTATTACCAGGTTCTACCCAACATGCGGGAGATCTGCATGGTCGACCATACAATGCTTCGAATGGTGACATTTTCAGGCTTGCTTGGTAGTTGTTGTTGTATGAGAACTCAGCCAAATGCAAATGGTCTTCCCATGATCCACCAAAATCAATAACACAAGCCCGTAGTAAATCTTCTAGAATACGGTTCACCCTCTCAGTTTGGCCATCTGTTTGAGGATGATAAGCGGTGCCCAAGTTCAGTTTCGTTCCCAATTCTTCTTGGAATGCTTCCCAGAATTTACTAGCAAAATTCGGGCCACGATCTCTAATGATACTCATGGGAACTCCATGAAATTTAACAATTTCTTTAAAATAAATCTGCGCTAGACTCTGAGCGGTTCTATTCGACCTGACAGGTATAAAATGGGCGGTCTTCGTGAAATGATCTACGATCACCCAAATATTGTTATTTCCTCTCCGGGTTCTGGGCAAACCATCTATGAAATCCGTAGAAATCTGTTCCTACTTCAAACCTAGAATTTCCAACGGTTGCAACAATCCAGCGAGTTTCTATTGATCACTCTTGACTTGTTGACAAGTAGAACACCTTCTAACATATATAGAGATGTCTCTTTTCATCGCCTTCCACCAGAAGGTTCACTTGAGGTCATTATACATTTTACTAACCTCTGGGTGGATACTCAATTTGGGCTTGTGACTCTCATCCAATACTTCTCTTTTGAGCTCAAGGATATCTGGAACACAAATTCTTCCTTTCAATCTCAGAACTCCCGTGCTATCCACTTGAAAACAAGAGACTTCGCCTCTTGGAATTCTTTTGATCATCTCTTTAACAAAACTATCATCTTTCTGAAGCATAGATATTTTATCAATCAACGATGGCGTAATGATAAGATTGGCGATGATCACATTCTTTCTGCTAAGTGCATCAACCACAACATTGGCTTTCCCCGGAGTATACAAAATATCAAGACCATATGCCGTGAGAAATTCTAGCCAACGTTGCTGCCTCATATTCAGATTTTTATGGGTGAACAAATACTTCAATGATTGATGATCGGTATATAATTCGAACTTCTCACCCAATGGATAATGTCTCCAGATTTTCATAGCAAACACGATGGCTAACAATTCAAGGTCATGAGTTGCATAATTCTTCTCATGTGGCTTCAATTGACGGCTAGCATAAGCAACTACTTGGCCTCTTTGCATTAATACTGCACCAAGACCTTCTTTAGAAGCATCTGTTTAGACTTTCAAGTCTTGATTTCTATCGATAATTGTTTACATTGGAGCAGTTGTCAATCTTAACTTCAGCTCTTGGAAAGCTGTCTCACATTCTGGAGCCCAATTGAATCTTGAATGTTTTTTTAGTAAGCTTTGTTAAGGAACTAGATATCTTCGAAAAATCCTTAACGAGCTTTCGATAATAACTAGCCAATCCAAGAAAACTTCGGACTTCTGTGGGCGTAGTTGGTTGCTTCCAATCCTAAATAGCATTGATTTTACTTGGATCTACAGAAATTCCTTCCTTTGACACGACGTGACCAAGGAACTTTACCTCTTCTTGCCAGAATATACATTTGGAAATTTTTTCCTTTAAAATGTTCTTTCTCAGAATCTCTAACACCTATTCCAAATGTTTAGCATGCTCGCTCTCTGACTTAGAGAAGATCAATATGTCATCAATGAAAACCAGTACAAATTTATTCAATACTTCTCTAAATACCCTGTTCATTAGATCAACAAAATAAGCTAGAGCGTTACATAAGCCGAATGACATTACTAACCACTCGTAAAATAAATCTGGACCTCTGAATGCTATCAATGGAACACACTCTTCGGCAATATGAAACTGATGGAAACCTGTAGCTTGGTCCATTCGTGAAAATACTTGCACGCCATTCAATTGATCCAATAAATCATCAATCTGCGACAATGGATATTTGTTCTTTAATGTATGCTTGTTCAAGTCATGATAATCCGCACATAGTCTGAGAGTACCGTCTGACTTTGGGACAAATACCACTGTTTCTCCCCAATCAGAGAAACTAGGCCTGATCAGACCATTCCATACAAGCTGTTGAGTTTGATTGTCTAACTCTTCTTTTTCCTTCAAGGTCATTCTTCGAATAGCGTGAACTACCGGCCTTGCATTCGGAATTAAAGAAATTTTGAAATCGATTTCTCTATTCAGAGGTAAGCTAAAAACTTCTACAAACACATCCGCATAGTTCTTGACGACAGGAATATTTTCTATGTCGACCGGAATATTCTCCGTAATGATAGGAACAAGTTCTAATTGAGCAGGAGAAACATCAAGAGCCGACCAAAATTATTTTCTATCAGAATTCGAACCTTCACATGGAATGGTTATATAATTGCCTGATTTAATCTTCGCCCTTACGACTCTGTCGGCGCATTTAACCTCAGCTTCATATTTGGTTAACCAATCCAATTCCAAAATAAGATCAAATTCTGTAAAATTCATGATGATCGAGATAGTAGGGAACCGATAACAGGAAAAAGAAACAAGCACCCCACAAATCCAACTAAGATTGAGGGAACCCCCAACCAGATTATGGACAATCATGGGTGCTTTGAGCTTTTTCAACTTCAAATCCAGTTTCTTAACCGCATTACTTGCAATAAAGCTTCGCGATGCGCTTGTATCAAACAGTACTTTAACTGGAATGTTTTTGACAGTAAGCGTGCCTTCTAAAACATCTGGCCTTCCCTGAATAGCCGAAGGTCTTGGAGTTTCCACCATTTCATTTACATGTACATTTTCAGATTTCTTTGATAGCCGGCACTCCCTTGCAATATGACCCGCTTGGTGGCACTCAAGGCATTTCCTTTCACCGTGTGGGTTCTTTTACTTCTTAGCGGGTTTAAATCCACTCTTTATTCTTTTCCTTAAAGATCTGCAATTTCCCTGCAAATTCCCTTGCTTATGGCAGTTATTGCATATGGCAATCATTACTGGTTCTTTCTCAGATTTAACCCTCTTTCGATTGACTTTAGGCTTCTTATTGACCCCAGACGTCGTATTTGCCTCAGGCCGCGTACTTGTCTTCGGGCTATCAGTTTCGAATTTCCTTTTGTTGCTAGTACTGACTTCCTCTTCATCGCCCAAAAGACCTTGCTTATCCAGATCTTCATACTGGTAAGCCATGTATATCATTTCAAAAAAAGGAAGTTGCATATGTGCAGTCACACTACTTTGGTACTTTCTTTAGAGCCCGTTAATAAACCTCAGATTCTTCCCTTTAGGATTTTGAATTAGATGCGGGGCAAAACGAGAAAGTTAGTTGAATTTCTTATGATACTCCAGAATGGTCATATCTCCTTGTATCAGATAGTAGAATTCATCACTTAACTGCTCAGTAGCTTCTGGAGGAATACATTTTTCATTGAAAATTTCCTTAAATCTATCCCAGGTAATATCACCTTCTGGATTATCCTTAATGATAGTTTCATACTAGATTAAAGCTTCATCTTTGAGTGCCCAAGATGCTAGTATTCTTTTCTGATTATCTCACAGCTTTGAACCTTCAAAAATTTTCTCAGCAGAGCACATCCATGCTTGTGTCTGAATAATGAATTCATTGCCCGAGAACGGTACTCCACCCAGATTTCGATACTTCTTTAATAGAGCTTCAACATCTGGTTCTGACCTACCTCTTCTACTTCTGCCACTCATTTTCTACGATGTCTGCAAATAACAGACAAAGTGTTAGGCCAACAAAAAAGGTATTTTAAAGCATAGAGACATATACTTGAATGTAAATGTGTCTATCAGGGTGTATTTCATTTTGCTTCACTCATTCTAGGATATTGCTGATCCTATCTGAAATGAGTTATTCATCATAGAATACATCTGATTCTATTTCTGACGAGTTCGTTAATATGTTATATTCCAGAACTAAGCTTAACCAAAGCTCTGATACCACGTGTGACGACCCCAAACCCTCGTTCCACGGTGGCAAGTGTAATCTTTGGAATATAACACATAAACAAATAACAGCAGAACAAAAATATATAAATACACCAGATAATATACAACAGAATATATTGGATAAATACTAATCATCAGAGTTACACAGTATGACAGGATCATACTTAGTACAAAATACAGTTTCAGCTCTACATAAAATGTTTCACCGGAATCAAAACATAATATATATATATATATATATATTAATATATATATATATATATATAACAGGAGCCGAACATCATAAAAAGAAAGAAGTGATAGAATCTATCTTTAGCATCATATCTATCCAGAGAGAGTCTGCTAAAACCAGAATACAAGGCTGCCCGTGTAGAAAATAGGGCACCCGAGTTTGCAAGTTAAACAAACTACGAGTCAGTCATGGGACTGGTATGAGAAATCTACTTACTTATTTTATAATAAGACAAATCACAGGACCACGTCGCTAATGCGGAATGGGTTTACTCCATTGGATTGCCAGTGCTTAAAACAAGTAAATCATTTAAACATCGCAATGCGTTTTACAAAAAATGAAGCCATTATAAGACCCAGTTCCCATCACACAATGCTACGCAAACTGGAGGATAAAGTTTTACCTTATAATGGCCTAAATATGCTTGATACAAATAAACAAAAAGCATTTGATATTATTACTAGTGTTTATATGTTTTAAAAACAATTTCAATCATAAGTATCAATCATAGATGGCATAAATGCCCCATACCACTATGTTGCCATATATAGGTTTACAATCAAAACCACATGATGTAGTATTTGGAAATTGGACTTCCGTCATGAACCAAGGCAAGGGATCGTCCCTACCGCTTCGAGACAATCTAGCCCATGTCTTAAGCAAGTACTCTATCAAGCCTTTGGATCATCAGGGCCGATCTACACGGAGTGGATTAAAATGCCTGAACACTGCGTTTCCCTGCTCTATGGGGGCGTAAACTGGTCATATCCCAACCAAATCTTCGGCTCCGCAGAGACCGAAATAGCCGAGGCGCCTTGCTATCCATCATCCACATAAGTAAAATGCCCGGGTGTGTAAAACCCGAAACACCACTCCTAGCTAGAAGGAAACGCATGTCCTCCCTGATGTCCTCTCCCGTTTCTTGCTCATACAGGGGTGTGAGGCTCGCGAATCAATGCTAAACACAAAGCTAACTATTTAAAGCCATGCTTTGATCATCAACCACAAGGCCTTGCTTTTCGTCAAAAGCCTTGATCACAACATCTCTGCATGCCACATTGTCAAGTTACAACGTCAGACACACATCCATCTACAAGTCCGTTCTGGGTCTGAACGAAACTGGAGGCACCTTATTCCTCGTCCCATATGTCCAATACAGGAGAGAGGCCCTCGCCCATCCGAACGATCAACAAGTATGTCCGGACAACCACCACTGTAACCCCTTCAGGATAGCAACTCCCATCAAAGGCATCAATAGCCATCCATTCGATGTGAAGATCATCGGTCTTGCACTGTCTTCATATCTTCGACTTCTAATCATCGATCAATATTTGAAATGAGATTTAACTCGGCCTTTTCAAATAATTCACATATATTTAGAATTCAAATCAATTCATTTCCGTGGTTAAATTATTGGACATCAATAATTCAGTTCATTAATGTAATTTTCACGTCAAACACATTCAACCAGCAAATATCCAATAAATCGAGTAAATTCGGTTTATTTCCATTCCATATCATTTATAGTATTTTATAACGATTTATCTCTATTTTTATTTATTTAAAAGTAGCCCATTTATTTAAACGACGCTTCAAGCCATAACGCGACAATGGCGCTGTTTTTCTTCAGATTTGATTTACACATATCTGAAAATCTAACCATTGGATCTTTGCAAATTTTATATCATTAGAAAGATCTTTTCAAAGTGGACCCAACGGTTCCAGTTTTGGGAAAATCCGACGGTCGGATCTTCCGGTACAGTCGTTTAAAGTTATGATTTCAAAGTACGAACTATAGCGTTGTTATTCAATTTATTTTAATTATATATATATATATATATACACACATATATAATTCATTCTGGCGTTGTTTTCATTCAGATTTGAATTAAACATTTCACACAATCTAACCGTTGGATCTTTACAAATTTGATATCGTTGGAAAGATATTTTCAAAGCGAACCCAACGGTTCCAGTTTCGGAGAAATCCGATGGTCTGATTTCTCAGTATAATCGTTTAAAATAACGATTCCAAAACACGAACTGCAGCTTCGTTATTCGTTTTAATTTAGTTATATATATATATATAATCCATTCTTCCATTTCCAAACCATTTTCATTTCACACATGTGGTAAAAATAATATTTTTAGCCAACAAATATTCATTTCAACACATGACTATTTTAACACTTCATATATATAATAAAAATGTGATTTTTATTGTTAAAACAATTCATTTCAAACATGAATATTTTTAGCGATTCATATATATAATAAAAATGTGATTTTTGTTGTTTAAACAATTTATTTCAAACATGAATATTTTTTATACTTCGTATATACGATAAAAATGTTATTTTTATCGTTCAAACAATTTATTTCAAACATGAATAGTTTTTTATCAACACATGAATATATTTTAGAAAATTTCGGCAGCATAACGGCAGGGTAGTTAAAATCGGCACCGTCCCGAGTACGGCTCCTCGCTCTACCTTAAAAGCCTCACAGCTTTTGACAAGGGGGATTTCAATAATCTAGTTCGTACGCTGACGAATTTTCCCACAAACTAATCCTATTGGTTTCAACCACAATCAATCATATCAACCATTCGCATTTGTCAACTAAATTTCACATCAACCAAAATCGAAACAATCACAACCAATATATATCATCCATGGTCTGTGGACGAGGGGAGTATATATATAGATATACGTATATAAATATATTTCAAGTTCATTTCAACTCCATTCAACGCATATATGATTTTTACAACGTATATATAACTTATACATCGCACATATAATTTATACAACGCTTATACATGAGGTGTACAACACTTACATAACTTATACATCGATTATATAATTTATACATCGCCATTCCATATCGTTTATAATTTAGAAATCTCGCATTGGGTTCCACTCCTCCAAAAATTGTAGGAAGCCCAAAAAATTCTCCGGTCTCTTCTAGAATGTAGAAGATGTCGCCACGAGTCTAATGCCTCTTATTTCACTGGATTTCGACCACATAGCAAAAAGGTATGAATTTTATAAGTTTGCAACGCTTTTATTTGTCGAAACTAGCTTAAATAAACCAAAGTCGTACCTTATAGCAAATGGTTCCAAACTAGGTTTGGATTTTTCACCCAAACCGTGAAGCGATGCGAGGATCGGGCTATGCAGTGTCGAAGGGGAAGGAGAGGCGCGCTGGCGCCAAGGGGTGGGGTCCACTTCGTTGGCCTGGATCGTTGGCGGTGGTGGGTTAAAGGCTCAGACTTTGGGGGCTTCGATCTCGATGTACACAGCACGGGGGAGCGCGAATCCTATATGGATTTGAAGCTGGAGGAGAGGTCTACAAAATTATCCAAAAGGCCTTGGGTTTTTATAGAGTGGATCATGCGAAACGGAGGAGAGAAGATGGGAGGTGGTTTCCGTCGTTCGTTAGGTGTCGAGAAGAGAGAAAATCGAGTTTTTTATTTTTTTTAGTTAATGAATGGAATTTTCTGATTCGCCGATATTTATATAAATTCCAAAAATATCTGTTTCTCCCAACGAACTCCAATTCAAGCCCAACAACTGTCGCCCCCAGCTAAATACCCCTATTTCGGACATAATGGAATACGTTTCATAGGCCCATTCGACTATTTCAGTCAGTTATTCATCAAATCAAAACATAAAACATTCAAATATGGATTTGAACGTACATTTCAATTTGTTGGGGCCACATACTGAACCCAAAAATTCTAGAAAAATAAATCTAACTGTGTTTGGATGATGCAGTCCCATAAAAACTAGTGTCATCGAATTCAGAGACCGTTTGAAAAATGGCCATTTTCTGGTCGATCCAAATTGACTGAAATTAACCAAACACACTTTCCTTTGCCACGCTCACATATTAACTCCAAAATTATGGAATTTGAAACCTAGCAATAATTTGACATTCTGGATCCAACCAAAGTGGTTTCGTCGAAAACGAAGGTCGTTTGCAAAATGTCTATTTTCACGGGCTATATTTGTTCCACAACGACCTTTCCGGAAATTTATTTGGCCATAACTTTTGATTCCCGCTATGGAATCTCGCTTTTTCACATTCGTTAGATAGATATTCCTAAACAAATTTAAATATTTTTGGTTTCACTAAAATCCGTTTTATTTTGCATCCTGTACAGTCAGTCAAATTTCGAGTTCAAATTTTGAAACTACCGCGCCATTTCAGGCCTTGTTTTATAATTAAAATAAATATATTCGCTATAACTTCGATCCAAATAGATTTTTGGTTGTTATTATTAAAAATAATTTATTTTTAATATTCAAAATTCATTAAAATAGCCAAATTAAAAATTGGTTTTGATTTTCCGGGTTGTTACATGAGGGCTTTGGGGGAAGGGGTTGTGGGTGTGTATAAAGAAAGCCTTTTCAAACACAATATATGGACGCAGTTGGTGATCCAATAATGGAGATTTTTTTTGGTTACAATTTAAGTTTAATTTTGTGTCTAAATAGCCGTCTCTATATACATACATACATACATGCATAAGGAAACATATACAGGTGTGTGTACACACACATATATCTACAATATATACATACATATGTATGTATGTATGTTTATATATATATATATAGTTCCGTATATCGTATCAAATACTAGCTTGGATATGAAAGGTCTACCCATAAAACTTTTAATCAATCATTTATGTCCCCAACTTAATTTACTCTTTCCTGTTCTCTTTGGTGTTAGGCATTACAACTTAGCTAATTCACTAATATTTGTTAGGAATACGAGGATGATCCCCACTTAAGAGAAAGATAAGTGCTCATGCTTCTATTGATAAATTACATATGATGATTTTGAGCTTAACCACAAAGATTTTGCTTGGGTAAGAGGAAAAAAGTATTTAAACATGGGTTCAGGAAGGAGTTACAAGTATATACACACATTCGGGTGGACATGCATCTAAACATAAAGTGGAAAAAATTCAATAATGTCATTGTGTAGCATGGTGCCTACGTGATGCAAGACTTTGCTATATACATACATACATACATACATACATACATACATATATATATATATATATATTAAAGTGGGTTAAGTTGTAAACAGTCTTATCGCTCATGTGATGCACAACTCTTTTCCGTGCTTCCATGCATGTCACTGCAAGTTTGCTATATGTTCCAAGCTTTCAACCGTTATCTTGTTCAATCAATTGCAAAGAGGTAATTTTGATAGAAAACAACGCATGTATATGCAAACAAACACGAACACAAGATATTTATCCCCTCTTTATTGGTTCGCAAAAACGAATTTTGTTTACACCTATGGAATGAACCCAAAATAAACAAATTACAATTGAATCAATAACCTTATTGAGAAAGGTGAAAGAATATCTAGATGACTAAAATATTGTTGGAGAAGAAGAACTATGAAGAACAAGGGCATACCCTTTGATTACATTTTTGGTTTCCATCAATCCAATTCGGTCATACCTAATCCAATCCTAAAGATAGCTTATATTGGAAAATAGAAGGTTTAAGTAAGTATCCAATTTTCTCATCAGAAATATCAAAAATATGTCTTAGGAAATACTCAGTCAAAATAGAAATACAACGGCTCAGACGTCTGATCAGGATGATCAGACGTTTGACCAAACACTCGGGATTCAATACTCCTTTATGTCAAACGTCTGACCTGAGGCCTTAGACGTCTGACCTAGCCCACTGTCCTTTTCTTACCAATGATAGCTGCTACACTTCTTCATATATCACATTGCTACTTTCACACATCATCGTATTCAACATATATGATTTTATATCATAAATCACAACATCAACTTACAGCCGACACCTCATAATTCCACCTTTTCCATTTCGCTTCCGACGTGATTCGGATCGAAAATTGGAAAAGAAACCACTTTCGGTTGTAAATTTCGAGGACAAAAAATTGAGACGAACTCACATAGCCAAAAAATTCATTGTTTCTTCTTCGCTGACTTCGTTGTGTTGCCCTAATTTTAGGCGTTGCATTCACTTAGGATCAGTCTACTGTAGATGTTTTTTCTTTTTGTTAATTTTCTTTATCAAGCGTTAAGATTGAAAATTGCATTGGAGGAGAAGGAGAGTGGAAACACAAACCAAAGCACAGGATTTAACTGAAGTAGGGAAATGAAATGTTCTTTTGTTTCATGTGAACAGAGAGACGGGATTTTTATTTATTTATAGTTGGGTTGGGTTAGTTTGGGGTATAATAAATTATGTAATTGTTTAGAATTGTATATTTTGTTGTGTTTGTTTTACAGATATTTTTTCCAAAAATTGTATAAATTTTAAGGAATATAATTAAAAATTATTATGATTTCCTTATTCCTGAAAATATTCTATCCCACAGACGTCGTAGAGAATTGAGAATTTTCATTTGTTTTAATTCTCAGAATTGTAATATTACAGGTAGAAACTCAATATTCTGTAATCAAAACAACATAAACAACTATGTACAATTTTTGAACAAGGAAAAACATCTTAATACATATACAAAGAACGGGCTATTTTGCCGAGTTCCTTAGAGAGAGTTATCTCATGCCCCTAGGTATTCTCTGCCTACCCACTTGTGTCGGTTTCGGGTACAGGTGCCCTTTTATTGAAGGTCGTTCGAGGTTTTCCTGGGAGTATGGCATGGGTTACTTCAGCGACGTAGCGCCTGGTACTCGGACATTGGCTCGATGCATTTTCTCTACACCTTCTTACCCTGCAAAAGCAAAGTCACCTTGCGTCTGGGATTAAAGAAACATCTTGTTTTTTCTTTAAAAATTTCTGATCTCTAGTGGGCCTCTCAATAGGATTCGAACCCAGATGAAGTTCTGACCATCTGTCAGAGAAAAAAGAACGAATTGATCTTGTAGGATTCCCAAGAAATTCTTCGATTTCTTTCGGAAGTAGATGATTATTGACTCTAGAGATATGGTAATATGGAGAAGACAAAATTGTTTGAAGCACGCACAGAACCGGAAGCGCCCCTTGTTTCAAAGAGAGGAGGACGGGTTATTCACATTTAATTTGATGGTCAGAGCCGAATTGAAAGCTAAGCAGTGGTAATTATAAAGTTCCCCCCGGGGAAAATATAGATGTCTCCTACGTTACCCGTAATATGTGGAAGTATCGACGTAGTTTCATAGAGTCATTCGGTCTGAATGCTACCATGAACCTCCTTTCAATTTCGGATCGACTTAATTCTTCTATTTTCGACCCAAATCAGAGGATCCTTTCGATTGGCTAGAATCCGTTACTTGAACGAAAATTGATCTTGTTGAATCATATTGAATATTTGACAATACATTCTGTACCCTGCTAAAAAACCAATCCTTGTATTATTATTTCTCTTGGGAGTACAAAGTTTTGGTCCGACTGTGAACTTCCCAAAATGCCCTTACATATAAGCTTTTAAATATACAAAATTATTATTTATCCTAATATCCCCAATAAATTAGGCATTTAATGTCACTTAAATTAGGATTTCATAAACCTTTTCAACAAATACAAATTGCTTCTTTAATATTGCTCAAAAAGAGGATCTCTAAATAGGCTTTAATTGCAAATTTTAATCGCTTCTCATTTTAGTTGCTATTTCCTATTTTTTCTTGAATAAATTAAGAAAATTTTGCATTTATTCAATTTACTTGAATTAAATATTTGAAATACATGCTGAGTTTTGTAATGCGTTTTTTTATTAATCAAATCAGATTTAATACCTTATAAAACGTATGTGGACAATTATTAAACTGTATACGCTGAGTTATTTGTATTTAGGATTTGATGTATATTATGGTTTTAAATAAGTTTTTTCAAATTTGCCCTTTATCTCAATCTATTTCCTAATTTTTCTCGCAATAAATTATGAAAAAATTCCATTTATTTAGATTACCTGAATTAAAGATCTGAAATACATGCTGGGTTTTATTGTACATTTTGTTATTAATCAAATCTGATTTAATACCTTATAAAATATATATCGACAATCATTAAATTGTATACGCCAAGTTATTTGTATTTAGGATTTGACGTATATGCTGATTTTAAATAAGCATTTTCAAATATGCCCTTAATCTCAATCTATTTCCTAATTTTTCTCACAATAAATTAAAAAAATTCCATTTATTCAGTTTAGTTGAATCAAGGATTTGAAATACATGCTAGGTTTTGTTGTGCATTTTTGTATTAATCAAATCTGATTTAATACCTTATAAAACGTATATGGACAATTATTAAATTGTATTTAGGATTTGACGTATTAACATTTTCAAATTAAAATGGAAAGCGTTTAATTTTCTTCATCGTCCATTTGCACATTATCGACAAAAATAAAGGAAATTGACTTATATGCTGATTTTAAATAAGCATTTTCAAATATGCCCTTTATCTCAATATATTTCCTATTTTTTCTCGCAATAAATTAAGAAAATTTTCCATTTATTCAGTTTACTTTGATTAAAGATTTGAAATACATGCTAGGTTTTGTTGTTTATTAATCAAATCAGATTTAATAGCTTATAAACGTATATGGATAATTATTAAATTGTATTTAGGATTTGATGTGTTAGCATTGTGAAATTAAATTGGAAAGCATTTAATTTCCTTCATTGTCCATTTCCATGTTCTCAACAAAAATAAAGGAAATTCATCCAAATTAAACAAAATCTTCTAAATATGCTATAAAGGAAGGTTGGCTGAATCCCCCACAAAAATAAGGAGGTATTTATTTTTTGACTTTTTCTTGGATACTCAAATATCCACAAAAATAGCACAATAGAATATCTCATCACTCTTTAAATACCAATTGTAATCCCCACTTCTCTCCTCATTTTTGCTAATCTTTATTGTTCACTTCTCTTGGCTATTGCTGCTATGGTTTCAAGCTTCAGGTTAGATTGCGTACGTCATAACAACTTTTTTTTAGTATGTTATTATATATAAACATATGTAGTGTCTTATTTACAAATATTTTTCTTATTCAAATTAGTACTACAACACCTACCACTATAACTCGGGTACTTTTCATATCTTGATGATATACTTTATACCATCAAGATGTTTGTCTTACGTCGTCTTTTTTGAAGTTGAAGCTAACTTCAATGTTGTCTGGATTTTAGCCTAATGTTCTCTTTGTTTTTTCCAGTAAAAATTCTAGGGACTTTTCTTCCCTTCTACATCGAACATTTAATTTTCCGGAGTACAAAATCAGCGATGGATTAGGCCGAAAGTAGCAAATACTTTCATCTACTCACTTAAGGAGTCAAAAAGGATGGCTGGAGCTGTAACACCCCGTGAATTCTATAACTATGAAAGTCACAAATTAAAGAATAATTAATTTCAAATCAAAGAACTAAGGGAAACGGGATAAGCCATTGCGTTCGCCTCGGAAAAATACGCGAAATAGAGTCCGAGTTTTCGAAAAACGGAGTCCGTATGAAGAAGATATGGCCTTCGGAAGTTTTTAAATTAAGTTTAAAATTCAAACAGAATAAAATAAGCTCAGAAAAACAAAGTGGGGCCCAATGGGCCAGGGCGGGAAAAGGCCCGCCTGACGCACCCTGGTCGACTGGGCTGTCGACCTGGTCTAACCAGGTCGACAGGCCTGTCGACAGGGCTGTCGACAGGGGTGTCGACCTGGTCCAGAGCCAGGTCGAGCCCAGTCCAACCTGGCTGGCCTATTCTATGTTGGTCGATTTTCTGTGGTCTGCTTTGTCATTAGGGCTAGGTGGCAGGCTCTAATTGGTCTCTCTATCGAATGAATGGCTACGATCAATCCAAGCAACATCAATGGCCCTAATCAGTTCATTACCCCTATAAAAACAACCCTAGACTAACCGTAATCTATTCATTCAAAAATAAGAACAAAGCCGCCATGTTGCTGAGGAACGACTAGGGGTAGCCACCAATTGGAGAGAGAATTAGGAGGCAAATTCTAAGGCATAAAGCAACTCAATCAAATCAAACCGCATCTTCAAATCCCTAAATTAGAGAATTCGCCACACCATTGTAAGTAGAGTATTACTTTGGTATGAACAAATAACTGTGTTGGTTTGTATACTTGATTGTGGTGATAAATAGTTCATAATTTGTGCGTTACTATGATTATTATTGATTTGAAATATTGTATACGTTTGGATATTAATGAATTATGTTATTCATTATAAAGAACTACATGCGGTAGTTCTATGCAAGTATACGTTTGGAATGTTCGCAAATTATGTAATCCATGTTGAAGCTACATGTATGTAGTTGATTAATTGAAATTCATGCAAGTTTGGGGTTTTGCTACTATGCCATCATAATATGTATTTTTATACAAAAATCATTTTTGTGAGTAATTGGAATAAGTTTGGGTTGTTATAATCCATATGAAATTATGTTGAGAATTTGGCATCATGTATTAAGCCATGCTTTTGTACTAGAACACCTATTTGCAAACTTATGAATATGACTAGGCTATGATTGATAATTTGCATAATTGAAATTGTCAACAAGAATTATATGATGACATATGTGGTACATAGCTAGGTTAGATTCAAAAATCCCTTTTTGCAAGTTTGCATGACTAAAGTAAAAATCATGATTTCATGTTAGAAATATTTATGCCATGGTTATGTGAACAAATACTTATGCCATGCTTATGTTTGACATTATGCCATGCTTATGTTTGACATTATGCCATGCTTATGTTTGACATTATGCCATGCTTATGTTAGAAATATTTATGCCATGCTTATGTTTGACATTATGCCTAAATAAAAATATAGGTTCATGTTGTAGTTATGACTATGTGTCAATAATGATACCCAATTTAGATTCTTATCTCAACTACAAGTTTACATGGTTTGATTCATGTCACTTATGCCCTATGACCAAAGTATATGTTACCACTATGCAAGTACACCAGTTTCTATTTTGTATTTCCAACGTCATATTGCAAGTTCATGCGCTCACCTTCCCCTTTTTGTGTATGTAATCTCGCTTTAAGGCTCCCCTTTTCGCATGGCTAAGTTGGGCTTTAAAAGGCTAAGCCCAACATAAACATATAAACGAACATATTAAACGGGGGAAAATAACGTTGGGTTAAAATTACTAATGAATGAAAACATAAAATAGAAGGGCCCAAATTCAAGTATGGGTTGGGCCCATGATTGGTGTAACCTTTACACCATTAACTTAATGGGCCGCAAATATTTACATATCAATAAAGAAGAAAGACAAAATATGTAAATGTAGAAAATACGATGTGTTTAACCCGAGGTTGGATTGAGTTGTGATGTAAACCTGCCCGGAACCGCCCGGCTGTCCAGTAGTCACAACAATACCTATCCAATGTGGGAGGTTAAACATGGAGCCCAATAAGGACCCGAGGTTAGACTGAGTTGTGGCGTAAGACTGCCCGGAACCAACCGGCAACAGGCAGCCACAACAATACCTGTCTAATGTGAGAGGTCAGGGCCTTAATAAGACAATTAAGGCTGAGTCAGGATTGTTAGGATTAAGTGAACTAAAGACTTAATCAAAATGGAACATGCTAAACTAAACGGACTGGTGGGGGTTAGGTTAGAAAACACTTAACCAACTTAGCATGTTGGCTAGAGATAGAAAACCTAGTAACGGGGGACCCTTTTCAGCAGTAACCCTACAAGGTGTATCATGATACCCTGAAACTAGGCAGGGTGGGGCACGATTACTGGGCTGATTGTAAGAGGTCAAATCGACGGCGGTGGTGTAGGTTCTAACGGGGTGCGGGCGTGCACACACTCCGGCGCAGAAAAATAAAGCACTGGGCACCAGTAGCATACCTGTGCATTTTAAGGTTGTGTCGGGCCGCTGCCATGGGACTTGATACACCCCATGGTGGGACCAGCATAGGTAACTACAACATCGGGGGCCGTAAGACACATGTAACTATGCGAGTAGGAGCCGATCATCATAGAATGGATCACTTCACCCTGATTATGGGGTGCCAGTTGGGAACTAGTTTATATGGGTTCAGAGATTAACATGGGGTACGATAGTATATTCGACCCTGGACAACTTAACTAAGTTTATAGTGCTTTCCCACTTCTTGATTATACTTATCATACCCAGTTCTTTATTCATAGACAAAGTAGTACTAGACTTACTCAGGCTTTATGTCTGACTCTACTTCTCTTTCGTCTTCTTTTCTTCCGTTTCCCCCCCCCAGGTCCACAGGGAGGGAACACTGCAGCTTGACCAGCATAAACATCCAGCTTGAAGAAGAGAAATGTATTGCTTGGACCTTTTTCATTTTGAACTATGGCTTTGGACAACCACTTTGGGGCTTTTGCAGTTTATCTATGTTTTCTTTATGCTTCTTTAAATAATGTAATCAAGACAGATTATGAAAGTGTTATGTTATGTTTTTGGAAAAGATGTAAGACAATTATGGTGATGATGTTGTAACACGTATTTGCTTTTATGAAATAAAAGTTGTTTGTTTTTCCGCTGCTTACAAATATGTGTTCTTATATCTGTCTTGTATATCTGTGACTTATACTTATAAACCTCCACCAAAATTAGGGCATTCCCTTTGAGAGTGACCCTAACGGAGGTGGGGTGTTTCACTTGGTATCAGAGCATAGGTTTACCAGATAAGATAAAAAGTTTTGAAAAATTATTTTCAAAAAGGAAATTTAAAGAAACATTTTTAAAAGAAAAATATTATTTTACTCTAAAAGGCAAAGTCCACTCCCCAAAGCCATAGGTACTATCTCTTATCCTTCGTTTTGAATCTATCCTTTTTGTTTCAGCATGTCCCAAGAACTTAACTTGCCGGAAGGGGTACCAATACCTGGTTGGTTTAGACGGTTCTTAGAAGCAAGGGCCACTCAGCCAGGTCCTACAGTTCCTCCTCCCCCAGCTGAAGGAAATCATCCAACTGCAGCAGCACCTTTTCCTCCACCTCCTCCACGGGGAAACACTTTTGCTAAGATATGTAAAGATTTTAAAGCTATGGGAGGAAGGGATTTCCATGGAACTGAGTCCTTCGTGGCAGCTAGAAATTGGCTGAAAGAAACGGAGGACCTATTCATCATCTTTGAGGTAGAGGATAGACAAAAAGTACAATTGGCAGTATGGCTATTGAAGGGCGAGGCTTCCTACTAGTGGGAAGTCACTAATGCTGAAAGACCAGTGGAGACATGGGAGGACTTTAGGGCAAGGTTTGAGACCAAATTTCTCTCAGATGCGGAAAGAAGTTTGCAGTTGGAAAAATTCTTATTTCTTAAGCAAGGAGACAAGTCTGTCAGAGAGTATGTGAATCAGTTCGATGAGCTGGCTAGGTTTGGGCTTGACCTAGTCAACACCCCGCACAAGAAGGCTCTCCGTTTCGTCAAAGGGTTAAATGAGCCATTACACAGTTTGGCCATGACCCATATACCCATGGGGGCCACATATGAAAGACTGGTGCAAATGGCATTGCTGAATGAAGAGGATAAGGGCAAGAAGGAGACAAAGGCAGAAAGCTCTCAAGGGAAGAAAGAGGGTTTGCAGCCTAAGAAAACAGACTTTAAGAAGGGCGGGAAAGGCAACAAAGAGAAGAGGAAGTGCAATTTCTGTGGCAAAGTGGGGCACTTAGTAAAGGAATGCCGGAAAAAGAAGGCCAAGGAGAATGGTGGGTGCTTTTCTTGCGGTGAGACGGGCCACAGGGCTAAGGACTGCCCAAAGAAACGAGGACAGGGGCAGAGGGCTGGATCCACCTCAGGGGCACAGGTTCATATGCTAGAAGCGCCACCTTTGCAACAGTGAGGTACCAACACTTCTGTAGAAAGTGTAGTTTATCTTTATGATCACCCCGTTCGCACTTTATTTGATTCTGGCGCATCACACTCCTTTATCTCATCTGCTCTAGTAGAATCTCTGCACCTAAAAACTAGTATGGTAGAGGACCCCTTAATTGTTTCAAACCCAATTGGGGGCCCAGCTCATTTGTCCATGATCTGTTTGGGATTGAAAATTTCTATTCTAAGTGTAGAATTTCAATGTAGTGCCTTTGTTTTGGGCTTTTCGGGGTATGGTTTGATTTTGGGTATGGATTGGCTATCCAGTAATGGGGCCATCCTTGATTGTGAGAAAAGGGTTGTTAGGCTCCTAACCCAGCTCGGTAATACTTTGGAAATTTCTTGTAATCCCTCGTATGCGGTTATGCTTAGTTATCTTGAATCGCTAGATGCCTCTGTTGAAATTTTGCAATCAGTTAAAGTGGTCCGGGAATATCCGGATGTCTTCGAAGAGGTGAAGGGCTTGCCTCCGAAGCGGGAAATAGATTTCTGCATATATCTTGTAGATAATGCAAAGCCCGTTGCATTGCCCGTTAGACACATGGCTCCACGAGAAAGGAAAGAGCTCAGTAAACAGATTAAAGAGCTTCTAGAGAAGGGGTTCATTAGGAGGAGCATTTCAGAATGGGGCGCTCCAGTGGTGTTTGCTACAAAGGCGGATGGTTCACTCCGTCTATGTGCTGACTATAGGGAGGTCAACAAGCTAACGAAAAAGAATAGGCACCCTCTCCCTAGAATTGACGATTTATTTGACCAGCTTGTACGAGCGTCTGTTTTCTCCCAACTCGATTTAGCAACCGGTTTTCATCAGCTAAGGGTGGCTGAAGATAGCATCGATAAAACGGCGTTTAGAACCCCAGACGGCTTCTTTGAATGGCTTGTCATGCCTTTCGGCCTGACAAATGCACCTGCTTACTTCGTGGACCTGATGAGTAGGGTATTTAGAGATTTCCTCAACAAATTCGTAGTGGTCTTCGTAGATGATATCCTTATCTTCTCAAAGAGTGAAGAGGAACATGCTCAGCACTTAAGGGCAATCATGGAAACTTTGCGAGTCCATCAACTAAAAGCCAAATTCTCCAAATGCCACTTTTGGAGAGAAGAGGTGAGGTTCCTTGGGCACATAGTATCCAAACAAGGGTTAGCAGTGGACCCTGCTAAGGTAGTGGCGGTACAGGATTGGAAGACACCAAGGAATGCAACTGAGGTCCGAAGCTTTCTAGGACTAGCGGGTTTCTATCGAAAATTCATAAGGGATTTTGCGAAAATCTCAGCTTCGCTTACGAAATTGACTAAGAAGAATCTAGTGTTCAATTGGGACTTGGATTGCGAGTTTGCTTTCCAACGACTGAAAAGGGCTCTCACAACAGCCCCAGTTTTGACGCTGCCAGATGGGAGCAAGATGTTCACTGTTTATACGGATGCATGTGGGACAGGGCTAGGCGCCATCTTAATGCAAGAAGGAAGGGTAGTAGCTTATGGCGGGAGGCAGTTGAAAGTGCACGAAAAGAACTACCCAACCCACAATCTTGAGTTAGCCGCCATCGTCTTTGCACTCAAGTCTTGGCGACACTATCTCCTAGGTGAGAAGTTCGAACTTTACACTGACCATAAATCGTTAAAATATCTCTTCTCGCAAAAGGATCTTAACTTGAGGCAACAAAGGTGGATGGAGTTTCTTGTCTCGTACGATTTCGAAATCTCCTACACTCCGGGCAAAGGCAACGTAGTTGCAGACGCGTTGAGCCGAAAGAAATTGACCCTAAGCCCGTTGTTTGTTGAAAGACAAAGCCTAGAGTTTATAGCCAGCTTCGACTTTAGGCCCTCCTCCGATTTCGTACCAGGCTTGCTAGCATCTCTCGAAGTGCGCCCAACCTTAGTGGATTCAGTAGGGATAGCACAACGCGAAGACCCTCAGCTTGTGGAAATAATTGATAGGCTAATTAGGGGTGAGACTTCAAGTCACCTCAACAGATACTCCATCGACGATAAGGGGTTGCTAAGGCGAGACGGAAGACTATGCGTCCCACAGACAAAGGATTTAATAAAGAAGGTTCTCGAGGAAGCACATCACTCCAAGATGACGATACACCCAGGCGGAGATAAAATGTACAAAGACATAAAAAGGACTTTCTTCTGGAACGGCATGAAAAAGGACGTGGCAGACTTCGTTTCTAAGTGTATAGTGTGCCAACAGGTTAAGGCGGAACAGAAAAAGCCTGGCGGACTACTGCATCCTCTAGAGGTCCCGCAGTGGAAGTGGGATAGCATCTCAATGGACTTCATCGATGGGCTGCCTAGGTCTAGGAGAGGCAACACTAGCATTTGGGTAATAGTGGATAGGCTTACTAAAAGCGCCCACTTTTTACCGGTTAAAAGTAAAAGAACTGCCTCATCCCTAGCATCACTTTACCTCAAGGAAATCGATCGACTCCATGGAATACCATCTAGCATTGTTAGTGACCGAGACCCCATCTTCACCAGTGAGTTTTGGCGGAGTCTGCAAGAAGCAGTAGGAACGCAGTTATGCTTGAGCACAGCCTATCATCCCCAAACCGACGGCCAAACAGAGAGAGTGAACAGAGTTTTGGAAGACCTTTTAAGGCTATGCGTCCTTGACTTCGGAGGGACTTGGGAAGACCACCTTCCTTTGGTGGAATTTGCCTACAACAACAGCTATCAAGCAACCATCGGAATGGCGCCCTTCGAAGCTTTGTATGGAAGACCGTGCCGATCGCCCACTTGTTGGTGGGAGTCTACTGATAAGCTCATACTTGGACCGGATATGATCCGAGAGACTTCAGAGAAAGTGGACTTAATACGAAGAAGGATGAAGACGGCCCAAGACAGACAAAAGTCCTATGCCGACAAGAGAAGGACCGACCTTGAATTTGAGGTTGGAGACAGAGTTTTTCTCAAGGTATCACCGCTAAGAAACGTTGTTCGTTTTGGAACCACAGGAAAACTGGCGCCGAGGTTCATAGGGCCATTCCCTATCATCGAGAAAATTGGGAAAATGGCCTATAGATTAGAGCTGCCCGAGAAGTTGGCTGGAGTCCACAACGTTTTTCACGTTTCACATCTCCGAAAATGTCTACATGAGTCTGCTGAAGTGGTAGAGCCAAATATCCTCGAAGAGGCCGAAGTGGAACGCGAAGCAACCATAAGGAAGGTTCCAACCCGCATACTAGGAACGGAAGTGAAGAAGCTACGCAACCGCGAAGTCAAACTCGTCAAAGTTCAGTGGAGCGACGCCGAGGGAGACACGACTTGGGAAACTGAAGCTAGAATACGCACAGCCTACCCTTTTCTTTTTTAGGGTACATCCTTGATCTTTCTTTTTCCTTAAGTTGCGCTTTTATCTATCTTTTTAGGTATATTCCCTCGACCTTATCTTTTAGGTAGAAACCTTTTTGGATGGAAACATGTAATTGAAACATGTTATGGATGATGGTTGCAAGTGGTTGCTAGTGGTTGCTCGTGGTTGCATATACACACACAATCTAGGTTTTAGATCGGCTCAGTCACTTCATATTGCATATGCATATATGTTTGCATTCGTATATGGTTGAACTCTAGTGTGTTGTCATGTGGATGTTGCATTTGTATTGAATGATTGTGCACTCATGTAGAATCATGAATAGGAAAATTTGCATACATAATGAATTCATGGCACTTACATAATTCGCATTAAGGAGGTCAACTGAATCAGTAGACCGCCTGATTTTGCATTAGATAAGTTCATGTACACACACTTCGCATATGATCATAAAGCATTAGAAGTCTTTTAAGGACAATGGATGCTCGTGTTTGATGGATGAGTAGATGGATGATTGGATGTTAGGATATACATTCCTCCTAACTTGAAGATTTCGGGGACGAAATCCTTTTAAGTGGGGGAGAATGTAACACCCCGTGAATTCTATAACTATGAAAGTCACAAATTAAAGAATAATTAATTTCAAATCAAAGAACTAAGGGAAACGGGATACGCCATTGCGTTCGTCTCGGAAAAATACGCGAAATAGAGTCCGAGTTTTCGAAAAACGGAGTCCGTATGAAGAAGATATAGCCTTCGGAAGTTTTTAAATTAAGTTTAAAATTCAAACAGAATAAAATAAGCTCAGAAAAACAAAGTGGGGCCCAATGGGCCAGGGCGGGAAAAGGCCCGCCTGACGCACCCAGGTCGACTGGGCTGTCGACCTGGTCTAACCAGGTCGACAGGCCTGTCGACAGGGGTGTCGACCTGGTCCAGAGCCAGGTCGAGCCCAGTCCAACCTGGCTGGCCTATTCTATGGTGGTCGATTTTCTGTGGTCTGCTTTGTCATTAGGGCTAGGTGGCAGGCTCTAATTGGTCTCTCTATCGAATGAATGGCTACGATCAATCCAAGCAACATCAATGGCCCTAATCAGTTCATTACCCCTATAAAAACAACCCTAGACTAAACCTAATCTATTCATTCAAAAATAAGAACAAAGCCGCCATGTTGCTGAGGAACGACTAGGGGTAGCCACCAATTGGAGAGAGAATTAGGAGGCAAATTCTAAGGCATAAAGCAACTCAATCAAATCAAACCGCATCTTCAAATCCCTAAATTAGAGAATTCGCCACACCATTGTAAGTAGAGTATTACTTTGGTATGAACAAATAACTGTGTTGGTTTGTATACTTGATTGTGGTGATAAATAGTTCATAATTTGTGCGTTACTATGATTATTATTGATTTGAAATATTGTATACGTTTGGATATTAATGAATTATGTTATTCATTATAAAGAACTACATGCGGTAGTTCTATGCAAGTATACGTTTGGAATGTTCGCAAATTATGTATTCCATGTTGAAGCTACATGTATGTAGTTGATTAATTGAAATTCATGCAAGTTTGGGGTTTTGCTACTATGCCATCATAATATGTATTTTTATACAAAAATCATTTTTGTGAGTAATTGGAATAAGTTTGGGTTGTTATAATCCATATGAAATTATGTTGAGAATTTGGCATCATGTATTAAGCCATGCTTTTGTACTAGAACACCTATTTGCAAACTTATGAATATGACTAGGCTATGATTGATAATTTGCATAATTGAAATTGTCAACAAGAATTATATGATGACATATGTGGTACATAGCTAGGTTAGATTCAAAAATCCCTTTTTGCAAGTTTGCATGACTAAAGTAAAAATCATGATTTCATGTTAGAAATATTTATGCCATGGTTATGTGAACAAATACTTATGCCATGCTTATGTTTGACATTATGCCATGCTTATGTTTGACATTATGCCATGCTTATGTTAGAAATATTTATGCCATGCTTATGTTTGACATTATGCCTAAATAAAAATATAGGTTCATGTTGTAGTTATGACTATGTGTCAATAATGATACCCAATTTAGATTCTTATCTCAACTACAAGTTTACATGGTTTGATTCATGTCACTTATGCCCTATGACCAAAGTATATGTTACCACTATGCAAGTACACCAGTTTCTATTTTGTATTTCCAACGTCATATTGCAAGTTCATGCGCTCACCTTCCCCTTTTTGTGTATGTAATCTCGCTTTAAGGCTCCCCTTTTCGCATGGCTAAGTTGGGCTTTAAAAGGCTAAGCCCAACATAAACATATAAACGAACATATTAAACGGGGGAAAATAACGTTGGGTTAAAATTACTAATGAATGAAAACATAAAATAGAAGGGCCCAAATTCAAGTATGGGTTGGGCCCATGATTGGTGTAACCTTTACACCATTAACTTAATGGGCCGCAAATATTTACATATCAATAAAGAAGAAAGACAAAATATGTAAATGTAGAAAATACGATGTGTTTAACCCGAGGTTGGATTGAGTTGTGATGTAAACCTGCCCGGAACCGCCCGGCTGTCCAGTAGTCACAACAATACCTATCCAATGTGGGAGGTTAAACATGGAGCCCAATAAGGACCCGAGGTTAGACTGAGTTGTGGCGTAAGACTGCCCGGAACCAACCGGCAACAGGCAGCCACAACAATACCTGTCTAATGTGAGAGGTCAGGGCCTTAATAAGACAATTAAGGCTGAGTCAGGATTGTTAGGATTAAGTGAACTAAAGACTTAATCAAAATGGAACATGCTAAACTAAACGGACTGGTGGGGGTTAGGTTAGAAAACACTTAACCAACTTAGCATGTTGGCTAGAGATAGAAAACCTAGTAACGGGGGACCCTTTTCAGCAGTAACCCTACAAGGTGTATCATGATACCCTGAAACTAGGCAGGGTGGGGCACGATTACTGGGCTGATTTTAAGAGGTCAAATCGACGGCGGTGGTGTAGCAGTGTAGGTTCTAACGGGGTGCGGGCGTGCACACTCTCCGGCGCAGAAAAATAAAGCACTGGGCACCAGTAGCATACCTGTGCATTTTAAGGTTGTGTCGGGCCGCTGTCATGGGACTTGATACACCCCATGGTGGGACCAGCATAGGTAACTACAACATCGGGGGCCGTAAGACACATGTAACTATGCGAGTAGGAGCCGATCATCATAGAATGGATCACTTCACCCTGATTATGGGGTGCCAGTTGGGAACTAGTTTATATGGGTTCAGAGATTAACATGGGGTACGATAGTATATTCGACCCTGGACAACTTAACTAAGTTTATAGTGCTTTCCCACTTCTTGATTATACTTATCATACCCAGTTCTTTATTCATAGACAAAGTAGTACTAGACTTACTCAGGCTTTATGTCTGACTCTACTTTTCTTTCGTCTTCTTTTCTTCCGTTTCGCCCCCCCCCCCCAGGTCCACAGGGAGGGAACACTGCAGCTTGACCAGCATAAACATCCAGCTTGAAGAAGAGAAATGTATTGCTTGGACCTTTTTCATTTTGAACTATGGCTTTGGACAACCACTTTGGGGCTTTTGCAGTTTATCTATGTTTTCTTTATGCTTCTTTAAATAATGTAATCAAGACAGATTATGAAAGTGTTATGTTATGTTTTTGGAAAAGATGTAAGACAATTATGGTGATGATGTTGTAACACGTATTTGCTTTTATGAAATAAAAGTTGTTTGTTTTTCCGCTGCTTACAAATATGTGTTCTTATATCTGTCTTGTATATCTGTGACTTATACTTATAAACCTCCACCAAAATTAGGGCATTCCCTTTGAGAGTGACCCTAACGGAGGTGGGGTGTTTCAGGAGCTGCAGTATCTTCTTCTACTGGCTCACAGAAATACTTCTTCATATCTTTTTTCTTTAATTGGAATTAGTTCCAATATATTGATATATTTGAGGATTAAGAAATACTCCTCTGGATTGGTTGTCATTAAGGAGAAAAATCCATATTTGTTCGAAAGAAGCAATTGAGGTTGTGAACATTTGACACTCTAATTATATGTTGTTCTTGCTGTTTCATGATGATGAATGCTAAGATTACTCACAAACTCTAAGCATAGATTGAACTTGCATTGATCTTAGATTTATACCATTGATCTTAGATTTTTTTTTCTTTTAAAAACTTTATTTTTGTATGCGTTGGCCATTGAATAATAAGTCAATAACAATCCACATGCGGAGTGCGTGCCATGATCACGTGCGGAGCACACGTGCCGTCATCATGCGCGAAGCGCGTGCCGTGACGCTCGTGATATTAAATGGAATTATCCAACAAATTATATTTCAAGTTATCCAACATAAGATGAAGACAATGACTACATTTCATATGATTTGTAAAATTGTTTACGAGGAGTTTGAAGGTATCAATTTTGGTCGGTAATGAAAATTTTGGTTCTAAGAGAGGTTTAAGGTCAATTTTTTAGCATATGAACCATTCATGGAGGTTTAGATAGTATTTGGTTGGATGAAACGAGTTTTGCGTTTTTAATATATACGTTGAATGGCTTAGCAGAGAAGAAGTTGGAACTCATTATTTCAACAAAGTGGAGAAAGGGAAAAGTAAATGTAATTTTTGATATTTTCCAAAAGGCAAAAAAATCATTTTTAACAATATTAAAATCGTTTTCCAAATCAATGTTGTCAACCACGTCTCCTTTTTCGTGCATTTCAAAGTACATGTTGAAAATCAAAGTATGTTGAAAACGAAATACTGAAAACTCTTTTTTAAACCAAATACTATCTTAGTTTTTATTGGGGTCTGAAACCGTTCTAAAATTGTAAAATTACGGAAATATTTAAACAAAATAGATTTTCAAAACAAAAAAAAAATTAAAATTTGCATAGTGATAGAAAAATATATTATGAAACAATAAATCATATAAAGTGACTGTCCAATAAGAAGATACACTATAAAACTTAAATTTTAAAATTGTAATACATTTAGTCTTTTTACGTTAACATTTTTTTCTGGGGATTGTTAAAGGGACTCCACTTTTGGTTAAGGGGAGGACAAAATTTAAACTATTGTTCAATTGTTAAGGAGAGGATCAAAAAAATTAGCCCTCCCTTAAACATTTAATTAAAAATTCCAATATTAACCCCATAATCTTTTTTAATGTAAATTTTTCGAAGCTAAACCCTAAATAATATGCACAGTTTAAGGAAATAAAAAATGGGATATAGTTAACATAATGGGATATAGTTAACATATGTATGGGTGATCAAAAGATATCAGATCAGGTAAGTTAATGAATATCATTTTTGGAATTCGATGGTTCAATTTAAAATACTTAAATATTCATAAACAAATCTGATCGAATACGTATAATTGGAACATTAATTGAGATGCAGATGTTTTTGCGCCTTGGAAATGATAAGAAACTGTATTCGTGCATATGCAAACCAACGCGAAATATAAAAAGAACGATAGTGAATTGTATGTTGTGACAAAGGGTAGTTTGGTCCATGTTTTTTCTAAAATAAAAAAAACCAAACCTTCCCTTAACAATTTCTTTTTAAAGTGGAGTCCCCTTAAAATTGTTCTCCCCTTAACCAAAAATGGAGTCCCTTTGACAATCCCCTTTTTTTCCTTAAAATTGGCGGAAATATTATAGAAAAAAAACAATTGTTGATAGCATAAATAATTTTCGTCTTTTTATGATATGATGTTTTTAGAAAGGTATAGTTGGAAAGATATCTAAGAAACAACTGTAATTGCAAACCAACTATTTGACAAGCTAAAGGAAATGATCAAAGTTGGACTACTTCAGTTTTGGATGAGTTTTAAGACGTAAAATTGATACTTAAAGAAACCCATAAACACCTGTTTTCATAATCACTCATAAAGAGCACCATTCGAAACGATCAAGACCGGTTTGAAAGATAAAAGTGGAAATAGGGTTTCAAGTGCTTTCGGCAGATAAAGATAATATATAGTACACAGATATAAAGCCGAAGCCCATTACACAAAGGCCCAACATCTCATTTAGACCCAAAGCTATTTTTTTCTGTTCTTTTGATTGTTATGTACAAGCCTATACATACATGCACACTGTAATATTTTTAAAGTACCAAAATCATTTCCGAAAGATCAATAAAAGCAATTCAGTTCTGTATAATATTTTACACATTTCTGATTTACAAATACAATAAGAAGTATACCAAAATTCTTATAATAGAAATCCCTGCCTAAGCAACTTTCATGACCTTGAATAAATATTATTTCAAAAACGGTGACTGAAATCCAAGCTTGAAACTTTCCAAGTATCAAAACTTAAACATAATGTATTGGAAATACATTTTTTTGGCTTTTAATATTGCAAAATTTTTGTTGGAAGATGCATTGAAAGAAAGAAATGTTTTTTTTAAACATATGTCAAAAACTATATTGAAAAGTAAATAAAATATAGTGATGAAAATGCTAAATCCTAATATAAGATGAAAAGATAAAGCGGGGATCACATAGACAAAATCACTTTTGGAAGCCAAAATCTAATAATAAGGAGAATTTAAACCAATGTCTGTTGCACCATGAATATATGATTTAGGGCTACTTTTGATTTTTGATTTTTTTTGGCTAAAGAATGGAAGGAAAATATGCAGAATAATAATAGTATAATTTCTTTAGAAGAAGATAGAAAGATCCACTAACAATTAATAAAATAGTTTGTATAGATTAGAAGAGTTTTTAAGGCATTTGCAGGAATGCAGAACACTCATAGTGCAGTTGAAATGAGTAAATGACATAAAAGTAAACTAAAGAGATAGAAATAATTAACCAAGACTTTGAAAAATAATAATTGTATTTGTTTGGACTGCCTGGCAAAATAAAAATAAAAATCGTTTGAACTGAAATTAGACAAGAAATATAAAAGAGGAAAAAACACGAAAGATACAAACGTATTGCATTGCTGTTCAAGTAATACAAAGTGAGGTATAATGTGTAGGCATACGCATAGTTGTGAAAAAGGAAGAATGTTACTAGTTTATGTAATATGCTAGTTATATTACGGGTATATTTAATATGCCCTTATATATAATACGAATGAGCGGTGGTCGTCGGCTGTTTGTTTACTGCCCAAGCAAGTGTTCATTTATAATCATGCATGTCCATATTCCTGAAAAGGAAGTTATTCGCTTGCCTCACATGTATGCATCTTTACTCCTTCCTCTTCGTTTACAAATCATCTAACTATATGCTTCTTCTTCTTATTCAATTGCATCTTAATCTTTTCTTCGCAAACTAAAGTGTGGCCTTCCCAATTGATCCATTACTTCATTTTAACTCTGATCCCTTTTGATTTTTTTACAACATTTTCTTCATCATTCCTTTTCTTTGGCTAAATCTCTTGCATTATATATTTATTTATGCCTGCAAATTCATCCTTTTCACCCTTTTTCCCATATACTCCACTTCACCAATATGCTTTTTGCTTATTTGTTTGACACAATTTCAATTTACTCTGTCTTTGCCATTGTACTTATATGTTTATACTTTAATTTCCTTATCTGGTTTTCCCTCGATTTTCTATTATTTTGTTTAACGTTCCCATTTTTATATTCATCAATACTTATGCATTTCTCATTTTCATAGTTTTAACTGCTTTATTTTACCCCCTTCATCACTAAGATGCATACTGGCTGCTATATGCACTCACTTTGAAGCATTCATGTGTATACTATAATCCCTTATATTTATGTATGAACTTATTATACATGTATACATATGAATGCATTGTTGTCAAAAATGTTAAAATCCCATGATTTAAATCCCGTTTCAAATCAATTCTCTTCCTTATGATTTGATTTATATTTTGATTCAAATCGCTTAAAACCGCTTTCAGTCGATACATATTGGTACATTCAATATACTTATTTGAGTCTACAACTTCAATTCTATGTTTCTCTAAACAAAATAAAAATGGAACAAAATCAAAAATTGAAGTTTTGGTTTAAATGTAGAAGTTCAAATATAAATGTCAATTTCAAAGTATATATGAGCCCTAAAGTATGGATCTTTTAAATCTACTATTTTTGATTTGGATCACATTTCGATTTAAAATTAAAACATTATCATTTACGATTTGAATCTCTTTTAGACAACCTTGTACGTATGCATGTATGTTGTTGCTCGTTGTAATAAAAATTTACTACATCAACTCACCTCACGAGCTTCACCGTTATGTTTGCACTCATTGATATTTTTATGCTTCTTATTTTTTATCACAAAATCATATCATTGACTATTCAAAGTGCAATGTTATTATATTCTAAATTAAGTTTGAAAGGGCATGCATATTTGGTAAGATATAAAGCAGCCGCTTTTTATATTATAACAGAGCGTGGAGATTCAACTGTAAATGAAATGTTCTGGTGTTATGATCATAATTTCTTATATAATAAAACCGATTTCAACATAAATTACTCATGTGTTATGATGATCGATTTAATAAATAATTCTACATAATTTAGACTTGTCTTTCAAACATTCCACTGCGCCATTCTGTGTAGCATCACGGAATTCATTGTACATGCAGTGGTATCTTGTTCTGCTTTGGTATCGAAGTCATATCCCAAAATTCTTGATTGTTGTTGGCTTCTTCTTGAAGATCTCGTTGATAGCAAGAATCTGACCATTCTTCTTCTTCTTCAAATTTCCTCAAAAAATTACCAGAATATGGATCTAGCACGAACTTCATTTGTAGCCCAAAGCTTAATTCTGTAGATCTTGGGCAGCTGTCATTTGGAGTTGGAAGAGCTCTACCAACCACATTGTACTGATGAAATCTGAAAACCCCCATGCTGCTGCCGCTACCGCTTATGGGTCATAGTGAAAATACATGGCAGTTCTCCTTCTGATATGCCCAAGTTATATTAGTTTTCTCTTGAATTTAGATGTGTTTTAGTTCAAAGGACCTAAAACATTCGTAATATGTTAGACCTTTGGAGGTGTAGTGACATATATATTTATTTTGTAAGTACTAAGCAGCCTTTTGCTTCTGGGACTTGTTAGAGTTTTTTTTTCATTCACCACACTCTTTCTTCATTCACTTTTCAACTTACAACAAAATGACCACATATATAGTGGTTTACAAACCATTTCAATAGACACAACTGTTAGGAGTTTATTATTTACATTAGTGTGTTTCGTTGTTTATGTTTAAGTTTGAATTTCATGTTTGTTTTGCCCAGTCAAGGCTGTTAGCTTGTTTCTAGGAGTAAACAGTTTCTTTTGCATGTTTCTTAGTATTTCATTGTGTAAGCCTTTATAAGGCATTTTGCTTTCAATAAAGACATCGGTTTGCAGTTTGACATTATCCGTTTTCTATTTTACTTGACATTTGGTATCAGAGCAAACAGATCCGAGAGTGAAACACAATGAATGAAGAAAGGTCGCTCACTAAGATTCCTCATTTTGATGGACACTACGATCACTGGAGCGAACTCATGGAGAATCTTCTTTGTGCTAAGAGCTTGTGCCACCTTGTTGCTGAAGGATTTACGGAACCAGAGGATGGGGCTCAAACTACACCGGCACAGCGCAAACAATTAGAAGAATTAAGGGTGAAAGGCCACCAGGTAAAACATTTTCTTTTCCAAGCCATTGACATAACAGTTTTTGAGCAAATTTTGGATAGACGTACTTCCAAAATTATCTAGGATTCTATGAAGAGAAAATTTGGGGGGAATGAGCGTGTGAAGAGATCTTTGCTTAACTCTTTGAGAAGGGAGTTCGAGATACTTGTCATGAAAGAGGATGAGAAAATTGATGAGTATTTCAAGAGGGTGATGACAGTGCCAAATAAGATGAGAAGTAATGGAGAGGAGATGTTTGATTCGAAGATTGTTGAGAAAATACTTCGAACATTGACGGATAAGTTCACATACATTGTGATCTCAATAGAGAAATCTAGGGATACACGGAATATGACAGTTGATGAGTTACAAAGCTCTCTGGCTGTCCATGAACAGAAGTTTAAAGGATCTGGCTCCGGTTCTCAACGAGATGATGATGATCATGTGCTTAGTATTAGGGGCTATGGTAGAGGCTCATATAGAGGCCGAGGAAGAGGTAGGGACAGGACATATAAAAAGGCTATGGTGGAGTGTTATAACTACCAAAAACTCGGTTACTATCAATTTGAATGAATGTCAGAATGAGAGTCAGGAGGTTCATCACACAGAGGATGATGAAGAAGTGTTATTGATGGCTTACGAGGAATTGCAAGAAAAGCAAAAACAGGAGGTTTGGTTTGTTGACTCTGGATGCTCTAACAACATGCGTGGTGAGCGTAACTTGTTCACAAGCCTGAACTCAAATTTCAATCATAAGGTGAAGCTTGGGAAAATCAAAGTCTTGTTGTTCATGGCAAAGGGAAAGTAAAAATTACACTCAAAGGTGTGAAATATGTATTGAGTGATGTGTACTTTGTTCCTGATCTAAGGAACAATTTGCTATGTGTAGGACAACTACAGGAAAGAGGGCTGGATGTTTTATTTAAAGTTGGAGAAAATTTGACTTGCAACATATATCATCCCAAAAGAGGTAAGATTGCAGAGTCAGTGATGAAGACTAATAGGATGTACATGTTGTTAACATAAACATGCAATAAATCAGAAGAAGGATGCTTTCAAGTTGATGTGTCAAACAAGGCAGAGCTATGGCACAACAGATATGGACATTTGAGTTTCAAAGGTCTACGTGCTCTACAAGAGAAAGCTATGGTGAAAGGGCTGCCTGCATTTGGTCCAGAGAAGAGCATTTGTGAATCATGTTTGAAAGGAAAGCAGCATCGCCAGCCTTTCCCAAAGCACAGTTCATGGAAAGCTGAAGATAAATTGCAGCTTGTGCATTCTGATTTATGTGGTCCGTTCTCACCTCCCTCCAATAGTGGCAAGAAGTATTTCATAAGCTTCGTCGATGATTATTCCAGGAAGACTTGGGTGTATTTTTTATTTGAAAAATCTGAAGCTTTCAAGTATTTCAAAGCGTTCAAGACTTTAGTTGAGAAGGAGACAAATTTATCTATCAAATGTCTAAGGACTGACAGGGGAGGTGAGTATTGTTCAAAGGAATTTAAGGAGTTCTGTGATAGCAATGGTATTAAGAGACTACTAACAACATCATTTACGCCCCAGCAAAATAGTGTTGCAGAGCGCAAAAATCAAACCATAATGAATATGGTGAGAGCTGTATTGACAGAGAAGGGAGTACCAAAGATTTTTTGGGCAGAAGTAGTACAATAGACAATTCATGTTCTTAATAGATGCCCTACGATTGCTATGCAAGATAAAACTCCAGAGGAGGCATGGAGCAACTTGAAACCTTCAGTGGAACATTTTAGAGTGATTGGATGCATTGGTCATGTACATATCACAGATGCCAAGAGGATCAAACTCGATGATAAAAGCTTAAACTGTGTTCTTCTTGGATACAGTAGCGAGTCTAAGGCTTACAGATTATATGATCCAATTGCAAAGAAAATTCATACGAGCTGAGATGTTGTGTTTGAAGAAGCTTTGTCATGGGATTGGGGATTATTTTCTTCATAGGAACATACCGCTGATCTCCATTGGAAAGAATCTCATCACAATTCTGAAGATGCACTTGAAGCTGCACAAGATAGTAATGGATTTGATAGTAGAACATCTGGTGAAGTTAGTGGCACTTCTCAGGTTAATCATGATGTGATTGCCTCACCCAATATGACATCAAGGAAGGGAAGAACCACGCTCATGGACAACTGATTATTTCATAGGTAATTGCAGTACTGAGTTTGAGGATGAGTTAAATCTGAGCATTGCCGATCCTATGTGTTTTGAGGAGTCTATCAAACACACAAAATGGAGGGAGGCCATGGATGCAGAAATTAGAGCAATTGAAAAGAATGGAACTTGGGAGTTAACTGAGCTGCCTGAAGGAGCAAAGAGGATTGGTGTGAAATGGATTTTCAAGACAAAAGTCAATGAGTTAGGTGAGGTGGATAAGTACAAAGCCAGGTTAGTTGTGAAAGACTTCTCACAGCAGTATGGTGTTGATTATACAGAAGTTTTTGCTCCAGTTGCAAGACTTAATACAGTTAGAATGATCATTGCATTTGCTGCTCAAAAAGGCTAGGAAATACATCAACTTGATGTGAAGTCGGCTTTCCTTCATGGTACCTTGTAGGAGGAGGTGTTTGTGGAACAACCTAAGGGTTATCAAGTTGCTGTGAAGGAATACATGGTATACATGTTGCATAAAGCTCTTTATAGCCTAAAACAGGCACTGAGAGCTTGGTTTAACATAATTGAGACGTTCATTCTCAAAGAAGGTTTCATCAGTAGTCAAAATGAGCACACCTTGTTTGTGAAGCATAAGGAATGGGGAATTCTGATTGTGAGTATCTATGTTGATGATCTACTTTGCACAAGTGATGATGCCACTTTGCTGCAAGAATTTAAGTGTTTAATGAAGACTGAATTCGACATGACAGATTTAGGAAAAATGAGATTCTTCCTTAGGATAGAAGTAATGCAGCGAACAGATGGAATTTTCATCTTCCAAAAGAAGTATGCAACAGAAGTCATTGATAGATTTGAGATGCAAGATTATAATGCTGTGAGTAATCCAATGGTCCCTGGTTAGAAGTTAGGGAAGGATGAGAAAGGACTGCAAGTTGATCACACTCTCTACAAACAGATGGTGGGAAGCTTGATGTATCTCACTGTTACACGGCCCAATTTGACGTATGTGGTGAGCCTTATAAGCAGGTACATGGCAGCTCCAACACAACTCCATTTTCAAGCAATCAAAAGAGTCATGAGGTACTTGAAAGGCACATTGAACCTTGGCATTTGGTACAAACATGGAACTGAAAGTGGACTTACTGCATATACGGACAGTGATTATGCGGGCGATGAGAGTGATAGCAAGAGCACATCTGGCTATGTGTTTATGATGAGTGGAGGTGCAGTTGCATGGTCATCCAGGAAGCAACCTATTGTTACTCTATCTAGCACAGAGGCAGAGTATGTGGCTGCAGCTACATGTGCTAGTCAAGCTGTATCAATGAGAAGGATTTTGAGAGAAATTGATGGTTCGCAGGCCGAGGAAATGATAATGTTGTGTGACAACACTTCTACCATAAAGTTGTCCAAAAATCCTATTTTTCATGGCAGGTCCAAGCATACTCGAGTAAGATTTCACTTCCTGAGGGACCTGATCAAAGAGGGAACAATTGTACTTAAGTTTTGCAGCACTGAAGCTCAGCTGGCCGACATTTTGACTAAACCTTTGAAGCTTGGTTCCTATGAAAGAATCCGTGAAGCCCTTGGCATGAAATGTTTGAACTCAACTCTTTCTAAGAGTTAAGTTCAAGGGAGGGTTTGTTAGGAGTTTATTATTTATATTAGTGTGTTTCGTTGTTTATGTTTAAGTTTGAATTTCATATTTGTTTTTCCCAGTCAAGGCTGTTAGCTTGTTTCTAGGGGCAGACAGTTTCTTTTGCCTGTTTCTTAGTATTTCATTATGTAAGCCTTTATAAGGCATTTTGCTTTGAATAAAGACATCGGTTTGCAGTTTGACATTATCAGTTTTCTATTTTACTTGACAACAACATTAAATGAACATAACTTTTCACCGAACAGACATGACACTTCACTGAACGGACATGACACTTCACTGAACGGACATGACACTTGATGAATGGGCATGAATTTTGACGAATGAACATGTTTTTTTATTTTAATAGACACTACTATAATTAATTAATTTTGGTTTACGCCAACATAGTGCATTCTGCATGATTGCAAACTTTAAATATGTCACTCTCTGCTCAATTCAATTTCTAGGGAGTTAAACAGGGCGATGAAATTATTTTTCATGTTTTTTAACTCACAATTTGATGATCAAAAGAGTGTTCTTATCACTAATTTTTCAGTAGTTTGTACTGCCATTATTCAAAAGGAGTAGTTTTTCTAATTTGATTTGTGGTTTCGGATTGAAAAGTTAAAATTTCATCTGTTTCTGCTAGCGGTGGGATGTAATTTGACAGTCTGTTGATCAGTACACTTTTTTTTCTCTTCTGTTCTTGATACTATAAAATTTAATCCTTATTATGATTCAAACAATGTCCTGAGCGATGTACTTATTATATTTTCGTGGACAGATGATCTTACCAGAGAGCGTTTACTAAGCGATGTAGCAGTTGCAAGTGTAGGTTGGTTTCCTACAGTCATCTGAATTCTGATGCAGAGGCACGTCCTTAGCTCGGTCTCCCCTTTTACTGCTAGCCAATTCTAATGGATAAGAAGGTTGATGCAATCAAGTAGGGAAAGGTGGAACGATGCTTCAGGCCTTGCAATATATCCACGATTAGGAGGACACCACTGTCGTTTTAGATGAAATGACAATAGCAGACTAGCAGCTTGCTCTTATGCCTCAATTCATGTATTGGGTACCATTACGTGAATGCTGTAAATTTCACTTTGCAAATATAACAGGAAAGATGATAATGTATATGGGTAGTTTGATGGATGCTTGGACCTTAGCCTTACAGACTGACAAACTTGAGTGGAAGTTAACTTGCGGTAAATTGATTTTGATATTTGCCTTCCGCAATAGAGTCCAAAGACTCCAAACCCAAGAGAATGTGTTACTGGTCCTATATACTTTGCTACCGTTATTTTTTTAACATGGACAGTCCGCGTCCTCATCAGAAGCATTTGAGGTGACCGGCCAATGTGTTACTGGTCATCTATACTTTGGTACCGCTTTCTCTTTCCATAACACTATATTATTTAATCCAATGAATAGAGAAAGAAAGAATAGTAAAATGGGAATGTACGGCTGGAATTCAGAGAGAATCTCACGTATAAAATAAAAGATGTAGTGGAACATTGTATATATATATATATACACACACACACACACACGAGCGTTCAATGGCACTCGAAACAGTGCAGCACCCCTAAATGCCCCCTGATTTCCACCACATATCCCGTTTCTCTCTCCCTCCACTCATTCTCTCACCTCGCACTAACTTAAACTACAATAAATACTTGGTTTCTGTTGGAGGGCATTTGGGGTACACACTATTTGGTTGCCATTCAACGCTCTCTCTCTATATATATATATACACACACACACATAAGGGATAGGATCATGGAGCCCCCCATTTGAACTCCAATTTCAGCCACTTATTTATATTAAAAAAAGTGAATGGAAAGTGAATGGGAGGTGAGAGAATGATTGGAAGAAAAGGGTGAGGAAATGAGTGAGGAAATGTTTGTTTTTGACACTGTAAAATTTAATCCTTATTACGATTCAAACAATGACCTGAGCAATGTGCTTATTATATTTCGTGATCAGATGATCTTACCAGAGAGCGTTTACTAAGCGATGTAGCAGTTGCAAGTGTAGGTTGGTTTCCTACAGTCATCTGAATTCTGATGCGGAGGCACGTCCTGAGCTCGATCTCCCCTTTTACTGCTAGCCAATGCTAATGGGGTAAGAAGGATGATGCAATCAGATAGGTAAAGGTGGAACAATGCTTCAGGCCTTGCAATATATCCACGATTAGGAGGACACCACTGTTGTTTTAGATGAAATGACAGTAGCAGACTCGCAGCTTGCTCTTATGCCTCATTTTATGGATTGGGTACCATTACGTGAACTGTAAATTTCACTTTGCAAATATAACAGGAAAGATGTATATGGGTAGCTTGATGGATGCTTGGACCTTAGCTTTACAGACTAATAAACAAGTTAATCTTAAATGACAATTGTTATGGTCAGTCCATTTAAACTTGAGTGGAAGTTGACTTGCAGTAAATTGTATTTTTCAATTTGCCTTCTGCATTCGAGTCCGAAGCCAAGAGAATGTGCTACTGGTCATGTATACTTTGGTACCATTATTTTTTGAACATGGACAGTCCGTGTCCTCATCAGAAGCATTTGACATTACCGGACTGCTTAGTCCAAACGAACTTGGTTTTTTGCTCGGGTTCGTTTCCCTTTTCCTTTCAGCCCTTTCTCGGTTTTTTTATTTTTCATTTGTCCCTTTCAGTTCAAAAAAGATTGCATTCTTTAGGTTTAAAGGATAATGGAAGAAGGACGGTTGTCATCTAATAAGATTGTTTGATTTATTTATTTTAGTTTTATATTTTCATCGATATAGAAGTGCGCATGATGCATGTAAATCATGAATAACCAGCATTTAAAAAAAAGCTTCTTATACATATATTTTATATATGGGAGCATCTTATTTTGCACGTGAATCTACCTGTGAATTCCAAAGAAATTGATGCGATTTGCCAAATCGACAAGGATCATGGACAATCTAAATCAGAGCCGGTTCTTGTCGATTGTCGTGCATGTTCTTGAATCTTATTTCAGGTCAAGAAACCCAATAATAACGTTCAAGAACATGGACAATCGACAAGGATCAATCTGCCAAATCAACATCTACATAGGCTGATCTAGTGAAAAAGGGGGGCCAAGACTCTGATTTAGATTTAACTTTTATTCCTCCGACTTCCTCCATCGGCGAAGAGAAGATAATCATGGTTAGTTAGGAGATTAGCAATAGAACAGGATTTAAATGGGGATTTTCTGTTGTTGCCTACGTTTTTGACAAGAGGCCTCCCTATCATCACTTCAGGGCGTTTGTTGCTCGTACATGGAACCCTAATGGATCATTCGAGATATTCACATGAGAAAATAGGTTTTTTATTATTAGATTCACGATTCATGAAGATTGTGAGAAGCTTTTAAGAGGAAGACCTTATTTTATCAATGGAAAGCTCATAATTCTTAAAAAATGGGTCAAGAAATCAGTTCTTGATCGTGACCTATTAAGTACAATGTAACACCCCACGTCCATTAATGTCACTCACAAAGGGAATGCATTAACTTCCATGGAGGTTATAAGTGAATATAGAACAGAAAAATTACAACAAGACATATAGTAAATAGTACTTGGAAATCAAAAACTTCATTTTATTGCAGCGGAAATTAAACATGTTTGTTACATCATAAAACCATAGATCATAACCAAGTACAATATCCATCTTCATAAAAACAAAATACATAATCCCATTACACAAATAGCCATTAAAAAGATAACAAGCTGGACTTTACTTCAACGGTCCGAGCTTTCCAAAGAGAGATGAAGCAATTCAATCAAACTCCACTGGAGCTGGGCCCAACCTGAGGACCTTAGGGGGGGGAGGATAGAAATAGAGGGGGTTAGACATAAAGTCTGGCGAGTATGATAATTCTAACAATACTATTATCAAAATAACTAGACTAAGGCATAAGCTGGAAGACAAGTAAATGTCTATGAACTCTTAGGAAGATAAAGATAGCGTTTAAGATAACGGTAAAGGCACACCTAATTACTAACGAATGATTACTACACTGCACCGCACATTACTACACTGCACCGCACCAGTCACCCTATTGTTTGATCCCACTTGCCTCACACAGAAACTTTATAAATAGCCTTGCGTACCCCTAGCTGACTACATAGGTGCCGTCTGCCCCTATCTCCACTAGGTGTACCCTACTACCCACTATCGATCGGCTCCCTACTCGTAGATACCCGTGCTGGCCCCACAGTGGGGTGTATCACTCCCTTAAAGTTGCAACCCGATACAACTTGAGAATGCACGGCTTATACCTACACGATGCAACAACGTCTTATCTACCAGCCCGGGTCCACACACGCATATGAAACCCGTTGGACTTGCTTTGCCACCGCTCCCCGTTTTGGCCTCTTACAGTCAAACCCAGCATGCGTGTCACGTCCTCGACTTGGGTCGAGCCCACAAAGATACGTTTGGGATACTGGTCGAAATGGCCCCCCACAAGCTACCCACCTAAGCTTGTCAATAGTATATCCCACTTAACCCTCTTAGTCATGTTCATTTACATGTGTGTTTGGTTAAGTCTTACTAATCGTATTTCACATGCCACTAAGGGCACCCCCTAGATTCCTCGTGCCACCCAAGGCACCTACTTAACCCCCATGTCCCACTTTACATGTTTATCTGGTTAAGTATTTCTTAATTCATTCAGGCCATAACCTCATAAAGACCTCTCACATTAGACTGGCATTTATGGCAGCTGGATTTGCCGGGCGGGTCTGGGCAGTCTCACACCATAAAAGAGTCTAACCTCGTGTCTTTACAACCGTTATGCTTTAGTTTAGGCCTAGGACCTCTCACATTGGGCTGACATTTGTGACCACTGGATTTGCCGGGCGGGTCCGGGCAGGTTTACGTCACAAACGAGTCCAACCTCGTGTCCTAAGCATTGATTAACACTAAAAAACTTTTACCCCAGTTTTAATAATTCCCTATTCAAATGATTAATTAAGTCAACTTTTAATGATGTCCATAATTGACTCAATTATGGCCATCCACTTATGGCATGCAAAATCATATCAATTGCACCCCAACTTCTTATTATTAAAATCCTTAACATTACCCCTACCCACGTTTATACGTTCGCTTATTCAACGCAGAATATACGTTAGACTCGAATAGTCTAACTTATAGCACAAAAACAAATTATCACAACATATGGACAATTAAAATGAATCTAATCATAATAGGGGTGAAACTTGCATAAACTACACATGTTAACGATCTAAAGGTGTCACCTTGTTAAAGGTCACAATTTACATGATATGATCATAGCCCAAATCTATACATAAACTTGCATATGGGGTTTTTAGGCAACATAATGATGGTGTGAACTAGCATAGGATATCACATATATCATAGCATAATTCTAGAGGTCATAATAGATGTCATGGCATATTTTCATAGCTTTTCTAATCAATCTAACTTGCATATGTAACTTGTCATATAGATCAACATAGCCCAAACATGATGATTTAATTAACATGAACTAACTAGCATAGATGGTAACATCATGGCCTTTTTAACATGTATGATTTATCGCAACTTAGCATAGAAACTTTCAACATACATAACATCACCATAGCATGATTTTCAACATATAAGATATCATCATCACATAACGTTGGATTTACAATATACATGATAGCAAAAGGGGTTTACAACAACATATATGATAATTCACATCATCTACTCATAATCCATTCATAACTCAACCTAATTAAAATGATAATAATCTTGTTAAGATCATCATACTCACAATTTAGAGAAGAAAAGAGAGAGTTTTGCTTTGCTTTAGGGTTGAGAGAATTTGAATTGAATTTGCTTTTCTTCTTTCTTAGTTGGCATCGGCTCCATTGATTTCCATAGCGACGGTATGACGGTAACTATTCTATTTTTCTTATGAATTAGGGTGAGAGACTACCTAGGTATTTATAGAGTTAGGATTTATTTTAGACCGTCAGATTAACTCAGCACTAATCCCAGCCAACCAGATTAGGTCAGAAACCCTAATGGGTAATTAGTACATTAAAAAAGGCCAGCTAGAAACCCTAGCCGCCAGACCAGGTCGACACCCAGGTCGACTGCGCAGTCGACCTGGTCCTTGGGGTGTCGACTGCCCAGTCGACTCCCCCCGGGGTGTCGACTGCCCAGTCGACTCCCCAGTCGACCTGGGGTGCTGGGCGGGAAATTTCCCGCCTAGCCTGTTTGACTTCGAATTTTGAATTTTAAATTTCCTGCTGGCTATTTTAAATTTTTCAGAAACTTCCGATGGCCATAACTTCTTCATACGAAGTCCAAATCACGCAAACTCGGACTCTATTTCAACTAGAATTCCGAGACGAACACAATGGCGCAACCCGTTTCCCACAATTCTCACATCTGAGATTAGTTATTCTTTAATTTGTGAATATTAATATTATCTGAATTACGGGGTGTTACATTCTCCCCTCCTTAAAGGATTTCGTCCCCGAAATCTTCAAGTTAAGAAGAATGTATATCCTAACATCCAAACAACCATCTACTCGACCATCAAACACAGGCATCCATTGTCCTTATAGACTTCTAATGCTTTTATGTTTAAATGCACAGTGTGTGTATATGTTCCTTGTCTAATGCAGAATCAGGCGGTCCACTGATTCAGTTGACCTCCTTAATGCAAACCATGATAGTGCCATGCGTCCATTATGTATGCAAAAGAACCCTATCGATACATATTATTTGTACATGCGTGCACAACCATTCACCAAAATGCGGTATCCATATGATAGCACAACCATTATACTTCTATTTTACCAAATACAGCCATTTATATGCAATATGCAGTATGAAGTGACTGAGCCGATCTAGTGCCTAATAGTGTGTGTATATGCGTCCACGAGCAACCACTAGCAAACACTTGCATCCACTTTGCACCCACCATACATAACATGTCTCAAACACATGTTTCAACCATAGGATTATCTTAACTAAAGGTCAAAGATACTAGCGAGAGGATATACTAAAGATAAGATAAGTACAAGCTAAACGATAAAGGAGAAGTTAAAGGACATACCCTCAAAAAGAAAAGGTTATCGTGAACGCATCTTCTCTTCCGTCTCCCAAGTAGCGTTGCTCTCATCATCTCCCCATTGCACTTTGACTAGTCTGACCTCTCGATTCCTCAACCTCTTGATCTTCGACCCAAGAATGCGCGTAGGAGCTCGTCGAATCGTCGCATCACGCTCTATCTCCACCTCTCTAAGCAAGCTCGGCTCCACCACTTCCGCGGTCTCGTGCAAGCACTTCCTCAAATGTGACACATGGAATACGTCATGTACACCACTAAGTCTCTCGGGCAACTCCACTCTATACGCCATCCGTCCAATCCTCTCCTTAATAGGAAACGGCCCTACAAACCTTGGTGCTAATTTCCTAACGGACCCAAAGCGAACAACGTTTCGTAATGGAGACACTTTGACAAAGACCATGTCCCTAACTTCAAACTCGAGATCTATCCTCCTCTTATCCGCATAAGATTTCTGCCTATCTTGCGCTGCTTTCATCCTCCTTCGAATCAAGTCGATCTTCTCCGAAGTCTCCCTGATCATATCGGGCCCAAGTAAGATCTTATCCGTAGATTCCCACCAACATGTAGGTGAACAACAAGGTCGTCCATAAAGAGCTTCGAATGGTGCTATACCAATGCTGGACTGAAAGCTATTATTATATGCGAACTCCACCAATGGAAGATGCTCTTCCCACGTACCCCCAAAGTCTAGGATACATAGCCTCAACAGATCCTCTAGAATGCGATTCACCCTCTCGGTCTGGCCGTCCGTCTGAGGATGATATGCGGTGCTCAAACATAACTAAGTCCCTACCGCCTCTTGTAAGCTTCTCCAAAATTCGCTAGTGAAAATAGGATCGCGGTCGCTCACTATGCTAAAAGGAACACCGTGCAAACGAACTATTTCTCGGACATATACAGAAGCTAACCATGGAGCAGTCCTCTTACTCTTCACGGGAATGAAATGGGCGTTCTTAGTAAGTCTATCTACTATAACCCAAATCCCCGTATTACCCTTCCTCGATCGCGGTAATCCATCCACAAAATCCATCGAGACACTCTCCCACTTCCATAGTGGAACCTCCAATGGGTGAAGCAACCCACCGGGTTTCTTTTGCTCCGCTTTTACTTGTTGGCATACCAAGCATCTAGCGACATACTCGGCCACGTCTTTCTTCATGCCGGCCCAAAAGTAAACTCTCTTCATGTCTTTGTACATCTTGTCCCCGCCGGGATGAATGGTCATCTTCGAATGATGTGCTTTGTCAAGAATAGTCTTCCTTAGGTCATCGTCTTTTGGTATACAAAGTCTACCGTCCCTACGTAACCAACCCTTATCATCTAGGGTATACCTACGGAGATGGCTTGATGACTCCCCTCCTTTGAGTTTTTCTACTAACTCAACTAACTGCGGGTCGTCTCGCTGTGCCTCGCCAATCCATCCCAAAAGCATAGGTCTGACCTCCAAGGATGCTAGCAAACCGTGTACGAAGTCAACGGAAGGTCTAAAGTCAAACATCGAAATGAATTCTAAACTTCACCGCTCAACAAACAAAGGACTTAAGGATAATATTTTTCTACTTAAGGCGTCTGCCACCACGTTACCCTTGCCAGGGGTATAGGCTATTTCGAAGTCGTAGGACGCTAAGAACTCCATCCACCTTTGCTGCCTTAAGTTCAAGTCCTTTTGAGAGAATAGGTATTTTAAAGACTTGTGGTCAGTGAATAATTCGAATTTCTCACCAAGAAGATAATAACGCCAAGACTTAAGCGCGAAAACAATAGCGGCCAATTCTAGGTCATGTGTAGGATAATTTTTCTCATGCGCTCTCAACTGCCTTCCACCATAGGCTATTACCCTACCCTCTTGCATTAAGACTGCGCCTAGTCCTGTCCCACAAGCGTTAGTATAAACGGTAAACGACTTACTCCCGTCTGGCAATACTAAGACTGGGGCTGAAGTCAAAGCTCTCTTCAAACGTTGGAACGCATCATCACAGTCTACGTCCCATGTGAAAACTAGGTTCTTCTTCGTCAAGCGTGTCAATGGAGCTGATATCTTTGCGAAGTCTTTGATAAACTTCCTATAGTAGCCAGCCAACCCCAAGAAACTTCTCACTTCGGTAGCATTTTTAGGGACCTTCCAATCTTGGATGGCCACCACCTTCGCGGGATCTACAGCTATCCCTTCTTTGGAAACCACGTGCCCCAAGAACCGTACTTCCTTCCTCCAGAAGTGACACTTAGAAAATTTAGCCTTAAGGCTATGCGCTCGAAGAGTCTCCAAAACTTCCCTAAGATGTAGGGCATGCTCTTCTTCATCCTTAGAAAAGATCAAGATGTCATCTACAAAGACTACCACAAATTTGTTAAGGTACTCCCTAAACACCGTACTCATCAGATCAACAAAGTATGCGGGGGCGTTTGTCAAACCGAAGGGCATCACTAGCCATTCATAGAAACCGTCCGGAGTCCTAAAGGCAGTCTTGTCTATGCTATCCTCAGCCACTCTCAACTGATGGAACCCAGTGGTTAAGTCCAACTGCGAAAACATTGAGGCGCCAACTAACTGATCGAAGTGATCGTCAATCCTCGGTAGTGGGTGTCTGTTCTTCTTAGTAAGCTTATTAAGTTCTCTATAGTCCACACAAAGTCTAAGGGACCCATCCGCCTTTGTGGCAAATACTACTGGAGCACCCCACTCCGATATACTTCGTCTTATGAACCCCTTCTCAAGCAACTCCTTCACTTGCTTATCGAGTTCTCTCCTTTCACGTGGAGCCATGTGGCGTACTGGCAAAGATACTGGTTTCGCATTATCCACAAGATATATTCGAAAATCTATCTCCCGCTTCGGAGGCAAGCCCTTCACCTCCTCAAACACATCCGAATATTCTCGGACCACTCTAACAGATCGTAGATTTTCCTCAGACGCGTCAAGCGATTCTAGATAACTTAGCATAACCGAATTTATGGGATTACAAAAGATTTCGAGAGTGTTGCCAAGGCGAGTCACGAGCCTAACTACTCTCCTTTCACAATCAAGAACGGCCCCATTTCTGGATAACCAATCCATTCCTAAAATTAGCCCATAGCCCGTGAAGCCCAACACATAAGCATCACATCTAAATTCAACGCTAAGTATGGAAATTTTCAAATCCAAACACATCATAGACAAATAAGCTGAGCCCCCAATTGGATTCGAAACAACTAAGGGATCCTCTACTAAACTGGTGTTTAAGTGAAGTGATTCAACTAATGATGTAGAGATAAACAAATGCGATGCGCCCGAATCGAATAAGGTACGGACATGATGATCAAACAGAAAAACTAAGCTTTCAACAGAAATGTTTCTACCTCGTTCTTGCAGCGGTGGGACCGCGAGAGCCTGAACTTGTCCCCTTGCCTGCCCTGGTGCTATAAGAGCCTGCACCTGTCCTCCCGAGGTAGTCCCTGCCCTCTGCCCCTTCTTTGGGCAGTCCTTCACTAGATGTCCCGCATCGCCACAATGAAAACAGCCAGTCTTCTTTTTCTTTCGGCAATCCTTGCTGAGATGTCCTGGGGTTCCACAGTTAAAACATTTCTTCTTTTCCTTGCCGTTATTGTCTTTACCACCCTTCTTGTTTTGCTGTTGTGGTTTCTTCTGATCCCCCTTCTTCTCGGGTGCCTTTTCAGCTTTAGCGCTTTTCTCCTCATGCATAAGCGCCATTTCTACTAACTTCTCAAAGGTGGCCCCCATCGGGATGTAGGTCATAGCCAACCCTTGCAATGGTTCATTCAAGCCATTCACGAACCTCAGCGCCTTCTTCTCCGGCGTGTTCACTAATTCCAAGCCAAACCTTGCTAACTGATTAAATTTATTGACATATTCTTTCACTGATGAGCTTCCTTGCTTCAATGTCAAGAACCTTTCCATATATAGATTTTCTTCCGCCCTTGAGAGAAACTTTGCCTCGAACCTACGTCTGAAATCCGCCCAAGAGTCAACAGGACGCTCCCCATTAGTAACCTCCCACCAAAACGAGGCTCTCCCTTCATCAACCAAGCTGCTAAATGAATTCTCTTCCCTTCTTCTACTTCAAAGATTTCTAGCAATTCTTCCACCTCCTTAAGCCAATCTCTAGCTTCCACAAACGTTTCTGACCCTTGAAATGGTTTTCCACCCATAGCCTTGAATTCCTTGCACGTCTTTGCAAAAGTATCTACGTGAGGAGGAGGAGGAGGAACGGGCGCAATTGGTGGTGGAGGAACATTGGCTGGACTTGCAGCGGCCCTAGCCTCCAATAGCCTCCTATACCATCCTGGTATCGTTACACCGTCGGGTAGATTAAGATCTTCAGCCATGCTGAAACGAAAAAGGAAAGATTCAAAATGGAGAATTTGAAAGATAATGATATGTGGCTATTGGGGATTATGTTTTTTTTTCTTAAAAACTTTTCTCTTTAAATTTCTCATTAAAACATGTTTTTGAAAACACTTCTTCTAAAAATAACTATTTTTCTAAAGTATTTTTATCTGTTCTGGTAACCTTAAGCTCTGATACCACGTGTAACACCCCACGTCCATTAATGTCACTCACAAAGGGAATGCATTAACTTCCATGGAGGTTATAAGTGAATATAGAACAGAAAAGTTACAACAAGACAGATAGTAAATAGTACTTGGAAATCTAAAACTTCATTTTATTGCAGCGGAAATTAAACATGTCTGTTACATCATAAAACCATAGATCATAACCAAGTACAATATCCAACTTCATAAAAACAAAATACATAATCCCATTACATAAATAGCCATTAAAAAGATAACAAGCTGGACTTTACTTCAACGGTCCGAGCTTTACAAAGAGAGATGAAGCAATTCAATCAAACTCCACTAGAGCTGGGCCCAACCTGAGGACCTGGGGGGGGGGGGGGGGAAGGATAGAAATAGAGGGGGTCAGACATAAAGTCTGGCGAGTATGATAATTCTAACAATACTATTATCAAAATAACTAGACTAAGGCATAAGCTGGAAGACAAGTAAATGTCAATGAATTCTTAGGAAGATAAAGATAGCGTTTAAGATAACGTTAAAGATAACGGTAAAGGCACACCTAATTACTAACGAATGATTACTACACTGCACCGCACATTACTACACTGCATCGCACGTTCAAGAACATGGACAATCGACAAGGATCAATCTGCCAAATCAACATCTACATAGGCTGATCTAGTGAAAAAGGGGGGCCAAGACTCTGATTTAGATTTAACTTTTATTCCTCCGACTTCCTCCATTGGCGAAGAGAAGATAATCATGGTTAGTGAGGAGATTAGCAATAGAAAAGGATTTAAATGGGGATTTTCTGTTGTTGCCTACGTTTTTGACAAGAGGCCTCCCTATCATCACTTCAGGGCGTTTGTTGCTCGTACATGGAACCCTAATGGATCATTCGAGATATTCACATGAGAAAATAGGTTTTTTATTATTAGATTCACGATTCATGAAGATTGTGAGAAGCTTTCAAGAGGAAGACCTTATTTTATCAATGGAAAGCTCATAATTCTTAAAAAATGGGTCAAGAAATCAGTTCTTGATCGTGACCTATTAAGTACAATGTAACACCCCACGTCCATTAATGTCACTCACAAAGGGAATGCATTAACTTCCATGGAGGTTATAAGTGAATATAGAACAGAAAAATTACAACAAGACATATAGTAAATAGTACTTGGAAATCAAAAACTTCATTTTATTTCAGCGGAAATTAAACATGTTTGTTACATCATAAAACCATAGATCATAACCAAGTACAATATCCATCTTCATAAAAACAAAATACATAATCCCATTACACAAATAGCCATTAAAAAGATAACAAGCTGGACTTTACTTCAACGGTCCGAGCTTTCCAAAGAGAGATGAAGCAATTCAATCAAACTCCACTGGAGCTGGGCCCAACCTGAGGACCTGAGGGGGGGGGGAGGATAGAAATAGAGGGGGTCAGACATAAAGTCTGGCGAGTATGATAATTCTAACTATACTATTATCAAAATAACTAGACTAAGGCATAAGCTGGAAGACAAGTAAATGTCTATGAACTCTTTGGAAGATAAAGATAGCGTTTAAGATAACGGTAAAGGCACACCTAATTACTAACGAATGATTACTACACTGCACCGCACATTACTACACTGCACCGCACCAGTCACCCTATTGTTTGATCCCACTTGCCTCACACAGAAACTTTATAAATAGCCTTGCGTACCCCTAGCTGACTACATAGGTGCCGTCTGCCCCTATCTCCACTAGGTGTACCCCACTGCCCACTATCGATCGGCTTCCTACTCGTAGATACCCGTGCTGGCCCCACAGTGGGGTGTATCACTCCCCTAAAGTGGCAACCCGATACAACTTGAGAATGCACGGCTTATACCTACACGATGCAACAACGTCTTATCTACCAGCCCGGGTCCACACACGCATATGAAACCCGTTGGACTTGCGTTGCCACCGCTCCCCGTTTTGGCCTCTTACAGTCAAACCCAGCATGCATGTCCCGTCCTCGACTTGGGTCGAGCCCACAAAGATACGTTTGGGATACTTGTCGAAATGGGCCCCCACAAGCTACCCACCTAAGCTTGTCACTAGTATATCCCACTTAACCCTCTTAGTCATGTTCATTTACATGTGTGTTTGGTTAAGTCTTACTAATCGTATTTCACATGCCACTAAGGGCACCCCCTAGATTCCTCGTGCCACCCAAGGCACCTACTTAACCCCCATGTCCCACTTTACATGTTTATCTGGTTAAGTATTTCTTAATTCATTCAGGCCATAACCTCATAAAGACCTCTCACATTAGACTGGCATTTATGGCAGCTGGATTTGTCGGGCGGGTCCGGGCAGTCTTACACCATAAAAGAGTCTAACCTCGTGTCTTTACAACCGTTATGCTTTAGTTTAGGCCTAGGACCTCTCACATTGGGCTGACATTTGTGACCACTGGATTTGCTTGGCGGGTCCGGGCAGGTTTACGTCACAAACGAGTCCAACCCCGTGTCCTAAGCATTGATTAACACTAAAAATCTTTTACCCCAGTTTTAATAATTCCCTATTCAAATTATTAATTAAGTCAACTTTTAATGATATCCATAATTGACTCAATTATGGCCATCCACTTATGGCATGCAAAATCATATCAATTGCACCCCAACTTCTTATTATTAAAATCCTTAACATTACCCCTACCCACGTTTATACGTTCGCTTATTCAACGCAGAATATACATTAGACTCGAATAGTCTAACTTATAGGACAAAAACAAATTATCACAACATATGGACAATTAAAATGAATCTAATCATAATAGGGGTGAAACTTGCATAAACTACACATGTTAAGGATCTAAAGGTGTCAACTTGTTAAAGGTCACAATTTACATGATATGATATTCGCCCAAATCTATACATAAACTTGCATATGGGGTTTTTAGGCAACATAGTGATGGTGTGAACTAGCATAGGATATCACATATATCATAGCATAATTCTAGATGTCATAATAGATGTCATGGCATATTTTCATAGCTTTTCTAATCAATCTAACTTGCATATGTAACTTGTCATATAGATCAACATAGCCCAAACATGATGATTTAATTAATATGAACTAACTAGCATAGATGGTAACATCATGGCCTTTTTAACATGTATGATTTATCACAACTTAGCATAGAAACTTTCAACATACATAACATCACCATAGCGTGATTTTCAACATATAAGATATCATCATCACATAACATTGGATTTACAATATACATGATAGCAAAAGGGGTTTACAACAACATATATGATAATTCACATCATCTACTCATAATCCATTCATAACTCAACCTAACTAAAATGATAATAATCTTGTTAAGATCATCATACTCACAATTTAGAGAAGAAAAGAGAGAGTTTTGCTTTGCTTTAGGGTTGAGAGAATTAGAATTGAATTTGCTTTTCTTCTTTCTTAGTTGGCGGCGGCTCCATTGATTTCCATGGCGACGGTATGACGGTAACTATTCTATTTTTCTTATGAATTATGGTGAGAGACTACCTAGGTATTTATAGAGTTAGGATTTATTTTAGACCGTCAGATTAACTCAGCACTAATCCCAGCCAACCAGATTAGGTCAGAAACCCTAATGGGTAATTAGTACATTAAAAACAGGCCAGCCAGAAACCCTAGCCGCCAGACAAGGTCGACACCCAGGTCGACTGCGCAGTCAACCTGGTCCCTGGGGTGTTGACTGCCCAGTCGACTCCCCCTGGGGTGTCGACTCCCTAGTCGACCTGGGGTGCTGGGCGGGAAATATACCGCCTAGCCTGTTTGACTTCGAATTTTGAATTTTAAATTTCCTGCTGGCTGTTTTAAATTTTTCAGAAACTATCGATGGCCATAACTTCTTCATACGAATTCCAAATCATGCAAACTCGGACTCTATTTCAACTAGAATTCCGAGACAAACACAATGGCGCAACCCGTTTCCCACAATTCTCACATCTGAGATTAGTTATTCTTTAATTTGTGAATATTATTATTATCTGAATTACAGGGTGTTACATACAATGTCGGTTTGGATCAGGCTTCCAAAATTAAACTTAAGACTTTGGGCTAAAGAAGCATTCAGTGCTATTGCTAGCATAGTAGGGATTCCGCTGAAATAAAATGAGCAAACAGCGAAGGAAACCCGTCTAAGCTATGCTAGAATATTAGTCGAGATTAGTGCGGACGCAGAGTTACCCAATGAAGCTACAATCTACATGCAACGATGGGGAAATAATTTCACAACCAATCACATATGAATTGATACCAGATAGATGCAAGATCTGTAAATGCTTTGTCCACTCTATTCATAATTGCAAATGCAATAAAGACACAACAGAGAAGTCAAATGAAATTACAGATGCTAGCAACAAAGAAGATATGAATAATGTTGGTAACACTTCAAATGTGATACAGTTAAATCTCTCGGATTTTACATATCTTTCTTCATCTTTCGATGGAGATAAGATGAATATTGACCCATCGGCAGTCGATAACATAGAAATGGGTAATTCTAATCTGCATATCACCTTTGACATTTCCCAAAAATCTACAATCACTCTTGGAAACTTGCAATCTGGTTTAGCTCCTAACAGAACGGTAGATACTATTAAATTAGTACCCACAGCAATGACAGAGCATAATATCACAAAAAGCAACAAATTGTCAAATGCAGATGGGAAAATAAAGAAACAGGTCGTTGGGTCCTCCTCCCATATGAAGGACCCAAGTTTAATTACAAATTATGGTATAATTAATTCAAATTATGAAGGGACTGAGCAATGTTCCACTCGCCTTGCTGCTAACCAAATTTTTACTAATTTTGGTCTACTATCTGAAGGCTTGCACCATCGAATCACACAGTTACTGAAGAGGAATCTCAAAATGCAGTAAATAAAACCACAGCTGCATCAAAATCAACAACAAAACCTGCAATTCAAAAGATGAAAAAAGCAAGAACCAAAAGCCTATCTGATATTGTTTCAGTAGAAGAAGTTGAAGATGATAAAGACCATAACTTCAGGAAAAAATACATTGAGAAAAATGATAATTGGGAGAAGCAGCTGAAAGCCAGAGATAAAATAAACTTCAGAAAGGTGGTAAACAGCCAGAGGTGAAGGGAGATAACAGCAAACACAATGCTCTATTGTAGTTTGCTATGTATCCTTGGATGTATCCTTATTTTAAAATTATTATTATTATATATATGGATATAATTGCTTGGAATATTAGGGGTTTTAACTCCCCTGGTAGGAAACTAAATTTGCTTTATTTTTTAAGCAAGTATAAGCCTAGTATCATAGGTCTGCTTGAACATAAACTTAATGATAACAATATTTCTGCTTTTCATAATAGGAGTATATCAAATTGGTACATTGTTAATAACAACCAAATGGGGGGTAATCGCAGAATTTTGGTTTTGCACAACCCTAATATATGGTCTTTGGACAGTTTTTACATATATTTTCAATACATACATTGTAGTTTTAAAAAAAAGGTGGTTCTATATAAAAAATCACTTTCATATATTCCTCTAACCTAGAGACAGAAAGACAAAAACTATGGAGTTGTATTAAGCAGCTTAGCATAAATATTAACTGTCCATGGATTATTATAGGAGATTTTAACACTGTGTTTCATGGATATGAGAAAAAGGTTGGTATTCCAATCCCATTCAAAAAACTTGAGAGAGTTGCAAATTTCATTATAAAGTCAGGCTTAATAGAACCTCCAATTAATGGAAATAGATTCAACTGGAAATCAAGTGAATTTAGAAATATCCACTACAAATTGGATAAGGTTCTATTAAACCAGACTTTTATTAATACTTTCTCTAAAGTTTGTTGCTGCACACTACCCCAAAACTCAAGTGATCACACCCCAATTCAGGTAACATTTAATAATAATGCTTTAGGGGTCAAAAACTCTCCTTTCAAATTTGTAAATGGTGGGGTACATGAAGATGGTTATAAAGAGATTGTTTCTAACAGTTTTAATAATAACATTTTTGGAACCGCCCAATACAAATTTAAGAAATCTTTGCAGATTATTAAAGGTAACCTAAAGAAATGGAATTGTTCTAGAAACAAATCTGATTTAAAATTCAATAGGGATGAATGTGAAAGACTTCAAAATGACTTAGATAGTAATAACTCAGACAGTATTAAGGCTTCTCTATTTTTTAATTCTCAAGCCAAACTTGTCAAATCTTTACGTATTCACTCAATTAATATTAAGCAGAAAGCCAAGATTGACTGGTTAACTTCAGGAGACGAACCTAGTAAATTCTTTTATACTAGAATGTCTAGTAGGAAAAAATAGAAATGATATTGGAAAATTACTAGATGCAAAAGGTAAAATAATTAATGATTCCTCACTCCTAGAGAAAAAGGCAATTAATTATTTAACTCTCTATATAATTCTGATGATCTAACTAGCAATTTCCCTAATATCATTTTCAAATATACTATTAATAATAACAATGAGGATATTTTATTAGCTCCTATAAGAGAGGAGGAGATTAAAAATATTATTTTTAATGCTAAGAATGATAAAAGCCCTGGTTCTGATGGATTTAGTGCTAAGTTTTATAAAACTCACTAGTTTGAGATCAAAACCCATCTGTTTGATTCTATAAAAGATTTTTTTAGTTCTGGCCAGCTTTTGAAAAATTCTAATCACACTTTTATTACTTTGGTGCCAAAAGTTGAAGCCCCTTAGAGTTCAGAGGAATATAGGCCTATTGCCTATTGTAATTTTGTTTACAAAATTATTTCCTCTATTCTTTGTAATAGAGCTAAAAGCTTTTTGAAATTTGTTATTTTCAAAACTAGAGTGCCTTTATTCCTGGTAGATTTATTTCTGAAAATACCTTATTAGCTTATGAGTTAATAAGGGATTTGTAGTGTCCCGAAATTCCCGCATAATTTGAGCTGACCAAATAACACAAGTCCAACCCAAATTGCACTGGAAACCAGTAAACTAATATAAAGAAAACAAAGGGTGAGAATAGATAAGATAGAAACTTAGAATAGAGGAATAAGAAGAACATACAAGATCAGAGTAAACACGAATCTCACAGCGGAATGAACAACATATAATAGATACATATCTTTGAAATAAAATCAGTATATGTATACAGTAACATTATCAGAGTATAACACTTACAACACAGCGGAAATAATAATAGCTATATAATCCTGAAGCCTCCTACTCCAAGCTCTCCAAGTATATCTGTAAAACCTGACTAATTGACTGCCCTTACAAATTTGAGCACCCAACATTTTAGGGAAAACAAAACAAAACAAACTCCGGGTCAGTTATGGGACTGGTATGAGTAAAACCATTTAAAACAATTTGATCAATTAAACGATATCTCATAAGACCACGCCGTAACGGAACGAGTTTTTCCCTTATGAGAATCCAAATCAATTTGATTTAACTTTCAAATCATTTTGAAAGAAATAATGAGCTTTTATATCAAAACTCTTTTGATATTATAATAGTGTCTATCAACCACAATATAGTTATCATCTAGCAGAACGCTTTCATCTCATGTTCCATATATATAGTATACAATCAAAACCACGAGCACTTATTGGGTAATGGATTTCCAACTATGACAAGGTATGGAACCACCTTCCGATAGTGTGCGTCTAGAGAGGAATAAACTGGGTTCAACAAGAACATCTTGCAACACGGCCACACATGACCGACTACTCATTTCGTTTGAGTGTATCGAATGTATATCACCAACGGTTGGGATCAACAACTGTTTCCCGAATGGGACAACATTGAATAGATTAAAGAATGAAATGAATATCTCTAGATAGGTGATAATACACCCTAATTGGCAGCCAACCACTTAGCCATGCTGCCTTCCCGATTTTTGTCATTTCCCGATTGTGAGGCTAGAGGCCACGCTTACCTCTGACCGATCACACATTTATTCACTTTGAATGTCACATCGTCATACCCGCCAAATCAAAAATTGATTTACCTAAAAATACAATGGGTATACAGCAAAGAGAAATGAATTCCTCCGCCACCAAACGTATATACGTTTGAAGAGTTCAACTTACGTGATCTATTAAATATACTCTGTCAGACATTCTTCCATACAGGTCGTTCTGGGACTGGACAAACCAAATGCACTATTCTGTAAATCCATCTTAGGCAATTTCTACCTAGGATTTGACAGAATGACCCTTGCATAAACTTCGTCTTCAATTATCTTGATCATATTTGATTTGCAATGCTAACGTTCATACAGAGAGGTTTTCAGATAATGAATCTGATCCGGGTCTCTCCGTATTGACGACGGAAAAATGGTCAAAAACTTCGATAGTCGGTGAGTTAACTATCAAAGAAAAACACGTGTGCAGACAACGATATTATTTCCAAATGGAAATTATATCAATCAAACATCATTTAACATTTATCTCTTTAGTTCATATTTCATCTCCTGTTTCCATATATGCAACGTTTCCTATTTTCTAAATTTAGAAAATATACGTCATTAACATTGGGAAACATTTCCATTTCTTGTTTTCTATATTATAAAACATTTCTGATTCTTATTTGGAAAAACCTCTTCAAAACTCCAATATTTGGATTTAAATAGATGTTTACATAAAACATCGTTATGCCAACTCAAAACATTACACTGATTAACTAATTTCACTTAACCAACCTTCACTATCGAACCTTAACCATTCCTTAGTTAAAACAAAGCCAATCAAGTTGGGGTATAACTACCTCTCAGACCTTAACTGAACAACATTTCTAATTTCGAAAATAGTCAAAGTTCACCTTCTAAATCTTTTAGAAACTTCTTTATGTAACCCTCGGATTCTATTTACGAATCCACTTCTTTTACAGAAATTATTTGATTATAACAGTAGTGTTATAATCCCATGCTTCCGAAATATAATAACTTAAGTATAACCTTTATTTATAAATTTGGATAAATAAACAAATAACTAATTTATTTATAAATGAATAAATCTTGATTAAAATGGAAAGTGAATAGTACTTTGTCGAATTCGATATAATCGAATTTCAATGTATAACTCTCTTTCGAAAAATCTCTGTTCGATAACTCCTTTTCAAATAAACTATTATTCGATAACCTCACTTCGAATAACTAATATTTGATAACCTCACTTCGAATAACTATATTCGATAACCTTTCTTTGAATAACTAATATTCGATAACCTTTCTTCGAATAACTATTATTCGATAACCTTCCTTCGAATAACTAATATTCGATAACCTTTCTTCGAATAACTAATATTCGATAACTCCCTTAACTCTATTCGAATAAACCATATTCGATTAACTACTTTAACTCCATTCGAATAAACCATATTCGATTAACTCCTTTAACTATATTCGAATAAACCATATTCGATTAACTCTTATTCGATTAACTAATATTCGACTAACTCTTATTCGAATAACTAATATTCGACTAACTCTTATTCGAATAACAAATATTCTACTAACTCTTATTCGAATAACTAATATTCGATAACTCTTTTCGAATAAACTATATTTGATTACTCCTTTTTAATTAACTCTATTCGATTTACTCTAATCGATTAACTCTATCAATTAACTCTATTTAATTAATTCTAATTTGATCAACTCTATTCAATTAACTCTATTCAATAACTCTAATTGATAACTCTAATTGATTTACTCTATTCGATTAACTCTCATCGATAGCTCAAATTGATAACACTAATTGATTAACACTATTCCATTAACTCTAATCGATAACTCTATTCAATTAACTCTATCTTTAACTCTTTTATATCTCGTTAATTCCCTTTTTTAATCCTATTTATTTTCAAAATAAATATTTCTTTTATAATTTTATTTATTTAACAAATAAATATTTCCTTTTCAATTCTTTTTTAATTCTATTTGTAAATGTTTTACAAATATTTCCTTTTCAATTCTATTTGTAAATGTTTTACAAATATTTCCTTTTTAATTCTATTTGTAAATGTTTTACAAATATTTACTTTTCAATTCTATTTGTAAATCTTTTACAAATATTTCCTTTTCAATTCTATATATTTATTTTCCAAATAATTATTTCTTTTATAATCTATTTATTTTGAAAATGTTTCTTTATATAAAATCCTTTGATTTTATAAATATTTCTTTTCAATATATCATTGAAAATTTCCTTTTTAACATTCTAGTATTCCTTATGGTATTTAACGTACCATATAACAATGATCAATATCATTCTAACACACATCATCAACAATAGGTTATATATCACATCATATATGAAAAACAGTAAAATAAATGTTGAGGAATCCAGTTGGATTCCTCCGACCTGTTTCCCAACATCGACAGATGTTAACCAATATAATTAACATCGATTTCATTTCAATATGAAATATTCTGATAAACAGAATCAATGTTTGATTAACGATTTATATATATATCGTTATGTATAATTTCAAACAATCAATCAGCAATTCAATCAAACAGTCAACACACAGAAATCAATCATCATTTATTAGTTCTAAAAATATGTTATAAAACTATGAACTAATAGAGTTGGTGAGTTTTACTCACTTTGGCGGTTTATCGTTAAATAACGATAAACTATCCTTGATTCAGATGGACGTTTAATTCTGACATAATTTGACATGAGCTCCATATCACTCCCAGTTAGTTCCATTTTGTAGTGTCCGTCTCTATGATCCCAACGGATCTTTTTTTATCCAATTCCGATACCGTATGATAATGTTATTATGAGATTAACAAGTTAACGTATTCTTTAAATTAAATAATAATGCAATTTCATTTTAAGCTAATAGGCTTAACCTTTCTAAAACGGCCCACACCCGCACCCATTCCTCTTTCTTAGCCCACGCTTGAACAGTTACTTCTTCTTCCTTGTTTCTGTTCATTCCCAAAGTCTTCCCTTTACCGTTCTTTGTAAAAGATGAGCTCCCTCTCTCCTTTACCAAAATTCAAATAAAAACAACAATTGAATCCCTCTTTGAATTCTTCATCAACTAATACCCAACAACTCGCATTTTAACTTTAAACTGCCTACTCCAGTCCTCCTTCTACTTAAGCAACAAGATACCGTAACCACACTTTTGCCATTAGCGTATCTGTGTACCCCTTTCTCTCCTTCATTTCTTATTTAGATCAAAGATGTTGACACTATTTCGTCTCCCAAAAACAGTACTTCCACTTAGTCACGGTTTGTCATAATCAATATACTAATCCTTCTTGCCTCGTTTTAAAATCCGCAACCTCCTGTAGCAGTACCCATCGACGCCACCCTTACCAGAGTTCACCGGATTGCTTGCAATCACCACCCCGGACTGCCACGACCGAGACCATCCTCCACCTGAAACGCCTAACTACGGCAGCTCACCATATTGTTAGAAACGATTCTCAAATCGAAACCTTCCTATAGGATCACCAAACTTAATCACCATAGTATTCCACCAAAAACCCATAAATCAATGCGTCTTGGGCTCTTGAACATCAAGACATCTCCAAAAAACCCTCCGGTCATCCTTATCGTTGTTGAATAGCAGCCCTAGGGGGCGCTTCCTCAACATCCGACGACAGAAAACAAAATCGAACTGAGAGAAATAGGTACAGGGCTAAAGGAAATCCTTCAAGGAATTAAAGTATAAAGGTTTTGTGATTTATAAGCTTTTATAAGAATTTATACGAATTTATGAAGACCGACGTATTTTACTGGAAGAGGAAGCTTACGGCGGAAAATGTTTTGACCAAGGAATAAGGTTAGGGTTTAGGATGGGTAAGGATATTATATAGGATAGTTTTAATATATTTTTATTCGAATAATTTAATTTAAGCAAACGCTATATGTAATTATTGTTAAAAATTCCTATAATCACACATGATATCCAAAAATCATGAAAATGGACATTCCACTAGAGTTTGACATTACGGACCCAACGAAACTGGTTTCGTCGAATTCCGACTTTGTTTGCTCACACAGCTTATTTAACCATCAAAATACAGACTGTTTTTCACATTAAAAATCCATACGGCCACATACTAACTCTAAAAATCATGGAAATTGAAATCTAACAATAATTTAGTATTATGGATCCAACAAAATTAGTTTCATCAAAAACGGAGTTCGTTTGCAAAACTGGCTATTTTTAAAGCTCTATATAACCCATTTAAATATATAAACATATTTAAAAATAATTAAATTAAATATAAATAAATATATATTATCGTATATATATTCACACAGAATATCGTATAGCTCCAATTGGACTTATATCTCGATATTCATATCCGAGTTGAATCGATATTCAATTTATATTAAAAAATCCTTTTATAATATAAATAAATCATTATAATATATAAAGGAATTCCATAGCGACTTTTCGAAAATTTGATTTGGACATAAATCAAAATCTACACAATGAAATCCCGATTTTTCTCTTCCATTAGAAAAATATACTTCACCAGCTCCGAACGTTTCTTGTTTCACAGAAATCCGATTTAAAACGGATTCTGTATATTCATTTAAAGTTCGAATCGCCAAATTACGAACTGCCATTCCATTTCGAGCTCGATTATAATTATAATATAATTTATATGCTCAACCATCGTTAATTAAATATATTCGTGATCGTAATTCAATATTAAACTGACTTATATATTTTGAATTGCCCGATTCACTCAATATTGCCATTTTAGCTAATTCTGATTATTTCAGAATTAAATATATTATTTAATTATTATATTAATTTAATATTCCTTATTATTTAATTCTGGTCAGTTTAAATTACCAAACTTTTAATTTAATAATTAAATAAATTATTTATTATCCGTAAAAGAACGGGTCGTTACATTCTTTCCCCATTAAAATAATTTCGTCCTCAAAATTGCTAAGGTAGAAAACAAACCCCTATTGACTTGTTAAAAATTATTTGTTTACTTCTTTAACTTCAGTTTTAATTGAACCAATTTATTTCAATTAAATATTAATTTATGTCTATAAACGAAAATTTCCATAAACTCCGAAAATTTTCTAACACCCGAAATTTCTAAAATTTTTTGCCAGCACCTCCTTTGTACGGCTCAATCGGTATAACTACAACTCGCCTCTAAGTGCCTTCTTCAGCCCAAAAGAAAATCAAACAGCCAAGTGGTTTGCCAATGTAATAACCCGGAAATCTGGGCTAGTTTAAAATTTTTATTTTGGCAATTTTAGCGAATTTTGAATATTTAAAATGAATTATTTTAAATAATATCGACGAGAAATTTATTTTGAATATAATTCGAACGTATATATTATATTGATCGTCGTTAGAATATAAATATTTATTTTAAATTATAAAAGGAATTGAAAATGGCGCGGTAATTCGATAATTCGATTTCAAACTCAAATGGATGTGCAGGATTCAAAATAAACCGGATTTTAGTGAAACCAAAAATATTTGAATCTAATCGAGAATATCTTTCCAACGAATCCGAAAAATCAAAATTTCATAGCGGGAATCAAAAGATATGTCCAAATGAAAATTCTGAATAGTCGCAATGGAATTCAGGCCCTTAAAATGGAAATTTTGCAAACGACCTCGGATTTCGACGAAACCACTTTTGTTGGATCCGTGATGTCAAGTTATTGCTAGATTCCAATTTTCATAATTTTTTGAATCAATATGTGAGCGTGGCAAAGGAAAACGCGTTTGACCAGTTTCAGTTGATTTTAATCGACTGGAAATTGGCCATTTTTCAAACGGTCTCAGAATTCGATGAAACTAGTTTTGTTAGGACCGTATCGTTAATACGAAGCTAGAAAATATTTTCTGGAATTTTTCGAGTTAGTATGTGGCCCCGGCAAATTGAAATATACGTTAAAAATTGAATATATAGATTTATGTTTTAAATTCAACGGAAACTGATCGTAACGGCCGAATTGGCTCGCGCAGCTAATCCCATGGTGTTCGAAATGGGGGTATAACGCTAGGGGCGACAGTCGTTGGGCTCGGTTTAGAGTTAGCGATGGAAAGTCACTTTTTGGAATTTAAAAATTAAATTAAATATAAAAATATATATACTAAACCCCTCCCTCACATTTTCTCTCTCTCCCCTTTTCCTTTCTTCCCCCGTTTGAAAGCAGTCAACGCCAAATAAAAGAAAAAAAACGAAGCCACTGAGGCGCGCACCCTACCCGCAACCGACGACGTCGAAGGCCACCACCCACGGCCAGGCGCCTCCTCCAATCCGAAGCTCCTCCACCCCCTTTCTCCGATGAACCGCGAGGCCCCAAAAACCCTAACCCGAGGTTGTCGCGCCGCCCAGATCCACGGCCACCACCTCATCCGCAATCCGCCAGCGACCCCCCCTCGCATCCAATTCAACTGTAAGCTCTTCTATTTTATATATTCAATTTAGTTAATTACTTCTATTTATTTAGTCCAAGTAATTTTTGCAATAAAATCAGTTTTTATTATACGTGATGTAGGAAGGTTAAAAATATAATTTTTATATTATGGGAGGGTTAAAAATATAATTTTTTATATAAGCAAGAAGTTAAAAATATAATTTTTATATAAGTAAGATAATAAAAATGTGATTTTTATTAGATGTGAAGATCAAAAATATAATTTTTATTATGTAGAGATATTAAAAATATAATTTTTATATTATAGAAAGAATAAAAATATGATTTTTATATTATATAGATAGTAAAGATTTGATCTTTATTATATGAACAACGATATAAAAATAGAATTTTTATCTATATAGTAGCGATATGAAAATAGGATTTTTATATATTGAATAGCATAGTAAAAATAGGATTTTTATATATTCAATAGCATAGTAAAAATAGGATTTTTATATATTGAATAGCAAAGTAAAAATTTGATTTTTATATATTGAATAGCTAAGTAAAAATTCGATTTTTATATATTGAATAACATAGTAAAAATTCGATTTTTATATATTGAATAACGAAGTAAAAATTCGGTTTTTATATATTGCATAGCATAGAAAAAAAATTGATTTTTATATATTGAATAGCAAAGTAAAAATTCGATTTTTATATATGTAGTGAAAGCGGACAACGAAAGTGACAAAAGGCGAAAAGGTGAAGATTTCTACATAAGAAGAGTCGTGGGATTGGATTAGCTAATCGGTGAGAACTTCTCACCTTTAATTTAATTTTCTAGTTAAAATATATACTAGGATGCAGACGGTGTTTAGTAGAACCCGACACCCATCGTCCACAGACCATGGACGACTTGTATGCTTGTTTGTTTGATTTTGATGTGTAGTTGATTGTGTGATGTGATGTGAAACGAAATAAAATATTTTATAGTTAAAAATATTTTATAGTTAAAAATAGAAATTTTAACGTGTATATGAAAGGAAATAAAAATAAACAAATCGGACGATTTGTTTTTATACACACATTTGACTGATATTGATTGGGACGATAAATTTTACACGTCGCCCAACTGCACAAATAAAATCAGTGTTTGATTGTTTGAAACCCCACACGGGTATTGGGATGATATTTGACGTACACTAATCCCGATTGTTTAGTTGTATGTTGATCGATTGATTGACAGGCTGTTATAAGTGTTGAATATTTATATTTGATGCTTATACAGTGTAGAATGCACTTTGGATGATGGTTGATTATTCATCGTTGTTATTGTATACATGTGTTGTAGAAAATCCATATAATTAACATTATATGGTAATTGATTGGGCCTCATTCCATATTTGAAAAAGAAATATTTGAAATAGAAATAATTGAAAAAGAAATATTTGAAATAGAAATATTTGAAAAAGAAATATTTGAAATAGAAATATTTAAAATAGAATATTTGAAAATAAAAATATATGAAGCCGTGTTGATTAGATTGACGCCATTTTGACATGAACGATATTTATATCGATTTTATTCATTTTATAATGAATATCAAAAATGATTTCAAAATCTGATTTTTCGAAAAGAATTGAAATTCGAATTGAAATTGAAAAGAATTAAAATTCGAATTGAAATTAAATAGAAATGAATTCGAATTGAAATTGAAAAGAATTGAAATTCGAATTGAAATTGAATAGAAATGAATTCGAATTGAAATTGAATAGAAATGAATTCGAATTGAAATTGAATATAAATGAATTCGAATTGAAATTGAATATAAATGAATTCGAATTGAAATTGAAATGAATTTAAAACGAATTTATATTGGAAAATTCAATTTTGATTTGAATTTGAAAAGAAGTTGAAACCGTTTTGAAAACGAATTTAAAACGATTTATAAAATACGTTTTAAAAGGAAATCGATGAAGTATATATTATATATATTATATATATAATATAATGGCCTGAATAGAATGCGCCGCGCTGCGGCAGTTCGCGAATTTCGACCATTGACTTCGAATGGATATTGCGGGAGATCCAACCGTCCGATTCTCCTAAAACCGGAACCGTTGGGTTCGTATCAAAAAGAGCTTTCTAACGAATATTAGAAATTAGAAATCTAACGGTTGGATTTGGAATTATGTGCAAATCAAATTTGAAAAAGGTCGTTGTAAGTGCAGTTCGATGGCCATTGATGGAAGTCAACTGTACGGGCCTTAATAAAATTATTAAAAATAGTAATAATTTGTGTAAAATCATAAGAAATGATTTGGGAAGAATTGGGATGAAAAACTCCATATTTGAAAAGATAAAAATAGATTTTTATCGAAATGAACTAGTTTTGAACTAGAATAATAATTTATTTATTTATTTTTAAAATAAATAAATTGGATTTGAAATGGTTTTGGAAATAAGCAGAATTTCCAATAGTTGCATTGGAATGGATTTGAATCGAAATTGTCTTCGGAATATTTCGATGTTGGATTTCATGATTATACAGGTGTTGTCATGGGAATTTGAAAGATATATATATCGTTATTTCCAATACGATATTTGTTGGTCGTAGAATTTGATGTTGAATATAAGCCGATATATTTTCTATTCAGAGCCTTGTATTTAATATCAAATGTGATTTGGGTTTGTCGTGAATGGTGTCTTCATTAACACTGTTTTTGAACCCAGTTGAGAAAAGATTAAATCTTTTTATTTAGATTTAATGAAGTGTACCAATTAAAAAATATTTAATTAGAATTGAATTGGTATTGATTTTTGGGTTTATCGTGAACAGTGTTTTAAATAACACTTGTTCTTTAACCCGATAATTAATGAATGTGATTTTGGGTTTATTGTGGGCCGTGTGTTAAAATGACACTGATTCTTTAACCCAGTTAAAGATTAAAACTAAGTGGAGTTTTAATGAATCTTTAATTAGATTGAAATGATCGAGAATGGAGTATCACCAGTTTTCCTCCAGGCGATAGTTAAATCTTTAATTAGATTTGAACGTGAAATGGTAATTGAATTTACCGATAACACCGTGGTGTTAAATATGAAGCATGACCAGTTTTACTTCAGGGGATGAATAGGTTGGGATTGGGAAATAAAATAAATGATTACTTCGGTGTGGTTCGCTAATCCCGACTAGTTTGAATTGATATTCAATGGAGATTAAAGAATAAATTTGGAGAATTTATCTTTGATAAAATTTATGGGAACCTTTCCCAAAATATAAGAATATTTGAATAAAAGAATATTCTGAATTGGAATGAGGCGTATGTTGTGTTTTGTGTAACACGTGTTTATTATATATATACGCGAGTTGTTCAGAAACACCGGATTTATCCCATTCTGAATAACTGATTCGACGTGGTGTCGAAGTTGAAGACGGTGGTTGAAGGCCGGAGGTCTTCACGTTGTTTGGGTAATTACTGATGATCTTGATTGGGCTGTACACCCAAGAAGATGGAAACAGTTGGTGATCGTCCAGACGTACTTGGAGATCGATGGATATGTGGGGTAGTAGGTGCCTCCGGTTTCGTTCAGACCCAGAACGGACTTGTAAATGGACTATGTGTCTGACATTGGATTTTAGTCTGTGTGATTGATTTCTATTAAATATATATCTGTTTGGCGGCGGAGAATTTATTCTCTTGCTTAACGCCCTTCTCTGAGACGTACGAGCTCAGGGGTTATATACTGATGGATATCAAACACATAGAGTGAATTGCATGTGTGGCATGCCTAAGTGGAAAATGATCAAGGCTTCTGTTGAAAAGCAAATCCTTGTGGTTGATGATCAAAGCACCGCCTGTGTGGCATAGCTTTGTGTAACGTGAATTCGCGAGCCTCACAACCCGGTTGTGAACCAGAAACGGGAGAGGACCTCAGGGAGGGCATGCGTTTCTTTCTAGCTAGGGTGGTGTTAGTGACCTACCAGCCCTGACATTTATATACTTTTCACCTGTGTGGTTGTTGCTGTTGCGAGGCGCCTCGGTTTGATCGGACGATCCGGGTCCGATGGAGTCATTCGTTGGCTCATTTACGCCCCAAAGGGCGGGGAAACGTAGTGTTCAGGCATAATAATCCACATCGGTGGACCGGCCCTGACGATCCAAAGGGTTGATGCGTTCTGATCCTGAGGCTCGGGCTAGAGAGTCTTGAATCGGTTGAGGACTATCTTTTGCCTCGGTTCATAGACGGAAATCCAATTTCCAAATACGTGACATTTGCGGTTTTATTTGTAGAGCCTAGTATGGCGACATAGTGGGATGGGGCGCTTATGCCGTCTATGATTGATACTTATGATTTGAAGTTGTTTTATACACTATGCACTCATAATAGTATCAAATGATTTGTTTTAAACGTATCAAGCATTCTTGGCTATTATAAGGTAAAAACCCTATCCTTCGGCTTGCGTTGCATTGTGTGATGGGACCTGGGTCTTATAATAGCTTCATTTTTCTTTATTTAGCATTGCGCTGTTGTTTTATGCACTGGTGTTCTAGGGAGGAAACCCGTTCCGTGTTATACAGCGTGGTCCCTTGATTTACCTTACTTTGAAAATAAAGATAAATAACTGTTTTAGTTCTCACACCAGTCCCATGACTGACCTGGAGTTTATTGTTTTAACCTAAACTATGGGTGCCTTTATTTTGACATGGGCAGCTAGTAGTTTTGGTTTTGCAGATTTATATTCACAGGATCCTGGTTTACAGCTGGAATGATATCCAGAAAGCTTTGTATCCGTATATCTCTTGTAGTTGTGTATTGTATTATTTTCCGCTGCTATGTATTTAAATGTAATTTAAATCTCTGATATTTTCTGTGTAAAATGTGATTCATTTATCCTCTGTATATTCTTGTAATCTGGTGTATTGTTGTAATATACAATGAAATGTTCTTCCGTCCGCGTTCTGTTGTGGCTTGTTCTTGAACTATCCGCGCTTTCCTCACCGGGGAAGTTACGGGTTCTTACATTTGGTATCAGAGCTTTGGTTTACAAGCTCAGAGAACAAGGCACATTAGAACCATATGAAAGAATTCATCAGATATTGGATTAGTAATATCCAATGGGGATGACTCGTTAGAGATAGGATCAGTAGTATCCTAGAACGAGTGTGAAGAGTTTATTTTTAAAATAAAAACAATTTTTGTTTTGGAAATTTAAATCGTTGTATACGTATTTGAATATTTATTTTATATTGATTAGGACAGTCCAGTATATAAAGATTTTGCATATACGCCTTGCAAACGTGTATTTGAAGTTTTAATATACAGGATAGATATAGAATTACACTCTAGTCGCCCGGGGGTGATTCTGATGATTGATATATCATCATCAGAATTTATATTCGAGTGACGAACGTGTAATATCTATATATTTCCTATTGACTGGTGTGAGTACCAAAAACTAGATAGGGCTTATTGTTGTGATTTGGCATCAAAAATCTATTTTTTGACTATATATCAAAGTTATGAATTTGAAAAGCTAATCAACTAATTGATTGATGGTTGTGTTGTTTGATTATTGTATGATTAATAAAATTTGTACCATTTAGCCAATTTGAACCAAATAGTGAATTGTATTGAAATTGGTCGCATTTGCTTGCATATATATGTACTTACATTGAACAGCCATAGCAAAGAGGCTAGAGCAGAAGAATAAAATTTGTTTGCCCGACAAATAGGTACATGTTTAATATAATTTACTGTTTTGTTTGGGTGATGATGAATTTATGAGCCGGTTGGCTTTTTCTTTTTCTTTTTGAGATCAGAAGGCCTGTATGGCAATTTCATAATTTTCCCGTGCTCCCGGTGCAGAGGAGGTTATGGCGAAATTTTTCGAAAATTTAGGGTGCTAGCCAAATTTTTGAAATTTTTGAAAAGTTCTTAGAAACTGAAAAGTTGAAGAACTTAAGCCGTAGTCAAAATAATGAAAGTTGAGTTGATTAGTTAAACAACTTTCGGCTTCGTTCCTTTTCGGGGACGAAAAGTTTTAAGTGGGGGAGATTGTAATAACCCGGAAATCTGGGCCAGTTTAAAATTTTTATTTTGGCAATTTTAGCGAATTTTGAATATTTAAAATGAATTATTTTAAATAATATCGACGAGAAATTTATTTTGAATATAATTCGAACGTACATATTATATTAATCGTCGTTAGAATATAAATATTTATTTTAAATTATAAAAGGAATTGAAAATGGCGCGGTAGTTCGATAATCCGATTTCAAACTTCAAATGGATGTGCAGGATTCAAAATAAACCGGATTTTAGTGAAACCAAAAATATTTGAATCTAATCGAGAATATCTTTCCAACGAATCCAAAAAATCAAAATTTCATAGCGGGAATCAAAAGATATGTCCAAATGAAAATTCTGAATAGTCGCTATGGAATTCAGGCCCTTAAAAATGGGAATTTTGCAAACGACCTCGGATTTCGACGAAACCACTTTTGTTGGATCCGTGATGTCAAGTTATTGCTAGATTCCAATTTTCATAATTTTTTGAATCAATATGTGAGCGTGGCAAAGGAAAACGCGTTTGACCAGTTTCAGTTGATTTTAATCGACTGGAAATTGGCCATTTTTCAAACGGTCTCAGAATTCGACGAAACTAGTTTTGTTAGGACCGTATCGTCAATACGAAGCTAATAAATATTTTTCTGGAATTTTTCGAGTTAGTATGTGGCCCCGGCAAATTGAAATATACGTTAAAAATTGAATATATAGATTTATGTTTTAAATTCAACGGAAACTGATCGTAACGGCCGAATTGGCTCGCACAGCTAATCCCATGGTGTTCAGAATGGGGGTATAACGCTAGGGGCGACAGTCGTTGGGCTCGGTTTAGAGTTAGCGTTGGAAAGTCACTTTTTGGGATTTAAAAATTAAATTAAATATAAAAATATATATACTAAACCCCTCCCTCACATTCTCTCTCTCTCCCCTTTTCCTTTCTTCCCCCGTTCGAAAGCAGTCAACGCCAAATAAAAGGAAAAAAAAACGAAGCAACTGAGGCGCGCACCCCACCCGCAACCGACGACGTCGAAGGCCACCACCCACGGCCAGGCGCCTCCCCCAATTCGAAGCTCCTCCGCCCCCTTTCTCCGATGAACCGCGAGGCCCCAAAAACCCTAACCCGAGGTTGTCGCGCCGCCCAGATCCATGGCCACCACCTCCTCCGCAATCCGCCAGCGACCCCCCCTCGCATCCAATTCAACTGTAAGCTCTTCTATTTTATATATTCAATTTAGTTAATTACTTCTATTTATTTAGTCCAAGTAATTTTTGCAATAAAATCAGTTTTTATTATACGTGATGTAGGAAGGTTAAAAATATAATTTTTATATTATGGGAGGGTTAAAAATATAATTTTTTATATAAGCAAGAAGTTAAAAATATAATTTTTATATAAGTAGGATAATAAAAATGTGATTTTTATTAGATGTGAAGATCAAAAAAATAATTTTATTATGTAGAGATATTAAAAATATAATTTTTATGTTATAGAAAGAATAAAAATACGATTTTTATATTATATAGATAGTAAAGATTTGATCTTTATTATATGAACAACGATATAAAAATAGATTTTTTATCTATATAGTAGCGATATGAAAATAGGATTTTTATATATTGAATAGCATAGTAAAAATAGGATTTTTATATATTGAATAGCATAGTAAAAATAGGATTTTTATATATTGAATAGCAAAGTAAAAATTCGATTTTTATATATTGAATAGCGAAGTAAAAATTCGATTTTTATATATTGAATAGCATAGTAAAAATTCGATTTTTATATATTGAATAGCGAAGTAAAAATTCGGTTTTTATATATTGAATGGCATAGAAAAAAAATGATTTTTATATATTGAATAGCAAAGTAAAAATTCGATTTTTATATATGTAGTGAAAGCGGAAAACGAAAGTGACAAAAGGCGAAAAGGTAAAGATTTCTACATAAGAAGAGTCCTGGGATTGGATTAGCTAATCGGTGAGAACTTCTCACCTTTAATTTAATTTTCTAGTTAAAATATATACTATGATGCAGACGGTGTTTAGTAGCACCCGACACTCGTCGTCCACAGACCATGGACGACTTGTATGCTTGTTTGTTTGATTTTGATGTGTAGTTGATTGTGTGAAGTGATGTGAAACGAAATAAAATATTTTATAGTTAAAAATAGAATTTTTAACGTGTATATGAAAGGAAATAAAAATAAACAAATCGGACGATTTGTTTATATACACACATTTGACTGATATTGATTGGGATGATAAATTTTACACGTCGCCCAACTGCACAAATAAAATCTGTGTTTGATTGTTTGAAACCCCACACGGGTATTGGGATGATATTTGACGTACACTAATCCCGATTGTTTAGTTGTATGTTGATCGATTGATTGACAGGCTGTTATAAGCGTTGAATATTTATATTTGATGATTATACAGTGTAGAATGCACTTTGGATGATGGTTGATTATTCATCGTTGTTATTGTATACATGTGTTGTAGAAAATCCATATAATTAACATTATATGGTAATTGATTGGGCCTCATTCCATATTTGAAAAGGAAATATTTGAAATAGAAATATTTGAAAAAGAAATATTTGAAATAGAAATATTTAAAATAGAATATTTGAAAATAAAAATATATGAAGCCGTGTTGATTAGATTGACGCCATTTTGACATGAACGATATTTATATCGATTTTATTCATTTTGTAATGAATATCGAAAGTGATTTCAAAATCTGATTTTTCGAAAAGAATTGAAATTCGAATTGAAATTGAAAAGAATTGAAATTTGAATTGAAATTAAATAGAAATGAATTCGAATTGAAATTGAAAAGAATTGAAATTCGAATTGAAATTGAATAGAAATGAATTCGAATTGAAATTGAATAGAAATGAATTCGAATTGAAATTGAATAGAAATGAATTCGAATTGAAATTGAATAGAAATGAATTCGAATTGAAATTGAATATAAATGAATTCGAATTGAAATTGAATTGAAATAGAATTGAAATGAATTTAAAACGAATTTATATTGGAAAATTCAATTTTGATTTGAATTTGAAAAGAAGTTGAAACCGTTTTGAAAACGAATTTAAAACGATTTATAAAATACGTTTTAAAAGGAAATCGACGAAGTATATATTATATATATTATAAATATAATATAATGGCCTGAATAGAACGCACCGCGCCGCGGCAGTTCGCGAATTTCGACCATTGACTTCGAATGGATATTGCGGGAGATCCAACCATCGGATTCTCCTAAAACCGGAACCATTGGGTTCGTATCGAAAAGAGCTTTCTAACGAATATTTGAAATTAGAAATCTAACGGTTGGATTTGGAATTATGTCCAAATCAAATTTGAAAAAGGTCGCTGTAAGTGCAGTTCGATGGCCATTGATGGAAGTCGACTGTACGGGCCTTAATAAAATTATTAAAAATAGTAATAATTTGTGTAAAATCATAAGAAATGATTTGGGAAGAATTGGGATGAAAAACTCCATATTTGAAAAGATAAATATAGATTTTTATCAAAATGAACTAGTTTTGAACTAGAATAATAATTTATTTATTTATTTTTAAAATAAATAAATTGGATTTGAAATGGTTTTGGAAATAACCAGAATTTCCAATAGTTGCATTGGAATGGATTTGAATCGAAATTGTCTTCGGAATATTTCGATGTTGGATTTCGTGATTATACAGGTGTTGTTATGGGAATTTGAAAGATATATATATCGTTATTTCCAATATGATATTTGTTGGTCGTAGAATTTAATGTTGAATATAAGCCGATATATTTTCTATTCAGAGCCTTGTATTTAATATCAAATGTGATTTGGGTTTGTCGTGAATGATGTCTTCATTAACACTGTTCCTGAACTCAATTGAGAAAAGATTAAATCTTTTTATTTAGATTTAATGAAGTGTACCAATTAAATAATATTTAATTGGAATTGAATTGGTATTGATTTTTGGGTTTATCGTGAATAGTGTTTTAAATAACACTTGTTCTTTAACCTGATAATTAATGAATGTGATTTTGGGTTTATTGTGGGCCGTATGTTAAAATGACACTAATTCTTTAACCCAGTTAAAGATTAAAACTAAGTGGAGTTTTAATGAATCTTTAATTAGATTGAAATGATCGAGAATGGAGTATCACCAGTTTTGCTCCAGGCGATAGTTAAATCTTTAGTTGGATTTGAACGTGAAATGGTAATTGAATTTAACGATAACACCGTGGTGTTAGATATGAAGTATGACCAGTTTTACTTCAGGGGATGAAGAGGTTGGGATTGGGAAATAAAATAAATGATTACTTCGGTGTGGTTCGCTAATCCCGACTAGTTTGAATTGATATTCAAAGGAGATTAAAGAATAAATTTAAAGAATTTATCTTTGATAAAATTTATGGGAACCTTTCCCAAAATATAAGAATATTTGAATAAAAGAATATTCTGAATTGGAATGAGGCGTATGTTGTGTTTTGTGCAACACGTGTTTATTATATATATACGCGAGTCGTTCAGAAAGACCGGGTTTATCCCATTCTGAATAACTGATTCGACGTGGTGTCGAAGTTGAAGACGGTGGTTGAAGACCGGAGGTCTTCACGTCGTTTGGGTAATTACTGATGATCTTGATTGGGCTGTACACCCAAGAAGATGGAATCAGTTGGTGATCGTCCAGACGTACTTGGAGATCGATGGATATGCGGGGTACTAGGTGCCTCCGGTTTCGTTCAGACCCAGAACGGACTTGTAAATGGACTGTGTGTCTAACATTGGATTTTAGTCTGTGTGATTGATTTCTATTAAATATATATCTGTTTGGCGGCGGAGAATTTATTCTCTTGCTTAACGCCCTTCTCTGAGACGTACAAGCTTAGGGGTTATATACTGATGGATATCAAATGCATAGAGTGAATTGCCTGTGTGGCATGCCTAAGTGGCAAATGATCAAGGCTTCTGTTGAAAAGCAAAGTCTTGCGGTTGATGATCAAAACACCGCCTGTGTGGCATAGCTTTGTGTAACGTGAATTCGCGAGCCTCACACCTCGGTTGTGAACCAAAAACGGGAGAGGACCTCAGGGAGGGCATGCGTTTCTTTCTAGCTAGGGTGGTGTCAGTGATCTACCAGCCCTGGCATTTATATATTTTCACCTGTGTGGTTGTTGCTGTTGCGAGGCGCCTCGGTTTTATCGGACGATCCGGGTCCGATGGAGTCATTCGTTGGCTCATTTACGCCCCAAAGGGCGGGGAAACGTAGTGTTCAGGCATAATAATCCACATCGGTGGACCGGCCCTGACGATCCAAAGGGTTGATGCGTTCTGATCCTGAGGCTCGGGCTAGAGAGTCTTGAATCGGTTGAGGACTATCTTTTGCCTCGGTTCATAGACGGAAATCCAATTTCCAAATACGTGACATTTGCGGTTTCATTTGTAGAGCCTAGTATGGCGACATGGTGGGATGGGGCGCTTATGCCGTCTATGATTGATACTTATGATTTGAAGTTGTTTTATACACTATGCACTTATAATAGTATCAAATGATTTGTTTTAAACGTATCAAGCATTCTTGGCTATTATAAGGTAAAAACCCTATCCTTCGGCTTGCGTTGCATTGTGTGATGGGACCTGGGTCTTATTATAGCTTCATTTTTCTTTATTTAGCATTGCGCTGTTGTTTTATGCACTGGTATTCTTGGGAGGAAACCTGTTCCGTGTTATACGACGTGGTCCCTTGATTTACCTTACTTTTAAAATAAAGATAAATAACTGTTTTAGTTCTCACACCAGTCCCATGACTGACCTGGAGTTTATTGTTTTAACCTAAACTCTGGGTGCCCTTATTTTTGACATGGGCAGCTAGTAGTTTTGGCTTTGCAGATTTATATTCACAGGATCCGGGTTTACAGCTGGAATGATATCCGGAAAGCTTTGTATCCGTATATCTCTTCTAGTTGTGTATTGTATTATTTTCTGCTGCTATGTGTTTAAATGTAATTTAAATCTCTGATATTTTCATTGTAAAATGTGATTCATTTATACTCTGTATATTCTTGTAATCTGATGTATTGTTGTAATATACAATGAAATGTTCTTCCGTCCGCGTTCTGTTGTGGCTTGTTCTCGAACTATCCGCGCTTTCCTCACCGGGGAAGTTACGGGTTCTTACAGCCAAGTCGGCTCATAAATTCCCAAACTCATATAAATATAAACTGGTACCTTTTTGTCTGGCATATCAACTCAATCGCTTCCACCTGCTACCAATTCAACATATACCAATGTCATTCCAATCAACCTCACATCAATATCTGTTCAACACAGCTATTCGCTTACATTCAAACCACATTTCATTTCAAACTCGAGTTCCATTCGAACTCCAATCACAAATTCCGAACTCCTAACTTATCACTCAATTCCATTTCAGATTATTCTCTAATCAAATCCTGTTTTACATAACTTAGTTCAAGTTAAATTCTAGTTTATTTGTTTACTTTTACCTTCTCATTCTATTTAACTTCACAAATTAAATTCAAATTCTAGAATTTAAATCCATGGGTTTTTATTTCAAATCAATTTGAAATCATAATAACAATTCAAAACCTTTGAATTCCTGAACAGTTTGTTTCCACAAAACAATTCAAAACAAAATCTTTGGTAGTAATCCGTCACTTAGAACTTGAAAATGAACATCGATGATAATGCTCAGTCATCTTCAGAATTTATTTTCCTTCGTTCGAAGCGAATTCAATACTATAACACTTTCAAAACCATTTCTAAACACTTCCATTTTGAAATACATTTCAATATATCATTCACACTGCTTGTAAAACAATTTAAAATCTCCCAAGATTTTAAAATTCTCATATATTTAATCCAATTCCATTTACAAACACTTCTCCAACTTTTAATTCCAATTCTTGATTCTAAATCCAGATTTACTTCATCTTATTTCATATATTATATTCATATGAATTCTAATTGGTTATTTACATAACCATTCCAATTATAATCTTATTCGATTATAATTACAACTAACACATTCAATAATAATATCAATATAAATCATTTGTTTATATCAATATATATTTTTGGTAAAATTATATCATTTACCGTCTTTCAAACCATGCCATGTCGGTTCATCGTATTCAAGTGTTTAGAAACTCCTACCGATATATTGGATCAAAATGATCGACCAGAGCTCATAAACACTCAATCAAGAAATCTCCACAATATAAATCATTTTATATTGAATAACAAATACGTTCACTCGTATATATACACTCAAACTCAATCAAGGGTATTACTAACCCCATCTCTACTGAGTCACGCCACAGAGCCAAGGTAATTACTTAACCTTCAGCTCTGATACCAACTGTAGTGTCCTAAAATTCCCGTATAATTTGAGCTGACCAAATAACACAAGTCCAACACAAATTACATTGGAAAGCAGAAAACTAATAGAAAGAAAACAGAGGGTGAGAATAGATAAGGTAGAAACTTAGAATAGAAGAACAAGAAGAATATACAACATCAGAGTAAACACGAATCTCACAACGGAACGAACAATATATAATAGATACATATCTTTGAAATAAAATCAGTATATGTATACTGTAATGACCTGTGTTTTTACGGGTAATAATTAATTTATTTAATTATTTAAAATAGTGATTTAGGAATTAGATCGTTGTTTAATTAAATAAAGTGAATATTTAATTAAATTAAAATAATAGAATAATATATTTAATTCAGAAATAATAAAAAATAGTGGAATTCATAATATTATGTAATTTGGATTATTTAAAATATATAATTCAGTTTAGTGTTGAATTATATTAACGAATATATTATATAAACGAAGTTTGAGCATATAATTATATTATAATTAAAATAGAGCTTGAAATGGTGCGGCAGTTCGTTATTTGGCGATTTGAACTTCAACTGAATGTACATGATTCGTTTTAAGCCGGATTTCTGTGAAACAAGAAACGTTCGGAGCTGGTGAAGTATACTTTTATAGTGGAAGAGAGAAATCAGGATTTCATTGTGTAGATTTTGATTTATGTCCAAATCAAATTTTAGAAAAGTCGCTATGGAATTACTTTATAATTTATAACGATATATATATAAGGAATTCAATATAAATTTGGAATATCGATTCAACCGGGATTTGAATATCGAGTTGTAAATCCCAGTGGAGCTGTATGATATTCTAGTGTGAATATACACGATAATATTTATTTATAAATATTAAATTTAATTATTTTTAAATATATTTATATATTTAAAAGGTTTATTTAGAGCTTTAAAAATAGCTAGTTTTGCAAACGGCCTCAGAATTCGACAAAACCAATTTTGTTGGATCCGCAATATTAGATTATTGTAAGATTTCAATTTCCGTGATTTTTGAAGTTAGTATGTAGCCGTACGGGATTTTAATGTGAAATACAATCGATAATTTGACAGTTAAAAATACGCTGTGTGAGCAAACAGAGTCGGAATTCGACGAAACCAGTTTCGTTGGGTCCGTAATGTCGAACTATTGCTGCATGTCCAGTTTTGTGATTTTTGGGTGTCATATGTGATTACAGGAGTTTTAGAGGACAAAGAAAAATAGTGTTTGCTTATAATTTTATATAAAAATATAAAAAAATACCCTATAAAATATCCTTTACATTCCTTAAGACCTAAACACTCGTTCTCTCTGATCAAACAAAAAAAAAAACAAGCCACCGCTCTTCTCTTCTAAAGCAAAAATGCGAGAAATTCTCTTTCAAAAATCCATATAAAATCAAAACAAATTCGATAAATCCAGGAAAATATACATATGAATTACTGGCGTGATTTTCTTCGATTCCATCTCTGTTTTACATGGTTCTAATCCTCTCTGAATCGCTTTGCGGTTTTAGCATTAGGTTAGGGTTGGGTTTGGGTACGAATTTGGTGCATCGATAATTGTTTGGGGTTGTAGTTGGGTTTGTAGTGGCGAATAGCATCTCGTCTGAGGTGTTTGGATGATCTCGTGCAAGAAGATGTCGCGCTCGGGTACTATTGCGAATGCGAAGGCCTGAAGTCGCGAGTAAAGGGGGTGGTTCGAACTTCAATTCAGGGGGACAGGGCTGCTGTCCTCGACAAGAGGAGTTCATCAAAATCCTCGGTTCGTATTTTAATGGTGGATGGAAGGAGATAAAGTGCGGCTATGGGATATGGTTTACAGGAGCAGGTTTCGGTGTTTTCATTTGGTGGAGAAACACGATGGAGCAGGTTCACATCTTGGGTTTGGGCTGATGAAATAGTGAGGCCCAATTAATTTATTATTATAAGTTTAGTTTTAAATTAATTTCATATAACTTGTAACCCTAATATCTTATTCATATGTAGTCAGAATTGAACAAAACAAGATCCATTGGGATCGTATGGACGGACACTACAACATGGAACCGACTGGAATTAATTTGGGGCTCGTTACAATTTATTGTGAAATAAATTGTCCGTCTGAATCAACAAACGCAAATCGTTATTTAACGGTTAACGCGAAATGTGAGTAAATCTCACTAAGTCTGAACAGTTTATATTTTTATAACATATGTTTAGAACTGATAAATATTGGTTGATTGCTGTGTGTTGACTGTTTGATTGAATTGCTAGTCAGTTGGTTGAAATTGTGTGTATATAAATATAAATCGTTAAAAATATATTGATTCTGTTATCAGAATATTTCATATTGAACTGAAATTGATCTGAATTATATTGTGTAACATCTGTGGATGCAGGGAAACATGTTGGAGGGATCCAACAGGATTCCTTAATATTTTTAATACTGTTCTTTTCATATATTGTAATATATGATGTGATATATATAATCTGTTTGATTTTGTGTGTTTGAATGATATTGATCATGGTTATATGGTATTTTAAATACCATAAGAAATACTGGAATGTATAAAGGGAATTTTCAATTTATATATTGAAAAGAAATTATTTATAAAATCAAAAATTTTTATAAAAGAAATTATTTATTAAATCAAAGGATTTTGTAAAAGGAAAATATTTATTTGTAAAATAAATATGATATTGAAAAAGGGAATATTTATTTGTTAAATAAAAAGGAAAGATAAAGGAAATATTTATTTGTTAAATAAATAGGAAAGATAAAGGAAATATTTATTTATTAAATAAATAGGAAAGATAAAAGAAATATTTATTTGTTAAATAAATAGAATTGAAAAGGGAATAGTTATTTGTTAAGTAAACAAATAGAAAAGGAATTAATCAAGGAGTTAATTCAAGGAATAATTCAAAGGAGTTAATTCAAAGGAATTTATCAAAGGAGTTAATTCAAGGAATTAATCAAGGAGATAATTCAAAGGAATAAATAAAAGGAGTTAATTCAAAAGAATTAATCGAAATGAGTTAAACGAATATTAGTTATTCGATTAGAGTTAATCGAATAGAGTAAATGAGTTAGGGTTGACCAGTTAGAGTTAATCAGTTAGAGTTAACGAATTAGAGTTAATCGGTTAGTGTTAATCAGTTAGAGTTAACCAGTTAGAGTTAAATCGATAGAGTAAATAAATAGAGTTAATCAAATTTGAGTTAATCGAATATTAGTGATTCGAATAAAGTTAAAAGGAGTTATCGAATATTAGTTATTCGAATAGAGTTAAATGGAGTTAAAAGGAGTTAGTCGAATATTAGTCATTCGAATAGAGTTAAAGGAGTATCGAATATAGTTTATTCGAATAGAGTTAAAGGAAAGGGTATCGATTAGTTTAATCGAAAGGAGTTATCAATTAGTTTAATCGAAAGGAGTTAATGTAACAACCCAAAAATCTGGGCCAGTTTAAAATTTTTATTTTGGCAATTTTAGCGAATTTTGAATATTTAAAATGAATTATTTTAAATAATATCGACGAGAAATTTATTTTGAATATAATTAGAACGTATATATTATATACGTCGTCGTTAGAATAAATAATAATTATATATAATTATAAAAGGAATTGAAAATGGCGCGGTAGTTCGGAAATTCGATTTCTAATTTCAAATGAATATACAGAATTCAATATAAGTCAGAATTGAACGAAACAAGAAATATTTGAATCTGTATAACTATATCTTTGTAACGAAGTTAACAAACTGAGATTTCATCTTAGAAATGATAAGATATGTCCAGTTTAAAATTAGAAATAGTCGCTGTGGAATTTATATATATTTTTATATATATAAGGCCCTTAAAAATAGCAATTTTGCAAACGACCTCGGATTTCGACGAAACCAGTTTTGTTGGGTCCGTGATGTTAAGTTATTGCTAGATTCCAAATTTCATAATTTTTCGAATCAATATGTGAGCGTGGCAAAGGAAAACGCGTTTGACCAGTTCAGTTGATTTTAATCGACTGGAAATTGGCCATTTTTCAAACGGTCTCAGAATTTGACGAAACTAGTTTTGTTAGGACCGTATCGTCAATACGAAGCTAGAAAATATTTTTATGGGATTTATAGAGTTAGTATGTGACCCCGGTAATTTGAAATGCGCGTTTAAAATTCAATATAGAGATTTTAATGTAAATTTAACGGAAACTGATTCAAATGGTCAAATCAGCGTGCGATACATATCCCATTGTATTCAGAACGGGGGTACAACGTTATGGACGACAAGCGGTGGGCCTCGTTTAGAGGTCGTAGGTAAAAGTCAACTTTTTGCAGAATAAAATAATTAAATAATAATAAAAAAAATTATCTCTTCCCCCTTTTACTCTGCCCCCCCCCCCCGTTCACTTTTCTTCAGAATCAAAACAGAATAAAAAAAAACGAAAAAGGAGAAAACTCCAGTAGATCGATGATGGCGCGCGCCTCCCCACCCCTATCGACGCTCCGCCTCGTCCTCCGAGCCCACTGCCCCTCGCCATCGGCCTCGACGCCCACCCCGCTCGCGAACTCCCTCTCCTCGAATCGCGTGAGCCCAGACGCAGCCACCTCCCAAATCGTAAGACCCCAATCCGAACCCTAGCGCTGCGAGCAAACCCTAGGGTAGCCACCGTGAGCTCCTCCGCTCTGACCACCGTCGACCGCGAGCAGCGCCTCCCCTGAAGCCGCGACCACCTGGAACCGCTGACCTCCGATGCTCGCTTCCCTCTCCCTATCCTCTGTAGACCACTGACTGTAAGTTTTGTTTTGTTTTAGTTATTCATTTTCTTTTATCTGTGAATTTTATTAATGTTTAAAAACTGGCTTTTATTTAAGTTGTAAAGTTATAAAAATATAATCTTTTATATTGTCGAGAATAAAAATATAATCTTTATATTCAAAGTAGAGTCGAAAAAATATGATCTTTATAATATAAACATCGAAATAAAAATATGATTTTTATTTGTTTGAATAGCGATTAAAAATAAAAAAATTAATATGAAGTTGAAGTGGAAATATACGATTTTCATATAGAAGTTAGAAAGGTAAAGATACGATTTTTATTTGAATGTCATTAGATTAAAAATGAGTTTTTATTTTATATATAACATAATAAAAATATAATTTTTATATGAAGTAAATATTAGATTTTTCCATATAAGAAGGTGAAGTAAAAATTAGATTTCCATTTTGAAGTAGCGATAAAAATATAATTTTTACATGTGGGTTAGCGATGTAAAAATATAGTCTTTTCTATATATATATGGCATTATAAAAATATAACCTTTTCTATATATGTAGTGGTATAAAAATAGAATTTTTATAGATATGGTAGCGGAAAATAAAAATATGATTTTTATATATTGAACTTCGAAATAAAAATGTGATTTTTATATATTGAACATCGAAGTAAAAATTAGATTTTTACATATGTAGTGGCTACGGGCGACGAAGCTGACGAAGATTCGAAAGAGACGAAGGCTTCTATCAAAGAAGAGTCAAGATAATTGGATAGCTATATGTGAGAATTTCTCACCTTTCAATTTCTTTTCTAGTAATATATATATACTAGGATGCAGACGGTGCTTAGTAGCACCCGACACAATCGTCCACAGACCATGGACTTGTTTGTTTGGTTGCATAGATTAGTTATATGATTTGATTTGAATTTGGTTGTTTGGTGATTTTGATTGATGTGTGAATGGCGTGGGCCTTCACTAGACCGGGGATAAGGCCAGGCCTCGTCCCGTTTCTAGTATCGTGCCGTTATGCCGCCGAAATTTTCTAAAATATGTTAGAAAATAAAAATATCATTTTATTGTGTAAATGAATAATAGAAATTCATATGTTGGAATAAAATGTTTTATCGTTAAAAATATAATTTTTAACGTGAATATGAATATAGTGAAAGTGAATAAAATAAAATATTCATTTACAAACCAGACGGTTTGTTTATGTATACCTATTTGAAGGACATTGATTGGGACGATAAATTTTACACATCGCCCAACTGCACAAATAAAATATGTGTTTGATTGTTTGAAACCCCACACGGGTGTTGGGATGAAATTTGAAGTTCACTCATCCTGATTGATTAAATATGTCGATCGATGGATTGACATGCTGTATAATTGTTAGATATCTATATTTGATGCTTATACAGTGTAGTGCACTTTGGTCGATGGTTGATTATTTATCGTTGCTATTATATACATGTGTTGTATGAAAATCCATATAATTAACTTTATATGGTAATTGATTGGGCCTCATTCCAATCGTGAAAATAAAGAATATTTTGATAATAACAAATATTTTGATAATAGGAAATATTTGAAATAGAATATTTGAAAATAGAAATATGTGAAGCCGTGATGATTAGATTGACGCCATTTTGACGTGAACGATATTTATATCGATTTTAAAACGATTTCGAAATGAATTGAATTGAAAACGATTTCGAAATGAATTGAATTAAAAACGATTTCGAAATGAATTGAATTGAAAACGATTTCGAAATGAATTGAATTAAAAACGATTTCGAAATGAATTGAATTGAAAACGATTTCGAAATGAATTGAATTGAAAACGATTTCGAAATGAATTGAATTGAAAACGATTTCGAAATGAATTGAATTGAAAACGAATTCGAATTGAATTGAAAGTGAATTGAAATGAATTCAAATTGAATTGAAATTTGAATTGAATAGAAATGAATTTTGAAACGAATCTATAAAGAAGAATTCAATTTTGCTTTGAATTGAAATGGAAGTTGAAATTGCTTTTGAAACGAAATTAAAACTATTTATATAATTCGTTTTAAATAGAAATCGACAAAGTGTATATTATATATATTATATATATAATATAATGGCCTGAATAGAACGCGCCGCGCCGCGGCAGTTCGTGAATTTCGACCATTTATTTCAAACGGACATTACGGGAGATCCGACTGTCGGATTCTCCTAAAACCGGAACCGTTGGGTTCGTATCGAAAAGAGCTTTCTAACGAATATTAGAAATTTGAAATCTAACGGTTGGATTTGGAGATACGTCCAAATCAAATTCGAAAAAGGTCGCTGTAAGTGCAGTTCGATGGCCATTGATGGAAATCGACTGTACGGGCCTTGATAAAATTATTAAAAATAGTAATAATTTGTGTAAAATCATAAGAAATGATTTAGAAAGAATTGGGATGAAAAACTCCATATTTGAAAAGATAAAAATAGATTTTTATCGAAATGAACTAGTTTTGAACTAGAATTATAATTCTATTTATTTTTAAATAAATACATTGAATTCGAAATGGTTTTGAAAATAACCAAAATTTCCAATGATTGCATTGGAGTGGATTTGAATCGAAATTGTCTTCGGAATATTTCGATGTTGGATTTCGTGATTATACCAATGTTGTTATGGAAATTTGAAAGATATATATATATCGTTATTTCCAATGCGATATTTGTTAGTCGTAGAATTTGATATTGAATATAAGCCGGTATATTTTCTATTCAGAGCCTTGTATTGAATATCAAATGTGATTTGGGTTTGTCATGAATGGTGTCTTCACTAACACTGTTCTTGAACCCAGTTGAGAAAAGATTAAATCTTTTTATTTAGATTTAATGAAGTGTACCAATTAAATAATATTTAATTGGAATTGAATTGATATTGATTTTTGGGTTTATCGTGAACAGTGTTTTAAATAACACTCGTTCTTTAACCCGATAATTAATGAATGTGATTTTGGGTTTATCGTGAACTGTGTTTTTAAATGACACTGATTCTTTAACCCAGAGAAATATTAAAACTAAGTGGAGTTTTAATGAATCTTTAATTAGATTGAAAAGATCGAAAATGGGGTATCACCAGTTTTACTCCAAGCGATAGTTAAATCTTTAATTAGATTTGAACGTGAAATGGTAATTGAATTTACCGATAACACCGTGGTGTTAGATATGAAGTATAACCAGTTTTACTTCATGGGATGAATAGGTTGGGATTGGGAAATAAAATAAATGATTACTTCGGTGTGGTTCGCTAATCCCGACTAGTTTGAATTGATATTCAAAGGAGATTAAAGAATAAATTCAAAGAATTTATCTTGGATAAAATTAATGGGAACTTTTCCCAAAGTATAGGAATATTTGAATAAAAGAATATTCTGAATTGGAATGAGGCGTATGTCGTGTTTGTGTAACACTTTTATAATATATACGCGAGTTATTCAGAAAGACCGGGTTTATCCCATTCTGAATAACTGATTCGACGTGGTGTCGAAGATGAAGACGGTGGTCGAAGACCAGAAGTCTTCACGTCGTTTGGGTGATTACTGATGATCTTGATTGGGCTGTACACCCAAGAAGATGGAAACAGTTGGTGATCGTCCAGACGTACTTGGAGATCGATGGATATGCGGGGTACTAGGTGCCTCCGGTTTCGTTCAGCCCCAGAACGGACTTGTAAATGGACTGTGTGTCTGACATTGGATTTTAGTCCGTGTGATTGATCTCTATTAAATATATATCTGTTTGGCGGCGGAGAATTTATTCTCTTGCTTAACGCCCTTCTCTGAGACGTACGAGCTCAGGGGTTATATATTGATGGATATCAAACGCATGGAGTGAATTGCCTGTGTGGCATGCCTAAGTGGCAATTGATCGAGGCTTCTGTTGAAAAGCAAAGTCTTGTGGTGATGATCAAAGCACAGCCGGTGTGGCACAGCTTTGTGTAACGTGAATTCGCGAGCCTCACACCCCGGTTGTGAACCAGAAACGGGAGAGGACATCAGGGAGGGCATGCGTTTCTTTCTAGCTAGGGTGGTGTCAGTGACCTACCAGCCCTGACATTTATATACTTTTCACCTGTGTGGTTGTTGCTGTTGCGAGGCGCCTCGGTTAGATCGGACGATCCGGGTCCGATGGAGCCATTCGTTGGCTCATTTACACCCCAAAGGGTGGGGAAACGCATGTTCAGGCATTTTAATCCACATCGGTGGACCGGCCCTGACGATCCAAGGGTCACTCGAGCTCTGATCCTGAGGGGCGGGCTAGAGCGTCTCGAATCGGTTGAGGACTATCTTTTGCCTCGGTTCATAGACGGAAATCCAATTTCCAAATACGTGACTTTGCGGTTTTATTTGTAAACCTATATATGGCGACATAGTGGCATGGGACGCTCATGCCGCCTATGATTGATACTTATGATTTGAAGTTGTTTTATACACTATGCACTTATAATAGTATCAAACGATTTGTTTTAACCGTATCAAGCATTCTTTGGCTGTTATAAGGGAAAACCCTATCCTCGGCTGCGTTGCATTGTGTGATGGGACCTGGGTCTTATAACAGCTTCACTTTTCTTTATTTAGCTTTGCGCTGTTTGTTTTATTCACTGGTATTCTTGGGAGGAAACCCGTTCCGTGTTATACGGCGTGGTCCCTTGATTTACCTAATGATTTAAAATAAAGATTAATAACTGTTTTAGTTCTCACACCAGTCACATGACTGACCTGGAGTTTATTGTTTTAACCTAAACTCTGGGTGCCCTTATTTTGACACGGGCAGCTAGTAGTTTTGGTTTTGCAGATTTATATTCACAGGAACCTGGTTTACAGCTGGAACGATATCCGGAAAGCTTTGTATCCGTATATCTCATTCTAGTTGTGTATTGTATTATTTTCCGCTGCTATGTATTTGAATGTAATTTAAATCTCTGATATTTCTGTGTAATATTCATTTATACTCTGTATATTCTTGTAATCTGATGCATTGTCGTAACATACAATGAAACGTTCTTGTATATGCGTTCTATTTTGTCGTGTTCTCAACGATAGGGCGTTTCGAACGGTCTGGGTCGGTTTAGCGACTGGTTCGGGCCGAGCGAAATTCCTTTTCGTCACATTTGGTATCAGAGCTTTGGTTTACAAAGCTCAGAGAACAAGGCACATTAGAACCATACGAAAGAATTCATCAGATATTGGATTAGAAATATCCAATTAGAATGACTCGTTAGAGATGGGATCAGTAGTATCCTAGAACGAGTGTGAAGAGTATATTTTTAAAATGAAAACAAATTTTGTTTTGAAAATTTAAATCAATTATTCGTATTTGATTAGTTATTTATATTGATTTTGGACAATTCAGTATATAAAGAATTTGCATATACGCCTTGCAAACGTATATTCAAAGTTTTAATATATTGGGTAGATATAGAATCACATTCTAGTTGCCCGGGGATGATTCTGATAATGCTGCAGCGTTACCAGTATTTATTTTCGAGTGACGAAGGTGTGATATCTATATATTTCCATTAGGCTGGTGTGAGAACCAAAATTAGATAGGGCTTATTGTTGTGATTTGGCATCAAAACATGATTTTTTGTATATATATCAAATTATGAATTTGAAACTCTAATTCACTAATTGATTGATGTTTGTGTTGTTTGGTTATTTGTTTGCTAATTTTTAGCCAATTAGGCTAACCGAATCACGTATTGAATTATATTGGAAATTGGTCGCATTTGCTTGCATATACATATACTTATATTGAACAGGTCATAGCAAGGAGGCTAGAGCAGAGAATAAAATTTGTTTGCCCGACAAATAGGTACATGTTTACTACATGATTTACTGTTTTGTTTGGGTGATGATGATTTTATGAGCCTATTGGCTAGCCGCTTGGCTTTTTCTTTTTCTTTTTGAGATCTGAAGGACCGGGGAAGCTATTTGAAATTCCCCGATGCTCCCGGTGCAGGGGAGGTTATGGCGAAATTTTTCGAAAATTTAGGGTGTTAGCCAAATTTTTGAAATTTTGAAAATTCTCAGAAACTGAAAAGTTGGAGAATGAAAGCCAGATCGGTCGTAGAGCTGATTAACCAAACCACTTTCGACTTTGTTCCTTTTCGGGGACGAAAAGTTTTAAGTGGGGGAGATTGTAACAACCCGAAAATCTGGGCCAGTTTAAAATTTTTATTTTGGCAATTTTAGCGAATTTTGAATATTTAAAATGAATTATTTTAAATAATATCGACGAGAAATTTATTTTGAATATAATTAGAACGTATATATTATATACGTCGTCGTTAGAATATATAATAATTATATATAATTATAAAAGGAATTGAAAATGGCGCGGTAGTTCGGAAATTCGATTTCTAATTTCAAATGAATATACAGAATTCAATATAAGTCAGAATTGAACGAAACAAGAAATATTTGAATCTGTATAACTATATCTTTGTAACGAAGTTAACAAACTGAGATTTCATCTTAGAAATGATAAGATATGTCCAGTTTAAAATTAGAAATAGTCGCTGTGGAATTTATATATATTTTTATATATATAAGGCCCTTAAAAATAGCAATTTTGCAAACGACCTCGGATTTCGACGAAACCAGTTTTGTTGGGTCCGTGATGTTAAGTTATTGCTAGATTCCAAATTTCATAATTTTTCGAATCAATACGTGAGCGTGGCAAAGGAAAACGCGTTTGACCAGTTTCAGTTGATTTTAATCGACTGGAAATTGGCCATTTTTCAAACGGTCTCAGAATTTGACGAAACTAGTTTTGTTAGGACCGTATCGTCAATACGAAGCTAGTAAATATTTTTATGGGATTTATAGAGTTAGTATGTGACCCCGGTAATTTGAAATGCGCGTTTAAAATTCAATATAGAGATTTTAATGTAAATTTAACGGAAACTGATTCAAACGGTCAAATCAGCGTGCGATACATATCCCATTGTATTCAGAACGGGGGTAAAACATTATGGACGACAGGCGGTGGGCCTCGTTTAGAGGTCGTAGGTAAAAGTCAACTTTTTGCAGAATAAAATAATTAAATAATAAAAAAAAAAATATCTCTTCCCCCTTTTACTCTGCCCCCCCCCCCCCCCCCCCCGTTCACTTTTCTTCAGAATCAAAACAGAATAAAAAAAAAACGAAAAAGGAGAAAACTCCAGTAGATCGATGATGGCGCGCGCCTCCCCACCCCTATCGACGCTCCGCCTCGTCCTCCGAGCCCACTGCCCCTCGCCATCGGCCTCGACGCCCACCCCGCTCGCGAACTCCCTCTCCTCGAATCGCGTAAGCCCAGACGCAGCCACCTCCCAAATCGTAAGACCCCAATCCGAACCCTAGCGCCGCGAGCAAACCCTAGGGTAGCCACCGTGAGCTCCTCCGCTCTGACCACCGTCGACCGCGAGCAGCGCCTCCCCTGAAGCCGCGAACACCTGGAACCGCTGACCTCCGATGCTCGCTTCCCTCTCCCTATCCTCTGTAGACCAGTGACTGTAAGTTTTGTTTTGTTTTAGTTATTCATTTTCTTTTATCTGTGAATTTTATTAATGTTTAAAAACTGGCTTTTATTTAAGTTGTAAAGTTATAAAAATATAATCTTTTATATTGTCGAGAATAAAAATATAATCTTTATATTCAAAGTAGAGTCGAAAAAATATGATCTTTATAATATAAACATCGAAATAAAAATATGATTTTTATTTGTTTGAATAGCGATTAAAAATAAATTTTTTAATATGAAGTTGAAGTGGAAATATACGATTTTCATATAGAAGTTAGAAAGGTAAAGATACGATTTTTATTTGAATGTCATTAGATTAAAAATGAGTTTTTATTTTATATATAACATAATAAAAATATAATTTTTATATGAAGTAAATATTAGATTTTTCCATATAAGAAGGTGAAGTAAAAATTAGATTTCCATTTTGAAGTAGCGATAAAAATATAATTTTTACATGTGGGTTAGCGATGTAAAAATATAGTCTTTTCTATATATATATGGCATTATAAAAATATAACCTTTTCTATATATGTAGTGGTATAAAAATAGAATTTTTATAGATATGGTAGCGGAAAATAAAATTATGATTTTTATATATTGAACTTCGAAATAAAAATGTGATTTTTATATATTGAACATCGAAGTAAAAATTAGATTTTTACATATGTAGTGGCTACGGGCGACGAAGCTGACGAAGATTCGAAAGAGACGAAGGCTTCTATCAAAGAAGAGTCAAGATAATTGGATAGCTATATGTGAGAATTTCTCACCTTTCAATTTCTTTTCTAGTAATATATATATACTAGGATGCAGACGGTGCTTAGTAGCACCCGACACAATCGTCCACAGACCATGGACTTGTTTGTTTGGTTGCATAGATTAGTTATATGATTTGATTTGAATTTGGTTGTTTGGTGATTTTGATTGATGTGTGAATGGCGTGGGCCTTCACTAGACCGGGGATAAGGCCAGGCCTCGTCCCGTTTCTAGTATCGTGCCGTTATGCCGCCGAAATTTTCTAAAATATGTTAGAAAATAAAAATATCATTTTATTGTGTAAATGAATAATAGAAATTCATATGTTGGAATAAAATGTTTTATCGTTAAAAATATAATTTTTAACGTGAATATGAATATAGTGAAAGTGAATAAAATAAAATAAAATATTCATTTACAAACCAGACGGTTTGTTTATGTATACCTATTTGAAGGACATTGATTGGGACGATAAATTTTACACATCGCCCAACTGCACAAATAAAATATGTGTTTGATTGTTTGAAACCCCACACGGGTGTTGGGATGAAATTTGAAGTTCACTCATCCTGATTGATTAAATATGTCGATCGATGGATTGACAGGCTGTATAAGCGTTAGATATCTATATTTGATGCTTATACAGTGTAGTGCACTTTGGTCGATGGTTGATTATTTATCGTTGCTATTATATACATGTGTTGTATGAAAATCCATATAATTAACTTTATATGGTAATTGATTGGGCCTCATTCCAATCGTGAAAATAAAGAATATTTTGATAATAACAAATATTTTGATAATAGGAAATATTTGAAATAGAATATTTGAAAATAGAAATATGTGAAGCCGTGATGATTAGATTGACGCCATTTTGACGTGAACGATATTTATATCGATTTTAAAACGATTTCGAAATGAATTGAATTGAAAACGATTTCGAAATGAATTGAATTAAAAACGATTTCGAAATGAATTGAATTGAAAACGATTTCGAAATGAATTGAATTAAAAACGATTTCGAAATGAATTGAATTGAAAACGATTTCGAAATGAATTGAATTGAAAACGATTTCGAAATGAATTGAATTGAAAACGATTTCGAAATGAATTGAATTGAAAACGAATTCGAATTGAATTGAAAGTGAATTGAAATGAATTCAAATTGAATTGAAATTTGAATTGAATAGAAATGAATTTTGAAACGAATCTATAAAGAAGAATTCAATTTTGCTTTGAATTGAAATGGAAGTTGAAATTGCTTTTGAAACGAAATTAAAACTATTTATATAATTCGTTTTAAATAGAAATCGACGAAGTGTATATTATATATATTATATATATAATACAATGGCCTGAATAGAACGCGCCGCGCCGCGGCAGTTCGTGAATTTCGACCATTTATTTCAAACGGACATTACGGGAGATCCGACCGTCGGATTCTCCTAAAACCGGAACCGTTGGGTTCGTATCGAAAAGAGCTTTCTAACGAATATTAGAAATTTGTAATCTAACGGTTGGATTTGGAGATACGTCCAAATCAAATTCGAAAAAGGTCGCTGTAAGTGCAGTGCGATGGCCATTGATGGAAATCGACTGTACGGGCCTTGATAAAATTATTAAAAATAGTAATAATTTGTGTAAAATCATAAGAAATGATTTAGAAAGAATTGGGATGAAAAACTCCATATTTGAAAAGATAAAAATAGATTTTTATCGAAATGAACTAGTTTTGAACTAGAATTATAATTCTATTTATTTTTAAATAAATACATTGAATTCGAAATGGTTTTGAAAATAACCAAAATTTCCAATGATTGCATTGGAGTGGATTTGAATCGAAATTGTCTTCGGAATATTTCGATGTTGGATTTCGTGATTATACCAATGTTGTTATGGAAATTTGAAAGATATATATATATATCGTTATTTCCAATGCGATATTTGTTAGTCGTAGAATTTGATATTGAATATAAGCCGGTATATTTTCTATTCAGAGCCTTGTATTGAATATCAAATGTGATTTGGGTTTGTCATGAATGGTGTCTTCACTAACACTGTTCTTGAACCCAGTTGAGAAAAGATTAAATCTTTTTATTTAGATTTAATGAAGTGTACCAATTAAATAATATTTAATTGGAATTGAATTGATATTGATTTTTGGGTTTATCGTGAACAGTGTTTTAAATAACACTCGTTCTTTAACCCGATAATTAATGAATGTGATTTTGGGTTTATCGTGAACTGTGTTTTTAAATGACACTGATTCTTTAACCCAGAGAAATATTAAAACTAAGTGGAGTTTTAATGAATCTTTAATTAGATTGAAAAGATCGAAAATGGGGTATCACCAGTTTTACTCCAAGCGATAGTTAAATCTTTAATTAGATTTGAACGTGAAATGGTAATTGAATTTACCGATAACACCGTGGTGTTAGATATGATGTATAACCAGTTTTACTTCATGGGATGAATAGGTTGGGATTGGGAAATAAAATAAATGATTACTTCGGTGTGGTTCGCTAATCCCGACTAGTTTGAATTGATATTCAAAGGAGATTAAAGAATAAATTCAAAGAATTTATCTTGGATAAAATTAATGGGAACTTTTCCCAAAGTATAGGAATATTTGAATAAAAGAATATTCTGAATTGGAATGAGGCGTATGTCGTGTTTGTGTAACACTTTTATAATATATACGCGAGTTATTCAGAAAGACCGGGTTTATCCCATTCTTAATAACTGATTCGACGTGGTGTCGAAGATGAAGACGGTGGTCGAAGACCAGAAGTCTTCACGTCGTTTGGGTGATTACTGATGATCTTGATTGGGCTGTACACCCAAGAAGATGGAAACAGTTGGTGATCGTCCAGACGTACTTGGAGATCGATGGATATGCGGGGTACTAGGTGCCTCCGGTTTCGTTCAGCCCCAGAACGGACTTGTAAATGGACTGTGTGTCTGACATTGGATTTTAGTCCGTGTGATTGATCTCTATTAAATATATATCTGTTTGGCGGCGGAGAATTTATTCTCTTGCTTAACGCCCTTCTCTGAGACGTACGAGCTCAGGGGTTATATATTGATGGATATCAAACGCATGGAGTGAATTGCCTGTGTGGCATGCCTAAGTGGCAATTGATCGAGGCTTCTGTTGAAAAGCAAAGTCTTGTGGTGATGATCAAAGCACAGCCGGTGTGGCACAGCTTTGTGTAACGTGAATTCGCGAGCCTCACACCCCGGTTGTGAACCAGAAACGGGAGAGGACATCAGGGAGGGCATGCGTTTCTTTCTAGCTAGGGTGGTGTCAGTGACCTACCAGCCCTGACATTTATATACTTTTCACCTGTGTGGTTGTTGCTGTTGCGAGGCGCCTCGGTTAGATCGGACGATCCGGGTCCGATGGAGCCATTCGTTGGCTCATTTACACCCCAAAGGGTGGGGAAACGCATGTTCAGGCATTTTAATCCACATCGGTGGACCGGCCCTGACGATCCAAGGGTCACTCGAGCTCTGATCCTGAGGGGCGGGCTAGAGCGTCTCGAATCGGTTGAGGACTATCTTTTGCCTCGGTTCATAGACGGAAATCCAATTTCCAAATACGTGACTTTGCGGTTTTATTTGTAAACCTATATATGGCGACATAGTGGCATGGGACGCTCATGCCGCCTATGATTGATACTTATGATTTGAAGTTGTTTTATACACTATGCACTTATAATAGTATCAAACGATTTGTTTTAACCGCATCAAGCATTCTTTGGCTGTTATAAGGGAAAACTCTATCCTCGGCTGCGTTGCATTGTGTGATGGGACCTGGGTCTTATAACAGCTTCATTTTTCTTTATTTAGCATTGCGCTGTTTGTTTTATGCACTGGTATTCTTGGGAGGAAACCCGTTCCGTGTTATACGGCGTGGTCCCTTGATTTACCTAATGATTTAAAATAAAGATTAATAACTGTTTTAGTTCTCACACCAGTCACATGACTGACCTGGAGTTTATTGTTTTAACCTAAACTCTGGGTGCCCTTATTTTGACACGGGCAGCTAGTAGTTTTGGTTTTGCAGATTTATATTCACAGGAACCTGGTTTACAGCTGGAACGATATCCGGAAAGCTTTGTATCCGTATATCTCATTCTAGTTGTGTATTGTATTATTTTCCGCTGCTATGTATTTGAATGTAATTTAAATCTCTGATATTTCTGTGTAATATTCATTTATACTCTGTATATTCTTGTAATCTGATGCATTGTTGTAACATACAATGAAACGTTCTTGTATATGCGTTCTATTTTGTCGTGTTCTCAACGATAGGGCGTTTCGAACGGTCTGGGTCGGTTTAGCGACTGGTTCGGGCCGAGCGAAATTCCTTTTCGTCACAGTTAACGATTAGTTTAATTGAAGGGAGTTATCGATTATAGTTTAATCGAAAGGAGTTATCGATTAGTTTAATCGAAAGGAGTTAATCGATGTTAGTTCAATCGAAGGGAGTTATCGATTATAGTTTATCGAAAGTAGTTATCGATTAGTCTAATCGAAAGGAGTTAATCGATGTTAGTTCAATCGAAAGGGGTTATCGATTATAGTTTAATCGAAAGGATTTAATCGATGTTAGTTTAATCGAAAGGAGTTAATCGATGTTAGTTTAATCGAAAGGAGTTAATCGATGTTAGTTTAATAGAAAGGAGTTATCGATGTTAGTTCAATCGAAAGAAGTTATCGATTAGTTTAATCGAAAGGAGTTATCGATGTTAGTTTAATCGAAAGGAATTAATCGATGTTAGTTCAATTGAAAGGAGTTATCGATTAGTTTAATCGAAAGGAGTTATCGATTATAGTTTAATCGAAAGGAGTTATTCGATGTTAGTTTAATCGAAAGGAGTTAATCGATGTTAGTTTAATCGAAAGGAGTTATCGATGTTAGTTTAATCGAAAGGAGTTAACCGAATTTAGTTATTCGAAAGAAAGGAGATTATCGAATATAGCATATTCGAAAGAAAGAGATCGAATATAAGTTAATCGAAGTGAGTTAATCGAATATAAGTTATTCGAAGAGAGATAATCGAATATAGGTTATTCGAAGAGAGAAAATCGAATATAGGTTATTCGTAGAAGAGTTAATCAAATAGAGATTACTCGAAAGAGAGTATACGTCGAATTCAATTATATTGAATTCAGGAAAGTACTTACACTTTCCGCTGTTTAAATCAAGATTTATTTATTTATAAATCAGGTGTTTATTTATTTATTCACATCAAAGAATAAAAGCTATAATGGAAGTTAGATATTTCGAAAGTAGGGATTATAACGTTATCGTTATAATCAATGTTTTCAATAAAGAAGTGGATACGTAAATAGAATCCGAGAGTTACGTAAGGAAGCTTGTTAAAGGTTTAAAGGATAAACTTTGACTATTTCGAAGTTAAAACGTTGTTCAGTTAAGGTCTGAGAGGTAAATATGCCCCAACTTGATTGACTTCCTTCTTAACTAAGGAATGGTAAGGTTTGATAGTGAAGGAGTTTTGGAAATGTTTTCCAAATAAGAATTAGAAATGTTTTTTGATAATAGGAAATAAGAATTTAGAATATATGGAAACAGGAGTTAAGTAAATTAATGAACTAAAGAGATAAATGTTAAATGAAGATTGATCGATATAATTTCCATTTGGAAATAATATCGTTGTTTGCACACGTGTTTTTCTCTGATAGTTAATTCATCGACTATCGAAGTTTTCGACCATTTTAACGTCGTTAGTATGGAGAGACCGATTGGATTATTATCCGAAGAACCACTATGTATTGGCATAAGCGTTGCGAATCATATATGCCAAAGATAATTGAAGATGGAGTAAAGTGCAAGGGCTGTTGTATAAATCTTAGGTAAAGATTGCCTAAGACGGTTGTACTGAATAGTGCCTTCGGTTTGTCCAGTCCCAGGATGACCTGTATGGAAGAATGTCTGACAAAGTATATTTATTAGATCGCGTAAGTTGATCTCTTCAAACGTATTTACGTTTGGTGGCGGAGAAATTCATTTCTCTTAGCTGTATACCCATGGTATTTTTAGGGAAATCAATTTGTGATTTGGTGGGTATGACGATGTGACATTCAAAGTGAATAAGTGTGTGATCTGTCAGAAATAAGCGTGGCCTCTAGCCTCACAACCGAGAAATGACAAAAATCGGGCACGCAGCATGGCTATGTAGGTCGCACCTATTAGGGTGTATAATCACCTGATCTAGAGTTTCATTTACTTCTAAAAATCTATTGTCGATGTTGTCCCATTCAGAAAACGGTTGTTGATCCCAACCGTTGGTGATATACATTCGATACACTCAAGCGAAATGAGTGGTCGATCATATGTGGCCAGGTTGCAAGATGTTCTTGTTGAACCCAGTATATTCCTCTCTAGAGGTACACTAGCGAAGGGCGGTTCCATACCTTGTCATAGTTGGAAATCCATTACCCAATACGTGCTTGCGGTTTTGATTGTATAATATATATGTAGAACGTGAGATGAAACGTTTCTGCTAGATGATTATTACATTGTGGTTGATAGACATTATTATAATATCAAAAGGTTTTTGATACAAAGTTTATTTTGGATTCTCATAAGGGAAAAACCCGTTGCATTATACGGCGTGGTCTTATGAGATATCGTCTGATGGCTCAACTGTTTAAACTATTTTACTCATACCTATCCCATGACGGACCATGAGTATATTTTGTTTTGTTTTCCCTAAACTCTTGGGTGCCCAATTTTATACGGGCAGTCAAGTAGTCAGGATTTTACAGATACACCTGGAGAGCTTGGATCAGGAGGCTTCAGGATCATATAGCTATTGTTTATTTCCTCTGTGTTGTAAGTGATGTACTTTGGAAATGATATGTATATTCAAGTACAGATTATATTTCAAAGTTATGATATATATTATATGTTATTCGTTCCGCTGTGAGGTTCGTGCTACTCTGATGTTGTGCTCTTCTTGTTCTTCTATTCTAAGTTTCTATCTCATCTACTCTCACCCTCTAAATTCTTTCATTAACTACCGGTATTTTCAATCCTTGGATGTTCGATATGTGTTGTATATCGGATAACCAAGATCGACTTTTTCCGGGTCGTTACATATACAGTAACATTATCAGAGTATAACACTTATAACACAGCGGAAATAATAATAGCTATATAGTCCTGAAGCCTCCTGCTCCAAGCACTCCGAGTATATCTGTAAAACATGACTACCTGAATGCCCATACAAATTTGAGCACCCAAGAGTTTAGGGAAAGCAAAACTAAACAAACACCGGGTCAGTCAAAGGAATGGTATAAGTAAAACCATTTAAAACAGTTTAAGCAATTAAATGATATCTCGTAAGATCACGCCGCATAATGGAACAGGTTTTTCCTTTATGAGAATCCAAATCAATTTGATTTAACTTTCAAATCATTTTGAAAGAAACAATGATCTTTTATATCAAAACTCTTTTGACATTATAATCGTGTCTATCAACCACAATATAATAATCATCTAGCAGAACGCTTTCATCTCACGTTCCACATATATAGTATACAATCAAAACCGCGAGCACTTATTGGGTAATGGATTTCCAACTATGACAAGGTATGAATCCACCTTCCGATAATCTACCTCTTAAGAGGAATACACTGGGTTCAACAAGAACATCTTGCAACTCGGCCACACATGACCGACCACTCATTTCGCTTGAGTGTATCGAATGTATATCACCAACGGTTGGGATCAGCAACCGTTTCCCGAATGGGACAACATCGAATATATTAAAGAATGAAATAAACATCTCTAGACAGGTGTTAATACACCCTAATTGGCAGCCAACCACTTAGCCAAGCTGCCTGCCCTATTTTTGTCATTTCCCGGTTGTGAGGCTAGAGGCCACGCTTATCTCTGACTGTAACGTCATGCATTTTTGCTGGTTTGTATTTGAATATTTAAATCAGTTTATGTATTGAATTCGTAATATAAGTGGATTTATATATTAATTAAAACGAAGTTGAACATATAAATATATATATATATATATATATATATATTAAATATAATCGAGCCCGTAATGTCGCGGCAGTTCGTAATTTACGTTCTGAGCTTCAACTAAGTATACAGGACTCGTTATATATCTGATTTCTTCGAAACAAGAAACGTTGGAATCTGTTGAATTGTATTTTTCTACTAGAAGTGAAAAATCAAGATTTCGTGTTACATATTGTGAGTTATGTCCAAATCAAATTTCCAAATAGTCGTTATAGAATCGTTTACTGACCGTAACGGTTTATTTGATATAACTAGATATCAGTTTTGAAATTAGACAAGATTCTTTTAAGACGTAGTGATAATTTAATTTTTAGAATTTTACTGTAATTTTTAATTAATTAAATACACAACTTTTTATTTGGAGTATTTTGCACCCTATATCAATATTTTGGGGTTTCACAATATGAGTTAACCTACCGATATTATTATATTTCTGGAATCGTGGCATCTTGCTGGACATGACCGTATTATTATTTCTGTCCGTGACGACTCGGACATGAATGTAATTTTTCGTAACACCACACACAAGCCTAAATTCAACTACTAACCCATTTTTCATTCTAAACCTATTATGCACAGCGAATTCGAATTGTCAAGTCATATACATGAGCAACATAATCCCAACGCAAGCCTATGGGCTAAAAGAACAGCTACCCTAAGTAAATAGTGTTTTATGCTAGGAATATGGTACAGCGTCGTTTATTGGTGCCTTTTGTGGGTACGATTCGAAAACTATAGTTTTGTGGGAAAGAAAGAAATGACATACCTACATCTACTAGCCGACTAGCCTATCCTGTGAAAACTGCAAACCAAAGGTTCTTAAAACCTTCATGCCGAAGAAAACTATAACGCTGCAAACCTATTTAAACATGTACAAACCTATTATTCTAATCCATCTCCTCAAATTGAAACCCTGCCATGTTTCGTCATATCAAACAACTCCCATCACCTTTCGAAACATCACGAATGAATTATCACCATCACATGCTATCCTAACATTTCCTATTACAGACTAGAGATCAGACATCATGCTTTTTATTTCTCCTATAAATAATGTGATCCCAGCTTACTCCTTCACCCTTAAGTTTTTCCTAATCTACCTTATAGCTTTTAGCCTGTTTGTATTGTCACCATCCCTTGTTCTTGCACATGACAATGAGGTAAAGGCTCAACACAGATCTACCCTAGCATTACGAGAATGGACAAGTCGTGCTGATTAATCAACACATACTGCATGGCTACCCTGTACATCAGACTAACCTATATTACAACAACCTATGATGTACTAATGTTTCCTTGGCCATCAAGGTTCATGGATCTATAAATACATCACATGATACACCATTTCCTTTCATCTCGCTTCAGGAAAGAAAGATCCATTCGAATCCATGATTCAACGACAAGATAAAATAAATATTTTCGAAATGGCCTCCTGTTATTTTTGCATGAATGTGTACTAGAGGAGGCCTGAATTTGAAGGAATACACAGTGGTGGATCAAGTGGAAGATGATTCACTGTTCAACGTGGGCATGGGTTTTGATGATGCAGATGGTTTCTGGGTTGCGAGCTATAAGCGATTGTGGGAGGATGAGTGGTTCAACGATTCGGTGGATGGTGGGTTTGTTTCACAAAACAGCGGGGGTGTAATATTGAAGGGGGGATGGACGAACAGGAGCTGACAGTTTTAATAATAACGGGGAGAAGAAGTTTTAACGTGGTACAGGTGGGAGGAAGGGATAGCAGTAAACGCAGGATTTATGGAGAAGAGATGTGTGAGGTTAAAGGAGAATTTAGTTTTAAATATGATGAAGATATGGAAATGGAGATGTCGGTTGTTACTGTGCTACGCGATGCAGAAGAAATCAATGAGCGAGGCATTTAGGGAGATTAATGATGGGTTAATGGGGTTTAGTAAGAGTGGAGTTGGTTTTAGTATTAATGTCGAGATTTACTGGAAGGAAGATCATACGGTGGGAACAAAATGTACTAAAGCGTGCATGATATTAAGAGGGGAAGAAAGTGTGTGGTTACAGAAAAGTGATGTGTTGGTGGAGCATTGCACAGTAGCGGTGAGGTGTTGGCTTTTATGGACGTTTGAAATGTAAAGGTGGAGTTTCTTGTGAGCAATCAGGAGCGGGAAGGCATTTGTGAGGGAAAGAACAGTTGACATGAATAAGTGGGAGCGGACTTCTTTTTTCGTGAATACAAATGGAAATCTGGAGTTGTTATGTGAAACAGGAAAGATGGGGGCTATTGGGAATGGGCGGACTACATTACTAATGGGTTGGGTAGAATTTGTGTGAAGCCCAACGTAATAATAGTTGGGTTAATTTAAATTTAAATATCATGGTGGGAAGAATGGAGTTGGAAGCTGCTCACGCACAAGATAGTGAGGTCTAGAGCGAGTTTGGTTTTTGAACAGAAATGACAGGAATTTTGGTAAGTTTAAATAAAAAGGTAATTATTATATTTAACAATGTTTAATTTAATTCAACTTGAAAATCGTATAACTATCCCATACATTATCAGAGTTGCGAAATCTTGGATTCGTTGGGATCGTGTGGACAGCGGCTACACCATGGAACTGACCGAAAGTGAATTGGAGCTCGTTTGGATTTATGGTGAAATTAAATGCCTGAATCAAATCAATGAACGTATATCGTTATTTAACGATAAATCGAACAAGGTGAGTAAATCTCACTAACTCTGCTCAATTTATATTTTCATAAAGTATTTTTAAAATTGATAAATAATGGTTGTTTGCTGTGTGTTGGCTGTTCGGTTGAACTGCAAGTTAATTCATTGAAAATATCCATAACGATATATATAAATCATTAACCGAATATTGATTCTGTTTATCATAATATCCCCTATTCGTGTTATTTATGTGGATTAACATCTGTGGATGCAGGGAAACAGGTTGGAGGGATCCAACTGGATCCATCAACATTTATTTTACTGTTTTTCATGTATTGTGATACATGATGTGATTTTTTATTGGTTTTGTGTGTTTGATCATTGTTATTTGGTAATTTTAAATACCAAAGGAAATACTGGAATGTGAAAAGGGAAATTTCAAACTATAATTTGAAATAAAAATATTTATATAAAATCAAAGGATTTTATATAAAAAGGAAATTTAAGTGGATATTAAATTTTGAAAGTTTATAAAATCAAAAAGGGTTTTATAAGAAGAATTTTTGAAGTGTGTATTGAAATAAGGATTTTGTAAAATCAAATGGATTTTATAAAAGGAGATACGTAAAAATTGAATGAGAAACTTCTATATAAAATTATTAATAGTTTATGAAAGTTAAAAAGAACCGGTTTGGTTAAATTACTTAATGGAAGTAAAGTAAAGAAATGTATGGAATAAATAGGATTTTTGGAAGATTATAGAATTATCATTAAAGGGAATTGACAAGATATAGAAGAACAACGAGAAGGTGGTTCCAAAGTAGATTTTTGAAATAGGAATATGTTTTAACAGATAAATGGAGATGATTAATTTATAAATAATATTTTATAAATTAAATAAAATATTTATCTTTTGATAAATAAAAATATACATTCGAACTTATATAGAGAAGAGAACTCGGTTTAACACCGATATTTTTGATAGAACTTGAACATAGCATTTATAAAGGGGATTATAAATGAGATTTAAGGGTTGGAAATAAAAAGAAGATTTCGTATGTATAATTCTAAATAGACGTTGGAATTTGGATATTGTTTTAAAATACGAAATCAAACTAAATTGATTATATAGAAGAAATATTTTTCACATTTGGTGTTAATAAAGGATTTAAGCAAATTTTTTTGCAAATAAACATATTTATAAAGGGAAGTGGATTTTTGGAATAAAAATTAAATAGAAATGGGTAAATGGATAAATGAATGATAATTTAATCTAAAGAGATAAATGTGGAAGGATGATTGATCGATAGAATTTCCATCTGGAACTAATATCGTTGTTTGTACACATATTTTTCTTTGATAGTTAAATCACCGACTATCGAAGTTTTTGACCATTTTTCGTCGTCAATACGGAGAGACCGGGATCCGATTCATTATCTGAAAACAACTCTGTATAGACATTAGAGTTGGGATCAAATATGATTAAAGACGGGGTTATGCAAGGGCTATCCTGTTTACAGAATAGTTCCTTCGATTTGTCCAGTCCCAGGGCAATGTATATGGACGAATGTCTGATAGAGTATATCTAACGGATCACGTAAGTTGATCTCTTCAAACATAGTTACGCTTGGTGGCGGAGGAATTCGTTTCTTTTAGCTTTATATCCGTGGTATTTTTGGGGAAATCAGTTTGTGATTTGGTAGGTATGACGATGTGGCATTCAAAGTGAATGGTGGTCAGGTGTTCCAAAAGATACATAATGACCTCAAGCCTCATCAACCGGGAAATGACAGAAATCGGCAGGCAGCACGGCTATGTGGGTCGCCATCATTAGGGTGTATAACACTTATCTAGAGAAAATCCATTTCATTCTTTTATCTATTTTCGATGTTGCCTCTTTTTGGGAAACAGTGGGTAGCTCCCAACCGTTGGTGATATACATTCGATACACTCAAGCGAAATGAGTGGTCGATCATGTGTGGGCCGGGTTGCAAGATATTCTTATTGAACCCAGTGTATTCACCTCTAGAGATACACTATCGGCAGGTGGTCCCAAACCTTGTCATAGTCGAAATCTAATCTCCAACAAGAGCCCGCGTTTTGATTGTATATAATATATGTGGAACGTGAGATGCAAGCGTTCTGCTAGAATGTTATTTACTTGTGATTAGACACAATTGTATGTAACGGCTGGAAATTTTCGACTCCTCGAGGGTCGAAAATTCCGAGACGTTAGTGAAAGAAAGTAGAGGGTGAGGAAGAAAAGATAGAACTAATAGAATAGAAGAAGAAGAAGAACTTACATCATCAGAGTAAACACGAATCTCACAGCGGAACGAATAAAATATAACATAACTTTGAAATACAAATCAGTACTCGTATATACATACCATTTCAAAGTACAACACTTAACAACACAGCGGAATAATAATAGCTATAATCCTGAAGTCTCCTGCTCCAAGCTCTCCAAGTGTATCTGTAAAATCCCGACTACTTGACTGCCCGTACAAATTTAGGCACCCAAGAGTTTAGGGAAAACAAACAAAATAAACTCTGGGTCAGTCATGGGACTGGTGTGAATAAAACTCCAACACTTGGTTAAATAAAGGATATCTTTCTGATATTATAATAATGTCTAAATACAAATAGATATCAATCTAGCAGAACGCTTGCATCTCACGTTCCACATACATAGTATACAAATAAAACCGTGAGCGCTTATTGGAGATTGGATTCCTACAGACAAGGTATGGGAGCACCTTCCGATCAGTGTACTCTAGAGGAGATACACTAGGGTTCAACAAGAACGTCTTGCAACCCGGCCCCACATGACCGTCCACTCATTTAGCTTGAGTGTAACGAATATATTATCACCGATGGTTGGGATCAGCAACCATCCTTCCCGATAAGGGACAGCATTGAAATAGATTATAAAGAAGTACAATTGAATATTCTCTAGATGGTGATAATACACCCTGCTTGGGTATGGCCCAACTAGCCATGCTGCCTAGCCCAACTTCTGTTATTTTCGGGTTGTGAGGTTTTGAGGTCACGTTTATCACTTTGACAGATTATTTCTTCAATTACTTTGAATGCCACATCGTCATACCCGCCAAATCATTATCGATTTCTCAAGGCATCACGGGTATAAAAGCTAAGAGAAACGAATTTCTTCGCCACCAACGTAATACATTTAAAGAGATCAACATATATGATTCGTTAAGAATACTTTGTCAGACACTCGTCCATATACGTTGTTCTGGGACTGAATAAACCGAAGGCACTATTCAGTGAATCCATCCTACCTAGGCTTTTCACCATAGCCCTTGCACTTCACTCCGTCTTCAATTATCTTCAGCGTACTTGATTTGCAACGCTTATGGTAATACGGAGTGGTTATTCGGCTAATAATCCAACCGGTCTCTCCATATTTACAACGTAAATAGGGTCAAAACTTTGATAGTCTGTGATTCAACTATCAAAGGAAAACATGTCGGTGTACAAACAACGATCTTATTTCCAAATGGAAATTCGATTGATCAATCATCATATGTTCATATTTCCTTATATATTTAGAAAATATATGTTATTAATCATTGGAAAACATTTCCATAGCTTATTTTCACATCACTATTATTTCGCAACTATCAGTCCCTAACTGTAACTAGTATGAGAACAATTCTCTAAGTATCAATCCGGAAGGTCGAAACCAACATCAGATCGTCACTTAGAAAACCGTTCAACTTACCCTCTCCAGTCAGTTTCTGAATTTGCTTAACTCTATTTCTTAAATTCTTATCATGAAAACATTTCATTTTCTATGTTTAGAAAACATATCTGACTATATTTGGAAAACGTTTCCAAAACTCATTTACGGATTTCCAATGAATGTTGTATAAAACATCGTTTCACTTAATCCATTTATCGCTTATTCCTTAACTTTATTCCTAATCAACCTTTTAGATCGAACCACAACTATTCCTTTGTCAATTCTGAAGTCAATCAAGTTGGGGTATAATTACCTCTCAGACCTTAATTTAACAACGTCCTTTACTGTGAAATAGATGAAGCTCGTCACTCACTTTTTCCCAATCATCTGTTTACGCAAATTCTCGGATTCAGGTTACGAATCTACTTCTTATATGAAAACGTTTGATTATAACTATAACGTTATAATTCCTACTTCTGCAATATCTAACCTAAATTACAACTTTATCTCCTAACTCGAATAATTTAACAGACACCTAATTTCTAAATCAATAACTAAATCTTGATTTAAACCCTGGAAAGTAAATAGTACTTTCCCGAATTCGCTATAATCGAATTCGACGTATAACTCTCTTTCGAGTAATCTCTATTCGATTAACTCTCTCTTTTTAATAACTTATATTCGATAAACTCTATTTCGATTAACTCCTATCGAATAACTAATATTCGAATAACTCTTCTTGGTTGTCTCTATTTCATTAACTTTTATCGAATAACAAATATTCGATTTTCTGAAATGTGTCAATTCTTATCGAATAACTAACATCCGATTAACTTATATGGATTTACTCTTATCGAATAACTTATTCGATTAACTTAACTTGATTTTCTTAACTCGATTATCTCAACTCGATTACTTAACTCGATTACTTAACTCGATAAATCTTAACTCGATTACTTTACTCGATAACTTAACTTAACCCAAATCGATTAACTCAACTCTAATCGATTAACTTAATTTGATTTACTCCTTCGAATAACTAATTCGAATAACTTAATTGATTAACTCCTTCGAATAACTAATTAGGATAACTTACCTTCGAATAACCAATATTCGATTTACTCTGACTCGATTAACTTAATTCTAATCGATTTACTCCATTTCGATTCAGCTTAATTCAAATCGATTAACTTAACTCAAATTGATTAACTCCTTTTGAATAACTAAATTCGATTTAACTATTCTCGAATAACTAAATTCGATTAACTCAAATTGAATAACTAATATTCAATTAACACTTACGTGTTTAACTCTATTCGAATAACTAATTCGAATAACTTACCTTCGAATAACTAATATTCGATTTACTCTTCGAATAAATAATATTCGGTAACTCTTCTCAAATGAATAACATTTGATTTCTCCACTCGAATAAACTATATTCGATTACTCTTCCCTCGAATACACTATATTCGATAACTCTACTTCGAATAAGTGATATTCGGCAACTCTACTCGATTAACTCCACTTGGATAACTCTAACTGGTCAACTCTAACTGGTCAACTCTAACTGAGTAACTCTAACTGATCAACTCTAACTGGTCAACTTTAATTGGTCAACTTTAACTGGTCAACTCTAACTGTTTATCTTTAACTGGTAAACTTTAACTGGTTAACTCAAATGGTTTAACCTAACTGGTTAACTCAAATGGTTTAACCTAACTTGATTTACTTGTCTCGATTAACTGAACTAATCCACTTAGTTTAACTTAGTTAATTCACTTTGATTAACTCTAACCGATTTACTTAGTTTAACTCAGCTAATTCACTTTGATTAACCCAACTAATTTACTTCGATTAACCAATTAGTTTAACTTGACTAATTCACTTAGTTTGACGCAACTAATTCACTTTGATTTACAAATTAGTTTAACTTAACTAAGTCACTTAGTTTGACGCAACTAATTCACTTTGATTTACCAATTAGTTTAACTTAACTAATTCACTTCGATTAACCGCTTAGTTTATCTTAACTAATTTACTTTGGTTAACTTAACCAATTACTTTGATAAACTCGACTAACTTGCTTTGGTTAACCTAACCAATTACTTTGTTTAACTCGACTAACTTGCTTTGGTTAACCTAACCAATTACTTGTTTAATCCTTTTATCACACTCTGGTATTTCTTATGGTTTTTAACACATCACCTAACAACGATGAATATCGTCCAACCACACGTAATCACAACAGATTATATACATAACATTTATATATCACAATACATAAATCACAGTAAAAATAACTGTTGAGGAATCCAGTTGGATTCCTCCAACCTGTTTCCCTGCATCACAGATGTTAGACAATATAGATAACATCACTTTCAGTTCCACATGATATATTCTGTTAAACATAATCAATATAGAAATTTAACTAACTGACTAGCAGTTCAATCAAACAATCAACACACAGTCAAACAGACAATTTTAACAGTTCTAACAATACAACATGAAATTATAAACTGTTCAGAGTTAGTGAGGTTTACTCACATTTGCGTGTTAACCGTTAAATAACGGTTTGCGTTATTTGATTCAGTCGGACAATTTATTTCGCCATAAATTGTAACGAGCTCGGATCCACTCCCAGTCAGCTCCATTGTGTATCTCCCATCCATACGATCCCAATGCAACTTATGGTTCGTCGATCCATTGAAACAAGGCCCGTCCACCCACTAAAGCCCAGACCCGACTGCACAGTGATTCATCTCCCATTACCAAAAACTTGCTCCACCATGTCTCAAAATGCTCCGCTCCAGGTAGAACAAAACACGCACCATCATTTAACTCCTCTCCCACAAAACCACGTCCTCACTTACCAGTACCACCTTCTTCTACTTACATTATTCATGAACACGCCATTCCCTTACCAGTACTCGCGCCCTTCAAACAAACCGCACCCAACACAGTATAGCTCACGTTCTTCACTAATTCACTACTGTTTTTCACAAACAAGCCCATCACGTTTTTAATCCCTTTTTTCCTCTTCTAAATCTGCTTCCTCCAGTAAATTCCCAACCCGTTGACCGACGCCAACCACTTCCATGGCCACCCAATGTCGTCGCGGCCTTCACCATCTAACTCAGCACCATCCTCTCATCTCGATTACCCTCCTAAACCTCAACTCGACACCTCTCCAGAAGGATAGCGATTCCCGTTCGAACCTGCTGACCACGGACCGACCTCGACACACAGAAAATCCGCCGAACTCCCCCATAGCGCCACCATCTGTTGCGCCTTGTCGTCCTGAGCTCCACCAACACCTCGATTCTACCTCCGTCCCCTCCTATCTCGAACCACGTCGAGCCCTAGTCCGCTGCCTCCAAACCCAGTGAACATATATGGTATTCGAACCCAATAAAAACCACACCAAAGAGAAGAGGACCTCAACAGAAAACAATATCCTCTTGTTTTGGATTTTCCTTTGAAAGAAAATGGCGGCTCACTTTCGATCAGAACGAAAGGGAAATTAGGTTTTAGAATTTGCAGATGTATTTATAGGAGAATTTTCTTTAGTTTATGAGGATGTGGAAGTTCTGTTTCCATTTGCTAAGTGGTGGCTGTGGACTAAAGCATGTGTTCTATTCTATACCGTGTACTAATAAATGTTGGTGCCACAGTATTCACTTCCATTAGGTTGTCGTGATCGTCCAACTATATAAGTATATAAAATTTTTACGGATTGTTTTATTTATTCCTTCTTTTTATTTTGTAAGTTATGTACCTTGATATACACAAATATTTTTGCGTACGAGCCGCTACCGACAGAACTAAAAACACCTTTGTGACGAGCGGGGTGTCCCGACCCCAAAAATATAATAATACCGGTAGGTGGACTCATATTTTGAAACTTCAAACTGTTGATTTCAGGGTGCGAAATACTTCAAATAAAAAGTCGCTTATTAAATTAATTAAAAATTACGATAAAATTCTAAAAATTAAATTATCACTACGCCTCAAAAGAACCTCGTCTAAATTCAAACCCGATATTCAAATATTCTTAAATAACCGTTATGACCACTAACGATTATACCGTTGTTTTTCTGAATATTTGATTTGGACATAAATAAAAATCTACACGACGAAATCCAGATTTTTCTCTTCCATTAGAAAAATATACTCCACCAGCTCCACGCGTTTCTTGTTTCACTGAAATCCGGCTTAAAACGGATTCTGTATATTCAGTTGAAGTTCGAATCGCCAAATTGCGAACTGCCACGACGTTCAGGTTCGTTTTAATTATAATTATAAATTATAAGTTCGAACGTTGTACTTTAAGTTATCGATATCGCCAAATCGATATATAAATCATTAAATAAATTAATTATTCAACAGCTAACAAAACGCGCCATTACAGACTTCCCCCTTAAAATAATTTCGTCCTCGAAATTGCTAAGTTAGAAAAATGCTACTAACTCTACTAACTAGATTTAAAAATCTTTTTTTGTTTACCTCTAAATTTCAGTTTCGACTGGACCCATTTAATTTTAATTAATTTATTAATTCATTTCCGACCAACTAAAATTTTCAAAAATTCTAAAAATTTTCTAACACCTTAAATTTTCGAAAAATTTCGCCATAACCTCCTTTGTACGCATCAATACGTCAAACCACAACTCGCCTCTCTAGGCCTCCTCCAATCCAAAAGGAAATCAAAATAGCCAAGCGGCTTGCCAATTCGGCTCATAAAATCCAAACTCATATATGATATAAACTTGTACCTTTTTGTCGGGCATTTAACTCTATCCCTTTCATCTGCTACCACTTCAACATATACCAATGTTATCCATTCCAATTGATCTCCAATCAGTTCATATCCTCAAATCTAAATCGAATTTCATTCGAACTCTAATATCAAATTCCAAATTATTGACTTATCAATTTGGTTCCATTCTAGATTATCTCTAATCCAATTCAATTTTATTTAACTCGGTTCAAGTTAAATTTCAATTTATTTTTACCATCTCATTTTATTTAACTTCATTAGTTAAATTTTAATTCCAGAACTTAAGTTCCTGGGTTTCTTTCAAATCAATTTGAAATCATAATGCCAATTCAAAACCTTTGAATTTCTAAACAACTTGTTTTCTCAAAACAATTCAAAAACAAAACCTTTGGTAGTAATCCGTCACTTAGAACTCGAAAATGAACACTGATGATGTTTAGATTCATCATCAGAATCTATTTTCCAGCTATCGAAGTGAGTTCAATACTATATCATTTTCAATTTGAAAAACATTTTCAAAATCTCCCAGGAACTTAAAATTTCCTTATTTTAAATTCCAAATTCTGATTTAAATTCATATTTAATTCAAACTATTTCATATATTACATTCATATGAATTCTGATTGGTCATTTATAACCATTTCACCCTTTTATAATCTTATTCGATTATAATAACAACCAACACAATCAATATACTATAATAATTTCAAGATATATATTTCTTCAATAAACAAATATATTTTGGGAAAAATTATTTCATTTACCCTCTTTCAAAACATACCATGACGGTTCATCGTATTCGAGTGTTTAGTAACCCTTATCGATACAGTGGATCAAACTGATCGACCAGAATTCATAAGCCACTCAACCAATGAGTCTCCACAATATAAAACCATTTTATATTGAATAACAATTACGCGCTCATATATATACACTCAAACTCAATCTAGGATATTACTAATCCCATCTCTATCGAGTTATGCCACAGAGCCAAGGTAATCACTTAACTTAAGCTCTGATACCAACTGTAACGGCTGGAAATTTTCGACTCCTCGAGGGTCGAAAATTCCGAGACGTTAGTGAAAGAAAGTAGAGGGTGAGGAAGAAAAGATAGAACTAATAGAATAGAAGAAGAAGAAGAACTTACATCATCAGAGTAAACACGAATCTCACAGCGGAACGAATAAAATATAACATAACTTTGAAATACAAATCAGTACTCGTATATACATACCATTTCAAAGTACAACACTTAACAACACAGCGGAATAATAATATCTATAATCCTGAAGTCTCCTGCTCCAAGCTCTCCAAGTGTATCTGTAAAATCCCGACTACTTGACTGCCCGTACAAATTTAGGCACCCAAGAGTTTAGGGAAAACAAACAAAATAAACTCCGGGTCAGTCATGGGACTGGTGTGAATAAAACTCCAACACTTGGTTAAATAAAGGATATCTTTCTGATATTATAATAATGTCTAAATACAAATAGATATCAATCTAGCAGAACGCTTGCATCTCACGTTCCACATACATAGTATACAAATAAAACCGTGAGCGCTTATTGGAGATTGGATTCCTACAGACAAGGTATGGGAGCACCTTCCGATCAGTGTACTCTAGAGGAGATACACTAGGGTTCAACAAGAACGTCTTGCAACCCGGCCCCACATGACCGTCCACTCATTTAGCTTGAGTGTAACGAATATATTATCACCGATGGTTGGGATCAGCAACCATCCTTCCCGATAAGGGACAGCATTGAAATAGATTATAAAGAAGTACAATTGAATATTCTCTAGATGGTGATAATACACCCTGCTTGGGTATGGCCCAACTAGCCATGCTGCCTAGCCCAACTTCTGTTATTTTCGGGTTGTGAGGTTTTGAGGTCACGTTTATCACTTTGACAGATTATTTCTTCAATTACTTTGAATGCCACATCGTCATACCCGCCAAATCATTATCGATTTCTCAAGGCATCACGGGTATAAAAGCTAAGAGAAACGAATTTCTTCGCCACCAACGTAATACATTTAAAGAGATCAACATATATGATTCGTTAAGAATACTTTGTCAGACACTCGTCCATATACGTTGTTCTGGGACTGAATAAACCGAAGGCACTATTCAGTGAATCCATCCTACCTAGGCTTTTCACCATAGCCCTTGCACTTCACTCCGTCTTCAATTATCTTCAGCGTACTTGATTCGCAACGCTTATGGTAATACGGAGTGGTTCTTCGGATAATAATCCAACCGGTCTCTCCATATTTACAACGTAAATAGGGTCAAAACTTTGATAGTCTGTGATTCAACTATCAAATGAAAACATGTCGGTGTACAAACAACGATCTTATTTCCAAATGGAAATTCGATCGATCAATCATCATATGTTCATATTTCCTTATATATTTAGAAAATATATGTTATTAATCATTGGAAAACATTTCCATAGCTTATTTTCACATCACTATTATTTCGCAACTATCAGTCCCTAACTGTAACTAGTATGAGAACAATTCTCTAAGTATCAATCCGGAAGGTCGAAACCAACATCAGATCGTCACTTAGAAAACCGTTCAACTTACCCTCTCCAGTCAGTTTCTGAATTTGCTTAACTCTATTTCTTAAATTCTTATCATGAAAACATTTCATTTTCTATGTTTAGAAAACATATCTGACTATATTTGGAAAACGTTTCCAAAACTCATTTACGGATTTCCAATGAACGTTGTATAAAACATCGTTTCGCTTAATCCATTTATCGCTTATTCCTTAACTTTATTCCTAATCAACCTTTTAGATCGAACCACAACTATTCCTTTGTCAATTCTGAAGTCAATCAAGTTGGGGTATAATTACCTCTCAGACCTTAATTTAACAACGTCCTTTACTGTGAAATAGATGAAGCTCGTCACTCACTTTTTCCCAATCATCTGTTTACGCAAATTCTCGGATTCAGGTTACGAATCTACTTCTTATATGAAAACGTTTGATTATAACTATAACGTTATAATTCCTACTTCTGCAATATCTAACCTAAATTATAACTTTATCTCCTAACTCGAATAATTTAACAGACACCTAATTTCTAAATCAATAACTAAATCTTGATTTAAACCCTGGAAAGTAAATAGTACTTTCCCAAATTCGCTATAATCGAATTCGACGTATAACTCTCTTTCGAGTAATCTCTATTCGATTAACTCTCTCTTTTTAATAACTTATATTCGATAAACTCTATTTCGATTAACTCCTATCGAATAACTAATATTCGAATAACTCTTCTTGGTTGGCTCTATTTCATTAACTCTTATCGAATAACAAATATTCGATTTTCTTAAATGTGTCAATTCTTATCGAATAACTAACATCCGATTAACTTATATGGATTTACTCTTATCGAATAACTTATTCGATTAACTTAACTTGATTTTCTTAACTCGATTATCTCAACTCGATTACTTAACTCGATAAATCTTAACTCGATTACTTAACTCGATAACTTAACTTAACCCAAATCGATTAACTCAACTCTAATCGATTAACTTAATTTGATTTACTCCTTCGAATAACTAATTCGAATAACTTAATTGATTAACTCCTTCGAATAACTAATTCGAATAACTTACCTTCGAATAACCAATATTCGATTTACTCTGACTCGATTAACTTAATTCTAATCGATTTACTCCATTTCGATTCAGCTTAATTCAAATCGATTAACTTAACTCAAATTGATTAACTCCTTTCGAATAACTAAATTAGATTTAACTCTTCTCGAATAACTAAATTCGATTAACTCAAATTGAATAACTAAAATTCAATTAACTCTTACGTGTTTAACTCTATTCGAATAACTAATTCGAATAACTTACCTTCGAATAACTAATATTCGATTTACTCTTCGAATAAATAATATTCGGTAACTCTTCTCAAATGAATAACATTTGATTTCTCCACTCGAATAAACTATAATCGATTACTCTTCCCTCGAATACACTATATTCGATAACTCTACTTCGAATAAGTGATATTCGGCAACTCTACTCGATTAACTCCACTTGGATAACTCTAACTGGTCAACTCTAACTGGTCAACTCTAACTGAGTAACTCTAACTGATCAACTCTTACTGGTCAACTTTAACTGGTCAACTTTAACTGGTCAACTCTAACTGTTTATCTTTAACTGGTAAACTTTAACTGGTTAACTCAAATGGTTTAACCTAACTGGTTAACTCAAATGGTTTAACCTAACTTGATTTACTTGTCTCGATTAACTGAACTAATCCACTTAGTTTAACTTAGTTAATTCACTTTGATTAACTCTAACCGATTTACTTAGTTTAACTCAGCTAATTCACTTTGATTAACCCAACTAATTTACTTCGATTAACCAATTAGTTTAACTTGACTAATTCACTTAGTTTGACGCAACTAATTCACTTTGATTTACAAATTAGTTTAACTTAACTAAGTCACTTAGTTTGACGCAACTAATTCACTTTGATTTACAAATTAGTTTAACTTAACTAAGTCACTTAGTTTGACGCAACTAATTCACTTTGATTTACCAATTAGTTTAACTTAACTAATTCACTTCGATTAACCGCTTAGTTTATCTTAACTAATTTACTTTGGTTAACTTAACCAATTACTTTGATAAACTCGACTAACTTGCTTTGGTTAACCTAACCAATTACTTTGTTTAACTCGACTAACTTGCTTTGGTTAACCTAACCAATTACTTGTTTAATCCTTTTATCACACTCTGGTATTTCTTATGGTTTTTAACACATCACCTAACAACGATGAATATCGTCCAACCACACGTAATCACAACAGATTATATACATCCCATTTATATATCACAATACATAAATCACAGTAAAAATAACTGTTGAGGAATCCAGTTGGATTCCTCCAACCTGTTTCCGTGCATCACAGATGTTAGACAATATAGATAACATCACTTTCAGTTCCATATGATATATTCTGTTAAACAGAATCAATATAGAAATTTAACTAACTGACTAGCAGTTCAATCAAACAATCAACACATAGTCAAACAGACAATTTTAACAGTTCTAACAATACAACATGAAATTATAAACTGTTCAGAGTTAGTGAGGTTTACTCACATTTGCGCGTTAACCGTTAAATAACGGTTTGCGTTATTTGATTCAGTCGGACAATTTATTTTGCCATAAATTGTAACGAGCTCGGATCCACTCCCAGTCAGCTCTATTGTGTATCCCCCGTCCATACGATCCCAACGCAACTTACGGTTCGTCGATCCATTGAAACAAGGCCCGTCCACCCACTAAAGCCCAGACCCGACTGCACAGTGATTCATCTCCCATTACCAAAAACTTGCTCCACCATGTCTCAAAATGCTCCGCTCCAGGTAGAACAAAACACGCACCATCATTTAACTCCTCTCCCACAAAACCACGTCCTCACTTACCAGTACCACCTTCTTCTACTTACATTATTCATGAACACGCCATTCCCTTACCAGTACTCGCGCCCTTCAAACAAACCGCACCCAACACAGTATAGCTCACGTTCTTCACTAATTCACTACTGTTTTTCACAAACAAGCCGATCACGTTTTTAATCCCTTTTTTCCTCTTCTAAATCTGCTTCCTCCAGTAAATTCCCAACCCGTTGACCGACGCCAACCACTTCCATGGCTACCCAATGTCGTCACGGCCTCCACCATCTAACTCAGCACCATCCTCTCATCTCGATTACCCTCCCAAACCTCAACTCGACACCTCTCCAGAAGGATAGCGATTCCCGTTCGAACCTGCTGACCACGGACCGACCTCGACACACAGAAAATCCGCCGAACTCCCCCATAGCGCCACCATGTGTTGCGCCTTGTCGTCCTGAGCTCCACCAACACCTCGATTCTACCTCTGTCCCCTCCTATCTCGAACCACGTCGAGCCCTAGTCCGCTGCCTCCAAACCCAGTGAACATATATGGTATTCGAACCCAATAAAAACCACACCAAAGAGAAGAGGACCTCAACAGAAAACAATATCCTCTTGTTTTGGATTTTCCTTTGAAAGAAAATGGCGGCTCACTTTCGATCAGAACGAAAGGGAAATTAGGTTTTAGAATTTGCAGATGTATTTATAGGAGAATTTTCTTTAGTTTATGAGGATGTGGAAGTTCTGTTTCCATTTGCTAAGTGGTGGTTGTGGACTAAAGCATGTGTTCTATTCTATACCGTGTACTAATAAATGTTGGTGCCACAATATTCACTTCCATTAGGTTGTCGTGATCGTCCAACTATATAAGTATATAAAATTTTTACGGATTGTTTTATTTATTCCTTCTTTTTATTTTGTAAGTTATGTACCTTGATATACACAAATATTTTTGCATACGAGCCGCTACCGACAGAACTAAAAACACCTTTGTGACGAGCGGGGTGTCCCGACCCCAAAAATATAATAATACCGGTAGGTGGACTCATATTTTGAAACTTCAAACTGTTGATTTCAGGGTGCGAAATACTTCAAATAAAAAGTCGCTTATTAAATTAATTAAAAATTACGATAAAATTCTAAAAATTAAATTATCACTACGCCTCAAAAGAACCTCGTCTAAATTCAAACCCGATATTCAAATATTCTTAAATAATCGTTATGACCACTAACGAATATACCGCTGTTTTTCTGAATATTTGATTTGGACATAAATAAAAATCTACACGACGAAATCCAGATTTTTCTCTTCCATTAGAAAAATATACTCCACCAGCTCCACGCGTTTCTTGTTTCATTGAAATCCGGCTTAAAACGGATTCTGTATATTCAGTTGAAGTTCGAATCACCAAATTGCGAACTGCCACGACGTTCAGGTTCGTTTTAATTATAATTATAAATTATAAGTTCGAACGTTGTACTTTAAGTTATCGATATCGCCAAATCGATATATAAATCATTAAATAAATTAATTGTTCAACAACTAACAAAACGCGCCATTACATTGTAATATCAGAAAAGTATTGATTTTGAGATGTTTTGGGTTATCGTAAGGTAAAAACCATCCGTGTTTATGTGCGGATCGGACTTACGATTATCCTTTCTTTTGAAAAGTTAAACCAAATGATTTGAGTTTACTCACACCTGTCCCATGACTGACCCAGAATTTATTTTGTTTTGTTTTCCTTAAACTCTTGGGTGCCCAAATTTGTACGGGCAGTCAAGTAGTCAGGATTTACAGATACACCAGAAGGAGCTTGGAGCAGGAGGCTTTAGCAGCATTATATAGCTATTGTTTATTTCCGCTGTGATGTAAGTGTTGTATTCTAATATACCAATACAAATTTATGTTTCAAAAATATGTTGTATATTATATTTTATTCGTTTCGCTGTGAGATTCGTGTTTACTCTGATTGTGTTGTTGTTCTTCTTCTATTCTAATTTTCTATCTTATCTATCCTCACCCTCTAACTTCTTTCTATCAATGATCAGGTATTTCTGATGTTCGAATAGTCAACATGGAAGATTTGTGTTGATTTTCGGAGTTGAAAATCCTGGGTCGTTACAGTGGTATCAGAGCTGAAGGTTAAGTGATTACCTTGGCTCTGTGGCGTGACTTAGTAGAGATAGGGTTAGTAATACCCTAGATTGAGTTTGACTGTATGTATATGAGTGAACATATTTGTAGATTTTATAAAATTGTTTTATATTGTGGAGATTTATTGGTTGAGTAGTTTGTGAATTCTGGTCGATCAGTTTGATCCACTGTATTGATAGGGGTTTCTAAACACTCAAATACGATAAAACGACACAGTATGTTTTGAAAGAGGGTAAATGAGATAATTTTTCCCAAAGTATATTTCGATATAAAGAAAATATTTATATTCGAATTATTATAGTATATTGGATGTGTTGGTTGTTATTATAATCGAATAAGATTTATAAAAGTAAAATGGTTATATAAATAACCGAACAAAATTCGTATAAGTGTAATATGTGAAATCAGATTAATTAAATCTGAATTAAATCAAAATTGGAATTAAAACTCTGAAAACTGGGAAAAAGTGTTTGTAAGTGGATTTGAGTTAAGTTTAAGAGAATTTTAAAATCTTGGGAGATTTTAAATTGTTATACAAGCATTGTGAATGGTATTTTGGAAATTGATTTCAAAATGGAGGTGTTTAAAAATGGATTTTAAAGTGATATAGTATTGAACTCACTTCGATCACTGGGAAATAACTCTGATGATGCTAGCCACATCATCAGTGTTCATTTTCAAGTTCTAAGTGACGGATTAGTACCAAAGATTTTGTGTTGGATTGTTTTGAGGAAAACGATTTGTTTGAAATCCAAAAAGGAATATTTGGTTTAGAAAAGCAAAGTTATATAAACCTCCCAGGAAAGGATTGTTGAATCAAAAAAAAAATTTAAATAGAAATTTGTGAAAGAAAATATGAATTGAATTGAAACCAATAAACTGGAAATTGAATTGGAATGTAATATATCAAGTAGAATCAGATTGTGAGTTGTGAGATAGGAATCCGAAATGGTATTAAATGGATGGGTTAGCAGTTGGAATCAAGAATGGAACTTTGGTTTGAAATGGAATTTGGCTTGGATATGTGAATGATGTGGTTTTGAGGATAAAATTGGAATTTTGTTGGGAATGCATTTGTATATGCTGATAAGGTAGTAGATGGAAAGGATATAATGATATGCCCGACAAAAAGGTACATGTTTAAATTTCCATATAAGGTTTTATGCACCGAATTGGCAAGCCGCTTGACTTTTTGATTTTCTTTTTGAAAGGAAAGGGCCTAGAGAGGCGAGTTGGGGTTTGAACTATTGACCGGTACAAAGGAGGTACTAGTGAAATTCTCCGGAAATTTAAGATGTTAGAAAATTTTCAGGATTTTTAGAAATTTTGGTTGTTCAGAATAAATTAATAATTTAATTGAAATCAATTAATTCAGTTAAACAAAGTAAATGAATAATTTATAACTAGTTAACAGGGCTTATTTTCTACCTTAGCAATTTCAAGGATGAAATTATTTTAAGGGGGGAAAAATGTAACGTCCCGCATTTTTATCAGTTTGTATTTGAATATTTAAATCAGTTTAAGTATTCAATTTGTAATATAAGTGGATTTACATATTAATTAAAACGAAGTTGAACGTATAAAAATATATATTAAATATAATCGATCCTGTAATGTCGCGGTAGTTCGTAATTTAACGTTCTGAACTTCAACTAAGTATATAGGACTCGTTATATATCTGATTTCTTCGAAACAAGAAACGTTGGAATTTGTTGAATTGTATTTTTCTATTGGAAGTAAAAAACCATGATTTCGTGTTACAGATTGTGAGTTATGTCCAAATCAAATTTCCAAATAGTCGTTATAGAATCATTTATCGACCGTAATGGTTTATTTGATATAACTAGATATCAGTTTTGAATTTAGACAAGATTCTTTTAAGGCATAGTGATAATTTAATTTTTAGAATTTTACTATAATTTTTAATTAATTAAATACACAACTTTTTATTTGGGGTATTTTGCACCCTATATCAATATTTTGGGGTTTCACAATATGAGTTAACCTACCGCTATTATTATATTCCTGGAATCGTGGCACCTTGCTGGACACGACCGTATTATTATTTCTGTCCATGACGACTTGGACATGAATGTAATTTTTCGTAACACCACACACAAGCCTAAATTCAACTGCTAACCCATTCTTCATTCTAAACCTATTATGCGCAGCGAATTCGAATTGTCAAGTCATATACTTGAGCAACATAAACCCAACGTAAGCCTATAGGCTAAAAGAATAGCTATCCTAAGTAAATAGTGTTTTTGTGCTAGGAATATGGTACAACGTCGTTTATTGGTTTCTGTTGTGGGTACGATTCGAAAACTATAGTTTTGTGGGAAAGAAAAGAAATGACCTACATACATCTACTAGCCGACCAGCCTATCTTGTGAAAACCGCAAACCAAAGGTTCTTAAAAGCTTCATGCCGAAGAAAACTATAAAGCTGCAAACCTATTTAAACATGTACAAACATATTATTCTAATCCATCTCCTCAAATTGAAACCCTGCCATGTTTCGTCATATCAAACAACTCCCATCACCTTTCGAAACATCACGAATGAATTATCACCATCACCTGCTATCCTAACATTTCCTATTATGGACTAGAGATCAGTCATAATGCTTTTTATTTCTCCTATAAATAATGTGATCCCAGCCTACTTCTTCACCCTTAAGTTTTCCCTAACCTACCATATAGGTTTTTGGCTGTTTGTATTGTCACTATCCCTTATTCTCACACATGACAATGAGGTGAAGGCTCAACACAGATCTACCCTAGCATAACGAGAATAGACAAGTCGTGCTGATTAATCAACACATACTGCATGGCTACCCTATACATCAGACTAACCTATATTACAACAACCTATGATGTACTAATGTTTCCTTGGCCATCAAGGTTCATGGATCTATAAATACATCACATGATACACCATTTCCTTTCATCTCGCTTCACGAAAGAAAGATCCATTCGAATCAATGTTTCAATGACAAGATAAAATAAATATTTTCGAAATGGCCTCCTGTTATTTTTGCATGAACGAGTACTAGAGGAGGACTGAACTTAAAGGAATACACAGTGGTGGATCAAGTGGAAGATGCTTCACTGTTCAACGTGGGCATTGGTTTTGATGACGCGGATGGTTTCCGGGTTGCGAGCTAGAAGCGGTTGTGGGAGGATGAGTGGTTCAATGATTCCTTTCTTTTTCTTTGTTCATGATTCGATATTCTTGTGTCCTATGCGTCGCTTTATTCCTTCCCGTCCTTCAGTTAGTATGACGGAATTTTTAATTTTAGGAATTGTTGGAACATGGGAACTGTTTTGCAATTTCAACAAGACCTAGGACCCAACTTAATAAGTATCTTATCGGAAACTTAAAACAAAGAAAAAAAATTAAGAAAAAGAAATCAATTAAAAAAGGGCGAGTCAGGTGATACAAAAATAACTATGTTCTTTGTTAGTCGGTGGATGGTGGGTTTGTTTCACAAAGCAGTGGTGGTGTAATATTGAAGGGGGGATGCACGAAAAGGAGCTGACGGTTTTAATAATAATGGGGAGAAGAAGTTTTAACGCGGTACAGGTGGAAGGAAGGGATAGCAGTAAATGCAGGATTTAAGGAGAAGAGATGTGTAAGGTTAAAGGAGAATTTAGTTTTAAATATGATGAAGATAGGGAAATGGAGATGTCGGCTGTTACTATGCTATGAGATGCGGAAGAAAGCAATGAGCGAGGCATTTAGGGGGATTAATAATGCGTTAGTGGGGTTTAGTAAGAGTGGAGTTGGTTTTTGTGACGACCCCAAATCTCGTGTTGACGGTGACAAGGGTTATCTTTGGAATATAACACAGAAACAGATAATAGCATAACAGAATTAAATAAATACACCAGATAATGAACAATAGAATATACTGGATAAACGTAATCATCAGAGTTACACAGTATACAGGATCATACTTAGTACAAATACAGTTCAGTTATACATAAATGTCTACAACGGGAACAAACAAAATATGTACAATAGGAGCTGAACAGCATAAAAAGAGATAAATGATAGAATCCATCTTCAGCTCCAGCTATCCAGAAAGAACCAGCTAAACCTGAATACAAGGCTGGCCGTGTAGAAAAAGGGGCACCCGAGTTTGAAAGTGAAACAAACTACGAGTCAGTCATGGGACTGGTATGAGAAATCTACTCAACACATTCAAAATATGGCTAATCACGGGACCACGCCACTTTCGTGGAACGATTTTACTCCATTGGATTGCCAGTGCTTTAAAAACAAATCTTTCTTTTAAACATCGCAATGCTTTTTATAAAAATGAAGCCATTATAAGACTCAGTTCCCATCACACAATGCAACGCAAACCGGAGGATAGAGTTTTTACCTTATAACGGCCAAAATATGCTTGATACAAATAAAACAAAAGAAATTGTTATTATTACTAGTGTTTATATGTTTCAAAAACAAATTCGAATCATAACTATCAATCATAGACGGCATGGGTACCATATATCATGTCGCCATATATTTATATACAATCAAAACCGCATGATGTCGTATTCGGAAATTGGATTTCCGTCATGAACCGAGGCAAGGGATCGTCCTCACCGAATTCGAGACGCTCTAGCCCGCCCCTTAGGCAAGCGTACAGGCAAGCCTTGGATCGTCGGGGACGGTCCACCGATGTGGATTATTATGCCTGAACACTGCGTTTCCCCGCCCTATGGGGCGTAAATGAGCCAACGAATGACTACATCGGTCCCGGATCGACCGATAAATCTGAGGCGCCTCGCAACAGCAACAACCACATAAGTCAAACTCGTCAGGGCGTGTAAAACAACTGACGCCACTTCTAGCTAGAAAGAAATGAAGGCCCTCCCAGATGTCCTCTCCCGTTTCTGGTTCATACCAGGGTGTGAGGCTCGCGATTTCATGTTATACACAAAGCTACACCACACAGGCGGTGCTTTGATCATCACCACAAGACTTTGCTTTTCAACAGAAGCCCTGATCATTTGCCACTTAGGCATGCCACACTAGCAATTCATGCCATGCGACTGATGTCCATCGATATACAACCTCTGAGCTCGTGCGTTTCAGAGAAGGGCGTTAAGCAAAAGAATAAATTCCCCGCCGCCAAATAGATGTATATTTAATAGAGATCAATCAACACAGAATAAAATTTAATGTCAAACACACAGTCCATTTACAAGTCCGTTCTGGGTCTGAACGAAACTGGAGGCACTATATACCTCGCAAACCCATCGATCACCACGTACGTCCGGGCGATCACCACTCATTATCCATATTTCGGGATGCCTCCCAATCAGGACCTCGGTTACCATCCAAACGAGGTGAAGATCTCCGGTCTTCGACCACCATCTTCATCTTCGACTTTCCATCGTCGGTCAATTATTTGAAATGAGAATTAACTCAGCCTTTCCAAATAATTCACGTATATTTAGAATTTCAAATCAATTTATTTCAATGGTTAAATCATCCGACAACACCAATTTTGTTCTTTAATGTAATTTTCACACCAAACACATTCAACCATCAAATACCATATAAATCGAGAAAATTCAGTTTATTTCCATTCCATATCATTTATGATATTTTATAACGATTTATCGCTATTTTTATTTATTTTAAAATAGCCAATTTATTCAAAACGACGCTTCGGGCCATAACGCGGCCGTGGCGCTGTTTTCCTTCAGATTTGATTCACACATATATGGAAATCTAACCGTTGGATCTTCACAAAATTTACATCATTAGAAAGAACTTTTCAAAACGAATCCAACGGTTCCAGATTCGGGAAAATCCGACGGTCGGATCTCCCGGTATCATCGTTTGAAGTTTCGATTTCAAAACACGAACTGCAGCGTCGTTATTCGATTAAATATAATTATATATATATATATATATATAATCGATTATGGCGCTGTTTTTCTTCAGATTTGAATTAAACATTCCAGACAATCCAACCGTTGGATTTTTACAAAGTTGGTGCCGTTGGAAAGATATTTCCAAAGCGAACCCAACGGTTGCGATTTCAGGAAAATCCGATGGTCGGATCTCCCGTACTAATTGAAATCACGGTTTCAAAATATAAACTGCAGCGTCGTTTTTCGATATATTTCAATTCTATTTAAATATATATATCGATCCTTCGATTTCAAACACATATGAATTTCACACTTTTGATAAAAAATGATATTTTCATCTAACTGCCTTCTATTTCAACACTTCACTATTTTTAACAACTCATGTATATAATAAAACTGTGATTTTTATTGTAAAACAATTCATTTTAAAACACTGTTATTTTATATAGTTCGTATAGACGATAAAAATGGGATTTTTATTATAAAACAATTTATTTCAAAACACTGTTATTTTATATAGTTCGTATAGATGATAAAAATGGGATTTTTATTATAAAAAAAATTATTTCAAAACACTGTTATTTTATATAGTTCGTATAGATGATAAAATTGGGATTTTTATTATAAAACAATTTATTTCAAAACACTGTTATTTTATATAGTTCGTATAGATGATAAAAATGGGATTTTTATTATAAAACAATTTATTTCAAAACTTGACTATTTAATATAGTTCATATAGATGATAAAAATGGGATTTTTATGTTTAAAACACGAACACCATTCAACACATGAATTTCAACTCAACGAATAAATATAGTTTCAACGAATGAAAATAATTCAAACACATGAATATTATTCAAAATTTCGGCAGCATAACGGAAGGGTAGTTAAAACCGGGACCGTCCCTAGTACGGCTCCTCGCTCTACCTTAAAACCTCGCGGTTTTTGACAATGGGGATCATGCATCTAGTTCGCACGCAGGCGGCATGTATATATTTATTTCATTTCCACAAACTAATCCTATGTGGTTTCAACCAAATATTTCTCAACCACAAACGGGTATTTTTCAACCACAATCAATCAATATCAACCACAAACAATCCCAATCAACCATTCGCTATCAATCAATTTTCACACCAATCACAACCAATAAATATCGTCCACGATTTGTGGACGAGGGGCGTATATATATATAGCAATTCACTTCTATTTCAACACATATATATTTTTTACAATGCATATATAACTTATACATCGAACGTACAACCTATACAACGCTTATACATGAGGTGTACAATGCTTATATAACTCATACATCGATTATATAATTTACACATCGTCGTTTTCCATATCGTTTATAAATTAGAAATCTCACATTGGGTTCCACTCCACGAAAAATAGCAGAAGGCTCAGAAAAATATGTGGTCTCTTCTAGAATGTAGAAGACGTCCACACGAATCCACTGTCTCTTGTTTCACTGAATTTCGTCAAGGAACGAAAAAGATATGAATTTTATAGTGAAATCAAAAACCATAGCGCTTTAAACCGCTATAATATAGTTTATATATATTAAAACCGTTACCTTCTTGTTTGGTTCGAAACTAGGGTTGGGAATTTCACGAAATCCGAGCAGCGTGGTGACGATCGGAGGGTGTCACGTTGTCGCCCTTGGAGAGAGCTTCCCACGCAGGTGCACCACATCGAGTTCGAGCCTAGATCTGAGCGGCAGCGGGCCTTCAAAGGGCGCGATTTTCGAGGGGTCGTGCTCGACGATGGCGAGGAGATAGGTGGCGAGGCGGGGTCGGATTTGAAGGTGGTGGAGAGGGCTACAAAATCCTCCAAAGGGTCACTGGGTTTCATTGATCGGAGCGGTGGGAAAATGGCCAGGAAGCCTGGAGCTGTTTCCGCCGTCGGGGAGCAAGGGTTCGAGGAGAGAGAAAGTGGATGTGGCCAATCATATTTTTTTATTATATTTATAAATTTTCAAAATTCCAAAATACCCCTCTTCACATATGAACTCCAATCCAAACCCAACGACTGTCGTCCTTAGCGTTTTACCCCCATTCCGAACACAATGGGATATGTTTCGTAGGCCCATTCGACTGTTTCAGTTAGTTTTCCTTCAAATTAAAATATATAACATTCAATATTCAATTTGAACGTACATTTCAATTTGCCAGGGCCACAACCTGATTCGACAAATTCCAGAAAAATAAATCTAGCTATGTTTTGACGATACGGTCCCAACAAAACTAGTTTCGTCGAATTCTGAGACCGGTTGCAAAAAGGCCCATTTCTGGTCGATCCAATTTAACTATAATCGACCAAAACACGTTTTCCTTTGCCACGCTCACATACTAGCTTCAAAAATTATGAAATTTGAAACCTAGCAATAATTTCACATCCTGGATCCAACAAAAGTGGTTTCGTTGAATTCCGAGGTCGTATGCAAAATGGCCAATTTCACGGGCTATATAAATTCCATAGCGACCTTTCTTAAAATTCATTTGGCCATAACATTTGCTTTCCGCTATGAAAATTCAATTTTTCAGATTCGTTAGAAAGGTATTCACTAACAGATTTAAATATTTTTGGTTTCACTCAAATCCATTTTGTTTTGCACCCGGTACAGTCCGACAAAGTTTGAATTCAATTTTTGAAACTGCAGCTCCATTTCAGGCCTTGTTTATAATTATAATTAATTATATTCGTTTTCAATTGTCGATTCAAACTCAGTTTTTATCTCTATTATTTAAAATATTTATTTTAAATATTTAGAATCCATTATTTTAGCCAATTTAAAAAAATTTAATTGGTTCAGATTTTCTGGGTTGTTACAATCTCCCCCACTTAAAACTTTTCGTCCCCGAAAAGGAACAAAGTCGAAAGTGGTTTGTTTAATCAACTCTACGTTCGATCTGGCTTCAGTTCTCCAACTTTTCAGTTTTTGAGAATTTTCAAATTCTTCAAAAATTTGGCTAACACCCGGAATTTTCGAAAAAATTCGCCATAACCTCCTTTGTACGGGGAGGGGTTTGGAAATTTATTGGGCCGTATTAGGTACCCAATAAATCCTAATAAGCATACACATATTTATAGTGATATATTCTGGTGTTTACAGGGGAGCGTGTATTGATAATAACTCCAGAGAATAAATTCTCGTCACCCTGTCCCGTGTGGGAAATAAATAGTCCATGTGTCGTATCTAATACTAGAGAGACGTGGTTATTGTCAACTTCAGACCCGTGTGGGGTTTTTATTAAACTGGCAATTTAATCTTTACAATTTAAATAGTCCATATCAGTCATCAGTTCAACCTGTAAAATATAGTCATCGCCATACAAGCCTCTCTCTCGTATGGTAAATCTTCCACCTCGTCACACAAGCTCCAAATGCTTATGTGGTATATGATGAAGTATGCCTATCTTCTGAAGTATGCCATGTAATGTAGTTCAAAATTAATTATTACTATCCTATGGCGACGTTTATTATTTCACACAGAAAAACCAGCACTCCGCATCCAATGGCATTCATAGGAGTTGATATAATAATATTTCGCATCCAACTCATTAAGGTTTACCTATTTGTCGGGCATGCAAATAAAATCTTTACTCAACAGCTAATCCATTTACCTGTTCAAACATATATAATGCACAAGTATATATTTCTATTTATCTTCTAATCAGTTCAATGTGTGATATTATCGAATAAATTCTACCATTATCCTATTGTTGATTAAATTAATTATAGTTTCAATAATTTAATTAATCTAATCTACTATCACACAACACAAACAACAATCAAATTGTTTTTAACTTTTCAAAATCTTACAAATCAATTCCTATATTCCTTTAAAATCATTCAGACTATAGAATTAAAAGTGCACATCCATGGAAAGAAAATAACAACAGAATAGAGAACTAATTGGTAATGCAAAGTATGGCAAATGTACCTTGCAGCGGAGTCAATCAGAGATATCCACTCGGCATCTAGGATAAGCTTTCTGAATTCTCTCCTCAGTTTCCCAAGTACAATCTCGCGGATCTCCACTCCATTGCACTTTGACTAAGTGAACCTTCTTGTTCCTCAGCTCTTTGGTTTCTTTGTCGATAATCTTTAGCGGCTCTCGCCTCACAGCTAGTTCTGGGGTAATTTCAATATCCTGTTGAGCTGCTTCTTCCACGATCAGTTCTGGATCGTGAACGTGCTTTCGAAGTTGAGATATATGAAATACATCATGCACTCCAGGCAACCAATCAGGCAATTTAACCCTATAAGCGAGAGTTCCGATCCGTTCCAGAATAGGAAACGGACCAATGAATTTGGGCGCCAACTTTCCAGTTTTACCGAACCGGATAACTCCTCGCATCGGCGATACTTTCTAATATACGTAGTTGCCAACAGCAAAGGATATATCTCTTCTTCTCCTATCAGCGTAGCTCTTTTGTCGGCTTTGAGCGGCGAGTAATCGCTTCTTAATAAAATCGACTTTGTCGGAAGCTTCTCGGGTCATATCTGGCCCCAATACAAGTCTATTTCCGGGTTCGACCCAACAAGCAGGAGATCGGCACGGTCTACCATACAACGCTTCGAATGGCGACATTGTCAGACTCGCCTGGTAGCTGTTATTATATGAGAATTCAGCCAAATGCAGATGGTCTTCCCACGATCCACCAAAATCTAGAACACAAGCCCGCAATAGATTTTCTAAAATACGATTCACCCTCTCAGTCTGACAGTCTGTCTGAGGATGATAAGCGGTGCTCAAGTTCAACTTTGTTCCCAGCTCGACTTGAAATGCCTCCAAGAATTTGCTAGTAAATATTGTATCTCTATCACTGACTATACTGAGCGGCACTCCATGTAGTCTATCTATTTCCTTGAAGTATATCTACGCCAGACTCTGAGCAGTCCTGTTTGATCTGATAGGTATGAAATGGGCGGTCTTCGTGAAGCGATCTACGATCACCCAAATACTGTCATTTCCTTTTCTGGTTCTGGGCAGACCATCAATGAAATCCATAGAAATATGTTCCCACTTCCAACCAGGAACGTCTAGCGGTTGTAATAATCCAGCTAGTTTATGTTGGTCGCTTTTGACTAGCTGGCAAGTAGGGCATCGGCTAACATATAAGGAAATGTCCCTTTTCATCGACTTCCACCAGAAAGTGCGTTTGATGTCATTATACATTTTGCTTACTCCCGGATGGATACTAAGTTTTGACTTGTGGCATTCATCCAGTACTTCATTTCGGAGTTCAGGAATGTTAGGAACACAGATTCGACCTTTCAGCCTTAGAATCCCCTCATTATCAACTTGAAAACTCGAGGGTTCGCCCTTCTGAATTACCTCTCTGATCTTCTGAATGAAGTGATCATCCTTCTGAAGAGCAGATATTTTATCTATCAATAAAGTCGTGATAATAAAACTAGCGATCGTTTCATTCTTTCGGCTTAATGCATCAGCCACGACATTGGCTTTCCCTGGAGTGTATATAATCTCAAAGTCATATGCTGCAAGAAAATCCGGCCAACGTTGCTGCCTCAGATTCAAGTCCTTCTGGGTGAACAGATACTTTAACGACTGGTGATCTGTAAACAGTTCAAATCTCTCTCCCAGAAGATAGTGCCTCCAGATTTTCAAAGCGAATATTATCGCCAATAACTCAAGATCATGAGTGACGTAGTTTTTCTCGTGCGGCTTCAGCTGACGGCTAGCATAAGCAATCACTTGACCCCTTTGCATTAACACTGTGCCAAGGCCTTCTCTAGAAGCATCAGTCCAGACTTTTAAATCCTGGTTGCCATCGATGATGGTTAACACTGGAGCAGTTGTTAATCTCAACTTTAGCTCTTCAAAAGCCCCTTCACATTCTGGAGTCGACTTGAATTTGGAATGCTTCTTTATGAGCTTCGTTAAGTGACCAGATATCTTCGAAAAGTTTTTAATAACTTCCGGTAATAGCTAGCCAATCCGAGAAAACTACGGACTTCTGTAGGAGTACTAGGCTGTTTCCAATTCTAAATAGCTGTGATTTTGCTTGGATCCACAGCAATTCCTTCTTTAGATACGACGTGGCCCGGAAATTTTACTTCATCCTGCCAGAATATACATTTGGACAGTTTGGCTTTCAATACATTCCTTCTGAGGATTTCTAGAACCTGTTCCAGGTGCTTTTCATGTCCGGCCTTTGATTTAGAGAAGATTAGAATATCGTCAATAAAACCCAGAACAAATTTATTCAAAACCACTTTGAACACTCTATTCATCAGATCGACGAAGTAAGCAGGAGCGTTACATAAGCCGAACGGCATTACTAACCACTCGTAGAATAAGTCGGGACCTCTGAATGCTGTCATTGGAACACACTCTTCGGCAATTCGAAGTTGATGGAAACCTGTAGCTAGGTCCATCCTTGAGAATAGTTGTGCTCCATTCAGACGATCCAATAAATCATCGATCCGCGGCAATGGATACTTGTTCTTTATCGTCTGCTTGTTCAAATCGCGATAATCCACACATAGCCGTAGAGTACCGTCAGATTTTGGAACAAACACCACTGCTGCACCCCAATCAGAGAAACTAGGCCTGATCAGACCCTTCCATACTAGCTGTCGTGTTTGATTGTCTAATTCCTCTTTCTCTTTAAAGGACATTCTTCGGATAGCGTGAACTACCGACCTTGCATTCGGAATTAAAGCAATTTTGAAATCTATTTCTCTTTGCGGAGGTAAGCGAACAACTTCTTCGAACACATCCGCATAGTTCTTGACGACAGGAATATCTTTCACTAGGTCGGGGATATTCTCTGTGTCTACTGGGGTATTTTCTATTTGAGCAGGAGAAATATCGACAGCTGCCCAGAAGTCTTTTCTATTAGGATTCTGACCTTCACACGGTATGGTTATATAATTCCCTGATTTAATCTTAGCCCTAACAACTCTCTCGGCGCATCTAACCTCTGCTTCATATTTGGTTAACCAATCCAATCCCAGAATAAGATCGAATTCATTAAAATTCATGACGATAGAGATAGTAGGGAATTTATAGCAGGAAAAAGAGACAGGTACTGCACAAACCCAACTGATATCGATGGAACCACCGACCGGATTTTGGACAGTCATTGGTTCTTTAAGCTTTCTCAACTTCAAATCCAACTTATTAACGGCATTTTTGGCAATAAAGCTTCTTGACGCGCCTGTGTCAAACAATACTTTGACTGGAATGTTTTTGACCGTAAGCGTGCCTTCTAAAACATCAGATCTTCCCTGACTAGCTCAGGGTGCTGAAGTTTCTGCCACTTCATTTTCTTGAACCTTATTGGTCTTTTTCAAAAGCCAGCAGTCTCTCTTTATATGACCAGCCTGATGGCATAGGTTGCACTCTCGATTCACTTGAAGCTTGTTCTTGGATTTAGATTCATCTTATCTTCGTTTGTTCGAAGCTTTACAACTTACCGCCAAATGCCCTTGCCTATTGCAGCTTGAGCATGTGGCAGTTATTACCGGTTCTTTCTCAGATCCAGTCCTTTTCCTCTTGGCACTGGGCTTCTTACTGACCTCAGGACGATCAGTTTCAGACTCAATTTTATTATTAGAGCTGACTTCTTCTTCGTCGTGCAACATGCCTTTCTTATCGAGATCTTCATACTGATAAGCCATATAAATCATTTCTGAAAAAGGAAGCTTCACATGCCCCATTACTTTATTCTGGTATTTCCTTTGAAGCCCGTAAATAAATCTCAAATTCTTTCTCTTCGTATTCTGAATTAGATGGGGACCAAAGTGAGAAAGTTCGCTGAATTTCTTATGATATTCTGGGATGGTCATATCTCCTTGTATCAGATAAGAAAATTCATCGCATAATCGCTCAGTCGCTTCGGGAGGAGTAAATCTTTCCAGGAAAATCACTTTGAATCTGTCCCAGGTGATATCACCTTCTGGATTATCCTTGATAACTGAATCCCACCAGAACAAAGCTTCATTTTTGAGCGCCCAGGATGCCAGTAATCTTTTCTGGTCATCCCTCAGCTTTAATGCTTCGAAGATTTTCTCAGCAGAACGAATCTAGGCTTGTGTTTTCATAATTGACTCTTCACCCGTGAAGGGTTTTCCACCCAGATTTCTTTATTTCATAAATAGAGCTTCTATATCTGGGTCAGTATTACTTCTTCTGTTTTTGGCACTGATTTTCTAGTTCTTCTGCAAATAGCAGATCAAGTGTCAGGTCAACAGAAAAGATATTTCAAAGTATAGAGACAAATACTTGAATGTAAATGCGTCTATCGAGGTGTTATTTCATTCTGCTACTCATACTAGGATATTACTGATCCTATCTATAATGAGTTACTCGTCCTAGAACACTACTAGTTCTATCACTGACGAGTTCGTTAATATGTTATATTCCAGAACTAAGTGTACCTCGCTCTAATACCACGTTGTGACGACCCCAAATCCCGTGTTGACGGTGACAAGGGTTATCTTTGGAATATAACACAGAAACAGATAATAGCAGAACAGAATTAAATAAATACACCAGATAATGAACTATAGAATATACTGGATAAACATAATCATCAGAGTTACACAGTATACAGGATCATACTTAGTACAAATACAGTTCAGTTATACATAAATGTCTACAGCGGAAACAAACAAAATATGTACAATAGGAGCTGAACAGCATAAAAAGAGATAAATGATAGAATCCATCTTCAGCTCCAGCTATCCAGAAAGAACCAACTAAACCTGAATACAAGGTTGCCCGTGTAGAAAAAGGGGCACCCGAGTTTGAAAGTGAAACAAACTACGAGTCAGTCATGGGACTGGTATGAGAAATCTACTCAACACATTCAAAATATGGCTAATCACGGGACCACGCCACTTTCGTGGAACGGGTTTACTCCATTGGATTGCCAGTGCTTTAAAAACAAATCTTTATTTTAAACATCGTAGTGCTTTTTATAAAAATGAAGCCATTATAAGACTCAGTTCCCATCACACAATGCAACGCAAACCGGAGGATAGAGTTTTTACCTTATAACGGCCAAAATATGCTTGATACGAATAAAACAAAAGCAATTGTTATTATTACTAGTGTTTATATGTTTCAAAAACAAATTCGAATCATAACTATCAATCATAGACGGCATGGGTACCATATATCATGTCGCCATATATATATACAATCAAAACCGCATGATGTCGTATTCGGAAATTGGATTTCCGTCATGAACCGAGGCAAGGGATCATCCTCACCGAATTCGTGACGCTCTAGCCCGCCCCTCAGGCAAGTGCACAGGCAAGCCTTGGATCGTCAGGGCCGGTCCACCGATGTGGATTATTATGCCTAAACACTGCGTTCCCCGCCCTATGGGGCGTAAATGAGCCAACGAATGACTCCATCGGTCCCGGATCGACCGATAAATCCGAGGCGCCTCGCAACAGCAACAACCACATAAGTCAAACTCGTCAAGGCGTGTAAAACAACTGACGCCACTTCTAGCTAGAAAGAAACGCAGGCCCTCCCTGATGTCCTCTCCCGTTTCTGGTTCATATCGGGGTGTGAGGCTCGCGATTTCACGTTATACACAAAGCTACGCCACATAGGCGGTGCTTTGATCATCACCACAAGACTTTGCTTTTCAACAGAAGCCCTGATCATTTGCCACTTAGGCATGCCACACTAGCAATTCATGCCATGCGACTGATGTCCATCGATATACAACCTCTGAGCTCATGCGTTTCAGAGAAGGGCGTTAAGCAAAAGAATAAATTCTCCGCCGCCAAACAGATGTATATTTAATAGAGATCAATCAACACAGAATAAAATCTAATGTCAGACACACAGTCCATTTACAAGTCTGTTCTGGGTCTGAACGAAACCGGAGGCACTATATACCTCGCAAACCCATCGATCACCACGTACGTCTGGACGATCACCAATCATTATCCATATTTCGTGATGCCTCCCAATCAGGACCTCGGTTACCATCCAAACGAGGTGAAGATCTCCGGTCTTCGACCACCGTCTTCATCTTCGACTTTCCATCGTCGGTCAATTATTTGAAATGAGAATTAACTCGGCCTTTCCAAATAATTCACGTATATTTAGAATTTCAAATAAATTTATTTCAATGGTTGAATCATCCGACAACACCAATTTTGTTCTTTAATGTAATTTTCGCACCAAACACATTCAACCATCAAATACCATATAAATCGAGAAAATTCAGTTTATTTCCATTCCATATCATTTATGATATTTTATAACGATTTATCGCTATTTTTATTTATTTTAAAATAGCCAATTTATTCAAAACGACGCTTCGGGCCATAACGCGGCCGTGGCGCTGTTTTCCTTCAGATTTGATTTACACATAACTAGAAATCTAACCGTTGGATCTTCACAATTCTTACATCATTAGAAAGATCTTTTCAAAACGAATCCAACGGTTCCAGTTTCGGGAAAATCTGACGGTCGGATCTCTCGGTATCATCGTTTGAAGTTTCGATTTCAAAACACGAACTGCAGCGTCGTTATTCGATTAAATATAATTATATATATATATAAATATAATCGATTCTGGCGCTGTTTTTCTTCAGATTTGAATTAAACATTCCAGACAATCCAACCGTTGGATTTTTACAAAGTTGGTGCCGTTGGAAAGATATTTCCAAAGCGAACCCAACGGTTGCGATTTCAGGAAAATCCGATGGTCGGATCTCCCGTACTAATCGTTTGAAATCACGGTTTCAAAATACGAACTGCAGCGTCGTTTTTCGATATATTTCAATTCTATTTAAATATATATATATCGATCCTTCGATTTCAAACACATATGAATTTCACACTTTTGATAAAAAATGATATTTTCATCTAATTGCCTTCTATTTCAACACTTCACTATTTTTAACAACTCATGTATATAATAAAAATGTGATTTTTATTGTAAAATAATTCATTTCAAAACACTGTTATTTTATATAGTTCGTATAGATGATAAAAATGGGATTTTTATTATAAAACAATTTATTTCAAAACACTGTTATTTTATATAGTTCGTATAGATGATAAAAATGGGATTTTTATTATAAAACAATTTATTTCAAAACATGACTATTTTATATAGTTCATATAGATGATAAAAATGGGATTTTTATGTTTAAAACACGAACACCATTCAACACATGAATTTCAACTAAACGAATAAATATAGTTTCAACGAATGAAAATAATTCAAACACATGATTATTATTCAAAATTTCGACAGCAAAACGGCAGGGTAGTTAAAACCGGGACCGTCCCTAGTACGGCTCCTCGCTCTACCTTAAAACCTCGTGGTTTTTGACAATGGGGATCATACATCTAGTTCGCACGCAAGCGGCATGTATATATTTATTTCATTTCCACAAACTAATCCTATGTGGTTTCAACCAAATATTTCTCAACCACAAACGGGTATTTTTCAACCACAATCAATCAATATCAACCACAAACAATCCCAATCAACCATTCGCTATCAATCAATTTTCACACCAATCACAACCAATAAATATCGTCCATGGTTTGTGGACGAGGGGCGTATATATATATATATATATATATATAGCAATTTACTTCTATTTCAACACATATATAATTTTTACAATGCATATATAACTTATACATCGAACGTACAACTTATACAACGCTTATACATGAGGTGTACAACGCTTATATAACTCATACGTCGATTATATAATTTATACATCGTCGTTTTCCATATCGTTTATAAATCTCACATTGGGTTCCACTCCACCAAAAATAGCATGAGGCTCAGAAAAATATGCAGTCTCTTCTAGAATGTAGAAGACGTCCACACGAATCCACTGTCTCTTGTTTCACTGAATTTCGTCAAGGAACGAAAAAGATATGAATTTTATAATGAAATCAAAAGCCATAGGCTTTAAACGCTATAATATAGTTTATATATATTAAAACCGTTACCTTCTTGTTTGGTTCGAAACTAGGGTTGGGAATTTCGCGAAATCCGAGCAGCGTGGTGACGATCGGAGGGTGTCACGTTGTCGCCCTTGGAGAGATCTTCCCACGTAGGTGCACCACGTCGAGTTCGAGCCCAGATCTCAGCGGCGGCGGGCCTTCAAAGGGCGCGATTTTCGAGGGGTCGTGCTCGACGATGGCGAGGCGATAGGTGGCGAGGCGAGGTCGGATTTGAAGGTGGTGGAGAGGGCTACAAAATCCTCCAAAGGGTCACTGGGTTTCGTTGATCGGAGCGGTGGGAAAATGGCCAGGAAGCCTGGAGCGGTTTCCGCCGTCGGGGAGCAAGGGTTCGGGAGAGAGAAAGTGGATGTGGCCAATCATATTTTTTTATTTATAAATTTTCAAAATTCCAAAATACCCCTCTTCACATACGAACTCCAATCCAAACCCAACGACTATCGTCCCTAGCGTTTTACCCCCATTCCGAACACAATGGAATATGTTTCGTAGGCCCATTCGACTGTTTCAGTCAGTTTTCCTTCAAATTAAAATATATAACATTCAATATTCAATTTTAACGTACATTTCAATTTGCCAGGGCCACAACCTGATTCGAAAAATTCCAGAAAAATAAATCTAGCTATGTTTTGACGACACGGTCCCAACAAAACTAGTTTCGTCGAATTCTGAGACCGTTTGTAAAAAGGCCCATTTCTGGTCGATCCAATTTAACTATAATCGACCAAAACACGTTTTCCTTTGCCACGCTCACATACTAGCTTCAAAAATTATGAAATTTGAAACCTAGCAATAATTTCACATCCCGGATCAAACAAAAGTGGTTTCGTTGAATTCCGAGGTCGTATGCAAAATGGCCAATTTCACGGGCTATATAAATTCCACATCGACCTTTCTTAAAATTCATTTGGCCATAACTTTTGCTTTCCGCTATGAAAATTCGATTTTTTAGATTTGTTAGAAAGGTATTCACTAACAGATTTAAATATTTTTGGTTTCACTCAAATCCGTTTTGTTTTGCACCCGGTACAGTCCGACAAAGTTTGAATTCAATTTTTGAAACTGCAGCGCCATTTCAGGCCTTGTTAATAATTATAATTAATTATATTCGTTTTCGATTGTCGATTCAAACTCAGTTTTCATCTCTACTATTTAAAAAATTTATTTTAAATATTTAAAATCCATTATTTTAGCCAATTTAAAATTTTTAAATTGGTTCAGATTTTCTGGGTCGTTACAGTTTTAGTATTAATGACGAGATTTACTGGAAGGAAGATCATACGGTGGGAACAAAATGTACTGAAGTGTGCGTGATATTAAGAGGGGAAGAAAGTGTGTGGTTACAGTAAATTGATGTGTCGGTGGAGCATTGCACATCAGCGGTCAGGTGTTGGCTTTTATGGACGTTTGAAATGTACAGGTGGAGTTTCTTGTGAGCAATCAGGAGCGGGAAGGCATTTGTGAGGGAAAGAACGGTTGACATGAATAAGTGGGAGAGGATTTCTTTTTTCGTGAATACAAATGGAAAGCTGGAGTTGTTATGTGAAACAGGAAAGATGGGGACTATAGGGAATGGCAGACTGCATTATTAATAGGTCGGGTTGAATTTGTGTGAAGCCCAACGTAATAATAGTTGGGTTAATTTAAATTTAAATGTCATGATGGGAAGAATGGAGTTGGAAGCTGGTCACGCACAAGATGGTGAGGTCTAGAGCAGTTTGGTTTTTGAACAGAAATGACGGGAATTTTGGTAAGTTTAAATAAAAAGGTAATTATTATATTTAACAATTTTTAATTTAATTCAACTTGAAAATCGTATAACTATCCCATACATTATCAGAGTTGCGAAATCTTGGATTCGTTGGGATCGTATGGACAACGGCTACACCATGGATCTGACCGAGAGTGAATTGGAGCTCGTTTGGATTGATGGTGAAATTAAATGCCTGAATCAAATCAATGAACGTATATCGTTATTTAACGATAAACCGAACAAGGTGAATAAATCTCACTAACTCTGCTCAATTTATATTTTCATAAAGTATTTCTAAAATTGATAAATAATGGTTGTTTGCTGTGTGTTGGCTATTTGGTTGAACTGCTAGTTAATTCGTTGAAAATATCCATAACGATATATATAAATCGTTAACCGAATATTGATTCTATTTATCAAAATATTCCCTATTCGTGTTATTTATATGGATTAACATCTGTGGATGCAGGGAAACATGTTGGAGGGATTCAACTAGATCCCTCAACATTTATTTTACTGTTTTTCATATATTGTGATATATGATGTGATCTGCTGTTGATTTTGTGTGTTTGATCATAGTTATTTGGTAATTTTAAATACCAAAGGAAATACTGGAATGTGAAAAGGGAAATTTCAAACTATAATTTGAAATAAAAATATTTATATAAAATCAAAGGATTTTATATAAAAAGGAAATTTAAGTGGATATTAAGTTTTGAAAGTTTATAAAATCAAAAAGGGTTTTATAAAAAGAATTTTTGAAGTGTATATTGAAATAAGGATTTTGTAAAATCAAATGGATATTATAAAAGGAGATACGTAAAAATTAAATGAGAAACTTCTATATAAAATTATTAATAGTTCATGAAAGTTGAAAAGAAACGGTTTGGTTAAATTTCTTAATGGAAGTAAAGTAAAGAAATGTATGGAATAAATAGGATTTTTGGAAGATTATAGAATTATTATAAAAGGGAATTGACAAGATAAAAAAGAACAACGAGAAGATGGTTCCAAAGTAGATTTTTGAAATAGGAATATGTTTTAACAAATAAATGGAGACGATTAATTTATAAATAATATTTTATTAATTTATAAATAATATTTTATAAATTAAATAAAATATTTATCTTTTGATAAATAAAAATATAAGTTCGAACTTATAAAGAGAGGTGAACTCGGTTTAACACCGATATTTTTGATAGAACTTGAACATAGTATTTATAAAGGGGATAATAAATGAGATTTAAGTGTGGGAAATAAAAAGAAGATTTCGTATGTATAATTCTAAATAGGAGAATAAATAGAAGTTAGAATTTGGATATTATTTTGAAATACGAAATCAAACTAAATGGATTATATAAAAGAAATATTTTTCACATTTGGTGTTAATAAAGGATTTAAGCAAAAAAATTTGCAAATAAACATATTTATAAAGGGAAGTGGATTTTTGGAATACAAATTAAATAGAAATGGGTAAATGGATAAATTAATGATAATTTAATCTAAAGAGAGAAATGTGGAACAATGATTGATCGATAGAATTTCCATCTGTAAATAATATCGTTGTTTGTACACATATTTTTCTTTGATAGTTAAATCACCGACTATCGAAGTTTTTGACTGTTTTCCGTCGTCAATACGGAGAGACCGGGATAAGATTCATTATCTTAAAACCACTCTGTAATAACGCTAGCGTTGCGATCAAATATGATTAAAGACGGAGTTATGCAAGGGCTATCCTGTTTACAGAATAGTGCCTTCGGTTTGTCCAGTCGCAGGACAACGTGTATGGACGAATGTCTGACAGAGTATATCTAACGGATCGCGTAAGTTGATCTCTTCAAACGTACTTACATTTGGTTGCGGAGGAATTCGTTTCTCTTAGCTTTATACCCGTGGTATTTTTGGGGAAATCAATTTGTGATTTAACGGGTATGATGATATGGCATTCAAAGTGAATGGTGGTCAGGTGTTCCAAAAGATACGTAATGACCTCAAGCCTCATCAATCGGGAAATGACAGAAATCGGGCTGGCAGCATGGCTATGTGGGTCGCTCCCATTAGGGTGTATATCACCTATGTAGGGAAAATCCATTTCATTCTTTTATCTATTTTCGATGCTGTCTCTTTTTGGGAAACGGTGGGTAGCTCCCAACCGTTGGTGATATACATTCGATGCACTCAAGCGAAATGATTGGTCGGTCATGTGTGGGCCGGGTTGCAAGACGTTTTTGTTGAACCCAGTGTATTCGCCTCTAGAGATACACTGTCGGTAGGTGGTCCCATAACGTGTCATAGTCGGAATCCAATCTCCAATAAGAGCCCGCGATTTTGATTGTATATAATATATGTGGAACGTGAGATGCAAGCGTTCTGCTAGATTGTTAATTACTTGTTATTAGACACTATTATAATATCATAAAAGTATTGATTTTGAAATGTTTTGGGTTATCGTAAAGTAAAAACCATCCGTGTTTATGTGTGGATCGGACTTACGATTATCCTTTCTTTTGAAAAGGATTTTGAAAAGTTAAACCAAATGATTTGAATTTACTCACACCAGTCCCATGACTGACCCAGAGTTTATTTTGTTTTCCTTAAACTCTTGGGTGCCCATATTTGTACGGGCAGTCAAGTAGTCAGGATTTACAGATACACTAGAAGGAGCTTGGAGCAGGAGGCTTCAGCAGCATTATATAGCTATTGTTTATTTCCGTTGTGATGTAAGTGTTGTATTCTAATATACAAATACAGATTTATGTTTCAAAATTATGTTGTATATTATATTTTATTCGTTCTGCTGTGAGATTCGTGTTTACTCTGATTGTATTATTCGTTTTCTTCTATTCTAATTTTCTATCTTGTCTATCCTCACCCTCTGAATTCTTTCTATCAATGATCAGGTATTTCTGAGGTTCGAATAGTCAACATGGCAGATTTGTGTTGATTTTCGGAGTCGAAAATCCCGAGTCATTACACTGACAGATCTCACATTTATTCACTTTGAATGTCACATCGTCATACCCGCTAAATCACAAATTGATTTCCCGAAAAATACAATGGGTATACAGCTAAGAGAAACGAATTCCTCTGCCACCAAACGTATATACGTTTGAAGAGATCAACTTACGCGATCTATTAAATATACTCTGTCAGACATTCTTCCATACAGGTCAACACTATTCTGTAAATCCATTGTAACAACCCAAAAATCTGGGCCAGTTTAAAAATTTTATTTTGGCAATTTTAGCGAATTTTGAACATTTAAAATAGATAATTTTAAATAAATTCGATGAGAAATTTATTTTGAATAGAATCGAACGTATATATTTATATACGTCGTCATTAGAATATAAATATTTATTTTAAATTATAAATAGAATTGAAAATGGCGCGGTAGTTCGATAATTCGATTTCAAACTTCAAATGAATGTACCGGGTGCAAAACAAACCGGATTTTAGTGAAACCAAAAATATTAGAATCTATTTGATGATATCTTTCCAACGAATCCGACAAATCGAAATTTCATAGCGGGAATCAAAAGATATGTCCAGTTGAAAATTCTGAATAGTCGTTATGGAATTCAGGCCCTTAAAAATGGAAATTTTGCAAACGACCTCGGATTTCGACGAAACCACTTTTGTTGGATCCGTGATGTCAAGTCATTGCTAGATTCCAAATTTCATAATTTTTCGAATCAATATGTGAGCGTGGCAAAGGAAAATTCGTTTGACCAGTTTCAGTTGATTTTAATCGACTGGAAAATGGCCATTTTTCAAACGATCTCAGAATTTGATGAAACTAGTTTTGTTAGGACCGTATCGTCAATACGAAGCTAGAAATAATTTTTTGGGAATTTTTCGAGTCAGTATGTGGCCCTGGAAATTTAAAATGTACGTTTAAATTGAATATATAAAGAAATGTACTTAAAATTCAACGGAAACTGATTCAAGCAGTCGAATTGGCCTACGATACATATCCCATTGTGTTCGGAACGGGGGTAATACGCTAGGGACAACAGTCAATGGGTTCGATTTGGGATTCAAAATAAAATTCAACTTAAATGAGAAAATAATAAAATAATAAATTATAAAATAAAACCTTCTCTCCTTAAAACCCCCTTTTCCACGTTGGAATCGGTCAAAGCACCATCTTCTCAAGAAAAACCCGATCCCTTTCAAATCTGTTCCCCCAACCCTAGCCGCCTACCCCGACGTCGATCATCCACCGCGCCTGTCGCGCCCCGCCACCGGTCGCTCCGCCCGGCCTCCGCCTCCCCACGATGAGCCCTCCCTCCGTCGCAACCCCTGTCCCCCTCCTCTTCTCGAGCCTCCCTCGCCCCGTTCACCAAAACCGAAGCTCCCCTCTCCTGCAAACCCACCACCATTCAAACCCTAGCCGACTGCGAGGGCTCCACCTCGCCGACCATTTCAGCCTCTCCCCCCTCTGTAACGGTGATGAAGCGCCCCCCCCACCCACGTTTGAATTCAAAATGTAAGTCCTTCTAATTTTAATTTCTTAGATCTGAAATTGTTGTTCTAAATAAGATTATCATTTTTAAGTGTAGAAAGTTTGATTTTTGTTCATGAGAGAATATGATTTTATTCGTATGAAAGTTAAGATTTTGAATCATATTAAGAAGGATTTCTAATTATATAAAAATATAATTTTTATACTAGTGGCAGAATAAAAATATGATCTTTATATTTAAAAGGGCGAAATCTTTATATTTAAAAAGGCGAAATTTTTATATATTGAATAGCGAAGTAAAAATTCGATTTTTATATATTTAATAGCAAAGTAAAAATTCGATTTTTATATATTGAATAGAGAAGTAAAAATTCGATTTTTATATATTGAATAGCAAAGTAAAAATTCGATTTTTATATATTGAATAGCGAAGTAAAAATTCGATTTTTACATATGTAGAGAATATGGGCAAAGAAAGTGACAAGAGGCAAGAACGACGAAGATTTCTACATAAGAAGAGTCGTGGGATTGGATTAGCTATTCTGTGAGAACTTCTCACCTTTTAAATTTAATTTTTCTAGTTATAAATATATACTAGGATGCAGATGGTGTTTAGTAGCACCCGACACCCGTCGTCCTTAGACCATGGACGGCTTGTATGCTTGTTTGTTTGATTTTGATGTGTAGTTGATTGTGTGATGTGATGTGAAATGAAATAAAACATTTATATAGTTGAAATAAAAATATTTTATAGTGGAAAATATTTTATAGTTAAAAATAGAATTTTTAACGTGTATATGAAATGAAATAAAAATAAACAGATCGGACGATTTGTTTATATACACACATTTGACTGATATTGATTGGGACGATAAATTTTACACATCGCCCAACTGCACAAATAAAATCTGTGTTTGATTGTTTGAAACCCCACACGGGTATTGGGATAAAATACGACATACACTAATCCCAATAGTTAGTTGTATGTCGATCGATGGATTGACAGACTGTTATAAGCATTAAATATTTATATTAGATGCTTATACAGCGTAGAGTGTACTTTGGATGATGGTTGATTGTTCATCGTTGTTATTGTATACATGTGTTGTAGAAAAATCCATATAATTAACATTATATGGTAATTGATTTGGCTTCATTCAATATTTGAAATAGAAATATTTGAAAATGAAATATTTGAATAGAAATATTTGAAGAAGAAATATTTGAAATAGAATATTTGAAAATAGAAATATATGAAGCCGTGTTGATTAGATTGACGTCGTTTTGACGTGAACGATATTTATATCGATTTTATTCATTTTATAATGAATATCGAAAGTGATTTCAAAATCTGATATTTTGAAAAGAATTGAAATTCAAACTGAATTTGAATCGAATTGAATTGAATTGAAAAGAATTTGAATTGAATCGAATAGAAAACAAATCTGAATTGAATTGAATTCAATTGAAAACGAATTGAAATAGAATTGAAATCGATTTGAATCGAAATCAAATAGAAGTGAATGTAAAAAGAATTTATAAGGGAAAATTCAATTTTGATTTAAATTTGAAATAAAGGTGGAAATTGTTTTTGAAACAAATTTGAAATGATTTATAAAATTCGTTTTAAAAAGGAAATCGACGAAATATATATAATATATATTATATATATATATAATGGCTTGAATAGAACGCGCCGCGCCGCGGCAGTTCGTGAATTTCAACCATTGACTTCGAACGGACATTGCGGGAGAACCGACCGTCGGATTCTCCTAAAACCGGAACTGTTGGGTTCGTATCGAAAAGAGCTTTCTAACGAATATTAGTAATTTGAAATCTATTGGTTGGATTTGGAATTATGTCCAAATCAAATTTGGAAAAGGTCGTTGTAAGTGCAGTTCGATTGCCGTTGATGGAAATCGACTGTACAGGCCTTGATGAAATTATTAAAAATAATAATAATTTGTGTAAAATCATAAGAAATGATTTGTGAAGAATTGGGATGAAAAACTCCATATTTGAAAGGATAAAAATAGATTTTTATCGAAATGAACTAGTTTTGAACTAGAATAATAATTTATTTATTTTTAAAATAAATAAAGTGGATTTGAAATGGTTTTGAAAATAACCAGGATTTCCAATGTATAGATTGGAAATGGATTTGAATTGAAATTGTCTTCGGAATATTTCGATGTGGGGTTTTGTGATTATACAGGTATTGTTATGGGAAATTTGAAAGATATATTTATATCGTTATTTCCAATACGATATTTGTTGGTCGTAGAATTTGATATTGAATATAAGCCGATATATTTTCTATTCAGAGCCTTGTATTTGATATCAAATGGGATTTTGGGTTTGTCGTGAATGGCGTCTTCATTAACGCTGTTCTTAAACCCAGTTGAGGAAAAGATTAAATCTTTTTATTTAGATTTAATGAAGTGCACCAATTAAATAATATTTAATTGGAATTGAATTGGTACTGATTTTTGGGTTTATCGTGAACAGTGTTTTAAATAACACTTGTTCTTTAACCCGATAATTAATAGAATGTGATTTTGGGTTGTCGTGAACGGTATCTTCAATAATATTGTTCTTAGACCCAAAGGAGTTAAGAAAATCAGAAACTAACTGGAGATTAGTTAAGCTGAATGGTTTCTGGGGTATTGATCTGATGTTGGTTTCGGCCTTCGGGGTTAATACTTAGGGAATTGCTCACTTGCTAATTTATGGTTAGGGTCTGATTGAAATGTAATGTGATTTTGGGTTTATTGTGAACCGTGTTTCAAATGACACTGATTCTTTAACCCAGTTAAAGATTAAAACTAAGTGGAGTTTTAATGAATATTTAATTAGATTGAAAAGATCGAGAATGGAGTATCACCAATTTTGCTCCAGGCGATAGTTAAATCTTTAATTAGATTTGAACGTGAAATGGTAATTGAATTTACCGATAACACCGTGGTGTTAGATATGAAGTATTACCAGTTTTGCTTCATGGGATGAATAGGTTGGGATTGGGAAATAAAATAAATAATTACTTCGGTGTGGTTCGCTAATCCCGACTAGTTTGGAAAACCATAATTTGGTTTGAAATGATATCCACAGGAAGATTAAAGAATAAATTTTAAAGAATTTATCTTTGATAAAATTAATGGGAACCTTTCCCTAAGAACGTGAAATTTAGAAACTAACTGTAGGTTAGCTAAGAAGGATGGTTTCCTGGGTATTGATCTGATGTTGGTTTCGGCCTTCGGGGTTAATATTTGGGGAATTGTTCTCTTGCTAATTTACGGTTAGTGACTGATGAATTGGAATGGGGCGTATGTTGTGTTTGTGTAACATTTGTTTATAATATACGCGGGTTGTTCGGAAAGGTCGGGTTTATACCCATTCTGAATAACCGATTCGACGATAGGTCGAACATGATGACGGTGGTCGAAGACCGAAAATCTTCACATCGTTTGGGTGATTACTGATGATCTTGATTGGGCTGTACACCCAAGATGAGGGAATCAGTTGGTGGTCGTCCAGACGTACTTGGAGATCGACGGATATGCGAGGAAAGTGCATCCGGATTCGTTCAGACCTAGAACGGACTTGTAAATGGATGGTGTGTCTGACATTGTATTCCTTTATATTGTATTCGTTGATATCTGCTAAATATATATCTGTTTGGTGGCTGGCAATTTATTCTCTTGCTTAACACCCTTCTCTGAGACCTACGAGCTCAGAGGTTATATATTGGCAGAAATCAGTGGTACGATATGGATTGATAGTGTGCCATGCTGAGATGCAGTGATCCAGACTTTTGTTGAAAAGCAAAGTTTGGTGGATGATGATCAAAGCGCAGCTTTGATATAGCATGGCTTTGTGTATAGCGTTGATTCGCGAGCCTCTCACCCCGGTATGGTGGTAAACTGATGGTTTGATCAGTATGCTTTTTAGTGGATGGGCACCTTAGTGGTGTCGTGGATTCGGTCGACCGAGATGAGCTTAGTGCTCAGGGATATATAGAGTAAGCAGTGTTTTCTCTCGCTGGGACGTAAGCCGCGGTGATACTCTGGTCCCAAAAGTGCGGATGTGCAGACGGTGTTTTCTCTTGTTGGGACGTAAGCCGTGGGGAATTGCATTACGCGATCGATCTTTCGAATCAGGAGCCACCATGATGGAAATCCAATTTCCAATACGTGTATTCCAGTTTTATTTGTAGAGCCTAGTATGGCGACATAGTGGGATGGGGCGCTTATACCGTCTATGATTGATACTTATGATTTGAAGATATTTTATACAATATGCACTGACAATAGTATCAAATGATTTGTTTTAAACGTATCAAGCATTCTTGGCTATTATAAGGTAAAAACCCTATCCTCCGGCTTGCGTTGCATTGTGTGATGGGACATGGGTCTTATAATAGCTTTATTTTTCTTTATTTAGCATTGCGCTGTTGTTTTATGCACTGGTATTCTTGGGAGGAAACCCGTTCCGTGTTATACGGCGTGGTCCCTTGAGTTACCTTACTTTGAAAATAAAGATAAATAACTGTTTTAGTTCTCACACCAGTCCCATGACTGACCTTGAGTTTATTGTTTTAACCTAAACTCTGGGTGCCCCTATTTTCGACACGGGCAGCTAGTAGTTTTGGTTTTGCAGATTTATATTCACAGGATCCTGGTTTACAGCTGGAACGATATCCGGAAAGCTTTGTATCCGTATATCTCCTTCAGTTGTGTATTGTATTATTTTCCGCTGCTATGTATTTAAATGTAATTTAAATCTCTGATATTTCTGTGTAATATTCATTTATACTCTGTATATTCTTATATTCTGGTGCATTGTTGTATTATACAATGAAATGTTCTTCCGTTTGCGTTATTATGTGGCTTGTTCTCGAACTATCCGCGCTTTCCTCACCGGAGAAGTTACGGGTTTTCACAGTTGGTATCAGAGCTTTGGCTTACAAATCTCAGAGAACAAGACACATTAGAACCATAGGAAAGGATTCATCAGATATTGGATTAGTAATATCCAATGAGAATGACTCGTTAGAGATGGGATCAGTAGTATCCTAGAACGAGTGTGAGGAGTAAATTTTTAAAATAAAAGTGAAAACAATATTTGTTTTGAAAATTTAAATCAATTATTCGTATTTGATTATTTATTTTTATTGATTTGGACAATGCAGTATATAAAGATTTTGCGTATACGTCAGATCCGCGTATATTTGAAGTTTTAATATACTGGATAGATATAGAATCACACTCTAGTCGCCCGGGGATGATACTGATAATTGTGATCACATTATCATTGTTTATATTCGAGTGACGAAAGTGAGATTTCTATATATTTCCTATTGACTGGTGTGAGAACCAAAATTAGATAGGGCTTATTGTTGTGATTTTGCATCAAAAATCTGATTTTTAGAATATATAGCAAAGTTATGAATTTGAAATGATAATCAACTAATTGATTGATGGTTGTGTTGTTTGATTATTGTTGGATTAATTAAAATGTTGAACCTTTAACCAAATTGAACAAATATTGAACTGGATTGAAAATTTGGTCGCATTTGCTTGCATATACATGTACTTACATTGAACAGGTCATAGCAAAGAGGCTAGAGCAGAAGAATAAAATTGTTTGCCCGACAAATAGGTACATGTTTACCATAATTTACTGTTTTGTTTGGGAGATGATGATTTTATGAGCCGATTGGCTAGCCGCTTGGCTTTTTCTTTTTCTTTTTGAGATCAGAAGGCCTATATGGCAATTTCGGGATTTTTTTCCCGTGGCTCCCGGTGCAGGGGAGGTTATGGCGAAATTTTTCGAAAATTTAGGGTGTTAGCCAATTTTTTTGAAGAATTTGAAAATTCACAGAAACTGAAAAGTTGGAGAATGGAAGCCAGATCGAACGTAGAGTTGATTAATCAAACCACTTTCGACTTTGTTCCTTTTCGAGGACGAAAAGTTTTAAGTGGGGGAGATTGTAACAACCCGAAAATCTGGGCCAGTTTAAAATTTTTATTTTGGCAATTTTAGCGAATTTTGTACATTTAAAATAGATAATTTCAAATAAATTCGATGAGAAATTTATTTTGAATAGAATCGAACGTATATATTTATATACGTTGTCGTTAGAATATAAATATTTATTTTAAATTATAAATAGAATTGAAAATGGCGCGGTAGTTCGATAATTCGATTTCAAACTTCAAATGAATGTACCGGGTGCAAAACAAACCGGATTTTAGTGAAACGAAAAATATTAGAATCTATTTGATGATATCTTTCCGATGAATCTGACAAATCGAAATTTCATAGTGGGAATCAAAAGATATGTCCAGTTGAAAATTCTGAATAGTCGCTATGGAATTCAGGCCCTTAAAAATGGAAATTTTGCAAACGACCTCGGATTTCGACGAAACCACTTTTGTTGGATCCGTGATGTCAAGTCATTGCTAGATTCCAAATTTCATAATTTTTCGAATCAATATGTGAGCGTGGCAAAGGAAAACGCGTTTGACCAGTTTAAGTTGATTTTAATCGACTGGAAAATGGCCATTTTTGAAACGATCTCAGAATTTGACGAAACTAGTTTTGTTAGGACCGTATCGTCAATACGAAGCTAAAAATAATTTTTCGGGAATTTTTCGAGTCAGTATGTGGCCCTGGTAATTTAAAATGTACGTTTAAATTGAATATATAAAGAAATATACTTAAAATTCAACGGAAACTGATTCAAACAGTCGAATGGGCCTACGATACATATCCCATTGTGTTCGGAATGGGGGTAATACGCTAGGGATGACAGTCGGTGGGTTCGATTTGGGATTCGAAATAAAAGTCAACTTAAATGAGAAAATAATAAAATAATAAATTATAAAATAAAACCTTCTCTCCTTAAAACCCCCCTTTCCACGTTGGAAACGGTCAAAGCCCCATCTTCTCAAGAAAAAACCGATCCCTTTCAAATCTGTTCCCCCAACCCTAGCCGCCTACCCCGACGTCGATCATCCACCGCGCCTGTCGCGCCCCGCCACCGGTCGCTCCGCCCGGCCTCCGCCTCCCCACGACGAGCCCTCCCTCCGTCGCAACCCCTGTCCCCCTCCTCTTCTCGAGCCTCCCTCGCTCAGTTCACCAAAACCGATGCTCCCCTCTATTGCAAACCCACCACCATTCAAACCCTAGCCGACTGCGAGGGCTCCACCGCGCCGACCATTTCAGCCTCTCCCCCCTCTGTAACGGTGATGAAGCGCCCCCCCCCCCCCCATGTTTGAATTCAAAATGTAAGTCCTTCTAATTTTAATTTCTTAGATCTGAAATTGTTGTTCTAAATAAGATTATCATTTTTAAGTGTAGAAAGTTTGATTTTTGTTCATGAGAGAATATGATTTTATTCATATGAAAGTTAAGATTTTTAATCATATTAAGAAGGATTTCTAATTATATAAAAATATAATTTTTATACTAGTGGCAGAATAAAAATATGATCTTTATATTTAAAAGGGCGAAATCTTTATATTTAAAAAGGCGAAATTTTTATATATTGAATAGCGAAGTAAAAATTCGATTTTTATATATTGAATAGCAAAGTAAAAATTCGATTTTTATATATTGAATAGAGAAGTAAAAATTCGATTTTTATATATTGAATAGCAAAGTAAAAATTCGATTTTTATATATTGAATAGCAAGGTAAAAATTCGATTTTTACATATGTAGAGAATATGGGCAAAGAAATTGACAAGAGGCAAGAACGACGAAGATTTCTACATAAGAAGAGTCGTGGGATTGGATTAGCTATTCTGTGAGAACTTCTCACCTTTTAAATTTAATTTTTCTAGTTATAAATATATACTAGGATGCAGACGGTGTTTAGTAGCACCCGACACCCGTCGTCCACAGACCATGGACGGCTTGTATACTTGTTTGTTTGATTTTGATGTGTAGTTGATTGTGTGATGTGATGTGAAATGAAATAAAACATTTATATAGTTGAAATAAAAATATTTTATAGTTAAAAATAGAATTTTTAACGTGTATATGAAATGAAATAAAAATAAACAGATCGGACGATTTGTTTATATACACACATTTGACTGATATTGATTGGGACGATAAATTTTACACATCGCCCAACTGCACGAATAAAATCTGTGTTTGATTGTTTGAAACCCCACACGGGTATTGGGATAAAATACGACATACACTAATCCCAATAGTTAGTTGTATGTCGATCGATGGATTGACAGACTGTTATAAGCGTTAAATATGTATATTAGATGCTTATACAGCGTAGAGTGCACTTTGGATGATGGTTGATTGTTCATCGTTGTTATTGTATACATGTGTTGTAGAAAAATCCATATAATTAACATTATGTGGTAATTGATTTGGCTTCATTCAATATTTGAAATAGAAATATTTGAAAAAGAAATATTTGAATAGAAATATTTGAAAAAGAAATATTGAAATAGAATATTTGAAAATAGAAATATATGAAGCCGTGTTGATTAGATTGACGCCATTTTGACGTGAACGATATTTATATCGATTTTATTCATTTTATAATGAATATCGAAAGTGATTTCAAAATCTGATATTTTGAAAAGAATTGAAATTCAAACTGAATTTGAATCGAATTGAATTGAATTGAAAATGAATTTGAATTGAATCGAATAGAAAACAAATCTGAATTGAATTGAATTCTATTGAAAACGAATTGAAATAGACTTGAAATCGATTTGAATCGAAATCAAACAGAAGTGAATGTAAAAAGAATTTATAAGGGAAAATTCAATTTTGATTTAAATTTGAAATAAAGGTGGAAATTGTTTTTGAAACAAATTTGAAATGATTTATAAAATTCGTTTTAAAAAGGAAATCGATGAAATATATATAATATATATTATATATATATAATGGCTTGAATAGAACGCGCCGCGCCGCAGCAGTTCGTGAATTTCAACCATTGACTTCGAACGGACATTGCGGGAGAACCGACCGTCGGATTCTCCTAAAACCGGAACCGTTAGGTTCGTATCGAAAAGAGCTTTCTAACGAATATTAGTAATTTGAAATCTATTGGTTGGATTTGGAATTATGTCCAAATCAAATTTGGAAAAGGTCGTTGTAAGTGCAGTTCGATTGCCGTTGATGGAAATCGACTGTACAGGCCTTGATGAAATTATTAAAAATAATAATAATTTGTGTAAAATCATAAGAAATGATTTGTGAAGAATTGGGATGAAAAACTCCATATTTGAAAGGATAAAAATAGATTTTTATCGAAATGAACTAGTTTTGAACTAGAATAATAATTTATTTATTTTTAAAATAAATAAAGTGGATTTGAAATGGTTTTGAAAATAACCAGGATTTCCAATGTATAGATTGGAAATGGATTTGAATCGAAATTGTCTTCGGAATATTTCGATGTGGGGTTTTGTGATTATACAGGTATTGTTATGGGAAATTTGAAAGATATATTTATATCGTTATTTCCAATACGATATTTGTTGGTCGTAGAATTTGTATTGAATATAAGCCGATATATTTTCTATTCAGAGCCTTGTATTTAATATCAAATGGTATTTTGGGTTTGTCGTGAATAGCGTCTTCATTAACGCTGTTCTTAAACCCAGTTGAGGAAAAGATTAAATCTTTTTATTTAGATTTAATGAAGTGCACCAATTAAATAATATTTAATTGGAATTGAATTGGTACTGATTTTTGGGTTTATCGTGAACAGTGTTTTAAATAACACTTGTTCTTTAACCCGATAATTAATAGAATGTGATTTTGGGTTGTCGTGAACGGTATCTTCAATAATACTGTTCTTAGACCCAAAGGAGTTAAGAAAATCAGAAACTAACTGGAGATTAGTTAAGCTGAATGGTTTCTGGGGTATTGATCTGATGTTGGTTTCGGCCTTCGGGGTTAATACTTAGGGAATTGCTCACTTGCTAATTTATGGTTAGGGTCTGATTGAAATGTAATGTGATTTTGGGTTTATAGTGAACCGTGTTTCAAATGACACTGATTCTTTAACCCAGTTAAAGATTAAAACTAAGTGGAGTTTTAATGAATCTTTAATTAGATTGAAAAGATCGAGAATGGAGTATCACCAGTTTTGCTCCAGGCGATAGTTAAATCTTTAATTAGATTTGAATGTGAAATGGTAATTGAATTTACTGATAACACCGTGGTGTTAGATATGAAGTATTACCAGTTTTGCTTCATGGGATGAATAGGTTGGGATTGGGAAATAAAATAAATAATTACTTCGGTGTGGTTCGCTAATCCTGACTAGTTTGGAAAACCATAATTTGGTTTGAAATGATATCCACAGGAAGATTAAAGAATAAATTTTAAAGAATTTATCTTTGATAAAATTAATGGGAACCTTTCCCTAAGAACGTGAAATTTAGAAACTAACTGTAGGTTAGCTAAGAAGGATGGTTTCCTGGGTATTGATCTGATGTTGGTTTCTGCCTTCGGGGTTAATATTTGGGGAATTGTTCTCTTGCTAATTTACGGTTAGTGACTGATGAATTGGAATGGGGCGTATGTTGTGTTTGTGTAACATTTGTTTATAATATATGCGGGTTGTTCGGAAAGGCCGGGTTTATACCCATTCTGAATAACCGATTCGACGATAGGTCGAAGATGATGACGGTGGTCGAAGACCGAAAGTCTTCACATCGTTTGGGTGATTACTGATGATCTTGATTGGGCTGTGCACCCAAGATGAGGGAATCAGTTGGTGGTCGTCCAGACGTACTTGGAGATCGACGGATATGCAAGGAAAGTGCTTCCGGTTTCTTTCAGACCTAGAACGGACTTGTAAATGGATGGTGTGTCTGACATTGTATTCCTTTATATTGTATTCATTGATCTCTGCTAAATATATATTTGTTTGGCGGCTGGGAATTTATTCTCTTTCTTAACACCCTTCTCTGAGACCTACGAGCTCAGAGGTTATATATTGGCAGAAATCAGTGGTACGATATGGATTGATAGTGTGCCATGCTGAGATGCAGTGATCCAGACTTTTGTTGAAAAGCAAAGTTTGGTGGATGATGATCAAAGCGCGGCTTTGATATAGCATGGCTTTGTGTATAGCGTTGATTCGCGAGCCTCACACCCCGGTATGGTGGTAAACTGATGGTTTGATCAGTATGCTTTTTAGTGGATGGGCACCTTAGTGGTGTCGTGGATTCGGTCGACCGAGATGAGCTTAGTGCTCAGGGATATATAGAGTAAGCGGTGTTTTCTCTCACTGGGACGTAAGCCGCGGTGATACTCTGGTCCCAAAAGTGCGGATGTGTAGACGGTGTTTTCACTTGTTGGGACGTAAGCCGTGGGGAATTGCATTACGCGATCGATCTTTCGAATCAGGAGCCACCATGATGGAAATCCAATTTCCAATACGTGTATTCCGGTTTTATTTGTAGAGCCTAGTATGGCGACATAGTGGGATGGGGTGCTTATGCCGTCTATGATTGATACTTATGATTTGAAGATATTTTATACAATATGCACTTACAATAGTATCAAATGATTGGTTTTAAACGTATCAAGCATTCTTGGCTATTATAAGGTAAAAACCCTATCCTCCGGCTTGCGTTGCATTGTGTGATGGGACATGGGTCTTATAATAGCTTCGTTTTTCTTTATTTAGCATTGCGCTGTTGTTTTATGCACCGGTATTCTTGGGAGGAAACCCGTTCCATGTTATACAGCGTGGTCCCTTGATTTACCTTACTTTGAAAATAAAGATAAATAACTGTTTTAGTTCTCACACCAGTCCCATGACTGAACTGGAGTTTATTGTTTTAACCTAAACTCTGGGTGACCCTATTTTCGACACGGGCAGCTAGTAGTTTTGGTTTTGCAGATTTATATTCACAGGATCCTGGTTTACAGCTGGAACGATATCCGGAAAGTTTTGTATCCGTATATCTCCTTCAGTTGTGTATTGTATTATTTTCCACTGCTATGTATTTAAATGTAATTTAAATCTCTGATATATCTGTGTAATATTCATTTATACTCTGTATATTCTTGTATTCTGGTGCATTGTTGTATTATACAATGAAATGTTCTTCCGTCTGCGTTATTCTGTGGCTTGTTCTCGAACTATCCGCGCTTTCCTCACCGGGGAAGTTACGGGTTTTCACATCCATCTTAGGCAATTTCTACCTAGGATTTGACAGAACGACCCTTGCATAAACTCCGTCTTAAATTACCTTGATCATGTTTGATTCGCAACGCTAACATCCATTCAGAATGGTTTTCAGATAATGAATCTGATCCCGTTCTCTCCGTATTGACGACGGAAAAATGGTCAATAACTTTGATAGTCGGTGAGTTAACTATCAAAGAAAAACATGTGTGCAAACAACGATATTATTTCCAGATGGAAATTATATCGATCAAACACCATTTATCTCTTTAGTTCATATTTCATCTCCTGTTTCCATATATGCAACATTTTCTATTTTCTAAATTTAGAAAATATACGTTATTAACATTGGGAAACATTTCCATTTCTTGTTTTCTGTATTAGAAAACATTTCTGATTCTTATTTGGAAAAACATTTCCAAAACTCCTATATTTGGATTTAAATAGATGTTTAAATAAAACATCGTTATGCCAACTCAAAACATTACACTGATTAATTAATTTCACTTCGCCAACCTTCACTATCGAACTTTAACCATTCCTTAGTTAAAAATGAAGCCAATCAAGTTGGGGTATAAACCACTCAGATCTTAACTGAACAACATTTCTAATTTCGAAAATAGACAAAGTTCACTTTCTAAATCCTTAACAAACTTCCTTACGTAACTCTCGGATTCTATTTACGAATCCACTTCTTTTACAGAAATTATTTGATTATAAAATTAGTGTTATAATCCCATGCTTCCGAAATATAATAACTTTAGTATAACCTTTATTTATAAATTTGGATAAATAAACAAACAACTAATTTATTTATAATAAATAAATCTTGATTAAAACGGGAAGTGAATAATACTTTCCCGAATTCGATATAATCGAATTTCAACGCATAACTCTCTTTCGAAAAACCTCTATTCGATAACTCCTTTTCGAATAAACTATATTCGATTAACTCCTTCGAATAAACTATTATTCAATAACCTCACTTCGAATAACTAATATTCAATAACCTCACTTCGAATAACTATATTCGATAACCTTCCTTCGAATAACTAATATTCGATAACCTTTCTTTGAATAACTAATATTCGATAACCTTCCTTCGAATAACTAATATTCGATAACCTTTCTTTAAAAAACTAATATTCGATAACTCCCTTAACTCTATTCGAATAAACCATATTCGATTAACTACTTTAACTCCATTCGAATAAACCATATTCGATTAACTCCTTTAACCCTATTCGAATAAACCATATTCAATTAACTCTTATTCGATTAACTAATATTCGACTAACTCTTATTCGAATAACTAATATTCGACTAACTTTTATTCGAATAACTAATATTCGATAACTCTTTTCGAATAAACTATATTCGATTATTCCTTTTTAATTAACTCTATTCGATTTACTCTTATCGATTAACTCTATCAATTAACTCTATTTGATTAATTCTAATTCGATCAACTCTATTCAATTAACTCTATTCAATAACTCTAATCGATAACTCTAATTGATTTACTCTATTCGATTAACTCTCATCGATAACTCAAATTGATAACTCTAATTGATTAACACTATTCGATTAACTCTAATCGATAACTCAATTCAATTAACTCTATCCTTTAACTCTTTTATATCTCGTTAATTCCCTTTTTTAATCCTATTTATTTTCCAAATAAATATTTCTTTTATAATTTATTTATTTTACAAATAAATATTTCCTTTTCAATTCCTTTTTAATTCTATTTGTAAATGTTTTACAAATATTTCCTTTTCAATTCTATTTATAAATGTTTTACAAATATTTCCTTTTCAATTCTATTTGTAAATGTTTTACAAATATTTCCTTTCCAATTCTATTTGTAAATGTTTTACAAATGCTTCCTTCTCAATTCTGTATATTTACTTTCCAAATAATTATTTCTTTTATAATCTATTTATTTTGAAAATGTTTCTTTTTATAAAATCCTTTGATTTTATAAATATTTCTTTTCAATATATCATTTAAAATTTTCTATTTAACATTCCAGTATCACTTATGGTGTTTAACGTACCATATAACAATGATCAATATTTTTTTAACACACATCATCAACAATAGATTATATATCACATCATATATCACCATATATAAAAAACAGTAAAATAAATGTTGAGGAATCCAGTTGGATTCCTCCGACCTGTTTCCCTGCATCCACAGATGTTAACCAATATAATTAACATCAATTTCATTTCAATATGAAATATTCTGATAAACAGAATCAATGTTTGATTAACGATTTATATATATATATATATATATCATTGTCTATAATTTCAAACAATCAATCAGCAATTCAATCAAACAGTCAACACACAGATATCAATCATCATTTATCAGTTCTAAAAATACGTTATAAAAATATGAACTGGTAGAGTTGGTGTGTTTTACTCACTTTGGTAGTTTATTGTTAAATAACGATAAACTATCCTTGATTCAGACGGACGTTTAATTCTGACATAATTTGAGACGAGCTCCATATCACTCCCAGTTAGTTCCATTTTGTAGTGTCCGTCTTTACGATCCCAACGGATCTTGTTTTGTCCAATTCTGATACCATATGATAAAGTTATGAGATTAACAAGTTAACGTATTCTTTAAATTAAATAATAATGCAATTTCATTTTAAACTAATTGGATTAACCTTTCTGAAACGGCCCACACCCACACCTATTCCTCTTTCTTAGCCCACGTGTGAACAGTTATTCTTTTTCCCTGTTTCTGTTCATTCCCGAAGTCTTCCCTTTACCTTTCTTTGTAAAATACGAGCTCCCTCTCTCCTTTACCAAAATTCAAATAGAAACAACAATTGAATCCCTCTTTGAATCCTTCATCAATTAATACCCAACAACTCGCGTTTTAACTTTAAACCGCCTACTCCAGTCCTCCTTCTACTTAAGCAACAGGATACCGTAACCACACTTCTGCCATTAGCGTATCTTTATACCCCTTTCTCTCCTTCATTTCTCATTTAGATCAAAGATGTTGACACTATTTCATCTCCCAAAAATAGTACTTCCACTTAATCATGGTTTATCATAATCAATATACTAATCCTTCTTTCCTCATTTTAAAATCTGCAACCTCCTAAAATAGTACCCATCGACGCCACCCTTACCAAAGTTCACCGAACTGCCTGCAATCACCACCCCGGACTGCCACGACCGAGACCATCCTCCACCTGAAACGCCTAACTATGACAGCTCACCATATTGCTAGAAACGATTCTCAAATCGAAACCTTCTTATAAGATCACCAAACTTAATCACCACAATAGTCCACCAAAACCCCATAAATCAACGCGTCTTGGGCTCTTGAACATAGCGCCATCTCCAGAAAACCCTCCGGTCATCCTTATCGTTGTTGAATAACAGCCCTAGGTTGCGCTCCCTCAACATCGGACAACAGAAAACAAAATCGAACTTAGGGAAATAGGTACAGGGCTAAAGGAAATCCTTCAAGGAATTGAAGTATAAAGGTTTTGTGATTTATAAGATTTTGGAAGGATTTATATGAATTTATGAAGATCGATATATTTTACTGGAAGAGGAAGCTTACGGCGGAAAATGTTTTGACCGAGGAATAAGGTTAGGGTTTAGGATGGGTATGGATATTATATACGATAGTTTTAATATATTTTTATTCGAATATTATATTTATTTTTAAGCAAACACCATATGTAATTATTGTTAAAAATTCCTATAATCACACACGATATCCAAAAATCAGGAAAATGGACATACCACTAGAGTTTGATATTACGGACCTAACGAAACTGGTTTCAGCGAATTCCGACTCCGTTTGCTTACACAACGTATTTTTAACTGTCAAAATACAGACTATTTTTCACATTAAATATCCGTATGGCAACATACTAACTCTAAAAATCACGGAAATTGAAATCTAACAATAATTTAATATTACGGATCCAACAAAATTAGTTTCATCGAAAACGAAGTTCGTTTGCAAAACTGGCTATTTTTAAAGCTCTAAATGACCCATTTAAATATATAAATATATTTAAAAATAATTAAATTAAATATAAATAAATATACATTATGGTATATATATTCACACAAAATATCGTGTAGCTCCAATTGGATTTATAACTCGATATTCAAATCCCGGTAGAATCGATATTCAATTTATATGAAAAATCCTTTTATAATATAAATAAATCATTATAATTTATAAAGGAATTCCATAGCGACTTTTCGATAATTTGATTTGTACATAAATCAAAATCTACACAATGAAATCCCGAGTTTTCTCTTCCATTAGAAAAATATACTTCACCAGCTCCGAACGTTTCTTGTTTCACAGAAATCCGATTTAAAACGGATTCTGTATATTCATTCAAAGTTCGAATCGCCAAATTACGAACTGCCGTGCCATTTCGAGCTCGATTATAACTATAATATAATTTATATGCTCAACCATCGTTAATTAAATATATTGATGATCGTAATTCAATTTTAAACTGACTTATATATTTTGAATTGCCTGATTCACTCAATATTTCCATTTCAACTAATTATGACTATTTCAGAATTAAATATATTATTTAATTATTATATTAATTTATTCCTTATTATTTAATTCTGGTCTGTTTAAATTACCAAACCTTTATTTAAAAATTAAATAAATTGTTTATTATCCATAAAAGTACGAGTCGTTACCGGATTTTAATCAGAAAAACAAAAATATTATTTGCATTAAAATATATCTTCAAAAATCTTTTGACAAAATTAATAGGAATTTTATTATTTTTGTCATGAGACAGATGGGTTTAATAGTAGATTTTGTGATTTAATAAAAGAATGATCAATAATTTTACCTTTTCAGTAATGATAAATGGATCTCCCAAATGGTTCATTCATAGCAGTAGAGGTATAAGGAAAGTGGATCCTTTATCTCCTTACTTATTCTCCATTGTTATGGAGTACTTCTCTGTACAAAAGGAACCTCTTATAATTTAAAATCAATCTTTAATAAGGATAAATTGAATTAAATCAAATTTCTTGACTAACATGTAAAATTGAATACCTAACCAAGCAAACCAAGTTCATTAGGCTTGTTCGGTTGGTTATCGGGTTTAATCGAACTAAAAATAATTCATATTTTATGCTTGGAGTATTCATTTATACTTTGAGATAAAACATAAATTTGTAATCAAAGCATTCTTATGCTTTTTAATAATTTTTTTGACATAGATACGATAAGTAAAATTTATTTAGACTATCGAACTTATGAAAAGTAATCATCATAACAACAATATTTGGATAATGTTATTAATGTTTAGTTAATTTCTAATCCGCTAATCGAACTGGGTTTCTGCGGACCGATTAGAAGCTAATCTAGTTTTAAAATCAAGTCAAGTACAAAAGAATAAACTGCTTTGATTCGTTTATTTGGTTTAATTAAATATTGCATGCCCTATTAGTTAGTGTATGATGAGTTTGATATTGCGTTGCAAATTCAAAGCAATTAATACATGTTTGATGGATTTTGTGTATGTATTTTCGCTATTGATATAATACAACCAACAATGAAGGATCAGAACATAAGATTGCATTTGATGTTGTTGACTTATGCAATGTTCGAAGTTGACATTGGACATTTTGATATTTTAAAATGTTAAAAAGAGCAGTGATGGACAAAATCTTAACTAATGCCTAATACCTTTTGATCAGCAGTTCTTCTTTAGTTTGCATTTGTAATGACCCGCATTGGCGGAGGTATTATGATTAATTTATTTTATTATATAAATGGTGGTTTAGTGAATCTAATGGTCGTGGAATAAAATAATGATGAATATTTAATTAAAATAATAAATTGAATAATATATTTAATTCTGAAATAATCAGAATTGACTGAAATGACGATATGGTGTGAACCGGATCATCTGTGATATTTAATTCAGCTTGAAATTTGAATTTGAATAACGAATATATTTAAACGACGACAGTTTGAACGAGGAATTATAATATAATTATAATCGAGCTTGAAATGGCGCTGCAGTTCGTAAATTGGCGATTCGAACTTCAACTGAATGTACAGGATTCGTTTTAAACCGGATTTCTGTGAAACAAGAAACGTGTGGAGCTGGTGGAGTATATCTTTCTAGTGGAAGAGAAAAGCGATGTTTCGTCGTGTAGATTTTTAGATATGTCCAAATCAAATTTTAAAATAGTCGCTATAGAATCGTTTATCAGCCATAACGGTTATTTCAAAATAACTAGATATCGGGTGTGAATTCAGACAAGGTTCTTTTGAGACATAACGATAAAATAATTTTTAGGATTTTATTGTAATTTTTAATTAATTAAATATACGAATTTTTATTTAGAGTATTTTGCACCATGTAATCAACATTTTGAGGTTTCAAAATATGAGGTAATCTACCGGTATTTTTATATCTCTAGGACCATGGAACATTGCTTAACACAATGGTAGGTTTTATTCTGTCTATGGCAGTTTGTAAAACAAAACAAAAAAAAGGATATATGTTTATATATATGCATATACTGGCAAAGTGGTTAATACATAAAATAACCATAAGAAATTAAACAAAACAAGAGGAGGATAATGCAACCCGATTCATTTAAAACAAGGCCACGTATTCATCTTTTCAGCCTCACAACAAATATCTAATCTTATCCTATATAATAACTTGACACCTTCCCGTAGCCTAAGTATTCCACTTTCTCTGATAAAAAGAAAATATAGGCCACGCATTCCATTCGTTCAAGCCGCCACCAACCTCATTTCCAACGTGAGAAATCCGCACTGAATAATTCCTAAAAAAATGGATAAAACCCAATAAATCTTCAAAGTAGTTTAATCGAGTCCCTATCGCGTTGCTCTTCGAATCTATATATGTTTTAAGGAGTTCGGATCTTACTGATTTCGCAAGTTACAGCAGCATCTTAGGGCTTGAGACTTCGGACTGTTAAATGGATGGATTCGAGGTGTTGAGGTCGTTTTCGAATTCATGGCGTGGAGGCGAGTTGGTTGACAGATTTGGGGGAGTTCTGTTAACAAAGTTGACGCAGGATTGAGCTACTGGGATGGAAGCAAGGTATTCACAAAGGGGAAAATAACCGTAGTCTTTGGTGTTCAGTTCGGTGCAGCGTAGAAGGAAAATGGATCGAATGGAATTCCGGCAATTGCTCTTTGAATCAACGGGTGCTTCATTTGGGATGGGAAGACGATGAGTAGTGGCTTTAAGGTTAACACTTTGATTTGGAGCTTAATTAGTTTAATAATTTATATTTGAATGTGAGTTAATGATAGTGATGTGTTGAGGGAGAGGTCACGGAAATAGCTATCTGGGTAATCGGGTTCAAGCTGGTCATTTAGTTGATGAAACCCTGGTCATTTAGTTGATGAATGCGAGGAGTTTGTGAGGGGCTTTCCGTGTTGGGATTGGTGTAAAGTAGAAGAGGAGCGATGAGGTAAATAAAAGGAGAGAGGGCAGGCGAAGGAGATGAGGTGGGTGATCTAAATTCGTGATTTCATGAACTGTTAGAGGAGTAAGTGGCATCTGAAGTGCGAAAATGGTGAGAGAAGCAAATACTGGAAATGGGAATTCAATATCCTGGTAGAAGACGTTGTGGTGGATGCGGTTGGAAATGGGTTTGGGCAATTGGGCCTATATACGATGGTAAAGCCCAAACAAATATTAATCAAGTTTAATATAAAGTTTCATATGTATTAACTTATAAATGCCATAACCTATTCATACAATATCAGAAAATGACAGAGCAGGATCCAACGGGATCGTATGGGCCTAAGCTACACACGGGAATTGGTTTGAAGCTTGTCTGGATTTATGAAAAAAATATAACACCAGTTCTGAATCAACGACGGTTATTGTTATTCGACGATAAACCGACATTGTGAGTAAATCTCACTAACTTTGAACAGTTTATAATTTCAGGTTATATTTTTAGAACTGTTAGATATTGGCTGATACTGTATGTTGATTGTTTGATTGAACTGCTAGTCAGTTAGTTAAATTTTCTATATTGATTCTGTTTAACAGAATATATCATATAGAACTGAAAAGTGATGTTATCTATATTGTTTAACATCTGTGATGCAGGGAGACAGGTTGGAGGAATCCAACTGGATTCCTCAACATTTATTTTACTGTTTTTCATATATTGTGATATATGATGTGTTATATAATCAGTTATGGATTATGGGTGTTGGAATGATGTTGATCATTTTTATTCGATATTTTAAATATCATAAAAGACCCTGGGATGTAAAAAGAAGTATTCCAATGTATATTGAAATAAAGGAATTTTATAAAATCACAGGATTTTATAAAAGGAATTATTTATAAAACGAACACGGTTTTATAAAAGGGATATTTATTTAGAAAATAAATAGAAGTTATAAATCGGAAACATTTGTAACGATAAATAGAAGTTATAAATAGGAAATATTTGTAACGATAAATAGAAGTTATAAATAGGAAATATTTGTAACGGTAAAAAGAAGTTATAAATAGGGAATTTTTGTAACGGTAAGTAAACGTTATAAAAAGGAAATAGTTGTAACGGAAAACGTAGTTTATCAAAAGAAGTTAATCGATGTTAGTTAATCGATTAGAGAATAAAGTAAAAGGAGTTAATCGATGTTAGTTAATCGATTAGAGAATAAAGTAAAAGGAGTTAATCGATGTTAGTTTAATCGATTAGTGTTAAAGTAAAAGGAGATAATCGATGTTAGATAATCGATGTTAGTTAATCGATTAGAGTTAAAGAATAGGAGTAATCGAATATAGTTTATTCGAATAGAAAGCAAAGGTGCTAATCGATGTTAGTTAAATCGATTAGTGTTAAAGTAAAAAGAGCTAATCGATGTTAGTTAATCGATTTAGAGTTAAAGTAAAAGGAGTTAATAAAATATATTTTATTCGAATAAAGTTAGTAAATCGAATATAGTTTATTCGAATGGGGTTAAGTGAATAGAGTAAATCAAATAGAGATCTATGCGAAGGAGGGTTAAGTAAGGAAGTTAGTAAAAGGAGTTATAAAGTGAACTTTGCCTATTTCAAAGTTAGAAATGTTGTTCAGTTAAGGTCTGAGAGGTAGTTCTACCCCAACTTAATTGGCTTCGTTTTTAACTAAGGAATAGTTAAGGTTCGGCAGTAAAGAAAATGGTTTGAGTTGGCATCGCGATGGTTTGTTAAACATCTGTCTAAGTCCAATGAAGAAGCTTTGGAAATGTTTTCCAAATAAGAAACCAGAAATGTTTTCTAATAAAGAAAACAAGAAATGGAAATGTTTTCCATTGTTAATAACGTATATTTTCCCAATTTAGAAAATAAGGAATATTGAACGTTGGGAAATAGGAGATAAGTAAAATTAATGAATTAAAGAGATAAATGTTAAATGATGTTTGATCGATATAATTTCCATTGGGAAATATTATCGTTGTTTGCACACTTGTTTTTATTCGATAGTTAAATAACAGACTATCGAAGTTTTGACCATTTTAACGTTGTTAATATGGAGAGACCGGTTGGATTATTATCCAAAGAACCACTCTGTATTGGCATAAGCGTTGCGAATCATATATGCCAAAGGAAATTGAAGACGGAGTTATGCAAGGGCTATCCTGTTTACAGAATAGTGCCTTCAGTTCATCCTGTTCCTGGATGACTTGTATGGACGGATGTCTGACAGAGTATTTCCAGACGATCACATATATTGATTTCTCCAACCGTACCAAGAGTGGAAGCGGAGGAGGAAACTTCTTTTAGCTAACACATAATGTATGGTTGAGGACGTCAATCTGTGATTTGATGGATTTGACGATGTGGCATTCAAAGTGAATCTGATGTGATGATAAATCGTAGCTTCTAGCCTCATCATCCGGTAAATGACAGAAATCGGGCAGGCAGCATGGCTAAGTCGGTCGCACCGAAGTAGGGTGTATAATCACCTGATCTAGAGTTTCATTCATTTCTAAAAATCTATTGTTGATGCTGTCCCATTCGGGAAACGGTTGCTGATCCCAACTGTTGGTGATATACATTCGATACACTCAAGCAAAATGAGTGGTCGGTCATGTGTGGTCGGGTTGCAAGATGTTCTTGTTGAACCCAGTGTATTCCTCTCTAGAGGTACACGAGCGAAAGGTGGTTCCATACCTTGTCATAGTTGGAAATCCATTACCCAATACGTGCTTGCGGTTTTGATTGTATACTATATATGTAGAACGTGAGATGAAAGCGTTTCTGCTAGATGATTATATATATACTGTGGTTGATAGACATTATTATAATATCAAAAGGTTTGATATAAAGATATTTTGGATTCTCATAAGGAAAAAAACCCGTTCCGTTATGCGGCGTGGTCTTATGAGATATCTTGTACTTGTTCGAACTGTTTTTAAACTGTTTTACTCACACCAGTCCCATGACTGACCCGGAGTTTACTTTGTTGTTTTCCCTAAACTCTTGGGTGCCTAAATTTGTACGGGCAGTCAAGTAGTCGGAATTTTACAGATACATTGAAGAGCTGGAGTAGGAGGCTTCAGGATCATATAGCTATTGTTATTTCCGCTATGTTGTAAGTGCTGTACTTTGATAATGATATGTATATTCAAGTACCAAGTTTGTATTTCAAAGTTATGTTATGAAATATATTTATTCGTTCCGCTGTGAGATTCGTGTTACTCTGATGTTGTGTTCTTCTTCTTCTTCTATTCTAATTTTCTATCTTATCTTTCCTCACCCTCTAATTTCTTTCACTAATTACCAGGATTTTTCGATGTTTTGGTTATCGACATCGTGCTTATGCCGATAACCAAAGTCGCTCAAAATCCGGGTCGTTACAGTTGGTATCAGAGCTTATGTTAAGAATTACTTGGCTCTGTGGCGTGACTCTGTAGAGATAGGGTTACTAATACCCTAGACTGAGATTGAGTGTATATACACGAGTGAACGTATTTGTTATTGATATAAAAGTTTGTTTTATATTGTGGAGATTCATTGGTTGAGTCGTTTATGAGTTCTGGTCGATCAGTTTGATCCACTGTATCGGTAGGAGTTACTAAACACTTGAATACGATGAACCATCATGGTATGTTTTGAAAGAGGGTAAACGAAATAGTTTACCCAACGCATATTTTGAATATATTGGATATATTGGTTGTGATTATAATCGATTAAGATTATAAATTAAATGGTTATGTAAATAACCAATCAGAATTCATATAAGTAAAATACGTGAAATCAGATGAGTTAAATCAAAAATTTAAACCAGAAATTGAATTAAAACTCTGGAGAATTGGATAAGTGTTTGTAAATGGATTTGGATTAAAAATAAGAAAAATTTAAGATCCTGGGAGATTTTAAATTGTTTTACAAGCAGTGTGAATTATATTTTGAAATGAATTTCAAAGTGGAAATGTTTAAAAATGGTTTTATAGTATTGAACTCACTTCGATCGCTGGAAAATAGATTCTGATGATGACAGCTGCATCATCAGTATTCATTTTCGAGTTGTAAGTGAAGAATTACTACCAGAGATACTGTTTTGAATTTGTTTTGCGAAAGACAAGTTGTGTTGAATTTCAAAATGGGATTTCAAATATAGAATTTGAATTTTTAAATAGGTTTGAAATATTAACTTGTTTTAAAGGAAATAAAACAAGAAGTTCCTTTATAAACAAAGTTTATAAAAAGTTCTTTTATAAACGAAGTTTATAAAATGAAGTGAAGAGAATTATCATTGGATAATTCGGAAATAAAAATACAAGTGTGAAATTGAAAGGGAAATCTATTTTCGAAAGGTAGAAATATCGATTTCAAAAGAAATTGAAATCGAGACTTATGAAAAGAATGAATAAAGAAAGTTTGAAAAGGAATTTGAAGAAAGGAAGTTCAAATATAGAAATTGAATATAGAAATTCAAAGGGAGTTTGAATATATGAAATTCAATGGAAGTGAAATGAAATTTGAATAAAGAAGATTCAAATAGAATTGAAATGAAATTCAAATATAGAATTTGAATAAGGAAATTGAAACGAAATTCAAATATAGAAATTGAATAGAATTAACTAAGTCGAGAGGAATTAGTTAATCGAGTTTTGAAGTTGAAGTTGAACTTTGAAAGGTGGATTGGATTTGTAAATGGATATTCGAAATCAAATATAGAACATAAAATTGAAATGGAATTCAATTAGTGGATAAACAAGTTAAACCTATATTTGAACATGTAAATTCAAATAAAAAGGTGAAATGGGCTAACCAGTAATTTGAAAATCGCTTAACAAACTAAGTTAAAATGATTGGATTAAGTTGAAATGATTTAGAAATGTATAAATATACATGAGGTAGGTATGGATAAGGTATAAAGGTTTATAAATAGATTGCTCGACAAAAGGTATGTATTTAATTCACATATGAGATTTTATGCGCCGTATCGGCTAGCCGCTTGGCTTTTTTTTTCTTTTGGATTGGTGAGGGCCATGGGAGGCTATTTGAAATATCCCGATGCTCCTAGTACAAAGGAGGTTATGGCGAATTTTTCCGAGAATTTAAGAAGTTAGAATATTTTTAAGATAATTTGATAGTTAGAAATCAACGTATCGATATATATATAGAAGTCGATAAGGAAACGAACTTAGAAATAGAATAGTATAATCAAAAAGGAAGATAGGAATAAAATCTAGTAAGAATAGAAAGAGAACTTTATATGTGTTTAAAAGTGAAGAATTAGTTGTATTGTATTTGATTATTCGAGTAAGTAGTCATATCTGTTTTGACGTTATAAATGTTATTCAATCAAGGTCTGAGAGGTAGTTATACCCCAACTTGATTGATTTCATTATTAACAAATAAATAGTAAGATTTCAGGCTCGAAGATCAATGTTGAACAAGAGTTAGTTGAATATAGTATTTGGATTGTCGTAACGATGTTTTACACAACATCTGTTTTAACCCAAATAAGTGTAAGCTGGGAAATAGAATAATAAATATTTCCTAAGTATAGAAATGAACGAGATTGGAAGAGAGATAAGAAATTGGAATATTTTCCAATTATAAATAGCATATATTTTCTAAAGTTTAGAAAATAAAGGAAGGCGATATCCAAAAATGTTTTCCCAATAACATAAAAGGCCAATATGGTTATTGAAAATATTTGGTTAACAAATATTGATAAAGGAACAGAGAAGTGATTTAACTAATGGAATATTGATTAAGGGCTCAGTGGCATGTTCAAAAAGGAAAATTTGATTTTTGAAAAGAGTAAACAGTTTGAAAACTCCAGGGGAAGACTGTTTGAATTAAAAACAAATTTAACAGAAATTTGTGAAAACAAAATCGAATCAAAGTAAAGCCAGTAAAGTGGTAACTGAAGTTGAATTGTAATCGAATAAGATTGGATGTGTGAAATTAAAATCCGAAATGGTATTGGATTGAGGAGTTAAGGAATTAAAAATCAAGAATTTGACTTGAGTGAAATGAGATTTGGCTTGGATATAAGCGAATGGTTGTGTGGTGGATAAAAGAAGATGGGGATTTGATGGGGACGACCCTAGTATCCGCTGAATTGATAACAGGTGGAAAGGATATAATGATATGCCGACAAAAGGTACCAATTTATAATATATACTGGGTATGAGATTTTTTTATGAGCCGAATAGGCAAGCCGCTTGGCTGTTTGATTTTCTTTTGGGATGGAGATGGCCCAGAGAGGCGAGTTGGAGTTTGACCGATTGACCAGTACAAAGGAGGTGCTGACGAAATTTTTTGAAGGGTTAAGGCGTTAGAAAATTTTCAGGATTTTTGAAAATTTTCGTTGATAAGAATTGATTAATAATTTAATCGAAATTAAATTGGTTCAGTTGAAACTGAAGTTAAGAAGTGAAAAAATATGTTCTAACCAGTCGATAGGGTCGTCCTCTACCTTCTAGCAATTTCGAGGACGAAATTATTTTAAGTGGGGAAGATTGTAATGACCCGCATTGGCGGAGGTATTATGATTAATTTATTTTATTATATAAATGGTGGTTTAGTGAATCTAATGGTCGTGGAATAAAATAATGATGAATATTTAATTAAAATAATAAATTGAATAATATATTTAATTCTGAAATAATCAGAATTGACTGAAATGACGATATGGTGTGAACCGGATCATCTGTGATATTTAATTCAGCTTGAAATTTGAATTTGAATAACGAATATATTTAAACGACGACAGTTTGAACGAGGAAATATAATATAATTATAATCGAGCTTGAAATGGCGCTGCAGTTCGTAAATTGGCGATTCGAACTTCAACTGAATGTACAGGATTCGTTTTAAACCGGATTTCTGTGAAACAAGAAACGTGTGGAGCTGGTGGAGTATATCTTTCTAGTGGAAGAGAAAAGCGATGTTTCGTCGTGTAGATTTTTAGATATGTCCAAATCAAATTTTAAAATAGTCGCTATAGAATCGTTTATCAGCCATAACGGTTATTTCAAAATAACTAGATATCGGGTGTGAATTCAGACAAGGTTCTTTTGAGACATAACGATAAAATAATTTTTAGGATTTTATTGTAATTTTTAATTAATTAAATATACGAATTTTTATTTAGAGTATTTTGCACCATGTAATCAACATTTTGAGGTTTCAAAATATGAGGTAATCTACCGGTATTTTTATATCTCTAGGACCATGGAACATTGCTTAACACAATGGTAGGTTTTATTCTGTCTATGGCAGTTCGAAAAACAAAACAAAAAAAAGGATATATGTTTATATATATGCATATACTGGCAAAGTGGTTAATACATAAAATAACCATAAGAAATTAAACAAAACAAGAGGAGGATAATGCAACCCGATTCATTTAAAACAAGGCCACGTATTCATCTTTTCAGCCTCACAACAAATATCTAATCTTATCCTATATAATAACTTGACACCTTCCCGTAGCCTAAGTATTCCACTTTCTCTGATAAAAAGAAAATATAGGCCACGCATTCCATTCGTTCAAGCCGCCACCAACCTCATTTCCAACGTGAGAAATCCGCACTCAATAATTCCTAAAAAAATGTATAAAACCCAATAAATCTTCAAAGTAGTTTAATCGAGTCCCTATCGCGTTGCTCTTCGAATCTATATATGTTTTAAGGAGTTCGGATCTTACTGATTTCGCAAGTTACAGCAGCATCTTAGGGCTTGAGACTTCGGACTGTTAAATGGATGGATTCGAGGTGTTGAGGTCGTTTTCGAATTCATGGCGTGGAGGCGAGTTGGTTGACAGATTTGGGGGAGTTCTGTTAACAAAGTTGACGCAAGGTTGAGCTACTGGGATGGAAGCAAGGTATTCACAAAGGGGAAAATAACCGTAGTCTTTGGTGTTCAGTTCGGTGCAGCGTAGAAGGAAAATGGATCGAATGGAATTCCGGCAATTGCTCTTTGAATCAACGGGTGCTTCATTTGGGATGGGAAGACGATGAGTAGTGGCTTTAAGGTTAACACTTTGATTTGGAGCTTAATTAGTTTAATAATTTATATTTGAATGTGAGTTAATGATAGTGATGTGTTGAGGGAGAGGTCACGGAAATAGCTATCTGGGTAATCGGGTTCAAGCTGGTCATTTAGTTGATGAAACCCTGGTCATTTAGTTGATGAATGCGAGGAGTTTGTGAGGGGCTTTCCGTGTTGGGATTGGTGTAAAGTAGAAGAGGAGCGATGAGGTAAATAAAAGGAGAGAGGGCAGGCGAAGGAGATGAGGTGGGTGATCTAAATTCGTGATTTCATGAACTGTTAGAGGAGTAAGTGGCATCTGAAGTGCGAAAATGGTGAGAGAAGCAAATACTGGAAATGGGAATTCAATATCCTGGTAGAAGACGTTGTGGTGGATGCGGTTGGAAATGGGTTTGGGCAATTGGGCCTATATACGATGGTAAAGCCCAAACAAATATTAATCAAGTTTAATATAAAGTTTCATATGTATTAACTTATAAATGCCATAACCTATTCATACAATATCAGAAAATGACAGAGCAGGATCCAACGGGATCGTATGGGCCTAAGCTACACACGGGAATTGGTTTGAAGCTTGTCTGGATTTATGAAAAAAATATAACACCAGTTCTGAATCAACGACGGTTATTGTTATTCGACGATAAACCGACATTGTGAGTAAATCTCACTAACTTTGAACAGTTTATAATTTCAGGTTATATTTTTAGAACTGTTAGATATTGGCTGATACTGTATGTTGATTGTTTGATTGAACTGCTAGTCAGTTAGTTAAATTTTCTATATTGATTCTGTTTAACAGAATATATCATATAGAACTGAAAAAGTGATGTTATCTATATTGTTTAACATCTGTGATGCAGGGAGACAGGTTGGAGGAATCCAACTGGATTCCTCAACATTTATTTTACTGTTTTTCATATATTGTGATATATGATGTGTTATATAATCAGTTATGGATTATGGGTGTTGGAATGATGTTGATCATTTTTATTCGATATTTTAAATATCATAAAAGACCCTGGGATGTAAAAAGAAGTATTCCAATGTATATTGAAATAAAGGAATTTTATAAAATCACAGGATTTTATAAAAGGAATTATTTATAAAACGAACACGGTTTTATAAAAGGGATATTTATTTAGAAAATAAATAGAAGTTATAAATCGGAAACATTTGTAACGATAAATAGAAGTTATAAATAGGAAATATTTGTAACGATAAATAGAAGTTATAAATAGGAAATATTTGTAACGGTAAAAAGAAGTTATAAATAGGGAATTTTTGTAACGGTAAGTAAACGTTATAAAAAGGAAATAGTTGTAACGGAAAACGTAGTTTATCAAAAGAAGTTAATCGATGTTAGTTAATCGATTAGAGAATAAAGTAAAAGGAGTTAATCGATGTTAGTTAATCGATTAGAGAATAAAGTAAAAGGAGTTAATCGATGTTAGTTTAATCGATTAGTGTTAAAGTAAAAGGAGATAATCGATGTTAGATAATCGATGTTAGTTAATCGATTAGAGTTAAAGAATAGGAGTAATCAAATATAGTTTATTCGAATAGAAAGCAAAGGTGCTAATCGATGTTAGTTAAATCGATTAGTGTTAAAGTAAAAAGAGCTAATCGATGTTAGTTAATCGATTTAGAGTTAAAGTAAAAGGAGTTAATAAAATATATTTTATTCGAATAAAGTTAGTAAATCGAATATAGTTTATTCGAATGGGGTTAAGTGAATAGAGTAAATCAAATAGAGATCTATGCGAAGGAGGGTTAAGTAAGGAAGTTAGTAAAAGGAGTTATAAAGTGAACTTTGCCTATTTCAAAGTTAGAAATGTTGTTCAGTTAAGGTCTGAGAGGTAGTTCTACCCCAACTTAATTGGCTTCGTTTTTAACTAAGGAATAGTTAAGGTTCGGCAGTAAAGAAAATGGTTTGAGTTGGCATCGCGATGGTTTGTTAAACATCTGTCTAAGTCCAATGAAGAAGCTTTGGAAATGTTTTCCAAATAAGAAACCAGAAATGTTTTCTAATAAAGAAAACAAGAAATGGAAATGTTTTCCATTGTTAATAACGTATATTTTCCCAATTTAAAAATAAGGAATATTGAACGTTGGGAAATAGGAGATAAGTAAAATTAATGAATTAAAGAGATAAATGTTAAATGATGTTTGATCGATATAATTTCCATTGGGAAATATTATCGTTGTTTGCACACTTGTTTTTATTCGATAGTTAAATCACAGACTATCGAAGTTTTGACCATTTTAACGTTGTTAATATGGAGAGACCGGTTGGATTATTATCCAAAGAACCACTCTGTATTGGCATAAGCGTTGCGAATCATATATGCCAAAGGAAATTGAAGACGGAGTTATGCAAGGGCTATCCTGTTTACAGAATAGTGCCTTCGGTTCATCCTGTTCCTGGATGACTTGTATGGACGGATGTCTGACAGAGTATTTCCAGACGATCACATATATTGATTTCTCCAACCGTACCAAGAGTGGAAGCGGAGGAGGAAACTTCTTTTAGCTAACACATAATGTATGGTTGAGGACGTCAATCTGTGATTTGATGGATTTGACGATGTGGCATTCAAAGTGAATCTGATGTGATGATAAATCGTAGCTTCTAGCCTCATCATCCGGTAAATGACAGAAATCGGGCAGGCAGCATGGCTAAGTCGGTCGCACCGAAGTAGGGTGTATAATCACCTGATCTAGAGTTTCATTCATTTCTAAAAATCTATTGTTGATGCTGTCCCATTCGGGAAACGGTTGCTGATCCCAACTGTTGGTGATATACATTCGATACACTCAAGCAAAATGAGTGGTCGGTCATGTGTGGTCGGGTTGCAAGATGTTCTTGTTGAACCCAGTGTATTCCTCTCTAGAGGTACACGAGCGAAAGGTGGTTCCATACCTTGTCATAGTTGGAAATCCATTACCCAATACGTGCTTGCGGTTTTGATTGTATACTATATATGTAGAACGTGAGATGAAAGCGTTTCTGCTAGATGATTATATATATACTGTGGTTGATAGACATTATTATAATATCAAAAGGTTTGATATAAAGATATTTTGGATTCTCATAAGGAAAAAAACCCGTTCCGTTATGCGGCGTGGTCTTATGAGATATCTTGTACTTGTTCGAACTGTTTTTAAACTGTTTTACTCACACCAGTCCCATGACTGACCCGGAGTTTACTTTGTTGTTTTCCCTAAACTCTTGGGTGCCTAAATTTGTACGGGCAGTCAAGTAGTCGGAATTTTACAGATACATTGAAGAGCTGGAGTAGGAGGCTTCAGGATCATATAGCTATTGTTATTTCCGCTATGTTGTAAGTGCTGTACTTTGATAATGATATGTATATTCAAGTACCAAGTTTGTATTTCAAAGTTATGTTATGAAATATATTTATTCGTTCCGCTGTGAGATTCGTTTTACTCTGATGTTGTGTTCTTCTTCTTCTTCTATTCTAATTTTCTATCTTATCTTTCCTCACCCTCTAATTTCTTTCACTAATTACCAGGATTTTTCGACGTTTTGGTTATCGACATCGTGCTTATGCCGATAACCAAAGTCGCTCAAAATCCGGGTCGTTACAGCATTCCATGTTTAACTTTAGACAAGCTTAGAAATGAATAAATATCTAACTTCTTGTGTTTAGAGGTGCTTTGAATATTTAGAAATGAACAAATATCTAACCGACTTCTTGTGTTTAGAGGTCTTCTGATCTACTTATATGCGTCATGTCCTCTTGGCGCGATTGACGTTTGTGAAAGTTGGTGCAACATTGCTCACAAAAATGGATGATATTTTATTTTGCCTACTTATATGCCTCGCAACATTTTTGGGCCATCAGCCAATCGCCTATTTTCTCAATAGTCACTTCTGAATTCCCGCCATTTCTATTCAAGTTTTCCTAATCGCATGCGAAAAGGCGAATACACGATGCCAGCACCCGCTGCCAGCTCTACCGCTGGAGAAAAGCAACAGAAACCCTAATGCAAATCGAGATCATAAACTAAGAAAAAAGGATTTCAGAAACTGCATGAGCTAACAGTTACTAAGTGAAGATCAAGGCAGGGATTCTTTTACTGATTCAATTGAATAGCTTGGGCCATATTTATTTCCCTGCGAGTGAGTTCCGTATTTGGTTATGGGTTTTGTCACTTTTGCGTTGAACTTAATTTTTTTTTTAGTTGGTCATGCTGCTGAAGAAGCACTTAATGTTGTGAGGGAATCATTTGACTCTAGAAAGGTTAATTTCTGAATTTGCAGAGTCATACCTTTATAATGAAGTTTTTAGTTAGTTGATGACAATTCATAAGACCCACCACACACTGTTGGAGTAAATTTTAGGAATTGAATTATGTACATTGACATTTTTCGGTAATAGCTTTAGTACAAACTATTGTTTGTTTGGAAACTGAGAAACATCACTACATGTTACTTCAGCCAGCTCGCTTCTTGGATGCGAGTGATTTGGATACATAATTACTAGAGATATTAACTATGATTATCACTTTTGTAAATGCTGTTTCTTTCTCATTATGTTAGCATATGTAAATATAAGGCATAAAAGCAAAACTGGTAAAATTTCAGTGCATGAACATTCAATAAGGGGCTGGATTGTTGAATTCAAGTATGCGATAACAATTGTAGAAAGGTACGCTAATCATAGATGTTTGTTAACGTGGCGATAAAGAACTTTATGAAACGACTAAAAATTTAAAATTCAAGAATGCGAACTTCAGTTGATACTTTTTTCAGAAAAAAGGCACACTTTGTTGACAATGGGAAAATTTAGATGCCATTGCCATTGCAAGGGATCGAACCCGGGTCACTCGCGTGACAGGCGAAAATACCCACCACTAAAATCAGAATCGGAAAATTTTCTTGGATAAACATTCATTAAGGGTCTGGATTGTTGAATTCAAGTATGCGATAACAATTGTAGAGAGGTAAACTAATTGCAGATGTTTGTTAACGTTACCAGGGATCAAGCCCTGGTCACCCGCGTGATAGGCGGGAATACTCAGCACTATACTACAACGACAGTGGTGCTCATGAAGTTGAAGCAACACAACTAACCTAAATCATAATCATACAAAAATATCTTTTCAGTTTCTTTTAAAAGGGTAATTTTGTATTTGAACTGCTATGCATTCAGTTCTCAAAAGATACCTTAATCAAGTTTGGTGGTCCCTTGATCATAAAAATTATATCAACTTTTATTCAATACCAATTCTCGTAATCAACGAATATTATAACTTATAAGTGGAGTAACGATATAAATATCTTTCAAATTCCTTAAATGGTATATGTCTAAACAATGGAATACAACATTAAATATCCGAGGATTATTTCTATCCAAATTCAATAAACTTAAATTTGGAAAACTCTTTCCTTAATCAAAAGATTTATTAATATATCCTTTATTTATAATTGATAAACCAAATAACTTAAATTTATTAGGTTAAGGATGATGCTATTAAAGAAATCGTCCACAACAACCTGAAACTAGCTGATAAAAAAATAGAAATCATATCGGCTCAAAATATCATTCGATTTAAAGTTGGAAACTTTATTTCATTTAAAACGTAAATTTTCAAAACATCGTTTTACTGTATTTTTACTATATTCGGTTAGTTTGGCAGAAAAACTCCAAAATCGAATTATAGTTCAAAACTTCATACTTCTTGCCCGAATCACTTTAAAATCATTTAATATTTTTTTCTTCATATTTTTAATAATTTTTATGAAGTTGTTTATAACGGTTTCCAATTGCCCGAATCAAAAAGCAAATGTTTCTCGTTACGAGAAAACCCGATTTAATTTGCATTAGTTAGTTTGTGGTCGAAATTCGCTAATTGCTGCACCGCAACTAGCCTTTTCAGACCATTTATAATTTAAAATAAAAACTCATTCGATTAGCTTTTAATATTTTTATAAAACTTTATAAATTATATACACATTCGTTTAAAAACAACATTTGCATGTTTTTCAATTTCGAATTCAAATATAAAACCTATAAATTGAAATTTGAAATTCTATTTCTATTGGAAACTATTATTATTAAAATGCAAATGTTTCTCTTTTCGAGAAAATCCAATTTAATTTTGCATTAGTTAAAACCATTTGAAGTTTATGGTCGAAATTCGCGGACCGCAAATGCGACTAGCCTTATTCAGAACATATTATAATTTAAAATTAAAACTCATCTGATTAGCTTCTAATATTTTTATAAATTTTTATAAATTATATATATTCATTTAAAAACAATGTTTTCAAGTTTTTCAACTTCGAATTCAAATATAAACCAGAAGTGAATATTATAATACTGTTATTTTTCCAAATTAAATCTTTTGAAATCCAAAATTTGCAAAAATCAAATCAAACGTTATATCAAGTTAATGGAACAATCAATTTGAATTTAAAACACCGTTTATATAGATAACTCAAATTTAATTTTGAATTTACTATTCAAAATCGTTGTTACTAAACGACCAAACCATACATGCACATGTTATTAGTTCATAAAGGCATATTATTAATTTACAATTTATTCATTTTATTTAAACTACTAACTTTTGTATTTTTAATGTTAAATAGTATAACAAAAACGATCATACATGATTGACCACCATTTACTATATATTAAATGGGTGCTCTTTTACTACCCAAATCTAATGTGGGAGGTCTTAGGCATAAATTAAATGCGTAACAGGTGTAAAGACACGAGGTTAGGCTCTTTTGTGGTGTAAGACTGCCCGGTCCCGCTCGGCAAATCCAGCTGCCACAAATGCATGTCTAATGTGGGAGGTCTTTACAAGGTTACGGTGTTAATGAATTAAGAAACAATTAACCAGATAAACATGTAGTGGGACATGAGGGGGTTAAGTGGGTGCCTTGGGTGGCATGTGGAATTCAGAGGATGCCTTAGGTGGCATTTGAAATACGATTAGATGCACTTAACCAAAATTGAAACATGTAAGTGAACATGAATAAGAAGAGAGTTAAGTGGGATGTACTAGAGGGGACCAACCTTAGGTGGATAGCTTGTGTCAAGTAATGGGGGCCCGTTTCAACCAGTAACCCATACGTATATTTGTGGGCTCGAGCCAAGTCGAGGACGGGACATGCATACTGGGCTAGACTGTAAGAGGCCAAAACGGTTAGCGGTGGCAATGCAAGTCCAACGGGTTCATATGCGTGTGTGGGCCCGGGCTGGTAGGTAAGACGTTGTTGCATCATGTAGGTATAAGCCGTTCATCATTGGTGGTATCGGGTTGTCACTTTGGGGAGTGATACACCCCACTGTGGGGCCAGCACAGGTATCTACGAGTTAGGGAGCCGATCGCATAGGGGTAGTGGGTACACCTAGCGGAGATAGGGGCAGGCGACACCTATGAAGGCAACTAGGGGTACACGAAACTACCATTATCATTATTTGGTTTTGTAGGCGGGATCAACCTTTAGAGTGACTAGTGGTGGTGTAGTATAGTAATTATCTTATAGTGGTTTATTTGCGCTTTAATGTTATCTTAGTTCAACCTTATTTCCTTGTATACTCTGCCATACTCAATTGTTCACAGTCATTTCCTTATTTTCCAACTTATGCCTTAACCTAGTTATTTTGGTAATTATATTGTTAAAGTTATTGCACTCGCCAGACTTTATGTCTGACCCCCTTTGTTTCCTCCTCTTTTCTTCCTTCCCCCCTCCCCCAGGTGCTCAGGTTGGAACTAGCACCGGTGGAGCTTGATTTTGGATAGTTGTATCTCTGCTTTTAGAAGTTGCTTGGATCGCTGAAGTAAAGTTCAGCCTCTCTTATTTATGGCTATTTTGTACTGGAGTTATGTCTTTCAATTTATGTTCTTTGAGCTGGTCAAGATGGATACCAAGTACTTTGACTCTGATTTTGATGATGTAATCAAACTTATGTATTTTCCGCTGCAATGAAATAAAGTTTTAAAGTTTTAGTACTGTTTATATCTGTCTTGTTGTTAAGTTTCTGTTCTATACATACTTAAAATGCTCCATGAAAGTTAATGCATTCCCTTTGTGAGTGACATTAATGGACGTGGGGTGTTACAAATGCGGAATGGAACGTTAAGGCAAAACTTACACTAGAGGGGGGATGAATAGTGTTTTTAAGAAATTAAACAAAATCTAAAACTTATATGATTTACTATATGAATCACACACCACAGAGATAATCAATGACACATAATCAAACATAAGCATTGAAATAAACAGGAATAAAATGCATAAAAGGAAAGAACACACCGAATTTTATACTAGTTCATATTACTCCTACGTCCAGTCCCATGCAACGCTGGATTATGCAGTGTTTTATTACTATATCAATATCCAAGTACCACACCCTTGATTTCACTGCCACAAGGTTACCACTATTTCCAAACTCCCTTGATCAAGTATAATTCCCTTGATTTCATGGCTACAAGGTTGACACTGCTCCCTTTCCTTGATTTCAAGGCTAAAAGGAACGCACCTTTCCCAAACACTTCCCAAACGATTACAACAACCCTATAACTCTTCAACAACACTTTGATTCAGAGACTAATGAGTAGAGAGTAAGAAGAAAAGAAGTTCTATATAAATTGAATTGGAATCGGCAGCGTATAAGTGTAGAAATCATAAAAATATGAAATAATAATGGAGGAATGAAAAGGGATGAAGACGGAGAAGAAGAATGATGAAATAAATTTGAAATCAACCTCTATTTATAAGATTTGAAAGGTTGCAACGCTTCTGGAAGGTTACAAATGGTAAAGGGACACTTCCTTTTAGAAATGAAAATATGACAGTTATATGTCGACATGGCCACATATATATGTCGAAATATGTCTTTGTAAATTTGAAATTTGAATAGGTTTCAAGTATTTTAATATATATACAATCCTTGAAATTCTTGAATTAAAACATAGTGATATAAGTAAGTATTATAAAGTAGAAAATCATATAAAATCATAAACATAAATTGTATAATCATATTTATAAAATTATAGAGTTTAAAACTATATAAATATAAAAGTATAAAAGTATACAACTATATAAATATATAAAAACTTATAGTCTTCAAAATCTCAAGTATAAAATCAAAGGTAAGATAGAAAAACTTAATTTGAGTAGAATTTGAAAATAGAATTTGAAATTTGAAAATCGGAATTTGAATTTGAATTTGAACACGGAGAGATATTAATAGTCTTACATAAATTAGACTCTATTACTATATTTATCTTAAACTGTTGAACTGAAATCTTTATTACTCACGAGTCTTGAATCTTCTCTGAATTCTGGATTTATTGAATTTCTAAAACTGTACAGTCTTAAGTATTAATTCTTATATACAAATCATGCATATATGTGTGTGTACATATATATATATTCTAGATAGATATGTTAGTATATATTTTCTTATCAATTAATATTGAAATAAGGTTATTGTCATCAAAACTCCATTCTTCAGCAATTTTTCACTTAAACTCCTCGAATAACGCTCGAATACACTCAAATTCACCCATACTTGGGTTTTAGGGTAGAAAGCTAGGATTTTTAAGGGTGTTTGGGCTTGAAGAGGCAAGGGGCCCCAAGGAATGGCTAGCCAGAGGGAAAATTCGCAAGGTAGTGAGGTGGTATGGACTAGCGTGGGGCGCAGGATCCACTAGGAGGTGGTTGGTGGAGGTTGTACTTAGTTTAGGGTTTAAAAGGTAGAGATTTGAAAATAAAATGGGAATTGGAGTTTTTGGACAAGGGGAAGGGGTCCACGATGGAGTGAGGCTTAAAGGAGGTGGTGGGGCGTCGGCGCCTGGCTGTGGTGGCGGTGACAGGCGGAGGAGGGCAGCGATGTGTGACGGCAAGAAATTTCGCTCGGTCCAAATCAATCGCTAAACCGATCCAGGCCGTTCGAAACGCCCTATCGTTGAGAACACGACAAAATCAGAACACATACAGAAGAACATTTCATTGTATATTACAACAACGCATCAGATTACAAGCCTATACAGAGTATAAACGAATATTACACAGAAATATCAGAGATTTAAATTACATTTAAATACATAGCAGCGGAAAAATAAAACAATACACAACTAGAAGGAGATATACGGATACAAAGCTTTCCGGATATCGTTCCAGCTGTAAACCAGGATCCTGTGAATATAAATCTGCAAAACCAAAACTACTAGCTGCCCGTGTCAAAATAAGGGCACCCAGAGTTTAGGTTAAAACAATAAACTCCAGGTCAGTCATGTGACTGGTGTGAGAACTAAAACAGTTAATCTTTATTTTAAAGTTAGGTAAATCAAGGGACCACGCCGTATGACACGGAACGGGTTTCCTCCCAAGAATACCAGTGCATAAAACAACAGCGCAATGCTAAATAAAGAAAAATGAAGCTATTATAAGACCCAGGTCCTATCACACAATGCAACGCAAGCCGGGGGATAGGGTTTTTACCTTATAATAGCCAAGAATGCTTGATACGTTTAAAAGAAATCATTTGATACTATTATAAGTGTATAGTGTATAAAACAACTTCAAATCATAGGTATCAATCATAGGCGACATGAGCGTCCCATGCCACTATGTCGCCATATATAGGTTTACAAATAAAACCGCAAAGTCACGTATTCGGAAATTGGATTTCCATCTATGAACCGAGGCAAAAGATAGTCCTCACCGACTTCGAGACAATCTAGCCCATGTTTCAGGCAAGTACTCAGTCAAGCCTTGGAGCGACAGGGCCTGTCCACCGATGTGGATTAAAATGCCTGAACACTACGTTTCCCCGCCCTTTGGGGCGTAAATGAGCCAACAAATTACTCCATCGGACCCGGATCGTCCGATCAAACCGAGGCGCCTCGCAACAGCAACAACCACATAAGTCAAACTCGTCAGGGCGTGTAAAACCACTGACGCCACTTTTTAGCTAGAAGGAAACGCATGCCCTCCCTGAGGTCCGTCTCCCGTTTCTGGTTCATACCGGGTGTGAAACTCGCGAATTCACGTTACACAAAGCTGTGCCACACAGGCTGTGCTTTGATCATCACCACAAGACTTTGCTTTTCAACAGAAGCCTCGATCTATTGCCACTTAGGCATGCCACACAGGCAATTCACTCTATGTGTTTGATATCCATCAGTATATAACCCCTGAGCTCGTATGTCTCAGAGAAGGGCGTTAAGCAAGAGAATAAATTCTCCGCCGCCAAACAGATATATATTTAATAGAAATCAATCACACAGACTAAAATCCAATGTCAGACACACAGTCCATTTACAAGTCCGTTCTGGGTCTGAACGAAACCGGAGGCACCTAGTACCCCGCATATCCATCGATCTCCAAGCACGTCTGGACGATCACTAACTGTTTCCATCTTCTTGGGTGTACAGCCCAATCAAGATCATCAGTAATCACCCAAACGACGTGAAGACTTCTGGTCTTCGACCATCGTCTTCATCTTCGACACCACGTCGAATCAGTTATCCAGAATGGGACAAACCCGGTCTTTCTGAATAACTCGCGTATATATTATAAAAGTGTTACGCAAACACAACATACGCCTCATTCCAATTCAGAATATTCTTTTATTCAAATATTCCCATAATTTGGGAAAAATTCCCATTAATTTTATCCAAGATAAATTCTTTAAATTTATTCTTTAATCTCCTTTGAATATCAATTCAAACTAGTCGGGATTAGCGAACCACACCGAAGTAATCATTTATTTTATTTCCCAATCCCAACCTATTCATCCCATGAAGTAAAACTGGTTATACTTCATATCTAACACCACGGTGTTATCGGTAAATTCAATTACCATTTCACGTTCAAATCTAATTAAAGATTTAACTATCGCCTGGAGCAAAACTGGTGATACTCCATTCTCGATCTTTTCAATCTAATTAAAGATTCATTAAAACTCCACTTAGTTTTAGTCATTATCTGGGTTAAAGAATCAGTGTCATTTAAAACACGGTTCACGATAAACCCAAAATCACCTTCCATTAATTATCGGGTTAAAGAACGAGTGTTATTTAAAACACTGTTCACGATAAACCCAAAAATCAATATCAATTCAATCCCAATTAAATATTATTTAATTGGTACACTTCATTAAATCTAAATAAAAAGATTTAATCTTTTCTCAACTGGGTTCAAGAACAGTGTTAGTGAAGACACCATTCACGACAAACCCAAATCACATTTGATATTAAACACAAGGCTCTGAATAGAAAATATACCGGCTTATATTCAATATCAAATTCTACGATTAACAAATATCGTATTGGAAATAACGATATATATATATCTTTCAAATTCCCATAACACTATCTGTATCATCACGAAATCCAACATCGAAATATTCCGAAGACAATTTCGATTCAAATCCATTCCAATGCAATCATTGGAAATTCTGGTTATTTTTAAAACCCTTTTCACTTTCAATTTATTTATTTAAAAATAAATAGAATTATCATTCTAGTTCAAAACTAGTTCATTTCGATAAAAATCTGTTTTTATCTTTTCAAACATGGAGTTTTTCATCCCAATTCTTCACAAATTATTTCTTATGATTTTACACAAATTATTACTATTTTTAATAATTTTATCAAGGCCCGTACAGTCGATTTCCACCAATGGCCATCGAACTGCACTTACAGCGACCTTTTTCAAACTTGATTTGGACGTATCTCCAAATCCAACCGTTAGATTTCAAATTTCTAATATTCGTTAGAAAGCTCTTTTCGATACGAACCCAACGGTTCCGGTTTCAGGAGAATCCGACGGTCGGATCTCCCGTAATGTCCGTTTGAAATAAATGGTCGAAATTCGCGAACTGCCGCGGCGCGGCGCGTTCTATTCAGGCCATTATATTATATATATAATATATATAATATATACTTCGTCGATTTCTATTTAAAACGAATTATATAAATAGTTTTAAATTCGTTTCAAAAGCAATTTCAACTTCCTTTTCAATTCAAATCAAAATTGAATTCTTCTTTATAAATTCGTTTTAAAATTCATTTCTATTCAATTCAAATTTCAATTCAATTTGAATTCATTTCAATTCGTTTTCAATTTAATTTGAATTCGTTTTCAATTCAACTCATTTCGAAATCGTTTTCAATTCAATTCATTTCGAAATCGTTTTCAATTCAATTCATTTCGAAATCGTTTTCAATTCAATTCATTTCGAAATCGTTTAAATCGATATAAATATCGTTCACGTCAAAATGGCGTCAATCTAATCATCACGGCTTCACATATTTCTATTTTCAAATATTCTATTTCAAATATTTCCTATTATCAAAATATTTGTTATTATCAAAATATTCTTTATTTTCACGATTGGAATGAGGCCCAATCAATTACCATATAAAGTTAATTATATGGATTTTCATACAACACATGTATATAATAGCAACGATAAATAATCAACCATCAACCAAAGTGCACTACACCGTATGAGCATCAAATATAGATATCTAATGCTTATAACAGCCTATCAACCAATCGATTGACATATTTAATCAATCAGGATGAGTGAACTTCAAATTTCATCCCAACACCCGTGTGGGGTTTCAAACAATCAAACACAGATTTTTATTCGTGCAGTTGGGCGATGTGTAAAATTTATCGACCCAATCAATATCAGTCAAATCAGTGCATATAAACAAATCGGCCGATTTGTCTATAAATATCTATTTACTCACTTTCACGTTAAAAATTATGTTTTTAACGATCAAACAATTTTATTTTAACATATGAATTTCTATTCAGTTCATTTATTCAATAAAATGATATTTTTATTTTTCTAACATATTTTAGAAAATTTCGGCGGCATAACGGCACGATACTAGAAACGGGACAAGGCCTAGCCTTATCCTCGGTCTAGTGAAGGCCCACGCCATTCACACATCAATCCAAATCACCAAACAACTCAATCCAAAACAAATAATCTAACCAACTACACAACCAAACAATTTAACAAACAAGCCATCCATGGTCTGTGGATGACGGGTGTCGGGTGCTACTAAGCACCGTCTGCATCCTAGTATATAAATATATCTAGAAAAGAAATTGAAAGGTGAGAAATTCTCACCGATAGCTATCCAAACATCTTGACTCTTCTTTGATAGAAATCTTCATCGTTCTCGCCTTTTTGTCGCTTTCGTTGCTCGCAATCTCTACATATGTAAAAATCGAATTTTTACTTTGAAGTTCAATATATAAAAATCATATTTTTACTTCGAAGTTCAATATATAAAAATCATATTTTTACTTCGAAGTTCAATATATAAAAATCATATTTTTACTTCGAAGTTCAATATATAAAAATCATATTTTTACTTCGATGTTCAATATATAAAAATCACATTTTTACTTCGAAGTTCAATATATAAAAATCATATTTTTACTTCGAAGTTCAATATATAAAAATCATATTTTTACTTATAAAAATCATATTTTTACTTATAAAAATCATATTTTTATTTAGTTCTATATATTTTTAAAACCAATGCTATTTTCTAATTTAAACCCATGTATTTTTCTATTCTTGTTTTCATGTATATTTCTACCTTACTTTTACTTTCAAATTCAAAGTATATTTTTATTTTCATAATCAAAGTATTTTATTTAAAAAACTGAAATCAAACAAAATGCAGTTTATATTTAAAATTGATTTTTAAACAAGGCTATCATATTTAAATAAATAAAGAAAAAGAAATCACCTTCTTACATGCGTTCGAACCTCACTGGAAAGCTGCGACTTCGAGCAACCCAAAACCCTCCCCTCGCTCACGCCTGACCCCACCGAACTACAATCGTTGACCGACATTCTGACCCCTTGTAGATGGCGACTCATCCCCCACAAACAACTCGCAACCATCATAGAAGACTAACTTCCCTCTCATCGTTGATTATCTGGTGCCCTAGCTGTCAAATCAGAACTGTCGAGCCCGATTCTAACAATCGCTCGCAATGAAATAGACATAGGATGGAAGAGCAACTCAATCTAAGATCAACCATTTGATTCCATGACTTTTAGAATTTTTCTTTGATATTTCCTTGAATTTCGAAGTCACGATTTTTAGTTTGGAAGAAGAAGACCTGGCGGCTTGCCATTTTGACCAGAAGAAAAAAGGGTTTAGTGAAAATCTAGGGTATTTATAATAATTTGTTTTTTTATTATTTAATTCTAATAATTGGTTCTTTTTCATACGAACTTCAAACAGGACCTAACGACTGTCGTCTCTAGCTAATTACCCCCATTCCGAACACAATGGGATATGCATCGTAAGCTGATTCGGCTGTTACAATCAGTTTCCGTTAAATTTACATTTAAATCGCTATATTGAAATTTAAACGTACATTTCAAATTACCGGGGTCACATACTAACTCTAAAAATTCTCGAAAAATATTTTCTAGCTTCGTATTGACGATACGGTCCTAACAAAACTAGTTTCGTCGAATTCTGAGGCCGTTGGAAAAATGGCCATTTTCCAGTCGATTAAAATCAACTAAAACTGGTCAAACGCGTTTTCCTTTGCCACGCTCACATATTGATTCGAAAAATTATGAAATTTGAAACCTAGTAATAACTTTACATCCCGGACCCAACAAAACTGGTTTCATCGAAATCCGAGGTCGTTTGCAAAATGTCCATTTTTTTAAGGGCCTGAATTCCATAGCGACTATTCAGAATTTTCAACTGGACATATCTTTTGATTCCCGCTACGAACTTTTGATTTTTCGGATTCGTTGGAAAGATATTCACTATTAGATTCCATTATTTTAGGTTTCACTAAAATCCGGATTGTTTTGCACCCGGTACATTCAATTGAAGTTTGAAATCGAATTATCGAACTACCGCGCCATTTTCAATTCTATTTATAATTATATATAATTATTTATATTCTAACGACGACGCGTATAATATATACGTTCGAATTATATTCAAAATAAATTTCTCGTCGATATTATTTAAAATAATTCATTTTAAATAATCAAAATTCGCTAAAATGGCCAAAATAAAAATTTTAAACTGGCCCAGATTTTCCGGGTTATTACAATCTCCCCCACTTAAAACTTTTCGTCCCCGAAAAGGAACAAAGTCGAAAGTGGTTTGATTAATCAACTCTACGTTCGATCGGGCTTCCATTCTCCAACTTTTCATTTTCTGAGAATTTTCAAAAATTTCAAAAATTTGGCTAACACCCTAAATTTTCGAAAAATTTCACCATAACCTCCCCTGCAATGGGAGCATCGGGGAATTTCAAATAGCTGCCCCGGTCCTTCAGATCTCAAAAAGAAAAAGAAAAATCCAAGCGGCTAGCCAATAGGCTCATAAAATCATCATCACCCAAACAAAACAGGAAATTATGTAGTAAACATGTACCTATTTGTCGGGCAAACAAATTTTATTCTCTGCTCTAGCCTCCTTGCTATGACCTGTTCAATGTAAGTACATGTATATGCAAGCAAATGCGACCAATTTCAATACAATTCAATATTTGATATAATTAGGCATAAAGGTTCAAAATTATCAAACAAATAAACAAAAAACACAAACATCAATCAATTAGTGAATTAGAGTCTCAAATTCATAATTTTGATACATATACAAAAATCATATTTTTGATGCCAAATCACAACAATAAGCCCTATCTAATTTTGGTTCTCACACCAGTCAATAGGAAGTATATAGATATTACACGTTCGTCACTCGAATATAAATTCTAATGATGGAGCTCCATCATCAAAATCATCTCCGGGCGATTAGAGTGTAATTCTATATCTATCCAGTATATTAAAATTTCGAATACACGCGGATCAGACGTATACGCAAAATCTATATATACTGGATTGTCCACATCAATATAAATAGATAATCAAATACGAATAATTGATTTAAATCTTCAAAACCAAAATTGTTTTCATTTTAAAGATTTACTCTTCACACTCGTTCTAGGATACTACTGATCCTATCTCTAACGAGTCATTCTAATTGGATATTACTAATCCAATATCTGATGAATTCTTTCGTAAGGTTCTAATGTGTCTTATTCTCGAGCTCTGTAAACCAAAGCTCTGATACCAACTGTGACGGCAAGAAATTTCGCTCGGTCCAAATCAGTCGCTAAACCGATCCAGGCCGTTCGAAACGCCCTATCGTTGAGAACACGACAAAATCAGAACATATACAGAAGAACATTTCATTGTATATTACAACAACGCATCAGATTACAAGCCTATACAGAGTATAAACGAATATTACACAGAAATATCAGAGATTTAAATTACATTTAAATACATAGCAGCGGAAAAATAAAACAATACACAACTAGAAGGAGATATACGGATACAAAGCTTTCCGGATATCGTTCCAGCTGTAAACCAGGATCATGTGAATATAAATCTGCAAAACCAAAACTACTGCTGCCCGTGTCAAAATAAGGGCACCCAGAGTTTAGGTTAAAACAATAAACTCCAGGTCAGTCATGTCACTGGTGTGAGAACTAAAACAGTTAATCTTTATTTTAAAGTTAGGTAAATCAAGGGACCACGCCGTATGACACGGAACGGGTTTCCTCCCAAGAATACCAGTGCATAAAACAACAGCGCAATGCTAAATAAAGAAAAATGAAGCTATTATAAGACCCAGGTCCTATCACACAATGCAACGCAAGCCGGGGGATAGGGTTTTTACCTTATAATAGCCAAGAATGCTTGATACGTTTAAAAGAAATCATTTGATACTATTATAAGTGTATAGTGTATAAAACAACTTCAAATCATAGGTATCAATCATAGGCGACATGAGCATCCCATGCCACTATGTCGCCATATATAGGTTTACAAATAAAACCGCAAAGTCACGTATTCGGAAATTGGATTTCCATCTATGAACCGAGGCAAAAGATAGTCCTCACCGACTTCGAGACAACTAGCCCATGTCTCAGGCAAGTACTCAGTCAAGCCTTGGAGCGACAGGGCCGGTCCACCGATGTGGATTAAAATGCCTGAACACTACGTTTCCCCGCCCTTTGGGGCGTAAATAAGCCAACAAATTACTCCATCGGACCCGGATCGTCCGATCAAACCGAGGCGCCTCGCAACAGCAACAACCACATAAGTCAAACTCGTCAGGGCGTGTAAAACCACTGACGCCACTTTTTAGCTAGAAGGAAACGCATGCCCTCCCTGAGGTCCGTCTCCCGTTTCTGGTTCATACCGGGTGTGAAACTCGCGAATTCACGTTACACAAAGCTGTGCCACACAGGCTGTGCTTTGATCATCACAACAAGACTTTGCTTTTCAACAGAAGCCTCGATCTATTGCCACTTAGGCATGCCACACAGGCAATTCACTCTATGTGTTTGATATCCATCAGTATATAACCCCTGAGCTCGTATGTCTCAGAGAAGGGCGTTAAGCAAGAGAATAAATTCTCCGCCGCCAAACAGATATATATTTAATAGAAATCAATCACACAGACTAAAATCCAATGTCAGACACACAGTCCATTTACAAGTCCGTTCTGGGTCTGAACGAAACCGGAGGCACCTAGTACCCCGCATATCCATCGATCTCCAAGCACGTCTGGACGATCACTAACTGTTTCCATCTTCTTGGGTGTACAGCCCAATCAAGATCATCAGTAATCACCCAAACGACGTGAAGACTTCTGGTCTTCGACCACCGTCTTCATCTTCGACACCACGTCGAATCAGTTATCCAGAATGGGACAAACCCGGTCTTTCTGAATAACTCGCGTATATATTATAAAAGTGTTACACAAACACAACATACGCCTCATTCCAATTCAGAATATTCTTTTATTCAAATATTCCCATACTTTGGGAAAAGTTCCCATTAATTTTATCCAAGATAAATTCTTTAAATTTATTCTTTAATCTCCTTTGAATATCAATTCAAACTAGTCGGGATTAGCGAACCACACCGAAGTAATCATTTATTTTATTTCCCAATCCCAACCTATTCATCCCATGAAGTAAAACTGGTTATACTTCATATCTAACACCACGGTGTTATCGGTAAATTCAATTACCATTTCACGTTCAAATCTAATTAAAGATTTAACTATCGCCTGGAGCAAAACTGGTGATACTCCATTCTCGATCTTTTCAATCTAATTAAAGATTCATTAAAACTCCACTTAGTTTTAATCATTATCTGGGTTAAAGAATCAGTGTCATTTAAAACACGGTTCACGATAAACCCAAAATCACCTTCCATTAATTATCAGGTTAAAGAACGAGTGTTATTTAAAACACTGTTCACGATAAACCCAAAAATCAATATCAATTCAATCCCAATTAAATATTATTTAATTGGTACACTTCATTAAATCTAAATAAAAAGATTTAATCTTTTCTCAACTGGGTTCAAGAACAGTGTTAGTGAAGACACCATTCACGACAAACCCAAATCACATTTGATATTAAACACAAGGCTCTGAATAGAAAATATACCGGCTTATATTCAATATCAAATTCTACGATTAACAAATATCGTATTGGAAATAACGATATATATATATCTTTCAAATTCCCATAACACTATCTGTATCATCACGAAATCCAACATCGAAATATTCCGAAGACAATTTCGATTCAAATCCATTCCAATGCAATCATTGGAAATTCTGGTTATTTTTAAAACCCTTTTCACTTTCAATTTATTTATTTAAAAATAAATAGAATTATCATTCTAGTTCAAAACTAGTTCATTTCGATAAAAATCTGTTTTTATATTTTCAAACATGGAGTTTTTCTCTTTTCAAACATGGAGTTTTTCATCCCAATTCTTCACAAATCATTTCTTATGATTTTACACAAATTATTATTATTTTTAATAATTTTATCAAGGCCCGTACAGTCGATTTCCACCAATGGCCATCGAACTGCACTTACAGCGACCTTTTTCAAATTTGATTTGGACGTATCTCCAAATCCAACCGTTAGATTTCAAATTTCTAATATTCGTTAGAAAGCTCTTTTCGATACGAACCCAACGGTTCCGGTTTCAGGAGAATCCGACGGTCGGATCTCCCGTAATGTCCGTTTGAAATAAATGGTCGAAATTCGCGAACTGCCGCGGCGCGGCGCGTTCTATTCAGGCCATTATATTATATATATAATATATATAATATATACTTCGTCGATTTCTATTTAAAACGAATTATATAAATAGTTTTAAATTCGTTTCAAAAGCAATTTCAACTTCCTTTTCAATTCAAATCAAAATTGAATTCTTCTTTATAAATTCGTTTTAAAATTCATTTCTATTCAATTCAAATTTCAATTCAATTTGAATTCATTTCAATTCGTTTTCAATTTAATTTGAATTCGTTTTCAATTCAACTCATTTCGAAATCGTTTTCAATTCAATTCATTTCGAAATCGTTTTCAATTCAATTCATTTCGAAATAGTTTTCAATTCAATTCATTTCGAAATCGTTTAAAATCGATATAAATATCGTTCACGTCAAAATGGCGTCAATCTAATCATCACGGCTTCACATATTTCTATTTTCAAATATTCTATTTCAAATATTTCCTATTATCAAAATATTTGTTATTATCAAAATATTCTTTATTTTCACGATTGGAATGAGGCCCAATCAATTACCATATAAAGTTAATTATATGGATTTTCATACAACACATGTATATAATAGCAACGATAAATAATCAACCATCAACCAAAGTGCACTACACCGTATGAGCATCAAATATAGATATCTAATGCTTATAACAGCCTGTCAACCAATCGATTGACATATTTAATCAATCAGGATGAGTGAACTTCAAATTTCATCCCAACACCCGTGTGGGGTTTCAAACAATCAAACACAGATTTTTATTTGTGCAGTTGGGCGATGTGTAAAATTTATCGACCCAATCAATATCAGTCAAATCAGTGCATATAAACAAATCGGCCGATTTGTCTATAAATATCTGTTTACTCACTTTCACGTTAAAAATTATGTTTTTAACGATCAAACAATTTTATTTTAACATATGAATTTCTATTCAGTTCATTTATTCAATAAAATGATATTTTTATTTTTCTAACATATTTTAGAAAATTTCGGCGGCATAACGGCACGATACTAGAAACGGGACAAGGCCTAGCCTTATCCCCGGTCTAGTGAAGGCCCACGCCATTCACACATCAATCCAAATCACCAAACAACTCAATTCAAAACAAATAATCTAACCAACTACACAACCAAACAATTTAACAAACAAGCCATCCATGGTCTGTGGATGACGGGTGTCGGGTGCTACTAAGCACCGTCTGCATCCTAGTATATAAATATATCTAGAAAAGAAATTGAAAGGTGAGAAATTCTCACCGATAGCTATCCAAACATCTTGACTCTTCTTTGATAGAAATCTTCATCGTTCTCGCCTTTTTGTCGCTTTCGTTGCTCGCAATCTCTACATATGTAAAAATCGAATTTTTACTTTGAAGTTCAATATATAAAAATCATATTTTTACTTCGAAGTTCAATATATAAAAATCATATTTTTACTTCGAAGTTCAATATATAAAAATCATATTTTTACTTCGAAGTTCAATATATAAAAATCATATTTTTACTTCGATGTTCAATATATAAAAATCACATTTTTACTTCGAAGTTCAATATATAAAAATCATATTTTTACTTCGAAGTTCAATATATAAAAATCACATTTTTACTTATAAAAATCATATTTTTACTTATAAAAATCATATTTTTACTTATAAAAATCATATTTTTATTTAGTTCTATATATTTTTAAAACCAATGCTATTTTCTAATTTAAACCCATGTATTTTTCTATTCTTGTTTTCATGTATATTTCTACCTTACTTTTACTTTCAAATTCAAAGTATATTTTTATTTTCATAATCAAAGTATTTTATTTAAAAAACTGAAATCAAACAAAATGCAGTTTATATTTAAAATTGATTTTTAAACAAGGCTATCATATTTAAATAAATAAAGAAAAAGAAATCACCTTCTTACATGCGTTCGAACCTCACTGGAAAGCTGCGACTTCGAGCAACCCAAAACCCTCCCCTCGCTCACGCCTGACCCCACCGAACTACAATCGTTGACCGACATTCTGACCCCTTGTAGATGGCGACTCATCCCCCACAAACAATTCGCAACCATCATAGAAGACTAACTTCCCTCTCATCGTTGATTATCTGGTGCCCTAGCTGTCAAATCAGAACTGTCGAGCCCGATTCTAACAATCGCTCGCAATGAAATAGACATAGGATGGAAGAGCAACTCAATCTAAGATCAACCATTCGATTCCATGATTTTTAGAATTTTTCTTTGATATTTCCTTGAATTTCGAAGTCACGATTTTTAGTTTGGAAGAAGAAGACCTGGCGGCTTGCCATTTTGACCAGAAGAAAAAAGGGTTTAGTGAAAATCTAGGGTATTTATAATAATTTGTTTTTTTTTATTATTTAATTCTAATAATTGGTTCTTTTTCATACGAACTTCAAACAGGACCTAACGACTGTCGCCTCTAGCTAATTACCCCCATTCCGAACACAATGGGATATGCATCGTAAGCTGATTCGGCTGTTACAATCAGTTTCCGTTAAATTTACATTTAAATCGCTATATTGAAATTTAAACGTACATTTCAAATTACCGGGGTCACATACTAACTCTAAAAATTCTCGAAAAATATTTTCTAGCTTCGTATTGACGATACGGTCCTAACAAAACTAGTTTCGTCGAATTCTGAGGCCGTTGGAAAAATGGCCATTTTCCAGTCGATTAAAATCAACTGAAACTGGTCAAACGCGTTTTCCTTTGCCACGCTCACATATTGATTCGAAAAATTATGAAATTTGAAACCTAGTAATAACTTTACATCCCGGACCCAACAAAACTGGTTTCATCGAAATCCGAGGTCGTTTGCAAAATGTCCATTTTTTTAAGGGCCTGAATTCCATAGCGACTATTCAGAATTTTCAACTGGACATATCTTTTGATTCCCGCTACGAACTTTTGATTTTTCTGATTCGTTGGAAAGATATTCACTATTAGATTCCATTATTTTTGGTTTCACTAAAATCCGGATTGTTTTGCACCCGGTACATTCAATTGAAGTTTGAAATCGAATTATCGAACTACCGCGCCATTTTCAATTCTATTTATAATTATATATAATTATTTATATTCTAACGACGACGCGTATAATATATACGTTTGAATTATATTCAAAATAAATTTCTCGTCGATATTATTTAAAATAATTCATTTTAAATAATCAAAATTCGCTAAAATGGCCAAAATAAAAATTTTAAACTGGCCCAGATTTTCCGGGTTATTACACGATGTGGGCTAAGGAAGAGTACAAATAGAAAAATGGTGGCTTAATGCTTAAGGAATGGAAAAAGTGAATTAAAAATGAAAACAAATTCCAAATAAAATTAAAACAAATAACTTAAGTACATGAAATGACTAATATAGGAAGTAGGTGACACTTGGCATAGGGGGTTATGAGTTCACACATCCTATTTGGCTATGGGAATTTGTGCAAAATGTTTACTTAATCTCTCGAATTATTTATAGTACTCAAACTTCATTCTAGTCTTATGACCACACACTAGCTCCAAAAAATTTGACATTTGAAATCTCACTACATTATGTAATTACCCTTCCAATAAACCAAGTTTCATCGAATTTGGAGTCTGTTTGAAAATTCACCTTATTTTTAGCTTAAACTGAAAATTGACTAAGTATTCATCATACGTTTATTTATCGTACACTCACAAATTAACCTCGATTGACTTAAATTTTTAATCTATACATATTTCAACATTCCTGATCCAATAAAAGTGGTATTGTCAGATTCTGATACTCCATTAAAAATGATCCTTTTACAAGTCATCAAAATAGCATTAAAATATCGATTTTAAAAATCTCAACTTCTAAATTGATTTAAAAAGTTTACCGACCCTGTTTTAAGTCAAATAAAACATAAAACAAATTAAAAAGTTAGTTTCAAATTTTATTGAGTCCAAATCAACATTTATATTTAAATATTCATCCAAAATAGATAAAAATTCAAATTGATCAAAAATATGGATTGTCACAATTATGGTCAAATTAACATGTTTTCCAAATTACTATCAAATTAACATGTTTTCCCCCAAATTACTATAAAATTAACACGTTTTCCAAATTACTATCAAATTAACTTGTTTTCCAAATTGCATGCCACTTAATGCCAAATTAACATGTTTTCAAAATTAATGATAAATTAACAAGTTTTCCAAAGTAACATCAATTTAACTTGTTTTCCAAATGAACATATTTTCCAAATTAATGTCAAATGAACATATTTCCCAAATTAATGTCAAATGAACATATTTATCCAAATTAATGTCAATTGAACATATTTCCCAAATTAATGTCAAAAGAATACGATTCCCAAATTAATGTCAAAGAAATATTTTTTTTTCAAATTAATGTCAAATGAACATAGTTTCCAAATTAATTTCAAACGAACATATTTTCCAAATTAATATATAATTAAGTACAGCTTATCTCAATTTACAAGTTTGCATACTCTTCCATTAGAATTTACTCCAATTCACAGTCCATAATTCACTAATTCTTTATAGGCCCAAAATCCCCTTATTAATAATATTTCAGATTATTCGAATTTTTACACAAATTGATGGTAAAGGCCTAGGCTCTTGTTGGCCTAGGCTCAGCACAAAAACAAAGGAAAAGAATAATTAGGTTTAGGCTCAGGAATAAACAAAAATGAAAAACGGGCATGTCAAGACTGTAAATAAAAGTAATGACAGAGAAAGGTAAGGAAGAAGGATTCACTTATAAATAAATAATGACTAAAAAGGAATAAGCAGTAGACAGTAAATAAAATGAACAATAAAATGTAAATTATAAAGTAGTAAACACTATAACTGTCAGACTTTCAAATCTAGTCTATTTTACTGTCTTATTTCCTTTTATTTGGATCTGAAATCACTGTAACAACTATTGTATCAATTTTAACATTAACTTAGAAGAAATCAGATAATCGCAGTAATACTCACAAAAATATAAGTAAATCCAATAGGTTTTTGTAGATCCTCTCTATTTATGAATATCCCACAGAAATATGTATAGAACGAAGTCCCCACTACTCCATTTAAATTATATGTGAAAAGAAGGTTATTTGAGAGATGTAGGGAAATGGAGTGGTGAAGATTTTGTTAGATGTTGGAGGCTATTTATAGTAGAGTTAGGTGTCCAAGTTCATTGGATTTATTGTCCAGGTTCACTGTATTTTATATTTAAATTTTAGGCCATTAGGTATTAGGTTTTTAATCGAAACAATAGTATGCACATTAGCAACACATAAGCGAAAAGATAATTCTAGAAATAGGCGTCATTGACTAGGCATAGGGTCGTGCCTGACTCTAGCTGGGTCGACCCACCTTATGCCTGGGTCTACACAGGTGTCCACTCAGTTAAGGTCTGGGTCCCATATTAATTCTGGTTATAATTAATTTTTCTAATTTGAATTTCAAATTTGAATTTCAAATTTTGATTGATCATAACTTATTCTTTCTCGTCCGATTTACGCAAAATAAAAATTCATCTAAACCAGAATTTCATAACGGATGCAAAGGTGAAATCCATTTTGCTTAATTCTTAATAGTTTTCCAGTCTATGTTTATTTTATCAGTTTATTCCTCAATTAATTAATTAATTAATTAATTTTTGTTAAAAAATTGAGTTGTTACAACGCCAAATTGGATGTTAGACTGAATGATAAGGGCATGCCACTTAGCTCTTGAAGAAATCTTTCATTAGTTGAGTAAGGGAGGATGGAGCCAACTGTGAAAAGATAGACCACATGTGAATATCAGTATTGTAGGCCTAATGAGGAGGTTATTTATAGATATTGAAATCCCCCAACCTAGTTTCGTGCATAGGATGGAGCCCTATTACGGGACTCTGGTTGTAGTATAATATATGTTAGGGTGAGGTCTACATACACACACTGGGTGGTATATTGTAGACAATAGGGCATTACTCCGTGTTGAGACGTGATTCGACGAGGTGTTCGGATACGAAGATCCGTACGATTACGTGGCATAACGATGGTGGTTCTGTGCGATTATGTTGCGTAACAATATAGATTTCCGTATGTAGTTTGGCATAGGATGAAGGTTATATACGCTTCCATGGCGTGACGGTGGAGACCGTACAAGGAGGATGCTATATGGAGTGTCTTGAGATGTCGGATATAGCTACATATATACTATATTAGGTTAATATACTGGGGAGTATATGGGTACAATGTGAGTGTAGAGCCTTGAGTGTTGTTAACTCAAATAACCTAATAATAAAGAAACCATGGTTGAACCATATATGTAGGATTATCTCATAATGTATAATTTTTTTATTTACCAGAACTTTGAGTTATGACCCCCTCCTCATAACAAACTCGCAAGTTAGATTTATGGTAGAGGTTTGGTAGCCTTTGGACACTTGTTAGACAATGTTATAATTTTGGTAAGGCTATATTTGATTATTATATTCTATCCATTCCACTGTGAGATGTCTTATAGAGATCTAGCATATTTATTATCTCTGCCGTTTCTACAGGATACCAGACAATCCAACTTGGGCTTCAATTGATTGGAATTTTTGAAAAAAAATTCGGTTTGTCAAAATTCGAGTTGTTAAAATACTGAACATTCGTGTAAAAGTAGAACCAATTTAATGCCATTCAGCATGTATGATTCTACATTTACATGCACACTTTTGTAACATTATTATTCAGTGTATTAACGGTTTATAATTATTATGAAATTTGAAACCTGCATTTGAATATTAATATCTTAGAAAACTATTTTTCTAATAGTCTACGGAACTGTCAAAAATTACTGTCGTTTAGGTATTTCTGAAGCACAAACTAAGCGTCAACAAGAAGGTAATGTTCATGTATTTTAATGATAAAAATCCAAAAATACCTTTGATAATTAAAAGGCTAGAAACCTACACTTGATTTATAACTCATTCACAAATTTCATTCTGAAAGTAACAATGGAACCAAAACCATTTTTGGTAATGTAAGTGATAAAATCCGAAATCCCCTTTCGGAGGTGGTAAAAAATCGGGAATACACTTGGCTTTTGAAGACCTGAAACGCCATCTATTTGTCTACATAATAGGAGTCCCTAATCCCTCTTCTGGGAATAACTAATATAAACGAAGCCTCTTTTTACTTATAAAAGACCCAAAAACCTATTTCAATATTAGAATAACAGAAATCCAAAAACCTCCTTCTAGAAATAATTAACATAGATGAAGCCACCTTCGACTCATATAAAACCCGAAACCTAGATTATGGTATTAGAATAATAGAGATTCAAAAACCTTCCACTGGTAATGATCAATATAGACGAAGCCACCTTTGGGTCATAGAAAACCCGAAACCCGGATTCAAGTATTAGAATAATAGAGATCTAGAAACCCCCTTCTAGAAATACATAGTACAAACGAAGCCACCTTCGGCTCATAGAAAACTCGAAACCCAGATTTAGGTGTTAGAATAATAGAAATCCAAAAACCATTTTATGGAAATAATATAAAATAAACCGCTTTCAATTTTGGAAGATGGGATGCCCATTTCTGGAATATTTCTCAAAGCAAAATCTAGGAATTCTTTGTGACGATCAGGAATTTCGCTCGATCCGAATCAGTCGCTAAACCGATCAAGACCGTTCGAAACCCCTGATTGTTTTGAGAACACGACAAACCAGGACGCAAACAGAAGAACATTTCATTGTTAATTACAACAATTCATCAGAATACAAGAATATACAGAGTACGAATAAATATTATACAACAGAAAAATATCAGAGATTACAATAAATTACATAGCAGCGGAAAAACAATACAAAACACAACTAAAAGTAATACACGGATACAGAGCTTTCCGAGCATCGTTCCAGCTGTAAATCAGGTCCTGTGAATATAAATCTGCAAAACCAAAACTACTAGCTGCCCGTGTCGAAAATAGGGGCACCCAGAGTTTAGGTTAAAACAATAAACTCCAGGTCAGTCATGTGACTGGTGTGAGAACTAAAACATTTATTTAAAACTTCACTTTAAAAGAAAGTAATTCAAGGGACCACGCCGTATAACACGGAACGGGGTTCCTCCAAAGAATACCGGTGCATATAAATGAACAGCGTAATGCTTTTTCGAAAAATGAAGCTATTATAAGACCCAGGTCCCATCACACAATGCAACGCAAGCCGGAGGAAAGGGTTTTCCCTTATAATAGCCAAACATGCTTGGTACGTTTAAAACAAATCATTTTGATACTATTATAGTATAAAGTGTCAAAACAACTTCAATCATAAATATCAATCATAGACGACATAGTATCTCATGCTACTATGTCGCCATACTAGGCTCTACAAATAAAACTGAAATATCTCGTATTGGGAATTGGATTTTTGTCATGAGTCGAGGCAAGGGGCAAGCTCCTCTCCGCTTCGAGACACTCTAGCAATTGCCTCGGGACTACACACTCTGGGTAACCCCTGGGATCCTCCAAGACCGGTCCTCCCTTACGTTTGAGGATTAATTATTCCTGAACACACGTTTCCCGCCCCTATAGGACCTATAATCGAGGCGCTCGCATCCAAACCACAAAGGTGAAAAGTCTATAAATGACAGCCAGTTTAAGCACAGACACCACCCATAGCTTGAAAGAAACGTCATGCACTCCTTGGGTCCTCATCCCGTTTTTGACTCATACCGAGTGTGAGGCTCGCGAATTCACGCTATACACAAAGCTGCGCCACACAGGCCATGCTTTGATCATCAACCACAAGACTTTGCTTTTCAATAGAAGCCTTGATCATTGCATCTCAGCGTGCCACACAGGCAATTCATGTTGTGCAACTGATATCTGTCGATATATAACCTCTGAGCTCGTACGTCTCAGAGAAGGGCGTTAAGTAAGAGAATAAATTCTCCGCCGCCAAACAGATATACATTTAATAGAAATCAATCAACACAGAATAAAATCCAATGTCAGACACACAATCCATTTACACGTCCGTTCTGGGTCTGAACGAAACCGGAGGCACTTTCCTCGCATATCCATCGATCTCCAAGTACGTCTGGACGATCACCAACTGATTCCCTCATCTTGGGTGTACAGCCCAATCAAGATCATCAGAAATCACCCAAACGATGTGAAGACTTCCGGTCTTCAACCACTGTCTTCATCTTGGACATATCGTCGAATCGGTTATTCAGAATGGGTATAAACCCGGCCTTTCTGAATGACCCGCGTATATAATAAACAAATGTTACACAAACACAACATACGCCTCATTCCAATTCAGCAGTCGCTAACCGTAAATTAGCAAGAGAACAATGCCCCAAATATTAACCCCGAAGGCCGAAACCAACATCAGATCAATACCCAGGAAACCATCCTTCTTAGCTAACCTACAGTTAGTTTCTAAATTTCACGTTCTTAGGGAAAAGTTCCCATTAATTTTATCAAAGATTTATTCTTTAATCTTCCTTTGGATATCATTTCAAACCAAATTATGGTTTTCTAAACTAGTCGGGATTAGCGAACCACACCGAAGTAATCATTTTATTTTATTTCCCCATCCCAACTTATTCATCCCATGAAGCAAAACCGGTAATACTCCATATCTAACACTACGGTGTTATCGGTAAAATTAATTACTATTTCATGTTCAAATCTAATCAAAGATTTAACTATCGCTTTGGAGCAAAACTGGTGATACTCCATTCTCGCTCACTTTCCAAATTTGATAATTTTCATTATCAAATCACATTTCAATCTAATTACAGATTCATTAAAACTCCTTTTACTGGGTTAAAGAACTAATGTCATTTAAAACACAGTTCACGATAAACCCACATCACATTCTATTTATTATCAGGTTAAAGAACAAGTGTTATTTAAAACACCATCCACGATAAACCCAAATCCCATTTGATATTAAATACAAGGCTCTAAATAGAAAATATATCGGCTTATATTCAATATCAAATTCTGAAACCCACAAATATCCCTTTGGAAATAACAATATAAAATATACTTTCCAAATTTCCTCCAAAATATCTGTATAATCACGGAATCTAATATCGAAATACTCGAAAGACAATTTCGATTCAAATCCATTCCGATCCATATATTGGAAATTCTGGTTATTTAAAACCCATTTCAAATCCAATTTATTTATTTAAAAATAAATAAATTATTATTCTAGTTACTAACTAGTTATTTCGATAAAAATCTATTTTTATCTTTTCAAATATGGGATTTTTCAGCCCAATTCTTTCCAAATCATTTCTTACGATTTTACACTAATTATTAATAATTCTAATAATTTTATTAAGGCCCGTACAGTCGATTTCCAATAACGGCCATCGAACTGCACTTACAGCGACCTTTTCTAAAATTTATTTGGACATATCTCCAAATCCAACCATCAGATTTCAAATCTCTTGTATTCATTAGAAAGCTCTTTTCGATACGAACCGAAAGGTTCCGGTTTTAGGAGAATCCGACGGTCGGATCTCCCGTAATGTCCGTTTGAAATCAATGGTCGAAATTTATGACTACCGCGGCGCAGCGCGTTCTATTCAGGCCATTATATAATATATGTATATATATATATTATATATATTTCATCGATTTCCTTTCAAAACGAATTTTATAAATCGTTTCAAATTTGTTTCAAAAACAATTTCAACCTTCATTTCAAATTCAAATCAAAATTGAATTTTCCATTATAATTTTTTTTTACATTCATTTCTATTTGATTTCGATTCAAATCGATTTCAATTCAATTTCAGTTCATTTTCAATTCGATTTGAATTCATTTCAATTCGAATTCATTTTATATTCAATTCAATTCGAATTCATTTTATATTCAATTCAATTTGAATTCATTTTATATTCAATTCAATTCGAATTCATTTTCTATTCAATCTTTAAATCTCTTTCCAATATTCATTATAAAAACGAATATAATCGATATAAATATCGTTCGCGTCAAAATAGCGCATCTCTAATCAACACGGCTTTATAGTTTTCAGTAACTTCGTTATTCTATTCAACAAATGAATATTTATTCTGTTCAACACATGAATCTATATTTTTTTCAACACCTGACTAATCTCAACAAATGAGTACTATCAACGCGTGACTATTTTTGTTATTTAATATATTTTATAAAATGATGATTTCCATCGTTAAATTTTTAATCAAACTCTAACCGTAAATTAGTAAGAGAGCAATTCCCTAAATATTAAACCCCGAAGGCCGAAACCAACATCAGATCAATATCCAGGAGACCACTCACCTTATCTATTTTCCATTTAGTTTCAAATTTTATATATGATAAAGATGTAAATTTTATTGTTAAAATATTTCGTTCAACACATGACTAATCTCAACGAATGAGTACTGTCAACACATGAACCTTTATTTTATAATATTCTTTATTTTTCCAATTGGAATGAGGCCCAATCAATTACCATATAATGTTAATTATATGGATTCCATACAACACATGTATATAATAGCAACGATAAATAATCAACCATCATCCAAAGTGCACCACACAACTGCATAAACATTAAATATAAATATCTAACGCTTATAATAGTCTGTCAATCAATCGATCGACATACAACTAATTATTGGGATTAGTGTATGTCATATATCATCCCAATACCCGTGAGGGGTTTCAAATAATTAAACACGGATTTTATTTGTGTAGTTGGGCGATGTGTAAAATTTATCGTCCCAATCAATGTCAGTCAAATCAGTGTACATAAACAAATCGTTCGATTTGTAAATGAATATTTATTTTATTCACATTCTCGTTAAAAAATATTTTTTAACGACCAAAATATTTTATTCAACCTATGAATATTCTATTCGGTTCATTTATTCAATAAAATGATATTTTTATTTTTCTAACATATTTTAGAAAATTTCGACGGCATAACGGCACGATACTAGAAATGGGACAAGGCCTAGTCTTATCCCCGGTCTAATAATGGCCCACGCCATATACATACCAATCTAATCAATCTCTTTTCACCAAACAACCAAATTCAAACCAATCATCCAATCAACTACACAACCAAACAAACAAGTCATCCATGGTCTATGGACGATGGGTGTCGGGTGCTACTAAGCACCGTCTGCATCCTAGTATGTATGTTAACTAGAAAATAAATTAAAAGTGGGGAGTTCTCACCTAAAAGCTAAACCAAATGCCGCGACTTTTCTTATGTAGAAATCTTGGCCGTGATCGCCTTTTGTCATTTTCGTTGTCCGTATAGCCACTACATATATAAAAATCACATTTTTATAATGTTGCTATGCATATAAAAATTCTATTTTTATAATCACTCTATATGGATAAAAATCACCTTTTTTATATTGCTACTATATAGATAAAAATTCTATTTTACACCGCTCCTCTCTAAATAAAGATTGTATTTTTATCACGCTATTCTCTATAAAAAATTATATTTTTAACACTTCTACTTTATGAAAATTATATTTTTATATTCCACATATGATAAAAATCATATTTTTATCATTCCTATAATACAAAAATCATATTTTTATTATACTTCGTTCGTCAAAAACCATAGAAGCTTTAAAGCGGAGAAAACTCACATTTTTTTCTAACGCCCGGATTCGCTGTTCTGGTTCCAGAATTTGCAAACGAGCTTCCATCTTCACACCATCTTTTTTTCTAGCTTAAACGCGCCATTCCGAACAGCTTTCGCCTAGTGGTCTTCCTCCCGAAAATGTGCCATTTCGCCGGAAATCGCGAAAAGACAGCATTTTGACAGTGTTTAAATAGCAGACTTTGGACGCATTTTCCCGACAACTCCGCAATGCAAAATGGGACTATCATATACCAAATCGAAGAGAAAATCGTGCTCTTCGACTTTGGTCTTGGGGAACTTTGGCTAGAAACTTATGGTTGGGAGTTATTCGCGAAATAGTGACAGAGTGTTTTGTGCAAAACGGGAAATTAGTGAAAAATGTGATTTTTGAGGAGGAGGGACCCACAGCCGGAATTGGGGGGCCTGAGGGGGGCGTCGGACCTGATGGGAGGCGGGGAGGCCGCTGGTGGTGGCGGTGGGGCGCGGGAGGTGGTGGTGGCCGGAGGAGCTAGGGTTTGGAGAAGGGTTTGTAGAAAAGGAGAGAGAGAAGGAGGAGGAGGAAGAGGAGGAGGAGGAGGTAGTGCCGGAGGGAGGTGGTGGCGGCCAGAAGTGGTGGTGGCAGTGGAGGAGGGGCGGCAGCGGGAGGGTGGAGGTCATTTTTGAGTTTTTCGAAGAGAAAGAGAGAAGTGAAATAATGAAATAGAAAAGGAGGAAAAGTGATTATATGCTAGTTTCTCGCGTATTGCCTGAACGCTAATGATCTCCAACCACTGTGGATTTCAGACACGAGATAGTAGATGTGAATGCAAGTCCAATGAAACAAGTTTCGTCGAATTTCGAGTTCGTTTGACCGTCCGTTAAAATTCTCAAAAATGCTCAGACAAGCTCTAAAAATGCTATTTTGGCGCACCATTTCTTCTTGCACGCCCACATGATAACTCCAAAAATCAAGCCCTCTTGGATTTAACCATTATTAGACGATACGAATCCATAAAATAAAGTAGAATCGAATTCTGAGGTCGTATCAATAATGTTCCTTAGTAAAATGACTACATGTTTTACTCTGAACTGTTTTAGCTCGCACGGCCACACACTGACTCCTTTCGACGCGCCCTTTGGAACTCAACAATAATTTGTCATTATGAATCCAAAAAAATTTATCTCGTCGAATTCTGAGCTCATATGCAAAATTTCACTTTTTAAGGGCTATGTATTGCTAACCGAAAAGCTCCTGCCAATTGCCACTATTCCGGATATCGGAATATATCGAAGCTTATACTTTTCGGAGTTCTAAACGGAATTTTGAACTCAATGGAAGTGGTTTCGAGTCCAAATTCATCCGTATGAAAAATATGACTTTTTGGGCCATGTACAATTTCCATAGCGACTATTCTGAATTTTCAACTAGGCATAACTTTTGATTCCCGCTATGAAATTTGAATTTTTCGAATTCGTTGGAAAGATATTCTCAATTAGATTCTAATATTTTTGGTTTCGCCAAAATCCGGCTTATTTTGAATCCTGTACATTCATTTGAATTTTGAAATCGAATTATCGAACTACCGCGCCATTTTCAATTCCTTTTATAATTATAAATAATTATTTATATTCTAACAACGATCTATATGAATATATACGTTCTAATTCTATTCAAAATAAATTTCTCATCGCTATTATTTAAAATAATTCATTTTAAATAATCAAAATTCATTAAAATTGTCAAAATAAAAATTTTAAATTGGCTCATAATTTCTGGGTTGTTACAATCTCCCCCACTTGAAACTTTTCGTCCCCGAAAAGGAACGAAGCCGAAAGTTGTTTTACATATCAACTCAACTTCCATTGTTTTCTTTACGGCTTAAGTTCTTCAACTTTTCAGTTTCTAAGAACTTTTCAAATTTTTCAAAAATTTGGCTAACACCTAAATTTTCGAATTTTTTTGCCATAACCTCCTTTGTACAGGGAGGGGTTTGGAAATTTATTGGGCCATATTAGGTACCCAATAAAACCTATAAAGCATACACATATTTATAGTGATATATTCTGGTGTTTACAGGGGAGCGTGTATAGATAATAACTCCAGAGAATAAATTTTCGTCACCCTGTCCAAGCCTGAAGGAGTGTGTATTTTTAATTGCTCCAGAGAATAAATTCTCGTCACCTCGTCCCGTGTGGGAAATAAATAATCCATGTATCGTATCTAATAACTAGAGAGACGTGATTATTGTCAACTCCAGACCCGTGTGGGGTTTTTATTATTCTTGCAATTTACCGTTACATTTTGTATGGTCCATATCAGTCATCAGTTCAACCTGTGATATATAGTCATCGCCATACAAGCCTCTCGCTCGTATGGTAAATCTTCAACCTCGTCACACAAGCTCCAAATGCTTATGTGGTATATGATAAAGTATGCCTATCTTCAAGAAGTATGCCATGTAGTGTAGTGCAAAATTAATTGTTACTATCCTATGGCGACGTTTATTATTACACACAGCCAGCACTCCGCATCCAATGGCCTTCACAGGAGTTGATATAATAAAATTGTGCATCCAACTCATTAAGGTTTACCTATTTGTTGGGCACGCAATTAAATTCTTTACTCAACAGCTAATCCATATACCTGTTCAATGTAAGTACATGTACATGCATGCAACTGCGATAAATTTTCAATACAATTCACTATTTGATACAATTTGGTTATAGGTTCAACTTGTAATTAATCAAACAATAATCAAACAACACAACCATCAATCAATTAGTTGTTTATTGTTTCAAATTCATAATTTTGATATATATACAAAAATCACATTTTTGATGCCAATTCATAACAATGTATTTTAGCTATATTTTGGTTCTCACACCGGTCTAATGGAAATACATAGATATCACATCTTCGAAACACGAACATAAATACTGATGATGTCCGGACATCACCAGAATTATGCCCAAGCGACTAGAGTGTGATTCTATATCTATCCAGTATATTAAAACTTCGAATATACGTTCATGACACGTATATGCAAAACCTTTATATACTCGATTGTCCAAATTCAATACAAATAAAATATTCAAATACGCATAATTGAATTTAACTTTCAAAACAAAATTGTTTCCATTTGAAAAATATACTCTTCACACTCGTTCTAGGATACTACTGATCCTATCTCTAACGAGTCATTCTAATTGGATATTTCTAATCCAGTATCTGATGAATTCTTTCGTTCGGTTCTAATGTGTCTTGTTCTCGAGCTCTGTAAACCAAAGCTCTGATACCAATAGTGACGATCAGGAATTTCGCTCGATCCGAATCAGTCGCTAAACCGATCAAGACCGTTCGAAACCCCTGATTGTTTTGAGAACACGACAAACCAGGACGCAAACAGAAGAACATTTCATTGTTAATTACAACAATTCATCAGAATACAACAATATACAGAGTACGAATAAATATTATACAACAGAAAAATATCAGAGATTACAATAAATTACATAGAAGCGGAAAAACAATACAAAACACAACTGAAAGTAATACACGGATACAGAGCTTTCCGAGCATCGTTCCAGCTGTAAATCAGGATCCTGTGAATATAAATCTGCAAAACCAAAACTACTAGCTGCCCGTGTCGAAAATAGGGGCACCCAGAGTTTAGGTTAAAACAATAAACTCCAATTCAGTCATGTGACTGGGTGTGAGAACTAAAACAGTTATTTAAAACTTCACTTTAAAAGAAAGTAATTCAAGGGACCACGGCGTATAACACGGAATGGTTTTCCTCCCAAGAATACCAGTGCATATAAATGAACAACGTAATGCTTTTTCGAAAAATGAAGCTATTATAAGACCCAGGTCCCATCACATAATGCAATGCAAGCCGGAGGATAGGGTTTTCCCTTATAATAGCCAAACATGCTTGGTACGTTTAAAACAAATCATTTTGATACTATTATAGTATAAAGTGTCAAAACAACTTCAATCATAAATATCAATCATAGACGGAACAGTATCCCATGCTACTATGTCGCCATACTAGGCTCTACAAATAAAACCAAAATATCTCGTATTGGAATGTGGATTTCTGTCATGAGTTGAGGCAAGGGGCAAGCTCCTCTCCGCTTCGAGACACTCTAGCAAATGCCTCGGGACTGCACACTCTGGCTAACCCCTGGGATCCTCCAAGACTAGTTCTCCCTTATGTTTGAGGATTAACTATTCCTGAACACACGTTTCCCGGCCCTCTAGGACCTATAATCGAGGCGCCTCGCATCCAAACCACAAAGGTGAAAAATATATAAATGTCAGCTAGTTTAAGCACTGACACCACCCATAGCTTGAAAGAAACGTCGTCCACTCCTTGGGTCCTCATCCCATTTTTGACTCATACCGAGGTATGAGGCTCGCGAATTCACGCTATACACAAAGCTGCGCCACATAGGCCGTGCTTTGATCATCAACCACAAGACTTTGCTTTTCAACAGAAGTCTTGATCATTGCATCTCAGCGTGCCACACAGGCAATTCATGCTACGCGACTGATATCTATCGATATATAACCTCTGAGCTCGTACCCCTCGCCAAACAGATATATATTTAATAGAAATTAATCAACACAGAATAAAATCCAATGTCATACACAAAATCCATTTACACGTCCGTTCTGGGTCTGAACGAAACCGGAGGCACTTTCCTCGCATATCCATCGATCTCCAAGTACGTCTGGATGATCACCAACAGATTCCCTCATCTTGGGTGTACAGCCCAATCAAGATCATCAGAAATCACCCAAACGATGTGAAGACTTCCGGTCTTCAACCACCGTCTTCATCTTCGACATATCGTCGAATCAGTTATTCAGAATGGGTATAAACCCGGCCTTTCTGAATGACCCGCGTATACAATAAACAAATGTTCAACAAACACAACATACACCTCATTCCAATTCAGCAGTCGCTAACCGTAAATTAGCAAGACAACAATTCCCCAAATATTAACCCCGAAGGCCGAAACCAACATCAGATCAATACCCAGGAAACCATCCTTCTTAGCTAACCTACAATTAGTTTCTAAATTTCACGTTCTTAGGGAAAAGTTCCCATTAATTTTATCAAAGATAAATTCTTTAATCTTCCTTTGGATATCATTTCAAACCAAATTATGGTTTTCCAAACTAGTCGGGATTAGCGAACCACACCGAAGTAATTATTTTATTTTATTTCCCCATCCCAACTTATTCATCCCATGAAGCAAAACTGGTAATACTCCATATCAAACACTACGGTGTTATCGGTAAAATTAATTACCATTTCACGTTCAAATCTAATTAAAGATTTAACTATCGCTTTGGAGCAAAACTGGTGATACTCCATTCTCCCTCACTTTCCAAATTTGATAATTTTCATTATCAATTCACATTTCGATCTAATTACAGATTCATTAAAACTCCTTTTACTGGGTTAAAGAACTAATTTCATTTAAAACACAGTTCACGATAAACCCACATCACATTCTATTTATTATCGAGTTAAAGAACAAGTGTTATTTAAAACACCGTCCACGATAAACCTAAATCCTATTTGATATTAAATACAAGGCTCTGAATAGAAAATATATCGTCTTATATTCAATATCAAATTCTGAAACCAACAAATATCCCTTTGGAAATAACGATATAAAATATACCTTCCAAATTTCCTCCAAAATAACTGTATAATCGCGGAATCTAATATCGAAATATTCCAAAGACAATTTCGATTCAAATCCATTCCAATCCATATATTGGAAATTCTGGTTATTTAAAACCCATTTCAAATCCAATTTATTTATTTAAAAATAAATAAATTATTATTCTAGTTACTAACTAGTTATTTCGGTAAAAATCTATTTTTATCTTCTCAAATATGGGATTTTTCAGCCTAATTCTTTCCAAATCCTTTCTTATGATTTTACACTAATTATTAATATTTCTAATAATTTTGTTAAGGCCCGTACAGTCGATTTCCAATAACGGCCATCGAACTGCACTTACAGCGACCTTTTCTAAAATTTATTTGGACATATCTCCAAATCCAACCATCAGATTTCAAATCTCTTGTATTCATTAGAAAGCTCTTTTCGATACGAACCTAAGGTTCCGATTTTAGGAGAATCCGACGGTCGGATCTCCCGTAATGTCCGTTTGAAGTCAATGGTCGAAATTTATGAACTACCGCGGCGCGGCGCGTTCTATTCAGGCCATTATATATATATAATATATATATATATATTATATATATTTCGTCGATTTCCTTTCAAAACGAATTTTATAAATCGTTTCAAATTTGTTTCAAAAACAATTTCAACCTTCATTTCAAATTCAAATCAAAATTGAATTTTCCATTATAATTTTTTTTTACATTCATTTCTATTTGATTTCAATTCAAATAGATTTCAATTCATTTTCAATTCGATTTGAATTCATTTCAATTAGAATTCATTTTATATTCAATTCAATTCGAATTCATTTTATATTCAATTCGAATTCATTTTATATTCAATTCAATTTGAATTCATTTTATATTCAATTCAATTCGAATTCATTTTCTATTTAATCTTTAAATCTCTTTCCAATATTCATTATAAAAATGAATATAATCAATATAAATATCGTTCGCATCAAAATAGCGCATCTCTAATCAACACGGCTTTATATTTTTCAATAACGTCATTATTTTATTCAACAAATGAATATTTATTCTATTCAACACATGAATCTATATTTTTTTCAACACCTGACTAATCTCAAAAAATGAGTTCTGTCAACGCGTGACTATTTTTGTTATTTAATATATTTTATAAAATTACGATTTCCATCGTTAAATTTTTAATCAAACTCTAACCGTAAATTAGTAAGAGAGCAATTCCCTAAATATTATCCCCGAAGGCCGAAACCAACATCAGATCAAGATCCAGGAGACCACTCACCTTATCTATTTTCCATTTAGTTTCAAATTTTATATATGATAAATATGTAAATTTTATTGTTAAAATATTTCGTTCAACACATGACTAATCTCAACGAATGAGTACCGTCAACACATGAACCTTTATTTTATAATATTCTTTATTTTTCCAATTGGAATAAGGCCCAATCAATTACCATATAATGTTAATTATATGGATTCCGTACAACACATGTATATAATAGCAACAATAAATAATCAACCATCATCCAAAGTGCACCACACAACTGCATAAGCATTAAATATAAATATCTAACGCTTATAACAGTCTGTCAATCAATCGATCGACATACAACTAATTATTGGGATTAGTGTATGTCATATATCATCCCAATACCCGTGAGGGGTTTCAAACAATTAAACACATATTTTATTTGTGCAGTTGGGCGATGTGTAAAATTTATCGTCCCATTCGATGCCAATCAAATCAGTGTACATAAACAAATCATTCGATTCGTAAATGAATATTTATTTTATTCACATTCTCGTTAAAAAATATTTTTTAAAGACCAAAATATTTTATTCAAACTATGAATATTCTATTCGGTTCATTCATTCAATAAAATGATATTTTTATTTTTATAACATATTTTAGAAAATTTCAGCGGCATAACGGCACGATACTAGAAACGGGACAAGGCCTAGCCTTATCCCCGGTCTAATAATGGCCCACGCCATATACATACCAATCTAATCAATCTCATTTCACCAAACAAACAAATTCAAACCAATCATCCAATCAACTACACAACCAAACAAAGAAGACATCCATGGTCTGTGGACGATGGGTGTCGGGTGCTACTAAGCACCGTCTGCATCCTAGTATATGTGTTAACTAGAAAATAAATTAAAAGTGAGGAGTTCTCACCTAAAAGCTAAACCAAATGCCGCGACTCTTCTTATGTAGAAATCTTGGCCGTGCTCGCCTTTTGTCAATTTCGTTGTCCATACCCACTACATATATAAAAATCACATTTTTATATTGTTGCTATGCAAATAAAAATTCTATTTTTATAATCACTCTATATGGATAAAAATCACCTTTTTTATATTGCAACAATATGATAAAAATTCTATTTTTATACCGCTCCTCTCTAAATAAAGATTATATTTTTATCAAGCTATTCTCTATAAAAAAATTATATTTTTAATACTTCTACTTTATAAAAATTATAATTTAATATTTCACATATGATAAAAATCATATTTTTATTATTCCTATAATATAAAAATCATATTTTTATTATACTTCATTCGTCGAAAACCATAGAAGCTTTAAAGCGGAGAAAACTCACATTTTTTTAACGCCCGGATTCGCTGTTCTGTTTCCAGAATTTGCAAACGAGCTTCCATCTTCACACCATCTTTTTTTCTAGCTTAAACGCGCCATTCCGAACAACTTTCTCCTCCTCCCGAAAATGTGCCATTTCACCGGAAATCGCGAAAAGGCAGCATTTTGACAGTGTTTGAACAGCAGAATTTGGACGCGTTTTCCCGACAACTCCGCAATGCAAAATGGGACTATCATATACCAAATCGAAGAGAAAATCGTGCTCTTCGACTTTGGTCTTGAGAAACTTTGGCTAGAAACGCACGGTTGGAGAGTTATTCGCGAAATAGTGACAAAGTGTTTTGTGCAAAAAGGGAAATTAGTGAAAAATGTGATTTTTGAGGAGGAAGGGCCCACGGCCGGAATTGGTGGGCCTGAGGGGGGCGCCGGATCTGATGGGAGGCGGGGAGGCCGCTGGTGGTGGCGGTGGGGTGCGGGAGGTGGTGGTGGTGGCCGGAGGAGCTAGGGTTTGGAGAAGGGTTTGTAGAAAAGGAGAGAGAGAAGGAGGAGGAGGAAGAGGAGGAGGTGGTGCCGGAGGGAGGTGGTGGCGGCCAGAGGTGGTGGTGGTAGTGGAGGAGGGGCGGCAGCGGCGGCGGGAGGGTGGAGGTCATTTTTGAGTTTTTTGAAGAGAAAGAGAGAAGTGAAATAATGAAGTAGAAAAGGAGGAAAAGTGATTATATGCTAGTTTCTCGCGTATCGCCTGAATGCTAATGATCTCCAATCACCGCGGATTTCGGACATGAGATAGTAGACGTGAATGCGAGTCCAACGAAACAAGTTTCGTCGAATTTCGAGTTCGTTTGACCGTCCGTTAAAATTCTCGAAAATGCTCAAACAAGCTCTAAAAATGCTATTTTGGCGCACCATTTCTTCTTGCACGCCCACATGATAACTCCAGAAATCAAGACCTCTTGGATTTAACCATTATTAGACGATACAAATCAAAAAAAAAGTAGAATCGAATTCTGAGGTCGTATCAATAATGTTCCTTTGTAAAATGACTAACTGTTTTAGCTCGCACGGCCATATACTGACTCTGTTCGACGCGCCCTTTGGAAATCAACAATAATTTGTCATTATGAATCCAAAAAAACTTATCTCGTCGAATTCTGAGCTCATTTGCAAAATTTCACTTTTAAAGGGCTATGTATTGCTAACCGAAAAGCTCCTGCCAATTGCCACTATTCCGGATATCGGAATATATCGAAGCTTATAATTTTCGGAGTTCTAAACGGCATTTTGAACTCAATGGAAGTGGTTTCGAGTCCAAATTCACCCGTATGCAAAATATGACTTTTCGGGCGATGTACAATTTCCATAGCGACTATTCTGAATTTTCAACTGGGCATAATTTTTGATTCCCGCTATGAAATTTTGATTTTTCGGATTCGTTGGAAAGATATTCTCAATTAGATTCTAATATTTTTGGTTTCGCCAAAATCCGGCTTATTTTGAGTCCTGTACATTCATTTGAATTTTGAAATCGAATTATCGAACTACCGCGCCATTTTCAATTCCTTTTATAATTATAAATAATTATTTATATTCTAACGACGATCTATATGAATATATACGTTCTAATTCTATTCATAATAAATTTCTCGTCGATATTATTTAAAATAATTCATTTTAAATAATCAAAATTCATTAAAATTGTCAAAATAAAATTTTTAAATTGGCTCAGAATTTCTGGGTTGTTACATTCTTTAAGTGCTTCTTTTGAGCTTTCTTTCTCTTCAATTGGACGAGACATAAGAAGAGGCAAGGGATGCTCATATCTTAAAGCAGACGTAGAGGCGGGGATTGTTCTAACATGAATAAAGGTAAATAGTGCTTCACTCAGAGCCGGGCGCATGTTCCCAGGATTACACGTCCCTCCTCCAGAGTATGCCATGACTACGCAATGGGATTTTAACCTAGCCATATACATGCGAATAACAACATACCCTTCTCCCTCTAAGAGGCGCCTAGGATGTACCTAGAGCTTCGATCTAAGCACATTCCCCCGTGATTACCCTCATTCTTTATTGGGAAGAACCTTTGTATACCAAGGATTTAAGAGGGTGTCGGGCGTGTTACCTTGCGATTACACATCCTTTCCTTTGGGAAGTGCCCTGACTACATCAAGGACTTGTCAAGGTAATCGATAAATAAAGGTATTTCATATTGAGTTATAGTTTTGATTCATGACACGATGAACAACTACTACGGCGAAAAAAGAGAATATCAACAAACCAGATCTCAAGCTAGTATATACAAGATGAGTATTGAGTCTTGATCGTATGTTAAAACTTGTTAACATCTCTCCTCAAAGAATGTGTATATATATATATTATATTTTTTCATTATATATATATATACGTATATATACACTAAATTCTGCATACTGCACAAAATATGTCAGGTCAGTCGAGTGACCTACAGAACTTTGTGCAATATACACAAATGCACACATACACACACACACATATACACGTTTGAATGTTCAGTTTACTAACTTAGAACTTCAGTCGACTGAACTTCTACAATGACTATTTTTCTAAAAAGTCGCCATTTTTCTTGAAGAGATACGACTTTTAATCAAAGGATTTAGACAACACTTTTCGTTGATTCTCTTCGCCATAAGTTGCAACTATTAAATCATCATATAAAAGTGATCTAATATAAAATAAATTTATATTTATCACTTCTGATCTAATCTATCTATATACTTGTAAATAATGTATTTTCTGCATTTTGAAAATTTGCGTGAACCTGATTTCATACTCTATATTCAAGCAATATCTTTCTTTCTTATCTTCATACACTTAAACTATATATACATATACTCGAGGAGAAGATTATACGAATGGTGCACTATAAAGAGATAATCTGCGTTATCAAAGAACACAAATAGTCTACAAAGTTTTCCTTTTATTGTGTGAAGTCATGTTCTGTCACCCAGGCACGTCAAATCCTCTTCTGCAGCTGAGGCAAAATCCTGTTCAGCTGCTCAGGTCCTTGTTTTGCTGCTCAGGCAAAATCCTGTTCAGCTGCTCAGGTCCTTGTTCAGCTGCTCAGGTCCTTGTTCAGCTGCTCAGGTCCTTGTTCAGCTGCTCAATCCAACTCTAGCTGTCTTTTCATTTGGTATCAGAGCAGGACATCTTATAACCGTAAAACAGTTATATGATATCTTGATAATACGGAAAATAACATTAACACCAGCACAAACAGAAGTTTCACAAAGGGTCAATCCACTGAACGGCCTCCACTTTTTAATGTCATGTATTATAATTAAATGGAACATGAATGAGAATTTATAAGAAAGCCAATGGATTTGAAACTTGAAATATTACTCAAAATGAATATACTACTCCTACTACCAATTATTTCGAGTGGTCAAATTCACAAAAAACTGATGCTACTTCAAATGCAAAACAATGAATATGTTGCTCTGAGCTTAGGATAGAAATGAGTTTGACCACATCTGCATGTGCAATACCGCATATGAAATATGGCGAACACTCAAAGTAACTAACGAAGGTAATATAAAGTTAAACGAAGCAAGATATACATGCCTAAAAATAAATTTCAGAATTTTAAGATAAATGAAAGTGAATCTGTCAATGATATTTACTCTAAATTTCAAAACATTTATCATTCATTACTAGGATTAGGAGAGAAATATTCTGATTTGGATATAGTATCGAAAATCATAAACTTTAAGAACCCGAAACTTCCCCGTGAGGGAAAGAGCGGATACTTTGAGAACAACACACAAATGAACGCAGACAGAAGAACATTTCATTGCTATTACAACAATTCCATCAGATACAAGAATATACAGAGTATAAATGAATAAATTACATTCGGTAAATATCAGAGATTACAATAAATTACATAGCAGCGGAAAATTATACAAAGCACAACTGAAGGTGATATACGGATACAGAGCTTTCCGGATATCATTCCAGCTGTAAACCAGGATCCTGTGAATATAAATCTGCAAAACCAAAACTACAAGCTGCCCGTGCGGAAAATAGGGGCACCCAGAGTTTAGGTTAAAACAATAAACTCCAGGTCAGTCATGTGACTAGTGTGAGAACTAAAACAGTTATTTAAAACTTTACTTTAAAAGAGAGTAATTCAAGGGACCACGCCGTATAACACGGAACGGGTTTACTCCCAAGAATACCAGTGCATATCAATAAACAACGCAATGCTTTTTCGAAAAATGAAGCTATTATAAGACCCAGGTCCCATCACACAATGCAACGCAAGCCGGAGGATAGGGTTTTCCCTTATAATAGCCAAACATGCTTGGTACGTTTAAAACAAATCATTTGATACTATAATAAGTGTATAGTGTCAAAACATTTTCAATCATAAATATGAATCATAGACGGCATAGCATCCCATGCTACTATGTCGCCATACTAGGCTCTACAAATAAAGCCGAAATATCTCGTATTGGAAATTGGATTTCCGTCATGAGTCGAGGCAAGGGGCAAGCTCCTCTCCGCTTTCGAGACACTCTAGCAAATGTCCCAGGGTTACGCACTCTGGGCAACCCCTGGATCTTCAGGGCCGGTCCTCACTTACGTTAGAGGATTAGTTATGCCTGAACACACGTTTCCCGGTCCTTACAGACCTAAAATCGAGGCGCCTCATCCAACAACCACATAGGTGAAAAGTATATAAATGTCAGGGCTGGTAAGTCACTGACACCACCAAAGCTAGAAAGAAACGTCGTGCTCTCCCTACAGTCCGTATCCCGTTTTTAACTCATACCGAGGTGTGAGGCTCGCGAATTCACGTCATACACAAAGCTACGCCACAAAGGCCGTGCTTTGATCATCAACCACAAGACTTTGCTTTTCAACAGAAGCATTGATCCATGCAACTCAGCGTGCCACACAGGCAATTCATGCCATGCGATTGATATCTATCAATATATAACCTCTAAGCTCGTACGTCTCAGAGAAGGGCGTTAAGCAAGAGAATAAATTCTCTGCCGCCAAACAGATATATATTTAACCGAAATCAATCAACATAGAATAAAATCCAATGCCAGACACACAATCCATTTACAAGTTCGTTCTGGGTCTGAACGAAACCGGAGGCACTTTCCTCGCATATCCATCCATCTCCAAGTACGTCTGGACGACCACCAACTATTTCCATCCTCTTGGGTGTACAGCCCAATCAGGATCGTCAGTAATTATCCAAACGATGTGAAGACTTCCGGTCTTCGACCATCGTCTTCATCTTTGACATATCGTCGAATCGGTTATTCAGAATGGGTATAAACCCGGACTTTCCGAACAACCCGCGTATATTGAAAACAAATGTTATGCAAACACAACATACGCCTCATTCCAATTCTGAATATTATGTTATTTAAATATCCACATCTTTTGGGAAAAAGTTCCCATTAATTTTATCCAAGATAAATTCTTTAAAATTTATTCTTTAATCTTCCTTTGGATGTCGTATCAAACCCAATTACGGTTTTTTCCAAACTAGTCGAGATTAGCGAACCACACCGAAGTAATGATTTATTTTATTTCCCAATCCCAACCTATTCATCCCATGAAGCAAAACTGGAAATACTCCATATCTAACACCTCAGTGTTGTCGGTAAAATCAATTACCATTTCACGTTCAAATCTAATTAAAGATTTAACTATCGCTTTGGAGCAAAACTGGTGATACTCCATTCTCGCTCATTTTCCAAATTTGATAATTTAAATTATCAATTCACATTTCAATCTAATTGCAGATTCATTAAAACTCCTTTTACTGGGTTAAAGAACTAGTGTTATTAAAAACACCGTTCACGATAAACCCACAAATCAATTCTATTTTAAAACCCATTTCAAATCTAATTTATTTGAAGATAAACGGTTTTAATTTTAGTTCAAAACTAGTTCATTTCGAAAAAAAAATCTATTTTTATCTTTTCAAATATGGATTTTTTCATCCCAATTTTTCCCAAATCATTTCTTATGATTTTACACAAATTATTACTATTTTTAATAATTTTACCAAGGCCCGTACAGTCGATTTCCAACAATGGCCATCGAACTGCACTTACAGCGACCTTTTTCAAATTTGATTTGGACGTATCACCAAATCCAACCGTTAGATTTCAAATTTCAAATATTCGTTAGAAAGCTTCTTTCGATATGAACCCAACAGTTCCGGTTTTAGTAGAATCCGACGGCCGGATCTCCCGTAATGTCCGTTTGAAATAAATGGTCGAAATTCACGAACTGCCGCGGTGCGGCGCGTTCTATTAAGGCCATTATATTATATATACAATATATATAATATATATTTCGTCGATTTCTATTTAAAACGAATTTTGTAAATAGTTTTTAAATTCGTTTCAAAATTCATTTCAACTTCCATTTCAATTCAAAGCAAAATTGAATTCTTCTTTATAAATTCGTTTTAAAATTCATTTCTATTCAATTCAAATTTCAATTCAATTTGAATTCATTTCAATTCGCTCTCAATTCAATTTGAATTCGTTTTCAATTCAATTCGATTTCAAAGTCGTTTTCTATTCGATTCAATTCAAATTGGTTTTCTATTCGATTCAATTCAAATTGGTTTCCTATTCGACTTAAATCAAATTCGTTTTCTATTCCATTTGAATTCAATTTGTTTTCTATTCAATTTAATTCGAAATCGTTTTATATTCAATTCATTTCGAAATCGTTTTATATTCCATTCATTTCCGTTTTCTATTTGAATCAAATTCATTATATATTCAATTGAAATCAAATTCGTTTTATATTCAATTCGAATTCAATTCGTTATATATTCAATTCGAGTTCGTTTTCTATTCAATTTGATTCAAATTTCATTTCAAAATATGCGATTTCGAAATCACTTTATATTCAATTCATTTCGAAATCGTTTTATATTCAATTTATTAGGAAATCGTTTTATATTCAATATTCATTTCAAAATGAATAAAATCGATATAAATATCGTTCACGTCAAAATGGCGTTAATCTAATCAACACGGCTTCATATATTCCTTCATTCTATTCAACAAATGAATATTTATTTTTGTCAACACACGACTAATCTCAACGAATGAGTACTGTCCACGTGTGACTATTTTTGTTAAATTATTTCGTTCAACACATGACTAATCTCAACGGATGAGTACAGTCAACACATGAACCTTTACTTTATAATATTCTTTATCTTCTAAATTGGAATGAGGCCCAATCAATTACCATATAAAGTTAATTATATGGATTTTCACACATCACACATATATAATAGCATTGAAAAATAATCAACCATCAACCAAAGTGCACTACACTGTATAAGCATCAAATATAGATATCTAACGCTTATAACAGCCTGTCAATCAATCGATCGACACATTTAATCAATCAGGATGAGTGAACTTCAAATTTCATCCCAACACCCATGTGGGGGTTTCAAATCAACAAACACAGATTTTATTTGTGCAGTTGGGCGATGTGTAAAATTTATCGTCCCAACCAATGTCCTTCAAATAGGTGTACATAAACAAACCGTCCGGTTTGTAAATGAATATTTATTTATTCACGTTCACGTTAAAAATTATATTTTTAACGATAAAATATTTTATTTTAACACATGAATTTTTATTCAGTTCATTTACAAAATAAAAATGTTATTTTTATTTTTCTAACTTATTTTAGAAAATTTCGGCGGCATAACGGCACGATACTAGAAACGGGACGAGGCCTAGCCTTATCCCCGGTCTAGTGAAGGCCCACGCCATTCACACATCAATCAAATTCACCAAACAATTCAAATTTCAATTAAATAATCTAACTAATTTTTGCAATCAAACAAACAAGTCCATGGTCTGTGGACGATTGTGTCGGGTGCTACTAAACACCGTCTGCATCCTAGTATATATATAACTAGAAAAGAAAATTGAAGAGTGAGAAATTCTCACCGAAAGCTATCCAATACCACGACTCTTCATTTATAGAAATCTTCGCCATTCTCGCCCTTTGTCGCTTTAGTTGCCCGTAGCCACTATATATATAAAAATCACATTTTTATATTGCTATTCAATATATAAAAATCGAATTTTTACTTTGCTATTCAATATATAAAAATCGAATTTTTATTATGCTATTCAATATATAAAAATCGAATTTTTATTATGCTATTCAATATATAAAAATCGAATTTTTATTTTGCTATTCAATATATAAAAATCGAATTTTTATTATGCTATTCAATATATAAAAATCGAATTTTTATTATGCTATTCAATATATAAAAATTGAATTTTTATGTCGCTAGTCCACATATAGAAATCAAATCTGTACATGTATAGAAATCATCACTTTCATATGAATGAAAATCGTATTTTTTCCTAGTTAAAAAATCAAACCTTTTATGTTAAAAAAAACAATCTTTACATTGTTTTCAAAACGATAAAAATCTAATCTTTACTTTGTATTTATAAACTGATTTTTAAAAAAAATCTGAAAATCACCTGTAAATAAAATACACAACTAAAAATAAATAAAAAAAAATAATTAAAAGTAAAAACTTACTTTTCAATTCGGTTTACTGTGGAGGAGGGGGCTTGGCTTGCTGGAGTCGGAGGGGGGGGGTCGTGGGCCACGGCGGCGGCTAGGGTTCGGCGCGAGGTGGATGGAGGCGGAGGGCGATGGGGTCTTGGGCGATCGACAGGGCGAGGGGGTTATTGGGGGGGGGGCGCTCGTGTCTGGACGGGGGCAGGGTTTGGATGTGGCGCGGTGGTCCTTGGGGAGGGCGGCGGCTCCTCTCCGCCTCGTCACCTCCTTCTTCTCCTTTATTTATTTATTTATTTATTTATTTATTTTTCCGGAATCGGGTTTTGAAAATAAGAAGGGGGGCCAGATGAGTTAAAGGGGGGAGAGAGTTATATTTTTTTTTATTTAATTATTTATTTTAAAAACGTTGACTTTTACATATGACCTCTAAACGAGGCTCACCGCCTGTCGTCCATAGCGTATTACCCCCATTCCGAACACAATGGGATATGTATCGTAAGCTGATTCGATCGTTTAAATCTGTTTTCGTCAAAATCAACATATAACTCTTTATATTGATTTTGAACGCGCATTTCAATTTACCGGAGTCAAATACTAACTCTAAAAAAATTCCCGAAAATATTTTCTAGCTTTGTATTAACGATACGGTCCTAACAAAACTAATTTCGTCGAATTCTGAGACCGTTAGAAAAATGGCCATTTTCCAGTCGATTAAAATCAACTAAAACTGGTCAAATGCGTTTTCCTATGCCACGCTCACATATTGATTCGAAAAATTATGAAATTTGGAATCTAGCAATAATTTGACATCACGGACCCAACAAAAGTGGTTTCGTCGAAATCCGAGGTCGTTTGCAAAATGTCTATTTTTAAGGGCCTGAATTCCATAGCGACTATTCAGAATTTTCAACTGGACATATCTTTTGATTCCCGCTATGAAATTTCGATTTTTCGGATTCGTTGGAAAGATATCATCAATTAGATCCTAATGTTTTTGGTTTCACTAAAATTCGGATTTTTTTGCACCCGGTACATTTAATTGAAGTTTGAAATCGAATTATCGAACTACCGCGCCATTTTCAATTCTATTTATAATTATATATAATTATTTATATTCTAACGATGACGTATATAATATATACGTTCGAATTATATTCAAAATAAATTTTTCGTCGATATTATTTAAAATAATCTATTTTAAATATTCAAAATTCGTCGAAGTTGCCAAAACAAAAATTTTAAACTGGTTCTGAATTTCCGGGTTATTACAATATCCCCCACTTAAAACTTTTCGTCCATGAAAAGGAACAAAGTCGAAAGTGGTTTGATCAATCAACTCTACGTTCGATCTGGCTTCCATCCTCCAACTTTTCAGTTTCTGAGAATTTTCAAATCTTCAAAAATTTGGCTAACACCCTAAATTTTCGAAAATTTTCGCCATGACCTCCCCTGCACCGGGAGCCACGGGAAAATCCCGAAATTGCCATATAGGCCTTCTGATCTCAAAAAAAAAAAAAAAAAGCCAAGCGGCTAGCCAGTAGGCTCATAAAATCATCATCACCCAAACAAAACAGTAAATTATAGTAAACATGTACCTATTTGTCGGGAAAACAAATTTTATTCTCTGCTCTAGCCTCCTTGCTATGACCTGTTCAATGTAAGTATATGTATACGCAAGCAAATGGGACCAAATTTTCAATATAGTTCAATATTTGGTTCAATTAGGCATAATGGTTCAAAATTATCAAACAAATAAACAAACAACACAAACATCAATCAATTAGTGAATTTAACGTTTCAAATTCATAATTTTGATATATATACAGAAAACCATGTTTTTGATGCCAATTCACAACAATGTGTTCTAGCTATATTAGTTTTGGTTCTCACACCAGTCTAATGGAAATATATAGATATCACACCTTCGTCACACGAAAATAAATACTGGTGATGGTATACTTCATCATCAGGACCATGTCCGGGCGACTAGAGTGTGACTCTATATCTATCTAATATATTAAAACTTCGAATATACGTTCATGACGCGTATATGCAAAACCTTTATATACTAGATTGTCCAAATTCAAAATAAATAAATAATCAAATACGTTTAAAATGGTTTAAACTTTCAAAACAAAATTGTTTCCATTTGAAAAATATACTCTTCACACTCGTTCTAGGATACTACTGATCCTATCTCTAACGAGTCATTCTAATTGGATATTACTAATCCAATATATGATGAATTCTTTCGTATGGTTCTAATGTGTCTTGTTCTCGAGCTCTGTAAACCAAAGCTCTGATACCACTGTAAGAACCCGAAACTTCCCCGTGAGGGAAAGAGCGGATACTTTGAGAACAACACACAAATGAACGCAGACGGAAGAACATTTCATTGCTATTACAATAATTCCATCAGATACAAGTATATACAGAGTATAAATGAATAAATTACATTCGGTAAATATCAGAGATTACAATAAATTACATAGCAGCGGAAAATAATACAAAGCACAACTGAAGGTGATATACGGATACAGAGCTTTCCGGATATCATTCCAGCTGTAAACCAGGATCCTGTGAATATAAATCTGCAAAACCAAAACTACAAGCTGCCCGTGCGGAAAATAGGGGCACCCAGAGTTTAGGTTAAAACAATAAACTCCATGTCAGTCATGTGACTGGTGTGAGAACTAAAACAGTTATTTAAAACTTTACTTTAAAAGAGAGTAATTCAAGGGACCACGCCGTATAACACGGAACGGGTTTCCTCCCAAGAATACCAGTGCATATCAATAAACAACACAATGCTTTTTCGAAAAATGAAGCTATTATAAGACCCAGGTCCCATCACACAATGCAACGCAAGCCAGAGGATAGGGTTTCCCCTTATAATAGACAAACATGCTTGGTACGTTTAAAACAAATCATTTGATAATATAATAAGTGTATAGTGTCAAAACATTTTCAATCATAAATATGAATCATAGATGGCATAGCATCCCATGCTACTATGTCGCCATACTAGGCTCTACAAATAAAGCCGAAATATCTCGTATTGGAAATTGGATTTCCGTCATGAGTCGAGGCAAGGGGCAAGCTCCTCTCCGCTTTCGAGACACTCTAGCAAATGTCCCAGGGTTACGCACTCTGGGCAACCCCTGGCTCTTCAGGGCCGGTCCTCACTTACGTTAGAGGATTAGTTATGCCTGAACACACGTTTCCCGGTCCTTACAGACCTCAAATCTAGGCGCCTCATCCAACAACCACATAGGTGAAAAGTATATAAATGTCAGGGCTGGTAAGTCACTGACACTACTAAAGCTAGAAAGAAACGTCGTGCTCTCCCTGCAGTCCGTATCCCGTTTTTAACTCATACCGAGGTGTGAGCCTCGCGAATTCACATCATACACAAAGCTACGCCACAAAAGCCGTGCTTTGATCATCAACCACAAGACTTTGCTTTTCAACAGAAGCCTTGACCCATGCAACTCAGCGTGCCACACAAGCAATTCATGCCATGCGATTGATATCTATCGATATATAACCTCTAAGCTCGTACGTCTCAGAGAAGGACGTTAAGCAAGAGAATAAATTCTCCGCCGCCAAACAGAAATATATTTAACCGAAATCAATCAACACAGAATAAAATCCAATGTCAGACACACAATCCATTTACAAGTTCGTTCTGGGTCTGAACGAAACCGGAGGCACTTTCCTCGCATATCCATCCATCTCCAAGTACGTCTGGACGACCACCAACTATTTCCATCCTCTTGGGTGTACAGCCCAATCAGGATCGTCAGTAATTATCCAAACGATGTGAAGACTTCCGGTCTTCGACCACCGTCTTCATCTTTGACATATCGTCGAATCGGTTATTCAGAATGGGTATAAACCCGGACTTTCCGAACAACCCGCGTATATTGAAAACAAATGTTACGCAAACACAACATACGCCTCATTCCAATTCTGAATATTCTGTTATTTAAATATCCACATCTTTTGGGAAAATGTTCCCATTAATTTTATCCAAGATAAATTCTTTAAAATTTATTCTATAATCTTCCTTTGGATGTCGTATCAAACCCAATTATGGCTTTTCCAAACTAGTCGAGATTAGCGAACCACACCGAAGTAATGATTTATTTTATTTCCCAATCCCAACCTATTCATCCCATGAAGCAAAACTGGAAATACTCCATATCTAACACCTCAGTGTTGTCGGTAAAATCAATTACCATTTCACGTTCAAATCTAATTAAAGATTTAACTATCGCTTTGGAGCAAAACTGGTGATACTCCATTCTCGCTCATTTTCCAAATTTGATAATTTAAATTATCAATTCACATTTCAATCTAATTGCAGATTCATTAAAACTCCTTTTACTGGGTTAAAGAACTAGTGTTATTTAAAACTTTGTTCACGATAAACCGACAAATCAATTCTATTTTAAAACCCATTTCAAGTCTAATTTATTTGAAGATAAACGGTTTTAATTTTAGTTCAAAACTAGTTCATTTCGAAAAAAAATCTATTTTTATCTTTTCAAATATGGAGTTTTTCATCCCAATTTTTCCCAAATCATTTCTTATGATTTTACACAAATTATAACTGTTTTTAATAATTTTATCAAGGCCCGTACAGTCGATTTCCAACAATGGCCGTCGAACTGCACTTACAGCGACCTTTTTCAAATTTGATTTGGACGTATCTCCAAATCCAACCGTTAGATTTCAAATTTCAAATATTCGTTAGAAAGCTTCTTTCGATACGAACCCAACGGTTCCGGTTTTAGGAGAATCCGACGGCCGGATCTCCCGTAATGTCCGTTTGAAATAAATGGTCGAAATTCACGAACTACCGCGGCGCGGTGCGTTCTATTCAGGCCATTATATTATATTTATAATATATATTTCGTCGATTTCTATTTAAAACGAATTTTGTAAATAGTTTTTAAATTCGTTTCAAAATTCATTTCAACTTCCATTTCAATTCAAAACAAAATTGAATTCTTCTTTATAAATTCGTTTTAAAATTCATTTCTATTCAATTCAAATTTCAATTCAATTTGAATTCATTTCAATTCGCTTTCAATTCAATTTGAATTTGTTTTCAATTCAATTCGATTTCAAAGTCGTTTTCTATTCGATTCAATTCAAATTGGTTTTCTATTCGATTCAATTCAAATTTGTTTCCTATTCGACTTAAATCAAATTCGTTTTCTATTCCATTTGAATTCAATTTGTTTTCAATTCATTTCGAAATCGTTTTATATTCAATTCATTTCAAAATCGTTTTATATTCCATTCATTTCCGTTTTCTATTTGAATCAAATTCATTATATATTCAATTGAAATCAAATTCGTTTTATATTCAATTCGAATTCAATTCGTTATATATTCAATTCGAGTTCGTTTTCTATTCAATTTGATTCAAATTTCATTTCAAAATATGCGATTTCGAAATCACTTTATATTCAATTCATTTCGAAATCGTTTTATATTCAATTTATTTCGAAATCGTTTTATATTCAATATTCATTTCAAAATGAATAAAATCGATATAAATATCGTTCACGTCAAAATGGCGTTAATCTAATCAACACGGCTTCATATATTCCTTCATTCTATTCAACAAATGAATATTTATTTTTGTCAACACACGACTAGTCTCAACGAATGAGTACTGTCCACGTGTGACTATTTTTGTTAAATTATTTCGTTCAACACATGACTAATCTCAACGGATGAGTACAGTCAACACATGAACCTTTACTTTATAATATTCTTCATCTTCTAAATTGGAATGAGGCCCAATCAATTACCATATAAAGTTAATTATATGGATTTTCACACATCAAACGTATATAATAGCATTGAAAAATTATCAACCATCAACCAAAGTGCACTACACTGTATAAGCATCAAATATAGATATCTAATGCTTATAACAGCATGTCAATCAATCGATCGACACATTTAATCAATCAGGATGAGTGAACTTCAAATTTCATCCCAACACCCATGTGGGGGTTTCAAATCAACAAACACAGATTTTATTTGTGCAGTTGGGCGATGTGTAAAATTTATCGTCCCAACCAATGTCCTTCAAATAGGTGTACATAAACAAACCGTCCGGTTTGTAAATGAATATTTATTTATTCACATTCACGTTAAAAATTATATTTTTAACGATAAAATATTTTATTTTAACACATGAATTTTTATTCAGTTCATTTACAAAATAAAAATGATATTTTTATTTTTCTAACTTATTTTAGAAAATTTCGGCGGTATAACGGCACGATACTAGAAACGGGACGAGGCCTAGCCTTATCCCCGGTCTAGTGAAGGCCCACGCCATTCACGCATCAATCAAATTCACCAAACAATTCAAATTTCAATTAAATAATCTAACTAATTTTTGCAATCAAACAAACAAGTCCATGGTCTGTGGACGATTGTGTCGGGTGCTACTAAACACCGTCTGCATCCTAGTATATATATATAACTAGAAAAGAAAATTGAAGAGTGAGAAATTCTCGCCGAAAGCTATCCAATACCACGACTCTTCATTTATAGAAATCTTCGCCATTCTCGCCCTTTGTCGCTTTAGTTGCCCGTAGCCACTATATATATAAAAATCACATTTTTATATTGCAATTCAATATATAAAAATCGAATTTTTACTTTGCTATTCAATATATAAAAATCGAATTTTTATTATGTTATTCAATATATAAAAATCGAATTTTTATTATGCTATTCAATATATAAAAATCGAATTTTTATTATCCTATTCAATATATGAAAATCGAATTTTTATTTTGCTATTCAATATATAAAAATCGAATTTTTATTATGCTATTCAATATATAAAAATCGAATTTTTATTATGCTATTCAATATATAAAAATCGAAATTTTATGTCGCTAGTCCACATATAGAAATCAAATCTGTACATGTATAGAAATCATCACTTTCATATGAATGAAAATCGTATTTTTTCCTAGTTAAAAAAATCAAACCTTTCATGTTAAAAAAAACAATCTTTACTTTGTTTTCAAAACGATAAAAATCTAATCTTTACTTTGTATTTATAAACTGATTTTAAAAAAAAATCTGAAAATCACCTGTAAATAAAATACACAACTAAAAATAAATAAAACAAAAATAATTAAAAGTAAAAACTTACTTTTCAATTCGGTTTACTGTGGAGGAGGGGGCTTGGCTTGCTGGAGTCGGAGGGGGGGGGGTCGTGGGCCACGGCGGCTGCTAGGGTTCGGCGCGAGGTGGATGGAGGCGGAGGGCGATGGGGTCTTGGGCGATCGACAGGGCGAGGGGGTTTTTGGGGGGCGCGCTCGTGTTTGGACGGGGGCAGGGTTTGGATGTGGCGCGGTGGTCCTTGGGGAGGGCGGTGGCTCCTCTCCGCCTCGTCGCCTCCTTCTTCTCCTTTTCTTTTTTTTTATTTTTTTATTTTTCCTGAATCGGGTTTTGAAAATAAGAAGCGGGGCTATATGAGTTAAAGGGGGGAGAGAGTTATATTTTTTTTATTTATTTATTTAATTTCAAAACATTGACTTTTACATATGACCTCTAAACGAGGCTCACCGCCTGTCGTCTATAGCGTATTACCCCCATTCCGAACACAATGGGATATGTATCGTAAGCTGATTCGATCGTTTAAATATGTTTTCGTCAAAATCAACATATAACTCTTTATATTGATTTTGAACGCGCATTTCAATTTACCGGGGTCACATACTAACTCAAAAAAATTCCCAAAAATATTTTCTAGCTTCGTATTGACGATACGGTCCTAACAAAACTAATTTCGTCGAATTCTGAGACCGTTAGAAAAATGGTCATTTTCCAATCGATTAAAATCAACTAAAACTGGTCAAATGCGTTTTCCTTTGCCACACTCACATATTGATTCGAAAAATTATGAAATTTGGAATCTAGCAATAATTTGACATCACGGACCCAACAAAAGTGGTTTCGTCGAAATCCGAGGTCGTTTGCAAAATGTCTATTTTTAAGGGCCTGAATTCCATAGCGACTATTCAGAATTTTCAACTGGACATATCTTTTGATTCTCGCTATGAAATTTCGATTTTTCGGATTCGTTGGAAAGATATCATCAATTAGATCCTAATGTTTTTGGTTTCACTAAAATCCGGATTGTTTTGCACCCGGTACATTCAATTGAAGTTTGAAATCGAATTATCGAACTACCGCGCCATTTTCAATTCTATTTATAATTATATATAATTATTTATATTCTAACGATGACGTATATAATATATACGTTCGAATTATATTCAAAATAAATTTTTCGTCGATATTATTTAAAATAATCTATTTTAAATATTCAAAATTCGTCGAAGTTGCCAAAACAAAAATTTTAAACTTGTTCAGAATTTCCGGGTTATTACATAAACTCTTTAATGGAAGAATGGGAAAGAATGGTCTTGGCAATCGAAGAAGCTAACGATCTTTCAGCCATGAAACCAGAAGAGTTAATAGGAAACCTAATGTCCTATGAGGTTAATTTCCACGAAAAAACGAGTAAAGGCACAAGATAAAAAGAATGTAGCATTAAATACAGAATAAGAAGAACTAGAATCAGATAACGATGATTTAGCATTCATTGCCACAAATTTCAATTTTTTTTTAAACATAGAAAGAGAAACAAAAATAATGGCTGGAAAAGTACCAACTCAAATAAACCATCATCATCAATAATTGAATGTTATAACTGTCATAAGAAGGGGTCACATATAAAAAGACAGTCCATAACAAAAGAAGGAACATTGCAATAAACATAAGAAAGATAGATTCATTAGGAAGGCTTTTTCAGTTACATGGGATGGTTTAGATTCTTCTTCTTTAGAAAGTGGTAGCAACAACGATAGTGAACAAGAAAATATCCGCTTTATGGCCATACACAACGAGGTTAATGATTTTTCTTTTGAAAATATGGTCGAAATAAATGAAGAATTACTAGAATTTAGAAATAATTTCAAAAGAAAATATAAACAAGCTAATGAGGATCAGAAAAAGGCATAATTCGAAAGAGATATGCTAAAAGATGAGAAAGAGATATTAGAAGATTAAATTAGAAAACTTCAAGAATCTCTTTCTGATGCAAATTCTCAACTTTCCTTATTGAGTCAAGAAACTGAAACTCAAAAAGAAAAGAATGATATGCTTATTTCTGAAAATCATGAATTAAAATCAATATTAAACTTGTAGAACTAGATAATTGAAGTCTCAAGATTAAATTTGACGGATTTACTAAAAATGTTGCTAATTTTAATACAGATAGAGATAATTTATCTAGAATTATAGAAAATTCTCAACCAGCATGTAGTAAAAAGGGATTAGGATATAAGTCGAATACTAATTTTAGAAAGAAAAAGAAATCTAATAAAGTTAAACCTAGCAACTCATCAATATCATCCGATAAGAAAATGGTTTCTAAAATTGTTAATATACTGGTTCCTAAAACAAGCAAATAGTAGATTACAAATATATAAAAACGTTCTTAAAAACTGTATATAATAATAAGGATTATATTTATAAAAGGGACACTAAACACTTCTAGGTTTGGTTTGGTAAGAACTAACTCGTAGGACCCTAACGGAGGAGGTGGGTGCCACCGTCATTACATAATTTTTGCACGTACCACTTAAGAAAAGAGGAAAATGGATACTCAATAGTCGTTTCTCAAAACATATGAACTCCAAAGGGATACATCATCGGTAAAGGCGATGTGAGCAATTATGGAACCTCTAATTTACCTCTTATTTCGAATGTTTTACTAGTTAGGAATCTTAAACATAATTTATTAAGTATAAGTCAATTATGCCATAAGGGATTCAAAATCTCATTTTCAGAAAATAAATTTAATATTCTCGATCAAAATAACAATTTTATTTTCGAAGGTAATAGAGATAGAAACAATTATATTAAATATTAAAGTTAATAATAATCAAACATGTGTTTGTTAACTAAAGAAAATGATCCTTGGCTATGGATCAAAAGGTTTTTTCACATACACTTCAAATCAATTTATAAGATTTTGAAACATGAACTTGTAAAAGGTTTACTTAAAATGAAATATAAAGTTAATAACCTATGTGACGCTTGTCAACTAAGAAAATTAACGAAATCTTCATTTAAATCTAAAAGGTCATCTCAACATTACAAACATTATATTTATTATATACAGATTTATTTGGTTCGACTCAAATTCAGTCCATAAATCACAGTAGATATGTGTTTGTAATAGTTGATGATTTTTCCAAATATACTAGGACAATATTTTTGAAAAAATAAAAATGACACCTTTGATTGTTTTAAAATGTGTGTTAAACAAATTCAAAATTTAAAATTTTTGAAAATTAAAAACGTAAGAAGTGATCATGGAGGGGAATTCAAAAATGAAAATTTTGAACAATTCTTAAAAAAGAAAGGAATATTTCACAATTTTTTGTTTCCTCAAAATCCACAACAAAATGGAGTTGTAGAATGGAAATATTGAACTTTAAAATAGTACACCAGAACAATATTAAACGGAAGCACGTTACCAAAACATTTCTGGGTAGAAGCAATTGCGATAGCCTATTATGTATTGAATTGTGTTTCTATTCGACCTCTTACGAAAAACACTCCATATGAACTTTTCACGGTAGAAAACCAAAATTTTCATATTTTAAAGTTTTTGGATCAAAATGTTTTATTTTAAATACAAAGGACAAGCTTGGAAAATTTGATTCAAAATCCGATGAAGGAATATTTCAAGGATATTCCGATCTAAATAAAGCTTATCGCTATTTCAACAAAAAATCAAATGAAATCGAAGAATCTCTTCATGTTTCATTTGATGAAAATTTTATTTAAAATTCTTATAATAATGAGATTTGGAATAATATAAATTCTTATGATGATGATAACTTTAATTATATTTTTAGAGATGATGGAAACATTATTCATAATAATAATAATGAAAATTACTGAAAATCAAGATATTTCCGAAGATAATAATCAAAATGAAAACACTAGCATAGAAAATGATAATAATTCTAGAGAAGATGAATAGATTATTCATAATAATAATGAAATGAAATGAAATCACCACCAAGAATATTACTAGACCATCCAGTTCAAAATATTATTGGTGAAATAAATTCAAATGTAAGAACTAGAAATCAATTAAATTTAGTAAGTCATGTAGCATTTTTATCCAATGTTCAACCTAGACACTCAAAAGAAGCACCTGCTGATGAAAATTGGATTATTTCTATACAAGAAAATTAAATCAGTTTGAATGCAATGAAGTATTGGAATTAGTTCCTAGACAAAGTGATCATGCTGTTATTGAAACAAAATGGTTTTCAGATATAAAATTGACGAGTTAGGTAGTATAATTAGAAATAAAGCCAGATTAGTAGCACAAGCTATAATCAAGAAGAAGGAACTGATTACGAAAAAACGCTTGCTCCGGTCACTAGACTAGAAGCAATATAAATTTTATTAGCTTATGCTTGTTTCAATAATTTCAGACTTTATCAAATGGACGTTAAAAGTTCATTTTTAGATGGGTATATCAAAGAAAATGTTTATGTTGAACAGACACCTGTGTTAGTTCATGAAAATTATCTTGATCATGTTTATAAACTTAAGAAAGCTTTATAAGGTCTAAAATAAGCTCCATGAGCTTGGTATGAACGACTCAAAAGCTATTTAATTAAATCTAGATTTTAAATTTGTAAAGTTGATCAAACTCTTTTTATAAAACACTTAAAAAATGATTTCCTAATAGTTCAAATATATGTAGAAGATATTATTTTAGGATCAACAAATGAAAAATTATGTAAAGAATATTCTGATATAATGACTAAAGAATTTGAGATGTCGCACATGGGTAAATTGTCTTAACTTTTTAGGTCTTTAAATTAAACAATAACAAAATGGTAATTTTATAAATCAAGAAAAATATTGTAACAATTCAATAAAACATTTCAGAATAGAAAAATACTTCTTGTAAACCGAACCCCCATGAGTACAACAACACATTTAGATAAAGACGAAAATAGAAAAAATGTTGAACAAAAATTGTATCGTAGAATGATTGGAACTTTACTTTATTTAATAGCAAGTTGACCAGATATAATAATGAGTGTTTGTTTATATGTGTGATTTCAAGCCAATCCAAAGGAACCACACTTAAAAGCAGTGAAACGTATATTATGTTGTTATCTTAGAAATACCAAAGATTTCTTATTTTTTTATCCAGAAAGATTGTTCCTTTGAATTAGCATCATATAGTGATACTGATTTTGGAGGATCACCGACGAATAGAAGATGTACCAATGGTACATGTCATTTTATTGGTAAATCATTAATCTCTTGGTTTGTCAAGAAACAAAATTGTGTATCACTATCAACGTGTGAAGCAGAATATATATCTGCAGCTTTAACTTATGCTCAAGTAATTTACATACAATAAACAATTAAAGATTTATGAGTAAATCTAAATAAATATACAATTTATTGTGATAACTCCAGTGAAATCAATTTATCAAAAAATCTGGTTAACCATTCATGAACTAAACACATTAACATTCGACATCATTTCTTACGTGATTTATTGAGAAAATTTTAATAGATTTAGAATTCATTTCATCAGAAAATCAAATAGCCGATATATTTACCAAACCATTACTTGAGAACACTTTTATATAAAGATTACGATGGGAGATCAGTATTTGTCCGCTAAATATATATAGAATTTTGTTAAGAATAAAATTTCTTCTTTGAATTTTAAAAATTCATCTTTTTGAACCAACTATAACTCGAACCCAAGACCTCTTGGTTGACACACAAATGTCTTAACCATTTGAGCTATATGTGTTTTTTGTTCAAGTGATTCTTGAATATGTTTATTATTATTCTTGAAAACAATCTTTCATATGTACATATTTATATCTATATATCTTTAAAATTCAACTCTATTTCTGTACAAAAGCGACATGTAACGACCCAGAAAATCTGAACCAATTTAAAATTTTTAAATTGGCTAAAATAATGGATTTTAAATATTTAAAATAAATATTTTAAATAATGGCGATGAAAACTGAGTTTAATTCGACAATTGAAAACGAATATAATTAATTATAATTATATATAGAATTGAAAATAGCGCGGTAGTTCGATAATTCGATTTCAAACTTCAATTGAATATACCGGGTGCAAAACAATCCGGATTTTAGTGAAACCAAAAACATTAGGATCTAATTGATGATATCTTTCTAACGAATCCGACCAATCGAAATTTGATAGCGGGAATCAAAAGATATGTCCAGTTGAAAATTCTGAATAGTCGCTATGGAATTCAGGCCCTTAAAAATGGACATTTTGCAAATGACCTCGGATTTCGACGAAACCACTTTTGTTGGATCCGCAGGGTCAAGTTATTATTAGGTTTCAAATTTCATAATTTTTCGAATCAATATGTGAGCGTGGCAAAGGAAAACGCGTTTGACCAGTTTCTGTTGATTTTAATCGACTGGAAATTGGCCATTTTTCCAACGGCCTCAGAATTCGACGAAACTGGTTTTGTTAGGACCGTATCGTCAATACGAAGCTAGAAAATATTTTTCTGGAATTTTTCTAGTTAGTATGTGACCTCGGTAATTTGAAATGTGCGTTTAAAATTCAATACAATGATTTAAATGAAAATTCAAAAGGAAACTGGCTGTAACGATCAAATCAGTTTGCGATACATATCCCATTGTGTTCGGAATGGGGGTTAAACGCTATGGACGACAGGCGGTGGGCCTCGTTTCGAGGTCGTATGTAAAAGTCAACCTATTTGCGAAATTAAATAATTAAATAATAATAATAAAAATATATATATATATTTTCCCTCCTATATCTCCTTCTTGCCCCCCCCCCCCCGATTCAGTAAACATAAAACCAAAAAAAAAAAAAGAAGAAAGCAGCAGCAGCCGCCAGCGCCACGACCGCCTCCACCAAGCTCCAGCCACCTCCGATCTTCTTCCCCCCTCTTCCTTGCACTCGCTCCCTCCTCCTCCTTCAATCCGACACACACCCCCCCGAAGCCGTTCGAGACCTCGAAGTCGCCTCCCATTCGAAACCCTAGCCACCGCCTGCTCCGCCTCCTGCCGCGAGCCTGGCCGTCATCCCCCCCTTCTTCGCAGGAAGGTAAATTGTTTTATCTTATTTTATTTTCATTTTAAAATTCCGATTGAAAAAGATTTTAAAAGAAATAAAAACTGATATTAAAAGAAATAAAAACTGATTTGTTTTAAGAAATAAAAACTGATTTGTTTTAGAAATAAAAACTGATTTGTTTTAGAAATAAAAACTGATTTGTTTTAAAAATAAAAACTGATTTGTTTTAGAAATAAAAACTGATTTGTTTTAAAAATAAAAACTGATTTGTCTTAAAAATAAAAACTGATTTGTTTTAAAAATAAAAACTGATTTGTTTTAAAGGTAAAAACTTTAAATAGGAAAAAGGTTTAATCTTTAAAGAGAAAAAGGATTTGAACTTTACGAAGTAAAAATCATATTTTTATATATTGAAAGTCGAAGTAAAAATCATATTTTTATATATTGAAAGTCGAAGTAAAAATCATATTTTTATATATTAAATAGGATCGTAAAAATTCAATTTTTACCTATGTAGAGAATACGGACAACGAAGGCGACAAAAGGCGAGATTGGCGAAGATTTCTATAAAGGAAGTGTCGTGAAGTTGGATAGCTATTGGTGAGATTTCTGATTTAAAAATATTATATATGGTGAAATGAAGGTGAATAGCTATATATAAATTGCTATATATAAATATATATATATATATATATATATATATATATATATATATATACGCCCCTCGTCCACAAACCATGGACGATATTTATTGGTTGAAATTGTTGTGAAAATTGATTGATAGCGATTGATTGTTTGGGATTGTTTGTGATTGATATTGGTTGATTGTGGTTGAAAAATACCCATTTGTGGTTGAGAAATATTTGGTTGAAACCACATAGGATTAGTTTGTGGAAATGAAATAAATATATACATGCCGCCTGCGTGCGAACTAGATGCATGAACCCCATTGTCAAAAACCGCGAGGTTTTAAGGTAGAGCGAGGAGCCGTACTAGGGACGGTCCCGGTTTAACTACCCTGCCGTTATGCTGCCGAAATTTTGAATAATATTCGTGTGTTTGAATTATTTTCATATGCTTAAACTATATCTATTCAAAGAATAGAAAACATTCATGTGTTGAATTGATATTCATTCGTTGATTAGAAATTCATGTGTTGAATGGTATTCATATTTTGAAATAAATTGTTCGATAATAAAAATCACATTTTTATCTATATATAGAAACTATAGAAAACATTCATGTGTTGAATTGATATTCATTCGTTGATTAGAAATTCATGTGTTGAATGGTATTCATATTTTGAAATAAATTGTTCGATAATAAAAATCACATTTTTATCTATATATAGAAACTATAGAAAACATTCATGTGTTGAATTGATATTCATTCGTTGATTAGAAATTCATGTGTTGAATGGTATTCATATTTTGAAATAAATTGTTCGATAATAAAAATCACATTTTTATCTATATATAGAAACTATAGAAAACATTCATGTGTTGAATTGATATTCATTCGTTGATTAGAAATTCATGTGTTGAATGGTATTCATATTTTGAAATAAATTGTTCGATAATAAAAATCACATTTTTATCTATATATAGAAACTATAGAAAACATTCATGTGTTGAATTGATATTCATTCATTGATTAGAAATTCATGTGTTGAATGGTATTCATATTTTGAAATAAATTGTTCGATAATAAAAATCACATTTTTTATCTATATATAGAAACTATAGAAAACATTCATGTGTTGAATTGATATTCATTCGTTGATTAGAAATTCATGTGTTGAATGGTATTCATATTTTGAAATAAATTGTTTGATAATAAAAATCACCTTTTATCGACTATATGAACTATATAGAAAAATAGTGTTTTGAAATGAATCGTTTTACAATAAAAATCGCATTTTTATTGTATGCATAAATCGTTGAAATGTGAAGTGTTAAAAATAGCCACTTGTTCAAAATAAACATATATGAGATGAAATATTCATTAATTAGCTAATGAAATGATTTGCACCTATTTATGTAACATTAGAATGAATGGAGTTTTTAAACCAAATATAAATCAAATATGAAGTCGAATAGAAATTGATAAATGATAAGAACTGTATATATATGTGCATGCAATATTCATTGAACAGGTTATAGCAAAGGGGCTAGAGAAGAGGAATAAAATTTTGTGCCCGACAAATAGGTACACATTTACTGATTTGTTTGGGTGATGATTTTGAGCCTGTTGGCTAGCCGCTTGGCTTTTTCTTTTTCTTTTTGAGATTAGAAGGGCCGGGAAAGCTATTTGCGATTTCCCGATGCTCCCGGTGCAGGGGAGGTTATGGCGAAATTTTTCCAAAATTTAAGGCGTTAGAAAAATATTTGAAGTTAAAACGATATGGAAATCATTGAATGAACTATATTTATATAAATATATAAATATAAATAAAAATTAAAACGAAACGAAGCCGTGCAGTTCGTATTTTGAAACAGTGATTTCAAACGACTAGTGCGGGAAATCCGACCATTGGATTTTCCCGAAACCTCAACCGTCGGGTTCGCCTTGGAAATATCTTCCCAACGGCACCAACTTTGTAGAAATCCAACGGTTGGATTGTCTGGAATGTTTAATTCAAATCTGAAGAAAAACAGCGCCAGAAACGATTATATTTATATATATATATATAAATATAATTATATTTAATCGAATAACGACGCTGCAGTTCGTATTTTGAAATCGAAAATTCAAACGATTGTACCGGGAGATCCGACCGTCGGATTTTCCCGAAACTGGAACCGTTGGATTCGTTGTGAAAAGACCTTTCTAATGATGTAAATTTTGTAAAGATCCAACGGTTAGATTTTCGGATATGTGTAAATCAAATCTGAAGAAAAACAGCGCCATGGCCGCCTTATGGCCCGAAGCGTCGTTTTGAATAAATTGGCTATTTTAAAATAAATAAAAATAGCGATAAATAGTTATAAAATATCGTAAGCGATATGGAATGGAAATAAACTGAATTTGCTTGATTTGTGTGGCTTTTGATGGTTGAATGTGTTTGGTGTGAAAATTACATTAAAGAACAATATTGGTGTTGTCGAATAATTTAACCATTGAAATAAATCGAATTGAAATTCTAAATATACGTGAATTATTTGAAAAGGCCGAGTTAATTCTCATTTCGAATAATGGACCGACGATTGAAATTCGAAGATGAAGACGACGGTCGAAGACCGGAGATCTTCACCTCGTTTGGATGGTAACCGAGGTCCTGATTGGGAGGCATCCCGAAATATGGATAATGAGTGGTGATCGTCCAGACGTACGTGGTGGTCGAAGGGTTTGCGAGGTATTTAGTGCCTCCGGTTTCGTTCAGACCCAGAACGGACTTGTAAATGGACTGTGTGTCTGACATTGGAGTTTATTCTGTGTTGATTGATTTCTGTTAAATATACATCTGTTTGGCGGCAGAGAATTTATTCTTTTGCTTAACGCCCTTCTCTGAGACGCACGAGCTCAGAGGTTGTATATCGATGGACATCAGTCGCATGGCATGAATTGCCTGTGTGGCATGCTAAGATGCAGTGATCAGGGCTTCTGTTGAAAAGCAAAGTCTTGTGTGATGATCAAAGCACCGCCTATGTGGCGTAGCTTTGTGTATAACGTGAATTCGCGGGCCTCACACCCCGGTATGAACCTAAAACGGGAGGAAGGACCTCAGGGAGGGCATGCGTTTCTTTCTACCTAGGGTGGTGTCAGTGACCTACCAGCCCTGACATTTATATACTTTTCACCTATGTGGTTGTTGCTGTTGCGAGGCGCCTCAGTTTGATCGGACGATCCGGGTCCGATGGAGTCATTCGTTGGCTCGTTTGCGCCCCAAAGGGCGGGGAAACGTATTGCTCAGGCATTTTAATCCACATCGGTGGACCGGCCCTGTCGCTCCTAGGGTCACTCGAGCTCTGATCCTGAGACATGGTAGGCTAGATTGTCTCGAATTCGGTAAGGACTATCTTTTGCCTTGGTTCATGACGGAAATCCAATTTCCAAATACGACATCGTGCGGTTTTGATTGTATATATATATGGCGACATGATATATGGTACCCATGCCGTCTATGATTGATAGTTATGATTTGAAATTGTTTTCAAAACATATAGACACTAGCAATAATATCAAATGCCTTTGTTTTATTCGTATCAATCATATTTTGGCCATTATAAGGTAAAACTCTATCCTCCGGTTTGCGTTGCATTGTGTGATGGGAACTGAGTCTTATAATGGCTTCATTTTTTATAAAAAGCATAGCGATGTTTAAAAGAAAGATTTGTTTTAAAGCACTGGCAATCCAATGGAGTAAACCCGTTCCACGAAAGTGGCGTGGTCCTGTGATTAGCCAATTATATATGTGTTGAGTGGATTTCTCATACCAGTCCCATGACTGACTCGTAGTTTGTTTCACTTTCAAACTCGGGTGCCCCTTTTTCTACACGGGCAGCCTTGTATTCAGGTTTAGCTGGTTCTTTCTGGATAGCTGGAGCTGAAGATGGATTCTATCATTTATTTCTTTTTATGCTGTTCAGCTCCTATTGTACATATTTTGTTTATTTCCGCTGTAGACATTTATGTATAGCTGAACTGTACTTGTACTAAGTAAGATCCTGTACTGTATAACTCTGATGATTACTTTTATCCAGTATATTTTGTTGTTCATTCTGGTGTATTTATTTAATTTTATTCTGCTATTTTCTGTTTCTGTGTTATATTCCAAAGATAACCTTGTTTCCGTGAGAACGGGAATTCGGGTCGTCTCAACGTGGTATCAGAGCTTTGGTTAAGCTTAGTTCTGGAATATAACATTTGAACGAACTCGTCAGAAATAGAACCAGTAGTGTTCTAGGACGGGTAACTCCATACAGATAGGATCGGTAATATCCTAGTATGAGTAAAGCAGGATGAATAACACCCCGATAGACACATTTACATTTGAAGTATGTGCTTCTATATTTTAAAAATACCTTTTCTGTGACCTGACACTTGATCTGCTATTTGCAGAAGTACTAGAAAAATGAGTGTCAGAAGCAGAAGGAATGCAGAACCGGATATTGAGGCCCTATTAATCAAGTATCGAAATATGGGTGGAATACCGTTCTCTGGTGAAGAATCTATTATGAAGACCCAAGCTTGGATTCGTTCGGCTGAGAAAATATTCGAAGCATTAAAGCTTAGGGATGACCAGAAAAGATTACTGGCCTCCTGGGCACTCAAAGACGAAGCTTTGTTCTGGTGGGATTCAGTTGTTAAGGATAATCCAGAAGGTGATATCACCTGGGACAGATTCAAAGTGATTTTCTTAGAAAGATTTACTCCTCCAGAAGCGACCGAACGGCTATGCGATGAATTTTCTTATCTAATACAAGGAGACATGACCATTCCCGAATATCATAAGAAATTCAATGAACTTTCTCATTTTGCGCCTCATCTGATTAAAAACCCAAAGAGGAAAAATCTTAGATTTATCCATGGACTTCAAAGGAAATACCAGAATAAAGTATTAGGGCATGTGAAGCTTCCTTTCTCAGAAATGATTTACATGGCTTATCAGTACGAAGATCTCCATAAGAAAGGAATGTTGCGAGACGAAGAAGAAATCAGCTCTTGCAGCAAAAGAAAATTTGAAGATGATAGCCCAGAGACAAGTGAGCAGCCTGAGGTTAGTACGAAGGCTGGAGTCAAAAAGAGGCCGAAGATCAATCAGAAAAGGGTAAAGGCAGTCGTATGTCTAAAGTGCAATCAGCAAGGGCATTCGATGAGAAACTGCAGATCTTCGAACAGACGAAAGGATGGCGAGTCTAAATCCGGGATGAAATTCCTAGAGAATAGGAAGTGCAGTCAATGCCATCAGTCCGGTCATCTTTCAAAGGCCTGCCCGCTATTCCGAAAACCTGAAGCAGTGCATGTAAATGAAGTGGCAGAAGTGCCTACATCTTCTTTTGCTCAGGAAAGGTCTGATGTTTTGGAAGGCACGCTCAATGTCAAAAACATTCCAGTTAAAGTACTGTTTGACACAGGCGCGTCACGAAGCTTTATTGCAAAGAGTGCAGTCAAGAAGTTGGATTTGAGATTGAAAAAGCTCAAAGAACCAATGACAGTCCAAAATCCAGTTGGGGGTTCCATTGATCTTAGTTGGATTTGTGCAGTACCTGTCTCTTTTGCTTGCTATAAATTCCCTATTATCTCTATCGTCATGAATTTTAATGAATTCGATCTTATTTTGGGATTGGATTGGTTAACCAAATATGAAGCGGAGGTTAGATGCGCCGAGAGAGTTGTAAGGGCAAAAGCACAATTGGGAAATTATATAACCATACCATGCGAAGGCCCGACTTCAAATAGAAAAGATTTCTGGTCAGCTCTCGATGTTTCTCCAGCCCAAATAGAAAATGTCCCTGAAATCGCAGAGAATATTCCTGACCTCATCAAAGATATTCCTGTCGTCAAAAACTATGCGGACGTGTTCGAAGAAGTTGTTCGCTTACCTCCGCAGAGAGAAATAGATTTCAAGATTGCTTTGATTCCAAATGCAAGGCCAGTAGTTCACGCTATTCGAAGAATGTCCTTGAAAGAGAAGGAGGAATTAGACAATCAAACACGACAGCTAGTATGGAAAGGTCTGATAAGGCCTAGTTTCTCTGATTGGGGTGCAGCAGTGGTATTTGTCCCAAAATCTGACGGTACTCTACGTCTATGTGTGGATTATCGTGATCTGAACAAGCAGACAATAAAGAACAAATATCCATTGCCGCGGATTGATGATTTGTTGGATCGATTAAATGGAGCACAAGTATTTTCACGAATGGACCTAGCTACAGGCTTCCATCAACTTCGAATTGCCGAAGAGTGTGTTCCAATGACAGCGTTCAGAGGCCACGGCTTATTCTACGAGTGGTTAGTAATGCCATTCGGCTTATGTAACGCTCCTGCCTACTTCGTCGATCTGATGAACAGAGTATTCAGAGGAGTTTTGAATAAATTTGTTCTGGTTTTTATTGACGATATTCTAATCTTCTCTAAATCAAAGGCCGAACATGAGAAACATCTGGAACAAGTGTTAGAAATTCTCAGAAGGAATGTATTGAAAGCTAAGTTTTCTAAATGTATATTCTGGCAAGATGAAGTGAAATTTCTAGGCCACGTCGTATCGAAAGAAGGAATCGCTGTGGATCCAAGTAAAATCACAGCCATTCAGAATTGGAAACAGCCCAGTACCCCCACTGAAGTCTGCAGTTTTCTCGGATTGGCTAGCTACTACCGGAAGTTCGTTAAAGACTTTTCGAAGATATCTGGCCACTTAACGAAGCTTACAAAGAAGCATTCTAAATTCAAATGGACTCAAGAGAGTGAGGAGGCTTTCGAAGAGCTAAAGTTAAGATTGACGACAGCTCCAGTGTTAACCATCATCGATGGCAACCAGGATTTAAAAGTGTGGACTGATGCTTCTAGAGAAGGCCTTGGAGCAGTGTTAATGCAAAGGGGCCAAGTAATTGCTTATGCTAGCCGTCAACTGAAGCCACACGAGAAGAACTACGTAACTCATGATCTTGAGTTATTGGCTATCATATTCTCTTTGAAAATCTGGAGACACTATCTTCTGGGCGAGAGATTTGAACTGTTTACAGATCACCAGTCGTTAAAGTATCTGTTCACTCAAAAGGACTTAAATCTGAGACAGCAACGTTGGCTGGAGTTTCTTGCAGCATATGACTTCGAAATCATATATACTCCAAGAAAAGCCAATGTCGTGGCTGATGCATTAAGCAGAAAGAATGTAATGATCGCCAGTTTTATTATCACGACTTCATTGCTAGATAAGATATCTGCTCTTCAGGAGGATGATCACTTCATTCAGAAGATCAGAGGGATAATTCAACAAGGCGAACCCTCGAGTTTTCAAGTTGATAATGATGGGATTTTAAGGCTCAAAGGTCGAATCTGTGTCCCTAACATTCCTGAACTTCGAAAGGAAGTACTGGATGAATGCCACAAGTCAAAACTCAGTATCCATCCGGGAGTAAGCAAAATGTATAATGACATCAAACGCACTTTCTGGTGGAAGTCGATGAAAAGGGACATTTCCTTATATGTTAGCCGATGCCCTACTTGCCAGCTAGTCAAGAGTGACCAACAGAAATTGGCTGGATTATTACAACCACTGGAAGTTCCTGGTTGGAAGTGGGAGCATATTTCTATGGATTTCATTGATGGTCTGCCCAGAACCAGAAAAGGAAATGACAGTATTTGGGTGATCGTAGATCGCTTCACGAAGACCGCCCATTTCATACCTGTCAGATCAAACAGAACTGCTCAAAGTCTGGCGCAGATTTACTTCAGGGATATAGTTAGACTGCATGGAGTGCCGCTCAGTATAGTAAGTGATAGAGATACGATATTCACTAGCAAATTCTGGGAAGCATTTCAAGTCGAGCTCGGAACGAAGTTAAACTTGAGCACCGCTTATCATCCTCAGACAGACGGTCAGACTGAGAGGGTGAATCGTATTTTAGAAGATCTATTGCGGGCTTGTGTTATAGATTTCGGTGGATCATGGGAAGACAATCTACATTTGGCTGAATTCTCTTATAACAACAGCTACCAGGCGAGTCTGACAATGTCGCCATTCGAAGCATTGTATGGTAGACCGTGCCGATCTCCTGTTTGTTGGGTCGAGCCTGGAAATAGACTTGTGTTGGGTCCCGATATGATTCGAGAAGCTGCCGACAAAGTTGATTTTATTAAAAAGCGAATACTCGCCGCTCAAAGCCGACAAAAGAGCTATGCCGATAAAAGAAGAAGAGATATATCCTTCGAAGTTGGCGACTATGTATATTTGAAAGTATCGCCGATGAGAGGAGTTATCCGGTTCGGTAAAACTGGAAAGTTAGCGCCTAAATTTATTGGTCCGTTTCCTATTCTGGAACGGATTGGGACTCTCGCTTATAGGGTCAAACTGCCTGACTGGTTGCCTGGAGTTCATGATGTATTTCACATATCTCAACTTCGAAAGCACGTTCATGATCCAGACTTGATCGTGGAAGAAGCAGCTCAGCAGGATATTGAAATTACTCCAGAATTAGCTGTTAGGCGAGAGCCGCTAAAGATAATAGGCAAAGAAACCAAAGAGCTGAGGAACAAGAAGGTTCGCTTAGTCAAAGTGCAATGGAGTGGAGATCCGCGAGATTGTACTTGGGAAACTGAGGAGAGCATTCAGAAAGCTTATCCTAGATGCCGAGTAGATATCTCTGATTGACTCTGGTGCAAGGTACATTTACCCTACCTTGCATTACCATTTAATTCTCTATTCTGTTGCTATTTTCTTCCCATGGATGTGTATTGTTTATTCTATACTCTGAATATTAGAAACAAATTGGTTGTTGTATTGTGGGATTGTAGATTTATCAAACCACTTTCGACTTTGTTCCTTTTCGGGGACGAAAAGTTTTAAGTGGGGGAGATTGTAACGACCCAGAAAATCTGAACCAATTTAAAATTTTTAAATTGGCTAAAATAATGGATTTTAAATATTTAAAATAAATATTTTAAATAATGGCGATGAAAACTGAGTTTAAATCGACAATTGAAAACGAATATAATTAATTATAATTATATATAGAATTGAAAATAGCGCGGTAGTTCGATAATTCGATTTCAAACTTCAATTGAATATACCGGGTGCAAAACAATCCGGATTTTAGTGAAACCAAAAACATTAGGATCTAATTGATGATATCTTTCTAACGAATCCGACCAATCGAAATTTGATAGCGGGAATCAAAAGATATGTCCAGTTGAAAATTCTGAATAGTCGCTATGGAATTCAGGCCCTTAAAAATGGACATTTTGCAAATGACCTCGGATTTCGACGAAACCACTTTTGTTGGATCCGCAGGGTCAAGTTATTGTTAGGTTTCAAATTTCATAATTTTTCGAATCAATATGTGAGCGTGGCAAAGGAAAACGCGTTTGACCAGTTTCTGTTGATTTTAATCGACTGGAAATTGGCCATTTTTCCAACGGCCTCAGAATTCGACGAAACTGGTTTTGTTAGGACCGTATCGTCAATACGAAGCTAGAAAATATTTTTCTGGAATTTTTCTAGTTAGTATGTGACCTCGGTAATTTGAAATGTGCGTTTAAAATTCAATACAATGATTTAAATGAAAATTCAAAAGGAAACTGGCTGTAACGATCAAATCAGTTTGCGATACATATCCCATTGTGTTCGGAATGGGGGTTAAACGCTATGGACGACAGGCGGTGGGCCTCGTTTCGAGGTCGTATGTAAAAGTCAACCTATTTGCGAAATTAAATAATTAAATAATAATAAAAAAAATATATATATATATATTTTCCCTCCTATATCTCCTTCTTGGCCCCCCCCTGATTCAGTAAACATAAAAAAAAAAGAAGAAGAAGAAAGCAGCAGCAGCCGCCAGCGCCACGACCGCCTCCACCAAGCTCCAGCCACCTCCGATCTTCTTCCCCCCTCTTCCTTGCACTCGCTCCCTCCTCCTCCTTCAATCCGACACACCCCCCCCGAAGCCGTTCGAGACCTCGAAGTCGCCTCCCGTTCGAAACCCTAGCCACCGCCTGCTCCGCCTCCTGCCGCGAGCCTGGCCGTCATCCCCCCCCTTCTTCGCAGGAAGGTAAATTGTTTTATCTTATTTTATTTTCATTTTAAAATTCCGATTGAAAAAGATTTTAAAAGAAATAAAAACTGATATTAAAAGAAATAAAAACTGATTTGTTTTAAGAAATAAAAACTGATTTGTTTTAGAAATAAAAACTGATTTGTTTTAGAAATAAAAACTGATTTGTTTTAAAAATAAAAACTGATTTGTTTTAGAAATAAAAACTGATTTGTTTTAAAAATAAAAACTGATTTGTCTTAAAAATAAAAACTGATTTGTTTTAAAAATAAAAACTGATTTGTTTTAAAGGTAAAAACTTTAAATAGGAAAAAGGTTTAATCTTTAAAGAGAAAAAGGATTTGAACTTTACGAAGTAAAAATCATATTTTTATATATTGAAAGTCGAAGTAAAAATCATATTTTTATATATTGAAAGTCGAAGTAAAAATCATATTTTTATATATTAAATAGGATCGTAAAAATTCAATTTTTACCTATGTAGAGAATACGGACAACGAAGGCGACAAAAGGCGAGATTGGCGAAGATTTCTATAAAGGAAGTGTCGTGAAGTTGGATAGCTATTGGTGAGATTTCTGATTTAAAAATATTATATATGGTGAAATGAAGGTGAATAGCTATATATAAATTGCTATATATAAATATATATATATATATATATACGCCCCTCGTCCACAAACCATGGACGATATTTATTGGTTGAAATTGTTGTGAAAATTGATTGATAGCGATTGATTGTTTGGGATTGTTTGTGATTGATATTGGTTGATTGTGGTTGAAAAATACCCATTTGTGGTTGAGAAATATTTGGTTGAAACCACATAGGATTAGTTTGTGGAAATGAAATAAATATATACATGCCGCCTGCGTGCGAACTAGATGCATGAACCCCATTGTCAAAAACCGCGAGGTTTTAAGGTAGAGCGAGGAGCCGTACTAGGGACGGTCCCGGTTTAACTACCCTGCCGTTATGCTGCCGAAATTTTGAATAATATTCGTGTGTTTGAATTATTTTCATATGCTTAAACTATATCTATTCAAAGAATAGAAAACATTCATGTGTTGAATTGATATTCATTCGTTGATTAGAAATTCATGTGTTGAATGGTATTCATATTTTGAAATAAATTGTTCGATAATAAAAATCACATTTTTATCTATATATAGAAACTATAGAAAACATTCATGTGTTGAATTGATATTCATTCGTTGATTAGAAATTCATGTGTTGAATGGTATTCATATTTTGAAATAAATTGTTCGATAATAAAAATCACATTTTTATCTATATATAGAAACTATAGAAAACATTCATGTGTTGAATTGATATTCATTCGTTGATTAGAAATTCATGTGTTGAATGGTATTCATATTTTGAAATAAATTGTTCGATAATAAAAATCACATTTTTATCTATATATAGAAACTATAGAAAACATTCATGTGTTGAATTGATATTCATTCGTTGATTAGAAATTCATGTGTTGAATGGTATTCATATTTTGAAATAAATTGTTCGATAATAAAAATCACATTTTTATCTATATATAGAAAATATAGAAAACATTCATGTGTTGAATTGATATTCATTCGTTGATTAGAAATTCATGTGTTGAATGGTATTCATATTTTGAAATAAATTGTTCGATAATAAAAATCACATTTTTATCTACATATAGAAACTATAGAAAACATTCATGTGTTGAATTGATATTCATTCGTTGATTAGAAATTCATGTGTTGAATGGTATTCATATTTTGAAATAAATTGTTCGATAATAAAAATCACATTTTTTATCTATATATAGAAACTATAGAAAACATTCATGTGTTGAATTGATATTCATTCGTTGATTAGAAATTCATGTGTTGAATGGTATTCATATTTTGAAATAAATTGTTTGATAATAAAAATCACCTTTTATCGACTATATGAACTATATAAAAAAATAGTGTTTTGAAATGAATCGTTTTACAATAAAAATCGCATTTTTATTGTATGCATAAATCGTTGAAATGTGAAGTGTTAAAAATAGCCACTTGTTCAAAATAAACATATATGAGATGAAATATTCATTAATTAGCTAATGAAATGATTTGCACCTATTTATGTAACATTAGAATGAATGGAGTTTTTAAACCAAATAGAAATCAAATATGAAGTCGAATAGAAATTGATAAATGATAAGAACTGTATATATATGTGCATGCAATATTCATTGAACAGGTTATAGCAAAGGGGCTAGAGAAGAGGAATAAAATTTTGTGCCCGACAAATAGGTACACATTTACTGATTTGTTTGGGTGATGATTTTGAGCCTGTTGGCTAGCCGCTTGGCTTTTTCTTTTTCTTTTTGAGATTAGAAGGACCGGGAAAGCTATTTGCGATTTCCCGATGCTCCCGGTGCAGGGGAGGTTATGGCGAAATTTTTCCAAAATTTAAGGCGTTAGAAAAATATTTGAAGTTAAAACGATATGGAAATCATTGAATGAACTATATTTATATAAATATATAAATATAAATAAAAATTAAAACGAAACGAAGCCGTGCAGTTCGTATTTTGAAACCGTGATTTCAAACGACTAGTGCGGGAAATCCGACCATTGGATTTTCCCGAAACCTCAACCGTCGGGTTCGCCTTGGAAATATCTTCCCAACGGCACCAACTTTGTAGAAATCCAACGGTTGGATTGTCTGGAATGTTTAATTCAAATCTGAAGAAAAACAGCGCCAGAAACGATTATATTTATATATATATATAAATATAATTATATTTAATCGAATAACGACGCTGCAGTTCGTATTTTGAAATCGAAAATTCAAACGATTGTACCGGGAGATCCGACCGTCGGATTTTCCCGAAACTGGAACCGTTGGATTCTATGTGAAAAGACCTTTCTAATGATGTAAATTTTGTAAAGATCCAACGGTTATATTTTCGGATATGTGTAAATCAAATCTGAAGAAAAACAGCGCCACGGCCGCCTTATGGCCCGAAGCGTCGTTTTGAATAAAATGGCTATTTTAAAATAAATAAAAATAGCGATAAATAGTTATAAAATATCGTAAGCGATATGGAATGGAAATAAACTGAATTTGCTTGATTTGTGTGGCTTTTGATGGTTGAATGTGTTTGGTGTGAAAATTACATTAAAGAACAATATTGGTGTTGTCGAATAATTTAACCATTGAAATAAATCGAATTGAAATTCTAAATATACGTGAATTATTTGAAAAGGCCGAGTTAATTCTCATTTCGAATAATCGACCGACGATTGAAATTCGAAGATGAAGACGACGGTCGAAGACCGGAGATCTTCACCTCGTTTGGATGGTAACCGAGGTCCTGATTGGGAGGCATCCCGAAATATGGATAATGAGTGGTGATCGTCCAGACGTACGTGGTGGTCGAAGGGTTTGCGAGGTATTTAGTGCCTCCGGTTTCGTTCAGACCCAGAACGGACTTGTAAATGGACTCTGTGTCTGACATTGGAGTTTATTCTGTGTTGATTGATTTCTGTTAAATATACATCTGTTTGGCGGCGGAGAATTTATTCTTTTTCTTAACGCCCTTCTCTGAGACGCACGAGCTCAGAGGTTGTATATCGATGGACATCAGTCGCATGGCATGAATTGCCTGTGTGGCATGCTAAGATGCAGTGATCAGGGCTTCTGTTGAAAAGCAAAGTCTTGTGGTGATGATCAAAGCACCGCCTGTGTGGCGTAGCTTTGTGTATAACGTGAATTCGCGGGCCTCACACCCCGGTATGAACCTAAAACGGGAGGAAGGACCTCAGGGAGGGCATGCGTTTCTTTCTAGCTAGGGTGGTGTTAGTGACCTACCAGCCCTGACATTTATATACTTTTCACCTATGTGGTTGTTGCTGTTGCGAGGCGCCTCGGTTTGATCGGACGATCCGGGTCCGATGGAGTCATTCGTTGGCTCGTTTGCGCCCCAAAGGGCGGGGAAACGTATTGCTCAGGCATTTTAATCCACATCGGTGGACCGGCCCTGTCGCTCCTAGGGTCACTCGAGCTCTGATCCTGAGACATGGTAGGCTAGATTGTCTCGAATTCGGTAAGGACTATCTTTTGCCTTGGTTCATGACGGAAATCCAATTTCCAAATACGACATCGTGCGGTTTTGATTGTATATATATATTGCGACATGATATATGGTACCCATGCCGTCTATGATTGATAGTTATGACTTGAAATTGTTTTCAAAACATATAGACACTAGCAATAATATCAAATGCCTTTGTTTTATTCGTATCAATCATATTTTGGCCATTATAAGGTAAAACTCTATCCTCCGGTTTGCGTTGCATTGTGTGATGGGAACTGAGTCTTATAATGGATTCATTTTTTATAAAAAGCATAGCGATGTTTAAAAGAAAGATTTGTTTTAAAGCACTGGCAATCCAATGGAGTAAACCCGTTCCACGAAAGTGGCGTGGTCCTGTGATTAGCCAATTATATATGTGTTGAGTGGATTTCTCATACCAGTCCCATGACTGACTCGTAGTTTGTTTCACTTTCAAACTCGGGTGCCCCTTTTTCTACACGGGCAGCCTTGTATTCAGGTTTAGCTGGTTCTTTCTGGATAGCTGGAGCTGAAGATGGATTCTATCATTTATTTCTTTTTATGCTGTTCAGCTCCTATTGTACATATTTTGTTTATTTCCGCTGTAGACATTTATGTATAGCTGAACTGTACTTGTACTAAGTAAGATCCTGTACTGTATAACTCTGATGATTACTTTTATCCAGTATATTTTGTTGTTCATTCTGGTGTATTTATTTAATTTTATTCTGCTATTTTCTGTTTCTGTGTTATATTCCAAAGATAACCTTGTTTCCGTGAGAACGGGAATTCGGGTCGTCTCACGACAATTTTCGACTTACTGATTATACTGAAATTTCTCATATAGAAGTTTTTGTTTCCTTCTATTCTAAATCTAAACACTAAAATTAATGTGTATCTTAGTATATTCCTGCTTTATCTCGCTCAAACTCAATAAAAAGGCAAACCAATCTTTGATCATTTATTTAAATTTCTACGATTTACTTCATCTCAAAAGTATGTCTTCTCCCTCACAATCTTCTAATTCATACGACAAGATCATCACTTCACTTGAAACAAATAAAAAAACTCCATGTCATACCCATACACTTACAACTACAACTCTTACCGGATACACACCAGAAAAGAAAAAAAAAAAACCAACATATTTTTTTTGGAGGTTCACCATCAATAAAAGCAAAGATAGACAAAATGCATCACTACCAATGAGAATCAGGAATTACAACAAGAAATGTACTACGAGAAAAAAGTTAACCTACGACATCTTAGTATTATCAAACATATTGCCATGAAATTTTGTGCAGCTTCATCTCACTACATTGATGATCAAGTGTTAACTTCCATCCATCGACCAAACATTCCTTCTCTCAACAACCACCAATATCACCAAATTCTTGGGATAAGAATGAAGAATCCAACGAAAGGAGAAAGAAGGACTTCAAAACGCCAGGTCCAAACAAACAAAATTTAGGTTTTTATTTCTTAAGCAATCTTGGTGTTTGAATAAAAATGAATTTCATTTATGGTTAATTATAACTTTCTTCTTAAATAATGATCATAAAAGTTTAAAATTTTCATATATATAATTTATATTATCATAAAGGTGAAACTAGAAAAATATTCCTAGGTCAGTCGACTGGCACAGGGGTACCAGTCGACTGATCCAGAAATATGGAAATTCATGTTTCCAGGTCCAGTCGACTGGCCTCCTGGTTCAGTTGACTAGATCGTGAAATTTCTGGAGTTAACTACCCCATCTACCCTCTATTCACCTCTTTACTTCTCCACTTTTACTCTATTACTCCAGAAATGACCCGATTTCCTACTAACCCCACATCGCTAAAAATCACATCTTTTCATTACAAATTCAAACAATATACCACCTTGGAGATAAAGAGTCGCTACTTCTTCAAGTCAACCTATAACTGATCCACAAATTCATTAATGCTCTACAATGACCCGGTAGTTAAGAGATGGAAGAAGATGCACAATTCTACAATTTTTGAAGGCTCTTTCACGAAGTTTGAAGACTTCTCCTCATACAATATACAAACTGTAGCTAGACGTAGTAATCTTGTATCTCTTTTCAATATCAATGATAATAACTTGAATATTAACAAAATTATGGTTAAGTTGCTTTATGCTAATCTCAACTTGGATCATCAACAAGTCGCTAACCAAGATGATTGTATATGGAGTTTAGTTTGGGGAGTACCGATTTTTATATCCCTAGATTGAATGGCAAACATTCTTCGCTTACCAAACGATGAAATACATCTAAATGATGTTGATTGTGACAAGATTGTGCATGTTGAAGTAAGTCATAGGTTTTTAGAAGATAACATGCATGAACTTAAGTCTACTTCTCTAAGACTAATAGCTCTGGTACTACACAAAATGTTAATGCGTACAATTACTCCAAGTTAGGAAGTTATGAGCTAGTATACAACACAATTTCAAGGCCCTCTATGCAATATATGGAAATATTAAGGCTAATTAGCTCCAACATATTCTTGATGAGTTTCCAAGCTTCAACAATGGACACATGAATATCATTTACTACGGTGGATATATAATGCAAATGCTTAAAGAAAGGGAGATTCACAAACCTGATTCTCCAATAATCGAAATACGCGTTATAACTTCTAAAACCTTATATTTATGAAGTTACCCAAAACCATGCTGCCTTGAATTATTTCTTATGAAGAATGGGTTCAATGACAATAAGGATCACGATCGGCACAAGAACATACTCATCCTACTAGACACACATAATCTACAATTCGTGATGAAGACGAGATAGTGATTGCGGATCCGACACATGGCGCACACAAATCAATAGCTATCATGTGTCACAATCGACAAATATTGGACTCCCAGAGTAAGAAGGATGAAAAAAAGATGGACAAAATCAAAGGCTTCTTCATTACTCTTTCAAAAGCTATCTCTTGTACTTCTAGGCCATCCGCAGCACTTCATGTGAATCTGGGAAAACGTCCAGCTTTTACTTGATCTACATCATAAGAGCACGAGAGTAGTGATAGTTCAAATGACGGAGGAGGAGGACTTTGTGTTGTTAGAGAAAGTTCACATGCTAGGAAGGGTTAAGATACCAAGGAGTAAGCTTTTTATGTTTTTTATGTTGCTACTTTAATCTATATAAGACTTGTACAAAATGGCCTTGTTAGTATGATTTTTATTTTTGTTTTTATTATTAACTTTCTATGCTGCTACCATGGTATTGTATATGTGTCATGGATATGTTGTGCTTTATCTATTCTATCTTGCGTTGTCTTCCTTTTTGTCATGACAAAGGGGGAGAAAATTCATAATTATCTAACGAATGTAGGAAATATATCATCACATATTCAAGGGGAGTAAGTATAAAATATTTTATTATATGTCATTGATCATCATCTTTATTTATAGGTTGTCATCAATCAAAAAAGTGGAGACTGTTGAGTAATAGTTTTGATTCATGACATGACGAACAACTAGTACGACGACAAAAAGAGAATATCAGCAAATAAGATCTCAAGCTAGTATATACAAGGTGAGTATTGAGTCTTGAGTCATAAGTTAAAACTTGTTAAAATATCTCCTCGAAGAATGTGTAAATATATAAAATATCATTATATACATTTATATTTGCAAAAAATTGTGCATACTGCACAAAATGTGCCAAGTCAGTCGAATGACCTACGTAAATTTGTGCAATATGCATAATTGCACACACACATACACCCACACCCACATACACACAAACGTATACATATACGCACACACGTTTGAATGTTAATTTGATTTATAATTTCAGTCGAGTGAATTTCTACAACGACATTTTTTTCTAAAAAGTCACCATTTTATGAAGAGATACAACCTTTAATTGAATGATTTAGACACTACTTTTCGTAGAATCGCTTCACCATAAGTTACAACTATAAAATCATCATATATATGTGATTAAACATCGAACAAATTCACCTTTCTCACTTCTGATCTAATTTATCTATATACTTCTACATATTCTATTTTCTGCATTCCAAAAAGTTCCTTGAACAAACTTTCATAATCTGTATTCAAGAAATTTCTTTCTTTCTTATCTTCACACACTTAAACCAAATATACATATACTCAAGGGAAGATTATAGGAAGGGTGTACTGTAAAGAGGCAATCCCTGTTATCAAAGAACACAAACAGTCTACAAAGTTTTCCTTTTATTGTGTGAAGTCATGTTCTGCTTCTCAGGCGCATCAAGTCCTCTTTGCCTGCTGATGAGATATCATGTTCCGCTGCTCAAGATTTTTAAAGACCTATTCCTCCAGGTTAAGAGAGAGTTATTTTTTAGTAAAATTCTGGAGGAGTCTGGGATTGGACTGGATGGTGCTCCAAACCAGTATAAAAATTCCTAGTCTCGTTTATTTTTATTTACTGCATTTACATATTGCTTATCTATGATATCTTAGTATTTATCCCATTAAATATTTATTTGCATAACTATATTAATTATAGTATATTACACTTTCAAGACTTCCCAATATACACCTAGTTCCATTTTACTCTATCCTACTCTTGCTATCTTTTCATTTCACCCCCAACCAAGTAGTATTCCTCATTTTGACTTGATTTTGTTTATAACCCATGTGGTAACTTTTATTTTGAAATGAATGTTTAATTTTATTAATTCCTTTTAGTATTCCTTTACATACTCATCAAGTTTTCTTCTTTTAACAAATAATTGATCATCTTCTCAAGTGTTCTAAGATGGTTATTTTGTAACCACTTACCATATGGTGGTAGTAGGATTTCTTTTGATTCTTTCAAATCTAGGTGGTTTTTTATTCGATGGACACTAGTCCAATTTTCCTTTTGTCAAAAGTATACATTTTCTATAGAAGTGGATAAGTTGAATTCTTTTTGCACTTTTGTTTTAGACTTTCCTTCGGAAACTTTAACTCTTAGCTTCATTGAATTCAATGGTAGTTCTTTTCTTTTTCCATGATTACTTTTCTTTTAAGGTTCTTTTATGTTTCATCATTTCGTGCAGACCCTGTTTTAAGCACTATCTTCTTTCCTGGCATTTCTCAGTTTTCGTGAAGAGATACAACTCCTTTATCATTTGATTTCCACCTTTGGGTGAAAGCATCATAGTTTCTTATTATTTCCTTTGTGAACTTAGTTCCTTTAGTCAGGTTGCAAATAGCATTCCTTATCCTTGAAAATAAGTCATCTTCTTTTTCAAAAATTTACATATTGGCGAAGATAGGTTGACCTAATTTGGAAGGGATTTATACTCCAATTACCTGGATCATAGGCTTCGATCTCATTTGGTCGAATTCACTTAAAGATTTCATTCTTAAGATCTATACCTCATAAAATTCTTTGCCCACATAAACTAGATCTTGTACCAATGTAATCAACAAACCCTTGCTCAGATCAATTTGTTCTATCACCTTTGCTGGATTGTTGTCTTGTCGGATGGCGTAATGTTTCCTTAAGAAATTGATCTTGTGTTGTCATTAACACCCTTTATCACTTCTCTATTAATAATACAAAGGAGCTACAATCATTTTCACTTTATAAGACTGACGGGGTGTCCGATACTCCTTCCTAAGCTTATGCTTAGTTTCTTGGAAATATCCCTTTAAATTGTAGGGATCCGCTCCTACTATATAGTCACTACCTTTTAGTCTATAAGTAGTTTTCTTTGAGGGATAAGAAATTTTACATAGATACAGTTAGGTTCTTTAGGCTTATAATCCATTTAAACTTGTATTAGAAGAAATTTTTAGGGATATTGGTAGGTAATGGAGGTACAAGCCCTCCTTCTAGCACCAAAATTTTTAGCCAAAATTATGGTTAATACCCCCAAATAGGTGTATTCCATATAGAATCCTTTGCTAACAAAACAGTTAACTTGGGTTTTGCTATTGTTTATGTAGAATAGTTCCAATTGATAGATTTTGTTAATCTATAAGAGAAAAATCCTATAAAAAAATAAGAGGCAATGATCAGTTGTAGGCCAATTGTAGTTTGACCGACCATTTGGAAGGAGTCTTGATCTTTTATAAGCAATTTATTGTCATTTAGCTTTTATAGGTTTGTAGTAAACCTTTCTCTCAGGTCACTAAATCATTTCGTAATGCATTAGAACTCTTAAAATTCCCATTTATTGATTACCATCTAGGTTACTATTACTTTAAGGGTCTCCATTGGGCATATAAAGGGTTTCTAAAATCTTCTGAAAGGGATTTGGAAATCTATCCAGTTTGGATAATCTAAGGAAACCATCGATGGGTCACAAGTTATATGGTTTTAGATATTCTATTGTAAAAATAAGTATAATCAACCTATTTGGATAGTTAAGACCTTCTGCAGCTTCAAGAAGGTACTTTTACCAAATGTTTCCCTTTTGGTGCTCTCGACGTTGAACATGTAAATTTATAAGATGATAATAATATAATAATTAACGAATTACCACTTAATTACCACAATGAAGTAAGTAAATTTCCGTATTTATGAGTTCACGTATTACAAACTTTCCCACAAATTTATTTCAAAATTAGGTTTTACTACTAAGATTTTCAAATAAAAGAAAGAAAATGAGAAATCTGATCCTAATTTTGGACCCCTAGGGTCATATTTATAGGTGCGAGTTGACCCTTCCTTCGTCATATGGGCTTTATCCCCACACTTCTTTGGAAGCGCATACGAAGACCTAGTGAAAGAGCCCTCCGTTATTCCCTGGAAATGTAACTATGGCATAGCTACAGGGTTCTCTAAGTGACTCTTTTGAAACAACAAGATTGGGTTATCTGTGGGAGAAGTGAGCTTGTGAGAGCTCCCAACTTTTGATGTCATTTGAGGCTTTGTCTTTTTTTGGACAATGTAACGACTCGCCATTTTTACATCTCGAATCAGTAATTACACCGACTCGGAACGCTCAAAACAGCGAATCATTGTGAGCTTATAGGGTTTAAACAGAATTTACAGAGAGAATCACAACATATATGACAATGGTATATTTTACAAACGTAATTTTATACAAAAAAAACAGAGTTTTCCAAATCATTACTATATAGTGGGAGAATTAAATATAATGTATACATGATTTTAAATAAAATCAAAGTTAATAGTTTCGTCGAGCGCGCGCATAAGCGTCTTGCGTCTTCACATTCCTCTCCAGTTTACGAGCTAAACTCTTTAAATCTAGAACACTTCGGACTTGACCCGAGCGTTCCATGCAAAATACAAAACACTCGAGTTAGAATTAAACTTATTTCAAGTCAGTATCTTCGATAAATACATAAATATAATTAGTTTAATCCTAACGATTTATTTAAATGGCTCAAGCATAATACTCATGAACTGCCAAAAATTTATAACATGGACAAAAAGGCAGAGATGTGTGTTGAGTACTAAACGTGCTACAACATGTAAAACTTACGCAAGTTTTTTTTGTGACTGGGCATAATGGGACAGCCCCAAAAATACCAAAATAGATCAAATAGTTTCCTGTATGAACAAGAGGATAGGTGGCAGTGAAAATAGTGATACACGGTATAGTATAGTAACAACAAATTCAAAAATGCAGTAATACACAAATAAACCGAAACTACATAACAAGTAGGTGGGTACGGCATGCGCCAATGGAATAAGCCCAAAGACAAGAAATACAGCAATTACTGGTGAGAAAATGTAACATGCATTTCATTTAAACCAAGCGAAAAGAAATAAGCTGGTCTTTCCAAAGTATGTGCATGCATGGTCCAAAATCCATTTTGAACAATGTAGGTTAGCAAACCTTTCAATGCAATACAATGGCTACACAAGTTGACAGGAACCATGAATGTGGCATCCTAGAAAAGATGGCTTTTGAAGCCACACTTAAGGTATGTAGTATGTGAGGTATACAATTCGAGCATATGTAAATGAGATGTGGTGAAACTTAACCAAATAGCTAAATGCAGATAATGATTTCACACCCACCTTAAAATGACTATACAAATTTGAAATGAACATGCTGGATAATCTATTAATCATTTGAGCATACTACCTATGACTGTCCAATACATAATAGAGCATAACTACAGTAGCCGTGAGTAATTCCATGTGTGAGGTTTGATCCTGGAACTAATGATTAACAAGCACATGCTAGGAAAGTGCCACAACAACTATATGGCAATAATATCAAGACTCATGCTAAAACCACTGACCAAGATGTATCAGCCCGGCATGAATACACTAGTTTACCGGTTTGATATAGACAGAGTGCCAGATTCTACGTGGCCTTAAATATAAGAAAGACATTACACAGGAAGCAGGTAAAGGTCAAGAGAGGCAAAAAGATGAAGGCAAATCACCAAACCTAAGTTGTAATAACCCGAAAATCTGGGCCAGTTTAAAATTTTTATTTTGGCAATTTTAGCGAATTTCGAACATTTAAAATGAATTATTTTAAATAATATTGACAAGAAATTTATTTTGAATATATAATTCGACGTATATATTATATACGTCTTCGTTAGAATATAAATATTTATATATAATTATAAATAGAATTGAAAATGACGCGGTAGTTCGATAATTCGATTTCAAACTTCAATTGAATGTACCGAGTGCAAAACAATCCGGATTTTAGTGAAACCAAAAATGATAGGATCTAATTGATAATATCTTTCTATTGAATCCGACCAATCAAGATTTCATAGCGGGAATCAAAAGTTTTGTCCAGTTGAAAAGTCTGAATAGTCGCTATGGAATTCAGGCCCTTAAAAATGGACATTTTGCAAATGACCTCGGATTTCGACGAAACCAGTTTTGTTGGGTCCGTGATGTCAAGTTATTGCTAGGTTTCAAATTTCATAATTTTTTGAATCAATATGTGAGCGTGGCAAAGGAAAACGCGTTTGACCAGTTTCAGTTGATTTTAATCGACTGGAAATTGGCCATTTTTCCAACGGTCTCAGAATTCGACGAAACTAGTTTTGTTGGGACCGTATCGTCAATACGAAACTAGAAAATATTTTTATGGAATTTTTCTAGTTAGTATGTGACCCCGGTAATTTGAAATGTACGTTTAAAATTCAATATAGTGATTTAAATGTAAATTCAACGGAAACTAATTCAAACGATCATATCAGCTTGCGATACATATCCCATTGGGTTCGGAATAGGGTTAAAACGCTAGGGACGACAGGCGGTGGGTCTCGTTTTGAGGTCGAAAATAAAAGTTGCTTTTTGAAAGTAATTAAATAATTAAATATATATATTTTTCATATAACCCCCCCCCTCTTCTCGTTTTCATTCAGAAGAAAGAAAGAAAATAAAAAATAAAAAAAAAGAAGGAAAAAGGGGCGCGATGGAGCCGCCACCCACCACCGCTCGTCGGCGGTCAGGACCCCACCACGCCGCTCCTCCAACCTCCCCCCTGATGCGCTCCGCCGTCGCCAGAGTGGCGAGCCACCCTATCGCCCCCTCCCCTAACGCGACGCCCCCTTTCTCCTCCCCTTCTTCTTCTTTGACCTCGACGCGCCGCACCCCCCTTCGACCTCCCCCCCCTCGCTCCTCTACTCGCCCGCCTTTCTTCTCTCTCCCGTTCGAAAACATCCAACCACCGACGCCCCCCCCTCCTCTCCGATTCCAGTAAGTTTTTTTTTTTAATTTATTTTTCAATTTTAGTTATTATTCTATTCAATTTTAGTTATTATTCTATTCGAGAAAAGCATTGATTTTTAAATTAGAAAAGCATTGATTTTTAAATTAGAAAAGCATTGATTTTTAAATTAGAAAAGCATTGATTTTTAAATTAGAAAAGCATTGATTTTTAAATTAGAAAAGATTTGATTTTTAAAATATAAAAGATTAGATTTTTAAAAGAAGAAAGACGATATTTTTAAATGGAGAAAGGTGAGATTTTTACATAGATAGTGGGTTAAAAATATGACTTTTACATAGTAGGAACTATAGAAATGTAATCTTTATGAGATATAGGATGTAAAAATATCATCTTTGTATATGTAGCGAAATAAAAATCTGATTTTTATTTTATGTATGTGAAATAAAGAGGGAATTTTTATAGTGATGAAAGGCGAAAACTTTATTTTTAGAAAGGCGAAAACTTTATTTTTAAAAAGGCGAGATCTTTATATAAATGATAACGATGTAAAAATAGAATTTTTATCTATATAGTAGCGGTGTGAAAATAGAATTTTTATCCATAAAGCGTGATTGTAAAAATATGATTTTTATATATTGAACATCATAGTAAAAATTCGATTTTTATATATTGGATAGCGAAATAAAAATGTGACTTTTATTTTAAAGACATCAAAATATAAAAATGTGTGATTTTTACATATGTAGTGAATACGGGCAACGAAAGCGACAAAAGGCGAGAATGAAGAAGATTTCTATAAAAGAAGTGTCGTGAAGTTGGATAGCTATCGGTGAGAACTTCTCACTCTAAATTCTCTTTTTCTAGTTATATATATATATATATACTAGGATGTAGACGGTGCTTAGTAGCACCCGACACCCGTCATCCACAGACCATGGATGGCTTGTTTGTAAAATTGTTTGGTTGTGTAGTTGGATAGATTATTTGGTTTGAATTGAATTGTTTGGTGAATTGAAATGGATTTGATTGATGTGTGAATGGCGTGGGCCTTCACTAGACCGGGGATAAGGCTAGGCCTCGTCCCGTTTCTAGTATCGTGTCGTTATGCCGCCGAAATTTTCTAAAATATGTTAGAAAAATAAAAATATCATTTTATTGAGTAAATGAACTGAATAGAAATTCATGTGTTAAAATAAAATGTTTTATCGTTAAAAATATAATTTTTAACGTGAAAATGGATAAATGAATATTTATAAACAAATCGGCCGATTTGTTTATATACACTGATTTGACTGATATCGATTGGGTCGATAAATTTTACACGTCGCCCAACTGCACAAATAAAATCTGTGTTTGATTGTTTGAAACCCCACACGGGTGTTGGGATGAAATTTGAAGTTCACTCATCCTGATTGATTAAATATGTCGATCGATTGATTGACAGGCTGTTATAAGCGTTAGATATCTATATTTGATGCTTATACAGTGTGGTGCACTTTGGATGATGGTTGATTGTTTATTATTGCTATTATATACATGTGTTGTATGGAATCCGTATGATTAACATTATATGGTGATTGATTGGGCCTCATTCCAATCGGGAAAATAATGAATATTATAAAAGAAAATTCATGTGTTGAATATAAAAATAGTCATGTGTTGACGATGTTCATGTGTTGAGTGAAATATTTTATATAATAAAATTTACATCTTTATCATATTTAAAATTAGAACTACTTCCCAGTAGAAGTCTAATTGAAAATCAAACGATAGATACCATAGTTTTATAAAATATTTTACATAACAAAAATAGTGATGTGTTGACAGTACTCATGTGTTGAGATTAGTCGTGGGTTGAAAAAAAAAAGATATAGATTCATGTGTTGAATGGGATAAATATTCATTTGTTGAATAAAATAAAGAAGTTGTGAAAAATATAAAGCCGTGTTGATTAGTTTTGCGCCATTTTAACGTGAACGATATTTATATCGATTTTATTCGTTGTATAATGAATATTGAAAAGTGATTTCGAAATTAAATATTTTGAAATTGAAATTTCGAAATGAATTGAATTGAAAACGATTTCGAAATGAATTGAATTGAAAACGATTTCGAAATGAATTGAATTGAAAACGATTTCGAAATGAATTGAATTGAAAACGATTTCGAAATGAATTGAATTGAAAACGATTTCGAAATGAACTGAATTGAAAACGATTTCGAAATGAATTGAAAACGAATTCAAATTGAATTAAAAGCGAATTGGAATGAATTCAAATTGAATTGAAATTCGAATTGAATAGAAATGAATTTTAAAACGGATTTATAAAGAAGAATTCAATTTTGATTTGAATTGAATATAGAAGTTGAATTGTTTTAGAAACGAATTTAAAACGATTTATAAAATTCGTTTTAAAAGGAAATCGACGAAATATATATATTATATATATAATATAATGGCCTGAATGGAACGCGCCGCGCCGCGGCAGTTCGTGAATTTCAGCCATTTATTTCAAACGGACATTGCGGGAGATCTGACCGTCGGATTCTCCTAAAACCGGAACCGTTGGGTTCGTATCGAAAAGAGCTTTCCAATGAATATTAGAAATTTGAAATCTAACGGTTGGATTTGGAATTATGTCCAAATCAATTTCAGAAAAGGTCGCTGTAAGTGCAGTTCGATGGCCATTGATGGAAATCGACTGTACGGACCTTGATAAAATTATTAAAAATATTAATAATTTGTGTAAAATCATAATATGTGAATTGGAAAGAACTGGGGTGAAAAACTCCAAATTTGAAAAGGTAAAAATAGATTTTTATCGAAATGAACTAGTTTTGAACTAGAATTAAAATCAATTTATTTTTGAAATAAATAAATTGAATTTGAAAGTGATTTTGAAAATAATCGATAATTTCCAATACGTGGATTGGACTGGAGCTGAATCGAAATTATCTTCGGGATATTTCGATGTTGGATTTCGTGACTATACAGATATTGTTATGGGAATTTGAAAGATATATTTTATATCGTTATTTCCAATACGATATTTGTTGGTTTCAGAATTTGGTATTGAATATAAGTCGATATATTTTCTATTCAGAGCCTTGTATTTAATATCAAATGTGATTTGGGTTTATCGTGAATCGTGTTTTAGATGACATTGGTTATTTAACCCAGTTAAAGGCAAGATATTGATTTTTGAGAAGATTAAAACTAAGTGAAGTTTTAATGAATCTTTAATTAGATTAAAATGTGAATTGATAATTTAAATTATCAAATCTGAAAAGTGATCGAGAGTGGAGTATCACCAGTTTTGCTCCAAAGCGATAGTTAAATCTTTAATTAGATTTGAACGTGAAATGGTAATTAATTTTACCGATAACACCGTGGTGTTAGATATGGAGTATCACCAGTTTTGCTCCATGGGATATATAGATTGGGATTGGGAAATAAAACAAATAATTACTTCGGTGTGGTTCGTTAATCCCGACTAGTTTGAAATGATATCCAAAGGAAGATTTTAGGATAAATTTAGAAGAATTTATCTTGGATAAAATTAATGGGAACATTTCCCTAAGAATGTGATTTTGTGAATAAAAGAATATTCTGAATTTGAATGAGGCGTTTGTTGTATTTGTGTAACATTCGTTTATTATATACGTGGGTTATTCAGAAAGGCCGGGTTTATACCCATTCTGAATAACCGATTCGACGAGATGCCGAAGATGAAGACGGTGGTTGAAGACCGGAAGTCTTCACATCGTTTGGGTGATTACTGATGATCTTGATTGGGCTGTACACCCAGGATGAGGGAATCAGTTGGTGATCGTCCAGACGTACTTGGAGATCGATGGATATGCGAGGAAAGTGCCTCCGGTTTCGTTCAGACCTAGAACGAACTTGTAAATGGATTGTGTGTCTGACATTGGATTTTATTCTGTGTTGATTGATCTCTATTAAATATACATCTGTTTGGCGGCGGAGAATTTATTCTCTTGCTTAGCGCCCTTCTCTGAGACGTACGAGCTCAGAGGTTGTATATAGATGGACATCAGTCACATGGAGTGAATTGCCAATGTGGCACGCGTAAGTGGCAATTGATCAAGGCTTCTGTTGAAAAGCAAAGTCTTGTGGTTGATGATCAAAGCACGGCCTGTGTGGCATAGCTTTGTGTATAACGTGGATTCGCGAGCCTCACACCTTGGTATGAGTCAAAAACGGGATACGGACCCAAGGAGTGCACGACGTTTCTTTCTAGCTAGGGTGGTGTCAGTGACCTACCAGCCCTGACATTTATATACTTTTCACCTATGTGGTTGTTGGATACGAGGCGCCTCAGATATAGGTCTGTAAGGACCGGGAAACGTGTGTTCAGGAATAATTAGTCCTCAAAAGTAAGAGAGGACCGACCTTGGAGGTTCCAAAGGATCAGAGTGGGGTTCTGAGGCATTGCTAGAGTGTCTCGAACGCGGAGAGGAGCTTGCCCCTTGCCTCGGCTCATGACGGAAATCCAATTTCCAATACGTGATAGTGTGGTTTTATTTGTAGAACCTAGTATGGCGACATAGTGGTATGGGTCATTAATGCCGCCTATGATTGATATTTATGATGTGAATTTGTTTTGACACTATACACTTATAATAGTATCAAATAATGTGTTTTAAACGTATCAAGCATGCTTTGGCTGTTATAAGGTAAAAACCCTATCCTCCGGCTTGCGTTGCATTGTGTGATGGGACCTGGGTCTTATAACAGCTTCATTTTTCTTTATTTAGCATTGCGCTGTTTGTTTTATGCACTGGTATTCTTGGGAGGAAACCCGTTCCGTGTTATACGGCGTGGTCCCTTGATTTACCTTACTTTAAAAATAAAGAATTATAACTGTTTTAGTTCTCACACCAGTCACATGACTGACCTGGAGTTTATTGTTTTAACCTAAACTCTGGGTGCCCCTATTTTCCGCACGGGCAGCTAGTAGTTTTGGTTTTGCAGATTTATATCCACAGGGTCCTGATTTACAGCTGGAACGATGCTCGGAAAGCTCTGTATCCATGTATCACTTTCAGTTGTGTTTTGTATATTTTCCGCTGCTACGTAATTTATTATAATCTCTGATATTTGTTAAATGTAATTTATTCATTTATACTCTGTATATTCTTGTATCTGATGGAATTGTTGTAATAACAATGAAATGTTCTTCTGTTTGTGTTCTGATTTGTCTTGTCCTCACAGTAATTCGTTCTTTCTCATCTCTTCGGAGACCGGGGAAGTTTCGGGTCGCTTCATTTGGTATCAGAGCTTTGGTTTACAGAGCTCGAGAACAAGACACATTAGAACCATACGAAAGAATTCATCAGATATTGGATTAGTAATATCCAATTAGAATTACTCGTTAGAGATAGGATCAGTAGTATCCTAGAACGAGTGTGAAGAGTATATTTTTCAAATGAAAACAATTTTGTTTAGAAATTTAAATCACTTTTTACGTATTTGAATATTTATTTATTTTGAATATGGACAATCTAGTATATAAAGGTTTTGCATATACGCGTCATGAACGTATATTCGAAGTTTTAATATATTAGATAGATATAGAATCACATTCTAGTTGCCCGGGAATGATTCTGATAATGCTGCAGCGTTACCAGTATTTATTTTCGAGTAACGAAGGTGTGATACCTATATATTTCCATTAGACTGGTGTGAGAACCAAAACTAATATAGCTAGAATACATTGTTGTGAATTGGCATCAAAAACATGATTTTTTGTATATATATCAAATTATGAATTTGAAACTCTAATTCACTAATTGATTGATGTTTGTGTTGTTTGCCTATTTGTTTGATAATTTTAACCATTTAGCCTAATTGAATTGAATATTGAATTGTATTGAAAATTGGTCGCATTTGCTTGCATATATATATACTTACATTGAACAGGTCATAGCAAGGAGGCTAGAGCCGAAGAATAAAATTTGTTTGCCCGACAAATAGGTACATGTTTACTACATAATTTCCTGTTTTGTTTGGGTGATGATGATTTTGTGAGCCTATTGGCTAGCCGCTTGGCTTTTTCTTTTTCTTTTTGAGATCTGAAGGACCGGGGAAGCTATTTGAAATTCCCCGATGCTCCCGGTGCAGGGGAGGTTATGGCGAAATTTTTCGAAAAATTAGGGTGTTAGCCAAATTTTTGAAAATTTGAAAATTCTCAGAAACTGAAAAGTTGGAGAATGGAAGCCAGATCGAACATAGTGTTGATTAATCAAACCACTTTCGACTTTGTTCCTTTTCGGGGACGAAAAGTTTTAAGTGGGGGAGATTGTAATAACCCGAAAATCTGGGCCAGTTTAAAATTTTTATTTTGGCAATTTTAGCGAATTTCGAACATTTAAAATGAATTATTTTAAATAATATTGACAAGAAATTTATTTTGAATATATAATTCGATGTATATATTATATACGTCGTCGTTAGAATATAAATATTTATATATAATTATAAATAGAATTGAAAATGACGCGGTAGTTCGATAATTCGATTTCAAACTTCAATTGAATGTACCGAGTGCAAAACAATCCGGATTTTAGTGAAACCAAAAATGATAGGATCTAATTGATAATATCTTTCTATTGAATCCGACCAATCAAGATTTCATAGCGGGAATCAAAAGTTTTGTCCAGTTGAAAATTCTGAATAGTCGCTATGGAATTCAGGCCCTTAAAAATGGACATTTTGCAAATGACCTCGGATTTCGACGAAACCAGTTTTGTTGGGTCCGTGATGTCAAGTTATTGCTAGGTTTCAAATTTCATAATTTTTCGAATCAATATGTGAGCGTGGCAAAGGAAAACGCGTTTGACCAGTTTCAGTTGATTTTAATCGACTGGAAATTGGCCATTTTTCCAACGGTCTCAAAATTCGACGAAACTAGTTTTGTTGGGACCGTATCGTCAATACGAAACTAGAAAATATTTTTATGGAATTTTTCTAGTTAGTATGTGACCCCGGTAATTTGAAATGTACATTTAAAATTCAATATAGTGATTTAAATGTAAATTCAACGGAAACTAATTCAAACGATCATATCAGCTTGCGATACATATCCCATTGGGTTCGGAATAGGGTTAAAACGCTAGGGACGACAGGCGGTGGGTCTCGTTTTGAGGTCGAAAATAAAAGTTGCTTTTTGAAAGTAATTAAATAATTAAATATATGTATTTTTCATATAACCCCCCCTCTTCTCGTTTTCATTCAGAAGAAAGAAAGAAAATAAAAAAAAAAAAGGAAAAAGGGGCGCGATGGAGCCGCCACCCACCACCGCTCGTCGGCGGTCAGGACCCCACCACGCCGCTCCTCCAACCTCCCCCCTGATGCGCTCCGCCGTCGCCAGAGTGGCGAGCCACCCTATCGCCCCCTCCCCTAACGCGACGCCCCCTTTCTCCTCCCCTTCTTCTTCTTTGACCTCGACGCGCCGCACCCCCCTTCGACCTCCCCCCCCCCTCGCTCCTCTACTCGCCCGCCTTTCTTCTCTCTCCCGTTCGAAAACATCCAACCACCGACGCCCCCCCCCTCCTCTCCGATTCCAGTAAGTTTTTTTTTTATTTTTTTTTTAATTTATTTTTCAATTTTAGTTATTATTCTATTCAATTTTAGTTATTATTCTATTCGAGAAAAGCATTGATTTTTAAATTAGAAAAGCATTGATTTTTAAATTAGAAAAGCATTGATTTTTAAATTAGAAAAGATTTGATTTTTAAAATATAAAAGATTAGATTTTTAAAAGAAGAAAGACGATATTTTTAAATGGAGAAAGGTGAGATTTTTACATAGATAGTGGGTTAAAAATATGACTTTTACATAGTAGGAACTATAGAAATGTAATCTTTATGAGATATAGGATGTAAAAATATCATCTTTGTATATGTAGCGAAATAAAAATCTGATTTTTATTTTATGTATGTGAAATAAAGAGGGAATTTTTATAGTGATGAAAGGCGAAAACTTTATTTTTAGAAAGGCGAAAACTTTATTTTTAAAAAGGCGAGATCTTTATATAAATGATAACGATGTAAAAATAGAATTTTTATCTATATAGTAGCGGTGTGAAAATAGAATTTTTATCCATAAAGCGTGATTGTAAAAATATGATTTTTATATATTGAACATCATAGTAAAAATTCGATTTTTATATATTGGATAGCGAAATAAAAATGTGACTTTTATTTTAAAGACATCAAAATATAAAAATGTGTGATTTTTACATATGTAGTGAATACGGGCAACGAAAGCGACAAAAGGCGAGAATGAAGAAGATTTCTATAAAAGAAGTGTCGTGAAGTTGGATAGCTATCAGTGAGAACTTCTCACTCTAAATTCTCTTTTTCTAGTTATATATATATATATATATACTAGGATGTAGACGGTGCTTAGTAGCACCCGACACCCGTCATCCACAGACCATGGATGGCTTGTTTGTAAAATTGTTTGGTTGTGTAGTTGGATAGATTATTTGGTTTGAATTGAATTGTTTGGTGAATTGAAATGGATTTGATTGATGTGTGAATGGCGTGGGCCTTCACTAGACCGGGGATAAGGCTAGGCCTCGTCCCGTTTCTAGTATCGTGCCGTTATGCCGCCGAAATTTTCTAAAATATGTTAGAAAAATAAAAATATCATTTTATTGAGTAAATGAACTGAATAGAAATTCATGTGTTAAAATAAAATGTTTTATCGTTAAAAATATAATTTTTAACGTGAAAATGGATAAATGAATATTTATAAACAAATCGGCCGATTTGTTTATATACACTGATTTGACTGATATCGATTGGGTCGATAAATTTTACACGTCGCCCAACTGCACAAATAAAATCTGTGTTTGATTGTTTGAAACCCCACACGGGTGTTGGGATGAAATTTGAAGTTCACTCATCCTGATTGATTAAATATGTCGATCGATTGATTGACAGGCTGTTATAAGCGTTAGATATCTATATTTGATGCTTATACAGTGTGGTGCACTTTGGATGATGGTTGATTGTTTATTATTGCTATTATATACATGTGTTGTATGGAATCCGTATGATTAACATTATATGGTGATTGATTGGGCCTCATTCCAATCGGGAAAATAATGAATATTATAAAAGAAAATTCATGTGTTGAATATAAAAATAGTCATGTGTTGACGATGTTCATGTGTTGAGTGAAATATTTTATATAATAAAATTTACATCTTTATCATAGTTAAAATTAGAACTACTTCCCAGTAGAAGTCTAATTGAAAATCAAACGATAGATACCATAGTTTTATAAAATATTTTACATAACAAAAATAGTGATGTGTTGACAGTACTCATGTGTTGAGATTAGTCGTGGGTTGAAAAAAAAAGATATAGATTCATGTGTTGAATGGGATAAATATTCATTTGTTGAATAAAATAAAGAAGTTGTGAAAAATATAAAGCCGTGTTGATTAGTTTTGCGCCATTTTAACGTGAACGATATTTATATCGATTTTATTCGTTGTATAATGAATATTGAAAAGTGATTTCGAAATTAAATATTTTGAAATTGAAATTTCGAAATGAATTGAATTGAAAACGATTTCGAAATGAATTGAATTGAAAACGATTTCGAAATGAATTGAATTGAAAACGATTTCGAAATGAATTGAATTGAAAACGATTTCGAAATGAATTGAATTGAAAACGATTTCGAAATGAATTGAATTGAAAACGATTTCGAAATGAATTGAATTGAAAACGATTTCGAAATGAATTGAATTGAAAACGATTTCGAAATGAATTGAATTGAAAACGATTTCGAAATGAACTGAATTGAAAACGATTTCGAAATGAATTGAAAACGAATTCAAATTGAATTAAAAGCGAATTGGAATGAATTCAAATTGAATTGAAATTCGAATTGAATAGAAATGAATTTTAAAACGGATTTATAAAGAAGAATTCAATTTTGATTTGAATTGAATATAGAAGTTGAATTGTTTTAGAAACGAATTTAAAACGATTTATAAAATTCGTTTTAAAAGGAAATCGACGAAATATATATATTATATATATTATATATATAATATAATGGCCTGAATGGAACGCGCCGCGCCGCGGCAGTTCGTGAATTTCAGCCATTTATTTCAAACGGAAATTGCGGGAGATCCGACCGTCGGATTCTCCTAAAACCGGAACCGTTGGGTTCGTATCGAAAAGAGCTTTCCAATGAATATTATAAATTTGAAATCTAACGGTTGGATTTGGAATTATGTCCAAATCAATTTCAGAAAAGGTCGCTGTAAGTGCAGTTCGATGGCCATTGATGGAAATCGACTGTACGGACCTTGATAAAATTATTAAAAATATTAATAATTTGTGTAAAATCATAATATGTGAATTGGAAAGAACTGGGGTGAAAAACTCCAAATTTGAAAAGGTAAAAATAGATTTTTATCGAAATGAACTAGTTTTGAACTAGAATTAAAATCAATTTATTTTTGAAATAAATAAATTGAATTTGAAAGTGATTTTGAAAATAATCGATAATTTCCAATACGTGGATTGGACTGGAGCTGAATCGAAATTATCTTCGGGATATTTCGATGTTGGATTTCGTGACTATACAGATATTGTTATGGGAATTTGAAAGATATATTTTATATCGTTATTTCCAATACGATATTTGTTGGTTTCAGAATTTGGTATTGAATATAAGTCGATATATTTTCTATTCAGAGCCTTGTATTTAATATCAAATGTGATTTGGGTTTATCGTGAATCGTGTTTTAGATGACATTGGTTCTTTAACCCAGTTAAAGGCAAGATATTGATTTTTGAGAAGATTAAAACTAAGTGAAGTTTTAATGAATCTTTAATTAGATTAAAATGTGAATTGATAATTTAAATTATCAAATCTGAAAAGTGATCGAGAGTGGAGTATCACCAGTTTTGCTCCAAAGCGATAGTTAAATCTTTAATTAGATTTGAACGTGAAATGGTAATTAATTTTACCGATAACACCGTGGTGTTAGATATGGAGTATCACCAGTTTTGCTCCATGGGATATATAGATTGGGATTGGGAAATAAAACAAATAATTACTTTGGTGTGGTTCGTTAATCCCGACTAGTTTGAAATGATATCCAAAGGAAGATTTTAGGATAAATTTAGAAGAATTTATCTTGGATAAAATTAATGGGAACATTTCCCTAAGAATGTGATTTTGTGAATAAAAGAATATTCTGAATTGGAATGAGGCGTTTGTTGTATTTGTGTAACATTCGTTTATTATATACGTGGGTTATTCAGAAAGGCCGGGTTTATACCCATTCTGAATAACCGATTCGACGAGATGTCGAAGATGAAGACGGTGGTTGAAGACCGGAAGTCTTCACATCGTTTGGGTGATTACTGATGATCTTGATTGGGCTGTACACCCAGGATGAGGGAATCAGTTGGTGATCGTCCAGACGTACATGGAGATCGATGGATATGCGAGGAAAGTGCCTCCGGTTTCGTTCAGACCTAGAACGAACTTGTAAATGGATTGTGTGTCTGACATTGGATTTTATTCTGTGTTGATTGATCTATATTAAATATACATCTGTTTGGCGGCGGAGAATTTATTCTCTTGCTTAACGCCCTTCTCTGAGATGTACTAGCTCAGAGGTTGTATATAGATGGAGATCAGTCGCATGGAGTGAATTGCCAATGTGGCACGCGTAAGTGGCAATTGATCAAGGCTTCTGTTGAAAAGCAAAGTCTTGTGGTTGATGATCAAAGCACGGCCTGTGTGGCATAGCTTTGTGTATAACGTGGATTCGCGAGCCTCACACCTCGGTATGAGTCAAAAACGGGATACGGACCCAAGGAGTGCACGACGTTTCTTTCTAGCTAGGGTGGTGTCAGTGACCTACCAGCCCTGACATTTATATACTTTTCACCTGTGTGGTTGTTGGATACGAGGCGCCTCGGATATAGGTCTGTAAGGACCGGGAAACGTGTGTTCAGGAATAATTAATCCTCAAAAGTAAGAGAGGACCGGCCTTGGAGGTTCCAAAGGATCAGAGTGGGGTCCTGAGGCATTGCTAGAGTGTCTCGAACGCGAAGAGGAGCTTGCCCCTTGCCTCGGCTCATGACGGAAATCCAATTTCCAATACGTGATAGTGCGGTTTTATTTGTAGAACCTAGTATGGCGACATAGTGGTATGGGTCATTAATGCCGCCTATGATTGATATTTATGATGTGAAATTGTTTTGACACTATACACTTATAATAGTATCAAATAATGTGTTTTAAACGTATCAAGCATGCTTTGGCTGTTATAAGGTAAAAACCCTATCCTCCGGCTTGCGTTGCATTGTGTGATGGGACCTGGGTCTTATAACAGCTTCATTTTTCTTTATTTAGCATTGCGCTGTTTGTTTTATGCACTGGTATTCTTGGGAGGAAACCCGTTCCGTGTTATACGGCGTGGTCCCTTGATTTACCTTACTTTAAAAATAAAGAATTATAACTGTTTTAGTTCTCACACCAGTCACATGACTGACCTGGAGTTTATTGTTTTAACCTAAACTCTGGGTGCCCCTATTTTCCGCACGGGCAGCTAGTAGTTTTGGTTTTGCAGATTTATATCCACAGGGTCCTGATTTACAGCTGGAACGATGCTCGGAAAGCTCTGTATCCGTGTATCACTTTCAGTTGTGTTTTGTATATTTTCCGCTGCTACGTAATTTATTGTAATCTCTGATATTTGTTAAATGTAATTTATTCATTTATACTCTGTATATTCTTGTATCTGATGGAATTGTTGTAATAACAATGAAATGTTCTTCTGTTTGTGTTCTGATTTGTCTTGTCCTCACAGTAATTCGTTCTTTCTCATCTCTTCGGAGACCGGGGAAGTTTCGGGTCGCTTCATAAGTTCTACCAGTCGCGTGACAATGAACAACAACGAGTACATGGAAATTGTTCGGGACAATTCAAGATTTCAGGGCACGGTTAGGACAAAGACAACAGGGTAATGCAAAGGAGACAACATACATGGATGACAACGAAATGGCCAGCAAAAGGTGGCACCACAAAAACATATACAAACACAGCAGCAAGTGTTCAAAACTAAATAAAAGTAACGGGAAAAGCAACAACGCAACAACACACAACAAACAATTTATACAAAGTGAGAAGCAAAGTAAAAGTCTTTAAATAAGTTTAATTATAAGGATTACTTACATGCAACGGTGAAAGAAGGTGTATCGAGGTGCGAAGACGATCAGTTTTTGATGAAGGAAGACCTTGACGCAATGACCACTGGTGCAGACAATGGGATTGAGCTTCGATGATGGGTTTCCTGTACTGATTTGGTTAGGCAAAATTTAGTTCACTCGAGGATGCTATAAACAGTTGGAGACTGGTGCACGACCAGTGATGGTGGTGTAGTATCAAACTGTTTTGGTTCGTAGGTTGAAGTAAGCCGTGGTGGACAGGAACCTGATGACTTTGCTTCGACGCTGACGTGGCGGCACAATGTAAGAGAGCGGCTGTTTGGTAATGGCACAACACAACCGAGATGCTGGAATTGGGTACCCACGGTTTTGCAGCAGCGGCTCTGGCGATGGCGTCGGCTGGTGGCGGAGGCCATTCTCACGAATTGAGGAAGAGGCATTCGGCCATGATTTTGAGTATTTGAGAGGAAACCTATCTGGGGTAAAACTGAGTTTGATTTTGGGGAATAAAATTTTGGATGATAAAACAATAAAAAAAAAGAACGGCGGAAACAAAAGAAAGTGGGACACATAGAGAAGGAAAAAGGATGGACATCAACATGTAAATTTCTTTCTGCAAGGATGGACACGCGTTTGTCAGGGTGAACAAGTGGTGAACCAACAAATAAACCATTATTTTCCTTAGTACACATACCGTGTTATACCTATATGTACAAACATTTGTTTTTTCAAGTATGTTATCGTTTATTATACCAGTATGTATACAAACAAAATAGGGTATTCAAAAATATTTCAAATACAATTCTCAAATAATTTTAAAACCAAATAAAATTTTAAAATAAATATTTCAAGTTGAATTTCCAAATCATTTATATGCAATTGTTCAGACACTAGTTCGATTAGTTTTAAATATTAATTACGTTTAATTTAAGAAACATTATCTAGATTCAAATGAAACTTCAAAATATACAAAATTATTCAAATAAATTCACAACCAATATATATATATATCAATTAGTTTAAAATATGTGACGGCCTAGAATTTCGCTCGATCTGAATCAGTCGTTAAACGGATCTAGACCGTTCGAAACCCCTGATCATTTTCAGAACTGGACAAATCAAAACGCAGACATAAGAACATTTCATTGCTATACAACAGTTCCATCAGAATACAAGGATATACAGGGTATAAATGAATAAATTACATTCGACAAATATCAGAGATTACAATAAATTACATAGTAGCGGAAAATAATATAAAACACAACTGAAAGTAATGCACGGATACAGAGCTTTCCGAGCATCGTTCCAGCTGTAAACCAGGATCTTGTGAATATAAATCTGCAAAACCAAAACTACTAGCTGCCCGTGCGGAAAATAGGGGCACCCAGAGTTTAGGTTAAAACAATAAACTCCAGGTCAGTCATGTGACTGGTGTGAGAACTAAAATGGTTATTTAAAGCTTTACTTAAAAAAAAAGAGTAATTCAAGGGACCACGCCGTATAACACGGAACGGGTTTCCTCCCAAGAACACCAGTGCATAGAAAAGACAAGGCAATGCTTTTTCGAAAAATGAAGCTATTATAAGACCCAGGTCCCATCACACAATGCAACGCAAGCCGGAGGATAGGGTTTTACCTTATAACAGCCAAACATGCTTGGTACGTTTAAAACGAATCATTTGATACTATAATAAGTGTATAGTGTCAAAACATTTTCAATCATAAATATAAATCATAGGCGGCATGAATGTCCCATACCACTATGTCGCCATACTAGTTCTACAATTAAAACCGCAATATCACGTATTGGAAATTGGATTTCCGTTATGAGTCGAGGCAAGGGGCAAGCTCCTCTCCGCTTCGAGACACTCTAGCAAATGCTCAGGACTACACACTCTGGGCAGCCACTGGATCGGTTGGGCCGGTCCTCACTTACGTTAGAGGATTATTTATGCCTGAACACACGTTTCCCGGTCCTTACAGACCTAAAATCGAGGCGCCTCATTCCAACAACCACAAAGGTGAAAAGTATATAAATGTTAGGGCTGGTAAGTCACTGACACCACCAAAGCTAGAAAGAAACGTCATGTTCTCCCAACGGTCCGTATCCCGTTTTTAACTCATACCGAGGTGTGAGGCTCGCGAATTCACGTTATACACAAAGCTACGCCACAAAGGCCGTGCTTTGATCATCAACCACAAGACTTTGCTTTTCAACAGAAGCCTTGATCCATGCAACTCAGCGTGCCACACAGGCAATTCATGCCATGTGATTGATATCTATCGATATATAACCTCTAAGCTCGTACGTCTCAGAGAAGGGCGTTAAGCAAGAGAATAAATTCTCCGCCACCAAACAGATATATATTTAACAGAAATCAATTAACACAGAATAAATTCCAATGTCAGACACACAATCCATTTACAAGTTCGTTCTGGGTCTGAACGAAACCGGAGGCACTTTCCTCGCATATCCTTCGATCTCCAAGTACGTCTGGACGACCACCAACTATTTCCATCCTCTTGGGTGTACAGCCCAATCAGGATCGTCAGTAATCATCCAAACGATGTGAAGACTTCTGGTCTTCAACCACCGTCTTCATCTTCGACATATCGTCGAATCGGTTATTCAGAATGGGTATAAACCCGGCCTTTCCGAACAACCCGCGTGTATTAAAAACAAGTGTTACACAAACACAACATACGCCTCATTTCAATTCAGAATATTCTTTTATTCATAAAATCACATTTTTAGGGAAAGGTTCCCATTAATTTTATCCAAGATAAATTCTTTAAAATTTATCCTTTTATCTTCCTTTGGATGTCCTATCAAACCAAATTATGGTTTTCCTAACTAGTCGAGATTAGCGAACCACATCGAAGTAATTATTTATTTTATTTCCCAATCCCAACCTATTCATCCCATGAAGCAAAACTGGTAATACTCCATATCTAACACCATGGTGTTATCGGTAAAATTAATTACCATTTCACGTTCAAATCTAATTAAAGATTTAACTATCGCTTTGGAGCAAAACTGGTGATACTCCATTCTTGCTCAATTTCTAAATTTGATAATTTAGATTATCTATTCACATTTCAATCTAATTGCAGATTCATTAAAAACTCCTTTTACTGGGTTAAAGAACTAGTGTCATTTAAAACACAGTTCACGATAAACCCAAATCACATTTTATTTAAACCCATTTCAAATCCAATTTATTTACTTAAAAATAAATGGGTTTTAATTTTAGTTCAAAACTAGTTCATTTCGATAAAAATCTATTTTTATCTTTTCAAATGTGGAGATTTTCATCCCAATTTTTCTCAAATCATTTCTTATGATTTTACACAAATTATTGATATTTTTAATAATTTTATCAAGGCCCGTACAGTCGATTTCCAACAACGGCCATCGAACTGCACCTATAGCGACCTTTTTCGAATTTGATTTGGACGTATCTCCAAATCCAACCGTTAGATTTCAAATTTGTAATATTCGTTAGACAGCTATTTTCGATACGAACCCAACGGTTCCGGTTTTAGGAGAATCCGACGGTCGGATCTCCCGTAATGTCCGTTTGAAATAAATGGTCGAAATTCACGAACTGCCGCGGCGCGGCGCGTTCTATTCAGGCCATTATATTATATATATATAATATATTTCGTCGATTCCTATTTAAAATGAATTTTATAAATAGTTTTGAATTCGTTTCAAAAACAATTTCAACCTTTATTTCAAATTCAACTCAAAATTGAATTTTCTATTATAAATCCTTTTTACTTTCATTTCTATTCGATTTCAATTCAAATCGATTTTAATTCGATTCGAATTCATCATCTTTTCAATTCAATTCAAATCAAATTCGTTTTCTATTCAAATCAAATCAAATTGGTTTTCTATTCAATTCAATTCAAATTCGTTTTCTATTCAAATCAAATTCGTTTTATATTCAATTCAATTCAAATTGATTTTCTATTCAATTCAATTCAAATTCGTTTTCTATTCAATTCAATTCAAATTCGTTTTCTATTCGATTCAATTCAAATTGGTTTTCTATTCGATTCAATTCAAATTGGTTTTCTATTCGATTCAATTCAAATTGGTTTTCTATTCGATTCAATTCAAATTGGTTTTCTATTCAATTCAATTCAAATTGGTTTAAATCTCATTTCAAAATATTCGATTTCGAAATCACTTTTCAATATTCATTTTAAAATGAATAAAATCAATATAAATATCGTTCACGTCAAAATGGCGTCAATTTAATCAACACGGCTTCATATATTTCTATTTTCTAATATTCTATTTCAAATATTTCTTTTTCAAATATTTCCTTTTCAAATATTTCTATTTCAAATATTTCTATTTCAAATATTTCCTTTTCAAATTTTTCTATTTCAAATTTTTCCTTTTCAAATATTTCTATTTCAAATATTTCTATTTCAAATATTTCTATTTCAAATTTTTCCCTTTCAAATATTTCTATTTCAAATATTTCTATTTCAAATTTTTCCTTTTCAAATATTTCTATTTCAAATATTTCGTTCAACACATGACTAATCTCAACGGATGAGTACTGTCAACACATGAACCTTTATTTTATATTGATAAAGATGTAAATTTTATTACTAAAATATTTCGTTCAACACATGACTAATCTCAACGGATGAGTACGGTCAACACATGAACCTTGATTTTATAATATTCTTTATTTTCTAAATTGGAATGAGGCCCAATCAATCACCATATAATGTTAATTATATGGATTTTCATACATCACACGTATATAATAGCATTGAAAAATAATCAACCATCAACCAAAGTGCACTACACTGTATAAGCATCAAATATAGATATCTAACGCTTATAACAGCCTGTCAATCAATCGATCGACATATTTAATCAATCAGGATGAGTGAACTTCAAATTTCATCCCAACACCCGTGTGGGGTTTCAAACAATCAAACACAGATTTTAGTTGTGCAGTTGGGCGATGTGTAAAATTTATCGACCCAATCAATATCAGTCAAATCAGTGTATATAAACAAATCGGCCGATTTGTTTATAAATATTTATTTATTCACTTTCACGTTAAAAATTATATTTTTAACGACCAAATTATTTTATTCAACCTATGAATATTCTATTCTGTTCATTTATTAATAAAATGATATTTTTATTTTTCTAATTTATTTTAGAAAATTTCGACGGCATAACGGCACGATACTAGAAACGGGACGAGGCCTAGCCTTATCCTCGGTCTAGTGAAGGCCCACGCCATTCACATATCAATCAAATCCATTCCATTTTACCAAACAATTCAATTCGAACCAAATAATCTAACCTACTACACAATCAAACAATTTAACAAACAAGCCATCCATGGTCTGTGGATGACGGGTGTCGGGTGCTACTAAACACCGTCTGCATCCTAGTATATATATATATATAACTAGAAAAGAAATTGAAGAGTGAGAAATTCTCACCGATAGCTATCCAATACCACGAATCTTCTTTTGCCGAAACCTTCGTCGTTCTCGCCTTTTTGTCACCCTCGTTGTCCGTAGCCACTACATATGTAAAAATCAAATTTTTACTTCGCTTTTCAATATATAAAAACTGAATTTTTACTATGCTATTCAATATATAAAAATCGAATTTTTAATATGCTATTCAATATATAAAAATTGAATTTTTACTTTGTTATTCAATACATAAAAATCGAATTTTTACTTCGCTATTCAATATATAAAAATCGAATTTTTACTTCGCTATTCAATATATAAAAATCGAATTTTTATAATCACGCTATATGGATAAAATTTCTATTTTCACACCGTTTATGTATATTAAAAATCATATTTTTAATATCGCCATTTCTATTTAAAAATCCTATTCAAAAATGAAGCTGATTTCATTTCAACAAAAAAGCTAATTTCATTTAAAAAACAAAGCTAATTTCATTTCAAAAAGAATGTTAATTTCATTTAAAAAACAAAGCTAATTTCATTAAAAAAACAAAGCTAATTTCATTTAAAAAAACAAAGCTAATTTCATTTAAAAAAACAAAGCTAATTTCATTAAAAAAACAAAGCTAATTTCATTTAAAAAACAAAGCTAATTTCATTAAAAAAACAAAGCTAATTTCATTTAAAAAACAAAGCTAATTTCATTAAAAAAACAAAGCTAATTTCATTAAAAAAACAAAGCTAATTTCATTAAAAAAACAAAGCTAATTTCATTTAAAAAAACAAAGCTAATTTCATTAAACTATGCTAAATTAGTAAATTAACTAAACTAATTACATTAAATGAATTGCTAAGGGTAAATAGTTAAACTAATTAAAGGTTTAGAATTTTAAACCCTCTTCATCTTCTCTGTAAAAGGACTGAACCCCTCGTTGAACAATTTCAGGTTGTCATCGAGATCCACACGCGAGCTAGGGCTCGCCGGTTCACCACCCACGAGGCGTTGGACCTGGATCAACCACCACCACAAGGCCGGTCTTGGCGAGAGCTTCCACCTCCAGGAAGAACACCAAACTCGAACGCCCCCTGCCTCGAACAGCGAGCTCGAATGTGGGGACTTGGAGCTTGAAAATCGAGCGCTCCAGGCCTCGATAACTGATCCTTCTCGTATAAAACCAAAGATCGAACTTTTGTCTACCATTTTTGTTCAGATTATTTTGAAAATCTCTGAATGGATTAAGATGTTTTGAGGAATTAAAATCTGAAGCTTTCGTTCGTTCTATTTCGAAGAGGAGCGGCGGTTTATCAGGTTTGACCGCGGGTTGAGGTTATGGAGGGTTTGACTTAGGGTGTAGGGTTATTCAATATATTTATATTTATATTTTAAATTTGAAAAAGCAACTTTTTCACACGACCTCTAAACGAGGCCCACCGCCTGTCGTCCGTTGCTAATTACCCCCATTCCGAACACCATGGGATATGTACCATAAGCTGATTCGACTGTTACAATCAGTTTTCGTCAAAATCAACATATATCTCTATATATTGATTTTGAACGCGCATTTCAATTTACCGGGGTCACATACGAACTCTAAAAATTCCAGAAAAATATTTTCTAGCTTCGTATTGACGATACGGTTCTAACAAAACTAGTTTCGTCGAATTCTGAAACCGTTGGAAAAATGGCCAATTTCCAGTCGATTAAAATCAACTGAAACTGGTCAAACGCGTTTTCCTTTGCCACGCTCACATATTGATTCGAAAAATTATGAAATTTGGAATCTAACAATAATTTGACATCACGGACCCAACAAAAGTGGTTTCGTCTTAATCCGAGGTCGTTTGCAAAATGTCTATTTTTAAGGGCCTGAATTCCATAGCAACTATTCAGAATTTTCAACTGGACATATCTTTTGATCCCCGCTATGAAATTTCGATTTTCCAGATTCGTTGGAAAGATATTACCAATTAGATCCTATTATTTTTGGTTTCACTAAAATCCGGATTGTTTTGCACCCGGTATGTTCAATTGAAGTTTGAAATCGAATTATCGAATTACCGCGCCATTTTCAATTCTATTTATAATTATATATAAATATTTATATTCTAACGACGACGTATATAATATATACGTTCTAAATATATTCAAAATAAATTTCTCATCGATATTATTTAAAATAATCTATTTTAAATATGCAAAATTCATTAAAATTGCCAAAATAAAAATTTTAAACTGGCTCAGAATTTCCGGGTTATTACAATCTCCCCCACTTAAAACTTTTCGTCCCCGAAAAGGAACAAAGTCGAAAGTGGTTTGATTAATCAACTCTACGTTCGATCCGGCTTCCATTCTCCAACTTTTCAGTTTCTAAGAATTTTCAAATTTTCAAAAATTTGGCTAACACCCTAAATTTTTGAAAAAAATCGCCATAACCTCCCCTGCACCGAGAGCCACGGGAAAATCCCGAAATTGCCATATAGGCCTTCTGTTCTCAAAAAGAAAAAGAAAAAGCCAAGCGGCTAGCCAATAGGCTCATAAAATCATCATCACCCAAACAAAACAGTAAATTATAGTAAACATGTACCTATTTGTCGGGCAAACAAATTTTAATCTCTGCTCTAGCCTCCTTGCTATGACCTGTTCAATGGATATAGATGTATATGCATGCAAATACGACCAATTTTCAATACAATTCAATATTCGGTTCAATTAGGCTAAATGGTTCAAAAATTATCAAAAAACTAAAAAAACCACACAAACATCAATCAATTAGTGGATTAACGTTTCAAATTCATAATTTTGATATATATATACAGAAAATCATGTTTTTGATGCCAATTCACAACAATAAATCTATCTATATTAGTTTTGGTTCTCACACCAGTCTAATGGAAATATATAGATATCACACCTTCGAAACACGAACATAAATATTGATGATGCCATGGTCATTATCAACATCATCTCCAGGCGACTAGAGTGTGATTCTATATCTATCAAATATATTAAAACTTCGAATATACGTTCATGACGCGTATATGCAAAATCTTTATATATTGTATTGTCCAAATTCAAAATAAATAAATATTCAAATACGTATAAAATGGTTTAAATCTTCAAAACAAAATTGTTTTCATTTGAAAAATATACTCTTCACACTCGTTCTAGGATACTACTGATCCTATCTCTAACGAGTCATTCTAATTGGATATTACTAATCCAATATCTGATGAATTCTTTCGTATGGTTCTAATGTGTCTTGTTCTCGAGCTCTGTAAACCAAAGCTCTGATACCAAATGTGACGGCTTGGAATTTCGCTCGATCCGAATCAGTCGTTAAACCGATCTAGACCGTTCGAAACCCCTGATCGTTTTCAGAACTGGACAAATCAAAACGCAGACGGAAGAACATTTCATTGCTATACAACAATTCCATCAGAATACAAGAATATACAGGGTATAAATGAATAAATTACATTCGACAAATATCAGAGATTACAATAAATTACATAGCAGCGGAAAATAATATAAAACACAACTGAAAGTAATGCACGGATACAAAGCTTTCCGAGCATCGTTCCAGCTGTAAACCAGGGTCCTGTGAATATAAATCTGCAAAACAATAACTACTAGCTGCCCGTGCGGAAAATAGGGGCACCCAGAGTTTAGGTTAAAACAATAAACTCCAGGTCAGTCATGTGACTGGTGTGAGAACTAAAACAGTTATTTAAAGCTTTACTTAAAAAAAAAGAGTAATTCAAGGGACCACGCCGTATAACACAGAACGGATTTCCTCCCAAGAACACCAGTGCATAGAAAAGACAACGCAATGCTTTTTCGAAAAATGAAGCTATTATAAGACCCAGGTCCCATCACACAATGCAACGCAAGCTGGAGGATAGGGTTTTACCTTATAACAGCCAAACATGCTTGGTACGTTTAAAACAAATCATTTGATACTATAATAAGTGTATAGTGTCAAAACATTTTCAATCATAAATATAAATCATAGGCGGCATGAATGTCCCATACCACTATGTCGCCATACTAGTTCTACAATTAAAACTGAAATATCACGTATTAAAAATTGGATTTCCGTCATGAGTCGAGGCAAGGGGCAAGCTCCTCTCCGCTTCGAGACACTCTAGCAAATGCTCAGGACTACACACTCTGGGCAGCCACTGGATCGGTTGGGCCGGTCCTCACTTACGTTAGAGGATTATTTATGCCTGAACACACGTTTCCCGGTCCTTACAGACCTAAAATCGAGGCGCCTCATTCCAACAACCACAAAGGTGAAAAGTATATAAATGTCAGGGCTGGTAAGTCACTGACACCACCAAAGCTAGAAAGAAACGTCGTGTTCTCCCAACGGTCCGTATCCCGTTTTTAACTCATACCGAGGTGTGAGGCTCGCGAATTCACGTTATACACAAAGCTACGCCACAAAGGCCGTGCTTTGATCATCAACCACAAGACTTTGCTTTTCAACAGAAGCCTTGATCCATGCAACTCAGCATGCCACACAGGCAATTCATGCCATGCGATTGATATCTATCGATATATAACCTCTAAGCTCGTACGTCTCAGAGAAGGGCGTTAAGCAAGAGAATAAATTCTCCGCCGCCAAATAGATATATATTTAACAGAAATCAATCAACACAGAATAAAATCCAATGTCAGACACACAATCCATTTACAAGTTCGTTCTGGGTCTGAATGAAACCGGAGACACTTTCCTCGCATATCCTTCGATCTCCAAGTACGTCTGGACGACCACCAACTATTTCCATCCTCTTGGGTGTACAGCCCAATCAGGATCGTCAGTAATTATCCAAACAATGTGAAGACTTCTGGTCTTCAACCACCGTCTTCATCTTCGACATATCGTCGAATCGGTTATTCAGAATGGGTATAAACCCGGCCTTTCCGAACAACCCGCGTGTATTAAAAACAAATGTTACACAAACACAACATACGCCTCATTTAAATTCAGAATATTCTTTTATTCATAAAATCACATTTATAGGGAAAGGTTCCCATTAATTTTATCCAAGATAAATTCTTTAAAATTTATCCTTTAATCTTCCTTTGGATGTCCTATCAAACCAAATTATGGTTTTCCTAACTAGTCGAGATTAGCGAACCACATCGAAGTAATTATTTATTTTATTTCCCAATCCCAACCTATTCATCCCATGAAGCAAAACTGGTAATACTCCATATCTAACACCATGGTGTTATCGGTGAAATTAATTACCATCTCATGTTCAAATCTAATTAAAGATTTAACTATCGCTTTGGAGCAAAACTGGTAATACTCCATTCTCGCTCAATTTCTAAATTTAATAATTTAGATTATCTATTCACATTTCAATCTAATTGCAGATTCATTAAAAACTCCTTTTACTGGGTTAAAGAACTAGTGTCATTTAAAACACAGTTCACGATAAACCCAAATCACATTTTATTTAAACCCATTTCAAATCCAATTTATTTACTTAAAAATAAATGGGTTTTAATTTTAGTTCAAAACTAGTTCATTTCGATAAAAATCTATTTTTATCTTTTCAAATGTGGAGATTTTCATCCTAATTTTTCTCAAATCATTTCTTATGATTTTACACAAATTATTGATATTTTTAATAATTTTGTCAAGGCCCGTACAGTCGATTTCCATCAACGGCCATCGAACTGCACCTATAGCGACCTTTTTCGAATTTGATTTGGAACTATCTCCAAATCCAACCGTTAGATTTCAAATTTCTAATATTCGTTAGAAAGCTCTTTTTGATACGAACCAAACGGTTCTGGTTTTAGGAGAATCCGACGGTCGGATCTTCCGTAATGTCCGTTTGAAATAAATGGTCGAAATTCACGAACTGCCGCGGCGCGGCGCGTTCTATTCAGGCCATTATATTATATATATATATAATATATATAATATATTTCGTCGATTCCTATTTAAAATGAATTTTATAAATTGTTTTGAATTCGTTTCAAAAACAATTTCAACCTTTATTTCAAATTCAACTCAAAATTGAATTTTCTATTATAAATGCTTTTTACTTTCATTTCTATTCGATTTCAATTCAAATCGATTTTAATTCGATTCGAATTCATCTTCTTTTCAATTCAATTCAAACTCGTTTTCTATTCAATTCAAATCAAATTCGTTTTCTATTCAAATAAAATCAAATTGGTTTTCTATCCAATTCAATTCAAATTCGTTTTCTATTCAAAACAAATTCGTTTTATATTCAATTCAATTCAAATTGGTTTTCTATTCAATTCAATTCAAATTCGTTTTCTATTCAATTCAATTCAAATTCGTTTTCTATTCGATTCAATTCAAATTGGTTTTCTATTCGATTCAATTCAAATTGTTTTTCTATTCGATTCAATTCAAATTGGTTTTCTATTCAATTCAATTCAAATTGGTTTAAATCTCATTTCAAAATATTCGATTTCGAAATCACTTTTCAATATTCATTTTAAAATGAATAAAATCAATATAAATATCGTTCACGTCAAAATGGCGTCAATCTAATCAACACGGCTTCATATATTTCTATTTTCTAATATTCTATTTCAAATATTTCTTTTTCAAATATTTCCTTTTCAAATATTTCTATTTCAAATATTTCTATTTCAAATATTTCCTTTTCAAATATTTCTATTTCAAATATTTCTATTTCAAATTTTTCCTTTTCAAATATTTCTATTTCAAATATTTCTATTTCAAATTTTTCCTTTTCAAATATTTCTATTTCAAATTTTTCCTTTTCAAATATTTCTATTTCAAATATTTCGTTCAACACATGACTAATCTCAACGGATGAGTACTGTCAACACATGAACCTTTATTTTATATTGATAAAGATGTAAATTTTATTATTAAAATATTTCGTTCAACACATGACTAATCTCAACGGATGAGTACGGTCAACACATGAACCTTGATTTTATAATATTCTTTATTTTCTAAATTGGAATGAGGCCCAATCAATCACCATATAATGTTAATTATATGGATTTTCATACATCACACGTATATAATAGCATTGAAAAATAATCAACCATCAACCAAAGTGCACTACACTGTATAAGCATCAAATATAGATATCTAACGCTTATAACAGCCTGTCAATCAATCGATCGACATATTTAATCAATCACGATGAGTGAACTTCAAATTTCATCCCAACACCCGTGTGGGGTTTCAAACAATCAAACACAGATTTTAGTTGTGCAGTTGGGCGATGTGTAAAATTTATCGACCCAATCAATATCAGTCAAATCAGTGTATATAAACAAATCGGCCGATTTGTTTATAAATATTTATTTATTCACTTTCACGTTAAAAATTATATTTTTAACGACCAAATTATTTTATTCAACCTATGAATATTCTATTCGGTTCATTTATTAAATAAAATGATATTTTTATTTTTCTAATTTATTTTAGAAAATTTCGGCGGCATAACGGCACGATACTAGAAACGGGACGAGGCCTAGCCTTATCCCCGGTCTAGTGAAGGCCCACGCCATTCACACATCAATCAAATCCATTCCATTTTACCAAACAATTCAATTCGAACCAAATAATCTAACCAACTACACAATCAAACAATCTAACAAACAAGCCATCCATGGTCTGTGGATGACGGGTGTCGGGTGCTACTAAACACCGTCTGCATCCTAGTATATATATATATAACTAGAAAAGAAATTGAAGAGTGACAAATTCTCACCGATAGCTATCCAATACCACGACTCTTCTTTTGCCGAAACCTTCGTCGTTCTCGCCTTTTTGTCACCCTCGTTGTCCGTAGCCACTACATATGTAAAAATCGAATTTTTACTTCGCTTTTCAATATATAAAAACCGAATTTTTACTATGCTATTCAATATATAAAAATCGAATTTTTACTATGTTATTCAATATATAAAAATCGAATTTTTACTTCACTATTCAATATATATAAATCGAATTTTTACTTCGCTATTCAATATATAAAAATCGAATTTTTATAATCACGCTATATGGATAAAATTTCTATTTTCACACCGTTTATATATATTAAAAATCATATTTTTAATATCGCCATTTCTATTTAAAAATCCTATTCAAAAATCAAGCTAATTTCATTTCAACAAAAAAGCTAATTTCATTTAAAAAACAAAGCTAATTTCATTTCAAAAAGAATGTTAATTTCATTTAAAAAACAAAGCTAATTTCATTAAAAAAACAAAGCTAATTTCATTTAAAAAAACAAAGCTAATTTCATTTTAAAAAACAAAGCTAATTTCATTAAAAAAACAAAGCTAATTTCATTAAAAAAACAAAGCTAATTTCATTAAAAAAAACAAAGCTAATTTCATTAAAAAAACAAAGCTAATTTCATTAAACTATGCTAAATTAGTAAATTAACCAAACTAATTACACTAAATGAATTGCTAATGGTAAATAGTTAAACTAATTAAAGGTTTAGAATTTTAAACCTTCTTCATCTTCTCTGTAAAAGGACTGAACCCCTCGTCGAACAATTCCAGGTTGTCATTGAGATCCACACGCGAGCTAGGGCTCGCCGGTTCACCACCCACGAGGCGTTGGACCTGGATCAACCACCACCACAAGGCCGGCCTTGGCGAGAGCTTCCACCTCCAGGAAGAACACCAAACTCGAACGCCCCCTGCCTCGAACAACGAGCTCGAACGTGGGGACTTGGAGCTTGAAAATCGAGCGCTCCAGGCCTCGATAACTGATCCTTCTCGTATAAAACCAAAGATCGAACTTTTGTCTACCATTTTTGTTCACATTATTTCGAAAATCTCTGAATGGATTAAGATGTTTTGAGGAATTAAAATTTGAAGCTTTCGTTCGTTCTATTTCGAAGAGGAGCGGCGGTTTATCAGGTTTGACCGCGGGTTGAGGTTATGGAGGGTTTGACTTAGGGTGTAGGGTTATTCAATATATTTATATTTATATTTTAAATTTCAAAAAGCAACTTTTTCATACGACCTATAAACGAGGCCCACCGCCTGTCGTCCATAGCTAATTACCCCCATTCCGAAAACCATGGGATATGTACCATAAGCTGATTCGACTGTTACAATCAGTTTTCGTCAAAATCAACGTATATCTTTATATATTGATTTTGAACGCGCACTTCAAATTCCCGGGGTCACATACGAATTCTAAAAATTCCAGAAAAATATTTTCTAGCTTCGTATTGACGATACGGTCCTAACAAAACTAGTTTCGTCGAATTCTGAGACCGTTGGAAAAATGGCCAATTTCCAGTCGATTAAAATCAACTGAAACTGGTCAAACGCGTTTTCCTTTGCCACGCTCACATATTGATTCGAAAAATTATGAAATTTGGAATCTAACAATAATTTGACATCACGAACCCAACAAAAGTGGTTTCGTCGTAATCCGAGGTCGTTTGCAAAATGTCTGTTTTTAAGGGCCTGAATTCCATAGCGACTATTCAGAATTTTCAACTGGACATATCTTTTGATCCCCACTATGAAATTTCGATTTTCCAGATTCGTTGGAAAGATATTATCAATTAGATCCCATTATTTTTGGTTTCACTAAAATCTGAATTGTTTTGCACCCGGTATGTTCAATTGAAGTTTGAAATCGAATTATCGAACTATCGCGCCATTTTCAATTCTATTTATAATTATATATAAATATTTATATTCTAACGACGACGTACATAATATATACGTTCTAAATATATTCAAAATAAATTTCTCGTTGATATTATTTAAAATAATCTATTTTAAATATGCAAAATTCATTAAAATTGCCAAAATAAAAATTTTAAACTGGCTCAGAATTTCCGGGTTATTACAAAATATCACTACTATTTGGTTCAACAAAATATTTATATCAAATATAAAAGAAAAAAAATATTTATACTTACAAAATTGATTTAAATCCAAAATAAAATATATTAGATTTCAGATTAAAACCAAATATAAATTTTCTAAGTACCAATTCAAATAAATTTCACATTTTTAAAACGTTAAAATTTCTGGTTCGTTACAATCTCCCTCCTTTACACTTCTCATCCACGAAAAGGAGAGACTATTAAATTCATAAACAATACTTACTAATCTCAAGCTTATATTTAAAATAAATTAAACAATAGGATTTTAAAACCTAGAAATTAAAGAATGGGATAATTTCTTCGAATCAACATTTCGATTTATTTTCAAATTATCTGAAATAATTACCATATCAAATTATACTCACTTCGGGATTTTTAAAACCAAAAATCATTTCTCAAATATTTCACGATAAATGACATAAAACATTTATGTCCTAAGTCGAGAGGTTTCTCCCAGTGACAAGGCCACGAGGCACGACCTACGCATGTATCGATATAACGCTAAGTATCTCCCGGTTAACAACCAGACTTGGATACCGAATACATAACACAAAGTATATATACCGGTTTTCATACAGACATCGGACACCGTGTATACTTTATTCACAAACACAATCTAAGTATCTCCCAGTTAACATCCAGACTTGGACACCGAATACAAAGCACGAAGTATATACCTTTCTTTAGTCACGGGTTACTCTAATCTCAGTAACAAATCATTTCATTTCATGTACCAAAGTTATAAATCATTTCGAAATATTAATTTCCAAATCAACTATTACTTTGTTTTTCAAACATTTCAAAATGTCAGGATTGATGTCGTCAAATTTCTATATTTATAAACCACTTTATAAACCATTTCAATTTTCAAGTCCTATCGAATTTCCATAAATAATTTCAAATCAGTTTCGAAATAGTCTTAAAATACGATTTCACACAAGGAAATATTTTCAATAGATTCATACAATCATAAAATTTCCTTTCAAATTTCATTCCCAAGATCATTTATAAAATAGAATAGGATTTTATTCACTTACCATCATGTATATATCCTAATATATTTTTTTCTCCATTTCAACCATTTTCATTTCATTTAAAGAGTTATCATCCTTTATTTTCTTAGTCGTTTAATGGATTCACATTCGTCGAATTCGAACCTTTTTACATTGAATTATTAACATCCATTTAAACTTAGATTCAATTTATTCTTGTTTGGATTGATCTCATTCATATCCATTTATTTTGGTTTCAATTCATATTTCATATTTCCACCGGAATGTTGAATTCATTAGTGAATCGCCTCGTTTACATTTCTTCAATTATCTTAATTTTACAATACTCGTTCGCTACTAAATTTATTTATTAAATTACCCAAACTTTATTTATAATATTGAAACTCTTTTTATTAATATCTTAATTTGTTTATAACAAAACATAACTTTGAAATGACAATTCTTATGTTGGAATTAATTTTGGAAAGAAGAAAGTAGGGAAAATGGTATTTTGCTATATTTCAAAGCTATGGAGTCGTAAAACATTTAAACCCTCTTTCTTAATTTATTTGTTGAAGTAATACAAGTTTTAAACTTAGATTACCGATTTGTTATTTATGGTTTGAAAATACTTGATTAGTCGAAGTTTAACAAATTATTGTCGTTCTCGCAGACGTTAGACATATGCTGGCGAGGCCAATGACTAAAATCTCCATGTACTTAAATAGACTTGTTTCAACTTCCAGTAAAAATACTTTAAAACCTTTTTAGTAAAATAGATATGGAAAATACTTCACTTCCCCCATGGATCGCTGACACGCGACGGTTACACTACTATCCCAGTAGAATCGTTTGTTCCCGTGGGTATCACACCCCTCGAATTTCGTCATGGTTGTTTGCCAGAGATCACAGTTACACAGCGATTACGCCACTATCCTAGTGGAATCGCTTGTAACTGTAGGCATCGGGCTCCATAGAATTTCGCTATGGCGTCTAGATCACAGTTACGCGGCGGTTGCGCCACTATCCCAGTGGAATCATGTAACAACCCAAATTCCGATAGATTTTTTTTTTCAAAATTCCAATCTATCGAAACTCAAGTTGTTGTGCTCTGGTACCTTGTAGAAAAGACAAAGATATAAAATATGTCAGAGCTCAAAAAACATCTCATAGCGGAATGGATAAAATATAACATAATCAAAGTATAGCCTTACCGTATTAATCATAATGCCTAACCAGTATCCAAAGCTATCATGTCTCTTCCACTAATCTAACCTGCGAGTATGTTATGAAGAGGGGGTCAGAACATAAGTTCTGGTGACTGGATTTAAATTATACACTTTGGATAATCCTACATATGTCGTTCAATCATATTCTCTTATTTATTAGGTTAGTTGGGTTAACAACACTCAAGGCTTGCATACACGTCGTACCCATTTTGTAACACCCCACGTCCGTTAGTGTCACTCACAAAGGGAATGCACTAAGTTCTGTGGAGCATTTTGGGTAAAAGATGCAGATAAATTACAAGACAGACAAATTATTAAACAGTGGAAAATAGAACTTTGCTTTATTGATAATTTAGTCTTACAATATCAGAGTATCATCTGTCTTTATAAAATAAAGAAGCATGAAAATACATATATATATATATTCCCCAATGTAGCAAGAGCCAACCATAGCATCTAGAAGAGAATCCAAAGACAACTTCGTCAAATCTTCAAGCTGGGAAAGAGCAACGGTCCAGTCTAATCCTGAGTTATACTATTCCCTCCTCAACTACCTGGGGGGGGGGGGGAACGGAAGAAAAGAAGACGAAAGAAAAACAGAGTCAGACATAAAGCCTGAGTAAGTTCAGTAACTTCTAGCATGTGAACATGGAAAAACAAAACGACATGAATTAACTGAATACAAGATTACACCATGACGATAAGGTCAACAAGATTAGACAAAGTAGTCACAAGATATGCTAAGATGGCTGGATACGCTCTAATACTTTCGCAGCTTCGCTATTTCCTTGTTATACTGGTTTCTATATCTCTGCACCACCTAACTAGTGTTCAACTAGTAACGACAACGTGATCCCAACCCCTGTAGTTTCCATTGTCTTCAGGCATACATTTATTATTTATTACCTAGATCTAGTCTAGTGTTTTCTATCAAGTGCTTCTTAGATTTAACTATAGTTTTACGCTATCTGCTGAACGCTTTTCGAGTTCAGGGTTTATGCCACCTAGTCCAACTAGGGATTACGCTACCTGTCGAACAATGCCCCCAAGTCTAGGACACACTACCTAGAGTGGTATATGCTCCTAGGCTTCCCCACGCATGTATCGCGAATCGTTATCGCTTGTCTAGATGCACATGTCTTGTAATGTGCGATCCGAGTCCTGTGACAGGGCAAATCAAGGAATACAGAACTCGGTCGGGAGCTTTCGGATATCTGCCGATGCAGATGCTAAGGTCTGTTTTTATTCCAGTGGCTATGGTCCCACTTGACCCCTCCCTCAACTAATGAAAGGCACACCTTGTAAAATGAGAACTATACGCCGGCCCCCGGTGCCCCACTATCCTATGGCCATCCGCAACCATAACTAGATAGCAAGTATATGGTCTTTTGGAGTTCTCCGCCTTTCCGCTTCACGTATCTCGATTGACTCAAGATGGATGGTAGACGACGAGTTGCTATCACAGGGCTACCGTCTTCTCGCCGAATCACGCTGGTCCATCCTAGTCTTTAGGTTGCCACATATATATATTGCAACCAAGGCATACCCTCGGTTCTTCTAACGCAGACCTTAACCTCTGTGAGCCCAGGATGATCATCTGCAGCCTCACAGAGGGATACCAAGAGTACCCTCACGTCCCCTCGAAGCCTCGGGCTTCGTAACCCAATTCGTTGGAGCCTTCTTAAAACCATATGGATGTCCGCTCCTTCGTGTTATACTAAGAATTACTACTTAGTTCTACTAACTAAGGTTTACCACTTAGTTTCCAAATTCCTTGTTTTCTTAACTAAGTTTTACTACTTAGTCCCTTTTTCAACTGAGGTTTACTATTTAGTTTTCTTTCTCGCCAGGTTGGGTTGGTTAAGTGTCTTTAGTCGATTGAAGCTATCTTAACCCTCTTCCCTTATCCTATTACACTGGTTAAGTGTTATCCCTTTATGCTTTTTACTTAACCCTATTCATTTATCATATTCTGATGGTTAAGCATTCAAGTTTACTTAACCCTATGGTCTAGTCCAGCTAACATATTAATTTGGCTAAGTGTATTACTTAACCCCAACCTCTAGTCTAATTGACATGTTAAATTGGCTAAGTGTATTAACTTTACTTAACCCCACCTTTTAGTCTAGTCAACATGTTAATTTGGCTAAGTATTCCCATGGACTTAACCCTCCCATTCTAGCTTTAACTGTGCTAAGTTGGTTAAGTGTTCCTTAACCTTCCCATTCTAGCTTTAATTAATAAATTAAAGCCGCAACCTCTCACATTAGACAGATATTGCTGCGGTTACTGGATGTGCCGGTCGGTTCCGGGCAGGTTTACACCGCAACTCAGTCTAACCTCGGGTTAGGCATATTCATGTTTTCTAAGTTCAAAAGGGTTTTTGATTAATTTCCAAATCTGGTTTTGAAAACAACCATCCCGTCCTTCGGATCAGTTAGGGATAGCCAGGGAGGGCAGGAAACTTGTATTTTCCAAACCCAAGCCTAGACACTATCCTCTCTGTCACCCTAGAACCTTCTGGTCTATGTGTTATAAAAAGGGGTGTTATCAAAATACTTTTCTTTTGTTTATAAATTGTTAACAATTTATTTCAAAAGCCCATTTCCCCTTTTTACACAAATTTGGCCTATATTTATTTGTCAAGCCTACTAGTATACTTATATTCTAGGCCCAAGTCCTAACCCAACATGCAGTTTAGGCCATTTCCTATTTCATTGCCGAAACTAGATTAAATATCCTAGTTTATAATTTATGGCCAAAATTTAACCAAGTTACATATTTTGTGGTAAATGAACAATTTAACATTTATGACGAATTCTATAAGTAAATTACTCCTAATTTACTGATTTCATTACTACTCTTTTAATGTACATTGTCACATTTATTATTATGGCCCATTCTCTCTTATTTATCATATTTATACTTTTTGGTATGTAAATTATACCAAGTTTAGTGTCGCTAACCATAATTTATTCTAAACATGACAATTGCTCACAATTATGAATAAATTCAAAATTGTGCTAATATACTTATTCCAAATCAACCTTAATTAACCCAATCTTGGTTTAACATCCTAATTCACAATTTATGGCAAAACTAGAATTATTTTTCTAGTTTACATTTTATGCCTAAAATTTAGCTTACTTACTAACGCTAAATTTAATATGTCAAAATCACATATTCCCTAATCCATGTCAAATTTCCCCGTTTTCATTTTAATATGCATGTCATAATACATATTCCAAATTATGCCAATTTCCAAGTTTACAACTACGTTCATATTCATTTCCATGTTTTTCCCCAAATCGCATTCCCACCGTTCGAATAATCGTGATTCAACCTAGATTATAAATAAATCTAGATTCGTAGATAAAAAAGGGAATGAATCAAAATGACAAGAAGGAATAATTGGCATAAAAAGGTTTGGATAACAATGTAGGTTCAAGAATATGGGTAGACCTAACTAAATAGGTAAATTCCCACTGTCTTAAAACCAAAGAATGGGCAAAATAGGTTCAAGAACGTGGGTAGACCTAACTTAATAGGTAAATTCCCACTGTCTTAAAACCAAAGAAAAACCAAGGAACAGGTAGAATAAATAATTGGGTTTATACCCAACTTCTCAATCACAAAACTAAAGCAATATTTTCCTAATCATAAATCATGGGTGTCAAAATCACAGTTGTCCTCATTATGTCATAAGTAATAGTTTATGTCCAAATCAAAGGTATAGGCCTAGTCAAGGAAATAATCCTTGTAGTCACAGTCACAGTCATAGGAAATGTCCATAGTCATATGCGATGTTCATAGTCCAAAAGGGAAAATAATTCCCATAAGTCATTGTCATAGGCAATGTTTATATGTCCCAAAATCAAAGGCTTATGTCATAGTCCAAAGGCATATGCTTTCAAAGGCCACAGTTCTATAGTCATAGTCACGGTTACAGTCTTATTTGTCCTCGAATCGTAACAGTTCTTAATTCATTCCAAGAGTATAAACACAGATTCGAAGAGAGAGAGAGAGATTTGGCATATTCCTTTATTCCTTTAATTTCATGTCACGAATAAAACAAAATATTCAGATCTAGAAATAACCAACTTACAGAAAATAGATCTAGAAAAGAAGGAAAGCATGGCTATGATTTGTGCGTCGTTGCTTGAAACTTGTTTGAGCTAGCCTTTGAATTCTTCACTTGAAACTTTGATTTGAATCCCTCCTTAAAAGTCTTTTAGCAGCATCTCCTCGTCTTGAATCATATTTTATTTTATTTATTTAAGAAAATTTAGAGGAGGGGAAGAAGCCATGAATCTTAGCAGCATAAGGATAGAAGAGAATTGGTGCAAAGAGAATGAAGACTAGGGCTGTTTATATAGCTGCTCAAGACCTTATCGTACATGCAGCGCTGAGTCAGCATTGAACCTAGTTAAGAAAATAGTCCAGGTACGTAGATGAATCTAGCCAAACCTTATCATACACGCAGTGCTGAGTCAGCATTGGGTCCCACAAGCTATTTTGGCGTAAAAGTTTGATTTTCAAACTTTTGAATTTCTAGAATTTATTTAACTGTTTTATTCACATGAAATATTCTTATATGTATACAATTCCTCTAACGACCATTTTACGCTTATATATATACGCACAACTTTCATTTTATTTTCAAAATTCAAATGATGTTGCCATATTTCATTGACTGTAGCCTTATCTTGAATTTTATCTTTTGTATATATATATTTATATTTCTCATATGTATATATATATATATTTTCTTTATTTCCTTATACGTACGTTCTTATCCTTTCAAATTTTGAATTTGTATACGTACATATATTTGCATGTTTAGTTGGCCCTCTCTAAAACAATGATAAAAAATTATGCCGCCGCCGGGGTTCGAACCCCCGACCTCCATGCTACCAATCCAATGCCTTAACCAACTGAGCTACAGAGGCTTTTGTTAATAAGTCTTAAAACAATAATAATTATTGTTCTCTCCTTACCTCTTTTTTTCATGTTAGTTACAATACTTAAATTAAACAACTGCATGGATCTTTTTCTTTTAATTTTTCTTTTAAAAATTAATTATACTTTAATTTGAGAAACTTAATGTCACAGAATTACGGGGTGTTACATTCTCCCCCACTTAAAAGGATTTCGTCCCCGAAATCTTCAAGTTAGGAAGAATGTGTCCTACCATCCAGTCACCCATCTACTCAACCATTCAATCACAGGCATTCATTGTCCTTAAAATATTTCTAATGCTTTCATGTTCATATGCATAGTGTGTGTATATGTCTCTATCTAATGCAAAATCAGGCGGTCTACTGATTCAGTTGACCTCCTTAATGCTAATCATGTTAGTGCCATGCGTCCAATCATGCATGCAAACATCCCTAGTCATGTAAATACTACATGCGTGCACAACCATTCATCCATATGCAACGTCCATATGATATCATATCAAGTTCAACTTATAAACAAATGCATATATGTAAATGCAATATGAGAGCGTCCGAACTTGATCTAGTGCCTAATACGTATGCATATGCATCCACGAGCAACCATTTGCAACCACTTGCAACCATTTAACCATAACATGTTTCAAATACATGTTTACATCCATTGGCTTCTACCTAAGGATCGCAGATACGACCTAGAGGATATACTTTGGAAAGAGAGAAACAACTACGCGTAAAGCTCCTAAACAGAGAAATCAAGGATGCACCCTTAACGAAAAAGGGCATGTTGCTAGTATCTAGCCTTCTTGAGCTTTACTCCACCGTATCTTAACCAATTTATCTTCACGATTGTGAAGTTCCTAATCTCCATTTCCAAAATAAACAGATGTCAATCACGGTGTCAAGTATATGTACTAAGATGATTAGAGGCCTCCCTCTTAGCTTATCCATCACGCCATAACTATGAGAGTCAAAAGATCACTCCGTACTTTTTAGAGTACCTACCACAACTATTCATCTTTCACGCAAACCATCCAAACCGAACTCGACATTCCTCAAGTACAAGCCCCAAAGGCCTAAACCAATATCAGACAAGCATCCAAGGAATATCTTCTCCGAATTTAGACGATCTACGTGAGATGATATAAGCAAACTCGATAGCTATCCTCAAATCCCTACTAACCAAAAACTGGTCGGACCACCAATTGGATTTGAGACTCTAGTGGGATCTTTCTACTATACACGTACTATGGTGCAGAGACTCAACTATGGAAGTGGGTATGAACAATTAAGAAGCGCTGGAACCTAAGGAAATAGTACGAACAGAAAACTAGACTCTTCCAACCGGACCACCTTTCTCCTAGGTGCGCTTGGTGGCGAAAGCATGTACTTATCCTTCTGAAAATCTCGTCCTCGTTCTTGCCCTTGTCCTTAAGTATATGTCCTATCATACCATAGTAAAGATACTTGCTCTTGTCTTAGGTTTTATAATCCCTTCCTCCTTCGTGAGCCAAGTCTACATCCATAATTTCCTCATCCTTGGGTCGTGCTCCTTTGCCAAACTTCCGCGTGTAACCATGTTGGCAAATCTCTCGAAAGTTGCCTCTATCGCACGGAAAAACCCTATAAACTTGAAAGAAGACTGGCCGTAAGTGAAACAACTACGGCTATAGATGGAAGTCGGGCACTACTTTGCCCTTCGATGAGGTTACCTCCCAGAAAGCCAGGAGCCCCAGAGACTCAAGAAAGAAGGAGACAAGAATTCAAACAGAGGAAGAGGAGACAATGCGTATGGCTTTGGGGAATATGCCTTTAAAACAAATCCTTTCTTTTAAAAATGCTACTTTAAAAACCTTTTGAAAATATTTTTTTTCAAATCTTTTATCTGATCCGGTAACCTTCAGCTCTGATACCACGTGTAACACCCCACGTCCGTTAGTGTCACTCACAAAGGGAATGCACTAAGTTCTGTGGAGCATTTTGGGTAAAAGATGCAGATAAATTACAAGACAGACAAATTATTAAACAGTGGAAAATAGAACTTTGCTTTATTGATAATTTAGTCTGTACAAGATTCTTTTACAATATCAGAGTATCATCTGTCTTTATAAAATAAAGAAGCATGAAAATACATATATATATATTCCCCAATGTAGCAAGAGCCAACCATAGCATCTAGAAGAGAATCCAAAGACAACTTCGTCAAATCTTCAAGCTGGGAAAGAGCAACGGTCCAGTCTAATCCTGAGTTATACTATTCCCTCCTCAACTACCTGGGGGGGGGGGGGAACGGAAGAAAAGAAGACGAAAGAAAAACAGAGTCAGACATAAAGCCTGAGTAAGTTCAGTAACTTCTAGCATGTGAACATGGAAAAACAAAACGACATGAATTAACTGAATACAAGATTACACCATGACGATAAGGTCAACAAGATTAGACAAAGTAGTCACAAGATATGCTAAGATGGCTGGATACGCTCTAATACTTTCGCAGCTTCGCTATTTCCTTGTTATACTGGTTTCTATATCTCTGCACCACCTAACTAGTGTTCAACTAGTAACGACAACGTGATCCCAACCCCTGTAGTTTCCATTGTCTTCAGGCATACATTTATTATTTATTACCTAGATCTAGTCTAGTGTTTTCTATCAAGTGCTTCTTAGATTTAACTATAGTTTTACGCTATCTGCTGAACGCTTTTCGAGTTCAGGGTTTATGCCACCTAGTCCAACTAGGGATTACGCTACCTGTCGAACAATGCCCCCAAGTCTAGGACACACTACCTAGAGTGGTATATGCTCCTAGGCTTCCCCACGCATGTATCGCGAATCGTTATCGCTTGTCTAGATGCACATGTCTTGTAATGTGCGATCCGAGTCCTGTGACAGGGCAAATCAAGGAATACAGAACTCGGTCGGGAGCTTTCGGATATCTGCCGATGCAGATGCTAAGGTCTGTTTTTATTCCAGTGGCTATGGTCCCACTTGACCCCTCCCTCAACTAATGAAAGGCACACCTTGTAAAATGAGAACTATACGCCGGCCCCCGGTGCCCCACTATCCTATGGCCATCCGCAACCATAACTAGATAGCAAGTATATGGTCTTTTGGAGTTCTCCACCTTTCCGCTTCACGTATCTCGATTGACTCAAGATGGATGGTAGACGACGAGTTGCTATCACAGGGCTACCGTCTTCTCGCCGAATCACGCTGGTCCATCCTAGTCTTTAGGTTGCCACATATATATATTGCAACCAAGGCATACCCTCGGTTCTTCTAACGCAGACCTTAACCTCTGTGAGCCCAGGATGATCATCTGCAGCCTCACAGAGGGATACCAAGAGTACCCTCACGTCCCCTCGAAGCCTCGGGCTTCGTAACCCAATTCGTTGGAGCCTTCTTAAAACCATATGGATGTCCGCTCCTTCGTGTTATACTAAGAATTACTACTTAGTTCTACTAACTAAGGTTTACCACTTAGTTTCCAAATTCCTTGTTTTCTTAACTAAGTTTTACTACTTAGTCCCTTTTTCAACTGAGGTTTACTATTTAGTTTTCTTTCTCGCCAGGTTGGGTTGGTTAAGTGTCTTTAGTCGATTGAAGCTATCTTAACCCTCTTCCCTTATCCTATTACACTAGTTAAGTGTTATCCCTTTATGCTTTTTACTTAACCCTATTCATTTATCATATTCTGATGGTTAAGCATTCAAGTTTACTTAACCCTATGGTCTAGTCCAGCTAACATATTAATTTGGCTAAGTGTATTACTTAACCCCAACCTCTAGTCTAATTAACATGTTAAATTGGCTAAGTGTATTAACTTTACTTAACCCCACCTTTTAGTCTAGTCAACATGTTAATTTGGCTAAGTATTCCCATGGACTTAACCCTCCCATTCTAGCTTTAACTGTGCTAAGTTGGTTAAGTGTTCCTTAACCTTCCCATTCTAGCTTTAATTAATAAATTAAAGCCGCAACCTCTCACATTAGACAGATATTGCTGCGGTTACTGGATGTGCCGGTCGGTTCCGGGCAGGTTTACACCGCAACTCAGTCTAACCTCGGGTTAGGCATATTCATGTTTTCTAAGTTCAAAAGGGTTTTTGATTAATTTCCAAATCTGGTTTTGAAAACAACCATCCCGTCCTTCGGATCAGTTAGGGATAGCCAGGGAGGGCAGGAAACTTGTATTTTCCAAACCCAAGCCTAGACACTATCCTCTCTGTCACCCTAGAACCTTCTGGTCTATGTGTTATAAAAAGGGGTGTTATCAAAATACTTTTCTTTTGTTTATAAATTGTTAACAATTTATTTCAAAAGCCCATTTCCCCTTTTTAGACAAATTTGGCCTATATTTATTTGTCAAGCCTACTAGTATACTTATATTCTAGGCCCAAGTCCTAACCCAACATGCAGTTTAGGCCATTTCCTATTTCATTGCCGAAACTAGATTAAATATCCTAGTTCATAATTTATGGCCAAAATTTAACCAAGTTACATATTTTGTGGTAAATGAACAATTTAACATTTATGACGAATTCTATAAGTAAATTACTCCTAATTTACTGATTTCATTACTACTCTTTTAATGTACATTGTCACATTTATTATTATGGCCCATTCTCTCTTATTTATCATATTTATACTTTTTGGTATGTAAATTATACCAAGTTTAGTGTCGCTAACCATAATTTATTCTAAACATGACAATTGCTCACAATTATGAATAAATTCAAAATTGTGCTAATATACTTATTCCAAATCAACCTTAATTAACCCAATCTTGGTTTAACATCCTAATTCACAATTTATGGCAAAACTAGAATTATTTTTCTAGTTTACATTTTATGCCTAAAATTTAGCTTACTTACTAACGCTAAATTTAATATGTCAAAATCACATATTCCCTAATCCATGTCAAATTTCCCCGTTTTCATTTTAATATGCATGTCATAATACATATTCCAAATTATGCCAATTTCCAAGTTTACAACTACGTTCATATTCATTTCCATGTTTTTCCCCAAATCGCATTCCCACCGTTCGAATAATCGTGATTCAACCTAGATTATAAATAAATCTAGATTCGTAGATAAAAAAGGGAATGAATCAAAATGACAAGAAGGAATAATTGGCATAAAAAGGTTTGGATAACAATGTAGGTTCAAGAATATGGGTAGACCTAACTAAATAGGTAAATTCCCACTGTCTTAAAACCAAAGAATGGGCAAAATAGGTTCAAGAACGTGGGTAGACCTAACTTAATAGGTAAATTCCCACTGTCTTAAAACCAAAGAAAAACCAAGGAACAGGTAGAATAAATAATTGGGTTTATACCCAACTTCTCAATCACAAAACTAAAGCAATATTTTCCTAATCATAAATCATGGGTGTCAAAATCACAGTTGTCCTCATTATGTCATAAGTAATAGTTTATGTCCAAATCAAAGGTATAGGCCTAGTCAAGGAAATAATCCTTGTAGTCACAGTCACAGTCATAGGAAATGTCCATAGTCATATGCGATGTTCATAGTCCAAAAGGGAAAATAATTCCCATAAGTCATTGTCATAGGCAATGTTTATATGTCCCAAAATCAAAGGCTTATGTCATAGTCCAAAGGCATATGCTTTCAAAGGCCACAGTTCTATAGTCATAGTCACGGTTTCAGTCTTATTTGTCCTCGAATCGTAACAGTTCTTAATTCATTCCAAGAGTATAAACACAGATTCGAAGAGAGAGAGAGAGATTTGGCATATTCCTTTATTCCTTTAATTTCATGTCACGAATAAAACAAAATATTCAGATCTAGAAATAACCAACTTACAGAAAATAGATCTAGAAAAGAAGGAAAGCATGGCTATGATTTGTGCGTCGTTGCTTGAAACTTGTTTGAGCTAGCCTTTGAATTCTTCACTTGAAACTTTGATTTGAATCCCTCCTTAAAAGTCTTTTAGCAGCATCTCCTCGTCTTGAATCATATTTTATTTTATTTATTTAAGAAAATTTAGAGGAGGGGAAGAAGCCATGAATCTTAGCAGCATAAGGATAGAAGAGAATTGGTGCAAAGAGAATGAAGACTAGGGCTGTTTATATAGCTGCTCAAGACCTTATCGTACATGCAGCGCTGAGTCAGCATTGAACCTAGTTAAGAAAATAGTCCAGGTACGTAGATGAATCTAGCCAAACCTTATCATACACGCAGTGTTGAGTCAGCATTGGGTCCCACAAGCTATTTTGGCGTAAAAGTTTGATTTTCAAACTTTTGAATTTCTAGAATTTATTTAACTGTTTTATTCACATGAAATATTCTTATATGTATACAATTCCTCTAACGACCATTTTACGCGTGTATATATACGCACAACTTTCATTTTATTTTCAAAATTCAAATGATGTTGCCATATTTCATTGACTGTAGCCTTATCTTGAATTTTATCTTTCGTATACATATATTTTTGTATATATATATATTTATATTTCTCATATGTATATATATATATATATTTTCTTTATTTCCTTATACGTACGTTCTTATCCTTTCAAATTTTGAATTTGTATACGTACATATATTTGCATGTTTAGTTGGCCCTCTCTAAAACAATGATAAAAAATTATGCCGCCGCCGGGGTTCGAACCCCCGACCTCCATGCTACCAATCCAATGCCTTAACCAACTGAGCTACAGAGGCTTTTGTTAATAAGTCTTAGAACAATAATAATTATTGTTCTCTCCTTACCTCTTTTTTTCATGTTAGTTACAATACTTAAATTAAACAACTGCATGGATCTTTTTCTTTTAATTTTTCTTTTAAAAATTAATTATACTTTAATTTGAGAAACTTAATGTCACAGAATTACGGGGTGTTACACATTTACTTCCTAGTGGATTAACGTAATATAGTATATATGTAGATACACCTAATATTAAGGTACACCCCATGGTACCCCACTCGCACGGTCTCCACCGTAACACCATTGAAATATACGCAGTCCCTCATCCTACGCCGTAGTGACGTACGGATCTCTATATAACAATGTTACGTTCCGCATATATATATATATATATCATTACTATGCTACGTAAGCGTACAGACTGCCACCTTTGATCAAATCAGAGTCCATACTAGAATAATATCCTCAAGTCTCCGATACACCACCTAGAGCCGACATGCATGTATCTAGACTTTCCACATACGTATCGTAAATTGTAGCTCGATGCCATAACTGCACGTCCTCTAATGTGCATTGAGCTCCGTGGCAGGGCGATACAAGAAACACGGAACTCGGTCGGGAGCTTTTCCATATCTGTACAAGCATGTCTTTAAGAGCCTCTATATACTGATATTCCTAGGGTTTGTTTTCACTGTGGCTATGGCCCCACCTCGGCCTCTTCCTCAACTAGTAAAGACTACAAGAGCTAAATGACAGCCCCAAAGAAAACATTCTAAACATCCATTTGGCATCTTTCCTCAACCACCGTACCCCAAAATAGTGAAAGGTGAATGGTCTATTGGTTTTAGCTCTAGTCTTTTCGCATCCCACTGGTCGCCGAAGACGGGTATTCGACGATCTACTACCCTTGTTGGTCGTGACCCTTCACCTCCCTATTGAGGCAAATGTCGAATCACCCTAGTGTCACCGCGTCAAAGCAATCTGGCTGCATAGCTACTTTTGCAGTCAAGGCCCACCCACCTAGTAGTTACGCACAGACCCAACCCCTGCAAGCACAGCCTAAACATCTACCACCGCACAAAGGCTACTAGGAGCACGTTACGTATCTCAGAAAGCCGCGCGCGTCTCCTTCAAGTCCTTCGGAGTCGTCAGAACAATCAGATGAATGTGCGCTCCCCTCATGCCTTATAACACCATGATGATCTACCTGTTGGGTTATTCACCCTCAAACGTATGAACTAGTCCAAGCGCCCCCTTTAATATGTTGTTAGACCCTATGTATAAACATTCTTTTATGCGCTTTCCTTACCTCATCAGGTTTCCATTTAACTTGGTTATTCCCATTCACATTGAATTCTTAATCAAGTTACCATGTTTCTCTTGGTTATTAATTCCAGTTATATAACTTAACCCATTAAGTTTATTAATAAGCCCTCAACATGTTATTCTCTAGATTGTTGTCCAAGGTCTGCAATCCACAATCCCTTTTATATTCTTGTTTGATTTCACTGCTACAACAACTTGTTCTACTTAATATGTAATTAAGTATATCTCAATTCACATGTTTTCTAATTAACATGTAACTTACCATTTATGATTAAATATAACTTATGTCATAAGTTTTCCTCATTCTTTCTCGTTTAGTCATAATTCCATTTTACATCATTACCACAAATTATCCTTGATTACTTATTAACTTATTTGTCTTAACTAAGGCCCATTAATAAGTTTCTCTACTGATTTATTATAACATATGTTATAATTTCCTCTTGTCCCTAGGATAATTCCAAACATGTTATTCTTATCAGCTAGTTTCAGACTTCCAAGTTTGCAGATTACTTAATTTATTATTAAGTAAAACTTCATATATTTCATATATTTTCCCCTTTTTCTCAACTAGTTTCCAGTTTTCCCTATTTACTGATTACTTAATTTTTCAATTAAGTATCCCTTATCTCATTTCACCAGTTATCTCATTTCCTTACTAGTTTATTATAACCTAAGTTATAATCTTCACTTGCCCTAGGACAAGTCTACCTATTATACAACATTTTCATTAATGTTATTTATTTATAATAGGTTATTATCATTCCCCATCTAAACTATTTTCTTTTACTTTTGTATTCCAGTATTCTACATTCACTGTAATATATGTTCCTTATTTTAGTTAAGGAAATACGTCATGCACCTTATCAGTTTGACTTATAGAAGGAATCAGTGATTTATTTTCATAACGTATTCCCATCTAAATCCGTGGTGGCAAGTAATTTCTTTCCTTTTATTACTTTATTCACTGTGGCTTACTTGCAACCACGTTCTTAGAAATAGGCCATTCTGGGAAATACATCACTTTTCTTCATATCACACTAACTCAATCCATTACGTCACTTCCTTTCTTATTTTCTGAGTTAGACATTTAATTATCATCATTGCCATTTATTTATGTCTTGTTATATACATATATATATATATATATGTGTGTGTGTGTGTGTGTGTGTGTGTGTATGTGTGTGTATATATATTTATTTACATATATGCACTAGACATCTCTCATTAAGTCTACACTTGTGGATGTTGGATTTACCGGGCGGGTTCGGGCAAACTTCTACCACAAGTTGACTTAACCTTGTGTCTTAGTACCATTGAATGTTTTAATTATGCACTTAGAACCCTCACATTAGATTTACCACTTGTGAATGCTAGTATGCCAGGCGGTTTCAGGCAGACTTTTATCACAAGTGCAATCTAACCTCGTATCAAAGAGCGTTACAGTGTCACATTACTGTAAATCTAGGCATGTTCGTTCTTTAACAAATATTCCTATTTCGTGTAAATTTTAGGCATATTATCCTTTTCACTGTAGTCTAGTTTAAGTAACCTAATTTAAATAACGTCCGATTATGCTTATATTTTGTCTCATGTCCTTTTTAACATATGTTTAATTCTATTTTGACATGTAAACATTCAATCGGGTAATTATTCAAATCCAACAAGCTAAACATGTTGTTTACTCAATAATATGCCACAAGTGAATCATATTATTATAACAATAGTAGTCATTGCCCATATTCTAACAAGTGTATTCAACATGTAATCATTCCACACTTTAACTGATTCAACGTATGAATTATTAATATTAACATCTCAACTTGTTATAATAATAATTCGCAATTAATTTGACAATTTCATAATTAATAAAAAAGGGAACGATAACCGATAACGTATTATTATCTAAAGGCTATAGCTTAAACCCAATCACCTCGTAAGCTTTCCAAATCCTGGATCTGGTCCAGGTCTATCATTCCATGGTTTTCCCCCTAATTTGATTCAGAACCTTACAAACATGGATTCATAAATTTTTTTACTAAAAGAAAGAAAGAAAAAGAAAAAAGAGAAGAGAATTGAAATAGACCAGATCTAGAAAATTACCTCACTTCGACAACAGATCTGAACATCTGTTTACAAACACATGTTCCTTTCCTTCAGATTTGGATTCAGAATTTTTCCTAAACTAAAAATCTTAATTTTCTGAATAGATTTGACGAGAGAGAAAGGAATGGCGGATCTTCAGCGTAGCCTCAGAAATATAGGTTTAGTGTTAGCTCTATGGTCTTATTTATAGGTGTATCAGAGAAACTAGGACCCTCAGATCTAAATCAAAAACATTAGAACCATCCACGTCAAACAGAAAATTCCAGATCCGCGGGTGGGTCGACCCCTAGGTTAACCCCCTTGTTGGTGGGTCGAGCCCCGACGGTTTAATTTCCCTCCATATTTTCCTGCCCGTGAATTTTGATTTTTGAACTAATTTTCAAAATTTTTGGATATATTTATTTAATATATATATATACACACACACATATAAGCTCCTTATATGTATACAAACTTCTAATGCTCATAACTTCTTCGTACAGTGTCCGTTTTCCGCAAACCACGTGTCTATCTTGACCAGAATTTCGAGACGGATGCAACGGCATAGTCTGATTTACTTAATTCTGAATATTCAATTAAGTTATTCTTATTTTATTATCTTAAAAATGCGGGGTGTTACATTCTCCCAACCTTAGGAAATTTCATCCCCAAAATATGATAAGGGTAGAATTCAACTAACCCTCGCATAATATACATCCATCATGTGCACATGCAATTTTTGCAAACTTCGTGCACTTGTGCAAAGTGAAATACAACATAATAATATTTGTATGCCTAAGAGGTACCTCCTATGTGTATGCAATTTTTTTTTCAAAAATCCTTTTAAAATATGATGCTCGCATCCAAAATATACTGGTAGTTCTACATGAATGCAATATTTTGAAAATCAATATACTTTTTCATCCAAACTTTCCTACACTCTTACTGAATAAGAGCATAGTTCATCCAATTGTTTCATCCGTAATTCTACCAACCAACTTTATTCTTCGAATTTCATAAAAATCTATTTTTCTAAATTCAATTTCTTATGTTATAAAAAGGTAGAAAATGAAAATTTTCTAGTCTTCCATTTTTCTTTTATATACCTTTTTCAAACCGTACTTGGATTTTATGAAACTATTTATAAAGACTCTCTTATTTTCCTATGATCCTATCCGAGCACAACCCACATAAGAAAATTTTCTTTAGTTACTGATTTTCTTTTCATCTTATCTTTGAAATTTTTACTCTTATCCATCTTTTCTCATAATTTTCCAATTTTGTTGCTTTATTGAATTTTCTGTTTCCTTTTCAATTGTAACATTTCTCTTTCCTTAGCTTATCTGATCTTAGTTTAAATTTAAATAAGCCTTATAGTCTTTCTACTAAAAAAAGAGAACATACACTCTACACAGCTACTATTAAGGGCCAAGAATCTCGGGACTATATCCCCCTCAGACAGAAAAGTCCAAACTATGGGATCACGACAGGTTTAGGTGTTACCCAAACTACCCAACAAGAACAAAATAATGGAACGATCCCAACAGAAATGTAATAACGGGTTTTACTCCTAACATGAGAATTAGCAACAGTATATAAACACTTACTTACCCTTTCTACTATACTATGGTCGCCACTAGTCCTAGCATTGTACCGACAATTATTTTAAGAAACATCCTAGGATTTTGAATGCTTACGTATTCTACGGGAACTTACCATTTTCCCAAGATAATTTTCGCTATTTTCTTTATAGCCCTAAATTTTTCCCGTTTTCCCTAGGCTCTAATCCTTTCCTACTCCCTCCTTTAAAAACGTGGTTTGGCCTTTTCATTTAAACTTTCTTCGAAAAATTTACAAGTGTCAAAACTTTATTTTTCTCATGAAAACTTTCTCTTTCCAAACCCTAAAAACATGTCATCTTAAAAAACATGTAAATCAGAGTAGATAAAGACAACTATTTCTCAATCGGGTTTACGGTTCATCCTTGCCTATAAGGTCAATTCAGTCTCTTACTACAAGGAGCAACCATCTACTCTATTCTTAGTTTCTACAACTTATTTTGTCCACCCAACAAAATTATCTTATTAAAATAATTTGTCAAAAAGGGTTGTCATAAGAATAGAGATTTCAAAACTTTCTATATTAAAAATTCTTGTATGAAATATAACAAAAAAACTAGCAAGTTATACATGCTCCATAATATGTACCTCTTACTTAGAGAATTTTACTTTAGACAAAGTTTTCGCAAGAAATCACTATTTACAGAATATATCCTATTTTACTTCAAAACTCAATATGTATACTTTACATATTTAAACTATAACTTTTAAGATTAAAACTTGAAAACACCATAAACCATTTTCCCAAAGCTTATATAATTTCAAGTTCTTATAAGTTAACAATGGGGTTAGACTCAAAGCGGGTTTCCAATTTTTCTAGGCTTTCTTAGACACTCCCCAAGGTCAATCTCTCAACTATATATATTCCTAATCCATCTTTTTCTTTTTAACCTTTTCCGATTCATAAAGTTTTCAAGCCCACTAACCTAAAATACTAATCATATGGGATTCACCTTCCTTCCATACAAAGTACATTGTCACTCTCTACCCAAATTACCTAAGGGTCTCAGATTTCCATATTCATTCCTTTAGTGTACAAGATAAACATCCCATTTCTAGCCAGGTTATACTCTTTCTATCTAGTGGGTTCCTCTATGGATCTAGGTATATATAATATATATATTTTAAAAAAAAACACAAATACGTTCACTCACTGTTTATATAGGAATCCTAAACCTAAGCTCTGATACCAGATGTAACAACCCGAATTTTGACAGACTGATTTTTTCTTTTCAAAATTCCAATCTATCGAAACCCAAGTTGTGCTCTGGTACCTTGTAGAAAAGACAAAGATATAAAATATGTCAGATCTCAAAAAACATCTCATAGCGGAATGGAAAAAATATAACATAATCAAAGTATAGCCTTACCGTATTAATAATACTACCTAACCAGTATCCAAAGCTATCATGTCTCTGCCATAAATCTAACCTGCGAGTATGTTATGAGGAGGGGGTCAGAACTTAGTATAGTATATATGTACCTACCCCAAATATTAGGTTACTTGGGTTAACAACACTCAAGGCTACATATATTGTTCAATCATATTCTCTTATTTATTGGGTTACTTGGGTTACTTGGGTTAACATATACTTGGGTTAACAACACTCAAGGCTACATATACTTGGGTTAACAACACTCAAGGCTACATATATGTACCTACCCCAAATATTAGGTTACTTGGATAATCCTACATATATTGTTCAATCATATTCTCTTATTTATTAGGTTACTTGGGTTAACAACACTCAAGGCTTACATACACATCGTACAACTTAGTATAGTATATATGTACCTACCCCAAATATTAAGGTACACCCTATGGTATTCCACTCGCACGGTCTCCAACATAACACCATCGAAATATACGCAGTCCCTCATCCTACACCGTAATGATGTACGGATCTCTATATAACAACAAGTGAGTGGCCCGTGCTACGCATACGGGCAGATGTGGAAATTTGAAGTTTGTTGTCCATGTTATGTTTATTACATCCCGTTCTTCCATCAATAATGGTTACTTCAATTGCTTTTATGGTTATATTTAAGATATATATGCATGGTGTATGGTAGGGATTTTCATTTCTTATGTAATTAGTGCTAGCTAGGGAGTTTGTATGCGGTAACATAAAATTTTGGAAAGACATTCGCTTTTTAAACCAAGTATATAATTGGAAATAATGGAAAAAGGATTGGTTAGATGATATTCAGTAAAAACTGAATCTTTTTATAAGCACTAGATGAAAATTTTCTACATCGCTTTATAGCTTTATCATCAAATAATATGAATACTATTTGTGCTTGCAGTGTGAAAATAACCATGAATGTTTTGGCGGATAAAAATAAAAGCATGACCTGAACTACTTAACGAAATTTAATAGATTGCATATTTTGATATACTGAATAAGAACATGAATTGTACTTCTTCTGTAGGCTTGATACATATTTTGATATACTAAACAGCCAAGTTCATCAAACTTGCAAGGTGGTCTTCAATACAGCTATTGTACTTTATGCAATCGCCTCAAATCATCTCTCTTTAAAAGATTGCAATCATGTAACAGTTGGCCAACATAGAAAAATAATCGTTTTAAGGTTTTGTTAAATTTGGCACACTTAATGCATGGTAAAAATGATGACATATTACACAAAAGTAGTACAGGATGCCAAGTAAATTTCAGTATTTGCTCATATGAACTAATGATTCACATATTAGGTTACCTACCGGTAATATCATCAACCTTAGGCATATGTAGTCTCCGGATCAGGTTATTGCCAACAGCCCATTTTTATTTAAATACAGGTATGTAACTATGCATTTTGGTCAAAACTAAAAACGATTCCTACTGTTTGGCCATTGCACGACTCTGTAATATTCATGCCTACGGCAAGTTGTTTAATCATTATATTTGACTTTAACTTTCAGTTGCTAGAAGCCATATTAAAAATCATAATCACAATAAACAATTGCATATGAAATACCAAAATATAATAGCATCCGGGATATATGAAGAAAACAAAATGTCATTATGTGATTTTCAGCAACAGAAACAATCGAAAGCATTTAGACAGAAAGAGTGCGCTGCACTTTGTCTTTGCAACTCAAGCAAAGTAATAAATTAATGTCAAAGGGTATTTTTTAATTTAAATTAGAAATTAAACGGTGCAACAAAACCTTTTTCTTTTATTGAGGACCAATTCATCGCCCTCTAACCGATATTAATACAATTATGTTCCACAATCAACGGAGGACTAAAATAATCCACATGCAATAGTTTTATTTTCCAATTGTCACGTGAGAATAGAGTGGGCAGAAAAACATGCAAGCAACCCAATCAGGAAGAGCATTTATATATGTCTTGGGTTAGACTGCTGAAATATGACATCAGGAATCAAATCTGATATGTTGTAAGGCCCACCCACCACTACCCCCAGTAAAAATATTCGGGTCCTAAGCAGATGTCAAATAGGACTTGTTCTCTCTTTTCACCCTATATGAGATGGATGGGCATGATTCATGAACAAACGGTAAACAACTTCCTCTATGATGGACGTGGCACGGGTACTGTTACCCATACCTGACCATGTAAGACGTCCAAAGTGGATTGTTATAAGCCCAAAAGCAAATACAATGGAAAGGTTTACAATATATAAGAAAATAAAATGTAACAACATATCAGCATATATGTTCAACAAAGATTTACATCGTGTTATGACAATTATTATATGACAATACGCCCAAAAGCATACAGTTAATAGTAAACCTGAAAAGGCTTAAAGAAGGTAACTTTTGTAAGCAGTTACTATAATTTACTTAACAATTTCCATTCTTAAATAGTATAACATTGTTCATTGTAAATATTATTACCATATTCTCAAGTGAATCAATTACGTAGGCATGGAGCATCATCTATAGATGAAAAAACATATTGAAAAGGTTATATATTTTTTTCATTTTTAGAAGACTTTTCATTGCTTAAAAGGTCCATTGAACATCGGTTTTGTATTAAAACATGAAACTAAATGTTTTTGTTGATGATAAAGATACATTGGATCAAAAAGAATAAACAAATTAGGAATATTATTATTTATTGATCTGATGTTGTATTAAGCAATGGCGATAACATTCCTTTTGTTGTAACTCATAGTAGTTGTAGCGAAGTAAAAAAGTTAAGATGTTTGATTATTGACACATTTCAAGCAGACAAGCGAATAGCTAGGCAACTGTAAATACAGAAACAACTATTAATATAGATACTTTACGATTATCAATTTGAATGAAGAAAAGGCTTAATTAATTAATAAACGGAAAATGAAGATGACTGTTTTCTTGCATAAGATGCAACTTTATTTTTTGGCCCTTCCATTCAATACCTTAATGCATTGATATCATTTTGATTCAAAATTATCAGTCATAATGAAAGATAACTCCTAGAGAGAACACTGCTACAAACCATACTTAAGTGATCCTAGATTCCCCATGGTACTCATATTCCATGCTTATAGCCATGTATTTGTGGAAACTATAAAAAAACTACATCTTGAGATTCTTTAATTAAAAAACTAATAAATCAACTGGGCATAGCAATACACATGAGCATAGCGACAAATCATTCACATTTTTATTATAATAATCGATAGGTAACCAACACTATATTTAGGGTGCTAAGATTTTTCATTTAGGTAATAAAACCATAATTTTGTTACTCTGAAATATAGATAATATCATTGATAACCTTTTACAATAATTTTCTTAGACATTGCCATTTAAAAGTCAAAGCTAAATGAAAATCACTGATTTGTGTCTACATTATACTAAATGTGTATGTTTCAAAAATGGTAAACCTTCCTTTTTTTTATAGCTTTTATATAAGATTCAGACTAATAGAAGAGATAAAGGAATAACTGCTAGTCTAGTCAGAACGAAAATTCCAAATTAGCTGTACTAAACATGTAAGAAAAGAGCAACTTACATGACATAGAGAACTAAAGCGTCAATAGTAAAATAGTCCACCACTTCAGTTTGAGACCAGACTGAAGCCAACAATAGGATAAGAACCATCCATCATTCATCGTATCAGCAGCACCTCCTTCATACATCCTAGCAGTTATGGGGTTGCACAAAACCTTAGTTCATATCTTCAAACTCGCCCATCTCATCTGGTTCCTACCTGACCACTAAATCGACACAACAATAGCATCCTCTATCTTCTTCTTGTCCCCTGACACCAGATCGATGTGATCATCACTTCCTTAACGGTGTTTTTCATGTTACACATAGTTTTCAGTTGCATTCTTGGCTTCCACCTTCTTATGCCTCTCGTCTTGAGACCTGCACTTTCTTCACCTCCTGAACCATCCTCTCTATCTCTTCCTTATTCAGTCTACCCTTGTTGTTGGTAATCGTGATCGTGATTTTTTTAACCCATTGTTTTGCCTTAAATTGAAATGTTTAAGATGCCTACGACATCCATGTCGAAGTAGACTGTGATCTGCGCTATGTCATGAGGTTTGCGTGAATGCTCAAACTTTTTGAGCAGGTTTTTGTCCCCCGCTCTATTTCTTTCTGCTTTATACCGTTGGACCAATACACCAGGTTGGTTATCGGAATAAGTATAGAAGACTTGATCCTTCTTTGTAGGAATGATAGTGTTTCTAGGAATCAAAACAGTCATGAAACTACTGGCTGTCTCAAGCCCGAGGAATGGAGTGAGATCAAGAAGCAACAAATCTTGCATCTTATCGTTGGCATATTCACTCGGAATAGCTGATTGCACATCTGCACCATAAGCAACAACTTCATTAGGGTTGATGCTCTTACACTACTCATTTCCATTAAAGAAATCTTGCAACAACTTCTGCACTTTTGGCATTCTAGTGGAACTACCAACTAACACAATATCGTGGTTGAAAACATTTGTCGATCGGGTCCATGTACTTTCTGAATAGGTCCATGTTTTGCTCTTTTTAGCTAGGCCCAGTGATCGTTGAATAAAGATTGATTAATACCCACATACAATGACTCACATACAATGACTCACATACAAGTTGTTTGCAGTTGCCTGAGCGCTCTAGCATTACCGATGATGTCCCTTTCCTGTTTTCTTTTGAACTCTTACACGAAATTCTTCTTCAAACCGATTTCACATTATTAACCTGTGTCACCTGCTGTGGCCTTTACTCAGAGATACATTCCTTCATTTTGAGAAGAGATACATCAAATCTATTGCCATAGAGATCAAAGATAAGAACATTATAATTTTCACCAATAGTAGTTGCTTTTTCTTAGACCATAGCCAATGGCTGCCGATGTGAGTTGGTTAATAGTATGCATGTCGTTTTGGCCCAACATGACACGGACATCTTCAGTTGATGACACTACAATTAGTAAAAGTAATGTGAGACTATCATGAGAAAATTCTGATCGAGGAGCCAAGGTACGCTTTTGAAATTTCACGCATATTGGTAAGAACTATTGAAGAGATCTCTTCTTCAGCAAACTGCTTCTCTTCATGGAAGTATCGGACAGAGATCATGGGCTTCTCCCCATGACCAGAAATGATCTTGAATGGCTGCATCTTGATATCATCCATCACTGAGGTATCACTGAATATTCCCCTGATCAAACCGTTTGCATTAAAAACAATGTTGACAGACATAATAATGCTATTTAATGAGAAAAATAAAAGAGAAATTTAAACATATACCAACCCCATTGTGATACATGATATAAAGTTTGTAAAAACAGCTTTCGATTAGCTTAATTTTTACTGAAATTATAACTTGTAGGACACGATGCAGAAAAGCTATGAGGCAACATTAATTAGAGTAGGAAGCCTTATTTGTTTACAAAATAAAGGCAGAATAATTAGTACCGGTATCGATGTTTATAAATACGAATCCTTATTCATAGGACAGAAATATATCAGTGATAAAACATATATTTACAAATTCATCAATAAGAAGGCAAAGGATCTTTTAGATGATAGCCCACAAGATTTTCATTTACACATTGACTAAAAGTTGTATGACGACCCAAACCCCATTTGACGGTGGCAAGGGTAATCTTTGGAATATAACACATAAACAGATAACAACAGAACAGAAATAAATAAATACACTAAATAATGTACAACAGAATATACTGGAATTAATAATCATCAGAGTTACACAGTATACAGGATCATACTTAGTACAAAATACAGTTCAACAATACATAAATGTCTACAGCGGAAAACAAAACATAATATATACAATAGGAGCTGAACAGCATAAAAAGAGATAAATGATAGAATCCATCTTCAGCTCCAGCTATCCAGAAAGAGCCTCCTAAAACCTGAATACAAGGCAGTCCATGTAGAAAAAGGGGCACCCGAGTTTGCAAGTGAAACAAACAACGAGTTAGTCATGGGACTGGTATGAGAAATCTACTTAACATATTTTACAATAAGGCCAACCAGAGGACCACGCCGCTAACACGGAACGGGTTTACGCCATTGGATTGGCAGTGCTTTAAAACAAATAAATCTTTTAAACATCGCAATGCTTTTTACAAAAATGAAACCATTATAAGACTCAGTTCCCATCGCACAATGCAACACAAACCGGAGGATAGAGTTTTACCTTATAATGGCCAAAGTATGTTTGATACGAATAAAACAAAAGCATTTGATATTATTACTAGTGTTTATATGTTTCAAAAACATTTTCAATCATAAGTATCAATCATAGACGGCATTAATGCCCCATACCACTATGTCGCCATATATAGGTATACAATCAAAACCGCACGGTGTCGTATTTGGAAATTGGACTTCCGTCATGAACCAAGGCAAGGGATCATCCTTACCGCTTCGAGACTGTCTAGCCCGAGCCTCAGGCAAGCGCGTAGGCAAGCCTTGGATCGTCAGGGCCTGTGGATTAAACTTAAACCCTGAACACTGTGTTTCCACGGCTTTTGGGGCGTAACTGAGACCTACGACTCCATCGGCTCCACATAGTCACCGATATATCTGAGGCGCCTCGCAATCCAACAACCACACAAGTGAAAGTAATATAAATGTCAGGGCTGGTAAGTCACTGACACCACCCTAGCAAGAAAGAAACGCATGTCCTCACTGAATGAAGGATAATTTGATCAAATTGATATCCAATAAATAATTGTTTAACTAATTAAACAAAGGATCTATGCGAGAAACATGTAAATTGAACAATTAAATTGAATTAGGGTTTATACCATCGAACTCGAATCCGTGAAGAACCAAGTGAAAACAAATCAGAAGAGATGATGAAGCATCGAATCATCAGGATCAGCAAATCGCCGTCCCTCTACTGGTATCCACACGGACGCTATCACTAAGATCGAATCCAAGGAAGGAAGAAAAGAATGGTGCTAGCCGCCATTCTAATTAGGGTTTTATTTCAGAGAAAGGGATAATCGGTTGGCCTCTTGTTTTTGGATCTTGTATCTTATCCCTTATATTATGGTTCACCCTACCATTTAAAGTGATAAGTTACCCCTTTAAACTAGCAAGTGTACCATAAACTAAGGTGCCGACCAGTATACCATTTCAACTCTAATTAAAATATCAACGAATAATATTTTATTTACCTAATGAATGCCTTTTCTTTTTGCCACGTCCTAAGTGTGTGACCCTATAGGTTACTACAACGTAGGCAATGGTTTTAAATCGTATTTAAAACCATAAACAGTGATCGACATCTAGCAATACGTCGCTGCTACACAAGTTATAATAAATTATCGATTCGATACAACCTTTTCTGTGAGTAGTGTATCAATGCAATATAATCCTTTAAACCGATATATCCAGGATTAAACTAGAGGCATGGATCGTATCATCCTCTTTATAATTTAATCTGTTTTTCTTGATCGATGAGTAGACTGTTTAAAACAAATCAATATTTGAGCACGGCCATCCATTTCACAGTCTCACTCAATCCAGAGGCCCATGGATATCACTACGAATATACCGTAAGGTTAAATTCCATCTAGATCATTCATAATTTTCATTCGATTTGAAATGTATCCAATAATCACCGTTATCGATACTCTGTTACGAATTAACTTTAGATGATATCAAAACACAAATATCCTCGAATAAAATTATAATGATTTCAGGTCTGAGGACCATTACATCACTGTCACTATGAGAATAACTTATGATACTGTTAATTGTATTCCATGGAATTATATCACGGTGGGTCAACCCAATACGGTATTCTCCAATACGTGTTTATATTTTGACTTTAATATCATGTATATTAATGATCAATGAGATGTGGTCATCAGTCAATCAATATACTAGTCTCATTGCTTTATTGTTGTCCTATATTAAACAATAAAACTCGACTAGGGACATTTAAAAAATATAATACTTATCACATTATATAATCTCAAGTTCAGTCTTACTCGAACTATATAATTCCGTATTATTATTCTAAGGACTTCTATTATATTAATATTTATATTACGCAGTAAATATAAAATAACAGAATAATATTTTATTCCAAATAAAATAATAACATCAACAGTGTTATCAATCTCATCAAATGAATTGCCTCTAGGGCACAAACTCTAACACTGAAGTCCTCTCCCGTTTCTGGTCCATACCGGGGTGTGAGGCTCGCGAATCAATGATAAACACAAAGCTACTTATTCAAAACCGTGCTTTGATCATCAACCACAAAGCCTTGCTTTTCAATAAAAGCTTTGATCACAACATCTCTGCATGCCACGTTGTCAATATACAACGTCTGACACACGTACATTTACAAGTCCGTTCTGGATCTGAACGAAACCGGAGGGTCTTTATTCCTCGCACATTCGTACAATCAACAAGTATGTCCGGACGGCTACCACTTTAGCCCTTTCAAGGTAGCTACACCGATCATGAGCATCAGTAGCACCCCTCCATTTGACGTGAAGATCCTCGGTCTTGCACCGTCTTCATATCTTCGACTATCAATCGTCGATAAATTATTTGAAATGAGAATTAACTTGGCCTTTTCAAATAATTCACGTATATTTAGATTTTCAAATCAATTCATTTTAATGGTTAAATTATTCGACATCAATAATTCTGTTCTTTAATGTAACTTTCACGCCAAACACATTTAACCATCAAATATCCAATAAACCAAGTAAATTCATTTTATTTTCATTCCATATTGTTTATAATATTTTATCACGATTAATCGCTATTTTTATTCCTTTAAAAATAGCCAATTCATTCAAACGACGCTTCAGGCCATAACGCGGCCGTGGTGTTGTTTTTCTTCAGATTTGATTTACACATATCTGAAAATCTAACCGTTGGATCTTCACAAATTTTATATCATTAGAAATATCTTTTCAAAATGATTCCAACGGTTTCAGTTTTGGGAAAATCCGACAGTTGGATCTCCCGGTACATTCGTTTGAAGTTTCGATTTCAAAATACGAATTGCAACGTCGTTATTCGATTTAATTATATATATAATCGATTCTGGTGCTGTTTTTCTTCAGATTTGAATTAAACATTCCAGACAATCCAACCGTTGGATCTTTACAAAGTTGGTGTCGTTGGAAAGATATTTCCAAAACGAACCCAACGGTTTCGGTTTCGGGAAATTCCGATGGTCGGATCTTCCGCAATAATCGTTTGAAATCACGGTTTCAAAATACGAACTGCAGCTTCGTTATTCGATTTATTTTAATTATATATATATATATATATTTATATATATATAATTCATTCTTTGATTTCAAAACCATATTCATTTCATATATTTGATAAAAATGATTTTTTTTATCAAACAGGTATTTATTTCAACACATCTCTATTTTTAACAATTCATATATATAACAAAAATGTGATTTTTATTGTAAAAAATTTTATTTCAAAACATGATTATTTTATATACTTCATATAGGTGATAAAAATGCAATTTTTATCTTTCAAAGAATTTATTCAACACACGAATATAGTTTCAACACATGAAAATAATTCTAACACATGAATATTATTGAAAATTTCGAAAGCATAACGGTAGGGTAGTTAAAACCGGCACCATCCCTGGTACGGCTCCTCGCTCTACCTTAAAGCCTCGCAGCTTTTGACAATGTGGATTTTCAATATCTAGTTCGTACGCAGACGAATTTTCCATATACTAATCCTATTGGGATTTCAACCACAATAAATCATTTCCAATCAACCATTCATGATATTCGCCAAATTTCACATCAACCAAAATCCAAACAATATCACAACCAATATACATCATCCATGGTCTGTGGACGAGGGGAGTGTGTGTGTGTATATATATATATATATATATATATATTTGTATATAACTATATTTCGATTTCATTTCAATATCATTTCAATGCATATATAATTTTTACAATGCATATATAATTTATACATCGAACATACAACTTATACAATGCTTATACATGAGGTGTACAACGCTTATATAACTCATACATTGACTATATAATTTATACATCGTCATTTCCATATCGTTTATAGTTCAGAAATCTCACATTGGGTTCCACTCCACCAAAAATTGTAGAAGGCTCAGAAAAATATCCGATCTCTTCTAGAATGTAGAAGACATCCACACGTGTCTGATGTCTCTTGTTTCACTGGATTTCGACCACATAGAAAAAAGATATAAATTTTTACAAATATAATTAGATTTCCAATGGTTTTTAGTGTTTTAAAACAGTTCAGAATATACCAGTCGTGTTCTTCATAAAGGATTCAAACCTAGGTTTGCCAAATTCGTGAAATTCGTTGCTCGAGGTCGGAATCAGACGGCACCACGCCGAAGTACTCGGAGTCGCGCGCTGAAGGGGGCCCACGCCGATGAACTCGATGGCGGTCTGAAGGCTAGGTGGCGCAAGGAACGTTCGCACTTTGGAGGCTTCAAACGAACGAAATACTCAATGAAAAATCACAAATTTGGTATGGATTTGAAGATTGAGAGGAGATCTACAATAACCATAACTGGGGCCCTCGTTTTTATTGAGTGGATTAAGAGAAAAAGAAGGGAGAAGGTAAGAACGCTTTATCGTCGTCGCCTGGGTTGATTACGGGGAGAGAGAAACCAGCGGTGAAATGTGATTGGCCAATGGTTTTTTATTTATTTACATATTTTTAAAATTCAAAAATACCCCTCTTCACATCTAGCTCCAATCCAAACCCAACAACTATTGTCCCTAGCTAAATACCCTCATTCCGAACACAATGGGATATTCTTCGTTGGCCCATTCGACTGTTTCAGTTAGTTTTCTTTCAAATTAAAATATAAAACATTCAATATTTGATTTGAACGTACATTTCAATTTGCCGGGGCCACATACTGATCCCAAAAATTCCCGAAAAATAAATCTAGCTATGTTTTGACGATACGGTCCCAACAAAACTAGTTTCGTCGAATTCATTTGAAAAATGGCCATTTTCTAGTCGATCCAATTTAACTAAAATCAACCAAACACATTTTCCGTCGCCACACTCACATATTAACTTCAAAAATTATGGAATTTGAAATCTAGCAATAATTTGACATCCCGGATCCAACAAAAGTGGTTTCATCGAATTCTGAGGTTGTTTGCAAAATGTCTATTTTCAAGGGCTATATATTCCCTATACCGACCTTTCTGAAAATTCATTTGCCCATAACTTTTGATTCCCGCTATGGAACTTCGATTTTTCAGATTCGTTAGAAAGATAATCATAAACAGATTTAAATATTTTTAGTGTCACTAAAATCCATTTTATTTTGCACCCGGTAAAGTTAGTCAAAGTTTGAATTGAAATTTTGAAACTATTGCGCCATTTCAGGCCTTGTTTATAATTAAAAATAATTATATTTATTTTCAAACATCGATTCAAACATACTTTTCGTCGTTATTATTTAAAATATTTTATTTTAAATATTTAAATCCACTAAAATAGCCAATTTAAAATTTTTAAACTGGTTCAGATTTTCCGGGTTGTTACAATCTCCCCCACTTAAAACTTTTCGTCCCCGAAAAGGAACGAAGTCGAAAGTTATTTAATTAACCAACTCGACTTTCATTCTGGCTTCCATTCTTCAACTTTTCAGTTTCTAAGAATTTTCAAATCCTTCAAAAATTTGGCTAACACCCTAAATTTTCGAAAAATTTCGCCATAACCTCCTTTGTACGGGGATGGGTTTGGAAATTTATTAGGCCGTATTAGGTACCCAATAAATTCTAATAAGCATACACATATTTATAGTGATATATTCTAGTGTCCACGGGGAGTGTGTATAGGTAATAACTCCAGAGAATAAATTCTCGTCACCCCATAAATAGTTTTTGTGCCTTAAAAGACTAAAGAGACGTGTTTATTGTCATCTCCAGACCTGTGTGGGGTTTTTATTAATCTGGCAATTTATCGTTACATTTTATATGGTCCATATCAGTCATCTGTTCAACCTGTAAAATATAGTCATCGCCATACAAGCCTTTCGCTCGTATGGTAAATCTTCAACCTCGTCACACAAGCTCCAAATGCTTATGTGGTATGTGATGAAGAATCTTCAAGAAGTATGCCATGTAGTGTAGTTCAAAATTAATTGTTACTATCCTATGGCGACATTTATTAATTACACACAGAATAACCAGCACTCCGCATCCAATGGCATTCACAGGAGTTGATATAATAATAAAATTGTGCATCCAACTCATCAAGGTTTACCTATTTGTCGGGCATGCAAATAAATTCTTCACTCAACAGCTAATCCATTTACTTGTTCAAACAAATATAATGCACATGTATATATTTCTATCCATTCTCTAATCAGTTCAATGTGTGACTTATCGAATAAATTCTACCATTCATTCTTTTATTGATTAAATTAACTATCATTCTGATAATTTAATTAATCAAATCCACAATCACACAACACAAACATCAACCAATTTAATTTTAACTTTTCACAAATATACTAGTTAATTCATATACTCTTTTAAAATCATTCAGACTATATGATTAAAATTATACATCCATGAAAAGAAAACAACAACAAAGTAGAGAACATAATGGAAATTGCAAAATATGGTAAATGTACCTTGCACCAGAGTCAATAAGAGATATCCACCCTGCACTTAGGATAGGCTTTCTTAATGCTTTCCTCAGTTTCCCAAGTACAGTCTCGCGGATCTCCACTCCATTGCACTTTGACTAAGTGAACCTTCTTGTTCCTCAGCTCTTTGGTTTCTTTGCTAATAATCTTGATCGGCTCTCTTCTCACAGCCAATTCTTGAGCAGTTTCTATATCCCATTGCGATGTTTCTTCCACGATCAAGTCTGGATCATGAACATGCTTTCAAAATTGAGATACGTGAAATACATCATGCACTCCTGGCAACCAATCTGGTAATTGAACCTTATAAGCGAGAGTTCCAATCCGTTCTATAATAGGAAACAGACCAATGAATTTGGGCGCCAATTTCCATGTTTTACCGAACCGGATTACTCCTCTCATCGGAGATACTTTCAAATACGCATAGTCGCCAACAACAAATGATATATCTCTTCTTCTCTTATCTGCATAGCTCTTTTATCGACTTTGGGCGGCTAGTAATCGTTTCTTAATGAAATTGACTTAATCTGCAGCATCGCGAATCATATCTGGCCCCAATATGAGTCTATTACCAGGTTCAACCCAACAAGAAGTGGATCGGCACGGTCTACCATACAATACTTCGAATGGAGACATTTTCATGCTCGCCTGGTAGCTGTTGTTATATGAGAATTCGACCAAATGAAAATGGTCTTCCCATGATCCGCCAAAATCAATAATACAAGCCCGCAACAAATCTTCTAATATACGGTTCACCCTCTCAGTCTGACCATCTATTTGAGGATGATAAGCGGTTCTCAAGTTCAGTTTCATTCTCAATTCTGCTTGGAATGCTTCCCAGAATTTACTAGAAAAAATCGGGTCATGATCACTAACAATGCTCATGGGAACTCCATGCAGTCTAACTATTTCCTTGAAATAAATCTACGCCAAACTCTGAGCAGTTCTGTTCGATCTGACAGGTATGAAATGGGCGGTCGTCGTGAAACGATATATGATCACCCAAATAATGTCATTTCCTTTCCTGGTTCTAGGCAAACCATCTATGAAATCCATAGAAATCTATTCCCACTTTCCACCTGGAATTTCCAAAGGTTGCAACAATCCAGCGAGTTTCTACTGATTGCTTTTGACTTGCTGACAGGTGGGACACTGGCTAACATATATAGTGATATCTCTTTTCATCGCCTTCCACCAGAAAGTTCGCTTGAGGTCATTATACATTTTACTAACCCCTGGGTGGATACTTAGTTTGGACTTGTGGCTCTCGTCCATTACTTCTCTTTTGAGCTCAAGGTTGTCGGGAACACAAATTCTACCTTTCAATCTCAAAACTCTTGCGCCATCCACTTGGAAACTGGAGACTTCGCCCCTTTGAATTCTTCTGATCACCTCCTTAATAAAACTATTACCTTTCTGAAGAATAGCTATTTTATCAATCAACGATGGTGTAATGATAATACTAGCGATGATCACATTCTTCTTGCTGAGCGCATCAGCTACAACATTGGCTTTCCCCGGAGTATATAAAATATCTAGACCATAAGCTGCGAGAAATTCTAACCAACGCTGCTGCCTCATATTCAGATCTTTCTGGGTGAATAAGTACTTCAAAGATTGATGGTCAGTATATAGTTCGAACTTCTCACCCAATAAATAATGTCTCCATATTTTCATTGCAAACACGATGTCTAATAATTCAAGATCGTGAGTTACATAATTCTTTTCATGGGGTTTCAGCTGACGGCTAGCATAAGAAACCACTTGACCTCTTTGCATTAATACTGCACCAAGACCTTCTTTAGAAGCATCAGTCCAGACTTTCAAGTCCTGATTGCCATCAGTTATTGTTAGCACTAGAGCAGTCGTCAGTTTTAACTTCAGCTTCTGGAAAGCTGCCTCACATTCTGGAGCCTAGTTGAATCTCGAATGTTTCTTAATAAGATTCGTTAAGGAACTGGATGTCTTCGAAAAATCCTTAATGAATTTCCGATAATAACTGGCCATCCCGAGAAAACTTCGAACTTCTGTAGGTGTACGAGGCTATTTCTAATTCTGAATAGCAGTGATTTTACTGGGATCCACTGAAATTCCTTGTTTTGACACGACGTGGCCAAGAAATTTGACTTCTTCTTGCCAGAATATACATTTGGAAAACTATGCTTTTAAAACATTCTTTCTAAGAATTTCTAACACCTGTTCCAAATGTTTTTCATGCTCTCTTTCTGACTTAGAGAAGGTTAGGATATCATCAATGAAAACCAGAACAAATTTATTCAACACTCCTCTTAATACTCTATTCATTAGATCGACAAAATAAGCTGGAGCGTTACATAAGTCGAACTGCATTACTAACCACTCGTAAAATAATTCTTGACCTCTGAATGCTTTCAAAGGAACACACTCCTCGACAATACGAAGCTGATGAAAACCTATAGCTAGGTCCATTCGTGAGAATACTTGTGCGCCATTCAATCGATCCGACAAATCATCAATCCGTGGCAATGGATTTTTGTTTTTCAATGTCTGCTTATTCAAGTCATGATAATCTACATAGAGTCTGAGAGTACCGTCTGACTTCGGGACAAATACCACTGCTGCTCCCCCATCAGAGAAACTAGTCCTGATTAGACCCTTCCATAAAAGTTTTCGAGTTTGATTATCTAACTCATCTTTCTCCTTCAAGGTCATTCTTCGAATAGCATGAACTACTGGCCTTGAATTTGGAACTAAAGAGATTTTGAAATCAATTTCTCTCTGCGGAGGTAAGCTAACAAATTCTTCGAACACATCCGCATAGTTCTTGACAACTGGTATATTTTCAATGTCGACCAGAATATTCTCCGTAACGACAGGAAAGGTTCAAATTGAGTAGGAGAAACATCTAAAGCTGCCCATAAATCTTTTCTATCAGAATTTGGTCCTTCACATGGAATGGTTATATACTCTCCGAATTTTGTTTTTGCCTTAACAACTCTCTCGGCGCATTTAACTTCTGCTTCATATTTGGTTAACCAGTCTAACCCTAAGATAAGATCAAATTCTATAAAATTCATGACGATCGCGATAGTGGGGAACCGATAACGGGAAAAAGAAACAGGCACACCACAAATCCAACTAAGATCGAGGGAACCCCCAACCGGATTATGAACAGTCATTGGTTCTTTGATCTTTTTCAAATTCAAATCCAGTTTCTTAACCGCATTCTTTGCTATAAAGATTCGTGACGTGCATGTATCAAACAGCTCTTTAACTGGGATATCTTTGACTGTAAGCGTGCCTTCTAAAACATCTGACCTCGCTTGACTAGTCGAGGGCTCAGAAGTTTCTGCTACTTTATTAACTTGTGCCACTTTGGTTTCTTTCAACAGCTAGCAGCCTCTCTTTATATGACCTGTCTGATGGCAAAGATTGCATTTTCTATCCTCTTGCAACTTGTTCTTGGATTTAGATCCATTCTTTCTCCACATATTCAAAGATTTGCATTTTCTGGGTAAATGGCCCTTCTGATTGCAATTATGACATATGGTTGTCATTTCTGGTTCCTTCTCAGACTTGACCTTTTTCTTATTGAATCTAGGCTTCTTTCTAACCCCAGACGTCGTACTTGACTCTGGATGTGTATTTGTCTCTGGGCTATCAGTTTCTGTTTTTCTTTTGTTACTAGAACTGACTTCCTCTTCATCGACAAAAAGGCCTCGCTTATCTAGATCTTTATACTGATAAGCCATGTATATCATTTCAGCAAAAGGAAGCTTAACATGCCCCATCACACTATTCTGGTACTTTCTTTGAAGACCATTAATAAACCTCAGATTCTTCCTCTTTGGATTTTGAATTAGACGAGGGGCAAAATGAGAAAGTTCATTGAATTTCTTCTGATATTCCGGAATAGGCATATCTCCTTGTATCAGATAATAGAATTCATCACATAACTACTCAGTTGCTTCTGGAGAGTAAATCTTTCTATGAAAATCTCTTTAAATCTATCCCAGGCAATACTACCTTCTGGATTATTCTTGATATCCGTTTCCCACCAGATTAAAGCTTCATCTTTGAGTGCCCAAGATACCGCTAATCTTTTCTGATCATTCTCAGCTGGAAATGTTCAAAAGTTCTTTCAGTAGAACTCATCCAAGCTTGAGTTTGAATAATGGATTCATTGCCCGAGAATTGTACTCTACCCATATTTCGATATCTCTTTAATAGAGCCTCTAGATATGGTTCTACGTTCCTTCTATTTCTAACACTCATTTTATAGTGCTTCTGCAAATAGCAGACCAAGTGTCAAGTCAACAGGAAAGAGATTATAAAGCATAGAAACATATACTTGAATGTAAATGTGTCTATTGAGGTGTATTTCATTCTGCTATACTCATACTAGGATATTACTGATCCTATCTGTAATGAGTTATTCGTCCTAGAACACTACTGGTTCTATTTATGATGAGTTCGTTAATATGTTATATCCCAGAACTAAGCTTAACCAAAGCTCTGATACCACGTTTATGATGACCCAAACCCCATTCCACGGTGGCAAGGGTAATATTTGGAATATAACACATAAACAGATAACAACAGAATAGAAATAAATAAATACACCAGATAATGTACAACAGAATATACCGGAATTAAAAATCATCGGAGTTACACAGTATATAGGATCATACTTAGTACAAAATACAGTTCAGCAGTACATAAATGTCTACAGCGGAAAACAAAACATAATATGTACAATAGGAGCTGAACAACATAAAAAGAGATGAATGATAGAATCTGTCTTCAGCTCCAGCTATCTAGAAAGGGCCTGATAAAACCTGAATACAAGGCTGCACGTGTAGAAAAAGGGGCACCCGAGTTTGTAAGTGAAACAAACTACGAGTCAGTCATGGGACTGGTATGATAAATCTACTTAACATATCTTACAATAAGGCCAATCACAGGACCGCGCCGCTAACGCGGAACGGGTTTACACTATTGGATTGCCAGTGCTTTAAAACAAATAAATCTTCTAAAAATCGCAATGCTTTTTTATAAAAATGAAGCCATTATAAGACTCAGTTCCCATCACACAATGCAACACAAACCGGAGGATAGAGTTTTACCTTATAATGGCCAAAGTTTATTTGATACGAATAAAATAAAAAGCATTTGATATTATTACTAGTGTTAATATGTTTCAAAAACAAATCATAAGGATCAATCATAGATGGCATTAGTACCCCATACCACTATGTCGCCATATATAGGTATATAATGAAAACCGCACGGTGTCATATTTGGAAATTGGATTTCCATCATGAACCATGGCAAGGGATCGTCCTTACCGCTTCGAGACTGTCTAGCCCGAGCCTCAGGCAAGCGTTGGATCGTCAGGGCCGGTCCACTCGATGTGGATTAAACTTAAACCCTGAACACTGCGTTTCCCCGCCTTTTGGGGCGTAACTGAGTCCTACGACTCCATCGGCTCCACATAGTCACCGATATATCCGAGGCGCCTCACAATCCAACAACCACACAGGTGAAAGTAATATAAATGTCAGGGGTGGTAAGTCACTGACACCACCCTAGCAAGAAAGAAACGCATGTCCTCACTGAAGTCCTCTCCCGTTTCTGGTCCATACTAGGGTGTGAGGCTCGCGAATCAACGATAAATACAAAGCTACTTATTCAAAACCGTGCTTTGATCATCAACCACAAAGCCTTGCTTTTCAACAAAAGCTTTGATCACAGCATCTCTACATGCAACGTTGTCAATATACAACGTCTGACACACGTACATTTACAAGTCCGTTCTGGGTCTGAACGAAACCGGAGGGTCTTTATTCCCCGCACATTCGTACAATCAACAAGCACGTCCGGACGGCTACCACTTCAGCCCCTTGAAGGTAGCTACTCCAATCATGAGCATCAGTAGCACCCCTCCATTTGACGTGAAGATCCTCGGTCTTGCACCGTCTTCATATCTTCGACTTTTAATCATCGATCAATTATTTGAAATGAGAATTAACTCGGCCTTTTCAAATAATTCACGTATATTTAGAATTTCAAATCAATTCATTTCAATGGTTAAATTATTCGACAACAATAATTCTGTTCTTTAATGTAACTTTCACGCCAAACACATTCAACCATCAAATATCCAATAAACCAAGTAAATTCAGTTTATTTTCATTCCATATTGTTTATAATATTTTATCACAATTATTCACTGTTTTTATTCCTTTAAAAATAGCCAATTCATTCAAACGACGCTTCAGGCCATAACGCGGCCGTGGTGCTGTTTTTCTTCAGATTTGATTTACACATATCTGAAAATCTAACCGTTGGATCTTCACAAATTTTATATCATTAGAAATATCTTTTCAAAACGATTCCAACGGTTTCAGTTTTGGGAAAATCCGACGGTCGGATCTCCCAGTACATTCGTTTGAAGTTTCGATTTCAAAATATGAACTGCAGCGTCGTTATTGGATTTAGTTTAATTATATATATATATAATTGATTCTGGCGCTATTTTTCTTCATATTTGAATTAAACATTCCAGACAATCCAACCATTGGATCTTTACAAAGTTGGTGTCGTTGGAAAGATATTTCCAAAGCGAACACAACGGTTTCGGTTTCGGGAAATTCCGATGGTCGGATCTCCCACAATAATCGTTTGAAATCACGGTTTCAAAATACGAACTACAGCTTCGTTATTTGATTTATTTTAATTATATATATATATAAATATAATTCATTCTTCGATTTCAGAACCATATTCATTTCATATATTTGATAAAAATTGATTTTTTTTTTATCCAACAAGTATTTATTTCAACACATTTCTATTTTTAACAATTCATATATATAATAAAAATGTGATTTTTATTGTAAAACAATTTATTTCAAAACACGATTATTTTATATACTTCATATAGGTGATAAAAATGTGATTTTTATCTTTCAAAGAATTTATTCAACACATGAATTTCTATTCAACACATGAATACAGTTTCAACACATGAAAATAATTCTAACACATGAATATTATTGAAAATTTCGACAGCATAACGGCAGGGTAGATAAAACCGGCACCGTCCCTAGTACGGCTCCTCGCTCTACCTTAAAGCCTCGCAGCTTTTGACAATGGGGATTTTCAATATCTAGTTCATACGCAGAAGAATTTTCCCATATACTAATCCTATTGGGATTTCAACCACAATAAATCATTTCCAATCAACCATTCATGATATTGACCAAATTTCACATCAACCAAAATCCAAACAATATCACAACCAATATATATCGTCCGTGGTCTGTGGACGAGGGGAGAATATATATATATATATATATACCAATATAACTATATCTCGATTTCATTTCAATTCATTTCAATATCATTTCAACGCATATATAATTTTTACAACGCATATATAATTTATACATTGAATATACAACTTATACAATGCTTATACATGAGGTGTACAACGCTTATATAACTCATACATGGACTATATAATTTATACATCGTCGTTTCCATATCGTTTATAGTTCAGAAATCTCACATTGGGTTCCACTCCACCAAAATTGTAGAAGGCTCAGAAAAATATCCGATCTCTTCTAGAATGTAGAAGACGTCCACACGAGTTTGATGTCTCTTGTTTCACTGGATTTTGACCACATGGCAAAAAGATATAAATTTTTACAAATATAATTAGATTTGCAATGGTTTTTAGTGTTTTAAAACAGTTCAGAATATACCAGCCGTGTTCTTCAGAAAGGATTCAAAACTAGGTTTGCCAAATTCGTGAAATCCGTTGCTCGAGGTCGGAATCAGACGGCACCACACTGAAGTACTTGGAGTTGCACGCCGGAGGGGACCTACGCCGATGAACTCGACGGCGGTCTGAAGGCTGGGCGGCACAAGGAACGTTCGGAATTTGGAGGCTTCAAACGAACGAAATACTCAATGAAAAATCACAAATTTGGTATGGATTTGAAGATTGAGAGGAGATCTACAATAACCATAACTGGGGCTCTCGTTTTTATTTAGTGGATTAAGAGAAAAAGAAGAGAGAAGGTAAAACGCTTTATCGTCGTCGCCTGGGTTGGTTACGGGGAGAAAGAAAGTGGGGTGAAATGTGATTGGTCAATGGTTTTTATTTATTTTTATATTTTTAAAATTCAAAAATACCCCTCTTCACATACTAGCTCCAATCCAAACCCAAGGACTGTCGTCTCTAGCTAAATACCCCCATTCCGAACATCATGGGATATGTTTTATAGGCCCATTCGACTGTTTCAGTTAGTTTTCTTTTAAATTAAAATATAAAACATTCAATATTTGATTTGAACGTACATTTCAATTTGCTGGGGCCACATACTGATCCCAAAAATTCTCGAAAAATAAATCTAGCTATGTTTTGACGATACGGTCCCAAAAAAACTAGTTTCGTCGAATTCTGAGACCGTTTGAAAAATGGCAATTTTCTGGTCGATCCAATTTAACTAAAATCAACCAAACACATTTCCCTTTGCCACGCTCACATATTAACTTCAAGAATTATGGAATTTGAAACATAGCAATAATTTGACATCCCGGATCCAACAAAAGTGGTTTCGTTGAATTCTGAGGTCATTTGCAAAATGTCTATTTTCAAGGGTTATATATTCCCTATAGCGACCTTTCTGGAAATTCACTTGGCTATAACTTTTGATTCCCGCTATGAAACTTCGATTTTTTAGATTCGTTAGAAAGATAATCGTAAAAATATTTAAATATTTTTGGTTTCACTAAAATCAGTTTAATTTTGCACCCGGTATAGTCAGTCAAAATTTGAATTGAAATTTTGAAACTGCCGCGCCATTTCAGGCCTTGTTTATAATTAAAAATAATTATATTTATTTTCAAGCATCGATTCAAACATACTTTTCGTTTTTATTATTTAAAATATTTTAATCCACTAAAATAGCCAATTAAAAATTTTTAAACTGGTTTAGATTTTCCGGGTTGTTACAAGTTAGGAGTTGGTGCCATGTATCCTCATTTATTATATGATGTTACTTCAAAAATCATACCATTTATGAAGCAAACGGAACCTCCCACTTAAACTAACTTCTATGTACTGATCGTTGTGTTTGCAAAGTTGTTCTTCTGTCCGTTTTCATGGCAGATGAAGTAGACAAAACCATAAAAGCATTTAAATTTTTAAGTCTATAGATAAGTCTTATGGTAGGAATGAGTTGGGAAAGATTACCCAAAACATAATCGCTTTCGTGTGCAAGAGATGCCAGTGATTTTAATAATTTTGTGAATACTAAAAATAGTACCTTTTACTCAATGGCATAGAAAATAGCCTATACCTAACATTTGTATATATAAGGCTACATGCATTAAAATCTTCATATTTTGAAGTATATTTGTACAAAATATTGATCATGCATGGGGCTTGCATGAATCGAAGGAATATATATCTAAGATATACTCTCTACCTTCCTAGTTATGAAAACTTTATTAATTTCGTAAGCATTTGCCTTCAAAATTACAATGTACATTTATATATGGTTATATGAACATCAGAACCAAAACTTATTCCTAAACTTGTGTGCGTATACCTGAGCGTTGAGACCTTGAAACATATATAACCTTGAAACCCAACTGAAAATTCACTCCTATTCAAAATTACTATATTTACAAAACTTAAGCATGCATCAGCTATTTCAATAAGATTATTATTCTATTTGAAGGTTTAAATGCTTACACATGAAATTCTCCAGAACTCAAAATTTTAAACTCCTATCTTCAAATCTTGCATGATGTACAGTTGAGCTCCAAATGTGTGAACATCTGAAGATCAATAAATTTTCATACGTCTTATGTGTTTAGCTTTTGTGTGTGTTTGTGTATAAACGTACAAAGGCACGTCTGATGGACGTGCGCGCATAGAATAACATCACTTAACATGTTTTTGTTGTAAAATAACACCGGTACCTGTAGAACTGAATAATATAAACAAATTTCCTTCATTTTAATTCTACCCATAGAATTATACAACCAAAATTTTATCGTGAGATTTCTTTTGCAACTAAACATTTGATATGGAATGTTTATCGAGGATAAATCGAATATTGTTAGGAGCTCAATTTTACGCGAAGAATTTTTTGTCAAAAAATGTAACTAATGACATAAAAAATGAGGACCCCCCGAGGGGCCCACCCATGAATTCTTGAAGTTACTCCCGTACTTCAATTTTCTTTTATCACTTAAGGTTTCAGCCTGTGTAGGATGATTAATATTATTATTAGTGCATTATTTTTTTGACTGTACCTCAACATATCAATGTAATATAGTAACCCAATATTTATATTGTTGCAATATTGTATTTGTAGGTTGTTTCGCAAGGCCACAAACCCGAACGCGTGCCCAAAGAACTGCGCACGCGCGCGCGAACACGCACGCACACACACACACACACACACACATATATATATATATATGTCTATATATATATGCCCCCACACACTCGTATGTGTGTGTTTTTTAGTAAATAGAACACGTGACAATTAAACTGAAAGAGTTGTTGATTTTGGGATTTATCCTTTTTTTTCAATTTAGGTATATAAACTGCAGGTGGTAGAGGACAAGTTGTTTAGTTGAAAAGTCATTCCAGATTTTTTTCATACACGTAATTCTAACTGAAAACATACAACTATGTTCCAACCTTTAAGCAATAAATGAGACTCAACCAATTTAAATGAACTGGACGCTGATGGCTGATGTGTTAAACCTTCAGATCTCATCAGGAGCCAATTTATGTCAACTAACTTGATTCACCTAGTGCATGTATATAAGGCTTTAAATCTGCGTTTCTTCTTTTCTTGTCCCACAGTCACAAAAGAGGAGTTGTGAGATAGAAATATATTTCCTAATTACTAATTTGGTAATGAAAGAACGCAAAGTCATTGTACACATATAACTAAGCGAAAATAAAAATGGCTTAATAGAACAATTTATATAGAGATGTTGTTTGATAAATTTAATATTAAGGTGTTTGTAAACAAAAAATGTGCAGTTTTGAAGTTGGTACAAAGAAAATAGCAGTAAACGTGTTTCTTGGTTAACAAATTTCTGTGGATTATGTTTTCTTTTATACATAGATAACTCTCTAGTGATATATGATCGAATTGCATTATTGAACCACATTTTTTTTACTTTATATCATAAATATAAAGAAGAATGAAAACATGAATACACACTTAAGCAGTAGTAGTAGAGACATGCTACTGAAATAAGGAAAATTGAACACGTATATCATATGTATGAGGACATAAAGTTCACAATAAAATTATTAGTTCGTTGCAGATGAAATATTATAAACATAGGGTAATAAAAGATAAAAAGACGGAAAGTAAAACAGAGACAATAGTTTGATACAATATATATTATAAACATTTGAAATAATTTATTAGTCGTAAACAGAGTTGATATCCATAAATAAATATCTCATGCAGCTGGTATACTCAAGATTTTTTTTTGACATGCTCATAAGCATTTTGAAGCAATAAAAAGTTATGTGCTTACCAAATCTTCATTCCTATTTTTCTCTCATTCAAGAAAATTATTTTGTAATTTGTCTCATTTTTATCGTATTTTCATTAAGAATAGTAAAATATAATTTTACAAATGTGTAGGAAAAGGTTACCTTGGTCCAATGCCTCTCATCACAACACAACTGCAACCAAACTGAAGTGCGGTCCCCTATTTTATTAGGTGAAATTCATCAATACCTAAAAATAAAGTCAACCTTTCCTTAACTTTCTCCCACAAACCGGAAATAAACAAAATACAAAAGGTCCATTAAATCCTTAATAAGCAATAGGTTATTTAATCTCAGCAAATGCAAAAGACAGTGAACATATCATTTTAATATGAAATTTTCATTCAATTTAAATATTATGCAGTTGTCTATATTAATGGCATAGGTTACGTTGAGTCATTTACTTATCGCCGGTCTTGTCTACATCAATGTTATACATATGAAAATTAGGATTGAATCTATGATCACCTGAGATTATATTACATATATGTTTGATTACAAAAGAGATAAAACAAAACATGGGATGATGAACATAATGTGATTTATAACAGTGCTTACCATTGAGAGTTCATTGAAGAATGAGTAACAATTTTGTACTTTTAAATGTGGCTAAACATTATGTTGAATATTATATCCTATTTGTTTTCTCTTGTATTAAAGAAAAAAGACACCATACAAACATTTAACAATTATTATTTATTAATATGTTCAAACCATTCGTTGGTGATAGATTGAGTCGCGTAAAGATGATATACGTGATATACTCACAATTACTGTGTACAATTACTCCGGCCAACTGTACTTCAACTTTATCATACGGGTAAACAATTGGATAACATGTTTGGATAATGGGTGTCTTTAGAAACAAAGATAACAAATTTCTCACTTTCTAGACATTCAAAATTCACATTTGGATAACAGAGATATGGATAAACTATATTGTTTTCACCAACATAACTTGGATTACAAAGATAATAGTTACAATTAGTGCATAAACAGTATGTACATAGAGATAAGTTTATCTATAAGGTAATTGATCCAGATAGGATTCACTGTATATAACATAGGTATGGAAAACAGGAATATGCAATTCATATTTAACTGTTACTAAAGTAGAATAAGAAGATCTAAGTAGATCTAAGATGATAATGTGTGAAAAGCATGGTTTCGTTTTTGTGTGATCACAGTACGCCGAACTAAGAACATCAATCGTATAAAAAATAAAAAATATCAGAATCAAGGATTTAAAAATTAATATAATCTGAATGTTGAGATTTATAGTACTGTCACTGTCGTAAAAAGGTGGAGATGCAGGTGCGATGAAGAACCACTTCATTTAAGTCATCCATTGATATTTCTCTCTCGATTGGCTCGGTTAGGATAATAGGTGAATGGGAGGATTAGAGGAATTGGGAAGTAGGGATTGTGAAGAAGAAATGATGAGAAATGGAAACGGTTGCCGAAAACAGCGTTGTTCTAAACATTACTCCCGGGGCCACGTGTTGATTGGAGAATTAAATAGATTCTCCTTTCCAGTTTAGGTAATAGATGTTATGTTCTGCATATATCTATCATTACTATGCTAAGTAAGTGTACAGACTGCCACCTTTGATCAAATCAGACTCCATACTAGAGTAATGCCCTCAAGTCAACGATACACCACCCAGAGCCGACATGCATGTATCTAGACTATCCACATATGTATCGTAAATTGTAGCTCGATGCCATAACAGCACATCCTCTAATGTGCACCGAGTTCTGTGGCAGGGTGATACAAGAAACACGGAACTCGGTCGGGAGCTTTTCCATATATATAAAGGCTCGTCATTAGGAGCATCTATATACAGATATTCCTAGGATCTATTTTCATGGTGGCTATGGCCCCACCTTGGCCCCTCCATCAACTAGTAAAGACTATAAGAGCTAAACGACTGCCCTTTAAGAAAACCATCTAAACATTCATTTGGCGTCTTCCCTTAACCACCGCACCCCGATAGTGAAAGCTGAATGGTTTATTGGTTTTTGCTCTAGTCTTTTCGCATCCCATTGGCCACCGATGATGGGTATTCGACGATCTACTATCCTTGTTGGTCGTGACCCTTCGCCTCCACGTTGAGGCAACCGTCGAATCACCATAGGGTCACCACGTCACAGCATTCTGACTGCATAGCTACTTTTGCAGTCAAGGCCCACCCACCTATTAGTTACGTGCAGACCCAACCCCTGCAAACATAGCCTAAGCATCTGCCGCCGCACAGAGGACTACTAGGAGCACCTTACGTATCTCAAGAAGTTGCGTGCCTCCCCTTCCAGTCCTTTGGAGTCGTCTGAATAATCAGATGAATGTACGCTCCCCTCGTGCTTTATAGCACCACGATGATCTACCCCGTTGGGTTATTCACCTCAAACATACAGACTGGTCCAAGCGCCTCCCTTTAATATGTTGTTAGACCCTATGTCTAAACATTCTTTTACACGCTTGCCTTACGTCATCGGGTTTCCATTTAACTTGGTTATTCCCATTCACATTGAATTCTTAATCAAGTTACCAAGTTCCTCTTGCTTATCAATTCCAATTATATAACTTAACCCATTAAGTTTATTAATAAGCCCACAAAATGATGTTCTCTAGATTATGGCCTAAGGTCTGTAATCCACAATCCCTTTTGCATTATTGTTTGATTTCACTGCTACAATAACATGTTCTACTTAATATGTAATTAAGTATATCTCAATTCACATGTTTTCTAATTAACATGTCACTTACCATTTATGATTAAATATAACTATTTCATAAGTTTTCTTCATTCTTTCTCATTTAATCATAATTCCATTTTACATCGTTACCACAACTTATCGTTGTTTACTTATTAACTTAGTTCTCTTAACTAAGGCCCATTAATAAGTTTATCTACCCATTTATTATAACCTATGTTATATTTTCCTCTTGTCCCTAGGGCAAATCCGAACGTGTTATTCTTATCAAAGGGTTTCAGACTTCCATGTTTACAGATTACTTAATTTATAATTAAGTACAACTTCTTATATTTCATATATTTTTCCCCTTTTCTCAACAGGTTTCCGGTTTTTCCCATTTACTGATTACTTAATTTTTCAATTAAGTGTCCCTTATCTCATTTCACCAGTTATCTCATTTCCTTACTAGTTTATTATAACCAAAGTTATAATGAAACGACCCAAACTTCCCCGTAAAGGAAATCCCGGATTAAGTTGAGAACACGACAAATTAGAACACAAACAGAAGAACATTTCATTGCTTATTACAACAATTTACATCGGAGTATAAGAATATAACAGAGTATGAATAAATATTACACACTGGAAAATATTAGAGATTAAAATACATTAAATAGCAGCGGGAAATAATACATAACACAACTATAAGAATTACACGGATATAGGGCGATCTGAATATAGCTCCAGCAATAAATCAGGATCCTGTGACTAAAATATCTGCGAAACAAAAACTACTAGTTGCCCGTCTGGAAAATAGGGGCATTCAGAGTTTAGGTTAAAACATTAAACTCTAGGTCAGTCATGTGACTAGTGTGAGAAATAAAACAGTTATTAATTTGGTTTTAAAGTTAGGAAAATCAAGGGACCACACCGTATAACACGGAAAGGGTTTCCTCCCAAGAATACCAGTGCATAAAACAAACAACACAATGCTTTTTGGAAAAATGAAGCTATTATGAGTCCCAGGTCCCATCACACAATGCAACGCAAGCCAGAGGACAGGATTTTCCCTTATAATTGCCAAACATGCTTGGTAGGTTTAAATAAATCATTTGATACTATTATAGGTGCATAATGTATCAAACAACTTCAAATATGAATGTATCAATCATAGACAACATGGGTACCATCTATCATATCGCCATACTAGTTCTACAATTAAAACCACAAAGTCACGTATTGGAAGTTGGATTCCCATCTATGAACCAAGGCAAGGGATCATCCTTACCGCTTTGAGACTCTCTAGCCCGAGCCTCAGGGTCAGAATGCATCGACCCTTGGATCGTCAGGGCAGGTCCAAACAGAGTGGATTAAAATGCCTGTACAATACATTTCCTCGCCCTATGGGGTGTAAAACTGGTCAATATATCGACCAAACCATCCATCGGCCCCTTAATGACCGATACAACTGAGGCGCCTCGCTTTCCATCATCCAGATAAGTAATAATGTTTGGGCTCCATACCATGACACCACTCCTAGCTAGAAGGAAACACATGTCCTCCCCGAAGTCCTATCCCGTTTTTGGTTCACACAGGGGTGTGAGGCTAGCGAAATAACGCTATACACAAAACTATGCTATATTAAAGTCATGCTTTGATCATCAACCACAAGACTCTGATTTTCAGCAGAAGCCTTGATCGTTTGCATCTCAGCATGCCACAAAGGAAATTCACGCCGTGCGACTGATGTCTATCGATATATACCCTCTAAGCTCATATGTTTCAGAGAAGGGCATTAAGAAAGAGAATAAATTCTCCACCGCCAAACAAATATATATATTTAATAGAGATCAATCAAGACAGAACAAAATCCAATGTCAGACACACATCCATTTACAAGTCCATTCTGGGTCTGAACGAAACCGGAGGCACCTTATTCCTCATCCCATATGTCCAATACAGGAGAGGTCCTCGCATATCCGGTCGATCTCTAAGTACGTTTGGATGATCATCACTTATTACCTTGTCTTGGGTGTACAGCCCAATCAAGACATCAGTAATCATCCAAACGATGTGAAGACCTTCGGTCTTCAACCATCGTCTTCATCATCGACTTATCATCGAATTAGTTATTCAGAATGGGGATAAACCCGTCCTTTCCGAATAACTCGCGTATATTATAAACAAGTGCTATAATAACACAACATACGCCTCATTCCAATTCTGAATATTCTTTTATTTAAATATTCATATCCTTTGGGAAAGGTTCCCATTAATTTTATCAACGATAAATTCTTTAAATTTATTCTTTAATCTTCCTTTGGATATATTTCAAACCAAATTAAGGTTTATGCAAACAAGTCGGGATGAGCGAACCTTTCCAAAGTAATCATTTGTTTAATTTCCCAATCCCATCCTATTCATCCCATGGAGAAAAACTGGTAATACTCCATACATAACAACACGGTGTTATCGGTAAATTTAATTACCATTTCACGTTCAAATCTGATTAAAGATTTAACCATCGCTTGGAGAAAAACTGGTGATACTCCATTCACGATCATTTCCCAAATTTGATAATTTAAATTATCAATTCACATTTCAATCTGATTAAAGATTCATTAAAACTCCACTTACTTTTAATCTTCCCAAAAATCAATATTAATGATTATTTAACTTTGGAAAATCAAACATGTTGCATCGACAATCTACACCGTACTATTGATTTCTGCTAATATATAACCTCTAAGCTCGTACGTCTTAGAGAAGGGTGTTAAACAAGGGAATAAATTCTCCACCACCAAATAGATATATATTTAGCAGAGATCAACCATGCAGTTTGAAATACAATGTTAGACATGTAATCCTGCCTTTAACTGGGTTCAAGAACCATTATCATTTAAAACACATGCCATGACCCCAACCCCGATAAGGCGGTGGCCGGGGTAATCTTTGGAATATTACACATAAACAGTTAACAACAGAACATAAATAATTAAATACACCAGATAATGTACAATAGAATACACTGGATAAACATAATCATCAGAGTTAAACAGTATACAGGATCATACTTAGTACAAAATACAGTTCAGCTATACATAAATGTCTACAGCGGAAAACAAAACATAATATGTACAACAGGAGCTGAACAACATAAAAAGAGATAAATGATAGAATCCATCTCCAGCTCCAGCTATCCAGAAAGAGCCTGCTAAAACCTGGATACATGGCTGCCCGTGTGGAAAAAGGGGCACCCGAGTTTGCAAGTGAAACAAACTACGAGTCAGTCATGGGACTGGTATGAGAAATCTACTTAACACATTTTGAAATATGACTAATCATAGGAGCACCCCACTTTCACGGAACGGGTTCACTCCATTGGATTGCCAGTGCTTTAAAACAGATAAATCTTTTATACATCGCAATGCTTTTTATAAAAATGAAGCCATTATAAGACTCAGTTTCCATCACATAATGCAACACAAACCAGAGGATAGAGTTTTACCTTATAATGGCCAAAATATGCTTGATACGATCAAAACAAATCATCTGAAAGGTAAATTTTATCATTTAATTCTTAATCAAACTCCAACCGTAAACTAGTAAGAGAACGATTTCCTAAGTATTAACCCCGAAGGCCAAAACCCACATCATACCAATACCCAGGAAACCATCTGTCCTAGCTCGTTTCCAGTTAGTTTCTAATTTTAAATACAATCATAAATATCAATCATAGACGGCATAGGTACCATATATCATGTCGCCATATATATGTACAATCAAAACCGCACGATGCTGTATTTGGAATTTGGATTTCCGTCATGAACCGAGGCCAGGGATCGTCCTCACCGCTTCGAGACAATCTAGCCTACCATGTCTCAGGCAAGTACTCAGTCAAGCCTTGGATCGTCAGGGCTGGTCCACCGATGTGGATTAAAATGCCTGAACATTGCGTTTCCCCGCCCTTTGGGGCGTAAATGAGCCAACGAATGACTCCATCGGCTTCACATAGTCACCGATATATCCGAGGCGCCTCGCAACAGCAACAACCACACAGGTGAAAATAATATGAATGTCAGCCAGTTTAAGCACTGACACCACCTCTAGCTAGAAAGAAACGTATGTCCTACCTGAAGCCCTCTCCAGTTTCTGGTCCATACGGGGGTGTGAGGCTCACGAATTTGCGTTATACACAAAGCTATGCCACACAGGCAGTGCTTTGATCATCCACCACAAAGCTCTGCTTTTCAACAAAAGCTTTGATTATTGCATCTTAGCATGTCACACAGGCAATTCACGCCATGCGACTGATGGCTATCGATCACACGGAATGAAATCCAATGTCAGACACACAATCCATTTATAATTCCTTTCTAGGTCTGAACGAAACCAGAGGATCTTTATTCCTCGCACATCCGTACAATCAACATGTACGTCTGGACGGCTACTACTTCAACCCCTTCTAGGTAGCTACTCCTATCATGAGCAACAGTAGCACCCCTCCATTTGACGTGAAGATCATTGGTCTTGCACCGTCTTCATATCTTCAACTTTCAGTCGTCGATCAATTATTTGAAATGAGAATTAACTCGGCATTTTCAAATAATTCACATATATTTAGAATTTCAAATCTGTAACGACCCGTATTCTACACATCATAGGATTGTAGGATATTTATTTCTTTCCCATGAGAAGTCGTATGGTCATGTAACTTTGGGAAACATCCATTAGAGTCATTTCCCATGTTCATGATTTTTGTCGATTTTTAAATGACCATTTTGCCCCTAGTTGGTACTGTTTTGGCCATAACTTTTGATTGGAAAGGAATTTTGACGTGAAACTACTTCCATTGGATTCGTTTGATGGTTTACCTTTCCGTAGAGTGGTCATAATAGCCAAACGGACTTACTATTTGGGAGATATGGCGGAAATAAGGTTTGGAGGGTGAAAAACTGCTTAACCGGGCCAAATCGGGTGATTAGTGGATAGGCCCATAACCCATTTCGGGATTAGGGTTATGGCGAGGCTAAAATGAGATAGAAGATCATTCCATTTCAGTTTTCTAGCCTCCACTTATCACCAAGGAACCCTAAAAAATGGCCTCTAACCTCTAAATCACCTCCAAATCATCTCTTGGTCAAGGATTTGGCTTAGCAACCCCTAATCAAGGAAGATCTACAGCAAATCAACATTGGAGCTGCTGTTTAGTATAGAGATTCACATCAAATCAGAGATTTATTTCAGATCTTAGTTTATTTGTGGCTAAGGTGAGTGATTTGCATAGTTTTGCACTAATTATGGCTAATTAGGGGTGATTAGTGTTAATTAGCGAATATAAACATGATAAAATTCTGTAAAAATGTTTATAAAATTCGGAATGATGTTTTAGACCTCTGATATGAATTTGGGTTAATTTGGTTAAGTTTTGCTAATCCTATCATTAGTTTCACCTAAATATGCTTAAGGGGAAATATGGGATTTTGGGTATGTTTGATCCATTTCTACCTATCATATTGATGTTTTGATGTTTGTGGTTGATTATGCATGTTGCTATGACTGTATGAAATGCTTTGTGACTGATTAGAATAGTTGGAATGATCGAAAACGCCGTCGAGAGGCGTAAACAACTCGCTGGACAAGGTGCAGGAATTCGGATCGGATAGGGGATTGAGGGTCGGTCGGATCGCCCTATGGGATCGTGGGACATCACCACGAGTCGAGTCATCTCCTTCGAACCGAACCATCTGCGCAAGGCCCACGAGCACCAACCGCGAACTGCTACCCGATTCGATCCACTTGTGCTTCGCGTCACGATCCGACTAAAGGAAAGTAGCATCCACGTACCGATGCACTACGAGACGCCGATTCGAACCAGGGGGAGCCACGAGCTGGAGGAGCGCGATCCGACCCGTGTGGGGTATTCCGATCCGAACCGAGGAGAGGAGCACGATCCGAAGCAGAGAGAAAGAGGACCGCGGTACGATCCGAACCGTGGCAATCTGGAGACCCGACCCGATCCGCCAGGGGTGACGGCGATGCGACCCGATCCAGTGAAGAAGGAGCATTCTGATCCGAACCGAACGGATGAAGACTGATAACCCGAGATGCAAAGGTAGTCCAAATGAAGGGTATTGACTCAGGATCCAGATAGGAACCAATGAGTGGACTTCATGAGTTGGACTTTGCTACGGGACGTGTGCTAAGGAGTTGTCGACGTTCATAACTTCGATTCACCACTGAAAATGGATGATGGGCTACTTATCAGTGCAGTAGGGTCATCATGACCTGAGGGGCAAAGTGATGGTAGCAAGACTACGTTATCAGTGCAGTAGGGTCATTATGACCCGAGGGGCAAGGTGATGCGTAGTAAGACTATGAGCCAGTGCAGTGGGGTCATTGTGACTCCATGGGGCAGAGTGGACATTGTAAGGATTAGTAAGGCTATGAGCCAGTGCAGTGGGGTTCTTGTGACTCCATGGGGCAAAGTGGACATAGCAAAGGATTAGTGGCTACGTTATCAGTGCAGTGAAGCCATTTATGACTTCATGGGGCAGAGTGATCGTAGCAAGGTATGTTGGGTGATCGAAGTGGTGAATATCGTATGCTTTACGCACTGAGTGAGAGATGTGAGGATGGATGCTATGTTTGATTGTTTGCCATCATTATGACATGCACACCTCCCCCACCTCCGTATCTTTGCACTGTTTGATATGGTACCTTAGAGCGTTGTACAGTATGTAGTGCTAACTCTTTGGTTGCAGGTCCAGGTTCAGGTATGTTTTAGTCTACCTGTTATTGTTCACTTTAGATGCTTATCGCTCATACCAGGATTTATGTCTGACCCAGAGTTTTATGTCTCCTCTTATTACTCTGGGTGTTCACACGAGCAGACTAGAGACAGGTTAGCTGGTGATGCGCGAGTAGCTGATTCGGAGGCGGGCAGGAGGCTTCCACGTATGATATATATATATACACATTCTCCCTGTGTCGTTGGTGGTCGCTACTTGGGCATTAGTAGTGTACCTCCTTTATCTTACTTTTGCTTTGAGACAGTTTGAAAGTTGTAATAAGTTGTATTTTGGATTTCCGCTGCTATTATGTTTAGTTCTGATTTTCAGCTTATGCACTGTCTCTCCTGTTTTATGTCAAGTATGTTATTATTATATTTTGTTCTATGCGCTGTGAGACATTCTACAGGTTCTTTGTATGTTCATTTCCTTCTTCCCTTTCCTTCTCACGACCCATTCCGTGCTAACTGGACATGTGTACTGTTAGACCGAAATTTGGGCCTAACACCCAAACTCTATGTGAAATCCTCACGAATCACAGATTACAGATAAAAAGCAGTAAAAACAGGGAACACACGAGATTTTTATAGTGGTTCGGCTCAATCCAAGCCTACGTCCACTTTATAGTTTCTCATATCCTGAGGAATTACAATTACAATGGTGTCTCACAATCCGTGAGATTCGATTATACACAATAACCTTGTGTTGTAATGAAGAAGAGGAGAAAAGAGATTGAATTTATGCACGATAGCCTCGTGTTTGATTGAGTTGAGGAGTACCCAAAGTCCTTGAATACTTTGTTATGGAGGTCGGGAGGTGTTAGTGCCGGAAAAAGTCCCTTGAAATGACCATCTCGTGGTGTATTTATAGGCGTTGAGGAGCTGCTGGGAGTCCTGAATCGGGTCGGATCGGGTGTGACGTGGTGAGCGGAGAGGACATCTCGGAGAGAGTGGAGAAGTGGCCTTCAGATCGTGTGCATACAGGTGGCGGCCGATCCGAATAAGTAGGAGATGGTTTTGGCTAAAGAACAGGTCAAAGCTGTTGCGTCTAAGCAAGTGCAGGGGGATCGGGTCGGACCTCCGACCCGGACCGAGTTTGTGTCTTCAATCCGAAGGCTCTGTGTATTCCTATGCATCGAAGGTGGGGCGGATCGGGTGTTCCCCCTCCGATCCGATCCGGGTTGATGAGAATGTGAACTGTGTCAAGCTGGTTTACTGAAGGTGGTTGGATCGGGTCCTCCTGCCATCCGATCCGAACCGGTCAGGAGTGATGCCAATTTTTCCAATTCTAAGTTTCCGGTTCTGCATGAGTTCACGGAAACGAGCATAACTTTCAAACCGTAAGTCCGATTAAGCCAAACCAAAGCTCAAACTGAAGCTGATTCAGAGATCTACAAGAGTTACAGAGCTCAGCTTCGTAATCGCTGTTTTCGGGCCCAAAAAAGGTCATCTTGTAGGAGTTTCGGGCCATTCTTTGTTTGTGATGCGATTTCAACCAAATCACTTCATGTCTTCTGACGATATTCCCAATGCTTGAGTGTATTGTTGAGAAGAGATTCCATGGGTGACTGCTTTGACTAAAAAGCGGGTCAACATTTTGCCCCTCAGAACATATCTTGCTGAATGAAGGAAGATGTGTTCTGGATAATCCGAGGCCACGCCGGGCCTGCCAGCTGCAGGTAGAATCCATACCTGCGAAGAAAAGAGAGCAGAATGGTGTGTCAAATCCTGACAAAACTAATTATACTTTCGAGCATAAACCATGCTTGGGCGTTTGTTTGAGCATAAACCATACTCAAGACACGTCCGAATCATCCTGCCAAAACCTGACGAGGGACCTAACCCTCCGGGTATAAGCCATACCAGGAAGTTCAAACTGAGCATAAACCATACTCGAGTTTTATTGAGTTCCTTTGCCAGATCCTGACAAAACAATAAGCCGTTCCAGAGTATAATCCATACTTAAGAGTCCTAGTGAGTACAATCCATACTCATGTCGGGATAGAGCTATGCTTGCCAAAACCTGACAAGACAGTCTGTCCCTAGGCATAATCCGTGCCTAGGGGTCCGAGATAAGTATAAGCCATACTTTAGTTGAGATTGAGAATCCTGCCACAACCTGACAAGACACTTAAATTGCCAAACATAATCCATGCTCGGAAAGTCCTTCCTTATTCAATTCAAAGTACAAAACCAAAGCAAATCCTGATTGGTTTGTCATCGAGTCTAGAGCACGCTTTGGAGTTAAATCCTAACCCCGAACGTGTGTACACCGATTTAGCCAATCGGAAAACCTAAAGAAAGCAAAGAAACATATCTTAAAGCCTAAGAGATGCAGAAAATGAAAGCTGATCTCATCCAGATCAGTTGATGACGAGCCTACGAGAGCTCGATTCTGGGTCATTCCCTCTACGGGGAGCAGGAGGTGGCAGCGCGGGTGCAGGTGCTGTTGGTTGCTTCACATACTCGGGTAGCTCTCCACGTCTAACCCGTTCCTCAATTAGATCACGAAGATGTCTGCAGTCATCCATGTCATGCCCATCCATATCATGGAATATACAATGTCTCCCGGAGTCACGTTCTCTCTGTGATGGCTCCCTCCTGGGAGGTTTTGGGTAGGAGATGGCACCGTTTGTGTCCATGTAGATGTCGGTTAGCGACGAATTGAGTTCTGTGTACTTTTCATATCTGGGCCCTCTCCGGGGCTGAGCGTTGCGGTCATTCTTGACGGCAGCTTTTCCTTTGCCTTTATCAGAATCAGACGGTTCTCCGTCTTTGAGCATGTTAACATCGAGAACTTTCTTTTCGGAGGTTGCGTCTTCTTCACGCAAAAACCTATCCGATTCAAGATAGAATTCACTGAGATTCCTTGGTGGGTCTCGGTACAAGGATTTTTTGAACTCCGAGTTGTCTAAAACGCCGGATACTGCCGCCATCAATACCATAGATGGCTCAGGCCGATCAACTGATGCTGCTGCAATGTTGAATCATTCCAGAAATGATCGCAGAGTTTCTTTGGGTCTCTGCTTGATTGTAGTGAGTGACATGACATTTTTGGGTCGAGCGATGTGGACCCGAAACTGTTCAATGAAGCGAGCGACCAACATGTTCCAGCTGTTGATCGATTCAGATTCTAGCTGCCGAAACCACATAGCAGCAATATCAGTCAAAAAGAGAGGGAAGCACTTTGCCATGACGTTTTCCGACGCCGATTGAACTTCCATATGCCGTTTATAGCGCATGAGATGCACGGTAGGATCCGTTCTGCCGTTGTAGGGTTCCAGTTGTGGAAGTTTGAAATCTGGAGGATTGCGGGAATTCCTGATTTCCTGTGTGAATGGATTGTGATTGACATCATCCATGTCATTTTGATAGGTGCGGCCTCTCGAAAGGCGTTCAATGAGATTGGCGAGCCGGTCGCCTTCAAAGAGCTGTTGCAAGTTGCCTAGTTCGGAGCTGGTGCCCCCAGCGTTGAGTCCAGAAGAATTCAGAGAAGTATAGGGAGCTTGGAAGGCTATCCGGTTCGGTTCGGAGGTGCCCCCTTGCTGCGGCTCGGAGAAGCGAGGGGGGTTATGGAGAGGTGCACGGTTCGGATCGGAGATGCCGATCCGAACAGGTTCGTCTGTTCCGAACCGGGGAGCTTGATGCTGAAGCTGCGTGGTATTTCCGACCCGAACCGGTGCGGATGTAGGTCGTGCTGGAGCGAAGTCTTGATTTCCAGAGGGGAGGCTGCTGCCCCCAAGCTCATGCACGGTGGTGGTTCGGATCGGATCCGAACCGATCCGGTGAGGATTGCCCCCCATTTCCATCTGCGTTTGATTCAAGTTGTGGCCCTCGGTTCGGATCGGATCCGAACCGATCCGGTTTGCAGCTGCTGCTGGGGCTATTTCCGTGCTATTTCCAGCGAGTTGTGCATTGCTGCTCGGCCTGCCTTCCATCCGAGCGAAGAATTGGTCGATCATCTCCTGTTGTTTGCGGAGGAGATCATCTTGCCTTGCCATTTGAGTTCTCAATTCAGCGAGAACGCCATCCATCTCTTGTCGGGTTAAGTATGCTGATGGATTTTCATGAGAGGAAGCCTCCTGGCTTGCCTCGTTCCTTGCTCCTTCAGTGCCAACATCATCAGCACGAGAGAAGGTTCCGTCTTTCTTTCGCTTGACCATTGATCCAATAGCCAAATAATCCGCTTCCGTTCAAGCTAGTAGAAGAAGTTGTATCGTGTGCCCCCCTACCTGGCGCGCCAAAATGTTAGACCGAAATTTGGGCCTAACACCCAAACTCTATGTGAAATCCTCACGAATCACAGATTACAGATAAAAAGCAGTAAAAACAGGGAACACACGAGATTTTTATAGTGGTTCGGCTCAATCCAAGCCTACGTCCACTTTATAGTTTCTCATATCCTGAGGAATTACAATTACAATGGTGTCTCACAATCCGTGAGATTCGATTATACACAATAACCTTGTGTTGTAATGAAGAAGAGGAGAAAAGAGATTGAATTTATGCACGATAGCCTCGTGTTTGATTGAGTTGAGGAGTACCCAAAGTCCTTGAATACTTTGTTATGGAGGTCGGGAGGTGTTAGTGCCGGAAAAAGTCCCTTGAAATGACCATCTCGTGGTGTATTTATAGGCGTTGAGGAGCTGCTGGGAGTCCTGAATCGGGTCGGATCGGGTGTGACGTGGTGAGCGGAGAGGACATCTCGGAGAGAGTGGAGAAGTGGCCTTCAGATCGTGTGCATACAGGTGGCGGCCGATCCGAATAAGTAGGAGATGGTTTTGGCTAAAGAACAGGTCAAAGCTGTTGCGTCTAAGCAAGTGCAGGGGGATCGGGTCGGACCTCCGACCCGGACCGAGTTTGTGTCTTCAATCCGAAGGCTCTGTGTATTCCTATGCATCGAAGGTGGGGCGGATCGGGTGTTCCCCCTCCGATCCGATCCGGGTTGATGAGAATGTGAACTGTGTCAAGCTGGTTTACTGAAGGTGGTTGGATCGGGTCCTCCTGCCATCCGATCCGAACCGGTCAGGAGTGATGCCAATTTTTCCAATTCTAAGTTTCCGGTTCTGCATGAGTTCACGGAAACGAGCATAACTTTCAAACCGTAAGTCCGATTAAGCCAAACCAAAGCTCAAACTGAAGCTGATTCAGAGATCTACAAGAGTTACAGAGCTCAGCTTCGTAATAGCTGTTTTCGGGCCCAAAAAAGGTCATCTTGTAGGAGTTTCGGGCCATTCTTTGTTTGTGATGCGATTTCAACCAAATCACTTCATGTCTTCTGACGATATTCCCAATGCTTGAGTGTATTGTTGAGAAGATATTCCATGGGTGACTGCTTTGACTAAAAAGCGGGTCAACATTTTGCCCCTCAGAACATATCTTGCTGAATGAAGGAAGATGTGTTCTGGATAATCCGAGGCCACGCCGGGCCTGCCAGCTGCAGGTAGAATCCATACCTGCGAAGAAAAGAGAGCAGAATGGTGTGTCAAATCCTGACAAAACTAATTATACTTTCGAGCATAAACCATGCTTGGGCGTTTGTTTGAGCATAAACCATACTCAAGACACGTCCGAATCATCCTGCCAAAACCTGACGAGGGACCTAACCCTCCGGGTATAAGCCATACCAGGAAGTTCAAACTGAGCATAAACCATACTCGAGTTTTATTGAGTTCCTTTGCCAGATCCTGACAAAACAATAAGCCGTTCCAGAGTATAATCCATACTTAAGAGTCCTAGTGAGTACAATCCATACTCATGTCGGGATAGAGCTATGCTTGCCAAAACCTGACAAGACAGTCTGTCCCTAGGCATAATCCGTGCCTAGGGGTCCGAGATAAGTATAAGCCATACTTTAGTTGAGATTGAGAATCCTGCCACAACCTGACAAGACACTTAAATTGCCAAACATAATCCATGCTCGGAAAGTCCTTCCTTATTCAATTCAAAGTACAAAACCAAAGCAAATCCTGATTGGTTTGTCATCGAGTCTAGAGCACGCTTTGGAGTTAAATCCTAACCCCGAACGTGTGTACACCGATTTAGCCAATCGGAAAACCTAAAGAAAGCAAAGAAACATATCTTAAAGCCTAAGAGATGCAGAAAATGAAAGCTGATCTCATCCAGATCAGTTGATGACGAGCCTACGAGAGCTCGATTCTGGGTCATTCCCTCTACGGGGAGCAGGAGGTGGCAGCGCGGGTGCAGGTGCTGTTGGTTGCTTCACATACTCGGGTAGCTCTCCACGTCTAACCCGTTCCTCAATTAGATCACGAAGATGTCTACAGTCATCCGTGTCATGCCCATCCATATCATGGAATATACAATGTCTCCCGGAGTCACGTTCTCTCTGTGATGGCTCCCTCCTGGGAGGTTTTGGGTAGGAGATGGCACCGTTTGTGTCCATGTAGATGTCGGTTAGCGACGAATTGAGTTCTGTGTACTTTTCATATCTGGGCCCTCTCCGGGGCTGAGCGTTGCGGTCATTCTTGACGGCAGCTTTTCCTTTGCCTTTATCAGAATCAGACGGTTCTCCGTCTTTGAGCATGTTAACATCGAGAACTTTCTTTTCGGAGGTTGCGTCTACTTCACGCAAAAACCTATCCGATTCAAGATAGAATTCACTGAGATTCCTTGGTGGGTCTCGGTACAAGGATTTTTTGAACTCCGAGTTGTCTAAAACGCCGGATACTGCCGCCATCAATACCATAGATGGCTCAGGCCGATCAACTGATGCTGCTGCAATGTTGAATCTTTCCAGAAATGATCGCAGAGTTTCTTTGGGTCTCTGCTTGATTGTAGTGAGTGACATGACATTTTTGGGTCGAGCGATGTGGACCCGAAACTGTTCAATGAAGCGAGCGACCAACATGTTCCAGCTGTTGATCGATTCAGATTCTAGCTGCCGAAACCACATAGCAGCAATATCAGTCAAAAAGAGAGGGAAGCACTTTGCCATGACGTTTTCCGACGCCGATTGAACTTCCATATGCCGTTTATAGCGCATGAGATGCACGGTAGGATCCGTTCTGCCGTTGTAGGGTTCCAGTTGTGGAAGTTTGAAATCTGGAGGATTGCGGGAATTCCTGATTTCCTGTGTGAATGGATTGTGATTGACATCATCCATGTCATTTTGATAGGTGCGGCCTCTCGAAAGGCGTTCAATGAGATTGGCGAGCCGGTCGCCTTCAAAGAGCTGTTGCAAGTTGCCTAGTTCGGAGCTGGTGCCCCCAGCGTTGAGTCCAGAAGAATTCAGAGAAGTATAGGGAGCTTGGAAGGCTATCCGGTTCGGTTCGGAGGTGCCCCCTTGCTGCGGCTCGGAGAAGCGAGGGGGGTTATGGAGAGGTGCACGGTTCGGATCGGAGATGCCGATCCGAACAGGTTCGTCTGTTCCGAACCGGGGAGCTTGATGCTGAAGCTGCGTGGTATTTCCGACCCGAACCGGTGCGGATGTAGGTCGTGCTGGAGCAAAGTCTTGATTTCCAGAGGGGAGGCTGCTGCCCCCAAGCTCATGCAGGGTGGTGGTTCGGATCGGATCCGAACCGATCCGGTGAGGATTGCCCCCCATTTCCATCTGCGTTTGATTCAAGTTGTGGCCCTCGGTTCGGATCGGATCCGAACCGATCCGGTTTGCAGCTGCTGCTGGGGCTATTTCCGTGCTATTTCCAGCGAGTTGTGCATTGCTGCTCGGCCTGCCTTCCATCCGAGCGAAGAATTGGTCGATCATCTCCTGTTGTTTGCGGAGGAGATCATCTTGCCTTGCCATTTGAGTTCTCAATTCAGCGAGAACGCCATCCATCTCTTGTCGGGTTAAGTATGCTGATGGATTTTCATGAGAGGAAGCCTCCTGGCTTGCCTCGTTCCTTGCTGCTTCAGTGCCAACATCATCAGCACGAGAGAAGGTTCCGTCTTTCTTTCGCTTGACCATTGATCCAATAGCCAAATAATCCGCTTCCGTTCAAGCTAGTAGAAGAAGCTGTATCGTGTGCCCCCCTACCTGGCGCGCCAAAATGTTAGACCGAAATTTGGGCCTAACACCCAAACTCTATGTGAAATCCTCACGAATCACAGATTACAGATAAAAAGCAGTAAAAACAGGGAACACACGAGATTTTTATAGTGGTTCGGCTCAATCCAAGCCTACGTCCACTTTATAGTTTCTCATATCCTGAGGAATTACAATTACAATGGTGTCTCACAATCCGTGAGATTCGATTATACACAATAACCTTGTGTTGTAATGAAGAAGAGGAGAAAAGAGATTGAATTTATGCACGATAGCCTCGTGTTTGATTGAGTTGAGGAGTACCCAAAGTCCTTGAATACTTTGTTATGGAGGTCGGGAGGTGTTAGTGCCGGAAAAAGTCCCTTGAAATGACCATCTCGTGGTGTATTTATAGGCGTTGAGGAGCTGCTGGGAGTCCTGAATCGGGTCGGATCGGGTGTGACGTGGTGAGCGGAGAGGACATCTCGGAGAGAGTGGAGAAGTGGCCTTCAGATCGTGTGCATACAGGTGGCGGCCGATCCGAATAAGTAGGAGATGGTTTTGGCTAAAGAACAGGTCAAAGCTGTTGCGTCTAAGCAAGTGCAGGGGGATCGGGTCGGACCTCCGACCCGGACCGAGTTTGTGTCTTCAATCCGAAGGCTCTGTGTATTCCTATGCATCGAAGGTGGGGCGGATCGGGTGTTCCCCCTCCGATCCGATCCGGGTTGATGAGAATGTGAACTGTGTCAAGCTGGTTTACTGAAGGTGGTTGGATCGGGTCCTCCTGCCATCCGATCCGAACCGGTCAGGAGTGATGCCAATTTTTCCAATTCTAAGTTTCCGGTTCTGCATGAGTTCACGGAAACGAGCATAACTTTCAAACCGTAAGTCCGATTAAGCCAAACCAAAGCTCAAACTGAAGCTGATTCAGAGATCTACAAGAGTTACAGAGCTCAACTCCGTAATCGCTGTTTTCGGGCCCAAAAAAGGTCATCTTGTAGGATTTTCGGGCCATTCTTTGTTTGTGATGCGATTTCAACCAAATCACTTCATGTCTTCTGACGATATTCCCAATGCTTGAGTGTATTGTTGAGAAGAGATTCCATGGGTGACTGCTTTGACTAAAAAGCGGGTCAACATGTACAGCGCACTTTTGGAGTAAATGTCGGTTGGTGCGGGGCGGGCCGTCACAAAATCAATTCATTTCAATGGTTAAATTATTCGATATCACTAATTCTGTTCTTTAGTGTAATTTTCACGTCAAACACATTCAACCATCTAATATCACATAAATCAAGCAAATTCAGTTTATTTCCATTCCATATCGTTTATAATATTTTATCACGATTTATCGCTATTTTTATTTATTTAAAAATATCAAATTTATTCAAAACAACGCTTCAGGCAATAACGCGGCCGTGGCGCTGTTTTTGTTCAGATTTGATTTACACATATCTGAAAATCAAACCGTTGGATCTTCACAAATTTTATATCATTAGAAAGATCTTTTCAAAACGAATCCAACGGTTCCAGTTTTGGGAAAATCTGACGGTCGGATCTCCCGCACTAATCGTTTGAAGTTACGATTTCAAAATACGAACTGCAGCGTCGTTATTCGATTTAATTTAATTATATTTTGTATATATATATAAATATAATCGATTCTGGCGCTGTTTTTCTTCAGATTTGAATTAAACATTCCAGACAATCCAACCGTTGGATCTTTACAAAGTTGATGTCGTTGGAAAGATATTTCCAAAGCGAACCCAACGGCTGTGGTTTCAGGAAAATACGATGGTCGGATCTCCCGCACTAATCGTTTGAAATCACGGTTTCAAAACACGAACTACAGCTTCGTTATTCGATATATTTCAATTGTATATATATATAATCGATCTCAAAACCATTTTCATTTCATACATTTGATAAAAACGATGTTTTTATCCAACAAACATTTATTTCAACACTTCACTATTTTTAACAACTCATGTATATAATAAAAATGTGATTTTTATTGTAAAACAATTTATTTCAAAACACGACTATTTTATATAGTTCATATAGATGATAAAAATATGATTTTTATTATAAAACAGTTTATTTCAAAACACGACTATTTTATATAGTTCATATAGATGATAAAAATATGATTTTTATTATAAAACAATTTATTTAAAACACGCATACCATTCAACACATGAATTTCTATTCAACGAACGAATTTCTATTCAACACATGAAGGTTTTATATAGTTCGTATTTATAATAAAAATGTGATTTTTATTGTTAAAGCAATTTATTTAAAACACGAATACCATTCAACACATGAATTTCTATTCAATGAATGAATTTCTTTTCAACACATGAAGGTTTTCTATAGTTTATATTTATAATAAAAATGTGATTTTTATTGTTAAAGCAATTTATTTAAAACCCGAATACCATTCAACTCATGAATATCTATTCAACGAACGAATTTCTATTCAACACATGAAGGTTTTCTATAGTTTGTATTTATAATAAAAATGTGATTTTTATTGTTAAAGCAATTTATTTAAAACACAAATACCATTCAACACATGAATTTCTATTCAACACATGAATGCAATTTCAACATATGAAAATAATTTCAACAAATGAAAATAATTCTAACACATGAATATTATTGAAAATTTCGGCAGCATAACGGCAGGGTAGTTAAAACCGGGGTCGTCCCTAGTACGGCTCATCGCTCTACCTTAAAGCCTCGCAGCTTTTGACAATGGGGATTTCATGCATCTAGTTCGCACGCAGGCGGCATGTTTACTTTTATTTCTTTTCCACAAACTAATCCGATGTGGTTTCAACCAAATAATTCTCAACCACAAACGGGTATTTTTTAACCACAATCAATCAATTTCAACCACAAACAATTCTAATCAACCATTCGCTATCAACCAATTTTCACACCAATCACAACCAATAAATATCGTCCATGGTTGTGGACGAGGGGCATATATATATATATATATATATATATATATATATATATATATATATATATATATATATATATAAACACGCAAGTATATTTCAATTCTATTTCGACACATATATAATTTTTACAACGCATTTATAACTTATACATCGAACTACAACTTATACAATGCTTATACATGAGGTGTACAATGCTTATACAACTCATACATCGACTATATAATTTATACATCGTTGTTTTCCATATCGTTTATAAAATAGAAATCTCACATTGGGTTCCACTCCACCAAAAATAACAGAAGGCTCAGAAAAATATGCGGTCTCTTCTAGAATGTAGAAGACGTCCCCACAAGTCCACTATCTCTTGTTTCACTGAATTTCATCAAGAAGTGAAAAAGATATGATTTTTCAAAGTTTGCAGCACTTAAAAGTGTTATTTTCAATTCAATTAAACTAAAGCTGATACCTTTCAAAGATATTCAAAACTAGGTTTTGAAAATTCGGGAAATCCGAGGCTCGATACGACGATCAGAGGGTACAGCGTGGAAGAGGGAGGAGAGGGCTTCGCGGCGCCGGGGTTTTTGGCCAGATCGATGGCCTGAGGAAGTGGCGGCGGCGCTTCTAAGTCGCCGACTTCTTGGGCGTCGTTCTCAACGCTGGCGAGGAGAGAGAGGACGAGGGTTGGTCGGATTTGAAGGGGAGGAGCGGCGCTTTAAGGTTTGGGTGGTGGCAGGGGTCAACGTGGCGTGTGGCGGCGGCGATTTGGTCGAGAAGTGGGGAGGCTTCGTCGCCGTTGAGATTGTTTAACTGGGGGAGGGGTTCTGATGTTTTTATTTTTTTTATGAAGGAGAAATCTGATTGGCCGATGATTTTATTAAATTTTAAAATAGTGTTTCCCCACATGGACACCATTTCAAACCCAACGACTGTTGCCCCTAGCTAAATACCCCCATCCCGGACACAATGGGATATGTTTCGAAGGCCCATTCGACTGTTTCAGTCAGTTTCCCTTCAAATTAAAATATAAAACATTCAATATTTGATTTGAAAGTACATTTCAATTTGCTGGGGCCACATACTGATTCGAAAAATTCTAGAAAAATAAATCCAGCTATGTTTTGACGATACGGTCCCAACAAAACTGGTTTCGTCAAATTCTAAGGTCGTTTGAAAAATGGCCATTTTCTGGTCGATCCAATTTAACTGTAATTGACCAAAACACATTTTTCTTTGCCATGCTCACATAGTAGCTTCAAAAATTATGAAATTTGAAACCTAGCAATAACTTCACATCCCGGATCCAACAAAAGTGGTTTCGTCGAATTCCGAGGTCGTTTGCAAAATGTCTATTTTCAAGGGCGATATATACTCTGTAGCGACCTTTCTGGAAATTCATTTAGCCATAACTTTTAACTCCTACTACGAAACTTCGATTTTTCAGATTCGTTCGAAAGATATTCACTAACAGATTTAGATATTTTTGGTTTCACTAAAATCCGTTTTATTTTGCACCCGGTACAGTCAGTCAAAGTTTGAATTCAAATTTCGAAACTGCCGCGCCATTTAAGGCCTTGTTTATAATTCAAAATAATTATATTTATTTTCAAACATTGATTCAAACTACTTTTCGTCATCATTATTTAAAATATTTATTTTAAATATTTAAAATTCACTAAAATAGCCAATTTAAATTTTTTAAACTGGTTCAGATTTTCTGGGTTGTTACAATCTCCCCCACTTAAAACTTTTCGTCCCCGAAAAGGAACAAAGTCGAAAGTGGTTTGATTAACTAACTCTACTCTCAATCTGGCTTCCATTCTTCAACTTTTCAGTTTCTAAGAATTTTCCATTTCTTCAAAAGAATTGGCTAACACCCAAAATTTTCGAAAAGTTTCGCCATAACCTCCTTTGTACGTGGAGGGGTTCGAAAATTTATTGGGCTGTATTAGGTACCCAATAAATCCTAATATGCATGCACATATTTATAGTGGTATATTCCGGTGTCCACAGGGGAGTGTGTATAGATCATAACTCCAGAGAGTAAATTCTCGTCACCCTATAAATGGTTTTTGTGCCTTAATGACCAGAGAGGCGTGTTTATTGTCATCTCCAGACCCGTGTGGGGTTTTTATTAATCTGGAAATTTACCGTTACATTTTATATGGCCCATATCAGTCATCAGTTCAACCTGTAAAATATAGTCATCGCCATACAAGCCTCTCGCTCATACGATAAATGAGACGACCCGAATTCCCGTTCTCACGGAAACAAGGTTATCTTTGGAATATAACACAGAAACAGATAATAGCAGAACAGAATTAAATAAATACACCAGAATGAACAACAAAATATACTGGATAAAAGTAACCATCAGAGTTACACAGTATACAGGATCTTACTTAGTACAAATACAGTTCAGCTATACATAAATGTCTACAGCGGAAATAAACAAAATATGTACAATAGGAGCTGAACAGCATAAAGGAAATAAATGATAGAATCCATCTTCAACTCCATCTATCCTGTAACACCCCGAAAATTCGATAACTGTGAAATTCATAAATTAAAGTATAATTAATTTGAAATCAAAGAACTAAGGGAAACGGGATACGCCATTGCGTTCGTCTCGGAAAAATACGCGAAATAGAGTCCGAGTTTTCGAAAAACGGAGTCCGTATGAAGAAGATATGGCCTTCGGAAGTTTTGAATTAAATTTAAAATTCAAACAGAATAAAATAATAATTTGAAATGGGGCCCAATGGGCCAGGCGGATAAAACACCCGCCTAGCCACCCAGGTCGACTGGGCTGTCGACCTGGGCTCCCCATGTCGACAGGGCTGTCGACAGCCCTGTCGACAGGGGTGTCGACCTGGTCGAGCCCAGTCAACCTGGCTGGCCAGGTCTGTGTTTGGTCGAATTTCAGTGGTCTGCTTTGTCATTAGGGCTAGGTGGCGGGTTTTTATTGGTCTCTCTTCCTAATGAATGGCTATGATCTAACCTAGCAACATCAAGGGTCCTAATCAATTCCTAACCTCTATATAAACAACCCTAGACTAAACCCTAATCTATTCATTCAAATTAAGAACATAGCCGCCATGTTGCTGAGGAACGACAAAGAATAGCCGCCAACTAAAGAGAGGATTAGGAAGAAAGTTCTAAAGCCTAATGCAATTCAAAGCAACCTAAAGCTAATCAATCCAACAAAGGAATCATATCTCTTAATTAGAGAATTCGCCGCAACCATTGTAAGTAGAGTATTACTTTGGTATAATAAACAACTGTGTTGATGTGTATGCTTGAATTGTGGCAATGGAAGTAATTCATGTTTGTGCAAAATTATGTTATTCATTATAAAGAACTACATGCGGTAGTTCTATGCAAATATACGTTTGGAATATTGCGCAAATTGTGTAATCTATGTTGAAGCTACATGTATGTAGTTAATTGAAATTCATGCAAGTTTGGGGCTTTGATATTATGCCATCATATTTTTGTGTATAAATCATTTTGCAAGTAATTGAAACAAGTTTGGTTGTTATAGTTCATATGAAAACTATGTTGGAATTTTGACACCATGTATTAAGTCATGCTTTTGCAAATTTATGGCTAGGCTATGAATGATATTTGGCATAATTGAAATCCGTTATTAAGTCTATCTTGTTTTAAAGGATTATATGATGACATGGCTAGGTTGGACTCAAAAATCCCCTTTTTGCAAGTTTAAAGCAAACACCATGATTAGGAATATTTATGCATAAGTATGTTTATACCATCGTTATGTGATTAGGCTTAAATCATGATTAAGTTGAATTATGCTATGTTCACGCTAGAAGTATTTTATGCCATGCTTATGTTTGACAATATGCCATGCCTATGCTAGAAGTATTTTATGCCATGCTTATGTTTGACAATATGCCATGTTTATGCTAGAAGTATTTAGGCCATGCTTATGTTTGACATTATGCCTAAATAAGAATATAGGTTCATGTTGTAGTTAAACCTATGCAAGTTTACATGCCTCGATTTATGTCACCTATGTTTTATGACCAAAATATATGTCACCACTATGCAAGTACACCAATTTCTATTATGTATCTTCCAACGTCATATGCAAGTTCATGCGCTCACTTTCCCCTCCTTGTGTATACGCCATAAGCCTCCCCTTTCGCATGGCTAAATTGGGCTTTAAAAGGCTAAGCCCAATATATATGAACGGACGTGTAAAACGGGGGAAAATAACGTTGGGTTAAAATGAATTAATGAATGAAAATATAAAATAGAAGGGCCCAAATTCAAGTATGGGTTGGGCCCGTGGTTGGTGTAATCTTTACACCATTAACTTAATAATGGGCCGCAAATATTTACATATAAATAAAGAAGAATGACAAGATATGTAAATGTAGAACATACGATGTGTTTAACCCGAGGTTGGATTGAGTTGTGATGTAAACCTGCCCGGAACCGCCCGGTTGTCCAGTAGTCACAACAATACATATCCAATGTGGGAGGTTAAACATGGAGCCCAGCAAGGACCCGAGGTTAGACTGAGTTGTGGCGTAAGACTGCCCGGAACCAACCGGCAACAGGCAGCCACAACAATACCTGTCTAATGTGAGAGGTCAGGGCCTTAATAAGACAATTAAGGCTGAGTCAGGATTGTTAGGATTAAGTGGACAAAAGACTTAATCAAAATGGAACATGCTAAACTAAACGGACTGGTGGGGTTAGGTTAGGAAACACTTAACCAACTTAGCATGTTGGCTAGAGATAGAAAACCTAGTAACGGGGGACCCTTTTCAGCAGTAACCCTAAAAGGTGTATCAGGATACCCTGAAACTAGGCAGGGTGGGGCACGATTACTGGGCTGATTGTAAGAGGTCAAAGCGACGGCGGTGGTGTAGCAGTGTAGGTTCTAACGGAGTGCGGGCGTGCACACACTCCGGCGCAGAAAAATAAAGCACTGGACACCAGTAGCATACCTTTGCACTCTAAGGTTGTGTCGGGTTGCCACTATGGGACTTGATACACCCCATGGTGGGACCAGCATAGGTAACTACAGACATCGGGGGCCGTAAGACACATGTAACTATGCGAGTAGGAGCCGATCATCATTGAATGGATCACATCACCCTGATTAGGGGGTGCAAATTGGAAACTAGTTTATATGGGTTCAGAGATTAACATGGGGTACAATAGTATATTCGACCCTAGATAACTTAACCAAGTTTATAATGTTGCCCACTTCCTGTTTACTTATCATACCCAGTTCTTTATTCATAGGCAAAGTAGTACTAGACTTACTCAGGCTTTATGTCTGACTCTATTTTTCTTTCGTCTTCTTTCTTCCGTTTCCCCCCCCAGGTCCTCAGGGAGGGAACACAGCAGCTTGACCTACCTCAACATCCAGCTTGAAGAAGAGAAATGTATTGCTTGGACTTTCCTGTTTTGAACTATGGCTTTGGACAATCCACTATGGGGCTTTTGCAGTTTACCTATGTTTTACTTATGCTTCTTTAAAAATAATGTACTCAAGACAGATTATGAAAGTGTTATGTTATGTTTTTGGAAAGGATGTTGTTGTAACACGTACTTGACTTGATGAAATAAAGTTTGTTGTTCTTCCGCTGTTTACAAATATGTGTTCTTATATCTGTCTTGTATATCTGTGACTTGTACTTATAAACCTCCACCAAAATTAGGGTATTCCCTTTTGAGAGTGACCCTAACGGAGGTGGGGTGTTTCACTTGGTATCAGAGCATAGGTTTACCAGATAAGATAAAAAGTTTTGAAAAATTATTTTCAAAAAGGAAATTTAAAGAAGCATTTTTAAAAAGAAAAATATTATTTTATTTTAAAAGGCAAAGTCCACTCCCCAAAGCCATAGGTATTATCTCTTATCCTTCGTTTTGAATCTACCCTTTTTTTTGTTTCAGCATGTCCCAAGAACTTAACTTGCCTGAAGGGGTACCCATACCTGGTTGGTTTAGACGTTTCTTAGAGGCAAGGGCCACTCAGCCAGGTCCTACCGTTCCTCCTCCTCCAGCTGAAGGGAATCATCCAGCCGCAGCAGCACCTTTTCCTCCACCTCCTCCACGGGGAAACACATTCGCTAAGATATGTAAAGATTTTAAAGCTATGGGAGGAAGGGATTTCCATGGAACTGAGTCCTTCGTAGCAGCTAGGAATTGGCTAAAAGAAACGGAGGACCTATTCATCATCTTTGAGGTAGAAGATAGACAAAAGGTACAACTAGCGGTGTGGCTATTGAAAGGCGAGGCTTCCTACTGGTGGGAAGTCACCAATGCTGAAAGACCAGTGGATACATGGGAGGACTTTAGGGCAAGGTTTGAGACTAAGTTTCTCTCAGATGCAGAAAGAAGTTTGCAGTTGGAAAAATTCTTATTTCTTAAGCAAGGAGACAAGACTGTCAGAGAGTATGTGAATCAGTTCGATGAGCTGGCTAGGTTTGGGCTTGACCTAGTCAACACCCCGCATAAGAAGGCTCTCCGTTTCGTCAAGGGGTTAAATGAGCCATTACATAGTTTGGCCATGACCCATATACCCATGGGAGCCACGTATGAAAGATTGGTGCAAATGGCATTGCTGAACGAAGAGGACAAGGGCAAGAAGGAGACAAAGGCAGAAAGCTCTCAAGGGAAGAAAGAGGGTTTGCAGCCTAAGAAGACAGACTTTAAGAAGGGCGGAAAAGGTAACAAAGAGAAGAGGAAGTGTAATTTCTGTGGCAAAGTGGGGCACTTAGTAAAGGACTGCCGGAAGAAGAAGGCTAAGGAGAATGGTGGGTGCTTTTCGTGCGGTCAGACAGGCCACAGGGCTAAGGACTGCCCAAGGAAACGAGGACAGGGGCAGGGCACTGGATCCACCCCAGGGGCACAGGTTCATGTGCTAGAAGCGCCACCATTGCAACAGCGAGGTACAAACACTTCTGTAGAAAGTGTAGTTTATCTTTACGATCACCCCGTTCGCACTTTATTTGATTCTGGAGCATCACACTCCTTTATCTCGTCTGCTTTAGTAGAATCTCTGAACCTAAAAACTAGTATGGTAGGGGACCCCTTAATTGTTTCAAACCCAATTGGGGGCCCAGCTCATTTGTCTATGATCTGTCTGGATTTGAAAATTTCTATCCTAAGTGTTGAATTTCTATGTAGTGCCTTTGTTTTGGGCTTTTCGGGGTATGGTTTGATTTTGGGTATGGATTGGCTATCCAGTAATGGGGCCATCCTTGATTGTGAGAAAAGGGTTGTTAGGCTCCTAACCCAGCTCGGTAATACTTTGGAAATTTCTTGTAATCCCTCGTATGCGGTTATGCTTAGTTATCTTGAATCGCTACATGCCTCTGTTGAAAATTTGAAATCAGTTAGAGTGGTCCGGGAATATCCGGATGTCTTTGAAGAGGTGAAGGGCTTGCCTCCGAAGCGGGAAATAGACTTCCGCATATATCTTGTAGATAATGCAAAGCCCGTTGCGTTGCCCGTTAGACATATGGCTCCACGAGAAAGGAAAGAGCTCAGTAAACAGATTAAAGAGCTTCTAGAAAAGGGGTTCATTAGGAGGAGCATTTCAGAATGGGGCGCTCCAGTGGTGTTTGCTACAAAGGCGGATGGTTCACTCCGTCTATGTGTTGACTATAGGGAGCTCAACAAGCTAACGAAAAAAAATAGGCACCCTCTCCCTAGAATTGACGATTTGTTTGACCAGCTTGTAGGAGCGTCTGTTTTCTCCCAACTCGATTTAGCAAACGGTTTTCATCAGCTTAGGGTGGCTGAAGATAGCATCGATAAAACGGCGTTCAGAACCCCAGACGGTTTCTTTGAATGGCTTGTCATGCCTTTCGGCTTGACAAATGCACCTGCATACTTCGTGGACCTGATGAGTAGGGTATTTAGAGATTTCCTCAACAAATTCGTAGTGGTCTTCGTAGATGATATCCTTATCTTCTCAAAGAGTGAAGAGGAACATGCTCAACACTTAAGGGCAATCATGGAAACTTTGCGAGTCCATCAACTAAAAGCCAAATTCTCCAAGTGCCACTTTTGGAGAGAAGAGGTGAGGTTCCTTGGGCACATAGTATCCAAACAAGGGTTAGCGGTGGACCCTGCTAAGGTAGTGGCGGTACAGGATTGGAAGACACCAAGGAATGCAACTGAGGTCCGAAGCTTTCTAGGACTAGCGGGTTTCTATCGAAAATTTATAAGGGATTTTGCGAAAATCTCAGCTCCGCTCACGAAATTGACCAAGAAGAATCTAGTGTTCAATTGGGATTTGGATTGCGAGTTTGCCTTCCAACGACTGAAAAGGGCTCTCACAACAGCCCCAGTTTTGACGCTGCCAGATGGGAGCAAGATGTTCACTGTTTATACGGATGCATGTGGGACAGGGCTAGGCGCCGTCTTAATGCAAGAGGGAAGGGTGGTAGCTTATGGCCGGAGGCAGTTGAAGGTGCACGAAAAGAACTACCCAACCCACGATCTTGAGTTAGCCGCCATCGTCTTTGCACTCAAGTCTTGGCGACACTATCTCCTAGGTGAGAAGTTCGAACTTTACACTGACCATAAATCGTTGAAATATCTTTTCTCGCAGAAAGATCTTAACTTGAGGCAACAAAGATGGATGGAGTTTCTTGCCTCGTACGATTTCGAAATCTCCTACACTCCGGGCAAAGGCAACGTAGTGGCAGACGCGTTGAGCCAGAAGAAATTGACCCTAAGCCCGTTGTTTGTTGAAAGACAAAGCCTAGAGTTTATAGCCAGCTTCGACTTTAGGCCCTCCTCCGATTTCGTACTGGGCCTGCTTGCATCTCTCGAAGTGCGCCCAACTCTAGTAGATTTAGTAGGGGCAGCACAACGCGAAGACCCTCAGCTTGTGGAAATAATTGATAGGCTAATTAGGGGTGAGACTTCAAGTCACCTCAACAGATACTCCATTGACGATAAGGGTGTACTAAGGCGAGATGGAAGACTATGCATCCCACAGACAAACGATTTAATAAAGAAGGTTCTCGAGGAAGCACATCACTCCAAGATGACGATACACCCAGGCGGGGATAAAATGTACAAAGACATAAAAAGGACTTTCTTCTGGAACGGCATGAAAAAGGACGTGGCAGAATTCGTTTCTAAGTGTATGGTGTGACAACAGGTTAAGGCGGAACAGAAAAAGCCTAGCGGACTGCTACATCCTCTGGAGGTCCCACAGTGGAAGTGGGATAGCATCTCAATGGACTTCATCGATGGGCTGCCTAGGTCTAGGAGAGGCAACACTAGTATTTGGGTAATAGTGGATAGGCTTACTAAAAGCGCCCACTTTTTACCTGTCAAAAGTAAGAGAACTGCCTCATCCCTAGCATCACTTTACCTCAAGGAAATCGTGCGACTCCATGGAATACCATCTAGCATTGTTAGTGACCGAGACCCCATCTTCACCAGTGAGTTTTGGCGGAGTCTGCAAGAAGCAGTAGGAACGCAGTTATGCTTGAGCACGGCCTATCATCCCCAAACCGACGGCCAAACAGAGAGAGTGAACAGAGTTTTGGAAGACCTCTTAAGGCTATGCGTCCTCGACTTCGGAGGGACATGGGAAGACGACCTTCCTTTGGTGGAATTTGCCTACAACAACAGCTATCAAGCAACCATCGGAATGGCGCCCTTCGAAGCTTTATACGGGAGACCGTGCCGATCGCCCACTTGTTGGTGGGAGTCCACGGATAAGCTCGTGCTTGGACCAGACATGATCCGAGAGACCTCAGAGAAAGTTGACTTAATACGAAGAAGGATGAAGACGGCCCAAGACAGACAAAAGTCCTATGCCGACAAGAGGAGGACCGACCTTGAATTCGAGGTTGGAGACAGAGTTTTTCTCAAGGTATCACCGCTAAGAAACGTTGTTCGTTTTGGAACCACAGGAAAGCTTGCACCAAGGTTCGTAGGTCCATTCCCTATTATCGAGAAGATTGGGAAAATGGCCTATAGATTAGAGCTACCCGAGAAGTTGGCTGGAGTCCACAACGTCTTTCACGTTTCACATCTCCGAAAATGTCTGCATGAGTCAGCTGAAGTGGTAGAGCCAAACATCCTCGAAGAGGCCGAAGTGGAACGCGAAGCAACCATAAGGAGAGTTCCTACCCGCATCTTAGGAACGGAAGTGAAGAGGCTACGCAACCGCGAAGTCAAGCTCGTCAAAGTTCAGTGGAGCGACGCCGAGGAAGACGCGACTTGGGAAACTGAAGCTAGAATCCGTACTGCCTACCCTTTTCTGTTCGAGGGTACATCCTTGATCTTTCTTTTCCTTAAGTTGCGCTTTTATCTATCTATCTTTTTAGGTATATTTCCTCGACCGTATCTTTTAGGTAGAAAACCTTTGATGAAAACATGTAGTTGAAACATGTTATGTATGAATGGTTGCAAGTGGTTGCAAGTGATTGCTAGTGGTTGCTCGTGGTTGCATATACACACACAATCTAGGTTTTAGATCGGCTCAGTCACTTCATATTGCATATGCATATATGTTTGTATTCGTATATGGTTGAACTTTAATGTGTTGACATGTGGATGTTGCATTTGTAATGAATGATTGTGCACTTATGTAGAATCAAGAATAGGGAAATTTGCATACATAATGGATTCATGGCACTTACATAATTCTCATTAAGGAGGTCAACTGAATCAGTAGACCGCCTGATTTTGCATTAGATAAGTACATGTACACACACACTTTGCATATGATCATGAAGCATTAGAAGTCTTTTAAGGACAATGGATGCTCGTGATTGATGAATGAGTAGATGGATTATTGGATGTTAGGATTTACATTCCTCCTAACTTGAAGATTTCGGGGACGAAATCCTTTTAAGTGGGAGAGAATGTAACACCCCGAAAATTCGATAACTGTGAAATTCATAAATTAAAGTATAATTAATTTGAAATCAAAGAACTAAGGGAAATGGGATACGCCATTGCGTTCGTCTCGGAAAAATACGCGAAATAGAGTCCGAGTTTTCGAAAAACGGAGTCCGTATGAAGAAGATATGGCCTTCGGAAGTTTTGAATTAAATTTAAAATTCAAACAGAATAAAATAATAATTTGAAATGGGGCCCAATGGGCCAGGCGGATAAAACACCCGCCTAGCCACCCAGGTCGACTGGGCTGTCGACCTGGGCTCCCCATGTCGACAGGGCTGTCGACAGCCCTATCGACAGGGGTGTCGACCTGGTCGAGCCCAGTCAACCTGGCTGGCCAGGTCTGTGTTTGGTCGAATTTCAGTGGTCTGCTTTGTCATTAGGGCTAGGTGGCGGGTTTTTATTGGTCTCTCTTCCTAATGAATGGCTATGATCTAACCTAGCAACATCAAGGGTCCTAATCAATTCCTAACCTCTATATAAACAACCCTAGACTAAACCCTAATCTATTCATTCAAATTAAGAACATAGCCGCCATGTTGCTGAGGAACGACAAAGAATAGCCGCCAACTAAAGAGAGGATTAGGAAGAAAGTTCTAAAGCCTAAAGCAATTCAAAGCAACCTAAAGCTAATCAATCCAACAAAGGAATCATATCTCTTAATTAGAGAATTCGCCGCAACCATTGTAAGTAGAGTATTACTTTGGTATAATAAACAACTGTGTTGATGTGTATGCTTGAATTGTGGCAATGGAAGTAATTCATGTTTGTGCAAAATTATGTTATTCATTATAAAGAACTACATGCGGTAGTTCTATGCAAATATACGTTTGGAATATTGCGCAAATTGTGTAATCTATGTTGAAGCTACATGTATGTAGTTAATTGAAATTCATGCAAGTTTGGGGCTTTGATATTATGCCATCATATTTTTGTGTATAAATCATTTTGCAAGTAATTGAAACAAGTTTGGTTGTTATAGTTCATATGAAAACTATGTTGGAATTTTGACACCATGTATTAAGTCATGCTTTTGCAAATTTATGGCTAGGCTATGAATGATATTTGGCATAATTGAAATCTGTTATTAAGTCTATCTTGTTTTAAAGGATTATATGATGACATGGCTAAGTTGGACTCAAAATTCCCCTTTTTGCAAGTTTAAAGCAAACACCATGATTAGGAATATTTATGCATAAGTATGTTTATACCATCGTTATGTGATTAGGCTTAAATCATGATTAAGTTGAATTATGCTATGTTCACGCTAGAAGTATTTTATGCCATACTTATGTTTGACAATATGCCATGCCTATGCTAGAAGTATTTTATGCCATGCTTATGTTTGACAATATGCCATGTTTATGCTAGAAGTATTTAGGCCATGCTTATGTTTGACATTATGCCTAAATAAGAATATAGGTTCATGTTGTAGTTAAACCTATGCAAGTTTACATGCCTCGATTTATGTCACCTATGTTTTATGACCAAAATATATGTCACCACTATGCAAGTACACCAATTTCTATTATGTATCTTCCAACGTCATATGCAAGTTCATGCGCTCACTTTCCCCTCCTTGTGTATACGCCATAAGCCTCCCCTTTCGCATGGCTAAATTGGGCTTTAAAAGGCTAAGCCCAATATATATGAACGGACGTGTAAAACGGGGGAAAATAACGTTGGGTTAAAATGAATTAATGAATGAAAATATAAAATAGAAGGGCCCAAATTCAAGTATGGGTTGGGCCCGTGGTTGGTGTAATCTTTACACCATTAACTTAATAATGGGCCGCAAATATTTACATATAAATAAAGAAGAATGACAATATATGTAAATGTAGAACATACGATGTGTTTAACCCGAGGTTGGATTGAGTTGTGATGTAAACCTGCCCGGAACCGCCCGGCTGTCCAGTAGTCACAACAATACTTATCCAATGTGGGAGGTTAAACATGGAGCCCAGCAAGGACCCGAGGTTAGACTGAGTTGTGGCGTAAGACTGCCCGGAACCAACCGGCAACAGGCAGCCACAACAATACCTGTCTAATGTGAGAGGTCAGGGCCTTAATAAGACAATTAAGGCTGAGTCAGGATTGTTAGGATTAAGTGGACAAAAGACTTAATCAAAATGGAACATGCTAAACTAAACGGACTGGTGGGGTTAGGTTAGGAAACACTTAACCAACTTAGCATGTTGGCTAGAGATAGAAAACCTAGTAACGGGGGACCCTTTTCAGCAGTAACCCTAAAAGGTGTATCAGGATACCCTGAAACTAGGCAGGGTGGGGCACGATTACTGGGCTGATTGTAAGAGGTCAAAGCGACGGTGGTGGTGTAGCAGTGTAGGTTCTAACGGAGTGCGGGCGTGCACACACTCCGGCGCAGAAAAATAAAGCACTGGACAACACTAGCATACCTTTGCACTCTAAGGTTGTGTCGGGTTGCCACTATGGGACTTGATACACCCCATGGTGGGACCAGCATAGGTAACTACAGACATCGGGGGCCGTAAGACACATGTAACTATGCGAGTAGGAGCCGATCATCATTGAATGGATCACATCACCCTGATTAGGGGGTGCAAATTGGAAACTAGTTTATATGGGTTCAGAGATTAACATGGGGTACGATAGTATATTCGACCCTAGATAACTTAACCAAGTTTATAATGTTGCCCACTTCCTGTTTACTTATCATACCCAGTTCTTTATTCATAGGCAAAGTAGTACTAGACTTACTCAGGCTTTATGTCTGACTCTATTTTTCTTTCGTCTTCTTTCTTCCGTTTCCCCCTCAGGTCCTCAGGGAGGGAACACAGCAGCTTGACCTACCTCAACATCCAGCTTGAAGAAGAGAAATGTATTGCTTGGACTTTCCTGTTTTGAACTATGGCTTTGGACAATCCACTATGGGGCTTTTGCAGTTTACCTATGTTTTACTTATGCTTCTTTAAAAATAATGTACTCAAGACATATTATGAAAGTGTTATGTTATGTTTTTGGAAAGGATGTTGTTGTAACACGTACTTGACTTGATGAAATAAAGTTTGTTGTTCTTCCGCTGTTTACAAATATGTGTTCTTATATCTGTCTTGTATATCTGTGACTTGTACTTATAAACCTCCACCAAAATTAGGGCATTCCCTTTTGAGAGTGACCCTAACGGAGGTGGGGTGTTTCATATCCAGAAAGAACCAGCTAAACCTGAATACAAGGCTGCCCGTGCAGAAAAAGGGGCACCCGAGTTTGAGAGTGAAACAAACTACGAGTCAGTCATGGGACTGGTATGAGAAATCCACTCAACACATATATAATTGGCTAATCACAGGACCACGCCACTTTCGTGGAACGGGTTTACTCCATTGGATTGCCAGTGCTTTAAAACAAATCTTTCTTTTAAACATCGCTATGCTTTTTATAAAAATGAAGCCGTTATAAGACTCAGTTCCCATCACACAATGCAACGCAAACCGGAGGATAGAGTTTTTACCTTATAACGGCCAAGATATGCTTGATACGAATAAAACAAAGGCATTTGATATTATTGCTAGTGTTTATATGTTTTGAAAACAATTTCAAATCATAACTATCAATCATAGACGGCATTAATGCCCCATACCACTATGTCACCATATATAGGTATACAATCAAAACCGCATGATGTCGTATTTGGAAATTGGATTTCCGTCATGAACCAAGGCAAAAGATAGTCCTTACCGAATTCGAGACAATCTAGCCCATGTCTCCGGAACAGCCGCAACTGCCCCTTGGAGCGACAGGGCCGGTCCACACGGAGTGGATTATAGTGCCTGAACAATACGTTCCTCCGCCCTTTGGGGCGTAAATGAGCCAACGAATGACTCCATCGGACCCGGATCGTCCGACCAAACCGAGGCGCCTCGCAACAGCAACAACCACATAGGTGAAAAATATATAAATGTCAGGGCTGGTAGGTCACTGACACCACCCTAGCTAGAAAGGAACGCATGCCCTCCCTGAGGTCCTTCTCCCGTTTTAGGTTCATACCGGGGTGTGAGGCTCGCGAATTCACGTTATACACAAAGCTACGCCACGCAGGCGGTGCTTTGGTCATCACCACAAGACTTTGCTTTTCAACAGAAGCCCTGATCACTGCATCTTAGCATGCCACACAGGCAATTCATGCCATGCGACTGATGTCCATCGATATACAACCTCTGAGCTCGTGCGTCTCAGAGAAGGGCGTTAAGGAAAAGAATAAATTCTCCGCCGCCAAACAGATGTATATTTAACAGAAATCAATCAACACAGAATAAACTCCAATGTCAGACACACAGTCCATTTACAAGTCCGTTCTGGGTCTGAACGAAACCGGAGGCACTAAATACCTCGCAAACCCTTCGATCAACACGTACGTCTGAACGATCACCACTCATTATCCATATTTCGGGATGCCTCCCAATCAAGACCTCGGTTACAGTCCAAACGAGGTGAAGATCTCCGGTCTTCGACCATCGTCTTCATCTTCGAATTTCAATCGTCGGTCAATTATTCGAAATGAGAATTAACTCGGCCTTTTCAAATAATTCACGTATATTTAGAATTTCAATTCGATTTATTTCAATGGTTAAATTATTCGACAACACTAATTTTGTTCTTTAATGTAATTTTCACACCAAACACATTCAACCATCAAATATCACATAAATCAAGCAAATTCAGTTTATTTCCATTCCATATCGCTTATGATATTTTATAACTATTTATCGCTATTTTTATTTATTTTAAAATAGCTAATATATTCAAAACGACGCTTCGGGCCATAAGGCGGCCGTGGCGCTGTTTTTCTTCAGATTTTATTTACACATATCTGAAAATCTAACCGTTGGATCTTCACAAAATTTACATCATTAGAAAGGTCTTTTCAAAACGAATCCAACGGTTCCAGTTTCGGGAAAATCCGACGGTCGGATCTCCCGGTACAATCGTTTGAAGTTTCGATTCCAAAATACGAACTGCAGCGTCGTTATTCGATTAAATATAATTCTATTTATATTTATATATAAATATAATCGATTCTGGCGCTGTTTTTCTTCAAATTTGAATTAAACATTCCAGACAATCCAACCGTTGGATTTTTACAAGGTTGGTGCCGTTGGAAAGATTATTCCAAGGCGAACCCGACGGTTGAGGTTTCGGGAAAATCCAATGGTCGGATTTCCCGTACTAGTCGTTTGAAATCACGGTTTCAAAATACGAACTGCACGGCTTCGTTTCGTTTTAATTTTATTTATATTTATATAGTTATATAAATATAGTTCATTCAATGATTTCTATATCGTTTTCACTTCAAATATGTTTCTAACTCCTTAAATTTTGGAAAAATTTCGCAATAACCTCCCCTGCACCGGGAGCATCGGGAAATCGCAAATAGCGTTCCCGGTCCTTCTAATCTCAAAAAGAAAAAGAAAAAGCCAAGCGGCTAGCCAACAGGCTCAAAATCATCACCCAAACAAATCAGTAAATGTGTACCTATTTGTCGGGCACAAAATTTTATTCCTCTTCTCTAGCCCCTTTGCTATAACCTGTTCAATGAATATGCATGTACATATATATACAGTTCATATCATTTTTCATTTTCTATTCGACTTCATATTTGATTTCTATTTGGTTTAAAAACACCATTCATTCTAATGTTACATAAATAGGTGCAAATCATTTCATTAGCTAATTAATGAATATTTCAACTCATATATGTTTATTTTGAACAAGTGGCTATTTTTAACACTTCACATTTCAACGATTTATGCATACAATAAAAATGTGATTTTTATTGTAAAACAATTCATTTCAAAACACTATTCTTCTATATAGTTCAAGTTGGTGATAAAAATGGGATTTTTATCATAAAACAATTTATTTCAAAATATGAATACCATTCAACACATGAATTTCTAAACAACGAATGAATATCAATTCAACACATGAATGTTTTCTATAGTTTTTATATATAGATAAAAATGTGATTTTTATTATCGAACAATTTATTTCAAAATATGAATACCATTCAACACATGAATTTCTAAACAACGAATGAATATCAATTCAACACATGAATGTTTTCTATAGTTTTTATATATAGATAAAAATGTGATTTTTATTTATCGAACAATTTATTTCAAAATATGAATACCATTCAACACATGAATTTCTAAACAACGAATGAATATCAATTCAACACATGAATTTTTTCTATACAATGAATAAATATAGTTTAAGCATATGAAAATAATTTAAACACACAAATATTATTCAAAATTTCGGCAGCATAACGGCAGGGTAGTTACACCGGCACCGTCCCTAGTACGGCTCCTCGCTGTACCTTAAAACCTCGCGGTTTTTGACAATGGGGATCATGCATCTAGTTCGCACGCAGGCGGCATGTATATATTTATTTCATTTCCACAAACTAATCCTATGTGGTTTCAACCAAATATTTCACAACCACCAATGGGTATTTTTCAACCGCAATCAACCAATATCAATCACAAACAATCCCAAACAATCATTCAATTTTCACAACAATTTCAACCAATAAATATCGTCCATGGTTTGTGGACGAGGGGGCGTATATATATATATAGATATATATTTATAGATAGCAATTCACTTTCATTTCACACATGATATAATATTTTCAAATCAGAAATCTCACCAATAGCTATCCAACTTCTCGACACTTCCTAATAGAAATCTTCGCCTATTTGTCGCTTTCGCCCGTATTCTCTACATATGTAAAAATCGAATTTTTACTATGTTATTCAATATATAAAAATATGATTTCTACTTCGACTTTCAATATATAAAAATCTGATTTCTACTTCGACTTTCAATATATAAAAATCTGATTTTTACTTTTACTTTCAATATATAAAAATCTGGTTTTTCCTTTTACTTTCAAAATATAAAAAAAATCTGATTTTTTCCTTTAAAACAAAATCGGTTTTTATAGCTTTTTAAAATCAGTTTTAAAATCATTTACAAAATTCGGTTTTTAACTTTGAATAAAAATCAGTTTTTATTTCGTAAAAAAATCAGTTTAAAATTCTTTTCAAAAATCTGTTTTAAAACCTTTCTTAAAATCAGTTTTTATTTGCTTATAAAATCAGTTTTTACTTTATATAAAAATAAAAGTTTTTCTTTGCTTTTAAAATCAGTTTTTCTTTTTATTCCTTTTTAAAAATCAGGTTAAAAATCTTTTAAAAATCTGGTTAAAAATCCTTTTTAAAAAAATCAGTTTAAAACCCTAATAAAAATCATTTTTTTTTCCTTTCAAGAGAATCGGTTTTTAAATACATAAAAATAAATTAACAAAACAAACAAAAACTTACAGAGGGGGGGGGGGTTTCGCAGATCGTCGGAGGCAGGAGGCAGCTCGGGGTTCGCCGAACTGGGGGAGGGTTTCGTGAATCGAGCTGTTGCGATGCTCCAGGGGCTCGTGGGTCCTGCGAAGCGGCGGAGGGAGAGGGGTGTGGAAGCGGTAGGCTTGGAGGAAGAACAGGCGGAGGCGGGGGGGGGGGGGGGGGGGTTTCTCTGATCGTCGGAGGCAGTCGATTTCCGTCTTCGACGGGTTTTTTTTTTTTTTTTTCTGTATAAATGAATTCGGGGGGGGGGGGGCGAGGTATTGGAGGGAAAAGTATATTTTTTTTTATTATTATTTAATTATTATATTTTGCAAAAAGGTTGACTTTTACATATGACCTCGAAACGAGGCCCACCGCCTGTCGCCCATAGCGTTTTACCCCCATTCCGAACACAATGGGATATGTATCGCAAGCTGATTTGATCGTTACAATCAGTTTCTTTTTGAATTTTCATTTAAATCTCTATATTGAATTTTAAACGCACATTTCAAATTACCGGGGTCACATACTAACTAGAAAAATTCCAATAAATATTTTCTAGCTTCGTATTGACGATACGGTCCTAACAAAACTAGTTTCGTCGAATTCTGAGACCGTTTGAAAAATGGCCAATTTCCAGTCGATTAAAATCAACGGAAACTGGTCAAACGCGTTTTCCTTTGCCACACTCACATATTGATTCGAAAAATTATGAAATTTGGAATCTAACAATAACTTGACACTGCGGATCTAACAAAAGTGGTTTCATCCAAATCCGAGGTCGTTTGCAAAATGTTCAATTTTAAGGGCCTGAATTCCATAACGACTATTCAATATTTCCAACTGGACATATCTTTTGATTCCCACTATCAAATTTCGATTGGTCAGATTCGTTAGAAAGATATTATCAATTAGATTCCATTATTTTTGGTTTCACTAAAATCCGGATTGTTTTGCACCCGGTATATTCAATTGAAGTTTGAAATCGAATTATCGAACTACCGCGCCAAATTTCAATTCTATATATAATTATAATTAATTATATTCGTTTTCAATCGTCGATTCGAACTCAGATTTCATCGCCATCATTTAAAATATTTATTTTAAATATTTAAAATCCATTATTTTAGCCAATTTAAAATTTTTAAATTGGTTCAGATTTTCTGGGTCGTTACAATAGCCCCCACTTAAAACTTTTCGTCCCCGAAAAGGAACAAAGTCGAAAGTGGTTTGATAAATCCATAATCATACAACACAATAACCAATTTGTTTCTAACCTTTCGAAAATATACTAATCAAATTCTATATTCTTTAAAAATCATTCAGACTATATAATCAAAAGCGCACATCTATGAAAAGAAAATAGCAACAGAATAGAGAATTGAATGGTAATGCAAAGTATGGTAATTGTACCTTGCACCGGAGTCAATCAGAGATATCTACTCGGCATCTAGGATAAGCTTTCTGAATGCTCTCCTCAGTTTCCCAAGTACAATCTCGCGGATCTCCACTCCATTGCACTTTGACTAAGTGAACCTTCTTGTTTCTCAGCTCTTTGGTTTCTTTGCCGATGATCTTTAGCGGCTCTCGCCTCACAGCTAATTCTGGAGTAATTTCAATATCCTGCTGAGCTGCTTCTTCCACGATCAAGTCTGGATCATGAACGTGCTTTCGAAGTTGAGATATATGAAATACATCATGAACTCCAGGCAACCAATCAGGAAGTTTGACCCTATAAGCGAGAGTTCCGATCCGTTCCAGAATAGGAAACGGACCAATGAATTTGGGTGCCAACTTTCCAGTTTTACCGAACCTGATAACTCCTCTCATCGGCGATACTTTCAAATATACATAGTCGCCAACTTCAAAGGATATATCTCTTCTTCTTTTATCGGCATAGCTCTTTTGTCGGCTTTGAGCGGCGAGTAACCGCTTTTTAATAAAATCGACTTTGTCGGCAGCTTCTCGAATCATATCGGGACCCAACACAAGTCTATTTCCAGGCTCTACCCAACAAGCAGGAGATCGGCAAGGTCTACCATATAATGCTTCGAATGGCGACATTGTCAGACTCGCCTGGTAGCTGTTGTTATAAGAGAATTCAGCCAAATGCAGATGGTCTTCCCATGATCCACCGAAATCTATAACACAAGCCCGCAATAGATCTTCTAAAATACGATTCACCCTCTTAGTCTGACCGTCTGTCTGAGGATGATAAGCGGTGCTTAAGTTTAACTTCGTTCCTAGCTCGACTTGAAATGCTTCCCAGAATTTACTAGTGAATATTGTATCTCTATCACTGACTATACTGAGCGGCACTCCATGTAGTCTAACTATTTCCCTGAAGTATATCTGCGCCAGACTCTGAGCAGTTATGTTTGATTTGACAGGTATAAAATGGGCGGTCTTCGTGAAGCGATCTACGATCACCCAAATACTGTCATTTCCCTTTCTGGTTCTGGGCAAACCATCAATGAAATCCATAGAAATATGTTCCCACTTCCAGCCAGGAACTTCTAGCGGTTGTAATAATCCAGCCAATTTCTGTTGGTCACTCTTGACTAGCTGGCAAGTAGGGCATCGACTAACATATATTGAAACGTCTCTTTTCATAGCCTTCCACCAGAATGTTCTTTTGAGATTGTTATACATTTTGGCCACGCCAGGATGGATACTCAGCTTGGACTTGTGACACTCGTCTAACACTTCCCTTTTTAACTCTGGGATGTCAGGAACACAAATCCTTCCTTTTAATCTCAAGGTCTCGTCGTTATCTATTTGAAAACACGAGGGTTCGCCTTTCTGAATCCTTTTGATCATATCTTTTATAAAGTTATCCTCCTTCTGAAGAATAGATATTTTGTCAATCAAGGAAGTCGTGATAATAAAGCTGGCGATCATTACATTCTTTCTGCTCAGCGCATCGGCCACGACATTGGCTTTCCCTGGAGTATATATAATTTCGAAGTCATATGCTGCAAGAAACTCCAGCCAACGTTGCTGTCTCAGATTTAAGTCCTTCTGAGTGAACAGATACTTTAATGACTGGTGATCTGTAAACAGTTCAAATCTCTCGCCCAGAAGATAGTGTCTCCAGATTTTCAAAGAGAATATGATAGCCAATAACTCAAGATCATGAGTTACATAGTTTTTCTCGTGCGACTTCAGTTGACGGCTAGCATAAGCAATTACTTGGCCTCTTTGCATTAACACTGCGCCAAGGCCCTCTCTAGAAGCATCAGTCCAGACTTTTAAATCCTGGTTGCCATCAATGATGGTTAACACTGGAGCTGTCGTTAATCTCAACTTCAGCTCTTCGAAAGCCTCCTCACTCTCTTGAGTCCATTTGAATTTAGAATGCTTCTTTGTAAGCTTCGTTAAGTGGCCAGATATCTTCGAAAAGTCTTTAACGAACTTCCGATAATAGCTAGCCAATCCCAGAAAACTGCGGACTTCAGTGGGGGTACTGGGCTGTTTCCAATTCTGAATGGCTGTGATTTTACTTGGATCCACAGCGATTCCTTCTTTCGATACCACATGGCCCAGAAATTTTACTTCATCTTGCCAGAAGATACATTTGGAAAATTTGGCTTTTAATACATTCCTTCTGAGGATTTCTAGAACCTGTTCCAGATGTTTTTCATGTTCGGCCTTTGATTTAGAGAAGATTAGAATATCGTCAATAAAAACCAGAACAAATTTATTCAAAACTCCTCTGAAAACTCTGTTCATCAGATCGACGAAGTAAGCTGGAGCGTTACATAAGCCGAACGACATTACTAACCACTCGTAGAATAAGTCGGGGCCTCTGAACGTTGTCATTGGAACACACTCTTCGGCAATCCAAAGTTGATGGAAACCTGTAGCTAGGTCCATCCTTGAGAATACTTGTGCGCCATTTAAACGATCTAACAAATTATCAATCCGCGGCAATGGATACTTGTTCTTTATTGTCTGTTTGTTCAGATCACGATAATCCACACATAGTCGTAGAGTACCGTCAGATTTTGGGACAAATACCACTACTGCACCCCAATCAGAGAAACTAGGTCTGATTAGACCCTTCCATACTAGCTGTCGTGTTTGATTGTCTAATTCCTCCTTCTCTTTCAAGGACATTCTTCGAATAGCGTGAACTACTGGCCTTGCATTGGGAATTAAAGCAATCTTGAAATCTATTTCTCTCTGCGGAGGTAAGCGAACAACTTCTTCGAACACATCCGCATAGTTCTTGACGACAGGAATGTCTTTGATGAGGTCGGGAATATTCTCTGTGACTTCAGGAATATTTTCTATTTGGGCTGGAGAAACATCGAGAGCTGACCAGAAATCTTTTCTATTCGAAGTCGGGCCTTCACAAGGTATGGTTATATAATTTCCCAAATGTGCCTTTGCCTTTACAACTCTCTCGGCGCATCTAACCTCCGCTTCATATTTGGTTAGCCAATCCAATCCCAGAATAAGATCGAATTCATTAAAATTCATGACGATAGAGATTATAGGGAATTTATAGCAAGAAAAAGAGACAGGTACTGCACAAATCCAACTGAGATTGATAGAGCCTCCCACTGGATTTTGGACAGTCATTGGCTCTTTGAGCTTCTTCAAGTTCAAATCTAGCTTCTTAGCGGCACTCTTTGAAATAAAGCTTCGCGACGCGCCTGTGTCAAACAATACTTTAACTGGAATGTTTTTGACAGTAAGCGTGCCTTCTAAAACATCAGATCTTCCCTCATTATCTGAGGGTGCTGAGGTTTCTACTACTTCATTTATTTGAGCCTCCCTGGTTGCCTTTAACAGCCGGCAATCCTGTCTTACATGTCCAAACCGATGGCAAATGCTGCATTCTCTAGTCTCTTGAAACTTCTTCTTTGACTTCGGTTCACTCTTCTTTAGTTTCTTTAAAGATCTGCATTTTCCTTGCAAATGCCCTTGCTTATGGCAATTATTGCATGTGGCGGTCGTTACTAGTTCTTTTCCGGATCTGGCCCTTTTTCGGTTTGCCTTGGGCTTCTTACTGGCTTCAGGAATATCAGTTTCCGACTCTGGTATGTCACTAGAACTGACTTCTTCTTCGTCGCGTAACATTCCTTTCTTATGAAGATCTTCATATTGATAAGCCATATAAATCATTTCTGAAAAAGGAAGCTTCACATGCCCCAATACTTTATTCTGGTATTTCCTTTGAAGCCCGTGAATAAATCTCATATTTTTACTCTTCGGATTTTGAATTAGATGAGGAGCAAAGTGAGAAAGTTCATTGAATTTCTTACGATATTCGGGAATGGTCATGTCTCCTTGTATCAGATAAGAAAATTCATCGCATAATCTCTCGGTTGCTTCGGGAGGAGTAAATCTTTCCAAGAAAATAACTTTGAATCTATCCCAGGTGATATCACCTTCTGGATTATCTTTAATAACAGAATCCCACCAAAACAAAGCTTCTTCTTTGAGTGCCCAAGACGCTAGTAACCTTTTCTGATCGTCTATCAGCTTTAAACCCTCAAAGATCCTTTCTGCAGAACGAATCCAAGCTTGTGTTTCCATAATGGGCTCCTTGCCTAAGAATGGCGATCCACCAAGATTTCGAAATCTCTTGTATAGAACTTATATATTGGATTCTGGCTGCGGGAGCACAACTGGCTCATTAGCTGGTCGAGCCATACGATTACTTCTTCTGTTCCTGACACTCATTTTCTAGTTCTTCTGCAAATAGCAGATCAAGTGTCAGGTCACAGAAAAGGTATTTTAAAATATAGAGACAAATACTTGAAGTGTAAATGTGTCTATCGAAGTGTAATTTCTTTCTGCTTTACTCATACTAGGATATTACTGATCCTATCTGTATTGAGTTACCCGCCCTAGAACACTACTGGTTCCATTTCTGACGAGTTCGTTCAAATGTTATATTCCAGAACTAAGCTTAACCAAAGCTCTGATACCACGATGAGACGACCCGAATTCCCGTTCTCACGGAAACAAGGTTATCTTTGGAATATAACACAGAAACAGATAATAGCAGAACAGAATTAAATAAATACACCAGAATGAACAACAAAATATACTGGATAAAAGTAATCATCAGAGTTACACAGTATACAGGATCTTACTTAGTACAAATACAGTTCAGCTATACATAAATGTCTACAGCGGAAATAAACAAAATATGTACAATAGGAGCTGAACAGCATAAAGGAAATAAATGATAGAATCCATCTTCAGCTCCAGCTATCCAGAAAGAACCAGCTAAACCTGAATACAAGGCTGCCCGTGCAGAAAAAGGGGCACCCGAGTTTGAGAGTGAAACAAACTACGAGTCAGTCATGGGACTGGTATGAGAAATCCACTCAACACATATATAATTGGCTAATCACAGGACCACGCCACTTTCGTGGAACGGGTTTACTCCATTGGATTGCCAGTGCTTTAAAACAAATCTTTCTTTTAAACATCGCTATGCTTTTTATAAAAATGAAGCCGTTATAAGACTCAGTTCCCATCACACAATGCAACGCAAACCGGAGGATAGAGTTTTTACCTTATAACGGCCAAGATATGCTTGATACAAATAAAACAAAGGCATTTGATATTATTGCTAGTGTTTATATGTTTTGAAAACAATTTCAAATCATAACTATCAATCATAGATGGCATTAATGCCCCATACCACTATGTCGCCATATATAGGTATACAATCAAAACCGCATGATGTCGTATTTGGAAATTGGATTTCCGTCATGAACCAAGGCAAAAGATAGTCCTTACCGAATTCGAGACAATCTAGCCCATGTCTCCGGAACAGCCGCAACTGCCCCTTGGAGCGACAGGGCCGGTCCACACGGAGTGGATTATAGTGCCTGAACAATACGTTCCTCCGCCCTTTGGGGCGTAAATGAGCCAACGAATGACTCCATCGGACCCGGATCGTCCGACCAAACCGAGGCGCCTCGCAACAGCAACAACCACATAGGTGAAAAATATATAAATGTCAGGGCTGGTAGGTCACTGACACCACCCTAGCTAGAAAGGAACGCATGCCCTCCCTGAGGTCCTTTTCCCGTTTTAGGTTCATACCGGGGTGTGAGGCTCGCGAATTCACGTTATACACAAAGCTATGCCACGTAGGCGGTGCTTTGGTCATCACCACAAGACTTTGCTTTTCAACAGAAGCCCTGATCACTGCATCTTAGCATGCCACACAGGCAATTCATGCCATGCGACTGATGTCCATCGATATACAACCTCTGAGCTCGTGTGTCTCAGAGAAGGGCGTTAAGCAAAAGAATAAATTCTCCGCCGCCAAACAGATGTATATTTAACAGAAATCAATCAACACAGAATAAACTCCAATGTCAGACACACAGTCCATTTACAAGTCCGTTCTGGGTCTGAACGAAACCGGAGGCACTAAATACCTCGCAAACCCTTCGATCAACACGTACGTCTGAACGATCACCACTCATTATCCATATTTCGGGATGCCTCCCAATCAGGACCTCGGTTACCATCCAAACGAGGTGAAGATCTCCGGTCTTCGACCATCGTCTTCATCTTCGAATTTCAATCGTCGGTCAATTATTCGAAATGAGAATTAACTCGGCCTTTTCAAATAATTCACGTATATTTAGAATTTCAATTCGATTTATTTCAATGGTTAAATTATTCGACAACACTAATTTTGTTCTTTAATGTAATTTTCACACCAAACACATTCAACCATCAAATATCACATAAATCAAGCAAATTGAGTTTATTTCCATTCCATATCGCTTATGATATTTTATAACTATTTATCGCTATTTTTATTTATTTTAAAATAGCTAATATATTCAAAACGACGCTTCGGGCCATAAGGCGGCCGTGGCGCTGTTTTTCTTCAGATTTGATTTACACATATCTGAAAATCTAACCGTTGGATCTTCACAAAATTTACATCATTAGAAAGGTCTTTTCAAAACGAATCCAACGGTTCCAGTTTCGGGAAAATCCGACGGTCGGATCTCCCGGTACAATCGTTTGAAGTTTCGATTCCAAAATACGAACTGCAGCGTCGTTATTCGATTAAATATAATTCTATTTATATTTATATATAAATATAATCGATTCTGGCGCTGTTTTTCTTCAAATTTGAATTAAACATTCCAGACAATCCAACCGTTGGATTTTTACAAGGTTGGTGCCGTTGGAAAGATTATTCCAAGGCGAACCCGACGGTTGAGGTTTCGGGAAAATCCAATGGTCGGATTTCCCGTACTAGTCGTTTGAAATCACGGTTTCAAAATACGAACTGCACGGCTTCGTTTCGTTTCAATTTTATTTATATTTATATAGTTATATAAATATAGTTCATTCAATGATTTCTATATCGTTTTCACTTCAAATATTTTTCTAACTCCTTAAATTTTGGAAAAATTTCGCCATAACCTCCCCTGCACCGGGAGCATCGGGAAATCGCAAATAGCGTTCCCGGTCCTTCTAATCTCAAAAAGAAAAAGAAAAAGCCAAGCGGCTAGCCAACAGGCTCAAAATCATCACCCAAACAAATCAGTAAATGTGTACCTATTTGTCGGGCACAAAATTTTATTCCTCTTCTCTAGCCCCTTTGCTATAACCTGTTCAATGAATATGCATGTACATATATATACAGTTCATATCATTTTTCATTTTCTATTCGACTTCATATTTGATTTCTATTTGGTTTAAAAACACCATTCATTCTAATGTTACATAAATAGGTGCAAATCATTTCATTAGCTAATTAATGAATATTTCAACTCATATATGTTTATTTTGAACAAGTGGCTATTTTTAACACTTCACATTTCAACGATTTATGCATACAATAAAAATGTGATTTTTATTGTAAAACAATTCATTTCAAAACACTATTCTTCTATATAGTTCAAGTTGGTGATAAAAATGGGATTTTTATCATAAAACAATTTATTTCAAAATATGAATACCATTCAACACATGAATTTCTAAACAACGAATGAATATCAATTCAACACATGAATGTTTTCTATAGTTTTTATATATAGATAAAAATGTGATTTTTATTATCGAACAATTTATTTCAAAATATGAATACCATTCAACACATGAATTTCTAAACAACGAATGAATATCAATTCAACACATGAATGTTTTCTATAGTTTTTATATATAGATAAAAATGTGATTTTTATTTATCGAACAATTTATTTCAAAATATGAATACCATTCAACACATGAATTTCTAAACAACGAATGAATATCAATTCAACACATGAATGTTTTCTATACAATGAATAAGTATAGTTTAAGCGTATGAAAATAATTCAAACACACAAATATTATTCAAAATTTCGGCAGCATAACGGCAGGGTAGTTACACCGGCACCGTCCCTAGTACGGCTCCTCGCTCTACCTTAAAACCTCGCGGTTTTTGACAATGGGGATCATGCATCTAGTTCGCACGCAGGCGGCATGTATATATTTATTTCATTTCCACAAACTAATCCTATGTGGTTTCAACCAAATATTTCACAACCACCAATGGGTATTTTTCAACCGCAATCAACCAATATCAATCACAAACAATCCCAAACAATCATTCAATTTTCACAACAATTTCAACCAATAAATATCGTCCATGGTTTGTGGACGAGGGGGCGTATATATATATATATATAGATATATATTTATAGATAGCAATTCACTTTCATTTCACACATGATATAATATTTTCAAATCAGAAATCTCACCAATAGCTATCCAACTTCTCGACACTTCCTAATAGAAATCTTCGCCTATTTGTCGCTTTCGCCCGTATTCTCTACATATGTAAAAATCGAATTTTTACTATGTTATTCAATATATAAAAATATGATTTCTACTTCGACTTTCAATATATAAAAATCTGATTTCTACTTCGACTTTCAATATATAAAAATCTGATTTTTACTTTTACTTTCAATATATAAAAATCTGGTTTTTCCTTTTACTTTCAAAATATAAAAAAAATCTGATTTTTTCCTTTAAAACAAAATCGGTTTTTATAGCTTTTTAAAATCAGTTTTAAAATCATTTACAAAATTCGGTTTTTAACTTTGAATAAAAATCAGTTTTTATTTCGTAAAAAAATCAGTTTAAAATTCTTTTCAAAAATCTGTTTTAAAACCTTTCTTAAAATCAGTTTTTATTTGCTTATAAAATCAGTTTTTACTTTATATAAAAATAAAAGTTTTTCTTTGCTTTTAAAATCAGTTTTTCTTTTTATTCCTTTTTAAAAATCAGGTTAAAAATCTTTTAAAAATCTGGTTAAAAATCCTTTTTAAAAAAATCAGTTTAAAACCCTAATAAAAATCATTTTTTTTTCCTTTCAAGAGAATCGGTTTTTAAATACATAAAAATAAATTAACAAAACAAACAAAAACTTACAGAGGGGGGGGGGTTTCGCAGATCGTCGGAGGCAGGAGGCAGCTCGGGGTTCGCCGAACTGGGGGAGGGTTTCGTGAATCGAGCTGTTGCGATGCTCCAGGGGCTCGTGGGTCCTGCGAAGCGGCGGAGGGAGAGGGGTGTGGAAGCGGTAGGCTTGGAGGAAGAACAGGCGGAGGCGGGGGGGGGGGGGGTTCTCTGATCGTCGGAGGCAGTCGATTTCCGTCTTTGACGGGTTTTTTTTTTTTTATTTCTGTATAAATGAATTCGGGGGGGGGGGGCGAGGTATAAGAGGGAAAAGTATATTTTTTTTATTATTATTTAATTATTATATTTTGCAAAAAGGTTGACTTTTACATATGACCTCGAAACGAGGCCCACCGCCTGTCGCCCATAGCATTTTACCCCCATTCCGAACACAATGGGATATGTATCGCAAGCTGATTTGATCGTTACAATCAGTTTCTTTTTGAATTTTAATTTAAATCTCTATATTGAATTTTAAATGCACATTTCAAATTACCGGGGTCACATACTAACTAGAAAAATTCCAAAAAAATATTTTCTAGCTTCGTATTGACGATACGGTCCTAACAAAACTAGTTTCGTCGAATTCTGAGACCGTTTGAAAAATGGCCAATTTCCAGTCGATTAAAATCAACGGAAACTGGTCAAACGCGTTTTCCTTTGCCACGCTCACATATTGATTCGAAAAATTATGAAATTTGGAATCTAACAATAACTTGACACTGCGGATCTAACAAAAGTGGTTTCATCCAAATCCGAGGTCGTTTGCAAAATGTTCAATTTTAAGGGCCTGAATTCCATAGCGACTATTCAGTATTTCCAACTGGACATATCTTTTGATTCCCGCTATCAAATTTCGATTGGTCGGATTCGTTAGAAAGATATTATCAATTAGATTCCATTATTTTTGGTTTCACTAAAATCCCGATTGTTTTGCACCCGGTATATTCAATTGAAGTTTGAAATTGAATTATCGAACTACCGCGCCATTTTCAATTCTATATATAATTATAATTAATTATATTCATTTTCAATCGTTGATTCGAACTCAGATTTCATCGCCATCATTTAAAATATTTATTTTAAATATTTAAAATCCATTATTTTAGCCAATTTAAAATTTTTAAATTGGTTCAGATTTTCTGGGTCGTTACAATAAATCTTCAACCTCGTCACACAAGCTCCAAATGCTTATGTGGTATATGATGAAGTATGCTTATCTTCAAAAAGTAGCCATGTAGTGTAGTTCAAAATTAATTGTTACTATCCTATGGCGCCGTTTTTTATTACACGTAGAATAACCAGCACTCCGCATTGAATGGCATTCACAGGAGTTGATATAATAATAAAAGTGCGCATCCAACTCATTAAGGTTTACCTATTTGTCGGGCACAGAAATAAAATCTTTACTCAACAGCTAATCCATTTACCTGTCGAAACATATATAATGCACATGTATATATATCTATCTATTCTCTAATCAGTTCAATGTGTGATTTAATCAAATAAATCCTACCATTCATTCTCTTATTGATTAGATTAACTATCTATCGTTCTAATAATTTAATTAATCAAATCCACAATCACAGAACACAAGCAACAATCAATTTGTTTTTAACTTTACAAAACCATACTAATTAATTCATATATTCTTTTGAATTAATCAGACTATATAATTAAAAAGTTTACATCAATGCAAAGAAAACAACAACAAAGTGGAGAACATAACGGAAATGCAAAATATGGTAAATGTACCTTGCACCAGAGTCAATCATAGATATCCACCCTGCACTTAGGATAGGCTTTCTTAATGCTTTCCTATGTTTCCCAAGTACAATCTCGCGGATCTCCACTCTATTGCACTTTGACTAAGTGCAACTTTTTGTTCCTCAGCTCTTTGGTCTCTTTGCCAATTATTTTTTGCGGCTCTCTTCTCACAGCAAATTCTGGAGTGATTTCTATATCCTGTTGCGCTGCTTCTTCCACGATCAAGTCTGGATCATGAATGTTCTTTCGAAGTTGAGATACGTGAAATACATCATGCACTCCAAGCAACCAATTAGGCAATTGAACCTTATATGCGAGAGTTCCAACCCGTTCTAGAATAGGAAACGGACCAATGAATTTGGGCGCCAATTTCCCTGTTTTACCGAATCGGATGACTCCTCTCATCGGGGATACCTTCAAATATACATAATCGCCGACAGCAAATGTTATATCTCTTCTTCTCTTATCTGCATAGCTTTTCTGTCGGCTTTGGGCGGCTAATAATCATTTCTTAACGAAATCGACTTTATCTGTAGCATCACGAATCATATCTGGCCCTAATACAAGTCTGTTATCAGGTTCAACCCAACAAGCAGGGGATCAGCACGGTCTACCAAACAATACTTCGAATGGAGACATTTTCAAGCTCGCCTGGTAGCTGTTATTATATGAGAATTCAACCAAATGTAAATGGTCTTCCCATGATCCGCCAAAATCAATAATACAAGCCCGCAATAGATCTTAGAGAATATGATTCACCCTCTCAGTTTGACAATCTGTTTGAGGATGATAAGCGGTGCTTAGGTTCAGTTTCGTTCCCAATTCTGCTTGGAATGCTTCCTAGAATTTACTATCAAAAATCGGGTCACGATCACTAACGATGCTCATGGGAACTCCGTGCAATTTAACAATTTCTTTGAAATAAACCTGCGCCAGACTTTGAGCAGTTCTATTCGATTTGACAGGTATGAAATGAGCGGCCTTCGTAAATCGATCTACTATCACCCAAATAATGTCATTTCCTTTCCTGGTCCTAGGCAAACCATCTATGAAATCCATAGAAATCTGTTCCCACTTCCCACCTGGAATTTCAAAAGGTTGCAACAATCCAGCGAGCTTCTGCTGATCGCTTTTGACTTGTTGACAAGTAGAACACCGGCTAACATATAAGGAGATGTCTCATTTCAGTGATCTCCACCAGAAAGTGCGTTTGATATCATTATACATCTTGCTCACTCCTGGATGGATACTAAGCTTGGCTTTGTGACATTCATCCAATACTTCTCTTCGAAGTTCAGCAATGTTCGGCACACATATTCGGCCTTTCAACCTTAGGATTCCCTCGTCATCTATCTGAAAACTCAAGGTCTCGCCTTTCTGTATTCTTTCTTTGATTCTTTGAATGAAGTGATCATCCTTCTAAAGAGCAGATATTTTATCAATCAAAGACGTCGTAATGATAAAACTGGCGATTATCACATTCTTTGTACTCAGCGCATCAACCACAACATTGGCTTTCCCTGGAGTATACAAAATCTCAAAATCGTACGCCGCAAGAAACTCTAACCAACGCTGCTGCCTCAGATTCAAGTCTTTCTGAGTGAACAAATATTTCAATGACTGATGGTATGTATACAGTTCGAATTTCTCACCCAAAAGGTAGTGCGTCCAGATTTTCAAAGCGAATACGATAGCTAACAACTCAAGATCATGAGTAACGTAATTTGTAACACCCCACGTCCGTTAGTGTCACTCACAAAGGGAATGCACTAAGTTCTGTGGAGCATTTTGGGTAAAAGATGCAGATAAATTACAAGACAGACAGAAATTAAACAGCGGAAAATAAAACTTTGCTTTATTGATAAAATAGTTTGCACAGTGATTTCTTTACAATATCAGAGTATCATCTGTCTTACAAAATAAAGAAGCATAAAACAACATTTATATTCCCCGATTTTAGCAAGAGCCAGCCAGAGCATCTGAAAAGAGAATCCAAGCAAACTTCGACAAATCTTCATGCTGGGAAAGAGTGGCAATCCAACTTAACCTGAGCTAAACTATTCCCTCCTTTACTACCTGGGGGGGAATGGAAGAAAAGAAGACGAAAGAAAAACAGAGTCAGACATAAAGCCTGAGTTAGTTTAGTAACTTCTAGCATGTGAACATGGAAAAACAAAACGACATGAATTAACTGAATACAAGATTACACCATGATGATAGGGTCAGCAAGATTAGACAAGATAAACGCAAGATATGCTAAGATAAGATAAACTAGATATACTCTAATACTTTTGCTGCTTTGCTATTTCCTTGTTATACTGGTTTCTATATCTCTGCACCACCTAACTAGTGTCCCAACTAGTAACGATAACGTGATCCCAATTCCTGTATTTTCCATTGCCTTCGAGCATCCATTTATTATTTATTACCTAGATAGGGTTTTCTATCCAGTGCTTTCTAGATTCAACTAAAGTTTACGCTATCTGCTGAATGCTTCTCGGATTCAGGATTTATGCCACCTAGTCCAACTAGGGATTATGCTACCTGTCGAACGATGCCCCCAAGTCTAGGACACACTACCTAGAGTGGTATATGTTCCTATACTTCCCCACGCATGTATCGCGAATCATAATAGTTCTTAATTAGGTCCATATGGTTCTAAGGTCCATAGTTTCATAGTCACAGTCTTATTTGTCGTCGAATCATAACAGTTCTTAATTAGGTCCAAGAGTATAGGCACCGATTCGAATAGAGAGAGAGATTTGGCATATTCTTTTATTCCTTTAATTTCATGTCACGAACAGAGAAAACGTTCAAATCTCGAAATAACTGACTTACAGAGATTAGAACAGAAACATGGCGTTGCTATGATTCGTAGAAAAACAGTCGTTGCAGTCGTTCGAATCTTCACTTGAATTCTAGCTTGAATCTCCTCTTTGAAAGTCTTTGAGCAGCACCTCCTCATCTTGATTAATTTTATATATATTATTTTATTTATTATTTGATTAAGAGGAGGAGAGGAAGCCATGTTTACTAAGAATCTTTGCAGCATAAGGGTAGAGAAGAATTGTGAATAGAGAAGAAGACCAGGGATGTTTATATAGTGTTAGGCGGACGAACCTGGTCAGAAAACGTGACCAAATACATCAGAACGAAACAGAGCAGAAAGCTGGAAAAAGAAGGGGGTTCGACCCCCAGGTCGACTATGTAGTCGACCTGGGTGCCCCAGGTCGACTACCCAGTCGACCTGGGTGTCTTGGGCGGGAAAATTCCCGCCCTGGCCAATCCGGCCCGATTTTGAAATTTGAATTTTGCTGAATCTTCCGGAGGCCATATCTTCCTCATACGGACTCCGATTTACGCAAACTAGTCGTTTTCATGCAGAATTCCGAGACGAACGCAATGGCGCAGCCCGTTTCCCTTGATTTTGAATTTAACTTTTAATTCTGTCTTGATTTGTGAATCTTAGTGTTACAGAATTTCGGGGTGTTACATTCTCCCCCACTTAAAAGGATTTCGTCCCCGAAATCTTCAAGTTAGGAAGAATGTGTCCTACCATCCAATCACCCATCTACTCAACCATTCAACTACAGGCATTCAATGTCCTTAAAAGATTTCTAATGCTTTCATGTTCATATGCATAGTGTGTGTACATGTCTTTATCTAATGCAAGATCAGGCGGTCTACTGATTCAGTTGACCTCCTTAATGCAAATCATGTCAGTGCCATGCGTCCAATCATGTATGCAAGCATCCCTAGTTATGTAAATACTACATGTGTGCACAGCCATTCATCCATATGCAACATCCATATGATAACATATCAGGCTCAACTTTCAAACAAATACATATCTGTAAATGCAATATGAAAGCGTCTAAACTGATCTAGTGCCTTATACGTATGTATATGCATCCACGAGCAACCATTTGCAACCACTTGCAACCGTCAACCATAACATGTTTCAAATACATGTTTACATCCATTTCCAAAATAAACAGATGTCAATCACGGTACCAGGTATACATACAAAGATGATTAGGGGTTTCCCTCTTATCCGCCATGCCATAACTATAAGAGTCGAAAGGTCACTACGTGTTTTTTTTAGAGTGCCTGCCACAACTATTCATCTCACACGTAAACCATCCAAACCGAACTCGACATTCCTCAAGTACAAGCCCCAAAGGCCTAAACCAATATCAGACAAGCACCCAAGGAATATCTCCCCCGAATTTAGACGATCTACGTGAGATGATATAAGCAAATTCAATAGCTATTCTCAAATCCCTACTAACCAAAAATAAACTGGTCCGACCACCAATTGGATTTGAGACTCTAGTGGGATCTTTCTACTATACAAGTACTATGGTGCAGAGACCCAACTATGGAAGTGGATATGAACAAAATGAGAAGCGCTAGAACCTAAGGAAATAGTACGAACAGCAAACTAGACTCTTCCAACCGGACTACCTTTCTCCTAGGTACGCTTGGTGGCGAAAGCATGTACTTGTCCTTCTGAAAATCTCATCCTCGTTCTTGCCCTTGTCCTTAAGTATATGCCCAATCATACCCTTGTAAAGATACTTCTTCTTATCTTAGGTTTTATAATTTCTTCCTCCTTCGTGTGCTAAGTCTACATCCATGACTTCCTCATCCTAGGGCTATGCTCCTTAGCCAAACTCCTCATCCCCTCCTGTGTGTAGTCATGTTGACAAATCTCTCGAAAACTACCTCCATCGTCCGGAAAACCCTATAAGCTTCGAAAGAAAACTGCCCATAGATGAAACAACTACGGCTATGGATGGAAGCCGGGCACTACTTTGCCCTTCAATGAGGTTACCTCCCAGAAAGCCAGGAGCCCCAGAGACTCAAGAAAGAAGGAGGCAAGAATTTAAATAGAGGAAGAGAAGACAGTGCGTATGGCTTTGGGGAATATGTCTTTAAAACAAATCTTTTCTCTTGAAAATGCTTCTTTAAAAACCGTTTTGAAAATAATTTTTCAAATCCTTTATCTGATCTGGTAACCTTCAGCTCTGATACCACGTGTAACACCCCACGTCCGTTAGTGTCACTCACAAAGAGAATGCACTAAGTTCTATGGAGCATTTTGGGTAAAAGATGCAGATAAATTACAAGACAGACAGAAATTAAACAGCGGAAAATAAAACTTTGCTTTATTGATAAAATAGTTTGTATAGTGATTTCTTTACAATATCAGAGTATCATCTGTCTTACAAAATAAAGAAGCATAAAACAACATTTATATTCCCCGATTTTAGCAAGAGACAGCCATAGCATCTGAAAAGAGAATCCAAGCAAACTTCGACAAATCTTCAAGCTGGGAAAGAGTGACAGTCCAACTTAACCAGAGCTAAACTATTCCCTCCTTTACTACCTTGGGGAGGGGAGGAAACGGAAGAAAAGAAGACGAAAGAAAAACAGAGTCAGACATAAAGCCTGAGTAAGTTCAGTAACTTCTAGCATGTGAACATGGAAAAACAAAACGACATGAATTAACTGAATACAAGATTACACCATGATGATAGGGTCAGCAAGATTAGACAAGATAAACGCAAGATATGCTAAGATAAGATAAACTGGATATACTCTACTACTTTTGCCGCTTTGCTATTTCCTTGTTATACTGGTTTCTATATCTCTGCACCACCTAACTAGTGTCCCAACTAGTAACGATAACGTGATCCCAATTCCTGTATTTTCCATTGCCTTCGAGCATCCATTTATTATTTATTACCTAGATAGGGTTTTCTATCCAGTGCTTTCTAGATTCAACTAAAGTTTACGCTATCTGCTGAATGCTTCTCGGATTCAGGATTTATGCCACCTAGTCCAACTAGGAATTATGCTACCTGTCGAACGATGCCCCTAAGTCTAGGACACACTACCTAGAGTGGTATATGTTCCTATACTTCCCCACGCATGTATCGCGAATCATTGTCGCTTGTCTAGATGCACATGTCTCATAATGTGCGACCCGAGTCCTGTGTCAGGGCAAATCAAGGAATACAGAACTCGGTCGGGAGCTTTCAAATATTTGCCGATGCAGATGCTAAGGTCTGTTTTTATTTCAATGGCTATGGTCCCACTTGACCCCTCCCTCAACTAATGAAAGGCACACCTTGTAAAATGAGAACTATACGCCGGCCCCCGGTGCCCCTCTATCCTATGGCCATCCTCACCCATAACTAGATAGCAAGTATATGGTCTTTTGGAGTTCTCCGCCTTTTCGCTTCACGTATCTCGATTGACTGAAGATGGATGGTAGACGACGAGTCGCTATCACAGGGCTACCGTTTGCTCGTCGAATCATGCCGGTCCATCCTAGTCTTTAGGTTGCCATGTATTGCAAGCAAGGCATACCCCTGGTTCTTCTACGCAGACCTTAACCTCAGTGGGCCCAGGCGGATCATCTGCAGCCTCACAGAGGGATACCAAGGGTACCCTCACGTCCCCGCGAAGCCTCGGGCTTCGTAACCCAATTCGTTGGAGCCTTCTTTCTATTCAGACGGACGTTCGCTCCTTCCCGTGTTATACTAAGAATTACTACTTAGTTTTACTAACTAAGATTTACCACTTAGTTTCCAGAATCGTTGTTTTCTTAACTAAGGTTTACAACTTAGTTCCCTTCCCCGTCAATTTGGATTGGTTAAGTGTCATTAGTCAATTCAAGCCAACTTAACCCTCTTCATTTACCCTGTTAAACTGGTTAAGTGTTGTCAGTAACCCATGTTGACTTAACCCTACCACAAACCAAGTTATATTGGTTAAGTATTTATTACTTAACCATACCCATTTACCCTGTATTGGTTAAGTATTCCTTTTTAACTTAACCTGGCCCGTCTGTTTTAACTAACATGTTATTATTAATGGTTAAGTATTATCCCTTCATGTTTTAGACTTAACCCCATTCCTTTATCACAACCTGATGGTTAAGTGTTCAGGTTTACTTAACCCTACGGTATAGCCCAGCTAACATATCAAATTGGCTAAGTGTATTCGATTTTACTTAACCCCAACCTCTAGTCTAGTTAACATATTAGTTTGGCTAAGTGCTTTCTTAGTTACTTAACCCCCACAAATCTGGTCTTGCAACCATAAGTTTGGTTAAGTGTTCCTATGAACTTAACCCTCCCATTCTAATCTAACTGTGTTAAGTGTCAGTCTGAACCTAACCCCACCCATTAGTCTAGTTATCATGTTGAACTAGTTAAGTGTCTTAATTAACTTAACCCTACTATTCTTGTTCTAGCTTTAACTAAATAAATTAAAGCCGCTACCACTCACATTCGACAGGTATTGTTGCGAATACTGGATGTGCCGGTTGGTTCCAGGCAGGTTTACATCGCAACTCAGTCTAACCTCGGGTTAGGCATATTCGTGTTTTCTAAGTTCAAAGGGTTTCAATTTATTTTCAAATCAAGTTTTGAAAGTAACCATCTCGTTCGTCGGATCAGTTAGGGATAGCCAGGGAGAGCAGGAAACTTGTATTTTCCAAACTCAAGCCTAGACACTATCCTCTCTGTCACCCTAGAACTTTCTGGTGTGTCATTAAAAGAGATGTCGTTAATAAACCTTTAATTTTGTCTAAATTTACATTTCCTCTTTTAGGACAAATTCTATAAGTAAATTAATCCTAATTTACTTATTTCCCAATTACTCTTTTAATGTAAATTGTCAACATTTATTCCTATGGCCCATTTTCCCCTCTATATCATGTTTATGCTTTTTGGTATGTAAACCATACCAAATGAAGTGTCACTAACCATGATTTTGCTATTCCTGACAATTACTCCCAATTATGGCCAATTTCAAGTTTATGCCAATATACTTATCGAGCCAAATTAGCTAATCCAATTCTGATTTAACATTCTAATTCATGTCAAACTAGACTTATTACTCTAGTTCATAATTCATGTAAATGCTAGATTTACATGTCAATACTAGATTCAAATTACACATCCTATAATTCATGTCAAATTTATCCAATTTGCATTTCTATGAACATGCCGTAATACATGTTCCCAATTTATGCCAATTTCCAAGCTAAACTATGTTTTTAGTAAATTTCATATTTTGCCAAAACCGCATTCCCACCGTTCGTATAATCGTGATTCATTCTAGACTATAAATAAAGCTAGGTTCGTAGAAAATAGGGAATGAACCAAAGATGCTATGCAAAGGATGGACATACTAACTGGCATAAAGAGGGTTGAATAACGACGTCGGTTCAAGAACATGGGTAGACCTAACTTAATAGGTAAATTCCCAAGGTCTAAAACCAAGAATAGAATAAAGGGGTAGGTTCAAGAACATGGGTAGACCTAACTTAATAGGTCAATTCCTAAGGTCTAAAACCAAGGATAGACAGAATAGAGATGCAGGTTCGAGAACATGGGTAGACCTAACTTAATAGGTAAATTCCCATGGTCTAAAACCAAAGAAAACCAAGGACAGGCAGAATAAATAATCGGGTTTAATCTCATAATCACAGAACTTAAGCAACACTTTCCTAGTCATGAATCATAGGTGTTTAATCACAGATGTCCTTGTTATGTCATAGGCAATAGTTTATGCTTTTCCTAATCAAAGGCATAGGTTGGTGTTCGCAGTCAAGAAAATAATTCTCATAGTCACAGTCACAGTCATAGGCAATACTCATAGTCATAGGCAATGTTCATAGTCATAGGCATATGGTTCTAAGGTCTATAGTTTCATAGTCACAGTCTTATTTGTCCTCGAATCATAACAGTTCTTAATTAGGTCCAAGAGTATAGGCACTGATTCGAATAGAGAGAGATTTGGCATATTCTTTTATTCCTTTAATTTCATGTCATGAACAGAGAAAACGTTCAAATCTCGAAATAACTGACTTACAGAGATTAGAACAGAAAGATGGCGTTGCTATGATTCGTAGAAAAACAGTCGTTGCAGTCGTTCGAATCTTCACTTGAATTCTAGCTTGAATCTCCTCTTTGAAAGTCTTTGAGCAGCACCTCCTCGTCTTGATTAATTATATATATTATTTTATTTATTATTTGATTAAGAGGAGGAGAGGAAGCCATGTTTACTAAGAATCTTTACAGCATAAGGGTAGAGAAGAATTGTGAATAGAGAAGAAGACCAGGGATGTTTATATAGTGTTAGTCGGACGAACCTGGTCAGAAAACGTGACCAAATACATCAGAACGAACCAGAGCAGAAAGCTGGAAAAAGCAGGGGGGTCGACCCCCAGGTCGACTATGTAGTCGACCTGGGTGCCCCAGGTCGACTACCCAGTCGACCTGGGTATCCCAGGTCGACTACCCAGTCGACCTGGGTGTCTTGGGCGGGAAAATTCCCGCCCTGGCCAATCCGGCCCGATTTTGAAATTTGAATTTTGCTGAATCTTCCGGAGGCCATATCTTCCTCATACGGACTCCGATTTACGCAAACTCGGACTCGTTTTCATACAGAATTCCGAGACGAACGCAATGGCGTAGCCCGTTTCCCTTGATTTTGAATTTAGCTTTTAATTCTGCCTTGATTTGTGAATCTTAGTGTTACAGAATTTCGGGGTGTTACATAATTCTTCTCATGCGGTTTCAGCTGACGGCTAGCATAAGCAATCACTTGACCTCTTTGCATTAACACTGCACCAAGGCCTTCTCTAGATGCGTCAGTCCAGACTTTCAAGTCCTCATTGCCATCTATTATTGTTAATACTGGAGCGGTCGTCAGTTTTAATTTCAGCTTCTGGAAAGCTTCCTCACATTCTGAAGTCCAATTGAATCTCGAATGTTTCTTAGTCAGTTTCGTTAAGGAACTAGATGTCTTCGCGAAATCCTTAATGAATTTCCGATAATAACTGGCTAACCCGAGAAAATTTCTGACTTCTGTGGGTGCATGAGGCTGTTTCCAATTCGGAATAGCAGTGATTTTACTAGGATCCACTGAAATTCCTTGCTTTGACACGACGTGGCCAAGAAATTTGACTTCTTCTTGCTAGAATATACGTTTGGAAAATTTTGCTTTTAAAGCATTCTTTCTGAAAATTTCTAACACTAGTTCCAAATGTTTTTCTTGTTCGCTTTCTGATTTAGAAAGATTAGAATATCATCAATGAAGACAAGAACGAATTTATTCAATACTCCTCTGAATACCTGATTCATTAGATCGACGAAATAGGCTGGAGCGTTACATAAGCCAAATAACATTACTAACCACTCGTAGAACAAATCTGGGCCTCTGAGTGCTGTCAAAGGAACACACTCTTCGGCAATACGAAGCTGATGGAAACCTGTAGCTAGGTCCATTCGAGAAAATACTTGTGCGCCATTTAATCGATCCAACAAATCATCAATCTGCGACAATGGATATTTGTTTTTCAGCGTCTGCTTATTCAAGTCGCGATAATCTACACATAGTCTGAGAATACCGTCTGACTTCGAGACAAATACCACTGTTGCTCCCCAATCAGAGAAACTAGGCCTGATTAGACCTTTCCATACAAGCCGTCGAGTCTGATTATTTAACTCATCTTTCTCCTTCAAGGTCATTCTTCGAATAGCATGAACTATTGGCCTTGCATTTGGAACTAAAGTGATCTTGAAATCAATTTCTCTCTGCAGAGGTAAGCGAACAACTTATTCGAACACATCCGCATGGTTCTTGACAACTGGGATATTTTCAATGTCGACCGGAATATTCTCTGCGACGACAGGAACAGGTTCTATCTGAGCAGGAGAAACATCTAAAGCTGCCCAGAAATCTTTTCTATTAGAATTCGGTCCTTCACATGGAATGGTTATATATTCCCCGAACTTTGTTTTTGCCTTGACAACCCTCTCGGCGCATTAAACTTCGGCTTTATATTAGGTTAACCAGTCCAATCCCAGAATGAGACCGAATTCGGTAAAATTCATAACGATTGCGATAGTGGGGAACCGATAATGAGAAAAAGAAACAGGAACTCCACAAACCCAACTAAGATCGAGGGAACCCCCGACCGGATTATGAACCGTCATAGGTTCTTTGAGCTTCTTCAAATTCAATTCCAGTTTCTTAACTGCATTCTTTGCAACAAAGCTTCGTGACGTGCCTGTATCAAACAGTACTTTAACTGGAATATCTTTGACAGTAAGCGTGCCTTCTAAAACATCTGTCCTTTTCTGACTAGCTGAGGGCCCAGAGGTTTCCGCTACTTTATTTACCTGAACCACTTCATATTTCTGTGATAGTCGGCAATTTCCAGCAAGATGACCTGCCCGATGACACTTATAACATTCCCCTGTACCATGAGATTTCTTTTGCTCCTTATTTGGTTTAAATCCGACATTTCTTTATTTCTTCGAGGGTTCACAGTTCCTCATCTAATGTCCCTGCTTATTGCACTTTAAACATACGACTGTTTCACCTTTTTCTGATCGACTCTAGGCTTCTTTCTGAACTCAGACTTCTTACTGGCCTTAGGATGTGCGCTAGTTTCTGGGCTATCAGTTTCAAATTTTATTTTGCTGCTAGAACTGACTTCCTCTTTGTCTCGCAACATACCTTTCCTATCGAGATCCTCGTACTGGTAGGCCATGTATATCATTTCAGAAAAAGGAAGCTTCACATGCCCCATTACTTTATTCTGGTATTTTCTTTGAAGACCGTTTATAAACCTCAGATTCTTCCGCTTTGGATCTTGAATCAGATGCGGAGCAAAATGAGAAAGTTCATTGAATCTCTTATGATATTCTGGGATATCCATATCTCCTTGTATCAAATAGTAGAATTCATCACTTAACCGCTCAGTTGCTTCTGGAGGAATAAATTTTGCATTGAAAAGCTCTTTGAATCTATCCCAGGTGATATCACCTTCTGGATTATCCTTAATAATTGAATCCCACTAGAACAAAGCTTCATCTTTGAGTGCCCAAGATGCCAGTAATCTTTTCTGGTCATCCCGCAGCTTTAAACCTTCAAAGATTTTCTCAACCGAACGAATCCAAGCTTGTGTTTTAGCAATAGATTCTTCGCCCAAGAATGGTACTCCACCCAGATTTCTATATTTCAAAAATAGAGCTTCTATATCTGGGTCTGCATTCCTTCTGTTTCTGGCACTCATTTTCTAGTACTTCTGCAAATAGCAGACCAAATGTCAGGTCAATAGAAAAGATACTATAAAGCATAGAGACATACACTTGAATGTAAATGTGTCTATCGAGGTGTATTTCATTCTGCTATACTCATACTAGGACATAACTGATCCTATCTGTAATGAGTTACTCGTCCTAGAACACTACTGTTTCTATTTCTGACGAGTTCATTCAGATGTTATATTCCAGGACTAAGCTTAACCAAAGCTCTGATACCACGTTTGTCATGACCCCAACCCCGATAAGGCGGTGGCGGGGGTAATCTTTGGAATATAACACATAAACAGATAACAACAGAACAGAAATAATTAAATATACCAGATAATGTACAATAGAATACACTAGATAAACATAATTATTAGAGTTACATAGTATACAGGATCATACTTAGTACAAAATACAGTTCAGCTATACATAAATGTCCACAGTGGAAAACAAAACATAATATGTACAATAGGAGCTGAACAGCATAAAAAGAGATAAATGATAGAATCCATCTCCAGCTCCAGCTATCCAGAAAGAGCCTGCTAAAACCTGAATACATGGCTGCCCGTGTGGAAAAAGGGGCATCCGAGTTTGCAAGTGAAACAAACTACGAGTCAGTCATGGGACTGGTATGAGAAATCTACTTAACACATTTTCAAATATGGCTAATCACAGGACCACGCCACTTTTGCGGAACAGGTTCACTCCGTTGGATTGCCAATGCTTTAAAACAGATAAATCTTTTTAACATCGCAATGCTTTTTTATAAAAATGAAGCCATTATAAGACTCAGTTCCCATCACACAATGCAACACAAACCAGAGGATAGAGTTTTACCTTATAATGGCCAAAATATACTTGATACGATCAAAACAAATCATTTGAAAGGTAAATTTTATCGTTTAATTCTTAATCAGACTCCAACCGTAAACTAGTAAGAGAACGATTCCCTAAGTATTAACCCCGAAGGCCGAAACCAACATCAGACCAATACCTAGGAAACCATCTGTCCTAGCTCGTTTCTAGTTAGTTTCTAATTTTAAATACAATCATAAATATCAATTATAGACGACATGGGTACTATATATCATGTCGCCATATATATATATATATACAATCAAAACCGCACGATGTCGTATTTGGAAATTGGATTTCCATCATGAACCGAGGCCAGGGATCGTTCTCACCGCTTCGAGACAATCTAGCCTACCATGTCTCAGGCAAGTACTCAGTCAAGCCTTGGATCGTCAGGGCCGGTCCACCGATGTGGATTAAAATGCATGAACACTGCGTTTCCCTGCCCTTTGGGGTGCAAATGAGCTAACGAATGACTCCATCGGCTTCACATAGTCATCGATATATCTGAGGTGCCTCGCAACAGCAACAACCACACAGGTGAAAATAATATGAATGTCAGCCAGTTTAAGCATTGGCACCACCTCTAGCTAGAAAGAAACGCATGTCCTCCCTGAAGCCCTCTCCCGTTTCTGGTTCATACCGGGGTGTGAGGCTCGCGAATTTACGTTATACACAAAGCTATGCCACACAGGTAGTGCTTTGATCATCCACCACAAAGCTCTGCTTTTCAACAAAAGCTTTGATCATTTCATCTTAGCATGCCACATAGGCAATTCACGCCATGCGACTGATGGCTATCGATCACACGGAATGAAATCCAATGTCAGACACACAGTCCATTTAAAAGTCCGTTCTAGGTCTGAACGAAACCGGAGGATCTTAATTCCTCGCACATTCGTACAATCAACATGTACGTCCGGACGGCTACTACTTCAACCCCTTTTAGGTAGCTACTCCTATCATGAGCATCAGTAGCACCCCTCCATTCGACGTGAAGATCATCGGTCTTTCACCGTCTTCATATCTTCGACTTTTAATCGTCGATCAATTATTTGAAATGAGAATTAACTTGGCCTTTTCAAATAATTCACGTACATTTAGAATTTCAAATCAATTCATTTCAATGGTTAAATTATTTGATATCACTAATTCTGTTCTTTAGTGTAATTTTCACGCCAAACACATTCAACCATCTAATATCACATAAACCAAGCAGATTCAGTTTATTTCCATTCCATATCGTTTATAATATTTTATCATGATTTCAAAATACGAACTGCAACGTCGTTATTCGATTTAATTTAATTATTATTATATATATAAAAATATAATCGATTCTGGCGCTGTTTTTCTTCAGATTTGAATTAAACATTCCAGAAAATCCAGCCGTTGGATCTTTACAAAGTTGGTGTCGTTGGAAAGATATTTCCAAAGCGAACCCAACGGTTGTGGTTTCGAAAAAATCCGATGGTCGGATCTCTCGCACTTATCGTTTGAAATCATGGTTTCAAAACATGAAGTGCAGCTTCATTATTCGACATATTTCAATTATATATATATATATATATATATAATCGATTTCAAAACCATTTTCATTTCATACGTTTGATAAAAACGATGTTTTTATCTAACAAACATTTATTTCAACACTTCACTATTTTTAACAATTCATGTATATAATAAAAATGTGATTTTTATTGTAAAACAATTTATTTCAAAACACGACTATTTTATATAGTTCATATAGATGATAAAAATATGATTTTTATTATAAAACAATTCATTTCAAAACACGACTATTTTATATAGTTCATATAGATGATAAAAATATGATTTTTATTATAAAACAATTTATTTAAAACACGCATACCATTCAACACATGAATTTCTATTCAACGAATGAATTTCTATTTAGCACATGAAGGTTTTCTATAGTTCGTATATATAATAAAAATGTGATTTTTATTGTTAAAGAAATTTATTTAAAACACGAATACCATTCAACACATGAATTTCTATTTAGCACATGAAGGTTCTCTATGGTTTGTATTTATAATAAAAATGTGATTTTTACTGTTAAAGCAATTTATTTAAAACCCGAATACCATTCAACACATGAATTTCTATTCAACGAATGAATTTCTATTCAGCACATGAAGGTTTTCTATAGTTCGTATTTATAATAAAAATGTGATTTTTATTGTTAAAGCAATTTATTTAAAACACGAATACCATTCAACACATGAATTTCTATTCAACGAATGAATTTCTATTCAACACATGAATGCGGTTTCAACATATGAAAATAATTTCAACAAATGAAAATAATTCTAACACATGAATATTATTGAAAATTTCGACAGCATAACGGCAAGGTAGTTAAAACCGGGGCCGTCCCTAGTACGGCTCCTCGCTCTACCTCAAAGCCTCGCAGCTTTGACAATGGGGATTTCATGCCTCTAGTTCGCACACAGGCGGCATGTTTATTTTTATTTCTTTTCCACAAACTAATCCTATGTGGTTTCAACCAAATAATTCTCAACCACAAACGGGTATTTTTCAACCACAAACAATTCTAATCAACCATTCGCTATCATCCAATTTTCACACCAATCACAAGCAATAAATATCGTCCATTGTTTATGGACGAGGGGCGTATATATATATATATATATATATATATATATATATATATATATATATATATATATATATATGTATGTAAGTATATTTCAATTCTATTTCAACACATATATAATTTTTACAACGCATATATAACTTATACATCGAACATACAACTTATAAAACGCTTATACATGAGGTGTGCAATGCTTATATAACTCATACATCGACTATATAATTTATACATCGCTGTTTTCCATATCGTTTATAAATTAGAAATCTCACATTGGGTTCCACCCCACCAAAAATAGCAGAAGGCTCAGAAAAATATGCGGTCTCTTCTAGAATGTAGAAGACGTCCCCATGAGTGCACTGTCTCCTGTTTCACTGAATTTCATCAAGAAACGAAAAAGATATGATTTTTCAAAGTTTGCAACACTTAAAAGTGTTATTTTCAATTCAATTAAACTAAAGCTGATACCTTTCAAAGATATTCAAAACTAGGTTTTGAAAATTCAGGAAATCCGAGGCTCGATACGACGATCGGAGGGTACAGCGTGAAAGAGGGAGGAGAGGGCTTTGCGGCGCCAGGGGTTTTGGCTAGATCGATGGCCTGAGGATGTGGCGGCGGTGATTCTAAGTCGCCGACTTCTTGGGCGTCGTTCTCGACGCTGGCGAGGAGAGAGAGGGCGAGGTTTGGTCGGATTTGAAGGGGAGGAGCGGCGCTTCAAGGTTTGGTTGGTGGCAGGGGTCAACGTGGCGTGTGGCGGCGGCGATTTGGTCGGGAAGTGGGTAGGCTTCGTCGCCGTCGAGATCATTTAAAGGTGGGGGGTTCTGATGTTTTTTAATTTTTTTTTATGAAGGAGAAATCTGATTGGCCGATGATTTTATTAAATTTTAAAATAGTGTTTCTCCACACAGACTCCAATTCAAACCCAACGACTGTCGCCCCTAGCTAAATACCCCCATCCCGGACACAATGGGATATGTTTCGAAGGCCCATTCGACCGTTTCAGTCAGTTTCTCTTCACATTAAAATATCAAACATTCAGTATTTGATTTGACGTACATTTCAATTTGCTGGGGCCACATACTAATTCGAAAAATTCCAGAAAAATTAATCCAGCTATGTTTTGATGATACAGTCCCAAAAAAACTAGTTTCGTCGAATTCTGAGGTCGTTTGAAAAATGGCCATTTCCTGGTCGATCCAATTCAACTATAATTGACCAAAACACATTTTTCTTTGCCACGCTCACATACTAGCTTCAAAAATTATTAAATTTGAAACCTAGCAATAACTTCACATCCCGGATCCAACAAAAGTGGTTTCGTCGAATTCCGAGGTCATTTGCAAAATGTCTAGTTTCAAGGGCGATATATTCTCTATAGCGACCTTTCTGAAAATTCATTTGGCTATAACTTTTGACTCCTGCTACGAAACTTCGATTTTTCAGATTCGTTAGAAAGATATTCACTAACAGATTTAGATATTTTTGGTTTCACTAGAATCCATTTTATTTTGCACCCGGTACAGTCAGTCAAAGTTTGAATTCAAATTTCGAAACTGCCGCGCCATTTCAGGCCTTGTTTATAATTCAAAATAATTATATTTATTTTCAAACATCGATTCAAACTACTTTTCGTCATCATTATTTAAAATATTTATTTTAAATACTTAAAATTCACTAAAATAGCCATTTTAAAATTTTTAAACTTGTTCAGATTTTTCGGGTTGTTACAACACAGTTCACGATAAACCCAAAATCATATTCCATTAATTATCGAATCTTCATGGAAAACGTATCAATATTTAATTGATATCAATTTCCGTATCCGACTAATAATATAAATGGAATAACAACAAAGCCTTTTAAATTCCATATATATTAACAGTCTTCCTCCATAGAAGCTCACTTCGATTATTACCAAATCGAATTCCATTCAATCCCAATTTATTTGTATTAAATTGGAAAACTTTACTTTTGAAAATTACCTTTATATCTAAATAAATATATTTATAAATTCCAAATTACATTTCATGGTTAATCGGGTTAAAGAACGAATGTCTCTAAAAACATAGTTCACAATAAACCCAATTCACATTCCAATTTTTTTCCAAATAGTAAATATAATTGGAAAACTATAATAATCTTAATAAAAAGATTTATTCTTTTCACGTGGGGTTTTAAGAACAGTGTTATTTAAGACACCGTTCACGACAAACTGCAAATCCAATTTGATATTAAATACGAGGCTCTGAATAGAAATTATATCGGCTTATATTCAATATCAAATTCTGAAACCAATGGTAATCATATTGGGAATAACGATATCTGTATCTTCCGAATTCCCATAACAATATCCGTATAACCACGGAATCCAATATCGAAATATTCCAAAGACTATTTCCATTCCAATTTATTCATTGGAAAATTTTGGTTATTTTTATAACCATTTCAATCCAAATTATTTATTTAAAAAAATATTGGATTATTATTTCTAGTTAATAACTAGTTCATTTCGATAAAAATATATTTTTATCTTTCCAAATATGGAATTTTTCATCCAAATTCTTTCCAAATCATTTATTTTGATTTTACACAAATTATTGATATTTCTAATAATTTTATCAAGGCCTGTACAGTCGGTTTCCAATAACGGCCACCGAACTGCACTTACAACGGCCTTTTGCAAATTTGATTTGGACGTATATCCAAATCCAACCATTATATTTCAAATCTCTTTATTCGTTGGAAAGCTCTTTTTGATACGAACCCAATGGTTCCAGTTTTAGGGGAATCCGACGGTCGGATCTCCCGTAATATCAATTCGAAGTCAATGGTCGAAATTCATGAACGGCCGCTGCGCGGCGCGTTCTATTCAGGCCATTAAATGTATATAATATATATATATATATTATATATATTTCATCGATTTCCTTTTAAAACATATTTTATAAATCGTTTTAAATTCGTTTTAAAAACGATTCCAACTTCATTTTCAATTTTAAATCAAAATTGAATATTCCTTATAATTATAATACATAAATGACAATATTTACAAAATATCAGATTTTGAAATCATTTCCTTTTCGATATTCATTACAAAAATGAATAAAATCTATATAAATATCGTTCGCATCCAAATGGCGCATATCTAATCAACACGGCTTCATATTTTTCAACATTTTCGTGTCCATCCCAAATCGGACATCAAAATCATATTTTGATCCATTACTGAATATAATTTTAAAATATTAGTTATTTTAAAATACTCATTATTCGTCATTTTAAAATATTCATTAATTTAAAATATTCGTTCTTTCTGAATTGGAATCAGACACAGTCAATTACCATATAATTTTATTAATATGGATTTCATACACACATGGACACAACAATAATCAAACACAGTCAACCGTCATCCAAAGTGCATTACACAACTGCATAAGCATTAAATATAAATAATTAAGGCTTACAACAGTCTGTCAACCCATCGATTGACATATAACTAAACAATTGGGCTTAGTGTACACCAAATATCGTCCCAATATCCGTGTGGGATTTCAATCAACACACACAAATTTTATTTGTGTCGTTGGATGATGTGTAAAATATATCGTCCCAATCAATATTAATCAAATGGGTGTACATAAACAAATCGTCCGATTTGTAAATAAATATTTATTTTCAACACGTGACCATTTTATATGGTTCATATATCCAATAAAAATTATATTTTTATTGTTCAAATATTTTATTAAATACATGAATATTTTATATATTATATTCATTTAATAAAAATGATGTTTTTATAGTTCAAATATTTTATTCCATACATGAATATTTTATATATTTTATTCATTCAATAAAAATGATATTTTTGTAGTTCAAATATTTTATTCCATACGTGAATATTTTATATATTTTATTCATTCAATAAAAATTATATTTTTATAGTTCAAATATTTTATTCCATACATGAATATTTTATATATTTTAATCATCCAATAAAAATGATATTTTTATAGTTCAAATATTTTTATTCAACACAATACAATCAACAGTCACAAAACAGTCCATTTACACAACACAATATAATCAAACAAGCCGTCCATGGTCTGTGGACGACGGTGTGGGGAGCTACTAAGCCCCATCTGCAACCTATTATATATTTAACTATAAATTAATTAGTGAGAAGGAGTTCTCACTTTGGGATCCACTTGGCCATTTTTATTTCTGAATTTCTGTTTTGATTCTATCCACGTTCAAATTTTCCCGAAATTCCAACTTGCTCCAAATTGGGCCCGGTTAGTCTTGTTGTGAAGCTCTCGTCCCCACGATCGCAACGGATCTAGTTTCACGCGATTTGGACCTCGTATGAGAGAGATATGTTATTTTAAACATTGTACACATTAAATAAATAATTAACGGATTTAATTAAGGTTATAATTAACCTTCTTCCCAAAATAACCAAGGCCATCGTCAGTTTTCTGATGTTATAAACTAGGGTTCAACCTAGCACGCAGTACTAGGCACAAGGTGATGATTGGCTGGTACCACGACGATGGGCTATGTGAGAGCTCTCCGGCGCCACTTAGAATGTTGAAATCGAACTGGAGGTGGGATCGGAAATCGAGGCGAGGCAGTGGATGTTTGAGCGACCATTCTGAGCAAAATACAACCCCAGGCCAGATCTTGCCCGTTGGATGTGAAGTTCGTGTTGAGCTCATCAAAATTCCCTTAAGAATCTTCGTGAATTATAGTGTATATTAGGAGGATCGAACGATTTTATTCTAGAGCGATTATCTCCTTCTGACGAGATGAAGATGGTGGGATTTTTCAGAAGGAATAAAATTAGGGTTTTCTAAATTTATATTGGCCAGAATATATATATAATTTTAATTTCCAAAAATAACCTTGTATCGATACTAACTCCAAATCAAACCCAACGGCTGTCACCCCTAGCTAAATACCACCATTCCGGACACGATGGGATAGGTTTTGTAAGCCAATTCGGATGTTACGATCAGTTTTAATTTAAATTAAAATATAAATCAATATATATTTAATTTAGACGTACATTTTAATTTACCAAAGCCACATACTGACTCCAAAAATTCCAGAAAAATAAATCTGGCTATATTTTGATGATACGGTCCTAACAAAACTAATTTCGCTGAATTTGGAGACATTTTAAAAAACGGACATTTTTCAGTCGATTAAATTCAAACTGAATTGACCAAACACGTTTAAATTTTCCACACTCACATACTGATTCCAAAAATTATGAAATTTGAAACCTAGCAATAATTTGACATTTTGGACCCAACAAAAGTGGTCTCATCGAAAACGGAGGTCGTTTGCAAAATGGTTATTTTTAAGAGCTATATATTATATAAATTCTATAGGACTATTCTGAATTTTAAATGCACATACCTTTTTATTCCCATTATGAATTCTGGATTTTTCACATTCGTTGGAAAGATATTTTCAAACAGATTCAAATGTTTCAAGTTTTACTGAAATCCGATTTATTTTGAATCTTGTACATTCATTTGAAATTTGAAATCAAATTTTCAAACTGCTGCGCCATTACCAGTTCCTTTTATAATTAAAATAAATAATTATATTCTAACTTTGATTTAAATAAATTTATACATTCTCATTCTATTCAAAATAAATTTCTAGTTGTTATTATTTAAAATAAATCATTTTAAATATTTAAAATTCATTAAAATTGCTAAAATAAAAATTTTAAATTTGTTCTGATTTTCCGAGTTGTTACAATCTCCCCCACTTAAAATATTTTCATCCTCGAAAAGGAATAGAGATGAAAGTTGTTTAACTAACTAACTCAACTTTCATTTTGGCTTTCATTCTTCAACTTTTCAATTTCTAAGAATTTCAAATTTTTCAAAAAATTGGCTAACATCCTAAATTTTCGAAAAATTTCGCCATAACCTCCTTTGTACAGGGAGACATTTAAAATTGGAACTAGCCACGCAGGGCCCTCATCAGTCCAAAAGAAAAAGAAAAAGCCAATCGGCTCATAAAATCATCCAAACCCAATAAATTAGTAAACATGTACCTATTTGTCAGGCATACAATTTTATTCCTCTGCTTAGCTTCCCTGTTATGACCTGTTCAATGTAAATACATGTATATGCATGCAATTTCAATCAATTTTCAATTCAGTTCAATAATTTGATTCAATTTGGCTAAATTTATCATACATTCTTATATTGGTTTTAATTAATTACCATTCCAATATTTTTATTAGTTAAACTAATAATCAAACAACACAACCAACAATCAATTGGTTAATCAAAATTTCAAATTCATAACTTTGATAAGTACACAAAATCATGTTTTTGATGCCAATTCACAAGATTAACTCTATCTAGTTTTGGTTCTCACACCAGTCAATTAGAAATATATGGATATCCCACTTTCGAACCTCGAACATAAATACTGATGTTGCTATAGCGATCATCAGGATTATCTCTAGGAAACTAGAGTATGATTCTATATCTATCTAGTATATTTCAGACTTCAAATACACGCTAGCTAGGCATATATGCAAAATTTTCATATACTCGATTGTCCAAATCAATTTAAAATAAAATAAAACACTCAAATACGTTTAATAGGGTTTAAATTTTCAAAACAACCTTTGTTTTCACTTTTATTTTAAAAATAACACTCTTCCAACTAATTCTAGGATACTACTGGTCCCATCTCTAGCGAGTTATTCTCATTGGATATTACTAATCCAATCTCTGATGAATTCTTTCGTTTGGTTCTAACGTGTCTTGTTCTCGAGCTCTGTAAACCAAAGCTCTGATACCAACCGAAACAACCCAAACTTCCCCATAAAGGAAAGCCCAGATTGAGTTGAGAACACGACAAATCAGAACACAAGCAGAAGAACATTTCCTTGCTTATTATAACAATTTACATCAGAGCACAAGAATATAACAAAGTATGAATAAATATTACAAATTGGAAAATATCAGAGATTAAAATACATTACATAGGTGCGGGAAATAATACATAACACAACTGTAAGAAATACACGGATACAGATCATTCAGAATATAGCTCCAGCTGTAAATCAGGATCATGTGAATATAATATCTACAAAACCAAAACTACTAGCTACCCGTGTGGAAAATAGGGGCACCTAGAGTTTAGGTTAAAATAATAAACTCCAGGTCAGTCATGTGACTGGTGTGAGAACTAAAACAATTATTAATTTGGTTTTAAAGTTAGGTAAATCAAGAGACCACGCCGTATAACACGGAATGGGTTTCCTCCCAAGAATACAAGTGCATAAATCAAACAGTGCATTGCTTTTCAAAAAAATGAAGCTATTATAAGACCCAGGTCCCATCACACAATGCAACGCAAGCCGGAGGATAGGCTTTTCCCTTGCGATAGCCAAACATACTTGGTACATTTAAAACAAATCATTTGATACTATTATAAGTGCATAGTGTATAAAACAACTTTAAATATAAATGTATCAATCATAGCCGGCATGGGTACCATCTATCATGTCGCTATACTAGTACTACAATTAAAACCGAAAAGTCACGTATTGGAAGTTGGATTTCCATCTGTGAACCAAGGTAAGGGATCGTCCTTACCGCTTCGAGACTCTCTAGCCCGAGCCTCAGGGTTAGAACACAGCGACCCTTGGATTGTCAAGGACGGTCCATACGTAGTGTATTAAAATGACTGAACAACATGCTTCCCTACCCTATGGCGCGTAAAACTGGTCAGTATGTAGACCAAACCATTCATCGGCCCCGTAGTGACCGATATAACCGAGGCGCCTTGCTTTCCATCATCCACATATGTAAAAATGTCTGGGCTCCATACCATGACACCACTCCTAGCTAGAAGGAATTGCATGTCCTCCCCGAAGTCCTCTCCCGTTTTTGGTTCACACTAGGGTGTGAAGCTCGCGAATTAACGCTATACATAAAGCTATGCTATATTAAAGTTGTGCTTTGATCATCAACCACAAGACTCTTCTTTTCAACAAAAGGCTTGATCGTTTGCATCTCAGCATGCCACACAGAAAATTCATGCCATGCGACTGATGTCTATCGATATATAACCTCTAAGCTCGTACGTCTCAGAGAAGGGCGTTAAGTAAGAGAATAAATTCTCCGCCGCCAAGCAGATATATATTTAATAGAGATCCCATAGAGTTGAATCCAATGTCAGACACATCCATTTACAAGTCCGTTCTGAGTCTGAACGAAACCGGAGGCACCTTATTCCTCATCCCATATGTCCAATATAGAAGAGAGGTCTTCACATATCCGGTCGATCTCCAAGTACGTCTGGACGATCACCACTTATTACCTTGTCTTGGGTGTACAGCCCAATCAAGGCATTAGTAATCATCCAAACAATGTGAAGACCTACGGTCTTCAACCACATTCTTCATCAATGACTTATCGTCGAATTAGTTATTCAGAATGGGTATAAACCCAGCCTTTCCGAATAACTCGCATATATTATAAACAAGCGCTATAATAACACAACATATGCCTCATTCCAATACTGAATATTCTTTTATTCAAATATTCATATCCTTTGGGAATGGTTCCCATTAATTTTCAATGATAAATTCTTTAAATTTATTCTTCAATCTTCCTTTGGATATCAGTTCAAACCAAATTAAGGTTTATCCAAACTAGTCGCGATTAGCGAACCTTACCGAAGTAATCATTTGTTTAATTTCCTAATCCCAACCTATTCATCCCATGAAGCAAAACGGGTAATACTCCGTATCTAACACCACGGTGTTATCGGTAAATTTAATTACCATTTCTTGTTCAAATCTAATTAAAGATTTAACTATCGCTTGGAGAAAAACTGGTGATACTCCATTCCCGGTCATTTCCCAAATTTGATAATTTAAATTATCAATTCACATTTCAACCTAATTAAAGATTCACTAAAACTCGACTTAGTTTTAATCTTCCCAAAAATCAATATTAATGATTATTTAACTTTGGAAAATCAAACATGTCTCAACGACAATCTATATCATACTATTGATTTCTACCAATATATAACCTCTAAGCTCGTACGTATTAGAGAAGGGTGTTAAGCAAGAGAATAAATTATCCGCCACCAAACAGATATATATTTAGCAGAGATCAACCATACAGTTTGAAATACAATGTTAGACATGTAAACCTGCCTTTAACTGGGTTTAAGAACCATTTTCATTTAAAAAATAGTTCACGATAAACCCAAAATCATATTTCATTAATTACGGAATCTCCACTGAAAATGGATCAATATTTAATCGATATCAATTTCCGTATACGACTAATAATATAAAAGGAATAACGACAAAGCCTTTTAAATTCCATATATATTAACAGTCTTCCTCCACAGAACCTCACTTCGATTATTACCAAACCGAATTTCATGCACTCCCAATTTATTTATATTAAACTGGAAAACTTTACTTTGGAAAATTCCCTTTAAATCTGAATAAAAAGATTTATAAATTCCAAATTACATTTCACGGTTAATCAGGCTAAAGAAAGAATGTCGTTAAAAACACAGTTCACAATAAACCTAATTCACATTCCAATTTTTTTCCAAATAGTAAATATAATTGGAAAACTCTAATAATCTTAATTAAAAGATTTATTCTTTTCACATGGGGTCTTAAGAACGGTGTTATTTAAGACACCGTTCACGACAAACCCGAAATCCAATTTGATATTAAATACAAGGCTTTGAATAGAAATTGTATCGACTTATATTCAATATCAAATTCTGAAACCAACGGATATCGTATTGGGAATAACGATATCTATATCTTCCAAATTCCCATAACAATATCCGTATAACCGCGAAATCCAGTATCAAAATATTCCAAAGATTATTTCCATTCCAATACATTCCAATTTCTTCATTGGAAAATTTTGGTTATTTTTAAAACCATTTCAATCCAATTTATTTATTTAAAAAAATGTTGGATTATTATTTCTAGTTAATAACTAGTTCATTTAGAATTTTTATCTTTCAAAATATGGAATTTTTCGTCTAAATTCTTTCCAAATCATTTATTATGATTTTACACAAATTATTATCAAGGCCCGTACAGTCGGTTTCCAATAACGGCCACAGAATTGCACTTACAGCGACCTATTCCAAAGTTGATTTGGTCGTATCTCCAAATCCAACCGTTAGATTTCAGATCCCTTTTATTCGTTGGAAAGCTCTTTTCGATACGAACCCAAAAGATTCCGGTTTTAGGGGAATCCGACTGTTAGATCTCCCGTAATATCAATTTGAAGTCAATGGACGAAATTCATGAACGGCCGTTGCACGGCGCGTTCTATTCAGGCCATTAAATATATATAATATATATATTATATATATTTCATCGATTTCCTTTTAAAACGTATTTTAAAAATCATTTTAAATTTATTTTAAAAACAATTCCAACTTCATTTTCAATTTTAAATCAAAATTAAATATTCCTTATCATTATAATATATAAATGATAATATTTTCAAAATATCAGATTTTGAAATCATTTCCTTTTCGATACTCATTATAAAAATGAATAAAATCGATATAAATATCATTTGCATCCAAACGGCGCATATCTAATCAACACGGCTTCATATTTTTCAATATTTTCGTGTTTATCCCAAATCGGACATCAAAATCATATTTTGATCCATTACTGAATATTATTTTAAAATATTAGTTATTTTAAAATGTTCATTAATCGTCATTTTAAAATATTCATTAATTTAAATTATTCGTTCTTTTTGAATTGGAATTAGACACAGTCAATTACCATATAATTTTATTTATATGGATTTCTTACACACATGGACACAACAATAATCAAACACAGTCAACCGTCATCCAGAGTGCATTACACAACTGCATAAGCGTTAAATATAAATAATTAACGCTTACAACAGTCTGTCAACCCATCGATTGTCACACAACTAAACAATTGGGCTTAGTGTACGTCAAATATCATCCCAATATCTGTGTGGGGTTTCAATCAACACATATAGATTTTATTTGTGTCATCGGGTGACGTGTAAAATTTATCATCCCAATCAATATCAGTCAAATGGGTGTACATAAACAAATCGTCCGATTTGTAAATGAATGTTTATTTTCAACACATGACCATTTTATATGGTTCTTATATCCAATAAAAATGATGTTTTTATAGTTCAAATATTTTATTCCATACATGAATCTTTTATATATTTTATTCATTCAATAAAAATGATATTTTTATAGTTCAAATATTTTATTCCATACATGAATATTTTATATATTTTATTCATTCAATAAAAATGATATTTTTATAGTTCAAATATTTTATTCCATATATGAATATTTTATATATTTTATTCATTCAATAAAAATGATATTTTTATAGTTCAAATATTTTTATTCAACACAATACAATCAACAGTCACAAAACAGTCCATTTCCACAACACAATATAATCAAACAAGCCGTCCATGGTCTGTGGACGACGGTGTCAGGAGCTACTAAGCCCCGTTTGCAACCTAGTATATATTTAACCATAAGTTAATTAGTGAGAAGGAGTTCTCACTTTGGGATCCACTTGTAATAACCCGGAAATTCTGGGCCAGTTTAAAATTTTTATTTTGGCTATTTTAGCGAATTTTGAATATTTAAAATAGATTATTTTAAATAATATCGACGAAAATTTATTTTGAATATAATTCGAACGTATATATTTATACGCGTCGTCGTTAGAATATAAATATTTATATATAATTATAAATAGGATTGAAAATGGCGCGGTAGTTCGATAATTCGATTTCAAACTTTAATTGAATGTACCGGGTGCAAAATAATCCGGATTTTAGTAAAACAAAAAATAGTGGAGTCTAATTGATAATATCTTTCCAGCGAATCCGAAAAATCAAAATTTCATAGCGGGAATCAAAAGATATGTCCAGTTGAAAATTCTGAATAGTCGCTATGGAATTCAGGCCCTTAAAAATGGAAATTTTGCAAACGACCTCGGATTTCAACGAAACCACTTTTGTTGGGTCCGTGATGTTGAGTTATTGCTAGATTCCAAATTTCATAATTTTTCGAATCAATATGTGAGCGTGGCAAAGGAAAACGCGTTTGACCAGTTTCAGTTGATTTTAATCGACTGGAAAATGGCCATTTTTCAAACTGTCTCAGAATTCGACGAAACTAGTTTTGTTAGGACCGTATCGTCAATACGAAGCTAGAAAATATTTTTCTAGAATTTTTAGAGTTCGTATGTGACCCCGGTAAATTGAAATGTACGTTTAAATTGAATATATAAAGAATTGTACTTTAAATTCAACAGAAACTGGTCGAGACAGTCGAATCATCTTATGATACATATCCCATTGTGTTTGGAACGGGGGTAATACGCTAGGGACGACAGTCAGTGGGTGCGGTTTCGAGTTCAAAATGAAAAGTTTCTTTTAGGATTTATTTTTTTTTAAAAAAAAATCAATTAATTAAATATATATAAAATTATAAAGGGGTCAACCCTTTCTCCATCTTCACTCAGTTGGAAAAGAAAAAAAAAATTAAATTAATACCCGACGCTGCCCTAGCCCCGCGCCCCCTTTCCCCATCGCAGCCACCGTCGGAGATCGACGCCCCCCCCCCCCTCACGACGGCGCACCCATCCTCCTTCCTCCCCCCCTAACTCCTCCCTCTCCGTTCTTCAAGTCCCCGATGCCCCCCCACCGATCCCAGACACATCGTCGCCCCCTTCCTTGCCAGCGCCGCGCCAGTGGTTGACCCCCCCTCTTCCGCGTCAGGCAATCCCCCTCCCCTCGGGCATCCTCTCCCCTCGTCTTACCTCCCCCTCTTCTGAAACGAAACAGCCCGAAACCCATCCGCCGTCCAGACTTCACCACCTCCACCCAGATGCGATCGCCGCCGCCACTGCTCAGGTCCACCTCCGATGGTGATGCCCCCCCTCCTCCTGCGAAAGACAGTAAGTCTTTCTTTTCTTTTTCTCTTTTCTTTTGTTAATTTAAAACTGTTTTTTATTTATTTATTTAGTTTAAAAACTGATTTGAAAAAGAATTTAAAAACTGATTTTTTTTAAAGATGCAAAAACTGATTTGAAAAATAATTTAAAAACTGATTTTTAAAAGAAATAATTTAACAAAGAAAAAGAATGGTTTTTATGAATAGAAAAACATAGATTTTTAAAATAGAAAAGACGATATTTTTATCAAAGGAAAGACGATATTTTTATCAAAAGAAAGACGAGATTTTTATTATTTAAAAATAAAAAGAAGAGTTCTGTAAAAATATAATTTTTATATATATGAAAAGTGTTATAAAAATACGTTTTTTATATATACATTAGCGAAAAGGAAATAGGATTTTTATATGTTGAACTTCGAAATGAAAATATGATTTTTATATATTGAATAGCGAAGTAAAAATTCGATTTTTACATAGGTAGTGAAAGCGGGCAACGAAGGTGACAAAAAGGCGAAACGACGAAGACTTCTGCAAATGAAGAGCCGTGGAGCTAGGATAGCTATTTGTGAGAATTTCTCACCTTTCAATTTCTTTTCTAGTTATATATATATACTAGGATGCAGACGGTGCTTAGTAGCACCCGACACAATCGTCCACAGACCATGGACTTGTTTGTTTGGTTGCATAAATTAGTAAGATGATTTGATTTGAATTTGGTTGTTTGGTGAATTTGATTGATGTGTGAATGGCGTGGGCCTTCACTGGACCGGGGATAAGGCTAGGCCTTGTCCCGTTTCTAGTATCGTGTCGTTATGCCGCCGAAATTTTCTAAAATATGTTAGAAAAATAAAAATATCATTTATTGAATAAATGAACTGAAAAGAAAATTCATGTGTTGGAATAAATATTTTATCGTTAAAAATATAATTTTTAACGTGAATGTGAATAAAATAAAATATTCATTTACAAACCAGACGGTTTGTTTATGTACACTGATTTGACTGATATTGATTGGGACGATAAATTTTACACATCGCCCAACTGCACAACTAAAATCTGTGTTTGATTGTTTGAAACCCCACACGGGTGTTGGGATGAAATATGAATTTCACTCATCCTGATTGATTAAATATGTCGATCGATTGATTGACAGGCTGTTATAAGCGTTGAATATCTATATTTGATGCTTATACAGTGTAGTGCACTTTGGTTGATGGTTGATTATTTTTCAATGCTATTATATACATGTGTTGTATAGAAATCCATATAATTAATTTTATATGGTAATTGATTGGGCCTCATTCCAATTTGAAAAATAAAGAAAATTTGAAAATAGAAATTATGAAGCCGTGTTGATTAGATTGACGCCATTTTGACGTGAACGATATTTATATCGATTTTATTCACTTTAAAATGAATATTGAAAAGTGATTTCGAAATCGACGATTTCGAAATGAATTGAATTGAAAACGATTTCGAAATGAATTGAATTGAAAACGATTTCGAAATGAATTGAATTGAAAACGATTTCGAAATGAAATGAATTGAAACGATTTCGAAATGAAATGAATTGAAAACGATTTCGAAATGAATTGCAAACGAATTCAAATTGAATTGAAATTTGAATTGAATAGAAATGAATTTTAAAACGAATTTATAAAGAAGAATTCAATTTTGATTTGAATTGAAAAGGAAGTTGAAAATGTTTTTGAAACGAATTCAAAACTATTTATAAAATTCGTTTTAAATAGAAATCGACGAAATATATTATATATATATTATATATATAATATAATGGCCTGAATAGAACGCGCCGCGCCGCGACAGTTCGCGAATTTCGACCATTGATTTCAAACGGACATTACAGGAGATCCGACCGTCGGATTCTCCTAAAACCGGAACCGTTGGGTTCGTATCGAAAAGAGCTTTCTAACGAATATTAGAAATTTGAAATTTAACGGTTGGATTTGGAATTATGTCCAAATCAAATTTGAAAAAGGTCGCTGTAAGTGCAGTTCGATGGCCGTTGTTGGAAATCGACTGTACGGGCCTTGATAAAATTATTAAAAATAGTAATAATTTGTGTAAAATCATAAGAAATGATTTAGAAAGGATTGGGATGAAAAACTCCATAATTGAAAGGATAAAAATAGATTTTTATCGAAATGAACTAGTTTTGAACTAGAATTATAATTCTATTTATTTTTAAATAAATAAATTGAATTTGAAAAAGTGTTTTGAAAATAACCAGAATTTCCAATGATTGCATTAGAGTGGATTTGAATCGAAATTGTCTTCGGAATATTTCGATGTTGGAATTCGTGATTATACAGATGTGTTATGGAAATTTGAAAGATACATATTTATATCGTTATTTCCAATATGACATTTGATAATCGTAGAATTTGATATTGAATATAAGCCGATATATTTTCTATGCAGAGCCTTGTATTGAATATCAAATGTGATTTGGGTTTGTCGTGAATGGTGTCTTCATTAACACTGTTCTTGAACCCAGTTGAGAAAAGATTAAATCTTTTTATTTGGATTTAATGAAGTGTACCAATTAAATGAGATTTAATTGGAATTGAATTGATATTGATTTTTGGGTTTATCGTGAACAGTGTTTTAAATAACACTCGTTCTTTAACCCGATAATTAATGAATGTGATTTTGGGTTTATCGTGAACTGTGTTTTAAATGACACTGATTCTTTAACCCAGAGAAATATTAAAACTAAGTGGAGTTTTAATGAATCTTTAATTAGATTGAAAAGATCGAAAATGGAGTATCACCAGTTTTACTCCAAGCGATAGTTAAATCTTTAATTAGATTTGAACGTGAAATGGTAATTGAATTTACCGATAACACCGTGGTGTTAGATATGAAGTATAACCAGTTTTACTTCATGGGATGAATAGGTTGGGATTGGGAAATAAAATAAATGATTACTTCGGTGTGGTTCGCTAATCCCGACTAGTTTGAATTGATATTCAAAGGAGATTAAAGAATAAATTTAAAGAATTTATCTTGGATAAAATTAATGGGAACTTTTCCCAAAGTATAGGAATATTTGAATAAAGGAATATTCTGAATTGGAATGAGGCGTATGTTGTGTTTGTGTAACACTTTTATAATATATACGCGAGTTATTCAGAAAGACCGGGTTTATCCCATTCTGAATAACTGATTCGACGTGGTGTCGAAGATGAAGACGATGGTCGAAGACCGGAAGTCTTCATGTCGTTTGGGTGATTACTGATGATCTTGATTGGGCTGTACACCCAAGAAGATGGAAACAGTTAGGGATCGTCCAGACGTACTTGGAGATCGATGGATATGCGGGGTACTAGGTGCCTCCGGTTTCGTTCAGACCCAGAACGGACTTGTAAATGGACTGTGTGTCTGACATTGGATTTTAGTCCGTGCGATTGATTTCTATTTAATATATATCTGCTTGGCGGCGGAGAATTTATTCTCTTGCTTAACGCCCTTCTCTGAGACGTACGAGCTCAGGGGTTATATATTGATGGATATCAAACGCATGGAGTGAAGTGCCTGTGTGGCATGCCTAAGTGGCAATTGATCGAGGCTTCTGTTGAAAAGCAAAGTCTTGTGGTGATGATCAAAGCACAGCCTGTGTGGCACAGCTTTGTGTAACGTGAATTCGCGAGTTTCACACCCGGTATGAACCAGAAACGGGAGACGGACCTCAGGGAGGGCATGCGTTTCCTTCTAGCTAAAAAGTGGCGTCAGTGGTTTTACACGCCCTGACGAGTTTGACTTATGTGGTTGTTGCTGTTGCGAGGCGCCTCGGTTTGATCGGACGATCCGGGTCCGATGGAGTCATTTGTTGGCTCATTTACGCCCCAAAGGGCGGGGAAACGTAGTGTTCAGGCATAATAATCCACATCGGTGGACCGGCCCTGTCGCTCCATGGGGCAGTTGCGGCTGTTCCTGAGACATGGGCTAGATTGTCTCGAATCGGTTGAGGACTATCTTTTGCCTCGGTTCATAGACGGAAATCCAATTTCCAAATACGTGACATTTGCGGTTTTATTTGTAAACCTATATATGGCGACATAGTGGCATGGGACGCTCATGCCGCCTATGATTGATACTTATGATGTGAAGTTGTTTTATACACTATGCACTTATAATAGTATCAAATAATGTGTTTTAAACGTATCAAGCATGCTTTGGCTGTTATAAGGTAAAAAACCCTATCCTCCGGCTTGCGTTGCATTGTGTGATGGGACCTGGGTCTTATAACAGCTTCATTTTTCTTTATTTAGCATTGCGCTGTTTGTTTTATGCACTGGTATTCTTGGGAGGAAACTCGTTCCGTGTTATACGGCGTGGTCCCTTGATTTACCTAATGATTTAAAATAAAGATTAATAACTGTTTTAGTTCTCACACCAGTCACATGACTGACCTGGAGTTTATTGTTTTAACCTAAACTCTGGGTGCCCTTATTTTGACACGGGCAGCTAGTAGTTTCGGTTTTGCAGATTTATATTCACAGGATCCTGGTTTACAGCTGGAACGATATCCGGAAAGCTTTGTATCCGTATATCTCCTTCTAGTTGTGTATTGTATTACTTTCCGCTGCTATGTATTTAAATGTAATTTAAATCTCTGATATTTCTGTGTAATATTCATTTATACTCTGTATATTCTTGTAATCTGATGCATTGTTGTAATACACAGTGAAATGTTCTTTTGTACGCGTTCTATTTTGTCATGTTCTCAAAACAATTCGTTCTTTCTCTTCTCTTTGGAGACCGGGGAAGTTCGGGTCGTTTCACCACTCCACCATTTTTATTTCTGAATTTCTGTTTTGATTCTGTTCGCATTTAAATTTTCCCGAAATTCCAACGTGCTCCAAATTGGGCTCGGTTAGTCTGTTGTGAAGCTCTCGTCCCCACGATCGCAATGGTTCTAGTTTCACGCGATTTGGACCTCTTATGGGAGAGATATGTTATTTTAAACATTGTACACTTTAAATAAATAATTAATGGAATTAATTAGGGTTATAATTAACCTTCTTCCCCAAAATAACCAAGGTCGTCGTCCGTTTTCTGATGTTCAAAACTAGGGTACAACCTAGCGTGTAGTACGAGGCACGAGGTGATGATCGGCAGGTACCACTACGACGGGCTACGTGAGAGCTCTCTAGTGCCACCTGGAACGTTGAACTCGAACTTGAGGAGGGCGCGGAAATAGAGGCGAGGCGGCGGATGTTTGAGCGACCATTCTGAGCAAAATACAATCCCAAACCAGATCGTTCCCGTTGGATGTGAAGTTCGTGTTGAGCTCTTCAAAATTCCCTAACGAATCTTCGTGAATTATATTGTGGATTTGAGGATCGAATGGTTTTCTTCTGGAGCAATATCGCCTTCTGACGAGATAAAGACGGCGGGATTTTTCAAAAGGAATAAAATTAGGGTTTTCTAAATTTCTATTGGCCAGAATATATATATATATATAATTTTAATTTCCAAAAATAACCTTGTATCGATACTAGCTACAAATCAAACCCAACGACTATCGCCCCTAGCTAAATGCCCCCATTCTGGATGCAATAGGATAGGTTTCGTAAGCCAATTCGGCTACTACGAACACTTTTACTTTAAATTAAAATATATTTAATTTAGACGTACATTTCAATTTATCGGGGCCGCATACAGACTCCAAAAATTCTAGAAAAATTAATCAAGCTATGTTTTGACGATACGGTCCTAACAAAACTAATTTCATCAAATTTGGAGAGCGTTTAAAAAATGGTCATTTTCCAGTTGATTAAATTCAAACTGAATTGACCAAACACGTTTAAATTTGCCACACTCACATATTGATTCCAAAAATTATGAAATTTCAAATTTAGCAATAATTTGACATTCCGAATCCAACAAAAGTGGTTTCATAAAAAACGGAAGTTGTTTGCAAAATGGTTACTTTTAAGGGCTATATATTATATAAATTCCATAGCGACTATTTTGAATTTTCAACTGGACTTAACTTTTTATACCCGTTATGAAATCTGGATTTTTCACATTCGTTGGAAAGATATTTTCAAAAAGATTCAAATATTTCTGGTTTTACAGAAATCCGATTTATTTTGAATCCTGTAAATTTATTTGAAATTTGAAATCGAATTTTCAAACTGCTGTGTCACTTCGAATTCCTTTTATTATTAAAATAAATGTTTATATTCTAACTTCGATTCAAATAAATTTATACATTCTAATTCTACTCGAAATAAATTTCTAGTCGTTATTATTTAAAATAAATCATTTTACATATTCAAGATTCATTAAAATTGCTAAAATAAAATTTTAAATCAATTCTGATTTTCCGGGTTGTTACATATAGTCTTCACTTGTCCCTAGGACAAGTTTACCTATTATACAACATTCTCATTAATGTTAATTATTTATAATAAGTTATTATCATTCCCCATTTAAACCATTTTCTTTTACTGTTGTATTCCAATATTCTTTATTCACTGTAATATATATTCCTTATTTTAATTAAGGAAAACAATTCATGCACCTTATCAGTTTGATTTATAGGAGGAATCAGTAATTTATTTTCATAACGTATTCCCATCTAAATCCGTGATGGCAAGTAATTTCTTTCCTTTTCTTACTTTATTCACTGTGGCTTACTTGCAACCACGTTCTCATAAATAGGTCATTTAGAGAAATTCATCTTTTTTCCTTCATATCACACTAACTCAGTCCATTACATCCCTTCCTTTCTTATTTTCTAAGTTAGACATTTAATTATCATCATTGCATTTATTCGTATCTTGTTATATACATATATACATATACATATATATATATATATATATGCACTGGACCTCTCACATTAATCCTACACTTGTGGACGCTGGATTTGCCAGGCGGGTCCGGGCAAACTTTTACCACAAGTTAACTTAACCTCGTGTCTTAGTACCATTGCATGTTTTAATTAAGCAATTTTACCCCTCACATTAGATTTACCACTTGTGAATGCTGGATATGCTGGGCGGTTTCGGGCAGATTTCTATCACAAGTGCAATCTAACCTCGTGTCTAAGAGCATTACAGTGTCACATTACTGTAAATCTAGGCATGTTCGTTCTCTAACAATTATTCCTATATCATGTAAAATTTATACATATTATCCTTTTCATTGTAATCTAGTTTAAAATAACCTAATTTACATGTTGTCCAATTATGCCTATACTTTGTCGCATGTCCTTTTTAACATATGTTTAATTCTATTTTGACATGTAAACATTCAATCGGGTAATTATTCAAATCCAACAAATTAAACATGTCGTTTACTCAATAATATGCAACAAGTTAATCATATAATTATAACAATAGTAGTTATTGCCTATATTCTAACAAGTGTATTCAACATGTAATCATTCCACACTTTAACCGATTCAACGTATGAATTATTCATATTAACATCTCAACTTGTTATAACAATAATTCTTAATTATTCTGGAAATTTCATAATTAATAAAAAGGGGAATGCAAAACGATAACATATTATTATCTAAAGGCTATAGCATAACCCTACTCACCTTGTAAGCTTCCCAAATCTTTGATTTGGTCCAGAACCTAACAACCATGGATTCATAACTTTTTTACTAAAATAAAGAAAGAAAAAGAAGAAAGAGATGAGAAATGAAATAGACCAAATCTAGAAAATTACCTCACTTAGATAAGAGATTTGAACACCTATGTACAAACACACGTTCCTTTGCTTCAGATCTGGATTCAGAATTTTTCATAAACTAAAAATCTTAATTTTATGAATAGATTTGAGGAGAGGGAAAGGAATGGCGGAGCTTCAGCGTAGCCTTAGAAATATGAGGTTTAGGGTTAGCTCTAGGGTCTTATTTATATGTGTATTAGAGAAACCAGAACCCTCAGATCTAAATCAAAAACATCAGAACCATCCACGTCGAATAGAAAGTTCCAGATCTGTGGGTGGGTCGACCCCTAGGTCAACCCCGCTGTTGGTGGGTCGACCCCTAGGTCGACCCCCAACGGTCTAATTTCCCTCCAGATTTTCCAGCTTGTGAATTTTGATTTTTGAAATGATTTTCGAAATTTCTAGTTATATTTATTTAATATATACATATAAGCTGGTTATATGTATACAAACTTCTAACGCTCGTAACTTCTTCATACAGTGTCCATTTTACGCAAACAAGTTGTCTTCTTGACCATAATTTCGAGAAGGACGCAATGGCGCAGTCCGTTTTACTTAATCCTTAATATTCAATTAAGTTATTCTTATTTTATTATCTTAAAAATGTGGGGTGCTACCAATCGCTTGTAACTGTAGGCATCGTGCCCCTCGAATTATGCTAGAAAAAATAATCATAATATATAGTACATGTCCCCATCGCACGGGCACCGATTTCGATGGTGGTTCTACACATTGAAGCTCCAACTTAGTTGCATTTTTCGATGGACACACCCAGGAGCCTCAACGTCTTCGCGACTTCCAAGTGGACACTCTCGAGGAGTTCGAGCGCCTTCCCGAATTTCGATGGAAGATATTCCTTATATCTTTGGGTTTTAAAACATACAATATTATATACATATAGTACTTCATTTTATTTTTGCATATATCACATTTATATAAATATCAATTTACACAAGATTTTTATTTCAAATCAAATTACCTTCCAAATCAACAGTTTTCGAATTCATAATTATATAGTTTGTATATATGTTAAAAAAATTATATCATAATATTTATATCCCAATAATCCTCAAAAAAATTCATTATTCAAGATCAATTAAATTGATTTCAAAACGATTCGAGTATTTGATATCATCTTGACATTTACGTTCGTATTTACAACTTGATTTGAGTATTCAATATCATTTCAAAATTCAAATCCACATTTACAAATTTAATTCATTATCAACATCCATATTAAATTTGGATTTCACATTACGATTATCGATATCCAAAAATCTATACATTCGATCATTTTGGATCTAAATTTGTTCGGATTGTATATATAGATTTATCAAAATTCTATGTTACAAAAGTAATTTTGGAAAAATAACAGCTTAATGTAAAATCAACTTGAATAAATAGATAGATTTTTAAAATGGGTTTGAAATATATGTATATGTTCTGTAAAATAACTAACTTGATATACAATAGATTTAAATAAATATATAGCTTTGGAAGATAAGTTAAATGATAACATAGGTTTTCAAATGGTTTGAAATAAATAAATAGGTTTTGAAAAAGTAATTTTCAAAACAAAGATACTTAGGCATGTAAAAAAAATTCAAATAATATAAATAAATATAATAATTTCAAGTAAAGTAGTTTATAATGAATACTACTTTAAAAAATAATCCATTCGGAATCAATCATCCAAAATTCAAAATTCTTAACTATTGTCGGTTTCCAATTTTCGAGATTAACTTACTTTAACATCAAAATTCAATTCATTTACATTCTAGTCAGACCCAAGGTATAGCTCAATACTTAAGTTTCCATTTGCATTTTCTACTTCAATCAAGTTCAAAACTTAAATCTCGGTTTCAACTATACTCCAAATTGAATTTATTATTCAAATTTACAATCAAATTCTCTGAGGTTATAATGATATAACTCAAAATTCATATTTCGCTTAAAATAATCTAATTTATTCAATAAGTCAAAAAATCAAACTTCTACTCAATTCGTTTGAGATTTAGATTCGGTAGTTTTCTTCTTGATATTCATTCGAAGTATACATATTATATTATTTTAATAGAATAGGATGGATATCGTTCAACTCATACTCGAGATTCAATTCCGTTTTTTTTCGATTATTCAAAAATATACATATTTACATATCATATCATGTTTCACAAATCACTTCAAACACTTTTATTTGAAAATACTTTTATATACTACTAGTATTTTTTCAGAACCTTAGAAATCAATTTCAAAATTTTCCGGATTTCAATTCTCAATTTTTTGTCAAAACGATATCCTTTGTTGTGACTAAACGCATTTTATTCCATAATTTATCTTAATTTAGAATGCACTTCTTATTACCTTTCAACGGTTTTATCATTCTTCAATTTATTCGTCCGTTCATCATATATACTTTACTAGTTAATGCTACCTAAATTTCAACAATTGTTTGTCCTTATAACCAGTATTTTCAAAACACTCGATTCAAATTCTATTAGTGAATAAATAACTAATTCATTTACCTTATATTCATATTTTCGACAACCACGGTAACTCGACAATGGATTTCAAAAAGGATTCAAAAATTTGATAGTTTCAAATTTTTCAAGCATGAACGGTTCGAATCAACAAGCAAAGGATGGCAACAAGTCATGGTAACAAGTACAACAACAAGCAATCAACAAAATTATATTTCAAAAACATTCATTCTATTTCAATTTTATTCACATGGTTCCATATTACATTTTATCTCATTAATACATTCAAGTTATATCTTAAAACATGAAAATGTCGTTTATTTAAATTTTCTTATCATTTTCAATTCGTACTAGTTTATCAAAACGTTTTATTAAAATTTATTTAAATAAGTTCAAACCCTTATGTACACGGTTTCAAGTATTTGTCGACGTTTAAATCAGAACCATACCATTATCCCACTTTCAAAACTCAAAAATTAATATAATGATGATGCATCAATCATCAAAATCATCTCTGAGCGACTAGAGTGTGATTCTATATCTATCTAGTATATATTGGATTTCGTATATACATTAGCTAGGCGTATATTCGAAATCCGTACATACTTGATAGTCCAATCTCGACGTCAATAAATACATAATTACACTTTTCAAATCGGTTTATTTAATTTCAAAATAATTTTTTATTTTCAAAATACGCTCTCTTTACAACAATTTTTTTGTCAATTCCACTCATTCTAGGATATTTCTATCCTATATCTAATGAGTTTTTAAACCTAATAAGATAAACTTTGTTAAGCCAAAGCTTTGATACCAAATGTAACGACTCACTATTTTTATGTCTCGAATCTGTAATTACACCGACTTGGAGCGCTCAAAACGGCGAATCGTTGTTAGCTTACAGGGTTTAAACAGAATTTACATAGAGAACCACAACACATATGACATTGATATATTTTACAAACGGAATTTTATACATAAAAATCAGAGTTTTACAAATTATTACTATAAAGTGGAAGAAATAAATATAATGTATACATGATTTTAAATGAAATCAAAGTTTACAGTTTTGTCGAGCGCGCACGTAAGAGTCTTGCATCTTCACATTCCCCTCCAACTTGTGAGCCGAACTCTTTAAATCTGGAACACTTCGGACCTGACCTGAGTTTCCATGCAAAACACAAAACGCTCGAGTCCGAATTAAACTTATTTCAAGTCAGTAACTTTGATAAGCACATAAATATTATTAGTTTAATCCTAACGATTTATTTAAATGGTTCAAGCATAACACTCATGAACTGCCAAAAACAGGGTTTAGCAAAAATTTATAACATGGACAAAAAGGCAGCGTTGTGTGTTGAGTACCAAACTTGCTACAACAAGTAAAAATAAAGCAAATCTTTTTTTGAGACTGGGCATAATGAGACAGCCCCAAAAATACCAAAATAGTTCAAATAGTTGCTTGTATTAACAAGAGGATAGGTGGAAGCGAATAAAGTGATACACAATATAGTATAGTGACTGATAGTTCAAAAATGCAGCAATACAAAAATAAACCAAAACTATATGGCAAGCAGGTGGGTACGGCACGTGCCAATGAAATAAGCTCAAAGACAAGCACTACAACAATTAATGGTGAGAAAATGTAACATGCATTTCATTTAAACTAGTGAAAAGAAACAAGTTGGTCTTTCCAAAGTATGTGCATGCATGTTCCAAATCCATTCTGAACAATGTAGGTTTGTAGGCCTTTCAACGTAATACAACGGCTACACGAGTTGACAGGAACCAAGAATGTGGTTTCTTAGAAAAGTTGGCTTTTGAAGCCATACCTAAGGTATGCAGTATGCAAGGTATACAATTCGAGCATATGTAAATGAGATGTGGCGAAACTTAATCAAATAGCTAAATGCAGACAATGATTTCACACCAGCCTTAAAATGACTATACAAATTTGAAATGAACATGCTGGATAATCTATAAATGATTTGAGCGTACCCATGACTGTACAAAATTTAATGGAGCATAACTACAGTAGCCGTGAGTAATTCCATGTGTGAGGTATGATCCTGGAACTAATGAATAACAAGCAGCAAGGAAAGTGTCGTAGCAACTATATGGCAATAATATCAAGACTCATGCTAATACCACCAACCAAGGTGTATCATCTTGGCATGAATACACTAGTTTACCAGTTTGATCTGGACAGAGTACTAGATTCAACGTGGCCTCAAATATAAGAAAGACATTACACAGGAAGCAGGTAAAGGTAAAGAGAGGCAACAGATAAAGGAAAATCACCAAACCAAAGTTCTACCAATCGCGTGAAAATGAACAACAGTGAGTACATGGAAATTGCTCAAGACAATTCAAGATTTCAGGGCGCAAATACGACAAAGACAACAGGGTAAGGCAAGGGAGACAACATACATGGACGATAATGAAATGGCCAGCAAAACAAGGCACCACTAAAACATATATAAATACAGCAACAAGTGTTAAAAACTAAACCAAAGTGACGGGAAAAGCAGCAATGCAACAGGCCACAACAAACAATTTATACAAAGCGAGAAGCAAAGTAGAAGACTTTAAATAGGTTTAATTGTAAGGATTACTTACATGCAACGACAAAAGAGTGCGCACTGAGGTGTGGAAACAATCAGTTGCGGATGGCGAAAGACCTTGAAGTAATGACCATTGATGCAGACAACAGGATTGGGCTTCGATAATGGGTTTACCGTACTAATTTGGAAAAACTTGGCTCACTCGAGGCTTCTATAAACTGTTGGAGACTAGTGCACGGCCTGTGATGGAGCTGCGATATCGGACTGTTTTGGTTCGCAGGTTGAAGTAAGTCGCGGTGGATAGGAACCCGATGATTTTGCTTCGACGCTGAAGTGGCAGCAAAATGTGAGAGAGTGGCTACATGGTAATGGCACAACGCAACCGAGATACTGGAATTGGTTGCAGATGGTTTGGCAACAACGGGTCTAGCAACGGGTCTAGCGACGGCGTCGACTAGTGGTATAGGCCATTCTCACAAATTGAGGAAGAGGCATTCAGCCATGATTTTGAGGATTTGAGAGGAAACCGATTTGGGGTAAAACTGAGTCTGATTTTGGGGAATAAAATTTTGGCTGCTAAAACAATATAAGTAAAAGGAACGGTGGAAACAAAAATAAAGTGAGCCACATAGAGAAGGAAAATGGGATGGATATCAACATGTAAATTTCTTTCTGAAATGATGGACACGCGTTGAATAGGGTAAACAAGTGGTGAACTAACAAATGAACCATTATTTTCCTTAATACACATACCATATTATACCCTATATATACAAATATTTTTTTTCAAGTGTGATACTTACTTATACAGACAAAATAGGGTATTCAAAAATGTTTCAAATACAATTCTCAAATAATTTTAAAACCAAATAAAAATCTAAATAAATTAAATATTTCAATTTAAATTTCCAAATCATCTATATGCAATTGTTCACACACTAGTTCGATCAGTTTTAAATATTAATTACGTTTAATTTAACAAACATTATCTAGATTCAAATAAAACTTCAAAATATATAAAATTATTCAAACAAATTCACAACCAATATATATATATATATATCAATTAGTTTAAAATATCACTAATATTTAGTTCAACGAAATATCTGGATCAAATACAAAAGAAAAAATATTAATTTATACTTACAAAATTGATTTAAAACCAAAATAAAATAGATTAGATTTCTGATTAAAACCAAATATAATTTTTCTAAATACCAATTCGAATAAATTTCATATTTTTAAAACGTTAATATTTCTGGTTCATTACAGATAAGATGTCTACTTGCAATAATTATCCTATGAAGGCTTAAGCTCTTGGAATATTCCCCCTAGGTGGTCCAAAATGCAATCCTAGCTTCTTTTTATGTGCTTAAAGATAACTACCTCGAAGATCATACTTTTTAGGTTTCACCGATAAGGGTTTTCTTCACGAAAAAAATACCTTACTTCTTCAATTCCTATCCTGGAATCAAATATTCAACGAGTAGCTTTGACTATGTCAAAGGCTTGCTATCTTCAGCATCCCTTCATCTTAGCTTTATTTTTCGATTTCTTCTTAGTCAAGTGCTAACGAAACCAAAAATCTTGCAAGTCGATCATAAGCAAGGTAGTCACCTCCAAATATGAAATTCATGCCACAATAATTATAACTATTGCTAGTAAAAACCAAAAAGAAATGGTATCTTATCCATTTAAGATATCAATCAATACTATCTCAAATAGCCCAAGAAATAGAAGTTGTCATGGATATAAGGAGAATAAACCAATAGAGGATTCCGAATAGTTCCAAATTTTGTCGAACATTTGGAACCACTGATTCAAATTTTGTTTATTTCACTTACTATCTCTCTTACGATTTAAATCTTGTAGTTCTATGACATGAGATTTAGCAAAACAATTTATTTAGGTAGCGTTTTCCGTCCCCGTTTTTGTAATGACCTGCATTTTAATTTTTAGAGGATAATAAAATATTTAATTAATTTTCCAAGGATCGAATCATTCTAAACTTTTGATATATTGTTTATGGGGATGTGAGACAGGTCTATAATTTTATTCGATATTTTGTGACCATTTTTCCCTTGTTAATTTTTTATAGGGCATAACTTTTGACTGGAATCGAATCAGGTGCCGGGATTGATTTCATTTGATCAGAAATGGTGTTTCAAATTCCGTAGAATGGTCAGTCTAAAGATTTGGCTGAGAGGTTTGGGAGAATCGTTGTTTTAGTGCTACACAATTTTTATATAGACTAATTAGTCGTTATTGAGCTGATTAGTGAGGCCCATTAAGGCTAGCGGAAGTTGGCTGTAAATAGGGGGATAGGTAAGGAGAATGGTTTAGTTTCTTCACTCTCTCATTTGGTTGGGCTTGAGATTCTTCCTTGCTTAATCAAATACATATCCACTCCATTAAATTCATAGATCTACATAAGAAGATTGAAAATCAACATCGACAAATAGTAGATCACATCAAATTATTGATATGAAGGCCGTTCTTCGCTGCCTGGATTAGAGATTGGTTGATTTGAAGCTATTTTGTTGATGTGAGAGTGATAAGCATCTCTCACACAGATTCAATCAAGTGTATTGGTTTGGTTGATCATATTTTCGTCATTTCGTGTCATTTGCACCTAGATTTAAGCAAGTCAAGTTTATTTTCATTCGAATCACCGTAGGATCTATTCTAGCAAGATTATAATGCTAAAATTCATATGCTAATTCTATATTTATACAAGTATAGATCCGTTTATTGATTCATTCATTATTTTATCATGATTTGAAGAAACTCATATGGTTGTATGATGATTATTTGTGGTGCTAATGTTGTTTGACGATTGCATGAAGTTTTGATGATTAAATTGTTGAAATTGGATGATCTGGATGAATTGGATGCATAGATTTTATCATTGACGCGTCAAAAGTATGCATCGACTTGATGAAAAGTAGAACTAAGCATGGATCGGTTGGCAAAAAGGAAGGATCACAGGTGTTAGCATGGATCGCATGGATTGTTGCCCATGAAATGATGGATCGACCAAAGTGTATTTGGGTCATCCAAATTGATCGATCAGATCGTTTGGAAAGATGGATCGTGAAAAGGAGCATACGGTGGATCAGCAACAAGTAGTTGGACTTGGCAAAGACTGATGGATCGATGGCCATGACAGATGGATCGCGCCCGAGGGGATGGATCATTTCGAAGGCCTGGATGATGGATTAGGCATGAGAAAAGCAATGGTTCGGCCGATGCACCCATGAAGGATTGGGTTAATGTGTGATGCATGGATCGGGAAAATGCATGATGCATGGATCAGGCATTAGTGGGTTGATGAAAATACCGAAGTACACATTGGTTTGATGGATTTTCTCGTATTCTAGCTGATGTATTGTGGAGCAATCCATGATGGATCGGATCATGCAAAACTCAATGGAGCACAAGATGGGTCAGCCTATTTCGTTGGTCCGATCCAAGACGATGGATCGGTGAACGATCCAATGATGGATTGGTCAATGATCCATCATTATAATGACTAAATGATGTTTATTTTGGTTTGAACGGCGAGTGTATCTTCGACGTGAGTTCGGATTGAATGTTCGAAGCTTTTTGAAGTGTACGTTGATCGGTGAAATGAACATGACTCAAGGATGTTTCAGCTCATGGGTAATGGTCACAACAGAAGGCGCTTGAGCTTATGGATGGTCATCAAGGTGGAAGGATAGAGTTATTGAAGGTCAAGGGATTGTCGTTAGTTGGAGGTTCTAGTGGGCTCAAAGTAGGGGTACAATGGGGACACCTAAAAGACTAGAAGATGTCTGGTCGAGTACCCTAGGTATCGATGAAAGGCCTAGACACGAGTCATGATGACGTATGGATTTTTCTAGAATCGGGGTTACCATTAACCCTTGACAGATAGCAAGATGGGCCAGTCATATGATTAACGATGGTTTCGAGGCAAAGCAGGCAGTGATAGCCATCGTCATGAATTATGTTGTTTTTCTTGTATAGTCTTGTGTAGATTGTTCGGCGCCGAGGGAGATATCTCTTGGGTGCTTGTCTGGTGTTGATTTAGGCCTTCGGGGCCTATGCTTGGGGAATGTTGAACTCGACTAGGGTGGTCTCCGCTTGATAACTAGTTGTTATGGATGTATTGTTTGTTTCTTCTTTAGTTCTTTGGGAAAGGCTATCACTGTCGGATGTGAAGAAGAAGGGTTGGGGTTCTTCTCTGTTGATGTGTTGGTAGATTAGATGATTAATCTGTCTATTTATCATATACTTTATTAAGGATATTAGATAGCTTTTTATCGCTCATTAAAACTATTGTCTGACTCAAGGTTTTATGTCTTCCTCTTATTACCTTTGATTGTTCATCCGGTTGTGGATTGGCAGATCACGTAGAAGGTAGTAGATCTTGATGAAGACGATGCTGCTGAGTGACTACGAGCTAGAGGCTTATGTATTAATTTCTACTATACATACTTGTTGTTTCCGCTGCTATAGTTGATGTGATGTCTCCTACTCTGAGTGAATTGTAGTGAGGCTGCATGTACAGACTCTTATGATGTAATCCAGTGATGTATGGATATTCTCATGGTATGGATATTCTCATGATGATATGAAAGTTTAAGATTCTGTTCAATTGTGCTTCACTACTATTTCTTGTTTTATATTTTCTATTGTATTTTATCCTTACGTTGTGAGTTATATGACATGTTTCCTGTTGTGTTTTCTTGTTCTGATGATCGTCCCATATCGGCTTGACATGTCACACAATGCACTTCTCCATGGTTTATGCGGGAGGTACGGGGTGGTCGTCACAATTTTAGTTTTGTGTTTATCGCCATATAAAAATACGATAGGTACATGTATCTCGCAAAAATGGCCATTCTAAAAAATGAATTTAGCGTAGAAAACAGAAAGAGACTTTTATTTATTTTTCTTATTTTGAGAAGTAACTGAAGAATGAGATATAATTTATCGACCATGCTTTTGATATGTTTCAATGAATGTAAGAATTTCCTCATTAATCAATAAACATATCTTATTATTTCATATATCACCACTATGACACTATTGAATCCATTATTGTTGTTATGTTAACCTTAAGAAGGACAAAAAGAGCATGGGCTATATGTTTTAATTTCATATTGTAATAAAAAGTCATCGTACAACCGACATCGACATCTGCTATAGTTTGTGTCGAATGTAGAGTAGAAGCATGTATTCTTATTAGATCTATATGCAAGTATTATTGTTTGCAAAATTTATTATGTGTAATGGCGCGTTTTGTTAGCTGTCGAATAATTAATTGATTTAATTATTTATATATCGATTTGGCGATATCGATAACTTAAAGTAAAACGTTTGAACTTATAATTTATATTTATAATTATAATTAAAACGAACCTGAAACGTCGCGGTAGTTCGCAATTTGGCGATTTGAACTTCAACTGAATGTACATGATTCATTTTAAGCCGGATTTTTGTGAAACAAGAAACGTACGCAGCTGGTAGAGTATATCTTTCTAGTGGAAGAGAAAAATCGAGATTTCGTCGTGTAGATTTTGAGTTATGTCCAAATCAAATTTCAGAAAAGTCGCTGTAGAATTCCTTTATAATTTGCGACGCTTTATTTACGTTATAAAAGGGTTTTTCGAAATAACTATAGATCGGGTTTGAATTTAGACAAGGTTCTTTTGGGAAGTAGTGATAATTTAATTTTTAGGATTTTATGGTAATTTTTAATTAATTTAATAAGCGACTTTTTATTTGAAGTATTTCGCACCCTGAAATCAACCTTTTGAAGTTTCAAAATATGAGTCCACCTACCGATATTATTATATTTCTGGGATCGTGACACCTCACTGAGCACGACTGTACTCTTATTTTTGTCTGTAGCAGTCAGACATGAATGATATCTTACATTACTAAAAGTTAAAACAAAGTATGTGATTCCTTAATGCTCCACGTGAAGATAAAACAAGGTATATGGTTCCTAAATGTTCCACGGCCCTTCTTTTCTACCCACCAGTTCTTTGTGTAATTTACTAAGCCACGTCCTCCATTGTTCTTAAACCCAAGCATCATCACATTTTAAATACAGCAAGCACCACCGCTTCTATGCTTTGAGCTTTCACGAAGAAACAAACTCAAGTCTGACATTTTAATGGCGACCAAAAATAGAAATTTAATCCCATTCTCCTTTGCAAAATCTCGAAACAAGATTCCGTGAATAAATTGAATCCCAAGGTTCATAGTAAGTTGTGGAAATATATCTAAAAAAACGCAACAGTAAGGGAGTATACGGCTGTATGGGGTGGACGAGATCTTGAAGAGTGGCGGTATTTGTTTATAGAGTTTCATGGGTGAGCGGGCGTGAGCAACATCGTGGCATCGGTTTGGAGGTGTATTTATATTTGTTTGGAAGAAGAACCGTGAATTAGTGGCGGATTTAGTAGTGAACGTGGAAAGCCATTTGCATGCAAGAAATGGAGAGATCTAGCTGACGGTTTGAATTGTGGAGGTGGAGACGTGTTCGCATGGTTTAAAGTGGAGCAGTTGTATACGTGAAGGGATGGCTTGGTCCGCATGCGGTGTACGGTGGAAAGTAGTTTTGTTGTACTGTGTACGTGAGTGTTTGGGTCATGAAGAACGGGTGGAGCAGCACGTTGGGAGGTTTGGAGCAACGCTGTGAAACGGACTGGGACTAGAACGCAAGGGTTCAGACTGGGTAATGAGAACTGTCAGTTGGTTACTAAGGAGGATATTTGCATTGTTGATTGGTGAAGCAGAGAAATGGGAGTATTTCGGTGATGACGTCGGAGACTGGGAGTGCGATGGTGCGTGGGCTTGAGTTCTAAATATAAATAAAGAAAAGAAATCACAGAAGAGGAAATGCAAAAGGGAAAATGGCGCTGGATTTATGTTTCTAACAGACGTTGGCAGACTGAGGTCAATCAACCAAAGCAAACCGTATTCAACGGTTAACGCGAAATTGTGAGTAAATCTCACAAACTCTAAACAGTTTTATTTTCACGTTGTATTCTTAGAACTTTTAAAATATTATCTGTTTGACTGTTTGACTGTGTGTTGACTGTTTGATTGAACTGCTAGTCAGTTAGTAGAGATTTTATATATATATTTACGTATATATATAAACCGTTAAATAGTCATATGTGATTCTGCTATCAGAATATTTCACAGTGAAGTGAAATCGATGTTGTTGTATTGTCTAACATCTGTGGTGCAGGGATACAGGTTGGAGGAATCCAACTGGATTCCTCAACAGTTATTTTACTGTGATTTTTATATTGTGATATATAATGTGATGTATATAATTTGTGTGATTATGTGTGGTGGGACGATATTTATCGTTGTTATATGGTGTGTTAAATACCATGAGAAATACCAAAATGTAGGAGAGGGGTTTTCAAAGTATATTTTGAAAATAGTTTATTTATATAAAATCAAGGGATTTTATATATATATATATATAAGAAAAAGGATTTTTGAATATTGAGGAATATAGTTGGTAAAACAAATATAAAAGAGTTTTATTTGTAAATCAATATAAGGGAATATATATGTTAATCGAATATAAGAGGATATATTTGTTAGTCAAAATATAAAGGAATTATATTCGTTAGAACAAATATAAGCGATATTTATTTAGAGATTAAATAAATAGAATATTATAAAGGGTATTTATTTAGAGATTAAATAAATAGAATTAAACTAAAGAAGATATTTATTTGTTAAATAAATAGGAGTTAGCCAAGTGAATTGGTCGAGTTAACCAAGTGAATTGGTCGAGTTAATCGAAGTGAATTTGTTAGGTTAAACCACTTGAGTTAATCAGTTAGAATTGACCAGTTAGAATTGACCAGTTAAAGTTAACCAGTCAGAGTTAACCAGTTAGGTTAAACCAGTTGAGTTGACCGGTTAGAGTTATCCAAGTGGAATTAATCGAGTAGAGTTGCCGAATATCACTTATTCGAAGTAGAGTTATCGAATATAGTATATTCGATGGAAGAGTTATCGAATATAGTTTATTCGAGTGGAGAAATCAAATGTTATTCATTTGAGAAGAGTTATCGAATATTATTTACTCGAAGAGTAGTTATCGAATATTGGTTATTCGAAGTTAGTTAATCCAAAGGAGTTATTCGAAGTTAGCTAATCCAAAGGAGTTATTCGAAGTTAGTTAATCCAAAGGAGTTAGTCGAAGAGTTAATCGAATATAGTTATTCGAAAGAAGGTGTTAATCGAATATAGTTATTCGAGTAAAGTTAAAAGAGTTAATCGAATTTAGTTATTCGAAGTGAGTTATTCGAATTTGATATTTGAATAGAGTTAAACACATTAGAATGATTCGAATTAATTATTCAAACAGAGTTAAACATGTAAGAGTTAATTGAATATTAGTTATTTAATTAGAGTTAAATCGAATTTAGTTATTCGAAAGGAGTTAATCAATTTGAGTTAAGTTAATCGATTTGAATTAAGTTGAATCGAAATGGAGTAAATCGATTAGAATTAAGTTAATCGAGTTAGAGTAAATCGAATATTGGTTATTCGAAGGTAAGTTATTCGAATTAGTTATTCGAAGGAGTTAATCAAATGAGTTGATCCAAAGGGGTTAGTCGAATATTAGTTATTCGAATAGAGTTAAAGGAGTTATCGATTTTAGTTTGATCGAAAGGAGTTATCAATTAGTAAATCGAAAGGAGATTTTCGAATATAGCATATTCGAAAGAAAGAGATCGAATATTGTTTATTCGAAAGAGAGAGATTTTGAATATGAGTTATTCGAAGAGAGATAATCGAATATAGGTTATTCGAAGAAGAGTTAATCAAATAGAGATTACTCGAAAGAGAGTTATACGTCGAATTCGATTATAGCGAATTCGGGAAAGTACTATTTACTTTCCAGGGTTTAAATCAAGATTTAGTTATTGATTTAGAAATTAGGTGTCTGTTAAATTATTCGAGTTAGGAGATAAAGTTATAATTTAGGTTAGATATTGCAGAAGTAGGAATTATAACGTTATAGTTATAATCAAACGCTTTCATATAAGAAGTGGATTCGTAACCTGAATCCGAGAATTTGCGTAAACAGATGATTGTAAAAAGTGAGTAATGAGCTTCATCTATTTCACAGTAAAGGACGTTGTTCAATTAAGGTCTGCGAGGTAATTATACCCAACTTGATTGACTTCAGAATTGACAAAGGAATAGTTGTGGTTCGATAGAAAAGGGTGGATTTGAAATATAGTTAAGTAATAAGCGATTAATGGATTTAGCGTAACGATGTTTTATACAACGTTCATTGGAAATCCGTAAATGAGTTTTGGAAACATTTTCCAAATACAGTCAGATATGTTTTCTAAACATAGAAAATGAAATGTTTTCATGACAAGAATTTAAGAAATAGAGTTAAGCAAATTCAGAAACTAACTGGAGAGGGTAAGTTGAACGGTTTTCTAAGTGACGATCTAATGTTGGTTTCGACCTTCTGGATTGATACTTAGAGAATTGTTCTCATACTAGTTACAGATAGGGACTGATAGTTGCGAAATAATAGTGATGTGAAAATAAGCTATGGAAATGTTTTCCAATGATTAATAACATATATTTTCTAAATATATGAAATAAGGAAATATGAACATTTGATTATTGATCGATCGAATTTCCATTTGGAAATAAGATCGTTGTTTGTACACCGACATGTTTTCATTTGATAGTTGAATCACCGACTATCAAAGTTTTTACCATTTTAACGTTGTTAATATGGAGAGACCGGTTGGATTATTATCCAAAGAACCACTCTGTATTGGCATAAGCGTTGCGAGCAATATATGCCAGAGATAAATTGAAGACGGAGTAAAGTGCAAGGGCTGTTGTATAAGTCTTAGATAACAGTGACTAAGATGGATATACTGAATAGTGCCTTCGGTTTGTCCAGTCCCAGGACAACGTATATGGAAGAAGGTCTGATAGAGTATATCCAATGGATCACGTAAGTTGATCTGTTCAAACGTATTCACGTTTGGTGGCAGAGGAATTCGTTTCTCTTAGCTGTATACCCGTGTTATTTTTGGATAAGTCAATTTGTGATTTGGCGGGTATGACAATGTGGCATTCAAAGTGAATGATGATCAGATGTTCTGAAGATAGACGTAGCTTCTAGCCTCACACCGGGAAGTAACAAAAGTTGGGCTAGGCAGCATGGCTAGTTGGGTCATCCCCAAGCAGGGTGTATTGTCACTGATCTAGAGAATATCCATATTTATACTTCTTTTTGATTCTGTATCTTCGGATGACGGTTTGATGGCCTATAACCGTGGTGGCAATATATTCGCGACACTCAAGCTAAATGAGTGAGCGGTCATGTGTGGCCGGGTTGCAAGACGTTCTTGTTGAACCCTGAGTGTATCACCTCTAGAGTACACTATTCAGAAAGTGCTCCCATACCTTGTCTGTTGGAATCTATTCTCCGATAAGCACCCTGCGGTTTATGATTTTATACTATGTATGTAGAACGTGAGATGCAAGCATTTCTGCTAGATTGATATCTATTTGTACTTAGACATTATTATAATATCACAATGATATTGCTTGTCAAAGTTGTTCAGATACTCATAAGGAAAAACCCGTTCCGTATTCACGGCGTGGTCTTATGACATACCCTATACTTGTTTTAAACTGTTTTACTCATACCAGTCCCATGACTGACCCGGAGTTTACTTTGTTGTTTTCCCTAAACTCTTGGGTGCCTAAATTTGTACGGGCAGTCAAGTAGTCGGGATTTACAGATATACATGGAGAGCTTGGAGCAGGAGATTGCAAGATTCTATAGCTATAGTTATTTCCGCTGTGTTGTAAGTGTTGTACTCTGATAAGTGCTATTGTATATATATAACTGTTTACTTCAAAGTTATGTTATATATTATATGTTATTCGTTCCGCTGTGAGATTCGTGTTACTCTGATGATTCTGATATTCTTCTTCTTCTTCTTCTATTCTATTAGTTCTATCTTTTCTTTCTCACCTTCTAATTTCTTTCACTAACCTCTCGGAATTTCCGACTCTCGAGGAGTCGGAAATTTTCAGTCGTTACAGTTGGTATCAGAGCTTAAGTTAAGTGATTACCTTGGCTCTGTGGCATAACTCGATAGAGATGAGATTAGTAATATCCTAGATGGAGTTTGAGTGTATATATATGAGCGCGTAATTGTTATTCAATATAAAATGGTTTTATATTGTGGAGACTCATTGGTTGAGTGGCTTATGAATTCTGGTCGATCAGTTGATCCACTATATCGATAAGGGTTACTAAACACTCGAATACGATGAACCGTCATGGTATGTTTTGAAAGAGGGTAAATGAAATAATTTTTCCCAAAATATATTTGTTTATAGAAGAAATATATATCTTGAAATTATTATAGTATATTGATTGTGTTGGTGGTTATTATAATCGAATAAGATTATAAAAGGGTGAAATGGTTATAAATGACCAATCAGGATTCATATGAATGTAATATATGAAATAGTTTGAATTAAATATGAATTTAAATCAGATTTGGAATTAAAATAAGGAAATTTTAAGTTCCTGGGAGATTTTGAAAATGTTTTTCAAATTGAAAATGATATAGTATTGAACTCACTTCGATAGCTGGAAAATAGATTCTGATGATGAATCTAGACATCATCAGTGTTCATTTTCGAGTTTAAAAGTGACGGATTACTACCAATGGTTTTGTTTTCAAATGGTGTTGAGGAAAACAAGTTGTTTAGAAATTCAAAAGTTTTGAATTGGTGTTAGGATTTGAAATTGATTTGAAATAAATCCCAGGGATTTAAATCTTGAAATTTAAAATTTAACTTGTTAAGTTGAATGAATCAAGATGGTAAAAACAAATAAGTAAATTAAAATTTAACTTGAGCCGAGTTAAATAAAATTGAATTGGATTAGAGATAATCTAGAATGGAACCAAATTGATAAGTCAATAGTTTGAAATTTGATATTGGAGTTTGGATGGAATTCGGCTTGGGTATAAGCGAATGATTTGGTTTGAGGATGTAAACTGAGTGGAATGACCATGATATATGCAGAAGTGATAACAGATCAAAAGGATATAATGATACGACCGACAAAAAGGTACAAGTTTATATTATATATGAGTTTGGATTTTATGAGCCGAATTGGCAAGCCGCTTGGCTGTTTGATTTTCTTTTGGATTAGAGGAGGCCTAGAGAGGCGAGTTGTGGTTTGACGTATTGAGCCGTACAAAGGAGGTTATGGCGAAATTTTTCGAAAAGTCCAGGCGTTAGAACATTCTCATGATTTATGGAAATTCAGTTAGCCAGAATGAATTAATAATTTAATTGAAAATTTAATGGTTCAGTTGAAACAGGAATTGAGAAGTAAACTAAAAGATATTTGAATCTAGTTAGTAAAGTTGGTAGCATTTTCCTAGCTTAGCAATTTCGAGGACGAAATTATTTTAAGGGGGGAAGTCTGTAATGGCGCGTTTTGTTAGCTGTCGAATAATTAATTGATTTAATTATTTATATATCGATTTGGCGATATCGATAACTTAAAGTAAAACGTTCGAACTTATAATTTATAATTATAATTAAAACGAACCTGAAACGTCGCGGCAGTTCGCAATTTGGCGATTTGAACTTCAACTGAATGTACATGATTCATTTTAAGCCGGATTTTTGTGAAACAAGAAACGTACGCAGCTGGTAGAGTATATCTTTCTAGTGGAAGAGAAAAATCGAGATTTCGTCGTGTAGATTTTGAGTTATGTCCAAATCAAATTTCAGAAAAGTCGCTGTAGAATTCCTTTATAATTTGCGACGCTTTATCTACGTTATAAAAGGGTTTTTCGAAATAACTAGAGATCGGGTTTGAATTTAGACAAGGTTCTTTTGGGAAGTAGTGATAATTTAATTTTTAGGATTTTATCGTAATTTTTAATTAATTTAATAAGCGACTTTTTATTTGAAGTATTTCGCACCCTGAAATCAACCTTTTGAAGTTTCAAAATATGAGTCCACCTACCGATATTATTATATTTCTGGGATCGTGACACCTCACTGAGCACGACTGTACTCTTATTTCTGTCTGTAGCAGTCAGACATGAATGATATCTTACATTACTAAAAGTTAAAACAAAGTATGTGATTCCTTAATGCTCCACGTGAAGATAAAACAAGGTATATGGTTCCTAAATGTTCCACGGCCCTTCTTTTCTACCCACCAGTTCTTTGTGTAATTTACTAAGCCACGTCCTCCATTGTTATTAAACCCAAGCATCATCACATTTTAAATACAGCAAGCACCACCGCTTCTATGCTTTGAGCTTTCACGAAGAAACAAACTCAAGTCTGACATTTTAATGGCGACCAAAAATAGAAATTTAATCCCATTCTCCTTTGCAAAATCTCGAAACAAGATTCCGTGAATAAATTGAATCCCAAGGTTCATAGTAAGTTGCGGAAATATATCTATAAAAAACGCAACAGTAAGGGAGTATACGGCTGTATGGGGTGGACGAGATCTTGAAGAGTGGCGGTATTTGTTTATAGAGTTTCATGGGGGAGCGGGCGTGAGCAACATCGTGGCATCGGTTTGGAGGTGTATTTATATTTGTTTGGAAGAAGAACCGTGAATTAGTGGCGGATTTAGTAGTGAACGTGGAAAGCCATTTGCATGCAAGAAATGGAGAGATCTAGCTGACGGTTTGAATTGTGGAGGTGGAGACGTGTTCGCATGGTTTAAAGTGGGGCAGTTGTATACGTGAAGGGATGGCTTGGTCCGCATGCGGTGTACGGTGGAAAGTAGTTTTGTTGTACTGTGTACGTGAGTGTTTGGGTCATGAAGAACGGGTGGAGCAGCACGTTGGGAGGTTTGGAGCAACGCTGTGAAACGGACTGGGACTAGAACGCAAGGGTTCAGACTGGGTAATGAGAACTGTCAGTTGGTTACTAAGGAGGATATTTGCATTGTTGGTTGGTGAAGCAGAGAAATGGGAGTGTTTCGGTGATGACGTCGGAGACTGGGAGTGCGATGGTGCGTGGGCTTGAGTTCTAAATATAAATAAAGAAAAGAAATCACAGAAGAGGAAATGCAAAAGGGAAAATGGCGCTGGATTTATGTTTCTAACAGACGTTGGCAGACTGAGGTCAATCAACCAAAGCAAACCGTATTCAACGGTTAACGCGAAATTGTGAGTAAATCTCACAAACTCTAAACAGTTTTATTTTCACGTTGTATTCTTAGAACTGTTAAAATATTATCTGTTTGACTGTTTGACTGTGTGTTGACTGTTTGATTGAACTGCTAGTCAGTTAGTAGAGATTATATATATATTTACGTATATATATAAACCGTTAAATAGTCATATGTGATTCTGCTATCAGAATATTTCACAGTGAAGTGAAATCGATGTTGTTGTATTGTCTAACATCTGTGGTGCAGGGAAACAGGTTGGAGGAATCCAATCCTCAACAGTTATTTTACTGTGATTTTTATATTGTGATATATAATGTGATGTATATAATCTGTGTGATTATGTGTGGTGGGACGATATTCATCGTTGTTATATGGTGTGTTAAATACCATGAGAAATACCAAAATGTAGGAGAGGGGTTTTCAAAGTATATTTTGAAAATAGTTTATTTATATAAAATCAAGGGATTTTATATATATATATAAGAAAAAGGATTTTTGAATATTGAGGAATATAGTTGGTAAAACAAATATAAAAGAGTTTTATTTGTAAATCAATATAAGGGAATATATATGTTAATCGAATATAATAGGATATATTTGTTAGTCAAAATATAAAGGAATTATATTCGTTAGAACAAATATAAGGGATATTTATTTAGAGATTAAATAAATAGAATATTATAAAGGGTATTTATTTAGAGATTAAATAAATAGAATTAAACTAAAGAAGATATTTATTTGTTAAATAAATAGGAGTTAACCAAGTGAATTGGTCGAGTTAACCAAGTGAATTGGTCGAGTTAATCGAAGTGAATTTGTTAGGTTAAACCACTTGAGTTAATCAGTTAGAATTGACCAGTTAGAATTGACCAGTTAAAGTTAACCAGTCAGAGTTAACCAGTTAGGTTAAACCAGTTGAGTTGACCGGTTAGAGTTATCCAAGTGGAGTTAATCGAGTAGAGTTGCCGAATATCACTTATTCGAAGTAGAGTTATCGAATATAGTATATTCGAGGGAAGAGTTATCGAATATAGTTTATTCGAGTGGAGAAATCAAATGTTATTCATTTGAGAAGAGTTATCGAATATTATTTACTCGAAGAGTAGTTATCGAATATTGGTTATTCGAAGTTAGTTAATCCAAAGGAGTTATTCGAAGTTAGCTAATCCAAAGGAGTTATTCGAAGTTAGTTAATCCAAAGGAGTTAGTCGAAGAGTTAATCGAATATAGTTATTCGAAAGAAGGTGTTAATCGAATATAGTTATTCGAGTAAAGTTAAAAGAGTTAATCGAATTTAGTTATTCGAAGTGAGTTATTCGAATTTGATATTTGAATAGAGTTAAACACATTAGAATGATTCGAATTACTTATTCAAACAGAGTTAAACATGTAAGAGTTAATTGAATATTAGTTATTCAATTAGAGTTAAATCGAATTTAGTTATTCGAAAGGAGTTAATCAATTTGAGTTAAGTTAATCGATTTGAATTAAGTTGAATCGAAATGGAGTAAATCGATTAGAATTAAGTTAATCGAGTTAGAGTAAATCGAATATTGGTTATTCGAAGGTAAGTTATTCGAATTAGTTATTCGAAGGAGTTAATCAAATGAGTTGATCCAAAGGGGTTAGTCGAATATTAGTTATTCGAATAGAGTTAAAGGAGTTATCGATTTTAGTTTGATCGAAAGGAGTTATCAATTAGTAAATCGAAAGGAGATTTTCGAATATAGCATATTCGAAAGAAAGAGATCGAATATTGTTTATTCGAAAGAGAGAGATTTCGAATATGAGTTATTCGAAGAGAGATAATCGAATATAGGTTATTCGAAGAAGAGTTAATCAAATAGAGATTACTCGAAAGAGAGTTATACGTCGAATTCGATTATAGCGAATTCGGGAAAGTACTATTTACTTTCCAGGGTTTAAATCAAGATTTAGTTATTGATTTAGAAATTAGGTGTCTGTTAAATTATTCGAGTTAGGAGATAAAGTTATAATTTAGGTTAGATATTGCAGAAGTAGGAATTATAACGTTATAGTTATAATCAAACGCTTTCATATAAGAAGTGGATTCGTAACCTGAATCCGAAAATTTGTGTAAACAGATGATTGTAAAAAGTGAGTAATGAGCTTCATCTATTTCACAGTAAAGGACGTTGTTCAATTAAGGTCTGCGAGGTAATTATACCCAACTTGATTGACTTCAGAATTGACAAAGGAATAGTTGTGGTTCGATAGAAAAGGGTGGATTTGAAATATAGTTAAGTAATAAGCGATTAATGGATTTAGCGTAACGATGTTTTATACAACGTTCATTGGAAATCCGTAAATGAGTTTTGGAAACGTTTTCCAAATACAGTCAGATATGTTTTCTAAACATAGAAAATGAAATGTTTTCATGATAAGAATTTAAGAAATAGAGTTAAGCAAATTCAGAAACTAACTGGAGAGGGTAGGTTGAACGGTTTTCTAAGTGACGATCTGATGTTGGTTTCGACCTTCTGGATTGATACTTAGAGAATTGTTCTCATACTAGTTACAGATAGGGACTGATAGTTGCGAAATAATAGTGATGTGAAAATAAGCTATGGAAATGTTTTCCAATGATTAATAACATATATTTTCTAAATATATGAAATAAGGAAATATGAACATATGATGATTGATCGATCGAATTTTCATTTGGAAATAAGATCGTTGTTTGTACACCGACATGTTTTCATTTGATAGTTGAATCACCGACTATCAAAGTTTTTACCATTTTAACGTTGTTAATATGGAGAGACCGGTTGGATTATTATCCAAAGAACCACTCTGTATTGGCATAAGCGTTGCGAGCAATATATGCCAGAGATAAATTGAAGACGGAGTAAAGTGCAAGGGCTGTTGTATAAGTCTTAGATAACAGTGACTAAGATGGATATACTGAATAGTGCCTTCGGTTTGTCCAGTCCCAGGACAACGTATATGGAAGAAGGTCTGACAGAGTATATCCAACGGATCGCGTAAGTTGATCTGTTCAAACGTATTCACGTTTGGTGGCAGAGGAATTCGTTTCTCTTAGCTGTATACCCGTGTTATTTTTGGATAAGTCAATTTGTGATTTGGCGGGTATGACAATGTGGCATTCAAAGTGAATGATGATCAGATGTTCTGAAGATAGACGTAGCTTCTAGCCTCACACCGGGAAGTAACAAAAGTTGGGCTAGGCAGCATGGCTAGTTGGGTCATCCCCAAGCAGGGTGTATTGTCACCGATCTAGAGAATATCCATATTTATACTTCTTTTTGATTCTGTATCTTCGGATGACGGTTTGATGGCCTATAACCGTGGTGGCAATATATTCGCGACACTCAAGCTAAATGAGTGAGCGGTCATGTGTGGCCGGGTTGCAAGACGTTCTTGTTGAACCCTGAGTGTATCACCTCTAGAGTACACTATTCAGAAGGTGCTCCCATACCTTGTCTGTTGGAATCTATTCTCCGATAAGCGCCCTGCGGTTTATGATTTTATACTATGTATGTAGAACGTGAGATGCAAGCGTTTCTGCTAGATTGATATCTATTTGTACTTAGACATTATTATAATATCACAATGATATTGCTTGTCAAAGTTGTTCAGATACTCATAAGGAAAAACCCGTTCCGTATTCACGGCGTGGTCTTATGACATACCCTATACTTGTCTTAAACTGTTTTACTCATACCAGTCCCATGACTGACCCGGAGTTTACTTTGTTGTTTTCCCTAAACTCTTGGGTGCCTAAATTTGTACGGGCAGTCAAGTAGTCGGGATTTACAGATATACATGGAGAGCTTGGAGCAGGAGACTGCAAGATTCTATAGCTATAGTTATTTCCGCTGTGTTGTAAGTGTTGTACTCTGATAAGTGCTATTGTATATATATAACTGTTTACTTCAAAGTTATGTTATATATTATATGTTATTCGTTCCGCTGTGAGATTCGTGTTACTCTGATGATTCTGATGTTCTTCTTCTTCTTCTATTCTATTAGTTCTATCTTTTCTTTCTCACCTTCTAATTTCTTTCACTAACCTCTCGGAATTTCCGACTCTCGAGGAGTCGGAAATTTTCAGTCGTTACATTATGTCTAGATAACCATTATTTGAAAGATCCTTCATATAAAGAGGCATCAAGTATAGCTGTGACGAACTAGGATTTTCGACCCCAAAAATCGACATAAAACCCATGTCAATTATTCAAGCATCAAACATTCCAGATCATTAATAGAAAGAAGTTAAAGGGTGAGAAATAAAAAGAAACAAAGTTAGAATAGAAGAAGAATATCAAAACTAAATAGAATCAGAATAAACACGGATCTCACAGCGGAACGAATAAAATATATTATGTAACATAACCTTTAAAGTACAAACTTATAACTGTATATACATACCATTTCAGAGTACAACACATAACATCATAGCGGAAATAAACAATAGTTATTTAATGTTGAAGCCTCCTGCTCCAAGCTCTTCCAAGCATATATGCAAAATCCCAAATACTTGACTGCCCAAATCTTTGCTACATTACTTGATTTTCTAGACTAGATTTTTATTTGAAAATAATAATTATTACTCAGGATATGGATATCTACTACATAGACGGAAAGAGTGTCATTATTACTTTCAATATGTTAATAATAATTAAACATTTTCATAGTGGAAGGCATTCATTTTTGATATATGCAGCATTCTTCTTTCTTTTTAGTATTTAGTTACATTTATTTATTACCTACTAGAATTTGAAAAATACATAAGACATCATACAAATTTCAAGCACTGCTTTTGACCTGTGACCCAAATGTTAGGGAAAAAAAACATAACCAAGTACCTCTTTATATGAATAAGATGGACACTAATAATTATAATAATGATGAGATTGTAATATCTTCTCTACAGAGAGGCCACTAACAGCTCGTCACCAAAATTGTGGATTATAAAAAATGCAGAGAAAAAAGGTACGAGGAAAATTTCTAAGTGGGAACTATGAAAAGAGATCTGTATTGCTTCTTTTCTCTCTATCTCTCATCCATTCTATCTATCTGTTTTTCTCTTCTCTTCTTATAATTGAAGAGGCTCTTGCTCTTCCTTTTTCTTTTGTGAGTGCTTGTTTCTAATTAGGTGCTTCAAAATAGCTAAAGTTTTTTTCCTTTTATAATAATAGAAAACTTATCTACCAAGATTACATGCTTATCAAGGTTCTCTAAGTGTTAAGGAAAAACCAGTAAACTCCCCTTTCGGGATCACTTGGTGTTCGAAAATCATTCTTTGTCTTCAACAATATATGCTTCATCTGGTAAAATCTTAGCTATCCTACCGGAGCCATTCTCATTTGTGTGAATATTTCGAGTTGTAATAACTTCAAGCACTTCACGTATCCAATGATACCTCAAGTAAATACACTTAGATCTCAAGTGAAACGTTGAATTTTACTCAAACGAAAAGCACTTTAACCAATACTAAAGAGGACATTTTATCTTCTTGTAATCCTAAGAACTTCATCCACAACATCATTTTGCAACCTTCCCCCATTTCTACGTGCTTTACTTCAATAGTGGATAAATTGACACATTTCTACAATTTGTGCTACAAGGATACGACTCACCTTATGGAGGTCAATAAGTATCCTGAAATGAACTTTCTCGAATCAATATCTCCTATCTTGTAAGCATGACTAAAGTCAACCAATGAAGATTATTCATTTTTGAAGCATAAGCACATTTTGGAAGTACCCCAGAGATATCTAAGAATTCATTTAAATGAAGCCCAATGCTCTTTAACTAGACTAGATGAGAATCTTCTCATAGCACCAATTGCATGAGCTATGTTTGGCCAGGTATACATAATGACATATATTAAACTGCCAAATACTATTGAATATGGTAACATTCTCGTTTTATCTTTCTTCTTTTAACTTAAGAGGTGGTGCATTAAGGTGAGTTTGAAATGATTTGCAAGTGGAGTACTCACTGGGTTTGGATTAGACATGTTAAACTAATCCAACATTTTCTCGATATACTTCTATTGAGAAATTCAAAGTCCTCTATATTTTATGTCTCGAGTGATCCCTTTCCCAAGTATCTACTTCGCTAACTCCAAGTGTTTTATATTTCAACGAACCTTGAAGTCTTCAGATAGCTCCATGTATGTTTCTTCATGTAGGTCACCAGAAAGCTGCCTAATCTTCATGTTGTTAATCGCAACTTAATCGAAAACAACCTGTATGGATGAAATCTTCAATTCCGTTTATAAAATTTCATCAAAGTCGATTCCCTTCTTCTGAGAAAAGCCTTTCACAACCAATCCATTTTTATACCTCAGAATGAGTTCCATTCTTCAATTTTCAATCCTTATATCCACTATTTCTTGAGAGTCCTTCCTTTCTTTTGGTAACTTCACTAAGTCATAAGTGTTGTTCTCATGCAAGGATGTCATCACTTCCTTTATATCTTTTAACTACTCATTTCTATGCTCATCTGTCTTTGCTTCCTTTTAAAACTCTGGTTCCCCTCATTAATAAGCGTCGCCAACCCTTCATCAAGATACTTCATATAATATTTTTTGCTTGGCAAGAGTATGCATTCCCTTTTTTCTCATGTAACCTAGACACTTAAGAAAAACTTATGTTGATGCCTATTTTTGTATTGTGTTGACCTCTCCCTAGCATGGCTTGACTTATAATTTGTATAGAGTAAAAATCATCTACCCACATGGAAATATCACTGAACCCTTAATGAACTTCCACTTTCCTCCGCTGAACTGGATTTTAAAACCCTTCATCTTCGAGCTTTCCAGCATATAACAAATTTTGTCATTGTTAGAAATATGTTATATAGCTCGGAGCACCAATCTACACTTAGTATTAGTCTCTAAACAAACATCTTCCATTCCAATGATCTTGGGCACAACGTCATTTCCTTCCCAGACATAATTGAAGACGCCTTCTGAATTGGTCGTGAATAAGTCCATATATAAGGCAACATCAAAGGAAGCACCTGAGATAATTATCCAAATGGATTCATTCCTCATCAATCCGATGTATGCTTCATTACAAATAATGATAACTTCAGCATTCTCTAATGATAGTCTTATCTATGTCCGAGATACACTAACAATAAATGATGTAAAGGCATGTCTTATATTTGAGGACTTGAGGGATCAAATGAAGGGGTTGAGTGATGTTAGAGAAGGAAGCAGTACTGAAGCCTTATTAGCTAGTACGAAGAAAGGGGAGAAGAAGAAAAAAAAATAAGAGATGGGTAGTGCTACATTTGCAAGAAACCAGGCCATTGGAAGAGAGATAGTCCGGACTTGAAGAAAAAAATTAAAGCTGGAAATTCATCGTGTAACACCTCACCTCCGTTAAGAACACTCACAAAGGGAATGCCTTAACTTTGGTGGAGCATTTTAGTAAACAGAACAGAAACTTTCAAGACAGATAAACAATACTTGAGAAATTATAACTTTATTACAACGGAAAACAGAAATCAGTATGGTTACATCTTTACCAAAAACTCAAGTACATAAATATCAGTCTTGTTCAGAAAATCATCGGAGTACAAAAATTTAAAATCATAATCCCCACAGAATCTGCCATAAGGAGTCAAGCCATACATTAAGCACTCTAAGTACTTCAAGCAGAAGAAATCCGGATCAAGCTAAAGTATTCCCTCCTTGGAAAACCTAAAGGGGGAAACGGAAGAAAAAGGGGCGAAAACAAGCAAGGCCAGACATAAAGTCTGGCAAGTCCAGTGACTTTCAGCATATTAACAAATAATAATAATTATGACATGAAAATAAGCTGGATAAGAGATAACAGGAACAGGAGCAGCAGATGTACTTAGGTTAAACAGAAGAAACATAATAATATTACTTTTCATTTCTCTGCACTAATACTAGTATAACAGGATTAGGTGTCACCCCAATGTCTAAACTGAAACAGAAACGGGAACAGAATAATTTCCACAGAAGCGAATGCTAGTAATGGGCCTTTACCACCCCAACAGAAATAGACAGAAACAGAATGCTAATAATGGGCCTTTACCACCCGAACAGAAGGTACAGAAATAGAAACAGATTAATCCCTACGGAAACAGAATGTAGAATTAGGTGTACACTAGTAAATGGGCCTTTACCACCCGAACATACGGTACCACGCAGAAACAGATAGGTGTTACCACCCAACAGAAACAGACGGTACCAACAGAAACAGACAGAACTAAGTGTACCCTAAAACCCTACCCCAAGCGATCGGCTCCCTAATAAATAAGTACCCTGTGTCGGCCCCACAGTAGGGTGTATCACTCCTTAAAGTGACAACCAATTGGCACAGACCTATTTACAGATGTCACAGCGTCTTACATCCTCAGAGGCAGACTGGGATCCATGCACGCACATGACCCAGTTGGAACGCACCATCAACATCCCTCGCCATTATCAGAATGAACCGCTTATAATTAGTTCAGTAAGAATGCCCAGACCCTACCTACTGTTGGGTCAAAGTTTTGATACCAGAAAGGGTTACTGACTAATATGGGTCCCAAACAACTGATGACACAAGTAATTTCCCTCCTAACCTTGTGTCCCCAGACTAACAGATTTCAGATTAACTTGTTTATGAGTTCAGACATACAAAGTTCAGATCAACTAGTTCACAAATCAGAAAATCAAGTTAACGGGTTTTCAGACTAACGGATCAGATGTACAGTTCTTAATAGACTCATAGATTGTCTAACTTTGTATTGGGCCTACAGATTCACGAAATGGGTTCACTAAATTCATTAGTCCAATTGGTTTAACTATATCCAGCCAACATGTTTTAGATATCATATTTATCCCAGATTTGAATTAATTAAATATTAATGCACAGACCTCTCACATTAGGTCGGTAGCTTGTGGCCGTAGGATATGCCGGGCGGTTCCGGGCAGACTTCTGCCACAAGCCAGACCTAACCTCGTGTCTAAGCATATTTTAGTTATGCCTACGACCTCTCACATTAGACTGACAGTTTGCAGTCGTTGGTTAAGCTGGTTGGCTCCGGGCAGGCTTCTACCGCAAACAGAGCCTAACCTCGTGTCATAGCCAATTCATTCCAATACAGATTTTTCAGATATCAGACTAATTCTGTTTATTTAACAGATTAAACTTCTTCATAGGATATAACAGATTAATCAAACTTCCATGTTCTACTAAATCTTAGGTCGAGCCTACGGATTTCCATACCCAGATTACCATTATCTAGTTTCCAACAGATCAGACAATTCAACAGGTAACAGATGTAGCAGTTTAAGCGACTCAACAGATTTAGCAGATAACAGATTTAGCAGTTTAGGCAATTCAACAGTTTTAGTAGATAACGGATTAGGCAATTTAACAGATTTAGCAGATAACAGATTTAGCAGATCTAAAACTCTATTTACATATCTTGCCTAATAATAAATTTAGCCTAAACTTACATGCCTAAATCAAGGTCATAATTCATAATACAATATATGCCCCCAAATTTTAGCCTTAATATTCCCATTTACAGTTCATGTCAAAACTAGATTTAATATTCTAGTTCACCATTTATGTCCAAGACTAATACACATGTAAATCATTCTCTATTATAGCCAATTCAGATTATGCCAACATATTTGCTATGCCTGATTTACTTAATTAAGCTACGCCCAATCCCCGTATAACATGTTTCCACAAGTTCTCTAAATACTCATGAAATGGCCCTATAGGCTCGATGTACATAACAGTGAATGGGAATAAACTAGCAAAGTTACATACTAAATATGAGATTAACATCATTAAGGGAATAGGCATAAGAAACTAACTACAATAGTTATAGGCAACTAACCACAATAGTCATGGGCGACTAATCACAATAGTTTCTTATTCAGTGTTATAGGCAATAGTCTCATAGTCAATGAATCATAGTCATAGGCAATAGTTTCATGTCCAATTATGCATTATTGTTTGTCCCAAAATTTAGCGTTCGTGCGTTAATATCTTATGAGATGTAGTGCAGGCTCGTGGTAGCTTGGCTATAGAACAGAAAGAAGAAAGAGATACAGAATAAAATATATCAGAATAGAACGTACACAACCTCAAATTCAGATTTACAATCTTTTCACAATTATTGTTACAGTTTATAGCGGAAAATAACTGTACTTGCCTTTCGTGGTTTTAAGAAAGGATAATAAACTGTTGTTGATGCAGAAATGCTGAGTTATTCCTATTTAATTGTTGTTGTAGCTCTAAACTTTGATTTGAGATTTGATTTAGCTTTTAATTCTATTCAGGTTGGAAGAAGGTGCATCATTCCAAGTTTTGATTCCAGCAGAGTAGCGATGCCATTTTTATTTTTAATTAGAACAGAGGAAGAGTATAGACAGAATGAAATTGTGTAGAGAAAATGAGGCTAGGGGGCTATTTATATAGGATTAGGCGGACGAATCTAGACAGAAAATGAGACCAGATACATCAGAATGAATCAGGTTCAAAAACTGGGTTTCGGGAGCAGGTTGACCCCCAGGTCGACTCCCCAGTCGACCTGGTCATGGGGAGGTCGACACCACAGTCGACTCCCCAGTCGACCTGGGTGGGGGGGGGGGGGGGTCGACTCCCCAGTCGACCTGGGTATATGGCCGGGGATTTTCCCGCCAGCCTTCTCTGGGTTTGAATTTTGAATTTCTGGCTTTATTTTCGAGCTGTTTTATTTTATTTAAATTCCTGAAACTTCTGAGGGTCATAACTTGGTCATACGAACTCCGATTTTTGAAAACTCGGACTCGATTTCATGCAGAATTTCGAGATGAATGCAATGGCACAACCCGCTTCCCTTGATTCTTATTTTAGAAATTAATTATTCTCTGATTATTTACTTATACATTTACAGAAAATACGGGGTGTTAGATTCTCCCCTCCCTAAAGGATTTCATCCCCGAAATCTTCAAGTTAAGAAGAATGTGTCCTACCATCCAGTCATCCATCTACTCAACCATCATCCACAAGCATCCATTGTCCTTAGAAAACTTCTAATGTCATATAAACATATGCAAAAGTGTGTATATGATCCTTATCTAATGCAAAGATCAGGCGGTCCACTGATTCAGTTGGCCTCCTTAATGCGAATTATGTCAGTGCCATGAGTCCAACATGTATGCAATTTTCCTATTTGATCCATATCATTCTTATATGAGTGACAATCATTCATTCATATGCAACACCCATGTGATGAGTCAATCATTTTGCATCCACAAAAATTGAAAATGCTCACAAATCCATATGCAGTATGAGAGTGTTTTCGAGCCGATCTAGTGCCTAGTGTGTGTATATGCATCCACGAGCAACCACTTGCATCCACTTGCAGCCATCAAGCATAACATGTCTCAAACACATGTTTACACCCATTGGTTTCTACCTAGAGTTCGAAGATTCGATCGATAGGATACAGTCGAATGATGGGAGCGAGTACAGATAAAACAAAAACTTGGTTCCCATTAGACATTGGTTGAGAGAATAATTCCCCTAAGTATCAACCCTGAAGACCGAAATCAACATCAGATTGACACCCAGAGGATTACCCTCTTTAGACAGTGTCAAAACTGGAAATCTTAACCTTATCAAAAATATTCCGATATTTACAGATTACTGGTACAAATCAGATTACCGAATGACAATTAGGAAACTAAGCATGATAAAAACCCAGAACATACGCATCATAGTCAACTTAACACTCAACACAGATACCCAACTTACCACACTTAGATGAGTCATAACCCTTATGGGTCTAAATCTACAGCGGAATCAGAAACAATACTAGTATTAAAGTGCAGAGTATCAATTACAGAATCAAAATGCCAGAATCAGAAAAGAGTTTTAACTCAACAATCAGATAAAGAAATTAGACCTCCTACATAAAGTTTCCTTATTTCTATCCTATCCACTAGCCTCAAGAGTGTTCGCCTGCCCTCCAGAAGTTGGTCCTGCCCTCTGCCCTTGCCCTCGTTTCTTCGGGCAGTCCCTAGTGAAGTGTCCCATCTCACCACTGTTGAAGTAAGTGCCCTTTCTTTTTCTGCAATCCTTGTTCAGATGAGTCAAGCTCCCACAAGTAAAGCACTTTTTATCCTTCTTATCTTCAGACTTTTCATCCTTCTTTTGTGTTTCCTTTTTGGGCCATGCTTTCTTGTTCTGTGGTTCTTCCCTCTTTGCCTCTTTCTTGCCATTGTCTTCCTCATGCAGTAGTGCCATGTCCACCAATCTCTCGTAAGTCAGCTCCCATGAGTACATGGGTCATGGCTAGGCTGTGTAGTGGCTCATTCAATCCTTTAACAAAGCGGAGAGCCTTTTTATGCTGGGTGTTGACTAAATCTAGTCCGAACCTAGCCAGTTGGTTGAACTGGTTGACCTATTACCTGACCGTCATACTTCCTTGCTTAAGAGATAAGAACTTTTCCAGTTGTAGACTTCGTTCAGCTTGCAAGAGGAATTTCGTCTCAAACCTCATCCTGAAATCCATCCATGTGTCAACCGACCTCTTGGCGTTAGTGACTTCCCACCAATAGGAAGCTTCGTCTTTGAGCAACCACACTGCCAATTGTACCTTCTGCTTATCGTCCACCTCAAAGATAACGAACAGATCCCCAGTTTCTTTGAGTCAGTTCCTCGCTTCTAAGAATGATTCAGTTCCCTTGAAATCCTTTCCACCCATGGCCCTAAAATCTTTACAGATCTTTGAAAAAGCAATTGCACGAGGAGGGGGCGAAGGAGGAGGAATCGCTGCAGCTGGAGGAGGAATATCTGCTGGGCCTGCATCGTTGGCCCTAGCCTCTATGTACCTCCTGAACCAGCCAGGTATTGGCACGCACTTTGGAAGGTTAAGATTCCCAGACATGCTGGAATGAAAGAAAAAGATTTAAAACAGAGAACTGAAAAGATAGATATATGGCTTTTTGGGGATTATGTTTTTCAAAATAAACATTATTTTTGAAAATACTTCCCTTTAAAATCTTTTTGAAAATAGTTTTCAAAAACTTTACCCAATCTGGTAACCTTCAGCTCTGATACCAAGTGTAACACCTCACCTCCATTAAGGACACTCACAAAGGGAATGCCTTAACTTTGGTGGAGCATTTTAGCAAACTGAACAGAAACTTTCAAGACAGATAAACAATACTTGAGAAATTATAACTTTATTACAGCGGAAAACAGAAATCAGTATGGTTACATCTTTACCAAAAACTCAAGCACATAAATATCAGTCTTGTTCAGAAAATCATCGGAGTACAAAACTTTAAAATCATAATCCCCACAGAAGCTGCAATAAGGAGTCAAGCCATACTTTAAGCCCTCTATGTACTTCAAGTAGTAGAAATCCGTATCAAGCTAAAGTATTCCCTCCTTGGAAAACCTGGGGGGAACGGAAGAAAAAGGGGCGAAAAAAGCAAGGTCAGACATAAAGTTTGGCAAGTCCAATGACTGAGGACTTGAGGGATCAAATGAAGGGATTGAGTGAAGTTAGAGGAGGAAACAGTACTGAAGCCTTATTAGCTAGTACGAAGAAAGGGGAGAAGAAGAAAATAAAGTTAAGAGATGGGTAGTGCTACATTTGCAAGAAACCAGGCCATTGGAAGAGAGATAGTCCGGACTTGAAGAAAGAAATTAAAGCTGGAAATTCATCGTGTAACACCTCGCCTCCGTTAAGGACACTCACAAAGGGAATGCCTTAACTTTGGTGGAGCATTTTAGTAAACAGAACAGAAACTTTCAAGACAGATAAACAATACTTGAGAAATTATAACTTTATTACAGCGGAAAACAGAAATCAGTATGGTTACATCTTTACCAAAAACTCAAGTACATAAATATCAGTCTTGTTCAGAAAATCATCAGAGTACAAAACTTTAAACTCATAATCCCCACAGAACCTGCCATAAGGAGTTAAGCCATACTTTAAGCCCTCTATGTACTTCAAGAAGAAGAAATCCGGATCAAGCTAAAGTATTCCATCCTTGGAAAACCTGGGGGGGAACGGAAGAAAAGGGGCAAAAACAAGCAAGGTCAGACATAAAGTCTGGCAAGTCCAATGACTTTCAGCATATGAACAGATAATAATAATTATGAGATGAAAATAAGCTGGATAAGAGATAACAGTAATAGGAGCAGCAGATGTACTCAGGTTAAACAGAAGAAACAGAATAATATTACTTTTCATTTCTCTGCTCTAATACTAGTACAACAGGATAAGGTGTCACCCCAATGTCTAAACTGAAACAGAAACAGGAACAGAATAATTTCCACAGATGAGAATGCTAGTAATGGGCCTTTACCACCCCAACAGAAATAGATAGATATAGAATGATAATAATGGGCTTTACCACCCGAACAGAAGGTACAGAAACAGAAACAGATTAATCCCTACAGAAACAGAATGTAGAATTAGGTGTATACTAGTAAATGGGCGTTTACCACCTGAACAGACGGTACCACGCAGAAACAGACAGGTGTTACCACCCAACAGAAACAGACGGTACCAACAGAAACAGACAGAACTAAGTGTACCCTAAAACCCTACTCCAATCGATCAGCTCCCTAATACATAAATTCCCTGTGTCGGTCCCACAGTAGGGTGTATCACTCCCTAAAGTGACAACCAATTGGCGCAGATCTATTTACTGATGTCACAGCGCCTTACATCCTCAGAGGAAGACTGGGATCCATGCACGCACATGACCCAGTTGGAACGCACCATCAACACCCCTCGCCATTATCAGAATGAACCGCTTATAATTAGTTCAGTAAGTGTGCCCGGACCCTACCTACTGTTGGGTCAAAGTTTTGATACCAGAAAGGGTTACTGACTAATATGGGTCCCAAACAATAGATGACACAAATAATTTCCCTCCTAACCTTGTGTCCCCAGACTAACATATTTTAGATTAACTTGTTTACGAGTTCAGACATACAGAGTTCAGATCAACTAGTTCATAGATCAGAAAATCAAGTTAACGGGTTTTCAGACTAACGGATCAGATGTACAGTTCTTAACAGGCTCACATATTGTCTAACTTTGTATTGGGCCTACAGATTCACGAAACGGGTTCGTTAATTTCATTAGTCCAATTGGTTTAACCCTATCCACCCAACACGTTTTAGATGTCATATTTATCCCAGATTTGCATTAATTAAATATTAATGCACAGACCTCTCACATTAGGTCGGTAGCTTGTGGCCGCTGGATATGCCGCGCGGTTCCGCGCAGACTTCTGCCACAAGCCAGGCCCAAGCTCGTGTCTAAGCATATTTTAGTTATGCTTATGACCACTCACATTAGATTGACAGTTTGCGGTCGCTGGTTAATCTGGTTGGTTCCGGGCAGGCTTCTACCACAAACAGAGCCTAACCTCGTGCCATAGCCAATTCATTCCAATACAAGTTTTTCAGATATCAGACTAATTTTGTTTATTTAAAAGATTAAACTTCTTCATAGGATATAATAGATTAATCAAATTTCCATGTTCTGCTAAATCTTAGGTCGAGCCTACGGATTTCCATACCCAGATTACCATTATCTAGTTTCCAACAGATCAGACAATTCAACAGGTAGCTGATCTAGCAGTCTAAGCAGTTCAACAGATTTAGCAGATAACAGATTTAGCAGTTTAGGCAATTCAACAGTTTTAGCAGATAACGGATTAGGCAATTTAACAGATTTAGCAGATAACAGATTTAGCAGATCTAAAACACTATTTACATATCTTGCCTAATCATAAATTTAGCCTAAACTTACATGCCTAAATCAAGGTCATAATTCATAATACAATATATTCCCCCAAATTTTAGCCTTAATATTCCCATTTACAAATCATGTCAAAACTAGATTTAATATTCTAGTTCACCATTTATGTCCAAGACTGATACACTTGTAAATCATTCTCTATTATAGCCAATTCAGATTATGCCAATATATTTGCTATGCCTGATTTAATTAATTAAGCTACGCCCAATCCCCGTATAACATGTTTCCACAAGTTCTCTAAATACTCATGAAATGGCCCTATAGGCTCGATGTACATAACAGTGAATGGGAATAAACTAGCAAAGTTACATACTAAATATGAGATCTAACATCATTAAGGGAATAGGCATAAGAAACTAACTACAATAGTTATAGGCAACTAACCAGAATAGTCATGGGCGACTAATCATAATAGTTTCTTATTCAATGTCATAGGCAATAGTCTCATAGTCAATGAATCGTAGTCATAGGCAATAGTTTCATGTCCAATTATGCATTATTATTTGTCCCAAAATTTAGTGTTCGTGCGTTAATCTCTTATGAGATGTGGCGCAGGCTCGTGGTAGCTTGGCTATAGAACAGAAAGAAGAAAGAGATACAGAATAAAATATATCAGAACAGAACGTACACAACCTCAAATTCAGATTTACAATCATGTCACAATTATAGTTACAGTTTATAGCGGAAAATAACTGTACTTGCCTTTCATGGTTTTAAGAAAGGATAATAAACTGTTGTTGATGCAGAAATGCTGAATTATTCCTCTTTAATTGTTGTTGTAGCTCTAAACTTTGATTTGAGATTTGATTTAGATTTTAATTCTATTCAGGTTGGAAGAAAATGCATTAGTCCAAGTTTTGATTCCAGTAGAGTAGCGACGCCATTTTTATTTTTAATTAGAACAGAGGAAGAGTATAGACAGAATGAAATTGTGTAGAGAAAATGAGGCTAGGGGGCTGATTATATTGGATTAGGCGGACGAATCTAGACAGAAAACGAGACTAGATACATCAGAATGAATCAGGTTCAAAAACTGGGTTTCGGGAGCAGGTCGACTCCCCAGTCGACCTGGTCATGGGCAGGTTGACACCCCAGTCGACTCTCCAGTCGACCTGGTTGGGGGGTCGACTCCCTAGTCGAGCTGGGTACATGGGTGGGAATTTTCCCGCCAACCTTCTCTGGGTTCGAATTCGAATTTTTGGCTTTATTTTCGAGCTGTTTTATTTTATTTAAATTCCTGAAACTTCTGAGGGTCATAACTTGGTCATACGAACTCCGATTTTTGAAAACTCGGACTCGATTTCATGCAGAATTCCGAGACGAACGCAATGCCGCAACCCATTTCCCTTGATTCTTATTTTAAAAATTAATTATTCTCTGATTAGTTACTTATAAGTTTACAGAAAATACGGGATGTTACACATCGGTTGTGGTAGAGGAATTTTTGTCTGATGACTTGTTGACAACAGTAGTATTAGATGTATCAGACCATTGGGTGCTAGATACAGAGTGTCTTTTCATATGACACCTAATAAGAATTATTTCAGTTTTTTTAAAGGAAAAGGAGGGAAATTGATTTTTATGGGAAATAATGCTAGTTGTAGAGTCATGGGCGAAGGTATTGTGCAGATTCGCATGTATAACGGGGTAATATTCACCTTGACAGGTGTTTATTATGTTCCAGGTCTTCAGAAGTCAATGATATCTCTTGGACAGTTAGCATCCAAATGCGAGGTGACTATTGATAAGGATAGTCTAAGGGTTTCTAAGGGTGCATTTGTAGTGATGAAGGGAAATAAGTTTCATAATTTGTATCTACTGAGGGGAAGCACTGTACTTGGAAGTCAAGGGTTGGAGTCTACAGTTCTCGTGGAAATGATGTCTAGGTTAGGAATACGAGAAAGGAATTTGAGTTTCTGCATAGGCAGAATATGATCAAAGGGGAAAGCTTCAACAAGGTGGGATTTTTCCAAGAGGATGTTCTTGATAAGCGAAAGAAGGATCGTCTAAAGTTGGTCAGAGATCAAAGGGGAAAGAAATGGATATGCATAAGTCTTTGCAGACAACTAAGTACGGGAGTTGCTTGAGATGGAATTGCTTATCAAAATGCTAGGTGCCACGTGGTGGCATAGTTTGGGGGAGAGAGTTGAGATGGTTCTTGGAGACGTTTGTTTTCATGGTGAAGATTGATAGGTCTTACATGAAGTGGGTACTTTGAACACTTTATTGGCAGGTGGTGGCATTGCCGGAGTTTGTTGACAAAGTGCAACCGGTGATGGCCATGCCAAAGCTCATTGGAGGAAGAACCATGGTGTCTTGTCCGAGAAGATGCTTAGAGTAAGAGGATGTAGGTGGTTTTGTTATGCTTTTAAAGAAATATAGTATCAAGGTGGAGATTGTCAGATTTCGCGATACAATATTTCCATTTACAAAAGATTTGGAAGATATTATTGATTATAGTGATACAAAATTACCATTTATAGAAGATTTAGGAAATAGTTAATTTGAGAAATATAATATTTCCAACTGTAGAAGATTTGGAAGATATTAAAAAATTTATTGCCACTCTTGTAAAATTAGATAGGGCAATAAATTACCTACATAACTGGAAGAATATGAAGAAGTTTTTTTTGGGATATTAAAGTAAGGAATTAATTCTATGATTGGTTTATTAAACAAGTATTCTTGTTAGGAGCAAATAAATAGGAGAATAAATTGGCATTGATTTTTAACCATTAATCAATTACTTCAATCCTAAGTATTAATACTAAAATAATGATAGGGATTAGGTAAAAGTACACATCATCTCTATAATTTTTATTTCTTCTTCTTTCTCTCTTTTATCAGTTTTGTAATATTTTCTTATTTAGAAAAAGTAATCAAATCTCCTCTCCCCAAGTGGACGTACACTAACAAGATGTTAGTGAAACCACTATAAATCTCTTGTGTTCTTTCTTTTATTGCTTGATCCGTTATTGTTTTGCTAGTGATTATCTGTTGTTTGTTTTGCCTCACCATCAATTTATTCCTCTTTGTTTTCCGCAAGGTTGGATTTTATTCCCAAGGCATGTTTTTGGGAAACTTCCCCCCAATAATTGGTATCACAGCTATGAGGTTGATTGAGAAAATGTGTTAGGCATTATGGCAGGAGATAAGGAGAATTCAGCAATTATATCAACGCCATATGTCAAAGGGGCATGTATGGCAGCAAAATCTTAGTTAACAATAGAAAGATGGAATGGGGATAAAGACTTCGAGAAGTGACAATGGGGGATGAAAGCTGTTCTGATGAGGAACAATGTTCATCCTTTGGTGTTTGCTCCCGAGGAGTTGACGGATGATATTTCAGCCGTGGAAAGGAAGGAAATGGAATGATGGGCATTTACTGCTTTACAATTAGCAATAGGAGAAAATATCATTTATGAGATTAGCAGTGAGACCACTGCTATGGACATTTGGACCAAGCTGGAAAACTTTATTTAAAGAAGTCACTAACCAACCGTCCGATTCTACTGAAAACGTTTTTCACCATGCGGATGAGAGATGGTACTTCAGTGAAGGCACATCTAAGCTTCTTCAATGATCTCATGATGAAGATGAAGACTGTTGACTTAAAGTGGATGAGGAGCAAATAGCAATGATTCTTTTGTGTTCTCTTCCAGAGCAATAAACAGGTTTCGCTAACAGTATTATCTATGCTAGAGATACACTAACAATAGATGATGTAAAGGCAGGTCTTCTATCTGAGGACTTGAGGGATCAGATTAAGGGGTTGAATGAAGGTAGAGGAGGAAGTAGTACGAAAGCCTTATTAGCCGGTATGGAGAAATGGGAGAAGGAGAAGAAAATAAAGTCAAGAGATGGGAAGTGCTACATTTGTAAGCAACCTGGCCATTGGAAGAGAGATTGTCCGGACTTGAAGAAAAAAATTGAAGTTGGAAATTCATCGGTTGAGGTGGAGGAATTTTTGTCTGATGACTTGTTGACAACAGTAGTATCATATGTATCAGACCATTGGGTTCTCGATATGGAGTGTATTTTAATATGACACCTAATAAGAATTATTTCAGTTTTTTTAAAAGAAAAATAGGGAAACTGATTCTTATAGGAAATGATGCTAGTTGTTGAGTCATGGTCAAAGGTACTGCGCAAATTCGCATGTATGACGGGGTAATACGCACCTTGACAAGTGTCTACTATGTTTCAGGTGTAACGATCCGACTTTTTCCCCGGTTTTCGCCGGTAATTAAACCAACTTAAACTGTTCATAAAGACGGATTATTAGGGGCACTTACGCATTTGTACAAAATAAAAAGAACTTTTCCATTATCATTGAAATAATATTACATCAGAATTACAAGAGGTACATCAGGGTACATCGATTAAACAGCGGAAAGACACCAAACTCAGCCACAGTCCCGTTTTCATGGTTTAGGCTGCTCCCATTTCGCTCACCGTTACTAATACTAAGGGAATCACTTTTGCTCGCTCTAGTGCAGCACATGATCTAACGATTGGTCTAGCGGTAGTAAGCATAGGTCCGTCCATCATTGGCTGGTAGGCTTCTACCAACATCCTCTACTTACGGTTATTGTCCGCTCTTCTTACCTTACCTCGAGCAAAGAGCAGTGTAACAACCCGGAAAATCCAAGCCAATTTAATATTTTTATTTTGGCGAATTTTGATTATTTAAAATGAATATTTTAAATAAAAACGATGAGAAATTTATTTTGAATAGAATTCGAACGTATATATTTATATAGATCGTCGTTAGAATATAAATAATTATTTATAATTATTAAAGGAATTGAAAATGGCGCGGTAGTTCGATAATTCGATTTCAAATTTCAATTGAATGTATAGGATGCAAAATAAACCGGATTTTGACAAAACCAAAAATATTTGAATCTAATTGAGAATAAATTTCCAACGAATCCGAGAAATCAAAATTTCATAGCGGGAATCAAAAGATATGTCCAATTGAAAATTCTGAATAGTCGCTATGGAATTCAGGCCCTTAAAAATGGAAATTTTGCAAACGACCTCGGATTTCGATGAAACCACTTTTGTTGGATCTATGATGTCAAATTATTGCTAGATTCCAAAATTCATAATTTTTCGAATCAATATGTGAGCGTGGCAAAGGAAAACGCGTTTGACCAGTTTTAGTTGATTTTAATCGACTGGAAAATGACCATTTTTCAAACGGCCTCAGAATTCGACGAAATTAGTTTTGTTAGGACCGTATCGTCAATACGAAGCTAGAAAATATTTTTCTGGAATTTTTCGAGTTAGTATGTGGCCCCAGTAAATTGAAATGCGCGTTCAAATTCAATATATAGAGTTATATGTTGATTTTGATGAAAACTGATCGAAACAATCGAATTAGCCTACGATACATATCCCATTGTGTTCGGGATGGGGGTAATTAGCTATGAACGACGGGCGGTGGGTCTCATTTCGTGGTCAAAATAAAAAGTCAACCTTTTTCGAAATTAAATGAATATATATATAAAATATAACACTTTATCATATACCCCCCCTGCGTCGTTATTCTTCAAAGAAAAAAAAACAAAAGGAATCACGATCCGCTACTCCACCCGCCTCGTCGATCATCGACCTCCACCTCTGCTCCACCACCTTCCCCTCTCCGACCTCCCTCTCGCGCCAGCTTATCCCGCGAGACTCGCAATCTAAGCCCCCCAAATCAAACCACATCAAACCCTACGCCACCTGCCTCGACCGCCGCCGACCTCTGCACCACATCCGACCCTCCAGCACCCGCCACCACCGAAGACCGCACCACCCCCTCTTCCAAAGACCGGCGCCCTCTCAGTAAACTTCCCTTCCTATTCAAACAGCGAAGGTGTGTTTTCATTATTTTATTTATTTATTTACATTGTTTTATATGTAGATTTGATTTTTAATTAGGCAAAGATATAATTTTTCAATATATGAAAGCTTCGATTTTTATATGTTTGTAAAGTGTTAAAGACGAGATTTTTAAAGTGTTAAAGACGAGATTTTTATAATGTACAAAATATGATTTTTATATAGTTGGAATTATAAAAATATAATTTTTACAAGATAGAGAATATAAAAATACAATTTTTATACATGTAGAGAACATGAAAATACGATTTCTTTATTATAGAAGTATTAAAAATTCGATCTTTATATTAGAAATAGATATATAAAAATATAATTTTTATATAGAGGATAGCGTGATAAAAATGTAATTTTTATTATATGGACACCGTTATAAAAATAGAATTTTTATCTATATAGTAGCGGTGTAAAAATAGAATTTTTATCTATATAGTAGCGGTATAAAAATAGAATTTTTATATACATAGCTACAATATAACAATGTGATTTTTATATATGTAGTGGCTACGGGCAACGAAAGTGACAAAAGGGCGAGAACGACGAAGATTTCCACATATGAAGAGTCGTGGTGTTGGTTTCGCTAGTCGGTGAGAACTTCTCACCTTTAATTTTCTTTTCTAGTTATAATACATACTAGGATGCAGACGGTGCTTAGTAGCACCCGACACCCATCGTCCACAGACCATGGACGGCTTGTATGCTTGTTTGATGTGCGGTGAAATTTGTTTGTAATGTTGATGTGAAATCGATAATAAAATGTAGATGGTTGAAATAAATTAATTATCATTAAAAATATAATTTTTAACGTGAATATGAATATAGTGAATGTGAATAAATAAATATTCATTTACAAACCGGACGATTTGTTTATGTACGTCTATTTGAAGGATATTGATTGGGATGATAAGTTTACACATCGCCCAACTGCACAAATAATATTCAGTGTTTGTTGATTTGAAACACCACACGGATGTTGGGATGATATTTGGCGTACACTAATCCCAATTATTTAATTGTATGTCGATCGATTGGTCGACAGGCTGTGTAAGCGTTAATTATTTATAATTGATGCTTATACAGTTGTGTGGTGCACTTTGGATGATGGTTGATTGTTTATCGTTGCTATTATATATATGTGTTGTATGGAATCCATATAATTAACGTTATATGGTAATTGATTGAGCCTCTTTCCAATTGGGGAAAATAAATAATATTAGAATATGAGAATATTCATGTGTTGAAACTATTCATGTGTTGAGTAAAATATTTTAACAATAAAATTTACATTTTTATCATATTTAAAATTAGAATCTACTTTACGGTTGGAGTCTAATTAAAAATCAAACGATAGATACCATAATTTTATAAAATATATTACATAACAAAAATAGTCATGTGTTGACAGTACTCATGTGTTGAGATTAGTCATGTGTTGAAAGAAATATAGATTCATGTGTTGAATAGAATAAATATTCATTTGTTGAATAGAATATCGAAGTTATTGAAATATATAGAGTCGTGTTGATTAGAGTTGCACTATTTTGACGTGGACGATATTTATATCGATTATATTCGTTTTTATAATGAATATAGAAAATGTAGTGATTTCAAAATATAATGTTTTGAAAATATTATCATTTATATAGTAATGATATGAAATATTCAATTTTGATTTGAAATTGAATATAGAGTTGAAATGGTTTTGAAAACGAATTTAAAACAATTTATAAAATACATTTTAAAAGGAAATCGACGAAATATATAATATATAAATATATATGTTATATATATAATGGCCTGAATAGAACTGTAACAACCCAGAATTTGGGGCCAATTTAAAATTTTCATTTTAGAGATTTTAAAGGTGTTTAAATAGTTGAAATGAATTATTTTAAATAAAAATGACTAGAAATTTATTTTGATTGAATTTAATACGAATATATTTAATTTAATCATAAAAGGAATTAGAAAAAGGACGGTAGTTGGAAAAGTCGAACCTGAATTTTGACTGACCACACAGGATGCAGAATAAACCGGATTTTGGTGAAACGAAAAATATTTAAATCTGTTAATGAATATCTTTCTAATGAATTTGAAAAATCGAAGTTTCATAGCGGGAATCAAAAGTTATGGCCAAATGAATTTTCAGAAAGGTCGCTATAGAGAATATATCGCCCTTGAAAATAGACATTTTGCATACGACCTCGGAATTCGACGAAACCACTTTTGTTGGATCTGGGATGTAAAATTATTGCTAGGTTTCAAATTTCCTGATTTTTGAAGTTAATATGTGAGCGTGGCAAAGGAAAGTGTATTTTGGTCAATTATAATTAGATTGGATCGACCGGAAAATGGCCATTTTTCAAACGATCTCAGAATTCGACGAAATTAGTTTTGTTAAGACCGTATCATCAAAACATAACCAAAAATAATTTTTCTGTATTTTTCTGACTTCGTATGTGACCCCGGTAAAACTAGAAAGTACGTTCGAATTTAATATTAAAGAATTAATTTGAAAATAAAGAAAACATACTGTAATCTTCAGAATTAGACCTCGGCACTAGCGCCATTGCATTCAGTAGACGTCAAAACCTATTGTTCGATAGTCGTTGGGCTCTGGTGATCGGACGGAAAAACACTAATTTTGGATTTAATTAATTAAAAATAAAAAAAAGAAAATACATCTACATACTAGTATAAATAAGGGCCTCTGTACGTCTTATTCTTCCTCATTTCAAAGCCGCTGAACCCATGAATAGCTCGAAATTTTGAACTCTGATTTCTCCCTCGTTTCTCAATGTAAATCTTCATATAAATACACGTTTCGAAGAGAATTCCGAGCTCTTCGATTCTATACAAAAATCACCACCTCTCGTCAACTGCAGCCGCCGCACCATCCACCCAAAACCGCCGCCGTTCGGCCTCCCCCACCACCTCTTCGGCGAACTGCACCCCACCCCCCTCTGGCCGAAGATCTCCGTCTCCTAGCACTCCAACCTCCAACAAACCGTTCTGCAAACCGTGGCCTGTAGCTCTAGAAATTCAAAATCAAAGTTTTGAACATTTAAGGTATGAAATTCATTTCAGAATTTGCCACGCTTTTGGCTGTGATAACTATAGTTGTTAAAAGTAAATTTTATTCAAAAATTGATAATTAACTCATACGAACTCCAAACTGAAAATTTTCAGATTTTGCGAGACAGTGACGACAAATAGAGGTTGCTGAAATCAAGAGCGACCATTTTCTGAATTTATTTGGATTTTTCATTCCGCTTTAATCAAGGTGAGATTCTATTTTAAATAATTAAATCTAATTCAGTTGAATAGCGGATATATTAGATCTATGACATGATAAAATTATTGACGTTGTTTTGTTTGATTGGTCATGTTTGCTTTAGATCTGCGGTTGTGTATACGGATCTGTATAGATCCAATAATTCTCATCATGTTGTATTTATTTTATGATATCAACTTGCAAGTCCGAATCACATGTTTTTTTTATGTGTAAATATGAAATGAAATTGTTAGCGGTATGAAAAGATCAAATCTTTTTTATTATAAGTAAAAAGTGGAATATGGCGTATGATAAAAATTACATTTTTCTATGTAATTGAAATGTGAATTTACATCGTATGATAAAAATTACATTTTTCTATGTAATTGAAATGTGAATTTACACCGTATGATAAGAATTACATTTTTCTATGTAATTGAAATGTGAATTTACATCGTATGATAAAAATTACATTTTTCTATGTAATTGAAATGTGAATTTACACCGTATGATAAAAATTACATTTTTCTATGTAATTGAAATGTGAATTTACACCGTATGATAAAAATTACATTTTTCTATGTAATTGAAATGTGAATTTACCCCATAGAATAAAAAATACATTTTTCTATGTAATTAGAATGGAAGTTTGCATCGTATGATAAAAATCATATTTCTACAATGTAAATATGAGTAGAGTTTGCATTGTAATTAAAAATATTTACAATGTAAATAAGAAGTAGAGTTTGCATTGTAATTAAAAATCATATTTTTACAATGTAAATAAGAAGTAGAGTTTGCATTGTAATTAAAAATCATATTTTTACAATGTAAATAAGAAGTAGAGTTTGCATTGTAATTAAAAATCATATTTTTACAATGTAAATAAGAAGTAGAGTTTGCATTGTAATTAAAAATCATATTTTTACAATGTAAATAAGAAGTAGAGTTTGCATTGTAATTAAAAATCATATTTTTACAATGTAAATAAGAAATAGAGTGTGCATTGTAATTAAAAATCATATTTTTACAATGTAAATAAGAAGTAGAGTTTGCATTGTAATTAAAAATCATATTTTTACAATGTAAATAAGAAGTAGAGTTTGCATTGTAATTAAAAATCATATTTTTACAATGTAAATAAGAAGTAGTGTTTACATTGAAATAAAAATTACATTTTTACAATATAAATAGGAAGTAGAATTTGCACTATAAATAAATTTACATTTTTATATGTAAATTTAGAATAGGATTCACACTGCAAATATAAGTTACATTTTTTTTATTAAGATGAGAATGTACATTGAGGTTAAAATTTACATTTTTATATGTAATTTAAAAGTAGGATTTTGCAATGTATTAAAATTTACATTTTTATATGTAAATAGAAAATAGAAATTTACGTAGCAATTAAATTTACATTTTTTCATGTAAATGAAAAGAATGGAATTCACATTTTTAATGCAAGTAAAGAATGAATTTAGGATGTGGTAATATTATCTTCATTTTCAAATGAACTAAAATTTAATAAGGATCGGTAGTTGTCCAGAGCGTTGTTTAAATCAAACGACGTTATCACGATTAAATGAATATATATATATATATATACAATTAAAATTAAACGAATGGAGCATGGTTGTTCGCGTTTTGAAATCGTACCTTTAAACGACTATACAAGAAGATCCGACCGTCGGATTTCCTTGAAACTGAAACCAATTAGGACCGTCTTGGAAAAATCTTTCCAACGATATATATTACGTTAAGATCGAATGGTTAGATTCTGAGAAATGTAAAAATCAAAATTGGTTGAATGCAGCGCCATAGTCGCCCATTGACTCAAGGCGTCGTTATATAAAAATTTAATTATTTTAAATAATTAAAATAGGAAGTAATCATTATAAAATGATATCAGCAAATATGAAGGATTTTAAAATATATATATATATACGAGGATTATTTGGAAAGTCCGAGTTCTCTCATTCCAAATAATCAAACGACATTAATTGAAGTATGAAGATGGCGTGTGAAGACCGTAAATCTTCCCTCAAATGGACAACGATCGAGGCCCTGATTTGACTTGCTCCCAATTCAAGGGTCATGGTCATTGCCCAAACATACGTATTGATTTCACGGGTTTGGTTTTCGCTCAGACCCAGAGCATAAGCTAATAAATGGATTGTGTGTCTGACATCGTACTCCATTAAATATCATGTATTAATCTTCTGTCGAATGTATGGATGTTTGGTGGCGGAGGTTTTATTCTCTTGCTTAACACCCTTTCATATATTTCGGCAAAGTATTGGTAGTGCGATATGGAGTGACGATGTGGCATGCTAAGATGCATATGATCAAGGCTTTGTTGAAAAGCAAGCCTTGTGGGATGATCAAAGCATAGCATGTTTAGGCATAGCTTTGTGTATAGCGTGACTTCGCGAGCCTCACACACTGGCGGAGTCTAAAACGGGAGAAGGGAACGCAGGGAGACCAGCACGTTTCTTTCTAGCTAGAGGTGGTGATTGGGCTTTAACATGGCCCGACATTTTACTTATGTGGATGATGGAATGAGGCGCCTCGGATGATAGGTCCTATAGGACCGGGAAATGTGTGTTCAGGAATAACTAATCCGCAACGCGTACGGTGGACCGACCCTGCAGGATCCAAGGGTTCACTGCGGGGGACCCTGAGGCATTAGCTAGAGTGCCTCGAATCGGTAAGGAGATCCTCCCTAGCCTTGACTCATGATGGAAATCCAAACTTCCAATACGAACCTACAGATTTGATTGTATTACTAGTATGGAAGCATAGTATTACGGTATCTATGTGTCCTAGGATTGATACATTTATTTTGAAATGTTTTGATATATACTAATAATAATATTAAACTCGTATTTGCCGTATTTAGCATGTTTAATCACCATAAGGTAAAACCTTATTCTCTGGTTTGTGTTGCATTGTGTGATGGGACCTGGGTCTTATGGTGATTCCATTTTTCTCAAAAGCATAGCGTTGTTTTACGATTTACTTATTATTTGTTCTGACACTTTTATGCACGACAATCCATTAGAGTAAACCCGTTCCACGTTAGCGGCGTGGTCTTTGGATTTGCCTTATTAATAGTGACTGATTAATTAAGAATTCTCACACCAGTCCACGACTGACCTGTTGTTTGCTTCCACCTTTTTGCAAACTCGGGTGCCCTCCTTTCTACAAGGGCAGCCAAGTAAACAGGTTCATTCTTTGCTTGGAGTCTTTTCTTTGGAGCTGCTTATTATCTTTCTTGGATTTGCTTTTGTGGAGAGGTGATGACTTGGAGCTTGAAGACATCTATCATTTGCTACTATTGCATTTTTCTCTTTTTAATTCCAGACATCAAACTTGTTTCATTTCACGTTGTTTAAGTTGGAGTTGGAACTTATTTCATTTTCTGCAAACTTGATGTAATAATTTAGAATTCTGTGATTGTGGACTTTCTGTGGTTGATGAAATTATATTTCCGCTGCTGTGATGTTGTTACTCTATGAATTTCCTATGCTATGTTGTATCTGTCATTTGTATTATTGTATTTATGTTGTATTCCAAATGATTATTCCTTGCTTTCACTCCATGGAAGTTTACGGTCATCACAGTTGGTATCAGAGCTTTGGTTAAACTTAGCTTTGGAATATAACATATTTATTATAATTCGTTTACATAGAATCACAATATTCTATGGCAACCATTTCATGTGAATACATAATAGTCAGTCATTCTATCATCATCTTTTTATCCGTCCTTTTATCTTTATCAATTCTTCAAATCACCATTATAGTTGTTTTGACTCTTTCCTTGATCGTATAGAACTAACTAGAAATGAGTACCGCTGCAGCTGGAGCCGCTGGAGCTAGAGCAAGGAGGCAAAATATTGCTAAAACTGAAGAGGCCACAGTTCAACAGCCACCACCACCACTGCAGCCCTTCGATTTGGATAAGGTGGCGAAGAAGTTCAAAAACCTGGGAGGAGTGCCTTTCAAGGGTACTGAAACTGTGACACAAGCTCAAGCTTGGCTAAGGAACTGCGAAAAGATTTTTGGAGGATTGGAGCTGGAGGATCGGAGGAAAAGATTAGTGGCTTCATGGCTGCTATAGGAGGAATCTCAAAACTGGTGGGACACAGTCACGGTTGGAGGGATTGCAGATAATATGACTTGGACAAGGTTTAAGGAGCTTTTCAATGACAAATACATTCCAAGACAGGAGGTAGAAAGACTGCATGACGAGTTCGCCAATATGAAGCAAGGCGACAAGACCATCTCAGAATATATACGAAGGTTTGAAGACCTCTCCCGCTATGCCCCTGAATTGATTCAGGATGACTTTCAGAAGAACAAGAGGTTCATAAATGGGCTTGCAAGAAAATATATTGATAGAGTCACTGCCCACATCGACCTCTCTTTCAATAGGCTGGTGGAGTTTGCTTGTCGATATGAGGAAAATGATAAGAAGAATTCCCAACAAGACAGAGAAAGGAGCTTGGCCAACAATAAAAGGAAACAATCCGAGAAGAAGGCTGAAGTAAGTAGTTCTGGAGCTGCTAAAACCGACAATTAGTCAAAGGTGCAATGCTACAACTACCAGAAGTTTGGACACTACAGCAAGGACTGCAGAAATCCAAAGAAGGCCCGAAGCGACGACACCAAGGAATGCTATAACTGCCACAAGAAGGGTCATATCAAGCCAAATTGTCCGCTGTTGAAAGGAGCACAGATTGCACATGTGTATGAGGGGGCAAGCGCACCATCTTCTTCCACACCTACTTCTTCCGAAGGAGCAGGTAAGCCTGATGTTTTAGATGGTACCATTTCTGTTAAAAACATTCCTGTTACTGCCTTGTTTGATACAGGTGCATCAAGAAGTTTTATTTCTAGCAACACGATCCAGAAATTAAAACTAAAACAAAGAAATCTTAAAGAGCCGTTTAATGTTCATAATCCTGTAGGAGGTTCTACCACTCTAGATTTATTTTGTAAGGTACCTGTATCCTACTCCTACTTCAAATTTCCATTTAACTTGATCATTATGAATTTTTCTGAGTTTGATATCATCCTTGGTCTGGATTGGCTAACAAAATTTGATGCCGAGGTAAGGTGTGCGGATAGAATAGTTGAAATCAAAATAAAGTTTGGGGATATTATTTTCATACCTTGCCATGGTTCAAAATCTGATAGAAGGGCATTTTGTTCTTACCTCCAAGTCACTCCCGTTTCTTTAGAAAATATCCCCGTGGTAAAAAATTACGCGGATGTATTTGAAGAAGTAGACAGTCTACCCCCGTAAAAGGAAATCGATTTCAGGATTGATCTCGTCCCAAATGCAAGACCTGTAGTTCATGCTATCAAAAGGATGACCCCTAAAGAAAAGGAAGAATTGCAAACCAAAACTAAGCAGCTCTTGTGGAAAGGACTCAACCGACCTAGCTTTTCTAATTGGTGTGCAGCTGTGGTGTTTGTCCCCAAATCCGACGGTACTCTAAGACTCTGTGTTGATTACCGCTATCTTAATAAGAAAACATTGAAGAACAAATACCCCTTGCCCCGCATAGATGATTTAATGGACCAATTGAATGGAGCCAAGGTGTTTTCGAAGATGGACCTAGCCACAGGTTTCCACCAACTCCGCATAGCCGAAGAATGCATACCTTTGACCGCCTTTAGAGGTCCTGACATATTCTATGAATGGTTAGTGATGCCATTCGGTCTATGCAATGCTCCAGCCTACTTTGTTGACTTGATGAATAGGGTCTTCCGTGAGGTCCTAAATAAATTCGTCCTAGTCTTCATTGATGAGATTCTGATCTATTCTAAAACTAAGGAGGAGCATGAAGGGCATTTAAGGGAAGTGTTGGAAATTCTGCGAAGAAATGTTTTAAAAGCAAAGTTTTCCAAATGCACATTTTGTCAAGAGGAAGTAAAATTCTTGGGCCATGTTGTGTCAAAAGAAGGAATTGATGTTGACCCATGTAAAATTGCCGCCATTCGAGATTGGAAGCAGCCCAGTACACCCACTGAAGTAAGAAGCTTCCTAGGATTGGCCGGATATTACAGGAAATTTGTCAAAGATTTCACCAAGCTGTCTAGCCCATTAACGAAGCTCACCAAGAAGCATACCAAGTTCAATTGGACATCGGATTGTGAGGAGGCATTCCAAAAGCTAAAGGTGAGTTTGACCACTGCACCCGTACTAACCATCATCGATGGCAACCAAGATTTAAAGGTCTACACCGATGCTTCTTAAAGTGGTGGTCTTGGAGCAGTACTGATGCAAAGGGGCAAGGTTGTTCCCTATGCAAGTAGTCAATTAAAGCCGCATGTGAAAAACTATCGCATCCACGACTTAGAGTTATTGGCCGTAGTCTTTGTTTAAAAATTTGGAGACATTATCTTTTGGGTGAAAAATTTGAATTATTCACTGACCATCAATCTTTGAAATATCTCTTCGATCAAAAGGATTTGAATTTAAGGAAGCAACGATGGCTAGAATTTCTGGCAGCATACGATCTTGACATCTTATATACGCCGGGGAAAGCCAATGTTGTGGCGGACGCGCTTAGTAGAAAGGACGTCATTGTCACAAGCCTCATCGTTACCCCTTCTTTGATTGATAAAATTTCTGCTCTTCAAAAGGATGATAAATTCATTCAGATAATGATCAAGAGAATTGAAGCAGGTGAAAATACGAACTTCCAAATAGATGGCAAGCGAATTCTTAGATTTCAAGGGCGGATTTGTGTTCCATATACCAAAGACCTCATAAGGGAAGTTTTGGATGAGGGTCACAAATCAAAGCTTTGCATCCATCCCGGTGTGAGCAAGATGTATCAAGACTTAAAGCGCACATTTTGGTGGAGATCTATGAGGAGGGATATATCCATTTATGTGAATAGATGTCCTACATGCCAACAAGTAAAAAGTGATCAACAAAAGCTTGCAGGGTTGTTGCAACCATTGGAAGTTCCAGATTGGAAGTAGGACCAAATCTCCATGGATTTTATAGATGGTCTGCCTCGTACTAGGAAAGGAAATGACAGCATATGGGTGATCGTGGATCACTTCACAAAATCCACTCATTTCATACCTGTCAAGTCCACTAGAACTGCTCAAAGTCTGGCGCAAATCTATTTCAAAGAAATCGTCAGGCTACATGGGTAATAAAACTAAATCTTTCCTTTTCATCATAATCTGAATGAAAATTTTCATTTTCAAATTAAATAATCTTTTGTTTTAAACAGATTTCCTAGTAGCATTGTTAGCGACCGTGATCCTATCTTTGCTAGCAAATTTTGGGAAGCATTCCAAAATGAGTTGGGAACGAGGTTAAATCTCAGTACCGCATATCACCCTCAGACTGACGGCTAGACTGAGCGAGTGAATCGCATTCTTGAAGATCCGTTGCGAGCTTGCATACTCGATTTTGGAGGTTCTTGGGAGGATCACTTGCATTTAATTGAATTCTCATATAACAATAACTATCATGCAAGTTTGAAAATGTCTCCATTTGAAGCCTTATATGGTAGGCCATGTAGATCGCCAGCGTTTTGGGTTGAAAAAGGAAATCGGCTTGTATTGGGTCCAGACATGGTCTGAGAAGCTTCAGACAAAGTTGATTTTATTGAGAAGCGATTATTGGCTGCCCAAAGTAGACAAAAGAGCTATGCAGATGTAAAAAGGAGGGAGTTGGCTTTTGAAGTGGGTGACTATGTCTATTTGAAAGTTGCTCCAATGCGAGGTGTAATCCGTTTTGGAAAGACAGGAAAATTAGCACCTAAATTCATCGGCCCCTTCCCTATTCTTGAAAAGATTGGCACCCTAGCCTACAAAATTCAGATGCCCGACTGGTTGCCTGGAGTGCACGATGTATTCCATGTATCTCAACTTCGAAGGCATGTCCATGATCCAGATCTGATTGTGGAAGAAGCAGCACAACAAGATTTGGATATTACCCCAAGCCTTGCCGTGAGAAGGGAACCACTGAAAATTATTGGCAAGGAGACTAGGAAGCTGGGAAATAAAAGTATCAACCTAGTCAAGGTGCAATGGAGCGGTGATCCTAGAGACTACACTTGGGAAACCGAGGAGAGCATCAAACAAGCCAATCCCAAATGCAGAGTGGATATCTCCGATTAGATTTTATTTTGAGGTATGCTTAAAATATTTCACATTCTCTGAGTTGGTTCCTACTCTTCTATTCTCCCCTTTTTTCTTTTCGAGGACGAAAAGTTCTTAAGCGGGGGTGATTGTAACAACCCAGAATTTGAGGCCAATTTAAAATTTTCAATTTAGAGATTTTAAAGGTGTTTAAATAGTTGAAATGAATTATTTTAAATAAAAATGACTAGAAATTTATTTTGATTGGATTTAATACGAATATATTTAATTTAATCATAAAAGGAATTAGAAAAAGGACGGTAGTTGGAAAAGTCAAACCTGAACTTTGACTGACCACACAGGATGCAAAATAAACCGGATTTTGGTGAAACGAAAAATATTTGAATCTTTTAATGAATATCTTTCTAATGAATCTGTAAAATCGAAGTTTCATAGCGGGAATCAAAAGTTATGGCCAAACGAATTTTCAGAAAGGTCGCTATAGAGAATATATCGCCCTTGAAAATAGACATTTTGCATATGACCTCGAAATTAGACGAAACCACTTTTGTTGGATCCGGGATGTAAAATTGTTGCTAGTTTTCAAATTTCATGATTTTTGAAGTTAATATGTGAGTGTGGCAAAGGAAAGTGTATTTTGGTCAATTATAGTTAGATTGGATCGACCGGAAAATGGCCATTTTTCAAGCGATCTCAGAATTCGACGAAATTAGTTTTGTTAAGACCGTATTATCAAAACATAACAAAAAATAATTTTTTTGGATTTTTCTGTCTTCATATGTGACCTCGATAAAACTAGAATTACGTTCGAATTTAATATTAAAGAATTAATTTGAAAATAAAGAAAACATACTGTAAACTTCAGAATTAGACCTCGGCACTAGCGCCATTGCGTTCAGAAGACGTCAAAACCTATTATTCGACAGTCGTGGGCTCCGTTTGGTGATCAGATGGAAAAACCCTAATTTTGGATTTAATTACTTAAAAATAAAAAAATAAAAAATACGTCTACATACTACTATAAATACGGGCCTCTGTACGTCTTCTTCTTCCTCATTTCAAAGCTGTCGAACCCATGAATAGCTCGAAATTTTGAACTTTGATTTCTCCCTCGTTTCTCAACGAAAATCTTCATACAAATACACGTTTCGAAGAGAATTCCGACCTCTTCGATTCCATACCCAAATCACCACCTCTCATCAACCGTAGCCGCCGCACCATCCACCCAAAGCCGCCGCCGTTCGGCCTCCCCCACACACTCCTCGGCGAACCGCACCCCACCCCCCTCTGGCTTAAGATCCCCCTCTCCTAGCACTCCAACCTCCTACAAACCATTCTGCAAACCGTGGCCTGTAGCTCTAGAAAATCAAAATCAAAGTTTTGAACGTTTAAGGTATGAAATTCATTTCAGAATTTGCCACGCTTTTGGCTGTGGCAACTACAGTTGTTAAAAGTAAATTTTATTCAAAAATTGATAATTAACTCATACGAACTCCAAACTGAAAATTTTCAGATTTTGCGAGACAGTGACGACAAATAGAGGTTGCTGAAATCAAGAGCGACCATTTTCTGAATTTATTTGGATTTTTCATTCCGCTTTAATCAAGGTGAGATTCTATTTTAAATAATTAAATCTAATTCAGTTGAATAGCGGATATATTAGATCTATGACATGATAAAATTATTGACGTTGTTTTGTTTGATTGGTCATGTTTGCTTTAGATCTGCGGTTGTGTATACGGATCTGTATAGATCCAATAATTCTCATCATGTTGTATTTATTTTATGATATCAAATTGCAAGTCCGAATCACATGTTTTTTTTATGTGTAAATATGAAATGAAATTGTTAGCGGTATGAAAAGATCAAATCTTTTTTATTATAAGTAAAAAGTGGAATATGGCGTATGATAAAAATTACATTTTTCTATGTAATTGAAATGTGAATTTACATCGTATGATAAGAATTACATTTTTCTATGTAATTGAAATGTGAATTTACATCGTATGATAAAAATTACATTTTTCTATGTAATTGAAATGTGAATTTACACCGTATGATAAAAATTACATTTTTCTACGTAATTGAAATGTGAATTTACACTGTATGATAAAAATTACATTTTTCTATGTAATTGAAATGTGAATTTACGTCGTATGATAAAAATTACATTTTTCTATGTAATTGAAATGTGAATTTACACCGTATGATAAAAATTACATTTTTCTATGTAATTGAAATGTGAATTTACCCCGTAGGATAAAAAATACATTTTTCTATGTAATTAGAATGGAATTTTGCATCGTATGATAAAAATCATATTTTTAAATGTAAATATGAGTAGAGTTTGCATTGTAATTAAAAATCATATTTTTACAATGTAAATAAGAAGTAGAGTTTGCATTGTAATTAAAAATCATATTTTTACAATGTAAATAAGAAGTAGAGTTTGCATCGTAATTAAAAATCCTATTTTTACAATGTAAATAAGAAGTAGAGTTTGCATCGTAATTAAAAATCATATTTTTACAATGTAAATATGAGTAGAGTTTGCATTGTAATTAAAAATCATATTTTTACAATGTAAATAAGAAGTAGAGTTTGCATTGTAATTAAAAATCATATTTTTACAATGTAAATATGAGTAGAGTTTGCATTGTAATTAAAAACCATATTTTTACAATGTAAATAAGAAGTAGAGTATACATTGAAATAAAAATTACATTTTTACAATGTAAATAGGTAGTAGAATTTGCACTGTAATTAAATTTACACTTTTATATGTAAATTTAGAATAGGATTCACACTGCAAATAGAAGTTACATTTTTTTTAAATTAAGATGAGAATGTACATTGAGGTTAAAATTTACATTTTTGTATGTAATTTAAAAGTAGGATTTTGCAATGTATCAAAATTTACATTTTTATATGTAAATCGAAAAAAGGAATTTACATAGGAATTAAATTTACATTTTTTCGTGTAAATGAAAAGAATGAAATTCACATTTTTAATGTAAGTAAAGAATGAATTTAGGATGCGGTAATTTTATCTTCATTTTCAAATGAACTAAAATTTAATAAGGACCGGTAGTTGTCTAGAGCGTTGTTTAAATCAAACGACATTATCACGATTAATCGATTATATATATATATATATATATATATATATAAATATAATTAAAATTAAACGAATGGTGCGCGATAGTTCGCGTTTTGAAATCGTACCTTTAAACGACTATACAAGAAGATCTGACCGTCAGATTTCCTTGAAACTGAAACCGTCAGGACCGTCTTGGAAAAATCTTTCCAACGATATATATTACTTTAAGATCCAACGGTTAGATTCGGAGAAATGTAAAAATCAAAATTGGTTGAATGCAGCGCCATAGTCGCCCATTGACTCAAGGCGTCGTTATATAAAAATTTAATTATTTTAAATAATTAAAATAGGAAGTAATCATTATAAAATGATATCAGCAAATACGAAGGATTTGAAAATATATATATATACGAGGATTATTTGGAAAGTCCGAGTTCTCTCATTCCAAATAATCAAACGACGTTAATTGAAGTATGACGATGGCATGTGAAGACCGTAAATCTTCCCTCGAATGGACAACGATCGAGGCCCGGATTTGACTTGCTCCCAATTCAAGGGTCATGGTCATTGCCCAAACGTACGTGTTGATTTCACGGGTTTGGTTTTCGCTCAGACCCAGAGCATAAGCTAATAAATGGATTGTGTGTCTGACATCGTACTCCATTAAATATCATGTTATTAATCTTCTGTCGAATGTATGGATGTTTGGTGGCGGAGGATTTATTCTCTTGCTTAACACCCTTTCATATATTTCGGCAAAGGATTGGTAGTGCGATATGGAGTGACGATGTGGCATTCTAAGAAGCATATGATCAAGGCTTTGTTGAAAAGCAGGCCTTGTGGGAAGATCAAAGCATAGCCTGTTTAGGCATAGCTTTGTGTATATCGTGACTTCGCGAGCCTCACACACCGGCGGAGTCTAAAACGGCAGAAGGGAACGCAGGGAGAGCAGCACGTTTCTTGTAACACCCCGAAAATTCTATAAACTGTGAAATTAACAAATTAAAGTATAATTAATTTGAAATCAAAGAACTAAGGGAAACGGGATACGCCATTGCGTTCGTCTCGGAAAAATACGCGAAATAGAGTCCGAGTTTTCAAAAAACGGAGTCCGTATTAAGAAGATATGGCCTTCGGAAGTTTGGAATTAAATTTAAAATTCAAACAGAATTAAATAATTAAATATTCCGAAGTGGGGCCCAATGGGCCAGGGCGGATAAACACCCGCCAAGGCCACCCAGGTCGACTGGGCTGTCGACCTGGGCTACCCATGTCGACAGGGCTGTCGACAGCCCTGTCGACAGGGGTGTCGACCTGGTCGAGCCCAGTCAACCTGGCTGGCCAGGTCTGTGTTTGGTCGAATTTCTGTGGTCTGCTTTGTCACTAGGGCTAGGTGGCAAGTTTTGATTGGTCTCTCTATCTAATGAATGGCTACGATCTAACCTAGCAACATCAATTGTCCTAATCAATTCCTAACCTCTATATAAACAACCCTAGACTAAACCCTAATCTATTCATTCAAATTAAGAACATAGCCGCCATGTTGCTGAGGAACGACTAGGAGTAGCCGCCAACTAGAGAGAGAATTAGGAAGAAGTTCTAAAGCCTAAAGCAATTCAAGCAACCTAAAGCCAATCAATTCAACATAGAAATCATATCTCTTAATTAGAGAATTCGCCGCAACCATTGTAAGTAGAGTATTACTTTGGTATGAATAAACAACTGTATTGATTTGTATGCTTGAACTGGGATAATAAAGTAATTCATATTTGTGCAAAATTATGTTATTCATTATAAAGAACTACATGCGGTAGTTCTATGCAAATATACGTTTGGAATATTCGCAAATTATGTGACCTATGTTGAAGCTACATGTATGTAGTTGATTTAAATTCATGCAAGTTAGGGGTTTTGCTACTATGCCATCATGATGTATATTTTTGTGCATAAATCATTTTGTATGTAATTAGAACAAGTTTGGTTATTATCATTCATATGAAATTGGGTATCATGTTTTAAGCCATGCTTTTGTACTAGAAAACCTATTTGCAAACTTATGAATATGGCTAGGCTATGATTGATATTCGGCACAATTGAAATTCATGTTAAGTCTATCTTGTTTAAAAAGAATTATATGATGACATATGTGAGACATGGCTAGGTTAGACTCAAAAATCCCTTTTTGCAAGTTTAAAGCAAACGCCATGTTTAGGAATCTTTATGCATAAGTATATTTATACCATCGTTATGTGATTAGACTTAAATCATGATTAAGTTGAACTATGCTTTTGTGTTAGTAACAAAGTATCCCCTTTGTAAACATGTAGAAACCTTATGAACATGACTTGTTTATATTTATGCCATGCTTATGTTTGATATTATGCCATGCTTATGTTTGACATCATGCCATGCTTATGCTAGAAATATTTATGCCATGCTTATGTTTGACATTATGCCTAAATAAGAGTATAGGTTCATGTTGTAGTTAAACCTATGCAAGTTTACATGCTTTAATTCATGTCACCTATGTTTTATGACCAAAGTATATGTCACTACTATGCAAGTACACCAGTTTCTATTTTGTATTCCCAACGTCATATTGCAAGTTCATACGCTCACCTTCCCCTCTTTGTGTATGTAATCACGCTTTAAGCCTCCCCTTTTCGCGTGGCTAAATTGGGCTTTAAAAGGCTAAGCCCAATATATATAAACGGACGTGTAAAACGGGGGAAAATAACGTTGGGTTAAAATTAATTAATGAATGAAAATATAAAATAGAAGGGCCCAAATTCAAGTATGGGTTGGGCCCGTGATTGGTGTAACCTTTACACCATTAACTTAATAATGGGCCGCAAATATTTACATATAAGAAATAAAGAGGAATGACAAGATATGTAAATGTAGAAAATACGATGTGTTTAACCCGAGGTTGGATTGAGTTGTGATGTAAACCTGCCCGGAACCGCCCGGCTGTCCAGTAGTCACAACAATACCTATCCAATGTGGGAGGTTAAACATGGAGCCCAATAAGGACCCGAGGTTAGACTGAGTTGTGGCGTAAGACTGCCCGGAACCAACCGGCAACAGGCAGCCACAACAATACCTGTCTAATGTGAGAGGTCATGGCCTTAATAAGACAATTAAGGCTGAGTCAGGATTGTTAGGATTAAGTAAACTAAAGACTTAATCAAAATGGAACATGCTAAACTAAATGGACTGGTGGGGGTTAGGTAGGAAACACTTAACCAACTTAGCATGTTGGCTAGAGATAGAAAACCTAGTAACGGGGGACCCTTTTCAGCAGTAACCCTAAAAGGTGTATCAGGATACCCTGAAACTAGGCAGGGTGGGGCACGATTACTGCGCTGATTGTAAGAGGTCAAATCGACGGCGGTGGTGTAGCAGTGTAGGTTCTAACGGGGTGCGGGCGTGCACACACTCCGGCGCAGAAAAATAAGGCACTGGACACCAGTAGCATGCCTGTGCACTCTAAGGTTGTGTCGGGTTGCCACTATGGGACTTGATACACCCCATGGTGGGACCAGCATAGGTAACTACAACATCGGGGGCCGTAAGACACATGTAACTATGCGAGTAGGAGCCGATCATCATAGAATGGATCACATCACCCTGATTATGGGGTGCAAATTGGAAACTAGTTTATATGGGTTCAGAGATTAACATGGGGTACGATAGTATATTCGACCCTAGACAACTTAACTAAGTTTATAGTGCATGCCCACTTCTTGTTTATACTTATCATACCCAGTTCTTTATTCATAGACAAAATAGTACTAGACTTACTCAGGCTTTATGTCTGACTCTATTTTTCTTTCGTCTTCTTTCTTCCGTTTCCCCCCCAGGTCCTCAGGGAGGGAACACAGCAGCTTGACCAACCTCAACATCCAGCTTGAAGAAGAGAAATGTATTGCTTGGACTTTCCTGTTTTGAACTATGGCTTTGGACAATCCACTATGGGGCTTTTGCAGTTTATCTATGTTTTATTTATGCTTCTTTAAATAATGTACTCAAGACAGTTTATGAAAGTGTTATGTTATGTTTTTGGAAAGGATGTTGTTGTAACACGTATTTGACTTTATGAAATAAAGTTTGTTGTTCTTCCGCTGTTTACAAATATGTGTTCTTATATCTGTCTTGTATATCTGTGACTTGTACTTATAAACCTCCACCAAAATTAGGGCATTCCCTTTGAGAGTGACCCTAACGGAGGTGGGGTGTTTCACTTGGTATCAGAGCATAGGTTTACCAGATAAGATAAAAAGTTTTGAAAATTTATTTTCAAAAAGGAAATTTAAAGAAGCATTTTTAAAAGAAAGAAATATTATTTTATTTTAAAAAGGCAAAGTCCACCCCCCAAAGCCATAGGAACTATCTCTATCCTTCGTTTTGAATCTATCCTTTTTGTTTCAGCATGTCCCAAGAACTTAACTTGCCGGAAGGGGTACCAATACCTGGTTGGTTTAGACGGTTCTTAGAAGCAAGGGCCACTCAGCCAGGTCCTACCATTCCTCCTCCCCCAGCTGAAGGAAATCATCCAGCCGCAGCGGCACCTTTTCCTCCACCTCCTCCTCGGGGAAACACGTTTGCTAAGATATGTAAAGATTTTAAAGCTATGGGAGGAAGGGATTTCCATGGAACTGAGTCCTTCGTGGCAGCTAGAAATTGGCTGAAAGAAACGGAGGACCTATTCATCATCTTTGAGGTAGAAGATAGGCAAAAAGTACAATTGGCAGTATGGCTATTGAAGGGCGAGGCTTCCTACTGGTGGGAAGTCACTAATGCTGAAAGACCAGTGGAGACATGGGAGGACTTTAGGGCAAGGTTTGAGACCAAATTTCTCTCAGATGCGGAAAGAAGTTTGCAGTTGGAAAAATTCTTATTTCTTAAGCAAGGGGACAAGACAGTCAGAGAGTATGTGAATCAGTTTGATGAGCTGGCTAGGTTTGGGCTTGACCTAGTCAACACCCCGCACAAGAAGGCTCTCCGTTTCGTCAAAGGGTTAAATGAGCCATTACACAGTTTGGCCATGACCCATATACCCATGGGAGCCACGTATGAAAGATTGGTGCAAATGGCATTGCTGAATGAAGAGGATAAGGGCAAGAAGGAGGCAAAGGCAGAAAGCTCTCAAGGGAAGAAAGAGGGTTTGCAGCCCAAGAAGACAGACTTTAAGAAAGGCGGGAAAGGCAACAAAGAGAAGAGGAAGTGCAATTTCTGTGGCAAAGTGGGGCACTTAGTAAAGGACTGCCGGAAAAAGAAGGCCAAGGAGAATGGTGGGTGCTTTTCGTGCGGTCAGACAGGCCACAGGGCTAAGGACTGCCCAAGGAAACGAGGACAGGGGCAGGGCGCTGGATCCACCCCAGGGGCACAGGTTCATGTGCTAGAAGCGCCACCTTTGCAACAGCGAGGTATAAATACTTCTGTAGAAAGTGTAGTTTATCTTTATGATCACCCCGTTCGCACTTTATTTGATTCTGGCGCATCACACTCCTTTATCTCGTCTTCTTTAGTAGAATCTCTACACCTAAAAACTAGTATGGTAGAGGACCCCTTAATTGTTTCAAACCCAATTGGGGGCCCAACTCATTTGTCTATGATCTGTCTGGATTTGAAAATTTCTATCCTAAGTGTTGAATTTCAATGTAGTGCCTTTGTTTTGGGCTTTTCGGGGTATGGCTTGATTTTGGGTATGGATTGGCTATCCAGTAATGGGGCCATCCTTGATTGTGAGAAAAGGGTTGTTAGGCTCCTAACCCAGCTCGGTAATACTTTGGAAATTTCTTGTAATCCTTCGTATGCGGTTATGCTTAGTTATCTTGAATCGCTAGATGCCTCTGTTGAAAATTTGAAATCAGTTAGAGTGGTCCGGGAATATCCGGATGTCTTCGAAGAGGTGAAGGGCTTGCCTCCGAAGCGGGAAATAGACTTCCGCATATATCTTGTAGATAATGCAAAGCCCGTTGCGTTGCCCGTTAGACATATGGCTCCACGAGAAAGGAAAGAGCTCAGTAAACAGATTAAAGAGCTTCTAGAAAAGGGGTTCATTAGGAGGAGCATTTCAGAATGGGGCGCTCCAGTGGTGTTCGCTACAAAGGCGGATGGTTCACTCCGTCTATGTGTTGACTATAGGGAGCTCAACAAGCTAACGAAAAAGAATAGGCACCCTCTCCCTAGAATTGACGATTTATTTGACCAGCTTGTAGGAGCGTCTGTTTTCTCCCAACTCGATTTAGCAACCGGTTTTCATCAGCTAAGGGTGGCTGAAGATAGCATTGATAAAACGGCGTTCAGAACCCCAGACGGCTTCTTTGAATGGCTTGTCATGCCTTTCGGCTTGACAAATGCACCTGCTTACTTCGTGGACCTGATGAGTAGGGTATTTAGAGATTTCCTCAACAAATTCGTAGTGGTCTTCGTAGATGATATCCTTATCTTCTCAAAGAGTGAAGAGGAACATGCTCAGCACTTAAGGGCAATCATGGAAACTTTGCGAGTCCATCAACTAAAAGCCAAGTTCTCCAAATGCCACTTTTGGAGAGAAGAGGTGAGGTTCCTTGGGCACATAGTATCCAAACAAGGGTTAGCAGTGGACCCTGCTAAGGTAGTGGCGGTACAGGACTGGAAGACACCAAGGAATGCAACTGAGGTCCGAAGCTTTCTAGGACTAGCAGGTTTCTATCGAAAATTTATAAGGGATTTTGCGAAAATCTCAGCTCCGCTCACGAAATTGACTAAGAAGAATCTAGTGTTCAATTGGGACTTGGATTGCGAGTTTGCTTTCCAACGACTGAAAAGGGCTCTCACAACAGCCCCAGTTTTGACGCTGCCAGATGGGAGCAAGATGTTCACTGTTTATACGGATGCATGTGGGACAGGGCTAGGCGCCGTCTTAATGCAAGAAGGAAGGGTAGTAGCTTATGGCGGGAGGCAGTTGAAAGTGCACGAAAAGAACTACCCAACCCACGATCTTGAGTTAGCCGCCATCGTCTTTGCACTCAAGTCTTGGCGACACTATCTCCTAGGTGAGAAGTTCGAACTTTACACTGACCATAAATCGTTGAAATATCTTTTCTCGCAGAAAGATCTTAACTTGAGGCAACAAAGATGGATGGAGTTTCTTGCCTCGTACGATTTCGAAATCTCCTATACTCCGGGCAAAGGCAACGTAGTGGCAGACGCGTTGAGCCGAAAGAAATTAACCCTAAGCCCATTGTTTGTTGAAAGACAAAGCCTAGAGTTTATAGCCAGTTTCGACTTTAGGCCTTCCTCCGATTTCGTACCGGGCCTGCTTGCATCTCTCGAAGTGCGCCCAACTTTAGTGGATTCAGTAGGGGCAGCACAACGCGAAGACCCTCAGCTTGTGGAAATAATTGATAGGCTAATTAGGGGTGAGATTTCAAGTCACCTCAACCGATACTCCATCGACGATAGGGGTTTACTAAGGCGAGACGGAAGACTATGCGTCCCACAGACAAAAGATTTAGTAAAGAAGGTTCTCGAGGAAGCGCATCATTCCAAGATGACGATACACCCAGGCGGAGATAAAATGTACAAAGACATAAAGAGGACTTTCTTTTGGAATGGCATGAAAAAGGACGTGGCAGAATTCGTTTCTAAGTGCATGGTGTGCCAACAGGTTAAGGCGGAACAGAAAAAGCCTGGCGGACTGCTACATCCTTTGGAGGTCCCGCAGTGGAAGTGGGATAGCATCTCAATGGACTTCATCGATGGGCTGCCTAGGTCTAGGAGAGGCAACACTAGTATTTGGGTAATAGTGGATAGGCTTACTAAAAGCGCCCACTTTTTACCTGTCAAAAGTAAAAGAACCGCCTCATCCCTAGCATCACTTTACCTTAAGGAAATCGTTCGACTCCATGGAATACCATCTAGCATTGTTAGTGACCGAGACCCCATTTTCACCAGCGAGTTTTGGCGGAGTCTGCAAGAAGCAGTAGGAACGCAGTTATGCTTAAGCACAGCCTATCATCCCCAAACCGACGGCCAAACAGAGAAAGTGAACAGAGTTTTGGAAGACCTCTTAAGACTATGCGTCCTTGACTTCGGAGGGACATGGGAAGACCACCTTCCTTTGGTGGAATTTGCCTACAACAACAGTTATCAAGCAACCATCGGAATGGCGCCCTTCGAAGCTTTATATGGAAGACCGTGCCGATCGCCCACTTGTTGGTGGGAGTCTACTGATAAGCTCATACTTGGACCAGATATGATCCGAGAGACCTCAGAGAAAGTAGACTTAATACGAAGAAGGATGAAGACGGCCCAAGACAGACAAAAGTCCTACGCCGACAAGAGGAGGACCGACCTTGAATTCGAGGTTGGAGACAGAGTTTTTCTCAAGGTATCACCGCTAAGAAACGTTGTTCGCTTTGGAACCACAGGAAAGCTAGCACCAAGGTTCGTAGGGCCATTCCCTATCATCGAGAAGATTGGGAAAATGGCCTATAGATTAGAGCTACCCGAGAAGTTGGTCGGAGTCCACAACGTTTTTCACGTTTCACACCTCCGAAAATGTCTACATGAGTCTGCTGAAGTGGTAGAGCCAAATATACTCGAAGAGGCCGAAGTGGAATGCGAAGCAACCATAAGGAGAGTTCCAACACGCATCTTAGGAACGGAAGTGAAGAAGCTACGCAACCGCGAAGTCAAGCTCGTCAAAGTTCATTGGAGCGACGCCGAGGGAGACGCGACTTGGGAAACTGAAGCTAGAATCCGTACAGCCTACCCTTTTCTGTTCGAGGGTAAATCCTTGATCTTTCCTTTTCCTTAAGTTGCGCTTTTATCTATCTTTTTAGGTATATTTCCTCGACCGTATCTTTTAGATAGAATCTTTTTGGATGGAAACATGTAATTGAAACATGTTATGTATGATGGTTGCAAGTGGTTGCAAGTGATTGCTAGTGGTTGCTCGTGGTTGCATATACACACACAATCTAGGTTTTAGATCGGCTCAGTCACTTCATATTGCATATGCATATATGTTTGTATTCGTATATGGTTGAACTTTAATGTATTGTCATGTGGATGTTGCATTTGTATTGAATAATTGAGCACTCATGTAGAATCATGAATAGAAAAATTTGCATACATAATGGATTCATGGCACTTACATAAGTCGCATTAAGGAGGTCAACTGAATCAGTAGACCGCCTGATTTTGCATTAGATAAGTTCATATACACACACACTTCGCATATGATCATGAAGCATTAGAAATCTTTTAAGGACAATTGATGCTCGTATTTGATGGATGAGTAGATGGATGATTGGATGTTAGGATATACATTTTCCTACACTTGAAGATTTCGGGGACGAAATCCTTTTAAGTGGGGGAGAATGTAACACCCCGAAAATTCTATAAACTGTGAAATTAACAAATTAAAGTATAATTAATTTGAAATCAAAGAACTAAGGGAAACGGGATACGCCATTGCGTTCGTCTCGGAAAAATACGCGAAATAGAGTCCGAGTTTTCGAAAAACGGAGTCCGTATGAAGAAGATATGGCCTTCGGAAGTTTGGAATTAAATTTAAAATTCAAACAGAATTAAATAATTAAATATTCCGAAGTGGGGCCCAATGGGCCAGGGCGGATAAACACCCGCCAAGGCCACCCAGGTCGACTGGGCTGTCGACCTGGGCTACCCATGTCGACAGGGCTGTCGACAGCCCTGTCGACAGGGGTGTCGACCTGGTCGAGCCCAGTCAACCTGGCTGGCCAGGTCTGTGTTTGGTCGAATTTCTGTGGTCTGCTTTGTCACTAGGGCTAGGTGGCAAGTTTTGATTGGTCTCTCTATCTAATGAATGGCTACGATCTAACCTAGCAACATCAATGGTCCTAATCAATTCCTAACCTCTATATAAACAACCCTAGACTAAACCCTAATCTATTCATTCAAATTAAGAACATAGCCGCCATGTTGCTGAGGAACGACTAGGAGTAGCCGCCAACTAGAGAGAGAATTAGGAAGAAGTTCTAAAGCCTAAAGCAATTCAAGCAACCTAAAGCCAATCAATTCAACATAGGAATCATATCTCTTAATTAGAGAATTCGCCGCAACCATTGTAAGTAGAGTATTACTTTGGTATGAATAAACAACTGTATTGATTTGTATGCTTGAATTGGGATAATAAAGTAATTCATATTTGTGCAAAATTATGTTATTCATTATAAAGAACTACATGCGGTAGTTCTATGCAAATATACGTTTGGAATATTCGCAAATTATGTGACCTATGTTGAAGCTACATGTATGTAGTTGATTTAAATTCATGCAAGTTAGGGGTTTTGCTACTATGCCATCATGATGTATATTTTTGTGCATAAATCATTTTGTATGTAATTAGAACAAGTTTGGTTATTATCATTCATATGAAATTGGGTATCATGTTTTAAGCCATGCTTTTGTACTAGAAAACCTATTTGCAAACTTATGAATATGGCTAGGCTATGATTGATATTCGGCACAATTGAAATTCATGTTAAGTCTATCTTGTTTAAAAAGAATTATATGATGACATATGTGAGACATGGCTAGGTTAGACTCAAAAATCCCTTTTTGCAAGTTTAAAGCAAACGCCATGTTTAGGAATCTTTATGCATAAGTATATTTATACCATCGTTATGTGATTAGACTTAAATCATGATTAAGTTGAACTATGCTTTTGTGTTAGTAACAAAGTATCCCCTTTGTAAACATGTAGAAACCTTATGAACATGACTTGTTTATATTTATGCCATGCTTATGTTTGATATTATGCCATGCTTATGTTTGACATCATGCCATGCTTATGCTAGAAATATTTATGCCATGCTTATGTTTGACATTATGCCTAAATAAGAGTATAGGTTCATGTTGTAGTTAAACCTATGCAAGTTTACATGCTTTAATTCATGTCACCTATGTTTTATGACCAAAGTATATGTCACTACTATGCAAGTACACCAGTTTCTATTTTGTATTCCCAACGTCATATTGCAAGTTCATACGCGCACCTTCCCCTCTTTGTGTATGTAATCACGCTTTAAGCCTCCCCTTTTCGCGTGGCTAAATTGGGCTTTAAAAGGCTAAGCCCAATATATATAAACGGACGTGTAAAACGGGGGAAAATAACGTTGGGTTAAAATTAATTAATGAATGAAAATATAAAATAGAAGGGCCCAAATTCAAGTATGGGTTGGGCCCGTGATTGGTGTAACCTTTACACCATTAACTTAATAATGGGCCGCAAATATTTACATATAAGAAATAAAGAGGAATGACAAGATATGTAAATGTAGAAAATACGATGTGTTTAACCCGAGGTTGGATTGAGTTGTGATGTAAACCTGCCCGGAACCGCCCGGCTGTCCAGTAGTCACAACAATACCTATCCAATGTGGGAGGTTAAACATGGAGCCCAATAAGGACCCGAGGTTAGACTGAGTTGTGGCGTAAGACTGCCCGGAACCAACCGGCAACAGGCAGCCACAACAATACCTGTCTAATGTGAGAGGTCAGGGCCTTAATAAGACAATTAAGGCTGAGTCAGGATTGTTAGGATTAAGTAAACTAAAGACTTAATCAAAATGGAACATGCTAAACTAAATGGACTGGTGGGGGTTAGGTAGGAAACACTTAACCAACTTAGCATGTTGGCTAGAGATAGAAAACCTAGTAACGGGGGACCCTTTTCAGCAGTAACCCTAAAAGGTGTATCAGGATACCCTGAAACTAGGCAGGGTGGGGCACGATTACTGGGCTGATTGTAAGAGGTCAAATCGACGGCGGTGGTGTAGCAGTGTAGGTTCTAACGGGGTGCGGGCGTGCACACACTCCGGCGCAGAAAAATAAGGCACTGGACACCAGTAGCATGCCTGTGCACTCTAAGGTTGTGTCGGGTTGCCACTATGGGACTTGATACACCCCATGGTGGGACCAGCATAGGTAACTACAACATCGGGGGCCGTAAGACACATGTAACTATGCGAGTAGGAGCCGATCATCATAGAATGGATCACATCACCCTGATTATGGGGTGTAAATTGGAAACTAGTTTATATGGGTTCAGAGATTAACATGGGGTACGATAGTATATTCGACCCTAGACAACTTAACCAAGTTTATAGTGCATGCCCACTTCTTGTTTATACTTATCATACCCAGTTCTTTATTCATAGACAAAATAGTACTAGACTAACTCAGGCTTTATGTCTGACTCTATTTTTCTTTCATCTTCTTTCTTCCGTTTCCCCCCCCAGGTCCTCAGGGAGGGAACACAGCAGCTTGACCAACCTCAACATCCAGCTTGAAGAAGAGAAATGTATTGCTTGGACTTTCCTGTTTTGAACTATGGCTTTGGACAATCCACTATGGGGCTTTTGCAGTTTATCTATGTTTTATTTATGCTTCTTTAAATAATGTACTCAAGACAGTTTATGAAAGTGTTATGTTATGTTTTTGGAAAGGATGTTGTTGTAACACGTATTTGACTTTATGAAATAAAGTTTGTTGTTCTTCCGCTGTTTACAAATATGTGTTCTTATATCTGTCTTGTATATCTGTGACTTGTACTTATAAACCTCCACCAAAATTAGGGCATTCCCTTTGAGAGTGACCCTAACGGAGGTGGGGTGTTTCATTTCTTTCTAGCTAGAAGTGGTGATTGGGCTTTAACACGGCCTGACATTTTACTTATGTGGATGATGGAACGAGGAGCCTCGGATGATAGGTCCTATAGGACCGGGAAACGTGTGTTCAGGAATAACTAATCCGCAACTCGTATGGTAGACCGGCCCAGCAGGATCCAAGGGTTCACTGCGGGGAACCCTGAGGCATTAGCTTGAGTGTCTCGAATCGGTAAGGAGCTCCGCCCTAGCCTTGACTCATGATGGATATCCAAACTTCTAATACGAACCTACGGATTTGATTGTATTACTAGTATGGAAGCATAGTATTATGGTATCTATGTGTCATAGGATTGATACATTTATTTTGAAATGTTTTGATATATACTAATAATAATATTAAACTCGTATTTGCCGTATTTAGCATGTTTAATCACCATAAGGTAAATCCCTATCCTCTGGTTTGTGTTGCATTGTGTGATGGGACCTAGGTCTTATGGTGATTCCATTTTTCTCAAAAGCATAGCGTTGTTTTACGATTTACTTATTATTTGTTCTGACACTTTTATGCACGGCAATCCATTAGAGTAAACCCGTTCCGCGTTAGCGGCGTGGTCTTTGGATTTGCCTTATTAATAGTGATTGATTAATTAAGAATTCTCACATCAGTCCCATGACTGACCCGTTGTTTGTTTTTACCTTTTTCCAAACTCGGGTGCCCTCCTTTCTACATGGGCAGCCAAGTAAACAGGTTCATTCTTTGCTTGGAGTCTTTTCTTTGGAGCTGCTTATTATCTTTCTTGGATTTGCTTTGGTGGAGAGGTGATTACTTGGAGCTTGAAGACATCTATCATTTGCTACTATTGCATTTTTCTCTTTTTAATTCCAGACATCAAACTTGTTTCATTTCACGTTGTTTAAGTTGGAGTTGGAACTTATTTCATTTTCTGCAAACTTAATGTAATAATTTAGAATTCTGTGACTGTGGACTTTCTGTGGTTGATGACATTATATTTCCGCTGCTATGATGTTATTACTCTATGAATTTCCTATGCTATGTTGTATCTGTGATTTGTATTATTGTATTTATGTTGTATTCCAAATGATTATTCCTTACTTTCACTCCATGGAAGTTTGGGGTCATCACAAGAATGCGCCGCGCCGCCGCAGTTCGTGAATTTCGACCATTGACTTCGAATTGACGTTGCGGGAGATCCGACCGTCGGATTCTCCTAAAACCAGAACTGTTGGGTTCGTATCGAAAAGAGCTTTCCAATGAATATCCGAAATTTGAAATCTAATGGTTGGATTTGGAATTATGTCCAAATCAAATTTGGAAAAGGTCGCTGTAAGTGCAGTTCGATGGCCGTTGATGGAAATCGACTGTATGGGCCTTGATAAAATTATTAAAAATATCAATAATTAGTGTAAAATCATAATATATGAATTGGAAAGGACTGGGGTGAAAAACTCCATATTTGATAAGATAAAAATAGATTTTTATCGAGATGAACTAGTTTTGAACTAGAATTAAAATCAATTTATTTTTGAAATAAATAAATTGAATTTGAATTGGTTTTGAAAATAACCAGAATTTCCAATATATATAAATTGGAAGTGGATTTGAATCGAAATTGCCTTTGGAATATTTCGATGTTGGATTCCGTGATTATACAGATATTGTTATGGGAATTTGAAAGATTTATTTATATCGTTATTTCCAATACGATATTTTTTGGTTTCAGAATTTTATATTGAATATAAGTCGGTATATTTTCTATTCGGAGCCTTGTATTTAATATCAAATGTGATTTAGGGTTTATCGTGAATCGTGTTTTAGATGACATTGGTTCTTTAACCCAGTTAAAGACAAGGTATTGATTTGGGGGGGAAAGATTAAAACAAAGTGGAGTTTTAATGAATCTTTAATTAGATTAAAATGTGAATTGGTAATTTAAATTATAGAATTTGAAAAGTGACCGAGGATGGAGTATCACCAGTTTTGCTCCAAGGCGATAGTTAAACCTTTAATTGGATTTGAACGTGAAATGGTAATTAATTTTACTGATAACACTGTGGTGTTAGATATGGAGTATTACCAGTTTTGCTCCATGGGATGAATACGTTGGGATTGGGAAATAAAATAAATAATTACTTCGGTATGGTTCGCTAATCCGGACTAGTTTGGAAAACCATAATGCGATTTGAAATGATATCCAAAGGAAGATTAAAGAATAAATTTAGAAGAATTTATCTTCGATAAAATTAATGGGAACCTATTCCCTAATGATGTGAAAATTTGAAAAAAAAGAATATTCTGAATTGGAATGAGGCATATGTTGTGTTTGTGTAACACGTGTTTATTATGTACGCGGGTTATTTGGAAAGCCCGGGTTTATACCCATTCTGAATAACCGATTCGACGATATGTCGAAGATGAAGACGGTGGTTGAAGACCGGAAGTCTTCACATCGTTTGGGTGATTGCTGATGATCTCGATTGGGCTGTACGCCCAAGAGGAGAGAAACAGTTGGTGATCGTCCAGACGTACTTGGAGATCGATGGATATGCAAGGAAAGTGCCTCCGGTTTCGTTCAGACCTAGAACGAACATGTAAATGGGCTGTGTGTCTGACATTCGATTTTATTCTGTGTTGATTGATCTCTATTAAATATACATCTGTTTGGCGGCGGAGAATTCATTCTCTTGCTTAACGCCCTTCTCTAAGACGTACGAGCTTAGAGGTTGTATATCGATGGATATCAGTCGCATGGAGTGAATTGCCTGTGTGGAACGCCTAAGTGGCAATTTATCAAGGCTTCTATTGAAAAGCAAAGTCTTGTGGTTGATGATCAAAGCACGACCTGTGTGGCGCAGTGTAACACCCCGTATATTGAATAACTTGTTATAATCTAAATCAGGGAAGAATTAAATTTTAAAATCTGAATCAGGGGAAACGGGCTATGCCATTGCGTTCGTCTCGGGAAAATACGCCAAATAGAGTCCGAGTTTTCGAAAATCGGAGTCCGTATGACCTAGATAAGGCCCGAAGAAGTTTTCAGAAATTCAAAACAGATTTAAATACAAAAATTTCGCATTTCAGAAGAGGCGGGAAAATTCCCGCCTGGCAGAGGTTGTCGACCCTAGGGTCGACATGGGTGTCGACCCCCTCCCTAGGGGTCGACCCAGGGGTCGACCCCCCTGTCGGTCTGTGTGACCTGGGTGCAACCTAAAGGGGTTTGGGCTAGGGTTGATGGCTAGTGACGAGATCTGACGGCTCTAATCTGATTTAGGGTTAATCTAATGGCCTAAAACACCTAACTAATCTATAAATACACCCTAATACTACCCGAATTCATACTAAAAATAGATACAACATCGTTATGCCGTCAAAATGCAACTTGAAAGAGCCTCCATCAATTTAAAAAGGAAGATAGCTTCTCAAATCAACTTCTAATCAACTCTAGCAACTTAATCTTCTTCTTAGGAGTGCTAATCAACAAATTGTGAGTTTCTATAGCCTTAATGACCAATTGTTGAAATGATTATGATAGGATATAATGAGGTTATGGCTATGAATGTGGATCAATGCAAGTTATGTTATCATATGCTATGTGTTCATGATGTTATGCAAGTTATATGCTTAGTGTACATGATGTTATGCAAGTTATGCAAGTCATATGCTATGTGTTATGCAAGTTATGCAAGTCATATGCTATGTGTTCATGAGGTTATGCAAGTTATGCAAGTCATATGCTATGTGATCATGATGTTATGCAAGTTATGCAAGTCATATGCTATGTGGTCATGATGTTATGCAAGTTATGCAAGTTTTAGGCTATGTGTTCATGATGCTAGTTATGCAAATCGCTATGATAAACATTGATCCATTATGACACCATGTTATGCAAGTTTGGTGTATGATTATATGCAAGTTCATATATGATATGTTATGCAAGTTTGGTGTATGATTATATGCAAGTTCATATATGATATGTTATGCAAGTTTGGTGTATGATTATATGAAGTTCATATATGATATGTTATGCAAGTTTGGTGTTTGATTATATGCAAGTTCATATATGACATGTTATGAAAGTTTGGTGTTTGATTATATGCAAGTAACATGTGCAAGTTTACACCTTAGTATGATATGCATACATATGCAAGTTAACCCCTTTGTATGTCATACATACATATGCAAGTTTACCCCTTTGTATGACATAAGTAGCTTATGCAAGTTACCCTCTTTATGACATATGTGATTCATGCAAGTTTGGGTTGATTATTTATGCTAGTTGGGTTTGATGCCATGGTCATATATGCATGTTGACACCTTTAAAACCCATGTTGATACTAAGGTTATGCAAGTGGAACACATTGTATTTGTGATGAATCTTCCCTTTTATGTCATGTTAGCGATTTACGTGGGGAACGATGGGGTTAATATTCATGTTAATGAAATGGTGTGATGTTGGTATGATTATGCATACCATAAAGTGGATGGACATAATTGAGTCAATTATGTACATCGTTAAATTTGTAATTAATTAGGGATAATTAATACAAATTATGGGGGTGATTAATTAGGTGTAATAAATCGACTAAGACACGAGGTTGGACCCTTTTGTAGCATAAGACTGCCCGGAACCGACCGGCAAATCCAGCGGCTACAAATGATTGGCCCAATGTGAGAGGTCTTAGGCACAAACTAAATACGTGACAAGTGTAAAGACATGAGGTTAGACTCGGTTATGGCGTAAGGCTGCCCGGACCCGACCGGCAAATCCAGCTGCCATAAAAGATAGTCTAATGTGAGAGGTCTTTACAACGGTTACGTTCTTAATCAATTAAGAAACACTTAACCAGATAAGCATGTAGTGGGGCATGAGGGGTTAAGTGGGTGCCTTGGGTGGCATGTGGAGATTAAGTAAGTGCCTTGGGTGGCATGTGGAAATCTAGTGGGTTGCCTTGGGTGGCAATAGAAAATACGATTAGAATACTTAACCAAAGTGGAACATGTAATTAAACATGATTAAAGGGTTAAGTAAGTGCCTTGGGTGGCATGTGGAAATCTAGTAGGTTGCCTTGGGTGGCAAAAGAAAATACGATTAGAATACTTAACCAAAGTGGGACATGTAATTAAACATGATTAAAGGGTTAAGTAAGTGCCTTGGGTGGCATGTGGAAATCAAGTAGGTGCCTTGGGTGGCATGAGAAATCTAGTGGGTGCCTTGAGTGGCAATTGAAATATGATTAGATGACTTAACCAAACTTTAAACATGTAAGTGGACATGATTATTCAAAAGGGTTAAGTGGGATACACTAGAAAAAGAGACAAGCTTAGGTGGGTAGCTTGTGGGGGCCCATTTCAACCAGTAACCCATATGTATCTTATTGGGCTCGACCTATGTCGAGGACGGGACACGCGTACTGGGCTTGACTATAAGAGGCCAAAACAGGTTAGCGGTGGCAACGCAAGTCCAACGGGTTTCATATGCGTGTGTGGACCCGGGCTGGTAGGTAAGACGTTGTTGCATCGTGTAGGTATAAGCCGTGCACCATTGGTTGTATCGGGTTGCCACTTTGGGGAGTGATACACCCCACGGTGGGGCCAGCACGGGTATCTACGGTAGGGAGCCGATCGCTTGGGGAGTAGTGGGTACACCTAGTGGAGATAGGGGCAGACGACACCTATGTAGTCAGCTAGGGGTACACGAAACTACTGGGTAAATTTTCTAAGTCCTTGGGTGGGATCAACCTTTAAGTAGGAATGACTGGTGTGGTGCAGTTAGAAATTACCCTTGGGTGGGTAGATGCGTCTTTACCCTTATCTGGGGTACACCTAGTGGAGATAGGGGCAGACGGCACCTATGTAGTCAGCTAGGGGTACACCAGACTACTATTAAGATTACTAAGTACACTTAGTGGGATCAATCTTTAAGTTAGGAATTACCCTTGGGTGGGTAGATCTGGTGTGGTGCAGTGTAGGAATTACCCTTGGGTGGGTAGATCTGGTGTGGTGCAGTGTAGTATTTATCCTTGGGAGGATAGGCGCGTCTTTACCGTTATCTTAGTTCATCCTAAGTCTAGTTGGCTGCTTAGTGTAGTCATTTATCCCCAGTCGTACCGTACCAGGTTTATATCATACCCTAATTACTTTAATGATTGTATTGTTAAAGTTATAGGGCTCACTCAGACTTATGTCTGACCCCGTTGTTTTTATCTTTTTCCCCAACCCTCAGGTTCTCAGAGTGGGCCTAGCACTAGTGGGCTTTGATCAGATTGCTTTACCTATCTTTTGGAGCTTGGACCGCGATGTAAAGCCCAGCTTATCTTTTCTATTATGGCTATTAGTTATGTAGTGGGATTATGTACTTTTGTTTTATCAAGGCGGATATTATCTACTTGACTCTTGTTTATGGTTTTGTGATGTAACCAAACATGTTTTACTTTCCGCTGCAATGAAATGATGTTTTAAATTCTCAAGTATTACTTATATCTGTCTTGTTGTAATTTTTCTGTTCTATATTCACTTAAGATACTCCACCGATGCTATGGCATTCCCTTAGTGAGTGACCGTAGCGGGTGTGGGGTGTTACACGCAGCTTTGTGTGTAACGTGAATTCGCGAGCCTCACACCTCGGTATGAGTCAAAAACGGGATAGTGACTGCAGGGAGAGCACGACGTTTCTTTCTAGCTAGTGGGGGTGTCAGTGCTTAAAGTGGCTGACATTTATATACTTTTCACCTGTGTGGTTGTTGGAATGGGAGGCGCCTCGGATATAGGTCTGTTAGGACCGGGAAACGTGTGCTCAGGAATTGCCAATCCTCAAAAGTAAGAGAGGACCTGCCCTGAAGATCCAAGGATCATAGTGGGGTCCTGAGACATTTGCTAGAGTGTCTCGAATCGGAGAGGAGCTTGCCCCTTGCCTCGACTCATGACAAAAATCCAATTTCCAATACGTGATATTTCGGTTTTATTTGTAGAACCTAGGATGGCGACATAGTGGTATGGGTCATTAATGTCGTCTATGATTGATATTTATGATTGAAATTGTTTTGACACTATACACTTATAATAGTATCAAATAATGTGTTTTTAACGTATCAAGCATGCTTTGGCTATTATAAGGTAAAAACCCTATCCTCCGGCTTGCGTTGCATTGTGTGATGGGGTCTGGGTCTTATAATAGCTTCATTTTTCTTTATTTAGCATTGCGCTGTTTCTTTCATGCACTAGTATTCTTGGGAGGAAACCCGTTACGTGTTATACGGCGTGGTCCTTGAATTACTCTCTTTTAAAGTAAAGTTTTAAATAACTATTTTAGTTCTCACACCAGTCACATGACTGACATAGAGTTTATTGTTTTAACCTAAAATCTGGGTGCCCCTATTTTCGACACGGGCAGCTAGTAGTTTTGGTTTTGCAGATTTATATTCACAGGATCCTGATTTACAGCAGAAACGATGCTCGGAAAGCTCTGTATCCGTGTATTACTTTCAGTTGTGTTTTATATTGTTTTTCCGCTGCTATGTAATTTATTGTAATCTCTGATATTTTTCTATTGTATAATATTTATTCATATTCTGTATATTCTTGTACTATGATGGAATTGTTGTAATAGACAACGAAATGTTCTTCTGTTTGCGTTCAAATTTGTCCTGTTCTCAAAACGATCAGGGGTTTCGAACGGTCTTGGTCGGTTCAACGATCGATTAGGATCGAGCGAAATCCCCTACCATTACAGTTGGTATCAGAGCTTTGGTTTACAGAGCTCGAGAACAAGACACATTAGAACCGAATGAAAGAATTCATTAGATATTGGATTAGTAATATCCAATTAGAATAACTCGTTAGAGATGGGATCAGTAGTATCCTAGAATGGGTGTGAAGAGTATATTTTTCAAATGAAAACAATATTGTTTTGAAAATTTAAATAGTTTTATACGTATTTGAATATTTATTTATGTTGAATTTGGACAATCGAGTATATAAAGATTTTGCATATACGCGTCATGAACGTATATTCGAAGTTTTAATATACTGGATAGATATAGATTCGCACTCTAGTCACTCGGGGATAATTCTGGTGATGTCCGGACATCATCAATATTTATGTTCGTGTTTCGAAGGTGTGATATCTATATATTTCCATTAGACTGGTGTGAGAACCAAAATATAGCTAGAACACATTGTTGTGAATTGGCATCAAAAATGTGATTTTTGTATATATATCAAAATTATGAATTTGAAACGATAATTCACTAATTGATTGCTGATTGAGTTGTTTGGTTATTTGTTTGAAATTTTGAACCATTTAGCCTAATTGAACCGAATATTGAAGTGTATTGGAAAATGATTACAAATGCATGCATATACATGTACTTACAATGAACAGGTCAAAGCAAAGAGGCTAGAGCAGAAGAATAAAATTGTTTGCCCGACAAATAGGTACATGTTTACCATAATTTACTGTTTTGTTTGGGTGATGATGATTTTATGAGCCGATTGGCCAGCCGCTTGGCTTTTTCTTTTTCTTTTTGATTGAAGAAGGCCATGGGAGGCTATATGAAATATCCCGAAGTCCCCGGTGCAGGGGAGGTTATGGCGAAATTTTTCGGAAATTTAGGGTGTTAGCCAAATTTTTGAAAAATTTGAAAAGTTCTTAGAAACTGAAAAGTTGAAGAACTTAAGCCGTAAAGAAAATAGTGAAAGTTGAGTTGATTAATTAAACAACTTTCAGCTTCGTTCCTTTTCGGGGACGAAATGTTTTAAGTGGGGGAGATTGTAACAACTCGGAAAATCCGAGCCAATTAAAATTTTTTATTTTGGCAATTTTGGCGAATTTTGATATTTAAAATGAATATTTTAAATAAAAACGACGAGAAATTTATTTTGAATAGAATTCGAACGTATATATTTATATAGATCATCGTTAGAATATAAATAATTATTTATAATTATTAAAGGAATTGAAAATGGCGCGGTAGTTCGATAAGTCGATTTCAAATTTCAATTGAATGTAAGATGCAAAATAAACCAGATTTTGACGAAACCAAAAATATTCGAAACTAATTGAGAATATCTTTCCAACGAATCCGAGAAATCGAAATTTCATAGAGGGAATCAAAAGATATGTCCAGTTGAAAATTCTGAATAGTCGCTATGGAATTCAGGCCCTTAAAAATGGAAATTTTGCAAAAGGCCTCGGATTTCGACGAAACCACTTTTGTTGGATCCGTGATGTCAAATTATTGCTAGATTCCAAAATTCGTAATTTTTCGAATCAATATGTGAGCGTGGCAAAGGAAAACGCGTTTGACCAGTTTTAGTTAATTTTAATCGACTTGAAAATGACCATTTTTCAAACAGCCTCAGAATTCGACAAAATTAGTTTGTTAGGACCGTATCAACAATACGAAGCTAGAAAATATTTTTCTGGAATTATTCGAGTTTGTATGTGGCCCCGGTAAATTGAAATGCGCGTTCAAATTCAATATATAGAGTTATATGTAGATTTTGACGAAAACTGATCGAAACGATCGAATTAGCATACGATACATATCCTATTGTGTTCGGGATGGGGTAATTAGCTATGAACGATAGGCGGTGCGTCTCGTTTCGTGGTCGAAATAAAAAGTCAACCTTTTTCGAAATTAAATGAATATATATATATACATATATATAAAATATAACACTTCTCATATACCCCACCCCCCCTCGTCGTTATTCTTCAAAGAAAATAAAAAGAAACCCAAAAGGATTCGCGATCCGCTCCTCCACACGCCCCATCGATCATCGACCTCCACGTCCGCTCCACCACCTCCCCCTCTCCCACCTCCCTCTCGTGCCAGCTTATCCCGCGAGACCCCCAATCCACGCCCCCCCAAATCGAACCACATCAAACCCTACGCCACCTGCCTCGACCGCCGCCAACCTCTGCACCACATCCGACCCTCCAGCACCCGCCACCACCGAAGACCGCGCCCTCTCAGTAAACCCCCTTCCTATTCGAACAGCGAAGGTGTGTTTTCATTATTTAATTTATTTATTTACATTGTTTTATATGTAGATTTGATTTTTAATTAGGCTAAGATATAATTTTTCAATATATGAAAGCTTCGATTTTTATATGTTTGTAAACTGTTAAAGACGAGATTTTTATAGTGTACAAAATATGATTTTTATATAGTAGGGATTATAAAAATATAATTTTTACAAGATAGAGAATATAAAAATACACTTTTTATATATGTAGACAACATAAAAATACGATTTCTATATTATAGAAGAATTAAAAATTCGATCTTTATATTAGAAATAGATATATAAAAATATAATTTTTATATAAAGGATAGCGTGATAAAAATGTAATCTTTATTATATGGACACCGTTATAAAAATAGAATTTTTATCTATATAGTAGCGGTGTAAAAATAGAATTTTAAACTATATAGTAGCGGTATAAAAATAGAATTTTTATATACATAGCTACAATATAAAATTGTGATTTTTATATATGTAGTGGCTACGGGCAACGAAAGTGACAAAAGGGCGAGAACGACGAAGATTTTTACATATGAAGAGTCGTGGTGTTGGTTTAGCTAGTCGGTGAGAACTTCTCACATTTAATTTTCTTTTCTAGTTATAATATATATTAGGATGCAGACGGTGCTTATTAGCACCCGACAGCCGTCGTCCATAGACCATGGACGACTTGTATGCTTGTTTGATATGTGGTGAAATTTGTTTGTAATGTTGATGTGAAATCGATAATAAAATGTAGATGGTTGAAATAAATTAATTATCTTTAAAAATATAATTTTTAACGTGAATATGAATATAGTGAATGTGAATAAATAAATATTCATTTACAAACCGGACGGTTTTTTTATGTACACCTATTTGAAGGATATTGATTGGCATGATAAATTTTACACATTACCCAACTGCACAAATAATATTCAGTGTTTGTTGATTTGAAACCCCACACGGGTGTTGGGATGATATTTGGCGTACACTAATCCCAATTATTTAATTGTATGTCGATTGATTGGTCGACAGGCTGTGTAAGCGTTAATTATTTATATTCGATGCTTATGCAGTTGTGTGGTGCACTTTGAATGACGGTCGATTGTTTATCGTTGCTATTATATATATGTGTTGTATGGAATCCATATAATTAACGTTATATGGTAATTGATTAGGCCTCATTCCAATTGGGGAAAATAAAGAATATTAGAATATGATAATATTCATGTGTTGAAACTATTTATGTTGAGTAAAATATTTTAACAATAAAATTTACATCTTTATCATATTTAAAATTAGAATCTACTTTACGGTTGGAGTCTAATTAAAAATCAAACGATAGATACCATAATTTTATAAAATATATTACATAACAAAAATAGTCATGTGTTGAAAGTACTCATGTGTTGAGATTAGTCATGTGTTGAAAGAAATATAGATTCATGTGTTGAATAGAATAAATATTCATTTGTTGAATATAATATCGAAGTTATTGAAATATTTAAAGCCGTGTTGATTAGAGTTGCGCTATTTTGACGTGAACGTTATTTATATCGATTATATTCATTTTTATAATGAATATAGAAAAGGTAGTGATTTCAAAATATAATGTTTTGAAAATATTATCATTTATATAGTAATGATATGAAATATTCAATTTTGATTTGAAATTGAATATAGAGTTGAAATGGTTTTGAAAACGAATTTAAAACGATTTATAAAATACGTTTTAAAAGGAAATCGACGAAATATAATATATATATATATATTATAAATATAATGGCCTGAATATAACGCGCCGCGCCTCGGTAGTTCGTGAATTTCGACCATTGACTTCGAATTGACGTTGCGGAAGATCCGACCGTCGAATTCTCCTAAAACTGGAACCGTTGGGTTCGTACCGAAAAGAGCTTTCCAATGAATATTCGAAATTTGAAATCTAATGGTTGGATTTGGAATTATGACCAAATCAAATTTGGAAAAGGTCGTTGTAAGTGCAGTTCGATGGCCGTTGATGGAAATCGACTGTATGGGCCTTGATAAAATTATTAAAAATATCAATAATTAGTGTAAATTCATAATATATGAATTGGAAAGGACTGGGGTGAAAAACTCCATATTTGATAAGATAAAAATAGATTTTTATCGAGATGAACTAGTTTTGAACTAGAATTAAAATCAATTTATTTTTTAAATAAATTGAATTTGAATTGGTTTTGAAAATAACCAGAATTTCCAATATATATAAAGTGGAAGTGGATTTGAATCGAAATTGCATTTGGAATATTTCGATGTTGGATTCCGTGATTATACATATATTATTATGGAAATTTGAAAGATATATTTATATCGTTATTTCCAATATGATATTTTTTGGTTTCAGAATTTGATATTGAATATAAGCCGGTATATTTTCTATTCAGAGCCTTGTATTTAATATCAAATGTGATTTAGGGTTTATCGTGAATCGTGTTTTAGATGACATTGGTTCTTTAACCCAGTTAAAGACAGGGTATTGATTTGGGGGGGGGGGAAGATTAAAACGAAGTGGAGTTTTAATGAATCTTTAATTAGATTGAAATGTGAATTGATAATTTAAATTATAGAATTTGAAAAGTGATCGAGGATGGAGTATCACGAGTTTTGCTCCAAGGCGATAGTTAAACCTTTAATTGGATTTGAACGTGAAATGATAATTAATTTTACCGATAACACCGTGGTGTTAGATGTGGAGTATTACCAATTTTGCTCCATGGGATGAATAGGTTGGGATTGGGAAATAAAATAAATAATTACTTCGGTGTGGTTCGCTAATCCCGACTAATTTGGAAAACCATAATGCGGTAAAAAAATATCCAAAGGAAGATTAAAGAATAAATTTAGAAGAATTTATCTTTGATAAAATTAATGGGAATATATTCCCTAATGATGTGAAAATTTGAAAAAAAGAATATTCTGAATTGAAATGAGGCGTATGTTGTGTTTGTATAACACGTGTTTATTATATACGCGGGTTATTTGGAAAGGCCGGGTTTATACCCATTCTGAATAACCGATTCGACGATATGTTGAAGATGAAGATGGTGGTTGAAGACCGGAAGTCTTCACATCGTTTGGGTGATTGCTGATGATCTCGATTGGGCTGTACACCCAAGAGGAGAGAAACGGTTGGTGATCGTCCAGACGTACTTGGAGATCGATGGATATGCGAGGAAAGTGCCTCCGGTTTCGTTCAGACCCAGAACGAACTTGTATATGGACTATGTATCTGACATTGGATTTTATTCTGTATTGATTGATCTCTATTAAATATACATCTGTTTGGCGGTGGAGAATTTATTCTCTTGCTTAACGCCCTTCTCTAAGACGTATGAGCTTAGAGGTTGTATATCGATGGTCATCAGTCGCATGGAGTGAATTTCCTGGGTGGCACGCCTAAGTGGCAATTGATCAAGGCTTCTGTTGAAAAGCAAAGTCTTGTGGTTGGTGATCAAAGCACGGCCTATGTGGCACAGCTTTGTGTATAACGTGAATTCGCGAGCCTCACACCTCGGTATGAGTCAAAAACGGGATAGTGACTGCAGGGAGATCACGACGTTTCTTTCTAGCTAGTGGTGGTGTCAGTGCTTAAACTGGCTGACATTTATATACTTTTCACCTGTGTGGTTGTTGGAATGCGAGGCGCCTCCGATATAGGTCTGTTAGGACCGGGAAACGTGTGCTCAGGAATTGTCAATCCTCAAAAGTAAGAGAGGATCGGCCCTGAAGATCCAAGGATCATAGCGGGGTCCTGAGACATTTGCTAGAGTGTCTCGAATCGGAGCGGAGCTTGCCCCTTGCCTCGACTCATGACGGAATTCCAATTTCCAATACGTGATATTTCGGTTTTATTTGTAGAACCTAGTATGGCGACATAGCGGTATGGGTCATTAATGTCGTCTATGTTTGATATTTATAATTGAAATTGTTTTGATACTATACACTTATAATAGTATCAAATAATGTGTTTTTAACGTATCAAGCATGCTTTGGCTATTATAAGGTAAAAACCCTATCCTCCAGCTTGCGTTGCATTGTGTGATGGGATCTGGGTCTTATAATAGCTTCATTTTTCTTTATTTAGCATTGCGCTGTTTTTTTCACGCACTAGTATTCTTGGGAGGAAACCCGTTCCGTGTTATATGGCGTGGTCCCTTGAATTACTCTCTTTTAAAGTAAAGTTTTAAATAACTATTTTAGTTCTCACACCAGTCACATGACTGACCTGGAGTTTATTGTTTTAACCTAAAATCTGGGTGCCCTTATTTTCGACACGGGCAGCTTGTAGTTTTGGTTTTGCAGATTTATATTCACAGGATCCTGATTTACAGCTGGAACAATGCTCGGAAAGCTCTGTAACCGTGTATTACTTTCAGTTGTGTTTTATATTGTTTTTCCGCTGTTATGTAATTTATTGTAATCTCTGATATTTTTCTGTTGTATAATATTTATTCATACTGTATATTCTTGTATTCTGATGGAATTGTTGTAATAGACAACGAAATGTTCTTCTGTTTGCGTTCTAATTTGTCCTGTTCTCAAAACGATCAGGGGTTTCGAACGGTCTTGGTCGATTTAACGATCGATTAGGATCGAGCGAAATCCCCTACTGTTACAAGCAGATACCCTAGGGCCCTGGAAAAGGAAAAAAATGAAAGCCTAGGGTCATGTCATTACTACTCCGCGGGAAATTGGACTAGTCAATCACCTCGTCTGGGATCTCGCTTCTGTTAGGTAATGTCGCATCCTTCTCGTAGAAGACAGATTACGCAATCCTACTCAACTAATCTCATGTAAATGTTTGCAACTAAACTAACAGAAAAAACGACTTGCGAAAGAATGTGAATTCTCCAAGACATAATAGCTCCAGCTAAAACCAGAATCCTACTCCAACCAACTCCTAAACTAATTCTACGAACCAAACTACTAGGCTGCCCGTGTAAAAATTATGGACACCCAGAGTTTATGTGTGGGAACAATAAACTCTAGGTCAGTCACGGGACTGGTGTGAGAAATCAAAACAGTAGTTTTTAGGGTTTATTTTAAATTTAGGTAATTCACCGGACCACACTGCTAATGCGGAACGGGTTTACCCCATGTGAATACCAATGCATATAAATCTGCAATGACTTATTGAAAAATGAAGCTATCATAAGCTCGTCCCACATCACACAATGCAAGCGCACACCAGATGGGCGATTTTTTCCTTATGATAACCAAAAATGCTTTCATACATGAAAATCCTCTTTTACTACTATATATAGTGTGAAAACCATTTTATCAAATAAATGTGTTAATCCTAGCCAACATGTAATAACCCGGAAAATACGAGCCAATTTAAATTTTTTAAAATGGAGATTTCAAAGGAATTTGAACCATTGAAATAGAATATTTCAGTAAAATAGTGAATTTGGAATAGTGAGTCGGTTTGAAAATTTGAATTCGAACTTTGACTGACTGTGCAGGGTGGAAAATATAACGGATTTTAGCGAAACCAAAAATATTTAAATCTGTTAGTCAATACCTTTCTAACGAATCTGAAAAATCGAAGTTTCATAACGGGAATCAAAAGTTATGGCCGAATGAATTTTCAGAAGGGTCGGTATATAGAGTATATAGCCCTGGAAAATTGATATTTTGCATACGACCTCGGAATTCGACGAAACCACTTTTGTTGGGTCCGGGATGTCAAACTATTGCTAGGTTTCAAATTTCATAATTTTTGAAGCTAGTATGTGAGCGTGGCAAAAGAAAATGTGTTTGGTCAAGTTCTGTTAAATTGGATCGACCAGAAAATGGCCATTTTTCAAACGACCTCAGAATTCGACGAAACTAGTTTTGTTGGGACCGTAGCGTCAAGACATAGCTAGATTTAATTTTCTGGAAATTTTTGAATCAGTTTGTGGCCCTGGCAAATTGAAATGTGCGTTCAGAGTTAAAAATTAAATGTTTTATACTTTAATTTGAAAAATAACTGACTGTAACAGTCGAATTGGCCTACGAAACATATCCCATTGTGTCCGAAATGGGGGTATTTAGCTAGGGGCGACAGTCGTTGGGTTTAAAAAGGAGTTCGTTTGAGAAAACACTATTTAAAAATTTAATATAGTCCTCGGCCAATCAGAATTTTCCATTCATAAATTTTTTTAAAAAAAAAAAAAACCCCGATCAACGGCGAAACCCGCTCCTGACCTTCTCTCCTCCACCGCCGCCGCTACAGCCGCTTCCAGCCTTCACCACCGCCACCCCTCGACGCGCCTCAGCCCCCTCTTCAAATCTGACTAACCATCGCCGCCCCTCATCGCATGTGCCGCCCGTATCGACGCCCCAAAGTCCCGACCTTTCCACCACCGCCGCCGCCGATCTGGACCACCGAACGCCACCAAACCACCACCGACAGGAAGCCCTCTCTTCCCTCTTCCACGTCAGCACCCCCGATCGTCCCCACGTGCCACTGATTTCGCGAAAACTGTAAACCTAGTTTTGAAGCTTCATGAAAGTGAGTTTTTCTTCGATCTTTACACTTTGAAAAATCATATCTTTTTGGTGTGTTGACGAAATTCGATGAAACAGGAAACATCGGGACCGCAAGGAAGCTCTCTACCCAATAGAAGAAGCCGCGGATTTTTCTGACATCATATCGATTTTCAGTGCTCCGAAAACCAAGGTGAGAAATCTAAATTAACGTGAAATTGAATGGAAAATGTCGTGTATAATTTATATTAGCGAAATATAAATTACATACGTGTTGTATACCTCATGTACATGCGTAGTGTAAGCTATATAAGCGAAGTATGAATTTTACATGCATAGAATAATTGATATATGTGTTGAAATGCAAGCGAAATATAGCAATTATATATATATATACTCCCATCATCCACAAACCATGGACGATATTTATTGTTGTGATTTGGTGTGAAATATTGGATGAAAAATACGAATGGTTGAATAATTGTTTGTGGTTGATATTGTTTGGTTGTGGTTGAAAAATACCCATTGGTGATTGAAATGAATTGGAAATATTTGTGGAAATAAAAATAAACATGCCGCCTGTGTGCGAATTAGATGCATGAATCCCCATTGTCAAAAACCGTGAGGTTTTAAGGTAGAGCGAGGAGCCGTACTAGGGACGGTGCCGGTTTTAACTACCCTGCCGTTATGCTGCCGAAATTTTGAATAATCTTTTTGTGTTAGAATTATTTTCATGTGCTGAAATTATTTTCATGCGTTGAAATTAAAGTCATATGTTGAAACTATATCCATGTGTGGAAACGTTCATGTGTTGAAAAGTGATGTGTGAAAATTAAATTCATTTGTGAATGAATGAAGTGTTTAAACAATAAAAATCACCTTTTTATAATATATATGAAGTATGAAAAATATTCGCCTTATATAAATAGTTTCAACAATAAAAATTCCATCTTTCAAATATGAACAACATAAATAAAATATCCATGTGTGGAAATGCTCATGTGTTGAGAAGTGTGTGTAGTAGAAAATTTCATGTGTTGAATAAAAAGATCGAACAATAAAAATTACATCTTTATTGAAACTATGAAGTGTTGAAAACATCCATTTGTCGAATGAATATTTTAAATGATAAAAATATCATTTTTATCATATATGTGTTATGCTAGAGATATGCGGACGTTGAAATACATATTTGTGAAGAAATATTATTTTTAACATGCATAGGAACTAAATAAAATAGTCATGTGTTGAAATCTATTTTAGTTCGCCAAAATTATCATCTTTGAAATGTGAAGTGTTAAAAATAGCCACTTGTTCAAATAAATGGGCATGAGTTGAAATATACATTAATTAGCTAATGATATGATTTTAGCCTATGCATGCAACATTAGAATGAATGGTGTTTTTAAACCAAAGCGAATCAAATATGAAATTGAATGGAAAATGATAAGTGATAGAAATTGTATATATGTACATGCATATCTATTGAACAGGTTAAAGAAAAGGGGCTAGAGAAGAGAAATAAAAATTTGTGCCCGACAAATAGGTACACATTTACCGCTTTGTTTGGGTGATGATTTTATGAGCCTGTTGGCTAGCCTCTTGGCTTTTTCTTTTTCTTTTTGATATGAGACGCCCGTGTGGCTATTTGGGAATTTTCCCAGACCCTCCCGTACAAAGGAGGTTATGGCGAAATTTTCCGAAATTTAAAGGCGTTAGTGAAATAATTGAAGTGGAAACGATATAGGAAATTTTGAATGAACTATATTTATATAAACATATAAATATAAATGGAATTAAAGCGAAACGTGGCCGTGTAGTTCGTGTTTTGAAACCGTGATTTCAAACGACTAGTGCGGGAAATCCAACCATTGGATTTTCCCGAAACCGCAACCGTTGGGTTTGCCTTGGAAATATCTTTCCAACGGCACCAACTTTGTGAAGATCCGACGGTTGGATTGTCTGGAATGTTTAATTCAAAACTGAAGAAAAACAGCGCCAGAAACGATTATATTTATAGATATATAAATATAATTTAAATTAAATCGAATAACGACGCTGCAGTTCGTAAATTGAAATCGTAACTTCAAATGGTTAGTGTGGAAGATCCGACCGTCGGATTTTCCCAAAACTGAAACCGTTGGATTCGTTTTGAAATGACCTTCCTAATGATGTAAAATATGTGAAGATCCAATGGTTAGATTTTCATATATGTGTAAAACAAAATTAGTGAAAAGCAGCGCCAGTGCATCGACATGTCCTGAAACGTCGTTTAATTAAAATATAGCCGTTTTTAATTAAATAAAAATGGCGATATATCGTTATAAAATACTATAGACGATATAGAGTGGAAATAAACCAATTTTGTTGTGTTTGCTTGATATGTGATGGTTGAATGTATTTGACATGAAAATTATAACTAAATAACTGAAATGTGAATGTTGAATAGTCCAACCACGTGAATAATTGATTTGAAAATCTAAATATACGTGGGTTATTTGAAAAGGCCGAGTTTATCTCATTTCAAATAATCGATCGACGTTGAGAAGTCGAAGAGTCGAAGACGGCTGAAGACTGACGATCTTCACATTGGATGGATGGGCGCTACTGATGCTCGTGATTGGAGTAGCTACCATGAAGGAACTGAAGTAGTAGCCGTCCAAACATACTGTTGATTGTACGGAAATGCGAGGAATTGATGCCTCCGGTTTCGTTCAGACCCAGAACGGACTTGTAAATGGACTGTGTGTCTGACATTGGATTTTTTTCTGTGTTGATTGATCTCTGTTAAATATATATCTGTTTGGCGGTGGAGAATTTATTCTCTTGCTTAACGCCCTTCTCTGAGACGTACGAGCTCAGAGGTTATGTATTGACAGAAATCAGTCGCATGGAGTGGATTGCCTGTGTGGCACGCCTAAGTGGCATATGATCAAGGCTTCTGTTGCAAAGCAAAGTCTTGTGGTTGATGATCAAAGCATGGTCTGTGTGACGTAGCTTTGTGTATAACGTGAATTCGTGAGCCTCACACCTCGGTATGCGTAAAAAACGGGAGAGTGACTGCAGGGAGAGAACGACGTTTCTTTCTAGCTAAGGTGGTGTCAGTGACCTACCAGCCCTGACATTGTATATACTTTTCACCTGTGTGGTTGTTGGAATGCGAGGCGCCTCGATATAGGTCTGTAAGGACCGGGAAACGTGTGTTCAGGAATAATTAATCCTCAAAAGTAAGAGAGGACCGGCCCTGAAGATCCAAGGATCATAGTGGGGTCCTGGGACATTTGCTAGAGTGTCTCGAATCGGAGAGGAGCTTGCCCCTTGCCTCGACTCATGAAGGAATCCAATTTCCAATACGAAATATGCGGATGTGATTGTATTACTAGTATGGCGACATAGTAGATGGTAGCTATGCCGCCTAGGATTGATATTTATGATTGAATTTGCTTTTGAAACATATATGCACTAGTAATAATATCAAACACCTTTGTTTTATTCGTATGAAGCATCTTTGGCCATTATAAGGTAAAAACTCTATCCTCCGGCTTGCGTTGCATTGTGTGATGGGACCTGAGTCTTATAATGGCTTCATTTTATAAAAAGCATTGCGTTGATTTAATTATTTATTTTATTTCATGCACTAGCACTCATTGGAGTAAACCCGTTCCGCGAAAGTGGCGTGGTCCTTTGATTTGCCTTATTATTGTTGTTAATAAGTTGAGTAGATTTCTCATACCAGTCCCATGACTGACTCATAGTTTGTTTCACCTTGCAAACTCGGGTGCCCTCATTCCACACGGGCAGCCTAGTTATAGGTTTCTGACGCACCTTTTGGCTCATGGCGAGGCTTGACTACACCGTGCTGACTTGGATTTTCTCCGCCATTATTGTATCTATATTGTGATTCCGCCATTGGCGATGTAGACTGATATTCCTTTGTGTACTCTTTATGTATGATTCCGCCTCAGGCGATGGTGACTGATTATGTATCATTATGCACTAAGTTGTATCCTGTACTGTGCTTCTCTGATGTGATGATATCTATATGATTCCGCTGTCATATGTTTATAAATTATTCTATTTTCTGTTTATGCTATTATCTGTGTTCTGCTAATGATGATTAATGTGTTATATTCCAATGATTATCCTTAACAATGTGTCACGGGGTTTTGGGATCGTCACAGCTGGTATCAGAGCTTTGGTTAACCTTAGTTCTGGAATCTAACACGTTAAACACTTCGTCAGAATAGAATCAGTAGTATTCTAAGGCGAGGCGCTCATTAGAGATAGGAGTAGTAAAGTTCTAGAATGAGCCGAGCAGAATAGCAAAAACAATTTGATCAGTCTATCGTTATCTTTCCGTAAAATTTTCCGCTTAAATATGCAGTTGACTATCATTTCTGTTAGCTGACTTTTTCGTTGCTTATACAGAATTTGAAAAATGGCTACCAGAGCAGCCGCCGCTAGAGGAGGCCGTGCCGGCCGAGGCCGAGGAAGGGGAGAAGTCCCAGCTCAAGAAGGACCTTTGATACAACCTCCGGCAGCTCAATACTTCGAGCTTGACCGTGTAGCTAAGAGATATAAGAACTTAGGAGGCAAGACCTTCTCGGGAACAGGCACAGTGATAGAGGCCCTTGCATGGCTCAAAACGTGCGAGAAAATTCTTGAAGGCCTAAGGCTTGGAGACGAAGACAAAGCTATTATGGGCGCCTGGCTTATGCAGGAACAAGCTGAATTATAGTGGAAATCTCTTACCGCCAGGAATAGAGAAGCTGGAAGAACATGGGATGGATTTAAAGAACTCTTCAAAGAGAAATATGTCCCTGGACAAGCTCTAGAAAGAATGCACGATGACTTCGCCAATATCCAGCAAGGGGATCTTTCCGTGCAGGATTGTCTGAATAAATTTACAATGTTGTCGCCCTATGCTCCAGAACTCGTCGCCACTGCGAAGTCAAAAAAAGAGATATTTCTTTGTATGTTAGCAGATGCCCTACTTGTCAATTGGTCAAGAGTGACCAACAGAAGCTAGCTGGACTGTTACAACCGTTGGAAGTCCCAGGTTGGAAATGGGAACAGATTTCCATGGATTTCGTAGATCGCTTCACGAAGACTGCCCATTTTATACCTGTCAGGTCCAATATAACTGCTGAAAGTCTAGCGCAGATATATTTCAGAGAAATTGTTAAGCTGCATGGAATTCCCATCAGCATAGTCAGTGATAGAGATCCCCTATTTACTAGCAAATTCTGGGAGGCTACCCAGACAGAATTGGGAACAAAACTGAATATGAGCACTGCTTATCACCCACAAACAGATGGCCAAACTGAGCGGGTGAATAGAATTCTAGAAGAATTTTTGCGGGCTTGTATAATTGATTTTGGCGGGTCATGGGAAGATCATTTGCATTTGGCCGAATTCTCATATAACAATAGCTATCAAGCAAGTTTGAGAATGTCTCCATTTGAAGCATTATATGGCAGACCCTGCAGATCTCCAACATGTTGGGTAGAACCTGGCAACAGACTTGTACTAGGACCCGATATGATTAGAGAAGCATCTGATAAAGTCGACTTCATCAAGAAGCGATTGAAAACCGCCCAAAGCCGACAGAAAAGTTATGCAGACTCTAGAAGGAGAGATTTGACATTTGCTGTTGGTGATCATGTTTATTTGAAGGTTTCTCCGATGAGAGGAGTAATCGGATTTGGCAAGACTGGGAAGTTGGCACCGAGATTTATTGGTCCCTTTCCTATACTTGAACGAATTGGAACTCTTGCTTATAGGGTTCAATTGCCAGATTGGTTGCCTGGAGTGCACAATGTATTTCACGTATCTCAACTTAGAAGACATGTGCATGATCCGGATCTTGTTGTAGAAGAAGCAGCGCAACGGGATGTGGAGATAACTCCAGAATTAGCACTCAGAAGAGAGGCATTAAAGATTGTTGGCAAAGAAACTAGAGAACTCAGAAGCAAAAAGGTTCATTTAGTTAAAGTGTAGTGGAGCAGTGATCCTAGAGACTGTACTTGGAAAACTGAGGAAAGCATTAAGCAAGCTTACCCCAAATGCAGAGTGGATATCTCTGACTAACTCCGGTGCAAGGTACCTTTACAATACTTTGCATTTACATTTTATTTCCTACTTTACTGTTGTTTCCTTTTCGAGGACGAAAAGTTTTAAGTGGGGGAGATTGTAATAACCCAGAAAATACGAGCCAATTTAAAATTTTTAAAATGGTGATTTCAAAGGAATTTGAACCATTGAAATAGAATATTTCAATAAAATAGTGAATTAGGAATAGTGAGTCGGTTTGAAAATTTGAATTCGAACTTTGACTAACTGTGCAGGGTGGAAAATATAACGGATTTTAGCGAAACCAAAAATATTTAAATCTGTTAGTCAATACCTTTCTAACGAATCTGAAAAATCGAAGTTTCATAACGGGAATCAAAAGTTATGGCCGAATGAATTTTCAGAAGGGTCGGTATATAGAGTATATAGCCCTGGAAAATTGATATTTTGCATACGACCTCGGAATTCGACGAAACCACTTTTGTTGGTTCCGGGATGTCAAACTATTGCTAGGTTTCAAATTTCATAATTTTTGAAGCTAGTATGTGAGCGTGGCAAAAGAAAATGTGTTTGGTCAAGTTCTGTTAAATTGGATCGACCAGAAAATGGCCATTTTTCAAACGACCTCAGAATTCGACGAAACTAGTTTTGTTGGGACTGTAGCGTCAAAACATAGCTAGATTTATTTTTCTGGAATTTTTCGAATCAGTTTGTGGCCCTGGCAAATTGAAATGTGCGTTCAGAGTTAAAAATTAAATGTTTTATACTTTAATTTGAAAAATAACTGACTGTAACAGTCGAATTGGCCTACGAAACATATCCCATTGTGTCCGGAATGGGGGTATTTAGCTAGGGGCGACAGTCGTTGGGTTTAAAAAGGAGTTCGTTTGAGAAAACACTATTTAAAAATTTAATATAGTCCTCGGCCAATCAGAATTTTCCATTCATAAATTTTAAAAAAAAAAACCCCGATCAACGGCGAAACCCGCTCCTGACCTTCTCTCCTCCACCGCCGCCGCTACAGCCGCTTCCAGCCTTCACCACCGCCACCGCTCGACGCGCCTCAGCCCCCTCTTCAAATCCGACTAACCATCGCCGCCCCTCGTCGCCTGTGCCGCCCATATCGACGCCCCAAAGTCCCGACCTTTCCACCACCGCCGCCGCCGATCTGGACCACCGAACGCCACCAAACCACCACCGACAGGAAGCCCTCTCTTCCCTCTTCCACGTCAGCACCCCCGATCGTCCCCACGTGCCACTGATTTCGCGAAAACTGTAAACCTAGTTTTGAAGCTTCGTGAAAGTGAGTTTTTCTTCGATCTTTACACTTTGAAAAATCATATCTTTTTGGCGTGTTGACGAAATTTGATGAAACATGAAACATCGGGACCGCAAGGAAGCTCTCTACCCAATAGAAGAAGCCGCGGATTTTTCTGACATCGTATCGATTTTCAGTGCTCCGAAAACCAAGGTGAGAAATCTAAATTAACGTGAAATTGAATGGAAAATGTCGTGTATAATTTATATTAGCGAAATATAAATTACATACGTGTTGTATACCTCATGTACATGCGTAGTGTAAGCTATATAAGCGAAGTATGAATTTTACATGCATAGAATAATTGATATATGTGTTGAAATGCAAGCGAAATATAGCAATTATATATATATATACTCCCCTCGTCCACAAACCATGGACGATATTTATTGTTGTGATTTGGTGTGAAATATTGGATGAAAAATACGAATGGTTGAATAATTGTTTGTGGTTGATATTGTTTGGTTGTGGTTGAAAAATACCCATTGGTGATTGAAATGAATTGGAAATATTTGTGGAAATAAAAATAAACATGCCGCCTGCGTGCGAATTAGATGCATGAATCCCCATTGTCAAAAACCGCGAGGTTTTAAGGTAGAGCGAGGAGCCGTACTAGGGACGGTGCCGGTTTTAACTACCCTGCCGTTATGCTGCCGAAATTTTGAATAATCTTTATGTGTTAGAATTATTTTCATATGTTGAAATTATTTTCATGCGTTGAAATTAAAGTCATATGTTGAAACTATATCCATGTGTGGAAACGTTCATGTGTTGAAAAGTGATGTGTGAAAATTAAATTCATTTGTGAATGAATGAAGTGTTTAAACAATAAAAATCACCTTTTTATAATATATATGAAGTATGAAAAATATTCGCCTTATATAAATAGTTTCAACAATAAAAATTCCATCTTTCAAATATGAACAACATAAATAAAATATCCATGTGTGGAAATGCTCATGTGTTGAGAAGTGTGTGTAGTAGAAAAGTTCATGTGTTGAATAAAAAGATCGAACAATAAAAATTACATCTTTATTGAAACTATGAAGTGTTGAAAACATCCATTTGTCGAATGAATATTTTAAATGATAAAAATATCATTTTTATCATATATGTGATATGCTAGAGATATGCGGACGTTGAAATACATATTTGTGAAGAAATATTATTTTTAACATGCATAGGAACTAAATAAAATAGTCATGTGTTGAAATCTATTTTAGTTCGCCAAAATTATCATCTTTGAAATGTGAAGTGTTAAAAATAGCCACTTGTTCAAATAAATGGGCATGAGTTGAAATATACATTAATTAGCTAATGATATGATTTTAGCCTATGCATGCAACATTAGAATGAATGGTGTTTTTAAACCAAAGCGAATCAAATATGAAATTGAATGGAAAATGATAAGTGATAGAAATTGTATATATGTACATGCATATCTATTGAACAGGTTAAAGAAAAGGGGCTAGAGAAGAGAAATAAAATTTTGTGCCCGACAAATAGGTACACATTTACCGCTTTGTTTGGGTGATGATTTTATGAGCCTGTTGGCTAGCCGCTTGGCTTTTTCTTTTTCTTTTTGATATGAGACGCCCGTGTGGCTATTTTGGAATTTTCCCAGACCCTCCCGTACAAAGGAGGTTATGGCGAAATTTTCCGAAATTTAAAGGCGTTAGTGAAATAATTGAAGTGGAAACGATATAGGAACTTTTGAATGAACTATATTTATATAAACATATAAATATAAATGGAATTAAAGCGAAACGTGGCCGTGTAGTTCGTGTTTTGAAACCGTGATTTCAAACGACTAGTGCGGGAAATCCAACCATTGGATTTTCCCGAAACCGCAACCGTTGGGTTTGCCTTGGAAATATCTTTCCAACGGCACCAACTTTGTGAAGATCCGACGGTTGGATTGTCTGGAATGTTTAATTCAAAACTGAAGAAAAACAGCGCCAGAAACGATTATATTTATAGATATATAAATATAATTTAAATTAAATCGAATAACGACGCTGCAGTTCGTAAATTGAAATCGTAACTTCAAATGGTTAGTGTGGAAGATCCGACCGTCGGATTTTCCCAAAAATGAAACCGTTGGATTCGTTTTGAAATGACCTTCCTAATGATGTAAAATATGTGAAGATCCAATGGTTAGATTTTCATATATGTGTAAAACAAAATTAGTGAAAAGCAGTGCCAATGCATCGACATGTCCTGAAACGTCATTTAATTAAAATATAGCTGTTTTTAATTAAATAAAAATGGCGATATATCGTTATAAAATACTATAGACGATATAGAGTGGAAATAAACCAATTTTGTTGTGTTTGCTTGATATGTGATGGCTGAATGTATTTGACATGAAAATTATAACTAAATAACTGAAATGTGAATGTTGAATAGTCCAACCACGTGAATAATTGATTTGAAAATCTAAATATACGTGGGTTATTTGAAAAGGCCGAGTTTATCTCATTTCAAATAATCGATCGACGTTGAGAAGTCGAAGAGTCGAAGACGGCTGAAGACCGACGATCTTCACATTGGATGGATGGGCGCTACTGATGCTCGTGATTGGAGTAGCTACCATGAAGGAACTGAAGTAGTAGCCGTCCAAACATACTGTTGATTGTACGGATATGCGAGGAATTGATGCCTCCGGTTTCGTTCAGACCCAGAACGGACTTGTAAATGGACTGTGTGTCTGACATTGGATTTTGTTCTGTGTTGATTGATCTCTGTTAAATATATATCTGTTTGGCGGCGGAGAATTTATTCTCTTGCTTAACGCCCTTCTCTGAGACGTCCGAGCTTAGAGGTTATGTATTGACAGAAATCAGTCGCATGGAGTGGATTGCCTGTGTGGCACGCCTAAGTGGCATATGATCAAGGCTTCTGTTGCAAAGCAAAGTCTTGTGGTTGATGATCAAAGCATGGTCTGTGTGACGTAGCTTTGTGTATAACGTGAATTCGCGAGCCTCACACCTCGGTATGAGTCAAAAACGGGAGAGTGACTGCAGGGAGAGCACGACATTTCTTTCTAGCTAAGGTGGTGTCAGTGACCTACCAGCCCTGACATTATATATACTTTTCACCTGTGTGGTTGTTGGAATGCGAGGCGCCTCGATATAGGTCTGTAAGGACCGGGAAACGTGTGTTCAGGAATAATTAATCCTCAAAAGTAAGAGAGGACCGGCCCTGAAGATCCAAGGATCATAGTGGGGTCCTGGGACATTTGCTAGAGTGTCTCGAATCGGAGAGGAGCTTGCCCCTTGCCTCGACTCATCAAGGAATCCAATTTCCAATACGAAATATGCGGATGTGATTGTACTACTAGTATGGCGACATAGTAGATGGTAGCTATGCCGCCTAGGATTGATATTTATGATTGAATTTGCTTTTGAAACATATATGCACTAGTAATAATATCAAACACCTTTGTTTTATTCGTATGAAGCATCTTTGGCCATTATAAGGTAAAAACTCTATCCTCCGGCTTGCGTTGCATTGTGTGATGGGACCTGAGTCTTATAATGGCTTCATTTTATAAAAAGCATTGCGTTGATTTAATTATTTATTTTATTTCATGCACTAGCACTCATTGGAGTAAACCCGTTCCGCGAAAGTGGCGTGGTCCTTTGATTTGCCTTATTATTGTTGTTAATAAGTTGAGTAGATTTTTCATACCAGTCCCATGACTGACTCGTAGTTTGTTTCACCTTGCAAACTCGGGTGCCCTCATTCCACACGGGCAGCCTAGTTACAGGTTTCTGACGCACCTTTTGGCTCATGGCGAGGCTTGACTACACCGTGCTGACTTGGATTTTCTCCGCCATTATTGTATCTATATTGTGATTCCGCCATTGGCGATGTAGACTGATATTCCTTTGTGTACTCTTTATGTATGATTCCGCCTCAGGCGATGGTGACTGATTATGTATCATTATGCACTAAGTTGTATCCTGTACTGTGCTTCTCTGATGTGATGATATCTATATGATTCCGCTGTCATATGTGTGTAAATTATTCTATTTTCTGTTTATGCTATTATCTGTGATCTGCTAATGATGATTAATGTGTTATATTCCAATGATTATCCTTAACACCGTGTCACGGGGTTTTGGGATCGTCACACAGCATAATTCCCCATCCCATTATACTGACAATCCTGCCGGTAACCAACAGGCTGTACAATCAAAACCGTACGGGCTCGTAGTGGAGAATGGGTTTCCAACATGATGGTTCCTAGTACGAAAGATCATTCGTGGGATCACAAACTTTCTTGTGTGCATCATCCCTGTACTCGAAGATAACGTCTAGACTTGGACTCCATTATACTACATGAATTAGAGTCCCAACAAATAGCGTCCCAGACTGGGGACTTCGTAGTACCCTTTCATCATACAATCCCGGTGCACCGAACATATGAAATGAACATATAAATCTAACAACCAGTTTACCATCAATCCAAGGTGTAAGGTTCGTCGGGGTCACGATATACACAAAGTTGCGCTTAAATAAGCCTTGCTTTGATCATCCATAGCTCATCACATAAGTTAAGTATGCCACATTGTCCATTCACTACACATCACTGATTTCCATCATTATATAACATCCAAGCTCATACGTCTTAGAGAAGGGTGTTACGCAAGAGAATAAATTCTCTGCCACCAAACAGATATTTATTAATAAAGGTCAGTGCTACGCAGTCAATTACAATGTCAGACACACAATCCATACATGTCCGTTCTGGGTCTGAACGAAGCAACAATCCGAAATTCCTTCACATACGTTTGGGCTTCTTTCCACTTGAATGATATATAAAATCCATATGCGAATGGGAGCCAGCCATTCGAGACATTCATCAAGTCATCCTTACGACATGAAGGGTCCCAGTCTTCAATGTCTTTAATTGCTCCACAACGTCGTATTATTACTTGGAATGGTTTTCAGACATAATTTCGATCCTGGTCTTTCCAAATAATAAGAGCAATTAAAAACACAATTATGGAACAAATAGGCTTTCTACCAGTCGCCTTCCATCTTCGATTTTGTTAAATTAAACTTCTTTACACCTATTCTTAAATTATTACAAAATCCATATTTAACCTTTCTCTTTAAAACACATCCCTAAATCAAAGATAATTTATCCTCAAAGCCTTAATTAATTTTCCATTTGATAACTCGTTATCAAAAACCCTGTTTCCTTTGAAAATCCTTGCCCCACATTTCAACCATAGTTTCCAACTAAATTGGTTTCCCAACATTAAATTCTGTAATCTTAATTAAAAGATTTTACTTCCTTCCCAATTCCTTATTTTTAATTTCCACAAATAAAAGATTTGATGAAATCCCCAAATTACGATATGAATTTCCACAATTCAATCTCATTGGGTTTCAAGAATGATATTATGGAAGATATGATTCACGACAAAACCCAAATCAATCGATATTGAACATAAGTTACGCAGAAATTGTATCTACTTATATTTGATATCAATTCTCATAATCAACGAATACTATAAGTGGAATAAGGATATAATAATAATATATTCCAAATTCCTCAAATAGTATACGTTTACACCAAGGAATTTCATATCAAATATCCGAAGATTATTTCTATCCAACTTATCAAAATCAAATTGGGAAACCCATATCTTAATTTAAAGATTATCCAACTCTTTGACATTAGATCTGGATAGAAATATCATCCACTTATACTTAATATTAATCTCTTTATCCAATTCACACTATAAATGGAATAACGGTGAACTCACTTTTAAATTCCTCAAATAGTAAGATTCATCATCTACCGGATAAATATCAAATATCCAAAGATTTATCTCCAACCATATCCAATTATTTAAAATTGAAAACCCCGTTTTAGTATCAAATAAAACAATTTAATTTCCATATAAAACATTTTCAATGCTTTTAAATCTTTGAAAACATCCCACCAATCATTTACAAATGTTTACTTATAGTTCGGGAAACAGCTCGCGTTTTACAACTTCAAAATAGATTATTTTCAAAGAAAGATTTACCATAGTGTTTCAAAAGCGTTACAAAACAGTTAAGATACATTAATCAAAAATTTCATTTACCTTAGCCAAAACATAAACTTTTATGATTTAAAACACTTTTACATAATTTATGATGATTTCAAAAAAGAATTCCATATTTTTAAAGCATTTAAAATACTTGTTTATAGTTATGGTCGACAACTGCTCTTACAACGACCTTTTCCAAAATGGTTTTAAACATAACTTGAAAATTATAACTCAAAATTAAAATCCGCTTTCACTCAATTAAAACCTCTTGTTAATATAAATCAATTGTTTTTCATTTCTTGGCAATCCGATTTAGATTGCAAAAGTCATAAGCATTTAAAGTTGGTAACTAAAATACGCAAACGACCATTTTGACCGAAGTAAAAATTATTCTTCAGTACTTCAAAATACCTTAGAAAACAATTATATACTCATGTAAATCCTTTAAAACAATTTAAAGTAATTTACAATGACTTTCCAAACTGAATTTGGGTTCAAAATTCAACTTTTATTTTTTACTTAATAAATCAAATTCCAATTCATTTCAAAATTCAAATAATTTCAAATTAACCGTCCCATTCGTCGGATCAGTTAGGGATAGCCAGGGAGGGCAGGAAATTATATTTTCCAAGCCTAGACACTATCCTCTTTGTCATCCTAGAACATTTCGGTATTTATTTATTCATTTAAAGAATTTATCAATATATATGAATTCATACACATGCTGTTTCCCAATGATTAACCGTCAATTTCAATAATGATATTGCTTCTAATTACGAGGGAGATTTGTCAATCACCAATGTGATACCATACTTGTTGTGCCATAGTGTGTGCAAAACAACATCAACAATCATTATACACATCTATAGCAACCATCATCAACATAATTAAATAAATCATAACTATGCACAAGCGTTATAATACTAACGCTTAATAGTGTGTGTTCTAAACTACGCATCCATCATCCATCACTACAAACATCAATCATCATTAATCACTATAATTCATCACTATATTTAAATTAGTCTAACTACTAATTAAATATATAAACCATGGTTAAAGAGTTCTCACCTAACAACTTTCCAAATCTTCACGGTAGGCGAGCCTAGCTGAGCGAACCATCGGACAGTATTTCGGCACAACATCTTCTTCACCAATATATATATATATATATATATATATACGTATATAATATACACTAATCTCTCTCTCTCTCTCTCTTTATATTATAAGAGGAGGCGGAGGAGGAGGATGACGACGAGCTTTGGCAAGGTGGTGGTGGAAAAGAGGAAGACTTATGCCATGGAAACCATGGCCATAAGCTTAAGAAGAAGAAGGAAGGTAGGAAATATGAAAGTGGATGATAAAAAATGAAGTAAAGAGCTCCTTATATAGGAAAGGAGGAATAAGAAGGTAAAGACACATAAGGGGACAAGTGGAAACCATGAATGAAAGCTTACATGCAAAATTACAAGTGTCCATACACTTGTCTTAAGAAGTGAAGGTGAATTTTTGGTAGCATTTTCCCTTAAATGCTATGAAAACCAAGGGCAACACTTAATTCTAGCGCTACTAATTCATGTTATAGTTTGACCAATCCGATCGAACAACAAATGTTATCAATAAATCAAAACTTATTAATAATCATTCTCATTTATAATTCAAATAAAATCTATCAAAATTATTAAATATTCTTAACCATATATATTTATGTCAAATTCAAATTTAAATTAAGTAATAAAAATTCCAATTTTAAATTGGTTAAAAATTCTGGATCGTTACATTCACCCCCTCTTAAAACTTTTCATCCTCGAAAGGGAAAGAGAATCATTACTACTCATTCGACATCTTGTAGATTTACAAATTTAAGATTAAAATTCTTTATACCAAAGCTCCCTATTCTCATAATGGATATACCGAGTAGAATATTATAACACACATATCTACGGACAACCATATCCACATGTCCTCCAACGATAACCTCCAGCTACCCATTATATTCGATTCATCGTTTACTGGGCCAATTACTTATACTCGACCATTTACTTCTTTTAAAAAAAATCCAGAGTTATAAATTTATTCTCTTAGATCCTATCTTGCAAATACAAAGGTTACGAAACTTACTCCCTCTCAATTCCATAAAATTACTATTATTCTTTATACGAAAAACTCGATCCTCAGAACTCAACTTATGTAAACGTTTTAGTTTAGGAAATTTCTTCTTGCTATTCCTGCTTTCCAAATAACCTTTAATAAAATTTTGAAACTTAATTCACATGGTATCCATGCTTAATTAAACAGTTCCCTTTATGACCGCAATATACTTTAGAACTTATCGACTGTCCAAAATCGCCGATAATTCCAGATTTTAGTTCCTTATGTTGTTTAATTTTGGCTATCCTCATTAATTATTCCAAATTCAAGGTTATAAAACTTATTTCCTTCAAACTTTAGAGAAACCATTTAGTTATATTTTTATTAACATCATTAACCAACGTAGTCCTTAACCAAAATATCATCAAATATCTTATAGTCATATTGAATTCTCAAGATATTTGCATTTCAAAATTTAATTAGTTGGGTAGGACTAATTATCAAATACCCTGACTGATTAATTCCAACTTAGCCTTTAAATCGTTTCCCAAACTACTTTGATTACTTATGTAAATTACAAATTTACATAGACGTTAGGTGAAATTATAATCATAAGATGTCTATGCTCAAGTTTAATATCAAAATATTTTCTAAGACAATTTTCCTTTATAATCAAAATATATTCTTTTAAAATTAATTCCAAAAATAAATTTCAAACTAATTGCCAATCCTTACTCAAAAAAATTATTTGAGTTTTCGAACTATATACCAAAACCAATTTTTGTATCACAAGTACACTTTCGCTACTTAATTTACTGGCTTATCCTTACTACAGGTTTACCTAGTATAATTCTTACAACTCTATCAAAATTTCAAGATCTCGCTTACTTACATCAATTTATCAAACATTTTCAAACACTTATCGAAATGGGTTTAACTATATATTGATGTTTTAACCGGAATCATATAGTCATCCCACTTTCGAAACTCGAAAATTCATATTGATGATGCTGCAGTCATCAACAGAATCATCTTCAAGCGACTTGAGTGTGAATTCTATATCTATCTAAGAAACTTAAGACTTCGTATATACGTTTATCAAACAGATATGCAAAATCTTTTTATACTCGATAGTCCAACCTCAACATCGAATACAATACTCAAATTCTAATTTTTAACTTCTAACCATATATATTAGTTACTTTAAGGGAGAATTACCTTACCAAATTTGACCCAAGTTTATCATTTTTTCGAAATGTTACCCAATAGTGAAATTAAATCCAAAAGGCATTTGTACTCGGATCATTTTCCTGATCAGAGGAAGGGGCTTAATTACATGATATAAGAAATATTATAACCACAAAATGTAAACATAACCTTAATCGTTTGATTAAGCATCCAGGTATATAATTAACCATATACTTACATAATATGTTTCTTTCTTAAAATATAACTTTTCAAAACTCACTTCATGTTTCAAATATGCTCTCTCAGATATAAGACTCCAAAATCTCATTCTAGGGCATTACTAACCCTATCTCTAATGAGATATATAACTCTGATGAGTCTTTCCTTTTATTCAAATGTGCCATACCCTATTGCTTTGTATAAACCAAAGCTCTGATACCACAATGTAACGACCAAGCTTTTTCCCAGTTTTCGCCGGTAATTAAACCAACTTAAACCGTTCATAAAGAAAGATTGTTAGGGGAACTCACACATTTGTACAAAATAAAAAGAACTTTTCCATTATCATTAAATAATATTACATCAGAGTTACAAGAGGTACATCAGAGTACATCGATTACACAACGGAAAAGATACTAAACTCAATGGAAGAATGCGAATGCTCCAAGACATAATAGCTCCAGCTAAAACCAGAATCCTGCTCCAACGAACTCCAAGACTAAATCTACAAACCAACCCACTAGGCTGCCCATGTAAAAATTATGGGCACCCAGAGTTTAGGTGTGAGAACAATAAACTCCAAGTCAGTCATGGGACTGGTGTGAGAACTCAAAACAGTTGTTTTTTTGGGTTTATTTTAAAGTTAGGTAATTCACCGGACCACGCCGCTAATGCGGAATGGATTTACTCCGTGTGAATACCAGTGCATATAAATCTGCAATGACTTTTTGAAAATTGAAGCTATCATAAGCTCGTCCCACATCACACAATGCAAGCGCACACCAGATTGGCGAGTTTTTCCTTATGATAACCAAAAATGCTTTCATACGTCAAAATCCTCTTTTACTACTATATATCGTGTGAAAACCATTTTATCAAATAAATGTATTAATCCTAGCCAGCATAATGCCCCATCCCATTATACTGACAATCCTACCAGTAACCAGCAGGCTATACAATCAAAACCGTACGCGATCGTAGCGGAGATTGGGTTTCCAACATGATGGTTCCTGGTATGAAAGATCATTCGTGGGATCACAAGCTTTCTTGCATGCACCATCCCAATACTTGCGGATAACGTCCAGACTCGGATTCCGTTATACTAACCCACCATACACGAATCAGAGTACCCAACAAATAGCGTCCCAGACTAGGGACTTCATAGTACCCTTTCATCATCACATCCCGGTGCACCGAACATATGAAACGAACATATAAATCTGACCACTAGTTTACAATAAATCCAGGGTGTGAGGTTCGTCGAGGTTACGATATACACAAGGCAATGCTTAAATAAGCCATGCTTTGATCATCTATAGCTCATCACATAAATTAAGTATGCCACATTGTCCATTCACTATACATCACCGATTTCCATCAATATATAACCTCTAAGCTCATACGTCTTAGAGAAGAGTGTTAAGCAAGAGAATAAATTATCCGCCACCAAACAAATATATACTAATAAAGATCAGTGCTACGCAATTAATTACAATGTCAGACACACAATCCATACATGTCCGTTCTGGGTCTGAATGAAACAACAATCCGGAATTCCTTCAGATATGTTCGGGCTTCTTGCCACTTGACTAATATATAAAATCCATCTTCGAATGGGAGCCAGCAATTCGAGACATCAAGCAAATCGCCCTTACAACATGAAGTGTCCCTGTCTTCAATGCCATCTCTAATGTCTTCAATTGCTCCACAACATCGTATTATTACTTGGAATGGTTTTCAGACATAATTTCGATCCCAGTCTTCCAAATAATCATTGCAATTAAAAACAAAATTACGGAACACACAGGCTTTCTACCAATCACCTTCCGTCTTCGATTTTGTTAAATTAAACTTCTTTAAACCCATTCTCAAATTACTACAAAATCCATATTTAACATTTCTCTTTAAAAACACATCCCTTAAATCAAAGATAATTTAGCCTCAGAGCCTAAATTAATTTTACATTTGATAACTCGTTATCAAAAACCCTGTTTCCTTTGAAAATCCTCACCCCCACATTTCAACCATAGTTTCCAATTAATTGTTTCCCAACATTCAGTTCTGTAATCTTAACTAAATGATATTACTTCCTTCCTAATTCCTTATTTTTAATTTCCACAAATCAAAGATTTGATTAAATCCCCAAATTACGATATAAGTTTCCACAACTCAATCTCTTTGGGTTTTAAAAATGATATTATTGAAGATATGATTCACGACAAAACCCAAATCAATCGATACTGGACATAAGTTACACAGAAATTGTATGTACTAATATTGTAAATCAATTCTCATAATCAGCGAATACTATAAGTGGAATAAAGATATAATAATAATAGATTCCAAATTCCTCAAATAGTATACGTTTACACCAAAGAATTTCATATCAAATATCCAAAGATTATTTCTATCCAACTTATCCAAATCAAATTGGGAAACCCATATCTTAATTGAATGATTTATCCAATGCTTTGACATTAGATCTTGATAGAAATATCATCCACTTATACTCAATATTAATCTCTGTATCCAACTAACACTATAAACGGAAAAATGGTGAACTACCTTTTAAATTTCTCAAATAATAAGATTCATCATCTATCGGATTAATATCAAATATTCAAAGATTTATCTTCAACTATATCCAATTATTTAAAATTGAAAACCCCATCTTAATATCAAATAAATCAACTTGGTTTCCATAAAAAACATTTTCAATACTTTTAAATCTTTGAAAACATCCCACCAATCATTTACAGTTTATTACTAATAGTTCGAGAAACAGCTCGCGGTTTACAACTTCAAAATAGATTGTTTTCAAAGAAAGAGTTACCATAGCGTTACAAAATAGTTATCTTAACTACTTTGATCAAAATATCGTTTATCTTGGCCAAAACTTAAACTTTATGATTCAAAACACTTTTACATAATTTATGATGATAAAAAAATCCATATTTTTAAAACAATTAAAATAGCTGTTTATATTGACAACTGCTCTTACAATGACCTTTTCCAAAATGATTTTAAACATAACTTGAAATTAAAATCCGCTTTCACTCATTTAAAATCTCTTGTTAATATAAATCAATTGTTTTTCATTTCTTGGATATCTGATTTACATTGCAAAAGTTACAAGCATTTAAAGTTTATAACTAAAATACGCAAATTACCATTTTGCGACAAGCTCTATTTTGACCGAAATAAAAATTATTCTTCAGTACTTCAAAATAAGTTAGAAAACCATTATATACTCATGTAAATCATTTAAAAACATTTAAAGTAATTTACATTGACTTTCCAAATTGATTTTGCGTTCAAAATTCAACTTCTATTTTTTACTTAATAAATCAAATTCCAATTCATTTCTAAATTCAAATAATTTCAAATTAACCATCCATTCGTCGGATCAGTTAGGGATAGCCAAGGAGAGAAGGAAACTATATTTTCCAAACCCAAGCCTAGACACTATCCTCTCTGTCATCCTAGAACATTCCAGTATTTATTTATTCATTTAAAGAACTTTATCAATATATATGAATTCATACATATTGTCTTTCCCAATTATTAACCTTCAATTTCAATAATGATATTGCTTCTAATTACAAAGGAGATTTGTCGATCACCAATGTAATACAATACTTGTTGTCTCATAGTGTGTGCAAAACAGCATTAACAACCATTATAAACATCTATAGCAACCATCATCAACATAATTAAATAAATCAAAACTGTGCACAAGCGTTATACCACTAACGCTTAATAGTGTGTGTTCTAAACTATGCATCCATCATCTATCACAACAAAGGTCAATCATCATTAACCACTAATAATTCATCACTATATTTAAATTATTCTAACTACTAATTAAATATATAAACCATGGTTAAAGAGTTCTCACCTAACAACTTTCCAAATCTTCACAGTTGGCGAGCCTACCTGAGCAAACCGTTGGACAGTATTTCGATGCAATGTCTTCTTCACCAATAAATATATATATATATGCTTAATATAATGTACACTAGTCTCTCTCTTTATGTTATAAGAGGAGGAGGAGGATGATGACGAACTTTGGCAAGGTGGTGGTGGAAAAGCGGAAGACTTATGCCATTGAAACCATGGCGATAAGCTTAAGAAGTAGGAACGTAGGAAAAATGAAAGTAGATGATAAAAAATGAAGTAAAGAGCTCCTTATATAGGAAAGGAGAAGTAAGGAGGTAAAGACACATTAGGGGACAAGTGGAAACCATGCATGAAAGCTTACATGCAAAATTACAAGTGTCCATACAATTGTCTTAAGAAGAGAAGGTGAACTTTAGGTAGCATTTCCCCATAAATAGTATGAAAACTAAGGGCAACACTTATAACACTGCTAATTCGTGTTAAAGTTTGACCAATCTGATCGAACGACAAATAATATCAATAAATCAAAACTTATTAATAATCATTCTCATTTATAATTCAAATAAGATCTATCAAAATTATTAAATATCCTTAACCTTATATATTTATGACAAATTCAAATTTAAATTAAGTAATAAAAATTCCAATTTTAAATTGGTTAAAAATACTAGATCGTTACACCAGGTCTTCAGAAGTCAATGATATCCCTTGGGCAGTTAGCATCCAAAGGACGTGTAACAACCCGAATTCTGATAGACCAAATTTTTTTCAAAATTCCAATCTATCAAAAATCAAGTTGTTGTGCTTTGGTATCCTGCAGAAAAGATAGAGACATAAAACATGTTAGGGCTTAGAAATTATCTCACAGCAGATTAGGTAAAATATAATATAATCAATATATAGCCTTACCCTATTAATAATACTACCTAACTTGTACCCAAGGCTATCACGTCTCTACAACAAGTCTAACCAGCGAGTATGTTATGAGGCGGGGGTCAGAACACAAGTTTTGGTGACTAGATTTAAATTATAAACTTTGGTAACACTACATATACCATTCAATTATATTTTCTTATTTATTAGGCTACTTGTGTTAATAACATTGAAGGCCTACACACATGTCATACCCATTTACTTCCTTGTGGACTAACCTAATATAGTATATATGTAGTTACTCCTCAATACTGAGGTACACCCCATGGTACCCCACCTCGCACGGTCTCCATCATAATGCCATAGAAATGAATCAGTCCCTCATACTACGCTGGTTTGTTATACGGATCTCTACATAACAATGTTATGTTCCGTATATATCAGTCATTACTACGCTACGTAAGCATACGGACTGCCGCCGTCGATCGAATCAGATTCCATACCGGAGTAATGCCCTCAACTCTACGATACACCACCCCGAGCTGACATGCATGTATCTAGACTGTCCCACGTACGTATCGTTAACTGTAGCTCGATTCCTCAACCGTACATCTTCTAATGTGCATCGAGGTACGTGCCGGGGCGACACAAGAAACAAGGAACTCGGTCGGGAGCTTTTCCATATCTGTACAGGCCCGTTTTTAAGAGCCTCTATATGTAGATATTCCTAGGGTCTGTTTTCACGGTGGCTATGGCCCCACCTCGGCCCCTACCTTAACTAGTAAAGATTACAAGAACTAAATGAATGCCCCTAAAAAAACTGTAACGACCCGGATTTTTGGCGACTTTGGTTATCGACATAAGCTCGATGTCGATAACCAAAACATCGAAAAATCCCGGTAATTAATGAAAGAAATTAGAAGGTGAGAATAGATAAGATAGAAACTTAGAATAGAAGAAGAAGAAGAACACAACATCAGAGTAACACGAACCTCACAGCGGAACGAATAACATATAATAGATAACATAACTTTGAAATATAACAGTTATGTATACAATAGCACTTATCAGAGTACAACACTTACAACACAGCGGAAATAAACTATAGCTATATGATCCAGAAGCCTCCTGCTCCAGCTCTTCAAGTGTATCGGTAAAATCCCGACTACTTGACTGCCGTACAAATTTAGGCACCCAAGCGTTTAGGGAAAACAACAAAGTAAACTCCGGGTCAGTCATGGGACTGGTATGAGTAAAAACAGTTTAAAACAGTTCGAACAAGTAAATGATATCTCATAAGACCACGCCGTATAACGGAACGGGTTTTTCCCTTATGAGAAATCCAAAATATCTTTATATCAAAAACCTTTTGATATTATAATAATGTCTATCAACCACAATATAATAATCATCTAGCAGAAACGCTTTCATCTCACGTTCTACATATATAGTATACAATCAAAACCGCAAGCACGTATTGGGTAATGGATCTCCAACTATGACAAGGTATGGAATCACCTTCCGATCAGTGTACTCTAGGAACGATACACTGGAGTTCAACAAGAACGTCTTGCAACTCAGCCACACATGACCGACCACTCATTTCGCTTGAGTGTATCGAATGTACATCACCAACGGTTGGGATCGGCAACCGTTCCCGTATATATATATATATATATATATATATATATATATATATATATATATATGGGACATCATTGATAGATTAAAAAAAGCAAATGAATATTCTCCAGATAGGTGATAATACACCCTACTTCGGTGCGACCAACTTAGCCATGCTGCCTGCCCGATTTCTGTCATTTACCGGATGTGAGGCTAGAGGTTACGCTTACTTTCCATTCATTTATAACACGATCACTTTGAATGCCACATTATCAGATCCGTAAATCGTTAGTTGGTTTATACAAATATCCTGGATGTTATGCTAAGGGATAAATCCGTTGCAACCATATATATTTATACAGACCAACCCATTCGATCATTGGAAATACTTTGTCAGACATTCGTCCATTTACGTTCGTTCTGGGACTGAACGAAACCGAAGGCACTATTCAGTACATCCATCTTAGGCACTGTTATCTAAGACTTATACAATAGCCCTTGCATTTTACTCCGTCTTCAAGTTTTCTCTGGCATATTCGCAACGCTTATGCCAATACAGAGTGGTTCTTTGGATAATAACCCAACCGGTCTCTCCATATCAACAACGTAAATATGGTCAAAACTTGATAGTCTGTGATTTAACTATCAATGAAAACATGTCGGTGTACAAACAATGATCTAAATTCCAAATGGAATTATCGATCCAATCCTCCAACCCATAATACATACATACATACATATATATATATATATTTATATTTATTTTTCCTTATTTTCTCTGATTAGAAAATATACGTTTATTAACATTGGAAAACATTTCCAATCCTCATTCCCGCATCACTACCATTCCACAACTATCAGTCACTAATTGTAAACTAGTAAGAGAACAATTCTCTAAGTATAAACCCCGAAGGCCGAAACCAACATCAGATCAACACTCAGAAAAATATTCAACTTACCAATCTCTAGTCAGTTTCTAATTTTGCTTAACTCTATTTCTTTAACTCTATTCGATTAACTCTATTTAACTCCGTTTAACTCTATTCGAATAACTAATATTCGATAACTCTATTTAACTCCGTTCGAATAACTAATATTCTATAACTCTATTTAACTCCATTCGCTTGACTCTAGATCGCAGCGATCACAATGGTTACGCCTGATTCCCTCAGGAAATATCCGACCGCCGTAGGCAATTTACAGCCCTGCGAATTACGCTAGCAGTCGTACGAAATGGCAACTCATTTGGATTAACACTTATTTGATTAACTCTAACTGATTAGCTCTAATTGGTTAACTCTAACTTATTAACTCTTACTGACTTAACGCAACCGGTTAACTCGACTTACTTAATCCAACTGGTTAACTCTACTGAACCGGTTAACTCTACTGAACTGGTCAACTCTACTGAACTGGTTAACTCTACTGAACTGGTTAACTCTACTGAACTGGTTAACTCTACTGAACTGGTTAACTCTACTGAACTGGTTAACTCTACTGAACTGGTTAACTCTATTCAACTAACTCGACTCGACTAACCCCTTTCGAATAGCATATTCGTTTTACTAACTTTCGAATACCATATTCGATTTACTCCCTTCGAATACCATATTCGATTTAACTCCTTTCGAATACCATATTCGATTTACTTTATTCACTTTATAAAGATTTCCTTTTTAACAACGTTTTATTCATTTGAAAAGATTTACTTTTAAATAACAGTTCTACACTTTAAAAATGATTTCCTTTTTATAACGTTTCCTTTTCAATTCTATTTGTAAATGGTTTACAAATATTTCCTTTTCAAATTTATTCTTGAAATATTCTAACTCCTTAAATTCTCTGAAAAATTCGCCATAACCTCCTTTGTAACGGGAGCATCGGGAAAATCCCCAAACCCGCCACACATGCCTTTCCATTCAAAAAGAAAATGGTTTGTAATTATTTCCTTTTTGAATATCTCCTATTTATAAATATTCCAATTTATAAACATTTCTTATTTATAAGTATTCCACTTTATAAATATCTCTTATTTATAAATATCCCATTTTATAAATATTCTATTTTCAATATCACTTTGAAAATCCCCTTATCAACATTTCGGTATGTTATGGTATTCAATCATATCAAATCACGATGTTCAACATCGTCCAAGTACATATAATCGCCTACAGATTTTATATCACATCATATAACAATATATGAAAAACAATAAAATAACTGTTGAGGAATCCAGTCGGATTCCTCCAACCTGTCTCCCTGCATCCACAGATGTTACACAATATGATTATCATCACTTTCAGTTCAATATAAATTATTCTGATAGCAGAATCAATATATAAATATTTAACGGTTTTTATATATATATATATATATATAATTTTCACTAACTGACTAGCAGTTCAATCAATCAACCAACACACAACAATCAACAGATGATTAACAGTTCTAAAAATACATTAAAAAAATATAACTGTTCAGAGTTGGTGAGTTTTACTCACATTGGACGATCATCGTTAATAACGATAACCATCGCTTGATTCAGACGGACAATTTAGTTTGCTATAAATTGTAACGAGCTCCGATGGACTTCCAGTTAGTCCCATTGTGTTGCTCCCGTCCATACGATCCCGGCGGATCTTGTTTCGCTGAAAACCGGTGTCGTATGAGTAAGTTATCGTATTCTGAAGTTTGAACACAATTTAATAGAAAATAAAGACTTGGATTTAATTAGATGGGCCTCAACGCTATTACCTTGGCCCAACTTCCTATCCAAAAGCCCACCGCCCCCTACATGAAAACCCAATACCGAATACGGTCCCCTTTCTTCCACGATGACAGCCACTGAGCCTCTGCTCCTCAACAACTCCATTACCGAATCATTCTTCCAACCTTTGCCACTTCGTTTCTCAGTGAACTCAAAACCGAATTCACCATAAACCTCCTCTCCTAATTCTCTTCTTCTCCAACCCATTTTTGCTCAACTCGGTCCCTCATTTCCTCTCGCGATGTCCGGTTATAAACCCACGGCAACAGAAATCGATCGAACAAAACGATGTTCGAATCCCACAAAACTTTGCTTCAAGGTGTTAAATCACCTCCTGAACCCAAATCTAAACTCAATAACAACTATCGAAGCCCCAAAATCAAACCGTATCGAACCCTAGAATCTCGCTGTAAACACTCGGCCTCGACAGTGTTCATCGCACCAGTTGAATCGAGCATAGAGGTGAAGGAAATCGTCTAAGGAGTTCAAATATCTATCTGGAATGATTTTTAGGATTTTCTATAATTATCTTTGATTTTTCTTTTGCTCGAAAATTTACTGGAGGATGAAAACTGATGGCGGAAAATTTAGAAAGAGGAAATTTAGGTTTTAATAGAAGTTAAGGCCTATTTATAGGATTTACAAAATATCTATATATTTTTAGATATTTGTTAGATATTTAATTTTAATCCTTTTATATTCGTTTCTGACTTCTAAAAATCCGTGTGATCACACACGATACTCAAAAATCACGAAACTGGACATGTAGCTAGAGTTTGACATTATGGTCCCAATGAAACTGGTTTCGTCAAATTCCGACATCGTATGCTCACACAACGTATTTTTAACCATCGAAATACCGACTGTTTCTCACTCTAAAAATCCGTACAGCCACACAGTGACTCTAAAAATCACGAAACTGGAAATCTAACAACTATTTGACATTGCGGATCCAACAAAACCGGTTTCATCGAAAACGGAGTTGGTTTGTAAAATTGGCTATTTTTAAACCCCTAAATAGCCTTTTTAAATATATAAATATATTTAAATAAATTACATTAAATATTAATAATTTAATATTATCGTATATATTCACATAGAATATACCACAGCTCCAGAATCTTCGTATATGAATTTCTAGCTTGATATTTCAATCCCGATTAAATCGATATTCGATTTATATTGAATTTCCTTTTTAAAATATAAATAATTCCTTTATAAATTATAAAGGAATTCTACAGCGACTTTTCTGAAATTTGATTTGGACATATCTCAAAATCTACACGACGAAATCCCGATTTTTCTCTTCCACTAGAAAGATATACTCCACCAGCTCCACACGTTTCTTGTTTCACAGAAATCCGGCTTAAAACGAATCCTGTACATTCATTTGAAGTTCGAATCGCCAATTTACGAATTGCAACGCCATTTCAAGCTCGATTTTAATTATAATATAATTATACGTTCAAACTGTCGTCGATTGTATATATTCGTCAATATAATTCAACTCTAAGCTGAATTAAATATAAGGGACGACCCCGTTCACAGAATATTGTGATTTCCAATATTTTTGATTATTTTTGAATTAAATATATTATTTAATTATTTAATTAAATATTCCATATTATTTAATTAACGACGATTAAATTCCCTATATCACTATTTTTAACAATTAAATAAATTAATTATACCCCTGGAAAATGCGGGTCGTTACATTCTTCCCCACTTAAAATAATTTCGTCCTCGAAATTGCTAAATTAGAGGACGACCCTATCGACGGGTTACAACATATTTGTTCACTTCTTATCTTCAGTTTCCACTAGACTAATTTAATTTCAATTAAATATTAATTAATTCTTATCAACGAAAATTTCCAAAAATCCTGAAAATTTTCTAACACCTTAACTTTTCGAAAAATTTCGCCAACATCTCCTTTGTACTGGTCAATATCTCAAACTCCAACTCGCCTCTCTGGGCCTTCTTCAACCCAAAAGAAAATCAAAACGCTAAGCGGCTTGACGGTTCGGCTCAAAAATTCCAAACTCATATAAAATATAAACTTGTACCTTTTTGTCGGGCATATCATTATATCCCTTCCATCTGTTATCACTCGGTATATACAAATGTCACCCCAATCAACTCCAACCAATTTATTCTTAACACAACCATTCGCTTATCCAAGCCGAATCCCGTTTCAACTCAAGTTCAAATTCTTGAAATTTCAATTCCTTAACTCCTCAATCCAATACCATTTCGGATTCTAATTTCACAAATCCAATCTTATTCGATTTCAATTCAACTTCAGTTACCACTTAACTGACTTTACTTTAATTTGCTTTCACAAATTTCTGTTAAATTTGTTTTTAATTTAAACAGTCTTTCCCTGGGAGTTTTTAAACAGTTTACTCTTTTCAAAAATCAAATTTTCTTTTTTTGAAATTCAACACAACTTGTCTTTCCCAAAACAAATTCAAAACAGTATCTCTGGTAGCAATTCGTCACTTACAACTCGAAAATGAATACTGATGATGCAGCTGTCATCATCAGAATCTATTTTCCAGCGATCGAAGTGAGTTCATTACTATAAAACCATTTCTAAACATTTCCACTTTGAAATTCATTTCAAAATATAATTCACATTGCTTGTAAAACAATTTAAAATCTCCCAGGATCTTAAATTTTCCTTATTCTTAATCCAAATCCATTTACAAACACTTATCCAATTCTCCAGAGTTTTTAATTCAATTTCTGGTTTAAATTTCAGATTTAACTCATCTGATTTCACGTATTTCACTTATATGAATTCTGATTGGTTGTTTACATAACCATTTAATTTATAATCTTACTCGATTATAATAACAACCAATATATCCACTATATTATAATTTATATATATACATATATATATATATCTTCTCTATATCAAGATATACCTTGGGTAAACTTATTTTAATTTACCCTCTTTTCAAAACATATCGTGACGACCCATCGTATTCAAGTGTTTAGTAACTCCTACCGATACAGTGGATCAAACTGATCGACCAGAACTCATAAACAACTCAACCAATGAATCTCCACAATATAAAACAAATTTTTATATCAAATACAAATACGTTCACTCGTATATATACACTCAAACTCAATCTAGGGTATTACTACCCCTATCTCTACCGAGTCACGCCACAGAGCCAATGTAATTCTTAACTTAAGCTCTGATACCAACTGTAACGACCCGGATTTTCGGCGACTTTGGTTATCGACATAAGCTCGATGTCGATAACCAAAACATCGAAAAATCCTGGTAATTAATGAAAGAAATTAGAAGGTGAGAATAGATAAGATAGAAACTTAGAATAGAAGAAGAAGAAGAACACAACATCAGAGTAACACGAACCTCACAGCGGAACGAATAACATATAATAGATAACATAACTTTGAAATATAACAGTTATGTATACAATAGCACTTATCAGAGTACAACACTTACAACACAGCGGAAATAAACTATAGCTATATGATCCAGAAGCCTCCTGCTCCAGCTCTTCAAGTGTATCTGTAAAATCCCGACTACTTGACTGCCGTACAAATTTAGGCACCCAAGAGTTTAGAGAAAACAACAAAGTAAACTCCGGGTCAGTCATGGGACTGGTATGAGTAAAAACAGTTTAAAACAGTTCGAACAAGTAAACGATATCTCATAAGACCACGCCGTATAACGGAACGGGTTTTTCCCTTATGAGAAATCCAAAATATCTTTATATCAAAAACCTTTTGATATTATAATAATGTCTATCAACCACAATATAATAATCATCTAGCAGAAACGCTTTCATCTCACGTTCTACATATATAGTATACAATCAAAACCACAAGCACGTATTGGGTAACGGATCTCCAACTATGACAAGGTATGGAACCACCTTCCGATCAGTGTACTCTAGGAACGATACACTGGAGTTCAACAAGAACATCTTGCAACTCAGCCACACATGACCGACCACTCATTTCGCTTGAGTGTATCGAATGTACATCACCAACGGTTGGGATTAGCAACCGTTCCCGTATATATATATATATATATATATATATATATATATATATATATATATGGGACAGCATTGATAGATTAAAAGAAGCAAATGAATATTCTCTAGATAGGTGATAATACACCCTACTTCGGTGCGACCGACTTAGCCATGCTGCCTGGCCGATTTCTGTCATTTACCGGATGTGAGGCTAGAGGTTACACTTACTTTCCATTCATTTATAACACGATCACTTTGAATGCCACATTATCAGATCCGTAAATAATTAGTTGGTTTATACAAATATCCTGGATGTTATGCTAAGGGATAAATCCGTTGCAACCATATATATTTATATAGACCAACCCATTCGATCATTGGAAATACTTTGTCAGACATTCGTCCACTTACGTTCGTTCTGGGACTGAACGAAACCGAAGGCACTATTTAGTACATCCATCTTAGGCACTGTTATCTAAGACTTATACAATAGCCCTTGCATTTTACTCCATCTTCAAGTTTTCTCTGGCATATTCGCAACGCTTATGCCAATACAGAGTGGTTCTTTGGATAATAACCCAACCGGTCTCTCCATATCAACAACGTAAATATGGTCAAAACTTGATAGTCTGTGATTTAATTATCAATGAAAACATGTCGGTGTACAAACAATGATCTAAATTCCAAATGGAATTATCGATCCAATCATCCAACATATAATATATATATATTTATATTTATTTTTCCTTATTTTCTATGATTAGAAAATATACGTTTATTAACATTGGAAAACATTTCCAATCCTCATTCACGCATCACTACCATTCCATAACTATCAGTCCCTAACTGTAAACTAGTAAGAGAACAATTCTCTAAGTATAAACCCCGAAGGCCGAAACCAACATCAGATCAACACTCAGAAAAATATTCAACTTACCAATCTCTGGTCAGTTTCTAATTTTGCTTAACTCTATTTCTTTAACTCTATTCGATTAACTCTATTTAACTCCGTTTAACTCTATTCGAATAACTAATATTCGATAACTCTATTTAACTCCGTTCGAATAACTAATATTCTATAACTCTATTTAACTCCATTCGCTTGAATCTAGATCGCAGCGATCACAATGGTTACGCCTGATTCCCTCAGGAAATATCCGACCGCCGTAGGCAATTTACAGCCCTGCGAATTACGCTAGCAGTCGTACGAAATGGCAACTCATTTGGATTAACACTTATTTGATTAACTCTAACTGATTAGCTCTAATTGGTTAACTCTAACTTATTAACTCTTACTGACTTAACCCAACCGGTTCACTCGACTTACTTAATCCAACTGGTTAACTCTACTGAACCGGTTAACTCTACTGAACTGGTTAACTCTACTGAACTGGTTAACTCTATTCAACTAACTCGACTCGACTAACCCCTTTCGAATAGCATATTCGTTTTACTAACTTTCGAATACCATATTCGATTTACTCCCTTCGAATACCATATTCAATTTAACTCCTTTCGAATACCATATTCGATTTACTTTATTCACTTTATAAAGATTTCCTTTTTAACAACGTTTTATGCATTTGAAAAGATTTACTTTTAAATAACGGTTCTACACTTTAAAAATGATTTCCTTTTTATAACGTTTCCTTTTCAATTCTATTTGTAAATGGTTTACAAATATTTCCTTTTCAAATTTATTCTTGAAATATTCTAACTCCTTAAATTCTCTGAAAAATTCGCCATAACCTCCTTTGTAACGGGAGCATCGGGAAAATCCCCAAACCCGCCACACAGGCCTTTCCATTCAAAAAGAAAATGGTTTGTAATTATTTCCTTTTTGAATATCTCCTATTTATAAATATTCCAATTTATAAACATTTCTTATTTATAAGTATTCCACTTTATAAATATCTCTTATTTATAAATATCCCATTTTATAAATATTCTATTTTCAATATCACTTTGAAAATCCCCTTATCAACATTTCGGTATGTTATGGTATTCAATCATATCAAATCACGATGTTCAATATCGTCCAAGTACATATAATCGCCCATAGATTTTATATCACATCATATAACAATATATGAAAAACAATAAAATAACCGTTGAGGAATCCAGTCGGATTCCTCCAACCTGTCTCCCTGCATCCACAGATGTTACACAATATGATTATCATCACTTTCAGTTCAATATAAATTATTCTGATAGCAGAATCAATATATAAATATTTAACGGTTTATATATATATAATTACATATATATATATATATATATATATATATAATTTTCACTAACTGACTAGCAGTTCAATCAATCAACCAACACACAACAATCAACAGATGATTAACAGTCTAAAAATACATTAAAAAAATATAACTGTTCAGAGTTGGTGAGTTTTACTCACATTGGACGATCATCGTTAATAACGATAACCATCGCTTGATTCAGACGGACAATTTAGTTTGCTATAAATTGTAACGAGCTCCGATGGACTTCCAGTTAGTCCCATTGTGTTGCTCCCGTCCATACGATCCCGACGGATCTTGTTTCGCTGAAAACCGGTGTCGTATGAGTAAGTTATCGTATTCTGAAGTTTGTACACAATTTAATAGAAAATAAAGACTTGGATTTAATTAGATGGGCCTCAACGCTATTACCTTGGCCCAACTTCCTATCCAAAAGCCCACCGCCCCCTACATGAAAACCCAATACCGAATACGGTCCCCTTTCTTCCACGATGACAGCCATTGAGCCTTTGCTCCTCAACAACACCATTACCGAATCATTCTTCCAAACTTTGCCACTTCGTTTCTCAGTGAACTCAAAACCGAATTCACCATAAACCTCCTCTCCTAATTCTCTTCTTCTCCAACCCATTTTTGCTCAACTCGGTCCCTCATTTCCTCTCGCGATGTCCGGTTATAAACCCACGGCAACAGAAATCGATCGAACAAAACGATGTTCGAATCCCACAAAACTTTGCTTCAAGGTGTTAAATCACCTCCTGAACCCAAATCTAAACTCAATAACAACTATCGAAGCCCCAAAATCAAACCGTATCGAACCCTAGAATCTCGCTGTAAACACTCGGCCTCGACAGTGTTCATCGCACCAGTTGAATCGAGCATAGAGGTGAAGGAAATCGTCTAAGGAGTTCAAATATCTATCTGGAATGATTTTTAGGATTTTCTATAATTTTCTTTGATTTTTCTTTTGCTCGAAAATTTACTGGAGGATGAAAACTGATGGCGGAAAATTTAGAAAGAGGAAATTTAGGTTTTAATAGAAGTTAAGGCCTATTTATAGGATTTACAAAATATCTATATATTTTTAGATATTTGTTAGATATTTTATTTTAATCCTTTTATATTCGTTTCTGACTTCTAAAAATCCGTGTGATCACACACGATACTCAAAAATCACGAAACTGGACATGTAGCTAGAGTTTGACATTATGGTCCCAATGAAACTGGTTTCGTCAAATTCCGACTTCGTATGCTCACACAGCGTATTTTTAACCATCGAAATACCGACTGTTTCTCACTCTAAAAATCCGTACAGCCACACAGTGATTCTAAAAATCACGAAACTGGAAATCTAACAACTATTTGACATTGCGGATCCAACAAAACTGGTTTCATCGAAAACGGAGTTCGTTTGTAAAATTGGCTATTTTTAAACCCCTAAATAGCCTTTTTAAATATATAAATATATTTAAATAAATTACATTAAATATTAAAAATTTAATATTATCGTATATATTCACATAGAATATACCACAGCTCCAGAATATTCGTATATGAATTTCTAGCTTGATATTTCAATCCCGATTAAATCGATATTCGATTTATATTGAATTTCCTTTTTAAAATATAAATAATTCCTTTATAAATTATAAAGGAATTCTACAGCGACTTTTCTGAAATTTGATTTGGACATATCTCAAAATCTACACGACGAAATCCCGATTTTTCTCTTCCACTAGAAAGATATACTCCACCAGCTCCACACGTTTCTTGTTTCACAGAAATCCGGCTTAAAACGAATCCTGTACATTCATTTGAAGTTCGAATCGCCAATTTACGAATTGCAACGCCATTTCAAGCTCGATTTTAATTATAATATAATTATACGTTCAAACTGTCGTCGATTGTATATATTCGTCAATATAATTCAACTCTAAGCTGGATTAAATATAAGGGACGACCCCGTTCACAGAATATTGTGATTTCCAATATTTTTGATTATTTTTGAATTAAATATATTATTTAATTATTTAATTAAATATTCCATATTATTTAATTAACGACGATTAAATTCCCTATATCACTATTTTTAACAATTAAATAAATTAATTATACCCCTGGAAAATGCGGGTCGTTACATTCTTCCCCACTTAAAACAATTTCGTCCTCGAAATTGCTAAGTTAGAGGACGACCCTATCGACGGGTTACAACATATTTGTTCACTTCTTATCTTCAGTTTCCACTAGACCAATTTAATTTCAATTAAATATTAATTAATTCTTATCAACGAAAATTTCCAAAAATCCTGAAAATTTTCTAACACCTTAACTTTTCGAAAAATTTCGCCAGCATCTCCTTTGTACTGGTCAATATCTCAAACTCCAACTCGCCTCTCTGGGCCTTCTTCAACCAAAAAGAAAATCAAAACGCTAAGCGGCTTGCCGGTTCGGCTCAAAAATTCCAAACTCATATAAAATATAAACTTATACCTTTTTGTCGGGCATATCATTATATCCCTTCCATCTGTTATCACTCGGTATATACAAATGTCACCCCAATCAACTCCAACCAATTTATTCTTAACACAACCATTCGCTTATCCAAGTCGAATCCCGTTTCAACTCAAGTTCAAATTCTTGAAATTTCAATTCCTTAACTCCTCAATCCAATACCATTTCGGATTCTAATTTCACAAATCCAATCTTATTCGATTTCAATTCAACTTCAGTTACCACTTAACTGACTTTACTTTAATTTGCTTTCACAAATTTCTGTTAAATTTGTTTTTAATTTAAACAGTCTTTCCCTGGGAGTTTTTAAACAGTTTACTCTTTTCAAAAATCAAATTTTCTTTTTTTGAAATTCAACACAACTTGTCTTTCCCAAAACAAATTCAAAACAGTATCTCTGGTAGCAATTCGTCACTTACAACTCGAAAATGAATACTGATGATGCAGCTGTCATCATCAGAATCTATTTTCCAGCGATCGAAGTGAGTTCAATACTATAAAACCATTTCTAAACATTTCCACTTTGAAATTCATTTCAAAATATAATTCACACTGCTTGTAAAACAATTTAAAATCTCCCAGGATATTAAATTTTCCTTATTCTTAATCCAAATCCATTTACAAACACTTATCCAATTCTCCAGAGTTTTTAATTCAATTTCTGGTTTAAATTTCAGATTTAACTCATCTGATTTCACGTATTTCACTTATATGAATTCTGATTGGTTATTTACATAACCATTTAATTTATAATCTTACTCGATTATAATAACAACCAATATATCCACTATATTATAATATATATATATATATATATATCTTCTCTATATCAAGATATACCTTGGGTAAACTTATTTTAATTTACCCTCTTTTCAAAACATATCGTGACGACCCATCGTATTCAAGTGTTTAGTAACTCCTACCGATACAGTGGATCAAACTGATCGTCCAGAACTCATAAACAACTCAACCAATGAATCTCCACAATATAAAACAAATTTTTATATCAAATAAAAATACGTTCACTCATATATATACACTCAAACTCAATCTAGGGTATTACTAACCCTATCTCTACCGAGTCACGCCAAAGAGCCAATGTAATTCTTAACTTAAGCTCTGATACCAACTGTAACGACCCGGATTTTCGACGACTTTGGTTATCGACATAAGCTCGATGTCGATAACCAAAACATCGAAAAATCCCGGTAATTAATGAAAGAAATTAGAAGGTGAGAATAGATAAGATAGAAATTTAGAATAAAAGAAGAAGAAGAACACAACATCAGAGTAACACGAACCTCACAGCGGAACGAATAACATATAATAGATAACATAACTTTGAAATATAACAGTTATGTATACAATAGCACTTATCAGAGTACAACACTTACAACACAGCGGAAATAAACTATAGCTATATGATCCAGAAGCCTCCTGCTCCAGCTCTTCAAGTGTATCTGTAAAATCCCGACTACTTGACTGCCGTACAAATTTAGGCACCCAAGAGTTTTAGGGAAAACAACAAAGTAAACTCCGGGTCAGTCATGGAACTGGTATGAGTAAAAACAGTTTAAAACAGTTCGAACAAGTAAACGATATCTCATAAGACCACGCCGTATAACGGAACGGGTTTTTCCCTTATGAGAAATCCAAAATATCTTTATATCAAAAACCTTTTGATATTATAATAATGTCTATCAACCACAATATAATAATCATCTAGCAGAAACGCTTTCATCTCACGTTCTACATATATAGTATACAATCAAAACCGCAAGCACGTATTGGGTAATGGATCTCCAACTATGACAAGGTATGGAACCACCTTCCGATCAGTGTACTCTAGGAACGATACACTGGAGTTCAACAAGAACATCTTGCAACTCAGCCACACATGACCGACCACTCATTTCGCTTGAGTGTATCGAATGTACATCACCAACGGTTGGGATCAACAATCGTTCCCGTATATATATATATATGGGACAGCATTGATAGATTAAAAGAAGCAAATGAATATTCTCTAGATAGGTGATAATACACCCTACTTCGGTGCGACCGACTTAGCCATGCTGCCTGGCCGATTTCTGTCATTTACCGGATGTGAGGCTAGAGGTTACGCTTACTTTCCATTCATTTATAACACGATCACTTTGAATGCCACATTATCAGATCCGTAAATAATTAGTTGGTTTATACAAATATCCTAGATGTTATGCTAAGGGATAAATCCGTTGCAACCATATATATTTATATAGACCAACCCATTCGATCATTGGAAATACTTTGTCAGACATTCGTCCATTTACGTTCGTTCTGGGACTGAACGAAACCGAAGGCACTATTTAGTACATCCATCTTAGGCACTGTTATCTAAGACTTATACAATAGCCCTTGCATTTTACTCCATCTTCAAGTTTTCTCTGGCATATTCGCAACGCTTATGCCAATACAGAGTGGTTCTTTGGATAATAACCCAACCGGTCTCTCCATATCAACAACGTAAATATGGTCAAAACTTGATAGTCTGTGATTTAATTATCAATGAAAACATGTCGGTGTACAAACAATGATCTAAATTCCAAATGGAATTATCGATCCAATCATCCAACATATAATATATATATATATATATTTATATTTATTTTTCCTTATTTTCTCTGATTAGAAAATATACGTTTATTAACATTGGAAAACATTTCCAATCCTCATTCACGCATCACTACCATTCCACAACTATCAGTCCCTAACTGTAAACTAGTAAGAGAACAATTCTCTAAGTATAAACCCCGAAGGCCGAAACCGACATCAGATCAACACTCAGAAAAATATTCAACTTACCAATCTCTGGTCAGTTTCTAATTTTGCTTAACTCTATTTCTTTAACTCTATTCGATTAACTCTATTTAACTCCGTTTAACTCTATTCGAATAACTAATATTCGATAACTCTATTTAACTCCGTTCGAATAACTAATATTCTATAACTCTATTTAACTCCATTCGCTTGACTCTAGATCGCAGCGATCACAATGGTTACGCCTGATTCCCTCAGGAAATATCCGACCGCCGTAGGCAATTTACAGCCCTGCGAATTACGCTAGCAGTCGTACGAAATGGAAACTCATTTGGATTAACACTTATTTGATTAACTCTAACTGATTAGCTCTAATTGGTTAACTCTAACTTATTAACTCTTACTGACTTCACCCAACCGGTTAACTCGACTTACTTAATCCAACTGGTTAACTCTATTGAACCGGTTAACTCTACTGAACTGGTTAACTCTACTGAACTGGTTAACTCTACTGAACTGGTTAACTCTACTGAACTGGTTAACTCTACTGAACTGGTTAACTCTACTGAACTGGTTAACTCTATTCAACTAACTCGACTCGACTAACCCCTTTCGAATAGCATATTCGTTTTACTAACTTTCGAATACCATATTCGATTTACTCCCTTCGAATACCATATTCAATTTAACTCCTTTCGAATACCATATTCGATTTACTTTATTCACTTTATAAAGATTTCCTTTTTAACAACGTTTTATTCATTTGAAAAGATTTACTTTTAAATAACGGTTCTACACTTTAAAAATGATTTCCTTTTTATAACGTTTCCTTTTCAATTCTATTTGTAAATGGTTTACAAATATTTCCTTTTCAAATTTATTCTTGAAATATTCTAACTCCTTAAATTCTCTGAAAAATTCGCCATAACCTCCTTTGTAACGGGAGCATCGGGAAAATCCCTAAACCCGCCACATAGGCCTTTCCATTCAAAAAGAAAATGGTTTGTAATTATTTCCTTTTTGAATATCTCCTATTTATAAATATTCCAATTTATAAACATTTCTTATTTATAAGTATTCCACTTTATAAATATCTCTTATTTATAAATATCCCATTTTATAAATATTCTATTTTCAATATCACTTTGAAAATCCACTTATCAACATTTCGGTATGTTATGGTATTTAATCATATCAAATCACGATGTTCAATATCGTCCAAGTACATATAATCGCCCACAGATTTTATATCACATCATATAACAATATATGAAAAACAATAAAATAACTGTTGAGGAATCCAGTCGGATTCCTCCAACCGGTCTCCCTGCATCCACAGATGTTACACAATATGATTATCATCACTTTCAGTTCAATAAAAATTATTCTGATAGCAGAATCAATATATAAATATTTAACGGTTTATATATATATATATATAATTACATATATATATATATATATATAATTTTCACTAACTGACTAGCAGTTCAATCAATCAACCAACACACAACAATCAACAGATGATTAACAGTTCTAAAAATACATTATAAAAATATAACTGTTCAGAGTTGGTGAGTTTTACTCACATTGGACGATCATCGTTAATAACGATAACCACCGCTTGATTCAGACGGATAATTTAGTTTGCTATAAATTGTAACGAGCTCCAATGGACTTCCAGTTAGTCCCATTGTTTTGCTCCCGTCCATACGATCCCGACGGATCTTGTTTCGCTGAAAACCGGTGTTGTATGTGTAAGTTATCGTATTCTGAAGTTTGTACACAATTTAATAGAAAATAAAGACTTGGATTTAATTAGATGGGCCTCAACGCTATTACCTTGGCTCAACTTCTTATCCAAAAGCCCACCGCCCCCTACATGAAAACCCAATACCGAATACGGTCCCCTTTCTTCCACGATGACAGCCACCGAGCCTCTGCTCCTCAACAACTCCATTACCGAATCCTTCTTCCAAACTTTGCCACTTCGTTTCTCAGTGAACTCAAAACCGAATTCACCATAAACCTCCTCTCCTAATTCTCTTCTTCTCCAAACCATTTTTGCTCAACTCGGTCCCTCATTTCCTCTCGCGATGTCCGGTTATGTAACACCCCACCTCCGCCAAGGTGGCTCTTGCAAGCACTCTGACTTTGGAGGGGCGTTTGAATTGGGTAAACATGCATAATGATATATCAAGGCAGAACAAGAACATATGTATATATGTAAACAGAGTAAATAACATAGATAAAACAGCGGAAGATTTCAAACCATTTCAAAACAAGTCTGGTACAACATAATGTCAACTTTCCAATTACACAAGTCTAGATAAAAACAACATTACTGAAAAACTGAAATACATAAGTACTATCCCCAAAATAAGTGATAACCATAGCTAGCTTCATGTCAAGACCGTACATGAGCTAAAATCCCATAAGCAAGCGATCAGGAATCCAAGCTAAGCTCCAACGTTCCCACCCTGAGAACCTGGGGGGGAAACGGAAGAAAAGAGGCGAAAGAAAAACAGGTCAGTCAAAAAGACTGAGTAAGCCCTACTACAATCAATGTAAACTGATAAAGTTAACTGGCATGAGAAGCAGGGATGATCATAAGGATAACAACATACTAGCATGATGATTAACTAACAAGGTAGATAAAGGTGTCATCGCATAATCAGGTTTAAGGTTTTGCACCACAGGTGTACTAGCAAAATAACATGATTTGAATAAACAAGTAAAGATCCCTTGGCCCAAGCTTTGGCCCAATAACATGAAGTGACCCTAATTCGAGGTCCAACCAAACGTTCTAGTCGATCGGCTCCCTATAAGCCTAACTCGTCACGTGTTGGTGTCAATACGGCCCAAACATAATTGTAGTCAGACTGTGCAGGGTCTCCCGTCGGGTGTATCAAGCCCTAGGGTGTCAACCCCTGGACACCATAAACATGAGTGCACAGTCTCGATCTACTGGTACCCGTGCATGTTTTCCCCGGCTTCGGACTATATGCACGACCATAGTCCGCCCGGAACTACACCGGCGTACCCATCTGCCGTCGTTTTTGGTCACTTACCTCAAGTCCAGTAATCGTGCCCCCTCCCTAGCCTAGTCCCTAGGGTCTTAATGATACAAACTTGGGATTACTGCTGGAGTGGACCCCCATTGCTAGGATTTTTCTAGTGGGTTAAGTACGGTTTAACCCTCTTGCTAATCATGGATTAACTTGGTTAAGTGTAACGATGAGTTCACGACTTAACCCTGATTAATCTACCAAGCCCAAATTGGTTAAGTATTAAGTGGACCATGACTTAACCCTAATCATGAGGCATTAATTAATTTCACGTGCCTTAACCTCTCACATTAGACCTTGTTGTGGTTACTAGTTAAGCCGGGCGGGTCCGCGTAGCTTTACACCACAACTTGGTCTAACCTCGGGTTCAAGGTACCACATGGCCAACTTCTCACATTGGGTCCTATTGTTTGTAGCAACTAGTTAGGCCGGTCGGTTCCGGGTAGGTTTACGCTACAAACGCAACCCAACCTCGAGTTGGTCACACTTATATTTTCTAAGTGTCATGTCCATCATGTTTCCAAAACATATTACAAGTTTTCAAGCATTTGGGTAGACCTAACTTAATAGGTAAATTCCCAATGGGTAGACCTAACTTAATAGGTAAATTCCCAATCTTATGTTTTTATGTCTTTTAAGTTTACCCATCCCCAAACGCAATCCCATCGCTTACATATCGCAATAGCGCATAAAGGATAGAAAGAGGGAACTTGGCATAATCATGACATAAAGGTGTTGAAGCCACAAGTTCAACATGGTGGCATATGAAATGTACACATGTTCATATACTTGCATATTACATTTTTAGGCCTCAAGAGCATGCATAAAACCAAACTTAGCATATTGGTGATACATGGTGATAAATGACATGTAGAAATGGCCATAAGTTCGCATTTAGCCTCACATGCAAGTTATCATAAGAGATATGATAACTTACATGTTGCCAAAATGCAACTATTAGCATAAAGCTTGAAGCTTTATGTTCATATACTCAAGATAAGCTTGCATAACATGATAACATGAACAAAATGATCATCCCAAACTTGCATAACATAACTTGCATATCATATGGCAAACTTGCATATCATAACATAGCAAACTTGCATAACATAACATGATAAACTTGCATATCATAACATGGCAAACTTGCATAACATAACATGATAAACTTGCATATCATAACATAGCAAACTTGCATAACATGATAAACTTGCATATCATATCATAATGATCAAACACAACTTGCATCATTCATTAACTTTAGAGTTTAAATATGAAAGTAGAAAAGGGCTTACAATGCTTATGAAGACACAAAAATATGACAAAGCCCTTATGCAATCAATTAAACCCAAAATGCAAGCTCCAATAGAAAAACCCTTGAGCAAAAATGATCAAAACCCTTGCTTTATGATGCAAATATAGAAACTTGACTTGAATGCAAGCTAATGATGCTCATACAAGCTTGAAAACACTTGTATGCATGGAAAATCTCTCATAGAAATTTATTTAGAATTTTATGAAGAGAGTGGAGGCCATGAGAGGAATGATTTTGCCATAGTTTAGTTGTATGAATGAATAATGATGATTTAGGGTTAGGTTAGGGTCTTATTTATAGAGATTAGGACTAGTTTTAGCCTTAGGATTAAACCCTAGTTCCAATCTCAGCCCTCAAAACCGAATCTGGCCCAAAAACCTAACCAAGACCCCAAAATGGTGCACCAGGCAAAACTGCCCGGCTGGACCAAGTCGACAGCCAAGTCGACAGGGCTGTCGACTTGGGTCCAACCAAGTCGACTCCCAAGTCGACAGGGCTGTCGACTTGGGTGCTCTGGCGGGAATTTTCACGCCTGGCCCAATCTGACCCTAATTTCCAAATTCAAACTTGAATTTGAAATCTGTTTTTACTTTGAAATTTTCTGAAAACTTCGTTGGGCCTTAATCGGGTCATACGGACTCCGATTTTCGAAAACTCGGACTCTATTTCGCGTATTTTTCCGAGACGAACACAATGGCGTAGCCCGTTTCCCTTGATTCAGATTTATAAATTAAATTCTGCCTCGATTTACGTTATAAAAGGTTATTGAAAATACGGGTTGTTACATTCTCCCTTCCTTAAAGGATTTCGTCCCCGAAATCTTCAAGTTAGGAAGAACGTATCCTACCATCCAACATCCATCTACTCAAAACATCATCCACGAGCAATCATTGTCCTTACAAGATTCTAAATGTTGTATGAACATATGCAAAGGTGTGTGTATATGTACTTATCTAATGCAAATGTCATCAATGCAAATTATGTTAGTGAAATGAATCCATATGTATGCAATTCCTAACATAATGTATAACATCTATATGTGTGCACATAACATACATCCATATGCAACATCCATGTGATAACACAAAAAATTTCATCCATGAATAAGCATAAACACTCATGCATATGCAATATGAGGAGTGTGTGAGCCGATCTAGTGCCTAACGTGTATAATGCATCCACGAGTAACCACTTGCAAACACTTGCAACCACTTGCAACCATCAAGCATAACATGTTTCAAACACATGTTTCATCCAAAGGGTTTCTACCTAAGGTTCTCACGACAAGATTAACACGATAAACTAGATAACCATGGATAGCAAAGAGAAAGATATGCTAACAAAGAAAAGAGATTGAGAGTGTACCCTCAAAAAGGAATGGATAAAGCCCATGCATCTTCTCCTCGGTTTCCCAAGTTGCGTCTTCTTCGGCTTCACCCCATTGAACCTTCACCAACTTGACCTCTCGATTCCTTAGCTTCTTGGTCTCCGTCCCCAAGATACGAATCGGAGCCCTCCTCAAGGTAGCCTCTTTCTCCACTTCCACATCTTTCAGAACACTTGGCTCAACAACCTCTGCTGATTCATGTAAACACTTCCGGAGATGCGAGACATGAAAAACATCGTGTACTCCGGCAAGCTTCTCGGGCAACTCCACTCTATAAGTCATCTGCCCGATCCTCTCTATAATAGGGAATGGTCCAACAAACCTCGGTGCTAACTTCCCAACGGCTCCAAATCGGACCACATCCTGCAAAGGAGAAACCTTCACGAAAACCATATCCCCAACATCAAACTCCAAATCAGTTCTTCGCTTATCAGCATACGATTTCTGTCGGTCTTGGGCCGCTTTCATCCGTCTCCGAATCAACTCGACCTTTTCGGATGTATCTCTGATCGTATCAGGCCCAAGTATAAGCTCATCTGTAGTCTCCCACCAACATGTAGGCGACTTGCACGGCCTCCCATATAAAGCTTCAAATGGTGCCATCCCTATGCTTGCCTGATAACTGTTATTATATGCAAACTCAACAAGAGGAAGATGGTCTTCCCAAGTACCACCAAAATCCAGAATACAAAGCCTCAACAGATCCTCGAGTACCCTATTCACCCTTTCGGTTTGACCGTCCGTCTGTGGGTGATAAGCCGTACTTAGATTCAACCTCGTGCCCATAGCTTCGTGCAAGCTATTCCAGAACTGACTTGTAAAGATTGGGTCACGGTCACTGACTATACTAGAAGGGACTCCATGTAGTCTCACAATCTCACGAAGATATACAGACGCTAGCCAAGATGCGGTCCTCTTGCTCTTTACCGGAATGAAATGAGCACTCTTCGTAAGTCTATCCACAATAACCCAAATGCTCGTATTCCCTTTTCTTGACCTTGGTAGCCCATCGATAAAATCCATGGAAATACTCTCCCACTTCCATAGTGGAACGTCTAGAGGATGCAATAGCCCACCGGGCTTCTTCGACTCGGCCTTAACTTGCTGGCAAATGATACATCTAGAGACAAACTCTGCCACATCCTTCTTCATCCCAGGCCAAAAGAAAATGCGCTTCATATCTTTATACATCTTATCTCCGCCCGGATGTATAGTCAACTTAGAGCGATGCGCTTCCTCAAGAACTTTTCTTACTAAATCTTCTACCATTGGAACACATAACCTTCCGTCTCTCCTCAGCCAACCCTTGTCATCAATAGAATATCGAGCGAGATGACCAGACGCCTCTCCTCGAATCAGCTTATCCATAATCTCAACTATCTGAGGGTCTTCTCTCTGCGAAGCCCCAACTTGATCAAGAAGGGTAGGTCTGAGTTCCAGAGATGCTAAAGAACCGGTCATCGACTCAATCGCCAAAGAGAAATCAAAGGTTGCCACATACTCTAAATTCTTCATCTCAACGAATAGAGGACTCAGAGTCAACCTTTTTCTACTCAATGCATCTGCTACCACATTCCCCTTGCCAGGGGTATAAGCTATCTCAAAATCATAGGATGCCAAGAATTCCATCCATCTTTGTTGCCTCAGATTCAGATCCTTCTGAGAAAAGAGATACTTCAATGACTTGTGATCGGTATAAAGCTCAAATCTTTCTCCCAGAAGATAATGGCCCCAAGCCTTGAGTGCATATACTATTGCTGCCAACTCTAAGTCATGAGTGGGATAATTCTTCTCATGCACTTTGAGTTGTCTACCGCCAAAGCATACCACTCTTCCTTCTTGCATCAGAACAGCTCCTAACCCCGTGCCACATGCATCGGTGTATACGGTAAATAACTTCCCTCCATCGGGCAAAGCTAGAACAGGTGCTGATGTGAGAGCTCTCTTGAGCTTCTGAAAAGCAAGCTCGCATTCTATGCTCCAAGCAAAAACTAAATTCTTCTTCGTCAATTTAGTGAGAGGAGCGGAAATCTTCGCGAAGTCCTTGATGAACTTCCGGTAAAAGCCTGCAAGACCTAGAAAACTTCTCACTTTGGTTGCATTCCTTGGAGTCTTCCAATCCTGAACTGCAACTACCTTAGCGGGATCCACCGCTAAGCCTTGCTTGGATACTATATGCCCAAGGAATCTAACTTCCCTTCTCCAAAAGTGACACTTGGAGAACTTGGCCTTCAACTGATGCGCTCTAAGCGTATCCATCACCTCCACGAGATGCCTTGCGTGCTCTTCCTCATCCTTAGAGAAGATCAGAATATCATCTACGAAGACCACGACAAACTTGTTCAAGAACTCCCTGAACACCCTACTCATCAAGTCCACGAAATATGCGGGTGCATTAGTCAAGCCGAACGGCATGACAAGCCATTCGAAGAATCCATCTGGCGTTCTGAACGCAGTCTTGTCTATACTATCTTCAGCTACCCTGAGCTGATGGAATCCAGTAGCAAGATCAAGCTGAGAGAAAACAGAAGCACCGATAAGCTGGTCAAAGAGATCATCAATCCTCGGTAACGGGTGTCTGTTCTTCTTAGTCAGCTTATTCAACTCTCGATAGTCAACACAAAGTCGGAGAGAACCATCTGCCTTGGTAGCAAATACCACAGGCGCTCCCCATTCAGATATACTTCGTCTAATGAAGTTCTTCTCAAGCAACTCCTTCACTTGCTTACTTAGCTCCCGCCTTTCACGCAGAGCCATGTGCCGAACGGGCAAAGAAACCGGCTTTGCATTATCCACCAGATAAATGCGGAAATCAATCTCTCGCTTAGGGGGCAACCCCCTAACTTCATCGAAAACATCCGGATACTCTCGAACCACTCTCACAGACTGAAGAGTTTCCATTGACGAGTCGAGTGATTCAAGATAGCACAACATGACGGGACCTCTCGGATTACAAGAAATTTCTAGGGTGTTTCCGAGGCGAGTCACGAGCCTCACAACCCTATGCTCACAATCAAGGATGGCTCCATATCTGGACAACCAATCCATGCCCAATATCAATCCGTATCCCCTAAAACCAAGAACATAAGCACTGCACAAGAACTCTACACTCAGTATAGAGATCCTCAAATCCCCACATATCATAGACAGATGGGCGGAACCCCCAATTGGATTTGAAACACACACGGGATCATTAACTAGACTAGTACTTAGGTGCAAACTATCAACAAGATCAGATGAGATAAAGCTATGCGATGCACCAGAATCAAACAAGGTACGAACTGGAAAATCAGAAATATATACAAGGCTCTCAACAGAAATACTACCTCGATCGGGAACTGGAGCGGAATTGAGAGCATGAACTTGCCCTCCTGAAGGTCCAGCACGCTGAGTCTGACCCTGGCCTTGCCCTTGCTTCTTCGGGCAATCCTTACTGAAATGTCCAGTCTCACCGCAGAAAAAGCATTCACCATTCTTCCTTTTCCTCTTCTTACAATCTTTAATAAGATGCCCAACTGAACCGCAATAATGGCACTTCCCCTTGTTGTTCTTGCCCTTGTTGCCTTGACTCTTGTTCTTGTTCTGATTGCCTTGACTGCTCTGACCACTTGGATTACCCTGATTTCCTTTCCACTGGGAATCAGTCTTCTTGGCTTGAGTATCATTCACTTTGATCTCTTTCTTGACATCTCCCTGAAGTAACGCCATATCAACCAAGCTCTCAAACGTGGCCCCATGGGGAATATGTGACATAGCCAATCCCTGCAACGGCTCATTCAATCCTCTAGCAAAACGAAGAGCCTTCTTCTGAGGAGTATTCACCATATCCAAGCCAAAACGAGCTAACTGATTGAACTTGTTCACATATTCTTTGACAGACATATCTCCTTGTTTCAAAGTTATGAACCTCTCCATTTGCAGATTCTCCTCAGCTGAAGATAGAAACTTAAGCACGAACCTTGCCCTGAAATCGGCCCAAGTCTCAACAGGCCTAGTACCATTGGTGACTTCCCACCAATAAGAGGCTTCATCCTTCATAAGCCAAACTGCCAACAAGATCTTCCTCTGATCGTCTAATCCAAAGATAGCAAAAAAATCCTCGGTCTCTTTCAACCAATTTCTGGCTTCTACAAAAGTCTCAGTGCCTTGAAAGTTCTTGCCACCCATTGCTTTGAAATCTTTGCAAGTCTTTGCGAAGTCAACTTGAGGATGCTGAGGGGGAGGAGGAAGAGGAACCTCGGCGACAGGAGGAGGAGGAACATCAGCGACAGGAGGAGGAGGAACATTAACTACCGGAGGAGGAGGAGGAGGAACATCTGCGGGGCCGGCTTCGGTCGCCCTAGCCTCCAAAAGTCTCCTATACCAAACAGGTACGTGTACTCCCTCCGGAATAGCAAAGTTATCGGCCATACTGAAAACGAAGAAAAAGACAGATTCAGAATAGAGAAAAACGAAGGAATTTTGCTAATGGCTTTTTGGGTAATAGCCTTTAAAATAAACTAGACTTTTCTTTGGAAAATACTTTATACTTGGTTTTGAAAATAGTTTTCCAAAAGTTTTCTAAAAACCTTTTTGTTCCTTCTCGTAAACCATATGCTCTGATACCAAATGTAACACCCCACCTCCGCCAAGGTGGCTCTTGCAAGCACTCTGACTTTGGAGGGGCGTTTGAATCGGGTAAACATGCATAATGATATATCAAGGCAGAACAAGAACATATGTATATATGTAAACAGAGTAAATAACATAGATAAAACAGCGGAAGATTTCAAACCATTTCAAAACAAGTCTGGTACAACATAATGTAAACTTTCCAATTACACAAGTCTAGATAAAAACAACATTACTGAAAAACTGAAATACATAAGTACTATCCCCAAAATAAGTGATAACCATAGCTAGCTTCATGTCAAGACCGTACATGAGCTAAAATCCCACAAGCAAGCGATCAGGAATCCAAGCTAAGCTCCAACGTTCCCACCCTGAGAACCTGGGGGGGAAACGGAAGAAAAGAGGCGAAAGAAAAACAGGTCAGTCAAAAAGACTGAGTAAGCCCTACTACAATCAATGTAAACTGATAAAGTTAACTGGCATGAGAAGCAGGGATGATCATAAGGATAACAACATACTAGCATGATGATTAACTAACAAGGTAGATAAAGGTGTCATCGCATAATCAGGTTTAAGGTTTTGCACCACAGGTGTACTAGCAAACTAACATGATTTGAATAAACAAGTATTGATCCCTTGGCCCAAGCTTTGGCCCAATAACATGAAGTGACCCTAATTCGAGGTCCAACCAAACGGTCTAGTCGATCGGCTCCCTATAAGCCTAACTCGTCACGTGTTGGTGTCAATACGGCCCAAACATAATTGTAGTCAGACTGTGCAGGGTCTCCCGTCGGGTGTATCAAGCCCTAGGGTGTCAACCCCTGGACACCATAAACATGAGTGCACAGTCTCAATCTACTGGTACCCGTGCATGTTTTCCCCGGCTTCGGACTATATGCACGACCATAGTCCGCCCGGAACTACACCGGCGTACCCATGTGCCGTCGTTTTTGGTCACTTACCTCAAGTCCAGTAATCGTGCCCCCTCCCTAGCCTAGTCCCTAGGGTCTTAATGATACAAACTTGGGACTACTGCTGGAGTGGACCCCCATTGCTAGGATTTTTCTAGTGGGTTAAGTACGGTTTAACCCTCTTGCTAATCATGGATTAACTTGGTTAAGTGTAACGATGAGTTCACGACTTAACCCTGATTAATCTACCAAGCCCAAATTGGTTAAGTATTAAGTGGACCATGACTTAACCCTAATCATGAGGCATTAATTAATTTCACGTGCCTTAACCTCTCACATTAGACCTTGTTGTGGTTACTAGTTAAGCCAGGCGGGTCCGGGTAGCTTTACACCACAACTTGGTCTAACCTCGGGTTCAAGGTACCACATGGCCAACTTCTCACATTGGGTCCTATTGTTTGTAGCAACTAGTTAGGCCGGTCGGTTCCGGGTAGGTTTACGCTACAAACTCAACCCAACCTCGAGTTGGTCACACTTATATTTTCTAAGTGTCATGTCCATCATGTTTCCAAAACATATTACAAGTTTTCAAGCATTTGGGTAGACCTAACTTAATAGGTAAATTCCCAATGGGTAGACCTAACTTAATAGGTAAATTCCCAATATTATGTTTTTATGTCTTTTAAGTTTACCCATCCCCAAACGCAATCCCATCGCTTACATATCGCAATAGCGCATAAAGGATAGAAAGAGGGAACTTGGCATAATCATGACATAAAGGTGTTGAAGCCACAAGTTCAACATGGTGGCATATGAAATGTACACATGTTCATATACTTGCATATTACATTTTTAGGCCTCAAGAGCATGCATAAAACCAAACTTAGCATATTGGTGATACATGGTGATAAATGACATGTAGAAATGGCCATAAGTTCGCATTTAGCCTCACATGCAAGTTATCATAAGAGATATGATAACTTACATGTTGCCAAAATGCAACTATTAGCATAAAGCTTGAAGCTTTATGTTCATATACTCAAGATAAGCTTGCATAACATGATAACATGAACAAAATGATCATCCCAAACTTGCATAACATAAATTGCATATCATATGGCAAACTTGCATATCATAACATAGCAAACTTGCATAACATAACATGATAAACTTGCATATCATAACATGGCAAACTTGCATAACATAACATGATAAACTTGCATATCATAACATAGCAAACTTGCATAACATGATAAACTTGCATATCATATCATAATGATCAAACACAACTTGCATCATTCATTAACTTTAGAGTTTAAATATGAAAGTAGAAAAGGGCTTACAATGCTTATGAAGACACAAAAATATGACAAAGCCCTTATGCAATCAATTAAACCCAAAATGCAAGCTCCAATAGAAAAACCCTTGAGCAAAAATGATCAAAACCCTTGCTTTATGATGCAAATATAGAAACTTGACTTGAATGCAAGCTAATGATGCTCATACAAGCTTGAAAACACTTGTATGCATGGAAAATCTCTCATAGAAATTTATTTAGAATTTTATGAAGAGAGTGGAGGCCATGAGAGGAATGATTTTGCTATAGTTTAGTTGTATGAATGAATAATGATGATTTAGGGTTAGGTTAGGGTCTTATTTATAGAGATTAGGACTAGTTTTAGCCTTAGGATTAAACCCTAGTTCCAATCTCAGCCCTCAAAACCGAATCTGGCCCAAAAACCTAACCAAGACCCCAAAATGGTGCACCAGGCAAAACTGCCCGGCTGGACCAAGTCGACAGCCAAGTCGACAGGGCTGTCGACTTGGGTCCAACCAAGTCGACTACCAAGTCGACAGGGCTATCGACTTGGGTGCTCTGGCGGGAATTTTCCAGCCTGGCCCAATATGACCCTAATTTCCAAATTCAAACTTGAATTTGAAATCTGTTTTTACTTTGAAATTTTCTGAAAACTTCGTTGGGCCTTAATCGGGTCATACGGACTCCGATTTTCGAAAACTCGGACTCTATTTCGCGTATTTTTCCGAGACGAACGCAATGGCGTAGCCCGTTTCCCTTGATTCAGATTTATAAATTAAATTCTTCCTCGATTTACGTTATAAAAGGTTATTGAAAATACGGGTTGTTACAGGTTATAAACCCACGGCAACAGAAATCGATCGAACAAAACGATGTTCGAATCCCACAAAACTTTGCTTCAAGGTGTTAAATCACCTCCTGAACCCAAATCTAAACTCAATAACAACTATCGAAGCCCCAAAATCAAACCGTATCGAACCCTAGAATCTCGCTGTAAACACTCGGCCTCGACAGTGTTCATCGCACCAGTTGAATCGAGCGTAGAGGTGAAGGAAATCGTCTAAGGAGTTGAAATATCTATCTGGAATGATTTTTAGGATTTTCTATAATTTTCTTTGATTTTTCTTTTGCTCGAAAATTTACTGGAGGATGAAAACTTACGACGGAAAATTTAGAAAGAGGAAATTTAGGTTTTAATAGAAGTTAAGGCCTATTTATAGGATTTACAAAATATCTAGATATTTTTAGATATTTTATTTTAATCCTTTTATATTCGTTTCTGACTTCTAAAAATCCGTGTGATCACACACGATACTCAAAAATCACGAAACTGGACATGTAGCTTGAGTTTGACATTACGGTCCCAATGAAACTGGTTTCGTCGAATTCCGACATCGTATGCTCACACAGCGTATTTTTAACCATCGAAATACTGATTGTTTCTCACTCTAAAAATCCGTACGGCCACACAGTGACTCTAAAAATCACGAAACTGGATATCTAACAACTATTTGACATTGCGGATCCAACAAAACTGGTTTCATCGAAAACGGAGTTCGTTTGTAAAATTGGCTATTTTTAAACCCCTAAATAGCCTTTTTAAATATACAAATATATTTAAATAAATTACATTAAATATTAATAATTTAATATTATCGTATATATTCACATAGAATATACCACAGCTCCAGAATATTCGTATATGAATTTCTAGCTTGATATTTCAATCCCAATTAAATCGATATTCGATTTATATTGAATTTCCTTTTTAAAATATAAATAATTCCTTTATAAATTATAAAGGAATTCTACAGCGACTTTTCTGAAATTTGATTTGGACATATCTCAAAATCTACACGACGAAATCCCAATTTTTCTCTTCCACTAGAAAGATATACTCCACCCGTTCCACACGTTTCTTGTTTCACAGAAATCCGGCTTAAAACGAATCCTGTACATTCATTTGAAGTTCGAATCGCCAATTTACGAATTGCAGCGCCATTTCAAGCTCGATTTTAATTATAATATAATTATACGTTCAAACTGTCGTCGATTGAATATATTCGTCAATATAATTCAACTCCAAACTGTCGTCGAATTTAGTTATAATATAATTATACGTTCCACACGTTCCTTTATAAACGTTCACAGAATATTGTGATTTCCAATATTTTTGATTATTTTTGAATTAAATATATTATTTATTTATTTAATTAAATATTCCATATTATTTAATTAACGACGATTAAATTCCCTATATCACTATTTTAAACAATTAAATAAATTAATTATACCCTTGGAAAATGCGGGTCGTTACAAAAACAATCTAAACATCTATTTGGCGTCTTCCCTCAACCACCTTACCCCGATAGTGAAAATTGAATGATCTATTGGTTTTAGCTCTTGGCTTTTCGCATCCCACTGGCTGCCGATGATGGGTATCCGACGATCTACTACCTTTGTTGGTCATGACCCTTCGCCTCCCCGTTGAGGCGACCGCCGAATCATCTTGGAGTAACCACGTCACAACATTCTAACTGCATATGTAATGTCCCGTATTTTTACGGTATAATAATTAATTTATTTAATTATTTAAATAGAGAATTTGAAATTTAAAGGGTTGCTTAATTAAATTATATTGAATATTTAATTAATTTAAATAATATAATAATATATTTAATTCTAAAATAGTCGGAAATAGTGAATTAACAGTATAATGTGAACTAGACAATTTAAAATATTTAATTCAGCTTAGAATTTGAATTAGAATAACGAATATATTATTTGAACGACAATTGAACGTGTAATTTATACTATAATTATAATCGAGCTCGAAATGGCGCGGCAGTTCGCTATTTGGCGATTTGAACTTCAATTGAATATACATAATCCGTTTTAAATCGGATTTCTGTGAAACAAGAAACGTTCGGAGCTGGTGAAGTATATTTTTCTAATAGAAGAGAAATATCTGGAATTCGTCGTGTGGATTTTGATTTATATCCAAATCAAATTTCAGAAAAGTCGCTATGGAATTCCTTTGAAATTTATAAATATATATTTATATTATAAAAGGATTTTATATATAAATCGAATATCGATATAACTGGAATGATGAAATATCGAGTTGTAAATCCAATTGGAGTTGTATGATATTCTAGTGTGGATATATACGATAATATTTATTTTTATATATTTAATTTAATTATTTTTAAATATAATTATATATTTAAATGGGTTATTTAGAGCTTTAAAAATAGCAGTTTTGCAAACAAACTCTGGTTTTGACGAAACTAATTTTGTTGGATCTGGAATATTAAATTATTGCTAGATTTCAAGTTTCGTGATTTTTGAAGTCAATATGTGGCCGTACGGATTTTTGTTGTGAAAAACAGTTAGTATTTTGATAGTTAAAAATATGGTGTGTGAGCCAACGGAGTCGGAATTCGACGAAACCTATTTCGTTGGGTCCGTAATGTCGAACTGAAGGTGCATGTCCATTTTCATGATTTTTAGCAACAAATATAAATAGCGGTTGGTTAAAAATGGATATAAAATTCAAATATAAAAATATATTTTTTTCTCTATAAATATCCCCACTAATTTTACAAACCCTAAATATTCATTCCACTAGTCAATTGAGTTTCCGCCGTCGTTCTTCCTTTTCAGTAAACCATCCACTTTGGAAAATCGAAAAAATACAAGAAAAAAATACATAAATCATGTAATACTTATATTCGAGTTCCTGGGAGGATCCTTGACATCCTAGAAGGCTTCGTTTTTGATTAGATGTCAATGAGGTATGCTAGGAAGGTAAGCGTGAGCGCTAGGGCTAAGTTTTTTAGGGAATCGAAGCTTTGGATCACGAATTCAAGTGCGTATATGTGTTTGTCGTTTGAGTTGAGTTTGTTATGGATTTTTAGGGGAATTCGATGATGAAGATTGACGTGCGATGTACAGGATTGAAGCGTGGGATGTTCATCGCAGTGGTGAAAGTGTTGTCGAGTTTAACCAAATTGGTATGGGTTGAAAGAGATTTCGAATGAGGGAATTTTGGTTTGTATCATTTGATTTATGGTGGATTAAAAATGGAGTTTAGATTTTTCGATTGAAATGGAAATGGCAAGAGAACTCGCGATCGAATTACTGGAGATCGGGGAAGATGGAGTTGAAAGGAAGCAGGTCTGTTAATTGAAATGGGCTTGGGCCTTAGGGTGAGGCCCGGATTTTTATTTGTTTAATGTTTAAACTAATTTCAATAGTGTATTAAATTAGAAAATGTATAACTATTTCATACTTTGTCAGAATCTCGAACTGTCAGATCTTTAGGATCGTATGGATGAGAGCTTCACAGTGGAACTGACCGGGAGTGAATTGGGGCTAGTTACAATTTTTTGCAAAATAAATTGTCCGATCTGAATTAACAATGGTTATTGATATTTAACGATAAACCTCCAATGTGAGTAAAATTCACCTACTCTATCAGTTATATTTTTATAACGTATTTTTAGAACTGATAGATGATAGTTGATTATGTGTGCTGACTGTTTGGTTGAACTGTAATGTGATTGGTGGAAAGTATAAATAGCGATATATATATATATATCAATAATCAAATATTGATTCTGTTTATCAGAATATTTCATATTGAAATGAAATCGATGTTATTTATATTTTTTAACATCTGTGGATGCAGGGAAACAGGTTGGAGGAATCCAACTGGATTCCTCAATATTTATAATACTATTCTTTTCATATATTGAAATATATGATGTGATATATAATCTGTTGTTGATTATGTGTGTTTGAATGATATCGATCGTTGTTGTTTGGTATTTTAAATACCGTAAGAAATACTGGGATGCAGAAAAGGGGATTTTCAAAGTGTATTTTGAAAATAAATTATTTATATAAAATCAATGGATTTTATATATAAAAGGAAAAGGATTTTGTAAAAGGGAATATTTGTAAAATATTTACAAATAGAATTGAAAAGGGAATATTTGTAAAACATTTACAAATAGAATTGAAAAGGAAATATTTGTAAAACATCTTTAAATAGAATTGAAAAAGAATATTTATTTGTTAAATAAATAGAATTGAAAAAGAATATTTATTTGTTAAATAAATAGAATTGAAAAGAAAACATTTATTTGTTAAATAAAACTATGAAAGAAATATTTATATGGAAAATAAATAGGATTATAAAAGGGAATTAACGAGACATAAAAGAGTTATAAGAAGGTTGTTTAAAGTGGATATCAATTAGAGTAATTGAATAGGAGTAAATCGGTTAGAGTTAATCGGATTAGAGTTAGTCGAATAGAGTTAATCATAATAGAGTTAATCGAATTAGAATTAATCGAATAGAGTTAATTGAATAGAGTTAATCGAACAAGAGTTAGTCGAATATTAGTTATTCGAATAGAGTTAATTGAATTAGAGTTAGTCGGATTAGAGTTATTCGAATATAGTTTATTCGAAGAAAGAGTTATCAAATAAGATTATTCGAAGAAGAGAATTAATCGAATATTTGGTATTCGAAAGGGTTATCGAAAATTAGTTATTCGAAAGGAGTTATCAAATATTAGTTATTCAAAAGGAGTTATCGAATATTAGTTATTCGAAAGGGTTGTCGAATATTAGTTATTCGAAGAGGAGTTATCGAATATTAGTTTTTCGAAAGGAGTTATCGAATATTAGTTATTCGAAAGGAGTTATCGAATATTAGTTATTCGAAGGGGGTTATCGAATATAGTTTATTGGAATAGAGTAAAAGGAGTTAATCGAATATAGTTATTCAAAAGGTTTATCGAATATTAGTTATTCGAAAGGAGTTATCGAATACTAGTTATTCGAAAGGAGTTATCGAATATTAGTTATTCGAAAGGGTTATCTAATATTAGTTACTCGAAAGGAGTTATCGAATATTAGTTATTCGAAGAGAGATTATCGAATATTAGTTATTCGAAAGGGTTATCGAATATTAGTTATTCGAAAGGAGTTATCGAATATTAGTTATTTGAAAGGAGTTATCGAATGTTAGTTATTCGAAAGGGGTTATCGAATATAGTTTATTCGAATAGAGTAAAAGGAGTTAATCGAATATAGTTATTCAAAAGGGTATCGAATATTAGTTATTCGGAAGGAGTTATCGAATATTAGTTATTCGAAAGGAGTTATCGTATATTATTTATTCGAAAGGGTTACAGAATATTAGTTATTCGAAAGGAGTTATCGAATATTAGTTATTCGAAGAGAGATTATCGAATATTAGTTATTCGAAAGAGTTATCGAATATTAGTTATTCAAAAGGAGTTATCGAATATTAGTTATTCGAAAGGAGTTATCGAATATTAGTTATTCGAAAAGGGTTATCGAATATAGTTTATTCAAATAGAGTAAAAGGAGTTAATCAGATATAGTTTATTCGAAAGGAGTTAATCGAATATAGTTGATTTGAAAGGAGTTAATCGGATATAGTTGATTCGAAAGGGGTTAATCGAATATAGTTTATTCCAAAAGGAGTTATCGAATAGAGATTATTCGAAAGAGAGTTATACGTAGAAATTCAATTATATCGAATTCGGGAAAGTACTATTCGCTTTCCGTTTTTAATCAAGATTTATTTGTTTACTAATAAATTGTTGTTTGTTTATTTATCCAAAGTAATAAATAAAAGTTATATTTTGAAGTTAGACATTTCAAAAGTAGGGATTATAACGCTATAGTTATAATCAATGTTTTCAAACAAAGAAGTGGATTTGTAAATTGAATCCGAAAGTTTCATAAGGAAGTTTGTTAAAGAGTTAGAAGATGAACTTTATCCATTTTCGAAGTTAAAAATGTTGTTCAGTTAAGGTCTGAGAGGTAGTTATACCCCAACTTGATTGACTTCCTTTTTAACTAAGGAATGATTAAGGTTCGATAGTGAAGGTTGGTTAAGTGAATTTAGTTAATGAGTGTAATGTTTTGAGATGGCATAGCGATATTTTATTTAAACATCTGTTTAAATCCAAATGTAGGAGTTTAGGAAATGTTTCCCAAATAAGAATCAGAAATATTTTCTAATATAGAAAAAAAGAGATGGAAATGTTTTCCAATGATTAATAATACATATTTTCTAAATTTAGAAAATAAGGAATGTTAAATATATGGAGACAGGAAATGAATTAATTTATGAACTAAAGAGATAATGTTAAATGATGATTGATCGATATAATTTCCATCTGGAAATAATATCGTTGTTTGCACACGTGTTTTCCTTTGATAGTTAACTCACTGACTATCGAAGTTTTTGACTATTTTTCCGTCGTGAATACGGAGAGACTGGGATCAGATTCATGACCTGAAAACCACTCTGTATGGGCATTAGCGTTGCGAATCAAATATGATCAAGATAATTGAAGATGGAGTTATGCAAGGGCTATTCTGGCGATCCTAGGTAGAAATTGCGTAAGATGGATTTAAAGAATAGTAGCTTCGGTTTGTCCAGTCCCAGGACGACCCGTATGGAAGAATGTTTGACATAGTATATTTAATGGATCATGTAAGTTGATCTCTTCAAACGTATTTACGTTTAGGGCGGAGGAATTCATTTCTCCTAGACGTATACCCATTGTATTTTTAGGGAAATCAATTTGTGATTTGGCGGGTATGACGATGTGACATTCAAAGTGAATAAATGTGTGATCTGTTAAAGATAAGCGTGGCCTTTAGCCTCACAACCGGGAAATGACAAAAATCGGGCAGGCGGCATGGCTACGTGGTTGGCTGCCAATTAGAGTGTATTATGACCTATCTAGAGATATTCATTTCATTATTAAAATCTATTCGATGATGTCCCATTCAGGAAAGGGTTGCTGATCCCAACCGTTGGTGATATACATTCGATACACTCAAGCGAAATGAGTGGTCGGTCATGTATGGCCGGGTTGCAAGATGTTCTTGTTGAACTGAGTGTATTCCTCTCTAGAGGTACACTATCGGAAGGTGGTTCCATACCTTGTCATAGTTGGTAATCCATTATCCAATAAGTGCTCGCGGTTTTGATTGTATACTATATATGCAGAACGTGAGATGAAAGCGTTTCTGCTAGATGATTATTATATTGTGGTTGATAGACACTATTATAATATCAATGAGTTTTGATATAAAGATTATCGTTTCTTTCAAAATGATTTGAAAGTTAAATCAAATTGATTTGGATTTTCATAAGGGAAACACCCGTTCCGTTATACGGCGTGGTCTTATGAGATATCGTTTTATTGCTCAAACTGTTTTAAACTGTTTTACTCGCACCAGTCCCATGACTGACCCAGAGTTTGTTTTGTTTTATTTTCCCTAAACTCTTGGGTGCCCAATTTTGTACGGGAAGTCAAGTAGTCAAGATTTTACAGATACTTGAAGAGCTGGTGAGACGACCCGAACTTCCCCATGAAGGAAAGCACGGATAGAATTGAGGACAAGACAAAATAGAACGCAAACAGAAGAACATTTCATTGTTATTACAACAATTCCATCAGATACAAGAATATACAGAGTATAAATGATTAAATTACATTCGACAAATATCAGAGATTACAATAAATTACATAGCAGCGGAAAAATATACAAAACACAACTAGAAGTGATACACGGATACAGAGCTTTCCGAGCATCGTCCCAGCTGTAAATCAGGACCCTGCGAATATAAATCTGCAAAACCAAAACTACTAGCAGCCCATGGAAAATAGGGGCACCCAGAGTTTAGGTTAAAACAATAAACTCCAGGTCAGTCATGGGACTGGTGTGAGAACTAAAACAGTTATTCAAAACTTTACTTAAAGATAGTAATTCAAGGGACCACGCCGTATAACACAGAACGGGTTTCCTCCCAAGAATACTAGTGCATATAACAAAATAACGCAATGCTCTTTCGAAAAATGAAGCTATTATAAGACCCAGGTCCCATCACACAATGCAACGCAAGCCGGAGGATAGAGTTTTCCCTTATAATAGCCAAACATGCTTGGTACGTTTAAAACAAATCATTTGATACTATCATAGGTGTATAGTGTCAAAACAATTCAAATCATAAATATCAATCATAGGCGGCATGGGTACCATCTATCATGTCGCCATACTAGTTCTACAATTAAAACCGCAATACACGTATTGGAAATTGGATTTCCGTCATGAGTCGAGGCAAGGGGCAAGCTCCTCTCCGCGTTCGAGACACTCTAGCAAATGTCCCAGGACCCCACTACGATCCTTGGATCTTCAGGGCCGGTCCTCTCTTACTTTTGAGGATTAGTTATTCCTGAACACACGTTTCCCGGCCCTTACAGACCTATATCCGAGGCGCCTCGTATCCAACAACCACACAGGTGAAAAGTATATAAATGTCAGGGCTGGTAGGTCACTGACACCACCTTAGCTAGAAAGAAACGTCGTGCTCTCCCTGCAGTCACTATCCCGTTTTTGACTCATACCGAGGTGTGAGGCTCGCGAATTCACGTTATACACAAAGCTATGCCACACAGGCCGTGCTTTGATCATCAACCACAAGACTTTGCTTTTCAACAGAAGCCCTGATCAATTGCCACTTATGCGTGCCACATTGGCAATTCACTCCATGCGACTGATGTCCATCGATATACAACCTCTGAGCTCGTACGTCTCAGAGAAGGGCGTTAAGCAAGAGAATAAATTCTCCGCCGCCAAACAGATGTATATTTAATAAAGATCAATCAACACAGAATAAAATCCAATGTCAGACACACAATCCATTTACAAGTTCGTTCTGGGTCTGAACGAAACCGGAGGCACTTTCCTCGCATATCCATCCATCTCCAAGTACGTCTGGACGATCACCAACTGTTTCCCTCATCTTGGGTGTACAGCCCAATCAATATTATCAGTAATCACCCAAACGATGTGAAGACTTCCGGTCTTCAACCACCGTCTTCATCTTCGACATCTCGTCGAATCGGTTATTCAGAATGGGTATAACCCGGCCTTTCTGAATAACCCACGTATATAATAAACAAATGTTACACAAACACAATGAACGCCTCATTCCAATTCAGAATATTCTTTTATTCACAAAATCACATTCTTAGGGAAATGTTCCCATTAATTTTATCCAAGATAAATTCTTCTAAATTTATTCTTTAATCTTCCTTTGGATATCATTTCTAACTAGTCGGGATTAGCGAACCACACCGAAGTAATTATTTATTTTATTTCCCAATCCCAACCTATATCCCATGGAGCAAAACTGGTGATACTCCATTCCTAACACCACGGTGTTATCGGTAAAATTAATTACCATTTCACGTTCAAATCTAATTAAAGATTTAACTATCGCTTTGGAGCAAAACTGGTGATACTCCACTCTCGATCACTTTTCAGATTTGATAATTTAAATTATCAATTTACTTTTCAATCTAATTAAAGATTCATTAAAACTCCACTTAGCTTTAATCTTTTCAAAAATCAATATCTTGTCTTTAACTGGGTTAAAGAACCAATGTCATCTAAAACACGATTCACGATAAACCCAAATCACATTTGATATTAAATACAAGGCTCTGAATAGAAAATATATCGGCTTATATTCAATACCAAATTCTGAAACCAACAAATATCGTATTGGAAATAACGATATCAAATATATCTTTCAAATTCCCATAACAATATCTGTATAGTCACGAAATCCAACATCGAAATATTCCGAAGATAATTTCGATTCAACTCCAGTCCAATTCACATATTGGGAATATTGATTATTTTTAAAATCACTTTCAAATTCAATTTATTTATTTCAAAAATAAATTGATTTTAATTCTAGTTCACAACTGGTTCATTTCGATAAAAATCTATTTTTATCTTTTCAAATATGGAGTTTTTCATCCCAGTTCTTTCCAATCCATATATTATGGTTTTACACAAATTATTGATATTTTAATAATTTTATCAAGGCCCGTACAGTCGATTTCCAACAACGGCCATCGAACTGCACTTACATCGACATTTTCAAATTTGATTTGGACATAATTCCAAATCCAACTGTTAGATTTCAAATTTCTAATATTCATTGGAAAGCTCTTTTCGATACGAACCCAACGGTTCTGGTCTTAGGAGAATCCGACGGTCGGATCTCCCGCAACGTCAATTCGAAGTCAATGGTCGAAATTCACGAACTGCCGCGGCGCGGCGCGTTCTATTCAGGCCATTAGATATATAATATATATATATATATTATATATATTTCGTCAATTTCCTTTTTAAAACGTATTTTATAAAACGTTTTAAATTCGTTTTCAAAACCATTTCAACACTATTTCAATTTCTAATCAAAACTGAATATTTTATATCATTACTATACAAATGATAATATTTTCAAAACGTTATATTTTGAAATCACTTCTTTTCTATATTCAGTATAAAAACGAATATAATCGATATAAATATCGTTCACGTCAAAATGGCGCATCTCTAATCCACACGGCTTTATATATTTCAAAAACTTCTTTATTCTATTCAACAAATGAATATTTATTCTATTCAACACATGAATCTATATCTCTTGCAACATCTGACTAATCTCAACACATGAGTACTGTCAACACATCACTATTTTTGTTATGTAAAATATTTTATAAAACTATGGTATCTATCGTTTGATTTTTAATTAGACTCCACCGTGAAGTAGTTCTAATTTTAAATATGATAAAGATGTGAATTTTATTATTAAAATATTTTACTCAACACACGGATATTTTCAACACATGAACATCGTCAACACATGATTATTTTTATATTCAACACATGAATCTTCTTTTATGATATTCACTATTTTCCCGACTGGAATGAGGCCCAATCAATCACCATATAATGTTAATTATATGGATTCCATACAACACATGTATATAATAGCATTGAAAAATAATCAACCATCAACCAAAGTGCACTACACTGTATAAGCATCAAATATAGATATCTGACGCTTATAACAGCTTGTCAATCTATCGATCGACATATTTAAGCAATCAGGATGAGTGAACTTCCAAATTTCATCACAACACCCGTGTGGGGTTTCAAACAATCAAACACAGATTTTATTTGTGCAGCTGGGCGATGTGTAAAATTTATCGTCCCAATCAATGTCCTTCAAATAGGTGTACATAAACAAACCGTCCGGTTTGTAAATGAATATTTTATTTTATTCACTTCCACGTTAAAAATTATATTTTTAACGATAAAATATTCTATTTCAACACATGAATTTTTATTCAGTTCATTTACACAATAAAAATGATATTTTTATTTTCTAACATATTTTAGGAAATTTCGGCGGCATAACGGCACGATACTAGAAACGGGACGAGGCCTAGCCTTATCCCCGGTCTAGTGAAGGCCCACGCCATTCACACATCAATCGAATCAATTTCATTTCACCAAACAATTCAATTCAAACCAAATAAACTAACCAACTACTCAACCAAACAATTTAACAAACAAGTCATCCATGGTCTGTGGATGACGGGTGTCGGGTGCTACTAAGCACCGTCTGCATCCTAGTATATATATATAACTAGAAAAAGAAATTGAAAGGTGAGAAGTTCTCACCGATAGCTATCCAACTTCACGACACTTCATTTATAGAAATCTTCTTCATTCTCCCCTTCTTATCATCTTCGTTTGCCCGTAGCCACTACATATATAAAATTCACACATTTTTATATTTTGATGTTTTTAAAATAAAAATCACATTTTTATTTATTCACTTTCAATTTAAAAATCATATTTTTATAATCGCTTCATACATTCAAAAATCGAATTTTTACTACGCTACTAAATAGATAAAAATTCTATTTTTACATCGCTACTATATAGATAAAAATTCTATTTTTATATCGCTACTATATAGATAAAAATTCTATTTTTACATCGCTACTATATAGATAAAAATTCTATTTTTATCACACTATTCTCTATATAAAGATTTCGCCTTTTTCCAAAAATATAGACTTCGCCTTTATAAAATATAGACTTCGCCTTTTCAAATTTAAAGATTTCATCTTTTCAAATTTAAAGATTTCGTCTTTATAAAAATATAGACTTCGCCTTTTTATATATGAAAAATCTCGCCCTTTTATATATGAAAAATCTCGCCTTCTTCACATATATACCAATTGAATTTCTATCACGCTTTCTCCAATATAAAAATACGATCTTTTTCTTCTAAAAATTCAAATCTTTACTTTTAGAAAAATCACATCTTTTACTTTCGAAAAATCAAATCTTGCACCATTATAAAAATTCAGTTTTTAACCATTAAATAAAAATTCTGTTTTTAACTTCAAATAAAAATTAACAGATAAATGAAAATAAATAAATAAAATAAAAAACAAAACTTACAGTCAAAAAAAGGGGGGGTCTCTGCTGCGGCGCCGGAGGATGGTGGGGGAAGGCGCGGTGGGCGCAGGAGGTCGGAGCGGCGGTAGGAGGTGGCAGGCGGGGGTTTAAGGCTTGCGGGTTCGTGGGTTTTGGCAGAGGGGGAGGACGCCACGTCGATCGAGGAGAACGGGGGGGGGGGGGGGGGGGGCTTGGTGGTAGCGGCGCCGACCTGGAGGGGGGCGCGATGCTCCTCTCCGCCACTTCTTCCTTCTTCTTCTTTTTTTTTATCGGATCGAAATGAAAACGAAAGGGGGGGAGGGCCAGAGAGATTAAAGGGGAGAGGAGAGAGGATTTCAAATTTTTAATTATTTTAATTATGTAAAAGTTGACTTTTACATATGACCTCAAAACGAGGCCCACCGCCTGTCGTCCATAGCGTATTACCCCCATTCCGAACACAATGGGATATGTATCTTAGGTTGATTCAACTGTTTGAATCAGTTTCCGTTAAATTTACTTTTAAATCACTATATTGAATTTTAAACGTACATTTCAAATTACCGGGGTCACATACTATCTCTAAAAATTCCCGAAAAATATTTTCTAGCTTCGTATTGACGATACGGTCCTAACAAAGCTAGTTTCGTTGAATTCTGAGACCGTTAGAAAAATGGCCATTTTCCAGTCGATTAAAATCAACTGAAACTAGTCAAACGCGTTTTCCTTTGCCACGCTCACATATTGATTCGAAAAATTATGAAATTTGGAACCTAGCAATAATTCGACATCACGGACCCAACAAAACTGGTTTCGTCGAAATCCGAGGTCGTTTGCAAAATGTCTATTTTTAAGGGCCTGAATTCCATAGCGACTATTCAGAATTTTCAACTGGACATATCTTTTTATTCCCGCTATGAAATTTCGATTCTTCGGATTCATTGGAAAGATATTATCAATTAGATCCTATTATTTTTGGTTTCACTAAAATCCGGATTGTTTTACACCCGGTATGTTCAATTGAAGTTTTAAATCGAATTATCGAACTACCACGCCATTTTCAATTCTATTTATAATTATATATAATTATTTATACTCTAACGACGGCGTATATAATATACACATCGAATTCTATTCAAAATAAATTTCTTGTCGATATTATTTAAAATAATTCATTTTAAATAATCAAAATTCGCTAAAATAGCCAAAATAAAAATTTTAAACTGGCCCAGATTTTCGGGTTGTTACAGCTGGAGCAGGAGGCTTCAGGATTATATAGCAATTGTTATTTCTGTTGTGTTGTACGTGTTATACTCTAATAATGGTACTGTATAAATGTACTGATTTTATTTCAAAGATATGTTATCTATTTTATGTTGTTCGTTCTGCTGTGAGATTCGTGTTTACTCTGATGTTGTATGTTCTTCTTCTTCTTCTATTCTAAGTTTCTATCTTATCTATTCTCACCCTCTAATTTCTTTAATGGACTATCCGGTGTTTCCGATGCTAGAATAATCGACATGGTGTAGTATGCCGATATCCAGGATCGCAAAAACCCTAGGTCGTTACAGCATGGCTACTTTTGTAGTCAAGGCCCACCCACCTAGTAGTTACACCCAGACACAACCTCTGCGAGCACAACCTAAACATCTGCCGCTGCACAGAGGACTACTAGGAGAACCTTATGTATCTCAGGAAGCCGCATGCTTCCCCTTCCAATCCTTCACAGTCGACAGAATAATCATATGAATGTGCGCTCTCCTAGTGCCTTACAACACCACGATGATCTACCCCGTTGGGTTATTCACCCTCAAATCTGCGGACTATTCAAAGCACCTCACTTCAATATGTTGTTAGACCCTATGTCTAAACATTCTTTTACGCGCTTGACTTACCTCATCAGGTTTCCATTTAACTTGTCTATTCTCATTCATATTGAATTCTTAGTAAAGTTACAAATGTCCTCTTGCTTATTAATTTCAGTTATATAACTTAACCCATTTAAGTTTATTAGTAAGCCCACAACATGTTATTCTCTAGATTGTGGTACAGGGACTGTAATCCACAATCCTTTCTTTATTCTTATTTGATTTCATCTTTACAATAACATGTTCTACTTAATATGTAATTAAGTATATCTCAATTCACATGTTTCCTGTTAACATGTCAGTCATTATTTATGATTAGATATAACTTATTTCATAAGTTTTCCTCATTCTTTCTCAGCTAATCATAACTTATTTCATAAGTTCTCTTAACTAAGGCACATTAATAAGTTTCTGTACCCATTTATTATAACCTATGTTATAATTTCCTCTTGTCCCTAGGACAAGTCCAAACATGTTATTCTTATCAGACGGACTTCCAAGTTTATAGATTACTTAATTTATAATTAAGTACAACTTCTCATATTTCATATATTTTCCCCCTTTTATCAACTGGTTTCCGGTTTTCCCCATTTATTCATTACTTAATTTACAATTAAGTGTACATTATCTCATTTTACTAGTTATCCCATTTCCTTACTAGTTTATTATAACCTAAGTTATAATCTTCACTTGTCCCTAGGACAAGTCTACCTATTATACAACATTCTCATTAATGTTAATTATTTATAATAGGTGATTATCATTCGCCATTTAAACCATTTTCTTTTACTGTTGTATTCCAATATTCTTCATTCACTGTAATATATGTTCCTTGTTTTAATTAAGGAAAACACTTCATGCACCTTATTAGTTTGATGTATAGAAGGAATCAGTGATTTATTTTCATAACGTATTCCCATCTAAATCCGTGGTGGAAAGTAATTTCTTTCCTTTTTCTAACTTTATTCACTGTGGCTTACTTGCTACCACTTTCTCAGAAACTAGTCATTTAGGGAAATACTCACTTTTCCTTCGCGTCGCACTAACTTGTTCCATTACATCCCTTCCTTTCTTATTTTCTGAGTTAGATATTTGATTACCATCATTGCCATTTATTCATATCTTGTTATATATACATATATATTTATATATATGTACTAGACCTCTCACATTATGCCTACACTTGTGGACAGTGGATTCGCCGGGATGATCCTGGCAGACTTCTACCATAAGTTGACTTATGAGACGACCCGAAATCCCGTTCTGACGGAAACCAGGGTTATCTTTGGAATATAACACAAAAACATATAATAGCAGAACAGAATTAAATAAATACACCAGATAATGAACAATAGAATATACTGGAAAAAGTAATCATCAGAGTTACACAGTATACAGGATCTTACTTAGTACAAATACAGTGCAGCTATACATAAATGTCTACAGCGGAAATAAACAAAATGTACAATAGGAGCTGAACAGCATAAAAAGAGATAAATGATAGAATCCATCTTCAGCTCCAGCTATCCAGAGAGAACCAGCTAAACCTGAATACAAGGCTGCCCGTGTAGAAAAAGGGGCACCCGAGTTTGAAAGTGAAACAAACTACGAGTTAGTCATGGGACTGGTATGAGAAATCTACTCAACACATATATTGTTTGGCTAATCTCAGGACCACGCCACTTTCGTGGAACGGGTTTACTCCATTGGATTGCCAGTGCTTTAAAACAAATCTTTCTTTTTAAACATCGCTATGCTTTTTATAAAAATGAAGCCGTTATAAGACTCAGTTCCCATCACACAATGCAACGCAAACCGGAGGATAGAGTTTTTACCTTATAACGGTCAAAATATGCTTGATACGAATAAAACAAAGGCATTTGATATTATTGCTAGTGTTTATATGTTTTGAAAGCAATTTCAAATCATAACTATCAATCATAGACGGCATTAATGCCCCATACCACTATGTCGCCATATATAGGTATACAATCAAAACCGCACAGTCACGTATTTGGAAATTGGTTTTCCGTCATGAACCAAGGCAAAAGATAGTCCTTACCGAATTCATGACTCTCTAGCCCGAGCCATAGGCAAGCGCGCAGGCAAGCCTTTAGATCGTCAGGGCCGGTCCACCGATGTGGATTATTATGCCTGAACAATACGTTTCCCCGCCCTTTGGGGCGTAAACGAGCCAACGAATGACTCCATCGGACCCGGATCGTCCGATCAAACCGAGGCGCCTCGCAACAGCAACAACCACTTAGGTGAAAAGTATATAAATGTCAGGGCTGGTAGGTCACTGTCACCACCCTAGCTAGAAAGAAACGCACGCCCTCCCTGAGGTCCTTCTCCCGTTTTAGGTTCATACCGGGGTGGGAGGCTCGCGAATTCACGTTATACACAAAGCTACGCCACACAGGCGGTGCTTTGATCATCACCACAAGACTTTGCTTTTCAACAGAAGCCCTGATCACTGCATCTTAGCATGCCACACAGGCAATTCATGCCATGCGACTGATGTCCATCGATATACAACCTCTGAGCTCGTGCGTCTCAGAGAAGGGCGTTAAGCAAAAGAATAAATTCTCCGCCGCCAAACAGATGTATATTTAATAGAGATCAATCGACACAAAATAAAATCCAATGTCAGACACACAGTCCATTTACAAGTCCGTTCTGGGTCTGAACGAAACCGGAGGCACTAAATACCTCGCAAACCCATCGATCACCACGTACGTCTGGACGATCACCACTCATTATCCATATTTCGGGATGCCTCCCAATCAGGACCTCGGTTACCATCCAAACGAGGTGAAGAACTCCGGTCTTCGATCGTCGTCTTCATCTTCGAATTTCAATCGTCGGTCAATTATTTGAAATGAGAATTAACTCGGCCTTTTCAAATAATTCACGTATATTTAGAATTTCAAATCAATTTATTTCAATGGTTAAATTATTCGACAACACCAATTGTGTTCTTTACTGTAATTTTCACACCAAACACATTCAACCATCGAAAGCCACATAAATCAAGCAAATTCAGTTTATTTCCATTCCATATCGCTTATGATATTTTATAACTATTTTTCGCTATTTTTATTTATTTTAAAATAGCTAATTTATTCAAAACGACGCTTCGGGCCATAAAGCGGCCGTGGCGCTGTTTTTCTTCTGATTTGATTTACACATATCTGAAAATCTAACCATTGGATCTTCACAAAATTTACGTCATTAGAAAGGTCTTTTCAAAACGAATCCAACGGTTCCAGTTTCCGGAAAATCCGACGGTCGGATCTCCCGGTACAATCGTTTGAAGTTTCGATTTCAAAATACGAACTGTAGCGTCGTTATTCGATTAAATATATAATTATATTTATATATATATAAATATAATCGCTTCTGGCGCTGTTTTTCTTCAGATTTGAATTAAACATTCCAGACAATCCAACCGTTGGATTTTTACAAGGTTGGTGCCGTTGGAAAGATTATTCCAAGGCGAACCCAACGGTTGAGGTTTCGGGAAAATCCAATGGTCGGATTCCCCGCACTAGTTGTTTGAAATCACGGTTTCAAAATGCGAACTGCACGACCACGTTTTGTTTTAATTTTATTTATATTTATATAATTATATAGATATAGTTCATTCAATGATTTCAATATCGTTTTCACTTCAAATATTTCACTAACGCCTTAAATTTTTGGAAAATTTCGCCATAACCTCCCCTGCACCGGGAGCTTCGGGAAATCGCAAATAGCTTTCCCGGTCCTTCTAATCTCAAAAAGAAAAAGAAAAAGCCAAGCGGCTAGCCAACAGGCTCATAAAATCATCACCCAAACAAAACAGTAAATGTGTACCTATTTGTCGGGCACAAAATTTTATTCCTCTTCTTTAGCCCCTTTGCTATAACCTGTTCAATGGATATGCATGTACATATATATACAGTTCTTAACATTTATCATTTTCTATTCAACTTCATATTTGATTTCTATTTGGTTTAAAAACACCATTTATCCTAATGTTACATACATAGGTGCAAATCATTTCATTAGCTAATTAATGAATATTTCAACTCATATATGTTTATTTTGAACAAGTGGCTATTTTTAACACTTCACATTTCAACGATTTATGCATACAATAAAAATGTGATTTTTATTGTAAAACAATTCATTTCAAAACACTATTTTTCTATATAGTTCATATAGGTGACAAAAATAGGATTTTTATCATAAAACAATTTCTTTTAAAACGAGATTATTTTACACAGTTCATATAGTCGATAAAAGGTGATTTTTATTTTCAAACAATTTATTTCAAAATATGAATACCATTCAACACATGAATTTCTAATCAACGAATGAATATCAATCCAACACATGAATGTTTTCTCTAGTTTTTATATATAGATAAAAGGTGATTTTTATTATCAAAACAATTTATTTCAAAATATGAATACCATTCAACACATGAATTTCTAATCAACGAATGAATATCAATCCAACACATGAATGTTTTCTATAGTTTTTATATATAGATAAAAGGTGATTTTTATTTTTAAACGCGAATACCATTCTACACATGAATTTCTAATCAACGAATGAATATCAATTCAACACATGAATGTTTTCTATTCAATGGATAAATATAGTTTAAGCAAATGAAAATAATTCAAACACACGAATATTATTCGAAATTTCGGCAGCATAACGGCAGGGTAGTTAAAACCGGGACCGTCCCTAGTACGGCTCCTCGCTCTACCTTAAAACCTCGCGGTTTTTGACAACGGGGATCATGCATCTAGTTCGCACGCAGGCGGCATGTATATTTTTATTTCATTTCCACAAACTAATCCTATGTGGTTTCAATCAAATATTTCTCAACCACAAATGGGTATTTTTCAACCACAATCAACCAATATCAACCACAAACAATCCCAAACAATCATTCGCTATTAATCAATTTTCACAACAATTTCAACCAATAAATATCGTCCATGGTTTGTGGACGAGGGGCGTATATATATATATATATATATATATATATATAGCAATTCACTTTTATTTCAACACACATATATATAGCAAAAGAAATTGAAGAGTGAGAAATTCTCACCAATAGCTATCCAATACCACGACTCTTCCTTTATAGAAATCTTCGCCAATCTCGCCTTTCTGTCGCTTTCGTTGCCCGTATTCTCTACATATGTAAAAATCGAATTTTTACTTCGTTATTCAATAAATAAAAATTGCATTTCAAAAATATAGATTCCGCCTTTTCAAAAATAAAGATTATATCTTTAATATTCCTATGATGTAAAAATTATATTTTTATTACTTTAAAAATATAAAAATCATATCTTACTTCTTCTACTTAATAAAAATTCCGTCTTTTCTATTTTAAAAATATGATCTTTTCTATCCAAGTTCAAATCTTTTTCTATTTAAAGTTCAAATCTTTTTCTATTCAAAGTTCAAATCTTCTTCTATTTAAAGTTCAAATCTTTTTCTATTTATAGTTCAAATCTTTTTCTATTTATAGTTCAAATCTTTTTCTATTTATAGTTCAAATCTTAAAATCAAAATCAGTTTTAAACCTCTTTTAAAAATCAGTTTTTAAACCCTTTAAAAATCAGTTTTAAACCTTTATAAAAATCAGTTTTAAACCTTTATAAAAATCAGTTTTAAACCTTTTAAAAATATAAAAATCAGTTTTAAACCTTTATAAAAATCAAAATTTTCAGAAGTAAAATAAAAATAAAATAAAATAAAAAAACAACTTACTTTTATCTGCGAAGAGGGGGGGGTGGTCGTCAGGCTAGGCGGCAGGAGGTGCTGGAGGTGGGGGTGCGGTGGGGGTTTGAATTCGAAGAAGGGGGGCTCGCGAATTTAGGGCGTCGCGATGGCTTCAGGTGGGGGGGGGGGGGGGAACAGGTGCGTCGAGGTGGAGAGGAGCGGGATCGGCAGCGTGGTGGGAGTCCTCCGGCGATGGAGCGGAGGTGGTTGGAGCTTCGGTGGAGGCGGCGGCTGCTGCTGCTCCTTTCTTCTTTTTTTTTTTTTTATTTTTCTGTTTAATGAAATCGGGGGGGGGGGGGGCAGAAAGAGAAGAGGGAGGGAAATATTTTCTAGCTTCGTATTGACTATACGGTCCTAACAAAACTAGTTTCGTCGAATACTAAGACCGTTTGAAAAATGGCCAATTTCCAGTCGATTAAAATCAACGGAAACTGGTCAAACGCGTTTTCCTTTGCCACGCTCACATATTGATTCGAAAAATTATGAAATTTGAAACCTAACAATAACTTGACACTGCGGATCCAACAAAAGTGGTTTCGTCGAAATCCGAGGTCATTTGCAAAATGTCCATTTTTAAGGGCCTGAATTCCATAGCGACTATTCAGAATTTTCAACTGGACATATCCTTTGATTCCCGCTATCAAATTTCGATTGGTCGGATTCGTTAGAAAGATATTCACTAACAGATTTAAATATTTTTGGTTTCACTAAAATCCGGATTGTTTTGCACCCGGTATAGTCCGACGAAGTTTGAATTCAATTTTTGAAACTGCCACGCCATTTCCGGCCTTGTTTATAATTATAATTAATTATATTCGTTTTCAATTGTCGATTCAAACTCAGTTTTCATCGCCATTATTTAAAATATTTATTTTAAATATTTAAAATCCATTATTTTAGCCAATTTAAAATTTTTAAATTGGTTCAGATTTTCTGGGTCGTTACAATCTCCCCCACTTAAAACTTTTCGTCCCCGAAAAGGAACAAAGTCGAAAGTGGTTTGATAAATCTACAATCCCGCAACACAACAACCAATTTGTTTTTAACCTTCGAAAATATACTAATCAAATCCTATACCCTTTAAAAATCATTCAGACTATATAATTAAAAGTGTATATTTACGAAAAGAAAATAACAATAGAGTAGAGAATTGAATGGTAGTGCAAAGTAGGGTAAATGTACCTGGCACCGGAGTCAATCAGAGATATCTACTCGACATCTGGGATAAGCTTTCTGAATGCTCTCCTCAGTTTCCCAAGTACAATCTCGCAGATCTCCACTCCATTGCACTTTGACTAAGTGAACCTTCTTGTTCCTCAGCTCTTTGGTTTCTTTGCCGATGATCTTTAGCGGCTCTCGCCTCACAGCTAATTCTAGGGTAATTTCAATGTCATGCTGAGCTGCTTCTTCCACGATCAAGTCTGGATCGTGAACGTGTTTTCGAAGTTGAGATATGTGAAATACATCATGAATTTCAGGCAACCAATTAGGCAGTTTGACCCTATAAGCGAGAGTACCGATCCGTTGCAGAATAGGAAACGGACCTATGAATTTGGGTGCTAACTTTCCAGTTTTACCGAACCGGATAACTCCTCTCATCGGCGATACCTTCAAATATACATAGTCGCCAACTTCAAAGGATATTTCTCTTCTTCTTCTTCGTCACGCAACATTCCTTTCTTATGAAGATCTTCATACTGATAAGCCATATAAATCATTTCTGAGAAAGGAAGCTTCACATGCCCCAATACTTTATTCTGGTATTTCCTTTGAAGTCCATGAATAAATCTCAGATTTTTCCTTTTTGGGTCTTTAATCAGATGAGGAGCAAAGTGAGAAAGTTCGTTGAATTTCTTGTGATATTCTGGGATGGTCATATCGCCTTGAATTAGATAGGAAAATTCGTCACATAATCTCTCGGTTGCTTCGGGAGGAGTAAATCTTTCCAAGAAAATCACTTTGAATCTATCCCAGGTGATATCACCTTCTGGATTATTCTCTATAACCGAATCCCACCAGAACAAAGCTTCATCTTTGAATGCCCAGGATGCCAGTAATCTTTTCTGGTCATCCCTAAGCTTTAATGCTTCGAAGATTTTCTCAGCCGAACGAATCCAAGCTTGTGTCTTCATAATAGATTCTTCACCAGAGAATGGTATTCCACCCATATTTCGATATTTGGTTAATAGGGCCTCAATATCCGGTTCTGCATTCCTTCTGCTTCTGACACTCATTTTCTAGTACTTCTGCAAATGGCGGATCAAGTGTCAGGTCACAGAAAAGGTATTTTAAATATAGAAACACATACTTCAAATGTAAATGTGTCTATCAAGGTGTAATTTCATCCTGCTTTACTCATACTAGGATATTACTAATCCTATCTGTATTGAGTTACCCGTCCTAGAACACTACTGGTTCTATTTCTGACGAGTTCGTTCAAATGTTATATTCCAGTACTAAGCTTAACCAAAGCTCTGATACCACGTTGTGACGACCCGAAATCCCGTTCTGACGGAAACCAGGGTTATCTTTGGAATATAACACAAAAACATATAATAGCAGAACAGAATTAAATAAATACACCAGATAATGAACAATAGAATATACTGGAAAAAGTAATCATCAGAGTTACACAGTATACAGGATCTTACTTAGTACAAATACAGTGCAGCTATACATAAATGTCTACATCGGAAATAAACAAAATGTACAATAGGAGCTGAACAGCATAAAAAGAGATAAATGACAGAATCCATCTTCAGCTCCAGCTATCCAGAGAGAACCAGCTAAACCTGAATACAAGGCTGCCCGTGTAGAAAAAGGGGCACCCGAGTTTGAAAGTGAAACAAACTACGAGTCAGTCATGGGACTGGTATGAGAAATCTACTCAACACATATATTGTTTGGCTAATCTCAGGACCACGCCACTTTCGTGGAACGGGTTTACTCCATTGGATTGCCAGTGCTTTAAAACAAATCTTTCTTTTTAAACATCGCTATGCTTTTTATAAAAATGAAGCCGTTATAAGACTCAGTTCCCATCACACAATGCAACGCAAACCGGAGGATAGAGTTTTTACCTTATAACGGTCAAAATATGCTTGATACGAATAAAACAAAGGCATTTGATATTATTGCTAGTGTTTATATGTTTTGAAAGCAATTTCAAATCATAACTATCAATCATAGACGGCATTAATGCCCCATACCACTATGTCGCCATATATAGGTATACAATCAAAACCGCACAGTCACGTATTTGGAAATTGGTTTTCCGTCATGAACCAAGGCAAAAGATAGTCCTTACCGAATTCGTGACTCTCTAGCCCGAGCCACAGGCAAGCGCGCAGGCAAGCCTTTAGATCGTCAGGGCCGGTCCACCGATGTGGATTATTATGCCTGAACAATACGTTTCCCCGCCCTTTGGGGCGTAAACGAGCCAACGAATGACTCCATCGGACCCGGATCGTCTGATCAAACCGAGGCGCCTCGCAACAGCAACAACCACTTAGGTGAAAAGTATATAAATGTCAGGGCTGGTAGGTCACTGACACCACCCTAGCTAGAAAGAAACGCATGCCCTCCCTGAGGTCCTTCTCCCGTTTTAGGTTCATACCGGGGTGTCAGGCTCGCGAATTCACGTTATACACAAAGCTACGCCACACAGGCGGTGCTTTGATCATCACCACAAGACTTTGCTTTTCAACAGAAGCCCTGATCACTGCATCTTAGCATGCCACACAGGCAATTCATGCCATGCGACTGATGTCCATCGATATACAACCTCTGAGCTCGTGCGTCTCAGAGAAGGGCGTTAAGCAAAAGAATAAATTCTCCGCCGCCAAACAGATGTATATTTAATAGAGATCAATCGACACAGAATAAAATCCAATGTCAGACACACAGTCCATTTACAAGTCCGTTCTGGGTCTGAACGAAACCGGAGGCACTAAATACCTCGCAAACCCATCGATCACCACGTACGTCTGGACGATCACCACTCATTATCCATATTTCGGGATGCCTCCCAATCAGGACCTCGGTTACCATCCAAACGAGGTGAAGATCTCCGGTCTTCGACCGTCGTCTTCATCTTCGAATTTCAATCGTCGGTCAATTATTTGAAATGAGAATTAACTCGGCCTTTTCAAATAATTCACGTATATTTAGAATTTCAAATCAATTTATTTCAATGGTTAAATTATTCGACAACACCAATTGTGTTCTTTACTGTAATTTTCACACGAAACACATTCAACCATCGAAAGCCACATAAATCAAGCAAATTCAGTTTATTTCTGTTCCATATCGCTTATGATATTTTATAACTATTTATCGCTATTCTTATTTATTTTAAAATAGCTAATTTATTCAAAACGACGCTTCGGGCCATAAAGCGGCCGTGGCGCTGTTTTTCTTCAGATTTGATTTACACATATCTGAAAATCTAACCGTTGGATCTTCACAAAATTTACATCATTAGAAAGGTCTTTTCAAAATGAATCCAACGGTTCCAGTTTCGGGAAAATCCGACGGTCGGATCTCCCGGTACAATCGTTTGAAGTTTCGATTTCAAAATACGAACTGCAGCGTCGTTATTCGATTAAATGTATAATTATATTTATATATATATAAATATAATCGCTTCTGGCGCTGTTTTTCTTCAGATTTGAATTAAACATTCCAGACAATCCAACCGTTGGATTTTTACAAGGTTGGTGCCGTTGGAAAGATTATTCCAAGGCGAACCCAACGGTTGAGGTTTCGGGAAAATCCAATGGTCGGATTCCCCGCACTAGTTGTTTGAAATCACGGTTTCAAAATGCGAACTGCACGGCCACGTTTCGTTTTAATTTTATTTATATTTATATAATTATATAAATATAGTTCATTCAATGATTTCAATATCGTTTTCACTTCAAATATTTCACTAACGCCTTAAATTTTTGGAAAATTTCGCCATAACCTCCCCTGCATCGGGAGCATCGGGAAATCGCAAATAGCTTTCCCGGTCCTTCTAATCTCAAAAAGAAAAAGAAAAAGCCAAGCGGCTAGCCAACAGGCTCATAAAATCATCACCCAAACAAAACAGTAAATGTGTACCTATTTGTCGGGCACAAAATTTTATTCCTCTTCTTTAGCCCCTTTGCTATAACCTGTTCAATGGATATGCATGTACATATATATACAGTTCTTAACATTTATCATTTTCTATTCAACTTCATATTTGATTTCTATTTGGTTTAAAAACACCATTTATCCTAATGTTACATACATAGGTGCAAATCATTTCATTAGCTAATTAATGAATATTTCAACTCATATATGTTTATTTTGAACAGGTGGCTATTTTTAACACTTCACATTTCAACGATTTATGCATACAATAAAAATGTGATTTTTATTGTAAAACAATTCATTTCAAAACACTATTTTTCTATATAGTTCATATAGGTGACAAAAATAGGATTTTTATCATAAAACAATTTCTTTTAAAACGAGATTATTTTACACAGTTCATATAGTCGATAAAAGGTGATTTTTATTTTCAAACAATTTATTTCAAAATATGAATACCATTCAACACATGAATTTCTAATCAACGAATGAATATCAATCCAAAACATGAATGTTTTCTCTAGTTTTTATATATAGATAAAAGGTGAATTTTATTATCAAACAATTTATTTCAAAATATGAATACCATTCAACACATGAATTTCTAATCAACGAATGAATATCAATCCAACACATGAATGTTTTCTATAGTTTTTATATATAGATAAAAGGTGATTTTTATTTTTAAACGCGAATACCATTCAACACATGAATTTCTAATCAACGAATGAATATCAATTCAACACATGAATGTTTTCTATTCAATGGATAAATATAGTTTAAGCAAATGAAAATAATTCAAACACACGAATATTATTCGAAATTTCGGCAGCATAACGGCAGGGTAGTTAAAACCGGGACCGTCCCTAGTACGGCTCCTCGCTCTACCTTAAAACCTCGCGGTTTTTGACAATGGGGATCATGCATCTAGTTCGCACGCAGGCGGCATGTATATTTTTATTTCATTTCCACAAACTAATCCTATGTGGTTTCAACCAAATATTTCTCAACCACAAATGGGTATTTTTCAACCACAATCAACCAATATCAACCACAAACAATCCCAAACAATCATTCGCTATCAATCAATTTTCACAACAATTTCAACCAATAAATATCGTCCATGGTTTGTGGACGAGGGGCGTATATATATATATATATATATGTATATATTATATATAGCAATTCACTTTTATTTCAACACATATATATATAGCAAAAGAAATTGAAGAGTGAGAAATTCTCACCAATAGCTATCCAATACCACGACTCTTCCTTTATAGAAATCTTCGCCAATCTCGCCTTTCTGTCGCTTTCGTTGCCCGTATTCTCTACATATGTAAAAATCGAATTTTTACTTCGTTATTCAATATATAAAAATTGCATTTCAAAAATATAGATTCCGCCTTTTCAAAAATAAAGATTATATCTTTAATATTCCTATGATGTAAAAATTATATTTTTATTACTTTAAAAATATAAAAATCATATCTTACTTCTTCTACTTAATAAAAATTCCGTCTTTTCTATTTTAAAAATATGATCTTTTCTATCCAAGTTCAAATCTTTTTCTATTTAAAGTTCAAATCTTTTTCTATTCAAAGTTCAAATCTTCTTCTATTTAAAGTTCAAATCTTTTTCTATTTATAGTTCAAATCTTTTTCTATTTATAGTTCAAATCTTTTTCTATTTATAGTTCAAATCTTAAAATCAAAATCAGTTTTAAACCTCTTTTAAAAATCAGTTTTTAAACCCTTTAAAAATCAGTTTTAAACCTTTATAAAAATCAGTTTTAAACCTTTATAAAAATCAGTTTTAAACCTTTTAAAAATCAGTTTTAAACCTATATAAAAATCAGTTTTAAACCTTTATAAAAATCAGTTTTAAACCTTTATAAAAATCAGTTTTAAACCTTTATAAAAATCAAAATTTTCAGAAGTAAAATAAAAATAAAATAAAATAAAAAAACAACTTACTTTTATCTGCGAAGAGGGGGGGGGTGGCCGTCAGGCTCGGCGACAGGAGGTGCTGGAGGTGGGGGTGCGGTGGGGGTTTGAATTCGAAGAAGGGGGGCTCGCGAATTTAGGGCGTCGCGATGGCTTCAGGTGGGGGGGGGGGAGGAACAGGTGCGTCGAGGTGGAGAGGAGCGGGATCGGCAGCGTGGTGGGAGTCCTCCGGCGATGGCGCGGAGGTGGTTGGAGCTTCGGTGGAGGCGGCGGCTGCTGCTGCTCCTTTCTTTTTTTTTTTCTGTTTAATGAAATGGGGGGGGGGCAGAAAGAGAAGACGGAGGGAAATATTTTCTAGCTTCGTATTGACTATACGGTCCTAACAAAACTAGTTTCGTCGAATTCTGAGACCGTTTGAAAAATGGCCAATTTCCAGTCGATTAAAATCAACGGAAACTGGTCAAACGCGTTTTCCTTTGCCACGCTCACATATTGATTCGAAAAATTATGAAATTTGAAACCTAACAATAACTTGACACTCCGGATCCAACAAAGTGGTTTCGTCGAAATCCGAGGTCATTTGCAAAATTTCCATTTTTAAGGGCCTGAATTCCATAGCGACTATTCAGAATTTTCAACTGGACATATCCTTTGATTCCCGCTATCAAATTTCAATTGGTCAGATTCGTTAGAAAGATATTCACTACAGATTTAAATATTTTTGGTTTCACTAAAATCCGGATTGTTTTGCACCCGGTATAGTCCGACGAAGTTTGAATTCAATTTTTGAAACTGCCACGCCATTTCAGGCCTTGTTTATAATTATAATTAATTATATCCGTTTTCAATTGTCGATTCAAACTCAGTTTTCATCGCCATTATTTAAAATATTTATTTTAAATATTTAAAATCCATTATTTTAGCCAATTTAAAATTTTTAAATTGGTTCAGATTTTCTGGGTCGTTACAACTTAACCTCGTGTCTTAGTACCATTGCATGTTTTAATTATGCACTTAAGCCCCTCACACTAAATTTACCACTTGTAAATGCTGGATATGTCGGGCGGTTCCGGGCAGATTTATATCGCAAGTGCAATCTAACCTTGTGTCTAAGAGCGTTACAGTGTTAAATTACTGTGAATCTAGGCATGTTCATTCTTTAATAATTATTCCTATTTCATGTAAATTTTAGGCATGATCTCCTTTTCATATGTTTACTGTGATCCAATTTACATGTCATCAAATTATGCCTATATTTTGTCGTATGTCCCCTTTTTTCGTGTGTTTAATTCTATTTTGACATGTAAATATTTAATCGGGTAATTGTTCAAATCCAACAAGTTAAACATGTTATTTACTCAATAATATACCACAAGTGAATCATATGATTATAACAACAATAGTCATTACCCATTTTCTAACAAGTTTGTTTTCAACATGTAATCTTTCCAACACTTTAACTGATTCAACATATGAATTATTCATATTAACATCTCAACTTGTTATAACAGTAATTCTTAATTATTTTGGCAAACTCGATTATACAAAATGGGGAAGGGTAAATGATAACATATTATTATTTAAAATGCTATAGCTTAAATCCACTCATCTCGTACGCTTTCTCAATTCTGGATCTGATCCAGTTTTAGCATCCATGGTTTTTCCCTTAATCGAATTCAAAACCTAACGACTATGGATTAATTATTTTCATTAAAAGGGAAAGGGAAGAAAGAGAAAGGAATCTAAATAGATCGGATCTAGGAAGTTACCTTACTTTGTTATGAGATCTGAATAACCATTTACAAGAATATGTTCCTCTACTCTATATTTATATTCAGAATTTTACCTAAACTAATTACCTAAATTTTCTAAATAGATTAGGGGATGAAGAAGAAATGATAGAGCTTCAGCGTAGCCTAAGAAATATGAGGTTTAGGGTTAGCTTTACAGACTTATTTATAGGTGTATCAGAGAAACCATGTCCCTTAGATTTGATTAAAAACTATCAGAACCGACCAAGTCTCCAAAAACCTTAATCTGCCAAAATCTGCCGCAGGGGGGTCGAACCCCCTCTAGAGGGTCGTCACCCCCTTAGGGGGTCAACACCCCTGGGCGGGATATCTGCTGCCTTCCCAAATTTTGGATTATGAACAAATTTTCGAATTTCTGAACCTATTTTTGAATCTCTGAAAATAATATACATATATATACACATATATATATTCTTCCTGTGCATATAAAAACTTAAAACCTTAATAACTTCTTCATACGGTGTCCGATTTACGCAAACTAGGTGTATATCTTTATCAGAATTTCGTGACGGACGCAATGGCACAATACGTTTTACTTAATTCTGAATATGTAATTATTATCCTAAGTTAAAAATGCGGTGTGTTACATTCTCCTGCCCTTAGGAAATTTCGTCCCCGAAATTTGATAAGGGTAAAATCAATTATCCCCTCGCATAATATACGTCCGTCATGTGTGCATCCTATTTTTACCAACAATGTGCACTTGTGCAAAGTTAAATTCAACATAATAATGGATGTATGCCTAAGTGGTACCTCTTATGTGTATGCAAAATTTTCAAAAATTCTTCTAAAACATAATGCTCACATCCTAAACATACTGGCAGTTCTGCATGAACGCAATGTTTTGAAAAACAAAATGCTCTTTCATCCAAATTTTCCCACACTTAAGAACATAGTTCATCCAATTGTTGGATTCATAATCCTACCAACCAACTTTATTTTTTGAATTTCAGAAAAATCTAATTTTCTAAATTCGATTTCTTATGTTGTAAAAAGGTGGAAAACGGAAAATTCCACATCTTCCGTTTTTCTATTTCAACCTTTCCCCAGCTATACTTGGATTTGATGTAACTATACTATAAAGATTCCCTATTTTCCTATCCAAGCACAACCCACATAAGAATTTTTTTTGTTACTGATTCTCTTTTCATCTTATCTTGGAAATTTTTATCTTTATCGATCTTTTCTCATAACTTATCATGTTTTTTGCTTTACTAAATTTGTTATTTCCTTTTTAGTTGTACCTTTTCTCTTTTCTTAGCTTATTTAAATATCCTATCTTCATTTAAATTTAAATAAGCTTCTAGTCTTTCAACTAAAACAAGAGGACAGACACCCTACACAACTACTGCTAAGGGCCAAGAATCTTGGGACTATGTCCCCCTCAGACAAAAAAGTCCAAACTATAGGATCCACGATAGGTTTGGGTGTTACCCTAAATACCCAACAAGAAAAAATAATGGAACGATCCGAATAGAAATGTAGTAAAGGGTTTTACCCTTAACATGAAAATTAGCACCAGGATCTAAACTCTTACTTGCCCATTTTTACTATACACTAGTCATCACTAGTCCTAGCTGTGTACCAATAATTATTTCAAGCAACACCCTTGGCTTTTCAATGCTTTCGCATTCTATGGGAACTTACTATTATTCCAAGATGATTCTTTCTATCTTCCAAGAACATTTTGACTGCATAACTACTTTTGCAGTCAAGGCTCACCCACCTGGTAGTTACGTGCCGACCCAACCTCTGCAAGCACAACCTATATATCTGCCACCGAACAGAGGGATACTAGGAGCACCTTACGTATCTCAGGAAGCCACGTGCTTCCCTTTCTAGTCCTTCGGAGCTGATAGAATAATCAGATGAATGTGCGCTCCCCTCGTGCCTTATAAAACCACGATGATCAACCCCGTTGGGTTATTCACCCTTAAACGTGTGGACTGGTCCAAGTGCCTCACTTTAATATGTTGTTAGACCCTATGTCTAAACATTCTTTTACGCGCTTGCCTTACCTCATCAGGTTTACATTCAATTTGGTTATTCTCATTCATATTGAATTCTTAATCAAGTTACCAAGTTCCTCGTGCTTATTAATTTCGGTTATATAACTTAGCCCATTTAAGTTTATTAATAAGCCCACAACATGTTATTCTCTAGATTGTGATCTAGGGTCTATAATCCACAATCCTTTCTTTATTCTTGTTTGATTTCTTCATTACAATAACATGTTCTACTTAATATGTAATTAAGTATATCTCAATTCACATGTTTTCTGTTAACATGTCAATCATTATTTATGATTAAATATAAATTATTTCATAAGTTTTCCTCTTTCTTTCTCATTTAATCATAATTCCATTTTACACCGTTACTACCACTTATCGTTGTTTACTTATTAACTTAGTTCTCATAACTAAGGCCCATTAATAAGTTTCTCTACCCATTTATTATAACATATGTTATAATTTCCTCATGTCCCTGGGACAAGTCCAAACATGTTATTCTTAACAACGGGTTTCAGACTTCCAAGTTTACGGATTACTTAATTTATAATTAAGTACAACTTCTCATATTTCATATATTCTCCCCTTTTCTCAACTGCTTTCTGGTTTTCCCCATTTGTTGATTACTTAATTTACAATTAAGTGTCCTTTATCTCATTTTACTAGTTATCCCATTTCCTTACTAGTTTATTATAACTTAAGTTATAATCTTCACTTGTCCCTAGGACAAGTCTACCTATTATACAAAATTTTCATTGATGTTAATTATTTATAATAGGTGATTTTCATTCCCCATTTAAACCATTTTCTTTAACTGTTGTATTATTGTATTCTTCATTCACTGTAATATATGTTCCTTATTTCAATTAAGGAAAACACTTCATGCACCTTATTAGTTTGATGTATAGAAGAAATCAGTGATTTATTTTCATAATGCATTCTGAAACGATCCAAACTCGCCCTTACAGGAAAGCCCGGATTGATTTGAGAAAACGACAATCAGAACACGAACAAAAGAACATTTCATTGTTTTTACAACAATTTACATCATAGTACAAAAATATAACAGAGTATGAATAATTAGTATACATCAGAAAAATATCAGAGATTAAATTACAAAATAGCGGAAAATAATACATAAAACAACTGAAAGAAATACACGGATATAGAGCTTTTCGAATATAGCTCCAGCTGTAAATTTAGAATCCTAGGAAAAGAAATATCTGCGAAAACCAAAACTACTAGCTGCCTGTGTGGAAAATATGGGCACCTCTAGCTTACCATGTCTCATGATCCGCCGCAACTGCACCTTGTATCTTCAGGGCCGGCCCTCTCTTACGTTTGAGGATTAGTAATACCTGAACAATATATTTCGCCGCCCTATGGGGCATAAGTCTGGTCAGTATGTCGACTATATCCATCCGTCAGCCCTGTAGTGACCGATATATCTGAGGTATCTTGCTTTCCATCATCCACATAAGTAAAAATGTTTGGGCCCCATACAATGACACCACTCGTAGCTAGAAAGAAACGCATGTTCTCCTTGCAGTCCTCTCCCGTTTCTGGTTCATATCGGGGTGTGAGGCTCGTGAATTAACATTATGCACAAAGCTATGCTATTTAAAGTCGTGCTTTAATCATCTAACAAAAGGCTCTGCTTTTCAACAAAAGCTTTGATCACATGTCACTTAGCATGCCACACTGACAATTCACGCCATGCGACTGACGTCTATCGATATATAACCTCTAAGCTCGTACGTCTCAGAGAAAGGTGTTATGCAAGAGAATACATTCTCCGCCACCAAACAGATATATGTTTAATAGAAATCAATCAACACAGAATAAAATCCAATGTCAGACACACATCCATTTACTAGTTCGTTCTGGGTCTGAACGAAACCGGAGGCACCTTATTCCTCGTCCTGTATGTCCAATACAGAAGAGAGGTCCTCGCATATCCGGTTGATCTCCAAGTACATTTTGACGATCACCACTTAATGCCTTGTCTTGGGTATACAGCCCAATTAAGACATCAGTAATCATCCAAATGATGTGAAGAACTACAGTCTTCAACCACCCACTTCATCGTCGACTTATCGTCGTCATATCGGTTATTCAAAATGGGATAAACCCATTCTTTCCGAATAACCCGAGTATTTCATAATCAATAATTAAGTGCTATAAAAACACATCATACGCCTCATTCCAATTCTGAGTATTCCATTATTCAAGTATTCATATCCTTTGGGAAAGGTTCCCATTAATTTTATCAAATATAAATTCTTTTAAATTTATACTTTAACCTTCCTTTGGATATCAATTCTAAACCAAATTAAGGTTTATAAATTAGTCGGGATTATCGAGCCTTACCGAAGTAATCATGTGACGATCCCAAAACCCCGTGACACGGTGTTAAGGATAATCATTGGAATATAACACATTAATCATCATTAGCAGATCACAGATAATAGCATAAACAGAAAATAGAATAATTTACAAACATATGACAGCGGAATCATATAGATATCATCACATCAGAGAAGCACAATACAGGATACAACTTAGTGCATAATGATACATAGTCAGTCACCATCGCCTGAGGTAGAATCATACATAAAGAGTACACAAAATAAATATCAATCTACATCGCCAATGGCGGAATCATAATATAGATACAATAATGGCGGAGAAAGTCCAAGTCAGCACGGTGTAGTCAAGCCTCGCCATGAGCCAAAAGGTGCGTTAGAAACCTGTAACTAGGCTGCTCGTGTGAAAATGAGGGCACCCGAGTTTGCAAGGTGAAACAAACTACGAGTCAGTCATGGGACTGGTATGAGAAATCTACTTAACTTATTAACAACAATAATAAGGCAAATCAAAGGACCACGCCACTTTCGCGGAACGTGTTTACTCCAATGAGTGCTAGTGCATGAAATAAAGTAAATGATTAAATCATCGCAATGCTTTTTATAAAATGAAGCCATTATAAGACTCAGGTCCCATCACACAATGCAACGCAAGCCGGAGGATAGAGTTTTTACCTTATAATGGCCAAAAATGCTTCATACGAATAAAACAAAAGTGTTTGATATTATTACTAGTGTGTATATGTTTCAAAAGCAATTTCAATCATAAATATCAATCCTAGGCGGCATAGCTACCATCTACTATGTCGCCATACTAGTAATACAATCACGTCCGCATATTTCGTATTGGTAATTGGGTTCCTTCATGAGTCGAGGCAAGGGGCAAGCTCCTCTCCATTTCGAGACACTCTAGCAAATGTCCCAGGACCCCACTATGATCCTTGGGATCGGCTAGGTCGGTCCTCTCTTACTTTTGAGGATTAGTTATTCCTGAACACACGTTTCCCGATCCTTACAGACCTATAATCGAGGCGCCTCGCATTCCAACAACCACACAGGTGAAAAGTATATATAATGTCAGAACTGGTAGGTCACTGACACCACCATAGCTAGAAAGAAACGTCGTGCTCTCCCAGCGGTTCGTCTCCTGTTTTTGACTCATACTGAGGTGTGAGGCTCGCGAATTCACGTCATACACAAAGCTACGTCACACAGACCATGCTTTGGTCATCAACCACAAGACTTTGCTTTGCAACAGAAGCCTTGATCATATGCCACTTAGGCGTGCCACACAGGCAATCCACTCCATGCGACTGATTTCTATCAATACATAACCTCTGAGTTCGTACGTCTCAGAGAAGGGCGTTAAGCAAGAGAATAAATTCTCCGCCGCCAAACAGATCTATATTTGACAGAGATCAATCAGCACAGAACAAAATCCAATGTCAGACACACAGTCCATTTACAAGTCCGTTCTGGGTCGGAACGAAACCGGAGGCACCAATTCCTCGCATATCCGTACAACCAATAATATGTTTGGACGGCTACCACTTCAGCTCCTTCACAGTAGCTACTCCAATCACGAGCATCAGTAGCGCCCATCCATCCAATGTGAAGATCGTCGGTCTTCAACCATCTTCGACTCTTTGACTTCTCAACGTCGATCGATTATTTGAAATGAGATGAACTCGGCCTTTTCAAATAACCCACGTATATTTAGATTTTCAAATCAATTTATCCCATGGTTGGACTATTCAACATTCACATTTCAGTTCTTTAGTTATAATTTCCATGTTAAATACATTCAACCATCACATATCAAGCAAACACAACAAAATTGGTTTATTTCCACTCTATATCGTCTATAGTATTTTATAACGATATATCGCCATTTTTATTTAATTTAAAACGGCCCTATTTAATTAAACGACGTTTCAGGTCGTGTCGATGCACTGGCGCTGCTTTTCACTAATTTTGTTTTACACATATCTGGAAATCTAACCGTTGGATATTCTAAAATTTTATATCATTAGGAAGGTCATTTCAAAACGAATCCAACGGTTTCAGTTTTGGGAAAATCCGACGGTCGGATCTTCCACACTAGTCATTTGAAGTTACGATTTCAATATACGAACAGCAGCGTCGTTATTCGATTTAATTTTAATTATATATATATATATATATATATAAATATAATCGTTTCTGGCGCTGTTTTTCTTCAGATTTGAATTAAACATTCCAGACAATCCAACCGTCGAATCTTCACAAAGTTGGTGCCGTTGGAAAGATATTTCCAAGGCGAACCCAACGGTTGCGGTTTCGGGAAAATACAATGGTCGGATCCCCCGCACTAGTCATTTGAAATCATGGTTTCAAAACACGAACTGCACGGCCACGTTTCATTTTAATTTTATTTATATTTATATATTTATATAAATATAGTTCATTCAAAAATTCCTATATCGTTTTCACTTCAAATTTTTCACTAACGCCTTTAAATTTTTGGAAAATTTCGCCATAACCTCCTTTGTACGGGAGGGGATGGGAAAATTCCCAAATAGCCACACGGGCGTCTCATGTCAAAAAGAAAAAGAAAAAGCCAAGCGGCTAGCCAACAGGCTCATAAAATCATCACCCAAACAAAACAGTAAATGTGTACCTATTTGTCGGGCACAAAATTTTATTCCTCTTCTCTAGCCCCTTTGCTATAACCTGTTCAATAAATATGCATGTACATATATATACGATTTTTTTATCACTTATCATTTCCATTCAACTTCATATTTGATTTACTTTGGTTTAAAAACACCCTTCATTCTAATGTTGCATGCATAGGCTAAAATCATATCATTAGCTAATTAATGTATACTTCAACTCATGCACATTTATTTGAACAAGTGGCCATTTTTAACACTTCACATTTTAAAGATGATAATTTTGGCGAACTAAAATAGATTTCAACACATGACTATTTTATTTAGTTCCTATGGATGTTAAAAATAATATTTCTTCACAAATATTTATCTCAACGTTCGCATATCTTTAGCATATCACATATATGATAAAAATGATATTTTTATCATTTAAAATATTCATTCGACAAATGGATGTTTTCAACACTTCATAGTTTCAATAAAAATGTAATTTTTATTGTTTGATCTTTTTATTCAACACATGAACTTTTCCACTACACACACTTCTCAACACATGAGCATTTCCACACATGGATATTTTATTTATGTTGTTTATATAAGCAAGATGGAATTTTTATTGTTGAAACTATTTATATCAGGAGAATATTTTTCATACTTCATATATATTATAAAAATGTGATTTTTATTGTTTAAACACTTCATTCATTCACAAATGAATTTAATTTTCATACATCACTTTTCAACACATGAACATCTCCACACATGGATATAGTTTCAACATATGACTTTAATTTCAACGCATGAAAATAATTTCAACATATGAAAATAATTTCAACATATGAATATAATTATAACACATGAATATTATTCAAAATTTCGGCAGCATAACGGCAGGGTAGTTAAAACCGGCACCGTCCCTAGTACGGCTCCTCGCTCTACCTTAAAACCTCGTGGTTTTTGACAATGGGGATTTATGCATCTAATTCGCACGCAGGCGGCATGTTTTATTTTTATTTCCACAAATATTTCCAATTCATTTCAATCACCAACCACAACCAAACAATATCAACCACAAACAATTATTCAACCATTCGCATTTTTCATCCAATATTTCACACCAATTCACAACAATAAATATCGTCCATGGTTTGTGGACGAGTGGAGTATATATATATATATATATATATATATTATTTTAACTTCTATATTTCACTTGCATTTCAACACATATATCAATTATTCTATGCATGTAAAATTCATACTTCGCTTATATAGCTTACACTACGCATGTACATGAGGTATACAGCACGTGTGTAATTTATATTTCACTTATATAATTTATACACGACATTTTTAAAATTCAAATTCGTTTAATTTAGATTTCTCACATTGGTTTTCGGAGTGCTAAAAATCGTAGATGATTCAGAAAAATACGCGGCTTCTTCTATGTGGTAGAGATCTTCCTTGCGGTCCCGATGTTTCCTGTTTCATCGAATTTCGTCAACACACTAAAAAGATATGATTTTTCAAAGTGCAAATATCAAAAAGAACTCATCTTTCACGATGGTTCAAAACTAGGTTTGCGGTTTTCGCGAGAACCGAGGCACGAGGGGATGATCGGCGGGTTGGACGTGGAAGAGGGAGGAGAGGGCTACAGGCGCGCGGTGGTTGGAGGCGACTCGGTGGGGCCCAGAACTCGCGGGGGCGGCTGTAAGGTCGGGACTTTGGAGGGAGATATCTCGACGTAGGAGCAACGATAGGGGGAGCTCCTTATATGGATTTGAAGAGGGGAAGGAGAACTACAAAAAGTTGAACTGGGGGAGGGGCTGATTCGGGCTGTGGCGATCGGAAATCGCCAGGGAAAGGGAGGAAGCATTCCGTCGTCGATGTCGGGGGGGGGGGGGGGGTCGGGTGTTTTCTGATGTTTTTTTTTATTTATGAACGGAGAAATATGATTGGTCGATGGTTTTATTAAATTTTTAAATAGTGTTTTCTCAAACGAACTCCTTTTCAAACCCAACGACTGTCGCCCCTAGCTAAATACCCCCATCCCGGACACAATGGGATATGTTTCGTTGGCCAATTCGACTGTTACAGTCAGTTATTCTTTAAATTAAAGTATAAAACATTTAATTTTAACTTTGAACGTACATTTCAGTTTGCCAGGGCCACAAACTGATTCGAAAAATTCCAGAAAAATAAATCTACCTATGTTTTGACGCTACGGTCCCAACAAAACTGATTTCGTCGAATTCTGAGATCATTTGAAAAATGGCCATTTTTTGGTCGATCCAATTTAACAGAAACTGACCAAACACATTTTCTTTTGCCACGCTCACATACTAGATTTAAAAATTATGAAATTTGAAACCTAGCAATAGTTTGTCATCCCGGACCCAACAAAAGTGGTTTCGTCGAATTCCGAGGTAGTATGCAAAATATCAATTTTCCAGGGCTATATATTCTATATAGCGACCATTCTGAAAATTCATTCGGCCATAACTTTTGATTCCCGTTATGAAACTTCGATTTTTCAGATTCGTCAGAAAGGTATTGATAAACAGATTTAGATATTTTATGTTTCGTTAAAATCCATTATATTCTCCACCCTGCACAGTCAGTCAAAGTTTGAATTCAAATTTTCAAACTGACTCACTATTTCTAATTCACTATTTTATTGAAATATTCTATTTCAATTGTTCAAATTCCTTTGAAATCACCAATTTAAAATTTTTAAATTGGCTCGTATTTTCCGGGTTATTACAATCTCCCCCACTTAAAACTTTTTGTCCTCGAAAAGGAAACAACAGTAAAGTAGGAAACAAAATGTAAATGCAAAGTGTTATAAAGGTACCTTGCACCGGAGTTAGTCAGAGATATCCACTCTGCATTTGGGGTAAGCTTGCTTAATGCTTTCCTCAGTTTCCCAAGTACAGTCTCTAGGATCACTGCCCCACTGCACTTTAACTAAATGAACCTTTTTGCTTCTTAGTTCTCTAGTTTCTTTGCCAACAATCATTAATGGCTCTCTTCTGAGTGCTAATTCTGGAGTTATGTCTATATCCTGTTGCGCTGCTTCTTCTACAACAAGATCTGGATCATGCACATGTCTTCTAAGTTGAGATACGTGAAATACATCATGCACTCCAGGCAACCAATCTGGTAATTGAACCCTATAAGCAAGAGTTCCAATTCGTTCGAGTATAGGAAAGGGACCAACAAATCTCGGTGCCAACTTCCCAGTTTTGCCAAATCTGATTACTCCTCTCATCAGAGAAACTTTCAAATAAACATGATCACCAACAGCAAATGTAAAATCTCTTCTTCTAGAATCTGCATAACTTTTCTGTCGGCTTTGCGCGGTTCTCAAACACTTTTTGATGAAGTTGACTTTATCTGATGCTTCTCTAATCATATCGGGCCCTAACACAAGTCTATTGCCAGGTTCTACCCAACATGCTGGAGATCTGCAGGGTCTGCCATATAATGCTTCAAATTGTGACATTTCCAAACTTGCTTGATAGCTATTGTTATATGAGAATTCTTCCAAATGTAAGTGATCTTCCCATGACCCACCAAAATCAATTATACAAGCCCGCAATAAATCTTCTAGAATTCTATTCACCCGCTCAGTTTGGCCATCTGTTTGAGGGTGATAAGCGGTGCTCATATTCAGTTTCATTCCCAATTCTGTCTGGAAAGCCTCCCAGAATTTGCTAGCAAATATCGGGTCTCTATCACTGACTATGCTGATGGGAATTCCATGCAGCTTAACGATTTCTTTGAAATATATCTGTGCTAGACTTTGAGCGGTTCTATTGGATCTTACAGGTATAAAATGGGCAGTCTTCGTGAAGCGATCTACGATTAACCAAATGCTGTCATTACCTTTCCTGGTTCGCGGCAAGCCATCTATGAAATCCATGGAAATCTGTTCCCATTTCCAACTTGGGACTTCCATCGGTTGCAACAATCCAGCTAGCTTCTGTTGGTCGCTCTTGACCAATTGACAAGTAGGGCATCTGCTAACATACAAAGAAATATCCCACTTCATTGCCTTCCACCAAAAAGTGCGTTTGATATCTTGGTATATTTTACTCACCCCAGGATGGATGCAAAATTTGGATTTATGGCATTCGTCTAGCACTTCTCTTCGAAGGTCTGGAATATTTGGGATGCAAATCCTATTATTTAACCTGAGAACCCCTTTATCGTCAATACGGAAACTCGTGGTTTCACCTTCCTTGACCCTCTGACTGATTCTCTGAATGAATTCATCGTCTTTTTGAAGGGCTGAAATCCTATCAATCAATCCAGGCGTAATTATAAGATTGGCAATGATTGCGGTTTTCCTACTAAGCGCATCCGCTACAACGTTAGCCTTCCCCGGCGTATACAGGATATCAAGATCATACGCTGCAAGAAATTCTAGCCAACGCTGCTGTCTCAGATTCAGATCTTTCTGGGTATATAAATACTTCAATGATTGATGATCAATGTGCAGTACAAATTTCTTGCCCAATAAATAATGCCTCCAGATTTTCAATTCAAAAACAATGGCTAGCAACTCAAGATCATGAGTCACATAATTCTTCTCATGTGGTTTCAGTTGGCGGCTTGCATAAGCGACTACTTGGCCTCTTTGCATTAACACTGCACCAAGACCTCTAATAGAAGCATCTGTCCAAACCATTAAATCCTGATTTCCATCAATAATAGTTAACACTGGAGCAGTGGTTAGTTTCAATTTCAATTACTGGAAAGCTTCTTCACAGTCGGAAGTCCACTTAAACTTCTCATGTTTCTTCTTGAGCTTCGTTAACGGACCGGATATCTTCGAAAAATCCTTAACGAACTTTCGATAATAACTAGCCAACCCCATAAAGTTTCTAACCTCTGTGGGAGTAGTGGGTTGTTTCCAGTCTTGAATCGCTGTTATTTTGCTTGGGTCTACAGAAATCCCTTTTTCTAACACGACATGGCCAAGAAACTTGACTTCTTCTTGTCAGAAGACACATTTAGAGAACTTGGCTTTGAAGACGTTCTTCCTTAAAATCTCCAATACTTGTTCTAAGTGTTTTTCATTCTCGGGTTTTGATTTGTAGTAGATTAAAATATCATCGATGAATACGAGGACAAATTTATTCAGAACTCCCCTGAACACTCTATTCATTAGATCGACAAAGTATGCTAGAGCGTTGCACAGGCCAAACGACATTACTAACCATTCATAAAATATGTCTGGACCTCTGAAAGCTGTCAAAGGAACACACTCTTCTGCTATCCTCAATTGATGAAAACCTGTAGCTAGGTCCATTCGGGAAAATACTTTCGCCCCATTCAATTGGTCTAGCAAATCATCGATGCGGGGTAATGGATACTTGTTTTTGAGCGTTTGTTTGTTGAGGTCTCGGTAATCAACGCATAATCGAAGAGTACCGTCTGACTTTGGGACAAACACAACAGCTGCACCCCAATTAGAAAAACTAGGTCTGATTAGACCCTTCCACAACAGTTGACGAGTTTGATCGCCTAATTCTTCTTTTTCCTTCGGCGTCATTCTGCGAATTGGATGTACCACTGGTCTGGCATTGGGAATTAGATCGATTCGGAATTCTATTTCTCTTTGCGGAGGTAAGTTTTCAACTTCTTCAAACACATCCGCATAGTTTCTAACAATCGGAATCTTTTCTATGGAAGTGGGGATAACTTCTAATGCTGACCAAAATTCTTCTCAATTCGGATTCGAACCATGACAGGGTACCGTAATATATCCAAGATTCGTTCGAATTTTAACGATTCTTTCTGCAAAATTTACCTCAGCTTCATATTTCGTTAACCAATCCAGCCCGAGAATGAAATCGAATTCGGGAAAATCCATAATGATCAAATTGAAAGAAAACTGGTATCGGGAGAAAGAAGTAGGCACCTTACAACACGAACTGAGGGTAATAGGATCCCCTATCGGGTTATGTACTTCCACCGAATCTTTAAGCTTTCTCTGTTTTAACTTTAATTTGTGCATTGTGTTTCTAGCAATAAAACTACACGACGCACCCATGTCAAACAATACAAAAAAAGGAATATTTTTAATTGTAAGGGTACCTCCCAAAACATCGGGTTTACCTGCTCCATCGGAAGTAGCTGGCGGGCTCAACCCGTCATACACGTGAGCTACTGTAGCTTTCTTCAGCAAAGGACAGTCTTTGACCAGATGATCGGTCTTGCGGCAATTAAAGCAGGAGCGAGGGTTCTGAGAACCCTGGCATGAACCTTGTGAATTTGTCTTCTGCCTCTTCGGGGCTGTGCACACATTAGAGTAGTGCCCCGCTTTGCCATAGTTAAAACAATTTCCTCTCGGCGACTTGCCAGTCTGAGGTTTTGAAGATGCTTCTTGGCTTGACTCGGCTTGATTCGCAGCAGGCTTGCGTTTGTTCCCGGCTTGGCTTCTAGCGCGATCCTGCTCCAGATGCCTATGGTCAAGGTCTTCGTAGTTGCATGTCATTTCCACCAGTTCGTTAAATTCCAGCTTGACATGGGCCATGGCTCTATCATGATACTGTCGCCTTAACCTAAGGATAAACCTCTTATTTTTTGACTTTGCAGTGGCGACGAGCTCCGGAGCATAGGGCGACAACAGTGTAAATTTATTTAGATAATCCTGCACGGAAAGATCCCCCTGCTGGAGGTTGGCGAAGTCATCGTGCATTCGTTCCAGTGCTTGTTCCGGGACATATTTCTCCTTGAAGAGTTATTTGAATCCATCCCATGTTCTTCCAGCTTCTCTATTCCCGGCGGTGAGAGATTCCCACCATAGTTCAGCTTGTTCCTGCATAAGCCAGGCGCCCATAATAGCTTTATCTTCCTCTCCAAGCCTTAGGCCTTCAAGAATTTTCTCGCATGTTTTGAGCCATGCAAGGGCCTCTATTACTGTGCCAGTTCCTGAGAAGGTCTTGCCTCCTAAGTTTTTGTATCTCTTAGCTACACGGTCCAGCTCGAAGTATTGAGCGGCCGGAGGTTGTATCAAAGGTCCTTCTTCAACTGGGGCTTCTCCCCTTCCTCGGCCTCGGCCGGCACGGCCTCCTCTAGCGGCGGCTGCTCTGGTAGCCATTTGTCAATTTTTGTATAAGCAAGGAAAGAGTCAGCTAACAGAAATGATAGTTTATTGCATAGTTAAGCAGAAAATTTACGAAAAGATTACGATGGACTGATCAAATTGTTTTAGCTATTCTGCTCGGCTCATTCTAGGACTTTACTAGTCCTATCTCTAATGAGCGACTTGCCTTAGAATACTACTGATTCTATTTTGACGAAGTGTTTAATGTGTTAGACTCCAGAACTAAGGTTAACCAAAGCTCTGATACCAGCTGTGACGATCCCAAAACCCCGTGACACGGTGTTAAGGATAATCATTGGAATATAAACATTAATCATCATTAGCAGATCACAGATAATAGCATAAACAGAAAATAGAATAATTTACACACATATGAAAGCGGCATCATATAGATATCATCACATCAGAGAAACACAGTACAGGATACAACTTAGTGCATAATGATACATAGTCAGTCACCATCGCCTGAGGCGGAATCATACATAAAGTGTACACAAAATAAATATCAGTCTACATCGCCAATGGCGGAATCATAATATAGATACAATAATGGAGGAGAAAGTCCAAGTCAGCACGGTGTAGTCAAGCCTCGCCATGAGCCAAAAGGTGCGTTAGAAACCTGTAACTAGGCTGCCCATGTGAAAATGAGGGCACCCGCGTTTGCAAGGTGAAACAAACTACGAGTCAGTCATGAGACTGGTATGAGAAATCTACTTAACTTATTAACAACAATAATAAGGCAAATCAAAGGACCACGCCACTTTCGCGGAACGGGTTTACTCCAATGAGTGCTAGTGCATGAAATAAAGTAAACGATTAAATCATCGCAATGCTTTTTATAAAATGAAGCCATTATAAGACTCAGGTCCCATCACACAATACAACGCAAGCCGGAGGATAGAGTTTTTACCTTATAATGGCCAAAAATGCTTCATACGAATAAAACAAAAGTGTTTGATATTATTACTAGTGCATATATGTTTCAAAAGCAAATTCAATCATAAATATCAATCCTAGGCGGCATAGCTGCCATCTACTATGTCGCCATACTAGTAATACAATCACGTCCGCATATTTCGTATTGGAAATTGGGTTCCTTCATGAGTCGAGGCAAGGGGCAAGCTCCTCTCCGATTCGAGACACTCTAGCAAATGTCCCAGGACCCCACTATGATCCTTGGAATCGGCTGGGCCGGTCCTCTCTTACTTTTGAGGATTAGTTATTCCTGAACACACGTTTCCCGATCCTTACAGACCTATAATCGAGGCGCCTCGCATTCCAACAACCACACAGGTGAAAAGTATATATAATGTTAGGGCTGGTAGGTCACTGACACCACCACAGCTAGAAAGAAACGTCGTGCTCTCTCAGCGGTCCGTCTCCCGTTTTTGACTCATACCGAGGTGTGAGGCTCGCGAATTCACGTCATACACAAAGCTACGTCACACAGACCATGCTTTGATCATCAACCACAAGACTTTGCTTTGCAACAGAAGCCTTGATCATATGCCACTTAGGCGTGCCACATAGGCAATCCACTCCATGCGACTGATTTCTATCAATACATAACCTCTGAGTTCGTACGTCTCAGAGAAGGGCATTAAGCAAGAGAATAAATTCTCCGCCGCCAAAAAGATATATATTTGACAGAGATCAATCAGCACAGAACAAAATCCAATGTCAGACACACAGTCCATTTACAAGTCCGTTCTGGGTCTGAACGAAACCGGAGGCACCAATTCCACGCATATCCATACAACCAACAGTATGTTTGGACAGCTACCACTTCAGCTCCTTCACTGTAGCTACTCCAATCACGAGCATCAGTAGCGCCCATCCATCCAATGTGAAGATTGTCGGTCTTCAACCGTCTTTGACTCTTCGACTTCTCAATGTCGATCGATTATTTGAAATGAGATGAACTCGGCCTTTCCAAATAAATTTATCCCATGGTTGGACTATTCAACATTCACATTTCAGTTCTTTAGTTATAATTTCCATGTTAAATACATTCAACCATCACATATCAAGCAAACACAAAAAAATTGGTTTATTTCCACTCTATATCGTCTATAGTATTTTATAACGATATATTGCCATTTTTATTTAATTTAAAACGGCCCTATTTAATTAAACGACGTTTCAGGTCGTGTCGATGCACTGGCGCTGCTTTTCACTAATTTTGTTTTACACATATCTGGAAATCTAACCGCTGGATCTTCATAAATTTTATATCATTAGGAAGGTCATTTCAAAACGAATCCAACGGTTTCAGTTTTGGGAAAATCCGACGGTCGGATCTTCCACACTAGTCATTTGAAGTTACGATTTCAATATACGAACTGCAGCGTCATTATTCGATTTAATTTTAATTATATATATATATATATATATATATATATAAATATAATCGTTTCTGGCGCTGTTTTTCTTCAGATTTGAATTAAACATTTCAGACAATCCAACCGTCGAATCTTCACAAAGTTGGTGTCGTTGGAAATATATTTCCAAGGCGAACCCAACGGTTGCGGTTTCGGGAAAATCCAATGGTCGGATCCCCCGCACTAGTCGTTTGAAATCATGGTTTCAAAACACGAACTGCACGGCCACGTTTCGTTTTAATTTTATTTATATTTATATATTTATATAAATATAGTTCATTCAAAAATTTCTATATCGTTTTCACTTCAAATTTTTCACTAACGCCTTTAAATTTTTGGAAAATTTCGCCATAACCTCCTTTGTACGGGAGGGGATGGGAAAATTCTCAAATAGCCACACGGGCGTCTCATGTCAAAAAGAAAAAGAAAAAGCCAAGCGGCTAGCCAACAGGCTCATAAAATCATCACCCAAACAAAACAGTAAATGTGTACCTATTTGTCGGGCACAAAATTTTATTCCTCTTCTCTAGCCCCTTTGCTATAACATGTTCAATAAATATGCATGTACATATATATACGATTTTTTTATCACTTATCATTTCCATTCAACTTCATATTTGATTTACTTTGGTTTAAAAACACCATTCATTCTAATGTTGCATGCATAGGCTAAAATCATATCGTTAGCTAATTAATGTACATTTCAACTCATGCACATTTATTTGAACTAGTGGCTATTTTTAACACTTCACATTTTAATGAAGATAATTTCGGCGAACTAAAATAGGTTTCAACACATGACTATTTTATTTAGTTCCTATGGATGTTAAAAATAATATTTCTTCACAAATATTTATTTCAACGTCCGCATATCTTTAGCATATCACATATATGATAAAAATGATATTTTTATCATTTAAAATATTCATTCGACAAATGGATGTTTTCAACACTTCATAGTTTCAATAAAAATGTAATTTTTATTGTTCGATCTTTTTATTCAACGCATGAACTTTTCCACTACACACACTTCTCAACACATGAGCATTTCCACACATGGATATTTTATTTATGTTGTTCATATAAGAAAGATGGAATTTTTATTGTTGAAACTATTTATATAAGGCGAATATTTTTTATACTTCATATATATTATAAAAATGTGAATTTTATTGTTTAAACACTTCATTCATTCGCAAATGAATTCAACTTTCACACATCACTTTTCAACACATGAACATCTCCACACATGGATATAGTTTCAACATATGACTATAATTTCAACGCATGAAAATAATTTCAACATATGAAAATAATTCTAACACATGAATATTATTCAAAATTTCGGCAGCATAACGGCAGGGTAGTTAAAACCGGCACCGTCCCTAGTACGGCTCCTCGCTCTACCTTAAAACCTCGCGGTTTTTGACAAATGGGATTCATGCATCTAATTCGCACGCAGGCAGCATGTTTTATTTTTATTTCCACAAATATTTCCAATTCATTTCAATCACCAATGGGTATTTTTCAACTACAACCAAACAATATCAACCACAAACAATTATTCAACCATTCGCATTTTTCATCCAATATTTCACACCAATTCACAACAATAAATATCGTCCATGGTTTGTGGACGAGGGGAGTATATATATATATATATATTATTTTAATTGCTATATTTCACTTGCATTTCAACACATATATCAATTATTCTATGCATGTAAAATTCATACTTCGCTTTTATAGCTTACACTACGCATGTACATGAGGTATACAGCACGTGTGTAATTTATATTTCACTTATATAATTTATACACGACATTTTTCCATTCAAATTCGTTTAATATAGATTTCTCACATTGGTTTTCGGAGTGCTAAAAATCGTTGATGATTCAGAAAAATCCGCGGCTTCTTCTATGTGGTAGAGAGCTTCCTTGCGGTCCCGATGTTTCATGTTTCATCGAATTTCGTCAACACACTAAAAAGATATGATTTTTCAAAGTGCAAACATCAAAAAGAACTCACCTTTCACGATGGTTCAAAACTAGGTTTTCGCGAGAACCGAGGCACGAGGGGATGATCGGCGGGTTGGACTTGGAAGAGGGAGGAGAGGGCTACAGGCACGCGGTGGTTGGAGGCGACTCGGTGGGGCCCAGAACTCGCGGCGGCGGCTGGAAGGTCGGGACTTTGGAGGGAGATATCTCGACGTAGGAGCAACGATAGGGGGAGCTCCTTATATAGATTTGAAGAGGGGAAGGAGAACTACAAAAAGTTGAACTAGGGGAGGGGCTGATTCGGGCTGTGGCGATCGGAAATCGCCAGGGAAGGGGAGGAAGCATTCCGTCATCGATGTCGGGGAGGGGGGGTTGGGGGTTTTCTGATATATTTTTTTATTTATGAACGGAGAAATATGATTGGTCGATGGTTTTATTAAATTTTTAAATAGTGTTTTCTCAAACGAACTCCTTTTCAAACCCAACGACTGTCGCCCCTAGCTAAATACCTCCATCCCAGACACAATGGGATATGTTTCGTTGGCCAATTCGACTGTTACAGTCAGTTATTCTTTAAATTAAAGTATAAAACATTTAATTTTAACTTTGAACGTACATTTCAGTTTGCCAGGGCCACAAACTGATTCGAAAAATTCCAGAAAAATAAATCTAGCCATGTTTTGATGCTACGGTCCCAACAAAACTTATTTCGTCGAATTCTGAGATCGTTTGAAAAATGGCCATTTTCTGGTCGATCCAATTTAACAGAAACTGACCAAACACATTTTCTTTTGCCACGCTCACATACTAGCTTCAAAAATTATGAAATTTGAAACCTAGCAATAGTTTGACATCCCGAACCTAACAAAAGTGGTTTCGTCGAATTCCGAGGTCGTATACAAAATATCAATTTTCCAGGGCTATATATTCTATATAGCGACCATTCTGAAAATTCATTCGGCCATAACTTTTGATTCCCATTATGAAACTTCGATTTTTCAGATTCGTTAGAAAGGTATTGATAAACAGATTTAGATATTTTTTGTTTCGCTAAAATCCGTTATATTCTCCACCCTGCACAGTCAGTCAAATTTTGAATTCAAATTTTCAAACTAACTCACTATTTCTAATTCACTATTTTATTGAAATATTCTATTTCGATTGTTCAAATTCCTTTGAAATCACCTATTTAAAAATTTTAAATTGGCTCGTATTTACCGGGTTATTACAAATCATTTGTTTAATTTCCCAATCCCAACCTATTCATCCCATGTGGAAAAACTGGTAATACTCCATATCTAACACCCACGGTGTTATTGGTAAATTTAATTCCATTTCACATTCAAATCTAATTAAAGATTTAACTATCGCCTGGAGTAAAAACTGGTGGTACTCCATTCTCGATAATTTCCCAAGTTTGATATTTAAATCATCACATTCACATTTCAATCTAATTAAAGATTTTTTAAAAATCTAGTTCAGTTATAATCTTCCAACAATCACGTTCAAAACATATTTTATAAGTTCGTTTTAAAAACGATTCCCACTTTCACTTCAATTCTAAATCAAAATTGAATACTCCTTATCATTATAATATTTAAATGGTAATATTTTCAAAATATCAAATTTTAAAATAATTTGCTTTTTGATATTCATTAAAAAATGAATAAAATCGATATAAATATAGTTTGCATTCAAATGGCGCAAATCTAAATAACACGGCTTCATATATTTCAATATTTTCGTGTCCGTCCAATATCGAACATCAAATTCACATTTTATTCCTTCATTGAATATTATTTTAAAATATTCGTTATTTTAAAATATTTCTTTATTTTAAAATATCCTTTCCTTTTGAATTGGGATCAAACCCAATCAATTATCATATAATGTTGTTTATATGGATTTCATACCCACATGTACCACAATAATGATATACAATTAACCATCATCCACAGTGCATTACACAACTGCATAAGTGTTAAATATAAATAATTAGTGCTTACAACAGTCTGTCAACCTATCGATTGACATACAACAAAACAATTGGGATTAGTGTACCAAATATCATTCCAATACCCATGTGGGGTTTCAACCATCAAATAATAATAATTATTTGTGCACTTGGGCGATGTGTAAAAATTAACGCCCCAATCGATATCACAAAAACAGGCGAGCATAAACAAGTCGTCCGACTTGTAAATGGATGTGTAAACTAATTTTTAACTATCCAATAAATATATAGAATTTTATAACTTTGCTTATAAAATTCTATACAATGCCTAAATAATTTTATTCGTCGCAGTTATAAACTAAAAATAATATTTTTAATGAAGTAGTATTTATTCCATAACATACCCAATTTATATATCTCATATATATGTTAAAAATAATATTTTTAACTAGCTATTAATTTTTTAACACATTTAAAAAAAATTCGATAGCATAACGACGCGATATTAAAACTGGAATAAGGTCTAGGCTTATCCCTCGCCTAATACTAGCTCGCGCCATACACAAACCAATTCCAATCAATTCACAATCAATCCACAACCAATTTTACAATCAACATCTAAATTTCAACAATACAATCCAAATCAAACAACATGGTCTGTACAATAAATAGTGTCGGGGCTTCTAATCCCAGTCTGTGACCTAAAATATATTTAGGTATAAAATAAATTTAGTGAGAAGGAGTTCTCACCTTTGGTTTCCTGCAACATCCTGTAATTTTAAATATTAAAGTTAACAAATTAAAGAATACTTAATTTTAAATGTTGGAATTAAGGGAAACGGGTTGCGCCATTGCGTTCATCTCGGAATTCTACTTGAGATAGAGTCTGAGTTTGTGTGAATTGGACTTCGTATGAAGAAGTTATGGCCTTCCGAAGTTTCGGAAATTTATTAAATTAAAGACAGCTCAGGTTAAGGAATTCAAAAATTGAATTCAAAACAGGGACCAGGTCGACCATGGGGTCGACCCTAGTGTCGACCTCCCCTATACAGGTCGACCTTATTGTCGACCTGGGGGTCGACCTGCCCCCTCTTTGGCCGATCAGAAATATGACGACTTTTTGACTCAGTGCTAAGTGATAAGGGCTTAGGTGTCATTCTATCTTGACTGGATGGTCTTGATTGATTCTAGGTTAATCTGATGGCTCTTAATTAATAAATCTTCTATAAAAACACCCCTAAACTCTCAACCCAAATCACACAAATTCATAACAAGAGCCGCCATGCCGTCAATGGAGAACCTAGAGTAGCCGCCATACACTTTCAAACCTAAAGCAAGATAGAGGCTTGAATCAAAATCTAATCAAATCTAAATAACAACTAAGCCTACATTAAAGGCAAGCAATTCAGTTTCAGAATACTGATCCTAGAAAGACAAGACTATTCTTTTTAATTATGAGTATTATAGCTTTCACAAAATAATTCATTAATTTAAGTATGATAAGATATAATCGAGATTATGCGAATATGATTTTGCATGATGTGATGTAAATTATATGTATGTTTGTGGTGTTGGATCATATGTTAGTTCTTATGTGAATTTTATGCAAATTGAATCATATATCTTATGCAAGTTGAATCATATATCTTATGCAAGTTGAATCATATATCCTATGTAAGTTTGTGATGATTGGATCTTATATACATGTATGAATCTTATGCATGTTTAGGTTGTTAAAATATATGTGAAATATGTACATGCATATGCTAGTTTATGTGACATTAATCTACATGTTTAGATCTATATGCAAGATTACACCTTTATGTTTAGATCTATATGCAAGATTACACTTTTATGTTTAGATCTATATGCAAGATTACACCTTTATGTTTAGATCCATATGCAAGTTCACACCTTTATGTTTGGATCCATATGAAAGTTCACACCTTTATGTTTGGATCTATAGCAGTACATAAGTTATGCAAGTTTATGCCCATTACCTATGCTAGTTTCCTATCATATGCTAGTTTGAATGAAATTCATATGCAAGTTTATGTCATGATCCTTAGATCTAATTTATGTGTTATGTGATGTTGTTTTTCATTTTATAAGTTAGGCTATTTGCGAGTCTAACATATGTCATATGAAAACGTACAAATAGCGTGGGGATGATGGGATAATATTGAATATACATAAATTGTGAATTGGCATAAAATTGCCTTAAAAAGGCATATAATTAATTTGAGGCATTAATTGGCATAATTGGTATTTATGGACATAATTTTGAGAGACAATTATGGACAAATAAATTTGGAATTTATTGAAAATTTGAATAGAGATATTAATCCAATTTGGGGTTAAATAAAGATGTGTAACAATTAACCGCCTAAGACACGAGGTTAGACTCTTTTGTGGTGTAAGACTGCCCGGACCCGCCCGGCAAATCCGGCAGCCACAAATGCCAGTCTAATGTGAGAGGTCAAAGGAACAAATTAATTGCATAACAATTGTAAAGACACGAGGTTAGGCTCCTTTGTGGTATAAGACTGCCTGGACCCGCCCGGCAAATCCAGCAACTGCAAATGCCAGTCTAATGTGGGAGGTCTTTACAAGGTTACGGTTCTAATGAATTAAGTAACACTTAACCAGATAAACATGTGGTGGGACATGGGGGTTTAAGTTGGTGCCTTGGGTGGCATGTGAAATACGATTAGATGCACTTAACCAAGATTGAAACATGTAAGAAGACATGAATAAGAATGGGGTTAAGTGGGGAAACCTTAGTGGGGACCAAGCATAGGTGGAAGGTTTGTGTCAAGCATGGGGGCCCTTTTCAAACCAGTAACTCATTAAGTATCTTTCTGAGCTCGACCCAAGTCGAGGACGGGACACGCTTACTGGATTTGATTGTAAGAGGTCAAAACGGGTTAGCGGTGGCAGCTCAAGTCCAACGGGGTCATGTGCGTGCGTGGGCTCGGGCTGGTAGGGAAGACGTTGTTGCATCGTGTAGATATAAGTCGTGCATCTTTGGTGGTATTGGGTTTCCACTTTGGGGAGTGATACACCCCACTGTGGGACCAACATGGGTATCTACGAGTTAGGGAGAAGATCGAATGGGGGTAGTGGGTACAACTAGTGGAGATAGGGGCAGACGGCACCTATGATGGCAGCTAGGGGTACACAAAATTACCATTATCATTATTGAGTTCTGTAGGCGGGATCAACTTTTAGGGTGACTAGTTGTGGTGCAGTATAGTAATTATCCTATAGTGATTAGGAATAAGATTAACGCTAGAATATTTCTCTTATTTTCTTTGTCATGCCCACTTGTTTCATGGTAATATCTTATCTTACCAGTTTACGCCTTATCCTAGTTACTTTAATAATTATATTTTTAAAGTTATTATGCTCTCCAGACTTTATGTCTGACCCCCTTGTTTTCGCCTCTTTTCTTCCTTTTCTCCCCCTAGGCTCTCAGGGTGGGACTAGTACTAGTGGAGCTTGATCTTGGATCTCTTTCTCTCTCTTTTTGAAGTGCTTGGATTGCTGAAAGTAAAGTTCAGCTCATCTCTTTTATGGCTGCTTGTGTTGGGGTTTATGCCTTTTATTTTATGTACTCTGGAACAATTTATCAATATGGATATAAAGTGTACTTGGTTTATGACGTTCTTGTAATCAAACTATTTCTCCGCTACAATAAAAGTTGTTTTAATTATTTTTTCAAGTACCATTATTTATATCTGCCTTGTTATATTCTGTTCTATACACTAAATACGCTCCATGGAAGTTAATGCATTCCCTTTGTGAGTGACATTAATGGAAGTGGGGTGTTACACGTAGTATCAGAGCTGATGGTTACCAGATCAGATATGAATTTTGAAAAACTATTTTTCAAAAATCATTTTATAAAGAAATACTTTCAAAAGTATGCTTTAAGGAAAGTATTTTCAAGAGAAACATAAACCCCCAAGAGCCATATATCTTTCTTTCGAATTCTCCGTTTTGAATCTCTTCATTTTCTTTTCAGCATATCTGGAATTCCCGAGATACCCGAAGGGATACCGATAACATGATGGTTTAGAAGGTATCTGGAAGCTAGGGCCAATGTCGTAGGCCCAGCAAATGCTCCTCCTCCTCCCCCTCCTCCTCCACCCCCTCCTCCTCCTCCTCCCCATGTTGATACTTTTGCAAAGATATGCAAAGATTTTAGGGCAATGGGCGGAAAACCTTTTCATGGATCAGAGACGTTTGTGGAAGCTCGAAATTGGCTTAAGGAGGTAGAAAATCTATTTGGTATTTTTGAGGTGGAAGATGGAAGAAAGGTCCAATTGGCTGCTTGGTTAATGAAGGACGAAGAATCGTTTTGGTGGGAAGTCACGAACGGAGAGCGTCTGGTGGAGACATGGATGGATTTCAAGCATAGGTTCGAAATGAAATTTCTCTCACGAGTAGAAGAAAACTTATACATAGAAAGGTTCTTAGCATTGAAGCAAGGGGATTTATCAGTAAATGAGTACGTCAACAAGTTCAATCAGTTGGCGAGATTTGGCTTGGAATTGGTAAACACACCTGAGAAGAAGGCCCCGAGGTTCGTTAAAGGTTTGAATGAGCTGCTACATGGGTTGGCAATGACCCACATTCCGATGGGGGCTACCTTTGAGAAACTGGTTGACATGGCGCTTATGCATGAGGAATAGAAAGGTGCGAATGCTAATAAGGCACCGAAGAAGAAAGGAGACTAGAAGAATCCACAATAGCAAAACAAGAAAGGCGGGAAGGACAATAATAGCAGGGGAAAGAAAAAGTGCTTTAATTGTGGGACACCAGGCCATCTGAGCAAGGACTGTAGGAAAAATAAGAAGACTGGCTGTTTCCACTGTGGAGAGGCAGGACATCTAGTTAAAGACTTCCCAAGGAAACTTGGGCAAGGGCAAAGAGCAGGGTCCACTTATGGAGGGCAGCTTCAGGCTCTCATCGCACCAGGGCAAGCAAGAGGGCAGATTCAGGCTCTCATGGCACCAGGACAGGAGAGAGGTAGAAACATTTACATTGAAAGTTTAGCTTTTCTGTTTGATCATCTTGTTCGTACTTTGTCTGACTCTAGCGCTTCACACTCATTTGTGTTGCTTCGTTAGTTGAAACACTGCACCTAAATACTAGTCTAGTTACGGATCCCATAGTAATCTCAAATCCTATTGGTGGTTCGGCTCATCTTTCTATGATTTGTCGGGATTTGAGAGTGTCTACCTTAGGCGTTGGGTTTGAATGCAACGCCTTTGTTCTTGGTTTCATGGGCTACGTCTTGATTCTAGGTATGGATTGGCTAACGAGATATGGTGCCATCCTAGATTGTGAAAGAATGGTAGTAAGATTGTTGACTCATTGTGGAAAGACCCTTGATAATTCTTGTGACCCTAGAGGTCCGGTAATGCTTAGCAACCTAGAATCTCTTGACGCATCCAATGATGATTTGAAATCTGTTCGTGTGGTCCGTGAAATAGTGAACGTCTTCGATGAGATTCAAGGTTTACCCCTGAGGCGTGAGATAGACTTTCGAATATATTTAGTATATAATGCAAAGCCAGTTGCATTGCCAGTGCGCCACATGGATCCGAGAGAGAGAAGAGAACTCAGTAAGCAAGTGAAAGAATTGCTTGAGAAGGGGTTCATAAGAATAAGTATTTCGGAGTGGGGTGCTCTAGTCGTTTTTGCTACGAAAGATGAAGGTTCACTTAGATTTTGCGTGGATTATAGAGAGATGAATAAGCTAACAAAGAAGAACCGACACCCATTGCCGAGGATAGATGATTTATTCGATCAGTTGGTGGGTGCTTCGGTTTTCTCGCAACTAGATTTGGCTACAGGGTTTCATTAGCTAAGGGTGGTTGAAGATAGCATCGGTAAGACTGCATTTAGAAATCCTGATGGTTTCTTTGAGTGGCTCGTCATGCCTTTTGGTTTGACGAAGGCACCCACATAATTTGTGGACTTAATGAGTAGGGTGTTTAGGGTGATTCTAAACAAGTTTGTGGTAGTCTTTGTAAACGATATTCTGGTTTTCTCTAAAAAAGAAGAAGAGCATGCCCTACATCTTAGGGAAGTCTTGGAGACCCTATGAGCGCATCAACTTAAAGCTAAGTTCTCCAAGTGCCATTTTTGGAGAAAAGAAGTGAGGTTCTTAGGACACGTGGTCTCTAAGGAAGGGATAGTTGTGGATCCCGCCAAGTTAGTTGCAATCCAAAATATGAAAACTCCTAAGAACGCAACAAAAGTAAGAAGCTTTTTAGGGCTGGCTGGTTATTATAGGAAGTTCATTAAGGACTTCGCGAAGATATCAGCCCCTCTCACTCGATTAACGTAGAAGAATTTGACTTTTACTTGGAGCATTGACTGTGACGAAGCTTTCCAACGTCTGAAGAGGGCTTTGACAACAGCATCAGTTTTAGTTTTGCCAGACGAGAGTAAGACATTCACTGTATATACCGATGCTTGCGGGACAGGGCTTGGCGCAGTTTTAATGCAAGAGGGAAGGGTGATATGCTATGGTGGAAGACAGTTGAAAGCCCACGAGAAAAATTACCCTACCCACGACTTAGAGTTGGCAGCCATAGTTTTTGCGCTTAAGTCATGGCGTCATTATTTGCTTGGCGAGAGGTTTGAGTTGCATACAGACCATAAGTCGCTAAAGTAATTATTCTCTGAGAAGGACCTAAACTTGAGGCAACAAAGATGGATTGAGTTTTTGGCATCCTACCATTTTGAGATCGCATATACCCCTGGCAAGGGTAACGTTGTAGCCGACGCCTTAAGTAGAAAGAATTTAACTTTAAGTCCTTTGTTTATAGAGCGGCAGAGTTTGGAGTATATATCTTCCTTTGACTTCAGACCCTCTGTCGATTATGTACCCGGATTATTGGCATCATTAGAGGTGCAACCTACACTTTTGGGTCGAGTTGGAGAGGCACAGCGAAATGACCCACAATTGGTTGAAATAGTAGGCAAGCTTATAGGAGGGGAGTCCACGAGTCATCTTGATAGATATGCTATAGATGATAGAGGTCGGGTACGTAGAGATGGAAGACTTTGCATATCACAAGATGAGAGTTTGAAGAAGGCAATTCTTGAAGACTCACATCGCTCTAAGATGACCATACACCGCCGTGGTGATAAGATGTATAGGGATATGAAGCGAGTTTTATTTTGGGCCGGAATGAAGAAGGACGTGGCCGAGTTAGTTGCTAGATGCTTAGTGTGCCAACAAGTCAAGGCGGAGCAAAAGGAGCCTGGAGGTTTGCTCCATCCCTTAGAGATTCCGCTATGGAAATGGGAAAGTGTTTCCATGGATTTTGTAGATGGGTTACCAAGATCAAGGAAGGGTATTACAGGGATTTGGGTAATTGTAGACCAACATATTAAAAGTGCTCATTTTATTCCCGTTAAAAGTAGAAGGACCGCTGCATGGTTAACATCCGTTTACCTTCGAGAGATAGTCTGTTTGCACGGCATACCCTCTAGCATTGTGAGCGATAGAGATCCCATTTTCATGAGCGAATTTTGGAGAAGCTTACAATAGGCGGTTGGGACACAGTTCTGGTTAAGTACCGCTTTCCACCCTCAGACGGACGGCCAGACCGAGAGAGTAAATCGGATTCTAGAAGACCTTCTAAGGCTATGCATCCTAGACTTTGAAGGAACATGTTAAGAGCACCTACCACTAGTAGAGTTCTCCTACAACAATAGTTTTCAGGCTAGCATTGGCATGACACCTTTTGAGGCTCTATATGGACGACCATGCCGATCACCTACATGTTGGTGGGAATCCACGGACAAGGTTTTGCTCGGACCCAACATGATTAGGGAGACTTCGGAGAAGATAGACCTGATTCGACGGCGAATGAAGACGGCGCAGGACCGACAGAAGTCATATGCTGATAGGAGACGAACTGATCTTGAGTTCAATGTTGGGGACATGGTTTTTGTTAAGGTGTCACCGTTGAAAAACGTAGTCCTCTTTGGATCAGTAGGGAAGTTGGCACCAAGGTTCGTAGGACCCTTTCCAATTACAGAGAGGATTGGGCAGATGGCGTATAGAGTAAAGTTACCAGAGAAGCTTAGTGGAGTTCATGACGTGTTTCACGTTTCGCATTTGCGTAAGTTTTTGCAAGATACGGCGGAAGTGGTAGAGCCGAGCATGCTCGAATAAGTGGAAGTAGAGCGCAATGCCACGATCAGACGAGCTCCTACACGCATTCTTAGATCGGAGGTCAAAAAGCTTTGCAACAAAGTTGTCAAGGTCAGAGTGCAATGGGGAGATGATCAAAGAAACGCGACTTCGGAGACGGAAGATAAGATGCGTACGCTGTACCCTTTCCATTTTAGGGTATATTTTATTTTCTCCTTTTTCTACCGCTTTGTTGATACTTATCCTATCTTTTAGTATTATCTTTGCGATAACTTCTTCGATCTTTAGTTAGGAAGAACCCTATGGTTGCAAACATGTGTTTGAGACTTGTTATGTTTGATGGATGCATGTGGTTGCTAGTGGTTGCCCGTGGATGCATGTACACACATATTAGGCACTAGATCGTCTCAATCACCTTCATGTTGCATATAAATGTGTGTGCATACTTAAGTTAATGGATGTATAATGGTTGTGTTATCATATGGATGCTGCATTTAGATAAATGGTCGTGCACACATGTAGAAATAATATGTATCGATAGGATTCTTTCGCATACATAATGGACGCATGGCACTATCATGATTTGCATTAAGGTGGTCAACTGAATCAGTACCGCCTGAATTTGCATTAGATAAGGAACATATACACACACTTCTTGCATATGTTCATACAGCATTAGAAATCTTGTAAGGACAATGGATGCCTGTGATTGATGGTTGAGTAGATGAATGATTGGATGTTATGATATGCATTCTCCTTAACATGGAGATTTCGGGGGCGAAACCCTTTAAGGAGGGGAGAGTGTAACACCCCATAATTTTAAATATTAAAGTTAACAAATTAAAGAAAACTTAATTTCAAATGTGGGAATTAAGGGAAACGGGTTGCGCCATAGCGTTCGTCTCGGAATTCTGCTTGAGATAGAGTCCGAGTTTATGTGAATTGGACTTCTTATGAAGAAGTTATGGCCTTCCGAATTTTCAGAAATTTATTAAATTAAAAAGAGCTCAGGTTCAGGAATTCAAAATTTGAATTCAACACAGGGACCAGGTCGACCAGTGGGTCGACCCTAGTGTCGACCTCCCCTATACAGGTTGACCTTAGTGTCGACCTGGGGGTCGACCTGCCACCCCTCCCCCCTCCCTGGGCAGATTTGAAAGATGATGACTTTTTGACTCAGTGCTGAGTCATTAGGGCTGAGGTGTCATTCTATCTTGACTGGATGGTCTTGATTGATTCTAGGTTAATCTGACCGTTCTTAATCAATTAATCTTCTATAAAAAAAACACCCTTGAACTCTCAACCCTAATCACAAAAATTCATAATAAGAGCCGCCATGCCGTCAATGGAGAACCTAGAGTAGCCGCCATACACTTTCAACCCTAAAGTAAGATAGAGGCTTGAATCAAAATCTAATCAAATCTAAATAACAACTATGTCTACATCAAAGGCGAGAAATTTAGTTTCAGAGTACTGATCCCAGAAAGACAAGACTATTCTTTTTAATTGTGAGTATGATAACTTTCACAAAATAATTCATTAATTTAATTAAGATAAGATATAATCGGGATTATGAGAATATGATTTTGAATCATGTGATGTAAATTATATGTAAATTTGTGGTGTTGGATCATATATTAGTTCTTATGTGAATTTTATGCAAGTTGAATCGTATATCTTATGCAAGTTGAATCATATATCTTATGCAAGTTGAATCATATGTCCTATGTAAGTTTGTGATGATTGGATCATATATACATGTTTGAATCTTGTGCAAGTTTGGGTTTTTAAAATATATGTGAAACATGTATATGATATGCTAGTTTATGTGACATTAATCTACATGTTTAGATCTATATGCAAGATTACACCTTTATGTTTAGATCTATATGCAAGATTACACCTTTATGTTTAGATCCATATGCAAGTTCACACCTTTATGTTTGGATCCATATGCAAGTTCACACCTTTATGTTTGGATCTAGAGCAGTACATAAGTTATGCAAGTTAATGCCCATTACCTATGCTAGTTTCCTATCATATGCTAGTTTGAATGAAATTCATATGAAAGTTTATGTCATGATCCTTAGATCTAATTTATGTGTTATGTGATGTTGTTTTTCTTTTTATAAGTTAGACTATTTGCAAGTCTAACATATGTCATATGAAAACGTACGAATAGCATGGGGATGATGGGATAATATTGAATATACATAAATTGTGAATTGGTATAAAATTGCCTTAAAAAGACATATAATTAATTTGAGACATTAATTGGCATAATTGGTATTTATTGAGATAGTTTTGAGGGACAGTTATGGACCTAAATAAATTTGGAATTTATTGACAAATTTGAATAGGGATATTAATCCAATTTGGGGTTAAATAAAGATGTGTAATAATTAACCGCCTAAGACACGAGGTTAGACTCTTTTGTGGTGTAAGACTGCCCGGACCCGCCCGGCAAATCCAGCAGCCACAAATGTCAGTCTAATGTGAGAGGTCAAAGGCACGAATTAAATGCATAACAATTGTAAAGACACGAGGTTAGGCTTGTTTGCGGTATAAGACTGCCCGGACCCACCCGGCAAATCCAGCAACCGCAAATGCCAGTCTAATGTGGGAGGTCTTTACAAGGTTACGGTTCTAATGAATTATGTAACACAACTAGATAAACATGTGGTGGGACAAGGGGGGTTAAGTGAGCGCCTTGGGTGGCATGTGAAATACGATTAGATGCACTTAACCAAGATTGAAACATGTAAGAAGACATGAATAAGAATGGGGTTAAGTGGGGAAACCTTAGTGGGGACCAAGCATAGGTGGAAGGCTTGTGCCAAGCATGGGTTCCCTTTTCAAACCAGTAACCCATTAAGTATCTTTGTGAGCTCGACCCAAGTCGAGGACGGGACACGCGTACAAGATTTGATTGTAAGAGGTCAAAACGGGTTAGCGGTGGCAACGCATGTCAAACGGGGTCATGTGCATGCATGGGCCCGGGCTGGTAGATAAGATGTTGTTGCATCATGTAGATATAATCCGTGCATCTTTGGTGGTATCGGGTTACCACTTTGGGGAGTGATACACCCCACTGTGGGACCAGCACGGGTATCTACGAGTTAGGAAGCCGATCGAATGGGGTTAGTGGGTACAACTAGTGGAGATAGGGGCAGACGGCACCTATGAAGGCAGTTAGGGGTACATGAAACTACCATTATCATTATTAAGTTCTGTAGGCGGGATCAACTTTTAGGGTGACTAGTGGTGGTGCAGTATAGTAACTATCCTATAGTGATTAGGAACGAGATTAACGCCAGAATATTCCTCTTATTTGCTTTGTCATGCCGCTTGTTTCATGGTCATATCTTATCTTACCGGTTTATGCCTTATCCTAGTTACTTTAATAATTATATTGTTGAAGTTATTATGCTCGCCAGACTTTATGTCTGACCCCTTGTTTTCGCCTCTTTTTTTCCTTTTCTCCGCCCGGTTCTCAGGGTGGGACTAGACTAGTGGAGCTTGATCTTGGATCTCTTTCACACTCTTTTGGAAGTGCTTGGATTGCTGAAAGTAAAGTTCATCTCATCTCTTTTATGGCTACTTGTGTTGGGGTTTATGCTTTTTATTTTATGTACTCTGAAACAATTTATCAAGATGGATATTAAGTGTACTTGGTTTATGAAGTTATTGTAATCAAACTATTTCTCCGCTACAATAAAAGTTGTTTTAATTTTTTTTTTCAAGTACCATTATTTAAATCTGTCTTATTATATTCTGTTCTATACACTAAATATGCTCCATGGAAGTTAATGCATTCCCTTTGTGAGTGACATTAATGGAAGTGGGGTGTTACATTTCCACTCTGTTATTCTTTATTGGATGGTTTGGATTCCGTTTGCTTCCGGTCTGTTCATCACAATCTGTTTCACGCAGTTTATATTAAAAAAAAATCACATTTTTAATAAAAATTATTTCCTAGCTTGATTATTTTATTAATAATATACATACGATAAAAATCATATTTTTGTCTTTCTAAAAATTATTTCATACATACGATAAAAATCATAATTTAACCTAACTAAAAATAATTTCATATATACGATAAAAATCATATTTTTATATAACTAAAAAACATATTTTTATGTAACTAAAAATCATATTTTTATATAACTAAAAATCATATTTTTATATAACTAAAAATCATATTTTTATATAAGAATAAAAATCATAAAAACTTACATATTTTTCTTGGGTTTCGATCGCCAGAGGGAGACAGAAAAAAATCGATGAAGAAGCAACTCAAAGCACTTGAGCTTCTATTCGGAGGACGGCTGGCTTGGTTCTATGAGCCTGAACTGAGGGGCGCTCAGGTGAATAAGGAGAGGAAGTGGGCTGCTCACGGTGAAATTGAGAAAGGGGGTCTGCGATTGGTGGGGGTGCTCGTTTCTTCGATCGGCGGCGGAGATGGAAGGCTGGGGCGGGGTAGCGGCGCGGCGATGGCATTGGCAAGGCGGCGGGCGATGCTGATGAAAGGGCGACGGTGATTTGGAGAAAAGGGAGGTGCGAGATTTCTTTTTTTTATGATTTGTCTATGGGTTCTTATTTTAGGGTTTGCCAAATAAAGGGGGTTATACATATTATATTATTATTATTTATTTAATTCACTTTAATTTTCTCCAAAAAGTCACTTTTTCATTTGAACTCCAAATCGAGCCTAGCAAAACACCGCCATTTCGAACACAATGGGGTATGTCCCATAAACCAATCGACTATTACGATCAGTTTTCATCAAAATTAACATATTAATTAATATAACATTCAAAATTGAATTCAACGTACATTTTAATTTACCAGGGATATATACTAACCCCAAAAATTCAAGAAAAATACATCTAGCTATTTTGACGATACGGTCATAACAAAACTAATTTTGTCGAATTTGGGGACCATTTGAAAAATGATCATTTTCCAGTCGATTAAATTCAAACTGAAGTTACCAAGCGTGTTTTCTTTTGCCACACTCAAATATTAATTCCAAAAATTATGAAAATTGTTATCTCGCAATATGTTGACATTCTGGATCCAACAAAAGTGGTTTCATAAAAAACGGAGGTCGTTTGCAAAATGGCTATTTTTAAGGGCTATATATTATATAAAATATATACAAGTTCCATAACTACTATTTTAAATTTTAAACTGGACATAACTTTTAATTTATATTATCAAATCTAGATTTTTCACATTCGTTAGAAAGATATTATTAAACAGATTCAAATATTTCTGGTTTTACTGAAGTCTGGTTTATTTTGAATCCTGTACATTCAATTGAAATTTAAAATCGAAATTTCAAACTACCGTGCCATTTCAGGCTTGTTTTATAATTAAAATAAATTTATACGTTCTAACTTCAATTTAAATAAATTTAAAGTTGTTATTATTTAAAATAAACCATTTTAAATATTCAAATCTGGGTTATTACCATCTCCCCACTTAAAATCTTTTTGTCCTCGAAAAGGAACAGAGCTAAAAGTTGTTTAACTAACCAACTCAACTTTTATTCTGGCTTTCATTCTTTAAATTTTCAGTTTTTAAGAATTTTCTAATTTCTCAAAAATTTGGCTAACACCCTAAATTTCGAAAAATTTCGCCATAACCTCCTTTGCACGAGGAACCTTTAAAACCGCGACTTGCCTCACTGGTAAATCATCAATCCAAAAGAAAAAGAAAAAGAAAAAGCCAACTGGCTCATAAAATCATCAAAATCAAATAAATTAGTAAACATGTACCTATTTGTCGGGCATACAATTTTATTCCTCTTCTTAACTTCCTTGCTCTGACCAGTTCACACATATATACGCACATGTATGCAATTCCAACCAATTTTCAATTCAGTTCAATATTTTGATTCAACTTGGCTAAATTGACCTTTCACTTACATATTGGTTTCAACATTTTAATTAGTAAAACTAATTATCATACAACACAACCAGCAATCATTTTGTGAATTAAATTTCCAAAGCATATAACTTTTGTGTATGTATTCAAAAAATCATATTTTTAGAGTCAAATCACAAATATTAACCCTATCTAGTTTTGGTTCTCACACCAGTCAATTGGAAACATATAGATATGCCACCTTCAAAACTCGAAAATAGACTCTGATGATGAGGCCTCATCACTAGAATCATCTCTGGGCAACTAGAGTGTGATTCTATATCCATCTGGAATATTCGAGACTTCGTACACACGCCAGCTAGGCATATATTCAAAATTTTCATATACCCGATAGTCCAAACCCAAAATAAATAAATATTCAAATACGTATAATAAGATTTAAATTTTCAAAACAAAATTGGTTTTCATTTTTATTTTTAAAAATAACACTCGTTAAAACTCATTCTAGGATACTACTGATCCCATCTCTAACGAGTCATTCTCATTGGATATTACTAATCCAATCTCTGATGAATTCTTTCGTTCGGTTCTAATGCGCCTTGTTCTCGAGCTCTGTAAACCAAAACTCTGATACCAAGATGAAACGACCCAAATCCGCCCTTACGGGAAAGCCCGGATTGAGTTGAGAACACGACAATCAGAACACGAACAGAAGAACATTTCATTGTTGTTACAACAATTTACATCGAAGTACAAGAAATACACGGATACAGAGCTTTTCGAATATAGCTCCATCTGTAAATTTAGGATCCTAGGAAAAGAAATATATGTGAAAACCAGAACTACTAGCTCCCGTATGGAAAATATGGGCACCTAGAGTTTAGGTTAGAACAATAAATTCCAGGTCAGTCATGGGACTGGTGTGAGAACTAAAACAGTTATTTAAAACTTTACTTTAGAAATAAAGTAAATCAAGGGACCACGCCGTATAACACGGAACGGGTTTCCTCCCAAGAATACAGTGCATAAAACAAACAGCGCAATGCTTTTTGGAAAAATGAAGCTATTATAAGATTCAGGCCCCATCACACGATGCAACGCAAGACAAAGGATAAAGTTTTACCTTGTAATAGCCAAACATGCTTGGTACGTTTAAAACAAATCATTTTGATATTACTATAAGTGTATAGTGTCAAAATCAACTTCAAATATAAATGTATCAATCATAGATGGCATAGTATCCCATACAACTGTGTCGCTATGTAGGTTTACAATCAAAACCACACAATGTCGTATTGGAAGTTGGATTTCCATCATGAACCAAGGCAAGGGATCGTCCTTACCGAATTCGAGACAATCTAGCCTACCATGTCTCAGGATCAGTCGCAACTGCACCTTGGATCTTCAGTGTCAGTCCTCTCTTACATTTGAGGATTAGTAATTCCTGAACAATACGTTTCCCTACCCTATGGGGTGTAAGTCTGGTCAGTATGTCACATCCATCCGTTGGCCCCGTTGTGACCAATATATCCGAGGTATCTCGCTTTCCATCATCCACATAAGTAAAAATATCTGTGCTCCATACCATGACACCGCTCCTAGCTAGAAATAATTGCATGTCTTGGCTCCATACCACTCCTAGCTAGAAAGAAACCCTACATTGTCTCGAATTCGATTAGGACGATCCAAGGGTAAACCCGGTCTTTCCGAATAACTCGCGTATTTTGTAATCAATAATCAAGTGCTATAAAAACACATCATAGGCCTCATTCCAATTCTAAATATTCCTTTATTCAAATATTCATATCCTTTGGGAAAAGTTCCCATTAATTTTATCAAATATAAATTCTTTTAAATTTATACTTTAATCTTCCTTTGGATATCAATTCTAAACCAAATTAAGGTTTATAAACTAATCGGGATTATCGAGCCTTACCAAAGTAATCATTTGTTTAATTTCCCAATCCCAACCCATTCATCCCATGAGGCAAAACTGGTAATACACCATATCTAACCCCTACGGTGTTATCGGTAAATTTAATTACCATTTCACATTCAATCTAATTAAAGATTTAACTATTGCCTGGAGTAAAAACTGGTGGTACTTCATTATAGATCATTTCCAAATTTTGATAATTTAAATTATCATATTCACATTTTAATCTAATTAAAGATTTATTAAAACTCTAGTTCAGTTTTAATCTTCCAACAATCATTCCTAGTGATTATTTAACTTTAGGAAATCAAACATGCCGCATTGACAATCTACACCGTACCATTGATTTCTATCGATATATAACCTCTAAGCTCATACGTCTCAGAGAAGGGTGTTAAGTAAGAGAATAAGTTCTCCGCCACCAAACAGATATATATTTAGCAGAGATCAACAATACAGTTCGAAATACAATGTTAGACATGTAATGCTGACTTTAACTGGGTTAAAGAACAATGTCATTTAAAACATGGTTCACAATAAACCCAAAACCATATTCCATTAATGATGGAATCTTCATGGAATACAAATCAATATATAATCCATATCAATTTTCGTATCCGACTAATAATATGAATGGAATAACGGCAAAGCCTTTTAAATTCCATATATATTAACAGTCTTCCTCCACAGAAGCTCACTTCGATTATCACTAAATCGAATTCCATTCCATTCCAAATTATTTTATTAAATTGGAAAATTTTACTTTGAAAATTTTCCATTAAATCTTAATAAAGGATTTACATATTCCAAATCACATTTCACTGTTAATCGGGTTAAAGAACGAGTGTCATTAAAAACACAATTCACAATAAACCCAACATCATATTCCATTTTACTCTAGTTACTAAACATAATTGGAAACTCTAATAATCTTAATTAAAAGATTTATTCTTTTCACACAGGGTTTAAGAATAGTGTTATTGAAGACACCATTCATGACAAATCCAAAATCCAATTCTTTTATTCAATTCCAATTTAATATTAATTAATTGGAAAACTTCACTAAATTTTAATTAAAAGATATATTCTTTTCTCAACTGGGTTTAAGAACAATGTTATTTAAGACACCGTTCATGACAAACCCAAAATCCAATTTAATATTTAATACAAGGCTCTGAATAAAAATTATATCGGCTTATATTCAATATCAAATTCTGAAACTAACAAATATGGTATTGGTAATGCCGATATCTGTATCTTCCGAATTCCCATAACAATATCTGTATAACCATGGAATTCAATATCGAAATATTTCGAAGATTATTTCTATTCCAATCCATTCCAATATATTTATTGGAAAATTCTGGTTACTTTTGAAACCATTTCAACTCCAATTTATTTCTTTAAAAATACTAGATTATTATACTAGTTAATAACTAGTTCATTTTGATAAAAATATATTTTTATCTTTACAAACATGGAATTTTTCATCCAAATTCTTTCCAATTCATTTATTATGATTTTACACAAACTATTAACATTTTTAATAATTTTATTAAGGCCCGTACAGTCGGTTTCCAATAACAACCACCGAATTGCATTCATAGCAACCTTTTCCAAATTTGATTTGGACATAATTCCAAATCCAACCATTAGATTTCAAATTTCTTATATTCGTTGGAAAGCTCTTTTCGGTATGAACCCAATGGTTCCGGTTTAAGAGAATCTGAAGGTCGGATCTTTATTAATGTCAATTCGAAATCAATGGTTGGTATCCACGAACGGTCGCGGCGCGGTGCATTCTATTCAGGCCATTATAATATATATATATATATATATATATATATAATATATATATATTATAATATAATATATATTTCGTCAGAAACATATTTTATAAATTCGTTTTTAAAACGATTCCCACTTTCACTTCAATTTTAAATCAAAATTGAATAATCCTTATCATTATAATATTTAAATGATAATATTTTCAAAATATCAGATTTAGAAATAATTTCCTTTTCGATATTCATTATAAAAATGAATAAAATAGATATAAATATCGTTTGCGATCAAATGGCGCAAATCTAAACAACACGGCTTCATATATTTCAATATTTTCATGTCCATACAATATCGGACATCAAATTCACATTTTAATCCTTTATTGAATATTATTTTAAAATATTCGTTATTTTAAAGTATTTCCTTATTTTAAAATATTCGTTCCTTTTGAATTGGAATCAGAGCCATTCAATTATCATATAATGTTATTTATATGGATTTCATACACACATGTACACAACAAAATGATATACAATCAACCACCACCCATAGTGCATTACACAACTGCATAAGCGTTAAATATAAATAATTAACGCTTACAACAGTCTCTCAACCTATAGATTGGCATACAACTAAACAATTGGGATTAGTGTACGTCAAATATCATTCCAATACCCGTGTGGGGTTTCAACCATCAAATAATTATTTTTATTTGTGCACTTGGGCGATGTGTAAAAATTATCATCCCAATCGATATCACAAAAGTAGGCGAGCATAAATAAGTCGTCCGACTTGTAAGTAGATGTGTAAACTTATTTTAACTATCCAATAAATATATAGAATTTTATAACTTTGCTTATAAAATTCTATACAACGCCCAAATAATTTTATTCATCGCAGTTATAAACTAAAAGTAATATTTCTAGCAAAATAGTATTTATTCCATAACATAGTCATTTTATATATCTCATGATATATGTTAAAAATAATATTTTTAACTAGCTATTAATTTTTCTAACACATTTTAAAAAAAATGGCAGCATAACGGTGCGATATTAAAATCGGAATATTGTCTAGCCTTATCCCTCGCCTAATACTGGCTCGCGCCATACACAAACCAATTCCAATCAATTCACAATCAATCTACAACCAATTTTACAGTCAACATCCAAATTTCCACAATACAATCCAAATCAAACAACATGGTTTGTACAATAAATAGTGTCGGGGGTTTTAAGCCCAGTCTGTAATCTAAAATATATTTAGCTGTAAAATAAATTGAGTGTGAAGGAGTTCTCACCTTTGGTTTCCACTCAGTCATTCTTTATTGGGCGGTTTGGATTCCGTTTGCATCCTGTCGATTCCATCGCAATCTGTTTCACGCGGTTTATATTAAAAAAATCACATTTTTATCAAACTAAAAAATATTTCCTAGCTTGATTATTTTATTAATAACATACAAACGATAAAAATCATATTTTTATCTACCTAAAAATTATTTCATACATAAAGATAAAAATCATATTTTTATCTAACTAAAAATAATTTCATATATACGATAAAAATCGTATTTTTATATAACTAAAAATATTTTTATATAACTAAAAATCATATTTTTATATAACTAAAAATCATATTTTCATAAAATTAAAAATCATATTTTTATGTAAGAACAGAAATCAGAAAAACTTGAATATTTTTCTAGGGTTTCGATCACCAATGGGAGACAGACATCAATCGACGAAGAAGCAACTCAAAGCACTCGAGCTTTTGGTCGGAGGAGAGGGAGGGGGCTGCTCGCGGTGAATTGGGGAAAGGGGGAGGTGTATGCGATGGAGGGCGCTTGTTTCTTCGATCGGCGGCGGAGATGGGAGGCTGGGGCGGGGCAGCAGCGCGGCGGTGGCATGAGCCAGGCGACGGGAGGCGCTGATGGAAGGGCGACGGAGGTTTGGAGAAAAGGGAGGCACCGGTTTTCTTTTTTTAATTTGAAAATCTGATTTTAGGGTTTGCCAAAAAAAGGGGGTTATATATACTATATTATTATTTATTTAATTTTCTTTTATTTTCTCCAAAAAGTCACTTTTTCATTTGAACTCCAAATAGAGCCCAACAACTGTCGCCCCTAGCTAAATACCCCATTCCGAACACAATGGTATATGTCACGTAAGTCAATTCGACTGTTACAATCAGTTTTCATCAAAAATTAAAAATAAATTAATATAACATTCAAAATTGAATTAAACGTACATTTTAATTTACCAAGGCCACATACTGACCCCAAAAATTCCAGAAAAATAAATCTAGCTATGTTTTGACGATAAGGTCCTAACAAAAGTAATTTCGTCGAATTTGGACACCGTTTGAAATATGGTCATTTTCCATTCAATTAAATTCAAACTAAAATTACCAAACGCGTTTTCTTTTCCCACACTTACATATTAATTCCAAAAATTATGAAAATTGGAATCTGGCAATAATTTGACATTCCAGATCTAAAAAAAGTGGTTTCGTCGAAATGGAGGTCATTTGCAAAATGGCTATTTTAAGGGCTATATATTATATAAAATATATATACATAGCGACTATTTTAAATTTTAAACTGGACATAACTTTTATTTTATATAATCAAATCTGGATTTTTTTACATTTAGAAAGATATAGTTAAACAGATTCAAATATTTTTGGTTTTACTGAAATCCGGTTTATTTTGAATCCGGTACATTCAATTGAAATTTAAAATCGTATTTTCAAACTACCACGCCATTTCAGGCTCGTTTTATAATTAAAATTAATTTATATGTTCTAACTTCGATTTAAATAAATTTTAAGTGCTTATTATTTAAAATAATCCATTTTAAATATTCAAAATCCATTGAAATAGTTAAAATAAAAGATTTAAATTGGTTCTGAAAATCCGGGTTGTTACATATTCCCATCTAAATCCGTGGTGGCAAGTAATTTCTTTCCTTTTTTCTTACTTTATTCACTGTGGCTTACTTGCAACCACGTTCTCAAAAATAGGTCATTTAGGGAAATACATCACTTTTCCTTCGCATCGCACTAACTCAGTCTATTACATCCCTTCCTTTCTTATTTTCTGAGTTTGATATTTAATTACCATCATTGCCATTTATTCATATCTTGTTATATACATATATTTATATATATGCACTAGACTTCTCACATTAAGCCTACACTTGTGGACGCTAGATTCGTCGGGTGGATCCGGGCAAACTTCTACCACAAGTTGACTTAACCTCGTATTTTAGTACCATTGCATGTTTTAATTATGCACTTAGGCCCATCACATTAGATTTACCACTTGTGAATGCTGAATATGCCAGGCGGTTCTAGGCAAACTTATATCACAAGTGCAATCTAACCTCGTGTCTAAGAGCGTTACAGCGTCAAATTAATTTGAATCTAGGCATGTTTGTTCTTTAACAATTATTCCTATTTCATGAAAATTTTAGGCATAATCTCCTTTACATATGTTTACTGTAATTAAATTTACATGTCATCAAATTATGCGTATATTTTGTTGCATGTTCCCTTTTTTATGTGTTTAATCTATTTTGACATGTAAATATTTAATCGGGTAATTGTTCAAATCCAACAAGTTAAACATGTTATTTACTCGATAATATACCACAAGTGAATCATGTGATTATAACAACAATAGTCATTACCCATTTTATAACAAGTTTGTTTTGAACATGTAATCATTCCAACACTTTAACTGATTCAACATATTAATTATTCATATTAACATCTCAACTTATTATCACAGTAATCCTTAATTATTCTGGAAAATTCGATTATACAACATGGGGAATGGTAAACGATAACATATTATTATCTAAAATGGTATAGCTTAAATCCACTCACCTCGTACGCTTTCCCAATTCTGGATCTGATCCAGTTTTAGCATCCATAGTTTTTCCCTTAATCGGATTCAAAACGTAACGACCATGGATTGATTATTTTCATTAAAACAGAAAGGAAAGAAAGAGGAAGGAATTTTAATAGATCGGATCTAGAAAATTACCTTACTTTGTTAAGAGATTTGAACACCGATTTACAAGCATATGTTCCTCTCCTCCAGATTTAAATTCAGAATTTTACCTAAATTAATAACCCAATTTTTTTTGAATAGGTCAGGGGATGAAGAGGAAACGACAGAGATTTAGTGTAGCCTCAGAAATATGAGGTTTAGGGTCAGCTCTACAGACTTATTTATAGGTGTATCAGAGAAACCAAGTCCCTTAGATTTGATTAAAAACCATCAAAATCGACCAAGTCTCCAAAAACCCTAATCTGCCAAAATCTACCGTAGGGGGGTCAACCCCCTCTACGGGGGTCGACCCAGGGGTCAACACCCCTAGGCGGGAAATCTGCTGCCTTCCCAAATTTCGAATTTTGAAACGATTTTCAAATTTCTGGACCTATTTTTGAATCTCTGAACTAATATATATATATATATATATATACACACACACACACTCTTCCTACGCATATACAAACTTCAAACCTTAATAACTTCTTCATACAACATCCGATTTACGCAAACCAAGTGTCTATCTTGACCAGAATTTCAAGATGGACAAAATGGCGCTTTCCGTTTTACTTAATTCGGAATATTTAATAAAGTTATTCTTATTTTATTATTTAAAGTTAAAAATGCGGGGTGTTACAGGATGCGAGGTGACTATTGATAAGGAAAATATAAGGGTTTCCAAGGGTGCATTTGTAGTGATGAAAGGAGATATGTTTCATAATTTGTATCTCCTGAAGGGAAGCACTGTACTTGGAGAGTCAAGGGTTGGAGTCTACAGTTCTCGTGTAAAAGATGCCAAAGTTTGGCATACGAGAAGGGACTTTGAGTTTCTGCATAGGCGGATTATGATCAAAGGGGAAAGCTTAAAAAAGGTGAGATTGTGCCAAGAGGATGTGCTTGATAAATGTAAGAAGGGATCGTCTGAAGTTGGTTAGAGATCAAAGGGCAAAGCAATGGATATGCATAAGTCTTTGCAGACAGCTAAGTTCGGGCATTGCTTGAGCTGGAATCACTTATCGAAATTCTAGGTGCCACATGGTGGCATAGTATGGGCAGAGAGTTGAGATGGTTCATGGAGAAGTTTGTTTTCATGGTGAAGATTGATAGGTCTTACATGAAGGGGGTACTTTGAACACTTTATTGGTAGGCGGTTGAGACGACCCCAAACCCCGTACTGACGGAGGCAAGGGTAATCCTTGGAATATAACACACAAACAGATAATAGCAGAACAGAAGTAAATAAATACACCAGATAATGAACAAATAATACACTGGACAAACATAATCATCAGAGTTACACAGTATACAGGATCATACTTAGTACAAATACAGTTCAGCTATACATAAATGTCTACATCGGAAAACAAACAAAATATGTACAATAGGAGCTGAACAGCATAAAAAGAGATGAATGATAGAATCCATCTTCAGTTCCTGCTATCCGGATAAAGCCTGCTAAACCTGAACACAAGGCTTCCCATGTAGAAAAAGGGGCACCCGAGTTTGAAAGTGAAACAAACTACGAGTCAGTCATGGGACTGGTATGAGAAATCTACTCAACACATTTAAAATATGGCTAATCACAGGACCTCGCCACTTTCGTGGAACGGGTTTACTCCATTGGATTGCCAGTGTTTTAAAACAAATCATTCTTTGAAACATCGCAATGCTTTTTATAAAAATGAAGCCATTATAAGACTCAGTTCCCATCACACAATGCAACGCAAATCGGAGGATAGAGTTTTTACCTTATAATGGCCAAAATATGCTTGATACAAATAAAACAAAAGCATTTGGTATTATTACTAGTGTTTGTATATTTCAAAAGCAATTTCAAATCATAAGTATCAATCATAGACGGCATTAATGCCCCATACCACTATGTCACCATATATAGGTATACAATCAAAACCGCACGATGTCGTATTTGGAAATTGGATTTCCATCATGAACCAAGGCAAAAGATAGTCCTTACCGACTTCGAGACTCTTTAGACCGGGCCTCAGGGTCAGAGCGCATCGACCCTTGGATCGTCAGGGCCGGTCCACCGATGTGGATTAAAATTCCTGAACATTGCGTTTCCCTGCCCTTTGGGGCGTAAATGAACCAACGAATGACTCCATCGAACCCGGATCGTCCGATATAACCGAGGTGCCTCACAACAGTAACAATCACATAAGTCAAACTCATCAGGGCGTGTAAAACCACTGACGCCACTTCTAACTATAAAGAAACGCATGCTCTCCCTGAGGTCCTCTCCCGTTTATGGTTCATACCGGGGTGTGAGGCTCGCGAATTCACGTTATACACAAAGCTACGCCACACAGGCGGTGCTTTGATCATCACCACAAGACTTTGCTTTTCAACAGAAGCCCTGATCACTGCATCTTAGCATGCCACACAGGCAATTCACCCCGTGCAACTGATGCCTATCAATCACACAGAATAAATTCCAATGTCAGACACACTGTCCATTTGCAAGTCCGTTCTGGGTTTGAACGAAACCGGAGGCACTATATACCTCGCAAACCCATCGATCACCACGTACGTCTGGACGATCACCACTCATTATCCATATTTCGGGATGCCTCCCAATCAGGACCTCGGTTACCATCCAAACGAGGTGAAGATCTCCGGTCTTCGACCACCGTCTTCATCTTCGATTCTTATCGTCGATTCAGTTATTCAGAATGGGATAAACCTGGTCTTTCTGAGCAACTCGCGTATATAATAAACAAGTGCTACACAAACACTACTACGCATTATTTCAATTCATTAGTCACTAATCGTCAATCAGTAAGAGAACGATTTCCCAAATATTAACCCCGAAGGCCGAAACCAACATTAGATCAATACCCAAGAAACCATTCGACTTAGCCAACCTTCAGTTAAATTCTAAATTTCACATCCATATCGTTTATATTATTTTATAACGATTTCTCACTATTTTTATTTATTTTAAAATAGCCAATTTATTCAAAACGACGCTTCGGCCCATAACGCGGCCGTGGCGCTGTTTTTCTTCGGATTTGATTTACACATATCTGAAAATCTAACCATTGGATCTTCACAAAATTTACATCATTAGAAAGATCTTTTCAAAATGAATCCAACGGTTCCAGTTTCGGGAAAATCCGACTGTCGGATCTCCCAGTACAATCGTTTGAAATTTCGATTTCAAAATACGAACTACAGCGTCGTTATTCGATTAAATATAACTATATATATATATATAATCGATTCTGGCGCTGTTTTTCTTCAGATTTGAATTAAACATTCCAGACAATCCAGCCGTTGGATTTTTACAAAGTTGGTGCCGTTGGAAAGATATTTCCAAAGCGAACCTAACGGTTGCGGTTTCGGGAAAATCCGATGGTCGAATCTCCCGCACTAATCGTTTGAAATTACGGTTTCAAAATATGAACTGCAGCTTCGTTATTCGATATATTTTAATTCTATATATATATATATATATATCGATTCTTCGATTTCAAAGCCATATTCATTTCATACATTTGATAAAAATTATATTTTTATCTTTCTGTCTTCTATTTCAACACTTCACTATTTTTAACAATTCATGTATATAATAAAAATGTGATTTTTAATGTAAAACAATATATTTCAAAACACCATTATTTTATATATTTCATATAGTGATAAAAATAGGATTTTTATTATAAAACAATTTATTTCAAAACAAGGTTATTTTATATAGTTCATATCGATGATAAAAATTGGATTTTTATTATAAAACACTTTCTTTCAAAATATGAATACCATTCAACACATGAATTTCAATTCAACGAATGAATTTCGATTCAACACATGAAGGTTTTCTATAATTTATATATATAGAGTAAAAAGGTGATTTTTATATCTAAAAATACGAATACCATTCAACACATGAATTTCAATTCAACGAATGAATATCGATTCAACACATGAAGGTTTTCTATAGTTTATATAAATAGATAAAAAGGTGATTTTTATATTTAAAAACACGAATACCATTCAACACATGAATTCTATTCAACGAATGAATTTTAATTCAACGTTTTCTATTCAACGAATAAATATAGTTTCAACAAATGGAAATAATTCTAACACATGAATATTATTCAAAATTTCGGCAGCATAACGGCAGGGTAGTTAAAACCGGGACCGTCCCTAGTACGGCGCCTCGCTCTACCTTAAAACCTCGCGGTTTTTGACAATGGGGAATCATGCATCTTGTTCGCACGTAGGCGGCATGTATATTTTTTTCATTTCCACAAACTAATCCTATGTGGTTTCAACCAAATATTTCTCAACCACAAATGGGTATTTTTCAACCACAATCAATCAATTTCAACCACAAACAATTTCAATCAACCATTCGCTATCAATCAATTTTCACACCAATCACAACCAATAAATATCGTCCATGGTTTGTGGACAAGGGGCGTATATATATATACATATACATATATATATATATATAGCATTTCACTTCTATTTCAACACATATATAATTTTTACAACGCATATATAACTTATACATCGAACGTACAACTTATACAACGCTTATACAAGAGGTGTACAATGCTTATATAACTCATACATCGACTATATAATTTATACATCGTCGTTTCCATATTGTTTATAAATTAGAAATCTCACATTGGGTTCCACTCCACCAAAAATAGCAGAAGGCTCAGAAAAATATGCGGTCTCTTCTAGAAGGTAGAAGACGTCCACACGAGTCCACTGTCTCTTGTTTCACTGAATTTCGTCAAGAAACGAAAAAGATATGATTTTTCAAAGTTTGCAACGGTTTAAAGGTGTTAAAATCAGATTAAATAAAACACAGCCGTATAATTTCAAACCTGTTCAAAACTAGGTTTTAGTTTTTCGCGAGATCCGAGGCACGAGAGGACGATCGGGTTGTGCAGCGTCGAAGGGGGAGGAGAGAGCTTCTCGGTGTTATGGGTGGGGTCCAGTTTGACGCTGGCAGGTGGTTGGGGCAGCGGTCTGAAGGTGGCGACTTTGGAGGAGGAAATCTCGTTGACGGCGCAACGATAGGGGATGCTCGAGGTATGGATTTAAATGCCTTGACGAGTACTACAAAAACCTTAACTGGAGTGGGGGCTAAAGGTGAACGGATTCGCCAGAAAATGGAAGGGAAGGGAGGAGGGTCAGCCGTCGTCGATCGCGATAGGCTACGGGGTTTTTTTGATTTTTTGATTTTATTTAAATTATGAAGAAATAATTTGATTGGCCGGGGGGTTTCAAAAAGGGTTTTCTGACACGACCTTCAATCCAAACCCAACGACTGTCATCCCTAGCATTTTAACCCCATTCCGAACACAATGGGATATGTTTCAAAGGCCCATTCGACTGTTTCAGTCTGTTTTCCTTCAAATTAAAATATAAAACATTCAATATTTGTTTTGAACGTACATTTCAATTTGCCGGGGCTACAAACTGAACCGAAAAATTCCAAAAAAATAAATCTAGCTATGTTTTGATGATACGGTCCTAACAAAACTAGTTTCGTCGAATTCTGAGACCGTTTGCAAAAAGGCCCATTTCTGGTCGATCCAATTTAACTATAATTGACCAAAACACGTTTTCCTTTGCCACGCTCATATACTAGCTTAAAAAATTATGAAATTTGAAACCTAGAAATAATTTCACATCCCGGATCCAACAAAAGTGGTTTCGTTGAATTCCGAGGTCGTTTGCAAAATGGCCAATTTCACGGGCTATATAAATTGCATAGCGACCTTTTTGAAAATTCATTTTGCCACAACTTTTGCTTTCCGCTATGAAACTTCAATTTTTCAGATTCGTTAGAAAGGTATTCACTAACAGATTTAAATATTTTTGGTTTCACTCAAATGCATTTTGTTTTGCACCCGGTACAGTCCGACAAAGTTTGAATTCAATTTTTGAAACTAAAGCGCCATTTCAGGCCTTGTTTATAATTAGAATTAATTATATTCGTTTTCAAGCATCGATTCAAACTCACTTTTCATTGCTATTATTTAAAATATTTATTTTAAATATTTAAAATCCATTATTTTAGCCAATTTAAAAATTTTTAATTGGTTCATATTTTCTGGGTCGTTACACGGTGGCATTGCTGGAGTTTGTTGACAAAGTGCAATGGGTGATGGCTATGCCGAAGCTCATTAGGGGAAGTAACCATGGTGTCTTGTCCGAGAAGATGCTTAGAGTAAGAGGATGTAGGTGGAGTTGGTATGATTTCAAGGAAATATAGTGTCAAGGTGGAGTTTGTTAGATTTCGTCATACAATATTTCCATTTGTAGATGATTTGGAAGATATTATTGATTATGGTGATACAAAATTTCCATTTATAGAAGATTTAGGAAATATTGTTAATTTAAGTAATATAATATTTCCAACTGCAAAAGATTTGGAAGATATCAGAAAATTTATTGCCTCTCTTGTAAAATTAGATATGGCAATAAATTACCTACATAAGTGGAAGAATATGAAGAAGTTTTTTTTTGGATATTGAAGTAAGGAATTAATTCTCTGATTGGTTTATTAAACAAGGAATCTTATCAGGAGCAAATAAATTGGAGAATTAACTAGGCATTGATTTATAACCATAAATCAATTACTTCAACCACAAGTATTAATCCTTATATAAGGATAGGGATTAGGTAAATGTATGCATCATCACTAAAATTTGTATTTCTTCTTCTTCCTCTCTATTATCAGTCTTGTCATATTTTCTTATTTATAAAAGTAATAAAATCTCCTCTCCCCAAGTGGATGTACACTAACAAGATGTTAGTGAAACCACTATAAATCTCTTGTGTTCTTTCTTTTATTGCTTGATCCGTGATTGTTTTGCTGGTGACTATCTGTTGTTTGTTTTGTCTCACCATCAATCCGTTCCTATTTATTTTTCCGCAAGGTTGGGTTTTATTCCCAAGGCACATTTTTGGGAAACTTTCCCCTAACACACTGTTAAGCGAAACCGCAAGAAATTCCCTTTTTGTATGAATAAAATGGGCACCACTAACTATAATAATGATGAGATGATATATTTTCCATAAGGACGATTGTTAACAACTCATCATCGGAATGGTGGATTAAAGAAAAAATTTAAAGAAAATTATACAAGAAGAACTTCTAAGTGGGAACTATGAAATGAAACCTATACACGTTTTTCTGTCTCCACCTCACTTTCTTGGTAACTATCTATATTTTTTCTGCTCTTCTTATAATCGAAGAGGATCTCTCGCACTCTTCCTTTTTCTCCTTAATACGTGAAGTATACAGAGTCAAGAGAGAAATAATACAGTGGTGTCTTAACTGGCTATGCAAACAACAACATGCATTAATATGCATTGTTATAGTCATAAACATAGATTAAATGTAAAGTTGAATGACAAAGATGTTAATTGTGTGTTTTAGCCACATTTTAGATGCATTGGGAAAAGATAGATGTCTGGTTATTATTATTATTATTGACATGGGAAGTTGTCGTTTCCTTAACACATTCCAACACCCAATGTTTATGCAAATGCGTTAGCAACACAGTAATCCAAAGATGAAATAAAACAAAGTAAATACATGGAGCCACAACTTTTATATTTGTTCGACACTAACGCCTACGTACAATTTATAATGATCATTCATCCTACGATACTCGATGACAGTGTTTCACTAGTTTTAGAAAAAATTCCAGTACAATATAATAACAAAATGTATGTTTAATCTACACTTTGACTAAAATGTTTTTTTCTTCTTCCTTGAGTGAGTTGACGTGGTCAACTATGTGCAAATTTACCCTTAATGTCCAAAAAGTCTAAAACAGCTCAAAAGTGGTGTCTTCATGCTTATAAATGCCCAAAGTATGATGGAAAACGTTCGTGTGATGTTTTAATTGTCCATACCATGCCCAATGGCCATGGAGAAGAAGGTGGTTGCCATTAATGAGGTTCTCAGAGCTCTATAAGGAAAAAATTCCAAAGGAGAAAGATCCAAATGAAGGCCAAACCTAGGGGTATTTATAGGAGGGAGGTTAGGTGGGAGTAGGTTAGAAATAGGACCACAAGCTAGAATTTCGGACCCCTGAAGGAGCAAAGAAACATGAAATTCATATCCCCTGGTGAGGGATACGAAACAGGTACCCCTCAGGAGATACGAAAAATGTATCCCCCGAGGGATACGAACTACGTATCCCTCTAGGGGATACAAAATTCCGTATCCCCCGGAGGGATTTGAAATTCCGTATCCTCCCACGGGATACGAAATTACGTATCCCCAGAGGGATACGAATTTCCATGTCTCTCCAAGGGATACGAAAAGGAGTGAGGGGGAACGAGATCCTGGTGCTGAGAGAACCGAAATCTTGTTGTTGAGGGAGTCGATGTTCTTGAACACAAAGTGAGGGGAGTCGATTGCCACCTGGACTATGGGGCCCTGGACCCCCACCGGTGCTGCGCTCGGACCTGGTGATGGCCTACCTTCGGCTTGGCTCTTGACTCGCCTTCTACAAGAGTTACAGTGTAAAGCATCAAAACAGATGTTCTCGAGCCCAAAAGAGGGTATCTGGTGGGAGTTTCGGGCCTATTTCTGTTTATGACTTGACTTCGACCAAACTACTTTGTGTTTTTTGACAACGTTCTCCACGCCTAAATGTGTTGCTAACCAAATACTTGACGTGTGACAGCTTTGACTAAGAAGCATGTCAACAATTTTTATTTATTTATTTATTTTTGCACAACCCCATTGAACGTGCCTTCAGACTTAGTATTTTTTTAATGGTAATACTTCCTTTTGAAACGTTTGGTCTTAGCTTATTGCCCACTTTTATGGGTTGTGCAAAAACAAAGTTTATGGACATTTTTGTCATACATAGTGGAGAAACATCATTTGATGTTTTAATTTTTACATATTTCCTATGTTATGTGTTATGTTAATAATAAAGCTTGAGGACATATTTTTATGTAGATATAACCATGTTTAGATCTAGCAAGTTGTACAATGTGAATAAGAAGAGGTTACGGGGAAACAACAGTCAAATGTATTTATTGGTTAACACACTACTCATTTATAGAGTACATTATCTGATCGGTAGTAAGATTTTATCAAGTATCATTTATAAATGAATATTTTAAAACACAAGTATCCTTCTCTAAATGGGTTAAAGCATCAGGTCAGGTTACAAGAGGTCACGGATTTGATTCCATACGGACCCCCTTGACAAGATAGTATGGAACATACTACAAATTTTTTTATATAAAGTACATGATTTCTTAAAAATGCAACATTTCAAAATAAAATGTAATAAGTTGGATGGTTTTTGTTTGAAATTTAATGACATGAAATTAAAAATGTGACAACTTGGAAATTTTAATGGTTTTGAATAACATATTTAGCTGAAATTTAACTTAACAATGAAATTTTAATTTTATTATAGTTTGTATATCTTTGATTGCTATATATATATATATATATATGTATTAATTCATACGTCTAATTTGAATAAATTAAAACGATTTTTAACACAGAACATATTTGTTTTGAAACAATTGAATATAGTGTGACACACTTCAAAATTTTGACCAATTAAATATTAATTTATATTAAATTTGGAAATATATATATTTATGATTTCTTAATGTAACGACAAATTATGATTTTAATAACTGGAAATTAAACTAATTATAACCGTCAATTAAAAGAAAGTGAGTTAATTTTAGGTTATGTTTGGCGTTGAATCGAATTAGCGCTTTAATGAAATTAAAATAATATTTTGATAGAAATAAATTATATAGTTCACTTTTAAAATTAAGGATAATTTCATAAACAAAATAAATCTAAATCTTGAAATAATATTTTGCGGTCATTGAACAATATCAGTAAACGATATAGAAACAGTTCTGACGTTAAACTTAAAAACTTTAATTTTGAATTTGAATTTGGATTGCATATGTATTTTAATTTAGATAAATTAGATCAATTGTTAAATTTCAAATTCCATAATGTTTTCACTGAGTAAAACACTTACCGATATCGTATGTAACAACTTTTATCTGATTACTTAAATGTTTATACTGGACTTGGTATATGTAATGACCCGGATTTTTTGGAACCGTCAAAATTTCCAAAATATCCATCCACTCTAAAACTACTAGTGAAAACTACCAACTTGCTACACAATATATTTGATACTATTAAATGTATAAGATACAATTTTTGATTAACAAACTATCAGAGAACTTTTAATACACCAGGTGTGCTGTAATACAAGAAAACTTAAATAAATCTATCGCTGCGTCACTCTGATGAGAAAGACAGCAGTAGTCACTCTTCGAAACTCAACAAATAAGTCAAATTTAGAATAATATAGTAATATAAAAGATATATCAATAATTGATAAATATCAAATAACAAACAGAAAAGGGTAATGTTATTTACTGGGGCTGCATCACTACCAGTTGTAACTACCTACGTACCCTATCTAATTGGGTACCCAATTAGATACAGGATCAAGCCAATGTAGTTCTTTTATTTACAAATAGGACTCATGGAGCCTACGATACACAAACAACAATGCAATTCCCAAACTTCCCTTCAACTTAATCTTCACATTTAGATTTACCAAATCTAATCAACTTTATTATTTTCAAAACCCATTCTTCTTGAAAATAATCTCTTCAATCTTACAATACCGTTTTCATTTTAAATCATTGAAATAATATATTCCTTTTATATCAAATCATACTTCACTTCAGGATTTAAAAACAAATCACTTACGAAAATCTCAGATATCTACAATAAAAGCATATCAACATATATGCCACCAGATCGGGAGGTTCCTCCTGATAATAAGGCCACCGGGTACTAGCCACCTCCATAAATAAATAATACCATCCCTCCAACATTCTCAAGCAGACTACCTTCTAGGGTCTTGTAAACACCATACCTAGTTTTTAGTCATAGGTTACCCGATTCTCGGTAACACATCAAATCATTTTGTATCCCGAAGTGATAAATCGTGTCACAATAATAATCACAAATATCTTCAAATCATAGTGTTGTCTTTCTAAATCATTTTAAACAATGGGATTTAAGCCATCAAGATTCTCTTCGTTTATAAACATCTTTCTATAAACCATTTATTATCTTACAAATATTTTCTATTTCTCTGAAATCAAACATTTCATTTCTTATTGTTGTATGAAAACAATCTTTCAAAATCATTTGTTTAAATTTACTTTCACAAACTAAATGAATCAATATTACCATTAAGCAACTTTCAGCCAAATTATGAAATAGATCATAACGTGTTAACGTACAAATATTTTCTACCAACCTGATGCTAAATATAAAAGCATACTTGCTTATTAACTGCTCTAGCATAAATCACACAATCAATAAAACAATAATAACAAATGAGAAATGTTAATAAATAAATAAAACAACATTTATCATTGTACATATACTTAATAAATGGTTGGTTTCTTTTGATGGGAAAACTGGAGCGGTTATCTGCACGGTCCCCTCAGTATTGTTACATGCAATGTGTATCTTGAGTTTCTCATTCCAGACTGATGTCTGACGCTTAGTTTTTGTTTTCCCTAAAATCCTCACATACTCCTTCGAGTAGGTTGAGTATGGTAGGTTTTACTTTGGATGCTTTAGAGTTCGGAAGACGAGCCGGAGGCTTCCATTATCTATCTACCTATTTCTATTTCTATTGTACTGTATTAGTTATGTACATATCAGAATTGTGAGGACAGGAAGTTATAACTGTCCAGGCTGATGATGGTACTTAGGCTATTGTAACTCTGAAATTTCTTTGTTCAGAGTAACCCTTTGTATTATATTGATATTATATATGTCCGTTCTACTGTGAGATTCTGATGTTCTGTTCTTTCTTCCGTGTTCTACTTCTTTTTATTTTATTTTACCCAACAATTCGACTTTCCGTCACTTGGATCTTCGGCACATGAATACCACGGATGTATTTAGTATCGACTTTCGAGGTTCAAAAAGTCTAGTTGTTACATTGGTATCAGAGCTTAAGTTAGATGCCTAAGGAAAATTCGTCTAGTTTATTAATTTAACCTAGGAATTTTAAAATGAAACCACCTTAGTTTGATAAATATAAATGGATAGCATAAGGCACCGTACCTCCGACCAGGGATATAGGTTGAATTACTTTTGGTGTTCTTGACTTAACTTGATTGTTTGCTTTTGGTTACATTTTGCCATTCTTGCAATTTCAAGGATGAAATATTTTAAGTGAGGGGGGAATGTAAAGACCCAGAAATTGGAATACTTTACCTTTGAATATCGCACCTATTTGGAATATTGTTAAATGTTATAAATATGATTTTATAGCCTTGTTAAACATCATTTAATGGGTAAATAATGATGCTATACTCATTTTGGAAAAATGTTTACAAAAATATATTTTTTGGAACAATATTAATAAAATGACCGAAAATCGTTTTATCAATATATAGCTATTTTCTCAATAAAAGTTGTGGAAAATTTTAATGAATTTCTAATTATTCATTAGGAAAGTAATTAGAAAATAAAAATATTTTTAGTATTTATGGTTAACTAAAAAATTTGATGATGTCTTGCATGACATAAGCAAGATATTTAGGAAATGAGCCTATAAGGAAAATGAGCAAAAGCAGTAATACTTCATTTGTAAGATAAGGGTTTTAAGGGGCTATTGGTTTTTACCTATCACATTCCTAAGTCTATATAAAGGGAGGCATAACCTTAGGAATATACACACAATTTCTTTTCTTCTTCTTTTTCTTCTTAAGCTATATTAATGGCTCATGAGTAATCATGGTGGAGGAGGAGGAGGAGATGCATTGACTTGGTTTGGAATTGCTAAAGATTGGATCTTAGGCTAGTGGTAATGAAAGGAAGTGGTTCTTTTGTTTTTATATCTTTGTGCTTCGTTAGGTATGGATCTAAGTTATCTCTTAGTCATATATTGTTTATATATGTGTTATGTTTGAAGTATAAAGTTAAAGTGACATTAACTAAGTAAAGTTATTAACTTTAGAACCCTCTTGGTTTTGAAAGCAAATGAAAACTTTATATTATGTAGCATATCCTCTATTACCCATCTTAAACATGTGCATGGACTTGAGATAATTTTTAAATGGTTGTTTAACTTGTATGTTAAACTGAAGTAAGTTTGAAAGTGTTCGAAGCTAGAATAGTCATATAAGTGCACTGCCCAATCCCTTGTTTTTTGGAAGTTTTATAAATATCTTCTTTTCAAAATATCTTCTTTCTAAAACATCATCTTTCTAAAATTTCCTCTTCCCAAAAGATCTTCTTTCCAAAATATCTTCTTTCTAAAATATCTTCTTTTCAAAATATCTTCCTTTCAAAATAACTTCTTTTCAAAATATCTTCTTTTCAAAATATCTTCTTTCCAAAATATCTTCTTTCCAAAATATCTTCTTTCCAAAATATCTTCTTTTCAAAATATCTTCTTTCTAAAATATTTTCTTTCTAAAATATCTTTTTAGATAAAACAAAGGTTAGAAAGGGTTATGAATTGCTAAACCTTGTCATGGTTAAGTCACTAGATTAAAAGGTAATTGATAATGTTTAACAATAATAAGCCAATGAAGTAAACTTATCTACTTATGAGAGTTAAGATTGATGTCGAGTAGGGACAGAGCAATAAAGCTCTAACCCACCAGCTTCCCTCTTATCCGAGGAATAGATAGGTTAGGAATGTTGGAAACGTGTTAATCAAGGTTATTACTGACTTGTTTATTGAATATCATGGATACTGTGCTTAATTCTAATGAGCCGACGAGTAGGCTTATCTATCTGTGAGTGTCAAAAATGTGGTGTTTAGGCAAGGGGTGATATGCAACTAGTGCTCTAACTTATCTGGACTCACTCTTGACCAAGGGATAGTTAAGTTGATAATGTCTGAAATGAGTTAAGCGTACGAACCATGTTTTCTATAAGCTATTAATTGATTCGATAGTCGATTAGTAGTCTATCAAACTATACCATTATAAATTAAAAAGTATCGGCAAAGCTTCATGATTCCATACCAATGAGAACCCTCGGGGAGGAGTGTTGGTATGAAACTTCTCTAGCTTTCACTTACTTTTGAAAAAGCCGGAATTGAGTTAACTGGAAATTCATCGATTAATTTTGAAGAGACCGGAATCGATAAGTGTTTTACTTATCGAATACCACTTCAAAACTAGAATACGAGATCTACGTTTTGGAAGCTGTAACACCCCGAAAATTCTATAACTGTGAAATTAACAAATTAAAGTATAATTAATCTGAAATCAAAGAACTAAGGGAAATGGGATACGCCATTGCGTTCGTCTCGGAAAAATACGCGAAATAGAGTCCGAGTTTTCGAAAAACGGAGTCCGTATGAAGAAGATATGGCCTTCGGAAGTTTTGAATTAAGTTTAAAATTCAAACAGAATTAAATAATTAAATATTCCGAAGTGGGGCCCAATGGGCCAGGGTGGGAGAACGCCCTCCTGGGCCACCCAGGTCGACTGGGCTGTCGACCTGGGCTACCCATGTCGACAGGGCTGTCGACAGCCCTGTCGACAGGGGTGTCGACCTGGTCGAGCCCAGTCAACCTGGCTGGCCAGGTCTGTGTTTGGCCGATTCTCTGTGGTCTGCTTTGTCATTAGGGCTAGGTGGCGGGTTCTAATTGGTCTCTCTATCTAATGAATGGCTACGATCTAACCTAGCAACATCAATGGTCCTAATCAATTCCTAACCTCTATATAAACAACCCTAGACTAAACCCTAATCTATTCATTCAAATTAAGAACATAGCCGCCATGTTGCTGAGGAACGACTAAGAGTAGCCGCCAACTAGAGAGAGAATTAGGAAGAAAGTTCTAAAGCCTAAAGTAATTCAAGCAACCTAAAGCCAATCAATTCAACAAAGGAATCATATCTCTTAATTAGAGAATTCGCCGCAACCATTGTAAGTAGAGTATTACTTTGGTATGAATAAACAATTGTGTTGGTTTGTATGCTTGAATTGTGGCAATAAAGTTATTCATATTTGTGCGTTCTTATCAATTTGAAATATTATATACGTTTGGATATTTATGGATTATGTTATTCATGTTATAAAGAACTACATGCGGTAGTTCTATGCAAGTATACGTTTGGAATATTTCGCAAATTATGTAATCCATGTTGAAGCTACATGTATGTAGTTGATTTAAATTTATGCAAGTTTGGGGTTTTGCTTCTATGCCGCCATGATGTATATTTTTGTGCATAAATCATTTTGTAAGAAATTGGAACAAGTTTGGTTATTATAATCCATAGGAAATTATGTTGAGAATTTGGCATCATGTATTAAGCCATGCTTTTGTACTAGAAAACCTATTTGCAAACTTATGAATATGGCTAGGCTATGAATGATATTTGGAATAATTGAAATCCATAATTAAGTCTATCTTGTTTACAAGAATTATATATGTGGTACATGGCTAGGTTAGGGTCATGCTAGAAGTATTTATGCCATGTTTATGTTTGACATTATGCTATGTTCATGCTAGAAGTATTTATGCCATGCTTATGTTTGACATTATGCTATGTTCATGCTAGAAGTATTTATGCCATGCTTATGTTTGACATTATGCTATGCTTATGCTAGAAATATTTATGCCATGCTTATGTTCGACATTATGCCTAAATAAAAATATAGGTTCATGTGTCAATAATGATATCTCAATTACAAGTTCACATGCTTTGATTCATGTCACCTATGTTTTATGACCAAAGTATATGTCACTACTATGCAAGTACACCAGTTTCTATGTTGTATTTCCAACGTCATATTGCAAGTTCATACGCTCACCTTCCCCTTTTTGTGTATGTAATCACGCCATAAGCCTCCCCTTTTCGCATGGCTAAATTGGGCTTTAAAAGGCTAAGCCCAATATATATAAACGGACGTGTAAAACGGGGGAAAATAACGTTGGGTTAAAATTTATTAATGAATGGAAATATAAAATAGAAGAGCCCAAATTCAAGTATGGGTTGGGCCCATGATTGGTGTAACCTTTACACCATTAACTTAATAATGGGCCGCAAATATTTACATATAAGAAATAAAGAAGAATGACAAAATATGTAAATGTAGAAAATACGATGTGTTTAACCCGAGGTTGGATTGAGTTGTGATGTAAACCTGCCCGGAACCGCCCGGCTGTCCAGTAGTCACAACAATACCTATCCAATGTGGGAGGTTAAACATGGAGCCCAATAAGGACCCGAGGTTAGACTGAGTTGTGGCGTAAGACTGCCCGGAACCAACCGGCAACAGGAAGCCACAACAATACCTGTCTAATGTGAGAGGTCAGGGCCTTAATAAGACAATTAAGGCTGAGTCAGGATTGTTAGGATTAAGTAAACTAAAGACTTAATCAAAATGGAACATGCTAAACTAAACGGACTGGTGGGGGTTAGGTTAGAAAACACTTAACCAACTTAGCATGTTGGCTAGAGATAGAAAACCTAGTAACGGGGGACCCTTTTCAGCAGTAACCCTAGAAGGTGTATCAGGATACCCTGAAACTAGGCAGGGTGGGGCACGATTACTGGGCTGATTGTAAGAGGTCAAAGCGACGGCGGTGGTGTAGCAGTGTAGGTTCTAACGGAGTGCGGGCGTGCACACACTCCGGCGCAGAAAAATAAGGCACTGGACACCAGTAGCATACCTGTGCACTCTAAGGTTGTGTCGGGTTGCCACTATGGGACTTGATACACCCCATGGTGGGACCAGCATAGGTAACTACAGACATCGGGGGCCGTAAGACACATGTAACTTTGCGAGTAGGAGCCGATCATCATAGAATGGATCACATCACCCTGATTATGGGGTGCAAATTGGAAACTAGTTTATATGGGTTCAGAGATTAACATGGGGTACGATAGTATATTCGACCCTAGACAACTTAACCAAGTTTATTGTGCTTACCCACTTCTTGTTTATACTTATCATACCCAGTTCTTTATTCATAGACAAAATAGTACTAGACTTACTCAGGCTTTATGTCTGACTCTATTTTCTTTCGTCTTCTTTCTTCCGTTTCCCCCCCCCCCCCCAGGTCCTCAGGGAGGGAACACAGCAGCTTGATCAGCCTTGACATCCAGCTTGAAGTAGAGAAATGTATTGCTTGGACTTTCCTGTTTTGAACTATGGCTTTGGACAATCCACTATGGGGCTTTTGCAGTTTATCTACGTTTATTTATGCTTCTTTAAATAATGTACTCAAGACAGATTATGAAAGTGTTATGTTATGTTTTTGGAAAGGATGTTGTTGTAACACGTATTTGACTTTATGAAATAAAGTTTGTTGTTCTTCCGCTGTTTACAAATATGTGTTCTTATATCTGTCTTGTATATCTGTGACTTGTACTTATAAACCTCCACCAAAATTAGGGCATTCCCTTTGAGAGTGACCCTAACGGAGGTGGGGTGTTTCACTTGGTATCAGAGCATAGGTTTACCAGATAAGATAAAAAGTTTTGAAAAATTATTTTCAAAAAGGAAATTTAAAGAAGCGTTTTTAAAAGAAAAATATTATTTTATTTTAAAAAGGCAAAGTCCACTCCCCAAAGCCATAGGTATTATCTCTTATCCTTCGTTTTGAATCTATCCTTTTTGTTTCAGCATGTCCCAAGAACTTAACTTGCCGGAAGGGGTACCAATACCTGGTTGGTTTAGACGGTTCTTAGAAGCAAGGGCCACTCAGCCAGGTCCTACCGTTCCTCCTCCCCCAGCTGAAGGAAATCATCCAGCTGCAGCAGCACCTTTTCCTCCACCTCCTCCTCGGGGAAACGCGTTTGCTAAGATATGTAAAGATTTTAAAGCTATGGGAGGAAGGGATTTCCATGGAACTGAGTCCTTCGTGGCAGCTAGGAATTGGCTGAAAGAAACGGAGGACCTATTCATCATCTTTGAGGTAGAAGATAGACAAAAAGTACAATTGGCAGTATGGCTATTGAAGGGCGAGGCTTCCTACTGGTGGGAAGTCACTAATGCTGAAAGACCGGTGGAGACATGGGAGGACTTTAGGGCAAGGTTTGAGACTAAATTTCTCTCAGATGCGGAAAGAAGTTTGCAGTTGGAAAAATTCTTATTTCTTAAGCAAGGGGACAAGACAGTCAGAGAGTATGTGAATCAGTTTGATGAGCTGGCTAGGTTTGGGCTTGACCTAGTCAACACCCCGCACAAGAAGGCTCTCCGTTTCGTCAAAGGGTTAAATGAGCCATTACACAGTTTGGCCATGACCCATATACCCATGGGAGCCACGTATGAAAGATTGGTGCAAATGGCATTGCTGAATGAAGAGGATAAGGGCAAGAAGGAGACAAAGGCAGAAAGCTCTCAAGGGAAGAAAGAGGGTTTGCAGCCTAAGAAGACAGACTTTAAGAAAGGCGGGGAAGGCAACAAAGAGAAAAGGAAGTGCAATTTCTGTGGCAAAGTGGGGCACTTAGTAAAGGACTGCCGGAAAAAGAAGGCCAAGGAGAATGGTGGGTGCTTTTCTTGCGGTGAGACAGGCCACAGGGCTAAGGACTGCCCAAAGAAACAAGGACAGGGGAAGAGGGTTGGATCCACCTCGGGGGCACAGGTTCATGTGCTGGAAGCGCCACCTCTGCAACAGCGAGGTATAAATACTTCTGCAGAAAGTGTAGTTTATCTTTATGATCACCCCGTTCGCACTTTATTTGATTCTGGCGCATCACACTCCTTTATCTCGTCTGCTTTAGTAGAATCTCTGCACCTAAAAACTAGTATGGTAGAGGACCCCTTAATTGTTTCAAACCCAATTGGGGGCCCAGCTCATTTGTCTATGATCTGTCTGGATTTGAAAATTTCTATCCTAAGTGTTGAATTTCAATGTAGTGCCTTTGTTTTGGGCTTTTCGGGGTATGGGTTGATTTTGGGTATGGATTGGCTATCCAGTAATGGGGCCATCCTTGATTGTGAGAAAAGGGTTGTTAGGCTCCTAACCCAGCTCGGTAATACTTTGGAAATTTCTTGTAATCCCTCGTATGCGGTTATGCTTAGTTATCTTGAATCGCTAGATGCCTCTGTTGAAAATTTACATTCAGTTAGAGTGGTCCAGGAATATCCGGATGTCTTCGAAGAGGTGAAGGGCTTGCCTCCGAAGCGGGAAATAGACTTCCGCATATATCTTGTAGATAATGCAAAGCCCGTTGCGTTGCCCGTTAGACATATGGCTCCACGAGAAAGGAAAGAGCTCAATAAACAGATTAAAGAGCTTCTAGAGAAGGGGGTTCATTAAGAGGAGCATTTCAGGATAGGGCGCTCTAGTAGTGTTCGCCACTAAGGCAGAAAGTTCATTTCGCTTATGAATGAGTTGTGGAGAATCACCTTAGTAAGTACATTTGGCAACATAGTTGACATTTGTTTATTTTCTAGAGATAATTCATCTATGTGGAATACCTTATAGTAAGTTAACAAGATCCAAGATTCACTAGTGAATTTTGGAGAGCTTGCATGGAACCATGAGTACGCAGTTAGGATTGAGCCAAGAATATTAGAAGTAGAGTAAGTGAAAGAGGAACGAGAGGCAACAGTGAAAAAGGTTCCAACTCATATTTTGGAAACAAGAATTAAGACGCTACGAAATTGTGAAGTTAAAGACGGACAAAGCATAATGGAGTCAAGCTCAAGGAAATGCGACTTAGAAGATTGAAGACTAGATTCGTGCATCATATTTCTTCTTAAGAGTAGATCCTTGATCCCCCTCTTCCTGTAGAGCTTACTTGCATGCTATCTTTTCTGTTTATCCTCTCGGTCCCATTCTCAATCCAATTTCTGTCGCAAACCCCATGGGGAGTATGACTCATCTGTTAATAACGCATGTTGGGGCTTAGTTTCCTAGAATCATATATGGTGGTTGGGTTGAGTAATTCTTTGGGTGTCAGTCTGATGTTGATTTCGGTCTTCGGGGCTGATGCTTAGAGAGTTCTTCTCCTAATCAATATATATGTGGCATAGATTTCCAGTTTTGACATTGCCTAATAGGCACAAAGTTTTTACTTGTTTCTATCATTCGACTATACCTTTAGGTAGGACCATTTCCTATCATTGAGAAAATTGGGAAAATGGCCTATAGATTAGAGCTACCCGAGAAGTTGGCCGGAGTCCACAACGTTTTTCACGTTTCACACCTCCGAAAATGTCTGCATGAGCCTGCTGAAGTGGTAGAGCCAAATATCCTCGAAGAGGCCGAAGTGGAACGCGAAGCAACCATAAGGAGAGTTCCAACCCGCATCTTAGGAACGGAAGTGAAGAAGCTACGCAACCGCGAAGTCAAGCTCGTCAAAGTCCAGTGGAGCGACGCCGAGGGAGACCCGACTTGGGAAACTGAAGCTAGAATCCGCACTGCCTACCCTTTTCTATTCGAGGGTACATCCTTGATCTTTCCTTTTCCTTAAGTTGCGCTTTTATCTATCTTTTTAGGTATATTTCCTCGACCTTATCTTTTAGGTAGAAACCCTTTGGATGGAAACATGTAGTTGAAACATGTTATGGATGATGGTTGCAAGTGGTTGCAAGTGATTGCTAGTGGTTGCTCGTGGTTGCATATACACACACAATCTAGGTTTTAGATCGGCTCAGTCACTTCATATTGCATATGCATATATGTTTGCTTTCGTCTATGGTTGAACATTAATATGTTGACATGTGGATGTTGCATTTGTATTGAATGATTGTGCACTCATGTAGAATCATGAATAGGAAAATTTGCATACATAATGGATTCATGGCACTTACATAAGTTGCATTAAGGAGGTCAACTGAATCAGTAGACCGCCTGATTTTGCATTAGATAAGTTCATGTACACACACACTTCGCATATGATCATGAAGCATTAGAAGTCTTTTAAGGACAATGGATGCTCGTGTTTGATGGATGAGTAGATGGATGATTGGATGTTAGGATATACATTCCTCCTAACTTGAAGATTTCGGGGACGAAATCCTTTTAAGTGGGGGAGAATGTAACACCCTGAAAATTCTATAACTGTGAAATTAACAAATTAAAGTATAATTAATCTGAAATCAAAGAACTAAGGGAAACGGGATACGCCATTGCGTTCGTCTCGGAAAAATACGCGAAATAGAGTCCGAGTTTTCGAAAAACGGAGTCTGTATGAAGAAGATATGGCCTTCGGAAGTTTTGAATTAAGTTTAAAATTCAAACAGAATTAAATAATTAAATATTCCGAAGTGGGGCCCAATGGGCCAAGGTGGGAGAACGCCCGCCTGGGCCACCCAGGTCGACTGGGCTGTCGACCTGGGCTACCCATGTCGACAGGGCTGTCGACAGCCCTGTCGACAGGGGTGTCGACCTGGTCGAGCCCAGTCAACCTGGCTGGCCAGGTCTGTGTTTGGCCAATTCTCTGTGGTCTGCTTTGTCATTAGGGCTAGGTGGCGGGTTCTAATTGGTCTCTCTATCTAATGAATGGCTACGATCTAACCTAGCAACATCAATGGTCCTAATCAATTCCTAACCTCTATATAAACAACCCTAGACTAAACCCTAATCTATTCATTCAAATTAAGAACATAGCCGCCATGTTGCTGAGGAACGACTAAGAGTAGCCGCCAACTAGAGAGAGAATTAGGAAGAAAGTTCTAAAGCCTAAAGCAATTCAAGCAACCTAAAGCCAATCAATTCAACAAAGGAATCATATCTCTTAATTAGAGAATTCGCCGCAACCATTGTAAGTAGAGTATTACTTTGGTATGAATAAACAATTGTGTTGGTTTGTATGCTTGAATTGTGGCAATAAAGTTATTCATATTTGTGCGTTCTTATCAATTTGAAATATTATATACGTTTGGATATTTATGGATTATGTTATTCATGTTATAAAGAACTACATGCGGTAGTTCTATGCAAGTATACGTTTGGAATATTTCGCAAATTATGTAATCCATGTTGAAGCTACATGTATGTAGTTGATTTAAATTTATGCAAGTTTGGGGTTTTGCTTCTATGCCGCCGTGATGTATATTTTTGTGCATAAATCATTTTGTAAGAAATTGGAACAAGTTTGGTTATTATAATCCATAGGAAATTATGTTGAGAATTTGGCATCATGTATTAAGCCATGCTTTTGTACTAGAAAACCTATTTGCAAACTTATGAATATGGCTAGGCTATGAATGATATTTGGAATAATTGAAATCCATAATTAAGTCTATCTTGTTTACAAGAATTATATATGTGGTACATGGCTAGGTTAGGGTCATGCTAGAAGTATTTATGCCATGTTTATGTTTGACATTATGCTATGTTCATGCTAGAAGTATTTATGCCATGCTTATGTTTGACATTATGCTATGTTCATGCTAGAAGTATTTATGCCATGCTTATGTTTGACATTATGCTATGTTCATGCTAGAAGTATTTATGCCATGCTTATGTTTGACATTATGCTATGCTTATGCTAGAAATATTTATGCCATGCTTATGTTCGACATTATGCCTAAATAAAAATATAGGTTCATGTGTCAATAATGATATCTCAATTACAAGTTCACATGTTTTGATTCATGTCACCTATGTTTTATGACCAAAGTATATGTCACTACTATGCAAGTACACCAGTTTCTATGTTGTATTTCCAACGTCATATTGCAAGTTCATACGCTCACCTTCCCCTTTTTGTGTATGTAATCACGCCATAAGCCTCCCCTTTTCGCATGGCTAAATTGGGCTTTAAAAGGCTAAGCCCAATATATATAAACGGACGTGTAAAACGGGGGAAAATAACGTTGGGTTAAAATTTATTAATGAATGGAAATATAAAATAGAAGAGCCCAAATTCAAGTATGGGTTGGGCCCATGATTGGTGTAACCTTTACACCATTAACTTAATAATGGGCCGCAAATATTTACATATAAGAAATAAAGAAGAATGACAAAATATGTAAATGTAGAAAATACGATGTGTTTAACCCGAGGTTGGATTGAGTTGTGATGTAAACCTGCCCGGAACCGCCCGGCTGTCCAGTAGTCACAACAATACCTATCCAATGTGGGAGGTTAAACATGGAGCCCAATAAGGACCCGAGGTTAGACTGAGTTGTGGCGTAAGACTGCCCGGAACCAACCGGCAACAGGCAGCCACAACAATACCTGTCTAATGTGAGAGGTCAGGGCCTTAATAAGACAATTAAGGCTGAGTCAGGATTGTTAGGATTAAGTAAACTAAAGACTTAATCAAAATGGAACATGCTAAACTAAATGGACTGGTGGGGGTTAGGTTAGAAAACACTTAACCAACTTAGCATGTTGGCTAGAGATAGAAAACCTAGTAACGGGGGACCCTTTTCAGCAGTAACCCTAGAAGGTGTATCAGGATACCCTGAAACTAGGCAGGGTGGGGCACGATTACTGGGCTGATTGTAAGAGGTCAAAGCGACGGCGGTGGTGTAGCAGTGTAGGTCCTAACGGAGTGCGGGCGTGCACACACTCCGGCGCAGAAAAATAAGGCACTGGACACCAGTAGCATACCTGTGCACTCTAAGGTTGTGTCGGGTTGCCACTATGGGACTTGATACACCCCATGGTGGGACCAGCATAGGTAACTACAGACATCGGGGGCCGTAAGACACATGTAACTTTGCGAGTAGGAGCCGATCATCATAGAATGGATCACATCACCCTGATTATGGGGTGCAAATTGGAAACTAGTTTATATGGGTTCAGAGATTAACATGGGGTACGATAGTATATTCGACCCTAGACAACTTAACCAAGTTTATTGTGCTTACCCACTTCTTGTTTATACTTATCATACCCAGTTCTTTATTCATAGACAAAATAGTACTAGACTTACTCAGGCTTTATGTCTGACTCTATTTTCTTTCGTCTTCTTTCTTCCGTTTCCCCCCCCCCCCAGGTCCTCAGGGAGGGAACACAGCAGCTTGATCAGCCTTGACATCCAGCTTGAAGTAGAGAAATGTATTGCTTGGACTTTCCTGTTTTGAACTATGGCTTTGGACAATCCACTATGGGGCTTTTGCAGTTTATCTACGTTTATTTATGCTTCTTTAAATAATGTACTCAAGACAGATTATGAAAGTGTTATGTTATGTTTTTGGAAAGGATGTTGTTGTAACACGTATTTGACTTTATGAAATAAAGTTTGTTGTTCTTCCGCTGTTTACAAATATGTGTTCTTATATCTGTCTTGTATATCTGTGACTTGTACTTATAAACCTCCACCAAAATTAGGGCATTCCCTTTGAGAGTGACCCTAACGGAGGTGGGGTGTTTCAGAAGCGGTTGAAGAAAAAAGGGAATCTATATGAAGATTGAGAAGCCTCTAGAGATGCTCAAATCGAAGTAGTGGTTCGTGATATGCTCGAGAAGTAGGAATCCGATTTGGGATTCGTGTTCGGTTCGAGTTATGAAGACTCATGTGAAAGATGTCGAACGAAACCTCGACATCAGATATGGCTAAAAACAAAGTAGGATCACTATCTGTGGTTTTGCTAACCTATGACAGGATATATTGACTCCATATCTAGCGTATGCTTATATCAAATCGTGCGGGAGCTTCTCAAAGTTGCGCGCGAGAGTTGGGTATATTTGGTTCCCATGGTGCACTTCGGTGTTTTCGTGCCTGGGCCAGTTGTGTTTACCTTATGGTATATTTTATCTAGAGATATGCGACGCCTAGATGTACTTTCTGACCCTTGTGCGTGGACTTCAGATCTGTATTGAATCCGATGGAAAATCCAATATGCGAACATGCCTTAGCTGTTTTGTTTTTACAATTAATAGTTGTCGAATGTAACCATTCCAGCTATGTGATTTATTTATATTCTACACCCAAGACATTGACTATTATGCAACTATAGTAAACTTAATAAATGTTTGGTCTCTTTTGAGGGGAAAACCGGAGCGGTTATCTGCACAGTCCCCTTAATACTGTTACATGCAATGTTTTTCTTGAGTTTCTCATACTGGACTGATATCTGATGCTTGGTTTTTGTTTTCCCTAAAATACTCACGTACTCCTTCGAGTAGGCTGAGTATGGCAGGTTTTACTTTGGATGCTTTAGACTTCGAAAAACGAGCTGAAGGCTTCCATTATCTATCTACCTATTTCTATTTCTGCTATACTATATTAATTATGTAAATATCAGCATTGTAAGGACTGGCAGTTATAACTGTCCAGGCTAATGATGGTAATTAAGCTATTATAACTCTGAAATTTCTTTATTCAGAGTAACCCTTTCTATTATACGGAAGAAAGAACAAAACACCAAAATCTTCCGTGTTTTACTTCTTATATTTTATTCTTACCCAACAATAAAAAAATTCGACACTTGGATCTTCGACACACGAATACCGTGGATGTATATAGTGTCGACTTTCGAGAATCGAAATGTTGGGTAACACCAGTATACGCTACGCACCTCCCGTTTCTCTTCCCGACTTGTATATTGGATTGGTCCCCGCTCACTTCGCTCGCCTAGTATTTCTCAGCTTCCTGTCCAAGACAGGAAGGAAAGGAGTATAACAAGGGAACAATAATACCGGTAAGGAAGGCCGGCTGGATTAGTAACAACAATAACTAATAGTATTACTCAAACATAGTGTAAACATCCGGCCTGTAATAATGCCCAAGACCAGAGGTAAAGTTTGAAATCATCTGGCAAATGCCCTTGTTTAGTGCCTTGATCCAACGGGGTATTGGCTGGGACGGGGAGCGTGCGCGCTGGATAATCTACATACCAGGAGAGGAGCCCCCCAGTATATAAGCAGACTCTATACTCTTCGAGATGATATCAAGTCCAGTATAAACATTAGAGTCAAATCCTCTTCCTGTTATTTATAAAAATAAAAGGTGTTCTCACGAATTGATCCGGATAAGCACTCTTTTGCATAGGTCATACAACAACCTTAACCACGCAAGTTCTAGCATCGCCGATTAGTTTTTATAGTGGTATGTAACATTTTTTGTTATAATAAATATAGGATTAAAGGAGCTAGACAGATTATCTAACTATTATATATTGGTTTTTAAGGTGGACCGTTCACCATATAAGAAATTTATAGTAGTCCATACACTACACCTAAAAAGGCTCAAATTACTGGGGGCTAGCCTAAGGGACTGGACTATAAATATAACACTCATACTCCGCGCATGGAGATGGATAAAATAGACTATCAAATACATACCAAATTTACACATTCCATCCTAAATTACAAATTGCGTTTGACATATTTCAAGGGAAGCAATACATTGGCAGCGATCAACATGAAGCTACCAATACAACACCATTCTCTGACTTCCAAGATGACCTTAAGCACACATACTCCATTGAACCACCACCTAATCCAGCGGCAACCCAGCTAGAAGTACATCACATACTCCAAACCCCACATGTACACAAACTCACACAAACTGCTTCCTACTTCCCATAACCAAACTACACAAACTCAATCCCTTCATGACCTACAAAGGGTTTGAAACCTTACTAAATAGCAGGACGAACCTTTGGCGGAAAATGCAACAAACCCCAAAGATGTAACCTGCACATGATAAACCCATCAAACACCTTACAAACCCTTTCCACCTAACGTTATTTAGACTACGCTGGATTGAGGTAACTAGCATAGCACATTATAGGAAAGAGGCCATAAGGGTTGATGTAAAATCTTAAACATGCAGGCGAAGTCTTGGAGTTTGAAGAAACCTTATAGGGACTCCGCACTATGCAGTGAAGGGAATTAGGAAAGAAGCAGGGAAGTAGGGACGCTGAAAAGGGTTTTTTGGAGCATTGGAATCTCATATCTGAAAAACAGATCTAAGATATGGGGTTCAGTAAAAGGACCACATAGGCGAAAACAAGGTAAATAGGGAGTAGAAAAGGAGATCTGATGATACGATAAGAACGGAAGGGGAGGGAAATTATAAGTGTAAGAGAAATTGAAGAAAAGGGAGACATAGGAGGAGGCATATGATAAATTTTAAAGAAGTAAATATATAACTCTAATGTTTAGTATTCATCTATACAATTTATACAAGCGTTTATGAGCAAATGTATCAAAATTATATATAGTGTATTATGCAGTTATATATAATATACAAGTATAGATATTGCAGCTTGACATAACTTATGTAGCACTTGTTTAATGCACATGCTAAATATATAAAGAGTAAAAAAAACTAAACTAAAATATTGGCTTAATCAGATGCTTAATAGCAAGGGTGTTATTCCTAAATTCCTTCAATATCCTACCTACTTGCCTAAAAAATTTGCTCGGTGATTCTAATAAATTATTAATAAAATTTATTAATTTTTGCTGAAAGATTAATTGAAATAATATGCATATTATAGATAAAATAAATTATGACAACTTACATCTATACATCTTTTGCTATCCTTTCTTACACTTTTCCTATCTATTCAAAATTTAACGTTTAGACATTCGAAACATTGATTTGTTCAAACCTTCATTGATAATTTATTGGAAAGGTGAATAGTTGCATCCTTTTCAGAGCCCTTCCCTCTTCATTTTTTCCTCAATACTGCACATTTCTCTCATTCATTCTATTATAAATATATTTCCCTTCATTCTACTAATTTTTTTCTGTTGTTCTATTTTCACGTGTCCCATTTTATTTATGTATTTTCATTCCTCAAATTTCCATCCCTTTATTTCTTCAATTTTCTTTTGTTTTCCGCTATTAGTTTTCTCTAAAAATAAACCATCGCCACATATGTATGTGTGTGTATATATATATGTATATTACTCTTCTCTTCTATATCAAGTTGTTTATATTTCGAAGATAAGAAAAAAAGACCAAAAAACCAATAAAACTATCATAATTTCCTATGCATAATTCTAGCCAATTTCACTACCTTATTTTTGCTTGTCCAATTGAATATGTTCTTTAAATTCTAAAATTTTAATATTATTTATTTCAAAATTTAAAAAATCATACAACTTTCTAACAGGCAGCGTCGGGCAATAAATCACGCATTCATCTGTTTCCGTTATTATCTTTCCCTATGTGATTTACTTTTGAATTTTGAATAAGAAATAAATGTTGATTAGATCAAAACCCCATGCCTAGTCCGCCACTTTGTTTCCTTCGTGACCAAATATTTGTGGAGAGTACCCCAGTAAGAAATAAACTATTTTGCAAATTTTAGATGTTCTTACTCCTCTCCAAAAAAAAAAACTTAAGTCTAGTATCCTAATAATTTTCTCCATTAATCTCGTCTCTTCTCATTTCTTGTCCTTCTTCTTAGAATTAACCACAACTTGCCATTTTTCTTCCTCTCAAATTTTAAGAACCCTAAACCTAAGTTCTTTTCTACCCTCATCTCCTCTCTTCTTCCCCACCTTTAGCAGGAACCACTAGAGCTGTCACAAATCCTAACCTCGGTTAAAACCTCCTAGCCCTAACCCTAACACACCAAACATCCATGTTTTTATGATTTTTGCCTATAATTCTTGTGATCATAACTTCCTCTAAAGGGATCCAATTTAACCTATTCTTTTTCTAGATTAGTGAAATCGAGTTGGCTACTCTTTTTTTTTAATCGCTTTTCCTAATTTCAAATTTTTCTTTATCAAAAATCCAAATCTTTTAGACACATATTTGGGTTAGATTTAAGATTCGAAAATGCCCTTTAGTGTTTCATCCATATCTCCCTTAAAAATAATTTAAAATTGTTTTTTATTTATTTTAGAGAACTGATTTTTCAAGTGTTTTTATGGTGATAACTTTTGCATATTCGATGAATAACATGTCCGAAAATCAGTTTCAAATTAACCAATTTTTGGTGTTGTTTTGGTAAAATCTAACAAATTCGAGACTTAACTTTCCTAGCCAAAATCCTATTGTCCTGTTCTCTTCTCTTCTCTTAAAACATATATAGAAACATTGTTTGCTGATGAAGGTTTCCATTGTTTTATGTGTTCACATTCATTCACTTATCATGTTCGTCTTCTCTTTACCATGAAAGATGGGAACCTCACTCACGACTGATATTTAGTTGCAAGTTAGTTGATTATCACATGAAATTTTGCATTGATAATATTGTGGTTAAAACTTTGGTTGTTACTTGTTTATTACATGATGTCAAATAAATTATTATATGTACGGTTAGTTGTCATTTGCATGATTTGTTGGCAGTAAATTACATAAAACGTTAGTTGTACTTTACATGAAATACTAGTTGCCAGTTTTATGAAATGAAGCGGTAATTTACATGGAATGATAGTTGTAAATAGACTGAAATAGCAAGTTATTGGTAATTATCTGTGATTGTTAATCCTTATGTTATATCTGCTTATATGTGTCTTATTTAGATTGTCCGTTCGTTAGACACCATCCAGTTATCACATTGCAAGTTCCCGACACTACATATTGTATGTGAAACTACTGTAAAATTCAATTAAGATACTTGTTGAAATTGATAAAACTTAACAATTTAAATTAATAATGTGAATAATTAATTTAAACCAATAAACAGAATTGGTTAACGAAAACGGTTTAGAATTGGAATTTAACTACATGTTTTAAATTTGAACAATTTAAGCTTTAAGTTGATTTGAAATGGAAATTTGAAACCTGAATTGATGTTTATCGAATTATGGAAATATTGGATATTTTGATTCGATTAGATTAGATTATATAAATGTTTTAATTTAGTATTATTCTATATTAACTATTTCATTTATTTTTTATTTTTTATTTTCATACTACTATTTATATTTTTAGAGCTATTTCACTTCAATGACCTTTATATTAAATTTAACTATTGTTTTTCATAATAGATATTCAATTTAATTTTATCCTAATTTATTTTTTACTATTTAATAAGTATAATTTATAATAAATTCAACTATATATATTCTTTAACTATTAGACTATTATATATTTAAAATTTTCGACTATTATGTTCATATATATAATCTAAATAAAGATTTATATTCAATTCGAGCTGTAAAGAAAATCCAAATTGTTTGAATATAAGATTTCATTAAGATATATTGTGATATGAAAATAAATAAAATCAAAGGTTGTGTTTTGAAAATGATCAGTCTTAAAATATGGGAATTTTATTGAATTTGGTTTTGGATTTGTTTATTGAATTGATTTAGAAAATGATAACGAAAATTATAACACACCGTAATTTTAACAACACATTAAAATGATAAACTAAGGAATACTTAATTAAACACTAGGAAATAAGTAAAACAGCTTATGCCATTGCGTTCATCTCGGAATTATGCTTAAGATAAACACCAAGTTTGCATTAATCGAACATCGTTATGAAGAAGTTATTAGAAGTTTGTATACGCACAATAGAATTATATATATACAAATAAATTAACAAAAAATCAAAACAGCGAAATGCATAGGGGAATAACTGAACCGCCCCATTTTGGGGTTCGACCAAAGACCCGCTGGGTCGACATAGGGGTTGGCCTAGTGCGTATGGGGTCGACACATGGGTCGACCCCCTTACAGATCTGGGAAGAATACAGTTTTCACACGTGGACTCCTTTCTTGACTAAATTCATTCAACCTAGGCTATAAATAAGACCTTATTTCTCTTGTTTCCCCACACCTAAAACAATGGAGAACTAGATGCTGCCTCTGCCCAGAATAAATCAATTCTTTTCTTCTTCAATAATCAACTAGAGTCATTCAAGTTTAGAGATCTGTTATTCAACATCTGCAACTATTTTTCTGTCTCTTAGATCTATTCTTTGAGAGTCTATGTTATTTTTAGATAAAAATAATTAAAATGCAATATTGACATGCCTATGAACTAGATCCGAGCCTTTGACTGTTGGAATCATATCGGATATGTTATATTTGTATATATAATTCACTGACTAGATCTCATTATGCCTGTATAAGATCATGATACTATGCATAATCAGTCCTGTTATTACAAGTTCATCAGATCTGTTCTTACATGCCTAGTTATGTTCATCAGATTCGTTCTTATATGCCTATATTTGTTCATCAGATCTGTTCTTATATGCCTTTTTCTGCTATCATATGTCCATTTCTATTACTGCTGGTTTTATGCCTATTTTTTTCTTCTCTCTCTCATTCCCTTTTTATTTTTATAGTCAAGCTACTTTGGAGCCTAGGGTGATATTGCTAAAATATGCATACCAACGAAATTAGGTTAAGTTGGGAATGATTGGAATTGGTAATTTTGGGGCATAACTTGTACTTTGAATCACGATTGGGATCTCGAGGCATAAATTATATTGTGAAATTGGGCTAAAAATTTGGGGCAAGACTCATATGGTAAATTATGACTTGTGGTTTGGGACATAAAAATATATAGGCTTAATTTAAGATTAACAGAAACATGTTATTGGAACTATAAAGAACCTGTGAAGCTTGTTTCATCCATTAAAATTGGGGCATAACTTGTATTGGGAAATTTGGGGGCAGAACTTGAATTGAAAGCATGAATATGGATTTGGGGCATAAGCCAAACAATGATTAAAGATCTTAATTTAGGCATATAATGCATGATGAGTATGACTTGGGAAAGGGGCATGAAAACCTATAATAAAATAGAAATACTTGTTAATGAATGAAGATTCCTAGAATTATAGTAATTAGAAAATTGTAACCGCACTTAGACATGAGGTTAGATTACACTTGTGATGGAAGTCTGCCCGGACCAGACCGACATGTCCAGCAACTACAAGTGGTGAATCTAATGTGAAGGGTCTAAGTGCATAAACACGTGACAGTGCTAAGACATGAGGTTAAGTCAGACTTGTGGAAGAAGTCTGCCCAGACCCGACCGGCATATCCAACATCCACAAGGGGTAGACTAAATGTGGGAGATCTAGCGCATTATAACCATAAATGAATGTATGGTAATGAACTTGTAATACTTAACTTCTTTAAATCCATAAGGAATGTATGAGCCGGTTAAATTTGTAGGGTTAAGTAAACCTATTAAGTATGTAGGGTTAAGTAAGCCTGTTAAATCGGTGGGGTTAAGTAAGTCTGTTAAATCGGTGCGATTAAGTAATTTGTTAAATCTGTGGGGGTTATACAAACCTGTTAATTTGGAAAGCTTAACCTATTAAATCTGTTGGGGTTATATGGACTCGTTAACTTGTAAAGTTTAACCCGTAAATCTGTAGGGGTTCTGTGAATATGTTAAATCTGTTAGGCATAACCTGTCAAAATCCTAGTTAATTGGGGACACAAGATCTATAAGGGTTGGCTTATGTCATCTGTTGTGTGGGACCCATATTAGTCAGTAACCCATTCTGGTATTAAAGGGGGACCCCGCACTAGGTAGGGGTCAGGGCACGCTTACTGAACTGATTGTAAGACGTTTATCTGAGAGGTAGTGTGCACTGGCACATTCCAACGGACTCATGTGCGTGCATGAGTACGATGTGCATCTAAGAAAATAAGTCGCTATAGCAGCAGTAAATAGGTCTGTGTCCTTCTGTAGGTTGCCCCTTTAGGAAGAAATACACCCTACTGTGGGGCAGACACGGTATTTATGGGATAGGGAGTCGATCGATTGAGGTGTAGTAAATAGGGTACATCTAGTCTTGTCTGTTTCTGCGGGGCACCTGTGTTTCTGTCTGGGCTAACACCCATTATTTTTTTTAGGTACCGGTTAACTCTATTTGGGTTAAAACCCGTTACTAGAGTATACCTATAACTACCATTATATTTCTGTTGGGGTCATCCTGTTTCTGTTAAGAAATTAGAGAGTGTGTAATCCAGTTACATATCTGTTGTACTTGTATCGGTGCAGAGAAAGTAAAGTGTTAGGGAAGCGCTATTTATTCTATTATGTTTATCCTATTTACCTTGTCATACCTGTCTTATATGTTGTTATCTCTATTATCCAGTTTATATGTCTATCATGATGCAGTTACTTATTTATCTGCTAAAAGTAACTGGACTTGCTATGTAACACCTCATATTTCTGTTAACACTAAAGTTGCTAATTCAAAAATAATAATAAATGTGTAAAGGGGAGACGTATCTAATGTGCATACAAATTTAATAATAAATGTGTAAAGGGGAGATGCATCTAATGTGCATACAAATTTAATAATAAATGTGTAAAGGGGGGATGTATCTAATGTGCATAAAAATTTAATAATAAATGTTGATAATGTACATTAAGAAAGTAATTATGATAATTTGAAACAGGAGTAATTTACACCCCTTAAATTGTGAACATAATTGGCTTCTCTTTAGAACGGACGGCTCGTATTAACCTTGGCTTCATCGACGGCTCAAATTAACTTGCAACTCTATATAAACAACATAGCTCTCACAACCTAATTCACACAAAAAAAAAAGAGAAAAAAGAAGAAGGAGCCATCATGCTGCTGAAGAGAGACTAGGAGTAGCCGTCAAATTAAGAGACGATTAAGAGTTGATTCAAAGCTTAAAACTACAACAAATAAATCAAAACAACGTCAACCTCAAAGGATAGCATCACCAAATTCAGAATTCAGAATCCTTAATACAAGATTCGTCATACGTTGTAAGTAGAGTACTATTCCGATATGAATAAAAATTGAGACTTGATTTGTGTAGAATGAAAATGGAATCGTACTTTAATTGTAACGATGCTAGTTCATAATTGTATGTTGTTCTGATTTTATTATAAATGGATTTGGGATGTTGTAGTATAATTAACATGATATTGGATTAATTGTACATTTGCAATGAAAAGTAACACCCCTTGCAAGTATACGATTCATGTTGCAAATTGACATTTATATGTTGTGGTTAATAAGAAGTTGTATATATTTTGTTACAACCAAGTTGAGACTTATGTAAACATAATTCACTGTTATGCCTACATGATTTAGATCTTTGTATATATATGCCTATGATCATTTCAAGTGTAGTTGGATCCATTTGGGTAACATGATTCATTTAAGTTTATGTTGGAATAGGCCTCATAATTCAAGTTAAACTATACTTTTGTATTAGTGACAAAAGTAAGCATCTTTGTGAACATATAGTGACTTTATGGAAATGACTAGTTTATGTTTAGTGTTATGCCTAAATAAAAATATGTTTTAGGCTTATGTTGTTATAAAAATCATATGCTAATACAAGTGAGACCGAATTTAGTTAGGTTCATATTTTAAATGCAAGTTTACATGAATAGATTAAAACCCATGACTCATGTTTAGGTTTATGATTTATGTCAAAATTATATGCTATTACAATGAAAGTACACAAGCCCCTAATTTATGTTAGTTAAATCGCCATATTGCAAGTTCATGCACCACATAATTTATGTTAATTAAATCGCTATATTGCAAGTTCATGCACCACTAATTTATGTTAATTAAATCGCTATATTGCAAGTTCATGCACCACATAATTTATGTTAATTAAATCGCTATATTGCAAGTTCGTGCACCGCTAATTTATCTTAGTTAAATCGCTATATTGCAAGTTCATGCACCACTAATTTATGTTAATTAAATCGCTATATTGCAAGTTCATGCACCACATAATTTATGTTAGTTAAATCGCTATGTTGCAAGTTCATGCGTTCACACACCCCTTTTATGTTACTTAGAATATATCATGTTCTAAGCCTCTTTTTTTATGTTTCTAAGTTGGGATGAAATGTTGAAGCCCAACATATGTTATAACATTGCGAACGTACAAATGGGGAAAATAATGCTGGTTTTAATTAAAATATATGTGTTGGCATGTTTGGCACATGCCAACGACTTGTGAAATTTAAGTGGTATAAATTATTATACCCAAGAATAACGAATTTGGATAATGGGCCACAAAACATTTACATATAAAATTGAAAAGAGACAAATATGTAAACTTAGAAAATACGATATGCTTAACCCGAGGTTGGATTGAGTTGTGATGTAAACCTGCCCGGAACCAACCGGCTGTCCAGTAATCACAACAATACCTATCCAATGTGGGTGGTTAAGCATTGAGCCCTATAAAGACCCGAGGTTAGACATGAGTTGTGGTGTAAACCTGCCCGGAACCGACCGGTTGTCCAGTTACCACAACAATATCTGTCTAATGTGAGTGGTTGGTGCTTTAATTAATAAATTAAGGCTGAGTCAGGATTGATAGGGTTAAGTCAATTGAATTAATACTTAACCAAATTCAACATGTTAACTAAATTGGTGGGTAGGGTTAGGTTAATCTGGACACTTAACCAATTTAATATGTTGACTAGGGGAGTGGGTAAGGTTAAGCAAATGTTTAACCATTCTAACATGATTAAACTGGACTAGAGAGTGAGGTTAAGTTAATTAGAACACTTAATCATAGAAACATGTTAGTGTGACAAGTGATTGAGGTTAAGTTAATTAGAACACTTAACCATAGAAACATGTTAGTGAGACAAGTGATTGAGGTTAAGTTAATTAGAACACTTAACCATAAAAACATGTTAGTGAGATAAGTGATTGAGGTTAAGTTAATTAGAATACTTAACCATAGAAACATGTTAGTGAGACAAGTGATTGAGGTTAAGTTAATTAGAAGACTTAACCATAGAAACATGTTAGTGAGATAAGTGATTGGGGTTAAGTTAATTAGAACACTTAACCATAGAAACATGTTAGTGAGACAACTGATTGAGGTTAAGTAAAACTAGAACTCTTAACCATGATAACAAGTTGATTTGACAAGTGGGTTAGGATTAAGTAAGTTAGAAATACTTAACCAATATAACATGAATGATTAGAGTTAAGTAACAAGAACACTTAACCGATGTAATTTGACTTGTAGTAAAGTTAACGTGAACGGACAACACTTAACCATTATAACCTGTTAATTAAACAAGTAGTAGGGTTAAGTTATATAAGGAGACACTTAACCGTTGTAACATGTTAGTTAAACAGATGGTGAGGTTAAGTTAACACAAGGAGGCAACACTTAACCAGTATAATATGACAAAAGGGATGGGTTAAGTTAACTTGAATTGACTAATGACACTTAACCAACTTGATGAAGGAAAGAAACTAAGTAGTAAATCTTAGTAGAACACGAGAACGAGCGTACGTACGTCTGATTCTAGAAGGCTCCAACGAATTGGGTTACGAAGCCCGAGGCTTCGAGGGGACATGAGGGTACTCTTGGTATCCCTCTGTGAGGCTGCAGATGATCCTCCTGGGCTCACAGAGGTTAAGGTCTACGTTAGAAGAACCAAGGGTATGCCTTGGTTGCAAAATATGGCAAACTAAAGATTAGGATGGACTAGCGTGATTCGGCGAGAAGACGGTAGCCCTGTGATAGCAACTCGTCGTCTACCTACCATCTTGAGTCAATCGAGATATGTGAAGTGGAAAGGCGGAGAACTCCAAAAGACCATATACTTGCTATCTAGTTATGGTTGTGGATGGCCATAGGAAAGTGGGGCATAGGGGGGCCTGCGCATAGTTCTCATTTTTCAAGGATGGCCTTTCATTAGTTGAGGGAGGGGTCGAGTGGGACCATAGCACTAGAAAAAAACAGACCTTAGCATCTGCATCGGCGGATATCTGAAAGCTCCCGACCGAGTTACGTATTTCTAGAGTAGCCCTGACACGGAACTCGGGCCGCACATTACAGGACATGTGCATCTAGACAAGCGATAACGATTCACGACACATACGTGGAAAAAGTCTAGGAACATATACCACTCTAGGTAGTGTGTCCTAGACTAGAGGGCATCGTTCGGAAGATAGCGTAAATCCTAGATTAGATCTAGGTCAGAAACAATAAATGTACGCCTGAAGGCAACAAAAATTACGGGGATTGGGATCACGTTATCATTACTAGTTGGGACACTAGTTAGGTGGTGCAGAGATTAGTATGGGGTACGATAGTATATTCGGTTCGAGATAACTTAACTTAGTTTAGGGTGCTTTCCCATTTCCAGCATATACTTATCATGCTCTTTTTCTTATCCATAGACTGAATAGTCACTAGACTTACTCAGGCTTTATGTCTGACTCTACTTTTCTTTCGTCTTCTTTTCTTCCGTTCCCCCCAGGTAGTCGAGGAGGGAATAGTTCAGCTCAGGTTAGATTGGACCGCTGCTCTTCCCAAGCTTGAAGATTCTTGGACAAAGTGCTTTGGACTCTCCTTTTCGCTGCTATGGTTGGCTTATGCTACATTGGGGAATATAAATGTATTTTTATGCTTCTTTATTTTGTAAGACAGATGATACTCTGATATTGGAAAACAATTGTTGTATAAACTATCTTATCAATAAAGTAAAGTTTTATTTTCCGCTGTTTAATTTCTGTCTGTCTTGTAATTTATCTGCATCTTTTACCCTAAATGCTCCACAGAACTTAGTGCATTCCCTTTGTGAGTGACACTAACGGATGTGGGGTGTTACATGCTAGACTTTATGTCTAACCTATTTTGTTTCCTCTTCTTTCCCTTCCATTCCCCCTAGGTTATCATGGTGGGAATACTCAAGCTTGATCAGGATTCTGCTTAGTTTTTCTTGGAGCCACATAGATGTACTGCTTGATTTGTACCTTCTCTACTATAGCTATGTTTTTGGGGATTATGCTTCTTTTATTTTTGTACTCTGGGTATTTTATTATAAGACAGAAGCTTTAAATTGATGTACTGGGCTTTATGCATTTCAGGCTTATGATGTAACTATGCTTTGAACCACGATAATTTATGTTTCAATAAAATTTTATATTCCGCTATTATTGTATATCTGTCTTGTATTTCTTTTTCTGTTTACCTATAACGCTTCATGAAACTTAATGCATTCTCTTAATGAGTGAGATCAACGGACGTGGGGTGCGACACTTGGTATTAGAGCTGAAGGTTACCAGATCAGATAAAAGATTTTGAAAATTATTTTCAAAAATATTTTAAAAGAAAGCATTTCCAAAAGAAAAGTACGTTTTGAAAAACATATTCCCCAAAGCCATATATAATATCTTCAGATTCTCTGTTTGAATACCTTTTCCTTTTCTTTTCAGTATGTCTCGGGAACCTAATATTCTTTAGGGCGTTACGATACTAGGCTGGTTCCGTAGGTATTTAGAGGCCACCACGCCGGCCGGTGGCCAAGCCGACGTTCCTCCGCCAGCTGCACCCGTCGTTCCTCCTCCTCCTCCTCCACGTCCAGATACTTTCTCCAAGATCCGCAAAGATTTCTGTGCTATGGGAGGAAAGCCATCCCATGGAACCGAGTCGTTCGTAGAGGCAATAAATTGGCTCAAGGAGATGGAGGACTTGTTTGAAATTTTCGAAGTGGACGATCATAGGAAGATTCTGTTATCCGTTTGGCTACTGAAAGATGAAGCTTCGTTCTGGTGGGAAGTGACGCTAGCACAGCGTCCGGTGGAGACTTGGGATGATTTTAGACAGAGGTTTGAAATGAAATTTCTTTCTCAAGCTGAGAAAAGCATGCAAATGGAAAGGTTCTTGGCACTCAAGAAAGCAGGCAAGACTGTTAAAGAGTATGTTAACAAATTCAACCAACTAGCGAGGCTTGGGTTGGAGCTAGTAGATACCCCGCATAAGAAATCTTTGCGGTTTGCTAGAGGACTGAATGAACCCCTTCATGGGTTAATCATGTCTCATATTCCAAGGGGAGCAACTTTTGAGAGGCTAGTTGATATAGCCGTAATGCATGACGATGATAAAGCTGAATAGAAGGAAGTTGAGGTTGAGGAAACACAGAACAAGAAAGTGTGGCCTGAGAAAAAGCAACAACAAGAGGTCGGAAAGCACGACCAAGCTCAAGACAAAAAGAAATGTCATGTTTGTGGGAATGTGGGTCATTTGGTCAAAGATTAGAGAAAAAGGAAGAATGCTTGCTTCAATTGTGGTGAAGTCATACATTATACTAGGTAGTGTCTGAAAAAGAAAGGACAGGGCCAAAGGGAGGGATCTTCTAGAGGGCAAATGCATGCTCTCGAGGCCAGTGTACCGGACAGAGGTATGAAAGTTTCTATTGAAGGTTTCATTTCTCTTTCCAATTATCCAGTTATGACTCTTTTTGATTCTAGCTCTTCTCACTCTTTTATATTTGATTTTGTAGTTGAATCTCTTCACCTTAGTACTAGTATGGTTTTGGATCCCGTTGTTGTGTCAAACCCCATTGGTGGTATGGTTCATCTGTCTATGACTTGTCGGGGTTTGAGAATATCTGTGTTAAGTGTCAAGTTTGAGTGCGATGCATATGTACTTGGTTTTATGGGATACTATCTTATTCTATGGATGGATTGGCTAGCCATGTATGGTGCCATTCTAGATTGTTAAAGGAGGGTTGTTAAATTTTTGACTTGCCGTGGGAGGACCCTCGAGATTTCTAGTGACCCAAGAGGGTCTAGCATGCTTAGTTTCCCAGAATCTCTTGATGCTTCTGTCTATGATTTTCAATCTGTACCTGTACTTTGTGAGTATCCAGATGTTTTTAAGGAGGTTAAGGACTTACCTCCGAGGCACGAGAATGATTTCTGGATATACTTGGTAGATAATGTGAAGCCATTCGCATTACCTGTGCACCACATGACTCCTAAGGAAAGGAGGGAGCTCAACAAACAAGAAGGGGAGCTACTAGAAAAGGTGTTGGTTAGGTGAAGCATATCAGAATGGGTTGCTTTGGTCGTCTGAAGCGACCCGAACTTCCCCGGTCTCCGAAGAGATGAGAAAGAACGAATTACTGTGAGGACAAGACAAATCAGAACGCAGACGGAAGAACATTTCATTGCTATTACAACAATTCCATCAGATACAAGAATATACAGAGTATAATTGAATAAATTACATTTGACAAATATCAGAGATTACAATAAATTACATAGCTGTAACGACCCGCAACTTCCCCGTAAAGGAAAGCGTCGGATAGTTCGAGAAGAAGCCACAATAGAACGCATATAAAAGAACATTTCATTGTATACTACAACAATGCACCAGAATACAAGAATATACAGAGTATAAATGAATAAATATTACACAGAAATATCAGAGATTTAAATTACATTTAAGTACATAGCAGCGGAAAATAATACAATACACAACTAGAAGAGATATACGGATACAACGCTTTCCGGATATCGTTCCAGCTGTAAACCAGGATCCTGTGAATATAAATCTGCAAAACCAAAACTACTAGCTGCCCGTGTCAAATATAAGGGCACCTAGAGTTTAGGTTAAAACAATAAACTCCAGGTCAGTCATGTGACTGGTGTGAGAACTAAAACAGTTATTAATCTTTATTTTTAAAGTTAGGTAAATCAAGGGACCACGCCGTATAACACGGAACGGGTTTCTTCCCAAGAATACCAGTGCATAAAACAACAGCGCAATGCTAAATAAAGAAAAAAAAATGAAGCTATTATAAGACCCAGTTCCCATCACACAATGCAACGCAAGCCGGAGGATAGGGTTTTTACCTTATAATAGCCAAGAATGCTTGATACGTTTAAAACAAATCATTTGATACTATAATAAGTGCATAGTGGATAAAACAACTTCAAATCATAAGTATCAATCATAGACGGCATGAGCGCCCCATCCCACTATGTCGCCATACTAGGCTCTACAAATAAAACCGCAAATGTCACGTATTTGGAAATTGGATTTCCATCTATGAACCGAGGCAAAAGATAGTCCTCAACCGATTCGTGACTCTCTAGCCCGAGCCACAGGACCCAGACTCAGGTGGGCCCTTGGAGCGACAGGGCCGGTCCACCGATGTGGATTAAAATGCCTGAACACTACGTTTCCCCGCCCTTTGGGGCGTAAATGAGCCAACGAATGACTCCATCGGACCCGGATCGTCCGATCAAACCGAGGCGCCTCGCAACAGCAACAACCACACAGGTGAAAAGTATATAAATGTCAGGGCTGGTAGGTCACTGACACCACCCTAGCTAGAAAGAAACGCATGCCCTCCCTGAGGTCCTCTCCCGTTTTTGGTTCACAACCGGGGTGCGAAACTCGCGAATTCACGTTACACAAAGCTGTGCCACACAGGCTGTGCTTTGATCATCACCACAAGACTTTGCTTTTCAACAGAAGCCTCGATCAATTGCCACTTAGGCATGCCACACAGGCAATTCACTCCATGCGTTTGATATCCATCAATATATAACCCCTGAGCTCGTACGTCTCAGAGAAGGGCGTTAAGCAAGAGAATAAATTCTCCGCCGCCAAACAGATATATATTTAATAGAGATCAATCACACGGACTAAAATCCAATGTCAGACACACAGTCCATTTACAAGTCCGTTCTGGGTCTGAACGAAACCGGAGGCACCTAGTACCCCGCATATCCATCGATCTCCAAGTACGTCTGGACGATCACCAACTGTTTCCATCTTCTTGGGTGTACAGCCCAATCAAGATCATCAGTAATCACCCAAACGACGTGAAGACTCCCGGTCTTCGACCATCGTCTTCATCTTCGACACCACGTCGAATCAGTTATTCAGAATGGGATAAACCCGGTCTTTCAGAATAACTCGCGTATATATTATAAAAGTGTTACACAAACACAACATACGCCTCATTCCAATTCAGAATATTCTTTTATTCTAATTTTGAATATCAATTCAAACTAGTCGGGATTAACGAACCTTGCCGAAGTAATCATTGGTTTTAATTTCCCAATCCCAACCTATTCATCCCATGAAATAAAACTGGTAATACTTCATATCTAACACCACAGTGTTATCGGTAAATTCAATTACCATTTCACGTTCAAATCTAATTAAAGATTTAACTATCGCCTGGAGCAAAACTGGTGATACTCCATTTTCGATCATTTCAATCTAATTAAAGATTCATTAAAACTCCACTTAGTTTTAATCTTCGACTGGGTTAAAGAATCAGTGTCATTTAAAACACGGTTCACGATAAACCCAAAATCACATTCATTAATTATCGGGTTAAAGAACGAGTGTTATTTAAAACACTGTTCACGATAAACCCAAAAATCAATATCGATTCAATTCCAATTAAATATTATTTAATTGGTACATTTCGTTAAATCTAAACAAAAAGATTTAATCTTTTCTCAACTGGGTTCAAGAACAGTGTTAGTGAAGACACCATTCACGACAAACCCAAATCACATTCGATATTCAATACAAGGCTCTGAATAGAAAATATATCGGCTTATATTCAATATCGAATTCTACGACTAACAAATGTCGTATTGGAAATAACGATATAAATATATATCTTTCAAATTTCCATAACAACCCCTGTATAATCACGAATTCCAACATCGAAATATTCCGAAGACAATTTCGATTCAAATCCACTCCAATGCAATCATTGGAAATTCTGGTTATTTTTAAAACCCTTTTTCAAATTCAATTTATTTATTTAAAAATAAATAGAATTATAATTCTAGTTCAAAACTAGTTCATTTCGATAAAAATCTATTTTTATCTTTTCTAATATGGAGTTTTCCATCCCAAATCTTCACAAATCATTTCTTATGATTGTACACAAATTATTACTATTTTTAATAATTTTATCAAGGCCCGTACAGTCGATTTCCACCAATGGCCATCGAACTGCACGTATAGCGACCTTTTTCCAATTTGATTTGGACATAATTCCAAATCCAACCGTTAGATTTCTAATTTATCACATTCGTTATAAATCTCTTTTCGATACGAACCCAACGGTTCCGGTTTTAGGAGAATCCGACGGTCGGATCTCCCGTAATGTCCGTTTGAAATAAATGGTCGAAATTCACGAACTGCCGCGGCGCGGCGCGTTCTATTCAGGCCATTATATTATATATATAATATATATATCGTCGATTTATATTTAAAACGAATTATATAAATAGTTTCGTTTTCAATTCAATTCATTTCGAAATCGTTTTCAATTCAATTCATTTCGAAATCGTTTTCAATTCAATTCATTTCGAAATCGTTTTCAATTCAATTCATTTCGAAATCGTTTTCAATTCAATTCATTTCGAAATCGTTTTCAATTCAATTCATTTCGAAATCGTTTTCAATTCAATTCATTTCGAAATCGTTTTCAATTCAATTCATTTCGAAATCGTTTTCAATTCAATTCATTTCGAAATCGTTTTCAATTCAATTCATTTCGAAATCGTTTTCAATTCAATTCATTTCGAAATCGTTTTCAATTCAATTCATTTCGAAATCGTTATAAATATCGTTCACGTCAAAATGGCGTCAATCTAATCAACACGGCTTCATATATTGATATTTTCCAATATTCCATTTCGAATATTTCTATTTCAAATATTTCTATTTCTAAACTGGAATGAGGCCCAATCAATTACCATATAAAATTAATTATATGGATTTTCATACAACACATGTATATAATAGCATTGAAAAATGATCAACCATCAACCAAAGTGCACTACACTGTATAAGCATCAAATAAAGATATCTAACGCTTATAACAACATGTCAATCAATCGATCGACATATTTAATCAATCAGGATGAGTGAACTTCAAATTTCATCCCAACACCCGTGTGGGGTTTCAAACAACCAAACACAGATTTTATTCGTGCAGTTGGGCGATGTGTAAAATTTATCGTCCCAATCAATGTCATTCAAATAGGTGTACATAAACAAACCGTCCGGTTTGCAAATGAATATTTTATTTTGTTCACTTCACTATTTCCATATTCACGTTAAAAATTATATTTTTAACGATAAAACATTTTATTTCAACCTATGAATTTCTATTCAATTCATTTATTCAATAAAATGATATTTTTATTTTTCTAACATATTTTAGAAAATTTCAGCGGCATAACGGCACGATACTAGAAACGGGACAAGGCCTAGCCTTATCCCCGGTCTAGTGAAGGCCCACGCCATTCACACATCAATCAAATTCACCAAACAACCAAATCATATAACTAAGCTATGCAACCAAACAAACAAGTCCATGGTCTGTGGACGATTGTGTCGGGTGCTACTAAGCACCGTCTGCATCCTAGTATATATATATAACTAGAAAAATTAAATTGAAAGGTGAGAAGTTCTCACAGATAGCCATCCTAGCTCCACGGCACTTCATTGATAGAAATCTTCATCGCTATCGCATCTTTGTCATCTTCGTTGCCCGGATCCTCTACATATGTAAAAATCGAATTTTGACTTCGTTATTCAATATATAAAAATCGAATTTTTAGTTCGCTATTCAATATATAAAAATCGAATTTTTAGTTCGCTATTCAATATATAAAAATCGAATTTTTAGTTCGCTATTCAATATATAAAAATCGAATTTTTAGTTCGCTATTCAATATATAAAAATCGAATTTTTAGTTCGCTATTCAATATATAAAAATCGAATTTTTAGTTCGCTATTCAATATATAAAAATCTGATTTTTAGTTCGCTATTCAATATATAAAAATCTGATTTTTACTTCGACTTTCAATATATAAAAATCTGATTTTTACTTCGACTTTCAATATATAAAAAAAATGATTTTTACTTCTAAAAGTTCAAATCCTTTCCTTTTTAAAGTATAAATCTTTTCACTTTTAAAATCTAAATCTTTTCCCTTTTTTTTTAAAAATCTTAAAATAAAAATCAGTTTTTAAAACCTATAAAAAACAGTTTTTACTTTATATAATTTTCAGTTTTTCTAAACCTATAAAAAAACAGTTTTTACTTTATATAAAAATCAGTTTTCAAAACCTATAAAAAAACAGTTTTTACTTTATATAAAAATCAGTTTTCAAAACCTATAAAAAAACAGTTTTTACTTTATATAAAAATCAGTTTTTCTTTTTATTAAAAATCAGTTTTTAATTGCTTTTTAAAATCAAAATCTTCAGATTAAAAATAATAAAAAAAAAGTAAAATAAAATAACTTACTTTTAACCTGCGAAGGAGGGGGGAGGGTTCTTGGCGTCGGCGCCAACCAGTGGTGGCGCGGGGGGGGGGGGGCTCGAGTTCGGTGGTGTCGGATATGGGTGAGGCTGCGACGCCTGCTGTGGCATTGGACGGGGAGGACGACGGGTCTAGATAGGGGAGCGTCGCGATTTTCTGGGGGAGGCTCGAGTTCGAGAGGAGAGAGGGAATGAAGAAGAAAAGGAGGAGGAGATGAGGGAGGGGCGGCGACTCCCTGGGCGCGGTGGCCATCGATGGCTAGCGACGATTTAGGGCTCCGCCCTTTGGTTTTTTTTTTTTTTTTTTTTTTCATCGATTCTGAATTGAGAATGGGAGGGGGGGCAACGGGTTTTAAGGGGAAGGGTTTTTTTTTTTATTTATTTAATTTAATTTTCCTCCAAAAAGCAACTTTTATTTTCGACCCCCAAACGGGGCCCACCGCATGTCGTCCATAGCGTATTACCCCCATTCCGAACACAATGGGATATATATCGTAGGCTGATTCTGCTGTTACAATCAGTTTTCGTTAAATTTACATTTAAATCACTATATTGAATTTTAAACGTACATTTCAAATTACCGGGGTCACATACTAACTCTAAAAATTGCAGAAAAATATTTTCTAGCTTCGTATTGACGATACGGTCCTAACAAAACTAGTTTCGTCGAATTCTGAGACCGTTAGAAAAATGGCCAATTTCCAGTCGATTAAAATCAACTGAAACTGGTCAAACGCGTTTTCCTTTACCACGCTCACATACTGATTCGAAAAATTATGAAATTTGAAACCTAGCAATAGTTTGACACCACGGACCCAACAAAACTGGTTTCGTCGAAATCCGAGGTCATTTGCAAAATGTCCATTTTTAAGGGCCTGAATTCCATAGCGACTATTCAGAATTTTCAACTGGACATATCTTTTGATTCCCGCTATGAAATCCTGATTTTTCGAATTCGTTGGAAAGATCTTATCAATTAGATCTTAATGTTTTTGGTTTCACTAAAATCCGGATTGTTTTGCACCCGTTATATTCAATTGAAGTTTGAAATCGAATTATCGAACTACCGCGCCATTTTCAATTCTATTTATAATTATATATAATTATTTATATTCTAACGACGACGCGTATAAATATATACTTTCGAATTATATTCAAAATAAATTTCTCGTCGATATTATTTAAAATAATTCATTTTAAATAATCAAAATTCGCTAAAATTGCCAAAATAAAAATTTCAAACTGGCTCGCATTTTACGGGTTGTTACAATAGCAGCGGAAAAAAATACAAAACACAACTGAAGGTGATATACGGATACAGAGCTTTCCGGATATCATACCAGCTGTATTCCAGGATCCTGTGAATATAAATCTGCAAAACCAAAACTACTAGCTGCCCGTGTCGAAAATAAGGGCACCCAGAGTTTAGGTTAAAACAATAAACTCCAGGTCAGTCATGTGACTGGTGTGAGAACTAAAACAATTATTAAAACTTTATTTTTAAAGAGAGTGATTCAAGGGACCACGCCATATAACACGGAACGAGTTTCCTCCCAAGAATACCAGTGCATATCAATAAACAACGCAATGCTTTTTCGAAAAATGAAGCTATTATAAGACCCAGGTCCCATCACACAATGCAACACAAGCAGGAGGATAGGGTTTTCCCTTATAATATCCAAACATGCTTGGTAAGTTTAAAACAAATCATTTGATACTATAATAAGTGTATAGTGTCAAAACATTTTCAATCATAAATATTAATCATAGACGGCATAGGTACCATATATCATGTCGCCATACTAGTTCTACAATTATAACCGAAATATCTCGTATTGGAAATTGGATTTCCGTCATGAGTCGAGGCAAGGGGCAAGCTCCTCTCCGCTTCAAGACACTCTAGCAAATGCCTCAGGACTACACGCTCTGGGTAACCCCTGGGATCCTCCAAGACCGGTCCTCTCTTACGTTTGAGGATTAGTTATTCCTGAACACACGTTTCTCGGCCCTGTAGGACCTATAATCGAGGCGCCTCGCATCCAAACCACAAAGGTGAAAAGTATATAAATGTCAGGGTTGGTAGGCCACTGCCACCACCCATAGCTAGAAAGAAACGTCGTGCACTCCTTGGGTCCTCATCCCGTTTTTGACTCATACCGAGGTGTGAGGCTCGTGAATGCACGTTATAAACAAAGCTATGCCAAGTAGGCCGTGCTTTGATCATCAACCACAAGACTTTGCTTTTCAACAGAAGCCTTGATCCATGCAACTCAACATGCCACACAGGCAATTCATGCCATGCGATTGATATCTATCGATATATAACCTCTAAGCTCGTACGTCTCAGAAAGGACGTTAAGCAAGAGAATAAATTCTCTGCCGCCAAACAGATATATATTTAACAGAAATCAATCAACACAGAATAAAATCCAATGTCAGACACACAATCCATATACAAGTTCGTTCTGGTTCTGAACGAAACCGGAGGCACTTTCCTCGCATATCCATCGATCTCCAAGTACGTCTGGACGACCACTAACTGATTCCCTCATCTTGGGTGTACAGCCCAATCAAGATCATCAGTAATCACCCAAACGATGTGAAGACTTCCGGTCTTCAACCACCGTCTTCATCTTCGACTTATCGTCGAATCGGTTATTCAGAATGGGTATAAACCCGGCCTTTCCGAACAACCCGCGTGTATTAAAAACAAATGTTACACAAACACAACATACGCCTCATTCCAATTCAGTAGCTACTAACCGTAAATCAACAAGAGAACAATTTCCCAAATATTAACCCCGAAGGCCGAAACCAACATCAGATCAATACCCAGGAAACCATTCTTCTTAGCTAACCTACAGCTAGTTTCTAAGTTTCATATTCTTAGGGAAAGGTTCCCATTAATTTTATCCAAGATAAATTCTTTGAATTTATTCTTTAATCTTCATTTGGATGTCATTTCAAACCAAATTATGGTTTTCCAAACTAGTCGGGATTAGCGAACCACACCGAAGTAATTATTTATTTTATTTCCCAATCCCAACCTATTCATCTCATGAAGCAAAACTGGTAATACTCCATATCTAACACCACGGTGTTATCGGTAAAATTAATTACCATTTCACGTTCAAATCTAATTAAAGATTTAACTATCGCTTTGGAGCAAAACTGGTGATACTCCATTCTCGCTCATTTTCCAAATTTGATAATTTAGATTATCAATTCACATTTCAATCTAATTGCAGATTCATTAAAACTCCTTTTACTGGGTTAAAGAACTAATGTCATTTAAAACACAGTTCACGATAAACCCAAATCACATTCTATTTATTACCGGGTTAAAGAACTAGTGTTATTTAAGACACCGTTCACGATAAACCCACAAATCAATTCTATTTTAAACCCGTTCCAAATCCAATTTATTTATTTAAAAATAAACGGGTTTAATTTTAGTTCAAAACTAGTTCATTTCGATAAAAATCTATTTTTATCTTTTCAAATATGGAGTTTTTCATCCCAATTTTTCCCAAATCATTTCTTATGATTTTACACAAATTATTGATATTTTTAATAATTTTATCAAGGCCTGTACAGTCGATTTCCATCAACGGCCATCGAACTGCACTTACAGCGACCTTTTCCAAATTTGATTTGGACGTATCTCCAAATCCAACCGTTAGATGTCAAATTTCTAATATTCGTTAGAAAGATCTTTTCGATACGAACCCAACGGTTCCTGTTTTAGGAGAATCCGACGGTCGGATCTCCCGTAATGTCCGTTCGAAGTCAATGGTCGAAATTCGCGAACTGCCATGTCGCGGCGCGTTCTATTCAGGCCATTATATTATATATATAATATATATAATATATATTTTGTCGATTTCTATTTAAACCGAATTTTATAAATAGTTTTAAATTGTTTCAAAAACTTTTCAACTTCCATTTCAAATTCAAATCGATTTCAATTCTATTTCAAATTCGTTTTCTATTCAATTCAACTCAAATTCGTTTTCTATGTATTCGATTTTTAAATCTCTTTTCAATATTCATTATAAAATGAATATAATCGATATAAATATCGTTCGCGTCAAAATAGCGCATCTCTAATCAACACGGCTTTGAATATTTCAATAATTTCGTTATTCCATTCAACAAATGAATATTTATCCTATTCAATACATGAATCTATATTCTTGTCAACACATGACTAATTTCAACGAATGAGTACTGTCCTCATGTGACTATTTTTGTTATTTAATATATTTTATAAAAATTATGGTATCTATCGTTTGATTTCAAATCAGACTCCAACCGTAAATTAGTAAGAGAACGATTTCCTAAATATTAACCCCGAAGGCCGAAACCAACATCAGATCAATATCCAGGAGACCACTCATCTTATCTATTTTCCAATTAGTTTCTAATTTTATATATGATAAAGATGTAAATTTTATTGTTAAAATATTTCGTTCAATACATGACTAATCTCAACGAATGAGTACTGTCAACACATGAACCTTTATTTTTTTAAGATAAAGATGTAAATTTGATTGTTAAAATATTTCGTTCAACACATGACTAATCTCAACGGATGAGTACTGTCCACACATGAACCTTTATTTTTTTAAGATAAAGATGTAAATTTGATTATAAAAATATTTCGTTCAACACATGGCTAATCTCAACGGATGAGTACTGTCAACACATGAACCTTTATTTTATAATATTCTTTATCTTCTAAATTGGAATGAGGCCCAATCAATTACCATATAAAGTTAATTATATGGATTCCATACAACACATGTATATAATAGCAACGATAAACAATCAACCATCATCCAAAGTGCACTACACTGTATAAGCATCAAATATAGATATCCAACGCTTATAACAGCCTGTCAATCAATCGATCGACATACTACTAATTATTGGGATTAGTGTATGCCGTATTTCGTCCCAATACCCGTGTGGGGTTTCAAACAATCAAACACAGATTTTATTTGTGCAGTTGGGCGATGTGTAAAATTTATCGTCCCAATCAATGTCCTTCAAATAGGTGTACATAAACAAACCGTCCGGTTTGTAAATGAATATTTATTTATTCACGTTCACTATATTCATATTCACGTTAAAAATTATATTTTTAATGATAAAATATTTTATATTAACACATGAATTTCTATTCAGTTCATTTACAAAGTAAAAATGATATTTTTATTTTTCTAACTTATTTTAGAAAATTTCGGCGGCATAACGACACGATACTAGAAACGGGACAAGGCCTAGCCTTATCCCCGGTCTAGTGATGGCCCACGCCATACACATATCAATCAAATCAAATTCAATTCACCAAACAATTCAATTCAAACCAAATAACCTAACCAACTACACAACCAAACAAACAAGTCCATGGTCTGTGGACGATGGTGTCGGGTGCTACTAAACACCGTCTGCATCCTAGTATATATATAACTAGAAAAAGAAATTTAAAGTGAGAAGTTCTCACCAATTAGCTAATCCAACTTCACGACACTTCCAATGTAGGAAATCATCATTGTTTTCTCTCTTTGTCACTTTCGTTGCCCTTAGCCACTACATATATAAAAATCACATTTTTATTTCGCTATTCAATGTATAAAAATCGAATTTTTACTTCGTTATTCAATATATAAAAATCGAATTTTTACTTCGTTACTATATAGATAAAAATTCTATTTTTACATCGGTGCTATATAGATAAAATCCTATTTTTATCACGCTATTCTCTATATAAAGATTTCGCCTTTTCAAATATAAAGATTATATTTTCATATTCTCTATTATATAGAAATTTTATTTTCAATACACTACTTATATAAAAATAGTATCTTTATTTCCTCTATTATATAAAGGTCATATTTTTAATACTCCACACAAGTAAAAATCATATTTTTGATTCACTACATATATAAAGATCAAATTTTTAACACTTCTAAAATGTAAAAATCATATTTCTGATATATCTATAATATAAAAATTATATTCTTAACTTTTCTATAACATAAAAATCACATTTTTAATCTCTTACATTAATAAAAATCGTATTTTTATACTTTACATTATATAAAAATTATATTTCCTATAATATAAAAATCATATTTTTTATTTTTTTTGCTTATATAAAAAAAATTCTTCTTGTTTGCAAATAAAAATCAGATTTTTACCTCTCCTATTTACAAAGAAAAATCACCTTCCTATGTCATGAAAAATCACATTCCTGTGTCATTTTGTAAACAATAAAAATCAAATTTTTATTCGCTATTTAGATTTTAAAAACCATGTCTTTTTATATTTTTCAAAATCATTTCTTTATCTCTTTTTTTTAAAAATCAAATCTTCTACTACATTAAAAATCAGATTCAAACACTGTTATTATAAATAAACAAAATGAAAATAAAAATCTAATTATTATACGCACGTTGAATCGAGCAAGGGGGGTTGTCCTGCGTCGGTCTTCATTTCAGAGAAGAAGGGGGTGGCTGATGCGAGGCAAGGGGGGCGCAACATGTCGGAGTGTGGACAGGGAGGGTGCGGAGGTGCTGGAAGCGGTGGTGGGAGGAAGGGCTTGGTTGTTTTGGGTGGCTTGACTGCGTCGGGGGGGGGGGGCTTGGGATCGCGTTGGAGATGAGGCAGGGGTCGCGGCACGAGGGGGCGAGGGGGAGATGGAAGCGGAGGGGGGTGGTGGCGTCGACGAGGGCGGCGGCGCGTCTAGGCTAGGGCACGATGAGTAGGTTTATTTATTTATTTATTCATGTTTCGTTCTGATCAGGGAAAGAAGAAAGGGGCTGGGGGGGTTAATGTAAAAGGAGGGATTTAATTATTATTATTTTTATTTATTTTCTCTCTCCTAAGTTGACTTTTCATATGAACTCGAAATCGAACCATGGGATATGTATCGTAAGCTGATTCGATCGTTTCGATCAGTTTTCGTCAAAATCAACTATAACTCTATAGATTGATTTTGAACGCGCATTTCATTTTACCGGGGTCACATACTAACTCGAAAAATTCCAGAAAAATATTTTCTAGCTTCGTATTGACGATACGGTCCTAACAAAACTAGTTTCGTCGAATTATGAGATCATTGGAAAAATGGCCATTTTCCAGTCGATTAAAATCAACTGAAACTAGTCAAACGCGTTTTTCTTTGTCACGCTCACATATTGATTCGAAAAATTATGAAATTTGGAATCTAGCAATAATTTGACATCACGGACCCAACAAAAGTGGTTTCGTCGAAATCCGAGGTCGTTTGCAAAATTCCCATTTTTAAGGGCCTGAATTCCATAACGACTATTCAGAATTTTCAACTGGGCATAATTTTTGATTCCAGCTATGAAATTTCGATTTTTCAGATTCGTTGGAAATATATCCTCAATTAGATTCTAATATTTTTAGTTTCACTAAAATCCGGTTTATTTTGCACCCGGTACATTCAATTGAAGTTTGAAATTGAATTATCGAACTACCGCGCCATTTTCAATTCCCTTTATAATTATAAATAATTATTTATATTCTAACGACGACGTATATAAATATATAAGTCGAATTCATTTCAAAATAAATTTCTTGTCGATATTATTTAAAATAATTCATTTTAAATATTCAAAATTCGCTAAAATTGCCAAAATAAAAATTTTAAATTGGCTCGCATTTCCGGGTTATTACAATCTCCCCCACTTAAAACTTTTCGTCCCCGAAAAGGAACGAAGCCGAAAGTTGTTTAACAAATCAACTCAGCTTCCATTCTTTTGATTACGGCTTAAGTTTTTCAACTTTTCAGTTTCTAAGAACTTTTCAAATTTTTCAAAAATTTGGCTAACACCCTAAATTTTCGAAAAATTTCTACATAACCTCCCCTACACCGGGAGCAACGGGATAATCCCGAAATAGCCATATAGGCCTTCTGATCTCAAAAAGAAAAAGAAAAAGCCAAGCGGCTAGCCAATCGGCTCATAAAATCATCATCACCCAAACAAAACAGTAAATTATATAGTAAACATGTACCTATTTGTCGGGCAAACAAATTTTATTCTCTGCTCTAGCCTCCTTGCTATGACCTGTTCAATGTAAGTACATGTATATGCAATCAAATGCAACTAATTTTCAATACAATTCAATATTTGATTCTATTAGGCTAAATGGTTCAAAATTATCAAACAAATAATCAAACAACACAAACATCAATCAATTAGTGGATTAACGTTTCAAATTCATAAATTTGATATATAGTCGAAAATCATGTTTTTGATGCCAATTCACAACAAATAAATCTATGTAAGTTTTGGTTATCACACCAGTCTAATGGAAATATATAGATATCACACCTTCGTCACACGAATATAAATTCTGACGACGAGTACTCAACCTTCAGAATCATCTTCGGGCCACTAGAGTATGATTCTATATCTATCTAGTATATTAAAACTTCGAATATACGTTCATGACGCGTATATGCAAAACCTTTATATACTAGATTGTCCATATTCAAAATAAATAAATATTCAAATACGTATAAAACGATTTAAATTTTCAAAACAAAATTTGTTTTCATTTGAAAAATATACTCTTCACACTCGTCCTAGGATACTACTGATCCTATCTCTAACGAGTCATTCTAATTGGATATTACTAATCCAATATCTGATGAATTCTTTCGTATGGTTCTAATGTGTCTCGTTCTCGAGCTCTGTAAACCAAAGCTCTGATACCAAACGAAGCGACCCGAACTTCCCCGGTCTCCGAAGAGATGAGAAAGAACGAATTACTGTGAGGACAAGACAAATCAGAACGCAGACGGAAGAACATTTCATTGCTATTATAACAATTCTATCAGATACAAGAATATACAGAGTATAATTGAATAAATTACATTCGACAAATATCAGAGATTACAATAAATTACATAGCAGCAGAAAACAATACAAAGCACAACTGAAGGTGATATACGGATACAGAGCTTTCCGGATATCATTCCAGCTGTAAACCAGGATCCTGTGAATATAAATCTGCAAAACCAAAACTACTAGCTGCCCGTGTCGAAAATAAGGGCACCCAGAGTTTAGGTTAAAACAATAAACTCTAGGTCAGTCATGTGACTGGTGTGAGAACTAAAACAGTTATTAAAACTTTATTTTTAAAGAGAGCGATTCAAGGGACCACGCCGTATAACACGGAACTGGTTTCCTCCCAAGAATACTAGTGCATATCAATAAACAACGCAATGCTTTTTCAAAAAATGAAGCTATTATAAGACCCAGGTCCCATCACACAATGCAACACAAGCTGGAGGATAGGGTTTTCCCTTATAATAGCCAAACATGCTTGGTACGTTTAAAACACATCATTTGATACTATAATAAGTGTATAGTGTCAAAACATTTTCAATCATAAATATTAATCATAGACGGCATGGGTACCATATATCATGTCGCCATACTAGTTCTACAATTATAACCGAAATATCTCATATTGGAAATTGGATTTCCGTCATGAGTCGAGGCAAGGGGCAAGCTCCTCTCCTCTTCAAGACACTCTAGCAAATGCCTCAGGACTACACACTCTGGGTAACCCCTGGGATCCTCCAAGACCGGTCCTCTCTTACGTTTGAGGATCGGTTATTCCTGAACACACGTTTCCCGACCCTATAGGACCTATAATCGAGGTGCCTCGCATCCAAACCACAAAGGTGAAAAGTATATAAATGTCAGGGCTGGTAGGTCACTGACACCACCCATAGCTAGAAAGAAACGTCGTGCACTCCTTGGGTCCTCATCCCGTTTTTGACTCATACCGAGGTGTGAGGCTCGCGAATCCACGTTATACACAAAGCTACGCCACGTAGGCCGTGCTTTGATCATCAACCACAAGACTTTGCTTTTCAACAGAAGCCTTGATCCATGCAACTCAGCATGCCACACAGGCAATTCATGCCATGCGATTGATATCTATCGATATATAACCTCTAAGCTCGTACGTCTCAGAAAAGGGCGTTAACCAAGAGAATAAATTCTCCGCCGCCAAATAGATATATATTTAACAGAAATCAATCAACACAGAATAAAATCCAATGTCAGACACACAATCCATTTTCAAGTTCGTTCTGGGTCTGAACGAAACCGGAGGCACTTTCCTCGCATATCCATCGATCTCCAAGTACGACTGGACGACCACTAACTGATTCCCTCATCTTGGGTGTACAGCCCAATCAAGATCCTCAGTAATCACCCAAACGATGTGAAGACTTCCGGTCTTCAACCACCGTCTTCATCTTCGACTTATCGTCGAATCGGTTATTCAGAATGGGTATAAACCCGGCCTTTTCGAACAACCCGCGTATATTAAAAACAAATGTTACACAAACACAACATACGCCTCATTCCAATTCAGTAGCTACTAACCGTAAATCAACAAGAGAACAATTTCCCAAATATTAACCCCGAAGGCCGAAACCAACATCAGATCAATACCCAGGAAACCATTCTTCTTAGCTAACCTACAGCTAGTTTCTAAGTTTCATATTCTTAGGGAAAGGTTCCCATTAATTTTATCCAAGATAAATTCTTTGAATTTATTCCTTAATCTTTTTTTGGATGTCATTTCAAACCAAATTATGGTTTTCCAAACTAGTCGGGATTAGCGAACCACACCGAAGTAATTATTTATTTTATTTCCCAATCCCAACCTATTCATCCCATGAAGCAAAACTGGTAATACTCCATATCTAACACCACGGTGTTATCGGTAAAATTAATTACCTTTCACGTTCAAATCTAATTAAAGATTTAACTATCGCTTTGGAGCAAAACTGGTGATACTCCATTCTCGCTCATTTTCCAAATTTGATAATTTAGATTATCAATTCACATTTCAATCTAATTGCAGATTCATTAAAACTCCTTTTACTGGGTTAAAGAACTAATGTCATTTAAAAACACAGTTCACGATAAACCCAAATCACATTCTATTTATTACCGGGTTAAAGAACTAATGTTATTTAAAACACCGTTCACGATAAACCCACAAATCAATTCTATTTAAACCCGTTTCAAATCCAATTTATTTATTTAAAAATAAACGGGTTTAATTTTAGTTCAAAACTAGTTCATTTCGATAAAAATCTATTTTTTTCTTTTCAAATATGGAGTTTTTCATCCCAATTTTTCCCAAATCATTTCTTATGATTTTACACAAATTATTGATATTTTTAATAATTTTATCAAGGCATGTACAGTCGATTTCCATCAACGGCCATCGAACTGCACTTACAGCGACCTTTTCCAAATTTGATTTGGACGTATCTCCAAATCCAACCGTTAGATGTCAAATTTCTAATATTCGTTAGAAAGCTCTTTTCGATACGAACCAAACGGTTCCTGTTTTAGGAGAATCCGACGGTCGGATCTCCCGTAATGTCCGTTCGAAGTCAATGGTCGAAATTCGCGAACTGCCACGGCGCGGCGCGTTCTATTCAGGCCATTATATTATATATATAATATATATAATATATATTTCGTCGATTTCTAGTTAAACCGAATTCTATAAATAGTTTTAAATTGTTTCAAAAACATTTCAACTTCCATTTCAAATTCAAATCGATTTCAATTCTATTTCAAATTCGTTTTCTATTCAATTCAACTCAAATTCGTTTTCTATGTATTCGATTTTTAAATCTCTTTTCAATATTCATTATAAAACGAATATAATCGATATAAATATCGCCCGCGTCAAAATAGCGCATCTCTAATCAACACGGCTTTGAATATTTCAATAATTCCGTTATTCTATTCAACAAATGAATATTTATCCTATTCAATACATGAATCTATATTCTTGTCAACACATGACTAATCTCAACGAATGAGTACTGTCCACGTGTGACTATTTTTGTTATTTAATATATTTTATAAAAATTATGGTATCTATCGTTTGATTTCAAATCAGACTCCAACCGTAAATTAGTAAGAGAACGATTTCCTAAATATTAACCCCGAAGGCCGAAACTAACATCAGATCAATATCCAGGAGACCACTCATCTTATCTATTTTCCAATTAGTTTCTAATTTTATATATGATAAAGATGTAAATTTTATTGTTAAAATATTTCGTTCAACACATGACTAATCTCAACGAATGAGTACTGTCAACACATGAACCTTTATTTTTTTAAGATAAAGATGTAAATTTGATTGTTAAAATATTTCGTTCAACACATGACTAATCTCAACGGATGAGTACTGTCCACACATGAACCTTTATTTTTTTAAGATAAAGATGTAAATTTGATTGTTAAAATATTTCGTTCAACACATTACTAATCTCAACGGATGAGTATTGTCAACACATGAACCTTTATTTTATAATATTCTTTATCTTCTAAATTGGAATGAGGCCCAATCAATTACCATATAAAGTTAATTATATGGATTCCATACAACACGTGTATATAATAGCAACGATAAACAATCAACCATCATCCAAAGTGCACTACACTGTATAAGCATCAAATATAGATATCCAATGCTTATAACAGCCTGTCAATCAATCGATCGACATACTACTAATTATTGGGATTAGTGTATGCCGTATTTCGTCCCAATACCCGTGTGGGGTTTCAAACAATCAAACACAGATTTTATTTTTGCAGTTGGGCGATGTGTAAAATTTATCGTCCCAATCAATGTCCTTCAAATAGGTGTACATAGACAAACCGTTCGGTTTGTAAATGAATATTTATTTATTCACGTTCACTATATTCATATTCACGTTAAAAATTATATTTTTAACGATAAAATATTTTATTTTAACACATGAATTTCTATTCAGTTCATTTACAAAGTAAAATTGATATTTTTATTTTTCTAACTTATTTTAGAAAATTTCGGCGGCATAACGGTACGATACTAGAAACGGGACAAGGACTAGCCTTATCCCCGGTCTAGTGATGGCCCACGCCATACACATATCAATCAAATCAAATTCAATTCACCAAACAATTCAAACCAAATAACCTAATCAACTACACAACCAAACAAACAAGTTCATGGTCTGTGGACGATGGTGTCAGGTGCTACTAAACACCGTCTGCATCCTAGTGTATATATATATATATATATATATATATAACTAGAAAAAGAAATTTAAAGTGAGAAGTTCTCACCAATTAGCTAATCCAACTTCACGACACTTCCAATGTAGGAAATCATCATTGTTCTCTCTCTTTGTCACTTTCGTTGCCCTTAGCCACTACATATATAAAAATCATATTTTTATTTCACTATTCAATGTATAAAAATCGAATTTTTACTTCGTTATTCAATATATTAAAATTGAATTTTTACTTCGTTACTATATAGATAAAAATTCTATTTTTACATCGGTGCTATATAGATAAAAATCCTATTTTTATCACGCTATTCTCTATATAAAGATTTCGCCTTTTCAAATATAAAGATTATATTTTCATATTCTCTATTATATAGAAATTTTATTTTCAATACACTACTTATATAAAAATAGTATCTTTATATCCTCTACTATATAAAGGTCATATTTTTAATACTCCACGCAAGTAAAAATCATATTTTTGATTCACTACATATATAAAGATCAAATTTTTAACACTTCTTAAATGTAAAAATCATATTTTTGATATATCTATAATATAAAAATTATATTCTTAACTTTTCTATAACATAAAAATCACATTTTTAATCTCTTTCATTAATAAAAATCGTATTTTTATACTTTACATTATATAAAAATTATATTTCCTATAATATAAAAATCATATTTTTTATTTTTTCTGCTTATATAAAAAAAATTCTTCTTGTTTGCAAATAAAAATCAGATTTTTACCTCTCCTGTTTACAAAGAAAAATCACCTTCCTATGTCATGAAAAATCACATTCCTATGTCATTTTGTAAATAATAAAAATCAAATTTTTATTCGCTATTTAAATTTTAAAAACCATATCTTTTTATATTTTTCAAAATCATTTCTTTATCGCTTTTTAAAAAAAATCAAATCTTCTAGTACATTTAAAATCAGATTCAAACACTGTTATTATAAATAAACAAACTGAAAATAAAAATCGAATTATAATACTCACGTTGAATCGAGCAAGGGGTGCTGTCCTGCGTTGGTCTTCATTTCAGAGAAGAAGGGGGTGGCTGACGCGAGGCAAGGGGGGCGCAGCATGTCGGAGTGTGGACAGGGAGGGTGCGGAGGTGTTGGAAGCGGTGGTGGGAGGAAGGGCTTGGTCGATTTGGGTGGCTTGACTGCATCGGGGGGGGGGGGGGCTTGGGCTCGCGTTGGAGAAGAGGCAGGGGTCGCGGCACGAGGGGGAGACGGAAGCGGAGGGGGTGGTGGCGTCGACGAGGGCGGCGACGCGTCTAGGCTAGGACACGATGAGCAAGTTTTTATTTATTTATTTATTCATGTTTCGTTCTGATCGGGGAAAGAAGAAAGGGGCTGGGGGGGTAATGTAAAAGGAGGGATTTAATTATTATTATTTTTATTTATTTTCTCTCTCCTAAGTTGACTTTTCATATGAACTCGAAATCGAACCCACCGCCTGTCGTCCATAACTAATTACCCTCATTCCGAACACAATGGGATATGTATCGTAAGCTGATTCGATCGTTTCGATCAGTTTTCGTCAAAATCAACATATAACTCTATATATTGATTTTGAACGCGCATTTCATTTTACCGGGGTCACATACTAACTCGATAAATTCCAGAAAAATATTTTCTAGCTTCGTATTGACGATACGGTCCTAACAAAACTAGTTTCGTCGAATTCTGAGACCGTTGGAAAAATGGCCATTTTCCAGTCGATTAAAATCAACTAAAACTGGTCAATCGCGTTTTCCTTTGCCACGCTCACATATTGATTCGAAAAATTATGAAATTTGGAATCTAGCAATAATTTGACATCACAGACCCAATAAAAGTGGTTTCGTCGAAATCCGAGGTCGTTTGCAAATTTCCCATTTTTAAGGGCCTGAATTCCATAGCGACTATTCAGAATTTTCAACTGGGCATAACTTTTAATTCCCGCTATGAAATTTCGATTTTTCAGATTCGTTGGAAAGATATCCTCAATTAGATTCTAATATTTTTGGTTTCACTAAAATCGGGTTTATTTTGCACCCGGTACATTCAATTGAAGTTTGAAATCGAATTATCGAACTACCACGCCATTTTCAATTCCCTTTATAATTATAAATAATTATTTATATTCTAACGACGACGTATATAAATATATACGTCGAATTCATTTCAAAATAAATTTCTTGTCGATATTATTTAAAATAATTCATTTTAAATATTCAAAATTCGCTAAAATTGCCAAAATAAAATTTTTAAATTGGCTCGCATTTCCGGGTTATTACATCGTCTTTGCAACTAAGGCCAACTCGCTTCGCTTATGTGTGGGTATTCATGATGTTTTTCCACATTTCTTATTTATGGAAGTGTCTGCATGATAAAGCAGAGGTAGTTGAGCCGAACAAGCTTGGGGAAATAGAGGCAGAACGAAGGTGACAATTAGACGAGTTCCTTCCCGTATACTTGGATCAGAGGTTAAGAAACTGCGCAACAGAGAGGTTAAGTTAATAAAAGTGCAATAGGGAGAAGACAGCGAGGATGCGACTAGGGAGACTGAACACAAGGATCGCGCTTCATACCCTTTCCTTTTTGGGACTATGTTCTTAACTTATTTTTTCCAAGCTTTTATTCATACTTGCTTCTGTCATTCGTGTGTATCATATCGATCGAATCTTCGATTGTTTGATAGAAATCCTACTGTTGCAAACATGTGTTTGAGACATGTTATGTTTGATGGATGCAAGTGGACGCAAGTGTTTTCCGGTGGTTGCTCGTGGATGCATACACACACACATTAGGCACTAGATCAGCTTAATCACTCTCATACTGAATATGGATGTGTGTGCGTTTTACTTCTTTGAATGGATTAAAATGGGTGTATCATCATATGGATGTTGCATTTGGATGGATGATTGTGCACATATATAGAACTTACATGTTATAATAGGATTATTTGCATACATGGTTGATTCATGACACTAACATACATTCCATTAAGGAGGTCGACTGAATCAGTAAGACGCTTGATCTTCGCATTATAATTGGGACATATACACACACCTTTGCATATGTTCATATAAGCATTAGAAGTCTTTAAGGACAATGGATGCTTTTGATTGGTGGATGAGTAGATGGATGTGGATGGTTGGATATACATTCTTCTTAACTTGGAGATTTTGGGGAGGAAATCCTTTAAGTAGGGGAGAATGTAATACCCCATAATTTTAACAACATATTAAAATGATAAACCAAGGAATACTTAATTAAATATTGGGAATTAAGTAAACAGACTGCACCATTGTGTTTGTCTCAGAATTTTTCTTAAGATAGACACCAAGTTTGCGTAAAGTGGACATCGTATGAAGAAGTTATTAAGCCTTGAAGTTTGTATACACATAATAGAATTATATATATATACAAACAAATTAAAAAAATCAAAACAGCGAAGCGGGAGGGGGAATGGTCAAACCGCCCCATTTTTGGCGTCGACCAAAGGCCCGCTGGGTCGACACAGGGGTTGACCTAGGGTGTTTGGGGTCGACACATTGGTCGACCCCGGGGTCGACACCCATAGGGGGGTCGACCCCCATACAGATTTGGGTAGAATTCAGTTTTTGCACGTGGACTCCTTTCTTGACTAAATTTGTTGACCCTAGGCTATAAATAAGACCTCATTTCTCTTGTTTCTCCATGCCTAAAACAATGGAGAACTAGATGTTGCCTCTGCCTAGAATAAATCATGTCTTTTCTTCTTCAACAATCAACTAGAGTCATTCGAGTTTAGAGATTTGAGATTCTACATATGCATATGTTCTTCTGTCTCTTAGATCTATTCTCTGTAAGTCTACGTTATTTTTAGATAAAAATAATTAAAATGCATTCTTGACATGCCTATGAACTAGACCTAAGCTTGTGACTATTGGAATCATATCAGATCTGCTATATTTGTATATCTAATTCACTACTCAGATCTCATCATGCCTGTTTATGATGATGACACTATGCATAATCAGTCTTGTTATTACATGTTCATCAAATCTGTTCTTATACGCCTATTACTGTTCATTAGATATGTTCTTATATCCCTATTTTCGCTAACATATGTCCATTTCTCTTACTATTGGTTTTATGCCTATTCTGTCCTTCTCTCTCTCTTTTTATTTTTATAGTCAGGCTGCTTTCGAGCCTAGGCCGATATCTTTGAAATATGCATAGGAACGAAATTGGGTTAAATTAGGAATGATTGGAAATGGTAATTTGGGGATGTAACTTGTACCTTGAATCACGATTGGGATCTGGGGGATAAACTATATTGTGAAATTGGACTAAAAATCTGGGGCATGATTTATATGGTAAATCATGACTTATGGCTTGGGACATAAAAATCTGTAGGCTAAACTTAAGATTAAGAGAAACATGTTATTGGAACTGTAAAGAATCTGTGAAGCTTGTTTAATCCATTAAAATTAGGGCATAACTTGTATTGGGAAATTTGGAGAACAACTTGAATCGAAAGCATGAATATGGATTTGGGGCATAAGCCAAACTGTGATTAAGGATCTTAATTTGGGAATATAACAAATGATGAAAATGACTTGGGAAAGGGGCATGAAAACCTATAGTTAAATAAGAATACTTGTTAATGAATGAAGATGCCTAGAATCATAGTAACTAGAAAATTATAACCGCGATTAGACACGAGGTTAGATTACACTTGTGGTGGAAGTCTGCTCGAACCCGACTAGCATATCCAGCAACCACAAGTGGTGAATCTAACGTGAGGTGTATAAGTGCATAAACACGTGACGGTGCTAAGATACGAGGTTAATGTGGAAGGTCTAGCACATTATAACCATAAATGAATTTATGGTAATGAACTTGTAATACTTAACCTGTTTAAATCCATAAGGATTGTATGAACTGGTTAAATTTGTGGGGTTAAGTAAATCTATTAAGTATGTAGGGTTAAGTAAGCCTGTAAAATCTGTGGGGTTAGGTAAAACTGTTAAATCCGTGGGGGTTATACGAACCTGTTAATTTAGAAAACTTAAACTGTTAAATCTGTTGGGGTTATGTGGACCCGTTAACTTGTAAAGTTTAACCCGTAAATCTGCAGGGGGTTTGGTGAATCTGTTAAATCTGTTTGGCATAACCTATCAAAATCTTAATTAGTTGTGGACACAAGATCTATAAGGGTTGGCTTGTCTCATCTATTGTGTGGGACCCATATTAGTCAGTAACCCATTCTGGTATTAAGGGCATGCTTACTGAACTGATTGTAAGTGGTATATTTGAGAGGAGGTGTGTACTGGCGCGTTCTAACGTACTCGTGTGCGTGTATGATTATGACCTGCATCTTGGAAAATAAGCCGCTGTAGCACCAGTAAATTGATTGTGTCCTTTTGTAGGTTGCCACTTTAGGAAGTAATACATTCTACTGTGGAGCCGACACAGGGTATTTATGGGATATGGAGCACGATTGATTGGGGGTTAGTAAATATGGTACATCTAGTCCTGCATATTTCATGGGGGCACCTGTGTTACTGTCTGGGCTAACACCCATTATTTTTGTTTAGGTACCGGTTAATTCTGTTTGGGTTAAAATCCGTTACTAGAGTACACCTAAAACTACCATTATATTTCTGTTGGGATCATCCTATTTCTGATAAGTAATTAGGGAGTATGTAATCCTATTACATATGTATTGTACTAGTATTGGTGCATAGAAAGTAAATTATTAGGGAAGTGCTATTTATTTTATTATGTTTATCCTGTTTATGTGACGGCAAAGAATTTCGCTCGGTCTGAACCAGTCGCTAAACCGACCCAGACCGTTCGAAACGCCCTATCGTTTGAGAACAGGACAAAATAGAACGCAAACAGAAGAACATTTCATTGTATATAACAACAATGCATCAGATTACATGAATATACAGAGTATAAATGAATATTACACAGAAATATCAGAGATTTAAATTACATTTAAATACATAGCAGCGGAAAATAATACAATAGACAACTAGAAGTAGATATACGGATACAAAGCTTTCCGGATATCGTTCCAGCTGTAAACCAGGATCCTGTGAATATAAATCTGCAAAAACCAAAACTACTAGCTGCCCGTGTCAAAATAAGGGCACCCAGAGTTTAGGTTAAAACAATAAACTCCAGGTCAGTCATGTGACTGGTGTGAGAACTAAAACAGTTATTAATCTTTATTTTAAAGTTCGGCAAATCAAGGGACCACGCCGTATAACACGGAACGGGTTTCCTCCCAAGAATACCAGTGCATAAAACAAACAGCGCAATGCTAAATAAAGAAAAATGAAGCTGTTATAAGACCCAGGTCCTATCACACAATGCAACGCAAACCGGGGGATAGGGTTTTTACCTTATAACGGCCAAAGAATGCTTGATACGTTTAAAACAAATCATTTGATACTATAATAAGTGCATAGTGTACAAAACAACTTCAAATCATAAGTATCAATCATAGGCGGCATGAGTGCCCCATACCACTATGTCGCCATATATAGGTTATACAATCAAAATCGCAAAGTCACGTATTTGGAAATTGGATTTCCATCTATGAACCGAGGCTAGGGGCAAGATCCTCTACCGATTCGAGACTGCCTAGCCCGAGTCTCAGGCAAGCGCGCAGGCAAGCCTTGGAGCGACAGGGCCGGTCCACCGACGTGGATTATTATACCTGAGCACTACGTTTCGCCGCCCTTTGGGGCGTAAGTCTGGTCCGTCAGCCGACCAGAATGCATCGGCCGAAACCGATATAACCGAGGCGCCTCGCAACAGCAACAACCACATAAGTCAAACTCGTCAGGGCGTGTAAAACCACTGACGCCACTTCTAGCTAGGAGGAAACGCAGGCCCTCCCTGAGGTCCGTCTCCCGTTTTTGGTTCATACCGGGTGTGAAACACGCGAGGTAAACGTTACACAAAGCTACGCCACAAAGGCCGTGCTTTGATCATCACCACAAGACTTTGCTTTTCAACAGAAGCCTTGATCATTTGCATCTTAGCATGCCACACAGGCAAACCATCTTATGCAACCGATATCAGTCACACAGAATGAAATCCGATGTCAGACACACAGTCCATTTACAAGTCCGTTCTGGGTCTGAACGAAACCGGAGGCACCTAGTACCCCGCATATCCATCGATCTCCAAGTACGTCTGGACGATCACTAACTGTTTCCATCTTCTTGGGTGTACAGCCCAATCAAGATCATCAGTTATCACCCAAACGACGTGAAGACCTCCGGTCTTCGACCATCGTCTTCATCTTCGACTTATCGTCGCATCAGTTATTCAGAATGGGATAAACCCGGTCTTTCCGAATAACTCGCGTATATTTTAAATAAGTGTTACACAAACACAACATACGCCTCATTCCAATTCATTAGTCACTAACCGTAAATTAATCAAGAGAATAATTCCCCAAATATTAACCCCGAAGGCCGAAACCAACATCAGATCAATATCCAGAAAACCATTCTGCTTGGCTAACCGACAGTTAGTTTCTAAATTTCACGTTCAAATCTAATTAAAGATTTAACTATCGCCTGGAGCAAAACTGGTGATACTCCATTCTCGATCTTTTCAATCTAATTAAAGATTCATTAAAACTCCACTTAGTTTTAATCATTATCTGGGTTAAAGAATCAGTGTCATTTAAAACACGATTCACGATAAACCCAAAATCACATTCCATTAATTATCGGGTTAAAGAACAAGTGTTATTTAAAACACTGTTCACGATAAACCCAAAAATCAATACCAATTCAATTCCAATTAAATATCATTTAATTGGTACACTTCATTAAATCTAAATAAAAAGATTTAATCTTTTCTCAACTGGGTTCAAGAACAGTGTTAGTGAAGACACCATTCACGACAAACCCAAATCACATTCGATATTTAATACAAGGCCCTGAATAGAAAATATCCCGGTTTATATTCAATATCAAATTCTACGACTAACAAATGTCGTATTGGAAATAACGATACAAATATATATCTTTCAAATTTCCATAACAACACCTGTAATATCACGAATTCCAACATCGAAATATTCCGAAGACAATTTCGATTCAAATCCACTCCAATGCAATCATTGGAAATTTTGGTTATTTTCAAAACCATTTCAAATTCAATTTATTTATTTAAAAAAAAATAGAATTATAATTCTAGTTCAAAACTAGTTCATTTCGATAAAAATCTATTTTTATCTTTTCAAATATGGAGTTTTTCATCCCAAACTTTCACAAATCATTTCTTATGATTTTACACAAATTATTACTATTTTTAATAATTTTATCAAGGCCCGTACAGTCGATTTCCATCAATGGCCATCGAACTGCACTTACAGCGACCTTTTTCGAATTTGATTTGGACGTATCTCCAAATCCAACCGTTAGATTTCTAATTTCTAATATTCGTTAGAAAGCTCTTTTCGATACGAACCCAACGGTTCCGGTTTCAGGAGAATCCGACGGTCGGATCTCCCGTAATGTCCGTTTGAAATAAATGGTCGAAATTCACGAACTGCCGCGGCGCGGCGCGTTCTATTCAGGCCATTATATTATATATATAATATATATAATATATACTTCGTCGATTTCTATTTAAAACGAATTATATAAATAGTTTTAAAATCGTTTCAAAACCTATTTCAAATTCAATTCATTTCATTTCGAAATCGTTTTCAATTCAATTCATTTCGAAATCGTTTTCAATTCATTTCATTTCGAAATCGTTTTCAATTCATTTCGAAATCGTTTTCAATTCATTTCATTTCGAAATCGTTTTCAATTCAATTCATTTCGAAATCGTTTTCAATTCATTTCGAAATCGTTTTCAATTCAATTCATTTCGAAATCGTTTTCAATTCAATTCATTTCGAAATCGTTTTCAATTCATTTCATTTCGAAATCGTTTTCAATTCATTTCGAAATCGTTTTCAATTCATTTCGAAATCGTTTTCAATTCAATTCATTTCGAAATCGTTTTCAATTCAATTCATTTCGAAATCGTTTTCAATTCAATTCATTTCGAAATCGTTTTCAATTCAATTCATTTCGAAATCGTTTTCAATTCATTTCATTTCGAAATCGTTTTCAATTCAATTCATTTCGAAATCGTTTTCAAAATCGATATAAATATCGTTCACGTCAAAATGGCGTCAATCTAATCAACACGGCTTCATATATTCCTTTATTTTTAAATATTCTATTTCAAATATTTCTTTTTCAAATATTTCTTTTTCAAAACTGGAATGAGGCCCAATCAATTACCATATAAAATTAATTATATGGATTTTCATACAACACATGTATATAATAGCATTGAAAATAATCAACCATCAACCAAAGTGCACTACACTGTATAAGCATCAAATATAGATATCTAACGCTTATAACAGCCTGCCAATCAATCGATCGACATATTCAATCAATCAGGATGAGTGAACTTCAAATTTCATCCCAACACCCGTGTGGGGTTTCAAACAATCAAACGCACGTTTTATTTGTGCAATTGGGCGATGTGTAAAAGTTATCGTCCCAATCAATGTCATTCAAATAAGTGTACATAAACAAACCGTCCGGTTTGTAAATGAATATTTTATTTATTCACATTCACGTTAAAAATTATATTTTTAACGATAAAACATTTTATTTCAACCTATGAATTTCTATTCAATTCATTTACACAATAAAATGATAGTTTTATTTTTCTAACATATTTTAGAAAATTTCGGCGGCATAACGGCACGATACTAGAAACGGGACAAGGCCTAGCCTTATCCCCGGTCCAGTGAAGGCCCACGCCATTCACACATCAATCAAATCATTCAATTTCACTCAATCAATTCAATTCAATCACATAATCAAACTAATCTATGCAACCAAACAAACAAGTCCATGGTTTGTGGACGATTGTGTCGGGTGCTACTAAGCACCGTCTGCATCCTAGTATATATATATATAACTAGAAAATAAATTGAAGAGTGAGAAATTCTCACATATAGCTATCCTAGCTTCACGGCACTTCCTTGATAGAAATCTTCATCGCTATCCCATCCTCGTCGTCTTCGTTGCCCATAGCCACTACATATGTAAAAATCGAATTTTTACTTCGTTATTCAATTTATAAAAACCGAATTTTTATTTCAAAGTTCAATATATAAAAATCGAATTTTTATTCGTTATTCAATATATAAAAATTCCATTTTTCTATCGTTATTCAATATATAAAAATCTCGCCTTTTTAACTATAAAGATTTTACCTTTTTCAAAAATAAAGATTTGATTTTTATAGTTCCTACTAGGCAAAGATTATATTTTGACATCATCTATATAGTAAAGACTATATTTTTAATATTTTAAAAATATAAAGATCATATTTTTAATTCTTTAAAAATATAAAAATCATATTTTTATTACTTCATATATTTAAAAATCGAATTTTTATCTCTATATCACTTCATATGAAAAGTTCAATCTTCTCTGTCGCTTCATATATAAAATAAAAATCTAATCTTTTTATTCTCTACATATAAAAATCATAGCTTTTTAAATTAAAATAAACAAGTTTTATGTTTAAAATAAATATGTTTTCAGTTTTTTTTAATCTAATTAAAATTCAGTTTAATAATCTTTTAAGAAATCAGTTTTATAATCTTTAAAAATTCAGTTTATAATTTCTAAAAAAAAAAAATCAGTTTTCATATAAAATAAAATAAAACAGTTTTCATATAAAATAAAAAACAGTTTTCATATCCTTTATAAAAATTAACGGATAAATGAAAATAAATAAATAAAAAAAAAACAAAACTTACAGTGTTCGTAAAAAAAGAAGAAGAAGGGATGTTCGCCTGAGCCGCGTCGAAGGTGCCAGGTGGGGCTGAGCAGTCGGAGGTCACTCCAGGGGCGCGCAGGTGGGTCGGATGGGGGAGGGGGGGGTCGCCGACTGATTGGTGGTGGGAGGGTGGTCTCGACGTCGGTTTAGGGGAAATGGGCTAGGGCGTCGCGGTTTTGTGGGGGTCTGAGAAGAGAGAGAGAGAGAGGAGTTGGAGGAGAGGTGGCGGTTGACTAGCGGTGGGCGCGAGGGGGTCGATGTTGGCGGTGGCGGCTGGGGAGAATCGGCGATGTCTTCTGGGTTTTTTTTTTTTTTTTTTTTTTTTTTATTTTGAAATGAAATAGAAACGGGGGGGGGGCCAGAAATATAAAGGAGGAAGAGATTTTTTTTTTTTTATTTATTTATTTAATTATTAAAAGTTGACTTTCACATACGACCTCTAAACGAGGCCCACCGCCTGACGTCTATAGCGTTTTACCCCCATTCCGAACACAATGGGATATGTACCGCAAGCTGATTCGATCGTCTCGATAAGTTTCCTTTGAATTTACATTTAAATCACTATATTGAATTTTAAACGTACATTTCTAATTACCTGGGCCACATACTGACTCGAAAAATTCCAGAAAAAATATTTTCTAGCTTCGTATTGACGATACGGTCCTAACAAAACTAGTTTCGTCGAATTCTGAGACCGTTAGAAAAATGACCAATTTCCAGTTGATTAAAATCAACTGAAATGGTCAAAACACGTTTTCCTTTGCCACGCTCACATATTGATTCGAAAAATTATGAAATTTGAAACCTAGCAATAACTTTACATCCCGGACCCAACAAAACTGGTTTCGTCGGAATCCGAGGTCGTTTGCAAAATGTCCATTTTTAAGGGCCTGAATTCCATAGCGACTATTCAGAATTTTCAACTGGACATATCTTTTGATTCCCGCTACGAACTTTGGATTTTTCGGATTCGTTGGAAAGATATTCACTATTAGATTCCATTATTTTTGGTTTCACTAAAATCCGGATTGTTTTGCACCCGGTACATTCAATTGAAGTTTGAAATCGAATTATCGAACTACCGCGCCATTTTCAATTCCTTTTATATTTATATATAATTATTTATATTCTAACGACGACGCGTATAATATATACGTTCGATTTATATTCAAAATAAATTTATTGTCGATATTATTTAAAATAATTCATTTTAAATAATCAAAACTCGCTAAAATTGCCAAAATAAAAATTTTAAACTGGCCCAGATTTTCCGGGTTGTTACAATCTCCCCCACTTAAAACTTTTCGTCCCCGAAAAGGAACAAAGTCGAAAGTGGTTTGATTATCAACTCTACGATCGGTCAGGCTTCCGTTCTCCAACTTTTCAGTTTCTGAGCATTTTCAAAATTTCAAAAATTTGGCTAACTCCCTAAATTTTCGAAAAATTTCGCCATAACCTCCCCTGCAATGGGAGCATCGGGGAATTTCAAATAGCTTCCCCGGTCCTTCAGATCTCAAAAAGAAAAAGAAAAAGCCAAGCGGCTAGCCAATAGGCTCACAAAATCATCATCACCCAAACAAAACAGGAAATTATGTAGTAAACATGTACCTATTTGTCGGGCAAACAAATTTTATTCTCTGGCTCTAGCCTCCTTGCTATGACCTGTTCAATATAAGTATATGTATATGCAAGAAAATGCAACCAAATTCCAATACAATTCAATATTTGGTTATATTAGGCATAATGGTTCAAAATTTGCAAACAAATAAACAAACAACACAAACATCAATCAATTAGTGAATTTAACGTTTCAAATTCATAATTTTGATATATATACTGAAAATCTTGTTTTTGATGCCAATTCACAACAAAGTGTTCTAGCTATATAAGATTTGGTTCTCACACCAGTCTAATGGAAATATATAGATATCACACTTTCGTTACTCGAAAATAATTGCTGGTGATGGTATACTTCATCATCAGGACCATGTCCGGGCGACTAGAGTGCGATTCTATATCTATCCAGTATATTAAAACTTCGAATACACGCGGATCAGACGTATATGCAAAATCTATATATACTGGATTGTCCACATCAATATAAATAAATAATCCAATACGAATAATTGATTTAAATTTTCAAAACAAAATTTGTTTTCACTTTAAAAATTTACTCTTCACACTCGTTCTAGGACACTACTGATCCCATCTCTAACGAGTCATTCTCATTGGATATTACTAATCCAATATCTGATGAATTCTTCCGTATGGTTCTAATGTGTCTTGTTCTCTAGCTTTGTAAACCAAAGCTCTGATACCAAATGTGACGGCAAAGAATTTCGCTCGGTCTGAACCAGTCGCTAAACCGACCCAGACCGTTCGAAACGCCCTATCGTTTGAGAACAGGACAAAATAGAACGCAAACAGAAGAACATTTCATTGTATATAACAACAATGCATCAGATTACATGAATATACAGAGTATAAATGAATATTACACAGAAATATCAGAGATTTAAATTACATTTAAATACATAGCAGCGGAAAATAATACAATAGACAACTAGAAGTAGATATACGGATACAAAGCTTTCCGGATATCGTTCCAGCTGTAAACCAGGATCCTGTGAATATAAATCTGCAAAAACCAAAACTACTAGCTGCCCGTGTCAAAATAAGGGCACCCAGAGTTTAGGTTAAAACAATAAACTCCAGGTCAGTCATGTGACTGGTGTGAGAACTAAAACAGTTATTAATCTTTATTTTAAAGTTCGGCAAATCAAGGGACCACGCCGTATAACACGGAACGGGTTTCCTCCCAAGAATACCAGTGCATAAAACAAACAGCGCAATGCTAAATAAAGAAAAATGAAGCTGTTATAAGACCCAGGTCCTATCACACAATGCAACGCAAACCGGGGGATAGGGTTTTTACCTTATAACGGCCAAAGAATGCTTGATACGTTTAAAACAAATCATTTGATACTATAATAAGTGCATAGTGTACAAAACAACTTCAAATCATAAGTATCAATCATAGGCGGCATGAGTGCCCCATACCACTATGTCGCCATATATAGGTTATACAATCAAAATCGCAAAGTCACGTATTTGGAAATTGGATTTCCATCTATGAACCGAGGCTAGGGGCAAGATCCTCTACCGATTCGAGACTGCCTAGCCCGAGTCTCAGGCAAGCGCGCAGGCAAGCCTTGGAGCGACAGGGCCGGTCCACCGACGTGGATTATTATACCTGAGCACTACGTTTCGCCGCCCTTTGGGGCGTAAGTCTGGTCCGTCAGCCGACCAGAATGCATCGGCCGAAACCGATATAACCGAGGCGCCTCGCAACAGCAACAACCACATAAGTCAAACTCGTCAGGGCGTGTAAAACCACTGACGCCACTTCTAGCTAGGAGGAAACGCAGGCCCTCCCTGAGGTCCGTCTCCCGTTTTTGGTTCATACCGGGTGTGAAACACGCGAGGTAAACGTTACACAAAGCTACGCCACAAAGGCCGTGCTTTGATCATCACCACAAGACTTTGCTTTTCAACAGAAGCCTTGATCATTTGCATCTTAGCATGCCACACAGGCAAACCATCTTATGCAACCGATATCAGTCACACAGAATGAAATCCGATGTCAGACACACAGTCCATTTACAAGTCCGTTCTGGGTCTGAACGAAACCGGAGGCACCTAGTACCCCGCATATCCATCGATCTCCAAGTACGTCTGGACGATCACTAACTGTTTCCATCTTCTTGGGTGTACAGCCCAATCAAGATCATCAGTTATCACCCAAACGACGTGAAGACCTCCGGTCTTCGACCATCGTCTTCATCTTCGACTTATCGTCGCATCAGTTATTCAGAATGGGATAAACCCGGTCTTTCCGAATAACTCGCGTATATTTTAAATAAGTGTTACACAAACACAACATACGCCTCATTCCAATTCATTAGTCACTAACCGTAAATTAATCAAGAGAATAATTCCCCAAATATTAACCCCGAAGGCCGAAACCAACATCAGATCAATATCCAGAAAACCATTCTGCTTGGCTAACCGACAGTTAGTTTCTAAATTTCACGTTCAAATCTAATTAAAGATTTAACTATCGCCTGGAGCAAAACTGGTGATACTCCATTCTCGATCTTTTCAATCTAATTAAAGATTCATTAAAACTCCACTTAGTTTTAATCATTATCTGGGTTAAAGAATCAGTGTCATTTAAAACACGATTCACGATAAACCCAAAATCACATTCCATTAATTATCGGGTTAAAGAACAAGTGTTATTTAAAACACTGTTCACGATAAACCCAAAAATCAATACCAATTCAATTCCAATTAAATATCATTTAATTGGTACACTTCATTAAATCTAAATAAAAAGATTTAATCTTTTCTCAACTGGGTTCAAGAACAGTGTTAGTGAAGACACCATTCACGACAAACCCAAATCACATTCGATATTTAATACAAGGCCCTGAATAGAAAATATCCCGGTTTATATTCAATATCAAATTCTACGACTAACAAATGTCGTATTGGAAATAACGATACAAATATATATCTTTCAAATTTCCATAACAACACCTGTAATATCACGAATTCCAACATCGAAATATTCCGAAGACAATTTCGATTCAAATCCACTCCAATGCAATCATTGGAAATTTTGGTTATTTTCAAAACCATTTCAAATTCAATTTATTTATTTAAAAAAAAATAGAATTATAATTCTAGTTCAAAACTAGTTCATTTCGATAAAAATCTATTTTTATCTTTTCAAATATGGAGTTTTTCATCCCAAACTTTCACAAATCATTTCTTATGATTTTACACAAATTATTACTATTTTTAATAATTTTATCAAGGCCCGTACAGTCGATTTCCATCAATGGCCATCGAACTGCACTTACAGCGACCTTTTTCGAATTTGATTTGGACGTATCTCCAAATCCAACCGTTAGATTTCTAATTTCTAATATTCGTTAGAAAGCTCTTTTCGATACGAACCCAACGGTTCCGGTTTCAGGAGAATCCGACGGTCGGATCTCCCGTAATGTCCGTTTGAAATAAATGGTCGAAATTCACGAACTGCCGCGGCGCGGCGCGTTCTATTCAGGCCATTATATTATATATATAATATATATAATATATACTTCGTCGATTTCTATTTAAAACGAATTATATAAATAGTTTTAAAATCGTTTCAAAACCTATTTCAAATTCAATTCATTTCATTTCGAAATCGTTTTCAATTCAATTCATTTCGAAATCGTTTTCAATTCATTTCATTTCGAAATCGTTTTCAATTCATTTCGAAATCGTTTTCAATTCATTTCATTTCGAAATCGTTTTCAATTCAATTCATTTCGAAATCGTTTTCAATTCATTTCGAAATCGTTTTCAATTCAATTCATTTCGAAATCGTTTTCAATTCAATTCATTTCGAAATCGTTTTCAATTCATTTCATTTCGAAATCGTTTTCAATTCATTTCGAAATCGTTTTCAATTCATTTCGAAATCGTTTTCAATTCAATTCATTTCGAAATCGTTTTCAATTCAATTCATTTCGAAATCGTTTTCAATTCAATTCATTTCGAAATCGTTTTCAATTCAATTCATTTCGAAATCGTTTTCAATTCATTTCATTTCGAAATCGTTTTCAATTCAATTCATTTCGAAATCGTTTTCAAAATCGATATAAATATCGTTCACGTCAAAATGGCGTCAATCTAATCAACACGGCTTCATATATTCCTTTATTTTTAAATATTCTATTTCAAATATTTCTTTTTCAAATATTTCTTTTTCAAAACTGGAATGAGGCCCAATCAATTACCATATAAAATTAATTATATGGATTTTCATACAACACATGTATATAATAGCATTGAAAATAATCAACCATCAACCAAAGTGCACTACACTGTATAAGCATCAAATATAGATATCTAACGCTTATAACAGCCTGCCAATCAATCGATCGACATATTCAATCAATCAGGATGAGTGAACTTCAAATTTCATCCCAACACCCGTGTGGGGTTTCAAACAATCAAACGCACGTTTTATTTGTGCAATTGGGCGATGTGTAAAAGTTATCGTCCCAATCAATGTCATTCAAATAAGTGTACATAAACAAACCGTCCGGTTTGTAAATGAATATTTTATTTATTCACATTCACGTTAAAAATTATATTTTTAACGATAAAACATTTTATTTCAACCTATGAATTTCTATTCAATTCATTTACACAATAAAATGATAGTTTTATTTTTCTAACATATTTTAGAAAATTTCGGCGGCATAACGGCACGATACTAGAAACGGGACAAGGCCTAGCCTTATCCCCGGTCCAGTGAAGGCCCACGCCATTCACACATCAATCAAATCATTCAATTTCACTCAATCAATTCAATTCAATCACATAATCAAACTAATCTATGCAACCAAACAAACAAGTCCATGGTTTGTGGACGATTGTGTCGGGTGCTACTAAGCACCGTCTGCATCCTAGTATATATATATATAACTAGAAAATAAATTGAAGAGTGAGAAATTCTCACATATAGCTATCCTAGCTTCACGGCACTTCCTTGATAGAAATCTTCATCGCTATCCCATCCTCGTCGTCTTCGTTGCCCATAGCCACTACATATGTAAAAATCGAATTTTTACTTCGTTATTCAATTTATAAAAACCGAATTTTTATTTCAAAGTTCAATATATAAAAATCGAATTTTTATTCGTTATTCAATATATAAAAATTCCATTTTTCTATCGTTATTCAATATATAAAAATCTCGCCTTTTTAACTATAAAGATTTTACCTTTTTCAAAAATAAAGATTTGATTTTTATAGTTCCTACTAGGCAAAGATTATATTTTGACATCATCTATATAGTAAAGACTATATTTTTAATATTTTAAAAATATAAAGATCATATTTTTAATTCTTTAAAAATATAAAAATCATATTTTTATTACTTCATATATTTAAAAATCGAATTTTTATCTCTATATCACTTCATATGAAAAGTTCAATCTTCTCTGTCGCTTCATATATAAAATAAAAATCTAATCTTTTTATTCTCTACATATAAAAATCATAGCTTTTTAAATTAAAATAAACAAGTTTTATGTTTAAAATAAATATGTTTTCAGTTTTTTTTAATCTAATTAAAATTCAGTTTAATAATCTTTTAAGAAATCAGTTTTATAATCTTTAAAAATTCAGTTTATAATTTCTAAAAAAAAAAAATCAGTTTTCATATAAAATAAAATAAAACAGTTTTCATATAAAATAAAAAACAGTTTTCATATCCTTTATAAAAATTAACGGATAAATGAAAATAAATAAATAAAAAAAAAACAAAACTTACAGTGTTCGTAAAAAAAGAAGAAGAAGGGATGTTCGCCTGAGCCGCGTCGAAGGTGCCAGGTGGGGCTGAGCAGTCGGAGGTCACTCCAGGGGCGCGCAGGTGGGTCGGATGGGGGAGGGGGGGGTCGCCGACTGATTGGTGGTGGGAGGGTGGTCTCGACGTCGGTTTAGGGGAAATGGGCTAGGGCGTCGCGGTTTTGTGGGGGTCTGAGAAGAGAGAGAGAGAGAGGAGTTGGAGGAGAGGTGGCGGTTGACTAGCGGTGGGCGCGAGGGGGTCGATGTTGGCGGTGGCGGCTGGGGAGAATCGGCGATGTCTTCTGGGTTTTTTTTTTTTTTTTTTTTTTTTTTATTTTGAAATGAAATAGAAACGGGGGGGGGGCCAGAAATATAAAGGAGGAAGAGATTTTTTTTTTTTTATTTATTTATTTAATTATTAAAAGTTGACTTTCACATACGACCTCTAAACGAGGCCCACCGCCTGACGTCTATAGCGTTTTACCCCCATTCCGAACACAATGGGATATGTACCGCAAGCTGATTCGATCGTCTCGATAAGTTTCCTTTGAATTTACATTTAAATCACTATATTGAATTTTAAACGTACATTTCTAATTACCTGGGCCACATACTGACTCGAAAAATTCCAGAAAAAATATTTTCTAGCTTCGTATTGACGATACGGTCCTAACAAAACTAGTTTCGTCGAATTCTGAGACCGTTAGAAAAATGACCAATTTCCAGTTGATTAAAATCAACTGAAATGGTCAAAACACGTTTTCCTTTGCCACGCTCACATATTGATTCGAAAAATTATGAAATTTGAAACCTAGCAATAACTTTACATCCCGGACCCAACAAAACTGGTTTCGTCGGAATCCGAGGTCGTTTGCAAAATGTCCATTTTTAAGGGCCTGAATTCCATAGCGACTATTCAGAATTTTCAACTGGACATATCTTTTGATTCCCGCTACGAACTTTGGATTTTTCGGATTCGTTGGAAAGATATTCACTATTAGATTCCATTATTTTTGGTTTCACTAAAATCCGGATTGTTTTGCACCCGGTACATTCAATTGAAGTTTGAAATCGAATTATCGAACTACCGCGCCATTTTCAATTCCTTTTATATTTATATATAATTATTTATATTCTAACGACGACGCGTATAATATATACGTTCGATTTATATTCAAAATAAATTTATTGTCGATATTATTTAAAATAATTCATTTTAAATAATCAAAACTCGCTAAAATTGCCAAAATAAAAATTTTAAACTGGCCCAGATTTTCCGGGTTGTTACAGTTTACCATGTCATACCTGTCTTATATGCTGTTATCTCTCTTATCCAGTTTATATGCTTGTCATGATGCAGTTACTTATTTATATGCTAAAAGTAACTGGACTTGCAAGACTTTATGTCTGACCTATTTTGTTTCCTCTTCGTTCCCTTCTTTTCCCCTAAATTCTCAGTGTGGGAATACTCAAGCTTGATCAGGATTCTGCTTAGTTTTTCTTGGAGCCGCATAGATGTAATGCTTGATTCGTACCTTCTCTACTGTGGCTATGTTTTTGGGGATTATGCTTCTTTTATTTTTGTACTCTGATGATTTTAGTACAAGACAGTAGTTTTGCATTGATGTATTGGGCTTTATGCATTTCAGGCTTATGATGTAACTATACTTTGAACTACAATGATTTTTGTTTTAATAAAATTTGAAATTTCGCTGCTATTCTATATATGTCTTGTAATATTTCTGCTTCTGTTTACCTATAACGCTTCATGAAATTTAATGCATTCTATTAATGAGTGACATTAACGGACGTGGGGTGTGACAAAAATAGTGTTCAAATTGAACCAATTTATGACTTGAAATACGATGTTTGCTTAAACTTGGTATTTTACTGGTTGAATTATTTATATATTATTCTTGGATATTTCACTTGAATTGATTTACTTGCGTAAGAATGTTAGTCCTAACTCGATGTTTTGTTTCACTTTATGCTTGTATCTGACCGAGTTCTACAGCATTTTTGAAGACTTTTATTCCTGAAGAAGAAGATGGAGTTGAAGACCATTTGTACTATTTATTTTTGCTGCATTATTTGTATGTTATTTTTGTAAAACTTTAATATTGTAAACTTAAATCAAGTGAATATAATTTAATAGTTTTATGAACTATGTTCGTTGTTATTATATTTTATCGTGCTATAGTGAGATTCTGTGTATTGTTTAGTCATTATCATCTTATTTTCTCTTCTCATAAAAAACCCAAGTAATAATCCGTCATTTTGGAATGGTTTGAGTTGGACATGTGCAGTTTATTGTCAACTTGAATCATTCCAAAAAGGCGGGTTATTATAATTAGTGCTTATTCCAGTTGGTATCAGAGCTATGATTTAGTGATAAACCTTGGCATGTGTAATGAACTCATTATAGATTGGGTTAGTAGTTCCCAATAATTAGTTGAGTGTATTGAGAAAGCGTATGTAACGATCCAAAATTTACTATTAAGAAATATTTTATGGATTTTAAATATTTAAAACGATTTATTTTGAGAATTGATGATTTAGAATTTAGTTAAAACGAAGTTTGAACATAGAAGTCTATGTTAATTATAAAACAAAATCGTAACAACAGGTAGTTCAAAGTTTTGAACTTTAAATGAATGTACAAAATTCAACATACGTCAGAATTCGTTGAAAAATGAAATGTTGGAACCTATTTAACCATATCTTTCTAACAAAATTGAAAAATCGAGATTTCGTGTACTATGAGTTATGTTCAAATTAAATTTCTAGAAAAGTCGCTATGGTATTGTTTATAAATTAAAATGATTTATTAAATAAAATAAAGGGATTTTATTGTAAAATAAATATTGATTTAGCTTGAATTTTGAATTATTGATTTACAAATCGAATATAATTTATTTTGGAACTATATGATATTCTAATTGGATATATATGATAATATTAATTTATTTTCATTAAATTGAATAGTTTTTTAATTAATTAATATTTTAATTGGTTTTATTTAAGGTTCAGTTTTTCTCAGGTCCCTAATAAGTTTCGAAGTTATGCTTACATCCCTTAAATTTTTATAAATTAGGTCCCCATTTTTTGTAAATCATCAAAAAAATCAATCAAACTATTAAAAAAATCACGTAAATTCATAATTAAATACAACAACTAATCATCATCAAATTCAAGCATTAAAACTACCAAAAAATAATAGAATAAAAATAGTAAATCACCCTTATTATGCATCAAACAATGCACTTATTTGTAATAGTTGCATACATTTATGCATATATTTCAGTTCTGCATTAAACTACAATATAAATGTAGAAATATATGCACTAGTACTACAATAAATGCATCGTTTGTTGCATTAATTGAAACCTGGCCTGTTTTTCAAGCATACATAGTTTTTAAACATTGCTGCATACATTTCTACATTTATAAGTGATAAATGCATACATTTCTGCACTTATACGAAATAAATGTATACATTTTTGCAATAATTCGCAGCCCATGTAGATTAGTTCATCTTTATATGCATACATCTCTGCAACTATTACCAATATATGCATGCATGCATATATTCATCCAGATTTTCAATATAAACCCAAAATGAATATATGCATACATGTATGCATATATTGATTGTTATTGCAGAGATGTATGCAACTATTTTTTTAGGTTGCTTCTGGGAATATTTGCGATTTTTGGAATATATTTTTTATGTTGTAGTACATTTTTACGGTTGAAAACACGATAGTCCCAAAATAGGGATCCGCTTCGCATGGAAACATTGGGAAGGATGTCGTTTACATTTTGAAACCTTTTAGGGACGTCAAGCTTGTTTTCACTTTATTCAAACCTTAGAAATAGTCATTTTTCAAATGACCTCCAGTTTTGATCAAACCACTTTCATTGGATCTAGAATAGTAAATTATTGTTAGGTTTCAAACTTCAAATCAATTTGAGTTCGTATGTAAGCATATGTAATTTAAACGCGTGTTGAAAAATTAGTTAAAATTCAATAAAAGCTAGAAATAAGACCATTTTTCAAACAGTCTCTGAATTCAACGAGGCTAGGCGCATTGGAACCGTATTTGTGAAAAATAACAAGGCTTCAAATTTCATAGCAATTGGAGTTAGTATGTGACCGTAAACAACTAAAACGCACATTGAAAATCAATATTGAACGTTATACTAACTCATATTTTAATTTTGAGAAAAACTGATTAAAACGATTGAATTAAATTATATAACCACTTCCATTATCTTCGAAATAAGGGTATTTGTCTAGAGATGTCAATCGTTGGGGTTCATTTGGAGTTCGAACACAAAACTTCACAATTAAGAAACATTAGAACAAAATATTAATAAATATATATTATAAATAACCCTTAAATCTACTAAACCCTAACCCTCCTCTCAAACGCAGCCACCATCCAAATTTTCGAAGGACATGATCATCCAAAATTAATTCCTTACTCTCAATCCATGCATTGTATGAAGGACCCCTCAACTAACAAATTATAGAACAAGGTGAGAGCTTCCAATCTATACGGGGTTGATGGGATATAGTGTAGTAAAACGAGAGAAATTGGGGCTTAAACCCACGTCGTTTGCACGTGAATTTAGGACATTGAGGAGGTGCGAGTTTGCCCTCGTGGAAAGCGAAGGTGGAGGAGGGTTGGGGTTTTAGCGTGGTGGTTTCTAATCGAGGTCAAGGGGATCGTGGCGACGTGTGAAATAGAGGAGAGCGTTTCGAGGTGGTTTGTATTCGTGGCAAGGAGAAGAAACACGAAGGGAGGAATTAATACAGTGATTAATCTGTTACTTAATTAATAATTAATATAAGCTAATAACCTACTTAATGATTTAATGTTTAAACTACTATATTTTGTTCAAACGGAAATAAAATTAAAGAAAACAAGTTGTTGTGGTGTTAACGATATTTTTCGTCAACCTTGTAAATAGGTCTAAGGATGTGAACCTAATGGTGGTGAGGGATTATTTAGTTCCTACAAGCTTGAGTTAGTTCGCCATTTCCTAGATATCAAGGTTTTGAGCCCAAAGATTAGTTACTCTTTCCTTAAGGGGTGAGTATCACGCTTACAAGACTCAACAACCAACGATTACCTTGGGATAAGGGTTTCCTAAACGCAACACAGGTTAGGAAGCTAAACGGCTTGTAGAAGGGTATTTCAGTAATCTATGCTTAAGGGTAAGGCACGGGAATGCAGCCTTTGTCGTGGAGAAAGCATAATGAAGAAACGAAAGAAGTAGAAAGATAAATCACAGAAATTGTGCTAAGTGTCGATTCACTCCTTATTGCTCGTTGATTTGAGTACATAAATGTTTACAAAGGAAATCCCCATATCGAATTAGAAAGTAGGTTTTACTCTATAACAAATGAGTGTAAAATTGGGGAATAAGAAGAAGCCCCTAAAATGTGACACCTAGGGTCTTATTTATAGACAAATGGGCCCCCTTTAGCCATCGACTGAGCAGATTCTCCTTTCGGGTCCGGTAATGGCTTTCGGCTGCTATATTCCTCTTGGGTCTAGTAATAGTAGTTTCGGCCGCCTTTCTCTTCATTTGGCATTGTCATTGGGTTCCACCTGGCTTTTAGATTTTTAGTCTTGACTTTAGGAATTATTCTTGACTTTCGTATGCATCGATACCAAGTTCTTTGGTATAGATAGCTTCCGAAACAGCTTTCGGTCTTCGACAACAAGCTCTGGTTTCAACTTTGAGCCTTTATAGTCTTATCCTTAGGCTTTTATTTCTTGTGAATTAAAAACTGTTTTCTCTTTTGGTATCAACACTAAGAAAATTAGTGTGGATATCTCTTTTCTCCTAAACTTTGGTTTATTTTCGATGAGTCCTTGAAATTGGTTTTGCTCTTGCGTAAGCACGCTCTCGGTACACTCTGATGGCCTTAGATGTTGTGTCTCGGTGTTCTACAAGCCTTAACTCTGACATCTAGCTTTCAGAGTGTTATCCTTGACTTTGACATCTTAATCTCCTTTTGTATCGACACTAAGTTAATTAGTGCCGATAGCACTTCATTTTACTCTGCCTAGCTTAGTGCTTCTTGCCATGTTTCGGACAATGTAGGATTCTCTCTTGGTTTTAGGTCTCAAGTTATAGGCTTCCGACTCTTGCCCTTCTTTGTTCGTCTCCAACTTCATGCGTTATGCTTTCAGAACTGAGTTGATGGCCCTCAGTGTCGGCACTGCCTTGTCGTTGTTGCCTTTCGTATCAAAACCGGGTTTTTCTTCCTTATGTTGGTGTTGATAGCTTATTGAACCAATTTCCACTTTAATGCTTTCAGTCTTAATTGTCTCAGTAGTTTTTGTTGGTTTCATTCCGTTGGATCATTCTTTTGATCTAATTGCGGTCTGATACCCCTTCACCGACAGTAGGTTTCGATGTTGAATTTGGTCGTAAAATTTTCCCCTCCATTTGTGAAGGGGTAATTTCGACTTTTCAAGTAAAATTCTGATATTTCGGTTTGTACTCTAATTTCCCATCTTTTGATATTCTTGATTTGATCTCCATTGAAAGTGCTTCTATATATAAGGTCCCTTTTCTTCTTCCTCAATTTATAACCTACATATAACTATTTAATGCAAGATCACTGTTCTTCGAATATCTCCAAGGTCGCAAATTCAAATGTGTTTCTGTGAGTAGTTTAATAAATTTTAATCCTATAATCTGAGAAAACATTTCTTCCTTTTAACTATGAATTTGATTAGGATCCACAGGTTCTTAGTCATTATTACAATTGGTAGATTCATATGAAGTAGTTATAATGATAATAATGGCGGATTGCATGAATTTATAATTTAACCCCACCAAACATTCAGGGGTCAAAAATGTAAGATTTCATGTTTATAGTTTTCCTCCCCAATATGAGGATAAATTGAAACAACCCTTATGGAACTGATGGTCCTATCATTAACGTTTTCCTTTTGGTTTCAGTTTTAATATTACCGAATTTAGTGTTAAAAATCATGTGTCGTCGGAACAAGATTTGAATGATGCCAAAGGTCATACCTTCTTTTGTTAAAGAATTAGTAAAAAAAACCATCACTGTTATGTGTTGTATGTTTAATGCTAAACCCCATCAATACCTAAGTTTAATTTTTCCAAAACTAAGGTTTTTTTTTTCAAGACAACTGATAAAATTAAAATCATATACTAAACAATATCTTAGACACGTAGGCATAATGCAAATTCATATGTGCTTTATTTTAAAGGTTTCCACTTTCACAATTTGTGGCATGCTCCTGACTCTTTGTGGGCATATTGGACGACTTATGCTAATGAATTTGCATAGTAATTTTAAAATGGAAAAATTAATATGCCAATATATTTTATGGAATAATATCACCTGGTAGCATTAAGTATGACAGAGCAAAACTTATCGATCTCGGGCAATTCCTTTAAGATATCCAGATGGAAAGCTTTTCGCGATATTCTATGATTTGGACTCAAGATGAGGTAAGGGCCATTCTTGAGAGCTATGGTATGATTGGAGTCGATGATGTTCCTACTTCCGAAAAGAGTACTATTCAGAGCCCTCGAGAGGGATTTTTTTTGCTTCTACCACTGTTCACATCTGGCACGGAGGTTTCTTGCCATTCCCAGACTTTGTTTTATGGTTCTTACAATATCTGAAGTTAGGTCCCATTCAACTAACTCTGAATACATATACCTGCCTTTTATGCCTCGAACTCTTAGCACTTGAGTCAGGACAACCTTCTCTTACACCTTGTCTCCTGCATTATTTGCTACAATTGTTTGTAGTCAAAGGGACTTGTTTTTCTCCACTTCACGCCAACCTTTCTAAGAAGTTGATTAGTGATAACCTCACCCAGCTCTCGGATTGGGATAAACAATTCTTATCATATGTCCTCCATTTATCACATGCAATTTTACTGCACCATATAAACTATACTTCTTAGTATTGGTTACGTTCTTTCTTGAGCATTGCTTTAACTTTCTACTTTGTCCTAGTTCCTGTTCCCATAAGAAAAGACCTAAGTGGGAGGAGGTTCAAGCTACCAGTGATATGTTCAAAGCTTCCGACAAGTTGGGAAAACGATCCATTTATTGTCTTTGAGCAATCTTCAGAAGTACGATTTTCTTCCTTTTTGACAAAGGATTCTGGAAGGTCTCCTTTGCATTTTCTCGGATCCATCCATCTATTTCTGGGTTCTGATGTATTCACTAACTTGTCCCCTCTTTCTCTTGGGTCCCCAAGTAAGGGCAGCTTTTCAATGCGATTTTTGAAATATCGTCTCATATTGAGTATATCTAACTCCATGAAGTTTCCAAAGCTCCTGATGGGGAATCTACTTTGGACGCCTTATCTGTAACTCCCCACGTCCATTAATATCACTCTCAATGGGAATGCATTAACTTTCATGGAGTATTATTGTTGTATAGAACAGAATATAACAAGATAGATACATATATTGGTACTTGAAAAATTCAAAACAACTTTTATTGCAGCGGAGAAATAGTTTGATTACAACAACATCATAAACCAAAAATAAAACCAAGTACACTTAATATCCATCTTGACAAATTGTTTTATGAGTACATAAAGTAAAAAAGCATAACCCCAACATAAGTAGCCATAAAAGAGATGAGCTGAACTTTACTTTCAGCAATCCAAGCACTTCCAAAAGAAAGAGACCCAAATCAAGCTCTACTAGCACTAGTCCCACGCTGAGAACCCGGGGGGGGGGGAGGAAGAAAAGAGGCGAAAACAAAGGGGGTCAGACATAAAGTCTGGCGTGTCCAATAACTTTAACAATATAATTATTAAAGTAATTAGGATAAGGCATAAACTGGTAAAACAAGGAATGACCGTGAAACAAGAAAAATAAACTGGCGTTAATCGCGCTCCTAATCACTATAGGATAATTACTATACTGCACCATTGCTAGTTATCCTAAAAGTTGATCCTGCCTACTGAACATAATAATCATAATGATAGTTTCGTGTACCCTTAGTTGTCTTCATAGGTGTCGCCTGCCCCTATCTCCACTAGTTGTACCCGCTGCCCCCATGCGATCGGCTCCCTAACCCGTAGATACCCATGCTGGTCCCACAGTGGGTTGTATCACTCCCCAAAGTGGAAAACCGATACCACTAAAGATGCACGGTTTATATCTACACGATGCAACAACGTCTTACCTACCAGCCCGGGGCCCACTCACGGACATGACACCGTTGGACTTGTGTTGCCACCGCTAACCCGTTTTGACCTCTTACAATCAAACTCAATAAGCGTACTCAAGCTCACAAAGATACTTAATGGGTTACGGGTTTGAAAAGGGTCCCCATACTTGGCACAAACTTTCAACTATGCTTGGTCCCCACTAGAATTTCCCACTTAACCCCTTCTTATTCATGTCTTCTTACATGTTTTCAACTTGGTTAAGTGTTTCTAATCGTATTTCACATGCCACCCATGCCACCCACTTAACCCCCATGTCCCACCACTTGTTTATCTTGGTTAAGTGTTACTTAATTTATTATAAATGTAACCTTGTAAAGACCTCCAATATTAGACTACCATTTGCGGTTGCTGGATTTGCCGGGTAGGTCCGGGAAGTCTTATACCGCAAACGAGCCTAACCTCGTGTCTTTACAATTGTTGCACATCTAATTTATGTGTAACACCCCACGTCCATTAATGTCACTCACAAAGGGAATGCATTAACTTCTATGGAGGTTTTAGGTGAATATAGAACAGTAAAATTTCAACAAGACAGATATAAAATAGTACTTGGAAATTTAAAAACTTTATTTCAATTGCAGCAGAAGTCAAAACATGTTTGATTACATCATAACACCATAATCAAAGTCAAGTACAATATCTATCTTGATAAAACAAGTACATAATCCCATTACATAAATAGCCATTAAAAAGAAAGATAACAAGCTGGACTTTACTTCAGCAGTCCAAGCTTTCCAAGAGATAAGCAATCCAATCAGACTCCACTGGAACTTGGCCCAACCTGAGGACCTGAAGGGGGGAAAAGATGAAAAAGAGGGGGGGTCAGACATAAAGTCTGGCGAGTATGATAATTCTACAATACTATTATCAAAATAACTGGACTAAGGCATAAGCTGGAAAACAAGGAAATGTCTATGAAAGAGCAAATTAAGGACATAGACAATCGCTAAAGGAAACGTTATAGGCGCTCCTAAATACTAAAGGATAAACACTATACTGCACCACACCAGTCACCCTAAAGATTGATTCCACTTAGCTTCACTTAGAAACTTTCTTAATGGCTTTACGTACTCCTAGCTGACTACATAGGTGCCGCCTGCCCCTATCTCCACTAGGTGTACCCCACTTTCCATTTTTCGATCGGCTCCCTACTCGTAGATACCCGTGCTGGCCCCACAGTGGGGTGTATCATTCCCCTAAAGTGGCAACCCGATATAACGGAGATGCACGGCTTATACCTACACGATGCAACAACGTCTTACCTACCAGCCCGGGTCCACACACGCATATGAAACCCGTTGGACTTGCGTTGCCACCGCTCCCTGTTTTGGCCTCTTATAGTCAAACCCAGTATGCGTGTCCCGTCCTCGACTTGGGTCGAGCCCACAAAGATACGTTTTGGGATACTGGTTGAAATGGGCCCCCATTATTTCCCACAAGCATTCCACCTAAGCTTGTCCCATTAGTCCATCCACTTAACCCACTTAGTCATGTTCATTTACATGTGTATTTGGTTAAGTCTAATCGTATTTCAAATGCCTCTAAAGGCAACCACTAGATTCCTCATGCCACCCAAGGCACCTACTTAACCCCCATGTCCTACCTTACATGATTATCTGGCTAAGTATTTCTTAATTCATTAAGGCCATAACCTCATAAAGACCTCTCACATTAGACTGGCATTTATGGCAGCTGGATTTGCCGGGCGGATCCGGGCAGTCTTACACCATAAAAGAGTCTAACCTCGTGTCTTTACAACTGTTATGCTTTAGTTTGGGCCTAGGACCTCTCACATTGGGCCGACATTTGTGACTACTGGATTTGCCGGGCGGGTCCGGGCAGGTTTACGTCACAAACGGGTCCAACCTCGTGTCCTAAGCATTGATTATTATTAATAATCCACTTTCCCCAATTTTAATAATTCCCTACTTGAATTATTAATTAATTCCAAATTTAACAATGTCCATAATTGACTCAATTATGGACATCCATTTAAGGCATGCAAAATCATATCAATTGCACCCCAATTTTTTAATTTCCTAATATTACTCCTACCCCACGTTTGAACGTTTATTCGCAAAATGTATGCTAGACCCGATTAGTCTAACTCATAGCATAAAAGAAAATATTCACAACAACAACATATATATGTGACTAAATAAATCATAACAAGGGGTAAAACTTGCATACATTACAACTTGCATAAGGTTATACATGTCATGGATCTAAGGGTGTCAACTTATTCATAATTCACATAATATGATTTTGATCAAATTTCATAAACTTGTATAGGACATGTGTGAATCAACATCATTAACAATATGGTTTTATATGGATACACCTAACTCAATAGGCAAATTCCCAAAAATCAAAATTCATTTAATCATAGATTCATGTATATGGGTACACCTAACTTAATAGGCAAATTCCCATATTCAAGATCCAATTAATTTGTAGATTCATGTATATGGGTACACCTAACCCAATAGGCAAATTCCCATAATCAAGATCTATTATAAAAAAACATAAACTTTAAACATGATCCAATTCGCATAAATACTTACATCATGATTTTACAACTTGTATGATTCAACACAACTTAACATGACATCATTATCATATAACATAAGTATTTCAACATATGTGATAATATGAGATCTACAACATAAATAAGATTTACAACATAGCATATCATAATTTGCAACATAGCATGATATGATTTACAACATAGCATAGCATGATTAATCACATATGACATAGCATAGGATTATTTACAACATAATCACTACAACATAACAACATATATATGATAACATAATAGCATAACAAGAGATCCACAACATAATTTACAAATACATAACAATTCATATCACTTTCTTGTGATCCATTCATAACTTAATCAAATTATTTTATAATAATATTGTGAGATTCATCATACTCACAATTTTAAAGAAGAGAAATAGAAAGGGAGAGAGCTTTTGATTTGATTTGAGTAGATTTAGTTTGTAGATTAGGCCTTCTTCTTCTTTAGTTTGTGACGGCTATGCTGAACTCCATGGCAACGGCATGTCGGTAGCTCTCCAATTTTTCAAGTGATTTAGGGTTAGAGTCTACCCACTTATTTATAGATGTTAGGATTCATTTAGGCCATTAGATTTAACCTATAAATAACCGCAACCATTCAGACCAGATGGGGTTTATCTTATTGACTCAGCAATGAGTCAGAAGTGACTCAGCAAACACTCAGCAAATTAATAAACTTCTATTCATGTTTACATTAACTGGCTATATATATATAAATATATATATATATACACATGCACCTATTCATGAATTTAAATTAATCCATAATTAACTTATGACCATTTCTACACATTAATTTTCCAATTAATGTCTTTATTCCATTTTTTTGCCTTTTAAGGCAATTCAAATATCTCAAATTTGTTATATACCTTTTTAAGGCTATTTCGTGCAAATTCTCAATATTAATTCTTTTAATTTGCGAATATTAGTATTAACAGAAATACGGGGTGTTACATTCTCCCCTCCTTAAGGGATTTCGACCCCGAAATCTTCAAGTTTATATCCTATCATCAACCATCTACTCAATCAACAAACACTGGCATCCATTGTCCTTATAGACTTCTAATGCTTTCATGTTTAAATGCACAGTGAGTGTCTATGTCCGTATCTAATGCAAAATCAGGCGGTCCACTGATTCAGTTGACCTCCTTGATGTAATTCATGATAGTGCCATGCATCCATTATGTATGCAAAAGATCCTAATTGCTTACAAACTACATCTATATGCGTGCACATCCATTCAACCGAATGCAGCATCTATATGATGGTACAACCATTATACATCCATTATACTAAATACGTTCATTTATGCAATATGCAATATGCAATATGTAGTGACTGAGCCGATCTAGTGCCTAAAGTGTGTGTATATATGCATCCACGAGCAACCACTAGCAACCACTTGCATCCATTTTGCATCCATCATACATAACATGTCTCAAACACATGTTTCAACCATAGGATTATCCTAACTAAAGGTCAAAGATACTAATGAGAGGACAAACTAAAGATAAGATAAGATAAGCTAAGCGATAAAGGAGAAATTAAAGGACATACCCTCAAAAAGAAAAGGGTATAGCGAACGCATCTTCCCTTCTGTCTCCCAAGTAGCGTTGCTCTCATCATCTCCCCATTGCACTTTAACTAGTCTGACCTCTCGATTTCTCAACTTTTTGATCTCCGACCCAAGAATGCATGTAGGAGCTCGTTTAATTGTTGCATCACGCTCTATTTCCACCTCTTTAAGCAAGCTCGGCTCTACCACCTCCGCGGTCTTGTGCAAACACTTCCTCAAATGTGATACATGGAATACGTCGTGTACTCCACTAAGTTTCTCAGGCAACTCCACCCTATACGCCATCTTCCCAATCCTGTCTTTTATAGGAAACGGCCCAACAAACCTTGGCGCTAATTTCCCAACGGACCCAAAGCGAACAACATTCCGTAACGGAGACACTTTGATAAAAACCATGTCCCCAATGTCAAACTCAAGATCTGTCCTCCTCTTATCAGCATACGATTTCTGCCTATCTTGTGCTGCTTTCATCCTCCTTCGAATCAAATCAATCTTCTCCGAGGTTTCCCTAACCATATCGGGCCCAAGTAGGATTTTATCGTTAGATTCCCACCAACATGTAGGCGAACGGCAAGGCCTTCCATAAAGAGCTTCGAAAGGTGCCATGCCATTACTAGACTGAAAGATATTATTATATGCGAATTCTACCAACGGAAGGTGCTCTTCCCATGTACCCCCAAAGTCTAGGATACAAAGCCTTAAAAGATCCTCTAGAATACGATTCGCCCTCTCGGTCTGGCCGTCCGTCTGAGGATGATATGCGGTGCTCAAACATAGCTGAGTCCCTACCGCCTCTTGTAAACTCTTCCAAAATTCGCTAGTGAAGATGGGATCACGGTCGCTTACTATACTAGAAGGAATGCGGTGCAAACGAACTATCTCTTTAATGTATACAGAAGCCAACCACGGAGCAGTCCTCTTACTTTTCACGGGAATAAAATGGGCGCTCTTAGTAAGTCTATCTACTATAAGCCAAATCCCCGTATTACCCTTCCTTGATCTTGGTAATCCATCCACAAAATCCATTGAGACGCTTTCCCATTTCCATAGTGGAACTTCCAATGGGTGAAGCAACCCACCGGGTTTCTTTTGTTCCGCTATTACTCGTTGGCACACCAAGCATCTAGCGACGTACTCGGCCACATCCTTTTTCATACCGGCCCAAAAGAAAACCCGCTTCATATCTTTGTACATCTTGTCTCCGCCGGGATGAATGGTCATCTTTGAGCGATGAGCATCATCAAGAATGGCCTTCCTTAAGTCTTCGTCTTGTGGTACACAAAGTCTATTATCCCTTCGTAACCAACCCTTATCGTCTAGGGTATACCTACGAAGATGACTAGACGACTCCCCTCCTTTGAGCTTTTCTACTATCTCAACCAACTGGGGGTCGTCTTGCTGTGCCTCACCAACTCGACCTAGAAGTGTAGGTCTAACCTCCAAGGATGCTAACAAACCAGGTACTAGGTCAACGGAGGGTCTAAAGTCAAACATGGAGATGAATTCTAAGCTTCGTCGTTCAACAAACAACGGACTCAAGGACAACCTTTTCCTACTTAAGGCGTCTGCTACCACGTTACCCTTGCCCGGGGTATATGCTATTTCAAAATCATAGGAGGCTAGGAATTTCATCCACCGTTGCTGCCTTAAATTCAAATCCTTCTGAGAGAATAAATATTTTAATGATTTGTGGTCAGTGAATAGTTCGAATTTCTCACCAAGAAGATAGTGACGCCAAGACTTAAGCGCGAAAACAATTGCAGCTAACTCAAGGTCATGCGTAGGGTAATTCTTTTCATGAACCCTCAACTGCCTTCCACCATAGGCTATTACTCTTCCCTCTTGCATGAGGACCGCCCCAAGTCCCGTCCCACAAGCATCAGTACAGACGGTAAACGGTTTATTCCCGTCTGGCAGCACTAAGACTGGAGCTGAAGTTAAGGCTCTCTTTAAACGTTGGAACGCATCATCACAATCTTCGTTCCACATAAAAACCAGGTTCTTCTTCGTTAACCCTGTTAATGGAGCTGATATTTTTGCGAAGTCTTTGATAAACTTCCTATAATAGCCGGCCAACCCCAAGAAACTTCTTACTTCGGTTACATTTTTAGGGACCTTCCAATCTTGGATGGCCACCACCTTTGCGGGATCCACTGCTATCCCTTCCTTGGAAACCACGTGCCCTAAGAACCGTACTTCTTTCCTCCAGAAGTGACACTTAGAAAATTTTGCCTTAAGGTTATGCGCTCGTAGGGTTTCCAACACTTCCCTAAGATGTAGGGCATGCTCTTCTTCATTCTTAGAAAAGGCTAAGATGTCATCCACAAAGACTACCACGAATTTGTTAAGGTACTCCCTAAACACCCTACTCATCAAATCAACAAAATATGCGGGGGCGTTTGTCAAACCAAAGGGCATCACTATCCATTCATTGAATCCGTCAGGAGTCCTAAAAGCAGTCTTATCTATACTATCCTCAGCCACTCTCAGTTGATGAAAGCCAGTGGCTAAGTCCAACTGCGAAAACACCGAGGCGCCAACTAACTGATCAAAGAGATCGTCAATCCTCGGCATTGGGTGTCGGTTCTTTTTAGTAAGCTTGTTTAGTTCTCTATAGTCCACACAAAGTCTAAGGGACCCATCCGCCTTTGAATCAAATACTACTGGAGCACCCCACTCTGATATACTACGTCTTATGAACCCCTTCTCAAGCAACTCCTTCACTTGCTTATTGAGTTCCCTCCTTTCACGAGGAGCCATGTGGCGCACTGGCAAAGATACGGGTTTAGCATTATCCACAAGAAAAATTCGAAAGTTTATCTCCCGCTTTGGAGGTAAGCCCTTCACCTCCTCAAACACATCCGGATATTCCCGGACCACCTCTACCGTTCGCAGATTCTCTACAGACGCGTCAAGCGATTCAAGATAACTTAGCATAACGGAATTTATGGGACTACAAATGATGTCGAGAGCATTACCAAGGCGAGTCACAAGCCTAACTACTCTCCTTTCACAATCAAGAATGGCCCCATTTCTAGATAACCAATCCATTCCTAAAATTAGCCAATAGCCCGTGAAGCCCTATACATAAGCATCACATCTAAATTCAACGCTAAGTATAGAGATTTTCAAATCCAAACATATCATGGTCAAATGAGCCGAACCCCCAATTGGATTTGAAACAACCAAGGGATCCTCTACTAAACTGGTGTTCAAGTGCAGTAATTCAACTAATGATGCAGAGATAAACGAATGAGATGCGCCAGAATCGAATAAGGTACGGACAGGATGATCAAACAGAAAAACTAAGCTTTCAACAGAAATTGTTCTACCTCTTTCTTGCAGCGGTGGGGCCGCAATAGCCTGAACTTGCCCCCTTGCCTGCCCTGGAGCCATAAGAGCCTGCACCTGTCCTCCCGAGGTAGACCCTGCCCTCTGCCCCTTCTTTGGGCAGTCCTTCACCAAATGTCCCGCATCTCCACAATGAAAACAACCAGTCTTCTTTTTCTTTCTACAATCTTTGCTGAGATGGCCAGGCGTCCCACAATTGAAGCATCTCTTCTTCCCTTTGCCATTATTGTTTTTACCACCCTTCTTATTTTACTGTTGGGGTTTCTTCTGATCCCCTTTCTTTTCAACTGCCTTATCCTCATGCATAAGTGCCATTTCCACTAGCCTTTCAAAGGTGGCTCCCATAGGGATGTGGGTCATAGCCAACCCTTGCAACGGTTCATTCAAGCCTCTAACGAACCTCAAAGCTTTCTTCTCTGGCGTGTTCACCAACTCCAAGCCAAACCTTGCTAACTGATTAAATTTATTGACATACTCCTTCACTGATAAGCTCCCTTGCTTTAATGTCAGGAATTTTTCCATATTTAAATTCTCCTCTGCCCTTGAAAGAAACTTTGCCTCAAACCTTTGTCTGAAATCCGCCCATGAATCAACTAGACGTTCCCTGTTAGTGACCTCCCACCAAAACGAGGCCTCTCACTTCATTAACCAAGCAGCTAAACGGACTTTCCTCCCATCTTCCACTTCAAAGATATCCAACAATTCCTCAGTCTCCTTAAGCCAGTCTCTGGCCTCCACAAATGTCTCAGTCCCTTGAAAAGTTTTTCCTCCCATAGCCTTAAATTCCTTGCACGTCTTTACAAAAGTGTCAACACGAGGAGGAGGAGGAATGGGTGCAACTGGGGGTGGAGGAACATCTGCTGGGCCTGCAGTGGTGGCCCTAGCCTCCAAATATCTCCTAAACCACCCTGGAACCGTCACACCTTCTGGGAGATTAAGATCTTCAGCCATGCTGAAACGAAAAAGGAAAGATTCAAAATGGAGAATTTGAAAGATAAAGATAAGGATATGGCTATTTGGGATTATGTTTTTCATAAAAACTTTCTCTAAATAACATGTTTTTGAAAGCACTTCTTCCAAAAATACTTTAGAAAAATATTTTTCTAAAAATTTTATCTGTTCTGGTAACCTTATGCTCTGATACCACGTGTAACACCCCACGTCCATTAATGTCACTCACAAAGGGAATGCATTAACTTCTATGGAGGTTTTAGGTGAATATAGAACAGTAAAATTTCAACAAGACAGATATAAAATAGTACTTGGAAATTTAAAAACTTTATTTCAATTGCAGCAGAAGTCAAAACATGTTTGATTACATCATAACACCATAATCAAAGTCAAGTACAATATCTATCTTGATAAAACAAGTACATAATCCCATTACATAAATAGCCATTAAAAAGAAAGATAACAAGCTGGACTTTACTTCAGCAGTCCAAGCTTTCCAAGAGATAAGCAATCCAATCAGACTCCACTGGAACTTGGCCCAACCTGAGGACCTGAAGGGGGGAAAAGATGAAAAAGAGGGGGGGTCAGACATAAAGTCTGGCGAGTATGATAATTCTACAATACTATTATCAAAATAACTGGACTAAGGCATAAGCTGGAAAACAAGGAAATGTCTATGAAAGAGCAGAATAAGGACATAGACAATCGCTAAAGGAAACGTTATAGGCGCTCCTAAATACTAAAGGATAAACACTATACTGCACCACACCAGTCACCCTAAAGATTGATTCCACTTAGCTTCACTTAGAAACTTTCTTAATGGCTTTACGTACTCCTAGCTGACTACATAGGTGCCGCCTGCCCCTATCTCCACTAGGTGTACCCCACTTTCCATTTTTCGATCGGCTCCCTACTCGTAGATACCCGTGCTGGCCCCACAGTGGGGTGTATCATTCCCCTAAAGTGGCAACCCGATATAACGGAGATGCACGACTTATACCTACACGATGCAACAACGTCTTACCTACCAGCCCGGGTCCACACACGCATATGAAACCCGTTGGACTTGCGTTGCCACCGCTCCCTGTTTTGGCCTCTTATAGTCAAACCCAGTATGTGTGTCCCGTCCTCGACTTGGGTCGAGCCCACAAAGATACGTTTTGGGATACTGGTTGAAATGGGCCCCCATTATTTCCCACAAGCATTCCACCTAAGCTTGTCCCATTAGTCCATCCACTTAACCCACTTAGTCATGTTCATTTACATGTGTATTTGGTTAAGTCTAATCGTATTTCAAATGCCTCTAAAGGCAACCACTAGATTCCTCATGCCACCCAAGGCACCTACTTAACCCCCATGTCCCACCTTACATGATTATCTGGCTAAGTATTTATTAATTCATTAAGGCCATAACCTCATAAAGACCTCTCACATTAGACTGGCATTTATGGCAGCTGGATTTGCCGGGCGGGTCCGGGCAGTCTTACACCATAAAAGAGTCTAACCTCGTGTCTTTACAATTGTTATGCTTTAGTTTGGGCCTAGGACCTCTCACATTGGGCCGACATTTGTGACTACTGGATTTGCCGGGTGGGTCCGGGCAGGTTTACGTCACAAACGGGTCCAACCTCGTGTCCTAAGCATTGATTATTATTAATAATCCACTTTCCCCAATTTTAATAATTCCCTACTTGAATTATTAATTAATTCCAAATTTAACAATGTCCATAATTGACTCAATTATGGACATCCATTTAAGGCATGCAAAATCATATCAATTGCACCCCAATTTTTTAATTTCCTAATATTACCCCTACCCCACGTTTGAACGTTTATTCGCAAAATGTATGCTAGACCCGATTAGTCTAACTCATAGCATAAAAGAAAATATTCACAACAACAACATATATATGTGACTAAATAAATCATAACAAGGGGTAAAACTTACATACATTACAACTTGCATAAGGTTATACATGTCATGGATCTAAGGGTGTCAACTTATTCATAATTCACATAATATGATTTTGATCAAATTTCATAAACTTGTATAGGACATGTGTGAATCAACATCATTAACAATATGGTTTTATATGGGTACACCTAACTCAATAGGAAAATTCCCAAAAATCAAAATTCATTTAATCATAGATTCATGTATATGGGTACACCTAACTTAATAGGCAAATTCCCATATTCAAGATCCAATTAATTTGTAGATTCATGTATATGGGTACACCTAACCCAATAGGCAAATTCCCATAATCAAGATCTATTATAAAAAAACATAAACTTTAAACATGATCCAATTCGCATAAATACTAACATCATGATTTTACAACTTGTATGATTCAACACAACTTAACATGACATCATTATCATATAACATAAGTATTTCAACATATGTGATAATATGAGATCTACAACATATATAAGATTTACAACATAGCATATCATAATTTGCAACATAGCATGATATGATTTACAACATAGCATAGCATGATTAATCACATATGACATAGCATAGGATTATTTACAACATAATCACTACAACATAACAACATATATATGATAACATAATAGCATAACAAGAGATCCACAACATAATTTACAAATACATAACAATTCATATCACTTTCTTGTGATCCATTCATAACTTAATCAAATTATTTTATAATAATATTGTGAGATTCATCATACTCACAATTTTAAAGAAGAGAAATAGAAAGAGAGAGAGCTTTTGATTTGATTTGAGTAGATTTAGTTTGTAGATTAGGCCTTCTTCTTCTTTAGTTTGTGACGGCTATGCTGAACTCCATGGCAACGGCATGTCGGTAGCTCTCCAATTTTTCAAGTGATTTAGGGTTAGAGTCTACCCACTTATTTATAGATGTTAGGATTCATTTAGGCCAATAGATTTAACCTAGAAATAACCGCAGCCATTAAGACCAGATGGGGTTTATCTTATTGACTCAGCAATGAGTCAGAAGTGACTCAGCAAACACTCAGCAAATTAATAAACTTCTATTCATGTTTACATTAACTGCCCATATATATATAAATATATATATACACACGCACCTATTCATGAATTCAAATTAATCGATAATTAACTTATGACCATTTCTACACATTAATTTTCCAATTAATGTCTTAATTCCATTTTTTCGCCTTTTAAGGCAGTTCACATATCTCAAATTTGTTATATGCCTTTTTAAGGCTATTTCGTGCAAATTCTCAATATTAATTCTTTTAATTTGTGAATATTAGTATTAACAGAAATACGGGGTGTTACATTATGCCTTTGACCTCTCACATTAGACTACTGTTTGTGGTTGCTGGATTTGCCGGGCGAGTCCGGGCAGTCGTATACCACAAACAAGTCTAACCTCGTGTCTTAGGCGTTTATTAATACACATAATTATTTCACCCCAATTTTAATTAATTATCCCTATTCAATTTTCCAAATTAATTTATACTTAAATTATGTCCATAATTTCAGGTATATAATTTACACCAATTAATGTCTCAAGTTAATTATATGCCTTCAAAGCCATTTTATGCCAATTCACAATATGTATATTTAATATTTCCCATTGTCCCTACGTCGTTCGTACGTTTAATATGAAATATGTTAGACTTGTAAATAGTCCAACTCATAAAAAGAAAAGAAACATCACAACTAGCATAACACATAAAAATAGATCTAACTTGCAAATAAGAACTATAACATAAATTTTCATAGCCAATACTTACATAGGCCATGGACGTTTAGAACATAAATTTGCATAAACGATGTAATACCATGGATCTAAATGTAGATCTAAACATGAAATTGTGAACTTGCATATATGGATATGGGTTTTTTCACCTAAACGTGCATAAATTGTGAACTTACACATATGAATATGGTTTTTCACCCAACTTGCATGTGAATTCCATACCAACTTGCATATGAATCTAAATATGTAAACTATGTTTTAAACATAAACTTGCATATGAATCTAAACACGTAAACTATGTTTTACACATAAACTTGCATATATACATATACTTGATTCACATATAAACTTGTGTATAATTCGCATACAGACTTGCATATGATTCACATACAAAATAGCATATAATTTACATCCCAACTTGAATACAAACTGATGTCATCACATGAATCAAGTCAAACATATGTGATTGGACATATGAAATAGATCTACTAACAAAACAGTCATAAGTTCCCAAACAGATGATAACAAAATTAAGCAACGTCACATGATTCAACAGGCATGTTCTCATAATCCAAATTATAACACATCATAATTAATTTATTAATTATTTTGTGAAAGAAATTGTACTCACAAAAACGGATTAGAGAAGAGAATAATTCGTTCGTCGTTTGTATAAGAATTCTGACTTGCAAATTCCTAAGCTTTAAGAAGAAGTCGCAATTCCTAAGCTTTAAGAAGAAGTAGCACTATTCCAGCAGCATCACGGAGGCCAAGAGATCAATTTAGTTTAGGTTTAGGGCTTGATCCTATGCGTGCTTATATAGAAGTTTAATTTAACATAAGCCGTTATATTATCATAGGAGCAATCACAACCGTCCAGACTAGATAGAGTTATCCAGAATTGCCACATATACCCTAGTGACTCAGCAACAGGTCAGGAAAGACTCAGCAACAAATTAGAATCATCTGATTTTAGATCTGCCCCGAGGGTTGGTCGACCCCCAGGTCGACCCCCTAGTCGACATGTGTAGGGGAGGTCGACCCCTTGGACGACCCCCTGGTCCACCTGGCCTTGGGCAGGAGAAATACCGCCTAGCCCGCTTCCCTGTTTGAATTTGAATTTGAATTTTGCATTCTGATTCGAGCTATTTTAATTTATTTAAATTTCTGAAACTTCTGAGGGCCATAACTACCTCATACGAAATCCGATTTACGAAAACTTGGACTCTATTCCAAGCAGAATTCCGAGACGAACGTAATGGCATAACCCATTTCTCTTAATTCTCCTCTTAAAAATTAAGTGTTCTTAATTTTGTTAATTTTAATATTTAAAATTACGGGGTGTTACATTCTCCCCTCCTCAAAGGATTTCACCCCCGAAATCTCCAGGTTAAGGAAAATGCATATCCTAACACCATCCATCTACTCAACCATCAAACACGGGTATCCATTGTCCTTATGAAATTTCTAATGCCATATGAACATATGCAAAAAGTGTGTGTACATGTTCCTTATCTAATGCAAAATCAGACGGTCTACTGATTCAGTTGACCTCCTTAATGCAAATCATGATAGTGCCATGCGTCCATTATGTATGCGAAAGAATCCTAACGATACATATTACTTCTACATTTGTGCACAACCATTCATCAAAATGCAGCATCCATATGACAACCCAACCATTATACATCCATTAATTTAATTATGCACACACATATGTATGCAATATGAAAGTGATTGAGCCGATCTAGTGCCTAATGTATGTGTACATGCATCCATGAGCAACCACTAGCAACCACTTGCATCCATTTGCATCCACCAAACATAACATGTCTCAAACACATGTTTACATCCGTAGGGTTCTTCCTAACTAAAGATCGAAGAGTTCTTCCTAACTAAAGATCGAAGATATCATCGCAAAGACATACTAAATGATAGGACAAGTAACAACAAAGCGGTAGAAAAAGGAGAAGTTAAAAAAAACATACCCTTAAAAAGGAAAGGGTACAGCGTACGCATCTTGTCTTCCATCTCCTAAGTCGAGGCTCCTTGATCATCTCACCATTGCACTTTGACTAACTTGACCTCTTTGTTGCGTATCTTTTTGACCTCCGATCCGAGAGTGCGTGTAGGAGCTTGTCTAACCGTGGCATTTCTCTCTACTTCCACTTCTTTGAGCGTGCTCGGCTCCACCACTTCCACTGTATCATGTAAACACTTGCGCAAATGCGAAACGTGAAACACGTTATGAACACCACTGAGCTTCTCTGGCAACTTTACTCTATACGCCATCTGCCCAATCCTCTCTGTAATTGGAAAGGGTCCCGCGAACCTCGGTGCCAACTTCCATACTGATCCAAAACGGACGACGTTTCTCAACGGTGACACCTTAATAAAAACCATGTCCCCAATATTGAACTCAAGATCGGTTCATCTCTTACCAGCATATGACTTCTGTCGGCCTTGCGTCGTCTTCATTCGCCGTCGAATCAAGTCTATCTTTTCCGAAGTCTCCCTAATCATGTCGGGTCCAAGCAAAACCTTGTCCGTAGATTCCCACCAACAAGTAGGTGATCGACATGGTCATCCATAAAGAGCCTCAAAAGGTGCCATGCTAATGCTAGCCTGAAAGCTGTTATTATAGGCGAACTCCACTAATGGAAGATGTTCTTCCCATGTTCCTCCAAAGTCTAAGATGCATAGCCTCAGAAGATCTTCTAGAATCTGATTTACTCTCTCGGTCTGACCATCCGTTTGAGGGTGATAAGCGGTACTTAAGCACAATTGTGTTCCAACCGCCTCTTGTAAGCTCTTCCAGAACTTTCTAGTGAAAATGGGATCTCTATCGCTCATAATGCTAGTGGGTATGCCGTGTAGATAAACTATCTCTCGAAGGTAAACATATGTTAACCATGCGGCGGTCCTCCTACTTTTAACGGGAATAAAATAGGCACTTTTGGTAAGTCTGTCTACAACTACCCAAATCCCCGTATTACCCTTCCTTGATCTTTGCAACCCATCTACAAAATCCATGGAAACACTTTCCCATTTCCACAGCGGAATCTCTAAAGAGTGGAGCAAACCACCAGGCTTCTTTTTCTCCGCCTTGACTTGCTGGCACATTAAGCATCTAGAAACGAACTCAGCCATGTCCTTCTTCATTCCGGCCCAAAAGTAAACTCGCTTCATATCCCTATACATCTTGTCACCACCAGGATGTATGGTCATCTTAGAGCGATGTGAGTCTTCAAGAATTGTTTTCCTCAAGCTGTCGTCTTGTGGCACGCAAAGTCTCCCATCTCTAAGCTGCCAACCTCTCTCATCTATAGCATATCTATTAAGATGACTCGAAGACTCCCCTCCTATAAGCTTGCCTCCTATCTCGACCAACTGTGGGTCACCTCGCTGTGCCTCTCCAATCCGATCCCAAAGTGTAGGTTGCACCTCTAGTGATGCCAACAATCAGGGTATATAATCGACAGAGGGTCTGAAGTCAAAGGTAGATATATACTCCAAACTCTGCCGCTCTACGAACAAAGGACTTAAAGTCAACTTCTTTCCACTTAAGGCGTCGGCTAAAACGTTACTCTTGCCAAGGGTATATGCGATCTCAAAATCGTAGGATGCCAAAAACTCCATCCACCTCTATTGCCTCAAGTTTAGATCTTTCTGAGAGAACAAGTACTTTAGCGACTTATGGTCTGTATACAACTCAAACCTCTCGCCAAGCAAATAATGACGCCAAGACTTAAGCACAAAAACTATGGCAGCCGACTCTAGGTCGTGGGTAGGGTAATTCTTCTTGTGGACTTTTAACTTCCTTCCACCATAGCATATCACCCTTCCCTCTTGCATTAAAACCGCGCCAAGCCCTGTCCCGCAAGCATCGGTATATACTGTGTATGGCTTACTCCCATCTGGCAAAACTAAAACTGGAGCTGTCATCAAAGCCCTCTTCAAACGTTGGAAAACATCGTCACAGTCAACATCCTAAGCAAAAGTCAAGTTCTTCTTCATCAACCGAGTAAGTGGGGCCGATATCTTCGCGAAGTCCTTAATAAACTTCCTATAATAACCAGCTAGCCCTAAACAGCTTCTTACTTATGTTGCGTTCTTAGGGATCTTCCAATCTTGGATTGCCACCACCTTTGCGGGATCCACAGCTATCCCTTCCTTAGAGACCATGTGTCCTAAGAACCTCACTTCTTTTCTCCAAAAATGGCACTTGGAGAACTTAGCTTTAAGATGATACGCTCGTAGGGTCTCTAAGACTTCCCTAAGAAGTAGGGCATGCTCTTCTTCACTTCTAGAGAAAACCAAGATATCGTCCACAAAGACAACCACAAACTTGTTTAGAAACTCCCTAAACACCCAACTCATTAAGTCAACGAAGTATGCGGGTGCATTCGTCAAACCAAAAGGCATGATGAGCCACTCGAAGAAACAGTCAGGAGTTTTAAATGCAGTCTTATCTGCAATCTTCAGCCACCCTTAGCTGATGAAATCCTGTAGCCAAATCCAGTTGCAAGAAAACCGAAGCACCCACCAACTGATCGAATAAATCATCTATCCTCGACAATGGGTCTCTATTCTTCTTTGTGAGCTTATTCAGCTCTCTATAGTCCACGCACAATCTAAGTGAACCATCAGCTTTCATAGCAAAGACCACTGGAGCATCCCATTCTGAAATAATTCTCCTTATGAACCCCTTTTCAAGCAACTCTTTCACTTGCTTACTGAGTTCTCTTCTCTCTCTCGGAGCCATGTGGCGCACTGGTAATGCAACTGGCTTTGCATTATCTACTAGGTATATTCGAAAGTCTATCTCACGCCTCGGGGGTAAACCTCGAACTTCATCGAAGACGTCACTATATTCACAGACCACACGAACATATTCCAAATCATCATTGGATGCGTCAAGAGATTCTAGGTAGCTAAGCATTATCGAACTTCTAGGGTCACAAGAAATATCGAGGGTATTTCCACAATGAGCCACCAATCTCACTACCCACAGTCTAGGATGGCACTGTATCTAGCTAGCCAATCCATGCCTAGAATCAAGTCATAGCCCATGAAGCCAAGAACGAAGGTGTGGCATTCAAACCCAACGCCCAAGATAGACACTCTCAAATCCCGACAAATCATTGAAAGATGAGCCGAACCACCAATAGGATTTGAGACTACTATGGGATCTGTAACTAGACTAGTATTTAGGCGCAGTGTTTCAACTAACGAAGCATATACAAACGAGTGTGAAGCGCCGGAGTCAAACAAAGTACGAACAAGATGATCAAACAGAAAAACTAAACGTTCAACAGAAATGTTTCTACCTCTCTCCTGTCATGGTGCCATGAGAGCCTGAACCTTCCCTCCAGAGGTAGACCCTGTCCTCTGCCCTTGCCCTTGTCTTCTCGGGCAGTCTTTAATTAGATGCCCTGCCTCACCACAGTTGAAACAACCAGTCTTCTTCTTCTTTCTATAGTCCTTGCTCAGATGTCCTGGTGTCCCACAATTAAAGCACCTCTTCTTTCCTTTGCTATTATTATACTTACCACCTTTCTTGTTTTTCTGTTGTGATGTCTTTTGATCCCCTTTCTTCTACGGTGCCTTATTAGAATTAGCACCTTTCTCCTCTTCATGCATAAGTGCCATGTCAACCAGTATCTCAAAGGTAGACCCATAAAAATGTGGGTCATAGCCAACCCATGTAGCGGCTCATTCAAACCTTTAACGAATCTCAGGGCCTTCTTTTTAGGTGTGTTCACCAAGTCTAAGCCAAATCTCGCCAACTGATTGAACTTGTTGACGTACTCCTTTATTGATAAATTTCCTTGCTTCAACGCTAAGAACCTTTACATATATAAATTCTCTTCTGCTCGTGAGAGAAATTTCATCTCGAACATGTGCCTGAAATCCTTCCATGTCTCCACCAAACGCTCTCCATTCGTAACCTTCCACCAAAACTAGGCTTCTTCCTTCATTAACCAAGCAGCCAATTGGACCTTCCTTCCATCTTCTATCTCGATAATGCCAAACAAATCTTCCATCTCCTTAAGCCAATTTCGAGCTTCAACAAACGTCTTTGACCCATGAAAAGATTTCCCCCCTATTTCCCGAAAGTCCTTACAAATCTTCAAAAAAGTATCAACGCGCGGCGGGGGAGGAGGAGGAGCAGCTGCAGCTGGGGGAGGAGGAACATTTGCTGGGCCTACGGCAGTGGCCCTAGCCGCCAGATGCCTTCTGAACCAGCCTAGTATCGGTATGCCCTTGGGTATCTCGGATTCCCCAGACATGCTGAAAAAGAAAAAGGAAGAGATTCAAAACGGAGAATTGAAGGAAAGATATATGGCTCTTGGGGGTTATGTTTTGAAAACAAACTTTTATCTTGAAAACACTCTCCTTAAAACATATTTTTGAAAGTATTTCTTTATAAAATGTTATTGAAAAACAGTTTTTCAAAATCTCTTATCTGTTCTAGTGACCTTCAACTCTGATACCATGTGTAACGCCCCACGTCCAGTAATGTCACTCTCAAAGGGAATGCATTAACTTTCATGGAGTATTATTGTTGTATAGAACAGAATATAACAAGACAGATACATATATTGGTACTTGAAAAATTCAAAACAACTTTTATTACAGCGGAGAAATAGTTTGATTACAACAACATCATAAACCAAAAATAAAACCAAGTACACTTAATATCCATCTTGACAAATTGTTTTCTGAGTACAAAAAGTAAAAAAGCATAACCCCAACATAAGTAGCCATAAAAGAGATGAGCTAAACTTTACTTTCAACATTCCAAGCACTGCCAAAAGAAAAAGATCCAAATCAAGCTCCAGTAGCACTAGTCCCACCCTGAGAACCTGGGGGGAAAAGGAAGAAAAATGACGAAAACAAAGGGGGTCAGACATAAAGTTTGGCAAGTCTAATAACTTTAAAAATATAATTATTAAAGGAATTAGGATAAGGCATAAATTGGTAAAACCAGGAATGACTGTGAAACAAGAGAAATAAACTGGCATTAATCACACTCCTAATCACTATAGGATAATTACTATACTGCACCATTAGGATAAGCTTTCACCTATGCTAGGTCCCACTAGAATTTCCCACTTAACCCCTTCTTATTCATGTCTTCTTACATGTTTTCAACTTGGTCAAGTGTTTCGTATTTCACATGTCACCCATGTCAACCACTTAACCCCCATGTCCCACCACTTGTTTATCTTGGTTAAGTGTTACTTAATTTATTGTAACCGTAACCTTGTAAAGACCTCCCACATTAGACTACCATTTGCGGTTGCTGGATTTGCCCGGCAGGTCCGGGCAGTCTTATACCGCAAACGAGCCTAACCTCGTGTCTTTACAATTGTTACGCATTTAATTTATGCCTTTGACTTCTCACATTAGACTACCGTTTGGGGTTGTTGGATTTGCTGGGCGGGTCCGGGCTGTCTTATACGACAAACGAGTCTAACCTCGTGTCTTAGGCGTTAATTAATACACATAATTATTTCGCCCCGATTTGAATTAATTATCACTATTCAATTTTCCAAATTAATCTATACCTAAATTATGTCCATAATTTCAGGTATATAATTTATACCGGTTAATGTCTCAAGTTAATTATATGCCTTCAAAGCCATTTTATGCTAATTCACGATATGTATATTTAATATTTCCCATTGTCCCCACGTCGTTCATACGTTTAATATGAAATATTTAGAATCGCAAATAGTCCAACTCATAAAAAGAAAAGAAACATCACAACTTGCATAACACATAAAAATAGATCTAACTTGCAAATAAGAATTATAACATAAATTTGCATAGCCAATACTTACATAGGCAATGGACATTTAGAACATAAATTTGCATAAACGATGTACTACCATGGATCTAAACATGAAATTGTGAACTTGCATATATGGATATGGTTTTTTCACCTAAACCTGCATAAATTGTGAACTTACACATATGAGTATGGTTTTTCACCCAACTTGCATATGAATTCCATACCAACTTGCATATGAATCTAAATATGTGAACTATGTTTTAAACATAAACTTGCATATAAATTCCATACAAAATTGCATATGAATCTAAACACGTAAACTATGTTTTACACATAAACTTGCATATATACATATACTTGATTCACATATAAACTTATGTATAATTCGCATATAGACTTGCATACGATTCACATAGAAAATAGCACATAATTTACATTCCAGCTTGCATACAAACTGATGTCATAACATGAATCAAGTAAAACATATGTGATTGGACATATGAAATAGATCTACTAACAAAACTGTCATATGTTCCCAAACAGATGATAACAAAATTAAGCAACGTCACATGATTCAACATGCATGTTCTCATAATCCTAATTATAACTCATCATAATCAATTTATTAATTATTTTGTGAAAGAAATTGTACTCACAAAAACGGATTAGAGAAAAGAATAATCCGTTCATCGTTTGTATAAGAATTCTGACTTGCAAATTACTAAGCTTTAAGAAGAAGTTTCAATTCCTAAGCTTTAAGAAGAAGTAGCACTATTCCAGCAGCAGCATGGAGGCCAAGAGAACAGTTTAGTTTAGGTTTAGGGCTTAAGTCTATGGGTGCTTATATAGAAGTTTAATTTAACATAAGCTGCTAGATTATCATAGGAGCAATCGCAACCGTCCAGACTAGATAGAGTTATCCAGAATTGCCACCTATGCCCTAGTGACTCAGCAACAGATCAGGAAAGGCTCAGCAACAAGTCAGAAACGTCTGATTTCAGATCTGCCTCGGGGGTAGGTCGACCCCCTGGTCGATCTGTGTAGGGGAGGTCGACCCCCAGGTCGACCTGGCCTTGGGCGGGAGAAATCCTGCCCAGCCCGCTTCCCTGTTTGAATTTGAATTTTGAATTCTGATTCGAGCTGTTTTAATTTATTTAAATTTCTGGAACTTCTGAGGGCCATAACTTCCGCATACGGAGTCCGATTTATGAAAACTTGGACTCTATTCCAAGAAGAATTCCGAGACGAACGCAATGGCATAACCCATTTCCCTTAATTCTCCTCTTAAAAATTAAGTTTTCTTAATTTTCTTAATTTTAATATTTAAAATTACGGGGTGTTACATTATCCCAATCTAATATTGATGCTAAGAGAAACTTACCACCATTACTGATGAACCAGCTCCTAAGAGATGCAAAGATGAGACCCCATCCCCTCTTGTTTTTCATGAGTTTGAGGTTATTGACCCTAGTGAGTATCATACCTATGCTTATGCTACTCCCTCTACTGGCGCAACCCCGAGTACCACTCCTTTTCAGACTGCGACTTCGGGTAGTGATTTTCTTCATCGAAACCGTGTGCCAGACACTCTAGGATCTTTAAATTTGATTGAACATGAGTTAATAATGCATTTCCAACCAGACATGCCAGTTCCTCTATACCTCTTCCAGTGACTCGAAGTTTTGACGAAATAATAAGGATTGCCCTTTCTTCTGACGACATGGTCAATTTTTTGCTTCTGTCCTTGTCTTTATATTTTGCGAGCTTGTCATAATCACTTATCGAACAACAACTATTAGTATGAACTTGTTTTGCTTTATTTTTACTTCTATCTGATTTCTGGCTCCTATTTCCTTTTCCCAGATTTCCAAGAGATGGTTTTCTCTTCTAGAGATGCCTACTTCACTTTTCCTGGAAGCTATGTCGCTTAAAGAAGAGAAAGATGACTTAAATATAGTTGAATCCTTGAAGGAGGGACATAAGAAAAAGTGTGTAGAACTAAGGATGTATCTTGAAAGGGTCGGATCGTAGTCAGGGATGAGAAGAAAGTTAGGTTCCATTTAAATGACCAAGTACTAGCGCTCTAATTGTTTAAGTAGGAGGTCAAAGATGAGAAGGCCAGGATGATGGCTAGTTATACTAAAAGACTAAAAGAGAAGGAAGATCAGCTTTCCCAAGTTCAGAATGCACTATCCACTTCTAAGTGCATAATTTATAAGGCTAAAAATAGGATTTTCGAATTATAGAAAGATCACTTCCCCAAGATTGCACTAGAGTATTAAGAGGATGCCCTTTTCTCAGCATTCTCTCATTACTTCAAAAAGTTTCCTGAAATAGAAATTTTTGCTATACATCCCTCCATTTGAAGTAGAGTCATGGAAAGGATTGAGTTAGACAAGCGGAGGGTTGAAGTCCAGTGGAAGGGTAAGTCCAAGCTTAAAGATCTTTTATATTTTAAGGACCTTCCGAATGATCTCGATTCAAGTATGGAGGAAGAAGAATCCACTAGTTCAGATTACGACTGGGATGATGATGGTGATCATAGCCTCAAAGGTGAGGAGCTCCATGAGGACTTGAACGAAGAGGTGTCGTCCCTCCTCCTTCTGTAATGAGTGTTCATATTTCAATAGAAATAGCTCCAGGTCCCTCAAATGTTTCATTTGACCCTGATTTGGTTGAAATTCTTTTCAAAGACGGCGATTCCTCAAGCTAAGGCCAAAAAGAAATGGTGTATCCTTTGCTCCATGAGGTCCATACTACTCAGGTATGGTTCTTACATTGTTCTTACCCTGTTGTTTCTGGGTTGTGGACTTCCTGTAACAATTTATAGGTAACAACAAACATCATTTTGCTAGTATGATAAAAATTTAGGTAAGAACCAGGAATAGGATAGGACATAGCCTTGCTTTTACTAAAATAACTTCCCTTATTAAAAATCCTTTTGTTTTGTTTTATGTTGTGGCGAAATTTTGTCTTAATTGAAGATGTATTTTCAAGAGATGAATTACATTCAAATTCTAACTTAATGAATGGATGTTCTCCACAAGCTATTTTTCAGGCAACATCGGAATTTGAAGTAGATCCTATAATATGCAACCTCCGTCGTATTTTTGTGAAATATTGACTTCCCTGAGGTTTCCTAGGTGATAAAAGGAAACCCGTTCCAAAAGAAACTTTGAATTCTAGTTATTGGTTTTAATATATATAAGGTGTACTTTTAACCAATGGGATAATTGCAGTAATTATTGATGTACGCACTGTTGTAGAGAACCATTTTAATGAAAAGCATGACTGATTGATATTATCCTTATGAGGTGGAATTCATAAATGATTGTGTTTTATCCTTCATATGAATACGGAAGTCAACTTAAGGCTTCATCTTCTCAACTCAGAGAAGACTCATTATCAATGGTAAAGCCAAAGAGCATTCTTAAAGATGCTCCCTCTTCAAGATGGGAAAAGTTGTATTATCTTCAAAAGATAATAATTAGGAATCAAGGTAAACAAAAGTAACGCCCCATATTTTTAACAATATAATAATTTATTTATTTAAGTATTTTAATATAGTGGTTTAATAATTTAAATGGTTTGAATTTAAATAATTTTAATTCTTTAATAAATGTAAATAATGTGATAATATATTTAATTTCTGAAATGGTCGGAAAAGAGTTGAATTCGTAATACTGTGTGAATGGGTTAATATATGAGATCTACTTCAGTTTAGAATTTGATTATAATAACCAACATATTTATATACGACATTTGAACGTATAAATTATAATATAATTTTAATTCGAGCTCATAACGGCGCGATTGTTCGTAATTTATTGTATTGAACTTCAAACGAATATACAGGGTTCGTTTTAAGATGTATTTCTTCGAAACAATAAACATTTGAATCAGTTAAGCTATATTTTTCTACTGGGGGTGAAAAATCGAGATTTCGTCGTATAGATTGTGAGTTATGTCCAAATAAAATTTTCAAATAGTCGCTATGGAGTCGTTTATAAACTATAACGATATATTTAATTATAATTATATATTGGTTTCGTATTTCGACAAGATTTTTAAGATGTATCTTCAGTTTAATTTAAAGATTTTTTCTATATTTTTTTTGAAAATAAGCCACTTTTTATTTGAAGTGTTTTACACCCTATATCAGTACTTTTAAAATTTTACAGAATAAGTTAACTGGTCTATATTGTTATATTTTTTAATCGTGGCACACTGCTCGTCACAAATGTATTTTTAATTTTGTTGATATTGGTCCATAAATGCATGGAGTTTTACATAATGGGTACATTAAACTATTAAAAACATAAAATATATAAACCGCATGTATTCCTTTTCCTTTACTTGGGCGTGAAGTATGCTTAAGCCACACATAACCAACTTTAAATATCTTTGGCTACCATGTTCCATACTCAGTATACATTACTTAGCGGGGAAGAAAATATGGTTACTTTGCATTGAAGGAACACTGGCCTATGTATATAAAGGCACGACCGCAATTCATTTCCTTTTTCCGAATAAGAATACAAATGGAAACAGGGACACAACTTCCGTTTTCTAATTAGATCATTCGCAAAGAAAAAAAATATAATATATATATATAATAAAATGATATGCAAAGTTTCAATGGGATCATTTCACAGGAGCTTGTGCGGCAACTGTTTTGAAGGACTTGGTGGTTTGTGGAAAGCTTACGTATGTGACCAGTATGAGTCTTCTGGAGTTGGGGAAGATGGAGTATAGGAGGGGACGAGTGATGATGGTCGTAGAGAGAGTTCGAAGAGGAAAAAAGTAGGGTTAAATTTTTTTCGAAATGACCACAAAAACAATACTAGAGGCGTGCGTGTATTTTGAGGAAGGACTATGCATGAGGAAACATGGTGATGTCGATGTGTTCAATAAACATGGTCGGAGTTGCATTTCGAAAGGGGATGGATCGAGATATATATGCGACCATGGAGCTTGAATCAGCTCGTTACCTCAGGGCTGACACTAACCAATATCCATACACAACTGACGCGAAGCCACAAACCCCATTTGCGTAAGGTATGATCACAGTTGTGGACGGTGAATCAATTTGGGCATCCCAGCCGACCTTATTAGATCAGTTCAAACAACGACAAGGTTCAGCCACTACCAAAACATATTACAGGCTGCATGTAACAGCCCACATTTTATATATCGAAAGATCATAAAATATTTTTATTTTATTCTCTGAGGGTTGGATCATTCTCATCTTTTAATATGTTTCTTATGGGGATGTAAGACATGTCCTTAATTTTTACCTATTTTGTTTATGACCGTTTAGCGCCTATCATTCTTGTATAGGGCATAACTTTTGACTCAGGTCGAATCAGAGGGTAAGACCTATGCCATTGGAAAGGAATTGATGATTGTCATTCCGTAGTGTGGTTACATTAAGGATTTGGCTTAGCGGTTTGAGAGAAATCGCTATTTTAAGGTTTTCAGTTGGCTGTTTAGGTTTGGAGAGCCTAATGGGATGAATTGGGGAGGCCCGTTAGTGGGCTGGTGGAATCCAATAAATAGGGGGTGAGAGTGGAGGGAAAAGTTTATTTTCCCATTCTCTCATTTGGAGGCATTGATCTCCTTCTTCTCTAACACCTTTCCACCATTAAAAATCCAAATTTAAGGTGGGAAATCATAGATCGATACCATTGGAGGCTAGATCTACATCATTTCAACGGTGACTTCATCGGATCGAGGAGTTTGGTTCGAATTGCTTGTGGTCCGGATTCATAATTCTATCATTTTTGCTTGTATTGGAGAATCGGTGAGTGGATTATATCTCTCACATGGATTCAATAAAGTGTATGGGTAGTAGATCATGTTTTTCATCAAATTCAAGTGTTTTTCCTTAGATCCATGCTTTGGCATTTTCATATAGATCACCCAAGGATCTGATTTAGCAAGTTTAGATAGGTAATTTCTATGATATTTCATACGAATGTGCAAGTTAGATCCATGTTTTTTGTTAATATGCATATTTGTGGTGATTTTGGTGAATTTGACATTAACCTTGATAGAATTATCATATTGATGGTAATGTTGATTTCATAACATGTTTGTTATCCTTTTGGATGAATTGGATAAGTTAGTTTCGTCGGATTTATCGTTTGGAGAAGTTTTGGTAGAAATCGGAGTTGAATTGCAATATGCAGGTTTCGGATATGACCAAAATTGGATCGGACCAAAGTTGGGTCAACCAAAGTTGGGTCGGACTGAAGTCGGCTCGGACTAAAGTCGGGTCGGACCGAAGTTGGATCGGACCGAAGTCAGGTTGGAAGAAGTTGGATCGGACCGAAGTCGAGTTGGAAGAAGTTGGATCGGACTGAAGTTGGATCAAACCGAAGTTGGGTAGGACCAAAGTTGGGTCGGACCGAAGTTGGGTCGGACTGTCGGACCAAAGTTGGGTCGGACCAAAGTTGGGTCGGACATAAGTTGGGTCGGACCAAAGTTGGGTCGGACATAAGTTGGGTCGGACCAAAGTGGGTCCGCCTATTATGGTCAACCATTTCTGGTTAGCTATTTTTGTCATTTCTGGCCGGCTATTTCTGGTTGGACACTTCCGGTGATGATGTGACTTCAAAGTGAATTCAGTTGGGATGTTTGGAAGTGTTGAAAAGTGTTTGTTGTTCATTGTATGCAACAAATTGGGAGACAACTCAAGGATGTATTGAGTTCATGTGAAGTGACAGTTCTAAGGTGTTCTAAGCTAATTAATAGTCGTAATTGATAACGACTAGAGAGACGAAGGCCGAGGAATTATCGTTCTTGTAGGTTCCAGCGTACTCAAAGCATAGGTACAATTGAGGACCAATTGTAGGTCGAGTTACTTTGGCTTCGTGTATAGCCTAGACACGTGTTGAGTATAGCGTGTGGCCTGTGCAAAGTATAGCATGTGGAGTTTTGCTAGAAACTGGGCGTCGTTTGTGGTCCTTGAAAATTGACGACAAATTGTTAGCTAGTCATACGATGACAAGGGTTCCAAAGCAAGGTTGGCGGTAATAGCGAGAGTTAGTCATGGACGTTTGAATGCATGTTGTGATCATGATTGAGTTGCTTTGCCATATATGAATGGATGCTTTAATTGTCGCGACTGAATTGTTATTCCTTTGGGTGTATGGATTGTAAAGGCTATCATTGTCATGTAATGGAGAAGGAAATTGAGAGTTCTTCTCTGAAGCTAGTAGATTACTTGATTATTTACCCATTCTCATATACTTATTGATGAAGTTTGTTAGCTGTTTTATCGCTCACTAAGATTGTTGTTTGACTTAAGGTTTTATGTTTTGTCTTATTACCTTGGGCTGTTTATCCGGTTGTGGATGGACAGGCTTAGTAACAGGTGGCAGGTATTTCTTTAGTGAGGACGACGACGCTAATCGATGGCAAGCAGGAGGCTCATGTACCAGTTTTATTATTATCTAGTATTTGTTTCCGCTGTTTGCTATTTCTCTAAGTGTTGTAGTGAGGCAAATTGTACAAACACTATTTTTGTTATCTATGTGTATGGGAAATACTTTCTGGTTGTCATAAAAGTTTAGTGCTTTCCGCTTCACTATCACTACCTGTTGTATATGATCTACTATATTTTATCCTTGCGCTGTGAGTTTATGTTAGGTTTCATTTATCTACCATACCTTGATGATTGTCCATAGCTGCCTGACGCACCATTTCAGTGCATTATTCCTCTTTTATAGTGCGGGGGCTGTGGGCGGTCATCACATTTGTTATCAGAGCTATGGTTAACGATTTTAGCTAAAGTTATAAGACGTAATCATGTATGAGAGACGTACTTATAGATTTTAGTTGGATGCTTTCTATATATTTTAGCATATATAGTAGTAGCGGTTGTATTCTTTAGCAGTTTTTCTTGGAAGTGGCTAATTATTCTAAATTGCAGATTTAGAATGAGTAGACGATCATTAAGACAGGCTGCTAGCGAAGCTAACACTGGAGGGGGTAATGGCAGGGTATATGATTACCCGGCCATGTTTGAAGCTATGATTGAAGCATGCCTTCGAAGGAACCCCACTCTAGTGGCTGCTACGGTTGATGTTGAAGTCCAAGTGCATAGAGCTGTAGAATTTCCAAAGCTATGCAAAGACTTTTCTTCATTGGGACGAAAATAGTTCAAAAGAACTGAGCCAATTGAAGAAGTCCAGAGGTGGATGGACACTTGTGTAAGGATTTTCAAAGACATGGGCATTGATGATGCAACAAAGAGGAAGCTTTCATCAAGGCAGTTATTGGGCAGAGCAATGGACTGGTGGAACTCTGTCACACTTGAGACCCCTGAAGAGGATATTTCATGGGAGTTGTTCCAAGCTAAGTTTGAAGAAAAATTGATCTCCACGATGCAGAAGTCTGTTCTTTTTAAGAGGTTCAAGGAGCTTAAACAGAATGGTCGCCCAGTTCTTGACTATATTTTCGACTTCGAGGCTCTATCAAAGTATGCTTGTTCATATGTGGATACTCCTTATTAAAAGAAAGAGAAGTTTTCATGGGATTGGATGAATATCTTGGGGATCAGCTTGTGGATCATCTCGATGATAGCTTTGAGAAGATCGTCGAGACGGCTTTGAGACATGAAAGTCTGTTGCCTAAGAAGATATTTTTTGTTGCACCTAAGGAGGAACAGAAGCCATAATAGGGTAGTAATAATAATAAAAATAAGCAACAACAACAGAAAGGAAAGGATGGACAAAAGAAGCAGAAGGGAGAAGTGACTTGCTTCAATCGTTGGCAGAAGGGCGATTTTTCTAGTGAATGCAAGAATCCCAAAGCTGAGAAGAAGTGCTTCAAGTGTGGAAAGTCAGGACATGAGAAGAAAGATTGTCCAGAATCAGCCAAAGGGAAGCAAGTGGTTAAGGCGTATGCTTTAGGGGCAGTGCCATCTTCTTCCAAAGCTCCAACTGCTGAGGATAAGGGAAAGGGTGTCGTGGTGCAGGGTATTCTTTTTGTTCATGGTATTTCAGTTTGAGTTTTGTTTGATACTGGAGCGTATCATTCATTCTTTTGCAACGAGCTTGTGTGCTGCTTTGATTTCGAACCCGAGATATGTGATAGACCTTTCGTAGTAAATAATCCAATTAGGGATTCATCAAATCTTTGCATGATTTGCCGAGGTTTAGTGTTGTCGAGTCATGGTTGTTCCTTTGTGTGTAATTGCTTTATTCTTAACTTCGCTGGGTTTGGGGTCATCTTGGGCATGGATTGGCTCAAGAGGTATGCGGCAAGGGTGAATTGCGAGAAGCTAGAGGTGAGATTCGGGGATGTGGAAGGGCGAAAGGTGTCGATAAAGTGTAAGCATGAAGAGGGTATCTTCGTTAGCTATCTATATTCCTTGTGATTCCACAAGAAGACTTGTCATCTGTGCTGATTGCTAATGAGTATGAGAATGTATCTGATGAGGTTAAAGGGTTGTCGTCGCATCGTGAGATCGAGTTTAGGATCGATTTGGTCGAGGGTGTTAGACTAATTGTTATGCCTCTTAGACGAATGGCGCCTAAGGAACAGCGAAACTTGGAGGTGCAAGTTCGTGACCTTCTAAGGAAGGGATTCATTCGGAGAAGTGTTTACGAATGGGGTGCACCGGTCGTGATTGCAACCAAGGCAGATGGCTCGTTAAGATTGTGTGCGGACTATCGTGAGATGAACAAGATGACTAAGAAGAACAAGTATCCGCTGCCAAGGATTGATGACTTGTTCGATCAGCTTCACTAAGCCAAAGTGTTTTCTCAGATGGATCTGGCAACATGATTTCACCAGTTGAGGGTGGCTAACGATAGTGTGCCAAAGACGGCTTTTAAGACACCATCCGGTTTCTTTGAGTGGTTGGTGATGCCATTCGGGTTGACTAACACGCCAGCGTATTTTGTGGATCTTATGAATAGGGTATTCAGAGATCAGTTGAATAAGTTTGTTTCGTGGATGATATTCTGGTTTAATCTAGGAATGAGGAAGAACACAAGACACACTTGAGAGCTGTGTTAGAGATCTTGCGAAAGCATTAGTTGAAGGCTAAGTTCTCGAAGTGTCACTTCTGGAAGGATGAAGTGAGGTTCTTAGGTCATGTTGTTTCTGGAAATGGGATAGCGATTGACCCCGCTAAGGTGGCAACAATCCAGGACTGGGATAGACCTAAGAATGCAACAGATGTTCGGAGTTTCCTTAGGTTGGCAGGATATTACTGACGGTTTATCAAGGATTTCTCCAAAATAGCTACACCGTTGGCTGGACTAACGAAGAAGAGCCAATTGTTCACATGGGATGGGAAGTGTGAACAAGCGTTCGAAACCCTGAAGGAGAGATTGACAAGTGCTCCTGTGTTGACCATTCCAAGTAGGAACGAAGAGATGGTGATATACACTGATGCATGTGGTACTGGGCTTGGAGCAGTGCTGATGCAAAAGGATAAGGTCATGGCCTTCGCGAGTCGACAGCCAAAGCGGCATGAGAAGAATTACCCAACCCATGATTTGGAGTTGGCAACGATTATGTTTGCTCTGAAGATGTGGAGACATTACCTGTTGGGAGTCTGATTCGAGTTGTTTACGGATCACAAGTCGTTGAAGTATCTTTCCTCCCAAAAGGATTTGTATCTTCGGCAGCAACGATGGTTAGAGTTTCTGGCATCGTATGATTTTGGTGTAGCCTATACTCCTAGTAAAGGTAACGCCGTTACAGATGCGTTGAGTCAAAGACACGCAAGTTTGGGAGCGATGTATTAAGAATGGCAGAGCATTGAGTATTTGTCAAGGTTTGATTTCAGGCCAAGGTGTGAGTTGGAACCTGAAATGTTGCCAAGCTTATCGATAAGACCTACTCTTATCGAAAAAATTGGCGAGAGCCAAAAGCAAGATACAAAGCTTGTTGAGTTTATCCAGAAGATAAAGAGTTCGAAGTCGATCGAGAAGGTTGGCTTCGAAAGCAAGGGTGATTAGTTGTTCCTCATATTGATGGATTGAGAGATGAGGTTTTGAGAGAATGTAATCACTCGAAGTTGACGATTTATCCCGATGGTAACAAGATGTATCAGGACATGAAGTGAGTCTACTACTAGGAGGGGATGAAGCGAGATATTGGAAAGTTCATTTCCAAGTGCATGAACTGTCAGTTAGTGAAAGATGAACAGAAGAAGCTGAGTGGCTTTCTTCAGCCATTGGAAGTTCCTACATGGAAGTGGGACCAAGTATCGATGGATTTTATCAATGGACTATCTAGAACCAGGACAGGAAATGAAGGGATTTGGGTCATAGTGGATTGCTTGACCAAAAGTGCAAGATTCATTCCTATCAAGTCGACTAGGACAGAGTCGAAGCTGACTGAACTTTATGTGAAATGGATTGTTAGATTCCATGGCATCCCAAAGAGTATAGTGAGTGATCGAGATCTGTTATTTACTAGTAGATTTTGGAAGAGTTTGCAACAAGCTTTGGGAACCGAGTTGTGCTTAAGTACGACATATCATCCCCAAAGTGATGGTCAGACCGAGAGAGTCAATCGTGTTTTGTAAGATCTCCTAAGAGCTTGTGTGTTGGATTTTGGGAGATCATGGGAAGACAATCTTCATTTGATTGAGTTTGCATATAATAATAGCTACCAGCCTAGCATTGGGATAGCACCATACGAGGCGTTGTATGGGAGACCGAGCAATTCTCTGGCATGTTGGTTAGAAACTGAAGATAAGCTCGTACTTAGGCCAGAAATGATAAGAGAGACCTCGGATTGTATCAAGATCGTTCGGCAACGAATGAAGGCAGCCCAAGATCATCAGAATAATTAAACTGATAAGCATCGTAAGGACTTGGAATCCTACATTGGCGATATGGTTTTTGTGAAGGTTTCGCCGTTGAAGCATATGGTGAGACTTGGAAGTAAAGAAATATTAGCTCCTGTGTTCGTTGGACCATTTCCGATAACCGAGTGAATTAGAAAGCTCGCATATAGATTGGAGTTACCTGAGAAGATGTTGAGTGTGCATAATGTGCTCCATGTGTCGTTTCGACGAAAGTTCGTGCATGATTCGAATGAGTTGGTATCTCCAGAGCTGTATGAAGACCAAGAAGTGGAAAACGCAGTTGCGAGACCTTGTGAGCCACTTCGAGTTGTGGGAAATGAAACGAAACAGCTTAGAAAGAAGACGATTAAGCTTGTCAAGGTACAATGGAGTGAAGATGGTGACGGTTGTAAATGGGAGACGGAAGAGAGCATGAAGGCGACTCATCCAGAACTCTTCGTCGGTAGGACCTTTGATATCGTACCATCGTTATATAGTTGTATCTTATTTATTGTTTGATAGAATTCCGCGTGCTAGGATTAGGCTATGGATGCATGCCTTGATGGATGCTAGTTTGGATCATAGAATTAGCTTCTCATGGATGATAGGCATGCGGAATTTTTGTGTTTGCTTGGAATTTCGGGGGAGAAATCCTAAAGGGGTGGAGAATGTAACAGCCCGCATTTTATGTATCGAAAGATCATAAAATATTTTTATTTTACTCCTAGAGGGTTGGATCATTTTCATCTTTTAATATGTTGCTTATGGGGATGTGAGACATGTCCATAATTTTTATTGATTTTGTTTGTGACCATTTCCCCCTTATTAGTCTTGTATAGGGCATAACTTTTGACTCATGTCGAATCAGGGGGTGAGACCTGTGCCACTGGAAAGGAATTGATGATTGCCTTTCCGTAGAGTGGTTACATTAAGGATTGGCATAGCGGTTTGGGAGAAATCGCTGTTTTAAGGTTTTTCAGTTGGTTGTTCGGGTTTGGAGAGCCTAATGGGCTGAATTGGGGAGGCCCATTAGTGGGCTGGTGGAATCCTATAAATAGGGGTGAGAGTGGAGGTAAAAGGTTTACTTTCCCATTATCTCATTTGGAGGCATTGATATCCTTCTTCCTCTAACACCTTTCCACCATTAAAATCCAAATCTAAGGAGGGAAATTATAGATCTATACCATTAAAGGCTAGATCTACATAATTTCAAAGGTGAATTCATCGGATCGAGGAGTTTGGTTGGAATTGCTCGCAGTCCAGATTCATAATTCTATCATTTTAGCTTGTATTATAGAATCGGTGAGTGGATTACATCTCTCACATGGATTCAATAAAGTGTATGGGTAGTAGATCATGTTTTTCATCAAATTCAAGTGTTTTTCCTTAGATCCATGAATTGGTAAGTTCATTTTCATATAGATCACCTTAATATCTGATTAACAAGTTTAGATAGGTAATTTCTATGACATTTCATACGAATGTGCAAGTTAGATCCTGGTTTTTGTTCATATGCATATTTGTGGTGATTTTGGTGAATTTGACATTATCCTTGATAGAATTGTCATATTGATGATATTGTTGATTTCATAACATGCTTGTAATCCTTTTGGATTAATTGGGTAAGTTAGTTTCGTCGGATTTATCGTTTGGCGAAGTTTTGGTCTAAATCAGAGTTGAATTGCAAATGAAGATTTTAGATCGAACCAAAGTTGGATCAGACCAAAGTTGGGTCGGACTGAAGGTGGGTCGAACTAAAGTCGGGTTGGCCTGAAGTTGGGTCGGACCAAAGTTGGATCGAACCAAAGTTGGGTCAAACCAAAATTGGGTCGGACCAAAGTTGGGTCGGATCGAAGTTGGGTCGAATCAAATTTGGGTCGGACCGAAGTTGGGTCTGACCAAAGTTGGGTCAGACCGAAGTTGGGTCAGATCGAAGTTGGGTCGGACTAAAGTCAGGTCGGACCAAAGTTGGGTCGAACTGATGTTGGGTCGTACTAAAGTTGGGTTGGACTAAAGTTGGGTCGGACCAAAGTGGGTCGGATATAAGTTGGGTTGGACCAAAGTGTGTCGGCCTATTCTTGTCATCCATTTTTGCCATTTCTGGTCGGACATTTCCGGTGATGATGTGACTTCAAAGTGAATTCAATTGGGAAGTTTGGAAGTGTTGAAAAGTGTTTGTTGTTCATTGTATGCAACAAATGGGGAGATAACTCTAGGATGTATTGAGTTTTGTGAAGTGACAGTTCTAAGGTGTTCTGAGCTAATTAATAGTCGTAATTAATAACGACTAGAAAGACGAAGGCCGAGGAATTATCGTTGTTGTTGGTTCTAGCGTACTCGAAGCGGAGGTACAATTGAGGACCAATTGTTGGTTGAGTGCCTTAGGCGTAGTGTATAGCCTAGACACGTGTTGAGTATAACGTGTAGCATGTGTTGAGTATAGCATGCAGAGTTTTGCTAGAACCAGGGCATCGTGTGTGGTCCTTGGCAATTGACGAAAAATTGTTAGTCAGTCATACGATAACAAGCGTTCCAAAGCAAGGATGGCGGTGATAGCAGAGTCAGTCATGGACGTTTGAATGCATGTTGTGATCATGGTTGAGTTGCTTTTCTATATATGAATGGATGCTTTAATTGTCGTGACCGAATTGTTATTCCTTTGGGTGTATGGATTGTAAAGGCTATCACTGTCATGTAATGGAGAAGGAAATTGGGAGTTCTTCTCTGAAGCTGGGTAGATTAGTTGATTATTTACCCATTCTCATATACTTTATTGTTGAAGTTTGTTTGTTGTTTATCGCTCACTAAGACTGTTTTCTGACTCAAGGTTTTATGTTACCTATTATTACCTTTGGTTGTTCATCCGGTTGTGGATGGGCAGACTGAGTAACAAGTGGCAGCTATTGCTTTAGTGAGGACGACGATGCTGATCGATGGCAAGTAGGAGGCTCACTACAAGTTTTATTACTATCTTGTATTTGTTTCCACTGTTTGCTATTTCTCTGACTGTTGTAGTGAGGCAAATTGTATAAACACTATTGTTGTTATCCACATGTATGGGAAATACTTTCTAGTTATCGTGAAAGTTTAGTGTTTTCCGCTTCACTATCAATACCTTTGTATATGTTCTATTATATTTTATCCTTGTGCTATGAGTTTACGACAGGTTTCGTTTATCTACCATACCTTGATGATCGTCCATAGCTTCCTGGCACACCTTTTCAGCGCATTATTCCTCTTGTATAGTGCGGGGCTGTGGGCGGTCGTCACACTGCACCTATGCACTACCTGGACCAGTGGGTTTTAATACGAGAGTGGAAAGAGAAGTACACTGTAGACTTGCGGTTAGGAATATCATGGGCCGACAGAAAAGAAAATAAAGGAGGAAGCCCATTTAAAACAAAAAGATGTGAAAATGGGATGAAGACGAAAGCATGGTCACGAAAATGGTTTGGATTTTGGTAACAGGGAAGTGACAGATTTATTTGGGGAAGGAGGAAGATGAATCACTATTAACGCATGCGGGTCGGGTCTGTTGGGCTGAGGTGAGGCCTAATATTTAAATAAATATTTTAATTTGAGTCTATTTTAAATAATGTATAACCAATAATGCATATAACTTGTTCGTTCGTCATCCGAATCTAACCAATTTGGTACCGCCGGAATCGTTGGATCGGAGACTACGTGGTAAATATGGTTTGGAGTGTTTTGGAGCTCATTAAAAATTATGGTAGAATTAGAACGCCTGAACAGATCAACTGACGTTAATCGTTATTCAACAATTAACGACCAAGGTGAGTAAACTAACTAACTCTATTCAGTTAATATTTTTTAAACATTATTTTATATTTATAAATGATGATTGAATGTTGTGTGATGGTCATTTGGATGATTTACATATCAATTGGTCGATAATTATATATATATATAAATCATTAGTTAAATATTGATATAATTTAATATAATATTTCATATTGATAAGGAGTTAGTGTTATATATGTCGATTTACATCTGTGGATGCAAGGAAAGAGGTTGGAGGAATCCAACTGGATTCCTCAACAATTATATTGTTGATTTTCACATATTACTTTATATGATGTGATAAATAATCTGATGTTGACTATTGTGTGTTTTGGGATGTTGAACAACATTGACCTGAAACAATTTGTATTTAAATAGCATAAAATATATGGAATAGAATTCGAGTTTAAAAGGGGAATATATTTTTAAATAGAATTGAATTTCGATGGACTAAAGTAAAATAACTTGTTTTAATTATATTAAACAAGTAGTTGATTTATAAACGATATTTGTAAATGAAGTTGAATTATTATTAAATTGAAAATTTAAATTTTAGAAATTGGTTAAAAAGGGAAGTAATGGAATTTGGTCCGATTTTCGGGATGAGAGTAGAATTGATATAAATCCGTAAGTATTTATAATTAGAATTCGACTGTGTCGAATATTATTTAAATAATTTATTTTTAGAAATTAAATATTATATAATTTAGAATTTGACAAGAAAATAAATATTTGGTTTAAACGAATAATTTCAAATCGAGTATGTAACCAAGATTAAATTATAAACTAGATATAAAATTTAAAAGAAGTCGACTTTATAAATGGAATATGTGTATGAATTTATAAAATAACTTGATAAACAGTATGTGAACTTATAATAGTGTTATTAAATAAAAATCAAGATTTGATTTGATAAAATGAATTGGAAGTTTTGTAAAGGAATAATATTCACCTTTTAAAGTGAATAATGGAATATTCACCTTTTAAAGTGAATAATGGTTTAAGAGAAAACGTTTGTAGATTAAATGGGATATAAAAGGAAATTTATGAATATTTCAAGTGATAAATTCAAACATGAATTTAGAAATCAAGTTAACCTGAAAAGGTGAGTTTATTCTAACGTTCAGAACGTTAATTGAATATAGAGTATTCAAAATTGAGTTATATGTTGGAATTCGATTCTATCGAATTTAGGAAAGTACCATTCACTTTTCTGTTATAATAAAGATTTTTTTATCTAATTAATTATTTTTAAATAAAAGTTATATTTTGAAATTAAATATTTCAAAGGCGGAGATTATAATGTCATCGCTATAATCATATATTTCTGTAAAGAAATGGATTCATAAACTGAATAAAAAGTTGTGTAAACAGTTTTGTAAATAAGAAATTAAGAGATGGAGTTAAGAACATTAGAAATTGACTAGAAATTGGTTATGTTGAATAGTTGCCTGAGTATCGATCTGATGTTGGATTCGGCCTTCAAGGTTTATACTTAGGGAATTGTTCTCTTACTAGTTTACGGTTAGGGACTGATGGTTGTGGAAGGTTATTGATGCGTAAATGAGAAATGGAAATGTTTTCCAAATGTGATTTGCATATATTTTATAATATAGAAAATAAGGAATTATGGATATGGAAATATTTTTCCGCGAATCGTAAGAGACTAAAAGGGTTTAAGAAATATGGGAAATGGTAGATTAAGGAATGAATAAATTAATGATAAACTAATTTGAAGGGGATAAATGTTGATTAATGATTGATTGGTGTAATTTCCATTTGGAAATAAGATCATTGTTTGTTTGTATGTTTTCCTTTGATAGTTAAAAAACCGATTATCAAAGATTTTGACAAATTTTCTGTTGTCAATACGGAGAGATCGGGGTCAGATTTATTATCTGAAAACCACTCCGTATGGCATTAGCGCTACGAATCAAATATGATTGAAGACGGAGAGTATGCAAGGGTCGTTCTGCGAATTCTAGGTAAAAATTCACTAAGATGGATTTGCGGAATAGTGCCTTCGGTTTGTCCAGTTCCAGGACATGTACGGACGAATGTCTAATAGAGTATATCTTATAGTTCATGTAAGTTGGTCGCTATAAACGTATTTACGTTGGTGTCATAGAAATTCATTTCTCTTGGCTTTACACCCATGGTATTTTTGGGGAAATTATAACAACCCGGAAAATCTGAGCCAATTTAAAATTATTAATTTGGATATTTTATTGGATTTTAAATATTTAAAATAAATTATTTTAAATAATAACGATGAAAAGTATGCTTGAATCGACGTTTGAAAATAATTATAATTATTTTTAATTATAAACAAGGCCTGAAATGGCGCGGTAGTTTCAAAATTTGAATTCGAACTTTGACTGACTGTACCGGGTGCATATTAAAACGGATTTTAGTGAAACCAAAAATATTTAAATCTGTTTATGAATATCTTTCTAATGAATCTGAAAAATCGAAGTTTCATAGCGGGAATCAAAAGTAATGGCTAAATGAATTTTCAGAAAGGTCGCTATAGAGTTATATAGCCCTTGAAAATAGACATTTTGCAAATGATCTCAGAATTCAACGAAACCACTTTTGCTGGATCTGGGATGTCAAATTATTTCTAGGTTTCAAATTCCATAATTTTTGAAGTTAATATGTGAGCATGGCGAAGGAAAATGTGTTTGGTTGATTTCAGTTAAATTGGATCGACCAGAAAATGCCATTTTTCAAACGATCTCAGAATTCGATGAAACTAGTTTTGTTGGGACCATATCGTCAAAACATAGCTAGATTTATTTTTCTGGAATTTTTGGGATCAGTATGTGGCCTCGGCAAATTGAAATGTATGTTCAAATCAAATATTAAATGTTTTATATTTTAATTTGAAGAGAAACTGACCGAAACAGTTGAATGGGCCTACGAAATATATCCCATTGTGTTCAGAATGGGGGTATTTAGCGGTGGGCAACAGTCATTGGGTTTGGATTGGAGTTCGTATGTGGTAAAGGGTATTTTTGGATTTTAAAAATATAAATAAAATAAAAATCCCTTGGGCCAATCACATTTCACATCAACCTTCTCTCTCCCCGTAAATCTAAATCGTGAACGGCAGTTTTTCTTCCAACCTTCTCTCCTCTTTTTCTCTCTGATCTCTCATCAAAACGCATTGGTCCTGTTGGGGATTTTGAAGAGCTCTCTTCCAACTTCAAATCCATATAGGTGGCGCCCTCCATCGTTCAGCCATCAGGGAGATCGAGTCCCTGGAAGTCGCCGCAAATAGCTCCGCCCTGCTCCTCCGATCAGGGTTCTAACTAAAGGCGGTGGGTATCATAGGGCGCGGTTTTCCAAGCTCTACCACATGCTGAAGACCGATCGACGAATCGTTGCACGGATTTCACGAAAAACGAAAACCTAATTTTGAACAAAATTTGAGAGGTAACGGTATAATTATTTTAAACTGATTATAGCACTTTAAAGCGCTATGGATTTTAATTTCACGATAAAAATCACATCTTTTTGCTATGTTGTCGAAATCCAGTGAAACAAAAGATAGTGGACTCGTGCGGATGTCTTCTACATTCTAGAAGAGACCGGATATTTTTCTGAGCCTACTACAATTTTTGGAGTAGTGGAACCCAATGTGAGATTTCTGAATTATAAACGATATGGAAACAACGATGTATAAATTATATAGTCGAAGTATGAGTTATATAAGCGTTGTACATGTAACGACCCACATTTTTGACCGTTCAAATCGACAATAAACCACACATGTCGACCCGAACAAATCGCAAATGCAGGTAGTTATTGGAAATCAAAGGTGTAAAATATATATATAATAAAATCCCTTAACCAAAATCGTTCTTTTCTTCCGAATTCCAACACTTGGACCAATACTCCGGTCTCAATGGAGTTAACATAGTTCAATATCTTGTTTCCAACACCATTTAAACCCATCTTTCCATTTAAAGAATTTCAAAACCATATTCATATTTCGTTTGAACAACCTCGATTATCTTTATTCCTAAATGAAATTCAACAAGAATTTACTTAATTCGAGTTTTCCCAATTTTTTTGGGATAAATCCCAAATCCTGTTCGAATTCAAATTCAAAACTCCAAATTCCTTGGGAAAAATTTCCTTAACCATTCAATAATGTCCAGGATTCAGATCTTAAAGGAAGAATAAAATTATCGAAATCGACACATTCCTTTAAATGAAGTTTTTCCATAAGACAGAATTTCGGATATTTAAAACCATTTAACCAACCGATGTCTGTATTTAATTGTCTATCCAATGGCCAAGTGATTTAAATTTAATTTATCGATATTCCAGGGATGGATCTATCATTTCAATCCAAATCAGGGTCACAGGTATGTATCATTTCAACCTGTGTTCTTAATTTATTCAAATCGATAAATACCGGGTTTATTAGATGCCTGTAACATCAAGGGTAAATGGGATTTATCGTCACAATCAACATGCATTACAATATACTGAAATAAAGAGCATTTAAAATGTCACTATAAATCCAGTAATAAATTTCAACCAACATCCATCACAACAATTTTATTCAACTGATTCAGCATTAAACTGTTTCAGGATTTAACAAGGGTTCGAATTCAACTAGAGATTTAAATTAAATTAAATAACAAATCATTTACTTAGATTGCATGTTAACACACTTGCATGTTAAATTTAAACCACACATCAACCATCCAACACACCCATACAACCAAACTTACTTCATAATTTAATTCAATAAATATGAGAATAAATTCAGTATTTCGTGAGCGAAGAATCACTCACCTTTGGGTCCTTAGTGGATCGGACGTCCAAAAGAAGCCCAAAATTTTCACAGTCTCTAAATGCAGCCAGGTTAGTGCCAAAACGTCCGCAATTACGCCACGATCCCAATGCAACAAACCGCGTCCAAATCCGAGTTAAAACGAGAAAGTTATCACTGTTTTTCTAATTGAAATATAAATATATAAATTAATTAAAACAATTTGGCTCACTCTATCTCTTACCGACACGTCAGCACCCGAAGTGGTCTTCCCGCTCCATCGTTCTTCAACTACTGGTACACACGAAAACCCATTTAACCCCTAACTTTGACCGTGCCGTACCCCTCCATCCGACCACCGGAAGGGTCGGAACCACCTCCAATCGACAGGTGGTCCTCCGGCGCTCCTTCACCGACGCTGATGGGCCCTCCGGCGGCGTGAGGCGCCTCCGGCGACTCCAAACCCGAAATGGGTTTTCCCCTTTCTTCGATCGATTTCAGCAAATCTACTCATCAATAAATCGAACAAAAACCACCATCGTATTCCCTTCGACAATCTCTACAATACCCATATCCCAATTTCTGCGATTTGATTTCAAATTGAAAAACCCCAATTCTTGAACTCTAATTCAAAAATTTCAGACTTTGACCGAGAATTCCGGCACCTGGAGCGCTGCATGTCGAAACAGATCACACCAGCAGCTTCGTATCGTCGAGCTCTTCGTTTCGGTATATAATACGCTAGGGTTCGAAGGGATTTTATTTTGAAGCTTGAATTTTGTTTTGCTCTAGGGTTTGAAAACTTATTTCAACCATTAGAGATAGAGTTTTGATGAAGAAAACGTATGTGGAATGAAAAATGAGCTGATGGAGTTAAGTGGGTTTTATTTATATAGATATAGGAGGCCCAAATATGAGAAATACCCAATTATCCATTTACAAAGAACTCGTTCACATTTTCTCTCGTACGGTCAAATGGTAAGTCGGATTGTAACGCAAATTGAAATCCTATAATAATTCACTGTTCCGGTTCTGATGGCGCCAGTTTCGTCGAATTCCGAGACAGTTGCCAAAACGGTTAAATTTCACTGTTAAATAAATTAATAAAATATTCAAATATTCATTTAACTGTTTTTAATTCAAATTAAATAGTCATTAAATTCAAATTAAATCAAATTATAATTTAAATCAATTTTAAAGATTTATTTCATAAATTTAAGTTCCACATTTGATTATTAACAAGTTCAAATTTGAATTTCAAATTTAACTTAAACAGCTTAAATAAACTGTTTCACACATTTTAATTTCCCGAATCTTGATTATTTCTTAGATAAAATCTGAACTGCAATTTCAAATAAATAAATTCTCTTTTATCTCAAGTTACTCAATATCAAATCCAAAATTCCAATTTAAAATTTTGAAATTTCACTCTTAGATTTACCCACTCGAATTAAATTAATTATTCAAATATTAAATTTCAAAACAGCCTTTTCTAAGAGAAAACTACATTTGAAAAAATCTATTTGCTAAATTCAAACAATCACCATCATTAAAAATTTACAAAATTTAGATTTTCTCTAATATATTCAAATTTATTTATTTTAAATTGAAATTTAAATATACTGAAAATTATGGGATGTTACATTCTCCCCCACTTAAAAATCTTTTCGTCCTCGAAAAGAGAACGAAACGATATTGAGAACATATCCATTTTAAATTCATACTTAAAATCGCCTTTATAAAATAAGTTATATTTGTCAAACTCATAAATTTTCTCTAACTCCCGAAATAACGGAAAATTTCGGCAGCATCTCCTTTATACGGAGAGGTCCGGAAGAATTACAACACATATAGAAAACTCAATTATACATCTCATCACATGATGAGGCATCCCAAAATGGGAAAACACATGCATACGCAACTACACAACTAAATAACACAAACACGTACCTCCTTCAGTGTTTATTTGCGGATTTATTTAGCTTAACATTTAGCATTTAGCGCAAGCGAGCTCCGAAGCGTAGTACCCATCCTTGCACCTACTAAAACACTCAAACATGCATAAGAATCAAACATATAACAATCCATGGCAAATTTATATAGCTTACACAACATATACAAAACAATAAAATCACAAAACCAAGATTTTTCATAACAGGCCAGCAAACAAATCAATGGTTATCACCCCTTAGATGTTGGAATTTGACTATGGTAAAAGTTGTAGCATTTGTTTCAGGCTTTCCGAATTGTCTAGATTCATCGAATTCAGATAACTTGTTCAAAAGTTATGGCCGTTTTAGCGAAGGCGAACGCTTCAGCCCTGGCAAATAAAATTGCAGATCTGAATTGTTCACCCAGTTTTTACCCCTTCAAATCTCAAAATTTCACCCAGCATATTTAGGAAAACTTTTATTTCAGATTTTGGCCTTTCCGAATTGTACTCGCACGTTAAAATCCGATGTTTCGTTTGGGAGTTATGGTCAAAACAACATGGGTATTCAGTTCAGATTTTTATTTTTCTGCACATACAACTATGACTAAACTTGCATTTCAGCTTAGTAAACATAGGAATTCGACAGGGCTTTATAAACAAAAGTTTTAACTCGGTTTCTAAGGTTTCCGAAAAGTCCGGAATCGTCAGATTCCGATCATCCCATCAAAAGTTATGCCTATTTTATTTCAGCTTATTGACTATTCCAGATTTACATAAACATTGGTTTATTCCTATTCGAAATTTCAACATTTTCGATTCCAATACTTTTGTAAATCCCTGACACTTGACTTTGTTATCACTTCATTATTCGAGACATCGACTCGTATTCAATTTGCTTACTCCATTCAGATATACTCCCAATTCATTTTCCGTTTCATTCCAACATTAATTTTGGTTACAATCTGAATTCACTTTACCTTTTCAACGAATTCGATTATATTAAATCTTCACTTCATTAACATGGACCAACTCACCAAATTTCATTACTTGTTCTTATTTACTACGTCCATATTACATGAAGGTCATTTCATTTAGTTGACTTCGAATTCATGATCACGGGTTAAGGTCAATGATGGTTTTTATATAAACCATTCTATTTTTTCTTGTTTCGAAATTTCACTTTTCTTACTAAATCCAACAATATGGAAATACTATATCAACTTATTTATTCGATTCTCAAATCATGGTTCGAGTTAAGGATGGTTCATACTCAAATTTATACTTAGTCCTCAATCAATTGCTATTCAATTCCCTAAGTATAATTTATTTAACTCGATTCCTCTACTCGAATTAAGTTATATTCCCTTCGACAAAATGGTTTACACTCTACTCATTTCATTGTTCATACTTAGATTTGTATTCGATGTATTTTCCAAATGTGGTTTTCCACTTAGATCTCTTTCATTTCCAATTCATCGACCATTCAAATTCCATTAACCTCTTCGTTCCTTTAAGTTTTTTTTTCTTTTTTTTCTTCTTTTCCCAATAACTACCTGCATTTGCGATTTGTTCGGGTCGACATGTGTGGTTTATTGTCGATTTGAACGGTCAAAAATGTGGGTCGTTACAGTACACCTCCTGTATAAGAGTTGTATAAGTTGTATGTTCGATGTATAAGTTATATATGCATTGTAAAAATGATATATGCGTTGAAATAAATTGAAATGATATTGAAATGAAATCGAAATATAGTTATATACGTATATATATATATATACACACACTCCCCTCGTCCACAGACCATGGACGATATATATTGGTTGTGATATTGTTTGGATTATTGGTTGATGTGAAAATTTGGTGAATATCATGAATGGTTGATTTTAAATGATTGATTGTGGTCGAAATCCCAATAGGATTAGTATATCGGAAAATTCATCTGCATACGAACTAGATATTGAAAATCCCCATTGTCAAAAGCTGCGAGGCTTTAAGGTAGAGCGAGGAGCCGTACTAGGGACGGTGCCGATTTTAACTACCCTGCCGTTATGCTGCCGAAATTTTCTGAAATATTTCTGTGTTTGATTCATATTCATGTGTTGAATAAAATTCATGTGTTGAATAAAATTCATATGTTGAAATAAAATTTATGTGTTGAATAGAAATTCATGTGTCGAAGTAAAATTCATGTGTTTAATAGAAATTCATGTGTTGAAATAAAATTCATGTGTTGAATAGAAATTCATGTGTTGAAATAAAATTCATGTGTTGAATGAAGTTCATGTGTTGAATAAATTCTTTGAAAGATAAAAATAACATTTTTATCATATATATAGACTATATAAAATATTAGCGTTTTAAATAAATTGTTTTAACACCAAAAATAAAATTTTTACCTTATGTATGAACTATATAAAATAATCGTGTTTTGAAATAAATTGTTTTACAATAAAAATCACATTTTTATGATGTGTATGAACTATATAAAATAATCATGTTTTGAAATAAATTGTTTTACAATAAAAATCACATTTTTATGATATATATGAATTGTTAAAATTAGTGATGTGTTGAGATAAATAGCTATTGGATAAAAATATCGTTTTTATCAAATGTGTGAAATGAATATGGTTTTTGAAATCGAAGAAAGGATTATATTTATATATATATATATTTAAAATAAATTGAATAATGAAGCTACAGCTTATAGTTTGAAATCGTTATTACAAACGATTAGTGTGGGAGATCTGACCATCGGATTTTCCCGAAACCGAAACCATTGGGTTCGCTTTGGAAATATCTTTCTAATGACACCAAATTTGTAAAGATCCAACGGTTGGATTGTCTGGAATGTTTATTCAAATCTAAAGAAAAACAGCGCCAGAATCGATTATATATATATATATAATTAAATTAAATCGAATAACGACGCTGCAGTTCGTATTTTGAAATCGTAACTTCAAATGATTATTACCGGGAGATCCGACCGTCGGATTTTCCCAAAACTAAGACCGTTGGATTCGTTTTGAAAAGATCTTTCTAATGATATAAAATTTGTGAAGCTCCAACGGTTAGATTTTCATATATGTGTAAATCAAACCTGAAGAAAAATAGCGCCACGCCGCGTTATGGCCTGAAGCGTTGTTTGAATGAATTGGCAATTTTTAAATGAATAAAAATAGCGATAAATCGTTATAAAATATTATAAACGATATAGAATGGAAATAAACCGAATTTACCCGGTCTATTGGATATTTGATGGTTGAATGTGTTTGGCGTGAAAATTACATTTAGGAACAGAATTATTGATGTCGAATAATTTAACAATTGAAATGAATTGATTTAAATTCTAAATATATGTGAATTATTTGAAAAGGCCATGTTAAATCTCATTTCAAATAATTGATCAGCGATAAGATGTCGATGATGAAGACGATGGTTGAAGACCGGAGATCTTCACTTCGGTTGGATGATTATTGATGTCTTGATTGGGAGGCATCCTAAAATATAGATAATAGGTGGTGATCGTCCAGACGTACTTGGAGATCGATGGATATGCGAGGTATAGGGTGCCTCTGGTTTCGTTCAGACCCAGAACGAACTTGTAAATGGACTGTGTGTCTGACATTAGATTTTGTTCTGTGCTGATTGATCTCTATTAAATATATATCTGTTTGGCGGCGGAGAATTTATTCTCTTGCTTAACGCCGTTCTCTGAGACGTACGAGCTTAGAGATTATATATCGGTAGAAATCAGTCGCATGAAGTGAATTGCATGTGCGACATGCCTAAGTGGCAGATGATCAAGGCTTCTGTTGAAAAGCAAAGTCTTGTGGTTGATGATAAAAACATGGCCTGTGTGGCATAGCTTTGTGTATAACGTTGATTCGCGAGCCTCACACCCCGATATGAACCAGAAACGGGAGAGGGCCTCAGGGAGGACATGCGTTTCCTTCTAGCTAGGATGGTGTCAGTGACCTACCAGCCCTAACATTTATATTATTTTCACCTGTGTGGTTGTTGCTGTTGCGAGGCGCCTCGGATATATCGGTGACTATGTGGAGCTGATGGAGTCATAGGACTCATTTACGCCCCAAAGGGTGGGGAAACACAGTGTTCAGGAATTTTAATCCACATCGGTGGACCGGCCCTAACGATCCAAGGGTCACTCGAGCTCTGATCCTGAGGCTCGGGCTAGACAGTCTCGAATTCGGTAAGGACTAACTTTTGCCTTGGTTCATGACGGAAATCCAATTTCCAAATACGACACCGTGTGGTTTTTATTGTATACCTATATATGGCGACATGATATATGGTACCCATGCCGTCTATGATTGTTAGTTATGATTGAAATTGTTTTTGAAACATATAAACACTAGTAATAATGTCAAACGCTTTTGTTTTATTCGTATCAAGCATATTTTGGCCATTATAAGGTAAAAGTCTATCCTCCGGTTTGCGTTGCATTGTGTGATGGGAACTGAGCCTTATAATGGCTTCATTTTTATAAAAAGCATTGCGATGTTTAAAAAATTTACTTGTTTTAAAGCACTGGCAATCCAATGGAGTAAACCCGTTCCGCGAAAGTGGCTTGGTCCTGTGATTGGCCATATTATAAAATATGTCAAGTAGATTTCTCATACCAGTCCCATGACTGACTCGTAGTTTGTTTCACTTGCAAACTTGGTGCCCCTTTTTCTACATGGGCAGCCTTGTATTCAGGTTTTAGCAGGCTCTTTCGGGATAGCTAGAGCTGAAGATGGATTCTACAATTTATCTCTTTTTATGCTGTTCAACTCCTATTGTACATATTATGTTTTATTTTCTGTTGTAGACATTTATGTATAGCTGAACTGTATTTTGTACTAAGTACGATCCTGTATACTGTGTAACTCTGATGATTATGTTTATCCAGTGTATTATTTGTACATTATCTGGTGTATTTAATTATTTCTGTTCTGCTGTTATCTGTTTATGTGTTATATTCCAAAGATTACTGTTGCCACCGTAGTCCGGGGTTTTGGGGTCGTCACAGAAATCAATTGTGATTTGGCGAGTATGACGATGTGACATTTAGAGTAAATGAAGGTATGATTTGTAAAGATAAGTTTCGACTTCAAGCCTCATCAATTGGGAAATGACAGAAATCAGGCAGGTAGCATGACAAAGTGGGTTATACCCAATTATGGTATATTGTCACCATCTAGAAAATATTCATATTTGTTACTTCTTTCGCTTCTGTATCTCCCGGGAATGGTTATTTTGGTATACCAATGGTAATGTGGTAATATATTCGTAACATTCAAGCGAAATTAATGGCCAGTCATGTGTGGCTGAGTTACAAGATGTTCTTGTTGAACCCTAGTGTATCGCTTCTAGAGTACACTGATTGGAAGGTGATCCCATACCCTGTCATAGTTGGAAATCCATTACACAATAAGAGCCCGTAGTTTTTGATTGTATATTATATATGTAGAACGTGAGATTAAAGTGTTCTACTAGATTGTTATTTACTTGATTTAGACATTATTATAATATCAGAAAATTTTTGTTTTAGAAAAAATTGTTTTGGGTTGTCATGAGGTCAAAACCATTAGTGTTTATGTGTGGATTGGTCTTACGATTATCATTCCTTTGAAAATGATTTCGAAAAGTTAAGCCGAAATGATTGGGGTTTACTCTCACCAGTCACATGACTGACCTTGAGTTTATTTTGTTTTGTTTTCCCTAAACTCTTGGGTGCCCAAATTTGTACAGGTAGTCTAGTATTAGGGATTTTTCATATACTTGGAGGAGCTCAAAGCAGGAGGCTCCAGAGTTAGATATATAAAGAGAGTTTATTTCCGTTGTGATATACATGTGATATACCCTGATAATGTGTGTAAGTATAAATACAGTTTTGTATTTCAAAGTTATGTTATATAATATATTTTATTCGTTTTACTGTCTCTGAATTTTTTCTGTTATGTTCTTTTTCTTTTGTTCCAATTTTCTTTCTTTCTATTTATCATCCTCTAACTTCTTTCTGTTAATGATCTAGTATTTCTGATGCTTGAATAGTCAACATGGGTTTTATGTTGATTTTCAGGGTCGAAAATCACTGGGTCATTACATTGGTATCAGTGCTGAAGGTTAAGTGATTACCTTGGCTCTGTAGCGTGACTCAGTAGAGATGGAGTTAGTAATAACTTAGACTGAGTTTGAGTGTATATATACAAGAGATCGTATTTGTAGATTGTATAAAAATGATTTTATATTGTGGAGATTTATTTGTTGAATGGATTATAAATTTTGGATCGACGGTGGGGCATCACAAGGTTGATAAGGGTTTCTGAACGCTCAAATATGATAAGCCGACAGTATGTTTATGAAAGGAGGGTAAATGAATTTTTTTTACCCAAAATATATTTCGATATTAGAAATATTGGAATTATTATAATATATATTCCGTGTGTTGGTTGTTATTATAATCGAATCAGATTATAATTCGATGGATATAAATAACCAATCAGAATCGAATAAGAGTGATATATAAATTCAAACAAATTAATTTTGAATTTAAAAGCAATTTGGAATTAAAACTCAGGAAAATTGGAAAAGGTTCGAAAATGGAATTCAGATTAACTATATTGAAATTTTAAAATCCTAGGTGAATTTGGAAATGTTTTCCAAATATTATAAAGATATTTGAAGTGATTTCAAAATTTGAAATATTTTAAAAATGAGTTTTGAAGTGATATAGTATTGAATTCACTTCGATCGCTGGAAAATAATTCTGATAGTGACTGTAGCATCATCATTTTTCATTTTCAAGTTTCTAAGCAATGGATTACTACCAAAGATTTTGTTTTGAATTATTTTGAGGAAAATAGTGTCAGAAATTCAAATGTTTTGAATCAATATTATTTTATGTAAATATATATGATTTCAAACTAAATTAAAGTAAAACCCAAAAAATTTAAATTTCGAATTTAAATTTAACCTATGACGTTTAATAAATTGGAATGGTAAAAGTGAATAAAGAAATTATAATTTAACCTGAACTAAGTTAAATAAAACTGGATTGGATTAGAAATAATCTGGGATGGAACCAAATCGATAAGTTAAGAGTTTGGAATTGAGATTGGAATTTGAATGGAATTTGGCTTTGTTATAAGCAAATGGTTTTGTTCAAGAGTAAATTGAGTGGAGATCAATTGGGAATACGATTGTATTTGCTAAAGTGATAGCAAATAGAAGAGATAGAGTCGAATGTCCGACAAAAAGGTACAAATTTATATTATATATGAGTTTGAGATATATGAGCCAATTTGGCAAGCCACTTGGCTGTTTGATTTTCTTTTGGATTGGAGAAGGCCTGGAGAGGCGAGTTGTAATTGTACCGATTGAGTCATGCAAAGGAGACGTTGGCAAAAAATTTCAAAAATTTAAGGGGTTAGAAAATTTTAAGGATTTTTGAAAATTTTCATTAATAGGAATTAATTAATATTTTAACTCAAATAAATTGGTTCAGTTGAAATTAAAGCTAATAAGTAAAACAAAAGATTTTTATTCTAGTTAATGGGGTGATAGCATTTTTCCGGCTCAGTAATTTCAGGGACGAAATTCTTTTAAAGGGTAAGGAATGTAACGTCTCGTATTTTTAACGATATAATAATCAATTTATTTAATTATTTCAATATAGTGGTTTAATAATTTAAATGGTTTGAATTTAAATAATTTTAATTATTTAATAAATGTAAATAATGTGATAATATATTTAATTTCTGAAATGGTCGGAAAAGAGTTGAATTCACAATAGTGTGTGAAGGGGATAATATATGAGATCTAATTCAATTTAGAATTTGATTATAATAACAAATATATTTATATACGGCGTTTAAACGTATAAATTATAATTTATTTTTAATTCGAGCTCGTATCGGCGCGGTAGTTCGTAATTTAACATTTTGAACTTCAAAAGAATATACACGGTTCGTTTTAAGCCAGATTTATTCGAAATAAGAAACATTTGAATTTGTTGAGCTATATTTCTCCGATGGAGGTGAAAAATCGAGATCTCGTCATATATATTGTGAGTTATGTCCAAATCAAACTTTCAAACAGTTGCTATGAAATCTATTATAAACTATAACGATATATTTAATTATAATTAAATATTGGTTTCGTATTTGGACAAGATTTTCAAGACATATCTTCAGTTTAATTTATAGAATTTTTCTTTAATTTTTAATGGAAAATAAGCAACTTTTTATTTGAAGTGTTTTACACCCTATATTAGCATTTTAAAATTTTACAGAATAATTTAACTGGTCTATATTATTATAGTTTTTGAATCGTGGCACATTGCTTGCCACAGCGGTATTTTTAATTTTGTCGATAGGGGTCTGTAAATGCATGGAGTTTTACATAATGGTTACATTAAACTATTAAAAACGTAAAATATGTAAACCTCATGTATTCCTTTTCCTTTACTTGGGTGTGAAATATGCTTAAGCCAGACGTAACCAAATTAAATATCTTTGACTACCCTGACGCATACTCAGTATACATTACTTAGTGGGGAAGGAAATATGGTTACTTAGCCTTGAAGGAACACTGGCCTCTATATATGAAGGCACGACTGCAATTCACTTCCTTTTTCCGAATAAAAATACGAATGGCAACAGGGCACAACTTTCGTTTTCTAATTAAATCATTCATAAAGAAAAAAAATATAATCTATACATAATAAAAGAAGGAGCAAAGTTTCAATGGGATCATTTCACAGGAGCTTGCGCGGCAACTGTTTTGAAGGACTTGGTGGTTTGTGGCAAACTTACGTACGTGACCAGTATGAGTCTTCTGGAGTTGGGGAAGATGGAGTACAGGAGGGGGCGAGTGATGATGGTTGCAGAGAAAGTTCGAAGAGGAAGAAAGTGGGGTTCAAAAATTTCAAAATGACCATAAAAACAATACTGGAGGCATGCGTGTATTTTGAGGAAGGACCATACATGAGAAAACGTGGTGATGTATATGTGTTCATTGAACATGGCTGGAGTTGCATTTTGGAAAGGGATGGATCGAAATATATATGAGGCTATGGAGCTTGAATCAGCTCGTTCCCTTAGGGCCGGCACTAACCAACATCCATACACAACTGACGCAAAGCCATAAACCACATTTGGGAAAGGTATGACCACACTGGTGGACGGTGAATCAATTTAGGCATCCCAGCCGACCTTATTTGATCAGTTCAAACAACGGCAAGGTCCATCCACTGACAAAACATATTGCAGGTTGCACCCATACATTACCTGGAGCAATGGGTTTTAATACGAGAGTGGTAGCAGAAGTACACTGTAGACATGCGGTTAGGAACATCATAGGCTGACAGAAAAGAAAATAAAGGGGAAGCCAATTTAAAACAAAAAGACAAGAAAAATGGGCTGAAGACGAAAGCATGGTCATGGAAATGGTATGGTTTTTGGTAACAGGGAACCGCGAGTTTTATTTAGGGAAGGAGGAAGATTAATCACTGTACACACACACGGGTCGAGTCTGTTAGGCTGAGGTGAGGCCTAGTATTTAAATAAATATTTTAGTTTGAGTCTATTTTAAATAATGTATAACCAATAATGCATATAACTTGTTTGTTTGTCATCTGAATCTGACGAATTAGGTACCGTTAGAATCGTAGGATCGCATACTACGTGGTAAATCAACCGACGCTTATTGTTATTCAACAATTAACGATCAAGGTGAGTAAACTCACTAACTCTATTCAGTTTATAATTTTTAAACGTCATTTAATATTTATAAATGATGATTGAATGATGTGTGATGGTTTTTTGGATGATTTACAAATCAATTGGTTGATAGTTATATATATAAATCGCTAGTTAAATATTGATTTAATTTATTATAATATTTCATATTGATATGGAATAAGTGTTATTTATGTTGATTAACATTTGTGAATGAAGGGAAACAAGTTGGAGGAATCCAACTGGATTCCTCAATAATTACATTGTTGATTTTCATTTATTGCTTTATATGATGTGATAAAATAATCTGATGTTGATTATTGTGTGTTTTGGGATGTTGAACATCATTGACCTGAAATAATTGGTATTTAAATAACATAGAATATATGGAATAGAATTCGAGTTTAAAAGGGGAATATATTTTTAAATAGAATTGAATTTCGAATGGACTAAAGTACAATAACTTGTTTTAATTATAATTAAACAAGTAGTTGATTTATAAACGATATTTATAAATGAAGTTGAATTATTATTAAATTGAAAGTGTAAATTTTAGAAATTGGTTAAAAAGGGAAATAATGGAATTTGGTCTGATGTTCGGGATGAGAGTAGAATTGATATTAATCCATAAGGAATTATAATTAGAATTCGATTATGTCGAACATTATTTAAATAATTTATTTTTAGAAATTATATATTATATAATTTAGTATTTGACAAAAAAAAAATATTTGGTTTAAACTAATAATTTTAAATCGAGTATGTAATCAAGATTAAATTATAAACTAGATATAAAATTTACAAGAAGTTGACTTTGTAAATGGAATAAAATATGTGTATGAATTTATAAAATAACTTGATAAATAGTATGTGAACTTATAATAGTGTTATTAAATACAAATCAAGATTTGATTTGATAAAATGAATCGGAAGTTTTGTAAAGGAATAATATTCACTTTTTACAGTGAATAATGGTTTAAGAGCAAATGTTTGTAGATTAAATTGGTTATAAAAGGAAATTTATGAGTATTTTTAGTGATAAATTCAAACATGAATTTAGAAATTAAGTTAACCTGAAACGATGAGTTTATTCTGATGTTCAGAACGTTAACTGAATATAAAGTATTCAAAAGTGAGTTATATGTTGGATTCAATTCTATCGAATTTAGGAAAGTACAATTTACTTTCCGGTTATAATAATCTAATTAATTAATTATTTTTAAATAAAAGTTATATTTTGAAATTAAATATTTCAAAGGCCGAGATTATAATGTCATCGTTATAATCAAATATTTCTGTAAAGAAATGGGTTCGAAAACTAAATAGAGAGTTGTGTAAACAGTTTTGTAGATAAAAAATTAAGAGATGGAGTTAAGAACATTAGAAAGTAACTGGAAATTAGTTATGTTGAATAGTTACCTGAGTATCAATCCGATGTTGGTTTCGGCCTTCGGGGTTTATACTTAGGGAATTGTTCTCTTACTAGTTTACAGTTAGGGACTTAAGGTTGTGGAAGGTTAGTGATGCGTAAATGAGAAATGGAAATGTTTTCCAAATGTAATTAGTGTATATTTTCTAATATCGAAAATAAGGAATTATGGATATGGAAATGTTTTTCCGCGAATCGTTAGAGACTAAACGAGTTTAAGATATATGGAAAATAGGAGATTAAGGAATGAATAAACTAATGATAAATTAATTTAAAGGGGCTAAATGTTGATTACTGATTGATCGGTGTAATTTCCATTTGGAAATAAGATCGTTGTTTGTTTGTATGTTTTCCTTTGATAGTTAAATAAATGATTGTCAAGATTTTGACAAATTTTCTGTTGTCAATATGGAGAGATCGGGGTCAGATTTATTATCTGAAAACCACTCTGTATGGCATTAACGCTGCGAATCAAACATGATTGAAGACGGAGAGTATATAAGGGTCGTTCTGCGAATCCTAGGTAGAAATTGCCTAAGACGGATTTACAGAATAGTGCCTTTCGTTTGTCCAGTTCTAGGACAACGTGTATGGACGAATGTCTAACAGAGTATATCTTATAGATTGCATAAATTGATCGCTTCAAACATAATTACGTTGGTGGTGGAGAAATTCGTTTCTCTTAGCTTTATACCCGTGGTATTTTTGGGGAATTTAATTTGTGATTTGGCGAGTATGACGATGTGACATTCAGAGTAAATGAAGGTATGATTTGTCAAGATATGTTTCGACTTCAAGCCTCATCAACCGGGAAATGATAGAAATCAGGCAGGTGGCATGACTAAGTAGGTCATACCCAATTATGGTATATTATCACCATCTAGAAAATATTCATATTTGTTACTCCTTTCGCTTCTGTATCTCCCGGGAATGGTTATGTTGGTATACCAACTGTAAGGCGATAATATATTCGGAACATTCAAGAGAAATGAATGGCCGTGTAACACCCCGTATTTTTAGTGTAAGATAATAAAATAAGAATAACTTAATTAAATATTTATAATTTAGTAAAATGGATTGCGCCATTGCGTTTGTCTTGAAATTCTGGTCAAAATCGACACTTGGTTTGTGTAAATCGGACATCGTATGAAGAACTTATTAAGGTTCAAAGTTTGTATATGCATAGGAAGAATATATATATATATATTTGGTTCAGAATTCAAAAATGGGTCCAGAAATTTGAAAATCGGTTCAAAATTCGTATTTTCAGAAGGGGGAAGATTTACCGCCGGGGGGTGTCGACCCCGGTGTCGACCCACTCAAAGGGGTGTCAATCCCCTCAAAGGGGTGTCTACCCACATGCGGCAGATTAAGGTTTTGTGATACTTTGATGATTCAGATGGCTTTTGGACAAGTCTGAGGGTCCTGGTTGCTCCATACACCTATAAATAAGACCCTAGAACTAACCCTAAGTCTAATAATTTGATGGATACGCCGGAACGCTGCCATTACTCTCTCTCTCTCCCTTCTCAAATCTATTCTGAAAATTAAAATATTAGCCTAGGAGAATTATGAATTCACATCTGGAAGAGGGAATCAACGTTAATAAAAAGATTATCATAGAAGCAAGGTAAACTTCTAAGAACCAATCTATTTAAATTCTTTCTCTTCCCCTTCTCTTTAAATGAAATGATAAATCCATGGTCGTTAGGTTGTGAATCAAATTAAAAGGAAAAGGGGAAACCATGGATGATAGAACGGATCAGATCCAAGATTTGGGAAAAGCATGAAAGGTGAGGGTTTAAAATATACTTTTTGAATAATAGTACCTTTATCGTTTGGCATTCCCTATGATGAACATATTGGAAGGTTTAATTTGAAGAAATGCATTACTGCGCTAAAATGGATAATATGTTCAATTGGTTAATATGTTGAGATGAACATTTACTTGAATGTTTAAGAAAAATGAATACCGTTGTAAAGATCCATTTTATGAACCTATGAATTGGGTAAATGATACACTATTGGAGAACTACATGTTATTTTAAATAAATTTAATTGCATGTAGAAAGACACGCGACATATATTGGGATTTGGGGCATAATTTGAAATCGGGTTTAGGAACATAACATATATTATGTTTTGAGACTTTAATTTGGAGGTGCAATCTGATATGAACATAAATGGTTGAAAATTCATACATAGGATTAGTTGAAATGTTGGAAATGTTTATATGTTATAGACTTGTTAAAAATATTGGCAATAACTACCACTGTTCATTTCACATATTGATTTGTTCCATTTATATACCAGAGCCCTTACCTATGAGAATTAGAATGATTGTATGATTATATCCATAGAATTGAATAAATGAAGATGAATATACCTAGGATTACAATTAGAAATTGTAACTGCACTTATGGCACGAGGTTAGGTTGCATTAGTGGCGGAAGTCTGCCCGGACTCGACCGGCATATCCAGCAGCCATTAATTTTGAACCTAATGTGAGTGGCCTAAGTGAAAAATTAAAAGCATGTAATGGTGCTAAGACACGAGGTTAAGTTAACTTGTGGTAGAAGTCTGCCCGGACCCGCCCGGCAAATCCAGCGTCCACAAGTGCAGGCTTAATGTGAGAGGTCTTGTGCTTATATAAATAAACATATGTGTATAACAAGATATGAATAAATGGAAATGGTGGTAATTAAATTTCTAACTCAGAAAATAAGAAAGGAAGGGATGAAATGAATTGAGTTAGTATGATAAGAAGGAAAAGTGATGTATTTCCCTAAATGACTTATTTCTGAAAACGTTGTTGCAAGTAAGCCACAATAAATAAAGAAAGTAAAGAAATTACTCGCTACCACACATTTAGATGGGAATACGTTATGAAAATAAGACATTGATTCCTTCTATCAAGCTGATAAGATGCATGAAGTGTTTTCCTTAATATAATAAGGAATATATATTATAGTGAATGAAGAATAATGGTTTACAACGGTAAATGGTTTAAGAGGGGAATGATAATAGCCTTTTATAAATAAATAACATGTTGTATAATAGGTAGACCTGTCCTAGGGACAAGTGAATATTATTAATTAGGTTATAATAAACTAGTAAGGGAATGGGATAACTGGTGAATTGAGTTAAGGGACACTTTAATTATAAATTAAGTAATCAGTAAAGGGGAAAACTTGAAACCAATTAGGAAAAGGGGGGAAATATATTGTACTTGATTATAAACTAAGTAATCTGTAAGCTTGGGAGTCTGAAACCCGTTGATAAGAATGTTTAGTCTTGTCCTAGGGATAAGAAGAAATTTTAAGATAGGTAATAATAAATGGGTAGAGAAGCTTATTAATGGGCCTTAGTTAACAGAACTTAGTTAATAAGTAATCAATGATAAGTTCTATTGACAATGTAAAATAGAATTATGATTAAATGAAAGAATGAGGAAAATTTATTACATGAAATAAGTTGTATTTAATCATAAATGGTAAGTGACATGTTAATTAGAAAACATGTGAATTGGATATACTTAATTAAATATTAAGTAAAACATGTTATTGTAATGATGAAATCAAAAAGAAGATAAAAAGGGGTTATAGATTACAAACCTTGGGCCACAATCTAGAGAATAACTTGTTGTGGGCTTATTAATAAAATTAAATGGATTAAGTTATAAGACTGAAATTAATAAGCAAGAGAACTTGGTGTAACAACCCGGAAATTTAGAACCAGTTTAAATTTTTTTTAGGAAGTTTTGCGCCTGAATTTCTGTTTTAATTAACATATTGTTTTCTTCATTTTGTTAAATTGAAACTAAATCTGTATAGTTATATCGCAATGATTTATTTTAGGCCATTGGTTTTATAAGTTTAATTTGGAGTCTAACTTATAGATCCAAGACTCTGTGTTCATTTTAATAAATAAAATTTTATCTTAAAGATTTATTTGAACTTTATGCTCAATTAGTTAAATGTTAAATTGGTGGTCCATGATTTATCTTTCCTAATTAGGTGTAAGACTAGACTGGATAGTTTATATATATATATATATATATGTATGAAATAAATTATGTCTATTTTAAATTTAGTATTGACATTAATTGTAATATTGCCATTAATTGTATTAACTTAATTAAGATATTGCTATCTAAGAATAATTATGTGTTAATTGAAATCAATGTGTTGTTTATAGAAAACTTGCATTTATCTTAAAAAGAATATTCTAATAAAATTAATTGATTTAAATTTGAAACCATGAACTAAGGAAACACATAATTTTTAGCGTGTGGATTTAGAATCCACATTTATCTGTATGCTATGTAATAGCAGTCACATTATGTTTCTTTTAATTATGTATTAATGAAACTAATGAGAATAATTTTAATATATGGAGGCTAATGAATTCAATACTGTGACATATATATTATAAGAATTGACTACTTTACCTTTTGTATTTATTAGTAGTTTTCTTATTTGTCATATTTCAAAATTGCCTATAAATTGATTCTAATTCATTCATATGGACAGAGTTATCAATTAACCATACTTGCATACTATTAACTATTATGTCACACAATCGAGAAATGAACCTATTTGCTATATATATATAAGTTTAATTTTCATATCTCAGCACTGTTTATATATTCACACAAATGGATGTATTTGATGCACCTTTACAATACCATAAATTAAGTTTCATTCAAGTTTTCAATTAAATCAATATACATGTTGTCCTTTATTTATTTCGTTTATTTATGTGATATGCCTTCTTATTACACTTACCGGCATGCTAATACGGTATAAATTTATACCATGAATAATTTTGACTAATAGCATTTATGAATCAATCAATACAAATTAAAGCAAAATATAAAAGGTTTCTTTCTCCATTTTGTGTAATTTATGTATTCAGTTAATTACTTCTTTAAAGGAAAGAAACTTAAAGTTTTTTTTCATATATATACTAGTTAGGATAAGTTTATGGTCAAAACAGAAAACCCTATTCTAAAATACGTAGCCGCCGCCCTTTACATTTTCAATGGCTGAAAATGTACAAAAACAATTCGTTAATTCCTCCTAGTCTACCACAAATTAAAATATGAAATCAAGACAAATAATCAAGAGCAAAGCAAGATCTTTCTTCCTATGGGGATGATTAAATTTCATGAAGTATTCAGCATGGAAATCAAGCTCAGCCATTAGCAGGCATTTCTAGGGCTTAAGGGAGCTTCGAGTTTCACGCTATGGTTGGGGAAGGAAGGTGACGAGCAAGGCTTCGAAGTGGCGGGGTTGGATGGTGGACTCGGTGGTCTTGGGGCGTGCGATGGGGGTAACTTGAGCGTGCGTTTTGGGTTTATTTCGAACGATCCAAGGAGAAGGACGAAGACGGCCGGTGTTCCCTTCACTAATCAATAATTCGATAAATTGGTGAGATTTCTATTTTATAATATAAAATAAATTATTATTGAAATGTGAAATTTTATTTATTTCATATAAAGTTCATGCTGATGTTGTGTGTATGTTTATTCAGTGTTCGTTATGATTGTGATGAATTATTGAATTGATTGGGGTGTCTCATATTTGTCAGAATATGATTGTTGAAATTAATGGTATCATGTTTGTTAAAATTAGATTAACGATAAAATTCGCTTTTATCGTTAACATGAATCTATTTTTTGTCATTAGAATTGTAAAACATGTAAGTGGACAAAAGATTTCCTTTTTATATTTTCATTATAATTACAAGGAAATTATAGCTGAAGAAAAGGAAAACAAATATAAACTAATTCTTTTGCTTGTCATTAGAGTTATAGAAATTGTATGCGATTACAATACTCTTTTATTTGTAATATAATAACATCACTTTGCTATAGATGTTACCTTAGAATGAAAAGGTCAATTTTGAAAGAAAAAAAAAGTTTAGATATATTTAAAATGTCATTTTATTAGAAATGTGATATTAGGTAAGAAATAACATTTTGTATAAATTGTTGCCTTAGTATAAAGAAAACACTCCTTGTTATAAAATGTTGCACTATAAAAGAAATAACAATTTTTGTTAGGAAATGAACATAGGAAAGTATGAAAAACAAAATCACTTATTTTGTTGAATAGGAAATTGTCATGTTAGTACCACCTTGAATAGTAAATGCTATTTATTAGGAAATGTAATGTTATATAGTAAATGACATTTATTAAGAAGTGAAATGTCATATTGGAAATGCCATTTACTAAGAAAGGCTTACACATAAAATATTACTTTATGTGACACTAGAATTAAAATAAATATCCCATGTTTGTTAAGATAATTAGAAAATAGAGGATCGTGTTTATTTTAGAAGTGACCAATAAAAATGTTAATTAGAATGAGAATTACATTTTTATTAGAAAATGTTAATTAGAATGTTATTAAAACAAGGATATCACTAGATTAAAGTGTTATTAAATTAGATTGTTATTGAAACTAGAACGTCACTAGATTAAAATGGTCTTTAGAATACATAGTATTATGTATGTAATTAAAACTCTCTTATATATATCATTAGAGTTCAATGGAAAGGATAATTTCAAATAATATGTTTTGGAAAAATTAATTATAATTATAAATTATAATTGTGCTTGGACCCGAGGTTAGGTTACATTTGTGGTGGAAGTCTGGCCGGACCCGACCGGCATATCCAGCAGCCACAAATGTTGGGCCTAATGTGAGAGGTCCAAGTGCGCAAATACAAATTGGGCCAAGACACGAGGTTAAGCCCAACTTGTGGGATAAGTCTGCTCGGAACCAACCGGCCTATCAAGGCTCCACAAGTTGCAGGCCTAATGTGAGAGGTCTGGCCCATATTAAAATATAAATGGTTAAATAGGAAATGGACATTATTTACACCTAGAAATTGACATTATTTTCACACCGTTATGTGTTAATAATGACATGAATATTTTCACCTCCAAGTTTGTTATAAAAGAAAGTTACATTTTTAATATAATAAGATAAAGATTAGAAAGGTTTTACATTTTCTTAATGTAAATGAGGATTAGAAGAAAACATCATTTTTTTATGTACTTACGTAAGAGAATATAAAATTTACATTTATCATGTAAATTAAGATAAAGGAGGAATTACATCTCATGTAATCAAGTTAGAATAGAAAGAAGTTTACATTTTTAATGTGAATAAAAATTATAGAAATAATTTACATTTTTAATGTAAATAAGATTAAAAAGAAAAGTTTACATTTTAATGTGAATTAAAATTATAGAAATGAAATGTATATTTTTATCAGTCACTTAGATGCGATAAACAAATAGAATAAAAGTTATATATTTTTATCGTCATTTTAGAGGCGGTAAAAAGAGGTTACATTTTTCAATGTAAGTAAAATGAAAATAGGAAATTACATTTTTTAATGTAATTAGAGAAATATAGAAACTTACATTTTTCAATGTAAATAAGGATGAAATAGAAGTTATATTTTTAAAGAATTTACATTTCAATGTAAACAAAAGAAATAAAATATTACATTTTCAATGTAATTAAAGAATGTAAATAGAATATGAAATGGCAATTTACATTTGCTTATGTAAATAAAAAGAATTATTTTTGATGACACTTTCATTTATATTCTCATGTAAATAGGATATGTAGAAGTGATAGATAACATTTATTTACATTTAGGTAAATAAATAAGAATAAGGAAAAGTTAACTTATTTACATATGGTGTAAATAAATAAGAAAAAGAAATGTTTTTAAATGACATTTTCTATGCATTAAATGAATTGAAAGTTACTTTTTAGTCGTTTATTAACAAATAAAATGAGGGAAGGGAATTGAAATGTTCATATAACAAGATATCTTGATATAAACATGTCACATTACATCATTGTATGATAGGAACATGATTGTGCGCTGTTTGTTTGGTTGATTCGTTGCCCTTATATGTTAATGACTACATGGAATGATTTATATCTATTTTTATCAAAATAAAAATAGTGATAAATAATAACGTTATGAAATAATTTAAATGATAATTATGCGAGGATTATTTGGAAAGTCCGAGTTTACTCTCATTCCAAATAATGATACGACGTTCGAAGAATGGAAGACGGCGATTGAAGACCGACGATCTTCACATCGAATTGGTAACTAGTGTTGAGGCCCTTGATTGATTTGCTCCCAAGACGGGGCTAAGATGGTAGTTATCCGGACGTAGTGTTGATTTGTACGGATTTGGCTTTCGCTCAGACCTAGAGCATAAGCTTATAAATGGAATGTGTGTCTGACGTTAAATTTTATTCTATGTAAATTGATTTCTATTAATATACAACCGTTGGTGGCGGAGAATTTATTCTCTTGCTCAACACCCTTAGTGGTTGTGTATTAATAGTTATCAATCGCATGGCGTGAATTGTCAACGTGGCATGCTAAGATGAAGATGATCAAGGCTTTGTTGAAAAGCAGGCCTTGTGGTTATAACGTTACTTCGCGAGCCTCACAACCCGGTTGAGTCTAAAACGGGAGAAGGGAACGCTGGGAGAGCAACACGTTTCTTTCTAGCTAGAAGTGGTGTCGGTGCTTAAACTGGCTGATATTTACTTATGTGGATGATGGAATGTGGCACGCCTCGGATGATAGGTCCTATAGGATCGGGAAACGTGTGTTCAGGAATAACTAATCCATGAAGCTGTATGTGTGGACCGACCCTGCAGCTATCCAATGGTTCACTGCGGGGGATCCTGAGGCATTAGCTAAAGTGTCTCTAATCGGCAAGGAGCTCCTCCCTAGCCTTGACTCATGATGGAAACCCAATTTCCAATACGACCATGCGGTTTTGATTGTTGAACTAGTATGGCGACGGAGTAGGATGGGGTACTATGCCATCTATGATTCATACATTATGATTGAAATTGTTTTTGAAACATATATACACTAATAATAATATCAAATCCGTTTTTATCATATCAAGCATCTTTTAACCATTATAAGGTAAAACCCTATCCTCCAGTTTGCGTTGCATTGTGTGATGGGACTTGGGTCTTATAATGGTTTCATTTTTCTAAAAAGCATTGCGTTGTTTAACGATTTACTTTAATTTATGCACCGGCAATCCATTGGAGTAAACCCGTTCCACGTTAGCGGCGTGGTCCTTGGATTTGCCTTATTAATGTTAGTTAAATTAGTTTAGAATACTCACACCAGTCCCATGACTGACCCGTTGTTTGTTTCCACCTTTACAAACTCGGGTGCCCTCTTCTCCACACGGGCAGTCGAGTAGTTTGTCTACAGGTTCTTATCTCAAGCAGGATTCTAGATTGAAGCCTAAAGCTGTGTCCAGAGCATCGAAGTCTTCCGCTATTTATTGTGTTTAATTTATTGTAATTTATCTTCCGCCGTAATTTTATTCAATATGCTCTGATATGTTATGTACTCTGATGTAACACTATTGTAATGTTTATAAAAGTCTGTTGTTATTATTCTGATGTTGTTGTATTCCCAAAGTTAAAGTATTCGTGGATTTCCAACTTTTTGGGTTAGACTTGTGTGGTTTATGGTCGATCCAAAGAGCGGGAAATTACGGGTCTTTACAGTTGGTATCAGAGCTCTGGTTTGCTCAAAATTTTGGGATACAACTCATTAGAACTATACAAAAGACTCATCAGAGATTGGATTAGTAATATCCCATAAGAATACTCATTAGAGATAGGATCAGCAGTATCCTAGAATGAGAAAACTCATTGGAGATGGGGTTAGTAATGCCCTAGAATGAGTTGAGAGTAACAAGCCTATAATATACGTATTTGTAATTATAATCTATTTTAGAAAATATGATTTTTTAAAAGTTAATCAACTAATAAAATTATTAAATGAATAAAAAAGAATAAAAAAATTTAGTAGGATAATTAAAAACTTTTAGTTCCGTTCCTTTTCGAGGATGAAAAGATTTTAAGTGTGGGAGATTGTAACAACCCGGAAACTTAGAACCAGTTTAAAATTTTATTAGGAAGTTTTGCACCTGAATTTCTGTTTCAATTAACATATTGTTTTCTTCATTTTGTAAAATTGAAACTAAATCTGTATAAGTTATATCGCAATGATTTATTTTATACCATTGGTTTTATAAGTTTAATTTGGAGTCTAACTTATAGATCCAAGATTATGTGTTCATTTTAATAAATAAAATTTTATCTTAAAGATTTTTTTGAACTTTATGCTCAATTAGTTAAATGTTAAATTGGTGGTCCATGTTTTATCTTTCCTAATTAAGTGTAACACTAAACTAGATAGTTTATATATATATGTTATATTTTTATATATATATATATTAATTTGATTTAACATTGAACCTATTAAAAGTATGTATGAAATAAATTATGCCTATTTTAAATTTAGTATTGACATTAATTGTAATATTGCCATTAATTGTATTAACTTAATTAAGATATTGCTATCTAAGAATAATTATGTGTTAATTGAAATCAATGCGTTGCTTATAGAAAACTTGCATTTATCTTAAAAAGAATATTCTAATAAAATTAATTGATTTAAATTTGAAACCATGAACTAAGGAAACACATGATGTTTAGCGTGTGGATTTAGAATCCACATTTATTTGTATGCTATGTAATAGCAGTCACATTATGTTTCTTTTAATTGTGTATTAATGAAACTAATGAAAATAATTTTAATATATGGAGGCTAATGAATTTAATACTGTGACATATATATTATAAGAATTGACTGTTTTACCTCTTGTGTTTATTAGTAGTTTTCCTATTTGTCATATTTCAAAATTGCCTATAAATTGATTCTAATTCATTCATATGTACAGAGTTATCAATTAACCATACTTGCATACTATTAACTATTATGTCACACAATCGAGGAATAAACCTACTTGCTATATATATATATATATATATATATATATATATATATATATATATCCATATCTCAGCACTGTTTATATATTCACACAAATGGATGTATTTGATGCACCTTTATAATACCATAAATTAAGTTTCATTCAAGTTTTTAATTAAATCAATATACATGTTGTCCTTTATTTATTTCGTTTACTTATGTGATATGCCTTCTTATTACACTTACCTACATGCTAATATGGTATCAACTTATACCATGAATAATTTTGGTTAACAACATTAATGAATCAATCAATACAAGTTAAAGCAAAATATAAAAGGTTTCTTTCTCCATTTTGTGTAATTTATGTATTCAGTTAATTACTTCTTTAAGGGAAAGAAACTTAAAGTTTTTTTTTTCATATATATACTAGTTAGGATAAGCATATGGTCAAAACACAAAACCCTATTCTAAAATACGTAGCCGCCGCCCTTTACATTTTCAATGGCTGAAAACGCACAAAAACAATTCGTTAATTCCTCCTAGTCTACCACAAATTAAAATATGAAATCAAGACAAATAATCAAGAGCAAAGCAAGATCTTTCTTCCTACCGGGATGATTAAATTTCATAAAGTATTCAGCATGGAAATCAAGCTCAGCCGTTAGACGGCGTTTTTAGGGCTCAAGGGAGCTTCGAGTTTCACGCTATGGTGGGGGAAGAAAGGCGACGAGCAAGGCTTCGAAGTGGCGGGGTTGGATGGTGGACTTGGTGGTCTTGGGGCGTGCGATGGGGGTAACTTGAGCGTGCATTTTGGGTTTATTTCAAATGATCCAAGGAGAAGGACGAAGACGGCATGTGTTTCCTTCACTAATCAATAATTCGATAAATTGGTGAGATTTCTATTTTATAATATGAAATAAATTATTATTGAAATGTGAAATTTTATTTATTTCATATAAAGTTCATGCTGATGTTGTGTGTATGTTTATTCAGTGTTCATTATGATTGTGATGAATTATTGAATTGATTGGTGTGTCTCATATTTGTCAGAATATGATTGTTGAAATTAATGGTATCATGTTTGTTAAAATTAGATTAACGATAAAATTCACTTTTGTCGTTAACATGAAGCTATTGTTTGTCATTGGAATTGTAAAACATGTAAGTGGACAAAAGATTTCCTTTATATATTATCATTATAATTACAAGGAAATGATAGCTGAAGAAAAGGAAAACAAATATAAAATAATTCTTTTGCTTGTCATTAGATTTATAGAAATTGTATGCGATTACAATACTCTTTTATTTGTAATATAATAACATCACTTTGCTATAGATGTAACCTTAAAATGAAAAAGTCAATTTTGGAAAGAAAAAAAAGTTTAGATATATTTAAAATGTCATTTCATTAGAAATGTGATATTAGGTAAGAAATAACATTTTGTATAAAATGTTGCCTTAGTATAAAGAAAACACTCCTTGTTATAAAATGTTGCACTATAAAAGAAATAACAATTTTTGTTAGGAAATGAACATAGGAAAGTATGAAAAACAAAATCACTTATTTTGTTGAATAGGAAATTATCATGTTAGTACCACCTTGAATAGTAAATGCTATTTATTAGGAAATGTAATGTTATATAGTAAATGGCATTTATTAAGAAGTGAAATGTCATATTGGAAATGCCATTTACTAAGAAAGGTTTACACGTAAAATATTACTTTATGTGACACTAGAATTAAAATAAATTTCCCATATTTGTTAAGATAATTAGAAAATAGAGGATCGTGTTTATTTTAGAAGTGACCAAAGAAAATGTTAATTAGAATGAGAATTACATTTTTATTAGAAAATGTTAATTAGAATGTTATTAAATCAAGGATATCACTAGATTAAAGTGTCATTAAATTAGAATGTTATTAAAATTAGAACGTCACTAGATTAAAATGGTCTTTAGAATACATAGTATTATGTATGTAAATAAAACTCTCTTATATATGTCATTAGAGTTCAATGGAAAGTATAATTTCAAATAATATGTTTTGGTAAAATTAATTATAATTATAAATTATAATTGTGCTTGGACAAGAGGTTAGGTTACATTTGTGGTGGAAGTCTGCCCGGACCCGACCGGCATATCCAGCAGTCACAAATGTTGGGCCTAATGTGAGAGGTCCAAGTGCGCAAATACAAATTGGGCCAAGACACGAGGTTAAGCCCAACTTGTGGGATAAGTCTGCCCAGAACCAACCGCCCTTTCTAGCATCCACAAGTTGCAGGCCTAATGTGAAAGGTCTGTCCCATATTAAAATATAAATGGTTAAATAGGAAATGGACATTATTTACACCTAGAAATTGACATTATTTTCACACCGTTATGTGTTAACAATGACATGAATATTTTTACCTCCAAGTTTGTTATAAAAGAAAGTTACATTTTTAATATAATAAGATAAAGATTAGAAAGGTTTTACATTTTCTTAATGTAAATGAGGATTAGAAGGAAACTTCATATTTTTATGTAATTACATAAGAGAATATAAAATTTACATTTATCATGTAAATTAAGATAAAGGAGGAATTACATCTCATGTAATCAAGTTAGAATAGAAAGTAGTTTACATTTTTAATGTGAATAAAAATTATAGAAATAATTTACATTTCTAATGTAAACTAGATTAAAAAGAAAAGTTTACATTTTAATGCGAATAAAAATTATAGAAATGAAATGTATATTTTTATCAGTCACTTTAGATGCGATAAACGAATAGAATAAAAATTATATATTTTTATCGTCATTTTAGAGGCGGTAAAAAGAAGTTACATTTTTCAATGTAAGTAAAATGAAAATAGGAAATTACATTTTTTTATGTAATTAGAGAAATATAGAAACTTACATTTTTCAATGTAAATAAGGATGAAATAGAAGTTATATTTTAAAAAAAAATACATTTTTCAGTGTAAACAAAAGATTTTTTTTTTACATTTTCAATGTAATTAAAGAATGTAAATAGAATATGAAATAGAAATTTACATTTGCTTATGTAAATAAAAAGAATTATTTTAGATGACACTTTCATTTACATTCTCATGTAAATAGGATATGTAGAAGTGATAGATAATATTTATTTACATTTAGGTAAATAAATAAGAATAAGGAAAAGTTAACTTATTTACATACGATGTAAATAAATAAGAAAAAGAAATGTTTTTAAATGACATTTTCTATGCATTAAATGAATTGAAAGTTACATTTTAGTTGTTGTTTATTAACAAATAAAATGAGGGAAGGGAATTGAACTATTCATATAACATGATATCTTGATATAAACATGTCACATTACATCATTGTATGATAGGAACATGATTGTGCGCTATTTGTTTGGTTGATTCGTTGCCCTTATATGTTAATGACTACATGGAATGATTTGTATCTATTTTTATCAAAATAAAAATAGTGATAAATAATAACGTTATGAAACAATTTAAATGATAATTATGTGGGGATTATTTGGAAAGTCCGAGTTTACTCTCATTCCAAATAATGATACGACGTTCGAAGAATGGAAGACGGCAATTGAAGACCGACGATCTTCACATCGAATGGGTAACTAGTGTTGAGGCCCTTGATTGATTTGCTCTCAAGACGGGGCTAAGATGGTAGTTATCGGTACGTAATGTTGATTTGTACGGATTTGGCTTTCGCTCAGACCTAGAGCATAAACTTATAAATGGAATGTGTGTCTAACGTTGAATTTTGTTCTATGTAAATTGATTTCTATTAATATACAACCGTTGGTGGCGGAGAATTTATTCTCTTGCTCGACACCCATAGTGGTTGTGTATTAATAGTTATCAATCGCATGGCGTGAATTGTCAACGTTACTTCGCGAGCCTCACAACCCGGTTGAGTCTAAAACGGGTGAAGGGAACGCAAGGAGAGCAGCACGTTTCTTTCTAGCTAGAAGTGGTGTCGGTGCTTAAACTGGCTGATATATACTTATGTGGATGATGGAATGTGGCGCACCTCGGATGATAGGTCCTATAGGATCGGGAAACGTGTGTTCAGGAATAACTAATCCACGAAGCTGTATGTGTGGACCGGCCCTGCAGCTATCCTAGGGTTCACTGCGGGGGATCCTGAGGCATTAGCTAGAGTGTCTCGAATCGGTATGGAGCTCCTCCCTAGCCTTGACTCATGATGGAAACCCAATTTGCAATACGACCATGCGGTTATGATTGTAGAACTATTATGGCGACATAGTAGGATGGGGTACTATGCCGTCTATGATTCATACATTATGATTGAAATTGTTTTTGAAACATATATACACTAATAATAATATCAAATCCGTTTTTATCATATCAAGCATCTTTGACCATTATAAGGTAAAACCCTATCCTCCGGTTTGCGTTGCATTGTGTGATGGGACTTGGGTCTTATGATGTTTTCATTTTTCTAAAAAGCATTGCGTTGTTTAACGATTTACTTTAATTTATGCACCGGCAATCCATTGGAGTAAACCCGTTCCGCGTTAGCGGCGTGGTCCTAGGATTTGCCTTATTACTATTAGTTAAATTAGTTTAGAATACTCACACCAGTCCCATGACTGACCCGTTGTTTGTTTCCACCTTTACAAACTCGGGTGCCCTCTTCTCCACATGGGCAGTCGAGAAGTTTGTCTACAGGTTCTTATCTCAAGCAGTATTCTGGATTGAACCCTAAATCTGTGTCCAGAGCATCGAAGTCTTCCGCTGTTTATTGTATTTAATTTATTGTAATTTATCTTCCGCTGTAATTTTATTCAATATACTCTGATATGTTCTGTACTCTGATGTAACATTATTGTAATGTTTATAAAAGTCTGCTGTTATTATTCTGATGTTGTTGTATTCCCAAAGTTAAAGTATTCGTGGATTTCCAACTTTTTGGGTCTAACTTGTGTGGTTTATGGTCGATCCAAAGAGCGGGAATTTATGGGTTTTTACACTTGGTAATTTGAATAAGAATTCAAGATAAATTGGAATAACAAAGTTAACTGGAAACTTGATGAGGTGAGACAAGTGCATAAAAGAATGTTTAGACAAAGGGTCTAACAATATGCTAAAGTAAGGCGCTTAGAACAGTCCATACGGTTGAGGGTGAATAACCCAATAGGGTAGATCATCAAAGTGTTATAAGGCACGAGGAGAGCGCACATTCATCTGATTGTTCAGACTGCTCCAAAGGAATGGAAGGGGAAGCACGCAGCTTCCTGATGTACGTAAGGTGCTCCTTGTAGTCCTCTATGTGGCGGTAGATGTCTTAGGCTGTGTCCGCAGAGGTTGGGTCTATGCATAACTACTAGGTGGGTGTTCCTTGACTACAGATGTAGCTATGCAGTTAGAATGCTGTGACGAGGCGACACCTGGGTGGTTCAGAGGTTGCCTCACGAGGAGGCAAAGGGTCAGGACCAACAAGGATAGTAGACCATCGGACACCCGTCATCGGCATCTAATGGGATGCGGAAAGACTGGAGCTATACCCAAGGTACCATTTCACCCTTCACTATGGGGTAAGGGTTTGAGGTCAGACGACACACAGATGTTTAGAATGTTTGCATAGGGGCAGTCACTTAGCTCTGGTAGTCTTTACTAGTTGAGGGAGGGGCCGAGGTGGGGCCATAGCTACCACGAAAACAGACCCTAGGTATATCTGTATATAGAGGCTCTTTAAAGACGGGCCTGTACATATATGGAAAAGCTCGCGACCGAGTTCTGTGCTTCTTGTATCACCCTGCCAGGGAATCGGTGCAAATTAGAGGACATGTGATTGAGGCATCGAGCTACAATTGAAGATACATATGGTGGACAGTCTAGATACATGCATGTCGGCTCTGAGTGGTGTATCGTAGACTTGAGGGCATTACTCCGGTATGGAGTTTGATTTGAACAAAGGTAGTTGTCGGTACGTTTACATAGCATAGTAACGATAGATATATGTGGAACGTAATATTGATATCCGTAGGTCACTACGACGTAGGATGAGGGACTGCGTATATTTCGATGGTGTTACGGTGGGGTACCATGGGGTGTACCTCAATATTGGGGATAGTTACATATATACTGTATTAGGTTAATCCACTGGAGTAAATGGGTGTGACATGTGTGTAACCCTTGAGTGTTGTTATCCCAAATAACCTAACAAATAAGAAAATATGATTGAATGTTATATGTTGGATTATCCAAAGTGTATAGTTTAAATCCAGTCACTGGAACTTGTGTTCTGACCCCCTCCCCATAACATACTCACAGGTTAGATTTGTGGCAGAGACATGATAGCTTCGGATACTGGTTAGGAAGTATAAATAATACGGTAAGGCTATGTTTTGATTATACTATATTTTATCCATTCCGCTGTGAGATATTTTATGAGCTCTGACATGTTTCATGCCCCTGTCTTTTCTGCAGGATACCACAGCAAACCAATCCGAGTTTCTATAGACTGGAATTTAAAAAAAAAATCGGTCTATTGGAATTCGAGTTGTCACATCTGGTATCAGAGCCTAGGTTTAGGATTCCTATATAAATAGTGAGTGAACGTATTTGTATTTTCAAAAATATAAATATATTATATATATACCTAGATCCATAGAGGAACCCACTAAATAGAAAGAATATAACGTGGTAAGAAACGCGATGTTTGTTTTGTACACTAAAGGGATGAATATGAGACCCTTAGGTAATTTGGGTGGAAAGTGTACAATGTATTTCTGTATAGAAGGAAAGTGAATCCCATATGATTAGTATTTCGAGTTAGTGGGTTTGGCAGTAAAACCTTATAGATTGGAAAAGGTTAAAAAGAGAAAAATGGATTAGGAATATATATAGTTGGGAGAAGTGACCTTGGGGAGTGTCTAGGAAAGCCTAGAAGAAAATTGGAAACCCACTTTGAGTCTAACCCCATTATTAACTTTTAAGAAATTGAGATTATAAAACTTTTGAGAAAATGGTTTATGGCGTTTTCAAGTTTTAATCTTAAAAGTTATAGTTTTAAATATGTAAAGTATACATATCGAGTTTTGAAGAAAATAGGGTATATTTAGCACATAGTGATTTCTTGTGAATAGTTTGACTAAAGTAAAATTCTCTTAATCAAAGGTGCATATTATAGAGCAAGTATAGCTTGCTAGTTTTCTTGTAATATTTCATGGAAGAATTTTTAATAAAGAAAGGTTTTAAATCTCTATTCTTATGACAACCCTTTTTGATAAATTGTTTTAAGATAATTTTGTGGGTGGACAAAACAGGTTGTAGAAAATAAGAATAGAGTGGATGTTGGCACCTTGTAGTAGGAGACTAAACCGACCTTATAGGTAAGAACAAGTCATAAACCCGATGGATAAAATAGTTGTCCGTATCTACTCCAGTTTTGTGATTTGAAAAAAAAATGATGATTTACATTTTTAAGATGACATGTTTTTACGGTTTGGCAAAAGAAAGTTTTCATGATCAAAATAAAGTTTTGACACTTTTAAATTTTGGAAGAAAAAGGGCCAAACCATGTTTTTAAAAGTACGGAGTACGTTAGGATTAGTGCCTAGGAAAGACGGGAAAAGTTTTGAGGATATAAAGTAAATAGCGAGAATTATCTTGGAATAATAGTGAGTTCCCGTAGAAGTCGTAAGCATTGGAAAGCCTAGGATGTTGATTGAAATAATTGTTGGAACACAGCTAGGACAAGTAATAACTACTAGATAGAAAAGGGTAAGTAAGTGTTTAGATCCCATTGCTAATTTTCATCTTTGGGGTAAATCCCGTTATCGTATTTCTGTTAGGATCGTTCCGTTTATTTTGTTGGGTAATTAGGGTAACACCTAAACGTGTCGTAGATCCCATAGTTTGGACTTTTCTGTCTGAGGGGAGGACATAGTCCCAAGATTTTTGGCCCTTAGTAGTAGCTATGTAGGGTGTTTGTTCTCTTGTTTTAGTTGGAAGACTAGAGGCTTATATAAATTTAATCTAAGATCAGATAATTAAATAAGCTAAGAAAAGAGAAAATGTACAATTGAAAAGGAAACAGAAAATTCAGTAAAGCAACAAAAATGGAAAATTATGAGAAAGGATGAATAAGAATTAGATTTTCCACCTTTTTGTAACATAAGAAATCGAATGTAGAAAATTAGATTTTTCTGAAATTCTAAAAACAAAGTTGGTTGGTAGGATTATGGATGCAACAATTTGGATGAACTATGCTCTTACTCAGTAAGAGTGTGGGAAAATTTAGATGAAAAAGCATTTTGATTTTCAAAATATTGCACTCATGTAGAACTGCCAATATACTTAAGATGTGAGCATCATATTTTAAAAGCATTTTTGAAAAGCTTGCATACATATAGGAGGTACCGATTAGGCATGCATGCATTACTATGTTGTACTTCACTTTGCACAAGTGCACAATCTTTGCAAAAATTGGATGCACACATGATGGATGTATTTTATGCGAGGGGTAAGTTTATTTTACCCTTATCAAATTTCGGGGACAAATTTCCTAAGGGTGGGAGAATGTAACACCCCGTATTTTTAGTGTAAGATAATAAAATAAGAATAACTTAATTAAATATTCATAATTTAGTAAAATGGACTACGCCATTACGTCCGTCTCGAAATTCTGGTCAAAATCGACACTTGGTTTGCGTAAATCGGACAACGTATGAAGAACTTATTAAGGTTCGAAGTTTGTATACGCATAGGAAGAATATATATGTTTGGTTCAGAATTCAAAAATGGGTCCAGAAATTCGAAAATCGGTTCAAAATTCGAATTTTCAGAAGGAGCAGATTTCCCGCCATGGGGTGTTGACCCCCCTAAGGGGCGTCGACCCACTCAAAGGGGCGTCGACCCCCTCAAAGGGGTGTCTACCCACCATGGCGGCTTTTGGCAGATTAGGATTTTGTGATATTTTGACGATTCAGATGGCTTTTGGGCAAATTTGAGTGTCCTGGTTGCTCCATGCACCTATAAATAAGTCCCTAGACCTAACCCTAAGCCTCATAATTCGATGGTTATGCCGGAACACTGCCATTACTCTCTCTCTCTCTCTCCCTTCTCGAATCTATTCTGAAAATTAAAAATGTTAGCCTAGGAGAATAATGAATTCATATCTGGAAGAGGGAATCAACGTTAATACAAGTATTATTAAATCATAGAAGCAAGGTAAGCTTCTAAGAACCAATCTATTTAAATTCTTTCTCTTTCCGTTCTCTTTTCATGAAATGATAAATCCATGGTCGTTAGGTTGTGAATCAAACTAAAACGAAAACGGGAAACCATGAATGATAGAACGGATCAGACCAAGATTTGGGAAAGCATGAAAGGTGAGTAGGTTTAAAATATACTTTTTGAATAATAGTACCTCTATCATTTGGCATTCCTCATAATGAACATATTGGAAGGTTTAATTTGAAGAAATGCATTACTACGCTAAAAATGGATAATATGTTCAATTGGTTAATACGTTGAGATGAACATTTACTTGAATGTTTAAGAAAAATGAATACCGTTGTATAGATCTATTTTATGAACCTATGAATTGGGTAAATGATACACTATTGGAGAACTACATGTTATTTTAATTAAAGTTAACTACACGTAGAAAGACACGCGACATATATTGGGATTTGGGGTATAATTTGAAATGGGATTTTGGAACATAACATATATTATGTTCTGAGACTTTAATTTGGAGGCGCAATCTGATATGAACATAAATGGTTGAAAATTCATACATAAGATTGGCTGAAATGTTGGAAATGTTTATATGTTATAGACTTGTTAAAAATATTGGCAGTAACTACCACTGTTCATATCACATATTGAATTGTTCCATTTATATACCAGAGCCCTTACCTCTGTGAATTAGAATGATTGTATGGTTATATACATAGAATTGAATAAATGAAGATGAATATGCCTAGGATTACAATTAGAAATTGTAACTGCACTTATGGCATGAGAATAGGTTGCATTAGTGGCGGAAGTCTGCCCGGACCCGACCGGCATATCCAGCAGCCATTAATGTTGAACCTAATGTGCGAGGACTAAGTGAAAAATTAAAAACATGTAATGGTGCTAAGACACGAGGTTAAGTCAACTTGTAGTAGAAGTCTGCCCGGACCCGCTGGGCAAATCCAGCGTCCACAAGTGTAGGCTTAACGTGAGAGGTTTGGTGCTTATATATATAAATATATGTGACGGCCTGCCCCGCACCAGCCGACATTTCCAAAGAAACGGGCTGTGCCGATTTCCAACCAGCACGGAACGGTCGCCAAAGAAAGAAAAAGAAAGGAATTTGAGCTAATAAGGAACCTGTAGAATTTCTCACAGCGCAAGGAACAAAATATAATAATAACATAAATTTGACATAAAACAGGCGAGACAGTGCATAAGCTGAAAACTAATCCATCATAGGAGCGGAAATCCAAAGATATAACTTATGATCCAACGACATTATTACAACTTCAAAATACTGTCTCTAAAGCAAAAGAAAGAAAAGGTATGCTACTAATGCCCAAAGCAGCGACCATCAACAACACGGGGAGAATATCTATATATATCATACGTGGAAGCCTCATGCTCGTCTCCGGTACAGCTACTCGTGCATACCGCCTAACCTGTCTCTAGTCTGCTCGTTTAACAGCACCCAGAGTAATAAGAAGAGACATAAAACTCTGGGTCAGACACAAGTCTGGTATGAGTGATAAGCAGCAAAACAGAACAATAACAGGTATAATAAACCATACCTGAACCTGCAACCAAAGAGTTAGCACAACATACCGTACAATACTCTAGGGTGCCTCTAACCATAAGGTGTAAAGATACAGGGAGGGGTGTATATGTCACAGTGATGTCAAACAATCAAGCCTAGCGGCCATCCTCACATCTCTCGCTTAGTGCGTAAAGCTTACGATATCCACCACTTTGACCACCCTATTCCTTACTACGATAACTCTGCTCCATGGAGTCTTAATGACACCACTGCACTGATCCATAGCCACTAATCCTTTGCTATGTCCACTCTGCCCCATGGAGTCATGATGGCTCCACTGCACTGGCTCATAGCCATGCTACGATCACTCTGCCCCATGAAGTCATGACAACTTCACTGCACTGATCCGTTGCCAATATATGTTTTTCAGTGGTGAGTCAAAGCTATAGACGTCGATAACCCCTTATCACCCGTCCCGCAGCAAAGCCCAACTCATGAAGTTAACCAGTTGGTTCCCAACTAGATCCTAAGTACAAAATTCCTACTTGGACTATCTTTGCATCTCGGGTTTTGGTCTCCTCCGGATCGGTTCGGTCCTTCTCCTTGTCCTCGGTTCGGTTCGGTCGTGATGCTCATCTGGTACGGGTCGTGATACCCCATTCGGTTCGGATCATGATCAACCACCTTGTTCGAGTCGTGACATGTCTCCCTGATCGGATCAGTTCGTCCATGTCAACTCCTCCGGTTCGGATCGTGGACACCCATTGGGTTCGGGTCGTGACACATGGACCAGCTCGTGGCTCCTCCTCTTGGTTCGGTTGGGTGTGCTCTATTCGGGTTGGATCGGAGTGCTTCGATTCGGAGAAGGCAACCAGATCGTGCTCTTTCCCCTTGGTCACCAGTTCAGGTTGAGAGCTTCAGGTGTGAGCAGTCCTCCAGCTTGTGGTACTCATATTCCCGATCGGGTCAGTTCGGATAGGCGGGGATATCCGATCCGGTCCTCTACATATTTCCTGCAACTTTCCAACGACTGTTTTTACGCCATACGAAGGCGTTTTCGACCATTCTAATTGTTCTAATCAATAACAAGGCATACCATACAGTCATAGCAACATATAGAATTGACCACAAACACTAAAACAATAATTTGATAGGTTTAAACGGATCAAACATAGCCAAAACCCCATATTTTCCCTTAATCATGTTTAAACAAATCTAATTATAGGATTAGCAAAACTTAACCAAACTAACCAAATTTTCTAATAGAGGCCTAAAACAATATTTCGAAATTTATAAATATTTTCCCAGATTTTTAACATGCATAATTTCGTTAATTAACACTAATCACCCTAACTAACTATAATTAGTGTAAAAACAGTGCTAATCACTCACCTTAGCCACAATAAAATACCAAATCTGAAATTATCCTCCGTTTGGCGCTGTTCCCAAGAATACACAGCAGTTCCGACCTTGATTTGGTGCTATTTCCCTTTGATTTGATGTTTCTAAGCTTAATCCTTGATTAGAGAGTGAATTGGGATGAAATTTGAAGGTGGAGGCCATTGTTAGGGTTCCTAGAAGGTAAATGGTGGCTAGAAAACTGAAATGAAATGAAAACCTAACTCATCTCAGCCTCCCCATAACCCTAATCCCGAAATGGGTTATGAGCCCATTCACTAATCGCCTTATTTGGCCTGGTTAAGCAGTTTTTCACCTTCCAAACCTTATTTGAGCCATATCTCCCAAAAGGTAAGCTTGTTTTTCACATATGACCACTCTACGGAAAGGCAAACCATCATTCGAGACCAATGGAAGTGGTTTCAGATCAAAACTCCTATCCAATCAAAAGTTATGGCCGAAACAAGATCGCTCATGGGCAAAACGGTCATATAAAAGTCGGCAAATATCATGAACATGGGAAATGACCCCAATAGTCGTCTCGCAGAGTTACATGGCTATACGACTTAGCATGAGAAAGAAATAAATATCCTATGATCCCCTGATGCGTAGAATGCGGGTCATTACATTATCCCCCCAAAGAAATTTTGCCCCCGAAATTCCCTAATTAAAGCATACAAGGGTTCCCGCATGCCTAACAACCATTTACACCAATCAAACATGCAAAACAAACAAAACAAACCTATCCTAGCATGCGGAAAGACTAAATCAAAATGAAAACCTTACCAAGCAAAGAGTTCTGGATACGTCTTCCTAATGCTCTCCTTTGTCTCCCAAGTACAATCATTTTCATCCTTGCCCCATTGAACCTTGACTAGATTCACCGCTTTCCTTCGAAGTTTCTTCGTATCATGCTCGACAATACGAATCGGTTTGCGGTTCCCAACCGCCTCGGGTTCTACTTCGACATCATCCAACTGATCAGGTGAAATAGTAACATCGGGGTCGTGCACGAATTTCCTTAACTGGGAAACATGAAATACGTTGTGAACTCCCGCCATCTTGTCTCGTAATTCAACTTTATACGCCAAATTCCCAACTTGCTCAAGAAATGGGAATGGACCAACAAATCTTGGTGCCAACTTTCCTCTCCTTCCAAATCGAATCACATTCTTTAATAAAGAGATCTTGACAAATACTAAATCGCAAACAGAGAATTTCAAGTCTCTTCGCCTCTTATTAGCATAACTCTTCTGCCTATCCTGGGCAGCTTTCATTCGTTGTAGAATGACTTTGATCTTCCTTGAAGTTTCTCTTATCACATCTGGCCCAAGCACAGATTTCCCACCGGTTTCTAGCCAACATGACGGTGAGTTGCACGATCTTCCGTGCAAAGCTTCAAATGGAGCCATACTAATACTGGATTGATAACTATTATTATATGTAAACTCTACTAGATGTAAATGGTCATCCCATGATCCACTAAAATCCTATATACAAGCTCTCAAGAGGTCTTCTAATACTCGATTCACCCTCTCCGTTTGACCTCGGTCTGAGGATGGTATGCGGTTCTGAGATGTAATTCTGACCCTAGAGCCTCTTGTAAGCTCTTCCAAAACCCACTAGTAAACAACGGGTCTCGGTCACTCACAATTCCTTTAATTACTCCATGAAATCTCACTACCCACTTCATATACAGTTCAGCTAACTTAGCTGTTGTTTTATTCGACTTGACTGGAATGAACCTTGCTCTCTTGGTCAACCTGTCTACAATTACCCAAATACAATCGTGGCCTAACCTAGTCCTCGGTAACCCATCAATGAAATCCATTGATTCTTGTTCCCATTTCCATTCTGGAATTTCTAATGGTTGTAACAAACCACTAGGCTTCTTTTGCTCGGCTTTGACTAGCGGACAATTCATGCACTTGGATATAAATTTCCCGACGTCTCTCTTCATCCCTTCCCAGTAGTAAGTTTGCTTCATGTCTCGATACATCTTGTTACCACCGGGATGTATGGTCAGTTTTGAGTGATGACATTCTCTAAGCACTTCATCTCTCAAGCCATTGACATTGGGTACAACTAGTCTCCCATCCTTTCGAAGCCATCCTTCTCGATCAAGCCCATACTTGTTCATCTCCTTGTCATTTCCTATCTCTAACCTGGAGATAATTTCTAATAGATTGGGATCGTCCTTCTGACTAGAACCAATCCGCCCAATCAAAGTGGGTCTGATCGTCAAACTTGCTAACATTACCGGATCCAATTCGCACTTTGGTCTGAAATCATACCCTGCGATATACTCCAGTTGCTTCCATTCAAGAAACATAGCCCCTAAACTGGCATGTTTCCTACTCAAGGCATCAGCTACCGCATTTCCCTTTCCTGGTGTATAAGCGATATCGAAATCATAGGAAGCCAAGAATTCTAACCATCTTTGCTATTGGAGATTTAGATCCTTCTGAGAGAAGAGAAGCTTCAACGATTTATAATCGGTAAACACCTCAAATCTTTCTCCCAAGAGATAATGTCTCCACATCTTCAACGCGAACACGATCGCTGCTAATTCCAAATCATGGGTAGGGTATCTTTTGTCATGTGGTTTCAGTTGCCGACTTGCATAAGCTACAACCCTACCTCCTTGCATCAACACAGCACCTAGTCCGGTACCACATGCATCTGTGTATACCGTCATCTCTTCATTCCCTTTAGGAATGACTAACACTAGTGCATGCGTCAAATTTTCCTTTAGACTCTTGAATGCATTTTCACACCTTTCGTCCCAAACGAAAGCTTGATTCTTCTTCGTCAATTGAGTCAACGGTGCCGCTATCTTGGAGAAGTCTTGGATAAACTTACGATAATATCCAGCTAACCCCAAGAAACTTCTTATGTCTGTTGCATTCTTGGATGTAGAATAATCTTGTACCGTAGCCACCTTCGCAGGATCCACGGCGATACCATTCTCAGAAACAACATAGCCCAAGAATCTCACTTCCCTCCTCCAGAAGTGACACTTAGAAAACTTTGCTTTCAATTGGTGTTTTCTCAACACCTCCATCACTATCCTCAAATGTTTCTTTTGTTCTTCCTTTGTCCTCGAATAAACCAAGATACCGTCCACAAACACAAGAACAAACTTATTCAATTGATCTCTGAATACCCTATTCATAGGATCTACAAAATATGCTGGTGCATTGGTCAATCCAAATGGCATGACCAACCATTCATAAAATCCAGACAGCATCTGAAATGTCGTTTTAGCTATATTCTCAACTTCCACTCTAAGCTGATGAAAACCTGTCGCGAGATCCAACTGAGAGAACACTCTCGCACCACTCAACTGATCAAACAAATCATCTATCCAAGGTAGAGGGTACTTATTCTTCCTTGTCACCTTATTCAGCTCGCGGTAGTCCACACACAATCGAAGGGAAACATCAGCCTTGGTAGCCAACACAACTGGTGCTCCCCACTCAGAAACACTTCTTTTGATAAATCCCTTCTTCAAAAGATCGCTCATTTGCACCCCGAGCTCTCGCTGCTCCCTTGGTGCCATACGATGAAGTGGCATGACTATAGGTTTGGCATCTTTCACCAAATCAATATGGAACTCAATCTCTCGGTGTGGTGGAAGCACGGTCACTTCCTCGAAGACGTCCGGATACTGGCCAGCCATAGGCACATCTGACAACTCATCATGCAGGATGTCGAGGGAATTTAGAAAACTAGCCATTACCCCATCACTAAGTAGACCACCAAACACTACCCTACGCCTATCATCCGCTCTAACTATCACCAAAAAGCCCTCACAGTCTACCACCATCCCCATATCTTTGGAGCCAGTCGACTCCCAAAATAATGCCAAACCCAGTAAAGCCCAAAACAAAGCAATCACAAGCAAACATACATCCATGAATCAATAAGACCACATTACGACAAATCATACTAAGGCTTGTCGAACCACCAATCGGGTTCGTTACTGCTAATGGCCTATCGACTAACTCGGGTTCCAATCCCAACCTATCTACCAGGTCACTAGGTATGAAGGAAAGGGAAGCCCTTTTATCAAATAGTACTCGAATAGGAACATCATAAACAGAAAGCATACCTTGGATAATGACATTCTTTCCTTTCTCCGCCGCAGTTAGGGCATTCGACGAAGAAGGGACAACATTGATGGCATATGCTTTCACGATCTGCTTTTCTTTAGGTGGTTGCGGACACTTATCCTTGTGATGTCCCACCTAGCCACAGTTGAAGCATTTCCTGTCTGCTGGCTTTGCTCGACACTCTTTACCATAATGGCCCTTCTTGCCACAGCTAATGAACTCAACATCTTTCTTACTATTCTTCTGACCATCCTTGGTCTGATTCTGCTTTCTCTTATTCTGAAAACCATTCTTGCCTCCACCACTTGCTTGTGGCTTTGGCTCCTCTGTAGATGCAACCTCAGTCTTCGACTTGGGGTATAGACTCTCTGATCTCAACGCTTTCCCTACAATTGATTCAAACGTCTCATCGATGTGGTTAATAAGTCTTTCCCCCAAGTATCCTTCCAAACCAGTTATGAACTTCTCATTCTTCTTCTCGGCAGTATCAATAGGATAATCCATATTTCGATAGAGTATCGAACTCAGCAATATACTCCGAGGCAGCTCTACCATTCTGCTTTAGCTCCAAGAACCTCTTAAACAATACTGACTTTTGAGTAGCTGGAATAAATTTGTCGCTAAAGCGAGTCTTAAACTGATCCTAAGTAATCTGATCCTCGGGAGTAGCTGCCTTCATAGCATTCCACCAATTCATTGCCCATCCTTGCAGCTGACGGGAGGCTAGCTTTCTCTTCATCGCATCCTTGATACCCAAGTCTTGGAAGATACGCTCACAGCTATCCAACTAATCCAGAACATCTGTAGCCGACCCCGTTCCATGGAACGACTTCCCACCAAGACTAGTGTTGTCCTTACAGAGCTTGGCGAAATTGGACCTAGGCGCCTACACCGCTGCACCACCACCATTAGAAGCATTGGGAACTGCTTCTTGCACATCCCTAAGCATCTCTCTCATGAAGTCAGTGAACATCGTTCTCATATCAGGAGAATTCCCATTATTAGCTCCTCTACCAGTACCCCTCGTATATTGGCTCATCGTTCAATCTGTAAAGAGAAAACGATTAACCATATCCCTAGTGGAGCCAGTGCAGTGCGACTTCATCCTTAGATATACTAATAGTATATATATAGCTTTTGAAAACCAAAATATCACAAATACGCGCTCTCATATACGTATACTATCTCTCCTTGGTGTCTTTCCCTAGGTTAACTATGCAACCTAGAGCTCTGATACCAAATGTGACGGCACGCCCCGCACCAGCCGGCATTTCCAAAGAAACGCATTGTGCCGATGTCCAACCGGCACGGGACGGTCGCCGAGGAAAGGAAAAGAAAGGAATTTGAACTAATAAGGAACCTGTAGAATGTCTCACAGCGCAAGGAACAAAATATAATAATAACATAATTTTGACATAAAACAGGCGAGACAGTGCATAAGCTGAAAACTTTAACCATCTTAGCAGCGGAAATCCAAAGATACAGCTTATGATCCAACAACATTATTACAACTCCAAAATACAGTCCCTAAAGCAAAAGAAAGCAAAAGGTATGCTACTACTGCCCAAAGCAGCGACCATCAACAGCACAGGGAGAATATCTATATATATCATACGTGGAAGCCTCCTGCTCGTCTCCGGTATAGCTACTCGAGCGTACCGCCTAACCTGTCTCTAGTCTGCTCATTTAAGAGCACATAGAGTAATAAGAAGAGACATAAAACTCTAGGTCAGACAACAGTCTGGTATGAGCGATAAGAAGCAAAATAGAAAAATAACAGGTATACTAAACCATACCTGAACCTGGACCTACAAAAAAAGAGTTAGCACAACATACCATACAATACTCTAGGGTTCCACTAACCATAAGGTGTAAAGATACGGGGGAGGGGTGTATATGTCATAGTGATGTCAAACAATCAAGCATAGCATCCATCCTCACATCTCTCGCTCAGTGTGTAAAGCATACGATATCCACCACTTTGACCACCCTATTCCTTGCTACGATCACTCCACCCCATGGAGTCGTAATGACACCACTCATGATTGCTCCACTACACTGGCTCATAGCCTTGTTAAGATCAATCGGCCCCATGAAGTCATGACAACTTCACCGCACTGATCCGTAGCCAATATCCGTTTTTCTATGGTGGGTCAAAGCTATAGACGTCGACAACCTCTTATCACACGTCCCGTAGTAAAGCGCAACTCATGAAGTTAACCCGTTGGTTCCCAACTGGATCCCAAGTACAAACTTCCTACTTGGACTACCTTTGAATCTCGGGTTTTGGTCTCCTCTGGATCGGTTCGGTCCTTCTCCTCGTCCTCGGTTCGGATCGATCGTGATGCTCATCTGGTATGGGTCGTGACACCCCATTCGGTTCGGATCATGATCAACCACCTGGTTCGAGTTGTGACATGCCTCCCTGATCAGATCGGTTCATCCATGTCACCTCCTCCAGTTCGGATCGTGGACACCCGTTGGGTTCGGGTCGTGACCCATGAACCAGCTTGTGGCTCCTTCTCTTGGTTCAGTTCGGCGTGCTCTATTCGGGTGGGATCGGATCGTTCTCTTTCCCCTTGGTGACCTGTTCGGGTCGAGAGCTTCAGGTGCGAGCAATCCTCCATCTTGTGATCCTCATATTCACGATCGAGTCGGTTCGGATATGGGGCGATCCGATCAAGTCCTTTGCATATTTCCTGCAACTTTCCAATGACATTTCCAAAGAAACGCGCTATGCCAATGTCCAACCAGCACGAGACGGTCGCCAAAGAAAGGAAAACAAAGGAATTTGAACTAATAAGGAACCTGTAGAATGTCTCACAGCGCAAGGAACAAAATATAATAATAACTTAACTTTGACATAAAACAGGCGAGATAGTGCATAAGCTGAAAATTAAACCATCATAGCAGCGGAAATCCAAAGATACAGCTTATGATCTAACAGCATTATTACAACTTCTAAATATTGTCCCTAAAGAAAAAGAAACAAAAGTTACGCTACTAATGCCCAAAGCAGCGACCATCAACAACATAGGGAGAATATTTATATATACATCATACATGGAAGCCTCATGCTCGTCTCCGGTACAGCTACTCGTGCATACTGCCTAACATGTCTCCAGTCTGCTCGTTTAAGAGCACCCAGAGTAATAAGAAGAGACATAAAACTCTGGGTCAGACAAAAGTCTGGTATGAGCGATAAGTAGCAAAACAGAACAATAACAGGTATACTAAACCATACCTGAACCTGGACCTGCAATCAATGAGTTAGCACAACATACCGTACAATACTCTAGCGTGCCACTAAGCATAAGGTGTAAAGATACGGGGGAGGGGTGTATATTTCATAGTGATGTCAAACAATCAAGCATAGCTGAAGCAACCCGAACTTCCCCGGTCTCCGAAGAGATGAGAAAGAACGAATTACTGTGAGGACAAGACAAATCAGAACGCAGACGGAAGAACATTTCATTGTTATTACAACAATTCCATCAGATACAAGAATATACAGAGTATGAATGAATATGATACAACAAAGAATTTCAGAGATTTAAATACAGTACTGCAGCGGAAAAATAATACAAAACACGACTGAAAGTAATACACGGATACAGAGCTTTCCGAGCATCGTTCCAGCTGTAAATCAGGATCCTGTGAATATAAATCTGCAAAACCAAAACTACTAGCTGCCTATGTCGAAAATAGGGGCACCCAGAGTTTAGGTTAAAACAATAAACTCCAGGTCAGTCATGTGACTGGTGTGAGAACTAAAACAGTTATTTAAAGACATTACTTTAAAAGAGAGTAATTCAAGGGACCACGCCGTATAACACGGAACGGGTTTCCTCCCAAGAATACCGGTGCATAGAATAAATAACGCAATGTTTTTCCGAAAAATGAAGCTATTATAAGACATTGGTCCCATCACACAATGCAACGCAAGCCGGAGGATATGGTTTTCCCGTATAATAGCCAAACATGCTTGGTACGTTTAACACAAATAATTTGATACTATTATAAGTGTATAGTGTCAAAACAATTTCAATCATAAATATCAATCATAGACGGCATGGGTACCATATATCATGTCGCCATACTAGTTCTACAATTAAAACCGCAATACACGTATTGGAAATTGGATTTCCGTCATGAGTCGAGGCAAGGGGCAAGCTCCTCTCCGCTTCGAGACACTCTAGCAAATGCCTCAGGACTACACACTCTGGGTAACCCCTGGGATCCTCCAAGACCGGTCCTCTCTTACGTTTGAGGATTAATTATTCCTAAACACACGTTTCCCGGCCCTATAGGACCTAAAATCGAGGCACCTCGCATCCAAACCACAAAGGTGAAAAGTATATAAATGTCAGGGCTGGTAGGTCACTGACACCACCCATAGCTAGAAAGAAACGTCGTGCACTCCTTGGGTCCTCATCCCGTTTTTGACTCATACCGAGGTGTGAGACTCGCGAATCCACGCTATACACAAAGCTGCCACGTAGGCCGTGCTTTGATCATCAACCACAAGACATTGCTTTTCAACAGAAGCCTTGATCCATGCAACTCAGCATGCCATACAGACAATTCATGCCATGCGATTGATATCTACCGATATACAACCTCTAAGTTCGTACGTCTCAGAGAAGGGCGTTAAGCAAGAGAATAAATTCTCCGCCGCCAAACAGATATATATTTAACAGAAATCAATCAACACATAATAAAATCTAATGTCAGACACACATTCCATTTACAAGTTCGTTCTGGGTCTGAACGAAACCGGAGGCTCTTTCCTCGCATATCCATCGATCTCCAAGTACGTCTGGACGACCACCAACTGATTCCCTCATCTTGGGTGTACAGCCCAATCAAGATCATCAGTAATCACCCAAACGATGTGAAGACTTCCGATCTTCGACCACCGTCATCATCTTCGACTTATCTTTGAATCGGTTATTCAGAATGGGTATAAACCCGGCCTTTCCGAACAACCCGCGTATATTAAAACAAATGTTACACAAACACAACATACGCCGCATTCCAATTCAGCAGTCACTAACCGTAAATCAACAAGAGAACAATTTCCCAAATATTAACCCCGAAGGCCGAAACCAACATCAGATCAATACCCAGGAAACCATTCTTCTTAGCTAACCTACAGCTAGTTTTTAAATTTCATATTCTTAGGGAAAGGTTCCCATTAATTTTATCCAAGATAAATTCTTTGAATTTATTCTTTAATCTTCCTTTGGATGTCATTTCAAACCAAATTATGGTTTTCCAAACTAGTCGAGATTAGCGAACCGCACCGAAGTAATTATTTATTTTATTTCCCAATCCCAACCTATCCATCCCATGAAGCAAAACTGGTAATACTCCATATCTAACACCATAGTGTTATCGATAAAATTAATTACCATTTCACGTTCAAAACTAATTAAAGATTTAACTATCACTTTGGAGCAAAACTGGTGATACTCCATTCTCGCTCATTTTCTATATTTGATAATTTAAATTATCAATTCACATTTCAATCTAATTGTAGATTCATTAAAACTCCTTTTACTGGGTTAAAGAACTAGTGTCATTTAAAACACAGTTCACGATAAACCCAAGTGATATTCTATTTATTATCGAGTTAAAGAACAAGTGTTATTTAAAACACCCTTCACGATAAACCCACTAATCAATTCTATCTAAAAATAAACGGGTTTAATTTTAGTTCAAAACTAGTTCATTTTGATAAAAATCTATTTTTATCTTTTCAAATATGGAGTTTTTCATCCCAATTTTTCCCAAATCATTTCTTATGATTTTACACAAATTATTGATATTTTTGTTAATTTTATCAAGGCCCGTACAGTCGATTTCCAACAACGGCCATCGAACTGCACTTACAGCGACCTTTTCCAAATTTGATTTGGACGTATCTCCAAATCCAACCGTTAGATTTCAAATTTCTAATATTCGTTAGAAAGTTCTTTTCGATACGAACCCAACGGTTCCTGTTTTAGGAAAATCCGACGGTCGGATCTCCCGTAATGTCCGTTCGAAATCAATGGTCGAAATTTACGAACTGCCGCGGCGCGGCGCGTTCTATTCAGGCCATTATATATATAATATATAATATATATAATATATATTTTGTCGATTTCTATTTAAAACGAATTTTATAAATAGTTTTAAATTCGTTCAAAAACATTTCAACTTCGATTTCCAATTCAATTCAATTCGAATTTGGTTTATATTCGATTCAATTCAAATCTCAATTCATTCTATATTCAATTCAATTCAAATTTGGTTTATATTCAATTCAATTCAAATTTGGTTTATATTCAATTCAATTCGAATTTGGTTTATATTCAATTCAATTCGAATTTGGTTTATATTCAATTCAATTCGAATTTGGTTTATATATATTCGATTTTTATCTCTTTTCAATATTCATTATAAAAACGAATATAATCGATATAAATATCGTTCGCGTCAAAATAGCGCATCTCTAATCAACACGGCTTTATATATTTCAATAATCCCGTTATTCTATTCAACAAATGAATATTTATTCTATTCAATACGTGAATCTATATTTTTGTCAACACATGACTAATCTCAATGAATGAGTACTGTCCACGTGTGACTATTTTTGTCATTCAATATATTTTATAAAAAAATTATGGTATCTATCGTTTGATTAAAAATCAGACTCCAAACGTAAATTAGTAAGAGAACGATTCCCTGAATATTAACCCCGAAGGCCGAAACCAACATCAGATCAACATCCAGGAGACCACTCATCTTATCTATTTTCCAGTTAGTTTCTAATTTTATATAGGATAAAGATGTAAATTTTATTGTTAAAATATTTCGTTCAACACATGACTAATCTCAACGGATGAGTACTGTCAACACATGAACCTTTATTTTATAAGGATAAAGATGTAAATTTTATTGTTAAAATATTTCGTTCAACACATGACTAATCTCAACGGATGAGTACTGTCAACACATGAACCTTTATTTTATAAGGATAAAGATGTAAATTTTATTGTTAAAATATTTCGTTCAACACATGACTAATCTCAACGGATGAGTACTGTCAACACATGAACCTTTACTTTATAATGTTCTTTATTTTCCCGATTGGAATGAGGCCCAATCAATAAACATATAAAGTTAATTATATGGATTCCATACGACACATGTATATAATAGCAACGATAAATAATCAACCATCATCCAAAGTGCACTACACTGTATAAGCATCAAATATAGATATCTAACGCTTATAACAGCCTGTCGATCCATCGATCGACATACAACTAATTATTGGGATTAGTGTATGCCGTATTTTATCCCAATACTCGTGTGGGGTTTCAAAACAATCAAACAAAGATTTTATTTGTGCAGTTGGGCGATGTGTAAAATTTATCGTCCCAATCAATGTCCTTCAAATATGTGTACATAAACAAATCGTTCGGTTTGTAAATGAATATTTATTTATTCACATTCACGTTAAAAATTATATTTTTAACGACCAAATTATTTTATTCAACCTATGAATATTCTATTTGGTTCATTTATAAAAAAAAATGATATCTTTATTTTTCTACATTATTTTACAAAATTTCGGCGGCATAACGGCGCGATACTAGAAACGGGACAAGGCCTAGCCTTATCCCCGGTCTAGTGATGGCCCACGCCATACACATATCAATTAATCCATTCCATTTCACCAAACAATCAAGTTCAAATCAAATAATCTAACCAACTACACAACCAAACAAACAAGTCCATGGTCTGTGGACGATTGTGTCGGGTGCTACTAAACACCGTCTGCATCCTAGTATATATATAACTAGAAAAAAAGGAAATTTTGAGTGAGAAGTTCTCACCAATAGCTATCCCAACTCCATGGCACTTCTAATGTGGGGAATCATCACTGTTCTTGCCTTTCGTCACTTTCGTTGCCCGTAGCCACTACATATGTAAAAATCGAATTTTTACTTTGCTATTCAATATATAAAAATCGAATTTTTACTTCGCCATTCAATATATAAAAATCGAAATTTTATATTGTTGTCATGTATATAAAAATCACATTTTTACTTCGCTATTCAATATATAAAAATCGAATTTTTACTTTGCCATTCAATATATAAAAATCGAAATTTTACTTTGCCATTCAATATATAAAAATCGAATTTTTATATAGCTGCTTATATAAAAAGATCACATTTTTCATAACGGTGTTTATAGTATAAAATCATATTTTTATACCGCTAACTTCATAATAAAAATCATACTTTTAACTCGCTAACCTATAAATAAAAATCGCATTTTTATTCTATTCTATAATATATAAAAATCCGATCTTTTCATCTCTATAAATTTGACCCTTTCTATTATAAAAATTTGACCTTTCTTACTATATATAAAAAAAATTATCCTTTCTGTTTATAAAAAATCAAACTTTTCTGTTCATAAAAAAAATCAATCTTTTCTGTTTATAAAAATTGAATCTTTATCATATCGTTATATATGAAAATCACCTTTTTATATGTTCTCTTTCATTATAAAAATCCTACTTTTCTATTTGTAAAAATTCGAACTTTTCTAAAATAAAGATCCGACCTTTCTATTTATAAAAATCCATCCTTTTCTATAAATAAAAATCGAACCTTCCATACATTAACATGTAAATAAAAATCCAACTTTTATTCACCAACATCATAGGTAAAAACTAATTTTAACAATTCTTTTTAAATTAAACTAAACAAATTTTATAAAACAAATTAAATAAAAAAAACTTACAGCTGGAATTATGTGGAGGGGGGAACTGCTGCGCACCGAGGTGGCGGGGTTGGGAGTCGCCGGAGGACTGGTGGTAGGGCAGGGGCGCGACGGCGGTTCGGTGGTCTGAGTTGTGGGGTAGGCGACGACCTTCAGGCAAATGGGGGTTTAAGGTCTCCATCGACGGAGGGGGAAAGAAGAGGGGGGGTGCGGCCTCAGTCGGCCGGAGCCGGAGGGGGGGGGGGAATCAATGCGGTGGTCGACGGCTGAACGAGGGTGGGGGCGTGTGAATCGGGGGGGGGGGGGGGGGGGCTGAAGTAAAAAGGGGGAGGAGAGAGGTATGAGTATTCAATTATTTAATTATCTTAATTTTCAAAAGCAAGTTTTATTTTCGACCTCGAAACCAAGCCCACCGACTGTCGTCCATTGCTATTTACCCCCATTCCGAACACAATGGGATATGTATCGTAGGCTGATTCGATCGTTTCGATCAGTTTTCGTCAAAATCAACATATAGCTCTATATATTGAATTTGAACGCGTATTTCAATTTACTGGGGTCACATACTCACTCGAAAAATTCCAAAAAAATATTTTCTAGCTTCGTATTGATGATACGGTCCTAACAAAACTAGTTTCGTCGAATTCTGAGATCGTTAGAAAAATGGCCATTTTCCAGTCGATTAAAATCACTGAAACTGGTCAAACGCGTTTTCCTTTGCCACGCTCACATATTGATTTGAAAAATTATGAAATTTGGAATCTAGCAATAATTTGACATCACGGACCCAACAAAAGTGGTTTCGTCGAAATCCGAGGTCGTTTGCAAAATTTCCATTTTTAAGGGTCTGAATTCCATAGCGACTATTCTGAATTTTCAACTGGGCATAACTTTTGATTCCCGCTATGAAATTTCGATTTTTCAGATTCGTTGGAAAGATATTTTCAACTAGATTCTAATATTTTTGGTTTCACTAAAATCCGGATTGTTTTGCACCCGGTACATTCAATTGAAGTTTGAAATCGAATTATCGAACTGCAGGGCCATTTTCAATTCCTTTTATAATTATATATAATTATTTATATTCTAACGACGACGCGTATAAATATATACGTTCTAATTATATTCAAAATAAATTTCTCATTGATATTATTTAAAATAATTCATTTTAATCATTCAAAATTCGCTAAAATTGCCAAAATAAAAATTTTAAACTGGCCCAGATTTTCGGGTTGTTACAATCTCCCCCACTTAAAACTTTTAGTCCTCGAAAAGGAACAAAGTCGAAAGTGGTTTGATTAATCAACTCTACGTTCGATCTGGCTTCCATTCTCCAACTTTTCAGTTTCTGAGAATTTTCAAATTCTTCAAAAATTTGGCTAACACCCTAAATTTTCGAAAAATTTCGCCATAACCTCCCATGCACCGGGAGCCACGGGAAAATCCCGAAATTGCCATACAGGCCTTCTGATCTCAAAAAGAAAAGAAAAAGCCAAGCGGCTAGCCAATCGGCTCATAAAATCATCATCACCCAAACAAAACAGTAAATTATAGTAAACATGTACCTATTTGTCGGGCAAACAAATTTTATTCTCTGCTCTTGCCTCCTTGCTATGACCTGTTCAATGTAAGTACATGTATATGCAAGCAAATGCGACTAATTTTCAATATAATTCAATATTTGGTTCAATTAGGCATAATGGTTCAAAATTATCAAACAAATAAACAAACAACACAACCATCAATCAATTAGTGAATTAGAGTTTCAAATTCATAATTTTTATACATATATAGAAAACATGTTTTTGATGCCAATTCACAACAATGTACTCTAGCTATATTGGTTTTGGTTCTCACACCAGCCTGATGGAAATATATAGATATCATACCTTCGAAACACGAACACAAATTCTGATGATGATATATCAATCATCAGAATCATCTCCGGGTGTCTAGAATGTGATTCTATATCTATCCAGTATATTAAAACTTCGAATATACGTTCATGACGCGTATATGCAAAACCTTTATATATTGGATTGTCCAAATTCAGAATAAATAAATATTCAAATACGTATAAAGCGATTTAAATTTTCAAAACAAAATTTGTTTTCATTTGAAAAATATACTCTTCACACTCGTTCTAGGATACTACTGATCCTGTCTCTAACGAGTCATTCTAATTGGATATTACTAATCCAATATCTGATGAATTCTTTCGTATGGTTCTAATGTGTCTTGTTCTCGAGCTCTGTAAACCAAAGCTCTGATACCAAATGAAGCGACCCGAACTTCCCCGGTCTCCGAAGAGATGAGAAAGAACGAATTACTGTGAGGACAAGACAAATCAGAACGCAGACGGAAGAACATTTCATTGTTATTACAACAATTCCATCAGATACAAGAATATACAGAGTATGAATGAATATTATACAACAAAGAATTTCAGAGATTTAAATACAGTACTGCAGCGGAAAAATAATACAAAACACAACTAAAAGTAATACACGGATACAGAGCTTTCTGAGCATCGTTCCAGCTGTAAATCAGGATCCTGTGAATATAAATATGCAAAACCAAAACTTCTAGCTGCCCGTGTCGAAAATAGGGGAACCCAGAGTTTAGGTTAAAACAATAAACTCCAGGTCAGTCATGTGACTGGTGTGAGAACTAAAACAGTTATTTAAAGACTTTACTTTAAAAGAGAGTAATTCAAGGGATCACGCCGTATAACACGGAACAGGTTTCCTCCCAAGAATACCAGTGCATAGGATAAACAACGCAATGCTTTTTCGAAAAATGAAGCTATTATAAGACCTTGGTCCCATCACACAATGCAACGCAAGGCGGAGGATAGGATTTTCCCTTATAATAGCCAAACATGCTTGGTACGTTTAACACAAATCATTTGACACTATTATAAGTGTATAGTGTCAAAACTATTTCAATCATAAATATCAATCATAGACGGCATGGGTACCATATATCATGTCGCCATACTAGTTCTACAATTAAAACCGCAATACACGTATTGGAAATTGGATTTCCGTCATGAGTCGAGGCAAGGGGCAAGCTCCTCTCCACTTCGAGACACTCTAGCAAATGCCTCCGGACTACACACTCTGGGTAACCCCTGGGATCCTCCAAGACTGATCCTCTCTTACGTTTGAGGATTAGTTATTCCTGAACACACGTTTCCCGGCCCTATAGGACCTAAAATCGAGGCGCTTCGCATCCAAACCAGAAAGGTGAAATGTATATAAATGTCAGGCTGGTAGGTCACTGACACCACCCATAGCTAGAAAAAAACATTGTGCACTCCTTGGGTCCTCATCCCGTTTTTGACTCATACTGAGGTGTGAGGCTCGCGAATCCACGCTATACACAAAGCTGCCACATAGGCCGTGCTTTGGTCATCAACCACAAGACTTTGCTTTTCAACAGAAGACTTGATCCATGCAACTCAGCATGCCACACAGGCAATTCATGCCATGCGATTGATATCTATCGATATATAACCTCTAAGTTCGTACGTCTCAGAGAAGGGCGTTAAGCAAGAGAATAAATTCTCCGCCGCCAAACAGATATATATTTAACAGAAATCAATCAACACAGAATACAATCCAATGTCAGACACACAATCCATTTAAAAATTCGTTTTGGGTCTGAACGAAACCGGAGGCTCTTTCCTCGCATATCCATCGATCTCCAAGTACGTCTGGACGACCACCAACTGATTCCCTCATCTTGGGTGTACAGCCCAATCAAGATCATCAGTAATCACCCAAACGATGTGAAGACTTCCGGTCTTCGACCACCGTCATCATCTTCGACTTATCGTCGAATCGGTTATTCAGAATGGGTATAAACCCGGCCTTTCCGAACAACCCGCGTATATTAAAACAAATGTTACACAAACACAACATACGCCTCATTCCAATTCAGCAGTCACTAACCGTAAATCAACAAGAGAACAATTTCCCAAATATTAACCCCGAAGGCCGAAACCAACATCAGATCAATACCCAGGAAACCATTCTTCTTAGCTAACCTACAGCTAGTTTCTAAATTTCATATTCCTAGGGAAAGGTTCCCATTAATTTTATCCAAGATAAATTCTTTGAATTTATTCTTTAATCTTCCTTTGGATGTCATTTCAAACCAAATTGTGGTTTTCCAAACTAGTCGAGATTAGCGAACTGCACTGAAGTAATTATTTATTTTATTTCCCAATCCCAACCTATTCATCCCATGAAGCAAAACTGGTAATACTCCACATCTAACACCACAATATTATCGGAAAAATTAATTACCATTTCACGTTCAAATCTAATTAAAGATTTAACTATCGCTTTGGAGCAAAACTGGTGATACTCCATTCTCGCTCATTTTCTATATTTGATAATTTAAATTATCAGTTCACATTTCAATCTAATTGTAGATTCATTAAAACTCCTTTTACTGGGTTAAAGAACTAGTGTCATTTAAAACTCAGTTCACGATAAACCCAAGTGACATTCTATTTATTATCGGGTTAAAGAACAAGTGTTATTTAAAACACCCTTCACGATAAACCCACTAATCAATTCTATCTAAAAATAAACGGGTTTAATTTTAGTTCAAAACTAGTTCATTTCGATAAAAATCTATTTTTATCTTTTCAAATATGGAGTTTTTCATCCCAATTTTTCCCAAATCATTTCTTATGATTTTACACAAATTATTGATATTTTTGATAATTTTATCAAGGCCCGTACAGTCGATTTCCAACAACGGCCATCGAACTGCACTTATAACGACCTTTTCCAAATTTGATTTGGACGTATCTCCAAATCCAACCATTAGATTTCAAATTTCTAATATTCGTTAGAAAGCTCTTTTCGATACGAACCCGACGGTTCCGGTTTTAGGAGAATCCGACGGTCAGATCTCCCGTAATGTCCGTTCGAAATCAATGGTCGAAATTTACGAACTGCCGCGGCGCGGCGCGTTCTATTCAGGCCATTATATATATAATATATATTTCGTCGATTTCTATTTAAAACGAATTTTATAAATAGTTTTAAATTCGTTCAAAAACATTTCAACTTCGATTTCCAATTCAATTCAATTCGAATTTGGTTTATATTCGATTCAATTCAAATTTCAATTCATTCTATATTCAATTCAATTCAAATTTGGTTTATATTCGATTCAATTCAAATTTGGTTTATATTCAATTCAATTCGAATTTGGTTTATATTCAATTCAATTCGAATTTGGTTTATATTCAATTCAATTCGAATTTGGTTTATATATATTCGATTTTTATCTCTTTTCAATATTCATTATAAAAACGAATATAATCGATATAAATATCGTTCGCGTCAAAATAGCGCATCTCTAATCAACACGGCTTTATTTATTTCAATAATCCCGTAATTCTATTCAACAAATAAATATTTATTCTATTCAATACGTGAATCTATATGTTTGTCAACACATGACTAAACTCAACGAATGAGTACTGTCCACGTGTGACTATTTTTTTCATTCAATATATTTTATAAAAAAATTATGGTATCTATCGTTTGATTAAAATCAGACTCCAACCGTAAATTAGTAAGAGAACGATTCCCTGAATATTAACCCCGAAGGCCGAAACCAACATCAGATCAACATCCAGGAGACCACTCATCTTATCTATTTTCCAGTTAGTTTCTAATTTTATATAGGATAAAGATGTAAATTTTATTGTTAAAATATTTCGTTCAACACATGACTAATCTCAACGGATGAGTACTGTCAACACATGAACCTTTATTTTATAAGGATAAAGATGTAAATTTTATTGTTAAAATATTTCGTTCAACACATGACTAATTTCAACGGATGAGTACTGTCAACACATGAACCTTTATTTTATAAGGATAAAGATGTAAATTTTATTGTTAAAATATTTCGTTCAACACATGACTAATCTCAACGGATGAATACTGTCAACACATGAACCTTTATTTTATAATGTTCTTTATTTTCCCGATTGGAATGAGGCCCAATCAATTACCATATAAAGTTAATTATATGGATTCCATACAACACATGTATATAATAGCAACGATAAATAATCAACCATCATCCAAAGTGCACTACACTGTATAAGCATCAAATATAGATATCTAACGCTTATAACAGCCTGTCGATCCATCGATCGACAAACAACTAATTATTGGGATTAGTGTATGCCGTATTTTATCCCAATACTCGTGTGGGGTTTCAAACAATCAAACACAGATTTTATTTGTGCAGTTGGACAATGTGTTAAATTTATCGTCCCAATCAAAGTCCTTCAAATAGGTGTACATAAACAAACCGTCCGGTTTGTAAATGAATATTTATTTATTCACATTCACGTTAAAAGTTATATTTTTAACGACCAAATTATTTTATTCAACCTATGAATATTCTATTCGGTTCATTTATCAAATAAAATGATATCTTTATTTTTCTAACTTATTTTAGAAAATTTCGGCGGCATAACGACGCGATACTAGAAACGGGACAAGGCCTAGCCTTATCCCCGGTCTAGAGATGGCCCACACCATACACATATCAATTAATCCATTCCATTTCACCAAACAATCAAGTTCAAATCAAATAATCTAACCAACTACACAACCAAACAAACAAGTCCATGGTCTGTGGACGATTGTGTCGGGTGCTACTAAACACCGTCTGCATCCTAGTATATATATATATATAACTAGAAAAAAAAGAAATTTTGAGTGAGAAGTTCTCACCAATAGCTATCCCAACTCCACGACACTTCTAATGTGAGGAATCATCACTGTTCTTGCCTTTTGTCACTTTCGTTGCCCGTAGCCACTACATATGTAAAAATCGAATTTTTTACTTTGCTATTCAATATATAAAAATCGAATTTTTACTTCGCTATTCAATATATAAAAATCGAATTTTTATATTGTTGTCATGTATATAAAAATCACATTTTTACTTCGCTATTCAATATATAAAAATCGAATTTTTTCATTTGCCATTCAATATATAAAAATCGAATTTTTACTTTGCCATTCAATATATAAAAATCGAATTTTTATATAGCTGCTTATATAAAAAGATCACATTTTTCATAACGGTGTTTATAGTATAAAATCATATTTTTATACCGCTAACTTCATAATAAAAATCATACTTTTAACTCGCTACCCTATAAATAAAAATCCCATTTTTATTCTATTCTATAATATATAAAAATCCGATCTTTTCATCTCTATAAATTTGACCCTTTCTATTATAAAAATTTGACCTTTCTTATTATATATACTTTTTTTTATCCTTTTTGTTTATAAAAAATCAAACTTTTCTGTTTATAAAAAAAATCAATCTTTTCTGTTTATAAAAATTGAATCTTTATCATATCGTTATATATGAAAATCACCTTTTTATATGTTCTCTTTCATTATAAAAATCCTACTTTTCTATTTGTAAAAATTCGAACTTTTCTAAAATAAAGATCCGACCTTTCTATTTATAAAAATCCATCCTTTTCTATAAATAAAAATCGAACCTTCCATACATTAACATGTAAATAAAAATCCAACTTTTATTCACCAACATCATAGGTAAAAACTAATTTTAACAATTCTTTTTAAATTAAACTAAACGAATTTTATAAAACAAATTAAATAAAAAAAACTTACAGCTGGAATTATGTGGAGGGGGGAACTGCTGCGCACCGAGGTGGCGCGGTTGGGTGTCGCCGGAGGACTGGTGGTAGGGCAGGGGCGCGGCGGCGCTCCGGTGGTCTGAGCAGTGGGGTAGGCGACGGCCTTCAGGCAAATGGGGGTTTAGGGTCTCCATCGACGGAGGGGGAGAGAAGGGGCGGTGCGGCCTCAGTTGGCCGGAGCCGGGGGGGGGGGGAACCGATGCGGTGGTCGACGGCTGAACGAGGGTGGGGGCGTGGCGGTTTCCGTCGACATCGAGTTTTTTTTTTCTTTTTTTTTTCGATTTAGAAATGAATCGGGGGGGGCCTGAAGTAAAAAGGGGGAGGAGAGTGGTATGAGTATTCAATTATTTAATTATCTTAATTTTCAAAAGCAACTTTTATTTTCGACCTCGAAACCAAGCCCACCGACTGTCGTCCATAGCTAATTACCCCCATTCCGAACACAATGGGATATGTATCGTAGGCTGATTCGATCGTTTCGATCAGTTTTCGTCAAAATCAACATATAGCTCTATATATTGAATTTGAACGCGCATTTCAATTTACTGGGGTCACATACTAACTCGAAAAATTCCAGAAAAATATTTTCTAGCTTCGTATTGACGATACGGTCCTAACAAAACTAGTTTCGTCGAATTCTGAGATCATTAGAAAAATGGCCATTTTCCAGTCGATTAAAATAACTAAAACTGGTCAAACGCGTTTTCCTTTGCCACACTCACATATTGATTCGAAAAATTATGAAATTTGGAAACTAGCAATAATTTGACATCACGGACCCAACAAAAGTGGTTTCGACGAAATCCGAGGTCGTTTGCAAAATTTCCATTTTTAAGGGCCTGAATTCCATAGCGACTATTCTGAATTTTCAACTGGGCATAAGTTTTGATTCCCGCTATGAAATTTCGATTTTTCAGATTCGTTGGAAAGATATTTTCAACTAGATTCTAATATTTTTGGTTTCACTAAAATCCGGATTGTTTTGCACCCGGTACATTCAATTGAAGTTTGAAATCGAATTATCGAACTGCAGGGCCATTTTCAATTCCTTTTATAATTATATATAATTATTTATATTCTAACGATGACGCGTATAAATATATACGTTCTAATTATATTCAAAATAAATTTCTCATCGATATTATTTAAAATAATTCATTTTAATCATTCAGAATTCGCTAAAATTGCCAAAATAAAAATTTTAAACTGGCCCAGATTTTCGGGTTGTTACAATAGCAGCCATCCTCACATCTCTCGCTCAGTGCTTAAAGCATACGATATCCACCACTTTGACCACCCTATTCCTTGCTACGATCACTCTGTCCCATGGAGTCGTAATGGCACCATTGCACTGATCCATAGCCACTAATCCTTTGCTATGTCCACTCTGCCCCCATAGAGTCATGTTGGCTCCACTGCACTGGCTCATAGCCTTGCTACGATAACTCTGCCCCATGAAGTCATGACAACTTCACTGCACTAATCCGTAGCCAATATCCTTTTTTCCTTGGTGATCCAAAGCTATAGACGTCGATAACCCCTTAGGACACGTCCCGCAGCAAAGCCCAACTCATGAAGTTAACACATTGGTTCCCAACTGGTCCTAAGAACAAACTTCCTACTTGGACTACCTTTGCATCTCGGGTTTTAGTCTCCTCCGGATCGGTTCGGTCCTCCTCCTCGTCCTCAGTTCGGTTCGGTCGTGATGCTCATCTGGTACGGGTTGTGACACCCCATTCGGTTCGGATCCTGATCTACCAACTGGTTCGAGTCATGACACGCCACCCTGATTGGATCGGTTCGTCCATGTCAACTCCTACGGTTCGGATCGTGGACACCCATTTGGTTCGGGTCGTGACAAATGGACCAGCTCGTGGCTCCTCCTCTTGGTTCGGTTGTGTGTGCTCTATTCGGGTCGGATCGGAGTGCTTCGATTCGGAGAAGGCAACCAGATCGTGCTCTTTCCCCTTGGTCACCAGTTCTGGTTGAGAGCTTCAGGTTCGAGCAGTCCTCCAGCTTGTGGTCCTCATATTCACGATCGAGTCGGTTCGTATGGGGGGAGCGATCCAATCCTCTGCATATTTCCTGCAACATTCCAACGACTGTTTTTACGCCGTACGACGGCGTTTTCGACCATTCTTATTGTTCTAATCAGTCAAAAGGCATACCATACAGTCAAAGCAACATATAGAATTGACCACAAACACAAAACAATAATTTGATAGGTTAAAACGGATCAAACATAGCCAAAACCCCATATTTTCCCTTAATCATGTTTAAGCAAATCTAATGATAGGATTAGCAAAACTTAACCAAATTAACCAAATTTTCTAACAGAGGCCTAAAACAATATTTCAAAATTTATAAATATTTTCCCATATTTTTAAAATTCATAATTTCGTTAATTAACACTAATCACCCTAATTAACTGTAATTCGTGTAAAAACAATGTTAATCACTCACCTTAGCCACAATAAAATACCAAATCTGATATTATCCTCTGTTTGGCATTGTTCCCAAGGCTACACAGCAGTTCCGACATTGAATTGGTGCTATTTCCCTTTGATTTGATGTTGCTAAGCTTAATCCTTGATTAGAGAGCGATTTGGGATGAAATTAGAAGTTGGAGGCCATTGTTAGGGCTCTTAGGAGGTAAATAGCGACTAGAAAACTGAAATGAAATGAAAACCTAACTCATTTCAGCCTCCCCATAACCCTAATCCCGAAATGGGTTAAGGGCCCATTCACTAATCGCCTTATTTGGCCCGGTTAAGCAGTTTTTCACCTTCCAAACTTTATTTCATTCATATCTCCCAAACGGTAAGTCCGTTTTTCACATGTGTCCAGTCTATGGAAAGGTAAACCATCATTCAAGTCCAATGGAAGTGGTTTCAGATCAAAACTCCTTTCCAATCAAAAGTTATGGCCGAAACAAGATCAGCTAGGGCAAAACGGTCATATAAAAATCGGCAAAAATCATGAACATGGAAAATGACCCCAATTGTCATCTCCCAAAGTTACATGGCTATATGAATTAGCACGAGAAAGAAAGAAATATCCTACAATCCCTTGATGCGTAGAATGCGTGTCGTTACAATATATGCGTATAAAAAGATATGAATAAATGGCAATGGTGGTAATTAAATTTCTAACTCAGAAAAAAAGAAAGGAAGGGATGAAATGAACCGAGTTAGTATGATAAGAAGGAAAAGTGATGTATTTCCCTAAATGACTTATTTCTGAAAACATTGTTGCAATTAAGCCACGGTAAATAAAGAAAGTAAAGAAATTACTTGCTACCACGCATTTAGATGGGAATACATTCTGAAAATAAGTCACTGATTCCTTCTATCAAGCTGATAAGGTGCATGAAGTGTTTTCCTTAATATAATAAGGAATATATATTACAGTGAATGAAGAATAATGGTTTACAACGGTAAATGGTTTAAGAGGGGAATGATAATAACCTATTACAAATAAATAACATGTTGTATAATAGGTAGACCTATCCTAGGGACAAGTGAATATTATAAATTAGGTTATAATAAACTAGTATGGGAATTTTACAACTGGTGAATTGAGTTAAGGGACACTTAATTATAAATTAAGTAATCAGTAAAGGGGAAAACTTGAAACCAGTTAAGAAAAGGGGGAAATATATTGTACTTGATTATAAACTAGGTAATCTGTAAGCTTGGGAGTCTGAAACCCGTTGATAAGAATGTTTAGGCTTGTCCTAGGGACAAGAGAAAATTTTAAGATAGGTAATAATAAATGGGTTGAGAAACTTATTAGTGGGCCTTAGTTAATAGAACTAAGTTAATAATAAACAACGATAAGTTGTATTGACAATGTAAAATGGAATTATGATTACATGAAAGAATGAGGAAAACTTATGAAATGAAATAAGTTGTATTTAATCATAAATGGTAAGTGACATGTTAATTAGAAAACATGTGAACTGGATGTAGTTAATTACATATTAATTAGACATGTTATTGTAATGATGAAATCAACAAGAAGATAAAAAGGGGTTGTGGATTACAGACCTTGGGCCACAATCTAGAGAATAACATGTTATGGGCTTATTAATAAACTTAAAAGGATTAACTTGTATGACTGAAATTAATAGGCAAGAGAACTTGGTAATTTGAATAAGAATTCAAGATAAATTGGAATAACCAAGTTAACCGGAAACCTGATGAGGTGAGACAAGCGCGTAAAAGAATGTTTAGACATAGGGTCTAAATATATGCTAAAGTAAGGCGCTTTACCAGTCCATACGGTTGAGGGTGAATAACCCAACGGGGTAGATCGTCAAGGTGTTATAAGGCACAAGGGGAGCGCACATTCATCTGATTGTTCTGACAGCTCCAAAGGACTGGAAGGGGAAGCACGCGGCTTCCTGAGGCACGTAAGGTGCTCCTAGTAGTCCTCTGTGTGGCAGCAGATGTCTTAGGCTGTGTCGGCAGAGGTTGGGACTGCACGTAACTACTAGGTAGGTGGACCTTGACTCCAGATGTAGCTATGCAATCAGAATGCTATGACGAGGTGACACCATGGTGGTTCGACGTTGCCTCACGAGGAGGCAGAGTGTCAGGACCAACAAGGATAGTAGACCGTTGGACACCCGTCATCGGCAACCAGTGAAATGCAGAAAGACTCGAGCTAAATCCAAGATACCATTTCACCCATCACTATCAGGGTAAGGGGTTAAGGGGTGACGCTACATGGATGTTTAGATTGTTTGCATAGGGACAGTCGCTTAGCTTCGGTAGTCTTTACTAGTTGAGGGAGGGGCCGAGGTGGGGCCATATCCACCACGAAAACAGACCCTAGGTATATCTGTATATAGAGGTCTTTAAAGACGGGCTTGTACAAATATGGAAAAGCTCCCGACCGAGTTCTGTGCTTCTTATATTGCCCTGCCACGGAAATCGGTGCACATTAGAGGACGTGCGATTGAGGCATCGAGCTACAATTGAAGATATGTATGGTGGAAAGTCTAGATACATGCATGTCGGCTCTGGGTGTGTATAGTAGACTTGAGGGCATTACTCCGGCATGGAGTCTGATTCGAACAAATGTGGCAGTCGGTATGTTTACGTAGCACAGTAAAGATAGATATATGCGGAACGTAATATTGATATCCGTACATCACTACAACGTAGGATGAGGGATTGCGTATATTTCGATAGTGTTACGGTGGAGACCATGTGAGTGGGGTACCATGGGGTGTACCTCAATATTGGGGGTAGTTACATATATACTGTATTAGGTTAATCCACTGGGGAGTAAATGGGTGCGACGTGTGTATATGCCTTGAGTGTTGTTAACCCAAATAACCTAGCGAATAAGAAAATATGATTGAACGGTATATGTAGGATTATCCAAAGTGTATAGTTTAAATCTAGTCACCAAATCTTGCATTCTGACCCCCTCCCCATAACATACTTGCAGGTTAGATTTGTGGCAGAGACATAATTGCTTTGGATACTGGTTAGGCATTATTAATAATATGGTAAGGCTATGTTTTGATTATACTATATTTTTCTATTCCGCTGTGAGATATTTTCTGAGCTCTGACATGTTTTATGTCTTTGTCTTTTCTGCAGGATACCAGAGCAAACCAATCCGTGTTTCTATAGATTGGAATTTTGAAAAAAAAATCGGTCTGTCGGAATTCGGGTTGTCAAAGGCTGGTCATGTGTGGCTGAGTTACAAGATGTTGTTGTTAAACTCTAGTGTATCGCTTTTAGAGTACACTGATCGGAAGGTGATCCCATACCTTGTCATATTTGGATATCCGTTACACAATAAGTGCCCGCGGTTTTTTATTGTATATTATATATGTAGAACGTGAGATGAAATCGTTATGCTAGATTGTTATTTACTTGATTTAGACATTATTATAATAACAGAAAAGTATTTTTTAAGAAAAGAATGTTTTGGGTTATTGTAAGGTAAAAACCCATCTGTGTCTATGTGTGGATCGATCTTACGATTACCATTCCTTTGCAAATGATTTTGAAAAGTTAAACCGAAATGATTGGAGTTTACTCATACCAGTCACATGACTAACCCAGAGATTATCTTGTTTTGTTTTCCCTAAACTCTTTGGTGCCCAAATTTGTATAGGCAATCAAGTAGTCGGGATTTTTCAGATACCTGGAGGAGCTTGGAGCAGGAGGCTTCAGAGTTAGATAAATGAAGAGAGTTTATTTCTGCAGTGATATACATGTGGTATACCCTGATAATGTGTGTAAGTATAAATACAGTTTTGTATTTCAAATTTATGTTATATAATATATTTTATTCGTTCCGCTGTGAGATTCGTGTTTTACTCTGATTTTGTTCTGTTATGTTCTTCTTCTTCTTCTATTCCAGATTTCTTTCTTTCTATTTCTCATCGTCTAACTTTTTTCTATTAATGATCTGGTATTTCCGATGCTTGAGTAGTCAACATGGGTTTTATTTTGATTTTCAGGGTCGAAAATCCTTGGGTCGTTACAACAAATATCCACCTTGGAAGGCCAGTTAAAAAAGAAATATGAAACTATTCTTGAGTTAGAAAAAAGTTAAAGGCCAATCCTTCTACTAATGTGGGCGAAGAGATAATTAAGTTACATTGATGAATCGATGAATTAGAATTTGAGTTGGAGGGCGCTAAAGCAAGCTATACATCCCTGGAATATGCTTTAAAGAATCCTGACTCGGATTAAGGATCCTAGTTATTATGAAACCCTTCTATTTTATAGCTGTAATATGGTGGTAGAATGATACATAAATGTAAAACACTTAACGTGTCAACATTTTACACGTAACAACTCGTTAGATAATTTTTTAAATAAGTTTATGTGAGTATCATCTGACATCTAATTTTGTGCTCTTGATGATAATACTTTCTTCCAGGTGCCTTATTGCACTACTCTGTGCAAACTTAATATACACCGTTTGGTATTTAACCTTGTAAGATATGTATGATAACTATCCTACAACATGAAATAACACGTGCATTATATTCTTATAATAAGAAAATGTATGGTGGAGCAAGATGTTTACTCATATTTTATGTTCTGGGAATAACCATCTTGTTCAATAGGAGTTCTCAAGTAATTCTCTTCGTGTGAAGTATCAAGGAGAACATATCCCTTGTTGTTCTTTCTACGCAATGAAAATAGTGTGATTATTTGCACTACATATTTTATTCGAATAATGGACAAGAAATTCATGCGTATACGTTAAGAAAATCTCCCTGAGCAAGATGGAAGATCACTATCTTCGTTTGAAGGCTTTTAGGTAGTAGATTTGAGTCATCGTCTCGAGTTTTGACAGTAGATCCTTTCTTGACAATTAGAACCTTATTACCCAAATTAGTGTATTATTAAGAGTAGTCCAGAACTCTCTTTCTTGTGAGTAATTAGAGGTCCCATATTGACTAACATTCAGGCGTTTGTTAGCAGACCAAAAGCTCATTTCTGGTTAGTAATAGATGTTCCATGTCAACCTAGATTCAGGTATTTTGTAGTTGATCAGCAATTGATTTTTTGGTAATAAAGAAGTCCCGAACCAACCCAAATTCGGGTATTTGATACAAGACCAGATATCAATATATGGTAATAACAAAAGTCTCAAACCAACCCAGATTAAGGTATTTGATAAAAGACCAGAAACCCACTGCTAGTTTTTAATAGAAGTCCCCAACCATGACCCGGATTCAAATATTTGATAGAAAAACAGAATTCCTCTTCTGGAAATTAATGGAAGCCCCAAACCAAACTAAATTCGGGTATTTGAAAGAAGACCAGATATCTACATCTGGTGTTAATAGAAGGGTTACCCACTTTTGGATTTGTTTTGTAAAGCAAAGGATGCACTTGCTTTGTTAGCCACTCTCCGGGATTATGATTGTCAAAGCAGAGGATATATGGGATTTGTTGGCCACTCTCTAGACATGTGCGTCCGGTGCGCTTGGCTAGCTTATTCTCAAACAGGTTCCAAAGACAAACCCGGCCTCCCTCCAGGAGGCGCCTTACCCTGGCCATCGTAGGTGGTGATAAGGGCTTAGATGCTTGAACTGGGCTATCGCAGAGGCTGTTTTAAGGCTGACTCTTTTGATGTTCTACCCTGGCCATCATAGACAGAGGTATACACTCCACCGCCCTCTCCAAGAGGTACCTTACCCTTACCATCCTAGGAGGTGATAAGTGTTTTTCGTTCCCTTCTGTGGGATAATAGGAACAAAAGTAGAGGTAGGACGTCCTTAGTTCAAAGCATAGGCAGGGAGTACTCTTCTGCAAATAAAGGTAGGGCATGCTAATTAGCTCTCCGTCCCGACCATTTCTAGCATGGATCGGAGGCTTATGCTTTTGATGCTTTATGTAACGGCCACTTTTTCCGTATAGTTTAAACCAACATCTAATAACCTATGTCAACTCAAATTGCATAGAAAAAGAAGATAGTTAGGAGGAAGAAGTTAAAGGGTGAGAGAAGAAAGAAAGAAATATTACCATAGAAGAATAAGAAGATCAGAGTCTCACAACATAATGGGAAAATATAATATAATCAACAATACTTTACAAAAAGAACTGTATATATATATATATATATGATTACAACATCAGAGTATACATTCATACCCATCAATACACACATCATAACAAACTAGTACCAGTAAATACGTGGGATACATCTCGACTTTAGCTTCTCTTCTGAAATACTAAGCAAAAACTAACCTGGAAATAAACTCGGTCCGACCCGAGCACATTTGAAGCAAAGAAAAATTCACCCGGATAAGTCTGGAATACTTACACTAATAAATTCATATGACAAACAACTTGCTTCACTTTAAAAACCCTTTTGAAAGAAAAGTATAATAGTAAGACCTGCCTACACATAAACATGGGCGGCTTTTACCTTATTATAACCCAAAATATTTAGATATACCAAAATTCGGTGATATTATATTAATGTCTATCAAATCACAAATAAATAACCATATAGCAGAACGCTTGCATCTAAGGCCCTACATATTCATTTTAAAATCAAAAACCGCAGGGAGCTTATTGGAGATTGAATTCCAATTCTGACAAGGTATGGGACCACATTCTGATCAGTGTACTCTAGAGGGGATATATTGGGGGTTCAAAAAGAAAATCTTGCAACCCGGGCACACATGACCGGCCACTCATTCAGCTTGAGTGTATCGAATCTATTGTCACAAATGGTCGGTACTGACAATTACTATTTGTAATGGCCCAAATTTCCGTACCCTTTGGTTGACTAATTACACCACACGTCCAACCCAAATTGCACAAAAATACGAATCATTATTAAAAAGAAATTAGAGGATGAGAAATAGAAAGAAAGAAAAATTAGAATAGAAGAAAACGAAGATTACAAACTCACAGCAGGACGAATAAATATATTAGATAACATAAACTTTGACATACAAATCAGTAACTTATATACATACCATCATCAGAGCACAACGGTTATCCCTAGAACAATTATAAACACCTGTTTCCAGATACAACATAGTACACAGCGGAAAATATAATAGTCTATAGCTAACTGGTGAAGCCTCCTACTTCAAACTCCTCCAAGCAAATCTGTAAAATCCCGACCACTTGACTACCCGTACAAATTTGGGCACCCAAGAGTTTAGGGAAAACAAAACAAAATAAACTCTGGGTCAGTCATGGGACTGATGTGAGTAAACTCCAACCATTTGTTCAACTTTAAGAAAAAATCCTTTCGAAAGAAAAGATAATCGTAAGACCTATCCACACATAAACACGAATGGATTTTACCTTACGATAACCCAAAAATATATTTTTGATATCAAATCCAGTGATGTTATAATAGTGTCTACGTCAAATAAATAGAATCTAGTGGAACGCTTGCATCTCACGCTCCATATATAATATAAAATCAAAAACCGCAGGGCGTTTAGTGGAGATTGGATTTCCAACATGACAAGGTATGGGACTACCTGCCGATAGTGTATCTCTAGAGGCTAATACACTGGGTTCAACAAGAACGTCTTGCAACCCGGCCCTCACATGACCAACCACTCATTTCGCTTGAGTGTATCGAATGTATATCACCAGCGGTTGGGATCAGCAACCGTTTCCCAAAAGGGACAGCATCGATAGATTAAAGAAGTAAATGGAATTTCTCTAAATAGGTGATTATACATCCTAATGGGAGCGACCCACATAGCCATGCTGCCTGCCCGATTTTTGTCAATTCCGGGTTGTGAGGCTTGATGTTTGAATTATCTTCCAGAACATCTGGCCACTATTCACTTTGAGTGCCACATCGCCAGATTCATCGGAAATCACTAATTGACTCCCACAAAAATACTCAGATTTGTTAGGCTAAAGAAGTTTCCCTTCTTTTCCATTAACTTCGTACGTTTGAAGGAATCAACGTACGTAATCTCTTTGGAAATACTCTGTCAGACATTCGTCCTTACAAGTTGTCCTGGGTCTGGACAAACTGAAGGCACCATTCCATTAATCCATCTTGGACAATTTCTACCTAGGATTAACAGAACATCCCTTGCACTTACTCTGTCTTCATAAACTCTTCGACATAAGTTGTTTCGTAATGCTTATGCCAATACGGAGTGGTTTTTAGATAATAAATCTGACCCCGGTCTCTCCGTATTGACAATGGAGGTATAAAATAAATCTCCAATAAGCGCCCTGCAGTTTTTGATTTTATATTATATATAGAGCGTGAGATGCAAGCGTTCCTCTAGACTCTATTTACTTGACGTAGACACTATTATAATATCACTGGATTTGATATCAAAAATATATTTTTGGGTTATCGTAAGGTAAAAACCATCCGTGTTTATGTGTGGATAGGTCTTACGATTATCTTTTCTTTCGAAAGGATTTTTTTTTTAAATTTAAACAGATGGTTGGAGTTTACTCACACCAGTCCCGTGACTGACCCAGAGTTTATTTTGTTTTGTTTTCCCTAAACTCTTGGTTGCCCAAATTTGTATGGGCAATCAAGTAGTCAGGATTTTACAGATTCACTTGGAGGAGTTTGAAGTAGGAGGCTTCGCCAGTTAGCTATAGACTATTATATTTTCCGCTGTGTGCTATGTTGTATATGGAAACAGGTGTTCATAACTGTTCCAGGGATAACCGTTGTGCTCTGATGACGGTATGTATATAAAGTTACTGATTTGTATTTCAAAGTTTATGTTATCTAATATATTTTATTCATTCCGCTATAAGTTGTGATCTTCGTTTTCTTCTATTCTAATATTTATTTATTTCTATTTCTCATTCTCTAACTTCTTTCTAATAATGATTCGTATTTCTGTGCAATTTGGGTTGGATGTGTGGTGTAATTAGTCAACTCAAAGGGTACTGAAATTCGGGCCTTACAGTTGGTATCAGAGCTGAAGGTTGAGTGATAACCTTGGCTCTGTGGCATAACTTAATAGAGATGGGGTTAGTAATGCCCTAGATTGAGTTGAGTGTACATATATAAACGCGTATTTGTAGATTTGATATAAAAATTTGTTTTATATTGTGTTGGCTGGTTTGTTGAGTGATTTATGAATTCTGGTCGATACAGGATGTACAACTGTATCGATAGGTGTTTCTAAACTCTCGAACAAAACAATTCGACATAGTATTGTTTTAAAATGGGTAAATGAAATAATTTTGCCTAAAATTTATTTTGATATAAAAGGAATCATTTCTGAATTATTGTTGATTGTTATTACAATCAAATGGAATTATGAAATATTGAAATGGTCATATAATTTGTATACGGATAATGTACACAAATGAGATAAACCAATATTAAGTACAAACCAGATTTGGAATTTAAATCCCGGAGGATTAGATATATTTTCTGAAGTATTTTTAAATGTAATATGACATTACTTTGAAGAATTTTTGAATAAGAATGGTTTAAATAGCTTTTTGAAAGTGATTAAACACTGAAATCACTTCAGTGGCGAGAAAATAATTCTGATAATGGATTGCGACATTATCGGTACTCATTTTCAAGCTTCTGAGTGACGGATTGCTGCCTTTATCATTTGTTAATGGAAATTTGTTTGAAAAAGAACAAGTTGTTTAAAAAAAAAGAATATCAAATGTTTTGAATTTGCAGATGATTATAAATATATGTATAAATATGTATGATTTCAAACTAATTTGAAATAAAACCCGGGAATTTGAATTCTGAAATTAAAATTTAACTTGTACAAGTTGAATAGATTGAAATGGTACGAATGTATCAAATGAATTGGAAGATAACTTAAGTCAAATAAAATTGGATTAAATTAGAAATAACTCCGAATGAAATTAAATAAGGAGAAATGTTGAGATTCGAATTATTAATATGAATTTGACTTATGAATAAGCAAGTTGAATATATATTGGATGTGTTGATTGAAATTGAGCTGTGATAAATTTGGATTTAAGTATAATAAGTGGAGTGACTTAAATAGAAATCAGATTTGATTTGATAAAATGGAAGTGAACTAATCAGAAGTTGATTAGAGATTTCAAAACTGGAAGTTGGATTGATTTGAAACCAACTGGAAATGGATATATGTATGCTGAGCAGATATTGAAGGGAAGCAAACGCAAGAGATAGAATTATGCCCGACAAAAAGGTACATGTTTACAATATTACTTGGGTTTGATGATTTTATGAGCTTATGGGGCAGGCCGCTTGGCTTTTTGATTTTCTTTTGGATTGGAGAGGGCCTAGAAAAGCGAGTTGTGGTTGTACCGATTGAGCCGTGCAAAGGAGATGCTGATGAAATTTTTCGAAATTTTAAAAAATTAGAAAATTTTCAAGAATTTTTGATAATTTTAAAATCGAGTGGTTAATTGTAACTGAAATAAGAAAACCAGAATTGGTTAATAAAATTTCAAATGGAATAATGAAATAGATAAACGGATTTAAAACTAATTCGAATGGGTGTGGATGCGCAGAAGAGCATATGGACTGAAGACAAGAAAAGTGATGATGGATTGTCCAAAAATAGTGGATAGATCAGTTGGAAAGAATTATGAATGGTCGAGTAATTCTGAAACGACCCGTAACTTCCCCGTAAAGGAAAGCGTCGGATAGTTCGAGAACAAGCCACATCAGAACGCAGACGGAAGAACGTTTCATTGTATATTACAACAATGCATCAGAATACAAGAATATACAAAGTATGAATGAATATTACACAGAAATATCAGAGATTTAAATTACATTTAAATACATCGCAGCGGAAAATAATACAATACACAACTAGAAGTAGATATACGGATACAAAGCTTTCCGGATATCGTTCCAGCTGTAAACCAGGATCCTGTGAATATAAATCTGCAAAACCGAAACTACTAGCTGCCCGTGTCAAAATAAGGGCACCCAGAGTTTAGGTTAAAACAATAAACTCCAGGTCAGTCATGTGACTGGTGTGAGAACTAAAAACAGTTATAAATCTTTATTTTAAATCATTAGGTAAATCAAGGGACCACGCCGTATAACACGGAACGGGTTTCCTCCCAAGAATACCAGTGCATAAAACAAACAGCGCAATGCTAAATAAAGAAAAATGAAGCTGTTATAAGACCCAGGTCCCATCACACAATGCAACGCAGCCGAGGATAGGGTTTTCCCTTATAACAGCCAAAGAATGCTTGATACGTTTTAAAACAAATCATTTGATACTATAATAAGTGCATAGTGCATAAATCAACTTCAAATCATAAGTATCAATCATAGGCGGCATGGGTACCATATATCATGTCGCCATACTAGGCTCTACAAATAAAACCGCAAATGTCACGTATTTGGAAATTGGATTTCCATCTATGAACCGAGGCAAAAGATAGTCCTCAACCGATTCGAGACAATCTAGCCCATGTCTCAGGTCCCAGACTCAGGTGGGCCTTGGATCGTCAGGGCCGGTCCACCGATGTGGATTATTATGCCTGAACACTACGTCTCTCCGCCCTATGGGGCGTAAATGAGCCAACAAATGACTCCATCGGACCCGGATCGTCCGATCTAACCGAGGCGCCTCGCAACAGCAACAACCACATAAGTCAAACTCGTCAGGGCGTGTAAAACCACTGACGCCACTTTTTAGCTAGGAAGAAACGCAAGTCCTCCCTGATGTCCTCTCCCGTTTTTGGTTCACAACCGGGGTGCGAAACTCGCGAAGTAAACGTTACACAAAGCTACGCCACAAAGGCCGTGCTTTGATCATCACCACAAGACTTTGATTTTCAACAGAAGCCTCGATCAATTGCCACTTAGGCATGCCACACAGGCAATTCACTCCATGCGTTTGATATCCATCAATATATAACCCCTGAGCTCGTACGTCTCAGAGAAGGGCGTTAAGCAAGAGAATAAATTCTCCGCCGCCAAACAGATATATATTTAATAGAAATCAAACACACAGATTAAAATCCAATGTCAGACACACAGTCCATTTACAAGTCCGTTCTGGGTCTGAACGAAACCGGAGGTACCTAGTACCCCGCATATCCATCGATCTCCAAGTACGTCTGGACGATCACCAACTGTTTCCATCTTCTTGGGTGTACAGCCCAATCAAGATCATCAGTAATCACCCAAACGACGTGAAGACTTCTGGTCTTCGACCACCGTCTTCATCTTCGACACCACGTCGAATCAGTTATTCAGAATGGGATAAACCCGGTCTTTCTGAATAACTCGCGTATATATTATAAAAAGTGTTACACAAACACAACATACGCCTCATTCCAATTCAGAATATTCTTTTATTCAATTATTCCTATACTTTGGGAAAAGTTCCCATTAATTTTATCCAAGATAAATTCTTTAAATTTATTCTTTAATCTCCTTTGAATATCAATTCAAACTAGTCGGGATTAGCGAACCACACCGAAGTAATCATTTATTTTATTTTCCCAATCCCAACCTATTCATCCCATGAAGTAAAACTGGTAGTACTTCATATCTAACACCACAGTGTTATCGGTAAATTCAATTACCATTTCACGTTCAAATCTAATTAAAGATTTAACTATCGCCTGGAGCAAAACTGGTGATACTCCATTCTCGACCATTTCAATCTAATTAAAGATTCATTAAAACTCCACTTAGTTTTAATCGCTAACTGGGTTAAAGAATCAGTGTCATTTAAAACACGGTTCACGATAAACCCAAAATCACATTCATTAATTATCAGGTTAAAGAACGAGTGTTATTTAAAACACTGCTCACGATAAACCCAAAAATCAATACCAATTCAATTCCAATTAAATATCATTTAATTGGTACACTTCATTAAATCTAAATAAAAAGATTTAATCTTTTCTCAACTAGGTTCAAGAACAGTGTTAATGAAGACACCATTCACGACAAACCCAAATCACATTTGATATTCAATATAAGGCTCTGAATAGAAAATATATCGGCTTATATTCAATATCAAATTCTACGATTAACAAATGTCGTATTGGAAATAACGATATAAATATCTACATCTTTCAAATTTCCATAACAACATCTGTATAATCCCGAATTCCAACATCGAAATATTCCGAAGACAATTTCGATTCAAATCCACTCCAATGCAATCATTGGAAATTCTGGTTATTTTTAAAACCCTTTTCAAATTCAATTTATTTATTTAAAAATAAATAGAATTATATTTCTAGTTCAAAACTAGTTCATTTCGATAAAAATCTATTTTTATCTTTTCAAATATGGAGTTTTTCATCCCAAATCTTCACAAATCATTTCTTATGATTTTACACTAATTATTACTATTTTTAATAATTTTATCAAGGCCCGTACAGTCGATTTCCATCAATGGCCATCGAACTGCACTTACAGCGACCTTTTTCAAATTTGATTTGGACATAATTCCAAATCCAACCGTTAGATTTCTAATTTCTAATATTCGTTAGAAAGCTCTTTTCGATACGAACCCAACGGTTCCGGTTTTAGGAGAATCCGACGGTCGGATCTCCCGCAATGTCCGTTTGAAATCAATGGTCGAAATTCGCGAACTGCCGCGGCGCGGCGCGTTCTATTCAGGCCATTATATTATATATATAATATATATAATATATTTCGTCGATTTCTATTTAAAACGAATTATATAAACCGTTTTAAATTCGTTTCAAAAGCAATTTCAACTTCCATTTCAATTCAATTCAAAATTGAACTCTTCTTTATAAATTCGTTTTAAAATTCATTTCTATTCAATTCAAATTTCAATTCAATTTGAATTCATATTCAATTCAATTCATTTCGAAATCGTTTTCAATTCAATTCATTTCGAAATCGTTTTCAATTCAATTCATTTCGAAATCGTTTTCAATTCAATTCATTTCGAAATCGTTTTAAAATCGATATAAATATCGTTCACGTCAAAATGGCGTCAATCTAATCAACACGGCTTCATATATTCCTTTATTTTCAAATATTCTATTTCAAATATCTCTTTTCAAATATTTCTTTTTCAAAACTGGAATGAGGCCCAATCAATTACCATATAAAATTAATTATATGGATTTTCATACAACACATGTATATAATAGCATTGAAAATAATCAACCATCAACCAAAGTGCACTACACTGTATAAGCATCAAATATAGATATTCAACGCTTATAACAGCCTGTCAATCAATCGATCGACATATTTAATCAATCAGGATGAGTGAACTTCAAATTTCATCCCAACACCCGTGTGGGGTTTCAAACAATCAAACACAGATTTTATTTGTGCAATTGGGCGATGTGTAAAATTTATCGACCCAATCAATGTCCTTCAAATAGGTGTACATAAACAAACCGTCCGGTTCGTAAATGAATATTTATTTATTCACATTCACGTCAAAAATTATATTTTAACGATAAAACATTTTATTTCAACACATGAATTTCTATTCAGTTCATTTCTTCAATAAAATGATATTTTATTTTTCTAACATATTTTAGAAAATTTCGGCGGCATAACGGCACGATACTAGAAACGGGACAAGGCCTAGCCTTATCCCCGGTCTAGTGAAGGCCCACGCCATTCACACATCAATCAAATCAATTTCATCTCACCAAACAATTCAATTCAAACAAATAATTTAACCAACTACACAACCAAACAATTTAACAAACAAGCCATCCATGGTCTGTGGATGACGGGTGTCAGGTGCTACTAAGCACCGTCTGCATCCTAGTATATATATATAACTAGAAAATCTAAATTGAAAGGTGAGAAGTTCTCACCGATAGCTATCCTAGCTCCACGGCACTTCATTGATAGAAATCTTCATCGCTATCGCATCTTCGTCGTCTTCGTTGCCCGTAGCCACTACATATGTAAAAGTCGAATTTTTTTCTTCGCTATTCAATATATAAAAATCGAATTTTTACTTCGTTATTCAATATATAAAAGTCATATCTTTATTTCGAAGTTCAACATATAAAAATCATATTTTGACTTCGCTATTCAATATATAAAGATTATATTTTTAATATAAAGATTATATTTTTAATATTCCTATGATGTAAAAATTATATTTTTATTGCTGTTAAAAATATAAAAATCATATCTTACATCTTTTACTTAATAAAAATTCCGTCTTTTCTATTTTAAAGATCAAATCTTTTTCTTTTTAAAGTTCAAACCATTTTCTATTTAAAGTTCAAACCATTTTCTATTTAAAGTTAAAACCTTTTTCAAAAATCAGTTTTATCTCTTTTCAAAAATCATTTTTAAAACCCTTTCAAAAAAATCTGTTTAAAAACCCTTTCAAAAAATCTGTTTTAAAACCCTTAAGAAATCAGTTTTAATACCCTTTTTCAAATTAGTTTTTAAAATTCTTTATCAAATCAGTTTTAAAATTCTTTATCAAATCAGTTTTAAAATTCTTTTTAAATCAGTTTTAAAATTCTTTTTAAATCAGTTTTTAATAATCGGTTTTTTTTTACAATACACAAAATTCAGTAAATAAAACTTACATTTAAAAGGGGAGAAAGGGGGATTTGCTGTTGTGCGCGCCATGGTGGAGGGAGGAGGTGTGGGACCAGGCGGTCGTGGCGAGGGAGCAGGCGCCTGTGGAGGGTCTCGAGCGAGATGGCGGCATCGACTGGGGGGTGCTGCGCGCGAGGGTTCGAAGAGAGGACGGGAGAGCGAGAGCAGAGGGAGAAGCGGGAGGTGGAGGAGTAGATCGAGAGGGGGAAGGGGTTCACCTACGGCGGCGTGAGGTGAGTAGCCTTCGGCGATGGGGGAGGCGGCTCGCGATGGACTGAGGAGGAGCGGGTTTTTCGATTTTAGGTTTTTTTTTTTTTTTTAAAATGAATCTGAACGTGGAAAGGGGGGGGGGCCAGGGTAATAGGGAAGGAGAAGTTTAATTTTTTTTTTTTTTTTTCAAAAAGTTGACTTTCACATACGACCTCTAAACGAGGCCCACCGCCTGTCGTCCATAGCGTTTTACCCCCATTCCGAACACAATGGGATATGTATCGCAAGCTGATTCGATCGTTTCGATCAGTTTCCGTTGAATTTACATTTAAATCACTATATTGAATTTAAACGCGCATTTCAAATTACCGGGGTCACATACTTACTCTAAAAATTCTCGAAAAATATTTTCTAGCTTCGTATTGACGATACGGTCCTAACAAAACTAGTTTCGTCGAATTCTGAGACCGTTGGAAAAATGGCCAATTTCCAGTCGATTAAAATCAACTGAAATGGTCAAAACACGTTTTCCTTTGCCACGCTCACATATTGATTCAGAAAATTATGGAAATTGGAATCTAGCAATAATTTGACATCACGGGTCCAACAAAACTGGTTTCGTCGAAATCCGAGGTCGTTTGCAAAATGTCCATTTTTAAGGGCCTGAATTCCATAGCGACTATTCAGAATTTTCAACTGGACATATCTTTTGATTCCCGCTACGAACTTTCGATTATTCGGATTCGTTGGAAAGATATCATCAATTAGGTTCTAATGTTTTTGGTTTCACTAAAATCCAGATTGTTTTGCACCCGGTACATTCAATTGAAGTTTGAAATCGAATTATCGAACTACCGCGCCATTTTCAATTCTATTTATAATTATATATAAATATTTATACTCTAACAACGACGCGTATAATATATACGTTCGAGTTATATTCAAAATAAATTTCTCATCGTTTTTATTTAAAATAATCTATTTTAAATAATCAAAATTCGCTAAAATCGCCAAAATAAAAATTTCAAATTGGCCCGCATTTTACGGGTTGTTACAATCTCCCCCACTTAAAACTTTTCGTCCCCGAAAAGGAACAAAGTCGAAAGTGGTTTGATTAATCAACTCTACGTTCGATCTGGCTTCCATTCTCCAACTTTTTAGTTTCTGAGAATTTTCAAAATATCAAAAATTTGGCTAACACCCTAAATTTTTGAAAAATTTCGCCATAACCTCCCCTGCACCGGGAGCATCGGGGAATTTCAAATAGCTTCCCCGGTCCTTCAGATCTCAAAAAGAAAAAGGAAAAGCCAAGCGGCTAGCCAATAGGCTCATAAAATCATCATCACCCAAACAAAACAGTAAATTATGTAATAAACATGTACCTATTTGTCGGGCAAACAAATTTTATTCTCAGCTCTAGCCTCCTTGCTATGACCTGTTCAATGATATACATGTATATGCAAGCAGATGCGACCAATTTTCAATACAATTCAATATTTGATTCAATTAGGCTAAATGGTTCAAAATTTATCAAACAACTAAACAAGCAACACAAACATCAATCAATTAGTGAACTAGAGTTTCACATTCATAATTTTGATACATAGTCAAAAATCAGGTTTTTGATGCCAATTCACAACCATAGGCCCTATCAAATTTTGGTTCTCACACCAGTCAATAGGAAATATATAGAAATCTCACCTTCGAAACACGAAAATAAATTCTAACGATGACGCGTCAATCATTAGAATCATGTCCGAGCGACTAGAGTGTGATTCTATATCTATCCAATATATTAAAATTTCGAATACACGCGGATCAGACGTATACGCAAAATCTATATATACTGGATTGTCCAAATCAGTATAAATAAATAATTGATTTAAATTTTCAAAATAAAATTTGTTTCATTTTTAAAAATATACTCTTCACACTCGTTCTAGAATACTACTGATCCTATCTCTAACGAGTCATTCCCATTGGATATTGCTAATCCAATATCTGATGAATTCTTTCGTATGGTTCTAATGTGTCTTGTTCTCGAGCTATGTAAACCAAAGCTCTGATACCAAAATGAAACGACCCGTAACTTCCCCGTAAAGGAAAGCGTCGGATAGTTCGAGAACAAGCCACATCAGAACGCAGACGGAAGAACATTTCATTGTATATTACAACAATGCATCAGAATACAAGAATATACAAAGTATGAATGAATATTACACAGAAATATCAGAGATTTAAATTACATTTAAATACATCGTAGCGGAAAATAATACAATACACAACTAGAAGTAGATATACGGATACAAAGCTTTCCGGATATCGTTCCAGCTGTAAACCAGGATCCTGTGAATATAAATCTGCAAAACCGAAACTACTAGCTGCCCGTGTCAAAATAAGGGCACCCAGAGTTTAGGTTAAAACAATAAACTCCAGGTCAGTCATGTGACTGGTGTGAGAACTAAAAACAGTTATAAATCTTTATTTTAAATCATTAGGTAAATCAAGGGACCACGCCGTATAACACGGAACGGGTTTCCTCCCAAGAATACCAGTGCATAAAACAAACAGCGCAATGCTAAATAAAGAAAAATGAAGCTGTTATAAGACCCAGGTCCCATCACACAATGCAACGCAGCCGAGGATAGGGTTTTCCCTTATAACAGCCAAAGAATGCTTGATACGTTTTAAAACAAATCATTTGATACTATAATAAGTGCATAGTGCATAAATCAACTTCAAATCATAAGTATCAATCATAGGCGGCATGGGTACCTTATATCATGTCGCCATACTAGGCTCTACAAATAAAACCGCAAATGTCACGTATTTGGAAATTGGATTTCCATCTATGAACCGAGGCAAAAGATAGTCCTCAACCGATTCGAGACAATCTAGCCCATGTCTCAGGTCCCAGACTCAGGTGGGCCTTGGATCGTCAGGGCCGGTCCACCGATGTGGATTATTATGCCTGAACACTACGTCTCTCCGCCCTATGGGGCGTAAATGAGCCAACAAATGACTCCATCGGACCCGGATCGTCCGATCTAACCGAGGCGCCTCGCAACAGCAACAACCACATAAGTCAAACTCGTCAGGGCGTGTAAAACCACTGACGCCACTTTTTAGCTAGAAAGAAACGCAAGTCCTCCCTGATGTCCTCTCCCGTTTTTGGTTCACAACCGGGGTGCGAAACTCGCGAAGTAAACGTTACACAAAGCTACGCCACAAAGGCCGTGCTTTGATCATCACCACAAGACTTTGCTTTTCAACAGAAGCCTCGATCAATTGCCACTTAGGCATGCCACACAGGCAATTCACTCCATGCGTTTGATATCCATCAATATATAACCCCTGAGCTCGTACGTCTCAGAGAAGGGCGTTAAGCAAGGGAATAAATTCTCCGCCGCCAAACAGATATATATTTAATAGAAATCAAACACACAGGATAAAATCCAATGTCAGACACACAGTCCATTTACAAGTCCGTTCTGGGTCTGAACGAAACCGGAGGTACCTAGTACCCCGCATATCCATCGATCTCCAAGTACGTCTGGACGATCACCAACTGTTTCCATCTTCTTGGGTGTACAGCCCAATCAAGATCATCAGTAATCACCCAAATGACGTGAAGACTTCTGGTCTTCGACCACCGTCTTCATCTTCGACACCACGTCGAATCAGTTATTCAGAATGGGATAAACCCGGTCTTTCTGAATAACTCGCGTATATATTATAAAAAGTGTTACACAAACACAACATACGCCTCATTCCAATTCAGAATATTCTTTTATTCAATTATTCCTATACTTTGGGAAAAGTTCCCATTAATTTTATCCAAGATAAATTCTTTAAATTTATTCTTTAATCTCCTTTGAATATCAATTCAAACTAGTCGGGATTAGCGAACCACACCGAAGTAATCATTTATTTTATTTTCCCAATCCCAACCTATTCATCCCATGAAGTAAAACTGGTAGTACTTCATATCTAACACCACAGTGTTATCGGTAAATTCAATTACCATTTCACGTTCAAATCTAATTAAAGATTTAACTATCGCCTGGAGCAAAACTGGTGATACTTCATTCTCGACCATTTCAATCTAATTAAAGATTCATTAAAACTCCACTTAGTTTTAATCGCTAACTGGGTTAAAGAATCAGTGTCATTTAAAACACGGTTCACGATAAACCCAAAATCACATTCATTAATTATCAGGTTAAAGAACGAGTGTTATTTAAAACACTGCTCACGATAAACCCAAAAATCAATACCAATTCAATTCCAATTAAATATCATTTAATTGGTACACTTCATTAAATCTAAATAAAAAGATTTAATCTTTTCTCAACTAGGTTCAAGAACAGTGTTAATGAAGACACCATTCACGACAAACCCAAATCACATTTGATATTCAATATAAGGCTCTGAATAGAAAATATATCGGCTTATATTCAATATCAAATTCTACGATTAACAAATGTCGTATTGGAAATAACGATATAAATATCTACATCTTTCAAATTTCCATAACAACATCTGTATAATCCCGAATTCCAACATCGAAATATTCCGAAGACAATTTCGATTCAAATCCAGTCCAATGCAATCATTGGAAATTCTGGTTATTTTTAAAACCCTTTTCAAATTCAATTTATTTATTTAAAAATAAATAGAATTATATTTCTAGTTCAAAACTAGTTCATTTCGATAAAAATCTATTTTTATCTTTTCAAATATGGAGTTTTTCATCCCAAATCTTCACAAATCATTTCTTATGATTTTACACTAATTATTACTATTTTTAATAATTTTATCAAGGCCCGTACAGTCGATTTCCATCAATGGCCATCGAACTGCACTTACAGCGACCTTTTTCAAATTTGATTTGGACATAATTCCAAATCCAACCGTTAGATTTCTAATTTCTAATATTCGTTAGAAAGCTCTTTTCGATACGAACCCAACGGTTCCGGTTTTAGGAGAATCCGACGGTCGGATCTCCCGCAATGTCCGTTTGAAATCAATGGTCGAAATTCGCGAACTGCCGCGGCGCGGCGCGTTCTATTCAGGCCATTATATTATATATATATATAATATATATAATATATTTCGTCGATTTCTATTTAAAACGAATTATATAAACCGTTTTAAATTCGTTTCAAAAGCAATTTCAACTTCCATTTCAATTCAATTCAAAATTGAACTCTTCTTTATAAATTCGTTTTAAAATTCATTTCTATTCAATTCAAATTTCAATTCAATTTGAATTCATATTCAATTCAATTCATTTCGAAATCGTTATCAATTCAATTCATTTCGAAATCGTTTTCAATTCAATTCATTTCGAAATCGTTTTCAATTCAATTCATTTCGAAATCGTTTTAAAATCGATATAAATATCGTTCACGTCAAAATGGCGTCAATCTAATCAACATGGCTTCATATATTCCTTTATTTTCAAATATTCTATTTCAAATATCTCTTTTCAAATATTTCTTTTTCAAAACTGGAATGAGGCCCAATCAATTACCATATAAAATTAATTATATGGATTTTCATACAACACATGTATATAATAGCATTGAAAATAATCAACCATCAACCAAAGTGCACTACACTGTATAAGCATCAAATATAGATATTCAACGCTTATAACAGCCTGTCAATCAATCGATCGACATATTTAATCAATCAGGATGAGTGAACTTCAAATTTCATCCCAACACCCGTGTGGGGTTTCAAACAATCAAACACAGATTTTATTTGTGCAATTGGGCGATGTGTAAAATTTATCGACCCAATCAATGTCCTTCAAATAGGTGTACATAAACAAACCGTCCGGTTCGTAAATGAATATTTATTTATTCACATTCACGTCAAAAATTATATTTTAACGATAAAACATTTTATTTCAACACATGAATTTCTATTCAGTTCATTACTTCAATAAAATGATATTTTATTTTTCTAACATATTTTAGAAAATTTCGGCGGCATAACGGCACGATACTAGAAACGGGACAAGGCCTAGCCTTATCCCCGGTCTAGTGAAGGCCCACGCCATTCACACATCAATCAAATCAATTTCATCTCACCAAACAATTCAATTCAAACAAATAATTTAACCAACTACACAACCAAACAATTTAACAAACAAGCCATCCGTGGTCTGTGGATGACGGGTGTCAGGTGCTACTAAGCACCGTCTGCATCCTAGTATATATATATATAACTAGAAAATCTAAATTGAAAGGTGAGAAGTTCTCACCGATAGCTATCCTAGCTCCACGGCACTTCATTGATAGAAATCTTCATCGCTATCGCATCTTCGTCGTCTTCGTTGCCCGTAGCCACTACGTATGTAAAAGTCGAATTTTTTTCTTCGCTATTCAATATATAAAAATCGAATTTTTACTTCGTTATTCAATATATAAAAATCATATCTTTATTTCGAAGTTCAACATATAAAAATCATATTTTGACTTCGCTATTCAATATATAAAGATTATATTTTTAATATAAAGATTATATTTTTAATATTCCTATGATGTAAAAATTATATTTTTATTGCTGTTAAAAATATAAAAATCATATCTTACATCTTTTACTTAATAAAAATTCCGTCTTTTCTATTTTAAAGATCAAATCTATTTCTTTTTAAAGTTCAAACCATTTTCTATTTAAAGTTCAAACCATTTTCTATTTAAAGTTAAAACCTTTTTCAAAAATCAGTTTTATCTCTTTTCAAAAATCATTTTTAAAACCCTTTCAAAAAAATCTGTTTAAAAACCCTTTCAAAAAATCTGTTTTAAAACCCTTAAGAAATCAGTTTTAATACCCTTTTTCAAATTAGTTTTTAAAATTCTTTATCAAATCAGTTTTAAAATTCTTTATCAAATCAGTTTTAAAATTCTTTTTAAATCAGTTTTAAAATTCTTTTTAAATCAGTTTTAAAATTCTTTTTAAATCAGTTTTTAATAATCGGTTTTTTTTTACAATACACAAAAATCAGTAAATAAAACTTACATTTAAAAGGGGAGAAAGGGGGATTTGCTGTTGTGTGCGCCATGGTGGAGGGAGGAGGTGTGGGACCAGGCGGTCGTGGCGAGGGAGCAGGCGCCTGTGGAGGGTCTCGAGCGAGATGGCGGCATCGACTGGGGGGTGCTGCGCGCGAGGGTTCGAAGAGAGGACGGGAGAGCGAGAGCAGAGGGAGAAGCGGGAGGTGGAGGAGTAGATCGAGAGGGGGAAGGGGTTCACCTACGGCGGCGTGAGGTGAGTAGCCTTCGGCGATGGGGGAGGCGGCTCGCGATGGACTGAGGAGGAGCGGGTTTTTCGATTTTAGGTTTTTTTTTTTTTAAAAAAAATGAATCTGAACGTGGAAAGGGGGGGGGGCCAGGGTAATAGGGAAGGAGAAGTTTAAATTTTTTTTTTTTTTTTTTTTTTTTCAAAAAGTTGACTTTCACATACGACCTCTAAACGAGGCCCACCGCCTGTCGTCCATAGCGTTTTACCCCCATTCCGAACACAATGGGATATGTATCGCAAGCTGATTCGATCGTTTCGATCAGTTTCCGTTGAATTTACATTTAAATCACTATATTGAATTTAAACGCGCATTTCAAATTACCGGGGTCACATACTAACTCTAAAAATTCTCGAAAAATATTTTCTAGCTTCGTATTGACGATACGGTCCTAACAAAACTAGTTTCGTCGAATTCTGAGACCGTTGGAAAAATGGCCAATTTCCAGTCGATTAAAATCAACTGAAATGGTCAAAACACGTTTTCCTTTGCCACGCTCACATATTGATTCAGAAAATTATGGAAATTGGAATCTAGCAATAATTTGACATCACGGGTCCAACAAAACTGGTTTCGTCGAAATCCGAGGTCGTTTGCAAAATGTCCATTTTTAAGGGCCTGAATTCCATAGCGACTATTCAGAATTTTCAACTGGACATATCTTTTGATTCCCGCTACGAACTTTCGATTATTCGGATTCGTTGGAAAGATATCATCAATTAGGTTCTAATTTTTTGGTTTCACTAAAATCCGGATTGTTTTGCACCCGGTACATTCAATTGAAGTTTGAAATCGAATTATCGAACTACCGCGCCATTTTCAATTCTATTTATAATTATATATAAATATTTATACTCTAACGACGACGTGTATAATATATACGTTCGAGTTGTATTCAAAATAAATTTCTCGTCGTTTTTATTTAAAATAATCTATTTTAAATAATCAAAATTCGCTAAAATCGCCAAAATAAAAATTTCAAACTGGCCCGCATTTTACGGGTTGTTACAAATTCGAAGGTCGGGTAAGAACTGGGCTATGAAGATATGGAATATAAGATTTTAACTAAGTAGGTTATGAGGAGTTAAACTTATAGCATTTTACTGCTTAGCAATTTCGAGGACAAAATTAATTTAAGGGGGAAGGAATGTAACGACCCGGATTTTTAGCAACTGAATAATTAATATATTTAATCATTTTAAATAGTGGTTCATTAATTTAATAGACTTGAATTCAATATTTTTGAATATTTAAATAATAAAATTTGCATCGCTTTCAGAATGACGGTGTCAATATTTTCTAACATCTTTACTAATACTAGATAAAGGCCCGTGCTTCGCACACGGGTAGATGTCGCACACGGGCGGATGTAACAAATCCTTGTATTAAAATTTATTGATTGACAGAATATTATGTCATATGGCAGTAACCAATATTAATAGAATGACTAAATGACAGTAATTATGCTTAAGGAACTCCTAATTTGATTTTTTTTGTTACCTTACAGTTTATATTTTAGCTGATTGGCACGACAGTGCTTTCCATTTTAAATATCTTGTTAACTATGTTTAGGGTTAATACCAAGGGCGCAATGATGCATGCACAGCTATAATTCTTGTTTTAAAATAATTACAGACTCACACCAAAGATCTGCATAAAACAAATTAAAGTTTTGGGCAATCTTTACCAATCTTTGGACAATATAAAATTTTATCATATCTCGTAAAACCCGTATAAATCTTAACCGAACTTTATAGGGAAATCTTGGTAAAATCTTCTGAAATGTAGCTTTTACAAATCTCGGCAACTGTAGATAACTCGATGCTGTATATAAAATCTATGGAAAAGACTTTGGATATGATCCTGTTTGTCCTTCAGCCAACCATTTCAGCTAAGAGTTTTTGTTCTTTCACACAACGATTTTACTGATGGAAAGGAAAGGAAAGAAAAAAAATCATTTTCAAAGATCTGTGCATTTAAAATGGTCAGTATTAACAAAAATCTTCGTCCTTTTAAGTCAAAAGGAAATCTTAGCATAATATTACGAAATTTTGGACTAGATTTCATGTGCCTACAGTCTAATATCAGCTGACAAATATATATATTTATATATTTCGTACATTCTTATCCGAATAGTAAGAAAATCTAATATAATTTCAGAAATCTCAGCACAGTAAAATATCTTGCATAATCTCAGGCGATCTTTACCAAATCCTATAGGATCATTCGAAATCTCTGATCAAACCTTATAACTGTAACAAAAAAGGCAGTCCTTATTTCCATTCGACAGCATGTCTGCCAAATTTTCAACAGCATGCCATTCAAGCTTTTCCCTTTCCGTGCGTGCCAATCAATTCGATACTGTGCGCTCGAAGGTTTTTACCGTGCCTGCCACGTTACTTCACCTTTAAATATTGTCCTTATGTTATTACTTTTCCTTACCAGACAAGACAAGACAAGAGAAATTATATCTTCACAAACTAAATAAAAATAAAAATCTACAAATTTCTAATTAGTGGATCATTCTCGAAATGGGATACTCCACCCATACCTATGCGATTGTCTGGCGCGATCCAGATTTGGGAGGAGTTGTGTTTTTTCCAGTCAACGTAGGGCACGAGGAAGCTGTCCGCTCCATTTTCTAATATTCGTGGACCAGGGTGGCACCCTATTGCTAGTAGTAGTGGTATTGACCAAGGAATCATTGTAGGGACAGAGTGTTGAGCGGGAAGGGTTTGGGCGGATTTGTGTATTGCAATGATGCATGAAGGTGGGTTCAGATCGGCAGTCGAGAGAAGGTTTTTTTGTGGAATTTTGAGTGTATTTTGTTACAAAATATTTCGCTGTTTACCGTACAGCATTTGTAATAGATCGGCGAAAGTATTTGCAAGAGGAGGCCGAGTTGTTTTGGGTCGAGATAGTACGATGGTGTCAGCAGGTAAAGTTGCGGCAAATGGTTGAGGGAAGGATATGAAGTTTTGATGGTACAACCCTGTTTATAAGTTAGAGCAGCTCTAGAATAGGAAATTTGAGTGGATGTTATATTTGCGGTAGAAGGTATGGGGAAGTTTACACTTACAAACATGCAGAACGTAAGGGGGATGTTGCAGTAAGGAGTTGCAAGGAAAAAATGGCCAGAACGATTGTGGAGGGAGCTGTATTGGTGAATTTGGGTTTAAGGGTTGCTGTTATGATTACAGGACATACATGCAAGGTTGCTATTCGAGGGTATCCTTGTTATCCAAGTTTATTAGATATATGAGATGGGTTCACGATGGCAAACAAGTTTGATGGTTCGGGTTCAGGCTGGCAATGATTATATGCGGCGGAACTACAGTATGCGAGAGATCATGAATGCATACCATTTCCACCTGGGAACCGTGAACATGCGAGCAGTGTATCGCAAGGCATTTCAAGTGTTGCCCAGGAACCATGAAAATGCCAGTGTAACAAGCAAAGAAATACAAAAGAGCAGGTCATAATTATGAAGTTAAATCCAGAGATGATGCTTAGTGTTTGGTATGGTATTGTTCCGACAAGAAAGGGGCTGCGGAACCGGAAAGGTGTAGTAGCATGGCTGATGGAAAATGGATTCATGACCTAACGGTACTAAGAGGCGATTTAATTTAACAATTATTAAAAGGTAATTATATTTTAATTAGTTAATTAAGGGTGAATTTTACTGAATTTACGTTTAAATTCTGTAACGATCATAACTTATTGATACGATATCAGAATTTCATCAAAACAAGAAGCAATAAGATTGGTATTGAAGGGGCCTATGTTGCTAAACTGGTTCGGAATGGATCAGACGCTACCGGGATTTCATTTAATTTTAAACGTATGTTTAAAATTAAATGAAACAAAGCAGAATCATCAACCGTAAACAAGGTGAGTAAACTCACTAACTCTGACTCATTTATATTTTTATATAAACAAGTTTTTAAATTTATTTATAAAATTTTTATACTGTGTGATGGTTGATTGGTTGAAATGGTTGATAACAAGGAATGGGACCACCTGCCGATAGTGTATCTCTAGAGGCGAATACACTGGGTTCAACAAGAACGTCTTGCAACCCGACCCTCACCTGACCGACCACTCATTTTGCTTGAGTGTATCGAATGTATATCACCAGCAGTTGGGTTCAGCAACCGTTTCCCGAAAGGGACAGCACCGATAGATTAAAGAAGTAAATGGAATTTCTCTAGATAGGTGATTATACATCCTAATGGGAGCGACCCACATAGCCATGCTGCCTGCCCGATTTTTGTCAATTCCGGGTTCTGAGGCTTGAGGTTTGAATTATCTTCCAGAACATCTGGCCACCATTCACTTTGAATGCCACATCGTCAGGTCCATCGGAAATCACTAATTGACTCCCACAAAAATACTTAGATTTGTTAGGCTAAAGAAGTTTCCCTTCTTTGCCACCAACTTCGTACGTTTGAAGGAATCAACGTACGTAATCCCTTTGGAAATACTCTGTCAGACACTCGTCCTTACAAGTTGTCCTGGGTCTGGACAAACTGAAGGCACCATTCCATTAATCCATCTTGGGCAATTTTTACCTAGGATTAACAGAACATCCCTTCACTTTACTCCGTCTTCATAATCTCTTCGACATAAGTAGATTCGTAACGCTTATGCCAATACAGAGTGGTTTTTAGATATTAAATCTGACCTCGGTCTCTCTGTATTGACAACGGAGGTATAAAATAAATCAAAACTTTGATAGTCGGTGATTTAACTATCAAAGAAAACATCCATACAATCAACAGTCCTATTTCCAATTGGAAATTTTACCGATCAAGCATCAAACAACACTGGCCCCTTTTAATTTAATTTCTTATTAAATTATTATTTCCAATTCCTGTTATCTCATCTTTCGTATCCTTTCAAAGCTCCGTTTTTCTCTATTGATTACACTTCTTTTACGGAAAAACACTGATTATAACGGTAGCGTTATAATCATTGTCTCCAAATATTTGATTTATAGAACACTATTTTTAACAACAGCGTTACAATCACTGTCTAGAATTTTAGAACATTTATTATAACAGTAGCGTCAAAATCGCTGTTTAGAATTTACAAAACATTTATTATAGCGACAACGTTAAAATCGCTGTTTGGTATATAAAACATTTATTATAATAGTGGCATTACAATCTCTGTTTAGATTTATAAACATTTTAATAAAGTTCGACATTTTCGAATTCTAAGTATAAACCCTTGGATTTAGCTTAATTTATTTATATATCAATCTTTGAAATAAAACCCATCGTTTCCCTTTGGAAAAAATCTCCCACTTCCTTTCTCATTCAAATTTCCCTTTTGAATTTATATTTCAAATTCTCCAATTTTTCCATATAAATATACTTATTTACGAAATACTTGCTTTATATCTTTATTCACTTCAAACGTGAATATCATTTCTTTTATAAAATCAAATCAGTGGATGATATTACGATCAAATTTTCTTTCATACAAAATCTCTTTTTATTTCCAAATATTTGTAATCTCATTTTTTATATTCCAATCATTTAAAAATCTCTTTCAAAATTTCCTTTTAAATTTTCTAAGTTCAAATCTATTTTCAAGTATTGGTTTCAAATCCCATTTCCACTTTCCCATATAAATTCATATTTTAACTTATATACCAATTTATCCCCTGTTTAATAAATCACTTAATTTATAATCTTATTTATAAACAACTTCTTGATTTATCCACTTGAACAGTTTTCTATTCTCCACTCTATTCGAAATTTAATTTCTAATTTGGAAATGAATTCCAATTTTAAATTCCCAATTTCCTTTTCCACATTCAAAAATGTTTTACGGTATCTAAAATACCATGTTTCTAGGGCCAGGGTAAATCAAACACAACATATCCGATCATGGATTATGTAACACATCATATCTCACAACCAAATAAAAACAGTAATATAAATGTTGAGGAATCCAGTTGGATCCCTCCAACCTGTTTCCCTGTATCCAGAGATGTTAATCACATCAATAATATTAATTTCATAGTAAACCGAACTAATAATTGATCAACGATATATCTATATCAATTATTTCAACCAATTTTATCAAACATTTCAACTAATCAACCATCACACAGTATAAAATTTTTATAAATAAATTTAAAAACTCGTTTATATAAAAATATAAACGAGTTAGAGTTAGTGAGTTTACTCACCTTGTTTGCGGTTGACGATTCTGCTTTGTTTCATTTAATTTTAAACATGAGTTTAAAATTAAACGAAATCCCGGTAGCGTCTGATCCATTCCGAACCAGTTTAGCAACATAGGCCCAGTCGATACCAATCTCGTCGCTTCTTGTTTTGATGAAATTCTGATATCGTATCAAAAAATTATGATCGTTACAGAATTAAAACGTAAATTCAATAAGTAATGTTATTGACCCTTAATTAACTAATTAAAATATAACTACTTTTAATTAGTGTTAAATTAAATCGCCTCTTAGCACCGTTAGGTCATGAATCCATTTGCCATCAACCATGCTACTACACCTTTCTGGTAACGCAGCCCCTTTCTTGTCGGAACAATACCATACCAAACACTAAGCATCATCTCTGGATTTAACTTCATAATTATGACCTGCACTTTTGTATTTTTTTGCTTGTTACACTGGCATTTTCATGGTTCGTGGGCAACACTTGAAATGCCTTGCGATACACTGCTCGCATGTTCACGGTTCCTAGGTGGAAATGGAATGCATTCGTGATCTCTCACATACTGTAGTTCCGCCGCATATAATCATTGCCATCCTGAACCCGAACCATCAGACTTGTTTGCCATCGTGAACCCATCTCATATATCAAATAAACTTGGATAACAAGGGTACCCTCGAATAGCAACCTCGCATGTATGTCCAGTAATCATAACAACTACCCTTCAACCCAAATTCACCAATACAGCTCCCATCCACAATCGTTCCATTTTCTCCTTGCAACTCCTTACTTCACCATCCCCTTACGTTTTGCATGTTTGTAAGTGTAAACTTCCCCGTACCTTCTACCGCAAATATAACATCCACTCAAATTTCCCATTCTAGAGCTTCTCTAACTTATAAACAGGACTGTACCATAAAAACTTCAAATCCTTCCCTCAACCATTTGTCACAACTTTACCTGCTGACACCATCGCACCATCTCGACCCAAAACAACTCGGCCTCCTCTTGCAAATACTGTCGTCGAGCTCTTACAAACATTGTACAGTAAATAGAAAAATATTTTGTAACAAAATACACTCAAAATTCCACAAAAAAACCTTCTCTCGACTGCCAAACTAAACCACCTTCATACATCATTTCAATACACAAATCCGCCCAAAACCTTCCCGCTCAACACTTTGTCCCTACAACAATTCCTTGGTCAATACCACTACTACTAGCAACAGGGCGCCACCCTAATCCAAGAAAATTAGAAAATGGAGCGGACAGCTTCCTCGCGCCCTACGTTGACTGGAAAAAACACAAATCCTCCCTAATCTGGATCGCGCCAGACAATCGCATAGGTATGGGTGGAGTATCCCATTTCGAGAGTGATCCACTAGTTAGAAATTTGTAGATTTTTATTTTTATTTAGTTTGTGAAGATATCCTTTCTCTCGTTTTGTCTGGAAAGGAAAAACAATAACATAAGGACAGTATTTAAAGGTGGAGTAACGTGGAAGGCACGATAAAAACCTTGGAGCGCACGGTATCGAATTGATTGGCATGCACGGAATGGGAAAATCTTGGATGGCACGTTGTGGAAAATTTGGCAGACATGCTGTCGAATGGAAATAAGGACTGCCATTTTTTTTATAGTTATAAGGTTTGATCAGAGATTTCGAATGATCCTATAGATTTGGTAAAGATCGCCTGAGATTATGCACGAGATTTTACTGTGCTGAGATTTCTGAAATTATATTAGATTTTCTTACAGTTCGGATAAGAATGTACGAAATATATAAATATATATATATATATATTTGTCAGCTGATATTAGACTGTAGGCACATGAAATTTGGTCCATGGTTTCGTAATATTATGCTAATATTTCCTTTTGACTTAAAAGGACGAAGATTTTTGTTAATACTGACCATTTTAAATGCACAGATATTTGAAAACGATTTTTTTTCTTTCCTTTCCTTTCCAACAGTAAAATCTTTGTGTGAAAGAACAAAAACACTTAACTGAAATGGTTGGCTGAAGGACAAACAGGATCCATATCCAAAGTCTTTTCCATAGATTTTTTATACAGCATCAAGTTAACTACGGTTGTCGAGATTTTTAATAGCTACATTTCAGAAGATTTTACCAAGTTTCCCTACAAAGGTCGGTTAAGATTTATATGGGTTTTACGAGATATGATAAGATTTTATATTGTCCAAAGATTGCCCAAAACATTAATTTGGTTTATACAGATCTTTGGTGTGAGTCTATAAATATTTTAAAACAAGAATTACAGCTGTGCATGCATCATTGTGCCTTTGGTATTAACTATAAACATAGTTAACAAAATATTTAAAATGGAAAGCACTGTCATGCCAATCGACTAAAATATAAACTGTAAGGTAATAAAAAAATCAAATTAGGAATTCCTTAAGCATAATTACGGTCATTTAGTCATTCTATTAATATTGGTTACTGCCATATAAAATAATATTCTGTCAGTCAATAAACTTTAATACAAGGATTTGTTACAACATCTGCCCGTGTGCGAAACACGGGCCTTTATCTAGTATTAGTAAAGATGTTAGAAAATATTGACACCGTCATTCTGAAAGCGACGCAAATTTTATTATTTAAATATTCAAAAATATTGAATTCAAGTCAATTAAATTAATGAACCACTATTTAAAATAATTAAATAAATTAATTATTCAGTTGCTAAAAATCCGGGTTGTTACACTATTCCCAGGGGATACTGAAGAGAAAGTTGAACAAAGTGAATTTTCTCTAGATCGGTGACAATAAACCTTGCCTTGTTGCGACCCAACTAGCCATGCTGCCTACTCAATTTTTGTCATTTTCCGGTTGTGAGGCTTGGGGCTATGTTTACCTTCTTAGAACATCTAGCCACCATTCACTTAGAATGCCACATCATCATACTCGTCAAATCACTAGTTGATCTTCCCAAAAATATTACGGGTATAAAAGTTAAGAGAACCGAATTCGTTTGCCACCAAATGTAATATCTTGAAAAGGCCGTCTTATGTGATTCATTAGGCATACTCTGTCAGACATTCGTCCATACAAGTTGTCCTGGGTCTGGACAAACTGATGGCACTATCTTGTAAACAGGAAAACCCTTGCATTTTATTCCCTCTTCGTACATATCTAGACATATTAGTTTTATATGCAACATTGATTCGAAGTGGTTTTTGGTCTAGTTCCCATCCCGGTCTCTTCAAAACAACAAGTCAAAAAGGTCCAATAATATATCATTGATAGTTTGGTGTTTTAGCTATCAATCTCAAAACAGTATAGTCAAGTATAATGGCAGCTCTGGTCTTTATTATTTCAAATCTTTCTTAAAACTCTTAAAGATCTTTGAAAATCATTCGTCGATTTAAAATTGATTTCACTTATCTCGATAAAATCATATTCTTAACTTTTAGGAATAAACATATTCAGCAATCTTCCATTTGTTTTCTTCACTACGAAAATATCACTACATTTTCCAAAAATCAATGTCCATTTCCTAAATGTTGGAAATATTACTTAATATTCAAATATCTCTTATTCTTCATTTACTTTTGAAAATATCGGTATATATATTATTTACTCAATGGTGTAAAGCCAATCACCATTTCTTACACGGGACAAATTAATGTCAATTTATTTACTTTAAATCCAAATAGTCTTATTTACATTTAAAGATCTTGGTTGAAACACCCCACCTCCGTTAGGGTCACTCTCAAAGGGAATGCCCTAATTTTGGTGGAGGTTTATAAGTACAAGTCACAGATATACAAGACAGATATAAGAACACATATTTGTAAACAGCGGAAGAACAACAAACTTTATTTCATAAAGTCAAATACGTGTTACAACAACATCCTTTCCAAAAACATAACATAACACTTTCATAATCTGTCTTGAGTACATTATTTAAAGAAGCATAAATAAACGTAGATAAACTGCAAAAGCCCCATAGTGGATTGTCCAAAGCCATAGTTCAAAACAGGAAAGTCCAAGCAATACATTTCTCTACTTCAAGCTGGATGTCAAGGCTGATCAAGCTGCTGTGTTCCCTCACTGAGGACCTGGGGGGGGGGGGAAACGGAAGAAAGAAGACGAAAGAAAATAGAGTCAGACATAAAGCCTGAGTAAGTCTAGTACTATTTTGTCTATGAATAAAGAACTGGGTATGATAAGTATAAACAAGAAGTGGGTAAGCACAATAAACTTGGTTAAGTTGTCTAGGGTCGAATATACTATCGTACCCCATGTTAATCTCTGAACCCATATAAACTAGTTTCCAATTTGCACCCCATAATCAGGGTGATGTGATCCATTCTATGATGATCGGCTCCTACTCGCAAAGTTACATGTGTCTTACGGCCCCCGATGTCTGTAGTTACCTATGCTGGTCCCACCATGGGGTGTATCAAGTCCCATAGTGGCAACCCGACACAACCTTAGAGTGCACAGGTATGCTACTGGTGTCCAGTGCCTTATTTTTCTGCGCCGGAGTGTGTGCACGCCCGCACTCCGTTAGAACCTACACTGCTACACCACCGCCGTCGCTTTGACCTCTTACAATCAGCCCAATAATCGTGCCCCACCCTGCCTAGTTTCAGGGTATCCTGATACACCTTCTAGGGTTACTGCTGAATAGGGTCCCCCGTTACTAGGTTTTCTATCTCTAGCCAACATGCTAAGTTGGTTGAGTGTTTTCTAACCTAACCCCCACCAGTCCGTTTAGTTTAGCATGTTCCATTTTGATTAAGTCTTTAGTTTACTTAATCCTAACAATCCTGACTCAGCCTTAATTGTCTTATTAAGGCCCTGACCTCTCACATTAGACAGGTATTGTTGTGGCTGCCTGTTGCCGGTTGGTTCCGGGCAGTCTTACGCCACAACTCAGTCTAACCTCGGGTCCTTATTGGGCTCCATGTTTAACCTCCCACATTGGATAGGTATTGTTGTGACTACTGGACAGCCGGGCGGTTCCGGGCAGGTTTACATCACAACTCAATCCAACCTCGGGTTAAACACATCGTATTTTCTACATTTACATATTTTGTCATTCTTCTTTATTTCTTATATGTAAATATTTGCGGCCCATTATTAAGTTAATGGTGTAAAGGTTACACCAATCATGGGCCCAACCCATACTTGAATTTGGGCTCTTCTATTTTATATTTCCATTCATTAATAAATTTTAACCCAACGTTATTTTCCCCCGTTTTACACGTCCATTTATATATATTGGGCTTAGCCTTTTAAAGCCCAATTTAGCCATGCGAAAAGGGGAGGCTTATGGCGTGATTACATACAAAAAAAGGGGAAGGTGAGCGTATGAACTTGCAATATGACGTTGGAAATACAACATAGAAACTGGTGTACTTGCATAGTAGTGACATATACTTTGGTCATAAAACATAGGTGACATGAATCAAAGCATGTGAACTTGTAATTGAGATATCATTATTGACACATGAACCTATATTTTTATTTAGGCATAATGTCGAACATAAGCATGGCATAAATATTTCTAGCATAAGCATAGCATAATGTCAAACATAAGCATGGCATAAATACTTCTAGCATGAACATAGCATAATGTCAAACATAAGCATGGCATAAATACTTCTAGCATGAACATAGCATAATGTCAAACATAAGCATGGCATAAATACTTCTAGCATGAACATAGCATAATGTCAAACATAAACATGGCATAAATACTTCTAGCATGACCCTAACCTAGCCATGTACCACATATATAATTCTTGTAAACAAGATAGACTTAATTATGGATTTCAATTATTCCAAATATCATTCATAGCCTAGCCATATTCATAAGTTTGCAAATAGGTTTTCTAGTACAAAAGCATGGCTTAATACATGATGCCAAATTCTCAACATAATTTCCTATGGATTATAATAACCAAACTTGTTCCAATTTCTTACAAAATGATTTATGCACAAAAATATACATCATGGCGGCATAGAAGCAAAACCCCAAACTTGCATAAATTTAAATCAACTACATACATGTAGCTTCAACATGGATTACATAATTTGCGAAATATTCCAAACGTATACTTGCATAGAACTACCGCATGTAGTTCTTTATAACATGAATAACATAATCCATAAATATCCAAACGTATATAATATTTCAAATTGATAAGAACGCACAAATATGAATAACTTTATTGCCATAATTCAAGCATACAAACCAACACAATTGTTTATTCATACCAAAGTAATACTCTACTTACAATGGTTGCGGCGAATTCTCTAATTAAGAGATATGATTCCTTTGTTGAATTGATTGGCTTTAGGTTGCTTGAATTGCTTTAGGCTTTAGAACTTTCTTCCTAATTCTCTCTCTAGTTGGCGGCTACTCTTAGTCGTTCCTCAGCAACATGGCGGCTATGTTCTTAATTTGAATGAATAGATTAGGGTTTAGTCTAGGGTTGTTTATATAGAGGTTAGGAATTGATTAGGACCATTGATGTTGCTAGGTTAGATCGTAGCCATTCATTAGATAGAGAGACCAATTAGAACCCGCCACCTAGCCCTAATGACAAAGCAGACCACAGAGAATCGGCCAAACACAGACCTGGCCAGCCAGGTTGACTGGGCTCGACCAGGTCGACACCCCTGTCGACAGGGCTGTCGACAGCCCTGTCGACATGGGTAGCCCAGGTCGACAGCCCAGTCGACCTGGGTGGCCCAGGCGGGCGTTCTCCCACCCTGGCCCATTGGGCCCCACTTCGGAATATTTAATTATTTAATTCTGTTTGAATTTTAAACTTAATTCAAAACTTCCGAAGGCCATATCTTCTTCATACGGACTCCGTTTTTCGAAAACTCGGACTCTATTTCGCGTATTTTTCCGAGACGAACGCAATGGCGTATCCCGTTTCCCTTAGTTCTTTGATTTCAGATTAATTATACTTTAATTTGTTAATTTCACAGTTATAGAATTTTCGGGGTGTTACATTCTCCCCCACTTAAAAGGATTTCGTCCCCGAAATCTTCAAGTTAGGAGGAATGTATATCCTAACATCCAATCATACATCTACTTATCCATCAAACACGAGCATCCATTGTCCTTAAAAGACTTCTAATGCTTCATGATCATATGCGAAGTGTGTGTGTACATGAACTTATCTAATGCAAAATCAGGCGGTCTACTGATTCAGTTGACCTCCTTAATGCAACTTATGTAAGTGCCATGAATCCATTATGTATGCAAATTTTCCTATTCATGATTCTACATGAGTGCACAATCATTCAATACAAATGCAACATCCACATGTCAACATATTAATGTTCAACCATAGACGAAAGCAAACATATATGCATATGCAATATGAAGTGACTGAGCCGATCTAAAACCTAGATTGTGTGTGTATATGCAACCACGAGCAACCACTAGCAATCACTTGCAACCACTTGCAACCATCATCCATAACATGTTTCAACTACATGTTTCCATCCAAAGGGTTTCTACCTAAAAGATAAGGTCGAGGAAATATACCTAAAAAGATAGATAAAAGCGCAACTTAAGGAAAAGGAAAGATCAAGGATGTACCCTCGAACAGAAAAGGGTAGGCAGTGCGGATTCTAGCTTCAGTTTCCCAAGTCGCGTCTCCCTCGGCGTCGCTCCACTGGACTTTGACGAGCTTGACTTCGCGGTTGCGTAGCTTCTTCACTTCCGTTCCTAAGATGCGGGTTGGAACTCTCCTTATGGTTGCTTCGCGTTCCACTTCGGCCTCTTCGAGGATATTTGGCTCTACCACTTCAGCAGGCTAATGCAGACATTTTCGGAGGTGTGAAACGTGAAAAACGTTGTGGACTCCGGCCAACTTCTCGGGTAGCTCTAATCTATAGGCCATTTTCCCAATTTTCTCAATGATAGGAAATGGTCCTACCTAAAGGTATAGTCGAATGATAGAAACAAGTAAAAACTTTGTGCCTATTAGGCAATGTCAAAACTGGAAATCTATGCCACATATATATTGATTAGGAGAAGAACTCTCTAAGCATCAGCCCCGAAGACCGAAATCAACATCAGACTGACACCCAAAGAATTACTCAACCCAACCACCATATATGATTCTAGGAAACTAAGCCCCAACATGCGTTATTAACAGATGAGTCATACTCCCCATGGGGTTTGCGACAGAAATTGGATTGAGAATGGGACCGAGAGGATAAACAGAAAAGATAGCATGCAAGTAAGCTCTACAGGAAGAGGGGGATCAAGGATCTACTCTTAAGAAGAAATATGATGCACGAATCTAGTCTTCAATCTTCTAAGTCGCATTTCCTTGAGCTTGACTCCATTATGCTTTGTCCGTCTTTAACTTCACAATTTCGTAGCGTCTTAATTCTTGTTTCCAAAATATGAGTTGGAACCTTTTTCACTGTTGCCTCTCGTTCCTCTTTCACTTACTCTACTTCTAATATTCTTGGCTCAATCCTAACTGCGTACTCATGGTTCCATGCAAGCTCTCCAAAATTCACTAGTGAATCTTGGATCTTGTTAACTTACTATAAGGTATTCCACATAGATGAATTATCTCTAGAAAATAAACAAATGTCAACTATGTTGCCAAATGTACTTACTAAGGTGATTCTCCACAACTCATTCATAAGCGAAATGAACTTTCTGCCTTAGTGGCGAACACTACTAGAGCGCCCTATCCTGAAATGCTCCTCCTAATGAACCCCCTTCTCTAGAAGCTCTTTAATCTTTTTACTGAGCTCTTTCCTTTCTCGTGGAGCCATATGTCTAACGGGCAACGCAACGGGCTTTGCATTATCTACAAGATATATGCGGAAGTCTATTTCCCGCTTCGGAGGCAAGCCCTTCACCTCTTCGAAGACATCCGGATATTCCCGGACCACTCTAACTGAATGTAAATTTTCAACAGAGGCATCTAGCGATTCAAGATAACTAAGCATAACCGCATACGAGGGATTACAAGAAATTTCCAAAGTATTACCGAGCTGGGTTAGGAGCCTAACAACCCTTTTCTCACAATCAAGGATGGCCCCATTACTGGATAGCCAATCCATACCCAAAATCAACCCATACCCCGAAAAGCCCAAAACAAAGGCACTACATTGAAATTCAACACTTAGGATAGAAATTTTCAAATCCAGACAGATCATAGACAAATGAGCTGGGCCCCCAATTGGGTTTGAAACAATTAAGGGGTCCTCTACCATACTAGTTTTTAGGTGCAGAGATTCTACTAAAGCAGACGAGATAAAGGAGTGTGATGCGCCAGAATCAAATAAAGTGCGAACGGGGTGATCATAAAGATAAACTACACTTTCTACAGAAGTATTTATACCTCGCTGTTGCAGAGGTGGCGCTTCCAGCACATGAACCTGTGCCCCCGAGGTGGATCCAACCCTCTGCCCCTGTCCTTGTTTCTTTGGGCAGTCCTTAGCCCTGTGGCCTGTCTCACCACAAGAAAAGCACCCACCATTCTCCTTGGCCTTCTTTTTTCGGCAGTCCTTTACTAAGTGCCCCACTTTGCCATAGAAATTGCACTTCCTTTTCTCTTTGTTGCCTTCCCCGCCTTTCTTAAAGTCTGTCTTCTTAGGCTGCAAACCCTCTTTCTTCCCTTGAGAGCTTTCTGCCTTTGTCTCCTTCTTGCCCTTATCCTCTTCATTCAGCAATGCCATTTGCACCAATCTTTCATACGTGGCTCCCATGGGTATATGGGTCATGGCCAAACTGTGTAATGGCTCATTTAACCCTTTGACGAAACGGAGAGCCTTCTTGTGCGGGGTGTTGACTAGGTCAAGCCCAAACCTAGCCAGCTCATCAAACTGATTCACATACTCTCTGACTGTCTTGTCCCCTTGCTTAAGAAATAAGAATTTTTCCAACTGCAAACTTCTTTCCGCATCTGAGAGAAATTTAGTCTCAAACCTTGCCCTAAAGTCCTCCCATGTCTCCACCGGTCTTTCAGCATTAGTGACTTCCCACCAGTAGGAAGCCTCGCCCTTCAATAGCCATACTGCCAATTGTACTTTTTGTCTATCTTCTACCTCAAAGATGATGAATAGGTCCTCCGTTTCTTTCAGCCAATTCCTAGCTGCCACGAAGGACTCAGTTCCATGGAAATCCCTTCCTCCCATAGCTTTAAAATCTTTACATATCTTAGCAAACGCGTTTCCCCGAGGAGGAGGTGGAGGAAAAGGTGTTGCTGCAGCTGGATGATTTCCTTCAGCTGGGGGAGGAGGAACGGTAGGACCTGGCTGAGTGGCCCTTGCTTCTAAGAACCGTCTAAACCAACCAGGTATTGGTACCCCTTCCGGCAAGTTAAGTTCTTGGGACATGCTGAAACAAAAAGGATAGATTCAAAACGAAGGATAAGAGATAATACCTATGGCTTTGGGGAGTGGACTTTGCCTTTTTAAAATAAAATAATATTTTTCTTTTAAAAATGCTTCTTTAAATTTCCTTTTTGAAAATAATTTTTCAAAACTTTTTATCTTATCTGGTAAACCTATGCTCTGATACCAAGTGAAACACCCCACCTCCGTTAGGGCCACTCTCAAAGGGAATGCCCTAATTTTGGTGGAGGTTTATAAGTACAAGTCACAGATATACAAGACAGATATAAGAACACATATTTGTAAACAGCGGAAGAACAACAAACTTTATTTCATAAAGTCAAATACGTGTTACAACAACATCCTTTCCAAAAACATAACATAACACTTTCATAATCTGTCTTGAGTACATTATTTAAAGAAGCATAAATAAACGTAGATAAACTGCAAAAGCCCCATAGTGGATTGTCCAAAGCCATAGTTCAAAACAGGAAAGTCCAAGCAATACATTTCTCTACTTCAAGCTGGATGTCAAGGCTGATCAAGCTGCTGTGTTCCCTCCCTGAGGACCTGGGGGGGGGGAAACGAAAGAAAGAAGACGAAAGAAAATAGAGTCAGACATAAAGCCTGAGTAAGTCTAGTACTATTTTGTCTATGAATAAAGAACTGGGTATGATAAGTATAAACAAGAAGTGGGTAAGCACAATAAACTTGGTTAAGTTGTCTAGGGTCGAATATACTATCGTACCCCATGTTAATCTCTGAACCCATATAAACTAGTTTCCAATTTGCACCCCATAATCAGGGTGATGTGATCCATTCTATGATGATCGGCTCCTACTCGCAAAGTTACATGTGTCTTACGGCCCCCGATGTCTATAGTTACCTATGCTGGTCCCACCATGGGGTGTATCAAGTCCCATAGTGGCAACCCGACACAACCTTAGAGTGCACAGGTATGCTACTGGTGTCCAGTGCCTTATTTTTCTGCGCCGGAGTGTGTGCACGCCCGCACTCCGTTAGAACCTACACTGCTACACCACCGCCGTCGCTTTGACCTCTTACAATCAGCCCAGTAATCGTGCCCCACCCTGCCTAGTTTCAGGGTATCCTGATACACCTTCTAGGGTTACTGCTGAAAAGGGTCCCCCGTTACTAGGTTTTCTATCTCTAGCCAACATGCTAAGTTGGTTAAGTGTTTTCTAACCTAACCCCCACCAGTCCGTTTAGTTTAGCATGTTCCATTTTGATTAAGTCTTTAGTTTACTTAATCCTAACAATCCTGACTCAGCCTTAATTGTCTTATTAAGGCCCTGACCTCTCACATTAGACAGGTATTGTTGTGGCTGCCTGTTGCCGGTTGGTTCCGGGCAGTCTTACGCCACAACTCAGTCTAACCTCGGGTCCTTATTGGGCTCCATGTTTAACCTCCCACATTGGATAGGTATTGTTGTGACTACTGGACAGCCGGGCGGTTCCGGGCAGGTTTATATCACAACTCAATCCAACCTCGGGTTAAACACATCGTATTTTCTACATTTACATATTTTGTCATTCTTCTTTATTTCTTATATGTAAATATTTGCGGCCCATTATTAAGTTAATGGTGTAAAGGTTACACCAATCATGGGCCCAACCCATACTTGAATTTGGGCTCTTCTATTTTATATTTCCATTCATTAATAAATTTTAACCCAACGTTATTTTCCCCCGTTTTACACGTCCGTTTATATATATATTGGGCTTAGCCTTTTAAAGCCCAATTTAGCCATGCGAAAAGGGGAGGCTTATGGCGTGATTACATACACAAAAAGGGGAAGGTGAGCGTATGAACTTGCAATATGACGTTGGAAATACAACATAGAAACTGGTGTACTTGCATAGTAGTGACATATACTTTGGTCATAAAACATAGGTGACATGAATCAAAGCATGTGAACTTGTAATTGAGATATCATTATTGACACATGAACCTATATTTTTATTTAGGCATAATGTCGAACATAAGCATGGCATAAATATTTCTAGCATAAGCATAGCATAATGTCAAACATAAGCATGGCATAAATACTTCTAGCATGAACATAGCATAATGTCAAACATAAGCATGGCATAAATACTTCTAGCATGAACATAGCATAATGTCAAACATAAGCATGGCATAAATACTTCTAGCATGAACATAGCATAATGTCAAACATAAACATGGCATAAATACTTCTAGCATGACCCTAACCTAGCCATGTACCACATATATAATTCTTGTAAACAAGATAGACTTAATTATGGATTTAATTATTCCAAATATCATTCATAGCCTAGCCATATTCATAAGTTTGCAAATAGGTTTTCTAGTACAAAAGCATGGCTTAATACATGATGCCAAATTCTCAACATAATTTCCTATGGATTATAATAACCAAACTTGTTCCAATTTCTTACAAAATGATTTATGAAAAAAAATATACATCATGGCGGCATAGAAGCAAAACCCCAAACTTGCATAAATTTAAATCAACTACATACATGTAGCTTCAACATGGATTACATAATTTGCGAAATATTCCAAACGTATACTTGCATAGAACTACCGCATGTAATTCTTTATAACATGAATAACATAATCCATAAATATCCAAACGTATATAATATTTCAAATTGATAAGAACGCACAAATATGAATAACTTTATTGCCACAATTCAAGCATACAAACCAACACAATTGTTTATTCATACCAAAGTAATACTCTACTTACAATGGTTGCGGTGAATTCTCTAATTAAGAGATATGATTCCTTTGTTGAATTGATTGGCTTTAGGTTGCTTGAATTGCTTTAGGCTTTAGAACTTTCTTCCTAATTCTCTCTCTAGTTGGCGGCTACTCTTAGTCGTTCCTCAGCAACATGGCGGCTATGTTCTTAATTTGAATGAATAGATTAGGGTTTAGTCTAGGGTTGTTTATATAGAGGTTAGGAATTGATTAGGACCATTGATGTTGCTAGGTTAGATCGTAGCCATTCATTAGATAGAGAGACCAATTAGAACCCGCCACCTAGCCCTAATGACAAAGCAGACCACAGAGAATCGGCCAAACACAGACCTGGCCAGCCAGGTTGACTGGGCTCGACCAGGTCGACACCCCTGTCGACAGGGCTGTCGACAGCCCTGTCGACATGGGTAGCCCAGGTCGACAGCCCAGTCGACCTGGGTGGCCCAGGCGGGCGTTCTCCCACCCTGGCCCATTGGGCCCCACTTTGGAATATTTAATTATTTAATTCTGTTTGAATTTTAAACTTAATTCAAAACTTCCGAAGGCCATATCTTCTTCATACGGACTCCGTTTTTCGAAAACTCGGACTCTATTTCGCGTATTTTTCCGAGACGAACGCAATGGCGTATCCCGTTTCCCTTAGTTCTTTGATTTCAGATTAATTATACTTTAATTTGTTAATTTCACAGTTATAGAATTTTCGGGGTGTTACATTGGTCGTATTATTTACATCTCAAAATCACGTAACTATCATTGCAATATCCTCGTATGAAAACAATAACTAATTCCATCAATTCCTTTCCGTCATAACCCACTACTATTCTTCGATAATAGTGAAATCGTCCAAGTTGGTGTATTTTATTTACATCTCAGACCTTGAGAGACAACGTTCTTATCTTAGAATAGATAGAAGATTGTAACTCAAAAACCCATGATTCTATAGTAACAATCAAATCTTATATTTTTATTTCCAAACACGGTTTTATACCATATTCTTACCTCTGAAATCTTAAGTCGACTATAATTTTTTACACTAAATATAAACCCTTTTGCTTTGTTACATAATTCCATTTATAATCAAAATTAAAATATCTCATTTCCAAAATACTTCGCCCAAAACGTTTTATATTATAAAAACTAATATCTTGGATTTTATAACTGACATCCACTTATCAACTTCTTCACTTAAAACCAATAATTGATTTCTTTTACACTCTTATAAATCCTTTCGATTTATATCGATGATTTTCAAACAAGGTATTAAACTTATCGCGTTAGCACTTCCGCCTTTAATAACCTTATTTATGAAATTCGGATTTCACGATCTAATCTCTTTATAAACCACTTCCAAAATTATAAATCTTATTACATACCTGATTATCTTCTTAAATAGATTTTATTTAATAAATGATCATTTTAGATATCATTGGCTTCATTATTTCATGAAGTAAAAGTATGTGCTTGTTTATTAACTAAAATAGACCAGTTAATAAGATTTGAAGTTATTTGACAATAACCAGTTATAGTAATATATTTAAGTATCGTTAAAAAAGTAGATTATATTCAAATTTATACAATTATTCATTTATGACCGCTTTTGGTCAAACAATTGACTTAGTCAACAATAATCCCTCAGTTAACTTATTAACTGATTTCAATTACACCTTCTTATTAGATTAATATAATTAATATAATAATATTTCTTAATTCTTTTCTCAAAAATAGTTATCCCAAAATATTAACTCATAGATTAATTATAGCTTTATTTGCTTATAAACATCGAATTCCATTAGATAATCATTTAAAATATTTTTATAAAGTCAATTTATAAACCTCGATTTATATTTCTAAAACTTCATCATAACATATAAAATATAACCAAAAATCTCATATCAGTTATGAAATAAATTTTTATAACTTAATTTCGTTAATTTATCGAATGAAATAAACGTTTAAACAAAAAGATGGATTCTAGGCCATCTGCTTCCAATCCCTCAATCAATACTGTACTTTGATTCAAATTACAACAATGTTGAATTCCAAAATCAAACAGGTTTTAACATCAATGGTGTTCAATCAGTTCTATATAAACAATATAAAAATAAACAACATTCGCAATATTTGAGGAATCCAGTTGGATCCCTCCAAACCGTTCTTCCGTGGATCACAATTCATTCTAATATTTCATAATCGCATATAAATTTTAATCCAATATATTTAATGATAATAACAATATTAACGTTAACAATTAAATCAATGTTATGCATCCAAGGCATCTAATCAACCAATATATATTATCAATGGTTAAGTTTAATTATATGAATTTAACACATCATAGAATTCTAGAAATGTGTGAGAGTTAACTCACTTTTATTTTCGATTGTCGGTTTCCAGTTGGTTTATACAATTTCAAAAACGCGTTTGAAATTATAAAAAAAAATCCACTAGCTCCAAATCCTTCCGAATAAGCTTGTACACGTAACCTTCGAGATTATAAACCCAGTGTTGCTTGTTTCACTGAATTATGTTCACGAATGATCGAATTATAGTGATTAAATATCAAGCGTTGATTTTAATATAATAATAGTATATTTGATAAATTTAATTATCATGATAAGTTTAATACCGTGATTAACGCAAATCACCCCTTTAAATATTCTTCTTCCTGAAACTTTTTTTCAGTTAAACATCGAACCTCCTCCCTTATCATTGAAGGACGACCGCCCACACCATCAATCACTGGACATCAGCTCTACATCACCGCCAACTTTGCCGAAGACTCCACTTCCACCTTCAATCAGTCACCACCTTTCCGGTGCCCTACAGACCTTCCTCATTTCACAAAATGACCCAACATAAGTTGAAAGCAAATACAGGAAGAAAACCATGTTCACTCAACGCTGTTGTTCCTCCCATTCGCCAAAGTTCACCTGACTCCCTTCATCATCGCGTCCCCTAAGTGTGACTACTGTGTACCCTAAGAACGACCGACCCTTTTTATTACCAAACTTCCCTAAATAAACAACAACTTCGTACTGAACTTACCCTAAAACTTCGAATGCTGCTTCTTGGAAACGCCAAGGACCCCCACGCCACGTCCCTCAACACCGCCTGTCTTCGCTAGTTCTCCTTGACCAACTACCTAGCCATACCGGTGACCTGTAGCTCCCTTGCAAGCTAAAAAGCAACCCCATGCGATTTCCGTTCAACCCCTCAGTGCCACACACCGTGTCCTGCTTCACCGAAACCATCCACATCGCCACCAAACGAAACTCCCCTTCCCCTCTACCAACACCAGGATTATTGGCTTCCCTATCCACCCTAATTGGCCATAAATAGCCCCGAACCACTGACTTAGGTACGATGAAAAAAACGATGGAAAAAATGGTGATCGAGCCAATTGAAAATTGTATAGGGAAGAAGTAATTGCTTCAAGTATTCTAATGAATCAAAAAGCATGATTTTTCATTGAAGGCTTGATTTTTAAAGATTTGTTGAAGAGTTCAGCTGTTTTGTTTTTGGGATAAATTGAATAGAATTAGGCTGAATATTAATACACGAGGAGGAAAGAAAAATGCGAATGCCATGTTGGTGTACAGGGATATTATTTTATTTTATTTTATTTTATTTCACTAAATATTTTTATTGGCATGACTAATAATTTTTGTTTGTGTCTATCGCCAATTCTGATCGCGTTAATTAATTCCTATGTCCACATACAAATTCTGTTCGTAATGAAAATGGACGTCATGGTATAATTCGACTTTACGGTCCTAATGAATCTTGTTTCATCGAATTCCGAGTCTGTTTGCTCAAACGACTCTCATTTGAGTCCAAATGGTCGTTTTATTTGCATTTAATTTTGCTACGCTGACCAAGTTAACTCTAATTGACACGAAACTTGAAATCTACCAATAATTAGCTGTTACGGTCTTAATAAAATTTGTTTCGTTGAAAACAGAGGTTATTTGAATAAAGTCCCTTTTTAAGTGTCCAATTAAATTAAAATGAATTAATTTAAAAATACCTCAATATAATAATAATAAATTTTCATAATCGGTCATATTTGAGTAGAATTTCATATGTTTTCAAAATAAAATATTCCAAGTTGAATTCTAAGCCAAAATGATATAAAATAATATAAAAACTCTTTTATTTTATATAAATAATTGTTGTAATTTATAAACGAGTTCTGTAGCAACTATTTGAAACTTTGATTTTGACATAAAACGAAATCTACAATATGGAAGCTTGATTTTCCTCTTCCATTAGAAAAATATTATCAAATAGACTCATATGTTTCTTGTTTCGAAGAAATCTGACTTATGTTGGATCCTGTATGACCATTTAAAATTCAAAAACATTATATTACAAACTACCATGTCGCTACAGTTCGTTTTATAATAAAATTACAAACTAGAGGTTCAAACATCGTTTAATAAACGAAATCGTTAATATATTTCAAAAGCAAATAAAATTAAATCCTTTTAAATTGCCAGTTCACATTATATTGCAAATCCAACAAATCCTGACCGTTCCGGAATTTAAATTTTTATTTTATTATTTATATTAATAAAATTATTAAATTCAAGCTGATTAAATTCTAAAACAAAAATTTAAACCATTTAAAAATATTAAATAAAATGGTTAAAAATCTGGGGCATTACATTCCTCCCCCCTTTAAAAGAATTTCGTCCCCGAAATCACTAAGAAGGGAAGAATGCTACAAACTCAGTAAACTCAAACATTCAACTAGTTAAAAAAAATTGTTACACTTCCTGAATTTCCAGTTTAACTCATCCAATTAGTTTTTAGAGAAAAAACCCAAACTAAAATTTTTCAAAAATACTGAAAATATTTTAACACCTTGAATTTTAGAAAATTTTTGGCAGAGTCTCCTATGTACGGAGGGACTTCTGCAATATTGCAGGAACAATAAAAACACATTCATCGTCCCATACGGTTGGAAAAATAAAATTCAAAAACCCAAATCAAAACTAAAAATTTATATTGCGTAGGCGTACCTTATGAAAACATTATTATTTGATAAATGATAAGCCATACTTGAGGTGGATTAATCCTTATGCAGTTCTAAACAATCTAGATTTAATCAACTCCAGAATTCAATCAATGTTAACCCATATACCTGCTCATATCTCAGATGGAATTCATTAGTTTCAAAATCATCAGTTATATTGAAACATTCCGGCCATCCATTCCAAACATGTCTTTCATACAATCCAATTCGTATGATTTTTTTTATTCATAACAATTTCTCAACAATCCATTTCAGGTTCATTATCTTGAGTCCATTTCATCAAATTCAGGTCATTCGCTCAAGATTTGTTCTCAATCAAGTTTATTCTATAACCATATAATCATTTCCAATCATTCAATCAAACTGGTCTTCAAACATTTCGTTTGAATTCATTATCTGCACATATTTCTATTTTCAAGTCAAACTTCTTATTTATGTTAAATTTTAATGCTCAGGTTTAAATTTTAACTTATAAATTCATAAGTTAAGTGTAAAATTCTTATTTGCACTTTTCATATTTAAAATTCCAATTCAAATCCATATCCAACCAAAAAAATTCAATCATACAATCAAACTAATTTCATTTGGGATTTATTCATAAGTCAATTTTTTATTGACTTGTTAAGTTTTAACAAAAATAAGTTATTATTTTGGATTCAATTCAAAATAATTGATTTTTTTATTTTCTTTCTCAAACAAATTGCTTTTAACAAATTTTACAAAGGTAGTAATGCGTCACTTAGAAACTCGAAAATGAATATCGATAATGCTGTAGTCCATTATAAGAATTATTTTCCAGCCTCGGAAGTTATTTCTATGCTTAAATCACTTTTTAAAATCTATTTAAAAATGAATTTTATCCAAAAAGCCTTCCAAAGTAATATTATATTACTTTGTAACACCTCAAAAATTATTTTCCTAAATATTCGGGATTTAAATTTTCAATACTAGTCTGGATCAATTTTAATTCAACTTATTTGTATATTTTATTCTATACAAATTCAATCTGGTTATAAATAACCATCTCCACATTATAATCTCATTTGATTTTACTAATAATAACGACCAACCACATCAATAATTCTCAAAAAATTATTATTTTATATCAAAATATAATTTTGAGCAAAATTATTTCATTTACCCACTTTTTTGAAGTAATATTATGCCAATTTGCTTTGTTTAACTGTTTATAAGTCCCTTTCGACCACGTCAGCTGAACGCATCGATTTAGAATTTATGTACCACTCAACAGATCAACCAACACAATATAAAATCAATTTTTACACAAATCTAAATACGCTCTCTCGTATGTATTCACTCAGACTCAATCTAGGGTATTACGAACCCCATCTTTATTGAGTTAAGGCACAGAGCCAAGGTTACTACTTAGCCTCCATGTAACGACCCGCATTCTACATATCGGAGGATCGTAGAATATTTATTTTATCTTCATACGAAGTCGTATGGTCGTGTAACTTTGGGAAACGACTATTGGGTTCATTTCCCACATTCACGATTTTTGCCGAATTTTAAATGGCCATTTTTCCTATGACGACCCCAAACTTCCATGTAACAAAAGTAAGGAAAATCTTATGGAACATAACATAACTAGAACAATAACAGATCTCAGAGTAAGCAGAACATATAAATCATTGCAGCGAAAAGAAATTTCATCACAAACATCATCACTGAAACATCAGAGTATGCAACACAGAATTACACTTAGCAAAATAGATGTCTTAAAAGGGAAAGAAATAGAGTCTCAATCTCTCAAATTACATCAATACTAAGTATTGTCTCAAAGTCTTAAGCAGAAAATAAAAGATAAAAAGAAGGTTTCTTCAGCATCTCCATCAGCAAGCTTCCATCCAGCGAATATCCAAGCCTAACCTGTCACTTGGCTGCCCGTGTAGAAAGAGGGCACCCGAGTTTGGAAAAGGTGAAACAAACTACGAGTCAGTCATGGGACTGGTATGAGATATTTTAATTAACTAACGGGTTTGACAATCACGAGGACCACGCCGCTATCGGGGAACGAGTTTACTCCATGGGATTATCAGTGCAATAAATAAAGTATAACGTTAAATAACGCAATGCTTTATAGAAAAATGAAACCATTATAGGACCCAAGTCCCATCACACAATGCAACGCAAACCGGAGGATAGGGTTTTACCTTATAATGGTCAAAAGATGATAAATACGCAAAATACGATATTATTATTAGTGTGTATATGTTTAAAGAAAATATTTCAATTATAATATTAATCCTAGACGGCATAGCTACCATCTACTATGTCGCCATAGTAGTTATGCAATCAAAACCGCATGGGACATATTGGAAATTGGATTTCCATCATGAGTCAAGGCTAGGGAGGAGCTCCTGACCGATTCAAGACACTCTAGCAATGTCTCAGGATTCGGACAATGGTGAACCCTTGGATACAGCATGGCCGGTCCACAAATTCTTTAGTGGATTAGTTATGCCTGAACACACGTTCCCCGATCCTATTGGACCTACAAATCGGCCGAGGGCGACCGATAAGAATAAACCGAGGCCTCGCAAAAAATTTTTCCAACAACCACATAAGCAAATGTCAGCCAGTTTAAGCACTGACACCACTTCTGGCTAGAAAGAAATGTGTGCACTCCCTACGTTCCCTTCTCCCGTTTTAGACTCAACCAGTGTGTGAGGCTCGCGAAGTAACGATATACACAAAGCTATGCCTAAATAGGCTATGCTTTGATCATCAACCACAAGGCCTGCTTTTCAACAAAGCCTTGATCATTTGCATCTTAGCACGTCCCGTTAACAATCCATGCCATGAATTTAACAACTATCAATACACAACCTCTAAGGGTGTTGAGCAAAAGAATAAATTCTCTTGCCACCAACGGTTGTATATTAAACAGAAATCAATTTACATGGTACGAAGTTCAACGTCAGACATGCATCCATTTATAAGTCCGTTCTAGGTCTGAACGGAACCGGAGACACCTGAGAGGCTCTCGTATATCTGGACAGTCATCACATACGTCCGGATGACTACCGCCGAAATCCCTTCAGGGTGGCTACTCCTATCGAGGACCTCAGTAGCAATACATCCGTTCGATGCGAAGACCACCGGTCTTCAACACCGTCTTCGTCTTTTCATCGACGTATAATTATTTGAAATGAGTAGAACTCGGACTTTTCAAATAATTATCGAATAATTATTATTTAAATCATTTCGTATCATTAACATTAATTTATAAAGTTTTATCGTTATTTTTATTTATTTAAAAATATCTCAATAAAATCAAACGACGCTTTGGGTTAAGTGTGGCTTTGGTGCTGTTTTTCTCAACCTTTGATTTACATATATCTTGAAATCTAACCGTTGGATTTTGACAAAATTTGTCTTGTTGGATAGATCTTCCAAAAGCGGTTCCGGTTTTGGGAAAATCCGATGGTTGGATCTTTCGGTACAGTCGTTTAAAGTCACGATTGTCGAAATGCGAACTGCCGTGCGTGATTCGTTTAGTTTCTATTTATATTTATATATATAATTCCTTAAGTGATTACATTCACGTGAATATCACACCAAATAAAGGTGTGAATTATAAAAATCATATATTCATGTTTATTACGTTAGCTAAAACGTGTTTTTATTTCATACACCAATTTGATAGTATATTGACTATAAATTGTATGGTTCGTTCATTCATGATTTTTAATGTCAATTCATGTTTCAACTTCCGAACCTATACCAAGTAAAAATTTCTTTTAAAATAAACAAATTGCATATTTTACTCATTTTATTTTAAGGAGTGAAATTGTTGATTTCCATCCAATGAACAAAAATGAATATTTTTGTTCAATCTCTTTTATGAACAAAATGTGAATTCCTTCCTATGCTTCTAACTTCACATTAAAATTGTATTTAATACAAAACATATTTCTAAATGAAATATGATTCTTATTCTCTTCCTTTTTAAAATTACATTATAAATGCAACCTTTAATTCTCATATTTTATTTGCATACGGGACTGCAAATAAAAATGTATATTAACCTATTCATGATTTATTTGCGTTGAGGAACGCAAATAAAAATGTATCTTTAAATTTGTAATTTTATTTACAACAAGGAATGTAAATAGAGTACAACTCTTTATTTCATGTTTATTTACATTAAGGGATGTAAATAAATAAAAGAAAAATGTAATCTTTCTTTTAATATTTTGTTCGCATCTATATTCCTTCTACTAATTTGTTTGCATCTAAAATTGCAAACTAAAATGTATCTTTTTTATTTATAATTTGTTTGCATCTAAAATTGCAAACAAAAATGTATTTTTTTATTTTATTGTTTTATTTGCATGAAAAAATACAAATAAAAATATATTTTCGATTCTCTATGTTTTGTTTGTATAGTAGAAGGCAAATGAAAATGTGAATTTTTAATTTACATGCATTGTTTGCATTGTAGAATGCAAACATAAAATAAAATCTCTTTTCTCTTTTTCTTCTTGTAGCGGTTGCATTTTGGAATGCAAACATAAATTGTAATTTTATAAATTTTTCTATCTCGTTACATTAAGAAATGCAAAAGATGATATTTTATCTTTCCACAGTTTGTTCGCATTAAGGAATGCAACCAAAATGATATTTCATTTTCTACATCTTGTTTGCATTAGAGAATGCAACAAAAATGATAATTTATTTTCATATCATTTTTACATTGAAAAGGGTAAATAAAAATGTACTACTTTTAAAACATATTTTATTTGCGTTGGAGAACACAAATAAAAATACATTTTTTTTATTGTCAATATTTTATTTGTAATTGAGAACACACTAAAAAGTCATTCAATTTTTCTATGAAATATTTGTGTTTATGGACACAAATAAAATGCAATTAAATGTTCTATGTGATATTGGTGTTTCAAATAAAAATGTAATCCAATGTTCTATGTAATATTTGTGTTTAAGGACACAAATAAAATGTTATGCAATATAAGATGTATATATTTGTGTTGAAACACAAATAAAAAGAATAACTTATTTTTCTATATATATATTTGTGTTGAAACACAAATAAAAAGAATAACTCATTTTTCTATGTTTGGTTCAAACACATCAATTCAAATAGAAAGGCAATTTTATTTTCTCTATATTGAATTGATTAACTAGATCAATTCAAATAAAAAGCAATATTTTTTTTCTCTATAGGTTGAATTGATAAATTTGATCAATCCCTTTTAGAAGTAAATTGTATGATTTGATATTGAATCGATGATCTAAATCAATTCAGTATTACTATTATTGTTATAAACATTTTTTTAATTTTTTTTCTTTTTCACCACATATAGATCTATGATTATTCATTATATAAATGAATATTGAATTGAGTATCTAACTCAATCCAATAAAATAAAATAATGATTAAAATACATGACACTCTACATAGCAATCCATAATATCCAACAGACAATCATTATACAACATTCACAGAATCAGATCTGAAATGAATAACTATAAATAAAAATAAATTAATTAATTAAGTAATTAAAGACAAGAGATATCTCACAGTCATTTGTGACTTTAGCCAAAATTCCAACTGCTCAGAAATTCCCCGTTTCAGTCTAGAACTGTAGTTCAGGATCGTACGAGTCCAACGCTTCAGAAATTGTGTAATTCTGAGTTTATTTGACAAAGATATGGGTAAAATACGATTAGGAATTAATTTAATCATTAAATTAAGTAAAAATAATTAAGTCAATCCATCTTCCTCCTTACAGTATTCTCGGCCGACACTTTATCCCTTTGTTCAAAACTACGGTTGCCTTTATCTTCCAATTCAAGCCACCAGTGTTCGATCAGAGGATGCTGCAGCGAAGAGGACGGAGAGGCACACGCGTGGGGCCCGGAGTGGTTGAACTCGGCTGGGTCTGGGGGGTGCGACGAGAGTTGTAGGCGGCGGGTATGGGTGCGTGGTTCGAGGAGATGGTGGCACCGAAGAAGATCCAACCGTATGAGATTGTAGAGGAGGAGAATATCTTCAGTATGGGATAGAGTTTGGGTTTTAATTCGTTGTGGATTGGAAGAAATTGAATGGGGAAGTTTCGTACATTGATAGGGGGGCGGCGGCTGTAGGAGAAGGTGAATAGTGGGTTGGAAATTAGGGTTTTACAATCTTTTTATAATATTTAAATGTTATTTTTACAAAAAAAAACAAATCTCTTAAGGTATTCAGAATTCAGTCCAACAAGAAGCTACCCTACCCAATAACCCATATTCCGGATCCATCTAACCATGTCTCGCAGGCCCAAAAGGTCAACTCAGCCCTCGTTTTTCAAATTTAAAATTAATTCTTTTTATTATTAAATTCTGACATATTCAAAAATCCACCGGAGCCACATACGAACCCCGAAAAATCCCAAAAAAATATTTTTGGCTATGTCTTGACGATATGAATCCAACGAAATTAATTTCATCGAATTCTGAGACTGTTCAAAAAATGGCTATTTTCCAGTCGTTCAATTTTGACTTTATTTGACCAAACACAGTTTCTGTTGCCACGCTCACATACTAAGTCGAAAATTTCTAAAAATTGAAACCTAGGACATTCCGGTTCCAACAAAAGTGGTTTCATCGAAAACAGAGGTCGTTCGAACTTTGACTATTTTCACTGGCTTTAATATTATTTAAAAAATAAAATTTTTAAATTTGGGCTCATTCTCTAACCAGTTTATTAAAAATAAAATTTTTAAATTGGTTCGAATTTTCCGGTTGTTACAGTCTCCCCCACTTAAAAACTTTTCGTCCTCGAAAAGGGAAATAAAAGTAAAGTAGGAACAAAACGGAAAATGCAAGGTATTATTAATGTACCTCAACATAAAAGCTATTCGGAGATATACACTCTACACTTGGGATAGGCTTGCTTGAAGCTATCCTCGGTCTCCCAAGTGCAGTCTCTAGGATCCCTGCTCCATTGGACCTTAATGAGGTTGATCTTCTTATTCCTCAAAGCTCTGATTTCCTTGCCCACAATTTTTACTGGCTCTCTCTTTACGGCTAAGCTCGGAGTAATTTCCCAATCTCGTTGTGCTTCTTCCTACACAACTAAATCTGGATCATGAATATGCTTCCTGAGTTGGGATACGTGAAATACATCGTGCACCCCTGGCAGCCAGTTGGGCAACTGTACTCAATAAGCTAGAGTCCCAATCCTTTCAAGAATAGGGAATGGACCAATGAACCTCGGTGCCAACTTTCCAGTCTTTCCAAAACGAATTACGCCTCTTAATGGAGAAACCTTCATCTACACAAGATCACCAACAGAGAATTCTAGATCTCTTCTTCGAGTGTCTGCATAACTCTTCTGTCGGCTTTGAGCAGCCAGCAAACGCTTCTTAATAAAATCAACTTTATCCGATGCTTCCCGAATCGTATCGGGGCCCAAGACTATTCTATTGCCTGGCTCCACCCAACATGCCTGAGATTTGCATGGCCTGTCATATAAAGCTTCGAATGGCGACATTTGCAGGCTTGCTTGATAGCTGTTATTATAAGAGAATTCCACTAAGTGCAGATGATCCTCCCATGAACCGCCAAAGTCAAGGATGCATGCTCACAACAAATCTTCTAAGATGTGGTTTACCCTCTCAGTCTGGCCGTCTATCTGAGGGTGATAAGTTGTACTCATATTCAACTTGGTTCCTAGCTCTTCTTGGAAAGATTCCCAGAACTTGCTAGTAAATATTGGATCGCAATCACTGACAATGCTACTGGGAACTCCATGAAGCCTGACAATCTCTTTTAAATAAAGTTGTGCCAAACTTTGAGCCGTTCTATTGGATTTGACAGGGATGAAATGAGCAGCTTTCGTCAAGCGATCTACAATCACCCATATGATATCACTCCCTCTCCTAGTCAGAGGCAAACCATCAATAAAGTCCATAGAAACTTCGTCCCACTTCCAATTAGGAACTCCTAATGGCTGCAATAGACCTGCTAGCTTTTGCTGATCACTCTTGACCAGCTGACAGGTGGGGCATTTGGAAACATATATGGAGATGTCCCTCTTCATTGCTCTCCACCAAAAGGTACGCTTAAGATCGTGGTACATCTTGCTTACTCCAGGATGAATACTGAGCTTGGATTTGTGACATTCGTCCATAACTTCCCTTCTTAGTTTAGGAATGTTTGTGACACAAATCCGGCCTCGTAGCCTCAAAACTCCTTTGTCATCAATTTGGAAGCTCGTGGGTTCGCCTTCTCGAATTCTTTTGCTAATCTTTTGGATAAACTCATCATCTTTTTGAAGGACAGAGATCTTGTCGATCAAAGAAGGAGTAATAATGAGATGGGCAAGGATAAGATTGGTGTTGGCCATGTTCTTTCTGCTGAGAGCATCTGCCACTACATTTGCTTTCCCCGGAGTATATAGGATATCCAGGTCGTAGGGTGCAAGGAATTCAATCCAATGCTATTGTCTGAGGTTTAAAACTTTTTGGGTAAATAGATGCTTCAAGGATTGGTGGTCCGTATATAGCTCAAACTTTTCCCCCAAGAGATAATGCCTCCATATCTTTAGAGCGAATACAATGGCCATTAGCTCAAGATCATGAGCGGCATAATTCTTTTCATGCGGTTTCAACTGCCTGCTAGCGTATGCTATCACTCTACCTTTTTGCATAAGCACCACACCAGTACCTTAAATAGACAGAAAGGTAACATGTTAAAATGAGATTTGACATCAAAAGAAAATGTTATCTCAGATATGTTTTATTCAGATAGTGAGAATGACCTTCTTTGGAAGCGTCTCTCCAGACCTTCAGATCCACATTGTCATCTATGATGGTCAACACATGAGCAGTGATCAATCTCTGTTTCAGCTCTTGGAATGCAGCCTCACATTCAGGTGTCCAAACAAACTTTGAATGCTTCTTAGTTAATTTCGTCAGTGGGCAAGATAATTTCGAAAAAACCTTAACGAACTTTCGATAATAACCAGCTAGTCCTAAGAAACTTCGGACTTCTGTGGGAGTGGTAGGCTGCTTCCAGTCTTGGATGGCCAAGATCTTTCCTGGATCTACCGAGATGCCTTCTTTTGATACCATGTGGCCGAGGAATTTCACCTCTTCTTGCCAAAATATGCATTTGGAAAATTTAGCTTTCAGCACATTGCTCTGCAAAATCTCCAAGACTTCTTTCAAATATTTCTCATGTTCAGCAATGGTTTTGGAAAAGATAAGGATATCATCTATGAACACAAGCACGAATTTATTTAAAACCCCACGAAATACTCTATTCATCAAATCTACAAAGTATGCTGGGGCATTGCATAGACCGAAAGGCATTACTAGCCATTCGTAAAATAGATAAGGCCCTCTGAAAGCAGTTAAGGGGATACTCTCTTCTGCAATGCGCACCTGATGGAATCCTGTGGCTAGGTCAATTTTAGAGAATACCTGTGCTCCATGCAGACGGTCTAATAAATCATCAATCTGAGGCAATGGATATTTGTTTTTCATCGTTTGCTTGTTTAGATCGCGGTAGTCTACACACAAACGGAGTGTGCCATCTGACTTTGGGACAAACACCACTGCTGCACCCCATTCTGAGAAGCTAGGTCTAATCAGACCCTTGGCTAAAAGCTGCTTAGTTTGATTGCTCAGCTCTTCTCTTTCTTTTGGCGACATTCGCCTAATAGGATGTACCACAGGCCTTGCATTAGGAATCAAGTCAATTCTGAAATTGATTTCTCTGCGGGGAGGTATGCTGTTTTTTTCTTCAAATACATCAGCATAGTCTTTGGCGATGGGAATAGTTTAAATAGAAGAAGGGGTGACTCCTAAAGAAGACCAGAATTCTTTTCTATCTGTGGCTGAGCCATGGCATGGTATAGTCATTATATTCCCAAATTTCGTTTTAATTTTAACTACCCTTTCAGCACACAGCAACTCAGCCCCATACTTCGTTAGCCAATCTAGCCCAAGTATGACATCATATCCAGAAAAGTTCATGATGATTAAATTGAAAGGAAATAGGAAGTGAGAGTAAGAAACGGGCACTCTACAGTACTGATCAAGAATAAGTGAACCTCCTATCGGGTTATGGGCTTTAATCGGTTCTATAAGTTTTCTTGGTTTCAGTTTAACCTTTTTAATAGTATCACTTGATATGAAACTTCTAGATGCACCAGTATCGAACAAGACAGTAATGGGAATATCCTTAATGTTAAGAGTACCGCCTAAAACATCAGGCTTACCTGCTCCTTCAGAAGAAGCCGGTGCAGCCGTATCTTCGTAGACGTGTGCTACTTCAGATTTCTGGGTCAGAGGGAAATTCTTGATAAGGCGCCCAGGCTTGTGGAAGTTGTAGCACTCTTTTGGACCACGGGGATTCTGTACACTGCTTTGGCTCGGCCCAGACTCGTTCCGCTTCGGCTTCTTTAGGGCCCTGCACTCGTAGTCGTAATGTCCCATTTTCTGGTAGTTGAAGCATCTGACTTTAGACTTGTCTCTCTTCTTGTTTCCCTGAAGTTTTGTGGTCGAAGAACTGCCTTCCCCTGGTTTCTTGTCCGCCTCCTTCTTCTTATTAGTTTGATTCTTGGCTTTTTCTAGCTGAGCACCCTTCTGATCAATTTCTTCGTATCTGCATGCCATCTCTATCACCTTGGCAAATGGGCTCTCAATATGGGCTGTCACTCTGTTATGGTATCGCCTTGCAAGCCCATTTATGAACCTCTTATTATTCTGTAAGGCGTCTTGCACTAGCTCAGGGGCATACCTAGAAAGCTCCTCAAATTTCTTCACGTACTCCGCAATGGTCATGGTGCCTTGCTGCAGGTTAGCAAATTCATCGTGTAGACGTTCTACTTCATGAGGCGGGTTAAACTTTTCATTAAAAAGTTCTTTAAATCTTGCCCAAGTTATCTCTGCAATGTCTCTCCCTATCATGGCTGTTTCCCACCAAGTTTGAGCCTGTCCTTGCATGAACCATACTGCCATAAAACGCTTCCTGTGATCCTCAAGCTCCAAACCTCCCAAGATCTTTTCCATCGCCTTAAGCCATTCTTGCGCTTCTACCACCGTCTCTCTACCAGTGAAATGCACTACTCCAAGATTCTTGATTTTCTTCGCCACTTTATCCAGGTCAAAAGCAACTGGGGGTGATGGTGGTGGTGGCATCTCGACGCCAGAATTGGGTTGGTCTTGCTCAGTTGGGGGTGTATCTCTCCCTCTACCCCTACTGGCTACTCCACCACGACCTCTTCCTCTTGTCCTAGCTCTTGTACTCATCTTTCAATTAGTCTGTACCATCAAGGAAAGAGTCAGACCAAAGGAAATGATAAATTCAAAGAGAAGGTTAAAAGTAGAGACATGTCCAGGTGATAATAAAGTAATGACTGATAAATATGTGCTATTCTGTTTAAGTTCATTCTAGGATATTGTTAATCCTATCTCTAATGAACCTCTCGTCTTAGAACACTACTGATTCTATCTAGACGAATTGTTCTAAAAATGTTATATTCCAAAGCTAAGGTTAACCAAAGCTCTGATACCAAATGTGACGACCCTAAAACTTCCATGTAATGAAAGTAAGGAAAATCGTATGGAACATAACATAACTAGAACAATAACAGATCTCAGAGTAAGCAGAACATATAAATCATTGCAGCGGAAAGAAATGTCATCACAAACATCATCACTGAAACATCAGAGTATGCAGCACAGAATTACACTTAACAAAATAGATGACTTAAAAGGGAAAGAAATAGAGTCTCAATCTCTCAAATTACATCAATACTAAGTACTGTCTCAAAGTCTTAAGCAGAAAATAAAAGATAAAAAGAAGGTTTCTTCAGCATCTCCATCAGCAAGCTTCCATCCAGGGATTATCCAAGCCTAACCTGTCACTTGGCTGCCCGTGTAGAAAGAGGGCACCTGAGTTTGCAAAAGGTGAAACAAACTACGAGTCAGTCATGGGACTGGTATGAGATATCTTAATTAACTAATGGGTTTGACAATCATGAGGACCACGCCGCTATCGCGGAACGGGTTTACTCCATGGGATTATCAATGCAATAAATAAAGTATAACGTTAAATAACGCAATGCTTTATAGAAAAATGAAACCATTATAAGACCCAAGTCCCATCACACAATGCAACGCAAACCGAAGGATAGGGTTTTACCTTATAATGGTCAAAAGATGATAAATACGCAAAATACGATATTATTATTAGTGTGTATATGTTTAAAGAAAATATTTCAATTATAATATTAATCCTAGACGGAATAGCTACCATCTACTGTGTTGCCATAATAGTTATGCAATCAAAACCGCATGGGACGTATTGGAAATTGGGTTTCCATCATGAGTCAAGGCTAGGGAGGAGATCCTGACCGATTCGAGACACTCTAGCAATGTCTCAAGATTCGGACGCTGGCGAACCCTTGGATACAGCAGGGCCGGTCCACAAATACTTTAGTGGATTAGTTATGTCTGAACACACGTTCCCGATCCTATTGGACCTACAAATCGGCCGAGGGCGACCGATAAGAATAAACCGAGGCCTCGCAAAAAAAAAAGGTAAAACCCTATCCTCTGGTTTGCGTTGCATTGTGTGATGAGACTTGGGTCTTATAATGGTTTCATTTTTCTATAAAGCATTGCGTTATTTAACGTTATACTTTATTTATTGCACTGATAATCCCATGGAGTAAACCCGTTCCGCGATAGCGGCATGGTCCTCGTGATTGTCAAACCCGTTAGTTAATTAAGATATCTCATACCAGTCCCATGACTGACTCATAGTTTGTTTCACCTTCTGCAAACTCGGGTGCCCTCATTCTACACGGGCAGCCAAGTGACAGGTTAGGCTTGGATATTCCCTGGATGGAAGCTTGCTGATGGAGATGTTGAAGAAACCTTCTTTTTATCTTTTATTTTCTGCTTAAGACTTTGAGACAGTATTTAGTGTTGATGTAATTTGAGAGATTGAGACTCTATTTCTTTCCCTTTTAAGACATCTATTTTGCTAAGTGTAATTTTGTGCTGCATACTCTGATGTTTCAGTGATGATGTTTGTGATGACATTTCTTTCCGCTGCAATGATTTATATGTTCTGCTTACTCTGATATCTGTTATTGTTCTAGTTATGTTATGTTCCATACGATTTTCCTTACTTTCACTACATGGAATTTTGGGGTCGTCACATTTCCCTTGGCGAATTTTCTTTCGCCTATACCTATTGATTGGTAAGGAGTTTGACCTGAAACCACTTCCATTGAATTCGGATGATGGTTTCCCTTTCCGTAGAGTGGTCCCATTAATCAAACAGACTTACCGTTTGGGAGAAATGGGTGAAATAAGGTTTGAAGATGGAAAAACAGCTTAAACGGGCTTAATTAGGTGATTAGCGGTTAGGCCCATAACCCATTTCGGGATTAGGATTATGGGAGGCTGAAAAGAGTTAGAGGATGATTCGTTTTTATTTTTCCAGCCACCACTTATCTTCCTCTAACCCTAGTAATGGCCTCCACCTTCTAAATTCATCCCTAATCACTTCATAATCACAAATTAAGCAAAACTACATCAAATTAAGGCAGATTAGCATCAAAATCGAGATAGAGCTTCTGGAACACATCGGAATTCGACCCAAATCAGTAGAGTTTCAGATCTATAATTTATTTGTGGCTAAGGCGAGTGATTTGCACTTTTATTTACTAATTACGGCTAATTAGGGGTGGTTAGTGATAATTAGTGAATTTATACATCATAAAAATCTAGAAAAATATGTGAAAATTCTAAACTATTATTTTATGTCACTATTAAAAATTTGGGTTGATTTGGATTAAGTTTGCTAATCCTATTGTTAAAACATGGTTAAGGGGATTAAGCGGAAAATCATGCTATTTTGGTATGTTTGATCTAAAACATTTCATGTGAATGATGTTTTAATGTCTTTGTGATTCTATATGTTGTTACTGCTATTTGGAATGTTTTGTGATATCATAAGAAGGTTAGAATGGTTGAAAATGCTGTCATTTGGCGAAAATAGGTTGCTGGAAAAATTTGTAGATTTTCAGGTCCGGTTAGGTGGAAGACCCGATCCGAACCGGTTAGGAGGGAGACCCAAACCGATCCGGATAGGAGAAAGAGACCCGAACTGATCTAGATAGGGGGAAGAGACCAAAACAACTCCAGATAGGAGAAAGAGACCCGAACCGATTCAGATAGGAGAAAGAGACCCGAACTGAACCAGATAGGAGAAGGAGACCCGAACCGAATCGGATAGGAGAAGGAAAGAAGGAGACCCGAACCAAACCAGATAAGAGAAGGAGACCGAACTAAACCAGAAAAGAGAAGGAGACCCGAACAGAACCGGATAGAAGGAGGAGACCCGAACCAAACACCAATTCAACCAAAACCCGAGATGCAAAGGAAGTCCAAGTGGTAAGTTATCACTCAGGATCTAGATGGGAACCAATGGGTTAACTTTTAGAGTTGGACTTTGCTGCGGGACATGCACAAAGGGGTTATCGATATCTATAACTTCGGTTCACAGTTGTAGAGAGGGGGCAAGTAGATGAACCAGCGCCAGGGAAGTGTGGACTGGTTATCCCTTAACCTAGAGCTAGGGATGTGTGGACTAGGTAGGGTTATTGACTATAAACCAGGAAATATGGTCATAGCAATAGTTATACGGAGTTGCTGTCATGGCCCTAATAGATTTAGTGATCAAAGCGATGGATATCGTATGCTTTATGCACTGAATAAGAGACGTGATGATGATTGCTATGTTTGATGTTTGCTATCACATGACACGCACACTCCCATTTTACACTTTATGTTAGTGTTACCTTTGAGTATTGTACATCTTGTTGTTGTAATTCTTTGGTTGCAGGTCCAGGTTCAAGTATGATTATTTATACCTGTTATTGCTTTATTTTGCTGCAATCGCTCATACCAGGCTTTTGTCTGACCCAGAGTTTTATATCTCTTCTTATTACTCTGGGTGCTCCCAAACGAGAAGACTAGAGGTAGGTTATGTAATGATGCGCGAGTAGCTGTCCGGAGACGAGCAGGAGGCTTCCACGTACTATATATATATACTTTCCCTGTGTTGTTGAAAGTCACAACTTTGGGCATTAGTAGTGCAACTTCTTTATTTCTTTTTAGAGACAGTATTTTGAAGTTGTAATAATGATTTGGATCATAAGTTGTATTTTGGATTCTGCTACTCTAATGGTTATGGTTTAGTTTCAGCTTATGCACTGTCTCGCCTGTTTTATGTCAAGTTATGTTACTATTATATTTTATTCCATCCGCTGTGAAATATGCTATAGGTTCTTGACGATTCATAGTTTCAAACCCTTTTCTTTTGACAACCGTCCCATGGTAGTAGGGCATTGGCATAGCGCATTTCGAGGGAAATGTCGGCTCGTGCGGGGCGGGCCATCGCACTTGGTATCAGAGCCTAGGTTGTGTGGTTAACCTAGGGGAAGACATCAGGGGGAGATAGTATATGTATATGAGAGCGCGTATTTGTGATATTTTGGTTTCAAAATCTATATATAAAAACAATTAGTATGTCTAAGGATGAAGTCGCACTGCACTAGCACCACCAAGAAGATGGTTAATCGTTTTCTCTTTACAAACTGCACGATGAGCCGATATACGAGGAGTATGGGTTCAGGGGCCAATAATGGGAATGTCCCTGATATGAGGACGATGTTTACTACCTTCATGCAAAAGATGCTTAGGGATGTTCAAGGAGCAGTTCCTAATGCTGCTAATGGTGGTGGTGTGGTAGGGCAAGCGCCTAGAGCCGATTTCGCCAAGCTCTGCAAGGATTATACTAATCTTGGTGGAAAGTTGTTCCATGGAACGGAATCGTCTATGGAGGTTCAAGATGGCTTGGTAGTTGTGAACGCATCTTCGAGGATTTGCGGATCGATGATGCAATGAAGAGAAAGTTAGCATCGCGTCAGCTTCAAGGACAGGCTATGAATTAGTTGAATGCTATTAAAGTGGCTACTCCCGAGGATCAAGTGACTTGGAATCAGTTTAACACCCGATTCAGTGGTAAGTTTATTCCAGCTGCTCAGAAATCAGAATTGTTCAGAAAGTTTTTGGAGCTTAGGCGGAATGGTTGAGCAGTCTCAGAGTATATTACTGAATTAGATACCTTATTGAAATATGGATTCTCCCTTATCGATACCGTCGAGAAGAAGAACAAGAAGTACATAACTGGCCTAGATGAGTACTTGGGGGAGGGACTTATAAACCACATCGATGAGACATTCAAATCTATTGCGGGAAAGGCATTGAGATCTGAGAGCCTTTACCCTAAGTCAACAACCGAGGTTGTTGTTACATCTACAGAGGAGCCAAAGCCGAAGGCAAGCGGTGGAGGAAAGAATAATTCCCAGAATAAGAGGAAGCAGAACCGGGCAAAGAATGGTCAGAAAAAGAAAAATAAGAAAGATATCGAGTGTTATAGCTGTGGCAAGAAGGGTCACTATGCCAAAGAGTGTCGAGCAAAGCCAGGGGAAATGAAGTGCTTCTACTTTGGCCAAGTGGGGCATTTTAAGAATGAATGTCCACAACCCCTAAGGAGAAGCAAATGGTGAAAGCATATGCTATCAACGCTGTTCCTTCTTTGTCGAATGCCCCAACTACGACGTAGAAGGGAAAAGGTGTCGTTACTCAAGGTATGCTTTCTACTTATAATGTTATTGTTCGAGTATTGTTTGATACCTGGGCTTCCCATTCCTTTGTATCTAGCGACCTGGTAGATAGGTTGGAATTGGAACCCGAGATTGTCGATAGACCTTTAGTTATGACGAACCCGATCGGTGGTTCAACAAGCCTTAGTATGATTTGCCGTAATATGGTCTTATCGAGTCATGGATGTATGTTTGCATGTGATTGCTTTGTTCTGGGCTTTACTGGGTTTGGCATTATTTTGGGAGTCGACTGGCTCCAAAGGTATGTGGTGGTGGTAGACTGTGAGGGGTCTTCGGTGACCACTAGAGCAGACGATGGGCGAAGGGTGATATTGGGTTGCCTACCTAGTGATGAGGTGATAGCTAGTTTTCTACATTCCCTCAACATCCCGTAGGATGATTATTAGATGTGCCTATTGCTGGCGAGTATCCAGACATCTTCGAGGAAGTGATCGGACTTCCACCACACTGAGAGATTGAGTTTCAGACTGATTTAGTGAAAGATGCTAGACCTATAATGATGTCACTTCGTCATATGGTTCCAAGGGAGCACCGAGAGCTCGAGGTGCAAGTGGGCGATCTTTTAAAGGAGGGATTCACCCGAAGGAGTGTTTCAGAGTGGGGGGCACCAGTTGTATTTGCCACTAAGGCAGATGGTTCCCTTCGCTTATGTGTAGACTACCGTGAGCTGAACAAGGTGACTAGGAAGAATAAGTATCATCTTCCATGGATAGATGATTTGTTTAATCAATTAAATGGAGCAAGTGTGTTCTCCAAACTGTATCTCACGACAGGTTTTCATCAGCTCCGAGTAGCAGTTGAGAGTATATGGACGAATAGAATGGTGCATTCGGTTTGTCCAGTCCCAGGACAACGTATATGGACGAATGTTTGACAATGTGACATTCAAAGTAAATGATGACAAGATATATTGAAAGATAATCGTGACCTCAAGCCTCATCACACAGGAAATGACAAAAATCGGGCAGGCAACATGGCCAAGTGGGTCATTCCCAATATGGGTATTATGACCTGATCTAGAGAAATTTCATTTGCTTCTTATTCTACTCACTACTGTATGCTTTCGGTAACGGTTGCTGATCACAACCGTTGGTGATAATATGCTCGGTACACTGAAGTTAAATGAGTGGCCAACCATTTATGGTCGGGTTGCAAGATGTTCTTGTTGAACCCCAGTGTGACCTCTTTAAAGTTCACTGATCGGAAGGTGGTTCGAAACGTTGACATGTTGGAAATCCAATCTCCAATAAGCGACCTGCGGCTTTCGATTTTATATTACATACTGAGCATGAGATGCAAGCATTCTGCTAGATTTTATTTATTTGATGTAGACATTATTATAATATCACTGGATTTGATATCAAAAATATTTTTGGTTATCGTAAGGAAAAACCATCAGTGTTTACGTGTGGATCGGCTTACGATTATCATTTCTTTCAAAAGAATTTTGAAAGTTAAATCAAATGGTTGGAGTTTACTCACACCAGTCTCATGACTGACCTAGAGTTTATTTTGTTTGTTTTCCCTAAACTCTTGGGTGCCCAAATTTGTATGGACAGTCAAGTAGTCGGGATTTTATATATTCACTTGGTGGAGTTTGAAGCAGTAGGCTTCACAAATTAGCGATAGATTATCATATTTTCAGCTATGTATCATGTTTATATCTGGAAATAGGTGTTTATAACTGTTCCAGAAATTTTTGTTGTGCTCTGATGATGGTATGTATATACACTCACGGATTTGTATTTCAAGAATTATGTTATTTAATATATTTTATCCATTCCGCTGTGAGATCTTTGTTCTTCGTTTTCTTCTATTCTAACATTTCTTTCTCTTTATTTCTCATCCTCTAACTTCTTTCTACTAATGATTCATATTTCTGTGCAATTTGGGTGGGATGTGTGGTGAAATTAGTCAACTCAAAGGGTATGAAAATTCGGGCCATTACAATAATCCTAAAGCATATGTTTCACCTTCATGTAACCACAAAAGATCTAAAATAATAAGTTAAAATATTTTGTGAACCCCATGTGTGTAGCATGGGTTCTCACTAGTTTAGTATAAATTGTAAATGTGACATTTACCTTAGAAAAATAAAATATTTGGATCTATAATTTGATTAGATAATTATAATTAACATAGCTTTACTTAATAAAATAACAACAAATTTAATATAAACTTTGTTGATGAAAATAACCCCATTTGATTTCAATTAGATTGAAAAAGCATGAACAACATAAAAATATGAAATTGTTGATTAAAAGATGCCGAAAATGTCCCACCGAGATTCAAGCTCGGGTTACTAGATTCTGATTCCATTGTCCTAACCACTAGAACATAGGACCATATGTCTAAAAGACATATATTGGTAGTATAACAAATATATTTGTAAAGAAGTATGATGTTAGAGAATATGCATATTCAATAAAAGTATGTTGGAAGATTTTTGAAATTACAATCAGATATAATAATTATAATCAACCATAACTGTGTGCTTTTTGTCCATTTCGTTTAAACTAAAATTTAAAAAGAAATATAATTATTATAATTTAATCTCATAGTGCACATGAAAACATGTGTACTTATTCTAACACGGTACATGTTTTACGTTAATTAACATTGGAATTTTGTAAGCATATCTATATCCATATGTAAATCAAAGTGAATTCAATATTGTTTATAACAGCTCGCATTTTACGTATCGGAGGTTCATAAAATATTTTTATTTAATTCCCTAAGGGTTGGATCAGTCTCGTATTTTGATATGTTGTTTATGGGGATGTGAGACATGTCCATAATTTTTACCAATTTTATTTGTGACCATTTTCCCCTGTCGGTTTTGAGTAGGGCGTTACTTTTGACTGGTATCGAATGAGGTGCTGAGATCGATTTCATTGGAAAGGAAATGGTGTTGCCAATTCCGTAGAGTGGTCACCTTAAAGATTTGGTACAACGGTTTGGGAGGAGTCGCTGTTTTAGTGCTACACATTTTTATGTTTTGGTTTTTAACCATTGATGGGTTGATTTGAGGAGGCCCGTTGGTGGGCTGATGGGAGGCTATAAATAAGGGGTTAGAGGAATGTAGAATGTTTACTTTCTTCATTCTCTCATTTGGTTGAGCTCCTTAATCCTCCTAGCTCAATTAAATAAACCTTCCCACAATTAAAATTCTAGATCTACATAAAAGATTCGAAGTCTACATCGTTTGAAGCTAGATCTACGTCAAATGATGAGAATTCGCATCAAATCAAGGGGTTTGAAGCATATTCTTCAATGTACGAATTGAGAATTGTGCGATTTCAAGTTAATTCGAAGAATTGGCGAGTGATAATCATCTCTCACACGAATTCAATCAAGTTGCTGATTGTTTGATCTTAGTTTCATCATTTTAAGTTGTTTTCACCTAAATCTACATCATGGTAAATATGTTTTCATATGAATCACAATAGGGTCTAATCTAGCAACTTAAAATCGGTAATTCTTATGTTGATTCATAAGTTTATGTAAGTTAGATCCATTGTTTTACTTATTCATTCATGCATCATTATTTTGGTGAATTTTATATGATTATCGATGAATAATTGTCATTTTGACGTTGATAGTGATTTCAAAAAGAATTTATGGTTGAATGGGATGATTTGGATTAATTAGTCGCATCGATGTTGTCGTTTGGTGATGATTTTGTCAAGATTGGAGCTATTTTCTGTGACAACCCCAATTTTGACAAACCGATTTTTTTCATAATTCCAATCTATCGAAACTCGGATTGGTTTGCTCTGGTATCCTGCGGAAAAGACAGAGACATAAAACATGTCAAAGCTCAGAAAAATATCTCACAGCGAAAAGGATAAAATATATTATAATCAGAACATAGCCTTACCGTACTATTAATAATGCCTAACCAGTATCCAAAGCTATCATGTATCTGCCACAATCTAACCTGCGAGTGTGTTATGAGGAAGGGGTCAGAACACAAGTTCTAGTAACTGGATTTAAACTAAACACTTTGGATAATCTTACATATATTGTTCAATCATATTTTCTTATTTATTAGGTTGCTTGGGTTAACAGAACTCAAGGCTTACACACACGTCGTACCCATTTACTTCCCAGTGAATTAACCTAATACAGTATATGTAGTTATCTCTCAATATTGAGATACACCCCATGGTACCCCATGCGCACGGTCTCCACCGTATCATCGTAGGAATATAGCAGTCCCTAATCCTACGCCCAAATGTCGTATGGATTTCTGTACATATGTCAACGCTACGTCTGCAGAGAACCACTACTTCAATATTACGTAAGCGTTCGGACTGCCATCTTTGAACCATTCGATTGAATTAGGTTCCATCCTCGAATAATGCCCTCTAGTCTTATGATACACCACCTTGAGCGACATGAGTGTGCCTAGACTTTCCCACGTATGTATCGTCAATAGTTCTCGATGTCTATTGCACATGTTCTCTATATGTGCGTCCGAGTCCCGTGGCAGGGCTAATCAAGAAACAAGGAACTCGGCCTGGAGCTTTCAGATATCTACCGATTGCAGATGCTAAGGTTTGCTTTTACAGTGACTATGGTCCCACTAGACCCATCCCTAAACTAATGAAAGGCACCCAAGAATATCAAGAATGAGAACTTAACCCCAGCCCCCTATGCCCTTGAAACCTATTGGCCAACCTCACCCATAACTAGATAGCAAAATATATCGTCTTTTGGAGTTCTCCGCCTTTCCGCTTTACGTAATAACTGAAGATGGTAGGTAGACTATGAGTTGCTATCACAGGGCACTAACTGGTCTCGTCGAATCACGCTGGTCCATCTTAGTCTTTTGATTGCCCCTTATTAGTGCAATCAAGGAAAGCTCATTGGTTCACCTACGTAGACTTGTTCTCTGTGAGTACAGGCGGATCATTTGCCACTCACAGAGGAATACCAAGAGTATCCTACGTCCCCGGAAGCTGCGTGCTTCCCCTTCCAGTCCTTTGGAGCCGACAAACAATCAAATGAATGTGCGCTCCACTCGTGCTTTATAACACCTCGATGATCTACCCTGTTGGGTTATTCACCCTCAACCGTACAGACTGGTCTAAGCACCTTACTTTATCATGTTGTTAGACACTATGTCTAAATATCTTTTACGTGCTTTTCTCACCTCACTAGGTTTCCATTTAACTTGATTATTCCAATTCATATTGAATTTTTATTCAAATTACCAAGTTTCTCTTGCTTATTAATTTCAGTTATACAACTTAATTCATTTTAGTTTATTAATAAGCTTACAACATGTTATTCCCTAGATTGTGGCCCAAGGTCTATGATCCATAATCCCTTTTATATTCTTGTTTGATTTCAATAACATGTTTTACTTGATATGTAATTAAGTATATCTAATTCACATGTTTCCAATTAACATGTCACTTACCATTTATGATTGTATATAACTTATTTCATTTCATAAGTTTTCCTTATCCTCTCTCATTTAATCATAATTCCACTTTACTTCGTCAATATGACTTATCGTTGTTTACTTATTACTTGGTTCTATTAACTAAGGCCCATTAGTAAGTTTCACTACCCATTTATTATAACGTATGTTATAATTTCCGCTTGTCCCTAGGACAAGCTAATCATGTTATTCTTACCAATGGGTTTCAGACTCCCATACTACTTAATTTATAATTAAGTACAATATATTTCTTAACTGGTTTTAGGTTTTACCCTTTTCTGATTGCTTAGATTACAATTAATTGTCACTTAACTTAATTCACCAGTTATCCAATTCCCTTACTAGTTTATTATAACCTAAGTTATAATATTCACTTGTCCCTAGGGAAAGTCTACCTATTATACAACATTTTCATTAATGTTATTTATTTATAATAGGTTATTATCAATCCCCTTTTAAACCATTTACTATTGTAAACCATTATTCTTCATTCTCTATAATATATGTTCCTTATTATATTAAGGAAAACACTTCATGCACCTTATCAGTTTGATAGAAGGAATCAATGATTTATTTTCATAACTTTTCCCATCTAAATCCGTGGTAGCAAGTAATTTCTTTACTTTTCTATACTTATTGTGGCTTACTCGCAACAACGTTTTCAGAAATAAGTCATTTAGAGAAATACATCACCTTTCCCTCTTATCACACTAACTTAGTTCATTACATCCCTTCCTTTCTTATTTTCTGAGTTAGACATTTAATTACCATTCTTGCCATTTATTCATATCTTGTTATATACATATATTTATTTATATATATATAAGCACTAGACCTCTCACATTAAGCCCACACTTGTGGACCCTGGATTTGTCGGGCGGGTCCGGGCAGGCTTCTGCCACAAGATGACTTAACCTCGTGTCTTAGCACATGTTGTTAATTCTTGCACTTAGGCCTCTTACATTAGGTTCAACATTTGTGGCTACTGGATATGCCGGTCGGGTCCGGGTAGACTTCCACCACTAATGCAACCTAACCTCGTGCCATAAATGATTTACAATTTCTAATTGTAATCCTAGGCGTATTCATTTTTATTCAATCACTTATGTTAATATCAAATTGCACTTCCAAATTAAAGTCTCAAAACATAATATATGTTATGTTCATTACATGAAAATTATAGACATATTATCCTTTTTACTATAATATAGTTTATAGTAATCTAAGTTACATGTCATCCAATTTTTGCCTATATTTTGTCGCATGTCATTTTCAACATATGTTTAATTATACTAGAACATGTAAACATTCAATCGGGTAATTATTTTAACATGTCGTTCAATCAATAATATGTCCCAAGTAAAGCATGTAACTACAATCACTGAATTGGCTATTCATATCCTAACAAGTTTATTTTCTCCAACATGTAAACATTCAATAACTTAGCCAATTCAACATTGGAATTTCCTGATATATTCATATCAACATTTCAATTCGTTACAACAACAATTTATAATTAATCTGGCCATTTCAAAATTTATTAAAAAGGGGAATGCTAAACGATAATCATAACATTATCTAAAGGCTATAGCTTAAACCCACTCACCTTTAAGCTTTCCCCAAATTTTGGATCTGATCCGTTATATCATCCATGGTTTTACTTTTCCCTTTAATTTGATTCACGACCTAACGACCATGGATTTATTATTTCATGAAAAGAAAAGGGTAAGAGGAATAATTTAAATAGATTGATTTTCAGAGGTTTACCTTGCTTTCATGATTCAATAATCTTTTTATTAACGTTGATTCCCTTTTCCAGATCTGAATTTATAATCCTTCTAGGCTAACGTTTAAATTTCAGAATAGATTTGAGAAGAGAGAGAGAGAAACGGAGCCATGGCAGAGCTCCAGCGCAGCCATCGAATTATGATGTTTAGGGTTTGGTCTAGGGTTTTATTTATATGTGCTCAAGACCTTATCGTACACACAGCGCTGAGTCAGCATTGAACCCAGTTAAGAAAATAGTCTAGGTTCGCAAATGAATCTAGCTGAATCGTACACGCAGTGTTGAGTCAACATTGGGCCCCGCAAGCTTTTTTGGCGCAAAAATTTGAATTTCGAATGTTTGAATTGCTTTGGCGTAGAAATTTGATTTTTGAACTTTTGAATTTCTGGAATTTATTTAACTGTTTTATTTACATGAAATATTATTATATGTATATAATTCCTCTACCGACCATTTTACGTGTGTATATATGCACAATTTTCGTTTTATTTTCAAAATTCAAACGATGTTGCAACGTTATTTGATTCTTGCCCTATTTCATTGATTGTAGCCTTATCTTGAATTTTATCTTTTGTATACATATATCTATGCATATATATATATATATTCTCATATATATACATATATTTTCTTTATTTCCTTATATGTACGTTCTTATCCTTTCTTTGAATTAGTTTACATACATATATTTGCATGTTCATTTGGCCCTCTCTAAAACAAAGATAAAAATTATGCCACCGCCGGGGTTCGAACCTGTAACACCCCGCCTCCGCTAGGGTCACTCGCAAAGGAATGCACTAGCTTTAGAGGGGCATTATTGGTAAACATGCACAGAAATATCACAAGACAGAACATATAACATAGCGGAAGTAAAATCAAACTTTCATAAACATTAATAATTAAGGTCTAAAGCCTTTTACATCAGAGTACATCAAAACCTGTCTTGCAATAATAAAGAAGCATAAAGACTTTTTCATAAATTATTCCCCAAGTAAAAACAGTAAAGTAGCCATAGCCAAGGAAAGTCCAAGCCATCCATGATGACCTTCAAGCAGAAGAAGTCCGAACTAAACAGCAGTATTTCCTCCCTGTAACCTGGGGGGAAACGGAAGAAAAGAGGCGAAACAAAACGGGTCAGTCAAAAAGACTGAGTAAGCCCTATCTACTATTAGCATAAAAACTAGTAAAGTTAACTGACATGAGAAACTGAGATGAACATAAGCATGATAACAAGATAGATAAGCTAAATCAAAATAACAGGATGAACTACTGAACTCAGATAAACTAAGGTGTCATGATAAATTACGATGTCAAGATAAAACAAGGTATCACATCGTCAGGTTTCTATCAAGTATAATATCCCCATGATATCTATCACGTATAACATCCCATGGTATCTATCCTGTACATCTGCTATGCACCTACCGTACTAGTATCCCAACTGTATCATGTGTTATCCGTGAATGACCCTTACTCAAAAGTCGTATAATGGTCCATGTCAACCTAATATATCGCATATATAGGTTACTCAACTCGTATGTTTTATTCCATGAAAGTGTTCAGTCCCTTGCCGTAGACCATACGGGCTTTCCCATGAGGTTCTATACTACTTTAACATAGTTCCAGGATCCTTAAGATCGGTTTGGACTGTTACCCTAAACCTAGCTAGGGTCTTCCAGCATGAATTATCGTTTGTACAACTAGGACTTATGCTACCTAGGGCTACTAGGGATTACGCTTACCTATTGCATGTTTTCGTATCTCGGTTCTGGTTCAACCACCCAGGGCCACTGGGATTTACGCTAACCGTCAACCGCGCCCTTTTTCCCACGCATTCATCGTGAATCGTTTTCCATGACTGTATGCACATGTATCACATCGTGCCATCCGAGTCCTGTCACAGGGCAGACCAGGAAATACAGGACTCGGTCGGGAGCTTTCGATTTATCTGCCGATGCAGATGCTAAGGTCTGTTTTTCTATACGTGGCTATGGTCCCACGCGACCCCTCCCTCAACTAGTGAAAGACAAGACAGGATAAATCCTGTATGAGAACACAACACTGGCCAACCCACATCCAAGCCTTACCGCAACCATAATTAGATAGCAATTATGGTCTATTGGGTGTTCTCTGCCTTTCCGTACGTACACGCTTGACCAAAGATGGTAGGTAGCCTGACGAAAATGCTATCTAGGGTACGACCATGTATCGTCGACTATCCCCTATCCATCCCCGTCTTTAGGTTGCTCGTATAGCAACCAAGGCATACTCTTGGTTCTTCTAACGCAGACCTTAACCTCTCATGAGCCTAGTATGATCACCTGGCAGCTCACAGAGGGATCCCAAGAATATCCTCACGTTCCCCCGAAGCCGCTGCTTCGCTACCCAGTTTGCTGGAGCCTTTATCTAAATCAGATACTTGCTCCTACTCGTATACTTAAACGATGACCTACCGTATCAGGTTACTCTTTTATCTATGAACTGGTCCAAATTTCCTTGACTAAGAATCATTACTTAGTTATTCTTCAACTAAGGTTTACCACTTAGCCTTATTCCCGTTATCCTTGTTAACTACGGTTACCCACCTAATCCTCCGAATTAGGGTTTATATAACAGATTAAGTGTCACTTAAGTTCATGACTTAATCCCGTCTACAAATCATGTCAAAATTGGCTAAGTATCCAAGTTCGAGACTTAACCCGTCTACAAATCATGTCAAAATTGGCTAAGTATCCAAGTTCAAGACTTAACCCTACAAACCATGCTCAAGTTGGTTAAGTATATATTAACTTGACCCTATCAAATTACTTAGTCAAACCGGTCAAGTGTATTCAAGCGATTCATGACTTAGCCTTATCATGTTTTCACGTTATATTGGTTAAGTATGGGTTAACTTAACCTCAATAAATTCACGAGTTAGATTGGTTAAGTATAGATCACTTAACCACATCAAATTAACGAGTTAGATTGGTTAAGTTTAGGTCACTTAACCATATCAAATTAACGGGTTAGATTGGTTAAGTATAGGTCACTTAACCACATCAAATTAACGAGTTAGATTAGTTAAGTGTTTAACTTAACCCCATTAAACTACCAAGTGGGATTAATTAAGTCTAGGCTAACTTAGCCCCATCCGATTATCATGTTTAGACTAGTTGAGTCTAATCTTAACCCCATCCATTAACTGTATCTTTCGGTTAAGTGTCATTAAGAAAACTTACTTAACCTTACCAAATTATCGTGTTGGATTGATTAAGTGTTGGTTAACTTAACCCCGTCCACTAGTCGTATAAAAATGGTTAAGTGTCATTAGGCAAATCAAGTTACTTAACCTACCCAACCTTGTCATGTTTTGTTAAGTATCATTAGCCTAATCAATTTACTTAACCCCTTTGTCCATGTCATATTTGGTTAAGAGTCATTAATCAAATTAACTTAACCCTATCATGTGGCATTAATTACTTAATGCACCCCAACCTCTCACATTAGACTTTGTTGTGGTTACTAGTTAAGCCGGTCGGTTCCGGGTAGCTTTACACCACAACTTGGTCTAACCTCGGGTTCAAGCACAACATGACCAACTTCTCACATTGGGTCTTATTGTTTGCAACTACTAGTTAGGCCGGTCGGTTCCGGGTAGTTTTACGTTGCAAACTCAACCCAACCTCGAGTTGGCCACACTTATATTATCTAAGTGTCATGTTCATCATGTTTCCAAAACATGTTACAAGTTTTTCAAGCATTTGGGTAGACCTAACTTAATAGGTAAATTCCCAAAGGGTAGACCTAACTTAATAGGTAAATTCCCAAGCTTGTGTTTTTATGCATACTTACATGTCAACTTCCATGTTATATTTCAAGTCATGTTTTCAAGTATAAACACATGTCATATTTAACGTTACACGTTGTCATGTTTATACCCATTTACCCACATCATGTTCATGTCATTATGTTTTCCCATAATGTGACCCTAACGCTTTTAAACTCGCATATACGTTCGCAACAACGTAATGGATTAAAAGAAGAGACTTGACAAAGGCATGACAAAAATGGATATTAAGCCACAAGTTAATCATGGTGGCAAATGAGGCACAAATGTGTTCATTAGCTTGCATGTTACATTCTTAAGCCTCAAAAACATGCATAAACCCAAACTTGGCACATAAACGAATCATGGTGACAAAAGACATGGAATGATGACTAGTAACTCGCATATATCATCATATAAGGGTTATGACTTCATATGCAAGTTGACATAAAGATTATGAAGGTTCTCATGTTGCATAATGCAACATTTCAACATAAAGGTTGTAGCTTTTAGCTCATGAGATCAAGATAATGACTTCATAAACTTGCATGACATGATAGCATGTATCATTCTCAATGATCAAACCCAAACTTGCAACATGAACATTTAACTTCATAGTTAATATCTAAGAGTAGGGAAAGGGCTTACATTGCTATGAAGGCACAAATCGATTAGATGAAAGATTGAGACATAGCCTATGCATGTCATCATCCTAAAACCCAAAAATGAAAGCTCCAAATCAATCAAAACCCCATCTTTATGAACAAAGATCAAAGCTTTAGCCTTGAAATCAACTTGAGAGGCTCTCATACTAACATAGAAACTCTCTAACACTCTCATGATCATGAAACCTCTCATAGAAATGAAGTGGAGGCTAGGATTTTGAGTGGAGGCCATGAGAGGAGCAATTTTGCCATAGTTTAGTTGCATGAATGAATAATGAGGATTTAGGATAGGTTAGGGTCTTATTTATAGATTAGACAAGTGTTTTAGGCCATAGGATTAAACCTAGATTCAATCCAAGCCATCAAAGCATGTCTTGGGGAAGAAGTCAAGTGTAGGAACCATCTAGGGCCTTTAGATTAAAGATGAACCATGAGAACCATCCAAATGCAAAATCTCCATTTGAGCGAATCGGCCCACGAGTTGACAGCCAAACACCCTGGATTAACCCCTAGTCGACCCAGCGGGCTCGGGTCGACCTCAAAAATCGGCCGGTTCGGTTATTCCCCTCTCCCAATTCGCTGTTTTGAACATTTTTGCATATTTATTTATTTAATTTTCAATTATATATATATATATATCAATATATATATATTTCTCTGCGCCACCCATTTCACTTAATTAAGTATACTTTAATTTGGGAATTTTTCGTGAAACTTCGCGAGGCCATATCTTGGTCATACGGACTCCGATTTTCGAAAACTCGGACTCTATTTCGTGTATTTTTCCGAGACGAACGCAATGGCATAGCCCGTTTCCCTTGATTCAGATTTTACAGTTTAATTCTGCCTCCATTTATGTTATAACAGGTTATTGAAAATACGGGTTGTTACATTCTCCCCACCTTTTAGGATTTCGTCCCCGAAATCTCCAAGTTAGGAAGAACATATCCTACCATCCATCATCCATCTACTCAAATCATCATCCACAAGCAACCATTGTCCTTAGATGATTTCTAATGCTGTATGAATATATGCAAAACGTGTGTGTACATGTTCCTTAGCTAATGCTAATGATCAGGCCTGAATAATCTTTCTAATGCAAAAAATGTATAGTGCCATGAATCCAACATGTATGCAAATAGTCCTAGCCATATAGATACTATATGCGTGCACAATCATTCATTCATATGCGACAACCGCATGATAATACATTCGATTTCATCCATAAACAAGTATAAATACTCGTGCATATGCAATATGAAATGTGACCGAGTCGAGCTAGTATCTAATGTGTATTCGCGCATCCACGAGCAACCACTTGCAACCATATCAATCATAACATGTTTCAAATACATGTTTACATCCATAGGGTTCTACCTAGAATTCCCTGAAATTGGGCCGAGAAGATAAACAAGACAAACTCCTTACGGGGTTTGTAACAGAAAATAGGACTGAGAGGCTGTCCACAAAAGATAGCCTACAAGTAAGCTCTACAGAAAACAGGGATCAAGGATATACTCCCAAAAAGAGATATCATGCGCGTATCTAGTCTTTGACCATCAAAGTCGTCTTTTAACTTCGCGATTTTGTAGCTTCTTATTCCTGTTTCCATAACATGAGCTGGAACTCATTTCTTCGTCACCTCTCGTTCCACTTGCACTTATCCTTTTCCTAGAATACTTGACGCAAATATGACTGCGTACTCATGATCTCATGCAAGCTTTCCAAAATTCACTAGTGAATCTCGGACCTCGTACCACATGGTATTTCTCGTAGAAGAACTTCCTCTTGAAAGTAAACAGATGCCAACCAGGTTATCAAGCGCACTTACTAGGGTGATCTCTATAACCCATGCATAAAGGAAGTAAACCATCCGTCTTATCGGCGAACACCACTCGATCGGGCTTCAAATTTCCAATAAAGGCATCAAGGGATTCTAAGTAACTAGTCATGACAGAACCTCAAAAAGGTTACATGATACTTCGAGGGTATTACCAAGGCTAGTCAAATGGTCTAACTACCCTCCTATCAAAAACCGAGAGTGGCACCCCCACTGGATAACCACTTCATCCCTAGAATCCATCCATAGCTTATAAACATAAGCATTATTTCCAAACTCAACACTTGGCATAGACATTCCCAAATCCAAACAAGTCATGTATAAATGGACTGATTCTCCAATAGGACTTTGAGGCAAAAATGGGATTCTCTATTACGCTAGTACTTAAGGTGCAGAGACTCAACTATCGAAGCAGACTTAAATGATACGAACAACGAAGTCCAAACGGGATGATAGAGAAGAAAAGCTAAACCTTTAACAAAATCGTTACCCTCCTTCCGAGGTACTCTAGAAATGAGAGCATACTACTGCCCTCCCGATGATCTTGTCCTTGTCCCATAATACTTAACTATCCACCCCGTTTTACCATGCCATAGGTACTCTCTCGTCATGGGTTTCGTTGTTCATCTTTCTCCCTCCTTTGAGGACTAAGCCATACCAACAAGTTGCTCATCCTTAAGCTCGTATCCTTTATCCTCTTTCTCACTATCCTTTCTTATAACGCGGCCACAGGTCTCTTGAAAACCACCTCCATCGCATGGAAAGCACTTTCGTAGATAGAAAAGACTAGTCGCAGTTAAAACCACTATGACTACAGATGGAGGAAAGAAAGGAGAAGAGATTCAATTAAGGAAACAAGGATAGTGCTAAGGGCCTTTGGGGAATAGCCTTTTTCTTTTAAAAGAAAATTTTCTTGAAAAAAATGCTTCTTTGTAAACGATTTTCAAATAGTTTTCAGAAGGTCTTTAAAAACTTTTGCCCAGTCTGGTAACCTTCTGCTCTGATACCACGTGTAACACCCCGCCTCCGCTAGGGTCACTCGCAAAGGAATGCACTAGCTTTAGAGGGGCATTATTGGTAAACATGCACAGAAATATCACAAGACAGAACATATAACATAGCGGAAGTAAAATCAAACTTTCATAAACATTAATAATTAAGGTCTAAAGCCTTTTACATCAGAGTACATCAAAACCTGTCTTGCAATAATAAAGAAACATAAAGACTTTTTCATAAATTATTCCCCAAGTAAAAACAGTAAAGTAGCCACAGCCAAGGAAAGTCCAAGCCATCCATGATGACCTTCAAGCAGAAGAAGTCCGAACTAAACAGCAGTATTTCCTCCCTGTAACCTGGGGGGAAACGGAAGAAAAGAGGCGAAACAAAACGGGTCAGTCAAAAAGACTGAGTAAGCCCTATCTACTATTAGCATAAAAACTAGTAAAGTTAACTGACATGAGAAACTGAGATGAACATAAGCATGATAACAAGATAGATAAGCTAAATCAAAATAACAGGATGAACTACTGAACTCAGATAAACTAAGGTGTCATGATAAATTACGATGTCAAGATAAAACAAGGTATCACATCGTCAGGTTTCTATCAAGTATAATATCCCCAGGATATCTATCACGTATAACATCCCATGGTATCTATCCTGTACATCTGCTCTGCACCTACCGTACTAGTATCCCAACTGTATCATGTGTTATCCGTGAATGACCCTTACTCAAAAGTCGTATAATGGTCCATGTCAACCTAATATATCGCATATATAGGTTACTCAACTCGTATGTTTTATTCCATGAAAGTGTTCAGTCCCTTGCCGTAGACCATACGGGCTTTCCCATGAGGTTCTATACTACTTTAACATAGTTCCAGGATCCTTAAGATCGGTTTGGACTGTTACCCTAAACCTAGCTAGGGTCTTCCAGCATGAATTATCGTTTGTACAACTAGGACTTATGCTACCTAGGGCTACTAGGGATTACGCTTACCTATTGCATGTTTTCGTATCTCGGTTCTGGTTCAACCACCCAGGGCCACTGGGATTTACGCTAACCGTCAACCGCGCCCTTTTTCCCACGCATTCATCGTGAATCGTTTTCCATGACTGTATGCACATGTATCACATCGTGCCATCCGAGTCCTGTCACAGGGCAGACCAGGAAATACAGGACTCGGTCGGGAGCTTTCGATTTATCTGCCGATGCAGATGCTAAGGTCTGTTTTTCTATACGTGGCTATGGTCCCACGCGACCCCTCCCTCAACTAGTGAAAGACAAGACAGGATAAATCCTGTATGAGAACACAACACTGGCCAACCCACATCCAAGCCTTACCGCAACCATAATTAGATAGCAATTATGGTCTATTGGGTGTTCTCTGCCTTTCCGTACGTACACGCTTGACCAAAGATGGTAGGTAGCCTGACGAAAATGCTATCTAGGGTACGACCATGTATCGTCGACTATCCCCTATCCTTCCCCGTCTTTAGGTTGCTCGTATAGCAACCAAGGCATACTCTTGGTTCTTCTAACGCAGACCTTAACCTCTCATGAGCCTAGTATGATCACCTGGCAGCTCACAGAGGGATCCCAAGAATATCCTCACGTTCCCCCGAAGTCGCTGCTTCGCTACCCAGTTTGCTGGAGCCTTTATCTAAATCAGATACTTGCTCCTACTCGTATACTTAAACGATGACCTACCGTATCAGGTTACTCATTTATCTATGAACTGGTCCAAATTTCCTTGACTAAGAATCATTACTTAGTTATTCTTCAACTAAGGTTTACCACTTAGCCTTATTCCCGTTATCCTTGTTAACTACGGTTACCCACCTAATCCTCCGAATTAGGGTTTATATAACAGATTAAGTGTCACTTAAGTTCATGACTTAATCCCGTCTACAAATCATGTCAAAATTGGCTAAGTATCCAAGTTCGAGACTTAACCCGTCTACAAATCATGTCAAAATTGGCTAAGTATCCAAGTTCAAGACTTAACCCTACAAACCATGCTCAAGTTGGTTAAGTATATATTAACTTGACCCTATCAAATTACTTAGTCAAACCGGTCAAGTGTATTCAAGCGATTCATGACTTAGCCTTATCATGTTTTCACATTATATTGGTTAAGTATGGGTTAACTTAACCTCAATAAATTCACGAGTTAGATTGGTTAAGTATAGATCACTTAACCACATCAAATTAACGAGTTAGATTGGTTAAGTTTAGGTCACTTAACCATATCAAATTAACGGGTTAGATTGGTTAAGTATAGGTCACTTAACCACATCAAATTAACGAGTTAGATTAGTTAAGTGTTTAACTTAACCCCATTAAACTACCAAGTGGGATTAATTAAGTCTAGGCTAACTTAGCCCCATCCGATTATCATGTTTAGACTAGTTGAGTCTAATCTTAACCCCATCCATTAACTGTATCTTTCGGTTAAGTGTCATTAAGAAAACTTACTTAACCTTACCAAATTATCGTGTTGGATTGATTAAGTGTTGGTTAACTTAACCCCGTCCACTAGTCGTATAAAAATGGTTAAGTGTCATTAGGCAAATCAAGTTACTTAACCTACCCAACCTTGTCATGTTTTGTTAAGTATCATTAGCCTAATCAATTTACTTAACCCCTTTGTCCATGTCATATTTGGTTAAGAGTCATTAATCAAATTAACTTAACCCTATCATGTGGCATTAATTACTTAATGCACCCCAACCTCTCACATTAGACTTTGTTGTGGTTACTAGTTAAGCCGGTCGGTTCCGGGTAGCTTTACACCACAACTTGGTCTAACCTCGGGTTCAAGCACAACATGACCAACTTCTCACATTGGGTCTTATTGTTTGCAACTACTAGTTAGGCCGGTCGGTTCCGGGTAGTTTTACGTTGCAAACTCAACCCAACCTCGAGTTGGCCACACTTATATTATCTAAGTGTCATGTTCATCATGTTTCCAAAACATGTTACAAGTTTTTCAAGCATTTGGGTAGACCTAACTTAATAGGTAAATTCCCAAAGGGTAGACCTAACTTAATAGGTAAATTCCCAAGCTTGTGTTTTTATGCATACTTACATGTCAACTTCCATGTTATATTTCAAGTCATGTTTTCAAGTATAAACACATGTCATATTTAATGTTACACGTTGTCATGTTTATACCCATTTACCCACATCATGTTCATGTCATTATGTTTTCCCATAATGTGACCCCAACGCTTTTAAACTCGCATATACGTTCGCAACAACGTAATGGATTAAAAGAAGAGACTTGACAAAGGCATGACAAAAATGGATATTAAGCCACAAGTTAATCATGGTGGCAAATGAGGCACAAATGTGTTCATTAGCTTGCATGTTACATTCTTAAGCCTCAAAAACATGCATAAACCCAAACTTGGCACATAAACGAATCATGGTGACAAAAGACATGGAATGATGACTAGTAACTCGCATATATCATCATATAAGGGTTATGACTTCATATGCAAGTTGACATAAAGATTATGAAGGTTCTCATGTTGCATAATGCAACATTTCAACATAAAGGTTGTAGCTTTTAGCTCATGAGATCAAGATAATGACTTCATAAACTTGCATGACATGATAGCATGTATCATTCTCAATGATCAAACCCAAACTTGCAACATGAACATTTAACTTCATAGTTAATATCTAAGAGTAGGGAAAAGGCTTACATTGCTATGAAGGCACAAATCGATTAGATGAAAGATTGAGACAAAGCCTATGCATGTCATCATCCTAAAACCCAAAAATGAAAGCTCCAAATCAATCAAAACCCCATCTTTATGAACAAAGATCAAAGCTTTAGCCTTGAAATCAACTTGAGAGGCTCTCATACTAACATAGAAACTCTCTAACACTCTCATGATCATGAAACCTCTCATAGAAATGAAGTGGAGGCTAGGATTTTGAGTGGAGGCCATGAGAGGAGCAATTTTGCCATAGTTTAGTTGCATGAATGAATAATGAGGATTTAGGATAGGTTAGGGTCTTATTTATAGATTAGACAAGTGTTTTAGGCCATAGGATTAAACCTAGATTCAATCCAAGCCATCAAAGCATGTCTTGGGGAAGAAGTCAAGTGTAGGAACCATCTAGGGCCTTTAGATTAAAGATGAACCATGAGAACCATCCAAATGCAAAATCTCCATTTGAGCGAATCGGCCCACGGGTTGACAGCCAAACACCCTGGATTAACCCCTAGTCGACCCAGCGAGCTCGGGTCGACCTCAAAAATCGGCCGGTTCGGTTATTCCCCTCTCCCAATTCGTTGTTTTGAACATTTTTGCATATTTATTTATTTAATTTTCAATTATATATATATATATATATCAATATATATATATTTCTCTGCGCAACCCATTTCACTTAATTAAGTATTCTTTAATTTGGGAATTTTTCGTGAAACTTCGTGAGGCCATATCTTGGTCATACGGACTCCGATTTTCGAAAACTCGGACTCTATTTCGCGTATTTTTCCGAGACAAACGCAATGGCATAGCCCGTTTCCCTTGATTCAGATTTTACAGTTTAATTCTGCCTCCATTTATGTTATAACAGGTTATTGAAAATACGGGTTGTTACAGAACCCTTGACCTCTATGTTACGAATCCAATGCCTTAACTAACTGAGCTATGAAGTCTTTTGTTAATAAGTCTTAGAACAATGATAATTATTGTTCTCTCCTTACTTCTCTTTTTCATGTTAGTTACAATACTTAAATGAAACCATTGCATGAATCTTTTTCTTTTAATGTTAATGCCTTATGTTTGCAAATCAGTGCATGCAACATATTTACATTGCACGCAACCAATCCTTTCTTTCTTTAATGCATGCATTACATTTTTTTCAATGCATGTATTTATTACATGCAATCATTATTTTATTATTTATTTTACATTTTAGTTTGTTTGTATATATATGTATATATATATATATTTCTCTTGTGCATATACAAAATTTTAGGCTTAATAACTTCTTCATATGATGTCCGTTTTATGCAAACCAGGTGTCTATCTTGACCAGAATTCCAAGACGGACGCAATGGCGCAGTCCGTTTTACTTAATTCTCATTATTAATTTAAGTTATTCTTATTTTATTATCTTAAAAATAAGGGGTGCTAAATTTTCGGTCAAATATGGAGTTGGGTCATTTTTCCTTAGGTTAGATCGTTTTTCTTGTTCCCTGAGAAATGGGCAGTTTTATGGACCATGCAAAGTTCTAGAGCGTGGACAGGGAAAAAATTCTGGAGCATAGATCATTTGGGTTAAGATCGCTGGGTTTAGGTCGCCCGTCCACGGATGGTTCAAGCAGAGGTCTGGTCGGTTGCCTTTGGGCAAAGTCAGGTCGGTTGCCTTTGACAAGGACAGGTCGTTGATGCTTCAAGAAATCAGATCGTTGGTGCTTTGAAAGGGTTAGGTCGTTGTTCGACCTGGGGAGTCAGGTCTTGGAATGGATTGAGTGACTCAGGGATTTAGGTCAGTTGTGACCTGAGTTGGGAACGACCTAACTAAGTTAGACCATCATTTGATGTTATTTTGGTTCGGTGATGAATGTGATTTCGAAGTGTATTCAAGTAGAAATGTTCGAAGTGTTGTGATGTGTTTGTTGATCGCCATAATGCAATGAATGTGAAGATGACTCATGGTGGTAAGCTCATGGATAATGGTTGCTCGAGAAGGGGCTTGAGCTTATAAACAGCCATCGCGTTGGATGGCTAGAGATATCGAAGGCTGAGGCATAATCGTTGTTGTAAGTTCTAGCAGACTCAAAGTAGGGGTATTATAGGGACGCCAAAAAGTCTAGAAGTGACTGCTCGAGTACCCTGGGCAGCTCGACGGGCCTAGATACGTTTCGTCTTATGGTGTATGGAGTTTTGCTAGAACTGGGGTTCACCATTATCCCTTGACAGTTGATTGCAAGGTGTTTAGCCGGTCATACGATCAGCGATGGTTTCAAAGCAGAATTGGCGGTGATGGCCATAGTCATGAGTGATGTTTGTTTTGCTTGTATCGTCTTGTGTAGATTACTTGATGTTGAAGGAGATATCTCTTGGGTGCTTGTCTGATGTTGGTTTAGGCCTTCGGGGCTTGTACTTGGGAGATGTCGAGATTGATTAGGATGGTCTACGTTTGGTAACTGCTTGCTATGAATGTATTATTGTTTCTTAATGCTTGTTTATAAAGGCTATCAGTGTTGGATGTAAGGAAGACAGGTTTCGGTTCTTCTTTGGTGTTTGGTTGATTGGTTGGTTAATCTACTTATTCTCATGTACTTTGTTGATGATGTCAGATAGTTGTTTTATCGCTCATTAAGACTATTGTCTGACTCAAGGTTTTATATTCTTCTTATTACCTTGGGTTGTTCATCCGGTTTTGAATGGGCAGACTAAGTAGCAGGTTACAGATGATTGATCTCAATAAGGACGAAGTTGTTGTGCGGTGACGAGTAGGAGGTCGGCGTATTACTTGACTACTATTTAGTATTTGTTGTTCCAGGTTCGACTCTAAGTTTTGCAGTGAGGCGAATTTGTACTGACACTTATGTCATAATCCAAAGATGTATGGATATTCTTTCTAGTTGTTATGAAAGTTCAAGTTTTTTCTCAAATATGCTTCACTATTATAGATTGTTGTATATATTCTATTATATTTTATCGTTGCATTGCCAGTTATATGACAGGTTTCGCATTGTGTTATTTACCTTAATGATCGTTAATAGCTGCCTGGCACACCTTTCAGTGCATTATTCCTCTTGTTTAGTGCAGGAATTATGGGCGGTCGTCACATCGTTTGTGTAGAATTTTTAACTATAATAAAAATATTCACTACCTAAATTTTGGCTAGAATACGATACATTAAGTTCTAGCTAATCATTATTTTCAACTATCTATGTTAATTCCAATTTGAATTAGAGCAATATGAAATAATATTATCATGTAGTTGAAAAAAGGATTTAATAACTAATCATTCAATTTAAGATATTGGAATTGTTAGAAATGAAAAGATATGAACCTAAGAATGTCCTATAGTTGATGTTAATGTATGTTGTATTGCATTGTTTTATCCAATGATTTAGTTTTACGTTGTGCCCTTTTGAAATAATTTGAGCACATTTTTTATTTAAGGTTTGTTACTTGTTTTTTAGAAAAGCTGATGCAAAAATAGTATAATCCTAAAGCAAATGTTTCACCTTCATGTAACCACAAAAGCTTTAAATTAATAAGTTGAAATATTTTGTGAACCCCATGTGTGTAGCGCGGGTTCTCACTAGTTTAGTATAAATTGTAAATGTGGCATTTGCCTTAGAAAAATAATATATTTTGATCTACATATTAAATAGATAATTGTAATGAACATAGCGTTACTTAGTTAAATAACAACAAAATTAATATATACTTTGTTGATGGAAATAACACCATTTGATTTCAATCTGATTCAAAAAGCATAAACAACATTAAATTATGGTACTGTTAATTATAAGATGCCAAAAAGGTCCTATAGAGATTTGGATTCGGGTTACTGGATTTAGAGTCCAATGTCCTAACCACTAGATCATGGGACCATATGTTTAAAAAACATATATTGGTAGTATAACAAATATATTTGTAAAGAAGTATAATGTTAGAGAAGATGCATATTCAAAACATATGTTGGAAGATTATTGAAATGACAATCAGATATAATAATTATAATTTACCATAATATGGCAACCCCATTTCCCGTACTGATGGAGACAAGGGTTATCTTTGGAATATAACACAGAAACAGATAATAGCAGAACAGAAATAAATAAATACACCAGAAAATGAACAATAGAATATACTGGATAAAAGTAATCACCAGAGTTACACAGTACACAGGATCTTACTTAGTACAAATACAGTTCAACTATACATATATGTCTACAGCGGAAACAAACAAAATATGTACAATAGGAGCTGAACAGCATAAAAAGAGATAAATGATGGAATCCATCTTCAGCTCTAGCTATCCAAATAAAGCCTGCTAAACCTGAATACAAGGCTGCCCGTGTAGAAAAAGGGGCACCCAAGTTTGAAAGTGAAACAAACTACGAGTCAGTCATGGGACTGGTATGAGAAATCTACTCAACACATTTATAATATGGCTAATCACAGGACCACGCCACTTTCGTGGAACGGGTTTACTCCATCGGATTGCCAGTGCTTTAAAACCAATCTTCCTTTTAAACAACGCAATGCTTTCTATAAAAATGAAGCCATTATAAGACTCGGTTCCCATCACACAATGCAACGCAAACCGGAGGATAGAGTTTTTACCTTATAATGGCCAAGATATGCTTGTTACGATTAAAACAAAAGCATTTGATATTACTACTAGTGTTTATATGTTTCGAAAACAACTTCAAATCATAACTATCAATCATAGGCGGCATGGGTACCATATATCATGTCGCCATATATATATACAATCAAAACCGCACAGTCAAGTATTTGGAAATTGGATTTCCGTCCTGAACCAAGGCAAAAGATAGTCCTTACCGAATTCGTGACTCTCTAGCCCGAGCCACAGGCAAGCGCATAGGCAAGCCTTTAGATCGTCAGGGCCGGTCCACCGATGTGGATTATTATGCCTGAACACTACGTCTCCCCGACCTTTGGGGCGTAAAAGAGCCAACGAATGACTCCATCGGACCCAGATCGTCCGATCAAACCGAGGCGCCTCGCAACAGCAACAACCAAACAGGTGAAAAGTATATAAATGTCAGGGCTGGTAGGTCACTGACACCACCCTAGCTAGAAAGAAACGCATGCCCTCCCTGAGGTCCTTCTCCCGTTTTTGGTTCATACCGGGGTGTGAGGCTCGCGAATTCACATTATACACAAAGCTACGCCACACAGGCGGTGCTTTGATCATCACCACAAGACTTTGCTTTTCAACAGAAGCCCTGATCATTTGCCACTTAGGCATGCCACGCTAGCAATTCATGCCATGCGACTGATGTCCATCGATATACAACCTCTGAGCTCATGCGTTTCAGAGAAGGGCGTTAAGCAAAAGAATAAATTCCCCGCCGCCAAACAGATGTATATTTAACAGAGATCAATCAACACAGAATAAAATCCAATGTCAGACACACAGTCCATTTACAAGTCCGTTCTGGGTATGAACGAAACCGGAGGCACTAAATACCTCGCAAACCCATCGATCACCACGTACGTCTGGACGATCACCACTCATTATCCATATTTCGGGATGCCTCCCAATCAGGACCTCGGTTACCACCAAAATGAGGTGAAGATCTCCGGTCTTCGACCACCGTCTTCATCTTCGACTTTCAATCGTCGGTCAATTATTTGAAATGAGAATTAACTCGGCCTTTTCAAATAATTCACGGATATTCAGAATTTCAAATCAATTTATTTCAATGGTTAAATCATTCGACAACACCAATTTTGTTCTTTAATGTAATTTTCACACCAAACACATTCAACCATCAAACACCACTTAAATCGAGCAAATTCAGTTTATTTCCATTCCATATCGTTTATGATATTTTATAACGATTTATCGCTATTTTTATTTATTTTAAAATAGCCAATTTATTCAAAACGACGCTTCGGGCCATAACGCGGTCGTGGCGCTGTTTTTCTTCAGATTTGAATTACACACATCTGAAAATCTAACCGTTGGATCTTCACAAAATTTACATCATTAGAAAGGTCTTTTCAAAAGGAATCCAACGGTTCCAGTTTCGGGAAAATCCGACGGTCGGATCTCCCGGTACAATCGTTTGAAGTTTCGATATCAAAATACGAACTGTAGCGTCGTTATTCGATTAAATATATTTATATATATATATATATAATCAATTCTGGCGCTGTTTTTCTTCAGATTTGAATTAAACATTCCAGACAATCCAACCGTTGGATTTTTACAAAGTTGGTGCCGTTGGAAAGATATTTCCAAAGCGAACCCAACGGTTGCGGTTTCGGGGAAATCCAATGGTTGGATTTCCCGCACTAGTCGTTTGAAATCACGGTTTCAAAACACGAACTGCACGGCCACGTTTCGTTTTAATTTTATTTATATTTATATATTTATATAAATATAGTTCATTCAACAACTTCATTATCGTTTTCACTTCAAATATTTCACTAATGCCTTTAAATTTTGGAAAATTTCGCCATAACCTCCTTTGTACGGGAGGGCTGGGAAAATTCCCAAACAGCCACACGGGCGTCTCATGTCAAAAAGAAAAAGAAAAAGCCAAGCGGCTAGCCAACAGGCTCATAAAATCATCACCCAAACAAAACAGTAAATGTGTACCTATTTGTCGGGCACAAAATTTTATTCCTCTTCTCTAGCCCCTTTGCTATAACCTGTTCAATAAATATGCACGTACATATATACAATTTTTATCACTTATCATTTTCTATTCAACTTCATATTTGATTTACTTTGGTTTAAAAACACCATTCATTCTAATGTTGCATGCATAGGCTAAAATCATATCATTAGCTAATTAATGTATATTTCAACTCATGCATATCTTATTTGAACAAGTGGCTATTTTTAACACTTCACATTTCAAAGATGATAATTTTGGCGAACTAAAACGCATTTCAACACATGGCTATTTTCTTTAGTTCCTATGCATGTTGAAAATAATATTTCTTCACAAATATTTATTTCACCGTCCGCATATCTTTAGCATATCACATAGATGATAAAAATGATATTCTTATCATTTAAAATCTTTATTCGACAAATAGATGTTTTCAGCACTTCATAGTTTCAATAAAAATGTAATTTTTGTTGTTCGATCTTTTTATTCAACACATGAACTTTTCCACTACACACACTTCTCAACACATGAGCATTTCCACAAATGGATATTTTATTTATGTTGTTCATATAAGAAAGATAGAATTTTTTTTGTTGAAACTATTTATGTATAAGGCGAATATTTTACATACTTCATATATATTATAAAAATGTGATTTTTATTGTTTAGACACTTCATTCATTCACAAATGAATTTAATTTTCACACATCACTTTTCAACACATGAACATTTCCACACATGGATATAGTTTCAACATATTACTTTAATTTAAACGCATGAAAATAATTTCAACATATGAAAATTATTCTAACACATAAAGATTATTCAAAATTTCGGCAGCATAACGGCAGGGTAGTTAAAACCGGCACCGTCCCTAGTACGGCTCCTCGCTCTACCTTAAAACCTCGCGGTTTTTGACAATGGGGATCATGCATCTAGTTTGCACGCAGGCGGCATGTATATATTTATTTCATTTCCACAAACTAATCCTATGTGGTTTCAACCAAATATTTCTCAACCAGAAATGGGTATTTTTCAACCACAAACAATCAATATCAACCACAAACAATTCCAATCAACCATTCGTTATCCATCAATTTTCACACCAATCACAACCAATAAATATCGTCCATGGTTTGTGGACGAGGGGCGTATATATATATATATATATATATATATATAGCAATTCACTTCTATTTCAACACATATATAATTTTTACAACGCATATATAACTTATACATCGAACGTACAACTTATACAACGCTTATACATGAGGTGTACAACGCTTATATAACTCATACATCGACTATATAATTTATACATCGTCGTTTTCCATATCTTTTATAAATTAGAAATCTCACATTGGGTTCCACTCCACCAAAAATAGCTGAAGGCTTAGAAAAATATGCGGTCTCTTCTAGAAGGTAGAAGACGTCCACACGAGTCCATTATCTTTTGTTTTAGTGAATTTCGTCAAGAAACAAAAAAGATATGATTTTTACAGTGAAATCAAAAACCGTAGCGCTTTAAACTGCTATAATATAGTTTATATAATTTCAAGCCGTTAACTTTCTATTTCGTTCAAATCTAGGTTTCCACTTTCCTCGAAATTCGCGCAACGATACGACGATCGGCCTTCGCCACTCGAAAGGGCATGGAAGCAGCTCCCCGCGCCTGGTTGTCTCGTCCAGCTCAGTGGTCCCCACCAGTCACGGCAGCGCTCAAAAGTGGGCCACTTCCTCGGCTCAAAACTCGACGATGGCGCACCGATAGGGGATGCTCCAGGTATGGATTTGAAGAGCTCGGCGAGGGCTACAAAATCCTCAACTGGGTCGAGGTCCAATGGTGCGTGGATTGATAGGAAAATGAGGGGGAAGCTTGGAGCAATTTCCGTCGTTCGCGATTTTAATTATCGGGGAGAGAGAAAAGTATCTGACCAATGATATTTTTTATTTTATTTTACAATTTTTAAAATCTCCAAAATACCCCTTTCGCCCACGAACCCCAATCCAAACCCAACGACTATCGTCCTTAGCGTTTTACCCCCATTCCGAACGCAATGGGATATGTTTCGTAGGCCCATTCGACTGTTTCAGTCAGTTTTCATTCAATTTAAAATATATAACATTCAATATTCAATCTAAAATATATAACATTCAATATTCAATTTGAACATGCATTTCAATTTGCCAGGGCCACAAACTGATTCGAAAAATTCCAGAAAAATAAATCTGGCTATGTTTTGACGATACGGTCCCAACAAAACTAGTTTCGTCGAATTCTGAGACCGTTTGCAAAAAGGCCCATTTCTGGTCGATCCAATTTAACTTTTATTGACCAAAACACGTTTTCCTTTGCTACGCCCACATACTAGCTTCAAAAATTATGAAATTTGAAATCTAGCAATAACTTCACATCCCGGATCCAACAAAAGTGGTTTCGTCGAATTCCGAGACCGTATGCAAAATGGCCAATTTCACGGGCTATATAAATTCCATAGCAACCTTTCTGAAAATTCATTTGGCCATAACTTTTGTTTTCCGCTATGAAAATTCGATTTTTCATATTTGTTAGAAAGGTATTCACTATTAGATTTAAATATTTTTGGTTTCACTCAAATCCGTTTTGTTTTGCACCCGGTACAGTCCGACAAAGTTTGAATTCAATTTTTGAAACTACCTCGCCTTTTCAGGCCTTGTTTATAATCATAATTAATTATATTCGTTTTCAATTGTCGATTCAAACTCAGTTTTCATTGCTATTATTTAAAATATTTATTTTAAATATTTAAAATTCATTATTGTAGCCAATTAAAAAAAAAAATTAAATTGGTTCAGATTTTCTGGGTCGTTACAATCTCCCCCACTTAAAATTTTCGTCCCCGAAAAGGAACAAAGTCGAAAGTGGTTTGATTAATCAACCATACGTTCGATCTGGCTTCCATTCTCCAACTTTTCAGTTTCTGAGAATTTTCAGATTCTTCAAAAATTTGGCTAACACCCGGAATTTTCGAAAAATTTCGCCATAATTCTATCGTTGATTAAATTAACTATTGTTCCAATAATTCAATTAATCAAATCTACAGTCACCCAACACAACCAACAATCAAATTGTTTTTAACTTTTCAAAATCATACTAATCAATTTCTATATTCTTTTAAAATCATTCAGACTATAGAATCAATAGTGCACACACATGGAAAGAAAATAACAACAGAATAGAGAACTAATCGGTAATGCAAAGTATGGTAAATGTACCTTGCACCGGAGTCAATCAGAGATATCTACTCGGCATCTAGGATAAGCTTTCTGAATGCTCTCCTCAGTTTCCCAAGTACAATCTCGCGGATCTCCACTCCATTGCACTTTGACTAAGTGAACCTTCTTGTTCCTCATCTCTTTGGTTTCTTTGCCGATGATCTTTAGCGGCTCTCTTCTCAAGGCTAATTCTGGAGTAATTTCAATATCCTGTTGAGCTGCTTCTTCCACGATCAAGTCTGGATCATGAACGTGCTTTCGAAGTTGAGATATATGAAATACATCATGCACTCCAGGCAACCAATCAGGCAATTTAACCCTATAAGCGAGAGTTCCGATCCGTTCCAGAATAGGAAACAGACCAATGTATTTGGGCGCTAACTTTCCAGTTTTACCGAACCGGATGACTCCTCTCATCGGCGATACTTTCAAATATACATATTCGCCAACAACCAATGATATATCTCTTCTTCTTCTATCGGCATAGCTCTTTTGTCGGCTTTGAGCGGCGAGTAATCGCTTCTTAATAAAATCAACTTTGTCGGCAGCTTCTCGGATTATATCGGGCCCTAACACAAGTCTATTTCCAGGTTCGACCCAACAAGCAGGAGATCGGCATGGTCTACCATACAACGCTTCGAATGGCGACATTGTCAGGCTCGCCTGGTAGTTGTTATTATATGAGAATTCAGCCAAATGCAGATGGTCTTCCCATGATCCACCAAAATCTAGAACACAAGCCCGCAATAGATCTTCTAAAATATGATTCACCCTCTCAGTCTGACCGTCTGTCTGAGGATGATAAGCGGTGCTCAAGTTCAACTTTGTTCCCAGCTCTACTTGAAATGCCTCCCAGAATTTACTAGTAAATATTGTGTCTCTATCACTGACTATACTGAGCGGCACTCCATGTAGTCTAACTATTTCCTTGAAATAAATCTGCACCAGGCTCTGGGCAGTTCTGTTTGATCTGACAGGTATGAAATGGGAGGTCTTCGTGAAGCGATCTACGAATCACCTAAATACTGTCATTTCCTTTTCTGGTTCTGGGCAGACCATCAATGAAATCCATAGAAATATGTTCCCACTTCCAACCAGGAACGTCTAGCGGTTGTAATAATCCAGCTAGTTTATGTTGGTCGCTTTTGACTAACTGGCAAGTAGGGCATCGGCTAACATATAAAGAAATGTCCCTCTTCATCGACTTCCACCAGAAAGTGCGTTTGATGTCATTATACATTTTGCTTACTCCCGGATGGATACTAAGTTTTGACTTGTGGCATTCATCCAAAACTTCCTTTCGGAGCTCAGCAATGTTAGGAACACAGATTCGACCTTTCAGCCTTAGAAACCCCTCATCATAAACTTGAAAACTCGAGGGTTCGCCTTTCTGAATTATCTCTCTGATCTTCCGAATGAAGTGATCATCCTTCTGAAGAGCAGATATTTTATCCATCAATGAAGTCATGATAATAAAACTGGCGATCATCTCATTCTTTCGGCTTAATGCATCGGCCACGACATTGGCTTTCCCTGGAGTGTATATAATCTCAAAGTCATATGCTGCAAGAAACTCCTGCCAACGTTGCTGCCTCAAATTCAGGTCTTTCTTAGTGAACATATACTTTAACGACTGGTGATCTGTAAACAGTTCAAATCTCTCACCCAGAAGATAGTGTCTCCAGATCTTCAAAGCGAACACAATAGCCAATAACTCAAGATCATGAGTTACGTAGTTCTTCTCGTGCGGCTTCAGTTGACGGCTAGCATAAGCAATCACTTGACCCCTCTGCATTAACACTGCGCCAAGGCCTTCTCTAGAAGCATCAGTCCAGACTTTCAAATCCTGATTGCCATCAATGATGGTTAACACTGGAGCTGTCATTAGTCTTAACTTTAGCTCTTCGAAAGCCTCCTCACTTTCTGGAGTCCATTTGAACTTAGAGTGCTTCTTCGTAAGCTTCGTTAAATGACCAGATATCTTCGAAAAGTTTTTAACGAACTTCCGGTAATAACTAGCCAATCCGAGAAAACTGCGGATTTCAGTGGGGGTACTGGGCTATTTCATATTCTGAATAGCTGTGATTTTGCTTGGATCCACAGCAATTCCTTCTTTTGATACGACGTGGCCTAGAAATTTCACCTCATCCTACCAGAATATACATTTGGACAGTTTGGCTTTCAATACATTCCTTCTAAGGATTTCCAGAACTTGTTCCAGATGCTTTTCATGTTCGGCCTTTGATTTAGAGAAGATTAGAATATCGTCAATGAAAACCAGAACAAATTTATTCAAAACTCCTCTGAACACTCTATTCATCAGATCGACAAAGTAAGCTGGAGCGTTACGTAAGCCGAACGACATTACTAACCACTCGTAGAATAAGTCGGGACCTCTGAATGCTGTCATTGGAACACACTCTTCGGCAATTCGAAGTTGATGGAAGCCTATAGCTAGGTCCATCCTTGAGAATACTTGTGCTCCATACAGACGATCCAATAAATCATCGATCCGCGGCAATGGATATTTATTCTTTATTGTCTGTTTGTTCAGATCACGATAATCCACACATAGACGTAGAGTACCGTCATATTTTGGAACAAACACCACTACTGCAACCCAATCAGAGAAACTAGGCCTGATCAGACCCTTCCATACGAGCTGTCGTGTTTGATTGTCTAATTCCTCTTTCTCTTTCAAGGACATTCTTCGAATAGCGTGAACTACCGGCCTTGCATTCGGAATTAAAGCAATTTTGAAATCTATTTCTCTCTGCGGAGGTAAGCGAACAACTTCTTCGAACACATCCACATAATTTTTGACGATAGGAATGTCTTTCACTAGGTCGGGAATATTCTCTGTGATTTCAGGGATATTTTCTATTTGGTCTGGAGAAACATTCGAAGTTGCCCAGAAGTCCTTCCTATTAGCATTCTGACCTTCACAGGGGATGGTTATATAATCACCTGATTTAATCCTCGCCTTAACGACTCTGTCGGCGCATTTAACCTCAGCTTCATATTTGGTCAACTAGTCTAACCCCAATATAAGATCAAACTCTGTAAAATTCATGACGGCCGCGATGGTAGGGAACTGATAATGAGAAAAGGAAACCGACACTCCACAAACCCAACTGAGATCAATGGAACCCCCAACCGGATTCTGGACAGTCATTGGTTCCTTGAGCCTTTTCAAATTCAAATCTAGTTCCTTAGCTGCATCCTTCGAAATGAAGCTTCGTGACGCTCCTGTGTCAAACAGCACTTTAAATGGAATATCGTTGATAGTAAGCGTGCCTTCTAAAACATCAGACCTCTCCCGAGCAGACGAAGATGCAGGCACCTCTGCCACTTCGTTTACTTGTGCTGCTTTGGTCTTTTTCAACATCCAACAGTCTCTCTTTATATGACCGGTCTTGTGACAAAGATTCCACTCTCGGGTCACTTGAAACTTATTCTTGGATTTAGATTCATCCCTTTTTGGTTTCTTTAGAGATCGGCAACTTATCGAGAGATGTCCTTGCTTATTGCAGTTACTGCATACAATAGTCGTTGCTGGTTCTTTTTCAGATCGAGCCCTTTTTCGATTGACTTTGGGCTTCTTACTGACCTCAGACCTTGTATTGGCCTCCGGACGATCAGTTTCAGACTCAATTTTATTATTAGAGCTGACTTCCTCTTCGTCGCGCAACATGCCTTTCTTATGGAGATCTTCATAATGATAAGCCATATAAATCATTTCTGAAAAAGGAAGCTTCACATGCCCCATTACTTTATTCTGGTATTTCCTTTGAAGCCCGTTGATAAATCTCAGATTCTTTCTCCTCGTATTCTGAATTAGATCGGGAGCAAAGTGAGAAAGTTCGTTAAATTTCTTATGATATTCTGGGATGGTCATATCTCCTTGTATCAAATAAGAAAATTCATCACATAGGCGCACAGTCGCTTCGGGAGGTGTAAATCTTTCCAGGAAAATCACTTTGAATCTATCCCAGGTGATATCACCTTCTGGATTATCCTTAATAACTGAATCCCACCAGAACAAAGCTTTGTCTTTGAGTGCCCAGGAGGCCAGTAATCTTTTCTGGTCATCCCTCAGCTTTAATGCTTCGAAGATTTTCTCAGCAGAACGAATCCAAGCTTGTGTTTTCATAATTGACTCTTCACCCGTGAAGGGTTTTCCACCCAGATTTCTATATTTCATAAATAGGGCTTCTATATCCGGGTTAATATCACTTCTTCTGTTTCTGGCACTCATTTTCTAGTTCTTCTGCAAATTGCAGATCAAGTGTCGGGTTAACAGAAAAGATATTTCAAAATATAGAGACAAATACTTGAATGTAAATGTGTCTATCTAGGTGTTATTCCATTCTGCTACTCATACTAGGATATTACTGATCCTATCTATATTGAGTTACCCATCCTAGAACACTACTGGTTCTATTTCTGACGAGTTCGTTAATATGTTATATTCCAGAACTAAGCTTAACCAAAGCTCTGATACCACGTTATGGCAACCCCATTTCCCGTACTGACGGAGACAAGGGTTATCTTTGGAATATAACACAGAAACAGATAATAGCAGAACAGAAATAAATAAATACACCAGATAATGAACAATAGAATATACTGGATAAAAGTAATCACCAGAGTTACACAGTACACAAGATCTTACTTAGTACAAATACAGTTCAACTATACATATATGTCTACAGCGGAAACAAACAAAATATGTACAATAGGAGTTGAACAACATAAAAAGAGATAAATGATAGAATCCATCTTCAGCTCCAGCTATCCAAATAAAGCCTGCTAAACCTGAATACAAGGCTGCCCGTGTAGAAAAAGGGGCACCCGAGTTTGAAAGTGAAACAAACTACGAGTCAGTCATGGGACTGGTATGAGAAATCTACTCAACACATTTATAATATGGCTAATCACAGGACCACGCCACTTTCATGGAACGGGTTTACTCCATCGGATTACCAGTGCTTTAAAACCAATCTTCCTTTTAAACAACGCAATGCTTTCTATAAAAATGAAGCCATTATAAGACTCAGTTCCCATCACACAATGCAACGCAAACCGGAGGATAGAGTTTTTACCTTATAATGGCCAAGATATGCTTGATACGATTAAAACAAAAGCATTTGATATTACTACTAGTGTTTATATGTTTCGAAAACAACTTCAAATCATAACTATCAATCATAGGCGGCATGGGTACCATATATCATGTCGCCATATATATATATATACAATCAAAACCGCACAGTCACGTATTTGGAAATTGGATTTCCGTCCTGAACCAAGGCAAAAGATAGTTCTTACCGAATTCGTGACTCTCTAGCCCGAGCCACAGGCAAGCGCGCAGGCAAGCCTTTAGATCGTCAGGGCCGGTCCACCGATGTGGATTATTATGCCTGAACACTACGTCTCCCCGCCCTTTGGGGCGTAAACGAGCCAACGAATGACTCCATCGGACCCGGATCGTCCGATCAAACCGAGGTGCCTCGCAACAGCAACAACCACAAAGGTGAAAAGTATATAAATGTCAGGGCTGGTAGGTCACTGACACCACCCTAGCTAGAAAGAAACGCATGCCCTCCCTGAGGTCCTTCTCCCGTTTCTGGTTCATACCGGGGTGTGAGGCTCGCGAATTCACATTATACACAAAGCTACGCCACACAGGCGGTGCTTTGATCATCACCACAAGACTTTGCTTTTCAACAGAAGCCCTGATCATTTGCCACTTAGGCATGCTAGACTAGCAATTCATGCCATGCGACTGATGTCCATCGATATACAACCTCTGAGCTCATGCGTTTCGGAGAAGGGCGTTAAGCAAAAGAATAAATTCTCCGCTGCCAAACAGATGTATATTTAACAGAGATCAATCAACACAGAATAAAATCCAATGTCAGACACACAGTCCATTTACAAGTACGTTCTGGGTCTGAACGAAACCGAAGGCACTAAATACCTCGCAAACCCATCGATCACCACGTACGTCTGGACGATCACCACTCATTATCCATATTTCGGGATGCCTCCCAATCAGGACCTCGGTTACCACCCAAACGAGGTGAAGATCACCGGTCTTCGACCACCGTCTTCATCTTCGACATTCAATCGTCGGCCAATTATTTGAAATGAGAATTAACTCTGCCTTTTCAAATAATTCATGGATATTTAGAATTTCAAATCAATTTATTTCAATGGTTAAATCATTCGACAACACCAATTTTGTTCTTTAATGTAATTTTCACACCAAACACATTCAACCATCAAATACCACTTAAATCGAGCAAATTCAGTTTATTTCCATTCCATATCGTTTATGATATTTTATAACGATTTATCGCTATTTTTATTTATTTTAAAATAGCCAATTTATTCAAAACGACGCTTCGGGCCATAACGCGGCCGTAGCGCTGTTTTTCTTCAGATTTGAATTACACACATCTGAAAATCTAACCGTTGGATCTTCAAAAAATTTACATCATTAGAAAGGTCTTTTCAAAACGAATCCAACGGTTCCAGTTTTGGGAAAAATCCGATGGTCGGATCTCCCGGTACAATCGTTTGAAGTTTCGATTTCAGAATACGAACTGCAGCGTCGTTATTCGATTAAATATAATTATATTTATATATATATATAAAAATATAATCAATTCTGGCGCTGTTTTTCTTCAGATTTGAATTAAACATTCCAGACAATCCAACCGTTGGATTTTTACAAAGTTGGTGCCGTTGGAAAGATATTTCCAAAGCTAACCCAACGGCTGCGGTTTCAGGAAAATCCAATGGTCGGATTTCCCGCACTAGTCGTTTGAAATCACGGTTTCAAAACACGAACTGCACGGCCACGTTTCGTTTTAATTTTATTTATATTTATATATTTATATAAATATAGTTCATTCAACAATTTCAATATCGTTTTCACTTCAAATATTTCACTAATGCCTTTAAATTTTGGAAAATTTCGCCATAACCTCCTTTGTACGGGAGGGCTGGGAAAATTCCCAAATAGCCACACGGGCGTCTCATGTCAAAAAGAAAAAGAAAAATCCAAGCGGCTAGCCAACAGGCTCATAAAATCATCACCCAAACAAAACAGTAAATGTGTACCTATTTGTCGGGCACAAAATTTTATTCCTCTTCTCTAGCCCCTTTGCTATAACCTGTTCAATAAATATGCACATACATATATACAATTTTTATCACTTATCATTTTCCATTCAACTTCATATTTGATTTACTTTGGTTTAAAAACACCATTCATTCTAATGTTGCATGCATAGGCTAAAATGATATCATTAGCTAATTAATGTATATTTCAACTCATGCATATCTTATTTGAACAAGTGGCTATTTTTAACACTTCACATTTCAAAGATGATAATTTTGGCGAACTAAAACACATTTCAACACATGACTATTTTCTTTAGTTCCTATGCGTGTTGAAAATAATATTTCTTCACAAATTTTTATTTCAACGTCCGCATATCTTTAGCATATCACATAGATGATAAAAATGATATTCTTATCATTTAAAATCTTTATTCGACAAATTGATGTTTTCAGCACTTCATAGTTTCAATAAAAATGTAATTTTTATTGTTCAATCTTTTTATTCAACAATGAACTTTTCCACTACACACACTTCTCAGCACATGAGCATTTCCACAAATGGATATTTTATTTATGGTGTTCATATAAGAAAGATAGAATTTTTTTATTGTTGAAACTATTTATATATAAGGCGAATATTTTACATACTTCATATATATTATAAAAATGTGATTTTTATTGTTTAGACACTTCATTCATTCACAAATGAATTTAATTTTCATACATCACTTTTCAACACATGAACATTTCCACACATGGATATAGTTTCAACATATTACTTTAATTTCAACGCATGAAAATAATTTCAACATATGAAAATTATTCTAACACATAAAGATTATTCAAAATTTCGGCAGCATAACGGCAGGGTAGTTAAAACCGGCACCGTCCCTAGTACGGCTCCTCGCTCTACCTTAAAACCTCGCGGTTTTTGACAATGGGGATCATGCATCTAGTTCGCACGCAGGCGGCATGTATATATTTATTTCATTTCCACAAACTAATCCTATGTTGTTTCAACCAAATATTTCTCAACCACAAATGGGTATTTTTCAACCACAAACAATCAATATCAACCTCAAACAATTCCAATCAACCATTCGTTATCCATTAATTTTCACACCAATCACAACCAATAAATATCGTCCATGGTTTGTGGACGAGGGGCGTATAAATATATATATATATATAGCAATTCACTTCTATTTCAACACATATATAATTTTTACAACGCATATATAACTTATACATCGAACGTACAACTTATACAACGCTTATACATGAGGTGTACAACGCTTATATAACTCATACATCAACTATATAAATTATACATCATCGTTTTCCATATCGTTTATAAATTAGAAATCTCACATTGGGTTCCACTCTACCAAAAATAGCAGAAGGCTCAGAAAAATATGCGGTCTCTTCTAGAAGGTAGAAGACGTCCACACGAGTCCACTGTCTCTTGTTTCACTGAATTTCATCAAGAAAGGAAAAGGATATGATTTTTACAGTGAAATCAAAAACCGTAGCTCTTTAAACTGCTATAATATAGTTTATATAATTTCAAGCCGTTACCTTTCTATTTCGTTCAAATCTAGGTTTCCACTTTCCTCGAAATCCGCGCAACGATACGTCGATCGGCCTTCGCTACTCGAAAGGGCTTGGAAGCAGCTCCCCGCGCCTGGTTGTCACGTCCAGCTCGGTGGTCCCTACCAGTCACGGCGGCGCTCGAAAGTGGGCCACTTCCTCGGCTCGAAACTCAACGATGGCGCACCGATAGGGGATGCTCCAGGTATGGATTTGAAGAGCTCGACGAGGGCTACAAAATCCTCAACTGGGTCCCTAGCGTTTTACCCCCATTCCGAATGCAATGGATATGTTTCGTAGGCCCATTCGACTGTTTCAGTCAGTTTTCATTCAATTTAAAATATATAACATTCAATATTCAATTTGAACGTACATTTCAATTTGCCAGAGCCACAACCTGATTCGAAAATTTCCAGAAAAATAAATCTGGCTATGTTTTGATGATAAGGTCCCAACAAAACTAGTTTCGTCGAATTCTGAGACCGTTTGCAAAAAGGCCCATTTCTGGTCGATCCAATTTAACTTTTATTGACCAAAACACGTTTTCCTTTGCCACACCCACATACTAGCTTCAAAAATTATGAAATTTGAAACCTAGCAATAACTTCACATCCCGGATCCAACAAAAGTGGTTTCGTCGAATTCCGAGACCGTATGCAAAATGGCCAATTTCACAGGCTATATAAATTCCATAGCGACCTTTCTGAAAATTCATTTGGCCATAACTTTTGCTTTCCGCTATGAAAATTCGATTTTTTAGATTCGTTAGAAAGGTATTCACTAACAGATTTAAATATTTCTGGTTTCACTCAAATCCTTTTTGTTTTGCACCTGGTACAGTCCGACAAAGTTTGAATTCAATTTTTGAAACTACCTCGCCTTTTCAGGCCTTGTTTATAATCATAATTAATTATATTCGTTTTCAATTGTCGATTCAAACTCGGTTTTCATCGCTATTATTTAAAATATTTATTTTAAATATTTAAAATCCATTATTTTAGCCAATTAAAAAAAAAATGGTTCAGATTTTCTTGGTCGTTACACATAATTATGTGCTTTTTCTCTATTTCGTTTGAACTCAAATTTAAAAAGAAATATATTTATTATAATTTAATCTCATAGTGGGCATGAAAACATGTGTACTTATTCTAACATGGTACATATTTTACGTTGAATAACTTTGGAATTTTGTAAGCATATCTATAACCATATGTAAATAAAAGTTAGGTTGTTGGTTACAGGTCGGTTGCGATATAAGGTGGGAACGACCTGACTAAGTTGGACCATAATTTGATGTTATTTTGGTTCGGTGATGAATGTGACTTCGAAGTGAATTCAAGTAGGAATGTTCGAATTGTTGTGAAGTATTTGTTGATCGTCGTAATGCAAAGAACGTAAAGACGACTCATGCTGGTGAGCTCACGGATAATCGTTGAGCACATTTTTTATTTAATGTTTGTTATTTGTTTTTTATTACGTCGTAATTTTACATTGTTCCCTTTTGAAATTATTTGAGCACATTTTTTATTTAATGTTTGTTATTAGTTTTTTTAGAAAAGTTGATCGAAAATAGTATAATCCTAAAGCATATGTTTCACCCCCATATAACCATAAAAGCTCTAAAATAAATAGTTGAAATATTTTGTGAACCCCGTGTATGTAGCGCGGGTACTGACTAGTTTTGTATAAATTCTAAATGTGACATTTACCTTAGAAAAATAATATATTTGGATCTATAAATTGATTAGATAATTGTAATTAGCATAGTTTTACTTAGTTAAATAATAACAAATTTAATATATACTTTGTTGATGAAAATAACACCAATTGATTTCAATCAGATTCAAAAAGCATAAACAACAAAAAATTATGATATTGTTGATTTAAAGATGCCGAAATGGTCCCACCGAGATTTGAACTCGTGTTACTGGATTCAGAGTCCAATGACTAACCACTAGACTATGGGACCATATATTTAAAAAAAACAAATATTGGTGGTATAAAAAATATATTTGTAAAGAAGTGAAATGTTAGAGAATATGCATATTCAATAAACGTATGTTGGAAGATTTTTGAAATGACAATCAGATATAATAATTATAATCATCCATAATTATGTGCTTTTTCTCCATTTCGTTTAAACTCAGATTTAAAAAGGAATATATTTATTATAATTTAATCTCATAGTGCACATGAAAACATGTGTACTTATTCTAACATGGTACATATTTTACGTTGATTAGCATTTTAATTTTGTAAGCATATCTACATCTATAAGTAAATCAGAGTGAATTTAATATTGTTTGTAACAACCCACATTTTACGTATCGAAGGTTCATAAAATATTTTTATTTAAATCCCTGAGGGTTGGATCATTCTCATAATTCGATATGTTGTTTATGGGGATGTGAGACATGTCCGTACTATTTACCAAATTTATTTGTGACCATTTTGCTCCTTTTAGTTTTGAGCAAGGCAAAACTTTTGTGTGGGATCGAATCAGGTGCTGAGATTGATTTCATTAGAAAGGAAATGGTGTTGCCAATTCCATAGAGTGGACACATTAAAGATTTGGTTCAGCGATTTGGGAGGAATCGCTGCTTTAGTGGTACATATTTTTATGTTCCAGTTTTCAGCCATTGATGGGCTGATTGAGGAGGCTTATTAATGGGCTGATGGGAGGCTATAAATAGGATGTTAGAGTCATGGAGAATAGCTTACTTTCTTTATTCTCTCATTTGGATGAGGTCATGATCCTCCTTTCTCAATCAAATACACGTTTCCACCATTAAAATTCTAGACCTACATAAGAGACTGGAAAATCCACATTGTAAGCTAGATCTACGTCAAGTGAAGAGAGATCACATCAAATCAAGAGGTTTGAAGCATATTCTTTGCTGTCCGGATTGAGAATTTAGCGATTTCAAGTTAATTCGAAGAATTGGTGGGTGATTATAATCTCTCACACGAATTCAATCAAGCATATGGATTGTTTGATCTTATTTTCACCATTTTAAGGTTTTTCACCTACATCTACATCATGGTAAGTATATTTTTATATGAATCACTATAGGATCTAGACTAGCAACTTAAAACCGGTAATTCTTATGTTAATTCATATTTTTATGAAAGTTAGATCCATTGTTTTGTTTATTCATTCATGTATCATGATTTTGGTGAATTTTATATGATTATCGATGAATAATTTTCATTTTGATGTTGATAATGATTTGATAAAGCGTTTATGGTTGAATAGGATGATTTAGATGAATTGATCACATCGATACTGTCGTTTGGTGAAGTTTTGGTCAAGATTGGAGATATTTTTGATCAAATCTGGAGTCGGGTCATTTTTCCTTAGGTCAGGTCATTTTTCTTGTTCCCCAATAAATGGGCAGTTGGATGGACTGGGCAGTTTGATGGACCGGGCAAAATTTTTGTAGCATAGATCATTCTGGTTTAGATCGTTGGGGTTAGGTCGTTCGGCCCTGGATGGTTCAAGTAGAGGTCAAGTCGGTTGGCTTTGGGCAAAGTCAAGTCAGTTGGCTTTGACAGGGATAGGTCGTTGGTGATTCAAGAAATCAGATCGTTGGTGCTTTGAAATGGTTAGGTCATTGTTCGACCTGGGAAGTTAGGTCTTGTGTAACGACCCGCATTCTATGCATCGGAGGATCGTAGAATATTTCTTTCTTTCTTATATGAAGTCGTATGGTCATGTAACTTTGGGAGACGACTATTAGAGTCATTTCCCATGTTCATGATTTCTGCCGATTTTTAAATGGCCGTTTTGCCCCTAGTTGATCTTGTTTTGGCCATAACTTTTGATTAGAAAGGAGTTTTGACCTGAAACCACTTCCATTAGATCCGGATGATGGTTTACCCTTCCGTATAGTGGTCACATTAGCCAAACAGACTCATCGTTTGGGAGACATGGCTGAAACAAGGTCTAGAAGGTGAAAAATAGCTTAAACGGGCCTAATTAGGGTGGTTAACAAGAGGGACCATAACCCATTTCGGGATTAGGGTTATGGGGAGGCTGAGAACAGTAGGGAAACGAATTTATTTCATTTTTCAGCCATCTAAAACTATTCCTTAACCCTAGCCATGGCCTCTACCTTCTAAAATCATCCAAAATCGCTCTTTAATCAAGGATTAAGCTTAGCAACGCCAAATCAAGGAAGATCTTCACCAAATCAGTGTTAGAGCCATTGTTAGACATCAGTATTCGCACAAATCAGCGAAGTTTCAGTTCTGAAAAATTTTAATTGTGGCAAAGGTGAGTGATTTGCATTGTTTTTCACTAATTACGGCTAATTAGGGGTGATTAGTGATAATTAGCGAAATTATAACTCAGAAAGATATGGAAAAAATTTGTAAAATTCTAAAATATTATTTTAGGGCTCTGATAGAAATTTGGGCTAATTTGGATAAGTTTTGTTAATCGTATCATTAGTTATGCTTAAACATGATTAAAGGGAAAATATGGGCTTTTGGGTATGTTTGATCCATTTCAACACATTAGATTGTTGTTTTGGTGTTTATAGTTGATTATATATGTTGCTATGACTGTATGGAATGCTTTGTGATTGATTAGAAGAGTTAGAATGGTCGAAAATGCCTTCGTATGGCGTAAAACAGTCACTGGAAAGAAGTGCAGGAAATTAACCGAACCGGATCGGATCGGAGAAGGGGAGCACGAACCGAACCTCTCCCTTCAAACGGTTGCATCATGAGCCGATTTGAGGAATTGGGGAGATCATGACCGAACCGACCTGCTCACCTAGAGAGCCCCACGATCTAAATCGCGTAACTCGACCCGAACCCCTTCCATGAGCTGATGGCCAAAGGAGATCACGAATCGGAGCACAACACCACGACCCGACCCGGATGAGTAGCCACGACCCGAACCGATCCAGAGAGGGTGCTACGAACCGAACAGCTTGGTGACTACGAAGTGGAGAACTCCGACCCGATCCGTATGGCGCGATCTGAACCGAACCCAAGTTGTGACTGCGAACCGAACCAAGGAGCTTGGACGCATGGCATGAGCTATGAACCAAATGAAGACCGATCCGGTAACGACCAAAAACCGAGATGAAAAGGTAGTCCAAGTAGGAAGTTTGCACTCAGGATCCAGTTGGGAACTAATGAGTTAACTTCGTGGTTGGGCTTTGCTGCGGGGCGTGTGCTAAGGAGTTATCGACGTCCATAACTTTGATCCACCACCAAAAGACGAATGTTAGGCTACGTATCAATGCAGTGGGCGTAGTTACTACTCCATGGGGAAGAGTGATCGTAGCAAGGCTATGAGCCAGTGCACTGGAGTCGTCATGACTTCATGGGGCAGAGTGGACATAGAAAGGGATTAGTGGCTATGGATCGGTGCAGTGGTGTCATCTTGACTCCATGGGGCAGGGTGATCATGGCAAAGGAATGGGTGGTCAAAGCGATGGATATTGTATGCTTTACGCACTGAGTGAGAGATGTGAGGATGGTTGCTATGCTTGATTGTTTGCCATCACTATGACATGCTCACCCCCTTCCCCGTATCTTTACACCGTATATTAGTGGCACCTTAGAGCATTGTATAGTATGTAGTGCTAACTCTTTAGTCGCAGGTCCAGGTTCAGGTATGGTTTAGTATACTTGTTATTGTTCTGTTTTGCTGCTTATCGCTCATACCAGACTTTTGTCTGAGCCAGAATTTTATGTCTCTTCTTATTACTCTGGGTGCTCTTAAACGGGCAGACTAGAGACAGGTCAAGTGATTATGCACGAGTAGCTGTACCGGAGATGAGCAGGAGGCTTCCCCATATGATATATATAGATATTCTCCCTATGTCGCTACTGGTCACTACTTTGGGCATTAGTAGTTTACCTTTATCTTTGCTTTAGAGACAGTATGTTGGAGTTGTAATAAGCTGTATTTTGAATATCCGCTGCAATGATGATTATTTTTTAGTTTTCAGCTTATGCACTGTCTCGCCTGTTTTATGTCAAGTACGTTATTATTATATTTTATTCCATGTGCTGTGAGACATTCTACAACTTCATTGTTAGTTCTCCTTTAAGTTCCTTTCTTTTCCTTTCTTTGGCGACCGTCACGTGTTAGTCGGGCATTGGCACAACGCACTTTCATTGGAAATGTCAGCTAGTGTGGGGCGGGCCATCACACTTGGTATCAGGGAGAGATAATATGTAATGAGAGCGCGTATTTGTGATTATTTTAGTTTTCAAAAGTTATATATATTTATACTATTAGTATATATCAGGATGGAGTCGCACTACATTTGCACCACTGAAGAGATGGTTGATCGTTTTCTCTTTACAGATTAAACGATGAGCCGACATTCGAGGAATACTAGTAGAGGAGCCAATAATGGGAATGCTACTGATATGAGGACGATGTTCACTGACTTCATGAGAGAGATGATTAGAGATGTGCAAGGAGCAGTTCCTAATGCTGCTAATGGTGGCGGTGCAGCAGTGCAGGCGCCTAGGGCCAATTTCGCCAAGCTCTGTAAGTGCTACACTAGTCTTGGTGGAAAGCCGTTCCACGGAATGGAGTCGGCTATAGAAGTTCAGGATTGGCTTGATAGTTGTGAGCGCATCTTCGAAGATTTGGGTATTGAGGATGCGATAAAGAGAAAGCTAGCATCCCGTCAGCTGCAAGGACGGGCAATGAATTGGTGGAATGCTATTAAGGCAGCTACTCCAGAGGATCAAGTAACATAGGATCAGTTTAAGGCCCGATTCAGTGAAAAGTTTATCCCAGCTGCTCAGAAATCAGAATTGTTTAGGAAGTTCTTAGAGCTTAAGCAGAATGGTAGGGCAGTCTCGGAATATATTGCTGAGTTCGATACTTTATCGAAGTATGGATTATCCCTTATCGACACTCCCGAGAAGAAGAATGAGAAGTTCATAACTGGTTTAGATCAGTACTTGGGATAAAGGCTTATAAACCATATTGATGAGACTTTTGAATCGATTGTTGGAAAAGCATTGAGGTCAAAGAGCCTTTATCCTAAGCCCAAGAATGAGGTTGCATCTGCAGAAGAGCCAAAGCCACAAGCAAGCGATGGAGGCAAGAATGTTTCTTAGAATAAGAGAAAGCAGATTCATACCAAGGTTGGCCAGAAGAAGAAGAATAAGAAAGATGTTGGGTGCTTTAGCTGTGGTAAGAAGGGCCATTATGCTAAAGAATGTCGAGCAAAGCCAGCGGACAAGAGGTGCTTCAACTGTGGCCAGGTGGGACATCATAAGGATAAATGTCCACAACCCCCTAAAGAGAAGCAGATTGTGAAAGCATATGCCATCAATGATGTCCCTTCTTCGTCGAATGCCCCAACTGCGGCGGAGAAAGGAAAGAATGTCATCATTCAAGGTATGTTTTCTGTTTATGATGTTCCTGTTCGAGTACTGTTAGATACAGGGCTTCTTGTTCCTTTATATCTAGTGACCTAGTAGATAGTTGGGATTGGAACCCGAGATAGTCAATAGACCTTTAGCGGTGACGAACCCGATTGGTGATTCGACTAGCCTTAGTATGATTTGTCGAAATTTGGTTTTATCGAGTCATGGATGCATGTTTGCTTGTGATTTTTTTGTTTTGGGCTTTACCGGGTTTGGCATTATTTTGGGAGTCGGTTGGCTCCAAAGATATGGGGTGGTGGTAGACTTTGAGGAATTTTAGATGACTATTAGGGGGGATCATGGGCGGAGGTTAGTGTTTGGTGGCCTACCCAGTGATGAGGTGATGGCTAGTTTTCTAAATTCCCTCGACATCCCATAGGACGAGTTAGCAGGAATTTCCGTTGTTGGCCAGTATCCGGATGTCTTCGAGGAAGTCACCAGACTTCCACCACACCGAGAGATTGAGTTCCGTGTTGATTTAGTGAAAGATGCCAGACCTATAGTGATGCCACTTCGTCGTATGGCACCAAGGGAGCTGCGAGAGCTCGGGGTGCAAGTGAGCGATCTTTTGAAGAAGGGGTTTATCAGAAGAAGTGTATTTGAGTGGGGAGCACCAGTTGTGTTTGCTACCAAGGCAGATGGTTCCATTCGATTGTGTGTAGACTACCGCGAGTTGAATAAGGTAACGAGGAAGATTAATTATCCTCTACCACGGATAGATGATTTGTTTGATCAGTTGAGTGGCGCGAGAGTGTTCTCCCAGTTGGATCTCGTGACAGGTTTTCATCAACTCAGGGTGGAGGCTGAGAGTTTAGCTAAAACGGTATTTCGGAGGCCGTCTGGATTCTATGAGTTGTAGGTCATGCCATTCGGGTTGACCAATGCACCAGCATATTTTGTGGATCTTATGAATAGGGTATTTAGAGATCAATTGAATAAGTTTTTTCTTATGTTCGTAGACGATATACTTGTTTATTCGAGGACAGAGGAAGAACACAAGGAACATTTGAGGATAGCAATGGAGGTGTTGAGAAAACACCAACTGAAAGCGAAATTTTCTAAGTGTCACTTCTGTAGGAGGGAAGTGAGATTCTTGGGCCATGTTGTTTCAGAGAATGGTATCGTCGGGGATCCTGCGAAGGTGGCTACGGTACAAGATTGGTCTACGCCCAAGAATGCAACAGACATAAGAAGTTTCTTGGGATTAGCTGGATATTATTGCAAGTTTATCCAAGACTTCTCCAAGATAGCAGCACCATTGACTCAGTTGACCAAGAAGAATCAAGCCTTCGTCTGGGATGAAAAGTGCGAGAATGCATTCAAGAGTCTAAAGGAAAAGTTGACGTGTGCGCCAGTATTAGTCACTCCTAAAGGGAATGAAGAAATGACAATATACACGGACGCATGTGGTACCGGACTAGGTGCGATATTGATGCAAGAAGGTAAGGTTGTAGCTTATGCAATGTGAAGACCCGTAACTTCCCCGTAAAGGAAAGCGTCGGATAGTTAGAGAACAAACCACAACAGAGCGCATACAGAAGAACATTTCATTGTATATTACAACAATGCATCAGATTACAAGAATATACAGAGTATGAACAAATAAATATTACACAGAAATATCAGAGATTTAAATTACATTTAAATACATCGCAGCGGAAAATAATAAAATACACAACTGGAAGAAGATATACGGATACAAAGCTTTCCGGATATCGTTCCAGCTGTAAACCAGGATCCTGTGAATATAAATCTGCAAAACCAAAACTACTAGCTGCCCGTGTCGAAAATAAGGGCACCCGGAGTTTAGGTTAAAACAATAAACTCCAGGTCAGTCATGTGACTGGTGTGAGAACTAAAACAGTTAATAATCTTTATTTTCAAAGTTAGGTAAATCAAGGGACCACGCCGTATAACACGGAACGGGTTTCCTCCTAAGAATACCAGTGCATAAAACAAACAGCGCAATGCTAAATAAAGAAAAATGAAGCTATTATAAGACCCAGTTCCCATCACACAATGCAACGCAAGCCGGAGGATAGGGTTTTTACCTTATAATAGCCAAGAATGCTTGATACGTTTAAAACAAATCATTTGATACTATTGTAAGTGCATAGTGTATAAAACAACTTCAAATCATAAGTATCAATCATAGGCGGCATGAGCGCCCCATCCCACTATGTCACCATACTAGGTTCTACAAATAAAACCGCACATGTCACGTATTTGGAAATTGGATTTCCGTCTATGAACCGAGGCAAAAGATAGTCCTCAACCGTTTTCGTGACTCTCTAGCCCGAGCCACAGGGTCAGAGCGCATCGACCCTTGGAGCGACAGGGCCGGTCCACCGATGTGGATTAAACTTAAACCCTGAACACTACGTCTCCCCACCCTATGGGGTGTAAGTCTGGTCCGTCTGCCGACCAGAATGCATCGGCCGAAACCGATATAACCGAGGCGCCTCGCAACAGCAACAACCACATAAGTCAAACTCGTCAGGGCGTGTAAAACCACTGACGCCACTTCTAACTAGAAAGAAACGCAAGTCCTCCCTGAGGTCCGTCTCCCGTTTTTGGTTCACAACTGGGGTGCGAGGCTCGCGAATTCACGTTACACAAAGCTGTGCCACACAGGCTGTGCTTTGATCATCACCACAAGACTTTGCTTTTCAACAGAAGCCTCGATCAATTGCCACTTAGGCATGCCACATAGGCAATTCACTCCATGCGTTTGATATCCATCAATATATAACCCCTGAGCTCGTACGTCTCAGAGAAGGGCGTTAAGCAAGAGAATAAATTCTCCGCCGCCAAACAGATATATATTTAATAGAGATCAATCACACAGACTAAAATCCAATGTCAGACACACAGTCCATTTACAAGTCCGTTCTGGGTCTGAACGAAACCGGAGGCACCTAGTACCTCGCATATCCATCGATCTCCAAGTACGTCTGGACGATCACAAACTGTTTCCATCTTCTTGGGTGTACAGCCCAATCAAGATCATCAGTAATCACCCAAACGACGTGAAGACTTCCGGTCTTCGACCATCGTCTTCATCTTCGATACCACGTCGAATCAGTTATTCAGAATGGGATAAACCCAGTCTTTCTGAATAACTCGCGTATATATTATAAAAGTGTTACACAAACACAACATACGCCTCATTCCAATTCAGAATATTCTTTTATTCAAATATTCCTATACTTTGGGAAAAGTTCCCATTAATTTTATCCAAGATAAATTCTTTGAATTTATTCTTTAATCTCCTTTGAATATCAATTCAAACTAGTCGTGATTAGCGAACCACACCGAAGTAATCATTTATTTTATTTCCCAATCCCAACCTATTCATCCCATGAAGTAAAACTGGTAGTACTTCATATCTAACACCACAGTGTTATCGGTAATTCAATTACCATTTCACGTTCAAATCTAATTAAAGATTCAACTATCGCCTGGAGTAAAACTGGTGATACTCCATTCTCGATCTTTTCAATCTAATTAAAGATTCATTAAAACTCCACTTAGTTTTAATCTTTGACTGGGTTAAAGAATCAGTGTCATTTAAAGCACAGTTCACGATAAACCCAAAGTCACATCCCATTGATTATCGGGTTAAAGAACGAGTGTTATTTAAAACACTGTCCACGATAAGCCCAAAAATCAATATCAATTCACTCCAATTAAATATCATTCAATTGGTACACTTCATTAAATCTAAATAAAAGATTTAATCTTTTCACAACTGGGTTCAAGAACAGTGTTAGTGAAGACACCATTCACGACAAACCCAAATCACATTTGATATTCAATACAAGGCTCTGAATAGAAAATATATCGGCTTATATTCAATATCAAATTCTACGATTAACAAATGTCGTATTGAAATAACGATATAAATGTATATCTTTCAAATTCCCATAACAACATCTGTATAATCACGAATTTCAACATCGAAATATTCCGAAGACAATTTCGATTCAAATCCACTCCAATGCAATCATTGGAAATTCTGGTTATTTTCAAAACCCTTTTCAAATTCAATTTATTTATTTAAAAATAAATAGAATTATAATTCTAGTTCAAAACTAGTTCATTTTGATAAAAATCTATTTTTATCTTTTCAAATATGGAGTTTTTCATCCAAATCTTCACAACTCATTTCTTATGATTTTACACAAATTATTACTATTTTTAATAATTTTATCAAGGCCCGTACAGTCGATTTCCATCAATGGCCATCGAACTGCACTTACAGCGACCTTTTTCAAATTTGATTTGGACATAATTCCAAATCCAACCGTTAGATTTCAAATTTCTAACATTCGCTAGAAAGCTCTTTTCGATACGAACCCAACGGTTCCGGTTTTAGGAGAATCCGACGGTCGGATCTCCCGCAACGTCCGTTTGAAATAAATGGTCGAAATTCACGAACTGCCGCGGCGCGGCGCGTTCTATTCAGGCCATTATATTATATATAATATATATAATATATATATCGTCGATTTCTATTTAAAACGAATTATATAAATAGTTTTAAATTCGTTTCAAAAACCTATTTCAACTTCCCTTTCAATTCAAAACAAAATTGAATTCTTCTTTATAGATTCGTTTCAAAATTCATTTCTATTCAATTTGAATTCATTTCAATTCACTTTCAATTCAATTCGAATTCGTTTTCAATTCAATTCATTTCGAAATCACTTTCAATTCAATTCACTTTGAATTCGTTTTCAATTCAATTCATTTCGAAATCACTTTCAATTCAATTCACTTTGAATTCGTTTTCAATTCAATTCATTTCGAAATCACTTTCAATTCAATTCACTTTGAATTCGTTTTCAATTCAATTCATTTCGAAATCACTTTCAATTCAATTCACTTTGAATTCGTTTTCAATTCAATTCATTTCGAAATCACTTTCAATTCAATTCACTTTGAATTCGTTTTCAATTCAATTCATTTCGAAATCACTTTCAATTCAATTCACTTTGAATTCATTTTCAATTCAATTCATTTCGAAATCACTTTCAATTCAATTCACTTTGAATTCGTTTTCAATTCAATTCATTTCGAAATCACTTTCAATTCAATTCACTTTGAATTCGTTTTCAATTCAATTCATTTTGAATTCGTTTTCAATTCAATTCATTTCGAAATCACTTTCAATTCAATTCATTTCGAAATCACTTAAAATTGATATAAATATCGTTCACGTCAAAATGGCGTCAATCCAATCAACACGGCTTCATAAATTTCTATTTTCAAATATTCTATTTCAAATATTTCTTTTTCAAAACTGGAATGAGGCCCAATCAATTACCATATAAAATTAATTATATGGATTTGCATACAACACATGTATATAATAGCATTGAAAATAATCAACCATCAACCAAAGTGCACTACACTGTATAAGCATCAAATATAGATATTCAACTCTTATAACAGCCTGTCAATCAATCGATCGACATATTTAATCAATCAGGATGAGTGAACTTCAAATTTCATCCCAACACCCGTGTGGGGTTTCAAACAATCAAACACAGATTTTATTTGTGCAATTGGGCGATGTGTAAAATTTATCGACCCAATCAATATCAGTCAAATCAGTGTATATACAAACAAATCGGCCGATTTGTTTATAACTATTCATTTATTCACATTCACGTTAAAAATTATATTTTTAACGACAAAACATTTTATTTCAATCTATGAATTTCTATTCAATTCATTTACACAATAAAATGATATTTTTATTTTCTAACACATTTTTAGAAAATTTCGGCGGCATAACGGCACGATACTAGAAACGGGACAAGGCCTAGCCTTATCCCCGGTCTAGTGAAGGCCCACGCCATTCACACATCAATCAAATCAATTTCAATTCACCCAACAATTCAATTTCAATTCAAACCAATAACCTAACCAACTACACAATCAAACAAACAAGTCCATGGTCTGTGGACGGGTGTCGGGTGCTACTAAGCACCGTCTGCATCCTAGTATATATATATAACTAGAAAATAAATTGAAGAGTGAGAAATTCTCACCGAAAGCTATCCAATCATCTTGACTCTTCTTTGATTGAAATCTTCTTCGTTATCGCATCTTCATCAGCTTCGTCGCCCGTAGCCACTACATATGTAAAAATCGAATTTTTACTTCGCTATTCCATATATAAAAATCGAATTTTTATTTCAAAGTTCAATATATAAAAATCGAATTTTTATTTCAAAGTTCAATATATAAAAATCGAATTTTTATTTCAAAAGATCAAATCTTTTCTCTTACTTTTAAAGTTTAACTCTTTTACCTTTCAAGTTTAAATCTTTTCTTTTTAAAATTTAAACCATTTTCTTTTTAAAATAAAATCAGTTTAAAATACTTTTTTTTTTTAAAAATCAGTTTTGAATTTCCTTTAAACCAATCAATTTTACTCTACACAAAAATCAGTTTTTTTTCATATTATCAAAAATCAGTTTTCTTTCTCTTTTATAAAAATGCAGTTTTTAAATCCTTTTTCAAAATGCAGTTTTTATTATTCTTTTAAATCAGTTCTGTTTTTATATCATAAAAAGAAAATCCAGTTTTTAGTTTCTTCTTTTAAAACAGTTTTTATATTCTTTAAAATTTCAGTTTTTATATTTTTATAAAAAAAATCAGGTTTTATATTTTTAAAAATTCAGTTTTAAAATACCTTTAAAAATTCAGTTTTTTATATTTTTATAAAAAAAATCAGTTTTTAAATTCTACCTTTAAACATTTACTGTTTTTAAATTCTACTTTTAAACATTTACTTTTTTTAAATTCTACTTTTATAAAATAAACATAAGAAAAGAAAATAAAATAAAAAGAGATGCTTACTGAGGAGGGGGGGTTGGGGGTTGGAGACGTCGGCTGCAAATCTCGAGCTGGGCGGAGCTGCTGGTGGCTGTCGCGATGGAGGAGGAGATGAGAGGGAGGCGATAGCGGAGGGGCGACGGAGGGAGGGTGGGGGCTCGATGAGGCGGCTTCGGTCTGGAGGCGTCGCGATGCTTGGGGTCTTCGGGGTGAGGGCGCTGGGAGGAGGAGGCTTCGAGGGAGGAGGAGACGGCTCGGGGTTCAGGCGGCGCGATTCGCTTAGGGTTTCTCTTCTTTTTCTTTTTTTCTTTTTCTGTTTTCTGGATTGTGAATCGGGGGGGGCCAAGAAGGAGATAAAGCGGAGGGAGGGAATTTAAAATTATTTAATTATTTTCTTATTTAATTATTAAACTTCGCAAAAAGGTTGACTTTCATCCACGACCTCGAAACGAGGCCCACCGCCTGTCGTCCATAGCGTTTTACCCCCATTCTGAACACAATGGGATATGTATCGCAAGCTGATTTGATCGTTACAATCAGTTTCCTTTTGAATTTACATTTAAATCACTATATTGAATTTTAAACGCACATTTCAAATTACCGGGGTCACATACTAACTAGAAAAATTCCAGAAAAATATTTTCTAGCTTCGTATTGACGATACGGTCCTAACAAAACTAATTTCGTCGAATTCTGAGACCGTTTGAAAAATGGTCAATTTCCAGTCGATTAAAATCAACTGAAATCGGTCAAACGCGTTTTCTTTTTCCACGCTCACATATTGATTCGAAAAATTATGAAATTTGAAACCTAGCAATAATTTAACATCACGGACCCAACAAAAGTGGTTTCGTCGAAATCCGAGCTCGTTTGCAAAATGTCCATTTTTAAGGGCCTGAATTCCATAGCGACTATTCAGAATCTTCAACTGGACATATCTTTTGATTCTCGCTACGAAATTTTGATCTTTCGGATTCGTTGGAAAGATATTCACTATTAGATTCCATTATTTTTGGTTTCACTAAAATCCGGATTGTTTTGCACCCGGTACATTCAATTGAAGTTTGAAATCGAATTATCGAACTACCGCGCCATTTTCAATTCTATTTATAATTATATATAAATATTTATATTCTAACGACGACGCGTATAATATATACGTCGAATTTCAATTCAAAATAAATTTCTCGTCGATATTATTTAAAATAATCTATTTTAAATATTCAAAATTCGCTAAAATTGCCAAAATAAAATTTTTAAACTGGCCCAGATTTTCCGGGTTGTTACAATCTCCCCCACTTAAAACTTTTCGTCCCCGAAATGGAACAAAGTTGAAAGTGGTTTGATTATTCAGTTCTACGATCGATCAGGCTTCCATTCTCCAACTCTTTAGTTTCTGAGAATTTTCAAAATTTCAAAAAATTTGGCTAACACCCTAAATTTTTGAAAAATTTCGCCATAACCTCCCCTGCACCGGGAGCATCGGGGAATTTCAAATAGCTTCCCCGGTCCTTCAGATCTCAAAAAGAAAAAGAAAAAGCCAAGCGGCTAGCCAATAGGCTCACAAAATCATCATCACCCAAACAAAACAGGAAATTATGTAGTAAACATGTACCTATTTGTCGGGCAAACAAATTTTATTCTCTGCTCTAGCCTCCTTGCTATGACCTGTTCAATATAAGTATATGTATATGCAAGCAAATGCAACCAATTTTCAATACAATTCAATATTCGATTAAATTAGGCATAATGGTTCAAAATTAGCAAACAATTAAACAAACAACACAAACATCAATCAATTAGTGAATTAGAGTTTCAAATTCATAATTTTGATACATATAAAGAAAATCATGTTTTTGATGCCAATTCACAACAATAAATCTATCTATATTAGTTTTGGTTCTCACACCAAATGTGAAGACCCGTAACTTCCCCGTAAAGGAAAGCGTCGGATAGTTAGAGAACAAACCACAACAGAGCGCATACAGAAGAACATTTCATTGTATATTACAACAATGCATCAGATTACAAGAATATACAGAGTATGAACAAATAAATATTACACGTTCGTCACTCGAATATAAATTCTGATGATGATATATCAATCATCAGAATCACTCCCGGGCGACTAGAGCGTAATTCTATATCTATCCAGTATATTAAAATTTCGAATACACGCGGATCAGACGTATACGCAAAATCTATATATACTGGATTGTCCACATCAATATAAATAAATAACCAAATACGAATAGTTGATTTAGATTTTCAAAACAAAATCTGTTTTCATTTGAAAAATATACTCTTCACACTCGTTCTAGGATACTACTGATCCTATCTCTAACGAGTCATTCCCATTGGATATTACTAACCCAATATCTGATGAATTCTTTCGTATGGTTCTAATGTGCCTTGTTCTCTAAGCTTTGTAAACCAAAGCTCTGATACCAAATGTGAAGACCCGTAACTTCCCCGTAAAGGAAAGCGTCGGATAGTTAGAGAACAAACCACAACATAGCGCATACAGAAGAACATTTCATTGTATATTACAACAATGCATCAGATTACAAGAATATACAGAGTATGAACAAATAAATATTACACAGAAATATCAGAGATTTAAATTACATTTAAATACATCGCAGCGGAAAATAATAAAATACACAACTAGAAGAAGATATACGGATACAAAGCTTTCCGGATATCGTTCCAGCTGTAAACCAGGATCCTGTGAATATAAATCTGCAAAACCAAAACTACTAGCTGCCCGTGTCGAAAATAAGGGCACCCAGAGTTTAGGTTAAAACAATAAACTCCAGGTCAGTCATGTGACTGGTGTGAGAACTAAAACAGTTAATAATCTTTATTTTCAAAGTTAGGTAAATCAAGGGACCACGCCGTATAACACGGAACGGGTTTCCTCCCAAGAATACCAGTGCATAAAACAAACAGCGCAATGCTAAATAAAGAAAAATGAAGCTATTATAAGACCCAGTTCCCATCACACAATGCAACGCAAGCCGGAGGATAGGGTTTTTACCTTATAATAGCCAAGAATGCTTGATACGTTTAAAACAAATCATTTGATACTATTGTAAGTGCATAGTGTATAAAACAACTTCAAATCATAAGTATCAATCATAGGCGGCATGAGCGCCCCATCCCACTATGTCACCATACTAGGTTCTACAAATAAAACCGCACATGTCACGTATTTGGAAATTGGATTTCCGTCTATGAACCGAGGCAAAAGATAGTCCTCAACCGTTTTCGTGACTCTCTAGCCCGAGCCACAGGGTCAGAGCGCATCGACCCTTGGAGCGACAGGGCCGGTCCACCGATGTGGATTAAACTTAAACCCTGAACACTACGTCTCCCCACCCTATGGGGTGTAAGTCTGGTCCGTCTGCCGACCAGAATGCATCGGCCGAAACCGATATAACCGAGGCGCCTCGCAACAGCAACAACCACATAAGTCAAACTCGTCAGGGCGTGTAAAACCACTGACGCCACTTCTAACTAGAAAGAAACGCAAGTCCTCCCTGAGGTCCGTCTCCCGTTTTTGGTTCACAACCGGGGTGCGAGGCTCGCGAATTCACGTTACACAAAGCTGTGCCACACAGGCTGTGCTTTGATCATCACCACAAGACTTTGCTTTTCAACAGAAGCCTCGATCAATTGCCACTTAGGCATGCCACACAGGCAATTCACTCCATACGTTTGATATCCATCAATATATAACCCCTGAGCTCGTACGTCTCAGAGAAGGGCGTTAAGCAAGAGAATAAATTCTCCGCCGCCAAACAGATATATATTTAATAGAGATCAATCACACAGACTAAAATCCAATGTCAGACACACAGTCCATTTACAAGTCCGTTCTGGGTCTGAACGAAACCGGAGGCACCTAGTACCTCGCATATCCATCGATCTCCAAGTACGTCTGGACGATCACAAACTGTTTCCATCTTCTTGGGTGTACAGCCCAATCAAGATCATCAGTAATCACCCAAACGACGTGAAGACTTCCGGTCTTCGACCATCGTCTTCATCTTCGATACCACGTCGAATCAGTTATTCAGAATGGGATAAACCCGGTCTTTCTGAATAACTCGCGTATATATTATAAAAGTGTTACACAAACACAACATACGCCTCATTCCAATTCAGAATATTCTTTTATTCAAATATTCCTATACTTTGGGAAAAGTTCCCATTAATTTTATCCAAGATAAATTCTTTGAATTTATTCTTTAATCTCCTTTGAATATCAATTCAAACTAGTCGTGATTAGCGAACCACACCTAAGTAATCATTTATTTTATTTCCCAATCCCAACCTATTCATCCCATGAAGTAAAACTGGTAGTACTTCATATCTAACACCACAGTGTTATCGGTAATTCAATTACCATTTCACGTTCAAATCTAATTAAAGATTCAACTATCGCCTGGAGTAAAACTGGTGATACTCCATTCTCGATCTTTTCAATCTAATTAAAGATTCATTAAAACTCCACTTAGTTTTAATCTTTGACTGGGTTAAAGAATCAGTGTCATTTAAAGCACAGTTCACGATAAACCCAAAGTCACATCCCATTGATTATCGGGTTAAAGAACGAGTGTTATTTAAAACACTGTCCACGATAAGCCCAAAAATCAATATCAATTCACTCCAATTAAATATCATTCAATTGGTACACTTCATTAAATCTAAATAAAAGATTTAATCTTTTCACAACTGGGTTCAAGAACAGTGTTAGTGAAGACACCATTCACGACAAACCCAAATCACATTTGATATTCAATACAAGGCTCTGAATAGAAAATATATCGGCTTATATTCAATATCAAATTCTACGATTAACAAATGTCGTATTGAAATAACGATATAAATGTATATCTTTCAAATTCCCATAACAACATCTGTATAATCACGAATTTCAACATCGAAATATTCCGAAGACAATTTCGATTCAAATCCACTCCAATGCAATCATTGGAAATTCTGGTTATTTTCAAAACCCTTTTCAAATTCAATTTATTTATTTAAAAATAAATAGAATTATAATTCTAGTTCAAAACTAGTTCATTTTGATAAAAATCTATTTTTATCTTTTCAAATATGGAGTTTTTCATCCAAATCTTCACAACTCATTTCTTATGATTTTACACAAATTATTACTATTTTTAATAATTTTATCAAGGCCCGTACAGTCGATTTCCATCAATGGCCATCGAACTGCACTTACAGCGACCTTTTTCAAATTTGACTTGGACATAATTCCAAATCCAACCGTTAGATTTCAAATTTCTAACATTCGCTAGAAAGCTCTTTTCGATACGAACCCAACGGTTCCGGTTTTAGGAGAATCCGACGGTCGGATCTCCCGCAACGTCCGTTTGAAATAAATGGTCGAAATTCACGAACTGCCGCGGCGCGGCGCGTTCTATTCAGGCCATTATATTATATATAATATATATAATATATATATCGTCGATTTCTATTTAAAACGAATTATATAAATAGTTTTGAATTCGTTTCAAAAACCTATTTCAACTTCCCTTTCAATTCAAAACAAAATTGAATTCTTCTTTATAGATTCGTTTCAAAATTCATTTCTATTCAATTTGAATTCATTTCAATTCACTTTCAATTCAATTCGAATTCGTTTTCAATTCAATTCATTTCGAAATCACTTTCAATTCAATTCACTTTGAATTCGTTTTCAATTCAATTCATTTCGAAATCACTTTCAATTCAATTCACTTTGAATTCGTTTTCAATTCAATTCATTTCGAAATCACTTTCAATTCAATTCACTTTGAATTCGTTTTCAATTCAATTCATTTCGAAATCACTTTCAATTCAATTCACTTTGAATTCGTTTTCAATTCAATTCATTTCGAAATCACTTTCAATTCAATTCACTTTGAATTCGTTTTCAATTCAATTCATTTCGAAATCACTTTCAATTCAATTCACTTTGAATTCGTTTTCAATTCAATTCATTTCGAAATCACTTTCAATTCAATTCACTTTGAATTCGTTTTCAATTCAATTCATTTCGAAATCACTTTCAATTCAATTCACTTTGAATTCGTTTTCAATTCAATTCATTTTGAATTCGTTTTCAATTCAATTCATTTCGAAATCACTTTCAATTCAATTCATTTCGAAATCACTTAAAATTGATATAAATATCGTTCACGTCAAAATGGCGTCAATCCAATCAACACGGCTTCATAAATTTCTATTTTCAAATATTCTATTTCAAATATTTCTTTTTCAAAACTGGAATGAGGCCCAATCAATTACCATATAAAATTAATTATATGGATTTGCATACAACACATGTATATAATAGCATTGAAAATAATCAACCATCAACCAAAGTGCACTACACTGTATAAGCATCAAATATAGATATTCAACGCTTATAACAGCCTGTCAATCAATCGATCGACATATTTAATCAATCAGGATGAGTGAACTTCAAATTTCATCCCAACACCCGTGTGGGGTTTCAAACAATCAAACACAGATTTTATTTGTGCAATTGGGCGATGTGTAAAATTTATCGACCCAATCAATATCAGTCAAATCAGTGTATATACAAACAAATCGGCCGATTTGTTTATAACTATTCATTTATTCACATTCACGTTAAAAATTATATTTTTAACGACAAAACATTTTATTTCAATCTATGAATTTCTATTCAATTCATTTACACAATAAAATGATATTTTTATTTTCTAACACATTTTTAGAAAATTTCGGCGGCATAACGGCACGATACTAGAAACGGGACAAGGCCTAGCCTTATCCCCGGTCTAGTGAAGGCCCACGCCATTCACACATCAATCAAATCAATTTCAATTCACCCAACAATTCAATTTCAATTCAAACCAATAACCTAACCAACTACACAATCAAACAAACAAGTCCATGGTCTGTGGACGGGTGTCGGGTGCTACTAAGCACCGTCTGCATCCTAGTATATATATATAACTAGAAAATAAATTGAAGAGTGAGAAATTCTCACCGAAAGCTATCCAATCATCTTGACTCTTCTTTGATTGAAATCTTCTTCGTTATCGCATCTTCATCAGCTTCGTCGCCCGTAGCCACTACATATGTAAAAATCGAATTTTTACTTCGCTATTCCATATATAAAAATCGAATTTTTATTTCAAAGTTAAATATATAAAAATCGAATTTTTATTTCAAAGTTCAATATATAAAAATCGAATTTTTATTTCAAAAGATCAAATCTTTTCTCTTACTTTTTAAAGTTTAACTCTTTTACCTTTCAAGTTTAAATCTTTTCTTTTTAAAATTTAAACCATTTTCTTTTTAAAATAAAATCAGTTTAAAATACTTTTTTTTTTTAAAAATCAGTTTTGAATTTCCTTTAAACCAATCAGTTTTACTCTACACAAAAATCAGTTTTTTTTCATATTATCAAAAATCAGTTTTCTTTCTCTTTTATAAAAATGCAGTTTTTAAATCCTTTTTCAAAATGCAGTTTTTATTATTCTTTTAAATCAGTTCTGTTTTTATATCATAAAAAGAAAATCCAGTTTTTAGTTTCTTCTTTTAAAACAGTTTTTATATTCTTTAAAATTTCAGTTTTTATATTTTTATAAAAAAAATCAGGTTTTATATTTTTAAAAATTCAGTTTTAAAATACCTTTAAAAATTCAGTTTTTTATATTTTTATAAAAAAAATCAGTTTTTAAATTCTACCTTTAAACATTTACTGTTTTTAAATTCTACTTTTAAACATTTACTGTTTTTAAATTCTACTTTTATAAAATAAACATAAGAAAAGAAAATAAAATAAAAAGAGATGCTTACTGAGGAGGGGGGTTGGGGGTTGGAGACGTCGGCTGCAAATCTCGAGCTGGGCGGAGCTGCTGGTGGCTGTCGCGATGGAGGAGGAGATGAGAGCGAGGCGATAGCGGAGGGGCGACGGAGCGAGGGTGGGGGCTCGATGAGGCGGCTTCGGTCTGGAGGCGTCGCGATGCTTGGGGTCTTCGGGGTGAGGGCGCTGGGAGGAGGAGGCTTCGAGGGAGGAGGAGACGGCTCGGGGTTCAGGCGGCGCGATTCGCTTAGGCTTTCTCTTCTTTTTTTTTTTCTTTTTCTGTTTTCTGGATTGTGAATCGGGGGGGGGGCAAGAAGGAGATAAAGGGGAGGGAGGGAATTTAAAATTATTTAATTATTTTCTTATTTAATTATTAAACTTCGCAAAAAGGTTGACTTTCATCCACGACCTCGAAACGAGGCCCACCGCCTGTCGTCCATAGCGTTTTACCCCCATTCTGAACACAATGGGATATGTATCGCAAGCTGATTTGATCGTTACAATCAGTTTCCTTTTGAATTTACATTTAAATCACTATATTGAATTTTAAACGCACATTTCAAATTACCGGGGTCACATACTAACTAGAAAAATTCCAGAAAAATATTTTCTAGCTTCGTATTGACGATACGGTCCTAACAAAACTAATTTCGTCGAATTCTGAGACCGTTTGAAAAATGGTCAATTTCCAGTCGATTAAAATCAACTAAAATCGGTCAAACGCGTTTTCTTTTGCCACGCTCACATATTGATTCGAAAAATTATGAAATTTGAAACCTAGCAATAATTTAACATCACGGACCCAACAAAAGTCGGCAACTGAAACCGCATGAGAAAAGATACCCTACCCACGGTTTGGAATTGGCAGCGATCGTGTTCGCGTTGAACATGTGGAGACATTATCTCTTGGGAGAAAGATTTGAGTTGTTTACTGATCATAAGTCGTTAAAGTACCTCTTCTCCCGGAAGGATTTAAATCTCCGTCATCAAAGATAGTTAGAATTCCTGGCTTCCTATGATTTCGATATCGCATATACACCAGGAAAGGGCAATGCGGTAGCTGATGCATTGAGTAGAAGACATGCCAGTTTAGGGGGTATGTTTCTTGAATGGAAGTAACTGGAGTATATCGCAGGGTATCATTTCAGACCAAAGTGCGAATTGGATCCAGTAATGTCAGCAAGTTTGACGATCAGACCCACTTTGATTGAGCGGATTGGTTCCAGTCATAGGGACGATCCTAACTCATTGAAGATAATCTCCAAGTTAGAGATGGGCATCGATGCGGAGATGAACAAGTACGGGCTTGATCGAGATGGATGACTTAGAAAGAATGGAAGACTGGTTGTACCCAATGTCAATGGATTGAAAGATGAAGTACTCAGAGAATGTCATCACTCAAAGCTGACCATACACCCCAGTTGTAACAAAATGTATCGAGACATGAAGCAGACCTACTACTGGGAAGGGATGAAGAGAGACGATCGGAAGTTTATATCCAAGTGCATGAATTGCTAGCTAGTTAAAGCTGAGCAAAAGAAGCCTAGTGGTTTGTTACAACCATTGGAAATCCCTAAATGGAAATGGGGACAAGTCTCAATGGATTTCATTGATAGGTTACCAAGGACTAGATCGGGCCATGATAGCATTTGGGTGATTGTGGACCGATTGTGCGAAGTTTATACCAGTCAAGTCGAATAGAACTGCAGCTAAGTTAGCGGAGCTGTATATGAAGTAGGCAGTGAGATTTCATGAAGTACCAAAAGGCATTATGAGTGACCAAGATCCATTTTTTACTAGTGGATTTCGGAAGAGCTTACATGTAACACCCCGTGATTTTTAATATTAAAGTTAACGATTTAAAGAATAATTAATTTCAAATGTGGGAATTAAGGGAAATGGGCTACGCCATTGCGTTTGTCTCGGAATTCTGCTTGAGATAAAGTCCGATTTTGGGAAAGTTGGACTTCGTATGAAGAAGATATGGCCATCAGAATTCTCAGAATTTAAATAGGGCTCGAATCAGAAAATTTGAATTTCAAAATTCAAAACAGGGAAGCAGGTTGGGCGGGAAAATTCCCACCTAAGGCTAGGTCGACCAGGGGGACGACCTCCCTATACAGGTCGACTAGGGGGTCGACCTCCCCCCCCCCCCGGCAGATCTGATAGATGACATTGTTTTGACCTGTTGCTGAGTCGTTAGGGCTGAGGTGTTATTCTATCTTGACTGGATGGTCTTGATTGATTCTAGGTTAATCGGACGGCTCTTAATCAATTAAAATTCTATATAACCAACCTAAATCTTAACCTAAAATCATACTAGTTCATATCAAGAGCCGCCATGTCGTCAATGGAGAACCTAGAGTAGCCGACGTCTCTTTCAACTCAAAAATAAGATAGAAGCTAGAATCAAATCTAAATCTAATTAACAATTAGTCTACATCAAAGGCGAGAAATTCAGTTTCAGAATACAGATCCCAGAAAGACAAGACAGTTCTTTTGTTTGTGAGTATAATACCTTTCACAAAATAATTAATTAATTTAATTATGATAAGTTATAATTGGGATTATGAGAATACGATTTTGAATCATGTGATGTTGAATTATATGCTAGTTCGTATGTGAATCTTAAGCATGTTTGTGATGTTGAATCATATGTTAATTGAATCTTATGCAAGTTGAATCATATGTTAGTTCTTATGTGAATCTCATGCAAGTTGAATCATATGATTTTTCTTATATGAATTTTATGCATGTTTGTGAAGTTGGATCATATGTTCTTATATGAATCTTATGCAAGTTTGGGATGTTAAAACATATATGAATCTTATGCAAATTTGGGTAGTTAAAACATATGTGAATCATGTATAAATTTACATGTTTAGATCCATATGCATGTTCACCTCTTTATGTTTAGATCCATATGCAAGTTCACATCTTTATGTTTGGATCCATATGCAAGTTCACATCTTTATGTTTGGATCCATATGCAAATTTATGCCCATTGCCTATACTAGTTTTGTATGTGAATCATATGCTAGAAATTCATATGCAAGTTATAGGAAAACCATATCTATATATGCATGTTATTGGCTATGTAAACTTATGTCATGATTCTTAGATCTATTTTATGTGTTATGCAAGTTGTGATATTGCTTTTCCTTTTATAAGTTAGACTATTTGTAAGTCTAACATATGTCATATTAAAACGTACGAACAGTGTGGGGACGATGGGAAAATATTGAATATACATAATTGTAAATTGGCATAAAATGGCCTTAAAGGCATATAGTCAATTTGAGACATTAATTAGTATAATTGGTATTTGTGGACAAAATTTAGGTGACACTTATGGACATAAATAAATTTGAAACTTATTGACAAATTTGAATAAGGATATTAATCCAATTTGGGGTTAAATAAAGATGTGTAATAATTAACAGCCTAAGACACGAGGTTAGACTCGTTTGTGGTGTAAGACTGCCAGGACCCGCCCGGCAAATCCAGCAACCACAAACGGTAGTCTAATTTGAGAGGTCAAAGGCACGAAATAAATGCGTAACAATTGTAAAGATACGAGGTTAGGCTCTTTTGCGGTATAAGACTGCCCCGACCTGCCCGGCAAATCCAGCAACCGCAAATGTCAGTCTAATGTGGGAGGTCTTTACAAGGTTACGGCTCAATGAATTAAGTAACACTTAACCAGATAAACATGTGGTAGGGCATGGGGGTTAAGTGGGGGGCCTTGGGGGGCGTGTGAAATACGATCAAAAACACTTAACCAAGTTGAAAACATGTAAGAAGACATGAATAAGAAGGAGTTAAGTGGGAAATTATAGTGGGGACCACGCATAGGTGGAAAGCTTGTGTCAAGCATGGGGGCCCTTTTCAAACCAGTAACCCATTAAGTATCTTTGTGAGCTCGACCCAAGTCGAGGACGGGACACGCTTACTAGGTTTGATTATAAGAGGTCAAAACGGGTTAGCGGTGGCAACGCAGGTCCAACGGGGTCATGTGCATGCGTGGACCCGGGCTAGTAGGTAAGACGTTGTTGCATTGTGTAGATATAAGCCGTGCATCTTTTGTGGTATCGGGTTGCCACTTTGGGGAGGGATACACCCCACCGTGGGACCAGCACGGGTATCTACGAGTTAGGGAGCCGATCGCATGGGGGTAGTGTGTACAAATAGTGGAGATAGGGGCAACGTCGCCTATGAAGGCAGCTAGGGGTACATGAAACTACCATTATCATTATTATGTTCTGTAGGCGGGATCAACTTTTAGGGTGACTTGTAATGGTGCGGTGTAGTTAGTAATGTTGCAGTATAGTAATTATCCAATAGTGATCAAGAACGAGATTAACGCCAGGATATTCCTCTTGTTTGCTCTGTCATGCCAACTTGCTTCACAGTCATTTCTTGTTTTACCAGTTTATGCCTTATCCTAGTTACTTTAATAATTATATTGTTAAAGTTATTATACTCACCAGACTTTATGTCTGACCCCCGTTATTTTTGCCTCTTTTCTTCCTCCCCCCCCCCCCAGGTTCTCAAGGTGGGACTAGTACTAGTAGAGCTTGATCTTGGATCTCTTTCTCTCTCTTTTGGAATTGCTTGGATTGCTGAAAGTAAAGTTCAGCTCATCTCTTTTATGGCTACTTGTGTTGGGGTTTATGCTTTTTACTTTATGTACTCAGAAAACAATTTGTCAAGATGGATATTAAGTGTACTTGGTTTTACTGTTGGTTTATGAAGTTGTTGTAATCAAACTATTTCTCCGCTGCAATAAAAGTTGTTTTAAAATTTTTAAGTACCAATATATGTATCTGTCTTGTTATATTCTATTCTATACACTAAATACGCTCCATGGAAGTTAATGCATTCCCTTTGAGAGTGACATTAATGGACGTGGAGTAATACACGTGGTATCAGAGTTGAAGGTTACCAGAACAGATATATATTTTGAAAAAACTGTTTTTCAAAAGCATTTTATAAAGAAATACTTTCAAGAATATGTTTTAAGGAAAGTATTTTCAAGAGAAAAGTTTGTTTTAAAAACATATCCCCCAAGAGCCATATATCTTTTCCTTTGATTCTCCATTTTGAATCTCTTCCTTTTTCTTTTTCAGCATGTCTGGGGAACCCGAGATACCCGAGAGCATACCGATACCTGGCTGGTTTAGATGGTATCTGGAGGCTAGGGCCAATGCCGCAGGCCCAGCAAATGTTCCTCCTCACCCAGTTGTAGTCTTTCCCCCTCCTCCCCCGCCTTGCGTTGATACTTTTTCGAAGATATGCAAAGATTTTCGGGCAATAGGCGGGAAACCTTTTCATGGATCAGATACGTTTGTTGAAGCCCGAAATTGGCTTAAGGAGGTAGAAGATCTATTTGGTATTTTCGAGGTAGAAGATGGAAGGAAGGTCCAATTGGTCGCTTGGTTGATGAATGACGAAGCCTAGTTTTGGTGGGAGGTCACGAATGGAGAGCATCCAGTAGAGACATGGATGGATTTCAGGCGTAGGTCCGAGATGAAATTTCTCTCACGAGCAGAAGAGAATATATACATGGAAAGGTTCTTAGCGTTGAAGTAAGGAAATTTATCAGTAAAGGAGTACGTCAACAAGTTCAATCAGTTGGCGAGATTTGTCTTGGATTTGGTAAACACACCTAAGAAGAAGGCTCTGAGGTTCATTAAAGGCTTGAATGAGCCGTTACATGGGTTGGCTATGACCCACATTCCAATGGGGGCTACCTTTGAGAGATTGGTTGACATGGCGCTTATGCATGAAGAGGAGAAAGGTGCAAATGCTAATAAGGCACCGGAGAAGAAAGGGGATCAAAAGAAATCACAATGGCAAAATAAGAAGGGTATTAAGCATAACAATAGCAATGGAAACAAAAGATGCTTTAATTATGGGACACTAGGCCATCCGAGCAAGGACCGTAGGAAAAAGAAGAAGACTAGTTACTTCCACTGTGGAGAGGCAGGACATCTAATTAAAGACTGCCCAAGGAAACAAGGGCAAGGGAAAAGGACAGGGTACACTTCTAGAGGGCAGATTCAGGCTCTCATGGCACCAGGGAAGGCAAGAGGGCAGGTTCATGCTCTCATGGAACCAGGACAGGAGAGAGGTAGAAACATTTCCATTGAAAGTTTAGTTTTTCTATTTGATCATCCTGTTCATACTTTGTTTGACTCTGGCACTTCACACTCGTTTGTATCTGCATCGTTAGTTGAAACACTGCACCTAAATACTAGTCTAGTTACGGATCCCATAGTAGTCTCAAATCCTATTGGTGGTTCAGCTCATCTTTCTATGATTTGTCAGGATTTGAGAGTGTCTATCGTGGGCGTTGGGTTTGAATGCAACACCTTTGTTCTTGGCTTCATGGGCTACGGCTTGATTCTAGGTATGGATTGGCTAGCTAGATATAGTGCCATCCTAGATTGTAAAAGAAGGGTAGTTAGATTTTTGACTCGTTGTGGAAAGACCCTTGATATTTCTTGTGACCCTAGAGGTCCGGTAATGCTTAGCTACCTAGAATCCCTTGACGCATCCAATGATGATTTGGAATCTGTTCATGTGGTCCGTGAATATAGTGATGTCTTCGATGAATTCGAGATTTACCCCCGAGGCGCGAGATAGACTTTCGAATATACTTAGCAGATAATGCAAAGCCAGTTGCATTACCAGTGCGCCACATGGCTCCAAGAGAGAGAAGAGAACTCAGTAAGCAAGTGAAAGAGTTGCTTGAGAAGGGGTTCATAAGAAGAAGTATTTCGGAGTGGGGTGCTCCAGTCGTTTTTGTTACGAAAGCTGATGGTTCACTTAGGTTGTGCGTGGACTATAGAGAGCTGAATAACCTAACAAAGAAGGACAGACATCCATTGCCGAGGATAGATGATTTATTCGATCAGTTGGTGGGTGCTACGGTTTTCTCAACTGGATTTGGCTACGAGATTTCATCAGCTAAGGGTGGCCGAGGACAACATAGATAAGACTGCATTTAGAACTCTTGACAGTTTCTTCGAGTGGCTTGTCATGCCTTTTGGTTTGACGAATGCACCCGCATACTTTGTTGACTTAATGAGTAGGGTGTTTAGGTAGTTTCTAAACAAGTTTGTGGTAGTCTTTGTGGACGATATTCTGATTTTCTCTAAAAATGAAGAAGAGCATGCCCTACATCTTTGGGAAGTCTTAGAGACCCTATGAACGCATCGACTTAAAGCAAAGTTCTCCAAGTGCCATTTTTGGAGAAAAGAAGTGAGGTTCTTAGGACATGTGGTCTCTAAAGAAGGGATAGCTGTGGATCCCGCAAAGGTGGTGGCAATCCAAGATTGGAAAATTCCTAAGAACATAACAGAAGTAAGAAGCTTTTTAGGGCTGGCTGGTTATTATAGGAAGTTCATTAAGGACTTGACGAAGATAGCAGCACCACTAACTCGGTTAACGAAGAAGAACTTGACTTTTTCTTGGGATATTGACTGTGATGATGTTTTCTAACGTCTGAAGTGTGCTTTGATGACGACTCAAGTTTTAGTTTTGCTAGACGGGAATAAGCCATTCACAGTATATACCGATGCTTGCGGGACAGGGCTTGGCGCAGTTTTAATGCAATAGGGAAGGGTGATATGCTATGGAGGAAGGCAGTTGAAAGCCCACGAGAAAAATTACCCTACCCACGACTTAGAGTTGGCTGCCATAGTTTTTGCACTTAACTCATGGCGTCATTATATGCTTTGCGAGAGGTTTGAGTTGTATACAGACCATAAGTTGCTGAAGTACTTATTCTCTCAGAAGGAACTAAACTTGAGACAACATAGGTGGATGGAGTTTTTGGCATCCTACGGTTTTGAGATCGCATACACCCCTGGCAAGGGTAACGTTGTAGCTGATGCCTTAAGTAGAAAAAAGTTGACTTTAAGTCTTTTGTTTGTAGAGTGGCAGAGTTTGGAGTATGTATCTACCTTTGACTTCAAACCCTCCGTTGATTATGTACCCGGACTATTGGCATCATTAGAGGTGCAACCTACACTTTTGGGTCGAGTTGGAGAGGCACAACGAGATGACCCACAGTTGGTTGAGATAGTAGGCAAGCTTATAGGAAGGGAGTCTTCGAGTCATCTTAATAGATATGATATAGATGATAGAGGCTGGCTACGTAGAGATGGGAGACTTTGCGTACCACAAGACGAGAGTTTGAAGAAGGCAATTCTTGAAGACTCACATCGCTCCAAGATGACCATACATCCCGGTGGTGACAATATGTATAGGGATATGAAGCGAGTTTTCTTTTGGCCCGGAATGAAGAAGGACGTGGCTGAGTTCATTTCTAGATGCTTAGTGTGCCAGCAAGTCAAGGCGGAGCAAAAGAAGTCCAGAGTTTTGCTCCACCCTTTAGAGATTCCGCAGTGGAAATGGGAAAGTGTTTCCATGGATTTTGTAGATGGGTTGCGAAGATTAAGGAAGGGTAATACGGGGATTTGGGTAAGTGTAGACAGACTTACCAAAAGTGCCCATTTTATTCCCGGTAAGAGTAGAAGGACCGCCGCACGGTTAGCATATGTTTACCTTCGAAAGATAGTTCGTTTGCATGGCATACCCTCTTGCATTGTAAGCGATAGAGATTCCATTTTCACGAGCGAATTCTGGAAGGGCTTTCAAGAGGCGGTTGGAACGCAATTATGCTTAAGTACCGCTTATCACCCTCAGACTGATGGCCAGACCGAGAGAGTAAATTGGATTCTAGAAGACCTTTTGAGGCTATGCATCCTAGACTTTGGAGGAACATGGGAAGAACACCTTCCACTAGTGGATTTCGCCTATAATAATAGTTTCAGGCTAGCATTGGCATGGCACCTTTTGAGTATCTTTATGGACGACCGTGTAGATTACCCACTTGTTGGTGGGAATCCACGGATAAGGTTTTGCTTGAACCCGACATGAATAGGGAGACTTCAGAGAAGATAGACCTGATTCGACGGCGAATGAAGACGGCGCAGGACTAACATAAGTCATATGCTGATAAGAGACGAATCGATCTTGAGTTTGATGTTGGGGACATGGTTTTTATTAAGGTGTCAGCGTTAAGGAACGTAGTCCGCTTTGGGTCAGTAGGGAAGTTGGCACCGAGGTTTGTAGGACCCTTTCCAATTATAGAGAGGATTGGGCAGATGGCATATAAAGTAAAGTTACCAGAGAAGCTCACTCGAGTTCATGACGTGTTTCATGTTCTGCATTTGCGTAAGTGTTTACACGATACGACGGAAGTGGTGGAACCGAGCACGCTCGAAGAAGTGGAAGTAGAGCGCAATGCCATGGTTAGACAAGCTCCTACACGCATCCTTGGATCGGAGGTCAAAAAGCTACGCAACAAAGAAGTCAAGTTGGTCAAAGTGCAATGGGGAGATGATCAAAGAGACGCGACTTGGGAGATGGAAGACAAGATGTGTACGCTGTACCCATTCCTTTTTGAGGGTATGTTTTATTTCCTCCTTTTTCTACCATCTTGTTGATACTTGTCCTATCATTTAGTATTATCTTTGCGATGACATCTTCGGTCTTTAGTTAGGAAGAACCCTATGGTTGCAAACATGTGTTTGAGACATGTTATGTTTGGTGGATGCAAATGGATGCAAGTGGTTGCTCGTGGATGCATTTAAACACACCTTAGGCACTAGATCAGCTCAATCACCTTCATATTGCATATAATTGTGTGTGCATATATAAATTTGTGGATGTATAATAGTTGTGTTATCATATGGATGCTGCATTTCGATGAATGGTTGTGCACACATGTAGAAATAATGTGTATCGATAGGATTCTTTCGCATACATAATGGACGCATGGAACTATCATGATTTGCATTAAGGAGGTCAACTGAATCAGTGGACCGCCTGATTTTGCATTAAACAAGGAACATAATCACACACTTTTCACATATGTTTATACGACATTAGAAATCTTGTAAGGACAATGGATGCCTATGTTTGATGGTTGAGTAGATATATGATTGGTGTTAGGATATGCATTCTCCTTAACTTGGAGATTTCGGGGGCGAAATCCTTTAAGGAGTGGAGAATGTAATAGCCCATGATTTTTAATATTAAAGTTAACGATTTAAAGAATAATTAATTTCAAATGTGGGAATTAAGGGAAACCGGTTGCACCATTGCATTTGTCTTGGAATTCTGCTCGACTTGATGGTCTTGATTGATTCTATCTTGACTGTATGGTCTTGATTGATTCTAGGTTAATCGGACGGCTCTTAATCAATTAAAATTCTATATAAGCAACCTAAATCTTAACCTAAAATCATACTAGTTCATATCAAGAGCCGCCATGTCGTCAATGGAGAATCTAGAGTAGCCGCCGTCTCTTTCAACTCAAAAACAAGATAGAAGCTAGAATCAAATCTAAATCTAATTAACAATTAGTCTACATCAAAGGTGAGAAATTCAGTTTCAGAATACAGATCCCAGAAAGACAAGACTATTCTTTTTTTTGTGAGTATAATATCTTTCACAAATTAATTATTTAATTTAATTATGATAAGTTATAATTGGGATTATGAGAATACGATTTTGAATCATGTGATGTTGAATTATATGCTAGTTCGTATGTGAATCTTAAGCATGTTTGTGATGTCGAATCATATGTTAGTTCTTATGTGAATCTTATGCAAGTTGAATCATATGTTAGTTCTTATGTGAATCTCATGCAGTAGAATCATATGATTGTTCTTGTATGAATCTTATGCATGTTTGTGATGTTGGATCATATGTTCTTATATGAATCTTATGCAAGTTTGGGATGTTAAAACATATATGAATCTTATGCAAGTTTGGGTAGTTAAAACATATGTGAATCATGTATATACACATGCTAGTTTATGTGACATTAATCTACATGTTTAGATCCATATGCAAGTTCACCTCTTTATGTTTAGATCCATATGCAAGTTCACATATTTATGTTTGGATCCATATGCAAGTTCACATCTTTATGTTTGGATCCATATGCAAATTTATGCCCATTACCTATGCTAGTTTCGTATGTGAATCATATGCTAGAAATTGATGTGCAAGTTATAGGAAAACCTTATCCATATATGCAAGTTATTGGCTATGTAAACTCATGTCATGATTCTTAGATCTATTTTATGTGTTATGCAAGTTGTGATGTTGCTTTTCTTTTTATAAGTTAGACTATTTGCGGGTCTAACATATGTCATATTAAAACGTACGAATAGCGTGGGGACGATGGAAAAATATTGAATATACATAATTGTAAATTGGCATAAAATGGCCTTAAAGGCATATAGTCAATTTGAGACATTATTTGGTATAACTGGTATTTATGGACATAATTTAGGTGACATTTATGGACATATATAAATTTGGAATTTATTGACAAATTTGAATAGGAATATTAATCCAATCTGGCGTTAAATAAAGATGTGTAATAATTAACCGCCTAAGACACGAGGTTAGACTCGTTTGTGGTATAAGACTGCCCGGACCTACCCGGCAAATCTAGCAACCAAAAACGGTAGTCTAATGTGAGAGGTCAAAGGCACGAATTAAATGCGTAACAATTGCAAAGACACGAGGTTAGGCTCTTTTGCGGCATAAGACAGCCCAGACCCGCCCGACAAATCCAGCAACTGAAAATGTCAGTCTAATGTGGAAGGTCTTTACAAGGTTACGGTTCTAATGAATAAATAACACTTAACCAGATAAACATGTGGTGGGGCATGGGGGTTAAGTGGGGGGCCTTGGGTGGCTTGTGAAATACGATAAGAAACACTTAACCAAGTTGAAAACATGTAAGAAGACATGAATAAGAAGGGGTTAAGTGGGAAATTCTAGTGGGGACTAAGCATAGGTGGAAAGCTTGTGTCAGGCGTGGGGGCCCTTTTCAAACCAGTAACCCATTAAGTATCTTTGTGAGCTCGACCCAAGTCGAGGACGGGACATGCTTACTAGGTTTGATTATAAGAGGTCAAAACGGGTTAGCGGCGGCAACGCAAGTCCAACAGGGTCATGTGCGTGCGTGGACCCGGGCTGGTAGGTAAGACGTTGTTGCATCGTGTGGATATAAGCCGTGCATCTTTTGTGGTATCGGGTTGCTACTTTGGGGAGTGATACACCCCACCGTGGGACCAGCACGGGTATCTACAGTTAGGGAGCCGATCGCATGGGGGTAGTGGGTACAAATAGTGGAGATAGGGGTAGGCAGCACCAATGAAGGAAGCTAGGGGTACACGAAACTACCATTATCATTGTTATGTTCTGTAGGCGGGATCAACTTTTAGGGTGACTTGTAATGGTGCGGTGTAGTTAGTAATAGTGCAGTCTAGTAATTATCCAATAGTGATTAGGAACGAGATTAACGCCAGAATATTCCTCTTGTTTGCTCTGTCATGCCCACTTACTTCACAGTCATTTCTTGTTTTACCAATTTATGCCTTATCCTAGTTACTTTAATAATTATATTGTTAAAGTTATTATACTCGCCAGACTTTATGTCTGACACCCGTTGTTTTCGCCTGTTTTCTTCCTTCCCCCACCCCCCCAAGGTTCTTAAGTTGGGACTCGTACTAGTGGAGCTTGATCTTGGATCTCTTTCTCTCTCTTTTGGAAGTGCTTGGATTGCTGAAAGTAAAGTTCAGCTCATCTCTTTTATGGCTACTTGTGTTGGGGTTTATGCTTTTTACTTTATGTACTTAGAAAACAATTTGTCAAGATGGATATTAAGTGTACTTTGTTTTACTGTTGGTTTATGAAGTTATTGTAATCAAACTATTTCTCCGCTGCAATAAAAGTTGTTTTAAAATTTTCAAGTACCAATATATGTATTTATCTTGTTATATTCTGTTCTATACACTAAATACGCTCCATGGAAGTCAATGCATTCCCTTTGAGAGTGACATTAATGGATATGGGGTGTTACATTACAAGAGGCTCTAGGTCAGAATTACATCTCAGTACCGCGTGCCATCCTCAGACTGATGGTCAAACAGAGAGGGTGAACCGAGTATTAGAAGATCTCTTGAGAGCTTGTGTACTGGATTTTGGTGGATCATGGGATGACCATTTACATTTAGTAGAGTTTGCCTATAACAACAGTTATCAACCCAGTATTAGTATAGCTCCATTTGAAGCCTTGTACGAAAGACTGTGCAACTCACCATCATGTTGGCTGGAGACTGGTAAGAAGTTCGTGCTTGGACCAGAAGTAATAAGAGAAACTTCAAACATAATCAAGATCATTCAATAGTGAATGAAGACTGCCCAAGATAGGCAGAAGAGTTATGCTGATAGAAGGAGAAGAGAATTGAAATTCTCTGTTGGTGACTTAGTATTTGTCAAGATCTCTCCATTAAAGAATGTTATTCAATTTGGTAGGAGAGGAAAGTTGGCACTAAGATTTGTTGGTCCATTCCCAGTTCTCGATCAAGTTGGGAATTTGGCATATAGAGTCGAGTTGCCTGACAAGATGGCGGGAGTTCACAATGTATTTCATGTTTCGCAGTTAAGGAAGTTCATATACGAACCCGATATGACTATTTCACCTGATCAGTTGGATGATATCGAAGTAGAACCCGAGGCAGTGTGGAACCGCAAGCCGATTCATATTGTCAAGCACGATACGAAGCAACTTCGAAGGAAAGCGGTGAAACTAGTAAAGATTCAGTGGGGCAAGCATGAAAATGACTGTACTTGGGAGACAGAGGAGAGCATTAGGAAGGCGTATCCAAAACTCTTTATCTGGTAAGATTCTAATTGCGATATAGTTTTCCGCATGCTAGGATAGACTTGCTTTTTTGTTATATATGTTTGACTGTTTGTAAGTGATTGGTAGGCATGCGAGATCCTTTGTATGCTTTGGTTAAGGTATTTCGGGGACGAAATTTCTTAAGGGGGGAGAATGTAACGACCCGCATTCTACGCATCGGAGGACCGTAGAATATTTCTTTCTTTCTTATACGAAGTCGTATGGTCATGTAACTTTAAGAGACAACTATTGGGGTCATTTCCCATGTTCATGATTTTTGCCGATTTTTAAATGACCGTTTTGCCCCTAGCTGATCTTGTTTCGTCCATAACTTTTGATTGGAAAGGAGTTTTGACCTGAAACCACTTCAATTAGATCCGGATGATGGTTTACCTTTCCGCAGAGTGGTCACATTAGCCAAACAGACTCATCGTTTGGGAGATATGGCTAAAACAAGGTTTAGAAGGTGAAAACAGCTTAACCTGGCCTAATTAGGATGGTAAGCGAGAGGGCCCATAACCCATTTCGGGATTAGGGTTATGGGGAGGCTGAGAACAGTAGGGAAACGAATTTATTTCATTTTTCAGCCATCTAAAACTATTCCTTAACCCTAGCCATGGCCTCTACCTTCTAAAATAATCCAAAATCGCTCATTAATCAAGGATTAGGCTTAGCAATGCCAAATCAAGGAAGATCTTCACCAAATCAGTGTTAGAGACGCTGTTAGACATCAGTATTCGCCCAAATCAACGAAGTTTCAGTTCTGAAAATTTTAATTGTGGCAAAGGTGAGTGATTTGCATTGTTTTTCACTAATTACGGCTAATTAGGGGTGATTAGTGATAATTAGCGAAATTATAACTCAGAAAAATATGGAAAAATTTGCAAAATTCTAAAATATTATTTTAGGGCTCTGATAGAAATTTGAACTAATTTGGATAAGTTTTGTTAATCCTATCGTTAGTTATGCATAAACATGATTAAAGGGAAAATATGGGTTTTTGGGTATGTTTGATCCATTTCAACACATTAGATTGTTGTTTTGGTGTTTATGGTTGATTATATATGTTGCTATGATTGTATGGTATGCTTTGTGATTAATTATAAGAGTTATATTGGTCGAAAACGCCTTCGTATGGCGTAAAACAGTCGTTGGAAAGAAGTGTAGGAAATTAACCGAACCAGATCGGATCGGAGAAGGGGAGCACGAACCGTACGGCTCCCTTCAAACGGTTGCATCACGAGCCGATCTGAGGAATTGGAGAGATCATGACCGAACCGAACCGCTTATCTGGACAGCCCCACGATCCAAACCGCATCACTCGACCCGAAACCCTTCCATGAGCTGATGGCCAAAGGAGATCATGAATCGGAGCACCACACCACGACCCAACCCGGATAAGTAGCCACGACCTGAACCGATCCAAAGAGGGTGCTACGAACCAAACCACTTGGTGGCTACGAAGTGGAGAATCCCGACCCAATCCGTATGGTGCGATCCGAACCGAACCCGAGTGGTGACTGCGAACCGAACCAAGGAGCTTGGACACGTAGCATGAGCTATGAACCAAATGAAGACCGATCCGGTAACGACCAAAAACCGAGATGAAAAGGTAGTCCAAGTAGGAAGTTTGCACTCAGGATCCAGTTGGGAACTAATGAGTTAACTTCGTGGTTGGGCTTTGCTGCGGGGCGTGTGCTAAGGAGTTATCGACGTCCATAACTTTGATCCACCACCAAAAGACGAATGTTAGGCTACGTATCAGTGTAGTGAGGTAGTTACTACTCCATAGGGCAGAGTGATCGTAGCAAGGTTATGAGTCTGTGCAGTGGAGTCGTCGTGACTTCATGGGGCAGAGTGGACATAGCAAGGGATTAGTGGCTATGGATCAGTGCAGTGGTGTCATCATGACTCCATGGGGCAGAGTGATCATGGCAAAAGAATGGGTGGTCAAAGCGATGGATATCGTATGCTTTACACACTGAGTGAGAGATGTGAGGATGGTTGCTATGCTTGATTGTTTTCCATCACTATGACATGCATACCCCCTTCCCCGTATCTTTACACCATATGTTAGTGGCACCTTAGAGCATTGTACAGTATGTAGTGCTAACTCTTTGGTTGCAGGTCCAGGTTCAGGTATGGTTTAGCATACCTGTTATTGTTCTATTTTGCTGCTTATCGCTCATACCAGCATTTTGTCTGACCCAGAGTTTTTTGTCTCTTCTTATTACTCTGGGTGCTCTTAAACGGGCAGACTAGAGACAGGTCAGGTGATTATGCACGAGTAGCTGTACCGGAGACGAGCAGGAGGCTTCCACGTATGATATATATAGATATTCTCCATGCGTCGTCGCTGATCACTACTTTGGGCATTAGTAGTGTACTTTTATCTTTACTTTAGATAAAGTATGTTGGATTTGTAATAAGCTGTATTTTGAATTTCCGCTACTATGATGATTATCGTCTATTTTTCAGCTTATGCACTGTCTCGCCTATTTTTTGTCAAGTATGTTATTATTATATTTTATTCCATGCACTGCGAGACATTACATAGGTTTTTGTTAGTTCTCCTTTAAGTTCCTTTCTTTTCCTTTCTTTGGCGACCGTCCCGTGTTAGTCGGGCATTGGCACAGCGCTCTTTCATTGGAAATGTCAGCTAGTGCGGGGAGGGCCGTCACATCTTGTAACGTATGGAGTGACTCAAGGGTAGTTAGGTCATTGATTACGGGTCGGTTGTGATATGAGGTGAGAACGACCTGACTAAATTGGACCATAATGATGTTATTTTGGTTTGGTGATGAACGTGAATTCGAAGTGTATTCAAGTAGGAATGTTCGAAGTGTTGTGAAGCATTTGTTGATTGTTGTAATGCAACGAATGTGAAGACGACTCATGGTGGTGAGCTCGTGGATAATGGTTGCTCGATAAAAGGCTTGAGCTTATTAACAGTCGTGGGGTTGGGTGGATAGAGATACCGAAGGCTGAGGGATTATCGTTGTCGTAAGTTTTAGTGGACTCAAAGCAGGGGTATAATAGGTATGCCTAAAATACTAGAAGTGACTGGTCGAGCACCTTGGGTAGCTCGACAGGCCTAGATACGTTTCTTTGTATGGCGTATGGAATTTTGCTAGAACTGGGGTTTACCATTTTCCCTTGATAGTTGAAGGAAAGGTGTGTATCCGATCATACGATTAACAATGGTTTCAAAGTAGGATTGGCGGTGGTAGCCATAATCATGAGTGATGTCTGTTTTGCTTGTATTGTCTTATGTAGATTATTAGACGTCAAAGGAAATACCTCTTGGGTGCTTGTTTGATGTTGGTTTAGGCATTCGGGGCTTGTGCTTGGGAGATTTCAAAATCGATTACGATGGTCTATGCTCGATAACTGTTTGTTATGAATGTACTATTGTTTCTTAATGCTTGTTTGTAAAGGCTATCACTGTTGGATGTAAGGAAGATAGGTTTGGGTTCTTATTTGGTGTTTGGTAGAATGGTTGGTTAATCTACCTGTTATCATATACTTTTTGATGATGTTAGATAGTTGTTTTATCACTTATTAATACTATTGTCTGACTCAAGGTTTTATGTTTCTTTTTATTACCTTGGGTTGTTCATCTAGTTTTGAATGGGCAGACTGAGTAGCAGGTTACAGATGATTGATCTCAATGAGGACGAAGTTGTTATGCGGTGACGAGCAGGAGGTTGGTGTATTACTTTACTACTGCCTAGTATTTGTTGTTCCGTGTTCGATTCTGAGTGTTGTAGTGAGGCGAATTTGTACAAATACATGTGCCATAATCCAAAGATGGATGGATATTATTTCTAATTGTTATGAAATTTCAAGTTTCTGCTCAAGTATGCTTCATAATTATAGTCTGTTGTATATATTCTATTATATTTTATCCTTGTGTTATGAGTTATACGATAGGTTCCACATTGTGTTATGTTACCTTGATGATCGTCCATAGCTGCCTAGCACATCTTTCAGTGCATTGTTCCTCCTATTTAGTGAAGGAGTTATGGGTGTCGTTGCATCTTTTGTGTAGAATTTTTAACTACGATAAACAGATTCACTACCTAAATTTTGGCTAGAATACGATACATTTAGCTCTAGCACACCTTTGGAATTATAAGAAATGAAAAGTTATGAACCTAAGAATGTCCTATAGTTGGTGTTAATGTCTGTTGTATTGCATTGTTTTACCCAATGATTTAGTTTTACATTGGGTCCTTTGGAAATTATTTGTGCACATTTTTTCTTTAAGGTTTGTTAGTTGTTTTTTAGAAAAGATGATGCTAAAATACTATAATCCTAAAGCATATGTTTCACCCTTATGTAACCACAAAAGCTCTTTAATTAAAAATTGAAATATTTTTTGAACCCCTTGTGTGTAGCGTGGGTACTGACTAGTTGGTATAAATTGTAAATGTGACATTTACCTTAGAAAACTAATATATTTGGATCTATAAATTGATTAGATAATTGTAATTAACATAGCTTTACTTAGTTAAATAACAACAAAATTAATACGTACTTTGTTAATGAAAATAACACCATTTGATTTCAATTAGATTCAAAAAGCATAAACAACATAAAAATATGATATTGTTAATTAAAAGAATCTAAAAAGGTTCCACTGAGATTCGAACTCTGGTTACTGGATTCAAAGTCCAATGTCCTAACCACTAAACAATGGGACCATATGTTTAAAAAACTTGTATTGGTAGTATAACAAATATATTCATAAAGAAGTATGATGTTAGAGAATATGCATATTCAAAACAAATGTTGGAAGATTATTGAAATGACAATCAGGTATAATAATTATAACTAAACATAATTATGTGCCTTTTATCTATTTCGTATAAACTCAAATTTAAAAAGAGAAATATTTATTATAATTTAATCTCATAGTGGACATGAAAACATGTGTACTTATTCTAACATGGTACATATTTTAAGTTGAATAGCATTGGAATTTTGTAAGCATATCTATATCCGTATGTAAATCAAAGTGAATTTAATATCGTTTGTACCGAATTTTGAACTACGATAAAAAAATTCACAACCAAAATTTTAGCTATAATACGATAAATTTAGCTCTTGCCAATCATCTTTTTTAACTATCTAAGTTAATTCCATGTCGAATTAGAGTAATATGAAATAATATTGTCATGTAGTTGAGAAAAGGATTTAATATCAAATTGTTCAATTTAAGAATTTGGAATTATTAGAAATGAAGAGTTACGAATCTATGAATGTCCTATAGTTGATGTTAATGTATGTTGTATTGCATTGTTGTATCCAATGATTTAATTTTACATTGTGCCCTTTTGAAATTATTTGAGCACATTTTTTATTTAAGGTTTGTTATTTGTTTTTTAGAAAAGCTGATGCAAAAATACTATAATCATAAAGCATATGTTTCACCCTCATGTAACCACAAAAGCTCTAAAATAATAAGTCAAAATATTTTGTGAACCCCATGTGTGTAGCATGGGTACTGACTAGTTTTGTATAAATTGTAAATGTGACATTTACCTTAGAAAAATAATATATTTGGATCTATAAATTAATTAGATAATTGTAATTAACATAGCTTTACTTAGTTAAAAAACAACATATCTATACTATATTATAATTGCTGAGTCGAGCTTCTGCTTCTGTGAGGCTATCTACGTAGATTTGAGAATTGAACCGCCTTGCATTCAATTTTTCTCTTTTTTCACCTTTTCTTTCTCCCGGTTGCTTTTCTTTTATTCATTTTCGGTCTTAACCCTAATTTCTGGATTTACTCTACTGCTTGTTTTGTCTAATTTTGCAAATACCTAATAACCGTTTCAGCATCACATTGTTAGGATATGTAATGCTTATATTCGACACGCTGCACCGCCGCCGGATAGCCCACGGACGCTTCACGATATGCGCTCAATTCGTCCGATTTTATTGAATTTTTTGTAGGGTTTCTTCTCTAATTTGCATTCGGGCGCACCATAGTTTGGTTTTAGGTATTATTCATTGATTTGTTCTTCTGCTATCTAGGCTTTGTTTTGATTTTATTGAATTTTTTGTAGGGTTTCTTCTCTGATTTGCATCGGGGCGCTCCATTCGTTGATTTGTTCTTCTGCTAACTAGGCTTCGTTTTGTGGAAATTAGTTTATAGTCTTCTATTATCACCAATACTTGGCATGACAAAGGGTTTTGTTGGTTAACTGCTTCTACCATTCATTACTAGAATAAACTAGAAGGCAGTTTTAACGCCGGTGCCTGAAGCAGCCACAACAAAATAATGTATAGAGCTGTGGTAGCGGGAAGTTCGATGTTTATATTTCTTCTTGATTTTCTTGAGCTCTTACTGTTTTCTCTGCTGCACTTGCACTCGGGTGATACTGGTTCGAGTCACATATTTTTACCCGTCACTATTTGAATTCAGATTTAGATTTTCTTTCTTACGTGCTGCTTTATTGGATTTAGGTGCTTAAAAATAAGGAACCCATTTTGATATTAGTGGGGATAATAACATGTAAAGTTAGTGGTTGTAGATTTCGTCCCAGATTTAGGAAATAGAATGTACATGAATTATTTGTATGATATTTTGAATTGTTATTGTTTGTTTGCACTTCACATGTCCTTATGCTTAAATATTAACATCTTAATTTAAGTAAGTAGGGGTTTTTTCTTAATGAAAAATAGAAATGAATCACACATTGCCCTTATGCTTCATTGTAGAGGGTCCACCTTCTATTGCAATTTCACTTTCTCGAGTGTTGATCAATTTCCATTAGAAGTTTACTTTATTCTTATTACTTCAATCCAACACATATAGTTTCAATTGAAATGCTTAGATTCCTACTGCCCTATTTTGGTTTTGGTAGAGATCGAACAAAATACGTAATTTAATTTTTAAGTCCAACTTTGATTGCATATGTATAATTTATTTCTTTTTACATTAGCATGTATCATTTAAGTTGTTTCCCAATGCATTGATGTTGGAAAGATCAAAGGGCAAGCTTCAGCTAACAGGTTAATTGCTCTGGTTTAGTAGGAATCATAACCTTCCAACTTTGGGGATGTCCAAGGCATGATGACAGTGTGGATTAAGGAAGCTCCAAGATGATTCTGCTCCATACATACGGTAAAATCACAATTTGGTCCTTCTTAGTTTTAGTGCACGCTTTACTATATGGACTATATTCAAAAGCAGTATTTTACTAGAAAAAATATATTACCTGATTTCTATTGTATTGAACATTGATAGTTATGATAATTAATACATAAATTAAGCTTAGTTTTCTTTGTCAGTGTTATCAAGTGTGCTTTGTACAAGTAAACTATAATTGTTAAGGATTATAGAGTATATTAATATGTTTATTGTATTATAAATAGTGTGTATTAATATGTTTATTGTCTTAGTTATAAAATATATTCCATTAAAAAAATCATAAAATATGCATGTGATAATACTTAAAATTCGGTAAGTCAAAATCTTTTTAATGGTGCTATATTACCTCACGTAAAATGCAATAGTTCATTCTCAAATATGCATGAAATATTTATGCATGTGCATTCCATTTACACATGATATACTCATTTAAATTCAATATTGAATTTTACTAAAAGTACTATAATGTCTTTGCAAATGAAACTTTTAGTCTTTATCTTACACTGTTTATTGTTATGTATTCATTGAAATACATAGATTTTATAAACTCTAATGATGCAATAAATACATAAAGTAAGCTTTTGTTTTCTTTGTCAGTGTTAACAAGTGTACTTTGTACAAACTAAACTATAATTGTTAAGGATTATAAATAGTATATATTAATTGTCTTAGTCATAGAATATGTTCAATTCAATTTTTTTTTAAAAGAACATAAAATATGCATGTGAAAATACTTAAAATTCGGTAAGTCAAAATCTTTTTAATGCTGCTATATTAGCTCACGTAAAATGCAACAGTTCATTCTCAAATTTCCATGAAATATTTATGCATGTGCATTCTATTTACACATGATATACTCATTTAAATTCAATATTGAATTTTTCTAAAAATACAATAATGTCTTTGCAAATGAAACTTTGTAATCTTTATCTTACACTGTTTACTGTTATGTATTCATCGAAGTACATAGAGTTTATGAAAAATAATGATGCAATATAAATCAAAGCAGATGCGCATACTCAGTTTTCAATTAGGATCATGCGAATTTTGCATTTTTTAAATATAGGGAGCTTTCAATCCATGAAGTCCGTCTTCTCAAACAAATACCTTAGCATAGGTCTAAGATATGGAATAACTTAACTCACATGCAAATCAATTTTGCTAGCTTTATTTTGCTCCAACAACGATCTAATCTTCCTAGCAGATTCACTTCCCTTACGACTTAAAATGAAAGAGGAAAATCATGATTTTGGCAAGAGCATAATTTTGATATGAGCAAAAGTAACACAATTTGTAAAGAGGTTGATAAATGGAAGAAAAAATAATACTAATTGTATTGAAATGAGTCAATTTAAACATTATATTGAACCAAAAGATATGTATTGTAATGAGCCGGGTTTTTGGCGACCTTGGTTATCCGATATACAACACATATCGAACATCCAAGGGTCGTAAATACCGGTCATTAATGAAAGAAATTAGAGGGTGAGAATAGATAAGATAGAAACTTAGAATAGAAGAAGAAGAAGAACACAATATCAGAGTAACACGAATCTCACTGCGGAACGAATAAATATATTTCATAACATAACTTTGAAATACAAATCTGTACTTGAATATACATATCATTATCAAAGTATAGCACTTACAACACAGCGGAAATAACTATAGCTATATAATCCTGAAGCCTCCTGCTCCAAGCTCTTCCAGTATATCTGTAAATCCCGACTACTTGACTACCCATACAAATTTAGGCACCCAAGAGTTTAGGGAAAACAAACAAATAAACTCCGGGTCAGTCATGGGACTGGTGTGAGTAAAACAGTTTAAAATAGTTCAAGCAGGTAATCGATATCTCATAAGACCACGCCGTATAACGGAACGGGTTTTTCCCTTATGAGAATCCAAAATATCTTTATATCAAAAACCTTTTGATATTATAATAATGTCTATCAACACAATATAATAATCGTCTAGCAGAAACGCTTTCATCTCATGTTCTACATACATAGTATACAATCAAAACCGCAAGCACGTATTGGGTAATGGATTTCCAACTATGACAAGGTATGGAACCACCTTCCGCTGGTATATCTCTAGAGGAGAATACACCGAGTTCAACAAGAACATCTTGCAACTCAGCCACACACGACCGACAACTCATTTCGCTTGAGTGTATCGAATGTATATCACCAATGGTTGGGATCAGCAACCGTTTCCCGAATGGGACAGCATTGACAATAGATTTTTAGAAGTAAATGAAACTCTAGATCAGGTGATTATACACCCTAATAGGTGCGACCTACATAGCCATGCTGCTTGCCCGATTTTTGTCATTTACCGGTTGATGAGGCTAGAAGCTACGCTTTATCATCACACCAGATTCACTTCGAATGTCACATCGTCAAATCCATCAAATCACCGATTGACGTCCTCAACAGTACATTACGTGTTAGCTAAAAGAAGTTTCCTTCTCCGCTTCCACTCTTGGTACGGTTGAAGAAATCAATGTACGTGACCTTTCTGGAAATACTTTGTCAGACATCCATCCATACAAGTCACCCAGGAACAGGATGAATCGAAGGTACTATTTCTATTTATAGAAAAAGTCCTTGCACTCTACTCCGTCTTCGATTTTCTTTATATAATCTGATTCGCATGCTACTGCCAATACGGAGTGGTTCTTCGGATAATAATCCAACCGGTCTCTCCATATTGACAACGATGGTCAAAACTCCGATAGTCTGTGATTTAACTATCGAATAAAAACAAGTGTTTCGATAGTCGATGATTTAACTATCGAATAAAACAAGTGTTCATCCAAACATCCAACAATCACTGAGCCTTTAATTAATATTCCATTAATTAAATCACTTCTCTATTTCTTTATCAATATTTGTTAACCAAATATTTTCAATAACCATATTGACCTGTTACGTTATTTGGAAAACATTTCCGAATATCGCCTTCCTTTATTTTCTAAACTTTAGAAAATATATAATAGTTATAATTGGAAAATATTCCAATTACTTATCTCTTCTCCGATCTCGTTTATTTTCTATACTTACACTTATTTGGGTCAAAACAGATGTTGTGTAAAACATCGTTACGACAACCCGAATACTTTATTCAATTAACTCTTATTCAACATTGATCTTCGAGCCTGAAATCTTACTATTTATTTGTTAATAATGAAATCAATCAAGTTGGGGTATAATTACCTCTCAGACCTTGACTGAATAACATTTATAATGTCAAAACAGATATGACTACTTACTCGAATAATCAATACCACACAACTACTTCTTCACTTTTAAACACATATCACTTTCCCTTTCTGTTCCTACTAAATTTTATTCTTATACTTCCTTTTTGATTATACTATTCTATTTCTAAGTTCGTTTCCTTATCGACTACTATATATATTGATACGTTGATTTCTAACTATCAAATTATCTTAAAAATATTCTATCTCCTTAAATTCCCGGAAAAATTCGCCATAACCTCCTTTGTACCGGGAGCATCGGGAAAATCCCCAAACTGCCACACAGGCCTTTTCCAATCAAAAAGAAAAAGAAAACCCAAGCGGCTTGCCGATACGGCGCATAAAATTTCATATATGAATTAAATACGTACATTTTTGTCGGGCATTCTATTTATATACCTTCTAACACTTTATTCCAAACCTATCTCCTGTATGTCTATACCTGTCCACTCTATTTTAACTATACCAATCGTTTTAACTCAATTTGTTAATTTAATCTGTTAATTAACTTCTTAGTCTAATCAACTTCTATTTATCCAAATCTGTTATCTTCTATTATTAAAATCCTATAATATAAATCACATTTGAATTCTATATTCAAATTCTATATTATAAATCCCATTTGAATTTCTATATTCAAATTCTATAGTTAAACTCCATTTGAATTCTATGCCTTATTTAAACAACGTTTATAACTTCACTTAAAATCCCACATTTATATATTTATAAACAAGTTTATAAATTCGATTCAAATCCCATATTTTCATTTATAAACAAAGTTTATAAATTCAATTCAAATCCCATATCTTTATTTATAAACAAAGTTTATAAATTCGATTCAAAACCCATATTTTCCTTTATAAACGGAGTTTATAAATTCGATTCAAATCCCATATTTTCATTTATAAACAAATTTATAAATTCAATTCAAATCCCATATTTTCCTTTATAAACAGAGTTTATAAATTCAATTCAAATCCCATCTTTTCATTTATAAACAAGGTTTATAAATTCAATTCAAATCCCATATCTTCCTTTATAAACGGAGTTTATAATTTCGATTCAAATCCCATATTTTCATTTATAAACAAAGATTATAAATTCCATACTTGTTTTGTATATTCAAACAAGTTAATATTTTCCCTAGTTCATTAAAAATTCAAATTCTATTTATAAAAATAGAATTCCCTTTTTAAAATCTCAAATACCCTTTTCGATATTTTAATAAATCAATATTCAAGCCCCAGTGATATTTTTAAACAATCAAATCAACCAATTTTCAATCATTTGATTTTTAACACATCATATATGAATATATATGAAATCAAACAAACAAACAGATAATATATATTTTTGAGGAATCCAGTTGGATTCCTCCAACCTGTTTCCTGCATCCACAGACGTTAGTCAACATAGTAATACCCATCCTGCTTCGAGGCAGGATATCGCGGTATAGAAGGTCATCCACTAATCATAGCGTGGGGCGTATAGGGTAATCATCCGCTAATGAAACCGCGGGCATCCGCTAATGAGACTGCGGGAATCCAACCAATCATCAACCCAATATATATATATATATATATATATATATATATATAATAGTCCTAAATAACTAATATATTTAAATCAACCAAACAATATTCAAACAAGCACAGACAATTATTTTTAACTATATAAAAAAAATCTAAATAAAAGGTGAGATTTACTCACCAGGGCTTTTATTCGCCGAATATCCAATTAAATCCCAAACCGTCTCTTTTACAAATCCACTTGACTTGTCTTGACTGATTTTATTTTCCACCTACGATTAATTGATTTTTTTACTTATCAAATAAACGACTATTAATTTTAAATTAACTTCTTGAATAAAAATAATTAAACGTAACTAACTAAATAAATTTATTTAATTACCTTAAATCCATTCTCCCTCTCTTTCCTTGTTCACCATCACACCACTCCTGAAACCATCGAACCCAAACCCACTTTCCTCTTCAAACCCCTGGTTCATCATCGTCGGTTTTAGGCCTAGACCAACCTCTCCTATTTCCTTCGCGATGTCCATTTGTAATAACCCGGAAATCTGGGCCAGTTTAAAATTTTTATTTTCGCAATTTTAGCGAATTTTGATTATTTAAAATGAATTATTTTAAATAAAAATGACGAGAAATTTATTTTGAATGGAATTCGAACGTATATATTTATACGCGTCGTCGTTAGAATATATAATATTTATATATAATTATAAATAGAATTGAAAATGGCGCGGTAGTTCGATAATTCGATTTCAAACTTCAATTGAATGTACCGGGTGCAAAACAATCCGGATTTTAGTGAAACCAAAAATAGTAGAATCTATTTGATGATATCTTTCCAACGAATCCGAAAAATCGAAATTTCATAGCGGGGATCAAAAGATATGTCCAGTTGAAAATTCTGAATAGTCGCTATGGAATTCAGGCCCTTAAAAATGGAAATTTTGCAAACGGCCTCGGATTTCGACGAAACCACTTTTGTTGGGTCCATGATGTAAAGTTATTGCTAGATTCCAAATTTCATAATTTTTCGATTCAATATGTGAGCGTCGCAAAGGAAAACGTGTTTGACCAGTTTTAGTTGATTTTAATCGACTGGAAAATGGCCATTTTTCTAACGGTCTCGGAATTCGACGAAACTAGTTTTGTTAGGACCGTATCTTCAATACGAAGTTAGAAAATATTTTTCGGGAATTTTTCAAGTTAGTATGTGACCCCGGTAAATTAAAATGTGCGTTCAAATTGAATATATACTGATTTATATTTTAATTTAAATCGAAACTGATCGAAACGGTCGAATCAGCCTGCGATACATATCCCATTGTGTTCGGAATGGGGGTTAAACGCTAGGGACGACAGTCAGTGGGTTCGATTTCGACTTCGAAATAAAAGGTTGCTTTCTGGAATTTAAAATTGAATAAAATATAATTATATTAATATAACCCTTACCCCTCCCCTTCTCTCTTCAGTCAAAGTCAAAAAGAAAAAAAACGCTCAGCTAAACCCGTCGATCCCTCCCCTTAACCCTAGCGCCGCCGCCATCAGGCGCCCCGCCAGCCGCCCCATCGGCCTCCAAGGACGCCGCCTTCCTCTCCTCTTCTTCCTCCTCTCCTCGTTCAATTCCCCCCAAATCCTCATCCGCCCAAACCACGCCACCAGTCGCCGTGGCCCACCACACCCCACCTGGGCGCCGCCCCCATCTCCGACATACCCTCCGACCTCCTATCCCCTTCCCCGTTCTCCTCCATCTCCCACGAGGAGACCCCGACGCCCTAGCCCCCTGAAACCGCAGTCAACCTCCACGCTGGCCCCACCACTGCGTCATTGCCTCTGCCACCACCAGCTCGGACCAGCACACCCTCCGATAGCTCCGACGAACCCCCAGCGAGACCCAGCGCCCCTCCCCTTTACACCACCGTAAGTTTTGTTTTTCTTTTTATTTTTGTTTATTTTAAATAATCAGTTTTCTTATATGTTTAGCAAATAAAATAAATAGATTTTTATAAAAGAAAAGTTTTGATTTTTATTTAGAAAAGTTTTGATTTTTATTTAGAAAAGTTTTGATTTTTATTTAGAAATGTATAGGATTTTTTATTGTTTAAAAAGGGATGATCTAAAAGAAAAATATAATCTTTGTATGAAATGATGTAAAAGAAGAGTAGTGATTTTTATTTATCCATATAGCGAAGTAAAAATTCGATTTTTCAATATTGAATAGTGAAGTAAAAATTCGATTTTTATATATTGAATAGCATAGTAAAAATTCGATTTTTCAATATTGAATAGTGAAGTAAAAATACGATTTTTATATATTGAATAACGTAGTAAAAATTCGATTTTTCTATATTGAATAACATAGTAAAAATTCGATTTTTCTATATTGAATAGCGAAGTAAAAATTCGATTTTTATGTATTGAATAACGTAGTAAAAATTCGATTTTTATACATTGAATAGCGAAGTGAAAATTCGATCTTTATATATGTAGTGAATAAGGGCAACGAAAGTGAAGAAAGGCGAGAACGACGAAGATTTCTACATAAGAAGAGTCGTGGGATCGGATAGCTATCTGTGAGAACTTCTCACTCTTCAATTTCTTTTTCTAGTTATATAAATACTAGGATGCAGACGGTGCTTAGCAGCACCCGACACCCGTCATCCACAGACCATGGATGGCTTGTTTGTTTAATTGTTTGGTTGTGTAGTTGGTTAGATTATTTGGTCTGAATTGAATTGTTTGGTGAAATGAAATTGATTTGATTGTTGTGTGAATGGCGTGGGCCTTCACTAGACCGGGGATAAGGCTAGGCCTTGTCCCGTTTCTAGTATCGTGCCGTTATGCCGCCGAAATTTTCTAAAAATAAGTTAGAAAAATAAAGATAACATTTTATTTAATAAATGAACCGAATAGAAAATTCATAGGTTGAATAAAATAGTTTGATCGTTAAAAATATAATTTTTAACGTGAATGTGAATAAATAAATATTCATTTACAAACCGGACGGTTTGTTTATGTACACCTATTTGAAGGACATTGATTGGGACGATAAATTTTACACATCGCCCAACTGCACAAATAAAAATCTGTGTTTGATTGCTTGAAACCCCACACGGGTATTGGGATGATATTTGACGTACACTAATCCCGATTGTTTAGTTGTATGTCGATCGATTGATTGACAGGCTGTTATAAGCGTTGAATATTTATATTTGATGCTTATACAGTGTAGAATGCACTTTGGATAATGGTTGATTGTTCATCGTTGTTGATATATACATGTGTTGTAGAAAATCCATATAATTAACATTATATGGTAATTGATTGGGCCTCATTCCAGTTTTAAAATAGAAATATTTTAAAAAGAAATATTTGAAATAGAATATTTGAAAATAGGAATATATGAAGCCGTATTGATAAGATTGACGCCATTTTGACGTGAACGATATTTATATCGATTTTATTCATTTTATAATGAATATCGAAAGTGATTTCAAAATCTGATATTTTGAAAAGAATTGAATATAAATATTTTGAAAAGAATTGAATATGAATATTTTGAAAAGAATTGAATATAAATAAATTCGAATTGAAATTGAATATAAACGAATTCGAATTGAAATTGAATAGAAATGAATTCGAATTGAAATTGAATTGAATTGAAAACGAATTGAAATTGAATTAGAAATGAATTCGAATTGAAATTGAATAGAAGTGAATTCGAATTGAAAGTGAATAGAAATGAATTCAAATTAAATTGAATAGAAGTGAATTCGAATTGAAAGTGAATAGAAATGAATTCAAATTGAAATTGAATAGAAATGAATTCGAATTGTAATTGAAATTGAATTGAATTGAAAACGAACAGAAATTGAATTAGAAATCAATTTGAATTAAATCAGTTCGAAATGAAATGAAAATGAATTTATGTTGGAAAATTCGATTTTGATTTGAAGTTGAAATAGAAGTTGAAATCATTTTGAAAACGAATTTAAAACGATTTGTAAAATACGTTTTAAAAGGAAATCGACGAAGTATATATTATATATATATATATATATATATATATGATATAATGGCCTGAATAGAACGCGCCGCGCCGTGGCAGTTCGCGAATTTCGACCATTGACTTCGAACGGATATTACGGGAGATCCGACCGTCGGATTCTCCTAAAACCGGAACCGTTGGGTTCGTCTCAAAAAGAGCTTTCTAACGAATGTGATAAATTAGAAATCTAACGGTTGGATTTGGAATTATGTCCAAATCAAATTTGAAAAAGGTCGTTATACGTGCAGTTCGATGGCCATTGGTGGAAATCGACTGTACGGGCCTTGATAAAATTATTAAAAATAGTAATAATTTGTGTAAAATCATAAGAAATGATTTAGAAAGAATTGGGGTGAAAAACTCCATATTTGAAAAGATAAAAATAGATTTTTATCGAAATGAACTAGTTTTGAACTAGAATTATAATTCTATTTATTTTTAAATAAATAAATTGAATTTGAAATGGTTTTGAAAATAACCAGAATTTCCAATGATTGCATTGGAATGGATTTGAATCGAAATTGCCTTCGGAATATTTCGATGTTGGATTTCGTGACTATACAGATGTTGTTATGGAAATTTGAAAGATATAGATATATATCGTTATTTCCAATACGATATTTGTTGGTCGTAGAATTTGATATTGAATATAAGCCGGGATATTTTCTATTCAGAGCCTTGTATTTAATATCAAATGTGATTTGGGTTTGTCGTGAAGGGTGTCTTGACTAACACTGCTCTTGAACCCAGTTGAGAAAAGATTAAATCTTTTTATTTAGATTTAATGAAGTGTACCAATTAAATAATATTTATTTGGAATTGAATTGATATTGATTTTTGGGTTTATCGTGGACAGTGTTTTAAATAACACTCGTTCTTTAACCCGATAATTAATGGAATGTGATTTTGGGTTTATCGTGAACCGTGTTTTAAACGACACTGATTCTTTCACCCAGTTAAAGATTAAAACTAAGTGGAGTTTTAATGAATCTTTAAATAGATTGAAAAGATCGAGAATGGAGTATCACCAGTTTTACTCCAAGCGATAGTTAAATCTTTAATTAGATTTGAACGTGAAATGGTAATTGAATTTACCGATAACACTGTGGTGTTAGATATGAAGTATTACCAGGTTTACTTCATGGGATGAATAGGTTGGGATTGGGAAATAAAATAAATGATTACTTCGGTGTGGTTCGCTAATCCTGACTAGTTTGAATTGATATTCAAAGGAGATTAAAGAATAAATTTAAAGAATTTATCTTGGATAAAATTAATGGGAACTTTTCCCAAAGTATAGGAATATTTGAATAAAAGAATATTATGAATTGGAATGAGGCGTATGTTGTGTTTGTGTAACACTTTTATAATATATACGCGAGTTATTCAGAAAGACCGGGTTTATCCCATTCTGAATAACTGATTCGACGTGGTGTCGAAGATGAAGACGGTGGTCGAAGACCAGAAGTCTTCACATCGTTTGGATAATTACTGATGATCTTGATTGGGCTGTACACCCAAGAAGATGGAAACAGTTGGTGATCGTCCAGACGTACTTGGAGATCGATGGATAAGCGGGGTACTAGGTGCCTCCGGTTTCGTTCAGACCCAGAACGAATTTGTAAATGGACTGTGTGTCTGACATTGGATTTTAGTCCGTGTGATTGATTTCTATTAAATATATGTCTGTTTGGCGGCGGAGAATTTATTCTCTTGCTTAACGCCCTTCTCTGAGACATACGAGCTCAGGGGTTATATATTGATGGATATCAAACGCATGGAGTGATTTGCCTGTGTGGCATGCCTAAGTGGCAATTGATCGAGGCTTCTGTTGAAATGCAAAGTCTTGTGGTGATGATCAAAGCACAGCCTGTGTGGCACAGCTTTATGTAACGTGAATTCGCGAGCCTCGCACCCCGGTTGTGAACCAAAAACGGGAGAAGGTCCTCAGGGAGGGCATGCGTTTCTTTCTAGCTAGGGTGGTGTCAGTGACCTACCAGCCCTGACATTTATATACTTTTCACCTGTGTGGTTGTTGTTGTTGCGAGGCGCCTCGGTTATATCGGTTTCGGCCGATGCATTCTGGTCGGCAGACGAACCAGACTTACGCCCCAAAGGGCGGGGAAACGTAGTGTTCAGGATTTAAGTTTAATCCACATCGGTGGACCGGCCCTGTCGCTCCAAGGGCCCACCTGAGTCTGGGTCCTGAGGCTCGGGCTAGAGAGTCTCGAATCGGTTGAGGACTATCTTTTGCCTCGGTTCATAGATGGAAATCCAATTTCCAAATACGTGACATTTGCGGTTTTAATTGTAGAACTAGTATGGCGACATGATATATGGTACCCATGCCGCCTATGATTGATATTTATGATTGAAATTGTTTTAAACACTATACACTTATTATAGTATCAAATGATTTGTTTTAAACGTATCAAGCATTCTTTGGCTGTTATAAGGGAAAACCCTATCACCCGGCTTGCGTTGCATTGTGTGATAGGACCTGGGTCTTATAACAGCTTCATTTTTCTTTATTTAGCATTGCGCCGTTTGTTTTATGCACTGGTATTCTTGGGAGGAAACCCGTTCCGTGTTATACGGCGTGGTCCCTTGATTTACCTAACTTTAAAAATAAAGATTATTAACTATTTTAGTTCTCACACCAGTCCCATGACTGACCTGGAGTTTATTGTTTTAACCTAAACTCTGGGTGCCCCTATTTTGACACGGGCAGCTAGTAGTTTCGGTTTTGCAGATTTATATTCACAGGATCCTGGTTTACAGCTGGAACGATATCCGAAAAGCTTTGTATCCATATATCAACTTCTAGTTGTGTATTGTATTATTTTCCACTGCGATGTATTTAAATGTAATTTAAATCTCTGATATTTCTGTGTAATATTTATTTGTTTATACTCTGTATATTCTTGTAATCTGATGCATTGATGTGATATACAGTGAAATGTTCTTTTGTATGCGTTCTATTTTGTCATGTTCTCAAACGATAGGGCGTTTCGAACGGTCTGGGTTGGTTTAGTGACTGGTTCGGACCGAGCGAAATTCCTTTTCGTTTCATTTTGGTATCAGAGCTTTGGTTTACAAAGCAGAGAACAAGGCACATTAGAACCATACGAAAGAATTCATCAGATATTGGATTAGTAATATCCGATTAGAATGACTCATTAGAGATAGGATCAGTAGTATCCTAGAACGAGTGTGAAGAGTATATTTTTAAAGTGAAAACAAATTTTGTTTTGAAAATTTAAATCAATTATTCGTATTTGATTATTTATTTGTATTGATTTGGACAGTCCAGTATATAAAGATTTTGCATATACGCCTTGCAAACGTGTATTTGAAGTTTTAATATACTGGATAGATATAGAATCACACTCTAGTCGCCCGGAGATAGTTCTAATGATTGAAGCTTCATCATCAGAATTAGTGTTCGAGTGTCGAAGGTGTGATATTTATATATTTCCTATTGACTGGTGTGAGAACCAAAATTAGATAGGGCCTATTGTTGTGATTTGGCATCAAAAATGTGATTTTTGACTATATAGCAAAATTATGAGTTTGAAACGTTAATCCACTAATTGATTGATGTTTGTGTTGTTTGTTTATTTGTTTGATAATTTTGAACCATTATGCCTAATTAAATCAAATATTGAATTGTATTGAAAATTGGTCGCATTTGCTTGCATATATATGTACTTACATTGAACAGGTCATAGCAAGGAGGCTAGAGCAGAGAATAAAATTTGTTTGCCCGACAAATAGGTACATGTTTACTACATAATTTACTGTTTTGTTTGGGTGATGATGATTTTATGAGCCTATTGGCTAGCCGCTTGGCTTTTTCTTTTTCTTTTTGAGATCAGAAGGCCTATATGGCAATTTCGGGATTTTCCCGTGGCTCCCGGTGTAGGGGAGGTTATGGCGAAATTTTTCGAAAATTTAGGGTGTTAGCCAAATTTTTGAAAATTTGGAAATTCTCAGAAACTGAAAGGTTGGAGAATGGAGGCCAGAATGAACATAGAGTTGATTAATCAAACCACTTTCGACTTTGTTCCTTTTCGGGGACGGAAAGTTTTAAGTGGGGGAGATTGTAATAACCCGGAAATCTAGGCCAGTTTAAAATTTTTATTTTGGCAATTTTAGCGAATTTTGATTATTTAAAATGAATTATTATAAATAAAAACGACAAGAAATTTATTTTGAATGGAATTCGAACGTATATATTTATACGCGTCGTCGTTAGAATATATAATATTTATATATAATTATAAATAGAATTGAAAATGGCGCGGTAGTTCGATAATTCGATTTCAAACTTCAATTGAATGTACCGGGTGCAAAACAATCCGGATTTTAGTAAAACCAAAAATAGTAGAATATATTTGATGATATCTTTCCAATGAATCCGAAAAATCGAAATTTCATAGCGGGGATCAAAATATATGTCCTGTTGAAAATTCTGAATAGTCGCTATGGAATTCAGGCCCTTAAAAATGGAAATTTTGCAAACGGCCTCGGATTTCGACGAAACCACTATTGTTGGGTCCGTGATGTAAAGTTATTGCTAGATTCCAAATTTCATAATTTTTCGATTCAATATGTGAGCGTGGCAAAGGAAAACATGTTTGACCAGTTTTAGTTGATTTTAATCGAGTGGAAAATGGCCATTTTTCTAACGGTCTCGGAATTCGACGAAACTAGTTTTGTTAGGACCGTATCTTCAATACGAAGTTAGAAAATATTTTTCGGGAATTTTTCGAGTTAGTATGTGACCCCGGTAAATTAAAATGTGCGTTCAAATTGAATATATACTGATTTATATTTTAATTTAAATCGAAACTGATCGAAACGGTCGAATCAGTCTGCGATACATATCCCATTGTGTTCGAAATGGGGGTAAAACGCTAGGGACGACAGTCAGTGGGTTCGATTTCGACTTCGAAATAAAAGGTTGCTTTCTAGAATTTAAAATTGAATAAAATATAATTATATTAATATAATCCTTACCCCTCCCCTTCTCTCTTCAGTCAAAGTCAAAAAGAAAAAAAAACGCTCAGCTAAACCCGTCGATCCCTCCCCTTAACCCTAGCGCCGCCGCCATCAGGCGCTCCGCCAGCCGCCCCATCGGCCTCCAAGGACGCCGCCTTCCTCTCCTCTTCTTCCTCCTCTCCTCGTTCAATTCCCCCCCCCCCCCCAAATCCTCATCCGCCCAAACCACGCCACCAGTCGCCGTGGCCCACCACACCCCACCTGGGCGCCGCCCCCATCTCCGACATACCCTCCGACCTCCTATCCCCTTCCCCGTTCTCCTCCATCTCCCACGAGGAGACCCCGACGCCCTAGCCCCCTGAAACCGCAGTCAACCTCCACGCTGGCCCCACCACTGCGTCATTGCCTCTGCCACCACCAGCTCGGACCAGCACACCCTCCGACAGCTCCGACGAACCCCCAGCGAGACCCAGCGCCCCTCCCCTTTACACCACCGTAAGTTTTGTTTTTCTTTTTATTTTTGTTTATTTTAAATAATCAGTTTTCTTATATGTTTAGCAAATAAAATAAATAGATTTTTGTAAAAGAAAAGTTTTGATTTTTATTAAGAAAAGTTTTGATTTTTATTTAGAAAAGTTTTGATTTTTATTTAGAAATGTATAGGATTTTTTATTGTTTAAAAAGGGATGATCTAAAAGAAAAATATAATCTTTGTATGAAATGATGTAAAAGAAGAGTAGTGATTTTTATTTATCCATATAGCGAAGTAAAAATTCGATTTTTTAATATTGAATAGTGAAGTAAAAATTCGATTTTTATATATTGAATAGCGTAGTAAAAATTCGATTTTTCAATATTGAATAGTGAAGTAAAAATACGATTTTTATATATTGAATAATGTAGTAAAAATTCGATTTTTCTATATTGAATAGCATAGTAAAAATTCGATTTTTCTATATTGAATAGCGAAGTAAAAATTCGATTTTTATATATTGAATAACGTAGTAAAAATTCGATTTTTATACATTGAATAGCGAAGTGAAAATTCGATCTTTATATATGTAGTGAATAAGGGCAACGAAAGTGAAGAAAGGCGAGAACGACGAAGATTTCTACATAAGAAGAGTCGTGGGATCGGATAGCTATCTGTGAGAACTTCTCACTCTTCAATTTCTTTTTCTAGTTATATAAATACTAGGATGCAGACGGTGCTTAGCAGCACCCGACACCCGTCATCCACAGACCATGGATGACTTGTTTGTTTAATTGTTTGGTTGTGTAGTTGGTTAGATTATTTGGTCTGAATTGAATTGTTTAGTGAAATGAAATTGATTTGATTGTTGTGTGAATGGCGTGGGCCTTCACTAGACCGGGGATAAGGCTAGGCCTTGTCCCGTTTCTAGTATCGTGCCGTTATGCCACCGAAATTTTCTAAAAATAAGTTAGAAAAATAAAGATAACATTTTATTTAATAAATGAACCGAATAGAAAATTCATAGGTTGAATAAAATAGTTTGATCGTTAAAAATATAATTTTTAACGTGAATGTGAATAAATAAATATTCATTTACAAACCGGACGGTTTGTTTATGTACACCTATTTGAAGGACATTGATTGGGACGATAAATTTTACAAATCGCCCAACTGCACAAATAAAAATCTGTGTTTGATTGCTTGAAACCCCACACGGGTATTGGGATGATATTTGACGTACACTAATCCCGATTGTTTAGTTGTACGTCGATCGATTGATTGACAGGCTGTTATAAGCGTTGAATATTTATATTTGATGCTTATACAGTGTAGAATGCACTTTGGATAATGGTTGATTGTTCATCGTTGTTGATATATACATGTGTTGTAGAAAATCCATATAATTAACATTATATGGTAATTGATTGGGCCTCATTCCAGTTTTAAAATAGAAATATTTGAAAAAGAAATATTTGAAATAGAATATTTGAAAATAGGAATATATGTAGCCGTATTGATTAGATTGACGCCATTTTGACGTGAACGATATTTATATCGATTTTATTCATTTTATAATGAATATTGAAAGTGATTTCAAAATCTGATATTTTGAAAAGAATTGAATATAAATATTTTGAAAAGAATTGAATATGAATATTTTGAAAAGAATTGAATATAAATAAATTCGAATTGAAATTGAAAATAAACGAATTCGAATTGAAATTGAATAGAAAGGAATTCGAATTGAATTGAAAACGAATTGAAATTGAATTAGAAATGAATTCGAATTGAAATTGAATAGAAGTGAATTCGAATTGAAAGTGAATAGAAATTAATTCAAATTAAATTGAATAGAAGTGAATTCGAATTGAAAGTGAATAGAAATGAATTCAAACTGAAAATGAATAGAAATGAATTCGAATTGAAATTGAAATTGAATTGAATTGAAAACGAACAGAAATTGAATTAGAAATCAATTTGAATTAAATCAGTTCGAAATGATATGAAAATGAATTTATGTTGGAAAATTCGATTTTGATTTGAAGTTGAAATAGAAGTTGAAATCATTTTGAAAACGAATTTAAAACGATTTATAAAATACGTTTTAAAAGGAAATCGACGAAGTATATATTATATATATATATAATATAACGGCTTGAACAGAACGCGCCGCGCCGTGGCAGTTCGCGAATTTCGACCATTGACTTCGAACGGATATTACGGGAGATCCGACCGTCGGATTCTCCTAAAACCGGAACCGTTGGGTTCGTATCGAAAAGAACTTTCTAACGAATGTGATAAATTAGAAATCTAACGGTTGGATTTGGAATTATGTCCAAATCAAATTTGAAAAAGGTCGCTATACGTGCAGTTCGATGGCCATTGGTGGAAATCGACTGTACGGGCCTTGATAAAATTATTAAAAATAGTAATAATTTGTGTAAAATAATAAGAAATGATTTAGAAAGAATTGGGGTGAAAAACTCCATATTTGAAAAGATAAAAATAGATTTTTATCGAAATGAACTAGTTTTCAACTAGAATTATAATTCTATTTATTTTTAAATAAATAAATTGAATTTGAAATGGTTTTGAAAATAACCAGAATTTCCAATGATTGCATTGGAATGGATTTGAATCGAAATTGCCTTCGGAATATTTCGATGTTGGATTTCGTGACTATACAGATGTTGTTATGGAAATTTGAAAGATATAGATATATATCGTTATTTCCAATACGATATTTGTTGGTCGTAGAATTTGATATTGAATATAAGCCGGGATATTTTCTATTCAGAGCCTTGTATTTAATATCAAATGTGATTTGGGTTTGTCGTGAAGGGTGTCTTGACTAACACTGCTCTTGAACCCAGTTGAGAAAAGATTAAATCTTTTTATTTAGATTTAATGAAGTGTACCAATTAAATAATATTTAATTGGAATTGAATTGATATTGATTTTTGGGTTTATCGTGGACAGTGTTTTAAATAACACTCGTTCTTTAACCCGATAATTAATGGAATGTGATTTTGGGTTTATCGTGAACCGTGTTTTAAACGACACTGATTCTTTCGCCCAGTTAAAGATTAAAACTAAGTGGAGTTTTAATGAATCTTTAAATAGATTGAAAAGATCGAGAATGGAGTATCACCAGTTTTACTCCAAGCGATAGTTAAATCTTTAATTAGATTTGAATGTGAAATGGTAATTGAATTTACCGATAACACTGTGGTGTTAGATATGAAGTATTACCAGGTTTACTTCATGGGATGAATAGGTTGGGATTGGGAAATAAAATAAATGATTACTTCGGTGTGGTTCGCTAATCCCGACTAGTTTGAATTGATATTCAAAGGAGATTAAAGAATAAATTTAAAGAATTTATCTTGGATAAAATTAATGGGAACTTTTGCCAAAGTATAGGAATATTTGAATAAAAGAATATTCTGAATTGGAATGAGGCGTATGTTGTGTTTGTGTAACACTTTTATAATATATACGCGAGTTATTCAGAAAGACCGGGTTTATCCCATTCTGAATAATTGATTCGACGTGGTGTCGAAGATGAAAACGGTGGTCGAAGACCAGAAGTCTTCACGTCGTTTGGATAATTATTGATGATCTTGATTGGGCTGTACACCCAAGAAGATGGAAACAGTTGGTGATCGTCCAGACGTACTTGGAGATCGATGGATATGCGGGGTACTAGGTGCCTCCGGTTTCGTTCAGACCCAGAACGAACTTGTAAATGGACTGTGTGTTTGACATTGGATTTTAGTCCATGTGATTGATTTCTATTAAATATATGTCTGTTTGGCGGCGGAGAATTTATTCTCTTGCTTAACGCCCTTCTCTGAGACGTACGAGCTCAGGGGTTATATATTGATGGATATCAAACGCATGGAGTGATTTGCCTGTGTGGCATGCCTAAGTGGCAATTGATCGAGGCTTCTGTTGAAAAGCAAAGTCTTGTGGTGATGATCAAAGCACAGCCTGTGTGGCACAGCTTTGTGTAACGTGAATTCGCGAGCCTCGCACCCCGGTTGTGAACCAAAAATGGGAGAAGGACCTCAGGGAGGGCATGCGTTTCTTTCTAGCTAGGGTGGTGTCAGTGACCTACCAGCCCTGACATTTATATACTTTTCACCTGTGTGGTTGTTGCTGTTGCGAGGCGCCTCGGTTGTATCGGTTTCGGCCGATGCATTCTGGTCGGCAGACGGACCAGACTTACGCCCCAAAGGGCGGGGAAACGCAGTGTTCAGGATTTAAGTTTAATCCACATCGGTGGATCGGCCCTGTCGCTCCAAGGGCCCACCTGAGTCTGGGTCCTGAGGCTCGGGCTAGAGAGTCTCGAATCGGTTGAGGACTATCTTTTGCCTCGGTTCATAGATGGAAATCCAATTTCCAAATATGTGACATTTGCGGTTTTAATTGTAGAACTAGTATGGCGACATGATATATGGTACCCATGCCGCCTATGATTGATATTTATGATTGAAATTGTTTTAAACACTATACACTTATTATAGTATCAAATGATTTGTTTTAAACGTATCAAGCATTCTTTGGCTGTTATAAGGGAAAACCCTATCCCCCGGCTTGCGTTGCATTGTGTGATAGGACCTGGGTCTTATAACAGCTTCATTTTTCTTTATTTAGCATTGCGCCGTTTGTTTTATGCACTGGTATTCTTGGGAGGAAACCCGTTCCGTGTTATACGGCGTGGTCCCTTGATTTACCTAATTTTAAAAATAAAGATTATTAACTATTTTAGTTCTCACACCAGTCCCATGACTGACCTGGAGTTTATTGTTTTAACCTAAACTCTGGGTGCCCCTATTTTGACACGGGCAGCTAGTAGTTTCGGTTTTGCAGATTTATATTCACAGGATCCTGGTTTACAGCTGGAACGATATCCGGAAAGCTTTGTATCTGTATATCTACTTCTAGTTGTGTATTGTATTATTTTCCACTGCGATGTATTTAAATGTAATTTAAATCTCTGATATTTCTGTGTAATATTTATTTGTTTATACTCTGTATATTCTTGTAATCTGATGCATTGATGTGATATACAGTGAAATGTTCTTTTGTATGCGTTCTATTTTGTCATGTTCTCAAACGATAGGGCGTTTCGAACGGTCTGGGTCGGTTTAGTGACTGGTTCGGACCGAGCGAAATTCCTTTTCGTCACATTCCCCCTTTCATTGATCGATGCAACCAGCAGGAGGTTGCCGCAACTCCCTGCTTTCACCCCAGCTCACCTCACAGGATCGACAGTCTTTATTACCGTTGAACTCGAGACCCTCTTGCAACCTATAGGACTTGCCGCATAAACCCTACCCAGCAGCAGTTCAAAACCCCAGTAGCCAAGTGACCTTCGAACTCTGACCTTTCTCCTTCTTGAATTAACACATCGCGATTCCCTCTTCTGCCACGAACAAGCTTCAATCGCCTTCTGCTATCCCTCAAATTGAAGCCGTCGATGAACCCTAGATTAGCATCGAACCATGTCGAACCCGAGGTAGTAGCTCGCGACTTCGAATACCCACGATAACCCTCGCTTTGAACTCCACGTTGTACTTCGACTCGAGCTCGGTCTCCAAGTAGTGCTTCAGGAAAAATCTCGATTCGATTTTGCTGAAGAACTCGAAAAAATGAAAAGGGGAGACCGTGATTTCTGATTTGGGCTTTCGATTTCCTTTCGAGAATGGGGGACTTCGGTTTTTATTTATAACTGGAATGTTGGTTTGGTCTGTGTAACAACCCGTAAAATGCGAGCCAGTTTGAAATTTTTATTCTGGCGATTTTAGCGAATTTTGAATATTTAAAATAGATTATTTTAAATAATATCGACGAGAAATTTATTTTGAATATAATTCGAACGTATATATTATACGCGTCGTCGTTAAAATATAAATATTTATATATAATTATAAATAGAATTGAAAATGGCGCGGTAGTTCGATAATTCGATTTCAAACTTCAATTGAATGTACCGGGTGCAAAACAATCCGGATTTTAGTGAAACCAAAAATAATGGAATCTAATAGTGAATATCTTTCCAACGAATCCGAGAAATTAAAAGTTCGTAGCGGGAAGCAAAAGATATGTCCTGTTGAAAATTCTGAATAGTCGCTATGGAATTCAGGCCCTTAAAAATAGCCATTTTGCAAACGACCTCGGATTTCGACGAAACCAGTTTTGTTGGGTCCGTGATGTCAAGTTATTGCTAGATTCCAAATTTCATAATTTTTCGAATCAATATGTGAGCGTGGCAAAGGAAAACGCGTTTGACCAGTTTCAGTTGATTTTAATCGACTGGAAAATGGCCATTTTTCTAACGGTCTCAGAATTTGACGAAACTAGTTTTGTTAGGACCGTATCGTCAATACGAAGCTAGAAAATATTTTTCTATAATTTTTAGAGTTGGTATGTGGCCTCGGTAATTTGAAATGTGCGTTTAAATTGAATATATAAAGATTTATACTTTAATTTAAATCGAAACTAGTCGAAACGATAGAATTGGCTTACGAAACACATCCCATTGTGTTCGGAATGGGGGTATTTGGCTAGGGGCGATAGTAATTGAGTTTGATTTGGGATTCGTATGTAAATTCTCATTTTAACGAAATAAAATATTATTAAAATTATATTATATAGTTAAATAAGGAGCCAAACCATAGCCCAACCCTCATTCAATAGCCGCCGATATCAAAGGCCAAGAAACTCAGAAATTAAAACCCCAAATTCTCCAAACCTAATTCGAATTAATCCATATCCCCAAAGCAGAAATTAAAGAGCTTTTCACGCTCTTTGAATCAATACCAAGATGAGCAAATTTCGTTGTGAATTTTGCTCGAAATTGCGATTGGAAGTGTCGCCGTTCAGGGCAAGATCTGCGCCGCCGTGGGCCATCGGACGGAGCAACGTGGCGGGCGGAGGTGCGTGGCAGGGGGGCCGTCGCAGTGGCGTGCTCCGATCATCTTCCAGTGACCTGATGGCGCGCGCAAATCGAGTTGAAGGGTTGGAGCATAGGAGCGGGTTTTGTCTGAAGCAAATGAACGAAGAAGAAGACGCACAGTGTAATTCTTTTTACCATGTAATTAAAATTAACAGTGAGCATACATTAGTTAAAATCAGTTTTTTTTATATGAAGCATTGTTTTTAAAGAAGTGATTTTTATTTATATGATTAGCATATAAAGATGAGATTTTTTTTTTATTATATAAAGATAAGATTTTTAAACGGGACAAGATTAAATTTTTATATGTATAGAAAAATTTGATTTTTGTTATAACATAAGAAAGAAAAATTGGATTTTATCATATGATTTTTAGGGATGAAAAAGTCGAATTTTTATAATAGAAAAGATTATATTTCTAACATGAAAAAGAGTATACCTTTCGAAGAAAAATAGAATTTTTATATATTGAACTTCGATAGAAAAATGGAATTTTTATATATTGAACTTCGATAGAAAAATAGAATTTTTATATATTGAACTTCGATAGAAAAATAGAATTTTTATATATTGAATAACATAGTAAAAATTCGATTTTTACTTATGTAGTGAAAGCAGCAACGAAGGTGACAAAAAGGCGAGGACGAAGAAGATTTCTATCAATGAAGTGCCGTGGAGCTAGGATAGCTATAGGTGAGAATTTCTCACCTTTCAATTTCTTTTTCTAGTTATATATATATACTAGGATGCAGACGGTGCTTAGTAGCACCCGACACAAATCGTCCACAGACCATGGACTTGTTTGTTTGGTTGCATAGATTAGTTATATGATTTGATTTGAATTTGGTTGTTTGGTGATTTGGATTGATGTGTGAATGGCGTGGGCCTTCACTAGACCGGGGATAAGGCTAGGCCTCGTCCCGTTTCTAGTATCGTGCCGTTATGCCGCCGAAATTTTCTAAAATAAGTTAGAAAAATAAAAATATCATTGAATAAATGAATTGAATAGAAATTCATAGGTTGAAATAAAATGTTTTATCGTTAAAAATATAATTTTTAACGTGAAGTGAATAAAATAAAATATTCATTTATAAACCGGACGGTTTGGTTATGTACACCTATTTGAATGACATTGATTGGGACGATAAATTTTACACATCGCCCAACAGCACAAATAAAATAGGTGTTTGATTGTTTGAAAACCCCACACGGGTGTTGGGATGAAATATGGATTTCACTCATCCTGATTGATTAAATATGTCGATCGGTTGATTGACAGGCTGTTATAAGCGTTAGATATCTATATTTGATGCTTATACAGTGTAGTGCACTTTGGTTGATGGTTGATTATTTTTCAATGCTATTATACATGTGTTGTATGAAAATCCATATAATTAACATTATATGGTGATTGATTGGGCCTCATTCCAATTTGAAAAATAAAGAATATTATAAAATAAAAGTTCATGTGTTGACAGTACTCATCTATTGAGATTGGTCATGTGTTGAACGAAATATTTTAGTAATAAAATTTGCACCTTTAATATTATAAAATAAAAGTTCGTGTGTTGACAGTACTCATTCATTGAGATTGGTCATGTGTTGAACGAAATATTTTGATAATAACAACTATTCTGAATAAAGAAACATTTGAAATAGAATATTTGAAAATAGAAATATATGAAGCCGTGTTGGTTAGATTGACGCCATTTTGACGTGAACGATATTTATATCGATTTTAAAATGATTTTGAAATAAATTGAATTGAAAACGATTTCGAAATGAATTGAATTGAAAACGATTTCGAAATGAATTGAATTGAAAACGATTTCAAAATGAATTGAATTGAAAACGATTTCGAAATGAATTGAATTGAAAACGATTTCGAAATGAATTGAATTGAAAACGATTTCGAAATGAATTGAATTGAAAACGATTTCGAAATGAATTGAATTGAAAACGATTTCGAAATGAATTGAATTGAAAACGATTTCGAAATGAATTGAATTGAAAACGATTTCGAAATGAATTGAATTGAAAACGAATTCAAATTGAATTGAAAGCGAATTGAATTGAAATTTGAATTGAATAGAAATGAATTTTGAAACGAATTTATAAAGAAGAATTCAATTTTGCTTTGAATTGAAATGGAAGTTGAAATAGGTTTTGAAATGATTTTAAAACTATTTATATAATTCGTTTTAAATAGAAATCGACGAAATATATATTATATATATTATATATATAATATAATGGCCTGAATAGAACGCGCCGCGCCGCGGCAGTTCGTGAATTTCGACCATTTATTTCAAACGGACATTACGGGAGATCCGACCGTCGGATTCTCCTAAAACCGGAACCGTTGGGTTCGTATCGAAAAGAGCTTTCTAACGAATGTGATAAATTAGAAATCTAACGGTTGGATTTGGGATTATGTCCAAATCAAATTGGAAAAAGGTCGCTATACGTGCAGTTCGATGGCCATTGGTGGAAATCGACTGTACGGGCCTTGATAAAATTATTAAAAATAGTAATAATTTGTGAAAAATCATAAGAAATGATTTGTGAAGATTTGGGATGAAAAACTCCATATTTGAAAAGATAAAAATAGATTTTTATCGAAATGAACTAGTTTTGAACTAGAAATATAATTCTATTTATTTTTAAATAAATAAATTGAATTTGAAAAGGGTTTTAAAAATAACCAGAATTTCCAATGATTGCATTGGAGTGGATTTGAATCGAAATTGTCTTCGGAATATTTCGATGTTGGAATTCGTGATTATACGGATGTTGTTACGGAAATTTGAAAGATATATATTTATATCGTTATTTCCAATACGACATTTGTTAGTCGTAGAATTTGATATTGAATATAAGCCGATAAATTTTCTATTCAGAGCCTTGTATTGAATATCGAATGTGATTTGGGTTTGTCGTGAATGGTGTCTTCACTAACACTGTTCTTGAACCCAGTTGAGAAAAGATTAAATCTTTTTTTATTTAGATTTAATGAAGTGTACCAATTAAATGATATTTAATTGGAATTGAATTGGTATTGATTTTTGGGTTTATCGTGAACAGTGTTTTAAATAACACTCGTTCTTTAACCCGATGATTAATGAATGTGATTTTGGGTTTATCGTGAACTGTGTTTTAAATGACACTGATTCTTTAACCCAGTTAACGATTAAAACTAAGTGGAGTTTTAATGAATCTTTAATTAGATTGAAAAGATCGAGAATGGAGTATCACCAGTTTTGCTCCAGGCGATAGTTGAATCTTTAATTAGATTTGAACGTGAAATGGTAATTGAATTTACCGATAACACCGTGGTGTTAGATATGAAGTATAACCAGTTGTACTTCATGGGATGAATAGGTTGGGATTGGGAAATAAAATAAATGATTACTTCGGTGTGGTTCGCTAATCCCGACTAGTTTGAATTGATATTCAAAGGAGATTAAAGAATAAATTTAAAGAATTTATCTTGGATAAAATTAATGGGAACTTTTCCCAAAATTATAGGAATATTTGAATAAAAGAATATTCTGAATTGGAATGAGGCGTATGTTGTGTTTGTGTAACACTTTTATAATATATACGCGAGTTATTCAGAAAGACCGGGTTTATCCCATTCTGAATAACTGATTCGACGTGGTGTCGAAGGTGAAGACGGTGGTCGAAGACCGGAAGTCTTCACGTCGTTTGGGTGATAACTGATGATCTTGATTGGGCTGTACACCCAAGAAGATGGAAACAGTTGGTGATCGTCCAGACGTACTTGGAGATCGATGGATATGCGGGGTACTAGGTGCCTCCGGTTTCGTTCAGACCCAGAACGGACTTGTAAATGGACTGTGTGTCTGACATTGGATTTTAGTCTGTGCGTTTGATTTCTATTAAATATATATCTGTTTGGCGGCGGAGAATTTATTCTCTTGCTTAACGCCCTTCTCTGAGACGTACGAGCTCAGGGGTTATATATTGATGGATATCAAACGCATGGAGTGAATTGCCTGTGTGTCATGCCTAAGTGGCAATTGATCGAGGCTTCTGTTGAAAAGCAAAGTCTTGTGGTGATGATCAAAGCAAGGCCTGTGTGGCGTAGCTTTGTGTAACGTTGATTCACGAGTTTTGCATCCCGGTTGTGAACCAAAAACGGGAGAGGACGTCAGGGAGGGCATGCGTTTCTTTCTAGCTAGAAGTGGCGTCAGTGGTTTTACACGCCCTGACGAGTTTGACTTATGTGGTTGTTGCTGTTGCGAGGCGCCTCGGTTATATCGGTTTCGGCCGATGCATTCTGGTCGGCTGACGGACCAGACTTACACCCCATAGGGTGGGGAGACGTAGTGTTCAGGCATAATAATCCACATCGGTGGACCGGCCCTGAGGATCTAAAGGCTTGCCTGCGCGCTTGCCTGAGGCACGGGCTAGAGCGTCTCGAATCGGTTGAGGACTATCTTTTGCCTCGGTTCATAGACGGAAATCCAATTTCCAAATACGTGACTTTGCGGTTTTATTTGTAAACCTATATATGGCGACATAGTGGCATGGGACGCTCATGCCGCCTATGATTGATACTTATGATTTGAAGTTGTTTTATACACTATGCACTGACTATAGTATCAAATAATCTGTTTTAAACGTATCAAGCATTCTTTGGCTGTTATAAGGGAAAACCCTATCCTCGGCTGCGTTGCATTGTGTGATGGGACCTGGGTCTTATAACAGCTTCATTTTTCTTTATTTAGCATTGCGCTGTTTGTTTTATGCACTGGTATTCTTGGGAGGAAACCCGTTCCGTGTTATACGGCGTGGTCCCTTGATTTACCTAACTTTGAAAATAAAGATAATAACTGTTTTAGTTCTCACACCAGTCCCATGACTGACCTGGAGTTTATTGTTTTAACCTAAACTCTGGGTGCCCTTATTTTCACACGGGCAGCTAGTAGTTTTGGTTTTGCAGATTTATATTCACAGGATCCTGGTTTACAGCTGGAACGATATCCGGAAAGCTTTGTATCCGTATATCTCTTCTAGTTGTGTATTGTATTATTTTTCCGCTGCTATGTATTTAAATGTAATTTAAATCTCTGATATTTCTGTGTAATATTCATTTTTACTCTGTATATTCTTGTAATCTGATGCATTGTTGTAAAATACCGTGAAACGTTCTTCTGTATGCGTTCTGTTTTGTCCTGTTCTCAAACGATAGGGCGTTTCGAACGGCCTGGATCGGTTTAGCGACTGGTTCGGACCGAGCGAAATTCCTGTTCGTCACATTTGGTATCAGAGCTTTGGTTTACAAAGCTTAGAGAACAAGACACATTAGAACCATACGAAAGAATTCATCGGATATTGGATTAGTAATATCCAACGAGGATGACTCGTTAGAGATGGGGTCAGTAGTATCCTAGAACGAGTGTGAAGAGTATATTTTTGAAAATGAAAGCAAATTTTGTTTTGAAAATTTAAATCAACTATTCGTATTTGATTAGTTATTATGTTTGAATTTGGACAGTCCAGTATATATAGACTTTGCGTATACGTCTGATCCACGTGTATTTGAAGTTTTAATATACTGGATAGATATAGAGCCACACTCTAGTCGCCCGGAGACGATTCTGATGATAGTCTAGACATCATCAGAATTGGTATTCGAGTTTCGGAGGTGTGATTTTCTATATATTTCCATTAGACTGGTGTGAGAACCAAAATTAGATAGGGCTAATTGTTGTGATTTGGCATCAAAAACATGATTTTTGACTATGAATCGAAGTTATGAATTTGAAACTCTAATTCACTAATTGATTGATGTTTGTGTTGTTTGTTTAGTTGTTTGATAATTTTGAACCATTATGCCTAATGTGATCGAATAATGAATTGTATTGAAATTTGGTTGCGTTTGCTTGCATATACATATATATCATTGAACAGGTCATAGCAAGGAGGCTAGAGCCAGAGAATAAAATTTGTTTGCCCGACAAATAGGTACATGTTTACTACATAATTTACTGTTTTGTTTGGGTGATGATGATTTTGTGAGCCTATTGGCTAGCCGCTTGGCTTTTTCTTTTTCTTTTTGAGATCTGAAGGACCGGGGAAGCTATTTGAAATTCCCCAATGCTCCCGGTGCAGGGGAGGTTATGGCGAAATTTTTCGAAAATTTAGGGTGTTAGCCAAATTTTTGAAATTTTGAAAATTCTCAGAAACTGAAAAGTTGGAGAATGGAAACCAGATCGAACGTAGAGTTGAATTATCAAACCACTTTCGACTTTGTTCCTTTTCGGGGACGAAAAGTTTTAAGTGGGGGAGATTGTAACAACCCGTAAAATGCGAGCCAGTTTGAAAATTTTATTTTGGCGATTTTAGCGAATTTTGAATATTTAAAATAGATTATTTTAAATAATATCGACGAGAAATTTATTTTGAATATAATTCGAACGTATATATTATACGCGTCGTCGTTAAAATATAAATATTTATATATAATTATAAATAGAATTGAAAATGGCGCGGTAGTTCGATAATTCGATTTCAAACTTCAATTGAATGTACCGGGTGCAAAACAATCCGGATTTTAGTGAAACCAAAAATAATGGAATCTAATAGTGAATATCTTTCCAACGAATCCGAGAAATTAAAAGTTCGTAGCGGGAAGCAAAAGATATGTCCTGTTGAAAATTCTAAATAGTCGCTATGGAATTCAGGCCCTTAAAAATAGCCATTTTGCAAACGACCTCGGATTTCGACGAAACCAGTTTTGTTGGGTCCGTGATGTCAAGTTATTGCTAGATTCCAAATTTCATAATTTTTCGAATCAATATGTGAGCGTGGCAAAGGAAAACGCGTTTGACCAGTTTCAGTTGATTTTAATCGACTGGAAAATGGCCATTTTTCTAACGGTCTCAGAATTTGACGAAACTAGTTTTGTTAGGACCGTATCGTCAATACGAAGCTAGAAAATATTTTTCTATAATTTTTAGAGTTGGTATGTGGCCTCGGTAATTTGAAATGTGCGTTTAAATTGAATATATAAAGATTTATACTTTAATTTAAATCGAAACTAGTCGAAACGATAGAATTGGCTTACGAAACACATCCCATTGTGTTTGGAATGGGGGTATTTGGCTAGGGGCGATAGTAATTGAGTTTGATTTGGGATTCGTATGTAAATTCTCATTTTAACGAAATAAAATATTATTAAAATTATATTATATAGTTAAATAAGGAGCCAAACCCTAGCCCAACCCTCATTCAATAGCCGCCGATATCAAAGGCCAAGAAACTCAGAAATTAAAACCCCAAATTCTCCAAACCTAATTCGAATTAATCCATATCCCCAAAGCAGAAATTAAAGAGCTTTTCACGCTCTTTGAATCAATACCAAGATGAGCAAATTTCGTTGTGAATTTTGCTCGAAATTGCGATTGGAAGTGTCGCCGTTCAGGGCAAGATCTGCGCCGCCGTGGGCCATCGGACGGAGCAACGTGGCGGGCGGAGGTGCGTGGCAGGGGGGCCGTCGCAGTGGCGTGCTCCGATCATCTTCCAGTGACCTGATGGCGCGCGCAAATCGAGTTGGAGGGTTGGAGCATAGGAGCGGGTTTTGTCTGAAGCAAATGAACGAAGAAGAAGACGCATAGTGTAATTCTTTTTACCATGTAATTAAAATTAACAGTGAGCATACATTAGTTAAAATCAGTTTTTTTTATATGAAGCATTGTTTTTAAAGAAGTAATTTTTATTTATATGATTAGCATATAAAGATGAGATTTTTTTTTTATTATATAAAGATAAGATTTTTAAACGGGACAAGATTAAATTTTTATATGTATAGAAAAATTTGATTTTTGTTATAACATAAGAAAGAAAAATTGGATTTTATCATATGATTTTTAGGGATGAAAAAGTCGAATTTTTATAATAGAAAAGATTATATTTCTAACATGAAAAAGATTATACCTTTCGAAGAAAAATAGAATTTTTATATATTGAACTTCGATAGAAAAATGGAATTTTTATATATTGAACTTCGATAGAAACATAGAATTTTTATATATTGAAATTCGATAGAAAAATAGAATTTTTATATATTGAATAACATAGTAAAAATTCGATTTTTACATATGTAGTGAAAGCAGCAACGAAGGTGACAAAAAGGCGAGGACGAAGAAGATTTCTATCAATGAAGTGCCGTGGAGCTAGGATAGCTATAGGTGAGAATTTCTCACCTTTCAATTTCTTTTTCTAGTTATATATATATACTAGGATGCAGACGGTGCTTAGTAGCACCCGACACAAATCGTCCACAGACCATGGACTTGTTTGTTTGGTTGCATAGATTAGTTATATGATTTGATTTGAATTTGGTTGTTTGGTGATTTGGATTGATGTGTGAATGGCGTGGGCCTTCACTAGACCGGGGATAAGGCTAGGCCTCGTCCCATTTCTAGTATCGTGCCGTTATGCCGCCGAAATTTTCTAAAATAAGTTAGAAAAATAAAAATATCATTGAATAAATGAATTGAATAGAAATTCATAGGTTGAAATAAAATGTTTTATCGTTAAAAATATAATTTTTAACGTGAAGTGAATAAAATAAAATATTCATTTATAAACCGGACGGTTTGGTTATGTACACCTATTTGAATGACATTGATTGGGACGATAAATTTTACACATCGCCCAACAGCACAAATAAAATAGGTGTTTGATTGTTTGAAAACCCCACACGGGTGTTGGGATGAAATATGGATTTCACTCATCCTGATTGATTAAATATGTCGATCGGTTGATTGACAGGCTGTTATAAGCGTTAGATATCTATATTTGATGCTTATACAGTGTAGTGCACTTTGGTTGATGGTTGATTATTTTTCAATGCTATTATACATGTGTTGTATGAAAATCCATATAATTAACATTATATGGTGATTGATTGGGCCTCATTCCAATTTGAAAAATAAAGAATATTATAAAATAAAAGTTCATGTGTTGACAGTACTCATCTATTGAGATTGGTCATGTGTTGAACGAAATATTTTAGTAATAAAATTTGCACCTTTAATATTATAAAATAAAAGTTCATGTGTTGACAGTACTCATTCATTGAGATTGGTCATGTGTTGAACGAAATATTTTGATAATAACAACTATTCTGAATAAAGAAACATTTGAAATAGAATATTTGAAAATAGAAATATATGAAGCCGTGTTGGTTAGATTGACGCCATTTTGACGTGAACGATATTTATATCGATTTTAAAACGATTTCGAAATAAATTGAATTGAAAACGATTTCGAAATGAATTGAATTGAAAACGATTTCGAAATGAATTGAATTGAAAACGATTTCGAAATGAATTGAATTGAAAACGATTTCGAAATGAATTGAATTGAAAACGATTTCGAAATGAATTGAATTGAAAACGATTTCGAAATAAATTGAATTGAAAACGATTTCGAAATGAATTGAATTGAAAACGATTTCGAAATGAATTGAATTGAAAACGATTTCGAAATGAATTGAATTGAAAACGATTTCGAAATGAATTGAATTGAAAACGATTTCGAAATGAATTGAATTGAAAACGAATTCAAATTGAATTGAAAGCGAATTGAATTGAAATTTAAATTGAATAGAAATGAATTTTGAAACGAATTTATAAAGAAGAATTCAATTTTGCTTTGAATTGAAATGGAAGTTGAAATAGGTTTTGAAACGATTTTAAAACTATTTATATAATTCGTTTTAAATAGAAATCGACGAAATATATATTATATACATTATATATATAATATAATGGCCTGAATAGAACGCGCCGCGCCGCGGCAGTTCGTGAATTTCGACCATTTATTTCAAATGGACATTACGGGAGATCCGACCGTCAGATTCTCCTAAAACCGGAACCGTTGGGTTCGTATCGAAAAGAGCTTTCTAAAGAATGTGATAAATTAGAAATCTAACACTTGGATTTGGGATTATGTCCAAATCAAATTGGAAAAAGGTCGCTATACGTGCAGTTCGATGGCCATTGGTGGAAATCGACTGTACGGGCCTTGATAAAATTATTAAAAATAGTAATAATTTGTGAAAAATCATAAGAAATGATTTGTGAAGATTTGGGATGAAAAACTCCATATTTGAAAAGATAAAAATAGATTTTTATCGAAATGAACTAGTTTTGAACTAGAAATATAATTCTATTTATTTTTAAATAAATAAATTGAATTTGAAAAGGGTTTTAAAAATAACCAGAATTTCCAATGATTGCATTGGAGTGGATTTGAATCGAAATTGTCTTCGGAATATTTCGATGTTGGAATTCGTGATTATACGGATGTTGTTACGGAAATTTGAAAGATATATATTTATATCGTTATTTCCAATACGACATTTGTTAGTCGTAGAATTTGATATTGAATATAAGCCGATAAATTTTCTATTCAGAGCCTTGTATTGAATATCGAATGTGATTTGGGTTTGTCGTGAATGGTGTCTTCACTAACACTGTTCTTGAACCCAGTTGAGAAAAGATTAAATCTTTTTTTATTTAGATTTAATGAAGTGTACCAATTAAATGATATTTAATTGGAATTGAATTGGTATTGATTTTTGGGTTTATCGTGAACAGTGTTTTAAATAACACTCGTTCTTTAACCCGATGATTAATGAATGTGATTTTGGGTTTATCGTGAACTGTGTTTTAAATGACACTGATTCTTTAACCCAGTTAACGATTAAAACTAAGTGGAGTTTTAATGAATCTTTAATTAGATTGAAAAGATCGAGAATGGAGTATCACCAGTTTTGCTCCAGGCGATAGTTGAATCTTTAATTAGATTTGAACGTGAAATGGTAATTGAATTTACCGATAACACCGTGGTGTTAGATATGAAGTATAACCAGTTGTACTTCATGGGATGAATAGGTTGGGATTGGGAAATAAAATAAATGATTACTTCGGTGTGGTTCGCTAATCCCGACTAGTTTGAATTGATATTCAAAGGAGATTAAAGAATAAATTTAAAGAATTTATCTTGGATAAAATTAATGGGAACTTTTCCCAAAAGTATAGGAATATTTGAATAAAAGAATATTCTGAATTGGAATGAGGCGTATGTTGTGTTTGTGTAACACTTTTATAATATATACGCGAGTTATTCAGACAGACCGGGTTTATCCCATTCTGAATAACTGATTCGACGTGGTGTCGAAGGTGAAGACGGTGGTCAAAGACCGGAAGTCTTCACGTCGTTTGGGTGATAACTGATGATCTTGATTGGGCTGTACACCCAAGAAGATGGAAACAGTTGGTGATCGTCCAGACGTACTTGGAGATCGATGGATATGCGGCGTACTAGGTGCCTCCGGTTTCGTTCAGACCCAGAACGGACTTGTAAATGGACTGTGTGTCTGACATTGGATTTTAGTCTGTGCGTCTGATTTCTATTAAATATATATCTGTTTGGCGGCGGAGAATTTATTCTCTTGCTTAACGCCCTTCTCTGAGACGTACGAGCTCAGGGGTTATATATTGATGGATATCAAACGCATGGAGTGAATTGCCTGTGTGGCATGCCTAAGTGGCAATTGATCGAGGCTTCTGTTGAAAAGCAAAGTCTTGTGGTGATGATCAAAGCAAGGCCTGTGTGGCGTAGCTTTGTGTAACGTTGATTCGCGAGTTTCGCACCCCGGTTGTGAACCAAAAACGGGAGAGGACATCAGGGAGGGCATGCGTTTCTTTCTAGCTAGAAGTGGCGTCAGTGGTTTTACACGCCCTGACGAGTTTGACTTATGTGGTTGTTGCTGTTGCGAGGCGCCTCGGTTATATCGGTTTCGGCCGATGCATTCTGGTCGGCTGACGGACCAGACTTACACCCCATAGGGTGGGGAGACATAGTGTTCAGGCATAATAATCCACATCGGTGGACCGGCCATGAGGATCTAAAGGCTTGCCTGCGCGCTTGCCTGAGGCACGGGCTAGAGCGTCTCGAATCGGTTGAGGACTATCTTTTGCCTCGGTTCATAGACGGAAATCCAATTTCCAAATACGTGACTTTGCGGTTTTATTTGTAAACCTATATATGGCGACATAGTGGCATGGGACGCTCATGCCGCCTATGATTGATACTTATGATTTGAAGTTGTTTTATACACTATGCACTGACTATAGTATCAAATAATCTGTTTTAAACGTATCAAGCATTCTTTGGCTGTTATAAGGGAAAACCCTATCCTCGGCTGCGTTGCATTGTGTGATGGGACCTGGGTCTTATAACAGCTTCATTTTTCTTTATTTAGCATTGCGTTGTTTGTTTTATGCACTGGTATTCTTGGGAGGAAACCCGTTCCGTGTTATACGGCGTGGTCCATTGATTTACCTAACTTTGAAAATAAAGATAATAACTGTTTTAGTTCTCACACCAGTCCCATGACTGACCTGGAGTTTATTGTTTTAACCTAAACTCTGGGTGCCCTTATTTTGACACGGGCAGCTAGTAGTTTTGGTTTTGCAGATTTATATTCACAGGATCCTGGTTTACAGCTGGAACGATATCCGGAAAGCTTTGTATCCGTATATCTCTTCTAGTTGTGTATTGTATTATTTTTCCGCTGCTATGTATTTAAATGTAATTTAAATCTCTGATATTTCTGTGTAATATTCATTTTTACTCTGTATATTCTTGTAATCTGATGCATTGTTGTAAAATACCGTGAAACGTTCTTCTGTATGCGTTCTGTTTTGTCCTGTTCTCAAACGATAGGGCGTTTCGAACGGCCTGGATCGGTTTAGCGACTGGTTCGGACCGAAGGAAATTCCTGTTCGTCACAGTCTGTGGTTACAAGGAAGACAACGTTTTGTTTTGATTTTGTGGTAATTAAAGAAACACCGTATGGTTTTGGTGTGTGGTAAAGAAGGAAGCACGGTTCCTTTTTTTCTTCTGCTTGATGTTTTGTTTCAGTCCACAAAACAAATGATATTTTATTTTAATTTAAATTCAAATTAAACCAATATCCTTAATTAAAATACCCATGATGCCGAACTCCTTTTTCTGAACCCAACAACTGTCAATCTTAGTGTAATACCCCTGTTCCAAACACACTGGGATAGGTCACGAAGTCTAATTCGATCATCTAAAGGAGATATTAATTTAAATCAATATAAATTAAATTTCAAACCATTTAAATTCTTCGATAATAAATTAATATTATTTATTGTTTATATTCGAATTATAATTTCCACAGATCATCTAAATTATCTTGATTCAGCTCTAACTTCGAATATATATATGTAACAACCCGAAAATCTGGGCCAGTTTAAAATTTTTATTTTAGCAATTTTAGCGAATTTTGATTATTTAAAATGAATTATTTTAAATAATATCGACGAGAAATTTATTTTGAATATAATTCGAAACGTATATATTTATACGCGTCGTCGTTAGAATATAAATATTTATATATAATTATAAATAGAATTGAAAATGGCGCGGTAGTTCGATAATTCGATTTCAAACTTCAATTGAATGTACCGGGTGCAAAACAATCCGGATTTTAGTGAAACCAAAAACATTAGGATCTGATTGATAATATCTTTCCAACGAATCCGAAAGATCAAAATTTCGTAGCGAGAATCAAAAGATATGTCCAGTTGAAAATTCTGAATAGTCGCTATGGAATTCAGGCCCTTAAAAATGGACATTTTGCAAACGACCTCGGATTTCGACGAAACCACTTTTGTTGGGTCCGCAGTGTCAAGTTATTGCTAGGATTCAAATTTCATAATTTTTCGAATCAATATGTGAGCGTGGCAAAGGAAAACGCGTTTGGCCAGTTTTAGTTGATTTTAATCGACTGGAAAATGGCCATTTTTCTAACGGTCTCAGAATTCGACGAAACTAGTTTTGTTAGGACCGTATCGTCAATACGAAGCTACAAAATATTTTTCGGGAATTTTTCTAGTTAGTATGTGACCCCGGTAATTTGAAATGTACGTTTAAAATTCAATATAGTGATTTAAATGAAAATTCAAAAGGAAACTGATTGTAACGATCGAATCAGCCTACGATACATATCCCATTGTGTTCGGAATGGGGGTAAAATGCTGAGGACGTCAGGCGGTGGGCCTCGTTTCGAGTTCGTATTTAAAGGTCAACCTTTTTTTTTTTTTCTTCGAATTAAATAATTAAATTATAAAATAAAAATAAAAAAATATATATATTATCTCCTTTATATCCCCCCCCCCAGATTCATTTCAGAAACAATAAAGAAAAAAAAAGAGAAAGAAAACCGCCTCGAGGCGTTCGCCGCCGCCGGGATCGCCCAGACACCCACTCTCCTCGCGCCCCTCCTCCTCCTTCCCTTCTCCATCCGCTGACCCCGACATCCAGCCCCAAATCGCCCCTTCCATCCCTGAAATCCCCAAATCGAAGCCGTGGCTTCCTCCCTTCACCGAACCACTGCAAGTCGCCTCCGCCCCTCTTCTTCTTACCCGAGCGCCCACCCTCGAGCCACCCGAAGCCCCTCCGATGGTGGTGAACCCCCCCCCCCTCGAAGTCGGATCGCGACAGAGACCCTTCCCCCCCTTCGAACTGTAAGTATTTATTTTTAATTTATTTTATAAAACCTGATTTTTAATTTATTTTTAAAACTGATTATAAAACATTTTAAAAACTGATTATAAAACATTTTAAAAACTGATTATAAAACATTTTAAAAACTGATTATAAAACATTTTAAAAACTGATTTTAAACCATTTTAAAAACTGATTTTAAACCATTTTAAAAACTGATTTTAAAGCATTTTAAAAACTGATTTTAAAGCATTTTAAAAACTGATTTATAAAGGATTTGATTTTTTACATATCGAATAGTAGAATAAAAATATGATTTTTATATTTTTAAAGTATTAAAAATATGATTTTTATATTTTTAAGGTATTAAAAATATAGTCTTTGCTATATAGGTGATGTCAAAATATGATTTTTGTTTATGTAAAGAGTTGAAAATATAATTTTTACATGATCGGGATATTAAAAATGTCATCTTTATATGTGTAGAAAAATAAAAATGAGATTTTTATAAAGATGAAATCTTTAAATTTGAAAAGGCGAAATCTTTATATAGAAAATAACGTGATAAAAATATAATTTTTATCTATATAACATAGAAGTAAAAATTCGATTTTTATATATTGAACTTTGAAATAAAAATTCGATTTTTATATATTGAACTTCGATAGAAAAATAGAATTTTTGTATATTGAACTTCGAAATAAAATGTGTTTTTTATATATTGAATAACATAGTAAAAATTCGATTTTTATATATATTGAATAGCGAAGTAAAAATGTGATTTTTACGTATGTAGTGAAAGCAGCAACGAAGGTGACAAAAAGGCGAAACGACGAAGACTTCTGCAAAGGAGTGCCGTGGAGCTAGGATAGCTAATCTGTGAGAATTTCTCACCTTTCAAATTTATTTTCTAGTTATATATATATACTAGGATGCAGACGGTGCTTAGTAGCACCCGACACAATCGTCCACAGACCATGGACTTGTTTGTTTGGCTGTTTGGTTATAGATTGTGATATTGGTTTGAATGTGGTTTGTGGTGTGAAAAATCGAATCGATAAATTGGTTAGGATTAGACGTGCGCCGTTATAAGGCGAAGGAGTAAGGCTAGGTTAGACACTTACTCCAAATTTTGTGGTTTGCATAATAAAATTGATATGATTGATGTGAGAATGGCGTGGGCCTTCACTAGACCGGGGATAAGGCTAGGCCTTGTCCCGTTTCTAGTATCGTGCCGTTATGCCGCCGAAATTTTCTAAAATGTGTTAGAAAAATAAAAATATCATTTTATTTAAAGAATGAACTTAATCGAAATTCATATGTTGGAATAAAATGTTTTATCGTTAAAAATATAATTTTTAACGTGAATGTGAATAAATAAATATTCATTTACAAACCAGACGGTTTGTTTATGTACACCTATTTGAAGGACAATGATTGGGTCGATAAATTTTACACATCACCCAACTGCACGAATAAAAATTTGTGTTTGATTGTTTGAAACCCCACACGGGTGTTGGGATGAAATTAGAAGTTCACTCATCCCGATTGATTGAATATGTCGATCGGTTGATTGACAGGCTGTTTTAAGCGTTAGATATCTATATTTGATGCTTATACGGTGTAGTGCACTTTGGTTGATGGTTGATTATTTATCGTTGCTATTATATACATGTGTTGTATGAAAAATCCATATAATTAACTTTATATGGTAATTGATTGGGCCTCATTCCAGTTTTAAAATAGAAATATTTGAAATAGAAATATTCGAAATGGAATATTTGAAAATATCAATATATGAAGTCGTGTTGATAAGATTGACGCCATTTGACGTGAGCGATATTTATATCGATTTCGAAATGAATTGAATTGAAAACGATTTCGAAATGAATTGAATTGAAAACGATTTCGAAATGAATTGAATTGAAAACGATTTCGAAATGAATTGAATTGAAAACGATTTCGAAATGAATTGAATTGAAAACGATTTCGAAATGAATTGAATTGAAAACGATTTCGAAATGAATTGAATTGAAAACGATTTCGAAATGAATTGAATTGAAAACGAATTCAAATGGAATTGAAAGCGAATTGAAATGAATTCAAATTGAATTGAAATTCGAATTGAATAGAAATGAATTTTAAAACGAATTTATAAAGAAGAATTCAATTTTGCTTTGAATTGAAATAGAAGTTGAAATAGAATTTGAAACGAATTTAAAACTATTTATATAATTCGTTTTAAATAGAAATCGGCGATATATATATTATATATATTATATATATAATATAATGGCCTGAATAGAACGCGCCGCGCCGCGGCAGTTCGCGAATTTCGACCATTTATTTCAAATGGATATTGCGGGAGATCCGACCGTCGGATTCTCCTAAAACCGGAACCGTTGGGTTCGTATCGAAAGGAGCTTTCTAACGAATATTAGAAATTTGAAATCTAACGGTTGGATTTGGAATTATGTCCAAATCAAATTCGAAAAAGGTCGCTGTAAGTGCAGTTCGATGGCCATTGATGGAAATCGACTGTACGGGCCTTGATAAAATTATTAAAAATAGTAATAATTTGTATAAAATCATAAGAAATGATTTGTGAAGAATTGGGATGAAAAACTCCCTATTTGAAAAGATAAAAATAGATTTTTATCGAAATGAACTAGTTTTGAACTAGAATTATAATTCTATTTATTTTTAAATAAATAAATTGAATTTGAAAAGGGTTTTGAAAATAACCAAAATTTCCAATGATTGCATTGGAGTGGATTTGAATCGAAATTGTCTTCGGAATATTTCGATGTTGGATTTCGGGATTATACGGATGTTGTTACGGAAATTTGAAAGATATATATTTATATCGTTATTTTCAATACGACATTTGTTAATCGTAGAATTTGATATTGAATATAAGCCGATATATTTTCTATTCAGAGCCTTATATTGAATATCAAATGTGATTTGGGTTTGTCGTGAATGGTGTCTTCACTAACACTGTTCTTGAACCCAGTTGAGAAAAGATTAAATCTTTTTATTTAGATTTAATGAAGTGTACCAATTAAATAATATTTAATTGGAATTGAATTGATATTGATTTTTGGGTTTATCGTGAACAGTGTTTTAAATAACACTTGTTCTTTAACCCGATAATTAATGAATGTGATTTGGGTTTGTCGTGAATGGTGTCTTCACTAACACTGTTCTTGAACCCAGTTGAGAAAAGATTAAATCTTTTTATTTAGATTTAATGAAGTGTACCAATTAAATAATATTTAATTGGAATTGAATTGATATTGATTTTTGGGTTTATCGTGAACAGTGTTTTAAATAACACTTGTTCTTTAACCCGATAATTAATGAATGTGATTTGGGTTTGTCGTGAATGGTGTCTTCACTAACACTGTTCTTGAACCCAGTTGAGAAAAGATTAAATCTTTTTATTTAGATTTAATGAAGTGTACCAATTAAATAATATTTAATTGGAATTGAATTGGTATTGATTTTTGGGTTTATCGTGAACAGTGTTTTAAATAACACTCGTTCTTTAACCCGATAATTAATGAATGTGATTTTGGGTTTATCGTGAACCGTGTTTTAAATGACACTGATTCTTTAACCCAGTTGAAGATTAAAACTAAGTGGAGTTTTAATGAATCTTTAATTAGATTGAAATGATCGAAAATGGAGTATCACCAGTTTTGCTCCAGGCGATAGTTAAATCTTTAATTAGATTTGAACGTGAAATGGTAATTGAATTTACCGATAACACTGTGGTGTTAGATATGAAGTATAACCAGTTTTACTTCATGGGATGAATAGGTTGGGATTGGGAAATTAAAACAAATGATTACTTCGGTAAAGTTCGTTAATCCCGACTAATTCGAATTGATATTCAAAGATAGATTAAAGAATAAATTCAAGGAATTTATCTTTGATAAAATTTATGGGAACCTTTCCCTATGAACGTGAAATTTAGAAACTAACTGTCGGTTAGCCAAGCAGAATGGTTTCCTGGATATTGATCTGATGTTGGTTTCGGCCTTCGGGGTTAATATTTGGGGAATTATTCTCTTGATTAATTTACGGTTAGTGACTAATGAATTGGAATGAGGCGTATGTTGTGTTTGTGTAACACTTTTATAATATATACGCGAGTTATTCGGAAAGACCGGGTTTATCCCATTCTGAATAACTGATACGACGATAAGTCGAAGATGAAGACGATGGTCGAAGACCGGAGGTCTTCACGTCGTTTGGGTGATAACTGATGATCTTGATTGGGCTGTACACCCAAGAAGATGGAAACAGTTGGTGATCGTCCAGACGTACTTGGAGATCGATGGATATGCGGGGTACTAGGTGCTCCCGGTTTCGTTCAGACCCAGAACGGACTTGTAAATGGACTGTGTGTCTGACATCGGATTTCATTCTGTGTGACTGATATCGGTTGCATAGGATGGTTTGCCTGTGTGGCATGCTAAGATGCAAATGATCAAGGCTTCTGTTGAAAAGCAAAGTCTTGTGGTTGGTGATCAAAGCACGGCCTTTGTGGCGTAGCTTTGTGTAACGTTTACTTCGCGAGTTTCACACCCGGTATGAACCAAAAACGGGAGAAAGGACCTCAGGGAGGGCCTACGTTTCTTCCTAGTTAGAAGTGGCGTCAGTGGTTTTACACGCCCTGACGAGTTTGACTTATGTGGTTGTTGCTGTTGCGAGGCGCCTCGGATTGATCGGTCGTTCTCGAACCGATGGAGTCATTTAGTTGGCTCGTTTACGCCCCAAAGGGCGGGGAAACGTAGTGTTCAGGCATTTTAATCCACATCGGTGGACCGGCCCTGTCGCTCCTAGGGTCACTCGAGCTCTGATCCTGAGACTGGGGCTAGGCAGCCTCGAATCGGTTGAGGACTATCTTTTGCCTCGGTTCATAGACGGAAATCCAATTTCCAAATACGTGACTTTGCGGTTTTATTTGTAAACCTATATATGGCGACATGATATATGGTACCCATGCCGCCTATGATTGATACTTATGATTTGAAGTTGTTTTATACACTATGCACTTATAATAGTATCAAATGATTTGTTTTGAACGTATCAAGCATTCTTTGGCTGTTATAAGGGAAAACCCTATCCTCGACTGCGTTGCATTGTGTGATGGGACCTGGGTCTTATAACAGCTTCATTTTTCTTTATTTAGCATTGCGCTGTTTGTTTTATGCACTGGTATTCTTGGGAGAAAACCCGTTCCGTGTTATACGGCGTGGTCCCTTGATTTACCTAATGATTTAAAATAAAGATTAATAACTGTTTTAGTTCTCACACCAGTCACATGACTGACCTGGAGTTTATTGTTTTAACCTAAACTCTGGGTGCCCTTATTTTGACACGGGCAGCTAGTAGTTTTGGTTTTGCAGATTTATATTCACAGGATCCTGGTTTACAGCTGGAACGATATCCGGAAAGCTTTGTATCCGTATATCTCATTCTAGTTGTGTATTGTATTATTTTCCGCTGCTATGTATTTAAATGTAATTTAAATCTCTGATATTTCTGTGTAATATTCATTGTTACTCTGTATATTCTTGTAATCTGATGCATTGTTGTAATATACAATGAAATGTTCTTCTGTATGCGTTCTGTTTTGTCCTGTTCTCAAACGATAGGGCGTTTCGAACGGCCTGGATCAGTTTAGCGACTGGTTCGGACCGAGCGAGATTCTTTGCCGTCACAGTTGGTATCAGAGCTTTGGTTTACAAAGCAGAGAACAAGGCACATTAGAACCATACGAAAGAATTCATCAGATATTGGATTAGTAACATCCAATTAGGATGACTCGTTAGAGATGGGATCAGTAGTATCCTAGAACGAGTGTGAAGAGTAAAATTTTAAAGTGAAAACAAATTTTGTTTTGAAAATTTAAATCAATTATTCGTATTTGATTATTTATTTATATTGATATGGACAATCCAGTATATATAGATTTTGCGTATATGTCTGATCCGCGTGCATTCGAAGTTTTAATATATTGGATAGATATAGAATCACACTCTAGTCGCCCGGAGAAGGTACTGATGATAGCACGTGCATCATCAGTATTTATGTTCGTGTTTCGAAGGTGTGATTTTCTATATATTTCCATTGGACTGGTGTGAGAACCAAAACTAATATAGTTAGAACACTTTGTTGTGAATTGGCATCAAAAACACGATTTTAGTATATGTATCAAAATTATGAATTTGAAACTTTAAATTCACTAATTGATTGATGTTTGGCTTGTTTGTTTATTTGTTTGCTAATTTTTAGCCAATTATGCCTAATTGAATCACATATTGAATTATATTGAAATTTGGTCGCATTTGCTTGCATATACATATATATCCATTGAACAGGTCATAGCAAGGAGGCTAGAGCCAGAGAATAAAATTTGTTTGCCCGACAAATAGGTACATATTTACTACATAATTACTGTTTTGTTTGGGTGATGATGATTTTGTGAGCCTATTGGCTAGCCGCTTGGCTTTTTCTTTTTCTTTTTGAGATCTGAAGGACCGGGGAAGCTATTTGAAATTCCCCGATGCTCCCGGTGCAGGGGAGGTTATGGCGAAATTTTTCGAAAATTTAGGGTGTTAGCCAAATTTTTGAAATTTTGAAAATTCTCAGAAACTAAAGAGTTGGAGAATGGAAGCCTGATCGATCGTAGAGCTGAATAATCAAACCACTTTCGACTTTGTTCCTTTTCGGGGACGAAAAGTTTTAAGTGGGGGAGATTGTAACAACCCGAAAATCTGGGCCAGTTTAAAATTTTTATTTTAGCAATTTTAGCGAATTTTGATTATTTAAAATGAATTATTTTAAATAATATCGACGAGAAATTTATTTTGAATATAATTCGAACGTATATATTTATACGCGTCGTCATTAGAATATAAATATTTATATATAATTATAAATAGAATTGAAAATGGCGCGGTAGTTCGATAATTCGATTTCAAACTTCAATTGAATGTACCGGGTGCAAAACAATCCGGATTTTAGTGAAACCAAAAACATTAGGATCTGATTGATAATATCTTTCCAACGAATCCGAAAGATCAAAATTTCGTAGCGAGAATCAAAAGATATGTCCAGTTGAAAATTCTGAATAGTCGCTATGGAATTCAGGCCCTTAAAAATGGACATTTTGCAAACGACCTCGGATTTCGACGAAACCACTTTTGTTGGGTCCGCAGTGTCAAGTTATTGCTAGGTTTCAAATTTCATAATTTTTCGAATCAATATGTGAGCGTGGCAAAGGAAAACGCGTTTGGCCAGTTTTAGTTGATTTTAATCGACTGGAAAATGGCCATTTTTCTAACGGTCTCAGAATTCGACGAAACTAGTTTTGTTAGGACCGTATCGTCAATACGAAGCTACAAAATATTTTTCGGGAATTTTTCTAGTTAGTATGTGACCCCGGTAATTTGAAATGTACGTTTAAAATTCAATATAGTGATTTAAATGAAAATTCAAAAGGAAACTGATTGTAACGATCGAATCAGCCTACGATACATATCCCATTGTGTTCGGAATGGGGGTAAAATGCTGAGGACGTCAGGCGGTGGGCCTCGTTTCGAGTTCGTATTTAAAGGTCAACCTTTTTTTTTTCTTCGAATTAAATAATTAAATTATAAAATAAAAATAAAAAAATATATATATTATCTCCTTTATATCCCCCCCCCCCCCCAGATTCATTTCAGAAACAATAAAGAAAAAAAAAGAGAAAGAAAACCGCCTCGAGGCGTTCGCCGCCGCCGGGATCGCCCAGACACCCACTCTCCTCGCGCCCCTCCTCCTCCTTCCCTTCTCCATCCGCTGACCCCGACATCCAGCCCCAAATCGCCCCTTCCATCCCTGAAATCCCCAAATCGAAGCCGTGGCTTCCTCCCTTCACCGAACCACTGCAAGTCGCCTCCGCCCCTCTTCTTCTTACCCGAGCGCCCACCCTCGAGCCACCCGAAGCCCCTCCGATGGTGGTGAACCCCCCCCCTCGAAGTCGGATCGCGACAGAGACCCTTCCCCCCCTTCGAACTGTAAGTATTTATTTTTAATTTATTTTATAAAACCTGATTTTTAATTTATTTTTAAAACTGATTATAAAACATTTTAAAAACTGATTATAAAACATTTTAAAAACTGATTATAAAACATTTTAAAAACTGATTATAAAACATTTTAAAAACTGATTATAAAACATTTTAAAAACTGATTTTAAACCATTTTAAAAACTGATTTTAAACCATTTTAAAAACTGATTTTAAAGCATTTTAAAAACTGATTTTAAAGCATTTTAAAAACTGATTTATAAAGGATTTGATTTTTTACATATCGAATAGTAGAATAAAAATATGATTTTTATATTTTTAAAGTATTAAAAATATGATTTTTATATTTTTAAGGTATTAAAAATATAGTCTTTGCTATATAGGTGATGTCAAAATATGATTTTTGTTTATGTAAAGAGTTGAAAATATAATTTTTACATGATCGGGATATTAAAAATGTCATCTTTATATGTGTAGAAAAATAAAAATGAGATTTTTATAAAGATGAAATCTTTAAATTTGAAAAGGCGAAATCTTTATATAGAAAATAACGTGATAAAAATATAATTTTTATCTATATAACATAGAAGTAAAAATTCGATTTTTATATATTGAACTTTGAAATAAAAATTCGATTTTTATATATTGAACTTCGATAGAAAAATAGAATTTTTGTATATTGAACTTCGAAATAAAATGTGTTTTTTATATATTGAATAACATAGTAAAAATTCGATTTTTATATATATTGAATAGCGAAGTAAAAATGTGATTTTTACGTATGTAGTGAAAGCAGCAACGAAGGTGACAAAAAGGCGAAACGACGAAGACTTCTGCAAAGGAGTGCCGTGGAGCTAGGATAGCTAATCTGTGAGAATTTCTCACCTTTCAAATTTATTTTCTAGTTATATATATATACTAGGATGCAGACGGTGCTTAGTAGCACCCGACACAATCGTCCACAGACCATGGACTTGTTTGTTTGGCTGTTTGGTTATAGATTGTGATATTGGTTTGAATGTGGTTTGTGGTGTGAAAAATCGAATCGATAAATTGGTTAGGATTAGACGTGCGCCGTTATAAGGCGAAGGAGTAAGGCTAGGTTAGACACTTACTCCAAATTTTGTGGTTTGCATAATAAAATTGATATGATTGATGTGAGAATGGCGTGGGCCTTCACTAGACCGGGGATAAGGCTAGGCCTTGTCCCGTTTCTAGTATCGTGCCGTTATGCCGCCGAAATTTTCTAAAATGTGTTAGAAAAATAAAAATATCATTTTATTTAAAGAATGAACTTAATCGAAATTCATATGTTGGAATAAAATGTTTTATCGTTAAAAATATAATTTTTAACGTGAATGTGAATAAATAAATATTCATTTACAAACCAGACGGTTTGTTTATGTACACCTATTAGAAGGACAATGATTGGGTCGATAAATTTTACACATCACCCAACTGCACGAATAAAAATTTGTGTTTGATTGTTTGAAACCCCACACGGGTGTTGGGATGAAATTAGAAGTTCACTCATCCCGATTGATTGAATATGTCGATCGGTTGATTGACAGGCTGTTTTAAGCGTTAGATATCTATATTTGATGCTTATACGGTGTAGTGCACTTTGGTTGATGGTTGATTATTTATCGTTGCTATTATATACATGTGTTGTATGAAAAATCCATATAATTAACTTTATATGGTAATTGATTGGGCCTCATTCCAGTTTTAAAATAGAAATATTTGAAATAGAAATATTCGAAATGGAATATTTGAAAATATCAATATATGAAGCCGTGTTGATAAGATTGACGCCATTTTGACGTGAGCGATATTTATATCGATTTCGAAATGAATTGAATTGAAAACGATTTCGAAATGAATTGAATTGAAAACGATTTCGAAATGAATTGAATTGAAAACGATTTCGAAATGAATTGAATTGAAAACGATTTCGAAATGAATTGAATTGAAAACGATTTCGAAATGAATTGAATTGAAAACGATTTCGAAATGAATTGAATTGAAAACGAATTCAAATGGAATTGAAAGCGAATTGAAATGAATTCAAATTGAATTGAAATTCGAATTGAATAGAAATGAATTTTAAAACGAATTTATAAAGAAGAATTCAATTTTGCTTTGAATTGAAATAGAAGTTGAAATAGAATTTGAAACGAATTTAAAACTATTTATATAATTCGTTTTAAATAGAAATCGGCGATATATATATTATATATATTATATATATAATATAATGGCCTGAATAGAACGCGCCGCGCCGCGGCAGTTCGCGAATTTCGACCATTTATTTCAAATGGATATTGCGGGAGATCCGACCGTCGGATTCTCCTAAAACCGGAACCGTTGGGTTCGTATCGAAAGGAGCTTTCTAACGAATATTAGAAATTTGAATTCTAACGGTTGGATTTGGAATTATGTCCAAATCAAATTCGAAAAAGGTCGCTGTAAGTGCAGTTCGATGGCCATTGATGGAAATCGACTGTACGGGCCTTGATAAAATTATTAAAAATAGTAATAATTTGTATAAAATCATAAGAAATGATTTGTGAAGAATTGGGATGAAAAACTCCCTATTTGAAAAGATAAAAATAGATTTTTATCGAAATGAACTAGTTTTGAACTAGAATTATAATTCTATTTATTTTTAAATAAATAAATTGAATTTGAAAAGGGTTTTGAAAATAACCAAAATTTCCAATGATTGCATTGGAGTGGATTTGAATCGAAATTGTCTTCGGAATATTTCGATGTTGGATTTCGGGATTATACGGATGTTGTTACGGAAATTTGAAAGATATATATTTATATCGTTATTTCCAATACGACATTTGTTAATCGTAGAATTTGATATTGAATATAAGCCGATATATTTTCTATTCAGAGCCTTATATTGAATATCAAATGTGATTTGGGTTTGTCGTGAATGGTGTCTTCACTAACACTGTTCTTGAACCCAGTTGAGAAAAGATTAAATCTTTTTATTTAGATTTAATGAAGTGTACCAATTAAATAATATTTAATTGGAATTGAATTGATATTGATTTTTGGGTTTATCGTGAACAGTGTTTTAAATAACACTTGTTCTTTAACCCGATAATTAATGAATGTGATTTGGGTTTGTCGTGAATGGTGTCTTCACTAACACTGTTCTTGAACCCAGTTGAGAAAAGATTAAATCTTTTTATTTAGATTTAATGAAGTGTACCAATTAAATAATATTTAATTGGAATTGAATTGATATTGATTTTTGGGTTTATCGTGAACAGTGTTTTAAATAACACTTGTTCTTTAACCCGATAATTAATGAATGTGATTTGGGTTTGTCGTGAATGGTGTCTTCACTAACACTGTTCTTGAACCCAGTTGAGAAAAGATTAAATCTTTTTATTTAGATTTAATGAAGTGTACCAATTAAATAATATTTAATTGGAATTGAATTGGTATTGATTTTTGGGTTTATCGTGAACAGTGTTTTAAATAACACTCGTTCTTTAACCCGATAATTAATGAATGTGATTTTGGGTTTATCGTGAACCGTGTTTTAAATGACACTGATTCTTTAACCCAGTTGAAGATTAAAACTAAGTGGAGTTTTAATGAATCTTTAATTAGATTGAAATTATCGAAAATGGAGTATCACCAGTTTTGCTCCAGGCGATAGTTAAATCTTTAATTAGATTTGAACGTGAAATGGTAATTGAATTTACCGATAATACTGTGGTGTTAGATATGAAGTATAACCAGTTTTACTTCATGGGATGAATAGGTTGGGATTGGGAAATTAAAACAAATGATTACTTCGGTAAAGTTCGTTAATCCCGACTAATTCGAATTGATATTCAAAGATAGATTAAAGAATAAATTCAAGGAATTTATCTTTGATAAAATTTATGGGAACCTTTCCCTATGAACGTGAAATTTAGAAACTAACTGTCGGTTAGCCAAGCAGAATGGTTTCCTGGATATTGATCTGATGTTGGTTTCGGCCTTCGGGGTTAATATTTGGGGAATTATTCTCTTGATTAATTTACGGTTAGTGACTAATGAATTGGAATGAGGCGTATGTTGTGTTTGTGTAACACTTTTATAATATATACGCGAGTTATTCGGAAAGACCGGGTTTATCCCATTCTGAATAACTGATACGACGATAAGTCGAAGATGAAGACGATGGTCGAAGACCGGAGGTCTTCACGTCGTTTAGGTGATAACTGATGATCTTGATTGGGCTGTACACCCAAGAAGATGGAAACAGTTGGTGATCGTCCAGACGTACTTGGAGATCGATGGATATGCGGGGTACTAGGTGCTCCCGGTTTCGTTCAGACCCAGAACGGACTTGTAAATGGACTGTGTGTCTGACATCGGATTTCATTCTGTGTGACTGATATCGGTTGCATAGGATGGTTTGCCTGTGTGGCATGCTAAGATGCAAATGATCAAGGCTTCTGTTGAAAAGCAAAGTCTTGTGGTTGGTGATCAAAGCACGGCCTTTGTGGCGTAGCTTTGTGTAACGTTTACTTCGCGAGTTTCACACCCGGTATGAACCAAAAACGGGAGAAAGGACCTCAGGGAGGGCCTACGTTTCTTCCTAGTTAGAAGTGGCGTCAGTGGTTTTACACGCCCTGACGAGTTTGACTTATGTGGTTGTTGCTGTTGCGAGGCGCCTCGGATTGATCGGTCGTTCTCGAACCGATGGAGTCATTTAGTTGGCTCGTTTACGCCCCAAAGGGCGGGGAAACGTAGTGTTCAGGCATTTTAATCCACATCGGTGGACCGGCCCTGTCGCTCCTAGGGTCACTCGAGCTCTGATCCTGAGACTGGGGCTAGGCAGCCTCGAATCGGTTGAGGACTATCTTTTGCCTCGGTTCATAGACGGAAATCCAATTTCCAAATACGTGACTTTGCGGTTTTATTTGTAAACCTATATATGGCGACATGATATATGGTACCCATGCCGCCTATGATTGATACTTATGATTTGAAGTTGTTTTATACACTATGCACTTATAATAGTATCAAATGATTTGTTTTGAACGTATCAAGCATTCTTTGGCTGTTATAAGGGAAAACCCTATCCTCGACTGCGTTGCATTGTGTGATGGGACCTGGGTCTTATAACATCTTCATTTTTCTTTATTTAGCATTGCGCTGTTTGTTTTATGCACTGGTATTCTTGGGAGAAAACCCGTTCCGTGTTATACGGCGTGGTCCCTTGATTTACCTAATGATTTAAAATAAAGATTAATAACTGTTTTAGTTCTCACACCAGTCACATGACTGACCTGGAGTTTATTGTTTTAACCTAAACTCTGGGTGCCCTTATTTTGACACGGGCAGCTAGTAGTTTTGGTTTTGCAGATTTATATTCACAGGATCCTGGTTTACAGCTGGAACGATATCCGGAAAGCTTTGTATCCGTATATCTCATTCTAGTTGTGTATTGTATTATTTTCCGCTGCTATGTATTTAAATGTAATTTAAATCTCTGATATTTCTGTGTAATATTCATTGTTACTCTGTATATTCTTGTAATCTGATGCATTGTTGTAATATACAATGAAATGTTCTTCTGTATGCGTTCTGTTTTGTCCTGTTCTCAAACGATAGGGCGTTTCGAACGGCCTGGATCGGTTTAGCGACTGGTTCGGACCGAGCGAAATTCCTTGCCGTCACAATATATTTATTGTTTTCCTATTCGTCAATTTAATATATTCTATTTTAAATCGAAATTGATTATTAAATTAATAACACAATATAAAATTCCATTTATATTATCCCCCCAATATTTAAATCCATATTAAATATTTAAAATTTACCCATAAGGATCCGGGTCATTACAATCTTCCCCACTTAAAATAATTTCGTCCTCGAAATTGCTAAGGTAGAAAAAGTGCTACAAACCCATTAACTTTTCAAAACTTATTTATGTTGTACTCAACATTTCAAACTTCCTTACGTAACTCTCTTTCGAATAAATCCCTATTCGATAACTCCTCCCTTCGAATAACTATATTCGATAATCTCTCTATCTAATAACTAGATTCGAAAACCTTTCTTCGAATAAACTATATTCGATTTACTCTATTCAATTTACTCTTATCAATTAACTCTATTGGATTTAACTCTTTTCGATTAACTCCATCGAATAACTAAATTCGATAACTCCTTCGAATAACCAATATTCTATAACTCACTTCGATTAAACTAATCGATAACTCTTTTCGATTAAACTATAATCGATAACTCATTTCGATTAACAAATAATCGATAACTCCTTCGATTCACTAATAATCGATAACTCCTTCCGAATAACCAATATTCGATTTAACTCCATTCGATTAACTCTAGATCGCAGCGATCACAATGGTTACGCCTGATTCCCTCAGGAAACATCCGACCGCCCTAGGCTATCTACAGCCCTGCGAATTACGCTAGCAGTCGTACGAAATGGCAACTTATCCTGAGTAACTATGTTTAACTAACTCTATCTCAATAACTATATTCGATCAACTTTAATTGAATAACTAACATTCAATTAAACCCTAATTCGATTAACTATGTTCAATTTACCCTATCTAGTTAACTCTTAATTTGAATAACAAATATTCGATAAATTCTAATTGAATAACAAATATTCAATTAACTCTATGGATTAACCCTAACTGGTTAATTCTTACTCTAATCGATTATTTCTAACTCTAATCAACTTCTCCTATTCGAATAACTCCTATTGGATAACGTTTATTCATTTATAAAGATTTACTTTCAGTAACGGTTCTTCACTTTATAAATGTTCTCTTTAATAACGTTACTTCACTTATACAAGTGTTGTGTACCCCTTCTATTTAAAACTATCGGTGTTAAAAACCAATATCTCTTCTCTATATAAGTTCAGACTTATATATTCCATTTATCGAATGATAAATACTTAATTTAATTTATAAACTGTTATTTATAAATTAATCTTTTCTATTTATCTGTTAAAAACAGATTTCCATTTTCTATTCATCTTCTAAATATTCCTTTGATTAAATTCTATTTATTTAACAAATAAATATCTCATTTATAACATTCTATTTATTTACTATAAATAAATATCTCATTTATAACATTCTATTTATTTAACAAATAAATATCTCATTTATAACATTCTATTTATTTAACAAATAAATAAATATTTCCATTGAATCTATTTGTAAATGTTTTACAAATATTCCCTTCCAAATTCTATTTGTAAATGTTTTTACAAATATTTCTCCTTCTATTTGTTTGCACATAACTTCCTTTGTATTTGTGTTACAAATATATTTCATTTATTCACACCCAATTCATATTTCATTCACATTGATTTTACTCAATTTATTCATTTCGATCCATTTAACTTACTTAAGTTAAATTTAATTTCAATCATTCAAATTCACATTAACTATTTGCTAATTAACCGTTTTGCCTATTTCACCCTTTTTATTTGAATATAACTTGTTCAAATATATGTCAACTTAATTATAAACTAATCTAATTATATTTTCAACCCGAGTTATATATTCGATTTCGAATATAAATTCTCAATCTCTTTCACTTATCCAAAAATCCAATTTCGATTCAAATTTCCTTTAACTAATTATTTTCCCATTTAGTTAATTCTATTTAACCATTAAAATATGATTTTTGTCTTAAAAATCATTTCACTTACTTCACTGGAGTTCATATTTATTTTATATCTCCAGTCTGGTTTTTCTAGTGCCAATTCGGGTTTTATTTCCTAAAAATCCTTCTATTTATTTAATTAAACCGTTATGGTTTTATAATGGTTCTGGCGCTGCTTTTCTAAAAATTTGATTTTGATATAACTCAAAATCTATACGATGAAATCCCGATTTTTCTCTTTCATTAGAAAACTATTGTTCAACCGGTCCCGACGATTCTTGTTTCAAAGAATTCCGACTTCAATTGAGTTCTGTATACTAAATTGAAGTTCGAATCGCCTATTTACGAACTGCCGCGTTATGGCGAGCTCGTTTTAATTATATTTATAAATATAAACGTTTTAACTTTGTTTATAATAAATTCAACTCCATTCTGATATATTTTTAATATATATCCAATCCATTTCACATAATATTCCCGATCTACTTCAAATACTCAAATATTATATATTTACAATATTTAAATTCCATTTGAATTTCTTTATTCAAACTCTATATTATTTCCTTCTATTCAATTTCTATTTGAGTTTTCTTCTATTCAAATTCTATTTCAATTCCTTATCTTCAAATTCTATTTGAATTTCTTATCTTCAATTTCTGTTTGAAATCCTTTATTCAATTTCTATTTAAATTCCTTTGTTCAATTTCTATTTGAAATCCTTTGAATTTAAATTCTATTTTAACTCCTTTGAATTCAAATTCTATTTCAAACTTTATATTTTCTTTGAATTCTAATATTCAACCTCCACTTTATATTCTCTTTGAAATTCTATTTAACCAAATTCCATTTGAATTCTAATATTCAAATCTCTATTTGACTTTTCTTTATTCAAATCCATTTGAATTCCTTTGAATTCAAATTCCATTTCAATTTTTCTTATACAATTTCTATTTGAATTTTCTTTATTCAAATCCTATTTAAATCTCTATGTTCAAATTCTATATTTGAATTCCCTTATATTTTACTTCTATTTGAAATCTATATTCCAATTCCCATTTCAAAATTCCTTTGAAGTAATATAAATATATACATATTTTTATATCTATCCCAAATTCAAAACATTTGAATTTTCAAACAACTTGTTTCATTTCAAACAAATTTCCATCAAAACTTTTTCTAAGGCAGCAATTTATCACTTAGAAACTCGAAAATGAACACTGATGATGTTGCGACCATCATTAGAATTATTTCCCAGCTACTGAATGAGTTCAGTGCTTTATTTCTTTCAAAACCCATTTAGAAAAATATTTTCCAAACTCCCAGGATTTTAAATTCTGAATTCTGGTTGGAATTCAATTTCAGTTTATCACATTTGTATATTTGATTTCATATACAAATCCCATTGGTTATATATATAACTATTTCAGTTTTTATAATCTAATTTAATTATAATCCTAACAATCAACTCAACCATTTAAAAACAATATCGTGTCCAATCTCCTGTTAAAGTGTTTATAAACTCCTATAGACATCGTGGCGTCCCACGATTCGACCAAAATTCATAATCCACTCAACAAACTAGTCAACACAATATAAAACAGTTTTTATATCAAATAACAAGTACGCTCTCTCGTATATATATACACTCAACTCATTCTAGGATACTACTAATCCTATCTCTAATGAGCACATTCCAACAAGCCTAGGTATTCGCTCAACCTAAGCTCTGATACCAACTGTAATGACCTGGGTTTTTGGCGACCTTGGTTATCCGATATGCAACACATATCGAACATCCAAGGGTCGTAAATACCGGTCATTAATGAAAGAAATTAGAGGGTGAGAATAGATAAGATAGAAACTTAGAATAGAAGAATAAGAAGAACACAATATCAGAGTAACACGAATCTCACTGCGGAACGAATAAATATATTTCATAACATAACTTTGAAATACAAATCTGTACTTGAATATACATATCATTATCAAAGTACAGCACTTACAACACAGCGGAAATAACTATAGCTATATAATCCTGAAGCCTCCTGCTCCAAGCTCTTCCAGTATATCTGTAAATCCCGACTACTTGACTGCCCATACAAATTTAGGCACCAAAGAGTTTAGGGAAAACAAACAAATAAACTCCGGGTCAGTCATGGGACTGGTGTGAGTAAAACAGTTTAAAACAGTTCAAGCAGGTAATCGATATCTCATAAGACCACGCCGTATAACGGAATGGGTTTTTCCCTTATGAGAATCCAAAATATCTTTATATAAAAAACCTTTTGATATTATAATAATGTCTATCAACACAATATAATAATCATCTAGCAGAAACGCTTTCATCTCACGTTCTACATACATAGTATACAATCAAAACCGCAAGCACGTATTGGGTAATGGATTTCCAACTATGACAAGGTATGGAACCACCTTCCGCTGGTATATCTCTAGAGGAGAATACACCGAGTTCAACAAGAACATCTTGCAACTCAGCCACACATGACCGACCACTCATTTCGCTTGAGTGTATCGAATGTATATCACCAACGGTTGGGATCAGCAACCGTTTCCCGAATGGGACAACATCGACAATAGATTTTTAGAAGTAAATGAAACTCTAGATCAGGTGATTATACACCCTAATAGGTGCGACCTACATAGCCATGCTGCTTGCCCGATTTTTGTCATTTACCGGTTGATGAGGCTAGAAGCTACGCTTTATCATCACACCAGATTCACTTCGAATGTCACATCGTCAAATCCATCAAATCACCGATTGACGTCCTCAACAGTACATTACGTGTTAGCTAAAAGAAGTTTCCTTCTCCGCTTCCACTCTTCGTACGGTTGAAGAAATCAATGTACGTGACCTTTCTGGAAATACTCTGTCAGACATCCATCCATACAAGTCACCCAGGAACAGGATGAATCGAAGGTACTATTTCTATTTATAGAAAAAGTCCTTGCACTCTACTCCGTCTTCGATTTTCTTTATATAATCTGATTCGCACGCTACTGCCAATACGGAGTGGTTCTTCGGATAATAATCCAACCGGTCTCTCCATATTGACAACGATGGTCAAAACTCCGATAGTCTGTGATTTAACTATCGAATAAAAACAAGTGTTTCGATAGTCGATGATTTAACTATCGAATAAAACAAGTGTTCATCCAAACATCCAACAATCACTGAGCCTTTAATTGATATTCCATTAATTAAATCACTTCTCTATTTCTTTATCAATATTTGTTAACCAAATATTTTCAATAACCATATTGACCTGTTACGTTATTTGGAAAACATTTCCGAATATCGCCTTCCTTTATTTTCTAAACTTTAGAAAATATATGATAGTTATAATTGGAAAATATTCCAATTACTTATCTCTTCTCCGATCTCGTTTATTTTCTGTACTTACACTTATTTGGGTCAAAACAGATGTTGTGTAAAACATCGTTACGACAACCCGAATACTTTATTCAATTAACTCTTATTCAACATTGATCTTCGAGCCTGAAATCTTACTATTTATTTGTTAATAATGAAATCAATCAAGTTGGGGTATAATTACCTCTCAGACCTTGACTGAATAACATTTATAACGTCAAAACAGATATGACTACTTACTCGAATAATCAATACCACACAACTACTTCTTCACTTTTAAACACATATCACTTTCCCTTTCTGTTCCTACTAGATTTTATTCTTATACTTCCTTTTTGATTATACTATTCTATTTCTAAGTTCGTTTCCTTATCGACTACTATATATATTGATACGTTGATTTCTAACTATCAAATTATCTTTAAAATATTCTATCTCCTTTAATTCGCTGAAAAATTCGCCATAACCTCCTTTGTACTGGGAGCATCGGGAAAATCCCCAAACTGCCACACAGGCCTTTTCCAATCAAAAAGAAAAAGAAAAGCCAAGCGGCTTGCCGATACGGCGCATAAAATTTCATATATGAATTAAATACGTACATTTTTGTCAGGCATTCTATTTATATACCTTCTAACACTTTATTCCAAACCTGTCTCCTGTATGTCTATACCTGTCCAATCTATTTTAACTATACCAATCGTTTTAACTCAATTTGTTAATTAAATCTGTTAATTAACTTCTTAGTCTAATCCACTTCTATTTATCCAAATCTGTTATCTTCTATTATTCAAATCCTATAATATAAATCACATTTGAATTCTATATTCAAATTCTATATTATAAATCCCATTTGAATTTCTATATTCAAATTCTATAGTTAAACTCCATTTGAATTCTATGCCTTATTTAAACAACGTTTATAACTTCACTTTAAATCCCACATTTATATATTTATAAACAAGTTTATAAATTCGATTCAAATCCCATATTTTCATTTATAAACAAAGTTTATAAATTCAATTCAAATCCCATATCTTCATTTATAAACAAAGTTTATAAATTCGATTCAAATTCCATATTTTCCTTTATAAACGGAGTTTATAAATTCGATTCAAATCCCATATTTTCATTTATAAACAAAGTTTATAAATTCAGTTCAAATCCCATATTTTCCTTTATAAACAGAGTTTATAAATTCAATTCAAATCCCATCTTTTCATTTATAAACAAGGTTTATAAATTCAATTCAAATCCCATATCTTCCTTTATAAACGGAGTTTATAAATTCGATTCAAATCCCATATTTTCATTTATAAACAAAGTTTATAAATTCCATACTTGTTTTATATATTCAAACAAGTTAATATTTTCCCTAGTTCATTAAAAATTCAAATTCTATTTATAAAAATAGAATTCCCTTTTTAAAATCTCAAATACCCTTTTCGATATTTTTATAAATCAATATTCAAGCCCCAGTGATATTTTTAAACAATCAAATCAACCAATTTTCAATCATTTGATTTTTAACACATCATATATGAATATATATGAAATCAAACAAACAAACAGATAATATATATTTTTGAGGAATCCAGTTGGATTCCTCCAACCTGTTTCCTGCATCCACAGACGTTAGTCAACATCGTAATACCCATCCTGCTTCGAGGCAGGATATCGCGGTATAGAAGGTCATCCACTAATCATAGCGTGGGGCGTATAGGGTAATCATCCGCTAATGAAACCGCGGGCATCCGCTAATGAGACTGCGGGAATCCAACCAATCATCAACCCAATATATATATATATATATATATATATAATAGTCCTAAATAACTAATATATTTAAATCAACCAAACAATATTCAAACAAGCACAGACAATTATTTTTAACTATATAAAAAAAAAATCTAAATAAAAGGTGAGATTTACTCACCAGGGCTTTTATTCACCGAATATCCAATTAAATCCCAAACCGTCTCTTTTACAAATCCACTTGACTTGTCTTGACTGATTTTATTTTCCACCTACGATTAATTGATTTTTTTACTTATCGAATAAACGACTATTAATTTTAAATTAACTTCTTGAATAAAAATAATTAAACGTAACTAACTAAATAAATTTATTTAATTACCTTAAATCCATTCTCCCTCTCTTTCCTTGTTCACCATCACACCACTCCTGAAACCATCGAACCCAAACCCACTTTCCTCTTCAAACCCCTGGTTCATCATCGTCGGTTTTAGGCCTAGACCAACCTCTCCTATTTCCTTCGCGATGTCCATTTTTCCCCCTTTCATTGATCGATGCAACCAGCAGGAGGTTGCCGCAACTCCCTGCTTTCACCCCAGCTCACCTCACAGGATCGACAGTCTTTATTACCGTTGAACTCAAGACCCTCCTGCAACCTATAGGACTTGCCGCATAAACCCTACCCAACAGCAGTTCGAAACCCCAGTAGCCAAGTGACCTTCGAACTCTGACCTTTCTCCTTCTTGAATTAACACATCGCGATTCCCTCTTCTGCCACGAACAAGCTTCAATCGCCTTCTGCTATCCCTCAAATTGAAGCCGTCGATGAACCCTAGATTAGCATCGAACCATGTCGAACCCGAGGTAGTAGCTCGCGACTTCGAATACCTACGATAACCCTCGCTTTGAACTCCACGCTGTACTTCGACTCGAGCTCGGTCTCCAAATAGTGCTTCAGGAAAAATCTCGATTCGGTTTTGCTGAAGAACTCGAAAAAATGAAAAGGGGAGACCGTGATTTCTGATTTGGGCTTTCGATTTCCTTTCGAGAATGGGGGACTTCGGTTTTTATTTATAACTGGAATGTTGGTTTGGTCTGTGGTTACAAGGAAGACAACGTTTTGTTTTGATTTTGTGGTAATTAAAGAAACACCGTATGGTTTTGGTGTGTGGTAAAGAAGGAAGCACGGTTCCTTTTTTTCTTCTGCTTGATGTTTTGTTTCGGTCCACAAAACAAATGATATTTTATTTTAATTTAAATTCAAATTAAACCAATATCCTTAATTAAAATACCCATGATGCCGAACTCCTTTTTCTGAACCCAACAACTGTCAATATTAGTGTAATACCCCTGTTCCAAACACACTGGGATAGGTCACGAAGTCTAATTCGATCATCTAAAGGAGATATTAATTTAAATCAATATAAAATAAATTTCAAACCATTTAAATTCTTCGATAATAAATTAATATTATTTATTGTTTATATTCGAATTAGAATTTCCACAGATCATCTAAATTATCCTGATTCAGCTCTAACTTCGAATATATATATTTATTGTTTTCCTATTCGTCTATTTAATATATTCTATTTTAAATCGAAATTGATCATTAAACTAATAACACAATATAAAATTCCATTTATATTATCCCCCCAATATTTAAATCCATATTAAATATTTAAAATTTACGCATAAGGATCCGGGTCATTACATGTATAGTTTATAATTCAAAACTTCAAGCTTCAGTGGTATTTGGTGATATTATACTATATATAAATTTTGGACAACTGAATTTTGATCTTCTTTATCTACCAGACTACAAATTTTGCTTATACTAATTTGGTGAATAATACGACTGCTTAATTCCATAATGCAACGGAGAAAGTGCCAGTTTATGTCTCCTAAATAATGATCTGAAGGCACTTTAGCAAACATCATCAATTACTGTAGCAACCAAAATTTAGAATCTATGTATAAGGAGCTACCTATGGCTACAATCTAAGTGTCGACTTTCTATTTTTTTAATTTAGAATTTTGGAATAACACTATACTATAAGTCTTTTTGTAGATGTATTTTGTATGTCAGAAACATTTAATAATTATCATTGCTCTCTATCATTTACAGTTATGCTTTCTAACTTATTCATTTTATATGTTATTGTTCCTGTATGTACTGTGGAACATTAGTATTGTGATGTTCGCTCAGTAATTTTTTTGCTTTCTTCCAGTTACGTAATATGCATGAAATTACTTTATATTTTATTTAATTACTATTAAAGAACACGCATGGAACATGTTACTCCAAGATTTTATCTTTTTGTAATTATCTCTTTGGAAATTTGTGCTTTAAAAGAATGATTAAAGAACGAAAATAGTATGAAAATTTTCATAATAAGTAAGCTGTATAATAATTTGACATTTTAGGTATGCAAGTAATATAAGTAGTTAATGGTGAACAAATAAAAATCCACATAATGATTTTGCACAAACTAGAGTATATCGTTATCCATATTTTACCATTGAATAATTATTTTTGTATTTATTAATAGCTTATCCATATTACTTTACTCCTTTGGAGTAATTTTGTTTTCATCAATATTACATTATTTAACTGTTTTTCATTTTCTCAAGCTTAACTGAAGAGTATTCAAATTATTTATCTTATGTATTGGCTATAGATGGTAATTTGGAAAATTCCTCAACGTTCAAATGAACGTAAAATATTTAGTATAAACTAATTCATTATTCTTTTTCATAGTATTCGAGTTCGAGTGGGAAGTAAGAAGATGGAATTTTCTATCTTCTTATGGAGAGAAGTGATTTCACTGTTTTGTTAATGGAGATGAACAAACAACACTGTGAGTCCTTTAAATATATTTTTGCTCATCCATGAAATTCAAAATCATTTGTGTAGTGTAAGCGTGCATATGTAAATATCTTGAATTAAATGTTAGTAATAATTTGCATCCACATTTTATTTCTATCTGGCATCCACATCTTACATCTTTCTCCTATTCTTTGAATCACTATACTCATTTGCTTTACATTTAGTAGTTATTACCTTATTTAAATGTATTGATTCTACAATTTGTCATACTGCATGAAAAAAGACCGATAGTGGGAATATTAGGCTAACTGTGCATTTAAGATTAAGCATATGTAATCATTGAACATTATATTGAATATTTTCATATATAAGACATCAAAATATAAATATATCATCATTTCTGCATAAGGTTTACAATTTACAAATGTGTTTTCAACAAAATATATATACTTCTGTGCAGTTAAAGCGCTTAGCGGTTCTATAGCGGCAGAGGTGTAAAAAGCTGTAGCGGGGATAAAGCAGGGAAATAGCGGAGGTGAAAAAATATTAATTAGACGCAAAAATATATAATTAAATTTAAGTAATTATCATTCTCGCATCATTTGTGCAGAAGAAATGAATATTGATTAATATTATATAACAAAATCAAATAATATCATGGTTATGCACACTAGATTCGAGGATTGCTATAAGTTTCTATCTTATAGAAGGCACTTATGACTTAAAATTAGCTCTTTACATTAAATCTTTTGATTTAATTTAAAAGAGAATTGGTTAAATCATCCTTTTTATATTAATATTGCTAAAGCGGGTGCTAAATAACGTTGATTTAGCGGATGAAGCGGAAAATAGCGGGGCTTTAAGCGGAGTTACTGTTCATCAGTGCTAAATTGAAATAGCGTAGCGGCTGGAGAGCGCTACGGGCTCTAGCGGGGATTTGCGGGGCTTTAGCGGGACTTTAACTGCATAGATATACTTATACTAAAATGTTTCCTTCTGTTCAGTTGTAATGACAGTCTTTGTAATAACCCGGAAATGCGGGCCAGTTTAAAATTTTTATTTTGGTAACTTTAGCAAATGTTGAACATTTAAAATAGATTATTTTAAATAATATCGACGAGAAATTTATTTTGAATATATTTAGAACGTATATATTTATACGCGTCGTCGTTAGAATATAAATATTTATATATAATTATAAATAGAATTGAAAATGGCACGGTAGTTCGATAATTCGATTTCAAACTTCAATTGAATGTACCGGGTACAAAACAATCCGGATTTTAGTGGAACCAAAAACATTAGGATCTAGTTGATAATATCTTTCCAACGAATCCGAAAAATTGAAATTTCATAGCGGGTATCAAAAGATATGTCCAGTTGAAAATTCTGAATAGTCGCTATGGAATTCAGGCCCTTAAAAATGGGAATTTTGCAAACGACCTCGGATTTCGACGAAACCACTTTGTGTCTGTGATGTCAAATTATTGCTAGATCCCAAATTTCATAATTTTTCGAATCAATATGTGAGCGTGGCAAAGGAAAACGCGTTTGACCGGTTTAAGTTGATTTTAATCGACTGGAAATTGGCCATTCTTCAAACGGTCTCAGAATTCGACCAAACTAGTTTTGTTAGGACCATATCGTCATTACGAAGCTAAAAAATATTTTTCTGGAATTTTTCGAGTTAGTATGTAACCCCGGTAAATTGAAATGCGCGTTCAAATTCAATATATAGAGTTATATGTTGATTTTAACGGAAACTGGTCGAAACGATCGAATCAGCCTGCGATACATATCCCATTGTGTTCGGAATGGGGGTAAAACGCTATGGACGCCAGGTAGTGGGCCTCGTTTTGAGGTCGAAAATAAAAGTTGCTTTTTGGTGAAAATAAAATAATTAAATAAATTAAAAATTAAAACCCTCCCTCCTCTCTATATTTCTTTGCCCCCCCCCCCGTTAAAAATCAAAATCAAAAACAAAAAAGAAAAAAAAGAAAGAAGAGAAGAAGGAGGCGCCGCCGCGCGAGGCAACCCCCCCTCTAATCGCGCCGCCGCGCGAGGCAAACCCCCCCTCTAATCGTGCCGCCGCGCGAGGCAAACCCCCCCTAATCGCGCCGCCGCGCGAGGCAAACCCCCCTTCCATCGGAGACCACAGCGACACCCCCCTTCCTCCTACCGCCGACCACCGCGAAGCCCCCCCCCCTCGGCCGATTTGAAGCAGCCCCCCCCCCCCCCCCACCACCCCGCCCCCGAACTCGAACCGCCCCCTCCTTCATACCCTGACCGACGCAATCCCGACCCCCTTTCTCCCCTTTTCAAAATGAACTGTAAGTCCCTATCTATTTTTTCTATATATTTGTTTAGCTTATTTATTTAATATAATTAGTTATAAAAAGGATTTCTTTTACGTTCTAGTTTGGATAAAAATACTATTTTTATATGGTATAGGTAATGAAAATATGATTTTTATATTTTTAAAGTAATGAAAATATGATTTTTATATTTTTAAAGTATTAAAAATATAATCTTTACTATATAGAAGATGTAAAAATATGATTTTTGTTTAGGCAGAGAATTAAAAATATAATTTTTACATGATAGGAATATTAGACATATCATCTTTATATGTGTAGCAAAATAAAAATGTGATTTTTGTAATGATAAATTTGAAAAGGCGAAATCTTTATATTTGAAAAGGCGAAATCTTTATATTTGAAAAGGCGAAATCTTTATATTTGAAAAGGCGAAATCTTTATATTTGAAAAGGTGAGATCTTAATAATAGAAAAATAGAATTTTTATCCATATAGCGTCATAGTAAAAATTCGATTTTTATATATTGAATAACGAAGTAAAAAATTCGATTTTTATATATTGAATAGCGAAGTAAAAATTCGATTTTTATATATTGAATAGCATAGTAAAAATTCGATTTTTATATATTGAATAACAAAGTAAAAATACGATTTTTACATATGTAGAGAATACGGGCAACGAAGGTGATAAAAAGGTGAGGACGATGAAGATTTCTATCAGTGAAGAGTCGTGGTATTGGATAGCTATCGGTGAGAATTTCTCACTCTTCAATTTCTTTTCTAGATATATATATACTAGGATGCAGACGGTGTTTAGTAGCACCCGACACCCGTCATCCACAGACCATGGATGGCTTGTTTGTTTAATTGTTTGGTTGTGTAGTTGGTTAGATTATTTGGTTTGAATTTGATTGTTTGGTGAAATGGAATGGATTTGATTGATGTGTGAATGGCGTGGGCCTTCACTAGACCGGGGATAAGGCTAGGCCTCGTCCCGTTTCTAGTATCGTGTCGTTATGCCGCCGAAATTTCCTAAAATATGTTAGAAAAATAAAAATATTATTTTTATTGTGTAAATGAACTGAATAGAAATTCATGTGTTGAAATAAAATATTTTATCGTTAAAAATATAATTTTTAACGTGGAAGTGAATAAAATAAAATATTCATTTACAAACCGGACGGTTTGTTTATGTACACCTATTTGAAGGACATTGATTGGGTCGATAAATTTTACACATCGCCCAACTGCACAAATAAAAATATGTGTTTGTTGATTTGAAACCCCACACGGGTATTGGGATAATATATGACATACACTAATCCCAATAAATAGTTATTTATCGATCGATTGATTGACAGGCTGTTATAAGCGTTAGATATCTATATTTGATGCTTATACAGTGTAGTGCACTTTGGATGATGGTTGATTATTTATCGTTGCTATTATATACATGTGTTGTATGGAATCCATATAATTAACTCTATATGGTAATTGATTGGGCCTCATTCCAATTTAGAAGATAAAGAATATTATAAAGTAAAGGTTCATGTGTTGACTGTACTCATCCGTTGAGATTAGTCATGTGTTGAACAAAATATTTTAATAATAGAAATATTTGAAATAGAAATATTTGAAATAGAAATATTTGAAAAAGAAATATTTGAAATAGAATATTTGAAATAGAAATATATGAAGCCGTGTTGATTAGATTGACGCCATTTTGACGTGAACGATATTTATATCGATTTTATTCATTTTAAGATGAATATTGAAAAGTGATTTCGAAATCGAATATTTCGAAATGAATTTGAATTGAATATATAACGAATTGAATTCGAATTGAATATATAACGGATTTGATTTCAATTGAATATATAACGAATTTGAATTGAATAGAAAACGAAATGAATTTGAATTGAATATATAACGAATTGAATTTGAATTGAATATATAACGGAATTGATTTCAATTGAATATATAACGAATTTGAATTGAATAGAAAACGAAATGAATTTGAATTGAATATATAACGAATTGAAATCGAATTGAATATATAACGGATTTGATTTCAATTGAATATATAACGAATTTGAATTGAATAGAAAACGAAATGAATTTGAATTGAATATATAACGAATTGAATTCGAATTGAATATATAACGGATTTGATTTCAATTGAATATATAACGAATTTGAATTGAATAGAAAACAAAATGAATTTGAATTGAATATATAACGAATTGAATTCGAATTGAATTCGAATTGAATATATAACAGATTTGATTTCAATTGAATATATAACGAATTTGAATTGAATATAAAACGAAATGAATTTGAATTGAATAGAAAATGAAATGAATTTGATTTGAATAGAAAACGAAACGAATTTGAATTGAAAACGAATTCGAATTGAATTGAATTGAAAAGAAAATGAATTCGAATCGAATTAAAATCGATTTGAATTGAAATCAAATAAAAATGAAAGTAAAAAGGATTTATAATAGAAAATTCAATTTTGATTTGAATTTGAAATGGAAGTCGAATTTGTTTTGAAAACGAAATTAAAACTATTTATAAAATTCGTTTTAAATGGTAATCGGCGAAATATATATTATATATATAATATAATGGCCTGAATAGAACGCGCCGCGCTGCGGTAGTTCGTGAATTTCGACCATTTATTTCAAATGGACATTACGGGAGATCCGACCGTCGGATTCTCCTAAAACCGGAACAGTTGGGTTAGTATCGAAAAGAGCTTTCTAACGAATATTAGAAATTTGAAATCTAACTGTTGGATTTGGAGATACGTCCAAATCAAATTTGAAAAAGGTCGCTGTAAGTGCAGTTCGATGGCCGTTGATGGAAATCGACTGTATGGGCCTTGATAGAATTATTAAAAATAGAAATAATTTGTGTACAATCATAAGAAATGATTTGAGAAAAATTGGGATGAAAAACTCCACATTTGAAAAGATAAAAATAGATTTTTATTAAAATGAACTAGTTTTGAACTAATATTAAAACCCATTTATTTTTAAATAAATAAATTGTATTTGAAATGGGTTTTAAATAGAATTGATGTGGGTTTATCGTGAACAGTGTTTTAAATAACACCAGTTCTTTAACCCGATAATAAATAGAATGTGATTTGGGTTTGTCATGAACTGTGTTTTAAATGACACTAGTTATTTAACCCAGTAAAAGGAGTTTTATTGAATCTGCAATTAGATTGAAATGTGGATTGATAATCTAAATTATCAAATTTAGAAAATGAGCGAGAATGGAGTATCACCAGTTTTGCTCCAAAGCGCTAGTTAAATCTTTAAGTAGATTTGAACGTGAGATGGTAATTAATTTTACCAATAATACTGTGGTGTTAAATATGGAGTATTACCAGTTTTGCTTAATGGGATGAATAGGTTGGGATTGGGAAATAAAATAAATAATTACTTCGATGTGGTTCGCTAATCTCGACTAGTTTGAAAAACCATAATTTGGTTTGAAAAGTCATCCAAAGGAAGATTAAAGGATAAATTTTAAAGAATTTATCTTGGGTAAAATTAATGGGAACCTTTCCCTAAAAATGTGATTTTGTGAATAAAAGAATATTCTGAATTGGAATGAGGCGTATGTTGTGTTGGTGTAACATTTGTTTTAATATACGCGGGTTGTTCGGAAAGACCGGGTTTATACACATTCTGAATAACCGATTCGACGATATGTTGAAGATGAAGACGGTGGTTGAAGACCGGAAGTCTTCACATCTTTTGGGTAATTACTAACGATCCTGATTGGGCTGTACACCCAAGAGGATGGAAATAGTTGGTGGTCGTCCAGACGTACTTGGAGATCGATGGATATGCGAGGAAAGTGCCTCCGGTTTCGTTCAGACCCAGAACGAACTTGTAAATGGATTGTGTGTCTGACATTGGATTTTATTCTGTGTTGATTGATTTCTGTTAAATATATATTCGTTTGGCGGCGGAGAATTTATTCTCTTGCTTAACTGTAACAACCCGGAAAATCTGGGCCAGTTTAAAATTTTTATTTTGGCCATTTTAGCGAATTTTGAATATTTAAAATAGATTATTTTAAATAATATTGACGAGAAATTTATTTTGAATATAATTTGAACGTATATAATATACGCGTCGTCATTAGAATATATAATAATTATATATAATTATAAAAGGAATTGAAAATGGCGCGGTAGTTCGAAAATTCGATTTCTAATTTCAAATGAATATACAGAATTCAATATAAGTCAGAATTGAACGAAACAAGAAATATTTGAATCTGTATAACTATATCTTTATAACGAAGTTAACAAACTGAGATTTCATTTTAGAAATGATAAGATATGTCCAGTTTAAAATTAGAAATAGTCGCTGTAGAATTTATATATATTTTTATATATATAAGGCCCTTAAAAATAGCAATTTTGCAAATGACCTCGGATTTCGACGAAACCAGTTTTGTTGGATCCGCAGTGTCAAATTATTGCTAGATTTCAAATTTCATAATTTTTCGAATCAATAGGTGAGCGTGGCAAAGGAAAACGCGTTTGACCAGTTTCAGTTGATTTTAATCGACTGGAAATTGGCTATTTTTCAAACGGTCTCAAAATCCGACGAAACTAGTTTTGTTAGGACCGTATCGTCAATACGAAGCTAGAAAATATTTTTCTGGAATTTATAGGGTTAGTATGTGACCCCGGTAATTTGAAATGTACGTTTAAAATTCAATATAGTGATTTAAAGGTAAATTCAACGGAAACTAATCGAAACGATCAAATCAAGCTATGCAACATATCCCATTGTGTTCGGAATGGGGGTAAAACGCTATGGACGGCAGGCGGTGGGCCTCGTTTAGAGGTCGAAAATAAAAGTTGCTTTTTAATGATAAATAATAAAATAATAATAATAATAATAATAAAAACCTTTCCCCCTTTAACCGTCTGGCCCCCCCCCTTCCAAATTCATTTCAAAAGAAAGAAAAAAAAAAGAATCGGATCGAAGCCCTAGGCGGACCACCACATCGCGCCCCCCCCTAACGACGCTGCCACCGCCGATGCTTCATCTCCTCCTCCCACGACCATCGAACAACCACCGCGACCCCCTTGCTTCCCCTCCTCGACCTCGCGACAGTCGTCGCCCACCCCCTTAACCGCCTGAAACTCCACCGCAGGCCATGCAAGACCCCACGCGCCACCAGATCCCCCCCGACCACTCGACAGCGCCCCCTATAAGTTTTTTTTTATTTATTTTATTTTTATTTTATTTAAAACATATAAGAAAACTGTTTTTTTATTATGAGAAAACTGTTTTTTTTTATTATGTTAAAACTGTTTTTTTATTATGTTAAAACTGTTTTTTTATTATGAGGAAACTGTTTTTTTTATTATGTTAAAACTGTTTTTTTATTATGAGGAAACTTTTTTTTTTATTATGTTAAAACTGTTTTTTTATTATGAGAAAACTGTTTTTTTTATTATGTTAAAACTGTTTTTTTTATTATGAGAAAACTGTTTTTTTATATTATGTTAAAACTGATTTTTATAGACATTATATAAAAATTGAATTTTTGAAAAGAATATAAAAACTGAATTTTTGAAAAGAATATAAAAACTGATTTGAAAAAGAAAGTAAAAACTGATTTTATTTTAAGGTTTAAAAAGGATTTAAACTTTGAAATAGAAAAGGTTTAATCTTTTAAAAGAAAAAGATTAGACTTTTAAATAAGGAAAGTTAGGATCTTAAATTGTATAACGTTGGGTTTTTATATGATAAAAGTTGTGACTTTTAAACTAGAAAAGATTCGATTTTTCGAAATAAAAATAGAATTTTTATATATTGAACTTCGATAGAAAAATAGAATTTTTATATATTGAACTTCGATAGAAAAATAGAATTTTTATATATTGAACTTCGATAGAAAAATAGAATTTTTATATATTGAACTTCGATAGAAAAATAGAATTTTTATATATTGAACATCGAAGTAAAAATTCGATTTTTATATATTGAATAGCGAAGTAAAAATGTGATTTTTACGTATGTAGTGAAGCAGCAACGAAGGTGACAAAAAGGCGAAACGACGAAGACTTCTGCAAAAGAAGAGCCGTGGAGCTAGGATAGCTATATGTGAGAATTTCTCACCTTTCAATTTCTTTTCTAATTATATATATATACTAGGATGCAGACGGTGCTTAGTAGCACCCGACACAATCGTCCACAGACCATGGACTTGTTTGTTTGGTTGCATAGATTAGTTGAATTATTTGGTTGAATTGAATTGTTTGGTGAGATGAAATTGATTTGATTGATGTGTGAATGGCGTGGGCCTTCACTAGACCGGGGATAAGGCTAGGCCTTGTCCCGTTTCTAGTATCGTGCCGTTATGCCGCCGAAATTTTCTAAAATATGTTAGAAAAATAAAAATGTCCTTTATTGCATAAATGAACTGAAAAGAAAATTCATGTGTTGGAATAAATATTTTATCGTTAAAAATATAGTTTTTAACGTGAATGTGAATAAAATAAAATATTCATTTACAAACCAGACGGTTTGTTTATGTACACTGATTTGACTAATATGGATTGGGACGATAAATTTTACACATCGCCCAACTGCACGAATAAAATCTGTGTTTGATTGTTTGAAACCCCACACGGGTGTTGGGATGAAATTTGAAGTTCACTCATCCTGATTGATTAAATATGTCGATCGATTGATTGACAGGCTGTTATAAGCGTTAGATATCTATATTTGATGCTTATACAGTGTAGTGCACTTTGGTTGATGGTTGATTATTTTTCAAGGCTATTATACATGTGTTGTATGAAAATCCATATAATTAACTTTATATGGTAATTGATTGGGCCTCATTCCAGTTTTAAAATAGAAATATTTAAAATAGAAATATTCGAAATGGAATATTTGAAAATGTCAATATATGAAGCCGTGTTGAATAGAGTGACGCCATTTTGACGTGAACGATATTTATATCGATTTTATTCATTTTAAAATGAATATTAAAAAGTAATTTTGAAATCAAATATTTCGAAATGAATTGAATTGAAAACGATTTCGAAATGAATTGAATTGAAAACGAATTCAAAGTGAATTGAATTGAAAGTGATTTCGAAATGAATTGAATTGAAAACGAATTCAAAGTGAATTGAATTGAAAGTGATTTCGAAATGAATTGAATTGAAAACGAATTCAAAGTGAATTGAATTGAAAGTGATTTCGAAATGAATTGAATTGAAAACGAATTCAAAGTGAATTGAATTGAAAACGAATTCAAAGTGAATTGAATTGAAAGTGATTTCGAAAGTGAATTGAATTGAAAACGAATTCAAAGTGAATTGAATTGAAAGTGATTTCGAAATGAATTGAATTGAAAACGAATTCAAAGTGAATTGAAAGTGATTTCGAAATGAATTGAATTGAAAACGAATTCAAAGTGAATTGAAAGTGATTTCGAAATGAATTGAATTGAAAACGAATTCAAAGTGAATTGAATTGAAAGTGATTTCGAAATGAATTGAATTGAAAACGATTTCGAAATGAATTGAATTGAAAACGAATTCAAAATGAATTGAAAGCAAATTGAAATGAATTCAAATTGAATTGAAATTTGAATTGAATAGAAATGAATTTTAAAACGAATTTATAGAGAAGAATTCAATTTTGCTTTGAATTGAGATGGAAGTTGAAATAGATTTTGAAACGAATTTTAAAACTATTTATATAATTCGTTTTAAATAGAAATCGACGAAGTATATATTATATATATTATATATATAATATAATGGCCTGAATAGAACGCGCCGCGCCGCGGCAGTTCGCGAATTTCGACCATTGATTTCAAATGGACGTTACGGGAGATCCGACCGTCGGATTCTCCTAAAACCGGAACCATTGGGTTCGTATCGAAAAGAGCTTTCTAGCGAATGTTAGAAATTTGAAATCTAACGGTTGGATTTGGAATTATGTCCAAATCAAATTGGAAAAAGGTCGCTATACGTGCAGTTCGATGGCCATTGGTGGAAATCGACTGTACGAGCCTTGATAAAATTATTAAAAATAGTAATAATTTGTGTAAAATCATAAGAAATGATTTGTGAAGATTTGGGATGAAAAACTCCATATTTGAAAAGATAAAAATAGATTTTTATCGAAATGAACTAGTTTTGAACTAGAATTATAATTCTATTTATTTTTAAATAAATAAATTGAATTTGGAAAGGGTTTTGAAAATAACCAAAATTTCCAATGATTGCATTGGAGTTGATTTGAATCGAAATTGTCTTCGGAATATTTCGATGTTGAAATTCGTGATTATACAGATGTTGTTATGGAAATTTGAAAGATATATATTTATATCGTTATTTCCAATACGACATTTGTTAGTCGTAGGATTTGATATTGAATATAAGCCGATAAATTTTCTATTCAGAGCCTTGTATTGAATATCGAATGTGATTTGGGTTTGTCGTGAATGGTGTCTTCACTAACACTGTTCTTGAACCCAGTTGAGAAAAGATTAAATCTTTTTATTTAGATTTAATGAAGTGTACCAATTAAACGATATTTAATTGGAATTGAATTGGTATTGATTTTTGGGTTTATCGTGAACAGTGTTTTAAATAACACTTGTTCTTTAACCCGATAATTAATGGAATGTGATTTTGGGTTTATCGTGAACCGTGTTTTAAATGACACTGATTCTTTAACCCAGTTAAAGATTAAAACTAAGTGGAGTTTTAATGAATCTTTAATTAGATTGAAATGATCGAAAATGGAGTATCACCAGTTTTGCTCCAGGCGATAGTTAAATCTTTAATTAGATTTGAACGTGAAATGGTAATTGAATTTACCGATAACACCGTGGTGTTAGATATGAAGTATAACCAGTTTTACTTCATGGGATGAATAGGTTGGGATTGGGAAATAAAATAAATGATTTCTTCGGTGTGGTTCGCTAATCCCGACTAGTTTGAATTGATATTCAAAGGAGATTAAAAGAATAAATTTAGAAGAATTTATCTTGGATAAAATTAATGGGAACATTTCCCTAAGAATGTGCTTTTGTGAATAAAAGAATATTCTGAATTGGAATGAGGCGTATGTTGTGTTTGTGTAACACTTATTTAAAATATACGCGAGTTATTCGGAAAGACCGGGTTTATCCCATTCTGAATAACTGATTCGACGTGGAGTCGAAGATGAAGACGGTGGTCGAAGACCGGAAGTCTTCACGTCGTTTGGGTGATAACTGATGATCTTGATTGGGCTGTACACCCAAGAAGATGGAAACAGTTGGGGATCGTCCAGACGTACTTGGAGATCGATGGATATGCGAGGTACTAGGTGCCTCCGGTTTCGTTCAGACCCAGAACGGACTTGTAAATGGACTGTGTGTCTGACATTGGATTTTAGTCTGTGTGGTTGATTTCTATTAAATATATATCTGTTTGGCGGCGGAGAATTTATTCTCTTGCTTAACGCCCTTCTCTGAGACGTACGAGCTCAGGGGTTATATATTGATGGATATCAAACGCATGGAGTGAATTGCCTGTGTGGCATGCCTAAGTGGCAATTGATCGAGGCTTCTGTTGAAAAGCAAAGTCTTGTGGTGATGATCAAAGCACAACCTGTGTGGCACAGCTTTGTGTAACGTGAATTCGCGAGCCTCGCACCCCGGTTGTGAACCAAAACGGGAGACGGACCTCAGGGAGGGCATGCGTTTCTTTCTAGCTAGAAGTGGCGTCAGTGGTTTTACACGCCCTGACGAGTTTGACTTATGTGGTTGTTGCTGTTTCGAGGCGCCTCGGTTATATCGGTTTCGGCCGATGCATTCTGGTCGGCTGACGGACCAGACTTACACCCCATAGGGTGGGGAGACGTAGTGTTCAGGGTTTAAGTTTAATCCACATCGGTGGACCGGCCCTGTCGCTCCAAGGGACGATGCGTTCTGTTCCTGAGACACGGGCTAGAGCGTCTCGAATCGGTTGAGGACTATCTTTTGCCTCGGTTCATAGATGGAAATCCAACTTCCAAATACGTGACATTTGCGGTTTTAATTGTAGAACCTAGTATGGCGACATAGTGGGATGGGGCATTCATGCCGCCTATGATTGATACTTATGATTTGAAGTTGTTTTATACACTATGCACTTATGATAGTATCAAATGATTTGTTTTAAACGTATGAAGCATTCTTTGGCTGTTATAAGGGAAAACCCTATCCTCGACTGCGTTGCATTGTGTGATGGGACCTGGGTCTTATAACAGCTTCATTTTTATTTATTTAGCATTGCGCTGTTTGTTTTATGCACTGGTATTCTTGGGAGGAAACCCGTTCCGTGTTATACGGCGTGGTCCCTTGATTTACCTAATGATTTAAAATAAAGATTAATAACTGTTTTAGTTCTCACACCAGTCACATGACTGACCTGGAGTTTATTGTTTTAACCTAAACTCTGGGTGCCCTTATTTTGACACGGGCAGCTAGTAGTTTTGGTTTTGCAGATTTATATTCACAGGATCCTGGTTTACAGCTGGAACGATATCCGGAAAGCTTTGTATCCGTATATCTCTTCTAGTTGTGTATTGTATTATTTTCCGCTGCTATGTATTTAAATGTAATTTGAATCTCTGATATTTCTGTGTAATATTCATTTATACTCTGTATATTCTTGTAATCTGATGCATTGTTGTAATAAGCAATGAAATGTTCCTTTATATGCGTTCTGTTGTGGCTTGTTCTCAACGATAGGGCGTTTCGAACGGTCTGGGTCGGTTTAGCGACTGGTTCGGACCGAGCGAAATTCCTTGCCGTCACATTTGGTATCAGAGCTTTGGTTTACAAAGCTCAGAGAACAAGGCACATTAGAACCATACGAAAGAATTCATCAGATATTGGATTAGTAATATCCAATGAGAGTGACTCGTTAGAGATGGGATCAGTGGTATCCTAGAACGAGTGTGAAGAGTAAATTTTTAAAGTGAAAACAAATTTTTGTTTTGAAAATTTAAATCAATTATTCGTATTTGATTATCTATTTATATTGATATGGACAATCCAGTATATATAGATTTTGCGTATACGTCTGATCCGCGTGTATTCGAAATTTTAATATACTGGATAGATATAGAATTACACTCTAATCGCCCGGAGATGATTTTGATGATGGAGCTCCATCATTAGAATTTATGTTCGAGTGACGAAAGTGGGCTTTCTATATATTTCCTATTGACTGGTGTGAGAACCAAAATTATATAGGGCCTATTGTTGTGATTTGGCATCAAAAATCTGATTTTTGACTATATATCAAAGTTATGCATTTGAAAAGCTAATCAACTAATTGATTGATGTTTGTGTTGTTTGCTTATTTGTTTGCTAATTTTTAGCCATTTAGCCTAACAGAACCAAATATTGAATTGTATCGAAAATTGGTTGCGTTTGCTTGCATATACATATATATCATTGAACAGGTCATAGCAAGGAGGCTAGAGCCAGAGAATAAAATTTGTTTGCCCGACAAATAGGTACATGTTTACTACATAATTTCCTGTTTTGTTTGGGTGATGATGATTTTGTGAGCCTATTGGCTAGCCGCTTGGCCTTTTCTTTTTCTTTTTGAGATCTGAAGGACCGGGGAAGCTATTTGAAATTCCCCGATGCTCCCGGTGCAGGGGAGGTTATGGCGAAATTTTTCAAAAATTTAGGGTGTTAGCCAAATTTTTGAAATTTTGAAAATTCTCAGAAACTAAAGAGTTGGAGAATGGAAGCCAGATCGAGCGTAGTGTTGATTAATCAAACCACTTTCGACTTTGTTCCTTTTCGGGGACGAAAAGTTTTAAGTGGGGGAGATTGTAACAACCCGGAAAATCTGGGCCAGTTTAAAATTTTTATTTTGGCCATTTTAGCGAATTTTGAATATTTAAAATAGATTATTTTAAATAATATTGACGAGAAATTTATTTTGAATATAATTCGAACGTATATAATATACGCGTCGTCGTTAGAATATATAATAATTATATATAATTATAAAAGGAATTGAAAATGGCGCGGTAGTTCGAAAATTCGATTTCTAATTTCAAATGAATATACAGAATTCAATATAAGTCAGAATTGAACGAAACAAGAAATATTTGAATCTGTATAACTATATCTTTGTAACGAAGTTAACAAACTGAGATTTCATTTTAGAAATGATAAGATATGTCCAGTTTAAAATTAGAAATAGTCGCTGTAGAATTTATATATATTTTTATATATACAAGGCCCTTAAAAATAGCAATTTTGCAAATGACCTCGGATTTCGACGAAACCAGTTTTGTTGGATCCGCAGTGTCAAATTATTGCTAGATTTCAAATTTCATAATTTTTCGAATCAATAGGTGAGCGTGGCAAAGGAAAACGCGTTTGACCAGTTTCAGTTGATTTTAATCGACTGGAAATTGGCTATTTTTCAAACGGTCTCAGAATCCGACGAAACTAGTTTTGTTAGGACCGTATCGTCAATACGAAGCTAGAAAATATTTTTCTGGAATTTATAGGGTTAGTATGTGACCCCGGTAATTTGAAATGTACGTTTAAAATTCAATATAGTGATTTAAAGGTAAATTCAACGGAAACTAATCGAAACGATCAAATCAAGCTATGCAACATATCCCATTGTGTTCGGAATGGGGGTAAAACGCTATGGACGGCAGGCGGTGGGCCTCGTTTAGAGGTCGAAAATAAAAGTTTCTTTTTAATGATAAATAATAAAATAATAATAATAATAATAAAAAAAAAACCTTTCCCCCTTTAACCGTCTGGCCCCCCCTTCCAAATTCATTTCAAAAGAAAGAAAAAAAAAAGAATCGGATCGAAGCCCTAGGCGGACCACCACATCGCGCCCCCCCCCCCTAGCGACGCTGCCACCGCCGATGCTTCATCTCCTCCTCCCACGACCATCGAACAACCACCGCGACCCCCTTGCTTCCCCTCCTCGACCTCGCGACAGTCGTCGCCCACCCCCTTAACCGCCTGAAACTCCACCGCAGGCCATGCTAGACCCCACGCGCCACCAGATCCCCCCCGACCACTCGACAGCGCCCCCTGTAAGTTTTTTTATTCATTTATTTTATTTTTATTTTATTTAAAACATATAAGAAAACTGTTTTTTTATTATGAGAAAACTGTTTTTTTTTATTATGTTAAAACTGTTTTTTTTATTATGTTAAAACTGTTTTTTTATTATGAGGAAACTGTTTTTTTTATTATGTTAAAACTGTTTTTTTATTATGAGGAAACTTTTTTTTTATTATGTTAAAACTGTTTTTTTATTATGAGAAAACTGTTTTTTTTATTATGTTAAAACTGTTTTTTTTATTATGAGAAAACTGTTTTTTTATATTATGTTAAAACTGATTTTTATAGACATTATATAAAAATTGAATTTTTGAAAAGAATATAAAAACTGAATTTTTGAAAAGAATATAAAAACTGATTTGAAAAAGAAAGTAAAAACTGATTTTATTTTAAGGTTTAAAAAGGGTTTAAACTTTGAAATAGAAAAGGTTTAATCTTTTAAAAGAAAAAGATTAGACTTTTAAATAAGGAAAGTTAGGATCTTAAATTGTATAACGTTGGGTTTTTATATGATAAAAGTTGTGACTTTTAAACTAGAAAAGATTCGATTTTTCGAAATAAAAATAGAATTTTTATATATTGAACTTCGATAGAAAAATAGAATTTTTATATATTGAACTTCGATAGAAAAATAGAATTTTTATATATTGAACTTCGATAGAAAAATAGAATTTTTATATATTGAACTTCGATAGAAAAATAGAATTTTTATATATTGAACATCGAAGTAAAAATTCGATTTTTATATATTGAATAGCGAAGTAAAAATGTGATTTTTACGTATGTAGTGAAGCAGCAACGAAGGTGACAAAAAGGCGAAACGACGAAGACTTCTGCAAAAGAAGAGCCGTGGAGCTAGGATAGCTATATGTGAGAATTTCTCACCTTTCAATTTCTTTTCTAATTATATATATATACTAGGATGCAGACGGTGCTTAGTAGCACCCGACACAATCGTCCACAGACCATGGACTTGTTTGTTTGGTTGCATAGATTAGTTGAATTATTTGGTTGAATTGAATTGTTTGGTGAGATGAAATTGATTTGATTGATGTGTGAATGGCGTGGGCCTTCACTAGACCGGGGATAAGGCTAGGCCTTGTCCCGTTTCTAGTATCGTGCCGTTATGCCGCCGAAATTTTCTAAAATATGTTAGAAAAATAAAAATGTCCTTTATTGCATAAATGAACTGAAAAGAAAATTCATGTGTTGGAATAAATATTTTATCGTTAAAAATATAGTTTTTAACGTGAATGTGAATAAAATAAAATATTCATTTACAAACCAGACGGTTTGTTTATGTACACTGATTTGACTGATATGGATTGGGACGATAAATTTTACACATCGCCCAACTGCACGAATAAAATCTGTGTTTGATTGTTTGAAACCCCACACGGGTGTTGGGATGAAATTTGAAGTTCACTCATCCTGATTGATTAAATATGTCGATCGATTGATTGACAGGCTGTTATAAGCGTTAGATATCTATATTTGATGCTTATATAGTGTAGTGCACTTTGGTTGATGGTTGATTATTTTTCAAGGCTATTATACATGTGTTGTATGAAAATCCATATAATTAACTTTATATGGTAATTGATTGGGCCTCATTCCAGTTTTAAAATAGAAATATTTAAAATAGAAATATTCGAAATGGAATATTTGAAAATGTCAATATATGAAGCCGTGTTGATTAGAGTGACGCCATTTTGACGTGAACGATATTTATATCGATTTTATTCATTTTAAAATGAATATTAAAAAGTAATTTTGAAATCAAATATTTCGAAATGAATTGAATTGAAAACGATTTCGAAATGAATTGAATTGAAAACGAATTCAAAGTGAATTGAATTGAAAGTGATTTCGAAATGAATTGAATTGAAAACGAATTCAAAGTGAATTGAATTGAAAGTGATTTCGAAATGAATTGAATTGAAAACGAATTCAAAGTGAATTGAATTGAAAGTGATTTCGAAATGAATTGAATTGAAAACGAATTCAAAGTGAATTGAATTGAAAACGAATTCAAAGTGAATTGAATTGAAAGTGATTTCGAAAGTGAATTGAATTGAAAACGAATTCAAAGTGAATTGAATTGAAAGTGATTTCGAAATGAATTGAATTGAAAACGAATTCAAAGTGAATTGAAAGTGATTTCGAAATGAATTGAATTGAAAACGAATTCAAAGTGAATTGAAAGTGATTTCGAAATGAATTGAATTGAAAACGAATTCAAAGTGAATTGAATTGAAAGTGATTTTGAAATGAATTGAATTGAAAACGATTTCGAAATGAATTGAATTGAAAACGAATTCAAAATGAATTGAAAGCAAATTGAAATGAATTCAAATTGAATTGAAATTTGAATTGAATAGAAATGAATTTTAAAACGAATTTATAGAGAAGAATTCAATTTTGCTTTGAATTGAGATGGAAGTTGAAATAGATTTTGAAACGAATTTTAAAACTATTTATATAATTCGTTTTAAATAGAAATCGATGAAGTATATATTATATATATTATATATATAATATAATGGCCTGAATAGAACGCGCCGCGGCAGTTCGCGAATTTCGACCATTGATTTCAAATGGACGTTACGGGAGATCCGACCGTCGGATTCTCCTAAAACCGGAACCGTTGGGTTCGTATCGAAAAGAGCTTTCTAGCGAATGTTAGAAATTTGAAATCTAACGGTTGGATTTGGAATTATGTCCAAATCAAATTGGAAAAAGGTCGCTATACGTGCAGTTCGATGGCCATTGGTGGAAATCGACTGTACGGGCCTTGATAAAATTATTAAAAATAGTAATAATTTGTGTAAAATCATAAGAAATGATTTGTGAAGATTTGGGATGAAAAACTCCATATTTGAAAAGATAAAAATAGATTTTTATCGAAATGAACTAGTTTTGAACTAGAATTATAATTCTATTTATTTTTAAATAAATAAATTGAATTTGGAAAGGGTTTTGAAAATAACCAAAATTTCCAATGATTGCATTGGAGTGGATTTGAATCGAAATTGTCTTCGGAATATTTCGATGTTGAAATTCGTGATTATACAGATGTTGTTATGGAAATTTGAAAGATATATATTTATATCGTTATTTCCAATACGACATTTGTTAGTCGTGGGATTTGATATTGAATATAAGCCGATATATTTTCTATTCAGAGCCTTGTATTGAATATCGAATGTGATTTGGGTTTGTCGTGAATGGTGTCTTCACTAACACTGTTCTTGAACCCAGTTGAGAAAAGATTAAATCTTTTTATTTAGATTTAATGAAGTGTACCAATTAAACGATATTTAATTGGAATTGAATTGGTATTGATTTTTGGGTTTATCGTGAACAGTGTTTTAAATAACACTTGTTCTTTAACCCGATAATTAATGGAATGTGATTTTGGGTTTATCGTGAACCGTGTTTTAAATGACACTGATTCTTTAACCCAGTTAAAGATTAAAACTAAGTGGAGTTTTAATGAATCTTTAATTAGATTGAAATGATCGAAAATGGAGTATCACCAGTTTTGCTCCAGGCGATAGTTAAATCTTTAATTAGATTTGAACGTGAAATGGTAATTGAATTTACCGATAACACCGTGGTGTTAGATATGAAGTATAACCAGTTTTACTTCATGGGATGAATAGGTTGGGATTGGGAAATAAAATAAATGATTTCTTCGGTGTGGTTCGCTAATCCCGACTAGTTTGAATTGATATTCAAAGGAGATTAAAAGAATAAATTTAGAAGAATTTATCTTGGATAAAATTAATGGGAACATTTCCCTAAGAATGTGCTTTTGTGAATAAAAGAATATTCTGAATTGGAATGAGGCGTATGTTGTGTTTGTGTAACACTTATTTAAAATATACGCGAGTTATTCAGAAAGACCGGGTTTATCCCATTCTGAATAACTGATTCGACGTGGAGTCGAAGATGAAGACGGTGGTCGAAGACCGGAAGTCTTCACGTCGTTTGGGTGATAACTGATGATCTTGATTGGGCTGTACACCCAAGAAGATGGAAACAGTTGGGGATCGTCCAGACGTACTTGGAGATCGATGGATATGCGAGGTACTAGGTGCCTCCGGTTTCGTTCAGACCCAGAACGGACTTGTAAATGGACTGTGTGTCTGACATTTGATTTTAGTCTGTGTGGTTGATTTCTATTAAATATATATCTGTTTGGCGGCGGAGAATTTATTCTCTTGCTTAACGCCCTTCTCTGAGACGTACGAGCTCAGGGGTTATATATTGATGGATATCAAACGCATGGAGTGAATTGCCTGTGTGGCATGCCTAAGTGGCAATTGATCGAGGCTTCTGTTGAAAAGCAAAGTCTTGTGGTGATGATCAAAGCACAGCCTGTGTGGCACAGCTTTGTGTAACGTGAATTCGCGAGCCTCGCACCCCGGTTGTGAACCAAAACGGGAGACGGACCTCAGGGAGGGCATGCGTTTCTTTCTAGCTAGAAGTGGCGTCAGTGGTTTTACACGCCCTGACGAGTTTGACTTATGTGGTTGTTGCTGTTGCGAGGCGCCTCGGTTATATCGGTTTCGGCCGATGCATTCTGGTCGGCTGACGGACCAGACTTACACCCCATAGGGTGGGGAGACGTAGTGTTCAGGGTTTAAGTTTAATCCACATCGGTGGACCGGCCCTGTCGCTCCAAGGGACGATGCGTTCTGTTCCTGAGACACGGGCTAGAGCGTCTCGAATCGGTTGAGGACTATCTTTTGCCTCGGTTCATAGATGGAAATCCAACTTCCAAATACGTGACATTTGCGGTTTTAATTGTAGAACCTAGTATGGCGACATAGTGGGATGGGGCATTCATGCCGCCTATGATTGATACTTATGATTTGAAGTTGTTTTATACACTATGCACTTATGATAGTATCAAATGATTTGTTTTAAACGTATGAAGCATTCTTTGGCTGTTATAAGGGAAAACCCTATCCTCGACTGCGTTGCATTGTGTGATGGGACCTGGGTCTTATAACAGCTTCATTTTTATTTATTTAGCATTGCGCTGTTTGTTTTATGCACTGGTATTCTTGGGAGGAAACCCGTTCCGTGTTATACGGCGTGGTCCCTTGATTTACCTAATGATTTAAAATAAAGATTAATAACTGTTTTAGTTCTCACACCAGTCACATGACTGACCTGGAGTTTATTGTTTTAACCTATACTCTGGGTGCCCTTATTTTGACACGGGCAGCTAGTAGTTTTGGTTTTGCAGATTTATATTCACAGGATCCTGGTTTACAGCTGGAACGATATCCGGAAAGCTTTGTATCCGTATATCTCTTCTAGTTGTGTATTGTATTATTTTCCGCTGCTATGTATTTAAATGTAATTTGAATCTCTGATATTTCTGTGTAATATTCATTTATACTCTGTATATTCTTGTAATCTGATGCATTGTTGTAATAAGCAATGAAATGTTCCTTTATATGCGTTCTGTTGTGGCTTGTTCTCAACGATAGGGCGTTTCGAACGGTCTGGGTCGGTTTAGCGACTGGTTCGGACCGAGCGAAATTCCTTGCCGTCACATTAACGCCCTTCTCTGAGACATACGAGCTTAGAGGTTATATATCGATAGATATCAATCGCATGGCATGAATTGCCTGTGTGGCACGCTGAGTTGCATGGATCAAGGCTTATGTTGAAAAGCAAAGTCTTGTGGTTGATGATCAAAGCACGGCCTTTGTGGCGTAGCTTTGTGTATAACGTGAATTCGCGAGCCTCACACCTCGGTATGAGTTAAAAATGGGATACGGACCGTTGGGAGAACACGACGTTTCTTTCTAGCTTTGGTGGTGTCAGTGACTTACCAGCCCTGACATTTGTATACTTTTCACCTTTGTGGTTGTTGGATGCGAGGCGCCTCGATTATAGGTCTGTAAGGACCGGGAAACGTGTGTTCAGGAATAAATAATCCTCTAACGTAAGTGAGGACCGGCCCAACCGATCCAGTGGCTGCCCAGAGTGTGTAGTCCTGAGCATTTGCTAGAATGTCTCGAAGCGGAGAGGAACTTGCCCCTTGCCTCGACTCATGACGGAAATCCAATTTCCAATACGAGATATTTCGGCTTTATTTGTAGAGCCTAGTATGGCGACATAGTAGCATGGGATGTTATGCCGTCTGTGATTTATATTTATGATTGAAATTGTTTTGACACTATACACTTATTATAGTATCAAATGATTTGTTTTAAACGTACCAAGCATGTTTGGCTATTATAAGGGAAAACCCTATCCTTCGGCTTGCGTTGCATTGTGTGATGGGACCTGGGTCTTATAATAGCTTCATTTATCGAAAAAGCATTGCGTTGTTTATTCTATGCACTAGCGTTCTTGGGAGGAAAACCGTTCCGTGATATACGGCGTGGTCCCTTGAATTACTCTCTTTTAAAGTAAAGTTTTAAATAACTGTTTTAGTTCTCACACTAGTCACATGACTGACCTGGAGTTTATTGTTTTAACCTAAACTCTGGGTGCCCCTATTTTCCGCACGGGCAGCTAGTAGTTTTGGTTTTGCAGATTTATATTCACAGGATCCTGATTTACAGCTGGAACGATGCTCGGAAAGCTCTGTATCCGTATATGACTTTCAGTTGTGTTTTATATTGTTTTTCCGCTACTATGTAATTTATTGTAATCTCTGATATTTGTTGAATGTAATTTATTCATTTATACTCTGTATATTCTTGTATCTGATGGAATTGTTGTAATAGCAATGAAATGTTCTTCCGTCAGCGTTCTGATTTGTCCTGTTCTCAAACGATCTGGGGTTTCGAACGGTCTAGATCGGTTTAACGACTGATTCGGATCGAGCGAAATTCCCGGCCGTCACATTTGGTATCAGAGCTTTGGTTTACAGAGCTCGAGAACAAGACACATTAGAACCATACGAAAGAATTCATCAGATATTGGATTAGTAATATCCAATTAGAATGACTCGTTAGAGATAGGATCAGTAGTATCCTAGAACGAGTGTGAAGAGTATATTTTTCAAATGAAAACAATTTTGTTTTGAAAATTTAAATCGTTTTATACGTATTTGAATATTTTATTTATTTTGAATTTGGACAATCCAATATATAAAGATTTTGCATATACGCGTCATGAACGTATATTCGAAGTTTTAATATACTGGATAGATATAGAATCGTACTCTAGTGGCCCGAAGATGATTCTGATGGTTGAGTACTCGTCGTCAGAATTTATATTCGAGTGACGAAGGTGTGATATCTATATATTTCCATTAGACTGGTGTGAGAACCAAAACTTATATAACTAGATTTATTGTTGTGAATTGGCATCAAAAACATGATTTTCTGTATATGTATCAAAATTATCAATTTGAAACGTTAATCCACTAATTGATTGAGGTTTGTGTTGTTTGTTTATTTGTTTGATAATTTTGAACCATTATGCCTAATTGAACCAAATATTGAATTGTATTGAAAATTAGTCGCATTTGCTTGCATATACATATACTTACATTGAACAGGTCATAGCAAGGAGGCTAGAGCAGAGAATAAAATTTGTTTGCCCGACAAATAGGTACATGTTTACTATATAATTTACTGTTTTGTTTGGGTGATAATGATTTTATGAGCCTATTGGCTAGCCGCTTGGCTTTTTCTTTTTCTTTTTGAGATCAGAAGGCCTGTATGGCAATTTCGGGATTTTCCAGTGGCTCCCGGTGCAGGGGAGTTTATGGCGAAATTTTTCGAAAATTTAGGGTGTTAGCCAAATTTTTGAAGAATTTGAAAATTCTCAGAAACTGAAAAGTTGGAGAATGGAAGCCAGATCGAACGTAAAGTTGAATAATCAAACCACTTTCGACTTTGTTCCTTTTCGGGGACGAAAAGTTTTAAGTGGGGGAGATTGTAATAACCCGGAAATGCGGGCCAGTTTAAAATTTTTATTTTGGCAACTTTAGCAAATGTTGAACATTTAAAATAGATTATTTTAAATAATATCGACGAGAAATTTATTTTGAATATATTTAGAACGTATATATTTATACGCGTCGTCGTTAGAATATAAATATTTATATATAATTATAAATAGAATTGAAAATGGCGCGGTAGTTCGATAATTCGATTTCAAACTTCAATTGAATGTACCGGGTGCAAAACAATCCGGATTTTAGTGAAACCAAAAACATTAGGATCTAGTTGATAATATCTTTCCAACGAATCCGAAAAATTGAAATTTCATAGCGGGTATCAAAAGATATGTCCAGTTGAAAATTCTGAATAGTCGCTATGGAATTCAGGCCCTTAAAAATGGGAATTTTGCAAACGACCTCGGATTTCGACGAAACCACTTTTGTTGGGTCCGTGATGTCAAATTATTGCTAGATCCCAAATTTCATAATTTTTCGAATCAATATGTGAGCGTGGCAAAGGAAAACACGTTTGACCGGTTTAAGTTGATTTTAATCGACTGGAAATTGGCCACTTTTCAAACGGTCTCAGAATTCGACGAAACTAGTTTTGTTAGGACCGTATCGTCATTACGAAGCTAGAAAATATTTTTCTGGAATTTTTCGAGTTAGTATGTAACCCCGGTAAATTGAAATGCGCGTTCAAATTCAATATATAGAGTTATATGTTGATTTTAACAGAAACTGGTCGAAACGATCGAATCAGCCTGCGATACATATCCCATTGTGTTCGGAATGGGGGTAAAACGCTATGGACGACAGGTAGTGGGCCTCGTTTTGAGGTCGAAAATAAAAGTTGCTTTTTAGTGAAAATAAAATAATTAAAAATTAAAACCCTCCCTCCTCTCTATATTTCTTTGCCACCCCCCCCCCCCCCCCCCCCGGTAAAAATCAAAATCAGAAAAAAAAAGAGAAGAAGGAGGCGCCGCCGCGCGAGACAACCCCCCCTCTAATCGCGCCGCCGCGCGAGGCAAACCCCCCCTCTAAGCGGGCCGCCGCGCGAGGCAACCCCCCCCTCTAATCGCGCCGCCGCGCGAGGCAAACCCCCCTCTAATCGCGCCGCCGCGCGAGGCAAACCCCCCCTAATTGCGCCGCCGCGCGAGGCAAACCCCCCTTCCATCGGAGACCACAGCGACACCCCCCCTTCCTCCTACCGCCGACCACCGCGAAGCCCCCCCCCCCCCCCTCCGCCAATTTGAAGCAGCCCCCCCTCCCCCCCGAACTCGAACCGCCCCCTCCTCCATCCCCTGACCGACGCAATCCCGACCCCCATTCGCCCCTTTTCAAAATGAACTGTAAGTCCCTATCTATTTTGTTTATATATTTGTTTAGCTTATTTATTTAATATAATTAGTTATAAAAAGGATTTCTTTTACGTTCTAGTTTGGATAAAAATACTATTTTTATATGGTATAGGTAATGAAAATATGATTTTTATATTTTTAAAGTAATGAAAATATGATTTTTATATTTTTAAAGTATTAAAAATATAATCTTTACTATATAGAAGATGTAAAAATATGACTTTTGTTTAGGCAGAGAATTAAAAATATAATTTTTACATGATAGGAATATTAGACATATCATCTTTATATGTGTAGCAAAATAAAAATGTGATTTTTATAATGATAAATTTGTAAAGGCGAAATCTTTATATTTGAAAAGGCGAAATCTTTATATTTGAAAAGGCGAGATCTTAATAATAGAAAAATAGAATTTTTATCCATATAGCGTCATAGTAAAAATTCGATTTTTATATATTGAATAACGAAGTAAAAATTCGATTTTTATATATTGAATAGCGAAGTAAAAATTCGATTTTTATATATTGAATAGCATAGTAAAAATTCGATTTTTATATATTGAATAACAAAGTATAAATACGATTTTTACATATGTAGAGAATACGGGCAACGAAGGTGATAAAAAGGCGAGGACGATGAAGATTTCTATCAGTGAAGAGTCGTGGTATTGGATAGCTATCGGTGAGAATTTCTCACTCTTCAATTTCTTTTCTAGATATATATATATACTAGGATGCAGACGGTGTTTAGTAGCACCCGACACCCGTCATCCACAGACCATGGATGGCTTGTTTGTTTAATTGTTTGGTTGTGTAGTTGGTTAGATATTTTGTTTGAATTTGATTGTTTGGTGAAATGGAATGGATTTGATTGATGTGTGAATGGCGTGGGCCTTCACTAGACGGGGGATAAGGCTAGGCCTCGTCCCGTTTCTAGTATCGTGCAGTTATGCCGCCGAAATTTCCTAAAATATGTTAGAAAAATAAAAATATTATTTTTCTTGTGTAAATGAACTGAATAGAAATTCATGTGTTGAAATAAAATATTTTATCGTTAAAAATATAATTTTTAACGTGGAAGTGAATAAAATAAAATATTCATTTACAAACCGGACGGTTTGTTTATGTACACCTATTTGAAGGACATTGATTGGGTCGATAAATTTTACACATCGCCCAACTGCACAAATAAAAATATGTGTTTGTTGATTTGAAACCCCACACGGGTATTGGGATAATATATGACATACACTAATCCCAATAAATAGTTATTTGTCGATCGATTGATTGACAGGCTGTTATAAGCGTTAGATATCTATATTTGATGCTTATACAATGTAGTGCACATTGGATGATGGTTGATTATTTATCGTTGTTATTATATACGTGTGTTGTATGGAATCCATATAATTAACTCTATATGGTAATTGATTGGGCCTCATTCCAATTTAGAAGATAAAGAATATAATAAATTAAAGGTTCATGTGTTGACTGTACTCATCCGTTGAGATTAGTCATGTGTTGAACGAAATATTTTAATAATAGAAATATTTGAAATAGAAATATTTGAAAAAGAAATATTTGAAATAGAATATTTGAAATAGAAATATATGAAGCCATGTTGATTAGATTGACGCCATTTTGACGTGAACGATATTTATATCGATTTTATTCATTTTAAGATGAATACTGAAAAGTGATTTCGAAATCGAATATTTCGAAATGAATTTGAATTGAATATATAACGAATTGAATTCGAATTGAATATATAACGGATTTGATTTCAATTGAATATATAACGAATTTGAATTGAATAGAAAACAAAATGAATTTGAATTGAATATATAACGAATTGAATTCGAATTGAATATATAACGGATTTGATTTCAATTGAATATATAACGAATTTGAATTGAATAGAAAACGAAATGAATTTGAATTGAATATATAACGAATTGAATTCGAATTGAATATATAACGGATTTGATTTCAATTGAATATATAACGAATTTGAATTGAATAGAAAACGAAATGAATTTGAATTGAATATATAACGAATTGAATTCGAATTGAATATATAACGAATTTGATTTCAATTGAATATATAACGAATTTGAATTGAATAGAAAACGAAATGAATTTGAATTGAATATATAACGAATTGAATTCGAATTGAATATATAACGGATTTGATTTCAATTGAATATATAACGAATTTGAATTGAATAGAAAACGAAATGAATTGGAATTGAATATATAACGAATTGAATTCGAATTGAATATATAACGGATTTGATTTCAATTGAATATATAACGAATTTGAATTGAATAGAAAACGAAATGAATTTGAATTGAATAGAAAACGAAATGAATTTGATTTGAATAGAAAACGAAACGAATTTGAATTGAAAACGAATTCGAATTGAATTGAATTGAAAAGAAAATGAATTCGAATCGAATTAAAATTGATTTGAATTGAAATCAAATAAAAATGAAAGTAAAAAGGATTTATAATAGAAAATTCAATTTTGATTTGAATTTGAAATGGAAGTTGAATTTGTTTTGAAAACGAAATTAAAACTATTTATAAAATTCGTTTTAAATAGTAATCGGCGAAATATATATTATATATATAATATAATGGCCTGAATAGAACGCGCCGCGCTGCGGCAGTTCGTGAATTTCGACCATTTATTTCAAACGGACATTACGGGAGATCCGACCGTCGGATTCTCCTAAAACAGGAACCGTTGGGTTCGTATCGAAAAGAGCTTTCTAATGAATATTAGAAATTTGAAATCTAACGGTTGGATTTGGAGATACGTCCAAATCAAATTTGAAAAATGTCGCTGTAAGTGCAGTTCGATGGCCGTTGATGGAAATCGACTGTACGGGCCTTGATAGAATGATTAAAAATAGAAATAATTTGTGTAAAATCATAAGAAATGATTTGAGAAAAATTGGGATGAAAAACTCCAAATTTGAAAAGATAAAAATAAATTTTTATCAAAATGAACTAGTTTTGAACTAATATTAAAACCCATTTATTTTTAAATAAATAAATTGTATTTGAAATGGGTTTTAAATAGAATTGATGTGGGTTTATCGTGAACAGTGTTTTAAATAACACCAGTTCTTTAACCCGATAATAAATAGAATGTGATTTGGGTTTGTCGTGAACTGTGTTTTAAATGACACTAGTTCTTTAACCCAGTAAAAGGAGTTTTATTGAATCTGCAATTAGATTGAAATGTGGATTGATAATCTAAATTATCAAATTTAGAAAATGAGCGAGAATGGAGTATCACCAGTTTTGCTCCAAAGCGATAGTTAAATCTTTAAGTAGATTTGAACGTGAGATGGTAATTAATTTTACCAATAACACTGTGGTGTTAAATATGGAGTATTACCAGTTTTGCTTCATGGGATGAATAGGTTGGGATTGAGAAATAAAATAAATAATTACTTCGATGTGGTTCGCTAATCTCGACTAGTTTGAAAAACCATAATTTGGTTTGAAATGTCACCCAAAGGAAGATTAAAGGATAAATTTTAAAGAATTTATCTTGGACAAAATTAATGGGAACCTTTCCCTAAAAATGTGATTTTGTGAATAAAAGAATATTCTGAATTGGAATGAGGCGTATGTTGTGTTGGTGTAAAATTTGTTTTAATATACGCGGGTTGTTCGGAAAGACCGGGTTTATACCCATTCTGAATAACCGATTCGACGATATGTCGAAGATGAAGACGGTGGTTGAAGACCGGAAGTCTTCACATCGTTTGGGAAATTACTAACGATCCTGATTGGGCTGTACACCCAAGAGGATGGAAATAGTTGGTGGTCGTCCAGACGTACTAGGAGATCGATGGATATGCGAGGAAAGTGCCTCCGGTTTCGTTCAGACCCAGAATGAACTTGTAAATGGATTGTGTGTCTGACATTGGATTTTATTCTGTGTTGATTGATTTCTGTTAAATATATATCTGTTTCGCGGTGGAGAATTTATTCTCTTGCTTAACGCCCTTCTCTGAGACGTACGAGCTTAGAGGTTATATATCGATAGATATCAATCCCATGGCATGAATTGCCTGTGTGGCACGCTGAGTTGCATGGATCAAGGCTTCTGTTGAAAAGCAAAGTCTTGTGGTTGATGATCAAAGCACGGCCTTTGTGGCGTAGCTTTGTGTATAACGTGAATTCGCGAGCCTCACACCTCGGTATGAGTTAAAAACGGGATACGGACCGTTGGGAGAATGTGAAGACCCGTAACTTCCCCGTAAAGGAAAGTGTCGGATAGTTCGAGAACCAGCCACAACAGAACTGATACAGAAGAACATTTCATTGCATATTACAACAATGCATCAGATTACAAGAATATACAGAGTATAAACGAATAAATATTACACAGAAATATCAGAGATTTAAATTACATTTAAATACATAGCAGCGGAAAATAATACAATACACAACTAGAAGAGATATACGGATACAAAGCTTTCCGGATATCGTTCCAGCTGTAAACCAGGATCCTGTGAATATAAATCTGCAAAACCAAAACTACTAGCTGCCCGTGTCAAAATAGGGGCACCCAGAGTTTAGGTTAAAACAATAAACTCCAGGTCAGTCATGTGACTGGTGTGAGAACTAAAACAGTTAATCTTTATTTTTAAAGTTAGGTAAATCAAGGGACCACGCCGTATAACACGGAACGGGTTTCCTCCCAAGGATACCAGTGCATAAAACAAACAACGCAATGCTAAATAAAGAAAAATGAAGCTGTTATAAGACCCAGGTCCTATCACACAATGCAACGCAAGCCGGGGGATAGGGTTTTCCCTTATAACAGCCAAAGAATGCTTGATACGTTTAAAACAGATTATTTGATACTATTATAAGTGCATAGTGTATAAAACAACTTCAAATCATAAGTATCAATCATAGGCGGCATGGGTACCATATATCATGTCGCCATACTAGTTCTACAATTAAAACCGCAAATGTCACGTATTTGGAAATTGGATTTCCATCTATGAACCGAGGCAAAAGATAGTCCTCAACCGATTCGAGACTGTCTAGCCCGAGTCTCAGGTCAGAGCTCGAGTGACCTTGGAGCGACAGGGCCGGTCCACCGATGTGGATTAAACTTAAACCCTGAACATGCGTTTCGCCGCCCTTTGGGGCGTAAGTGAGCCAACTAAATGACTCCATCGGTTCGAGAACGACCGATCAATCCGAGGCGCCTCTCAACAGCAACAACCACATAAGTCAAACTCGTCAGGGCGTGTAAAACCACTGACGCCACTTTTTAGCTAGAAGGAAACGCATGCCCTCCCTGAGGTCCGTCTCCCGTTTTTGGTTCATATCGGGTGTGATACTCGCGAAGTAAACGTTACACAAAGCTACGCCACAAAGGCCGTGCTTTGATCATCACCACAAGACTTTGATTTTCAACAGAAGCCTCGATCAATTGCCACTTAGGCATGCCACACAGGCAATTCACTCCATGCGTTTGATATCCATCAATATATAACCCCTGAGCTCGTACGTCTCAGGGAAGGGCGTTAAGCAAGAGAATAAATTCTCCGCCGCCAAACAGATATATATTTAATAGAGATCAATCACACGGACTAAAATCCAATGTCGGACACACAGTCCATTTACAAGTCCGTTCTGGGTCTGAACGAAACCGAAGGCACCTAGTACCCCGCATATCCATCGATCTCCAAGTACGTCTGGACGATCACCAACTGTTTCCATCTTCTTGGGTGTACAGCCCAATCAAGATCATCAGTAATCACCCAAACGACGTGAAGACTTCTGGTCTTCGACCACCGTCTTCATCTTCGACTTATCGTCGTATCAGTTATTCAGAATGGGATAAACCCGGTCTTTCCAAATAACTCGCGTATATTTTAAATAAGTGTTACACAAACACAACATACGCCTCATTCCAATTCATCAGTCACTAACCGTAAATTAATCAAGAGAATAATTTCCTAAATATTTACCCCGAAGGCCGAAACCAACATCAGATTAATATCCAGAAAACCATTCTGCTTGGCTAACCGACAGTTAGTTTCTAAATTTCACATTCATAGGGAAAGGTTCCCATTAATTTTATACAAGATAAATTCCTTGAATTTATTCTTTATTCTATTTTTGAATCTCAATTCAAACTAGTCGGGATTAGCGAACCTTACTGAAGTAATCATTTATTTTAATTTCCCAATCCCAACCTATTCATCCCATGAAGTAAAACTGGTAATACTTCATATCTAACACCACAGTGTTATCGGTAAATTCAATTACCATTTCACGTTCAAATCTAATTAAAGATTTAACTATCGCCTGGAGCAAAACTGGTGATACTCCACTTTCGATCTTTTCAATCTAATTAAAGATTCATTAAAACTCCACTTAGTTTTAATCGTTAACTGGGTTAAAGAATCCGTGTCATTTAAAACACGGTTCACGATAAACCCAAAGTCACATTCCATTGATTATCGGGTTAAAGAACGAGTGTTATTTAAAACACTGTTCACGATAAACCCAAAAATCAATATCCATTCAATTCCAATTAAAAATTATTTAATTGGTACACTTCATTAAATCTAAATAAAAAGATTTAATCCTTTCTCAACTGGGTTCAAGAACAGTGTTAGTGAAGACACCATTCACGACAAACCCAAATCACATTTGATATTAAATACAAGGCTCTGAATAGAAAATATATCGGCTTATATTCAATATCAAATTCCACGACAAACAAATATCATATTGGAAATAACGATATATATATCTATATCTTTCAAATTCCCATAACAATATCTGTATCATCACGAAATCCAATATCGAAATATTCCGAAGACAATTTCGATTCAAATCCATTCCAATATAATTATTGGAAATTCTGGTTATTTTTAAAACCCTTTTCAAATTCAAATTATTTATTTAAAAATAAATAGAATTATAGTTCTAGTTCAAAACTAGTTCATTTCGATAAAAATTTATTTTTATCTTTTCAAATATGGAGTTTTTCATCCCAATACTTTCTAAATCATTTCTTATGATTTTACACAAATTATTACTATTTTTAATAATTTTATCAAGGCCCGTACAGTCGATTTCCACCAATGGCCATCGAACTGCACTTACAGCGACCTTTTTCAAATTTGATTTGGACATAATTCCAAATCCAACCGTTAGATTTCTAATTTCAAATATTCGTTAGAAAGCTCTTTTCGATACGAACCCAACGGTTCCGGTTTTAGGAGAATCCGACGGTCGGATCTCCCGTAATATCCGTTCGAAGTCAATGGTCGAAATTCGCGAACTGCCGCGGCGCGGCGCGTTCTATTCAGGCCATTATATTATATATATAATATATATTTCGTCGATTTCTATTTAAAACGAATTATATAAATCGTTTGGAATTCGTTTCAAAAACAATTTCAACTTCTATTTCAATTCAAATCAAAATTGAATTCTTCTTTATAAATTCGTTTTTAAAATTCATTTCTATTCAATTCAAATTTCAATTCAATTTGAATTCATTTCAATTCGTTTTCAATTCAATTTGAATTCGTTTTCAATTCAATTCATTTCGAAATCGTTTTCAATTCAATTCGAAATCGTTTTCAATTCAATTCATTTCGAAATCGTTTTCAATTCAATTCATTTCGAAATCGTTTTCAATTCAATTCATTTCGAAATCGTTTTCAATTCAATTCATTTCGAAATCGTTTTCAATTCGATTCATTTCGAAATCGTTTTCAATTCAATTCATTTCGAAATCGTTTTCAATTCGATTCATTTCGAAATCGTTTTCAATTCAATTCATTTCGAAATCGTTTTCAATTCAATTCATTTCGAAATCGTTTTCAATTCAATTCATTTCGAAATCGTTTTCAATTCAATTCATTTCGAAATCGTTTTCAATTCAATTCATTTCGAAATCGTTTTCAATTCAATTCATTTCAGAATGAATAAAATCGATATAAATATCGTTCACGTCAAAATAGCGTCAATCTATCAACACGGCTTCATAAATTTCTATTTTCAAATATTCTATTTCAAATATTTCCTTTTTCAAAATAGTTGTTATTATCAAAATATTTCGTTCAACACATGACCAATCTCAATGGATGAGTACTGTCAACACATGAACCTTTATTTTATATTGATAAAGATGCAAATTTTATTATTAAAATATTTCGTTCAACACATGACTAATCTCAATGGATGAGTACTGTCAACACATGAACCTTTATTTTATATTGATAAAGATGCAAATTTTATTATTAAAATATTTCGTTCAACACATGACCAATCTCAATGGATGAGTACTGTCAACACATGAACCTTTATTTTATATTGATAAAGATGCAAATTTTATTATTAAAATATTTCGTTCAACACATGACCAATCTCAATGGATGAGTACTGTCAACACATGAACCTTTATTTTATATTATTCTTTATTTTCTAAATTGGAATGAGGCCCAATCAATTACCATATAAAGTTAATTATATGGATTCCATACAACAAATGTATATAATAGCAACGATAGATAATCAACCATCAGCCAAAGTGCACTACACTGTATAAGCATCAAATATAGATATCTAACGCTTATAACAGCCTGTCAATCAATCGATCGACATATTTAATCAATCAGGATGAGTGAAATTCATATTTCATCCCAACACCCGTGTGGGGTTTTCAAACAATCAAACACAGATTTTAGTTGTGCAGTTGGGCGATGTGTAAAATTTATCGTCCCAATCAATGTCTTTCAAATAGGTGTACATAAACAAACCGTCCGATTTGTAAATGAATATTTATTTATTTACATTCACGTTAAAAATTATATTTTTAACGATAAAACATTTTATTCAACCTATGAATATTCTTTTCGGTTCATTTATTCAATAAAATGATATTTTTATTTTTCTAACATATTTTAGAAAATTTTGGCGGCATAACGGCACGATACTAGAAACGGGACGAGGCCTAGCCTTATCCCCGGTCTAGTGAAGGCCCACGCCATTCACACATCAATCAATCCATTCATTTCACCAAACAATTCAATTTCAAATCAAATCATCTAACTAATCTATGCAACCAAACAAACAAGTCCATGGTCTGTGGACGATTGTGTCGGGTGCTACTAAGCACCGTCCGCATCCTAGTATATATATATAGCTAGAAAAGAAATTGAAAGGTGAGAAATTCTCACCTAAAGCTATCCAAACTCCACGGCACTCCTAATGCAGGAAATCTTCGCCGTTCTCGCCTTTCGTCACTTTCGTTGCCCGTAGCCACTACATATGTAAAAATCACATTTTTACCTCGTTATTCGATACCTAAAAATCGAATTTTTACTTTGCTATTCAATATATAAAAATCGAATTTTTACTTTGCTATTCAATATATAAAAATCGAATTTTTACTTGGCTATTCAATATATAAAAATCGAATTTTTACTACGATGTTCAATATATAAAAATCACATTTTTACTACGATGTTCAGTATATAAAAATCACATTTTTACTACGATGTTCAATATATAAAAATCACATTTTTGCTACGATGTTCAATATATAAAAATCACATTTTTACTACGATGTTCAATATATAAAAATCGAATTTTTACTATGCTATTCATCCGATCTTTCTTCAATAAAGGTCAAATCTTTTATTTGCTACCTATATAAAAATAATATTTTTATATTCTCTATATTATAAAAATCGTATTTTTATTATCTACATCCCATCAACGGCAATCTATTCTTTTATACTCTAAAAATTAGATCTTTATAACACTAAAAATTGAATCCTTACACATTTTTTTTATAATTATAATTTATATAAAGAATTTCAGGTCTAAAAACAACCCTATATATTGATTATTTACTGATTTTAAAACAATGAAAATATATTTAAAACTAAATTAACTGAAAAGAAACTCACCGACGAGAAGGAAGGAGACGGGATCGTCGGAGGGGGTGCCTGGGGATCGCTGGAGGTGGCGGTCAGCGTTAGGGTTCGGCGGCGGTTTCGGTCTTCGAACTGGGAGAGGGTTGGGCTGACGCAAAAGGCGCGAGCGGGGGTTGAGGGGGGGGGTCGGACTGAGGCGGCGGCGCCACCTAGGGCGTGACGACGGTCACCGAGGCGGGGTGCGAGCTCCTCCGTCTTTTCCCCCCTTTTTTTTTTATACTGAATCGGTTTTCTCATTGAAGAAAAAGGAGACGGGGGGTTTATACATGTTTGACCGTTGACCCTTGGGGGGGGGATATTTTAATTTATTTAAATTTTATTTTAAATCACCATAAAGTAACTTTTTACTTCGAACCCGAAATGAGGCCCACCGCTTGTCGTCCATAGCATTTTACCCCCATTCCGAACACAACGGGATAGGTATCGTAGGCTGATTCGACTGTCTTGATCAGTTTCCGTTAAATTTACATTTAAATCACTATATTGAATTTTAAATGTACATTTCAAATTACCGGGGTCACATACTAACTAGAAAAATTCCAGAAAAATATTTTCTAGCTTCGTATTGACTATACGGTCCTAACAAAACTAGTTTCGTCGAATTCTGAGACCGTTGGAAAAATGGCCATTTTCCAGTCGATTAAAATCAACTGAAACTGGTCAAACGCGTTTTCCTTTGCCACGCTCACATATTGATTCGAAAAATTATGAAATTTGAAACCTAGCAATAATTTAACATCACGGACCCAACAAAACTGGTTTCGTCGAAATCCGAGGTCGTTTGCAAAATGTCCATTTTTAAGGGCCTGAATTCCATAGCGACTATTCAGAATTTTCAACTGGACATATCTTTTGATTCCTGCTATGAAATTTTGATTTTTCGGATTCGTTGGAAAGATATTCACAATTAGATTCCATTATTTTTGGTTTCACTAAAATCCGGATTGTTTTGCACCCGGTACATTCAATTGAAGTTTGAAATCGAATAATCGAACTACCGCGCCATTTTCAATTCTATTATTATTATATATAATTATTTATATTCTAACGACGGCGTATATAATATATACGTTCTAATATATTCAAAAATAAATTTCTCGTCGATAATTATTTAAAATAATTTATTTTAAATAATCAAAATCCGCCAAAATTGCCAAAATAAAATTTTTAAACTGGCCCAGATTTTCGGGTTGTTACAATCTCCCCCACTTAAAACTTTTCGTCCCCGAAAAGGAACAAAGTCGAAAGTGGTTTGATTAATCAACTCTACGTTCAATCTGGCTTCCATTCTCCAACTTTTTAGTTTCTGAGAATTTTCAAAATTTCAAAAATTTGGCTAACACCCTAAATTTTCGAAAAATTTCGCCATAACCTCCCCTGCACCGGGAGCATCGGGGAATTTCAAATAGCTTCCCCGGTCCTTCTAATCTCAAAAAGAAAAAGAAAAAGCCAAGCGGCTAGCCAATAGGCTGATAAAATCATCATCACCCAAACAAAACAGTAAATCATGTAGTAAACATGTACCTATTTGTCGGGCAAACAAATTTTATTCTTCGGCTCTAGCCTCCTTGCTATGACCTGTTCAACGATATATATCTATATGCAAGCAAATGCGACCAATTTTCAATACAATTCAATATTCGATCAAATTAGGCATAATGGTTCTAAATTATCAAACAACTAAACAAACAACACAAACATCAATCAATTAGTGGATTAACGTTTCAAATTCATAATTTTGATATATATAAAGAAAATCATGTTTTTGATGCCAATTCACAACAATAAGCCCTATCTAATTTTGGTTCTCACACCAGTCAATAGGAAATATAAAGAAATCACACCTTCGGAGCACGAACATAAATATTGATGATGCCATGGTCATTATCAACATCATCTCCGGGCGACTAGAGTGTGATTCTATATCTATCCAGTATATTAAAATTTCAAACACACGTGGATCAGACGTATACGCAAAATCTTTATATACTGGACTGTCCAACTCAATATATATAGATAATCAAATACGAATAATTGTTTTAAATTTCAAAACAAGATTTGTTTTCATTTGAAAAATATACTCTTCACACTCGTTCTAGGATACTACTCATCCCATCTCTAACGAGTCATTCCCGTTGGATATTACTAATCCAATATCTGATGAATTCTTTCGTATGGTTCTAATGTGCCTTGTTCTCTAAGCTTTGTAAACCAAAGCTCTGATACCAACTGTGAAGACCCGTAACTTCCCCGTAAACGAAAGTGTCGGATAGTTCGAGAACCAGCCACAACAGAACTGATACAGAAGAACATTTCATTGCATATTACAACAATGCATCAGATTACAAGAATATACAGAGTATAAACGAATAAATATTACACAGAAATATCAGAGATTTAAATTACATTTAAATACATAGCAGCGGAAAATAATACAATACACAACTAGAAGAGATATACGGATACAAAGCTTTCCGGATATCGTTCCAGCTGTAAACCAGGATCCTGTGAATATAAATCTGCAAAACCAAAACTACTAGCTGCCCGTGTCAAAATAGGGGCACCCAGAGTTTAGGTTAAAACAATAAACTCCAGGTCAGTCATGTGACTGGTGTGAGAACTAAAACAGTTAATCTTTATTTTTAAAGTTAGGTAAATCAAGGGACCACGTCGTATAACACGTAACGGGTTTCCTCCCAAGGATACCAGTGCATAAAACAAACAACGCAATGCTAAATAAAGAAAAATGAAGCTGTTATAAGACCCAGGTCCTATCACACAATGCAACGCAAGCCGGGGGATAGGGTTTTCCCTTATAACAGCCAAAGAATGCTTGATACGTTTAAAATTGATTATTTGATACTATTATAAGTGCATAGTGTATAAAACAACTTCAAATCATAAGTATCAATCACAGGCGGCATGGGTACCATATATCATGTCGCCATACTAGTTCTACAATTAAAACCGCAAATGTCACGTATTTGGAAATTGGATTTCCATCTATGAACCGAGGCAAAAGATAGTCCTCAACCGATTCGAGACTGTCTAGCCCGAGTCTCAGGTCAGAGCTCGAGTGACCTTGGAGCGACAGGGCCGGTCCACCGATGTGGATTAAACTTAAACCCTGAACATGCGTTTCGCCGCCCTTTGGGGCGTAAGTGAGCCAACTAAATGACTCCATCGGTTCGAGAACGACCGATCAATCCGAGGCGCCTCGCAACAGCAACAACCACATAAGTCAAACTCGTCAGGGCGTGTAAAACCACTGACGCCACTTTTTAGCTAGAAGGAAACGCATGCCCTCCCTGAGGTCCGTCTCCCGTTTTTGGTTCATACCGGGTGTGATACTCGCGAAGTAAACGTTACACAAAGCTACGCCACAAAGGCCGTGCTTTGATCATCACCACAAGACTTTGCTTTTCAACAGAAGCCTCGATCAATTGCCACTTAGGCATGCCACACAGGCAATTCACTCCATGCGTTTGATATCCATCAATATATAACCCCTGAGCTCGTACGTCTCAGGGAAGGGCGTTAAGCAAGAGAATAAATTCTCCGCCGCCAAACAGATATATATTTAATAGAGATCAATCACACGGACTAAAATCCAATGTCGGACACACAGTCCATTTATAAGTCCGTTCTGGGTCTGAACGAAACCGGAGGCACCTAGTACCCCGCATATCCATCGATCTCCAAGTACGTCTGGACGATCACCAACTGTTTCCATCTTCTTGGGTGTACAGCCCAATCAAGATCATCAGTAATCACCCAAACGACGTGAAGACTTCTGGTCTTCGACCACCGTCTTCATCTTCGACTTATCGTCGTATCAGTTATTCAGAATGGGATAAACCCGGTCTTTCCAAATAACTCGCGTATATTTTAAATAAGTGTTACACAAACACAACATACGCCTCATTCCAATTCATCAGTCACTAACCGTAAATTAATCAAGAGAATAATTTCCCAAATATTAACCCCGAAGGCCGAAACCAACATCAGATTAATATCCAGAAAACCATTGTGCTTGGCTAACCGACAGTTAGTTTCTAAATTTCACATTCATAGGGAAAGGTTCCCATTAATTTTATCCAAGATAAATTCCTTGAATTTATTCTTTATTCTATTTTTGAATCTCAATTCAAACTAGTCGGGATTAGCGAACCTTACCGAAGTAATCATTTATTTTAATTACCCAATCCCAACCTATTCATCCCATGAAGTAAAACTGGTAATACTTCATATCTAACACCACAGTGTTATCGGTAAATTCAATTACCATTTCACGTTCAAATCTAATTAAAGATTTAAGTATCGCCTGGAGCAAAACTGGTGATACTCCATTTTCGATCTTTTCAATCTAATTAAAGATTCATTAAAACTCCACTTAGTTTTAATCGTTAACTGGGTTAAAGAATCCGTGTCATTTAAAACACGGTTCACGATAAACCCAAAGTCACATTCCATTGATTATCGGGTTAAAGAACGAGTGTTATTTAAAACACTGTTCACGATAAACCCAAAAATCAATATCCATTCAATTCCAATTAAATATTATTTAATTGGTACACTTCATTAAATCTAAATAAAAAGATTTAATCCTTTCTCAACTGGGTTCAAGAACAGTGTTAGTGAAGACACCATTCACGACAAACCCAAATCACATTTGATATTAAATACAAGGCTATGAATAGAAAATATATCGGCTTATATTCAATATCAAATTCCACGACAAACAAATATCATATTGGAAATAACGATATATATATCTATATCTTTCAAATTCCCATAACAATATCTGTATCATCACGAAATCCAATATCGAAATATTCCGAAGACAATTTCGATTCAAATCCATTCCAATATAATTATTGGAAATTCTGGTTATTTTTAAAACCCTTTTCAAATTCAATTTATTTATTTAAAAATAAATAGAATTATAGTTCTAGTTCAAAACTAGTTCATTTCGATAAAAATCTATTTTTATCTTTTCAAATATGGAGTTTTTCATCCCAATACTTTCTAAATCATTTCTTATGATTTTACACAAATTATTACTATTTTTAATAATTTTATTAAGGCCCGTACAGTCGATTTCCACCAATGGCCATCGAACTGCACTTACAACGACCTTATTCAAATTTGATTTGGACATAATTCCAAATCCAACCGTTAGATTTCTAATTTCAAATATTCGTTAGAAAGCTCTTTTCGATACGAACCCAACGGTTCTGGTTTTAGGAGAATCCGACGGTCGGATCTCCCGTAATATCCGTTCGAAGTCAATGGTCGAAATTCGCGAACTGCCGCGGCGCGGCGCGTTCTATTCAGGCCATTATATTATATATATAATATATATTTCGTCGATTTCTATTTAAAACGAATTATATAAATCGTTTGGAATTCGTTTCAAAAACAATTTCAACTTCTATTTCAATTCAAATCAAAATTGAATTCTTCTTTATAAATTCGTTTTTAAAATTCATTTCTATTCAATTCAAATTTCAATTCAATTTGAATTCATTTCAATTCGTTTTCAATTCAATTTGAATTCGTTTTCAATTCAATTCATTTCGAAATCGTTTTCAATTCAATTCGAAATCGTTTTCAATTCAATTCATTTCGAAATCGTTTTCAATTCAATTCATTTCGAAATCGGTTTCAATTCAATTCATTTCGAAATCGTTTTCAATTCGATTCATTTCGAAATCGTTTTCAATTCGATTCATTTCGAAATCGTTTTCAATTCGATTCATTTCGAAATCGTTTTCAATTCGATTCATTTCGAAATCGTTTTCAATTCGATTCATTTCGAAATCGTTTTCAATTCAATTCATTTCGAAATCGTTTTCAATTCAATTCATTTCGAAATCGTTTTCAATTCAATTCATTTCGAAATCGTTTTCAATTCAATTCATTTCAGAATGAATAAAATCGATATAAATATCGTTCACGTCAAAATAGCGTCAATCTATCAACACGGCTTCATAAATTTCTATTTTCAAATATTCTATTTCAAATATTTCCTTTTTCAAAATAGTTGTTATTATCAAAATATTTCGTTCAACACATGACCAATCTCAATGGATGAGTACTGTCAACACATGAACCTTTATTTTATATTGATAAAGATGCAAATTTTATTATTAAAATATTTCGTTCAACACATGACTAATCTCAATGGATGAGTACTGTCAACACATGAACCTTTATTTTATATTGATAAAGATGCAAATTTTATTATTAAAATATTTCGTTCAACACATGACCAATCTCAATGGATGAGTACTGTCAACACATGAACCTTTATTTTATATTGATAAAGATGCAAATTTTATTATTAAAATATTTCGTTCAACACATGACCAATCTCAATGGATGAGTACTGTCAACACATGAACCTTTATTTTATATTATTCTTTATTTTCTAAATTGGAATGAGGCCCAATCAATTACCATATAAAGTTAATTATATGGATTCCATACAACAAATGTATATAATAGCAACGATAGATAATCAACCATCAGCCAATGTGCACTACACTGTATAAGCATCAAATATAGATATCTAACGCTTATAACAGCCTGTCAATCAATCGATCGACATATTTAATCAATCAGGATGAGTGAAATTCATATTTCATCCCAACACCCGTGTGGGGTTTTCAAACAATCAAACACAGATTTTAGTTGTGCAGTTGGGCGATGTGTAAAATTTATCGTCCCAATCAATGTCTTTCAAATAGGTGTACATAAACAAACCGTCCGATTTGTAAATGAATATTTATTTATTTACATTCACGTTAAAAATTATATTTTTAACGATAAAACATTTTATTCAACCTATGAATATTCTTTTCGGTTCATTTATTCAATAAAATGATATTTTTATTTTTCTAACATATTTTAGAAAATTTCGGCGGCATAACGGCACGATACTAGAAACGGGACGAGGCCTAGCCTTATCCCCGGTCTAGTGAAGGCCCACGCCATTCACACATCAATCAATCCATTCATTTCACCAAACAATTCAATTTCGAATCAAATCATCTAACTAATCTATGCAACCAAACAAACAAGTCCATGGTCTGTGGACGATTGTGTCGGGTGCTACTAAGCACCGTCCGCATCCTAGTATATATATATAGCTAGAAAAGAAATTGAAAGGTGAGAAATTCTCACCTAAAGCTATCCAAACTCCACGGCACTCCTAATGCAGGAAATCTTCGCCGTTCTCGCCTTTCGTCACTTTCGTTGCCCGTAGCCACTACATATGTAAAAATCACATTTTTACCTCGTTATTCGATACCTAAAAATCGAATTTTTACTTTGCTATTCAATATATAAAAATCGAATTTTTACTTTGCTATTCAATATATAAAAATCGAATTTTTACTTGGCTATTCAATATATAAAAATCGAATTTTTACTACGATGTTCAATATATAAAAATCACATTTTTACTACGATGTTCAATATATAAAAATCACATTTTTACTACGATGTTCAATATATAAAAATCACATTTTTACTACGATGTTCAATATATAAAAATCGAATTTTTACTATGCTATTCATCCGATCTTTCTTCAATAAAGGTCAAATCTTTTATTTGCTACCTATATAAAAATAATATTTTTATATTCTCTATATTATAAAAATCGTATTTTTATTATCTACATCCCATCAACGGCAATCTATTCTTTTATACTCTAAAAATTAGATCTTTATAACACTAAAAATTGAATCCTTACACATTTTTTTTATAATTATAATTTATATAAAGATTTTCAGGTCTAAAAACAACCCTATATATTGATTATTTACTGATTTTAAAACAATGAAAATATATTTAAAACTAAATTAACTGAAAAGAAACTCACCGACGAGAAGGAAGGAGACGGGATCGTCGGAGGGGGTGCCTGGGGATCGGTGGAGGTGGCGGTCAGCGTTAGGGTTCGGCGGCGGTTTCGGTCTTCGAACTGGGAGAGGGTTGGGCTGACGCAAAAGGCGCGAGCGGGGGTTGAGGGGGGGGGTCGGACTGAGGCGGCGGCGCCACCTAGGGCGTGACGACGGTCACCGAGGCAGGGTGCGAGCTCCTCCGTCTTTTTCCCTTTTTTTTTTTTATACTGAATCGGTTTTCTCATTGAAGAAAAAGGAGACGGGGGTGGGTTTATACATGTTTGACCGTTGACCCTTGGGGGGGGGAATATTTTAATTTATTTAAATTTTATTTTAAATCACCATAAAGTAACTTTTTACTTCGAACCCGAAATGAGGCCCACCGCTTGTCGTCCATAGCATTTTACCCCCATTCCGAACACAACGGGATAGGTATTGTAGGCTGATTCGACTGTCTTGATCAGTTTCCGTTAAATTTACATTTAAATCACTATATTGAATTTTAAATGTACATTTTAAATTACCGGGGTCACACACTAACTAGAAAAATTCCAGAAAAATATTTTCTAGCTTCGTATTGACTATACGGTCCTAACAAAACTAGTTTCGTCGAATTCTGAGACCGTTGGAAAAATGGCCATTTTCCAGTCGATTAAAATCAACTGAAACTGGTCAAACGCGTTTTCCTTTGCCACGCTCACATATTGATTCGAAAAATTATGAAATTTGAAACCTAGCAATAATTTAACATCACGGACCCAACAAAACTAGTTTCGTCGAAATCCGAGGTCATTTGCAAAATGTCCATTTTTAAGGGCCTGAATTCCATAGCGACTATTCAGAATTTTCAACTGGACATATCTTTTGATTCCTGCTATGAAATTTTGATTTTTCGGATTCGTTGGAAAGATATTCACAATTAGATTCCATTATTTTTGGTTTCACTAAAATCCGGATTGTTTTGCACCCGGTACATTCAATTAAATTTTGAAATCGAATAATCGAACTACCGCGCCATTTTCAATTCTATTATTATTATATATAATTATTTATATTCTAACGACGGCGTATATAATATATATGTTCTAATATATTCAAAAATAAATTTCTCGTCGATAATTATTTAAAATAATTCATTTTAAATAATCAAAATCCGCCAAAATTGCCAAAATAAAAATTTTAAACTGGCCCAGATTTTCGGGTTGTTACAGAGAACACGACGTTTCTTTTTAGCTTTGGTGGTGTCAGTGACTTACCAGCCCTGACATTTATATACTTTTCACCTTTGTGGTTGTTGGATGCGAGGCGCCTTGACTATAGGTCTGTAAGGACCGGGAAACGTGTGTTTAGGAATAAATAATCCTCTAACGTAAGTGAGGACCGGCCCAACCGATCCAGTGGCTGCCCAGAGTGTGTTGTCCTGAGCATTTGCTAGAATGTCTCGAAGCGGAGAGGATCTTGCCCCTTGCCTCGACTCATGACGGAAATCCAATTTCCAATACGAGATATTTCGGCTTTATTTGTAGAGCCTAGTATGGCGACATAGTAGCATGGGATGCTATGCCGTCTATGATTTATATTTATGATTGAAATTGTTTTGACACTATACACTTATTATAGTATCAAATGATTTGTTTTAAACGTACCAAGCATGTTATGCTATTATAAGGGAAAACCCTATCCTCCGGCTTGCGTTGCATGGTGTGATGGGACCTGGGTCTGATAATAGCTTCATTTTTCGAAAAAGTATTGCGTTGTTTATTCTATGCACTGGCATTCTTGGGAGGAAACCCGTTCCATGTTATACGGCGTGGTCCCTTGAATTACTCTCTTTTAAAGTAAAGTTTTAAATAACTGTTTTAGTTCTCACACCAGTCACATGACTGACCTGGAGTTTATTGTTTTAACCTAAACTCTGGGTGCCCCTATTTTCCGCACGGGCAGCTAGTAGTTTTGGTTTTGCAGATTTATATTCACAGGATCCTGATTTACAGCTGGAACGATGCTCGGAAAGCTCTGTATTCGTGTATTACTTTCAGTTGTGTTTTATATTGTTTTTCTGCTGCTATGTAATTTATTGTAATCTCTGATATTTGTTGAATGTAATTTATTCATTTATACTCTGTGCATTCTTGTATCTGATGGAATTGTTGTAATAGCAATGAAATGTTCTTCCGTCTGCGTTCTGATTTGTCCTGTTCTCAAACGATCTGGGGTTTCGAACGGTCTAGATCGGTTTAACGACTGATTCGGATCGAGTGAAATTCTCGGCCATCACAGTCTTGGCACATGCTTACATATTGGTTGGAAAACATGTTTGAATCGTACTGTATCATGTTCATGCTTCTACAACTGTATATTTGGTTATAGTAAAATTACTTGCCAAATTAATTTAATGGCTACAGGGAATTATCCATATATATTAATGCCAATTGCAAAATTTGTTTAAATGTGGACGATTGCCTCCTTATGTATTCGCATTTTAAAAATCGAACTTGACCAGAAGCTATAGAGCCATATTTGTCGATAATTCATATATTAAATATGAACTCAGTCGGTCAGAAAGATTTGAAAACCTGCTTAAATTGGTTGTTATGTGAAATATATGTTTGTTTGTTATGATTTATTATATACCTTACTTCCTTCCATATTTATTTTGCAACATTCCGTCCCTTAACATGCAACCTTTCTTATTGGTGGCAAGTAACTATGACAACTTTTTGTGCTATGTTCATTTAGATATTTTCAACTAATTATATTTATTGTAAGTCCCTAACTGTGTGTACCCATGCATCATAAGATTAAAATCAGCACATGGTTGTTGAAATATATCAATGTTATTTTACTTTTATCAAAGCCAGCATAACACTATACCTCATCGCCAATCAAAATCATGCATATCATTTACAAAAGAGCCACATAGTATGATCTCATACCATACGTTATATCATATACGTCGACACTTGGAAGGTATCATCTCTCATTTCTGTGATGGGTAATAGGGTTGGACTGGAGGAACAAAGAAAGAGAGGGAATTGAGAGAAAGAAATAGGGATAATTTAGATGGAGCTTGCTGGAAATATGTTTTCTACAGGTTTTTCTCTCTCAAACACATGGCATTATATGTATATTTAATTTTTCCATTTTCAGCATGTTTGAACTTCACAATGATTTTTTTTAATATTCTGTTATAACGATGTTTAATGTACCGCTGTAACTAAAATGAATATAGAGTGATCAATGTTAGTAGGACGTGATAAAACATTTTTTTTTAAAACTTGAATACATTTCTTATTGATTGCAGTGCATGATTGATTTCAATTAATGTTTAAGCTAATGCAATTATCTGATCCTTATCCCATATATGTCTTTTACGAATGATTGAAGATATACATGAACTCACTGCACCTGTTGAATTATATAAATAGTATATATCACTGAAATTTCATAAATATGTATGCTTTTATGAAAAGAAAATAAATCAACCAGGAGCGATATAACAGGAGTAATCACCAATCTATTACAAAATATAGTTATTGAAAAAAAAAAGTGTGAACAACAGTTGTCAGTAAAAATTAATTTCAAGGAAATGAGCGCGTACTTGCTTATATCAATATGCTTTAATTATCAACGAACCTAGGTTTATTACACAATTTCTTCTAATTTTAGATTTCTATTCTCTTTCAGAAAGTTGTAATTGTTAGTAAAATTACAAAATAGGAAAACTGGTATTAGACTTATCAGATGCCCATATCTATAAAAGCACTTTCTTAATTGAAGGAATATTTCTTTATTTTTGGGAAGTGTATCGCATTGTAGATCTATTTGAATATGAGAATATAGAATTTTTAACATAGGGAAATCTTTAACCTTGGTTGGCAGCAACTACAAGTTGTGGCAAAACTTAAATATGTAACGATAGGCAATTTTTTTGGACATTTTATGAGGATACAAAATAAACTTAAAATTTACATGTTATATCTTGAATATTTGATATCTTTCGAACTTCGGCTTTGATGTAAACTGGCTTTAATGTAAACTAGCTTTGATGTAAACGTAAAAACATACAGTTGTAAAAATATATTGTGTCCAATTATGTGTTATTTGTATCTCAATAGTCTCTACTTTTTCCCATAGAAAAGTTACTAGATGGAGTACATATTTTATTTAATTGGTCAAAGAATATAAACACATACAGACGCACCTACACATACATATGTATGCATATTTTCTTTTACATGCATATAGATATCTATGTATAATATATGTATATATGCATGTGTGTGTGTATGCATGAATTTATTTATATGTAAAAGGGTGTGATTCGGGGAGAAACCCAAACATGTCACTCCAAATTTTAATCAAATTAAACCAACGGTTAAAAGATTTAAACCCCTCTTTGTTATCCTTATATTCATCACACTGTAGTTTTTTAATTTGTTATTACTATGGTCCAACAGTCAGTATGCTTTCAAAAATGGATATGTGACATGCTTTCTAAATTGGAACTAATGACTACAACTTTTTTTATAGGTTTTAGAGATGTTAGATTGATAAAAATAATTAAGGAAGATGTTGACTACAAATTTCCAAAAGACTTGGATTCCATGTTTAAGGATAGTGAAAATATTTTAGGTTTAAATTATAAAAAAATTTGAATAGACGGATGTGGACTTTGAAAGGACAATTATTTTCTGTTAATTTTGGCATTTATTTCAGTGGTCCAGTTGAGATTTACAGTGAATGGTTAAAAGTCGATCCAACTTAAAGGTTAAAAGTCGATCTAACTTAAAGGTTAGACAAGCACTAAACTAAATAAAGCGGGAAAAGCTTTAGGCATATGTTAACAACCATGAAAAGATTGAGTGATGAAACATCGAACAATTTCTTTGCTGAAATATATAATGATGGCGGTAAGTATACGTTGAGAAGTTATTTGTGAAATCAAAGCCAGTGGCCTTATCAAACTTATTTAACGGAGAAGAAGAAACAGAAGTTCTAAACATTGTGAATGTTTTTCTTTATTATATAATGTATCATAATGAATTTTTATAATACATGCAACATACATATAATGAGATAGTGCGAGCAACATTCATTTTATTCTGTCAGTAAAAAGATTCAAGATTGGTATTCATGCCATTCAAGTATTATATTCCATTTTAATGTCTTATAAATAACAATGATGCTAATATCTCAGCTTATATGTGCCAAAAGAAAAGAATTTATAGTTCACTTAGGTTAACTCAAATAATTATAAAAATGTTTGTTGATAAAACAAAGATCCATGTTTAGCACTTAAAATGTTGGAAGCAATTAGTGTCGTCACTGCATGGGTTCAAAGTCCCACAAAACTCGATTATTTGTCGAGAACACAACGAGCCCACATTTTGGGAAATTTGATTTGAAAAGAATATCAATAATCTATTAAGATATCAAAAGCCAATATAAGAAATTAAGTAATAACCCCAGAACCAAAAAATAAAGACATATAACTAAGAAAATTACCATTAAATATTTGAGAAGCACAGAATTTATCTATCACTTACAACATATACATATATGCATACCACATAAGTTTGTGTTGTATAGAAGACCCTTCCTCATGTATACCTATGTATGTGTATTTATGTATATATACACACACACGGGTACACACCTTTGCTTGTGTAGACATACACACGCACATATACGTACGTATACACACACATATGATCAAGTTTAGACATTGGTGCACTCATCAATGTACCAAAAAAGTTTTTTTTGACTCTACATAGACTAGAATATGGGTTTTGAAATACTACTAGAACAAGCACCTACGTGGAAAAAGGACCACAGATTTTAGTTTTTAACATGTAAATTCTCTGCAAATGATAAGCAAAATTATACGTGTATATATATATATATATATATATGTATGTATGCGTGTGTGTGTGTGTGTGTGTGTGAACTTAGTCATATATTTTTGATGTTACCAGAACCATCTTAACTGCAAACAATAAAAGTTATTGTTCATCTGAAGTAATTCCATGTAATTATTTATAGAAATTTACTAATACATAGAATTATCCTAAAATAGGTGGAAATCATGTTACTATTATGGAACATCATGGTTAATTTTTTGTTTATCATGTTTAACATTTATAGTAGATGTTATATAATTAAAAATAACATTTTTTTTCTTCTGTTTGCTAGACTGTCATTATAATATGCCAACTCCATATCAATGCATGTCCAAACTACAAACTAACTAAATAATAACAAAACATATAAACACCCATATCTTTAGGTACACTATTATCTGTATTAGCATTTCCCAACCTTTACGGTATCTTGCAAAATTTCAAGCACGAACACTAACATACACTACTACTTTATTTGATTGGTAGTATTTATTGGAGATTGGAAAACCGTCTAAAAAGCTTTGTTATATTACCAGCACCGCTAACTTATTTGTTTCTTAAAGTTGTTTATTTTGGCTGTTGTAATTTCACATTGCACTGTTATGGTATGCAAATTTTTTGGTTTTGTTTTACACCCTAAAATCAATTATGTCTATGCAGTCTTTTTCCTTCAAGATAATAATTTTTGATGTAGCACTTCGCTCCAATTGTAAACGTAAATAATTGAGAGTACATTATTATTTTCACATGCGTGTGCGAAGCAAGGGTGCACACTATAAATTTGAATGTATACTACCGTCAAATAAATTAATATATGAATTCGGTAATATAATAAATTATTATTAGGAATTACTTTTGTTAGTGGTTAATTTTAATGCTATTAAGATTTACTTTAGGCAGATAATGATCGTATTTGTACAACTACAAACTTCTTGGAGTCCTAAAAATTATTAAGTGTAATAACCCGGAAAATGTGAACCAGTTTAAATTTTTTAAATTAGGTTATTACCAAAGAATTTGAATAGTTGAAATAGCATATTTCAATAAAATATAGAATTGGGTATGGTATGGCAGTTTGAAATTTTGAATACAAACTTTGTCTGACTGTACCGGGTGGAAAATATAACGGATTTTAACGAAACTGAAAATATCTAAATCTGTTTATCAATACCTTTCTAACGAATCTGAAAAATCGAAGTTTCATAGCGGGAATCAAAAGTTATGGCCGAATGAATTTTCAGAAAGGTCGCTATATAGTATATATAGCCCTTGAAAATTTAGATTTTGCATACGACCTCGGAATTCGACGAAACCACTTTTGTTGGGTCCGGGATGTCAAATTATTGCTAAATTTCAAATTTCATAATTTTTGAAGCTAGTATGTGAGCGGGGCAAAAGAATATGTGATTGGTCAAATTCTGTTAAAAAGGGTCGACCTAAAAATGGCCGTTTTTCAAACGAGCTCAGAATTCGACGAAACTGGTTTTGTTAGGACCGTATCATCAAAACAAAGCTAGATTTATTTTTCTGGAATTTTTCGATTCAGTTTGTGGCCCTGGCAAATTGAAATGTATGTTTAAATTAAATATCGAATGTTTTATATTTTAATTTGAAAAATAACTGAATGTAACAGTCGAAATGGCCAACGAAATATATCCCATTGTGTCCGGAATTGGGGTATTAAGCTAGGGGAGATAGTCGTTGGGTTTAAAAAGGAGTCCATTTGCAAAAACACTATTTAAAATTTCCTATAAAGCATGGACCAATAGGAATTTTTCTTTAAAAAAAAATCCCAAAACCCTAGCCGCCAGAGACGATTTGGACGACGTAGGGTGCTCGAGACTTCTCGTCCATTTAGCCACCGCCTCAGGCGATTTCACCGCCGCCGCCTGTTGAAGCTTTTGACCGCCTTCGCCTCCTCTCCACATCCGACCAAGCCACGCCTCCTCCCATCGACCGTCGACGTCGGAAATCGACCAGAAATTCGCGCCTTTCAGAGCGTCGCCGCGACCTCCACAAGCCACCGAACCCATCACCACCACCGCCGATCTGGAGGTGGTTCGTAGCTCTTTGACGCAGCGTGGTCTGATCGAAGCATCGAGGTACGGATTGGCTTAAAAATCGTGACCTAGTTTCGAAAGTTTTAAAAAACTTTTCTGATGTAAAATTCTGAAATGAAAATAACACTTTTAAGTGTTGCAAAACTTTGAAAAATGATATATTTTTCGTTCTTTAACGAAATTTGATGAAACAGGAGACACCGTGACCGCAAGGAGGCTCTCTACATTCTACAAGAAGCCGCGGATTTTTCTGACCTTCCTACGATTTTTAGCACCGCAATAACCAATGTGAGGAATCTAAACTATTTGTGTGAATGAAATCGTGTTGTATAAATTATATAAGCGAAGTGTAAATTATATACGCATTGTATACCTCATGTACATGTGTTGTATAAGTTATATTAGCGATGTATAAATTATACAAGCGTTGTTTGAAACATATATGCATTGAATTGTGATGAAATGCAAGTGAATTATTATATTATATTATATATATATATATATATATATATATATACACTCCCCTCGTCCACAGACCATGGACGATATTTATTGCTTGTGATTGACGTGATATTATATGGTATGACGAATGGTTGGAAATAATTGTTTGTGGTTGATATTGTGGTTGAAAAATACCTTTATGGTTGAAAAATACCTTTGTGGTTGAAAAATACCCTCTTGTGGTTGAAACAAAATAGAATAGGATTGTGGAATTGAAAATAAAACATGCCGCCTGCGTGCGAACTAGATGCATGATCCCCATTGTCAAAAACCGCGAGGTTTTAAGGTAGAGCGAGGAGCCGTACTAGGGACGGTCCCGGTTTTAACTACCCTGCCGTTATGCTGCCGAAATTTTCTGAAATATTTATGTGTTAGAATAATTTTCATTCGTTGAAATAAATTACATATGCTATATAGAAAATTCATGTGTTGAGTTGCAATTCATTCGTTGAGTTGAAATTCATGTGTTGAATATTATTTGAATTTAAACAAATGGCTTTAGCGATAAAAATCACATTTTTATATATAAACATATGCTATATAGAATATTCATGTGTTGAGTTACAATTCATTCGTTGAGTTGAAATTCATGTGTTGAATATTATTTGAATTTAAACAAATGGCTTTAGCGATAAAAATCACATTTTTATATATATACATATGCTACATAGAATATTCATGTGTTGAGTTGCAATTCATTCGTTGAGTTGAAATTCATGTGTTGAATATTATTTGAATTTAAACAAATGGCTTTAGCGATAAAAATCACATTTTTATATATATACAAACTATATAGAATATTCATGTGTTGAGTTGCAATTCATTCGTTGAGTTGAAATTCATGTGTTGAATATTATTTGAATTTAAACAAATGGCTTTAGCGATAAAAATCACATTTATATATATATACAAACTATATAGAATATTCATGTGTTGAATTGCAATTTGTTCGTCGAGTTGAAATTCATGTGTTGAATGATATCATCTTTTAAAAATAAAATGAATCGATGATAAAAACTATATTTTTATAGTGAATATGAAGTGTTAAAAATACACACGTGTCGAATAAATATTTTTGATGATAAAAATATTTCTTTTATCATGTATACGCTTAGTTAAAAATACACACGTGTCGAATAAATATTTTTGATGATAAAAATATTTCTTTTATCATGTATACGCTTAGTTAAAAATACACACGTGTCAAATAAATATTTTTGATGATAAAAATATTTCTTTTATCATGTATACGCTTAGTTAAAAATACACACGTGTCGAATAAATATTTTTGATGATAAAAATATTCCTTTTATCATGTATACGCTTAGTTAAAAATACACACGTGTTGAAATAAATAATGGTTTGCTAGAAATATTATTATTAGCTTTGTTCTGCATATATATACATGTGTTGAACAGGAAAATGGATTAGCTGTAGAGTAAAGAAATTATTTGCGTGCCCGACAAATAGGTAAACCTTGATGAGTTGGCTGCGCAATTTTATTTATATATCAACTCCTGTGAATGCCATTGGATGCGGAGTGCTGGTTATTCTGCGTGAAATAATAAATAACGCCATAGGATAGTAACAATTAATTTTGAACTACACTACATGGCATACTTCTTGATGATAGGCATACTTCATCATATTCCACATAAGCAACTGGAGCTTGTGTGACGAGGTGGAAGATTTACCATACAAGCAAGAGGCTTGTATGGCGATGACTATATACTACAGGTTGAACTGATGACTGATATGGACAATATATAATATAACGATAAATTGCCAGATTAATAAAAACCCCACACGGGTCTGGAGTTGACAATAATCACGTCGCTCTAGTTATTAGATACGGCACATGGACTATTTATTTCCACACGGAAACGGGGTGACGGGAATTTATTCTCTGGAGTGATTATCAGTACATGCTCCCCCGTAAACACCAGAATATATCACTATAAATATGTGAATGCTTTTTAGGATTTATTGGGTACCTAATACGGCCCAATAAATTTCCAAACCCCTCCCCGTACAAAGGAGGTTATGGCGAAATTTTTCGAAATATTAAGGCGTTAGTGAAATATTTGAAGTGAAAACGAAGTTGAAAATATAAAATGAACTATAGTTGAAACTATAGAATGAACTATATTTATATATATAAATATAAATATAATTAAAAGGAATAGAGGTCGTGCAGTTCGAGTTTCGGAATCGTAATTTGAAACGATTAGTACGAGAAATCCGACCATCGGATTTTCCCGAAACCGCAACCGCTGGGTTCGCCTTGGAAATATCTTTCCAACGGCACCAACCTTGTAAAAATCCAATGGTTGGATTGTCCGGAATGTTTAATTCAAATCTGAAGAAAAATAGCGCCAGAATCGCTTATATTTATACATAAATATAATTAAATTGAATCGAATAACGACGCTGCAGTTCGAATTTTGAAACCGAAACTTCAAACGGCTAGTGTGGAAGATTCGACCGTCGGATTCTCATGAAACTGGAACCGTTGGGTTCGCTTTGGGAATATCTTCCCACTGGTATAGACTTTGTAGAAATCCAACGGTTAGATTTTCTGATATGTGTAAAACAAATTAGGAGAAAAACAGCGCCAGTGCCACGGCATGACCTAAAACGTCGTTTAATTAAATATGGCCATTTTTAAATAAATAAAAATGGCGAAAAATCGTTATAAAATATTATAAGCAACATTGATTGAAAATAAACCAATTGGGCTTGAATTGTTTGATATTTGACGGTTGTATGTGTTTGATACGAAAATAACACTAAATAACTGAAAGATGGATGTCGAATAATATAACCATATAAAGAATCGATTTAAATTCTAATGACGTGAATTATTTGAAAAGGCCGAGCTAACCCTCATTTCAAATAATTTATCGAGCGATTCGAATTGGAAAATGCAAAGACGATTCAAGACCGACGATCTTCGTATCGGTTGGATGGGCGCTACTAAGGTTCCTGACCGGAGTAGCTACCGGAAGGGGACGGAAGTAGTAGCCGTCTGAACGTATGTGTTGATTGGACGGATATACGAGGAATTTGACGCCTCCGGTTTCGTTCAGACCCAGGACGGACTTGTAAATGGACTGTGTGTCTGACATTGGATTTTGTTCTATACTGATTGATCTATGTTAAATATATATCTGTTTGGCGGCGGAGAATTTATTCTTTTGCTTAACGCCCTTCTCTGAGACGTACGAGCTTAGAGGTTATATATCAATGGAAATCAATCGTATGGAGTGGACTGCCTATGTGGCATGCCGAGATGCTGTGATCAAGGCTTCTGTTGCAAAGCAAAGTCTTGTGGTTGATGATCAAAGCACGGTCTATGTGACCTAGCTTTGTGTATTTCGTAGATTCGCGAGCCTCACACCCCGATATGAGTTAAAAACGGGATACGGACTGCAGGGAGAGCACGACGTTTCTTTCTAGCTATGGTGGTGTCAGTGACTTACCAGCCCTGACATATTTATCTACTTTTCACCTTTGTGGTTGTTGGAATGCGAGGCGCCTCGATTATAGGTCTGTAAGGACCGGGAAACGTGTGTTCAAGAATAAATAATCCTCAAACGTAAGAGAGGACCGGCCCTGAAGCATCCAGGGGTTACCCAAAGTGTGTATTCCCGAGGCATTTGCTAGAGTGTCTCGAAGCGGAGAGGAGCTTGCCCCTTGCCTCGACTCATGACGGAAATCCAATTTCCAATACGAAATAACGGACTCGATTGTAGAACTAGTATGGCGACATAGTATATGGTAGTTATGCCGTCTATGATTGATATTTATGATGCTATTCATTTTTGAAACATATATGCACTAGTAATAATATCAAATGATTTTGCTTTGTACGTATCAAGCATATTTGGCTATTATAAGGTAAAACTCTATCCTCCGGCTTGCGTTGCATTGTGTGATGGGACCTGAGTCTTATAATGGCTTCATTCTTTCTAAAAGCATTGCGTTGTTTTAAAAGAATTTACTTTGTTTTAAATGCACTAGCAATCACTGGAGTAAACCCGTTCCGCGAAAGTGGCGTGGTCCTATGATTTGTTACTACTATTGTTAAACTGTTAAATAGATTCCTCATACCAGTCCCCATGACTGACTCGTTGTTTGTTTCACTTTGCAAACGCGGGTGCCCTTATTTTCACACGGGCAGCCTAGTACACAGGTGACAGGTGGTTTTTGGCTCTGCACTGCTGCATAGAGTGCATTTTTGGCTCATGGCGAGGCTGACTTCACAGAGACGATTTTGACATTTTCCGCCATTACTGTACTTATATTATGATTCCGCCACGGGCGATGCAGACTGGTTTACTTTCCGTATTTCTTATTATATGTATATGTACCGCCTTCGGCGATGTAGACTGATACCCTTATTATGTCTCACTGCATGCATGTATTCCGCCTCCGGCGATGATGACTGATCACTTTCCTTTTTATTTACTAAGTTATATCCCACGCTATGCTATTCTGATATTGCTACATGTTGTGATTCCGCTGTCATATCCATATAAATTTATTCTATTTATTGTTTTTGCTATTATCTATTCTCTGCTATGATGATTAATGTGTTATATTCCAATGATTATCCTTAGTACCGCCCCTCGGATTTTGGGATCGTCACAGTTGGTATCAGAGCTTTGGTTAACCTTAATTTCGGGATCTAACACATTAAACACCTCGTCAGAATAGAATCAGTAGAGTTCTAATGCGAGTAGCTCATTAGAGATAGGATTAGCAATGTCCTAGAATGAGCTAAGCAGATTAGCAAAACAATTTGATCAGTACATCATCATTATCTTTCCTTGTATTCCCCTGCTTTATCATTTATGAAAATTATCAAATCTGTGAGCTTGACTCTTTTTTTGCTTATACAGTATTCTCTTAGATGGCTACACGAGCAGCAGCAACTAGAGGAGGCCGTGGAGGCCGAGGAGGAGCAGCAGGAGGAGGGGGGAATATCCCCGTAGTTGAGGAAGACCCTATTGTTCAGCCACCAGCACCTGAGGACTTTGAGCTAGACAAAGTTGCGAAGAGGTATAGGAACCTTGGGGGAAAACCCTTTACTGGCACTGGTACAGTGACCGAGGCTATAGCTTGGTTGAAGACCTGTGAGAAAATCTTTGAAGCCATGGGTATGGGAACCAACAATAAAGCAAGACTTGGTATTTGGCTCCTTCAGGAGGAAGCAGAGCTGTGGTGGGATGCCATTACCTCAGAGGATGCAGCTGGTACTGTCAGAGCTTGGGAGCAATTCAAAGCTATGTTCAATGAGAAGTTTGTACCTGAACAGGCTCTAGAGAGGATGCGAGAGCAGTTTGCTAATCTCCAGCAAGGAGATCACTCTATTCAGGATTATCTAAATAAGTTCACCCAGTTGTCGCGCTATGCTCCAGAGATGATTATGACCAACAAAGCAAAGAACAAGAGATTCATATTTGGGCTAAAGCGCAAGTACCACGACAGAGCTATGAGCAACATCAAACTCTCCTTTTCAGAATTAGTAGAGATGACTTGCAATTACGAAGACATGGATGAAAGGCATGCTAGCCAAGACCGCGCCAAAAGCCAAGCTGGAAATAAGCGCAAGGCCTCAGCGGACCAACCCGAGTCTAGCATTACTGCGGCCGCTACTCAGAAACCTGCAAAGATCCCGAAAGGAAATTGCTACAACTGCGGGAAGCCAGGTCACTTTTCTAATGTATGCAAAGCTCCGAGGAAGCCGAAGGCAAATGACTCAGCCGAATGCTACAACTGCCATAAGAAGGGGCACTATAGCAGGAACTGTCCTCTGAAGCAGAATGCACAAGTGGCTCATGTCTATGACGGGAAGACCCCGCCAGCTATCACCGATGGGTCAGGTAAACCCGACGTCTTGGGAGGTATCCTTACCATTAAAAATATTCCTGTTTTTGTACTTTTTGATACTGGTGCATCACGTAGCTTCATTTCTGGTAACCTTGTTCACAAATTAAAATTGAAACGAGGAAAGCTTAAAGAACCAATTAAAGTTCAAAACCCGATAGGAGGTTCGGTTAGTCTCAGTTCATACTGTAGAGTGCCTGTCTCTTATTCTTGCTATAAGTTCTCTTTTAAAGTGATTGTCATAGACCTTTCCGAATTTGATATTATACTGGGACTGGACTGGTTGACAAAATATAAGGCCGAAGTTAGATGTGCCGAGAGAATCGTTAAAGTCGAAACGAAGCTTGGACCTATATATGTACCATGCCACGGCTCAGCAATTAATAGAACAAAATTTTGGTCTTCTGTAGAAGTTACTCCCCCTTCATTAGAAAAGATATCGGTCGTTAAAAACTATGCGGATGTGTTTGAAGAAGTGGAAAACTTACCGCCGCAAAGAGAAATTGAATTTAGAATAGATCTAATTCCTAACGCCCGACCAGTAGTACACCCAATAAGAAGAATGGCCCCAAAAGAAAAAGAAGAGTTAAGTAGTCAAACCCGAGAATTGCTTTGGAAAGGTCTGATCAGACCGAGCTTTCCAGCATGGGGAGCCGCAGTAGTATTTGTCCCGAAATCAGACGGTACTCTAAGACTTTGCGTTGATTACCGAGATCTCAATAAACAGACGCTGAAGAACAAATATCCCTTGCCCCGTATAGATGATCTGTTGGATCAACTAAATGGAGCAACAGTATTCTCCAGAATGGACCTAGCTACAGGTTTCCACCAATTGCGTATAGCCGAAGACTGTGTTCCTTTGACAGCCTTCAGGGGTCCCGATTTAATCTACGAATGGTTAGTAATGCCGTTCGGCTTGTGTAACGCTCCGGCATACTTCGTTGATCTTATGAACAGAGTGTTTCGTGGTGTATTGAATAAATTTGTTCTAGTCTTCATCGATGACATTTTAATCTACTTCAAGTCGGAAGATGAACATGCAAGACATTTAGAACAAGTGTTGAAAATTCTAAGGAGAATTGTCTTGAAAGCTAAATTTTCTAAGTGTGTCTTCTGGCAGAATGAAGTTAAGTTCTTAGGCCATGTCGTATCAAAGGAAGGGATTGCTGTAGATCCAAGCGAAATTACAGCGATTCAGAACTGGAAACAACCTACTACTCCCACCGAAGTTCGAAGTTTCCTTAGATTGGCTAGTTACTATCGGAAATTCGTTCAGGATTTTTCAAAGATATCAGGAGTATTGACAAAGCTTACAAAGAAGCATGAGAAATTCAAATGGACTCCCGAATGTGAAGAAGCTTTCCAAGAGCTAAAACTGAAATTGACAACCGCTCCAGTATTGACAATTATAGAAGGTAACCAAGACTTGACTGTATGGACAAACGCTTCTATTAGAGGGCTAGGCGCAGTGTTAATGCAAAAAGGCCAAGTGATCGCTTATGCAAGCCGTCAACTAAAGCCGCATGAAAGAAACTATGCTACTCATGACCTTGAGTTATTAGCTATCGTGTTTGCTTTAAGAATCTGGAGGCATTATTTACTGGGCGAGAAGTTCGAACTATACACCGACCATCAATCCTTGAAATATCTTTTCACTCAGAAAGATCTAAATTTGAGACAACAGCGTTGGTTAGAATTCCTTGCAGCATACGATTTTGAAATTCTATACACTCCGGGGAAAGCCAATGTTGTAGCAGATGCGCTTAGCAGAAAGAATGAAATCATCGCCAGTTTTGTCATCACGTCTTCATTAATAGACAGGATCTTGACCCTTCAGAAAGACGATGAATTTGTTCAAAGAATTAGTCAGAGAGTCAAAGGAGGTGAATCCACAAGTTTCCGACTCGATGACAAAGGAGTTCTTAGATTAAAGGGCAGGATTTGCATCCCAAATCTTCCAGAGCTCAGAAGAGAAATACTTGACGAGTGCCACAAATCCAAATTAAGTATCCATCCCGGTGTGAGCAAAATGTATAACGATATCAAACGCACATTCTGGTGGAGGTCGATGAAAAGAGATATCTCATTATATGTTAGCAGATGCCCCACTTGTCAGCTAGTTAAGAGTGATCAGCAGAAATTGGCTGGATTATTACAACCCTTAGAAATTCCAGGATGGAAGTGGGAGCAAATCTCGATGGACTTCATCGATGGCTTGCCTCGAACTAAGAAAGGAAACGACAGTATATGGGTAATCGTAGATCGCTTCACGAAGACTACCCATTTCATACCTGTCCGATCCAATAGAAAGGCTCAAAGTCTAGCACAGATTTACTTCAAAGAAATAGTTAAACTTCATGGAGTTCCACTCAGTATAGTCAGTGATAGAGATCCCCTGTTTACTAGTAAATTCTGGGAAGCATTCCAGACAGAATTGGGAACCAAATTGAATCTAAGCACCGCTTATCACCCTCAGACAGATGGCCAAACCGAGCGGGTGAATAGAATTTTAGAAGATTTACTGCGGGCTTGCGTTATTGATTTTGGAGGCTCATGGGAAGATCACTTACATTTAGCCGAATTCTCTTACAACAATAGTTATCAAGCAAGTTTGGGAATGTCTCCATTTGAAGCATTATACGGTAGACCGTGCAGATCTCCCGCATGTTGGGTAGAACCTGGCAACAGACTTGTGTTAGGGCCCGATATGATTCAAGAAGCATCGGATAAAGTCGATTTCATTAAGAAGCGATTGAAAACCGCGCAGAGCCGACAGAAAAGTTATGCTGATGCGAGAAGAAGGGATATATCGTTTGCCGTGGGCGATTATGTTTATTTAAGAGTTTCTCCAATGCGAGGAGTAATCAGATTTGGCAAGACTGGAAAGTTGGCACCGAGATTTATTGGTCCCTTTCCTATACTTGAACGGATTGGAACTCTTGCATATAGGGTTTCATTACCTAATTGGTTGCCTGGTGTACATGATGTGTTCCACGTGTCTCAACTCAGAAAACATGTTCATGATCCCGACCTTGTTGTGGAAGAAGAAGCGCAACATGATATTGACATAACTCCAGAATTAGCACTCAGAAGAGAGCCATTAAAGATAGTTGGCAAAGAAACTAGAGAGCTAAGGAGGAAAAAGATTCATCTAGTCAAAGTGCAGTGGAGTAGTGATCCTAGAGACTGTACTTGGGAGACTGAGGAAAGCATTAAACAGGCCTATCCCAAATGCAGAGTGGACATCTCTGACTAACTCCGGTGCAAGGTACCTTTACAATACATTGCATTTACATTTTATTTCCTGCTTAGCTGTTATTTCCTTTTCGAGGACGAAAAGTTTTAAGTGGGGGAGATTGTAATAACCCGGAAAATGTGAACCAGTTTAAAATTTTTAAATTAGGTTATTACCAAAGAATTTGAATAGTTGAAATAGCATATTTCAATAAAATATAGAATTGGGTATGGTATGGCAGTTTGAAATTTTGAATACAAACTTTGTCTGACTGTACCGGGTGGAAAATATAACGGATTTTAACGAAACTGAAAATATCTAAATCTGTTTATCAATACCTTTCTAACGAATCTGAAAAATCGAAGTTTCATAGTGGGAATCAAAAGTTATGGCCGAATGAATTTTCAGAAAGGCCGCTATATAGTATATATAGCCCTTGAAAATTGAGATTTTGCATACGACCTCGGAATTCGACGAAACCACTTTTGTTGGGTCCGGGATGTCAAATTATTGCTAAGTTTCAAATTTCATAATTTTTGAAGCTAGTATGTGAGCGGGGCAAAAGAAAATGTGATTGGTCAAATTCTGTTAAAAAGGGTCGACCTAAAAATGGCCGTTTTTCAAACGAGCTCAGAATTCGACGAAACTGGTTTTGTTAGGACCGTATCGTCAAAACAAAGCTAGATTTATTTTTCTGGAATTTTTCGATTCAGTTTGTGGCCTTGGCAAATTGAAATGTATGTTTAAATTAAATATCGAATGTTTTATATTTTAATTTGAAAAATAACTGACTGTAACAGTCGAAATGGCCAACGAAACATATCCCATTGTGTCCGAAATGGGGGTATTTAGCTAGGGGCGACAGTCGTTGTGTTTAAAAAGGAGTCCATTTGCAAAAACACTATTTAAAATTTCCTATAAAGCATGGACCAATAGGAATTTTTCTTTAAAAAAAAAATTCCCAAAACCCTAGCCGCCAGAGACGATTTGGACGACGTAGGGTGCTCGAGACTTCTCGTCCATTTAGCCGCCGCCTCAGGCGATTTCACCGCCGCCACCTGTTGAAGCTTTTGACCGCCTTCGCCTCCTCTCCACATCCGACCAAGCCACGCCTCCTCCCAGCGACCGTCGACGTCGGAAATCGACCAGAAAGTCGCGCCTTTCAGAGCGCCGCCGCGACCTCCACAAGCCACCGAACCCATCGCCACCACCGCCAATCTGGAGGTGGTTCGTAGCTCTTTGACGCAGCGTGGTCTGATCGAAGCATCGAGGTACGGATTGGCTTAAAAATCGTGACCTAGTTTCAAAAGTTTTAAAAAACTTTTCTGATGTAAAATTCTGAAATGAAAATAACACTTTTAAGTGTTGCAAAACTTTGAAAAATGATATCTTTTTCGTTCTTTAACGAAATTTGATGAAACAGGAGACACCGTGACCGCAAGGAGGCTCTCTACATTCTAGAAGAAGCCGCGGATTTTTCTGACCTTCCTACGATTTTTATCACCGCAATAACCAATGTGAGGAATCTAAACTATTTGTGTGAATTAAATCATGTTGTATAAATTATATAAGCGAAGTGTAAATTATATACGCATTGTATACCTCATGTACATGTGTTGTATAAGTTATATTAGCGATGTATAAATTATACAAGCGTTGTTTGAAACATATATGCTTTGAATTGTGATGAAATGCAAGTGAATTATTATATTATATATATATACTCCCCTCGTCCACAGACCATGGACGATATTTATTGCTTGTGATTGACGTGATATTATATGGTATGACGAATGGTTGGAAATAATTGTTTGTGGTTGATATTGTGGTTGAAAAATACCTTTATGGTTGAAAAATACCTTTGTGGTTGAAAAATACCCTCTTGTGGTTGAAACAAAATAGAATAGGATTGTGGAATTGAAAATAAAACATGCCGCCTGCGTGCGAACTAGATGCATGATCCCCATTGTCAAAAACCGCGAGGTTTTAAGGTAGAGCGAGGAGCCGTACTAGGGACGGTCCCGGTTTTAACTACCCTGCCGTTATGCTGCCGAAATTTTCTGAAATATTTATGTGTTAGAATAATTTTCATTCGTTGAAATAAATTACATATGCTATATAGAAAATTCATGTGTTGAGTTGCAATTCATTCGTTGAGTTGAAATTCATGTGTTGAATATTATTTGAATTTAAACAAATGGCTTTAGCGATAAAAATCACATTTTTATATATATACATATGCTATATAGAATATTCATGTGTTGAGTTGCAATTCATTCGTTGAGTTGAAATTCATGTGTTGAATATTATTTGAATTTAAACAAATGGCTTTAGCGATAAAAATCACATTTTTATATATATACATATGCTATATAGAATATTCATGTGTTGAGTTGCAATTCATTCGTTGAGTTGAAATTCATGTGTTGAATATTATTTGAATTTAAACAAATGGCTTTAGCGATAAAAATCACATTTTTATATATATACAAACTATATAGAATATTCATGTGTTGAGTTGCAATTCATTCGTTGAGTTGAAATTCATGTGTTGAATATTATTTGAATTTAAACAAATGGCTTTAGCGATAAAAATCACATTTTTATATATATACAAACTATATAGAATATTCATGTGTTGAATTGCAATTTGTTCGTCGAGTTGAAATTCATGTGTTGAATGTTATCATCTTTTAAAAATAAAATGAATCGATGATAAAAACTATATTTTTATAGTGAATATGAAGTGTTAAAAATACACACGTGTCGAATAAATATTTTTGATGATAAAAATATTTCTTTTATCATGTATACGCTTAGTTAAAAATACACACGTGTCGAATAAATATTTTTGATGATAAAAATATTTCTTTTATCATGTATACGCTTAGTTAAAAATACACACGTGTCGAATAAATATTTTTGATGATAAAAATATTTCTTTTATCATGTATACGCTTAGTTAAAAATACACACGTGTCGAATAAATATTTTTGATGATAAAAATATTTCTTTTATCATGTATACGCTTAGTTAAAAATACACACGTGTCGAATAAATATTTTTGATGATAAAAATATTCCTTTTATCATGTATACGCTTATTTAAAAATACACACGTGTTGAAATAAATAATGGTTTGCTAGAAATATTATTATTAGCTTTGTTCTGCATATATATACATGTGTTGAACAGGAAAATGGATTAGCTGTAGAGTAAAGAAATTATTTCCGTGCCCGACAAATAGGTAAACCTTGATGAGTTGGCTGCGCAATTTTATTTATATATCAACTCCTGTGAATGCCATTGGATGCGGAGTGCTGGTTATTCTGTGTGAAATAATAAATAACGCCATAGGATAGTAACAATTAATTTTGAACTACACTACATGGCATACTTCTTGACGATAGGCATACTTCATCATATTCCACATAAGCAACTGGAGCTTGTGTGACGAGGTGGAAGATTTACCATACAAGCAAGAGGCTTGTATGGCGATGACTATATACTACAGGTTGAACTGATGACTGATATGGACAATATAAAATATAACGATAAATTGCCAGATTAATAAAAACTCCACACGGGTCTGGAGTTGACAATAATCACGTCGCTCTAGTTATTAGATACGGCACATGGACTATTTATTTCCACACGGAAACGGGGTGACGGGAATTTATTCTCTGGAGTGATTATCAGTACATGCTCCCCCGTAAACACCAGAATATATCACTATAAATATGTGAATGCTTTTTAGGATTTATTGGGTACCTAATACGGCGCAATAAATTTCCAAACCCCTCCCCGTACAAAGGAGGTTATGGCGAAATTTTTCGAAATATTAAGGCGTTAGTGAAATATTTGAAGTGAAAACGAAGTTGAAAATATAAAATGAACTATAGTTGAAACTATAGAATGAACTATATTTATATATATAAATATAAATATAATTAAAAGGAATAGAGGCCGTGCAGTTCGAGTTTCGGAATCGTAATTTGAAACGATTAGTACGAGAAATCCGACCATCGGATTTTCCCGAAACCGCAACCGCTGGGTTCGCCTTGGAAATATCTTTCCAATGGCACCAACCTTGTAAAAATCCAACGATTGGATTGTCCGGAATGTTTAATTCAAATCTGAAGAAAAACAGCGCCAGAATCGCTTAAATTTATATATAAATATAATTAAATTGAATCGAATAACGACGCTGCAGTTCGAATTTTGAAACCGTAACTTCAAACGACTAGTGTGGAAGATCCGACCGTCGGATTCTCACGAAACTGGAACCGTTGGGTTCGCTTTGGGAATATCTTCCCACTGGTATAGACTTTGTAGAAATCCAATGGTTAGATTTTCTGATATGTGTAAAACAAATTAGGAGAAAAACAGCGCCAGTGCCACGGCATGACCTGAAACGTCGTTTAATTAAATATGGCCATTTTTAAATAAATAAAAATGGCGAAAAATCATTATAAAATATTATAAGCAACATTGATTGAAAATAAACCAATTGGGCTTGAATTGTTTGATATTTGATGGTTGTATGTGTTTGATACGAAAATAACACTAAATAACTGAAAGATGGATGTCGAATAATATAACCATATAAAGAATCGATTTAAATTCTAATGACGTGAATTATTTGAAAAGGCTGAGCTAACCCTCATTTCAAATAATTTATCGAGCGATTCGAATTGGAAAATGCAAAGACGATTCAAGACCGACGATCTTCGTATCGGTTGGATGGGCGCTATTAAGGTTCCTGACCGGAGTAGCTACCGGAAGGGGACGGAAGTAGTAGCCGTCTGAACGTATGTGTTGATTTGACGGATATACGAGGAATTTGACGCCTCCGGTTTCGTTCAGACCCATGACGGACTTGTAAATGGACTGTGTGTCTGACATTGGATTTTGTTCTATACTGATTGATCTCTGTTAAATATATATCTGTTTGGCGGCGGAGAATTTATTCTTTTGCTTAACGCCCTTCTCTGAGACGTACGAGCTTAGAGGTTATATATCGATGGAAATCAATCGTATGGAGTGGACTGCCTATGTGGCATGCCGAGATGTTGTGATCAAGGCTTCTGTTGCAAAGCAAAGTCTTGTGGTTGATGATCAAAGCACGGTCTACGTGACCTAGCTTTGTGTATTTCGTAGATTCGCGAGCCTCACACCCCGGTATGAGTTAAAAATGGGATACGGACTGCAGGGAGAGCACGACGTTTCTTTCTAGCTATGGTGGTGTCAGTGACTTACCAGCCCTGACATATTTATCTACTTTTCACCTTTGTGGTTGTTGGAATGCGAGGCGCCTCGATTATAGGTCTGTAAGGACCGGGAAACGTGTGTTCAAGAATAAATAATCCTCAAACGTAAGAGAGGACCGGCCCTGAAGCATCCAGGGGTTACCCAGAGTGTGTAGCCCCGAGGCATTTGCTAGAGTGTCTCGAAGCGGAGAGGAGCTTGCCCCTTGCCTCGACTCATGACGGAAATCCAATTTCCAATACGAAATAACGGACTCGATTGTAGAACTGGTATGGCGACATAGTAAATGGTAGCTATGCCGTATATGATTGATATTTATGATGCTATTCATTTTTGAAACATATATGCACTAGTAATAATATCAAATGATTTTGCTTTGTACGTATCAAGCATATTTGGCTATTATAAGGTAAAACTCTATCCTCCGGCTTGCGTTGCATTGTGTGATGGGACCTGAGTCTTATAATGGCTTCATTCTTTCTAAAAGCATTGCGTTGTTTTAAAAGAATTTACTTTGTTTTAAATGCACTAGCAATCACTGGAGTAAACCTGTTCCGCGAAAGTGGCGTGGTCCTATGATTTGTTACTACTATTGTTAAACTGTTAAATAGATTCCTCATACCAGTCCCCATGACTGACTCATTGTTTGTTTCACTTTGCAAACAAGGGTGCCCTTATTTTCACACGGGCAGCCTAGTACACAGGTGACAGGTTGTTTTTGGCTCTGCACTGCTGCATAGAGTGCATTTTTGGCCCATGGCGAGGCTGACTTCACAGAGACGACTTTGACATTTTCCGCCATTACTGTACTTATATTATGATTCCGCCACGGGCGATGCAGACTGATCTACTTTCCGTATTTCTTATTATATGTATATGTACCGCCTTCGGCGATGTAGACTGATACCCTTATTATGTGTGACGGCAAGGAATTTCGCTCGGTCCGAACCAGTCGCTAAACCGACCCAGACCGCTCGAAATGCCCTATCGTTTGAGAACAGGACAAAACAGAACACAAACAGAAGAACATTTCATTGTAATTACAACAATGCATCAGATTACAAGAATATACAGAGTATAAATGAATATTACACAGAAATATCAGAGATTTAAATTACATTTAAATACATCGCAGCGGAAAATAATATAATACACAACTAGAAGAGATATACGGATACAAAGCTTTCCGGATATCGTTCCAGCTGTAAACCAGGATCCTGTGAATATAAATCTGCAAAACCAAAACTACTAGCTGCCCGTGTCAAAATAGGGGCACCCAGAGTTTAGGTTAAAACAATAAACTCCAGGTCAGTCATGTGACTGGTGTGAGAACTAAAACAGTTATTATTCTTTATTTTACAAGTTAGGTAAATCAAGGGACCACGCCGTATAACACGGAACGGGTTTCCTCCTAAGAATACCAGTGTATAAAACAAACAGCGCAATGCTAAATAAAGAAAAAATGAAGCTGTTATAAGACCCAGGTCCCATCACACAATGCAACGCAGCCGAGGATAGGGTTTTACCTTATAACAGCCAAAGGATGCTTGATACGGTTAAAACAAATCGTTTGATACTATAATAAGTGCATACTGTATAAAACAACTTCAAATCATAAGTATCAATCATAGGCGGCATGGGTACCATATATCATGTCGCCATACTAGTTTTACAATTAAAACCGCAATTGTCACGTATTGGGAAATTGGATTTCCATCTATGAACCGAGGCAAAAGATAGTCCTCAACCGATTCGAGACGCTCTAGCCCGTGTCTCAGGAACAGCCGCAACTGCCCCTTGGATCGTCAGGGCCGGTCCACCGATGTGGATTATTATGCCTGAACACTACGTTTCCCCACCCTATGGGGTGTAAGTCTGGCCCGTCAGCCGACCAGAATGCATCGGCCGAAACCGATATAACCGAGGCGCCTCGCAACAGCAACGACCACATAAGTCAAACTCGTCAGGGCGTGTAAAACCACTGACGCCACTTCTAACTAGAAAGAAACGCATGCCCTCCCTGAGGTCCGTCTCCCGTTTTTGGTTCATACCGGGTGTGAAACTCGCGAATTCACGTTACACAAAGCTGTGCCACACAGGCTGTGCTTTGATCATCACCACAAGACTTTGCTTTTCAACAGAAGCCTCGATCTATTGCCACTTAGGCATGCCACACAGGCAATTCACTCTATGTGTTTGATATCCATCAGTATATAACCCCTGAGCTCGTACGTCTCAGAGAAGGGCGTTAAGCAAGAGAATAAATTCTCTGCCGCCAAACAGATATATATTTAATAGAAATCAATCACACAGACTAAAATCCAATGTCAGACACACAGTCCATTTACAAGTCCGTTCTGGGTCTGAACGAAACCGGAGGCACCTAGTACCCCGCATATCCATCGATCTCCAAGTACGTCTGGACGATCACCAACTGTTTCCATCTTCTTGGGTGTACAGCCCAATCAAGATGATCAGTAATCACCCAAACGACGTGAAGACTTCCGGTCTTCGACCACCGTCTTCATCTTCGACACCACGTCGAATCAGTTATTCAGAATGGGATAAACCCGGTCTTTCTGAATAACTCGCGTATATATTGTAAAAGTGTTACACAAACACAACATACGCCTCATTCCAATTCAGAATATTCTTTTATCCAAATATTCCTATACTTTGGGAAAAGTTCCCATTAATTTTATCCAAGATTAATTCTTTAAATTTATTCTTTAATCTCCTTTGAATATCAATTCAAACTAGTCGGGATTAGCGAACCACACCGAAGTAATCATTTATTTTATTTCCCAATCCCAAACTATTCATCCCATGAAGTAAAACTGGTTATACTTCCTATCTAACACCACGGTATTATCGGTAAATTCAATTACCATTTCACGTTCAAATCTAATTAAAGATTTAACTATCGCCTGAAGTAAAACTGGTGATACTCCATTCTCGATTTTTTTTCAATCTAATTAAAGATTCATTAAAACTCCACTTAGTTTTAATCGTTAACTGGGTTAAAGAATCAGTGTCATTTAAAACACGGTTCACGATAAACCCAAAGTCACATTCATTAATTATCGGTTTAAAGAACAAGTGTTATTTAAAACACTGTTCACGATAAACCCAAAAATCAATATCAATTCAATTCCAATGAAATCTCATTTAATTGGTACACTTCATTAAATCCAAATAAAAAGATTTAATCTTTTCTCAACTGGGTTCAAGAACAGTGTTAGTGAAGACACCATTCACGACAAACCCAAATCACATTTGATATTAAACACAAGGCTCTGAATAGAAACTATACCAGCTTATATTCAATATCAAATTCTATGACTAACAAATATCGTATTGGAAATAACGATATATATATATATCTTTCAAATTCCCATAACAATATCTGTATCATCACGAAATCCAACATCGAAATATTCCGAAGACAATTTCGATTCAAATCCATTCCAATGCAATCATTGGAAATTCTGGTTATTTTCAAAACCATTTCAAATTCAATTTATTTATTTAAAAATAAATAGAATTATAATTCTAGTTCAAAACTAGTTCATTTCGATAAAAATCTATTTTTATCTTTTCAAATATGGAGTTTTCCATCCCAATTCTTTCTAAATCATTTCTTATGATTTTACACAAATTATTACTATTTTTAATAATTTTATCAAGGCCCGTATAGTCGATTTCCATCAATGGCCATCGAACTGCACTTACAGCGACCTTTTTCGAATTTGATTTGGACGTATCTCCAAATCCAACCGTTAGATTTCACATTTCTAATATTCGTTAGAAAGCTCTTTTCGATACGAACCCAACGGTTCCGGTTTTAGGAGAATCCGACGATCGGATCTCCCGTACTGTCCGTTTGAAATAAATGGTCGAAATTCACGAACTGCCGCGGCGTGGCGCGTTCTATTCAGGCCGTTATATTATATATATAATATATATAATATATATTTCGTCGATTTCTATTTAAAATGAATTATATAAATAGTTTTAATATTCGTTTCAAAAGCAATCTCAACTTCCATTTCAATTCAAATCAAAATTGAATTCTTCTTTATAAATTCGTTTTAAAATTCATTTCTATTCAATTCAAATTTCAATTCAATTTGAATTCATTTCAATTCGCTTCCAATTCAATTTGAATTCGTTTTCAATTCATTTCGAAATCGTTTTCAATTCAATTCATTTCGAAATCGTTTTCAATTCAATTCATTTCGAAATCGTTTTCAATTCAATTCATTTCGAAATCGTTTTCAATTCAATTCATTTCGAAATCGTTTTCAATTCAATTCATTTCGAAATCGTTTTCAATTCAATTCATTTCGAAATCGTTTTCAATTCAATTCATTTCGAAATCGTTTAAAAATCGATATAAATATCGTTCACATCAAAATGGCGTCAATCTAATCAACACGGCTTCATATATTCCTTTATTTTCAAATATTCTATTCCAAATATTTCTTTTTCAAAATAGTTGTTATTATCAAAATATTTCGTTCAACACATGACCAATCTCAATGGATGAGTACTGTCAACACATGAACCTTTATTTTATAATAATCTTTATTTTTCAAATTGGAATGAGGCCCAATCAATTACCATATAAAATTAATTATATGGATTTTCATACAACACATGTATAATAGCATTGAAAAATAATCAACCATCTACCAAAGTGCACTACACTGTATAAGCATCAAATATAGATATCTAACGCTTATAACAGCCTGTCAATCGATCGATCGACATATTTAATCAATCAGGATGAGTGAACTTCAAATTTCATCCCAACACCCGTGTGGGGTTTCAAACAATCAAACACAGATTTTATTTGTGCAGTTGGGTGATGTGTAAAATTTATCGACCCAATCAATGTCCTTCAAATAGGTGTACATAAACAAACCGTCTGGTTTGTAAATGAATATTTATTTTATTCACTTCACGTTAAAAATCATATTTTTAACGATAAAATATTTTATCTCAACATATGAATTCCTATTCAATTCATTTATTCAATAAAAATGATATTTTTATTTTTCTAACATATTTTAGAAAATTTCGGCGGCATAACGGCACGATACTAGAAACGGGACAAGGCCTAGCCTTATCCCCGGTCTAGTGAAGGCCCACGCCATTCACACATCAATCAAAATCACCACACAACCAAATTCAAATCAAATCATATAACTAAGCTATGCAACCAAACAAACAAGTCCATGGTCTGTGGACGATTGTGTCGGGTGCTACTAAGCACCGTCTGCATCCTAGTATATATATATATAAATAGAAATGAAATTGAAAGGTGAGAAATTCTCACTGATAGCTATCCAATCATCTTGACTCTTCTTTGATCGAAATCTTCATCGTTCTCGCCTTTTTGTTACCTTCGTCGCCCGCTTTCACTACCTATGTAAAAATCGAATTTTTACTTCGCTAACCAATATATAAAAATCATATTTTTATTTCGAAGTTCAATATATAAAAATCATATTTTTATTTCGAAGTTCAATATATAAAAATCATATTTTTATTTTGAAGTTCAATATATAAAAATCATATTTTTATTTCGAAGTTCAATATATAAAAATCATATTTTTATTTCGAAGTTCAATATATAAAAATCATATTTTTATTTCGAAGTTCAATATATAAAAATCATATTTTTATTATGCTTCGATGTTCAAATCTTTTTCTTTTTGAATTTCAAACCTTTTTCTTTTATCTGAATTAAATCTTTTTCTAAAACCAGAATTAAATCTTTTTCTAAAATCAGAATTAAATCTTTTTCTAAAATCAGTTTTAAATCTTTTTCTAAAATCAGTTTTAAATCTTTTTCTAAAATCAGTTTTAAATCTTTTTCTAAAATCAGTTTTTCAGAATTGAAAATAAAAATAAAATAAAATAAAAACACTTACATCCCACGTTAATTCATCTTCCTCCCAGAACCGTTGTTCCCTGTTGACCTCGCATGAAAACCCTCGTCGATGTCGCTACCTGAGTCAACCGTTCAATGATCGAACTACCTCGCCTGAAGCGCCTATGCGCACCGCACCTCCGCCTGCGGTGGCGCTCCGTTCGAAGCTCAGGTGGTCTCGGAAATTATGCTGAAACGCGGTGGGTTTACACCCAAAATTCGAGCAATCTCCTCCATTAAAATTGATCATAGCGGTATGGAAATGACAAGCTCGTGAAGCTCTTTGATTTGCTTCAGAAATGATTTCAAATCGTTGAAGGTGTATGGAGATTTTGGCCGATGAAGAATGGAGCGATTTTGATCGCCCAATCGTGAACGGCGGCTGATAGAAGAAGGGGTTGACCAATTAATGAATTTAGTTAGGGTTTTATAATTTATTTAATTATTATTTTATTCCACTTATACCAGTTTATCCACCCGAACTCCAATTCAAACCCAACGACTATCGCCCCTAGCTAAATACCCCCATTCCGAACACAATGGGATATGTTTCGTAACCCAATTCGGCTGTTACGATCAGTTTCCGTTAAATTTACATTTAAATCACTATATTGAATTTTAAAAGTACATTTCAAATTACCGGGGTCACATACTAACTAGAAAAATTCCAGAAAAATATTTTCTAGCTTCGTATTGACGATACGGTCCTAACCAAACTAGTTTCGCCGAATTCTGAGACCGTTTGAAAAATGGCCATTTTCCAGTCGATTAAAATCAACTGAAACTGGTCAAACGCGTTTTCTTTTACCATGCTCACATATTGATTCGAAAAATTATGAAATTTGGAATCTGGCAATAACTTCACATCCCGCACCCAACAAAACTGGTTTCGTCGAAATCCGAGGTCGTTTGCAAAATTCCCATTTTAAGGGCCTGAATTCCATAGCGACTATTCAGAATTTTCAACTGGACATATCTTTTGATTCCCGATATGAAATCTTGATTTTTCGGATTCGTTAGAAAGATATCATCAATTAGATCCTATCATTTTTGGTTTCACTAAAATCCGGATTGTTTCGCACCCGGTACATTCAATTGAAGTTTGAAATCGAATTATCGAACTACCGCGCCAATTTCAATTCTATTATAATTATATATAAATATTTATATTCTAACGACGACGCGTATAATATATACGTTCGAATTATATTCAAAATAAATTTCTCGTCGATATTATTTAAAATAATTCATTTTAAATAATCAAAATTCGCTAAAATTGCCAAAATAAAAATTTCAAACTGGCTCGCATTTTACGGGTTGTTACAATCTCCCCCACTTAAAACTTTTCGTCCCCGAAAAGGAACAAAGTCGAAAGTGGTTTGATTAATCAACTCTACGTTCGATCGGGCTTCCATTCTCCAACTTTTCAGTTTCTGAGAATTTTCAAAAATTTCAAAAATTTGGCTAACACCCTAAATTTTCGAAAAAATTCGCCATAACCTCCCCTGCACCGGGAGCATCGGGGAATTTCAAATAGCTTCCCCGGTCCTTCAGATCTCAAAAAGAAAAAGAAAAAGCCAAGCGGCTAGCCAATAGGCTCATAAAATCATCATCACCCAAACAAAACAGTAAATTATGTAGTAAACATGTACCTATTTGTCGGGCAAACAAATTTTATTCTCTGCTCTAGCCTCCTTGCTATGACCTGTTCAATGATATACATGTATATGCAAGCAGATGCGACCAATTTTCAATACAATTCAATATTTGATTCAATTAGGCTAAATGGTTCAAAATTATCAACCAAATAAACAAACAACACAAACATCAATCAATTAGTGAATTAGAGTCTCAAATTCATAATTTTGATATATATACAAAAATCAGATTCTTGATGCCAAATCACAACAATAGGCCCTATCTAATTTTGGTTCTCACACCAGTCAATAGGAAATATATAGAAATCTCACTTTCGTCACTCGAATATAAATACTGATAATGTGATCACAATTATCAGCATCATCCCCGGGCGACTAGAGTGTGATTCTATATCTATCCAGTATATTAAAATTTCAAACACACGTGGATCAGACGTATACGCAAAATCTTTATATACTGGACTGTCCAACTCAATATATATAGATAATCAAATACGAATAATTGTTTTAAATTTCAAAACAAAATTTGTTTTCACTTTTATTTATCAAAAACACTACTCTTCACACTCGTTCTAGGATACTACTGATCCCATCTCTAACGAGTCTCTCTCATTGGATATTGCTAATCCAATATCTGATGAATTCTTTCGTATGGTTCTAATGTGCCTTGTTCTCGAGCTCTGTAAACCAAAGCTCTGATACCAACTGTGACGGCAAGGAATTTCGCTCGGTCCGAACCAGACGCTAAACCGACCCAGACCGCTCGAAATGCCCTATCGTTTGAGAACAGGACAAAACAGAACACAAACAGAAGAACATTTCATTGTAATTACAACAATGCATCAGATTACAAGAATATACAGAGTATAAATGAATATTACACAGAAATATCAGAGATTTAAATTACATTTAAATACATCGCAGCGGAAAATAATATAATACACAAATAGAAGAGATATACGGATACAAAGCTTTCCGGATATCGTTCCAGCTGTAAACCAGGATCCTGTGAATATAAATCTGCAAAACCAAAACTACTAGCTGCCCGTGTCAAAATAGGGGCACCCAGAGTTTAGGTTAAAACAATAAACTCCAGGTCAGTCATGTGACTGGTGTGAGAACTAAAACAGTTATTATTCTTTATTTTACAAGTTAGGTAAATCAAGGGACCACGCCGTATAACACGGAACGGGTTTCCTCCTAAGAATACCAGTGCATAAAACAAACAGCGCAATGCTAAATAAAGAAAAAATGAAGCTGTTATAAGACCCAGGTCCCATCACACAATGCAACGCAGCCGAGGATAGGGTTTTCCCTTATAACAGCCAAAGAATGCTTGATACGGTTAAAACAAATCGTTTGATACTATAATAAGTGCATACTGTATAAAACAACTTCAAATCATAAGTATCAATCATAGGCGGCATGGGTACCATATATCATGTCGCCATACTAGTTTTACAATTAAAACCGCAAATGTCACGTATTGGGAAATTGGATTTCCATCTATGAACCGAGGCAAAAGATAGTCCTCAACCGATTCGAGACGCTCTAGCCCGTGTCTCAGGAACAGCCGCAACTGCCCCTTGGATCGTCAGGGCCGGTCCACCGATGTGGATTATTATGCCTGAACACTACGTTTCCCCACCCTATGGGGTGTAAGTCTGGCCCGTCAGCCGACCAGAATGCATCGGCCGAAACCGATATAACCGAGGCGCCTCGCAACAGCAACGACCACATAAGTCAAACTCGTCAGGGCGTGTAAAACCACTGACGCCACTTCTAACTAGAAAGAAACGCATGCCCTCCCTGAGGTCCGTCTCCCGTTTTTGGTTCATACCGGGTGTGAAACTCGCGAATTCACGTTACACAAAGCTGTGCCACACAGGCTGTGCTTTGATCATTACCACAAGACTTTGCTTTTCAACAGAAGCCTCGATCTATTGCCACTTAGGCATGCCACACAGGCAATTCACTCTATGTGTTTGATATCCATCAGTATATAACCCCTGAGCTCGTACGTCTCAGAGAAGGGCGTTAAGCAAGAGAATAAATTCTCCGCCGCCAAACAGATATATATTTAATAGAAATCAATCACACAGACTAAAATCCAATGTCAGACACACAGTCCATTTACAAGTCCGTTCTGGGTCTGAACGAAACCGGAGGCACCTAGTACCCCGCATATCCATCGATCTCCAAGTACGTCTGGACGATCACCAACTGTTTCCATCTTCTTGGGTGTACAGCCCAATCAAGATTATCAGTAATCACCCAAACGACGTGAAGACTTCCGGTCTTCGACCACCGTCTTCATCTTCGACACCACGTCGAATCAGTTATTCAGAATGGGATAAACCCGGTCTTTCTGAATAACTCGCGTATATATTATAAAAGTGTTACACAAACACAACATACGCCTCATTCCAAATCAGAATATTCTTTTATCCAAATATTCCTATACTTTGGGAAAAGTTCCCATTAATTTTATCCAAGATTAATTCTTTAAATTTATTCTTTAATCTCCTTTGAATATCAATTCAAACTAGTCGGGATTAGCGAACCACACCGAAGTAATCATTTATTTTATTTCCCAATCCCAACCTATTCATCCCATGAAGTAAAACTGGTTATACTTCCTATCTAACACCACCGTGTTATCGGTAAATTCAATTACCATTTCACGTTCAAATCTAATTAAAGATTTAACTATCGCCTGAAGTAAAACTGGTGATACTCCATTCTCGATTTTTTTCAATCTAATTAAAGATTCATTAAAACTCCACTTAGTTTTAATCGTTAACTGGGTTAAAGAATCAGTGTCATTTAAAACACGGTTCACGATAAACCCAAAGTCACATTCATTCATTATCTGTTTAAAGAACAAGTGTTATTTAAAACACTGTTCACGATAAACCCAAAAATCAATATCAATTCAATTCCAATTAAATCTCATTTAATTGGTACACTTCATTAAATCCAAATAAAAAGATTTAATCTTTTCTCAACTGGGTTCAAGAACAGTGTTAGTGAAGACACCATTCACGACAAACCCAAATCACATTTGATATTAAACACAAGGCTCTGAATAGAAACTATACCGGCTTATATTCAATATCAAATTCTATGACTAACAAATATCGTATTGGAAATAACGATATATATATATCTTTCAAATTCCCATAACAATATCTGTATCATCACGAAATCCAACATCGAAATATTCCGAAGACAATTTCGATTCAAATCCATTCCAATGCAATCATTGGAAATTCTGGTTATTTTCAAAACCATTTCAAATTCAATTTATTTATTTAAAAATAAATAGAATTATAATTCTAGTTCAAAACTAGTTCATTTCGATAAAAATCTATTTTTATCTTTTCAAATATGGAGTTTTCCATCCCAATTCTTTCTAAATCATTTCTTATGATTTTACACAAATTATTACTATTTTTAATAATTTTATCAAGGCCCGTATAGTCGATTTCCATCAATGGCCATCGAACTGCACTTACAGCGACCTTTTTCGAATTTGATTTGGACGTATCTCCAAATCCAACCGTTAGATTTCACATTTCTAATATTCGTTAGAAAGCTCTTTTCGATACGAACCCAACGGTTCCGGTTTTAGGAGAATCCGACGGTCGGATCTCCCGTACTGTTCGTTTGAAATAAATGGTCGAAATTCACGAACTGCCGCGGCGCGGCGCGTTCTATTCAGGCCGTTATATTATATATATAATATATATTTCGTCGATTTCTATTTAAAACGAATTATATAAATAGTTTTAATATTCGTTTCAAAAGCAATCTCAACTTCCATTTCAATTCAAATCAAAATTGAATTCTTCTTTATAAATTCGTTTTAAAATTCATTTCTATTCAATTCAAATTTCAATTCAATTTGAATTCATTTCAATTCAATTTGAATTCATTTCAATTCGCTTCCAATTCAATTTGAATTCGTTTTCAATTCATTTCGAAATCGTTTTCAATTCAATTCATTTCGAAATCGTTTTCAATTCAATTCATTTCGAAATCGTTTTCAATTCAATTCATTTCGAAATCGTTTTCAATTCAATTCATTTCGAAATCGTTTAAAAATCGATATAAATATCGTTCACATCAAAATGGCGTCAATCTAATCAACACGGCTTCATATATTCCTTTATTTTCAAATATTCTATTCCAAATATTTCTTTTTCAAAATAGTTGTTATTATCAAAATATTTCGTTCAACACATGACCAATCTCAATGGATGAGTACTGTCAACACATGAACCTTTATTTTATAATAATCTTTATTTTTCAAATTGGAATGAGGCCCAATCAATTACCATATAAAATTAATTATATGGATTTTCATACAACACATGTATAATAACATTGAAAAATAATCAACCATCAACCAAAGTGCACTACACTGTATAAGCATCAAATATAGATATCTAACGCTTATAATAGCCTGTCAATCGATCGATCGACATATTTAATCAATCAGGATGAGTGAACTTCAAATTTCATCCCAACACCCGTGTGGGGTTTCAAACAATCAAACACAGATTTTATTTGTGCAGTTGGGTGATGTGTAAAATTTATCGACCCAATCAATGTCCTTCAAATAGGTGTACATAAACAAACCGTCTGGTTTGTAAATGAATATTTATTTTATTCACTTCACGTTAAAAATCATATTTTTAACGATAAAATATTTTATCTCAACATATGAATTCCTATTCAATTCATTTATTCAATAAAAATGATATTTTTATTTTTCTAACATATTTTAGAAAATTTCGGCGGCATAACGGCACGATACTAGAAACGGGACAAGGCCTAGCCTTATCCCCGGTCTAGTGAAGGCCCACGCCATTCACACATCAATCAAAATCACCACACAACCAAATTCAAATCAAATCATATAACTAAGCTATGCAACCAAACAAACAAGTCCATGGTCTGTGGACGATTGTGTCGGGTGCTACTAAGCACCGTCTGCATCCTAGTATATATATAAATAGAAATGAAATTGAAAGGTGAGAAATTCTCACTGATAGCTATCCAATCATCTTGACTCTTCTTTGATCGAAATCTTCATCGTTCTCGCCTTTTTGTTACCTTCGTCGCCCGCTTTCACTACCTATGTAAAAATCGAATTTTTACTTCGCTAACCAATATATAAAAATCATATTTTTATTTCGAAGTTCAATATATAAAAATCATATTTTTATTTCGAAGTTCAATATATAAAAATCATATTTTTATTTCGAAGTTCAATATATAAAAATCATATTTTTATTTCGAAGTTCAATATATAAAAATCATATTTTTATTTCGAAGTTCAATATATAAAAATCATATTTTTATTATGCTTCGATGTTCAAATCTTTTTCTTTTTGAAGTTCAAACCTTTTTCTTTTATCTGAATTAAATCTTTTTCTAAAACCAGAATTAAATCTTTTTCTAAAATCAGAATTAAATCTTTTTCTAAAATCAGTTTTAAATCTTTTTCTAAAATCAGTTTTAAATCTTTTTCTAAAATCAGTTTTAAATCTTTTTCTAAAATCAGTTTTAAATCTTTTTCTAAAATCAGTTTTTCAGAATTGAAAATAAAAATAAAATAAAATAAAATAAAAACACTTACATCCCACGTTAATTCATCTTCTTCCCAGAACCGTTGTTCCCTGTTGAACTCGCATGAAAACCCTCGTCGATGTCGCTACCTGAGTCAACCATTCAACGATCGAACTACCTCGCCTGAAGCGCCTATGCGCACCGCACCTCCGCCTGCGGTGGCGCTCCGTTCGAAGCTCAGGTGGTCTCGGAAATTATGCTGAAACGCGGTGGGTTTACACCCAAAATTCGAGCAATCTCCTCCATTAAAATTGATCATAACGGTATGGAAATGACAAGCTCGTGAAGCTCTTTGATTTGCTTCAGAAATGATTTCAAATCGTTGAAGGTGTATGGAGATTTTGGCCGATGAAGAATGGAGCGATTCTGATCGCCCAATCGTGAACGGCGGCTGATAGAAGCAGGGGTTGACCAATTAATGAATTTAGTTAGGGTTTTATAATTTATTTAATTATTATTTTATTCCACTTATACCAGTTTATCCACCCGAACTCCAATTCAAACCCAACGACTATCGCCCCTAGCTAAATACCCCCATTCCGAACACAATGGGATATGTTTCGTAACCCAATTCGGCTGTTACGATCAGTTTCCGTTAAATTTACATTTAAATCACTATATTGAATTTTAAAAGTACATTTCAAATTACCGGGGTCACATACTAACTAGAAAAATTCCAGAAAAATATTTTCTAGCTTCGTATTGACGATACGGTCCTAACCAAACTAGTTTCGCCGAATTCTGAGACCGTTTGAAAAATGGCCATTTTCCAGTCGATTAAAATCAACTGAAACTGGTCAAACGCGTTTTCTTTTACCATGCTCACATATTGATTCGAAAAATTATGAAATTTGGAATCTGGCAATAACTTCACATCCCGGACCCAACAAAATTGGTTTCGTCGAAATCCGAGGTCGTTTGCAAAATTCCCATTTTTAAGGGCCTGAATTCCATAGCGACTATTCAGAATTTTCAACTGGACATATCTTTTGATTCCCGATATGAAATCTTGATTTTTCGGATTCGTTAGAAAGATATCATCAATTAGATCCTATCATTTTTGGTTTCACTAAAATCCGGATTGTTTCGCACCCGGTACATTCAATTGAAGTTTGAAATCGAATTATCGAACTACCGCGCCAATTTCAATTCTATTATAATTATATATAAATATTTATATTCTAACGACGACGCGTATAATATATACGTTCGAATTATATTCAAAATAAATTTCTCGTCGATATTATTTAAAATAATTCATTTTAAATAATCAAAATTCGGTAAAATTGCCAAAATAAAAATTTCAAACTGGCTCGCATTTTACGGGTTGTTACATTATGTCTCACTGCATGTATGTATTCCGCCTCCGGCGATGGTGACTGATCACTTTCCTTTTTATTTACTAAGTTATATCCCACGCTATGTTATTCTGATATTGCTACATGTTGTGATTCCGCTGTCATATCCATGTAAATTTATTCTATTTATTGTTTTTGCTATTATCTATTCTCTGCTATGATGATTAATGTGTTATATTCCAATGATTATCCTTAATACCGCCCCTCGGATTTTGGGATCGTCACATTAAGTGTTCAAATTCAACTTTCATTTTTGTAAAGAAAACATATGTAAAAATGTTATTTTAAATCGAGTAACATTCTTGCTTTTTCAATTTAACGTTTTTTTCGAAAAAATGGGGCAACGAAGAAAGAAATTATTAGACAGAAATAGAGTAGCACTCTTAGATTTTGGAAGAACTTGCTTCATTATTGGTAGCAGTTACCATTTTGGTGATATATCACCTCATGAAAAGAAGGCTAACGATGATGTCAACATGCATACAAGGGATATGAAAAGAAAAACATGTGGTAGTTAGTGATTGCTCTGTAGTGAAGAATAATGTGTGATATGAATGTCAATGCTCATCGATGTCACAAGTATCATTGTATGTTTATATTGGTGTAAAATTATGGTAATTTTGAGTCAACATATAGTGTATGCTATGATGTCATTACAATGGGTAGCATGTACGACAATGGGTCAGTTGGTAATAACATGACTAAATAGATCTTTCATGTGGTGTTTGACTAATTCAGCCTCCACATATTTAGTCAAATGTATTATTGATTTTCAATTTTATACATATAGCCCTATCGTTTAAATGTAGTGATATTGCACACTGATTTGCATACATTGTGGCAACAAGTTTCAATGATTGCAAGTTTCTATCCATGATAAACAAAATGGTTAAAAAGTTCAACATAAGATTCAAAATGAATGCAGTTCCTTTTTGCACTGTTGTTTTTCTCAAAATGTTTATCGCCGTGTATTCAAATATTGAATGTATGTTAATCTTGGCATGTTCTGTTTGATTTTTAAAGCATAACATGTCGTGTTTGATATCTATGTTCATTGCATTTTGAATTATACAGTTTTGCATGGCTTTTTACTGCTTTCTTACTATCTTATTGTTTACTAATCTCTATTTCTGGCCATCAGGTATGCCTATTGATTGTAAATTGTGTTTCCACCTCGCCCAATTTGTCATTTGTTTTTCTTTACCTAAACAATAAAATGGTTATGAAATTTTGTGCATTGTATGTGCTATATAATGTAAAACACTCATTTTCTATGCAGGTTGTTAAATTTTTCAGCCACAAACACAAAAACCAACTGAAAGTCAAGATAAGCTTTCTGATTCATTCAAATTTTGATTGAAATTACAATGTATGTAATAAGGTTTTCAACATACTAGAAGATCTGAAGATAGTTACAAAGTTTCCATCAAGAAAATGGACGGGCACGATTAAGTCTCCAAATTCTTGCTCCTCCAAGTCATTTTTAGTGTCAAGAAACATAGTAGCTACATATTGGAAGATGTTTTTTCCTAGATTGATTTGCTCATAAACGTATGCAATTAAGAAACCTTTAAATTTTGTGTTAATTTTTAATGAATGTTTTTCTACTAGGAAACAAACTAGAAATATTATATAAATGAACCATGGTAATGGTCTCCATAGATATTTCATTATTTCCACAATTTTGATAATATTAGCATCTGTTTGATAGCTTCCAACTAAGCTTAATGGATGGTATTTAGTTACATAATAAACTTCTGCTTCTTTGAAATTCAGTTGGCTTTTATATTTATATAACAATTCATTTCAGATTTACTCACCTAACTCCAGCATTTATATAATTGTACCTGCCGCTAACGTTATGCAAGGTTTGTAACTGTTTGTTCAAGCAAAATAACGTGCTTGCTAACTTCTCTTCAAAAAGTGATTGTTTATACACAAAACCTTCATATTTGTCATGCTAAAATAATTTAACATCATATTTTACTGCAAACATGGGTTTTTACGAGTCAGAAAATTGATGTCAAGTGGGGAATTTCATGAATACAAATTTGCGGACCCGTTCTTCCAATTTGGTTCAGTAAGTTAAGGAAGTTATGTTTTCACAACAACCGTGTATGAAGCACGGGTTCACACTTGTTTAATATATACTTTGTTGACATAAATAACACCATTTGATTTCAGTCAGATTCAAAAAGCATAAACGTCATAAAAATATGACATTGTTGATTAAAAGAGGCCGAAAATGTCCCATTGAGATTTGAACTCCGGTTACTGGATTCAGAGTCCAATGTCCTAACAACTAGACCATAGGACCATATGTTTAAAAAACATATATTGCTAGTATAAAAAATATATTTGTAATGAAGTGTGATGTTAGAGAATATGCATATTCAATAAACGTATATTGGAAGATTTTTGAAATGACAATCAAATATAATAATTATAATCAACCATAGTTATGTGCTTTTTCTCTATTTCATTTAAACTCAAATTTAAAAAGAAATATGATTATTATATTTTATTCTCGTTGTGCACATGAAAACATGTGTACTTACTCTAACATGGTGCATATTTTACGTTGATTAGCATTGGAATTTTGTAAGCATATCAATATCCATATGTAAATCAAAATGAATTCAATATTGTTTGTAGCAGCCCGCATTTTACGTATCGGAGGTTCATAAAATATTTTTATTTAATTCCATGGGGGTTGGATCATTCGCATATTTTGATATGTTGTTTATGGGAATGTGAGACATGTCCATAACTTTTACCAATTTTATTCGAGACGATTTTGCCCCTATCAGTTTTGAACCGGGAATAACTTTTGACTAAGATCGAATCAGATGATGAGATCGATTTTATTGGAAAGGAAATGGTGTTTCCAATTCCGTAGAGTGGTCACGTTGAAGATTTCGTTATGCGGTTTAGGAGGAATCGTTGTTCTAGTGCTACACATTTTTATGTTTCGGTTTTCAGCCATTGGCGGGATGATTTAAGGAGGCCCATTAGTGGGCTGATGGAAGGCTATATATAGGGGGTTAGAGGAATGGAGAATAGTTTACTTTCTTCAATCTCTCATTTGTTTGAGCTCGTGATCCTCCTTGCTCAATGAAATACACCTTTCGACCATTAAAATTATATATCTACTTAAGAGAATCGAAGATCTACATCGGTTGAAGTTAGATCTGTGTCAAGTAAAGAGAGATCGCATCAAATCAAGTGGTTTGAAGCATATTCTTCGCTATTCAGATTGAGAATTTAGCGATTTCTAGTTAATTCGAAGAATTGGTGAGTGATAATCATCTCTCACAGGAATTCAATCAAGTATATGGATTGTTTGATCCTATTTACATCATTTTAAGTTGTTTTCAACTACATCTACATCATGGTAAGTATATTTTTATATGAATCACAATAGGGTCTAATCTATCAACTTAAAATAGGTAATTCTTATGTTAATTCATATCTTTATGCAAGTTAGATACATTATTTTGTTTATTCATTTATGTATCATGATTTTGGTGAATTTTATGTGATTATCGATGAATAATTGTGATTTGATGTTGATAATGATTGCATAAAGCGTTTATGCTTGAATAGAATGATTTGGATGAATTGGTCGAATCAGTATTGTCGTTTGATGATGATTTGGTCATGATTGGACCTATTTTCGGTCAGATCTGGTGTCGGGTCATTTTTCCTTAGGTCAGGTCGTTTTTCTTGTCTCCCAACAAATGGGCAGTTTTATGGACTGGGCAGTTGGATGGACTGTAAGGAAAAATCGATCTAATCGAGTTCCAATTCGTGTTTTAACAGCTTAAATAAGGATCTTAGCAAGAAAATAAATCAAAACTTATATGAATTTGGGATTGAAACTTTATACCAGAAGCGTCGATTCTAGATGAAAGCTAAATCGAATTAGAAATAGAGAAGATGCGGGAGAATTGAATCAAGAGCCCTCCAAGTGTCGAGCCTCTACGGATATCCACAGAATGATTTCCTACTCAATCGAATTGAAGAGGAAGAAAGGGCGTGGTGCCAACCGCCATTGCTAGGGTTATGTTCGGCCTTCTATATCTGACCTAAAAATAAAAAGGGAACAAAATAGTTTCGTTGGTTCTTTTTTTAGGGTAATGATATTACCCTTTATAAAACCAGTGTTTTTCCTTAATGTTAGGATATAACCCTTATACCATTTCAATGCAAATAAAACTGCAAAAGGTTTGAAATTTTATTTATAAAATAAAATGGCCTTTTCCCCTTTACTACGTTCTATATGTGTGACCCTATAGGTTATTACGATGCTGGCAATGATTTTATATTATATTTAAAATCATAAACAGTGATTGGCATCTAGCAATACGTCGCTGCTACCCAGGTTATAATAAGATCAATGATTCGATACAATCTTTCCGTGACCAGTGTATCAATGTAATATAATCCTTTGAACCATTATATCCAAGATTAAACTAGAGACATGGATCGTATCACCCTCTTAATAATTTAATCCGTTTTTCTTGATCGATGAGTAGACTGTTTAAAACAAATCAATATTTGAGCACGGCCATGCATTTCATAGTCTCACTCAACCAAGAGGCCCATGGATATCACTACATCTTTAATAATAGTTGGAATAGGTTTGGTGTCACACTTTTTTGGTGTACACGCAAACTACCGAAAATGCCCCTTAAATTATTTGGAAAAAAATCATACTGACTTCGTAATATATTGCATCAGCGACATAATAGGTCAATTTAACATAATATTGCATCGGAAATAATTACTCCATCTTATTCAAGAATACCATAACCAGCATACTAGAATTTGTTTCCTTTATGCACTATTACCAGACTTTAAATCCTTTACGCATTTAACATAATATTAACATTACCAATATTATTCACTGCCATCTATTACCTTCTAATTAAAATTATTTTAAAAAAATATGCATTTATAAATAAGTGTTGTAACGTTTATGAATAGGAAATTAATAAATAGCCAATTAATATAAATTTTTCATTGAATGTTTCACTGCTTATTCTGTTAGCCATAAATATAAAACCTTGACGTTTTATATTAACATTACCAATATTATTCACTGCCGTCTATTACCCTCTAATTAAAATTATTTTAAAAAAATATGCATTTATAAATAAGTGTTGTAACGTTTATGAATAGAAAATTAATAAATAGGCAATTAATATAAATTTTGCATTGAATGTTTCACTGCTTATTCTATTAGCTATAAGTATAAAACCTTGAATTTTTATATTAACATTACCAGTATTATTCACTGCCACCTATTACACTCTAATTGAAATTATTTGAAAAAAATATGTGTTTATAAAATAAGTGTTGTAACGTTTATAAATAGGCAATTAATATAATTAGATTACTCTTTCCATATCCAACGACAATTTGAATAGGCATTTAAATTTGAATAATGACATTTATTATTGCATATTACGATATAAATTAGCAATTAATAAATAGTAGAACATGCTAAAGTCAAATAAATAAAATCTTAATGATTTTTATTTAAATCTGACATCAGCGTAGGTGCATTTGAAAGGTCAGACTCCCCTGCAAATGCGCTATTCTAGAAACAGCCATTCACCTTCAAATATGGCACACCATCCAATTAATTTTCACGCTTCTTTCCTCATTTCCTCTACGCTTTGCTTGAAATTCTCTCCTCTTTCATACCTATCTTCCCAATACTCACTGCCTCATAGAATTGAATACACTGCACAACAAATTTACTTTTTTATTTATTGGGTTTAAATTTTTGAAGCTTCACCTCATTCAAAAGGTGATTTTTTTCCCAGGTAAACGCATAAATAAGTTTACACCACATTTAAGTTTAACCAGCGTTCTTTGCCCTCAACCTATGTACTTTTTTTCTAAGGTTTTTCTTCGTGATTTGTATGAAAAATAATGTTTTACGTTCCTTTTAAATAGTAAAGTAAATGGGAGCATTGTCCCCTGTTGCTTGCGTGAGACCATGAACGTGAGAAGTTGATGTCTCAGTATATGTTCAAATAAAAGTGAATGTCTTTGTATATGTGTAAATAAAAGTGAATGTTGTCTGAAAGAAGTTAGGAAGGTAAAGGAAATAAGAATATGTTTTGTCCTCAACAGATAAAGCACGTTTAATGAGAATAATAAACCAAATATTAATACAAATATTTTTTTGCATATGTAAAATACGCAGTACTTAAGGAACAATAATCCTTACGCGAAGTGTGTGCCATGATCACGCGCGAAGCGCGTGCCGTGACGCTCGTATATATATATATATATTGTTAGAGTTTATGCCCTAGAGGCAATCCATTTGATGAGATAGATAACACTGTTGATGTTATTATTTTATTTGGAATAAAATAAAATATTCTGTTATGTTATATTTACTGCGTAATATAAATATTAACATAATAGAAGTCCTTAGTATAATAATACGGAATTATATAGTTCGAGTAAGACTGAACTTGAGATTATATAATGTGATAAGTATTATAATTCTTAAATGTCCCTGGTCGAGTTTTATTGTTTATATACGACAACAATAAAGCGTTGAGACTAGTATATTGATTGACTGATGATCACATCTCATTGATCATTAATATACGTGATATTAAAGTCAAGATATAAATACGTATTGGAGAATAGCGTATTGGGCTGACCCACCGTGAGATAACTACATGGAATATAATCAACAATATCATAAGTTGTTCTCATAGTGACAGTGATGTAATGGTCCTCTGTAAAAACCCGCTACTTTCCCGTGAGGAAAGCGCGGATAGTTCGAGGACAAGCCACAACAGAACGCATATAAAAGAACATTTCACTGTATATTACAACAATGCATCAGATTACAAGAATATACAGAGTATAAATGAATATTACACAGAAATATCAGAGATTTAAATTACATTTAAATACATAGCAGCGGAAAATAATACAATACACAACTATAAGAGATATACGGATACAAAGCTTTCCAGATATCATTCCAGCTGTAAACCAGGATCCTGTGAATATAAATCTGCAAAACAAAAACTACTAGCTGCCCGTGTCAAAATAGGGGCACCCAGAGTTTAGGTTAAAACAATAAACTCCAGGTCAGTCATGGGACTTGTGTGAGAACTAAAACAGTTATTAATCTTTATTTTAAAGATAGGTAAATCAAGGGACCACGCCGCTAACGCGGAACGGGTTTCCTCCCAAGAACACCAGTGCGTAAACAATAGCGCAATGCTAAATAAAGAAAAATGAAGCTATTATAAGACCCAGGTCCCATCACACAATGCAACGCAAGCCGGAGGATAGGGTTTTTACCTTATAATAGCCAAGAATGCTTGATACGTTGAAAAACAAATCATTTGATACTATTATAAGTGCATAGTGTATAAAACAACTTCAAATCATAAGTATCAATCATAGGCGGCATAAGCGCCCCATCCCACTATGTCGCCATACTAGGCTCTACAAATAAAACCGCAAATGTCACGTATTTAGAAGTTGGATTTCCATCTATGAACCGAGGCAAAAGATAGTCCTCAACCGATTCGAGACGCTCTAGCCCGCGTCTCAGGAACAGCCGCAACTACCCCTTGGATCGTCAGGGCCGGTCCACCGATGTGGATTATTATGCCTGAACACTACGTCTCCCCACCCTATGGGGTGTCAATGAGTCCAATGACTCCATCGGTCCCGGATCGACCGATATATCCGAGTCGCCTCGCAACAGCAACAACCACATAAGTCAAACTCGTCAGGGCGTGTAAAACCACTGACGCCACTTCTAGCTAGAAGGAAACGCATGCCCTCCCTGAGGTCCGTCTCCCGTTTTTGGTTCATACCGGGTGTGAAGCTCGCGAAACAACGCTACACAAAGCTACGCCACAAAGGCCGTGCTTTGATCATCACCACAAGACTTTGCTTTTCAACAGAAGCCTTGATCAATTGCCACTTAGGCATGCCACACAGGCAATTCACTCCATGCGTTTGATATCCATCAATATATAACCCCTGAGCTCGTACGTCTCAGAGAAGGGCGTTAAGCAAGAGAATAAATTCTCCGCCGCCAAACAGATATATATTTAATAGAGATCAATCACACGGACTAAAATCCAATGTCAGACACACAGTCCATTTACAAGTCCGTTCTGGGTCTGAACGAAACCGGAGGCACCTAGTACCCCGCATATCCATCGATCTCCAAGTACGTCTGGACGATCACCAACTGTTTCCATCTTCTTGGGTGTACAGCCCAATCAAGATCATCGGTAATCACCCAAACGACGTGAAGACCTCCGGTCTTCGACCATCGTCTTCATCTTCGACTTATCGTCGTATCGGTTATTCAGAATGGGATAAACCCGGTCTTTCCGAATAACTCGCGTATATTTTAAATAATTGTTACACAAACACAACATACGCCTCATTCCAATTTATCAGTCACTAACCATAAATTAATCAAGAGAATAATTCCCCAAATATTAACCCCGAAGGCCGAAACCAACATCAGATCAATATTCAGAAAACCATTCTACTTGGCTAACCGACAGTTAGTTTCTAAATTTCACATTCATAGGGAAAGGTTCCCATTAATTTTATCCAAGATAAATTCCTTGAATTTATTCTCTAATCTTCTTTTGAATTTCGATTCAACTAGTCGGGATTAACGAACCTTACCGAAGTAGTCATTTTTTTTGATTTCCCAATCCCAACCTATTCATCCCATGAAGTAAAACTGGTTATACTTCATATCTAACACCACGGTGTTATCGGTAAATTCAATTACCATTTCACGTTCAAATCTAATTAAAGATTTAACTATCGGCTGGAGCAAAACTGGTGATACTCCATTTCGATTATTTCAATCTAATTAAAGATTTATTAAAACTCCACTTAGTTTTAATCTTTGACTAGGTTAAAGAATCAGTGTCATTTAAAACACGGTTCACGGTAAACCCAAAATATCATTCCATTAATTGTCGGGTTAAAGAACAAGTGTTATTTAAAAACACTGTTCACGATAAATCCAAAAATCAATATCAATTCAATTCCAATTAAATATTATTTAATTGGTACACTTCATGAAATCTAAATAAAAAGATTTAATCTTTTCTCAACTGGGTTCAAGAACAGTGTTAATGAAGACACCATTCACGAAAAACCCAAATCACATTTGATATCAAACACAAGGCTCTGAATAGAAAATATACCGGCTTATATTCAATATCAAATTCCACGACTAACAAATATCGTATTGGAAATAACGATATATATATCTATATCTTTCAAATTCCCATAACAATATCTGTATCATCACGAAATCCAACATTGAAATAATCCAAAGACAATTTCAATTCAGATCCATTCCAATATAATTATTGGAAATTCTGGTTATTTTCAAAACCATTTCTAATCCAGTTTATTTATTTTAAAAACAAATAGAATTATAATTCTAGTTCAAAACTAGTTCATTTCGATAAAAATCTATTTTTATCTTTTCAAATATGTAGTTTTTCATCCCAATTCTTCACAAATCATTTATAATGATTTTACACAAATTATTGACATTTTTAATAATTTTATCAAGGCCCGTACAGTCGAATTCCATCAATGGCCATCGAACTGCACTTACAGCGAACTTTTTCAAATTTGATTTGGAAATAATTCCAAATCCAACCGTTAGATTTCAAATTTCTAATATTCATTAAAAAGCCCTTTTCGATACGAACCCAACGGTTCCGGTTTTAGCAGAATCCGACGGTCAGATCTCCCGTAATATCCGTTCGAAGTCAATGGTCGAAATTCGCGAACTGTCGCGGCGCGGCGCGTTCCATTCAGGCCATTATAATATATATATAGTATATATAATATATACTTCGTCGATTTCAATTCAAAACGTGCTTTATAAATCGTTTTAAATTTATTTTCAAAACGGTTTCAACTTCATATTCAATTTCAAATCAAAATTGAATATTCCAATATAAATTCGTTTTAAATTCATTTCAAATTGATTTCAATTCAAATTGATTTCTAATTCAATTTCAGTTTGTTTTCAATTCAATTCAATTTCAATTCGAATTCATTTCTATTCCATTTCAATTCGAATTCATTTATATTCAATTTCAATTCGAATTCATTTATATTCCATTTCAATTCGAATTCGTTTATATTCAATTTCAATTCAAATTCATTTATATTCAATTTCAATTCGAATTCGTTTATATTCAATTTCAATTCAAATTCACTTATATTCAATTTCAATTCGAATTCATTTATTCAATTCTTTTCAAAATATCATATTTTGAAATCTCTTTCGATATTCATTATAAAATGAATAAAATCTATATAAATATCGTTCACGTCAAAATGGCGTCAATCTAATCAATACGGCATCATATATTCCTATTTTCAAATATTCTATTTCAAATATTTCCTTTTCAAATATTTCTATTTTAAAACTGGAATGAGGCCCAATCAATTACCATATAATGTTAATTATATGGATTTTCTACAACACATGTATACATTAACAACGATGAATAATCAACCATCATCCAAAGTGCATTCTACACTGTATAAGCATCAAATATAAATATTCAACGCTTATAACAGCCTGTCAATCAATCGATCTACATACAACTAAAAAATCGGGATTAGTGTACGTCAAATATCATCCCAATACCCGTGTGGGGTTTCAAGCAATCAAACACAGATTTTTATTTGTGCAGTTGGGCGATGTGTAAAATTTATCGTCCCAATCAATGTCCTTCAAATAGGTGTACATAAACAAACCGTCCGGTTTGTAAATGAATATTTATTTATTCACATTCACGTTAAAAATTATATTTTTAACGATCAAATATTTTATTTTAACACATGAATTTTTATTCAGTTCATTTACAAAATAAAAATGATACTTTTATTTTTCTAACTTATTTTAGAAAATTTCGGCGGCATAACGGCACGATACTAGAAATGGGACAAGGCCTAGCCTTATCCCCGGTCTAGTGAAGGCCCACGCCATTCACACATCAATCAAATCAATTTCATTTCACCAAACAAATCAATTCAAACCAAATAATCTAACCAACTACACAACCAAACAATTAAACGAACAAGCCATCCATGGTCTGTGGATGACGGGTGTCGGGTGCTACTAAACACCGTCTGCATCCTAGTATATATAAATAACTAGAAAAAGAAATTTAAAGTGAGAAGTTCTCACAGAAAGCTATCCAACACCATGACTCTTCATTTATAGAAATCTTCATCGCTCTCGCCTTTTTGTCATCTTCGTTGCCCGTATTCTCTACATATGTAAAAATCGAATTTTTACTTCGCTATTCAATATATAAAAATCGAATTTTTACTATGCTATTCAATATATAAAAATCGAATTTTTACTATGCTATTCAATATATAAAAATCGAATTTTTACTATGATGCCATATAGATAAAAATTCCATTTCAAAAATATAGATTTCGCCTTTATAAAAATAAAGATTTCTCCTTTTCTTTAATATAGATTTCGCCTTTATAAAAATAAAGATTTCTCCTTTTCTTTAATATAGATTTCGCCTTTATAAAAATAAAGATTTCTCCTTTTCTTTTCATCATTATAAAAATCACCACTTTATTTCAACGTATATAAAATAAAAGTCAAATTTTTATTTTGCTACATATACAAAGATGATATTTTTAATTCTCTACATAAACAAAAATCATATTTCTACATCATCTATATAGTAAAGATTATATTTTTAATACTTTAAAAATATAAAAATCATAATTTTAATTGAATAAAAATCTTTTCTACCTCTATATCCTATAAAAGAAAAATCAGAGTTGTAAAACAATTTAATTTATATAAAATAAATTAGATTGTTAAAACAAAATTACATATATATAAAAATACTTACAGTGGATAGGGAAGAAGAGGGATCGGAGGGGCTGGAGTTCGCCGGTGGTGGCGGCGGAGCAGGCGAGGGGGGGGGAGGGCTCGGTTGCGTCGGTGGATGGGGGGGTCTCGCGTCGGTGTCGAGGAAGAGCAAGGGGGAGGAGGAAGAAGAAGGGAGGGGGAAGAAGAGGAGGGGGGCGGCAGGTGGTGGCTGCGCCGCCCTAGGCGCGACGGCTCATCGGGGGGCGGCGGCATCGATCGCGCACCCCTTTCGTTTTTTTTATTATTATTTTCTTTCCGAAAAAATGATTTTTGAAAGGGGGGGGCCAGAGATAAAGGAAGAGGGTTTTTATTATTATTATTTTTAATTTCTTTAATTATTCAATTTTCACCTAAAAGCAACTTTTATTTTCGACCTCTTAACGAGGCCCACCGCATGTCGTCCATAGCGTTTTACCCCCATTCCGAACACAATGGGATATGTATCGTAGGTTGATTCGATCGTTTCGATCAGTTTTCGTCAAAATCAACATATAACTCTATTTATTGAATTTGAACGCATATTTCAATTTACCAGGGTCACATCCGAACTCTAAAAATTGCAGAAAAATATTTTCTAGCTTCGTATTGACGTTACGGTCCTGACAAAACTAGTTTCGTCGAATTCTGAGTCATTTTGAAAAATGACCATTTTCCAGTCGATTAAAATCAACTGAAACTGGTCAAACGCGTTTTCCTTTGCCACGCTCACATATTGATTCGAAAAATTATGAAATTTGAAACATAGAAATAACTTGACATCACGGACCCAACAAAAGTGGTTTCGTCGAAATCCGAGGTCGTTTGCAAAATGTCCATTTTTAAGGGCCTGAATTCCATAGCGACTATTCAGAATTTTCAACTGGACATATCTTTTGATTCCCGCTATGAAATTTCGATCTTTCAGATTCGTTGGAAAGATATTCACAAATAGATCCTAATGTTTTTGGTTTCACTAAAATCCGGATTGTTTTGCACCCGGTACATTCAATTGAAGTTTGAAATCGAATTATCGAACTACTACGCCATTTTCAATTCTATTTATAATTATATATATAATTATATATATTCTAACGATGATGTATATAATATATATGTTCGAATTCTGTTCAAATAAATTTCTCGTCGATATTATTTAAAATGATTCATTTTAAATAATCAAAATTCGCTAAAATTGCCAAAATAAAAATTTTAAACTGGCCCAGATTTCCGGGTTGTTACAATCTCCCCCACTTAAAACTTTTCATCCCCGAAAAGGAACAAAGTCGAAAGTGGTTTGATTAATCAACTCTACGTTCGATCTGGCTTTCATTCTCCAACTTTTCAGTTTCTGAGAGTTTTCAAATTTTCAAAAATTTGGCTAACACCCTAAATTTTCGAAAAATTTCGCCATAACCTCCCCTGCACCGGGAGCCACGGGAAAATCCCGAAATTGCCATACAGGCCTTCTGATCTCAAAAAGAAAAAGAAAAAGCCAAGCGGCTAGCCAATAGGCTCATAAAATCATCATCACCCAAACAAAACAGTAAATTATGTAATAAACATGTACCTATTTGTCGGGCAAACAAATTTTATTCTTCTGCTCTAGCCTCCTTGCTATGACCTGTTCAATGTAAGTACAAGTATGTGCAAGCAAATGCAACCAAATTTCAATACAGTTCCATATTTGATTCCATTAGGCTAAATGGTTAAAAGTTATCAAACAAATAAACAAACAACATAAACATCAATCAATTAGTGAATTAGACTTTCAAATTCATGATTTTGATACATATACAAAAATCATGTTTTTGATGCCAAATCACAACAATAAGCCCTATCTAATTTTGGTTCTCACACCAGTCTAATGGAAACATATAGAAATCCCACCTTCGTTACTCGAACATAAATTCGGATGATGATCGATCAATCATCAGAATCATCTCCGGGTGACTACAATGTGATTCTATATCTATCCAGTATATTAAAACTTTAAATACACGTTTGCAAGGCGTATATGCAAAATCTTTATATACTGGACTGTCCAAATCAATACAAATAAATAATCAAATACGAATAATTGATTTAAATTTTCAAAACAAAATTTGTTTTCTCTTTTATTTCAAAAACACCACTCTTCACACTCGTTCTAGGATACTACTGATCCCATCTCTAACGAGTCATTCTTGTTGGATATTACTAATCCAATATCTGATGAATTCTTTCGTATGGTTCTAATGTGCCTTGTTCTCTAAGCTTTGTAAACCAAAGCTCTGATACCAAATGTAAAAACCCGCTACTTTCCCGTGAGGAAAGCGCGGATAGTTCGAGGACAAGCCACAACAGAACGCATATAAAAGAACATTTCACTGTATATTACAACAATGCATCAGATTACAAGAATATACAAAGTATAAATGAATATTACACAGAAATATCAGAGATTTAAATTACATTTAAATACATAGCAGCGGAAAATAATACAATACACAACTATAAGAGATATACGGATACAAAGCTTTCCGGATATCATTCCAGCTGTAAACCAGGATCCTGTGAATATAAATCTGCAAAACCAAAACTACTAGCTGCCCGTGTCAAAATAGGGGCACCCAGAGTTTAGGTTAAAACAATAAACTCCAGGTCAGTCATGGGACTGGTGTGAGAACTAAAACAGTTATTAATCTTTATTTTAAAGATAGGTAAATCAAGGGACCACGCCGCTAACGCGGAACGGGTTTCCTCCCAAGAACACCAGTGCATAAACAATAGCGCAATGCTAAATAAAGAAAAATGAAGCTATTATAAGACCCAGGTCCCATCACACAATGCAACGCAAGCCGGAGGATAGGGTTTTTACCTTATAATAGCCAAGAATGGTTGATACGTTGAAAAACAAATCATTTGATACTATTATAAGTGCATAGTGTATAAAACAACTTCAAATCATAAGTATCAATCATAGGCGGCATAAGCGCCCCATCCCACTATGTCGCCATACTAGGCTCTACAAATAAAACCGCAAATGTCACGTATTTGGAAGTTGGATTTCCATCTATGAACCGAGGCAAACGATAGTCCTCAACCGATTCGAGATGCTCTAGCCCGTGTCTCAGGAACAGCCGCTACTGCCCCTTGGATCGTCAGGGCCGGTCCACCGATGTGGATTATTATGCCTGAACACTACGTCTCCCCACCCTATGGGGTGTCAATGAGTCCAATGACTCCATCGGTCCCGGATCGACCGATATATCCGAGGCGCCTCGCAACAGCAACAACCACATAAGTCAAACTCGTCAGGGCGTGTAAAACCACTGACGCCACTTCTAGCTAAAAGGAAACGCATGCCCTCCCTGAGGTCCGTCTCCCGTTTTTGGTTCATACCGGGTGTGAAGCTCGCGAAACAACGCTACACAAAGCTACGCCACAAAGGCCGTGCTTTGATCATCACCACAAGACTTTGCTTTTCAACAGAATCCTTGATCAATTGCCACTTAGGCATGCCACACAGGCAATTCACTCCATGCGTTTGATATCCATCAATATATAACCCCTGAGCTCGTACGTCTCAGAGAAGGGCGTTAAGCAAGAGAATAAATTCTCCGCCGCCAAACAGATATATATTTAATAGAGATCAATCACACGGACTAAAATCCAATGTCAGACACACAGTCCATTTACAAGTCCGTTCTGGGTCTGAACGAAACCGGAGGCACCTAGTACCCCGCATATCCATCGATCTCCAAGTACGTCTGGACGATCACCAACTGTTTCCATCTTCTTGGGTGTACAGCCCAATCAAGATCATCGGTAATCACCCAAACGACGTGAAGACCTCCGGTCTTCGACCATCGTCTTCATCTTCGACTTATCATCGTATCGGTTATTCAGAATGGGATAAACCCGGTCTTTCCGAATATCTCGCGTATATTTTAAATAAGTGTTACACAAACACAACATACGCCTCATTCCAATTTATCAGTCACTAACCGTAAATTAATCAAGAGAATAATTCCCCAAATATTAACCCCGAAGGCCGAAACCAACATCAGATCAATATTCAGAAAACCATTCTACTTGGCTAACCGACAGTTAGTTTCTAAATTTCACATTCATAGGGAAAGGTTCCCATTAATTTTATCCAAGATAAATTCCTTGAATTTATTCTCTAATCTTCTTTTGAATTTCGATTCAACTAGTCGGGATTAACGAACCTTACCGAAGTAATCATTTGTTTTGATTTCCCAATCCCAACCTATTCATCCCATGAAGTAAAACTGGTTATACTTCATATCTAACACCACGGTGTTATCGGTAAATTCAATTACCATTTCACGTTCAAATCTAATTAAAGATTTAACTATCGCCTGGAGCAAAACTGGTGATACTCCATTTCGATTATTTCAATCTAATTAAAGATTCATTAAAACTCCACTTAGTTTTAATCTTTGACTGGGTTAAAGAATCAGTGTCATTTAAAACACGGTTCACGGTAAACCCAAAATATCATTCCATTAATTATCGGGTTAAAGAACAAGTGTAATTTAAAAACACTGTTCACGATAAACCCAAAAATCAATATCAATTCAATTCCAATTAAATATTATTTAATTGGTACACTTCATGAAATCTAAATAAAAAGATTTAATCTTTTCTCAACTGGGTTCAAGAACAGTGTTAATGAAGACACCATTCGCGACAAACCCAAATCACATTTGATATTAAACACAAGGCTCTGAATAGAAAATATACCGGCTTATATTCAATATCAAATTCCACGACTAACAAATATCGTATTGGAAATAACGATATATATATATCTATATCTTTCAAATTCCCATAACAATATCTGTATCATCACGAAATCCAACATCGAAATAATCCAAAGACAATTTCGATTCAGATCCATTCCAATATAATTATTGGAAATTCTGGTTATTTTCAAAACCATTTCTAATCCAGTTTATTTATTTTAAAAACAAATAGAATTATAATTCTAGTTCAAAACTAGTTCATTTCGATAAAAATCTATTTTTATCTTTTCAAATATGGAGTTTTTCATCCCAATTCTTCATAAATCATTTCTAATGATTTTACACAAATTATTGACATTTTTAATAATTTTATCAAGGCCCGTACAGTCGATTACCATCAATGGCCATCGAACTACACTTACAGCGACCATTTTCAAATTTGATTTGGACATAATTCCAAATCCAACCGTTAGATTTCAAATTTCTAATATTAATTAGAAAGCTCTTTTCGATACGAACCCAACGGTTCCGGTTTTAGGAGAATCCAACGGTCGGATCTCCCGTAATATCCGTTCGAAGTCAATGGTCGAAATTCGCGAACTGCCGCGGCGCGGCGCGTTCCATTCAGGCCATTATATTATATATATAGTATATATAATATATACTTCATCGATTTCAATTCACAACGTGCTTTATAAATCGTTTTAAATTTATTTTCAAAACGGTTTCAACTTCATATTCAATTTCAAATCAAAATTGAATATTCCAATATAAATTCGTTTTAAATTCATTTCAAATTGATTTCAATTCAAATTGATTTCTAATTCAATTTCAGTTTGTTTTCAATTCAATTCAATTTCAATTCGAATTCATTTCTATTCCATTTCAATTCGAATTCATTTATATTCAATTTCAATTCGAATTCATTTATATTCCATTTCAATTCGAATTCGTTTATATTCAATTTCAATTCAAATTCATTTATATTCAATTTCAATTGAAATTCGTTTATATTCAATTTCAATTCAAATTCATTTATATTCAATTTCAATTCGAATTCATTTATTCAATTCTTTTCAAAATATCAGATTTTGAAATCTCTTTCGATATTCATTATAAAATGAATAAAATCGATATAAATATCATTCACGTCAAAATGGCGTCAATCTAATCAATACGGCTTCATATATTCCTATTTTCAAATATTCTATTTCAAATATTTCCTTTTCAAATATTTCTATTTTAAAACTGGAATGAGGCCCAATCAATTACCATATAATGTTAATTATATGGATTTTCTACAACACATGTATACATTAACAACGATGAATAATCAACCATCATCCAAAGTGCATTCTACACTGTATAAGCATCAAATATAAATATTCAACGCTTATAACAGCCGGTCAATAAATCGATCGACATACAACTAAAAAATCGGGATTAGTGTACGTCAAATATCATCCCAATACCCGTGTGGGGTTTCAAGCAATCAAACATAGATTTTTATTTGTGCAGTTGGGCGATGTGTAAAATTTATCGTCCCAATCAATGTCCTTCAAATAGGTGTACATAAACAAACCGTCCGGTTTGTAAATGAATATTTATTTATTCACATTCACGTTAAAAATTATATTTTTAACGATCAAATATTTTATTTTAACACATGAATTTTTATTCAGTTCATTTACAAAATAAAAATGATACTTTTATTTTTCTAACTTATTTTAGAAAATTTCGGCGGCATAATGGCACGATACTAGAAATGGGACAAGGCCTAGCCTTATCCCCGGTCTAGTGAAGGCCCACGCCATTCACACATCAATCAAATCAATTTCATTTCACCAAACAAATCAATTCAAACCAAATAATCTAACCAACTACACAACCAAACAATTAAACAAACAAGCCATCCATGGTCTGAGGATGACGGGTGTCGGGTGCTACTAAACACCGTCTGCATCCTCGTATATATAAATAACTAGAAAAAGAAATTTAAAGTGAGGAGTTCTCACAGAAAGCTATCCAACACCACGACTCTTCATTTATAGAAATCTTCATTGCTCTCGCCTTTTTGTCATCTTCGTTGCCCGTATTCTCTACATATGTAAAAATCGAATTTTTACTTCGCTGTTCAATATATAAAAATCGAATTTTTACTATGCTATTCAATATATAAAAATCGAATTTTTAATATGCTATTCAATATATAAAAATCGAATTTTTACTATGATACCATATAGATAAAAATTCCATTTCAAAAATATAGATTTCGCCTTTATAAAAATAAAGATTTCTCCTTTTCTTTAATATAGATTTCGCCTTTATAAAAATAAAGATATCTCCTTTTCTTTAATATAGATTTCGCCTTTATAAAAATAAAGATTTCTCCTTTTCTTTTCATCATTATAAAAATCACCACTTTATTTCAACGTATATAAAATAAAAATCAGATTTTTATTTTGCTACATATACAAAGATGATATTTTTAATTCTCTACATAAACAAAAATCATATTTCTACATCATCTATATAGTAAAGATTATATTTTTAATACTTTAAAAATATAAAAATCATATTTTTAATTGAATAAAAATCTTTTCTACCTCTATATCCTATAAAAGAAAAATCAGAGTTGTAAAACAATTTAATTTATATAAAATAAATTAGACTGTTAAAACAAAATCACATATATATAAAAATACTTACAGTGGATAGGGAAGAAGAGGGATCGGAGGGGCTGGAGTTCGCCGGTGGTGGCGGCGGAGCAGGCGAGGGGGGGGGAGGGCTCGGTTGCGTCGGTGGATGGGGGGGTCTCGCGTCGGTGTCGAGGAAGAGCAAGGGGGAGGAGGAAGAAGAAGGGAGGGGGAAGAAGAGGAGGGGGCGGCAGGTGGTGGCTGCACCGCCCTAGGCGCGGCGGCTCATCGGGGGGGCGGCGGCATCGATCGCGCCCCCCTTTCGTTTTTTTTTTATTATTTTCTTTCCGAAAAAATGATTTTTGAAAGGGGGGCCAGAGATAAAGGAAGAGGGTTTTTTTTAATATTATTTTTAATTTCTTTAATTATTCAATTTTCACTTAAAAGCAACTTTTATTTTCGACCTCTTAACGAGGCCCACCGCCTGTCGTCCATAGCGTTTTACCCCCATTCCGAACACAATGGGATATGTATCGTAGGCTGATTCGATCGTTTCGATCAGTTTTCGTCAAAATCAACATATAACTCTATATATTGAATTTGAACGCATATTTCAATTTACCGGGGTCACATACGAACTCTAAAAATTGCAGAAAAATATTTTCTAGCTTCGTATTGACGATACGGTCCTGACAAAACTAGTTTCGTCGAATTCTGAGTCCGTTTGAAAAATGACCATTTTCCAGTCGATTAAAATCAACTGAAACTAGTCAAACGCGTTTTCCTTTGCCACGCTCACATATTGATTCGAAAAATTATGAAATTTGAAACATAGCAATAACTTGACATCACGGACCCAACAAAAGTGGTTTCGTCGAAATCCGAGGTCGTTTGCAAAATGTCCATTTTTAAGGGCCTGAATTCCATAGCGACTATTCAGAATTTTCAACTGGACATATCTTTTGATTCCCGCTATGAAATTTCGATCTTTCAGATTCGTTGGAAAGATATTCACAAATAGATCCTAATGTTTTTGGTTTCACTAAAATCCGGATTGTTTTGCACCCGGTACATTCAATTGAAGTTTGAAATCGAATTATCGAACTACCGCGCCATTTTCAATTCTATTTATAATTATATATATAATTATATATATTCTAACGATGACGTATATAATATATACGTTCGAATTCTGTTCAAATAAATTTCTCGTCGATATTATTTAAAATAATTCATTTTAAATAATCAAAATTCGCTAAAATTGCCAAAATAAAAAATTTAAACTGGCCCAGATTTCTGGGTTGTTACATCCTCAGACCTGAAATCATTATAATTTTATTCGAGGATATTTGTGTTTTGATATCATCTAAAGTTATTTCGTAATAGAGTAATGATAACGGTGATTGTTGGATATATCTTGAATCGAATGAAAATTATGAATGATCTAGATGGAATTTAACCCTACGATATATTCATAGTGATATCCATGGGCCTCTTGATTGAGTGAGACTGTGAAATGCATGGTCGTGCTCAAATATTGATTTCTTTTAAAATAGTCTACTCATCGATCAAGATAAACAGATTAAATTATAAAGAGGATGATACGATCCATGCCTTGAGTTTAATCTTGGATATATTGGTTAAAAGGATTATATTACATTGAGACACTGGTCATGGAAAGGTTGTATCAAATCATTGATCTTATTATGACTTGTGTAGCAGCGACGTATTGCTAGATGCCAATCACTGTTTTTGATTTTAAATACAATTTAAAATCATTGCCAACGTTATAGTAACCTATAGGGTCACACACTTAGAACATTATAAAGGAAAGACATATGTAGGATAAATAAAATATCAAATTTGTTGATATTTTATGTTGCGTTGAAATGGTATGTCGGTTGTTACCTTATTTAATGGTAAACACCCTAATTTTAGAAGGGCTTGAACGTTCCTTTTATAAGATAGAAGTGAACCATTTTATTGTAAGATATCGGATCAAAATAAAAATAAGGGCCGACTTTTACCTATTTAAAACAACAAACCCTAGATATGGCGGCTAGCACCAGAATCCTTTTTCTTCTCCGATTTGATCGAGCGGAAATACGTTCATGTGGATTACACCATAGAGGCGCCTCACTCAAGCGTTTGGATTCGTCACTTCCCAGACCCGATCCAAACCCGTAAGTTTATAGAAGCATCGATAGGTACTAGATCTATGATTTACTAAATTACTACACAAGATTCTGTATTGTTTTGGTGTTAATTTCATTATTGTAGTGTAAATTTTCCCCAAAATTCCTTTCAATGGTATCAGAGCCAGGTTTGTAAAATTTGGTATTTCGTAGATTTGATTGATTCTGATTTTATTCGATTCACATTATGTAATCGACAGAATATATGGAATGGGTATAAAGATTCAGATCCAAGATGAAATTAGATCATCATTAACAAAATTTTGTTCTGTTATGTGATCTGAATATTTAAATTTTAATATACAATATTAATTATGCCATTTCTTATTAATTAAAATCTGAGAACATGTTTTATTTTGACACGACTTCATATCTGAAATTAATTCTAATTGTTAGAACTTAGATGTATAAACCTTGAGTTTATAATTTTGGTTCAAATCAATGAATTGATCTGTTTAAATACGATAACAATCAAGCAATCTGTAGTGTATATATGAATGCAGTATTAAAATTTGGATGTGATATTTTAGGTAAGATCATTTCACAGATGAAATTATTTCGCTGTTGTTAAATCTGTATTCGATATAGAATTAAAATTGTTTTACTATACATGATATTAAGTATGTTTAATATTATGTTTACCTTACCTATTTGATTCTGTATTCATGATTTTGGATCTATATCACTTCACTCGAATTATGGATCAATATAATTGACTGCAGTATTGATTTCAATTTGATATATATAGATATATATTTATATATTCACATACATTTTGGGAAGTGTAACATGCTTAGTTAATATAAGTATGACTTAATGTAAACACCCGTAACTTCCCCAATGAGGAAAGCGCGGATAGTTCGAGAACAAGCCACAAAATGGAACGCAGACGGGAGAACATTTCATTGTATATTACAACAATGCATCAGATTACAAGAATATACAGAGTATACATGAATAAATACTACACAGAAATATCAGAGATTTAAATTACATTTAAATACATAGCAGCGGAAAATAATACAATACACAACTGAAGGAGATATACGGATACAAAGCTTTCCGGATATCGTTCCAGCTGTAAACCAGGATCATGTGAATATAAATCTACAAAACCAAAACTACTAGCTGCCCGTGTCAAAATAAGGGCATCCAGAGTTTAGGTTAAAACAATAAAATCCAGGTCAGTCATGTGATTGGTGTGAGAACTAAAACAGTTATTAATCTTTATTTTTAAAGTTAGGTAAATCAAGGGACCACGCCGTATAAAACGGAATGGGTTTCCTCCCAAGAATACCAGTGCATAAAACCAACAGCGCAATGCTAAATAAAGAAAAATGAAGCTGTTATAAGACCCAGGTCCTATCACACAATGCAACGCAAGCCGAGGGATAGGGTTTTCCCTTATAACAGCCAAAGAATGCTTGATACGTTCAAAACAAATCATTTGATACTATTATAAGTGCATAGTGTATAAAACAACTTCAAATCATAAGTATTAATCATAGACGGCATGGGTACCATATATCATGTCGCCATACTAGTTCTACAATTAAAACCGAAAAATCACGTATTTGGAAATTGGATTTCCGTCTGTGAACCGAGGCAAAAGATAGTCCTCAACCGATTCGAGACGCTCTAGTCCGTGTCTCAGGTCAGAGCTCGAGTGACCTTTGGATCGTCAGGGCCGGTCCACCGATGTGGATTAAAATGCCTGAACACTGCGTTTCCCCACCCTTTGGGGTGTCAATGAGCCAACTAAATGACTCCATCGGTTCGAGAACGACCGATCTATCCGAGGCGCCTCGCAACAGCAACAACCACATAAGTCAAACTCGTCAGGGCGTGTAAAACCACTGATGCCACTTCTAACTAGAAGGAAACGCATGCCCTCCCTGAGGTCCGTCTCCCGTTTTTGATTCACACCGGGGTGTGAGGGTCGTGAATCAACGTTACACAAAGCTATGCCACAAAGGTCGTGCTTTGATCATCCACCACAAGACTCTACTTTTCAACAGAAGCCTTGATCATATTGCCACTTAGGCATGCCACACAGGCAATTCACTCCATGCGTTTGATATCCATCAATATATAACCTCTAAGCTCGTACGTCTCAGAGAAGGGCGTTAAGCAAGAGAATAAATTCTCCATCGCCAAACAGATATATATTTAATAGAAATCAATCACACAGACTGAAATCCAATGTCAGACACACAGTCCATTAACAAGTCCGTTCTGGGTCTGAACGAATCCGGAGGCACCTAGTACCCCGCATATCCATCGATCTCCAAGTACGTCTGGACGATCACCAACTGTTTCCATCTTCTTGGGTGTACGGTCCAATCAAGATCATCAGTAATTATCCAAACGACGTGAAGACCTCCGGTCTTCAACCACCGTCTTCACCTTCGGCTTATCGTCGTATCAGTTATTCAGAATGGGATAAACCCGGTCTTCCCGAATAACTCACGTATACTTTAAATAAGCGTTACACAAACACAACATACGCCTCATTCCAATTCATCAGTCACTAACCGTAAATTAATCAAGAGAATAATACCCCAAATATTAACCCCGAAGGCCGAAACCAACATCAGATCAATACCGATGAAATCACTCTGCTTAGCCAATCTACAGCTAGTTTCTAAATTTCACATTCTTAGGGAAAGGTTCCCATTAATTTTATCAAAGATAAATCATTTAAATTTATTCTTTAATCCACTTTTGAATATCAATTCAAACTAGTCGGGATTAGCGAACCTTACCGAAGTAACCATTTATTTTATTTCCCAATCCTAACCTATTCATCCCATGAAGTAAAACTGGTAATACTTCATATCTAACACCACGGTGTAATCGGCAAATTCAATTACCATTTCACGTTCAAATCCAATTAACGATTTAACTATCGCCTGGAGCAAAACTGGTGATACTCCATTCTCAATCATTTCAATCTAATTAAAGATTCATTAAAACTCCACTTAGTTTTAATCTGTGACTGGATTAAAGAATCAGTGTCATTTGAAACACGGTTCACGATAAACCCAAAATCACATCACATTTCAATCAGTCCCTAACCGTAAATTAGCAAGTGAGCAATCCCCTAAGTATTAACCCCGAAGGCTGAAACCAACATCAGATCAATACCTCTGAAACCATTCAACTTAACTAATCTCCAGTTAGTTTCTGATTTTTTTTAACTCCTTTAGGTCTAAGAACAGTATTATTGAAGATACCGTTCACGACAACCCAAAATAACTTTCCATTAATTACCGGGTTAAAGAACAAGTGTTATTTAAAACACTGTTCACGATAAACCCAAAAATCAATACCAATTCAATTCCAATTAAATATCATTTAATTGGTACACTTCATTAAATCTAAATAAAAAGATTTAATCTTTTTTCTCAACTGGGCTTAAAAACAGTGTTAATGAAGACACCATTTACGACAAACCCAAATCACATTTGTTATTAAGTACAAGGCTCTGAATAGAAAGTATATCGGCTTATATTCAATATCAAATTCTACGACCAACAGATATCGTATTGGAAATAACGATATACATATATATATCTTTCAAATTTCCATAACAACATCTGTATAATCACGAAGTCCAACATCGAAATATTCCGAAGACAATTTCGATTCAAATCCTTTCCAATGCAATCATTGGAAATTCTGGTTATTTTTAAAACCCTTTTCAAATTCAATTTATTTATTTAAAAACAAATAGAATTTTAATTCTAGTTCAAAACTAGTTTATTTCGATAAAAATCTATTTTTATCTTTTCAAATATAGAGTTTTTCATCCCAATTCTTCACATATCATTTTCGATGATTTTACACAAATTATTAATATTTTTAATAATTTTATCAAGGCCCGTACAGTCGATTTCCATCAATGGCCATCGAACTGCACTTACAACGACCTTTTCCAAATTTGATTTGGACGTAAATCAAAATCCAACCGTTATATTTCTAATTTCTAATATCCGTTAGAAAGCTCTTTTCGATACAAACCCAACGGTTCCGGTTTTAGGAGAATCCGACGGTCGGATCTCCCGCAATATCCATTCGAAGTCAATGGTCGAAATTCGCGAACTGCCGGGGCGCGGCGCATTCTATTCAGACCATTATATTATATATATATATAGTATATATAATATATATTTCGTCGATTTCAATTCAAAACATGCTTTATAAATCGTTTTAAATTCATTTTCAAAACGGTTTCAACTTCATATTCAATTTCTAATCAAAATTGAATATTCCAATCTAAATTTGTTTTAAATTCATTTCAAATTGATTTCAATTCAATTTCAATTTAATTCGAATTTCTTTTCTATTCAATTTCAATTTGAATTCATTTCTATTCAATTTCAATTTGAATTCATTTCTATTCAATTTCAATTCGAATTCATTTCTATTCAATTCAATTCGGATTTCAATTCTATTCGAATTTCAAATCATTTCAGTGTATTTCGAATTTCAAATCAATTCAGTTTAATTCGAATTTCAATTCACTTTAAATATAATTCGAATTTCAATTCTATTTCAATATTCATTGAAAAATGAATAAAATCGATATAAAAATCGTTCACGTCAAAATGGCGTCAATCTAATCAACACGGCTTCATATATTTTTATTTTCCAATATTCTATTTCAAATATTTCTATTTCAAATATTTCTATTTCAAATATGGAATGAGGCCCAATCAATTACCATATAATGTTAATTATATGGATTTTCTACAACACATGTATACAATAACAACAATGAATAATCAACCATCATCCAAAGTGCATTCTACACTGTATAAGCATCAAATATAAACATTCAACGCTTATAACAGTCTTTCAATCAATCGATCGACATACAACTAAACAATCGGGATTAGTGTACATCAAATATCATCCCATTACCCGTGTGGGGTTTCAAACAATCAAACACAGATTTTATTTGTGCAGTTGGGCGATGTGTAAAATTTATCATCCCAATCAATATCAGTCAAATGTGTGTATATAAACAAATCGTCCGATCTGTTTATTTTTATTTCATTACATATACACATTAAAATTCTATTTCTATTATAAAATATTTTTAACTATATAAATATTTTATTACTTTACACATCACATCACACAATCAACTACACATCAAAATCAAACAAACAAGCATACAAGCCGTCCATGGTCTGTGGACGACGGGTGTCGGGTGCTACTAAACACCATCTGCATCCTAGTATATATTTCAACTAGAAATAAATTTAAAAGTGATAAGTTCTCACCGAATAGCTAACCCAATCCCACGACTCTTCTTATGTAGAAATCTTCGCTGTTCATGCCGCTTATCACTTTCGTTGCCCATATTCACTACATATATAAAAATCGAATTTTTACCTCGCTATTCAATATATAAAAATCAAATTTTTACTTCGCTATTCAATATATAAAAATCGAATTTTTACTTTGCTATTCAATATATATAAATCGAATTTTTACTTTGCTATTCAATATATAAAAATCAAATTTTTACTTTGCTATTCAATATATAAAAATCAAATTTTTACTTCGCTATTCAATATATAAAAATCGAATTTTTACTTCGCTATTCAATATATAAAAATCGAATTTTTACTTTGCTATTCAATATATAAAAATCGAATTTTTACTTTGCTATTCAATATATAAAAATCGAATTTTTACTTCGCTACTATATAGATAAAAATTCTATTTTTATACCGCTATTCTCTATATAAAGATTTCGCCTTTTCAATTTCAAAAATCTAATCTTTTCTATTTTAAAAATCTAATCTTTTCTATTTTAAAAATCTAATCTTTTCTATTTTAAAAATCTAATCTTTTCTATTTTAAAAATCTAATCTTTATAAAATATAAACCTTTTTAATGCTATATAAAAACTGATTTATTTATATATAAAAACAAATTACTTTATATAAATAAAAGTAAATAAATAGAAATAAAAACTTACAAGGGGAGGGTTTTCTCGCGAGGTAGTGGCTGAAGGAGGAGGTCAAGGTGAAGGGGGAGGGTGCGTGTAACGACCCGGGAAAAAGCGACCTTGGTTATCCGATATATAACACCTATCGAACAATCAAAAGTCGAAATTACCGGATAGTCCAAGAAAGAAATTAGAGGGTGAGGATGGATAAGATAGAAAATTAGAACAGAAGAAGAAGAAGAACACAACAACATCAGAGTAACACGAATCTCACAGCGGAACGAATAAAATATAATAGACAACATATCTTGAAATCAAAGTAGTATATGTATATCATACCATTATCAGAGTACAACACTTTCATCACAGCGGAATAATCAATAGCTAGAAAAATCTTGAAGCCTCCTGCTCCAAGCTCTTCAAGCATACCTGTAAATCCTGACTACTTGACTGCCCGTACAAATTTGGGCACCCAAGAGTTTAGGGAAAACAAAACAAAATAAACTCTGTGTCAGTCATGGGACTGGTGTGAGTAAACTCCAATCATTTGGTTTAACTTTTCAAAATCCTTTTCAAAAGAAAAGATAATCGTAAGACCAATCCACACATAAACACGGACGGTTTTTACCTTACGATAACCCGAATCACCTTTGGAAATCATATCTTATCTGATATTATAATAATGTCTAATCACAAGTAATTTACAATCTAGTAGAACGCTTGCATCTCACGCTCTACATATATAATATACAATCAAACTCGCGGGCACTTATTGGGGATTGGATTCCAACTTGACAAGGTATGGGACCACCTTCCGAACGTGTATCTCTAGAGGCAAATACACTGGGTTCAACAAGAACATCTTGCAACCCGGCCCACACATGACCGACCACTCATTTCGCTTGAGTGTATCGAATGTATATCACCGACGGTTGGGATCAGCAACCGTCTCCCGAATGGGGCAGCATCGATAGATTTAAGAAGCAATTGGAATTTCTCTAGATAGGTGATCATACATCCTAATGGGTGCGACCCACATAGCCATGCTGCCTGCCCGATTTTTGTCATTTCCCGGTTGATGAGGCTAGAGGCCACGCTTATCTCTGACAGATCATTCACTTTGAATGCCACATCGTCATACTCGCCAAATCACAAATTGATTTCCCCAAAAACACCACGGGTATAAAGCTAAGAGAAACGAATTCCTCCGCCACCAAACGTAAGTATGTTTGAAGAGATCAACTTAAGCGATCTATTGAATATACTCTGTCAGGCATTCTTCCATACACGTTTGTCCTGGGACTGGACAAACCGAAGGCACTATTCTGTAAACAGGATAGCCCTTGCACTTTACTCCGTCTTCAATATATTCAGCATACTTGATTCGCAACGCTTATGCTAATACGGAGTGGTTCTCTGGATAATAATCCAACCGGTCTCTCCATATTAACAACGTTAAAATGGTCCAAACTTTGATAGTCGGTGATTTAACTATCAAATGAAAACATGTCTGTGTGCAAACAACGATATTATTTCCAAATGGAAATTCTATCGATCAATCATCATGTAACGCTTATCTTTAATTCATTCATTTATTCATTTCCCTTCCTTGTTATTTAACATTTCTTATTTACTATATTTAGAAAATATACGTTATTAACCTTGGAAAACATTTCCATTCCTTGTGTTTTTTCTATATTCAGAAAACATTTCTGATCTTCTTTGGAAAACCTTTCCAAATCTCCTTCACTGGTTTTAAACAGATGTTTGAATAAACATCACTCTGCCAAATCTCCTTCATTTGGTTTCCACTTAACCACTTTCCACTATCGAACCTTAACCATTTCTTAGTTAAAAACGAAGTCAATAAAGTTGGGGTATAATTACCTCTCAGACCTTAACTGAACGACATTTCTAACTTCGAAATAGACAAAGTTCATCTCTTCAAAACATTAACACTTCTTTACGACATTCTCAGATTCTATTTACGAGTCCGCTTCTCGTACAGTAAGCACTTGATTATACAATAGTGTTATAATTCCCTGCATCCGAATATAATAACTTTATTACGACTTTGATTCTCTATCTCGAATGAATAATCGAACAACGAACTTATCCACTCCTATTGGGTTAATGCTAATCTATAATCCTTATTCTATTAACTCTTACTGGGTTAACTCTTATTCTATTAACCTAGTTTGATTAACTCAACTTGACCAACTTACTTGATCAGCTCAACTTGGCTTAATTAACTCGACTTATCTAACTCCACTTATTTAACTCGACTTATCTGACTCAATTTGCCTAACTCCTATCGAATAACTAATATTCGATTAACTTATATTCGACTAACTATGTTTGTTCTAACTTTATTTTCGAATATCTAATATTCGATTTAACTCCATTCGCTCGACTCTAGATCGCAGCGATCACAATGGTTACGCCTGATTCCCTCAGGAAACATCCGTCCGCCTTAGGCTATCTGCAGCCCTGCGAATTACGCTAGCAGTCGTGCTCACTGGTAGCTTATCTTAAATGACTACTTCTGTTTAACTCTATCTCGAATAACTAAATTCGAGCAAATCTAATTGAATAACTAATATTCCATCATCCCTCATTCGATTACTATATTTGAATAACTTGTAACAACCCGTAAAATCTGGGCCAGTTTAAAATTTTTATTTTGGCAATTTTAGCGAATTTTGATATTTAAAATAGATTATTTTAAATAATATCGACGAGAAACTTATTTTGAATATAATTCGAACGTATATATTTATACGCGTCGTCGTTAGAATATAAATATTTATATATAATTATAAATAGAATTGAAAATGGCGTGGTAGTTCGATAATTCGATTTCAAACTTCAGTTGAATGTACCGGGTGCAAAACAATCCGGATTTTAGTGAAACCAAAAATAATGGAATCTAATAGTGAATATCTTTCCAACGAAGTTAACAAACTGAGATTTCACTTTATAAATGATAAGATATGTCCAGTTGAAAATTCAGAATAGTCGCTGTGGAATTTATATATATTTTATATAATATAAGGCCCTTAAAAATAGCAATTTTGCAAACGACCTCGGATTTCGACGAAACCAGTTTTGTTGGGTCCGTGATGTCGAGTTATTGCTAGATTCCAAATTTCATAATTTTTCGAATCAATATGTGAGTGTGGCATAGGAAAACGCGTTTGACCATTTCAGTTGATTTTAATCGACTGGAAATTGGCCATTTTTCTAACGGTCTCAGAATTCGGCGAAACTAGTTTTGTTAGGACCGTATCGTCAATACGAAGCTAGAAACTATTTTTATGGAATTTTTAGAGTTAGTATGTGACCCTGGTAATTTGAAATGTACGTTTAAAATTCAATATAGTGATTTAAATGAAAATTCAACGAAAACTGATTCAAACAGTCGAATCAGCTTGCGATGCATATCCCATTGTGTTCGGAATGGGGGTAATTAGCTAGGGGCGACAGTCGGTGGGCTTGATTTCGAGTTAAAACAGAAAGTCAACTTTAAATTGAATTAAATAATTAAATTAAAACAAAAAAAAAATTAAACCTTCCACCCTCCTCTCTCCTTAACTACCTAGCCCCCCCCCCCGTTCGTTTAAATCAAAATCAAAAAGAAAGAAAAAAAAAAACCTAAATCGCACAGGCGATTAACGCCGATCGCCACCCCCCCCCCCCCCCCCCGTAGCCATCACCGCCGCCACTTCGCCCCCCCAGAGCCGCCGCCCTCCCCTTATTCTCCTCCTCCTTCTTCCCCGATCCCCTTCCCTCCAGTCAAACCGCGAAGACCCCATCGCCCTCCCTCTTCCGACTGCGACCGAGCCCCCCCTCGCGCCATCTCCCCTTCCTCCTACTTCCCCCCCCTAGGCGCCCCTCCTCCAGTCGATCGCCGCCGACGCCAAGACCCCCCCCTGTAAGTCCTTTTTCCTTTTATTTTATTATTTTATTTTTGTTTTATATAAACTGAAATAAAATTAAATACTGTTTTTATTTTAAATTTCAAAACTAATTTCGATTTTATTTTTAAAAAAAACTGTAAAGATTTATTTTTTTTAAAAAAACTGATTTCTTTTTAGATTTATAAAACTGTATTTTTCTTAAGATTTATTAAGACTGATTTGTTTAAGATTTAAAAACTGTTTTTTTTTAGAATGTAAAAACAGAATTTTTGAAAAGAATTTTAAAAACTGATTTTTAAAGAAAATAGAAAAAGGTTTTAATCTTTTAAAAGAAAAAGATTTGAACTTGCTAAAATAAAGATCATATCTTTAAAACAGGAAAAACGGGATTTTTATTGTGTAGAAGAAGTAAAAATATGATTTTTATATTTTTAAAGTATTAAAAATATAATCTTTACTATATAGAAATATTAAAAATATGATTTTTATATTTTTAAAGTATTAAAAATATAATCTTTATAGGATAGAGGATATAAAAATATCATCTTTGTATATGTAGCGAAATAAAAATCTGATCTTTATTACGTTGAGATAAAGTGGTAATTTTTATAAAGGCGAAAACTTTATTTTTATAAAGGCGAAAACTTTATTTTTGAAAAGGCTAAATCTTTATTTTAGAAAAGGCGAAATCTTTATGTGGAAAATAGCGTGATAAAAATATAATTTTTATCTATTTGACGTAGCGATAAAAGTTCGATTTTTATATATTGAACTTCGATAGAAAAATATGATTTTTATATATAGAACTTCGAAATAAAAATATGATTTTTATATATAGAACTTCGAAATAAAAATATGATTTTTATATATAAAACTTCGAAATAAAAATATGATTTTTATATATTGAATAGCGAAGTAAAAACTCGATTTTTACGTATGTAGTGAAAGCAGCAACGAAGGTGACAAAAAGGCGAAACGACGAAGACTTCTGCAAATGAAGAGCCGTGGAGCTAGGATAGCTATATGTGAGAATTTCTCACCTTTCAATTTCTTTTCTAGTTATATATATATACTAGGATGCAGACGGTGCTTAGTAGCACCCGACACAATCGTCCACAGACCATGGACTTGTTTGTTTGACTGTTTGGTGATTGATTCCGATATTGGTTTGAATGCAGTTTGTGGTGAAAAAAAAATCGAATCGATAAATTGGTTAGGATTAGACGTGCGCCGTTATAAGGCGTAGGAGTAAGGCTAGGTTAGACCCTTACTCCAAAATTTTGTGGTTTGCAAAATGAAATTGATTTGTTTGATGAGTGAATGGCGTGGGCCTTCACTAGACCGGGGATAAGGCTAGGCCTCGTCCCGTTTCTAGTATCGTGCCGTTATGCCGCCGAAATTTTCTAAAATATGTTAGAAAAATAAAAATATCATTTTATTGAAGAAATGAATTGAATAGAAATTCATAGGTTGAAATAAAATGTTTTTATCGTTAAAAATATAATTTTTAACGGGAATGTGAATAAATAAAATATTCATTTATAAACCAGACGGTTTGTTTATGTACACCTATTTGAAGGACATTGAGTGAGACGATAAATTTTACACATCGCTCAACTGCACAAATAAAATATGTGTGTGATTGTTTGAAACCCCACACGGGTGTTGGGAGGAAATTTGAAGTTCACTCATCCTGATTGATTGAATATGTCGATCGATTGATTGACAGGTTGTTATAAGCGTTAGATATCTATATTTGATGCTTATACAGTGTAGTGCACTTTGGTTGCTGGTTGATTATTTTTCAATGCTATTATATGTGTATAATGTATGAAAATCCATATAATTAACTTTATATGGTAATTGATTGGGCCTCATTCCAATTTTAAAAATAAAGAATATTATAAAATAAAAGTTCATGTGTTGACAGTACTCATTCATTAAGATTGGTCATGTGTTGAACGAAATATTTTAGTAATAAAATTTGCACCTTTATCGATATAAAATAAAAGTTCATGTGTTGACAGTACTCATTCATTGAGATTGGTCATGTGTTGAACGAAATATTTTGATAATAACAACTATTTTGAAAATAGAAATTTATGAAGCCGTGTTGATTAGATTGACGCCATTTTGACGTGAACGATATTTATATCGATTTTATTCATTTCGAAATGAATTGAATTGAACACGATTTCGAAATGAATTGAATTGAAAACGATTTCGAAATGAATTGAATTGAAAACGAATTCAAATGGAATTGAAAGCGAATTGAAATGAATTCAAATTGAACTGAAATTCGAATTGAATAGAAATGAATTTTAAAACAAATTTATAAAGAAGAATTCAATTTTGATTTGAATTGAAAAGGAAGTTGAAAACGTTTTTGAAACGAATTCAAAACTATTAATATAATTCGTTTTAAATAGTAATCGACGAAATATATATTATATATATTATATATATAATATAATGGCCTGAATAGAACGCGCCGCGCCGCGGCAGTTCGTGAATTTCGACCATTTATTTCAAACGGACATTACGGGAGATCCGACCGTCGGATTCTCCTAAAACCGGAACCGTTGGGTTCGTATCGAAAAGAGCTTTCTAACGAATATTAGAAATTAGAAATCTAACGGTTGGATTTGGAATTATGTCCAAATCAAATTTGAAAAAGGTCGCTGTAAGTGCAGTTCGATGGCCATTGATGGAAATCGACTGTACGGGCCTTGATAAAATTATTAAAAATAGTAATAATTTGTGTAAAATCATAAGAAATGATTTGTGAAGATTTGGGATGAAAAACTCCATATTTGAAAAGATAAAAATAGACTTTTATCGAATTGAACTAGTTTTGAACTAGAAATATAATTCTATTTATTTTTAAATAAATAAATTGAATTTGAAAAGGGTTTTGAAAATAACCAGAATATCCAATGATTGCATTGGAGTGGATTTGAATCGAAATTGTCTTCGGAATATTTCGATGTTGGAATTCGGGATTATGCAGATGTTGTTATGGAAATTTGAAAGATATATATTTTTATATCGTTATTTCCAATACGACATTTGTTAATGGTAGAATTTGATATTGAATATAAGCCGGGATATTTCCTATTCAGAGCCTTGCATTTAATATCAAATGTGATTTGGGTTTGTCGTGAATGGTGTCTTCACTAACACTGTTCTTGAACCCAGTTGAGAAAAGATTAAATCTTTTAATTTAGATTTAATGAAGTGTACCAATTAAATAATATTTAATTGGAATTGAATTGATATTGATTTTTGGGTTTATCGTGAACAGTGTTTTAAATAACACTTGTTCTTTAACCCGATAATTAATGAATGTGATTTGGGTTTGTCGTGAATGGTGTCTTCACTAACACTGTTCTTGAACCCAGTTGGGAAAAGATTAAATCTTTTTATTTAGATTTAATGAAGTGTACCAATTAAATAATATTTAATTGGAATTGAATTGATATTGATTTTTGGGTTTATCGTGAACAGTGTTTTAAATAACACTTGTTCTTTAACCCGATAATTAATGAAAGTGATTTTGGGTTTATCGTGAACCGTGTTTTAAATGACACTGATTCTTTAACCCAGTCACAGATTAAAACTAAGTAGAGTTTTAATGAATCTTTAATTAGATTGAAATAATCGAAATGGAGTATCACCAGTTTAGCTCCAGGCGATAGTTAAATCTTTAATTAGATTTGAACGTGAAATGGTAATAGAATTTACCGATAACACCGTGGTGTTAGATATGAAGTAAAGCCAGTTTTACTTCATGGGATGAATAGGTTGGGATTGGGAAATTAAAACAAATGATTACTTCGGTAAGGTTCGCTAATCCCGACTAGTTTGAATTGATATTCAGAAGCAGATTAAAGCATAAATTCAAGAATTTATCTTTGATAAAAATTAATGGGAACCTTTCCCTATGAATGTGAAATTTAGAAACTAACTGTCGGTTGGCCAAGCAGAATGGTTTTCTGGATATTGATCTGATGTTGGTTTCGGCCTTCGGGGTTAATATTTGGGAAATTATTCTCTTGATTAATTTACGGTTAGTGACTAATGAATTGGAATGAGGCGTATGTTGTGTTTGTGTAACACTTATTTAAAATATACGCGAGTTATTCGGAAAGACCGGGTTTATCCCATTCTGAATAACTGATACGACGATAAGTCGAAGATGAAGACGATGGTCGAAGACCGGAGGTCTTCACGTCGTTTGGGTGATAACTGATGATCTTGATTGGGCTGTACACCCAAGAAGATGGAAACAGTTAGTGATCGTCCAGACGTACTTGGAGATCGATGGATATGCGGGGTACTAGGTGCCTCCGGTTTCGTTCAGACCCAGGACGGACTTGTAAATGGACTGTGTGTCTGACATCGGATTTCATTCTGTGTGACTGATATCGGTTGCATAGGATGGTTTGCCTGTGTGGCATGCTAAGATGCAAATGATCATGGCTTCTGTTGAAAAGCAAAGTCTTGTGGTGATGATCAAAGCACGGCCTTTGTGGCGTAGCTTTGTGTAACGTTTACCTCGCGTGTTTCACACCCGGTATGAACCAAAAACGGGAGACGGACCTCAGGGAGGACTTGCGTTTCTTTCTAGCTAGAAGTGGCGTCAGTGGTTTTACACGCCCTGACGAGTTTGACTTATGTGGTTGTTGCTGTTGCGAGGCGCCTCGGATTGATCGGTCGTTCTCGAACCGATGGAGTCATTCGTTGGCTCGTTTGCGCCCCAAAGGGCGGGGAAACGTAGTGTTCAGGCATTTTAATCCACATCGGTGGACCGGCCCTGTCGCTCCTAGGGTCACTCGAGCTCTGATCCTGAGACATGGTAGGCTAGATTGTCTCGAATCGGTTGAGGACTATCTTTTGCCTCGGTTCATAGACGGAAATCCAATTTCCAAATACGTGACTTTGCGGTTTTATTTGTAAACCTATATATGGCGACATAGTGGCATGGGACGCTCATGCCGCCTATGATTGATACTTATGATTTGAAGTTGTTTTATACACTATACACTTATAGTAGTATCAAATGATTTGTTTTAAACGTACTAAGCATGTTTGGCTGTTATAAGGGAAAACCCTATCCTCGGCTGCGTTGCATTGTGTGATGGGACCTGGGTCTTATAACAGCTTCATTTTTCTTTATTTAGCATTGCGCTGTTTGTTTCATGCACTGGTATTCTTGGGAGGAAACCCGTTCCGTGTTATACGGCGTGGTCCCTTGATTTACCTAATTTTGAAAATAAAGATTAATAACTGTTTTAGTTCTCACACCAGTCACATGACTGACCTGGAGTTTATTGTTTTAACCTAAACTCTGGGTGCCCTTATTTTGACACGGGCAGCTAGTAGTTTTGGTTTTGCAGATTTATATTCACAGGATCCTGGTTTACAGCTGGAATGATATCCGGAAAGCTTTGTATCCGTATATCTCTTCTAGTTGTGTATTGTATTATTTTCCGCTGCTATGTATTTAAATGTAATTTAAATCTCTGATATTTCTGTGTAATATTTATTCATACTCTGTATATTCTTGTAATCTGATGCATTGTTGTAATATACAATGAAATGTTCTTCTGTATGCGTTCTGTTTTGTCCTGTTCTCAAACGATAGGGCGTTTCGAACGGTCTGGGTCGGTTTAGCGACTGGTTCGGACCGAGCGAAATTCCTTGCCGTCACAGTTGGTATCAGAGCTTTGGTTTACAAAGCTCAGAGAACAAGGCACATTAGAACTATACGAAAGAATTCATCAGATATTGGATTAGTAATATCCAATGAGAATGACTCGTTAGAGATAGGATCAGTAGTATCCTAGAACGAGTGTGAAGAGTTTATTTTTAAAATAAAACAAATTTTTGTTTTGAAAATTTAAATCAATTATTCGTATTTGATTATTTATTTATATTGATGTGGACAATCCAGTATATATAGATTTTGCGTATACGTCTGATCCGCGTGTATTTGAAATTTTAATATACTGGATAGATATAGAATCACACTCTAGTCGCCCAGAGATAATTTTGGTAATGCGGCCGCATTATCAATATTTATATTCGTGTTTCGAAGGTGTGATATCTATATATTTCCATTAGACTGGTGTGAGAACCAAAACTAATATAGATAGATTTATTGTTGTGATTTGGCATCAAAAATCTGATTTTTGTATATGTATCAAAATTATGAATTTGAAACGTTAAATTCACTAATTGATTGATGTTTGTGTTGTTTGTTTATTTGTTTGCTAATTTTTAGTCATTTAGCCTAATTGAACCGAATATTGAATTGTATTGAAAATTGGTCGTATTTGTTTGCATATACATATATATCATTGAACAGGTCATAGCAAGGAGGCTAGAGCCAGAGAATAAAATTTGTTTGCCCGACAAATAGGTACATGTTTACTACATAATTTCCTGTTTTGTTTGGGTGATGATGATTTTGTGAGCCTATTGGCTAGCCGCTTGGCTTTTTCTTTTTCTTTTTGAGATCTGAAGGACCGGGGAAGCTATTTGAAATTCCCCGATGCTCCCGGTGCAGGGGAGGTTATGGCGAAATTTTTCAAAAATTTAGGGTGTTAGCCAAATTTTTGAAATTTGGAAAATTCTCAGAAACTGAAAAGTTGGAGAATGGAAGCCAGGTCGAGCGTAGAGTTGATTAATCAAACCACTTTCGACTTTGTTCCTTTTCGGGGACGAAAAGTTTTAAGTGGGGGAGATTGTAACAACCCGTAAAATCTGGGCCAGTTTAAAAATTTTATTTTGGCAATTTTAGCGAATTTTGATATTTAAAATAGATTATTTTAAATAATATCGACGAGAAACTTATTTTGAATATAATTCGAACGTATATATTTATACGCGTCGTCGTTAGAATATAAATATTTATATATAATTATAAATAGAATTGAAAATGGCGCGGTAGTTCGATAATTCGATTTCAAACTTCAGTTGAATGTACCGGGTGCAAAACAATCCGGATTTTAGTGAAACCAAAAATAATGGAATCTAATAGTGAATATCTTTCCAACGAAGTTAACAAACTGAGATTTCACTTTATAAATGATAAGATATGTCCAGTTGAAAATTCAGAATAGTCGCTGTGGAATTTATATATATTTTATATAATATAAGGCCCTTAAAAATAGCAATTTTGCAAACGACCTCGGATTTCGACGAAACCAGTTTTGTTGGGTCCGTGATGTCGAGTTATTGCTAGATTCCAAATTTCATAATTTTTCGAATCAATATGTGAGTGTGGCATAGGAAAACGCGTTTGACCATTTCAGTTGATTTTAATCGACTGGAAATTGGCCATTTTTCTAACGGTCTCAGAATTCGGCGAAACTAGTTTTGTTAGGACCGTATCGTCAATACGAAGCTAGAAAATATTTTTATGGAATTTTTAGAGTTAGTATGTGACCCCGGTAATTTGAAATGTACGTTTAAAATTCAATATAGTGATTTAAATGAAAATTCAACGAAAACTGATTCAAACAGTCGAATCAGCTTGCGATGCATATCCCATTGTGTTCGGAATGGGGGTAATTAGCTAGGGGCGACAGTCGGTGGGCTTGATTTCGAGTTAAAACAGAAAGTCAACTTTAAATTGAATTAAATAATTAAATTAAAACAAAAAAAAAAAAAATTAAACCCTCCACCCTCCTCTCTCCTTAACTACCTAGGCCCCCCCCCCCCGTTCGTTTAAATCAAAATCAAAAAAAAAAAAAAAAAAAAAAAAAAACCTAAATCGCACAGGCGATTAACGCCGATCGCCACCCCCCCCCCCCCCCCCCCCCCGTAGCCATCACCGCCGCCACTTCGCCCCCCCAGAGCCGCCGCCCTCCCCTTATTCTCCTCCTCCTTCTTCCCCGATCCCCTTCCCTCCAGTCAAACCGCGAAGACCCCATCGCCCTCCCCCTTCCGACTGCGACCGAGCCCCCCCTCGCGCCATCTCCCCTTCCTCCTACTTTCCCTCCCCCCCTAGGCGCCCCTCCTCCAGTCGATCGCCGCCGACGCCAAGACCCCCCCTGTAAGTCCTTTTTCCTTTTATTTTATTATTTTATTTTTGTTTTATATAAACTGAAATAAAATTAAATACTGTTTTTATTTTAAATTTTAAAACTAATTTCGATTTTATTTTTAAAAAAAACTGTAAAGATTTATTTTTTTTAAAAAAACTGATTTCTTTTTAGATTTATAAAACTGTATTTTTCTTAAGATTTATTAAGACTGATTTGTTTAAGATTTAAAAACTGTTTTTTTTAGAATGTAAAAACAGAATTTTTGAAAAGAATTTTAAAAACTGATTTTTAAAGAAAATAGAAAAAGGTTTTAATCTTTTAAAAGAAAAAGATTTGAACTTGCTAAAATAAAGATCATATCTTTAAAACAGGAAAAACGGGATTTTTATTGTGTAGAAGAAGTAAAAATATGATTTTTATATTTTTAAAGTATTAAAAATATAATCTTTACTATATAGAAATATTAAAAATATGATTTTTATATTTTTAAAGTATTAAAAATATAATCTTTATAGGATAGAGGATATAAAAATATCATCTTTGTATATGTAGCGAAATAAAAATCTGATCTTTATTACGTTGAGATAAAGTGGTAATTTTTATAAAGGCGAAAACTTTATTTTTATAAAGGCGAAAACTTTATTTTTGAAAAGGCTAAATCTTTATTTTAGAAAAGGCGAAATCTTTATGTGGAAAATAGCGTGATAAAAATATAATTTTTATCTATTTGACGTAGCGATAAAAGTTCGATTTTTATATATTGAACTTCGATAGAAAAATATGATTTTTATATATAGAACTTCGAAATAAAAATATGATTTTTATATATAGAACTTCGAAATAAAAATATGATTTTTATATATAAAACTTCGAAATAAAAATATGATTTTTATATATTGAATAGCGAAGTAAAAACTCGATTTTTACGTATGTAGTGAAAGCAGCAACGAAGGTGACAAAAAGGCGAAACGACGAAGACTTCTGCAAATGAAGAGCCGTGGAGCTAGGATAGCTATATGTGAGAATTTCTCACCTTTCAATTTCTTTTCTAGTTATATATATATACTAGGATGCAGACGGTGCTTAGTAGCACCCGACACAATCGTCCACAGACCATGGACTTGTTTGTTTGACTGTTTGGTGATTGATTCCGATATTGGTTTGAATGCAGTTTGTGGTGAAAAAAAAATCGAATCGATAAATTGGTTAGGATTAGACGTGCGCCGTTATAAGGCGTAGGAGTAAGGCTAGGTTAGACCCTTACTCCAAAATTTTGTGGTTTGCAAAATGAAATTGATTTGTTTGATGAGTGAATGGCGTGGGCCTTCACTAGACCGGGGATAAGGCTAGGCCTCGTCCCGTTTCTAGTATCGTGCCGTTATGCCGCCGAAATTTTCTAAAATATGTTAGAAAAATAAAAATATCATTTTATTGAAGAAATGAATTGAATAGAAATTCATAGGTTGAAATAAAATGTTTTTATCGTTAAAAATATAATTTTTAACGGGAATGTGAATAAATAAAATATTCATTTATAAACCAGACGGTTTGTTTATGTACACCTATTTGAAGGACATTGAGTGAGACGATAAATTTTACACATCGCTCAACTGCACAAATAAAATATGTGTGTGATTGTTTGAAACCCCACACGGGTGTTGGGAGGAAATTTGAAGTTCACTCATCCTGATTGATTGAATATGTCGATCGATTGATTGACAGGCTGTTATAAGCGTTAGATATCTATATTTGATGCTTATACAGTGTAGTGCACTTTGGTTGATGGTTGATTATTTTTCAATGCTATTATATGTGTATAATGTATGAAAATCCATATAATTAACTTTATATGGTAATTGATTGGGCCTCATTCCAATTTGAAAAATAAAGAATATTATAAAATAAAAGTTCATGTGTTGACAGTACTCATTCATTGAGATTGGTCATGTGTTGAACGAAATATTTTAGTAATAAAATTTGCACCTTTATCGATATAAAATAAAAGTTCATGTGTTGACAATACTCATTCATTGAGATTGGTCATGTGTTGAACGAAATATTTTGATAATAACAACTATTTTGAAAATAGAAATTTATGAAGCCGTGTTGATTAGATTGACGCCATTTTGACGTGAACGATATTTATATCGATTTTATTCATTTCGAAATGAATTGAATTGAACACGATTTCGAAATGAATTGAATTGAAAACGATTTCGAAATGAATTGAATTGAAAACGAATTCAAATGGAATTGAAAGCGAATTGAAATGAATTCAAATTGAATTGAAATTCGAATTGAATAGAAATGAATTTTAAAACAAATTTATAAAGAAGACTTCAATTTTGATTTGAATTGAAAAGGAAGTTGAAAACGTTTTTGAAACGAATTCAAAACTATTAATATAATTCGTTTTAAATAGTAATCGACGAAATATATATTATATATATTATATATATAATACAATGGCCTGAATAGAACGCGCCGCGCCGCGGCAGTTCGTGAATTTCGACCATTTATTTCAAACGGACATTACGGGAGATCCGACCGTCGGATTCTCCTAAAACCGGAACCGTTGGGTTCGTATCGAAAAGAGCTTTCTAACGAATATTAGAAATTAGAAATCTAACGGTTGGATTTGGAATTATGTCCAAATCAAATTTGAAAAAGGTCGTTGTAAGTGCAGTTCGATGGCCATTGATGGAAATCGACTGTACGGGCCTTGATAAAATTATTAAAAATAGTAATAATTTGTGTAAAATCATAAGAAATGATTTGTGAAGATTTGGGATGAAAAACTCCATATTTGAAAAGATAAAAATAGACTTTTATCGAATTGAACTAGTTTTGAACTAGAAATATAATTCTATTTATTTTTAAATAAATAAATTGAATTTGAAAAGGGTTTTGAAAATAACCAGAATATCCAATGATTGCATTGGAGTGGATTTGAATCGAAATTGTCTTCGGAATATTTCGATGTTGGAATTCGGGATTATGCAGATGTTGTTATGGAAATTTGAAAGATATATATTTTTATATCGTTATTTCCAATACGACATTTGTTAATGGTAGAATTTGATATTGAATATAAGCCGGGATATTTCCTATTCAGAGCCTTGCATTTAATATCAAATGTGATTTGGGTTTGTCGTGAATGGTGTCTTCACTAACACTGTTCTTGAACCCAGTTGAGAAAAGATTAAATCTTTTTATTTAGATTTAATGAAGTGTACCAATTAAATAATATTTAATTGGAATTGAATTGATATTGATTTTTGGGTTTATCGTGAACAGTGTTTTAAATAACACTTGTTCTTTAACCCGATAATTAATGAATGTGATTTGGGTTTGTCGTGAATGGTGTCTTCACTAACACTGTTCTTGAACCCAGTTGGGAAAAGATTAAATCTTTTTATTTAGATTTAATGAAGTGTACCAATTAAATAATATTTAATTGGAATTGAATTGATATTGATTTTTGGGTTTATCGTGAACAGTGTTTTAAATAACACTTGTTCTTTAACCCGATAATTAATGAAAGTGATTTTGGGTTTATCGTGAACCGTGTTTTAAATGACACTGATTCTTTAACCCAGTCACAGATTAAAACTAAGTAGAGTTTTAATGAATCTTTAATTAGATTGAAATAATCGAAATGGAGTATCACCAGTTTAGCTCCAGGCGATAGTTAAATCTTTAATTAGATTTGAACGTGAAATGGTAATAGAATTTACCGATAACACCGTGGTGTTAGATATGAAGTAAAGCCAGTTTTACTTCATGGGATGAATAGGTTGGGATTGGGAAATTAAAACAAATGATTACTTCGGTAAGGTTCACTAATCCCGACTAGTTTGAATTGATATTCAAAAGCAGATTAAAGCATAAATTCAAGAATTTATCTTTGATAAAAATTAATGGGAACCTTTCCCTATGAATGTGAAATTTAGAAACTAACTATCGGTTGGCCAAGCAGAATGGTTTTCTGGATATTGATCTGATGTTGGTTTCGGCCTTCGGGGTTAATATTTGGGAAATTATTCTCTTGATTAATTTACGGTTAGTGACTAATGAATTGGAATGAGGCGTATGTTGTGTTTGTGTAACACTTATTTAAAATATACGCGAGTTATTCGGAAAGACCGGGTTTATCCCATTCTGAATAACTGATACGATGATAAGTCGAAGATGAAGACGATGGTCGAAGACCGGAGGTCTTCACGTCGTTTGGGTGATAACTGATGATCTTGATTGGGCTGTACACCCAAGAAGATGGAAACAGTTAGTGATCGTCTAGACGTACTTGGAGATCGATGGATATGCGGGGTACTAGGTGCCTCCGGTTTCGTTCAGACCCCGGACGGACTTGTAAATGGACTGTGTGTCTGACATCGGATTTCATTCTGTGTGACTGATATCGGTTGCATAGGATGGTTTGCCTGTGTGGCATGCTAAGATGCAAATGATCAAGGCTTCTGTTGAAAAGCAAAGTCTTGTGGTGATGATCAAAGCACGGCCTTTGTGGCGTAGCTTTGTGTAACGTTTACCTCGCGTGTTTCACACCCGGTATGAACCAAAAACGGGAGACGGACCTCAGGGAGGACTTGCGTTTCTTTCTAGCTAGAAGTGGCGTCAGTGGTTTTACACGCCCTGACGAGTTTGACTTATGTGGTTGTTGCTGTTGCGAGGCGCCTCGGATTGATCGGTCGTTCTCGAACCGATGGAGTCATTCGTTGGCTCGTTTGCGCCCCAAAGGGCGGGGAAACGTAGTGTTCAGGCATTTTAATCCACATCGGTGGACCGGCCCTGTCGCTCCTAGGGTCACTCGAGCTCTGATCCTGAGACATGGTAGGCTAGATTGTCTCGAATCGGTTGAGGACTATCTTTTGCCTCGGTTCATAGACGGAAATCCAATTTCCAAATACGTGACTTTGCGGTTTTATTTGTAAACCTATATATGGCGACATAGTGGCATGGGACGCTCATGCCGCCTATGATTGATACTTATGATTTGAAGTTGTTTTATACACTATACACTTATAGTAGGATCAAATGATTTGTTTTAAACGTACTAAGCATGTTTGGCTGTTATAAGGGAAAACCCTATCCTCGGCTGCGTTGCATTGTGTGATGGGACCTGGGTCTTATAACAGCTTCATTTTTCTTTATTTAGCATTGCGCTGTTTGTTTCATGCACTGGTATTCTTGGGAGGAAACCCGTTCCGTGTTATACGGCGTGGTCCCTTGATTTACCTAATTTTGAAAATAAAGATTAATAACTATTTTAGTTCTCACACCAGTCACATGACTGACCTGGAGTTTATTGTTTTAACCTAAACTCTGGGTGCCCTTATTTTGACACGGGCAGCTAGTAGTTTTGGTTTTGCAGATTTATATTCACAGGATCCTGGTTTACAGCTGGAATGATATCCGGAAAGCTTTGTATCCGTATATCTCTTCTAGTTGTGTATTGTATTATTTTCCGCTGCTATGTATTTAAATGTAATTTAAATCTCTGATATTTCTGTGTAATATTTATTCATACTCTGTATATTCTTGTAATCTGATGCATTGTTGTAATATACAATGAAATGTTCTTCTGTATGCGTTCTGTTTTGTCCTGTTCTCAAACGATAGGGCGTTTCGAACGGTCTGGGTCGGTTTAGCGACTGGTTCGGACCGAGCGAAATTCCTTGCCGTCACATAACTCTAGTTCGATTTGACTCAAAACGATTAACTCTAACTGATTAACTCTAACTGGTTAATTCTAACTGAATAACTCTAACTGGATAACTCTAACTGAATAACTCTAACTGGTTAACTCTAACTAACTAACTCTAACTGTTTAACTTTACGGTTTAACTCTGACAGTTTAACTTCAACGGTTTAACTCTAACAGTTTAACTCCAATTGTTTAACTCTAACAGTTTAACTCCAACTGTTTAACTCTAACGGTTGATCTCAATCAATTTGTTCTATTGGATTAACTCTATTGGATTAACTCTCTTGGATCAACCCATTTCAAATAACAAATATTCAATAAACTCCCTTTCGAATAAACTGATATTCGATAGCTTTACTTCGAATAACTCTTATTCGATAAATTCTCTTCATACATATTCAGTTTGAAATATCGATGTGGAAATCGATTTTTACTTCTCTATATAAGTCTTGACTTATATACTCTATTTACCCAAAGATAAATAACTAAATTAATTTATAAAACTTTATTTATAAATTAACCTTCTCACTTTATCTGTTAAAACAGATCTCTCTTAAATTCTCACTTCGAATTCATATTCTGTTTACCTGTGTGCGAAGCACGGGCCTAAATTCTTCCTAGTGTAAAATTCTCCTTTATTACACTTTTATCCATTTTCAAGTACTTCAATATTCTATTTATTTTCTAAATAAATAATTCCTTTTTATAACTCAGTTTATTTCTCTAGATAAATATTTCCTTTTAATCTATTTGTAAATGTTTTACAAATATTTTTTTTCTAATTCCATTTGTAAATGTTCTACAAATGTTTTCTTTTTATCTCTATTTGCAATGGTTTTACAAATATTTTCTTTTCTATTTTATTTGTAAATGTTTTACAAACAATTTCCCTTCTCTATTTGTTTTACAAATATTTTTCCTTTATTGCTTGATTTTATAAAATGATTTCTTTTATAAAACCCTTTTTCCTTTCATATATAAAATCTGCTGATTTTATATAAATAATCTATTTTCAAAATATACTTTGAAAATTTCCCTTTTCCCTTTCTCGTATCACTTATGGTGTAAAAATATCAAATCAACTGATCGGTCATCATCCAAACACACAGAATCAATAACGGATGATATAACACATCATATATCAAAATATATGAAAAGCGGTAAATAAATGTTGAGGAACCCAGTTGGGTCCCTCCGACCTATTTCCCTGCATCCACATATGTCAGTCAACATAAATAACATGAGTATAAAGTATTCTGATAAACAGAATCAATATTTCGATACGATTTATATATATCGTTATCGAAATATTCAATCAACTGACTAGCAGTTCAACCAAACAACCAACACACAGCAATTCAACCAATATTTATAAATTCTAAAAATAATTTATAAAAATATAAAGTGATCAGAGTTAGTGAGATTTACTCACATTGGACGGTTTATCGTTGAATAACGATAATCGGTCATTGATTTGGTTCAGACGTTAAATTTCACCATAAATCCAAACGAGCTCCAATCCACTTGTGGTCAGTTCCCTTGCGTAGTGCTCGTCCATACGATCCCAACGGATCCTGTTTCGTCAAATTTCGTTAAGGTATGCAAAAGTTAAGCTATTTACAATATCTACCTAATTTAAATGAATATATATTTAATTAAATTAATTAAATTATTTTTATCTTAATAAATTTCTAATTGCGTTATTAGCCAAATTACCTTCCCTGCCCTTCTAAAAAATACTACTTTCCCATCTCTAGCCATATCCAATTTTTTTTTAAAATTGAAAAACCATTTTAATATTAATTAAATTAAATTTTCAAATAAAATACTTAAAAATATTCATTTAATTATAACTTAAAATTTTTAACCCGGATCAAAAATCTGCTTCCACTCAATTTAAAGTATTTTTCGATAAGAATCCAACGGTCCTTGTTTCGTGGAAATCCGACTTGTTTTGAAAAAGTTATAAGCTTTTAAAGTTTATGGTTAAAAATTACGAAAATGCCCCTGGTCTGTTTTAAATTCAAATTAAATTTAAAATTTAAAATTTAAATTAATCATCCCATTCGTCGGATCAGTTAGGGATAGCCAGGGAGAGCAGGAAACTATATTTTCCAAACTCAAGCCTTAGACACTATCCTCTCTGTCACCCTTAGAATGTTCCGATATTTATTTTTACAAATTCTATTTTAATTATTATATATATATATATATTACAAAAATAAATAAATAAATATTATTTAAAAACTTACCCCGTGAAGCCTAAGCCTCTGCCTAAGAGTCCCTAGCTCCCCGTCTTGCCCTCCTTTCTCCCTTTCTTCCCTTTTCCTTATTTCCTAATATTTTATTATTATTTCTGCCATTGCCAAAGCTTGAAAGAGGAGGAGGAGGAGTGAGTTTAAAATGAAGGGGGGGGGCTATTTATAGCCGAAGGAGTCACATGGATTGCTGAGGTGGCGCGAATCCAACGGTCGAAAATGGATGGCTAGGATTAATCCTTAAATTAATTAAATTATAAATAAATTTAATAATTTATGAATAGTAAAGTGTGTTTTCTCAACCCTATTCGGACGTTAATTTGACTTACTTATTAATACCTTATACAAAATCTTTTTCAACCATGTTGTTCAATTTTTCTTGCTCTTCAATAATATATAAAAATATATCAATTTTGAATTTGTTTGAACTTTCAAATAATTTAAATTCAAATTCAAAATAGTGTTTTGTATTAGTTTCAACACCTTCCGGTCTCATGTTGGAGTATCAAACGATAACGGTTTTCAGAAATTCTTCCACCATCCGGTCCGGTTTTTAACGTACTTCAATCCCATGTATTCAAATCAAAAATCGGAGTTCGTTTAGATTTTCAAATAATTTATTTAAATTTTGTTTCCTTAATAACTTTCTATATCCGTTATAGGATTTTCCCAGATTTCATATATAGCTAATATCCTATGTTTAGAATTTTCCTGGATAGGTCACAGGTTCCAGTTTTGCCGTTAGCATTAGCAAATTCCAATTACCGTCAAAATTTAGTTCAAATTTTGGCCTTTTATTTTTTTCTTTTCCACATACGGATGCCATTTTTGACGTAACTTGGTTGGTTACCTAATTTCATCATTTCGGATTTAATGAAACTGATTTCATCGAAATCCGAGTTCGTTAGCTACTACATCCTTTGTAAACGTACTATTTTAAATTAAAAATTTATCCTTTTATACTGCCAGTTCACATTATATTGCAGATCCACTAAATTTCTACCATTTCGGAATAAAATAAAATATTCAAAATTATTGAAATTAAACCATTTAAAATTCCAAAACAATAAAACATTTTTAAATATTAAACTAAATGGTCAAAAAATCTGGGCCGTTACATTCTTTCCCCCTTAAAATAATTTCGTCCTCGAAATTGCTAAGGTAGAAAAATGAACTTTATAACTAGGTTAAAATTATTTATTTACTCCGGTTTCACTAAACCAATTAATTCTAATTAATTTATTAATTTATTTCTATAAACGAAAATTTTCAAAAATTTTCTAACATTCGAAATTTCTGAAAAATTTCGCCAGCACCTCCTTTGTACTGGTCAATAGCTCAAACTCCAACTCGCCTCTCTAGGCCTTCTTCAACCCAAAAGAAAATCAAACAGCCAAGTGGCTTGCCAAACAGGCTCATAAATCTCATCCAACTCATATGAATATGTACGTGTACCTTTTTGTCGGCATTCAATTCTGCTATCAATTTAGCATATACCACTATCATCCCAATCAAACTCCCAATCACTTTTATCTTCAACATGACCATCCGATTATAACCAAGCCAAATTTCAATCAAACTGCAATTCCAATCTCAATTCAAATTTCTTGCTCGACCATCCATTTCTATCCCAGATTATCTCTAATCTAGTCCAATTCTACTTGATACCATTCTATTTCAATTCAACTCAATTTCCACTGAACTGCCTTCAATTCAATTTCAAATTTTCTTTCACAAATTTCTATTTAATTTGTGTTTATTTCAATAATCTGTACCTGGGAGTTTCAAATAGCTTTGCCTTTTCCAAAAATCAAATATCCCTTTGGAATATCAAAACAACTCGGTTTTTCAAAACAATTAAAAACAAAATCTTTATTAGTAATCCGTCACTTACAAACTCGAAAATGAGCACCGATGATGTCCGGATCAACATCGGAATTTATTTTCCAGCTATCGAAGTGATTTCAATACTATAGCACTTTCAAAACCCATTTTTAAACATTTTCATTTTGAAATTCATTTCAAAATATCCCTTTTCAATGCTTGTAACAAATTTAAAATCTCACAGGATTTTAAAATTCACATATATTCAATTTAATTCCATTTACAACGCTTATTCAAATTTTAGCAATTTTAATTCCAATTCTGAACTTAAATTCAGATTTAAATTCAGATTTAATTCATCTGATTTCATATATTTCACTTATATGAATTTTGATTTGTTATTTACATAACCATTTCACATTTTATAATCTTATTCGATTATAATCACAACCAACACATTCAATATACTATAATAATTTCAAAGATCTATACTTTGCTTATATCAAAATATAATTTGGGTAAAATTATTTCATTTACCCTTTTTTTTCAAAACATATCGTGTCGACCCATCGTATTCAAGTGTTTATAAACTCCTATCGATACAGTGGATCAAACTGATCGACTAGAACTCATAAACAACTCAACCAATAAATCTCCACAATATAAAACCATTTTTATATCAAATAACAAATACGTTCACTCGTATATATACACTCAAACTCAGTCTAGGGCATTACTAACCCCATCTCTACTGAGTCACGCCACAGAGCCAAGGTAAATCACTAAACCTTCAGCTCTGATACCACTGTAACGACCCGGGAAAAAGCGACCTTGGTTATCCGATATATAACACCTATCGAACAATCAAAAGTCGAAATTACCGGATAGTCCAAGAAAGAAATTAGAGGATGAGGATAGATAAGATAGAAAATTAGAACAGTAGAAGAAGAAGAACACAACAACATCAGAGTAACACGAATCTCACAGCGGAACGAATAAAATATAATAGACAACATATCTTGAAATCAAAGTAGTATATGTATATCATACCATTATCAGAGTACAACACTTTCATCACAGCGGAATAATCAATAGCTAGAAAAATCTTGAAGCCTCCTGCTCCAAGCTCTTCAAGCATACCTGTAAATCCTGACTACTTGACTGCCCGTACAAATTTGGGCACCCAAGAGTTTAGGGAAAACAAAACAAAATAAACTCTGGGTCAGTCATGGGACTGGTGTGAGTAAACTCCAATCATTTGGTTTAACTTTTCAAAATCCTTTTCAAAAGAAAAGATAATCGTAAGACCAATCCACACATAAACACGGACGGTTTTTACCTTACGATAACCCGAATCACCTTTGGAAATCATATCTTATCTGATATTATAATAATGTCTAATCACAAGTAATTTACAATCTAGTAGAACGCTTGCATCTCACGCTCTACATATATAATATACAATCAAACTCGCGGGCACTTATTGGGGATTGGATTCCAACTTGACAAGGTATGGGACCACCTTCCGAACGTGTATCTCTAGAGGCAAATACACTGGGTTCAACAAGAACATCTTGCAACCCGGCCCACACATGACCGACCACTCATTTCGCTTGAGTGTATCGAATGTATATCACCGACGGTTGGGATCAGCAACCGTCTCCCGAATGGGGCAGCATCGATAGATTTAAGAAGCAATTGGAATTTCTCTAGATAGGTGATCATACATCCTAATGGGTGCGACCCACATATCCATGCTGCCTGCCCAATTTTTGTCATTTCCCGGTTGATGAGGCTAGAGGCCACGCTTATCTCTGACAGATCATTCACTTTGAATGCCACATCGTCATACTCGCCAAATCACAAATTGATTTCCCCAAAAACACCACGGGTATAAAGCTAAGAGAAACGAATTCCTCCGCCACCAAACGTAAGTATGTTTGAAGAGATCAACTTAAGCGATCTATTGAATATACTCTGTCAGGCATTCTTCCATACACGTTTGTCCTGGGACTGGACAAACCGAAGGCACTATTCTGTAAACAGGATAGCCCTTGCACTTTACTCCGTCTTCAATATATTCAGCATACTTGATTCGCAACGCTTATGCTAATACGGAGTGGTTCTCTGGATAATAATCCAACCGGTCTCTCCATATTAACAACGTTAAAATGGTCCAAACTTTGATAGTCGGTGATTTAACTATCAAATGAAAACATGTCTGTGTGCAAACAACGATATTATTTCCAAATGGAAATTCTATCGATCAATCATCATGTAACGCTTATCTTTAATTCATTCATTTATTCATTTCCCTTCCCTGTTATTTAACATTTCTTATTTACTATATTTAGAAAATATACGTTATTAACCTTGGAAAACATTTCCATTCCTTGTGTTTTTTCTATATTCAGAAAACATTTCTGATCTTCTTTGGAAAACCTTTCCAAATCTCCTTCACTGGTTTTAAACAGATGTTTGAATAAACATCACTCTGCCAAATCTCCTTCATTTGGTTTCCACTTAACCACTTTCCACTATCGAACCTTAACCATTTCTTAGTTAAAAACGAAGTCAATAAAGTTGGGGTATAATTACCTCTCAGACCTTAACTGAACGACATTTCTAACTTCGAAATAGACAAAGTTCATCTCTTCAAAACATTAACACTTCTTTACGACATTCTCAGATTCTATTTACGAGTCCGCTTCTCGTACAGTAAGCACTTGATTATACAATAGTGTTATAATTCCCTGCATCCGAATATAATAACTTTATTACGACTTTGATTCTCTATCTCGAATGAATAATCGAACAACGAACTTATCCACTCCTATTGGGTTAATGCTAATCTATAATCCTTATTCTATTAACTCTTACTGGGTTAACTCTTATTCTATTAACCTAGTTTGATTAACTCAACTTGACCAACTTACTTGATCAGCTCAACTTGGCTTAATTAACTCGACTTATCTAACTCCACTTATTTAACTCGACTTATCTGACTCAATTTGCCTAACTCCTATCGAATAACTAATATTCGATTAACTTATATTCGACTAACTATGTTTGTTCTAACTTTATTTTCGAATATCTAATATTCGATTTAACTCCATTCGCTCGACTCTAGATCGCAGCGATCACAATGGTTACGCCTGATTCCCTCAGGAAACATCCGTCCGCCTTAGGCTATCTGCAGCCCTGCGAATTACGCTAGCAGTCGTGCTCACTGGTAGCTTATCTTAAATGACTACTTCTGTTTAACTCTATCTCGAATAACTAAATTCGAGCAAATCTAATAGAATAACTAATATTCCATCATCCCTCATTCGATTACTATATTTGAATAACTCTAGTTCGATTTGACTCAAAACGATTAACTCTAACTGATTAACTCTAACTGGTTAATTCTAACTGAATAACTCTAACTGGATAACTCTAACTGAATAACTCTAACTGGTTAACTCTAACTGGTTAACTCTAACTAACTAACTCTAACTGTTTAACTTTACGGTTTAACTCTGACAGTTTAACTTCAACGGTTTAACTCTAACAGTTTAACTCCAATTGTTTAACTCTAACAGTTTAACTCCAACTGTTTAACTCTAACGGTTGATCTCAATCAATTTGTTCTATTGGATTAACTCTATTGGATTAACTCTCTTGGATCAACCCATTTCAAATAACAAATATTCAATAAACTCCCTTTCGAATAAACTGATATTCGATAGCTTTACTTCGAATAACTCTTATTCGATAAATTCTCTTCATACATATTCAGTTTCAAATATCGATGTGGAAATCGATTTTTACTTCTCTATATAAGTCTTGACTTATATACTCTATTTACCCAAAGATAAATAACTAAATTAATTTATAAAACTTTATTTATAAATTAACCTTCTCACTTTATCTGTTAAAACAGATCTCTCTTAAATTCTCACTTCGAATTCATATTCTGTTTACCTGTGTGCGAAGCACGGGCCTAAATTCTTCCTAGTGTAAAATTCTCCTTTATTACACTTTTATCCATTTTCAAGTACTTCAATATTCTATTTATTTTCTAAATAAATAATTCCTTTTTATAACTCAGTTTATTTCTCTAGATAAATATTTCCTTTTAATCTATTTGTAAATGTTTTACAAATATTTTTTTCTAATTCCATTTGTAAATGTTCTACAAATGTTTTCTTTTTATCTCTATTTGCAATGGTTTTACAAATATTTTCTTTTCTATTTTATTTGTAAATGTTTTACAAACAATTTCCCTTCTCTATTTGTTTTACAAATATTTTTCCTTTATTGCTTGATTTTATAAAATGATTTCTTTTATAAAACCCTTTTTCCTTTCATATATAAAATCTGCTGATTTTATATAAATAATCTATTTTCAAAATATACTTTGAAATTTTCCCTTTTCCCTTTCTCGTATCACTTATGGTGTAAAAATATCAAATCAACTGATCGGTCATCATCCAAACACACAGAATCAATAACGGATGATATAACACATCATATATCAAAATATATGAAAAGCGGTAAATAAATGTTGAGGAACCCAGTTGGGTCCCTCCGACCTATTTCCCTGCATCCACATATGTCAGTCAACATAAATAACATGAGTATAAAGTATTCTGATAAACAGAATCAATATTTCGATACGATTTATATATATCGTTATCGAAATATTCAATCAACTGACTAGCAGTTCAACCAAACAACCAACACACAGCAATTCAACCAATATTTATAAATTCTAAAAATAATTTATAAAAATATAAAGTGATCAGAGTTAGTGAGATTTACTCACATTGGACGGTTAATCGTTGAATAACGATAATCGGTCATTGATTTGGTTCAGACATTAAATTTCACCATAAATCCAAACGAGCTCCAATCCACTTGCGGTCAGTTCCCTTGCGTAGTGCTCGTCCATACGATCCCAACGGATCCTGTTTCGTTAAATTTCGTTAAGGTATGCAAAAGTTATGTTATTTACAATATCTACCTAATTTAAATGAATATATATTTAATTAAATTAATTAAATTATTTTTATCTTAATAAATTTCTAATTGCGTTATTAGCCAAATTACCTTCCCTGCCCTTCTAAAAAATCCTACTTTCCCATCTCTAGCCATATCCAATTTTTTTTTAAAATTGAAAAACCATTTTAATATTAATTAAATTTAATTTTCAAATAAAATACTTAAAAATATTCATTTAATTATAACTTAAAATTTTTAACCCGGATCAAAAATCTGCTTCCACTCAATTTAAAGTATTTTTCGATAAGAATCCAACGGTCCTTGTTTCGTGGAAATCCGACTTGTTTTGAAAAAGTTATAAGCTTTTAAAGTTTATGGTTAAATATTACGAAAATGCCCCTGGTCTGTTTTAAATTCAAATTAAATTTAAAATTTAAAATTTAAATTAATCATCCCATTCGTCGGATCAGTTAGGGATAGCCAGGGAGAGCAGGAAACTATATTTTCCAAACTCAAGCCTTAGACACTATCCTCTCTGTCACCCTTAGAATGTTCCGATATTTATTTTTACAAATTCTATTTTAATTATTATATATATATATATATATATATTATAAAAATAAATAAATAAATATTATTTAAAAACTTACCCCGTGAAGCCTAAGCCTCTGCCTAAGAGTCCCTAGCTCCCCGTCTTGCCCTACTTTCTCCCTTTCTTCCCTTTTCCCTATTTCCTAATATTTTATTATTATTTCTGTCATTGCCAAAGCTTGAAAGAGGAGGAGGAGGAGTGAGTTTAAAATGAAGGGGGGGCTATTTATAGCCGAAGGAGTCACATGGATTGCTGAGGTGGCGCGAATCCAACGGTCGAAAATGGATGGCTAGGATTAATCCTTAAATTAATTAAATTATAAATAAATTTAATAATTTATGAATAGTAAAGTGTGTTTTCTCAACCCTATTCGGACGTTAATTTGACTTACTTATTGATACCTTATCCAAAATCTTTTTCAACCATGTTGTTCAATTTTTCTTTCTCTTCAATAATATATAAAAATATATCAATTTTGAATTTGTTTGAACTTTCAAATAATTTAAATTCAAATTCAAAATAGTGTTTTGTATTAGTTTCAACACCTTCCGGTCTCATGTTGGAGTATCAAACGATAACGGTTTTCAGAAATTCTTCCACCATCTGGTCCGGATTTTAACGTACTTCAATCCTATGTATTCAAATCAAAAATCGGAGTTCGTTTAGATTTTCAAATAATTTATTTAAATTTTGTTTCCTTAATAACTTTCTATATCTGTTATAGGATTTTCCCAGATTTCATATATAGCTAATATCCTATGTTTAGAATTTTCCTGGATAGATCACAGGTTCCAGTTTTGCCGTTAGCATTAGCAAATTCCAATTACCGTCAAAATTTAGTTCAAATTTTGGCCTTTTATTTTTTTTCTTTTCCACATACGGATGCCATTTTTGACATAACTTGGTTGGTTACCTAATTTCATCATTTCGGATTTAATGAAACTGATTTCATCGAAACCCGAGTTCGTTAGCTACTACATCCTTTGTAAACGTACTATTTTAAATTAAAAATTTATCCTTTTATACTGCCAGTTCACATTATATTGCAGATCCACTAAATTTCTACCATTTCGGAATAAAATAAAATATTCAAAATTATTGAAATTAAACCATTTAAAATTCCAAAACAATAAAACATTTTTAAATATTAAACTAAATGGTCAAAAAATCTGGGCCGTTACAGTGCGGCACGGTTCAGGAGGGCGCGGAGGGTTGAAGGGGGTTCGCTGGCCAGGTGGAGGCGGTGGGTGGTGCTCACGCACGCCTCAAGGTAAGGGGGGTCGGGTCTGGAGTCGATCGCGGGGAGGAAGGAGAAGAAGGGGAAGATGGAGGGGGCACGGCCGAAGTTGGAGGAGGGGAGGCGCGCCTCTGGGCGGCGGCGGGATCGATTCGATCGTGTGTCCCCCCCCCCCACTTTTTTTCATTTCTGAATGAACGATGAAGGGGGGGGGCAGATAGTATAGAAGGGGGAGATATTTTCTTTTTATTTATTTAATTAATTTCATAAAGGTGACTTTTTCGTACGACCTCTAAACGAGGCCCACCGCCTGTCGTCCATAGCGTTTTACCCCCATTCCGAACACAATGGGATATGTATCGCAAGCTGATTCGAACGTTTCGATCAGTTTTCCGTTAAAATCAACATATAACTCTATATATTGAATTTGAACGCGCATTTCTATTTACCGGGGTCACATACTAACTCTATAAATCCCATAAAAATATTTTCTAGCTTCGTATTGACGATACGGTCCTAACAAAACTAGTTTCGTCGAATTCTGAGACCGTTGGAAAAATAGTCATTTTCCAGTCAATTAAAATCAACTAAAACTGGTCAAACGCGTTTTCCTTTGCCACGCTCACATATTGATTCGAAAAATTATGAAATTTGAAACCTAGCAATAATTTGACATCACGGATCCAACAAAAGTGGTTTCGTCGAAATCCGAGGTCGTTTGCAAAATTCCCATTTTTAAGGGCCTGAATTCCATAGCGACTATTCAGAATTTTCAACTGGACATATCTTTTGATTCCCGCTATGAAATTTCAATTTTTCGGATTCGTTGGAAAGATATCATCAATTAGATCCTAATGTTTTTGGTTTCGTTAAAATCCAGATTGTTTTGCACCCGGTACGTTCAATTGAAGTTTGAAATCGAATTATCGAACTACCGCGCCATTTTCAATTCTATTTATAATTATATATTATTATTTATATTCTAACGACGACGTATATAATATATACGTTCGAATTCTATTCAAAATAAATTTCTCGTCAATATTATTTAAAATAATTCATTTTAAATATTCAAAATCCGCTAAAATTGCCAAAATAAAAATTTTAAACTGGCCTAGATTTTCGGGTTGTTACAATCTCCCCCACTTAAAACTTTTCGTCCCCGAAAAGGAACAAAGTCGAAAGTGGTTTGATCAATCAACTCTACGTTCGATCTGGCTTCCATTCTCCAACTTTTCAGTTTCTGAGAATTTTCAAATTCTTTAAAAATTTGGCTAACACCCGGAATTTTCGAAAAATTTCGCCATAACCTCCCCTGCACCGGGAGCCACGGGAAAATCCCGAAATTGCCATAGAGGCCTTCTGATCTCAAAAAGAAAAAGAAAAAGCCAAGTGGCTCGCCAATAGGCTCATAAAATCATCATCACCCAAACAAAACAGTAAATTATATAGTAAACATGTACCTATTTGTCGGGCAAACAAATTTTATTCTTCTGCTCTAGCCTCCTTGCTATGACCTGTTCAATGTAAGTACTTGTATATGCAAGCAAATGCAACCAATTTTCAATACAATTCAATGTTTGGTTCAATTAGGCTAAATTGTTCAAAATTATCAAACAAATAAACAAACAATACAAACATCAATCAATTAGTGAATTAATGTTTCAAATTCATAATTTTGATATATATAAAAAAAATCATGTTTTTGATGCCAATTCACAACAATAAATCTAGCTATATAAGTTTTGGTTCTCACACCAGTCTAATGGAAATATATTAAAATCACACCTTCGAAACACGAACATAAATTTTGGTGATGGAGCTCCATCATCAAAATCATCTCCGAGCGACTAGAGTGCGGTTCTATATCTATCCGGTATATTAAAACTTCGAATATACGTTCATGACGCGTATATGCAAAATCTTTATATATTGGATTGTCCATATTCAAAATAAATAAATATTCAAATACGTATAAAACGATTTAAATTTTTAAAACAGAATTGTTTTCCTTTTGAAAAATATACTCTTCACACTCGTTCTAGGATACTACTGATCCTATCTCTAACGAGTCATTCTAATTGGATATTCCTAATCCAATATCTGATGAATTCTTTCGTATGGTTCTAATGTGTCTTGTTCTCAAGCTCTGTAAACCAAAGCTCTGATACCAACTGTAAACACGCGTAACTTCCCCGATGAGGAAAGCGCGGATAGTTCGAGAACAAGCCACAAAATGGAACGCAGACGGGAGAATATTTCATTGTATATTACAACAATGCATCAGATTACAAGAATATACAGAGTATACATGAATAAATACTACACAGAAATATCAGAGATTTAAATTACATTTAAATATATAGCAGCGGAAAATAATACAATACACAACTGAAGGAGATATACGGATACAAAGCTTTTCGGATATCGTTCCAGCTGTAAACCAGGATCCTGTGAATATAAATCTGCAAAACCAAAACTGCTAGCTGCCCGTGTCAAAATAAGGGCACCCAGAGTTTAGGTTAAAACAATAAACTCCAGGTCAGTCATGTGACTGGTGTGAGAACTAAAACAGTTATTAATCTTTATTTTTAAAGTTAGGTAAATCAAGGGACCACGCCGTATAACACGGAACGGGTTTTCTCCCAAGAATACCAGTGCATAAAACCAACAACGCAATGCTAAATAAATAAATATGAAGTTGTTATAAGACCCAGGTCTTATCACACAATGCAACGCAAGCCGAGGGATAGAGTTTTCCCTTATAACAGCCAAAGAATGCTTGATACGTTCAAAACAAATCATTTGATACTATTATAAGTGCATAGTGTATAAAACAACTTCAAATCATAAGTATTAATCATAGACGGCATGGGTACCATATATCATGTCGCCATACTAGTTCTACAGTTAAAACCGCAAAATCACGTATTTGGAAATTGGATTTCCGTCTGTGAACCGAGGCAAAAGATAGTCCTCAACCGATTCGAGACGCTCTAGTCCGTGTCTCAGGTCAGAGCTCGAGTGACCTTTGGATCGTCAGGGCCGGTCCACCGATGTGGATTAAAATGCCTGAACACTGCATTTCCCCACCCTTTGGGGTGTCAATGAGCCTACTAAATGACTCCATCGGTTCGAGAACGACCGATCTATCCGAGGCGCCTCGCAACAGCAACAACCACATAAGTCAAACTCGTCAGGGCGTGTAAAACCACTGACGCCACTTCTAACTAGAAGGAAACGCATGCCCTCCTTGAGGTCCGTCTCCCGTTTTTGATTCACACCGGGGTGTGAGGCTCGTGAATCAACGTTACAAAAAGCTATGCCACAAAGGCCGTGCTTTGATCATCCACCACAAGACTCTGCTTTTCAACAGAAGCCTTGATCATATTGCCACTTAGGCATGCCACACAGGCAATTCACTCCATGCGTTTGATATCCATCAATATATAACCTCTAAGCTCGTACGTCTCAGAGAAGGGCATTAAGCTAGAGAATAAATTCTCCACCGCCAAAAAGATATATATTTAATAGAAATCAATCACATAGACTGAAATCCAATGTCAGACACACAGTCCATTAACAAGTCCGTTCTGGGTCTGAACAAAACCGGAGGCACCTAGTACCCCGCATATCCATCGATCTCCAAGTACATCTGGACGATCACCAACTGTTTCCATCTTCTTGGGTGTACGGCCCAATCAAGATCATCAGTAATTATCCAAACGACGTGAAGACCTCCGGTCTTCAACCACCGTCTTCACCTTCGGCTTATCGTCGTATCAGTTATTCAGAATGGGATAAACCCGGTCTTCTCGAATAACTCGCGTATACTTTAAATAAGCATTACAAAAACACAACATACGCCTCATTCCAATTCATCAGTCACTAACCGTAAATTAATCAAGAGAATAATCCCCCAAATATTAACCCCGAAGGCCGAAACCAACATCAGATCAATACCGAGGAAATCACTCTGCTTAGCCAATCTACAGCTAGTTTCTAAATTTCACATTCTTAGGGAAAGGTTCCCATTAATTTTATCAAAGATAAATCCTTTAAATTTATTCTTTAATCCACTTTTGAATATCAATTCAAACTAGTCGGGATTAGCGAACCTTACCGAAGTAATCATTTACTTTATTTCCCAATCCCAACCTATTCATCCCATGAAGTAAAACTGGTAATACTTCATATCTAACACCACGGTGTTATCGATAAATTCAATTACCATTTCACGTTCAAATCCAATTAAAGATTTAACTATCCCCTGAAGCAAAACTGGTGATACTCCATTCTCGATCATTTCAATCTAATTAAAGATTCATTAAAACTCCACTTAGTTTTAATCTGTGACTGGGTTAAAGAATCAATGTCATTTGTAACACGATTCACGATAAACCCAAAATCACATCACATTTCAATCAGTCCCTAACCGTAAATTAGCAAGTGAGCAATCCCCTAAGTATTAACCCCGAAGGCCGAAACCAACATCAGATCAATACCTCTGAAACCATTCAACTTAACTAATCTCCAGTTAGTTTCTGATTTTTTTTAACTCCTTTAGGTCTAAGAACAGTATTATTGAAGTTACCGTTCACGACAACCCAAAATCACTTTCCATTAATTATCAGGCTAAAGAACAAGTGTTATTTAAAACACTGTTCACGATAAACCCAAAAATCAATACCAATTCAATTCCAATTAAATATCATTTAATTGGTACACTTCATTAAATCTAAATAAAAAGATTTAATCTTTTTTCTCAACTGGGCTTAAAAACAGTGTTAATGAAGACACCATTTACGACAAACCCAAATCACATTTGTTATTAAGTACAAGGCTCTGAATAGAAAGTATATCGGCTTATATTCAATATCAAATTCTACGACCAACAGATATCGTATTGGAAATAACGATATACATATCTATATCTTTCAAATTTCCATAACAACATCTGTATAATCACGAAATCCAACATCGAAATATTCCGAAGACAATTTCGATTCAAATCCATTCCAATGCAATCATTGGAAATTCTGGTTATTTTTAAAACCCTTTTCAAATTCAATTTATTTATTTAAAAACAAATAGAATTTTAATTCTAGTTCAAAACTAGTTCATTTCGATAAAAAACTATTTTTATCTTTTCAAATATGGAGTTTTTCATCCCAATTCTTCACATATCATTTTCGATGATTTTACACAAATTATTAATATTTTTAATAATTTTATCAAGGCCCGTACAGTCGATTTCCATCAATGGCCATCGAACTGCACTTACAACGACCTTTTGCAAATTTGATTTGGACATAATTCCAAATCCAACCGTTAGATTTCTAATTTCTAATATCCGTTAGAAAGCTCTTTTCGATACGAACCCAACGGTTCCGGTTTTAGGAGAATCCGACGGTCGGATCTCCCGTAATATCCATTCGAAGTCAATGGTCGAAATTCGCGAACTGCCGGGGCGCGGCGCGTTCTATTCAGACCATTATATTATATATATAATATATATAATATATATTTCGTCGATTTCAATTCAAAACGTGCTTTATAAATCGTTTTAAATTCATTTTCAAAACGGTTTCAACTTCATATTCAATTTCTAATCAAAATTGAATATTCCAATCTAATTTTTTTTAAATTCATTTCAATTTAATTCGAATTTCTTTTCTATTCAATTTCAATTCGAATTCATTTCTATTCAATTTCAATTCGAATTCATTTCTATTCAATTTCAATTCGAATTCATTTCTATTCAATTCAATTCAGATTTCAATTCTATTCGAATTTCAAATCATTTCAGTGTATTTCAAATTTCAAATCAATTCAGTTTAATTCGAATTTCAATTCACTTTAAATATAATTCGAATTTCAATTCTATTTCAATATTCATTGAAAAATGAATAAAATCGATATAAAAATCGTTCACGTCAAAATGGCGTCAATCTAATCAACACGGCTTCATATATTTTTATTTTCCAATATTCTATTTCAAATATTTCTATTTCAAATATTTCTATTTAAAATATGGAATGAGGCCCAATCAATTACCATATAATGTTAATTATATGGATTTTCTACAACACATGTATACAATAACAACAATGAATAATCAACCATCATCCAAAGTGCATTCTACACTGTATATGTAATAACCCGGAAAATCTAGGCCATTTTAAAATTTTTATTTTGGCAATTTTAGCGAATATTGAACATTTAAAATAGATTATTTTAAATAAAAATCGACGAGAAAATTTATTTTAAATAGAATTCGACGTATATATTATATACATCGTCGTTAGAATATAAATAATTATATATAATTATAAATAGAATTGAAAATGGCGCGGTAGTTCGATAATTCGATTTCAAACTTCAATTGAACGTACCGGGTGCAAAACAATCTGGATTTTAGCGAAACCAAAAAATTAGGATCTATTTGAGAATATCTTTCCAACGAATCCGAAAAATCAAAATTTCATAGCGGGAATCAAAAGATATGTCCTGTTGAAAATTCTGAATAGTCGCTATGGAATTCAGGCCCTTAAAAATGGAAATTTTGCAAACGACCTCGGATTTCGACGAAACCACTTTTGTTGGACCCGCAGTGTCAAGTTATTGCTAGATTCCAAATTTCATAATTTTTCGAATCAATATGTGAGTGTGGCAAAGGAAAACACGTTTGACCGGTTTTAGTTGATTTTAATCGACTGGAAAATGGCCATTTTTCCAACGGTCTCAGAATTCGACGAAACTAGTTTTGTTAGGACCGTATCGTCAATACGAAGCTAGAAAATATTTTTATGGGATTTATAGAGTTCGTATGTGGCCTAGCTAAATTAAAATGTGCGTTAAAATTAAATATATACTGACTTATATTGTAATTTTGATAAAAACCTATCGAAACAGTAGAATTGGCTTGCGATACATATCCCATTGTGTTCGGAATGAGGGTATTACGCTAGGGACGACAGTCGTTGGGTCTCGTTTCAAGTTCGAGAGAGAAGCCAACTTTATGGAATTAATTAACTAAATTAAATTAAAATATATTTATTTATATTTATACCCTCCCCCTTTCCCTCTATTCTCGGTCAACCCTCCATCCTTTCTCCCCGTCAAATTCGGATCTCAAATAAAAAAAAAACCGCTCGATCGCTCCTCCGCCACCCAGGGCATTGCGCCGACCTCGCGCTCTCCCCCCGATCGATCTACAACCGCACCTCCTTCCCCTCCATCCTCCCTCCTTCGCATCAATTTCCGCACCCCCTCCCCCTGAAAAACCCTATAGCCTCGCGATTGAGGAAACCCCCGCGCCACCGCCTAGTCCCTCCCTTCCTCCGTTCGAAGACCGCCTCCACCTCCCTGATGGCCTGCGCAGGTGGACGTTGCTGGTGGAAGATGGGTTCTTTGTCTACCGTAAATAACTGAAGCTGTGAATAGCGCCTGATGTTAGAAGGGAAGGACAACGTAAGTTTTAAAAGTTATCATATTTAATTCAATTAACTAATTAATTTAATTTCTAGTTTAAATTATTCGAAAGTTTAAAAATCTGATTTTTTTTTGTAAATTAAATATAGAATTGATTTAAAAATAGAAGTAGCATTATTTCTTTAAATGAACTTAGGATTTTTATTGAAGAAAGTTAGGATTTTTATTGAAGAAAGATTACATTTTTATTTCGAAAAGAATTGATTTTTATGTCTAAGAAAAACTAGATTTTCATGTCTAAGAAAAACTAGATTTTCAGTTATAAGGAAATTAGATTTTAGTTACATAAAAGACGAGATTTTTATATGCATGAAGACTTGATTTTTTATATATGTATGAAATAAAAATACGATTTTTATATATGTAGTAGATTCAAAATATAATTTTTATATGATGTGAAGATTCAAAATATAATTTTTATATGATGTGAAGATTCAAAATATAATTTTTATATGAGTATGACGATAAAAATATGATTTTTATATTTTTAAAGTAATAAAAATATGATTTTTATATTTTTAAAGTATTAAAAATATAATCTTTACTATATAGAAGATGTAAAAATATGATTTTGTTTATGTAGAGATGTAAAAATATAATTTTTACATGATAGGAATATTAAAAATAGCATCTATATATGTGTAGCAGAATATGGATATTTTTAAATATGAAAAGAAGATATTCTTAAATATGAAAAGAAGACATTTTTAAATATGAAAAGACGATATTTTTAAATATGAAAAGACGATATTTTGAGATGAGTAGTGAAGTAAAAATATGATTTTTACTTCGAGAAAAATATAATTTTTATATTATAGAAAGGAAAACCTTTATTTGAAAAGACGAGATTTTTATAAATGAAAAGATTAGATTTTTAAATTAGAAAAGGCGAAATCTTTATATAGAGAATAGCGTTGTAAAAATAGAATTTTTATCTATATATTAGCGGTATGGAAATGCGATTTTTATCCATATGGATTTGAAGTAAAAATTCAATTTTTATATATTGAATAACATAATAAAAATTCGATTTTTATATATTGAATAGCGTAGTGAAAATTCGATTTTTATATATGTAGTGGCTACGGGCAACGAAAGCGATAAAAGGCGAGAACGATGAAGATTTCTATCAAAGAAGAGTCAAGATGTTTGGATAGCTTTCGGTGAGAATTTCTCACCTTTCAATTTCTTTTCTAGTTATATATATATATACTAGGATGCAGACGGTGTTTAGTAGCACCCGACACAATCGTCCACAGACCATGGACTTGTTTGTTTGATTTCAAAAATTAGTTAGATTATTTGATTGACATTGATTGTTTGGTGAAATGAAATTGATTGGATTGATTTGTGAATGGCGTGGGCCTTCACTAGACCGGGGATAAGGCTAGGCCTTGTCCCGTTTCTAATATCGTGTCGTTGTGCCGCCGAAATTTTCTAAAATATGTTAGAAAAATAAAAATATCAATTTTATTGAATAAATGAACTGAATAGAAATTCATGTGTTAAAATAAAATGTTTTGTCGTTAAAAATATAATTTTTAGCGTGGATGTGAATAAATAAATATTTATAAACAAATCGACCGATTTTTTTATATACACTGATTTGACTGATATAGATTGGGTCGATAAATTTTACACATCGCCCAACTACACAAATAAAATCTGTGTTTGATTGTTTGAAACCCCACACGGGTGTTGGGATGAAATTTGAAGTTCACTCATTCTGACTGATTAAATATGTCGATCGATTGATTGACAGGCTGTTATAAGCGTTAGAAATCTATATTTGATGCTTATACAGTGTAGTGCACTTTGGTTGATGGTTGATTATCTTTCAATGCTATTATATACGTGTGATGTATGAAAATCCATATAATTAACATTATATGGTGATTGATTGGGCCTCATTCCAATTTAGAAAATAAAGGTTCATGTGTTGACTGTACTCATCCGTTGAGATTAGTCATGTGTTGAACGAAATATTTTAATAGTAAAATTTACACCTTTATCGATATAACATAAATGTTCATGTGTTGACCGTACTCATCCGTTGAGATTAGTCATGCGTTGAACGAAATATTTTAATAATAAAATTTACATCTTTATCGATATAACATAAATGTTCATGTGTTGACCGTACTCATCCGTTGAGATTAGTCATGCGTTGAACGAAATATTTTAATAGTAAAATTTACATCTTTATCGATATAACATAAATGTTCATGTGTTGACCGTACTCATCCGTTGAGATTAGTCATGTGTTGAACGAAATATTTTAATAGTAAAATTTACATCTTTATCGATATAACATAAATGTTCATGTGTTGACCGTACTCATCCGTTGAGATTAGTCATGTGTTGAACGAAATATTTTAATACTAAAATTTACATCTTTATCGATATAACATAAATGTTCATGTGTTGACCGTACTCATCCGTTGAGATTAGTCATGTGTTGAACGAAATATTTGAAAACGAAATACTTGAAATAGAAATATTTGAAAAAGAAATATTTGAAACAGAACATTTGAAAATAGAAATATATGAAGCCGTGTTGATTAGATTGACGCCATTTAGACGTGAACGATATTTATATCGATTTTACTCATTTTAAAATGAATATTGAAAAGTGATTTCGAAATCGCATATTTTGAAATGAAATTTGAATTAAATTGAATAGGAAACGAATTCGAATTGAATAGAAAACCAATTTGAATTGAATCGAATAGAAAACCAATTTGAATTGAATCGAATAGAAAACCAATTTGAATTGAATTGAATATAAAACCAATTCGAATTGAATTGAAAACGAAAACGAATTGAATTGGAAACAAATTGAAATGAATTCAAATTGAATTGAATAGAAATGAATTTTAAAACGAATTTATAAGGAAGAATTCAATTTTGATTTGAAATGAAATGGAAGTTGAAATTGTTTTTGAAACGAAATTAAAACGATTTATAAAATTCGTTTTAAATAGAAATCGACGAAATATATATTATATATATTATATATATAATATAATGGCCTGAATAGAACGCGCCGCGCCGCGGCAGTTCGTAAATTTCGACCATTTATTTCAAATGGACATTACGGGAGATCCGACCGTCGGATTCTCCTAAAACCAGAACCGTTGGGTTCGTATCGAAAAGAGCTTTCTAACGAATATTAGAAATTCAAAATCTAACGGTTGGATTTGGAGATACGTCCAAATCAAATTTGAAAAAGGTCGCTGTAAGTGCAGTTCGATGGCCATTGTTGGAAATCGATTGTACGGGCCTTAATAAAATTATTAAAAATAGTAATAATTTGTGTAAAATCATAAGAAATGATTTGGGAAAAATTGGGATGAAAAACTCCATATTTGAAAAGATAAAAATAGATTTTTATCGAAATGAACTAGTTTTGAACTCAATTTAAAACCCGGGTTTTTATTTTTAAAATAAATAAATTAGATTTAAAAAGGGGTTTTAAATAATCGGAATTCCTAATATATTTGATTTGAATTGAATTAGAATTGAGTTGTGGGTTTATCGTGAACGGTTTTTTAAATAACACTAGTTCTTTAACCCGATAACAAATAGAATGTGATTTGGGTTTGTCGTGAACTGTGTTTTAAATAACACCTAGTTCTTTAACCCAATAAAAGGAGTTTTAACGAATCTGCAATTAGATTGAAATGTGAATATATAATGTAAATTATCAAATTTAGAAATGAGCGAGAATGGAGTATCACCAGTTTTGCTCCAAAGCGATAGTTAAATCTTTAATTAGATTTGAACGTGAAATGGTAATTAATTTTACCGACAACAATGAGGTATTAGATATGGAGTATCACCAGTTTTGCTCCAAAGCGATAGTTAAATCTTTAATTAGATTTGAACGTGAAATGGTAATTAATTTTACCGACAACACTGAGGTATTAGATATGGAGTATTACCAGTTTTGCTTCATGGGATGAATAGGTTGGGATTGGGAAATAAAATAAATAATTACTTCGGTATGGTTCGCTAATCTCGACCAGTTTAGAAAACCATAATTTGGTTTGAAATGTCATCCAAAGGAAGATTAAAGGATAGATTTTAAAGAATTTATCTTGGATAAAATTAATGGGAACCTTTCCCTAAAAATGTGATTTTGTGAATAAAAGAATATTCTGAAATGGAATGAGGCGTATGTTGTGATTGTGTAACATTCGTTTTAATATACGCAGGTTGTTCGGAAAGGCCGGGTTTACACCCATTCTGAATAACCGATTCGACGATATGTCGAAGATGAAGACGGTGGTTGAAGACTGGAAGTCTTCACATCGTTTGGGCAATTACTGACGATCCTGATTGGGCTGTACACCCAAAAGGATGGAAATAGTTGGTGGTCGTCCAGACGTACTTGGAGATCGATGGATACGCGAGGAAAGTGCCCCCGGTTTCGTTCAGACCCAGAACGAACTTGTAAATGGATTGTGTGTCTGACATTGGATTTTATTCTGTGTTGATTGATCTCTATTAAATATACATCTGTTTGGCGGCGGAGAATTTATTCTTTTGCTTAACGCCCTTCTCTGAGACGTACGAGCTCAGAGGTTGTATATCGATGGACATCAGTCGCATGGCATGAATTGCCTATGTGGCACGCTAATTTGCTTGGATCAAGACTTCTGTTGAAAAGCAAAGTCTTGTGGTTGATGATCAAAGCACGGCCTTTGTGGCGTAGCTTTGTGTATAGCATGAATTCGCCAGCCTCACACCTCGGTATGAGTTAAAAACGGGATACGGACCGCTGGGAGAGCACGACGTTTCTTTCTAGCTTTGGTGGTGTCAGTGACTTACCAGCCCTGACATTTATATACTTTTCACCTTTGTGGTTGTTGGAATGAGGCGCCTCGATTATAGGTCTGTAAGGACCGGGAAACGTGTGTTCAGGAATTGCCAATCCTCTAACGTAAGTGAGGACCGGCCCAGCCGCATCCGGGGTTGCCCAGAGTGTGTAGTCCCGAGGCATTTGCTAGAGTGTCTCGAAGCGGAGAGGATCTTGCCCCTTGCCTCGACTCATGATGGAAATCCAATTTCCAATACGTGTATTGCGGTTTTAATTGTAGAACTAGTATGGCGACATGATAGATGGTACCCATGCCGCCTATGATTGATATTTATGATTGAAATGTTTTGACACTATACACTTATTACAGTATCAAATGATTTGTTTTAAGCGTACCAAGCATGTTTGGCTATTATAAGGGAAAACCCTATCCTCCGGCTTGCGTTGCATTGTGTGATGGGACCTGGGTCTTATAATAGCTTCATTTTTCGAAAAAGCATTGCGTTGTTTATTCTATGCACTGGTATTCTTGGGAGGAAACCCGTTCCGTGTTATACGGCGTGGTCCCTTGAATTACCCTCTTTTAAAGTAAAGTTTTAAATAACTGTTTTAGTTCTCACACCAGTTACATGACTGACCTGGAGTTTATTGTTTTAACCTAAACTCTGGGTGCCCCTATTTTCCGCATGGGCAGCTAGTAGTTTTGGTTTTGCAGATTTATATTCACAGGATCCTAGTTTACAGCTGGAATGATATCCGGAAAGCTCTGTATCCGTATATCACCTTCAGTTGTGCTTTGTATTATTTTCCGCTGTTATGTAATTTATTGTAATCTCTGATATTTATCGAATGTAATTTATTCAATTATACTCTGTATATTCTTGTATCTGATGGTATTGTTGTAATAGCAATGAGATGTTCTTCCGTCTGCGTTCTGATTTGTCCTGTTCTCAAACGATCAGGGGTTTCGAACGGTCTAGATCGGTTTAACGACTGATTCGGATCAAGCGAAATTCCAGGTCGTCGCATTTGGTATCAGAGCTTTGGTTTACAGAGCTCTAGAACAAGACACATTAGCACCATACGAAAGAATTCATCAGATATTGGATTAGTAATATCCAATTAGAGTGACTCGTTAGAGATAGGATCAGTATTATCCTAGAACGAGTGTGAAGAGTATATTTTTCAAATGAAAACAATTTTGTTTTGAAAATTTAAACCATTTTAAAACGTATTTGATTATTAATTGTTTTTGAATATGGACAATCCACTATATGAAGATTTTGCATATACGCGTCATGAACGTATATTCGAAGTTTTAATATATTGGATAGATATGGAATCACATTCTAGTCGCCCGGAGATGGTACTGATAATTGTCATGACATCATCAGTATTTATGTTCGAGTTTCGAAGGTGTGATTTTCTATATATTTCCATTAGACTGGTGTGAGAACCAAAACCTATATATATAGTTAGAACACTTTGTTGTGAATTGGCATCAAAAACAAGATTTTCAGTATATATATCAAAGTTATGAATTTGAAACTCTAATCCACTAATTGATTGATGTTTGTGTTGTTTGTTTATTTGTTTGCTAATTTTGAACCATTATGCCTAATTGAACCAAACATTGAATTGTATTGATAACTGGTCGCATTTGCTTGCATATACATATACTTACATTGAACAGGTCATAGCAAGGAGGCTAGAGCAGAGAATAAAATTTGTTTGCCCGACAAATAGGTACATGTTTACTACATAATTTACTGTTTTGTTTGGGTGATGATGATTTTATGAGCCTATTGGCTAGCCGCTTGGCTTTTTCTTTTTCTTTTTGAAATCAGAAGGCCTATATGGCAATTTCGGGATTTTCCCGTGGCTCCCGGTGCAGGGGAGGTTATGGCGAAATTTTTCGAAAATTTAAGGTGTTAGCCAAATTTTTGAAAATTTGAAAATTCTCAGAAACTAAAAGGTTTGAGAATGAAAGCCAGATCGAACGTAGAGCTGATTAATCAAACCACTTTCGACTTTGTTCCTTTTCGGGGACGAAAAGTTTTAAGTGGGGGAGATTGTAATAACCCGGAAAATCTGGGCCAGTTTAAAATTTTTATTTTGGCAATTTTAGCGAATATTGAACATTTAAAATAGATTATTTTAAATAAAAATCGACAAGAAAATTTATTTTAAATAGAATTCGACGTATATATTATATACGTCGTCGTTAGAATATAAATAATTATATATAATTATAAATAGAATTGAAAATGGCGCGGTAGTTCGATAATTCGATTTCAAACTTCAATTGAACGTACCGGGTGCAAAACAAACCGGATTTTAGCGAAACCAAAAAATTAGGATCTATTTGAGAATATCTTTCCAACGAATCCGAAAAATCAAAATTTCATAGCGGGAATCAAAAGATATGTCCAGTTGAAAATTCGGAATAGTCGCTATGGAATTCAGGCCCTTAAAAATGGAAATTTTGCAAACGACCTCGGATTTCGACGAAACCACTTTTGTTGGACCCGCAGTGTCAAGTTATTGCTAGATTCCAAATTTCATAATTTTTCGAATCAATATGTGAGCGTGGCAAAGGAAAACGCATTTGACCGGTTTTAGTTGATTTTAATCGACTGGAAAATGGCCATTTTTCCAACGGTCTCAGAATTCGACGAAACTAGTTTTGTTAGGACCGTATCGATAATACGAAGCTAGAAAATATTTTTATGGGATTTATAGAGTTCGTATGTGGCCTAGGTAAATTAAAATGTGCGTTAAAATTAAATATATACTGACTTATATTGTAATTTTGATAAAAACCTATCGAAACAGTCGAATTGGCTTGCGATACATTTCCCATTGTGTTCGGAATGGGGGTATTACGCTGGGGACGATAGTCGTTGGGTCTCGTTTCAAGTTCGAGAGAGAAGCCAACTTTATGGAATTAATTAACTAAATTAAATTAAAATATATTTATTTATATTTATACCCTCCCCCTTTCCCTCTATTCTCGGTCAACCCTCCATCCTTTCTCCCCGTCAAATTCGGATCTCAAATTAAAAAAAAAACCGCTTGATCGCTCCTCTGCCACCCAGGGCATTGCGCCGACTTCGCGCTCTCCCCCCCGATCGATCTACAACCGCACCTCCTTCCCCTCCGTCCTCCCTCCTTCGCATCGATTTCCGCACCCCCTCCCCCTGAAAAACCCTACAGCCTCGCGATTGAGGAAACCCCCGCGCCACCGCCTAGTCCCTCCCTTCCTCCGTTCGAAGACCGCCTCCACCTCCCTGATGGCCTGCGCAGGTGGACGTTGCTGGTGGAAGATGGGTTCTTTGTCTACCGTAAATACCTGAAGCTGTGAATAGGGCCTGATGTTAGAAGGGAAGGACAACGTAAGTTTTAAAAGTTATCATATTTAATTCAATTAACTAATTAATTTAATTTCTAGTTTAAATTATTCGAAAGTTTAAAAATCTGATTTTTTTTGTAAATTAAATATAGAATTGATTTAAAAATAGAAGTAGCATTATTTCTTTAAATGAACTTAGGATTTTTATTGAAGAAAGTTAGGATTTTTATTGAAGAAAGATTACATTTTTATTTCGAAAAGAATTGATTTTTATGTCTAAGAAAAACTAGATTTTCATGTCTAAGAAAAACTTGATTTTTATAAGGAAATTAGATTTTAGTTACATAAAAGACGAGATTTTTATATGCATGAAGACTTGATTTTTTATATATGTATGAAATAAAAATACGATTTTTATATATGTAGTAGATTCAAAATATAATTTTTATATGATGTGAAGATTCAAAATATAATTTTTATATGATGTGAAGATTCAAAATATAATTTTTATATGAGTATGACGATAAAAATATGATTTTTATATTTTTAAAGTAATAAAAATATGATTTTTATATTTTTAAAGTATTAAAAATATAATCTTTACTATATAGAAGATGTAAAAATATGATTTTGTTTATGTAGAGAAGTAAAAATATAATTTTTACATGATAGGAATATTAAAAATAGCATCTATATATGTGTAGCAGAATATGGATATTTTTAAATATGAAAAGAAGATATTTTTAAATATGAAAAGAAGATATATGAAAAGACGATATTTTTAAATATGAAAAGACGATATTTTTAAATATGAAAAGACGATATTTTGAGATGAGTAGTGAAGTAAAAATATGATTTTTACTTCGAGAAAAATATAATTTTTATATTATAGAAAGGCAAACATTTATTTGAAAAGACGAGATTTTTATAATTGAAAAGATTAGATTTTTAAATTAGAAAAGGCGAAATCTTTATATAGAGAATAGCGTTGTAAAAATAGAATTTTTATCTATATATTAGCGGTATGGAAATGCGATTTTTATCCATATGGATTTGAAGTAAAAATTCGATTTTTATATATTGAATAGCATAATAAAAATTCGATTTTTATATATTGAATAGCGTAGTGAAAATTCGATTTTTATATATGTAGTGGCTACGGGCAACGAAAGCGATAAAAGGCGAGAACGATGAAGATTTCTATCAAAGAAGAGTCAAGATGTTTGGATAGCTTTCGGTGAGAATTTCTCACCTTTCAATTTCTTTTCTAGTTATATATATACTAGGATGCAGACGGTGTTTAGTAGCACCCGACACAATCGTCCACAGACCATGGACTTGTTTGTTTGATTTCAAAAATTAGTTAGATTATTTGATTGACATTGATTGTTTGGTGAAATGAAATTGATTGGATTGATTTGTGAATGGCGTGGGCCTTCACTAGACCGGGGATAAGGCTAGGCCTTGTCCCGTTTCTAACATCGTGCCGTTATGCCGCCGAAATTTTCTAAAATATGTTAGAAAAATAAAAATATCAATTTTATTGAATAAATGAACTGAATAGAAATTCATGTGTTAAAATAAAATGTTTTGTCGTTAAAAATATAATTTTTAGCGTGGATGTGAATAAATAAATATTTATAAACAAATCGACCGATTTGTTTATATACACTGATTTGACTGATATAGATTGGGTCGATAAATTTTACACATCGCCCAACTGCACAAATAAAATCTGTGTTTGATTGTTTGAAACCCCACACGGGTGTTGGGATGAAATTTGAAGTTCACTCATCCTGACTGATTAAATATGTCGATCGATTGATTGACAGGCTGTTATAAGCGTTAGATATCTATATTTGATGCTTATACAGTGTAGTGCACTTTGGTTGATGGTTGATTATCTTTCAATGCTATTATATACGTGTGATGTATGAAAATCCATATAATTAACATTATATGGTGATTGATTGGGCCTCATTCCAATTTAGAAAATAAAGAATATATAAAATAAAGGTTCATGTGTTGACTGTACTCATCCGTTGAGATTAGTCATGTGTTGAACGAAATATTTTAATAGTAAAATTTACACCTTTATCGATATAACATAAATGTTCATGTGTTGACCGTACTCATCCGTTGAGATTAGTCATGCGTTGAACGAAATATTTTAATAATAAAATTTACATCTTTATCGATATAACATAAATGTTCATGTGTTGACCGTACTCATCCGTTGAGATTAGTCATGCGTTGAACGAAATATTTTAATAGTAAAATTTACATCTTTATCAATATAACATAAATGTTCATGTGTTGACCGTACTCATCCGTTGAGATTAGTCATGTGTTGAACGAAATATTTTAATAGTAAAATTTACATCTTTATCGATATAACATAAATGTTCATGTGTTGACCGTACTCATCCGTTGAGATTAGTCATGTGTTGAACGAAATATTTTAATAATAAAATTTACATCTTTATCGATATAACATAAATGTTCATGTGTTGACCGTACTCATCCGTTGAGATTAGTCATGTGTTGAACGAAATATTTGAAAACGAAATACTTGAAATAGAAATATTTGAAAAAGAAATATTTGAAACAGAACATTTGAAAATAGAAATATATGAAGCCGTGTTGATTAGATTGACGCCATTTAGACGTGAACGATATTTATATCGATTTTACTCATTTTAAAATGAATATTGAAAAGTGATTTCGAAATCGCATATTTTGAAATGAAATTTGAATTAAATTGAATAGGAAACGAATTCGAATTGAATAGAAAACCAATTTGAATTGAATCGAATAGAAAACCAATTTGAATTGAATTGAATAGAAAACCAATTTGAATTGAATTGAATATAAAACCAATTCGAATTGAATTGAAAACGAAAACGAATTGAATTGGAAACAAATTGAAATGAATTCAAATTGAATTGAATAGAAATGAATTTTAAAACGAATTTATAAGGAAGAATTCAATTTTGATTTGAAATGAAATGGAAGTTGAAATTGTTTTTGAAACGAAATTAAAACGATTTATAAAATTCGTTTTAAATAGAAATCGATGAAATATATATTATATATATTATATATATAATATAATGGCCTGAATAGAACGCGCCGCGCCGCGGCAGTTCGTAAATTTCGACCATTTATTTCAAACGGACATTACGGGAGATCCGACCGTCGGATTCTCCTAAAACCGGAACCGTTGGGTTCGTATCGAAAAGAGCTTTCTAAGGAATATTAGAAATTCAAAATCTAACGGTTGGATTTGGAGATACGTCCAAATCAAATTTGAAAAAGGTCGCTGTAAGTGCAGTTCGATGGCCATTGTTGGAAATCGATTGTACGGGCCTTAATAAAATTATTAAAAATAGTAATAATTTGTGTTAAATCATAAGAAATGATTTGGGAAAAATTGGGATGAAAAACTCCATATTTGAAAAGATAAAAATAGATTTTTATCGAAATGAACTAGTTTTGAACTCAATTTACAACCCGGGTTTTTATTTCTAAAATAAATAAATTAGATTTAAAAAGGGGTTTTAAATAATCAGAATTCCTAATATATTTGATTTGAATTGAATTAGAATTGATTTGTGGGTTTATCGTGAACGGTGTTTTAAATAACACTAGTTCTTTAACCCGATAACAAATAGAATGTGATTTGGGTTTGTCGTGAACTGTGTTTTAAATAACACCTAGTTCTTTAACCCAGTAAAAGGAGTTTTAACGAATCTGCAATTAGATTGAAATGTGAATATATAATCTAAATTATCATATTTAGAAATGAGCGAGAATGGAGTATCACCAGTTTTGCTCCAAAGCGATAGTTAAATCTTTAATTAGATTTGAACGTGAAATGGTAATTAATTTTACCGACAACACTGAGGTATTAGATATGGAGTATCACCAGTTTTTCTCCAAAGCGATAGTTAAATCTTTAATTAGATTTGAACGTGAAATGGTAATTAATTTTACCGACAACACTGAGGTATTAGATATGGAGTATTACCAGTTTTGCTTCATGGGATGAATAGGTTGGGATTGGGAAATAAAATAAATAATTACTTCGGTATGGTTCGCTAATCTCGACTAGTTTAGAAAACCCTAATTTGGTTTGAAATGTCATCCAAAGGAAGATTAAAGGATAAATTTTAAAGAATTTATCTTGGATAAAATTAATGGGAACCTTTCCCTAAAAATGTGATTTTGTGAATAAAAGAATATTCTGAAATGGAATGAGGCGTATGTTGTGATTGTGTAACATTCGTTTTAATATACGCGGGTTGTTCGGAAAGGCCGGGTTTACACCCATTCTGAATAACCGATTCGACGATATGTCGAAGATGAAGACGGTGGTTGAAGACCGGAAGTCTTCACATCGTTTGGGCAATTACTGACGACCCTGATTGGGCTGTACACCCAAAAGGATGGAAACAGTTGGTGGTCGTCCAGACGTACTTGGAGATCGATGGATACGCGAGGAAAGTGCCTCCGGTTTCGTTCAGACCCAGAACGAACTTGTAAATGGATTGTGTGTCTGACATTGGAATTTATTCTGTGTTGATTGATCTCTATTAAATATACATCTGTTTGGCGGCGGAGAATTTATTCTTTTGCTTAACGCCCTTCTCTGAGACGTACGAGCTCAGAGGTTGTATATCGATGGACATCAGTCGCATGGCATGAATTGCCTGTGTGGCACGCTAAGTTGCTTGGATCAAGGCTTCTATTGAAAAGCAAAGTCTTGTGGTTGATGATCAAAGCACGGCCTTTGTGGCGTAGCTTTGTTTATAGCGTGAATTCGCGAGCCTCACACCTCGGTATGAGTTAAAAACGGGATACGGACCGCTGGGAGAGCACGACGTTTCTTTCTAGCTTTGGTGGTGTCAGTGACTTACCAGCCCTGACATTTATATACTTTTCACCTTTGTGGTTGTTGGAATGAGGCGCCTCGATTATAGGTCTGTAAGGACCGGGAAACGTGTGTTCAGGAATTGCCAATCCTCTAACGTAAGTGAGGACCGGCCCAGCCGCATCCGGGGTTGCCCAGAGTGTGTAGTCCCGAGGCATTTGCTAGAGTGTCTCGAAGCGGAGAGGATCTTGCCCCTTGCCTCGACTCATGAAGGAAATCCAATTTCCAATACGTGTATTGCGGTTTTAATTGTAGAACTAGTATGGCGACATGATAGATGGTACCCATGCCGCCTATGATTGATATTTATGATTGAAATGTTTTGACACTATACACTTATTATAGTATCAAATGATTTGTTTTAAGCGTACCAAGCATGTTTGGCTATTATAAGGGAAAACCCTATCCTCCGGCTTGCGTTGCATTGTGTGATGGGACCTGGGTCTTATAATAGCTTCATTTTTCGAAAAAGCATTGCGTTGTTTATTCTATGCACTGGTATTCTTGGGAGGAAACCCGTTCCGTGTTATACGGCGTGGTCCCTTGAATTACCCTCTATTAAAGTAAAGTTTTAAATAACTGTTTTAGTTCTCACACCAGTCACGTGACTGACCTGGAGTTTATTGTTTTAACCTAAACTCTGGGTGCCCCTATTTTCCGCACGGGCGGCTAGTAGTTTTGGTTTTGCAGATTTATATTCACAGGATCCTGGTTTACAGCTGGAATGATATCCGGAAAGCTCTGTATCCGTATATCACCTTCAGTTGTGCTTTGTATTATTTTCCGCTGTTATGTAATTTATTGTAATCTCTGATATTTATCGAATGTAATTTATTCAATTATACTCTGTATATTCTTGTATCTGATGGTATTGTTGTAATAGCAATGAAATGTTCTTCCGTCTGCATTCTGATTTGTCCTGTTCTCAAACGATCAGGGGTTTCGAACGGTCTAGATCGGTTTAACGACTGATTCGGATCAAGCGAAATTCCAGGCCGTCACAGTATAAGCATCAAATATAAACATTCAACGCTTATAACAGTCTTTCAATCAATCGATCGACATACAACTAAACAATCGGGATTAGTGTACGTCAAATATCATCCCAATACCCGTGTGGGGTTTCAAACAATCAAACACAGATTTTATTTGTGCAGTTGGGCGATGTGTAAAATTTATCGTCCCAATCAATATCAGTCAAATGTGTGTATATAAACAAATCGTCCGATCTGTTTATTTTTATTTCATTTCATATACACATTAAAATTCTATTTTCTATTATAAAATATTTTTAACTATATAAATATTTTATTACTTTACACATCACATCACACAATCAACTACACATCAAAATCAAACAAACAAGCATACAAGCCGTCCATGGTCTGTGGACGACGGGTGTCGGGTGCTACTAAACACCGTCTGCATACTAGTATATATTTCAACTAGAAATAAATTTAAAAGTGAGAAGTTCTCACCGAATAGCTAACCCAATCCCACGACTCTTCTTATGTAGAAATCTTCGCCGTTCTTGCCGCTTATCACCTTCATTGCCCATATTCACTACATATATAAAAATCGAATTTTTACCTCGCTATTCAGTATATAAAAATCAAATTTTTACTTTGCTATTCAATATATAAAAATTGAATTTTTAGTTTGCTATTCAATATATAAAAATCGAATTTTTACTTTGCTATTCAATATATAAAAATCGAATTTTTACTTCGCTATTCAATATATAAAAATCGAATTTTTACTTCGCTATTCAATATATAAAAATCGAATTTTTACTTCGCTATTCAATATATAAAAATCGAATTTTTACTTCGCTATTCAATATATAAAAATCGAATTTTTACTTTGCTATTCAATATATAAAAATCGAATTTTTACTTTGCTATTCAATATATAAAAATCGAATTTTTACTTTGCTATTCAATATATAAAAATAGAATTTTTACTTTGCTATTCAATATATAAAAATCGAATTTTTACTTCGCTACTATATAGATAAAAATTCTATTTTTATACCGCTATTCTCTATATAAAGATTTCGCCTTTTCAATTTCAAAAATCTAATCTTTTCTATTTTAAAAATCTAATCTTTTCTATTTTAAAATCTAATCTCTATAAAATATAAACCTTTTTAATGCTATATAAAAACTGATTTATTTATATATAAAAACAAATTACTTTATATAAATAAAAGTAAATAAATACAAATAAAAACTTATAAGGGGAGGGTTTTCTCGCGAGGTAGTGGCTGAAGGAGGAGGTCAAGGTGAAGGGGGAGGGTGCGGCACGGTTCAGGAGGGAGCGGAGGGTTGAAGGGGGTTCGCTGGCCAGGTGGAGGCGGTGGGTGGTGCTCGCGCGCGCCTCGAGGTAAGGGCGGTCGGGTCTGGAGTCGATCGCGGGGAGGAAGGAGAAGAAGGGGAAGATGGAGGGGGCGCGGCCGAAGTTGGAGGAGGGGAGGCGCGCCTCTGGGCGGCAGCGGGATCGATTCGATCGCGAGTCCCCCCCTTTTTTTTATTTTCATTTCTGAATGAACGATGAAGGGGGGCCAGATAGTATAGAAGGGGGAGATATTTTCTTTTTATTTATTTAATTAATTTCATAAAGGTGACTTTTTCGTATGACCTCTAAACGAGGCCCACCGCCTGTCGTCCGTAGCGTTTTACCCCCATTCCGAACACAATGGGATATGTATCGCAAGCTGATTCGACGTTTCGATCAGTTTTCCGTTAAAATCAACATATAACTCTATATATTGAATTTGAACGCGCATTTCTATTTACCGGGGTCACATACTAACTCTATAAATCCCATAAAAATATTTTCTAGCTTCGTATTGACGATACGGTCCTAACAAAACTAGTTTCGTCGAATTCTGAGACCGTTGGAAAAATGGCCATTTTCCAGTCGATTAAAATCAACTGAAACTGGTCAAACGCGTTTTCCTTTGCCACGCTCACATATTGATTCGAAAAATTATGAAATTTGAAACCTAGCAATAATTTGACATCACGGATCCAACAAAAGTGGTTTCGTCGAAATCCGAGGTCGTTTGCAAAATTCCCATTTTTAAGGGCCTGAATTCCATAGCGACTATTCAGAATTTTTAACTGGACATATCTTTCGATTCCCGCTATGAAATTTCAATTTTTCGGATTCGTTGGAAAGATATCATCAATTAGATCCTAATGTTTTTGGTTTCGTTAAAATCCGGATTGTTTTGCACCCGGTACGTTCAATTGAAGTTTGAAATCAAATTATCGTACTACCGCGCCATTTTCAATTCTATTTATAATTATATATAATTATTTATATTCTAACGACGACGTATATAATATATACGTTCGAATTCTATTCAAAATAAATTTCTCGTCGATATTATTTAAAATAATTCATTTTAAATATTCAAAATCAGCTAAAATTGCCAAAATAAAATTTTTAAACTGGCCCTGATTTTCGAGTTGTTACACTTAAAATGTGGGCAATTATTAGTGTTATGAGACCCTTATTTTCAGGATCGATATATGTATATTGATTAATCATTGCCTATATATGGTTTCATATACTATTATACATAATTTTGTACTAATATGAAACTGTTAGACAAAATTTAAAATTGAAAGTCAATAAATTTGGGTATAAAACCTGAACTCTAGAATTTGGTTTTAATAGTTGCCTGCATACTATAACATGAGTTATAAAATTATACTTTTTCTTTGGCTAAGCAATCAGATCATATAATTATATATATGATATATATATATATAATCTGTTTATTGTATAACATTTATAGATGACTGTAAACATATGCACTAGCATATGTTTATTTGATAAACTATGTTGAGATGCACATGGAATTAGTGGCATGATCTTATATTTATGATGATAAATATATCCACAAACACTGCATATATTTATATCTGTATAATAAAACTGAATTGCTTTGAGGAACAAATATCCATCTGGTTTGTTTTATTCAGTTGTGAATTTTTGTCTGTAATTAAAACTGCCTCACCCCATTAATGTAGATTAATTGTCAGTTCATACATAAATTAGCATATCTTATTGGTATAAAATGTTTATACTAATGACATGTACAATTCTATATCCCAATGATCATTGGTATGTTTTTGAACTGTTAAGAAATGCCGTATATGTTATAAATTGAAAACTGTTTCAGGAAGATACGAATTAATATCATATATTAATTCGTTTAACTGCATCTTTTGCATTTAATCCATACACATATAAATATGGATTTAGGTTTGAAATCATGTACTAGTTTGTTTATTAGACTGCATCCTATAATGAGTAGGTGTTGTGAACACTGTTATGATTTAATAAAAGGCTTGGAAACATTATTCAGTTCTAATGAAAATTTGTTTCTTTCTGAATAAAGATTCTGTTTGACTTTGATTTAAATTCGAAAAAAAAATTAGATTGATATTGGATATCAATTTAATTATAAATCCCTATTTTGTTAATCCTTTCAAATTGGATTAATTATAATGATAAAATAGAATTGTGGATTTATTTTTCGAATTGAACTTCTTAGAAAAATGCAGTTATAAAATCAACCCTGGTTTTGATTGATTTCTGAAATCAATAGGTTTGATTGTTGAGTCAAACACATTTTGGAAATATAACTATGGATCAAATTTGTTGATTCAAAGTACATTCAAAATATGTTTGAATCTAGAATTGTAAGCAGTGTCAAAATTTGAAACAATTTATTTCATTGTTGAAATTTTACACTGAAATATAGGATATTTTAAAACTCATTTATATTGTGTAAAATGCTCACATGCTATTTGTAGTTGTTCAAGTCTAAATACATGTATCAACTTTACTTTGTGATGATGCCAATCAATTTTACTATTGATTTAGCATTTATATATCTGTTAGAAGTTATGGAAACATCCACCTGAACAATATAAGCATTAAATCAGAATATGAAACAATATCAGGATGTGTTAACCTACCTTACATGTTGCCGAACAATAACACTGTATAGTTATTAATTTTATTAATATGTGATATTATAGAATGCTGGTGTTTTAGATCAGGGAAGATCAAATTTTAACTGGACAGTTTAAAATGTTTAAATCAGGACAGTTCAAATATCAAAATCTGAGCGACTTAAATGTCTAAGTTTGATAGTTTAAGTATCCTGAATCTGAGCAGTTTATATTTTGTACCTGTAATTTTAAATGTTCAAAAGGTTTACATGTCTGTTTTATGTACAACTCATTAGATATGGGTACAATTATATTAGCATTCAGATGCAAAGTTGAGTCTAAAAAATGCTTCACATTCAAGACAAGCAGAATTAAATGTAAGAGTATATGGACTATTATAAGTATATGTCAATTATATATGGATTGCTTTTAAAAATGCAGCAAGTTTACCATACTTGTACCACTGTTTTATATAGTATCAGAATGAAAAATGTTTCATAGATGATACATATAAAATGTTGATAAATATTCAATTTTATTACTCGCTCACTGGATGTATTTATTCCTGACCCCATGATTTAAAATGTTTTAACAGGGAAACCATGATGGTTCTGAAATTGTTTTAGAGAAAAGGGATAGCTCATCAGTGAAAGGCTGAAATCGTTTCAGCATGAGAAGCAACCAATTAGCTAATCGCTGACTATAAAATGAACAAGTTAGACTTGTTATCATTCTGAAAATTTCGTGTATAATGTATACATAGGAATATGTTTGACATCTAATATATATATATATATATATATATATATATATATATAATGTAATCGATTCTTAGAACTGGGAAGATTACACTTATGTATATTGATATAATGTTTTCATGCTAAGATGATTGTATATTAGCATGCATGTATACATGTTTATATGTACATACATCATTTTACTGATGATTTAATGAGGATTTGCCTAATATATTTCATATAGTTCTGGAATGAGTTTTATTGTATGCCTGCAAATATATAGCTTTTAGCACTTGTTCTTTTACAGCTTGGCATAATAGAACTAAATGTGAAACTAGACATTAATTAATCATTTTGGGTACATGTTAGCTGTGTAGTTTATAACAGGTTGAAGTAAATAAAGTGATACCAAGATTTTGAAATGTTCAAAAGAATTGTAGGCATCACTCTTATATTACCTTACACTTGTATAATTATATTTTAAATACATATTATTTAAATCCAATTTATATTAGGAATATAAAGTACACATATTTGATATATGTAAATAACTCTAATATTGTTCGCCGCTACGAGTTATAAATTCCCTTTAAAGCAAATTTTGTTATATTAAGTCATGGTGACGTCTTCCAATAATATACTCATCACTGTCCAAAATCACTGGATGTAACTAACGCCAAAGCGTTGTGCACCTTTTATTTTGGTTATATGCGATGGAGTAAATGTGGTGCTCCAACCTATTATTGGGTCTGACTTAACTAGGCTGCATAATAGGATTATGGCCTTAGAGACAAAAGCATGAATTATTCTATATTTTGAGCAAATGAATAATATTGAACAAAATGTTCAACATGCGATCCAAGAGTTGTATAGACGATATAATTGACATAAGATGTCTACCTAAAAGGTTGTGTTTTGGGTTTAGCCAAAGCTAGGTCAAAGCATGACTAGATATGGGTCTTGGAACACCATTATATATATACTGATATATTTATATAAACAGAGGGATGTTAATTTGAGTGGGAGCATATTTTAGTTTAAATTATACATTAATATAAATATAAATTTTGATTGTCAAAATTTTGTATTTATATTAAATAAATTTTATGGAATCAGTTATTATTTATTATCTACTGTAGATATTAAATAACAAATAACTCTGATAATTTAAATTAGTCCTTAAGAAGGATAAATTGAATTAAATCAAATTTCTTGACTAACATTGAGATTTGAGGATTGTCCTCAAACAAATTAAACGTAATTGTTTCGGAAATAAAGGGAGGATCTAAAATGAGATAAAGTATGACTTCAACCGATTAAGATATAAATGTTATAATAATCTACTTATACATTTCTAGTATTAGATACTAGATATAAATCACATAAATTTATGTTGATTTATAGAAATTGCAAAATAAGTAGAAATCTGATAAAAGGACAAGTGGACTAACGATTGGAAATAAAGCAAATGTTGCTGGATTATCCATAGGAAGTTGATTCTTGTTGATTACACTGGCTTAATTAAATAAACAAAATAATTGTTGTAATGAAATTCCACTTTCGATAATTTTTATAATAGATCTTGTTTAGACAAGTTTAAATTTCAATTGTAATAAAAGAATAATTGTTATTCATTCTATTTAAATGAAATATCATATGGAATTTCACAAATAATGATATTTGTAAATCCTTAACTATAACGTACTTGACATTAATAATGACTGGATTAATTTTAGTGATTTAAATCCAATATACCTTTAGTATTACCAGTTAGCCCTATAAACAAGAATGCATATCAAAACTCCATAATGATGGAATTTTGAGATCATCTGATTTTGAATTATACGAAGAATACAAATCTTGTTTATTAGGCAAAATAACTGTATCACCTTTCACTTGACACGACGAATAAGTGATAAGTATTGGGTCTCATACATAATGATGTATATGAAGCAATGAATACATATGCTAGAGGTAGGTTTTATTACTTCATTATGTTTATTGATAATGTCAGTAGATATATAAATATGTGTATCTTATGAAACACATATCAGAATCCTTTGAAAAGTTCAAAGAATTCAAAGTGAAGTTAGAAACCAATTTTGGTAGAAAATAAATTCTGTCTGAAAGGATCAAAGAGAATATTTAAGCCAATTAATTTATGACTGTCCATATGAGTTTAAAATTGTTTCATAACTTACTCCATCTTGAAGACCATATTGGAATGGTGTGTCTGAAAGGAGACATCGTACCTTATAAGATAAAATATGATTAATGATAAGTCATATAGATCTTCCAATAATTAAATTTAGAACAATTGTATTAAATCCCACTAAAACGATCTAAGATACCATATAAGATATGGACTAGGAAATGTCCTAGTGTGTCTAATACGATGAATTGAGATGTAAAGAAGTTTATTAAACGTCCTTCCTCTGATAAGATCAGACCTAAATCAAATAACTATTTTGTGGATATAAATTCTCTGAGAATAAAATGTTTATTGCTCGATTTGGTATCCTTTTGAAGAAGAGCCAGTCTCTAAGACACCGATGAGAATAAAACAGATTTCGAAATGTCTCGGAAACCACAAAATACCATTGAATCTTGTATAGGTAAGAAATTGAGTGGGAGTGACACAATAATTCAGATGTTATTTGATAACACATTAATTATTGTAAATAATGTTAGTTTTAAAACAAGAAATAAATACTGGTTCTAAGAAAAAAAATGTTTGGATTAAGAAGTTCATGATTGAACTTAATTCATTGTTGATCCAATGTTTACATTGCGATAACAATATGGCTGTTTGCTCAGGCCTAAAACATTAAACTCGTTATCGATCCAAACATATATTTAAGAAATACAATTCCTATGTGAAGCCGTTCACAGAGGAAATGAACATATCTGCAAAGTTACAAACGTTGTAATGTTGCAGACCTATTGAATTAAACTCTGTCGCAGCAGAAGTTTAATAGTCACACTAGTTTCATGAGTATACGATACGTGAATGATTGACTCTAGTGCAAGTGGGAGATTGTTAGAGTTTATGCCCTAGAGGCAATCCATTTGATGAGATAGATAACACTGTTGATGTTATTATTTTATTTGGAATAAAATAAAATATTCTGCTATGTTATATTTACTGCGTAATATAAATATTAACATAATAGAAGTCCTTAGAATAATAATACGGAATTATATAGTTCGAGTAAGACTGAACTTGAGATTATATAATGTGATAAGTATTATAATTCTTAAATGTCCCTGGTCGAGTTTTATTGTTTATATACGACAACAATAAAGCGTTGAGACTAGTATATTGATTGACTGATGATCACATCTCATTGATCATTAATATACGTGATATTAAAGTCAAGATATAAATACGTATTGGAGAATAGCGTATTGGGCTGACCCACCATGAGATAACTACATGGAATATAATCAACAGTATCATAAGTTGTTCTCATAGTGACAGTGATGTAATGGTCCTCAGACCTGAAATCATTATAATTTTATTCGAGGATATTTGTGTTTTGATATCATCTAAAGTTATTTCGTAACAGAGTAATGATAACGGTGATTATTGGATATATCTTGAATCGAATGGAAATTATGAATGATCTAGATGGAATTTAACCCTACGATATATTCATAGTGATATCCATGGGCCTCTTGATTGAGTGAGACTATGAATTGCATGGCTGTGCTCAAATATTGATTTGTTTTTAAACATTCTACTATCGATCAAGATAAACAGATTAAATTATAAAGAGGATGATACGATCCATGACTTGAGTTTAATCTTGGATATATTGGTTAAAAGGATTATATTACATTGAGACACTGGTCACGGAAAGGTTGTATCGAATCATTGATCTTATTATAACTTGGGTAGCAGCGACGTATTGCTAGATGCCAATCACTGTTTATGATTTTAAATACAATTTAAAATCATTGCCAACGTTATAGTAACCTATGAGGTCACACACTTAGAACGTTATAAAGGAAAGACATATGTAGGATAAATAAAATATCAAATTTGTTGATATTTTATGTTGCGTTGAAATGGTATGTCGGTTGTTACCTTATTTAATGGTAAACACCCTAATTTTAGAAGGGCTTGAACGTTCCTTTTATAAGATAGAAGTGAACCATTTTATTTTGAGATATCGGATCAAAATAAAAATAAGTGTAATGACCCGCATTGGCAGAGGTATTATAATTAATTAATTTAATTATATATATCGTGAGGTAGGAAATTAAATTTTCGTTTAATTAAATTATAGTGAATATTTAATTAATTTAAATAATTAAATAATATATTAAATAACCAGAAATAGTGAATTGACAATATAAGGTGAACAGGGTCATCCCTAAGATTTAATTCAGCTTAGAGTTGAATCATATTGACGAATATATTCAATCGACGTCAGTTTGAAACGTATAATTATATTATAATTAAAATCGAGCTTGAAATGGCGCTGCAGTTCGCGATTTGGCGATTTGAACTTCAACTGAATGTACAGGATTCGTTTTAAGCCGGATTTAGGTGAAACAATAAACGTGTGGAGCTGGTGGAGTATATCTTTCTAGTGGAAGAGAAAAATCGGGATTTTGTCGTGTAGATTTTGATTTACGTCCAAATCAATTTTCAGAAAAGTCGCTATGGAATTCCTTTATAATTTGCGACGCTTTATATACGTTATAAAAGGATTTTTCGATATAAATTGAATATCGATAAATCTAAAATCTGAAATATCAAACTATATATTCTGATATGATATTCTGGAGCTGTACGATATCATATGTGAAGATGTACGATAATATAAATTTATTTATATTTAATTTAATTATATTTAAATATATTTATATATTTAAATGGGTTATTCAGAGCTTTAAAAATAGCCGGTTTTGCAAATGATGTCGGAATTCGACGAAACTAATTTTGTTAGATCCGCAATGTCAAATAGTTGTTAGATTTCCAGTTTCGTGATTTTTAGAGTAACTGTGTGGCCGTACCAATTTTTAAAGTGAAAAACAGTCAGTATTTCGACGGTTAAAAATACGCTGTGTGAGCATACGGAGTCGGAATTCCACGAAACCAGTTTCGTTGGGACCGTGATGTCGAACTCTAGCTACATGTCCATTTTCGTGATTTTTGGGTATAGTATGTGGTCATAGGAATTTTTAGAAGACCAATACAAATAACGATACAATAAACGATGAATAAAATAATAAATATAAAAATATCCTAAAATCTATAACTGATCAAAAGAGATCCACGTCCACCTCTTCTCAACCACAAACCCAATGATATAACGCACAAACAAATCCATCTCCTCAGAAGAACAAACGCAGGAAATCCTCAAAAGAAAATCAAGGGAAAATTAAACAAAAATTCTATTTATCGATATATATACACATTTGAGTCCCTCTTGCAATATTCCTTCGCCCAGTACAAGTTTTACTGCACTCGACGCAAGCTTGCTGATGATCGAAAACTTACAGAGGGCCTAGGGTTCGAATTTTGGGGAAAAAGGTGGATCGATGCAACGTTTTGATGGAGTATTTGGATTCCTGGCAATTCAAACTACCAGCGTGCAAAGTAGGGTGAGATTCGAACACAATTTGGTTCGATACAGGGACTGTTCACCGCGGTTTCAAGTGGAGACGGAAATCCAATTTTTGAGTGCGAGTTGAGGGCTTGGGTGTGAGGATGGAAGGGTTCTGGAAGAGAGGAACACTGGTGTATTTAGTTTCGATTTTTGGTGAAGGACTGAAGGAGGATGTGGAGTTGTTTGCATCGGCTATGATATACCAAGAGGAGCAGCGGGTTTCGGCTTTGGGGAAGAAGGGGTAATAAGCGGGTTGATGGGTTTATAAGGGTTTGATGGGCCAAGGTAATTTTGTTAAGGCCCAAAGTAAAATAAATAGTGAAGTTTATTTTTAATTTAAATAAAGAATGAACTTGTAATCGCTATATCTCGGTCATATGAAATCAGATTGAGGAACCGTAAGTTGCGTTGGGATCGTATGGATGGGAGCAACACAATGAGACTGACGGGAGTGAATCTGAGCTCGTTACAATTTATGGCGAAATAAATTTCCCGTCGCAGTCAAATAACGCAAACCGTTATTTAACGATTAACGCGCCAATGTGAGTAAAACTCACCAACTCTGAACAGTTATATTTTTATAATGTATTTTTAGAACTGTTAATCATCTGTTGATTGTTGTGTGTTGGTTGATTGATTGAACTGCTAGTCAGTTAGTGATAATTTTATATATATATATATAAACCGTTAAATATTTATATATTGATTTTGTTTAACAGAATATATCATATAGAACTGAAAGTGATGATAATCATATTGTGTAACATCTGTGGATGCAGGGAGACAGGTTGGAGGAATCCGACTGGATTCCTCAACAGTTATTTTATTGTTTTTCATATATTGTTATATGATGTGATATAAAATATGTGGGCGATTATATGTGCTTGGACGATATTGAACATCATGATTTGATATGATTGAATACCATAACATACCGGAATGTAGATAAGGGAATTTTCAAAGTGATATTGAAAATAGCATATTTATAAAATGGGATATTTATAAATAAGAGATATTTATAAAGTGGAATATTTATAAATAAAAAATGTTTATAAATTGGAATATTTATAAATAGGAGATATTTGAAAAGGAAATAAATTCAAAACATTTCTTTTTGAATGGAAAGTCCAGTGTGGCGAGTTTGGGGATTTTCCTGATGCTCCCGATACAAAGGAGGTTATGGCAAATTTTCCCGGGAATTTAAGGAGTCGGAATATTTCAAGAATAAATTTGAAAAGGGAATATTTGTAAACCATTTACAAATAGAATTGAAAAGGAAACGTTATAAAAGGAAATCATTTTTAAAGTGTAGAACCGTTATTTAAAAGTAAATCCTTTCAAATGAATAAAACGTTGTTAAAAAGGATATCTTTATAAAGTGAATAAAGTAAATCGAATATGGTATTCGAAAGGAGTTAATCGAATATGGTATTCGAAGTTAGTTAATCGAATATAGACATTCGAAAGGAGTTAATCGAATATGGTATTCGAAGTTAGTTAATCGAATATGGTATTCGAAGTTAGTTAATCGAATATAGACATTCGAAAGGAGTTAATCGAATATGGTATTCGAAGTTAGTTAATCGAATATAGACATTCAAAAGGAGTTAATCGAATATGGTATTCGAAGTTAGTTAATCGAATATGGTATTCGAAAGTTAGTTAATCGAATATGTTATTCGAAAGGGGTTAGTCAAGTCGAGTTAGTCAAATAGAGTTAACCAATTAGAGTTAATCAGTTAGAGTTAACCAGTTGGAGTTAATTAGTTAGAGTTAATCGATTAGAGTTAAAACGAACTAGAGTTAATCAAATATAGTTATTTGAGACAGAGTTAGTCAAACATAGTATTCAGGGTAAGTTGCCATCTTGTACGACTGCTACCGTAATTCGCAGGGCTGTAAATAGCCTACGGCGGTCGGATGTTTCCTGAGGGAGTCAAGCGTAACCATTGTGATCGCTGCGATCTAGAGTCAAGCGAATGGAGTTTAATCGAATATTAGTTATTCGATAGGAGTTAATCGAGTTGATCGAGTTGAGAAATAAGTTAAGTTAAATAAGTTGAGTTGATCGGGTGGTTCGACCAAGTTAGTCGAGCCTAGTTAATCGAATCGAATTGGTCGAACCAAGTAAGTCGAGTTAAGTTAGTCAAGTTAGTCGAGCCTAGTTAATCGAATCGAATTGGTCGAACCAAGTAAGTCGAGTTAAGTTAGTCAAGTTAGTCGAGCCTAGTTAATCGAATCGAATTGGTCGAACCAAGTAAGTCGAGTTAGTTCGAGTCAAGTTAAGTTAGTCGAGTTAGTCAAGTTAAGTTCGTCGAGTTAAATTAATCGATGTTAGTTTCATCGAAAGGAGTTATCGATGTTAGTTTCATCGAAAGGAGTTATCGATGTTAGTTTCATCGAAAGGAGTTATCGATGTTAGTTTCATCGAAAGGAGTTATCGATGTTAGTTTCATCGAAGGGGGTTATCCATTATAGTTTAATCGAAGTGAGATTTTCAAATATGAGATATTTGAAAAGGAAGAGTTATCAAATATTAGTTATTCGAAGAGAGATTATCGAATATCGTTTATTCGAGAAGGAGTTAATCGAATATAGGTTATTCGAAGAAGAGTTAATCAAATAGAGATTTCTCGAAGAGAGTTAATCGGCAAATTCGATTATATCGAATTCGGGAAAGTACTTATACTTTCCAGTGTTTAAATAGAGATTTATTTATTTATAAATAAATAAGTGTTAGGTTAATTATTCACTAATAAGAATAGAAGTTATAATTAAAGTTAGATAATTCGAAAGTAGGGATTATAACGTTATCGTTATAACCAATGTTTTAAATATAGAAGTGGATTAGTAAAATTGAATCCGAGAAAGGCGTAAAGAAGTTGTTAAAGAGAAAAAGATAAACTTTGACCATTTCGAAGTTATAACGTTGTTCAGTTAAGGTCTGAGAGGTAATTATACCCCAACTTGAGTGACTTCCTTCTTGACTAAGAAATGGTAAGGTTTGATCGTAAAGGAGTTTTGGAAATGTTTTCCAAATGAGAATCAGAAATGTTTTCTGATAAAAGAAAAATAAGAATTTAGAATATAGGGAAACAGGTGATAAGTAAATAAATGAACTAAAGAGATTTATGTTAAATGATGTTTGTTCGATATAATTTCCATTTGGAAATAATATCGTTGTTTGCACACTTGTTTTTCTTTGATAGTTAACTCACCGACTATCGAAGTTTTGACCATTTTAACGTTGTTAATATGGAGAGACCGGTTGGATTATTATCAGAAGAACCACTCTGTATTGGCATAAGCGTTGCGAATCATATATGCCAAAGATAATTGAAGACGGAGTAAAATGCAAGGGCTGTTGTATAAGTCTTAGATAACAATGACTAAGATGGATATACGGAATAGTGCCTTCGGTTTGTCCAGTCCCAGGACAACTTGTATGGATGAATGTCTGACAGAGTATATCCAATGGATCGCGTAAGTTGATCTGTTCAAACGTATTCACGTTTGGTGGCGGAGGAATTCGTTTCTCTTAGCTGTATACCCGTGTTATTTTTGGATAAGTCAATTTGTGATTTGGCGGGTATGACGATGTGACATTCTAAGTGAATGAGGATGACTTGTATGAATGAATGTCTGACAGAGTATTTCCAGAAAGGTCACGTACATTGATATCTTCAACCGTACCAAGAGTGGAAGCGGAGAAGGAAACTTCTTTAGCTAACACGTAATGTACTGTTGTAGACGTCAATTAGTGATTTTCGATGGACCTAACAATGTGGCATTCGAAGTGAATCTGATGTGATGATAAAGCGTAGCTTCTAGCCACATCAACCGGTAAATGACAGAAACCGGGCAGGCAGCATGGCTAAGTCGGTCGCACCGAAGTAGGGTGTATAATCACCTATCTAGAGAATATTCATTTGTTTCTTAAATCTATCAATGCTGTCCCATATATATATACGGGAACGGTTGCCGATCCCAACCGTTGGTGATGTACATTCGATAAACTCAAGCAAAATGAGTGGTCGGTCATGTGTGGCTGAGTTACAAGATGTTCTTGTTGAACTCCAGTGTATCGTTCCTAGAGTACACTGATCGGAAGGTGGTTCCATACCTTGTCATAGTTGGAAATCCATTATCCAATACGTGCTTGCGATTTTGATTGTATACTATATATGTAGAACGTGAGATGAAAGCGTTTCTGCTAGTTGATATCTATTTGTACATAGACATTATTATAATATCAAAAGGTTTTTGATATAAAGATATTTTGGATTCTCATAAGGGAAAAACCTGTTCCGTTCTGCGGCGTGGTCTTATGAGATATCGTTTACTTGTTCATATACCTGTTTAAACTGTTTTACTCATACCAGTCCCATGACTGACCCGGAGTTTACTTTGTCGTTTTCCCTAAACTCTTGGGTGCCTAAATTTGTACGGGCAGTCAAGTAGTCGGGATTTTACAGATACACTTGGAGAGCTTGGAGCAGGAGGCTTCAGGATTCTGTAGCTATTTTTATTTCCGATGTGTTGTAAGTGCTGTACTCTGATAAGTGCTATTGTATACATAACTGTTATGTTTCAAAGTTATGTTATATATTATATGTTATTCGTTCCACTGTGAGATTCGTGTTACTCTGATGATGTAAGTTCTTCTTTCTTCTTCTATTCTAATTTTCTATCTTATCTATTCTCACCCTCTAATTTCTTTCATTAATTACCAGGATTTTTCGAAGTTTTGGTTATCGACATCGAGCTTATGTCGATAACCAAAGTCGCTGAAAATCCGGGTCGTTACAATAAGGGCCGACTTTTACCTATTTAAAACAACAAACCCTAGATATGGCGGCTAGCACCAGAATCCTTTTTCTTCTCCGATTTGATCGAGCGGAAAGACGTTCGTGTGGATTACACCATAGAGGCGCCTCACTCAAGCGCTTGGATTCGTCACTTCCCAGACCCGATCCAAACCCGTAAGTTTATAGAAGCATCGACAGGTACTAGATCTATGATTTACTAAATTAATACACAAGATTCTGTATTGTTTTGGTGTTAATTTCATTATCGTAGTGTGAATTTTCCCCGAAATTCCTTTCATATATATATATATATATTGTAGGGTTAAATTCCATCTAGATCATTCATAATTTTCATTCAATTCGAAATGTATCCAATAATCGCCGTTATCATTACCCTACGGGTAACTTTAGATGATATCAAAACACAAATATCCTCAAATAAAATTATAATGATTTCAGGTCTGAGGACCATTACATCACTGTCATTATGAGAATAACTTATAATACTGTTAATTATATTCCATGTAGCTATCTCGCGGTGGGTAAGCCCCATACGCTATTCTCCAATACGTATTTATGTCTTGACTTTAATATCACATTTATATTAATGATCAATGAGATGTGATCATCAGTCAATCAACATACTAGTCTCAATGATTTATTGTTGTCCTATATAAACAGTAAAACTCGACTAGGGACATTTAAGAATAGTAATACTCAATATATTATATAATCTCAAGTTCAAGTCTTACTCGAACTATAGAATTCCGTATTATTATTCTAAGAATTCTATTATATTAATATTTATATTACGCAGTAAATATAACATAACAAAATATTTTTATTCCAAATAAAACAACAACGTTATTAATCACATCAAATGGATTGCCTCTAGGGCATAAACTCTAACAATCTCCCACTTGCACTAGAGTCAATCATTCATGTATCGTTTACTCATGAATCTAGTGTGACTATTAAACTTCTGCTGCGACAGAGTTTTAATTTAGTAGGTCTGCAACATTACAACTTTTGCAACTTTGCAGATATGTTAATTTCTTGTGTGAACAATTTCACATAAGAATTATATTTCTTAAATATATGTTTGGATTGATAATGAGTTTAACTTTTTAGGCCTGAGCAATAGCCACATTGTTATCACAATGTAAACCATTGGATCAACAATGAATTAAGTTCAATCATTAACTTCTTAATCCAAACATTTTCTTTCTTAGAATCAGTATACATTTCTTGTTTTAAAACTAACATATTTAACAATAATTAATGTGTTATCGAATAAAATTAGAATTATTGTGTCCCTCCCACTCAATTTCTTGTCTATACAAGATTCAGTAGCATTTTGTGTTTTTGAGACATTTCGAATTCTATTCCCATCGGTATCTTAGAGACTGGCTCTACTTTATAAAGGATACCAATCTGAGTAATAAACATTTTTATTCTCAAAGAATTTATAGAAATAATGTCCATTTATTTCTTGTGGATATTACACAAAATAGTCATTTGATTTGGGTTCGATCTAATCTGAAAAAGGACGTTTAATAAACGCATTGCATTCCAAATCATGCATTAGACATACTAGGACATTTCCTAGTCCATATCTCATATGGCGTCTTTAAACTCGTTTTAGTGGGATTAAATGCAATTGTTCTAAATTTAATTTGTTGGAAGATCTATATGACTTATCATTGATCGTATCATATCTTATAAGGTGCGATTTCTACTTTCAGATATACCATTTCAATATGGTATTCTTGTTGGAGTGAGTTGTGAAACAATTTCAAACTCATCTGAATAGTCATTAAAAAGTTGGCTTAAATATTCTCTTTTGATCTGTTCGAAAAGTATTATTTTCTTTTAAAATTGGTTTCTAACTTCATTCTGAATTCTTTGAACTTTTCAAAGGATTTCGATATGTGTTTCATAAGATACACAGATCCGTATCTGTTGATATCAGTAGTATTAATGAAGTAATAAAACCTGCCCCTAGTTTATGTATTCATTGCTCCATATACATCATTATGTACAAGACCCAATACTTATCACTCAATCACCATGTCAAGTGAAAGGATATCCAGTTATTTTACCTAACAAACAAGATCAGTATTCTTCATATGATTCAAAATCAAATGATCTCAAAATTCCATCATTATAGAGTTTTTGTTATATACTTGTTTACTGGGCTAACCGGTAATACTAAAGGTGTGTTGGATTTAAATCACTAAATTTAATCAACTCATTATTAATGTCAAGTACATTATAGTTGAGGATTTACAAAGATCATTAACTATTTGTGAAATTCCATACGATATTTCATTTAAACAAAATGAATAACAATTATTCCTTTTATTACAAATGAAATTCAAACTTGTCTAAACAAGATCTATTATAACATTTATCTTAAGTGGAATTTTATAATAACAATTATTTTATTTATTTAAGTAAGTCAGTATATTCAATAAGAATCAACTTCCTATGGATAATCCAGCAACATATGCTTCATTTCCAATCGTAAGTCCACTTGTCCTTTTAATCAAATTTGTACTTATTCTGCAATTTCAATAAATCAACATACATTTATGTGATTTATATCTAGTATATATACTAGAAATGTATAAGAAGATTATTATAACATTTGTATCTTATTCAGTTGAAGTCACACTTTAACCTTTTATTTTAGATCCTCTAAATTTGTTAGAACAATTATATTTTAATCTGTTTGAGGACAATCCTCAAATTTCAATGTTAGTCAAGAAATTTGATTTAATTCAATTTATCCTTCTTAAGTATTAATTTAAATTATCGGAGTTATTTATTATTTAATATCTACAGTAGATAATAAATAATAACTGATTCTTTAATATTTATTGATATAAACACAAAATTTTGACAATCAAACTTTATATTTATATTAATGTATAATTTAAACTGAAATACGCTCCCACTCAAATTAACATTCCTCTATTTATATATATGTATCGTTATATATATATATATAATGGTGTTCCAAGATCCATATCTAGTCATGCCTTGACCTAGCTTTGGCTAATCCCCAAAACACAACCTTCTAGGTAGACATCTTGTGTCAATTATATCGTGTATATAATTCCTTGATCGCATGATGAACATTTTGTTCAGTATTATTAATTTGCTCAAATATAGAATAATTCATGTTGTTGTCTCTAAGGCCATAATCTTAATATGCAGCCTTAGTTAAATCAGACCCAATAATACAGTTGAAGCACCAGAATTACTCCTACCGCATATAATCAATATAAGAGGATGCACAACGCTTTGGCGTTACCTACACCCAATGATATTGGACATTGATGGGTGTACCATTGGAAGACTTCACCATGATTTAATATAACAAGATTTGCTTTAGAGGGAATTATAACTCATAGTGGAAAACAATATTAGATTTATTTACACGTATCAAAATACATGTACTATATATTCAAAATATAAATCGGATTGAATAAAATATATATGTAACAAACATATACATACTTAAATTATGCAATATATAGAGATCACGCCTATAATTGTTTTGAACATTTCAGAATATTGGATATTTTAACTGTAGAATCAAACATTAAATTCAAATCTTATATGAATTTTAATTAACCAATTCAATATTTATATATACACATTTATATCAATACGGTATATATATGAACATTAAAACTTTTAACAATATCCATACGTCCACAAGTAAGTCTCTTAACCATAGTGGCATTGATATCACATATCAGATTTATGATTATTATCAATGAAGACCATATGAAACTGTACTATAAAATATAATTTCAGCATTATATAAACATGGGCAGACTAGGCCAACTTAAACTATAATAATCAGATTATACTGATACACAGTCTTACAGGATGGGGTCATAACATAACAAGTATAATAATAATTAAATGGCCAATCTTTAACTCACACAGTACAATATGTTACAGGTATATTCCAGATATTTGCATTTAGCATCAGCGTCTTATATTACAAAACATATACATATTCATCAACATTTTAAGTCGAACTCAAAAATATGTTTACATATATTCAAGTTCAGCGCATATCTCATTGAAACAATTTCAATGTACTATTTAATGATGATGCTGCTCATTGAAAAACTTAGATGATCATCCCAGTGAAACAATTTCAGCATGCATAATTATCCATCTGTCCCTTTCAGGTCAAACCTGTAATTTAATTATCAATATAATAACAGATCAGAATACAAACTATACTAATTTTAGCTCAATTATATCATGTACATCCTGCTTCAATATTAATATATAGTATATTATTTGTTCAAATCCCAACTACAAATCAAATTTGTAGTGGAGGTTTTCAAAATGAGCAGAATATCAAAATATATCAAATATATTTATAAAATATTGATTAAACCAAGGTTTTATATATAAATACATTATGATAATAAGGGGACATGATGATTTAGCTTTGATCATGAACCATATATATATGTTACATAGGCTAATATAATATATAAATACGAATTACTTATACTTATACGTATATAACATTTCATAAATGTAATATGTATACTTCACTGCATCTAATGCACAGGGAATTTTAGCCGATCAATATATATATATATAATAGTTTCAGTAATAATCAAAATTAAACAAGCTGCTGCATTTGGTGATAAGTGATTTAAAGGAAAAAAAATATAGAATAAACTAACAACTCATACATGAATACAGCTTGTAATAAGGATTATCCTATTGGTAAAACCAGTTAAGAATTGTACAAATACATGCCTAAACGCATATATGTTCATCAAAACATGTTGTAATTTTATAGTGTTTAAGTAGTGAATTTTTTTGATGAATCACATTCACCAATAATCACATTCACACTTATCTTGACAGAGCACCGATCTCTGTTTATACACAAAATAAACAAACTCCTGTTTTTAAGTATATGCCAGTTAAAGAAACAATTTTATTATGCAGTGACATATTCAAAAGCATGTATGTCAAAATATACATACACAATATAACTTCATTTATATTGGAAAAATTATAACATATCTGTCAATCAAATAATAATATTTGAACCTAGCAAGTTTTTTGTTTCAATCTTAAACAATTGAATGGATCAATCAAATTGATGTCAATTAATATTTAGTGTTTAAGAAAGATCAATTTTAAATCCAATCACTTATCAATGTTATACAGATTCAACATTTGAAACATGGCTAAACCGCTATTTCCTCAAACTGAAAATTCAGAGTGTTGGATGAATCAAATCATTATTTAGTTATCATCAAATGACAGGTCTAATACATATACAAACTTTCTAATCCAAAACAATTTCAGATATTTATACATATTTGATGGTGTCAAGCAACAAAACACATTCCTAAGAAAAAGTGTAATACTGCATTGATTATACAATACTGGTGTCATTAGCAAATTCAGACCATCAATCAAATTGCGATTTATTCACTAATACCAGCTACTAAGCATATATGTACAGAGGTGAAAATTTAGTTAAGCTACAATATTTTCTCGGCAGTATAATCTCAGACCTAATCTCAATAAGTATGTAAGTACACATCTTAATATGTGTTACATAGATGTTGTTATGTACATACTGCATTCTGATTTGCACACAGATTTGGATCATGAATCAAATCATTGGTCTTTGCATCGATTATTATATTCCTGTACATTTATGAACCAAGCAGGTCAAACTTGCCAATCATATACTATTTATGTAACTATTACTTAACTATACATGAATCACATTAACAATAACAATTATTTCATTGTTGATTCATATATCTACTTAGTCTATCAATTAATATGTATATATAGATCCAACTTCATACATCAAGTATGAATGTGTATTTATATCATGTATATACACACGCATATATATGAACATGCAATCCAGCATCATTCTTATCACTTGATTGTACATATATATATATGATGATAGGCAAATAGAAGTCATGCAACTTATAATATACATCATGCATATATTTTGTGTTAGAATTAGAATTCAATTAATATTAGTTTTCGCAAAACAAAATTGAGTGACTCAAATTATCTTATGTGACTAACAAGTCATACTTGTTATTCAGTTTGATCCAATTCATACATTCTCGAAGATATTTAAGATAAGTGATAATTAGTTCTAAACTATAGTCTGTCACAAAATAATTGATCAAGTATTTCAGGTTCTAAATCTTTGCAGATAGTTCTGATTTGCAAATTTTGATTTACATCAGGAATAAAATGTACATATCAAGATATATTTTATGATTGAAGCTCATCAGGTATCCATGATCAATATCATGAATATGCAGAATAAAAAATACTTGACTATGAATCTTTTATTCAATCAATCTATAAAGAATCAATTATGTCTTATGATCGAAATACCTATATAATATATAACGGAATCAAGATTTTAATGTTCATAAACCAAACATATTTTGATTTCACTTCCAGGTATAAAGATCAAATCCAAAATTTGTTTTAACAAATTTCTATATGCATGATTTTTGTAATTCAAGAATAATCAAAAGACTATCTTCCTGATTAATTAATCAGTAAAATCAATTTTAGTAAAAAAAATATTATGATAAAATCTGGAATTCATACTTATCGATCAAACAGTTCGATATTAAATTTAGCACTATTTACTTGTATAAATAGATTAATAACAACATTATATCATGTCCATGTATGCATTGTTAAATCGTATTGGATTCAGTAGATAGAATTGATATCCGATATCAATTCATAATCAAATGAAACAATTTTTCATTTTATAATCAAACCAATATAGTAAATCGTAATAATCAATTCGGAGTAAACCTAGCTAATGAAATTGTAATTCATACGTAGATGCAAACACGAATAAACTCCAAAATTAAAGTTCAATTTATAATTTCTCGCAATAACCATGCTCTGATACCACTGTAAGGAAAAATCGATCTAATCGAGTTCCAATTCGTGTTTTAACAACTTAAATAAGGATCTTAGCAAGAAAATAAATCAAAACTTATATGAATTTGGGATTAAAACTTTATACCCGAAGCGTCAATTCCAGATGAAAGCTAAATCGAATTCGAAATAGAGAAGATATGGAAGAATCGAATCAGGAGCCCTCCAAGTGTCGAGCCTCTACAGATATCCACGAGTTTACTTTTGTGGCCGGAATGAAGAAGGATGTGGCTGAGTTTGTCGCTAGATGCTTGGTGTGCCAACAAGTAAAAGCATAGAAAAAGAAGCCCGGCGGGTTGCTTTACCCATTGGAGGTCCCACAATCGAAGTGGGAGAGTGTCTCGATGGACTTTGTTGATGGGTTACCGAGATCGAGGAAGGGTAATACGGGGATTTGGGTCGTGGTAGACGGACTTACTAAGAGCGCCCATTTCATTCCCGTGAAGAGTAAGAGGACTGCTCCATGGTTAGCCTCCGTAAACATTCGAGAGATAGTTCGTTTGCATGGTGTTCCTTCTAGCATAGTGAGCGATCGCGATCCTATCTTTACTAGTGAGTTTTTGAAGAGCTTGCAAGAGGCGGTAGGGACTCAGTTATGTTTGAGCACCACATATCATCCTCAGACGAACGGTTAGGCCGAGAGGGTGAATCGTATTCTAGAGGACCTTTTGAGGCTATGTGTTTTAGACTTCGAAGGTACATGGGAGGAGCATCTTCCTTTGGTGGAGTTCGCATATAATAATAGCTTTCAGTCTAGCATTGGCATGGCACCTTTCGATGCTCTTTATGGACGGCCGTGTTGTTCGCCTACATGTTGGTGGGAATCTATGGATAAGATCTTGCTTGGACCCGATATGATTAGAGAGAATTCAGAAAAGATCGATTTGATTCGAAGGAGGATGAAGACGGTGCAAGATAGGAAGAAATCTTAAGCAGACAAGAGGAGGACATATCTTGAGTTTGATATTGGGGACATGGTCTTTATCAAGGTGTCTCCATTATGGAATATTGTTTGCTTTGGGTCCGTTGGGAAATTAGCACCAAGGTTCGTAGGGTCGTTTCCTAATAAGGAGAGGATTGGACAGATGGCGTACAGAGTGGAGTTTCCCGAGAGACTTAGTGGTGTACACGACGTATTCCATGTATCACATTTGAGGAAGTGCTTGCATGAGACTGCGGAAGTGGTAGAGCCGAGCTTGCTTAGAGAGGTAGAGATAGAGCATGATGCGATGATTCAACGAGCTCCTACGTGCATTCTTGGGTTTGAGATTAAGAAGTTGAGGAATCGAGAGGTCAGGCTAGTCAAAGTGCAACGGGTAGATGATGAGAGCGATGCTACTTGGGAGACGGAAGAGAAGACATGTTCATTGTACATTTTTCTTTTTGAGGGCATGTCTTTTAATTTCTCCTTTATCGCTTAGCTTGTACTCGTTTTATCTTTAGTATGTCCTCTCACTAGTATTTTTGACATTTAGATAGGGTAGTCCTATGGTTGAAACATGTGTTTGAGACATGTTATATATGGTGGATGCATGTGGATGCAAGTGTTTTCCAGTGGTTGCTCATGGATGCATATACACACACTTTAGGCACTAGATCGGCTCAATCACCTTCATGTTGCATATAAATGTGTGTGCATATTTTTATGGATGTATAATGGTTGTGTTATCATATGGATGATGCATTTTGATGAAAGGTTGTACACACATGTAGAAATAATATCTATCGATAGGATTCGTTCGCACACATAATGGACACATGGCACTATCATGATTTGCATCAAGGAGGTCAACTGAATCAGTAGACCGCCTGATTTTGCATTAGATAAGGTATATATACACACACTCCTTGCATATGTTCATACATCATTAGAAATTTTGTAAGGACAATGGATGCCGGTGTTTGATGGTTGAGTAGATGGATGATTGGATGTTAGGATATGCATTCTCCTTGTAATGACCCGCATTGGCAGAGGTATTATAATTAATTTATTTAATTATTTAAAAGGTAATTAAAAGAATTTATTGGTCGAGGAATTAAATAATGGTGAATATTTAATTTAAAATAATAAATTAAATAATATATTTAATTCTGAAATAATCAAAATTGGCTGAAATGGCAATATGGTGTGAACTGGATCATCTGTAATATATAATTCAGTTTAGAATTGAATTCGAATGACGAATATATTCAATCGACGACAGTTTGAACGTATAATTATAATACAATTAAAATAGAGCTTGAAATGGCGCTGCAGTTCGTAAATTGGCGATTCGAACTTCAAATGAATGTACAGGGTTCGTTTTAAGCCGGATTTCGGTGAAACAAGAAACGTGTGGAGCTGGTGGAGTATATCTTTCTAGTGGAAGAGAAAAATCGGGATTTCATCGTGTAGATTTTGATGTACGTCCAAATCAAATTTTCAAAAAAGTCGCTGTGGAATTTCCTTTATAATTTGCAACGCTTTATTTACGTTATAAAAGGATTTTCGATATAAACTGAATATCGATAAATCTAAAATTTGAAATATCAAACTGTAAATTCTGATATGATATTCTGGAGCTGTACGATATCATATGTGAAGATATACGATAATATAAATTTATTTATATTTAATTTAATAATATTTAAATATATTTATATATTTAAATGGGTCATCCAGAGCTTTAAAAATAGCCACTTTTGCAAACGAAGTTGGAATTCGACGAAACCAGTTTTGTTGGGTCCGCGATGTCAAATTATTGCTAGATGTCAGTTTCCGTGATTTTTAGAGTCACTGTGTGGCCGTACGGATTTTTAGAGTGAAAAACAGTCAGTATTTTGACAGTTAAAAATACTCTGTGTAAGCATACGAAGTCGGAATTTGACGAAACCAGTTTCGTTGGGACCGTAATGTCGAACTCTAGCAGTATGTCCGGTTTCGTGATTTTTGGGTATCGTGTGTGATCACACGAATTTTTAGAAAGCAAAACGAGGATTTAAAAAGAGAATATGCTTAGAATATTCTTTTTATAAAATACCTAGATATTTTCTTTCTCCTATAAATACACCCCAAAATCTCTTCTAAACCTAATCTCAAACCCAGTTTTGCGCCGTCAGTTTTAGAATCCTCAAAACAAAGAAATTGAGAGCTTTAGAAATCAAGAACAATTCAAAGAAAAATCAATAAATCCCAAATCAAACATGTATTGGATTAGCGAAGCTAGTGCTTCAATTCCGTGTAGTTATTGCTAGGCGCGATCGGATGTTGGGAGGGTCGATATCAGCACAACAAACTAGGGCTTGACCGTTCGAAGAGGGTGGTCTTCGAGCTCCGAAACAAATGACACCAGTGGACTTACGATGAGGCTTAGCATCACTCATGAGTTTCTGGAACTGATCGGTGGAATTTGAAGTCGAGGGCTGGACGTCGGTTCTGGCGTATGGGTGCGAGTTGGGTGCAAGGCAGATGAGGAGAAGGAGCTCGATGAGAGGAGTGGTTCGGTTGTGGTAGTTTGTGATTTCATGGAGTGTAGATGGTACGGTATGGGGTGGAAGTTGTGAAAATGGCAGTCGATGTGGTATACTGGAGCGGTAATGAATTGAGGGAGAAAGTAAAGAGAAGAAAGGAGCGGGCCATGGGAAATAGAAGTGGATGTTGGGCCGGGAAGTTAAGTTAAAGCCCATCTCTACTTATAAATCATGTTTTATTTTAAATTAAATGAGTATTAACTTCGTAATCGAATATCTCGGTCATATGAAATCAGAATCACGAACCTCAGTCACGTTGGGACCGTATGGACGACAGCTTCACAATGAAGCTGATTGGAAGTGAATCCGAGCTCGTTACAATTTATGGAGAAATAAATTGTCCGTCGCAGTCAAATAAAGCAAACCGTTATTTAACGATTAACGCGCCAATGTGAGTAAATCTCACTAACTCTAAACAGTTTATAATTTCATGTTGTATTTTTAGAACTGTTAGAAATTGTCTGATTTACTATGTGTTGACTATTTGATTGAACTGCTAGTCAGTTAGTTGAATTTCTATATTGATTCTGTTTAACAGAATATATCATATGGAACTGAAAGTGATGTTATCTATATTGTCTAACATCTGTGATGCAGGGAAACAGGTTGGAGGAATCCAACTGGATTCCTCAACAGATATTTTACTGTGATTTTTATATTGTGATATATAATGTGATATATAATCTGTTGTTTATTATATGTGTATGGACGATATTGAACATCGTGATTTGATATGATTGAATACCATAACATATCGAAATGTTGGAAAAGGGGATTTCCAAAGTGATATTGAAAATAGAATATTTATAAAATGGGATATTTATAAATAAGAGATATTTATAAAGTGGAATATTTATAAATAAGAAATGTTTATAAATTGGAATATTTATAAATAGGAGATACATAGAAAAAGAAAATAATTTCAAAACATTTTCTTTTGAGTAGAAAGGCCTGTGTGGCAGGTTTGGGGATTTTCCCGATGCTCCCGTTACAAAGGAGGTTATGGCGAATTTTTCAGAGAATTTAAGGAGTTAGAATATTTCAAAAATAAATTTGAATAGGAAATATTTATAAACCATTTACAAATAGAATTGAAAAGGAAACGTTATAAAAAGGAAATCATTTGTAAAGTGAAGAACCGTTATTAAAAGTAAATCTTTATAAATGAATAAACGTTGTTAAAAAGGAAATCCTTTTAAATGGATAAAGGTAATTAGAAAGTAAGTTAATTGAATATGGTATTTGAAAGTAAGTTAATCGAATATGGTATTCGAAAGTTAGTTAGTCGAATATGGTATTCGAAAGTAAGTTAATCGAATATCGTATTCGAAAGTTAGTTAATCGAATACGGTATTCGAAAGTAAGTTAATCGAATCTGGTATTCGAAAGTTAGTTAATCGAATATGTTATTCGAAAGGGGGTTAGTCGAGTTAGAGTTAACCAGTTAGATTAACCAGTTAGAGTTAATCAGTTAGAGTTAACCAATTAGAGCTAATCAGTTAGAGTTAATCAAATAAGTGTTAATCCAAATGAGTTGCCATTTCGTACGACTGCTAGCGTAATTCGCAGGGCTGCAGATAGCCTAAGGCGGTCGGATGTTTCCTGAGGGAATCAGGCGTAACCATTGTGATCGCTGCGATCTAGAGTCAAGCGAATGGAGTTAAATAGAGTTATCGAATATTAGTTATTCGAATAGAGTTAAACGGAGTTAAATAGAGTTATCGAATATTAGTTATTCGAATAGAGTTAAACGGAGTTAAATAGAGTTAATCGAATTAGTTATTCGAATAGAGTTAAATAAATAAGAGTGATTCGAATTAGTTATTCGAATAGAGTTAAACACAAAGGAGTTATCGATTAGTTAAATCGAAAGGAGTTATCGATTAGTTAAATCGAAAGGAGTTATCGAATTTAGTTATTCGAAGAGGAGTTATCGATCTGTTAAATCGAAAGGGAAGATTATCGGATATCGTTTATTCGAGAGGAGATTATCGAATATAGTTATTCGAAGGAGTTATCGATTATTAGTTAATCGAAGTGAGTTATAGAATATTAGTTAAATCGAAGGAGTTATCGAATATAGTTTATTCGATGGAGTTAATCGATTAGAGTTAAATCAAAGGAGTTAATCGAATATAGTTTATTCGAATAGAGTTAGAGGAGTTATCGAATATAGTTTATTCGACAGGAGTTAAGTGAATGGGGTTAATCAAATAGAGTTAATCAAATAGAGTAAATCAAATAGAGTTAACCCAATAGGGTCAGTCCAATAGAGTTAATTGAAAAGAGTTAATCGAATATAATTATTCAAAGGAAGGTTAAGTAAGGAAGTTAATTAAAGAAATATAAAGTGAACTTTGCCTATTTCAAGGTTAGAAGTGTTGTTCAGTTAAGGTCTGAGAGGTAGTTCTACCCCAACTTGATTGGCTTCGTTTTTAACTGAGGAATGGTTAAGGTTCGGCAGAAAAGGATGGTAAAGTGAATTTAGTAATTAAAGAAAATGGTTGAATTGGCATAGCGATGTTTTATCTAAACATCTGTTTAATCCAAAAGTAGAAGTTTTGGAAATGTTTTCCAAACAAGAATCAGAGATGTTTCCTAATACAAAAACAAGGAATGGAAATGTTTTCCAGTGGTAATAACGTATATTTTCTAAATATAGAAAATAGCAAATGTTGAATATAGGGAAACAAGAGATGTAAAATGAACTAAAGAGATAAATGTTAAATGATGTTTGTTCGATATAATTTCCATCTGGAAATAGTATCGTTGTTTACACACTTGTTTTTCTTTGATAGTTAACTCACAGACTATCGAAGTTTTGACCATTTTAACGTTGTTAATATGGAGAGACTGGTTGGACTATTATCCAAAGAACCACTCTGTATTGGCATAAGCGTTGCGAATCATATATGCCAAAGATAATTGAAGACGGAGTAAAGTGGAAGGGCTGCTGTATAAGTCTTAGATAACAGTGACTAAGATGGATATACTGAGTAGTGCCTTCGGTTTGTCCAGTCCCAGGACAACTTGTATGGACGAAGGTCTGATAGAGTATATCCAATGGATCGCGTAAGTTGATCTGTTCAAACGTATATACGTTGGTGGGGGAGGAATTCGTTTCTCTTAGCTGTATACCCGTGTTATTTTTGGATAAGTCAATTTGTGATTTGGCGGGTATGACGATGTGACATTCTAAGTGAATGAGGATGACTTGTGTGGATGAATGTCTGACAGAGTATTTCCAGAAAGGTCACGTACTTTGATTTCTTCAATCGTACCAAGAGTGGAAGTGGAGAAGGATACTTCTTTAGCTAACACGTAATGTACTGTTGTAGACGTCAATTAGTGATTTTCGATGGATCTGACAATGTGGCATTCGAAGTGAATCTGATGTAATGATAAAGCGTAGCTTCTAGCCTCATCAACCGGTAAATGACAGAAATCGGGCAGGCAGCATGGCTAAGTCGGTTGCACTGAAGTAGGGTGTATAATCACCTATCTAGAGAATATTCATTTGTTTCTTAAATCTATCAATGCTGTCCCATATATATACGGGAACGGTTGCTGATCCCAACCGTTGGTGATGTACATTCGATACACTCAAGCGAAATGAGTGGTCGGTCATGTGTGGCTGAGTTACAAGATGTTCTTGTTGAACTCCAGTGTATCGTTCCTAGAGTACACTGATCAGAGGTGGTTCCATACCTTGTCATAGTTGGAAATCCATTATCCAATACGTGCTTGCGATTTTGATTGTATACTATATATGTAGAACGTGAGATGAAAGCGTTTCTGCTAGTTGATATCTATTTGTACATAGACATTATTATAATATCAAAAGGTTTTTGATATAAAGATATTTTGGATTCTCATAAGGGAAAAACCCATTCCGTTCTGCGGCGTGGTCTTATGAGATATCGTTTACTTGTTCATATACCTTTTTAAACTGTTTTACTCACACCAGTCCCATGACTGACCCGGAGTTTATTTTGTTGTGTCCCCCTAAATTCTTGGGTGCCTAAATTTGTATGGGCAGTCAAGTAGTCGGGTTTTACAGATATACTTGGAGAGCTTGGAGCAGGAGGCTTCAGGATCATATAGCTATAGTTTATTTCCGCTGTGTTGTAAGTGATGTACTCTGATAAGTGCTATTGTATACATAACTGTTATATTTCAAAGTTATGTTATATATTATATGTTATTCATTCCGCTGTGAGGTTCGTGTTACTCTGATGTTGTGTTCTTCTTCTTCTATTCTAAGTTTCTATCTTATCTATCCTCACCCTCTAATTTCTTTCATTAATTACCAGGATTTTTCGATGTTTTGGTTATCGACATCGAGCTTATGTCGATAACCAAAGTCGCCGAAAATCCGGGTCGTTACACTCCTTAACTTGGAGATTTCGGGGGCGAAATCCTTTAAGGAGGGAAGAATGTAACACCCCATAATTTTAATATTAATGTTCACAAATTAAATAATAATTAATCTCAGATGTGAGAATTAAGGGAAATTGCGTTCGTCTCGGAATTCTGCTTGAGATAGAGTCCGAGTTTGCGTAAAACGGACACCGTATGAAGGAGATATGGACGAACGAAGTTAGGCGGAAAAACCAGAAGAAGAAGAAAAAAATATAAATGCACTGGCGCACTTGGGAAGTGCGCCAGTACAAAAATACACTGGCGCACTTCCCAAGTGCGCCCAGGCCGAGCAGAAAGCCTGCACAGCTTTATGGTGTGATCTGATCCATACTGTGAATCATTGCTGAGTCCTTTCTAACTCCTTGCTGAGTCATTAGGGCTGAGGTGTGACCCTATCCTAACTGAATGGTTTTGATTAACCCTAAGATCATCCGACGGCTATAATTAAATTGAAATTCTATATAAACATGTGTAGACTGAAACCCTAAAATCAAATAAAAATTGGATCTATGGCCGTCATGCTATCATCTTGCAACCTAGAGTAGCCGCCACCATTTAGGAGGAAGAAAAGCTAATCAACTCAATTCTATTCAACTCTAATCTAAACAACAACGAATTTGTCTTCTTCAAAGGCGAGCTAAATCAATTTCAGAACTCAGATTCCAGAACTCAAGACCTTCTTTGAGTTGTGAGTTCGATTTCTTTAATAAGATAATTAACAATTTAATTAGGTTGAGTTATGATTTGGGTTATACGGTTATATTGTGAATCATTGACCGTTATGTTATTATCTATGTTGTAAATTTATGATGTTATTATCTATGTTGTAAAGCTGTGATGTTATTATCTATGTTGTAAATCTAAGTTAGTTATTGGCTTATGTACAATCAATTCATAATGATGCTTCATATGCTAGTTTGGTTATGTTTGTGGAACTAATTCATATGTTAAATCATATGTATGTATGCAAGTTTAGATGTTAATTTAGATATGAATCATATGCAAGTTGGTGAGAATCATATACAATCTTACATGTTTCATGACATCTATTTTATGTGTAAATTGGATCTAAAGTTAGGCTATGACATGTGTGAGTTAGATGCAAGTTTACATCATAGTTTATGTTGTATAAATCACATATGCAAGTATATATATGTTAAAATATGAATCATGTAATGTAAGTTTGTGACTATTGTCTATGCAAGTTTACACCTTATGACTAGATTTATGGCATCCATAGTTTGTGCAAGTTTGTAACTGTGGCCTTTGCAAGTTTTAGATGAAAAACCTTATTCACACATGCAAGTTCACCCCTTATGTTTAGATCTAGTTTTCATTCTATGCATGTTGTGATGTTTTCTCTTTATTCCATTAGTTAGACTATTCGAGTCTAATGTATATTTCATGTTAAACGAACGAACGTACAACGTGGGGCAATGGGATAACATTAAAAGATTTGATATTGGGAATTGGCATAAATGCCTTAAATGTTATGTTAATTGGTATAATTTTATATACCATAAATAGATGGACATAATTAAGGTGTTAATTATGGACATAGTTAAATTTGTAATTGATTGACAATTTGAATAGGGAAATTAATTCAAATTGGGGATAATTAATTATGTGTAATTAATCGCATAAGACACGAGGTTAGACTCTTTTGTGGTGTAAGACTGCCGGGACCCCCCCGGCAAATCCAGCAGCCACAAATGCTAGTCTAACATGAGAGTTCAAGGGCTTGAATTAAATGCGTAACAATTGTAAAGACACAAGGTTAGGCTCATTTGTGGTGTAAGACTGCCCGGACCCGCTCGGCAGATCCAGCTGCCACAAATGCCAGTCTAATGTGGGAGGTCTTTACAAGGTTACAGTCTTAATGAATTAAGAAACACTTAACCAGATAAACATGTGGTGGGACATGGGGGTTAAGTGGGTGCCTTGGGTGGCTTGTGAAATATGATTAGAAACACTTAACCAAAATTGAAACATGTAAGCGGACATGAATAAGAAGAGGGTTAAGTGGGATGTACTAGAGGGGACCAAGCTTAGGTGGATGGCTTGTGTCAAGTAATTGGGGCCCGTTTCAACCAGTAACTCATAACTATCTTTGTGGGCTCGACCCAAGTCTAGGACGGGACACGCATACTGGGCTTGATTGTAAGAGGCCAAAACGGGTTAGCGATGGCAATGCAGGTCCAACGGGGTCATGTGCGTGTGTGGGCCCAGGCTGGTAGGTAAGACGTTGTTGCATCGTTAGATATAAGCCGTGCATTCTTGATTGTATCAGGTTGCCACTTTGGGGAGTTATACACCCCATTGTGGGGCCAGCACGGGTATCTGCGAGTTAGGGAGCAGATCGAATGGGGGTAGTGGGTACACCTAGTGGAGATAGGGGCAGACGGCACCTATGGAGGTAGCTAGGGATACATGAAACCACCATTAGCAGTATTAAGTTCTGTAGGCGGGATCAACCTTTAGGGTGACTAGTAGTGGTGAAGTATAGTAATTATCCTATAGTGATTAGGGGAGCCTTTCACGTTATCTTTGTTCATCTTATCTCTTTGTTTGCTCTGCCATACCCATTTGTTCACAGCCATTTCCTTATTTTCCAGCTTATGCCTTAGCCTAGTTATTTCGATAATTATATTGTTAAAGTTATCACACTCGCCGGGCTTTATGTCTGATCCCCTTTTCTTTCCACCTCTTCTCTTCCTTCCCCCAAGGTTTGCAAGGAGGGAATACTATAGCTTAGTGCCGATTTCTTTCAGTTGCTTGAAGAGAGTAGATGTATCGCTTGGGATTCTCTCATCTTTATGGCTTTGCTTATGCTCAGTGGGGATTTATGGGTTTATGTTATTTAATTATTTGCTTCTTTATGTACTTTGAAGTTTTTGGAAAAGACTATTGATCCTGATGTAATGGTTTTGGAGACTACTTATGTAAACTCATTTTTAAGTTATGATGCTATGAAATAAGTTTTAACTTCCTCTGTGTTGTTTTATTTATTTATTCTTATAATTTATCTGTTCTATACAACAATAACGCTTCATGGACATTGATGCATTCCCTTTATGAGTGACATTAATGGACATGGGGTGTTACAGGAATGGTGTGGCCAATTGTAATAACCCGGAAATTCAGAACCAGTTTAAAATTTTTATTTTGGCAATTTTAATGAATTTTGAACATTTAAAATAGATTATTTTAAATAGTATCGACGAGAAATTTATTTTGAATATAATTCGAACGTATATATTATATACGTCGTCGTTAGAATATAAATATTTATATATAATTATAAATAGAATTGAAAATGGCGCGGTAGTTCGATAATTCGATTTCAAACTTCAACTGAATGTACCGGGTGCAAAACAAACCGGATTTTAGTGAAACCAAAAATAATGGAATCTAATTGGGAATATCTTTCCAACGAATCCGAAAAATTGAAATTTCATAGCAGGAATCAAAAGATATGTCCAGTTGAAAATTCTGAATAGTCGCTATGGAATTCAGGCCCTTAAAAATGGGAATTTTGCAAACGACCTCGGATTTCGACGAAACCACTTTTGTTGGATCCGTGATGTCAAGTTATTGCTAGATTCCAATTTTAATAATTTTTCGAATCAATATGTGAGCGTGGCAAAGGAAAACGTGTTGACCAGTTTCAGTTAATTTTAATCGACTGGAAAATGGCCATTTTTCCAACGGTCTCAGAATTTGACGAAACTAGTTTTGTTAGGACCGTATCGTCAATACGAAGCTAGAAAATATTTTTCTGGAATTTTTCTAGTTAATATGTGACCCCGGTAAATTGAAATGCGCGTTCAAACTCAATATATAGAGTTATTTGTTGATTTTAACAGAAACTGATTATAACGATCGAATCAGCCTACGATACATATCCCATTGTGTTCGGAATGGGGGTAAAACGCTATGGACGACAGGTGGTGGGCCTCGTTTTGAGGTTGAAAATAAAAGTAACTTTTTGATGGAAATTTAATATAATATAAAATATATATATTTCCCCTTTTTACCCGTTCCCCCCATTTCATTTCTTCTTTCAGAAAATCAAAATCAAAAAAAAAATTAGAAAGAGGAAGACGGGGGGGTGGGGGGGAGAACTCGTCGCCGCCCCCCCTGGTCGATCGCCGCCGCCGCCTCAAAGGTGGGGCGCCACCTCCGAAACCCCCCTTCCTCGATCGACGCGTCGAAGCCCCCATCCTCTGCCTCGCGCCGACACCCCCCCTCATCCACAGACGAACGCAGCACCCCCCTTCCTCGAGTCGAGCTCCACCAACGCCATTTTCCCCCATTCGCTGTAAGTGTTTAATTTGTTTTTTTTCTTTCTTTTTCTGATTTAAGGTATAAGGAAAAGGTATTTTTTATTTATTTTTAAATTCAGTTTTTATAAAGTATGAAATTTATTTTCAGTTTTAAAGTAATAAAAATCTGATTTTTATGAAGAGTAAAGATTTGATTTTTATTTAGTAAAGTATGATTTCTTTGCATTGAAAAATATGATTTTTATATAATAAGAGATAATAAAAATATAATCTTTTATATGGTAGAAGTATAAAAATATAATTTTTATTTAGGTAAGATAGTAAAAATATCACCTTTATATATGTAGTGAAATAAAAATTAAATCTTTATATTTGAAAAGGCGAAATCTTTATGTAGAGGAAAGCGTGTAAAAATAGAATTTTTATCTATATAGTAGTAGTATAAAAAAATGTGATTTTTATATATTGAATAGCGAAGTAAAAATTCGATTTTTATATATTGAATAGCGAAGTAAAAATTCGATTTTTATATATTGAATAGCGAAGTAAAAATTCGATTTTTATATATTGAATAGCGAAGTAAAAATTCGATTTTTATATATTGAATAGCGAAGTAAAAATTCGATTTTTATATAAGTAGTGGCTACGGGCAACGAAGAAGACAAGAATGCGAGAACGTTGGAGATTTCGATAAATGAGGAGTCGTGGAATTGGGATAGCTATTGGTGAGAATTTCTCACATTTCAATTTCATTTTCTAGTTATATATATATATATACTAGGATGCAGACGGTGTTTAGTAGCACCCGACACAATCGTCCACAGACCATGGACTTGTTTGTTTGGTTGTGTAGTTGGTTAGATTATTTGGTTTGAATTGAATTGTTTGGTGAAATGGAATGGATTTGATTGATGTGTGAATGGCGTGGGCCTTCACTAGACCGGGGATAAGGCTAGGCCTCGTCCCGTTTCTAGTATCGTGCCGTTATGCCGCCGAAATTTTCTAAAATATGTTAGAGAAATAAAAATATCATTTTATTGAATAAATGAACCGAATAGAATATTCATAGTTTGAATAAAATATTTTGGTCGTTAAAAATATAATTTTTAACGTGAAAGTGAATAAATAAATATTTATAAACAAATCGGCCGATTTGTTTATATACACTGATTTGACTGATATTGATTGGGTCGATAAATTTTACACATCGCCCAACTGCACAAATAAAATCTGTGTTTGATTGTTTGAAACCCCACAAGGGTATTGTAACAACCCGCAAATTCTAGGCCAGTTTAAAATTTTTATTTTGGCAATTTTAGCGAATTTTGAATATTTAAAATAGATTATTTTAAATAATATCGACGTGAAATTTATTTTGAATAGAATTCGACGTATATATTTATATACGTCGTCGTTAGAATATAAATATTTATATATAATTATAAATAGAATTGAAAATGGCGCGGTAGTTCGAAAATTCGATTTCTAATTTCAAATGAATATACAGAATTCAATATAAGTCAGAATTGAACGAAACAAGAAATATTTGAATCTGAATAACTATATCTTTGTAACGAAGTTAACAAACTGAGATTTCATTTTAGAAATGATAAGATATGTCCAGTTTAAAATTAGAAATAGTCGCTGTGGAATTTATATATATTTTTATATATATAAGGCCCTTAAAAATAGCAATTTTGCAAACGACCTCGGATTTCGACGAAACCACTTTTGTTGGGTCCGCAGTGTAAAGTTATTGCTAGATTTCAAATTTCATAATTTTTCGAATCAATATGTGAGCGTGGAAAAGGAAAACGTGTTTTGACCATTTCAGTTGATTTTAATCGACTGGGAATTGGCCATTTTTCATACGATCTCAGAATTCGACGAAACTAGTTTTGTTAGGACCGTATCGTCAATACGAAGCTAGAAAATATTTTTCTAAAATTTTTAGAGTTCGTATGGGGCCCCGGTAATTTGAAATGTACGTTTAAAATTCAATATAGTGACTTAAATGTAAATTTAACGGAAACTGATTGAAACGATCGAATCAGCTCACGATACATATCCCATTGTGTTCGGAATGGGGGTAAAACGCTAGGGACGACAGTCGTTGGGCCTCGATAGGTGTTCGAATTAAAAGTCAACTTAGGAGAGAGAAATTAAATAAAAATTAAATTAAAAAAAAAATAAAATAAAATAATATTCCCTCCCCTTTATTGGTTCTGGCCCCCCCTAAATTACTAAACAGATCGATTATAAAAAAAAAAAAATGGCAGACCGCCGCCCATCGCCCATCCCCCACCGTCGGTCGGCCACCAGCCTCCGCCCCTCCCCAGATGCATTGTTGTGATATACAATGAAATGTTCTTCAGTATGTGTTCTGTTGTGGCTTGTTCTCGAACTATCCGACGCTTTCCTTTACGGGGAAGTTACGGGTCGTTTCAGTTGGTATCAGAGCTTTGGTTTACAGAGCACGAGAACAAGACACATTAGAACCATACGAAAGAATTCATCAGATATTGGATTAGTAATATCCAATTAGAATGACTCGTTAGAGATAGGATCAGTAGTATCCTAGAACGAGTGTGAAGAGTATATTTTTGAAAATGAAAACAAATTTTGTTTTGAAAATTTAAATCAACTATTCGTATTTGATTATCTATTTATATTGATGTGGACAATCCAGTATATATAGATTTTGCGTATACGTCTGATCCGCGTGTATTCGAAATTTTAATATACTGGATAGATATAGAATTACACTCTAATCGCCCGGAGAGGATTTTGATGATGGAGCTCCATCATTAGAATTTATGTTCGAGTGACGAAAGTGGGCTTTCTATATATTTCCTATTGACTGGTGTGAGAACCAAAATTAGATAGAACACCTGGTTGTGAATGGGCATCAAAAACAAGATTTTCAGTATATGTATCAAAATTATGAATTTGAAAACTCTAATTCACTAATTGATTGATGTTTGAGTTGTTTGTTTATTTGTTTGATAATTTTGAACCATTAGCCTAATTGAATCGAATATTGAACTGTATTGAAATTTGGTCGCATTTGCTTGCATATATGTACTTACCTTGAACAGGTCATAGCAAGGAGGCTAGAGCCGGAGAATAAAATTTGTTTGCCCGACAAATAGGTACATGTTTACTACATAATTTCCTGTTTTGTTTGGGTGATGATGATTTTGTGAGCCTATTGGCTAGCCGCTTGGCTTTTTCTTTTTCTTTTTGAGATCTGAAGGACCGGGGAAGCTATTTGAAATTCCCCGATGCTCCCGGTGCAGGGGAGGTTATGGCGAAATTTTTCAGAAATTTAGGGTGTTAGCCAAATTTTTGAAATTTTGAAAATTCTCAGAAACTAAAAAGTTGGAGAATGGAAGCCTGACCGATCGTAGAGTTGATTAATCAAACCACTTTCGACTTTGTTCCTTTTCGGGGACGAAAAGTTTTAAGTGGGGGAGATTGTAACAACCCGCAAATTCTGGGCCAGTTTAAAATTTTTATTTTGGTAATTTTAGCGAATTTTGAATATTTAAAATAGATTATTTTAAATAATATCGACGTGAAATTTATTTTGAATAGAATTCGACGTATATATTTATATACGTCGTCGTTAGAATATAAATATTTATATATAATTATAAATAGAATTGAAAATGGCGCGGTAGTTCGAAAATTCGATTTCTAATTTCAAATGAATATACAGAATTCAATATAAGTCAGAATTGAACGAAACAAGAAATATTTGAATCTGAATAACTATATCTTTGTAACGAAGTTAACAAACTGAGATTTCATTTTAGAAATGATAAGATATGTCCAGTTTAAAATTAGAAATAGTCGCTGTGGAATTTATATATATTTTTATATATATAAGGCCCTTAAAAATAGCAATTTTGCAAACGACCTCGGATTTCGACGAAACCACTTTTGTTGGGTCCGCAGTGTAAAGTTATTGCTAGATTTCAAATTTCATAATTTTTCGAATCAATATGTGAGCGTGGAAAAGGAAAACGTGTTTTGACCATTTCAGTTGATTTTAATCGACTGGGAATTGGCCATTTTTCATACGATCTCAGAATTCGACGAAACTAGTTTTGTTAGGACCGTATCGTCAATACGAAGCTAGAAAATATTTTTCTAAAATTTTTAGAGTTCGTATGGGGCCCCGGTAATTTGAAATGTACGTTTAAAATTCAATATAGTGACTTAAATGTAAATTTAACGGAAACTGATTGAAACGATCGAATCAGCTCACGATACATATCCCATTGTGTTCGGAATGGGGGTAAAACGCTAGGGACGACAGTCGTTGGGCCTCGATAGGTGTTCGAATTAAAAGTCAACTTAGGAGAGAGAAATTAAATAAAAATTAAATTAAAAAAAATAAAATAAAATAATATTCCCTCCCCTTTATTGGTTCTGGCCCCCCCTAAATTACTAAACAGATCGATTATAAAAAAAAAAAAATGGCAGACCGCCGCCCATCGCCCATCCCCCACCGTCGGTCGGCCACCAGCCTCCGCCCCTCCCCAGATGCATTGTTGTGATATACAATGAAATGTTCTTCAGTATGTGTTCTGTTGTGGCTTGTTCTCGAACCATCCGACGCTTTCCTTTACGGGGAAGTTACGGGTCGTTTCAGGTATTGGGATAAAATACGGTATACACTAATCCCAATAATTAGTTGTATGTCGATCGATTGATTGACAGGCTGTTATAAGCGTTAGATATCTATATTTGATGCTTATACAGTGCAGTGCATTTTGGATGATGGTTGATTATTTATCGTTGCTATTATATACATTTGTTGTATGGAATCCATATAATTAACTTTATATGGTAATTGATTGGGCCTCATTCCAATCGAGAAAATAAAGAATATTATAAAGTAAAGGTTCATGTGTTGACCGTACTCATCCGTTGAGATTAGTCATGTGTTGAACGAAATATTTTAATAATAAAATTTACATCTTTATCAATATAAAATAAAGGTTCATGTGTTGACAGTACTCATCCGTTGAGATTAGTCATGTGTTGAACGAAATATTTTGATAATAGAAATATTTGAAATAGAAATATTTGAAATAGAAATATTTTGATAATAGAAATATTTGAAATAGAAATATTTTGATAATAAGAAATATTTGAAATAGAATATTTGAAAATAGAAATATATGAAGCCGTGTTGATTAGATTGACGCCATTTTGAAGTGAACGATATTTATATCGATTTCATTCATTTTAAAATGAATATTGAAATGTGATTTCGAAATCGAATATTTTGAAATGAAATTTGAATCGAATTGAATATAAAACCAATTTGAATTGAATTAGATAGAAAACCAATTTGAATTAAATCGAATAGAAAACCAATTTGAATTGAATCGAATAGAAAACGAATTCGAATTGAATTGAAAAGAAAAAAATTCGAACTGAATTGAATAGAAAACGAATTTGATTTGAATAGAAAACCAATTTGAATTGAATTGAATAGAACACGAATTCGAATTGAATTGAAAAGAAAACGAATTCGAATTGAATTGAAAAGAAAATGAATTCAAACTGAATTGAATAGAAAACCAATTTGAATTGAATCGAATAGAAAACGAATTCGAATTGAATTGAAAAGAAAACGAAATCGAACTGAATTGAATAGAAAATGAATTTGATTTGAATAGAAAAGCAATTTGAATTGAATTGAATAGAAAACGAATTCGAATTAAATTGAATTGAAAACGAATTGAAATAGAAGTAAAATCAATTTGAAATGAATTCAAATTGAATTGAAATTTGAATTGAATAGAAATGAATTTTAAAACGAATTTATAAGGAAAAATTTAATTTTGATTTGAATTGAAATGGAAGTTGAAAATGTATTTGAAACGAATTCAAAACTATTTATATGATTCGTTTTAAATAGAAATCGATGAAATATTTATTATATATATAATAAAATGGCCTGAATAGAACGCGCCGCGCCGCGGCAGTTCGTGAATTTCGACCATTTATTTCAAACGGACATTACAGGAGATCCAACCGTCGAATTCTCCTAAAACCGGAACCGTTGGGTTCGTATCGAAAAGAGCTTTCTAACGAATATTAGAAATTTGAAATCTAACGGTTGGATTTGGAGATACGTCCAAATCAAATTCAGAAAAGGTCGCTGTAAGTGCAGTTCGATGGCCGTTGTTGAAAATCGACTGTACGTGCCTTGATAAAATTATTAAAAATATTCATAATTTGGGTAAAATCATAAGAAATGATTTGGGAAAAATTGGGATGAAAAACTCCATATTTGAAAAGATAAAAATAGATTTTTATCGAAATGAACTAGTTTTGAAATAAACTTAAACCCGTTTATTTTTAAATAAATAAATTGGATTTGAAACAGGTTTTAAATAGAATTGATTTGCGGGTTTATCGTGAACTGCGTTTTAAATGACATTAGTTCTTTAACCCAGTAAAAGGAGTTTTAATGAATCTGCAATTAGATTGAAATGTGAATTGATAATTTAAATTATCAAATTTGGCGAATGAGCGAGAATGGAGTATTACCAGTTTTGCTCCAAAGCGATAGTTAAATCTTTAATTAGATTTGAACGTGAAATGGTAATTAATTTTACCGATAACACCGTGGTATTAGATATGGAGTATTACCAGTTTTTCTTCATGGGGTGAATAGGTTGGGATTGGGAAATAAAATAAATAATTACTTCGGTACGGTTCGCTAATCTCGACTAGTTTGAAAAACCAAAAGCTGGTTTGAAATGATATCCAAAGGAAGATTAAAGGATAAATTTTAAAGAATTTATCTTGGATAAAATTAATGGGAACCTTTCCCTAAGAATTGAAATTTAGAAACTAGCTGTAGGTTAGTTAAGAAGAATGGTTTCCTGGGTATTGATCTGATGTTGGTTTCGGCCTTCGGGGTTAATATTTGGGGAATTGCTCTCTTACTGATTTACGGTTAGTGACTAATGAATTGGAATGAGGCGTATGTTGTGTTTGTGTAACATTTGTTTTTAATATACGCGGGTTGTTCGGAAAGGCCGGGTTTATACCCATTCTGAATAACCGATTCGACGATATGTCGAAGATGAAGACGGTGGTTGAAGACCGGAAGTCTTCACATCGTTTGGATAATTACTGACGATCCTGATTGGGCTGTACACCCAAGAGGATGGAAACAGTTGGTGGTCGTCCAGACGTACTTGGAGATTGATGGATATGCGAGGAAAGTGCCTCCGGTTTCGTTCAGACCCAGAACGAACTTGTAAATGGATTGTGTGTCTGACATTGGATTTTATTCTGTGTTGATTGATTTCTGTTAAATATATATCTGTTTCGCGGTGGAGAATTTATTCTCTTGCTTAACGCCCTTCTTTGAGACGTACGAGCTTAGAGGTTATATATCAATAGATATCAATCGCATGGCATGAATTGCCTGTGTGGCATGCTGAGTTGCATGGATCAATGCTTCTGTTGAAAAGCAAAGTCTTGTGGTTGATGATCAAAGCACGGCCTACGTGGCAGCTTTGTGTATAACGTGAATTCGTGAGCCTCACATCTCGGTATGAGTTAAAAACGGGATACAGACCGCTAGGAGAGCACGACGTTTCTATCTAGCTTTGGTGGTGTCAGTGACTTACCAGCCCTGACATTTATATACTTTTCACCTATGTGGTTGTTGGATGCGACGCGCCTCGATTATAGGTCTGTAAGGACCGGGAAACGTGGATTCAGGCATAACTAATCCTCTAACGTAAGTGAGGACCGGCCCAGCCGAATCCGGGGTTGCCCAGATTGTGTAGTCCCGAGGCATTTGCTAGAGTGTCTCGAAGCGGAGAGGATCTTGCCCCTTGCCTCGACTCATGACGGAAATCCAATTTCCAATACGTGTATTGCGGTTTTAATTGTAGAACTAGTATGGCGACATGATATATGGTACCCATGCCGCCTATGATTTATATTTATGATTGAAATTGTTTTGACACTATACACTTATTATAGTATCAAATGATTTGTTTTGAACGTACCAAGCATGTTTGGCTATTATAAGGGAAAACCCTATCCTCCGGCTTGCGTTGCATTGTGTGATGGGACCTGGGTCTTATAATAGCTTCATTTTTTGAAAAAGCATTGCGTTGTTTACCCTATGCACTGGTATTCTTGGGAGGAAACCCATTCCGTGTTATACGGCGTGGTCTCTTGAATTACTCTCTTTTAAAATAAAGCTTTAAATAACTGTTTTAGTTCTCACACCAGTCACATGATTGACTTGGAGTTTATTGTTTTAACCTAAACTCTAGGTGCCCCTATTTCCATACGGGCAGCTAGTAGTTTTGGTTTTGCAGATTTATATTCACAGGATCCTGATTTACAGCTGGAACGATGCTCGGAAAGCTCTGTATCCGTGCATTATTTCTAGTTGTGCTTTTGTATTATTTTCCGCTGCGATGTATTTAAATGTAATTTAAATCTCTGATTTTTTTTAATGTAATTTATTCATTTATACTCTGTATATTCTTGTATCTGATGGAATTGTTGTAATAACAATGAAATCTTCCGTCTGCGTTCTGATTTGTCCTGTTCTCAAACGATCAGGGGTTTCGAACGGTCTAGGTCGGTTAAACGACTGATTCGGATCGAGCGAAATTCCCGGCCGTCACACCAATTCCATATATTGGTCACATTAAAGATTTGGTTCAGCGGTTTGGGAGGAATCACTGTTTTAGTGTTACACATTTTATGTTTCAGTTTTCAGCCATTGATGGGCTGATTTGAGGAGGCCCTTTAGTGGGCTGATGGGAGGCTATAAATAGGGGTTAAAGAATGTAGAATAGTTTATTTTCTTTATTCTCTCATTTGGTTGAGCTCTTTGATCCTCCTATCTCAATCAAATAAACCTTTCCACCATTAAAATTCTGGATCTACATAAGAGAATCGAAGATTATATCATTTGAAGCTAGAAATACGTCAAGTGAAGAGAGATTGCATCAAATCAAGAGTTTTAAAGCATATTCTTCGCTGTCCAGATTGAGAATTTAGCGATTTCAAGCTAATTCGAAGAATTGGTGAGTGATAATCATCTCTCACATGAATTCAATCAAGTATATGGATTGTTTGATCCTATTTTCATCATTTTAAGTTGTTTCAACTACGTCTACATCATGGCAAGTATATTTTAATATGAATCACCATAGGGTCTGGTCTAGCAACTTAAAACCGGTAATTTTTATGTTAATTCATATGTTTATGCAAATTAGATCCATTTTTTTGTTTTATTCATTCATGCATCATGATTTTGGTGAATTTTATATGATTATCGATGAATAATTGTCACTTTGATGTTGATAATAATTTCATAATGCGTTTATGGTTGAATTGGATGATTTGGATGAATTTGTCGCATCGATATTGTCATTGGTAATGATTTGGTCATGATTGGAGCTATTTTCGGTCAGATCTGGAGTCGGGTCATTTTTCCATAGGTCGGGTCGTTTTTCCTTAGGTCAAGTCGTTTTTCTTGTTTCCAAGAAATGGGCAGTTTATGGACGGGGAAGTTTAATGGATTGGCCAGTTTTATGGACTGGGTAGTTAGATGGAAAGGGCAGTTTGATGGACCGGGCAAAGCTCTGGAGCATGGACCTGGCAAAGCTCTGGAGCATGCGCTGGGCAAAAATTATGGAGCATAAATTGTTCAGGTTTAGATCGCTGGGGTTAGGATGGTTCAAGCAGAGGTCAGGTCGGTTGGCTTTTTGCAAAGTCAAGTCGGTAGGCTTTGACTAGGACAGGTCGTTGGTGCTTCATGAAATAAGACCGTTGGTGCATAAATCGGATATCATGTGAAGAAGTTATGAAGCTTAGAAGATTTCAGTTTAAAGCAGAATTTATTTAAATAATAATTAAAAATCAAAAATGAATTCAAAAATCAAAATCAGCCAAATCTGTGTGAGCGGGAAATCTCCCGCTCTAGGGTGTCGACCCCCCTAGGCAGTCAACATAGGTGTCGACCCCCCTATGGGGGTGTCGACCCCATCGGCCCAGATCTGGCCTGATGAGTTTTGGTGGCCTAGGACTGATGTGTCCTTCTAGGATTGGATGGATGACGTGTTTTTCTGGTTTGGTTGGTTCAGATGGATCCTAATCTAATCTAAGGGTCCTAATTCACCTAGAGCATCTATAAAATACCCTAAACCTAATCCTAATCTCATTGTTATTCATCCATGGCGCTTCCATCCTGCTCTAATCTAAATTACCCTAGCCTTTCTTCTCCACCAAAGCAAATCAGAATAGGAGTATTCAAATTGGAAGATAAGAATCAAAATCTACAACAGCGGTTTAGCTAATCAAATTCAGAATTCAGAATTCAGATCTATTCTCCCTTCTAAAGCCTGTCGTTGTGAGTCTATGTTACTTTCATATATAATTAAAAAGTAATTGTGATAGGATTGTAAATTGGATTTAATGATCATGCCTGTAAGTAAGACGAGTCATATCAAGTTTTGTAGATTTCTCATCTTTCATATTCATACCCAAATTACTATTATCATATGCCTAATGGATCTATTTTATTGTTCTATGCCAGTTCATGTTTCATATTCCTATTTTATGCCAATTTTGATGTCATAATTCTCTTCCCTTCTTCTTTTCCTTTTTCTTTATGAGATCAGGCTAACTTTGAGCCTAACATATTGCGTTGAGATTTGCGTACGAATAACGTTGGAACGATTGGGAAAAGTTTGGCAAAATATTGAATAATATGTAATTGGGCATAAGTTGATTTGTAATCATGTAATTGATTTGGGGCATAAATTGGTACAATTTATATACATTGAATCATAGGCATGACTTGGATTGGAATTATAAACGTAACTTGGATTGGAAATTGTGGGCAATTGGAATATATGTTATAATTCAGAAATTGAAATTCGGTTTGAATAAAAGAAGAGATAATGAATGCCTAAGACACGAGGTTAGACTAGTTTGCAGTAGAAGTCTGCCCGGAACCACCCGGCATATCCAGCAACCGCAAACGGTAGCCTAATGTGATAGGTCAAAGGAAGAAATTAAATATGTAATAATGCAAAGACACGAGGTTAGATTCAGATTGCTGTATAAGACTACCCGGAATCTCCCGTCATTTCCAGCAACCGCAAAACGACAATCTAATGTGGGAGTACTTGCAAGATTACGATTATAATGAATTAATGAACACTTAACCAAGATAAGAAATATGGTAAGACATGGGAATGATAAAAGGGTTTATTTGGTAAAACGGGGAGCATGTGAAACATAATTAAAGCACTTAACCAAGATGAGACATGTGATTAGACATGGGGATAAAGAGGGGTTAAGTGGAAATTCCTAGTGGGGACCAAGCTTAGGAGGGAAGCTTGTGTCAAGTGGGTGGACCCTTTTCAACTAGTAACCCATTTTAGTATTTATATGAGCTCGAACTAGTCGAGGACAGGGATAAACTTACTGGGGTTGACTGTAAGAGGTCAACAAAGAGTTAGCGATGGCAGTGCAAGTCCAACGGAGTCATATGCATGCGTGGTTCCGGGCTAGCAGGTAAGACGCTGGTGCATTGTGTAGGTATAAGCCGTGCATCTTAGTAGTATCGGGTTGCCACTTTATGGAGTGATACACCCTGCTGTGGGACTAGCACGAGTATCTACGAGTTAGGGAACCGATCGAATGGGGCGGGGGGGGGGGGGGTAGTAGGTACAACTAGTGGAGATAGGAGCAGGCGGCGCCTATGACATCAGCTAGGAGTACACGAAATTACCATTATTATTATTATTATTATTATGTTAAGTAAGAGGGATTAACTTTCAGTATGGAACTAGTAACGGTGCAGTGTAGGAATTACCTTATAGTGATTAGAAGCGCAATCAACATTATATCTTGTTTATCTTGTTTACCTTGTCATATCTTCTTATGTTTTAATCATCTCTTATATCCAGTTTATGTTCTTATCATGTTATTATACTGATTATATTGTTAAAGTCACTGGACTCGCCAGACTTTATGTTAGACTCCTTTTGTTTCGCTTCATTTCTTTCCTTCCCCCCTAGTCCTCAAGGTAGGACTAGTGGAGCTTGACTTGGATTTCTTTCTTCTTGAAGTGCTTGGAAGTGTTGAAAGTAATGCTCAACTTTATCTCTTTTCCTTTATGGCTATTTGGAGTGGGATTATGGTTTTACTTTTATGTACTCTGATAATAATTTTGTATAAGATGGATATTTGTGTACTTGGCTTTAATATATGTTTTGATGTTGTAACCAGACACATTTTTCTTTTCCGCTGCAATGAATAAATTTTGAATTTTCTTAAGTACCATTTTATGTATCTATCTTGTTATATTTTGTTCTATTCTCTTATAATATTCCATGAAAGTTAATGCATTCCCTTAGTGAGTGACATTATTGGATGTGGGGTGTTACACGTGGTATCAGAGCTGAAGGTTACTAGAACAGATAAAAGATTTTGAAAACCGTTTTCAAAAGCATTTTTAGAAAGAAGTATTTTCAAAAACGTGTTTTAAAGAGGGTATTTTTAAGAGAAAAGTTTATTATGAAAAACATAATCCCCAAAAGTCATATATCTATCTTTCGATTCTCTGTTTCGCATCTCTTCCTTTTTCCTTACAGCATGTCTGGGGAACCTGTTATACCCGAGGGTGTAAAGATACCAGGTTGGTTCAGAAGGTATCTGGAGGCTAGGTCTACTGCCGTAGGCCCAGCAGACGTTCCTCCTCCCTCAGCTGCAGCCGCTCCTCCTCCTCCCTGTGTAGATGCATTTTCTACGATATGCAAAGACTTCTATGCGATGGGCAGAAAGCCGTTTTATGGAACTGAGATTTTGTTGAGGCTCGGAATTGGCTCAAGGAAGTGGAGGACTTGTTTGGTATCTTTGAGATAGACGATGGGAAGAAGGTTCAGCTAGCTGCTTGGTTGATGAAGGATGAAGCTGCATTTTGGTGGGAAGTAACTAATGGAGGACAAGCAGTGGAGACATGGAGGGATTTTAAACAAAGGTTCGAGTTGAAATTTCTTTCACAAGCGGAGGAGAGTTTATACATGGAGAGATTCTTGGCTTTGAAACAAGGGAGTATGTCTGTGAAGGAGTACGTTAACAAGTTTAACCAGTTAGCAAGATTTGGTATGGAATTAGATAATAAACAACATAAGAAGGCTTTGAGATTTGCCAAGGGTCTGAATGAACCATTACACGGGTTAGCTATGTCCCACATTCCTATGGGGGCTACTTTCGAGAAACTTGTTGACATGGCGTTGATGCATGAAGGGGAGAAAGGTGCTAGTGTAGTGAAGGCACAGGATAAGAAAGTGGATCCAAAGAAAGCCCAACAACAACAAAACAATGGTGGTAAGGATAATAAGGGCCAAGGGAAGAAAAGGTGTTTTAATTGTGGGACATCGGGGCACTTACGCGGGGACTGTAGGAAGAAGAAGAAGACAGGTTGCTTCCAATGTGGTGATGCATGACATATGATTAAAGAATGCCCGAGGAGGCAAGGACAAGGGCAGGGGCAGAGGAAATGACCTACTTCTAGAGGGCAGGTTCATGCTCTCATGGCACCAGGACAGGAGAGAGGTAGAAACATTTCTGTTGAAAGTTTGATTTTCCTTTTTGATCATCCTGTTCGAACTTTGTTTGATTCTAGCTCTTCACGTTCATTTATATCTGCTTCTTTAGTTGAAACACTGCACCTATTGCTAGTCTAGTTATGGATCTCGTTGTTGTCTCAAATCCTATTGGGGGTACGGCTCATCTGTCTATGTTATGTCGGGATTTGAGAATATATGTGTAACGTCTGGGATTTTCGACCCAGAAAATCAACATAAATACACTGTCAATTTCTCGAGCATCGAAAATACCGGGACATTAATAGAAGAATTAAGAGGGTGAGAAAGATAAGATAGAACTAATAGAATAGAGGAAGAAGAAGAACTCACTGAACATCAGAATCAGAGTAATCACGAAACTCACAACGGAATGAATAAATTTTATTACAACATAACTTTGAAATACAAATCTGATTTTGTATATATACATACCATATCAGAGTGTAACTCATATACATCACAGCGGAAATAATCTCTAAATACCTAACGGTGAAAACTCCTTCTTTGAGTGTGTAACAACCCGCCTTTTTGACTGCCCCAAGTCGGTGATTAAACCGACTTGAAGCGTTCAAAATGACGGATTGTTATTGGCTTACATGGTTTAAAATGGAATAAACACAGAATCACACAGTATGATATGTACAGCGGAATAAAATTTTATTAAATATCAGAGTTTTACAAATATTTTATACAGCGGAAAAATATGGATTTATACATAAATTTCTTTAAACAAAATTTACCGTCCTTGTCAAGCTTTGCGCGCGCATGCGTCTTCTAAACTTCAATGGTAAGCTCGTTCTATGTTTAAAGGGATGCAAAATCGAAAGAAGCACAACGTTGATGGTAAGCACTTTGTATTGGCAGTACTGTAAACCCAAAAGGTGAACAATAAACTTTATTGTGGTCAGTGGCGTACGTAGAGAATTAGATTAGTGGGGGCAGAACTATGGAAAATTTGTTCAACCATATGCAACTTTATAGGAAAGTTCAACGCTATAATAACGAGTCTCTTTCCTTGTAGACATTCTATTCAATAAGCAACTTTTAGAAATATATTCACTCAAGTTTTATATTCTATCAGCTTAAAAGTAAGCTCTCTCTAACATGACTTTTTAAGTCCAAATTGCAGTTAAAAGCATAGCAGTAAAATAATATATAAATTATATAACAAATGCAGCATAGAACAACATCCAGATTAATATGTTATTTTAAAAAGTCAATTTATTTCATGACTTCGTTCCCCCTGCCTGTGTGAGACTTAAAAAGTGTCCTAGAATAAAGACTTGACAAAAGCTTCTAATTAAAGCATCAATCAAGATAAGAACAGCTAAATAAATAATGAAGTCCATATTGTAATAAAGTGTACAGAACTGTTTGTGAAGCACTTCTAACTGATTAGAGTAGTGGTTAAGGATTATAAACCAGTGGGGGCGGCTGCCCCCACTGGTCCTAAGGTGGGTACGCCACTGATTGTGGTCAACATAAATAATACATTAGAATATATATGCAAATAAATACTACCATTGACAAATCGAATGATATGTGCACTACTATTTATCACAGTGAAAGGAATGACGTTCTTCAAGTAACGTAGTTCTTAAAGCATGCATGCACATGGAGCTAGGTTCGACTGACCTTATGATAGTAAGAACTTAAGAAAAAAAACACAAAATCTATAAAGAAACAGTTGATACAGTTGGTACATTTGGCATTGCAATGTCCAGTTCACTAACCGCAGTCATGCAACAATAAAAATGGACTCATGATGAAGCATCCTCAGAATGTTACAGTCTACAAATAAATCAAAATTGTTTTATTTATCGTCAGAATTTTTCAATCAAAATTGGACATTGCATTAAGGACTTGAATTACATCTGTCCTGAGGGCCATGCGTCATGTACTATGATTATAATAGTATCTTATTTCCTCCATAAATAAATAGGAACCCAAAAATTTTGCTTCTTTAACCAGTCCAGCATGCTTGTCTTAATTGAGAATTTAAGAAAAGAAAAAAAAAACAGTCCAACATGCATACATTAATTGAGTTCAGCATGCATGCCTTAATTATGAATAGAAAACAGTCGCATGCAAGACTTGATTGAGAAATTAACAATAGAAAGTTAACAGTCCAGCATGCATGTTTTAATTAAGAATTTAAGAATAGAAAATTAACACTCAGCATGCATGTTTTAATTAAGAATTTAAGAATTCCATCAATGCACGCAAATTAAAAAAATGTTAAATTAAGAAGGATATGCCCTTGAAGAAATTAACTAAAGAACATGTAACAAGGCAAAAATGACAACATCGGTTCTACGGTACAAGGCAAGGAGTATAATTCAGGTAATAAAACAGCACATGCGCCATTATGCAACTTCCAAGTTGAATTATTCAATTGTAAATATCAAGAAAATTTAGAAAATATGTTCAAATATCTATTCAAAGAATATTTGTTCCATATAAAGAACTTCAGTTGAATTAATATTCAAATGATACATTACAGAATTTAGAATCTAAGCATTATACTTTGAATTTATTTCATGCTTTTATAAATACATAGTTGCTGTGAATTTGAAGAAATTTATGATAACATGTACTTTCAGTTTGTACAAAAGACAGTTTGGATAATGAAAACCAATATAACATGGTTTATTATATCAAATTTAAACATGTCAAACTGATGTGTGGCTCCTATAGTTGCCTTTTTCTCTACTATTTCACCTAACTAAATGTCACAAAACCAGACAATATAGGCAACTTAATAAACAACAGAAGACACCCCAAAAAGGCAAACAACCACACAAGAGTTCACAACGAATTCAACTTAACGTGAAGGCTTATCAACATCAAAAGTGTGGATTTTTGAAGCTTTCAACCAAAGCATTTCTCGTGAGAACAAACCCCATCAAAATTTCCAATTTAAGCTGAAATTGAACTATTTGAAATAAAGACAAATCGTAAGCAAAATACTCACTTGCAAAGGCGAAGGAAGGCGCAGGCATAAGCAGAAATTCGTGCGATTTGGGACAAGCAGTGGAGCGCGGTGGCACAAGGCGTGGCTGCGGTGGTTTGACACTCACTGGCGAAGGACAGAGCAACTCCAAAAGCGGTGGATGGCAGCCTTGAGTGGAGCGACCGTGGAGACGGTGGACTGAGCATTCCGCGCACTACAACTCCTTTTACAGTGTTATTCGCCTTCACGCAGATCTGCAATATGACACAAAGCTGAATCTCGCTGCAGGCTCAAGCACGGTTTGGGTGAAGGCGTGGGCGACATCAACAGCAGCTCGTGACTGGACGAAGGGAAAAGCACGGAGACGGAGTGGAGGGCGCTGGTGGTTGTGAGATGGCGGAATATCGTGGTGGCACGAAAAGAAGGTCGGCTATGATTTCTAATTTGGGAGAGAATGGATTTTTTTTTCCTTTTTGAGGAGAAGTATTCACGGTGGTCCATCTTTGTTTTCCTTCGTCTGTTCCCAAATCCAAAGGAGAAAGAAGAAACGGCTCCTTTCTTTTTTTTCTTTCCCCCCCTTCGATGAGAAACTTCCCAGTAATTTATCATTAAGGCCCTTTTCTAGAGTTTTCTTCAAAAATATCCTTATTATTTTATTATCTACATGATTTATTTAATAGAAGTAATGATATTTGTTGTCATATATGAAGATATTCTTTTTTTTTTACCATTTAATTCTTTATTAGTTTCTAGACTCATCTTGAATAATGTAATAACAAATATATATATTATTAATTGATTACCAATTTATTTCTTTATGGGGCAATCAAACATACACCTTGCTTGCTTTAAAATTATATGCATGTAATAAATTTCAATATATAATCCTCTCTACTTCCCAATACTACCAAATGTAACGTTCGTATTAAAGTAACATAAGAATACCAACATCAATGTAAATCACGTTTATTAGACAATTTCCATAAATTTACGAAAGGAATCATTTTAGAAAGAAACTCAAATATCGTCCAAAACGGATAAAATTCTCAATAAAAATATTACCATGTTAAATCTTGATTTATTTCATATTTTTAAACACCAAAATCTCTAAGTCGTTACCACCACCCCTTCAAAATATGGGTTGTTACAGACTTCCTCCCTTAAAGAAATTGCGCCCTCGCAATTTACTTGTTCAACATTACAAAATTCTAATATGTTGCATCTCCTTTCTACCCATTAACTTAAGTAGCCCACATTTAGAGTTTGAAACTTCTGTAATTCAACTTGTTTAGAATATACAGCATAAGATTTCCAACTTTGATTACTCAAAGTTTGTAAATATTTCAATTCTTGTCCCAAGTAAAAACTATTAATAGGATACTCATAATGATTTTAGAAAATATGATAAAATTAGAAAGGATATCATATATATAAACCAATATGATATTCATAACCGGTATTACATATAATATGATGACAAATTGAGTCAAAGCCAATAAAATCTTCATATTTATCATACATAAGAATAATATGATAATATAAATTAATGATTGCCAACAATATCTACGTGGCATTTACTATATGTTAAATCAAGTTGAGGTATCATACATAAGTCAATATGATATTCATAATAAATATCATATATAATCAATAGGATAACCGATCAAGACAGACTATCGTATGGTGAAATCTACATATGTCAAGACAATTTTGATGAAGTAAAAAAAAATTTACCGTATATAAACCAATATGATACTCGTAATAAATACCTTCTGATAAAATGAATAAATCAATAAAATCTTCATTGCATTTATCATATGTAAAACAATATGATAAATAAATCAAATCAGAGTATCATATATAAATCAATACGATACCCATAACATTTATCATATATAAACCAATATGATAATAAATCAAATAATAATATCACATATAAATCAATGCTATGCTCTTAGCAAATCACAAATAATTTAATAGGATACTCATAATAAATAAAAGAGAGTATCATAAACTAATGAATCCACACGACATTTATCATATATAAAACAATATGATAAAATAACCCAAAACAGAGTACCATATATAAATCAATATGATACTAAAAAATAAGATACTTATAATATCTATATTCATGGTATCACATGTAAAAGCAATGTGATCGATTCAGAGTATTATATGTAAATCAGTACGATACTTATAGCAATTGTCATATGTAAATCAATATGATAAAATGAATCAAAACAAAGTATCACATATAAATCAATGCGACACTTGTAAATAACTTAGGATAATCAATCAAGTCGATAAAATCTTCATGGCATTTATCATTTGTAAATCAAATCAGAGTATAAATCAATACAACAATTATCATATATAAATCAATATGATAATAAAATCAAATCAGAGTACCGTATATAAATCAATACGATACTCATAATAATTATCATATATAAATAAATATGATAATATAAATCAAATCAGAGTATCATATATAAATCAATACGATACTCATAACAATTATCATATATAAAATCAATATGATAATATAATCAAATCAGATTATCATATATAAATCAATACGATACTCATAACTATTATCATATACAAAATCAATATGATAATATAACCAAATCAGAGTATCATATATAAATCAATACGTATCATATATAAATCAATACGATACTCATAACAATTATCATATATAAAATCAATATGATAATATAATCAAATCAGAGTATCATATATAAATCAATACGATACTCATAACAATTATCATATATAAAATCAATATGATAATATAATCAAATCGGTTATAGTAATGTAATAAAACATTAGGGGATTATGGGATAAATGTAACTTGACTCATAAATACCAAATAAACAGACGCTAGTATTGCAAAATCACAGTGGTAGAGCTCGAGCGCGCATCGAGACATCAGCACCGTAATCTACTCATAGCGCCATAACGACACCTGGCGATCAACCCAGGATAACCAAGACGGTCTAAGGCGAAGGCCGTATGCTACCCGTTCACGGCACTACACGTGGGACCCCCACGCCTCCATCTGATGTAGTCCGTGACCCGCCAATCGGGAATCCCGATCAAAATAAAAAATGCCCAATGTAGCAGACCGTTGACCTTTGGTGGTTGATGGGCGAATGAGAAACCACCGATTCAGGTAGCGATCCTGAATCAGGTCGACCAAGATGGAGTTTTGATCCATTGGTACAACAGAGTCCAATCTATCCCAATCCCAAAATCGAAAGTATTCTTGAAATGCTAATTTCATATAAAACTTTCCATGAAGTTCAAAGTGTCAAAACACTTTAAAAATTCAACTATGACTTGAATAAATAAATCATCACATATAAAGGCAAATTGGTAATCACAAACAAAAACTGATATTCAACTTTATCATATATAAAGACAATACGATAAAATCAGTCAAGTCAGAGTATCATATATAAATCAATATGATACTCATAATAAATATTAAATATAAAACAATATGACAAAATGAACCAAATGAAAATAGTTGTGAAATAGAACAAATAGTATCGTCATGAAAGCATGTCATCTTAGAAAACACTTCAATAATTGAAGTTTACTTTCAAACAGTAATACATGCTCTTGTACCACATTATCTTACCGATATATTTCAGAACCGAAAATACAAAAACAGCCGAATATTCCATACGAAAAGTCAAGAGAGTAACCAGAAAAGTATTACCAAATGTCCCATACCGCTTGGTATTACTATTCCGTTTACTCAAAATCCTCATCATACAGAATATCCCAATGGAAATTGTACTCGATTCGACATATATCTGTCAAAGAAAAATAACTAATTTACTTTTAGTTGTTTGTATTATTCATGTATTATTAACAGTATTCTTACTTTGCTTCGATTACCGATCCGAACCAATTTCAAAACTGATTCAGTTCTTGTTTAACACCCATTTTTAAATCGGACACCGCTCGAATCCCATTTTGTCAAGTTCGAAGTATTTTTCAAAATCCCAAATCGCGCTCTAGCAAGAGTGATTCTATATCAATTCCGCTCATTCTAGGGTATTTCCAACTTATCTCGAATGATTTTTTAAACCCAATAAGCCAAGTTTTAGAAAAACCGTAGCTCTGATACCAAATGTAACAGCCCGCCTTTTTGACTGCCCCAAGTCGGTGATTAAACCGACTCGAAGCGTTCAAAATGACGGATTGTTATTGGCTTACAGGGTTTAAAATGGAATAAACACAGAATCACACAGTATAATATGTACAGCGGAATAAATTTTTATTAAATATCAGAGTTTTACAAATATTTTATATAGCGGAAAAATATGGATTTATACATAAATTTCTTTAAACAAAATTTACCGTCCTTGTCAAGCTTTGCGCGCACATGCGTCTTCTAAACTTCAATGGTAAGCTCGTTCTATGTTTAAAGGGATGCAAAATCGAAAGAAGCACAACGTTGTTGGTAAGCACTTTGTATTGGCAGTACTGTAAACCCAAAAGGTGAACAATAAACTTTATTGTGGTCAACATAAATAATACATTAGAATATATGTGCAAATAAATACTACCATTGACAAATCAAATGATATGTGCACTACTATTTATCACAGTGAAAGGAATGACGTTCTTCAAGTAACGTAGTTCTTAAAGCATGCATGCACATGGAGCTAGGTTCGACTGACCTTATGACAGTAAGAACTTAAGAAAAAAAAACACAAAATCTATAAAGAAACAGTTGATACAGTTGGTACATTTGGCATTGCCACGTCCAGTTCACTAACCGCAGTCATGCAACAACAAAAATGGACTCATGATGAAGCATCCTCAGAATGTTACAGTCTACAAATAAATCAAAATTGTTTTATTTATCGTCAGAATTTTTCAATCAAAATTGGACATTGCATTAAGGACTTGAATTACATCTGTCCTGAGGGCCATGCGTCATGTACTATGATTATAATAGTATCTTATTTCCTCCATAAATAAATAGGAACCAAAATATTGCTTCTTTAACCAGTCCAGCATGCTTGTCTTAATTGAGAATTTAAGAAAAGAAAAAAAAAACAGTCCAACATGCATACATTAATTGAGTTCAGCATGCATGCCTTAATTATGAATAGAAAACAGTCGCATGCAAGACTTGATTGAGAAATTAACAATAGAAAGTTAACAGTCCAGCATGCATGTTTTAATTAAGAATTTAAGAATAGAAAATTAACAGTCAGCATGCATGTTTTAATTAAGAATTTAAGAATTCCATCAATCCATGCAAATAAAAAAAATGTTAAATTAAGCAGGATATGCCCTTGTTTTATTGGAAGAAATTAACTAAAGAACATGTAACAAGGCAAAAATGACAACATCGGTTCTACGGTACAAGGCAAGGAGTATAATTCAGGTAATAAAACAGCACATGCACCATTATGCAACTTCCAAGTTGAATTATTAAATTGTAAATATCAGGAAAATTTAGAAAATATGTTCAAATATCTATTCAAAGAATATTTGTTCCATATAAAGAACTTCAGTTGAATTAATATTCAAATGATACATTACAGAATTTAGCATCTAAGCATTATACTTTGAATTTATTTCATGCTTTTATAAATACATAGTTTCTGTGAATTTGAAGAAATTTATGATAACATGTACTTTCAGTTTGTACAAAAGACAGTTTGGATAATGAAAACCAATATAACATGGTTTATTATATCAAATTTAAACATGTCAAACTGATGTGTGGCTCCTATAGTTGCCTTTTTCTCTACTATTTCACCTAACTAAATGTCACAAAACCAGACAATATAGGCAACTTAATAAACAACAGAAGACACCCCAAAAAGGCAAACAACCACACAAGAGTTCACAACGAATTCAACTTAACGTGAAGGCTTATCAACATCAAAAGTGTGGATTTTTGAAGCTTTCAACCAAAGCATTTCACGTGAGAACAAACCCCATCAAAATTTCCAATTTAAGCTGAAATTGAACTATTTGAAACAAAGACAAATCGTAAGCAAAATACTCACTTGCAAAGGCGAAGGAAGGCGCAGGCATAAGCAGAAATTCGTGCGATTTGGGACAAGCAGTGGAGCGCGGTGGCACAAGGCGTGGCTGCGGTGGTTTGACACTCACTGGCGAAAGACAGAGCAACTCCAAAAGCGGTGGATGGCAGCCTTGAGTGGAGCGACCGTGGAGACGGTGGACTGAGCATTCCGCGCACTACAACTCCTTTTACAGTGTTATTCGCCTTCACGCAGATCTGCAATATGACACAAAGCTGAATCTCGCTGCAGGCTCAAGCACGGTTTGGGTGAAGGCGTGGGCGACATCAGCAGCAGCTCGTGACTGGACGAAGGGAAAAGCACGGAGACGGAGTGGAGGGCGCTGGTGGTTGTGAGATGGCGGAATATCGTGGTGGCACGAAAAGAAAGTCGGCTATGATTTCTAATTTGGGAGAGAATGGATTTTTTTCCTTTTTGAGGAGAAGTATTCACGGTGGTCCATCCTTGTTTTCCTTCGTCTGTTCCCAAATCCAAATGAGAAAGAAGAAACGGCTCCTTTCTTTTTTTTCTTTCCCCCCCTTCGATGAGAAACTTCCAAGTAATTTATCATTACGGCCCTTTTCTAGAGTTTTCTTCAAAAATATCCTTATTATTTTATTATCTACATGATTTATTTAATATAAGTAATGATATTTGTTGTCATATATGAAGATATTCTTTTTTATACCATTTAATTCTTTATTAGTTTCTAGACTCATCTTGAATAATGAAATAACAAATATATATATTATTAATTGATTACCAATTTATTTCTTTATGGGGCAATCAAACATACACCTTGCTTGCTTTAAAATTATATGCATGTATTAAATTTCAATATATAATCCTCTCTACTTCCCAATACTACCAAATGTAACGTTCATATTAAAGTAACATAAGAATACCAACATCAATGTAAATCACGTTTATTAGACAATTTCCATAAATTTACGAAAGGAATCATTTTAGAAAGAAACTCAAATATCGTCCAAAACGGATAAAATTCTCAATAAAAATATTACCATGTTAAATCTTGATTTATTTCATATTTTTAAACACCAAAATCTCTAAGTCGTTACCACCACCCCTTCAAAATATGGGTTGTTACAGAGCCCCTCCAAGTGAATCTGTAAAATCCTGAAACACTTGACTGCCCGTACAAAATTTGGGCACCCAAGAGTTTAGGGAAAACACAAACCAAATAAACTCTTGGTCAGTCATGGGACTGGTGTGAGTAAATTACAACCATACTGTTTACTTTGAAAATCCTTTTCAAATAAGAAGATAATAGTAAGACCGGGCCACACATAAACATGGACGGCTTTTACCTTACTATAACCCAAAGTATTCTTGATATCAAAAACCAGTGATATTATGATAATGTCTAAACAAATAATTATACAAGTAGCAGAACGCTTGCATCTCACGCTCCACATATATAAAGTATAAAATCATAAACCGCAGGGCGCTTATTGGAGAATGGATTTCAACAGACAAGGTATGGGAGCACCTTCTGAATAGTGTACTCTAGAGGGGATACACTCAGGGTTCAACAAGAACGTCTTGCAACCCGGCCACACATGACCGCTCACTCATTTAGCTTGAGTGTCGCGAATATATTATCACCACGGTTGTAGGCCATCCAACCGTTATCCGAAGATAAAGAATCGAAAAGAAATATAAATATGAATTTTCTCTAGATCGGTGACAATACACCCTGCTTGGGGATGACCCAACTAGCCATGCTGCCTAGCCCAACTTCTGTCATTCTCGGTTGTGAGGCTAGAGGCTACGTCTATCTTCAGAACATCTGATCACCATTCACTTTGAATGTCACATCGTCAAATCCGTAATCACGCATTGATTACACAAATGCACACTGGGTGTAGAATAAAGAGAAGTTATCTTCTCCCCACCAACTTGGTATATTCGTAAAATCAACGGCATGACCGTTGGAAATACTCTGTCAGACACTCGTCCATACAAGTTGTCCTGGGACTGGACAAACAAAAACACACCATCCAATTAATCTGATAATCATTTTCCCAAATAACAGTTGATTAAATCAACTTCATTCCATCAGTAAATTCTTTAACTGATTTGAATTACTTCTTAACATTAGATTAATATAATTAATCTAAAAATATTTCTAAATTGTTTATCTTAAATATAATTATCCAAGTATTTAATCATTGGATAATTTCTGCTTTATAAACTTATTTAAATATCAACAATCGTTTTTATTTATTTTATAAAAACGAACTCTAAAATATTGGTTTATAATAGAACTTCTATCATAAATTTAAATCTTCTTTTTTAATTATAAAAATATAATTTTTATAATTATCTTAGTTGATTTGCCTGACGGCCAATCAACTCCTTAACAAAACGATGGTTTTACGGTCGACTGTCACCACTTTCTAAATCGATACCGTTTATTGATTTATCAGAACAAATGTTGAATTTTCGTTCAACATTAATTATTCACATGGGGTTTAAATGTAATTCGGGTTCAAACAGTGCATACAAACAAACAGTACATATAAATACTGAGGAATCCGGTCGGATTCCTCCAACCGGTTTCCCGCATCCACATATGTCAGTCAACACAATTTACACTAACTCTAGACTAGGGGATATTCTAATCGATGGAATCAATGTCCAATCGATGATGATGTATAATATTAAACCAAATGGATTGTAATCTAACTAATCGACCATCACACAACATTCAAACAACATTAAAATATAATTATAATATTTTAAAATAGATCAGAGTTAGTGATTTTACTCACCTTGCGCGTTAGCCGTTAAATAACGATTTGCGTCAGTCGATTTTATCATGAAATTCCAGTGGCTCTGTTCTCCGTGAAATACGTTCCACAATGTAGATCAAGTCGTTACGCTTCTAGCGGATCCGGTCGCGTTCGATTTCATTTCCAGGCTAAAACGAACAGACATCTTGACCAAGCTTCAAACCACCCTTGCCACTTCAACATCACCGCACAGCACTGCCATTCAGGTGATCGCAACCTGATTGTTCCACCAACCAAAACATCGGCAAACCATTCACTCAGTTTCTACATCTAACCATTCACCCTGCGCCTTCTGTCCTGCACTTTACAGACATGCCATAGTTCCAATATCCTTGGCCTTTGCTAGTGAACAACACTTCTCAATTCTTCCAGTCATTACTGCAACTTGTTCCAACCCCTCACACCACACAACAAACTCACTTGAATACTTCTTCCACCGATACCACCGTGAGCTCCCTGTTACACACGTAAACGCGCATGCATGAACTCCCACTTTCTCAATCACTGTTGGACACAAAGCCACAACTCCCCACTCTCTTCTTTTCTATGTTTTTCTTGCTTTTTGGCTTACGGCAAGGAATAGATACTGAAGCTATTTATAATATAGGAGAATACTTAGTTGTTAAGGCATAGGAAATTTAGGTTTAAGGCACTTGCACGTTCATAGGTGATGCTTCAGGACTAAGGAACGTGGGTGTAGGGTGTAGCATAGGGGAATGGTTTTAGGTAAGGGTCTACGTTAGTCTGAATTAGGGTAGGTTAAAACGCAGTAATGAATTTGACTTTTGCATGTGCTCTTGTCTGTACGAGGATAGGTCTAAGTATGGGTTTCGGTATATAGGAAGGTATGGTGAAGGTGCACTGTATGTGCATGTTACAAATGGCATTTTGGGAGGACTGTTTCCACATGCGTTTGCATCACGAATGTATTTATTGACTTTTACTCTTCACGTTTTATTTTTATGATTCGTAAATTTCGAACTGCAGCATCGTTCTGAGCTCGATTATAATTAATATATATTTTATTACGTTCAACTACGTTTTAATTAATATATAAATCTATTTATATTACGAATAAAATATTTAAACCGATTTAAATATTCAAATTCAAACCTGCAAAAGTGCGGGACGTTACAATATGTGTATGGCGTTGAGTTCGAATGTAACGCTTATGTGTTTGATTTCACGGGCTATGGGTTGATTCTAGGAATGGATTGGGTAGCCAGGTACGGTGCCATTCTCGACCGTGAAAAGAGGTTAGTTAGGCTGTTGACTAGTTTGGTTAATACTCTCGATATCTCATGCGATCCTAAGGGTTCTGTTATGCTTAGCTACCTATAATCTCTTGACACGTCTATTGATGATTTGCAATCTGTTCGAGTAGTCTGTGAGTATGCAGATGTATTTGAGGAGGTTAGGTGCTTACCTCCAAAATGTGATATAGATTTCTGTATACTTAGTGGACAATACAAAGCCTATTGCATTGCCTGTACGCCACATGACTCCAAGAGAAAGGAGGGAGCGTAGTAAATAAGTGAAAGAGTTGCTTGAGAAAGGGTTCATAAGAAGAAGTATCTCGGAGTGGGGTGCTCCTGTTGTTTTTGCTACATAGGCTGATGGTTCGCTTGGATTGTGCATGGACTATAAGGAGCTGAATAAGCTCACGATTAAGAACAGACACCCATTGTCGAGGATAGATGATTTGTTCGATCAGTTGGTTGGTGCTTCGGTTGCTCGCAGTTGGACTTAGCTATAGGATTTCATCAGTTGAGGGTAGCTAAGGATATTATAGATAAGACCGCTTTTAGGACTCCCGACGGTTTCTTTGAATGGCTCGTCATGCCTTTTGGTTTGACGAATGCACCCGCATATTTCGTAGACTTGATGAGTAGCGTGTTTAGGGAGTTTCTAAACAAGTTCGTGGTAGTCTTTGTGGATGACATCTTGATATTCTCTAGAAGCGAGGAAGAGTATACCCTACATCTTAGGGAAGTCTTAGAGACTCTTCGAGCATGTTAACTCAAAGCTAAGTTCTCCAAATGTCATTTTTAGAGAAAGGAAGTGAGGTTCTTAGGGCATGCGGTCTCTAAGGAAGGGATAGCAGTGGATCCTGCGAAGGTGGTCGCAATCCAAGATTGGATGGTTACTAGAAACGCAATGGAAGAAAGAAGTTTTCTAGGGTTGGCGGGTTATTATAGAAAGTTCATCAAGGACTTTGCCAAGATGTCAGCCCCACTTACATGGTTGACGAAAAAGAATTTGACCTTTTTTGGGATGTTTACTGTAATGATGCTTTCCAACGTTTGAAGAGGGCATTGACGACAGCTCCAGTTTTGGTTTTGCCTGGTGGGAGTAAACTGTTCACAGTGTATACCGATGCTTGCAGGACAGGGCTTGGCGCAGTTTTGATGCAAGAGGAAAGGGTGATATGCTATGGTGGAAGGCAGTTAAAGGCCCATGAGAAGAATTACCCTACCCACGACTTAGAGTTAGCTGTCATAGTTTTTGCACTTAATTCTTGGCATCACTATTTGCTTTGTGAGAGGTTTGAGTTGTATACAGACAATACGTCACTAAAATACATGTTCTCTCAAAAAGATCTAAACTTAAGGCAATAGAGGTGGATGGAGTTCTTAGCATCCTACGATTTTGAGATTCCATATACCCCTGGCAAGGGTAACGTTGTAGCTGATGCCTTGAGTAGAAAGAAGTTGACTTTGAGTCCTTTGTTTGTCGAGCAAAAGAGTTTGAAGTATATCTCTACCTTTGACTTTAGACTTTCCATCGATTATGTACCCGGTTTGTTAGCATCGTTAGAGGTACGACCTACGCTTTTGGGACAGAAAGGTGCGGCACAGCGAAATGACCCACAGTTGATAGAGATAGTAGACAAGCTCGTAAGAGGGGAGTCTTCAAGCCATCTTAGTAGGTATACTACCAAAGACAAAGGTTAGTTTCTGTAGGGATGGGAGACTTTGCGTATCACGAGACGAGAGTTTGAGGAGAACAATCCTTGAAGAAGCACATCGTTCTAAGATAACCATACATCCCGATGGTGACAAGATGTATAGGGACATGAAGCGAGTTTTCTTTTGGGCTGGAATGAAAAAGGATGTGGCTGAGTTCATTTCTAGATGCTTAGTCTGCCAGCAAGTCAAGGCCGAGCAAAATAAGCCTGGTGGTTTGCTTCACCCTTTAGATGTTCCACAGTGGAAATGGGAAAGTGTTGCCATGGATTTCATTGACGGGTTGCTGAGGTCAAGGAAGGGTAATAAGGGGATTTGGGTAGAAGTGGATAGACTTACCAAGAGCTCCGACTTCATTCCCGTCAAGAGTAAAAGAACAGCGGCATGGTTAGCATCTGTTTATCTCCGAGAGATGGTTCGTCTACACAGCATACCTTCTTGTATCGTAAGCAACCGAGATCCCATTTTCACCAGTGAGTTTTGGAAGAGCTTGCAAGAGGCGATTGGAACGCAATTGTGTTTGAGCACCGCTTATCACCCTCAGACGGACGGCCAAACAAAAAGAGTGAATCGGATTATAGAAGATCTTTTGAGATTATGTATCTTGGACTTTCGAGGGACATGGGAGGAACATCTTCTATTAGTAGAGTTCGCCTATAATAACAACTATCAGACTAGTATTGGCATGGCACCTTTTGAGGCTCTATATGGATGACCTTGCCGATCACCGACTTGTTGGTGGGAGTCTATGGATAAGATTTTTCTTGGGCCCGAGATGATTAGGGAAACTTCAGAGAAGATAAACTTGATTAGAAGACGCATAAAGACGGCATAGGACCGACAAAAGTCATATACTGATAAGAGACGAACCGATCTTGAGTTCGATGTTGAAGACATGGTTTTTATTAAAGTGTCACCATTGAGGAATGCAGTTCGTTTTGGATCTATAGGGAAATTGGCACCAAGGTTCGTAGGGCCATTCCCCATTATAGAAAGAATTGGACAGATGGCCTACATAGTGAAGTTGCCTGAGAATCATAGTGGTGTTCATGACGTATTTCATGTGTCGCATTTGAGGAAGTGTTTACATGATACTGTGGAAGTAAGAGCCGAGCATGCTTAGAGAAGCGGAAGTAGAGCGAGATGCTACGGTTAGACGAGTTCCTACATGAATCCTTGGATCGGAGGTCAAGAAGTTACGCAGCCGAGAGGTCAAGTTGGTTAAAGTCCAATGGGGAGATGATCAAGCTGACGCGACTTAGGAGACTGAAGACAAGATACGCGCGTCGTACCCTTTCCTTTATGAGGGTATTTTCTTAACTACTCCTTTTTCTACCTCTTTGTTTATACTTGTTCTATCCTTTAGTGTCTTCTCTTGATTATATCTTCGACCCTTAGGTTGAAAAATCCTATGGTTGTAAACATATGTTTGAGACATGTTATGTTTGGTGGATGCAAGTGGATGTAAGTGTTTGCTAGTAGTTTCTCGTGGATGCATTTACACACACATTAGGCACTAGATTGGCTCAATTACTTTCATATTGCATATGAATGAGTGTGCATATTTAAGTTAATGGGTGTATATTGAATGTGTTATTGTATGGATGCTGCATTTGAATGAATGGTTGTGCACTCATATAGAAATGATATGTATCATTAGGATTCTTTTGCCTACATAATGGACGCATGGCACTATCATGTTTTGCATTAAGAAGGTGAACTCAATCAATAGACCGCCTGATCTTTGCATTAGATAAGGAACACATACACACACTTTTGCATATGTTCATATAGCATTAGAAATCTTGTAAGGAAAATGAAGGCTTGTGGATTATGGATGAGTAGATGGATGATTGGATGGTAGGATACATTCTTCTTAACTTGAAGATTTCAGGGACGAAATCCTTTAAGGAGGGGAGAATGTAACACAATGTAGTTTTAAAACAAGACATAAGGGATAATTAAAGAATACTTAATTTTTATAAGAAGAATTAAGGGAAACGGGCTGCGCCGTTACGTTTGTCTTGGAATTCTGCTTGGGAAAGAGTCCGAGTTTGCGCAAATCGGATATCATATGAAGAAGTTATGAAGCTTAGAAGATTTCAGTTTAAAGCAGAATTTATTTAAATAATAATTAAAAATCAAAAATGAAATCAAAAATCAAAACAGCCAAATCTGGGTGAGCGGGAAATCTCCCGCTCTAGGGTGTCGACCCCACCTAGGGGAGTCGACATAGGTGTCGACCCCCCTATAGGGGTGTCGACAGGGGGGTCGACCCTTCTATAGGGGTGTCGACCCCATCGGCCCAGATCTAGCCTAACGAGTTTTGGTTGTCTAGGGCTGATGTGTCCTTCTGGGATTGGTTGGATGACGTGTTTTACTGGTTTGGATGGTTCAGATGTATCTTAATCTAATCTAAGGGTCCTAATTCACCTAGAGCATCTATAAAATACCCCTAAACCTAACCCTATTATCATTGTTATTCATCCATGGCACCTCCATGCTGCTCTAATCTAAATTAACCTAGCCTTTCTTCTCCACCAATGCAAATCAGAATAGGAGTATTCAAATTGGAAGATAAGAATCAAAATCTACAATAACGGTTTAGATAATCAAATTCAGAATTCAGATCAATTATGTCTTCTAAAGCCTATCACTGTGAGACTATGTTACTTTCACATATAATTAAAAAGTAATTGTGATAGGATTGTAAACTGGATTTAATGGTCATGCTTGTAAGTAAGACGGATCATATCAAGTTTTGTAGATTTCTTATCTTTCAGATTCATACCCAAATTACTGTTATCATATGCCTGTTGGATCTATTTTATTGCTCTATGCCAGTTCATGTTTCATAGGCCTATTTTGTGCCAATTTTGATGTCATAATTCTCTTCCCTTCTTCTTTTCCTTTTTCTTTATGAGATTAGGCTAACTTCGAGCTTAACATATTGCGTTGAGATTTGCGCACGAATAACGATGGAACGATTGGGAAATTTTGGGAAAATATTGTATAATATGTAATTGGGCATAAGTTGATTTGTAATCATGTAATTGATTTGGGGCATAAATTGGTACAGTTTATATATGTGGAATTACAGGCATGACTTGGATTGGAATTACGAACGTAACTTGAATTGGAAATTGTGGGCAATTGGAATATATGTTATAATTCAGAACTAGAAATTGGGTTTGAATAAAAGAAGAGATAATGAACGCCTAAGACACGAAGTTAGAATAGATTGTGGTAGAAGTCTGCCCGGAACCGCCCGACATATCCAGCAACCGCAAATGGTAGTCTAATGTGAGAGGTCAAAGGCAGAAATTAAATACGTAATAATGCAAAGACACGAGTTTAGATTCGTATTGCGGTATAAGACTGCCCGGAACCGCCCGACATATCCAGCAACCGCAAAACGACAATCTAATGTGGGAGGTCTGGCAAGATTACGATTATAATGAATTAATGAACACTTAACCAAGATAAGACATGTGGTAAGACATAGGAATGATAAAAAGGTTAAATGGTAACATGGGGAGCATGTGAAACATAATTAAAACACTTAACCAAGATGAGACATGTGATTAGACATGGGGATAAAAAGCGTTTAAGTGGGAATTCCTAGTGGGGACCAAGCTTAGGAGGGAAGCTTGTATCAAGTGGGTGGACCCTTTTCAACCAATAACCCATTTTAGTATTTATATGAGCCCGAAAAAGGTCGAGGACAGGGACATGCTTACTGGGGTTGATTGTAAGAGGTCAATAAAGAGTTAGCGATGGCAACGTAAGTCCAACGGAGTCATGTGCGTGCGTGGGCCCGGGCTGGTAGGTAAGACGCTGTTGCATTGTGTAGGTATAAGCCGTGCGTCTTAGTAGTATCGGGTTGCCACTTTAAGGAGTGATACACCCTACTGTGGGACCAGCACGGGTATCTACGAGCTAGGGAGTCGATCGAATGGGGAGGGTAGTGGGTACAACTAGTGGAGATAGGAGCAGGCGGCACTTATGACAACAGCTAAGAGTACACGAAACTACCATTATCATTATTATTATTATGTTTAGTAAGAGTGATCAACTTCCAGTATGGAACTAGTATTGGTGCAGTGTAGGAATTATCTTATAGTGATTAGAAGCACAATCAACGTTATATCTTGTTCATTTTGTTTACCTTGTCATATCTGCTTATGTTACAGTCATCTCTTATATCCAGTTTATGTTCTTATCCTTTTACTTCACTGATTATATTGTTGAAGTCACTGGAATCGCCAGACTTTATGTCTAACTCCTTTTGTTTCGCCTCTTTTCTTTCCTTCCCTCCCCCTCCCCCCCCAGGTCCTCAGGGTGGGACTAGTGGAGCTTGTCTTGGGTTTCTTACTTCTTGAAGTGCTTGGAAGTGCTGAAAGTAATGCTCAGCTTTATCTCTTTTCCATTATGGCTATTTGGAGTGGGATTATGGTTTTACTTTTATGTACTCTGATAATAATTTTGTACAAGATGGATATTTGTGTACTTGGCTTTAGTATATGGTTTTGATGTTGTAACCAGACACGTTTTGCTTTTCCGCTACAATGAATAAATTTTGAATTTTCTTAAGTACCATTTTGTATATCTGTCTTGTGATATTCTGTTCTATACTCTTATAATACTCCATGAAAGTTAATGCATTCCCTAAGTGAGTGACATTAATGGACGTAGTGTGTTACAACTAAGGTGGTGAGCTCGTGGATAATGGTTGCTCGATAAAGGGCTTGAGTTTATGAACAATCACCTGGTTGGATGGTTAGAGATATCGAAGGCAGAGGGATTATCGTTATCGTAAGTTCTAGCGGACTCAAAGCGTGGGTATAATAGGGATGCCTAAAATATTAGAAGCGACTGGTCGAGTACCCTGGGCAGCTCGATGGGCCTAGATACGTTTCTTCGTATGGTATACGGAGTTTTACTAGAACTTGGGTTTACCATTATCCATTGATAGTTGATGGCAAGGTGTTTAGTTGGTCATACGATTAATGATGGTTTCAAAGCAGGATTGGTGATGATAGCCATAGTCATAAGTGATGTATATTTTTCTTATATCGTCTTATGTAGATTATCAGATGTCGAAGGAGATATCCATTGGGTGCTTGTCTGATGTTGGTTTAGGTCTTCGAGGATTGTGCTTGGGAGATGTCGAGATCGATTTATATGGTCTACGCTTGATAACTGTTCACAATGAATGTACTGTTGTTTCTTTATGCTTGTTTGTAAAGGCTATCGCTGTCGGATGTAAGGAAGACATGTTTGGGTTCTTCTTTGGTGTTTGGTAGATTGGTTAGTTAATCTACTTGTTTTCATATACTTTATAGATGATGTTAGATAGTTGTTTTATCACTCATTAGGACTATTGTGAAACTCAAGGTTTTATGTTTCTTCTTATTACCTTGGTTGTTCATCCAGTTTTGAATGGGAAGAGTGAGTATAGGTAATAGATGATTGATCTTAATGAGGATGTTGTTGTTGTGTGGTGACGAGCATGAGGTTGGCATATTACTTTTCTACTATCTAGTATTTGTTGTTCTATGCTCGACTCTAAGTGTTGTAGTGAGGCGAATTTGTACAGACACTTATGTCGCAATCTGAAGAAGTATGGATATTCTTTATAGTTGTTATGAAAGTTCAAGTTTCTGCTCAAATGTACTTCATTATTATGGTCTTTTGTATGTATTCTATTAGATTTTATCCTTGCGTTGTGAGTTATACAACAGGTTCCGCATTGTGTTATGTTACCTTGATGATTGTCCATAGCTGCCTGTTACACCTTTCAGTGCATTATTCCTCTTGTTTAGTGCAGGAGTTATAGGCGGTCGTCACATCGTTTGTGTAGATTTTTTGACTACGATAAACAGATTCACTACCTAAATTTTGGCTAGAATACAATACATTTAGCTCTAAGTAATCATCATTTTCAACTATCCAAGTTAATTCCACTTAGAATTAGAGTAATATGAAATAATATTATCATGTAGTTGAAAAGTGATTTAATAACTAATCATTCAATTTCAGATGTTGGAATTATAAGAAATGAAAACTTACGAATCTAAAAAAGTCTTATAGTTGATGTGAATGTTTGTTGTATTGCATTGTTTCATCCAATGATTTAGTTTTACATTGTGCCCTTTTGACATTATTTGAGGACATTTTTTATTTACGGTTTGTTAGATATTTTTTTAGAAAAGCAAATGTAAAAATACTATAATCCTAAAGCATGTGTTTGACCTTCATGCGACCACAAAAGCTCTAAAATAATAAGTTGAAAAATTTTGTGAACCACGTGTGTGTAGCGTGGGTTCTCACTAGTTTGGTATAAATTGTAAATGTTACATTTACCATAGCAAAATAATATATTTGGATATATAAATTGATTAGACAATTGAAATTAACATAGCTTTACTTAGTTATATAACAAAAAATTTAGTATATACTTTATTTATGAAAATACACCATTTGATATCAATCAGATTCATAAAGCCTAAACAACATAAAAATATGATATTATTGAATAGATAATGCCAAAAACATCCCACCAATATTTGAACTCCGGTTACTGGATTCAAAGTCCAATGACCACTGGACCATGGCACTATATGTTTAAAAAGCATATATTAGTAGTACAACAAATATATTTGTAAAGAAGTATGACGTTAGAGAATATGCATATTCAAAATGTATGTTGGAAGATTATTGAAATGACAATAAGATATAATTATTATAATCAACCATAATTATGTTCTTTTCCTCCATTTCATTTAAACTCAAATGTAGAAATAAATATATTTATTATAATTTAATCTCCTAGTGGACATGAAAACATGTGTATTTATTCTAACATGGTACATATTTTACGTTGAATAGCATTGGAATTTTGTTAGCATAATTATATCCATAGTAAATCAAAGTGAATTTAATATCGTATGTGCCGAATTTTTATCTATGATAAACAGATTCGCTACCTAAATTTAGGCTAGAATACGATACATTTAGCTCTAGAAAATCATCATTTTTAACTATCTAAGTTAATTCCACTTTGAATTAGTGTAATATGCAATAATATCATCATGTAGTTGAAAAAAGGATTTAATAACAAATCATTCAATTTAAGAAGTTGAAATTATTAGAAATAAAAACTTACGAAGCTAAGAATGTTCTATAGTTGATGTTAATGTATGTTTTATTACATTGTTTTATCCAATGATTTAGTTTTACATTGTGCCCTTTTGAAATTATTTGAGCACATTTTTTATTTAAGGTTTGTTATTTGATTTTTAGAAAAGATGATGCAAAAATAATATAATCCTAAAGCATATGTTTCACCCTCATGTGAGCACAAAAGCACAAAAATAATAAGTTTTGTGAACACTATGTGTGTAGCGCGGGTACTCAATAATTTAGTATAAATTGTAAATATGACATTAACCTTAAAAAATAATATATTTGGATTTATAAATTGATTAGATAATTGTAATTAACATAGCTTTACTTAGTTACATAAATATAAATTTAATATATACTTTATTGATGAAAATAACACCATTTGATTTCAATTAGATTCAAAAAGCATAAACAACATAAAAATATGATATTGTTGATTAGCAGATGCCAAAAAGGTCCCACCGAGATTTGAACTCGGGTTACTGGATTCAGAGCCCAATGTCCTAACCACTAGACCATGGGACCATGTGATTAAAAAACATATATTGGTAGTATAACGAATATATTAGTAAAGAAGTGCGATGTTAGAGAATATGCATATTCAATAAACGTATGTTGGAAGATTTTTGAAATGACAATCAGATGTAATAATTATAATCATCCATAATTATGTGCTTTTTCTCCATTTCATTTAAACTCAAATTTAAAAAGAAATATATTTGTTTTAATTTAATCTCATAGTGCACACGAAAACATGTGTACTTTTTCTTACATGGTACATATTTCACGTTGATTAGCATTGGAATTTGGTAAGCATATCTGTATCCGTATGTAAATCAAAGTGAATTTAATATCATTTGTAATAGCTCGCATTTTACGTATCAGAGGTTCATAGAATATTTTTATTTAATTCCCTGAGGGTTGGATCGTTCTCATATTTTGATATGTTGTTTATGGGGATGTGAGACATATCCATAATTTTTACCAACTTTACTTATGACCATTTTGCCCCTATCGGTTTTGAACACAGCACAACTTTTAACTAGGACCGAATCAGGTGTTAAGATCGTTTTCATTGGAAAGGAAATGGTATTGCCAATTCCATAAATTGGTCACATTAAAGATTTGGTTCAGCGATTTAGGAGGAATCGCTGTTTTAGTGCTACACATTTTAATGTTTCGGTTTTCAACCATTGATGGGCTGATTTTAGGAGGCCCAGTAGTGGGCTGATGGCTATAAATATGGGGGGTTTAAGGAATGTAGAATAGTTTACTTTCTTCATTCTCTCAGTTTGTTGAGCTCTTTGATCCTCCTAGCTCAATCAAATACACCTTTCCACCATTAAAATTCTAGATCTACATAAGTGAATCAAAGATTTACATCGTTTGAAGCTAGATCTACATCAAGTAAAGAGAGATCGCATCAAATCAAGAGGTTTGAAGCATATTCTTCGTTGTCCAGATTGAGAATTTAGCGATTTCAAGTTAATTCGAAGAATTGGTGAGTGATAATCATCTCTCACATAGATTCAATCAAGTATATGGATTGTTTGATCCAATTTTTATCATTTTAAGTTATTTTCAACTACGTCTGCATCATGATAAGCATATTTTAATACGAATCAACATAGATTCTAATCTTGCAACTTAAAACCAGTAATTCTTATGTTAATTGATATGTTTATGCAAGTTAGATCCATTGTTTTGTTTATTCATTCATGAATCATGATTCTGGTGAATTTTATATGATTATCGATGAATAATTGTCATTTTGATGCTGGTAATGATATCATAAAGCGTTTATGGTAGATTAGATGATTTGGTTGAATTGGTCGTATCAATATTGTCGTTAGGTGATGATTTGGTCATGATTGGAGCTATTTTTGGTCAGATATGGAGTCGGGTCATTTTTCCTTAGGTCAAATCGTTTCTCTTATTTCCCAAGAAATGGGCAGTTTTATGGATTTGGAAGTTTTATGGAATGGGCAGTTTTATGGACTGGGCAGCTTGATGGACCGGGAAAAGTCGTGGAGCATGGACCGGGCAAAAATTATGGAGCATAAATCGTTCGGGTTTAGATCGCTGGCGTTAGGTCGTTCGTCCTTAGATGGTTCAAGCATAGGTCAGGTCGGTTGGCTTTAGGCAAAGTCAGGTCGGTAGGCTTTGACAAGGACAAGTCGTTGGCGCTTCAAAAAATCAGATCGTTAGTGCTTTTAATTGGTTAGTTTGTTAGGTCGTTGTTCGACCTGGGGAGTCAGGTCTTGGAACGGATTGAGCGACTCAGGTGGAGTTAAGTCGTTGATTACAGGTCGGTTGTGACCTCAGGTGGGAAGGACCTGACAAAGTTGGACCGTAATTTGATGTTATTTTGGTTTGGTGATGAATGTGACTTCGAAGTGTATTCAAGTAGGAATTTTCAAAGTGTTGTGAAGTGTTTGTTAATCATCGTAATGCAATGAACGTGAAGACGACTCAAGGTGGTGAGCTCATGGATAATGGTTGCTCGAGAAAGGGCTTGAGTTTATGAATAGTCATCGGGTTGGATGGCTAGTGATATCGTAGGCAGAGGGATTATTATTGTCGTAAGTTCTAGCGAACTCATAGCACGGGTATAATATGGATTCCTAAAATACTAGAAGTGACTAGTCAAGTTCGATGGGCAGCTCGACGGGCCTAGATACGTTTCATCGTATGGCGTATGGGGATTTGCTAGAACTAGGGTTTACCATTAGCCTTTGACAATTGATGGCAAGATGTTTAGCCGATCATACGATTAATGATGGTTTCAATGCAGGATTGGCGATGATAGCCGTAGTCATAAGTGATGTCTATTTTGCTTATATCGTCTTGTGTAGATTATTATATGTCGAAGGAGATATATCTTGGGTGCTTGTCTGATGTTGGTTTAGGTCTTTGGGGCTTGTTCTTGGGAGATGTCGAGATCGATTAGTATGGTCTATTCTTGATAACTGTTCACAATGAATGTGCTGTTGTTTCTTAATGCTTGTTTGTAAACGCTATCATTGTCGGATGTAAGGAAGACAGGTTTGGGTTCTTCTTTGGTGTTTGGTAGATTGGTTGGTTAATCTACTTGTTCTCATATACTTTATTGGTTATGTTAGATAGTTGTTTTATCGCTCAATAAGACTATTGCCTGACTCAAGGTTTTATGTTTCTTCTTATTACCTTAGGTTGTTCATCCGGTTTTGATTGGGCAGACTGAGTACAGGTTACAGATGATTGATCTTAATGAGGACGATGTTGTTGTGCGGTGACGAGCAGATGGATGGCATATTACTTTTCTACTATTTAGTATTTTTTGTTCTATGTTTGACTCTAAGTATTGTAGTGAGGCGAATCTGTACAGGCACTTATGCCGCAATCTAAAGATGTATGGATATTCTTTCTAGTTGTTATGAAAGTTCAAGTTTTTTCTCAAATATGCTTCACTATTATAGTCTGTTGTATATATTCCAATATATTTTATCCTTGCGTTGTGATTTATAGGACAAGTTATGCATTGTGTTATGTTACCTTGATGACCGTCCATAGCCCCTGGCACACCTTTCAGTGCATTATTTCTCTTATTTAGTGCAGGAGTTATGGGCGGTCGTCACATCGTTTGTGTTGAATTTTTAACTACGATAAGCAGATTCACTACCTAAATTTTGGCTGGAATACGATACACTTAGCTCTAGCTAATCACTATTTTCAACTATCTAAATAAAATTCCACTTTGAACTAGAGTAATATGAAATAATATTATCATGTAGTCGAAAAAAGGATTTAATAACTAGTCATTCAATTTTAGATGTTGGAATTATAAGAAATGAAAACTTATGAACCTAAGAATGTCCTATAGTTGATGTTAATGTTGGTTGTATTGCATTGTTTTATCCAATGATTTAGTTTTACGTTGTGCCCTTTTGAAATTATTCAAGGATATTTTTTATTTAAGGTTTGTTAGTTGTTTTTAAGAAAAGATGATGCAAAAATACTATAATCCTAAAGCTTATGTTTAACCTTCATGTAACCAGAAAAGCTCTAAAATAATAAGTTGAAATATTTTGTGAACCATGTGTTTGTAGCGCGGGTTCTCGCCAGTTTAGTATAAATTGTAAATGTGATGTTTACCTTAGCAAAATAATATATTTGGATCTATAAATTGATTAGATAATTGTAATTAACATAGCTTTACTCAGTTGAATAACAATAAATTTAATATATACTTTGATGATGAAAATAACACCATTTGATTTCAATTAGATTCAAAAAGTATAAACAGTATAAAAATATGATATTGTTGATTAAAAGACGCCAAAAAGGTCCCACCGAGATTTGAACTCGAGTTACTGGATTCAGAGTCCAATGTCCTAACCACTAGACCATGGGACCATATGTCTAAAAACATATATTGGTAGTATAAAAAATATATTTTTCGAGATATGTTATGTTAGAGAATATGCTTATTCAATAAACGTATATTGGAAGATTTTTGAAATGACAATTAGATGTAATAATTATAATCAACCATAATTATGTGCTTGTTCTCCATTTCGTTTAATCTCAATTTTAAAGGAAATATATTTATTATAATTTAATCTCATCGTGCACATGAAAACATGTAAATTGAAATGAATTTAATATCATTTGTAACAAGCCGCATTTTACGTATCGGAGGTTCATAAAATATTTTTATTTAATTCGTTGAGGGTTAAATCATTCTCATATTTTGATATGTTTTTTATGGAGATGTCAGACATGTCCATAATTTTTACCAATTTTATTTGTTACAATTTTTCCCCTATCAGGTTTGAACAGGGAATAACTTCTGACTGGGATCGAATCAGGTGTTGAGATCGTTTTCATTGGAAAGGAAATGGTGTTGCCAATTTCGTAGATTGGTCACATTAAAGATTCAGTTCAGCGGTGTGGGGGGAACCGATGTTTTAGTGCTACACATTTTTATGTTTCGGTTTTCAACTGTTGATGGGCTGATTTGAGGAGGCCTATTAGTGGACTGATAGGAGGCTATAAATAGGGGGCTAGAAGAATTTGGAATAGTTTACTTTCTTCATTCTCTCATTTGTTTGAGCTCTTTGATCCTCCTAGCTCAATCAAATACACCTTTCCGCCATTAAAATTCTAGATCTACATAAGAGTATCGAAGATCTACTTCGTTTGAAGCTAGATCTATGTCAAGTGAAGAGAGATCGCATCAAATCAAGAGATTTGAAGCATATTCTTCGTTGTCCAGAATGAGGATTTAGCGATTTCAAGTTAATTCGAAGAATTGGTAAGTGATAATCATCTCTCACACGAATTCAATCAAGTATATGGATTGTTTGATCCTACTTTCATCATTTTAAGTTGTTTTCAACAACGTCTACATCATGGTAATTATATATTAACATGAATCACCATTGGGGCAAATCTAGCAACTTAAAACCGGTAATACTTTTGTTAATTCATATGTTTATGCAAGTTAGATCCATTGTTTTGTTTATTCATTTTTGTATCACGATTTTGGTGAATTTTATATGATTATCGATGAATAGTTGTCATTTTGATGTTGATAATGATTTCATAAAGCGTTTATGGTTGAATTGGTCGCATCCATATTGTCGTTTGGTGATGATTTGGTCATGATTGGAGCTATTTTTGGTTAGATCTGGAGTCGTGTCATTTTTCCTTGGGTCAGGTCATTTTTCATTAGAACAAGTCGTTTTCCTTGTTTCCCAAAAAATGTTCAGTCTTATGGACTAGGAATTTTTATGGACTGGGCAGTTTTATGGACTGGGTAATTGGGTGGACTGGGCAGTTTGATGGACCGGGCAAAGTTCTGGAGCATGGACCGCTGGGGTTTGGTCATTCGGCCATGAGGATTCAACAAGAGGTCAGGTCGGTTGGCTTTGGGCAAAGTCAAATTGGTTGACTTTGACTAGGGTAGGTCGTTAGTGCTTCAAGAAATCATATCGTTCGTGCTTTGATAGGGTTAGGTCGTTAGGTCGTTGTTCGACCCGGGGAGTCAGGTCATGGAACGGATGGAGCGACTCAGGGGGGTTAAGTCGTTGGTTACAGGTCGGTTGCGACCTGAGGTGGGAATGACCTGACTAAGTTGGACCATAATTTGACGTTATTTTGGTTTGGTGATGAATGTGACTTCGAAGTGTATTCAAGTAGGAATGTTCGTTGTGTTGTGATGTGTTTGTTGATCGTCGTAATGCAATGAATGTGAAGATGACTCAAGGTGGTGAGCTCGTGGATAATGGTTGCTTGAGAAAGGGATTGAGTTTATGAACAATCATTGGGTTGGATGGCTAGAGATATCAAAGGCTAAGGGATTGTCGTTGTCGTAAGTTCTAACGGACTCAAAGAAGGGGTATAATAGGGAGGCCTAAAATACTAAAAGTGACTGGTCGAGTAACCTGGGCAGCTCGATGGGTCTAGATTCGTTTCTTCATATGGAGTATGGAGTTTTGCTAGCACAGGGGTTTACCATTAGCCCTTTATAGTTGATGGCAAGGTGTTTAGCCGGTTACACGATTAAATATGGTTTCAAAGTAGGATTGGCAGTAATTGCCATAGTCATAAGTGATGTCTATTTTGCTTGTATCGTCTTGTGTAGATTATTAGATATTGAAGAAGATATCTCTTGGTTGCTTATCTGATGTTGATTTAGGCCTGGTGTAGATTATTAGCTGTGAATGTACTATTTTTTCTTAATGCTTGTTTGTAAAGTCTATCACTGTCGGATGTAAGAAAGACAGGTTTGGGTTCTTCTTTGGTGTTTTGTAGATTGGTTGGTTAATCTACCTGTTCTCATATAATTTACTGATGATGTTAGATAGTTGTTTTATCGCTCATTAAGACTATTGTCTGACTCATGGTTTTATGTTTCTTCTTATTACCTTGGGTTCTTCATCCGGTTTTGAATGGGCAGACTGGGTACAGGTTACAGATGATTGATCTTAATGAGGACGATGTTGTTGTGCGATGACGAGCAGGAGGTTGGCGTATTATTTTTCTACTATCTAGTATTTGTTGTTCTATATTTGACTCTAAGTGTTGTAGTGAGGCGAATTTTTACAGGCACTTATGTCCCAATCTAAAGATGTATGGATATTCTTTCTAATTGTTATGGAAGTTCAAGTTTCTACTCAAATATGCTTCACTATTATAGTCTGTTGTATATATTTTACTATATTTTATCCTTGCGTTGTGAGTTATACGACAGGTTCCGCATTGTTTTGTGTTACGTTGATGATTGTCCATAGCTCCCTAGCACACCTTTCAGTGCATTACTCCTTTAGTTTAGTGCAGGAGTTATGGGTTGTCGTCAAATCGTTTGTGTAGAATTTTTAAATACGATAAGCAGATTCACTACCTAACTTTTGGCTAGAAAACGATACATTTAGCTCTAGCTAATCATCGTTTTCAACTATCTAAGTTAATTCCACTTTGGCTTGGAGTAATATGAAATAATATTATCATGTAGTTGAATTTTTTTTAATAAATAATCATTCAATTTTAGATGTCGGAATTATAAGAAATGAAAAGTTACGAACCTAAGAATGTCCTATAGTTGATGTTAATGTTTGTTGTAATGCATTGTTTTATCCAATGATTTAATTTTACAGTGTGCCCTTTTGAAATTATTTGAGCACATTTTTTAATTCAGGTTTTTTAGTTGCTTTCTGGAAAAGCTAACGCAAAAATACTATAATCCTAAAGGATATGCTTCAGCTTCATGTAACCACAAAAGCTCTAAAATAATAAGTTGAAATATTTTGTGAACTATATGTGTGTAGCGCGGGTTCTCGCCCGTTTAGTATAAATTGTAAATGTGACATTTACCATAGCAAAATAATATATTTGGATCTATAAATTGATTAGATAATTGAAATTAACATAGCTTTACTTCGTGAAATAACAACAAATTTAATATATACTTCGTTGCTGAAAATAACACCATTTGATTTCAATTAGATCCTAAAAGCATAAACAATATAAATATGTTATTATTGATTAAATAATGCCAAAAAGGTCCCATTGAGATTTGAACTCAGGTTACTGGATTTAGAGTCCAATGTCCTAACCACTAGACCATGGGACCATGTGTCTAAATAACATATATTGGTAGTATAATAAATATATCTGAGAAGAAGTGTGATGATAGAGAATATGCTTATTCAATAAATGTACATTGGATGATTTCTGAAATGAAAATTAGATGTAATAATTATAATAAACCATAATTATGTCCATTTTCTCCTTTTCGTTTAAACTCAAATTTTGAAAGAAATATATTTATTATAATTTAATCTCATAGTTCACATGAAAACATGTGTACTTATTTTAACATTGTACATATTTTTCATTGATTAGCAATGGAGTTTTGTAAGCATATCTATATCCATTTGTAAATCAAAGTGAATTTAATATCATTTGTAACAGCTTGCATTTTACGTATCGGAGGTTCATAAAATATTTTTATTTAATTTCCTAAGGGTTGTATCGTTCTCATATTTTGGTATGTTGTTTATAGGGATGTGAACATCCATTATTTTTACCAATTTTGTTTGTGACCATTTTCCCCCTGTCAGTTATGAATAGGGAATAAATTTTGACTGGGATCGAATCAGGTGCTGAGATCATTTTCATTAGAAAGGAAAGGGTGTTGCCAATTTCGTAGACCGGTCACATTAAAGATTTGGTTTAGCGGTTTGGAAGGAATCGTGTTTTTTTATACTCATTTTTATGTTTTGGTTTTCATCCATTTATGGGCTGATTTAAGGAGGCCCATTAGTGGGATGATGGGAGGCTATAAATAGGGGTTAGAGGAATGTAGAATAGTTCACTTTCTTCATTCTCTCATTTGGTTGAGCTCTTCTGTCCACCAAGCTCAATAAAATACACCTTTCCACAATTAAAAATCTAGATCTACATAAGAGAATCGAAGATCTACATCGTTTGAAGTAAGATCTACGTCAAGTGAAGAGAGATCGCATCAAATCAAGAGGTTTGAAGCATATTCTTTGCTGTCCAGATTGAGAATTTATCGATTTCAAGTTAATTCAAAGAATTGGTGAGTGATAATCATCTCTCACACGAATTCAATCAAGTATATGGATTGTTTGATCCTATTTTCATCATTTTAAGTTGTTTTCACCTACATCTACATCATGGTAAGTATATTTTAATATGAATCACCATCGGGTCTAATCTAACAACTAAAAACCGGTATTTCCTATGTTAATTCATATGTTTATGCAAGTTAGATCCATTGTTTTGTATATTCATTCATGTATCATGGTTTTGGTGAATTTTATATGATTGTCGACGAATAATTGTCTTTTTTTTGTTGATAATGATTTCATAAAGCTTTTATGGTTGAATTGGATGATTTGGTCGCATAGATATTGTCGTTTGGTGATGATTTGGTCATGATTGGAGCTATTTTCGGTCAGATATGGAGTCAGGTCAGTTTTCCTTAGGTCAGGTCATTTTTTCGTAGGTCTAGTCATTATTCTTGTTTCCCAAGAAATGGGCAGTTTTATGGACTGGGAAGTTTTTATGGACTGGGCAGTTTTATGGACTGGGTAGTTGGATGGACTGGGCAGTTTGATGGACCGAGCAAAGTTCTCGAGCATGGACCGGGAAAAAATTAGGATCATAAATCGTTCGGCTTTGATAGTTGGGGTTAGGTCATTCGACCCTAGATGGTTCAAGCAAAGGTTAGGTAGGTTGGCTTTGGGCAAAGTCAGATCAATAGGCTTTGACAAGGATAAGTCGTTATTGATTGAAGGAATCAGATCGTTAGTGCTTTGAAAGGGTTAGGTCGTTGTTCGACATGAGGAGTCAGGTCTTGGTACGGATGGAGCGACTAAGGGGTAGTTAAGTTGCTGGTTATAAGTCGTTTGCGACCTAAGATGCGAACGACCTGACTAAGTTGGACCATAATTTGATGTTATTTTGGTTTGGTGATGAGTGTGACTTCGAAGCGTATTCAAGTAGGAATGTTCAATGTGATGTGTTTGTTGATCGTTGTAATGCAACGAACGTGAAGACGGCTCAAGGTAGTGAGCTCGTGGATAATAGTTGATCGAGAAAGGGCTTGATTTTATGAATAGTCATCGGGTTGGATAGCTAGAGATATCAAAGGGTGAGGGATTATCATTGTCGTAAGTTCTAGCAGAATCAAATCAGGGGTGTAATAGGGACGCCTAAAATACTAGAAGTGACTGGTCGAGTACCCTGAGCAGCTCGATGGGCCTAGATAAGTTTCTTCGTATAGCGTATGGAGTCTTGCTAGAACTGGGGTTTACCATTAGCTCTTGATAGTTGATGGCAAGGTGTTTAGCCGGTCATACGATTAACGACAGTTTCAAAGCAGGATTGGCGGTGATAGCCATAGTTATAAGCGATGTCTATTTTGCTTGTATCGTCTTGTGTGGATTCTTCGATGTCGAAGGAGATATCTCTTGGGTGCTTGTTTGATGTTGGTTTAGGCCTTAGGGGCATGTGCTTGGGAGATGTCGAAATCGATTAGGATGGTCTATGCTTAATAACTGTTTGCTATGAGTGTACTATTGTTTCTTATTGCTTGTTTGTAAAGGCTATCACTATTGGATGTAAGGAAGACAGGTTTGGGTTCTTCTTTGGTATTTTGTAGATTGGTCGTTAGTCTATCTGTTCTCATATACTTTATTGATGATGTTAGATAGTTGTTTTATCCCTTATTAAGACTATTCTGAAACTCAAGGTTTTATGTTTCTTCTTATTACCTTGGGTTGTTCATCCGGTTTTGAATGGATAGACTGAGTACAGGTTACAGATGATTGATCTTAATGAGGATGATGTTGTTGTGCGGTGTCGAGCAGGAGGTTGGTGTATACTTTTCTACTATCTAGTAATTTTTGTTCTATGCTCGACTCTGAGTGTTTGTAATGGCACGTTTTGTAAGGTATAATAATTAAGTTATTTAATTATTTAAATAACGAATATAGTAAATAAACGATAGTTGAACGTATAATTTATAATATAATTATAATCGAGCTCGAAATGGCGCGGCAGTTCGCTATTTGGCGATTCGAACTTCAACTGGATATACAGGGTCCGTTTTAAATCGGATTTCTGTGAAACAAGAAACGTGTGGAGCTGGTGGAGTATATCTTTCTAGTGGAAGAGAAAGATCGGGATTTCTTCGTGTAGATTTGGAGTTATGTCCAAATCAAATTCTCAGAAGTGCAGCGCCCTGACCATAACGATTTAAATATATTTTAAATAAGAATTTAAATAGAAATCGACCGTCGATATAACTCTGACGAGGTAATATCGAGCTGTAAATATATACAGGAATATTCTGGAGCTGTATGGTATGCCACTGTGAATACAGACGATAATAATTTATTTTAAATAATTAATTTAATTATATTTAAATATATTTATATATTTAAATAGGCTATTTAGAGCATTAAAAATAGCCACTTTTGCATACGAAGTCGGAATTCAACGAAACCAGTTTTGTTGGATCCGCAATGTCAAATAGTTGTTAGATTCCAAGTTTCGTGATTTTTTGAGTGACTGTGTGGTCGTACGGATTTTTAGAGTGAAGAACAGTTAGTGTTTTGACAGTTAAAAATACGCTGTGTGAGCATACGGAGTCGGAATTCGACGAAACCAGTTTCGTTGGGACCGTAATGTCAAACGGAAGGTGCGCGTCCAGTTTGGTGATTTTTGGGCATCGTATATGGTCGCAGGGATTTTTAAGGACCAGAGACAAGTGGAAAATCATTAAATAAAAATATAAAAATCAAAATAAAAATATCCCTCTCCATTCTTTGATCACAAACAGGCCACGCACACTCCAATTTCAGCCACAATTCTTACCAACCCATTCAAGCCTATATATATCGTAAATTCCAAACACAGCAAGAAAATCCCAAATGAAAAATCAAAGAGAAAAATCAAATCAATTCCCATGAATTACATGAGTGTTATACTTGAATTCACTGAGTATTCTTCTTCATTTTCACGCCTTCAGAATTTGGTGTGATGCATCCTTCGCTGTTCGAATGCGAACAACGGTGAGATTAGGGTTAAACCTTTCGGGAATTTGAAGAAGTTATAGATCAAATTTGAGATTGTTGTTGGATTGAGGAGTTCGTTTAGCACCTCTTCTGAGTTTTTGGTCATGTTCTGAGCAAAAAGGGGTCGGTGGATTCACAGGAGGCGCGAGTTTTGGGAGGGCGTCGGTTTGGGCAGGGTGGCAACGAGCAACACTTGATTGATATGGGATGATGCAGAATTCGAAGAGATGATTTGTTGGGATTTTTGTTGGATTTTAAAGTGGTTGGAGAAGGAAGATTTGAAGGGGGAAGTCGGCCATGGTTTGGAGTATAACAGCAACGGGTTTACTGAGGTTTGGGAAGAAGAGGAATAAGGCGGGTTGGGTTTTCTAGTGGAGGAGTTGGGCCGGGTTATGAAGGTCAAGCCCATTTCTTTTTAAATTGAGTTAATTTAATTTTAGAAATGTGTACAATCTTGTATATCGAATAACTGTGTCATACGGTATCAGTTTCACAAACCGTAAGTTGCGTTGGGATCGTACGGACGAGCACTCCACAATGGAACTGACCGCGAGTCGATTGGAGTCCGTCACAATTTATAGCAAAATAAATTGTCTGAATCAAGAGATGGTTATCGTCATTGACGATGATCGTCCAAATGTGAGTAAATCTCACAAACTCTAAATAGTTCTATTTTTACAGTGTATTCTTAGAACTGCTAGATATTGTCTGTTTGACTGTATGTTGACTGTTTGATTGAACTGCTAGTCAGTTAGTAGAGATTATATATATATATATATTTACGTATATATATATATATAAACCGTCAAATAGTTATATGTTGATTCTGTTTATCAGAATATTATACTGTTGTTGTCTAACATCTGTGGTGCAGGGAAACAGGTTGGAGGAATCCAACTGGATTCCTCAACAGTTATTTTTACTGTGATTTATATATTGTGACATATAATGTGATGTATATAATCCGTTGTGATTATGCGTGTTTGGACAAATATTCACCGTTGTTAGATGATGTGTTAAAAACCATAAGTTAACCAAAGCGAGTTAGTCGAGTTAAACAAAGTAATTGGTTAGGTTAACCAAAGCAAAGTTAGTCGAGTTAAACAAAGTAATTGGTTAAGTAAATCAAAGCAAGTTAGTCGAGTTAAACAAAGTAATTGGTTAGGTTAACCAAAGTAAGTTAGTTAAGTTAAACTAAGTGATAAATCGATGTGAATTAGTTAAGTTAAACTAAGTGGTTAATCGAAGTAAATTAGTTAAGTTAACTAAGTGGTTAATCGAAGTGAATTAGTTGAGTTAAACTAAGTGAATCGGTTAGAGTTAATCAACGTGAATTAGCTAAGTTAAACTAAGTGGATTTGTTCAGTTAATCAAGACGAGTTAACCAGTAGAGTTAACTAGTTAAGTTAACCAGTTAGAGTTAACCAGTTAGGTTAAACCAGTTGAGTTGACCAGTTAGAGTTAACCAGTTAGAGTTAATCTGTTAGAGTTAACCAGTTGAGTTAACCAGTTAGAGTTGACCAGTTAGAGTTGACCAGTTAGAGTTGACCAGTTAGAGTTGACCAGTTAGAGTTGATCAGTTAGAGTTATCCAAGTAGAGTTAATCGAGTAGAGTTGTCGAATATCACTTATCCGAAGTAGAGTTATCGAATATAGTGTATTCGAGAGAAGAGAAATCGAATATAGTTTATTCGAGTGGAGAAATCAAATGTTATTCATTTGAGAAGATTTATCGAATATAGTTTATTCGAGTGGAGAAATCAAATGTGATTCATTTGAGAAGAGTTATCGAATATTATTTATTTGAAGAGTAGTTATCGAATATTGGTTATTCGAAGTTAGTTAATCCAAAGGAGTTATTCGAAGTTAGTTAATCCAAAGGAGTTATTCGAAGTTAGTTAATCCAAAGGAGTTATTCGAAGTTAGTTAATCCAAAGGAGTTATTCGATATTCGAAGTTAGTTAATCCAAAGGAGTTATTCGAAGAGTTAATCCAAAGGAGTTATTCGAAGTTAGTTAATCCAAAGGAGTTAGTCGAAGAGTTAATCCAAAGGAGTTATTCGAAGTTAGTTAATCCAAAGGAGTTATTCGAAGTTAGTTAATCCAAAGGAGTTATTCGAAGTGAGTTAATCCAAAGGAGTTATTCGAAGTTAGTTAATCCAAAGGAGTTATTCGAAGTTAGTTAATCCAAAGGAGTTATTCGAAGTTAGTTAATCCAAAGGAGTTATTCGAAGTTAGTTAATCCAAAGGAGTTAATCGAAGAGTTAATCCGAAGGAGTTAGTCGAAGAGTTAATCCAAAGGAGTTATTCGAAGTTAGTTAATCCGAAGGAGTTAATCGAAGAGTTAATCCGAAGGAGTTAGTCGAAGAGTTAATCCAAAGGAGTTATTCGAAGTTAGTTAATCCAAAGGAGTTATTCGAAGTTAGTTAATCCGAAGGAGTTAATCGAAGAGTTAATCCGAAGGAGTTAGTCGAAGAGTTAATCCAAATGAGTTATTCGAAGTTAGTTAATCCGAAGGAGTTAATCGAAGAGTTAATCCGAAGGAGTTAGTCGAAGAGTTAATCCAAAGGAGTTATTTGAAGTTAGTTAATCCAAAGGAGTTATTCGAAGTTAGTTAATCCAAAGGAGTTATTCGAAGTTAGTTAATCCGAAGGAGTTAATCGACGAGTTAATCCGAAGGAGTTAGTCGAAGAGTTAATCCAAAGGAGTTATTCGAAGTTAGTTAATCGAGGAGTTAATCCGAAGGAGTTAGTCGAAGAGTTAATCTAAAGGAGTTATTCGAAGTTAGTTAATCCAAAGGAGTTATTCGAAGTTAGTTAATCCGAAGGAGTTAATCGAAGAGTTAATCCAAAGGAGTTAGTCGAAGAGTTAATCCAAAGGAGTTATTCAAAGTTAGTTAATCCGAAGGAGTTAATCGAAGAGTTAATCCGAAGGAGTTAGTCGAAGAGTTAATCCAAAGGAGTTATTCGAAGTTAGTTAATCCAAAGGAGTTAGTCGAAGAGTTAATCCGAAGGAGTTAGTCGAAGAGTTAATCCAAAGGAGTTATTCGAAGTTAGTTAATCCAAAGGAGTTATTCGAAGTTAGTTAATCCGAAGGAGTTAGTCAAAGAGTTAATCCAAAGGAGTTATTCGAAGAGTTAATCCAAAGGAGTTAGACGAAGAGTTAATCGAATATAGTTATTCGAAAGAAAGTGTTAATCAAATATAGTTTATTCGAGTAAAGTTAAAAGAGTTAATCGAATATAATTTATTCGAGTAGAGTTAGAGAAGTTAATCGAATATAGTTATTTGAATAGTGTTGGAGGAGATATCGAATATAGTTTATTCGATAGGAGTTAAGTGAATAGGGTTAATCAAATAGAGTTAAGCAAATAGAGTTAATCCAATAGGGTCAGTCCACTAGGGTTAATTGGAAAGAGTAAATCGAATATAGTTATTCGACAGAAAGGTTAAGTAAGGAAGTTAGTTAAAGGAATTTAAAGCGAACTTTACCTATTTTCAAGGTTAGAAGTGTTGTTCAATTAAGGTCTGAGAGGTAGTTCTACCCCAACTTGATTGGCTTCGTTTTAACTAAGGAATGGTTAAAGTTTGGCAGTAAAGAGGAGTTAAGTGAAATGTGTAATTTAGGGAAATGGTTTAAGTTGGTATAGCGATGTTTTATCTAAACATCTGCTTAATCCAAATGTAGGAGTTTTGGAAATATCTTCCAAAGAAGAATAAGAATTGTTTTCTAATATAGAAAACAAGGAATGGAAATGTTTTCCAGTATTAATAAATATATTTTCTAAACATTAGAAAATAGCAAATGTCGAATATAGGGAAATAGGAGATGTGAAATGAACCAAAGAGATATATGTTAAAAGATGTTTGTTCGATATAATTTCCGTCTGGAAATAATATCGTTGTTTGCACACTTGTTTTTCTTTGATAGTTAACTCACAGACTATCGAAGTTTTTACCATTTTAACGTTGTTAATATGGAGAGACCGGTTGGATTATTATCCAAAGAACCACTCTGTATCGGCATAAGCGTTGCGAGCAATATATGCCAAAGATAAATTGAAGACGAAGTAAAGTGCAAGGGCTGTTGTATAAGTCTTAGATAACAGTGACTAAGATGGATATACTGAATAGTGCCTTCGGTTTGTCCAGTCCCAGGACAACGTATATGGAAGAAGGTCTGACAGAGTATATCCAATGGATCGCGTAAGTTGATCTGTTCAAACGTATTCACGTTTGGTGGCGGAGGAATTCGTTTCTCTTAGCTGTATACCCGTGTTATTTTTGGATAAGTCAATTTGTGATTTGGCGGGTATGACGATGTGGCATTCAAAGTGAATGGTGATCAGATGTTCTGAAGATAGACGTAGCCTCTAGCCTCACACCAGGAAGTAACAAAAGTTGGGCTAGGCAGCATGGCTAGTTGGGTCATTCCCAAGCAGGGTGTATTGTCACCGATCTAGGGAATATTCATATTTATACTTCTTTTTGATTATGTATCTTCGGATGACGGTTTGATGGCCTATAACCGTGGTGGCAATATATTCGCGACACTCAAGCTAAATGAGTGAGCGGTCATGTGTGGCCGGGTTGCAAGACGTTCTTGTTGAACCTACAGTGTATCACCTGTAATGGCGCGTTTTGTTAGCTGTCGAATAATTAATTTATTTAATGATTTATTTATCGATTTGGCGATATCGATAACTTAAAGTACAACGTTCGAACTTTTAATTTATAATTATAATTAAAACGAACCTGAAACGTCGCGGCAGTTCGTTATTTGGCGAGTTGAACTTCAACTGAATATACAAGATTCGTTTTAAGCCGGATTTCTGTGAAACAAGAAACGTGTGGAGCTGGTGGAGTATATCTTTCTAGTGGAAGAGAAAAATCGGGATTTCGTCGTGTAGATTTTGAGATATGTCCAAATCAAATATTCAGAAAAACAGCGGTATATTCGTTCGTGGCCATAACGGTTATTTCGAAATAACTAGATATCGTGTGTGAATTTAGACAAGGTTCTTTTGGGACATAGCGATAATTTAATTTTTAGAATTTTACTGTAATTTTTAATTAATTAAATAGGCAACTTTTTATTTGAAGTATTTCGCACCCTGAAATCAACATTTTGAAGTTTCAAAATATGAGTTCATCTACCGGTATTATTATATTTTTGGGATCGTGGCACGGAGCTGATTACAACGGTATGTTTACTTCTGTCGTTGACAACTCGTATATAAGTGGGGCAGTGCATATCGGATATCCATATTTTATAACTTAGATATAATATAATATATGGTGATGAAACAAAAATTAGATATAATATAATATATGGTGATGAAACAAAAATTAGATATAATATAATATATGGTGATGAAACAACATGGGTTAAACGTCGTTAACATGGAGATGAGAATGGACATAATATTCGTTGGACCCAACTGACCGTAAGTAAATAAAATGAATTAAAGCAGGGCAATATATATATATATATATACATATCGATTAGTTGCAAAATAACTTAGAGGCCAAGGCTTGTACACGGTTTCACATACTTCAACACAGAGGTGCCTTCTATTTCCTACCTTACCCTACGTTAATTAATGAAATGCCTGTATGGTCAAAAATCAATCCAGCTAGAGTTCTGCAAACCGACACCGTGCCTCATTCCTTACCAAGGAAGTAATGAAAATATATATAAATACACCACTCTTATTTCCAAACCAAATTTACATTTCATCAAAAGAAAACGAGCCGCCACCCTAAATGAAAATCGAGATATTCAAACCGAGAATAAAAATCAGATACTCAACAAAAGAAAGTGATCTTGGATCTATTCTATTCCTTGAATCGAGGGATTCTCTCCTATACCAATTTGGTATAACTCGATCGCCACTTCAGATTCGCGTTTTTGGGTAAAAACTGGAAGTGACGTGTTGGAGGTGGGAAGCGAGTTGTCTGGGGTGGTATTGGCGGTGTCTTAGTTCGAGGAGGGCCGAGCGTTGGTGAAACCGAATTAGTAATCGGTGATGAGCAAGTGAAGCTCAGGGAGAGGAAGCTGCTGGTGACAACCGTTTGTCAAACGGTGTAGTGAAGGTGGAGTAGTCAGGGAAGGTCTGCGGTTTGATTGGGGTACAGGAGTTCGAAGTTGGTTGAGAAAGAGGGAGTAGAAGAAATGAGCGTGATGGGTTTTACCTGAAAATCGATGGTCAGAGGAAAGTTTCGGTGGTGCTTGAATGAAGAAGAAGGGTAGAGATGGGTCGTGTATAAGTAAGGCAGGCCCAAATTAGAAGTTATAAAAGAACTGGAGCATGACTTTGTGATGTGCGGAAGAAGGAAATGCAGGTGGGTCGGTGAAGTGGTGGGCCTTGTTTCAAAGATAAGCCCAAAAGAAAATACAAAGGGGATTTAAGTTGTATGCAAGTTGAGAACGTGGAGGCAAAATGGAGGGTGTTCTTCATTGGAGCATGCTGAGGTGTCATGAATTACAGAAGGAGCATGGTGGGCGCAAGTTAGTTATATCATGGGTCGAGGAAACATGATCCGACAGGATCACACGGACGGGGGCTACAACATGAGGTCAGTTGGAATGATTCGGAGATTTATTGGAAAATATGACGGGGAAATATCGTCAGAACAGGACTGCTAAACGGTTATCGTTGTTTAACGATACACCGACAATGTGAGTAAATCTCACAACCTCTGAACAGTTTATATTCTCACGTTGTATTCTTAGGACTGTTAAATATTGTCTGTTTGATTTGGTGTTGACCGATTGATTGAACTGCTAGTCAGTTAGTTAAATTTCTATATTGATTTTGTTTAACAGAATATATCATATGGAACTGAAAGTGATGTTATCTATATTGTCTAACATCTGTGATGCAGGGAAACAGGTTGGAGGAATCCAACTGGATTCCTCAACAGTTATTTTTACTGTGATTTATATATTGTGACATATAATGTGATGTTTGGACAAATATTCACCGTTGTTAGATGATGGGTTAAAAACCATAAGTTAACCAAAGCAAGTTAGTCGAGTTAATCAAAGTAATTGGTTAAGTTAACCAAAGTAAATTTGTTAAGATAAACTAAGCGGTTAATCGAAGTGAATTAGTTAAGTTAAACTAATTGGTTAATCGAAGTAAATTAGTTGGGTTAATCAAAGTGAATTAGCTGAGTTAAACTAAGTAAATCGGTTAGAGTTAATCAAAGTGAATTAACTAAGTTAAACTAAGTGGATTAGTTCAGTTAATCGAGACAAGTAAATCAAGTTAGGTTAAACCATTTGAGTTAACCAGTTAGGTTAAACCATTTGAGTTAACCAGTTAAAGTTAACCAGTTAGGTTAAACCATTTGAGTTAACCAGTTAAAGTTTACCAGTTAAAGATAAACAGTTAGAGTTGACCAGTTAGAATTGACCAGTTAAAGTTAACCAGTCAGAGTTAACCAGTTAGGTTAAACCAGTTGAGTTGACCGGTTAGAGTTATCCAAGTGGAGTTAATCGAGTAGAGTTGTCGAATAGCACTTATCCGAAGTAGAGTTATCGAATATAGTGTATTCGAGAGAAGAGAAATCGAATATAGTTTATTCGAGCGGAGAAATCAAATGTTATTCATTTGAGAAGGGTTATCGAATATAGTTTATTCGAGTGGAGAAATCAAATGTTATTCATTTGAGAAGAGTATCGAATACTATTTATTCGAAGAGTAGTTATCGAATATTGGTTATTCGAAGTTAGTTAATCCAAAGGAGTCATTCGGAGTTAGTTAATCCAAAGGAGTTAATCGATGAGTTAATCCAAAGGAGTTATTCGAAGTTAGTTAATCCAAAGGAGTCATTCGGAGTTAGTTAATCCAAAGGAGTTAATCGATGAGTTAATCCAAAGGAGTTATTCGAAGTTAGTTAATCCAAATGAGTTATTCGAAGTTAGCTAATCCAAAGGAGTTATTCGAAGTTAGTTAATCCAAAGGAGTTAGTCGAAGAGTTAATCGAATATAGTTATTCGAAAGAAGGTGTTAATCGAATATAGTTATTCGAGTAGAGTTAAAAGAGTTAAATCGAATTTAGTTATTCGAAAGGAGTAAATCAATTTGAGTTAAGTTAATCGATTTGAATTAAGTTGAATCGAAATGGAGTAAATCGATTAGAATTAAGTTAATCGAGTTAGAGTAAATCGAATATTGGTTATTCGAAGGTAAGTTATTCGAATTAGTTATTCAAAGGAGTTAATCAAATGAGTCGATCCAAAAGAGTTAGTCAAATATTAGTTATTCGAATAGAGTTAAAGGAGTTATCGATTTTAGTTTGATCGAAAGGAGTTATCGATTAGTAAATCGAAAGGAGATTTTCGAATATAGCATATTCGAAAGAAAGAGATCGAATATTGTTTATTCGAAAGAGAGAGATTTCGAATATGAGTTATTCGAAGAGAGATAATCGAATATAGGTTATTCGAAGAAGAGTTAATCAAATAGAGATTACTCGAAAGAGAGTTATACGTCGAATTCGATTATAGCGAATTCGGGAAAGTACTATTTACTTTCCAGGGTTTAAATCAAGATTTTGTTATTGATTTAGAAATTAGGTGTCTGTTAAATTATTCGAGTTAGGAGATAAAGTTATAATTTAGGTTAGATATTGCAGAAGTAGGAATTATAACGTTATAGTTATAATCAAACGTTTTCATATAAGAAGTAGATTCGTAACCTGAATCCGAGAATTTGCGTAAACAGATGATTGGAAAAAGTGAGTGATGAGCTTCATCTATTTCACAGTAAAGGACGTTGTTCAGTTAAGGTCTGAGAGGTAATTATACCCCAACTTGATTGACTTCAGAATTGACAAAGGAATAGTTGTGGTTCGATAGAAAAGGTTGATTTGAAATATAGTTAAGTAATAAGCGATTAATGGATTTAGCGTAACGATGTTTTATACAACGTTCATTGGAAATCCGTAAATGAGTTTTGGAAACGTTTTCCAAATATAGTCAGATATGTTTTCTAAACATAGAAAATGAAATGTTTTCATGATAAGAATTTAAGAAATAGAGTTAAGCAAATTCAGAAACTGACTGGAGAGGGTAAGTTGAACGGTTTTCTAAGTAACGATATGATGTTGGTTTCGACCTTCCGGATTGATACTTAGAGAATTGTTCTCATACTAGTTACAGTTAGGGACTGATAGTTGCGAAATAATAGTGATGTGAAAATAAGCTATGGAAATGTTTTCCAATGATTTATAACATATATTTTCTAAATATATGAAATAAGGAAATATGAACATATGATGATTGATCGATCGAATTTCCATTTGGAAATAAGATCGTTGTTTGTACACCGACATGTTTTCATTTGATAGTTGAATCACAGACTATCGAAGTTTTTACCATTTTAATGTTGTTAATATGGAGAGACCGGTTGGATTATTATCCAAAGAACCACTCTGTATTGGCATAAGCGTTGCGAGCAATATCTGCCAAAGATAAATTGAAGACGGAGTAAAGTGCAAGGGTTGTTGTATAAGTCTTAGATAACAGTGACTAAGATGGATATACTGAACAGTGCCTTCGGTTTGTCCAGTCCCAGGACAACGTATATGGAAGAAGGTCTGACAGAATATATCCAATGGATCGCGTAAGTTGATCTGTTCAAACGTATTCACGTTTGGTGGCGGAGGAATTCGTTTCTCTTAGCTGTATACCCGTGTTATTTTTGGATAAGTCAATTTGTGATTTGGCGGGTATGACGATGTGGCATTCAAAGTGAATGGTGATCAGATGTTCTGAAGATAGACGTAGCTTCTAGCCTCACACCAGGAAGTAACAAAAGTTGGGCTAGGCAGCATGGCTAGTTGGGTCATTCCCAAGCAGGGTGTATTGTCACCGATCTAGGGAATATCCATATTTATACTTCTTTTTGATTCTGTATCTTCGAATGACGGTTTGATGGCCTACAACCGTGGTGGCAATATATTCGCGACACTCAAGCCAAATGAGTGAGCGGTCATGTGTGGCCGGGTTGCAAGACGTTCTTGTTGAACCTGCAGTGTATCACCTCTAGAGTACACTGATCAGAAGGTGCTCCCATACCTTGTTTGTTGGAATCCATTCTCCGATAAGAGCCCTGAGGTTTATGATTTTATACTATGTATGTAGAACGTGAGATGCAAGCGTTTCTGCTAGTTGATATCTATTTGTACATAGACATTATTATAATATCAAAAGGTTTTTGATATGAAGATATTTTGGATTCTCATAAGGGAAAAACCCGTTCCGTTATGCGGCGTGGTCTTATGAGATATCGTTTACTTGTTCATATACATGTTTAAATTGTTTTACTCATACCAGTCCCATGACTGACCCGGAGTTTACTTTGTTGTTTCCCTAAACTCTTGGGTGCCTAAATTTGTACGGGCAGTCAAGTAGTCGGGATTTACAGATATACTTGGAGAGCTTGGAGCAGGAGGCCCCAGGATCATATAGCTATAGTTTATTTCCGTTGTGTTGTAAGTGCTATACTCTGATAAGTGCTATTGTATATATAACTGTTGTATTTCAAAGTTATGTTATATATTATATGTTATTCGTTCCGCTGTGAGATTCGTGTTACTCTGATGATTCTGATGTTCTTCTTCTTCTTCTATTCTTTTAGTTCTATCTTTTCTTTCTCACCTTCTAAATTCTTTCACTAACGTCTCGGAATTTCCGACTCTCGAGGAGTCGGAAATTTCCAGCCGTTACAGTTGGTATCAGAGCTTAAGTTAAGTGAATACCTTGGCTCTGTGGCATAACTCGATAGAGATGGGATTAGTAATATCCTAGATTGAGTTTGAGTGTATATATATGAGCGCGTATTTGTTATTCAATATAAAATTGTTTTATATTGTGGAGATTTATTGGTTGAGTCGTTTGTGAATTCTGGTCGATCAGTTTGATCCACTGTATGGGTAGGAGTTACCAAACACTCGAATACGATGAACCATCATGGTATATTTTGAAAAGAGGGTAAATGAAATAATTTTACCCAAAGTATATTTGATATATATTGAATTAATAATATGTGGGATATATTGATTGTTATTATAATCGAGTAAAATTATAAATGAAATGGTTATGTAAATAACCAATCAGAAATCATATAAGTATAATATATGAAATCAAGATGAATTAAATCTGAAATTTGAGTAAGTGTTGATAAATGAATCAGGAATTAAAATAAGTAAATTTTAAGTTCCTGGGAGATTTTAAATTGATTTACGAGTATTAAGAAAGAATATTTGTAATGTATTTCAAAATAAAAGAGTTTAAAATGATTTTGAAAGTGATATAGTATTGAACTCACTTCGATCGCTGGAAAATAATTCTGATATTTGCTGCAGCATTATCAGTGTCATTTTCGAGGGGTAAGTGACGGATTACTACCAAAGTTTTGTTTTGAACTATATTGAGAAAACAAGTGGTTTAGAAATTCAAAAGTTTTGAATTAGTATTATGGTTTCAAATTGATTTGAAATAGAACCCAGGGATTAGAAATTTCTGAAATTTAATTTAACTTATGAAGTTAAATAGATTAAGATGGTAATGAATAATTAAATTTAAATTTAACTTGAGCAAAGTCAAATAAAAAAAATAATAAAAAAAAAAAACTGGAATTTGATTAGAGAATAATCTGGAAGGGAACTTAACGAAGTTAAGAAATTGGATTTATAAGGTAAGAGAGTTTGAATTTGATAGTGAAACTTGAATGGTATTTGACTTGGATAAGTGAATGATTCGGTTTGAGGAAAAACTGATTGGAGATCAATTGGAATGGATAACATTGGTATATGTTGAAGTGGTAGCAGATGGAAGGAATATAAAAGATATGTCCGACAAAAAGGTACAAGTTTATATTATATATGAGTTTGGATTTTATGAGCCGAATTGGCAAGCCACTTGGCTGTTTGATTTTCTTTTGGGTTGGAGAAGGCCTAGAGAGGCGAGGGGTGGTTTGTCATATTGACCAATACAAAGGAGGTTATGGCGAAATTTTTCGAAAATTCCAGACGCTAGAACATTCTCATGATTTATGGAAATTCAGTTAGCCAGAATGAATTAATAATTTAATTGAAAATTTAATGGCTCAGTTGAAACTGGAGTTGAGAAGTAAACTAAAAGATATTTGAATCTAGTTAGTAAAGTTGGTAGCATTTTCCTAACTTAGCAATTTCGAGGACGAAATTATTTTAAGGGGGGAAGTCTGTAATGGCGCGTTTTGTTAGCTGTCGAATAATTAATTTATTTAATGATTTATTTATCGATTTGGCGATATCAATAACTTAAAGTACAACGTTCGAACTTTTAATTTATAATTATAATTAAAACGAACCTGAAACGTCGCGACAGTTCGTTATTTGGCGAGTTGAACTTCAACTGAATATACAAGATTCGTTTTAAGCCGGATTTCTGTGAAACAAGAAACGTGTGGAGCTGGTGGAGTATATCTTTCTAGTGGAAGAGAAAAATCGGGATTTCGTCGTGTAGATTTTGAGATATGTCCAAGTCAAATATTCAGAAAAACAGCGGTATATTCGTTCGTGGCCATAACGGTTATTTCGAAATAACTAGATATCGTGTGTGAATTTAGACAAGGTTCTTTTGGGACATAGCGATAATTTAATTTTTAGAATTTTACTGTAATTTTTAATTAATTAAATAGGCAACTTTTTATTTGAAGTATTTCGCACCCTGAAATCAACATTTTGAAGTTTCAAAATATGAGTTCATCTACCGGTATTATTATATTTTTGGGATCGTGGCACGGAGCTGATTACAACGGTATGTTTACTTCTGTCGTTGACAACTCGTATATAAGTGGGGCAGTGCATATCGGATATCCATATTTTATAACTTAGATATAATATAATATATGGTGATGAAACAAAAATTAGATATAATATAATATATGGTGATGAAACAAAAATTAGATATAATATAATATATGGTGATGAAACAACATGGGTTAAACGTCGTTAACATGGAGATGAGAATGGACATAATATTCGTTGGACCCAACTGACCGTAAGTAAATAAAATGAATTAAAGCAGGGCAATATATATATATATATATATATATACATATCGATTAGTTGCAAAATAACTTAGAGGCCAAGGCTTGTACACGGTTTCACATCCTTCAACACAGAGGTGCCTTCTATTTCCTACCTTACCCTACGTTAATTAATGAAATGCCAGTATGGTCAAAAATCAATCCAGCTAGAGTTCTGCAAACCGACACCGTGCCTCATTCCTTACCAAGGAAGTAATGAAAATATATATAAATACACCACTCTTATTTCCAAACCAAATTTACATTTCATCAACAGAAAACGAGCCGCCACCCTAAATGAAAATCGAGATATTCAAACCGAGAATAAAAATCAGATACTCAACAAAAGAAAGTGATCTTGGATCTATTCTATTCCTTGAATCGAGGGATTCTCTCCTATACCAATTTGGTATAACTCGATCGCCACTTCAGATTCGCGTTTTTGGGTAAAAACTGGAAGTGACGTGTTGGAGGTGGGAAGCGAGTTGTCTGGGGTGGTATTGGCGGTGTCTGAGTTCGAGGAGGGCCGAGCGTTGGTGAAACCGAATTAGTAATCGGTGATGAGCAAGTGAAGCTCAGGGAGAGGAAGCTGCTGGTGACAACCGTTTGTCAAACGGTGTAGTGAAGGTGGAGTAGTCAGGGAAGGTATGCGGTTTGATTGGGGTACAGGAGTTCGAAGTTGGTTGAGAAAGAGGGAGTAGAAGAAATGAGCGTGATGGGTTTTACCTGAAAATCGATGGTCAGAGGAAAGTTTCGGTGGTGCTTGAATGAAGAAGAAGGGTAGAGATGGGTCGTGTATAAGTAAGGCAGGCCCAAATTAGAAGTTATAAAAGAACTGGAGCATGACTTTGTGATGTGCGGAAGAAGGAAATGCAGGTGGGTCGGTGAAGTGGTGGGCCTTGTTTCAAAGATAAGCCCAAAAGAAAATACAAAGGGGATTTAAGTTGTATGCAAGTTGAGAACGTGGAGGCAAAATGGAGGGTGTTCTTCATTGGAGCATGCTGAGGTGTCATGAATTACACAAGGAGCATGGTGGGCGCAAGTTAGTTATATCATGGGTCGAGGAAACATGATCCGACAGGATCACACGGACGGGGGCTACAACATGAGGTCAGTTGGAATGATTCGGAGATTTATTGGAAAATATGACGGGGAAATATCGTCAGAACAGGACTGCTAAACGGTTATCGTTGTTTAACGATACACCGACAATGTGAGTAAATCTCACAACCTCTGAACAGTTTATATTCTCACGTTGTATTCTTAGGACTGTTAAATATTGTCTGTTTGATTTGGTGTTGACCGATTGATTGAACTGCTAGTCAGTTAGTTAAATTTTTATATTGATTTTGTTTAACAGAATATATCATATGGAACTGAAAGTGATGTTATCTATATTGTCTAACATCTGTGATGCAGGGAAACAGGTTGGAGGAATCCAACTGGATTCCTCAACAGTTATTTTTACTGTGATTTATATATTGTGACATATAATGTGATGTATATAATCCGTTGTGATTATGCGTGTCTGGACAAATATTCACCGTTGTTAGATGATGGGTTAAAAACCATAAGTTAACCAAAGCAAGTTAGTCGAGTTAATCAAAGTAATTGGTTAAGTTAACCAAAGTAAATTTGTTAAGATAAACTAAGCGGTTAATCGAAGTGAATTAGTTAAGTTAAACTAATTGGTTAATCGAAGTAAATTAGTTGGGTTAATCAAAGTGAATTAGCTGAGTTAAACTAAGTAAATCGGTTAGAGTTAATCAAAGTGAATTAACTAAGTTAAACTAAGTGGATTAGTTCAGTTAATCGAGACAAGTAAATCAAGTTAGGTTAAACCATTTGAGTTAACCAGTTAGGTTAAACCATTTGAGTTAACCAGTTAAAGTTAACCAGTTAGGTTAAACCATTTGAGTTAACCAGTTAAAGTTTACCAGTTAAAGATAAACAGTTAGAGTTGACCAGTTAGAATTGACCAGTTAAAGTTAACCAGTCAGAGTTAACCAGTTAGGTTAAACCAGTTGAGTTGACCGGTTAGAGTTATCCAAGTGGAGTTAATCGAGTAGAGTTGTCGAATAGCACTTATCCGAAGTAGAGTTATCGAATATAGTGTATTCGAGAGAAGAGAAATCGAATATAGTTTATTCGAGCGGAGAAATCAAATGTTATTCATTTGAGAAGGGTTATCGAATATAGTTTATTCGAGTGGAGAAATCAAATGTTATTCATTTGAGAAGAGTATCGAATACTATTTATTCGAAGAGTAGTTATCGAATATTGGTTATTCGAAGTTAGTTAATCCAAAGGAGTCATTCGGAGTTAGTTAATCCAAAGGAGTTAATCGATGAGTTAATCCAAAGGAGTTATTCGAAGTTAGTTAATCCAAAGGAGTCATTCGGAGTTAGTTAATCCAAAGGAGTTAATCGATGAGTTAATCCAAAGGAGTTATTCGAAGTTAGTTAATCCAAATGAGTTATTCGAAGTTAGCTAATCCAAAGGAGTTATTCGAAGTTAGTTAATCCAAAGGAGTTAGTCGAAGAGTTAATCGAATATAGTTATTCGAAAGAAGGTATTAATCGAATATAGTTATTCGAGTAAAGTTAAAAGAGTTAAATCGAATTTAGTTATTCGAAAGGAGTAAATCAATTTGAGTTAAGTTAATCGATTTGAATTAAGTTGAATCGAAATGGAGTAAATCGATTAGAATTAAGTTAATCGAGTTAGAGTAAATCGAATATTGGTTATTCGAAGGTAAGTTATTCGAATTAGTTATTCAAAGGAGTTAATCAAATGAGTCGATCCAAAAGAGTTAGTCAAATATTAGTTATTCGAATAGAGTTAAAGGAGTTATCGATTTTAGTTTGATCGAAAGGAGTTATCGATTAGTAAATCGAAAGGAGATTTTCGAATATAGCATATTCGAAAGAAAGAGATCGAATATTGTTTATTCGAAAGAGAGAGATTTCGAATATGAGTTATTCGAAGAGAGATAATCGAATATAGGTTATTCGAAGAAGAGTTAATCAAATAGAGATTACTCGAAAGAGAGTTATACGTCGAATTCGATTATAGCGAATTCGGGAAAGTACTATTTACTTTCCAGGGTTTAAATCAAGATTTTGTTATTGATTTAGAAATTAGGTGTCTGTTAAATTATTCGAGTTAGGAGATAAAGTTATAATTAGTTTAGATATTGCAGAAGTAGGAATTATAACGTTATAGTTATAATCAAACGTTTTCATATAAGAAGTAGATTCGTAACCTGAATCCGAGAATTTGCGTAAACAGATGATTGGAAAAAGTGAGTGATGAGCTTCATCTATTTCACAGTAAAGGACGTTGTTCAGTTAAGGTCTGAGAGGTAATTATACCCCAACTTGATTGACTTCAGAATTGACAAAGGAATAGTTGTGGTTCGATAGAAAAGGTTGATTTGAAATATAGTTAAGTAATAAGCGATTAATGGATTTAGCGTAACGATGTTTTATACAACGTTCATTGGAAATCCGTAAATGAGTTTTGGAAACGTTTTCCAAATATAGTCAGATATGTTTTCTAAACATAGAAAATGAAATGTTTTCATGATAAGAATTTAAGAAATAGAGTTAAGCAAATTCAGAAACTGACTGGAGAGGGTAAGTTGAACGGTTTTCTAAGTAACGATATGATGTTGGTTTCGACCTTCCGGATTGATACTTAGAGAATTGTTCTCATACTAGTTACAGTTAGGGACTGATAGTTGCGAAATAATAGTGATGTGAAAATAAGCTATGGAAATGTTTTCCAATGATTTATAACATATATTTTCTAAATATATGAAATAAGGAAATATGAACATATGATGATTGATCGATCGAATTTCCATTTGGAAATAAGATCGTTGTTTGTACACCGACATGTTTTCATTTGATAGTTGAATCACAGACTATCGAAGTTTTTACCATTTTAACGTTGTTAATATGGAGAGACCGGTTGGATTATTATCCAAAGAACCACTCTGTATTGGCATAAGCGTTGCGAGCAATATCTGCCAAAGATAAATTGAAGACGGAGTAAAGTGCAAGGGCTGTTGTATAAGTCTTAGATAACAGTGACTAAGATGGATATACTGAATAGTGCCTTCGGTTTGTCCAGTCCCAGGACAACGTATATGGAAGAAGGTCTGACAGAATATATCCAATGGATCGCGTAAGTTGATCTGTTCAAACGTATTCACGTTTGGTGGCGGAGGAATTCGTTTCTCTTAGCTGTATACCCGTGTTATTTTTGGATAAGTCAATTTGTGATTTGGCGGGTATGACGATGTGGCATTCAAAGTGAATGGTGATCAGATGTTCTGAAGATAGACGTAGCTTCTAGCCTCACACCAGGAAGTAACAAAAGTTGGGCTAGGCAGCATGGCTAGTTGGGTCATTCCCAAGCATGGTGTATTGTCACCGATCTAGGGAATATCCATATTTATACTTCTTTTTGATTCTGTATCTTCGAATGACGGTTTGATGGCCTACAACCGTGGTGGCAATATATTCGCGACACTCAAGCCAAATGAGTGAGCGGTCATGTGTGGCCGGGTTGCAAGACGTTCTTGTTGAACCTGCAGTGTATCACCTCTAGAGTACACTGATCAGAAGGTGCTCCCATACCTTGTTTGTTGGAATCCATTCTCCGATAAGAGCCCTGAGGTTTATGATTTTATACTATGTATGTAGAACGTGAGATGCAAGCATTTCTGCTAGTTGATATCTATTTGTACATAGACATTATTATAATATCAAAAGGTTTTTGATATAAAGATATTTTGGATTCTCATAAGGGAAAAACCCATTCCATTATGCGGCGTGGTCTTATGAGATATCGTTTACTTGTTCATATACATGTTTAAATTGTTTTACTCATACCAGTCCCATGACTGACCCGGAGTTTACTTTGTTGTTTCCCTAAACTCTTGGGTGCCTAAATTTGTACGGGCAGTCAAGTAGTCGGGATTTACAGATATACTTGGAGAGCTTGGAGCAGGAGGCCCCAGGATCATATAGCTATAGTTTATTTCCGTTGTGTTGTAAGTGCTGTACTCTGATAAGTGCTATTGTATATATAACTGTTGTATTTCAAAGTTATGTTATATATTATATGTTATTCGTTCCGCTGTGAGATTCGTGTTACTCTGATGATTCTGATGTTCTTCTTCTTCTTCTATTCTTTTAGTTCTATCTTTTCTTTCTCACCTTCTAAATTCTTTCACTAACGTCTCGGAATTTCCGACTCTCGAGGAGTCGGAAATTTCCAGCCGTTACATCACCTCTAGAGTACACTGATCAGAAGGTGCTCCCATACCTTGTCTGTTGGAATCCATTCTCCGTTAAGCGCCCTGCGGTTTATGATTTTTACTATGTATGTAGAACGTGAGATGCAAGCGTTTCTGCTAGATTGATACCTATTTGTACTTAGACATTATTATAATATCACAATGATATTGCTTGTCAAAGTTGTTTAGATACTCATAAGGAAAAACCCGTTCCGTATTCACGGCGTGGTCTTATGAGATATCATATACCTGTTCAATTGTTTTAAACTGTTTTACTCATATCGGTCCCATGACTGACCCGGAGTTTACTTTGTTGTTTTCCCTAAACTCTTGGGTGCCTAATTTGTGCGGGCAGTCAAGTAGTCGGGATTTACAGATATACTTGGAGAGCTTGGAGCATGAGGCTTCAAGATCAGTTAGCTATAGTTATTTCCGCTGTGTTGTAAGTGTTGTACTCTGATAAGTGCTATTGTTTATATATAACTGTTTACTTCAAAGCTATGTTATATATTATATGTTATTCGTTCCGCTGTGAGATTCGTGTTACTCTGATGATGTAAGTTCTTCTTTTCTTCTTCTATTCTATTAGTTCTATCTTTTCTATTCTCACCCTCTAACTTCTTTCACTAACGTCGCGGAATTTTTGACTCTCGAGGAGTCGAAAATTTCCAGCCGTTACAGTTGGTATCAGAGCTTAAGTTAAGAATTACTTGGCTCTGTGGCGTGACTCGGTAGAGATAGGGTTAGTAATACCCTAGATTGAGTTTGAGTGTATATATACGAGTGCGTATTTGTTATTTAATATAAAGTGATTTTATATTGTGGAGACTCATTGGTTGAGTAGTTTGTGAATTCTGGTCGATCAGTTTGATCCACTGTATCGATAGGGGTTACTAAACACTCGAATACGATGGACCGACACAGTATGTTTTGAAAGGAGGGTAAAAGAAATAATTTTACCCGAATATATTTTGATATAATATACTGGTAGTGTTGGTTGTTATTATAATCGAGTAAGATTTTAACATGTGAAATGGTTATATATAACTAATCAGAATTCATATAAGTAAAGTATATGAAATAAGATGAATTAAATATGAATTTAAATCAGATTTGGAATTAAAATAAGGAAATTTTAAGTTCCTGGGAGATTTTGAAATGTTTTCAAAATGGAAGTATTTAGTAATGGTTTTGAAAATAATATAGTATTGAAATCACTTGGGTCGTTGGAAAATAATTCCGATGATGACTACGCAGTATCATCGGTGTGATTTTCGAGTTCTAAGTGGTGGATTACTACCAAAGATTTTAATTTGAATTATTTTGAGGAAACAAGTTGTTTAGAAAATTCAAAGGCTTTTAATTGGCTGTATGATTTCGAATTGATTTGAAATTTACCCAGGAATTTAAGTTCTAGAAATTAAAATTTAACTTGTGAAGTTAATTCGAATGGGATGGTAAAAGTAAATAATAAACCAGAATTTAACTTGAGATGATAGGTTAAGAAAAACTGGAAGTGATTTGAGAATAATATGGTTTTGGATTTGAAACGATTAGTTGAGAGTTTGGAATTTGAAACTCGAATTTGAAATTGAATTCGGCCTGAATAAGTGAAGGATTGTGTTAAGAATAAATTGGTTGGAGTTGATTGGGATGGCATTTGTATATGCCGAGTTGATAACAGAGGGTAGGGATATAATGATACGACCGACAAAAAGGTACAAGTTTATATTATATATGAGTTTGGATTTTATGAGCCGAATTGGCAAGCCGCTTGGCTGTTTGATTTTCTTTTAGGTTGGAGAAGGCCTAGAGAGGCGAGAGGTGGTTTGTCATATTGACCAGTACAAAGGAGGTGCTGGCAAAATTTTTCGAAAATTCCAGGCGTTAGAACATTCTCATGATTTATGGAAATTCAGTTATCTAGAATGAATTAATAATTTAATTGAAAATTTAATGGTTCAGTTGAAACTGGAGTTGAGAAGTAAACTAAAAGATATTTGAATCCAGTTAGTAAAGTTGGTAGCATTTTCCTAGCTTAGCAATTTCGAGGACGAAATTATTTTAAGGGGGGAAGTCTGTAATGGCGCGTTTTGTAAGGTATAATAATTAAGTTATTTAATTATTTAAATAACGAATATAGTAAATAAACGATAGTTGAACGTATAATTTATAATATAATTATAATCGAGCTCGAAATGGCGTGGCAGTTCGCTATTTGGCGATTCGAACTTCAACTGGATATACAGGGTCCGTTTTAAATCGGATTTCTGTGAAACAAGAAACGTGTGGAGCTGGTGGAGTATATCTTTCTAGTGGAAGAGAAAGATCGGGATTTCGTCGTGTAGATTTGGAGTTATGTCCAAATCAAATTCTCAGAAGTGCAGCGCCCTGACCATAACGATTTAAATATATTTTAAATAAGAATTTAAATAGAAATCGACCATCGATATAACTCTGATGAGGTAATATCGAGCTGTAAATATATACAGGAATATTCTGGAGCTGTATCGTATGCCACTGTGAATACAGACGATAATAATTTATTTTAAATAATTAATTTAATTATATTTAAATATATTTATATATTTAAATAGGCTATTTAGAGCATTAAAAATAGCCACTTTTGCATATGAAGTCGGAATTCGACGAAACCAGTTTTGTTGGATCCGCAATGTCAAATAGTTGTTAGATTCCAAGTTTCGTGATTTTTAGAGTCACTGTGTGGTCGTACGGATTTTTAGAGTGAAAAACAGTCAGTGTTTTGACAGTTAAAAATACGCTGTGTGAGCATACAGAGTCGGAATTCGACGAAACCAGTTTCGTTGGGACCGTAATGTCAAACGGAAGGTGCACGTCCAGTTTGGTGATTTTTGGGCATCGTATATGGTCGCAGGGATTTTTAAGGACCAGAGACAAGTGGAAAATCATTAAATAAAAATATAAAAATCAAAATAAAAATATCCCTCTCCATTCTTTGATCACAAACAGGCCACGCACACTCCAATTTCTGCCACAATTCTTACCAACCCATTCAAGCCTATATATATCGTAAATTCCAAACACAGCAAGAAAATCCCAAATGAAAAATCAAAGAGAAAAATCAAATCAATTCCCATGAATTACATGAGTGTTATACTTGAATTCACTGAGTAATCTTCTTCATTTTCACGCCTTCAGAATTTGGTGTGATGCATCCTTCGCTGTTCGAATGCGAACAACGGTGAGATTAGGGTTAAACCTTTCGGGAATTTGAAGAAGTTATAGATCAAATTTGAGATTGTTGTTGGATTGAGGAGTTCGTTTAGCACCTCTTCTGAGTTTTTGGTCATGTTCTGAGCAAAAAGGGGTCGGTGGATTCACATGAGGCGCGAGTTTTGGGAGGGCGTCGGTTTGGGCAGGGTGGCGACGAGCTACACTTGATTGATATGGGATGATGCAGAATTCGAAGAGATGATTTGTTGGGATTTTTGTTGGATTTTAAAGTGGTTGGAGAAGGAGGATTTGAAAGGGGAAGTCGGCCATGGTTTGGAGTATAACAGCAACGGGTTTACTGAGGTTTGGGAAGAAGAGGAATAAGGCGGGTTGGGTTTTCTAGTGGAGGAGTTGGGCCGGGTTATGAAGGTCAAGCCCATTTCTTTTTAAATTGAGTTAATTTAATTTTAGAAATGTGTACAATCTTGTATATCGAATAACTGTGTCATACGGTATCAGTTTCACAAACTGTAAGTTGCGTTGGGATCGTACGGACGAGCACTCCACAATGGAACTGACCGCGAGTCGATTGGAGTCTGTCACAATTTATAGCAAAATAAATTGTCTGAATCAAGAGATGGTTATCGTCATTGACGATGATCGTCCAAATGTGAGTAAATCTCACAAACTCTAAATAGTTCTATTTTTACAGTGTATTCTTAGAACTGCTAGATATTGTCTGTTTGACTGTATGTTGACTGTTTGATTGAACTGCTAGTCAGTTAGTAGAGATTTTATATATATATATATATATATATTTACGTATATATATATATATATAAACCGTCAAATAGTTATATGTTGATTCTGTTTATCAGAATATTATACTGTTGTTGTCTAACATCTGTGGTGCAAGGAAACAGGTTGGAGGAATCCAACTGGATTCCTCAACAGTTATTTTTACTGTGATTTATATATTGTGACATATAATGTGATGTATATAATCCGTTGTGATTATGCGTGTTTGGACAAATATTCACCGTTGTTAGATGATGTGTTAAAAACCATAAGTTAACCAAAGCGAGTTAGTCGAGTTAAACAAAGTAATTGGTTAGGTTAACCAAAGCAAAGTTAGTCGAGTTAAACAAAGTAATTGGTTAAGTAAATCAAAGCAAGTTAGTCGAGTTAAACAAAGTAATTGGTTAGGTTAACCAAAGTAAGTTAGTTAAGTTAAACTAAGTGATAAATCGATGTGAATTAGTTAAGTTAAACTAAGTGGTTAATCGAAGTAAATTAGTTAAGTTAACTAAGTGGTTAATCGAAGTGAATTAGTTGAGTTAAACTAAGTGAATCAGTTAGAGTTAATCAACGTGAATTAGCTAAGTTAAACTAAGTGGATTTGTTCAGTTAATCAAGACGAGTTAACCAGTTAGGTTAAACCAGTAGAGTTAACTAGTTGAGTTAACCAGTTAGAGTTAACCAGTTAGGTTAAACCAGTTGAGTTGACCAGTTAGAGTTAACCAGTTAGAGTTAATCTGTTAGAGTTAACGAGTTGAGTTAACCAGTTAGAGTTGACCAGTTAGAGTTGACCAGTTAGAGTTGACCAGTTAGAGTTGATCAGTTAGAGTTATCCAAGTAGAGTTAATCGAGTAGAGTTGTCGAATATCACTTGTCCGAAGTAGAGTTATCGAATATAGTGTATTCGAGAGAAGAGAAATCGAATATAGTTTATTCGAGTGGAGAAATCAAATGTTATTCATTTGAGAAGAGTTATCGAATATAGTTTATTCGAGTGGAGAAATCAAATGTGATTCATTTGAGAAGAGTTATCGAATATTATTTATTCGAAGAGTAGTTATCGAATATTGGTTATTCGAAGTTAGTTAATCCAAAGGAGTTATTCGAAGTTAGTTAATCCAAAGGAGTTATTCGAAGTTAGTTAATCCAAAGGAGTTGTTCGATGTTAGTTAATCCAAAGGAGTTATTCGAAGTTAGTTAATCCAAAGGAGTTATTCGAAGAGTTAATCCAAAGGAGTTATTCGAAGTTAGTTAATCCAAAGGAGTTAGTCGAAGAGTTAATCCAAAGGAGTTATTCGAAGTTAGTTAATCCAAAGGAGTTATTCGAAGTTAGTTAATCCAAAGGAGTTATTCGAAGTGAGTTAATCCAAAGGAGTTATTCGAAGTTAGTGAATCCAAAGGAGTTATTCGAAGTTAGTTAATCCAAAGGAGTTATTCGAAGTTAGTTAATCCAAAGGAGTTATTCGAAGTTAGTTAATCCAAAGGAGTTATTCGAAGTTAGTTAATCCGAAGGAGTTAATCGAAGATTTAATCCGAAGGAGTTAGTCGAAGAGTTAATCCAAAGGAGTTATTCGAAGTTAGTTAATCCGAAGGAGTTAATCGAAGAGTTAATCCGAAGGAGTTAGTCGAAGAGTTAATCCAAAGGAGTTATTCGAAGTTAGTTAATCCAAAGGAGTTATTCGAAGTTAGTTAATCCGAAGGAGTTAATCGAAGAGTTAATCCGAAGGAGTTAGTCGAAGAGTTAATCCAAAGGAGTTATTCGAAGTTAGTTAATCCGAAGGAGTTAATCGAAGAGTTAATCCGAAGGAGTTAGTCGAAGAGTTAATCCAAAGGAGTTATTCGAAGTTAGTTAATCCAAAGGAGTTATTCGAAGTTAGTTAATCCAAAGGAGTTATTCGAAGTTAGTTAATCCGAAGTAGTTAATCGAAGAGTTAATCCGAAGGAGTTAGTCGAAGAGTTAATCCAAAGGAGTTATTCGAAGTTAGTTAATCGAGGAGTTAATCCGAAGGAGTTAGTCGAAGAGTTAATCTAAAGGAGTTATTCGAAGTTAGTTAATCCAAAGGAGTTATTCGAAGTTAGTTAATCCGAAGGAGTTAATCGAAGAGTTAATCCGAAGGAGTTAGTCGAAGAGTTAATCCAAAGGAGTTATTCGACGTTAGTTAATCCGAAGGAGTTAATCGAAGAGTTAATCCGAAGGAGTTAGTCGAAGAGTTAATCCAAAGGAGTTATTCGAAGTTAGTTAATCCAAAGGAGTTAGTCGAAGAGTTAATCCGAAGGAGTTAGTCGAAGAGTTAATCCAAAGGAGTTATTCGAAGTTAGTTAATCCAAAGGAGTTATTCGAAGTTAGTTAATCCGAAGGAGTTAGTCAAAGAGTTAATCCAAAGGAGTTATTCGAAGAGTTAATCCAAAGGAGTTAGACGAAGAGTTAATCGAATATAGTTTATTCGAGTAAAGTTAAAAGAGTTAATCGAATATAATTTATTCGAGTAGAGTTAGAGAAGTTAATCGAATATAGTTATTCGAATAGTGTTGGAGGAGATATCGAATATAGTTTATTCGATAGGAGTTAAGTGAATAGGGTTAATCAAATAGAGTTAAGCAAATAGAGTTAATCCAATAGGGTCAGTCCACTAGGGTTAATTGGAAAGAGTAAATCGAATATAGTTATTCGACAGAAAGGTTAAGTAAGGAAGTTAGTTAAAGGAATTTAAAGCGAACTTTACCTATTTTCAAGGTTAGAAGTGTTGTTCAATTAAGGTCTGAGAGGTAGTTCTACCCCATCTTGATTGGCTTCGTTTTAACTAAGGAATGGTTAAAGTTTGGCAGTAAAGAGGAGTTAAGTGAAATGTGTAATTTAGGGAAATGGTTTAAGTTGGTATAGCGATGTTTTATCTAAACATCTGCTTAATCCAAATGTAGGAGTTTTGGAAATATCTTCCAAAGAAGAATAAGAATTGTTTTCTAATATAGAAAACAAGGAATGGAAATGTTTTCCAGTATTAATAAATATATTTTCTAAACATTAGAAAATAGCAAATGTCGAATATAGGGAAATAGGAGATGTGAAATGAACCAAAGAGATATATGTTAAAAGATGTTTGTTCGATATAATTTCCGTCTGGAAATAATATCGTTGTTTGCACACTTGTTTTTCTTTGATAGTTAACTCACAGACTATCGAAGTTTTTACCATTTTAACGTTGTTAATATGGAGAGACCGGTTGGATTATTATCCAAAGAACCACTCTGTATCGGCATAAGCGTTGCGAGCAATATATGCCAAAGATAAATTGAAGACGGAGTAAAGTGCAAGGGCTGTTGTATAAGTCTTAGATAACAGTGACTAAGATGGATATACTGAATAGTGCCTTCGGTTTGTCCAGTCCCAGGACAACGTATATGGAAGAAGGTCTGACAGAGTATATCCAATGGATCGCGTAAGTTGATCTGTTCAAACGTATTCACGTTTGGTGGCGGAGGAATTCGTTTCTCTTAGCTGTATACCCGTGTTATTTTTGGATAAGTCAATTTGTGATTTGGCGGGTATGACGATGTGGCATTCAAAGTGAATGGTGATCAGATGTTCTGAAGATAGACGTAGCCTCTAGCCTCACACCAGGAAGTAACAAAAGTTGGGCTAGGCAGCATGGCTAGTTGGGTCATTCCCAAGCAGGGTGTATTGTCACCGATCTAGGGAATATTCATATTTATACTTCTTTTTGATTATGTATCTTCAGATGACGGTTTGATGGCCTATAACCGTGGTGGCAATATATTCGCGACACTCAAGCTAAATGAGTGAGCGGTCATGTGTGGCCGGGTTGCAAGACGTTCTTGTTGAACCTACAGTGTATCACCTCTAGAGTACACTGATCAGAAGGTGCTCCCATACCTTGTCTGTTGGAATCCATTCTCCGTTAAGCGCCCTGCGGTTTATGATTTTTACTATGTATGTAGAACGTGAGATGCAAGCGTTTCTGCTAGATTGATACCTATTTGTACTTAGACATTATTATAATATCACAATGATATTGCTTGTCAAAGTTGTTTATATACTCATAAGGAAAAACCCGTTCCGTATTCACGGCGTGGTCTTATGAGATATCATATACCTGTTCAATTGTTTTAAACTGTTTTACTCATACCAGTCCCATGACTGACCCGGAGTTTACTTTGTTGTTTTCCCTAAACTCTTGGGTGCCTAATTTGTGCGGGCAGTCAAGTAGTCGCGATTTACAGATATACGTGGAGAGCTTGGAGCAGGAGGCTTCAAGATTAGTTAGCTATAGTTATTTCCGCTGTGTTGTAAGTGTTGTACTCTGATAAGTGCTATTGTTTATATATAACTGTTTACTTCAAAGCTATGTTATATATTATATGTTATTCGTTCCGCTGTGAGATTCGTGTTACTCTGATGATGTAAGTTCTTCTTTTCTTCTTCTATTCTATTAGTTCTATCTTTTCTATTCTCACCCTCTAACTTCTTTCACTAACGTCGCGGAATTTTCGACTCTCGAGGAGTCGAAAATTTCCAGCCGTTACAGTGTTGTAGTGAGGCGAATTTGTACAGGCACTTATGTCGCAATCTAAAGATGTATGGATATTCTTTCTAGTTGTTACGAAAGTTCAAGTTTCTGCTCAAATATACTTCATTATTATAATCTGTTGTATATATTCTACTATATTTTATCCTTGCGTTGTGAGTTACATGACAAGTTCCGCATTGTGTTATGTTACCTTGATGATCGCCTACAGCTATCTGACACACCTTTCAATGCATTATTCCTCTTGTTTAGTCAGAAGTTATGGGCGGTCGTCACATCGTTTATGTTGAATTTTGGACTACGATAAGCAGATTCACTACCTAAATTTTGGCTAGAATACAATACATTTGGCCCTAGCTAATCATCATTTTCAACTATCTATGTTAATTCCACTTTGAACTAGAGTAATATGAAATAATATTATCATGTAGTTGAAAAAAGGATTTAATAACTAATCATTCTATTTTAGATGTTGGAATTATAAGAAATGAAAACTTACGAACCTAAGCACGTCCTATAGTTGATGTTAATGTTTGTTGTATTGCATTGTTTTATCCAATGAATTAGTTTTACTTTGTGCCCTTTTGAAATTATTTGAGGACATTTTTTATTTATGGTTTGTTTGTTGTTTTTAAGAAAAGCTGATGCAAAAATACTATAATCCTAAAACATATGTTTAACCTTCGTGTAACCAAAAAAGCTTTAAAATAATATGTTGAAATATTTTGTGAACTATGTGTGTGTAGCATGAGTTCTCGCCCATCTAGTATAAGTTGTAAATGTGGCGTTTACCTTAGTAAAATAATACATTTGGATCTACAAATTGATTAGATAATTGTAATTGACATAGCTTTACTTAGTTGAATAACAACAAATTTAATATATACTTTCATGATGAAAATAACACCATTTGATTTCAATCAGATTCAAAAAGCATAAACAACATAAAAATATGATATTGTTATTAAAAGATGTCAAAAAGGTCCCACCAAGATTTGAACTTGGGTTACTGGATTCAGAGTCCAATGTCCTAACCAATAGACCATGGGACCATATGTCTAAAAAACATATATTGGTAGTATAACAAATATATTTCTAAAGAAGTGTTATGTTAGAGAATATGCTTATTCAATAAATGTATATTGGAAGATTTCGGAAATGACAATTAGATGTAATAATTATAATCAACCATAATTACGTGCTTGTTCTCCATTTCGTTTGAACTCAAATTTAAAAAGAAATATATTATTATAATTTAATCTCATAGTGCACATGAAAACATGTGTACTTATTCTAACATGGTACATATTTTACGTTCATTAGCATTGGAATTTTGTAAGAAAATCTATATTTATATGTAAATCAAAGTGAACTTAATATTATTTGTAATAGCCCGCATTTTACGTATCGGAGGTTCATAAAATATTTTTATTTAATTCGTTGAGGGTTAAATTATTCTCTTATTTTGATATGTTGTTTATGGGGATGTGAGACGTGCTCATAATTTTTATCAATTTTATTTGTTACCATTTTCCCTTATCAGTTTTGAACAGGGAATAACTTTTGATTGGTATCGAATCTGGTGCTGAGATCGTTTTTATTTTAAAGGAAATGGTGTAGCCAATTCCATAGATTGGTCACATTAAAGATTTGGTTCAGCGATTTGGGAGGAATCGTTGTTTTAGTGGTACATATTTTTATGTTTCGGTTTTCAGCCATTGATGGGCTAATTTGAGGAGGCCCATTAATAGGCTGGTGGGAGGATAAATAGGGGGTCAGAAGAATGAAGAATAGTTTACTTTCTTCATTCTCTCATTTGGTTGAGCTCTTTGATCCTCCTAGCCCAATCAAATACACCTTTCCATCATTAAAATTCTAGATCTACATAAGAGAATCGAAGACTTTGTTTGAAGCTAGATCTACATCAAGTGAAGAGAGATCACATCAAATCAAGAGGATTGAAGCATATTCTTCGTTGTCCAGATTGAGAATTTAGCGATTTCAACTTAATTCGAAGAATTGGTGAGTGATAATCATCTCTCACATGAATTCAATCAAGTATATAGATTGTTTGATCCTATTTTCATCATTTTAAGTTGTTTTCAACTACGTCTACATCATGGTAAGTATATTTTATTATGAATCACCATAGAGTCAAATCTGGCAACTTAAAACCAGTCATTCTTATGTTAATTCATATGTTTATGCAAATTAGATCCATTGTTTTATTTATTCATTCGTGTATCATGATTTTGGTGAATTTTGTATTGTTATCGAACATTAATTGTCATTTTGAAGTTGATAATGATTTCATAAAGCGTTTATGGTTGAATTGGTTGAATTGGTCGCATTGATATTATCGTTTGGTGATGGTTTGGTCATGATTGGAGCTATTTTTTGGTAGATTTGGAGTTGGGTCATTTTTCCTTAGGTCGGGTCGTTTTTCCTTAGGTCAAGTCATTTTTCTTGTTTCCCAAGAAATGGGTAGTTTTATGGACTGGGAAGTTTTATGAACTGGGCAGTTTTATGGACTGGGTAGTTGGATGGACTGGGTAGTTTTATGGATCGGGCAAAGTCAAGTCGGCTGGCTTTGACTAGGATAGTTCGTCAGTGCTGCAAGAAATCAGATCGTTCGTGTTTCGATTGGGTTAGGTCCTTGGTTACAGGTCGGTTGTGAACTGAGGTGGTAACGACCAGACTAAGTTGGACCATAATTTGACGTTATTTTGGTTTGGTGATGAATGTGACTTCGAAGTGTATTCAAGTAGGAATGTACGAAGTGTTGTGATGTGTTTGTTGATCGTCGTAAGGTTTGTTACTTGTTTTTTAGATAAGCTGATGCAAAAATAATATAATCCTAAAGAATAATTTTCACCCTTATGTAACCACAAAAGCTCTAAAATAATAAGTTGAAATATTTTCTAAACCCGTGTGTGTCACGCGGGTACTCACTAGTTAAGTGAAAACTGTAAATGTGACATTTACCATGGAAAAATAATATATTTGGATCTATAAATTGATTTGATAATTGTTATTAATGTAGCTTTACTTAGTTAAGTAAGCACAAATTTATTATGTACTTTGTTGTGGAAAATAACAACATTTGATTTCAATCAGATTTAAAAAGCATAAACAACATAAAAATATGATATTGTTGATTAAAAGATACAAAAAAGGTCCCACCGAGATTTGAACTCGGGTTACTGGATTCAGAGTCCAATGTCCTAACCACTAGACCATGGGACCCTATGATTAAAAACATATATTGTAAGTATAAAAAATGTATTAGTAAAGAAGTGTGATGTTAGAGAATATGCATATTCAATAATCGTATGTTGGAAGATTTTTGAAATGACAATCAGATATAATAATTATAATCATCCATAATTATGTGTTATTTCTCCATTTCGTTTAAACTCAAATTTAATAAGGAATCTATTTATTATAATTTAATCTCATAGTGCACAAGAAAACTTGTGTATTTATTCTAACGTGGTACATATTTTACGCTGATTAGCATTGGAATTTTTTAAGCATATCTATATCCATATGTAAATCAAAGTGAATTTAATATTGCTTGTAACAACCCGCATTTTACATAGCAAAGGTTTACAAAATATTTTATTTAATTCCCTGAGGGTTGGATCATTCTCATAACTCAATATGTTGTTTATGGGGATGTGAGAAGTGTCCATAATATTTACCCATTTTATTTGTGACCTTTTTGCCCCTTTTAGTTTTGAACAGGGCAAAACTTTTGATTGGCATCAAATAATGTGCTGAGATCGATTTCATAGAAAAGGAAATGGTGTTGCCAATTCCGTAGAGTGGTCACATTAAAGATTTGGTTCAGTGGCTTGGGAGGAATCACTGCTTTAGTGCTACACAATTTTATGTTTCGGTTTTCAGCCATTGATAGGCTGATTTGAGGAGGCCCATTATTGGGCTGATAGGAGGCTATAAATAGGGGGTTGGAGTTATGGTGAATAGCTTACTTTCTTTATTCTCTCATTAATTTGAGGTCGTGATCCTCCTTGCTCAATCAAATACACCTTTTCACCATTAAAATTCTAGACCTACATAAGAGAATGGAAGATCTACATTGTTTGAAGCTAGATCTATGTAAAGTGAAGAGAGATCGCATCAAATCAAGAAGTTTGAAGCATATTCTTTACTGTCAGGATTTAGAATTTAGCGATTTCAAGTTAATTCGAAGAAGTGGTGAGTGATAATCATCTCTCACACGAATTCAATCAAGTATTTGGATTGTTTGATTTTATTTTCATCATTTTAAGGTTTTTTTCACCTACAACTACATCATGGTAAGTATATTTTAATATGAATCACCATAGGGTCTAGTCTAGCAACTTAAAACCGGTATTTCTTATGTTAATTCATATGTTTATACAAGTTAGATCCAATGTTTTGTTTATTAATTCATGTATCATGATTTTGGTGAATTTTATATGATTATCGATGAATAATTTTCATTTTGATGTTGATAATGATTTCATAAAGCGTTTATGGTTGAATTGGATGATTTAGATGAATTAATTGTATTGATATTATCGTTTGGTGATGATTTGGTCAAGATTGGAGATATTTTCTGTCAGATCTGGAGTCAGATCATTTTTCCTTAGGTCAGGTCGTTTTTCTTGTTCCCCAAGAAATGGGCAGTTAGATGGATCAGGCAAAAATTTTGGAGCATAGACCATTCGGGTTTAGATCGCTGAGGTTAGGTCGTTCGGCCCTGGATGGTTAAAGCAGAGGTCGAGTCGGTTGGCTTTGGGCAAAGTCAGGTCAGTTGGCTTTGACAACGACAGGTCATTGGTGATTCAAGAAATGAAATCGTTGGTGCTTTGAAAGGGTTAGGTCGTTGTTCGACCTAGGGAGTCAGGTCTTGGAATGGATGGAGTTACTCAAGCGGAGTTAGGTTGTTGGTTACAGGTCGGTTGCGATATGAGGTGGGAAAGACCTGACTAAGTTGGACCATAATTTGATGTTATTTTTGTTCTGTGATGAATGTGACTTCAAAGTGAATTCAAGTAGGAATGTTCGAATTGTTGTGAAGTATTTGTTGATCGTCGTAATGAAACGAACGTGAAGATGACTCATGATGGTGAGCTCGTGGATAATGGTTGCTTGAGAAGGAGCTTAAGCTTATGAACAGTAATTGGTTTGGATAGATAGAGATATCAAAGGCCGAGGGATTATCATTGTCATAAGTTCTATCAGACTCAAAGCAGGGGTATAATAGGGACGCCTAAAATACTAGAAGTGACTAGTCGAGCACCTTGGGTAGCTCGATGGGACTAGATATGTTTCTTCGTATGGCATATGGAGCTTTGCTAGAACTAGGGTTTACCATTTTCCCTTGATAGTTGAGGGCAAGGTGTTTATCCGATCATACGATTAACGATGGTTTCAAAGTAGGATTAGCGGTGTTAACCATAATCATGAGTGATGTCTGTTTTGCTTGTATCGTCTTGTGTAGATTATTAGATGTCGAAGGAGATATCTCTTGGGTGCTTGTTTGATGTTGGTTTAGGCCTTCGGGGCTTGTGCTTAGGAGATGCCAAAACTGACTAGGATGGTCTACGCTTGATAACTGTTTGCTATGATTATACTGTTGTTTCTTAATGCTTGTTTGTAAAGGCTAACACTGTCGGATGTAAGGATGACAGGTTTGGGTTTTTCTTTGGTGTTTGATAGATTGGTTGGTTAATTAACCTGTTCTCATATACTTTATTGATGATGTTAGATAGTTGTTATTTTCTCATTAAGACTGTTGTCTAACTTAACGTTTTATGTTTCTTCTTATTACCTTGGGTTGTTCATTCGGTTTTGAATGGGCAGACTGAGTAGTAGGTTATAGATGATTGATCTCAGTGAGGACAAAGTTGTTGTGCGGTGACGAGCAGGAGTTTGGCGTATTACTTTACTACTATCTACTATTTATTGTTCCAGGTTCGACTCTGAGTGTTGTAGTGAGGTGAATTTGTACAAACACTTATGTCATAATCCAAAGATGTATGGATATTCTTTCAAGTTGTTATAAAAGTTCAAGTTTCTACTCAAATATTCTTCACTATAATAGTTTGTTGTATATATTTTACTATATTTTATCCTTGCGTTGTGAGTTAAACTACGGGTTCTGCATAGTGTTATGTTACCTTGATGATCGTCCATAGCTGCCTGCCATACCTTTCAGCGCATTGTTCCTCTTGTTTAGTGCAGGAGTTATGGGCGGTCGTCGCATCGCTTGTGTAGAATTTTAAACTATGATAAACCGATTCACTACCTAAATTTTGGCTAGAATACGGTACATTTAGCTCTAGCTAATCATCATTTTCAACTATCTAACTTAATTTTAGTTTGAATTAAAGTAATATAAAATAATATTATCATGTAGTTGAAAAAATGATTTAATAACTCATCATTCAATTTTAGATGTCGGAATTATAAGAAATGAAAAGTTACGAAACTAAGAATGTCCTATAGTTGATGTTAATATTTGTTGTAATGCATTGTTTTATCCAATGATTTAATTTTACATTGTGCCCTTTTGAAATTATTTGAGCACATTTTTTAATTAAGGTTTTTTAGTTGCTTTCTGGAAAAGCTAATGCAAAAATACTATAATCCTAAAGCATATGTTTCACCTTCATGTAACCACAAAAGCTCTAAAATAATAAGTTGAAATATTTTGTGAACTATATGTGTGTAGCGCGGGTTCTCGCCCATTTAGTATAAATTGTAAATGTGACATTTACCATAGCAAAATAATATATTTGGATCTATAAATTGATTAGATAATTGAAATTAACATAGCTTTACTTCGTTAAATAACAACAAATTTAATATATACTTCGTTGATGAAAATAACACCATTTGATTTCAATTAGATCATAAAAGCATAAACAATATAAATATGTTATTATTGATTAAATAATGCCAAAAAGGTTCCATTGAGAATTGAACTCAGGTTACTGGATTTAGAGTCCAATGTCCTAACCATTAGACCATGGGACCGTGTGTCTAAATAACATATATTGGTAGTATAATAAATATATCTGAGAAGAAGTGTGATGATAGAGAATATGCTTATTCAATAAATGTACATTGGATGATTTCTGAAATGAAAATTAGATGTAATAATTATTATAAACCATAATTATGTCCATTTTCTCCTTTTCGTTTAAACTCAAATTTTGAAAGAAATATATTTATTATAATTTAATCTCATAGTGCACATGAAAACATGTGTACTTATTTTAACATTGTACATATTTTTAATTGATTAGCATTGGAGTTTTGTAAGCATAGCTATATCCATTTGCAAATCAAAGTGAATTTAATATCATTTGTAACAGCTTGCATTTTACGTATCGGAGGTTCATAAACTATTTTTATTTAATTTCCTAAGGGTGGTATCGTTCTCATATTTTGGTATGTTGTTTATAGGGATGTGAGACTTATCCATTATTTTTACCAATTTTGTTTTTGACCATTTTTCCCCTATCAGTTATGAATAGGGAATAAATTTTGACTGGGATCGAATCAGGTGCTGAGATCATTTTCATTGGAAAGGAAAGGGTGTTGCCAATTTCGTAGACCGGTCACATTTAAGATTTGGTTTAGCGGTTTGGAAGAAATCATGTTTTTTTTACACATTTTTATGTTTTAGTTTTCAGCCATTTATGGGCTGATTTAAGGAGGCCCATTAGTGGGATGATGGGAGGCTATAAATAGGGGTTAGAGGAATGTAGAATAGTTTACTTTCTTCATTCTCTCATTTGGTTGAGCTCTTTGATCCACCAAGCTCAATCAAATACACCTTTCCACAATTAAAAATCTAGATGTACATAAGAGAATCGAAGATCTACATCGTTTGAAGTAAGATCTACATCAAGTGAAGAGAGATCGCATCAAATCAAGAGGTTTGAAGCATATTCTTTGTTGTCCAGATTGAGAATTTACCGATTTCAAGTTAATTCTAAGAATTTGTGAGTGATAATCATCTCTCACACGAATTCAATCAAGTATATGGATTGTTTGATCCTATTTTCATCATTTTAAGTTGTTTTCACCTACATCTACATCATGGTAAGTATATTTTAATATGAATCACCATCGGGTCTAATCTAACAACTAAAAACCGGTATTTCCTATGTTAATTCATATGTTTATGCAAGTTAGATCCATTGTTTTGTATATTCATTCAAGTATCATGGTTTTGGTGAATTTTATATGATTGTCGACGAATAATTGTCTTTTTTTGTTGATAATGATTTCATAAAGCTTTTATGGTTGAATTGGATGATTTGGTCGCATCGATATTGTCGTTTGGTGATGATTTGGTCATGATTGGAGCTATTTTCGGTCAGATATGGAGTCAGGTCAGTTTTCCTTAGGTCAGGTCATTTTTTCGTAGGTCAAGTCGTTATTCTTGTTTCCCAAGAAATGGGCAGTTTTATGGACTGGGAAGTTTTTATGGACTAGGCAGTTTTATGGACTGGGTAGTTGGATGGACTGGGCAGTTTGATGGACCGAGCAAAGTTCTCGAGCATGGACCGGGAAAAAATTACGGATCATAAATCGTTCGGCTTTGACAGTTGGGGTTAGGTCATTCGACCCTAGATGGTTCAAGCAAAGGTTAGGTCGGTTGGCTTTGGGCAAAGTCGGATCAGTAGGCTTTGACAAGGACAAGTCGTTAGTGATTGAAGGAATCAGATCGTTAGTGCTTTGAAAGGGTTAGGTCGTTGTTCGACCTGAGGAGTCAGGTCTTGGTACGGATGGAGCGACTAAGGGGGAGTTAAGTTGTTGGTTATAGGTCGTTTGCGACCTGAGATGGGAACGACCTGACTAAGTTGGACCATAATTTGATGTTATTTTGGTTTGGTGATGAGTGTGACTTCGAAGTGTATTCAAGTAGGAATGTTCAAAGTGTTGTGATGTGTTTGTTGATCATTGTAATGCAACGAATGTGAAGACGTGTAATAACCCGGAAAATCTGGGCCAGTTTAAAAATTTTATTTCGGCAATTTTGTGAATTTTGAATATTTAAAATAGATTATTTTAAATAGAATCGACGAGAAATTTATTTTGAATATATTTAGAACGTATATATTATAAGCGTCGTCGTTAGAATATAAATAATTATATATATAATTATAAAAGGAATTGAAAATGGCGCGGTAGTTCGATAATTCGATTTCAAACTTCAATTGAATGTACCGGGTGCAAAACAATCCGGATTTTAGTGAAACCAAAAACAATAGGATCTAATTGAGAATATCTTTCCAACGAATCCGAAAAATTGAAATTTCGTAGCGGGAATCAAAAGATATGTCCAGTTGAAAATTCTGAATAGTCGCTATGGAATTCAGGCCCTTAAAAATGGGAATTTTGCAAACGACCTCGGATTTCGACGAAACCACTTTTGTTGGGTCCGAGATGTCAAATTATTGCTAGGTTTCAAATTTCATAATTTTTCGATTCAATATGTGAGCGTGGCAAAGGAAAACGTGTTTGACCAGTTTTAGTTGATTTTAATCGACTGGAAAATGGCCATTTTCCAACGGTCTCAGAATTCGACGAAACTAGTTTTGTTAGGACCGTATCTTCAATACGAAGCTAGAAAATATTTTTCGGGAATTTTTAGAGTTAGTATGTAATCCCGGTAGATTGAAATGCGCGTTCAAATTCAATATATAGAGTTATATGTTGATTTTGGCGGAAACCGATCGAAACGATCGAATCAGCTTACGATACATATCCCATTGTGTTCGGAATGGGGGTAATTAGCTATGGACGACAGGCGGTGGGCCTCGTTTCGAGGTCGAATAAAAAGGCAACTTTTTGAATTTTAAAATTATATAAAATAAATAAATAAAACCTCTCTCCTGCTCTCCTTATCTTCTTCTGCCCACCCCCTGTTCGAATTCATTTTCAAAGAGAAAAAAAACAATCGTGGTTGCCCACCGCCCTCCAGGCGGACCTCGTCGCCTCCGCCCTGGGGCCCACCGCGTCGCCGATCACCCCAGTCCGCTCCTCTCCCTCACCTTCCCCTTCTTCTCCGCCTCCTCCTTCTCCAGTAGGAGATTCCGCTCTCCCCCCCCCCCCCCAGCGTGCCCTAACTCCTCCACCGCCGCCTTGGCCGGCCACAGCACAGCCGCCCCCATTTCCGATCGCACCCCTCTCCCCTTCGACAGCCCCTCCAGCCTCCCCAAGCCCACAGACCCGCGAACCCTAGCCCCCAGTCACTGAAACCACCGTACTCCCCTCGAAGAATGCCACCGACGAACCCAGCAACCATCATTGACGCCACCGTGAGCCCCTCCACTGCTGATTCAAACCGCAGTCCACCACCCCCCCTCGGAAACAACACAGTAAGCCATTTCATCTAGTATGTTTTGTTTTATATTATAGAAAGCTATAAAATTTATTTATACAAAGCTATAATTTTTATGTATGAAAGGTTATAATTTTTATTTATATAAAGATAAGATTTTTATACATTTAGTAGCAAGATAGGATTTTTATTTATATTCCTAGGAAATAAAAATATGATTTTTAGCATATGTGAAGTATAAAAATATAATCTCTTGTATTGTAGGAGTATAAAAATATAATTTTTATCTAGGTAAGATAGTAAAAATATCATCTTTATAAATATGGCGAAATCTTTATATTTGAAAGGGCGAAATTATTATATGAACAACAATGTAAAAATAGAATTTTTATCTAATTAGAAGCGAAGTAAAATTGGAATTTTTATCTATATAGTAGCGAAGTAAAAATTCGATTTTTATATATTGAATAGCAAAGTAAAAATTCGATTTTTATATAATGAATAGCAAAGTAAAAATTCGATTTTTATATATTGAATAGCAAAGTAAAAATTCGATTTTTATATATTGAATAGCAAAGTAAAAATTCGATTTTTATATATTGAATAGCGAAGTAAAAATTCGATTTTTATATATTGAATAGCAATATAAAAATACGATTTTTATATATGTAGTGACTACGGGCGACGAAAGTGACGAAAGGCGAGCATGACGAAGACTTCTACATTTGAAGTGGCGTGAAGTTGGAATAGCTACCGGTGAGAACTTCTCACTTTAAAATTTCTTTTTCTAGTTATATATATGTATACTAGGATGCAGACGGTGTTTAGTAGCACCCGACACCCGTCATCCATAGACCATGGATGGCTTGTTTGTTTAATTGATATGTTGTGAAATTTGTTTGTGAAATTGATGTGAAATAGATAATGAAATATATTCATGCGTTGAAATAAAATAAAATATTTATATAGTTAAAAATATTTTATCGTTAAAAATATAATTTTTAACATGAATATGAATCAATAAATATTTATAAACAAATCGACCGATTTGTTTATATACACTGATTTGACTGATATTGATTGGATCGATAAATTTTACACATCGCCCAACTGCACAAATAAAATCTGTGTTTGATTGTTTGAAACCCCACACGGGTATTTGGATAAAATACGGCATACACTAACCCCAATAATTAGTTGTATGTCGATCGATTGATTGATAGGCTGTTATAAGCATTAGATATCTATATTTGATGCTTATACAGTGTAGTGCACTTTGGATGATGGTTGATTATTTATCGTTGCTATTATATACATGTGTTATATGGAATCCATATAATTAACTTTATATGGTAATTGATTGGGCCTCATTCCAATTTAGAAAATAAAGAATTTTATAAAATAAAGGTTCATGTGTTGACCGTACTCATCCGTTGAGATTAGTCATGTGTTGACAAAAATATAGATTCACGTATTGAATAGAATAAATATTCATTTGTTGAATAGAATAATGGAATTATTGAAATATATAAAGCCGTGTTGATTAGAGATGCGCTATTTGGACGCGAACGATATTTATATCGATTATATTCGCTTTTATAATGAATATTGAAAAGAGATAAAAATGGAATATATATAAAACAAAAACGAATTGAATTTGAATTGAATAGAAAACGAATTGAATTTGAATTGAATAGAAAACGAATTGAATTTGAATTGAATAGAAAACGAATTGAATTTGAATTGAATAGAAAACGATTTGAATTTGAATTGAATATATAACGAATTTGATTTGAATTGAATGTATAACGAATTTGATTTGAATTGAATATCTAACGAATTTGAATTGAATATAGAAAACGAATTCGAATTGAATTGGAAAGAAAACGAATTCGAATTGAATTGAATTGAAATGAAAACGAATTCGAATTGAATTGAAAAGAAAACGAATTCGAATCGAATTAAAATCGATTTGAGTTGAAATCAAATAGAAATGAAAGTAAAAAGAATTTATAATAGAAAATTCAATTTTAATTTGAATTTGAAATAAAGGTTGAAATTGTTTTTGAAACGAATTCAAAACTATTTATAAAATTCGTTTTAAAAAGGTAATCGCCGAAATATATATTACGTATATTATATATATAATATAATGGCCTGAAAAGAACGCGCCGCGCTGCGGTAGTTCGCGAATTTCGACCATTAACTTCGAACGGACATTACGGGAGATCCGACCGTCGGATTCTCCTAAAACCAAAACTGTTGGGTTCGTATCAAAAAGAGCTTTCTAACAAATATTTGAAATTCAAAATCTAACGGTTGGATTTGGAGATACGTCCAAATCAAATTTGGAAAAGGTCGGTGTAAGTGCAGTTCGATGGCCATTGGTGGAAATCGACTGTACGGGCCTTGATAAAATTATTAAAAATAGTAATAATTTGTGTAAAATCATAAGAAGTGATTTGGGGAAAATTAGGATGAAAAACTCCATGTTTGAAAAGATAAAAATAGATTTTTATCGAAATGAACTAGTTTTGAACTGGAATTAAAACCTATTTATTTTTAAATAAATAAATTGGATTTGAAATGGGTTTTAAATAGAATTGATTTGTGGGTTTATCGTGAAGGGTGTTTTAAATGACACTTGCTCTTTAACCCGATGATAAATAGAATGTGATTTGGGTTTGTCGTGAACTGTGTTTTAAATGACATTAGTTCTTTAACCCAGTAAAAGGAGTTTTAATGAATCTGCAATTATATTGAAATGTGAATTGATAATTTAAATTATCAAATTTGGAAAATGAGCGAGAATGGAGTATCACCAGTTTTGCTCCAAAGCGATAATTAAATCTTTAATTAGATTTGAACGTGAAATGGTAATTAATTTTACCGACAACAGTGTGGTGTTAGATATGGAGTATTACCAGTTTTGCTTCATGGGATGAATAGGTTGGGATTGGGAAATAAAATAAATAATTACTTCAGTGTGGTTCGATAAACTCGACTAGTTTGGAAAACCATAATTTGGTTTGAATTGACATCCAAAGGAAGATTAAAGAATAAATTTTAAAGAATTTATCTTGGATAAAATTAATGGGAACCTTTCCCTAAGAATATGAAATTTAGAAACTAGCGGTAGGTTAGTTAAGAAGAATGGTTTCCTGGATATTGATCTGATGTTGGTTTCGGCCTTCGGGGTTAATTTTTGGGAAATTGCTCTCTTACTGGTTTACGGTTAGTGGCTATTGAATTGGAATGAGGCGTATGTTTGTGTTTTTGTAACATTTGTTTTTAATATACGCGGGTTGTTCGGAAAGGCCGGGTTTATACCCATTCTGAATAACCGATTCGACGATATGTCGAAGATGAGGACGGTGGTTGAAGACCGAAAGTCTTCACATCATTTGGGTGATTACTGATGATCTTGATTGGGCTGTACACCCAAGATGAGGGAATCAGTTGGTGGTCGTCCAGACGTACTTGGAGATCGATGGATATGCGAGGAAAGTGCCTTCGGTTTCGTTCAGACCCAGAACGAATTTTAAATGGATTGTGTGTCTGACGTTGGATTTTATTCTGTGTTGATTGATTTCTGTTAAATATATATCTCTTTGGCGGAGGAGAATTTATTCTCTTGCTTAACGCCCTTCTCTGAGACGTACGAGCTTAGAGGTTATATATCGATAGATATCAATCGCATAGCATGAATTGCCTGTGTGGCACGCTGAGTTGCATTGGATCAAGGCTTCTGTTGAAAAGCAAAGTCTTGTGGTTGATGATCAAAGCACGGCCTTTGTGGCGTAGCTTTGTGTATAACGTGAATTCGCGAGCCTCACACCTCGGTATGAGTTAAAAACGGGATACGGACCGCTGGGAGAGCACGACGTTTCTTTCTAGCTAGGGTGGTGTCAGTGACTTACCAGCCCTGACATTTATATACTTTTCACCTTTGTGGTTGTTGGATTGAGGCGCCTCGATATTAGGTCTGTAAGGACCGGGAAACGTGTGTTCAGGAATTGCCAATCCTCGAACGTAAGAGAGGACCGGCCCAGCCGATCCAGGGTTACCCAGAGTGTGTAGTCCTGAGGCATTTGCTAGAATTTCTCGAAGCGGAGAGGAGCTTGCCCCTTGCCTCGACTCATGACGGGAATCCAATTTCCAATACGTGTATCTCGGTTTTATTTGTAGAGCCTAGTATGGCGACATGATAGATGGTACCCATGCCGACTAGGATTGATATTTATGATTGAAAATTGTTTTGACACTATACACCTATTATAGTATCAAATGATTTGTTTTAAACGTATCAAGCATGTTTGGCTATTATAAGGGAAGACCCTATCCTCCGGCTTGCGTTGCATTGTGTGATGGGACCTGGGTCTTATAATAGCTTCATTTTTCGAAAAAGCATTGCGTTGTTTATTCTATGCACTAGTATTCTAGGGAGGAAACTCGTTCCGTGTTATACGGCGTGGTCCCTTGAATTACTCTCTTTTAAAGTAAAGTTTTAAATAACTGTTTTAGTTCTCACACCAGTCACATGACTGACCTGGAGTTTATTGTTTTAACCTAAACTCTGGGTGCCCCTATTTTCGACATGGGCAGCTAGTAGTTTTGGTTTTGCAGATTTATATTCACAGGATCCTGATTTACAGCTAGAACGATGCTCGGAAAGCTCTGTATCCGTGTATTACTTTCAGTTGTGTTTTGTATTATTTTTCCGCTGCTATGTAATTTATTGCAATCTCTGATATTTATCGAATGTATAGTATTCATTTATACTCTATATATTCTTGTATCTGATGGAATTATCGTAATAACAATGAAATGTTCTTCCGTCTGTGTTCTGATTTGTCTTGTCCTCACAGTAATTCGTTCTTTCTCATCTCTTCGGAGACCGGGGAAGTTCGGGTCACTTCATTTGGTATCAGAGCTTTGGTTTACAGAGCTCGAGAACAAGACACATTAGAACCATACGAAAGAATTCATCAGATATTGGATTAGTAATATCCAATTAGAATTACTCGTTAGAGATAGGATCAGTAGTATCCTAGAACGAGAGTGAAGAGTATATTTTCCAATTGAAGACAATTTTGTTTTGAAAATTTAAACCATTTTATACGTATTTGATTATTTATTTATTTTGAATTTGGACAGTCCAATATATAAAGATTTTGCATATACGCGTCATGAACGTATATTCGAAGTTTTAATATACTGGATAGATATAGAATCACATTCTAGACACCCGGAGATGATTATGATGATTGATATATCATCATCAGAATTTATGTTCGTGTTTCGAAAGTGTGATATCTATATATTTCCATTAGACTGGTGTGAGAACCAAAACAAATATAGCTAGAATACATTGTTGGGAATTGGCATCAAAAACATGATTTTCAGTATATATATCAAAATTTTGAATTTGAAACTCTAATCCACTAATTGATTGATGTTTGTGTTGTTTGTTTGTTTGTTTAATAATTTTGAACCATTATGCCTAATTGAATCAAATATTGAATTATATTGAAATTTGGTTGCATTTGCTTGCATATACATGTATATCTATTGAACAGGTCATAGCAAGTAGGCTAGAGCAGAGAATAAAATTTGTTTGCCCGACAAATAGGTACATGTTTACTATAATTTACTGTTTTGTTTGGGTGATGATGATTTTGTGAGCCTATTGGCTAGCCGCTTGGCTTTTTCTTTTTCTTTTTGAGATCAGAAGGCCTGTATGGCAATTTCGGGATTTTCCCGTGGCTCCCGGTGCAGGGGAGGTTATGGCGAAATTTTTCGAAAATTTAGGGTGTTAGCCAAATTTTTGAAAATTTGAGAATTCTCAGAAACTGAAAAGTTGGAGAATGGAAGCCAGATCGAACGTAGAGCTGATTAATCAAACCACTTTCGACTTTGTTCCTTTTCGGGGACGAAAAGTTTTAAGTGGGGGAGATGTAATAACACGGAAAATCTGGGCCAGTTTAAAATTTTTATTTCGGCAATTTTAGTGAATTTTGAATATTTAAAATAGATTGTTTTAAATATAATCGACGAGAAATTTATTTTGAATATATTTAGAACGTATATATTAAACGCGTCGTCGTTAGAATATAAATAATTATATATATAATTATAAAAGGAATTGAAAATGGCGCGGTAGTTCGATAATTCGATTTCAAACTTCAATTGAATGTACCGAGTGCAAAACAATCCGGATTTTAGTGAAACCAAAAACAATAGGATCTAATTGAGAATATCTTTCCAATGAATCCGAAAAATTGAAATTTCATAGCGGGAATCAAAAGATATGTCCAGTTGAAAATTCTGAATAGTTGCTATGGAATTCAGGCCCTTAAAAATGGGAATTTTGCAAACGACCTCGGATTTCGACGAAACCAATTTTGTTGGGTCCGTGATGTCAAATTATTGCTTGGTTTCAAGTTTCATAATTTTTCGATTAAATATGTGAGCGTGGCAAAGGAAAACGTGTTTGACCAGTTTCAGTTGATTTTAATCGACGGGAAAATGACCATTTTTCCAACTGTCTCAGAATTCGACGAAACTTGTTTTGTTAGGACCGTATCGTCAATACGAAGCTAGAAAATATTTTTTGGGAATTTTTAGGGTTAGTATGTAACCCCGGTAAATTGAAATGTGCGTTCAAATTCAATATATAGAGTTATATGTTGATTTTGGCGGAAACCGATCGAAACCATCGAATCAGCTTACGATACATATCCCATTGTGTTCGGAATGGGGTAATTAGCTATGAACGACAGGCGGTGGGCCTCGTTTCGAGGTCGAATAAAAAGGCAACTTTTTGAATTTTAAAATTATATAAATAAAACCTCTCTCCTGCTCTCCTTATCTTCTTCTGCCCCCCCCGTTCGAATTCATTTTCAAAGAGAGAAAAAACAATCGTGGTTGCCCTACGCCCTCCAGGCGGACCTCGTCGCCTCCGCCCTGGGGCCCACCGCGCCGCCAATCACCCCAGTCCGCTCCTCTCCCCCACCTTCCCCTTCTTCTCCGCCTCCTCCTTCTCCAGTAGGAGATTCCGCTCTCCCCCCCCCCCCCAGCGTGCCCTAACTCCTCCACCGCCGCCTTGGCCGGCCACCGCACAACCGCCCCCACCTCCGATCTCACCCCTCTCCCCTTCGACAGCCTCCCCAAGCCCACAGACCCGCGAACCCTAGCCCCCAGTCACCGAAACCACCGCGCTCCCCTCGAAGACCGCCACCGACGAACCCATCAACCATCATTGACGCCACCGTGAGCTCCTCCACTGCTGATTCAAACCGCAGTCCTCCACCCCCCCTCGGAAACAACACAGTAAGCCATTTCATCTAGTATGTTTTGTTTTATATTATAGAAAGCTATAAAATTTATTTATATAAAGCTATAATTTTTATGTATGAAAGGATATAATTTTTATTTATATAAAGATAAGATTTTTATACATTTAGTAGCAAGATAGGATTTTTATTTATATTCCTAGGAAATAAAAATATGATTTTTAGCATATGTGAAGTATAAAAGTATAATCTTTTGTATTGTAGGAGTATAAAAATATAATTTTTATTTAGGTAAGATATTAAAAATATCATCTTTATAAATATGGCGAAATCTTTATATTTGAAAGGGAAAAATTATTATATGAACAACGATGTAAAAATAGAATTTTTATCTAATTAGAAGCGAAGTAAAAATTGAATTTTTATCTATATAGTAGCGAAGTAAAAATTCGATTTTTGTATATTGAATAGCAAAGTAAAAATTCGATTTTTTTATATTGAAAAGCAAAGTAAAAATTCGATTTTTATATATTGAATAGCAAAGTAAAAATTCGATTTTTATATATTGAATAGCAAAGTAAAAATTCGATTTTTATATATTGAATAGCAAAGTAAAAATTCGATTTTTATATATTGAATAGCAAAGCAAAAATTCGATTTTTATATATTGAATAGCAAAGTAAAAATTCGATTTTTATATATTGAATAGCGAAGTAAAAATTCGATTTTTATATATTGAATAGCGAAGTAAAAATTCGATTTTTATACATTGAATAGCAATATAAAAATACGATTTTTATATATGTAGTGACTACGGGTGACGAAAGTGACGAAAGGCGAGCATGAAGAAGACTTCTACATTTGAAGTGGCGTGAAGTTGGAATAGCTATCGGTGAGAACTTCTCACTTTAAAATTTCTTTTTCTAGTTATATATATGTATACTAGGATGCAGACGGTGTTTAGTAGCACCCGACACCCGTCATCCACAGACCATGGATGGCTTGTTTGTTTAATTGATATGTTGTGAAATTTGTTTGTTAAATTGATGTGAAATAGATAATGAAATATATTCATGCGTTGAAATAAAATAAAATATTTATATAGTTAAAAATATTTTATTGTTAAAAATATAATTTTTAACACGAATATGAATCAATAAATATTTATAAACAAATCGGCCGATTTGTTTATATATACTGATTTGACTGATATTGATTGGGTTGATAAATTTTACACATCGCCTAACTGCACAAATAAAATTTGTGTTTGATTGTTTGAAACCCCACACGGGTATTGGGATAAAATACGGCATACAATAATCCCAATAATTAGTTGTATGTCGATCGTTTGATTGACAGGCTGTTATAAGCGTTAGATATCTATATTTGATGCTTATACGGTGTAGTGCACTTTGGATGATGGTTGATTATTTATCGTTGCTATTATATACATGTGTTGTATGGAATCCATATAATTAACTTTATATGGTAATTGATTGGGCCTCATTCCAATTTAGAAAATAAAGAATTTTATAAAATAAAGGTTCATGTGTTGACCGTACTCATCCGTTGAGATTAGTCATGTGTTGACAAAAATATAGATTCACGTATTGAATAGAATAAATATTCATTTGTTGAATAGAATAACGGAATTATTGAAATATATAAAGCCGTGTTGATTAGAGATGCGCTATTTGGACGCGAACGATATTTATATCGATTATATTCGTTTTTATAATGAATATTGAAAAGAGATAAAAATCGAATATATATAAAACAAAAACGAATTGAATTTGAATTGAATAGAAAACGAATTGAATTTGAATTGAATAGAAAACGAATTGAATTTGAATTGAATAGAAAACGAATTGAATTTGAATAAAATAGAAAACGAATTGAATTTGAATTGAATATATAACGAATTTGATTTGAATTGAATGTATAACGAATTTGATTTGAATTGAATATATAACGAATTTGATTTTAATTGAATATAGAAAACGAATTCGAATTGAATTGGAAAGAAAATGAATTCGAATTGAATTGAATTGAAATGAAAATGAATTCGAATTAAATTGAAAAGAAAATGAATTCGAATCGAATTAAAATCGATTTGAGTTGAAATTAAATAGAAATGAAAGTAAAAAGAATTTATAATAGAAAATTCAATTTTAATTTGAATTTGAAATAAAGGTTGAAATTGTTTTTGAAACGAATTCAAAACTATTTATAAAATTCGTTTTAAAAAGGTAATCGACGAAATATATATTATATATATTATATATATAATATAATGGCCTTAATAGAACGTGCCGCGCTGCGGCAGTTCGCGAATTTCGACCATCAACTTCGAACGGACATTACGGGAGATCCGACCGTCAGAATCTCCTAAAACCGGAACCGTTGGGTTCGTATCGAAAAGAGCTTTCTACCGAATATTAGAAATTCAAAATTTAACAGTTGGATTTGGAGATACGTCCAAATCAAATTTGGAGAAGGTCGCTGTAAGTGCAGTTCGTTGGCCATTGGTGGAAATCGACTGTACGGGCCTTGATAAAATTATTAAAAATAGTAATAATTTGTGTAAAATCATAAGAAGTGATTTGGGGAAAATTGGGATGAAAAACTCCATGTTTGAAAAGATAAAAATAGATTTTTATCGAAATGAACTAGTTTTGAACTGGAATTAAAACCTATTTATTTTTAAATAAATAAATTGGATTTGAAATGGGTTTTAAATAGAATTGATTTGTGGGTTTATCGTGAAGGGTGTTTTAAATGAAACTTGCTCTTTAACCCGATGATAAATAGAATGTGATTTGGGTTTGTCATGAACTGGGTTTTAAATGACATTAGCTCTTTAACCCAGTAAAAGGAGTTTTAATGAATCTGCAATTATATTGAAATGTGAATTGATAATTTAAATTATCAAATTTGGAAAATGAGCGAGAATGGAGTATCACCAGTTTTGCTCCAAAGCGATAATTAAATCTTTAATTAGATTTGAACGTGAAATGGTAATTAATTTTACCGACAACACTGTGGTGTTAGATATGGAGTATTACCAGTTTTGCTTCATGGGATGAATAGGTTGGGATTGAGAAATAAAATAAATAATTACTTCGGTGTGGTTCGCTAATCTCGACTAGTTTGGAAAACCATAATTTGGTTTGAATTGACATCCAAAGTAAGATTAAAGAATAAATTTTAAATAATTTATCTTGGATAAAATTAATGGGAACCTTTCCCTAAGAATATGAAATTTAGAAACTAGCGGTAGGTTAGTTAAGAAGAATGGTTTCCTGGATATTGATCTGATGTTGGTTTCGGCCTTCGGGGTTAATATTTGGGACATTGCTCTCTTACAAATTTACGGTTAGTGGCTATTGAATTGGAATGAGGCGTATGTTGTGTTCGTGTAACATTTGTTTTTAATATTACGCGGGTTGTTCGGAAAGACCGGGTTTATACCCATTCTGAATAACCGATCCGACGATATGACGAAGATGAAGACGGTGGTTGAAGACCGGAAGTCTTCACATCGTTTGGGTGATTACTGATGATCTTGATTGGGCTGTACACCCAAGATGAGGGAATCAGTTGGTGGTCGTCCAGACGTACTTGGAGATCGATGGATATGCGAGGAAAGTGCCTCCGGTTTCGTTCAGACCCAGAACGAACTTGTAAATGGATTGTGTGTCTGATATTGGATTTTATTTTGTGTTGATTGATTTCTGTTAAATATATATCTGTTTGGCGGCGGAGAATTTATTCTCTTGCTTAACGCCCTTCTCTGAGACGTACGAGCTTAGAGGTTATATATCGATAGATATCAATCGCATAGCAAGAATTGCCTGTGTGGCACGCTGAGTTGCATTGGATCAAGGCTTCTGTTGAAAAGCAAAGTCTTGTGGTTGATGATCAAAGCACGGCCTTTGTGGCATAGCTTTGTGTATAACGTGAATTCGCGAGCCTCACACCTCGGTATGAGTTAAAAACGGGATACGGACCGCTGGGAGAGCACGACGTTTCTTTCTAGCTAGGGTGGTGTCAGTGACTTACCAGCCCTGACATTTATATACTTTTCACCTTTGTGGTTGTTGGAATGAGGCGCCTCGATATTAGGTCTGTAAGGACCGGGAAACGTGTGTTCAGGAATTGCCAATCCTCAAACGTAAGAGAGGTCCGGCCCAGCCGATCCAGGGTTACACAGAGTGTGTAGTCCTGAGGCATTTGCTAGAATGTCTCGAAGCGGAGAGGAGCTTGCCCCTTGCCTCGACTCATGACAGGAATCCAATTTCCAATACGTGTATCTCGGTTTTATTTGTAGAGCCTAGTATGGCGACATGATAGATGGTACCCATGCCGCCTAGGATTGATATTTATGATTGAAAATTGTTTTGACACTATACACCTATTATAGTATCAAATGATTTGTTTTAAACGTATCAAGCATGTTTGGCTATTATAAGGGAAAACCCTATCCTCCGGCTTGCGTTGCATTGTGTGATGGGACCCGGGTCTTATAATAGCTTCGTTTTTCGAAAAAGCATTGCGTTGTTTATTCTATGCACTAGTATTCTTGGGAGGAAACCCGTTCCGTGTTATACGGCGTGGTCCCTTGAATTACTCTCTTTTAAAGTAAAGTTTTAAATAACTGTTTTAGTTCTCACACCAGTCACATGACTGACCTGGAGTTTATTGTTTTAACCTAAACTCTGGGTGCCCCTATTTTCGACACGGGCAGCTAGTAGTTTTGGTTTTGCAGATTTATATTCACAGGATCCTGATTTACAGCTGGAACGATGCTCGGAAAGCTCTGTATCCATGTATTACTTTCAGTTGTGTTTTTTTATTATTTTTCTGCTGTTATGTAATTTATTGCAATCTCTGATATTTATCGAATGTATAGTATTCATTTATACTCTGTATATTCTTGTATCTGATGGAATTGTTGTAATAACAATTAAATGTTCTTCCGTCTGCGTTCTGATTTGTCTTGTCCTCACAGTAATTCGTTCTTTCTCATCTCTTCGGAGACCGGGGAAGTTCGGGTCGCTTCAAGACGGCTCAAGGTTGTGAGCTCGTGGATAATAGTTGATCGAGAAAGTGCTTGATTTTATGAATAGTCATCGGGTTGGATAGCTAGAGATATCGAAGGGTAAGGGATTATCATTGTCGTAAGTTCTAGCAGAATCAAATCAGGGGTGTAATAGGGACGCCTAAAATACTAGAAGTGACTGGTCAAGTTCCCTGAGCAGCTCGATGGGCCTAGATAAGTTTCTTCGTATAGCGTATGGAGTTTTGCTAGAACTGGGGTTTACCATTAGCTCTTGATAGTTGATGGCAAGGTGTTTAGCCGGTCATACAATTAACGACAATTTCAAAGCAGGATTGGCGGTGATAGCCATAGTTATAAGCGATGTCTATTTTGCTTGTATCGTCTTGTGTGGATTCTTCGATGTCGAAGGAGATATCTCTTGGGTGCATGTTTGATGTTGGTTTAGGCCTTAGGGGCATGTGCTTGGGAGATGTCGAAATCGATTAGGATGGTCTACGCTTAATAACTGTTTGCTATGAGTGTACTATTGTTTCTTATTGCTTGTTTGTAAAGGCTATCACTATTGGATGTAAGGAAGACAGGTTTGGGTTCTTCTTTGGTATTTTGTAGATTGGTCGTTAGTCTATCTGTTCTCATATACTTTATTGATGATGTTAGATAGTTGTTTTATCCCTTATTAAGACTATTGTTAAACTCAAGGTTTTATGTTTCTTCTTATTACCTTGGGTTGTTCATCCGGTTTTGAATGGATAGACTGAGTACAGGTTACAGATGATTGATCTTAATGAGGATGATGTTGTTGTGCGGTGTCGAGCAGGAGGTTGGTGTATACTTTTCTACTATCTAGTATTTTTTGTTCTATGCTCGACTCTGAGTGTTGTAGTGAGGCGAATTTGTACAGGCACTTATATCGCAATCTAAAGATGTATGGATATTCTTTCTAGTTGTTACGAAAGTTCAAGTTTCTGCTCAAATATACTTCATTATTATAATCTGTTGTATATATTCTACTATATTTTTTCCTTGTGTTGTGAGTTATATGACATGTTCCGCATTGTGTTATGTTACCTTGATGATCGTCTACAGCTATCTGACACTCCTTTCAATGCATTATTCCTCTTGTTTAGTCAGAAGTTATGGGCGGTCGTCACATTGTTTGTGTTGAATTTTAGACTACGATAAGCAGATTCACTACCTAAATTTTGGCTAGAATACAATGCATTTAGCCCTAGCTAATCATCATTTTCAACTATCTATGTTAATTCCACTTTGAACTAGAGTAATATGAAATAATATTATCATGTAGTTGAAAAAAGGATTTAATAACTAATCATTCAATTTTAGATGTTGGAATTATAAGAAATGAAAACTTACGAACCTAAGCACGTCCTATAGTTGATGTTAATGTTTGTTGTATTGCATTGTTTTATCCAATGAATTAGTTTTACTTTGAACCCTTTTGAAATTATTTGAGGACATTTTTTATTTATGGTTTGTTAGTTGTTTTTAAGAAAAGCTGATGCAAAAATTCTATAATCCTAAAACATATGTTTAACCTTCGTGTAACCAAAAAAGCTTTAAAATAATAAGTTGAAATATTTTGTGAACTATGTGTGTGTAGCATGAGTTCTCGCCATTCTAGTATAAATTGTAAATGTGACGTTTACCTTACTAAAATAATACATTTGGATCTATAAATTGATTAGATAATTGTAATTAACATAGCTTTACTTAGTTGAATAACAATAAATTTAATATATACTTTCATGATGAAAATAACACCATTTGATTTCAATCAGATTCAAAAAGCATAAACAACATAAAAATATGATATTGTTGATTAAAAGATGTCAAAAAGGGCCCACCAAGATTTGAACTCGGGTTACCGGAATCAGAGTCCAATGTCCTAACCAGTAGACCATGGGACCATATGTCTAAAAAACATATATTGGTAGTATAACAAATATATTTCTAAAGAAGTGTAATGTTAGAGAATATGCTTATTCAATAAACGTATATTGGAAGATTTCAGAAATGACAATTAGATGTAATAATTAGAATCAACCATAATTATGTGCTTGTTCTCCACTTCATTTGAACTCAAATTTAAAAAGAAATATATTATTATAATTTAATCTCATAGTGCACATGAAAATATGTGTAATTATTCTAACAAGGTACATATTTTACGTTCATTAGCATTGGAATTTTGTAAGCAAATCTATATTTATATGTAAATCAAAGTGAACTTAATATTATTTGTAATAGCCCGCATTTTACGTATCGGAGGTTCATAAAATATTTTTATTTAATTCGTTGAGGGTTAAATTATTCTCATATTTTGATATGTTGTTTATGGGGATTTAAGACATGCTCATAATTTTTATCAATTTTATTTGTTACCATTTTCCCTTGTCAGTTTTGAACAGGGAATAACTTTTGATTGGTATCGAATCTGGTGCTGAGATCGTTTTTATTTTAAAGGAAATGGTGTAGCCAATTCCATAGATTGGTCACATTAAAGATTTGGCTCAGCGATTTGGGAGGAATCGTTGTTTTAGTGGTACATATTTTTATGTTTCGGTTTTCAGCCATTGAGGGGCTGATTTGAGGAGGCCCATTAATAGGCTGGTGGGAGGATAAATAGGGTGTTAGAAGAATGAAGAATAGTTTACTTTCTTCATTCTATCATTTGGTTGAGCTCTTTGATCCTCCTAGCTCAATCAAATACACCTTTCCATCATTAAAATTCTAGATCTACATAAGAGAATCGAAGACTTCGTTTGAAGCTAGATCTACGTCAAGTGAAGAGAGATCGCGTCAAATCAAGAGGATTGAAGCATATTCTTCGTTGTCCAGATTGAGAATTTAGCGATTTCAACTTGATTCGAAGAATTTGTGAGTGGTAATCATCTCTCACATGAATTCAATCAAGTATATAGATTGTTTGATCCGATTTTCATCATTTTAAGTTTTTTTCAACTACGTCTACATCATGGTAAGTATATTTTAATATGAATCACCATAGAGTCAAATCTAGCAACTTAAAACCAGTCATTCTTATGTTAATTCATATGTTTATGCAAATTAGATCCATTGTTTTATTTATTCATTCGTGTATCATGATTTTGGTGAATTTTGTATGATTATCGTACATTAATTGTCATTTTGAAGTTGATAATGATTTCATAAAGCGTTTATGGTTTAATTGGTCGCATTGATATTATCGTTTGGTGATGGTTTGGTTATGATTGGAGCTATTTTTTGGTAGATTTGGAGTTGGGTCATTTTTCCTTAGGTCAGGCCGTTTTTCCTTAGGTCAAGTCATTTTTCTTGTTTCCCAAGAAATGGGCAGTTTTATGGACTGGGAAGTTTTATGGACTGGGCAGTTTTATGGACTGGGTAGTTGGATGGACTGGGTAGTTTTATGGATCGGGCAAAGTCAAGTCGGCTGGCTTTGACTAGGATAGGTCGTCAGTGCTGCATGAAATCAGATCGTTCGTGCTTCGATTGGGTTAGGTCGTTAGGTCGTTGGTTACAGGTCGGTTGTGAACTGAGGTAGTAATGACCAGACTAAGTTGGACCATAATTTGATGTTATTTTGGTTTGGTGATGAATGTGACTTCGAAGTGTATTCAAGTAGGAATTTACGAAGTGTTGTGATGTGTTTGTTGATCATCGTAAGGTTTGTTACTTGTTTTTTAGAAAAGCTGATGCAAAAATACTATAATCCTAAAGAATAATTTTCACACTTACGTAACCACAAAAGCTCTAAAATAATAAGCTGAAATATTTTCTGAACCCGTGTGTGTCACGCGGGTACTCACTAGTTAAGTAAAAACTGTAAATGTGACATTTACCATAGAAAAATAATATATTTGGATCTATAAATTGATTTGATAATTGTTATTAATGTAGCTTTACTTAGTTAAGTAGGCACAAATTTATTATGTACTTTGTTGTGGAAAATAACACCATTTGATTTTAATCAGATTTAAAAAGCATAAACAACATAAAAATATGATATTGTTGATTAAAAGATACAAAAAAGGTCCCACCGAAATTTGAACTTGGGTTACTGGATTCATAGTCCAATGTCCTAACCACTAGACCAAGGGACCCTATGATTAAAAACATATATTGTAAGTATAAAAAATGTATTAGTAAAGAAGTGTGACGTTAGAGAATATGCATATTCAATAATCGTATGTTGGAAGATTTTTGAAATGACAATCAGATATAATAATTATAATCATCCATAATTATGTGTTTTTTCTCCATTTCGTTTAAACTCAAATTTAATAAGGAATCTATTTATTATAATTTAATCTCATAGTGCACATGAAAACTTGTGTACTTATTCTAACATGGTACATATTTTACGCTGATTAGCATTGGAATTTTGTAAGCATATCTATATCCATATGTAAATGAAAGTGAATTTAATATTGCTTGTAACAACCCGCATTTTACGTATCAGAGGTTTACAAAATATTTTATTTAATTCCCTGAGGGTTGGATCATTCCCATAATTCAATATGTTGTTTATGGGGATGTGAGACGTGTCCATAATATTTACCCATTATATTTGTGACCTTTTTGCCCCTTTTAGTTTTGAACAGGGCAAAACTTTTGATTGGCATCGAATCAGGTGCTGAGATCGATTTCATAGAAAAGGAAATGGTGTTGCCAATTCCGTAGAGTGGTCACATTAAAGATTTGGTTCAGTGGCTTGGGAGGAATCACTGCTTTAGTGCTACACAATTTTATGTTCCGGTTTTCATCCATTGATAGGCTGATTTGAGGAGGCCCATTATTGGGCTGATAGGAAGCTATAAATAGGGGGTTGGAGTTATGGTGAATTGCTTACTTTCTTTATTCTCTCATTAATTTGAGGTCGTGATCCTCCTTGCTCAATCAAATACACCTTTTCACCATTAAAATTCTAGACCTACATAAGAGAATGGAAGATATACATAGTTTGAAGCTAGATCTATGTAAAGTGAAGAGAGATCGCATCAAATCAAGAAGTTTGAAGCATATTCTTTGCTGTCTGGATTTAGAATTTAGCGATTTCAAGTTAATTCGAAGAAGTGGTGAGTGATAATCATTTCTCACACGAATTCAATCAAGTATATGGATTGTTTGATTTTATTTTCATCATTTTAAGGTTTTTTTCACCTACAACTACATCATGGTAAGTATATTTTAATATGAATCACCATAGGGTCTAGTCTAGCAACTTAAAACCGGTATTTCTTATGTTAATTTATATGTTTATACAAGTTAGATCCATTGTTTTGTTTATTAATTCGTGTATCATGATTTTGGTGAATTTTATATGATTATCAATGAATAATTTTCATTTTGATGTTGATAATGATTTCATAAAGCGTTTATGGTTGAATTGGATGTTTTAGATGAATTGATTGTATTGATATTATCGTTTGGTGATGATTTGGTCAAGATTGGAGATATTTTCTATCAGATCTGGAGTCAGATCATTTTTCCTTAGGTCAGGTCGTTTTTCTTGTTCCCCAAGAAATGGGCAGTTAGATGGATCAGGCAAAATTTTTGGAGCATAGACCGTTCGGGTTTAGATCGCTGAGGTTAGGTCGTTCGGCCCTGGATGGTTAAAGCAGAGGTCGGGTCGGTTGGCTTTGGGCAAAGTCAGGTCAGTTGGCTTTGACAAAGACAGGTCATTGGTGATTCAAGAAATGAAATCGTTGGTGCTTTGAAAGGGTTAGGTCATTGTTCGACCTAGGGAGTCAGGTCTTGGAACAGATGGAGTTACTCAAGCGGAGTTAGGTTGTTGGTTACAGGTCGGTTGCGGTATGAGGTGGGAAAGACCTGACTAAGTTGGACCATAATTTGATGTTATTTTGGTTCTGTGATGAATGTGACTTCAAAGTGAATTCAAGTAGGAATGTTCGAATTGTTGTGAAGTATTTGTTGATCGTCGTAATGAAACGAACGTGAAGATGACTCATGATGGTGAGCTCGTGGATAATGGTTTCTCGAGAAGGAGCTTGAGCTTATGAACAGTAATCGGGTTGGATAGATAGAGATATCAAAGGCCGAGGGATTATCGTTGTCGTAAGTTCCTTCAGACTCAAAGCAGGGGTATAATAGGGACGCCTAAAATACTAGAAGTGACTAGTCGAGCACCTTGGGTAGCTCGATGGGACTAGATATGTTTCTTCGTATGGCGTATGGAGCTTTGCTAGAACTGGGGTTTACCATTTTCCCTTGATAGTTGAGGGCAAGGTGTTTATCCGATCATACTGAAGCGACCTGAACTTCCCCGGTCTCCGAAGAGATGAGAAAGAACGAATTACTGTGAGGACAAGACAAATCAGAACGTAGACGGAAGAACATTTCATTGCTATTACAAAAATTCCATCAGATACAAGAATATACAGAGTATAAATGAATAAATTACATTCGATAAATATCAGAGATTTAAATACAGTACTGCAGCGGAAAAATAATACAAAACACAACTGAGAGTAATACACGGATACAGAGCTTTCCGAGCATCGTTCCCGCTGTAAATCAGGATCCTGTGAATATAAATCTGCAAAACCAAAACTACTAGCTTCCCGTGTGGAAAATAGGGGCACCCATAGTTTAGGTTAAAACAATAAACTCCAGGTCAGTCATGTGACTGCTGTGAGAACTAAAACAGTTATTAAAACTTTACTTTAAAAGAGAGTAATTCAAGGGACCCCGCCGTATAACACGGAACGGGTTTCCTCCCAAGAATACCAGTGCATAGGATAAACAACGCAATGCTTTTTCGAAAAATGAAGCTATTATAAGACCCAGGTCCCATCACACAATGCAACGCAAGCCGGAGGATAGGGTTTTCCCTTATAATAGCCAAACATGCTTGGTACGTTTTAAAAATAAATCATTTGATACTATTATAGGCGCATAGTGTCAAAACAATTTCAATCATAAATTTTAATCCTTGGCGGCATGGGTACCATCTATCATGTCGCCATACTAGGCTCTACAAATAAAACAGAAATACACGTATTGGAAATTGGATTTCCGTCATGAGTCAAGGCAAGGGGCAAGATCCTCTCCGCTTCGAGACACTCTAGCAAATGCTCAGGACTACGCACTCTGGGCAGCCACTTGGATCGGTTAGGCCGGTCCTCTCTTACGTTTGAGGATTAATTATTCCTGAACACACGTTTCCCGGTCCTTACAGACCTATAATCGAGGCGCCTCATTCCAACAACCACAAAGGTGAAAAGTATATAAATGCCAGGGCTGGTAAGTCACTGACACCACCAAAGCTAGAGAGAAACGTCGTGTTCTCCCAACGGTCTGTATCCCGTTTTTAACTCATACCGAGGTGTGAGGCTCACGAATCCACGCTATACACAAAGCTGCCATGTAGCCCTTGCTTTGATCGTCAACCACAAGACTTTGCTTTTCAACAGAAGCCTTGATCCATGCAACTCAGCGTGCCACACGGGCAATTCATGCCATGCGATTGATATCTATCGATATATAACCTCTAAGCTCGTACGTCTCAGAGAAGGGCGTTAAGCAAGAGAATAAATTCTCCGCCGCCAAACAGATATATATTTAACATAAATCAATCAACACAGAATAAAATCCAATGTCAGACACACAATCCATTTACAAGTTCGTTCTGGGTCTGAACGAAACCGGAGGCACTTTCCTCGCGTATCCACCGATCTCCAAGTACGTCTGGACGACCACCAACTATTTCCATCCTCTTGGGTGTACAGCCCAATCAGGATCGTCAGTAATTATCCAAACGATGTGAAGACTTCCGGTCTTCCACCACCGTCTTCATCTTCGACTTATCGTCGAATCGGTTATTCAAAATGGGTATAAACCCGGCCTTTCCAAACAACCCACGTATATTAAAAACAAATGTTACACAAACACAACATACGCCTCATTCCAATTCATTAGTCACTAACCGTAAATTAACAAGAGAACAATTTCCCAAATATTAACCCCGAAGGCCGAAACCAACATCAGATCAATACCCAGGAAACCATTCTTCTTTACTAACCTACAGCTAGTTTCTAAATTTCAATTCTTAGGGAAAGGTTCCCATTAATTTTATCCAAGATAAATTCTTTAAAATTTATCCTTTAATCTTCCTTTGGATGTCATTTCAAACCAAATTATGGTTTTCCAAACTAGTCGAGATTAGCGAACCACACTGGAGTAATTATTTATTTTATTCCCCAATCCCAACCTATTCATCCCATGAAGAAAAACTGGTAATACTCCATATCAAACACCACGGTGTTATCGGTAAAATTAATTACCATTTCATGTTCAAATCTTAATTAAAGATTTAACTATCGCTTTGGAGCAAAACTGGTGATACTCCATTCTCGCTCATTTTCCCAATTTGATAATTTAAATTATAAATTCACATTTCAGTCTAATTGCAGATTCCTTAAAACTCCTTTTTCTGGGTTAAAGAACTAATGTCATTTAAAACACAGTTCATGAAAAACCCAAATCACATTCTATTTATTATCGGGTTAAAGAACAAGTGTTATTTAAAAAACCCTTCACGATAAACCCACTAATCAATTCTATTTAAAATCCATTTCAAATCCAATTTATGTATTTAAAATAAATGGGTTTTTATTTTAGTTCTAAACTAGTTCATTTCGATAAAAAATTATTTTTATCTTTTCAAATATGGAGTTTTTCATCCCAATTTTCCCCAAATCATTTCTTATGATTTTACACAAATTATTACTATTTTTAATAATTTTATCAAGGCCCGTACAGTCGATTTCCACCAATGGCCATCGAACTGCACTTGCAGCGACCTTTTCCAAATTTGATTTGGACGTATCTCCAAATCCAACCGTTAGATTTTAAATTTCCAATATTCGTTAGAAAGCTCCTTTCGATACGAACACAACGGTTCCGGTTTAAGGAGAATCCGACGGTCGGATCTCCCGTAATGTCCATTCGAAGTCAATGGTCGAAATTTATGAACTACCGTGGCGCGGCGCGTTCTATTCAGGCCATTATATATATAATATATATATATTATATATTTCGTCGATTTCTATTCAAAACGAATTTTATAAATAGATTCAAATTTGTTTCAAAAACAATTTCAACCTTTATTTCAAATTCAAATCAAAATTGAATTTTCTATTATAAATCCTTTTTACTTTCATTTCTATTTTCTTTCAATTCAAATCGATTTTAATTTAATTCGAATTCATTTTCTTTTCAATTCAATTCAATTCGAATTCGTTTTCTTTTCAATTCAATTCGAATTCGTTTCCTATTCAATTCAAATCAAATTCGTTTTCTATTCAATTAAATCAAATTCATTTTCTATTCAATTCAAATCAAATTCGTTTTCTATTCAATTCAAATCAAATTCGTTTTCTTGTTATAAATATTCGATTTTTATCTCTTTTCAATATTCGTTATAAAAACGAATATAATCGATATAAATATCGTTCGCGTCAAAATAGCGCATCTCTAATCAACACGGCTTTATATTTTTCAATAACTTCGTTATTCTATTCAACAATTGAATATATATTATATTCAATACGTGAATCCATATTTTTGTCAACACATGACTAATCTCAACGAATGAGTATTGTCCTCGTGTGACTATTTTTGTTATTTAATATATTTTATAAAAAAATTGGTATCTATCGTTTGGTTTCAAATCAGACTCCAACCGTAAACTAGTAAGAGAACGATTCCCTGAATATTAACCCCGAAGTCCGAAACCAACATCAGTTCAATACCAGGAGACCACTCATCTTATCTATTTTTCAGTTAGTTTCTAATTTTATATATGATAAAGATGTAAATTTTATTGTTAAAATATTTCGTTCAACACATGACTAATCTCAACGGATGAGTACTGTCAACACATGAACCTTTATTTTATAATATTAAAGAGGTAAATTTTATTGTTAAAATATTTCATTCAACACATGACTAATCTCAATGGATGAGTACGGTCAACACATGAACCTTTATTTTATAATATTCTTAAAGATGTAAATTTTATTATTAAAATATTTCATTCAACACATGACTAATCTCAACGGATGAGTACGGTCAACACATGAACCTTTATTTTATAATATTCTTTATTTTCCCGATTGGAATGAGGCCCAATCAATTACCACACAAAGTTAATTATATGGGTTCCATACAACACACGTATATAGTAGCAACGATAAACAATCAACCATCATCCAAAGGGCACTACACTGTATAAGCATCAAATATAGATATCTAACGCTTATAACAGCCTGTCGATCTATCGATCGACATACAACTAAATATTGGGATTAGTGTATGCCGTATTTTATCCCAATACCCGTGTGGGGTTTCAAACAATCAAACACAGATTTTATTTGTGCAGTTGGGCGATGTGTAAAATTTATCGACCCAATCAATATCAGTCAAATCAGTGTATATAAACAAATCGGCCAATTTATTTATAAATATTTATTTATTCACATTCACGTTAAAAATTATATTTTTAATGATAATTAATTTATTTCAACACATCCACATTTTAGGATCGATTTCACATCAACAACACAAACAATTTTTCACAACACATCAATCAAACAAACAAGCCATCCATGGTCTGTGGATGACGGGTGTCGGGTGCTGCTAAGCACCGTCTGCATCCTAGTATATATATATATATATAACTAGAAAAAGAAATTTAGAGTGAGAAGTTCTCACCAATGCTAATCCAATCATCTCGACTCTTCTTATGTAGGGAATCATCGCCGTTCTCGCCTTTTGTCACTTTCGTTGCCCGTAGCCACTACATATATAAAAATCACATTTTTATATTGTTGCTATGTATATAAAAATAACATTTTTATTCTACTACTATATAGATAAAAATTCTATTTTTATACCGTTGTTCATATAGTGAAGATCAAATCTTTACTATCTATATAATATAAAAATCATATTTTTATTATCTCTACTATATAAAAATCATATTTTTATTCTTCCTATAATATAAAAATCATATTTTTATAATCACTCCAGATGGATAAAAAAATTCTATTTTTACATCTCTACTATATAGATAAAAATTATATTTTTACATCGTGTAACGGCAAGGAATTTCGCTCGATCCGAATCTATCGTTAAACCGACTAAGACCGTTCGAAACCCCTGATCGTTTTGAGAACAGGACAAAATGGAACGCAGACAGAAGAACATTTCATTGTTATTACAACAATTCCATCAGATACAAGAATATACAGAGTATAAGTGAATAAATTACATTCGATAAATATCAGAGATTACAATAAATTACATAGCAGCGGAAAAATATATAAAACACAACTAGAAGTGATACACGGATACAGAGCTTTCCGAGCATCGTTCCAGCTGTAAATCAGGATCCTGTGAATATAGATCTGCAAAACCAAAACTACTAGCTGCCCGTGTGGAAAATAGGGGCACCCAGAGTTTAGGTTAAAACAATAAACTCCAGGTCAGTCATGTGGCTGGTGTGAGAACTAAAGCAGTTATTAATCTTTATTTTTAAAGTTAGGTAAATCAAGGGACCACGCCGTATAACACGAAACGGGTTTCCTCCCAAGAATAACAGTGCATAAAACAAACAGCGCAATGCTAAATAAAGAAAAATGAAGCTATTATAAGACCCAGGTCCCATCACACAATGCAACACAAGCCGAAGGATAGGGTTTTCCCTTATAATAGCCAAATATGCTTGGTACGTTTAAAACAAATCATTTGATACTATTATAAGTGTATAGTGTCAAAACAATTCAAATCATAAATATCAATCATAGGCGGCATGGGTACCATCTATCATGTCGCCGTACTAGTTCTACAATTAAAACCGCAATATCACGTATTGGGAATTGGATTCCATCATGAGTCGAGGCAAGGGGCAAGCTCCTCTCCGCGTTCGAGACACTCTAAAATGCCTCAGGACCGCACTCTGATCCTTTGGAACCTCCAAGGCCGGTCCTCTCTTACTTTTGAGGATTAGTTATTCCTGAACACACGTTTCCCGGTCCTTACAGACCTATATCTGAGGCGCCTCGTATCCAACAACCACACAGGTGAAAAGTATATAAATGTCAGGGCTGGTAGGTCACTGACACCACCCTGGCTAGAAAGAAACGTCGTGCACTCCTTGGGTCCGTATCCCGTTTTTGACTCATACCGAGGTGTGAGGTTCGCGAATTCACGTTATACACAAAGCTACGCCACACAGGCCGTGCTTTGATCATCAACCACAAGACTTTGCTTTTCAACAGAAGCCCTGATCAATTGCCACTTACGCGTGCCACACTGGCAATTCACTCCATGCGACTGATGTCCACCAATATACAACCCCTGAGCTCGTACGTCTCAGAGAAGGGCGTTAAGCAAGAGAATAAATTCTCTGCCGCCAAACAGATGTATATTTAATAGAGATCAATCAACACAAAATAAAATCCAATGTCAGACACACAATCCATTTACAAGTTCGTTCTGGGTCTGAACGAAACCGGAGGCACTTTCCTGGCATATCCATCGATCTCCAAGTACGTCTGGACGATCACCAACTGTTTCCCTCATCTTGGGTGTACATCCCAATCAAGATCATCAGTAATCACCCAAATGATGTAAAGACTTCTGGTCTTCAACCACCGTCTTCATCTTCGACATCTCGTCGAATCGGTTATTCAGAATGGGTATAACCCGGCCTTTCTGAATAACCCACGTATATAATAAACAAATGTTACACAAACACAACGAACGCCTCATTCCAATTCAGAATATTCTTTTATTCACAAAATCACATTCTTAGGGAAAGGTTCCCATTAATTTTATCCAAGATAAATTCTTCTAAATTTATTCTATAATCTTCCTTTGGATATCATTTCTAACTAGTCGGGATTAGCGAACCACACCGAAGTAATTATTTGTTTTATTTTCCAATCCCAACCTATTCATTCCCTGGAGCAAAACTGGTAATACTCCATACCTAACACCACGGTGTTATCGTTAAAATTTATTACCATTTCACGTTCAAATCTAATTAAAGATTTAACTATCGCTTTGGAGCAAAACTGGTGATACTCCACTCTCGATCACTTTTCAGATTTGATAATTTAAATTATCAAATCACATTTTAATCTAATTAAAGATTCATTAAAACTCCACTTAGTTTTAATCCTTTCAAAAATCAACATCTTGCCTTTAACGGGGTTAAAGAACCAATGTCATCTAAAACACGATTCACGATAAACCCAAATCACATTTGATATTAAATACAAGGCTCTAAATAGAAAATATACCGGCTTATATTCAATATCAAATTCTGAAACCAACAAATATCGTATTGGAAATAACGATATAAAATATATCTTTCAAATTCCCATAACAATATCGGTATAGTCACGAAATCCAACATCGAAACATTCCGAAGATAATTTCGATTCAACTCCAGTCCAATCCACGTATTGGGAATATTGATTATTTTTAAAATCACTTTCAAATTTAATTTATTTATTTCAAAAATAAATTGATTTTAATTCTAGTTCAAAACTAGTTCATTTCGATAAAAATCTATTTTTATCTTTTCAAATATGGAATTTTTCAGCCAAATTTTTCCCAAATCATTTCTTATGATTTTACACAAATTATAGATATTTTAAATAATTTTATCAAGGCCCGTACAGTCGATTTCCATCAACGGCTATCGAACTGCACTTACAGCGACCTTTTTCAAATTTGATTTGGTCATAATTCCAAATCCAACTGTTAGATTTCAAATTTCTAATATTCATTGGAAATCTCTTTTCGATACGAACCCAACGGTTCCGGTTTTAGGTGAATCCGACGGTCTGATCTCCCGCAACGTCAATTCGAAGTTAATGGTCGAAATTCACGAACTGCCGCGGCGAGGCGCGTTCTATTCAGGCCATTATATATATAATATATATATTATATATATTTCGTCGATTTCCTTTTTAAAACGAATTTTATAAATAGTTCTAAATTCGTTTCAAAAACAATTTCAACTTCTAATTCGTTTAAATTCAATTTGAATTTACCTTCTATTTAATTCAATTCGAATTCATTTCAAATTGATTTCAATTTAATATCAGTTTGTTTTAAATTTCATTCAAAACGATTCCAATTCGTTTTTAATTCAATTTCAATTTAATTCAATTTGAATTCATTTCTATTCAATTCGAATTCAAATTCACTTTCTATTTAATTCGAATCGAATTCATTTTCTATTCAATTCGAATTCATTTCAAATTGATTCAATAAAATTTCAATTTCAATTTTTATTTACTTTAGTTCGAATTTCTTTTCAAAATATTCAATTTTGAAATCACTTTTCAATATTCATTATAAAATGAATAAAATCGATAAAAATATCCTTCGCGTCAAAATAACGCATCTCTAATCAACGCGGCTTTATATTTCAATAATTCGTTATTCTATTCAACAATTGAATATTTATTCTATTCAACATCTGAACCTATTTTTCTTTCAACACACGACTAATCTCAACACATGATTACTGTCAACACATCACTATTTTTGTTATGTAAAATGTTTTATAAACTATGGTATCTATCGTTTGATTTTAATTAGACTCCACCGAGAAGTAGATTCTAATTGTAAATATGATAAAGATGTAATTTTTATTATTTAAAATATTTTACTCAACACACGAATATTTTCAACACATGAACATCGTCAACACATGACTATTTTTATATTCAACACATGAATTTTCTTTTATAACATTCATTATTTTCCCGATTGGAATGAGGCCCAATCAATCACCATATAATGTTAATTATATGGATTCCATACAACACAACAATCATCCAAAGTGCACCACACAACTGCATAAGCATCAAATATAAATAATCAATGCTTACACAGCCTGTCGACCAATCGATCGACATACAATTAAATAATTGGGATTAGTGTACACCAAATATCATCCCAATACCCGTGTGGGGTTTCAAATCAACAAACACATATTTTTATTTGTGCAGTTGGGTGATGTGTAAAATTTATCGACCCAATCAATATCAGTCTAATCAGTGTATATAAACAAAGCGGCCGATTTGTTTATAAATATTTATTTATTCACTTTCACGTTAAAAAACATATTTTTAACGATAATTAATTTATTTCAACCATCTACATTTATTATCGATTTCACATCAACATCACAAACAATTTTCACAACACATCAATCAAACAAACAAGCCATCCATGGTCTGTGGATGACGAGTGTCGGGTGCTACTAAGCACCGTCTGCATCCTAGTATATATATAACTAGAAAAAGGAAATTGAAGAGTGAGAAGTTCTCACCAATAGCTATCCTAACTCCACGACTCTTCATTTAGAGAAATCTTCATCGTTCTCGCCTTTTGTCACTTTCGCTGCCCGTAGCCACTACATATATAAAAATCACATTTTTATTTCGCTATTCAATGTATAAAAATCGAATTTTTACTTTGCTATTCAATATATAAAAATTGAATTTTTACTTTGCTATTCAATATATAAAAATTGAATTTTTACTTTGCTATTCAATATATAAAAATCGAATTTTTACTTCGCTATTCAATATATAAAAATCGAATTTTTACTTCGCTATTCAATATATAAAAATCGAATTTTTACTTTGCTATTCAATATATAAAAATTTCGCCTTTTCAAATATAGATAAAAATTTCGCCTTTTCAAATATAGATAAAAATTATATTTTTATATTCTCTATTATATAAAAGATTATATTTTAATCACTCTACAATTATTTATACAACGAAAAATCCTATCTTTACATGGATAAAAATCATGACTTCCTACGAATAAAAATTCAATCTTTATCCCTACATGTATTTTATAAATATAATCTTTATTCATCATTAGTAAATAAAAATCTATTACCTAATAAATAAATAAAACAAATAAAAATAAAACATAAAAAAACTTACAGGGGGTTTAACGAGGGGAAGGAGGTCCACAGCTAGCGGAGGCGGTCGGAGAAGGGCTCAGGGGGGTTGAGGGCTGCGTCGGGTTCGATCAGGAGAGGGGGAAAGGAAGGAGAAGAGGAGGGGCGGCGGATGGAGGCGGGGCGCCCTGCCCCGAGCGGCGGCGGCGATTAGAGGGGGGCGGCGACGATCGATCGCGTCCCCCCTTTCTCTTTTTTTTTTATTTCTGTATGAATCGATTTTGAACAAAAAAAGGGGGCAGAAGTTAATAAAGGAGAGAGGTTTTTAAATTAATTTTTTTTTTATCAAAAAGTTGACTTTTACATACGACCTCTAAACGAGGCCCACCTCCTGTCGTCCGTAGCTAATTACCCCCATTCTGAACACAATGGGATATGTATCGCAAGCTGATTCGACCGTTACAATCAGTTTCCGTTAAAATCAACATATAACTCTATATATAGAATTTGAACGCGCATTTCAATTTACCGGGGTCACATACTAACTCTAAAAATTCCCGAAAAATATTTTCTAGCTTCGTATTGACGTACGGTCCTAATAAAACTAGTTTCGTCGAATTCTGAGACCGTTAGAAAAATGGCCATTTTCCAGTCGATTAAAATCAACTTAAACTGGTCAAACACGTTTTCCTTTGCCACATTCACGTATTGATTCGAAAAATTATGAAATTTGAAACCTAGCAATAATTTGACATCACGGATCCAACAAAATTGGTTTCGTCGAAATCCGAGGTCGTTTGCAAAATTCCCATTTTTAAGGGCCTGAATTCCATAGCGACTATTCAGAATTTTCAACTGGACATATCTTTTGATTCCCGCCTTGAAATTTCGAATTTTCGGATTCGTTGAAAAGATATCATCAAATAGATCCTAATGTTTTTGGTTTCACTAAAATCCGGATTGTTTTACACCCGGTACATTCAATTGAAGTTTGAAATCGAATTATCGAACTACCGCGCCATTTTCAATTCTATTTATAATTATATATAATTATTTATATTCTAACGACGACGTATATAATATACGTCGAATTCTATTCAAAATAAATGTCTCGTCGATATTATTTAAAATAATTCATTTTAAATGTTCAAAATTCGCTAAAATTGCCAAAATAAAATTTTTAAACTGGCCCAGATTTTCGGGTTGTTACACATCGTTACTATACAGATAAAATTTCTATTTTTACATCGCTACTATATAGATAAAAATTCTATTTTTACATCGCTACTATATAGATAAAAATTCTATTTTTACATCGCCACTATATAGATAAAAATTCTATTTTTCCATCGCTATTCTCTATATAAAAATTTCGCCTTTTCTATTATAAAGATTTCACCTTTTCTATTATAAAGATTTCGCCTTTTTTATTATAAAGATTTCGTCTTTTCTACTATAAAGATTTTTCTTTGCAAAAATAAATTAAACAAAGAAAAACAAAATAAATTAAAGACTTACATTTGTTTTCGAACGGAGAGGAGGGAGAAGGCCAGAGGGGGCGCGGGTTCGTGGGTGGCGGCGCTTCCACCTCGGGCGGCGGATCGACGATGGGGAGGCTCGATCGCGAGCTCCCCTTTTTCTTTTTTTTTCTTTTTTTTATTCTGATTCGATTTTGAAGGGGGGGGGGGGGCAGAAGTTAAAAAGGAAGAGAGATTTTAATTATTTAATTTACAAAAAGTTTACTTTTTTATACGACCTCTAAACGAGGCCCACCGCCTGTCGTCCATAGCGTTTCACCCCCATTCCGAACACAATGGGATATGTATCGTAAGCTGATTCGATCAGTTTTCGTCAAAATCAACATATAACTCTATATATTGATTTTGAATGCGCATTTCATTTTACCGGGGTCACATACTAACTCTATAAATCCCGGAAAATATTTTCTAGCTTCGTATTGACGATACAGTCCTAACAAAACTAGTTTCGTCGAATTTTGAGACCGTTGGAAAAATGGCCATTTTCCAGTCGATTAAAATCAACTAAAACTGGTCAAACACGTTTTCCTTTGTCACGCTCACATATTGATTCGAAAAATTACAAAATTTAAAACATAACAATAATTTGACATCACGGATCCAACAAAAGTGGTTTCGTCAAAATCAGAGGTCGTTTGCAAAATGTCTATTTTTAAGGGCCTGAATTCCATAGCGACTATTCAAAATTTTCAATTGGACATATCTTTTGATTCCCGCTATGAAATTTTGATTTTTCGGATTCGTTGGAAATATATTCCAATTAGATTCGAATGTTTTTGGTTTCACTAAAATCCGGTTTATTTTGCACCCGGTACATCGAATTGAAGTTTGAAATCGAATTATCGAACTACCGCGCCATTTTCAATTCCTTTTATAATTATATATAATTATTTATATTCTAACGACGACGTATATAATATATACGTTCTAATTCTATTCAAAATAAATTTCTCGTCGATATTATTTAAAATAATTCATTTTAAATGTTCAAAATTCATTAAAATTGCCAAAATAAAAATTTTAAACTGGCTCGCATTTCCGGGTTGTTACAATCTCCCCCACTTAAAACTTTTCGTCCCCGAAAAGGAACAAAGTCGAAAGTGGTTTGACTAATCAATTCTACGTTCGATCTGGCTTCCATTCTCCAACTTTTTAGTTTCTGAGAATTTTCAAATTCTTCAAAAATTTGGCTAACACCCTAAATTTTCGAAAATTTTCGCCATAACCTCCCCTGCACCGGGAGCCACGGGAAAATCCCGAAATTGCCATATAGGCCCTCTGATCTCAAAAAGAAAAAGAAAAAGCCAAGCGGCTAGCCAATAGGCTCATAAAATCATCATCACCCAAACAAAATAGTAAATTATAGTAAACATGTACCTATTTGTCGGGCAAACAAATTTTATTCTCTGCTCTAGCCTCCTTGCTATGACCTTTTCAATGCAAGTACATGTATATGCTAGCAAATGCGACCAATTTTCAATACAGTTCAATACTTGATTCTATTAGGCATAATGGTTCAAAATTATTAAACAAATAAACAAACAACACAAACATCAATCAATTAGTGAATTAACGTTTCAAATTCATAATTTTGATACATATGCAAAAATCATGTTTTTGATGCCAATCCACAACAATAAATCTATCTATATAAGTTTTGGTTCTCACACCAGTCTAATGAAAATATATAGATATCACACCTTCGAAACACGAAAATAAATGCTGATGATGTTTCGAACCACCATCAGAACATCTCCGGGCTACTAGAGTGCGGTTCTATATCTATCCGGTATATTAAAACTTCGAATATACGTTCATGACGCGTATATGAAAAATCTTTATATATCGAATTGTCCAAATTCAAAGTAAATAAATATTCAAATACGTATAAAACGATTTAAATTTCAAAAGAAAATTGGTTTTCATTTGAAAAATATACTCTTCACACTCGTTCTAGGATGCCACTGATCCTATCTCTAACGAGTCATTCTAATTGGATATTACTAATCCAATATCTGATGAATTATTTCGTATGGTTCTAACGTGTCTTGTCCTCGAGCTCTGTAAACCAAAGCTCTGATACCGAATGAAGCGACCCGAACTTCCCCGGTCTCCGAAGAGATGAGAAAGAACGAATTACTGTGAGGACAAGACAAATCAGAACGCAAACGGAAGAACATTTCATTGCTATTACAACAATTCCATCAGATACAAGAATATACAGAGTATAAATGAATAAATTACATTCGATAAATATCAGAGATTAAAATACAGTATTGCAGCGGAAAAATAATACAAAACACAACTGAAAGTAATACACGGATACAGAGCTTTTCGAGCATCGTTCCAGCTGTAAATCAGGATCCTGCGAATATAAATCTGCAAAACCAAAACTACTAGCTGCCCGTGTGGAAAATAGGTGCACCCAGAGTTTAGGTTAAAACAATAAACTCCAGGTCAGTCATGTGACTGGTGTGAGAACTAAAACAGTTATTAAAACTTTACTTTAAAAGAGAGTAATTCAAGGGACCACGCCGTATAACACGGAACGGGTTTCCTCCCAAGAATACCAGTGCATAGGATAAACAACGCAATGCTTTTTCGAAAAATGAAGCTATTATAAGACCCAGGTCCCATCACACAATGCAACGCAAGCCGGAGGATAGGGTTTTCCCTTATAATATCCAAACATGCTTGGTATGTTTTAAAAACAAATCATTTTATACTATTATAGGTGAATAGTGTCAAAACAATTTCAATCATAAATATTAATCCTAGGCGGCATGGGTACCATCTATCATGTCGCCATACTAGGCTCTACAAATAAAACCGAAATACACGTATTGGAAATTGGATTTCCGTCATGAGTCGAGGCAAGGGGCAAGATCCTCTTCGCTTCGAGACATTCTAGCAAATGCTCAGGACTACGCACTCTGGGCAGCCACTTGGATCGGTTGGGCCGGTCCTCTCTTACGTTTGAGGATTAATTATTCCTGAACACACGTTTCCCGGTCCTTACAGACCTATAATCGAGGCGCCTCATTCCAACAACCACAAAGGTGAAAAGTATATAAATGCCAGGGCTGGTAAGTCATTGACACCACCAAAGCTAGAGAGAAACGTCGTGTTCTCCCAACGGTTTGTATCCCGTTTTTAACTCATACCGAGGTGTGAGGCTCGCAAATCCACGCTATACACAAAGCTGCCACGTAGGTCGTGCTTTGATCGTCAACCACAAGACTTTGCTTTTCAACAGAAGCCTTGATCCATGCAACTCAGCATGCCACACAGGCAATTCATGCCATGCGATTGATATCTATCTATATATAACCTCTAAGCTCGTACGTCTCAGAGAAGGGTGTTAAGCAAGAGAATAAACTCTCCGCCGCCAAACAGATATATATTTAACAGAAATCAATCAACACAGAATTAAATCCAATGTCAGACACACAATCAATTTACAAGTTCGTTCTGGGTCTGAACGAAACCGTAGGCACTTTCCTAGCGTATCCATCGATCTACAAGTACGTCTGGATGACCACCAACTATTTCCATCTTCTTGGGTGTACCGCCCAATCAGGATCGTCAGTAATTATCCAAACGATGTGAAGACTTCCGGTCTTCCACCACTGTCTTCATCTTCGACTTATCGTCGAATCGGTTATTCAGAATGGGTATAAACCCGGCCTTTCCAAACAACCCGCGTATATTAAAAACAAATGTTACACAAACACAACATACGCCTCATTCCAATTCGTTAGTCACTAACCGTAAATTAGCAAGAGAACAATTTCCCAAATATTAACCCCGAAGGTCGAAACCAACATCAGATCAATACCCAGGAAACCATTCTTCTTAACTAACCTACAGCTAGTTTCTAAATTTCAATTCTTAAGGAAAGGTTCCCATTAATTTTATCCAAGATAAATTCGTTAAAATTTATCCTTTAATCTTCCTTTGGATGTCATTTCAAACCAAATTATGGTTTTCCAAACTAGTCGAGATTAGCGAACCACACCGGAGTAATTATTTATTTTATTTCCCAATCCCAACCTATTGATCCCATGAAGAAAAACTGGTAATACTCCATATCAAACACCACAGTGTTATCGGTAAAATTAATTACCATTTCACGTTCGAATCTTAATTAAAGATTTAACTATCGCTTTGGAGCAAAACTGGTGATACTCCATTCTCGCTCATTTTCCTAATTTGATAATTTAAATTATCAATTCACATTTCAATCTAATTGCAGATTCCTTAAAACTCTTTTTTCTGGGTTAAAGAACTAATGTCATTTAAAACACAGTTCACGATAAACGCAAATCACATTCTATTTATTATCGGGTTAAAGAACAAGTGTTATTTAAAACACCCTTCACGATAAACCCACTAATCAATTCTATTTAAAACCCATTTGAAATCCAATTTATTTATTTAAAATAAATGGGTTTTTATTTTAGTTCTAAACTAGTTCATTTCGATAAAAATTTATTTTTATCTTTTCAAATATGGAGTTTTTCATCCCAATTTTACCCAAATCATTTCTTATGATTTTACACAAATTAATACTATTTTTAATAATTATATCAAGGCCCGTACAGTCGATTTCCACCAATGGCCATCGAACTGCACTTACATCGACCTTTTCCAAATTTGATTTGGACGTATCTCCAAATCCAACCGTTAGATTTTAAATTTCCAATATTCGTTAGAAAGCGCCTTTCGATACGAACCCAATGGTTCCTGTTTTAGGAGAATCCGACGGTCGGATCTCCCGTAATGTCCATTCGAAGTCAATGGTCGAAATTTATGAACTGCCGTGGCGCGGCGCGTTCTATTCAGGGCATTATATATATATATATTATATATATTTCGTCGATTTCTATTCAAAACGAATTTTATAAATAGATTCAAATTTGTTTCAAAAACAATTTCAACCTTTATTTCAAATTCAAATCAGAATTGAATTTTCTATTATAAATCCTTTTTACTTTCATTTCTATTTGATTTCAATTCAAATCGATTTTAATTCGATTCGAATTCATTTTCTTTTCAATTCAATTCAATTCGAATTCGTTTTCTTTTCAATTCAATTCGAATTATTTTCCTATTCAATTCAAATCAATTTCGTTTTCTATTCAATTCAAATCAAATTCATTTTCTATTCAATTCAAATCAAATTCGTTTTCTATTCAATTCTAATCAAATTCATTTTCCAGTTATAAATATTCGATTTTTATCTCTTTTAAATATTCGTTATAAAAACGAATATAATCGATATAAATATCGTTCGCATCAAAATAGTGCATCTCTAATCAACACGGCTTTATATTTTTCAATAACTTCGTTATTCTATTCAACAATTGAATATATATTCTATTCAATACGTGAATCCATATTTTTGTCAACACATGACTAATCTCAACGAATGAGTACTGTCCACGTGTGACTATTTCTGTTATTTAATATATTTTATAAAAATTTTGGTATCTATCGTTTGGTTTCAAATCAGACTCCAACCGTAAACTAGTAAGAGATCGATTCCCTGAATATTAATCCCGAAGGCCGAAACCAACATCAGATCAATACCAGGAGACCACTTATCTTATCTATTTTTCAGTTAGTTTCTAATTTTATATATGATAAAGATGTAAATTTTATTGTTAAAATATTTCGTTCAACACATGACTAATCTCAACGGATGAGTACTGTCAACACATGAACCTTTATTTTATAATATTAAAGAGGTAAATTTTATTGTTAAAATATTTCGTTCAACACATGACTAATCTCAACGGATGAGTACGGTCAACACATGAACCTTTATTTTATAATATTCTTAAAAATGTAAATTTTATTATTAAAATATTTCGTTCAACACATGACTAATCTCAACGGATGAGTACGGTCAACACATGAACCTTTATTTTATAATATTCTTTATTTTCCCGATTGGAATGAGGCCCAATCAATTACCACACAAAGTTAATTATATGGGTTCCATACAACACACGTATATAATAGCAACGATAAACAATCAACCATCATCCAAAGGGCACTACACTGTATAAGCATCAAATATAGATATCTAACGCTTATAACAGCCTGTCGATCTATCGATCGACATACAACTAAATATTGGGATTAGTGTATGCCGTATTTTATCCCAATACCCGTGTGGGGTTCCAAACAATCAAACACAGATTTTATTTGTGCAGTGGGGCGATGTGTAAAATTTATCGACCCAATCAATATCAGTCAAATCAGTGTATATAAACAAATCGGCCGATTTGTTTATAAATATTTATTTATTCACATTCACGTTAAAAATTATATTTTTAACGATAATTAATTTATTTCAACACATCCACATTTTATTATCGATTTCACATCAACAACACAAACAATTTTTCACAACACATCAATCAAACAAACAAGCCATCCATAGGCTGTGGATGACGGGTGTCGGGTGCTGCTAAGCACCGTCTGCATCCTAGTATATATATAACTAGAAAAAGAAATTTAGAGTGAGAAGTTCTCACCAATGCTAATCCAATCATCTCGACTCTTCTTATGTAGAGAATTATCGCCGTTCTCGCCTTTTGTCACTTTCGTTGCCCGTAGCCACTACATATATAAAAATCACATTTTTATTTCCCTATGTATATAAAAATCACATTTTTATATTGTACATGTATATAAAAATCACATTTTTATTCTACTACTATATAGATAAAAATTCTATTTTTATACCGTTGTTCATATAGTAAAGATCAAATCTTTACTATCTATATAATATAAAAATCATATTTTTATTATCTCTACTATATAAAAATCATATTTTTATTCTTCCTATAATATAAAAAATCATATTTTTATAATCACTCCATATGGATAAAAAAATTCTATTTTTACATCTCTACTATATATATAAAAATTATATTTTTACATCGTTACTATATAGATAAAAATTCTATTTTTACATCGCTACTATATAGATAAAAATTCTATTTTTCCATCGCTATTCTCTATATAAAAATTTCGCCTTTTCTATTATAAAGATTTCGCCTTTTCTATTATAAAGATTTTTCTTTGCAAAAATAAATTAAACAAAGCAAAACAAAATAAATTAAAGACTTACATTTGTTTTCGAACGGAGAGGAGGGAGAAGGCCAAAGGGGGCGCGGGTTCGTGGGTGGCGGCGCTGCCACCTCGGGCAGCGGATCGGCGATGGGGAGGCTCGATCGCGAGCTCCCCCTTTTTTTTAATTCTGATTCGATTTTGAAGGGGGGGGGGCAGAAGTTAAAAAGGAAGAGAGATTTTAATTATTTAATTTACAAAAATTTGACTTTTTTATACGACCTCTAAACGAGGCCCACCGCCTGTCACCAATAGCGTTTCACCCCCATTCCGAACACAATGGGATATGTATCGTAAGTTGATTCGATCGTTTCGATCAGTTTTCGTCAAAATCAACATATAACTCTATATATTGATTTTGAACGCGCATTTCAATTTATCGGGGTCACATACTAACTCTATAAATCCCGGAAAATATTTTCTAGCTTCGTATTGACGATACGGTCCTAACAAAACTAGTTTCATCGAATTCTGAGACCGTTGGAAAAATGGCCATTTTCCAGTCGATTAAAATCAACTGAAACTGGTCAAACACGTTTTCCTTTGCTACACTCACATATTGATTCAAAAAATTATGAAATTTAAAACCTAGCAATAATTTGACATCACGGATCCAACAAAAGTGGTTTCGTCAAAATCCGAGGTCGTTTGCAAAATGTCTATTTTTAAGGGCCTGAATTCCATAGTGACTATTCAGAATTTTCAACTGGACATATCTTTTGATTCCCGCTATGAAATTTTGATTTTTCGGATTCGTTGGAAAGATATTCTCAATTACATTCGAATGTTTTTGTTTTCACAAAAATCCGATTTATTTTGCACCCGGTACATCAAATTGAAGTTTGAAATTGAATTATCGAGCTACCGCGCCATTTTCAATTCCTTTTATAATTATATATAATTATTTATATTCTAACGATGACATATATAATATATACGTTCTAATTCTATTCAAAATAAATTTCTCGTCGATATTATTTAAAATAATTCATTTTAAATGTTCAAAATTCATTAAAATTGCCAAAATAAAAATTTTAAACTGGCTCGCATTTCCGGGTTGATACACATACTATTAACGATGGTTTCAAAGTAGGATTAGCGGTGTTAACATTAATCATGAGTGATGTCTGTTTTGTTTGTATCGTCTTGTGTAGATTATTCGATGTCGAAGGAGATATCTCTTGGGTGCTTGTTTGATGTTGGTTTAGGCCTTCGGGGCTTGTGCTTAGGAGATGCCAAAACCGACTAGGATGGTCTACGCTTGATAACTGTTTGCTATGATTATACTGTTGTTTCTTAATGCTTTTTTGAAAAGGCTAACATTGTCGGATGTAAGGATGACAGGTTTGAGTTCTTCTTTGGTGTTTGATAGATTGGTTGGTTAATTAACCTGTTCTCATATACTTTATTGATGATGTTAGATAGTTGTTATTTTCTCATTAAGACTGTTGCCTAACTTAACGTTTTATGTTTCTTCTTATTACCTTGGGTTGTTCATTTGGTTTTGAATGGGCAGACTGAGTAGTAGGTTATAGATGATTGATCTCAGTGAGGACAAAGTTGTTGTGCGGTGACGAGCAGGAGTTTGGCGTATTACTTTACAACTATCTACTATTTATTGTTCCAGGTTCGACTCTGAGTGTTGTAGTGAGGTGAATTTGTACATACACTTATGTCATAATCCAAAGATGTATGGATATTCTTTCTAGTTGTTATAAATGTTCAAGTTTCTACTCAAATATTCTTCACTATAATAGTTTGTTGTATATATTTTACTATATTTTATCCTTGCGTTGTGAGTTAAACTACGGGTTCTGCATAGTGTTATGTTACCTTGGTGATCGTCCATAGCTGCCTGCCATACCTTTCAGCGCATTGTTCCTCTTGTTTAGTGCAGGAGTTATGGGCGGTCGTCGCATCGCTTGTGTAGAATTTTTAACTACGATAAACAGATTCACTACCTAAATTTTGGCTAGAATACGGTACATTTAGCTCTAGCTAATCATCATTTTCAACTATCTAACTTAATTTCAGTTTGAATTAAAGTAATATAAAATAATATTATCATGTAGTTGAAAAAATGATTTAATAACTCATCATTCAATTTTAGATGTCGGAATTATAAGAAATGAAAAGTTACGAACCTAAGAATGTCCTATAGTTGATGTTAATGTTTGTTGTAATGCATTATTTTATCCAATAATTTAATTTTACATTGTGCCATTTTGAAATTATTTGAGCACATTTTTAAATTAAGGTTTTTTAGTTGCTTTCTGGAAAAGCTAATGCAAAAATACTATAATCCTAAAGCATATGTTTCACCTTCATGTAACCACAAAAGCTCTAAAATAATAAGTTGAAATATTTTGTGAACTATATGTGTGTAGCGCGGGTTCTCGCCCGTTTAGTATAAATTGTTAATGTGACATTTACCATAGCAAAATAATATATTTGGATCTATAAATTGATTAGATAATTGAAATTAACATAGCTTTACTTCGTTAAATAACAACAAATTTAATATATACTTCGTTGATGAAAATAACACCATTTGATTTTAATTAGATCCTAAAAGCATAAACAATATAAATATGTTATTATTGATTAAATAATGCCAAAAAGGTCCCATTAAGATTTGAACTCAGGTTACTGGATTTAGAGTCCAATGTCCTAACCACTAGACCATGGGACCATGTGTCTAAATAACATATATTGGTAGTATAATAAATATATCTGAGAAGAAGTGTGATGTTAGAGAATATGCTTATTCAATAAATGTACATTGGATGATTTCTGAAATGAAAATTAGATGTAATAATTATTATAAACCATAATTATGTCCATTTTCTCCTTTTCGTTTAAACTCAAATTTTGAAAGAAATATATTTATTATAATTTAATCTCATAGTGCACATGAAAACATGTGTACTTATTTTAACATTGTACATAATTTTCATTGATTAGCATTGGAGTTTTGTAAGCATATCTATATCCATTTGTAAATCAAAGTGAATTTAATATCATTTGTAACAGCTTGCATTTTACGTATCGGAGGTTCATAAAATATTTTTATTTAATTTCCTAAGGGTTGTATCATTCTCATAATTTGGTATGTTGTTTATAGGGATGTGAGACTTATCCATTATTTTTACCAATTTTGTTTGTGACCATTTTTCCCCTGTCAGTTATGAATAGGGAATAAATTTTGACTGGGATCGAATCAGGTGCTGAGATCATTTTCATTGGAAAGGAAAGGGTGTTGCCAATTTCGTAGACCGGTCACATTAAAGATTTGGTTTAGCGGTTTGGAAGGAATCGTGTTTTTTTATAAAAATTTTTATGTTTTGGTTTTTAGCCATTTATGGGCTGATTTAAGGAGGCCCATTAGTGGGATGATGGGAGGCTATAAATAGGGGTTAGAGGAATGTAGAATAGTTTACTTTCTTCATTCTCTCATTTGGTTGAGCTCTTTGATCCACCAAGCTCAATCAAATACACCTTTCCACAATTAAAAATCTAGATCTACATAAGAGAATCGAAGATCTACATCGTTTGAAGTAAGATCTACGTCAAGTGAAGAGAGATCGCATCAAATCAAGAGGTTTGAAGCATATTCTTTGCTGTCCAGATTGAGAATTTATCGATTTCAAGTTAATTCTAAGAATTGGTGAGTGATAATCATCTCTCACACGAATTCAATCAAGTATATGGATTGTTTGATCCTATTTTCATCATTTTAAGTTGTTTTCAGCTACATCTACATCATGGTAAGTATATTTTAATATGAATCACCATCGGGTCTAATCTAACAACTGAAAACCGGTATTTCCTATGTTAATTCATATGTTTATGCAAGTTAGATCCATTGTTTTGTATATTCATTCATGTATCATGGTTTTAGTGAATTTTATATGATTGTCGATGAATAATTGTCTTTTTTTTGTTGATAATGATTTCATAAAGCTTTTATGGTTGAATTGGATGATTTGTTCGCATCGATATTGTCGTTTGGTGATGATTTGGTCATGATTGGAGCTATTTTCGGTCAGATATGGAGTCAGGTCAGTTTTCCTTAGGTCAGGTCGTTTTTTCGTAGGTCAAGTCGTTATTCTTGTTTCCCAAGAAATGGGCAGTTTTATGGACTAGGAAGTTTTTATGGACTGGGCAGTTTTATGGACTGGGTAGTTGGATGGACTGGGCAGTTTGATGGACCGAGCAAAGTTCTCGAGCATGGACCAGGAAAAAATTACGGATCATAAATCGTTCGGCTTTGATAGTTGGGGTTAGGTCATTCGACCCTAGATGGTTCAAGCTAAGGTTAGGTCGGTTGGCTTTGGGCAAAGTCAGATCAGTAGGCTTTGACAAGGACAAGTCGTTAGTGATTGAAGGAATCAGATCGTTAGTGCTTTGAAAGGGTTAGGTCGTTGTTCGACCTGAGGAGTCAGGTCTTGGTACGGATGGAGCGACTAAGGGGGAGTTAAGTTGTTGGTTATAGGTCGTTTGCAACCTGAGATGGGAACGACCTGACTAAGTTGGACCATAATTTGATGTTATTTTGGTTTGGTGATGAGTGTGACTTCGAAGTGTATTCAAGTAGGAATGTTCAAAGTGTTGTGATGTGTTTGTTGATCATTGTAATGCAACGAATGTGAAGACGGCTCAAGGTAGTGAGCTCGTGGATAATAGTTGATCGAGAAAGGGCTTGATTTTATGAATAGTCATCGGGTTGGATAGCTAGAGATATCGAAGGGTGAGGGATTATCATTGTCGTAAGTTCTAGCAGAATCAAACCAGGGGTGTAATAGGGACGCCTAAAATACTAGAAGTGACTGGTCGAGTACCCTAAGCAGCACGATGGGCCTAGAAAAGTTTCTTCGTATAGCGTATGGAGTTTTGCTAGAACTGGGGTTTACCATTAGCTCTTGATAGTTGATGGCAAGGTGTTTATCCGGTCATACGATTAACGACAGTTTCAAAGCAGGATTGGCGGTGATAGCCATAGTTATAAGCGATGTCTATTTTGCTTGTATCGTCTTGTGTGGATTCTTCGATGTCGAAGGAGATATCTCTTGGGTGCTTGTTTGATGTTGGTTTAGGCCTTAGGGGCATGTGCTTGGGAGATGTCGAAATCGATTAGGATGGTCTACGCTTAATAACTGTTTGCTATGAGTGTACTATTGTTTCTTATTGCTTGTTTGTAAAGGCTATCACTGTTGGATGTAAGGAAGACGGGTTTGGGTTCTTCTTTGGTATTTTGTAGATTGGTCGTTAGTCTATCTGTTCTCATATACTTTATTGATGATGTTAGATAGTTGTTTTATCCCTTATTAAGACTATTGTAAAACTCAAGGTTTTATGTTTCTTCTTATTACCCTGGGTTGTTCATCCGGTTTTGAATGGATAGACTGAGTACAGGTTACAGATGATTGATCTTAATGAGGATGATGTTGTTGTGCGGTGTCGAGCAGGAGGTTGGTGTATACTTTTCTACTATCTAGTATTTTTTGTTCTATGCTTGACTCTGAGTGTTGTAGTGAGGCGAATTTGTACAGGCACTTATGTCGCAATCTAAAGATGTATGGATATTCTTTCTAGTTGTTACGAAAGTTCAAGTTTCTGCTCAAATATACTTTATTATTATAATCTGTTGTATATATTCTACTATATTTTATCCTTGCGTTGTGAGTTATATGACAAGTTACGCATTGTGTTATGTTACCTTGATGATCGTCTACAGCTATCTGACACGCCTTTCAGTGCATTATTCCTCTTGTTTAGTCAGAAGTTATGGGCGGTCGTCACATCGTTTGTGTTGAATTTTAGACTACGATAAGCAGATTCACTACCTAAATTTTGGCTAGAATACAATACATTTAGCCCTAGCTAATCATCATTTTCAACTATCTATGTTAATTCCACTTTGAACTAGTGTAATATGAAATAATATTATCATGTAGTTGAAAAAAGGATTTAATAACTAATCATTCAATTTTAGATGTTGGAATTATAAGAAATGAAAACTTATGAACCTAAGCACGTCCTATAGTTGATGTTAATGTTTGTTGTATTGCATTGTTTTATCCAATGAATTAGATTTACTTTGTGCCCTTTTGAAATTATTTGAGGACATTTTTTATTTATGGTTTGTTAGTTGTTTTTAAGAAAAGCTGATGCAAAAATACTATAATCCTAAAACATATGTTTAACCTTCGTGTAACCAAAAAAGCTTTAAAATAATAAGTTGAAATATTTTGTGAACTATGTGTGTGTAGCATGAGTTCTCGCCCATCTAGTATAAATTGTAAATGTGACGTTTACCTTAGTAAAATAATACATTTGGATCTATAAATTGATTAGATAATTGTAATTAACATAGCTTTACTTAGTTGAATAACAACAAATTTAATATATACTTTCATGATGAAAATAACACCATTTGATTTCAATCAGATTCAAAAAGCATAAACAACATAAAAATATGATATTGTTGATTAAAAGATGTCAAAAAGGTCCCACCAAGATTTGAACTCGGGTTACTGGAATCAGAGTCCAATGTCCTAACCAATAGACCATGGGACCATATGTCTAAAAAACATATATTGGTAGTATAACAAATATATTTCTAAAGAAGTGTAATGTTAGAGAATATGCTTATTCAATAAACGTATATTGGAAGATTTCGGAAATGACAATTAGATGTAATAATTATAATCAACCATAATTACGTGCTTGTTCTCCATTTCGTTTGAACTCAAATTTAAAAAGAAATATATTATTATAATTTAATCTCATAGTGCACATGAAAACATGTGTACTTATTCTAACATGGTACATATTTTACGTTCATTAGCAATGGAATTTTGTAAGCAAATCTATATTTATATGTAAATCAAAGTGAACTTAATATTATTTGTAATAGCCCGCATTTTACGTATCGGAGGTTCATAAAATATTTTTATTTAATTCGTTGAGGGTTAAATTATTCTCATATTTTGACATGTTGTTTATGGGGATGTGAGACATGCTCATAATTTTTATCAATTTTATTTGTTACCATTTTCCCTTGTCAGTTCTGAACAGGGAATAACTTTTGATTGGTATCGAATCTGGTGCTGAGATCATTTTTATTTTAAAGGAAATGGTGTAGCCAATTCCATAGATTGGTCAAATTAAAGATTTGGTTCAGCGATTTGGGAGGAATCGTTGTTTTAGTGGTACATATTTTTATGTTTCGGTTTTCAGCCATTGATGGGCTGATTTGAGGAGGCCCATTAATAGGCTGGTGGGAGGATAAATAAGGGGTTAGAAGAATGAAGAATAGTTTACTTTCTTCATTCTCTCATTTGGTTGAGCTCTTTGATCCTCCTAGCTCAATCAAATACACCTTTCCATCATTAAAATTCTAGATCTATATAAGAGAATCGAAGACTTCGTTTGAAGCTAGATGTACGTCAAGTGAAGAGAGATTGCTCAAATCAAGAGGATTGAAGCATATTCTTCGTTGTCCAGATTGAGAATTTAGCGATTTCAACTTAATTCGAAGAATTTGTGAGTGATAATCATCTCTCACATGAATTCAATCAAGTATATAGATTGTTTGATCCTATTTTCATCATTTCAAGTTGTTTTCAACTACGTCTACATCATGGTAAGTATATTTTAATATGAATCACCATAGAGTCAAATCTAGCAACTTAAAACCATTCATTCTTATGTTAATTCATATGTTTATGCAAATTAGATCCATTGTTTTATTTATTCATTCGTGTATCATGATTTTGGTGAATTTTGTATGATTATCGAACATTAATTGTCATTTTGAAGTTGATAATGATTTCATAAAGCGTTTATGGTTGAATTGGACGCATTGATATTATCGTTTGGTGATGGTTTGGTCATGATTGGAGCTATTTTTTGGTAGATTTGGAGTTGGGTCGTTTTTCCTTAGGTCAGGTCGTTTTTCCTTAGGTCAAGTCATTTTTCTTGTTTCCCAAGAAATGGGCAGTTTTATGGACTGGGAAGTTTTATGGATTGGGCAGTTTTATGGACTGGGTAGTTGGATGGACTGGGTAGTTTTATGGATCGGGCAAAGTCAAGTCGGCTGGCTCTGACTAGGATAGGTCGTCAGTGCTGCAAGAAATCAGATCGTTCGTGCTTCGATTGGGTTAGGTCGTTAGGTCGTTGGTTACAGGTCGGTTGTGAACTGAGGTGGTAATGACCAGACTAAGTTGGACCATAATTTGACGTTATTTTGGATTGGTGATGAATGTGACTTCGAAGTGTATTCAAGTAGGAATGTACGAAGTGCTGTGATGTGTTTGTTGATCATCGTAAGGTTTGTTGCTTGTTTTTTAGAAAAGTTGATGCAAAAATACTATAATCCTAAAGCATAATTTTCACCCTTATGTAACCACAAAAGCTCTAAAATAATAAGTTGAAATATTTTCTGAACCCGTGTGTGTCACGCGGGTACTCACTAGTTAAGTAAAAATTGTAAATGTGACATTTACCATAGAAAAATAATATATTTGGATCTATAAATTGATTTGATAATTGTTATTAACGTAGATTTACTTAGTCAAGTAAGCACAAATTTATTATGTACTTTGTTGTGGTAAATAACACCATTTGATTTCAATCAGATTTAAAAAGCATAAACAACATAAAAATATGATATTGTTGATTAAAAGATACAAAAATGGTCCCACTGAGATTTGAACTCGGGTTACTGGATTCAGAGTCCAATGTCCTAACCACTAGACTAAGGGACCCTATGATTAAAAACATATATTGTAAGTATAAAAAATGTATTAGTAAAGAAGTGTGATGTTAGAGAATATGCATATTCAATAATCGTATGTTGGAAGATTTTTGAAATGACAATCAGATATAATAATTATAATCATCCATAATTATGTGTTTTTTCTCCATTTCGTTTAAACTCAAATTTAATAAGGAATCTATTTATTATAATTTAATCTCATAGTGCACATGAAAACTTGTGTATTTATTCTAACATGGTACATATTTTACGCTGATTAGCATTGGAATTTTGTAAGCATATCTATATCCATATGTAAATCAAAGTGAATTTAATATTGCTTGTAACAACCCGCATTTTACGTATCAGAGGTTTACAAAATATTTTATTTAATTCCGTGAGGGTTGGATCATTCTCATAATTCAATATGTTGTTTATGGGGATGTGAGACGTGTCCATAATATTTACCCATTTTATTTGTGACCTTTTTGCCCCTTTTAGTTTTGAACAGGGCAAAACTTTTGATTGGCATCGAATCAGGTGCTGAGATCGATTTCATAGAAAAGGAAATGGTGTTGCCAATTCCGTAGAGTGGTCACATTAAAGATTTGGTTCAATGTCTTGGGAGGAATCACTGCTTTAGTGCTACACAATTTTATGTTCCGGTTTTCAGCCATTGATAGGCTGATTTGAGGAGGCCCATTATTTGGCTGATAGGAGGCTATAAATAGGGGTTGGAGTTATGGTGAATACTTACTTTCTTTATTCTCTCATTAATTTGAGGTTGTGATCCTCCTTGCTCAATCAAATACACCTTTTCACTATTAAAATTCTAGACCTACATAAGAGAACGGAAGATCTACATAGTTTGAAGCTAGATCTATGTAAAGTGAAGAGAGATCGCATCAAATCAAGAAGTTTGAAGCATATTCTTTGCTGTCTGGATTTAGAATTTAGCGATTTCAAGTTAATTCGAAGAAGTGGTGAGTGATAATCATCTCTCACACGAATTCAATCAAGTATATGGATTGCTTGATTTTATTTTCATCATTTTAAGGTTTTTTTCACCTACAACTACATCATGGTAAGTATATTTTAATATGAATCACCATAGGGTCTAGTCTAGCAACTTAAAATCGGTATTTCTTATGTTAATTCATATGTTTATACAAGTTAGATCCATTGTTTTGTTTATTAATTCATGTATCATTATTTTGGTGAATTTTATATGATTATTGATGAATAATTTTCATTTTGATGTTGATAATGATTTCATAAAGCGTTTATGGTTGAATTGGATGATTTAGATGAATTGATTGCATTGATATTATCGTTTGGTGATGATTTGGTCAAGATTGGAGATATTTTCTATCAGATCTGGAGTCAGATCATTTTTCCTTAGGTCAGGTCGTTTTTCTTGTTCACCAAGAAATGGGCAGTTAGATGGATCAGGCAAAAAATTTGGAGCATAGACAATTCGGGTTTAGATCGCTGAGGTTTGGTCGTTCGGCCCTAGATCGTTAAAGCAGAGGTCGGGTCGGTTGGCTTTGGGCAAAGTCAGGTCAGTTGGCTTTGACAACGACAGGTCATTGGTGATTCAAGAAATGAAATCGTTGGTGCTTTGAAAGGGTTAGGTCGTTGCTCGACCTAGGGAGTCAGGTCTTGGAACGGATGGAGTTACTCAAGGGGAGTTAGGTTGTTGGTTATAGGTCAGTTGAGATATGAGGTGGGAAAGACCTGACTAAGTTGGACCATAATTTGATGTTATTTTGGTTCTGTGATGAATGTGACTTCAAAGTGAATTCAAGTAGGAATGTTCGAATTGTTGTAAAGTATTTGTTGATCGTCATAATGAAACGAACGTGAAGATGACTCATGATGGTGAGCTTGTGGATAATGGTTGCTCGAGAAGGAGCTTGAGCTTATGAACAGTAATCGGGTTGGATAGATAGAGATATCAAAGGCCGAGGGATTATCGTTGTCGTAAGTTCTATCAGACTCAAAGCAGGGGTATAATAGGGACGCCTAAAATACTAGAAGTGACTAGTCGAGCACCTTGGGTAGCTCGATGGGACTAGATATGTTTCTTCGTATGGCGTATGGAGTTTCGCTAGAACTGGGGTTTACCATTTTCCCTTGATAGTTGAGGGCAAGGTGTTCATCCGATCATACGATTAACGATGGTTTCAAAGTAGGATTAGCGGTGTTAACCATAATCATGAGTGATGTCTGTTTTGCTTGTATCATCTTGTGTAGATTATTATATGTTGAAGGAGATATCTCTTGGGTGCTTGTTTGATGTTGGTTTAGGCCTTCGGGGCTTGTGCTTAGGAGATGCCAAAACCGACTAGGACGGTCTACGCTTGATAACTGTTTGCTATGATTATACTGTTGTTTCTTAATGCTTGTTTGAAAAGGCTAACATTGTCGGATGTAAGGATGACAGGTTTGGGTTCTTCTTTGGTGTTTGGTAGATTGGTTGGTTAATTAACCTGTTCTCATATACTTTATTGATGATGTTAGATAGTTGTTATTTTCTCATTAAGACTGTTGTCTAACTTAACGTTTTATGTTTTTTCTTATTACCTTGGGTTGTTCATTCGGTTTTAAATGGGCAGACTGAGTAGTAGGTTATAGATGATTGATCTGAGTGAGGACAAAGTTGTTGTGCAGTGATGAGCAGGAGTTTGGCGTATTACTTTACTACTATCTACTATTTGTTGTTCCAGGTTCGACTCTGAGTGTTGTAGTGAGGTAAATTTGTACAGACACTTATGTCATAATCCAAAGATGTATGGATATTCTTTCTAGTTGTTATAAAAGTTCAAGTTTCTATTCAAATATTCTTCACTATAATAGTTTGTTGTATATATTTTACTATATTTTATCCTTGCGTTGTGAGTTAAACTACGGGTTATGCATAGTGTTATGTTACCTTGATGATTGTCCATAACTGCCTGGCATAACTTTCAGCGCATTGTTCCACTTGTTTAGTGCAGGAGTTATGGGCGGTCGTCGCATCGCTTGTGTAGAATTTTTAACTACGATAAACAGATTCACTACCTAAATTTTGGCTAGAATACGGTACATTTAGCTCTAGCTAATCATCATTTTCAACTATCTAAGTTAATTTCAGTTTGAATTAAAGTAATATAAAATAATATTATCATGTACTTGAAAAAATGATTTAATAACTCATCATTCAATTTAAGATGTTGGAATTATTAGAAATGAAAAGTTATGAACCTAAGAATGTCCTATAGTTGGTGTTAATGTCTATTGTATTGCATTGTTTTATCCAATGATTTAGTTTTACATTGGGCCCTTTTAAAATTATTTGAGCGTAATTTTTATTTAAAGTTTGTTAGTTGTTTTTTAGAAAAGATGATGCAAAAATACTATATTCCTAAATCATATGTTTCACCCTCATGTAACCACAAAAGCTCAAAAATAATAAGTTTATATTTTTTTGAACCCTGAGAGTGTAGCGCGAGTACTCACTAGTTTCGTATTTATTGTAAATGTGACATTTACTTAGAAAAATAATATATTTGGATCTATAAGTGTAATAACCCGGAAAATGTGAACCAGTTTAAAATTTTTAAATCAGGTTATTACCAAGAAATTTGAGTAGTTGAGATAGCCTATTTCAATAAAATATAGAATTTGGTATGGTATTGCAGTTTGAAAATTTGAATACAAACTTTGTCTGACTGTACCGGGTGGAAAATATAACGGATTTTGACGAAACTGAAAATATTTAAATCTGTTTATCAATACCTTTCTAACGAATCTGAAAAATTGAAATTTCATAACGGGAATCAAAAGTTATGGCCAAATGAATTTTCCGAAAGGTCGCTATATAATATATATAGCCCTTGAAAATTGAGATTTTGCATACGACCTCGGAATTCGACGAAACCACTTTTGTTGGGTCCGGGATGTCAAATTATTGCTAAGTTTCAAATTTCGTAATTTTTGAAGCTAGTATGTGAGCGGGGCAAAAGATAACGGGTTTGGTCAAATTCTGTTAAAATGGGTCGACCTAAAAATGGCCGTTTTTCAAACGAGCTCAGAATTCGACGAAACTGATTTTGTTAGGACCGTATCGTCAAAACAAAGCTAGATTTATTTTTCTGGAATTTTTCGATTCAGTTTGTGGCCCCGGCAAATTGAAATGTACGTTTAAATTAAATATCGAATGTTATATATTTTAATTTGAAAAATAACTGACTGTAACAGTCGAAATGGCCAACGAAACATATCCCATTGTGTTCGGAATGGGGGTATTTAGCTAGGGGCGACAGTCGTTGGGTTTGATTTCGAGTTCGTCTGTGGAGGGGGGTATTTTTGGAATTAAATAAATTAAAAATTAAAATAAAAAGGGGATCGACCAATCACAATTCATCTTCCTCATCGTCTTCCTGTCGCGACGCGGAAAAGAGATCCAAAACTTCTCTCTTAAATTTCTCCGCAACCACACAACGAAATCAAGCAAACTCAGATCCATTTTGAAGAGCGTTCAGAGATCTTCAAATCCATAGTAATTTCAAGAATTATCATTGAGTATTGAGGGAGTTATAGCGTCGGGAAACCCCGAACTTTGCGCCGCCGCCGTGGGTTCTGGAGGCCACCGAGTTGATCATCTCGGGTAGCTTTGGGAAGCTCTTTCCTTCCTCTTCGACGCAGCGCTGGCCGTTCGTCCTAAAACTTCATGGTTTTGCCGAAAAGTTCAACCCTAGTTTTCGAAATCAAAAAGGGTATACGGCTGAAACCATTTTCAACTGATTTTTACACTATAAAGCGTTGCAAACATGTAAAAATCGTATCTTTTTGCTATGTTAACGAAATTCGATGAAACAGGAGACACCGTGACCGCAAGGAGGCTCACTACATTCTAGAAGAAGCCGCGGATTTTTCTGACCTTCCTATGATTTTTAGCACTGCAACAACCAATGTGAGGAATCTAAACTATTTGTGTGAATGAAATCGCTTTGTATAAATTATATAAGCGAAGTGTAAATTATATACGCATTGTATACCTCATGTACATGTGTTGTATAAGTTATATTAGCGATGTATAAATTATACAAGCGTTGAATGAAACATATATGCTTTGAATTGTGATGAAATGCAAGTGAATTATTATATTATATATATATATATACACTCCCCTCATCCACAGACCATGGACGATATTTATTGCTTGTGATTGACGTGATATTATATGGTATGACGAATGGTTGGAAATAATTGTTTGTGGTTGATATTATGGTTGAAAAATACCTTTGTGGTTGAAAAATACCCTCTTGTGGTTGAAACAAAATAGAATAGGATTGTGGAATTGAAAATAAAACATGCCGCCTGCGTGCGAACTAGATGCATGATCCCCATTGTCAAAAACCGCGAGGTTTTAAGGTAGAGCGAGGAGCCATACTAGGGACGGTCCCGGTTTTAACTACTCTGTCGTTATGCTGCCGAAATTTTCTGAAATATTTATGTGTTAGAATAATTTTCATTCGTTGAAATAAATTACAAACTATATCGAATATTCATGTGTTGAGTTGCAATTCATTCGTTGAGTTGAAATTCATGTGTTGAATATTATTTGAATTTAAACAAATGGCTTTAGCGATAAAAATCACATTTTTATATAATTACAAGCTATATCGAATATTCATGTGTTAAGTTGCAATTCATTCGTTGAGTTGAAATTCATATGTTGAATATTATTTGAATTTAAACAAATGGCTTTAGCGATAAAAATCACATTTTTTATATATATACAAACTATATCGAATATTCATGTGTTGAGTTGCAATTCATTCGTTGAGTTGAAATTCATGTGTTGAATATTATTTGAAATTAAACAAATGGCTTTAGCGATAAAAATCACATTTTTATATATATACAAACTATATCGAATATTCATGTGTTGAGTTGCAATTCATTCGTTGAGTTGAAATTCATGTGTTGAATATTATTTGAAATTAAACAAATGGCTTTAGCAATAAAAAACACATTTTTATATATATATAAACTATAGAGAATATTCATGTGTTGAATTGCAATTCATTCGTTGAGTTGAAGTTCATGTGTTGAATGTTATCATCTTTTAAAAATAAAATGAATCGACAATGAAAACTATATTTATATAGTGAATATGAAGTGGTAAAAATACACATGTGTCGAATAAATATTTTTGATGATAAAAATATTCCTTTTATCATGTATACGCTTAGTTAAAAATACACATGTGTCGAATAAATATTTTTGATGATAAAAATATTCCTTTTATCATGTATACGCTTAGTTAAAAATACATATGTGTCGAATAAATATTTTTGATGATAAAAATATTCCTTTTATCATGTATACGCTTAGTTAAAAATACACATGTGTCGAAATAAATAATAGTTTGCTAGAAATATTATTATTAGCTTTGTTCTGCATATATATACATGTGTTGAACAGGAAAAAATGAATTAGCTGTACAGTAAAGAAATTATTTGCGTGCCCGACAAATAGGTAAACCTTGATGAGTTGGCTGCGCAATTTTATTTATATATATCAACTCCTGTGAATGCCATTGGATGCGGAGTGCTGGTTTTTCTATGTGAAATAATAAATAACGCCATAGGATAGTAACAATTAATTTTGAACTACACTACATGGCATACTTCGTGACGATAGGCATACTTCATCTTATTCCACATAAGCAATTGGAGCTTGTGTGACGAGGTGGAAGATTTACCATATAAGCAAGAGGCTTGTATGGCGATGACTATGTACTACAGGTTGAACTGATGACTGATATGGACTATATAAATTATAACGATAAATTGCCAGATTAATAAAAACCCCACACGGGTCTGGAGTTGACAATAATCACGTCGCTCTAGTTAGTAGATACGGCACATGGACTATTTATTTCCACACGGAAACGGGGTGACGAGAATTAATTCTCTGGAGTGATTATCAGTACATACTGCCCCGTAAACACCAGAATATATCACTATAAATATGTGAATGCTTTTTAGGATTTATTGAGTACCTAATACGGCCCAATAAATTTCCAAACCCCTCCCCGTACAAAGGAGGTTATGGCGAAATTATTCGAAATATTAAGGCGTTAGTGAAATATTTGAAGTGAAAACGAAGTTGAAAATATAGAATGAACTATAGTTGAAATTATAGAATGAACCATATTTATATAGATAAATATAAATATAATTAAAGGGAATAGAGGCCGTGCAGTTCGCGTTTCGGAATCGTAATTTGAAACGATTAGTACGAGAAATCCGACCATCGGATTTTCCCGAAACCGAAACCGCTGGGTTCGCCTTGGAAATATCTTTCCAACGGCACCAACCTTGTAAAAATCCAACGGTTGGATTGTCCGGAATGTTTAATTCAAATCTGAAGAAAAACAGCGCCAAAATCGTTTATATATATATATATAAATATAATTAAATTAAATCGAATAACGACGCTGCAGTTCGAATTTTGAAACCGTAACTTCAAACGACTAGTGTGGAAGATCCGACCATCGGATTCTCACAAAACTGGAACCGTTGGGTTCGCGTTGGAAATATCTTCCCACTGATATAGACTTTGTGGAAATCCAACGGTTAGATTTTCCGATATGTGTAAAACAAATTAGGAGAAAAGCAGCGCCAGTGCCACGGCACGACCTGAAACGTCGTTTAATTAAATATGGCCATTTTTAAATAAATAAAAATGGCGAAAAATCATTCTAAAATATTATAAGCAACATTGATTGAAAATAAACCAATTGGGCTTGAATTGTTTGATATTTGATGGTTGTATGTGTATGACATGTAAATAACACTAAAGAACCGAAAGATGGATGTCGAATAATATAACCATAAAATGAATCGATTTAAATTCTAATGACGTGACTTATTTGAGAAGGCCGAGCTAACCCTCATTTCAAATAATTTATCGAGCGATTCGAATTGGAAAATGCAAAGACCATTCAAGACCGACTATCTTCGTATCGGTTGGATGGGCGCTACTGAGGTTCCTAACCGGAGTAGCTACCGGAAAGGGGCGGAAGTAGTAGCCGTCTGAACGTATGTGTTGATTGGACGGATATACGAGGAATTTGACGCCTCCGGTTTCGTTTAGACCCAGGACGGACTTGTAAATGGACTGTGTGTCTGACATTGGATTTGGTTCTGTACTGATTAATCTCTGTTAAATATATATCTGTTTGGCGGCGGAGAATTTATTCTTTTGCTTAAGGCCCTTCTCTGAGACGTACGAGCTTAGAGGTTATATATCGATGGAAATCAATCGTATGGAGTGGACTGCCTATGTGGCATGCCAAGATGCTGTGATCAAGGCTTCTGTTGTAAAGCAAAGTCTTGTGGATGATGATCAAAGCAAGGTCTACGTGGCCTAGCTTTGTGTATTTCGTAGATTCACGAACCTCACACCCCGGTATGAGTTAAAAACGGGATACGGACTGCCGGGAGAGCACGACGTTTCTTTCTAGCTATGGTGGTGTTAGTGACTTACCAGCCCTGACATATATATCTACTTTTCACCTTTGTGGTTGTTGGAATGCGAGGCGCCTCGATTATAGGTCTGTAAGGACCGGGAAACGTGTGTTCAGGAATAACTAATCCTCAAACGTAAGAGAGGACCGGCCCTGAAGATCCAAGGGTTACCCAGAGTGTGTAGTCCTGAGGCATTTGCTAGAGTGTCTCGAAGCGGAGAGGAGCTTGCCCCTTGCCTCGACTCATGACGGAAATCCAATTTCCAATACAAGATAACGGATTTGATTGTAGAACTAGTATGGAGACATAGTAGATGGTAGCTATGCCGCCTATGATTGATATTTATGATGCTATGCGTTGTTTGAAACATATATGCACTAGTAATAATATCAAATGATTTTGCTTTATACGTATCAAGCATATTTGGCCCTTATAAGGTAAAACTCTATCCTCCGGCTTGCGTTGCATTGTGTGATGGGATTTGAGTCTTATAATGGCTTCATTCTTTCTAAAAGCATTGCGTTGTTTTAAAAGAATTTACCTTGTTTTAAATGCACTAGCAATCACTGGAGTAAACCCGTTCCGCGAAAGTGGCGTGGTCCTATGATTTGCTATTACTGTTGTTTAACTGTTAAATAGATTCCTCATACCAGTCCCCATGACTGACTCGTTGTTTGTTTCACTTTGCAAACGCGGGTGCCCTTATTTTCACATGGGCAGCCTAGTACACAGGTGACAGGTGGTTTTTGGTTCTGCACTGCTGCATAGAGTGCATTTTTGGCTCATGGCGAGGCTTACTTCACAGAGATGACTTTGACATTTTCCGCCATTACTGTACTTATATTATGATTCCGCCACCGGCGATGCAGACTGATTTACTTTCCGTATTTCTCACTATATGTATATGTATTCCGCCTTCGGCGATGTAGACAGATACCATTATTATGTCTCACTGCATGTATGTATTCCGCCTCTGGCGATGATGACTGATCACTTTCCTTTTTATTTACTAAGTTATATCCCACGTTATGCTATTCTGATATTCCTACATGTTGTGATTCCGCTGTCATATCCACGTAAAATTATTTTATTTATTGTTTCTGCTATTATCTGTACGCTGCTATGATGATTAATGTGTTATTTCCTAATGATTATCCTTAATACCGCCCCTCGGATTTTGGGATCGTCACAGTTGGTATCGGAGCTTTGGTTAACCCTAGTTCCGGGATCTAACACATTAAACACCTCATCAGAATAGAATCAGTAGTGTTCTAATGCGAGTAGCTCATTAGAGATAGGATTAGCAATGTCCTAGAATGAGCTAAGCAGATTAGCAAAACAATTTGATCAGTACATCATCATTATCTTTCCTTGTATTCCCCTGCTTTATCATTTATGAAAATTATCAAATCTGTGAGCTTGACTCTTTTCTTGCTTATACAGTACTCTTAGATGGATACACGAGCAGTAGTAGCTAGAGGAGGCCGTGGAGGCCGAGGAGATGTAGCAGGAGGACGGGGGAATATCCCCGTAGTAGTGGAAGGCCCTATTGTTCAGCCACCAGCACCAGAAGACTTTGAGCTAGATAAAGTAGCGAAGAGGTACAGAAATCTTGGGGGAAAACCTTTTACTGGCACTGGTACAGTGACCGAGGCTATAGCTTGGCTGAAAACCTGTGAGAAAATCTTTGAAGGCATGGGTATGGGAACCAACAACAAAGCCCGACTTGGCATTTGGCTCCTTCAGGAGGAAGCAGAACTGTGGTGGGATGCCATTACCTCATTGGATGCAGCTGGTACTGTTAGACCTTGGGAACAATTTAAAGCTATGTTCAATGAGAAGTTTGTACCGGAACAGGCTCTAGAGAGGATGCGGGAGCACTTTGCTAATCTGCAGCAAGGGGATCTCTCTATTCAGGATTATCTAAATAAGTTCAACCAATTGTCGCGCTATGCTCCAGAGCTGATTACGACCAACAAAGCAAAGAACAAGAGATTCATATTTAGGCTGAAGCGCAAGTACCACGATAGAGCTATGAGCAACATCAAACTCTCCTTTACAGAACTAGTGGAGATGGCTTGCAATTACGAAGACATGGATGAGAGGCATGCTAGCCAAGACCGCGCCAAAAGCCAAGCTGGAAATAAGCGCAAGGCTTCAACAGATCAACCCGAATCTAGCATTACCGCGGCCGCTACTCAGAAACCTGCAAAGATCCCGAAAGGAAATTGCTACAACTGCGGGAAGCCAGGTCATTTTTCTAATGTATGCAAAGCCCCGAGGAAGCCAAAGGGAAATGACTCAGCCGAATGCTACAACTGCCATAAGAAGGGACACTATAGCAGGAATTGTCCTCTGAAGCAGAATGCACAAGTGGCTCATGTCTATGACGGGAAGACCCCGCCAGCTACCACTGATGGATCAGGTAAACCCGATGTCTTGGGAGGTACCCTTACCATTAAAAATATTCCTGTTTCTGTACTTTTTGATACTGGTGCATCACGTAGCTTCATTTCTGGTAACCTTGTTCACAAATTAAAGTTGAAACGAAGAAAACTTAAAGAACCAATTAAAGTTCGAAACCCAATAGGAAGTTCCGTTAGTCTCAGTTTATACTGTAGAGTGCCAATCTCTTATTCTTGCTACAAGTTCTCTTTTAAAGTGATTGTCATGGACCTTTCCGAATTTGATATTATACTGGGGCTGGACTGGTTGACAAAATATAAGGCCGAAGTTAGATGTGCCGAAAGAATCGTGAAAGTTGAAACAAAACTTGGGCATATCACTATACCATGCCATGGCTCAGAAATCAATAGAACAGAATTTTGGCCTTCTTTAGAAGTTATTCCCCCTTCGATAGAAAAGATACCGGTCGTTAAAAAATATGCGGATGTGTTTGAAGAAGTAGAAAACTTACCGCCGCAAAGAGAAATTGAATTTAGGATAGATCTAATTCCTAACGCCCGACCAGTAGTACATCCAATAAGAAGAATGGCCCCGAAAGAAAAAGAAGAGTTAAGTAGTCAAACCCGAGAATTGCTTTGGAAAGGTCTAATCAGACCGAGCTTTTCAGCATGGGGAGCAGCAGTAGTATTTGTCCCGAAATCAGACGGTACTCTAAGACTTTGCGTTGATTACCGAGATCTCAATAAGCAGACACTGAAGAACAAATATCCTTTGCCCCGTATAGAAGATCTGTTAGATCAATTAAATGGAGCAACAATATTCTCCAGAATGGACCTAGCTACAGGTTTCCACCAATTACGTATAGCCGAAGACTGTGTTCCTTTAACAGCCTTCAGGGGTCCCGATTTATTCTACGAATGGTTAGTAATGCCGTTCGGATTGTGTAACGCTCCAGCATACTTCGTCGATCTTATGAACAAAGTGTTCCGTGGGGTATTGAATAAATTTGTTCTAGTCTTCATTGATGACATTTTAATCTATTCTAAGTCGGAAGATGAGCATGCAAAACATTTAGAACAAGTGTTGAAAATTCTAAGGAGAAATGTCTTGAAAGCTAAATTTTCTAAATGTGTCTTCTGGCAGAATGAAGTTAAATTTTTAGGCCATGTCGTATCAAAAGAAGGAATTGCTGTAGATCCAAGCAAAATTACAGCGATTCAGAACTGGAAACAACCTGCTACGCCCACAGAAGTTCGAAGTTTCCTTGGATTGGCTAGTTACTATCGGAAATTCGTTCAGGATTTTTCAAAGATATCAGGAGTATTGACAAAGCTTACAAAGAAGCATGAGAAATTCAAATGGACACCCGAATGTGAAGAAGCTTTTCAGGAGCTGAAACTGAAGTTGACAACCGCTCCAGTATTGACAATTATAGAAGGTAACCAAGACTTGACTGTATGGACAGATGCTTCTATTAGAGGGCTTGGCGCAGTGTTAATGCAAAAAGGCCAAGTGATCGCTTATGCCAGCCGTCAACTAAAGCCGCATGAAAGAAACTATGCTACTCATGATCTTGAGTTATTAGCTATCGTGTTTGCTTTAAGAATCTGGAGGCATTATTTACTGGGTGAGAAATTCGAACTATTTACCGATCATCAATCCTTGAAGTACCTGTTCACCCAGAAAAGATCTAAATTTGAGGCAACAACGTTGGTTAGAATTCCTTGCAGCATACGATTTTGAAATTCTATACACTCCAGGGAAAGCCAATGTTGTAGCAGATGCGCTTAGCAGAAAGAATGAAATCATCGCCAGTTTTGTCATCACGTCTTCATTAATAGACAGGATCTCGACCCTTCAGAAAGACGATGAATTTATTCAAAGGATCAGTCAGAGAGTCAAAGGAGGTGAATCCACAAGTTTCCGACTCGATGACAAAGGAGTTCTAAGATTAAAGGGCAGAATTTGCATCCCGAACCTTCCCGAGCTCAGAAGAGAAATACTTGATGAGTGCCACAAATCCAAATTAAGTATCCATCCCGGTGTGAGCAAGATGTATAACGATATCAAACGCACATTCTGGTGGAGAGCTATGAAAAGAGATATCTCATTATATGTTAGCAGATGCCCCACTTGTCAGCTAGTTAAGAGTGATCAACAGAAATTGGCTGGATTATTACAACCATTAGAAATTCCAGGATGGAAGTGGGAACAAATTTCGATGGATTTCATTGATGGCTTGCCTCGAACTAAGAAAGGAAACGACAGTATATGGGTGATCGTAGATCGTTCACGAAGACTACCCATTTCATACCTGTCCGATCCAACAGAACGGCTCAAAGTCTAGCACAGATTTACTTCAAAGAAATAGTTAAACTACATGGAGTGCCGCTCAATATAGTCAGCGATAGAGATCCCCTATTTACTAGCAAATTCTGGGAAGCATTCCAGGCAGAATTGGGGACCAAATTGAATCTAAGCACCGCTTATCACCCTCAGACAGATGGCCAAACTGAGCGGGTGAATAGAATTCTAGAAGATTTGCTGCGGGCTTGCGTTATCGATTTTGGAGGCTCATGGGAAGATCACTTACATCTAGCCGAATTCTCTTACAACAATAGCTATCAAACAAGTTTGGGAATGTCTCCATTTGAAGCATTATACGGTAGACCGTGCAGATCTCCCGCATGTTGGGTAGAACCTGGCAACAGACTTGTGTTAGGGCCCGATATGATTCGGGAAGCATCGGATAAAGTCGATTTCATTAAGAAGCGATTAAAAACCGCGCAAAGCAGACAGAAAAGTAATGCTGATGCGAGAAGAAGGGATATATCGTTTGCCGTTGGCGATTATGTTTATTTAAGAGTTTCTCCAATGCGAGGAGTAATCAGATTTGGCAAGACTGGGAAGTTGGCACCGAGATTTATTGGTCCCTTTTCAATACTTGAACGGATTGGAACTCCTGCATATAGGGTTTCATTACCTAATTGGTTGCCTGGTATACATGATGTGTTCCACGTGTCTCAACTCAGAAAACATGTTCATGATCCCGACCTTATTGTGGAAGAAGCAGCGCAACATGATATTGACATAACTCCAGAATTAGCACTCTGTAGAGAGCCATTAAAGATAGTTGGCAAAGAAACCAGAGAGCTAAGGAGGAAAAAGATTCATCTAGTCAAAGTGCAGTGGAGTAGTGATCCTAGAGACTGTACTTGGGAGACTGAGGAAAGCATTAAACAAGCCTATCCCAAATGCAGAGTGGACATCTCTGACTAACTCCGGTGCAAGGTACCTTTACAATACTTTGCATTTACATTTTATTTCCTGCTTAACTGTTATTTCCTTTTCGAGGACGAAAATTTTTAAGTGGGGGAGATTGTAATAACCCGGAAAATGTGAACCAGTTTAAAATTTTTAAATCAGGTTATTACCAAGAAATTTGAGTAGTTGAGATAGCCTATTTCAATAAAATATAGAATTTGGTATGGTATGGCAGTTTGAAATTTTGAATACAAACTTTGTCTGACTGTACCGGGTGGAAAATATAACGGATTTTGACGAAACTGAAAATATTTAAATCTGTTTATCAATACCTTTCTAACGAATCTGAAAAATTGAAATTTCATAACGGGAATCAAAAGTTATGGCCAAATGAATTTTCCGAAAGGTCGCTATATAATATATATAGCCCTTGAAAATTGAGATTTTGCATACGACCTCGGAATTTGACGAAACCACTTTTGTTGGGTCCGGGATGTCAAATTATTGCTAAGTTTCAAATTTCGTAATTTTTGAAGCTAGTATGTGAGCGGGGCAAAAGATAACGTGTTTGGTCAAATTCTATTAAAATGGGTCGACCTAAAAATGGCCGTTTTTCAAACGAGCTCAGAATTCGACGAAACTGATTTTGTTAGGACCGTATCATCAAAACAAAGCTAGATTTATTTTTCTGGAATTTTTCGATTCAGTTTGTGGCCCTGGCAAATTGAAATGTACGTTTAAATTAAATATCGAATGTTATATATTTTAATTTGAAAAATAACTGACTGTAACAGTCGAAATGGCCAACGAAACATATCCCATTGTGTTCGGAATGGGGGTATTTAGCTAGGGGCGACAGTCGTTGGGTTTGATTTCGAGTTCGTCTGTGGAGGGGGGTATTTTTGGAATTAAATAAATTAAAAATTAAAATAAAAAGGGGATCGACCAATCACAATTCATCTTCCTCATCGTCTTCCTGTCGCGACGCGGAAAAGAGATCCGAAACTTCTCTCTTAAATTTCTCCGCAACCACACAACGAAATCAAGCAAACTCAGATCCATTTTGAAGAGCGTTCAGAGATCTTCAAATCCATAGTAATTTCAAGAATTATCGTTGAGTATTGAGGGAGTTATAGCGTCGGGAAACCCCGAACTTTGCGCCGTCGCCGTGGGTTCTGGAGGCCACCGAGTTGATCATCTCGGGTAGCTTTGGGAAGCTCTTTCCTTCCTCTTCGACGCAGCGCTGGCCGTTCGTCCTAAAACTTCGTGGTTTTGCCGAAAAGTTCAACCCTAGTTTTCGAAATCAAAAAGGGTATACGGCTGAAACCATTTTCAACTGATTTTTACACTATAAAGCGTTGCAAACTTGTAAAAATCGTATCTTTTTGCTATGTTAACGAAATTCGATGAAACAGGAGACACCGTGACCGCAAGGAGGCTCTCTACATTCTAGAAGAAGCCGCGGATTTTTCTGACCTTCCTACGATTTTTAGCACTGCAACAACCAATGTGAGGAATCTAAACTATTTGTGTGAATGAAATCGCGTTGTATAAATTATATAAGCGAAGTGTAAATTATATACGCATTGTATACCTCATGTACATGTGTTGTATAAGTTATATTAGCGATGTATAAATTATACATGCGTTGAATGAAACATATATGCTTTGAATTGTGATGAAATACAAGTGAATTATTATATTATATATATATATATACTCCCCTCGTCCACAGACCATGGACGATATTTATTGCTTGTGATTGATGTGATATTATATGGTATGACGAATGGTTGGAAATAATTGTTTGTGGTTGATATTATGGTTGAAAAATACCTTTGTGGTTGAAAAATACCCTCTTGTGGTTGAAACAAAATAGAATAGGATTGTGGAATTGAAAATAAAACATGCCGCCTGCGTGCGAACTAGATGCATGATCCCCATTGTCAAAAACCGCGAGGTTTTAAGGTAGAGCGAGGAGCCGTACTAGGGACGGTCCCGGTTTTAACTACCCTACCGTTATGCTGCCGAAATTTTCTGAAATATTTATGTGTTAGAATAATTTTCATTCGTTGAAATAAATTACAAACTATATCGAATATTCATGTGTTGAGTTGCAATTCATTCGTTGAGTTGAAATTCATGTGTTGAATATTATTTGAATTTAAACAAATGGCTTTAGCGATAAAAATCACATTTTTATATAATTACAAGCTATATCAAATATTCTTCATTCGTTGAGTTGAAATTCATGTGTTGAATATTATTTGAATTTAAACAAATGGCTTTAGCGATAAAAATCACATTTTTATATATATACAAACTATATCGAATATTCATGTGTTGAGTTGCAATTCATTCGTTGAGTTGAAATTCATGTGTTGAATATTATTTGAAATTAAACAAATGGCTTTAGCGATAAAAATCACATTTTTATATATATACAAACTATATCGAATATTCATGTGTTGAGTTGCAATTCATTCGTTGAGTTGAAATTCATGTGTTGAATAATATTTGAAATTAAACAAATGGCTTTAGCAATAAAAATCACGTTTTTATATATATATAAACTACATAGAATATTCATGTGTTGAATTGCAATTCATTCGTTGAGTTGAAGTTCATGTGTTGAATGTTATCATCTTTTAAAAATAAAATGAATCGACAATGAAAACTATATTTATATAGTGAATATGAAGTGGTAAAAATACACATGTGTCGAATAAATATTTTTGATGATAAAAATATTCCTTTTATCATGTATACGCTTAGTTAAAAATACACATGTGTCGAATAAATATTTTTGATGATAAAAATATTCCTTTTATCATGTATACGCTTAGTTAAAAATACACATGTGTCGAATAAATATTTTTGATGATAAAAATATTCCTTTTATCATGTATACGCTTAGTTAAAAATACACATGTGTCGAATAAATATTTTTGATGATAAAAATATTCCTTTTATCATGTATACGCTTAGTTAAAAATACACATGTGTTGAAATAAATAATAGTTTGCTAGAAATATTATTATTAGCTTTGTTCTGCATATATATACATGTGTTGAACAGGAAAAAATGGATTAGCTGTACAGTAAAGAAATTATTTGCGTGCCCGACAAATAGGTAAACCTTGATGAGTTGGCTGCGCAATTTTATTTATATATATCAACTCCTGTGAATGCCATTGGATGCGGAGTGCTGGTTTTTCTATGTGAAATAATAAATAACGCCATAGGATAGTAACAATTAATTTTGAACTACACTACATGGCATACTTCTTGACGATAGGCATACTTCATCATATTCCACATAAGCAATTGGAGCTTGTGTGACGAGGTGGAAGATTTACCATATAAGCAAGAGGCTTGTATGGCGATGACTATGTACTACAGGTTGAACTGATGACTGATATGGACTATATAAATTATAACGATAAATTGCCAGATTAATAAAAACCCCACACGGGTCTGGAGTTGACAATAATCACGTCGCTCTAGTTAGTAGATACGGCACATGGACTATTTGTTTCCACACGTAAACGGGGTGACGAGAATTTATTCTCTGGAGTGATTATCAGTACATACTCCCCCGTAAACACCAGAATATATCACTATAAATATGTGAATGCTTTTTAGGATTTATTGGGTACCTAATACGGCCCAATAAATTTCCAAACCCCTCCCCGTACAAAGGAGGTTATGGCGAAATTTTTCGAAATATTAAGGCGTTAGTGAAATATTTGAAGTGAAAACGAAGTTGAAAATATAGAACGAACTATAGTTGAAATTATAGAATGAACCATATTTATATAGACAAATATAAATATAATTAAAGGGAATAGAGGCCGTGCAGTTCGCGTTTCGGAATCGTAATTTGAAACGATTAGTACGAGAAATCCGACCATCGGATTTTCCCGAAACCGAAACCGCTGGGTTCGCCTTGGAAATATCTTTCCAACGGCACCAACCTTGTAAAAATCCAACGGTTGGATTGTCCGGAATGTTTAATTCAAATCTGAAGAAAAACAGCGCCAAAATCGTTTATATTTATATATATATATAAATATAATTAAATTAAATCGAATAACGACGCTGCAGTTCGAATTTTGAAACCGTAACTTCAAACGACTAGCGTGGAAGATCCGACCATCGGATTCTCACAAAACTGGAACCGTTGGGTTCGCGTTGGAAATATCTTCCCACTGATATAGACTTTGTGGAAATCCAACGGTTAGATTTTCCGATATGTGTAAAACAAATTAGGAGAAAAGCAGCGCCAGTGCCACGGCACGACCTGAAACGTCGTTTAATTAAATATGGCCATTTTTAAATAAATAAAAATGGCGAAAAATCGTTCTAAAATATTATAAGCAACATTGATTGAAAATAAACCAATTGGGCTTGAATTGTTTGATATTTGATGGTTGTATGTGTATGACATGAAAATAACACTAAAGAACCGAAAGATGGATGTCGAATAATATAACCATAAAATGAATCGATTTAAATTCTAATGACGTGAATTATTTGAGAAGGCCGAGCTAACCCTCATTTCAAATAATTTATCGAGCGATTCGAATTGGAAAATGCAAAGACCATTCAAGACCGACGATCTTCGTATCGGTTTGATGGGCGCTACTGAGGTTCCTAACCGGAGTAGCTACCGGAAAGGGGCGGAAGTAGTAGCCGTCTGAACGTATGTGTTGATTGGACGGATATACGAGGAAATTGACGCCTCCGGTTTCGTTCAGACCCAGGACGGACTTGTAAATGGACTGTGTGTCTGACATTGGATTTTTTTCTGTACTGATTGATCTCTGTTAAATATATATCTGTTTGGCGGCGGAGAATTTATTCTTTTTCTTAACGCCCTTCTTTGAGACGTACGAGCTTAGAGGTTATATATCGATGGAAATCAATCGTATGGAGTGGACTGCCTATGTGGCATGCCAAGATGCTGTGATCAAGGCTTCTGTTGCAAAGCAAAGTCTTATGGATGATGATCAAAGCAAGGTCTACGTGGCCTAGCTTTGTGTATTTCGTAGATTCGCGAACCTCACACCCCGGTATGAGTTAAAAACGGGATACGGACTGCCGGGAGAGCACGACGTTTCTTTCTAGCTATGGTGGTGTCAGTGACTTACCAGCCCTGACATATATATCTACTTTTCACCTTTGTGGTTGTTGGAATGCGAGGCACCTCGATTATAGGTCAGTAAGGACCGGGAAATGTGTGTTCAGGAATAACTAATCCTCAAACGTAAGAGAGGACCGGCCCTGAAGATCCAAGGGTTACCCAGAGTGTGTAGTCCTGAGGCATTTGCTAGAGTGTCTCGAAGCGGAGAGGAGCTTGCCCCTTGCCTCGACTCATGACGGAAATCCAATTTCCAATACGAAATAATGGACTTGATTGTAGAACTAGTATGGAGACATAGTAGATGGTAGCTATGCCGCCTATGATTGATATTTATGATGCTATTCGCTTTTGAAACATATATGCACTAGTAATAATATCAATTGATTTTGCTTTATACGTATCAAGCATATTTGGCCCTTATAAGGTAAAACTCTATCCTCCGGCTTGCGTTGCATTGTATGATGGGACCTGAGTCTTATAATGGCTTCATTCTTTCTAAAAGCATCGCGTTGTTTTAAAAGAATTTACTTTGTTCAAATGCACTAGTAATCACTGGAGTAAACCCGTTACGCGAAAGTGGCATGGTCCTATGATTTGCTATTACTGTTGTTTAACTGTTAAATAGATTCCTCATACCAGTCCCCATGACTGACTCGTTGTTTGTTTCACTTTGCAAACGCGGGTGCCCTTATTTTCACACGGGCAGCCTAGTACATAGGTGACAGGTGGTTTTTGGTTCTGCACTGCTGCATAGAGTGCATTTTTGGCTCATGGCGAGGCTGACTTCACAGAGATGACTTTGACATTTTCCGCCATTACTGTACTTATATTATGATTCCGCCACTGGCGATGCAGACTGATTTACTTTCCGTATTTCTCACTATATGTATATGTATTCCGCCTTCGGCGATATAGACTGATACCCTTATTATGTCTCACTGCATGTATGTATTCCGCCTCTGGCGATGATGACTGATCACTTTCCTTTTTATTTACTAAGTTATATCCCACGTTATGCTATTCTGATATTCCTACATGTTGTGATTCCGCTGTCATATCCATGTAAAATTATTTTATTTATTGTTTCTGCTATTATCTGTACTCTGCTATGATGATTAATGTGTTATTTCCTAATGATTATCCTTAATACCGCCCCTCGGATTTTGGGATCGTCACAGTAAGTTGATTAGATAATTATAATTAACATAGCTTTACTTAGTTAAATAACAACAAAATTAATACACACTTTGTTGATGAAAATAACACCATTTGATTTCAATCCGATTCAAAAAGCATAAACAACATAAAATTATGATATTTTCGATTAAAAGAGTCCAAAAAGGTCCCACCGAGACTTGAACTCAGGTTATTGGATTTAGAGTCTAATGTCCTAACCACTAGACCATTGGACCACAACCAAGTATAATAATAATAATCAACCATAATTATGTGCTTTTTCTCTACTTTGTTTAAACTCAAATTTAAAAAGAAATATATTTATTATAATTCAATCTCATAGTGAACTTGAAAACATGTGTAGTTATTCTAGTATGGTGCGTATTTTACATTGAATAGCATTGGAATTTTGTAAAAATGTGACGATCCCAAAATCCGAGGGGCGGTATTAAGGATAATCATTAGGAAATAACACATTAATCATCATAGCAGAGTACAGATAATAGCAGAAACAATAAATAAAATAATTTTACATGGATATGACAGCGGAATCACAACATGTAGGAATATCAGAATAGCATAACGTGGGATATACATAGTAAAAAAAGGGGGAAGTGATCAGTCATCATCGCCAGAGGCGGAATACATACATGCAGTGACATAATATGAGTATCAGTCTACATCGCCGAAGGCGGAATACATATACATATAGTGAGAAATACGGAAAGTAAATCAGTCTGCATCGCCAGTGGCGGAATCATAATATAAATACAGTAATGGCGGAAAATATCTAAGTCATCTCTATGAAGTCAGCCTCGCCATGAGCCAAAAGTGCACGCTATGCAGCTGTGCAGAACCAAAAACCACCTGTCACCTGTGTACTAGGCTGCCCGTGTGAAAATAAGGGCACCCGCGTTTGCAAAGTGAGACAAACAACGAGTCAGTCATGGGGACTGGTATGAGGAATCTATTTAACAGTTAAACAACAGTAATAGCAAATCATAGGACCACGCCACTTTCGCGGAACGGGTTTACTCCAGTGATTGCTAGTGCATTTAAAACAAGGTAAATTCTTTTAAAACAACGCAATGCTTTTAGAAAGAATGAAGCCATTATAAGACTCAAATCCCATCACACAATGCAACGCAAGCCGGAGGATAGAGTTTTACCTTATAAGGGCCAAATATGCTTGATACGTATAAAGCAAAATCATTTGATATTATTACTAGTGCATGTATGTTTCAAACAACGCATAGCATCATAAATATCAATCATAGGCGGCATAGCTACCATCTACTATGTCTCCATACTAGTTCTACAATCAAATCCGTTATCTTGTATTGGAAATTGGATTTCCGTCATGAGTCGAGGCAAGGGGCAAGCTCCTCTCCGCTTCGAGACACTCTAGCAAATGCCTCGGGACTACACACTCTGGGTAACCCCTGGATGCTTCAGGGCCGGTCCTCACTTACGTTAGAGGATTGGCAATTCCTGAACACACGTTTCCCGGTCCTTACAGACCTATAATCGAGGCGCCTCGCATTCCAACAACCACAAAGGTGAAAAGTAGATAAATATGTCAGGGCTGGTAAGTCACTGACACCACCATAGCTAGAAAGAAACGTCGTGCTCTCCCTGCAGTCCGTATCCCATTTTTAACTCATACCGGGGTGTGAGGTTCGCGAGTTTACGAAATACACAAAGCTAGGCCACATAGGCCTTGCTTTGATCATCATCACCAAGACTTTGCTTTGCAACAGAAGCCTTGATTACAGCATCTTGGCATGTCACATAGGCAGTCCACTCCATACGATTGATTTCCATCGATATATAACCTCTAAGCTCGTACGTCTCAGAGAAGGGCGTTAAGCAAAATAATAAATTCTCCGCCGCCAAACAGATATATATTTAACAGAGATCAATCAGTATAGAACAAAATCCAATGTCAGACACACAGTCCATTTACAAGTCCGTCCTGGGTCTGAACGAAACCGGAGGCGTCAAATTCCTCATATACCCGTCCAATCAACACATACGTTCAGACGGCTACTACTTCCGTCCCCTTCCGGTAGCTACTCCGGTTAGGAACCTCAGTAGCGCCCATCCAACCGATACGAAGATCGTCGGTCTTGAATCGTCTTTGCATTTTCCAATTCGAATCGCTCGCTGAACTACTTGGAATGAGGGTTAGCTCGGCCTTTTCAAATAATTCACGTCATTAGAATTTAAATCGATTCTGTATGTGGTTATATCATTCGACATCCATCTTTAAGTTATTTAGTGTTATTTTCATGTCATACACATACAACCATCAAATATCAAACAATTCAAGCACAATTCGTTTATTTGCAACCTGTGTTGCTTACAATATTTTATAGCGATTTTTCGCCGTTTTTATTTATTTAAAAATGGCCATATTTAATTAAACGACGTTTCAGGTCGTGCCGTGGCACTGGCGCTGTTTTTCTCCTAATTTGTTTTACACATATTGGAAAATCTAACCGTTGGATTTCTACAAAGTCTATATCAGTGGGAAGATATTCCCAAAACGAACCCAACGGTTCCAGTTTCGTGAGAATCCGACGGTCGGATCTTCCACACTAGTCGTTTGAAGTTACGGTTTCAAAATTCGAACTGCAGCGTCGTTATTCGATTAAATTTAATTATATTTATATTTATATATAAATATAAACGATTCTGGCGCTGTTTTTCTTCAGATTTGAATTAAACATTCCGGACAATCCAACCGTTGGATTTTTTCAAGGTTGGTGCCGTTGGAATGATATTTCCAAGGCGAACCCAGCGGTTGCGGTTTCGGGAAAATCCGATGGTCGGATTTCTCGTACTAATCGTTTCAAATTACGATTCCGAAACGCGAACTGCACGGCCTCTATTCCTTTTAGTTATATTTATATATATATATAAATATAGTTCATTCCATAGTTTCAACTATAGTTCATTTTATATTTTCAACTTCGTTTTCACTTCAAATATTTCACTAATGCCTTAATATTTCGAAAAATTTCGCCATAACCTCCTTTGTACGGGGAGGGGTTTGGAAATTTATTGGGCCGTATTAGGTACCCAATAAATCCTAAAAAGCATTCGCATATTTTTAGTGATATATTTTGGTGTTTACGGGGGAGCATGTACTGATAATTACTCCAGAGAATAAATTCCCGTCACCCCGTTTCCGTGTGGAAATAAATAGTCCATGTGCCGTATCTAATAACTAGAGCGACGTGATTATTGTCAACTCTAGACCCGTGTGGGGTTTTTATTAATCTGGCAATTTATCGTTATAATTTATATAGTCCATATCAGTCATCAGTTCAACCTGTATTATATAGTCATCGCCATACAAGCCTCTTGCTTGTATGGTAGATCTTCCACCTCGTCACACAAGCTCCAATTGCTTATGTGGAATATGATGAAGTATGCCTATCATCAAGAAGTATGCCATGTAGTGTAGTTCAAAATTAATTGTTACTATCATATGGCGTTGTTTATTATTTCACACAGAAAAACCAGCACTCCGCATCCAATGACATTCACAGGAGTTGATATATAAATAAAATTGCGCAGCCAACTCATCAAGGTTTACCTATTTGTCGGGCACGCAAATAATTCCTTTACTCTACAGCTAATCCATTTTTCCTGTTCAACACATGTATATATATGCATAACAAAGCTAATAATAATATTTCTAGCAAACTATTATTTATTTCAACACGTGTGTATTTTTAACTAAGCGTATACATGATAAAAGGAATATTTTTATCATCAAAAATATTTATTCGACACATGTGTATTTTTAACTAAGCGTATACATGATAAAAGGAATATTTTTATCATCAAAAATATTTATTCGACACATGTGTATTTTTAACTCTTCATATTCACTATAAAAATATAGTTTTCATTGTCTATTCATTTTATTTTTAAAAGACGATAACATTCAACACATGAACTTCAACTCAACGAATGAATTGCAACTCAACACATGAATATTCGATATCGTTTGTATATATATAAAAATGTGATTTTTATTGCTAAAGCCATTTGTTTAAATTCAAATAATATTCAACACATGAATTTCAACTCAACGAATGAATTGCAACTCAACACATGAATATTCGATATCGTTTGTATATATATAAAAAAATGTGATTTTTATTGCTAAAGCCATTTGTTTAAATTCAAATAATATTCAACACATGAATTTCAACTCAACGAATGAATTGCAACTCAACACATGAATATTCGATATCGTTTGTATATATATAAAAATGTGATTTTTATTGCTAAAGCCATTTGTTTAAATTCAAATAATATTCAACACATGAATTTCAACTCAACGAATGAATTGCAACTCAACACATGAATATTCGATAACGTTTGTATATATAAAAATGTGATTTTTATTGCTAAAGCCATTTGTTTAAATTCAAATAATATTCAACACATGAATTTCAACTCAACGAATGAATTGCAACTCAACACATGAATATTCGATAACGTTTGTATATATAAAAATGTGATTTTTATTGCTAAAGCCATTTGTTTAAATTCAAATAATATTCAACACATGAATTTCAACTCAACGAATGAATTGCAACTCAACACATGAATATTCGATATCGTTTGTATATATATAAAAATGTGATTTTTATTGCTAAAGCCATTTGTTTAAATTCAAATAATATTCAACACATGAATTTCAACTCAACGAATGAATTGCAACTCAACACATGAATATTCGATAACGTTTGTATATATAAAAATGTGATTTTTATTGCTAAAGCCATTTGTTTAAATTCAAATAATATTCAACACATGAATTTCAACTCAACGAATGAATTGCAACTCAACACATGAATATTCGATAACGTTTGTATATATAAAAATGTGATTTTTATTGCTAAAGCCATTTGTTTAAATTCAAATAATATTCAACACATGAATTTCAACTCAACGAATGAATTGCAACTCAACACATGAATATTCGATATAGCATATGTAAATAATTTCAATGAAGGAAAATTACTCTAACACATAAATATTTCAGAAAATTTCGGCAGCATAACGGCAGGGTAGTTAAAACCGGGACCGTCCCTAGTACGGCTCCTCGCTCTACCTTAAAACCTCGCGGTTTTTGACAATGGGGATCATGTATCTAGTTCGCACGTAGGCGGCATGTTTTATTTTCAATTCCACAATCCTATTCTATTTTGTTTCAACCAAAATATCAACCACAAACAATTATTTCCAACCATTCGTCATACCATATAACATCACGTCAAACACAAGCAATAAATATCGTCCATGGTTTGTGGACGAGGGGAGTATATATATATATATAGTATAATAATTCACTTGCATTTCATCACAATTCAAAGCATATATGTTTCAAACAACGCTTGTATAATTTATACATCGCTAATATAACTTATACAACACATGTACATGAGGTATACAATGCGTATATAATTTACACTTCGCTTGTATAATTTATACAACGCGATTACATTCACACAAATAGTTTAGATTCCTCACATTGGTTCTTGCGGTGCTAAAAATCGAAGGAAGGTCAGAAAAATCCGCGGCTTCTTCTAAAATGTAGAGAGCCTCCTTGCGGTCACGGTGTCTCCTGTTTCATCGAATTTCGTTGAAGAACGAAAAAGATATTCTTTTTCAAAGTTTTGCAACGCTTTAAAGTGTTAAAACAGTTTAAAATTAAATACCCCGTTAGTTTCCAAACCTGTTCAATTCTAGGTTTTGATTTTTCTTTTGATTCGTAGCTCTATAGGACGATCAGGCTGTTGGACGTCGTCGAGGGAGGAAAGAGCTCTCCGGCGGTGGTTGTCTGAAGTGGTGCGACGGCGAATCCAAGCAGCGGTGGCTCCAGGAAGGCGGCGACTTTGAAGCGCTCGAACTCGTCGACGGCGGCTCTGTTGGTGGCGAGGCTAGGTCGGATGTGGAGAGGGGAGTACGGCGAGCAAAAGCCTCAACAGTGGTCGGCGGCGAAACGGCCTGTGGCGATCGGAAAAAGGAGGGGAAGCGAGGAGCTACGGGAGTCGTTCGTCTCGTCTGGCGGCTTAGGGTTTTAGGTTTTTTTTTTTTTTAAAGAAAATTTCCTATTGGTCGATATTTATAGAAAATTTTTAAATAGTGTTTTTGCAAACGGACTCCTTTTTAAACCCAACGACTGTCGCCCCTAGCTAAATACCCCCATTCCGGACACAATGGGATATGTTTCGTTGGCCATTTCGACTGTTACAGTCAGTTATTTTTCAATTTAAAATATAAAACATTCGATATTTAATTTAAACGTACATTTCAATTTGCCAGGGCCACAAACTGAATCGAAAAATTCCAGAAAAATAAATCTAGCTTTGTTTTGACGATACGGTCCTAACAAAACCAGTTTCGTCGAATTCTGAGCTCGTTTGAAAAACGGCCATTTTTAGGTCGACCATTTTTAACAGAATTTGACCAAACACGTTATCTTTTGCCCCGCTCACATACTAGCTTCAAAAATTATGAAATTTGAAACTTAGCAATAATTTGACATCCCGGACCCAACAAAAGTGGTTTCGTCAAATTCCGAGGTCGTATGCAAAATCTCAATTTTCAAGGGCTATATATACTATATAGCGATCTTTCTGAAAATTCATTTGGCCATAACTTTTGATTTCCGTTATGAAATTTCGATTTTTCAGATTCGTTAGAAAGGTATTGATAAACAGATTTAAATATTTTCAGTTTCGTTCAAATCTGTTATATTTTCCACCCGGTACAGTTAGACTAAGTTTGTATTCAAAATTTCAAACTGCCATATTATACACAATTCTATATTTTATTGAAATATGCTATTTCAATCATTCAAATTTCCTGGTAATAACCTAATTAAAAAATTTTAAACTGGTTCACATTTTCCGGGTTATTACAATCTCCCCCACTTAAAACTTTTCGTCCTCGAAAAGGAAATAACAGTTAAGCAGGAAATAAAATGTAAATGCAAAGTATTGTAAAGGTACCTTGCACCGGAGTTAGTCAGAGATGTCCACTCTGCATTTGGGATAGGCTTGTTTAATGCTTTCCTCAGTCTCCCAAGTACAGTCTCTAGGATCACCACTCCACTGCACTTTGACTAAATGAATCTTTTTCCTCCTTAGCTCTCTAGTTTCTTTGCCAACTATCTTTAATGGATCCCTCTTGAGTGCTAATTCTGGAGTTATGTCAATATCCTGTTGCGCTGCTTCTTCCACAACAAGATCTGGATCATGAACATGTTTTCTGAGCTGAGATACGTGGAACACATCATGTACACCAGGAAACCAATCAGGTAATGAAACCCTATATGCAAGAGTTCCAATCCGTTCAAGTATAGGAAAGGGACCAATAAATCTCGGTGCCAACTTCCCAGTCTTGCCAAATCTGATTACTCCTCGCATTGGAGAAACTCTTAAATAAACATAATCGCCAACGACAAACGATATATCCCTTCTTCTCGCATCTGCATAACTTTTCTGTCGGCTCTGTGCGGTTTTCAATCGCTTCTTAATGAAATCGACTTTATCCGATGCTTCTTGAATCATATCGGGCCCTAACACAAGTCTGTTGCCAGGTTCTACCCAACATGCGGGAGATCTGCACGGTCTACCGTATAATGCTTCGAATGGAGACATTCCCAAACTTGCTTGATAGCTATTGTTGTAAGAGAATTCTGCTAAATGTAAATGATCTTCCCATGAGCCTCCAAAATCGATAACGCAAGCCCGCAATAGATCTTCTAAAATTCTATTCACCCGCTCAGTTTGACCGTCTGTCTGAGGGTGATAAGCGGTGCTTAGGTTTAATTTGGTTCCCAATTCTGCCTGGAAGGCTTCCCAGAATTTGCTAGTAAATAGGGGATCTCTATCGCTGACTATATTGAGTGGCACTCCATGTAGTTTAACTATTTCTCTGAAGTAAATCTGTGCCAGACTTTGAGCCGTTCTGTTGGATCGGACAGGTATGAAATGGGCAGTCTTCGTGAAGCGATCTACGATTACCCATATACTGTCGTTTCCTTTTCTAGTTCGCGGCAGGCCATCGATGAAATCCATCGAGATTTGTTCCCACTTCCATCCTGGAATTTCTAAGGGTTGTAATAATCCAGCCAATTTCTGCTGATCACTCTTAACTAGCTGACAAGTGGGGCATCTGCTAACATATAATGAGATGTCTCTTTTCATAGCTCTCCACCAGAATGTGCGTTTGATATCGTTATACATTTTGCTCACACCGGGATGGATACTTAATTTAGATTTGTGGCACTCATCAAGTATTTCTCTCCTGAGCTCGGGAAGGTTTGGGATGCAGATTCTACCCTTTAATCTTAGAACCCCTTTGTCATCGAGTCTAAAACTTGTGGATTCACCTCCTTTGATTCTTTGACTGATTCTTTGAATAAATTCATCATCTTTCTGAAGAGTCGAGATCCTGTTTATTAATGAAGACGTGATGACAAAACTGGCGATGATTTCATTCTTCCTGCTGAGCGCATCTGCCACAACATTGGCTTTCCCTGGAGTGTATATAATTTCAAAGTCGTATGCTGCAAGGAATTCTAACCAACGCTGTTGCCTCAGGTTTAAATCTTTCTGAGTGAAAAGATATTTCAAGGATTGATGATCGGTGTATAGTTCGAATTTCTCGCCCAGTAAATAATGCCTCCATATTCTTAAAGCGAACACGATAGCTAATAACTCAAGATCATGAGTAGCATAGTTTCTTTCATGCGGCTTTAGTTAACGGCTGGCATAAGTGATCACTTGGCCCCTTTGCATTAACACTGCGCCTAGCCCTCTAATAGAAGCATCTGTCCATACAGTCAAGTCTTGGTTACCTTCTATTATTGTCAATACCGGAGCAGTTGTCAACTTCAGTTTCAGCTCTTGGAAAGCTTCTTCACATTCGGGAGTCCATTTGAATTTCTCATGCTTCTTTGTAAGCTTTGTCAATACTCCTGATATCTTTGAAAAATCCTGAACGAATTTCCGATAGTAACTAGCTAATCCAAGGAAACTTTGAACTTCTGTTGGAGTAGTGGGTTGTTTCCAGTTTTGAATCGCTGTAATTTTGCTTGGATCTACAGCAATTCCTTCTTTTGATACGACATGGCCTAGGAATTTGACTTCATTCTGCCAGAAGACACACTTAGAAAATTTAGCTTTTAAGACGTTTCTCCTCAGAATTTTCAACACTTGTTCTAAATGTTTTGCATGCTCATCTTCCGACTTAGAGTAGATTAGAATGTCATCGATGAAGACTAGAACAAATTTATTCAATACACCACGGAACACCCTGTTCATAAGATCAACGAAGTATGCCGGAGCATTGCACAAGCCGAACGGCATTACTAACCATTCGTAAAATAAATCTGGACCCCTGAAGGCTGTCAAAGGAACACAGTCTTCGGCTATGCGCAATTGGTGGAAACCTGTAGCTAGGTCCATTCTGGAGAATACTGTTGCTCCATTTAATTGATCTAACAGATCGTCTATTCGGGGCAAAGGATATTTGTTCTTTAGTGTTTGTTTATTGAGATCTCGGTAATCAACGCAAAGTCTTAGAGTACCGTCTGATTTCGGGACAAATACTACTGCGGCTCCCCACGCTGAAAAGCTTGGTCTGATTAGACCTTTCCAAAGTAATTCTCGGGTTTGACTACTTAGCTCTTCCTTTTCTTTCGGGGCCATTCTTCTTATTGGATGTACTACTGGTCGGGCATTCGGAATTAGATCAATTCTAAATTCAATTTCTCTTTGCGGTGGTAAGTTTTCTACTTCTTCAAACACATCCGCATAGTTTTTAACGACCGGTATCTTTTCTATTGAGAGGGGAGTAACTTCTAAAGAAGACCAAAATTCCGTTCTATTTATTTCTGAGCCATGACATGGTATATATATAGGTCCAAGTTTCGTTTCGACTTTAACGATTCTTTCGGAACATCTAACTTCGGCCTTATATTTTGTCAACCAATCGAGTCCCAGTATAACATCAAATTCGGAAAGGTCCATAACAATCGAATCAAAGGAGAACTTATAGCAAGAATAAGCGATAGGCACCCTACTGTATGAACTGAGACCAACTGAACCTCCTATCGGGTTTCGTACTTTGATTGGTTCCTTAAGTTTTCTTCGGTTCAATTTTAGTTTGTTAACAAGGATACCAGATATGAAGCTACGTGATGCACCAGTATCAAAAAGTACAGAAACAGGAATATTTTTAATAGTAAGGGTACCTCCCAAGACATCGGGTTTACCTGATCCATCGGTGGTAGCTGGCGGGGTATTCCCGTCATAGACATGGGCCACTTGTGCGCTCTTCTTCAAAGGACAATTCCTGCTGTAGTGCCCCTTCTTGTGGCAGTTGTAGCATTCGGCAGAGTCATTGGCCTTTGGCTTCTTTGGGGCCTTGCATACATTAAAGAAATGACCGGGCTTCCCGCAATTGTAGCAGCTTCCTCTCGGGATCTTTGCGGGTTTTTGAGTAGCGGCCGCGGTAATGCTAGATTCGGGTTGGTCTGTTGAAGCCTTGCGCTTATTCCCTGCTTGGCTTTTAGCGCGGTCTTGGCTAGCATGTCTCTCATCCATGTCTTCGTAGTTGCAAGCCATCTCTACGAGTTCTGTAAAAGAGAGTTTGATGTTGCTCATAGCTCTATCATGGTATTTGCGCTTCAGCCCAAATATGAATCTCTTATTCTTCGCTTTGTCGGTCAAAACCAGCTTTGGAGCATAGCGCGATAGCTGAGTGAACTTATTCAGATAGTCTTGAATAGAGAGGTCTCCCTGCTGGAGATTAGCAAATTGCTCCCGCATCCTCTCTAGAGCTTGTTCCGGTACAAACTTCTCATTGAATAAAGTCCTGAACTGCTCCCAAGTCCGGATAGTACCAGCTGCATCCCCAGAGGTAATGGCATCCCACCACAGCTCTGCCTCTTCCTGAAGGAGCCAAATGCCAAGTCGGGCTTTGTTGTTAGTTCCCATACCCATACCCTCGAAGATTTTCTCATAGGTTTTCAGCCAAGCGATAGCTTCGGTCACTGTGCCAGTGCCAGTAAAAGGTTTCCCTCCAAGATTTCTGTACCTCTTTGCTACTTTGTCGAGCTCAAAGTCTTCTGGTGCTGGTGGCGGAATAATAGGGATTTCCACAACTACGGGGATATTCCCCTGTCCTCCTGCTGCATCTCCTCGGCCTCCACGGCCTCCTCTAGCTGCTGCTCCACGTGTAGCCATCTAAGAGTACTGTATATGCAAGAAAAGAGTCAAGCTCACAGATTTGATAATTTTCATAAATGATAAAGCAAGGGAATACAAGGAAAGATAATGATGATGTACTGATCAAATTGTTTTGCTAATCTGCTTAGCTCATTCTAGGACATTGCTAATCCTATCTCTAATGAGCTACTCGTATTAGAACACTACTGATTCTATTCTGACGAGGTGTTTAATGTGATAGATCCCGAAACTAAGGTTAACCAAAGCTCTGATACCAACTGTGACGATCCCAAAATCCGAGGGGCGGTATTAAGGATAATCATTAGGAAATAACACATTAATCATCATAGCAGAGTACAGATAATAGCAGAAACAATAAATAAAATAATTTTACATGGATATGACAGCGGAATCACAACATGTAGGAATATCAGAATAGCATAACGTGGGATATAAATAGTAAAAAAAGGGGGAAGTGATCAGTCATCATCGCCAGAGGCGGAATACATACATGCAGTGACATAATATGAGTATCAGTCTACATCGCCGAAGGCGGAATACATATACATATAGTGAGAAATACGGAAAGTAAATCAGTCTGCATCGCCAGTGGCGGAATCATAATATAAATACAGTAAGGGCGGAAAATATCTAAGTCATCTCTATGAAGTCAGCCTCGCCATGAGCCAAAAGTGCACGCTATGCAGCTGTGCAGAACCAAAAACCACCTGTCACCTGTGTACTAGGCTGCCCGTGTGAAAATAAGGGCACCCGCGTTTGCAAAGTGAGACAAACAACGAGTCAGTCATGGGGACTGGTATGAGGAATCTATTTAACAGTTAAACAACAGTAATAGCAAATCATAGGACCACGCCACTTTCGCGGAACGGGTTTACTCCAGTGATTGCTGGTGCATTTAAAACAAGGTAAATTCTTTTAAAACAACGCAATGCTTTTAGAAAGAATGAAGCCATTATAAGACTCAAATCCCATCACACAATGCAACGCAAGCCGGAGGATAGAGTTTTACCTTATAAGGGCCAAATATGCTTGATACGTATAAAGCAAAATCATTTGATATTATTACTAGTGCATATATGTTTCAAACAACGCATAGCATCATAAATATCAATCATAGGCGGCATAGCTACCATCTACTATGTCTCCATACTAGTTCTACAATCAAATCCATTATCTCATATTGGAAATTGGATTTCCGTCATGAGTCGAGGCAAGGGGCAAGCTCCTCTCCGCTTCGAGACACTCTAGCAAATGCCTCGGGACTACACAGTCTGGGTAACCCCTGGATGCTTCAGGGCCGGTCCTCACTTACGTTAGAGGAATGGCAATTCCTGAACACACGTTTCCCGGTCCTTACAGACCTATAATCGAGGCGCCTCGCATTCCAACAACCACAAAGGTGAAAAGTAGATAAATATGTCAGGGCTGGTAAGTCACTGACACCACCATAGCTAGAAAGAAACGTCGTGCTCTCCCTGTAGTCCGTATCCCGTTTTTAACTCATACCGGGGTGTGAGGTTCGCGAGTTTACGAAATACACAAGGCTAGGCCACGTAGGCCTTGCTTTGATCATCATCACCAAGACTTTGCTTTGCAACAGAAGCCTTGATTACAGCATCTTGGCATGCCACATAGGCAGTCCACTCCATACGATTGATTTCCATCGATATATAACCTCTAAGCTCGTACGTCTCAGAGAAGGGCGTTAAGCAAAAGAATAAATTCTCCGCCGCCAAACAGATATATATTTAACAGAGATCAATCAGTATAGAACAAAATCCAATGTCAGACACACAGTCCATTTACAAGTCCGTCCTGGGTCTGAACGAAACCGGAGGCGTCAAATTCCTCGTATATCCGTCCAATCAACACATACGTTCAGACGGCTACTACTTCCGTCCCCTTCCGGTAGCAACTCCGGTTAGGAACCTCAGTAGCGCCCATCCAACCGATACGAAGATCGTCGGTCTTGAATCGTCTATGCATTTTCCAATTCGAATCGCTCGCTGAACTATTTGGAATAAGGGTTAGCTCGGCCTTTTCAAATAATTCACGTCATTAGAATTTAAATCGATTCTGTATGTGGTTATATCATTCGACATCCATCTTTAAGTTATTTAGTGTTATTTTCATGTCATACACATACAACCATCAAATATCAAACAATTCAAGCATAATTCGTTTATTTGCAACCTGTGTTGCTTACAATATTTTATAGCGATTTTTCGCCATTTTTATTTATTTAAAAATGGCCATATTTAATTAAACGACGTTTCAGGTCGTGCCGTGGCACTGGCGCTGTTTTTCTCCTAATTTGTTTTACACATATCGGAAAATCTAACCGTTGGATTTCTACAAAGTCTATATCAGTGGGAAGATATTCCCAAAACGAACCCAACGGTTCCAGTTTCGTGAGAATCCGACGGTCGGATCTTCCACACTAGTCGTTTGAAGTTACGGTTTCAAAATTCGAACTGCAGCGTCGTTATTCGATTAAATTTAATTATATTTATATTTATATATAAATATAAACGATTCTGGCGCTGTTTTTCTTCAAATTTGAATTAAACATTCCGGACAATCCAACCATTGGATATTTTTCAAGGTTGGTGCCGTTGGAAAGATATTTCCAAGGCGAACCCAGCGGTTGCGGTTTCGGGAAAATCCGATGGTCGGATTTCTCGTACTAATCGTTTCAAATTACGATTCCGAAATGCGAACTGCACGGCCTCTATTCCTTTTAATTATATTTATATTTATATATATAAATATAGTTCATTCCATAGTTTCAACTATAGTTCATTTTATATTTTCAACTTCGTTTTCACTTCAAATATTTCACTAACGCCTTAATATTTCGAAAAATTTCGCCATAACCTCCTTTGTACGGGGAGGGGTTTGGAAATTTATTGGGCCGTATTAGGTACCCAATAAATCCTAAAAAGCATTCGCATATTTTTAGTGATATATTTTGGTGTTTACGGGGGAGCATGTACTGATAATCACTCCAGAGAATAAATTCCCGTCACCCCGTTTCCGTGTGGAAATAAATAGTCCATGTGCCGTATCTAATAACTGGAGCGACGTGATTATTGTCAACTCTAGACCCGTGTGGGGTTTTTATTAATCTGGCAATTTATCGTTATAATTTATATAGTCCATATCAGTCATCAGTTCAACCTGTATTATATAGTCATCGCCATACAAGCCTCTTGCTTGTATGGTAGATCTTCCACCTCGTCACACAAGCTCCAATTGCTTATGTGGAATATGATGAAGTATGCCTATCATCAAGAAGTATGCCATGTAGTGTAGTTCAAAATTAATTGTTACTATCCTATGGCTTTGTTTATTATTTCACACAGAAAAACCAGCACTCCGCATCCAATGACATTCACAGGAGTTGATATATAAATAAAATTGCGCAGCCAACTCATCAAGGTTTACCTGTTTGTCGGGCACGCAAATAATTCCTTTACTCTACAGCTAATCCATTTTTCCTGTTCAACACATGTATATATATGCAAAACAAAGCTAATAATAATATTTCTAGCAAACTATTATTTATTTCAACACGTGTGTATTTTTAACTAAGCGTATACATGATAAAAGGAATATTTTTATCATCAAAAATATTTATTCGACACATGTGTATTTTTATCTAAGCGTATACATGATAAAAGGAATATTTTTATCATCAAAAATATTTATTCGACACATGTGTATTTTTAACTCTTCATATTCACTATAAAAATATAGTTTTCATTGTCTATTCATTTTATTTTTAAAAGACGATAACATTCAACACATGAACTTCAACTCAACGAATGAATTGCAACTCAACACATGAATATTCGATATCGTTTGTATATATATAAAAATGTGATTTTTATTGCTAAAGCCATTTGTTTAAATTCAAATAATATTCAACACATGAATTTCAACTCAACGAATGAATTGCAACTCAACACATGAATATTCGATATCGTTTGTATATATATAAAAAAATGTGATTTTTATTGCTAAAGCCATTTGTTTAAATTCAAATAATATTCAACACATGAATTTCAACTCAACGAATGAATTGCAACTCAACACATGAATATTCGATATCGTTTGTATATATATAAAAATGTGATTTTTATTGCTAAAGCCATTTGTTTAAATTCAAATAATATTCAACACATGAATTTCAACTCAACGAATGAATTGCAACTCAACACATGAATATTCGATAACGTTTGTATATATAAAAATGTGATTTTTATTGCTAAAGCCATTTGTTTAAATTCAAATAATATTCAACACATGAATTTCAACTCAACGAATGAATTGCAACTCAACACATGAATATTCGATAACGTTTGTATATATAAAAATGTGATTTTTATTGCTAAAGCCATTTGTTTAAATTCAAATAATATTCAACACATGAATTTCAACTCAACGAATGAATTGCAACTCAACACATGAATATTCGATATCGTTTGTATATATATAAAAAAATGTGATTTTTATTGCTAAAGCCATTTGTTTAAATTCAAATAATATTCAACACCTGAATTTCAACTCAACGAATGAATTGCAACTCAACACATGAATATTCGATATCGTTTGTATATATATAAAAATGTGATTTTTATTGCTAAAGCCATTTGTTTAAATTCAAATAATATTCAACACATGAATTTCAACTCAACGAATGAATTGCAACTCAACACATGAATATTCGATAACGTTTGTATATATAAAAATGTGATTTTTATTGCTAAAGCCATTTGTTTAAATTCAAATAATATTCAACACATGAATTTCAACTCAACGAATGAATTGCAACTCAACACATGAATATTCGATAACGTTTGTATATATAAAAATGTGATTTTTATTGCTAAAGCCATTTGTTTAAATTCAAATAATATTCAACACATGAATTTCAACTCAACGAATGAATTGCAACTCAACACATGAATATTCGATATCGTTTGTATATATAAAAATGTGATTTTTATTGCTAAAGCCATTTGTTTAAATTCAAATAATATTCAACACATGAATTTCAACTCAACGAATGAATTGCAACTCAACACATGAATATTCGATAACGTTTGTATATATAAAAATGTGATTTTTATTGCTAAAGCCATTTGTTTAAATTCAAATAATATTCAACACATGAATTTCAACTCAACGAATGAATTGCAACTCAACACATGAATATTCGATATAGCATATGTAAATAATTTCAATGAAGGAAAATTACTCTAACACATAAATATTTCAGAAAATTTCGGCAGCATAACGGCAGGGTAGTTAAAACCGGGACCGTCCCTAGTACGGCTCCTCGCTCTACCTTAAAACCTCGCGGTTTTTAACAATGGGGATCATGTATCTAGTTCGCACGCAGGCGGCATGTTTTATTTTCAATTCCACAATCCTATTCTATTTTGTTTCAACCAAAATATCAACCACAAACAATTATTTCCAACCATTCGTCATACCATATAACATCACGTCAAACACAAGCAATAAATATCGTCCATGGTTTGTGGACGAGGGGAGTATATATATATATATAGTATAATAATTCACTTGCATTTCATCACAATTCAAAGCATATATGTTTCAAACAACGCTTGTATAATTTATACATCGCTAATATAACTTATACAACACATGTACATGAGGTATACAATGCGTATATAATTTACACTTCGCTTGTATAATTTATACAACGCGATTACATTCACACAAATAGTTTAGATTCCTCACATTGGTTCTTGCGGTGCTAAAAATCGAAGGAAGGTCAGAAAAATCCGCGGCTTCTTCTAAAATGTAGAGAGCCTCCTTGCGGTCATGGTGTCTCCTGTTTCATCGAATTTCGTTGAAGAACGAAAAAGATATTATTTTTCAAAGTTTTGCAACGCTTTAAAGTGTTAAAACAGTTTAAAATTAAATACCCCGTTAGTTTCCAAACCTGTTCAATTCTAGGTTTTGATTTTTCTTTTGATTCGTAGCTCTATAGGACGATCAGGCTGTTGGACGTCGTCGAGGGAGGAAAGAGCTCTCCGGCGGTGGTTGTCTGAAGTGGTGCGACGGCGAATCCAAGCAGCGGTGGCTCCAGGAAGGCGGCGACTTTGAAGCGCTCGAACTCGTCGACGGCGGCTCTGTTGGTGGCGAGGCTAGGTCGGATGTGGAGAGGGGAGTACGGCGAGCAAAAGCCTCAACAGTGGTCGGCGGCGAAACCGCCTGTGGCGATCGGAAAAAGGGGGGGAAGCGAGGAGCTACGGGAGTCGCTCGTCTCGTCTGGCGACTTAGGGTTTTAGGTTTTTTTTTTTAATTTTTTTTAAAGAAAATTTCCTATTGGTCGATATTTATTGAAAATGTTTAAATAGTGTTTTGGCAAACGGACTCCTTTTTAAACCCAACGACTGTCGCCCCTAGCTAAATACCCCCATTCCGGACACAATGGGATATGTTTCGTTGGCCATTTCGACTGTTACAGTCAGTTATTTTTCAATTTAAAATATAAAACATTCGATATTTAATTTAAACGTACATTTCAATTTGCCAGGGCCACAAACTGAATCGAAAAATTCCAAAAAAATAAATCTAGCTTTGTTTTGACGATACGGTCCTAACAAAACCAGTTTCGTCGAATTCTGAGCTCGTTTGAAAAGCGGCCATTTTTAGGTCGACCCTTTTTAACAGAATTTGACCAAACACGTTATCTTTTGCCCCGCTCACATACTAGCTTCAAAAATTATGAAATTTGAAACTTAGTAATAATTTGACATCCCGGACCCAACAAAAGTGGTTTCGTCAAATTCTGAGGTCGTATGCAAAATCTCAATTTTCAAGGGCTATATATACTATATAGCGACCTTTCTGAAAATTCATTTGGCCATAACTTTTGATTTCCGTTATGAAATTTCGATTTTTCAGATTCGTTAGAAAGGTATTGATAAACAGATTTAAATATTTTCAGTTTCATTAAAATCTGTTATATTTTCCACCCGGTACAGTCAGACTAAGTTTGTATTCAAAATTTCAAACTGCCATATTATACACAATTCTATATTTTATTGAAATATGCTATTTCAATCATTCAAATTTCCTGGTAATAACCTACTTAAAAAATTTTAAACTGGTTCACATTTTCCGGGTTATTACAAAAAATATCCATATGTAAATCAAAGTGAATTTAATATCGTTTGTGCCGAATTTTCAACAATGATTAACACATTCACTACCTAAATTTTCGCTAGAATATGAAACATTTAGCTCTTTCCAATCTTCTTTTTCAACTATCTAATCCCACTTTGAATTAGAGTAATATGAAATAATATTATCATGTAGCTGGGAAAAGGATTTAATATCTAATTGTTCAATTTAAGAATTTAAAATTATTAGAAACGAAAAGTTACTAAACTAAGAACGTCCTATAGTTGATGTTAATGTATGTTGTTTTGCATTGTTGTATCAAATGATTTAAGTATACATTGTGCCCTTTTGAAATTATTTGAGCATAATTTTATTTAAGGTTTGTTATTTGTTTTTTAGAAAAGATGATGCAAAAATAATATAATCGTAAAGCGTATGTTTCACCCTCATGTAACCATAAAAGCTATAAAATAAATAGTTGAAATATTTTGTGAACCTCGTGAGTGTAGCGTGGGTACTCACTAGTTTTTTATAAGTTCTAAATGTGACATTTACCTTAGAAAAATAATATATTTGGATCTATAAATTGATTAGATAATTGTAATTAACATAGCTTTACTTAGTTAAATAACAACAAATTTAATATATACTTTGTTGATGAAAATAACACCATTTCATTTCAATCAGATTCAAAAAGCATAAACAACACAAAAGTATGATATTGTTGAATTTAAGATGCCAAAAAGGTCCCACCGAGATTTGAATTCGTGTTACTGGATTTAGAGTCCAATGTCCTAACCACTAGACTATGGGACCATATGTTTAAAAAACACATATTGGAAGTATAACAAATATATTTGTAAAGAAGTGTGATGTTAGAGAATATGCATATTCAATAAACGTATGTTGGAAGATTTACGAAAATGACAATCAGATACAATAATTATAATCATCCATAATTATGTGCTTTCTCTCAATTTCATTTAAACTCAAATTTGAAAAGGAATATATTTATTATAATTTAATCTCATAGTGCACATGAAAACATGTGTACTTATTCTAACATGGTACATATTTTACGTTGATTGGCATTGGAATTTTTTAAGCATATCATTATCCATAAGTTAATCAGAGTGAATTTAATATTGTTTGTAACAACCCGCATTTTACGTATTGGAGGTACATAAAATAGTGTTATTTAATTCCCTGAGGGTTGGATCATTCTCATAATTCGATATGTTGTTTATGGGGATGTGAGACATGTCCATACTATTTACCAAATTTATTTGTGACCATTTTTCTCCTTTTAGTTTTGAACAGGGAATTTTTTTTTGACTAGATCAAATCAGGTGCTGAGATCAATTTCATAAGAAAGGAATTGGTGCTGCCAATTCCATAGAGTGGCCACATTAAAGATTTGGTTCAGTGGTTTGGGAGGAATCGCTGCTTTAGTGCTGCATATTTTTATATTCTGGTTTTCAGCCATTGATGGGCTGATTGAGGAGGCCTATTAATGGGCTTATGGGATGCTATAAATAGGGGGTTAGAGTCATGGAGAATAGCTTACTTTCTTCATTCTTTCATTTGGTTGAGGTCGTGATCCTCCTTGCTCAATCAAATACATGTTTCCACCATTAAAATTCTAGACCTACAAATGAGACTAGAAGATCCACATCGTTTAAGCTCGATCTACGTCAAGTGAAGAGAGATCACATCAAATCAAGAGGTTTGAAGCATGTTCTTTGCTGTTCGGATTGAGAATTTAGCAATTTCAAGTTAATTCGAAGAATTGGTGGGTGATATTCATCTCTCACACAAATTTAATCAAGTATATGGATTGTTTGATCTTATTTTCATCATTTTAAGGTTTTTTCACCTTTATCCACGTCATGGTAAGTATATTTTTATATGAATCACTATAGGGTCTAGTCTAGCAACTTAAAACTGGTAATTTTTATATTAATTCATATGTTTATGCAAGTTAGATCCATTTTTTTTGTTTATTCATTCATGTATCATGATTTTGGTGAATTTTATATGATTATCGATGAATAATTTTCATTTTGATGTTTATATCAATTTCATAAAGCGATTATGGTTGAATAGGATGATTTGGATGAATTGGTCGCATCGATATTGTCGTTTGGTGATGGTTTGGTCAAGATTGGAGACATTTTTGATCAGATCAGGAGTCGGGTCATTTTTTCTTAGGTCAGGCCATTTTTCTTGTTCCCCAAGAAATGGGTAGTTGGATGGACTGGGCAGTTTGATGTACCAGGCAAAATTTTTGTAGCATAGATCATTCTGGTTTAGATCGCTGGGGTTAGGTTGTTCGGTCCTGAATGGTTCAAGCAGAGGCAAGGTCGGTTGGCTTTGGGCAAAGTCAGGTCGGATGTCTTTGACAAGGATAGGTCATTGGTGATTCATGAAATTAGACTGTTGGCGCTTTGAAAGGGTTAGGTCGTTGTCCGACCTGGGGAGTTAGGTCTTGTAACAGATGGAGTGACTCAAGGGGAGTTAGGTCATTGATTACAGGTCGGTTGCGATATGAGGTGGGAATGACCTGACTAAATTAGACCATAATTTGATGTTATTTTGGTTTGGTGATGAATGCGACTTTGAAGTATATTCAAGTAGGAATGTTCGATGTGTTGTGAAGTGTTTGCTGATTGTCGTAATTCAACGAATGTGAAAACGACTCAGGGTTGTGGGCTCGTGGGTAATGGATGCTCGAGAAGGAGTTTGAGCTTATTAACAGTCATCGGGTTGGACAAATAGAGATATCGAAGGCTGAGGGATTATCATTGTCGTAAGTTTTAGCGGACTCAAAGTAAGGGTATAATAGGGATGCCTAAAATATTAGAAGTGACTGGTGAGCACCTTGGGCAGCTCGACGGGCCTAGATATGTTTCTTTATATGACGTTTGGAATTTTGCTAGAACTGGGGTTTACCATTTTCCCTTGATAGTTGAAGACACGGTGTTTATCCGATCATACGATTAACGATGGTTTCAAAGTAGGATTGGCGGTAGTTGCCATAATCATGAGTGATGTCTATTTTGCTTATATCGTCTTGTGGACATTATTAGATGTCAAAGGAGATATCTCTTAGGTGCTTGTTTGATGTTGGTTTAGGCCTTCGGGGCTTGTGCTTGGGAGATGTAAAAATCGATTAGGATGGTCTATGCTTGATAACTGTTTGCTATGAATGTACTGTTGTTTCTTAATCCTTGTTTGTAAAGGCTATCACTGTCGGATGTAAGGAAAGGTTTGGGTTCTTCTTTGGTGTTTGGTAGATTGGTTGGTTAATCTACCTGTTCTCGTATGCTTCGTTGATGATGTTAGATAGTTGTTTTATTGCTCATTAAGACAATTGTCTGACTCAAGGTTTTATGTTTTTTTTATTACCTCGGGTTGTTCATCTGGTTTTGAATGGGTAGACTGAGTAGCAGGTTACAAATGATTGATCTCAATGAGGATGAAGTTTTTGTGCGGTGACGAGTAGGAGGTTGGCGTATTACTTTACTACAATCTAGTATTTGTTGTTCCAAGTTAGACTCTGAGTGTTATAGTGAGGCGAAATTGTACACACACATGTGTCATAATCCAAAGATGTATGGATATTCTTTCAAGTTGTTAAGAAATTTCAAGTTGCAGTGCATTGTTCCTCCTATTTAGTGTAGGAGTTACGGGCGGTCGTGGCATCTTTTGTGTAGAATTTTTAACTAGAATAAACAGACTTACTGCTTAAATTTTGGCTAGAATATGATACATTTAGCTCTAGCAAATCATTATTTTCAACTATCTAAGTTAATTTCAATTTGATTAGAGTAATATGAAATAATATTATCATGTAGTTGAAAAAAGGATTTAATATTAAATCATTCAATTTAAGATGTTGGAATTATAAGAAATGAAAAGTTATGAACCTAAGAATGTCCTATAGTTGGCGTTAATGTCTGTTGTATTGCGTTGTTTTATCAAATGATTTAGTTTTACATTGGGCCCTTTTGAAATTATTTTAGCATATTTTTTATTTAAGGTTTGTTAGTTGTTTTTTATAAAAGCTGATGCAAAAATACTATAATCTTAAAGCATATGTTTCGCCCACATGTAACCACAAAAGCTCTATAATAATAAGTTGAAATATTTTGTGAACCCCGTGTTTGTAGCGCGGGTACTCACTAGTTAGTATAAATTGTAAATGTGACATTTACCTTAGAAAACTAATATATTTGGATCTATAAATTGATTAGATAATTGTAATTAACATAGCATTACTTAGTTAAATAACAACAAAATTAGTACGTACTTTGTTGATGAAAATAACACCATTTGATTTCAATTAGATTCAAAAAGCATAAACAACATAAAAATATGATATTGCAGATTAAAAGAGTCTAAAAAGTTCCCACCGAGATTTGGAATCGGGTTACTAGATTCAGAGTCCAATGTCCTAACCACTATTAGACCATGGGACCATATGTTTAAAAAACATATTGGTAGTATAACAAATATATTTGTAAAGAAGTATGATGTTAGAGAATATGCATATTCAAAACATATGTCGGAAGGTTATTGAAATGACAATCAGGTATAATAATTATAACCAACCAAAATTATGTGCTTTTTCTCTATTTCGTATAAACTCAAATTTAAAAAGAAATATATTTATTATAATTTATCTCATAGTGGACATGAAAGCCTGTGTACTTATTCTAACATGGTACATATTTTAAGTTGAATAGCATTGGAATTTTGTAAGCATATCTATATCCATGTGTAAATCGAAGTGAATTTAATATCGTTTGTGCCGAATTTTTAACTACGATAAAAAGATTCACTACCTAAATTTTAGCTAGAATATGATACATTTAGCTCTTGCCGATCATCTTTTTCAACTATCTAAGTTAATTCCACGTTGAATTAGAGTAATATGAAATAATATTGTCATGTAGTTGAGAAAAGGATTTAATATCTAATCGTTCAATCTAAGAATTTGGCATTAATAGAATTGAAAAGTTACGAAACTAATAATGGCCTATAGTTGTTGTTAATGCATGTTGTATTGCATTGTTGTATCCAATGATTGAATTCTACATTGTACCGTTTTGAAATTATTTGAGCACATTTTTTATTTAAGGTTTTTTATTTGTTTTCTAGAAAAGCTGATGCAAAAATACTATAATCATAAAGCACAAATTTCACCCTCATGTAACCACAAAAGCTCTAAAATTATAAGCTGAAATATTTTGTGAACCCCGTGTGTAGCGCGGGTACTTACTAGTTTTGTATAAATTGTAAATGTGACATTTACCTTAGAAAAATAATATATTTGGTCTATAAATTGATTAGATAATTGCAATTAACATAACTTTACTTTGTTAAATAACAACAAACTTAATATATACTTTGTTGATGAAAATAACACCATTTGATTTCAGTCAGATTCAAAAAGCATAAACAACATAAAAATACGATATTGTTTGTTAAAAGGTGCTAAAAATGTCCCACCGACATTTGAACTCGGTTTACTGGATTCAGAGTCCAATGTCCTAACCACTAGACCATGAGACCATATGTTTAAAAAACATATATTGGTAGTATAACAAATATATTTGTAAAGAAGTGTGATGTTAGAGAATATGCATATTCAATAAACATATGTTGGAAGATTTTTGAAATGACAATCAGATATAATAATTATAATCAACCATAGTTATGTAATTTTTCTCTATTTCGTTTAAATTCAAATTTATAAAGAAATATGATTATTATATTTTAATCTCATTGTGCACATGAAAACATGTGTACTTATTCTAACATGGTACATATTTTACGTTGATTAGCATTAGAATTTTGTAAGCATGTCAATATCCATATGTAAATCAAAGTGGAATCAATTTTGTTTGTAACAGCCCGCATTTTACATATCGGAGGTTCATAAAATATTTCTATTTAATTCCCTGAGGGTTGGATCATTCTCATATTTTGATATGTTGTTTATGGGGATGTGAGACGTATCCATAATTTTTACCAATTTTATTCGAGACCATTTTTCCCTATCAGTTTTGAACCGGGCATAACTTTTGACTGGTATCGAATCAGATGCTAAGATCGATTTTGTTGGAAAGGAAATGTTGTTGCCAATTCCATAGAGTGCTCACATTAAAGATTTGGATCAGCGGTTTGGGAGCAATCGTTGTTTTAGTGCTACACATTTTTATGTTCCTGTTTTCAGCCATTGGCGGGCTGATTTATGGAGTCCATTAGTGGGCTAATGGAGGGCGATATTTAGGGGGTTAGAGACATGGAGAGTAGTTTACTTTCTTCATTCTCTCATTTGGTTGAGCTCGTGATCCTCCTTGCTCAATCAAATACAACTTTCGACTATTAAAATTCTATATCTACATAAGAGAATCGAAGATCTACATCTTTTGAAGTTAGATCTATGTCAAGTAAAGAGAGATCGCATCAAATCAATTTGTTTGAAGCTTATTCTTCATTGTTCAGATTGAGAATTTAACGATTTCTAGTTAATTCAAAGAATTTTTGGGTGATAATTATCTCTCGCAGGAATTCAATCAAGTATATGGATTGTTTGATCCTATTTTCATCATTTTAAGTTGTTTTCAACTACATCTACATCTACATCATGGTAAGTATACTTTTATATGAATCACCATGGGGTCTAATCTTGCAACTTAAAATCGGTAATCCTTATGTTAATTCATATCTTTATGCAAGTTAGATACATTGTTTTGTTTATTCATTCAGGTATCATGATTTTGGTGAATTTCATATGATTATCGATGAACAATTGTCATTTGATGAATTTATATGATTATCGGGTATAGATCGCTGGCTTTAGGTCATTGGCCCTGGATGTTTCAAGTAGAGGTTGGGTCAGTTGGCTTTGGGCAAAGTCAGGTTGATTGGCTTTGATAAGGACATGTCGTTGGTGCTTCAAGAAATCAGATCGTTGGTGCTTTGAAAGGGTTAAGTCGTTAGGTCGTTGTTCGACACGGGGAGTCAGGACCTGGAATGGATGGATTGGCTTAGGGGAATTAGGTCGTTGGTTACAGGTCGGTTGCTACCTGAGGTGGGAACCACCTGACTAAGTTAGACCATAGTTTGATGTTATTTTGGTTTGGTGATGAATGTGACTTCGAAGTGTATTCAAGTAGGAATGTTTGAAGTGTTGTGATGTGTTTATTGATCATCGCAATGCAACGAATGTGAAGATGACTCAAGGGGGTGAGCTCATTGATAATGGTTGCTCGAGAAAGGGCTTGAGCTTATGAACGGTCAGCGGGTTGGATGGCTAGAGATATCGAAGGCTGAGGGATTATTGTTGTCATAAGTTTTAGCGGACTCAAAGCAGGGGTATAGTAGGGACGCATGAAATATTTGAAGTGGCTGGTCGAGTACGTTGGGTAGCTCGACGTGCCTAGATACGTTTCTTCGCCGGCAAATGGAGTTTTGCTAGAACTAGGGTTTACCACTAGCTCTTGACAGTTGATGGCAAGGTGTTTAGCGGTCATACGATTAACGGTGGCTTCAAAGCAGGATTGGCGGTGATTGCCATAGTCATGAGTGATGTATGTTTTTCTAGTATCATCTTCTGTAGATTATAATTTGTTGAAGGAGATATCTCTTAGGTTTTTGTTTAATGTTGGTTTAGGCCTTCGGGGATTGTTCTCGGGAGATGTCGAGATCGATTTGGATATTCTACGCTTGAGAAATGTTTGTTATGAATGTACTGTTGTTTCTTAATGCTTATTTGTAAAGGCTATCACTATCGGATGCAAGGAAGAAATGTTTGGGTTCTTCTTTGGTGTTTGGTAGATTGGTTGGTTAATCTACCTTTTCTCATATATTTTATTGATTTTTATCGCTCATTAAGACTATTGTCTGACTCAAGGTTTTATGTTTCTTCTTATTACCTTGGGTTGTTCATCTGGTTTTGAATGGGCAGAATGGGTACCAGTTTAAAGATGATTGATCTTAATGAGGACGATGTTGTTGTGCGGTGGCGAATAGGAGGCTGGCCTATGACTTTTCTACTATCTAGTATTTGTTGTCCCATGTTCGACTCTAAGTGTTGTAGTGAGGCGAATTTGTATAGACACTTATGTCATAATCCAAAGATGTATGGATATTCTTTCTAGTTGTTATGAAAGTTCAAGTTTCTGTTAAAATATGCTTCACTATTATAGTCTGTTATATATATTCTATTTTATTTTATCATTTCGTTGTGAGTTATACGACAGGTTCTACATTGTGTTATGTTACCTTGATGATCGTCCGTAGCTGCTTGGCACACCTTTCAGCGCATTATTCCTCTTGTTTAGTGAAGCAGTTATGCGCAGCCGTTACATCGTTTGTGCAGAATTTTGAACTACGAGATAAACATATTCACTACCTAAATTTTGGCTTGAATACGATACATTTTGCTTTTTCTAATCATCATTTTCAACTATTTTTGTTAATTCCAATTTGAAATAGAGTAATATGAAATAATACTATCATGTTGTTGAAAAAAGGATTTAATAACTAATCATTTAATTTAAGAAGTTGGAATTACTAGAAATGAAAAGTTACGAAGCTAAGAATGTCCTATTGTCGATGTTAATATATGTTGTATTGCATTGTTTTATCTAATGATTTAGCTTTACATGGTGCCCTTTTGGAATTATTTGAGCACATTTTTTATTTAAGGTTTGTTACTTGTTTTTTAGAAAAGCTGATGCAAAAATACTATAATCCTAAAGCATATGTCTCACCCTCATGTGACCCCTAAAGCTCTAAAATAATAAGTTGAACCCCATTTGTGTAGCGCGGGTACTCACTAGTTTAGTATAAATTGTAAATGTGACATTTACCTTAGAAAATAAAATACTTGGATCTATAAATTGATTAGATAATTGTAATTAACATAGCTTTACTTAGTTAAATAATATCAAATTTAATATATACTTTGTTGATGAAAATAACACCATTTGATTTCAATCATATTCAAAAAGCATAAACAACATAAAAATATGACATTGTTGGTTAAAAGACGCCAAAAAGGTCCCACCGAGATTTGAAATCGGGTTACTCCATTCAGAGTCCAATGTCCTGACCACTAGACAATGGGACCATATGTTTAAAAAAAAATTGTTAGTATAACAAATATATCTGTAAATAAGTGTGATGTTAAAGAATTTGCTTATTCAGTAAACAAATATTGGAAGATTTTTGAAATGACAATTAGATGTAATTATTATATTCAACCATAATTATGTGCTTGTTCTCCATTTTGTTTAAACTCAAATTTAAAAAGAAATATATTCTTTATAATTTAATCTCATAGTGCACATGAAAACATGTGTACTTATTCTAATATGGTACATATTTTACGTTGATTAGCATTGGAATTTTTTAAGCATATCTATATCCATATGTAAATCAAAGTGAATTTAATATCATTTGTAATAGCCCGTATTTTATGTATCGAAGGTTCATAAATTATTTTTGTTTAATTCCTCGATAGTTGGATCATTCTCATATTTTGATATGCTGTCTGTGGGGATGTAAGACATGTCCATAATTTTTACCAATTTTATTTATGACCATTTTGCCCCTATCAGTTTTGAACAGGGAATAACTTTTGACTGGGATCGAATAGGGAGCTGAGATCATTTTCATTGGAAAGGAAATGGTGTTGCCAATTCCATATATTGGTCACATTAAATATTTGGTTGAGAGGTTTGGGAGGAATCACTGTTTTAGTGCTACACATTTTCGTGTTTTGATTTTTAGCCATTGATGGGCTGATTTGAGGAGGCCCGTTAGTGGGACGATGGGAGGCTATAAATAGGGGGTTAGAAGAATGCAGAATAGTTTACTTTCTTTATTCCCTCATTTGATTAAGCTCTTTGATCCTCCTATCTCAATCAAATAAACCTTTCCAGCATTAAAATTCTAGATCTACATAACAGAATCGAAGATTACATCGTTTGAAGCTAGAAGTACATCAAGTGAAGAGAGATTGCATCAAATCAAGAGTTTTAAAGCAAATTCTTCGCTGTCCAGATTGAGAATTTAGCGATTTCAAGTTAATTCGAAGAATTGATGAGTGATAATCATCTATCACATGAATTCAATCAAGTATATGGATTGTTTGATCCTATTTTCATCATTTTAAGTTGTTTTAATTACGTTTACATTATGGTAAGTATATTTTAATATGAATCACCATAGGGTCTAATCTAGCAACATAAAACTGGTAATTCTTATGTTAATTCATATGTTTATGCAAGTTAGATCCATTGTTTTATTTATTCAATCGTGCATCATGATTTTGGTGAATTTTACATGATTATCGACGAATAATTGTCATTTTGATGTTGATTATAATTTCATAAAAAATTTATGGTTGAATTGGATGATTTGGATGAATTGGTCGCATCGATATTGTCATTTGGTCATGATTGGAGCTAATTTCGGTCAGATCTAGAGTCGGGTCATTTTTCCTTAGGTCGGGTCGTTTTTCCTTAGGTCAATTCATTTATCTTGTTTCCAAGAATTGGGTAGTTTCTGGATGGGGAAGTTGTAATAACCCAGAAAATCTGGGCCAGTTTAAATTTTTTATTTTGGCGATTTTAGCGAATTTTGAACATTTAAAATAGATTATTTTAAATAATATCGACGAGAAATTTATTTTGAATATAAATCGAACGTATATATTATATACGTCGTCGTTAGAATATAAATAATTATATATAATTATAAAAGGAATTGAAAATGGCGCGGTAGTTCGATAATTCGATTTCAAACTTCAATTGAATGTACCGGGTGCAAAACAAACCGGATTTTAGCGAAACTGAAAACATTAGGATCTAATTGAGAATATCTTTCCAACGAATCCGAAAAATCAAAATTTCATAGTGGGAATCAAGAGATATGTCCAGTTGAAAATTCTGAATAGTCGCTATGGAATTCAGGCCCTTAAAAATAGACATTTTGCAAACGACCTCGGATTTCGACGAAACCACTTTTGTTGGGTCCGGGATGTCAAATTATTGCTAGGATCCAAATTTCATAATTTTTCGAATCAATATGTGAGCGTGGCAAAAGAAAACGCGTTTGACCCGTTTCAGTTGATTTTAATCAACTGGAAATTGGCCATTTTTCAAACGGTCTCAGAATTCGACGAAACAAGTTTTGTTAGGACCGTACCGTCAATACGAAGCTAGAAAATATTTTTCGGGAATTTTTCGAGCTAGTATGTGGCCCCGGTAAATTGAAATGCGCGTTAAAATTCAACATATAGAGTTATATGTTGGTTTTGACGAAAACTGATCGAAACGATCGAATCAGTTTACGATACACATCCCATTGTGTTCGGAATGGGGGTAATTAGCTATGGACGACAGGCAGTGGGCCTCGTTTCGAGGTCATATGTAAAAGTCAACTTTTTGCAAATTAAATAATAATAAAAAAATATCTTCTCTCCTCTCCTATACCTCTGGTCCCCCCCTTTATTCATTCGTTCAACGGAAAAAAAAAAGCAAATCGAAATCGCGCAGAACCCCCCCCCCACCTCCCCGACGAGCCGCCGCGCCCTAAGGGCGATCGCCACCTCCGAACCCACTTTCCCCCCTTCCTTCCACCGCGACCTCGCAAGCACCCCCCTTCTGGCGTGCGACGCGACACCCTTCCCCTCCCCCTGACAGCCGACCTCCGCCTGTTTCCCCTGGAGGCCGCCACTCTCCTGCACCTCCACCTGCAACCCTTCCCCGACACCTCGCGCGCCACCTCGAGCACCTGAATCGCGCGAGACAGTGAACCCTAGGCGCTGAGCAAGAGTCCGAACCATTCGTGAGCTTCCAGGAAGGTAATTAACAGCTTAATTAATCAGTTATTAATTTAGTTAATTAAAATCTGAAATTTTAATTAATAAGTAACCTGGTGTGAAATTCAGATTTTGTATAGATTTAAAGATGTGATTTTTAGTGGAGGGAAGAGTATAATTTTTCATTATATAAGAGATATGATTTTTAACTTATACAAAGCTATGGTTTTCAAAGGTAAAAAGAAGGGATCTTTTAAATTGGAAAAAAATGTCATTTTTAAATTGACAAAGATGAAATTTTTACATATGAAAAAAATATGATTTTTATATATAATAATGAAGTAAAAATTTGATTTTTATATATTGAATAACGAAGTAAAAATTCGATTTTTATATATTGAATAACGAAGTAAAAATTCAATTTTTGTATATTGAATAACGAAGTAAAAATTCGATTTTTATATATTGAATAACGAAGTAAAAATTCGATTTTTATATATTGAATAACGAAGTAAAAATTCGATTTTTATATATTGAATAACGAAATAAAAGTTTGATTTTTATATATTGAATAGCGAAGTAAAAATTCGATTTTTACATATGTAGAGAATACGGGCAACGAAGATGACAAAAAGGCGAGAACGATGAAAATTTCTCCAAATGAAGGGTCGTGGGATTGGGATAGCTATCAGTGAGAATTTCTCACCTTTCAATTTCCTTTTCTAGTTATATATATACTAGGATGCAGACGGTGTTTAGTAGCACCCGACACCCGTCATCCACAGACCATGGATGGCTTGTTTGTTAAATTGTTTGGTTGTGTAGTTGGTTAGATTATTTGGTTTGAATTGAATTGTTTGGTGAAATGGAATGGATTTGATTGATGTGTGAATGGCGTGGGCCTTCACTAGACCGGGGATAAGGCTAGGCCTTGTCCCGTTTCTAGTATCGTGCCGTTATGTCGCCGAAATTTTCTAAAATATGTTAGAAAAATAAAAATATCATTTTTATTCTGTAAATGAACTGAATAGAAATACATGTGTTAAAATAAAATATTTTATCGTTAAAAATATAATTTTTAACGGGAATGTGAATAAATAAATATTCATTTACAAACCGGACGGTTTGTTTGTGTACACCTATTTGAAGGACATTGATTGGGACGATAAATTTTACACATCGCCCAACTGCACAAATAAAATCTGTGTTTGATTGTTTGAAACCTCACACGGGTGTTGGGATGAAATTTGAAGTTCACTCATCCTAATTGATTGAATATGTCGATCGATTGATTGACAGGCTGTTATAAGCGTTAGATATCTATATTTGATGCTTATACAGTGTAGTGCACTTTGGTTGATGGTTGATTATTTTTCAATGCTATTATATACATGTGTTGTATGGAAATCCATATAGTTAACGCTATATGGTAATTGATTGAGCCTCATTCAAATCGGGAAAATAAAGAATATTATAAAATAAAGGTTCATGTGTTGACTGTACTCATCCGTTGAGATTAGTCATGTGTTGAACGAAATATTTTAACAATAAAATTTACATCTTTATCATATTTGAAATTAGAAACTAACTGGAAAATAGATAAGATGAGTGGTCTCCTGGATATTGATCTGATGTTGGTTTCGGCCTTCGGGGTTAATATTCAGGGAATCGTTCTCTTACTAATTTACGGTTAGAGTCTAATTTTAAATCAAACGATAGATACCTTAATTTTCATAAAATATATTAAATAACAAAAATAGTCACACGTGGACAGTACTCATTCGCTGAGATTAGTCGTGTGTGGACAAAGATATAGAGTCGTGTATTGAAAGAAATATAGGTCCATTTGTTGAATATAAAGCCGTGTTGATTAGTGATGCGCTATTTTGACGTGAACGATATTTATATCGATTATATTCGTTTTTGAATTCAAAACAAATTTGATTTGAATTGAAAACGATTTCGAAATGAATTTAATATAAAACGATTTCGAAATGAATTTAACATAAAACGATTTCGAAATGAATTTAATATAAAACGATTTCGAAATGAATTTAATATAAAACGATTTCAAAATGAATTTAATATAAAAAGATTTCTAAATGAATTGAATATAAAATGATTTCGAAGCGAATTGAATATAACAAATTTGATTTGAATTGAAAACGAATTCGAAATGAATTGAATATAAAATGATTTCGAAATGAATTGAATATAAAACAAATTTGATTTCAATTGAATATATAACGAATTTGATTTGAATTGAAAACGAATTCGAAATGAATTGAATATAAAATGATTTCGAAACGAATTGAATATAAAACAAATTTGATTTCAATCGAATATATAACGAATTTGATTTGAATTGAATAGAAAACCAATTTGAATTCGAATTGAATAGAAAACGAATTGAATTCAAATTGAATAGAAAACGAATTGAATTCAAATGGAATAGAAAACGAATTGAATTTAAATTGAATAGAAAACGAAATGAATTCGAATCGAATTAAAAATCGATTTGAATTGAAATCAAATAGAAATGAAAGTAAAGAGGATTTATAATAGGAAATTCAATTTTGATTTGAATTTGAAATAAAGGTTGAAATTGTTTTTGAAACGAATTCAAAACTATTTATAAAGTTCGTTTTAAATAGAAATCGACGAAATATATATTATATATATAATATAATGGCCTGAATAGAACGCGCCGCGCTGCGGCAGTTCGCGAATTTCGACCATTAACTTCGAATTGACGTTGCGGGAGATTCGACCGTCAGATTCTCCTAAAACCGGAACCGTTGGGTTCGTATCGAAAAGATCTTTCTAACAAATATTAGAAATTTGAAATCTAACGGTTGGATTTGGAGATACGTCCAAATCAAATTTGGAAAAGGTCGCTGTACGTGCAGTTCGACGGCCGTTGTTGGAAATCGACTGTACGGGCCTTGATGAAATTATTAAAAATATCAATAATTTGTGTAAAATCATAAGAAATGATTTGGGAAAAATTGGGATGAAGAACTCCATATTTGAAAAGATAAAAATAGATTTTTATCGAAATGAACTAGTTTTGAACTGAAATTAAAACCCATTTATTTTTAAATAAATAAACTGGATTTGAAATGGGTTTAAATAGAATTGATTCATAGGTTTATCGTGATATGTGTTTTAAACGACACTAGTTCTTTAACCCAGTAAAAGGAGTTTTAATGAATCTGCAATTAGATTGAAATGGGGAATTGATAATTTAAATTATCAAATTTAGAAATGAGCGAGAATGGAGTATCACCAGTTTTGCTCCAAAGCGATAGTTAAATCTTTAATTAGATTTGTACGTGAAATGGTAATTAATTTTACCGATAACACCGTGGTGTTAGATATGGAGTATTACCAGTTTTGCTTCATGGGATGATTAGGTTGGGATTGGGAAATAAAATAAATAATTATTTCGTTGTGGTTCGCTAATCTCGACTAGTTTAGAAAACCATAATTTGGTTTGAAATGACATCCAAAGGAAGATTAAAGGATAAATTTTAAAGAATTTATCTTGGATAAAATTAATGGGAACCTTTCCCCTAGGAAAGTGATTTTGGGAATAAAAGAATATTCTGGATTGGAATGATGCGTTCGTTGTGTATGTGCAACATTTGTTTTTAATATACACGGTTTGTTCGGAAAGACCGGGTTTATACCCATTCTGAATAACCGATTCGACGATAAGTCGAAGATGAAGACGGTGGTTGAAGACCGGAAGTCTTCACATCGTTTGGATAATTACTGACGATCCTGATTGGGCTGTACACCCAAGAGGATGGAAATAGTTGGTGGTCGTCCAGACGTACTTGGAGATCGATGGATATGCGAGGAAAGTGCCTCCGGTTTCGTTCAGACCCAGAACGAACTTGTAAATGGATTGTGTGTATGACATTGGATTTTGTTCTATGTTGATTGATTTCTGTTAAATATATATCTGTTTGGCGACGGAGAATTTATTCTCTTGCTTAACGCCCTTCTCTGAGACGTACGAGCTTAGAGGTTATATATCGATAGATATCAATCGCATGGCATGAATTGCCTGTGTGGCACGCTGAGTTGCATAGATCAAGGCTTCTGTTGAAAAGCAAAGTCTTGTGGTTGATGATCAAAGCACGGCCTACGTGGCAGCTTTGTGTATAACGTGAATTCGCGAGCCTCACACCTCGGTATGAGTTAAAAACGGGATAAGGACTGCAGGGAGAGCACGACGTTTCTTTCTAGCTTTGGTGGTGTCAGTGACTTACCAGCCCTGACATTTATATACTTTTCACCTATGTGGTTGTTGGATGAGGCGCCTCGATTTTAGGTCTGTAAGGACCGGGAAACGTGTGTTCAGGCATAAATAATCCTCTAACGTAAGTGAGGACCGGCCCTGAAGCATCCAGGGGTTACCCAGAGTGTGTAGTCCCGAGGCATTTGCTAGAGTGTCTCGAAGCAGAGAGGAGCTTGCCCCTTGCCTCGACTCATGATGGAAATCCAATTTCCAATACGTGTATTTCGGCTTTATTTGTAGAGCCTAGTATGGCGACATAGTGGTATGGGGCACTTATGCCGTCTATGATTTATATTTATGATTGAAATTGTTTTGACACTATACACTTATTATAGTATCAAATGATTTGTTTTAAACGTACTAAGCATGTTTGGCTATTATAAGGGAAAACCCTATCCTGCGGCTTGCATTGCATTGTGTGATGGGACCTAGGTCTTATAATAGCTTCATTTTTCGAAAAAGCATTGCGTTGTCTTTTCTATGCACTGGTATTCTTGGGAGGAAACCCGTTCCGTGTTATATGGCGTGGTCCCTTGAATTACTCTCTTTTAAAGTAAAGTTTTAAATAACTGTTTTAGTTCTCACACCAGTCACATGACTGACCTGGAGTTTATTGTTTTAACCTAAACTCTGGGTGCCCTTATTTTCGACACGGGCAGTAGTAGTTTTGGTTTTGTAGATTTATATTCACAGGATCCTGGGGTACAGCTGGAATGATATCCGGAAAGCTCTGTATCCGTATGTCACCTTCAGTTGTGCTTTGTATTATTTTCCGCTGCTATGTAATTTATTGTAATCTCAGATATTTATCGAATGTAATTTATTCAATTATACTCTGTATATGCTTGTATCTGATGGAATTGTTGTAATAACAATGAAATGTTCTTATGTTTGTATTCTGATTTGTCCTGTTCTCACAGTAATTCATTCTTTCTCATCTCTTCGGAGACGGTGGAAGTTCGGGTCGCTCACATTTGGTATCAGAGCTTTGGTTTACAGAGTTCGATAATTCGATTTTAAACTTCAATTGAATGTACCGGGTGCAAAACAAACCGGATTTTAGCGAAACTGAAAACATTAGGATCTAATTGAGAATATCTTTACAACGAATCCGAAAAATCAAATCTTCATAGCGGAAATCAAGAGATATGTCCAGTTGAAAATTCTGAATAGTCGCTATGGAATTCAGGCCCTTAAAAATAGACATTTTTCAAACGACCTCGGATTTCTACGAAACCACTTTTGTTGGGTCCGGGATGTCAAATTATTGCTAGGATCCAAATTTCATAATTTTTCGAATCAATATGTGAGCGTGGCAAAAGAAAACGCGTTTGACCCGTTTCAGTTGATTTTAATCGACTGGAAATTGGCCATTTTTCAAACGGTCTCAGAATTCGACGAAACAAGTTTTGTTAGGACCGTATCGTCAATATGAAGCTAGAAAATATTTTTTGGGAATTTTTCGAGCTAGTATGTGGCCCCGGTAAATTGAAATGCGCGTTCAAATTCAATATATAGAGTTATATGTTGGTTTTGACGAAAACTGATCGAAACGATCGAATCAGCTTACGATACACATCCCATTGTGTTCGGAATGGGGGTAATTAGCTATGGACGACAGGCGGTGGGCCTCGTTTCGAGGTCGTATGTAAAAGTCAACTTTTTGCAAATTAAATAATAAAAAAAAAATATCTTCTCTCCTCTCCTATACCTCTGGTCCCCCCCCCTTTATTCATTCATTCAACGAAAAAAAAAAGCAAATCGAAATCGCGCAGAACCACCCCCACCTCCCCGACGAGCCGCCGCGCCCCCAGGGCGATCGCCACCTCCGAACCCACTTCCCCCTTCCTTCCACCGCGACCTCGCAAGCACCCCCCCCCCCCTTCTGGCGTGCGACGCGACACCCCTCCCCTCCCCCTGACAGCCGACCTCCGCCTGTTTCCCCTGGAGGCCGCCACTCTCCTGCGCCTCCACCTGCAACCCTTCCCCGACACCTCGCGCGCCACCTCGAGCACCTGAATCGCGCGAGACAGTGAACCCTAGGCGCTGAGCAAGAGTCCGAACCATTCGTGAGCTTCCAGGAAGGTAATTAACAGCTTAATTAATCAGTTTATTAATTTAGTTAATTAAAATCTGAAATTTTAATTAATAAGTAACCTGGTGTGAAATTCAGATTTTGTATAGATTTAAAGATGTGATTTTTAGTGGAGGGAAGAGTATAATTTTTCATTATATAAGAGATATGATTTTTAACTTATACAAAGCTATGGTTTTCAAAGGTAAAAAGAAGGGATCTTTTAAATTGGAAAAAAAATGTCATTTTTAAATTGACAAAGATGAAATTTTTACGTATGAAAAAAATATGATTTTTATATATAATAATGATGTAAAAATTCGATTTTTATATTTTGAATAACGAAGTAAAAATTCGATTTTTATATATTGAATAACGAAGTAAAAATTCGATTTTTATATATTGAATAACGAAGTAAAAATTCGATTTTTATATATTGAATAACGAAGTAAAAATTCGATTTTTATATATTGAATAGCGAAGTAAAAGTTTGATTTTTATATATTGAATAGCGAAGTAAAAATTCGATTTTTACATATGTAGAGAATACGGGCAACGAAGATGACAAAAAGGCGAGAACAATGAAAATTTCTCCAAATGAAGAGTCGTGGGATTGGGATAGCTATCAGTGAGAATTTTTCACCTTTCAATTTCCTTTTCTAGTTATATATATATACTAGGATGCAGACGGTGTTTAGTAGCACCCGACACCCGTCATCCACAGACCATGGATGGCTTGTTTGTTAAATTGTTTGGTTGTGTAGTTGGTTAGATTATTTGGTTTAAATTGAATTGTTTGGTGAAATGGAATGGATTTGATTGATGTGTGAATGGCGTGGGCCTTCACTAGACCGGGGATAAGGCTAGGCCTTGTCCGTTTCTAGTATCGTGCCATTATGCCGCCGAAATTTTCTAAAATATGTTAGAAAAATAAAAATATCATTTTTATTATGTAAATGAACTGAATAGAAATACATGTGTTAAAATAAAATATTTTATCGTTAAAAATATAATTTTTAACGGGAATGTGAATAAATAAATATTCATTTACAAACCGGACGGTTTGTTTATGTACACATATTTGAAGGACATTGATTGGGACGATAAATTTTACACATCGCCCAACTGCACAAATAAAATCTGTGTTTGATTGTTTGAAACCCCACATGGGTGTTGGGATGAAATTTGAAGTTCACTCATCCTGATTGATTGAATATGTCGATCGATTGATTGACAGGCTGTTATAAGCGTTAGATATCTATATTTGATGCTTATACAGTGTAGTGCACTTTGGTTGATGGTTGATTATTTTTCAATGCTATTATATACATGTGTTGTATGGAAATCCATATAGTTAACGCTATATGGTAATTGATTGAGCCTCATTCCAATCGGGAAAATAAAGAATATTATAAAATAAAGGTTCATGTGTTGACTGTACTCATCCGTTGAGATTAGTCATGTGTTGAACGAAATATTTTAACAATAAAATTTACATCTTTATCATATTTGAAATTAGAAACTAACTGGAAAATAGATAAGATGAGTGGTCTCCTGGATATTGATCTAATGTTGGTTTCGGCCTTCGGGGTTAATATTCAGGGAATCGTTCTCTTACTAATTTACGGTTAGAGTCTAATTTTAAATCAAACGATAGATACCTTAATTTTCATAAAATATATTAAATAACAAAAATAGTCACACGTGGACAGTACTCATTCGCTGAGATTAGTCGTGTGTGGACAAAGATATAGAGTCGTGTATTGAAAGAAATATAGGTCCATTTGTTGAATATAAAGCCGTGTTGATTAGTGATGCGCTATTTTGACGTGAACGATATTTATATCGATTATATTCGTTTTTGAATTTAAAACAAATTTGATTTGAATTGAAAACGATTTCGAAATGGATTTAATATAAAACGATTTCGAAATGAATTTAATATAAAACGATTTCGAAATGAATTTAATATAAAACGATTTCGAAATGAATTTAATATAAAACGATTTCGAAATGAATTTAATATAAAATGATTTCGAAACGAATTGAATATAAAACAAATTTGATTTGAATTGAAAACGAATTCGAAATGAATTGAATATAAAATGATTTCGAAACGAATTGAATATAAAACAAATTTGATTTCAATTGAATATATAACGAATTTGATTTGAATTGAAAACGAATTCGAAATGAATTGAATATAAAATGATTTCGAAACGAATTGAATATAAAACAAATTTGATTTCAATTGAATATATAACGAATTTGATTTGAATTGAATAGAAAACCAATTTGAATTCGAATTGAATAGAAAACGAATTGAATTCAAATTGAACAGAAAACGAATTGAATTCAAATGGAATAGAAAATGAATTGAATTTAAATTGAATAGAAAACGAAATGAATTCGAGTCGAATTAAAAATCGATTTGAATTGAAATCAAATAGAAATGAAAGTAAAGAGGATTTATAATAGGAAATTCAATTTTGATTTGAGTTTGAAATAAATGTTGAAATTGTTTTTGAAACGAATTGAAAACTATTTATAAAGTTCGTTTTAAATAGAAATCGACGAAATATATATTATATATATAATATAATGGCCTGAATAGAACGCGCCGCGCTGCGGCAGTTCGCGAATTTCGACCATTAACTTCGAATTGACGTTGCGGGAGATTCGACCGTCGGATTCTCCTAAAACCGGAACCGTTGGGTTCGTATCGAAAAGAGATTTCTAACGAATATCAGAAATTTGAAATCTAACGGTTGGATTTGGAGATACGTCCAAATCAAATTTGGAAAAGGTCGCTATAAGTGCAGTTCGATGGCCGTTGTTGGAAATCGACTGTACGGGCCTTGATGAAATTATTAAAAATATCAATAATTTGTGTAAAATCATAAGAAATGATTTGGGAAAAATTGGGATGAAAAACTCCATATTTGAAAAGATAAAAATAGATTTTTATCGAAATGAACTAGTTTTGAACTGAAATTAAAACCCATTTATTTTTAAATAAATAAACTGGATTTGAAATGGGTTTAAATAGAATTGATTCATGGGTTTATCGTGAACTGTGTTTTAAACGACACTAGTTCTTTAACCCAGTAAAAGGAGTTTTAATGAATCTGCAATTAGATTGAAATGGGGAATTGATAATTTAAATTATCAAATTTAGAAATGAGCGAGAATGGAGTATCACCAGTTTTGCTCCAAAGCGATAGTTAAATCTTTAATTAGATTTGAAAGTGAAATGGTAATTAATTTTACCGATAACACCGTGGTGTTAGATATGGAGTATGACCAGTTTTGCTTCATGGGATGATTAGGTTGGGATTAGGAAATAAAATAAATAATTACTTCGGTGTAGTTCGCTAATCTCGACTAGTTTAGAAAACCATAATTTGGTTTGAAATGACATCCAAAGGAAGATTAAAGGATAAATTTTAAAGAATTTATCTTGGATAAAATTAATGGGAACCTTTCCCTAGGAAAGTGATTTTGGGAATAAAAGAATATTCTGGATTGGAATGAGGCGTTCGTTGTGTATGTGCAACATTTATTTTTAATATACTCGGGTTGTTCGGAAAGACCGGGTTTATACCCATTCTGAATAACCGATTCGACGATAAGTCAAAGATGAAGACGGTGGTTGAAGACCGGAAGTCTTCACATCGTTTGGATAATTACTGACGATCCTGATTGGGCTGTACACCCAAGAGGATGGAAATAGTTGGTGGTCGTCCAGACGTACTTGGAGATCGATGGATACGCGAGGAAAGTGCCTCCGGTTTCGTTCAGACCCAGAACGAACTTGTAAATGGATTGTGTGTCTGACATTGGATTTTATTCTGTGTTGATTGATTTCTGTTAAATATATATCTGTTTGGCGGCGGAGAATTTATTCTCTTGCTTAACGCCCTTCTCTGAGACGTACGAGCTTAGAGGTTATATATCGATAGATATCAATCGCATGGCATGAATTGCCTGTGTGGCACGCTGAGTTGCATAGATCAAGGCTTCTGTTGAAAAGCAAAGTCTTGTGGTTGATGATCAAAGCACGGCCTACGTGGCAGCTTTGTGTATAACGTGAATTCGCGAGCCTCACACCTCGGTATGAGTTAAAAACGGGATAAGGACTGCAGGGAGAGCACGACGTTTCTTTCTAGCTTTGGTGGTGTCAGTGACTTACCAGCCCTGACATTTATATACTTTTCACCTATGTGGTTGTTGGATGAGGCGCCTCGATTTTAGGTCTGTAAGGACCGGGAAACGTGTGTTCAGGCATAAATAATCCTCTAACGTAAGTGAGGACCGGCCCTGAAGCATCCAGGGGTTACCCAGAGTGTGTAGTCCCGAGGCATTTGCTAGAGTGTCTCGAAGCGGAGAGGAGCTTGCCCCTTGCCTCGACTCATGACGGAAATCCAATTTCCAATACGTGTATTTCGGCTTTATTTGTAAAGCCTAGTATGGCAACATAGTGGTATGGGGCACTTATGCCGTCTATGATTTATATTTATGATTGAAATTGTTTTGACACTATACACTTATTATAGTATCAAATGATTTGTTTTAAACGTACTAAGCATGTTTGGCTATTATAAGGGAAAACCCTATCCTCCGGCTTGCGTTGCATTGTGTGATGGGACCTGGGTCTTATAATAGCTTCATTTTTCGAAAAAGCATTGCGTTGTCTTTTCTATGCACTGGTATTCTTGGGAGGAAACCCGTTCCGTGTTATACGGCGTGGTCCCTTGAATTACTCTCTTTTAAAGTAAAGTTTTAAATAACTGTTTTAGTTCTCACACCAGTCACATGACTGACCTGGAGTTTATTGTTTTAACCTAAACTCTGGGTGCCCTTATTTTCGACACGGGCAGCTAGTAGTTTTGGTTTTGCAGATTTATATTCACAGGATCCTGGGGTACAGCTGGAATGATATCCGGAAAGCTCTGTATCCGTATGTCACCTTCAGTTGTGCTTTGTATTATTTTCCGCTGCTATGTAATTTATTGTAATCTCTGATATTTATCGAATGTAATTTATTCAATTATACTCTGTATATTCTTGTATCTGATGGAATTGTTGTAATAACAATGAAATGTTCTTCTGTTTGTGTTCTGAATTGTCCTGTTCTCACAGTAATTCGTTCTTTCTCATCTCTTCGGAAACCGGGGAAGTTCGGGTCGCTCACAGAAGTTTTATGGATTGGACAGTTTTATGGACTGGGTAGTTGGATTGACTGGGCAGTTTGATGGACCGGGAAAAAATTATGGAGCATAAATTATTTGGGTTTAGATCGCTGGGGTTAAGTTGTTCAGAACTAGATGGTTCAAGTAGAGGTCAGGTCGGTTGGCCTTGGCAAAGTCTGGTCGGTAGGCTTTGACTAGGACAAGTCATTGGTGCTTCATGAAATTAGATCGTTGGTGCTTTGAAAGGGTTAGGTCGTTAGGTCGTTGTTTGACCTGGGTAGTCAGGACATGGAACGGATGGAGCAACTCAGGGGGAGTTAAGTCGTTGGTTACCGGTCGGTTGCGACTTGAGGTGGGAACAACCTGACTAATTTGGACCGTAAGTTGGTGTTATTTTGGTTCGGTGATGAATCCGACTTCGAAGTGTATTCAAGTAGGAATATTCGAAGTGTTGTGATGTGTTTGTTGATTGTCCTAATGCAATGAATGTGAAGACGACTCAAGGTGGTGAGCTCGTGGATAATGGTTGCTCGAGAAAGGGCTTGAGTTTATGAACAGTCATCGGGTTGGATGGCTAGATATATCGAAGGTAGAGGGATTATCGTTGTCGTAAGTTCTAGCGGACTCAAAGCACGGGTATAATAGGGATGCCTAAAATACTAGAATTGACTGGTCGAGTACCCTGAGTAGTGCAACGAGCCTAGATTCATTTCTTCGTACGGCGCATGGAGTTTTGCTAGAACTGGGGTTTACCATTAGCCCTCGACAATTGATGGCAAGGTGTTTAGCAGGTCATACGATTAATGACGGTTTCAAAGAAGGATTTGCGGTGATAGCCATAGTCATAAGTGATGTCTATTTTGCTTGTATCGTCTTGTGTAGATTATGAGATGTCTAAGGAGATATCTCTTGGGTGCTTGCCTGATGTTGGTTTAGGCCTTCGAGGCTTGTGCTTGGGAGATGTCAAGATCGATTAGGATGGTCTATGCTTGGTAACTGTTCACTATGAATGTTAAGTTTTTTCTTAATGCTTGTTTGTAAAGGCTATCACTGTCGGATGTAAGGAAGACAGGTTTGGTTTTTTCTTTGGTGTTTTGTAGATTGGTTAGTTAATCTACTTGTTCTCATATACTTTATTGATGATGTTAGATAGTTGTTTTATCACTCATTTAGACTATTGTCTAACTCAAGGTTTTATGTTTCTTCTTGTTACCTTGGGTTGTTCATCCAGTTTTGAATGGGAAGACTAAGTACATGTTATAGATGATTGATCTTAATGAGGACTATGTTGTTGTGCGGTGACGAGCATGAGGTTGGCGTATTACTTTTCTACTACCTAGTATTTGTTGTTCTATGCTCAACCCTGAGTGTTGTAGTGAGGCGAATTTGTAAAGCACTTATGTCGCAATCTAATGATGTATGGATTTTCTTTCTGGTTGTTATGAAAGTTCAAGTTTCTGCTCAGATATGCTTCATTATTATAGTCTGTTGTATATATTCTATTATATTTCATCCTTGCATCGTGAGTTACATGACATGTTCTACATTGTGTTATGTTACCTTGATGATCGTCCATAGCTGCCTGATACACCTTTCAACGCATTATTCCTCTTGTTTTGTGTAGCAGTTATGAGCGGTCATCACATCGTTTGTGTAGAATTTTTAACTACGATAAGCAGATTCACTACCTAAATTTTGGCTAGAATACGATACATTTAGCTCTTACCGATCATCTTTTTCAACTATCTAAGTTAATTCCATGTTGAATTAGAGTAATATGAATTAATATTGTCATGTAGTTGCGAAAAGGATTTAATATCTAATCGTTCAATTTTAGATGTTGGAATTATAAGAAATGAAAACTTACGAACCTAAGAATGTCCTATAGTTGATGTTAATGTTTGTTGTATTGCATCGTTCCATCCAAATATTAAGTTTTACATTGTGCCCTTTTGACATTATTTGAGGACATTTTTTTATTTAAGGTTTGTGACACCCCATGTTCATTAATGTCACTCATTAAGGGAATGCATTAACTTTCATGGAGTATTATAAGAGTAGGACACAATATCACAAGACAGATATATAAAATGGTACTTAAGAAAATTCAAATTTTATTTATTGCAGCGGAAAAGCAAAACGTGTATGTTTACAACATCAAAACCATATACAAAAGCCAAGTACACCAATACCATCTTGTACAAAATTATTATCAGAGTACATAAAAGTAAAACCATAATCCCGCTCCAAATAGCCATAATGGAAAAGAGATAAAGCTGAGCATTACTTTCAAGCACTTCAAGAAGAAAGAAATCTATGTCAAGCTCCACTGGTCCCACCCTGAGGACCTATGGGGAAAGGAAAGAAAAGAGGCGAAACAAAAAGAGTCAGACATAAAGTCTGTCGAGTCCAGTGACTTTAACATAATCAGTAAAGTAACAGGATAATAACATAAACTGGATATAAGAGATGACTGTAACATAAGCAGATATGACATGGTAAACAAGATGAACAAGATATAACGTTGATTGCACTTCTAATCACTATAAGATAATTCCTACATTGCACAAATACTAGTTCCATACTGAAAGTTGATCCCTCTTACTAAACATAATAATAATAATAATAATAATAATGGTAGTTTCGTGTACTCCTAGCTGCTGTCATAGGTGTCGCCTGCTCCTATCTCCACTAGTTGTACCCACTACCCTCCCCATTCGATCGGCTCCCTAACTCGTAGATACCCGTGCTGGCCCCACTGTAGGGTGTATCACTCCCTAAAGTGGCAACCTGGTATTACTAAGATGCACGACTTATACCTACACGATGCAACAACGTCTTACCTACCAGCCCGAACCCACGCACGCACATGACTCCGTTGGACTTGCACTGCCATAGCTAACTCTTTATTGACCTCTTACAATCAACCCAAGTAAGCGTTTCCCTGTCGTCGACCTAGTTCGAGCTCGTATAGATACTAAAATGGGTTACTCGTTGAAAAGGGTCCACCCACTTGACACAAGCTTCCCTCCTAAGCTTGGTCCCCACAAGGAATTCCCACATAACCCCTCTTTATCCCCACGTCTAGTCACATGTCTCATCTTGGTTAAGTGTTTTAATTATGTTTTACATGCTCCCCATGTTACCCAATTAACCCTTTTATCATTCCCATGTCTTACCACATGTCTTATCTTGGTTAAGTGTTCACTAATTCATTATAATCGTAATCTTGCAAGACCTCCCACATTAGATTGTCGTTTTGCGGTTGTTGGATATGCCGAGCGGTTCTGGGCAGTCTTATACCGCAATCCGAATCTAACCTCATGTCTTTGCATTATTACGTATTTAATTTCTACCTTTGACCTCTCACATTAGACTACCGCTTGCGGTTGTTGGATATGTCGGGCGGTTCCGGGCAGACATCTACCGCAAACTAGTCTAACCTCGTGTCTTAGGCGTTCATTATCTCGTCTTTTATTCAGACCCAATTTCAAGTTCTGAATTATAACATATATTCCAATTGCCCATAATTTCCAATTCAAGTTACGTTTATAATTCCAATCCAAGTCATGCCCTTAATTCCATGTATATAAATTGTACCAATTTATGCCCCAAATCAATTACATGATTACAAATCAACTTATGCCCAATTACATATTATTCAATATTTTCCTAAACTTTTCCTAATCATTCCAACGTTATTCCTACGCAAATCTCTACGCAATATGTTAGGCTCTAAGTTAGCCTAATCTCATAAAGAAAAAGGAAAAGAAGAAAGAAAGAGAATTATGGCATCAAAATTGGCATAAAATAGGCATATGAAACATGAACTTGCATAGAACAATAAAATAGATCTAATACGCAAATGATAACAGTAATTTGGGTACGAATCTGAAAGATAAGAAATCTGCAAAACTTGATATGATTCATCTTACTTACAGGCATGATCATTAAATCCAATTTAAAATCCAATCATAATTACTTTTTAATTATATGTGAAAGTACCATAGACTCACAGCGACAGGCTTTAGAAGAGAGAATAGATCTGAATTTTGAATTTGATTAGCTAAACCGTTGTTGTAGATTTTGATTCTTATCTTCCAATTTGAATACTCCTATTCTGATTTGCTTTGGGGGAGAAGAAAGGCTAGGTTAATTTAGATTAGAGCAGCATGGAGGCTCCATGGATGAATAACAATGAGATTAGGGTTAGGTTTAGGGGTATTTTATAGATGCTCAAGGTGAATTAGGACCATTAGATTAGATTAGTAACAATTTGAACATCCAAACTAGAAAAACACGTCATCCAGCCAATCCGAGAAGGACACATCAGCCCTAGACCACTAAAACTCATCAGGCTAGATCTGAGCCGATGGGGTCGACACCCCTATAGGGGGGTCGACACCCCTATAGGAGGGTCGACTCCCCTAGGGGGGTCGACACGCTAGTGCGGGAGATTTCCCGCTCACCCAGATTTGGCTGATTTTGATTTTTGAATTCATTTTTGATTTTTAATTATTATTTAAATAAATTCTGCTTTAAACTGAAATCTTCTAAGCTTCATAACATCTTCATATGATATCCGATTTACGCAAACTCGGACTATATTCCAAGTGGAATTCCGTGACGAATGCAATGGCACAGCCCGTTTCCCTTAGTTCTTATTATAAAAATTAAGTATTCTTTAATTATCCCTTATGTCATGTTTTAAAATTAAGGGGAATTACATTCTCCCGTCCTTAAAGGATTTCGTCCCCGAAATCTTCAAGTTAAGAAGAATGTGTCCTACCATCCAATCATCCATCTACTCTTCCATCATCCACAAGCATCCATTGTCCTTAAAATATTTCTAATGATATATGAAAATATGCAAAAGTGTGTGTATATGTTCCTTATCTAATGAAAAGATTAGACGGTCTGTTGATTCAGTTGACCTCCTTAATGCAAAACATGATAGTGCCATGCATCCATTATGTATGCAAAAGAATCCTAATGATACATACCATTTCTATATGAGTGCACAACCATTCATTCAATTGCAGCATCCATATGATAACACATTCAATATACACTCATTAACTTAAATATGCACACTCATTCATATGCAATATGAAAGTGATTGAGCTGATCTAGTGCCTAATGTGTGTGTAAATGCATCCATGAGCAACCACTAGCAAACACTTACATCCATTTGCATACACCAAACATAACATGTCTCAAAAACATGTTTAAAACCATAGGATTTTTCAGCCTAAGGGTCGAAGATATAATCGAGAGTATACACTAAACGATAGAACAAGTATAAACAAAGCGGTAGAAAAAGGAGTAGTTAAGAACATATCCTCAAAAAGGAAAGGGTACGATGCGCGTATCTTGTCTTCAGTCTCCCAAGTCGCATCTCCTTTATCATATCCCCATTGGATTTTAAACAACTTGACCTCTCGGTTGCGTAACTTCTTGACCTCCGATCCAAGGATGCATGTAGGAACTCTTCTAACTGTGGCATCTCGCTCTACTTCCGCTTCTCTAAGCATGCTCAGCTCTTCTACTTCAGCGGTATTGTGTAAACACTTCCTCAAATGCAACACATGAAATACGTCATGAACACCACTAAGCTTCTCAGGCAACTTCACTCTGTAGGCCATCTGTCCAATTCTTTCTGTAATGGGAAATGGACCTACGAACCTTGGTGCCAATTTCCCTACAGATCCAAAACAAACTGAATTCCTCAATGGTGACACTTTAATAAAAACCATGTCTCCAACATCGAACTCAAGATCGGTTCGTCTCTTATCAGCATATGACTTTTGTCGGTACTGTGCCGTCTTCATGCGTCTTCGAATCAAGTTTATCTTCTCTGAAGTTTCCCTAATCATCTCGAGCCCAAGAAAAATCTTATCCGTAGACTCCTACCAACAAGTCGGTGATCGGCAAGGTCGTCCATATATTGCCTCAAAATGTGTTATGCCAATACTAGTTTGATAGCTGTTATTGTACGCGAACTCTACTAATGGAAGATGTTCCTCCCATGTCCCTCCAAGTCCAAGATACATAATCTCAAAAGATCTTTTAGAATCCAATTCACTCTTTCTATTTGGTCGTCCGTTTGAGGGTGATAAGCAGTGCTCAAACATAATTGCGTTCCTACTGCCTCTTGCAAGCTCTTCCAAAACTCACAGGTGAAAAGGGGATCTCAGTCGCTTATGATACGAGAATGTATGCCGTGTAGACAAACTCTCTCGGAGATAAACAGAGGCTAACCATGCTGCTGTTCTTTTACTCTTGGCGAGAACGAAATGGGCGCTCTTGGTAAGTCTATCTACTACTACCCAAATCCCCGTATTACCCTTCGTTGATCTCGGCAACTCATCAACACAATCCATGGAAACACTTTCCCATTTCCACTGTGGAACCTCTAAAGGGTGAAGTAAACCACCAGGCTTCTTTTGCTCAGCCTTGACTTTCTGGCACACTAAGCATCTAGAAACGAACTCAGCAATATACTTTTTCATTCCGGCCCAAAAGAAAACTCGCTTCATGTCCCTATACATCTTGTCACCACAGGGATGTATGGCCATCTTAGAACGATGTGCTTCTTCAAGGATTGTTCTCCTCAAACTCTCATCTCGTTGTACGCGAAGTCTCCCATCCCTACCAACCAACCTTTATCATCGATAGTATACCTACTAAGATGGCTCGAAGACTCCCCTCTTATGAGCTTGTCTACTATCTCTATCAACTGTGGGTCATCTTGTTATGCCGCACCTATCTGTCCCAAAAGCGTAGGTCGTACCTCTAACGATGCCAACAAACCTGGTACATAATCGATGGAGGGTCTAAAGTCAAAGGTAGAGATATACTCTAAACTCTGTCGCTCGACAAACAAAGGACTCAAAGTCAATTTCTTTCTACTCAAGGCATTAGCTACGACGTTACCCTTGCCATGGGTATGTGAAATCTCAAAATCGTCGGATGCTAAGAACTCCATCCACCTCTGTTGCCTTAAGTTTAGATCTTTTTGAGAGAACATGTAGTTTAGTGACTTATGGTCTTTATACAACTCAAACCTCTCACCAATCAAATAGTGATGCTAAGACTTAAGCGCAAAAACTATAGCAGCTAACTCTAAGTCGTGGGTAGGGTAATTCTTCTCATGGTCCTTTAACTGCCTTCCACCATAGCATATCACCCTTCCCTCTTGCATCAAAACTATGCCAAGCCCTGTCCCGCAAGCATCGGTAGACATTGTGAATGGTTTACTCCCATCAGGCAAAACTAAAACTGGAGCTGTCGTCAATGCTCTCTTCAAACGTTAGAAAGCATCGTCACAGTCAACATCCCAAGAAAAGGTCAAATTCTTTTTCATCAACCGTGTAAGTGGGGCTAATATCTTGGCAAAGTCCTTAATGAACCTTCTATAATAGCCCGCCAACCCTAGAAAACTTCTTACTTCCGTTGCGTTTCTAGGAACCTTCCAATCTTGGATTGCAACCACCTTCGCGGGATCCACTTCTATCACTTCCTTAGAGACCACGTTCCCTAAGAACCTCACTTCCTTTCTCCAAAAATGACATTTGGAGAACTTAGCATTGAGTTAATGTTCTCGAAGAGTCTCTAAGACTTCCCTAAGATGTAGGGCATGCTCTTCCTCGCTTTTAGAGAATATCAAGATGTCATCCATAAAGACTACCACGAACTTGTTTAGAAACTCCCTAAATACCCTACTCATAAAGTCTACGAAATATGAGGGTGCATTCACAAAACCAAAGGGCATGACGAGCCATTTAAAGAAACCGTCGGGAGACCTAAAAATAGTCTTATCTATACTATCCTCAGTTACCCTCAAATGATGAAATCCTGTAGCTATGTACAACTTCGAGAAAACCGAAGCACCAACCAACTGAGCAAAAAAATCATCTATCCTCGGCAATGGGTGTCTGTTCGTCTTCGTGAGCTTATTCATCTCCCTATAGTCCACGCACAATCTAAGCGAACCATCAGCCTTTGTAGCAAAAACAACAGCAGCACCGCACTCCGAGATACTTCTTCTTATGAACTCTTTCTCAAGCAACTCTTTCACTTGTTTACTAAGCTCCCTCCTTTCTTTTGGAGCCATGTGGCGCACTGGCAATGCAACTGGCTTTGCATTATCCACTAACTACATACAGAAATCTATCTCGCGTTTTGGAGGTAATCCCCTAACCTCCTCAAAGACATTTGCATACTCGCGGACTACTCGAACAGATTGCAAATCATCAATAGACGTGTCAAGAGATTCTAGGTAGCTAAGCATAACAGAACCCTTAGGATCGCATGAGATATCGAGAGTATTACCCAAACTAGTCAACAGTCTAACTACCCTCTTTTCACAATCGAGAATGACACCATACCTAGCAAGCCAATCCATTCCTAGAATCAACCCATAGCCCGTGAAACCAAGCACATAAGCGTTATATTTGAACTCAAAGCCATACACATATATTCTCAAATCCCGACACAACATAGACAGATGAGCCGTACCCCCAATAGGATTTGAGATAGCAACGGGATCCATAACCAGACTAGCATTTAGGTGTAGTGTTGCAACTAACGAAGAAGATATAAATGAATGTGAAGCGCTAGTATCAAACAAAGTTCGAACAGGATGATCAAAAAGGAAAATCAAACTTTCAACAGAAATGTTTCTACCTCTCTCCTGTCCTGGTGCCATGAGAGCATGAACCTGCCCTCCAAAAGTAGGTCATGTCCTCTGCCCTTGCCCTTGTCCTTGCCTCCTCGGATAGTCTTTAATCATATGTCCTGCCTCACCACATTGGACGCAACCTATCTTCTTCTTCTTCCTACAGTCTTTGCTTAAGTGGCCTGGTATCCCACAATTAAAACACCATTTCTTCCCTTGGCCCTTGTTGTCCTTACCACCTTTCTTTTGATGTTGTTGTTCTTTCTTTGGATCTACTTTCTTATCCTGTGCCTTAACTACAGTAGCACCTTTCTCCTCTTCATGCATCAATTCCATGTCAACAAGTTTCTCGAAAGTAGCCCCCATAGGAATGTGGGACATAGCTAACCTGTGTAATGGCTCATTCAGACCCTTGGCAAATCATAAAGCCTTCTTATGTGGTGTATTAGCTAATTCCATACCAAATCTTGCTAACTGGTTAAACTTATTAATGTACTCCTTCACAGACAAGCTCCCTTATTTCAAAGCCAAGAACCTCTCCATGTATAAACTCTCCTCCACTTGTGAAAGAAATTTCAACTCGAACCTTTGTTTAAAATCCCTCGACATCTCCATTGCATGTCCTCCATTAGTTACTTCCCACCAAAATGATGCTTCGTCCTTCATCAACCAAGAAGCTAGCTGAACCTTCCATCCATCGTCTATCTCAAAGATACCAAACAAGTCCTCCACTTCCTTGAGCCAATTCTGAGCCTCAACAAACATCTCAGTTCCATAAAACGGCTTTTCGCCCATCGCACGGAAGTCTTTGCATATCTTAGAAAAAGCATCTACATGGGGAGGAGAAGGAGGAGCGGTTGTAGCTGGGAGAGGAGGAACGTCTGCTGGGTCTGCGGCAGTAGCCCTAGCCTCCAGATACCTTCTAAACCAACCTGGTATCTGTACGCCCTCGGGTATAACAGGTTCCCCAGACATGCTGAAAGGAAAAAGGAAGAGATTCAAAACAGAGAATCGAAAGATAGATATATGGCTTTTAGGGATTATGTTTTTCATAATAAACCTTTCTCTTGAAATTAACCTCTTTAAAATAGGTTTTTGAAAATACTTCTTTCTAAAAATGCTTTTGAAAACGGTTTTCAAAATCTTTTATCTATTCTGGTAACCTTCAGCTCTGATACCACGTGTAACACCCCACGTCCATTAAAGTCACTCACTAAGGGAATGCATTAACTTTCATGGAGTATTATAATAGTATATAACAGAATATCACAAGACAGATATATAAAATGGTACTTAAGAAAATTCAAAATTTATTCATTGTAGCGGAAAAGAAAAACGTGTCTGGTTACAAGACCAAAACCATATAATAAAGCCAAGTACACAAATATCCATCTTGTACAAAATTATTATCATAGTACATAAAAGTAAAACCATAATCCCACTCCAAATAGCCATAATGGAAAAGAGATAAAGATGAGCATTACTTTCAGCACTTCCAAGCAATTCAATAAGAAAGAAATCCAAGTCAAGCTCCACTAGTCCCACCCTGAGGACCTAGGGGGTGGGGGGTAGGAAAGAAAAGAGGCGAAACAAAAAGAGTCAGACATGAAGTCTAGCGAGTCTAGTGACTTTAACAATATAATAAATAAAGTATAAGGATAAGAACATAAACTGGATATAAGAGATGACTGTAACATAAGCAGATATGACAAGGTAAATATGATGAACAAGATATAACGTTGATTGCGCTTCTAATCACTATAAGATAATTCCTACACTGCACCAATACTAGTTCCATACTGAAAGTTGATCCCTCTTACTAAACATAATAATAATAATGGTATTTCATGTACTCCTATCTGCTGTCATAGGTGTCGCCTGCTCCTATCTCCACTAGTTGTACCCACTACTCTCCCCATTCGATCGGCTCCCTAACTCGTAGATACCCGTGTTGGTCCCACAGTAGGGTGTATCACTCCCTAAAGTGGCAACCAGATACTACTAAGATGCACGGCTTATACCTACACGATGCAACAACATCTTACTTACCAGCCCGGACCCACGAACGCACATGACTCCGTTGGACTTTCACTGCCATCGCTAACTCTTTATTGACCTCTTACAATCAACCCCAGTAAGTGTGTCCCTGTCCTTGACCTAGTTTGAGCTCAGATAGAAACTAAAATGGGTTACTGTTTGAAAAGGTCCACCCCCTTGATACAAGCTTCCCTCCTAAACTTGGTCCCCACTAGGAATTCCCACTTAACCCCTCTTTATCCCCATGTCTAATCACATGTCTCATCTTGGTTAAGTGTTTTAATTATGTTTCACATGCTCCCCATGTTACCCACTTAACCCTTTTATCATTCCCATGTCTTACCACATGTCTTATCTTGGTTAAGTGTTCATTAATTCATTATAATCGTAATCTTGCAAGACTTCCCACATTAGATTGCCGTTTTGCGGTTGTTGGATATGCTAGGCGGTTCCGGGCAGTCTTATACCACAATCCGAATCTAACCTCATGTCTTTGCATTATTACGTATTTAATTTCTACCACAAACTAGCCTAACCTCGTGTCTTAGGCGTTCATTATCTCTTCTTTTATTCAGACCCAATTTCAAGTTGTGAATTATAACAAATATTCCAATTGCCCACAATTTCCAATTCAAGTTACGTTTATAATTCCAATCCAAGTCATGCCTATTATTCCATGTATACAAGTTGTACCAATTCATGCTCCAAATCAATTACATGATTACAAATCAACTTATGCCCAATTACATGTTATTCAATATTTTCCCAAACTTTTCCCAATCGTTGCAACATTATTCGTACGCAAATCTCAAAGCGATACGTTAGGCTCGAAGTTAGCCTAATCTCATAAAGAAAAAGGAAAAGAAGAAAGCAAGAGAATTATGACATAAAAATTGTCATAAAATAGGCATATGAAACATGAACTGGCATAGAACAATAAAATAGATCCAATAGGCATATGATAACAGTAATTTGGGTATGAATCTGAACGATAAGAAATCTACAAAACTTAATATAATTCGTCTTACTTACATGCACGATCATTAAATCCAATTTACTTTCCTATCACAATTACTTTTTATTTATATGTGAAATAACATAGACTCACAATGACAGGTTTTAGAAGAGGGAATAGATCTAAATTCCGAATTCTGAATTTGATTAGCTAAACCGTTGTTGTAGATTTTGATTCTTATCTACCATTTTGAATACTCCTATTCTGTTTTGCTTTGGTGGAGAAGAAAGGCTAGGTTAATTTAGATTGGAGTAGCATGGAGGCGCCATGGATGAATAACAATGAGATTAGGGTTAGGTTTAGGGGTATTTTATAGATTCTTTAGGTGAATTAGGATGCTTAGATTAGGTTAGGATCCATCTAAACCATCTAAACCAGAAAAACATGTCATCCAGCCAATCCCAAAAGGACACATCATCGCAAGACCACCAAAACTCATCAGGCCAGATTCGGGCCGATGGCGTCGACACCCCTATAAGGGGGTCGACACCCCTTTCGACACCTCTATATGGGGTCGACACATATGTCGACTCCCCTATGGGGGGGTCGACACCCTAGAGCGGGAGATTTCTCGCTCACCCAGATTTGGCGGATTTTGATTTTTGAATTCATTTTTGATTTTTAATTATTATTTAAAAAATTCTGCTTTAAACTAAAATCTTCTAAGCTTCATAACTTCTTCATATGATACCCGATTTATGCAAACTCAGACTGTGTTCCAAGCAGAATTCCGAGACCCATTTATCTTTGTTCTTCTTATAAAAATTAAATATTCCTTAATTATCCCTTATGTCATGTTTTAAAATTACGGGGTGTTACAAGCTTTGTTAGTTGTTTTTTAGAAAAGCTGATGTAAAAATACTATAATCCTAAAGCATATGTTTTCATGTAACCACAAAAGCTCTAAAATAATAAGTTGAAATATTTTGTGAACCATGTGTGTGTAGTGCGGTTCTCACTAGTTTAGTATAAATTGTAAATGTGACATTTACCATAGCAAAATAATATATTTGGATATATAAATTGATTAGATAATTGAAATTAACATAGCTTTACTTAGTTAAATAACAACAAATTTAATATATAATTTATTTATGAAAATAACACCAATTGATTTCGATCAGATTCAAAAAGCATAAACAACATAAAAGTATGATACTGTTGAATAAATAATGCCAAAAAGGTCCCACCGATATTTGAACTCGGGTCACTGGATTCAAAGTCCAATGTCCTAACCACTAGACCATGGGACCATATCTTTAAAAAAACATATATTGGTTGTATAACAAATATATTTGTAAAGAAGTATGACGTTAGAGAATAGGCATATTCAAAACGTATGTTGGAAGATTATTGAAATGACAATAAGATATAATTATTATAACCAACCACAATTATGTGCTTTTTCTCCATTTCATTTACATTCTTCATTCTCTCAGTTGGTTGAGCTCTTTGATCCTCCTAGCTCAATCAAATACACCTTTCCACCATTAAAATTCTAGATCTACATAAGAGATTCGAAGATTTACATCGTTTGAAGCTAGATCTACATCAAGTGAAGAGAGATCGCAACAAATAAAGAGGTTTGAAGCATATTCTTCGCTGTCCAGATTGAGAATTTAGCGGTTTCAAGTTAATTCGAAGAATTGGTGAGTGATAATCATCTCTCACACAGATTCAATCAAGTATATGGATTGTTTGATCCTATTTTCATCATTTTAAGTTATTTTCAACTACATCTGCATCATGGCAAGTATATTTTAATATGAATCACCATAGGCTCTAATCTTGCAACTTAAAACCGGTAATTATTATGTTAATTCATATGTTTATGCAAGTTAGAACCATTGTTTTGTTTATTCATTCATGAATCATGATTCTGGTGAATTTTATATGATTATCGATGAATAATTGTCTATTTTATGTTGGTAATGATATCATAAAGCATTTATGGTTGAATTAGATGATTTAGTTGAATTGGTCACATCAATATTGTCATCAGGTGATGATTTGGTCATGATTGGAGCTATTTTCATTCAGATCTGGAGTCGGGTCATTTTTCCTTAGGTCAGGTCATTTTTCCTTAGGTCAAATCGTTTTTCTTGTTTCCCAAGAAATGGAAAGTTTTATGGATTGGGAAGTTTTATGGATTGGGCAGTTTTATGGACTTGGCAGTTTGATGGACCGGGAAAAGTTCTAGAGCATGGACCGAGGAAAAATTATGGAGCATAAATCGTTCGGGTTTAGATCGCTGGCGTTAGGTCGTTCATCTCTAGATGGTTCAAGAAAAGGTCAGGTCGGTTGGCTTTGGGCAAAGTCAGGTCGGTAGGCTTTGACAAGGAAAGGTCGTTGGTGCTTCAAGAAATCAGATCGTTGGTGCTTTTAATTGGTTAGGTCATTAGGTCAATTTTCGACCTGGGGAGTCAGGTCTTGGAACGGATTGAGAGACTCAGATGGAGTTAAGTCATTGGTTACAGGTCAGTTGCGACCTCTGGTGGGAAGGACCTGACTATGTTGGACCATAATTTGATGTTATTTTGGTTCGGTGATGATGTGACTTCGAAGTGTATTAAAGTAGGAATGTTCAAAGTGTTTTCATGTATTTGTTAATCGTCGTAATGCAATGAATGTGAAGACGACTCAAGCTGGTTAGCTCATGGATAATGGTTGCTCGAGAAAGGGCTTAAGTTTGTGAGCAGTCATCGCGTTAGATGGCTAGAGATACCGACGGCTAAGGGATTATCATTTTCGTAAGTTCTAGCGGACTCAAAGTAGGGGTATAATAAGGATGCCTAAAATACTAGAAGTGATTGGTCGAGTACCCTGGACGGCTCGACGAGTCTCAATACATTTCTTCGTATGGCGTATGGAGTTTTGCTAGAACTGGGTTTTACCATTTGCCCTTGACAGTTGATGGCAAGGTTTTTAGCCGGTCATAAGATTAACGATGGTTTCAAAGCAGGATTCGCAGTGATTGCCACAGTCATAAGTGATTCCTGTTTTTCTTGTATCATCTTGTGTAGATTATTTGATGTCAGGGAGATATCTCTTGGGTGCGTATCTGAATTTGGTTTAGGCCTTCGGGGCTTGTGCTTAGGAGATGTCGAGATTGATTAGGATGGTCCAAGCTTGGTAACTGTTTGCTATGAATGTACTGTTGTTTCTCAATGCTTGTTTTTAAAGGCTGTCACTGTCGGATGTAAGGAAGACATGCTTGGGTTCTTCTTTGGTGTTTAGTAAATTGGTTGGTTAATATACTTGTTCTCATTTGCCTTATTGGTGATGTTAGATAGTTGTTTTATCGCTCATTAAGACTATCGCCTGACTCAATATTTTATGTTTCTTCTTATTACCTTGGGTTGTTCATCCGGCTTTGATTGGGCAGACTGAGTATAGGTGACAGATGATTGATCTTAATGAGGACGATGTTGTTGTGCGGTGACGAGCAGATGGTTGGCGTATTACTTTTCTACTATCTAGTATTTGTTGTATAATGTTCGACTCTGAGTGTTGTAGTAAGGCGAATTTGTATAGGCACTTATGTCGCAATCTAAAGATGTATGGATATTCTTTCTAGTTGTTATGAAAGTTCAAGTTTTTGCTCAAATACGCTTCACTATAATAGTCTGTTGTATATATTCTATTATATTTTATCCTTGCATTGTGAGTTATACGACAAGTACTGCATAGTGTTATGTTACCTTGATGATCATCCATAGCCGCCTGGCACACCTTTCAGTGCATTATTCCTCTTGTTTATTGTAGGATTTATGGGTAGTCTTCACATCGTTTGTGTAGAATTTTTAACTATGATAAGCAGATTCACTACCTAAATTTTGGATGGAATACGATACATTTAGCTCTAGCTAATTATCATTTTCAACTATCAGTGTTAATTTCACTTTGAATTAGAGTAATATGAAATAATATTACCATGTAGTTGAAAAAAGGATTTAATAACTAGTCATTCAATTTTAGATGTTGGAATTATAAGAAATGAAAAGTTGCGAACCTAAGATTGTCCTATAGTTGATGTTAATGTTTGTTGTATTGCATTGTTTTATCCAATGATTTAGTTTCACGTTGTGCCCTTTTGAAATTATTTGAGGATATTTTTTATTTAAGGTTTGTTAGTTGTTTTTAAGAAAAGCCGATGCCAAAATACTATAATCCAAAAGCATATGTTTAACCTTCATGTAACCAAAAAAGCTTTAAAATAATAAGTTGAAATATTTTGTGATCCATGTGTGTGTCGTGCGGGTTCTCGCCAGTTTAGTATAAATTGTAAATGTGACATTTACCTTAGCAAGATAATATATTTGGATCTATAAATTGATTAGATAATTGTAATTAACATAGCTTTACTTAGTTGAATAACAATAAATTTAATATATACTTTGATGATGAAAATATCACCATTTGATTTCAATCAGATTCAAAAAGCATAAACAACATAAAAATATGATATTGTTGATTAAAAGATGCCAAAAAGGTCCCACCGAGATTTGAACTCGGGTTACTGGATTCAGAGTCCAATGTCCTAACCACTAGACCATGGGACCATATGTCTAAAAAACATATATTTGTAGTATAACAAATATATTTGTAAAGAAGTGTTATGTTAGAGAAATGCTTATTCAATAAACGTATATTGGAAGATTTCTGAAATGACAATTAGATGTAATAATTATAATCAACCATAATTATGTGCTTGTTCTCCATTTCGTTTAAACTTAAATTTAAAAGGAAATATATTTATTATAATTTAATCTCATAGCGCACATGAAAACATGTGTACTTATTCTAACATGATTTTACGTTGATTAGCATTGGAATTTTGTAAAAATATCTACATTTATATGTAAATCAAACTGAATTTAATATCATTTGTAACAACCCACATTTTACGTGTTGGAGGTTCATAAAATATTTTTATTTAATTCGCTGAGGGTTAAATCATTCTCATATTTTGATATGTTGTTTATGGGGATGTGAGACATATCCATAATTTTTACCAATTTTATTTGTTACCATTTTGCTCTTATCAGTTCTGAACAGGGAATAACTTTTGACTGGGATCGAATCAGGTGCTGAGATCGTTTTCATTGGAAAGGAAATGGTGTTTCCAATTTCATAGATTAGTCATATTAAAGATTTGGTTCAACGGTTTGGGAGGAACCGTTGTTTTAGTGCTACACATTTTTATGTTTCGGTTTTCAGTCATTGGTGGGCTGATTTGAGGAGACCCATTTGTGGACTGATGGGAGGCTATAAATAGGAGGTTAGAAGAATGTAGAATAGTTTTACTTTCTTCATTTTCTCATTTGCTTAAGCTCTTTGATCCTCCTAGCTCAATCAAATACACCTTTCTGCCATTAAAATTCCAGATCTACAACATATCGAAGATCTACTTCGTTTGAAGCTAGATCTACGTCAAGTGAAGAGGGATCGCATCAAATCAAGAGATTTGAAGCATATTCTTCGCGGTCCAGATTGAGAATTTAGCGATTTCAAGTTAATTCAAAGAATTGGTGAGTGATAATCATCTCTCACACGAATTCAATCAAGTATATGGATTGTTTGATCCTATTTTCATCATTTTAAGTTGTTTTCAACTACGTCAACATCATGGTAAGTATATTTTAATATGAATAACCATAGGATCAAATCTAACAACTTAAAACTGGTAATTCTTATATTAATTCATATGTTTATGCAAGTTATATCCATTGTTTTGTTTATTCATTCACATATCTTGATTTTAGTGAATTTTATATGATTATCAATGATTAATTGTCATTTTGATGTTGATAATGATTTCATAATGCATTTATGGTTGAATTGGTCGCATCGATATTGCTGTTTCATGATGATTTGGTCATGATTAGAGCTATTTTTGGTCAGATCTGGAGTCGGGTCATTTTTCCTTAGGTCAGGTCATTTTGCCTTTGGTTATGTCGTTCTTCTTGTTTCCCAAGAAATAGGCAGTCTTATGGACTGGGAATTTTTATGGACTGGGCAATTTTATGGACTGGGTAGTTGGATGGCTGCGCAGTTTGATGGACCGGACAAGGTTCTAGAGCATGGACCGCTGGTGTTTGGTCATTCAGCCCTGGTGATTCCACAAGAGGTCAGGTCAGTTGGCTTTGGGAAAAGTCAGGTCAGTTGGCTTTGACTAGGACAGGTCGTTAGTGCTTCAAGAAATCAGATCATTCGTTCTTTGATAGGGTTAGGTCGTTAGGACGTTGTTTGACATAGGGAGTCAGGGCATGGAACTGATGGAGCGACTCACGGGTCGTTCTTTATAGGTCGGTTGCGACCTGAGGTGGGAACGACCTGACTAAGTTGGACCATAATTTGATGTTATTTTGGTTCGGTGATGAATGTGACTTCGAAATGTATTCAAGTAGGAATGTTTGAAATGTTTTGATGTGGTTGTTAATCGTCGTAATGAAACCAATGTGAAGACGACTCAAGGTGGTGAGCTCGTGGATAATGGTTGCTCAAGAAAGGGCTTGAATTTATGAACAATCATCGGGTTGGATGGCTAGAGATATCGAAGGCTAAGGGATTGTCATTGTCATAAGTTCTAACGGACTCAAGGAAAGGGTATAATAAGGACACCTAAAATACTAGAAGTGACTGGTCGAGTACCCTGGGCAGCTCGATGAGTTTAGATTCGTTTCTTCGTATGGCGTATGGAGTTTTGCAAGAACTGGAGTTTACCATTAGCCCTTTACAGTTGATGGCAAGGTCTTTAGCCGATCACACGATTAACAATGGTTTCAAAGCAGGATTGGCAGTGATAGCCATAGTCATAAGTGATGCCTATTTTGCTTGTATCGTCTTGTGTAGATTATTAGATGTCGAAGGAGATATCTCTTAGGTGCTTATCTGATGTTGTTTTAGGCCTTGTGTAGATTATTAGCTATGAATGTGCTATTTTTCTTAATGCTTGTTTGTAAAGGCTATCATTGCCGGATGTAAGGAAGACAAGTTTGGGTTCTTCTTTGGTGTTTTGTAGATTGGTAGGTTAATCTGCCTGTTCTCATATACTTTATTGATGATGTTGGATAGTTGTTTTATCACTCATTAAGACTATTGTCTGACTCATGGTTTTATATTTCTTCTTATTACTTTAGGTTGTTCATCCGGTTTTGAATGGGCAAACAGAGTACAGGTTACAGATGATTGATCTTAATAAGGACGAAGTTGTTGTGCGATGACGAGCAGGAGGTCGGCGTATTACTTTTCAACTATCTAGTATTTATTGTTCTATGTTCGACTCTAAGTGTTGTAGAGAGGCGTATTTTTACAGGCACTTATGTCGCAATCTAAAGATGTATGGACATTATTTCTAGCTGTTATTAAAGTTGAAGTTCCTACTAGAATATGCTTCACTATTATAGTCTGTTGTATATATTCTATTATATTTTATCCTTGCGTTGTGAGTTATACGACAGGTTCCGCATTGTGTTATGTTACCTAGATGATTGTCCATAGCTGCCTTGCACACCTTTCAGTGCATTATTCCTCTTGTTTAGTGCAAGAGTTATGGGCGGTTGTCAAATCGTTTGCGTAGAATTTTTAACTACGATAAGTAGATTCACTGCCTAACTTTTGGCTAGAAAACGATACATTGAGCTCTAGCTAATCATCATTTTCAACTATCTAAATTAATTCCACTTTGGCTTAAAGTAATATGAAATAATATTATCATGTAGTTGAAAAAAGGATTTAGTAACAAATCATTCAATTTTAGATGTCTGAATTATAAGAAATGAAAAGTTACAGACCAAAGATTGTCCTACAGTTGATGTTAATGTTTGTTGTAATGCATTGTTTTATACAATGATTTAGTTTCACATTGTGCCATTTTGAAATTATTTGAGGACATTTTTTAATTAAGGCTTGTTAGTTGTTTTCTAGAAATGCTAATGCAAAATTACTATAATCCTAAAGATATGTTTCACCTTCATGTAACCACAAAAGCTCTAAAATAATAAGTTGAAATATTTTGTGAACCATGTATATGTAGCGCGGGTTCTCGTCAGTTTAGTATAAATTGTAAATGTGACATTTACCATAGCAAGATAATATATTTGGATCTATAAGTTGATTAGATAATTGAAATTAACATAGCTTTACTTCGTTAAATAACAACAAATTTAATATGTTGTTTATGGGGATGTGAGACATGTCCATTATTCTCACCAATTTTATTTGTGACCATTTTTCCCCCTGTCAGTTTTGAATAGGGCATAACTTTTGCCTGGGATCGAATCAGGTGCTGAGATCGTTTTCATTGGAAAGGAAATGGTGTTGCCAATTCCATAGACTGGTCACATTAAAGATTTGGTTCAGCGGTTTGGAAGGAATTGTGTTTTAGTGATATACATTTTTATGTCTTGGTTTTTAGCATTGATTGGCTGATTTGAGGAGGCCCATTAGTGGGATGATGAGAGGATATAAATAGGGGGTTAGAGAAATGTAGAATAGTTTACTTTCTTCATTCTCTCATTTGGTTGAACTCTTTGATCCTCCTTGCTCAATCAAAAACACCTTTCCACAATTAAAATTCTAGATCTACATAAGAGAATCTAATATCTATATCGTTTGAAGCAAGATCTACGTCAACTAAAGAGAGAACGCATCAAATCAAGAGGTTTGAAGCATATTCTTCGCTTTCCAGATTGATAATTTAGCGATTTCAAGTTAATTCGAAGAATTGGTGAGTGATAATCATTTCTCACATGAATTCAATCATGTATATGGATTGTTTATCTTATTTTCATCATTTTAAGTTGTTTTCTGCTACATCTACATCATGGTAAGTATATTTTAATATGAATCACATAGTGTCTAATCTAGAAACTAAAAACCGGTAATTCTCATGTTAATTCATAGGTTTATGCAAGTTAGATCTATTGTTTTGTATATTCATTCATGTATCATGATTTTGGTGAATTTTATACGATTATCGATGAATGATTGTCAATTTGTTGTTGATAATGATTTCATAAAGCATTTATGGTTGAACTGAATGAATTGGTCGCATTGATATTGTCTTTTGGTGATGATTTGGTCATAATTGGAGCTATTTTCGTTCAGATATGGAGTCGGGTCAATTTTCCTTAGGTTAGGTCGTTTTTCCGTAGGTCAAGTCGTTTTTCTTGTTTCCTAAGAAATGGGCAACTTTATGGACTGGGAAGTTTTATGGACTGAGCAGTTTTATGGACTGGGTAGTTGGATGGATTGGGCAGTTTGATTGACCGGGCAAAGTTCTCGAGCATGAACCGGGCAAAAATTATGGAGCATAAATCATTCGGGTTTAGATAGTTGTGGTTAGGTCGTTCGACCGTAGATGGTTCAAGCAGAGGTCAGGACGATTGGCTTTGGGCAAAGTTAGATCAGTAGGTTTTGACAAGGACAGGTCATTGCTGCTTCAAGAAATCAGATAGTTGGTGCTTTGAAAGGGTTAGGTCATTGTTCGACCTGAGGAGTTAGGTCTTGGTACGAATGGAGCGACTCAGGGGGAGTTAAGTTGTCGGTTACAGGTCGGTTGCGACCTTAGGTGGGAACGACCTGACTAAGTTGGACCATAATTTGATGGTATTTTGGTTCGATAATGCGTGTGACTTCGAAGTTTATTCAAGTAGGAATTTCCGAAGTGTTGTGATGTGTTTGTTGATCGTCATAATGCAACGAATGTGAAGATGGCACAAGGTGGTGAGCTCGTAGATAATGGTTGATCGAGAAAAGCTTGATTTTATGAACAGTCATCATGTAGGATGACTGGAGATATCGTAGGCTGAGGGATTATCATTGTCGTAAGTTCTAGCGGATTCAAATCAGGGGTGTAATAGGGACGCCTAAAATACAAGTAGTGACTGGTCGAGTACCCTGGGCAGGTCGATGGGCCTAGATAAGTTTCTTCGTATAGCATATGGAGTTTTGCTAGAACTGGAGTTTACCATTAGTCCTTGACAGTTGATGGCAAGGTGTTTAGTCGGTCATACGGTTAAGGACGATTTCAAAGCACGATTGGCGATGATAGCCATAGTCATGTGTGATGTCTACTTTGCTTGTATCATCTTGTGTGGATTCGTAGATGTTGAAGGAGATGTCGAGATCGATTAGGACGGTCCACGCTTGATAACTATTTGCTATGAATGTAATATTGTTTCTTAATGCTTGTTTGTAAAGGCTATCACTGTCGGATGTAAGGAAGACAGGTTTGTGTTCTTCTTTGGTGTTTGGTAGATTGGTTGGTTAGTCTACCTGCTCTCATATACTTTATTGATGATGTAAGATAATTGTTTCATAGCCCATTAAGACTATTTTCTGACTCAAGGTTTATGTTTCTTCTTATTACCTAGGGTCGTTCATCCGGTTTTGAACGGATGGACTTAGTACAGGTAACAGATAATTGATCTTAATGAGGACGATGTTGTTGTGCGGTGATGAAAGAACCTGTTACTTCCCCGTGAAGGGAAGAGCGGATACTTTGAGAACAACACACAAATGAACGCAGATGGAAGAACATTTCATTGTTATTACAACAATTCCATCAGATACAAGAATATACAGAGTATAAATGAATAAATTACATTCGATAAATATCAGAGATTACAATAAATTACATAGCAACGGAAAATAATACCAAGCACAACTGAAGGTGATATACGGATACAGAGCTTTCCGGATATCATTCCAGCTGTAAATCAGGATCCTGTGAATATAAATCTGCAAAACCAAAACTACTAGCTGCCCGTGCGGAAAATAGGGGCACCCAGAGTTTAGGTTAAAACAATAAAATCCAGGTCAGTCATGTGACTGGTGTGAGAACTAAAACAGTTATTTAAAACTTTACTTTAAAAGAGAGTAATTCAAGGGACCACGCCGTATAACACGGAATGGGTTTCCTCCCAAGAATACCAGTGCATAGAATAAACAGCGCAATGCTTTTTCGAAAAATGAAGCTATTATAAGACCCAGGTCCCATCACACAATGCAACGCAAGCCGGAGGATAGGGTTTTCCCTTATAATAGCCAAACATGCTTGGTACGTTTAAAAACAAATCATTTGATACTATAATAAGTGTATAGTGTCAAAACAATTTCAATCATAAATACCAATCATAGGCGGCATGGGTACCATATATCATGTCATGATACTAGTTCTACAATTAAAACCGCAATACACGTATTGGAAATTGGATTTCCGTCATGAGTCGAGGCAAGGGGCAAGCTCCTCTCCGCTTCGAGACACTCTAGCAAATGCTCAGGACTACACACTCTGGGCAGCCACTGGATCGGTTGGGCCGGTCCTCTCTTACGTTTGAGGATTAGTTATTCCTGAACACACGTTTCCCGGTCCTTACAGACCTATAATCGAGGCGCCTCATTCCAACAACCACATAGGTGAAAAGTATATAAATGTCAGAGCTGGTAAGTCACTGACACCACCAAAGCTAGAAAGAAACGTCGTGTTCTCCCAACGGTCCGTATCCCGTTTTTGACTCATACCGAGGTGTGAGGCTCGCGAATTCACGCTATACACAAAGCTACCCGACAAAGGCCGTGCTTTGATCATCAACCACAAGACTTTGCTTTTCAACAGAAGCCTTGATCATTGCATCTTAGCGTGCCACACAGGCAATTCATGCCATGCGACTGATGTCCATCGATATACAACCTCTGAGCTCGTACGTCTCAGAGAAGGGCGTTAAGCAAGAGAATAAATTCTCCGTTGCCAAACAGATGTATATTTAATAGAAATCAATCAACATAGAATAAAATCCAATGTCAGACACACAGTCCATTTACAAGTTCGTTCTGGGTCTGAACGAAACCGGAGGCACTTTCCTCGCATATCCATCGATCTCCAAGTACGTATGGACGACCACCAACTATTTCCATCCTCTTGGGTGTACAGCCCAATCAGGATCGTCAGTAATTATCCAAACGATGTGAAGACTTCCGGCCTTCAACCACCGTCTTCATCTTCGACATAACGTCGAATTGGTTACTCAGAATGGGTGTAAACCCGGCCTTTCCGAACAACCCGCGTATATTAAAAACAAATGTTACACAAACACAACATACGCCTCATTCCAATTCATTAGTCACTAACCGTAAATCAGTAAGAGAGCAATCCCCCAAATATTAACCCCGAAGGCCGAAACCAACATCAGATCAATATCCAGGAAACCATTCTTCTTAACTAACCTTCAGCTAGTTTCTAAATTTCAATTCTTAGGGAAAGGTTCCCATTAATTTTATCCAAGATAAATTCTTTAAAATTTATCCTTTAATCTTCCTTTGGATGTCATTTCAAACCAAATTATGGTTTTTCCCAAACTAGTCAAGATTAGCGAACCACACCGAAGTAATTATTTATTTTAATTCCCAATCCCAAACTATTCATCCCATGGAGCAAAACTGGTAATACTCCATATCTAACACCACAGTGTTGTCGGTAAAACTAATTACCATTTCACGTTCAAGTCTAATTAAAGATTTAACTATCGCTTTGGAGCAAAAACTGGTGATACTCCATTCTCGCTCATTTTCTAAAGTTGATAATTTAAATTATCAATTCCCATTTCAATCTAATTGAAGATTCATTAATACTCCTTTTACTGGGTTAAAGAACTAATGTCATTTAAAACACAGTTCACGATAAACCCAAATCACATTCTATTTATTATCGGGTTAAAGAACAAACGTTATTTAAAACACTGTTCACGATAAACACACAAATCAATTCTGTTTAAAACCCATTTCAAATCCAGTTTATTTATTTAAAAATAAACGGGTTTAATTTTAGTTCGAAACTAGTTGTTTTCGATAAAAATCTATTTTTATCTTTTCAAATATGGAGTTTTTCATCCCAATTTTTCCCAAATCATTTCTTATGATTTTACACAAATTATTACTATTTTTAATAATTTTATCAAGGCCCGTACAGTCGATTTCCATCAACGGCCATCGAACTGCACTTACAGCGACCTTTTCCAAATTTGATTTGGACGTATCTCCAAATCCAACTGTTAGATTTCCAATTTCTAATATTCGTTAGGAAGCTCTTTTCGATACGAACCCAACGGTTTCGGGTTTAGGAGAATCCGACGGTCGGATCTCACGTAATGTCCGTTTGAAATAAATGGTCGAAATTCACGAACTGCCACGGCACGGCGCGTTCTATTCAGGCCATTATATTATATATACAATATATATAATATATATTTCGTCGATTACTATTTAAAACGAATGTTATAAATAGTTTTGAATTCGTTTCAAAAACATTTTCAACTTTTATTTCAAATTCAAATCAATTCTAATTTGTTTTCTATTCAAATCAATTCTAATTTGTTTTCTATTCAAATCAATTCTAATTCGTTTTCTATTCTATTCAATTCGAATTCGTTTTATATATTCAATTCAATTCGAATTCGTTTTATATATTCAATTCAATTCAAATTCGTTTTATATATTCAATTCAATTCAAATTCGTTTTATATATTCAATTCAATTCGAATTCGTTTTATATTCGATTTAATTCAAATTGGTTTTCTATTCGATACAATTCAAATTGGTTTTCTATTCGATTCAATTCAAATTGGTTTTCTATTCGATTCAATTCAAATTGGTTTTCTATTCGATTCAATTCAAATTGGTTTTCTATTCGATTCAATTCAAATTGGTTTTCTATTCGATTCAATTCAAATTGGTTTTCTATTCGATTCAATTCAAATTTAAAAACGAATATAATCGATATAAATATCGTTCGCGTCAAAATAGCGCATCTCTAATCAATACGGCTTTATATATTTCAATAATTCCTTTATTCTATTCAACAAATGAATATTTATTTTTGTCAACACACGACTAATCTCAACGAATGAGTACTGTCCACGTGTGACTATTTTTGTTAAAATATTTCGTTCAACACATGACTAATCTCAACGGATGAGTACAGTCAACACATGAACTTTTATTTTATAATATTCTTTATCTTCTAAATTGGAATGAGGTCCAATCAATTACCATATAGAGTTAATTATATGGATTCCATAACACATATATATAATAGCAACGATAAATAATCAACCATCATCCAATGTGCACTACACTGTATAAGCATCAAATGTAGATATCTAACGCTTATAACAGCCTGTCAATCAATCGATCGACATACAACTAATTATTGGGATTAGTGTATGCCGTATTTTATCCCAATACCCGTGTGGGGTTTCAAACAATCAAACACAGATTTTTATTTGTGCAGTTGGGCGATGTGTAAAATTTATCGACCCAATCAATGTCCTTCAAATAGGTGTACATAAACAAACCGTCCGGTTCGTAAATGAATATTTATTTATTCACGTTCACTATATTCATATTCACGTTAAAAATTATATTTTTAACGACTAAATTATTTTATTCAACATATGAATATTCTATTCGGTTCATTTATCAAATAAAATGGTATCTTTATTTTTCTAACTTGTTTTAGAAAATTTCGGCGACATAACGGCACGATACTAGAAACGGGACAAGGCCTAGCCTTATCCCCGGTCTAATGAAGGCCCACGCCATTCACACATCAATCAAATCCATTCCATTTCACCAAACAACTCAATTCAAACCAAATAATCTAACCAACTACACAACCAAACAAACAAGTCCATGGTCTGTGGACGATTGTGTCGGGTGCTACTAAGCACCGTCTGCATCCTAGTATAAATATATAACTAGAAAAAGAAATTTAGAGTGAGGAGTTCTCACCGATAGCTATTCCAACTTCACGCCACTTCAAATGTAGAAGTCTTCGTCGTTCTCGTCTCTTATCACTTTCGTCGCCCGTAGCCACTACATATGTAAAAATCGAATTTTTATTTTGCTATTCAATATATAAAAATCGAATTTTTTACTTTGCTATTATATAGATAAAAATTCTATTTTTACTTCGCTATTCTCTATATAAAGATCTCGCCTTTCCAACTGTAAAGATTTCTCCTTTTCAAATTTAAAGATTTCTCCTTTACAAATTCATCATTATAAAATCACAATTTTATTTTGCTACACATATAAAGATGATATTTCTAATATTCCTATCATGTAAAAAATTTATTTTTTCATTCTCTACATAAACAAAAATCGTATTTTTACATCTTCTACATAATAAAGATTATATTTTTAATACTTTAAAAATATAAAAATCATATTTTTATTTTCGCTATAATATAAAAATCAGATTTTTTTTATTTTTTATCTTTTCAAAGATCTGATCCTTCACCTTATAAAAATTCAACCTTCGTTTATATAAAAATCAAAGCTTTGTTCTTATTAAAAACTGATTTTTATCCATATATAACTTATTACATTGAACAAATGAATATAAATATAAATAAATGAACTTACAGTTTCTATCGGAGGCGGTCATTGGTGTTCGACGGAGGGTGACTTGCGTGCTGGAGTCGGAGCTGGGGAGGTGGCCACGGCATCGAGGAGGGGTTTGCGGTGGGTTCAGGGGGGAGCGAGGTGGGTAAGAAGAGGGGGAAGAGGAAGGAGAAGGGGAGATCGGAGAAGAAGAGGGAGACGCGGGGAGCAGAGGCCGACGATGGGAGGAGGGGGCGACGTGGGCGCGACATCGATTGCTCGGTTTGGGGCTTTGCTGCGAGGTAGGGGTTCGGGAACTAGAAGAGAGGCCAGAGGGGTGAGGATCGGAGAAAGGGGGGGTTTGGGTGGTGGCGCGCCACCTGGAGGCGCGCGATGGCGATGGCGGCTTTCCGCCTCCGTCCTCCTTTTTTTTTATTCTGAACTATGAAAACGAGAAGGGGGGCCTGGGTAGTTAAGGAGAGGGGAGGGTATATTTTTTTTATTTAATTATTTAATTTCAAAAAGTTGACTTTTTCAAACGACCTCTAAACGAGGCCCACCGCCTGTCGTCCATAGCGTTTCACCCCATTTCGAACACAATGGGATATGAATCGTAGGCTGATTCGATCGTTTCGACCAGTTTTCGTTAAAATCAACATATAACTCTATATATCGAATTTGAACGCGTATTTCAATTTACCAGGGTCACATACTAACTCTAAAATTTTCTGAAAAATATTTTCTAGCTTCGTATTGACGGTACGGTCCTAACAAAACTAGTTTCGACGAATTCTGAGACCGTTTGAAAAATGGCCATTTTCCAGTCGATTAAAATCAACTAAAACTGGTCAAACGCGTTTTCCTTTGCCACGCTCACATATTGATTCGAAAAATTATGAAATTTGGAATCTAGCAATAACTTGACACCGCGGATCCAACAAAAGTGGTTTCGTCGAAATCCGAGGTCGTTTGCAAAATGTCTATTTTTAAGGGCCTGAATTCCATAGCGATTATTCAGAATTTTCAACTGGACATATCTTTTGATCCCCGTTATGAAATTTTGATTTTTCGGATTCTTGGAAAGATATTCCCAATTAGATCCTATTATTTTCGGTTTCGCCAAAATCCGGATTGTTTTGCACCCGGTACATTCAATTGAAGTTTGAAATCGAATTATCGAACTACCGCGCCGTTTTCAATTCTATTTATAATTACATATAATTATTTATATTCTAACGACGACGTATATAATATATACGTTCGAATTCTATTCGAAATAAATTTTTCGTCGTTATTATTTAAAATAATTCATTTCAAATATTCAAAATTCGCTAAAATTGCCAAAATAAAATTTTTAAACTGGTTCAGAATTTCCAGGTTATTACAGGTGATGAGCAGGAGGTTGAAGTATTACTTTTCTACTATCTAGTATTTTTTGTTCTATGCTCGACTCTGAGTGTTGCAGTGAGGCAAATTTGTATAGGCACTTATGTTGCAATATAAAGATGTATGGGTATACTTTCTAGTTGTTATGAAAGTTCAAGTTTCTGCTTAAATATGCTTCATTATTATAATCTATTGTATATATTCTATTATATTTTATCCTTGCATTGTGAGTTATACGACAAGTTCTGCATAGTGTTATGTTAACCTGATGATCATCCATAGCCGCCTGGCACACCTTTTAGTGCATTATTCCTCTTGTTTATTGTAGGATTTATGGGCAGTCGTCACATCGTTTGTGTAGAATTTTTAACTATGATAAGCAGATTCACTACCTAAATTTTGGATGGAATACGATACATTTAGCTCTAGCTAATTATCATTTTCAACTATCAGTGTTAATTTCACTTTGAATTAGAGTAATATGAAATAATATTACCATGTAGTTGAAAAAAGGATTTAATAACTAGTCATTCAATTTTAGATGTTGGAATCATAAGAAATGAAAAGTTACGAACCTAAGATAGTCCTATAGTTGATGTTAATGTTTGTTGTATTGCATTGTTTTATCCAATGATTTAGTTTCACGTTGTGCCCTTTTGAAATTATTTGAGGATATTTTTTATTTAAGGTTTGTTAGTTGTTTTTAAGAAAAGCCGATGCCAAAATACTATAATCCTAAAGCATATGTTTAACCTTCATGTAACCAGAAAAGCTTCGAAATAATAAGTTGAAATATTTTGTGATCCATGTGTGTGTCGCGCGGGTACTCGCCAGTTTAGTATAAATTGTAAATGTGACATTTACCTTAGCAAGATAATATATTTGGATCTATAAATTGATTAGATTATTGTAATTAACATAGCTTTACTTAGTTGAATAACAATAAATTTAATATATACTTTGATGATGAAAATATCACCATTTGATTTCAATCAGATTCAAAAAGCATAAACAACATAAAAATATGATATTGTTGATTAAAAGATGCCAAAAAGGTCCCACCGAGATTTGAACTCGGGTTACTGGATTCAGAGTCCAATGTCCTAACCACTAGACCATGGGACCATATGTCTAATAAACATATATTTGTAGTATAACAAATATATTTGTAAAGAAGTGTTATGTTAGAGAATATGCTTATTCAATAAACGTATATTGGAAGATTTCTGAAATGACAATTAGATGTAATAATTATAATCAGCCATAATTATGTGTTTGTTCTCCATTTCGTTTAAACTCAAATTTAAAAGGAAATATATTTATTATAATTTAATCTCATAGTGCACATGAAAACATGTGTACTTATTCTAACATGATTTTACGTTGATTAGCATTGGAATTTTGTAAAAAAATCTATATTTATATGTAAATCAAAGTGAATTTAATATCATTTGTAACAACCCACATTTTACGTGTTGGAGGTTCATAAAATATTTTTATTTAATTCGCTGAGGGTTAAATCATTCTCATATTTTGATATGTTGTTTATGGGGATGTGAGACATATCCATAATTTTTACCAATTTTATTTGTTACCATTTTGCCGTTATCAGTTTTGAACAGGGAATAACTTTTGACTGGGATCGAATCAGGTGCTGAGATCATTTTCATTGGAAAGGAAATGGTGTTTCCAATTTCATAGATTGGTCATATTAAAGATTTGGTTCAACGGTTTGTGAGGAACCGTTGTTTTAGTGCTACACATTTTTATGTTTCGGTTTTCAGCCATTGGTGGGCTGATTTGAGGAGACCCATTTATGGACTGATGGGAGGCTATAAATAGGGGGTTAGAAGAATCTAGAATAGTTTTACTTTCTTCATTCTCTCATTTGGTTAAGCTCTTTGATCCTCCTAGCTCAATCAAATACACCTTTCCGCCATTAAAATTCCAGATCTACAGCGTATCGAAGATCTACTTCGTTTGAAGCTAGATCTATGTCAAGTGAAGAGAGATCACATCAAATCAAGAGATTTGAAGCATATTCTTCGCGGTCCAGATTGAGAATTTAGCGATTTCAAGTTAATTCAAAAAATTGGTGAGTGATAATCATCTCTCGCACGAATTCAATCAAGTATATGGATTGTTTGATCCTAATTTCATCATTTTATGTTGTTTTCAACTACGTCTACATCATGGTAAGTATATTTTAATATGAATAACTATAGGATCAAATCTAACAACTTAAAACTGGTAATTCTTATGTTAATTCATATGTTTATGCAAGTTATATCCATTGTTTTGTTTATTCATTCATATATCATGATTTTAGTGAATTTTATATGATTATCAATGATTAATTGTCATTTTGATGTTGATAATGATTTCATAATGCATTTATGGTTGAATTGGTCGCATCGATATTGCCGTTTCATGATGATTTGGTCATGATTAGAGCTATTTTTGGTCAGATCTGGAGTCGGGTCATTTTTCCTTTGGTTATGTCGTTCTTCTTATTTCCCAAGAAATAGAGAGTCTTATGGACTGGGAATTTTTATGGACTGGGCAATTTTATGGACTGGGTAGTTGGATGGACTGCGCAGTTTGATGGACCAGACAAGGTTCTAGAGCATGGACCGCTGGTGTTTGGTCATTCAGCCCTGGTGATTCCACAAGAGGTCAGGTCAGTTGGCTTTGGGAAAAGTCAGGTCAGTTGGCTTTGACTAGGATAGGTCGTTAGTGCTTCAAGAAATCAGATCATTCGTGCTTTGATAGGGTTAGGTCGTTAGGACGTTGTTTGACATGGGGAGTCAGGTCATGGAACGGATGGGCGACTCAGGGGTCGTTCTTTATAGGTCGGTTGCGACCTGAGGTGGGAACGACCTGACTAAGTTGGGCCATAATTTGACATTATTTTGGTTCGGTGATGAATGTGACTTCGAAGTGTATTCAAGTAGGAATGTTCGAAGTGTTTTGATGTGTTTGTTGATCGTCGTAATGCAACGAATGTGAAGACGACTCAAGGTGGTGAGCTCGTGGATAATGGTTGCTCAAGAAAGGGCTTGAGTTTATGAACAATCATCGGGTTGGATGGCTAGAGATATCGAAGGCTAAGGGATTGTCGTTGTCGTAAGTTCTAACGGACTCAAGGAAAGGGTATAATAAGGACACCTAAAATACTAGAAGTGACTGGTCGAGTACCCTGGGCAGCTCGATGGGTTTAGATTCGTTTCTTCGTATGGTGTATGGAGTTTTGAAAGAACTGGAGTTTACCATTAGCCCTTTACAGTTGATGGCAAGGTCTTTAGCCGATCACACGATTAACGATGGTTTCAAAGCAGGATTGGCAGTGATAGCCATAGTCATAAGTGATGCCTATTTTGCTTGTATCGTCTTGTGTACATTATTAGATGTCGAAGGAGATATCTCTTAGGTGCTTATCTGATGTTGTTTTAGGCCTTGTGTAGATTATTAGCTATGAATGTACTATTTTTCTTAATGCTTTTTTGTAAAGGCTATCATTGCCGGATGTAAGGAAGACAAGTTTGGGTTCTTCTTTGGTGTTTTGTAGATTGGTTGGTTAATCTGCCTGTTCTCATATACTTTATTGATGATGTTATATAGTTGTTTTATCACTCATTAAGACTATTGTCTGACTCATGGTTTTATATTTCTTCTTATTACTTTGGGTTGTTCATCCGGTTTTGAATGGGCAAACTGAGTACAGGTTACAGATGATTGATCTTAATAAGGACGATGTTGTTGTGCGATGACGAGCAGGAGGTCGACGTATTACTTTTCAACTATCTAGTATTTATTGTTCTATGTTCGACTCTAAGTGTTGTAGAGAGGCGTATTTTTACAGGCACTTATGTCGCAATCTAAAGATGTATGGACATTATTTCTAGCTGTTATTAAAGTTGAAGTTCCTACTAGAATATGCTTCACTATTATAGTCTGTTGTATATATTCTATTATATTTTATCCTTGTGTTGTGAGTTATACGACAGGTTCCGCATTGTGTTATGTTACCAAGATGATTGTCCATAGCTGCCTTGCACACCTTTCAGTGCATTATTCCTCTTGTTTAGTGCAAGAGTTATGGGCGGTTGTCAAATCGTTTGCGTAGAATTTTTAACTACGATACGTAGATTCACTACCTACCTTTTGGCTAGAAAACGATACATTGAGCTCTAGCTAATCATCATTTTCAACTATCTAAATTAATTCTACTTTGGCTTAGAGTAATATGAAATAATATTATCATGTAGTTGAAAAAAGTATTTAGTAACTAATCATTCAATTTTAGATGTCTGAATTATAAGAAATGAAAAGTTACAGACCTAAGATTGTCCTACAGTTGACGTTAATGTTTGTTGTAATGCATTGTTTTATACAATGATTTAGTTTTACATTGTGCCATTTTGAAATTATTTGAGGACATTTTTTTAATTAAGGCTTATTAGTTGTTTTCTAGAAATGCTAATGCAAAAATACTATAATCCTAAAGATATGTTTCACCTTCATGTAACCACAAAAGCTCTAAAATAATAAGTTGAAATATTTTGTGAACCATGTATATGTAGCGCGGGTTCTCGTCAGTTTAGTATAAATTGTAAATGTGACATTTACCATAGCAAGATAATATATTTGGATCTATAAATTGATTAGATAATTGAAATTAACATAGCTTTACTTCGTTAAATAACAACAAATTTAATATGTTGTTTATGGGGATGTGAGACAAGTCCATTATTCTCACCAATTTTATTTGTGACCATTTTTTCCCCTATCAGTTTTGAATAGGGCATAACTTTTGGCTGGGATCGAATCAGGTGCTGAGATCGTTTTCATTGGAAAGGAAATGGTGTTTCCAATTCCATAGACTGGTCACATTAAAGATTTGGTTCAGCGGTTTGGAAGGAATTGTGTTTTAGTGATATACATTTTTATGTCTTGTTTTTTAGCATTGATTGGCTGATTTGAGGTGGCCCATTAGTGGGATGATGGGAGGCTATAAATAGGGGGTTAGAGAAATGTAGAATAGTTTACTTTCTTCATTCTCTCATTTGGTTGAACTCTTTGATCCTCCTTGCTCAATCAAAAACACCTTTCCACAATTAAAATTCTAGATCTACATAAGAGAATCTAATATCTATATCGTTTGAAGCAAGATCAACGTCAATTAAAGAGAGAACGCATCAAATCAAGAGGTTTGAAGCATATTCTTCGCTTTCCAGATTGATAATTTAGCGATTTAAAGTTAATTCGAAGAATTGGTGAGTGATAATCATCTCTCACATGAATTCAATCATGTATATGGATTGTTTATCCTATTTTCATCATTTTAAGTTGTTTTCTGCTATATCTACATCATGGTAAGTATATTTTAATATGAATCACATAGTGTCTAATCTAGCAACTAAAAACCGGTAATTCTCATGTTAATTCATAGGTTTATGCAAGTTAGATCTATTGTTTTGTATATTCATTCATGTATCATGATTTTGGTGAATTTTATACGATTATCGATGAATGATTGTCAATTTGTTGTTGATAATGATTTCATAAAGCAGTCATGGTTGAAATGAATGAATTGGTCGCATTGATATTGTCGTTTGGTGATGATTTGGTCATAATTGGAGCTATTTTCGTTCAGATATGGAGTCGGGTCAATTTTCCTTAGGTTAGGTCGTTTTTCCGTAGGTCATGTCGTTTTTCTTGTTTCCTAAGAAATGAGCAAATTTATGGACTGGGAAGTTTTATGGACTGAGCAGTTTTATGGATTGGGTAGTTGGATGGATTGGGCAGTTTGATGGACCGGGCAAAGTTCTCGAGCATGAACCGGGCAAAAATTATGGAGCACAAATCATTCGGGTTTAGATAGTTGTGGTTAGGTCGTTCGGCCGTAGATGGTTCAAGCGGAGGTCAGGCCGATTGGCTTTGGGCAAAGCTAGATCAGTAGGTTTTGACAAGGACAGGTCGTTGGTGCTTCAAGAAATCAGATAGTTGGTGCTTTGAAAGGGTTAGGTCATTGTTGGACCTGAGGAGTTATGTCTTGGTACGAGTGGAGAGACTCAGGGGAAGTTAAGTTGTCGGTTATAGGTTTGTTGCGACCTTAGGTGGGAACGACCTGACTAAGTTGGACCATAATTTGATGTTATTTTGGTTCGATAATGCGTGTGACTTCGAAGTTTATTAAGGAAGGAATTTCCGAAGTGTTGTGATGTGTTTGTTGATCGTCATAATGCAACGAATGTGAAGATGGCTCAAGGTAGTGAGCTCGTAGATAATGGTTGATCGAGAAAAGCTTGATTTTATGAACAGTCATCGGGTAGGATGACTGGAGATATCGTAGGCTGAGGGATTATCATTGTTGTAAGTTCTAGCGGATTCAAATCAGGGGTGTAATAGGGACGCCTAAAATACAAGAAGTGACTGGTCAAGTACCCTGGGCAGGTCGATGGGCCTAGATAAGTTTCTTCGTATAGCATACGGAGTTTTGCTAGAACTGGGGTTTACCATTAGTCCTTGACAGTTGATGGCAAGGTGTTTAGCCGTTCATACGATTAACGACGATTTCAAAGCACGATTGGCGATGATAGCCATAGTCATGTGTGATGTCTACTTTGCTTGTATAATCTTGTGTGGATTCTTAGATGTTGAAGGAGATGTCGAGATCGATTAGGATGGTCCACGCTTGATAACTGTTTGCTATGAATGTAATATTGTTTCTTAATGCTTGTTTGTAATGGCTATCACTGTCGGATGTAAGGAAGACAAGTTTGTGTTCTTCTTTGGTGTTTGGTAGATTGGTTGGTTAGTCTACCTACTCTCATATACTTTATTGATGATGTAAGATAATTGTTTCATCGCCCATTAAGACTATTTTCTTACTCAAGGTTTATGTTTCTTCTTATTACCTAGGGTTGTTCATCCGGTTTTCAACGGATAGACTTAGTACATGTTACAGATAATTGATCTTAATGAGTACGATGTTGTTGTGCGGTGATGAGCAGGAGGTTTGAGTATTACTTTTCTACTATCCAGTATTTGTTGTTCTATGCTCGACTCTGAGTGTTGCAGTGAGGCGAATTTGTATAGGCGCTTATGTTGCAATATAAAGATGTATGGGTATACTTTCTAGTTGTTATGAAAGTTCAAGTTTCTGCTCAAATATGCTTCATTATTATAATCTATTGTATGTATTCTATTATATTTTATCCTTGCGTTGTGAGTTATACGACAGGTTCTGCATTGTGTTAGGTTACCTTGATGATTGTCCATAGTTGCCTGACACACCTTTCAGTGCGTTATTCCTCTTGTTTAGTCAGGATTTATGTGTGGTCGTCACATCGTTTGTGTAGAATTTTTAACTACAATTAGCTAGAATTTGATATATTTAGCTCTAGCTAATCATCATTTTCAACTATCTAAGTTAATTCCACATTGAACTAGAGTAATATGAAATAATATTATCATGTAGTTGAGAAAAGGATTTAATAACTAACCATTCAATTTTAGATGTTGGAATTATAAGAAATGAAAACTTACGAACCTATGAATGTCCTATAGTTGATGTTAGTGTTTGTTGTATTGCATTGTTTTATCCAACGAATTAGTTTTACATTGTGCCCTTTTGAAATTATTTGACGACATTTTTTATTTAAGGTTTGTTAGTTGTTTTAAAGAAAAGCTGATACAAAAATATTATGATCCTAAAGCGTAGGTTTAACCTTCATGTTACCAGAAAAGCTCTAAAATAATAAGATGAAATATTTTGTAAACTATGTGTGTGTAGCACGGGTTCTCACCCATTTAATATAAATTGTAAATGTGACGTTTACCTTAGCGAAATAATATATTTGGATCTATAAATTGATTTGATAATTGTAATTAACATAGCTTTACTTAGTTGAATAACAAAAAATTTAATATATACTTTGATGATGAAAATAACACCATTTGATTTCAGTCGGATTCAAAAAGCATAAACAACATTAAAATATGATATTGTTGATTAAAAGATGCCAAAAAGGTCCCACCGAGATTTGAACTCGAGTTACTAGATTCAGAGTCCAATGTCCTAACCACTAGACCATGGGACCATATGTCTAAAAAAACATATATTGGTAGTATAACAAATATATTAGTAAAGAAGTGTTATGTTAGAGAATTTGCTTATTCAATGGTTGTATATTGGAAGATTTTTGAAATGACAATTAGATGTAATAACTATAATCAATCATAATTATGTGCTTGTTCTCCATTTCATTTAAACTCAAATTTAAAAAGAAATATATTATTATAATTTAATATCATAGTGCACATGAAAACATGTGTACTTATTCTAACATGGTACATATTTTATGTTGATTAGCATTGGAATTTTGTAAGCATATCTATATTTATATGTAAATCAAAGTGAATTTAATATCATTTGTAATAGCCCGCATTTTACGTATCAGAGGTTCATAAAATATTTTTATTTAATTCGCTAAGGGTTAAATAATTCTCATATTTTGATATGTTATTTATGATGATGTGAGACATGTCCATACTTTTTACCAATTTTATTTGTTACCATTTTGCCGTTATCAGTTTTTAACATGGAATAACTTTTGACTGGGATCGAATCAGGTGTTGAGATCGTTTTCATTTGAAAGGAAATGTTGTTGGCAATTCCATATATTGGTCACATTAAAGATTTGGTTTAGCGATTTGTGAGGAATCGTTGTTTTTCGTGCTATACATTTTCATGCTTCGGTTTTCAGCCATTGATGGGCTGACTTGAGGAGGCACATTAGTGGGCTGGTGGGAGGCTATAAATTGGGGGTTAGAAGAATGTGGAATAGTTTACTTTCTTCATTCTCTCATTTGCTTGAGCTCTTTGATCCTCCTAGCTCAATCAAATACATCTTTCCATCATTAAAATTCTAGATCTACATAAGAGAATCGAAGATCTACTTCGTTCTAAGCTAGATCTACATCAGGTGAAGAGAGATCGCAACAAATCAAGAGGTTTGAAGCATATTCTTCCCTATCCAGATTAAGAATTTAGCGATTTCAAGTTAATTCAAAGAATTGGTGTGTGATAATCATCTCTCACATGAATTCAATCATGTATATGGATTGTTTGAACCTATTTTCATCATTTTAAGTAGTTTTCAACTACGTCTACATCATGATAAGTATATTTTAATGTGAATCGCCGTAGGTCAATTCTAGCAACTTAAAATTGGTAATTCTTATGTTAATTCATATGTTTATGCAAGTTAGATCCATTGTTTTATTTATTCATTCGCGTATCATGATTTTGGTGAATTTTATATGATTATCGATGAATAATTGTCATTCTGATGTTGCAATGATTTCATAAAGCATTTATGGTTGAATTGGATGAAGTGGTCGCATCGATATTGTCGTTTGGTGATGATTTGGTCATGATTGGAGCTATTTTCGGTCAGATCTGGAGTCGGGTCATTTTTCTTTAGGTCAGGTCGTTTTCCCTTAGGTCAAGTCGTTTTTCTTGTTTTCCAAGAAATGGGCAGTTTTATGGGCTGGGAAGTTTTATGGACTGGGCAGTTTTATGGACTGGGTAGTTGGACGGACTGGGCAGTTTGATAGACCGGACGCATGGACCGGGAAAAAATTATGGAGCATAAATCATTCTGGTTTAGATTGCTGGGGTTTGGTGGTTCGGCCCTGGATGGTTCAAAAACAGGTCATGCGGGTAGTTGGACGGACTGGGCAGTTTGATAGACCGGGCACATGGACCAGGAAAAAATTATGGAGCATAAATCGTTCGGGTTTAGATTGCTTGGGTTTGGTCTTTCGGCCCTGGATTGTTCAAAAAGAGGTCATGTCGGTTGGCTTTGGTCAAAATTAAGTCGGTTGGCTTTGACTAGGACAGGCCGTTAGTGCTTCAAGAAATTAGACAGTTTGTGCTTTGATATGGTTAGGTCATTAGGTCATTGTTCGACCCGGGGAGTCAGGTCATGGAACAGATGGAGGGAGTCAGGTCATGGAAAGGATGGAGCGACTTAGGGGGACTTAAGTCGTTGGTACAGGTCGGTTGCTTCCTGAGGTGGGAATGACCTGACTAAGTTGGACCATAATTTGGCATTATTTTAGTTTGGTGATGAGTGTGACATCGAAGTGTATTCAAGTAGTTCAAAGTGTTGTGATTTGTTTGTTCATCGTCGTAATGCAACGAATGTGAAGACGACTCAAGGTGGTGAGCTCGTGGATAATGGTTGCTCGATAAAGGGCTTGAGTTTATGAATAGTCATCGGGTTGGATGGGTAGAGATATCGAAGGATGAGGGATTATCATTGTCGTAAGTTCTAGCGAACTCAAAGAAGGGGTATAATAGGGACGCCTAAAATAATACTAGAAGTGGTTGGTCGAGTACCCTGGGCAACTCGACGGGTCTAGATTCGTGTGTTCGTATGGCATATGGTGTTTTGCTAGAACTGGGGTTTACCATTATCCCTTTACAGTTGATGGTAAGGTGTTTAGCCAGTCATACGATTAACGATGGTTTCAAAGCAGGATTGTCAGTGATAGACATGGTCATAAGTGATGTCTATTTTGCTTGTATCGTCTTGGGTAGATTATTAGATGTCGGAGGAGATATCTCTTGGGTGCTTGTCTAATGTTGGTTTAGGCCTTCGGGGCTTGTGCTTGGGAGATTTCATGATCGATTAGGATGGTCTACGCTTGATAACTTTAGCTATGAATGTACTATTTTTTCTTAATGCTTGTTTGTAAAGGCTATCATTGTTGGATGTAAGGAAGACAGGTTTGGGTTCTTCTTTGGTGTTTGGTAGATTGGTTGGTAAAACTACATGTTCTCATATAATTTATTGATGATGTTATATATTTGTTTTATTTCTCATTAAGACTATTGTCTGACTCATGGTTTTATGTTTCTTCTTATTACCTTGGGTTGTTCATCCGGTTTTGAATGGGCGGATTGAGTACAGGTTATAGATGATTGATCTTAATGAGGTCGATGTTGTTGTGCGGTGACGAGCAGGAGGTTGGCGTATTACCTTTCTGCTATCTAGTATTTGTTGTTCTATGTTCGACTCTGAGTGTTGTAGTGATGAGAATTTTTACAGACACTTATGTCGCAATCTAGAGATGTATGGATATTCTTTCTGGTTGTTATGAAAGTTCAAGTTTCTACTCAACTATGCTTCACTATTATAGTCTGTTGTATATATTCTATTATAATTTATCCTTGCTTATGAGTTATACGATAGGTTCTGCATTGTGTTATGTTACTTGATGATCAGCCATAGCTGCTTGACACACCATTCAGTGCATTATTACTCTTGTTTAGTGCAAGAGTTATGGGCGATTGTCACATCATTTGTGTAGAATTTTATTCACGATAAGCAGATTCACTACCTAAATTTTCGCTAGAAAATGATACATTTAGCTCTATCTAATTGTCATTTTCAACTATCTAGGTTAATTCCATTTTGACTTAGAGTAATGTTAAATAATATTATCATGTAGTTGAAAAAAGGATTTATTAACTGGTCATTCAATTTTAGATGTCGAAATTATAAGTAATGAAAAGTTACAAACCTAAGAATGTCCTATAGTTGGTGTTAATGTTTGTTGTATTGCATTCTTTTATCCAATGATTTATTTTTACATTTGCCCTTTTGAAATTATTTGAGGACATTTTTTAGTTAAGGTTTGTTAGTTATTTTCTAGAAAAGCTGATGCAAAAATACTATAATCCTAAAGCATATGTTTCACCTTTATGTAACCACAAAAGCTCTAAAATAATAAGTTGAAATATTTTGCGAACCATGTGTGTGTAGCGTGGGTTCTCGCCAGTTTAGTATAAATTGTAAACATGACATTTACCATAGAAAAATAATATATTTGGATCTATAAATTGATTAGATAATTGAAATTAATATACCTTTAATTAGTTAAATGACAACAAAATTAATATGTACATTGTTGATGAAAATAAAACCATTTAATATCAATCAGATTCAAAAAGCACAAACAATATAAATATGATATTGTTGATTAAATAATGCCAAAAAGGTCCCACCGAGATTTGAACTCGGGTTATTGGATTCAGAGTCCAATGTTCTAACCAGTAGACCATGGGACCATATGTCTAAATAACATGTATTGGTAGTATAATAAATATAATTGTGAAGAAGTGTGATGTTAGAGAATATGCTTATTCAATAAACGTATATCGGAAGATTTTTGAAATGAAAATTAGATGTAACAATTATAATCAACCATAATTATGTGCATTTTCTCCATTTCGTTTAAACTCAAATTCAAAAAGAAATATGTTTATTGTAATTTAATCTCATAGTGCACATGAAAACATGTGTAATTATTCTAACATGCTACACATTTTACATTGATAGCATTGATGTTTTGTAAGCATATCTATATCCACATGTAAATCAAAGTGATTTTAATACAATTTGTAACAGCCCGCATTTTATGAATCGAAGGTTCATAAAATATTTTTATTTAACTCCCTGAGGGTTGGATCATTCTCGTATTTCGATATGTTGTTTATGGAGATGTGAGACATGTCCGTTATTTTTACCAATTTTGTTTGTGACCATTTTTCCCTTGTTAGTTTTGAACAGGGCATAATTTTTGACTGGTATCGAATCAGGTGCTGAGGTCATTTTCATTGCAAAGGAAATGGTGTTGCCAATTCCATAGACTAGTCACATTAAAGATTTGGTTCTGCGGTTTGGGAGGAATCACTTTTTTAGTGATACGCATTTTTATGTTTCAGTTTTCAGCCATTGATGGGCTGATTTGAGGAGGCCCATTAGTGGGATGATGGGAGGCTATAAATAGGGGGTTAGAGGAATGTAGAATAGTTGACTTTCTTCATTTTCTCACTTGGTTGAGCTCTTTGATCCTCCTAGCTCAATCGAATACACCTTTCCACAATTAAAATTCTAGATCTACATAAGAGAATTGAAGATTTACATCGTTCGAAGCAAGATCCACGTCAAGTGAAGAGAGATCGCATCAAATCAAGAGGTTTGAAGCATATTCTTCGCTATGCAGATTGAGAATTTAGCGATTTCAAGTTAATTCGAAGAATTGGTGTGAGATAATCGTCTCTCACGAATTCAATCAAGTATATAGATTGTTTGATCCTATTTTCATCATTTTAAGTTGTTTTCAACTACATCTACATCATGGTAAGTATATTTTAATATGAATCACCATGGGGTCTAATCTAGCAACTTAAAACCGGTAATTCTTATGTTAATTCATATGTTTATGCAAGTTAGATCCATTGTTTTGTATATTCATTCATGTATCATGGTTTTGGTGAATTTTATATGATTATCGATGAATAATTGTCATTTTATTGTTGATAATGATCTCATAAAGCGTTTATGGTTGAATTGGATGATTTGGATGAATTATTCGTATCGATATTTTCGTTTGTTGATGATTTAGTCATGATTGGAGCTATTTTCGGTCAGATATGGAGTCGGGTTATTTTTCCTTAAGTCAGGTCGTTTTTCCGTAGGTCAAGTCGTTTTTCTTGTTTCTCAATAAATGGGTAGTTTTATGGATTGGGAAGTTTTATGGACTGGGCAGTTTTATAGACTCGGTAGTTTGATGGACTGGGCAATTTGATGGACCGGGCAAATTTCTCGAGCATGGACCGGGCAAAAATTATGGTGCATAAATCGTTCGGGTTTAAATAGTTAGGGTTAGGTCATTCAGCCCTAGATGATTCAAGCAGAGGTCAGGTCGCCTGGCTTTGGGCAAAGTCAGATCAGTGGGCTTTGACAAGGACAGGTCATTGGTGCTTCAGGAAATCAGATCGTTGGTGCTCTGAAAGGGTTAGGTCGTTGTTCGACCTGAGGAGTCAGGTCTTGGTACGGATGGAGCGACTCAGGGGGAGTTTAGTTGTTGGTTATAGGTCGATTGCGACCTGAGGTGGGAATGAACTTAATAAGTTGGACCATGATTTGATGTTATTTTGTTTCGATGATGAATGTGACTTCGAAGTGTATTCAAGTAGGAATGTTCGAAGTGTTGTGATGTGTTTGTTGATCGTCGTAATGCAACGAATGTGAAGACGACTCAAGGTGGTGAGCTCGTGGATAATGGTTGATCGAGAAAGGGCTTGAGTTTATGAACAGTCATCAGGTTGGATGGCTAGAGATATCAAAGGCTGAGGGATTATCGTTGTCGTAAGTTCTAGCGGAATTAATGCAGGGGTATAATAGGGACGCCTAAAGTTCTAGAATTGGCTGGTCAAGTACCCTGGGCAGCTAAATGGGCCTAGATACGTTTCTTCGTACGACATACGGAGTTTTGCTAGAACTGAGGTTTACCATTAGCCCTTGACATTTGATGGTAAGGTGTTTAGCCGGTCATACGATTAACGATGGTTTCAAAGCAGGATTGGCAGTGACAGCCATAGTCATAAGTGACGTCTATTTTGCTTGTATCGTCTTGTGTGGATTCTTAGATGTTGAAGGAGATATCTCTTGGGTGCTTGTTTGATGTTGGTTCAGGCCTTCGGGGCTTGTTCTTAGGAAATGTTGAGATCGATTAGGATGGTCTACGCTTGATAACTGTTTGCTATGAATATAATGTTGTTTCTTAATGCTTGTTTGTAAAGGCTACCACTGTCGGATGTTACAAAGACAGGTTTGGGTTATTCTTTGGTGTTTGGTAGATTGGTTGGTTAATCTACCTTTTCTCATATACTTTATTGATGATACTAGATAGTTTTTTTATCGCTCATTAAGACTATTGTCTGACTCAAGGTTTTATGTTTCTTTTTATTACCTTGGGTTGTTCATCCAGTTTTGAATGGGCAGACTGAGTATCAATTTACAGAAAATTGATCTTAATGAGGACGATGTTGTTGTGCGGCAGTGAATAGGAGGCTGTTCTATGACTTTTCTACTATCTAGTATTTGTTGTCCCATGTTCGACTCTAAGTGTTGTAGTGAGGCGAATTTGTATAGACACTTATGTCATAATCCAAAGACGAATGGATATTCTTTCTAGTTGTTATGAAAGTTCAAGTTTATGCTAAAATATGCTTCACTATTATAGTCTGTAGTATATATTCTATTATATTTTATCATTTCGTTGTGAGTTATACGATAGGTTCCGCATTGTGTTATGTTACCTTGATGATCGTCCATAGTTGCTTGGCACACCTTTCAGCGCACTATTCCTCTTGTTTAGTGCAGGAGTTATGTGCAGCCATTTCGTCGTTTGTGTAGAATTTTCAACTACAAGATAAACATATTCCCTACCTAAACTTTTGCTAGAATACGATACATTTAGCTCTAGTTAATCGTCATTTACAACTATCTAAGTTAATTCCACTTTGAACTAGAGTAACATAAAATAATATTATCATGTAGTTGAAAAAAGGATTTAGTAACTAATCATTCAATTTTAGATGTTGGAATTATAAGAAATGAAAACTTACGAACCTAAGAATGTCTTATAGTTGATATTAATGTTTGTTGTATTGCATTATTTTGTCCAATGATTTGGTTTTTCATTGTGCCCTTCTTAAATTATTTGAGGAAGTTTTTTATTTAAGGTTTGTTTGTTGTTTTCAAGAAAAGCTAATGCCAAAATATTGTAATCCTAAAGCATATGTTTAACCTTCATGTAACCAGAAAAGCTCTAAAATAATAAGTTAAAATATTTTGTGAACCATGTGTGTGTAGCACTGGTTCTCGCCAGTTTAGTATAAATTGTAAATGTGACGTTTACCATAGCAAAATAATATATTTGGATCATTAAATTAATTAGAAAATTAAGTTAACACAGCTTTAGTTAAATAACAACAAATTTAATATATACTTCGTTGATGAAAATAACACCATTTGTTTTCAATCAGATTCAAAAAGCATAAACAACATAAAAATATGATATTATTGATTAAATAATGCAAAAAGGTCCCACCGAGATTTGAACTCGGGTTACTGGATTCAGAGTCCAATGTCCTAACCACTAGACCATGGGACCATATGTTTAAAAAAATACACTGGTAGTATAAAAAATATATTTGTAAAGAAGTATGACGGTAGAGAATATGCATATTCAAAACGTATGTTGGAAGATTTTTGAAACGACAATGAGATATAATTATTATAATCAACCATAATTATTATCTTTTTCTCCGTTTCATTTAAACTCAAATGTAAAAAGAAATATATTTATTATAATTTAATCTCCTAGTGGACATGAAACAAGTGCACTTATTCCAACACCGTAAGTATTTTACGTTGAATAGCATTGGAATTTTGTTAGCATATCTATATCCATATGTAAATCAAAGTGAATTTAATATCGTTTGTGCTGAATTTTTAACTACGAAAAACAAGTTCACTATCTAAATTTTGTCTAGAATACGATACATTTAGCTCTAGAAATCATCATTTTTAACTATCTAAGTTAATTCCACTTTGAATTAGTGTAATATGAAATAATATCATCGTGTAGTTGAAAAAAGGATTTTATAACAAATTATTCAATTTAAGAAGTTGGAATTATTAGAAATGAAAAGTTACGAAGCTAAGAATGTTATATAGTTGATGTTAATGTATGTTGTATTACATTGTTTTATCCAATGATCTGGTTTACATCATGCCTTTTGAAATTATTTGAGGACATTTTTTATTTAAGGTTTGTTAGTTGTTTTTTAGAAAAGCTAATGCAAAAATACTATAATCCTAAAGCATATTTTTAACCTTCATGTAACCAGAAAAGCTCTAAAATAATAAGTTGAAATATTTTGTGAACCATGTGTTTGTAGCGCGGGTTCTCGCCTGTTTAGTATAAATTGTTAATGTGACATTTACCATAGAAAAATAATATATTTGGATATATAAATTGATTATGTAATTGTAATTAACATAGCTTTACTTAGTTAAATAACAACAAATTTAATATATACTTTGTTGATGAAAATAACACCATTTGATTTCAATCAGATTCAAAAAGCATAAAAAACATAAAAATATAATATTGTTGATTAAAAGATGCCAAAAAGAACCCACCGAGATTTGAACTCGGGTTATTGGATTCAGTGTCCAATATCCCAACCACTAGACCATAGGACCATATGATTGAAAAACATAAATTGGTTGTATAACAAATATATCAGTAAAGAAATGTGTTGTTATAAAATATGCATATTCAATAAACGTATGTTGGAAGATTTTTGAAATGACAATCAAATATAATAATAATAATAATCGTCCATAATTATGTGCTTTTTCTCCATTTCGTTTAAACTCAAATTTAAAAATAAATATATTTATTATAATTTAATCTCATAGTGCACATGAAAACATGTGTACTTATTCTAACATGGTGCATATTTTACGTTGATTAGCATTGGAATTTTTTAAGCATATTTATATCAAAATCTAAATCAAAGTGAATTTAATATCATTTGTAGTAGCCCGCATTTTACGTATTGGAGGTTCATAAAATATTTTTATTTAATTCCCTGAGGGTTGGATCATTCTCGTATTTTGATATGTGGGGATGTGAAACATGCCCTTATTTTTTGCCAAATTTATTTGTGACCATTTTGATCCTATCAGTTTTGAACGCAGTATAACTTTTGACTGGGATCGAATTAGGTGCTGAATCTGTTTTCACAGGAAAGGAAATAGCGTTGCCAATTCCATAGATTGGTCAATTAAAGATTTAGTTCAGAGGTTTGGGAGTAATAGCTATTTTAGTGCTACACATTTTTATGTTTCAGTTTACAGCAATAGATTTGTTGATTTGAGGAGGCTCATTAGCGGGCTGATGGGAGGCTATAAATAAGGGTTTTGAGGAATGTAGAATAGTTTTCTTTCTTCATTCTCTCATTTGGTTGAGCTCTTTGATCCTCCTAGATCAATCAAATACACCTTTCCACAATTAAAATTCTAGATCTGCATAAGAAATCGAAGATCTACATCATTTGAAGCTAGATCTACGTCAAGTGAAGAGATATCACATCAAATCAAGACGTTAGAAGCATATTCTTCGCTGTCCAGATTGAGAATTTAGCAATTTCAAGTTAAGTCGAAGAATTGGTGAGCGATAATCATATCTCACACGAATTCAATCAGGTATATGTATTGTTTGATCCTATTTTCATCATTTTAAGTTACTTTCTACTACATCTGCATCATGGTAAGTATATTTAGATATGAATCACTATAGGATCTAATCTGGCAACCTAAAACCTGTAATTCTTATGTTAATTCATATGTTTATGCAAGTTAGATCAATTGTTTTGTTTGTTCATTCATGTATCATGATTTTGGTGAATTTTATATGATTATCGATGAATAATTGTCATTTTGATGTTGATAATGATTTCATAAAGCGTTTATTGTTTAATTGGATGATTTGGTTGAATTGGTCGCATCAATATTGTCGTTAGGTGATGATTTGGTCATGATAGGAGCTATTTTCGGCCAGATCTGGAGTCGGGTCATTTTTCCTTATGTCAGGTCGTTTTTTCCTTAATTCAAGTCATTTTTCTTGTTTTCCAAGAAATGTGCAGTTTTATGGACTGGGAAGTTTTATTGACTGGGTAGTTTTATGGACTGGGTAGCTGGATGGACTGGGCATTGATGGATCGGGCAAAATTCTCAAGCATGGACCGGGCAAAAATTATGGAGCATAAATCGTTCGGGTTTAGATCGCGGTGGTTAGGTCATTCGGACTTCGATGGTTCAAGTAGAGGTCAGGTCCGTTGGCTTTGGGCAAGGTCAGGTCCGTAGGCTTTGACAAGGACAGGTCGTTGGTGCCTTAAAAAATCAGACCGTTGCTTCTTTGAAAGGGTTAGGTCATTAGGTCGTTGTTCGATCTGGTGAGTCAGGTCTTGGAATGGATGGAGCGATTCAGGTGGAGTTAAGTCCTTGGTCACAGATCGGTTGCGACCTTAGGTGGGAATGACCTTACTAAGTTGGACCATAATTTAATGTTATTTTGGTTCGGCGATGAATGTGACTTCAAGGTTTATTCAAGTAGGAACGTTCAAAGTGTTGTGATGTGTATGTTAATCGTCGTAATGCAACGAATGTGAAGATGACTCAGGGTGGTCAGCTCATGGATAATGGTTGCTTGAGAAAGGGCTTGAGTTTATGAACAGTCATCACATTGGATGGCTAGAGATATCGAAGGCTGAGGGATTATCGTTGTCGTAAGTTCTAGAGGACTCAAAGCAAGGGTACAATAGGGACGCCTAAAATACTAGAAGTGACTGGTCAAGTACCCTAGGCAGCTCGATGGGCCTACATTTGTTTCTTCGTATGACATATGGAGTTTTGCTAGAACTTGGGTTTACCAATAGCCCTTGACAGTTGATGGCAAGGTATTTAGCCGGTCATACGATTAACGATGGTTTCAAAGCAGTATTGGTGGTGATATCCATAGTCATAAGTGATGTCTATTTTGCTTGTATCATCTTCTGTAGATTATTAAATGTCGAAGGAGATATCTCTTGGGTGCTTGTCTGATGTTGGTTTAGGTGTTTGGGGCTTGTGCTTGGGAGATGTGGAGATCGATTAGGATGGTCTACACTTGATAACTGTTTGCAATGAATGTACTATTGTTTCGTAATGCTTTTTTGCAAAGGCTATCACTGTCGAATGTAAGGAAGACAGGTTTGGGTTCTTCTTTAGTGTTCAGTAGATTGGTTGGTTAATCTACCCGTTTTCATATAATTTATTGATGATGTTAGATATTTGTTTTATCGCACATTTAGACTATTGTCTGACTCAAGGTTTTATGTTTCTTCTTATTACATTGGGTTGTTCATCCGGTTTTGAATGGGTAGACTGAGTACAGGTTACAGATGATTGATCTTAATGAGGACGATGTTGTTGTGAGTTGACAAGCAGGTGGTTGGCGTATTACTTTTCTACTATCTAGTATTTTTTGTTTTATGTCCGACTCTAAGTGTCACAGTGAGGCGAGTTTGTACAGGCACTTATGTCGCATCCTAAAGATGTATGGATATTCTTTCTAGTTGCTATGAAATTTCAAGTTTTTGCTCAAATATGCATCACTATTATAGTCTGTTGTATATATTCTATTATATTTTATCCTTGCGTTGTGAGTTATACGACAGGTTCCGCGTTGTGTTATGTTACCTTGACGACCGTCCGTAGCTTCCTAGCATACCTTTCAGCGCATTATTCCTCTTGTTTAGTGCAGGAGTTATAGGTGGTCGTCACATCGTTTGTGTAGAACTTTTAACTACGATAAGCAGACTCACTACCTAAAATTTGGCTAGAATACGATATATTTAGCTCTAGCCAATCATCATTTTCAATTATCTAAGTTAATTCCACTTTGAATTGGAGCAATATGAAATATTATTATCATGTAGTTGAAAAAAGGATTTAATAACCAATCAATCAATTTTAGATGTTGGAATTATAAGAAATGAAAAGTTATGAACCTAAGAATATCCTATAGTTGATGTTAATGTTTGTTGTATTGCATTTTTTTATCCAATGATTTAGTTTTACATTGTGCCCTTTTGAAATTATTTGAGGACATTTTTATTTAAGGTTCGTTAGTGGATTTTTAGAAAAGCTGATGCAAAAATACTATAATCCTAAAGCATATGCTTCACCTTCATGTAACCACAAAAGCTCTAAAATAACAAGTTGAAATATTTTGTGAACCACATGTGTGTAGCGCGGGTTCTCACTAGTTTAGTATAAATTGTAAATGTGACATTTACCTTAGCAAAGTAATATATTTGGATATATAAATTGATTAGATAATTGTAATTAACATAGCTTTACATAGTTGAATAACAACAAATTTAATATATACTTTGATTATGAAATAACACCATTTGATTTCAATCTGATTCAAAAAGCATAAACAACATAGAAATATGATATTGTTGATTAAAAGATGCCAAAAAGGTCCCATCGAGATTTGATTTCGGGTTACTGGATTTAGATTCCAATGTCCTAACCACTAGATCATGGAACCTTTTGTTTAAAAAACATATATTTGTAGTGTAACAAATATATTTGTAAAGAAGTATGACGTTAAGAAATAGGCATATTTGAAATGTGTGTTAGTAGATTACTGAAATGACAATAAGATATAGTAATTATAATCAACCATAATTTTGTACTTATTCTACATTTCGTTTAAAGTCAAATGAAAAAAGAGATATATTTATTATAATTTAATCTCATAATGGACATAAAAACATGTGTACTTATTCTAACATGGTACATATTTTACATTGAATAGCATTGGAATTTTGTAAGCATATTTATATCCATTTGTAAATCAAAGTGAATTTAAATTCATTTGTAACATCCCACATTTACGTATCGGGGGTTCATAAAATATTTTTATTTAATTCCCTTAGGGTTGGATCATTCTCATATTTTTACATGTAGTTTATGGGGATGTGAGACATACCATAATTTTTACCAATTTTATTTGTGACCATTTTGTCCCTGTTAGTTTTGAACACGACATAACTTTGACTAGGATCGAATCAGGAGCTGAGATCATTTTCATTGGAAAGGAAATGGTGTTGCCAATTCCATAAATTAGTCATATTAAAGATTTGGTTCAACGATGTAATGGTCCGAATTTTTGTACCCTTTGAGTCGACTAATAACACTACATGTCGAACCCAAATCACACAGAAACACGAATCATTATAAGAAAGAAGTTAGAGGAAGAGAAATAAAAAGAAAGAAAAGTTAGAATAGTAGAAAATGAAGAACAAAAATCTCACAGCGGAACGAATAAAATATATTAAACAACATAACTTTTGAAATACAAATCAGTAATTGTACATACATACCATCATCAGAGCACAACAACTATTTCTGGAACAGTAATAAACACCTGTTTCCAGATACAACATAGTATACAGTGGAAATATGATAGTCTATAGCAAACTGATGAAGCCTCCTCCAAGTGAATCTGTAAAATCCTAACTACTTGACTGACCGTACAAATTTGGCCACCCAAGAATTTAGGGTAAAACAAACAAAATAAACTCTGGGCCAGTCATGGAACTGGTGTGAGTAAACTCCAACCATTTAATTTAACTTTCAAAAATCATTTCTAAAGAAATGATAATCGTAAGACCGATCCACACATAAACACGGCTGGTTTTTACCTTACGATAACCAAAAATATTTTTGATATCAAAATCCAGTGATTTTATAATAATGTCTAAATCAAATAAATAGAAATCTAACGGAATGCTTGCATCTCATGCTCTATGTTAGATCCAAATATGAATCTAACACCCAAACTAGTAATGATTCTAAAGAAATGAAAGCTAATACGAAGAATAACACACAATTTATAGTGGTTCGGCATTAAGTTGCCTATGTCCACTTTCTACTCTTCGAATTGATAATTCAAATGCAAGTACAATGATGATCTTCACTCTCTTTCATTTATTCAATACATTAATTCACTCAAAATTATCTGAAATATTGTTTGAAGGATGATTGTGGTCTGAAAAAGGTGATGGAATTCGGATTGCGAAGAAGCTTTAGTTCTGAAAATGCCAAAAGATCCTTCCAAATGCCTCTTGATGGTGTATTTATAGGTGAAAAATCCTCCAGGAATGGGATTGGTTCGGATCCGCGTGGCACAAATCTCGTCACTATCGAGTTCGGATGAATTTTGGTGATGACAGCACATCTGGTTAGTGGAAAACATGGGTAGAACGTGTGTATAACCGCCCCGAGTATCAAGGAATCGTGGAGCAAGAGCGGTTGCCAACCTGGGACCAGATCGGACGTGCTTGCGTTTGGGGGTTCGGGTCGGCTTTATACCTTCCGGTCTGGCTCGGCCTGTGCTTTTTTCCTCTCTGTTTTACTCCGATCCATCTTATCCGAGAGAGATTCTATCTGATCCGCCTATCTGGCTGAATACTCTTCATTATTTGATCTTCTAGCTTTGTGTAGCCTATTTCACAAAGTAGGCTAACATTTTGCCCCCTCAAAGGACGCTTCTGTTGAAGATGGAGCGTGCTTTGACATTATTTGTCCATTAGTTTCTAAACTTGAATCGTTGAATGGTACTTGCACTCATCTGTGGGGACGCGTTGCTTCATAAAGTCGTGTCTCTTGCTGCTTATAAATACACCAGAAGGTTCACAAATTTCATCCTCCACTTTTGACAAGCTTTAAGAACTTTGAACTTTGACTAATGTCTAGTGACTCTTCCAGGTAAGCTTTTTCTTTATTTTTCTTTGAATTCAAGTTGCATGCCAAGTCAATGTGTATAATTCCCTTTGGGCTCAGACTCCGACCCGAAAAGCTTTCTTTTTCACCTTGTTTAACTTTGGATCAACGGGCCAAAATGCATTCGCGGGCTTGCATTTCGGTCCGAGCGGTGTAAAAGACGGGGAATACAAAGAGCTATGTTAGATCTATATAAACCCGCTGCCTCCTCTCCTTTTTTCTTTCTTCTTTTTATTTCCATCACTCCTCCAGGAATCGCCCCAAAGAAAAACGAAACCCTAGTTCCTAGAATTTTAGAAATTCTTCTTCTAATTCTCAAATTAATTACATAGGTAGGTCTAAAACTTCGATTTTCCTTGTAATAATTGAGTTTAGTTAGAATTTGTCGTCAATTTGAATGATTTGGTCATGTCTTTTATTCGTCTTCCACGCCGTGGCCTCCTCCTCCCTCGTCATCGTCGTTGGCGACTCCGTCATCACATCGAGGCGTTAGGAGATAGGATTCGACATGATAGGGGGGTAAATTGGTCAATGGTTATCTTGCTGTGACATACTTCTCAAAAAAAGATGGATTTTTTAAGAAGGAGATGGGTTCGATTTTGATGAGGAAGAGGAAGAAGAAGAAGAGGACAATGAATGGGATCAGTTCGGGTGAGGTAGCATAGAAGTGGAGATGGGAATGGAATTTACCTGACCGGATCGGGTCGGATTAAAAAGCAAAGATGGGAGACAGAGCTCGCTTGACCGGGTTGGGTCGGAGTGAGAAACAAGGATGAAGAGAGGTATGGATACTCAAGTCTATCCGGACCGCTCCGAATGCCCACTTCCGAACCGATCCGGTTTTGCTGGCTGGTTGCGAATGTTTGCTTCAAGCCAAAACACGGCTCCCCCGATCCGATCCCAATGCTTACATCCGAACCAAACCGAAGAAATCCTACTCAATGCACAAGAATTTGTTAAACTGGACAAATCAGTACTTGACATAACCTTCAATTTAAAGAACAGTTAGGATATCGCCTTACGAGCATAAACGAACATCAAGAACTGTTTCGAACATTACTGCTTTATCGAACCTTTGCATTACATTCTCATGTGTTTACCTTACATCTTTTGCATACACCGTACACAATTTGGTTCACACACTTGCACGGGGGGATTCGGGCTATTTAACTTGTACTATTGCTTCTTCGATAGTTTAGCGACCATGGCAGAGAGACGCTCATCTAGATTAACGGAAAAGGAAGAAATCATGAGAACATCTGAAAAACTCACTCTCGATGACATATCCTCTTCCTCGGACCCAGAATGGGATAACGAGGGACCAGATTATGAAATGGAAGCACACAATAGTGAAGTATCTTCTGGGGTGATGTCTCTCTGGGTGAGGAAGAGGAGGGAGAGGTTGGAGATGATCGCGCTCCCGATGAGTTTGAAACCGCTACTATATTGGAGTTAGTCGAAGATTCCGTTGAGTCGGCGATCGATGATGATAGACTTGCCTGAATATGTCTAAAGCATGGGATACTAAGAAGAGATACTAAGTTGCCTTTGAAAACAGATCGCCCTCACAATCCACTAGAAGGATTTATGGCTATCACTCGATTAATATGTCTAGTTGGGGAGATACCTCCATTTCCACCTTGTGTCGTCGATTTTCTGAGACAAATGAGGATTGCCCCCATGCAGTTGCATTCCAACTCTTATGCTTATCTATACACCTTATTTATAGCATACAAAGAGATTCTAGGCATAGAGCCTACCTTCGATGATATCCACTTCTTTTATAATTTCAAACATAGGACTCAAGAGACTCCCTCCTTCTCATACTTTGAATCAGTCCCTAAAAGAAAATTTATCACCGTTCCATTTAGTAGCAAGGCTGGTGACCCAAAACCTGAATGGTTTTATATCAAACAGCAACCAGGGTGCGCCAGAAGATGGACCAAATCAAGTAAAATGTCGACTTCCTAGATTTGGTTTCTGAATGTTTATGCCAACATATTAACTTGCTTTTATTTTCATTCACAGTTAACAACCCAAAGCAAATATCGGGTCAATTACACTTTGATCGTTTGCATCGGATACTCAATGGCGACCAAAAGTTCTTAACCATTGATGCTGTCCTTAAGGATGAGTATCTCCATAGTCACGGGTTACTATCTATTACCCATAGCATAGGTCTTGGGACAGGTCCGTACTTGTACATACCCCCGGTCAACATTATCCCCGATACAGGTGAGGGTTCAAAAGGTCCAACAATGCCTCTCAGGACTTCTGCCTCTCCATCTTCAACTCAAGATGATAAATTAGCCAACATAGCTGGGAAGTACAGAGAAGGGTATACTGTTCCTGATAAAGCCATCTCTCCTGAAAGGCCAACATCCCCTAAAGAGCTGCCACTAGACGCTTCTCAAGGAGATGTTCCTACTACCAACGATTCTACATTTAAAGGTTTAGGGAACCTTCCCTTGCCCGAAACAATTTATACTTCAGAGGACTTCGGAACGAATCCTTTAACCTTCACTTCTTTAGAAGAGACTACTCCCGTGAAGACCAAAGAGCCTACTCGTGCAAGTCTGACTTCAGGCTTGGGTTTGTTGGGGGGAACGCCACTTAGGATGCACATAACACATTAGCACCGCACGTCACAGCACTTATGTCCTATCCGAATGTCGATTCTGAACTTCACTTGTAATGTTGCGCAGGTACAATGTCACGTCCTTATTATGATGTCGGGAAGATTCGCCGTAGCATGACCAGACCTCCTCCTGACACCGAGCATGATCGCCGTGAGAACCGGGGAAGAGATGACAAAAGGCATCATGACTCTCATCGACCTCATGCTTCACGCTCCCATTTTCCTGTTCGGTCGGATCCGGATAGAATAAGAGCTATCAGATTCGTCATGGGGGGACATACCACAATCCAAATATCAAATTTCCCCCAAGATAAATATAATTGAGAAAAGAGTCCACCGAAGCACACCGATTCGTGAGACAAGCATAAATTTTCTGAGAAACAATCTGAAAAAGGCGATGCAGCCATCATCCCTGCTAAGTGGAAACACTTCGAACTATCGTATTGTAGACCCCCACCACTGGATGCTGATTCCAAAACAAAATTAGCTTATTAGGAGAAGCAGTTCCCGGATCATTACTTTGAAAATTTAACTTTCTTACCCGCGCTCGAGCCTATTTCTTCAAAGTGGGCAGATGAAGCTAAGGCAAAGATTGACACAGTAGAGAAACAATACTCGGAGATGTACAAGTATTCACGCAATCTTTCCAGAATCATTCGGAACTTGATTACAGACGTCGATGCAATGAAGAAAGTCGCAGATTATGATGAAAACGCTTTGAAAAATCTTGAGAAAGACTTTGAAGATACACAAAGTCGACTTTCCATAGCTCAACGAGATGCCAACAATTTCAAAAAACAATTCGAAAAATTGTAAAAGCGTTATCATGACTTATTGGAATCTCACAGTCAAGAGCGTTTACAGTTGAAGAAACAAGCTGAGGACGCTAAATCAGAAAGTGTCAAAGTGCAATCAGCGTACAGTACTCTTGAGCAAGAAAAGGCCGAGTTAGCGAGGAAGAACGCCGAGTTGGAGAAATGAAACGTTGACTTAGAATCCAAATTAATGGAGGCCAAGACTAGAGCTGCCTTAGCCGAGGGGAATATGGATAACGCTATCAAGTCCACCGAAGAGACTCGTAAGCAGCTATTAGAAGCTCAAAAAGAAATGCATGGATTTGGTGAACTAATGATTGAATTCTTCGCGCATATAATCCATCGCCGAAACATCTCTTGGATCGAAGACTATCCAACTACCTTGGTCCATGTGTGGAATCAAATCATCGAGTGGGAAAAAGATGAACTTAAGGTAGACTTTGTTGATGAAGATAAGCTTATGGAGAAGTATTTGAAAGATGATGAACCGGCTCGCCTAGCTAAGGGGCGTCGCCTTATTGCCGCTGCTATGGAAGAGGAGAAGCGTCAAGCAAAAGGAAAGAATATCCTTGAAGTTGGCCCCTCTTCCGCTACCATCGAAGCTACTGAGGTAGAGGAATATGATCCTGAGAATCCACAAATTCCTAAGGCGCCTCTTCTATCTCCTATACCCGAATCATCATCAGAGACAGTGTCCGCACCAGTTGTTGAGAAATCATCAGAAGGTATTTCCACCTTTTCGCCCCAATTTGCCAAGGCAGTTTCCACCTTTTGACGTATCATTGGGCAATCGATCGAGGATTCTTTGTTTTCTCCTGAGTTTATAACTGTTGCTTCTCATTATGTAGGTGTTGAATCAAACGAGAAGACTGGCATGCATCAGGGAACCACCACTAGGGAAAAATCTGTGGAAAAGGCTCAAGGAGAACAGGATAAGGCTACCATTGTTGAGTCAGGAGGGGGAGCTGAAAGTAAAAAGGAGGAGGCTATCAATAAGGCTTCCTTACCACCTAATGTCCACGTTCTCATGATGATGAAGTGATAGACACTCTGAAAGATGATGATGGTAATAACGGGCATGAAGAAGATCCTGACGTTTCTATAATTGGGGACTCGAGGAATTTTGATGATGAGACTCTGGCTGAAATGAAAGCCAAACAAGACAAGCGTATGCAGCTAAAAGTTGAGGAGATAGATCCCAAAAGTGTTAAGCCCCTTGCATTGGTGGATGCTGGATCGAGGTTGGTTGTTAAGCTTTCAACTAGGTCAATTACAGAGGAGCTTGCTAAAAAATCTTCTCTTGATCCCAGCGCTCAGACTTCTAGGAAGAAATCTATTGACTCTAGAACCTCAATCACAGAGAAGAAGAAACCAAAGCATCTCATGTCTGATGCTGAAAAGGAAGCTAAAAAAGCTCTTAAGGCTGCCAAGAAATCCAAGTCCACTCCAAACCCTAAGTGATAATGTGCTTTGTTTGTTATTTTGATATTCTATTGGTCTGCTATTGTTCATTTCCTGCAATGTCTGATAGTTGTAAGTTCAGCATGTCATGTTACAGTTATATAATAAAGTCGTTACTAAAGGCGAACATGTGTACACATATATGCCCCTCATCTATCTTGGTTATCTAACTAATGCTTATTCAAGATTGATTAAATTCAAAATCCATTTGTCCCCGATTCTCTAGCGGGGTCATATTCCTTTCGTCATTGATGCTTGTTCTTTTTAGCATCTTTATACTCTCCTGTCTCATAACCAGGTTAGAGTATTATTAAGGCGGTCTCTCATCGGGGTGCACCTTCACTCCTCAAGGGACGTCGTCTTCCCGTCCTTTATATTCTCTCTCGATTCTTGAGAGTCAGAGTTAAGAATGTCATCTTCCCATTCTTTTGCATTTTATTGTACAAACGGTCATTTTATTCACTCCTGCACATAGGTCATCTCCAACTTTCCAAATCCAATTTAATGTTTCGTGTTTCATGGTCATGATAGAATAATTGTTGAAGATATAAATAATGCAGGAAAGTAAATGACACACGATATTTTTATAGTGGTTCAGCTAAGTCGTAGACTACATCCACTTCATAATACTTTATTCATATAAACAGATTTTTTAAGGCAAGTCGCCCCTTTTTACATAACTTATAAAAACAAAAAAAGAAGACATTTCACATTTAGCTCAGGTATTGTCGCAGGTGTTGACCATTCCAAGCTCTGGGAATCTCTTCACCGTCCACGGTCGTTAGCTTGAAGGCTCCTGTATCAAGCTTCCGTTGGATGGCGTATGGTCCTTCTCACTTTGGACCCAATTGGGTTGAAGGTGGGAAGACTCGCTTTAATACTAAGTCTCCTAGTTCGAAGGTCTTGAAGCGGACTTTCCGCTCAATAACGTGCTACTTGATGTCGATGTCTTATGGCACGCAAGTATGCCTCGTCTCTTTTTTCTTCAACCATATCAAGAGACTCTAGAAGGAGTGTTCTGTTTGTCATCGGATCATAGTATGCTACTCGATGAGAAGGGACTTCCAGCTCTATCGGGATTACTGCTTCTGACTCGAAGGCGAGCGAAAAAGGGGTATGGCCAGTGGCCGTCTTGAATGTTGTCCTGTAGGCCCACAAAGCTAGTGGTAGCTCATCTACCCACTTGGCTTTGGCCCGCTCCAACCGCTTCTTCAAAATAGATTTAATGACCTTGTTTATTGCTTTGAATTGGCATTTGACTGCAGATGAGCTACAGAAGTGTATCGTTTGTCAATCTTGTACATTTGGCAGAAGTTTCTGAATTCGATGCTATCGAATTGTGTCCCATTATCAGTTATGATGGTCTTCAGTATCCCAAATCGACAGATAATGTTTCTGACCACAAGACTTATCACCTTTCTTGCCGTGATCGTTGTTAAAGGTTCAGCTTCCACCCATTTAGTGAAATAGTCCACGGCAACGATCGCGTACTTTTTCTCCCCCTTTGGCAATAGGTAACACTCCGATAATATCAATTCCCCACTTGGCAAACGACAATAGGCTTACCATCGACTTGAGCTGAGTCGGAGGTGCTCTGGGAATTTTGGCGAATCTTTGACATCTGTCGCAGTGTCGTGAATAATCAGACACGTCTCTATTCACGGTAGGCCATAAATATCCATACCGTAATACTTTCTTTGCCAGGGTTTGGCCCCCGGTGAGATCCCCACACTCACCATCGTGTACTTCTTGCAATACACGTTTGATGTTGTCATGTGCGATGCACTGTAGCAGGGGTATTGAAAACCCTTGGCGATAAAGGACGTCGTCCTGTAAAACGTATCTTGCAGCCTTACGTCTTACAGCTCGTCTCTCGCTTTTCTTCACTGGAAGGATTCCACTCTTGAGAAAATTCTTGATCGGTGTCATCCATGATTCTCTCTCTAGATCGACTTCTAGGCTAGTTCCACCTCTATCAGGTCGAAACTCAGTGATTCCAAAACCTCTATCGGAACCATTTCAGTTTCTTCGGGGCTATCCGAACTTGCAAGTTTTGCCAACCGATCTTCTTTCTGGTTCTCTGTTCTTGGGACATGCATTATGCTATAATGCTCCAAATCATCCAACAACTTCCTTACTCTTTCGAGATAAGCAACAAGCTGAGGTCCTTTAGTAACAAACTCCTCGCGTACCTGGCAAACAACTATTTTAGAATCGTAATATATGTCCAATGTCTTCACTCCCAGTTCTTTGGTGAGCTTCAGCCCAGCAATCAGGGTTTCATATTCGGAGTCGTTATTGGTAGCAGCAAATTCTAATCATAACGCATAGTAGATAGAACGTCCCTCAGGAGTGATCAAAACAACTCCGACGTCGGACCTTCGATCATTTTTAGCTCCGTCCGTATATAGCTTCCACGAACTTAGCTTTAGTTCTTGTTCTAAGGTAACCACCTTGTCTTCCACCGTTTCCTCTTTGGGAATTGTGAATTCAGCTATGAAATCAGCCAGCGCTTTTCCTCATATTGACTTTCATGGTTGAAAATTCAAATCGAATTGACTCACCTCGATGTTCCATTTAAGTAACCGCCCTGAAGCTTCAGGTTTCTACAAAACTTGCCTTAAAGGTTAATTAGTGTATACAACGTTTGGGTGAGCTTGAAAGTAATGAAGAAGTTTGCGGGAAGTAATCAGGAGGCTATAAGCAAGTTTTTCTATTTTCGGATAATTACGTTCTGCAGTAGCTAGCTTTTTGCTCACGTAGTACATAGGCCTATGGACTTTATCTTCTTCACATACCAACGCTGTACTGATTGCATGAGATGATACCGCTAAGTAGACAAACAAATCCCCATGTTCCATGAGCTTTGATAATATTGGAGGCTTTTCTAATAAGTCTAATAAATTTTGGAAAGTTTCCACACAATCAGAAGTCCACTCAAAATTTCCCTTCCCTCGTTTTATCAGATCGAAGAAAGGTACGCATTTATCTATGGCTTTGGAGATAAACCTGCTTAAGGCAGCAACTTTTCCAGCCAGGCTTTGGACATCTTTAATCTTTCCCGGCTCTTGAATATTCTTTATTGCTACTATTTGAGTAGGATTTATCTCAATCCCTCGAGAACTCATGATAAACCCAAGGAACTTTCCAGATGCGACCCTAAATGAGCATTCTAGGGGATTTAACTTCATTCCATACCTTCTAAGAATATCAAACATTTCGGCTAAGTCTTTTTTATGGTCAGAAGATTGTCTAGACTTCACAATCATGCCGTCCACATAAACCTCCATGGTTTTTCCGATTTGATTATAGAACATGCGGTTGACCAAACGCTGATACGTGGCTCCTGCATTCTTTAATCCAAACGGCATTACCACATAACAATACTACCCTAAGTCTGTGATGAAACTTGTGTATTCCTGATCTGGTATGTGCATGGGAATTTGATTGTATCCAGAATAGGCATCCATAAAGGATAAAAGCTCGTGTCCAGCCGTCGAGTCTACTAGTTGATCAATCCTGGGGAGAGGAAAGCTATCCTTCGGACATGCCTTGTTCAAGTCAGAGAAGTCAATACATTTGTGCCACTTCCCGTTAGATTTTTTGACCAGTACAGGATTTGATATCCAGTCGGGATATTTTGAATCCTTAATTAATCCATTCCCCTTCAATTTCTCTACCTCTTCCTTCAAATCTGCTGACTGCTCTGGGCCTAACATCCGTCTCTTCTGTTTGACCGGCGGGTGCTTTGGATTAATGCTTAAAAAATGGCTCATGATAGCAGGAGAAATCCCACATATGCCAGTGTGAGTCCAGGCAAATACATCTAAATTTGCCCTTAAGAAATCAGCCAACTCTTTTGCTCGAATTGGATCTAGTTGTGATCCGATCTTCAATACCTTTGTCAAATCTGTCTCGTTAATAGATATATCTATTGTTGTCTCATTGGGAGTCGCCTTTCTGTCCTCGAGTTCTCTATCCTCTCTGGGATCTATATCCTCGAGCACATCTAAAGGCGACTCTCTTGGGGTTGGGCCCCTTAATTGCTATGCTGAGTTTTCCTTCAAAGGGGGAGAATCGTCTTTGGATTCTATATTAAACCCCTTCATTAGCATCTTCAACTCCGTCATATAACAAGCTCGTCCTGTAGCTTGGTCACCTCTCATCACCCCAATCCCTGCGTCAGTCGAGAATTTAAGCTACTAGCACCAAGGTGCAATACACGCCCTAAACTCAGCGAGGGCCGGTCGGCCTAGGAAAGCGTTTTAGGGTGACTCTACATCCAAAATTACAAATGGAAGGATCCTCCCTCTCTGGCGATCTCCTTGTCCTAGCGTCACTAGTAATTCTATGTATCTCATCGGAGCCGTTGACGCCCCATTGAAGCCCCGTATCCATCATTCGCAGGGCTTCAGATCTTTTGCTTCGAGTCTCTTATGTTCAAAAGCTTTCTTGAAGAGGATGTTGACTGAGCTTCCATTATCTACCAACACCTTATGGACTATGGCGGGGCTGATGGCCGTGGTAATTACTAGTGGGTCTTCTGTTGGTGATTGGATTTCGGTATCATCTCTACTACAGAATATGACGTCGTCTGACATCGTCTTTTGTTGTTTTACTAGAGTGATGTCTTCGAGTTTACTGCATTCTCTTACCTCAAAATACTTGGCGGCATTCACGTATTGATCCATCGCTTTAAAACTACGACCATCTAGATGGGGTCCGAATATAATGGTATTAATAATAATCCCCTTACCTTTCTGCTGGGCTGTGGGCTTGGAAGCAGGCTGGGCTTGATTCGAAGATGGTCCTCCTTGCCCCCGGTGCCGCGGGGCAACTTTGAATTCGTCCAGCTTCCCTTCCCGTAGTAATTTCTAAACTACATCTCTCAGATGATAGCATTCGTTAGTGGAATAGCTGTGGGTTCCATGGAACATACAAAACTTCCCTGTTGCAACCTCTTTCTCAGTGGAGTCTCTAGGCGGTGGCTTTTTGTATTGCAATATGTTATATGTATCCAAGTAAATATTCTCCAACGTATCACTCAACGGCGTATAGTTTTCAAAAGTTTGGAATCGAGGCCTTTTACTAGAATTACTCCCTCGATTTCTGTTCCTTCTATTTCCGTTGCCATTTCGGTTGTTACTACCTCCATTCTGGTTACCGACGTTCACCTCAACCTTCCCTGAACTGCCGCCGGATTGCTTTACGGCAACATTACTTTGGACACCTTCTCTTGAGGCTCCTTCAGACTTTCTCTTCATATTTGCTTTAACTTCCTCTCGCCTTAAGCGAATATTAGCCTTTTCCTAAAACAACTCCCTAGTGGGGGTGGTTTTCCAGATTATTTAATCCCCGAATTCTGTATCTGGGTCAACTCCTTCTATTAGAGCCATCAGAATAGTGGGTTCATGAGGGTCACTAACTTCGGTGACAGCCAGGTTGAAGCGATCTAAATACGATTTTAAAGACTCACCTGGAGCCTGCTTGATCCTTGACATCTCTATAACGCTCTTGGACTTTCGGGCGTGAAGTCGGAATTGGTTCATAAAGCACTCACTCAATTCTATGAAATTCGATATTGACTATGGAGGGAGTCGGGTGAACCACATTAGTGCCACGTCTTCTAGATATATTGGAAAGGCTTTATATTTTACAGCATCCGGAGATGCTGCAGCATTCATGAACCATGCATACCTCATCAGGTGTTATCCTGGGTCTGTTCTCCCTGAATATCGATCCATCTGAGGTAAGTTGAATCGCCGAGGGAACTGGAAATCCAATATATCACCTGTGTAGGGGGTATGACTTCGCTCAATGCCCTAATCTTCATTAATGTACCGTTGCCTTTCAGACATAATCTGACGCACCATTACCCATACATCGACATTTGTTAACGTCTTCACAGGTTCTCTAGGTCTAATGTTCGGATTGCCCCTGGGTTGCTGATTAGGGGATAATTTCCTGTTTCTAGCGGCGGCCACTCTACACTGCTCTCTACGTTCCCGGTCGATCTCAGGAGGAAGAGATTGAAGAAGTTGTTGTTGCATAGGGTTGGCAATATAAGGATACCTGGGTAAGACATGGGATCCACGCATGGGTTGTAACATAGGCTGTTGCAGGCTTGGGTCATCAGGCCCTAACACACGAGCTGCGTCTTCTCGGGATCCTAAAGATCCAAAAGTTAATTGATCAAGGTTTTGAGGTCGTTCAAGCGGCCTTCTTTCTCAAGGACGATCCTCCTCTGAAGAAGATGAATAATCTGCTGCAAGGCAACGTGTCAGGGATGGCTTTTTTTGCCTACGAAGCTCACTGATTTCCCTACTCATAGTCTTTATATTCTCCTGCATGATGAGAATATTACGCTGGTGAGTTTCTAAAGCCTCCTTAGTACTCTGGAGCATGTCAAGAAAGTGTGAAAAATCTCCTTGTGTGACGGGTGCAGATGGATCAGGCTGGACATTAGTCGTCGTGGCTGGAATTGGAGCATTGGTGGGAGCTCGAGTATAAGTTCCGGCTTCATTCTGGTTCAAATTGTATCAGAGTGCAGTGGTTTGGCCGGAGCGGTTCGGATGGGGAGAATGAGTGACCTCAACCTCATTGGACCGGCTCAGATCGGGGTTTTCCATCCGGTTCGGAACTTCCTGACAGGAGTGGCCTGCTCTAGAGTCTTGAGCAAGTGACCTTGTTAGCACGATGGCTTATTGATCTTCTCTAGCATCGTTTCCTCTTGCGCCTTTCACTTCTTTTCCTTTTGTTTAGGCCATAATGATCGATTCTTCAATGACTAACCAACTAGTACTTAAAGATGTCGAAACAAAGGATTAACTTCTTTGAACTTGAGGGTCCAAATAGTAGAATGATAATCCCAAAAAGCTGAGAATTCAAAGATTTCTCAGTGAAAGCACCAAAATGTTAGATCCAAATATGGCTCTAACACCCAAACTAGTAATGATTCTAAAGAAATGAAAGCTAAAACGAAGAAAAACACACAATTTATAGTGGTTCAGCATTAAGTAGCCTACGTCCACTTTCTACTCTTCGAATTAATAATTCAAATGCAAGTACAATGATGATCTTCACTCTCTTTCACTTATTCAATACATTAATTCACTCAAAATTATCTAAAATATTCTTTGAAGGATGATTGTGGTCTGAAAAAGGTGATGGAATTCGGATTGCAAAGAAGCTTTAGTTCTGAAAATGCCGAAAGATCCTTCCAAATGCCTCTTGATGGTGTATTTATAGGTGAAAAATCCTCCTGGAATGGGATCGGTTCGGATCCAAGTGGCACCAATCCCGTCACTATCGGGTTTAGATGAATTTTGGTGATGACAGCGCATTTGGTTAGTGGAAAACATGGGTAGAACGTGTGTATAACCGCCCCGAGTATCAAGGAATCATGGAGCAAGGGCGGTTGCTAACCTGGGACTGGATCGGACGTGCTTGCGTTTGGGCGTTCGGATCAGCTTTATACCTTCTGGTCCGGCTCGGCCTGTGCTTTTTTCCTCTCTATTTTACTCCGATCCATCTTATCCGAGAGTGATCTGATCCGATCCGCCTATCTGGCTGAATACTCTTCATTATTTGATCTTCTAGCTTTGTGTAGCCTATTTCACAAAGTAGGCTAACACTCCATATATAATATTAAATCAAAAACTGCAGGGTTCTTATTGGAGATTAGATTCCGATTATCACAAGGTATGGATCCACCTTTCGATCAATGTACTCTAGAGAGGATACACTGGGGTTCAACAAGAACATCTTGCAACCCGACCACACATAGTTGACCACTCGTTTAACTTGAGTGTATCGAGCATATTATCACTAACGGTTGTGATCAGCAACCGTTCCGAAAGCAAACAGCAGCGAATAGAATAAGAAACAAATGGAATTTCTCTAGATTAGGTGATAATACCCCTAATGGGAATGATCCACTTGGCCATGCTACCTGCCCGATTTCTGTCATTTCCTAGGTGATGAGGCTTGAGGTCATGATTATCTTTTTAGAACATCTTGCCACCATTTATTTTGAATGCCACATCGTCAGATCCGTCCATATACATTGTCCTGGGACGGGACAAATCGAAGGCACCATTGTATTAATCCATCTTTGGCAATGTCTACCTAGGATTAACAGGACATCCCTTGCATTTTCTCCGTCTTCAAGTATCTTCGACATATTTCGATTCGCAACTCTTATGCCTATATGGAGTGGTAAAATCTGATTTCAGCCTCTCCATATTGACAACGTAGGTACAAAATAAAATAAAACTTTGATAGTCGGTGATTTAACTATCAAAGAAAACATCCGTACACCCAACGATCCTATTTCCAAATGGAAATTTTATCGATCAACCATCAAACAACATTGGCCCCTTTTTAAATTAATTGCTTATTATATTATCATTTCCAATTCTCATTTCCCATCTTTCGTATCCTATCAAAACACTATTTTCTCTTTCGATTCTTGAAAAAAAACATTTCGAATGTCCTAATTCCTTTATTTGAGAAAATATCTCTTATTCCAATTAGAAAATATTTCTAAATATTCACGAATCCTTATTTTCTATATTCGGAAAATATACCTTATTAATATCGGAAAATATTTCCATATTCTCTTAATTCCTCATTGGCCAATTCATTTCATTTCCTATGAGTAGAAAATATCCCTCATTTTATTTGGGGAAACATTTCAAAATCCTTTAAATTTAAGCGATGTTATAAAACATCGTTATTATAACTCAAACCATTAATCATTTATTAACTAACCATATTGCTAACGAATCTTCACTATCGAACCTTAACCATTGCTCCATCAATCATAAAGTCAGTCAAATTGGGGTATAATTACCTCTCAGACCTTAATTGAAAAACATTCTCAATTTTGAAATAGTCAAAGCTCGCAACTTCAAACAAAACATCGCTCTTGCGACTCTCAGACTAAATCTAAGGATCCACTTCTTTTATGGAAAAACATTGATTAGAACGGTAGCGTTATAATCGCTGTTTCCAGGTATTTGGTTTATAAACCATTAATTATAATTGTAGTATTAAAATCGCTATTTAGATTTACAAAACATTTGTTATAACGATAGTGTTAAAATCACTGTTTAGATTTACAAAACATTTATTATAACGGTAGCGTTATAATCGTTGTTTCCAAATATTTGGTTTATAAAAATATAACTCATACTCATTAATTTCAATAAATAAAGTAAGTAAATAAATAAATAAATTTGATTCAAAACGGAAAGTAAAAATAACTACTTCCCTAAATTCGATATAATCGAGTTCTAATAAATAACTCTCTCTTGAATAATCTATATTCGATTTATATTCTGAACATCGGAATTTATCTACCATTTCTGATTAATTCAAATTCCAAATTCATTTTTAAATTTATCCTTTCCAATTATTACCAAATTCCTTTATAACCATTACAGTCTACAAAGCGTTATCACACTTTATTTTATATCTGAATTTTGAACTAAAACTCAGCGTTCTCTTTTAAAACGATTACCTATTTCCCTTTTTACCCTATTTCCAATTTGGGTTCATATTTCAAATCTTAATTTTCTTTAGAGATATTTCATTTGCAAAATATTTTCTTTAAACCATTCACTTATATCATGTACATATTTCTTTTATATACAATCAAATCCAAATTTCATCTATAATTTTTATCTAAAATTTATCCATAGAAAATATCATTTTTTTTCAAATATTTATAATCTCGTTCACAATTTCTTTTATAACTACTAAGTTTAAATCCAATTTCAAATATTGGTTTCAAAACCGTTTTCCGCTTTTCTAGATAAATTCAATTTATTCCACTATAAATATTTCACTGAATTTTAGAATGTCGTTCATAATTTAATCTTCTCAATTTATCTATTAAAAACATATTTCTATTTAAAATCTCCCTTTAAAACCATATATGATATTTCATTCGTTACTAAAATACCAATTTCAAGCCAAATATTAATTATTCGGTGATAATTATTTCCCTTTGGCCATAAATATCGTTTATAAATTTAACTACTTGTTTTATCCATTAAAACAAGTTTCTACTTTCAAATCTATTCAAAATCCAATTTCTAATTTTGGAAATAAATTTTCTTTTTAAATCTCCAATTTATTTTCTACATTCAAAAATATATTTTGGTATTAAATACCAAAATTCTAAGGCCAGGGTAATTCAACGCAGCATAATCAATCACCGTATATATCACAGTGAATAACAAACAATAATATAAATGTTAAGGGATCCAGTTGGATCCCTCGCAACTTGTTTCCCTGCATCCGCAGATGTTAGTCCCCATTAATTTCACATAAATATGAAATATCATAGTAAACAGAACTAATAATCGATCAACGATATAACTATATCAACCATTTCGAATAATTTTATCAACTACTCATCCAAACAACCATCATACAGTATAAAATTTCTATATATAAATTCAAAACTCGTTTATAAAAATATAACGAGTCAGAGTTAGTGAGTTTACTCAGCTTGGTTCCTAGTTGACGGTTCTGCTTCTATTTCATTTAAATCCAAACGAGTGTTTCATTTTATCAAGAAATCTCCGCGACTCTATTCTAAGTGAAATCAGTTCCACAATGTAGCTCTCATTCCTACGATTCCAACGTAACTGATTTCGTGTGATTCTGTTTATGTACGATAGAGTTATGACGGTTATAAGTTTGAATACAAATTTTAAAATGAATATCCTTAACTATAGTCATTAGTTTTTATTTAATTACCAAATTAGGACCTTAATCGCGGTTTGACCTTAATCCTCCTTCTTCATACGTACTGTTCGAGTCCTCCCCACTTCAAAATTCTAATCACACGCTCCACCTAACTTTCCAGCAGCACTACTGCTTCAAACATCACCGATGAAAGTTTAATACTACATACTCTACAACCTCATCACTAGTAATATGAGCGGACAATTATTTCCTTCTCCACTAGTAATACAAAACAAACCCGCACCTGGATCGTCCCTTATACTAACCGCTAACAGCTGCATACGCCTCCCTCTTCCATTATATTCAACAATATGATCACTGTCCCACTGAACATCAAACTCTCACAACTCGTGCGCCTTCTCCCATACCCCGGTTTCTGGAGTTTCAAGCAACAACAGTGAAATTTCCGACCAAAGAAAATACCGAACTCCACCATTTTCCCCATCGCAAGCACCCCACCTTGTCATGCCCCTTCATCGTTTGTCAAAAACACGCAGCAATCTATTTCCGTCCATCACCGGAAAAACAGCCACCACAAGGGTCACCGGCTCCGTCCCTCCTATCGCCAATGACATGGTCACATCAAGCTACACCCTGGATCGACCAGAAAAAGTCCATTTTTCAAACGGTCTCCGAATTCAACGAAATTAATTTTGTTAGGACCGTATCGTCAAAACAAAGCTATATTTATTTTTCGAGAATTTCTGGAGTCAGTATGTGGCCCCGGTAAATTAAAATTTAAGATCAAATTTAATAATTAAATGTTTTATATTTTAATTTAAAGAAAAACTGACTGAAATAGTCGAATGGGCTTACAAAACGTATTCCATTGTGTTCGAAATGGGGGTATTTAGCTGGAGACGACACTCGTTGGACTTGATTTGGAGTCAGAAGGATAAAACGAGAACTTTGGAATTAAGGAAACTAAAAATAATTTAATTATAAATTTGGACCAATCAGAATTCATCGTCCCAAAACCCATAACCCTATTCAACGATGGCGTCTACAACTTGATTTGTTCTTCCACAATAACTCTCCATCCTCTCAACGAAATCGAGCGCTCCTTTGGGGAATTTTGCAGAGCTCAATCCCCTCTACAAACCCATACTAGTCTGGACCTCCCTCGTCTCGTGTGCATAGAGATCCGAGCCCCCGAAGCCGCCGTGTTTAGACTACCACCGTGACCACCAGGTGAAGTTGAACTGAGCACCACCACTGGCAATCGGAAGCCCTCTCCTCCCCCTTCGACGTCGTCTAATCCGATCTTCCTCAAGCTAAACGGATCAGATGAAATTTCTAAACCTAATTTTGAACAATAGCTGAAAGAATGGCAGGTAAATAATTTAATTATTTTCAACATTTAAAAGCATTGCGAAATTGAATTTAATCGAATAAAAATCATTCTTTTTCGTATGTTGTCCAAATCCAGTGAAACAAGAGACATTGGGACCGTGACATCGTGCGCTACATTCTAGAAGAGACCGGAGAATTTTTGGAGCTTTCTACAATTTTAGGCAACGTCAAAAGCAAAGTGAGCAATCTGAATTCAAAAATAATTGAAAAGAATTATATTAGGTTAAAGACAGAGTTTAATAACTCCGGACATCGTCGTCCACAAACCATGGACGACTTGATTGTATTGTGGTGTGAATTTTGTTGTTGATTGTAAACGATTGATTGTGGTTGAAACAAAATTGGTTGTGTTTGTGGTAAATGGATTGTATAGTGAAAATAAATTGTATCACGAAAATGAAACCCTTGTGTCGCCACGAGGCCTAGGTTAGTAGAGGAGCTGTACTAGGGACAGTACCAGTTTAAATTACCCTGCCGTTATAATGCCGAAATTTTCTGAAATATTCATGTGTTGAAATATTCATGTTTTTGAAATAGAATTGTTTGAACAATAAAAATTCACATTTTTATTGTATAAATATAATTTGTTAAAATGTTCATTGTTTTGAAATAAAAATAAGTTAACAATAAAAATTCACATTTTTATTTCATAAATAGAATTTGTTAAAATGTTCATTGTTTTGAAATAAAAATAAGTTAATAATAAAAATTCACATTTTTGTTGTATAAATAGACTTTGTTAAAATGTTAATTGTTTTGAAATAAAAATAAGGTAACAATAAAAATGCACATTTTTATTGCAAACAAGAAATATGGAAAAATGTTCATTGTTTGAAATGGAAAAGTTTGACAATAAAAATTTACAATTTAATTGTATATAAGAAATGATGGAAGATATGTTAACATTAAAATTATTCAAGTTTAATAAAAATATTGAAACATTAAAAATTACATTTTTAATGTAAAGCATGATTCCTATAAAAAGATTCAAGTTTAGTAAATTTGTGTTTACACTAAAAAGTACATTTTTAATGTTAGAATGAATCATACCAAAAGATTCAAGTATAATAAAAATGTTTTTACATAAAAATTTCATTGTTAATGTAAAAATGAATAATTAAAAAAGATTCATTGTTCGATAAAATGTTTATACATTAAAATTCACATTATTTATGTAAAAATGAATCATTAAAAGGATTCATTGTTTGATAAAATGTTTTTACATTAAAATTTACATTGTTAACGTAAAAATGAATCATTAGAAAAGATTCATTGTTTGAAAAATCTTTTTACATTAATACTTACCTTGTTAATGCAAAAATGAATCATTAAAAAAAAGATTCATTGTTTGAAAAATGTTTTTACATTAAAATTTACGTTGTTAATGTAAAAATGAATCACTAAAAAGATTCATTGTTTAATAAAATGTGTTTAGATTAATTTGCATTGTTAATGTAAAAATGACTCATTTAAAAATAGAGTAGCTTGGTAAAAATAGTTTAACATAAAAAAATTACATTTTTAATGTAAAGATTTAATCATTAAAATATTCATTGTTTGATAAAAATGATTAAACATTAAAAATTACATTTTTAATGTAAGTATGATTCAATTAAAATATTCATTGTTTGATAAAAATGATTAAACATTAAAACTCACATTTTTAATGTAAGTAGGAATCATTAAAAATAGTCATTGTTTTGAAAGAGAAAAGCTTAACAATAAAAATTCCCATTTTTATTGTGTATTAGAGAAGATTAAAAAGGATCATTTGTTTGAAATTAAAAAAATGTTAACGATAAAATATTGTCGTTAAGATTAATATGTTGGCGAGGTTAGAAATATAATAATATGTTTTGTCCAATGTCACTAACATGTTAGCAATGTTGGAAAAGTGATCCTTTGTTAAATCATTTGAGATCGTCGAATGAATTATATATATGTGTATGTGTGCGTGTGTATATATATATATATTAAAATAAAACGAATAGCGAGCGGCATTCTGCGATTTGGAATCGTAACCTTAAACGATTATACCGAAAGATCCGACCGTCGGATTATCCCAAATCTGGAACCTTGGGTTCCCTTTGGAAAGATATTTCCAACGATATAAAATTTGCTATGATCAACGATTAGATTTTGAGGAATGCGTAATTCAAATTTTGATAAAAACAGCGTCAGGGCCGTGTAATGACCTGAAGCGTCGTTTAATTAAAAGTGACTATTTTTATTTAAATTAAAATAGCGATAAGTTGTTATAAAATATTATAAACAATATGGAATGAAAAGAAATGATTTGAATTATATATATTCGCGAATTATTTGAAAAGGTCAGGTTAATTCTCATTTCAAATAATTGATCGATAATTAGAAGTTGAAGATTTGAAGACGGTGGTTGAAGACCGACGATTTTCACATCGAATGGACGACTACTGATGCCTTTAATTGAGGTTGCTGCCTTAAAAGGGTTACAGTGGTAGTTGTCCGGACGTACTTGTCGATTGTATGGATATGTGAGGGCCTCTCTTCCGTATTGGACATATGGAACGAGGAATAAGGTGTCTCTGGTTTCGTTCAGACCCAAAACAAACTAGTAAATGGATCTGACATTGGATTTTATTCTGTGTTGATTGATTTCTATTAAATATATATCTGTTTGGTGGTGGAGAATTTATTCTCTTGCTTAACACCCTTCTTTGAGATGTACGAGCTCAGAGGTTATATATTGATAGACATCAGTCGCATGGCGTGAATTGTTAGTGTGGCATGCCAAGATGCAAATGATCAAGGCTTTTTCTTGAAAAGAAGAGCCTTGTGGTTGATGATCAAACCACAGCTTTAATTAGCATAGCTTTGTGTATAGTGTTACTTTGCGAGCCTCATACCCCGGTACGAACAAGAAACGGGAGAAGGACCCTAGGGAGAACATGCATTTTTTTCTAGCTAGAAGTGGTGTCATGGTATGGAGCCTAGTCATTTTTACTTATGTGGATGATGGAAAGTGAGATACCTCGGATTTGAGTCCCTAGTGGCTCTTGATTTACGCCCCATAGAGCGGGGAAATGTATTGTTCAAGAATTACTAATCCATTAAAGTATTTGTGGACCGACCCAAACGCTCTAAGGCTCACTCGAGCTCTAAGCCTGAGGCACGGACTAGAGTGTCTCGAATTTGGTTAGGACGATCCCTTGCCTTGGTTCATGATGGAAATCCAATCTCCAATACGACATTATGGTTTTAATTGTGAACCTATATATGGCGACATAGTAGGATGGGGTACTATGCCGTCTGTGATTGATACATTATGATTGAAAATGTTTTTGAAACATATATAGACACTATTAATAATATCAAATCTATTTTAGACGTATCAAGCATATTTTGGCCATTATAAGGTGAAATTCTATCCTCCAGTTTGCGTTGCATTGTGTGATGGGACTTGAGTCTTATAATGGTTTAATTTTTCTAAAAAGCACATTGCGTTGTTTAAATGATTTAATTTATTTATGCACTAGCAATCCAATGGAGTAAACCTGTTCCGCGTTAGCGGCGTGGTCCTGTGATTAGCCTTATTGTTAAATAGGTTAAGTAAGATTTCTCATATCAATCCCATGACTGACTCGTAGTTTGTTTCACTTTGCAAATTCGGGTGCCCTCTTTTCCACACGGGCAGCCTTGTATTCAGGTTTTAGTAGACTCGTTCTGGATAGCTATGGAGCTGAAGATGGATCCTATCATTTCTATTATGTTGTTTAGACTTCATTTTGTATATTATGTTTGATTCCACTGCAGACATTTTATATTAAGCTGAAAACTGTATTTTGTACTAAGTATGATCCTGTTATGTTGTGTAACTCTGATGTACATCATCTGCTGCAATTCTATATTTATGTTATGTAGTTATTGTTTATGTGTTATATTCCAATGATTATCCTTGCTTCCGTGACACGGGGGTTTGGGGTTATCACAGTTGGTATTAGTGCTTTGGTTAACCTTAGCTCCGGAATATAACATATTAACAAACTGGTTAGAAGTAGAATCAATAGTGTTCTAAGACGAATAACTCATTATATATAGGACTAGTAATGTCCTAGAATGAGTATAGAAGAATAAAATACACCCCATAGATTCAATTACATTTAAATATATGTCTTTATACTTTACAATATCTTTTCAGTTTGCTTGACTCTTTGCCTGCAATTTGCAGACATAGTAGAAAATGAATGGTAGACACAGAAGAAGTAATTCTATGCTTAAACAATCTAATGAGCCAATCGTGCTCCCATAACTAGAACCAGTTCTAAAAACTCTAGTAAAGAAGTACAGGAATCTGGGTGGAGTACCATTCTCGGGCAAAGAATCCGTTATTGAAACACAAGCATGGATGCGTTCTTCTGAGAGAATTTTAGAAGGCTTAAAGCTGAGAGATTATCAGAATAGATTAATATCATCTTGGGCACTCAAATACGAAGCTTTAATCTAGTGGGAAACTGTTACTAAAGAAAATCCAAAAGGTAATATTAACTGGGATAGATTTGAAGAAATGTTCACAGAAAAATTTATTCCTCCAAAAGCAACTGAGCGGTTATATGATGAGTTTTACAATCTGAAACAAGGAGATATGACCATCCAGGAGTATCAAAATAAATTTAATGAACTTTCTCGCTTTGCCCCAGAACTAATTCAAGATCCTATAAGGAAGAATCTGAGATTTATCAACGGACTTCAAAGAAGGTACGAAATCAGAGTAATTGCTCATGTGAATCTTCCCTTTGTAAGATGATACAAATGGCTTATCGCTATGAGTATCTTGATAAGCAAAATGGTTTGGAAGATGAAGAGGAAGGCATTTCTAGCAGCAAAAGGAGGTTTGAAACTGATAGCCCTGAGGCAAGTACAAAGCCCGAGGTCAGTAAGAAGCCTAAAGCTGATAAGAAAAAGGTTAAATCTAATGAAGAACCATTAACGACTGCCATATGCAATAACTGCAATATACAAGGACATTTGGCGATAAATTGCAAATCTTCGAAGAAACAAAAGAATGAGGGATCTAAATCCAAGAGGAAGTTTGAAGAGGATAGAAAATGCAATCTTTGCCATCAGACCGGTCATCTTGCAAAGAGTTGCCAGCTAACAAAGAAGTCTGAAGTAACTAATGTAAATGAATTGACAGAAACCCCAACACCCTTAGTTGGTCAGTAAAGACCAGATGTTTTGGAAGGGACCCTTACGGTCAACAATATTCCAGTTAAAGTATTGTTTGATACGGGCGCGTCACAAAGCTTTATTTCAAGCAGTACGGTTAAGAAGCTGAAGTTAAAGCTAAGGAACCATAAGGAATTGATTAAAGTTCATAATCTGATAGGAGGTTCTCTTATTGTCAGTGTGTATTGTTGAGTGCCTATTTCCTTTTCCCGTTACTGGTTTTCTTTTAATTTGATTGTTATGGATTTTTCTGAATTTGATATCATTCTTGGGCTGGATTGGTTAACTAAATATAATGCCGAAGTTAAATGTGCAGAAAGAGTTGTTAAAGTCAAAACGAAGCTCGCAAATATTGTTATACCCTGCGTAGGCTCGGATTCAGATGGAAAAGAATTTTGGGTTGCTTTTGAGGTTTCCCCCACTGCTATTGAAGATTCTCATGTCGTTAAGAATTATGCGGATGTGTTCGAAGAAGTTGATAGCTTACCGCCGCGGAGAGAAATTGACTTCAGTATTGATTTAGTTCTGAATGCAAGGCTAGTTGTGTATCCTATTCGAAGAATGACATGGAAAGAGAAAGAATAAGTGAGTAATCAAACTAAAGGACTTTTATGGAAAGGTTTGATCGGGACTAGCTTTTCAAATTGGGCTGCAGCAGTAGTGTTTGTTCCAAAGTCAGACAGTACTCTCAGATTGTGTGTGGATTACCAAGACCTCAACAAGCAGACGCTCAAGAATAAATATCCATTTCCCCGTATAGATGATTTATTGGATCGCTTGAATGGAGCGAAAGTGTTTTCAAGGATGGACCTAGCTACAGGTTTCCATCAACTGCGTACTGCCGAAGAATGTGTTCCTTTGACAGCTTTCAGAGGTCCATACATATTTTATGAGTGGTAAGTAATGTCGTTCGGCTTATGCAACACACTTATTTTGTCAATTTAATTAACAGAGTATTCCGTGATGTCTTGAATAAATTTGTGTTGGTCTTCATTAACGATATTTTGATCTTCTCTAAGTCAACTGCCGAGCATGAAAAGCATTTGGAAGAAGTTTTGGAAATTCTGAGAAAGAATGTATTAAAGGCCAAATTTTCTAAATGCATATTCTGGTAAGAAGAAGTGATGTTCCTCGGTCATGTAGTATCGAAGGAAGGAATTTCAGTGGATCCAAGTAAGATCAGTGCCATTCGAGATTGGAAGCAGCCTAGTACGGCTACAGAAGTCAGAAAGATTTCTAGGATTGGCTGGCTATTATCAGAAGTCTGTTAAGGATTTTTCGAAGCTATCTTGTCCATTTATGAAGCTTACGAAGAAGCATACAAAGTTTAATTGGATGCCTGAATGTGAGGCAGCTTTCCAAGAGCAGAAATTAAGGTTGACCACAGCTCCAGTACTGACTATTATCGATGGCAATCAAGATTTGACAGTCTATACAGACGCTTTTCTTGAAGGTGTTGGTGCGGTATTAATGCAAAGAGGAAAAGTAGTTGCTTATGCTAGCTGTTATTTGAAGCCGCATGAAAAGAGATACCCTACTCATGATCTTGAGTTATTAGCCATCGTGTTCGCTTTGAAAATATGGTGGCACAATCTTTTGGGTGAGAAGTTCGAATTGTATACAGATCATAAGTCATTGAAGTATTTGTTCACCCAGAAGGACTTGAATTTGATCCAGCAGCGTTGGTTAGAATTTCTTTTGGTATACAATCTGGATATTTTGTATACTCCAGGAAAAGCTAATGTTGTAGCTGATACACTCAGCAGGAAGAATGCGATCATCGCTAATCTCATTATTACGGCTTCATTAATTGATAAGATCTCTGCTCTTTAGAAAGACGATAAGTTTATTTAGATGATCAGTGAACGAGTTTGAAAGGGCGAAGCTTTAAGCATCCAAATTGATAGCAAGGGGACTCTAATGTTGCAAGGGCGAATCTGTGTTCCACATATTTCCGAGCTCAAAAGAGAAGTAATTTATGAATGTCACAAATCTAAACTTAGCATCCATCCAGGAGTAAGTAAGATGTATCATGATCTCAAGCGCACATTCTGGTGAAAGGCGATGAAAAGAGACATTTTCACTTATGCTAGCAAGTGTTCTACTTGCCAGCACGTCAAGAGTGATCAGCAAAAACTTGTCGGCTTGTTACAACCATTAGAGGTTCCAAACTGGAAGTGGGATCAAATCTCCATGTATTTCATTGATGGTTTGTCCCGAACCAGGAAAGGTAATGACAGTATATGGGTGATCATAGATCGTTTCACAAAGACCGCCCATTTTATCCATGTGAAGTTTACTAGAACAGCTCGAAGTCTGGCGCAGATTTATTTCAAAGAAAACATTAGACTACATGGAGTTCCTAGTAGTATTGTTGCTGATCTTGATGCGATATTCGCTAGTAAATTTTGGGAAGCATTCCAAGAGGAGCTGGTGACAAAGTTAAATCTGAGCATCACATATCATCCTCAAACAGATGGCCAAACTGAGTGGGTAAACCGTATACTGGAAGACTTGTTGTAGGCATGCATTGATTTTGGCGGGTCATGGGAATATCACTTGTATTTGGTTGAGTTTTCATATAATAAGAGTTAACAAGCAAGCTTGCAAATGTCTCCATTCGAAGCACTGTATGGCAGGCCATGTAGATCTCCCGCATGTTGGGTGGAACCAGGCAATAGACTAGTATTGAGTCCTGACATGATTCGAGAAGCTTCGGATAAAGTCGATTTTATTAAGAAGCGATTTCAGATAGCTCAGAGCCGACAGAAGAATTATGCAGATTCAAGAAGAAGGGATTTAGAATTTTCTGTTGGTGGTTATGTATACTTGAGGGTTTCCCCATTGAAAGGAGTAGTTTGTTTCGGGAAGACTGGGAAGTTGGCGCCGAGGTTCATTGGTCTGTTCCCCCCTACTCGAAAGGATTGGAACTCTCGCTTACAGGGTTCAGTTACCTGACTGGTTGCCAGAAGTGCATGATGTATTTCACGTGTCTTAACTTCAGAAGCATGTGCATGATCCAGACTTGATTATGGAGGAAGCTCCACAACAAGATTTGGAGATTACCAAGCTTAGCAGTGAGAAGGGAGCCAGTGAAAATTATTGGCAAAGAAACCCGAGTTCTGAGAAACAAGAGAATTAATTTAGTCAAAGTGTAGTGGAACGGAGATCCTAGAGACTGTACATGGGAGATAGATGATAGCATTAAGCAGGCTTATCCCAAGTGTAGAGTGGATATCTCTGATTAGTTCTAGTGCAAGGTACATTTACAATATTTTACATTTTCCGTTTTGTTTCCTACTTTACTGTTGTTTCATTTTCGGGGACGAAAAGTTTTTAAGTGGGGGAGATTGTAACAACCTGAAAATTAGAACCAATTTAAATTTTTAATTTTGGAGATTTTAATGAATTTTGAATATTTAAAATGATTTATTTTTAATAATAACGACTAAATTTTTATTTTAAATAAGGTTAGAACGAATAAATTTATTTTAATTATATAACGAGCCTGAAATGGCGTGGTAGTTTGAAATTTTGATTTTGAACTTTGACTGAATGTACAAGATTCAAAGTAAATCTTATTTCAGTAAAAGAAAAAATATTTCAATCTGTTTGAAAATATCTTTCTAACGGATGTGAAAAATTGAAATTTCATAGCGGGAATAAAAAGTTATGGCCAGTTAAATATTCAGAATAGTCGCAATGGAATTTAATATAATATATAGCCCTTATAAATAGCTATTTTGCAAACGACCTCCTTTTTCGAGGAAACCACTTTGGTTGGATCCAGAATGTCAATTTATTGCAAGATTCCAATTTTCATAATTTTTGGAATTAATATGTGAGTGTGGAAAAAGAAAACGGGTTTTATCAATTTCAGTCAAACTGGATCGACCAGAAAAAATCCATTTTTTAAATAGTCTCCAAATTCAATGAAATTAATTTTGTTAGGACCGTATGATCAAAACATAGCTAGATTTATTTTTCGGGAATTTCTGGAGTTAGTATGTGGCCCCGGTAAATTAAAATGTACGATCAAATTTAATAATTAAATGTTTTATATTTTAATTTAAAGAAAATCTGACTAAAATAGTCGAATGGGATTACGAAATATATTCCATTATGTCCAGAATGGGGATATTTAGCTAGGGACCACACTCGTTGGACTTTATTTGGAGTCAGAAGCATAAAATGAGAATTTTGGAATTAAGGAAATTAAAAATAATTTAACTATATATTTGGACCAATCAGAATTCATCTTCCCAAAACCCGTAAGCCTATTCAACGATGGCGGCTATAACGTGATTTGTCCTTCCACAATAACTTTCCATCCTCTCAACGAAATTGAGCGCAACTTTGGGGAATTTTGCAGAGCTCAATCCCCTTTATAAACCCATACCAGTCTGGACCTCCCTCGTCTAGTGTGCGTGGAGATCCGAGTTGCCGAAGTCGCCGTGTTTAGACTGCCGCCATGACCACCAGGTGCCGTCGAACTGAGCACCACTACTGGTGATCGGAAGCCCTCTCCTCCACCTTCGACGTCGTATAATCTGATCTTCCTCAAGCTCAACAGATCGAACGAAATTTCAAAACCTAATTTTGAACAATAGCTGAAAGTAACGGCAGGTATATAATTTAATTGTTTTCAATATTTAAAAGCATTGCGAAATTGAATTTAATCGAATGAAAATCATATCTTTTTCGTATGTTGTCCAAATCCAGTGAAACAAGAGATATTGGGACTATGACATCATGTGCAACATTTTAGAAGAAACCGGAGAATTTTTGGAGCTTTCTACAATTTTAGGCGACGTCAAAAGTAAAGTGAGCAGTCTGAATTTAAAAATAATTGTATAAAATTATATTAGGTTGCAGACGGAGTTTAGTAACTCCCGACACCGTCGTCCATAGACCATGGATGACTTGATTGTATTGTGGTGTGAATTTTGTTAGTGATTGTGAATGATTGATTGTGGTTGAAACAAAATTGGTTGTGTTTGTGGTAAATGGATTATATAGTGAAAAGAAATTGTATTAGGAAAATGAAACCCTTGTATCGCCATGAGGCCTAGATTAGCAGAGGAGCCGTACTAGGGACGGTGCCGGTTTTAATTACCCTGCCGTTATAATGCCGAAATTTTCTGAAATATTCATGTATTGAAATATTCATGTTTTTGAAATAGAATTGCTCGAATAATAAAAATTCACATTTTTATTTTATAAATAGAATTTGTTAAAAAGTTCATTGTTTTGAAATAAAAATAAGTTAACAATAAAAATTCACATATTTATTGTATAAATAGAATTTGTTAAAATGTTCATTGCTTTGAAATAAAAAAAGTTAACAATAAAAATTCACATTTTGACTGTATAAATAGAATTTATTAAAATGTTCATTGTTTTGAAATAAAAATAAGTTAATAATAAAATTCACATTTTTATTGCAAATAAGAAATATGGAAAAATGTTCATTGTTTGAAAAAGAAAAGTTTGACAATAAAAATATACCATTTTAATTGTATATAAGAAATGATGGAAGATATGTTAACATTAAAAATACTCAAGTTTAATAAAAATATTGAAACATTAAAAATTACATTTTTAATGTAAAGTATGATTCCTATAAAAAGATTCAAGTTTAGTAAATTTGCGTTTACATTAAAAAGTACATTTTTAATGTTAGAATGAATCATATCAAAAGATTAAAGTATAATAATAAAAAATTACATTAAAATTTACATTGTTAATGTAAAAATGAATCATTAAAAAGTATTCATTATTTGATAAAATGTTTTTACATTAAAATTTACATTGTTAATGTAAAAATGAATCATTAAAAAGATTCACTGTTTGATAAAATGTTTTTACATTAAAATTTACATTGTTAATGTAAAAGTAAATCATTAAAAATGGTTCATTGTTTGAAAATCGTTTTTACATTAAAATTTACATTGATAATTTAAAAATGAATTATTAAAAAAAGATTCAATGTTTGAAAAATGTTTCTACATGAAAATTTACATTGTTAATGTAAAAATGAATCATTAAAAAAGATTCAATGTTAGAAGAATGTTTTTACATTAAAATTTACATTGTTGATGTAAAAATGAATCATTAAAAAGATTCATTGTTTGATCAAATGTGTTTACATTAAAATTTGCATTTTTAGTGTAAAAATGATTCATTTAAAAATAGAGTAGTTTGGTAAAAATAGTTTAACATTAAAAAAAATTCATTTTTAATGTAAAGATTTAATCATTAAAATATTCATTGTTTGGTAAAAATGATTATACATTAAAAATTACATTTTTAATGTAAGTATGATTCATTTAAAATATTCATTGTTTGATAAAAATGATTAAATATTAAAAATCACATTTTTAATGTAACTAGGAATCATTAAAAATAGTCATTGTTTTGAAAGAGAAAAGTTTAACAATAAAATTCACATTTTTATTGTGTATTAGAGAAGACTAAAAATGATTATTTGTTTGAAATTAAATAAAATATGTTAACAATAAAATATTGCCATTAACATTAATATGTTGGCGAGGTTACAAATATAAAAATATGTTTTGTCTAATGTCATTAACATGTTAGCAATGTTAGAAAAGTGATCCTTTGTTAAACCATTTGAGATCGTCGAATGAATTTATATATATATATATATATATATATATATATATATACAAACACACATATATATATATACATATATATAAATATAAATTAAAATAAAAGGAATCGCGCGCGGTAGTTCACGATTTGGAATCGTAATTTTAAATGTTTATACAGAAAGATTCGACCGTCGGATTTTCCCAAAATTGGAACCGTTGGGTTCGTTTTGGAATGATCTTTCCAACGATATAAAATTTCCTATGATCCAACGGTTAGATTTTGAGGAATGTGTAATTCAAATTCTAATAAAAACAGCGCTAGGGCCATGTAATGACCTAAAGCATCGTTTAATTAAAAGCGACTATTTTTATATAAATTAAACAGGATAAATCGTTATAAAATATTATAAACGATATGGAATGAAAAGAAATGATTTGAATTATAAATGTTCGCGAATTATTTGAAAAGGCTGAGTTAATTCTCATTTCAAAAATTGATCGACAATTAGAAGTTGAAGATTTGAAGACGGTGGTTGAAGACCGGCAATTTTCACATCGATTGGACGACTACTGATGCCTTTGATTGGAGTTGCTGCCTTAAAAGGGTTATAGTGGTAGTTGTCCGGACGTACTTGTTGATTGTTCGAATATGCGGGGACCTCTCTTCCGTATTAGACATATGGAACGAGGAATAAGGTGTCTTCGGTTTCGTTCAGACCTAGAACGAACTAGTAAAAGGATGTATGTCTGACATTGGATTTTATTCTGTGTTGATTGATTTCTGTTAAATATATATCTGTTAGGTGGCGGAGAATTTATTCTCTTGCTTAACACCCTTCTTCGAGATGTACGAGCTTAGAGGTTATATATTGGTAGTCAGCAGTCGCATGGTGTAAATTGTCAGTGTGGCATGCCAAGATGCAAATGATCAAGGCATTTTGTTGAAAAGCAGAGCCTTGTGGTTGATGATCAAAGCATAACTTTAATTAGCATAGGTTTGTTTAAAGCGTTATTTCGCGAGCCTCACACCCCGGTATGAACCAGAAATGGGAGAAGGACCCCAGGGAGAACATGCGTTTCTTTCTAGCTAGAAGTGTTGTCATGGTATGGGGCCCAGACTTTTTTACTTATGTGGATGATGGAAAGCGAGGTACCACGGATTTGAGTCCCTAGTGGCTCTTGATTTACGCACCATACGGCAGGGAAACGTATTGTTTAGGAATTACTAATCTACTAAAGTATTTGTGGACCGGCCCTGGCACTTCAAGGCTCACTCGAGCTCTGAGCCTGAGGCACGGGCTAGAGTGTCTCGAATTCGGTAAAGACGATCCATTGCCTTGGTTCATGATGGAAATCCAATCTCCAGCATGACATTACGGTTTTGACTTTGAACCTATATATGGAGACATAGTAGGATGGGGTACCATGCCGTTTATTATTGATACATTATGAATGAAAATGCTTTTGAAATATAAATAGACACTGATAATAATATCAAATTTGTTTTAGATGTACCAAGCATATTTTGGCCATTATAAGGCAAAACTCTATCCTCTAGTTTGTGTTGCATTATGTGATGGGACTTGAGTCTTATAATGGTTTCATTTTTCTAAAAAGCATTGCGTTGTTTAAATGATTTACTTTATTTACTGGCAATCCAATGGAGTAAACCCGTTCCGCTTTAGCGGCGTGGTCCTATGATTAGCCTTATTATTAAATAGGTTAAGTAAGATTTCTCATACCAGTCCCATGAATGACTCGTAGTTTGTTTCACTTTACAAACTCGGGTGCCCTCTTTTCCATACGGGCAGCCTTGTATTCAGGTTTTAGCAGACTCATTCTGGATAGCTATGGAGCTGAAGATGGACCCTATCATTTCTATTATGCTGTACAGACTTCATTTAGTATATTATGTTTGATTCCGCTGCAGACATTTTATATTAAGCTGAAAATATATTTTGTACCTGTTATGTCGTGTAACTCTGATGTTGATATTATTTCCAATGTAACTCTGATGAACATCATCTGCTGTAATTCTATATTTTTGTTCTGGTGTTGTTGTTTATGTGTTATATTCCAATGATTATCCTTTCTTCCATGGCACGGGGGTTTGGGTTTATCACATAGCAGCTCAGCTGCTATAATATGCTGCATTCCTTTATTTGATGCTTTCGAACGTGAAGGAGGAGGAGAGGCGAGGCTAGATTGTGATGTTTGAAAGATGGGGAAAGAATGGGCGCTTTTGTTGATACAGAGAATCAAGGATGGTATGCTTATATTTATAGAATGAAATGGCTTGATGGCCACGTAAATAAAATGTCATTTTCGCCAGCATAGAAATAGGGTAGAAATTTTGGCTTGTAGCCTTGTACGAGTCATTTATTTTTGCCCAGAAAAGGCATGTGTAATTTAATCCTTGAGGCTGGCATGGTATGCATTCGTACAGACAGGGTTTAATAGGTATGTGAAAAGTTTCAGATTTGCATGTGAATTTCTATAGAGTAGAAAAATATGCATACGGGTATATTGTCCTATACGTACATAGTCATCAACCACAAAGCTAAAAGTATATCATCCTATTTGCAAAATAATAATAATTTCAGTACAATATATCTTTACAATCGTTGTATTTGTTGAAGTGAGAATTATTCAAAATCTCAAGTAGATATTTTTGAAGTGTTTTCAAATTAGATGTTTGTTATATATGTTGAGTTTTAATACAGGCTCAGACCTAGGTTTATTACAAGATGTGCAGGCTTCTTAAGAGATGTATCAACTCCGTTCCCATACGAACCGCTACAAACAAAATAAAAATATGGTCGTGATAAGCAATGTGCCACGATCCCAAAAATATAATAATATAGACAAGATAATTTATTTTGTGAAATCTCAAACTGCTGATATAGAGTGTAAAATACCTTAAATAAAAAGTTGCTTATTTTTCAAAATAAAAATTACAGAAAATTCTATAAACTAAATTATAACTACATCTCAAAATTTTGTCCAAATTCGAAACCAATATTTAATTATATTAAATAAACCGTTATGGCTTATATACGATTCCACAACGACTTTCTGAAAATTTGATTTGGACATAACTTGAAATCTATAAGATGAAATCTTGATTTTTCACTTCCGTTAGAAAGATATGGCATAATAGATTCAAACGTTTCTTGTTTCAAAGAAATCCGACTTATATTGGATTATGTATATCCAATTGAAGTTCAAAACAGTAAATTACGAATTACAGCGACATTATGAGCTCGATTTAAATATAATTATAAATTATATGTTCTGACATTGTTTTAAATTATTAAATTCCTTATAGAAATCATTTTATATTCCAAACACAACATTTAAACAAATTTAAATGTTCAAAATTAAATGACCAAATATCCGGGTCGTTACATTACTTCCCCCTTAAAAGAATTTCGTCCTCGAAATTGCTAAGCCGTAAAAATGCTATAACTCTAACTCCTCATAACCTGCTTAGTTGAAATCTTATTTTCCATATCTTCATAACCCAATTCTTACCAGACCTCCGAATTCTCATACCAATGCTCAACCATTCATAATTCTTTCCAAATGATCTATCCACCATTTTTGGACAATCCATCATCACTTTCTTATCTTCAATTCATATGCTCTTCGGTATATCCACACCTATTCCAGTTGATTTTAAATCCATTTATCAATTTCATTATTCCACTTGAAATTTTACTAATCAATTCTGGTTTTCTTATTTCAACTACAATTAACAACTCGATTTTAAATTATCAAAAATGTCTTAAAAAATTCTAACTCTTTAAATTTTCGAAAAATTTCGCTAGTATCTCCTTTGCACGGCTAAATTGGTACAACCACAACTCACCTTTCTAGGCCTTTTCCAATCCAAAAGAAAATCAAAAAGCCAAGCGGCTTGGCCCATAGGCTCATAAAACCATCAAACCCAAATAATATTGTAAACATGTACCTTTTTGTCAATAGAAAATTTTATCTCTTGCATTTGCTTCCATTCAATATTTGCTCAGCATACATATATCCATTTCCAGTTGGTTCCAAATCAATCCAACTTCCCATTTTTTTTACTCTATAATCAACTTCCGATTAGTTCACTTCCATTCTATCAATTCAAATCCGATTTTAACTAAAGCCAGTCAACTTATATACTTGAATCCAAATTTATCTCAATTCAATTTCAATTAACAACATCCAATATATATTCAACTTGCTTATTCATAAGTGGAAGTCATATTAAGGTTTCGAATCTCAACATTTCTCTTTATTTAATTTCATTTGGAATTTATCCTAATCAAATTCAATTTTAATTTAACTTGACTTAAGTTAAATTTCAATCCATTTGATTCACTATTTCAATCTATTTAAATTTACAAGTTAAATTTCAATTCAGAATTCAAATTCCCACTTTTATTTCAAACTTTCCTTAAATAATAAATAAATATAGATGTATCGACAATCATTGTAACAACCCGGATTTTTCAGAACCAATTTAAATTTTTTATTTTAAATATTTTAATGGATTTTGAATATTAAAAATGATTTATTTTAAATAATAACAACTAAAAATTTAGTTAAATCGAAGTTAGAACGTATAAATTTATTTTAATTATAAAACGAGCCTGAAATGGCAAGGTAGTTTGAAAATTCGATTTTAAATTTCAAATGAATGTACAGAATTCAAAATAAATCGAGTTTCAGTAAAACCAGAAACATTTGAATCTGTTAAACTATATATTTTTAAGGAGTGTGAATAACTAAGATTTCATAATATATTTTGAAAGTTATGTCCAGTTTAAAATATAAAATAGTCACTATGGAATTTAATTATATTTTAAATAATATAAAACCTTAAAAATTGTAATTTTGCAAACGACCTCCGTTTTTGACGAAACCGCTTTTGTTGGATCCGGAATGTAAAATTATTGTAATATTCCAATTTTCATAATATTTGGAATTAATATGTGAGCGTGGTGAATTTAAACATGTTTGGTAATTTCAGTTTTATTTAATCAACTAGAAAATGACTAATTTTCTAACGGTCTCCAAATTCAAAGAAATTTGTTTTGTTAGGACCGTATCATCAAAACTTAGCTAAATTTATTTTTTTGGAATTTTTGAAGTTAGTATGTGGCCCTGCTAAATTAAAATGTACGTTGAAATAAATTTTGAACCTTATATTAATTTATATTTTAATTTTTATAAAAACTGATCGAAACAATCGAATTGGCTTGCGGGACATATCCTATTGTGTTCGGAATGAGGGTATTTGGCTGGAGGCGACAGTCGTTGGGTTCGATTTTGTGACAACCCGAATTCCGACAAGTCGAGTTTTTTTCCAAAATTCCAATCCATCGGAACTCAAGTTGTTGTGCTCTGGTATCCTTTAGAAAAGACAGAGACATAATATATGTCAGAGCTCAGAAAAATCTCACAGCGGAACGGATAAAATATAATATACTCAAAGTATAGCCTTACCGTATTAATAATACTGCATAACCAGTATCCAAAGTTATAATGTCTTATGTCTCTGCGACAAACCTAACCTGTGAGTATGTTTTGAGGAGGGGGTCAGAACACAAGTTCTAGTGACTGGATTTAAACTATACACTTTGGGTAATCCTACATATATCGTTCAATAATATTTTCTTATTTATTAGGTTACTTGGGTTAACAACACTCAAGGCTTACACATACATCGTGCCCATTTACTTCCTAGTGGATTAACCTAATACAATATATATGCAGCTACCCCCAATATTGAGGTACACCCCATGGTACCCCACTCGCACAGTCTCCACTGTAACACCATCGAAATATACGCGGTCCCTCATCCTACATCGTAGTGACGTACAGATATCAATATTACGTTCCGCGTATATCTATCATTACTCTGCTACGTAAATGTACTGACTACCAAATTTGTTCGAATCAGACTCCATACCGGAGTAATGCCCTCAAGTCTACGATACACCTCACAGAGCCGACATGCATGTATCTAGACTGTCCACCGTATGTATCTTCAATTGTAGCTTGATGCCTTAATCGCACATCCTCTAATGTGCACCGAGTTCCGTGGTAGGGTGATACAAGAAGCAAGGAACTCGGTCGGGAGCTTTTCCATATTTGTACAGGCCCGTATTTAAAGAGCCTCTATATATAGATATACCTAGGGTCTGTTTTCGTGGTCGCTATGGCCCCACCTCCGCCCCTCCCTCAACTAGTAAAGACTACCAGAGCTAAGCGACTGCCCCTATGCAAACAATCTAAACATTCATGTGGCGTCTCCCCTCAACCCCGTACCCCGATAGTGAAGGGTGAAATGGTATCTTGGGTTTAGCTTGAGTCTTTCCGCATCCCAATGGCTAAAGACGACGGGTATGCGATGGTCTACTATCCTTGTTGGTCGTGACCCTCTGCCTCCCTTTGCATCCTCGTGAGGCAACCGCCGATCCATCCTGGTGTCACCTCATCACAGCATTCTGACTACACAGCTACATTTGCAGTCAAGGCCCACCCACCTAGTAGTTACGCGCAGACCCAACCTCTGCGGGCATAGCCTAAAACATCTGTCGTCGCACAGAGGACTACTAGGAGCACCTTACGTACCTCAGGAAGCCGCGTGCTTCCCCTTCTGTCCTTCGGAGCCGTTAGAACAATCAGATGAATGTGTGCTCCCCTCGTGCATTATAACAGCACGATGATCTACCCTTTTGGATTATCCACCCTTGAACGTGCGGACTGGTTCAAGCGCCTCACTTTAATATGTTGTCAGACCCTATGTATAAACATTCATTTATGCGCTCGCCTCACCTCATCAGGTTTCCAGTTAAGTTGGTTATTCCAATTCATATTGAATTCTTTTTCAAATTACCAAGTTTATCTTGCTTATTAATTTCAGTCATATAACTTAACCCATTTAAGTTTATTAATAAGCCCACAACATGTTATTCTCTAGATTGTGGTCCAAGGTCTGTGATCCACAATCCCTTTATATTCTTGTTTGGTTTCATCATCAAAATAACATGTTTTACTTAATATGTAATTAAGTATATCTCAATTCACATGTTATCTATTAACATGTCAGTCAATATTTATAATTAAGTATAACTTATTTCATTATTTTTTCGCATCCTTTCTCATTTAATCATAATTCCATTTTACAATGTCAATACAACTTATCATTGTTTACTTTTTAACTTATATCTATTAACTAAGGCCCATACTCATTTATTATAACCTATGTTATAATTTCCTCTTGTCCCTAGGACAAGCCTAAACATTCTTATCAACGGGTTTCAGACTTCCAAGCTTAAAGATTACTTAATTTATAATTAAGTACATTATATTTTCCCCCTTTTCTTAACTGGTTTCAGGTTTTCCCTTTTACCGATTACTTAATTAACAATTAAGTGTCCCTTAACTCAATTCACCAGTTATCCCATTCTCTTACTAACTTATTACAACCTAGGTTATAATCCTCACTTGTCTCTAGGACATGTTTGCCTATTATACAACATTTTCATTAATGTTACTTATTTATAACAGGTGATTATCATTTCTACAAGTTATGCTTACCTTAAAGGTGTCTTTAATTACATAACTTTATTATTTCTACCGGTTATGTATACCACAAGGTATTTTTAATTACATAACCTTATCGGGCTAGGTTTGCGAGTCTATATGTAAATATTACCCAACCCCTCATATTTGCTTAGCCCACCCACTGTCCAACTAGTTTTACTTGACCCTAACTTTAGTTCATATTCGTACAATCCTTATGGATTAGATTAGGTTAAGTAGTCCAATTTATTACCATGTACATTTATGGTTTATAATGGGCTAAACCTGCCACATTAGGCCTACAACTTGTGGATGATGGATTTGCCGGTCGGGTCCGGGCAGACTTCTTCCACAAGTTGGGCCTAACCTCGTGTCATAGCTCGTCTCGCATTTGCGCACTAAGATCTCTCACATTAGGTTCAACATTAGTGACTGCTGGATATGCCGATCGGGTCTGGGTAGACTTCCACCACTAATGAAACCTAACCTCGTGTCATAAGTGCAATTACAATTTTTAATTGTAATCCTAGGCATTCATTGTTAATCAATTATTTAAATCTATGCCTTTATAGGTGTTAATTTCAGTTTACCCAATTATATTCATGATGGATTATACGTCTAAATTCATATTACTCAAATTATATCAATTCATATGATCCCATTTGCGCCCAAATCAGTTTTGGATACTTGTGATCCAATTTAAGGTCTTTTAACATAATTTGGTCGATGGCCCAAACCCATATTTATTTATTCAATTCTATGTTAACATGGATCCATATAATCATATACTTACTCCAATTATTTCCTGTATATAAATCGAATAAATTTACATGTAAACTTTTTAGCACTCCAACAAATCCAATATATGAATTATAACATGTAAACATTCCAACATTTCAGCTGATTCAATGTATGAATTATTCATATTATCAATTTGAAGTTATATCATGCTAATCATTCCCACATGTCATTTACCCCACTTTAATCATAATTATCATATGTTTAGGCATCTTAACATATTAACTAATTGAACATATTATCCATTTTAGCACAATAATGTACTTCTTCAAACCAAACCTTCCAACATGTTCATTATGGGGAATGCCAAACGATCGATGTACTATTATTCAAAATGTATATTTTAAACCCACTGTCCTTCATGCTTTCCCCAAATTTTGGATCTGATTTGCTCTATCATTCATGATTTCCCTTTTAATGTGATTTACATCCTATCGACCATGGATTTATTATGTTCATGAAAAGAGAAGGGAAAGAGAAATAATTTAAATAGATTGGTCTTAGAAGTTTACCTTGCTTTCAATAATCTTTTATTAACATTGACTCTCTCCTCTAGATATGGATTCATAATCTTCCTAGGCTAACATTTTAATTTCAGAATAGATTTGAGAAGAGAGAGAGAGTGCCATGATAGAGTTTTGGCGTTGACTCAGAAACTAAGAGGATAGAGTAAACCTAACAATCTTATTTATAGGCGTGCTAAATGAATTTGGTCCTTTAGATTTAAATAAAACTCCATCAAAGCTAACTACGTCATACGACCAATAAGAAATGGCCATGTCGCAACAAATCCAAATGTTCGCCAATCAAAACTCACCACGTGTGCTGAATGATGCACAGGGGTAGACACCCCTGATTAGGTGTCGACTCCCCTATGGTGTTGTCGACACCCCCGTCGTATATATATATATATACATATTAATTTGAAATTTGATTTATTTATAATACATATAATTCTTGCACATAAATCAAATTTCAAACATCCCTTTTGTTCGCGTGCAACCCTCCATTTGAATTATGTTCATTTGTATTCAACTCTTATGCGTATGCTAAGCTTTTGTACGTAAACAATTATTTATTTTGTTCCCATTTTATCTTGTTATATACATACATTTATATATGTTTGTGTGTGTATATACATATGCACTAGACCTCTTATTAACCCTTTTCATACTAAGCCACTTTTAAATTAAACTGCTTTCACACTAAGCCACTTTTTAGCCATTCCCATAAAACAAAAATTTGGCATTGGCGGGGATCGAACTCTATATCTCTTATATGCAGGTCACATGCTCAAATCAATTGAGCTACTTAGGCTATTGTTAACAAGAATTAGAACTGTGCTAGACAATATTATTTTTCTCAATCATCTTTTTCATGTTTTATTATAATATTTAATTTAAAGATATCTCTTTCATTTTAAATCAGTTTTCTACAACCCATAAGTCTAAATTGACCAGAAAATCGCCACGAACGCAATGACAATGCGTCCCGTGATGAAATTCTGGATGCTCTTCAAATTTTCTTTTTTCTTTTTAAATGTTCGCATACAATTTCAATTACATTGCATGCTTTTCTTCTTATTTTATAAATTGCATGTAATTTCTTCTATTAATCTTCTTCTTCATCTCAATGCATGGACTTATTACATGCAATTATATTATTATTTAATTTTTCCTTTACATATATCTATGCATATAATATATATACATACATATATGCATATTTTTTTCTTTTAAATTGTATTAAAAATGCGGGGTGTTACATTCTTCCACCCTTAGGAAATTTTGTCCCCGAAATTTGATAAGGGTAAAATAAATTACCCCCTAGCATAATATACATCCATCATGTGTGCATCCAATTTTTGCAAACATTGTGCACTTGTGCAAAGTGGAGTACAACATAATAATGCACGAATGCCTAAGCGGTACCTTCTATATGTATGAAAATATTTCAAAAATCCTTTTAAAATATGATGCTCACATCCTAAATATACAGGCAGTTCTACATGAATGCAATATTTTGAAAACAAAAAAAAACTTTTTCACCCAAATTTTCCTATACTCTTACTGATTAAAAGCATAGTTCATCCAATTGTTGCATCCATAATCCTACCAACCAACTTTATTTTTCGAATTTCAGAAAAATCTAATTTTCTAAATTCAGTTTCTTTTGTTACAAAAAGGTGAAAAACGGAAAACTTCGCATCCTCCGTTTTTCTTTTCCAACCTTTTTCTAACCGTGCTTGGGTTTTTATGCAACTATTTATAAAGATTCCCTATTTTCCTATCCAAGCACAGTCCATATAAGAAAACTCTTTGTTTTAGCTTTTCTTTTTCGTCTTATCTAGGAAAAAAATTAAAAAAAAACATGGTTTGGCCCTTTTTTAGTTAAATTTCCTTCTAAATTAAAAGTGTCAAAACTTAATTTTCCTCATGAAACCTTTCTTTTGCCAAACCATAAAAACATGTCATCTTTAAAAAAAAATGTAAATCATCGTATATTTTTTCAAATCACGAAACTGGAGTAGATACAGACAACTATTTTCTCAATCTGGTTTATGACTTCTTTTTACTTACAAGGTCAGTCCAGTCTCCTACTACAAGGTGCCAACATACACTCTATTCCTATTTTCTACAACTTATTTTTTCCACCTACAGAATTATCTTAAAATAATTTATCAAAAAGGGTTGTCATAAGAATAGAAATTTCAAAACTTTCTTTATTAAAGATTTTTGTATGAAATATAACAAGAAAACTAGTGAGCTATACATGCTTTATAATATGCACCTTTTTACTGAGAGAAATTTACTTTAAAACTCAATATATACTTCTTTACATATTTTAAAAATATAACTTTTAAGATTAAAACTTGAAAGCACCATAAACCTTTTTCCCAAAACTTTTATAATTTCGAGTTCTTAAAAGTTAACAATGGGGTTAGACTCAAAGCGGGTTTCCAATTTTCTTCTAGGCTTTCCTAGACACTCCCCAAGGTCAATTATCTCAACTATATATATTTCTAATCCATTTTTTCTTTTTAACCTTTTCCTATTTGTAAGGTTTTCAAGCCCACTAACCCAAAACACTAATCATATGGATTCACTTTCCTTCCATACAAAATACATTGTACACTTTCCACCCAAATTACCTAAGGGTCTCATATTCATCCCTTTAGTGTACAAAACAAACATCCCATTTCCTATCACGTTATACTCTTTCTAGTTAGTGGGTTCCTCTATGGATCTGGGTATATTTATAATATATTTATATTTTAAAAAATACAAATATGTTCACTGACTATTTACATAGGAATCCTAAACCTAAGCACTGATACAAGATGTGACAAACCGAATTCTGACAGGCTGAATTTTTTTCCAAAATTTCAATCCATCGGAACTCAAGTTGTTGTGCTCTGGTATCCTGCAGAAAATAATGAGACATAAAATATGTCAGAGCTTAGAAAAATCTCATAGCGGAATGGATAAAATATAATATACTCAAAGTATAGCCTTACCGTATTAATAATACTGCATAACCAGTATCTAAAGCTATAATGTCTCATGTATCTGCCACAAACCTAACCTACGAGTATGTTATGAGGAGGGGTCAGAACACAAGTTCTGGTGATTGGATTTAAACTATACACTTTGGATAATCCTACATATACTGTTCAATCATATTTTCTTATTTATTTGATTACTTGGGTTAACTGTAACGAACCGGGATTTTCGACTCCGAAAATCAACATCAAACTACCATGTTGACTATTCAGACATCGAACATTCCAGATCATTTATAGAAAGAAGTTAGAGGGTGAGATAAGAAAGAAAGAAATATTAGAATAGAAGAAGAAGAAGAAACACCACACACAGTGTCTCACATCGCAGCGGAACAAAATATAATACAGAAGTAAATCTTTATTGAGAATTTTGAAAATACTTACAATATCAGAGTACATCAACATCTGGACAGTGATAATCTGTCCTCATACAACACACAGCGGAATACTAGTAATATCATACGTCTGGACTCTTCTAGCTCGTCTCTTCATAGCAGTCGATAACCTGAACCTGTACAACCCGGTCTAACCCGAGCATTTACAAAACACCGGGTCAGTCTGGTGAACCAGAGTGAGATAAACTCGCACAGTAATAAGGGTGAATCGTCCAATCATGATTTTAGAGTTCAAAAATCCTTTCGAAAGAAAAGGATAATCGTAAGACCAAATCCACACATAAACACGGACGGTTTTTACCTTACGATAACCCAAAACAGTTTGAAACCAATATCTTGTCTGATATTATAATAATGTCTAAACACAAGTAAATAGAATCTAGTAGAACGCTTGCATCTCACGCTCTACATATATAGTATACAATCAAAACCGCAGGCGCTTATTGGAAATTGGATTCCGACCTTGACAATGTATGGGACCACCTGCCGATAGTGTATCTCTAGAGACGAATACACTGGGTTCAACAAGAACGTCTTGCAACCCGGCCCACACATGACCGACCACTCATTTCGCTTGAGTGTATCGAATGTATATCACCGACGGTTGGGATCAGCAACCGTCTCCCGACAAGGGACAGCATCGAAACATAGATTTAAGAAACAAATAGGATTTCCTCTAGATAGGTGATTATACACCCTAATGGGAGCGACCCACATAGCCATGCTGCCTGCCCGATTTTTGTCATTTCCCAGTTGATGAGGCTTGAGGCCAGAATTAACTCTTGAACATCTGGTCGTCATTCACTTTGAATGCCACATCGTCAAATCCATCAGATATCACTAATTGACGTCCACAAAAATACTCTAGCTGAAAGCTAGAGAATGGCAATTCCCTGCCAACAACTATCGTACGTTTGAAGAAATCAACGTACGTGATCCTTTGGAAATACTCTGTCAGACACTCGTCCATACACGTCATCCAGGAACAGGATGAACCGAAGGCACTCTCCTACCGCATCCATATAGGAATCACCCCATGGATCAGTAGCGAGAAGTCCTTGCAACCCGTTGATTCCAACCACGACAGAATCACAACTTACCTCTGCTTGCCAGGCAGAGAATATTAGTGGTTCTTCCGTTTATGAAAACCCACGGTCTTCAATGCTCCATCTCGACCATCTTCTGAGATCTTCACGTATTTGTTGGTCGGAATGGTTTTCGAATATAAATTCGATCCCGGTCTTTCCATACCAACAATCTTATTGGACAGGTTTGATAGTCGGTGTTTTAACTATCAAAATATACAGTGTTTCAATCATGACACTCCAATGAGTTCACAGGTTCAGTATTCAGCATCACTTGGCCTTTAACAAACTAATTTCCTTTTTGGTTAAATTAAAACTTCTAACTCTTTAAATATTCAAAAATACGATATTTGAATAACTCTAATTCGATTTATTAACATTCGTCTTAACTCCATTCGCGTGACTCTAGATCACAGCTATCACAATGGTTACGCCTGATTCCCTCAGGAAACATCCGACCGCCGTAGGCTATCTGCAGCCCTGCGAATTACGCTAGCAGTCGTACGAAATGGCACTCATCTTGAAAAAACTATGTTTGACCAACTCTAGCTCGAATAACTATATTCGATTACCCACTTAAATCTTCTTTCAAATCATCTTTTAAATTCGGAAATCCATTAGTTTTAACAAAGAAATTTATAGCACATATGTTATAACAATAGCGTTATAATTACTATTTAGATTTACAAAACAACAGCGCTATAATCGTTGTTTAGGTTCAATCCATCTACTATAGCAAAAGCGCTACAATCGCTATATTAGATTTTACAAAACATATATTATAACAACAGCGCTAAAATCGCTGTTTATATTTTCAAAACATATCCACTAACGTCTCTTACGATTACCAACTAATACTATCTTCAGATAATCCCGATGTTGTTCAAGTTGGGGTATTTTAATTACCTCTCAGACCTTGATCAACAACGTTCTTATCCTCCGATAAACATCAGTTATAATCAATACCAAAATTCCATTTATAACTCTGGTTTATAATAAACCTTTTTATCTTCATTTTCTTTGACTTAATTTAATAATTAAGCAACAATTTTAAATTCAAAGTTATCACCTTGCTTGAAATTCTCTTATAACTTCGTTATAAAAAGTTCGGGTTTAAATATAAAATCCTTTCAAAACTTCTTTCACCATTCAACTGATTACATTTCACTTTGATCACTTTTAAAAATATTTTATTAAATAATTCCTCTAATTGTTTCCTTAAACAATTATCAAATTTAAACCCCTCGGTTCAATTTTTCTTATCCTTGCAAATCTGACCCAAAACAGAATTTACTTTAAAAATAAAGTATTAACCAATTGAAGTTCTAAGTAAACGAAATATTTATTTATTCCTCTTTAATAACTTTTATTCAAAATAATATACTCAAAATCCAACTCCAGTTATAAAATAAATTTTATAACCTCATCTTTATCGATTCACCTGACGGTGAATCAATATTTATAACATGATTGATTTTATAGGCCATACGCTGCTAAATACTCAACCAATACCGCTCACTGGTTTAAACACAACACAGGTTGAATTCCCAGTCCAAATCAATAATCAAATCAATCAACCAAACAGGACAGTTCATATGCGAAAATATGAAATAAATAATATATTTGAGGAATCCGGTTGGATCCCTCCAACCTGTTCTTCCCTGTATTCAAATGGTTTTTCTCAAATCAGACGGTTCAGTTTTGTTTAACTGATAAATTAAATAACGACCATTTAACATCAACCATAAACAATTCAACCATTTAAACATGTTTATAAATAAACATGACCAACCAAGGTGAGTCACCTTTATTGGAACCAATCGTTAAAAATAACGATTTTGGTATTTCACTGAAATTAAACACAGTTTAATTTCATCGGTTAAATCAACCAACAAATGTATAACTAGCAAACAGGCAATCATCGGCCAACAAAATAAAAACCCAATTAAAATATAAATGGGAAAATCTGAGTGAGTTTAACTCACCTTGATTTGATTCGCTATTGAAACGGTTCCATTACAGTTAAATTAAACAGTCGTTTAACTTTAACTGTAAATTCCCCTTGTATCCAGCTCTGTCCAAATTAGTTCCCTAACGTCGTGTTCGTTGGTGCTAGCTCAATGCATCCTACCTTGTTCGATTCTGATAACATAACAATACGCTATAAATAATTTATGTTGTTTTAATTTAAATAAATAAATTAATTCCTTGAACATGGTTTAACTAATTTTATTACGTTTAGATGTACAATAATGGAAGGATGTTCCTTCTTCGTTCTCTTTGTATGATGCTTCCTTTGCAAATCCAACATCAAGCCTGCATGATTCATATTTAAGTTAATTGATTTTCAAATGTTATAAACCTTACAATTTTTATTATAGCCTAATTACTTTAATTAAATTTACTGATTTCGTTTGAAATTCAAATCAGGCATCACGCTTGGCTTTCAGAAAATGGTTGCGATCAGTTCCCTGTTCCTTGTTTGCAGTCACGGTACCGATTCGTTCAGCCTTTCCAATTGATCTCCTTCGTTGGTTCTACACAAACCTGAAATGAATTAATCCAACTTAACATACTTTAATTAACTAAAATTTTCTAATTAATTTACTTAATTAATTACGTTATTTTTGGCCGATACTGTTCCGGCTTCGTTCTATCTTCCTGAAGACATCACACTCTCCCTCTCGCCCAAACATTCGCCACCGTCCCTCTTTTCTTGTTTCCCCAATCTATCTGCTATGAGTAACAAACCCTACCAATCAGACCACGAGCAGATCCCCTTTTGAACCATTGCAAACACAACTTATGTGTATTAAACTAGGACAAAAACCACTGACAGTTTATGTACAGTTTCAAAGTCAAATACCCTCACCGCTGATGCTTCACTTTCCACATCCCCTTCACCCACGTCCCTTCTCGCCCAGAACAGCTCACGTGAGCACTAGAACACTTCCGCCCATCCCTCCCCTTCCTGCTTTTCTCCTTTTCAGTTTTACCCTTTTTTTTTTTTTTTTGTGGTTGAGGGCGTTAGAAAATAGGGGACCGATGATGAGTTTATCGCAGGTAAGAAGAAAGGAATGAGAGAAAGAATGGGTGGGTACTCATATATATAAGCTAAACACCGAATAGGAGTGATGTGCGCTAGTCTGTAGGGGGTACATTTTATTTAAGTTGTCGGAGACAAAACGATGGCGCCATAGATAGCTTAGGCAAGAGTCCACAGTGTAGGCTTGTTTTGTGTTTTCATTTCAGTCACTTGTGATTTGCGTTGATGGAAAGGGATGCCTGCTGTGATGGCGAAAATTCATGTCTGGGGAGACAAGGGGTAGGCTGTGCATGTACAATGCCATCATCCATGTGTGTGCTTTTATGTGATGGGAACCGACATAGGTAGGCAGAAGAATCTGGCATGTGCCAGCTAGCTGAAAAATAGAGAGAAGGTGAGTAGCTGCTTCTATTTTTAAGTATATATATTATATTGTTTTAACGAAACTTCGCCGTAAAGTATCACGTAAAACTAATAATGATCGATTTCTGTTTACTGATAAAAATGCTATTCTTGATGTAAAACGATATTCCGAATCCAATGGAACAGATTTCGTCGCAATCCGAGGTCGTTTGAAGAAAATTCCCTTATAAAACCAGAAATGAACACACGTTTAATTTTTCTACGGTCACCAGATAAATCAAATTAACTTGAAACTATGAAGTCTGACAATAACTTTTTGATACGAACCTAACGGCACTAATTTCGTCGCATTCTGAGACTGTTGCTCCGGTAGGCTGTTTTTACCCCGAACCGCTATACCCCTTTTAACACCAAATTTTCCGGTCTCTAAAAATAACAAACTATATACCTATCCTGACTATAATCGACGCTACGAACTCAACGGAACTGGTTTCGTCGAAAACAGAGTCCGTTTGCAAAACGGCTACTTTAAAGGCCTATAATTTAATAACGATTTTCCATAGCGACTATTTCAAAATTTGATTTGGCCATAAATATCAAACTATAACACGAAATCTGGATTTTTCTCTTTCATATGAAAATTATCATCAATACGGTCCCAACGTTTCTTGTTTCACAGAAATCCGACTTATATCGAATCCTTTATTCTCAGTTGAAGTTCAAACTCGAATTTACGAACTGCAGCGCTATTTTCAAGCTCTATTTATAATATATATATATATATAGTTCACTACGTTTAAACAACGTTTTAAATATTTAATTCCATCTATATTCTAATTCAAATGTTTAAACTAAATAAATTAAATAAAATGTTCGACTGCCAAAAGTGCAGGTCGTTACATTCTTTCCCCCTTAAAATAATTTCGTCCTCGAAATTGCTAAAGTAAGAAAGGACGTTATAAACTCATTAATTTCAAATCTAATTTTATTTTAAATCAAAATCAATTCAATATCATAAATAAATATTTTCAAAAATATTGAAAATTTACTAACACTTTAAATTTTCGAAAAATTTTGCCAGCACCTCCTCTGTATGGCTCAATCGGTACAACCACAACTCGCCTCTCTGGGCCTTCTCCAATCCAAAAGAAAATGAAACATCCAAGCGGCTTGCCAAATAGGCTCATAAATCTCCAAATCCATATAAAAATAAACGTGTACCTTTTTGTCGGGCATATCATTATATCCTTTCCACCTGCTGCTCTGTCAGCATATACAAATGCATTCCCAACGAAATTCCAACTTTATCCTCATAACCAAATCCTTCACGCATCCAAGCCAAATACCATTCTTAACTCACTTTCCATCCATTCACAATTTCAACTCTTACTTACCAGTCCAACACCATCTTAGATTCCTGTCTCACAATTCAAAATCTGATTCGAATTGATATATTATATCCCAATTCAATTTGCCAGTTAATTGGTTTTAATTCAATTCATATTTGCTTTTCCAATTTCTATTTAAATTTTGTCTTTGTTCAAACAATTTCCTTGGGAGTTTTTAAACAGTTCAGTTCTTTCAAAAATCAAACATTTCTTTCCAGGATTCAAAACAACTTGTTTTTCTCAAAGAAATTCAAACCAAGATTTTGGTAGTAATCCGTCACTTAGAACTCGAAAATCAACACTGATGATGTGGCCAGCATCCTCAGAGTTATTCCCCAGCTATCAAAGTGAGTTCAATACTATGTCACTTTCAAAACATCAATTTTAAACACTTTCATTTTGAAATCTATTTCAAAATAAAATTCACGATGCTTGTAAACAATTTAAAATCTCCCAGGATTTTAAAATTCTCGTATATTTAATCCAAAATTCCTTTTCACACTTTTCTATGTTTCCACAATTTCAATCTAAATTCTGATTTAAATTGAGATTTAATTCATCTGACTGATTTATTACATTTCCACTAATCCTGACTAGTTATTTATAACCATCTTGATTATAATCTGATTCAATTATATTAACAAATTAACACAACCAATATATACATTATAATAATTTTAATATATATACCTTGTTTATATCAAAATATATTTCGGGTAAAATTTCCATTTACCCTCTTTCAAACATATCGTGACGACCCATCGTATTCGAGTGTTTATAAACCCCTATCGATACAGTGGATCAAACTGATCGATCAGAACTCATAAACAACTCGACCAATAAATCTCCACAATATAAAACAATTTTTTATAAAATCTACAAATACGTTCACTCATATATATATACTCATACTCAATCTAAGGTATTGCTAACCCCATCTCTATTGAGTCACGCCACAGAGCCAAGGTAATCACTTAACCTTCAGCTCTGATACCACTGTAACGAACCGGGATTTTCGACTCCGAAAATCAACATCAAACTACCATGTTGACTATTCAGACATCGAACATTCCAGATCATTTATAGAAAGAAGTTAGAAGGTGAGATAAGAAAGAAAGAAATATTAGAATAGAAGAAGAAGAAGAAACACCACACACAGAGTCTCACATCGCAGCGGAACAAAATATAATACAGAAGTAAATCTTTATTGAGAATTTTGAAAATACTTACAATATCAGAGTACATCAACATCTGGACAGTGATAATCTGTCCTCATACAACACACAGCGGAATACTAGTAATATCATACGTCTGGACTCTTCTAGCTCGTCTCTTCATAGCAGTCGATAACCTGAACCTGTACAACCCGGTCTAACCCGAGCATTTACAAAACACCGGGTCAGTCTGGTGAACCAGAGTGAGATAAACTCGCACAGTAATAAGGGTGAATCATCCAATCATGATTTTAGAGTTCAAAAATCCTTTCAAAAGAAAAGGATAATCGTAAGACCAAATCCACACATAAACACGGACGGTTTTTACCTTACGATAACCCAAAACAGTTTGAAACCAATATCTTGTCTGATATTATAATAATGTCTAAACACAAGTAAATAGAATCTAGTAGAACGCTTGCATCTCACGCTCTACATATATAGTATACAATCAAAACCGCAGGCGCTTATTGGAAATTGGATTCCGACCTTGACAAGGTATGGGACCACCTGCCGATAGTGTATCTCTAGAGACGAATACACTGGGTTCAACAAGAACGTCTTGCAACCCGGCCCACACATGACCGACCACTCATTTCGCTTGAGTGTATCGAATGTATATCACCGACGGTTGGGATCAGCAACCGTCTCCCGACAAGGGACAGCATCGAAACATAGATTTAAGAAACAAATAGGATTTCCTCTAGATAGGTGATTATACACCCTAATGGGAGCGACCCACATAGCCATGCTGCCTGCCCGATTTTTGTCATTTCCCAGTTGATGAGGCTTGAGGCCAGAATTAACTCTTGAACATCTGGTCGTCATTCACTTTGAATGCCACATCGTCAAATCCATCAGATATCACTAATTGACGTCCACAAAAATACTCTAGCTGAAAGCTAGAGAATGGCAATTCCCTGCCAACAACTATCGTACGTTTGAAGAAATCAACGTACGTGATCCTTTGGAAATACTCTGTCAGACACTCGTCCATACACGTCATCCAGGAACAGGATGAACCGAAGGCACTCTCCTACCGCATCCATATAGGAATCACCCCATGGATCAGTAGCGAGAAGTCCTTGCAACCCGTTGATTCCAACCACGACAGAATCACAACTTACCTCTGCTTGCCAGGCAGAGAATATTAGTGGTTCTTCCGTTTATGAAAACCCACGGTCTTCAATGCTCCATCTCGACCATCTTCTGAGATCTTCACGTATTTGTTGGTCGGAATGGTTTTCGAATATAAATTCGATCCCGGTCTTTCCATACCAACAATCTTATTGGACAGGTTTGATAGTCGGTGTTTTAACTATCAAAATATACAGTGTTTCAATCATGACACTCCAATGAGTTCACTGGTTCAGTATTCAGCATCACTTGGCCTTTAACAAACTAATTTCCTTTTTGGTTAAATTAAAACTTCTAACTCTTTAAATATTCAAAAATACGATATTTGAATAACTCTAATTCGATTTATTAACATTCGTCTTAACTCCATTCGCGTGACTCTAGATCACAGCTATCACAAAGGTTACGCCTGATTCCCTCAGGAAACAACCGACCGCCGTAGGCTATCTGCAGCCCTGCGAATTACGCTAGCAGTCGTACGAAATGGCACTCATCTTGAAAAAACTATGTTTGACCAACTCTAGCTCGAATAACTATATTCGATTACCCACTTAAATCTTCTTTCAAATCATCTTTTAAATTCGGAAATCCATTAGTTTTAACAAAGAAATTTATAGCACATATGTTATAACAATAGCGTTATAATTACTATTTAGATTTACAAAACAACAGCGCTATAATCGCTGTTTAGGTTCAATCCATCTACTATAGCAAAAGCGCTACAATCGCTATATTAGATTTTACAAAACATATATTATAACAACAGCGCTAAAATCGCTGTTTATATTTTCAAAACATATCCACTAACGTCTCTTACGATTACCAACTAATACTATCTTCAGATAATCCCGATGTTGTTCAAGTTGGGGTATTTTAATTACCTCTCAGACCTTGATCAACAACGTTCTTATCCTCCGATAAACATCAGTTATAATCAATACCAAAATTCCATTTATAACTCTGGTTTATAATAAACCTTTTTATCTTCATTTTCTTTGACTTAATTTAATAATTAAGCAACAATTTTAAATTCAAAGTTATCACCTTGCTTGAAATTCTCTTATAACTTCGTTATAAAAAGTTCGGGTTTAAATATAAAATCCTTTCAAAACTTCTTTCACCATTCAACTGATTACATTTCACTTTGATCACTTTTAAAAATATTTTATTAAATAATTCCTCTAATTGTTTCCTTAAACAATTATCAAATTTAAACCCCTCGGTTCAATTTTTCTTATCCTTGCAAATCTGACCCACAACAGAATTTACTTTAAAAATAAAGTATTAACCAATTGAAGTTCTAAGTAAACGAAATATTTATTTATTCCTCTTTAATAACTTTTATTCAAAATAATATACTCAAAATCCAACTCCAGTTATAAAATAAATTTTATAACCTCATCTTTATCGATTCACCTGACGGTGAATCAATATTTATAACATGATTGATTTTATAGGCCATACGCTGCTAAATACTCAACCAATACCGCTCACTGGTTTAAACACAACACAGGTTGAATTCCCAGTCCAAATCAATAATCAAATCAATCAACCAAACAGGACAGTTCATATGCGAAAATATGAAATAAATAATATATTTGAGGAATCCGGTTGGATCCCTCCAACCTGTTCTTCCCTGTATTCAAATGGTTTTTCTCAAATCAGACGGTTCAGTTTTGTTTAACTGATAAATTAAATAACGACCATTTAACATCAACCATAATCAATTCAAACAATTCAACCATTTAAACATGTTTATAAATAAACATGACCAACCAAGGTGAGTCACCTTTATTGGAACCAATCGTTAAAAATAACGATTTTGGTATTTCACTAAAATTAAACACAGTTTAATTTCATCGGTTAAATCAACCAACAAATGTATAACTAGCAAACAGGCAATCATCGGCCAACAAAATAAAAACCCAATTAAAATATAAATGGGAAAATCTGAGTGAGTTTAACTCACCTTGATTTGATTCGCTATTGAAACGGTTCCATTACAGTTAAATTAAACAGTCGTTTAACTTTAACTGTAAATTCCCCTTGTATCCAGCTCTGTCCAAATTAGTTCCCTAACGTCGTGTTCGTTGGTGCTAGCTCAATGCATCCTACCTTGTTCGATTCTGATAACATAATAATACGCTATAAATAATTTATGTTGTTTTAATTTAAATAAATAAATTAATTCCTTGAACATGGTTTAACTAATTTTATTACGTTTAGATGTACAATAATGGAAGGATGTTCCTTCTTCGTTCTCTTTGTATGATGCTTCCTTTGCAAATCCAACATCAAGCCTGCATGATTCATATTTAAGTTAATTGATTTTCAAATGTTATAAACCTTACAATTTTTATTATAGCCTAATTACTTTAATTAAATTTACTGATTTCGTTTGAAATTCAAATCAGGCATCACGCTTGGCTTTCAGAAAATGGTTGCGATCAGTTCCCTGTTCCTTGTTTGCAGTCACGGTACCGATTCGTTCAGCCTTTCCAATTGATCTCCTTCGTTGGTTCTACACAAACCTGAAATGAATTAATCCAACTTAACATACTTTAATTAACTAAAATTTTCTAATTAATTTACTTAATTAATTACGTTATTTTTGGCCGATACTGTTCCAGCTTCGTTCTATCTTCCTGAAGACATCACGCTCTCCCTCTCGCCCAAACATTCGCCACCGTCCCTCTTTTCTTGTTTCCCCAATCTATCTGCTATGAGTAACAAACCCTACCAATCAGACCACGAGCAGATCCCCTTTTGAACCATTGCAAACACAACTTATGTGTATTAAACTAGGACAAAAACCACTGACAGTTTATGTACAGTTTCAAAGTCAAATACCCTCACCGCTGATGCTTCACTTTCCACATCCCCTTCACCCACGTCCCTTCTCGCCCAGAACAGCTCACGTGAGCACTAGAACACTTCCGCCCATCCCTCCCCTTCCTGCTTTTCTCCTTTTCAGTTTTACCCTTCTTTTTTTTTTTTTTGTGGTTGAGGGCGTTAGAAAATAGGGGACCGATGATGAGTTTATCGCAGGTAAGAAGAAAGGAATGAGAGAAAGAATGGGTGGGTACTCATATATATAAGCTAAACACCGAATAGGAGTGATGTGCGCTAGTCTGTAGGGGGTACATTTTATTTAAGTTGTCGGAGACAAAACGATGGCGCCACAGATAGCTTAGGCAAGAGTCCACAGTGTAGGCTTGTTTTGTGTTTTCATTTCAGTCACTTGTGATTTGCGTTGATGGAAAGGGATGCCTGCTGTGATGGCGAAAATTCATGTCTGGGGAGACAAGGGGTAGGCTGTGCATGTACAATGCCATCATCCATGTGTGTGCTTTTATGTGATGGGAACCGACATAGGTAGGCAGAAGAATCTGGCATGTGCCAGCTAGCTGAAAAATAGAGAGAAGGTGAGTAGCTGCTTCTATTTTTAAGTATATATATTAAATTTTTTTAACGAAACTTCGCCGTAAAGTATCACGTAAAACTAATAATGATCGATTTCTGTTTACTGATAAAAATGCTATTCTTGATGTAAAACGATATTCCGAATCCAATGGAACAGATTTCGTCGCAATCCGAGGTCGTTTGAAGAAAATTCCCTTATAAAACCAGAAATGAACACACGTTTAATTTTTCTACGGTCACCAGATAAATCAAATTAACTTGAAACTACGAAGTCTGGCAATAACTTTTCGATACGAACCCAACGGCACTAATTTCGTCGCATTCTGAGACTGTTGCTCCGGTAGGCTGTTTTTACCCCGAACCGCTATACCCCTTTTAACACCAAATTTTCCGGTCTCTAAAAATAACAAACTATATACCTATCCTGACTATAATCGACGCTACGAACTCAACGGAACTGGTTTCGTCGAAAACAGAGTCCGTTTGCAAAACGGCTACTTTAAAGGCCTATAATTTAATAACGATTTTCCATAGCGACTATTTCAAAATTTGATTTGGCCATAAATATCAAACTATAACACGAAATCTGGATTTTTCTCTTTCATATGAAAATTATCATCAATACGGTCCCAACGTTTCTTGTTTCACAGAAATCCGACTTATATCGAATCCTGTATTCTCAGTTGAAGTTCAAACTCGAATTTACGAACTGCAGCGCTATTTTCAAGCTCTATTTATAATATATATATATATATATAGTTCACTACGTTTAAACAATGTTTTAAATATTTAATTCCATCTATATTCCAATTCAAATGTTTAAACTAAATAAATTAAATAAAATGTTCGACTGCCAAAAGTGCAGGTCGTTACATTAACAGCACTCAAGGCTTACACACACGTCGTACCCATTTACTTCCCAGTGGATAAACCTAATACAGTATATATGTATCTACCCCCAACATTGAGGAACACCCCATGGTACCCCACTCGCACGGTCTCCACCGTAACACTATCGCAATATACGCAGTCTCTCATCCTACGCTGTAGTGACGTAGGACAACAATATTACGTTCCTCATATGTCAATCATTCCTATGCTATGCAAACGTACGGATTGGCACCTTTGTTCGAATCAGACTCTATAACAGAGTAGTTCCCTCGAGTCTACGATACACCACCTAGAGCCAATATGCATGTATCTAGACTGTCCACCATACATATCTTCATTTGTAGCTCGATGCCTCAATCGCACGTCTCCTAATGTGCACCGTGTTTCGTGGCAGGGCGATACAAGAAGCACGGTACCTGGTCGGGAACTTTTCCATATCTATACAGACCAGTCTTTAAAGAGCTTCTATATACAGATATACCTAAGGTCTGTTTTTGTGGTGGCTATGGCCCCACCTCGGCCCCTCCCTCAACTAGTAAACAATACCAGAGCTAAGCAACTGCCCCTACGCAAACAATCTAAACATCCATGTTGCGTCTCCCCTCAACCCCTTACCCCGGTAGTGAAGGGTGAAATGGTATCTTGGGTTTAGCTCGAGTCTTTCCGCATCCCAATGGTTGCTGATGACGGGTGTCCGACAGTCTACTATCCTTGTTGATCCTTACCCTCTGCCTCCTCGTAAGGCAACCGCTGAACCACCCTGGTGTCACCTTATCTAAGCATTCTGACTGCATAGCTACATCTACAGTCAAGGCCCACCCACCAAGTAGTTACACGCAGACCCAACCTCTGCGGGCACATTCTAAGACATCTGCCGCCGCACAGAGGACTACTAGGAGCACCTTACGTACCTCAGGAAGCTGCGTGCTTCCCCTTCCAGTCCTTCGGAGCCGTTAGACCAACTAGATGAATGTGCGCTCCCCCTCGTGCCTTATAACACCACGATGATCTACCCCGTGTGGTTAGTCACCCTCAAACGTAGGGACTGGTTCAAGCGCCTCACTTTAACATGTTGTTAGACCCTATGTCTAAACATTCTTTTATGCACTTGCCGCACCTCATCTGGTTTCTAATTAACTTGTTTATTCCAATTCATATTGAATTCTTATTCAAATTACCAAGTTTCTCTTGCTTATTGATTTCAGTCATATAACTTAACCCATTTAAGTTTATTAATATACCCACAACATGTTATTCTCTATATTGTGGTCCAAGGTTTGTGATCCACAGTCCCTTTTTATTCTTTTTTGGTTTCATCATTAAAATAACATGTTTTACTTAATATGTAATTAAGCATATCCCAATTCACACGTTTTCTATTAACATGTCAGTTATTATTTATGATTATATATAACTTATTTCATAAGTTTTCCTCATCCTTTCTCATTTAATCATAATTCCATTTTACAATGTCAATACAACTTATCGTTGTTTACTTATTAACATAGTTCTATTAACTAAGGCCCATTAATAAGTTTCTCTACTCGTTTATTATAACCTATGTTATAATTTCCTCTTGTCCCTAGGACAAGCCTAAATGTTTTTATTAACGGGTTTCAGACTTCCAAGCTTATAGATTTCTTAATTTATAATTAATTACAATATATTTTCCCCCTTTTCTTAACTAGTTTTAGGTTTTCCCCTTTACTGGTTACTTAATTTACAATTAAGTGTCCCTTAACTTAATTCACCCGTTATCCCATTCTTTTACTAACTTATTATAACCTAAGTTATAGTCCCCACTTGTCTTTAGGACAAGTTTACCTATAATACAACATTTTCATTAATGTTACTTATTTATAATAGATGATTATCATTTCTACAAGTTATGATTACCCTAAAGGTGTCTTTAATTACATAATTTTATTATTTCTACCCGTTATGTATACCACTAGGTATCTTTAATTACATAACCTTATCAGGCTAAGTTTGCGGGCCTATATGTAAATATTACCCACCCCCTCATATTTTCTAAGCCTACCCACTATCCAACCAATTTTACTTAACCCTAACTTTAATTCGTATTTATGCAATCCCTATGGATTAGATTATGTTAAGTAATCCAATTTATTACCATGTCCATGTACGGTTTATAACGGGCTAGACCTACCACATTAGGCCTACAACTTGTGGATGCTGGATATGTCGATCGGGTTCGGGCAGACTTCTTCCATAAGTTGGGCCTAACCTCGTGTCATAGCCCGTCTTGTATTTGCGCACTTAGACCTCTCACATTAGGTTCAACATTAGAGTGGCTACTGGATATGCCGGTCGGGTCTGGGCTGGCTTCCACCACTAATGCAACCTAACCTCGTGTCATAAGTGCAATTAGAATTATTAATTGTAATCCTAGGCATTCACTATTGATCAATTATTTAAACCTATGCCTTTATAGGTGTTAATGCCCATTTACCCAATTATATTCATGATGGATTATACGTCTAAATTCATATTATTCAAATTATGTCAATTCATATGATCCCATTTGCTCCCAAATCATTTTTCTATACTTATGATCCAATTTAAGGTCTTTTAAAATAATTTGGTCGATGCACCAAACCCATATTTATTTATTCAATTCTATGTTAAGATGGATCCATATAATCGTATATTTACTCTAATTTTTTCCTGTACATAATTGGGACAAATTTACATGTAAACTTTTTAGCACTCCAACAAATCCAATATATTAATTTATAACATGTAAACATTCCAACATTTCAATTGATTCAATATATGCATTGTTCATATTAACAATTTGAAATTATAGTATGCTAATCATTCCCACATGTCTTCTACACCACTTTAATCATTATTAACATATGTTTAGGCATCTTAACATATTAACTAATTGAACATATTATCCATTTTAGCACAATAATGTACTTCATCAAACCAAACCTTCCAATATGTTCATTATGGGGAATACCAAACAATTGATGTACTATTATTCAAAAAGTATATTTTAAACCTACTAACCTTCATGCTTTACCCAAATTTTTGATCTGATCTGCTCTATCATCCATGGTTTCCCTTTTAATCGGGTTTGCAACCTATCGACCATGGATTTATTATTTTCATGAAAAGAGAAGGGAAAGAGAAATAATTTAAATAGATTGGTCTTAGAAGTTTACCTTGCTTTCAATAACATTTTGTTAACATTAACTCTCTCCTCCAGATATGGATTCAAAATCTTCCTAGGCTAACATTTTAATTTCAGAATAGATTTGAGAGAAGAGAGAGAGAGAGTGAGAGAACCATGGCAGAGTTTTGGTGCCGCCTCAAAAATTATGAGGATGGAGTAAACCTAACCATCGTATTTATAGGCGTGCTAAATGAGTTTGGTCCTTTAGATTTAAATAAAATTCCATCAGAGCTAACTACGTCATACGACCAATAAAAAATGGTCACGTCGCAACAAAAACAAGTGTTCACAAATCAAAACGTGCCACGTGTGCTGAATGATGCGCAGGGGTAGACATCCCTGCTTGGGTATCGACACATGTGTCAACACTCCTATGGTGGTGTCGACACCCCCGTCGTATATATATAAATAAATATATATATATATATATATTCATTTGGAATTTGGTTTGTTTATAATACATATAATTCCTGCACATAAATAAAATTTCAAACATCCCTTTTGTTCGTGCGCAACTCTCCATTTAAATTATATTCATTTGTATTCAACTCTTATGCGTATGCTAAGCTTTTATACGCGAACAATTATTTATTTTGTTCCCGTTTTATTTTCTTATATATATATATAAATACATACTTATATATATAAGCACTAGACCTTTTATTAACCCCTTTCGCACTAAGCCACTATTTAATTAAACTGCTTTCACACTAAGCCACTTTTTAGCCATTCCCTTAAAAAAAATATGGCGATGGCGGGGATTAAACTCTGTATCTCTTGTATGTAGATCACATGCTCTAACCAATTGAGCTACTTAGGCTATTGTTAACAAGACTTAGAACAGTTCTAGACATTTTTTTTCTCAATCCTCTTTTTCATGTTTTGTTACAATATTTAACTTAAAGATATCTCTTTCATTATAAATTAGTTTCCTACAACCCATAGGTCTAAATTGACCAGAAAATCGCCACGAATGAAATGATGCTAATCCCGTGACCAAATTCTGGAAGCTTTTCAAATTTTCCTTTTTCTTTTTAAATGTTCGCATGCAATTTCAATTACATTGCATCCACTCCTTCTTATTTTATAAATTGCATGTAATTTCTTCTATTAATCTTCTTTTTATCTCAATGCATGGACTTATTACATGCAATTATATTATTATTTAATTTTTCCTTTAAATATATCTATGCATATAATATATATATACATATATGCATATTTTTTCTTTTTTATTGCATTAAAAATGCGGGATGTTATAGATTTGGAGTTTAAAAGAAAATCTAACTTTTTTGGAAATTAATATAATGTAATTATATATAACCCCCTATCTCTCTCCTTCAGTCAACGCACAAGAGAAAAAAACAAAACAAACTGAACCCATCGCTCCCCTTTCCATCTACCGCCCTCCACCACAGCGCCCCCTAGCACCGCCGCCCCTCCTCCTCATCTCTCCTCCTCTTCCTCCTCTGCTCTCTCGCCTCCTCTTTCTCTCTTCAAATTGGAAACCCTAGAATCAAAATCCACCACCCACCACCATTACGGGCCCCACCCCGCCACTACCAGTCCACCGATCTGACCGCCTACCCCGCCCCCTGCAGCGCCACCAGCCCCGACCATGGGGCCCATCGCGGCCAAAAGCTCCGCATTTTCAAAAATCCCGTATTTGCAAAAACACCCCTGACCTTGTTTAGCCAATAACTCCCAAATCGTGCACTTCTAGCTGACACTCCACAGTACTAAAGTCGAAGATCTTGTTTTTCTCTTCAATTTGAGTATATATAAGTCATATTCTGAATTATAGAGTTGTTTAGAAAACGCGTACAAGGTCTGTTGTAATAACCCGGAAAATACGAGCCAATTTAAAATTTTAAATTGATTATTTCAAAGCAATTTGAACCATTGAAATAGAATATTTCAATAAATTAGTGAATTAGAAATAGTAAGTCAGTTTGAAAATTGATATTTTGCATATGGCCTCGGAATTCGACAAAACCACTTTTGTCGGGTCCGGGATGTCAAACTATTGCTAGGTTTCAAATTTCATAATTTTTCAAATCAATATGTGAGCGTGGCAAAAGAAAACGCGTTTGACCAGTTTCTGTTGAATTTAATCGACTAGAAATTGGCCATTTTTCAAACAGTCTCAGAATTCGACGAAACTAGTTTTGTTAGGACCGTATCGTCAATACGAAACTAGAAAATATTTTTCTGGAATTTTTCTAGTTAGTATGTGACCCCGGTAATTTGAAATGTGCGTTTAAAATTCAATATAAGGATTTAAATGTAAATTCAACGGAAACTGATTGTAACGATCAAACCAGCTTACGATACATATCCCATTGTGTTCGGAATGGGGGTAAAACGCTATGGACGACAGGCGGTGGGCCTCGTTTTGAGGTCGTATGTAAAAGTCAACCCTTATGCAAAATTAAATAATTAAATAATGAAATAAAATAATAAAAAAATATAATAATAATAAAATCCCTCCTTTTCTTCTTCGTTGGCCCCCCCCCGATCATTTACCAGAAAGAAAAAAAAAAGGAAAAACCTAAAAACCTAAATCGCGCCGCCTGACCCTCAACCCGCCGACGAACCCTTCGCCGAACCCCCACCGCACGACCTCCTTCCATCGAAGCAGCGCCTCCTCCCTCCAGACATCCTCGCAAATCGAAGCAGCACCCCGAAGCAACCCTCGAACCCGACCACGAACCTCCGAACGCCGCCTCAGAGCCGCCGACGACGCTTCCTCCCCTTCGCCAGCTAACGGTGAGTGATTTAGGTAATTTTATTTTTATATTTATTTTTATTTTTGTTTTATAAAACTGATTTATAAAACGATTTAAAAACTAATTACTGTATTTTTTTTTTTAGATTTGAAAACTGTTTTGAAAAGAATTTTAAAAACAGAATTTTTGAAAAGAATTTTTAAAACTGATTTTTTATGAAAGAATTTTTAAAACTGATTTTTTATGAAAAATAAAAACTGATTTTTATGAAGTAATGAAAACTGATTTTTATGAAGTTATAAAACTAATTTTTATGAAGTTATAAAACAGAATTTTTAAAAGAATAAAACAGAATTTTAAAAGAAATAAAAACTGAGTTTATTTTAAACTTTAAAATAGAAAAAGGTTTAATCTTTTAGTAGAAAAGATTTGAACTTGCAAAAATAAAGATCATATTTTAAAAATAGAAAAGACGGAATTTTTGTTAAGTAGTAAGATATGATTCTTATATTTTTAAAGTAATAAAAATATAATTTTTACATCATAAGAATATTAAAAAGATAATCTTTGTTTTTAAAATATGATCTTTATATATTGAATAACATAGTAAAAATTCGATTTTTACTTATGTAGAGAATACGGGCAACGAAAGCGATAAGAAGACGAAATAGACGAAGATTTCTAGAAAAGGAAGAGTCGTGTTATTGGATAGCTACTGGTGAGAAATTCTCACTCTTCAATTTATATTTATCTATATATGCGTGGAAATAAAAGTGAATTGCTATATATAAATATTTATATATATATATATATATATACGCCCCCTCGTCCACAAACCATGGACGATATTTATTGGTTGAAATTGTTGTGAAAATTGGTTGACGGCAAATTGTTGTTTGGGATTGTTTGTGGTTGGTATTGAATTGATTGTGGTTGAAAAATACCCGTTTGTGATTGGAAAATTATTGGTTGAAACCACATAGGATTAGTTTGTGGTAATGAAATGAATATAAACATGCCGCCTGCGTGCGAATTAGATGCATGATCCCCATTGTCAAAAACCGCGAGGTTTTAAGGTAGAGCGAGGAGCCGTACTAGGGACGGTGCCGGTTTAACTACCCTGCCGTTATGCTGCCGAAATTTTGAATAATCTTTGTGTGTTAGAATTATTTTCATATGTTGAAATTATTTTACATGCATTGAAATTAAAGCCATATATTGAAACTATGTCCATGTGTGGAAATATTCATGTGTTGAAAAGTGTTGTGTGAAAATAAAATTCATTTGTGAATGAATGAAGTGTATAAACAATAAAAATCACATTTTTATATATATATGAAGTAAGAAAAATATTCGCTTTATATAAATAGTTTCAACAATCAAAATTTCATCTTTCTAATATGAACAACATAAATAAATTGTCCATGTGTGGAAATACTCATTTGTTGAGAAATGTGTGTAGTGGAAAAGTTCATGTGTTGAATAAAAAGATTGAACAATAAAAATTACATTTTTATTGAAACTATGAAGTGTTGTAACCATATGTTGGTTGAATAAATATTTTAAATGATAAAAATATAATTTTTATCATATGTGTGATATGCTAAAAATATGCAGACGTTGAAACAAATATTTGTGATAGAAATATTATTTTTAACATGCATAGGAACTAAATAAAATAGTCATGTGTTGAAATCTATTTTAGTTCGCCAAAATTATCATCTTTGAAATGTGGAGTGTTAAGAATATCCACTTGTTCGAATAAACGTGCATGAGTTGAAATATACATTAACTAGCTAATGATATGATTTTAGCCTATGCATGCGACATTAGAATGAATGGTATTTGTAGACCAAAGCAAGTCAAATATGAAGTTGAATAGAAAATGATAAATGTTAGAAATTGTATATATGTGCATGCATATCTATTGAACAGGTTAAAGCAAAAGGGGCTAGAGGAGAGGAATAAAATTTTGTGCCCGACAAATAGGTACACATTTACTGATTTGTTTGGGTGATGATTTTATGAGCCTATTGGCTAGCCGCTTGGCTTTTTCTTTTTCTTTTTGAGATTAGAAGGACCGGGAACGCTATTTGCGATTTCCCGATGCCCCCGGTACAGGGGAGGTTATGGCGAAATTTTCCAAACTTTTAGGGTGTTAGAAAAATATTTGAAGTGAAAACGATATAGAAATTATTGAATGGACTATATTTATATAAATATATAAATATAAATAGAATTAAAACGAAACGTGACCGTGCAGTTCATATTTTGAAACCGTGATTTCAAATGACTAGTGCGGAAGATCCGACCATTGGATTTTCCCGAAACCTCAACCGTTGGGTTCGCCTTGGAAATATCTTTCCAACGGCACCAACTTTGTGAAGATCCGACGGTTGGATTGTCTGGAATGTTTAATTCAAAATCAAGGAAAAACAGCGCCAGATACGATTATATTTATATATATATATAAATATAATTAAATTAAATCGAATAACGACGCTGCAGTTCGTAAATTGAAATCGTAACTTAAAATGGTTAGTGTGGAAGATCCGACCGTCGGATTTTCCTAAAACTGGAACCGTTGGGTTCGTTTTGAAAAGACCTTCCTAATGATGTAAAATTTGTGAAGATCCAACGGTTAGATTTTCCTATATGTGTAAAACAAAATTAGTGGAAAGCAGCGCCAGTGCGTCGATACGACCTGAAACGTCGTTTAATTAATTATGGCCGTTTTAAATTAAATTAAAATGGCGATATATCGTTATTAAGTGCTATAGACGATATAGAGTGAAAATAAACCAATTTTGTTGTGTTTGCTTGATATGTGTTGGTTGAATATATTTGACGTGAAAATTATAACTAAACAACTGAAATGTGAATATTGAATAGTTCAACCCTGTGATTAATTGGTTTAAAAATCTAAATATACGTGGGTTATTAGAAAAGGCCGAGTTTATCTCATTTCAAATAATCGATCGACGTTGAGAAGTCGAAGAGTCGAAGACGACTGAAGACCGACGATCTCCACGTTGGATGGATGGGCGCTACTGATACTCGTGATTGGAGTAGCTACCATGACGGAATTGAAGTAGTAACCGTCCAAACATAGTGTTGATTGTACGGATATGCGAGGAATTGGTGCCTCCGGTTTCGTTCAGACCCAGAACGGACTTGTAAATGGACTGTGTGTCTGACATTGGATTTTGTTCTGTGTTGATTGATCTCTGTTAAATATATATCTGTTTGGCGGCGGAGAATTTATTCTCTTGCTTAACGCCCTTCTCTGAGACGTACGTGCTTAGAGGTTATGTATTGACAGAAATCAGTCGCATGGAGTGGATTGCCTGTGTGGCACGCCTAAGTGGCATGTGATCAAGGCTTCTGTTGCAAAGCAAAGTCTTGTGGTTGATGATCAAAGCATGGTCTGTGTGACTAGCTTTGTGTATAACGTGAATTCGTGAGCCTCACACCTCGGTATGAGTCAAAAACGGGAGAGTGACTGCAGGGAGAGCACGACGTTTCTTTCTAGCTGTGGTGGTGTCAGTGACCTACCAGCCCTGACATTATATATACTTTTCACCTGTGTGGTTGTTGGAATGCGAGGCGCCTCGATATAGGTCTGTAAGGACCGGGAAACGTGTGTTCAGGAATAATTAATCCTCAAAAGTAAGAGAGGACCGGCCCTGAAGATCCAAGGATCATAGTGGGGTCCTGGGACATTTGCTAGAGTGTCTCGAATCGGAGAGGAGCTTGCCCCTTGCCTCGACTCATGAAGGAATCCAATTTCCAATACGAAATATGCGGACGTGATTGTATTACTAGTATGGCGACATAGTAGATGGTAGCTATGCCGCCTAGGATTGATATTTATGATTGAATTTGCTTTTGAAACATATATGCACTAGTAATAATATCAAACACTTTTGTTTATTCGTATGAAGCATCTTTGGCCATTATAAGGTAAAAACTCTATCCTCCGGCTTGTGTTGCATTGTGTGATGGGACCTGAGTCTTATAATGGCTTCATTTTAGAAAAAGCATTGCGTTGATTTAATCATTTACTTTACTTCATGCACTAGCACTCATTGGAGTAAACCCGTTCCGCGAAAGTGGCGTGGTCCTTTGATTTGCCTTATTATTGTTGTTAATAAGTTGAATAGATTTCTCATACCAGTCCCATGACTGACTCGTAGTTTGTTTCACCTTGCAAACTCGGGTGCCCTTATTTTCACACGGGCAGCCTAGTTACAGGTTTCTGACGCACCTTTTGGCTCATGGCGAGGCTCAACTACACCGTGCTGACTTGGATTTTCTCCGCCATTATTGTATCTATATTATGATTCCGCCACTGGCGATGTAGACAGATATTCCTTTTGTGTACTCTTTATGTATGATTCCGCCTCAGGCGATGGTGACTGATTATGTATCATTATGTACTAAGTTGTATCCTGTACTGTGCTTCTCTGATGTGATGTTATCTATATGATTCCGCTGTCATATGTGTGTAATTTATTCTAATTTCTGTTTATGCTATTATCTGTGATCTGCTAATGATGATTAATGTGTTATATTCCAATGATTATCCTTAACACCGTGTCACGGGGTTTTGGGATCGTCACATCTGTTGTACAAATACTGTCTTTTCGCGATCCGGCGAAATGGAGCATTTTCAGAAAAAAGTCCATTAGGCGAAAGTTGTCCAGAATGGCGCGTTTAAGCTAGAAAAAAAATCATGTGAAGATTGGAGCTCATTTGCAAATTCTGGAACCGGAACAGCAAATCAGAGCATTAGAAAACAACGGCGGAGTGGATTCCAATGTGAGAACTGCTTCTCACTCTAATTATTTTACAGTTAAATATATACTAGGATGCTGACGGGGCTTAGAAGCCCTCGACACTATTTATTGGACAAACCATGATTGTGTGTTTGGATTGTGTTGTGGAAATTTGGTTGTGTGGAAAATTGATTGTATTGTGGTGTATTGATTGGATTTATTATTGTGTATGGCGCGAGCTAGTATCAAGAGAGGGGTAATGCTAGACATTACTCCGGATCTATATCACGCCGTTATAATGCTGAAATTTTCTAAAATAAATATTGTTCATTAAAAATATAATTTTTAATGTATAAATGAACTGTATAAAATATTCATGTGTTGAATAAAACGTATGAACAATAAAAATATCATTTTTATTGAACGTATGAACTATTAAAAATATTCATGTATTGAAATAAATATTTTATCGTTCAAAATATAATTTTTAATGTATATATGAGTGGCATAAAATTCTCCTGAAATGAAAATAAAAATTCATTTACAAATCGGATGATTTGTTTATGTACACCCATTTAACTGACATGGATTTGGACGATAAATTTTACATGTCGCCCAACTGCACAAATAATATTCAGTATTTGTTGGTTGAAACCCCACACGGGTATTGAGATGATATTTGGCGTACATTAATCCCAATTGTTTAGTTGTATGTCAATCGATTGGTTGACAGACTATTGTAAGCATCAATTATTTATATTTAATGCTTATGCAGTTGTGTAATGCAATATGGATGATGGTTGGCTGTGTATAATTATTGCTGTGTACATGTGTGTATGAATCCATATAATAAAGTTATAAGATAATTGACTGTGAATGGTTCCAATTCTGAAAGAACGAATATTTTAAAATAACGAATAATTTAGAATAAAGAATATTTTAAAATAATATTCAGTGAAGGATTAAAATATGAATTTGATGTCCGATTTTGGATGGACACAAAAATATTGAAATGTGTGAAGCCGTATTGATTAGGTTGCGCCATTTTAACGCGAACGATATTTATATCAATTTTATTCATTTTTATAGTGCATATCGAAAAGGAAATTATTTCATAATTTGATGTTTTGAAAGTATTATCATTTAAATATTATAATGATAACGAATATTCAATTTTGATTTAAAATTGAAGTGAAAGTTGTAATCGTTTTTAGAACGAATTTAATAAATACGTTTTGAATGAAATATATATTATATATATATATATATATATATATATATATATATATGAATGGCTTGAATAGAATGCACCGCGCCGCGACCGTTCGCCAATTTCAGCCATTGACTTCGAATTGACAATACGGAAAATCCGACCGTCGGATTCTCCTAAAACCAGAACCATTGGGTTCGTATCGAAAAGATCTTTCCAAAGAATATAAGAGATTTGAAATCTAACGGTTGGATTTGGAATTATGCCCAAATCAAATTTAAAAAAGGTCGTTGTAAATGCAGTTCGATGACCATTTATGGAAATCGACTGAAAGGGCCTTAGTAAAATTATTAAAAATATTAATAATTTGTGTAAAATCATAATAAATGATTTGGAATGAATTAGGACGAAAAATTCCATATTTGAAAAAACAAAAATGTATTATTTTCAAAATGAACTAGTTATTAACTAAAAAAATAATCTAATGGTTTTAAATAAATAAATTGGATATGGAAATGGTTTTAATTTAACCAAGATTTTTCCAATGTATGAATTGGAATGGATTTGAATAGAAATCGTCTTCGGGAGATTTCGATATTGGATTCCGTGACTATACAGATATTGTGGAGGAATTTTGTGATTGCCCGCCCCGCACCAACCGACATTTACTCCTAAAAGTGCACTATACACATGTCCAGTTAGCACGGGACGGTCGTCAGAAGAAAAGAAAGGAGACGAAGTATCAACAAAGAACCTATAGAATGTCTCACAGCGCATAGAACAAAATATAATAATAATATACTTGACATAAAACAGGTGAGACAGTGCATAAGCTGAAAACAAACTATCATAGCAGCGGAAAATCCAAATACAGCTTATGTTCCACATCATCATTATTACAACTTTTCAAACTGTCTCTAAAGGTAAAAGCAAGATAAGGAAGGTACACTGCTAATGCCTTAGTAGTGACCACCAACGACACAGGAGAATATATATATATATATATATATATATATATATATATCATACATGGAAGCCTCCTGCTCGCCTCCGGATCAGCTACTCGCGCATCACCAGCTAACCTGTCTCTAGTCTGCTCGTTTAGGAGCACCCAGAGTAATAAGAAGAGACATAAAACTCTGGGTCAGACAAAAGTCTAGTGTGAGCGATAAGCAGCTAAACAGAACAATAACAGGTATACTAAACCATACCTGAACCTGGACCTGCAACCAAAGAGTTAGCACTACATACTGTACAACACTCTAAGGTGCCACTAACATATGGTGTACAAGCATACGGGGGTGGGGGTGTGCATGTCATAGTGATGGCAAACAAATCAAACATAGCAACCATCCTCACATCTCTCACTCCATGCGTAAAGTATACGATATCCACCACTTCGACCACCCAATAATTTGCTATGATCACTCTACCCTATGAAGTCACAACGGCTTCACTGCACTGATCCATAGCCACTAATTCTTCGCTATGTCCACTTTGCCTCATGGAGTCGTACACACCCCACTGCACTGGCTCATAGCCTTACTAATCCTTTACTATGTCCACTCTGCCCCATGGAGTCACAACGGCTCCACTGCACTGGCTCAGAGTCTTACTACGATCACTTTGCCCCTCGAGTCATGATGACTCTACTGCACTGATACGTAGCCCGTCATTCTTTTCAGTGGTGAATCGAAGTTATGAACGTCGACAACTCCTTAGCACACGTCCCGCAGCAAAGCCCAATCATGAAGTGAACTCATTGGTTCCCAACTGGATCCTGGGCTCTAACTTCCATTTGGACTAGCTTTGCATCTCGGGTTATTGGTCATCACCGGGTCGGTCTTCATTCAGTTCATGATCATCATATAGGCTTGGGTTCATCTCAGTTCGTAGCACCCTCTTCAGATCGGTTCGGATCGGATGTCTTTCCTCCAATGGTTCGGATCGGATAACCCTCCTCCTGCAGTTTGGGTCCTTCTCCCCAAGCACTCCAGATCGGGTCGAGCCTCTCGAGCTTCTCTATATTGTATCGGTTCGGGTCAGAGTGGAACACAAGGGGCAGATTGGGTCGGGGTTCGGGTCCAGATCGTCTCGTGGATACAACAACTTGGAGGGTGGTTCGGTTCGGGCTCTTTTCTCCGATCCGATCTGGATCGGCCAAATTCCTGCACTTCTTTCTAGCGACTGTTTACGCCACTCGACGGCGTTTTCGACCACCCTAACTATTCTAATCAATCACAAAGCATACCATACAGTCATAGCAACATGTATAATCAACCACAACCATCAAAACAACAATATGATAGGTTAAAATGGATCAAACATAGCCAAAAACACATATTTTTCCCTTAAGCGTGCTTAAGCAAAACTAATGATATGATTAGTAAAACTTAATCAAATTAACTCAAATTTCTAATAGAGGTCTAAAACTTTATTTAAGAATTTATAAATATTTTTCCAGAATATATTAGTGTATAAATTCGCTAATCATCACTAATTACCCTTAATTAACCATAATTAGTGAGGAACTATGCAAATCACTCACCTTAGGCACAAATAAACCTTAGATCTAAAATAAATCTCTGATATGGCGTGAATACCAATGCTAAACAACAGCTCTAATCTTGATTTGGTGAAGATCTCCCTTGATTTAATGTTGCTAAGCTTATCCCTTGATTAGAAACTGATTTGGAGGTGATTTAGAGGTTGGAGATCATTTTTATGGTTTCTAATAGGTAAGTGGAGGCTAGAAAACTGAAATGGAATGAAACCCTAACCCTTTTCAGCCTCCCCATAACCCTAATCCTGAAATGGGTTATGGGCCCATTCACTAATCTCCCTATTTGGCCCGGTTAAGCAGTTTTTCACCTTTCAAACCTTATTTCAGCCATATCTCCCAAACGGTAAGTCCGTTTAGCTACAATGACCACTCTACGGAAAGGCAAACCATCAAACGAATCTAATGGAAGTGGATTCAGGTCAAAATTCCTTTCCAGTCAAAAGTTATGGCCAAAACAGTATTAGCTAGGGGCAAAACGGTCATTTAAAAACCGATAAAAATCATGAACATGGGAAATGACCTCAATAGTCGTTTCCCAAATCTACATGACCATACGACCTCATACGAGAAAGAAATAAATATTCTACGATCCTCCGATGCGTAGAATGCGGGTTGTTACATTCTCCCCTCCTTAAGAAATTTCGCCCCCGAAATTCCCTAACCAAATACACAAAAAGGTCCTGCATGCCTATCAGCCATAAGACAATAATCAAACATGCAAAACAGGCAAAACAAGTCTATCCTAGCATGCGAAGTAATTAAATTGCAAAGTAAATCTTACCAGGCAAAGATTTCTGGATACGTCTTCCTAATGCTCTCCTATCTCTCCCAAGTACAGTCATTCTTGTTCTCGCCCCACTGAACCTTGACTAGCTTCACAGCCTTCCTTCGAAGTTGCTTCGTATCGTGCTCGACAATACGAATCGGCTTGTGATTCCCAACCGCCTCGGGTTCCACTTCGAAGTCCTCTAACTGATCAGGTGAAATAGTCATATCTGGGTCGTGCACAAACTTCCTTAGCTGGGAAACATGAAATACGTTGTGAAATCTCGCCATCTTCTCTGGTAATTCAATTCTATATGCCAAATTACCAACTTGTTCGAGAACCGGGAATGGGCCAACAAATCTTGGTGCCAACTTGCCTCTCCTGCCAAATCGTATCACGCTCTTCAACGGAGAAACCTTGACAAACACTAAGTCACCAACGGAGAATTTTAAGTCTCTTCTCCTCTTGTCAGCATAACTCGTCTGCTTATCCTGGGCAGCCTTCATCCGTTGTTGAATGATTTTAATCTTATCTGAAGTTTCACTTACCACATCTGGTCCAAGCACAAACTTCTCACCGATCTCTATCCAACATGATGGTGAGTTGCACGGTCTTCCGTACAAAGCTTCACATGGAGCCATACCGATACTGGATTGGTAGCTATTATTATATGCAAACTCTACTAGATGCAAATGGTCATCCCATGATCCACCAAAATCCAATATACAAGCTCTCAAGAGATCTTCCAATATACGATTCACCCTCTCTGTCTGACCATCGGTTTGAGGATGATACGCGGTACTGAGATATAATTCCGACCTTAGAGCCTCTTGTAAGCTCTTCCAAAACCCACTAGTAAACAACGGGTCTCAGTCACTCACAATGCTTTTAGGTACTCCATGAAATCTCACTACCCACTTCATATACAGTTCTGCTAACTTAAATGCCATTCTGGTCGATTTGACTGGTATAAATCTTGCACTCTTGGTCAATCGATCCACAATTACCCAAATGCTATCATGTCCCGATTTAGTCCTTGGTAAGCCATCTATGAAATCCATTGAGACTTGCTCCCATTTCCATTCGGGAATCTCTAATGGTTGCAACAAACCACTAGGCTTCTTTTGCTCGGATTTAACTAGCTGGCAATTCATGCACTTGGATATAAACTTCCCAACTTCTCTTTTCATCCCTTCCCAGTAGTAAGTCTGCATCATGTCTCGATACATCTTATCACCACTGGTGTGTATAGTCAATTTCGAGTGATGACATTCCCTAAGCACTTCATCTCTCAAACCATTCACGTTGGGTACAACTAGTCTTGTCATTCTTTCGAAGCCATCTTTCTCGATCAAGCCCATACAAATTCATCTCCTCACTGTCGATATTCATCTCTAACTTGGAGATGATTTCCAATAAATTAGGATCATCCCTCTGGTTGGAACCAATCTGCTCAATCAAAGTGGGTCTGGTCGTCGATCTAGCTAACATCTCTGGATCCAATTCGCACTTTGGTCTGAAATCATACCCTGCGATATACTCTAGTTGCTTCCATTCAAGAAACATAGCTCCTAAGTTGGCATGTCTCCTACTCAAGGCATCGGCTACCGCATTGCCTTTCCTAGGTTTATATGCGATATCAAAATCATACGAAGCCAAGAACTCTAACCATCTTTGCTGTCGGAGATTTAGATCCTTTTGAGAGAAGAGATACTTTAACGATTATGATCGATAAACAACTCAAATCTCTCTCCCAAGAGATAATGTCTCCACATCTTCAATGCGAACACGATCGCTGCCAGTTCCAAATCATGGGTAGGATACATTTTCTCATGCGGCTTTAGTTGCCGACTAGCATAAGCTACAACCCTACCTCCTTGCATCAATACATCACCTAGTCCGGTACCACAAGCATCCGTGTATACCGTCATTTCTTCATTCCCTTTAGGAATGACTAACACTGGCGCATGCGTCAAATTTTCTTTTAGACTCTTGAATGCATTCTCACACACTCCGTCCCAGACAAAGGCTTGATTCTTCTTAGTCAATTGAGTCAACGGTGCTGCTATCTTTGAGAAGTCCTGGATAAACTTACGATAATATCCAGCTAAACCCAAGAAGTTTCTCACGTCTGTTGCATTCTTGGGTGTAGACCAATCTTGTACCGTAGCCACCTTTGCAAGGTCCACGGCAATACCATTCTCTGAAACAACATGGCCCAAGAATCTCACTTCCCTCCTCCAGAAGTGACACTTAGAAAATTTCGCTTTCAATTGGTATTTTCTCAACACCTCCATCACTATCCTCTAATGTCCCTTGTGTTCTTCCTCTGTCCTCGAGTGAACAAGGATGTCGTCTACGAACATAAGAACAAACTTATTCAACTGATCTCTGAATACTCGATTCATAAGATCCACAAAGTATGCTGGTGCATTGGTCAACCCAAATGGCATGACCAACCACTCACAGAATCCATACGGCGTCCTAAATGCCGTTTTCGGAATACTCTCAGCCGCTACTCTGAGTTGATGAAATCCTGTCGCGAGGTCTAACTGGGAGAACACTCTTGCTCCTTCCAGTTGATCAAACAAATCATCTATCCACGGTAGAGGATACTTATTCTTCCTCGTCACCTTATTCAACTCGCGATAGTCCACACACAAACGAAGGGAACCATCTGCCTTAGTGGCAAACACAACTGGTGCTCCCCACTCGGAGACACTTCTTCTAATAAACCCCTTCTTCAAAAGATTGCTTACTTGCACCCCGAGCTCTCGCTGCTCCCTTGGTGCCATACGACGAAGTGGCATCACTATAGGTCTGGCATCTTTCACTAAATCAATACAGACCTCAATCTCTTGGTGTGGTGGAAGTCCAGTCACTTCCTCGAAGACGTTCGGATACTGGCCAACCACGGGCACATCTGATAACTCATCATGCGGAATGTCGAGGGAATTTATAAAAGTAGCCATTACCCATCACTAGGTAGACTACCAAACACTACCCTCCGCCCATCATCCGCCCTAACCGTCACCAAAAAGCCCTCATAGTCTACCACCACCCCGTATCTTTGGAGCCAATCGACCCCTAATATAATGCCATACCCAGTAAAGCCCAAAACAAAGCAATCACAAACAAACATACATCCATGACTCGATAAGACCAAATTTCGGAAAATCATACTAAGGTTAGTCGAACCACCAATCGGGTTCGTCACAACCAACGGTATATCGACTGTCTCGGGTTCCAGTCCCAACCTATCTACCAGGTCACTATATATGAAGGAACGGGAAGCCCCAGTATCAAACAAAATTCGAACAGGTACATCATGAATAGAAAGCATACCTTGAATGATGACATTCTTTCCTTTCTCCGCCGCAGTTGGGGCATTCGACGAAGAAGGAATAGCACCGATAGCATATGCTTTCACAATCTGCTTCTCCTTAAGAGGTTGTGGACATTTATCCTTATGATGTCCCACTTGGCCACAGTTGTAGTACTTCCTATCCGCTGGCTTGGCCCGACACTCTTTGGCATAATGGCCCTTCTTACCACAGCTGAAGCACTCAACATCTTTCTTGCTCTTTTTCTAGCCATCCTTAGTTAGGTTCTTCTTCCTCTTGTTCTGAGTGTTATTCTTGCCTCCACCACCTGCTTGCGGCTTCAGCCCTTCTACAGATGCAACCTCAGTCTTTGACTTAGGGTAAAGACTCTCTGATCTCAAAGCCTTCCCCACAATCGATTCAAAAGTCTCATCGATGTGGTTGATAAGCCTTTCCCCCAAGTATCCATCCAAACCAGTAATGAACTTCTCATTTTTCTTCTTAGGAGTATCGATAAGGGATAACCCATACTTTGACAAAGTGTCAAACTCAGCAATATAGTCCGAGACTGCCCTACCATTCTGCTTTAGCTCCAAGAACTTCCTAAACAATTCCGACTTCTGAGCAGCTGGGATAAACTTGTCGCTAAAGCGAGCCTTAAACTGATCCCAAGTAACATGATCCTCTGGAGTGGCTGTCTTAATAGCATTCCACCAATTCATCGCTCGCCCTTGCAGCTGACGAGACGCTAGCCTTCTCTTCATCGCATCCTCGATACCCAATTCGTCGAAGATACGATCACAAATATCCAACCAATTCTGAACTTCCTTGGCCGACTCCGTTCCGTGGAACGGCTTCCCACCAAGGTTAGTGTAATTCTTGCACAGCTTGGCGAAATCGACCCTAGGCGCCTGCACTATTGGACCACCACCATTTCCGTCATTGGGAGCGGCCCCTGCACATCCCTAAGCATTTCTCTCATGAGGTCAGTAAACATCATCCTCATGTTAGCAGCATTACCATTATTGGCTCCTCTACCAGCACCTCTTGCGTATCAGCTCATCGTTCAATCTATAAAGAGAAAACGATTAACCATCTCCATAGTGGTGCTAGTGCAATGCGACTTCATCCTTAGCTATACTAATAGTATATATATATAGCTTTTGAAAACCAAAGTAATCACAAATACGCACTCTCATATACGTACTATCTCTCCCTAGTGTCTTTTCCTTGGTTAACTACGCAACCTAGAGCTCTGACACCAAATGTGACGGCCCGCCCCGCACCAACCGACATTTACTCCTAAAAGTGCGTTGTACACATGTCCAGTTAGCATGGGACGATCGTCAGAAGAAAAGAAAGGAGACGAAGTATCAACAAAGAACCTGTAGAATGTCTCACAGCGCATAGAACAAAATATAATAACAACATACTTGACATAAAACAGGTGAGACAGTGCATAAGCTCATAGCAGCGGAAAATCCAAATACAGCTTATGTTCCACATCATCATTATTACAACTTTTCAAACTGTCTCTAAAGGTAAAAGCAAGATAAACGAGGTACACTGCTAATGCCCAAGTATTGACCACAAACGACACAGGGAGAATATATATATATATATATCATACTTGGAAGCCTCCTGCTCGCCTCCAGATCAACTACTCGTGCATCACCAGCTAACATGTCTCTAGTCTGCTTGTTTAGGAGCACCCAGAGTAATAAGAACAAACATAAAACTCTGGGTCAGACAAAAGTCTGGTGTGAGCGATTAGCAGCTAAACAGAACAATAACAGGTATACTAAACCATACCTGGACCTGCAACCAAAGAGTTAGCACTACATATTGTACAACACTCTAAGGTGCCACTAACATATGGTGTACAAGCATACGGGGGTGGGGGTGTTCATGTCATAGTGATGGCAAACAAATCAAACATAGAAACCATCCTCACATCTCTCACTCAGTGTGTAAAGTAAAAGATATCCACCACTTCGACCACCCAATACTTTGCTATGATCACTCTGCCCCCATGAAGTCGCAACGGCTTCACTGCACTGATCCATAGCCACTAATTCTTCGCTATGTCCACTTTGCCCCATGGAGTCGTGCACACCCCACTGCACTGGCTCATAGCCTTACTAATCCTTTACTATGTCCACTCTGCCCCATGGAGTCACAATGGCTCCACTGCACTGGCTCATAGTCTTACTACGATCACTTTGCCCCTCGAGTCATGATGACTCTACTGCACTGATACATAGCCCGTCATTCCTTTTCAGTGGTGAATCGAAGTTATGAACGTCGATAACTCCTTAGCACACGTCCCGCAGCAAATCCCAATCATGAAGTGAACTCATTGGTTCCCAACGGGATCTTGAGCTCTAACTTCCATTTGGACTACCTTTGCATCTCGGATGATTGGTCATCACCGGATCGGTCTTCATTCAGTTCATGATCATCATATAGTCTAGGGTTCATCTCAGTTCGTAGCACCCTCTTCAGATCGGTTCGGATCGAATGACCTTCACCCATCGGTTCGGATCGGATGACTTTCCTCCAATGGTTCGGATCGGATGACCTTCCTCCTACGGTTCGGGTCCTTCTCCCCAAGCACTCCAGATCGGGTCGAGCCTCTCGAGATTCTCTATAGTGTATCGGTTCGGGTCGGAGTGGCACACAAGGGGCAGATCAGGTCGGGGTTCGGGTCCAGATCGTCTTGTGGATACAACAACTTGGAGGGTGGTTCGGTTCGGGCTCTTTTCTCCGATCCGATCCGGATCGGCCAAATTCCTACACATCTTTTCAGCGACTGTTTACGCCACTCGACAGCGTTATCGACCACCCTAACTATTCTAATCAATCACAAACATACCATACAGTCATAGCAACATGTATAATCAACCTCAACCATCAAAACAACAATATGATAGGTTAAAATGGATCAAACATAGCCAAAAACCCATATTTTTTCCTTAAGCTTGCTTAAGCAAAACTAATGATATGATTAGTAAAACTTAATCAAATTAACCCAAATTTCTAACAGAGGTCTAAAACATTATTTAAGAATTTATATATATTTTTCCAGAATTTATTAGTGTATAAATTCGCTAATCATCACTAATTAACCTAAATTAACCATAATTTGTGAGGAACTATGCAAATCACTCACCTTAGCCACAAATAAACCTTAGATCTAAAATAAATCTTTGATTTGGCGCGAATACCAATGCTAAACAACAGCTTTAATCTTGATTTGGTGAAGATCTCCCTTGATTTAATGTTGCTAAGCTTAACCCTTGATTAGAAAGTGATTTGGAGGTGATTTAGAGGTTGGGGGCCATTTTTATGGTTTCTAAGAGGTAAGTGGAGGCTAGAAAACTGAAATGGAATGAAACCCTAACCCTTTTCAGCCTCCCCATAACCCTAATCCTGAAATGGGTTATGGGCCCATTCACTAATCACCCTATTTAGCCCGGTTAAGCAGTTTTTCACCTCCAAACCTTATTTCAGCCATATCTCCCAAACGGTAAGTCCGTTTAGCTATTATGACCACTCTACGAAAAGGTAAACCATCAAACGAATCTAATGGAAGTGGTTTCAGGTCAAAATTCCTTTCTAGTCAAAACTTATGGCCAAAACAGTATTAGCTAGGGGCAAAACGGTCATTTAAAAACCGACAAAAATCATGAACATGGGAAATGACTTCAATAGTCGTTTCCCAACTCTACATGACCATACGACCTCATACGAGAAAGAAATAAATATTCTACGATCCTCCGATGCGTAGAATGCGGGTTGTTACCAATTTGCAAGATAGATATATATCGTTATTCCCCATACGATATGTGTTGGTTTCAAAATTTGATGTTGAATATAAGCCGTTATAATTTCTATTCGGAGCCTTATATTTAATATTAAATTGGATTTTGGGTTTGTCGTGAATGGTGTCTTTAGTAACACTGTTCTTAAACCCCGTATGACAAAAATAAATCTTTTAATTAAGATTATTAGAGTTTCCAGTTATATTTAGTAATTGGAATAAAATGGAATGTGAATTGGGTTTATTGTGAACTGTGTTTTTAATGACTTTCGTTCTTTAACCCGATTAACAGTGAAATGTGATTTGGAATATATAAATCTTTTATTAAGATTTAATGGAAATTTTCTAAAGTAAAGTTTTTCAATTTAATGTATTAAATTGGAATTGAATGGAATTCGATTTGGTAATAATCGAACTGAGCTTCTGTGGAGGAAGACTGTTACTATATATGGAATTTAAAAGGCTTTGTCACTATTCCATTTATATTGTTAGTCGGATATGGAAATTATTATCGATTATACGTATTGATTTGTTTTCCGTGAAGATTCAATAGTTAATGGAATATGATTTTGGGTTTATTGTGAACTGTGTTTTAAATGACATTGGTTTTTGAAATCAGTTAAAGACAGAGATTACATATCTAACATTGTATTTCGAACTGTAATGTTGATCTCTACTAAATATATATTTGTTTAGTGGCAGAGAATTTATTGTAACACCTCGTAATTTTAAAACGGGACATAAGAGATAATTAAAGATTAATTAATTATTAATGAAGAATTAGATGAAATGGGTTACGCCATTGCGTTCGTCTCGGAATTCTGCTTGAGATAGAGTCCAAGTTTGCGTAAAACGGATACCGTATGAAGGAGATATGGATGAACGAAGTTAGGTAGAAAATCCAGAAACAAGCCAGAATGCACTGGCGCACTTGTGAAGTGCGCCGGTACAAAAATGTACTGGCGCACTTGTGAAGTGTGCCAGTACAAAAATGCACTGGCGCAACTGCCAAGTGCGCCCATACCGATCCAGAACAGAATTCTGAAGTGTTCTATGATGACGTATCTTCTTCTGAGTGGCTGGATGACCTGTCTTCGAGCTATGTGGTTCTGATGATCTCCTAGTTCATCTAAAGGCTCAAATTTATCCTATACTTCTTTATATACATCTCTTAACCTAAACCCTAATTCATAACAATTCCTTATGACGCATCTATGCAGCTGAACTCTCAATTCTCTTAGCCGCCGCCTCTAAAACCTAAATCATATTAGAAGTTCTTTATCAACAATCAACTTTAAAGATTGATCAACATCAAATTAGAGTTTTTGCAACAACAATGATTCAGTTATCTTTTCTAATCCTAGCAATATAAGTTCACGTTATTTTCAAATTTGAATACCTGATTATAATCTTGACATGTAATAAAATGAATCGAAGCCTATGCCTGATTGTAAGATAATCTTTTCATATTTATCCCTATCCTTCTATTGAATCTATGTCTTTACATGCCTCAGAGGTTATTTTTATTGATTAAATTAGGCCTATCTTTGTTGTACATTAGGTTTATAATCCTCTTTGGTTCATGATGTTATTCTTGTGACTGCAATAATGATTGTATTAGTTTATTCAAGAATCTATCTTTGTTGGATCTAAATCTCTTTTATTAAGTCTGTTTGTTACATGCCTATTTTTATCCTATTCTTATTTTATTCTCCTTCTCTCTCTCTTAGTCTATTTTCTTTTTCTTTTATGAACCTGGGTTACCTTCGAACCTAGGCTGAAATCACGAAATACGAACGATTGGAATACGGGGAATATTTTGGGTAAATATTGGGCATAATGTATTCGGTGAAATAATTGGGCATAACATATTCGGTGAAATTGTTGGACATAATTTGTAACTTGTGATTTGGGGTATAAATGTTATTGTTGCGAACTTGGAGTAAACTGAAATATTAAATCTAGATTGGGCGGAAACTGTAAATTGGAATATTAAATCTAGATTTGGCATAACTATTGGTTAGGATGCCAAGCGTAATGTATATTGCTATTTTGGGGCATGAGTATTATTGCAAATTTGGGAAGATTGGGTATAACCTATTTCGAGTAATAACTTGTAATTGAATTTGTTGGGCATAACTTGGGAATTGGAACATGACTAGTTTTGTGAATTTGGGATAATTAGCATATAAAATCCAGACTTGGACATGTTTGGTAAATATGTAAATTGGCTAAAGATGAACGTGTCTAACCTGAGGTTAGATTGAGTTGCGGTGTAAGACTGCCCGAAACCACCCAGCATATCCAGCGACCGCAACAATATAGATCTAATGTGAGAGGTTAGCGCATTAAGCCCAAAACCTGAGGTTAGAATGAGGTTGCGGTAGAAGTCTGCCCGAAACCGCCCGGCACATCCAGCAACCGCAAACAATAGTTCTAATGTGAGAGGTTGAGGCATTAATGAATGAATTAATGCTAATGAACGAACATGCTAAGAATGGTAGGGTTAAGTTAACACAAGAGGGCAACACTTAACCAATATAACATGATGTATGATAGGGTCAAGTAACACAAGAAGGCAACACTTAACCAATGTAACATGACAAGTGGTAGGGTTAAGTTAACACAAGAGGGCAACACTTAACCAATATAACATGATGTGTGATAGAATTAAGTAACGCAAGAAGGCAACACTTAACCAATGTAACATGACAAGTGGGTGGACTAAGTTAACTCGACTGGATTGATGACGCTTAACCAATATAACATGATGAACGAGTGGGATTAAGTTAAAGGGAAACACTTAACCAATACAACATGATGAATGAGAAGGGTTAAGTTAATAAGAAACACTTAACTAACATGACATGATGAGTGGGCAGGTTAAGTTAACTTGAATGGATGGATAACACTTAACCAATTTTGGGGGAGGGGTATACGAATAGACCCTAGGAAACCCTAGTAACGGAGACCCATTTCACCAGTAACCCACATAGATGTATCACGGTACCCTGAACTAGGCAGCGTGGGGCACGATTACTGGGCTGATTATAAGCGGTCAAAATAGCGGCGGGGGTACGTCAGTGTAGGCTCTGACGGATTACGGGCGTGCACGTACTCCGGAGTGGAAAAAGCGGGCATTGGGTACCAGTAGTTATACACTATGCATCTTAAATCGTGTCGGGTTGCTATCATTGGGATTGATACACCTTATGGTGGGACCGGCACAGGGTATATACACGCAAGAGAGGGCCGATTGACACAGACAAAAGGAAAATTAATAAAGTAGGGAGCCGATCGATAGGGTAGTAAGGGTACATCTAACATCTTCCTGGAAAATAGGATGATTGAGGTAAGATCCTCATACTAGATGTACACCTGAAGGCTACCGCAATTGCGGGGTTGGGATCACCTTATTATATAACGCAGGATACTAGTTGGGACACTAGTAGGGGATACGAATCCTTTTTCACAGGATACTAGTTGGGACACTAGTAGGGAATATGAATCTTTCTATAAAAGACACTAGTTAGGATGCTAGTTGGGTGGTGCAGAGAAAATAGGAAATCAGAGAAAGAACCGAAGTGCATTCAGTGTATCTTACCTTGTCATATCTTACGATTATCATTTGCTGTCTTGCAATGCTTATTATCATGGTCATGGTCTGGTATCCAATTTATTCATGTCATGATGCTTTTACCTATTTACATGACGAAAGTCACTGGACCAACCATGCTTTATGCCTGACTCTGTTTTGTTTCACTTTCTTTCCTTCCGTCCCCCCCCCCCCCCCCCCCCCGCGGTTCATAGGGAGGGAATATTACCACTTAGCTCAGTTATCATTCCAAGCTCGAGGATAGTCGATGTATTGCTTTGGACTCTCTTTTCCATAGCTATGGCTGGCTCATGCTTTATTGGGAAATATCATTGTCCTTTCATGTTTTTTTATTTTGTTAAACAAGACAGATGCTTTGTTGTAATAGGTATTGGTGTTTTGGTGCTGGAAAACAATCTTTGTACAAGCTGTTTTACCAAGCTGCTATTTTATCAATAAAGTTAAAGTTTTGTTTATTTTCCGCTATTTAAGTTTTGTCTGTTTTGTAATTTATCTGTTCTATACACTTATGACGCTCGACTGAAGTTAATGCATTCCCTTTGTGAGTGACCTTAACAGATGTGGGGTGTTACACTTGGTATCAGAGCTGAAGGTTACCAGAACAGATAAAAGATTTTTCAAAAGCATATTTTAGAAGGGGTGTTTTCTAAAACATGTTTAAAGAAGTGTTTTTCAGAAGAAAAGTATTATTTTTAAAAGGCAAATTCCCCAAAGCCATACGCACTACCTTTCGATTCTCTATTTGAATCTCTTCTTCTTTCTTTTCACCATAGTTTCGTAGGCGTACGACACATGTCAAGGGCGAAGTAGTGCCCAACCTCCATCTGTAGCCGCAGTAGTTTTACCTGCGGCTAATCTTCTTTCAAGCTTTGTAGGTTGTCGTGCAATGGAGGTAGTTTAGAGAAACTTGTCAACAAGCTACACAAGGATAGTAAGGATGAGAATAAGGGAGTTTAGGCTAAGGAGCACAAGCCCAAGGATAAGAAGCTTGTTGATATGGCTTAATCCACGCAGAAGGAGAAAAGTGAAAAGAAAGAGGCCAAAGTGGAAGAATCACAAGCAAGGGATTGGAATATAAGAAGGGTGGAAGAAATAATAGATCCCGCGATAAGAGGAAGTGTCTTTTTTGTGGTATAGCAGGTCATGTAATTATAGGAAGAAGAAGACAGGTGGTTGTTTTCAGTATGGTGAAGTAGGGCATCTTATCAAGGATTATCCGAAGGACAAGGACATGGGAAAAGGACATAATCTTCTAGAGGAAAATTGCATGCTCTCACTGCTAGTGTACCTAAGAGAGGTAGGAACATTTCTGTTGAAAGTTTAGTTTTTCTTTTTGATCATCATGTTAGTACTCTTTTTGATTTTAGCTCTCCACGTTCGTTTATATCTGCTTCCATAGTTGAGTCTCTGCACCTTAGTACTTGTATTGTAGAGGATCCCATTGTAGTCTCAAATCCTATTGGGGGTTCGGCTCATTTATCTATGATTTGTTTGGATTTGGGAATATCTATACTAAGCATTGAGTTTAGACGTAATGCTTAAATGTTTAGTTTCATGGGCTACGGGTTGATTCTAGGGATGGATTGGTTATCCAGTAATGGTGCCATTCTCGATTGTGAAAGGAGGGTAGTTAGACTTTTGACTCACCTCGATAATACCCTCGAAATCTCATGTAACCCTAAGGATTCTGTCATGCTTAGTTACCTATAATCTCTTGATGCATCTGTTGATAATTTGCAATCCGTTCAAGTAGTCCGTGAGTATCCCGATGTCTTTGATGAAGTGAAGGTTTTACACCCAAAACACGAAATAGATTTTCGCATATACTTGGTGGATAACGCCAAATCAGTTGCATTACATGTATGACACATGGCTCCTAGGGAGAGGAAGGAGCTCAATGAGCAAATTAAAGAGTTGCTTGAAAAGTGGTTCATAAGGCAGAGTATTTCTGAATGGGGTTCTCCCATAGTGTTCGCAACCAAAGAGTGTGATTCGTGGATTATAGAGAATCAAACAAGCTGACTAAAGAAAAATAGGCACCCACTTCCAATAATAGATGATTTGTTTGACCAGTTTGTAGATGCGTCTGTTTTCTCCCAACTAGGTTTGGCTATAGGGTTTCATCAGCTAAGAGTAGTTGAGGATAGTATAGACAATACTGCTTTTAGGATCCCTGACGGTTTCTTTGAGTGGCTCGTCATGCTTTTTGGTTTGACGAATGCACCGCTTATTTTGTTGACTTGATGAGTAGGGTGTTTAGGGAGTTCCTTAATAAGTTGTAGTAGCCTTCATGGACGATATCTTGATTTTCTCAAAGAATGAGGAAGAACATGCTTTGCATTTAAGAGAAGCCATGGATACACTTTGAGCACATCAACTTAAGGCGAAGTTCTCCAAAATGTCATTTTTGGAGAGAAGGAGTAAGGTTTCTAGGACATGTGGTGTCCAAAGAAGGGATAGCAGTAGATCCCGCAAAAGTAGTTGCAGTGCAAGACTGGAAGGTCCCATGGAATGCAACAACAGTAAGAAGCTTTCTTGGACTAGCCGGTTAATATAGGAATTTCATTAAGAACTTTGCAAAGGTATAAGCCCCACTTATTGGATTAACGAAGAAGAATCTAACCTTTACTCGGGATATTGATTGGGATGTTGCTTTCCAACGATCGAAGAGGGCTCTTACAACGGCCCCAGTTTTGACTTTTACCTTGCGGTAGTAAAAGGTTTATGGTATATTCAGATGCATGTGGCACGGGACTAGGCGCCATTTTGATGTGAAAAGGAAGGGTAAGGTCGTAACGGATGCCTTAAGAAGAAAAAGGTTGACTTCAAGTCCTCTTTAGGTGGAAAGGTTCAGAATACATATCAACCTTTGATTTTAAAACCTTCGGTTCAATTAGTAGTTGGCATTGCTAGGAATAAGACCTACGCTTTTGGATCAAATAGGGACTTCACAAAGAAAAGACTCTCAGATAGTTTACATAATGGATAAGTTAAGTAGAGAAGAGGCCTCTAATCACCTTAATAACTACACTTGGTAACATGGTTAGCATCTGTTTATTTTCAAGAGATAGTTCTTCCACATGGAATACCCTCTAGTGAATTTTGGAAGACCTTTTGGAAGTCCTTTTTAGCATGACACAACAGAAATTGTGGTGCCGAATATACTAGAAGGAGAAGGGGTGGAACGAGAGGCGATAGTGAAATGAGTTCCAACTCATATTTTGGAAACAGAAATTAAGAAGCTACACAATCGTAAGGTTAAGACAGTCAGAGCACATTGGGGTGAAGCTCAAGAAGATGCGACTTATAAGGCTGTAGACTAGATATGCGCATCATACCCTTTTTGAGGGTATATCCTTGATCTTTCTTCTTTTGTAAAGTTTATTTGTATGCTAGTCTGTATCTTTTAAGTATATCCTCTCGGTCCTATCCTCGATCCTTAGGTAGATGCCAATGGATGTAAACATGTGTTTGATACATGTTATGTTTGGTGGATGTAAGTGGATGTAAGTGTTTCCTAGTGGTTGCTCGTGGATGCATATACACACACATTAGGCACTAGATCGGCTCCGACACTTCCATATTGCATATGTATGAGTGGATTTTTATATATATGGATTGAAACTTGATGTAATATCATATGGATGATGCATTTGAATGTATGGTTATGCACTCATATAGAAATGATATGTATCAATAGGGTTCTTTTGCATGCATAATGGACGCATGGCACTATCATGAATTGCATTAAGGAGGCCAACTGAATCAGTAGATCGCCTGATTTTGCATTTGGGTAAGGACATATACACACACTACGCATATGTTCATGAAAAACATTAGAAACCTTTTTAAGGAAAATGGATGCCTGTGATTGAATGGTTGAGTAGATGGATGTTGGATGGTAGGATATACATTCTTCTTAACTTGGAGACTTCTGGGACGAAATCCTTTAAGTATGGGGGAATGTAACACCCCGTAATTTTAAAATGGGATATAAGAGATAATTAAAGAATACTTAATTATTGAAAGAAGAATTAGATGAAATGGGTTACGCCATTGCGTTCGTCTCAGAATTCTGCATGAGATAGAGTCCGAGTTTGCATAAAACGGATACCGTATGAAGGAGATATGGACGAACGAAGTTGGGCAGAAAATCCGAAAATAGGCCAGAATGCACTGGCGCACTTGTAAAGTGCGCCAGTACAAAAATGCACTGGCGCACCTTCCAAGTGCGCCCATACCGATCCAACATAGAATTCTGGAGTGTTCTGCGATGGCGTGTCTTCTTCTGATTGGCTAGATGACATGTCTTTGAGCTGTGTGGTTCTGATGATCTCCTAGTTCATCTAAAGGCTCAAATTTATCATATACCTCTATATATATATCTCTAAACCTAAACCCTAATTCATAACAATTCCTTATGACGCATCTATGCTGATAAACTCTCAATTCTCTTAGCCGCCGCCTCTAAAACCTAAATCATATTAGAAGTTCTTCATTAACAATCAACTTTGAAGATTAATCAACATCAAATTTGAGTTTCTGCAACAACAACGATTTAATTATCTTTTCTAATCCTAGCAATGTAAGTTCACATTATTTTCAGATTTGAATACCTGACTGTAATCTTGACATGTAATAAAATGAATCGAAATCTATGCCTGATTGTAAGACAATCTTTTCAGATTTATCCCTATCCTTCTATTGAATCTATGTATTTACATGCCTTAGAGGTTATTTTTATTGATTAAATCAGGCCTAAATTTGTTGTACATCAGGTTTATAATCCTCTTTGGTTCGTGATGTTATTCTAATGTCTGCGATAATGATTATATCAGTTTATTCAAGAATCTATCTTTGTTGGATCTAAATCTCTTGTATTAAGTCTGTTGTTACATGCCTATTTTTATGCCTATTCTTATTTTATGCTCCTTCTCTCTCTCTCCTCCCTTATTTCCTTTTTCTTTTATGAACCAGGGCTACCCCCGAACCTAGGCTGAAATCGCGAAATACGAACGATTGGAATACGGGGAATATTTTGGGTAAATATTGGGCATAATGTATTCGGTGAAATAATTGGGCATAATATATTCGGTGAAATTGTTGGACATAATTTGTAACTTGTGATTTGGGGTATAAATGTTATTGTTGCGAACTTGGGGTAAATTGAAATATTAAATCTAGATTGGGCGGAAACTGTAAATTGGAATATTAAATCTAGATTTGGCATAACTATTGGTTGAACGCCAAGCATAATGTATATTTTGATTTTGGGGAATGACTATTATTGCTAATTTGGGAAGATTGGGTGTAACCTATTTTGAGTAATAACTTGTAATTGAATTTGGTGGGCATATCTTGGGAATTGGAACATGACTAGTTTTGTGAATTTGGGTAATTAGCATATAGAATCTAGACTTGGACATGTATGGTAAATATGTAAATTGGCTAAAGATGAACCTGCCTAACCTGAGGTTAGATTGAGTTGCGGTGTAAGACTGCCCGGAACCACCCGGCACATCCAGCGACCGCAACAATATAGATCTAATGTGAGACATTAGCGCATTAAGCCCAAAACCCGAGGTTAGAATGAGGTTGCGCTAGAAGTCTGCCCGGAACCGCCCGGCACATCAAGCAACTGCAAACAACAGTTCTAATGTGAGAGGTTGAGGTATTAATGAATGAATTAATGCTAATGAACGGACATGCTAAGAATGGTAGGATTAAGTTAACACAACTGGGCTACACTTAACCAATATAACATGATGTGTGATAGCGTTAAGTAACACAAGAGGGCAAAACTAAACCAATGTAATATGAAAAGTGGTAGGGTTAAGTTAACACAAGAGGGCAACACTTAACCAATATAACATGATGTGTGATAGGGTTAAGTAACACAAGAAGGCAACACTTAACCAATGTAACATGACAAGTGGGTGGGTTAAGTTAACTTGACTAGATTGATGACACTTAACCAATATAACATGATGAACGAGTGGGGTTAAGGGGAACACTTAACCAATACAACATTATGAATGAGAAGGGTTAAGTTAATAAGAAACACTTAACCAACATGACATGATGAGTGGGCAGGTTAAGTTAACTTGAATGGATGGATAACACTTAACCAATTTGGGGGGTGGGGGGTATACGAATAGACCCCAGGAAACCCTAGTAACGGGGACCCATTTCAGCATAACGCACATAGATGTATCACGGTACCCTGAACTAGGCGGGGTGGGGCACAATTTCTGGGCTGATTATAAGCGGTCAAATTAGCGGCGGGGGGTACGTCAGTATAGGTTCCAACGGATTACGGATGTGCACGTACTCCGAAGTGGAAAAAGAGGGCACTGGGTACTAGTAGTTATACACTGTGCATCTTAAATCGTGTCGGGTTGCTATCATAGGGATTGATACACCTTATGGTGGGACCAGCATAGGGTATCTACACGCAAGATAGGGCCGATTGACACAGACATAAGGAAAATTAATGTAATAACCCGGAAAATGTGAACCAATTTTAAAATTGATTATTACCAAAGAATTTGAATAATTGAAATAACATATTTCAATAAAATGAAGAATTGGGGCTAGTATGGCAGTTTGAAAATTTGAACACAAACTTTGTCTGACTGTACCGGGTGGAAAATATAACGGATTTTAGCGAAACTGAAAATATTTAAATCTGTTTATGAATACCTTTCTAACGAATCTGAAAAATCAAAGTTTCATAACGGGAATCAAAAGTTATGGCCAAATGAATTTTCAGAAAGGTCGCTATGTAGCATATATAGCCCTTGAAAATAGATATTTTGCATACGACCTCGGAATTCGACGAAACCACTTTTGTTGGGTCCGGGATGTCAAATTATTGCTAGGTTTCAAATTTCATAATTTTTGAAGCTAGTATGTAAGCGGGGCAAAAGAAAATGTGATTGGTCAATTTCTGTTAAAATGGGTCGACCTAAAAATGGCCATTTTTCAAACGAGCTCAGAATTCGACGAAACAGGTTTTGTTGAGACCGTATCGTCAAAACAAAACTAGATTTATTTTTCTGGAATTTTTCGATTCAGTTTGTGGCCCTGGCAAATTGAAATGTACGTTCAAATTAAATATTGAATGTTTTATATTTTAATTTGAAAAATAACTGACTGTAACAGTCGAAATGGCTAACGAAACATATCTCATTGTGTCTGGAATGGGGGTATTTAGCTAGGGGCGGCAGTCGTTGGGTTCAGATTGGTGTTCGTTTGTAAAAACACTATTTAAAATTTTCTATAAATCCTCGGCCAATAGGATTTTTTCTTTCAAAAAAAAATATCACGGAAAACCTAGCCGCCTCTCGCTCTCGACGGTTCATCGAGCTCCGTCCTTTCCCCTCGTTTTCCGGCCGCCACAGGCGAAACCAGGCCGCGCCACCACCTTCCCTCGAAAGCCCCTTCGCCCCTCTTAAGATCCGACCCCAACCCGACCTCCACCATCACCTCCTCCGCCTGAATCGAGCCCCCAAACTTCGAGACTTCCCAGCGCCGCCGATGACGCCACAGGCCACCGGAGAGGACCAGGCCACCGTCGACAGGAAGCCCCCACCCCCCTCTTTCACGTCAGCACCGCCGATCATCCCAATACTCCACCGATTTCGCGAAAATCCCAAACCTAGTTCTGAACGAAATATAAAGGTTCGACCTTTATTATTCTGAATTAAAAATAACACTTTTAAGTGTTGCAAAACTTGAAATATAATATCTTTTTCGTTCGTTAACGAAATTTGATGAAACAGGAGACACCGTGACCGCAAGGAGGCTCTCTACCATCTAGCAGAAGCCGCGGATTTTTCTGATCTTCCTACGATTTTTAGCACTGCAAAAAACCAATGTTAGGAATCTAAACTAATTTGTGTGAATGGAATCGTGTTGTATAAATTATATAAGCGAAGTGTAAATATATACGCATTGTATGCCTCATGTACATGTGTTGTATAAGTTATATTAGCGATGTATAAGTTATACAAGCGTTGTATGAAACATATATGCTTTGAATTGTGATGAAATACAAGTGAATTATAGAAATAATATATATATATATACTCCCCTCGTCCATAGAACATGGACGTTATTTATTGCTTGTGATTGACGTGATATTATATGGTATGACGAATGATTGGAAATAATTGTTTGTGGTTGATATTGTGGTTGAAAAATACCTTTGCGGTTGAAAAATAACTTTGTGGTTGAAAAATACCCTCTTGTGGTTGAAACAAATTAGAATAGGATTATGGAATTGAAAATAAAACATGCCGCTTGCGTGCGAACTAGATGCATGATCCTCATTGTCAAAAACCGCGAGGTTTTAAGGTAGAGCGAGGAGCCGTAGTAGGGACGGTCCCGGTTTTAACTACCCTGTTGTTATGCTGCCGAAATTTTCTGGAATATTCTTGTGTTAGAATAATTTTCATTCGTTGAAATAAATTACATATGTTGAAACCAATATTCATGTGTTGAGTTGAAATTCATTCGTTGAATCGAAATTCATGTGTTGAATATTATTTGAATTTAAATAAATAGCTTTAGCGATAAAAATCACATTTTTATATATACATATACAAACTATAGAGAATATTCATGTGTTGAGTTGAAATTCATTCGTTGAATCGAAATTCATGTGCTGAATATTGTTTGAATTTAAACAAATAGATTTAACGATAAAAATCACATTTTTATATATATATATATATATATATATATATATTCAACTACAGAAAATATTCATGTGTTGAGTTGAAATTCATTCGTTGAGTTGAAATTCATGTGTTGAATATTATTTGAATTTGAACAAATAGCTTTAGCGATAAAAATCACATTTTTATATATATACAAACTATAGAAAATATTCATGTGTTGAATTGAAATTCATTCGTTGAATCGAAATTCATGTGTTGAATATTATTTGAATTTGAACAAATAGCTTTAGCGATAAAAACCACATTTTTATATATATATACAAACTATAGAGAATATTCATGTGTTGAATTGAAATTCATTAGTCGAATCGAAATTCATGTGTCAGATGTTATCGTATTTTAAAAATAAAATGAATAGACAATAAAAACTACATCTTTATTGTGAATATGAAGTGTTAAAAACATTCACGTATTGAATAAATATTTTTGATGGTAAAAATATTTCTTTTATCATGTATACGCCTTGATAAAAATACACATGTGTTGAAATAAATAATAGTTTGCTAGAAATGTTATTATTAGCTTTGTTCTGCATATATATACATGTGTTGAACAGGGAAAATGGATTAGCTGTAGAGTAAAGAAATTATTTGCGTGCCCGACAAATAGGTAAGCCTTGATGAGTTGGCTGCGCAATTTTATTTTTATATCAACTCCTATGAATGCCATTGGATGCGGAGTGCTGGTTATTCTGTGTGAAATAATAAACATCGCCATAGGATAGTAACAATTAATTTTGAACTACACTACATGGCATACTTCTTGACGATAGGCATACTTCATCATATTCCACATAAGCAATTGGAGCTTGTGTGACGAGGTGGAAGATTTACCATACGAGCGAGAGGCTTATATGGCGATGATTTTATATTACAGGTTGAACTGATGACTGATATGGACGATATAAAATATAACGATAAATTGCCAGATTAATAAAAACCCCACACGGGTCTGGAGTTGACAATAATCACGTCTCTCTAGTTTTTAGATACAACACATGGACTATTTATTTCCACACGGAACGGGGTGACGAGAATTTATTCTCTGGAGTTATTATCTATACACGCTCCCCCGTAAACACCAGAATATATCACTATAAATATGTGGATGCTTTATAGGATTTATTGGGTACCTAACACGGCCCAATAAATTTCCAAACCCCTTCCCATACAAAGGAGGTTATGGCGAAATTTTTCGAAATATTAAGGCGTTAGTGAAATATTTGAAGGGAAAACGAAGTTGAAATTAATGAATGAACTATATTTGAAATTATAGAATGAACTATATTTATGTATAAAAATATAAATATAATTAAAAGGAATCGAAGCCGTGCAGTTCATGTTTTGGAATTGTAATTTGAAACGATTGGTACGAGAAATCCGACCATCGGATTTTCCCGGAACCGCAACCGCTGGGTTCGCTTTGGAAATATCTTTCCAACGGCACCAACCTTGTAAAAATCCAACGGTTGGATTGTCTGAAATGTTCAATTCAAATCGGGAGAAAAACAGCACCAGAATCGTTTATATTTATATATAAATATAAATATAATTAAATTAAATCGAATAACGACGTTGCAGTTCGAATTTTGAAAACGTAACTTCAAACGACTAGTGTGGAAGATCCGACCGTCGGATTTTCACGAAACTGGAACCGTTGGGTTCGCTTTGGGAATATCTTCCCACTGATATAGACTTTGTAGAAATCCAACGGTTATATTTTCTGATATGTGTAAAACAAATTAGGGGAAAAACAACGCCAGTGCCACGGCACGACCTGAAACGTCGTTTAATTAAATATGGCCATTTTTAAATAAATAAAAATGGCAAAAAATTGTTATAAAATATTATAAACAACATAGATTGGAAATAAACCAATTTGGCTCGATCTGCTTGATATTTGATGGTTGTATGTGTTTGATACGGAAATTATACTAAAGAGCTGAAATATGGATGTCGAATAATATAACCATGGAAAGAATTGATTTAAATTCTAATTACGTGAATTATTTGAAAAGGTCGAGCTAACCCTCATTTCAAATAATTTAGCGAGCGATTCGAATCGGAAAATACAAAGACGATTCAAGACCGACGATCTTCGTATCGGTTGGATGGGCGCTGCTGAGGTTCCTGACTGGAGTAGCTACCGTGAAGGAACGGAAGTAGTAGCCGTCTGAACGTATGTATTGATTGGACGGATATACGAGGAATTTGACGCCTCCGGTTTCGTTCAGACCCAGAACGAACTTGTAAATGGAATGTGTGTCTGACATGGGATTTTGTTCTATACTGATTGATCTCTGTTAAATATATATCTGTTTGGTGGCGGAGAATTTATTCTTTTGCTTAACGCCCTTCTCTGAGACGTACGAGCTCAAAGGTTATATATCGATAGAAATCAGTCGTATGGAGTGGATTGCCTATGTGGCATGCCAAGATGCTATGATCAAGGCTTCTGTTGCAAAGCAAAGTCTTGTGGATGATGATCAACGCACGACCTACGTAGCCTGGCTTTGTGTATAGCGTGGATTTGCGATCCTCACACCTCGGTATGAGTTAAAAACGGGATAAGGACTGCAGGGAGAGCACGACGTTTCTTTCTAGCTATGGTGGTGTCAGTGACTTACTATCCCTGACATTTATATCTATTTTTCATCTATGTGGTTGTTGGAATGCGAGGCGCCTCGATTATAGGTCTGTAAGGACCGGGAAACGTGTGTTCAGGCATAATTAATCCTCAAACGTAAGAGAGGACCGGCCCTGAAGATCCAGGGGTTACCCAGAGTGTGTAGTCCTTAGGCATTTGCTAGAATGTCTCGAAGCGGAGAGGAGCTTGCCCCTTGCCTCGACTCATGACGGAAATCCAATTTCCAATACGAGATAACGGACTCGATTGTAGAACTAGTATGGCGACATAGTAGATGGTAGCTATGCCGCCTATGATTGATATTTATGATGCTATTCGATTTTGAAACATATACGCACTAGTAATAATATCAAATGATTTTTCTTTACACGTATTAAAAATATTTGGCCATTATAAGGAAAAACTCTATCCTCTGGCTTGCGTTGCATTGTATGATGGGACTTGAGTCTTATAATGGCTTCATTCTTTTTAAAAGCATTGCGTTGTTTTAAAGAATTTACTTTTTTTTAAATGCACTAGCAATCACTGGAGCAAACCCGTTCCGCGAAAGCGGCGTGGTCCTATGATTTGCTTATTACTGTTGTTTAACTGTTAAATAGATTTCTCATACCAGTCCCCATAACTGACTCGTTGTTTGTTTCACTTTGCAAACGCGGGTGCCCTTATTTTCACACGGGCAGCCTAGTTCACAGGTGACAGGTTGTTTTTGGCTCTGCACTATTGCATAGAGTGCATTTTGGCTCATGGCGAGGCTGACTCCACAGAGATGACTTTGACATTTTCCGCCATTATTGTACTTATATTATGATTCTGCCACAGGCGATGCAGACTGCTTTACTTTCAGTACTTATTATCGTATATATATGTACCGCCTTCGGCGATGTAGACTGATACCCTTATTTTGTCTCACTGCATGTATATATTCCGCCTCTGGCAATGGTGACTGATCATTTCTCTTTTATCTACTAAGTTATATCCTACGTTGTGTTATTCTGATGATTGTACATGTTGTGATTCCGCTGTCATATCCATGTAAAATTATTCTATTTATTATTTATGCTATTATCTGTACACTGCTATGATGATTGATGTGTTATATCCCAATGATTATCCTTAATGCCGCACCTCGGATTTTGGGATCATCAAAATTAATTCAAGTAGGGAGTCGATCGATAGGGTAGTAAGGGTACATCTAACATCTTCATGGCAATTAGGCTGATTTAGGTAAGATCCTCATACTAGATGTACATCTGAAGGCTACCACAATTGCGGGGTTGGGATCACCTTATTATATAACACAGGATACTAGTTGGGACACTAGTAGGGGATACAGATCCTTTTTCACAGGATACTAGTTGGGACATTAGTAGGGAATACGAATCATTCTATAAAAGACACTAGTTAGGATGCTAGTTGGGTGGTGCAGAGAAAATAGGAAATCAGAGAAAGAACCGAAGCGCATTTAGTGTATCTTACCTTGTCATATCTAACGATCATCATTTGTTGTCTTGCTATGCTTATTATCATGGTTATGGTCTAGTATACAGTTTCTTCATGTCATGATGCTTTTACCTATTTACATGATGAAAGTCACTGGACTTACCAGGCTTTATGTCTGACTCTGTTTTGTTTCTCTTTCTTTCCTTCTGTTCGCCTCCCCGCCTCCCTAGGTTCACAGGGAGGGAATATTACCACTTAGCTTAGTTTTCTTTCCAAGCTCGAGGATAGTCGATGTATTGCTTTGGACTCTCTTTTACACAGCTATGGCTGGCTCATGCTTTATTGGGGAATATCATTGTCATTTCATGCTTCTTTATTTTGTTAAACAAGACAGATGCTTTGTTGTAATGGGTATTAGTGTTTTGGTGCTGGAAAACAATCTTCGTACAAGCTGTTGTTTTATCAATAATGTTAAAGTTTAATTTATTTTCCGCTGTTTAAATTTTGTCTGTTTTGTAATTTATCTGTTCTATACACTTATGACGCTCCACTAAAGTTAATGCATTCCCTTTGTGAGTGACCTTAACGGAGTGGGGTTTTACATTTATTCTCTTGCTTAACACCCTTTTCTGAGACGTACGTGCTTAGAGGTTATATATCGGCAGAAATCAATGGTACGATGTAGATTGTCAATACGACATGTTTGTGTTTCCAAAGTTAAATAATCATCAAATAATGATTGTTGGAAGTTTAAAACTAAGTGGAGTTTTAATGAATCCTTAATTAGAATGGAATGTGAATATGATAATTTAAATTATCAAATTTGTGAAATGATCGAGAATGGGGTACCACCAGTTTTACTCCAGGCGATAGTTAAATCTTTAATTAGATTTGAACGTGAAATGGTAAATCGGTAACACAGTGGTGTTAGATATGGATTATTACCAGTTTTGCTCCATGGAATGAATAGGTTGGGATTGGAAAATAAAACAAATGATTACTTCGGTAAGGTGCGCTAATCCCGACTAGTTTGGAAAACCTTAATTTGGTTTAAATTGTGAAAAGAATATTTTAATAAAAGAATATTCTAGATTGGAATGAGGCGTATGTTGTGTTTTTATAGCACTTGATTATAAGATACGTGAACTATTCGACAAGGTCGGGTTTATACCCATTTTGAATAATTAATTTGACCATAAGTCGATGATGAAGACGGTGGTTGAAGACCGTAGTTCTTCACATTGTTTGGATGATTATAGATGTCTTGATTGGGTTGTACACACAATACAAGGTAATAAGTGGTGATCGTCCAGATGTACTTGGAGATCGACCGGATATGCGAGGACCTCTCTCCTGTATTGGATATATGGGACGAGGAATAAGGTGCCTCCGGTTTCGTTTAGACCCAGAACGGACTCATAAATGGATGTGTGTCTGATATTGGATTTTATTCTGTGTTGATTGATTTCTATTAAATATATATTTGTTTGGTGGCAGATAATTTATTCTCTTTCTTAACATCCTTCTCTGAGACGTATGAGCTTAGAGGTTATATATTGATAGACATCAGTTGCATGGCGTGAATTGTCAGTGTCGCATGATGAGATGCAAATGATCAAGGCTTTTGTTGAAAAGCAGAATCTTGTGGTTGATGGTCAAAGCATGACTTTAAATAGCATAACTTTGTGTATAGCGTTAATTCGTGAGCCTCACACCTAGGTATGAGTCAAAAATGGGATCGTGACTACATGGAGTGCATGACGTTTCTTTCTAGCTATGGGTGGTTTCATGGTATAGAGCCTAGACATATATATTTTTTACCTGTGTGGATGATGGATAGTGAGGCGCCTCGGATATATCGGTCACCACGGGCCAGATGGATAGGTCCGATAGGACCGGGAAACATGTTTTCATGAGCAATTAATCCATAAATGTAAGGGTGGACCGGCCTTGAAGATCCAGGGGTTCGCTGCAGGGGATCCTGAGGCATTTGCTAGAGTTTCTCGAATCGGTGAGGAGCCATCCCTTGCCTCGACTCATAGATGGAATCTAATTTCCAATATGTGACATTTCGGTTTCAATTGTAGAGCCTAGTACAGCGACATGATATATGGTACCCATGCAGTCTATGATTGATACATTTATATTTGAAGTTGATTTTGACACTATACACTTATAGTAATATCAAAATGATTTTTTTTAAATGTATCAAGCATGCTTGGCTATTATAAGGTAAAACTCTATCCTTCGGCTTGCGTTGCATTGTGTGATGGGACCCGAGTCTTATAATAGCTTCATTTTTCCAGAAAGCATTACGCTGTTTGTTTTATGCACTGGTATTCTTGGGAGGAAACACGTTCCGTGTTATACGGCGGGGTCCCTTGATTTACTTTATTTTTAAAGTAAAGTTTAAATAATTGTTTTAGTTCTCACACCAGTCCCATGACTGACCTGGAGTTTATTGCTTTAACCTAAACTCTGGGTGCCCATATTTTCCACATGGGCAGATAGTAGTTTTTGTTTTGCATATATTATTTCCACATGATCCAAGATTTACAGCTAGAGCTATATTCAGAAAGCTTTGTATCTCTTTCATTTGTGTTATGTATTATTTTTCCATTGCAATGTAAATTATTTTAATCTCCAATATTTTTGTGATGTATATTATTTATTCATACTCTGTTATATTCTTATACTCTGACGTAATTATTGTAATAAGCGATGAAATGTTCTATTGTTTGTGTTCTGATTTGTCGTGTTCTCAACTCAATCCGGGCTTTCCCTTACGGGGAAGTTTGGGTCGTTTCAGCGTGGTATTAGAGCTCTGGTTTACAGTGCTCGAGAACAAGACACGTTAGAACCAAATGAAATAATTCATCAGAGTTTGGATTAGTAATATCCAATAGGAATGACTCGTTAGAGATGGGATCAGTAGTATCCTAGAACGAGTTCCAAAGTGTGTTATTTTTAAAATAAAAATGAAAACAAATTTGGTTTTGAAAATTTTAAACCTTATAACGTATTTGAGTAAATTATTTTAAATTGATTTGGACTATCGAATGGAGATTTTAACATACGTCTGATCCACGTGTATTTGAAGTCTCAAATATACTGGATGGATATAGAATCACACTCTAGTCGCCCGAGGATAATTATGGTGATTAATCGATCATCATTAGTATTTATTTTCGAGTTTCGAAAGCAGGATATCTATATATTTCCAATTGACTGGTGTGAGAACGAAAACTAGATAAAGTTTATTGTTGTGATTTGGCACTAAAAATATGTTTTTTAATTATATATTAAAGTTATCTGATTGAAAAGCTAATCAACTAACCGATTGTTGGTTGTGATGCTTGATTATCAGTTTAACTAATAAAACCAATATGAAAATGAAAGGTAAAATAAAACCAAATTGAATCAAACATTGAATTAAATTGAAAATTTATTGAAATTGCATATATGTACATGTGTATATAATGAACAGGTCATGGCATGCAAGCTAAGAACAGGAATAAAATTGTATGTCCGACAAATAGGTACATGTTTACCATTTTCTTGGTTTTGATGATTTTATGAGCCGACTGACTAGCTGCTTGGCTTTTTCTTTTTCTTTTTCTTTTTGGATTGATGAGGGACTTATGAGTCAAGTTGCAGTTTTAAATATCAACCCGTACAAAGGAGGTTATGGCGAAATTTTTCAAAAATTTAGGGTGTTAGCCAAATTTTTGAGAAATTAGAAAATTCTTAGAAACTGAAAACTTGAAGAATGAAAGCCGGAATGAAAGTTGAGTTGGTTGGTTAAACAACTTTCAGCTCCGTTCCTTTTCAAGAGCGAAAAGAATTTAAGTGGGGGAGACTGTAACAACCCGGGTTTTTCGAAACCAATTTAAATTTTTTATTTTAACTATATTAATGGATTATGAATATTTAAAATGATTTATTTTAAATAATAATGGCTAAAAATTTATTTAAATTGAAGTTAGAACATATAAATTTATTTTAATTATAAAACGAGCCTGAAATGGCGCGGTAGTTTGAAAATTCGATTTTAAATTTCAAACGAATGTACAGAATTCAAAATAAATTGGATTTCAGTAAAACCATAAACATTTGAATCTGTTTAACCATATCTTTCTAACGAATGTGAAAATTTGAGATTTCATAATATAAATTGAAAGTTATGTCCAGTTTAAAATTGGAAATAGTTGGTATGGAATTTAATTATATTATAATAATATATAGCCCTTAAAAATAGCCATTCTGCAAATGACCTCCGTTTTCGACTAAACCACTTTTGTTGGATCCGGAATGCCAAATTATTGTAATATTCCAATTTTCATGATTTTTGGAATTAATATGCGAGCGTGGTGAATTTAAACGTGTTTGGTAATTTCAGTTTGAATTTAATCGACTGGAAAATGACCATTTTTCAAACGGTCTCCAAATTCAACGAAATTAGTCTTGTTATGACCGTATCATCAAAACATAGATAAATTTATTTTTTTGGAATTTTTGGAGTAAGTATGTGGCCCGGGTAAATTAAAATGTACGTTGAAATCAATTTTAAACGTTATATTAATTTATATTTTAATTTTGATAAAAACTGATCGAAACGGTTGAATTTTCTTGCGGTACATATCCCATTGTGTCCGAAATGGGGGTATTTGGCTAGAGGCGACAGACATTGGGTTCGATTTGGAGTTCAAATGAAAAAATAACTTTTTTTGAAATTAATATAATATAATTATATATTTATACCAGTACTGAAGGCACGTCCATTGGACGTGTGCAAATTAAAATGTAACTTAAATTCTTTTTAGTGAAAACATTTAGATGTCTAAATATTAATATTATCTTTATTTTCTTTATATATAGGTTTTAAGAGGAGGTAATTATGGCTATGAGATTTTAGCATTTTCCATTACAAAGGAAACTGATGCATTATTTTCTTTTAAAGACCCATCAAAATTATGAGTTTTACCTTAATGTTTTAGTTTTTATCAGTTTATACCAAGTAATTTATTACTAACCAATAATACTATAACTTTTGATATACGTTAAGGAATTCCTCACATCATTGATGACACAATGTAGGACAAAGCAGAGATTGAATGATGATCTTGTGATGTTGGCTCTTGCTTTATCATGATTATATTTGGAGGATTAATGCTATTATCCATACACAAATTGTTGTAGAAATGATTTGATGAATAAATGCATTGAAACACCCCACCTCCGTTAGGGTCACTCTCAAAGGGAATGCCCTAATTTTGGTGGAGGTTTATAAGTACAAGTCACAGATATACAAGACAGATATAAGAACACATATTGGTAAACAGCGGAAGAACAACAAACTTTATTTCATCAAGTCAAATACGTGTTACAACAACATCCTTTCAAAACATAACATAACACTTTCATAATCTGTCTTGAGTACATTATTTTTAAAGAAGCATAAATAAAACATAGATAAACTGCAAAAGCCCCATAGTGGATTGTCCAAAGCCATAGTTCAAAACAGGAAAGTCCAAGCAATACATTTCTCTTCTTCAAGCTGGATGTTGAGGTAGGTCAAGCTGTTGTGTTCCCTCCCTGAGGACCTGGGGGGGGGGGAACGGAAGAAAGAAGACGAAAGAAAATAGAGTCAGACATAAAGCCTGAGTAAGTCTAGTACTACTTTGTCTATGAATAAAGAACTGGGTATGATAAGTAAAACAGGAAGTGGGCAACATTATAAACTTGGTTAAGTTATCTAGGGTCGAATATACTATCGTACCCCATGTTAATCTCTGAACCCATATAAACTAGTTTCCAGTTTGCACCCCAAAATCAGGGTGATGTGATCCATTCTACGATGATCGGCTCCTACTCGCATAGTTACATGTGTCTTACGGCCCCCCGATGTCTGTAGTTACCTATGCTGGTCCCACCATGGGGTGTATCACGTCCCATAGTGGCAACCCGACACAACCTTAGAGTGCAAAGGTATGCTACTGGTGTCCAGTGCTTTATTTTTCTGCGCCGGAGTGCGTGCACGCCCGCACACCGTTAGAACCTACACTGCTACACCACCGCCGTCGATTTGACCTCTTACAATCAGCCCAGTAATCGTGCCCCACCCTGCCTAGTTTCAGGGTATCCTGATACACCTTCTAGGGTTACTGCTGAAAAGGGTCCCCCGTTACTAGGTTTTCTATCTCTAGCCAACATGCTAAGTTGGTTAAGTGTTTTCTAACCTAACCCCCACCAGTCCGTTCAGTTTAGCATGTTCCATTTTGATTAAGTCTTTTGTCCACTTAATCCTAACAATCCTGACTCAGCCTTAATTGTCTTATTAAGGCCCTGACCTCTCACATTAGACAGGTATTGTTGTGGCTGCCTGTTGCCGGTTGGTTCCGGGCAATCTTACGCCACAACTCAGTCTAACCTCGGGTCCTTGCTGGGCTCCATGTTTAACCTCCCACATTGGATAGGTATTGTTGTGACTACTGGACAGCCGGGCGGTTCCGGGCAGGTTTACATCACAACTCAATCCAACCTCGGGTTAAACACATCGTATGTTCTATATTTTGTCATTCTTCTTTATTTCTTATATGTAAATATTTGCGGCCCATTATTATGTTAATGGTGTAAAGGGTACACCAACCATGGGCCCAACCCATACTTGAATTTGGGCCCTTCTATTTTATATTTTCATTCATTAATTAATTTTTAACCCAACGTTATTTTCCCCCGTTTTACACGTCCGTTTATATATATTGGGCTTAGCCTTTTAAAGCCCAATTTAGCCATGCGAAAAGGGGAGGCTTATGGCGTATACACAAAGAGGGGAAAGTGAGCGCATGAACTTGCATATGACGTTGGAAAATACATAATAGAAATTGGTGTACTTGCATAGTGGTGACATGTATTTTGGTCATAAAACATAGGTGACATAAATCAAGGCATGTAAACTTGCATAGGTTTAACTACAACATGAACCTATATTCTTATTTAGGCATAATGTCAAACATAAGCATGGCCTAAATACTTCTAGCATAAACATGGCATATTGTCAAACATAAGCATGGCATAAAATACTTCTTGCATAGGCATGGCATAAAATACTTCTAGCATAGGCATGGCATATGGTCAAACATAAGCATGGCATAAATACTTCTAGCATGAACATAGCATAATTCAACTTAATCATGATTTAAGCCTAATCACATAACGATGGTATAAACATACTTATGCATAAATATTCCTAAACATGGTGTTTGCTTTAAAACTTGCAAAGAAGAGGATTTTTGAGTCTAACCTAGCCATGTCTCACATACGTCACCATATAATTCTTTTAAACAAGATAGTCTTAATAATGGATTTCAATTATGCCAAATATCATTCCTAGCCATATTCATAAGTTTGCAAAAGCATGACTTAATACATGGATTATGGTGTCAAAATTCCACATAGTTTCATATGAACTATAATAACCAAACTTGTTTCAATTACTTGCAAAACGATTTAGGCACAAAAATATACATCATAATGGCATAATAACAAAGCCCCAAACTTGCATGAATTTCAATTAACTACATACATGTAGCTTCAATATAGATTACACAATTTGCGCAATATTCCAAACGTATACTTGCATAGAACTACCGCATGTAGTTCTTTATAATGAATAACATAATTTTGCACAAATATGAATTATTTCCATTGCCACAATTCAAGCATACACATCAACACAGTTGTTTATTAATACCAAAGTAATACTCTACTTACAATGGTTTGATGAATTCTCTTATTAAGAGATACGATTCCTTTGTTGAATTGATTAGCTTTAGGTTGCTAGAATTGCTTTAGGCTTAGAACTTTCTTCCTAACTCTCTCTTTAGTTGGCGGCTATTCTTTGTCGTTCCTCAGCAACATGGCGACTATAATCTTATTTTGAATGAATAGATTAGGGTTTAGTCTAGGGTTGTTTATATAGAGGTTAGGAATTGATTAGGACCCTTGATGTTGCTAGGTTAGATCGTAGCCATTCATTAGGAAGAGAGACCAATAAAAACTTGCCACCTAGCCCTAGTGACAAAGCAGACCACTGAAATTCGACCAAACACAGACCTGGCCAGCCAGGTTGACTGGGCTCGACCAGGTCGACACCCCTGTCGACAGGGCTGTCGACATCCCTGTCGACATGGGTAGCCCAGGTCGACAGCCCAGTCGACCTGGGTGGCTAGGCGGGTGTTTTATCCGCCTGGCCCATTGGGCCCCATTTCAAATTATTATTTTATTCTGTTTGAATTTTAAATTTAATTCAAAACTTCCGAAGGCCATATCTTCTTCATACGGACTCCGTTTTTCGAAAACTCGGACTCTATTTCGCGTATTTTTCCGAGACGAACGCAACGGCGTATCCCGTTTCCCTTGGTTCTTTGATTCCAAATTAATTATACTTGAATTTGTTAATTTCACAGTTATAGCATTTTCGGGGTGTTACATTCTCCCCCACTTAAAAGGATTTCGTCCCCGAAATCTTCAAGTGTAGGAAAACGTATATCCTAACATCCAATCATCCATCTACTCATCCATCAAACACGAGCATCCATTGTCCTTAAAAGACTTCTAATGCTTCATGATCATATGCAAAGTGTGTGTGTATACATGAACTTATCTAATGCAAAATCAGGCGGTCTACTGATTCAGTTGACCTCCTTAATGCGAATTATGTAAGTGCCATGAATCCATTATGTATGCAAATTTTCCTATTCTTGATTCTACATGAGTGCACAATCATTCAATACAAATGCAACATCCATATGACAACACATTAATGTTCAACCATATACAAATGCAAACATATATGCATATGCAATATGAAGTGATTGAGCCGATCTAAAACCTAGATTGTGTGTGTATGTGCAACCACGAGCAACCACTAGCAATCACTTGCAACCACTTGCAACCATTCATACATAACATGTTTCAACTACATGTTTTCATCCAAAGGTTTTCTACCTAAAAGATACAGTCGAGGAAATATACCTAAAAAGATAGATAGATAAAAGCGCAACTTAAGGAAAAGAAAGATCAAGGATGTACCCTCGAACAGAAAAGGGTAGGCAGTACGGATTCTATCTTCAGTTTCCCAAGTCGCGTCTCCCTCGGCGTCGCTCCACTGAACTTTGACGAGCTTGACTTCGCGGTTGCGTAGCTTCTTCACTTCCGTTCCTAAGATGCGGGTTGGAACTCTCCTTATGGTTGCTTCGCGTTCCACTTCGGCCTCTTCGAGGATGTTTGGCTCTACCACTTCAGCTGACTCATGCAGACATTTTCGAAGATGTGAAACGTGAAAAACGTTGTGGACTCCAGCCAACTTCTCGGGTAGCTCTAATCTATAGGCCATTTTCCCAATCTTCTCGATGATAGGGAATGGCCCTACGAACCTTGGTGCTAGCTTCCCTGTGGTTCCAAAACGAACAATGTTCCTTAGCGGTGATACCTTGAGAAAAACTCTGTCTCCAACTTCAAATTCAAGGTCGGTCCTTCTCTTGTCGGCATAGGACTTTTGTCTGTCTTGGGCCGTCTTCATCCTTCTTCGTATTAAGTCTACTTTCTCTGAGGTCTCTCGGATCATGTCTGGTCCAAGTATGAGCTTATCCGTGGACTCCCACCAACAAGTGGGCGATCGGCACGGTCTTCCGTATAAAGCTTCGAAGGGCGCCATTCCGATGGTTGCTTGATAGCTGTTGTTGTAGGCAAATTCCACCAAAGGAAGGTGGTCTTCCCATGTCCCTCCGAAGTCGAGGACGCATAGTCTTAATAAGTCTTCCAAAACTCTGTTTGGCCGTCGGTTTGGGGATGATAGGCTGTGCTCAAGCATAACTGCGTTCCTACTGCTTCTTGCAGACTCCGCCAAAACTCGCTGGTGAAGATGGGGTCTCGGTCACTAACGATGCTAGATGGTATTCCATGGAGTCGAACGATTTCCTTAAGGTAAAGTGATGCTAGGGATGAGGCGGTTCTTTTACTTTTGACTGGTAAAAAGTGGGCGCTTTTAGTAAGCCTATCCACTATTACCCAAATACTAGTGTTGCCTCTCCTAGACCTAGGCAGCCCATCGACGAAGTCCATTGAGATGCTATCCCACTTCCACTGCGGGACCTCCAGAGGATGTAGCAGTCCGCCAGGCTTTTTCTGTTCCGCCTTAACCTGTTGGCACACCATACACTTAGAAACGAATTCTGCCACGTCCTTTTTCATGCCGTTCCAGAAGAAAGTCCTTTTTATGTCTTTGTACATTTTATCTCCGCCTGGGTGTATCGTCATCTTGGAGTGATGTGCTTCCTCGAGAACCTTCTTTATTAAATCGTTTGTCTGTGGGACGCATAGTCTTCCATCTCGCCTTAGTACACCCTTATCGTCAATGGAGTATCTGTTGAGGTGACTTGAAGTCTCACCCCTAATTAGCCTATCAATTATTTCCACAAGCTGAGGGTCTTCGCGTTGTGCTGTCCCTACTGAATCCACTAAAGTTGGGCGCACTTCGAGAGATGCAAGCAAGCCCGGTACGAAATCGGAGGAGGGCCTAAAGTCGAAGCTGGCTATAAACTCTAGGCTTTGTCTTTCAACAAACAACGGGCTTAGGGTCAATTTCTTTCGGCTCAACGCGTCTGCCACTACGTTGCCTTTGCCCAGAGTGTAGGAGATTTCGAAATCGTACGAGGCAAGAAACTCCATCCATCTTTGTTGCCTCAAGTTAAGTTCTTTCTGCGAGAAAAGATATTTCAACGATTTATGGTCAGTGTAAAGTTCGAACTTCTCACCTAGGAGATAGTGTCGCCAAGACTTGAGTGCAAAGACGATGGCTGCTAGCTCTAGATCGTGGGTTGGGTAGTTCTTTTCGTGCACCTTCAACTGCCTCCCGCCATAAGCTACTACCCTTCCTTCTTGCATTAAGACGACGCCTAGCCCTGTCCCACATGCATCCGTATAAACAGTGAACATCTTGCTCCCATCTGGCAGCGTCAAAACTGGGGCTGTTGTGAGAGCCCTCTTCAGTCGTTGGAAAGCAAACTCGCAATCCAAATCCCAATTGAATACTAGATTCTTCTTGGTCAATTTCGTGAGCGGAGCTGAAATTTTCGCAAAATCCCTTATGAATTTTCGATAGAAACCTGCTAGTCCTAGAAAGCTTCGGACCTCAGTTGCATTCCTTGGTGTCTTCCAATCTTGTACCGCCACTACCTTAGCAGGGTCCACCGCTAACCCTTGTTTGGATACTATGTGCCCAAGGAACCTCACCTCTTCTCTCCAAAAGTGGCATTTGGAGAACTTGGCTTTTAGTTGATGGACTCGCAAAGTTTCCATGATTGCCCTTAAGTGCTGAGCATGTTCCTCTTCACTCTTTGAGAAGATAAGGATATCATCTACGAAGACCACTACGAATTTGTTGAGGAAATCTCTAAATACCCTACTCATCAGGTCCACGAAGTACGCAGGTGCATTTGTCAAGCCGAAAGGCATGACAAGCCATTCAAAGAAGCCGTCTGGGGTTCTGAAAGCCGTTTTATCGATGCTATCTTCAGCCACCCTTAGCTGATGAAAACCGGTTGCTAAATCGAGTTGGGAGAAAACAGACGCTCCTACAAGCTGGTCAAATAAATCGTCAATTCTAGGGAGAGGGTGCTATTCTTTTTCGTTAGCTTGTTGAGCTCCCTATAGTCAACACATAGACGGAGTGAACCATCCGCCTTTGTAGCGAACACCACTGGAGCGCCCCATTCTGAAATGCTCCTCCTAATGAACCCCTTTTCTAGAAGCTCTTTAATCTGTTTACTGAGCTCTTTCCTTTCTCGTGGAGCCATATGTCTAACGGGCAACGCAACGGGCTTTGCATTATCTACAAGATATATGCGGAAGTCTATTTCCCGCTTCGGAGGTAAGCCCTTCACCTCTTCGAAGACATCCGGATATTCCCGGACCACTCTAACTGATTTCAAATTTTCAACAGAGGCATCTAGCGATTCAAGATAACTAAGCATAACCGCATACGAGGGATTACAAGAAATTTCCAAAGTATTACCGAGCTGGGTTAGGAGCCTAACAACCCTTTTCTCACAATCAAGGACGGCCCCATTACTGGATAGCCAATCCATACCCAAAATCAAACCATACCCCGAAAAGCCCAAAACAAAGGCACTACATAGAAATTCAACACTTAGGATAGAAATTTTCAAATCCAGACAGATCATAGACAAATGAGCTGGGCCCCCAATTGGGTTTGAAACAATTAAGGGGTCCTCTACCATACTAGTTTTTAGGTGCAGAGATTCTACTAAAGCAGACGAGATAAAGGAGTGTGATGCGCCAGAATCAAATAAAGTGCGAACGGGGTGATCATAAAGATAAACTACACTTTCTACAGAAGTATTTGTACCTCGTTGTTGCAAAGGTGGCGCTTCTAGCACATGGACCTGTGCCCCTGGGGTGGATCCAGTGCCCTGCCCCTGTCCTCGTTTCCTTAGGCAGTCCTTAGCCCTGTGGCCTGTCTGACCGCACGAAAAGCACCCACCATTCTCCTTAGCCTTCTTCTTCCGGCAGTCCTTTACTAAGTGCCCCACTTTGCCACAGAAATTACACTTCCTCTTCTCTTTGTTGCCTTTTCCGCCCTTCTTAAAGTCTGTCTTCTTAGGCTGCAAACCCTCTTTCTTCCCTTGAGAGCTTTCTGCCTTTGTCTCCTTCTTGCCCTTATCCTCTTCATTCAGCAATGCCATTTGCACCAATCTTTCATACGTGGCTCCCATGGGTATATGGGTCATGGCCAAACTATGTAATGGCTCATTTAACCCTTTGACGAAACGGAGAGCCTTCTTATGCGGGGTGTTGACTAGGTCAAGCCCAAACCTAGCCAGCTCATCGAACTGATTCACATACTCTCTGACAGTCTTGTCTCCTTGCTTAAGAAATAAGAATTTTTCCAACTGCAAACTTCTTTCTGCATCTGAGAGAAACTTAGTCTCAAACCTTGCCCTAAAGTCCTCCCATGTATCCACTGGTCTTTCAGCATTGGTGACTTCCCACCAGTAGGAAGCCTCGCCCTTCAATAGCCACACCGCTAGTTGTACATTTTGTCTATCTTCTACCTCAAAGATGATGAATAGGTCCTCCGTTTCTTTTAGCCAATTCCTAGCTGCTACGAAGGACTCAGTTCCATGGAAATCCCTTCCTCCCATAGTTTTAAAATCTTTACATATCTTAGCGAATGTGTTTCCCCGTGGAGGAGGTGGAGGAAAAGGTGCTGCTGCGGCTGGATGATTCCCTTCAGCTGGAGGAGGAGGAACGGTAGGACCTGGCTGAGTGGCCCTTGCCTCTAAGAAACGTCTAAACCAACCAGGTATGGGTACCCCTTCAGGCAAGTTGAGTTCTTGGGACATGCTGAAACAAAAAAAGGATAGATTCAAAACGAAGGATAAGAGATAATACCTATGGCTTTGGGGAGTGGACTTTGCCTTTTTAGAATAAAATAATATTTTTCTTTTTTAAAAATGCTTCTTTAAATTTCCTTTTTGAAAATAATTTTTCAAAACTTTTTATCTTATCTGGTAAACCTATGCTCTGATACCAAGTGAAACACCCCACCTCCGTTAGGGTCACTCTCAAAGGGAATGCCCTAATTTTGGTGGAGGTTTATAAGTACAAGTCACAGATATACAAGACAGATATAAGAACACATATTGGTAAACAGCGGAAGAACAACAAACTTTATTTCATCAAGTCAAATACGTGTTACAACAACATCCTTTCAAAACATAACATAACACTTTCATAATCTGTCTTGAGTACATTATTTTTAAAGAAGCATAAATAAAACATAGATAAACTGCAAAAGCCCCATAGTGGATTGTCCAAAGCCATAGTTCAAAACAGGAAAGTCCAAGCAATACATTTCTCTTCTTCAAGCTGGATGTTGAGGTAGGTCAAGCTGCTGTGTTCCCTCCCTGAGGACCTGGGGGGGAAACGGAAGAAAGAAGACGAAAGAAAATAGAGTCAGACATAAAGCCTGAGTAAGTCTAGTACTACTTTGTCTATGAATAAAGAACTGGGTATGATAAGTAAAACAGGAAGTGGGCAACATTATAAACTTGGTTAAGTTATCTAGGGTCGAATATACTATCGTACCCTATGTTAATCTCTGAACCCATATAAACTAGTTTCCAGTTTGCACCCCAAAATCAGGGTGATGTGATCCATTCTACGATGATCGGCTCCTACTCGCATAGTTACATGTGTCTTACGGCCCCCCGATGTCTGTAGTTACCTATGCTGGTCCCACCATGGGGTGTATCACGTCCCATAGTGGCAACCCGACACAACCTTAGAGTGCAAAGGTATGCTACTGGTGTCCAGTGCTTTATTTTTCTGCGCCGGAGTGCGTGCACGCCCGCACACCGTTAGAACCTACACTGCTACACCACCGCCGTCGATTTGACCTCTTACAATCAGCCAAGTAATCGTGCCCCACCCTGCCTAGTTTCAGGGTATCCTGATACACCTTCTAGGGTTACTGCTGAAAAGGGTCCCCCGTTACTAGGTTTTCTATCTCTAGCCAACATGCTAAGTTGGTTAAGTGTTTTCTAACCTAACCCCCACCAGTCCGTTCAGTTTAGCATGTTCCATTTTGATTAAGTCTTTTGTCCACTTAATCCTAACAATCCTGACTCAGCCTTAATTGTCTTATTAAGGCCCTGACCTCTCACATTAGACAGGTATTGTTGTGGCTGCCTGTTGCCGGTTGGTTCCGGGCAGTCTTACGCCACAACTCAGTCTAACCTCGGGTCCTTGCTGGGCTCCATGTTTAACCTCCCACATTGGATAGGTATTGTTGTGACTACTGGACAGCCGGGCGGTTCCGGGCAGGTTTACATCACAACTCAATCCAACCTCGGGTTAAACACATCGTATGTTCTATATTTTGTCATTCTTCTTTATTTCTTATATGTAAATATTTGCGGCCCATTATTATGTTAATGGTGTAAAGGGTACACCAACCATGGGCCCAACCCATACTTGAATTTGGGCCCTTCTATTTTATATTTTCATTCATTAATTAATTTTTAACCCAACGTTATTTTCCCCCGTTTTACACGTCCGTTTATATATATTGGGCTTAGCCTTTTAAAGCCCAATTTAGCCATGCGAAAAGGGGAGGCTTATGGCGTATACACAAAGAGGGGAAAGTGAGCGCATGAACTTGCATATGACGTTGGAAAATACATAATAGAAATTGGTGTACTTGCATAGTGGTGACATGTATTTTGGTCATAAAACATAGGTGACATAAATCAAGGCATGTAAACTTGCATAGGTTTAACTACAACATGAACCTATATTCTTATTTAGGCATAATGTCAAACATAAGCATGGCCTAAATACTTCTAGCATAAACATGGCATATTGTCAAACATAAGCATGGCATAAAATACTTCTTGCATAGGCATGGCATAAAATACTTCTAGCATAGGCATGGCATATGGTCAAACATAAGCATGGCATAAATACTTCTAGCATGAACATAGCATAATTCAACTTAATCATGATTTAAGCCTAATCACATAACGATGGTATAAACATACTTATGCATAAATATTCCTAAACATGGTGTTTGCTTTAAAACTTGCAAAGAAGAGGATTTTTGAGTCTAACCTAGCCATGTCTCACATACGTCACCATATAATTCTTTTAAACAAGATAGTCTTAATAACGGATTTCAATTATGCCAAATATCATTCCTAGCCATATTCATAAGTTTGCAAAAGCATGACTTAATACATGGATTATGGTGTCAAAATTCCACATAGTTTCATATGAACTATAATAACCAAACTTGTTTCAATTACTTGCAAAACGATTTAGGCACAAAAATATACATCATAATGGCATAATAACAAAGCCCCAAACTTGCATGAATTTCAATTAACTACATACATGTAGCTTCAATATAGATTACACAATTTGCGCAATATTCCAAACGTATACTTGCATAGAACTACCGCATGTAGTTCTTTATAATGAATAACATAATTTTGCACAAATATGAATTATTTCCATTGCCACAATTCAAGCATACACATCAACACAGTTGTTTATTAATACCAAAGTAGTACTCTACTTACAATGGTTTGATGAATTCTCTTATTAAGAGATACGATTCCTTTGTTGAATTGATTAGCTTTAGGTTGCTAGAATTGCTTTAGGCTTAGAACTTTCTTCCTAACTCTCTCTTTAGTTGGCGGCTATTCTTTGTCGTTCCTCAGCAACATGGCGGCTATAATCTTATTTTGAATGAATAGATTAGGGTTTAGTCTAGGGTTGTTTATATAGAGGTTAGGAATTGATTAGGACCCTTGATGTTGCTAGGTTAGATCGTAGCCATTCATTAGGAAGAGAGACCAATAAAACTTGCCACCTAGCCCTAGTGACAAAGCAGACCACTGAAATTCGACCAAACACAGACCTGGCCAGCCAGGTTGACTGGGCTCGACCAGGTCGACACCCCTGTCGACAGGGCTGTCGACAGCCCTGTCGACATGGGTAGCCCAGGTCGACAGCCCAGTCGACCTGGGTGGCTAGGCGGGTGTTTTATCCGCCTGGCCCATTGGGCCCCATTTCAAATTATTATTTTATTCTGTTTGAATTTTAAATTTAATTCAAAACTTCCGAAGGCCATATCTTCTTCATACGGACTCCGTTTTTCGAAAACTCGGACTCTATTTCGCGTATTTTTCCGAGACGAACGCAACGGCGTATCCCGTTTCCCTTGGTTCTTTGATTCCAAATTAATTATACTTGAATTTGTTAATTTCACAGTTATAGCATTTTCGGGGTGTTACATGCATAGTTTTTTAGATTTGATTTTAATTTTAGTCTAGGTGAAATGCAGTTTAAGTGTCTAATTATCTTGGCTTATTAGTATTTTGTAACAACCCGGAAAATCTGGGCCAGTTTAAAATTTTTATTTTGGCAATTATAGCGAATTTTGATTATTTAAAATGAATTATTTTAAATAATATCGACGTGAAATTTATTTTGAATAGAATTCGAACGTATATATTATACGCGTCGTCGTTAGAATATAAATATTTATATATAATTATAAATAGAATTAAAAATTGCGCGGTAGTTCGATAATTCGATTTCAAACTTCAATTGAATGTACCGGGTGCAAAACAATCCGGATTTTTGTGAAACCAAAAACATTAGGATCTAATTGATGATATCTTTCCAACGAAGTTGAGAAACTGAGATTTCACTTTATAAATGATGAGATATGTCCAGTTGAAAATTAGAAATAGTCGCTGTGGAATTTATATATATTTTAATATAATATATAGCCCTTAAAAATAGTCATTTTGCAAACGACCTCGGATTCCGACGAAACCAGTTTTGTTGGGTCCACAGTGTCGAATTATTACTAGATTTGAAATTTCATAATTTTTCGAATCAATACGTGAGCGTGGCAAAGGAAAACGCGTTTGACCAGTTTCAGTTGATTTTAATCGACTGGAAACTGGCCATTTTTCAAACGGTCTCAGAATTCGACGAAACTAGTTTTGTTAGGACCGTATCGTCAATACGAAGCTAGAAAATATTTTTCTGGAATTTTTCTAGTTAGTATGTGACCCCGGTAATTTGAAAAGTACGTTTAAAATTCAATAAAGTGATTTAAATGTAAATTTAACGGAAACTGATTCAAACGATCAAATCAGCTAGCGATACATATCCCATTGTGTTCGGAATGGGGGTAAAATGCTATAGGCGACAGGCGGTGGGCCTCGTTTCGAGGTCGTATGAAAAAGTCAACTTTAGGTTGAATTAATTAATAAAAAAAAAAAAAAACCATTCCTCCTTTCCTTATGCTCTGGCCCCCCCCTATATTTTCGATTCAGAAAAATAAAAATAAAAAAAAAAAAAAAGAAGGGGGAAAATGGCGACTGGCGATCTCCACCGCCGCGCCCTACTCCAGCCCGTCGCCCACCTCCGTCCAATCCTTGCCCTCACGAATTCGCACCTCCTTCTCCTCGTCCAACTCGCGAAGACCTCCAACGTGAAGCCGCCCAAACACCCCCAACGAAATCAGACGCGCCACCACCTCATCGCTACACCACCCCATCAGCCGACATCGACGCCCCCTGGAAGCCAGCTCCGACGAAGCCGACGCCCCCCCCCCCCCCAATCTTCGCTTACCGTAAGTTTTTTTTATTTTTATTTTTATTTTTATTTTACTTTGATTTTTTTTGTTATATTTAAAAACTGATTTAGTTTATATTTAAAAACTGATTTAGTTTATATTTAAAAACTGATTTAGTTTATATTTAAAAACTGATTTAGTTTATATTTAAAAACTGATTTAGTTTATAGTAAAAAACTGATTTAGTTTATATTTAAAAACTGATTTAGTTTATATTTAAAAACTGATTTAGTTTATATTTAAAAACTGATTTAGTTTATATTTAAAAACTGATTTAGTTTATAGTAAAAAACTGATTTAGTTTATAGTAAAAAACTGATTTAGTTTATATTTAAAAACTGATTTAGTTTATATTTAAAAACTGATTTAGTTTATATTTAAAAACTGATTTAGTTTATATTTAAAAACTGATTTAGTTTATATTTAAAAACTGATTTAGTTTATATTTAAAAACTGATTTAGTTTATATTTAAAAACTGATTTAGTTTATATTTAAAAACTGATTTAGTTTATAGTAAAAAACTGATTTAGTTTATAGTAAAAAACAGATTTTAGATAATAGTAAAAACTGATTTTTGAAAATAGTAAAAACCTGATTTTTGATAATAAATAAAAATATGATTTTTATATATTAAACTTCGAAATAACAATATGATTTTTATATATTGAATAGCGAAGTAAAAATATGATTTTTATATATTGAACATTGGAATAAAAATATGATTTTTATATATTGAACTTTGAAGTGGAAATTCGATTTTTATATATTGAACTTCGGCATAAAAATATGATTTTTATATATCGAACTTCTAAATAAAAATATGATTTTTATATATTAAACTTCGAAATAACAATATGATTTTTATATATTGAATAGCGAAGTAAAAATATGATTTTTATATATTGAACATTGGAATAAAAATATGATTTTTATATATTGAACTTTGAACTAAAAATTCGATTTTTATATATTGAACTTTGGAATAAAAATATGATTTTTATATATTGAATAGCGAAGTAAAAATTCGATTTTTATATATATAGTGACTACGGGCAATGAAGATGACGAAGAGGCGATAACGAAGAAAATTTCTATCAATGAAGTGCCGTGGAGCTAGGATAGCTATATGTGAGAACTTCTCACTCAAATTCTATTTTTCTAGTTATATATATATGTACTAGGATGCAGACGGTGCTTATTAGAAGCACCCGACACCCGTCCACATACCATGGACTTGTTTGTTTGGATGTTTGGTGATTGATTGAGATATTGGTTTGAATGTGGTTTGTGGTGTGAAAAATCGAATCGATAAATTGGTTAGGATTAGACGTGCGCCGTTATAAGGCGAAGGAGTAAGGCTAGGTTAGACCCTTACTCCAAATTTTGTGGTTTGCAAAATGAAATTGATTTGATTGATGTGTGAATGGCGTGGGCCTTCACTAGACCGGGGATAAGGCTAGGCCTCGTCCCGTTTCTAGTATCGTGCCGTTATGCCGCCGAAATTTTCTAAAATATGTTAGAAAAATAAAATATCATTTTATTGAAGAAATGAACTGAATAGAAATTCATGTGTTGAAATAAAATGTTTTATCGTTAAAATATAATTTTGACGTGAATGTGAATAAATAAATATTCATTTACAAACCGGACGGTTTGTTTATGTACACCTATTTGAAGGACATTGATTGGGTCGATAAATTTTACACATCGCCCAGTTGCACAAATAAAATCTGTGTTTGATTGTTTGAAACCCCACACGGGTGTTGGGATGAAATATGAAGTTCACTCATCCTGATTTATTAAATATGTCGATCGATTGATTGACAGGCTGTTATAAGCGTTGAATATCTATATTTGATGCTTATACAGTGTAGTGCACTTTGGTTGATGGTTGATTATTTATCGTTGATATTATATACATGTGTTGTATGAAAATCCATATAATTAACTTTATATGGTAATATTTGAGAATAGAAATATTTGAAGAGAAATATTTGAAATAGAATATTTGAAAATAGAAATTTATGAAGCCGTGTTGATTAGATTGACGCCATTTTGACGTGAACGATATTTATATCAATTTTAATCGATTTCAAAGTGAATTGAATTGAAAACGATTTCGAAATGAATTGAATTGAAAACGATTTCGAAATGAATTGAATTGAAAACGATTTCAAAGTGAATTGAATTGAAAACGAATTCAAAGTGAATTGAATTGAAAACGATTTCGAAATGAATTGAATTGAAAACGATTTCAAAGTGAATTGAATTGAAAACGAATTCAAAGTGAATTGAATTGAAAACGATTTCGAAATGAATTGAATTGAAAACGATTTCGAAATGAATTGAATTGAAAACGATTTCGAAATGAATTGAATTGAAAACGAATTCAAAGTGAATTGAATTGAAAACGAATTCAAAGTGAATTGAATTGAAAACGAATTCAAATTGAATTGAAAACGTATTCAAATTGAATTGAAATTTGAATTGAATAGAAATGAATTTTAAAACGAATTTATAGAGAAGAATTCAATTTTGCTTTGAATTGAGATGGAAGTTGAAATAGATTTTGAAACGAATGAAAAACTATTTATATAATTCGTTTTAAATAGAAATCGACGAAATATATATTATATATATTATATATATAATATAATGGCCTGAATAGAACGCGCCGCGCCGCGGCAGTTCGCGAATTTCGACCATTTATTTCAAACGGGCATTACGGGAGATCCGACCGTCGGATTCTCCTAAAACCGGAACCGTTGGGTTCGTATCGAAAAGAGCTTTCTGACGAATATTAGAAATTTGAAATCTAACGGTTGGATTTGGAATTACGTCCAAATCAAATTCGAAAAAGGTCGCTGTAAGTGCAGTTCGATGGCCATTGTTGGAAATCGACTGTACGGGCCTTGATAAAATTATTAAAAATAGTAATAATTTGTGCAAAATCATAAGAAATGATTTGTGAAAGTTTGGGATGAAAAACTCCATATTTGAAAAGATAAAAATAGATTTTTATCGAAATGAACTAGTTTTGAACTAGAATTATAATTCTATTTATTTTTAAATAAATAAATTGAATTTGAAGTGGTTTTGAAAATAACCAAAATTTCCAATGATTGCATTGGAGTGGATTTGAATCGAAATTGTCTTCGGAATATTTCGATGTTGGAATTCGTGATATTACAGGTGTTGTTATGGAAATTTGAAAGATATATATTTGTATCGTTATTTCCAATACGACATTTGTTAGTCGTAGAATTCGATATTGAATATAAGCCGATATATTTTCTATTCAGAGCCTTGTATTGAATATCGAATGTGATTTGGGTTTGTCGTGAATGGTGTCTTCACTAACACTGTTCTTGAACCCAGTTGAGAAAAGATTAAATCTTTTTATTTAGATTTAATGAAGTGTACCAATTAAATGATATTTAATTGGAATTGAATTGATATTGATTTTTGGGTTTATCGTGAACAGTGTTTTAAATAACACTCGTTCTTTAACCCGATAATTAATGGAATGATTTTTGGGTTTATCGTGAACAGTGTTTTTAAATAACACTCGTTCTTTAACCCGATAATTAATGGAATGTGACTTTGGGTTTATCGCGAACCGTGTTTTTAGATGACACTGATTCTTTAACCCAGTTACAGATTAAAACTAAGTAGAGTTTTAATGAATCTTTGATTAGATTGAAATAATCGAAATGGAGTATCACCAGTTTAGCTCCAGGCGATAGTTAAATCTTTAATTAGATTTGAACGTGAAATGGTAATTGAATTTACCGATAACACCGTGGTGTTAGATATGAAGTAAAGCCAGTTTTACTTCATGGGATGAATAGGTTGGGATTGGGAAATTAAAACAAATGATTACTTCGGTAAGGTTCGCTAATCCCGACTAGTTTGAATTGATATTCAAAAGTAGATTAAAGCATAAATTCAAGAATTTATCTTTGATAAAAATTAATGGGAACCTTTCCCTATGAATGTGAAATTTAGAAACTAACTGTCGGTTGGCCAAGCAGAATGGTTTTCTGGATATTGATCTGATGTTGGTTTCGGCCTTCGGGGTTAATATTTGGGAAATTATTCTCTTGATTAATTTACGGTTAGTGACTAATGAATTGGAATGAGGCGTATGTTGTGTTTGTGTAACACTTTTATAATATATACGCGAGTTATTCGGAAAGACCGGGTTTATCCCATTCTGAATAACTGATACGACGATAAGTCGAAGATGAAGACGATGGTCGAAGACCGGAGGTCTTCACGTCGTTTGGGTGATAACTGATGATCTTGATTGGGCTGTACACCCAAGAAGATGGAAACAGTTAGTGATCGTCCAGACGTACTTGGAGATCGATGGATATGCGGGGTACTAGGTGCCTCCGGTTGCGTTCAGACCCAGAACGGACTTGTAAATGGACTGTGTGTCTGACATTGGATTTTAGTCTGTGTGTTTGATTTCTATTAAATATATATCTGTTTGGCGGCGGAGAATTTATTCTCTTGCTTAACGCCCTTCTCTGAGACGTACGAGCTCAGGGGTTATATATTGATGGATATCAAACGCATGGAGTGAATTGCCTGTGTGGCATGCCTAAGTGGCAATTGATCGAGGCTTCTGTTGAAAAGCAAAGTCTTGTGGTGATGATCAAAGCACGGCCTTTGTGGCGTAGCTTTGTGTAACGTTTGCTTCGCGTGTTTCACACCCGGTATGAACCAAAAACGGGAGAGGACGTCAGGGAGGGCATGCGTTTCTTTCTAGCTAGAAGTGGCGTCAGTGGTTTTACACGCCCTGACGAGTTTGACTTATGTGGTTGTTGCTGTTGCGAGGCGCCTCGGTTATATCGGTTTCGGCCGAATGCATTCTGGTCGGCTGACGGACCAGACTTACACCCCATAGGGTGGGGAGACGCATGTTCAGGGTTTAAGTTTAATCCACATCGGTGGACTGGCCCTGAGGATCCAAGGGTCACTCGAGCTCTGATCCTGAGGGGCGGGCTAGAGCGTCTCGAATCGGTTGAGGACTATCTTTTGCCTCGGTTCATAGACGGAAATCCAATTTCCAAATACGTGATCTTGCGGTTTTAGTTGTAATCCTATATATGGCGACATGATATATGGTACCCATGCCGCCTATGATTGATACTTATGATGTGAAGTTGTTTTATACACTATGCACTTATATAGTATCAAATGATTTGTTTTAAACGTATCAAGCATTCTTTGGCTGTTATAAGGGAAAACCCTATCCTCGACTGCGTTGCATTGTGTGATGGGACCTGGGTCTTATAACAGCTTCATTTTTCTTTATTTAGCATTGCGCTGTTTGTTTTATGCACTGGTATTCTTGGGAGGAAACCCGTTCCGTGTTATACGGCGTGGTCCCTTGATTTACCTAATGATTTAAAATAAAGATTAATAACTGTTTTAGTTCTCACACCAGTCCCATGACTGACCTGGAGTTTATTGTTTTAACCTAAACTCTGGGTGCCCCTATTTTGACACGGGCAGCTAGTAGTTTTGGTTTTGCAGATTTATATTCACAGGGTCCTGGTTTACAGCTGGAACGATATCCGGAAAGCTTTGTATCCGTATATCTCCTTCTAGTTGTGTATTGTATCATTTTCCGCTGCTATGTATTTAAATGTAATTTAAATCTCTGATATTTCTGTGTAATATTCATTTATACTCTGTATGTTCTTGTAATCTGATGCATTGTTGTAATATACAATGAAATGTTCTTCTGTATGCATTCTGATTTGTCGTGTTCTCAAACGATAGGGCGTTTCGAACGGTCTGGGTCGGTTTAGCGACTGGTTCGGACCGAGCGAAATTCCTTGCCGTCACAGTTGGTATCAGAGCTTTGGTTTACAAAGCTCAGAGAACAAGGCACATTAGAACTATACGAAAGAATTCATCAGATATTGGATTAGTAATATCCAATGAGAATGACTCGTTAGAGATAGGATCAGTAGTATCCTAGAACGAGTGTGAAGAGTTTACTTTTAAAATAAAACAAATTTTTGTTTTGAAAATTTAAATCAATTATTCGTATTTGATTATCTATTTATATTGAGTTGGACAGTCCAGTATATATAGATTTTGCGTATACGTCTGATCCGCGTGTATTTGAAATTTTAATATATTGGATAGATATAGAGTCACATTCTAGACACCCGGGGATAATTCTGATGATGTGGCCACATCATTAGTATTTATATTCGTGTTTCGAAGGTGTGATATCTATATATTTCCATTAGACTGGTGTGAGAACCAAAATTAGATAGGGCCTATTGTTGTGATTTGGTATCAAAAACATGATTTTTGTATATGTATCAAAATTATGAATTTGAAACTCTAACTCACTAATTGATTGATGTTTGTGTTGTTTGTTTAGTTGTTTGCTAATTTTGAACCATTTAGCCTAATTGAATCAAATATTGAATTGTATTGAAATTTGGTCGCATTTGCTTGCATATACATATGTATCATTGAACAGGTCATAGCAAGGAGGCTAGAGCCGAAGAATAAAATTTGTTTGCCCGACAAATAGGTACATGTTTACTACATAATTTACTGTTTTGTTTGGGTGATGATGATTTTGTGAGCCTATTGGCTAGCCGCTTGGCTTTTTCTTTTTCTTTTTGAGATCTGAAGGACCGGGGAAGCTATTTGAAATTCCCCGATGCTCCCGGTGCAGGGGAGGTTATGGCGAAATTTTTCGAAAATTTAGGGAGTTAGCCAAATTTTTGAAATTTTGAAAATTCTCAGAAACTAAAGAGTTGGAGAATGAAAGCCCGACCGAACGTAGAGTTGAATTATCAAACCACTTTCGACTTTGTTCCTTTTCGGGGACGAAAAGTTTTAAGTGGGGGAGATTGTAACAACCCGGAAAATCTGGGCCAGTTTAAAATTTTTATTTTGGCAATTATAGCGAATTTTGATTATTTAAAATGAATTATTTTAAATAATATCGACGTGAAATTTATTTTGAATAGAATTCGAACGTATATATTATACGCGTCGTCGTTAGAATATAAATATTTATATATAATTATAAATAGAATTAAAAATTGCGCGGTAGTTCGATAATTCGATTTCAAACTTCAATTGAATGTACCGGGTGCAAAACAATCCGGATTTTTGTGAAACCAAAAACATTAGGATCTAATTGATGATATCTTTCCAACGAAGTTGAGAAACTGAGATTTCACTTTATAAATGATGAGATATGTCCAGTTGAAAATTAGAAATAGTCGCTGTGGAATTTATATATATTTTAATATAATATATAGCCCTTAAAAATAGTCATTTTGCAAACGACCTCGGATTCCGACGAAACCAGTTTTGTTGGGTCCACAGTGTCGAATTATTACTAGATTTGAAATTTCATAATTTTTCGAATCAATACGTGAGCGTGGCAAAGGAAAACGCGTTTGACCAGTTTCAGTTGATTTTAATCGACTGGAAACTGGCCATTTTTCAAACGGTCTCAGAATTCGACGAAACTAGTTTTGTTAGGACCGTATCGTCAATACGAAGCTAGAAAATATTTTTCTGGAATTTTTCTAGTTAGTATGTGACCCCGGTAATTTGAAAAGTACGTTTAAAATTCAATAAAGTGATTTAAATGTAAATTTAACGGAAACTGATTCAAACGATCAAATCAGCTAGCGATACATATCCCATTGTGTTCGGAATGGGGGTAAAATGCTATAGGCGACAGGCGGTGGGCCTCGTTTCGAGGTCGTATGAAAAAGTCAACTTTAGGTTGAATTAATTAATAAAAAAAAAAAAAAAAAAAAAACCATTCCTCCTTTCCTTATGCTCTGGCCCCCCCCTATATTTTCGATTCAGAAAAAAAAAAAAAAAAAAAAAAGAAGGGGGGAAATGGCGACTGGCGATCTCCACCGCCGCGCCCTACTCCAGCCCGTCGCCCACCTCCGTCCAATCCCTGCCCTCACGAATTCGCACCTCCTTCTCCTCCTCCAACTCGCGAAGACCTCCAACGTGAAGCCGCCCAAACACCCCCAACGAAATCAGACGCGCCACCACCTCATCGCTACACCACCCCATCAGCCGACATCGACGCCCCCTGGAAGCCAGCTCCGACGAAGCCGACGCCCCCCCCCCCCCCCCCAATCTTCGCTTACCGTAAGTTTTTTTTATTTTTATTTTTATTTTTATTTTACTTTGATTTTTTTTGTTATATTTAAAAACTGATTTAGTTTATATTTAAAAACTGATTTAGTTTATATTTAAAAACTGATTTAGTTTATATTTAAAAACTGATTTAGTTTATATTTAAAAACTGATTTAGTTTATAGTAAAAAACTGATTTAGTTTATATTTAAAAACTGATTTAGTTTATATTTAAAAACTGATTTAGTTTATATTTAAAAACTGATTTAGTTTATATTTAAAAACTGATTTAGTTTATAGTAAAAAACTGATTTAGTTTATAGTAAAAAACTGATTTAGTTTATATTTAAAAACTGATTTAGTTTATATTTAAAAACTGATTTAGTTTATATTTAAAAACTGATTTAGTTTATATTTAAAAACTGATTTAGTTTATATTTAAAAACTGATTTAGTTTATATTTAAAAACTGATTTAGTTTATATTTAAAAACTGATTTAGTTTATAGTAAAAAACTGATTTAGTTTATAGTAAAAAACAGATTTTAGATAATAGTAAAAACTGATTTTTGAAAATAGTAAAAACCTGATTTTTGATAATAAATAAAAATATGATTTTTATATATTAAACTTCGAAATAACAATATGATTTTTATATATTGAATAGCGAAGTAAAAATATGATTTTTATATATTGAACATTGGAATAAAAATATGATTTTTATATATTGAACTTTGAAGTGGAAATTCGATTTTTATATATTGAACTTCGGCATAAAAATATGATTTTTATATATCGAACTTCTAAATAAAAATATGATTTTTATATATTAAACTTCGAAATAACAATATGATTTTTATATATTGAATAGCGAAGTAAAAATATGATTTTTATATATTGAACATTGGAATAAAAATATGATTTTTATATATTGAACTTTGAACTAAAAATTCGATTTTTATATATTGAACTTTGGAATAAAAATATGATTTTTATATATTGAATAGCGAAGTAAAAATTCGATTTTTATATATATAGTGACTACGGGCAATGAAGATGACGAAGAGGCGATAACGAAGAAAATTTCTATCAATGAAGTGCCGTGGAGCTAGGATAGCTATATGTGAGAACTTCTCACTCAAATTCTATTTTTCTAGTTATATATATATGTACTAGGATGCAGACGGTGCTTATTAGAAGCACCCGACACCCGTCCACATACCATGGACTTGTTTGTTTGGATGTTTGGTGATTGATTGAGATATTGGTTTGAATGTGGTTTGTGGTGTGAAAAATCGAATCGATAAATTGGTTAGGATTAGACGTGCGCCGTTATAAGGCGAAGGAGTAAGGCTAGGTTAGACCCTTACTCCAAATTTTGTGGTTTGCAAAATGAAATTGATTTGATTGATGTGTGAATGGCGTGGGCCTTCACTAGACCGGGGATAAGGCTAGGCCTCGTCCCGTTTCTAGTATCGTGCCGTTATGCCGCCGAAATTTTCTAAAATATGTTAGAAAAATAAAATATCATTTTATTGAAGAAATGAACTGAATAGAAATTCATGTGTTGAAATAAAATGTTTTATCGTTAAAATATAATTTTGACGTGAATGTGAATAAATAAATATTCATTTACAAACCGGACGGTTTGTTTATGTACACCTATTTGAAGGACATTGATTGGGTCGATAAATTTTACACATCACCCAGTTGCACAAATAAAATCTGTGTTTGATTGTTTGAAACCCCACACGGGTGTTGGGATGAAATATGAAGTTCACTCATCCTGATTTATTAAATATGTCGATCGATTGATTGACAGGCTGTTATAAGCGTTGAATATCTATATTTGATGCTTATACAGTGTAGTGCACTTTGGTTGATGGTTGATTATTTATCGTTGATATTATATACATGTGTTGTATGAAAATCCATTTAATTAACTTTATATGGTAATTGATTGGGCCTCATTCCAGTTTCGAAATAAAATATTTGAAATAGAATATTTGAGAATAGAAATATTTGAAGAGAAATATTTGAAATAGAATATTTGAAAATAGAAATTTATGAAGCCGTGTTGATTAGATTGACGCCATTTTGACGTGAACGATATTTATATCAATTTTAATCGATTTCAAAGTGAATTGAATTGAAAACGATTTCGAAATGAATTGAATTGAAAACGATTTCGAAATGAATTGAATTGAAAACGATTTCAAAGTGAATTGAATTGAAAACGAATTCAAAGTGAATTGAATTGAAAACGATTTCGAAATGAATTGAATTGAAAACGATTTCAAAGTGAATTGAATTGAAAACGAATTCAAAGTGAATTGAATTGAAAACGATTTCGAAATGAATTGAATTGAAAACGATTTCGAAATGAATTGAATTGAAAACGATTTCGAAATGAATTGAATTGAAAACGAATTCAAAGTGAATTGAATTGAAAACGAATTCAAAGTGAATTGAATTGAAAACGAATTCAAATTGAATTGAAAACGTATTCAAATTGAATTGAAATTTGAATTGAATAGAAATGAATTTTAAAACGAATTTATAGAGAAGAATTCAATTTTGCTTTGAATTGAGATGGAAGTTGAAATAGATTTTGAAACGAATGAAAAACTATTTATATAATTCGTTTTAAATAGAAATCGACGAAATATATATTATATATATTATATATATAATATAATGGCCTGAATAGAACGCGCCGCGCCGCGGCAGTTCGCGAATTTCGACCATTTATTTCAAACGGGCATTACGGGAGATCCGACCGTCGGATTCTCCTAAAACCGGAACCGTTGGGTTCGTATCGAAAAGAGCTTTCTGACGAATATTAGAAATTTGAAATCTAACGGTTGGATTTGGAATTACGTCCAAATCAAATTCGAAAAAGGTCGCTGTAAGTGCAGTTCGATGGCCATTGTTGGAAATCGACTGTACGGGCCTTGATAAAATTATTAAAAATAGTAATAATTTGTGCAAAATCATAAGAAATGATTTGTGAAAGTTTGGGATGAAAAACTCCATATTTGAAAAGATAAAAATAGATTTTTATCGAAATGAACTAGTTTTGAACTAGAATTATAATTCTATTTATTTTTAAATAAATAAATTGAATTTGAAGTGGTTTTGAAAATAACCAAAATTTCCAATGATTGCATTGGAGTGGATTTGAATCGAAATTGTCTTCGGAATATTTCGATGTTGGAATTCGTGATATTACAGGTGTTGTTATGGAAATTTGAAAGATATATATTTGTATCGTTATTTCCAATACGACATTTGTTAGTCGTAGAATTCGATATTGAATATAAGCCGATATATTTTCTATTCAGAGCCTTGTATTGAATATCGAATGTGATTTGGGTTTGTCGTGAATGGTGTCTTCACTAACACTGTTCTTGAACCCAGTTGAGAAAAGATTAAATCTTTTTATTTAGATTTAATGAAGTGTACCAATTAAATGATATTTAATTGGAATTGAATTGATATTGATTTTTGGGTTTATCGTGAACAGTGTTTTAAATAACACTCGTTCTTTAACCCGATAATTAATGGAATGATTTTTGGGTTTATCGTGAACAGTGTTTTTAAATAACACTCGTTCTTTAACCCGATAATTAATGGAATGTGACTTTGGGTTTATCGCGAACCGTGTTTTTAGATGACACTGATTCTTTAACCCAGTTACAGATTAAAACTAAGTAGAGTTTTAATGAATCTTTGATTAGATTGAAATAATCGAAATGGAGTATCACCAGTTTAGCTCCAGGCGATAGTTAAATCTTTAATTAGATTTGAACGTGAAATGGTAATTGAATTTACCGATAACACCGTGGTGTTAGATATGAAGTAAAGCCAGTTTTACTTCATGGGATGAATAGGTTGGGATTGGGAAATTAAAACAAATGATTACTTCGGTAAGGTTCGCTAATCCCGACTAGTTTGAATTGATATTCAAAAGTAGATTAAAGCATAAATTCAAGAATTTATCTTTGATAAAAATTAATGGGAACCTTTCCCTATGAATGTGAAATTTAGAAACTAACTGTCGGTTGGCCAAGCAGAATGGTTTTCTGGATATTGATCTGATGTTGGTTTCGGCCTTCGGGGTTAATATTTGGGAAATTATTCTCTTGATTAATTTACGGTTAGTGACTAATGAATTGGAATGAGGCGTATGTTGTGTTTGTGTAACACTTTTATAATATATACGCGAGTTATTCGGAAAGACCGGGTTTATCCCATTCTGAATAACTGATACGACGATAAGTCGAAGATGAAGACGATGGTCGAAGACCGGAGGTCTTCACGTCGTTTGGGTGATAACTGATGATCTTGATTGGGCTGTACACCCAAGAAGATGGAAACAGTTAGTGATCGTCCAGACGTACTTGGAGATCGATGGATATGCGGGGTACTAGGTGCCTCCGGTTGCGTTCAGACCCAGAACGGACTTGTAAATGGACTGTGTGTCTGACATTGGATTTTAGTCTGTGTGTTTGATTTCTATTAAATATATATCTGTTTGGCGGCGGAGAATTTATTCTCTTGCTTAACGCCCTTCTCTGAGACGTACGAGCTCAGGGGTTATATATTGATGGATATCAAACGCATGGAGTGAATTGCCTGTGTGGCATGCCTAAGTGGCAATTGATCGAGGCTTCTGTTGAAAAGCAAAGTCTTGTGGTGATGATCAAAGCACGGCCTTTGTGGCGTAGCTTTGTGTAACGTTTGCTTCGCGTGTTTCACACCCGGTATGAACCAAAAACGGGAGAGGACGTCAGGGAGGGCATGCGTTTCTTTCTAGCTAGAAGTGGCGTCAGTGGTTTTACACGCCCTGACGAGTTTGACTTATGTGGTTGTTGCTGTTGCGAGGCGCCTCGGTTATATCGGTTTCGGCCGAATGCATTCTGGTCGGCTGACGGACCAGACTTACACCCCATAGGGTGGGGAGACGCATGTTCAGGGTTTAAGTTTAATCCACATCGGTGGACTGGCCCTGAGGATCCAAGGGTCACTCGAGCTCTGATCCTGAGGGGCGGGCTAGAGCGTCTCGAATCGGTTGAGGACTATCTTTTGCCTCGGTTCATAGACGGAAATCCAATTTCCAAATACGTGATCTTGCGGTTTTAGTTGTAATCCTATATATGGCGACATGATATATGGTACCCATGCCGCCTATGATTGATACTTATGATGTGAAGTTGTTTTATACACTATGCACTTATATAGTATCAAATGATTTGTTTTAAACGTATCAAGCATTCTTTGGCTGTTATAAGGGAAAACCCTATCCTCGACTGCGTTGCATTGTGTGATGGGACCTGGGTCTTATAACAGCTTCATTTTTCTTTATTTAGCATTGCGCTGTTTGTTTTATGCACTGGTATTCTTGGGAGGAAACCCGTTCCGTGTTATACGGCGTGGTCCCTTGATTTACCTAATGATTTAAAATAAAGATTAATAACTGTTTTAGTTCTCACACCAGTCCCATGACTGACCTGGAGTTTATTGTTTTAACCTAAACTCTGGGTGCCCCTATTTTGACACGGGCAGCTAGTAGTTTTGGTTTTGCAGATTTATATTCACAGGGTCCTGGTTTACAGCTGGAACGATATCCGGAAAGCTTTGTATCCGTATATCTCCTTCTAGTTGTGTATTGTATCATTTTCCGCTGCTATGTATTTAAATGTAATTTAAATCTCTGATATTTCTGTGTAATATTCATTTATACTCTGTATGTTCTTGTAATCTGATGCATTGTTGTAATATACAATGAAATGTTCTTCTGTATGCATTCTGATTTGTCGTGTTCTCAAACGATAGGGCGTTTCGAACGGTCTGGGTCGGTTTAGCGACTGGTTCGGACCGAGCGAAATTCCTTGCCGTCACAGTTGGTATCAGAGCTTTGGTTTACAAAGCTCAGAGAACAAGGCACATTAGAACTATACGAAAGAATTCATCAGATATTGGATTAGTAATATCCAATGAGAATGACTCGTTAGAGATAGGATCAGTAGTATCCTAGAACGAGTGTGAAGAGTTTACTTTTAAAATAAAACAAATTTTTGTTTTGAAAATTTAAATCAATTATTCGTATTTGATTATCTATTTATATTGAGTTGGACAGTCCAGTATATATAGATTTTGCGTATACGTCTGATCCGCGTGTATTTGAAATTTTAATATATTGGATAGATATAGAGTCACATTCTAGACACCCGGGGATAATTCTGATGATGTGGCCACATCATTAGTATTTATATTCGTGTTTCGAAGGTGTGATATCTATATATTTCCATTAGACTGGTGTGAGAACCAAAATTAGATAGGGCCTATTGTTGTGATTTGGTATCAAAAACATGATTTTTGTATATGTATCAAAATTATGAATTTGAAACTCTAACTCACTAATTGATTGATGTTTGTGTTGTTTGTTTAGTTGTTTGCTAATTTTGAACCATTTAGCCTAATTGAATCAAATATTGAATTGTATTGAAATTTGGTCGCATTTGCTTGCATATACATATGTATCATTGAACAGGTCATAGCAAGGAGGCTAGAGCCGAAGAATAAAATTTGTTTGCCCGACAAATAGGTACATGTTTACTACATAATTTACTGTTTTGTTTGGGTGATGATGATTTTGTGAGCCTATTGGCTAGCCGCTTGGCTTTTTCTTTTTCTTTTTGAGATCTGAAGGACCGGGGAAGCTATTTGAAATTCCCCGATGCTCCCGGTGCAGGGGAGGTTATGGCGAAATTTTTCGAAAATTTAGGGAGTTAGCCAAATTTTTGAAATTTTGAAAATTCTCAGAAACTAAAGAGTTGGAGAATGAAAGCCCGACCGAACGTAGAGTTGAATTATCAAACCACTTTCGACTTTGTTCCTTTTCGGGGACGAAAAGTTTTAAGTGGGGGAGATTGTAACAACCCGGAAAATCTGGGCCAGTTTAAAATTTTTATTTTGGCAATTATAGCGAATTTTGATTATTTAAAATGAATTATTTTAAATAATATCGACGTGAAATTTATTTTGAATAGAATTCGAACGTATATATTATACGCGTCGTCGTTAGAATATAAATATTTATATATAATTATAAATAGAATTAAAAATTGCGCGGTAGTTCGATAATTCGATTTCAAACTTCAATTGAATGTACCGGGTGCAAAACAATCCGGATTTTTGTGAAACCAAAAACATTAGGATCTAATTGATGATATCTTTCCAACGAAGTTGAGAAACTGAGATTTCACTTTATAAATGATGAGATATGTCCAGTTGAAAATTAGAAATAGTCGCTGTGGAATTTATATATATTTTAATATAATATATAGCCCTTAAAAATAGTCATTTTGCAAACGACCTCGGATTCCGACGAAACCAGTTTTGTTGGGTCCACAGTGTCGAATTATTACTAGATTTGAAATTTCATAATTTTTCGAATCAATACGTGAGCGTGGCAAAGGAAAACGCGTTTGACCAGTTTCAGTTGATTTTAATCGACTGGAAACTGGCCATTTTTCAAACGGTCTCAGAATTCGACGAAACTAGTTTTGTTAGGACCGTATCGTCAATACGAAGCTAGAAAATATTTTTCTGGAATTTTTCTAGTTAGTATGTGACCCCGGTAATTTGAAAAGTACGTTTAAAATTCAATAAAGTGATTTAAATGTAAATTTAACGGAAACTGATTCAAACGATCAAATCAGCTAGCGATACATATCCCATTGTGTTCGGAATGGGGGTAAAATGCTATAGGCGACAGGCGGTGGGCCTCGTTTCGAGGTCGTATGAAAAAGTCAACTTTAGGTTGAATTAATTAATAAAAAAAAAAAAAAAAAACCATTCCTCCTTTCCTTATGCTCTGGCCCCCCCCTATATTTTCGATTCAGAAAAATAAAAATAAAAAAAAAAAGAAGGGGGAAAATGGCGACTGGCGATCTCCACCGCCGCGCCCTACTCCAGCCCGTCGCCCACCTCCGTCCAATCCCTGCCCTCACGAATTCGCACCTCCTTCTCCTCGTCCAACTCGCGAAGACCTCCAACGTGAAGCCGCCCAAACACCCCCAATGAAATCAGACGCGCCACCACCTCATCGCTACACCACCCCATCAGCCGACATCGACGCCCCCTGGAAGCCAGCTCCGACGAAGCCGACGCCCCCCCCAATCTTCGCTTACCGTAAGTTTTTTTTATTTTTATTTTTATTTTTATTTTACTTTGATTTTTTTTGTTATATTTAAAAACTGATTTAGTTTATATTTAAAAACTGATTTAGTTTATATTTAAAAACTGATTTAGTTTATATTTAAAAACTGATTTAGTTTATATTTAAAAACTGATTTAGTTTATAGTAAAAAACTGATTTAGTTTATATTTAAAAACTGATTTAGTTTTATTTAAAAACTGATTTAGTTTATATTTAAAAACTGATTTAGTTTATATTTAAAAACTGATTTAGTTTATAGTAAAAAACTGATTTAGTTTATAGTAAAAAACTGATTTAGTTTATATTTAAAAACTGATTTAGTTTATATTTAAAAACTGATTTAGTTTATATTTAAAAACTGATTTAGTTTATATTTAAAAACTGATTTAGTTTATATTTAAAAACTGATTTAGTTTATATTTAAAAACTGATTTAGTTTATATTTAAAAACTGATTTAGTTTATATTTAAAAACTGATTTAGTTTATAGTAAAAAACTGATTTAGTTTATAGTAAAAAACAGATTTTAGATAATAGTAAAAACTGATTTTTGAAAATAGTAAAAACCTGATTTTTGATAATAAATAAAAATATGATTTTTATATATTAAACGTCGAAATAACAATATGATTTTTATATATTGAATAGCGAAGTAAAAATATGATTTTTATATATTGAACATTGGAATAAAAATATGATTTTTATATATTGAACTTTGAAGTGGAAATTCGATTTTTATATATTGAACTTCGGCATAAAAATATGATTTTTATATATCGAACTTCTAAATAAAAATATGATTTTTATATATTAAACTTCGAAATAACAATATGATTTTTATATATTGAATAGCGAAGTAAAAATATGATTTTTATATATTGAACATTGGAATAAAAATATGATTTTTATATATTGAACTTTGAACTAAAAATTCGATTTTTATATATTGAACTTTGGAATAAAAATATGATTTTTATATATTGAATAGCGAAGTAAAAATTCGATTTTTATATATATAGTGACTACGGGCAATGAAGATGACGAAGAGGCGATAACGAAGAAAATTTCTATCAATGAAGTGCCGTGGAGCTAGGATAGCTATATGTGAGAACTTCTCACTCAAATTCTATTTTTCTAGTTATATATATATGTACTAGGATGCAGACGGTGCTTATTAGAAGCACCCGACACCCGTCCACATACCATGGACTTGTTTGTTTGGATGTTTGGTGATTGATTGAGATATTGGTTTGAATGTGGTTTGTGGTGTGAAAAATCGAATCGATAAATTGGTTAGGATTAGACGTGCGCCGTTATAAGGCGAAGGAGTAAGGCTAGGTTAGACCCTTACTCCAAATTTTGTGGTTTGCAAAATGAAATTGATTTGATTGATGTGTGAATGGCGTGGGCCTTCACTAGACCGGGGATAAGGCTAGGCCTCTTCCCGTTTCTAGTATCGTGCCGTTATGCCGCCGAAATTTTCTAAAATATGTTAGAAAAATAAAATATCATTTTATTGAAGAAATGAACTGAATAGAAATTCATGTGTTGAAATAAAATGTTTTATCGTTAAAATATAATTTTGACGTGAATGTGAATAAATAAATATTCATTTACAAACCGGACGGTTTGTTTATGTACACCTATTTGAAGGACATTGATTGGGTCGATAAATTTTACACATCGCCCAGTTGCACAAATAAAATCTGTGTTTGATTGTTTGAAACCCCACACGGGTGTTGGGATGAAATATGAAGTTCACTCATCCTGATTTATTAAATATGTCGATCGATTGATTGACAGGCTGTTATAAGCGTTGAATATCTATATTTGATGCTTATACAGTGTAGTGCACTTTGGTTGATGGTTGATTATTTATCGTTGATATTATATACATGTGTTGTATGAAAATCCATATAATTAACTTTATATGGTAATTGATTGGGCCTCATTCCAGTTTCGAAATAAAATATTTGAAATAGAATATTTGAGAATAGAAATATTTGAAGAGAAATATTTGAAATAGAATATTTGAAAATAGAAATTTATGAAGCCGTGTTGATTAGATTGATGCCATTTTGACGTGAACGATATTTATATCAATTTTAATCGATTTCAAAGTGAATTGAATTGAAAACGATTTCGAAATGAATTGAATTGAAAACGATTTCGAAATGAATTGAATTGAAAACGATTTCAAAGTGAATTGAATTGAAAACGAATTCAAAGTGAATTGAATTGAAAACGATTTCGAAATGAATTGAATTGAAAACGATTTCAAAGTGAATTGAATTGAAAACGAATTCAAAGTGAATTGAATTGAAAACGATTTCGAAATGAATTGAATTGAAAACGATTTCGAAATGAATTGAATTGAAAACGATTTCGAAATGAATTGAATTGAAAACGAATTCAAAGTGAATTGAATTGAAAACGAATTCAAAGTGAATTGAATTGAAAACGAATTCAAATTGAATTGAAAACGTATTCAAATTGAATTGAAATTTGAATTGAATAGAAATGAATTTTAAAACGAATTTATAGAGAAGAATTCAATTTTGCTTTGAATTGAGATGGAAGTTGAAATAGATTTTGAAACGAATGAAAAACTATTTATATAATTCGTTTTAAATAGAAATCGACGAAATATATATTATATATATTATATATATAATATAATGGCCTGAATAGAACGCGCCGCGCCGCGGCAGTTCGCGAATTTCGACCATTTATTTCAAACGGGCATTACGGGAGATCCGACCGTCGGATTCTCCTAAAACCGGAACCGTTGGGTTCGTATCGAAAAGAGCTTTCTGACGAATATTAGAAATTTGAAATCTAACGGTTGGATTTGGAATTACGTCCAAATCAAATTCGAAAAAGGTCGCTGTAAGTGCAGTTCGATGGCCATTGTTGGAAATCGACTGTACGGGCCTTGATAAAATTATTAAAAATAGTAATAATTTGTGCAAAATCATAAGAAATGATTTGTGAAAGTTTGGGATGAAAAACTCCATATTTGAAAAGATAAAAATAGATTTTTATCGAAATGAACTAGTTTTGAACTAGAATTATAATTCTATTTATTTTTAAATAAATAAATTGAATTTGAAGTGGTTTTGAAAATAACCAAAATTTCCAATGATTGCATTGGAGTGGATTTGAATCGAAATTGTCTTCGGAATATTTCGATGTTGGAATTCGTGATATTACAGGTGTTGTTATGGAAATTTGAAAGATATATATTTGTATCGTTATTTCCAATACGACATTTGTTAGTCGTAGAATTCGATATTGAATATAAGCCGATATATTTTCTATTCAGAGCCTTGTATTGAATATCGAATGTGATTTGGGTTTGTCGTGAATGGTGTCTTCACTAACACTGTTCTTGAACCCAGTTGAGAAAAGATTAAATCTTTTTATTTAGATTTAATGAAGTGTACCAATTAAATGATATTTAATTGGAATTGAATTGATATTGATTTTTGGGTTTATCGTGAACAGTGTTTTAAATAACACTCGTTCTTTAACCCGATAATTAATGGAATGATTTTTGGGTTTATCGTGAACAGTGTTTTTAAATAACACTCGTTCTTTAACCCGATAATTAATGGAATGTGACTTTGGGTTTATCGCGAACCGTGTTTTTAGATGACACTGATTCTTTAACCCAGTTACAGATTAAAACTAAGTAGAGTTTTAATGAATCTTTGATTAGATTGAAATAATCGAAATGGAGTATCACCAGTTTAGCTCCAGGCGATAGTTAAATCTTTAATTAGATTTGAACGTGAAATGGTAATTGAATTTACCGATAACACCGTGGTGTTAGATATGAAGTAAAGCCAGTTTTACTTCATGGGATGAATAGGTTGGGATTGGGAAATTAAAACAAATGATTACTTCGGTAAGGTTCGCTAATCCCGACTAGTTTGAATTGATATTCAAAAGTAGATTAAAGCATAAATTCAAGAATTTATCTTTGATAAAAATTAATGGGAACCTTTCCCTATGAATGTGAAATTTAGAAACTAACTGTCGGTTGGCCAAGTAGAATGGTTTTCTGGATATTGATCTGATGTTGGTTTCGGCCTTCGGGGTTAATATTTGGGAAATTATTCTCTTGATTAATTTACGGTTAGTGACTAATGAATTGGAATGAGGCGTATGTTGTGTTTGTGTAACACTTTTATAATATATACGCGAGTTATTCGGAAAGACCGGGTTTATCCCATTCTGAATAACTGATACGACGATAAGTCGAAGATGAAGACGATGGTCGAAGACCGGAGGTCTTCACGTCGTTTGGGTGATAACTGATGATCTTGATTGGGCTGTACACCCAAGAAGATGGAAACAGTTAGTGATCGTCCAGACGTACTTGGAGATCGATGGATATGCGGGGTACTAGGTGCCTCCGGTTGCGTTCAGACCCAGAACGGACTTGTAAATGGACTGTGTGTCTGACATTGGATTTTAGTCTGTGTGTTTGATTTCTATTAAATATATATCTGTTTGGCGGCGGAGAATTTATTCTCTTGCTTAACGCCCTTCTCTGAGACGTACGAGCTCAGGGGTTATATATTGATGGATATCAAACGCATGGAGTGAATTGCCTGTGTGGCATGCCTAAGTGGCAATTGATCGAGGCTTCTGTTGAAAAGCAAAGTCTTGTGGTGATGATCAAAGCACGGCCTTTGTGGCGTAGCTTTGTGTAACGTTTGCTTCGCGTGTTTCACACCCGGTATGAACCAAAAACGGGAGAGGACGTCAGGGAGGGCATGCGTTTCTTTCTAGCTAGAAGTGGCGTCAGTGGTTTTACACGCCCTGACGAGTTTGACTTATGTGGTTGTTGCTGTTGCGAGGCGCCTCGGTTATATCGGTTTCGGCCGAATGCATTCTGGTCGGCTGACGGACCAGACTTACACCCCATAGGGTGGGGAGACGCATGTTCAGGGTTTAAGTTTAATCCACATCGGTGGACTGGCCCTGAGGATCCAAGGGTCACTCGAGCTCTGATCCTGAGGGGCGGGCTAGAGCGTCTCGAATCGGTTGAGGACTATCTTTTGCCTCGGTTCATAGACGGAAATCCAATTTCCAAATACGTGATCTTGCGGTTTTAGTTGTAATCCTATATATGGCGACATGATATATGGTACCCATGCCGCCTATGATTGATACTTATGATGTGAAGTTGTTTTATACACTATGCACTTATATAGTATCAAATGATTTGTTTTAAACGTATCAAGCATTCTTTGGCTGTTATAAGGGAAAACCCTATCCTCGACTGCGTTGCATTGTGTGATGGGACCTGGGTCTTATAACAGCTTCATTTTTCTTTATTTAGCATTGCGCTGTTTGTTTTATGCACTGGTATTCTTGGGAGGAAACCCGTTCCGTGTTATACGGCGTGGTCCCTTGATTTACCTAATGATTTAAAATAAAGATTAATAACTGTTTTAGTTCTCATACCAGTCTCATGACTGACCTGGAGTTTATTGTTTTAACCTAAACTCTGGGTGCCCCTATTTTGACACGGGCAGCTAGTAGTTTTGGTTTTGCAGATTTATATTCACAGGGTCCTGGTTTACAGCTGGAACGATATCCGGAAAGCTTTGTATCCGTATATCTCCTTCTAGTTGTGTATTGTATCATTTTCCGCTGCTATGTATTTAAATGTAATTTAAATCTCTGATATTTCTGTGTAATATTCATTTATACTCTGTATGTTCTTGTAATCTGATGCATTGTTGTAATATACAATGAAATGTTCTTCTGTATGCATTCTGATTTGTCGTGTTCTCAAGCGATAGGGCGTTTCGAACGGTCTGGGTCGGTTTAGCGACTGGTTCGGACCGAGCGAAATTCCTTGCCGTCACATATTTTCTTGTGTCTAACAAATCGCAAATTTTTTTTTCTCTTTTTTTTTCTTTTTTTTCATAATGATGGGACCTTGTGAACTCATTTCTAGATTGAGTTCAAGTTTGATACTCCAGTTTCTGTCATCATTTCTAGATTAAATTCAAGTTTGGTACTCAAGTTTCTGTCATCATTCAAATTAACTCAAGGATACAACTTGTATAACAAAGACATGAAAATATAACAAAAATGTAAGTAGAGAAAAACTATTTTAATTCCAATCGTTACTTGTTTGTTGTCTTATAAAACATCCCTAGTGTAAATTGAGTAATGTAACAGGTGTGGAGAACATATATACACATGTTGAACTATAAAAGTTATTGAAAAAAAAAGTACTGCATGTGAAGTGAAAAAACACAGATTATAGTCACAATACTAAATGGGCAAGGGGGCATACAATAATATGACAAAAAAAAATATTTGAGGTAATAAACTATAGGCCAAAATGATATGTAGTGATATGAATAAAGATGTATATGCTCGTAGCTGACAAATAAAATGTAATGGACTCAAGAGGACTTTGGCTGCATCAAAGATGTGTAACAATACATTACAAAGAATATATTAAAAATCCTTTCGCACTACCAAGAAGAATCAAATTTACAATATACTTAAATTGGTTCAACATTCAAAATACAATAAGACATCATATTAATTTTCATCAACTACATCTACAAAAGAAGACACGACTACATGATAACAGGCTAGGATACTACTAACTCATCAAATTGATCACTCAACCCAGACATGATTGAAGAAAAACAATATTTATTACTTGAATCCATTTGTGAAATCAGAGCCATTTCTTCTTCTATTTTTCATTCTTCATTCTCTTATCATAGTGAGATTTTCATCATTTTGAACTTTCATTATTATGGGAAAGAAATTAACCTAGGAGCGTGTGTTAGTTCAACGACTATTGTAAGAAATCATGACCAAAAACTTGGTGACCTAAGTATCTCATACAATTAATAAAGAGCAAAAAGAAGCTATTGACTTTTCTAAAATAGCTATGACCAAGTGACGTTTGAGCTAGTTAACAACTCTTACATGAGATTGAAGAACATACCTGCTAAATTATCCCCACTCGTATTTTTCTTCACACATTTAATAACGCATGTAAAGGGCAAATGCATATTTTAACAAAAAGTTGAATAATGAATTATTACTTCTGTATAAACATAGCCCTGGATAAGGTAGCTTTGGTCATGCTGAGGCCTAATTACTACATGTCTGCAGTGATAATCTTCTCTGTGAACTTGCTATACTCAGTTTAATCCTACAAGGAACAAATATTGTTCAACTTTATGTGACAGGACCCGAACTTCCCCGATCTCCAAAGAGAAGAGAAAGAACGGATTGTCTGAGAACAAGACGAATTAGAACACAAACAGAAGAACATTTCATTGCTTATTACAACAATTCCATCAGAATACAAGAATATACAGAGTATGAATAAATATTACACATCACAAAAATATCGGAGATTTAAATTACATTACATAGCAGCGGAAAATAGTACAAAACACAACTGAAAGAGATATACGGATACAGAGCTTTCCGAATATCATTACAGCTGTAAACCAGGATCTTGTGAATATAAATCTGCAAAACCAAAACTACTAGCTGCCCGTGTGGAAAATAGGGGCACCCAGAGTTTAGGTTAAAACAATAAACTCCAGGTCAGTCATGTGACTGGTGTGAGAACTAATACAGCTATTAATTTGATTTCAAAGTTAGGTAAATCAAGGGACCACGGCGTATAATACGAAATGGGTTTACCCCCAAGAATACTAGTGCATAAAACAAACAGCGCAATGCTAAATAAAGAACAACGAAGCTATTATAAGACCAAGGTCCCATCACACAATGCAACACAAGCCGAAGGATAAGGTTTTACCTTATAATAGCCAAATAATGCTTGATATGCGAAATTTAATCTTTTATTATTACTATAAGTGAAGAAATCAACTTCAAATATAAATGTATCAATCATAGGCGGCATGAGCGCCCCATCCCACTATGTCGCCATATATAGGATTACAACTAAAACCGAAATGTTGTATTGGAAATTGGATTTCCGTCATGAGGCAAGGAGCAAGCTCCTCACCGACTTCGAGACACTCTAGCAAATGCCTCAGGATTCCCCGTAGAGAACCCTTTGAATCGGCTGCGCCGGTCCACACTTACGTTAGTGGATTGGCAATTCCTGAACACACGTTTCTCGGTCCTATCGGACCTATCCATCGGCTCCGAAGAGACCGATATATCCGAGGCGCCTCGCGTTCCAACATCCACAAAGGTATAATAATCAACGATGTCAAGGCCGGTAAAACGCTGACACCACCCATAGCTAGAAAGAAACGTCGTGTTCTCCCAACGGTCGTTATCCCGTTTTTAACTCAAACCGAGGTGTGAGGCTCGCGAATTAACGCAATACACAAAGCTACGCTATATTAAATCCGTGCTTTGATCATCAACCACAAGGCTCTGCTTTTCAATAAAATCCTTGATCACTGCATCTCAGCATGCCACACAGGCAGTTTACGCCATGTGACTGATGTCTATCGATATACAACCTCTGATCCCGTACTTCTCAGAGAAGGGTGAAGTAAGGGAAGAAATTCCCCTTCACCAGGCTCATGTATATTTAATAGAATTGAATCAACATAGAATAAAATCCAATGTCAGGCACATAATCCATTTACAAGTTCGTTTCTGGGTCTGAATGAAACCGTAGGTATCATATTCCTCTCCCGTATGTCTAATTCAGGAGAGAGGCCCTCGCATATCCGTCGATCTCCAAGTACGTCTGGACAATCACCACTTATTACCTTGTCTTGGGTGTACAACCCAATCAAGACATCAGTAATCATCCAAACGATGTGAAGACCTCTGGTCTTCAACCATCGTCTTCATCGTCGACTTATCGGTGAATTAGTTATTCAGAATGGGTATAAACCCGGCCTTTCCGAATAACTTGCGTATATAATAAACAAGTGCTATAAAAACACAACATACGCCTCATTCCAATTCTGAATATTCTTTTATTTAGATATTCACTTCTTTAGGGATTTGTTCCCATTAATTTTATCAAAGATAAATTCTTTAAAATTTATTTTTTAATCTTCATTTGGATATCACTTCAAAAAAATTAAGGTTTTCCAAACTAGTTGGGATTAGCGAACCATATCGAAGTAATCATTTATTTTATTTCCCAATCCTAACCTATTCAACCCATGGAGCAAAACTGGTATTACCCCATAACTAACACCATGGTGTTATCGGTAATTATTAATTAACATTTCATGTTCGAATATAATTAAAGATTTAACTATCGCTAGGAGTAAAACTGGTGATACTTCATTCTCGATCATTTCCCAAATTTGATAATTTAAATTATCAATTCACCTTTCAATCTAATTAAAGATTCATTAAAACCCCACTTAGTTTTAATCTTCACAAAAATTAATATTATTGATTATTTAACTTTGGAAAATCAAACATGTCATGTCGACAATCTGCACCGCACTATTGATTTATGCCGATATATAACCTCTGAGCTTGTACGTCTCAAAGAAGGGCATTAAGCAAGAGAATAAATTCTCCGCCGCCAAGCAGATATATATTTAGCAGAGATCAACCATACAGTTTGAAATACGATGACGGACATGCAATCCTGCCTTTAACTGGGTTAAAGAACTAATGTCATTTAAAACACAGTTCACGATAAACCAAAATCACATTCCATTAATTATGGAATCTTCACGGAAAAACAAACCAATATATAATCGATACCAATTTCCTTATCTGACTAATAATATACATGGAATAACGGCAAAGCCTTTTAAATTCCATATGTATTAATTGTCTTCCTCCACAAAACTTCACTTCGATTATTATCAAATCAAATTCCATTCAATTCCAATTTAATATATTAAATTGGAAAACTTTACTTTGGAAAATTTCCGTTAAATCTTAATAAAAGATTTATAAGTTCCAAATCACATTTCACTGTAAATCGGGTTATAGAATGAATGTCAATAAAAACACAGTTCACAATAAACCCAGTTCACATCCCATTTATTAGTCAGGTTAAAGGACAAATGTTATTTAAAACACGGTTTACGATAAACCCAAAAATAAATTTCAATTCAATTCCAATTAAAAATTAATTAATTGGTATACTTCATTAAATCTAAATAAAAAGATTTAATCTTTTCTCAACTGGGTTTAAGAACAGTGTTAATGAAGACACCATTCACGACAAACCCAAATCCCATTTGATATTAAATGCAAGGCTCTGAATAGAAAATATATCAACTTATATTCAATATCAAATCCTGAAACTAACAAATATCGTATTGGAATAATGATATATATATATATATATATCTTCCAAATTCCTCCACAATATCCGTATAATCATGAAATCCAATATCGAAATATTCCGAAGATAATTTCAATTCAAATCCATTCCAATTCATATATTGGAAATTTCGGTTATTTTTAAAACCATTTCAAATCCAATTTATTTATTTTAAAAATATTGGATTTATTATTCTAGTTCACAACTAGTTCATTTCGATAAAAATATATTTTTATCATTTCAAATATGGAATTTTTCATCCCAATTTTTCCAAATCATTTATTATGATTTTACACTAATTATTGATATTTTTAATAACTTTATCAAGGCCCATACAGTCAATTTCCATAAACGGCCATCGAACTGCACTTACAACGACCTTTTCCAAATTTGATTTGGACATGATTCCAAATTCAACTGTTACATATCTAATTTATCACATTCGTTAGAAAGCTCTTTTCGATACGAACCCAACGGTTCTAGTTTTAGGAGAATCCGACGGTTGGATCTCCCGTAATGTTCGTTCGAAGTCAATGGTTGAAATTCGCGAACTGCCGTGGCGTGGCACGTTATATTCAGGCCATTATATATATATATTATATATATATATATATTATATATATTTCGTTGATTTCCTTTTAAAATGTATTTTATAAATTGTTTTAAATTCGTTTTCAAAACGATATCAACTTCATATTCAATTTCTAATCAAAATTGAATATTCCATATCATCGATATATAAATGATAGTATTTTCAAAACATTATATTTTGAAATCAATTCCTTTTTGATATTCATTATAAAAATGAATAAAATCTTTATAAATATCGTTCACGTCAAAATGGCGTTAATTTAATCGACACAGCTTTATATATTGAAATATATTCGTGTCCATCCCAAATCGGACATTAAAACCATATTTTGATATTTTACTGAATATTATTTGAATTATTCATTGTTTTAAAATAATCGTTATTTTAAAATATTCGTTCGTTTTGAATTAGAATCAGACACAGTCAATTACCATATAATTTGATTTATATGGATTTCGTACACACATGTATACAACAACCGTCAAACACAATCAACCATCATCCAAAGTGCATTCTACACTGCATAAGCATCAAAAACAAGTATTCAACGCTTACACAGCTTGTCAATCAATCGATCGACATACAGCTAATTATTGGGGCTAGTGTATGTCATATATCATCCCAATACTCGTGTAGGGTTTTAAGACAACAAACACAAATTTATTTGTGCTGTTGGGCGATGTGTAAAATTTATCATCCTAATCAATATCAGACAAATGTGAGTACACAAATAAATCGTCCGATTTGCTTATAAATATTTATTTCATTCATAGACACGTTAAAAATTATATTTTTAACTATATAATATTTTATTCCATTCCACATCACACAATCAATTTTCACAACAAAATCTAACAAACAAACAAGTCGTCCATGGTCTGTGGACGATGGGTGTCGGGTGCTGCTAAGCACTATCTGCATCCTAGTATATATTTTAATTAGAAAGTAAAATAAAACAAAAGTGAGAAGTTCTCACTGTGGGTTCCATTCCTCCATTCTTTCTTTCTGAACTGTTTGGATTTGTTCGAAATTCCAACGCATTCTCTTCGCGATGTTCATATACAAAAATTATATTTTTATCGCTTCATTCCAATAAATAAAAATCATATTTTTATTTCTACTTCATATATATATATATATATATTTATTTACAACGCTTCTTTCTATATAAAAATTATATTTTATATTTCTACTTCTTATATAAAGATCGAATTTTTATTTCTCTACAACATATATAAAAATCCCGCCTTTCTATATATAAAAATATCGACTTTCTATAGTTAAAAATATCGCCTTTTTATATATAAAAATATCGAACTTTCTATATATAAAAATATCATCTTTCTATATATAAAAATACCGCCTTTCTATATATAAAAATATCGAACTTTTCACTTATAAAAATATAATCTTTACTATGATAAAAATATAATCTTTACTATGGTAAAAATATAATCTTTACTATGATAAAAATATAATATTTACTATTTGCTAAAATTATATTTTTATTTTCTATTTAATATAAAAATCATATTCTTATTATTCCTATAATATAAAAATCAAATTTTTATTATTCCTATAATATAAAAATCTAAGCTTTCTACTAAAATAAAAATCAAACCTTTTTATAATATATATACATATAAACCGTCCAATGTTATTCATAATAAAAATCGAATTTTTATTTTCAGATTTCCCATATAAAACTCGCATTTTTATTTTTAGATTAAATAAAAATAAAATAAAATGAAGAAAAGCTCACCGGCGTATGAGGTCGAAGGAGGGGGGCTGCTGCGCTGGAGGTGGTCGGGGGAGGCGCGTGCGATGGCGTCGACGCGTTTCAGGTGGTGGCGGTTTTGGGGATTAGGGCATGGGGGTTACGAGTCTCGAAATCATTAGAGGAGAGGAAGAAGAGAGGCGGTTGACGTAAGCGGAGGCGGCGCTGACTCCGCGGTGGCCTAAGGCGGGCGGGATCGACGGGTTTCCTCTGTCGCCTTTTTTTATTTCTTTTTGAAACTGATCGGGGAAAGAGAAAGAAGGAGGGGGGTTATGTAATTTTATATTATTTTATTATTATTATTTTCAAAAATGTTGACTTTCCATTCTACCTCCAAACGAGACCCACCAATTGTCATCCCTAGCTAATTACCCCCATTCTGAACATAATGGGATATGTCCCGTAAGCTGATTCGACTGTTATGATCAGTTTTCGTTGAATTTGAAATATAAATCATTATATTGAATTTTAAATGTACATTTCAATTTACTGGGGTCACATATGGACTCTAAAAACTCCAGAAAAATATTTTCTAGCTTCGTATTGATGATACGGTTCTAACCAAAACTAATTTCATCTAATTTGGATATCGTTTGAAAAATGGCCATTTTCTGGTCGATCCAAGTTGACTAAAACTGTCAAACACGTTTTCCTGTGCCACGCTCACGTATTGGCCCCAAAAATTATGAATTTTGGAATCTAGAAATAACTTGACATTCGGGATCCAGCAAAAGTGGTTTCGTCAAAAACGGAGGTCGTTTGCAAAATGGCTATTTTTAAGGGCTAAAATTACATAGCGACTATTCTGAATTTTCAAATGGGCATAACTTTTTATTTCTGTTATGAAATTTCAATTTTTCTGATTCGTTGGAAAGATATTCTCAAATAGATTCTAATATTTTTGGTTTCTCTAAAATCCAGTTTATTTTGAATCCTGTACATTCATTTTAAAATTTGAAATTTGAAATCGAATTTTGAAACTACCGCGCCATTTCTAATTCCTTTTATAATTAAAAATAAATATTTATATTCTAACGTCGATTCCAACAAATATATACATTCTAATTCTATTCAAAATAAATTTCTTTTCGTTATTTTTTAAAATAAACCATTTTAAATATTCAAAACTCACTAAAATTGCCGAAATAAATTTTTTAAATTGGTTCGGATTTTCCGGGTTGTTAGAATCTCCCCCACTTAAAATCTTTTTGTCCCCGAAAAGGAACGGAGTTGAAAGTTTTTTTACTAATCAACTCAACTTTCATTATTTTCATTATGGCTTAAGTTCTTCAACTTTTCAGTTTCTAAGAACTTTCCAATTTTTCAAAGATTTGGCTAACACCTTAAATTTTCGAAAAATTTCGCCATAACCTCCCCTGTACGGGAGCACCGGGAAAATCCCCAAACCGCAACATAGCCCTCTCATCTCAAAAAGAAAAATAAAAGGCCAAGAAGATTGCCAATCGGCTCATAAAATCATCCAAAACCCAAGAAATTAGTAAGCATGTACCTATTTGTCGGGCATACAATTTTATTCCTCTTCTCTAGCCTCCTTGCTATGACCTGTTCACACATATATATGTACATGCATGTATTTCCAAACATTTTTCAATACAGTTCAATATTTGGTGCAATTTGGCCTAAATTTACCTTTCTTTCATATGTTGGTTTAAATAAATAATCACACAACACAGTCATCAATCAATTAATTAATTATCGTTTCAAACACATGACTTTACTATATATACAGAAAATCATGTTTTTGATGCCAATTCACAACAATAAGCCTTATCGAGTTTTGGTTCTCACACCAGTCAATTGGAAATATATAGAAATCCCACTTTCGAAACCCGAACATAAATATTAGTGATGGAGCTCCATCATCAAAATCATCTCGGAGCGACTAGAGTGTGATTCTATATCTATCCAGTACCTTAAAACTTCGAATATACGTTTGCAAGGCGTATATGCAAAATCTTTATATATTGGATTGTCCAAATTCAATACAAATAAATATTCAAATACGTATGAAATAGTTTAAATTTTCAAAACAAAGTTTGTTTTCCTTTTAAAAATAATACTCTTTCGACTCGTTCTAGGATACTACTGATCTCATCTCTAACGAGTCATTCTCATTGGATATTACTAATCCAATCTCTGATGAATTCTTTCATTCAGTTCTAATGTGTCTTGTTCTCGAGCTCTGTAAACCAAAGCTCTGATACCAAGCTGACAGGACCCGAACTTCCTCGAACTCCGAAGAGAAGAGAAAGAACGGATTGTCTGAGAACAAGACGAATCAGAACACAAATAGAAGAACATTTCATTGCTTATTACAACAATTCCATCAGAATACAAGAATATACAGAGTACGAATAAATATTATACATCAAAAAAATATCAGAGATTTAAATTACATTACATAGCAGCGGAAAATAGTACAAAACACAACTGAAAGAGATATATGGATACAGAGCTTTCCGAATATCATTCCAGCTGCAAGCCAGGATCCTGTGAATATAAATCTGCAAAACCAAAACTACTAGGTGCCCGTATGGAAAATAGGGGCACCCAGAGTTTAGGTTAAAACAATAAACTGCAGGTCATTCATGTGACTGGTGTGAGAACTAAAACAGTTATTAATTTGATTTTAAATTTAGGTAAATCAAGGGACCACGCCGTATAACACGGAACGGGTTTACCCCAAGAATACTAGTGCATAAAACAAACAGCGCAATGCTAAATAAAGAACAATGAAGCTATTATAAGACCCAGGTCCCATCACACAATGCAACATAAGCCGGAGGATAGGGTTTTATCTTATAATAGCCAAATAATGCTTGATATGCGAAATTTAATCTTTTATAATTAGTGAAGAAATCAACTTCAAATATAAATGTATCAATCATAGGCGGCATGAGCGCCCTATCCCACTATGTCGCCATATATAGGATTACAACTAAAACAGAAATGTCGTATTGGAAATTGAATTTCCCTCATGAGTGTAGGCAAGGGGAAAGCTCCTCACCGGCTTCGAGGCACTCTAGAAAATGCCTCAGGATTCCCCGCAGAGAACCCTTGGAATCGGCTGGGCCGGTCCACACTTATGTTAGTGGATTGGCAATTCTTGAACACACGTTTCTCGGTCCTATCGGACCTATCCATCGGCTCCGAAGAGACCGATATATCCAAGGCGCCTCACATCCAACATCCACAAAGGTATAATATATGTCAGGGCTAGTAAAATGCTGAAACCACCCATAGCTAGAAAGAAACGTCGTGTTCTCCCAGCGGTCCTTATCCCGTTTTTAACTCATATCGCGGTGTGAGGCTCGCAAATTAACACAATACACAAAGCTACGCTGTATTAAAGCCGTGTTTTGATCATCAACCACAAGACTCTGCTTTACAACAAAAGCCTTGATCACTGCATCTCAGCATGCCACACAGGCAGTTTACGCCATGCGACTGATGTCCATCGACATACAACCTCTGATCCCGTACGTCTCAGAGAAGGTTGAAGTAAGGGAATAAATTCCCCTTCACCAGGCAGATGTATATTTAATAGAAATCAATCAACACAAAATAAAATCCAATGTAAGACATAAAATCCATTTACAAGTTCGTTCTGGGCCCGAACGAAACCGAAGATACCTTATTCCTCTCCCGTATGTCCAATACACGAGAGAGGCCCTCGCATATCCATCGATCTCCAAGTACGTCTGGACGATCACCACTTATTACCTCGTCTTAGGTGTATAGCCCAATCAAGACATCAATAATCATTCAAACGATGTGAAGACCTCCGGTCTTCGACCATCGTCTTCATCATCGACTTATCATCAAATCAGTTATTCAGAATGGGTACAAACCCGGACTTTTCGAATAACTCGCGTATATAATAAACAAGTGCTATAAAAACACAACATACGCCTCATTCCAATTTTGAATATTCTTTCATTTATATATTCACATCTTTAGGGATTTGTTCCCATTAATTTTATCAAAGATAAATTCTTTAAAATTTATTCTTTAATCTTCCTTTGGATATCACTTCAAACCAAATTAAGGTTTCCCAAACTAGTCGGGATTAGCGAACCACATCGAAGTAATCATTTATTTTATTTCCCAATCCCAACCTATTCATCCCTTGGAGCAAAACTGGTATTATCCCATAACTAATACCATGGTTTTATCGGTAAATATTAATTACAATTTCACGTTCAAATCTAATTAAATATTTAACTATCGCTTGGAGCAAAACTGGTGATACTCCATTCTCGATCATTTCCCAAATTTGATAATTTAAATTATCAATTCACCTTTCAATCTAATTAAAGATTCATTAAAACCCCACTTAGTTCTAATCTTCCTAAAAATTAATATTAGTGATTATTTAACTTTGGAAAATCAAACATGTCGCATCGAAAATCTACACTACACTATTGATTTCTGCCAGTATATAACGTCTGAGCTCATACGTATCAGAGAAGGGCGTTAAGCAAGAGAATAGATTCTCCATCGCCAAACAAATATATATTTAGCAGGGATCAACCATACATTTCGAAATACAATGACAGACATGTAATCCTGCCTTTAACTGGGTTAAATAACTAATGTCATTTAAAACATAGTTCACGATAAACCCAAATCACATTCCATTAATTATGGAATCTTCACGGAAAAACAAATCAATATATAATCGATACCCATTTCCGTATCCGACTAATAATATAAATGGAATAACGGAAAAGCCTTTTAAATTCCATATGTATTAACAGTCTTCCTCCACAGAAGTTCACTTCGATTATTATCAAATCCAATTCCATTCAATTCCAATTTAATATATTAAATTGGAAAACTTTACTTCGGAAAATTTCCGTTAAATCTTAATAAAAGATTTATAAGTTCCAAATCACATTTGACTGTAAATCGGGTTAAAGAACGAATGTCATTAAAAACACAAGTTCACAATAAACCCAATTCACATCCCATTTATTAGTCGGGTTAAAGAACAAATGTTATTTAAAACACCGTTCACGATAAACCCACATATCAATTTCAATTCAATTCCAATTAAAAATCATTTAATTGGTATACTTCATTAAATCTAAATAAAAATATTTAATCTTTTCTCAACTGGGTTTAAGAACAGTGTTGATGAAGACACCATTCACGACAAACCCAAATCCCATTTTATATTAAATACAAGGCTCTGAATAGAAAATATATCGGCTTATATTCAATTTCAAATCCTGAAACTAACAAATATTGTATTGGAATAACTATATATATATATCTTCCAAATTCCTCCACAATATCCGTATAATCACGAAATCCAATGTCGAAATATTCCAAAGATAATTTCGATTCAAATCCATTCCAATTCATATATTGGAAATTCCGGTTATTTTTAAAACCATTTCAAATACAATTTATTTATTTTAAAATTATTGGATTTATTATTCTAGTTCACAACTAGTTCATTTCAATAAAAATATATTTTTATCTTTTCAAATATGGAATTTTTCATCCCAATTCTTTCCAAATGATTTATTATGAGTTTACACTAATTTTTCGTATTTTTAATAATTTTATCAAGGCCCGTACAGTCGATTTCCATGAACGGCCATCGAACTGCACTTACAGTGACTTTTCCAAATTTGATTTAATCATGATTCCAAATCCAACTGTTAGATTTCTAATTTCTCATATTCTTTAGAAAGATCTTTTCGATACGAACCCAATGGTTCCGGTTTTAGTAGAATCCGACAGTCGGATCTCCCGTAATGTCCGTTCGAAGTCAATGGTCGAAATTCGCAAACTGCCGCGATGCGGTGCGTTCTATTCAGGCTATTATATATATAAAATATATATTTCGTTGATTTCCTTTTAGAACGTATTTTATAAATCGTTTTAAATTCATTTTCAGAACGATTTCAACTTCATATTCAATTTCTAATCAAAATTGAATATTCCATATCATCGATATATAAATGATAGGATTTTCAAAACATTATATTTTGAAATCAATTCTTTTTCGATATTCATTATAAAAATGAATAAAATCTATATAAATATCGTTCACGTCAAAATGGCGTTAATCTAATCGACATGGCTTTATATATTGAAATATATTCGTGTCCATCCCAATACCCGTGTGGGGTTTTCAAACAACAAACCCAGATTTATTTGTGCAGTTGGGCGATGTGTAAAATTTATCGTCCCAATCAATATCAAACAAATATGTGTACACAAAAAAAATTGTCCGATTTGTTTATAAATATCTATTACATTCATAGACATGTTAAAAATTATATTTTTAACTATAAAATATTTTTTTCCATTCCACATCACACAATCAATTTTCACAACAAAATCTAACAAACAAACAAGTCGTCCATGGTCTGTGGACGACGGGTGTCGGGTGCTCCTAAGCACCGTCTGCATCCTAGTATATATATTTTAACTAGAAAATAAAATAAAATAAAAGTGAGAAGTTCTCACCGAGGGTTCCAGTCCTCCATTCTTTCTTTCTGAACTGTTTGGATTTGTTCGAAATTCCAATGCATTCTCTTCACGCTGTTCATATATAAAAATCATATTTTTATCACTTCATTCTAATAAATAAAAATCATATTTTTATTTCTACTTCATTTTTTTTACAACTAAAATGAATAACTTTAAACTAATAATGTATCTTTATGAACTAATAACATGTGCATGTATGGTTTGGTTGCTTAGTAAAGAAATAAATAAATTTGCAAAGAAAATAAAAGTTAAGAGCTACATGAATTTATTATCAATAATGCATTATATGTACAAATGCTACAAAATTGAAAATAAGATGGTTAACCATCAGAGATTTTTGTCGTAATGGTTTGGTTCGGTTTTATAACTAAATTGGTTTGAATTCGGTTCGTAAAATAAAATAAAATAATAGTGATCGTTTTAACCAAACTTTTAATTTATTATCTAATTTTATGATATTGTATTACTTTAAATAATTAGATTAGTTATATAATACAAAGGCATTTGTTGCAATAGATCAACTCTTATCATAAAAATAAAATTTACTATATAATTTCTCCATACATGAATTTATGTTTTACTTTGAGTGAATCCATCATTTGAATAATAATACATCCTTCAAATTCGATTAAATCGATTACCGATCGAATTAACCGAAATTAATTTGGTTCGGTTTGGAAGATTTTCGGTTCCAATTCGATTTTAGTTTTTTACCTTCAAACCAACCAAACTGACTGAACGCTCACCCCTAGTTATAGGGATTTATAACTATCAACAACCATTATGACAACGGTTGGTGGTAATAACGACGGTTACCACAACCAAGACACACCTACTCACAACAGATTTAAAACATTTGCTATACATTTATCATTTTGTATGCATACATATTTCACATTTATAGGTACTCATACTTGCAATCAAAAGTTAAACCTAATTTGCTGATATTTTTATGGAAACCATACGCAACATGTCCTAAATTAACAAAAACAAACCAGACAACCAACAAATAAATAATCTTCAAACAATTCAAATCAACACAATTTCGTATGTTTTCCTAACCTTCGTTCATATCATAAATGAAAATCGAAAGACTTTTTCAACCTTGAACAAAGAATATATTGGACATTCATATGAAATAATAAACCCCTAATTTTTATATAAAAGAGTTGTATAAACGGCATGACACGTTTCAATATAGTAAAAATGCGAAGATGGTCTTATAATAATTTACGATAATAATAAGTGATGTGTGTGCATTCCTACTGAGATAAAAATAACGAATACAGGGATATTGCCATTTATAACCACAGATTCAAATAGTTGCATGAAATGCTGTTATTAAATGCTAAACAAATTTAAAAAGGTTTGGGGATATGAAAAAGAAATTCATACATGCTTTCTTTTGAGAAACTAATAATGGACATTGTTTATTATAAGACAGGGCAGTTGTAAGCTGTTTTTTTTATCAAATTGAAAATAAAATATCAAATATGCATATGGCTTTTTTTTGTCACACAAATTTGACATTACATGGTGCGTATATCGAATTTTTGGCTCCGACGTAGATTTCATCTAAGTTGAGAGATGAAATATTTCAAGTAACCTAGCTAGTATTTCGTTTATAACTACAATGCGAAGTATTTGGAATGGAAATAAATATAGGGAAGTTGAATGACTTGGAACTAAACAAGCTATCTATGCATATCAGCAAGTTAACAATAATAAACATAAAAAAGTCTGATTGACAGCCTAGCTAGTATTTCGTTTATAACTATAATGCGAAGTATTTTGAATGGAAAAGTATATAGGGAAGTTGAATGACTTAGAACTAAACAAGCTATTTACGCATATCAGCAGGTCAACAATAATAAACGTAAAAAAAAGGTCTGATTAATAGATATAACATCAACAACTTGAGCAATATTACAATCGACATCACACCATAGACACTTTGTATTATGTTATACATTTCATTTGTTCAAGTAATAAGACTGGCAGGATTTTGTTTCTAAAAAAATTGCCTATAGATTAATCGTTAGCATCTGAAGGCTCTCTGATGACAGTTCAACTATTTGACATAGCAAAATGTTACTGTTAAAGCTAAAAAAGAAAAAACAGCCAAAAATACAAGTCCAACTTGCTTGTATTATATGTTTTACTGGGGGGAATAACATTGTATTATTAGTTTAAGAAAGAGTAAACTACCAGCAATACAAGTTATCATATGAACAGAAAAGAGTATACACCACAAGAGTCATCGAGCTTTTTGTAGGCAAGGTGTTCATACCATTATTAGAGCAAATCGATATTCTGATATATCAGCTGATTTAATTTCATTTATTTTTGAAAAAAAAAGCCTATATGATTCTCAACTCATCATCAATTGACATAAGCCTTTGTTTTGCTATCTGATTCCTTTCCTCAAGAGATCGACCTTGCTCATCAACTAATCGAATTCCCTCTTAAAAAAATGGAACTCTAGTTTCGAAAATCTAACTTCACTTCAAAATCTCGACGGCACGCGGTTGCTTTTGAATCTTGATAGCTCACTTCTAACAATGCCGCTACACACTCCACTCTCTACAAGCATGTTAATTAGGATTTTTTTCTATTTTGATGAAATTCATTTGTCATGAAGTTATGTTTTACTTGTAGTAAAGTTTGGTTGGTTGTCATTTTCAATGATTATATATTTTTGCCTATAAGTGGACTTCATTAAATCCTTTGTATAGACCGAAGATCATTTTTGCAGTATGCATCTGTAACTTCCTACCCTGTGTTTTATATAGTACATGTATAGCTTTTTACCAATAATATAAGAAGTAACAAAATGAACACCATCTGATTTTAACATTTTTATGATAGATTTGTTTATAATGGACTATGAATTAGACACTGCCTTTTCTGCACTTTATTTAGTAATTTGGTAAATACTAAATAAATTGACTATATTTTTGTCATAAATTATGTTGATATGTAATTGTTCCACTTACAAATCAAGTTTATTTTTCTATATATTTTAGTAAATGTAAATATTATTGTGTGATCAAATTAATTTTTAACATAAAATATGCTATGATATCGTCCAGAGATGAACTTTAGTGCTAGAGATGTAAAGCCGATATTGGTGATTGAGATGCACTCATCTCGTCTGAGATCTCCCCCGCTACAATATCGACTCGCTAAAATCTACAAGACGAGATCTGATGATATCCAAGATTTATAACCTTGACCATAACAAAACTTCATTGTTAATCAAAATAAAATGGAAATAGGTATAACGTTATATAATTACTTCTAGAAACAATAAGTACAAATGCATTTGTTACTCAAAGTATTTTATAATTAAAGAACTTCAAAATAAATAAAAGTATGTCAATTTCCATTGAAAATGAAATCAAGTTCTTTGCATGTCAGATGGATATCCTTATCACTATGATATGATATGATGACTTTATTGTTCGATGCCTATACATAAATCACTAATCATATTGTGAAAGCATTTCCATAAGAAGGCCTCCATCTTGATAGGATCATTAACAAAAAGATCATAACCAAAGATCAAATCTCGATAGAAACATTAACGAAAGTCCATAGCCAATGATTGATTCTTAGGTTATTTGCATGATATTTGGAAATACATACATATATCTACAAGCTACAACTTCATTGTTACTTAAACTAGCAAGCATTTTACAGATTGAGGAAATATAAGAAACATGTTCGCATAGCGATTGCGAAAAACTAGTTGAGAAAATGGAATTTAATATTTCTAGTTATCTGACTCTTATCTCCATCTAAATTTATGTCTTTATTATTTTTATTTGCATCTGCAAATTGGCATGTCATAACATTTATAAACTATGATGATCAAGTTATTTCTTTACCAATATATTGTTTTCTAACCTACATATGGTCATGTTCGAATAAATTAATTTCTTATCTCATGAATTTTGTATTTTATGCATCATCAAGTTATATAAAGCATCTTAGCATGGATAGCATATCAATTTATTGTATACTGGTATGAATTTTTACACTGATTAAAGTAAAACTAGTTTTCATAGCATAACATTTTCTATATGCAAAAAATTCATAGTTAACTGATAATGATCATAGGACCACTAAACATGATTAAGGCACATTTCGAGAATTGAATATGTATTAGTTCAAACACAAAATTGCCTTTTATAAAGAAACTAAAAAAGATAATTTTGTATAATTAAGATTTAGGTTAGTTGTTTTGCTTCAACATCATGAGCATCACTGTCGTTGTAGTATAGTGGTGAGTATTCTTGCCTGTCACGCGGGTGACCCGAGTTCGATCCCCGGCAACGGCGTTTCTATTTACCCTTTTGTCAACAAAGTGTTTGCCTTTTTTTTGAAAAAGTATCAACTAAAGTTCGCCTTCTGAAATTTTAGCTTTTTAGTCGTTTTCATAAGCTTCTTTGTGACCAAGTTAACAAACATCTGCAATTAGCTTACCACTCTACAATCATTATCGCATACTTGAATTCAACAATCCAGCCCATTATTGAATGTTTATCCAGGGAAATTTTACCAATATTGATTTTAGTGGTGAGTATTCCCGCCTGTCAATATTCACCTACTTATCTCAGCATTTCTATTTTCCCCTTTGTCAACAAAGTATCTGCCTTTTTTTGAAAAAGTATCAACTAAAGTTCGCCTTTCGAAATTTTAGCTTTTTAGTCGTTTTCATAAACTTCTTTGTCACCACGTAACAAACATCTGCAATTAGCTTACCTCTCTGCATACGTTATCGCATACTTGAATTCAACATCCAGTCCATTATTGAATGTTTATTCAGGGAAGTTTTACCAATATTGATTTTAGTGGTAAGTATTTCCGCCTGTTAATAATCACCTGCTTATCTCTAGCCATGCACGTGTGCTCACGCTCCAATACAATTTAACTAATTATAATTTCTTATCAATTAACCTTTACTACTTAATAATTATCTACACAGATGAAATTATGCTGATAATTTAAACTCTTTGAATACGACAGTCTCATTACTGGGTACACAAAATACGTAAACACAGATTGATTTCCATGCACAGAAATTGTTGTAGTGCGTATACGTCAACGTTATTTTGTACAATCAACAAAACTTTCAAACATCATTTGTAACACACACACCCAATTGTGCATGTGTAATTCATATGTTACAGTACTCGTATATACACACACATATATGAGCGTAACGGTACGCATTTCGTGCATAATTACAGCACACGCTTCGACTGTGAAACCTTTCTACAAAATGTATATTGTTAGTTAATAACTTATTTGATAGATCTAGTTTTTAAGTAATATTAAGATTGGATATTAGAAATTGTAAATGAACGTTTTTATTTGAAAAAAGACTTTTTTGTTAGATCCTATTTTCAGATGATATTAGAATTTAAAAATATTTGTAGATAGATAGTTTATGCGTTAAATTTTTTAATCCAAACTTGTTTATTTATTAGATTTTATTCTTAAGTGGTATTAAATTTGGTGATATTTGTAAAAGAAAGTTTTGAGTTTGGAAGAAAAGTTGCTAGATCCTAACATTTAAGCGACACTAAGATTTGGTTATGTTTATAGACTCTTATTTATTATACGTTAAAATGATATTTTGATTTAGTCATATCTAGCAAGGACAATCTTGAATTTGTAAAAAAGTTAGATCTCATTTTTTAATGATATTAAAATAAAAGGGTATTTTCGGCAGTTCACATTTACATCATAAAGTGTGATATCGAAGGTATTACAACTATTATTAAATAGGATTAATTGACATGAATAATCCAAAGTTTGACGTGTCTTCCCATATTAATCCGAAGTTTGGATTTAAATAATCCCAAGTTTAGGGGGTGCTTTCCCATATTGATTCCAGTAACCCTTTAACCCGTTTAACCGGTAAATTTTCCCAAATTGATCGTTATCTTCAACAGTTCTTTCTTCTACTCCCTCAAACCGATTTCTCAGACCCCTGGAAATCCAGAAAATCACAATGAGCCTACAACAATTATCATCGGAAACCCTTGAATCGATCTTCTTTCAACTAAGGCCCTACTGCATCGAACTACTCAATCTCCTGAAAACCCCCAAAAAATCCATTCCTTCCGTTTTGGGCATTTCCGACTTGCTCTGCCAGGCTCCTCCCCAAGCCCTGCATCCTTCTCTAGATAATATTATGGTTCCCCTACTATTTCTGTTGGACGCTGCAATTAAGTGTAGAGCGGGAGTGAAAGCTGATGATTTAGCGGGTAGATTTGAGATTAGTGAATCCACTACAGAAGGTGTACTATTGTGTATAGAGGAGCTTTTGATTAAATGTCATCTTGACTCTATTAATCAAATCATTGGAATGATGGAGTAGTAGGATTCGAAGAAGAAGGCGCATGAGGTTCAGTTTTACTTCAGGCCCTTCGATCTTTACCTATTCATAAAGATGAGAAGTCAAGAGGCAATTCCGATGCATAAAATGAATAGCAATACCCCCTATGACAAAAGTAAAAGTTTATGTGTGGCACGTACCAAGGAATGGATTGATAAAACTTCCGGGAATGTTGATAACTTTTTATCTGCTACTTTTCCACATCTGGCAATTCATCCTTCTGAAAAAGTAAGGAAGGGGCTTGTGGAAAGCACAAGAGGTTTGTTGACAAATTGTTGTTGTACATTGAAGAGGAGCAAACTGATGTTGTTAGAACGTTTATGTGTTTTTACATGTGATGATTCAGTTCTTGTCTCCATGGCCGCTCACCAGTCTATCAAATCTTTATTCATGTTAGGTGAAAAGTTTCTAAATCAGGACGAGATTTCAGATTTATTTTCGAGGCTAATTGAGAGTCTCCCGAGAGCGGTGTTTGGGAATGAGGAGACTACTGCTATATCACATGCTAATAAATTACTCACCTTAGTGTATTATGCAGGTCCTGAGCTTGTAGTTGAACACCTTCTCAGTTCATCTATAAAATCTTCCCATTTCTTGGAGTTTCTTATGCAGGTCCTGAGCTGGTAATCTAACAAGCAATGGAAACTATAGTAATGGGAGTGTCATGCAGCCTGTCTATGAGATGTTTAATGTGAATGATAAAAATACTCAAATGTTTATTGATAATGTACTGAGTGCATATGAGATCCCTCATATGCCTCCTTGGTTTAGAAGCATCGGTAGCAAGAAATTATACTTCGCTATTGCTAGAATACTTCGTCTCTTAGGCTTATCAGTTATGGTAGGGCGAGGTAGTTTATCTCTATCAGTTCTAATTAACATTCTTCTAGAAAATTTTCACAAGTTGATATCATAGTTGAGGATTAGAGAGTACAAGAAAGAAGGGTGGCAAGAGTGGTATGCTCAGAGGGTTTCTGGACAATTATTACATCAAACAAGCGCCGCAATCTGCATGCTAAATGAAATTGTATTGGGCTATCTGATCAGTCAATTCACTTATATTCACAGTTTAGCTCTTAAGCAGGTTACCAGGTAGATGAGATCAATATAGGAAGAGACCCCCCAAACTTGGGATTATTTAAAAATAATCCAAACTTCGGGTTAATAAGGGAAGACACGTCAAACTTCAGATTATTCCAGTCAATTATTCCTATTAAATATATATATATATATACACACACACACGCATATATATACATATACATACATACATATGTGTGCATGCATAAATTTTATAAGCACAAATTACTGGCAAACACTTAATAGTTGTCAAAACAAGCATGTTCAACCATGCCATGTCAATGTCCTCATCCGTCACTAATCTTAGCGGTAATAAAATTAATTGTTTCAGCATGACGCGGTGGATCCAATTTCAACACTTCATGTTGCACTAAAGATACTCTCAAACTGATTTTATCGTATAAAAACCCAAAGAATTCATGTGACCATCAACAACGACAAACTTAAATAATTTACTATCATTTCGAATGACATGTACAACATTTACATGTGAGTCATGATTTGATAAATGATCGGTTAATTATCTGTCAAACAGCCAATTTCTCTACTGCTGCTTGCAAATTTTAAAAGGTATCAAGTGGCCCATTAGCTCAGTTGGTTAGAGCGTCGTGCTAATAACGCGAAGGTCGTAGGTTCGAGACCTGCATGGGCCATTTTTACGTGCTTTATTTGAGATTACAAAAATTACCAAACCAATCATATATTATCGTTTTGTGTGTACTATTTAGCATTAAAAATATAAAAGTTAGTAGTTTAAATAAAATGAATAACTTGTAAATTAATCATGTGTTTTTATGAACTAATAACATGTGCATGTATGGTTTGGTTGTTTAGTAACAACGACCTTGAATAGTAAATTCAAAATTGAATTTGAGCTAGCTATATAAACGGTCTTTTAAATTCAAATTGATTGTTCCACTAACCTTATATAACGTTTAACTTGATTTTTGCAAATTTTGGATTTCAAAAGATTTAATTTTGGAAAATAACAATATTAAAATATTCACTTTTGGTTTATATTTAAATTTGAAGTTGAAAAACTTGAAAACGTTGTTTTAAATGAATGTATATATAATTTATAAAATTTTGTAGAAATATTAGAAGCTAATCGGACGAATTTTAATTTTAAATTATAACATGGTCTGAATAAGGCTAGTCGCTTTGCTATAATTTGCGAATTTCGACCATGAACTTCAAACGGTTATAACTAATGCAAATTAAATTGGATTTTCGACCATAAAAAATTTTACGTGCTTTATTTGAGATTACAAAAATTACCAAACCAATCATACATGATCGTTTTGTGTATACTATTTTGACATTAAAAATATAAAAGTTAGTAGTTTAAATAAAATGAATAACTTGTAAATTAATTATGTGTTTTTATGAACTAATAACATGTGCATGTATGGTTTGGTCGTTTAGTAACAACGATCTTGAATAGTAAATTCAAATTTGAATTTGAGTTAGCTTAAACGGTCTTTTAAATTCAAATTGATTGTTCCATTAACCTTAAATAACGTTTAACTTGATTTTTGCAAATTTTGGATTTCAAAAGATTTAATTTTGGAAAATAACAATATTAAAATATTCACCTTTGGTTTATATTTGAATTCGAAGTTGAAAATTTTGAAAACTTAGTTTTTAAATGAATGTACATATAATCTATAAAAATTTGTAAAAATATCAGAAGCTAATCGGAGGAGTTCTAATTTTAAATTATAATATGGTCTAAATAAGGCTAGTCGCATTGCTGTAATTTGTGAATTTCGACCATAAACTTCAAACAATTATAACTAATGCAAATTAAATTGGATTTTCTCGAAACGAGAAACATTTGCTTCTTAATTATAATAGTTTTTAGTAGAAATAGAAATTTCAAATTTCAATTTACAGGTTTTGTATTTGAATTCGAAGTTGAAAAACTTGAAAATGTTGTTTTTAAAAAAATGTACATATAATTTATAAAATTTTATAAAAATATTAAAAGCTAATCGAACGTGTTTTTATTTTAAATTATAAATGGTCTGAATAAGGCTAGTTGCGCTACGGCAATTCGCGAATTTCGCCAATAAACTTTAATCTGTTATAACTAATGCAAATTAAATCGGATTTTCTCGAAACGAGAACGTTTGCTTTTTAATGATAATATTTTTCAATAGAAATAGACATTTAAAATTTCAATTTATAGGTTTTCACTTGTGTCCAAAACAAGTTTTAAATAAAATCGCGGTTTTGTTGTTCAGTGACAGCAATTGGAAACCGTTATAAACAACTTTATAAAAATTGTTAAAAATATGAAGAAAAAATATATTGTAAATGATTTTAAAGTGATTCGAGCAACCATGTCGCCGTTCTTTTACTCTTAACGGGAATGAAATGGGTGCTCTTGGTAAGTCTATCTACTACTATCCAAATCCCCATATTACCCTTCCTTGACCTCGGCAACCTATCGACGAAATCCATGGAAATACTTTCCCATTTCCACTGTGGAACTTCTAAAAGGTGAAGGAAATCACCAGGCTTCTTTTGCTCAGCCTTGACTTGCTAGCACACTAAGCATCTAGAAACGAAATCAGCCACATCCTTCTTCATTCCGGCCCAAAAGAAAACTCGTTTCATGTCCCTATACATCTTGTCACCACAGGGATGTATGGTCATCTTAGAACGATGTGCTTCTTCAAGAATTGTCCTTCTCAAACTCTCGTCTCATCATACGCAAAGTCTCCCATCCCTATGCAACCAACCTTTGTCATCTATAGTTTACATGCTAAGATGGCTCGAAGTCTGCCCTCTTATGAGCTTATCTACTATCTCTATCAGCTGTGGGTCATCTTGCTGTGCCGCACCTACCTGTCCCAAAAACATAGGTTGCACCTCTAACGATGCCAACAAACCGGGTACATAATCGACAGAGGGTCTAAAGTCGAAGGTAGAGATATACTCTAAACTCTGCCGCTCGACAAACAAAGGACTCAAAGTTAACTTCCTTCTACTCAAGGCGTCAGCTACAATGTTACCCTTGCCAGGGGTATATGCAATCTCAAAATCGTAGGATGCTAAGAACTCTATCCACCTCTGTTGCCTTAAGTTTAGATCTTTTTGATAGAACAAGTATTTAATTGACTTATGGTCTGTATACAACTCAAACCTCTCTCCAAGCATGTAGTGGCGCCAAGACTTAAGCACAAAAACTATAACAGCTAACTCTAAATCGTGGGTAGGGTAATTCTTCTCATGGACCTTCAACTTCATTCCACCATAACATATCACCCTTCCCTCTTGCATCAAAACCGCGCCAAGCCCTATCCCGCAAGCATCGGTATACATTGTGAACGGTTTACTCCCATCCGACAAAACTAAAACTGGAGTTGTCGTCAATGCCCTCTTCAAACGTTGGAAAGCATCATCACAGTCAGCATCCCAAGAAAAAGTCAAATTATTTTTCGTCAACCGTGTAAGCGGGGTTGATGTCTTAGCAAAGTCGTTGATGAACTTTCTATAATAGCCCGCCAAACCAAGAAAACTTCTTACTTCTGTAGTGTTCTTAGGAATCTTCCAATCTTGGATTGCTACCACCTTCGCGGGATCCACTGCTATCCCTTCCTTAGAGACCACGTGCCCTAAGAAACTTACTTCCTTCCTCCAAAAATGATATTTGTAGAACTTAGCTTTGAGTTGATGTGCTCGAAGGTTCTCTAAGACTTCCCTATGATGTAGGGCATGCTCTTCCTCACTTCTAGAGAATATCAAGATATCATCCACAAAGACTACCACGAACTTGTTTAGAAACTCCCTAAACGCCCTACTCATCAAGTCTATGAAATATGTGGGTGCTTTTGTCAAATCAAAAGGCATGATGAGATATTCAAAGAAACCGTTCGGGAGTTCTAAATGCAGTCTTATCTATGCTGTCCTCAGCCACCCTTAGCTGATGAAATCCTGTAGCTAAGTCCAACTGCGAGAAAACCGAAGCACCAATCAATTGATCAAACAAGTCATCTATCCTTGGCAAGGGGTATCTGTTCTTCTTCGTGAGCTTATTCAGCTCCCTATAGTCCACGCACAATCTAAGCGAACCATTAGCCTTCGTAGCAAAAACAACTGGAGCACCTCACTCCGAGATACTTCTTCTTATGAACCATTTCTCAAGCAACTCTTTCACTTGTTTACTAAGCTCCCTCCTTTCTCTTGGAGCCATGTGGCGTATCGGCAATGCAACCGGCTTTGCATTGTCCACCAAGTATATACGGAAATCTATCTTGTGATTTGGAGGTAAGCCCCTAACCTCCTCAAAGACATCTGCATACTCACGGACTACTCGAATAGATTGCAAATCATGAATAGATGTTTCAAGAGATTCTAGGTAACTAAGTATAACAGAACCCTTAGGGTCGCTTGAGATATCGAGTGTATTACCGAAACTAGTCAACAATCTAACTACCCTATTTTCATAGTCGAGAATGGCACCATACCTGGCTAGCCAATCCATTCTTAAAATAAACCCATAACCCGTGAAGCCAAGCACATAAGCGTTGCATTCGAACTCAATGCCATACACATATATTCTCAAATCCCGACATAACATAGAAAGATGAGACGTACCCCCAATAGGATTTGAGATTACAATGGGATCCATAACTAGACTAGTATTTAGGTGCAGTGTTTCAACTAACGAAGAAGATATAAACGAATGTGAAGCGCCGTAATCAAACAAAGTATGAACATGGTGATCGAAAAGGAAAATCAAACTTTCAACAGAACAGTTTCTACCTCTCTCTTGCGTAGGGGCCATGAAAGCATGAGCCTGCACTCTAGAAGTAGATCTTGTCATCTGTCCTTGCCTTCTTGGGCAGTCTTTAATCAGATGTCCTGCCTCACCACAATGAAAACAACCATGATTCTTCTTCTTCCTACAGTCCTTGCTTAGGTGGCCTGGTGTTCCACAATTAAAATACCTTTTCTTCCCTTGGCCCTTGTTATCCTTACCACCTTTCTTTTGTTGTTGTTGTGCTTTCTTTGGATCCACTTTCTTATCCTGTGCCTTAACTACACCAGCACCTTTCTCCTCTTCATGCATCAGCGCCATGTCAACAAGTTTCTCGAAAGTAGCCCCCATAGGAATGTGGGACATAGCTAACCCGTGTAATGGTTCATTCAGACCATTGGCAAATCTCAAGGCCTTCTTATGTGGTGTATTAACTAATTCCATACCAAATCTTGCTAACTGTTTAAACTTGTTAACGTACTCTTTCATAGACAAACTCCCTTGTTTCAAAGCCAAGAACCTTTCCATGTATTAACTCTCCTCTTCTTGTGAAAGAAATTTCAACTTGAACCTCTATCTGAAATCCATCCAAGTCTCCACCGCACGTTCTCCATTCATGACTTCCCACCAAAATGAAGCTTCATCCTTCATTAACCAAGCGGCTAGTTGAACCTTCCTTCCATCATCTACCTCAAAAATACCAAATAGGTCCTCCACTTCCTTGAGCCAATTTCTAGCCTTGACGAACGTCTCGGTCCCATGAAAAGGTTTTTCGCCCATCACCCGAAAGTCTTTGCATATCTTAGAAAAAGCATCTATATGGGAAGGAGGAGGAGGAGGAGGAGCGGCTGCATCTGGGGGAGGAGGAATGTCTGCTGGGCCTGCGGTAGTAGCCCTAGACTCCAGATACCTTCTGAACCAACCTGGTATCTGTACGCCTTCGGGTATAACGGGTTCCCCAGACATGCTGAAAGGAAAAAGGAAGAGATTCAAAACAGAGAATCGAAAGAAAGATGTATTGATTTTGGGGATTATGTTTTTCATAATAAATTTTTCTCTTGAAAATACCCTTTTTAGAACATGTTTTTGAAAATACTTCTTAAAAAAATGCTTTTGAAAACGGTTTTCAAAATCTTTTATCTGTTCTGGTAACCTTCAAATCTAATACCACGTGTAACACCCTGCATCCATTAATGTCACTCACTAAGGGAATGCATTAACTTTCATGGAGCGTTATAAGAGTATAGAACAAAACATAACTAGACAGATATATAAAATGGTACTTCAAAATTCAAAATTCATTTATTGCAGCGGAAAAGCAAAACATGTATGATTACAACATCAAAACCACATCTTGAAACCAAGTACACAAATATCCATCTTGAACATAATTATTATCTGAGTACATAAAAGCAAAACCATAATCCCACTCAAAATAGCCATAATGAAAAAGAGATAAAGATGAGCATTACTTTCAACACTTCCAAGCACTTCAAGAAGAAAGAAATCCGAGGCAAGCTCCACTAATCCCACCCTGAGATCCTTGGGGGGGAAAGGAAAGAAAAGAGGCGAAACAAAACAGGTCAGACATAAAGTCTGGCAAGTCAAGTGACTTTAACTTTATAATTAGTAAAGTAACAGGATAAGGACATAAACTGGATATAAAAAATGACTGTAACATAAGCAAGTATGACAAAGTGAACAAGATGAACAGGGTATAACATCGATTACGCTTCTAATCACTACAATATAATTTCTACACCGCACCAATACTAGTTACACCGCACCATTACTAGTCCCATACTGAAAGTTGATCACTCTTACTAATCATCATAATAATAATGGTAGTTTCGTGTACTCCTAGCTACTGTCATAGGTGTCGCCTGCTCCTATCTCCACTAGTTGTACCCACTACCCTCCCCATTCGATCGGCTCCCTAGCTCGTAGATACCCATGTTGGTCCCACAGTAGGGTGTATCACTCCCTAAAGTGGCAACCCGATACTACTAAAAAGGCACGGATTATACCTATAGATGCAACAACGTCTTACATACCAGCCCGGACCCACGCACGCACATGACTCCGTTGGACTTGTGTTGCCACCGCTAACTCTTTTGACCTCATACAATCAAACCCAATAAGCGTGTCCCGTCCTCGACCTAGTTCGAGCTCACATAGATACAGAATAGGTTACTGGTTGAAAAGGGTCCACACATTTGACACAAGCTTCCCTCCTAAGATTGGTCCCCACTAGGAATTCCCACTTAACCCCTTCTTATTCCCATGTCTTCTTACATGTTTCACCTTGGTTAAGTGCTTCTAATTATATTTCACATGTCACCCGTTAATTGAATTACTTTTTAAAAAAGAGAAACCGAGATAAAGTAAGAAAGTTTTCTTTGGGTGGGAACATCCTATATCGATACCATATCTAAATGGAATAAAAAAAAATGGTATGGATCTTTAAATAAGGCATGCACCATGGCAAACAAACTCTAAACTATGTAGTTTTATTTGATCAAAAAAATTCCCTTTTCCTTATCACCCACTCAACCCCCCATGTCTTACTACATGTCTTATTTTGGTTAAGTGTTCATTAATTCATTATAACTATAATCTTGCAAGACCTCCCATATTAGATTGCCATTTTGCGGTTGGTGGATATGCCGGGCGGTTCCGGGCAGTCTTATACCGCAGTCCGAGTCTAACCTCGTGTGTTTGCATTATTACGTATTTAATTTTCGATTACAAAATTGCGGTTGCTGGATGTGCCGCGTTGTTCCGGTCAGTCTTATACCGCAATTCGAATCTAACCTTGTGTCTTAGGTGTTCATTATCACTTTCTTAATTCATGTCCCCAATTTCAAATCTTGGATTACAATATATACCCATAATTTCCAATCTAAATTATGTTCATCATTTTAATCCAAATTTATGCCCATAATCTCATGTAAACAAATTGTACCAATTCATGCCCTAAATCAATTACATAATTTCAAGTCTTTTTATGCCCAACTCCATATTATTCAATAATTTCCCCGAACTTTTCCCACAACGTTCCCACGTCATTCGTACGTATAATAATATGTTAGGCTCGCAGTTAGCCTAATCTCATAAAAAGGAAAAGAAGAGAAGAGGGGAAGAGAACCATGACATCAAAACTGGCATAAAAATAAGCATAAGAAGTATAAACTGGCATAGAACAATAAAATAGATTTAATTAGGCATATGAACTGGCATAGAGCAATAAAATAGATCTAATTAGACATATGGAACATAAACTGACATAGAACAATAAGATAGATCCAATAAGCATTTGGAACATAAACTGGCATAGAACAATAAGATAGATCCTGTAAGCATATGGAACATAAACTGACATAGGACAATAAGATAGATCCAATTAGCCTATGGAACATGAACTTTAGGTATGAATCTTAAAGATAAGAATTCACCAAATATGATATGATTCATCTTACAAGCATGTTCATAAAGTCCAATTCACAAACTTATCACAATTACTTTTAATCAATTATAAGTGAAAGTAACGTGGACTCACAGTGGTAGAAGAGAAAATAGATCTGAATTCTGTATTCTGAATTTGATTAGCTAAACCGTTGTTGTAGAATTTGATTCTTATCTTCCAATATGAATATTTTATTCTGATTTGCTTTAGTCTAGAAGAAAGACTAGTTTAGGTTGTGGCAGCATGGAGGCGTATGAATTAGTGTAATGAAATTAGGATTAGGTTTAGGTGTGTTTATATAGATATGTTAGGTGAATTAGGGCCTTTAGATTAAATTAGAGATCATCAGAACCACACAGCTCAAAAGACATGTCATCCAGCCAATCCCAGCAAATACACGTCATCAGGGAACTCTCCAGAATTGTGTGCAGGTTTGGCCTCGGTATGGGCGCACTTCCCAAGTGCGCCAGTGCATTTTTGTTCTGGCGCACTTCACAAGTGCGCCAGTTATCCCAGCCTGTTTTCTGATTTTTCTGCCCAACTTCTATCGTCCGTAACTCTTCCATACAGTATCCGTTTTACGCAAACTCGGACTCTATCTCAAGCAGAATTCCGAGATGAATGCAATGGCATAACCTGTTTCACCTAATTCTTCTTTTAAAAATTAATTATTCTTTAATTATCTCTTAAGTCATGATTTCAAATTACGGGGTGTTACAAGATGCATATGTGGGAATTGGTTTGACTATAATTATCACTTTTGTAAATGTTGTTTCTTTCTCAATATGTTAGCATATGTAAATATATATGCATAAAATCAAAATTGGTAAAATTTCGGTGGACAAACATTCAATAAGGGGATGGATTGTTGAATTTAAGTATGCGATAACAATTGTAGAGAGGTACGCTAATCATAGATGTTTGTTAACGTGGTGACAAAGAAATTTATGAAATGACTAAAAAGTTAAGATTCGAGAATGTGAACTTCAACTGATACTTTTTTATAAAAAAAGGCAAACACTTGTTGAAAAAGGGAAAATACAAATGTCATTGCAGGGGATCAAACCCAGGTCATTCGCGTGATAGGCGGAAATACCAACCACTAAAATCAAAATCGGTAAAATTTCCTTGGATAAACATTCAATAAGGGGCTGGATTGTTGAATACAAGTATGCGATAACAATTGTAGAGAGGTAAGTTAATCACAGATGTTTATTAACGTTGCCAGGGATCAAGCCCGGGTCACCCGCGTGATAGGCGGGAATACTCAGCACTATACTACAACGATAGTGGTGCTCATTAAGTTGAAGCAACACAACTAACCTAAATCTTAATTATACAAAAACATCTTTTTAGTTTCTTTTAAAAGGGTAATTTTGTATTTGAACTATTATGCATTTAATTCTCAAAAGATACCTTAATCATGTTTGGTGGTCCCATGATCATTATCAGTTAACTATATTTTTTTGCATATAAAAAATGTTATGCTATGAAAACTAGTTTTACTTTAATCAGTATAAAAATTCATACTGGTATACAATAAATTGATATGTCATTCGTGCTAAGATGCTTTATAACTTGATGATGCATAAAATACAAAAGTCACGAGATGAGAAATTAATATATTTGAACATGACCATATGTAGGTTTGAAAACAATATATTGGTAAAGAATTAACTTGATCACATAGTTTATAAATGTTATGACAAGCTAGTTTACAGATCTAAATAAAAATAATAAAGACATAAATTTAGATGGAGTTAAGAGTCAGATAACTAGACATATTAAATTCCATTTTCTCAAATAATTTTTCGCAATCACTATGCGAACATGTTTCTTATATTTCCTCAGTTTTTAAAATGTTTGCTAGTTTAAGAAACGATGAGTGTCTAGCTTGTAGATATATGTATGTATTTCCAAATATCATGCAAATAATCTAAGAACCAATCATTGGCTATGGACTTGCGTTAATGTTTCTATCAAGATTTGATATTTAGTTATGATCATTTTGTTAATGATTCTATCAAGGTGGAGGCCTTATGGAAATGCTTTCACTATTTGATTATTGATTTATGTGTACGCATCAAACAACAAAGTCATCACAGCATAATGATAAGCATATCCATCTGACATGCAAAGAACTTGATTTCATTTTCAATGTGCTTTATTTTTCTAACATAAATTGGTTGATATATCAAAATATCAATTTGCTTTAATGATGGTACAAACACCGTGCCTTCTCTGCTTTATTCTACAAAAAATGAATGACTCATGTTGTGTATACTTTTTTCTGTTCATATGATAACTTGTATTGCTGGCAGTTTACTTTTTGTTAAACTAATAATGATGTTATCCCCCCCAAGCAAAACATAGAATATTAGCAAGTTGAATTTATATATTTGTCCTTTTCTTTCTTTTTAGCTTTAAAAATAACATTTTGTTTTGTCAAATAGTTGAATTGCCATCAAGGAACTCTCGAATGCTAACGAGATACGAACAACAACTTACAACTACCATGTCTTATTAAGAAACAAAATCCATTATTAGTTTCTCAAAAGAAAGCATGTATGCATTTCTTTTTCATATCCCCAAATCATTTTTAATTTGTTTAACATCTAATAATATCCATTTCATGCAACTATTTAAATCTGTGTTGTCTTATAAATGACAATATCCCTGTATTCGCTATTCGTATCCCAGTAGGAACGCACACACATCACTTATTATTACTCTAAATTTTTATAAGACCATCTTCACACTTTTACTATATTGAAATGTGTCATGTCGTTTATAAAAATCCTTTATATAAAAAATTAGGGATTTATTATTTCATACGAATGTCTAATATATTCTCTTGTTCAAGGTTGAAAAAATCTTTCGATTTTCATTTATGATATGAACGAAGGTTACAAAAACGTACGAAATTGTGTTGATTTGAATTGTTTGAGGATTATTTATTTGTTGGTTGTCTGGTTTGTTTTTGTTAATTTAGGACACGTTGAGTATGTTTCCCTTAAAAATATCAATAAATTAGGATTAATTTTGTATTGCAAGTATGAGTACCTGTAAATGTGAAATATGTGTGCATACAAAATGATAAATGTATAACAAATGTTTTAAATTTATTGTGAGTTGGCATGACACAGTTATGGTAACCGTCGTTATTAATGCCAACTGTAATCGTAACGGTGATTGATAGCTACAAATTCTTATAATCGTTACCACAACCATCTTATTTTTAATTATGTAGCATTTGTACATATAATGCATTATTGATAATAAATGCATATAGCTCTTAACTTTTTTTCCTTTGCAAATTTATTTTTTTAAATCAAAATCATTAAGTATTGTATTAACTAGCCTTTACGAAATCTTAATCCTCTTTAAAATTTCAAATCATAACTTGATCTTTAGCGGTGTTAAAGAATGATGTTATTTGAGACACCATTCACAACAAATCCCAACTGATATTAAATATAAGATTTAAATATAAATTATATCAACTTTTATTCAATACCAGTTCTCGTAATCAACGAATATTATAAGTGGAGTAACGATATAAATATCTTTCATATTCCTTAAATAGTATATGTCTAAACAACGGAATTCAATATTAAATATCTGCGGATTATTTCTATCCCAATTCAATAAACTTAAATTTGGAAAACTCTTCCCTTAACCAAAAGATTTATTAATATATCCTTTATTTATAATTGACAAACCAAATAACCAAAACTTATTAGGTTATGGATGATGCTATTAAAGACATCGTCCATAACAACCTGAAACTAGCTGATAAAAAAATAGAAATCATATCGACTCAAAACATCATTAGATTTAAAGTTGGAAACTTTATTTCATTTAAAACGTAAATTTTCAACACATCGTTTTACCGTATTCGATTAGTCTGGCTGAAAAACTCCAAAATCAAATTATAGTTGAAAACTTCATACTTCTTGCCCGAATCACTTTAAAATAATTTACTATATTTTTTTTAGTATTTTTAATAATTTTTTATAAAGTTGTTTATAACGGTTTCCAATTGCTGTCATCGAACTGTAAAACTGCGATTTTATTTAAAACTTGTTTTGGGCATAAGTGAAAACTTACAAATTGAAATTTTAAATTTCTATTTATATTGAAAACCATTATCATTAAAAAGAAAATATTTCTCATTTCGAGAAAACCCGATTTAATTTGCATTAGTTATAACAGTTTAAAGTTTATGGTCGAAATTCGTGAATTGCCGCAGCGCGACTAGTCTTATTCAGACCATTTATAATTTAAAATAGAAACTCGTTCGATTAGCTTTTAATATTTTTATAAAATTTTGCAAATTATATATATATTTCTTTAAAAACAACGTTTTCAAGTTTTTCAACTTCGAATTCAAATATATAACCTATAAATTGAAATTTCCATTTCTATTGAAAACTATTATCATTAAAAGGCAAATGTTTCTCGTTTCGAGAAAGTCCAATTTAATTTCCACTATTTATAACCGTTTGAAGTTTATGGTCCAAATTCGCAAATTACATCAACGCGACTAGCCTTATTCAGACCATATTATAATTTAAAATTAAAACTCATCCGATTAGCTTCTAATATTTTTATACACATACGTTTAAAAACAACGTTTTCAAGTTTTTCAACTTCGAATTCAAATATAAACCCGAAGTGAATATTTTGATATTGTTATTTTCCAAAATTAAATCTTTTGAAATCCAAAATTTGCATAAATCAAGTTAAACGTTATATAAGGTTAATGGAACAATCAATTTGAATTCAAAAGACCGTTTATATAGCTAACTCAAATTCAATTTTGAATTTACTATTCAAGATCGGTGCTATTAAACGACCAAACCGTACATGCACATGTTATTAGTTCATAAAAACACATGATTAATTTACAAGTTATTCATTTTATTTAAACTACTAACTTTTATATTTTTAATGTTAATAGTATACACAAAACGATCATATATGATTGGTTTGGTAATTTTTGTAATCTCAAATAAATTATATATATATTTGTTTAAAAACAACGTTTTCAAGTTTTTCAACTTCGAATTCAAATATAAAACCTATAAATTGAAATTTCCATTTCTATTGAAAACTATTATCATTAAAAAGCAAATGTTTCTTGTTTCGAGAAAATCCAGTTTAATTTGCATTAGTTATAACCGTTTGAAGTTTATGGTCGAAATTCGCAAATTACAGCAACGCGGCTAGCCTTATTCAGACCATATTATAATTTAAAATTAAAACTCGTCCGATTAGCTTCTAATATTTTTATAAATTTTTATATACATTCGTTTAAAAACAACGTTTTTAAGTTTTTCAACTTCGAATTAAAATATAAAACCGAAGTGAATATTTTAATATTGTTATTTTCTGAAATTAAATCTTTTGAAATCCAAAATTTGCAAAAATCAAGTTAAATGTTATATAAGGTTAATGGAACAATCAATTTGAATTTAAAAGACCGTTTATATAGCTAACTCAAATTCAAGTTTGAATTTACTATTCAAGATCGGTGTTACTAAACGACCAAACCATACATGCACATGTTATTAGTTCATAAAACACATGATTAATTTACAAGTTATTCATTTTATTTAAACTACTAACTTTTATATTTTTAATGTTAATAGTATACACAAAACGATCATATATGATTGGTTTGGTAATTTTTATAATCTCAAATAAAGCACGTAAAAATGGCCCATGCAGGCCTCGAACCTATGAACTTCGCGTTATTAGCACGACGCTCTAACCAACTAAGCTAATGGGCCACTTGATACCATTTAAAATTTGATAGCCGCAGTAGAGTTATTTGGTGTTTGATAGATAATTAACCGATCATTTATCTAATCATTACTCATATGTAAATGTTGTACGTGTCATTCGAAATGATAGTAAATTATTTAAGTTTGTCGTCGTTGATGGTCACATGAATTCTTTGGGTTTTTATATGATAAAATCAGTTTGAGAGTATCTTTAGTGTAACATAAAGTGTTGAAATTGGATCCACCATGGTGCGCCATGCTGAAACAATTATTTTTATTACCATTAAGATTAGTGGTGGATGATGACATTGACATGCCATGGTTGAAAATGCATGTTTCAACAGCTATTAAATGTTTTTCAATAATTTGTACTCATAAAATTTATGCATGCACACATATGGATGTATGTATGTATGTATGTATATGTATATGTGTGTGTGTGTGTGTATATATATATATATATAATAGTTGTAATACCTTCGATATCACACTTTATGATGTAAATGTGAACTGCCGAAAATGACCTTTAATTTTTATTAAACCGACCGTTATGGAGGTTTGCCTACTGTAAGAGCCAAAAACAAATTGTCTGAGCCAATGAATTTTGGCATAATTTTCGCTCACAAGACTTTCCTTTCCGCGTTTTCCTTCTTTTCGTTTTCTTCTCGTTTTTTTCTCTTCGCGATTTTTCTCCTTCTAATTCTGAGTAAACTGGAAAACGTACTCTCCTCCATCCGTCCTTGCAATCCGGCTCAAGAATAACCCTATTTTTTTTTTGCTCTAATTGTCTTATTCATTTTCCTACCGTGATCCGATTTGATTAAGAATCCCTCAGATATTCTCAGATCTCACTACTGCTGGGGGACGAACAGCACAACACAAAGTTAAAGATCGCGAAATCAGGTAAATTGTACTTAAACAGTATTAACTAAAAAAATTATTTGGTAATCAATTAATGAATCGGTCTGGAAATTTATTCAGTTAAAAAAAGTTGCTCGAACAGACAATTATTCATGATTAGATATGCGCTGAGGGCTTGAAGCGATGAATTTAAGGGTAGTATTTAAAGTTAGGATTTTGAATCCCTCCACAATTTCTTTGATATGATTCCATATATTTAAAAAGAGAGCTGTGGTTTTCGTTGAAAGCTACTAAGTTTGGTTTATTCAGGGTTTTTCTTTCACATATTGCTAGACTTTGCGTTTGGAGAGGCAATTTTTTACTTGGCTTCTTTTAGTAAAATAAGATATAATGTTCTCTAGAAAAGCTATTTAAATCTCTTGAATGAAGGAGAGAAGTAATTAAACCGTTTGTTAAAAAAAGATGATGGTAAATACACTATGTATTACATAGCGGGTACGCAATAGAAGAACCCACACTGTTGTTAATGAGTGAAACATGATGAATCAAGTGATAGATACCTGGATTGATAAAATATTTTCCAAGAAACAACGGAGGCCGCTTAAGCAATTCACACTGTTGTTATCCTGTGTAAATAACGCTTGATAACTCTTTGGTTCATTATGAGCCACAATAACAAAGCTTGCATGTTTTGTTTACCACAATTAAGCATGTAGCAACTCTTTTCAGCGTGTGTTGTGAGATTCAGGGTTTGCTGACTTAACAGTCATATTTGATTTGATTTTTCTCGTGTGAAATCAGTGTTATCTTCATTTTTTTTAAAAGAAAAAAAACAGATTAATTGGCCTTATATGATTAAAATATTACATAGGATTTGTTTTGTTATACATAGTAAGTTACTTAAACTTGGACATATTCATAAACATAATGAATTTTTTTTTGAAATTGAAGAGAAAATGGCGCTTAATTGGTCTACATGGCAATGCTACATGTATTGATATTGTATATATATCACCTTGGCAGGTGGTACACGGACAAGAAATGGTACTCTTATATCTATATGATTCACTGCAGTTAATGCTTAAAAGTTACATATTTTTTGTGCTAGATGTACATGGTGAAATGCACAGATAAGAGTAGGTGATCAAACTCCATGTTCCTTCTATTAATCAGTATGATTTCATATCATACTTTACATTCTCTCTCAGTTGTACTTACTGTATTAGTGTTATCCAGGTATCTTTTTATGCATATGCCATCATTTATCATAAGTGAACTATCAAACAAACCTTTATATGCTTTCAACATTCTAATAAACTTTTGTCATGAAAATCTCAGCCAATCCCTTTTCAATGTATTTAACATGCACCACAAAACTTGATCCTTCAATTCCAGGCCTTCATGTTCCAACTATGATTGAGGTTGATCGTTGCTCATTATTAATTACAATTTTTTTGTTATACTATCGTATATTTTTCATTATTGTAATGGTGTTCAACTCTATACAATTTTATTGTATCCATCTCCCTGCAATCTGCCACGCTAGGCTACTTGAACTTATGATTGACCACTTCATAATCTTAGAATGAATATAATTTTCTGATGACTTAGCAATACATAATAATACGTGCATACATATGCACATACATACAAATGCACATAAATATATAATACACGTCTAACTTAAAACATTAGCTTTAAATCCGCAAATACTAGCTTAATGCATATATAGCTAACTGGATCGTAATGTATGTAGTTAATACTATGTTTGATTATGCTTATATGTACTCAGTCTGACTGATAATGATTTCTGCATTGGTACCAGTGTCGTCTTATTTACATGTGCATTGCAAAGAACGTAGAAACACTTGTTGTTAACCCACAGTTTGTTGAGTGCTATCGGAATATGGCAAATATATGTATATAAAAAGGAAATTGAAATGTTTATTTTTTGATTTGAAGTTATACAAAAGAATGTACAGAGAGGTTATGTGAAAATTTGTACACCGTGCCTTTATATAGCAGAACAGGCAGCGATTATAATAATTCTTTGCACATGGCGCTGAGCCCATTTATGTAATAACCCATATTGGATACAAGTCCAGCCCATCAGTGCTTGTGTTAAAGTTAATGTGCTGAACTCATTTGCTCTTATTACTCACCCTCAATTCGAGCTAGGGTTAGGGTAGCCGCCACTCGTATCCCCATTATCGCTATCTGAAAATCAGCCGCTACTCTCATTTCTATCATCTTTGTCTGAAATCAACAGCTTTTCTCTGAATCTATGAAAGTTCTTTGCTGTGAGAGCTTTAGTAAACACATCTGCTCTCTGGAAATACGACGGTAAATGTCGAACTTCCAATTTCCCTTTAGCTATCTGTTCTCGTACGAAATATAAATCTATTCCAATGTGTTTCGTACGAGAATGCTGAATTGGATTTGCTGATAGAGAAATGGCACTCTAATTGTCGCACCAAATGATTGGCTTGTGCTGTGATTCTATGTCGAGCTCTTGGAGAAGGTATCCTATCCACATCAGCTCCGTCGTGGTGCTTGCAACCGATCTGTATTCTGCTTCAGTGCTGGAGCGAGATGTGGTAGCTTGCTTCTTCGAACACCATGATATGGGGTTGGATCCGAAATAAACACAGTACCCAGAGGTAGATCTGCGGTCATCTGGGTCAGAAGCCTAGTCCGCGTCACTGTAAGCTTTTATATCTCTGTTTTTACTTGACTTTAACACCAATTCGTGATCTAGGGTTCCTCTTAAATATCGTAAAATACGTTTGACTGCTTTCCAGTGCTCGCTTAACGGATTTTGCATAAACTGACACACCTTGTTCACACTAAAACACAATTCGGGTCTTGTTATGGTCATATACTGTAGGGCACCTACAATACTCCTATATAGCTTGACATTTTCGACTGCATCACCACTGTTTTTGGATAAACGTAGATTGCTTGCAATTTGCATTGGTAGTGATTTTGCCTTATCCATGTTCGCACGTTCAAGTATTTCTGTGATATATTTTCTTTGAGATAATTTGATCTCAGAATTAGATAAATACTTGAGTTGAATTCCCAAAAAATAATTAGCAGCTCCTAAATCCTTGATCAAAAACTTCTTGTTAAGGAAAATAACAATCCTATTTATTTCCTCCTCATTGTTTCCAGTAATCAGAATATCATCAACATAGACTAGGACATATGTGACCGTATTACCCTTCACCTTTATATATAGAGAGCAGTCTGATTTAGCCATGTGAAACCCGAGGTCAGTGAAGGTCGCCTTTAGTTTATCATACCATACCCTTGAGGCATATTTCAACCCATATATGGCCTTGTGCAGTTTACAAACAAGTCCCTCTTCTTCTGATTTAACATATCCCATAGGTTGTTGCATGTACACATCTTCTTGCAACTCTCCATTAAGAAATGCATTATACACGTCCAGTTGTCTGAGTTTCCATCCTTTGTTTAGTGCAATAGACATTATAATTCTGATAGTTGTATGTTTCACCACTGGCGAAAACGTTTCACTAAAATCAAAACCGTATTGCTGTGAATATCATTTGGCAACCAGTCTAGCTTTGTATTTAAGTATACTTCCATCTGGATTTTTCTTCAACTTATATGTCCATTTACACCCTATGATGTTTTTATGCTTGGGTGGATGCACAAGAGTCCATGTATTGTTCTTAATTAATGCATTATATTCCTCATTCATAGCAGTTCTCCATTTGTCATTATTGATAGCTTCCTCATATGTGTTGGGCTCTCTCTTGTCAAGTGTAATAGTGTAGACTTTGGGTTTAAAAATCCCACATTTAGCTCTTGTCATCATATGATGAGCATTTCTGTCTGTAGCCTGCTTGTTTGCATTTTCTGCCATAGCTTCATTGTCACAATTGCTTGAGTCACTTTGATTCCTACTGCTGCTATCATCACTGTTAGAACAACTAATGGAATTTTCTGTTGTGCCTTGTTGTATCTGCATGTTATCATCATCTATGCTGTAATAGGATTTGGTGCTGGCAACTGTATGAGAGTCACTTGATTCTTAATGTTGACCTTCGATATATTTGCTGTTGTGCCAATCAGTTAAAACCGTAGGTGGTTTAAAATTACTTGCTGTTTCAATAACTCTGCTAGTAGTCTTTACATCTTTTTCTACAAAAGGAAAAATATTTTGATTAAAAATAACATGTCTAGCTACATAAACTCTTCCATTACTGTCCAGACACCTATATCCCTTCTGATTATTCGGGTAGCCTAAAAATGTGCACGCTCTGGACCTAAAGCTAAGTTTGTGTTGGTTGTAAGGTCTAAGATAGGGAAAGCACAGGCACCCAAAAGTTTTTAGTGTTTTGTAGTCTGGTCTAATCTCATATAATTTTTCATAAGGACTTTTCCCATCTATAACCCTTGTAGGCATCCTATTTATTAAATATACAGATGTAGCAAATGCCTCTGCCCAAAACTTGAGTGGCAGAGATGCTTGCGACATCAGTGTTAATCCAGTGTCGACAATACGCCTGTGTTTTCTCTCTACTAGACCATTTTTCTCAGACGTATGTGGGCAAGTAACCCTATGTTTGATTGCCTTGTCATCAAGAAATTTCTTTAAAGTTTTAAACTCACCTCCACCGTCTGTTTGCAAGCATTTCACACTTTGATTTATTTGTTTTTCAACAAATTTAATGAACTGAACTGTAACATTGCATACTTCTAATTTTGATTTAATAAAGAACACCCAACAGTATCTGCTATATGCGTCAACAAAAGATAGATAGCACCTGCATCCTTGATCAGTATGAACAGGAGAAGGTCCCCATACATCTGCTGCAACTAATTCAAGTGGATTATTATAGATAGTTTCAGAATCAATAAATGGCAGTTTATGGCACGTGCCTATTTGACAGTGAGAACAGATATACTTATCAGGTAATTCTTCAACACAAATATTATTATCATGTAATATCTCTTTTACAGTTCTAATACTAGGGTGGCCAAGTTTTCTATTCCAAACATCAAAAGAGTCCTTATTGACTTTAGCAGTTAATTCAACATTATAACACTGTTTGCCATAACAGTTGTTGTTTTTAATATTGGAATTCTTGAATCTGTACAGCCCATTCTCCATGCTACCCTGTAATAAAACATTGTCATCAATTAGATTTTTAACAACACAATACTTAGGGTGAAACTCAAAGTAGACGTGGTTGTCATTGGCAAATTGCGAGATGCTAAGTAAATTTTTCTTGATTTTAGGAACACATAATAAATTGTTAAGATATAGCTGCCTCTTACCATTTATAAGACCATTACCAATATGAGATATACTTATCGTTTCACCATTTCCTATGCGTATGGCTTGCGTACCTGAATAGTTTCTGTTCCCAAGATTTAAGTTTTGCATGCTATTAATTACATGATTTGTAGCACCTGAATCTGGATACCAGTCATCCAAATTTATGTCTTCAGATTTGTTAGAATCTTCAACATTGCTTGCTGGTCCTTTACTGTTATCTGCATTATTCCTTTGCTGATTAATCGGTGCCATGTTAACATTAGGCCTCGCTTGAGTAGATTGTCCTTGTCTTGCCACATTATATTCTGTATTAAACCTGAAATAACATCTACTAGCGATATGGCCAAATTTTTCGCATATCTGACATTTAGTTCGATTGTTACCACTCCATCTACCCCTGCCTCTTCCTCTTTGAGGTTGATTTCCCCTATAGAAATTGGGTTCTTGATTGTTATTTTGACTGGGATTGTTTCTTGGTTGGTTCTTGGCCTTAGAAGTAGTCGCATAATTGATAGTGTAATCCCCCTGTGATGTTTTCTTTTGCTCAATCCTTCCTTCGTGTGCGAGTAGGGTTGAATGAACATACTGTATGTCTGGAATAACTTTTTGTGATGCAATAAACGTGACAACAGATTCGTAATCGTCATCCAGCCCACCAGTAATGTATAGAACCTGTTCACTTTTTGAAACTTTGTGACCTGTTGCCCCTAATTTGTCACATAACATCTTAATTTTGGTCAAGTACTCGCTCATTGACATGTTGTCTTTTTTGATGTTTTGCAACTGGCTACGGTAATGCATAATTCTTGACGCTGACTGGGCAATGAAAATTTGTTCTATTGCACTCCATATTTCATATGACGTATTACATCCTATAATTTGTGACATTAGGTTTGCACTAATTGATGATATGTGTCATGATGCGAGTAAACTATCTTGCTTCTGTTGTATTGCATAATCGTGATTGGGGATCAGATTACCATTATTATCTACAACCATCGGTGGTGGAACTGCAACAGTGCCTCTGATATATTCAAGAAGACCATAACCCCTTAGTGTTGTTTCAACTTGATATTTCCATAGCATATAATTGTCTTCATCTAAAGGGATATTGATTATATTAATTTTTGGATTGATTAGGGTGATGGAACTGCCGGTGGATACGCTGGCTTCAGCTCTTGACGTGGCAGAACTCAATGTATCATTGTTTCCTGTCATGATTGATGCGAATCAGAGATGAAAATTGGTCTGGGAACGTTTCTTGGACGGCAAAGAGGTTGGTGTAGGACTTTTCTGCAACCAGAAACCAATTGTTGGTCGGAGAACGGTTTCTAGGACGGCAAGAAGTCTTGTATTAGCCTTATATGCAACCAGAAATAGAGGGAAAGTCTGATCAGATGAAGATGCAAATCTGATGATCAGCACTACAGCCTAAATCTATGAAAGATGCAAATCTTTAATTGATTTCAGGCGAGGCAAGTAAGAAAAAAAGATAAGAACAGCGCTGCACTTGATGAAAGGTACGCCTTCGATGATGAAATCTCTCTGAGAAGTGAAATCCACACCTTTCTCTAGTCACTGTTTTCAATTTGAGCTTTTCTTGATATGCTAATTATTGTATGATGTTGCCATTTGGCGTCAAGCTCTGATACCATAAAAAGGAAATTGAAATGTTTATTTTCTGATTTGAAGTTATACAAAAGAATGTATAGCGAGGTTATGTGAAAATGTGTACACCGTGCCTTTGTATAACAGAACAGGCATCGGTTATAATAATTCTTTGTACATGGCGCTGAGCCCATTTATGTAATAACCCATATTGGATACAAGTCTTGCCCATCAGTTCTTGTGTTATAGTTAATGTGATGAACTCATTTTCTCTTATTAGTATATGGATAGTTATGAATGTCTCCTCTTTTTAGAGTTGGGGTTGCCCGGATTGAGTACATGAATGAAAAAACAAAAGATCACCGTTACGTGGCAATCAGCCATCAATTATTCAACAGAATAAAAAAAAGTTGTTGAAACAAATATCAATAATGCTAGAATTCAATGTTCAGTTTTTTGTGCAAAAAATCATTTGAATCTTAAATTTAGGTATTTCCTAAATGGGTAAAATTTTCTAACTATGAAGTTTATAATTGGGTTTGATAAAAATATATAATATATGTATATTTATAATGCATGCTTGTCATAATTATAAACGTAGTAAATTGCATCAACTTGGTATGTTTAGTAGATGATGTTTGAGTACAGTTTTGCACGCTAATACCCACGTTCAAATGGTTTTGTTATATTTGATAACATTAATAAGCTTTTATCATATCTGTGTTACTATATTAGTAAAGGAATAAATTGCATACTTTTTAGGTGCTTAGATACATCTCTATTAACAAAGCAATTTGTTTACTTGACTAAGTTTTTATTTGTTTCCTAAACTATTCATGTTCTTAACATAAATAATAGTAAAAAATAAAGTTCTATACATTTTTATATATTAACATATCAACCTGTGGATTTTGTTTTCTACTATTGAATTGGCATGTATATTGGAAGAATAACACAGGTGTTTCTATATTGTTAAATTCTCTTAACTTTTAAAATGTTTCTTTTATATAAGAAAACTAACATATCTCTATTAAGAAAGCAACTTGTTTACTTGACTAAGTTTTTATTTGTTTCCTAAACTATTCATGTTCTTATTAATGAACAAAATAACCAAACGAAAGATACGATATTCTTAGTAATTTAGATTTATTATTTGCTATGTATGAATATTGAAAATTTATTACGGCATATATATCTTCATTAAATATATTATCGAGATTTACTTTTTCAGGAAGGTTGCGTTAGCTTACTTCTGAGGTTGGTTTCTTTGTTTATCTACTGACAGTGAAGGTTCATCTTTTTTATAGGAATCTATTGTATATGTATATTTAACATTTTTCAGTTTCTTTCTTTATGCAATTTTATCTGAAATTAAGTATCAGGTGACGAGAAAAGCATGGAACTTTAAAATTAACCAATGATGGGAAATCAACTTCTATGCATCATGGAAAGGGATGGTTATGAAATCATACAATTAACTGATGATGGAAGTCAACATTTATGCATCAATGGAGGAGATGGCTGCTTTTGGGTTGAAAAATTGGTATGATTTTCATTTACCTTGATTCGATTGAACATTAGCATGATTTTCTTAGCCCTTTATTACTCGAATGTTGTTAGTTTGGTTTTTTCTTTTAATTTGTTGTTTTTTGCTATAACTGTATATATATATAAGATGTCAAAATTTATGTCAGTCCTTGCAATGTCCAAAATGGAGTTTTAAGTTTAGAGTATTTTCTGATATAAGTTACAAAGATTTAGTTTGAATCTGGTATTAACTTCACTGTTTTTTTCTTTCAGTAATTGCTGAATTTCAACTTATGTTTGTAAGATGAGCAAGATCAGCTTGACGATCCAAGCAATTTTTATTACCTTGCAAAAATTATTATTGAACTTTCCAATTTCACTCACCTGGATCTGATTAAAAACTACTGATTTTCTCGGCCTTTTATCATTGGAACATCATTTTTGTTTTACATTTTTAAATAGTTTTATTTGCAGATGCACTCTGTTCTTAAGCAAACAATGTTTTGGAGCATTTTCTTCATTTGCAAAATTAAGTAGTTTTACTTATGCCAAATTTACTCAACCTTCAACTACTCTAACCGTGTTACTACAACCGACCATCATCCACGTCATCAGCAAATATCCTGTTCTCGTCACCACAGCTAGGATGAATTGTTCTGTCCCCATCCCCTATGTGCCCCGTGTGCCCACCCAACCACAGCCTCCTGATTTCCACCTTTTGCATTTAAGTCCCTCGATTGTTTCGAGGACTTAATTGCAAAAAGTGGAAATCAGGGGGCTGTGATTGGTTGGGCACATCGGGCACACATGGGATGGGTACAGAAGAATTGGCCTCACCACAGCCGACCATAATCTATGTCACCACAGCCAACCATCATCAGTAGGTACGGAAAATTAGGTTTTCACAAATCCACTTCGATTACTTATCGAATGTGTTATAAATAATCCAAAAAATTATAAAGGTTAAAAATAATCCCAAAAATTGTAAAGGTTAAAATTTTGGATCGATCTTGAGATTTGATCTTCACCAATGCTGCCAAAACTTGGTAATTATTTTACTCAGTTTGTTATTGTTGGTGCTTAGAGCATCTTCAACCCTAATTGAATGTAATGTCTAAAAATGCTCATGTGTCCATGTCTATTCCACAATGTTAATTATACAAAACTACCTTCTACAATAAAATCTAAATTTGCTCTCCAATGCAAATGTCCAAAAGCTTTCAATTTTGTACATTTGTCATTTTAGGAATAATTCAAAAATAAAAATAAATAGTAGTGGTTGCATATCATTTCACATTGTGAAATTCAATGTCTAGAACTAGACATTTCATTTTACAATGTCTAGCAAAAAGTTTGCCACATCATTTTACACATATCTTTAACATTGGCATTGGAGACTAAAACGTGAATGAAATTGTTAATTATCTATGTGGCATTAGGTTAACATCAAAAAAACACTTGCAATGGAGATGCTCTTAAAGCAGCGTTTATCTTCCTTTTATTTCTAAAAAGCATGATTCTTACAAATGATAAATTATTATTTTTCTACGGATGATCTTCATGGTGTTCTTTCAGCATCGCGAGTAGTGCTTGTGAAGCTAGTTTGGCTTTATCCAATTTTGGAAGCTTGTTTAAAAATTAGATGGCTTTGATCTTTGAGTGTGGTTCCATGTTCGATAAGGTACATAAATTTTAGACATGTCGAAATAGTACTTTTATAGGACGTCAATATGCACTTAATCATATGCATACAACTACATGTATGCATGTTTATTGCTTCCTTAATGGATTGTTGTAAGTCGGCTTGTATATGAGCAATGTTCATATGGAATTTTGGGGGCTATCTTTGCAAATGTGTAAGTGATCTTGAAATATCCAAGCCATCCACCCTCAACCCCCAACCCCCAACCTTGGCATTTTATTTTGAGCTTGATGTGGTTGGACCAGTTTATGATAAGAGTTTGAGATCTCCAGATGGATGGTGAAACTCATTCTTGTGTTTTCGATAGATCTACGGTGAAAGACATGATGCAACAATAAAAACGAAGAGTAGGTAAAAGTTGATAAATGGTTACTGGAAAGTAGAGTAATATTATATGTGGTAAATAAGATGGATGACTAAATGAGTATATTGAAAGCGGATGGCAATTTGGATAGTTGTTATTTTTATCTGTATGTTTTTTATTAATGTTATCGATGCTACCTTTTTTTTTTTGACATCTGTATATTCGTACTTGTTACATTAGTAATCAAATTATTTATCCATTACAAAGCTTTAATTTGACATATTTATAGAAGTCAATTGGCTTTTTATACATAATTACGTCTATTTATCTTCGTACATTTGTGAATATTGTTCCTTCACTTTCTTTACGTTAGCTGTTAAAGAGTCCACTTACCTCTATGTTTTGGTAATCTAACCTTGCGTTTTCGTTACAGGTCCTTCCCATTTCAAAGGGTATTGACTACATTTGTAGCCTAGGCAAGGAAGCTGCTACTGTGTTCATTGCCCTAAATGTTCAGGACAACATTTCCTACTATTTGCACGTAATCCTGTTGTGTCATGTCAATAAAATTTAACCACTTAGTTTGTATCTCCATTTCAGCATCTGTTGGTGAATAAAACAGAGATAAATTCATAAATTTCATGCATGTTATATATATATATATACACACACACACACACACTGATACACACAATCCAAGAATAATAAGATGGATTTGCATTTCTTCTAAAGCTTTAAAGTACTAATTTGGGTCATCAATAGTATCATTGCTCAAGCTAATGTTTGTATCTGGTTCAAAATAGTTGTTAAAAGAAATATAGAAAGTCAAAATTATTCATAATGCTTTTCTAATAGTTGTAGTCATAGTTTTCATAACCTGTCATGATTCAAAACGTGATGACTCAAGTTCAAAATTTTGATAGTTCAATTGGTTAAACCGTTGGAACCATGATTTTCTTTTTCTAGAATTTATGCATTTATCAACAAGTTATGTGCACTAATATTGAAATAATGCTACATATATGAACTATAGATGATCTTAAATTTCTTAAACAGAATTTATGTATTACTGCGGTGCACATCTACTTCAATACAACTATATTGTGTAAATAGTAGAATACTACACAATGTTAGAGCTTTAATAACGATACACTTAATGAATTTTACAATCAGTGGTACTACAATTTAAAGAACGGAACTATCGGCAATCAATATGAATTTGTGAGTGACAAGACTTCTAATAACGAGATTCCTATTATGGAATATGGAAGCATGCATATTAAATTCAAGGAGCTTTCCGATTTTCAAGGGTACGATCTTGGAGTTTACAGCAAAGTAGTTTTAATATTCAATTTGCATGTTTGTAATATTTCTTTATGGTTTTGATATGTGATAGAGGTAATTGGTTTATTGATGATATAAACTATTTTATCAAATTTTTCTCGAAGTGGCATGTTATCATTTTTCTTCTTCTCTTGTTCATGACTATAAACTGAGAAAATGTGTTTTCAAGGTTTGGAGCTATAATTAGAATAAATTTTATCAAATATTTTTTTATTTTATATTATATAATTTAACGGTCGGTTTTCCCACCGTGTGCGGTAATACTAGTATCATTAAAAATGAGATCCAACTTTTTTACAAATTCAAGCTTATCCTTGCTAGATATGACTAAATCAAAATATCCCTTTAACATACAATAAATAAGAGTCTATAAACATTACCAAATCTAAGTGTCGCTTAAATTTTAGGATCTAGCAACTTTTCTTCAAAACTCAAAACTTTCTTTTATAAATATCACCAAATCTAATACCACTTAAGAATAAAAGCTAATATATAAACAATTTCAGATTAAGAAATTTAACGCATAAACTATCTATCTACAAATATTTTTAAATTCTAATATCATCTGAAAATAGGATCTAACAAAAAAGTCTTTTTATAAATAAAAATGTTCATTTACAATTGCCAATATCAAATCTTAATATTACTTTCTATCAAACAAGTTATTAACTAACTGTTAGACAATCTGAAGCTCTGATACCATGATAGAATTTAGATCTGAGATGGAGGAGGATAAAATAAAATAATCACATGATACAAATTTAGCTCTGATACCATGATAGACAATCTGAAGTTCTGATACCATGTTAGAATTCAGATTCAGAGAGAAGAGAGAGACGAAACGATAAAACAATTGAAAGGCTATATTTTTATTGATTACTTGATTGCTATAACAAAAGATATATCTGATTGATTACAATGATAAACATTGGCTCTACTTATAGATGAGAAAGGAGCCCTTTAGAATAGAATATTCTATAGCATATTTGGGTCTATACCAAATATAGACCAAATTAATACAATCCTAACATAACTCATAATTAATGCAATCCAAATAAAAGGAAACATATTTTATTATTATCTCTAACACTAACAATATACATTATATAGAAAGGTTTCACAACCAAAGCGTGTGTTGTAATTACGCGCGAAGCGCGTGCCGTTATGCTCGTATATATGTGTATATATATGCGAGTACTATAACATACGAATTACACATGCGTAATTGGGTGTGTGTTACAAATGATGTTTGAAAGTTTAGTCAATTGTACAAAATAACGTTGACGTGTATGCATTGCAACAATTTTTGTGCGTGGAAATCAATCCGTGTTTACATATTTTGTGCACCCAATAATGAGACTGTTGTATTCAAAGAGTGTTTAAATTGTCAGCATAATTTCTTTTGTGTAGATAATTATTAAGTAGTAAAGGTTAATTGATAAGAAATTATAATTAGTTAAATTGTATTGGAGCATGACTACACATGCATGACTAGAGATAAGCAGGTGAATATTGACAGGTGGGAATACTCACCACTAAAATCAATATTGGTAAAATTTCCCTGGATAAACATTCAATAATGGGTTGGATTGTTGAATTCAAGTATGTGATAAAGTTTGTAGAGAGGTAAGCTAATTGTAGATGTTTGGTAAAGTGGTGACAAAGAAGTTTATGAAAACGACCATTGTTATCACGGCGCTCGACAAGTCGCGACTGGCCAACTAATCGAGATTAAACCACCGACATGAAGTCTCGACTTGCTTTTTATGTGAATTTCGGAAGCCTGGATAGAAATTAGTCGATTAATCAACTTGTTGAGTCGACTAGGTTGCTATTGGTGTCGACTGGTTTGGTATTGGCCCATTTTAGAAAAGAAAAAAAATCTGAACCCCATACAGTTATCGATACATCAAGAAAAAACTAAAAGTTATCGATACCTGTATCGAATAATAAAAAATAGCATAAAATGATCGATACTAGTATCGATCAAAAAACAAATCGATCGAAAGTCGATCTAAATTTTTCGAATTGAAAAAGATCAAGAATCTGTTATCGAACAGAAAAAACTTCGAATCCAAGCTTCGGTCGATACCCTGAACCTGCAGCGTCGTCTTTCTACTGCCATCTTGCAACTTGCACTTTATTAAATTCTATGCATCCTTTGTTTATTTTCTTTGTTCATAGCAATATATTTGTTGGTAGCAGTATATTAGAATTGACTACTTTTTGGTGGCAGCAATATATATGTCGACTAATCTATGACTAATCGATAAGTCGACTAACTTAACCTCTGTCGACTCGACTTACCGCCATAATAACCATGAAAAGGACTAAAAATCTAAAGTTTAGGAAGGCAATCTTTAGTTGATACTTTTTCAAAAAAAAGGAAGACACTTTGTTGACAAAGGGGAAAATAAAAACACCGTTGTCGGGGATCAAACCCGAATCACCTGCGTGACAGGCGAGAATACTCACCACTATACTACAACGACAATGATGCTCTTAAAGTTGAAGCAACACAACTAACCTAAATCTTAATTATACAAAATTATCCTTTTCAGTTTCTTTAAAAAAAGGCAATTTTGTATTTGAACTAATATTGATTCAATTCTTGAACGATACCTTAATCATGTTTAGTGGTCCTATGATCATTATCGGGTAACTATGATTTTTTTGCATATAGAAAATGTTATGCTATGAAAACTAGTTTTACTTTAATCAGTGTAAAAATCCACACCGGTATACAATAAGTTGATATGACATCCATGATAAGATGCTTTATATAACTTGATAATGCAAAAAATACAAAATTCATGAGATGAGAAATTAATTTATTCGAACATGACCATATGTAGGTTAGAAAACAATATATTGGTAAAGAATTAAATGATCATCATAGTTTAAAAATGTTATGACAAGCCAATTTACATATCCAAATAAAATAATAGACATAAATTTAGATGGAGATAAGAGTCAGATAACTAGACATATTAAATTCCATTTTCTCAAGTAGTTTTTTGCAATCACTATGCGAACATGTTTCTTATATTTCCTCGGTCTATAGAATGTTTGCTAGTTTAAGCAACGATGAAGTTGTAGCTTGTAGATATATGTATGTATTTCCAAATATCATGCAAATAACCTAAGAATCAATCATTGGCTATGGACTTCTATTAATGTTTCTATCGAGATTAGAAATTTGGTTGTGATCTTTTTGTTAATGATCCTATCAAGATGGAGGCCTTCTTGTGGAAATGCTTTCACTATATGATTAGTGATTTATGTATAGACATCAAACAATAATGTAATAACCCGGAAAATGTGAACCAATTTTAAAATTTTAAAATTGGTTATGGTCAAAGAATTTGAACAATTGAAATAGCATATTTCAATAAAATAAAGAACTGGGCATAGTATGGCAGTTTGAAATTTTGAATACAAACTTTGTTTGTCTGTACCGGGTGGAAAATATAACGGATTTTAGCGAAATTGAAAATATTTAAATCTGTTTATGGATAGCTTTCTAACGAATCTGAAAAATCGAAGTTTCATAACAGGAATCAAAAGTTATGGCCAAATGAATTTTCAGAAAGGTAGCTATATAGCATATATAGCCCTTGAAAATAGATATTTTGCATACGACCTCAGAATTCGACGAAACCACTTTTGTTGGGTCCGGGATGTAAAATTATTGCTAGGATTCAAATTTCATAATTTTTGAAGCTAGTATGTGAGCGGGGCAAAAGAAAATGTGATTGGTCAATTTCTGTTAAAATGGGTCGACCTAAAAATGGACATTTTGCATATGAGCTCAGAATTCGACGAAACTGGTTTTGTTGGGACCGTATCGTCAAAACAAAGTTAGATTTATTTTTCTGGAATTTTTCGATTCAGTTTGTGGCCCTGGCAAATTGAAAGGTACGTTCAAATTGAATATAAAATGTTTTATACTTTAATTTGAAAAATAACTGACTATAACAGTCGAATTGGCCAACGAAACATATCCCATTGTGTCCGGTATGGGGGTATTTAGCTAGGGGCGACAGTCGTTGGGTTTGAAAAGGAGTTCGGTTGTAAAAACACTATTTAAAAAGTTAATTAAAACCTTGGCCAATCATATTTTTTCTATTCATTATTTAAAATAAATAAAAAATCTCCGGAAACCCTTTTCCTCTTTCTGCTTCGACGGCGCACGTTACTCCATTCTTTCCGACCACTTTCCCCTCGCTCCGACGAACTATAAGCTGCGCCACCACCTGATCTCGAAAGCTCTCCTCCCCCTCTCTAAATCAATACCCACCTCGCCTTCTATCGTTGACTGTTCGACGAGATCCAAGGGCTCGAAGTCACCGCGCATCGCACCAGAATCCGCCCTCGTCGCTGCATCGATCCGAGTGAAACCACCTGGCGCAGGCGCGCCCCTCCGCGCTCTCCATCGTAGCGCAACCTGATCTTGTCCCCGTGCCACGAATCAAACGTTATCAGCAACCCTAGTTTTGAACTCCGCTTGAAGGTATACGGTTTGTATACTATGAACTGTTTTTACACTATAAAGCGTTGCAAAACTTTGAAAAATCATATCTTTTTAGTGTGTTAACGAAATTCGATGAAACAGGAAACATCGGGACCGCAGGGAGGCTCTCTACCATCTAGTAGAAGCCGCGGATTTTTCTGAACTTCCTACGATTTTTAGCACTACAAAAACCACTGTGAGGAATCTAAACTAAATTGTGTGAATGGAATCGTGTTGTATAAATTATATAAGCGAAGTGTAAATTATATACGCATTGTATACCTCATGTACATGTGTTGTATAAGTTATATTAGCGATGTATAAATTATACAAGCGTTGTATGAAACATATATGCTTTGAATTGTGATGAAATGCAAGTGAATTATAGAAATAATATATATATATACACTCCCCTCGTCCACAAACCATGGACGATATTTATTGCTTGTGATTGACGTGATATTATATGGTATGACGAATGGTTGGAAATAATTGTTTGTGGTTGATATTGTGGTTGAAAAATACCTTTGTGGTTGAAAAATACCCTCTTGTGTTTGAAACAAATTAGAATAGGATTGTGGAATTGAAAATAAAACATGCCACCTGCATGCGAACTAGATGCATGATCCCCATTGTCAAAAACCGCGAGGTTTTAAGGTAGAGCGAGGAGCCGTACTAGGGACGGTCCCGGTTTTAACTACCCTTCCGTTATGCTGCCGAAATTTTCTGAAATATTCATGTGTTAGAATAATTTTCATTTGTTGAAATTAATTACATATGTTGAAACCAATATTCATGTGTTGAATTGAAATTCATTCGTTGAGTTGAAATTCATGTGCTGTATATTATTCGAATTTTAAACAAATAGATTTAACGATAAAAATCACATTTTTATATATATATACAAACTAAAGAGAATATTCATGTGCTGAATTGAAATTCATTCGTTGAGTTGAAATTCATGTGTTGAATATTATTTGAATTTAAACAAATAGCTTTAACGATAAAAATCACATTTTTATATATATACAAACTATAGAGAATATTCATGTGTTGAGTTGAAATTCATTCGTTGAGTTGAAATTCATGTGTTGAATATTATTTGAGTTTAGACAAATAGCTTTAACGATAAAAATCACATTTTTATATATATACAAACTGTAGAGAATATTCATGTGTTGAATTGAAATTCATTCGTTGAATTGAAATTCATGTGTTGAATGTTATCGTATTTTAAAATAAAATGAATAGACAATAAAAACTACATTTCTATTGTGAATATGAAGTGTTAAAAATATTCACGTGTTGAATAAATATCTTTGATGATAAAAATATTTCTTTTATCATGTATACACTTTGATAAAAATACACACGTGTTGAAATAAATAATAGTTTGCTAGAAATATTATTATTAGCTTTGTTCTGCATATATATACATGTGTTGAACAGGGAAATGGATTAGCTGTAGAGTAAAGAAATTAATTGCATGCCCGACAAATAGGTAAGCCTTGATGAGTTGGCTGCGCAATTTTATTTTTATATCAACTCCTGTGAATGCCATTGGATGCGGAGTGCTGGTTATTTTGTGTGAAATAATAAACATCGCCATAGGATAGTAACAATTAATTTTGAACTACACTACATGGCATACTTCTTGACGATAGGCATACTTCATCATATTCCACATAAGCAATTGGAGCTTGTGTGACGAGGTGGAAGATTTACCATACGAGCGAGAGGCTTGTATGGCGATGATTATATACTACAGGTTGAACCGATGACTGATATGGACTATATAAAATATAACGATAAATTGCCAGATTAATAAAAACCCTACACGGGTCTGGAGTTGACAATAATCACGTCTCTCTAGTCATTAGATATGGCACATGGACTATTTATTTCCACACGGAGCGGGGTGACGAGAATTTATTCTCTGGAGTTATTATCTATACACGTTCCCCCGTAAACACCAGAATATATCACTATAAATATGTGGATGCTTATTAGTATTTATTGGGTACCTAACACGGCCCAATAAATTTCCAAACCCCTTCCCGTACAAAGGAGGTTATGGCGGAATTTTTCGAAATATTAAGGCGTTAGCGAAATATTTGAAGTGAAAACGAAGTTGAAATTAATGAATGAACTATATTTGAAATAAATGAATGGGCTATATTTATATATATATATAAATATAAATAGAATAGAAAGGAATCGAAGCCGTCCGGTTCGTGTTTTGGAATCGTAATTTGAAACAATTGGTACGAGAAATCCGACCATCGGATTTTCCCGAAACCGCAACCGCTGGACTCGCCTTGGAAATATCTTTCCAACGGCACCAACCTTGTAAAACCCAACGGTTGGATTGTCTGGAATGTTTAATTCAAATCTGAAGAAAAACAGCGCCAGAATCGTTTATAGATATATATAAATATAAATATAATTAAATTAAATCGAATAACGACGCTGCAGTTCGAATTTTGAAACCGTAACTTCAAACGACTAGTGTGGAAGATCCGACCGTCGGATTTTCACGAAACTGGAACCGTTGCGTTCGCTTTGGGAATATCTTCCCACTGATATAGACTTTGTAGAAATCCAACGGTTAGATTTTTCGATATATGTAAAACAAATTAGGGGAAAAACAACGCCAGTGCCACGGCACGACCTGAAACGTCGTTTAATTAAATATGGCCATTTTTAAATAAATAAAAATGGCGAAAAATTGTTATAAAATATTATAAGCAACATAGATTGGAAATAAACCAATTTGACTTGATCTGCTTGATATTTGATGGTTGTATGTGTTTGACACGAAAATTATACTAAAGAACTGAAATGTGATTGTCGAATAATATAACCATGAGAAGAATTGATTTGAATTCTAATTACGTGAATTATTTGAAAAGGCGGAGCTAACCCTCATTTCAAATAATTGATCGAGCGATTCGAATTAGAAAATACAAAGACGATTCAAGACTGACGATCTTCGTATCGGTTGGATGGGTGCTGCTTAGGTTCCGGACTGGAGTAGCTACCGTGAAGGAACGGAAGTAGTAGCCGTCTGTAATAACCCGAAAATCTGGGCCAGTTTAAAATTTTTATTTTGGCAATTTTAGTGAATTTTGAATATTTAAAATAGATTATTTTAAATAATATCGACGAGAAATTTATTTTGAATATAATTCGAACGTATATATCTATATACATCGTTGTTAGAATATAAATAATTATATATAATTATAAATAGAATTGAAAATGGCGCGGTAGTTCGATAATTCGATTTCAAACTTCAATTGAATGTACCGGGTGCAAAACAATCCGGATTTTAACGAAACCAAAAAATAATAGGATCTAATAGAGAATATCTTTCCAACGAATCAGAAAAATCGAAATTTCATAGCGGGGATCAAAAGATATGTCCATTTGAAAATTCTGAATAGTCGCTATGGAATTCAGGCCATTAAAAATAGCCATTTTGCAAACTACCTCGGATTTCGACGAAACCACTTTTGTTGGATCCGTTATGTCAAGTTATTGCTAGATTCCAAATTTCATAATTTTTTGAATCAATACGTGAGCGTGGCAAAGGAAAACGCGTTTGACCAGTTTCAGTTGATTTTAATCGACTGGAAAATGGCCATTTTTCAAACTGTCTCAGAATTCGACGAAACTAGTTTTGTTAGGACCGTATCGTCAATACGAAGCTAGAAAATATTTTTTTGGAATTTTTCGAGTTAGTATGTGACCCCGGTAAATTGAAATGCGCGTTCAAATTCAATATATTGAGTTATATGTTGATTTTGACGAAAACTGATCGAAACGATCGAATCAGCCTACAAAACATATCCCATTGTGTTCGGAATGGGGGTAATACGCTATGACGACAGTCGGTGGGCCTCGTTTCGGGGTCGAAATTAAAAGTCAACTTTTTTTAAAATTAAAATAATAATATAATTAAATTATATATATACTTAACCCCCCCCCTTTCCTCTTCATTCAGAAAAGTAAATAAAGAAAAAAAAACCGATCCCCTTTTCCCGCTTAACCCCCCCCCCCCCCACCCCCCCGCGCGATCAACGCCGCCACCGCCCTTCGGAGCTCCCCACCACCGTCGCCGCCCTCTCCAGCTCGACCTCCGCTCCACCCTCCAATCCCGCTTCTCTCCACCTCGACGCAGCCGAACCCCGATGACCTAGCCCCCCTGTCGTCGCTTGCTTCACCCCCCTTTTCTCCTGGAAACCCGAACCCCCTCCCTGACCTATTCCGCATAGCCACTCAACCCCGACGCCGCCAGTCACTATTCCGACCACCGCTCCCACCCCGAGCCACCCCTTGCTCCGACAGCAACCCCCTGCAAGCGAAAACAGCAAAAGAGAAAGGTGAGTTTTCCTCTTTCAAAATCTGATTTTTATTTATTTATTTAAGTATAAAGCTTTATTTAAATCAGTTTTTGATTTCTAAATTCAGCTTTTATAAAATCAGTTTTTGTATATGTTTTGATTTAAAAGATAAGATTTTTATTAAGTTAAAGTTAGGATTTTTGTGATAGAGAAAGATTAGATTTTTAGTGTAAAAAGATTTGATTTTTAATTTATAAAAAGGAATGGATTTTAAAAATATAAAAACATGATTTTTGTTTTAAAGCAAAGCTATGATTTTTATTGAAGTAAAAGGAAGATTTTTATTCGTTCATTAGCTAGGAAAAGAAGTGATTTTTAATGATAAAAATATGATTTTTATATAAGGCGGGTAATAAAAATGTGATTTTTATATTATAGAAGAAATAAAAATATAATCTTTATATTAGAAAAGGCGAAGTCTTTATATAGAGAATATCGATGTAAAAATAGAATTTTTATCTATATAAAAGCGAAGTAAAAATCCGATTTTTATATATTGAATAGCGAAGTAAAAATTCGATTTTTATATATTGAATAGCGAAGTAAAAATCCGATTTTTATATATTGAATAGCAAAGTAAAAAATTCGATTTTTATACATTGAATGGCGAAGTAAAAATCCGATTTTTATATATTGAATAGCGAAGTAAAAAATTCGATTTTTATATATTGAATGGAGAAGTAAAAATCCGATTTTTATATATTGAATAGCGAAGTAAAAATTCGATTTTTATATATGTAGTGGCTACGGGCAACGAAAGTGACAAAAGGCGAGCACGGTAAAGATGTTCTGCATAGGAAGTGCTGTGGAGTTAGGATAGCTATTGGTGAGAACTTCTCACTCTAAATTTCTTTTTCTAGTTATATATATATACTAGGATGCAGACGGTGCTTAGTAGCACCCGACACCCGTCATCCACAGACCATGGATGGCTTGTTTGTTTGATTGATGTGTTGTGAAATTTGTTTGTGAAATTGATGTGAAATAGATAATGAAATATATTCATGTGTTGAAAGGAAATAAAATATTTATATAGTTAAAAATATTTGATTGTTAAAAATATAATTTTTAACGTGAAAGTGAATAAATAAATATTTATAAACAAATCGGCCGATTTGTTTATATACACTGATTTGACTGATATTGCTTGGGATGATAAATTTTGCACATCGCCCAACTGCACAAATAAAATATGTGTTTGATTGTTTGAAACCCCACACGGGTATTGGGATAATATATGACATACACTAATCCCAATAATTAGTTGTATGTCGATCGATTGATTGACAGGCTGTCATAAGCGTTAGATATCTATATTTGATGCTTATACAGTGTAGTGCACTTTGGATGATGGTTGATTATTTATCGTTGCTATTATATACATGTGTTGTATGGAATCCGTATAATTAACTTTATATGGTAATTGATTGGGCCTCATTCCTATTTAGAAAATAAAGAATATTATAAAATAAAGGTTCATGTGTTGACCGTACTTATCCGTTGAGATTAGTCATGTGTTGAACGAAATATTTTTAACAATAAAATTTACATCTTTATCATTATAAAATAAAGGTTCATGTGTTGACCGTACTCATCCGTTGAGATTAGTCATGTGTTGAACGAAATATTTTAACAATAAAATTTATATCTTTATCATATATAAAATTAGAAACTAACTGGAAAATAGATAAGATGAGTGGTGTCCTGGATATTGATCTGATGTTGGTTTCGGCCTTCGGGGTTAATATTTAGGGAATCGTTCTCTTACTAATTTACGGTTGGAGTCTGATTTAAATCAAACGATAGATACCATAATTTTTATATAAAATATATTGAATAACAAAAATAGTCACACGTGGACAGTACTCATTCGTTGAGATTAGTCATGTGTTGACAAAAATATAGATTCATGTATTGAATAGAATAAATATTCATTTGTTGAATAGAATAACGGAATTATTGAAATATATAAAGCCGTGTTGATTAGAGATGCGCTGTTTTGACGTGAACGATATTTATATCGATTATATTCGTTTTTATAGAATTCGAATCGAATTGAATAGAAAACGAATTCAAATCGAATTGAATAGATAACGAATTTGATTTGAATTGAAAACAATTTCGAATTGAATTGAATATAGAATGAATTGAGATTTGAATTGAATTGAATAGAAAACGAATTTGAATTGAATCGAATAGAAAACGAATTCGAATTGAATTGAATTGAAAAGAAAATGAATTCGAATCGAATTAAAAATCGATTTGAATTGAAATCAAATAGAAATGAAAGTAAAAAGGATTTATAATAGAAAATTCAATTTTGATTTGAATTTGAAATAAAGGTTGAAATTGTTTTTGAAACAAATTTGAATCTATTTATAAAATTCATTTTGAATAGAAATCGACGAAGTATATATTATATATATTATATATATAATATAATGGCCTGAATAGAACGCGTCGCGCCGCGGCAGTTCGTGAATTTCGACCATTTATTTCAAACAGACATTACGGGAGATCCGACCGTCGGATTCTCCTAAAACCGGAACCGTTGGGTTCATATCGAAAAGTGCTTTCTAACGAATATTAGAAATTTGAAATCTAACGGTTGGATTTGGAGATACGTCCAAATCAAATTTGAAAAAGGTCGTTGTAAGTGCAGTTCGATGGCCGTTGATGGAAATCGACTGTTCGGGCCTTGATAAAATTATTAAAAATAGTAATAATTTGTGTAAAATCATAAGAAATGATTTGGGAAAAATTGGGATGAAAAACTCCATATTTGAAAAGATAAAAATAGATTTTTATCGAAATGAACTAGTTTAGAACTAAAATAGCAACCCATTTATTTTTAAATAAATAAATTGGATTTGAAATGGGTTTTAAATAGAATCGATTAGTGGGTTTATCGTGAAGGGTGTTTTAAATGACACTTGTTTTTTAACCCGATAATAAATAGAATGTGATTTGAGTTTGTCGTGAACTGTGTTTTAAATGACATTAGTTCTTTAACCCAGTAAAAGGAGTTTTAATGAATCTGCAATTAGATTGAAATTTGAATTGATAATCTAAATCATCAAATTTGGAAAATGAGCGAGGATGGAGTATTACCAGTTTTGCTCCAAAGCGATAGTTAAATCTTTAATTAGATTTGAACGTATAATGGTAATAAATTTTACCGATAACACCGTGGTGTTAGATATGGAGTATTACCAGTTTTGCTTCATGGGATGAATAGGTTGGGATTGGGAAATAAAATAAATAATTACTTCGGTGTGGTTCGCTAATCTCGACTAGTTTGGGAAAAACCATAATTTGGTTTGAAATGACATCCAAAGGAAGATTAAAGGATAAATTTTAAAGAATTTATCTTGGATAAAATTAATGGGAACCTTTCCCTAAGAATGTGGAATTTAGAAACTAGCTATAGGTTAGTTAAGAAGAATGGTTTCCTGGATATGGATCTGATGTTGGTTCCGGCCTTCGGGGTTAATATTTGGGGAATTGCTCTCTTACTGATTTATGGTTAGTGACTAATGAATTGGAATGAGGCGTATGTTGTGTTTGTGTAACATTTGTTTTAATATACGCGGGTTGTTCGGAAAGGCCGGGTTTATACCCATTCTGAATAACCGATTCGACGATAAGTCGAAGATGATGACGGTGGTCGAAGACCGCAAGTCTTCACATCGTTTGGATAATTACTGATGATCCTGATTGGGCTGTACACCCAAGAGGATGGAAATAGTTGGTGGTCGTCCAGACGTACTTGGAGATGGGTGGATATGAGAGGAAAGTGCCTCCGGTTTCGTTCAGACCCAGAACGAACTTGTAAATGGATTGTGTGTATGACATTGGATTTTATTCTGTGTTGATTGATTTCTGTTAAATATATATCTGTTTGGCGGCGGAGAATTTATTCTCTTGCTTAACGCCCTTCTCTGAGACGTACGAGCTTATAGGTTATATATCGATAGATATCAATCGCATGGCATGAATTGCCTGTGTGGCATGCTGAGTTGCATGGATCAAGGCTTCTGTTGAAAAGTAAAGTCTTGTGGTTGATGATCAAAGCATGGCCTTTGTGGCGTAGCTTTGTGTATAGCGTGAATTCGCGAGCCTCACACCTCGGTATGAGTTAAAAACGGGATAAGGACTGCAGGGAGAGCAAGAAGTTTCTTTCTAGCTTTGGTGGTGTCAGTGACTTACCAGCCCTGACATTTATATACTTTTCACCTATTTGGTTGTTGGATGAGGCGCCTCGATTTTAGGTCTGTAAGGACCGGGAAACGTGTGTTCAGGCATAATTAATCCTCAAACGTAAGAGAGGACCGGCCCTGAAGATCCAGGGGTTACCCAGAGTGTGTTGTCCCGAGGCATTTACTAGAGTGTCTCGAAGCGGAGAGGAGCTTGCCCCTTGCCTCGACTCATGACGGAAATCCAATTTCCAATACGTGTATCTCGGTTTTATTTGTAGAGCCTAGTATGGCGACATGATAGATGGTACCCATGCCGCCTAGGATTGATATTTATGATTGAAAATGTTTTGACACTATACACTTATAATAGTATCAAATGATTTGTTTTAAACGTACCAAGCATGTTTGGCTATTATAAGGGAAAACCCTATCCTCCGGCTTGCGTTGCATTGTGTGATGGGACCTGGGTCTTATAATCGCTTCATTTTCGAAAAAGCATTGTGTTGTTTATTCTATGTACTGGTATTCTTGGGAGGAAACCCGTTCCGTGTTATACGGCGTGGTCCATTGAATTACTCTCTTTTAAAATAAAGTTTTAATAACTGTTTTAGTTCTCACACCAGTCACATGACTGACCTGGAGTTTATTGTTTTAACCTAAACTCTGGGTGCCCTTATTTTCGACACGGGCAGCTAGTAGTTTTGGTTTTGCAGATTTATATTTACAGGATCCTAATTTACAGCTGGGACGATGCTCGGAAAGCCCTGTATCCGTGTATTACTTTCAGTTATGTTTTGTATTATTTTTCCGCTGCAATACTGTTTTTAAATCTCTGATATTCTTGGTTGTGTAATATTTATTCATACCTGTATATTCTTGTATCTGATGGAATTGTTGTAATAACAATGAAATGTTCTTCCGTCTGCGTTCATTTGTGTGTTGTTCTCAAAGTATCCGCTCTTTCCTTCACGGGGAAGTAACGGGATCTTACAGTGGTATCAGAGCTTTGGTTTACAGAGCTCGAGAACAAGGCACATTAGAACCATACGAAAGAATTCATCAGATATTGGATTAGTAATATCCAATTAGAATGACTCGTTAGAGATAGGATCAGTAGTATCCTAGAACGAGTGTGAAGAGTATATTTTCCAATTGAAAACAATTTTGTTTTGAAAATTTAAACCCTTTTCCACATATTTGAATAATTTATTTATATTGATTTGGACAATCTAGTATATAAAGATTTTGCATATACGCGTCATGAACGTATATTCGAAGTTTTAATATACTGGATAGATATAGAATCACATTCTAGACACCCGGAGATGATTCAGATGATTGATATATCATCATCAGAATTTGTGTTCGTGTTTCGAAGGTATGATATCTATATATTTCCACTAGACTGGTGTGAGAACCAAAACTTATATAGATAGATTTATTGTTGTGAATTGGCACCAAAAATGTGATTTTTGTATATGTATCAAAAATTATGAATTTGAAACGTTAATCCACTAATCGATTGATGTTTGTGTTGTTTGTTTATTTGTTTGATAATTTAGAACCATTATGTCTTATTGAATCAAATATTAAACTGTATTGAAAATTGGTCGCATTTGCTTGCATATACATGTACTTACATTGAACAGGTCATAGCAAGGAGGCTAGAGCCGAAGAATAAAATTTGTTTGCCCGACAAATAGGTACATGTTTACTATATAATTTACTGTTTTGTTTGGGTGATGATGATTTTATGAGCCGATTGGCTAGCTGCTTGGCTTTTTCTTTTTCTTTTTGAGATCAGAAGGCCTGTATGGCAATTTCGGGATTTTCCCGTGGCTCCCGGTGCAGGGGAGGTTATGGCGAAATTTTTCGAAAATTCCGGGTGTTAGCCAAATTTTTGAAGAATTTGAAAATTCTCAGAAACTGAAAAGTTAGAGAATGGAAGCCAGATCGAACGTAGAGTTGATTGATCAAACCACTTTCGACTTTGTTCCTTTTCGGGGATGAAAAGTTTTAAGTGGGGGAGATTGTAATAACCCGAAAATCTGGGCCAGTTTAAAATTTTTATTTTGGCAATTTTAGTGAATTTTGAATATTTAAAATAGATTATTTTAAATAATATCGATGAGAAATTTATTTTGAATATAATTCGAACGTATATATCTATATACATCGTCGTTAGAATATAAATAATTATATATAATTATAAATAGAATTGAAAATGGCGCGGTAGTTCGATAATTCGATTTCAAACTTCAATTGAATGTACCGGGTGCAAAACAATCCGGATTTTAACGAAACCAAAAATAATAGGATCTAATAGAGAATATCTTTCCAACGAATCAGAAAAATCGAAATTTCATAGCGGGGATCAAAAGATATGTCCAGCTGAAAATTCTGAATAGTCGCTATGGAATTCAGGCCATTAAAAATAGCCATTTTGCAAATCCTCGGATTTCGACGAAACCACTTTTGTTGGATCTGTGATGTCAAGTTATTGCTAGATTCCAAATTTCAAAATTTTTCGAATCAATACATGAGCGTGGCAAAGGAAAACGCGTTTGACCAGTTTCAGTTGATTTTAATCGACTGGAAAATGGCCATTTTTCTAACTGTCTCAGAATTCGACGAAACTAGTTTTGTTAGGACCGTATCGTCAATACGAAGCTAGAAAATATTTTTCTGGAATTTTTCGAGTTAGTATGTGACCCCGGTAAATTGAAATGCGCGTTCAAATTCAATATATAGAGTTATATGTTGATTTTGACGAAAACTGATCGAAACGATCGAATCAGCCTACGAAACATATCCCATTGTGTTCGGAATGAGGGTAATACGCTATGGACGACAGTCGGTGGGCCTCGTTGCGGGGTCGAAATAAAAAGTCAACTTTTTTTAAAATTAAAATAATAATATAATTAAATTATATTTATAATTTACCCCCCCCCCCTTCCTCTTCATTCAGAAAAGTAAATAAAGAAAAAAAAACCGATCCCCTTTTCCCGCTTAACCCCCCCTCGCGCGATCAACGCCGCCACCGCCCTTCGGAGCTCCCCACCACCGTCGCCGCCCTCTCCAGCTCGACCTCCGCTCCACCCTCCGATCCCGCTTCTCTCCACCTCGACGTAGCTGAACCCCGATGCCCTAGCCCCCCTGCCGTCGCTTGCTTCACCCCCCTTTTCTTCTGGAAACCCGAACCCCCTCCCTGACCTATTCCGCATAGCCACTCAACCCCGACGCCGCCAGTCACTATTCCGACAACCGCTCCCACCCAGAGCCACCCCTTGCTCCGACACCACCCCCCTGCAAGCGAAAACAGCGAAAGAGAAAGGTGAGTTTTCCTCTTTCAAAATCTGATTTTTTTTTTATTTAAGTATAAAGCTTTATTTAAATCAGTTTTTGATTTCTAAATTCAGCTTTTATAAAATCAGTTTTTGTATATGTTTTGATTTAAAAGATAAGATTTTTATTAAGTTAAAGTTAGGATTTTTGTGATAGAGAAAGATTAGATTTTTAGTGTAAAAAGATTTGATTTTTAATTTATAAAAAGGAATGGTTTTAAAAATATAAAAACATGATTTTTATTTTAAAGCAAAGCTATGATTTTTATCGAAGTAAAAGGAAGATTTTTATTCGTTCATTAGCTAGGAAAAGAAGTGATTTTTAATGATAAAAATATGATTTTTATGTAAGGCGGGTAATAAAAATGTGATTTTTATATTATAGAAGAAATAAAAATATAATCTTTATATTAGAAAAGGCGAAGTCTTTATATAGAGAATATCGATGTAAAAATAGAATTTTTATCTATATAAAAGCGAAGTAAAAATCCAATTTTTATATATTGAATAGCGAAGTAAAAATTCGATTTTTATATATTGAATAGCGAAGTAAAAATCCGATTTTTATATATTGAATAGCGAAGTAAAAAATTCGATTTTTATATATTGAATGGCGAAGTAAAAATCCGATTTTTATATATTGAATAGCGAAGTAAAAAATTCGATTTTTATATATTGAATGGCGAAGTAAAAATCCAATTTTTATATATTGAATAGCGAAGTAAAAATTCGATTTTTATATATGTAGTGGCTACGGGCAACGAAAGTGACAAAAGGCGAGCACGGTAAAGATGTTCTGCATAGGAAGTGCTGTGGAGTTAGGATAGCTATTGGTGAGAACTTCTCACTCTAAATTTCTTTTTCTAGTTATATATATATATACTAGGATGCAGACGGTGCTTAGTAGCACCCGACACCCGTCATCCACAGACCATGGATGGCTTGTTTGTTTGACTGATGTGTTGTGAAATTTGTTTGTGAAATTGATGTGAAATAGATAATGAAATATATTCATGTGTTGAAAGGAAATAAAATATTTATATAGTTAAAAATATTTTATTGTTAAAAATATAATTTTTAACGTGAAAGTGAATAAATAAATATTTATAAACAAATCGGCCGATTTGTTTATATACACTGATTTGACTGATATTGATTGGGATGATAAATTTTGCACATCGCCCAACTGCACAAATAAAATCTGTGTTTGATTGTTTGAAACCCCACACGGGTATTGGGATAATATATGACATACACTAATCCCAATAATTAGTTGTATGTCGATCGATTGATTGACAGGCTGTCATAAGCGTTAGATATCTATATTTGATGCTTATACAGTGTAGTGCACTTTGGATGATGGCTGATTATTTATCGTTGCTATTTTATACATGTGTTGTATGGAATCCATATAATTAACTTTATATGGTAATTGATTGGGCCTCATTCCAATTTAGAAAATAAAGAATATTATAAAATAAAGGTTCATGTGTTGACCATACTCATCCATTGAGATTAGTCATGTGTTGAACGAAATATTTTTAACAATAAAATTTACATCTTTATCATTATAAAATAAAGGTTCATGTGTTGACCGTACTCATCCGTTGAGATTAGTCATGTGTTGAACGAAATATTTTAACAATAAAATTTATATCTTATCATATATAAAATTAGAAACTAACTGGAAAATAGATAAGATGAGTGGTCTCCTGGATATTGATCTGATGTTGGTTTCGGCCTTCGGGGTTAATATTTAGGGAATCGTTCTCTTACTAATTTACGGTTGGAGTCTGATTTAAATCAAACGATAGATACCATAATTTTTATATAAAATATATTGAATAACAAAAATAGTCACACGTGGACAATACTCATTCGTTGAGATTAGTCATGTGTTGACAAAAATATAGATTCACGTATTGAATAGAATAAATATTCATTTGTTGAATAGAATAACGGAATTATTGAAATATATAAAGCCGTGTTGATTAGAGATGCGCTGTTTTGACGCGAACGATATTTATATCGATTATATTCGTTTTTATAGAATTCGAATCGAATTGAATTGAAAACGAATTCGAATCGAATTGAATAGATAACGAATTTGATTTGAATTGAAAACAATTTCGAATTGAATTGAATATAGAATGAATCGAGATTTGAATTGAATTGAATAGAAAATGAATTTGAATTGAATTGAATAGAAAACGAATCGAATTGAATTGAAAAGAAAATGAATTCGAATCGAATTAAAAATCGATTTGAATTGAAATCAAATAGAAATGAAAGTAAAAAGGATTTATAATAGAAAATTCAATTTTGATTTGAATTTGAAATAAAGGTTGAAATTGTTTTTGAAACAAATTTGAATCTATTTATAAAATTCGTTTTCAATAGAAATCGACGAAGTATATATTATATATATTATATATATAATATAATGGCCTGAATAGAACGCGCCGCGCTGCGGCAGTTCGAGAATTTCGACCATTTATTTCAAACAGACATTACGGGAGATCCGACCGTCGGATTCTCCTAAAACTGGATCCGTTGGGTTCGTATCGAAAAGAGCTTTCTAACGAATATTAGAAATTTGAAATCTAACGGTTGGATTTGGAGATACGTCCAAATCAAATTTGAAAAAGGTAGCTGTAAGTGCAGTTCGATGGCCGTTGATGGAAATCGACTGTACGGGCCTTGATAAAATTATTAAAAATAGTAATAATTTGTGTAAAATCATAAGAAATGATTTGGGAAAAATTGGGATGAAAAACTCCATATTTGAAAAGATAAAAATAGATTTTTATCGAAATGAACTAGTTTAGAACTAAAATAGCAACCCATTTATTTTTAAATAAATAAATTGGATTTGAAATGGGTTTTAAATAGAATCGATTAGTGGGTTTATCATGAAGGGTGTTTTAAATGACACTTGTTCTTTAACCCGATAATAAATAGAATGTGATTTGAGTTTGTCGTGAACTGTGTTTTAAATGACATTAGTTCTTTAACCCAGTAAAAGGAGTTTTAATGAATCTGCAATTAGATTGAAATTTGAATTGATAATCTAAATCATCAAATTTGGAAAATGAGCGAGGATGGAGTATTACCAGTTTTGCTCCAAAGCGATAGTTAAATCTTTAATTAGATTTGAACGTGTAATGGTAATAAATTTTACCGATAACACCGTGGTGTTACATATGGAGTATTACCAGTTTTGCTTCATGGGATGAATAGGTTGGAATTGGGAAATAAAATAAATAATTACTTCGGTGTGGTTCGCTAATCTCGACTAGTTTGGGAAAAACCATAATTTGGTTTGAAATGACATCCAAAGGAAGATTAAAGGATAAATTTTAAAGAATTTATCTTGGATAAAATTAATGGGAACCTTTCCCTAAGAATGTGGAATTTAGAAACTAGTTGTAGGTTAGTTAAGAAGAATGGTTTCGTGGATATGGATCTGATGTTGGTTCCGGCCTTCGGGGTTAATATTTGGTGAATTGCTCTCTTACTGATTTATGGTTAGTGACTAATGAATTGGAATGAGGCGTATGTTGTGTTTGTGTAACATTTGTTTTAATATACGCGGGTTGTTCGGAAAGGCCGGGTTTATACCCATTCTGAATAACCAATTCGACGATAAGTCGAAGATGATGACGGTGGTCGAAGACCGGAAGTCTTCACATCGTTTGGATAATTACTGATGATCCTGATTGGGCTGTACACCCAAGAGGATGGAAATAGTTGGTGGTCGTCCAGACGTACTTGGAGATGGGTGGATATGCGAGGAAAGTGCCTCCGGTTTCGTTCAGACCCAGAACGAACTTGTAAATGGATTGTGTGTCTGACATTGGATTTTATTCTGTGTTGATTGATTTCTATTAAATATATATCTGTTTGGCGGCGGAGAATTTATTCTCTTGCTTAACGCCCTTCTCTGAGACGTACGAGCTTAGAGGTTATATATCGATAGATATCAATCGCATGGCATGAATTGCCTGTGTCGCATGCTGAGTTGCATGGATCAAGGCTTCTGTTGAAAAGCAAAGTCTTGTGGTTGATGATCAAAGCATGGCCTTTGTGGCGTAGCTTTGTGTATAGCGTGAATTCGCGAGCCTCACACCTCGGTATGAGTTAAAAACGGGATAAGAACTGCAGGGAGAGCACGACGTTTCTTTCTAGCTTTGGTGGTGTCAGTGACTTACTAGCCCTGACATTTATATACTTTTCACCTATGTGGTTGTTGGATGAGGCGCCTCGATTTTAGGTCTGTAAGGACCGGGAAACGTGTGTTCAGGCATAATTAATCCTCAAACGTAAGAGAGGACCGGCCCTGAAGATCCAGGGGTTACCCAGAGTGTGTAGTCCCGAGGCATTTGCTAGAGTGTCTCTAAGCGGAGAGGAGCTTGCCCCTTGCCTCGACTCATGACGGAAATCCAATTTCCAATCTGTGTATCTCGGTTTTATTTGTAGAGCCTAGTATGGCGACATGATAGATGGTACCCATGCCGCCTAGGATTGATATTTATGATTGAAAATGTTTTGACACTATACACTTATAATAGTATCAAATGATTTGTTTTAAACGTACCAAGCATGTTTGGCTATTATAAGGGAAAAACCTATCCTCCGGCTTGCGTTGCATTGTGTGATGGGACCTGGGTCTTATAATCGCTTCATTTTCGAAAAAGCATTGCGTTGTTTATTCTATGCACTGGTATTCTTGGGAGGAAACCCGTTCCGTGTTATACGGCGTGGTCCCTTGAATTACTCTCTTTTAAAATAAAGTTTTAATAACTGTTTTAGTTCTCACACCAGTCACATGACTGGCCTGGAGTTTATTGTTTTAACCTAAACTCTGGATGCCCTTATTTTCGACACGGGCAGCTAGTAGTTTTGGTTTTGCAGATTTATATTCACAGGATCCTGATTTACAGCTAGGACGATGCTCGGAAAGCCCTGTATCCGTGTATTACTTTCAGTTGTGTTTTGTATTATTTTTCTGCTGTAATACTGTATTTAAATCTCTGATATTCTTTGTTGTGTAATATTTATTCATACTCTATATTCTTGTATCTGATGGAATTGTTGTAAAAACAATGAAATGTTCTTCCGCCTGCGTTCATTTGTGTGTTGTTCTCAAAGTACCCGCTCTTTCCTTCACGGGGAAGTAACGGGTTCTTACACCGCCTGAACGTATATGTTGATTAGACGGATATACGAGGAATTTGATGCCTCCGGTTTCGTTCAGACCCAGAACGGACTTGTAAATGGACTGTGTGTCTGACATTGGATTTTATTCTATACTGATTGATTTCTGTTAAATATATATCTATTTGGCGGCGGAGAATTTATTCTTTTGCTTAACGCCCTTCTCTAAGACGTACGAGCTCAGAGGTTATATATCGATAGAAATCAGTCGTATGGAGTGGATTGCCTATGTGGCATGCCAAGATGCTGTGATCAAGGCTTCTGTTGCAAAGCAAAGTCTTGTGGTTGATGATCAAAGCATGGCCTACGTAGCCTGGCTTTATGTATAGCGTGGATTCGCGAGCCTCACACCCCGGTATGAGTTAAAAACGGGATAAGGACTGCAGGGAGAGCACGACGTTTCTTTCTAGCTATGGTGGTGTCAGTGACTTACCAGCCCTGACATTTATATCTATTTTTCACCTATGTGGTTGTTGGAATGCGAGGCGCCTCGATTATAGGTATGTAAGGACCGGGAAACGTGTGTTCAGGAATACTAATCCTCAAACGTAAGAGAGGACCGACCCTGAAGCATCCAGGGGTTACCCAGAGTGTGTAGTCCTGAGGCATTTGCTAGAATGTCTCGAAGCGGAGAGGAGCTTGCCCCTTGCCTCTACTCATGACGGAAATCCAATTTCCAATACGAAATAACGGATTCGATTGTAGAACTAGTATGGTGACATAGTATATGGTAGCTATGCCGCCTATGATTGATATTTATGATGCTATTCGTTTTTGAAACATATATGCACTAGTAATAATATCAAATGATTTTGCTTTACACGTATTAAGCATATTTGTCCATTATAAGGTAAAACTCTATCCTCCGGCTTGCGTTGCATTGTATGATGGGACTTGAGTCTTATAATGGCTTCATTCTTTTTTAAAAAGCATTGCGTTGTTTTAAAGAATTTACTTTGTTTTAAATGCACTAGCAATCACTGGAGTAAACCCGTTCCGCGAAAGTGGCGTGGTCCTATGATTTGCTTATTACTGTTGTTTAAACTGTTAAATAGATTTCTCATACCAGTCCCCATGACTGACTCGTTGTTTGTTTCACTTTGCAAACGCGGGTGCCCTTATTTTCACACGGGCAGCCTAGTTCACAGGTGACAGGTTGTTTTTGGCTCTGCACTGTTGCATAGAGTGCATTTTGGCTCATGGCGAGGCTGACTTCACAGAGATGACTTTGACATTTTCCGCCATTATTGTACTTATATTATGATTCCGCCACAGGCGATGCAGACTGCTTTACTTTCAGTACTTATTATCGTATATATATGTACCGCCTTCGGCGATGTAGACTGATACCCTTATTATGTCTCACTGCATGTATATATTCCGCCTCTGGCAATGGTGACTGATCACTTCCCTTTTTATTTATTAAGTTATATCCTACGTTGTGCTATTCTGATGTTGTCACATGTTGTGATTCCGATGTCATATCCATGTAAAATTATTCTATTTATTGTTTTCGCTATTATCTGTACTCTGCTATGATGATTGATGTGTTATATTCCAATGATTATCCTTAATACCGCCACACGGATTTTGGGATCGTCACAGTTGGTATCAGAGCTTTGGTTCACCTTAGTTCCGGGAATATAACACATTAAACACCTCGTCAGAATAGAATCAGTAGTGTTCTAAGGCGAGTAGCTCATTAGAGATAGGATTAGCAATGTCCTAGAATGAGCTAAGCAGATTAGCAAAACAATTTGATCAGTACATCATTACCTTTCCTTATGTTCCCCTGCTTTATCATGTATGAAAATTATCAAATCTATGAGCTTGACTCTTTTCTTTCTTATACAGTACTCTCTCTGATGGCTACACGAGCAGAAGCAGCTAGAGGAGGTCGTGGAGGCCGAGCAGGAGTAGCAGGAGGACGGGGGAATATCCCCGTAGTTGAGGAGGGACCTATTATTCAGCCACCAGCACCCTAGGACTTTGAGCTAGACAGAGTAGCGAAGAGGTATAGGAACCTGGGTGGAAAACCCTTTTCTGGCCTTGGTACAGTGACTGAGGCTATTGCTTGGTTGAAGACATGTGAAAAGATTTTTGAAGGCATGGGTTTGGGGACCAATAACAAAGCACGACTAGGTATCTGGCTCTTGCAGGAGGAAGCAGAGTTGTGGTGGGATGCCATCACCTCATAGGATGAAGCAGGTACTGTTAGGACCTGGGAGCAATTTAAGGCCATGTTCAACGAGAAGTTTGTACCTGAGCAGGCCTTAGAGAGGATGCGAGAGCAGTTTGCTAATCTCCAGCAGGGAGATCTCTCTATCCAAGATTACCTCAATAAATTCACTCAGTTGTCGCGCTATGCTCCAGAGCTTATTATGACTAACAAAGCTAAGAACAAGAGGTTTATATTTGGGCTACGGCGCAAGTACCATGACAGAGCCATGAGCAACATCAAACTCTCATTCTCAGAATTAGTAGAAATGGCTTGCAATTATGAAGATATGGATGAAAGACACTCCAACCAAGACCGCGCCAAAAGCCAAGCTGGAAATAAGCGCAAAGCTTCAACAGATCAGCCAGAGTATAGCATTACAGCGGCCGCTACTCAGAAACCTGGAAAGATACCGAAAGGGAATTGCTACAACTGCGGGAAGTCAGGACATTTTTCTAATGTGTGCAAAGCCCCGAGGAAACCAAAGGCAAATCCAGGCCACAGCTCAGCCGAATGCTACAACTGCCATAAGAAAGGGCACTATAGCAGGAATTGTCCTCTGAAGCAGAATGCACAAGTGGCTCATGTGTATGACGGGGAGACCCCGCCAGCTATCACCGATGGATCAGGTAAACCCGACGTCTTGGGAGGTACCCTTACCATTAAAAATATTCCTGTTTTTGTACTTTTTTATACTAGTGCATCACGTAGCTTCATTTCTAGTAACATTGTTCTCAAGTTAAAATTGAACCCAAGGAAGCTTAAGGAACCAATTAAAGTTCAAAATCCGATAGGTGGGTCTACTATTCTCGGCTCATATTGTAATATACCCGCCTCATATTCTTGTTATCGATTTCCTTTTAAGGTAATTGTCATGGACCTTTCCGAATTTGATATTATACTGGGGCTGGACTGGTTGACAAAATATAAGGCCGAAGTTAGATGTGCCGAACGAATCGTTAAAGTCGAAACGAAGCTTGGACCTATATATATACCATGTCATGGCTCAGAAATTAATAGAACATAATTTTGGTCTTCTTTAGAAGTTACTCCCCCTTCATTAGAAAAGATACCGGTCGTTAAAAACTATGCGGATGTGTTTGAAGAAGTAGAAAACTTACCGCCGCAAAGGGAAATTGAATTTAGAATAGATCTAATTCTGAATGCCCGACCAGTAGTACATCTAATTAGAAGAATGGCCCCGAAGGAAAAAGAAGAGTTAGGTAGTCAAACTCGAGAATTTCTTTGGAAGGGTCTGATCAGACCGAGCTTTTCAGCTTGGGGATCAGCAGTGGTATTTGTCCCAAAATCAGACGGTACTCTAAGACTTTGTGTTGATTACCGAGATCTCAATAAGCAGACACTGAAGAACAAATATCCCTTGCCTCGTATAGACGATCTTTTAGATCAATTAAATGGGGCGATAATATTCTCCAGAATGGACCTAGCTACAGGTTTCCACCAATTACGTATAGCCGAAGACTATGTTCCTTTAACAGCCTTCAGGGGTCCCGATTTATTCTACGAATGGTTAGTAATGCAGTTCAGCTTGTGTAACGCTCCGTCATACTTCGTCGATCTTATGAATAGAGTGTTCCGTGGTGTATTGAATAAATTTGTTCTAGTCTTCATCGATGACATTTTAATCTACTCCAAGTCGGAAGGCGAGCATGCAAAACATTTAGAACAAGTGTTGAAAATTCTGAGGAGAAATGTCTTGAAAGCTAAATTTTCTAAATGTGTCTTTTGGCAGGATGAAGTTAAGTTCCTAGGCCATGTCGTCTCAAAAGAAGGGATTGCTGTAGATCCAAGCAAAATTACAGCGATTCAGAACTGGAAACAACCTACTACCCCCACAGAAGTTCGAAGTTTCCTTGGATTGGCTAGTTACTATCAGAAATTCGTTCAGGATTTTTCAAAGATATCTGATGTATTGACAAAGCTTACAAAGAAGCATGAAAAATTCAAATGGACTCCCGAATGTGAAGAAGCTTTCCAGGAGCTAAAACTGAAGTTGACCACTGCTCCAGTATTGACAGTTATATAAGGCAACCAAAACTTGACCGTATGGACAGATGCTTCTATTAGAGGGCTAGGCGCAGTATTAATGCAAAAGGGCCAAGTGGTCGCTTATGCCAGCCGTCAGCTGAAGCCGCATGAAAGAAACTATGCAACTCATGATCTTGAGTTATTAGCTATAGTGTTTGCTTTAAGAATCTGGAGGCATTATTTATTGGGCGAGAAGTTCGAGCTATTTACCGATCATCAATCTTTGAAATATCTATTCACTCAGAAAGATCTAAACTTGAGACAACAGCGTTGGTTAGAATTCCTAGCAGCATACGATTTTGAGATTCTATACACTCCAGGGAAAGCCAATGTTGTAGCGGATGCGCTCAGTAGAAAGAATGAAATCATCGCCAGTTTTGTCATCACATCTTCATTAATTGACAGGATCTCGACCCTACAGAAAGACGATGAATTGATTCAAAGAATCAGTCAGAGAGTCAAGGGAGGTGAATCCACAAGTTTCCGACTCGATGACAAAGGAGTTCTTAGATTAAAGGGCAGAATTTGCATCCCAAATCTTCCAGAGCTTCGAAGAGAAATACTTGATGAGTGCCACAAGTCCAAACTCAGCATCCATCCCGGTGTGAGCAAAATGTATAACGATATCAAACGCACATTCTGGTGGAGATCAATGAAAAGGGATATTCCATTATATGTTAGCAGATGCTCCACTTGTCAGCTAGTTAAGAGCGATCAGCAGAAATTAGCTGGACTATTACAACCTTTAGAAATTCCAGGATGGAAGTGGGAGCAAATTTCGATGGACTTCATTGATGGTTTGCCTCGAACTAAGAAAGGAAACGACAGTATATGGGTGATCGTAGATCGCTTCACGAAGACTGCCCATTTTATACCTGTCTGATCCAACAGAACGGCTCAAAGTTTAGCACAGATTTACTTCAAAGAAATAGTTAAACTACATGGAGTGCTGCTCAATATAGTCAGTGATAGAGATCCCCTATTTACTAGCAAATTCTGGGAAGCATTCCAGAATGAATTGGGAACCAAATTGAATCTAAGCACCGCTTATCACCCACAGACAGACGGCCAAACTGAGCGAGTGAATAGAATTCTAGAAGAATTACTGCGGGCTTGCGTTATCGATTTGGGAGGCTCGTGGGAAGATCACTTACATTTAGCCGAATTCTCTTATAACAATAGCTATCAAGCAAGTTTGGAAATATCTCCATTTGAAGCATTATACGGTAGACCGTGCAGATCTCCCGCATGTTGGGTAGAACCTGGCAACAGACTTGTGTTAGGGCCCGATATGATTCGAGAAGCATCTGATAAAGTCGACTTCATTAAGAAGCGATTGAAAACCGCACAAAGCCGACAGAAAAGTTATGCTGATGCGAGGAGAAGAGACTTGTCATTTGCCATTGGTGATTATGTTTATTTAAGAGTTTCTCCGATGCGAGGAGTAATCAGATTTGGCAAAACTGGGAAGTTGGCACCGAGATTTATTGGTCCCTTTCCTATACTTGAACGGATTGGAACTCTTGCATATAGGGTTTCATTACCTGATTGGTTGCCTGGTGTACATGACGTGTTCCACGTGTCTCAACTCAGAAAACATGTTCATGATCCAGATCTTGTTGTAGAAGAAGTAGCGCAACAAGATATAGACATAACTCCAGAATTAGCGCTCAGAAGAGAGCCATTAAAGATTGTTAACAAAGAAACTAGAGAGCTAAGGAGCAAAAAGATTCATTTAGTCAAGGTGCAGTGGAGTAGTGATCCTAGAAACTGTACTTGGGAGACTGAGGAAAGCATTAAACAAGCCTACCCCAAATGCAGAGTAGACATCTCTGACTAACTCCGGTGCAAGGTATCTTTACAATACTTTGCATTTACATTTTGTTTCCTACTTTGCTGTAATTTCCTTTTCGAGGACGAAAAGTTTTAAGTGGGGGAGATTGTAATAACCCGGAAAATGTGAACCAATTTAAAATTTTTAAAATTGGTTATGGCCAAAGAATTTGAACAATTGAAATAGCATATTTCAATAAAATAAAGAATTGGGCATAGTATGGCAGTTTGAAATTTTGAATACAAACTTTGTCTGGCTGTACCGGGTGGAAAATATAACGGATTTTAGCGAAACTGAAAATATTTAAATCTGTTTATGAATACCTTTCTAACGAATCTGAAAAATCGAAGTTTCATAACAGGAATCAAAAGTTATGGCCAAATGAATTTTCAGAAAGGTAGCTATATAGCATATATAGCCCTTGAAAATAGATATTTTGCATACAACCTCGAAATTTGACGAAACCACTTTTGTTGGGTCCGGGATGTAAAATTATTGCTAGGTTTCAAATTTCATAATTTTTGAAGCTAGTATGTGAGCGGGGCAAAAGAAAATGTGATTGCTCAATTGCTGTTAAAATGGGTCGACCTAAAAATGGACATTTTGCATATGAGCTCAGAATTCGACGAAACTGTTTTTGTTGGGACCGTATCGTCAAAACAAAGCTAGATTTATTTTTCTGGAATTTTTCGATTCAGTTTGTGGCCCTGGCAAATTGAAAGGTATGTTCAAATTGAATATAAAATGTTTTATACTTTAATTTGAAAAATAACTGACTATAAAAGTCGAATTGGCCAAAGAAACATATCACATTGTGTCCGGGATGGGGGTATTTAGCTAGGGGCGACAGTCGTTGGGTTTGAAAAGGAGTTCGGTTGTAAAAACACTATTTAAAAAGTTAATTAAAACCTTAGCCAATCATATTTTTTCTATTCATTATTTAAAATAAAATAAAAAAATCTCCGGAAACCCTTTTCCACTTTCTGCTTCGACGACGCACGTTACTCCATCCTTTCCGACCACTTTCCCCTCGCTCCGACGATCTATAGGCTATGCCACCACCTGATCTCGAAAGCTCTCCTCCCCCTCTCTAAATCAATACCCACCTCGCCTTCTATCGTTGACTGTTCGACGAGATCCAAGGGCTCGAAGTCACCGCGCATCGCACCAGAATCCGCCCTCGTCGCTGCATCGATCCGAGTGAAACCACCTGGCGCAGGCGCGCCCCTCCGCGCTCTCCATCGTAGCGCAACCTGATCTTGTCCCCGTGCCACGAATCAAACGTTATCAGCAACCCTAGTTTTGAACTCCGCTTGAAGGTATACGATTTGTATACTATGAACTGTTTTTACACTATAAAGCATTGCAAAACTTTGAAAAATCATATCTTTTTAGTGTGTTAACGAAATTCGATGAAACAGGAAACATCGGGATCGCAGGGAGGCTCTCTACCATCTAGTAGAAGCTGCGGATTTTTCTGATCTTCCTACGATTTTCAGCACTACAAAAACCAATGTGAGGAATCTAAACTAAATTGTGTGAATGGAATCGTGTTGTATAAATTATATAAGCGAAGTGTAAATTATATACGCATTGTATACCTCATGTACATGTGTTGTATAAGTTATATTAGCGATGTATAAATTATACAAGCGTTGTATGAAACATATATGCTTTGAATTGTGATGAAATGCAAGTGAATTATAGAAATAATATATATATACACACTCCCGTCGTCCACAAACCATGGACGATATTTATTGCTTGTGATTGACGTGATATTATATGGTATGACGAATGGCTGGAAATAATTGTTTGTGGTTGATATTGTGGTTGAAAAATACCTTTGTGGTTGAAAAATACCCTCTTGTGGTTGAAACAAATTAGAATAGGATTGTGGAATTGAAAATAAAACATGCCGCCTGCGTGCGAACTAGATGCATGATCCCCATTGTCAAAAACCGCGAGGTTTTAAGGTAGAGCGAGGAGCCGTACTAGGGACGGTCCCGGTTTTAACTACCCTGTCGTTATGCTACCGAAATTTTCTGAAATATTCATGTGTTAGAATAATTTTCATTTGTTGAAATTAATTACATATGTTGAAACCAATATTCATGTGTTGAATTGAAATTCATTCGTTGAGTTGAAATTCATGTGTTGAATATTATTGGAATTTTAAACAAATAGATTTAACAATAAAAATCACATTTTTATATATATACAAACTATAGAGAATATTCATGTGTTGAATTGAAATTCATTCGTTGAGTTGAAATTCATGTGTTGAATATTATTTGAATTTAAACAAATAGCTTTAACGATAAAAATCACATTTTTATATATATACAAACTATAGAGAATATTCATGTGTTGAATTGAAATTCATTCGTTGAGTTGAAATTCATGTGTTGAATATTATTTGAATTTAAACAAATAGCTTTAACGATAAAAATCACATTTTTATATATATACAAACTGTAGAGAATATTCATGTGTTGAATTGAAATTCATTCGTTGAATTGAAATTCATGTGTTGAATGTTATCGTATTTTAAAATAAAATGAATAGACAATAAAAACTACATTTCTATTGGGAATATGAAGTGTTAAAAATATTCACGTGTTGAATAAATATCTTTGATGATAAAAATATTTCTTTTATCATGTATACACTTTGATAAAAATACACACGTGTTGAAATAAATAATAGTTTGCTAGAAATATTATTATTAGCTTTGTTCTGCATATATATACATGTGTTGAACAGGGAAATGGATTAGCTGTAGAGTAAAGAAATTAATTGCGTGCCCACCAAATAGGTAAGCCTTGATGAGTTGGCTGCGCAATTTTATTTTTATATCAATTCCTGTGAATGTCATTGGATGCGGAGTGCTGGTCATTTTGTGTGAAATAATAAACATCGCCATAGGATAGTAACAATTAATTTTGAACTACACTACATGGCATACTTCTTGACGGTAGGCATACTTCATCATATTCCACATAAGCAATTGGTGCTTGTGTGACGAGGTGGAAGATTTACCATACGAGCGAGAGGCTTGTATGGCGATGATTATATACTACAGGTTGAACTGATGACTGATATGGACTATATAAAATATAACGATAAATTGCCAGATTAATAAAAACCCCACATGGGTCTGGAGTTGACAATAATCACGTCTCTCTAGTCATTAGATACGGCACATGGACTATTTATTTCCACACGGAGCGGGGTGACGAGAATTTATTCTCTGGAGTTATTATCTATACACGCTCCCCCGTAAACACCAGAATATATCACTATAAATATGTGGATGCTCATTAGGATTTATTGGGTACCTAACACGGCCCAATAAATTTCCAAACCCCTTCCCGTACAAAGGAGGTTATGGCGAAATTTTTCGAAATATTAAGGCGTTAGTGAAATATTTGAAGTGAAAACGAAGTTGAAATTAATGAATGAACTATATTTGAAATAAATGAATGGGCTATATTTATATATATAAATATAAATAGAATAGAAAGGAATCGAAGCCGTGCAATTCGTGTTTTGGAATCATAATTTGAAACGATTGGTACGAGAAATCCGACCATCGGATTTTCCCGAAACCGCAACCGCTGGACTCGCCTTGGAAATATCTTTCCAACGACACCAACATTGTAAAAACCCAACGGTTGGATTGTCTGGAATGTTTAATTCAAATCTGAAGAAAAACAGCGCAAGAATCGTTTATATTTATATATAAATATAATAAAATTAAATCGAATAACGACGCTGCAGTTCGAATTTTGAAACCGTAACTTCAAACAACTAGTGTGGAAGATCCGACCGTCGGATTTTCACGAAACTAGAACCGTTGCGTTCGCTTTGGGAATATCTTCCCACTGATATAGACTTTGTAGAAATCCAACGGTTAGATTTTTCGATATGTGTAAAACAAATTAGGGGAAAAACAGTGCCATGGCACGACCTGAAACGTCGTTTAATTAAATATGGCCATTTTTAAATAAATAAAAATGGAGAAAAATTGTTAAAAAATATTATAAGCAACATAGATTGGAAATAAACCAATTTGACTTGATCTGCTTGATATTTGATGGTTGTATGTGTTTGACATGAAAATTATACTAAAGAACTGAAATGTGATTGTCGAATAATATAACCATGAGAAGAATTGATTTGAATTCTAATTACGTGAATTATTTGAAAAGGCCGAGCTAACCCTCATTTCAAATAATTGATCGAGCGATTCGAATTAGAAAATACAAAGACGATTCAAGACCGACGATCTTCGTATCAGTTGGATGGGCGCTGCTGAGGCTCCTGACTGGAGTAGCTACCGTGAAGGAACGGAAGTAGTAGCCGTCTGAACGTATGTGTTGATTGGACGGATATACGAGGAATTTGACGCCTCCGGTTTCGTTCAGACCCAGAACGGACTTGTAAATAGACTGTGTGTCTGACATTGGATTTTGTTCTATACTGATTGATCTCTGTTAAATATATATCTGTTTGGCGGCGGAGAATTTATTCTTTTGCTTAACGCCCTTCTCTGAGACGTACGAGCTCAGAGGTTATATATCGATAGAAATCAGTCGTATGGAGTGGATTGCCTATGTGGCATGCCAAGATGCTGTGATCAAGGCTTCTGTTGCAAAGCAAAGTCTTGTGGTTGATGATCAAAGCACGGCCTACGTAGCCTGGCTTTGTGTATAGCGTGGATTCGCGAGCCTCACACCCCGGTATGAGTTAAAAACGGGATAAGGACTGCAGGGAGAGCACGACGTTTCTTTCTAGCTATGGTGGTGTCAGTGATTTACCAGCCCTGACATTTATATCTATTTTTCACCTATGTGGTTGTTGGAATGCTAGGCGCCTCGATTATAGGTCTGTAAGGACCGGGAAACGTGTGTTCAGGAATACTAATCCTCAAACGTAAGAGAGGACCAGCCCTGAAGCATCCATGGGTTACCCAGAGTGTGTAGTCCTGAGGCATTTGCTAGAATGTCTCGAAGCGGAGAGGAGCTTGCCTCTTGCCTCGACTCATGACGGAAATCCAATTTCCAATACGAAATAACGGATTCGATTGTAGAACTAGTATGGCGACATAGTATATGGTAGCTATGCCGCCTATGATTGATATTTATGGTGCTATTTGTTTTTGAAACATATATGCACTAGTAATAATATCAAATGATTTTGCTTTACACGTATTAAGCATCTTTGGCCATTATAAGGTAAAACTCTATCCTCCGGCTTGCGTTGCATTGTATGATGGGACTTGAGTCTTATAATGGCTTCATTCTTTTTTAAAAAGCATTGCGTTGTTTTAAAGAATTTACTTTGTTTTAAATGCACTAGCAATCACTGGAGTAAACCCGTTCCGCGAAAGTGGCGTGCTCCTATGATTTGCTTATTACTGTTGTTTAAACTGTTAAATAGATTTCTCATACCAGTCCCCATGACTGACTCGTTGTTTGTTTCACTTTGCAAACGCGGGTGCCCTTATTTTCACACGGGCAGCCTAGTTCACAGGTGACAGGTTGTTTTTGGCTCTGCACTGTTGCATAGAGTGCATTTTGGCTCATGGCGAGGCTGACTTCACAGAGATGACTTTGACATTTTCCGCCATTATTGTACTTATATTATGATTCCGCCACAGGCGATGCAGTCTGCTTTACTTTCAGTACTTATTATCGTATGTATATGTACCGCCTTCGGCGATGTAGACTGATACCCTTATTATGTCTCACTGCATGTATATATTCCGCCTCTGGCGATGGTGACTGATCACTTCCCTTTTTATTTACTAAGTTATATCCTATGTTGTGCTATTCTGATGTTGTCACATGTTGTGATTCCGCTGTCATATCCATGTAAAATTATTCTATTTATTGTTTTCGCTATTATCTGTACTCTGCTATGATGATTGATGTGTTATATTCCAATGATTATCCTTAATACCGCCACACGGATTTTGGGATCGTCACAAATAAAGTCATCATATCATAGCATAGTGATAAGGAAATCCATGTGACATGGAAAGAACTTGATTTCATTTTCAACGGAAATTGACATACTTTTATTTATTTTAAAGTTCTTTAATTATAAAATGCTTGAGTAACAAATGAAATTTGTACTAATTATTTCTAGAAGTAATTATATAACGTTATACCTATTTCCATTTTATTTTGATTAACAATGAAGTTGTATTATGGTCAAGGTTATAAATCTTGGATATCAATCACATCTCGTCTTGTAGATTTTAGCGAGTCGATATAGTAGCGGGGGAGATCTCAGACGAGATGAGTGCATCTCAATCACCAATATCGGCTTTACATCTCGAGCACTAAAGTTCATCTCTGGACGATATCATAGCATATTTTAGGTTAAAAATTAATTTGATCACATAATAATATTTATATTTACTAAAATATATAGAAAAATAAACTTGATTTGTAAATGGAACAATTACATATCAACATAATTTATAACAAAAACATAGTCAATTTATTTAGTATTTTCCAAATTACTAAATAAAGTGCAGAAAAGGCAGTGTCTAATTCATAGGACATTATAAACAAATCTATCATAAAAATGTTAAAATTAGATGGTGTTCATTTCTTTACTTCTTATGTTATTGGTAAAAGTAATACATGTACTAAATAAAACACAGGGTAAGAAGTTACAGATGCATACTGCAAAAAAAAACTTTAGTCTATACAAAGGATTTAACCAAGTCATAGGCAAAAATATATAATCATTGAAAATGACAACCAACCAAACTTTACTACAAGTAAAGCATAACTTCATGACAAATTAATTTCATTAAAATAGGAAAAAATCCTAATTAACATACCTGTAGAGAATGGAGTGTGTAGCAGCATTGTCGGAAGCGAGCTATCAAGATTCGAAAGCAACCGCGTGCCGTCGAGATTTTGAAGTGAAGTTAAATTTTTCAAAACAATAGTTCCATTTTTTTAAGAGGGAATTCGATTAGTTGATGAGTAAGGTCGATCTTTTGAGGAAATGAATCAGATATCTAAGCAAAGGCATATGTCAATTGATGATGAGTTGAGAATCATATGGGCTTTATTTTTCAAAAATAAATTAAAATAAATCGGCTGATATATCAGAATATCGATTTGCTCTAATAATGGTATGAACACCTTGCCTTCTCTGCTTTATTCTACAAAAAATTCGATGACTCTTGTGGCATATACTTTTTTCTGTTAATATGATAACTTGTATTGCTGGCAGTTTACTCTTTCTTAAACTAATAATACAATGTTATTCCCACCAGTAAAACATAGAATACAAGCAAGTTGGACTTGTATTTTTGGCCATTTTTTCCTTTTTAGCTTTAACAATAACATTTTGCTATGTCAAATAGTTGAAACTGTCATTAGAGAGCCTTCAGATGTTAACGATTAATCTATAGGCAATTTTTTTAGAAACAAAATCCTGGCAATCTTATTACTTAAACAAATGAAATGTATAACATAACACAAAGTATCTATGGTGTGATGTTGATTGTAATATTGCTCAACTTGTTGACGTTATATCTATTAATCAAACTTTTTTAATGTTTATTAGACTTGCTGATATGCATTGATAGCTTGTTTAGTTCTAAGTCATCAACTTCCCTGTATATTTTTCCATTCCAAATACTTCGCATTGTAGTTAAAAACGAAATACTAGCTAGGATATCAATCAGACTTTTTTATGTTTATTATTGTTAACTTGCTGATATGCATAGATAGCTTGTTTAGTTCCAAATCATTCAACTTCCCTATATTTTTTTCCATTCCAAATACTTCGCATTGTAGTTATAAACGAAATACTAGCTAGGTTAGTTGAAATATTTCATCTCTCAACTTGGATGAAATCTACGTCGGAGCCAAAAATTCGATATATGCACCATCTAATGCCAAAATTGTTTAACATTAAAAAGCCATATGCATATTTGATATTTTAGTTTCAATTTGATACAAATAACAGCTTACAACTGCCGTGTCTTATAAAAAACAATGTCCATTATTAGTTTCTCAAAAGAAAGCGTGTATGCATTTCTTATTCATATCCCCAAACCATTTTAATTTTGTTTAGCATTTAATAATAGCATTTCATGCAACTATTTAAATCTGTGGTTATAAATGGCAATATCCCTGTATTCGTTATTCATATCTCAGTACGAACACACACACATCACTTATTATTATCCTAAATTTTTGTAGGATCATGTTTGCATTTTTACTATATTGAAACGTGTCATGCCGTTTATACAACTCTTTTATATAAAAATTAGGGGTTTATTATTTCATATGAATGTCCAATGTATTCTCTTGTTCAAGGTTGAAAAAGTCTTTCGATTTTCATTTATGATATGAACGAAGGTTAAGAAAACATACGAAATTGTGTTGATTCGAATTGTTTGAGGATTATTTATTTGTTGGTTGTCTGGTTTGTTTTTGTCAATTTAGGACATATTGTGTACGGTTTCCATATGAATATCAGCAAATTAGGATTAACTTTTTATTGCAAGTATAAGTACCTGTAAATGTGAAATATGTGTGCATACAAAATGATAAATGTATAGCAAATGTTTTAAATCTGTTGTGAGTAGGTGTGTCACGGTTGTGGTAACCGTCATTATTACCGCCAACCGTAATCATAATGGTTGTTGATAGTTATAAATTCTTATAACTAGGGATGAGCATTCAGTCAGTTTGGTTGGTTTGATGGTAAAAGACTAAAATCGAATTGGAACCGAAAATCTTCCTAACTGAGCCAAATTAATTTCGGTTAATTCGATCGGTAACCGATTTAACCGAATTTGAAGTATGTATTATTATACAAATGATGGATTCACTCAAAGTAAAACATAAATTCATGTATGGAGAAATTATATAGTAAATTTTATTTTTATGATAAGAGTTGATCTATTTGCAACAAATGCCTTTGTATTACATAACTAATCTAATTATTTAAATTAATACAATATCGTAAAATTAGATAATAAATTAAAAGTTCAGTTAAAACGCTAACCATTTTTTATTTTATTTTATGAACCGAAATCAAAATGATTTAGTTATAAAACCGAACTGAATCATTATGACAAACGTCTCTGATGGTTAACCATCTTATTTTTAATTTTATAGCATTTGTACATATAATGCATTATTGATAATAAATTCATATAGCTCTTAACTTTTATTTTCTTTGCAAATTTATTTATTTCGTTACTAAGTGACCAAACCATACACATGTTATTAGTTCGTAAAGACGCATTATTAGTTTATAAGTTATTCATTTTATTCAAACTACTAACTTTATATTTTTATTGTTAAATAGTATACAAAACGATCATATATGATTGGTTGGGTAATTTTGGTAATCGCATAAAGCATGTAACAATGGCCAATGCTCAAACCTGCGACCTTTGCGTTATTAGCACGACGCTCTAACCAACTGAGCTAATGGGCCACTTGATATAGTTGAAAATTTACAAGCAGCTGTAAAGATATTGGTTGTTTGACAGATAATTCACCGACCTTTTATCTAATCATGACTCATATGTAAATGTTGTATATGTCATACGAAATGATAGTAAATTATTTTTAAGTTTGCCGTTCCTGATTGTCACATGAATTCTTTGGGTTTTTATACGATAAGATCAGTTTGAGAGTATCTTTAGTGCAATATAAAGTGTTGAAATTGGATCCACTATGGTGCGTCATGCTAAAACAATTATTTTTGTTACTGTTAAGATTAGCGATGGATGTGGACATCGACATGCCATGATTGAAAATGCATGTTTCGACGGCTATTAAATGTTTGCCAGTAATTTGTGCTGGTAAAATTTGTGTATGCACACAAACGTATGCATGTGTGTGTGTGCGTATATATATATATATATATACATATATGTATGTGTGTGTGTATATATTTAATAATAGGTGTAATACCTTCAATATCACACTTTATGGTGTAAACTTGAGCTGTCGAAAATGCCCTTTTATTTTAATATCATTAAAAAAATGGGATCTAACTTTTTTACGAATTCAGGCTTATTCTTGCTGTATATAACTAAATCAAAATATCTGTAATAACCCGGAAATTCTGAGCCAGTTTAAAATTTTTATTTTGGCAATTTTAGCAAATTTTGCATATTTAAAATGAATTATTTTAAATAATATCGACGAGAAAAATATTTTGAATAGAATTCGACGTATATATTATATACGTCGTCGTTAGAATATAAATAATTATATATAATTATAAATAGAATTGAAAATGGCGCGGTAGTTCGATAATTCGATTTCAAACTTCAATTGAATGTACCGGGTGCAAAACAAACCGGGTTTTAGTGAAACCAAAAACATTAGGATCTAATTGATGATATCTTTCCAACGAATACGAAAAATCAAAATTTCATAGCGGGAATCAAAAGATATGTCCAGTTGAAAATTCTGAATAGTCGCTATGGAATTCAGGCCCTTAAAAATCGACATTTTGCAAACGACCTCGGATTTCGACGAAACCACTTTTGTTGGATCCGCAGTGTCAAGTTATTGCTAGGTTTCAAATTTCATAATTTTTCGAATCAATATGTGAGCGTGGCAAAGGAAAACGCGTTTGACCAGTTTTAGTTGATTTTAATCGACTGGAAAATGGCCATTTTTCCAACGGTCTCAGAATTCGACGAAACTAGTTTTGTTAGGACCGTATCGTCAATACGAAGCTAGAAAATATTTTTCTGCAATTTTTATAGTTCGTATGTGACCCCAGTAAATTGAAATGCGCGTTCAAATTCAATATATAGAGTTATATGTTGATTTTGACGAAAACTGATCGAAACGGTCGAATCAGCCTACGATACATTTCCCATTGTGTTTGGAATAGGGGTAAAATGCTATAGACGACAGGCGGTGGGCCTCGTTTTGAGGTCGAAAATAAAAGTTACTTTTTGATGGAAATTTAAAATAATATAATATATATATATATATATATCCCCTTTATACCCGAACCCCCCTTTCCTTTCATCGTTCATTCAGAGGAAAAAAAAATAAAAAAAAGGAAAGCAAATCGAAATCGCGCCGCCCCCCCCTTAACCGCCGCCCACACTTCGACGAAACCCCCCCTCGCGCCGCGCCACCACCCACCTCCCTTCCCCCTTCCTCCTCGTGTAAGCCGCAACTGATACCCCCCCTGGCGTGCGACGCGACACTGCCCCCCTGAAAACCCTGCTCCGCCCCACGTCAGCATCGCGGTGGCCACCACCACCTGACCCCGACTCCGGCGAGCTTCCTTCCCCCCTTTTTTTTCTGCGCTGTGAGTTTTCTTTCTTTTAGTTTATTTTATTTTATTTTTATTTATGTATTTTATTTATACATGAGTAGCAATAGGAAAAAATGTGTGTGATTAAAGTTTAGATTTTTAAAATAGAAAAGACGAGATTTTTAAAATAGAAAAGACGAGATTTTTAAAATAGAAAAGACGAGATTTTTAAAATAGAAAAGACGAGATTTTTAAAATAGAAAAGATTAGATTTTTAAAGGAAGAAAGACGATATTTTTAAATGGAGAAAGACGTGATTTTTACATATGTAGTGGATTAAAAATATGATCTTTATATAGTATAGTTATTAAAAATATGATTTCTATATTATAGAAGGAGTGAAAAAATGAAATCTATATTTTTGAAAAGGCGAAATCTATATATATATATATATATGAAAAGAGCCATATTTTTTAAAGTCGATATTTTTATAAGTGAAAGGAATTATAAAAATATAATCTTTATCGATACGAACACTGTTATCAAAATATGTTTTTTACCATATAGTTAGAAGTAAAAAGATGATTTTTATATATTGAATAACATAGTAAAAATTCGATTTTTATATATCGAATAGCAAAGTAAAAATTCAATTTTTATATATTGAATAGCATAGTAAAAATTCGATTTTTATATATTGAATAGCATAGTAAAAATTCGATTTTTATATATTGAATAGCAAAGTAAAAATTCGATTTTTATATATTGAATAGCAAAGTAAAAATTCGATTTTTATATATTGAATAGCGAAGTAAAAATGCGATTTTTATATATTGAATAGCGAAGTAAAAATTCGATTTTTATATATGTAGTGGCTACGGGCAACGAAGATGACAAAAAGGCGAGAATGACGAAGATTTCTATAAAAGAAGTGTCGTGAAGTGGGATAGCTATCGGTGAGAACTTCTCACTCTTCAATTTCTTTTTCTAGTTATATATATATATTAGGATGCAGACGGTGTTTAGTAGCACCCGACACCCGTCATCCACAGACCATGGATGGCTTGTTTGTTAAATTGTTTGGTTGTGTAGTTGGTTAGATTATTTGGTTTGAATTGAAATGTTTGGTGAAATGAAATTGATTTGATTGATGTGTGAATGGCGTGGGCCTTCACTAGACCGGGGATAAGGCTAGGCCTCGTCCCGTTTCTAGTATCGTGCCGTTATGCCGCCGAAATTTTCTAAAATAAGTTAGAAAGATAAAAATATCATTTTATTGAATAAATGAACTGAATAAAATATTTTATCGTTAAAAATATAATTTTTAACGTGAATGTGAATAAATAAATATTCATTTACAAACCGGACGGTTTGTTTATGTACATCTATTTGAAGGACATTGATTGGGACGATAAATTTTACACATCGCCCAACTACACAAATAAAATCTGTGTTTGTTGATTTGAAACCCCACACGGGTGTTGGGATGAAATTTGAAGTTCACTCATCCTGATTGATTAAATATGTCGATCGATTGATTGACAGGCTGTTATAAGCGTTAGATATCTATATTTGATGCTTATACAGTGTAGTGCACTTTGGATGATGGTTGATTATTTATCGTTGCTATTATATACATGTGTTGTATGGAATCCATATAATTAACTTTATATGGTAATTGATTGGGCCTCATTCCAATTTAGAAGATAAAGAATATTATAAAATAAAGGTTCATGTGTTGACTGTACTCATCCGTTGAGATTAGTCATGTGTTGAACGAAATATTTTAACAATAAAATTTATATCTTTATCACTATAAAATAAAGGTTCATGTGTTGACTGTACTCATCCGTTGAGATTAGTCATGTGTTGAACGAAATATTTTAACAATAAAATTTACATCTTTATGATATATAAAATTAGGAACTAATTGGAAAATAGATAAGATGAGTGGTCTCCTGGATATTAATCTGATGTTGGTTTCGGCCTTCGGGGTTAATATTCAGGGAATCGTTCTCTTACTAATTTACGGTTGGAGTCTGATTTTAAATCAAACGATAGATACCATAATTTTTATAAAATATATTAAATATCAAAAATAGTCACACGTGGACGGTACTCATTCGTTGAGATTAGTCGTGTGTTGACAAAGATATAGAGTCGTGTATTGGAAGAAATATTGATCCATTTGTCAAATATAAAGCCGTGTTGATTAGAGATGCGCTATTTTGACGCGAACGATATTTATATCGATTATATTCGTTTGTAAATTTGAATTGAATCGAATAGAAAACCAATTTGAATTGAATCGAATAGAAAACCAAATTGAATTGAATCGAATAGAAAACCAATTTGAATTGAATCGAATAGAAAACGAATTTAATTTGATTTGGATAGAAAACGAATTTAATTTGATTTGAATAGAAAACGAATTTAATTTGATTTGAATAGAAAACAAATTTAATTTGATTTGAATAGAAAACGAATTTGATTTAATTAGAAAACGAATTTGATTTGAATTGAATAGAAAACGAATGTGAATTGAATTGAAAAGAAAACGAACTCGAATCAAATTGAATTGAAAAGGAAATGGATTCGAATCGAATTAAAAATCGATTTGAATTGAAATCAAATAGAAAAGAAAGTAAAAGGGATTTATAATAGAAAATTCAATTTTGATTTGAATTTGAAATAAAGGTTGAAATTGTTTTTGAAACGAATTCAAAACTATTTATAAAATTCGTTTTAAATAGTAATCGACGAAATATATATTATATATATTATATATATAATATAATGGCCTGAATAGAACGCGCCGCGCCGCGGCAGTTCGCGAATTTCGACCATTTATTTCAAACGGACATTACGGGAGATCCGACCGTCGGATTTTCCTAAAACTGGAACCGTTGGATTCGTATCGAAAAGAGCTTTCTAACGAATATTAGAAATTTGAAATCTAACGGTTGGATTTGGAGATACGTCCAAATCAAATTTGGAAAAGGTCGCTGTAAGTGCAGTTCGATGGCCGTTGTTGGAAATCGACTATACGGGCCTTGATAAAATTATTAAAAATAGTAATAATTTGTGTAAAATCATAAGAAATGATTTGGGAAAAATTGGGATGTAAAACTCCATATTCGAAAAGATAAAAATAGATTTTTATCGAAATGAACTAGTTTTGAACTAAATTTAAAACCCAATTATTTTTAAATAAATAAATTAGATTGAAAAAGGGGTTTTAAATAATCGGAATTTCTAATATATTTGATTAGGATTGAATTAGAATTGATTTATGGGTTTATCGTGAAGGGTGTTTTAAATAACACTTGTTCTTTAACCCGATAATAAATAAAATGTGATTTGGGTTTATCGTGAACTGTGTTTTAAAAGACATTAGTTCTTTAACCCAGTAAAAGGAGATTTAATGAATCTGCAATTAAATTGAAATGTGAATTGATAATTTAAATTATCAAATTTAGAAAGTGAGCGAGGATGGAGTATCACCAGTTTTGCTCCAAGCGATAGTTAAATCTTTAATTAGATTTGAACGTGAAATGGTAATTAATTTTACCGATAACACTGTGGTATTACCAGTTTTGCTTCATGGGATGAATAGGTTGGGATTGGGAAATAAAACAAATAATTACTCCGATGTGATTCGCTAATCTCGGCTAGTTTGAAAAACCATAATCTGGTTTGAAATGACATCCAAAGGAAGATTAAAGAGTAAATTCAAAGAATTTATCTTGGATAAAATTAATGGGAACCTTTCCCTAAGAATATGAAATTTAGAAACTAGCTGTAGGTTACCTAAGAAAAATGGTTTCCTGGGTATTGATCTGATGTTGGTTTCGGCCTTCGGGGTTAATATTTGGGAAATTGTTCTCTTGCTAATTCATGGTTAGTGACTAATGAATTGGAATGAGGCGTATGTTGTGTTTGTGTAACATTTGTTTTTAATATACGCTGGTTGTTCGGAAAGGCCGGGTTTATACCCATTCTGAATAACCGATTCGGCGATATGTCGAAGATGAAGACGGTGGTTGAAGACCGGAAGTCTTCACATCGTTTGGGTGATTACTGATGATCATGATTGGGCTGTACACCCAAGATGAGGGAATCAATTGGTTGTCGTCCAGACGTACTTGGAGATCGATGGATATGCGAGGAAAGTACCTCCGGTTTCGTTCAGACCCAGATAGAACTAGTAAATGGATTGTGTGTCTGACATTGGATTTTATTCTGTGTTGATTGATTTTTGTTAAATATATATCTGTTTGGCGGCGGAGAATTTATTCTCTTGCTTAACGCCCTTCTCTGAGACGTACGAGCTTAGAGGTTATATATTGATAGATATCAATCGCATGGCATGAATTGCCTGTGTGGCACGCTGAGTTGCATGGATCAAGGCTTCTGTTGAAAAGCAAAGTCTTGTGGTTGATGATCAAAGCACGGCCCACGTGGCAGCTTTGTGTATAGCATGAATTCGCGAGCCTCACACCTCGGTATGAGTTAAAAACGGGATGCGGACCGTTGGGAGAACACGACGTTTCTTTCTAGCTTTGGTGGTGTCAGTGACTTACCAGCCCTGACATTTATATACTTTTCACCTTTGTGGTTGTTGGAATGAGGCGCCTCGATTATAGGTCTGTAAGGACCGGGAAACGTGTGTTCAGGAATAAATAATCCTCTAACGTAAGTGAGGACCGGCCCAACCGATCCAGTGGCTGCCCAGAGTGCGTAGTCCTGAGCATTTGCTAGAGTATCTCGAAGCGGAGAGGAGCTTGCCCCTTGCCTCGACTCATAACGGAAATCCAATTTCCAATACGTGTGTTTCGGTTTTATTTGTAGAGCCTAGTATGGCGACATAGTGGGATGGGGCACTTATGCCGTCTATGATTAATATTTATGATTGAAATTGTTTTGACACTATACACTTATTATAGTATCAAATGATTTGTTTTTAAACGTATCAAGCATGTTTGGCTGTTATAAGGTAAAACCCTATCCTCCGGCTTGCGTTGCATTGTGTGATGGGACCTAGGTCTTATAATAGCTTCATTTTTCGAAAAAGCATTGCGTTGTTTATTCTATGCACTGGTATTCTAGGGAGGAAACCCGTTCCGTGTTATACGGCGTGGTCCCTTGAATTACTCTCTTTTAAAGTAAAGTTTTAAATAACTGTTTTAGTTCTCACACTAGTCACATGACTGACCTGGAGTTTATTGTTTTAACCTAAACTCTGGGTGCCCCTATTTTCCGCACGGGCAGCTAGTAGTTTTGGTTTTGCAGATTTATATTCACAGGATCCTGGTTTACAGCTGGAATGATATCCGGAAAGCTTTGTATCCGTATATCACCTTCAGTTGTGTTTTGTATTATTTTCCGCTGCTGTGTAATTTATTGTAATCTCTGATAATTATCGAATGTAATTTATTCATTTATACTCTGTATATTCTAGTATCTGATGGAATTGTTGTAATAGCAATGAAATGTTCTTTCGTCTGCGTTCCAATTTGTCATGTTCTCAAAACGATCAGGGGTTTCGACCGGTCTAGATCGGTTTAACGACTGATTCAGATCGAGCGAAATTCCTGGCCGTCACATTTGGTATCAGAGCTTTGGTTTACAGAGCTCGAGAACAAGACACATTAGAACCATACGAAAGAATTCATCAGATATTGGATTAGTAATATCCAATTAGAATGACCCGTTAGAGATGGGATCAGTAGTATCCTAGAACGAGTGTGAAGAGTATATTTTTCAAATGAAAACAATTTTGTTTTAAAATTTAAATCGCTTTATACGTATTTGAATATTTATTTACTTTGAATTTGGACAATCCGATATATAAAGATATTGCATATACGCGTCATGAACGTATATTCGAAGTTTTAATATACCGGATAGATATAGAACCGCACTCTAGTGGCCCGGAGATGTTCTGATGGTGGTTCGAAACATCATCAGCATTTATTTTCGAGTGACGAAGGTGTGATTTCTATATATTTCCATTAGACTGGTGTGAGAAACAAAAACTTATATAGGTAGATTTATTGTTGTGAATTGGCATCAAAAACATGATTTTTTGTATATGTATCAAAATTATGAATTTGAAACTCTAAATTCACTAATTGATTGATGTTTGTGTTGTTTGTTTATTTGTTTGATAATTTTGAACCGTTATGCCTAATTGCATCAAATATTGAATTATATTGAAAATTGGTCGCACTTGCTTGCAAATACATATACTTACATTGAACAGATCATAGCAAGGAGGCTAGAGCCAGAGAATAAAATTTGTTTGCCCGACAAATAGGTACATGTTTACTATAATTTACTGTTTTGTTTGGGTGATGATGATTTTATGAGCCTATTGGCTAGCCGCTTGGCTTTTTCTTTTTCTTTTTGAGATCAGAAGGCCTATATGGCAATTTCGGGATTTTCCCGTGGCTCCCGGTGCAGGGGAGGTTATGGCGAAATTTTTCGAAAATTTAGGGTGTTAGCCAAATTTTTGAAAAATTTGAAAATTCTCAGAAACTGAAAAGTTGGAGAATGGAAGCCAGATCGAACGTAGAGTTGATTAATCAAACCACTTTCAACTTTGTTCCTTTTCGGGGACGAAAAGTTTTAAGTGGGGGAGATTGTAATAACCCGGAAATTCTGAGCCAGTTTAAAAATTTTATTTTAGCGAATTTTGCATATTTAAAATGAATTATTTTAAATAATATCAACGAGAAAAATATTTTGAATAGAATTCGACGTATATATTATATACGTCGTCGTTAGAATATGAATAATTATATATAATTATAAATAGAATTGAAAATGGCGCGGTAGTTCGATAATTCGATTTCAAACTTCAATTGAATGTACCGGGTGCAAAACAAACCGGGTTTTAGTGAAACATAAAACATTAGGATCTAATTGATGATATCTTTCCAACGAATCCGAAAAATCAAAATTTCATACCGGGAATCAAAAGATATGTCCAGTTGAAAATTCTGAATAGTCGCTATGGAATTCAGGCCCTTAAAAATAGACATTTTGCAAACGACCTCGGATTTCGACGAAACCACTTTTGTTGGATCCGCAGTGTCAAGTTATTGCTAGGTTTCAAATTTCATAATTTTTCGAATCAATATGTGAGCGTGGCAAAGGAAAACGCGTTTGACCAGTTTTAGTTGATTTTAATCGACTGGAAAATGGCCATTTTTCCAACGGTCTCAGAATTCGACGAAACTAGTTTTGTTAGGACCGTATCGTCAATACGAAGCTAGAAAATATTTTTCTGCAATTTTTAGAGTTCGTATGTGACCCCAGTAAATTGAAATGCGCGTTCAAATTCAATATATAGAGTTATATGTTGATTTTGACGAAAACTGATCGAAACGGTCGAATCAGCCTACGATACATATCCCATTGTGTTTGGAATAGGGGTAAAACGCTATAGACGACAGGCGGTGGGCCTCGTTTTGAGGTCGAAAATAAAAGTTACTTTTTGATGGAAATTTAAAATAATATAATATATATATATATATTTCCCCTTTATACCCGAACCCCCCCCCTTTCCTTTCATCGTTCATTCAGAGGAAAAAAAATAAAAAAAGGAAAGCGTATCGAAATCGCGCCGCCCCCCCCCCTTAACCGCCGCCGCCACTTCGACGAAACCCCCCCCCCTCGCGTTGCGCCACCACCCACCTCCCTTCCCCCTTCCTCCTCGTGTAAGCCGCAACCGATACTCCCCCCCCCCCCCCCCCGGGCGTGCGACGCGACACCGCCCCCCCTGAAAACCCTGCTCCGCCCCACGTCAGCATCGCGGTGGCCACCACCACCTGACCCCGACTCCGGCGAGCTTCCTTCCCCCTTTTTTTTCTGCGTTGTGAGTTTTCTTTCTTTTAGTTTATTTTATTTTATTTTTATTTATGTATTTTATTTATACATGAGTAGCAATAGGAAAAAATGTGTGTGATTAAAGTTTAGATTTTTAAAATAGAAAAGACGAGATTTTTAAAATAGAAAAGACGAGATTTTTAAAATAGAAAAGATTAGATTTTTAAAGGAAGAAAGACGATATTTTTAAATGGAGAAAGACGTGATTTTTACATATGTAGTGGATTAAAAATATGATCTTTATATAGTATAGTTATTAAAAATATGATTTCTATATTATAGAAGGAGTGAAAAAATGAAATCTATATTTTCGAAAAGGCGAAATCTATATATATGAAAAGAGCCATATTTTTGAAAGTCGATATTTTTATAAGTGAAAGGAATTATAAAAATATAATCTTTATCGATACGAACACTGTTATCAAAATATGATTTTTACCATATAGTTAGAAGTAAAAAGATGATTTTTATATATTGAATAGCATAGTAAAAATTCGATTTTTATATATTGAATAGCAAAGTAAAAATTCGATTTTTATATATTGAATAGCATAGTAAAAATTCGATTTTTATATATTGAATAGCATAGTAAAAATTCGATTTTTATATATTGAATAGCAAAGTAAAAATTCGATTTTTATATATTGAATAGCAAAGTAAAAATTCGATTTTTATATATTGAATAGCGAAGTAAAAATGCGATTTTTATATATTGAATAGCGAAGTAAAAATTCGATTTTTATATATGTAGTGGCTACGGGCAACGAAGATGACAAAAAGGCGAGAATGACGAAGATTTCTATAAAAGAAGTGTCGTGAAGTGGGATAGCTATCGGTGAGAACTTCTCACTCTTCAATTTCTTTTTCTAGTTATATATATATATACTAGGATACAGACGGTGTTTAGTAGCACCCGACACCCGTCATCCACAGACCATGGATGGCTTGTTTGTTAAATTGTTTGGTTGTGTAGTTGGTTAGATTATTTGGTTTGAATTGAAATGTTTGGTGAAATGAAATTGATTTGATTGATGTGTGAATGGCGTGGGCCTTCACTAGACCGGGGATAAGGCTAGGCCTCGTCCCGTTTCTAGTATCGTGCCGTTATGCCGCCGAAATTTTCTAAAATAAGTTAGAAAGATAAAAATATCATTTTATTGAATAAATGAACTGAATAAAATATTTTATCGTTAAAAATATATTTTTAACGTGAATGTGAATAAATAAATATTCATTTACAAACCGGACGGTTTGTTTATGTACACCTATTTGAAGGACATTGATTGGGACGATAAATTGTACACATCGCCCAACTGCACAAATAAAATATGTGTTTGTTGATTTGAAACCCCACACGGGTGTTGGGATGAAATTTGAAGTTCACTCATCCTGATTGATTAAATATGTCGATCGATTGATTGACAGGCTGTTATAAGCGTTAGATATCTATATTTGATGCTTATACAGTGTAGTGCACTTTGGATGATGGTTGATTATTTATCGTTGCTATTATATACATGTGTTGTATGGAATCCATATAATTAACTTTATATGGTAATTGATTGGGCCTCATTCCAATTTAGAAGATAAAGAATATTATAAAATAAAGGTTCATGTGTTGACTGTACTCATCCGTTGAGATTAGTCATGTGTTGAACGAAATATTTTAACAATAAAATTTATATCTTTATCACTATAAAATAAAGGTTCATGTGTTGACTGTACTCATCCGTTGAGATTAGTCATGTGTTGAACGAAATATTTTAACAATAAAATTTACATCTTTATGATATATAAAATTAGGAACTAATTGGAAAATAGATAAGATGAGTGGTCTCCTGGATATTAATCTGATGTTGGTTTCGGCCTTCGGGGTTAATATTCAGGGGATCGTTCTCTTACTAATTTACGGTTGGAGTCTGATTTTAAATCAAACGATAGATACCATAATTTTTATAAAATTTATTAAATAAAAAAAATAGTCACACGTGGACGGTACTCAATCGTTGAGATTAGTCGTGTGTTGACAAAGATATAGAGTCGTGTATTGGAAGAAATATAGATCCATTTGTCAAATATAAAGTCGTGTTGATTAGAGATGCGCTATTTTGACACGAACGATATTTATATCGATTATATTCGTTTGTAAATTTGAATTGAATCGAATAGAAAACCAATTTGAATTGAATCGAATAGAAAACCAATTTGAATTGAATCGAATAGAAAACGAATTTAATTTGATTTGGATAGAAAACGAATTTAATTTGATTTGAATAGAAAACGAATTTAATTTGATTTGAATAGAAAACAAATTTAATTTGATTTAAATAGAAAACGAATTTGATTTAATTAGAAAACGAATTTGATTTGAATTGAATAGAAAACGAATGTGAATTGAATTGAATTGAAAAGAAAACGAACTCGAATCAAATTGAATTGAAAAGGAAATGGATTCGAATCGAATTAAAAATCGATTTGAATTGAAATCAAATAGAAAAGAAAGTAAAAGGGATTTATAATAGAAAATTCAATTTTGATTTGAATTTGAAATAAAGGTTGAAATTGTTTTTGAAACGAATTCAAAACTATTTATAAAATTCGTTTTAAATACTAATCGACGAAATATATATTATATATATTATATATAATATAATGGCCTGAATAGAACGCGCCGCGCCGCGGCAGTTCGCGAATTTCGACCATTTATTTCAAACGGACATTACGGGAGATCCGACCGTCGGATTCTCCTAAAACTGGAACCGTTGGGTTCGTATCGAAAAGAGCTTTCTAATGAATATTGGAAATTTGAAATCTAACGGTTGGATTTGGAGATACGTCCAAATCAAATTTGGAAAAGGTCGTTGTAAGTGCAGTTCGATGGCCGTTGTTGGAAATCGACTGTACGGGCCTTGATAAAATTATTAAAAATAGTAATAATTTGTGTGAAATCATAAGAAATGATTTGGGAAAAATTGGGATGTAAAACTCCATATTCGAAAAGATAAAAATAGATTTTTATCGAAATGAACTAGTTTTGAACTAAATTTAAAACCCAATTATTTTTAAATAAATAAATTAGATTGAAAAAGGGGTTTTAAATAATCGTAATTTCTAATATATTTGATTGGGATTGAATTAGAATTGATTTATGGGTTTATCGTGAAGGGTGTTTTAAATAACACTTGTTCTTTAACCCGATAATAAATAAAATGTGATTTAGGTTTGTCGTGAACTGTGTTTTAAAAGACATTAGTTCTTTAACCCAGTAAAAGGAGTTTTAATGAATCTGCAATTAAATTGAAATGTGAATTGATAATTTAAATTATCAAATTTAGAAAGTGAGCGAGGATGGAGTATCACCAGTTTTGCTCCAAGCGATAGTTAAATCTTTAATTAGATTTGAACGTGAAATGGTAATTAATTTTACCGATAACACTGTGGTATTAGATATGGGGTATTACCAGTTTTGCTTCATGGGATGAATAGGTTGGGATTGGGAAATAAAACAAATAATTACTCCGATGTGATTCGCTAATCTCAAATAGTTTGAAAAACCATAATCTGGTTTGAAATGACATCCAAAGGAAGATTAAAGAATAAATTCAAAGAATTTATCTTGGATAAAATTAATGGGAACCTTTCCCTAAGAATATGAAATTTAGAAACTAGCTGTAGGTTAGCTAAGAAGAATGGTTTCCTGGGTATTGATCTGATGTTGGTTTCGACCTTCGGGGTTAATATTTGGGAAATTGTTCTCTTGCTAATTCACGGTTAGTGACTAATGAATTGGAATGAGGCGTATGTTGTGTTTGTGTAACATTTGTTTTTAATATACGCGGGTTGTTCGGAAAGGCCGGGTTTATACCCATTTTGAATAACCGATTCGGCGATATGTCGAAGATGAAGACGGTGGTTGAAGACCGGAAGTCTTCACATCGTTTGGGTGATTACTGGTGATCTTGATTGGGCTGTTCACCCAAGATGAGGGAATCAGTTGGTTGTCGTCCAGACGTACTTGGAGATCGATGGATATGCGAGGAAAGTGCCTCCGGTTTCGTTCAGACCCAGAACGAACTAGTAAATGGATTGTGTGTCTGACATTGGATTTTATTCTGTGTTGATTGATTTCTGTTAAATATATATCTATTTGGCGGCGGAGAATTTATTCTCTTGCTTAACGCCCTTCTCTGAGACGTACGAGCTTAGAGGTTATATATTGATAGATATCAATCGCATGGCATGAATTGCCAGTGTGGCACGCTGAGTTGCATGGATCAAGGCTTCTGTTGAAAAGCAAAGTCTTGTGGTTGATGATCAAAGCACGGCCCACGTGGCAGCTTTGTGTATAGCGTGAATTCGCGAGCCTCACACCTCAGTATGAGTTAAAAACGAGATACGGACCGTTGGGAGAACACGACGTTTCTTTCTAGCTTTGGTGGTGTCAGTGACTTACCAACCCTGACATTTATATACTTTTCACCTTTGTGGTTGTTGGAATGAGGCGCCTCAATTATAGGTCTGTATGGACCGGGAAACGTGTGTTCAGGAATAAATAATCCTCTAACGTAAGTGAGGACCGGCCCAACCGATCCAGTGGCTGCCCAGAGTGCGTAGTCCTGAGCATTTGCTAGAGTGTCTCGAAGCGAAGAGGAGCTTGCCCCTTGCCTCGACTCATGACGGAAATCCAATTTCCAATACGTGTGTTTCGGTTTTATTTGTAGAGCCTAGTATGGCGACATAGTGGGATGGGACACTTATGCCGTCTATGATTAATATTTATGATTGAAATTGTTTTGACACTATACACTTATTATAGTATCAAATGATTTGTTTTTAAACGTATCAGGCATGTTTGGCTGTTATAAGGTAAAACCCTATCCTCCGGCTTGCGTTGCATTGTGTGATGGGACCTGGGTCTTATAATAGCTTCATTTTTCGAAAAAGCATTGCGTTGTTTATTCTATGCACTGGTATTCTAGGGAGGAAACCCGTTCCGTGTTATACGGCGTGGTCCCTTGAATTACTCTCTTTTAAAGTAAAGTTTTAAATAACTGTTTTAGTTCTCACACCAGTCACATGACTGACCTGGAGTTTATTGTTTTAACCTAAACTCTGGGTGCCCCTATTTTCCGCACGGGCAGCTAGTAGTTTTGGTTTTGCAGATTTATATTCACAGGATCCTGGTTTACAGCTGGAATGATATCCGGAAAGCTTTGTATCCGTATATCACCTTCAGTTGTGTTTTGTATTATTTTCCGCTGCTATGTAATTTATTGTAATCTTTGATAATTATCGAATGTAATTTATTCATTTATACTCTGTATATTCTTGTATCTGATGGAATTGTTGTAATAGCAATGAAATGTTCTTCCGTCTGCGTTCCAATTTGTCCTGTTCTCAAAACGATCAGGGGTTTCGACCGGTCTAGATCGGTTTAACGACTGATTCGGATTGAGCGAAATTCCTGGCCGTCACAATATCCTTCCAATATACAATAAATAAGAGTCTATAAACATTACCAAATCTTAGTGTGGCTTAGATGTTAGAATCTAGCAACTTTTCTTCCGAACTCAAAACTTTCTTTTACAAATATTACCAAATCTAATCTAGTACCACTTAAGCATAAAATCAAATAAATAAACAATTTCGGATTAAAAAATTCAACACTTAAACTACCTATCTACGAATATTTTTAAATTCTAATATCATCTGAAAATAGGATCGAGCAAAAAAGTCTTTTTATAAATAAAAAGCATTCATTTACAATTGCTAATATCAAATCATAATATTACTTAAAAACATGATCTATCAAATATGTTATTAACTAACAATATACATTTTGTATATTCACAAGCAAAGTGTGTGCTGTAATCACGCGCGAAGCGCGTGCCGTTACGCTCGTATATATGTATATATATATTTATATACGAGTACTATAACATATGCATTACACAATGTGCAATAGGGTGTGTTAGTTAGAAAAAATGTTTGAAAGTTTTGTCGATTGTACAAAATAACGTTGATGTGTAAGCATTGCAACAATTTTTGTGCATGTAAATGAGAAATCAATCAGTGTTTACGTATTTTGCATACCCAGTATGTGACGACCCCAAACCCCGTACTGACAATGGCAAGGGTAATCTTTGGAATATAACACATAAACAGATAACAGCAGAACAGAATTAAATAAATACACCAGATAATGTACAAATAATACACTGGATAATCATAAACATTAGAGTTACACAGTATACAGGATCATACTTAGTACAAATACAGTTCAGCTATACATAAATGTCTACACCGGAAAACAAACATAATGTACAATAGGAGCTGAACAACATAAAAAGAGATAAATAATAGAATCCATCTTCAGCTCCAGCTATCCAGAGAAAGCCAGCTAAACCTGAACACAAGGCTGCCCGTGTAGAAAAAGGGGCACCCGAGTTTGAAAGTGAAACAAACTACGAGTCAGTCATGGGACTGGTATGAGAAATCTATTCAACACATTTATAATATGGCTAATCACAGGACCACGCCACTTTCATGGAACGGGTTTACTCCATTGGATTGCCAGTGCTTTAAAACAAATCATTCTTTTAAACGTCGCAGTGCTTTTTATAAAAATGAAGCCATTATAAGACTCTGTTCCCATCACACAATGCAACGCAAACCGGAGGATAGAGTTTTTACCTTATAACGGCCAGAATATGCTTGATACGAATAAAACAAAAGCATTTGGTATTATTGCTAGTGTTTATAAGTTTTGAAAACAATTTCGAATCATAACTATCAATCATAGACGGCATTAATGCCCCATACCACTATGTCGCCATATATAGGTATACAATCAAAACCGCACAGTCACGTATTTGGAAATTGGATTTCCGTCATGAACCAAGGCAAAAGATAGTCCTTACCGACTTCGAGACAATCTAGCCCATGTCTCAGGCGAGCGCGCAGGCAAGCCTTTGGAGCGACAGAGCCGGTCCACCGATGTGGATTAAAATTCCTGAACAATACGTTTCCCCACCCTATGGGGCGTAAATGAGCCAACGAATGACTCCATCGGTCCCGGATCGACCGATAAAACCGAGGCGCCTCGCAATCCATCATCCACATAAGTAAAATGTCAGGCCATGTAAAAACACCGACACAACTCCTAGCTAGAAGGAAACGCATGCCCTCCCTGAGGTCCTTCTCCCGTTTCTGGCTCATACCGGGGTGTGAGGCTCGCGAATTCACGTTATACACAAAGCTACGCCACGCAGGCGGTGCTTTGATCATCAATCACAAGACTTTGCTTTTCAACAGAAGCCCTGATCACTGCATCTCAGCATGTCACACAAGCAATTCACACCAGGCAACTGATGGCTATTAATCACACAGAATAAATTCCAATGTCAGACACACAATCCATTTACAAGTCCGTTCTGGGTCGAAACGAAACCGGAGGCACTAAAAAACTCGCATATCCATCGATTCCCACGTACGTCTGGACGATCACCACTCATTATCCATATTTCGGGATGCCTCCCAATCAGGACCTCAGTGACCATCCAAACGAGGTGAAGATCGGTCTTCAACCCCCGTCTTCATCTTCGACTTCTTATCGTCGATTCAGTTATTCAGAATGGGATAAACCCTGTCTTTCTGAGAAACTCGCGTATATAATAAACAAGTGCAACACTAACATACATACGCATCATTTCAATTCATTAGTCACTAACCGTCAATCAGTAAGAGAACGATTTCCCAAATATTAACCCCGAAGGCCGAAACCAACATCAGATCAACACCCAGGAAACCATTCGGCTTAGCTAATCTTCAGTTAATTTCTAAATTTCACATCCATATCGTTTATAATATTTTATAACGATTTATCGCTATTTTTATTTATTTTAAAATAGCCAATTTATTCAAACGACGCTTCGGGCCATAACGCGGTCGTGACGCTGTTTTTCTTCAGATTTGATTTACACATATCTGAAAATCTAACCGTTGGATCTTCACAAAATTTACTTCACTAGAAAGATCTTTTCAAAACGAAGCCAAGGTTCCAGTTTCGGGAAAATCCGACGGTCGGATCTCCCGGTATAATCGTTTGAAGTTTCGATTTCAAAATACGAACTGCAGCTTCGTTATTCAATTATATATAATTATATATGTATATATATAATCGATTCTGGCGCTGTTTTTCTTCAGATTTGAATTAAACATTCCAGATAATCCAACCGTTGGATCTTTACAAAGTTGGTGCCGTTGGAAAGATATTTCCAAAGCGAACCCAACGGTTGTGGTTTCGCGAAAATCCGATGGTCGGATCTCCTGCACTAATCGTTTGAAATCACGGTGTGACGGCCGGGAATTTCGCTCGATCTGAATCAGTCGTTAAACCGATCTAGACCGTTCGAAACCCCTGATCGTTTTGAGAACAGGACAAATCAGAACACGGACGGAAGAACATTTCATTGTTATTACAACAATTCATCAGATACAAGAATATACAGAGTATAAATGAATAAATTACATTCGATAAATATCAGAGATTACAATAAATTACATAGCAGCGGAAAATAATACAAAGCACAACTGAAGGTGATATACGGATACAGAGCTTTCCGGATATCATTCCAGCTGTAAACCAGGATCCTGTGGATATAAATCTGCAAAACCAAAACTACTAGCTGCCCGTGTCGAAAATAGGGGCACCCAGAGTTTAGGTTAAAACAATAAACTCCAGGTCAGTCATGTGACTGGTGTGAGAACTAAAACAGTTATTTAAAACTTTACTTTAAAAGAGAGTAATTCAAGGGACCACGCCGTATAACACGGAACGGGTTTCCTCCCAAGAATACCAGTGCATAGAATAAACAGCGCAATGCTTTTTCGAAAAATGAAGCTATTATAAGACCCAGGTCCCATCACACAATGCAACGCAAGCCGGAGGATAGGGTTTTACCTTATAACAGCCAAACATGCTTGATACGTTTAAAAACAAATCATTTGATACTATAATAAGTGTATAGTGTCAAAACAATTTCAATCATAAATATTAATCATAGACGGCATAAGTGCCCCATCCCACTATGTCGCCATACTAGGCTCTACAAATAAAACCGAAACACACGTATTGGAAATTGGATTTCCGTCATGAGTCGAGGCAAGGGGCAAGCTCCTCTCCGCTTCGAGACACTCTAGCAAATGCTCAGGACTACGCACTCTGGGCAGCCACTGGATCGGTTGGGACGGTCCTCACTTACGTTAGAGGATTATTTATTCCTGAACACACGTTTCCCGGTCCTTACAGACCTATAATCGAGGCGCCTCATTCCAACAACCACATAGGTGAAAAGTATATAAATGTCAGGGCTGGTAAGTCACTGACACCACCAAAGCTAGAAAGAAACGTCGTGCTCTCCCTGCAGTCCTTATCCCGTTTTTAACTCATACCGAGGTGTGAGGCTCGTGAATCCACGCTATACACAAAGCTGCCACGTAGGTTGTGCTTTGATCATCAACCACAAGACTTTGCTTTTCAACAGAAGCCTTGATCCATGCAACTCAGCATGCCACACAGGCAATTCATGTCATGCGATTGATATTTATCGATATATAACCTCTAAGCTCGTACATCTCAGAGAAGGGCGTTAAGCAAGAGAATAAATTCTCCGCCGCCAAACAGATATATATTTAACAGAAATCAATCAACACAGAATAAAATCCAATGTCAGACACACAATCCATTTACAAGTTCGTTCTGGGTCTGAACGAAACCGGAGGCACTTTCCTCGCATATCCATCGAACCCCAAGTACGTTTGGACGACCACCAACTATTTCCGTCCTCTTGGGTGTACAGCCCAATCAGGATCATCAGTAATTATCCAAACGATGTGAAGACTTCCGGTCTTCGACCACCGTCTTCATCTTCGACTTATCGTCGAATCGGTTATTCGGAATGGGTATAAACCCGGCCTTTCCGAACAACCCGCGTATATTAAAAACAAATGTTACACAAACACAACATACACCTCATTCCAATTTAGCAGCCACTAACCGCAATTTAGCAAGAGAGCAATTCCCCAAATATTAACCCCGAAGGCCGAAACCAACATCAGATCAATATCTAGGAAACCATTCTTCTTAACTAACCTACAGCTAGTTTCTAAATTTCATATTCTTAGGGAAAGGTTCCCATTAATTTTATCCAAGATAAATTCTTTAAAATTTATCCTTTAATCTTCCTTTGGATGTCATTTCAAACCAAATTATGGTTTTCCAAACTAGTCGAGATTAGCAAACCACACCGAAGTAATTATTTATTTTATTTCCCAATCCCAACCTATTCATCCCATGAAGAAAAACTGGTAATACTCCATATCTAACACCGTGGTGTTATCGGTAAAATTAATTACCATTTCACGTTCAAATCTAATTAAAGATTTAACTATCGCTTTGGAGCAAAACTGGTGATACTCCATTCTCGCTCATTTTCAAATTTTGATAATTTAAATTATCAATTCGCATTTAAATCTAATTGCAGATTCATTAGATTCCTTTTACTGGGTCAAAGAACTAATGTCATTCAAAACACAGTTCACGACAAACCCAAATCAATTCTGTTTAAAACCCATTTCAAATCCAATTTATTTATTTAAAAATAAATGAGTTTTAATCTTAGTTCAAAACTAGTTCATTTTGATAAAAACCTATTTTTATCTTTTTAAATATGGGGTTTTTCATCCCAATTTTTCCCAAATCATTTCTTATGATTTTACACAATTTATTACTATTTTTAATAGCTTTATCAAGGCCCGTACAGTTGATTTCCAACAACGGCCATCGAATTGCACCTATAGCGACCTTTTTCGAATTTGATTTGGACGTATCTCCAAATACAACCGTTAGATTTTGAATTTCTAATATTCGTTAGAAAGCTCTTTTCGATACGAACCCAACGGTTCCGGTTTTAGGAGAATCCGACGGTCGGATCTCCCGTAATGTCCGTTTGAAGTCAATGGTTGAAATTCGCGAACTGCTGCGGCGCGGCGCGTTCTATTCAGGCCATTATATATATATATATATATAAAATATTTCATCGATTTTTATTTAAAACGAATTTTATAAATAGTTTTGAATTCGTTTTAAAAACAATTTCAACCTCCATTTCAAATTCAAATCAAAATTGAATTTTCTATTATAAATCCTTTTTACTTTCATTTCTATTTGATTTCAATTCAAATCGATTTTTAACTCGATTCGAATTCATTTTCTTTTCAATTCGATTCTATTCGAATTCGTTTTCTTTTCCATTCAAATCAAATTCGTTGTATATTCAATTAAAATCAAATTCGTTATATATTCAATTGAAATCAAATTCGTTTTATATTCAATTCGTTATATATTCAATTGAAATCAAATTCGTTGTATATTCAATTGAGATCAAATTCGTTATATATTCAATTGAAATCAAATTTGTTTTATATTCAATTCGAATTCAATTCGTTATATATTCAATTGAAATCAAATTCGTTTTATATTCAAATCGAATTCAATTCGTTATATATTCAATTGAAATCAAATTCGTTTTATATTCAATTCGAATTCAATTCGTTATATATTCAATTGAAATCAAATTCATTATATATTCAATTGAAATCAAATTCGTTATATATTCAATTGAAATCAAATTCGTTATATATTCAATTGAAATCAAATTCGTTATATATTCAATTGAAATCAAATTCGTTTTATATTCAATTCAAATTCAATTCGTTATTCAATTGAAATCAAATTCGTTTTATATTCAATTCGAATTCAATTTCTATTCGATTCAATTCAAATTGGTTCAAATCTCATTTCAAAATATTCGATTTCGAAATCACTTTTCAATATTCATTTTAAAATGAATAAAATCAATATAAATATCGTTCACGTCAAAATGGCGTCAATCTAATCAACCCGGCTTCATATATTTCTATTTCAAATATTCTATTTCAAATATTTCTTTTTCAAATATTTCCTTTTCAAATATTTCTATTTCAAATATTTCTATTTCAAATATTTCTTTTTCAAATATTTCTATTTCAAATATTTCTATTTTTAAGATATTTCGTTCAACACATGACTAATCTCAACGGATGAGTACTGTCAACACATGAACCTTTATTTTATATTATTCTTTCTTTTCTAAATTGGAATGAGGCCCAATCAATCGCCATATAACGTTAATTATATGGATTTTCATACATTACACGTATATAATAGCATTGAAAAATAATCAACAATCAACCAAAGTGCACTACACTTTATAAGCATCAAATATAGATATCTAACGCTTATAACAGCCTGTCAATCAATCGATCGACATATTTAATCAATCAGGATGAGTGAACTTCAAATTTCATCCCAACACCCGTGTGGGGTTTCAAACAATCAAACACAGATTTTGGTTGTGCAGTTGGGCGATGTGTAAAATTTATCGTCCCAATCAATGTCATTCAAATAGGTGTACATAAACAAACCGTCCGGTTTGTAAATGAATATTTATTTATTCACATTCACGTTAAAAATTATATTTTTAACGATAAAACATTTTATTTTAACACATGAATTTTTATTCAGTTCATTTACAAAATAAAAATGATATTTTTATTTTTTCTAACTTATTTTAGAAAATTTCGGCGGCATAACGGCACGATACTAGAAACGGGATGAGGCCTAGCCTTATCCCCGGTCTTGTGAAGGCCCACGCCATTCACACATCAATCAAATCAATTTCATTTCACCAAACAATTCAATTCAATCCAAATAATCTTACCAACTACGCAACCAAACAAACAAGTCCATGGTCTGTGGACGATTGTGTCGGGTGCTACTAAACACCGTCTGCATCCTAGTATATATATATAACTAGAAAATGAAATTGAAAGGTGAGAAATTCTCACCGATAGCTATCCAATACCACGACTCTTCATTTATAGAAATCTTCGTCGTTCTCCCCCTTCTTCACTTTCGTTGCCCGTATTCACTACATATGTAAAAATCACATTTTTATATTGCTATTCAATATATAAAAATCGAATTTTTACTTTGCTATTCAATATATAAAAATCGAATTTTTACTTCGCTGTTCAATACATAAAAATCGAATTTTTACTTTGCTATTCAATATATAAAAATCGAATTTTTACTTTGCTATTCAATATATAAAAATCGAATTTTTACTTCGCTATTCAATATATAAAAATCGAATTTTTACTTCGCTATTCAATATATAAAAATCGAATTTTTACAATCACACTATATGGATAAAATTTCTATTTTCACACCGCTACTATATAGATAAAAATCTATTTTTACATCGTTATCATATAGGTAAAAATTCTATTTTTACATCGTTATTCTCTATATAAAGATCTCGCCCTTTCAACTATAAAGATTCCTCCTTTTCAAATTTAAAGATTTCGCCTTTTCAAATTTAAAGATTTCGCCTTTTCATATTTAAAGATTTTATTTCTAATATTCCTATCAGGTAAAAATTATATTTTTAATTCTCTACATAAACAAAAATCATATTTTTACATCTTCTACATACTAAAGATTATATTTTTGATGGATTAAAAATATAATCTTTATATAGTATAAGTATTAAAAATATGATTTTTATATTTTTAAAGCATCAAAAATATAATCTTTAGTATGTAGAAGATGTAAAAATATGATTTTTGTTTATGTAGAGAATTAAAAATATAATTTTTACCTGATAGGAATATTAGAAATAAAATCTTTAAATTTGAAAACGCGAAATCTTTAAATTTGAAAAGGCGAAATCTTTAAATTTGAAAAGGAGGAATCTTTATAGTTGAAAGGGCGAGATCTTTATATAGAGAATCACGATGTAAAAATAGAATTTTTACCTATATGATAACGATGTAAAAATATATTTTTATCTATATAGTAGCGGTGTGAAAATAGAAATTTTATCCATATAGTGTGATTGTAAAAATTCGATTTTTATATATTGAATAGCGAAGTAAAAATTCGATTTTTATATATTGAATAGTGAAGTAAAAATTCGATTTTTATATATTGAATAGCAAAGTAAAAATTCGATTTTTATATATTGAATAGCGAAGTAAAAATTCGATTTTTATGTATTGAATAGCGAAGTAAAAATTCGATTTTTATGTATTGAATAGCAAAGTAAAAATTCGATTTTTATATATTGAATAGCAATATAAAAATGTGATTTTTACATATGTAGTGAATACGGGCAACGAAAGTGAAGAAGGGGGAGAACGACGAAGATTTCTATAAATGAAGAGTCGTGGTATTGGATAGCTATCGGTGAGAATTTCTCACCTTTCAATTTCATTTTCTAGTTATATATATATACTAGGATGCAGACGGTGTTTAGTAGCACCCGACACAATCGTCCACAGACCACGGACTTGTTTGTTTGGTTGTGTAGTTGGTTAGATTATTTGGATTGAATTGAATTGTTTGGTGAAATGAAATTGATTTGATTGATGTGTGAATGGCGTGGGCCTTCACTAGACCGGTGATAAGGCTAGGCCTCGTCCCGTTTCTAGTATCGTGTCGTTATGCCGCCGAAATTTTCTAAAATAAGTTAGAAAAAATAAAAATATCATTTTTATTTTGTAAATGAACTGAATAAAAATTCATGTGTTAAAATAAAATGTTTTATCGTTAAAAATATAATTTTTAACGTGAATGTGAATAAATAAATATTCATTTACAAACCGGACGGTTTGTTTATGTACACCTATTTGAATGACATTGATTGGGACGATAAATTTTACACATCGCCCAACGGCACAACTAAAATCTGTGTTTGATTGTTTGAAACCCCACACGGGTGTTGGGATGAAATTTGAAGTTCACTCATCCTGATTGATTAAATATGTCGATCGATTGATTGATAGGCTGTTATAAGCGTTAGATATCTATATTTGATGCTTATACAGTGTAGTGCACTTTGGTTGATGGTTGATTATTTTTCAATGCTATTATATACGTGTGATGTATGAAAATCCATATAATTAACATTATATGGTGATTGATTGGGCCTCATTCCAATTTAGAAAAGAAAGAATAATATAAAATAAAGGTTCATGTGTTGACAGTACTCATCCGTTGAGATTAGTCATGTGTTGAACGAAATATCTTAAAAATTGAAATACTTGAAATAGAAATATTTGAAAAAGAAATATTTGAAATAGAAATATTTGAAAAAGAAATATTTGAAAAAGAAATATTTGAAATAGAATATTTGAAATAGAAATATATGAAGCCGTGTTGATTAGATTGACGCCATTTTGACGTGAACAATATTTATATTGATTTTATTCATTTTAAAATGAATATTGAAAAGTGATTTCGAAATCGAATATTTTGAAATGAGATTTGAACCAATTTGAATTGAATCGAATAGAAATTGAATTCGAATTGAACATAAAACGAATTTGATTTCAATTGAATATATAACGAATTGAATTCGAATTGAATATAAAACGAATTTGATTTCAATTGAATATATAACAAATTTGATTTCAACTGAATATATAACGAATTTGATTTCAATTGAATATATAACTAATTTGATTTCAATTGAATATATAACGAATTTGATTTCAATTGAATATATAACGAATTGAATTCGAATTGAATATAAAACGAATTTGATTTCAATTGAATATATAACGAATTGAATTCGAATTGAATATAAAACGAATTTGATTTCAATTGAATATATAACGAATTTGATTTCAATTGAATATACAACGAATTTGATTTCAATTGAATATATAACGAATTGAATTCGAATTGAATATAAAACGAATTGGATTTCAATTGAATATATAACGAATTTGATTTCAATTGAATATACAACGAATTTGATTTGAATGGAAAAGAAAACGAAATCAAATAGAATCGAATTGAAAAGAAAATGAATTCGAATCGAGTTAAAAATCGATTTGAATTGAAATCAAATAGAAATGAAAGTAAAAAGGATTTGTAATAGAAAATTCAATTTTGATTTGAATTTGAAATGGAGGTTGAAATTGTTTTTAAAACGAATTCAAAACTATTTATAAAATTCGTTTTAGATAGAAATCGACGAAATATATTATATTATATATATATATATATATATATATATATATATATATATATGTAATATAATGGCCTGAATAGAGCGCGCCGCGCCGCAGCAGTTCGCGAAATTCAACCATTGACTTCAAACGGACATTACGGGAGATCCGACCGTCGGATTCTCCTAAAACCGGAACCGTTGGGTTCGTATCGAAAAGAGCTTTCTAACGAATATTAGAAATTCAAAATCTAACGGTTGGATTTGGAGATACGTCCAAATCAAATTCGAAAAAGGTCGCTATAGGTGTAGTTCGATGGCCGTTGTTGGAAATTGACTGTACGGGCCTTGATAAAATTATTAAAAATAGTAATAAATTGTGTAAAATCATAAGAAATGATTTGGGAAAAATTGGGATGAAAAACCCCATATTTAAGAAGATAAAAATAGATTTTTATCAAAATGAACTAGTTTTGAACTAAGATTAAAACTCATTTATTTTTAAATAAATAAATTGGATTTGAAATGGGTTTTAAACAGAATTGATTTGGGTTTGTCGTGAACTGTGTTTTGAATGACATTAGTTCTTTGACCCAGTAAAAGGAGTCTAATGAATCTGCAATTAGATTGAAATGCGAATTGATAATTTAAATTATCAAATTTTGAAAATGAGCGAGAATGGAGTATCACCAGTTTTGCTCCAATGCGATAGTTAAATCTTTAATTAGATTTGAACGTGAAATGGTAATTAATTTTACCGATAACACCACGGTGTTAGATATGGAGTATTACCAGTTTTTCTTCATGGGATGAATAGGTTGGGATTGGGAAATAAAATAAATAATTACTTCGGTGTGGTTCGCTAATCTCGACTAGTTTGGAAAACCATAATTTGGTTTGAAATGACATCCAAAGGAAGATTAAAGGATAAATTTTAAAGAATTTATCTTGGATAAAATTAATGGGAACCTTTCCCTAAGAATATGAAATTTAGAAACTAGCTGTAGGTTAGTTAAGAAGAATGGTTTCCTAGGTATTGATCTGATGTTGGTTTCGGCCTTCGGGGTTAATATTTGGGGAATTGCTCTCTTGCTAATTTTCTGTTAGTGGCTGCTGAATTGGAATGAGGCGTATGTTGTGTTTGTGTAACATTTGTTTTTAATATACGCGGGTTGTTCGGAAAGGCCGGGTTTATACCCATTCTGAATAACCGATTCGACGATAAGTCGAAGATGAAGACGGTGGTCGAAGACCGGAAGTCTTCACATCGTTTGGATAATTACTGATGATCCTGATTGGGCTGTACACCCAAGAGGACGGAAATAGTTGGTGGTCGTCCAGACGTACTTGGGAATCGATGGATATGCGAGGAAAGTGCCTCCGGTTTCGTTTAGACCCAGAACGAACTTGTGAATGGATTGTGTGTCTGGCATTGGATTTTATTCTGTGTTGATTGATTTCTGTTAAATATATATCTGTTTGCGGCGGAGAATTTATTCTCTTGCTTAACGCCCTTCTCTGAGACGTACGAGCTTAGAGGTTATATATCGATAGATATCAATCGCATGGCATGAATTGCCTGTGTGGCATGCTGAGTTGCATGGATCAAGGCTTCTGTTGAAAAGCAAAGTCTTGTGGTTGATGATCAAAGCACAGCCTACGTGGCAGCTTTGTGTATAGCGTGGATTCGCGAGCCTCACACCTCAGTATGAGTTAAAAACGGGATAAGGACTGCAGGGAGAGCACGACGTTTCTTTCTAGCTTTGGTGGTGTCATTGACTTACCAGCCCTGACATTTATATACTTTTCACCTATGTGGTTGTTGGATGAGACGCCTCGATTTTAGGTCTGTAAGGACCGGGAAACGTGTGTTCAGGCATAATTAATCCTCTAACGTAAGTGAGGACCGGCCCTGAAGCATCCAGGATTGCCCAGAGTGTGTAGTCCTGAGACATTTGCTAGAGTGTCTCAAAAGCGGAGAGGAGCTTGCCCCTTGCCTCGACTCATGACGGAAATCCAATTTCCAATACGTGTATTTCGGTTTTATTTGTAGAGCCTAGTATGCCGACATGATAGATGGTACCCATGCCGCCTAGGATTGATATTTATGATTGAAATTGTTTTGACATTATACACTTATTATAGTATCAAATGATTTGTTTTAAACGTACCAAGCATGTTTGGCTATTATAAGGGAAAACCCTATCCTCCGGCTTGCGTTGCATTGTGTGATGGGACCTGGGTCTTATAATAGCTTCATTTTTCGAAAAAGCATTGCGCTGTTTATTCTATGCACTGGTATTCTTGGGAGGAAACCCGTTCCGTGTTATACGGCGTGGTCCCTTGAATTACTCTCTTTTAAAGTAAAGTTTTAAATAACTGTTTTAGTTCTCACACCAGTCACATGACTGACCTGGAGTTTATTGTTTTAACCTAAACTCTGGTTGCCCCTATTTTCGACACGGGCAGGTAGTAGTTTTGGTTTTGCAGATTTATATCCACAGGATCCTGGTTTACAGCTAGAATGATATCCGGAAAGCTCTGTATCCGTATATCACCTTCAGTTGTGCTTTGTATTATTTTCCGCTGCTATGTAATTTACTGTAATCTCTGATATTTATCGAATGTAATTTATTCATTTATACTCTGTATATTCTTGTATCTGATGAATTGTTGTAATAACAATGAAATGTTCTTCCGTCCGCGTTCTGATTTGTCCTGTTCTCAAAACGATCAGGGGTTTCGAATGGGCTAGATCGGTTTAACGACTGATTCGGATCGAGCGAAATTCCCGGCCGTCACACACGGTTTCAAAATACGAACTGCAGCTTTGTTATTCGATATATTTTAATTCTATTTATATATATACATCGATTCTTCGATTTTAAAGCTATATTATTTTCATACATTTGATAAAAATTATATTTTTATCTAACTGTCTTCTACTTCAACACTTCACTATTTTTAACAATTCATGTATATAATAAAATTGTGATTTTTGATGTAAAACAATTTATTTCAAAACTCGACTATTTTATATAGTTAATAGAGGTGATAGAAATAGGATTTTTATTATAAAACAATTTATTTCAAAACAAGATTATTTTATATAGTTCATATTGATGATAAAAATAGGATTTTTATTATAAAACAATTTCTTTCAAAATATGAATACCATTCAACACATGAATTTCAATTCAACGAATGAATATCGATTCAACACATGGAGGTTTTCTATAGTTTATATATATATATAAAGGTGATTTTTATATTTAAATCAGGAATACCATTCAACACATGAATTTCAATTCAACGAATGAATTTCGATTCAACACATGAAGGTTTTCTATAGTTTGTATATATAGATAAAAAGGTGATTTTTATATTTAAAACACGAATACCATTCAACACATGAATTTCAATTCAACGAATGAATTTCGATTCAACACATGAAGGTTTTCTATAGTTTGTATATATAGATAAAAAGGTGATTTTTATATTTAAAACACGAATACCATTCAACACATGAATTTCAATTCAACGAATGAATTTCTGTTCAACACATGAAGGTTTTCTATTAAACAGACGAATATAGTTTCAACATAGGAAAATAATTCTAACACGTGAATATTATTCAAAATTTCGGCAGCATAACGGCAGGGTAGTTAAAACCGGGACCGTCCCTAGTACGGCTCCTCGCTCTACCTTAAAGCCTCGTAGCTTTTGACAATGGGGAATCATGCATCTAGTTTGCACGCAGGCGGCATGTATATTTTTTCCCATTTCCACAAACTAATCCTATGTGGTTTCAACCAAATATTTCTCAACCACAAATGGGTATTTTTCAACCACAATCAATCAATTTCAACCACAAACAATTTCAATCAACCATTCGCTATCAATCAATTCTCACATCAATCATAACCAATAAATATCGTCCATGGTTTATGGACGAGGGGCGTGTATATATATATTTATATAGCATTTCACTTTTATTTCAACACATATATAATCTTTACAATGCATATACAACTTATACATCGAACGTACAACTTATACAACGCTTATACAAGAGGTGTACAACGCTTATATAACTCATACATCGACTATATAATTTATACATCGTCGTTTTTCATATCGTTTATAAATTAGAAATCTCACATTGGGTTCCACTCCACCAAAAATAGTAGAAGGCTCAGAAAAATATGCGGTCTCTTCTAGAATGTAGAAGACGTCCACACGGTCACGATGTTTCCTGTTTCATCGAATTTCGTCAATACACGAAAAAGATATGATTTTTCAAAGTTTGCAATGGTTTAAAGGTGTTAAAACTTTTGAAAATAAACATAGCCGATACCTCAGCAGTTTGGTTCGAAACTAGGTCGGAGTTTTTCTTGCAATCCGTGAGGTTTGGTGACGATCGGAAGATGCCACGTGGAAGAGGACGGAGAGGCGCCTGTTCGCCTGGAGGTGGGGCCAGTTCGACGGCCTCAGGCGTGCGTGGAGGCGATTCGAAGTGCTGAACTTCGGGGCGTCGATTCGCACTCCATAGGCCACGAAAAATTCCAAAATATATATGGATTTGAAGATCTCGAGGAGCTCTACAAAATCTTCAACTGGAGGAGGGGCTAATTTTGCGTGTGGCGGTCGGAATCGGGGCTGGAAGGTTTGAATGGCTTTCCGCCTTTAATCGTGGGTCTGACGGGGAGAGAGAAATTATAACTGGCCAATGAGAGATTTTTTTTTATATTTATAAATTTTTAAATTTCGAAAATACCCCCTTTCACACACGAACTCCAATCCAAACCCAACGACTGTCGTCCCTAGCGTTTTACCCCCATTTCGAACACAATGGGATATGTTTCGTAGGCCCATTCGACTGTTTCAGTCAGTTTTCCTTCAATTTAAAATATATAACATTCAATATTCGATTTGAACGTACATTTCAATTTGTCAGGGCCACAAACTGATTCGAAAAATTCCAGAAAAATAAATCCAGCTATGTTTTGACGATACGGTCCCAAGAAAACTAGTTTCGTCGAATTCTGGGACCGTTTGCAAAATGGCCCATTTCTGGTCGATCCAATTTAACTATAATTGACCAAAACACATTTTCCTTTGCCACGCTCACATACTAGCTTCAAAAATTATGAAATTTGAAACCTAGCAATAACTTCACATCCCGGATCCAACAAAAGTGGTTTCGTCGAATTCCGAGGTCATATGCAAAATGGCCATTTTCACGGGCTATATAATTTATATAGCGACCTTTCTGAAAATTCATTTGGACATAAATTTTGCTTTCCGCTATGAAACTTCGATTTTTCAGATTCGTTAGAAAGGTATTCACTAACAGATTTAAATATTTTTGGTTTCACTCAAATCCGCTTTGTTTTGCACCCGGTACGGCCAGTCAAATTTTGAATTCAAATTTTGAAACTACCGCGCTATTTCAGGCCTTGTTTATAATTAGAATTAATTATATTCGTTTTCAAATGTCGGTTCAAACTTACCTTTCATCGTTATTATTTAAAATATTTATTTTAAATATTTAAAATCCATTATTTTAGCCAATGTAAAATTTTTAAATTGGTTCAGATTTTCCGGGTCGTTACACAGTAATGAGACTGTCGTATTCAAAGAGTGTTTAAATTGTCAGCATAATTTCATTTGTGTAGATAATTATGAAGCGGTAAAGGTTGACTGATAAGAAATTATAATTAGTTAAATTGCATTGGAGCGTGAGCACGCTTGCATGGCTAGAGATAAGCAGGTGAATATTGACAGGCAGGAATACTCACCACTAAAATTAATATTGGTAAAATTTCTCTGGATAAACATTCAATAAGGGGGCTGGATTGTTGAATTCAAGTATGCGATAACGATTGTAGAGAGGTAAGCTAATTGTAGATGTTTATTAACCTGGCACAAAGAAGTTTATGAAAACGACTAAAAAGCTAAAATTTAGGAAGACGAACTTTAGTTGATACTTTTTCAAAAAAAAGCAGACACTTTATGAAAAAAGGGAAAATATAAACGTCGTTGCCGGGGATCAAACCCGGGTCACTCGCGTGACAGGCAGGAATACTCACCACTATACTACAAAAACAGTGATGCTCATGAAGTTGAAGCAACACGACTAACCTAAATCTTAATTATACAAAATTATTCTTTTCAGTTTCTTTAAAAAAGACAAATTTGTATTTGAACTATTGCGTATTCAATTCTCGAAAGATAACTTAATCATGTTTGGTGGTCCCATGATCATTATCAGTTAACTATGATATTTTTGCATATAGAAAATGTTATGCTATGAAAACTAGGTTTACTTTAATCGGTGTAAAAATTCATACCAGTATACAATAAATTGATATGACATCCATGCTAAGATGCTTTATATAATGCATAAAATACAAAAGTCATGAGATGATAAATTAATTTATTCGAACATGACCATATGTAGGTTAGGAAACAATATATTGGTAAAGAATTTACTTGATCATCATAGTTTATAAATGTTATGACCGAGGTTTTAAATCTCGGATATCGGTCGCGTTTCGTCTTGGAGATTTTATAGACTTGATCTCGTATCTGGGGAGATCTCGGACTAGATGAGTCTAACTCGGGAGTTCATCTCAGATTTCCATATCGGGTCTGAAAGTTCATATCGGAACAATCTCGGGGTACATGATATGTTAAAAAATGATGTTTTAACAAAATGATTTTTATGAATGCTATTAAAAAACATAGTAACTTAAACTTGAATTGCAAAATAACTTTATTATTCTTTATTTTGCAAAAGATCATTCATACTCTAAATCGTAATATGCTTAAAAAGAAATATTGTTAGACATAAAACATTAAAAGGATCCAAACGTTAAAAAATTCAGCTTAAATAGACCATAAAATACATAATTTATTTGGTAACATGTATGTAAAAAAGACGAATATGAAAGTCATAAGAATTGTATAACATATATGAACATACAATATGATCATCAAACCGACTGTTAGGGAGGTTTCCCTACTGTAAGAGCCAAAAACAAATTGTCTGAGCCAATGAATTTCGGAACTATTTTCGCTCAGCCGACATTTTCTCCGTACTTTCCTTCTTTCTCAAATCTATCCAACTCCAACTCTTTCTCCTAATGAAATTCCTCTCCGCGTTTTCCTTCTTTTCATTTTATTCCCAACGAATTCTTTCTTCCTCAAATCTGAATTCCGCGTTTTCCTTCTGTTCTTCATCTTCTCTCGCCATTTCAATTTCCTACCGCGATCTGATTTGATTGAGAATCTCTTGTATATTCTCAGATCTCACTACCGTGGGGAGACGAAGAGCACAACACGAAGTCAGAGGTCTTGAAATCAGGTAAATTTGTGTGTGTGTGTGTATAAGCATTAAAGCATGTATTGGATGATTTTTCTCAACTGCGCTTTAAATGAGTTTGAAATGGAGGAAATCGAATCAGAATAGGACAGATTCAATCTGAAACGGAACTTTAAATCATAAGGTTCTAAGGTTTTTGATAACAATGATGACAATTTATTCATATCCAACCATTTTTGTCTCACCTCATCAAGTGGATTTTCAAATTGTAGATTGAAACTTTTAGCATGTGCACGCATCACAGGAACCCTTATGCAAGTTGTCACTCTTACATCATTGTTACTCTATCTCAATAATTGGCAAATTTAGCAAAATGGAAGCATGATATTTAAGGAAAATTGCACACAAAAATGTTATAAGTGTCGAAACTGTTACCCATATTTTTATTGTTTCTTTAACTAACTTCATTCCCTCCTCATTGTATCCATTAGATTGTACTGATGAATTGTGTAAGAATAAATTGAATGCCTACTGCATAAAATGTAGTATATCAATCTCAATACATATTTCAAATTAGATCTCCTATTTTTTAAACCATACATTGCAAGCTGATATGCTTATTTTGATAACTAAATATATATTTCCTGTTACACGCTTTGATCCATTAAATCTTACTTTGTGTCTTTATGGATCATTCTGCATTATATTAAACACCCACTGTCCACTAATTCCACCTAATTTTGGATTAGTTCGTCAAATACTTGTCCCAGTGTTCCGGCTCAAGTGACTGATATAGAGTTTATTGTCCAATAGCATATGAAAGAAAACTCAAAGAAATTTAGTATGTTTCTGACATAATTTGTTTTAAGTGTAATTAGTGATAAAAGCCACAATATGACCAGATAATAATAGTTTTATTCCTGCAGATGAGCTCAGCAGATGGAATGCAAATAGTTTTGGAATCTATGAAGGAGATTTATGGGAACCATCATGTTTATATTCATGAAAATGGTGAGTATGCCTTTAAATTTTGTTTCACAAGTACTCATGACTTCCCCTTACACTTTGGTATTTGAACCCAAATGCAAATTATAAAATATTCCATGTTTAACAGGAAATATATTGCTCGGATTAGATAATTTGACACACGTTATCAAGCCTATATATTATTAGGATTAGATAAACTGACCAGGAATAAATGCTAAATAAAGACATAAGTTGAAACGACCCGTAACTTCCCCGTAAAGGAAAGCGTCGGATAGTTCGAGAACAAACCACAACAGAACGCATACAGAAGAACATTTCATTGTTATTACAACAATTCCATCAGATACAAGAATATACAGAGTATAAATGATTAAATTACATTCGACAAATATCAGAGGTTACAATAAATTACATAGCAGCGGAAAAACATACAAAAGCACAACTGAAAGTGATACACGGATACAGAGCTTTCCGAGCATCGTTCCAGCTGTTAATCAGGACCCTGTGAATATAAATCTGCAAAACCAAAACTACTAGCTGCCCGTGTGGAAAATAGGGGCACCCAGAGTTTAGGTTAAAACAATAAACTCCAGGTCAGTCATGGGACTGGTGTGAGAACTAAAACAGTTATTTAAAACTTTACTTTATAGATAGTAATTCAAGGGACCTCGCCGTATAACACGGAACGGGTTTCCTCCCAAGAATACTAGTGCATAGAATAAACAACGCAATGCTTTTTCGAAAAATGAAGCTATTATAAGACCCAGGTCCCATCACACAATGCAACGCAAGCCGGAGGATAGGGTTTTCCCTTATAATAGCCAAACATGCTTGGTACGTTTAAAAACAAATCATTTGATACTATAATAAGTGTATAGTGTCAAAACATTTTCAATCATAAATATCAATCATAGACGGCATGGGTACCATATATCATGTCGCCATACTAGTACTACAATTAAAACCGCAATGCACGTATTGGAAATTGGATTTCCGTCATGAGCCGAGGCAAGGGGCAAGCTCCTCTCCGCGTTCGAGACACTCTAGCAAATGTCCCAGGACCCCACTATGATCCTTGGATCTTCAGGGCCGGTCCTCTCTTACTTTTGAGGATTAGTTATTCCTGAACACACGTTTCCCGGTCCTTACAGACCTATATCCGAGGCGCCTCGCATTCCAACAACCACACAGGTGAAAAGTATATAAATGTCAGGGCTGGTAGGTCACTGACACCCCCTTAGCTAGAAAGAAACGTCGTGCTCTCCCTGCAGTCACTATCCCGTTTTTGACTCATACCGAGGTGTGAGGCTCGCGAATTCACGTTATACACAAAGCTACGCCACACAGGCCGTGCTTTAATCATCAACCACAAGACTTTGCTTTTCAACAGAAGCCTTGATCAATTGCCACTTACGCGTGCCACATTGGCAATTCACTCAATGCGACTGATGTCCATCGATATACAACCTCTGAGCTCGTACGTCTCAGAGAAGGGCGTTAAGCAAGAGAATAAATTCTCCGTCGCCAAACAGATGTATATTTAATAGAGATCAATCAACACAGAATAAAATCCAATGTCAGACACACAATCCATTTACAAGTTCGTTCTGGGTCTGAACGAAACCGGAGGCACTTTCCTCGCATATCCATCCATCTCCAAGTACGTCTGGACGATCACCAACCGATTCCCTCATCCTGGGTGTACAGCCCAATCAAGATCATCAGTAATCACCCAAACGATGTGAAGACTTCCGGTCTTCAACCACCGTCTTCATCTTCGACATCTCGTCGAATCGATTATTCAGAATGGGTATAAACCCGGCCTTTCTGAATAACCCACGTATATAATAAACGAATGTTACACAAACACAACAAACGCCTCATTCCAATTCAGAATATTCTTTTATTCACAAAATCACATTCTTAGGGAAATGTTCCCATTAATTTTATCCAAGATAAATTCTTCTAAATTTATTCTTTAATCCTCCTTTGGATATCATTTCAAACTAGTCGGGATTAGCGAACCACACCGAAGTAATTATTTATTTTATTTCCCAATCCCAACCTATATATCCCATGGAGAAAACTGGTAATACTCCACATCTAACACCACTGTGTTATCGGTAAAATTAATTACCATTTCACGTTCAAATCTAATTAAAGATTTAACTATCGCTTTGGAGCAAAACTGGTGGTACTCCACTCTCGATCACTTTTCAAATTTGATAATTAAAATTATCAATTCACATTTTAATCTAATTAAAGATTCATTAAAACTCCACTTAGCTTTAATCTTTTCAAAAATCAATATCCTGTCTTTAACTGGGTTAAAGAACCAATGTCTTCTAAAACACGATTCACGATAAACCCAAATCACATTTGATATTAATTACAAGGCTCTGAATAGAAAATATATCGACTTATATTCAATACCAAATTCTGAAACCAACAAATATCGTATTGGAAATAACGATATAAAATATCTTTCAAATTCCCATAACAATATCTGTATAGTCACGAAATCCAACATCGAAATATCCCGAAGATAATTTCGATTCAGCTCCAGTCCAATCCACGTATTGGAAATTATCGATTATTTTCAAAATCACTTTCAAATTCAATTTATTTATTTCAAAAATAAATTGATTTTAATTCTAGTTCAAAACTAGTTCATTTCGATAAAAATCTATTTTTACCTATTCAAATGTGGAATTTTCCAGCCCAATTCTTTCCTATTCACATATTATAATTTTACACAAATTATAGATATTTTTGATAATTTTATCAAGGCCCGTACAGTCGATTTCCAACAACGGCCATCGAACTGCACTTACAGCGACCTTTTTCGAATTTTATTTGGGCATAATTCCAAATCCAACCGTTAGATTTCAAATTTCTAATATTCTTTGGAAAGCTCTTTTTGATACGAACCCAACGGTTCCGGTTTTAGGAGAATCCGACGGTCGGATCTCCCGCAATGTCCGTTTGAAATAAATGGTCGAAATTCACGAACTGCCGCGGCGCGGTGCGTTCTATTCAGGCCATTATATTATATATATAATATATATAATATATATTTCGTCGACAATTCGTTTTCAAAACCTTTTCAACACTACATTCAATTTCAAATCGATTTGATTTCAATTCAATTCGAGTTCATTTCAATTCAATTCAAATTCAAATTCGTTTCAATTCAAATTCAAATTCGTTTCAATTCAAATTCAAATTCGTTTCAATTCAAATTGATTTCAATTTAATTTCGATTCGAATTCCATTAAATTTCAGTTCGTTTTCAATTTCAATTTCAACTTAAATCAATTTGAATTTATTTCTATTTTATTCGAATTCAAATTCGCTTCCTATTCAATTCAAATTTTAATCTAATTCAATTTGAATTTCATTTCAAAATATTTAATTTTGAAATCACTTTTCAATATTCATTATACAACGAATAAAATCGATATAAATATCGTTCGCGTCCAAATAACGCATCTCTAATCAACACGGCTTTATATTTTCAAAACTTCTTTATTCTATCCAACAAATGAATATTTATCCCATTCAACACATGAATCTATATTGCTTTCAACACACGAATAATCTCAACACATGAGTACTGTCAACACATCACTATTGTTGTTATGTAAAATATTTTATAAAACTATGGTATCTATCGTTTGATTTTAATCAGACTCCTACTGAGAAGTAGTTCTAATTTTAAATATGATAAAGATGTAATTTTTATTATTTAAAATATTTTACTCAACACACGAATAGTTTCAACACATGACTATTTTTATATTCAACACATGAATTTTCTTTTCTAATATTCATTATTTTCCCGATTGGAATGAGGCCCAATCAATCACCATATAACGTTAATTATATGGATTCCATACAACACATGTATATAATAGCATTAATAAACAATCAACCATCAACCAAAGTGCACTACACTGTATAAGCATCAAATATAGATATCTGACGCTTATAACAGTCTGTCAATCGACCGATCGACATATTTAATCAATCAGAATGAGTGAACATCAAATTTCATCCCAACACCCGTGTGGGGTTTCAAACAATCAAATACAGATTTTATTTGTGCAGTTGGGCGATGTGTAAAATTTATCGACCCAATCAATGTCAGTCAAATCAGTGTACATAAACAAACCGTCCGGTTTGTAAATGAATATTTTATTTATTCACTTTCACGTTAAAAATTATATTTTTAACGATAAAATATTCTATTTCAACACATGAGTTTCTATTCATTTCATTTACACAATAAAAGTGATATTTTTATTTTTCTAACATATTTTAGAAAATTTCGGCGGCATAACGGCACGATACTAGAAACGGGACGAGGCCTAGCCTTATCCCCGGTATAGTGAAGGCCCACGCCATTCACACATCAATCAAATTCACCAAACAACCAAATTCAAATCAAATCATATAACTAAGCTATGCAACCAAACAAACAAGTCCATGGTCTGTGGACGATTGTGTCGGGTGCTACTAAGCACCGTCTGCATCCTAGTATATATATATATATATATAAATAGAAATGAAATTGAAAGGTGAGAAATTCTCACCTTTAGCTATCCAACTCCACGACACTTCCTCTATAGAAATCTTCTTCGTTATCCCATCTTCGTCATCTTCGTTGCCCGTAGTCACTATATATATAAAAATCGAATTTTTACTTCGCTATTCAATATATAAAAATCGAATTTTTACTTTGCTATTCAATATATAAAAATCGAATTTTTACTTTGCTATTCAATATATAAAAATCGAATTTTTACTTTGCTATTCAATATATAAAAATCGAATTTTTACTTTGCTATTCAATATATAAAAATCGAATTTTTACTTTGGTGTCATATAGATAAAAATTCCATTTCAAAAATATTGATTTCGCCTTTACAAAAATAAAGTTTCCGCCTTTATAAAAATAAAGTTTCCGCCTTTATAAAAATAAAGTTTCCGCCTTTATAAAAATAAAGTTTCCGCCTTTATAAAAATAAAGTTTTCATCATTATAAAAATAAAGTTTTCATCATTATAAAAATCATCACTTTACTTCAACGTATATAAAATAAAAATCAGATTTTTATTTCGCTACATATACAAAGATGATATTTTTATTATCTTACCTATATAAAAATTATATTTTAATCTTCCTATAATATAAAAATTATATTTCTACCCTTTGTATAATATAAAAATTATATTTCTAACCTTTGTATAACATAAAAATTCAAGCTTTGTATAAAATAAAAATCCCTTCGTTATCTAAGTAAAAATCACTTTATCTATATTTTAAAAATCGAAATTTTATCACAAGGTCTATTATATAAATAAACTGATTTTAAAACAATGTTTCTAATTTAAACAAAATCAGAAAGAGGCAAAAATAAAAATAAATAAAAACATACTGTTATTGTCTGGACGTCGAACCACGTCAAAAGGGGAGCGGAAGCAAGCGGAGGGGCGCTAGGGTTTTAGTGGCTAAGGTTCGGGATGGGTTCGATTTCGTTCGAGGGACTGAAGGGGGTGTGCGGTTTGGAGAGAGGGGGGTCCAGAGATGAACGGAGGAGGGGAGGAGAGGCGCGCGGGTGGGGGAGGGGTCTGGTGAGCTGCGTCGCCTCCTGGAGAGGCACGACGGCCGGAGTCACGACCTGGGGAGGAGTGCGGTTTCGGGTTGGCTCGATCTAGCAGAGGACGGTAGAGGAGCGAGGCGTGGGGGCACGGTGGCCCACCTGGGCGGCGGCGACGAGATCGCAGTGGCGATGTGGCTGGGCAGAGGTCAACGCTCGATCGTTGTTTTTCTTTCTTTTTTTTTTTTTTTTAATTCCCACGATCTGTATAATGAGAGGAGAGAGAGGGTGGAGGGAGTTATATAGTTTATATTATTTTTAATTTAATTTTTCTATAAAAAGCAACCTTTACATTCGAACTCAAAATTGAGCCCACCGACTGTCGTCCCTAGCTAATAACCCCCATTCCGAACCCAATGGGATATGTTTCGCAAGCCAGTTCAGCTGTTTCGATCAGTTTCCGTCAAATTTAAAATATAAATCTATATATCCTATTTTAAACGTACATTTCAAATTACTGGGGTCACATACTAACTAGAAAAATTCCAGAAAAATATTTTCTAGCTTCGTATCGACGATACGGTCCTAACAAAACTAGTTTCGCCGAATTCTGAGACCGTTAGAAAAATGGCCAATTTCCAGTCGATCAAAATCAACTGAAACTGGTCAAATGCGTTTTCCTTTGCCACGCTCACATATTGATTCGAAAAATTATGAAAATTGGAATCTAGCAATAATTTGACAACACGGACCTAACAAAACTGGTTTCGTCGAAATCCGAGGTCGTTTGCAAAATATCCATTTTTAAGGGCCTGAATTCCATAGCGACTATTCAGAATTTTCAACTGGACATATCTTATCATTTATAAAGTGAAATCTCAGTTTGTTAACTTCGTTGGAAAGATATCGTCAATTAGATCCTAATGTTTTTGGTTTCACTAAAATCCGGATTGTTTTGCTCCCGGTACATTCAATTGAAGTTTGAAATCGAATTATCGAACTACCGCGCCATTTTCAATTATATTTATAATTATATATAAATATTTATATTCTAACGACGACGTATATAATATATACGTTCGAATTCTACTCAAAATAAATTTCTCGTCGATATTATTTAAAATAATTCATTTTAAATATTCAAAATTCGCTAAAATCGCCAAAATAAAAATTTTAAACTGGCCCAGATTTTGCGGGTTATTACATAAGTGGTACGGAGAGAGCCTCATCACAGAGTTCAAACTTTAGAGCATACAGGTTTGGCTTCTGCTAAGCAACCACTTTGGTCGTGAGACAATATCAAACGGTGACAGAATCATTTAATGTATTTAAATAAAGGAACCACTAATATTTGGGGATAAACTTAGTGTGCGATCCCGAGCAACATTAGTTAAGACGTTACTCGGATTATAGTTGGAAATTGAAAGCATTTTCGTGTAAACTTTGGCATGATTAGAGGCTATAGTTTAATGGAACTAAAGTTTATTGTGTTTTCTGTTTATTAGGAATACAATAATAATAATTTAATAATTAATAATCCATAAATAACAATTTATAAGAGTATGGATATTTATATCTATATTAATTCAGTGAATGTCACGAAGAAATTGATTAAAATATTAACCACTAAACAGCCTAGTTCTGCTTGAATGCTTTTGCGTTGTTTCGTACTTTCTACGACAAGTAATTTTCCATGCAAGAGTCGGTCGAGTAATATTTGTTGACTAGCATCAGAGGCGGCCTGCGGGAGAGCCCACAAAGCCCATGGGCTTGGGCAACCTCCCAGGCCTAGGGCGGCAAAAAAAAAAAAAAAAAACCTTAAAAAATCAGATTAGTTTGAGGAAACATTCTCACGTTGTCTCTTTCTGGCTCTCGTTCTCTTCTTCTGTCTTTCAACATCACGCAACACAACCCATCTAATCCCGCAACATAATTTGGGGCTTTTGCTCTAATCCTAGTTGGATTCTATTTGCGCTGTCTCCGCCTTCGTTTGCTCCTCGGCCGCCTTCAATCATTGCTGCAATCATCTTATCTCCAAATCCCCATTGCCGAATATCAAGCAATTGCTGCTCCTTCCATCTCCAGACAAATTAAGGCAATTTATTTTTCAAATGTCTGCTAATTTGATGGGCGAATTTAATTTAGGCTTATTTAGTTGTTTGCTCAATGAAATCCTCCGAATGAATTAATTGATTTCAGCTGCTTGTTTGTCTAGTTGCCTGAAATGAATGAATGAATTAATTTAAGCTGCTTGTTTGCTAATCTCTGTATGTGTTCATAGTTGACCTTGTAGACGTTTTAGGATTGAATGGCACTATGGCAGCAAGCCAGCAAACATACCAAGGCAAAGGCCATTTAATGAATTACCTAATGTTATGGAGTATAAAAGTTCTTGAATTATTGAGCTAACGTGAGCAATTTGTTTTCTTTCCTTTAACATCCATCCCGATCTATAAAAGATTTTATTTTAAATTTATTGATGCTCGATATTAGAACTTGGCTTGCTAGGTTGAGTTAGCTGCAACTTGTAAATAAGTGAAAAATAGCTCACAGCTGTTACGAAGATAAATGTGTATGTAAATACTGTACAAATTAATGGTTACTTGTAAATGCTGTACAAGTTATTGGGTCTAAATTCTGTTAATGTCTTAACCTTTCAAAGTTTAGTTTAAAATCTTAGCAAATTTTTACCCCACCTTGCTGCAATGTCTAATACTTTGTTTTATGAAGAAATGAAAGTTATATTAGGTGGTTGTTTGTATTAGAAAACGTTACAAATATAGTGGTCAATGTATCATACATGAACACTGCATTGCTGAGAAGCTATGTGCTTGGTACACCGTGATAGAAGAAGGTACAAAATCAATCCTAATGGGTATTACAAGAAACGGAGATAAAACTACAACCCGACCATGAAAGCCAATTACAGTCCTTGATAATAGATAAGTAAATGAGCAGAAAATAATAGTTTATGTGATCATTTCTTGTAGTGATTAAAAAAAATTGATTCTTTGTCGATACATACTTGATACAATATGTACAGAGAATAAGTAAATGAAATATCGTTTGCAAAAAAATATACATTTACTGACAGAAGATGGCTATAATGGTAGTATGGTGTAAACAATTTTATCTCCTAACAAATGAGACTTTCATAAAGAATGAACCAGATAGCACACTCTTTATTTGTTAAAAAGATATGTATGGAGTTGAACCTACGTGTTTTAGCAGCAAAAAGACTGAAACAATGCCATACAGAATGAGGTAGTCCGAAAATCAGCAATAATGCATAGCATAACCAATCTGAAAGACCACAATACGCTGTAAAAAAAAATTGTATTGACAGTACGATTTTTTCCCATATCAATTAAAAATAAATTTGAAATTTCTGTAGGAAAGGGCAACAAAATGTAGTTGTGGCTTGGGCAACAGTTTCATTGGGCCAGCACTGACTAGCATCTATGGTTTCTTCCACTTGCAGACTATAAGCAATATAATTTTAAGCTTTTTTGGATATGATCATAGCAAGAAATTGGTTGCAACGTCCATATATAAGAGAGGAAGAAAACACAATCTGACGAAAAAGTTGAATTTTTTAGAGAATGAACACCGATAAATGATCTGCTATATGATTATTTTTTTGGTCACTACAATTTTATATTTGCTCCAATTATATCATTCCCTTTAATCCCCATTAACAAATTGTTAGAGATTGGTAGCTATAATTAGAAAACATGTCATAATACATGAAAAGTGGATATGGAAACATGCTTATATATGTATATTCTGTAATATCGCATGCATAGTATTTTCTCATCCATAAATGTTCAGTCAAAATGGAACTGACATTGGTTATTATTGGAATATTTATCCATCTCATACATTAGTATTTTTTAGGCTGGAAAGTTTCCTTCTCTGTCTCATTCTCAAATACCCTGACCTATGTATAGACAGGATTATAATAGCATTTTCAAAAAAAAATCAAGCATCCCCTTAATTTTTGGAAGGGACTACTTGTATAATCTTATTTTTATGTATCCACAGAAAGGCAAAGCAAAAATTTTGGATTGTTTCATCAAGTATGGGTATTAGGTTTTAAACTGTAATTAATAAGTTTGAGTCAATAAGAAAAACTTCCACTTAACGAACTCTTAGTTTACCAGAAACGAACACGTTATTCACGTCAAATGTAATTGCAGAAGACAATGATGTTAATATTGCAGGTTGCTCAGGGGTTATAAAACTTGATTTGCCGAAGATAGCTCGTAAATACTTTCACACGTTGAAGACCTAGGCTATCTAACTCTCTTTATATTGTTATGACAGTGAGGAGTATTTGGCTGCAGAACTTGTTTTTTTTTGACAAAGATGGCAGCGTTTATATCACCGTGGAAAAGCTGCAACAAGCTTGTAAACGGCACAAAATGGAAGATGTTCTTGAGGATGTTATCAGTGAACTTGATCAAGATAATACAAGTTTATTTTACATAACTTTCCACCTTCGTTTATTTTGCATAAGATAATCTCAGTTGACAAGTTTTTTTTTTTTTCCTGTTTGTTGGATGGACGCATGGAATAAAGAGAGTTTGTTGCTATGATGCTAAAAGGAAATATGGGAGTTGGAAGAACTATGAGGAGCATCGGCTATACTAACGTGTTTTTTCTTGTTTTATTATTGAATTTACTCTGTTACTTTCAACTTTACATCTACAGTTTTTATGTTCATTGTAACTGCACTATTAAGTTTGTATGCTGTATATTCATCTGAAATTTTAGTGATTGATGTTATACTCGGTGGTCTGGTTAGCACATGAATGTATGAATTATGTTAATCCAATGATTTAATACAAAAGAATCTTGCTGTTACCTTTTCCATTGTGATGTATTAGTTTTTTAATTCTATTTTCTGTTAACACTCTATTTGTAGTGCTTGATTTTTTGAACATGTTTGGACTATTCGCTAGCAAAGAGTTTTCTAATAAATGCTATCTATTAAATAATAGTAAAGCAGAAGCTTTTCAAGCGTTCTCCTTGATTCTCTCATTTATCTCAGCTCTCCTTAATTCTCTCAATTCTCCTTAATTCTCTCAATTATCTCAATTCTCCTTAAAAATCTAAAGATACTATTATTGAATCAAAATAATACAACAATGATTCTAAGAGTACTCTCTGATTTCCTTAATTCTCTCTGCTTGGACAGTTTATTTTCGAAATTTTATAATCTATCCCTTTAAAACTGAACCGTCATTCTTTCTTGCTCCCTTTAGAATAGGCCATCTTCTGGTTATTTTCCCCCAAAATTGTCTTTTCTTTACGAAGTAAGAATTTCATTCTCATTCCCTTATCCGCTTGAACCCTAACTAAATAGCGTCATTTTTGGCTCTCCCTATCTAACAAAACCTTCAACACATTTTCTCAGTTTGTTTCAGATTTGTTTCCCATTCGCCTAGAAATCAACACGATGGATTTAAAGACATTAGTTTTTGACCCTCCAAAACCCTTTCTTCTCTTCCACCTGGGAGCAACTCAACACTATCACGAAAGGTAATATTTGCCCTAAATTACGTTGCTAAGTTTTTTTGTCATTCTATCATCCTTATTTTTTATCTGATTTGTGTGTCCTTTTCTTATTACTCTCGCATCTACTCCACATATTTTGTTTTCCCACCAATGCTGAAGTTATTTCACGTATTTTGTTCCATACTGATTATTTGTTTATATTTGCATAGTTCGAACTATTTTTTATTAGATATCCGAGTTTGCAAACCTGTTGTTCCTAAACCATTTCTTTGCGGTAAATAAGCCTAAAAGACAGTAAAGCAATCAGGTGATGATTTGATCTTCTAGGAAGCCCCATGCTTATCTTTCTATCTAGATAGAAAATTTTGTTGTTTTCAATTATTGTGCCATGTTTGGATTGATGATGATAAGGGTTCTTTTTGACAATCCTCATAATACAAATCTAATGTTATTTTCAATTTGAAACATATAATCCTATTTGCGTAAAATTTGTATGTCCACCGAGCTGTTGGTTAGACATGTAAAGGTAATCTAGAAAGATACAAGTTCATCTCCCAGTTTTATGTATTCTGAATCTACTACTTTCTTCGAGCTTCATAAGTGCAGTTTGCACTGATAGTTGATTAATGAACTATCATATTTCGGAATAAAAGACTTTTCAAAGTTAGCATCGATTTTTTTTAATAGCAATCTAGCTCTTATGTCTATTGCATTATTACGTGCCTTTTCAAATGCCTTTAAGGCTTTGGATTTGGTACATCTATCCGTTAATATTGCTCATTCATTGTTTCTCTCTTGGATTTTGTTACTTTTTTGGTTAAATGGGGATGAAAACGCATAGGCGAGTTTTACATAAATAGTCAAACGTTTGGACACATAATAATAAGTTTAAAGTTTTCAAGCTTTTATAATTGATATTGCTTCTACTATGAGCTTTGAGCAATATTAACAATTCACACCACACTCCAAAATTTCAGATTAAACTAACATATTCAAATTGATATTTAATCATTAAACATAAATCTGAAAAAAAGAGAAAAAAAAAAAAAAAACAGGTTAGTGCGTATGTTCTACTATTAATAGAGACTTTTAAATGGGGATAAAACTTTACAGTAAGCCTATAATTACATATCTTACTAAATCTGAGTTATGCAACTTCATTATTTCAACTTTTGGACAAAAATATTACTTATAATATTAAGTGAAACATGGTGGTATTCCTGTCTAACGGTACGGCCGGTTTACCCATTAAGGAGTCAAATAGGTACCCTGACTTCAAAAAAAAAAAACATTTTATGTCAACGATCATTAGCTCAAAGCTGTATGGTACTTCAGATTGAGTTTTTAACGGTTGAACCATCCTATTAAGGAGTAAATTGTTTCATGTGTTTATTTAACATATGTAATTAAATATTTGATGTGTTCGTCTATTCATATGTTTCAGGTCCACTTCTAAGCGTCATCAAACTGTTAATCATAGACTCTGTGTATTGCGATTAAAGAGGTACATGTTTCTTTCTGCAATCTATGTGTTTTCTACAGTTTACATTATAATTTGCTCAAGGATGAAAACCTTAATGTTTGGTCAATCTACGCTTTTGATTTTCACATCAATTATTTACAATTGTACCACATTATTTTTGCAGTCAAATAATAGTAAAAATACTACTTATTCTTTTAAAACGATGATTTAACAACATTATTACATACCAAATTAATTGGAAACAAATGCTTGGTCAGTTGGCTTCAATGTAGGAAGGGAGTATGTTGTTTGCTAGAAGAAGCTTATTGTTCGATCTAAATGTGGAGTTTATATCACTTTAATTATATAAATTTTAGTTATATTTTTTTTCAGTGTTTGTTCCTTTGTAGCTGCATGGTCATTATTGTGTTTGAATAAACAAACTGTCATAGTAGAGCGTCTTACAATTGTTTTTTTTGGTCTGCCATAGCAAAAGGCCTTGATGTGGCCTTCTATTATGAAGGTTCACTGTTTTTCCCCCTTTTTACAGCTCCTTGGTAAGTACTCAAACAATTTAAGGTTATTTTTCTTCCAAGCCTTTCTGAATTTATTATAAACACATATACAGTAATTTGCAAAGGTTCATTTAATTTATTGTAATTTGTGGATATATTCTTTTTGTTTATCAAGGTGATGTAATGGCATTTATCACGAAGTGGCTCTTAAATTCAACATGGTAGCTGCTACAAGGTTTGTGGGTTGCACGCTCTGATTCTTTATTATCTCTAGATTTGCTTTGTCTGCAAGTCATTTATCGTGTTCTTTAAATTGAGGTTATCTTTCCCATAAGATTATTGATTAGTTTCAAGCTTTTAAGTTTTACCTGACCTATAATCTTGATTCTGAAGTAGATATATAATGTATGATATTTATATAAAAAAATTCATCTAACTCCAAATGATTTTCTTATTCACTTTCTCTAATTTAATGAAAGCCAACATATGTCATTTTTATAAAAACTGGAAGAATTTATCTCAAATCTTTTGCAACTATGAAAATGACCTGCATGATTAAAATTAGAAAATATTGTAGATTAACTGTGTTTTTCGTCTTGCTCACTCACTATCCCATGTTCGTGGGTTATGTTGTTTTAGCATATGGTGGATTTTAAATTGTTAGTTATAACCATGTATGGGGATTGACTGATTATCCTGCTTGAGGCACATTTTCTGGTTTTGTTCCATTATAAATTAGGCAAGAAGGCATTAACTATTGACATAGTTTGGGTTGTGAATCTATAATTTGCTGTTCTTGCAAAGCTATCTTACCATTTAATGTCATTCATGGGAACTATCCACTCTCCATTGCTACGACACCATTTGAGCTTAGGAAACATATCCGTTCTCAAATGTGTTATTTTTGTTTGATATGGTTGCTTCAGTCATGCTTTCTAAATTTTAATATATGGCTTATGCAAAGCTTTGACTTTGTTGGCTATCTGCCTATTTGGAAATTAATAGCTTTTCATTATAGTTTTAACGGTTGGGGATTGTCCCAGAACGAACCCTTTAATGTACCAGATCAGCTTTAGTAATTTTTTACATAAAGTTTATCACTTGGCAAAGTCTTGGTTCATCTCGAAAGCGCGCAAACATTATAGGCGCTTATACCATTTCTCAATAGTTAATGATATTGATAGTGGGGTTAGCAATAGCAAACTTAAATGGGAAAACCATGGCATGCGGATTTCTTTATTGAATCCATATGCATTGTTCATTCTTAAATACTATTCATTTTAGGAATTATCATTCGAAAGCATCACTACCCATTCCTTTAGTTTTAATTTTCTCATTGTACAATCACTTCATATGTTGAATTAAATGAGATGCCGCGCCCTCCATAGAACATAAATATTATACCCAGTGCTCAAACATAGTAAGATCTTTGTTGATTTAATTTTGTTGTTGTTATAGACTGGTTTGCTTGGAGAAAAATAAAATGATAGCTATAAATTTGTAACTTAAAGTTTTTTTTTTTTTTTTTTTTTTTTTGGGACTACTTAAGCTTTATATTACTGCCAGCTGTGTTTTTTAATTGAAAAATACTATACAAATTAAATTGCGTATTGTCTAAAGTGTCCAATGTTAAATACTGTAATCTGTCGTTTCTTCGTTTCCTCTTTTCCCCTATTGTACATACATAGTGTGTATTCTGTACTGTAAATGTTCATTTCTTAACTTCCATTATTTTGTTTATTTTCGCATCATGCATGATATTGATTGTCCACAGTCCACTTTGGAATTCAGTACATCAATTTTAAATGTGAGTGCATAGGTAGGTAGACCATGAAAAGTGGTTATGCCTTAAACATGGTTTAAAAAAAAAAAAAAAATCCCATCTACATGTGAACATGGTCACAAAAAAGAAATAAAGAAAAAACAGGCATAACATATTAAAATAATCAAATCTTCATATTTTTGAAAGGAGTCATCACAAAAGATAATATATTTTGTCAGTACCTTTATAAGTTAAACAAGCGACAGGTATTCATAGAGATTAGCCTATCAAAACCACGTTCTTCCTTACAGCTGTAGACCTTCACATCTGTTTCACGGCCCAGTAATGTTGCATTTACATTTTATTTGTTAACTAACATACGTTTATGAAATTTCTTCAAGTTCATCTTAAGTATTTTTTTTATTTAGGGTCACAGGTTCTTATCTGCAAGAAGTTTGATTGACAGAGCATGCACAATTTGTGCTATCAGCTACCACAACAGAGTTCATCCATTTTACCTTAACTAGCATTTTTAGGTTATGTTTTTTTAATGCTTTGGTTGATTATTGTAATTCATATGCAGTTTTTTTTCATGGGTATATTAGTATGTCACTGGATTAGGATATCTTTATTAGGAAGGTGGGTAAAAAAGTAACATTATAATAGGGAGGAAAGGCTTTTTAAGATGTTATAATTTAAAGGATGTCAAAGAAAAAGTAAAAGAATTTGAAGCGAAAATGAAGCATCTGAACACAGACAGACTAGAATTTTGCCTACGATAACTAAAATCGAGGCATTAGGCATTACATTTATTTTTTAATAGATAATAATGAACTAAATCGTATGTTATTACGATACCATCGTAAGGGGTTTTCGTTATTGAACCCTTAAGTTATACTAATGAACCAAAGTTATGCGATGATTGGTATCTCAATTGTAGACTGGATGACAATAATATCCTAACGGCAGTTTTAGGAAATTCAATATACATAAACGATTAAAAAAACCATAAAGCTTTAAGTCTTCTTAAGAAAATAACAAATGTAGAATTTCCACAAGTGTTGCTAAGTCCAATAATGGCACAAACTTAACTGCTTGATTTAATGAAGTTAAGTTCGAGATTTAGGATGTGACTGCCTTATGTCTTTATTTATTACTATTTTACATCGAAGAAATAATCGTTTTCAATTTATTGTGTTAAATATCAACGACTGAAATTTACTTAATTTCAGAAAAGAAAGATACATGCACACAAGGCTGGGATTTTGACCTTAAATTAAGTATGAAATAACCTTTGTTTTTAAAAACATTTATAGTTTACATTGTAGTATAAATGTTTCGAGATGATAAACTAAAAGTTCATGATAAAGTTCAAGCGTTGCATTTTTCAGCTTAATCTTTCTTTTGTTAGTACACTTTTATTCCATTTCAGTTCATGGAAATCCAGATATTCCTTGAACTCCCCATATTGAAATTCCAGATTTTTGAACAACCATTTATGATTTCGGATTTCCTCATGAATTTAGCTACATAACTATAATTCAATGGAAACAGCAGTTTCCAAAATATTTCCAAGATTTTTTTATCCAAATTTTTTTACTTTCAATTATAGAAAACATAAATTCATTTTAGCAACGACCAACCAAAACTTGCTGCTTTCCTATATATATATATATATATATATATATATATTTATGTATGTGTATATATATATGTATATATATATGTATATATGTATATATATATATGTATATATGTATATATATATGTATATATGTATATATATGTATATGCACATATATATATATAGGCAAGCGTTATGTAGGTCTCCTTATTCTTGGTTTTTTTTATGCTATTTCTACAAATAGTTTTTCTAAATTTATATAGAGCACAATTTGGAAAAATATGTGATTTTAATTTCTACCCATATTTTTTTTCACAAATACTTAATAGTCTAGCGTACAAAATTAATTTTGATCGCTTGCCACATTAACTCAAGTTAGTAAACGTGCACGCGGAAGTTGAACAAGACAATATTCTGCACGCGAAAGTTGAATAAGACAATATTCTCTTCTAACTGCCATCTTATTTCCCATAGGAATACATTTGGTTACTGTTTTTAATGTGATTTATTTTTTGTCTAGAGCACATAAAACGAGGTATGAATGCTTTTGCTTATTTCCGCAGTCCTCAATTGAACCTTTTTTTTTGGAGATTTAATCTGTGTAAACTCAGGTATGCTCATACCTTATTTCCAACCTTTTAGTTCATTTAATATCATTACCTTTTTTCCTAATTTAATTCATTTTTTTTTTATGTAAAGACTATTGCGTTTGATGATATAGTTATATATTTTTCCTGTATAAATTTTCAAGTTTCTTCACTTAATTATTGAAATAACACTTTACAGACATTGTTCGCGTATGGTCTTATTTTATAGGTTCGATAGCTCTATATATATATATATATATATATATATATATATATATATATAACCGTCATTACCATGGTAGGCCTCTATCCTACCATCGAAAGTTGACAGGGATATATATATATATATATATATATAACCGTCATTACCATGGTAGGCCTCTATCCTACCATCGAAAGTTGACAGGGGCAGAAGGTTTGATAGGTATACAGTCCTAACAACTGAAAATATGGATAAAATGTAGGAGAATGCATTTCTTTTTTGTAGAATTAGCTTAGTTCGGCTTGATGTTTGATTTGTATCTTTTAAAATCCACATGCAGTCAAATTTTTTTTTAAATCACGTAAGTTATCTGGAGTATTTTGTGTTGGAAATAAATTTGGTTTTAAGGAAACAAATAAATTTGGTTTTAATAGGAAACTCTATGGAATGAAGTTAATTATTGTATTAAGGAAAGAGTAAAATATATGGCAAGAAATTTTAGATTTATCAAACGGAGAATTCTAGAATTGATTTGTTGAGGAAAGTAGAAATTAGAGAATAAAAGAAAACTCTATAATAAGAATACTCTAGATACTTGGCTATGTTATAAAAGAGTTGTATTCTCTCATTTGTAATCAAGTTGAATAAAGAAAAATGAAATAATAAAAAGATGTAGTCTTTCATTTATTCTACGTTTTATCTCTATCCTCCTCTCTATATCCAAATTCCAACATTTTGTGATCTTTTTGCTAAAGGCATCATTTGCTATTAACTTTTGTCTTAGTTTTGTATTTGGTAGAAAAATAACAATTTATTCTGTTGGATTAATTTATTACATGAATTGAAAAAAACTTAGCATTTTCGAATAATTCACTAGAATTTGTATGATTAGTGTTTGCCTTTGTTTTGCAATATGGGTAAAGTTATTTGATTGTTTTATCATATAACATGTAATTTTCTATTGGTTTTAAAGAGAATGTTCATTCAAATGGTTGAACTAATGGCTCATACAGTTAACTTCTTATTAGCTATCATCTTTTGTACTCTGCATATTCCAATCAAAATATTTCAATGCATGTTATATTTCCTCTTTGGCTGTATATGAATTTACTTTTATTCAAGTTCATTTCCTAGCCATGCATATTTGCGAACCAAAGCTGAATAGCAGCTTTCTTATGGGTGGCTTATTCCAATTATTAGGACGTGTATGCAGGAGCAACCTACCATGTTTACCTTGCTGCCACTTCTGGCTGGGCTTAGAAAATCACACCATAGCTCTGCAAAAGATGACAAAAACGAACTAGAGTAATATTTGGATTCAAGCACTCTGCAAAGTTGAAGTTAAATATGATTGAAGATTGCAGGTGCATTTTGATTGTTCTTTCTCCCTTTTTGACAGCGGGTGTTCATTATTTTGTATGTGTTGTATATTACAAACAATAATGTAGTTTTGTATAGAGCGTTTATTTTGGCTGTAATATTTTAGTGATATGAAAGGAGCATATTGAGCAATTGCTTTGTAAATAGTTTCAACAACATGGTTGAATTATTGGAGGTGTAGTATATGTTTAGAGATATGGTACATGTCTGGAGAAAGGAATAGAGAACCAAAATAACGCGTTGCATGTACTCTTTCCGGGTGAAATTTGGAAATACTAAGGGGCCTGCTGTTTACTGCTGCTTTTTGGTTTTTTTTTTTTTTTTTTTTTTAATTAAATCCGGTTATTTATATAGAGAGACCTACCTCTTATATGATTTGTTCAAAATTAGCCAGACTGTTAGTCCTAAAGTTCTAGCATTTTGGTTCAAAAGCCTTCAACTATCGATCAACTTATAATCAAGGTGCAGGTAACCATGGCATCAGTGATTCATGACGTGACGAGATTCAACGATTTGCTGCAAAGGCTAACTTTGGAGTACTTTTTACAGTTTGAGCATTCTTTGAAGAATGCATGTAAGAGGTTTGTTTGTAAAGAACAAGTCCTGTAGGAATAGAGCTGATGATAGCCTCATTAGGATATCGATGTCCACTTTTTAAATCATTCCTTTGCTATAAAGGCGGCTTTTCAATTTTTGAGTGGTAAGTTATTTGTCAACTAAAGCATTGTGAGATTAGGTGATTTGTACATTGCACCAAGAAATTCAAATTAATAATGTAACGTCATTACCTGATTAGGTTAGAAAAAAAAAAAACAGAACGGATAAAATGGGATCTTTTATGGTCATCCGTTATGGAGTAGTAAATAATGTTAGCTTGGTTGCCAATATGGCATTCAGCTGTAAGTTAACAACTAAATGCGTACAGCTAATGCAGCATATGAATTGTTGCATCAATTTACTCTCCCAAGCTATGATCAAAGAAGTGTGTTTAACTATATAGATATATAGATTAATTACACACACACACACACATATATATATATATATATATATATATTTGTTTATTTATGTACATGAACAATAATAACAATGTGAATTTGTAAATTAACTATAACTATTTATGTACACAAACAATAAATTTATCATACACAACGTAAAAAATTCTACTTTTAACTTCAAATAACTCCACGTTAAAATCTCTGTAATCTTTTTATAGAATCGTTCTCAATTTATTCAAATTATTTACTATTAAGTCAATATATTTTAACTAATTACATAATATCAAATATAGCATATATAAAAAAAAGTTAAATAATATTTGTTAATACATCTAAAATATTTATAATATGTTAGTTTCAACTAGAATACTTGCTAATCTATTAAATAATAGTAAAGTAGAAGCTTTTCAAGCTATCTCCTTGATTCTCTCAATTATCTCAATTCACCTTAATTCTCTCAATTCTCTCTATTCACCTTAAAAGTCTCAGCATGTTTTTTTAAAATTAAATTCTCTATACACCATAAAACTCTCTAAATTCAAATATTTTGTTTTTAAATTTCTAATCTATCTATATCTATTAAATAATAAATCAGGAGAATTTTAAGCTCTATTATTAATTTTAGGAGTTATCAGCATTTTCCTTACTTCTCTCCAATTTAAAATATTTTAATTAAATTTATTGTTATCGACTTAAACTTCAACAACACATAAACTCCTCGCGATTTTGTGAGCTGAACAGGTCACGTTATTTGTTTCCTTCGCCTCCTGTCTCTCACTTCTTTCTTCTGCGTTCTTCTGCCAAAGCTTAATCTTCAAGTAAAAATATTGCTTTCGATCATTGCATACAAAATAGCCTAATTTGGATGGAGGACGACAGCTACCTCCACCACAACTGCGCGCTCTGCTTTCCTGACCTCTCTGCATCTTCTGCTCATCCATGATCCCTAATTCTGTTCAAACATGCTACAGGCTGTCGCATAGGCATCCATTGTCGCCTATTTTTTCTCCTTCCCTTCTATTTCACTCGCTCGATTTCTTTTTTATTACAGGTAATTTTGCAATTTGGTACTGTAAAATTCATTCTCCCACTCAATTAGATTATACGATTATCTTTATTTGTTGCAGCTGTTTCCACCCAGCATTTAACGGGCTGTTAGGGCTGGCAATTTTGATTTTTGATCTGGTGATTTCTATCCCCTTTTTTATATCTTACCCTACAATGATCTTACATGTCTTCCTACTGTATTGCAACTCCATAATCCTAATCTTTATTATGGCATGTCTTTTGGTCTACTCTTCGATCTGTTGTTCCTACTGTATATCACACATTTCATGGTTCAGATGTTTTAGAAAAATAGTTATATGATCTATATGAATTTTTACTATATGTTGACTGTATAATCCTTGGATATATTCTACCATCATGATATTAAAAAATTTAACTTCTAAAGTTATCCTACTTCAGCTGCTTCAATATATACAAATTTTTTGTTGTATGGAAATCAATATTTTCCAAAGATATAAATACTTCATAGTGTTGTACACACTGAATTTTTAACTATTGGTCTTAAATTCTCCGATTGAATTGTATGAGGTCTCTAGCATTGTTTGAAAAATTATATACGATTGTGAAAGGACATGCACTGTGTAGTTCTTAAATTCATGCTACTAATATTATAGGCCATTCATGTAAATATTTGAATCTCTTATTCAAGAGTGGTGTATTTTTTCGTCATCTTATTATGCTGGAAAGCTTTGGAAATGACGCTTTTGCAAATTTGGGAAAAACCTTGCAACATTCAATGTCAACTAAAATACCAAAAATCAGCCTTGGAATCTCTATATTTAACATCTTCATAATTCCTCCTAATGACTTAACACAAAACAAATATACCCATGTGTGTATGGCTTCATTATTTATCCAGCACTTGAAAAGATACATTATTTTCTGCTAATTCCATCATTTCAACAGAATGCCTCATCCCACAATCTCCATAACAACATACTCTTGCACCATGGAAACACTTTTGTTTTCAGTCCCCATATTTTTGTTTGCTCACTTCAGTTAATTCTTTAGTTCGATAATTACCTAATATTTCTATAGATACTTTTGCTCTTCTAAATCCATCAGTATAATTTTTTGGCATGTTATTGAATTTCAATCTTAATCTTTTTCTTCATACTATAATATTTTTCTGCTGCTTTTTTAGGGTCTGTGCTATCGGTTAAGCTAACTGAAAATGAGTTAATCTACAAGATCATTTCCTTTAATTTTTCATGTTATCAGATTAAAACGCGATTGTGGGATGCATTTTTGGTCCAAGTTATCATCTTACATCATGCATTTTGATATGCCTAATTCAAATTTATTGTTTGCCCTTTATAACGGTATATACCATTGGCAAATATTGATATTACTTTAAAGACATCCCTTATACGAAACGTTATGCCATAATCATTGCGATTCATTGTAGTTTTTCATTGGTTTGTACATTTGATTTATTTCAAACAGTTGTGTTCGTATGTTTGATCTATTTGTTGTTGATGGTTTTGAACCAGTCCGCCGATCTTACGTTTTTAACCAAGAAAAATACTGCTAAAGGTTTATCTTTTTTTTATATAATAACAAGTTTCTTAGACTTATGCTAAATCTCATACCGAAAATGGAACAAATTCCAAAATTTCGTGACTATTTCGGATGCGTATAATTTTTCAGTCAAAAAGATCATCAAATGCATATTTTCGTGTTGTCGTATTTTTTTCAAAGTTGAATTGCATTTTTCATTAATACTTCTATTTTTTACATTTGGGTTTTTAAATTGCTAAATTCTAATCTAAAATCTTATACAACAACTATAGTTGACAACTGATGATGCTCCTGCTATTTACTCTTTTTCTTTTGAAGTATCATAATTGAATAGAATGCAAGTAGAAAACCCTTTAATAGTGTCTCTAATCGATCCTTTTTGTCTAAAGAAAATTTTTCCTCATTTCACAATATGAATAATTTTGGAAGTTCAAACAAAAATTTAATGCATAATTTTGTGTCAATATATTTTAAAGAATGATAAAACTATAAATATATGTAAAAATATGGTGCTCGCGGACCAAACTAGGTGCACTAGGGAGATTTTACGACTCCGGTCAGTTTCCTTCTAAACAAATTCAAAAAAAAAAAACTTTTCCTTACCATAATTACTCAACTTGCATACTTTGCCAAAGTTAGAAGAGCAATTGAATGCATAATCTGGAGCTAATATATTTTTGGGAATATTTTTAATTTGCCACTACAATCCTAACCGCTAACGTTGGACTTCTCGACTATAACACATATGTAAATATATCTTTTATGTCCAATTTTTAGAATCACAAACTAATAATTATGACATAAGGTTAACAAAATCTAACTTATTCTCAATATGGAAAGATAAGTATAGTTTTCTTTAGGGTTAGAAATACATCTTATGCACAACTTTTGCTAGAATGCTTTCGAAATTAGTTTTCATTTACCACCAATAACATTATCTATTCAAGTTTGGCTTTTCAAACAACTAGCATTCTCACCCTAAATCTTTTATCCCAATTCCAAAATTATTTGATTTTGTCGTTAGTATTTGATTTCAAACATCCAAACCATGTTATTATTATTCTAAATTATGGTAAGTTATTTCTATTTATTCTCATTTTTATTATAATCTAACAATTATTGCAGTTTATACTTAACTGTAGCTTGAAATGTGTTGAACCAGTTTTTCAAATTTCACAAAAGCTCCTACCAAAATATTGTGGTCTAGGCTTCCATATTTACCAAATAGGAATTATTTGAAAAATCATGACACGTCGTTATATTAATTATTTATTGTCATATCTAATTATAATATAGAAACATATTTTTTAACATCTAATTCATCTTGATTTATTACTGGGTTTGCATTGAACAATCTTGATCCAAATATTTTCTTCCTATATTATTTTTTGCAAATTGATTGTGGTTTACTTTTCCGAGAAGGATTTTTGTCCATCGTGCATGAAATGTGGTGAAAAGTGTTTACAGATTTCCGCAAAGCTCTTACCAAAATATATTGTTGCTAGCTTCCATATTTACCAAATAGAAGTTAGTTGAAAATCCATAATGATGCGTAATTATAATAATTATTTATTTTTCTTATCCAATCATATATAGAAACATACCTTTCTTACAAGTATTTCATATTTATTTGTTACTGTGTTTGTACTAAACAGTATTGGCCATTATTTTCTTCCTATATTATTTTCGCAAATTAATTTTACTTTACTTTTTGCTGAAATAAGAAATGTCGATACTTTTATTACTGTTAATGTTTTCAAGTTCGAAATTATTGGACCGATTAATGAATGAAAACATAGCATATTTGTCTTATTATCTGAAATGGCCATCGGTCTGTCAGGAAAATGTAACTGATTATACTACCATTCGTTGAGAGAAAACCATTAATTTCCGTTTGAGGCGTGGAACTTATAGGTCTTCAAAAGTTAGATTATTCAAGTATGAGTTATTTAGCTATGCAATTATTTGGTGCTTAATCAATTAACAAGCTAGAATTATATTATATTTTTTACTTTTTTGTGTTGTGAAAATTTGCAGACACCTGAAGTGCACCAAAGAATAAGCTTACTACCAATTGATGCTCCAAACGGGGAACCCAAAGTTTCAAATAAATGGATATGTTTACTATATACTGAAGTATTTCTAACCGTAATTTTGGTATGATTTCAATATATATTAATTTCTTTTATTAACATTCTTTTTGTAAAACTCCATATAGGTACGATATTATTCTTGAGAACAAAAAGTGTTCACATCTTAGCTTTACCATAAACTATGTGATATGTTATATTATAAATAGAATAGTGGTAAATAGGGAGAAGGCCAAACTTATTAAAAAAAATTAATGAAAAAGATGGGAAGTTTGTTTTTTAGGGAGAAAGACAAAAATTAGTGTAAAGAGGAAATGATGGCGGGCCCCTTGAATTCCACATTTACACTAGATTTTGTCCTTCTCCCCAAAAATTAAACTTCTCATACTTTTCACTAAAGAATTTGATAAGTTTGGACTTTAAAAGAAAATGCTCGGCATATTATATAATCACATATTACCACTTTATAGCACCTCAGTATAATTAATTTTATTTTATTTTTAGTTTGCTAAAGATATGATACCTAACTTAGAAAGTGCTGAAGTGTGTGTTATTTCCTGGTTTTACTTTCTTTTAAAGTTAGTAAAAGTATATAGAAACAATTTATTCACGATTCAGTATCATATATGGATACAAATATTTATAAAAATTTGTACTTGCGAATCAATTTGAGTGAATGACATGCAAGTGGAATGAAAACAAATCTAGCAGTTTAAATTATTCAAATAATAGCCAATGCAACTATTTTTTTTTTCTGGAGTACATACTTACTAATATTGTGGTAAATTTTCAAATCCTTTATATATTTATTTTTTGTGTGTATATACTGAAACGGAATAACGTTTCTTTTTACTAAACAACATAGAAATGAAAGTGTAATTGTATATTAAAGTTTAAAGACAAATTAGGATGGGAGTATAACATGAAAAAAAAAATAGCGAATGATTATTTATGAAATAAATTTGTAAAAGCTATGAAATTGATAGATGTAAAACAAATAAAGACAACAAAATGTCTACCATGAAATAAAAGTGAGCATTCAAGTGCTAATAACCATGGGTACATATATTTTTGTATGTAGAACTTATCATATAATTTTATTTACCGTTGCATCTTAATATGCGAGAATCATATTTTAGAAAAAAATCTCTCATGCCCTCTCATAATTCAGTTAACTCAAGGAAAAGTTTTTTCAATCCATAATTATATTACATACCTTTACATCGTATATATTGCGTGAATGAAAAAAAATGCCCTACATAACCTTAAATGGGAGGTCAATTTTATATCATTACTAAATTTTAGAAGTTCAAAGACATGGTGTTGCCATGTTTTTACATTGTCAACCAAGAAAAAATATGATGAAATACATGTAATTGCAATTATTGCACTATACTCTAGGAATAATGGTTGTTAGAGTACAAAAAGATGGTTATTTGCCAATACTCCAAATGATTTTTTTTTATTATATTTAAGTTTCACGAATGATAATTATACCTCACCGAGCCACCTTTTAGATCCTTTTCTTTTGCGATTTCAATTTTAACTCCCCTTTCAATGTAATTTCAGTTTATTTATTATAGCTTTTTGTCATATTTCAGTTGAAGTTTTCGTTCAATGTTCTTTAATTTTCCATTATGTTATTTGCCTTTCACACTCAGTCTTTTTAGCGGTTTTCCATATTTTTTTCAGTGACTGCAGATGCATTATTCATTGGCTGAAATGTGGGGCTGAATTTGGTAAATTTTTTATTACTGTTGTTCACCGACCAAGAATGGTTACCATAACAAGCAACACTATTAGCAACATAAATTTTACTTTTTGTGGAATTAACTTCATAAAAAAGTGTAAACATGTACTTTAAATTACTGTGTTTGTATAATGCTCAACAAATCTTTATTAACTTACATCCATGTACATGAAATACAAAAATAAGTTACTTCGGTGAGATCTAAACAAAATATGTTTATTGAAAAATTTCAAAACTAGGAAACCAGTTATGCAAAGTGCCAATATGTATGTATTTAAGTAGCAGAGCATTATGATTCTTAGTTCTCTTATACATCCTTTATGTTAGGTCATCTTCCTTCTGTCCTTATATTTATCATTGCAACTTTTGATCCCTGATTCTCTGGAAACTGCAAATCCCACATTACGAAATCTCAGGAATGGGATTAACTTGCTACTTTATAGTGATTTCCCCAATCCTACCATCAAATGTTTCAAAATTTCAAGCTCTAAACTTTTAGTTCTAACTTTTTAAAATTCACACTCATTAACCTATTCATTCAAAGCCATTAACCTGGAAAATTTTGAGTTTTTCAAACTGTAACATAAAAATTAAAACTTCAAATTTTAGAATTAGTATTTCATAATTTTAAATTTACCCTTTTCAACTGTAGCTTACAAAAACTAAAAATTTCGATTTTAAAATTTTCTGAATCGTAGGTTCAATTTTTGTATAAATTATTAAAAAATGGCTATGCATTCCATATAGTATTCATAATTTTTTTGTTATCATGAAACTCATATGATTTGACGTTGGGCTAAATACTTATTAAACGTTGTTTTCTTATCAAATGGAGGTTAATGTAGAAATTCGTATAAAATAAAATACAGCGTATGTTACCATTATTTTATTTTTTTCTTATTTATCTCAATCTGAATAATTTATTTTGATTCACATTTAAGAGGCTAAGTTTGAAGAAAATGCATCTCTGTAGTTTTTCTTACCTTCTCTAAAATGCACAGATCAGCAACATATAGATATTCATGGTCCTGAATCTACGTTATATTAGATACTGAATTTTATCCACTTTAAGCGATAGTTCCGTTGATTCAATTATTATTTTCATGCTAGCAATATGTCATCGAGCTAAAATAATAGCGTGTGTTGCGCTTTGTAACATCTCATGAGAAAAAAAAAATCTGTTTCTCTTTTCCACAGTAAAAGAACATTTTGGTTCTGAATTTGAAAAAATAAAATGTTAACTCCATGTGAACCTGGTCTGGCAAGCAAAAGTTAGCAAGAAACCCAAACGGCTTAAATTAATGCACATATACAATAATAACAATGTTAATTTGTAAATAAACTATTATCATTTTATGCACATAAACAATAAATTTATCATATGCAATATTTAAAAAATCCATTTTTAACTTCAAAAACTTCGTATTAAAATTTCTGTAATTTTTCATAAAATACTTCTCAATTTATTCGTATTATTTACTCTTAAATTGATATATTTTAACCAATTACATAATTTTAGATTCAACATATATAAAATACTTTCTTTAAATTGTATTTGTTAATTCATCTAAAATAATCAAAACATGTCAATTTCAACAAGAATTCTTTCTCATAGTAGTAATAACATAAAATTATTGTTTTACTTCAAAGATATATAAGTTGCATAACACATACCATGTATAAACAATAACAATTACAACAATAATTTATATTATATTTATTTTGCCTGATTCATCGTATGTTGTATAACAATGTTCCAATTTTAACATTAAAATTTTAAAAATTGTATTTTATAGTATTATCGTGTGCAACGCACGGGTTACACACTAGTTATTATGTAATAGCAAATATCAGTTGCTCAATTTTAGTGTTTACACTAATTTTAATTATTTTATTCTTATCTTTTGTTGTCATCTAATGAATTTACCTTTTCCTTGGTGAATTGTTCGGACCATTAATTACAACGTCTTGCTGCACTTTATCAAGTGAACTTTAGATTTAGCATTTCATTTTGCTAATATTTCTTATTTTTGCTCATCATTTCAGTGCTAATATATCTTATTTTTGTTCAATATATAATCTTTAACGTGAATAACTGGAACAAACATATATTTTCTAAAGATTACAAAGTCAAAAGGTACGAAGACTACAATAAATATATATTTTTCAAAATTACATGATTAAACGGTTGGTTTCCGCACCGTTGTGCGGTTATACTAGTTTAACATGCAAAATGTAAAATAACAAAAGATTATCATGGCTAGATTTGAGTTTTTTAATTATTGTTCTAGTTCAGGCACATATTTAAATTTTAACCAAAAAAAAAAAGATCTCAGACGATATTCCAGTATTTCGTCTCGGTTGATATATCGTTCCATATTGCAATATCTTGGGTGATATATTCAAAAGGAGATTTAGTGATATTTGTTGTTTCGTTTCGGAAAGAACCCAAAACGAGATCTCGGGAGATATTTGCGAGATTTGAAACAGTGGTTATGACAAGCCAATTACAGATCCAAACAAAAATAATAAAGACATAAATTTAGATGGAGATAAGAGTCAAATAACTAGACATATTAAATTACATTTTCTCAAATAGTTTTTTTCAATCACTTTGAGAACATGTTTCTTATATTTCCTCAATCTATTTGCTAATTTAAGCAACAATGAAGTTGTAGCTTGTAGATATATGTATGTATTTCCAAATATCATGCAAATAATCTAGGAATCTACCATTGGCTATGGACTCCCGTTAATGTTTCTATCGAGATTTGTTCTTTGGTTATGATATTTTTGTTAATGATCCTGTCAAGATGGAGGTCTTCTTATGGAAATGCTTTCACTATATGATTATTGATTCATGTATAGGCATCGAACAATAAAGTCATCATATCATAGCATAGTGATAAGCATATCCATCTAACATGCAAAGAACTTGATTTCATTTTCAATGGAAATTGATATACTTTTATATCTTTTAAAGTTCTTTGATTATAAAATACTTGAGTAACAAATGGATATGCACTTATTGTTTCTAGAAGTAATTATATAACGTTATACCTATTTCCATTTTATTTTGATTAACAATGAAGTTGTATTATGGTCAAGGTTATAAATCTTGGATATCAGTCACATCCTGTCTTGTAGATTTTAGTGAGTCGATATCGTAACGAGGGAGATCTCAGACTAGACGAGTGCATCTTAATCACCAATATCGGATTTACATCTAGAGCACTAAAGTTCATCTCGGGGCGATATCATAGCATATTTTATGTTAAAAATTAGTTTGATCACCCAATAATATTTACATTTACTAAAATATATAGAAAAATAAACTTGATTTGTAAATGGAACAATTACATATCAACATAATTTATAACAAAAACATAGTCAATTTATTTAGTATTTACCAAATTACTTAAAAAAGTGCAGAAAAGGCAGTGTCTAATTCATAGGCCATTATAAACAAATCTATTGTAAAAACGTTAAAATCAGATGATGTTCATTTCATAACTTCTTATATTATTAGTAAAAAGCTATACATGTTCTAAATAAAACACTAGGTAAGAAGTTATAGATGCATACTGCAAAAATAATCTTCGGTCCATACAAAGGATTTAATAAAGTCCACTCGTAGACAAAAATATATAATCATTGAAAATGACAACAAACCAAACTTTACTACAAGTAAAACATAACATCATGGCAAATGAATTTCATTAAAATAGGAAAAAAAAATCTTGATTAACATACCTGTAGAGAGTGGAGTGTGAAGCGGCATCGTCGGAAGCGAGCTGCCAAGAGTCGAAAGCAACTGCATGCTGTCGAGAGTTCGAAGTGAAATTAGATTTTCTGAAATAGGAGTCCCATTTTTTATGAGGGAATTCGATTAGTTGATGAGCAAGGTCGATCTTTTGAGGAAAGGAACCAGATAACAAAGCAAAGGCTTATTTCAATTGATGATGAGTTGATAATCATATGAGCTTTATTTTTCAAAAATAAATAAAAATAAATTGTTCGAAATATTAGAATATCGATTTGCTCTAATACTGGTACGAAGACCTTGCCTTCTCTGCTTTATTCTACAAAAAAATCGATGACTCGTGTTGTGTATACTTTTTTTCTGTTCATATGATAACTTGTATTGCTGGCAGTTTACTCTTTCTTAAACTAATGATACAATGTTATTCCCACCAGTAAAACATAGAATACAAGCAAGTTATTCATTTTATTTAATTTATAAAGATACATGATTAATTTTCAAACTGCTAACCTTCATATTTGTAATGTTAAATAGTATACAAAACGATCATATATGATTGGTTTGGTAATTTTTGTAATCGCATAAAGCACATAGAAATGGCCCATGCAGGTCTCAAACCTGCGACCTTCGTGTTAAGCTCTAACCAGCTGAGCTAATGGGCCACTTGATACGATTGAAAATTTTCAAGCAGCAGTAGAGATATTGGGTGTTTGACAGATAATTAACCGATCATTTATCTAATCATGACTTATATGTACATGTTTTACATGTCATTTGAAATGTTAGTAAATTATTTAAGTTTGCCGTTGTTGATGGTCACAATGATTCTTTGGATTTTTTATATGATAAAATTAGTTTGAGAGTATCTTTAGTGCAGCATAAAGTTTTGAAATTGGATCCACTGTGGTGCATCATGCTGAAACAATTATTTTTATTACTGCTAAGATTAGTGATGGATGAGGACATCAACATGCCATGGTTGAAAAATGCATGTTTCGGCGGCTATTAGATGTTTGCTAGTAATTTGTGCTGATAAAATTTGTGCATGCACACAGTTGCGTGTGTGTGTGTGTGTATGTGTGTGTATATATATAATATATGTGTTTGTGTGCGCGCGTGTGTGCGCGTGTATGTGTGTGTGTGTGTGTATATATATATATATATATATATATTAACAGTTGGAATGCCTTCGATATCACACTTTATGATGTAAACGTGAACTACCGAAAATGCCCTTTTATTTTAATATCATTAAAAAAATGAGATCTAACTTTATTACAAGGATTTTTACAATACCGATTACATCATTCCCTCCTTTGCTTTGAGTGAAAATCCCTTCTGTAATTTCACTGGTATTTGATGTCCATATTTACTAACTTTTAGCACTTATGATTAGCCTATAATCAAACCACGAAACATAAGTGACTCATTATTGCTTGTCAATTGTTTTAGCGAGCCGACGACTGCCTTTAGCTCGCATTATATTATGCATTCATTGCCATACCGTGTGCTTTTGGGTAAACCTACCAGACTGACCTTTGTTATACTTGTAGGCCAAAGTAACATTCTTTCAATTCTTTTATCTAGAGAAGGGATTCACTATTCTTTTATCTTGAGTATTTGAGAGGATCTCAACAAATGAGGTAGAAATCATATGTAAAGCAAAAACATGTGAATGCAGTAAACTTAGCATACAGTTTCTTGATTTTGTAATCTTTGTTCTTGTTCTTTGAATTGTAGGCATTTACATATAGTACCAAACTATGTATTATTGAAGTATAGGTCGAAAGAACAAGCTCTAGTTGCTGCTGAGGCTTCTGTAACACCCCACCTCCGTTAAGGTCACTCGCAAAGGGAATGCTTTAACTTTGGTGGAGCGTTTTTAGTAGACAGAACAGAAATTTACAAGACAGATAAAGTAGTATTTGAAAATTTTATAACTTTTTTACAATAGAAATAGAAATGAGTTTAGTTACATCTTTCAAAATCACAATATCGGAATTTAAGTACATAAATATCGGTCTTGTACAAAAGCCTTAAGAATGCGTAGTTTTCAAAGCCATAATCCCCAATATAAACTGCCATGGAAAGATAGAGCCAAAGCCAAGCAATACTTCATACACTTCAAGCAGAGAGAATCTGAATCAAGATCCTATGTTTCCACCCTAAAAACCTTGGGGGGGGGGGGGGGGGGGGACGGAAAGAAAAGAGGCAAAACAAACTAGGTTAGACATAAGTCTGGTGAGTCCAGTGACTTTCAGCATATAAACAGATAACAGTATCATGATATGTAAATAAAACTGGATGAGAGATAACCGTAACAGGAATAGCAGGTTAACAGAAGAAATGGAATGATATCGGCTAAGCTAAGCTTCTTACTTAGTTTTTACTTCTCTGCACTAATACTAATATAACAAGATTAGGTGTTACCTTAATGTCTAAACTGAAAACAGAAACGGGAACAGAATAATCTTTACAGAAACAGAATGCTAGTAATGGGCCTTTACCACCCGAACAGAGGCAGAAGGTACAGAAACAGAATGCTAATAATGGGCTTTTACCACCCCAACAGACAGAAGGTATGGAACAGAATACTAATAATGGGCCTTTACCACCCAAACAGACAGAAGGTATGGAAACAGAATCAGGAACGGAATCCGAGACGGAAACAGAATAATCCTTATGGAAACATAATGTTAGAATTAGGTGTACACTAGTAATGGGCCTTTACCACCCGAACAGACGGTACCACACAGAAACAGACAAGTGTTACCACCAAACAGAAACAGACGGTACCCACAGAACAGACAGAACTAGGTGTACCCTAAGTCCTACCCCCAAGCGATCGGCTCCCTAATACATAAATACCCTGTGTCGGCCCCACAGTAGGGTGTATCACTCCCTAATGTGGCAACCTATTGGCACAGACCTATTTACAGATGTCATGGTGTCTTACATCCTCAGAGCAGACCGGATCCATGCACACACATGACCCGGTTGGAATGCGCCATCAACACCCCTCGCCATTATTAGAATGAACCGCTTATAATTAGTTCAGTAAGCGTGCCCGGACCCCTACATAGCGTGGGGTCAAAGTTTTGATACCAGAAAGGGTTACTGACTACTATGGGTTCCACACAACAGATGACACAAGTAATTCCCCCCAACCTTGTGTCCCCAGACTAACAGATTTTAGATTAACTTGTTTACAGATTTCAAACAGAGTTCAGATTACTAGTTCACAGATCAGACAATCAAGTTAACAAGTTTTCAGCTTAACAGATCCGATGTACGGATTTAACAGACTTACAGATTGCCTAACTTTGTATTGGGCCTACAGATTCACGAAACGGGTTTGTTAGATTTATCAGTCCATTTAGTTTAACCCTGTCCACCCAATACGTTTTAGACATCATATTTATCTCGGATTTTCATTAATTAAATATTAATGCACAGACCTCTCACACTAGGTCAGTAGCTTGTGGCCGCTGGATATGTCGAGCGTTCTGGGAAGACTTCTGCCACAAGCCAGACCTAACCTCGTGTCTAAGCATATTTTATTTATGCCTACGACCTCTCACATTAGACTAACAGTTTGCGGTTGCTGTTTAAGCCGGTTGGTTCCGGGCAGGCTTCTACCGCAAATAGAGTCTAACCTCGTGTCATAGCCAATTTATTCCAATACAGGTTATATAAATATAAGGCTAATTATGTCCATTTAACAGATTAAACTTCTTTTATAGGCTATAGCAGATTAATCAGATTTCCATGTTTTTACTCAATCTTAGAACGAGCCTACGGATTTTTGTACCCAAATTACAACTATTTAGCTTTCAATAGATTAGGCAACTCAACAGATTTAGCAGATAACAGATTTAGCAGATTAGGCAATTCAACAGATTTAGCGGATAATAGATTTAGCAGATTAGGCAATTCAACAGATTTAGCAGGTAACAGATTTAGCAGATTAGGCAATTCAACAGATTTAGCAAGTAATAGATTTAGCAGATTAGGTAATTCAACAAATTTAATAAGTAACAGATTTAGCATATTAGGCAATTCAACAGATTTAGCAGGTAACAGATTTAGCAGATTAGGCAATTCAACAGATTTAGCAGATCAGGAAATTCAACAGATTAAACACTTCTAAAATTATATTTACATATCTTGCCTAATCATAAATTAAGCCTAACCTTACATGCCCAAATCATGGTCATAATTCATAATACAACCTATGCCCAAATTTTAGTTAAGCTTTGCACAGTACAAAATATTCTCAAGAATCCCCAAACAATATGAATTATGCTAAATTATAGCCTATTATGTCAAATATCCAAAAACCCATATTTAGGCGCATTCACATTAATAGTTATTTTATTTTAACTTAGATCTTTATTCCTAAGTCACAAATCCTTCTTTTCCTTTCAAGTCATAGATCGTGATATAAAATATGCCCCAAATCTAGATCTTAAATTTTAATCATGTATTATGTCCTCACAATCAGATCTTGCACTATAACATGCATTATATTCCCAAATTCAAGTCATATACTATCATATAATAATTCTTCTTCCAAATCACAGTCTATCATACATAGTATGCACTGATTCTAGATCTTAATTTACAACCTATGTTCTTTTCTCTAATCAGTCAAAGATCAGCCATGTCCAATTATGCATTATCCATTATTTGTCCCAAAATTTAGCGTTCGTGCATTAATCTCTTATGAGATTTGGCGCAGGCTCATGGTAGCCTGGCTATAAACAAAAAGGAAGAAAAGAGGGAACAGATACAGAACAATCACAATAATATTAACAAGATAGATCCACAGAAAAGTATGCATAACCTCAGATCCAGATTCACAAAAATGTCAAGATAATTATTTAATTTCATATTTGAAAATAACTGTACTCACGAAAAGGGAACGATTCTTGTATTCTGGAATCTGTATTCTGACACTGAATAGCGCTCCCTTGATGTATACTAGTTGTTCTTTTAATCCTATTCAGTTTGGAAGAAGATGCACTAGTTTTATCCTAGGTTTCAGCAGAGTAGCGACGCCATTGTTTTATTTTCTAAGAAGGAGAGAGCTATAAAGGCTAGAGAATAGTGTAGGAGATTTAGGTTTTGGCTTAGTGATATATTTATAAGCGAATAGAAGTCTCCAAGGCCTTAGATATTAACCTAGAACCAATCCAGACCATCTGAACTACCAAAACCACGTCACACGCCAAAGAAAATCGGATCTAGGCCAAATCAGGTCGACCTGTAGTGGGGGAGGTCGACACTAAGGTCGACCCCCGGGTCGACCGTATGGTCGACCTGCCTACCTAGGTCGACCCGTAGGTTGACCTTAGTCTCGACCTGGGTCCTGGGCGGGAAATTTCCCGCCCAGCCTGCTTCTGGCTTCTGATTTTGAATTTCGACTTTATTTTCGAGCTATTTTATATTTTCAGAAACTTCCGAAGGCCATAACTTCTTCATACGGAGTCCAATTTACGCAAACTCGGACTCTATTCCAAGCAGAATTTCAAGACGAACGCAGTGGCGTAACCCATTTCCCTTAATTATTTTGTTATAATTTAATTATTCTCTGATTTGTCACTCTTATTTTCACAGAAAATACGGGGTGTTACATTCTCCCCTCCTTAAAGGATTTCGTCCCCGAAATCTTCAAGTTAAGAAGAATGTGTCCTACCATTCAAGCACCCGTCTACCCAACCATCATCCGCAAGCATCCATTGTCCTTAGAAACTTCTAATGTTGTATGAACATATGTAAAGTGTGTGTATATGTTCCTCATCTAATGCAAAGATTAGGCGGTCCACTGATTCAGTTGACCTCCTTAATGCGAATTATGTTAGTGCCATGAGTCCAACCTGTATGCAATTTTCCTATTTGATACTTATCATTTCTATATGAGTGCACAACCGTTCATTCATATGCAACATCCATGTGCTGAGTCAACCATTTTTCATCCATAAAAATTGAAAAATGCACACACATCCATATGCAGTATGAGAGTGTTTTTGAGCCGATCTAGTGCCTAGTGTGTGTATATGCATCCACGAGCAACCACTTGCATCCACTGCCAACCATCAAACATAACATGTCTCAAACACATGTTTACACCCATTAGTTTCTACCTAAAGGTCGAAGATTCGGTCGATAGGATAAAGTCGAGTGATAGAAGCAAGTACAATTAAAACAAAAGCTAGGTTCCTATTAGACATTGGTTTAAGAGAATAACCCCCTAAGTATCAACCCCGAAGACCGAAATCAACATCAAATTAACACTCAGAGAATCACTCCCATTAAAAAAATGTCCAACTGTAAATCTACTTCACGCTTTGAGTAAAAACCCCTATCCTTTTCAGAAATATTCAGATACCTACAGACTACTGATACAGATCAGATTAACAAATGATTCTTAGGAAACTAAGCATGATAAAAACCCAGAATATATGCATCATAGTAAACTTAACACCCAACACAGATACCCTCAAACCCCAACTTATCACAAACAGATGAGTCGTAACCCTCATGGGGTTTGAGACTATAGCGGAATCAGAAACAAGACTAGTATTAAAGTGCAGATTTTCAATTACAGAATCAAAATGCCAGAATCAGAAAGAGTTTTTAACTCCACAATCAGATAAGGAAATTAAACCTTCTACAGAAAGTTTTCCTATTTCTATCCTATCCACGAGCCTCGAGGGTATTCGCCGGCCCTCCAGAAGTTGGTCCTGGCCTCTGCCCTTATCCTCGTTTCTTTGGGCAGTCCCTAGTGAAGTGCCCCATTTCTCCACAGTTGAAGCAAGTGCCCTTCCTTTTTCTGCAATCCTTGTTCAGATGGGTTGAGCTTCCACAAGTAAAGCACTTCTTCTCCTTCTTGTCTTCAGACTTCTCATCCTTCTTTTGTGTTTCCTTTTTGGGCCCCGCCTTCTTGTTCTGTGGTCCTTCAAGCTTTTCTTCTTTCTTCTCACTTTTGGTTTCCTCTTCATGCATCAATGCCATGTCAACTAATTTCTCAAAGGTAGCACCCATAGGAATGTGGGACATTGCCAATCCGTGTAGCGGCTTGTTCAAACCTTTAGCAAACCTTAGTGCCTTCTTATGCGGTGTATTTACCAAATCTAAGCCGAATCTTGCCAACTGATTAAACTTGTTGACGTACTCTTTCACTGATAAATTCCCCTGCTTCAATGCTAAGAACCTCTCTACGTATAGACTCTCTTCCGCTCATGAGAGAAACTTCATCTCGAACCTATGCCCAAAATCCATCCATCTCTCTACCGGACGCTCTCCATTTGTGACTTCCCACCAAAAAGAAGCTTCGTCCTTAAGCAACCATACCACCAACTATATCTTCTGCCTATCGTCCACTCAAAGATAACGAACAAATCCTCAGTTTCTTTGAGCTAGTTCCTTGCCTTCACGAAGGATTCAATTCCGTTAAAGTTCTTCCCACCCATGGCTCGAAAGTCTCTACATATCTTCGGGAAAGTATTCACGTGCGGAGGAGGAGGAGGAGGAACCACGACAGCTGGGGGAGGAGGGACATTTCATGGGCCCGCATCATTAGCCCTAGCTTCTAGGTACCTCCTGAACCAGCCAGGTATCGGTACGCCCTCCGAAAGGTTAAGATCCCCAGACATGCTGAAACGAAAGAAAAGGAAAGATTCAAAACAAAGGACAAAAACATAGGCTATGGCTTTGGGGATTATGTTTTTCAAAATAAACTCTACTTTCGAAAATACTTCCTTTTTAAACCTTTTTGAAAATAGTTTTCAAAAACTTTATATCTAGTCTGGTAACCTTCAGCTCTGATACCAAGTGTAACACCCCACCTCCATTAAGGTCACTCACAAAGGGAATGCCTTAACTTTGGTGGAGAGTTTTTAGTAGACAAAACAGAAATTTACAAGACTGATAAAGTAGTAATTGAAAAATTTATAACTTTATTACAACAGAAACAGAAATGAGTTTAGTTACATCTTTCAAAATTACAATAACGGAATTTAAGTACATAAATATCGGTCTTGTACAAAAGCCTTTAGAATGCATAGTTTTCAAAGCCATAATCCCCAATATAAACTGCCATGGAAAAATAGAGCCAAAGCCAAGCAATACTTCAAACACTTCAAGCAGAGAGAATCTGAATCAAGCTCCTATGTTTCCACCCTAAAAACCTGCGGAGGGGGGAAACGGAAAGAAAAGAGGCGAAACAAACTAGGTCAGACATAAGTCTGGTGAGTCCAGTGACTTTCAGCATATAAACAGATAATAGTATCATGACATGTAAATAAAACTGGATTAGAGATAACCGTAACAGGAATAACAGGTTAACAGAAGAAACGAAATGATATAGGCTAAGCTAAGCTTCTTACTTAATTTTTACTTCTCTGCGCTAATACTAGTATAACAGGATTAGGTGTTACCCTAATGTCTAAACTAAAAACAGATACGGAAACAGAATAATCTTTACAGACACATAATGCTAGTAATGGGCCTTTACCACCCGAACAGAGGCAGATGCTACGGAAACAGAATGCTAAAAATGGGCTTTTACCACCCTAATAGACAGAAGGTATGGAACAGAATACTAATAATGGGCCTTTACCACCCAAATAGACAGAAGGTACGGAAACAGAATCAAAAACGGAATCCGAGGCAGAAACAGAATAATCCTTATGGAAACATAACGTTAGAATTAGGTGTACACTAGTAATGGGCCTTTACCACCCGAACAGATGGTACCACACAGAAACAAACAGGTGTTACCACCCAATAGAAACAGACGGTACCCACAGAACAGACAGAACTAGGTGTACCCTAAGTCCTATCCCCAAGCGATCTGCTCCCTAATACATAAATACCCTGTGTCGGCCCCACAGTAGGGTGTATCACTCCCTAAAGTGGCAACCTATTGGCACAAACCTATTTATAGATGTCACGGTGTCTTACTTCCTCAGAGCAGACTGGATCCATGCATGCACATGACCCGGTTGGAACGCGCCATCAACACCCCTCGCCATTATCAGAATGAACCGCTTATAATTAGTTCAGTAAGCGTGCCCGGACCCCTACATAGCGTGGGGTCAAAGTTTTGATACCAGAAAGGGTTACTGACTAATATGGGTTCCACACAACAGATGACACATGTAATTCCCCGCCTAACCTTGTGTCCCCAGACTAACAGATTTCAGATTAACTTGTTTACAGATTTCAGACATAGTTCAGATTACTGGTTCACAGATCATACAATCAAGTTAACAAGTTTTCAGCTTAACAGATCCGATGTACGGATTTAACAGACTTACAGATTTCCTAACTTTGTATTGGGCCTACAGATTCATGAAACGGGTTTGTTAGATTCATCAGTCCAGTTGGTTTAACCCTATCCACCCAACACGTTTTAGACATCATATTTATCTCGGATTTGCATTAATTAAATATTAATGCACATACCTCTCACATTAGGTCGGTAGCTTGTGGACGCTGGATATGTCGGGCGGTTCCGGGCAGACTTCTGCCACAAGCCAGACCTAACCTCGTGTCTAAGCGTATTTTATATATGCCTACGACCTCTAACATTAGACTGACATGTTTGCGATTGCTGGTTAAGCCGGTTGGTTCCGGGCAGGCTTCTACCGCAAACAGAGTCTAACCTCGTGTCATAGCCATTTTATTCCAATACAGATTATACAGATATAAGACTAATTATGTCCATTTAACATATTAAACTTCTTTTTCATGTTACAGCAGATTAATCAGATTTCCATGTTTTTACTCAATCCTAGACCGAGCCTACAGATTTTCGTACCCGAATTACAACTATTTAGCTTTCAACAGATTAGGCAACTCAATAGATTTAGCAGACAACAGATTTAGCATATTAGGCAATTCAACATATTTAGCAGATTAGGCAATTCAACAGATTTAGCAGATAACATATTTAGTAGATTAGGCAATTCAACAGATTTAGCAGATAACAGATTTAGCAAATTAGGCAATTCAACAGATTTAGCAGGTAACAGATTTAGCAGATTAGGCAATTCAACAGATTTAGCAGGTAACCGATTTAGCAGATTAGGCAATTCAACAGATTTAGTAGGTAACAGATTTAGCAGATTAGGCAATTCAACAGATTTAGCGGATTAGGAAATTCAAGAGATTAAACATTTCTAAAATTCTATTTACATATCTTTCCTAATCATAAATTAAGCCTAACCTTACATGCCCAAATCATTGTCATAATTCATAGTACAACCTATGCCCAAGATTTAGTTAAGCTTTGCATAGTACAGAATATTCTCAAGAATCCCCAAACAATATGAATTATGCTAAATTATAGCCTATGATGTCAAATATCCAAAAACCCATATTTAGGCGCATTCACATTAATAGTTATCTTATTTTAACATAGGTCTTTATTCCTAAGTCACAAATCCTTCTTTTCTTTTCAAGTGATAGATCGTGATATAAAATATGCTCCAAATCTAGATCTTAAATTTTAATCATGTATTATGTCCTCACAATCAGATCTTGCACTATAACATGCATTATATTCCCAATTTTAAGTCATATGCTATCATATAATAATTCTTCTTCCAAATCACAGTCTATCATACATAGTATGCACTGATTCCAGATCTTAATTTACAACCTATGTTCTTTTCTCAAATCAGTCAAAGATCAGCCATGTCCAATTATGCATTATCCATTGTTTGTCCCAAAATTTAGCGTTCGTGCGTTAATCTCTTATGAGATTTGGCGCAGGCTCGTGGTAGCCTGGCTATAAACAAAAAGGAAGAAAAGGGGGAACAGATACAGAACAGTCACAATAATATTAACAAGATAGATCCACAGAAAAGTATGCATAACCTCAGATCCAGATTAACAAAAATGTCAAGATAATTATTAAATTTCATATTTGAAAAGAACTGTACTCACAAAAAGAGAACAATTCTTGTATTTTGGAATCTGTATTCTAACACTGAATAACGCTTCCTTGATGTAGACTAGTTGTTCTTTTAATCCTATTCAGTTTGGAAGAAGACACACTAGTTTTATCCTAGGTTTCAACAGAGTAGCGACGCCATTGTTTTATTTTCTAAGAAGGAGAGAGCTATGGAGGCTAGAGAATAGTGTAGGAGATTTAGGTTTTGGCTTAGGTATATATTTATAGGCGAATAGAAGTGTCCAGGGCCTTAGATATTAACCTAGAACCAATCCAGACCATCAGAACAGCCAAAACCACATCACACGCCAAAGAAAATCTGATCTGGGCCAAAACAGGTCGACCTGTAGGGGGGAGGTCAACACTAAGGTCGACCCCCAGGTCGACCCTATGGTCGACCTGCCTTCCCATGTCGACCCCAGGTCGATCCTAGTGTTGACCTGGGTCCTGAGTGGGAAATTTCCCGCCCAGCCTGCTTCCGGGTTCTGATTTTGAATTTCGAATTTCGAATTTATTTTCGAGCTATTTTATATTTTCAGAAACTTCCGAAGGTCATAACTTCTTCATACGGAGTCCGATTTACGCAAACTCGGACTCTATTCCAAGCAGAATTTCGAGATGAACGCAATGGAGTAACCCGTTTCCCTTAATTATTTTGTTACTGTTTAATTATTCTCTGATTTGTCACTCTTATTTTCACAGAAAATACGGGGTGTTACAGCTTCGAAATGTGAAAACATAGGATGAAGGTATGCCTTTACAAAATTTTCATATTTTCATATTTGCATTATGTCTAATTATTAAGTCAACTTATCATATGTGTGAAATATGCATCTGCATTATCAATATTTTGATTTATTAATGAACCTGTTGTTTACTTGTGTTTGTTAGACTGCATAGACGGTTGCAAAAATTTAACTCATGCTGTAGAAATTTTACAAAAATCAGAAACGAATGTAATAACTATTGGTTTTATATGTGAACTCTTTCTTGTCGGCGTATCTTTGACTTGTTACAACCTCTCTTATATATATGAATTTAAAAGTACCAACGGTCAAGCATCAATAAGATATTTTAAAGAAATATTTACGTATGTTGTAACACCCCGTAATTTGAACATAAAAATTCACAAATTAAAGTATACTTAATTAAGTGAAATGGGTTGCGCAGAGAAATATATATATATTGATATATATATTTGAAAATTAAATAAATAAATATGCAAAAATGTTCAAAACAGCGAATTGGGAGAGGGGAATAACCGAACCGGCCGATTTTTGAGGTCGACCCGAGCTCGCTGGGTCGACTAGGGGTTAATCCAGGGTGTTTGGCTGTCAACCCGTGGGCCGATTCGCTCAAATGCAGATTTTGCGTTTGAATGGTTCTCATGGTTCAGCTTTAATCTAAAGGCCCTAGATGGTTCCTACACTTGACTTCTTCCCCAAGACATGCTTTGATGACTTGGATTGAATCTAGGGTTAATCCTATGGCTAATATTATCCTAATCCTCTATAAAAAGACCCCTAAACCTAGCCTAAATCACCATTATTCAATCCTACAACTAAACTATGTCAAATTTGTTCCTCTCATAGCCTCCACTCTCATGCTAAAATTCCTAAGCCTATTTCTATGAGAGATTGTGAGTTCATACAAGTGCTTTCAAACTTGTATGAGTGTTCTTAGTTTGCATTCAAGTCAAGTTGCAACATTTCTATTTCAAAGCAAGGATTTTTATTGATTTGGCGCAAGGGTTTTTCAATTGGGGCTTTCATATTTTGGTGCTTGCATAAGGGCTTCGTCTCAATCTTTATAATAAATATTCATTTGTGTCTTCATAGCGTTGTAAGCCCTTTTCTACTTTCTTTTTTATTGAACTCTAAAGTTAAATGAATGATGCAAGTTTGGTTGATCATTATATGCAAGTTTGGTTGATCATTATATGCAAGTTTGGTTGATCATTATGCAAGTTATGTATGACACATGTTGCCATGTTATGCAAGTTTGGGTTGATCATGTCATCATGTTATGCAAGTTTGGGTTGATCATGTTATCATGTTATGCAAGTTTGGGTTGATCATGTTATCATGTTATGCAAGTTTGGGTTGATCATGTTATCATGTTATGCGAGTTAAACTTGAGTTTATGACCTTAAAGCTTCAAGCTTTATGTTAAAGGTTGCATTTTGGCCACATGAAAGTTATCATATCCCTTATGATAACTTGCATGTGAGGCCAAATGCGAACTTCTAGCAACTTCTACATGTTATTTATCACCATGTATCACTCATATGCTAAGTTTGGTTTTATGCATGCTTTTGAAGCCTAATAATGCAATATGCAAGTATATGAACATATGTACATCTCATATGCCACCATGTTAAACTTGTGGCTTCAACACCTTTTTGTCATGATTATGCCAAGTTCCCTATTTTATCCTTTATGCGTTGTTGCGATTATGTAAACGATGGGATTACGTTGGGGTTGGGTAACATAATGACATGAACATGGTTTTTATAACATAACGTGATATGTTAACTTGTAAATATGTTTTGGAAACATAATGGACATGACACTTAGAAAATATGAGTGTGGCCAACTCGAGGTTGGGTTGAGTTTGTAGCATAAATCTACCCGGACCCGCCCGGCTTAACTAGTGGCTACAAACAATAGGACCCAATGTGAGAAGTTGGTCATGTTGTGCACGAACCCAAGGTTAGACCAGGTTGTGGTGTAAAGCTACCCGGACCCGCCCGGCTTAACTAGTAACCACAACAAGGTCTAATGTGAGAGGTTAAAGCACATTAAGTTAATGAATGCCTCCTGATTAGGGTTAAGTCATGGTCCACTTAATACTTAACTAATCTGGGCTTGATGGATTAATCGAGGTTAAGTCAGGAGCCTTGGGTACTCTTAACCAATTTAATCCACGTGTGGATCGGGTTAACCACATTTAACCCGTTAAGAAACCCTAGTTGCGTGGTCCTTTTCAGCAGTAACCTCCTTGGTAGTATCATAAGACCCTAGGACTAGGCTAGGGTGGGGCACCATTACTCAGCTGATTGTAAGAGACCAAAAGAGACGGCTGAATGATGCCCCGGTTGTTCAGGCGGACCATGGTCGTGCACATTAAGTCCGGAGTTGAACACGGGCACCGGTAGGTTTGGACTGTGCATCATGGTATGGTGTCAGAGGGTTACACCATAGGGCCTGATACACCCTAGGGTGGACCCTGCACAGTCAACTACATTACATGATTAAGCCGCATGACACCGACACTTGACGAGTTAGGCTTATAGGGAGCCGATCGACTAGACCGAGTAGTTGGACCTTGGTTTAGGTCACCTCATGATGTTGGGCCAAGCTTGGGCCAAGGGATCAATTCTTGTTTTTACTTGACATGTTAGAATGCTAGTACACCCGTGGTGCAAAACTTAACCTTGATTATGCGATGACACCTTTATCTATCTTGTTAGTTAATCACCATGCCAGTATGTTGTTATCCTTATGTTCATCTCAGCTTCTCACGACAGTTAACTTTACTAGTTCATAGACAGATAGTAGTAGGGCTTACCAGTCTTTTTGACTGACCTGTTTTCTTTTGCCTCTTTTCTTCCGTTTCTCCCCCCCTCAGGTCCTCAGGGTGGGAATATTGGAGCTTAGCTTGGATCTTTCTAGCTTGCTTACTGGATTTGCTCATGTACGGTCTTGGACATTGAGCTAGCTATGGTTTATTACTTCACTTTGGGGATAGTACTTTATGTATTTCAGTTTATGCTTTTGTCTAGACTTTGTTTGTTGGAAAATAATGAGTACTTTGTTGTAACTTAACTCTGGTTTTGAAATGCTAATTTATCCGCTGCTTTACTACTCTGTTTTACTTATATGTTCTGTCTTGTGATATCTGCATGCATGTTTACCTTGTTTAAACGCCCCTCCAAAGCCAGTGTGCTTGCAAGAGTTACCCTGGCGGAGGTGGGGTGTTACATTTGGTATCAGAGCATAAGGTTAACAAGATTCGAGCAAAAGGTTTTTAAAACTTACCTTTTGAAAAACTATTTTCAAAACCAATTAAGTATTTTCCAAGAAAAGTCTAGTAATTTTAAAAAAGGCTATTCCCCAAAAGCCATAGCACTATCCTTCGTTCCTTCGTTCTGAATCTATCTATCTTTTTCTTCGTTTCAGTATGGCCGATCGCTTTAACATCCCGGAAGACGTACAAGTACCCGTCTGGTTCCAGAGATTTATGGAGGTAAGGGCGAATGAAGCCGGCCCCGCAAACATTCCTCCTCCTTCCCCCGTCGCTAACATCTCTCCTCCTCCCGTAGCTGAGGTTCCTCCTCCCCCTCAGCATACACAAGTGAATTTCGCGGAGCTTTGCAAAGACTTTAAGGCGATGGGTTGCAAGAATTTTGACGGAACGGAGACTTCTGTGGAGGCAAGAAACTGGTTAAAGGAAACTGAAGACCTCTTTGATATCTTGGATGTGGAAGATCGTAGGAAAGTTCTGTTGGCGGTATGGCTATTGAAAGGGGAAGCCGCTTATTGGTGGGTAGTCACCACCACTACTAGGCCCATTGAGACTTGGGATGACTTTAGGAGAAGGTTTGGACTAAAGTTCCTATCATCGACAGAAGAGAATCTTCAGATGGAGAAGTTCCTATCTCTAAAGCAAGGGGACATGACAGTTAGGGAATACGTGGATATGTTTAATCAACTTGCTCAGTTCGGTCTAGAATTGGTAAACACAGCTCGGAAGAAGGCCCTACACTTTGCTCTAGGATTGAATGAGCCATTGCGCGGTTTGGCCATGTCTCATATACCCCTGGGGGCAACTTTCGAGAGTTTGGTGAATATGGCCCTGCTTCAAGAGGGAGATAAGAGTGGCAAGAAGGAGGTCAAGGCAAATGAGTCTCAAGGCGAGAAGGTAGATTCCAGAAAAGGAGGCAAGAACAACAATAGCAAGAACAACAAGTCAAGAGAAAGGAGGAAGTGCAACTTCTGTGGGATTACTGGGCACATAGCCAAAGACTGTAGGAAGAAGAAGAGGAAGTTGGGCGAATGCTTTCACTGTGGAGAGCCTGGACATCTTAGCAAGGATTGCCCCAAGAAGCAAGGACAAGGGAAAGGACAAAATCGGCAAGTAAGACCCTCTGGAGGGAAATTGCAGGCTCTCCTCGCTCTTCCAGCTTTTGATCGAGGTAGAGTTTTTATAGAAATTCATGTTTACATTTCTGATTTTCCTGTTAGCACCTTATTTGATTCTGGCGCATCGCATAGTTTTATCTCTTCTGGTATTGTTGAAAGATTGCACCTAAGTACTAGCTTAGTTGAGGATCCCGTTTGTGTTTCAAATCCAATTGGGGGTTTCGCCCATCTACCTGTGGTTTGTATGGATTTGAAAATCTCTATCTTGAGCATAGAATTCATGTGTAATGTTTAGGTTCTCGGGTTTATGGGATACGGGTTGATTTTGGAGGTGGATTGGTTGTCCAGTTATGGAGCCATTCTTGACTGTGAGCATAGGGTAGTGAGGCTCATGACTCGCCTCAGTAATCCCCTAGAAATTTCTTGTAATCCTAGAGGTCCCGTCATGTTATGTTATCTTGAATCTCTCGACTCGTCCATCGATGATCTGCAATCTGTAAGGGTGGTCCGAGACTATCCCGATGTCTTTGAAGAAGTTAAGGGGTTACCCCCTAAACGAGAGATAGATTTCCGCATTTATCTAGTCGATAATGCCAAGCCAGTATCATTGCCCGTTAGGCACATGGCCCCTCGAGAAAGAAGGGAGCTCGGTAAGCAAATCAAGGAATTGCTTGAGAAGAATTTTATTAGGCGAAGCATTTCTGAATGGGGTGCTCCGGTGGTATTCGCCACTAAGGCGGATGGTTCGCTTCGTCTATGTGTTGATTATCGAGAGTTGAACAAGCTGACAAAGAAGAATAGGCACCCGTTACCGAGAATTGATGATCTCTTTGACCAGTTAGTAGGTGCTTCTGTTTTCTCTCAGCTCGATCTAGCCACCGGATTCCATCAGCTTAGAGTGGCTGAGGATAGTATTGATAAGACTGCGTTTAGGACTCCAGATGGATTCTTTGAATGGCTTGTCATGCCATTCGGTTTGACTAATGCACCCGCCTACTTCGTAGATTTGATGAGTAGGGTGTTCAGAGAGTTCCTTAACAAGTTCGTGGTTGTCTTCGTGGATGATATTCTGATCTTCTCAAAGGATGAGGAAGAGCATGCTAGGCATCTCAAGGAAGTGATGGATACGCTTAGAGCGCATCAGTTGAAAGCCAAGTTCTCCAAATGTCATTTCTGGAGAAGGGAAGTTCGGTTTCTTGGACATATAGTTTCTAAGCAAGGCATAGCGGTGGATCCCGCGAAAGTGGTTGTGGTTCAAGACTGGAAGACTCCGAGGAATGCAACCGAAGTAAGGAGCTTTCTCGGTTTGGCGGGCTACTATAGGAAGTTCATCAGGGACTTCGCTAAGATTTCGGCTCCTCTTACTAAGTTGACGAAGAAGAACTTAGTCTTTGCATGGGACTTGGAGTGTGAGCTTGCTTTTCAAAGGCTCAAGAGAGCCTTTACCTCAGCTCTAGTTTGGCAACGTGGATTGGCACTGTTTTCAAGAGATAGTTTTCTGCGTGGGATACCGTATAATATGTAAACGAGCTCCAAGATTCACTAACGAATCTTGGAAAGCTTGCACGAAACCATGAGCACGCAGTTATGTTTAAGCCAAGTATTTTAGGCAAAGAATAAGTGGAAGTGGAACGAGAGGCAACGGTGAAATGAGTTCTAACTCATATTTTGGGAACAAGAATTAAGAACTACGGAATTGCGAAGTTAAAAGACGGTCAGGGCACGATGGGATTAAGCACAAGAAAATGCGGCTTAGAAGATCGAAGACTAGATACGCGCATTTAATCTCTTTCTAAGAGTATATCCTTGATCCCTATTGTTCCGTAGAGCTTACTCGCATGCTATCTTTTAAGTATATCCTCTCGGCCCTATCCTCAATCTTAGATCTGTTGCAAACCCCCTAAGGAGTATGACTAGCCTATTTGTGATATATGGTTGGGGTGAAGAAGTTCGTCACCAAACTATTTGGGCTTTATGGGATATGGGTAATAATTGATAGACTTACGAAGAGAACCCATTTTTCCGGTGAAAAGCAAGAGGACCGTATCATGGCTAGCATCTGTTTATCTTCGAGAGATAGTATGGTTGCATGGAGTTTCTTCTAGCATAGTTAGCGATCGTGACCCAATTTTCACTAGCCAGTTCTGGAACAGTTTGCAAGAAGCGATGGGTACACGATTGAATTTGAGTACAGCCTATCACCCCCAGACGAATGGCCAAACCGAAAGGGTGAATAGAGTGCTAGAAGATCTCTTGAGGCTTTGTGTTCTCGACTTCGGTGGTACTTGGGAAGACCACCTTCCTCTTGTAGAGTTTGCTTATAATAATAGCTATCAAGCCAGCATAGGGATGGCACCATTTGAAGCTTTATATGGGAGGCCGTGTAGGTCACCATCTTGTTGGTGGGAGACAACAGATAGACTTATACTTGGGCCCGATATGATACGAGACACATCCGAGAAAGTTGAATTAGTAAGAAGAAGGATGAAAGCGGCCCAAGATAGACAGAAATCCTATGCTGACAAGCGAAGGGCAGATTTGGAATTCGAAGTGGGAGACATGGTTTTCGTGAAGGTTTCTCCTTTGCGAAATGTGGTACGTTTTGGAGCAGCGGGGAAGCTGGCACCAAGGTTCGTAGGACCCTTCCCTATCATAGAGAGAATTGGAAAGATGGCCTATAAGGTGGGATTGCCCGGGAAGCTAGCCGGAGTGCATAATGTCTTTCATGTCTCGCATCTCCGAAAGTGCCTACATGAGTCCGCTGAGGTGGTTGAACCAAGCATTCTTGAAGACATTGAGGTAGAGAAAGAAGCAACCTTGAGAAGAGCTCCGATTCGTATCTTGGGAACAGAGATCAAGAAGCTAAGGAATCGAGAGGTCAAGTTGGTGAAAGTTCAGTGGGGTGAAGCCGACGAAGATGCAACTTGGGAAACCGAGGAGAAGATGCGTGGGCTTTATCCATTTCTTTTTGAGGGTACATTCTCGATCTCTTTTCCTAATTAGCATATCTTTCTTTTTATCCGCGTTTATCTAGTTTATCTTGTTTCGTATATCTTGTCATGAGAACCTTAGGTAGAAACCCTTGGTTGAAACATGTATTTGAAACATGTTATGCTTGATGGTTGCAAGTGGTTGCAAGTGTTTGCATGTGGATACTCGTGGATGCATGATACACATTAGGCACTAAGATCGGCTCACACACTTTCATGTTGCATATGCATGAGTGCTTATACTTATTCATGGATGAAACTTGTTATGCTATCACGTGGATGTTGCATTTGGATGAATGTTTTGTGCACTCATGTAGAGATTATAAATTATGTTAGGAATTTGCATACATATGGACTCATTTCACTAACATGCTTTGCATTAAGGAGGTTTACTGTATCAGTAACCGCCTGATTTTTGCATTAGATAAGTACATATACACACACCTTTGCATATGATCATACAACATTTAGAATCCTTTAAGAACAATGACTGCACGTGGATGATATTTTGAGTAGATGGATGATGGATAGTAGGATACGTTCTTCCTAACTTGGAGATTTCGGGGACGAAATCCTTTAAGGAGAGGAGAATGTAACACCCCGTAATTTGAACATAAAAATTCACAAATTAAAGTATACTTAATTAAGTGAAATGGGTTGCGTAGAGAAATATATATATATTGATATATATATATATATTTGAAAATTAAATAAATAAATATGCAAAAATGTTCAAAACAACGAATTGGGAGAGGGGAATAACCGAACCGGCCGATTTTTGAGGTCGACCCGAGCTCGCTGGGTCGACTAGGGGTTAATCCAGGGTGTTTGGCTGTCAACCCGTGGGCCGATTCGCTCAAATGCAGATTTTGCATTTGAATGGTTCTCATGGTTCAGCTTTAATCTAAAGGCCCTAGATGGTTCCTACACTTGACTTCTTCCCCAAGACATGCTTTGATGGCTTGGATTGAATCTAGGGTTAATCCTATGGCTAATACTATCCTAATCCTCTATAAAAAGACCCCTAAACCTAGCCTAAATCACCATTATTCAATCCTACAACTAAACTATGTCAAATTTGTTCCTCTCATGGCCTCCACTCTCATGCTAAAATTCCTAAGCCTATTTCTATGAGAGATTGTGAGTTCATACAAGTGCTTTCAAACTTGTATGAGTGTTCTTAGTTTGCATTCAAGTCAAGTTGCAACATTTCTATTTCAAAGCAAGGATTTTTATTGATTTGGCGCAAGGGTTTTTCAATTGGGGCTTTCATATTTTGGTGCTTGCATAAGGGCTTCGTCTCAATCTTTATAATAAATATTCATTTGTGTCTTCATAGCGTTGTAAGCCCTTTTCTACATTCTTTTTATTGAACTCTAAAGTTAAATGAATGATGCAAGTTTTGTTGATCATTATATGCAAGTTTGGTTGATCATTATATGCAAGTTTGGTTGATCATTATATGCAAGTTTGGTTGATCATTATGCAAGTTATGTATGACACATGTTGCCATGTTATGCAAGTTTGGGTTGATCATGTCATCATGTTATGCAAGTTTGGGTTGATCATGTTATCATGTTATGCAAGTTTGGGTTGATCATGTTATCATGTTATGCAAGTTTGGGTTGATCATGTTATCATGTTATGCGAGTTAAACTTGAGTTTATGACCTTAAAGCTTCAAGCTTTATGTTAAAGGTTGCATTTTGGCAACATGAAAGTTATCGTATCCCTTATGATAACTTGCATGTGAGGCCAAATGCGAACTTCTAGCAACTTCTACATGTTATTTATCACCATGTATCACTCATATGCTAAGTTTGGTTTTATGCATGCTTTTGAAGCCTAATAATGCAATATGCAAGTATATGAACATATGTACATCTCATATGCCACCATGTTAAACTTGTGGCTTCAACACCTTTTTGTCATGATTATGCCAAGTTCCCTATTTTATCCTTTATGCGTTGTTGCGATTATGTAAACGATGGGATTACATTGGGGTTGGGTAACATAATGACATGAACATGGTTTTTATAACATAACGTGATATGTTAACTTGTAATTATGTTTTGGAATGCTAATTTATCCGCTGCTTTACTACTCTGTTTTACTTATATGTTCTGTCTTGTGATATCTGCATGCATGTTTACCTTGTTTAAACGCCCCTCCAAAGCCAGTGTGCCTGCAAGAGTTACCCTGGCGGAGGTGGGGTGTTACATATGTACTTTGTAATGTAATGCAATTTAATACCTATGGAGTTATTTTTTTTGAGTAGTCATTCCAGGGACTGATGGGAGGGAGGTGTTGGTGTACATATGAAGTGTGACGACCCCAAAGTCCCGCTCCACGGTGGCAAGGGTAATCTTTGGAATATAACACATAAACAAATAACAGCAGAATAGAAATATATAAATACACCAGATAATGTACAACATAATACACTGGATAAATACTAATCATCAGAGTTACACAGTATAACAAGATCATACTTAGTACAAAATACAGTTTCAGCTTTACATAAAATGTCTGCAGTGGAATCAAAACATAATATATATAACAGGAGCTGAACAACATAAAAAGAAAGAAGTGATAGAATCCATCTTCAGCTCCAGAGCTATCTAGAGAAAGCCTACTAAAACCTGAATACAAGGCTGCCCATGTAGAAAATAGGGCACCCGAGTTTGCAAGTGAAACAAACTATGAGTCAATCATGGGATTGGTATGAGAAATCTGCTTACTTATTTTATAATAAGGCCAATCACAGGACCACGCCGCTAACGCGGAACTGGTTTACTCCATTGGATTGCCAGTGTAATGACCCGCATTGGCAGAGGTATTACAATTAATTAATTTAATTATATAAATAGTGATATAGTGAATTAAATGGTGGTTTAATTAAATAATGGTGAATATTTAATTTAAAATAATAAATTAAATAATATATTTAATTCTGAAATAATCAAAATTGGCTGAAATGGCGATATGGTGTGAACTGGATCATCTGTGATATTTAATTCAGTTTAGAATTGAATTTGAATAACGAATATATTATATAAACGACAGTTTGAACGTAGAATTTTAATATAATTAAAATCGAGCTCGAAATGGCGCTGCAGTTCGTAAATTGGCGATTTGAACTTCAACTGAATGTACATGATTCGTTTTAAGCCGGATTTCTGTGAAACAAGGAACGTGTGGAGCTGGTGGAGTATATCTTTCTAGTGGAAGAGAAAAGTCAGAATTTCATTGTGTAGATTTTGAGATATGTCCAAATCAAATTTCAGAATAGTTGCTATAGAATCGTTTATCGGCCATAACGGTTATTTCAAAATAACTAGATATCGGGTGTGAATTAAAACAAGGTTCTTTTGGGAAATAGCGATAATTTAATTTTTAGAATTTCACTGTAATTTTTAATTAATTAAATAGACAACTTTTTATTTGAAGTATTTCGCACCCTGAAATCAACATTTTGAGCTTTCAAAATACGAGTCCATCTACCGATAATATTATATTTATGGAGTCGGGACACCTCGCTCGTCATGATGGTGTGCTTATTTTTGTCTGTAGCAGTCAGACATAAATATAATCTTATGTTACTAAAAGTTAAAACAAAGTATATGGTTCCTTAATGCTCCACGCCCTTCTCTTTCTATCCACAAAATTCTTTGTGTCGTTTGCTAGACCACGTCTTATAATAAAGAAAACTATAAATACCATATCCCTTAACCTAATTCTAACTTTCTCTGTTCAACCTAAAACAATTCGGCCGCCACTAAAATTTCTTCAGCTCAAACAAAACATGAGCAAATCCGATTCCTAAATGAGATCAAAGGAATTAAAGATCAAACCAAACTCCCACCTCAGCCCAGTTTTTCCGCTACTAGATCATAGGATTTCGAAACCCAGTTTTAGCTACAAATGTCGATCAACAGTTGCTGGGTGAACGCAAGATGTGGCAGGGTTGAACTGAGATCAACGTGGTGAGGCAGCATTTGTTGAGGCGGAGGTTCGAACACCGAGATGACGGTGGTAAAGTGATGAAGGTGGAAACGGACGTGAGGTTAGGAGGAGTTCATTGTGCTGTGCATAAAGAAGATGAACGGAATGGCGTGGCGAGTCTGTTGGATCTAGGCGTATTCATGAGGGATCAGGGAGCACGGGTGCAAGCATTTCGAAGTGGCCATGATGGGTTCAAGCTGAAAGCGTTGAAAGTAGTGATGGGGAGGAGTGTAACATGAGGGACTGCATGAGGCTCGGCCATGGCATCAGGGACGCAGTTTTATATAGCTGAAGCATATACATCGGCAAATGGAGAAAAAAAACATGAGTTGCGGTTTTCATTTTTAGCTTCGGGAAGATGTACGTGGCGGGTATGTTGAGCTTGGAGAAAAATGAAGCAACTGTAGTTTTGGAAATGTCGAGGAAGCTTCGGCAGTGTGAAGAATGGAGGAGCAGGTAGTTTATTATTGAACAAGTGGTAGAAGACCCTTTAAATAGTTGGGTATGAATTTCGAATGGGTATTGGGCCGTAAAAATATAGTGTGAGTCCGGAAAGAAGAAAGGAAAGAATGAATGTGAAGTATGGAATTTAAAATACACGAAAAGCTTTGCGGGTGGTAAATTATAAAACAAGGGACGTGTGAGTAGCAGGGATGCTAACGTAGCAGATGCATTAAATAGTTGGCAAAGATTGAAGATGCGTCTAGGCAGAAAGAAATGAATGGTAAAGCCATATTAAATTAATTTTAGTAGAAATAAAATAAAATATCGTACTAACTTGTAAAATAAATATCTCGTTCCTAATGTATCAGAATTTCGAACGGTCAGTCACGTTTGGATCGTATGGACGGGAGCTACACCATGAAACTGACGGAGAGTGAGTCGAAGCTCATTACAATTTATAGCAAAATAAATTGACCGTCTGAATCAAAGACAGTTATCGTTATTTAACGATAACAGTCCAATGTGAGTAAATCTCACTAATTCTGAACAATTTATAATTTCATGTTATATTTTTAGAACTGTTAGATATTGGCTGATTGACTGTATGTTGACTGTTTGATTGAACTACTAGTCAGTTAGTTGAATTTCTATATTGATTCTGTTTAACAGAATATATCATATGGAACTGAAAGTGATGTTATCTATATTGTTTAACATTTGTGATGCAGGGAAACAGGTTGGAGGAATCCAACTGGATTCCTCAACATTTATTTTACTGTGATTCATATATTGTGATATATGATGTGATATATAATCTGTTGTCGATTATATGTGTTTGGACGATTTTGATCATCGTGATTTGATATGTTGAATACCATAACATACCGAATGTTGATAAAGGAAGATTTTCAAAGTGTATTTTGAAAATGAATTATTTATATAAAATCAATGGATTTTATATAGAAAAGGAAATGGATTTTTATAAAATAAATATTTATAAAATCAAAGGATAAGTTAGAATAAAAGGAAATCGTTTGTAAAGTGAAGAACCGTTACTAAAAGTAAATCTTTATAAATGAATAGTTTATTCGAAAAGGAGTTAATCGAATTAGTTATTCGAATAGAATACAGGAAGTTATCGAATAAAGTAAAAGGAGTTAATCGATGTTAGTTTAATCGATTTGAGTTAAGTAAAAGGAGTTAATCGATGTTAGTTTAATCGATTAGAGTTAAGTAAAAGGAGTTAATCGATGTTAGTTAAATCGAATTAGAGTTAAAGTAAAAGGATTTAACCGATGTTAGTTTTATCGATTAGAGTTAAGTAAAAGGAGTTAATCGATGTTAGTTTAATCGATTAGAGTTAAAGCAAATGAGTTAATCGAATATAGTTTATTCGAATAGAAAGTAAAATGAGTTAATCGAATATAGTTTATTCGAATAGAAAGTAAAGGAGTTAATCGAATATAGTTTATTCGAATAGAAAGTAAAATGAGTTAATCGAATATAGTTTATTCGAATAGAAAGTAAAATGAGTTAATCGAATATAGTTTATTCGAATAGAAAGTAAAATGAGTTAATCGAATATAGTTTATTCGAAGAAAGTAAAAGGAGTTATCGTATATAGTTTATTCGAAAGGAGTTAAGTGAAATGAGTAAATCAATAGCGTTAGTCAAATAGAGTTAATTGATAAGGGTTAATCGAATAGAGTTAAGTGAAAAGAGTCAAATCGAATATAGCTATTCGAAGGAGGGTTAAGTAAGGAAGTTAGTAAAAGGAATATAAAGTGAACTTTGCCTATTCCAAAGTTAGAAATGTTGTCCAGTTAAGGTCTGAGAGGTAGTTCTACCCCAACTTGATTGGCTTCGTTTTTAACTAAGGAATAGTTAAGGTTCGGCAGTAAAGGAAATGGTTTGAGTTGGCATAGCGATGTTTGTTTAAACATCTGTCTAAGTCCAATGAAGAAGCTTTGGAAATGTTTTCCAAATAAGAAACCAGAAATGTTTTCTAATAAAGAAAACAAGAAATGGAAATGTTTTCCATTGTTAATAACGTATATTTTCCAAATTTAGAAAATAAGAAATATTGAATATAGGGAAACAGGAGATAAGTAAATTAATGAAATAAAGAGATAAATGTTGAATGATGTTTGATCGATATAAATTTCCATTTGGAAATAATATCGTTGTTTGTACACCTGTTTTTCTTCGATAGTTAAATCACAGACTATCGAAGTTTTGACCATTTTAACGTTGTGAATATGGAGAGACCGGTTGGATTATTATCCAAAGAACCACTCTGTATTGGCATAAGCGTTGCGAATCATATATGCCAAAGGAAAGTGAAGACGGAGTTATGCAAGGGCTATCCTATTTATAGAATAGTGCTTTCGGTTCATCCTGTTCCTGGATGACTTGTACGGACGGATGTCTGACAGAGTATTTCCAGACGATCACGTATGTTGATTTCTCCAACCGTACCAAGAGTGGAAGCGGAGAAGGAAACTTCTTTTAGCTAACACGTAATGTATGGTTGAGGACGTCAATCGGTGATTTGATGGATTTGATGATGTGGCATCCAAAGTGAATATGAGGTGATGATAAAGCGTAGCTTCTAGCCTCACATCCGGTAAATGACAAAAATCGGGCAGGCAACATGGCTAAGTCGGTCGCACCGAAGTAGGTTGTATAATCACCTGATCTAGAGTTTCATTTACTTCTAAAAATCTATTGTTGATGCTGTCCCATTCGGGAAACGGTTGCTGATCCCAACCGTTGGTGATATACATTCGATACACTCAAGCAAATGAGTGGTCGGTCATGTGTGGCCGGGTTGCAAGATGTTCTTGTTGAACCCAGTGTATTCCTCTCTAGAGGTACACAAGCGAAAGGTGGTTCCATACCTTGTCATAGTTGGAAATCCATTACCCAATACGTGCTTGCGGTTTTGATTGTATACTATATATGTAGAACGTGAGATGAAAGCGTTTCTGCTAGATGATTATATATATACTGTGGTTGATAGACATTATTATAATATCAAAAGGTTTTGATATAAAGATAATTTGGATTCTCATAAGGGAAAAACCCATTCCGTTATACGGCGTGGTCTTATGAGACATCGTTTACTTGTTCAACTGTTTTAAACTGATTTACTCATACCAGTCCCATGACTGACCCGGAGTTTATTTTGTTTTGTCTTCCCTAAACTCTTGGGTGCATAAATTTGTACGGGCAGTCAAGTAGTCGGGATTTTACAGATACACTTGAAGAGCTGGAGCAGGAGGCTTCAGGATCATATAGCTATAGTTATTTCCGCTGTGTTGTAAGTGATGTACTCTGATAATGTTATTGTATACATATAAATCTTTTATTTCAAAGATATGTTATCTGTTATATGTTATTCGTTCCGCTGTGAGATTCGTGTTACTCTGATGTTGTGTTCTTCTTCTTCTTCTTCTTCTTCTTTTATTCTATTAGTTCTACCTTATCTTTCCTCACCCTCTAATTTCTTTCACTAATTACCAGGATTTTTCGATGTTTTTGTTATCGACATCGAGTTTATGTTGATAACCAAAGTCGCTAAAAATCCGGGTCATTACAGTTGGTATCAGAGCTTTTGTTAAGTGAATTACCTTGGTTCTGTGGCGTGACTCGGTAGAGATAGGGTTAGTAATACCCTAGATTGAGTTTGAGTGTATATATACAAGTGAACGTATTTGTATTTGATATAAAAATTTGTTTTATATTGTGCAGATTCATTGGTTGAGTTGTTTATGAGTTCTGGTCGATCAGTTTGATCCACTGTATCGATAGGAGTTACTAAACACTTGAATACGATGGGTCGTCACGATATGTTTTGAAAAGAGGGTAAATTAAAATAAGTTTACCCAAGGTATATCTTGATATAGAGAAGATATATATATATATATATATATATATCAAAATTATAATATATTGGATATATTGGTTGTTATTATAATCGAGTAAGATTATAAATTAAATGGTTATGTAAATAACCAATCAGAATTCATATAAGTGAAATACGTGGAAATCAGATGAGTTGAATCTGAAATTTTAAACCAGAAATTGAATTAAAATTCTGGAAAATTGGATAAGTGTTTGTAAATGGATTTGGATTAAAAATAAGGAAAATTTAAGATCCTAGGAGATTTTAAATTGTTTTACAAATAGTGTGAATTATATTTTGAAATGAATTTCAAAGTGGAAATGTTTAGAAATGGTTTTATAGTATTGAACTCACTTCGATCGCTGGAAAATAGATTCTGATGATGACAGCTGCATCATCAGTATTCATTTTCGAGTTGTAAGTGACGAATTACTACCAGAGATACTGTTTTGGATTTGTTTTGGGAAAGACAAGTTGTGTTGAATTTCAAAATGGGATATAAAAAAATAGAATTTGAATTTTTAAATAGATTTGAAATATTAACTTGTTTAAAAGAAATAAAACGAGAAGTTCCTTTATAAACGAAGTTTATAAATGAAGTGAAAAGAATTATCATTGGATAATTCAGAAACAAAAATACAAGTGTGAAATTGAAAGGGAAATCTATTTTCCAAAAGTAGAAATATCGATTTCAAAAGGAATTGAAATCGAGACTTATTTAAAGGAATTTGAATAAAGGAAGTTCAAACATAGGAATTGAATATAGAAAATTCAAAGGGGATTTGAATATAGAAAATTCAAAGGGGATTTGAATATAGGAATTCAAATGAGATTTGAATAAAGAAGATTTAAATAATGGAAAATTGAATATAGAATTCATATAGAGTAATAATAGGATTTGAATATAGAAATTCAAAGGGAGTTTGAATATATGGAATTCAATGGAATTGAAATAGAGTTTGAATATAGAAATTCAAATAGAGTTTGAATATAGAAATTCAAATGGAATTCAAATATAGAATTTGAATATAGAAAATATAAAGGAATTCAAATATAGGATTTGAATATCGAAGGTGAAATGGAATTTGAATATAGAATCCAAATGGAATTTAAACTATAGAATTTGAATGGAAATTGAATAGAATTAACTAAGTCGAAGAGGAATTAGTTAATCGAGTTTTGAATTTGAAGTTGAACTTTGAAAGGTGAATTGGATTTGTAAATGGATATTCGAAATCGAATATAGAACTTAAATTTGAAATTTGGATTCAAATTAGTTAATAAGCAAGTTAAAATATATTTGAACATGTCATGTTCAAATATAAAAGTGAAATAGACTAAAAGAGTTAATTAACAAATTAATTAACAAATTCGGTTAAAACGATTGGTATAGTTAAAATAGATTGGGCAGGTATAAATATACATGAGATAGGTATGGATAAGGATAATGCAAGAGTTATAAATAGATTGCTCGACGAAAAGGTATGTATTTAATTCATATATGAGATTTTATGCACCGTATCGGCCAGCCGCTTGGCTTTTTCTTTTTCTTTTGGATGGTGAGGGCCATGGGAGGCTATTTTAAATATCCCGATGCTCCCGGTACAAAGGAGGTTATGGAAAATTTTTCCGGGAATTTAAGGAGTTATACTATTTTTAAAATAATTTGATAGTTAGAAATCAACGTATCGATATATATATAGAAGTCGATAAGGAAACGAACTTAGAAATAGAATAGTAAAATCAAAAAGGGAGACGAAGAATAAAATCTAGTAAGAATAGAAAGAGGAAGCGTATACGTGTTTAGAAGTGAATAAGTAGTTGTATGGTATTGATTATTCGAGTAAGTAGTCATATCTGTTTTGACGTTATAAATGTTATTCAGTCAAGGTCTGAGAGGTAGTTATACCCCAACTTGATTGATTTCATTATTAACAAATAAATAGTAAGATTTCAGGCTCGAAGATCAATGTTGGATAAGAGTTAGTTGAATATAGTATTTGGGTTGTCGTAACGATGTTTTACACAACATACGTTTTAACCCAAATGAGTGTAACTTGGAAATAGAAATAAAGAATATTTCCTAAGTATAGAAATAAACGAGATCGGAAAAGATATAAGTGATTGGAATATTTTCCAATTATAAATAGCATATATTTTCTAAAGTTTAGAAAATAAAGGAAGGCGATATTCGGAAATGTTTTCCAAATAACGTGAAAGGCCAATATGGTTATTGAAAATATTTGGTTAACAAATATTGATAAAAAAATAGAGAAGTGATTTAACTAATGGAATATTAATAAAGGACTCAGTGACATGTTCAAAAGGAAAATTTGTTTTTTTGAAAAGAGTAAACTGTTTAAAAACTCCCAGGGAAAGACTGTTTGAATTAAAAACAAATTTAACAGAAATTTGTGAAAGCAAAATTGAATTAAAGTAAAGCCAGTAAAGTGGTAACTGAGATTGAATTAGAAAGATATCAAGACAAATTGGATTGTGAGATTCAAAATTTGAAGTGTAATATGATAATCAAGTTAAGAGTTGGGAATCGAGAAGAAACTCGAGTTGAAATGATATTTGGCTCGGATATAAGCGAATGGTTGTGTTGTGGATAAAAGCAGATTGGAATTTGATTGGGATGACCCTTGTATCTGCTGAATTGATAACAGGTGGAAAGGATATAATGATATGCCGATAAAAAGGTACAAGTTTATATTTCTATTGGATATAAGATTTATGAGCCAAATTGGCAAGCCGCTTGGCTGTTTGATTTTCTTTGGGGTTGGAGATGGCCCAAAGAGGCGAGTTGGAGTTTGACCGATTGACCAGTACAAAGGAGGTGCTGGCAAAAATTTTCAAAGAGTTAAGGCATTAGAAAATTTTCAGGATTTTTGAAAATTTTCGCTTATAAGAATTAATTAATATTTAATTGAAATTAAATTGGTTCAGTTGAAACTGAAGTTAAGAAGTGAACAAATAAGTTCTAACCAGTCGATAGGGTCGTTCTCTACCTTTTAGCAATTTCGAGGACGAAATTATTTTAAGTGGGGAAGATTGTAATGACCCGCATTGGCAGAGGTATTACAATTAATTTATTTAATTATATAAATAGTGATATAGTGAATTAAATGGTGGTTTAATTAAATAATGGTGAATATTTAATTTAAAATAATAAATTAAATAATATATTTAATTCTGAAATAATCAAAATTGGCTGAAATGGCGATATGGTGTGAACTGGATCATCTGTGATATTGTGACGAGCGGGGAATTTCGCTCGGTCCGAACCAGTCGCTAAACCGACCTAGACCGTTCGAAACGCCCTATCGTTTGAGAACACGACAAATCAGAACATATATAGAAGAACATTTCACTGTATATTACAACAATGCATCAGATTACAAGAATATACAGAGTATAAACAAATAAATATTACACAGAAATATCAGAGATTTAAATTACATTTAAATACATCGCAGCGGAAAATAATACAATACACAACTAGAAGAGATATACGGATACAAAGCTTTCCGGATATCGTTCCAGCTGTAAATCAGGATCCTGTGAATATAAATCTGCAAAACCAAAACTACTAGCTGCCCGTGTCAAAATAAGGGCACCCAGAGTTTAGGTTAAAACAATAAACTCCAGGTCAGTCATGTGACTAGTGTGAGAACTAAAACAGTTATTAATCTTTGTTTTAAAGTTAGGTAAATCCAGGGACCACGCCGTATAACACGGAACGGGTTTCCTCCCAAGAATACCAGTGCATAAAACAAACAGCGCAATGCTAAATAAAGAAAAATGAAGCTGTTATAAGACCCAGGTCCCATCACACAATGCAATGCAGCCGAGGATAGGGTTTTCCCTTATAACAGCCAAAGAATGCTTGATACGGTTAAAACAAATCGTTTGATACTATTATAAGTGTATAGTGTATAAACAACTTCAAATCATAAGTATCAATCATAGGCGACATGAGCGTCCCATGCCACTATGTCGCCATATATAGGTTTACAAATAAAACCGCAAATGTCACGTATTTGGAAATTGGATTTCCGTCTATGAACCGAGGCAAAAGATAGTCCTCCACCGATTCGAGACGCTCTAGCCCGCCCCTCAGGAACAGCCGCAACTGCCCCTTGGATCGTCAGGGCCGGTCCACCGATGTGGATTATTATGCCTGAACACTACGTTTCCCCACCCTATGGGGTGTAAGTCTGGTCCGTCCGCCGACCAGAATGCGTCGGCCGAAACCGATATAACCGAGGCGCCTCGCAACAGCAACAACCACATAAGTCAAACTCGTCAGGGCGTGTAAAACCACTGACGCCACTTCTAACTAGAAAGAAACGCAAGTCCTCCCTGAGGTCCGTCTCCCGTTTTTGGTTCATACCGGGTGTGAAACTCGCGAATTCACGTTACACAAAGCTGTGCCACACAGGCTGTGCTTTGATCATCACCACAAGACTTTGCTTTTCAACAGAAGCCTCGATCTATTGCCACTTAGGCATGCCACACAGGCAATTCACTCTATGTGTTTGATATCCATCAGTATATAACCCCTGAGCTCGTACGTCTCAGAGAAGGGCGTTAAGCAAGAGAATAAATTCTCCGCCGCCAAACAGATATATATTTAATAGAAATCAATCACACAGACTAAAATCCAATGTCAGACACACAGTCCATTTACAAGTCCGTTCTGGGTCTGAACGAAACCGGAGGCACCTAGTACCTCGCATATCCATCGATCTCCAAGTACGTCTGGACGATCACCAACTGTTTCCATCTTCTTGGGTGTACAGCCCAATCAAGATCATCAGTAATTACCCAAACGACGTGAAAACCTCCGGTCTTCGACCATCGTCTTCATCTTCGACTTATCGTCGTATCAGTTATTCAGAATGGGTTAAACCCGGTCTTTCTGAATAACTCGCGTATATATTATAAAAGTGTTACACAAACACAACATACGCCTCATTCCAATTCAGAATATTCTTTTATTCAAATATTCCTATACTTTGGGAAAAGTTCCCATTAATTTTATCTAAGATAAATTCTTTAAATTTTATCTAAGATAAATTCTTTAAATTTTATCTATAATCTCCTTTGAATATCAATTCAAACTAGTCGGGATTAGCGAACCACACCGAAGTAATCATTTATTTTATTTCCCAATCCCAACCTATTCATCCCATGAAGTAAAACTGGTAGTACTTCATATCTAACACCACAGTGTTATCGGTAATTCAATTACCATTTCACGTTCAAATCTAATTAAAGATTTAACTATCGCCTGGAGTAAAACTGGTGATACTCCATTCTCGATCTTTTCAATCTAATTAAAGATTCATTAAAACTCCACTTAGTTTTAATCGTTTTCTGGGTTAAAGAATCAGTGTCATTTAAAACACGATTCACGATAAACCCAAAATCACATTCCATTAATTATCGGGTTAAAGAACAAGTGTTATTTAAAACACTGTTCACGATAAACCCAAAAATCAATACCAATTCAATTCCAATTAAATATCATTTAATTGGTACACTTCATTAAATCTAAATAAAAAGATTTAATTTTTTCTCAACTGGGTTCAAGAACAGTGTTAGTGAAGACACCATTCACGACAAACCCAAATCACATTTGATATTCAATACAAGGCTCTGAATAGAAAATATATCGGCTTATATTCAATATCAAATTCTACGACTAACAAATGTCGTATTGGAAGTAACGATATAAATATATATCTTTCAAATTTCCATAACAACATCTGTATAATCACGAATTCCAACATCGAAATATTCCGAAGACAATTTCGATTCAAATCCACTCCAATGCAATCATTGGAAATTTTGGTTATTTTCAAAACCCTTTTCAAATTCAATTTATTTATTTAAAAATAAATAGAATTATAATTCTAGTTCAAAACTAGTTCATTTCGATAAAAATCTATTTTTATCCTTTCAAATATGGAGTTTTTCATCCCAATTCTTCACAAATCATTTCTTATGATTTTACACAAATTATTACTATTTTTAATAATTTTATCAAGGCCTGTACAGTCGATTTCCATCAATGGCCATCGAACTGCACTTACAGCGACCTTTTTCAAATTTGATTTGGACATAATTCCAAATCCAACCGTTAGATTTCAAATTTCTAACATTCGCTAGAAAGCTCTTTTCGATACGAACCCAACGGTTCCGGTTTTAGGAGAATCCGACGGTCGGATCTCCCGTAATGTCCGTTTGAAATAAATGGTCAAAATTCACGAACTGCCGCGGCGCGGCGCGTTCTATTCAGGCCATTATATTATATATATAATATATATAATATATATATCGTCGATTTCTATTTAAAACGAATTATATAAATAGTTTTGAATTCGTTTCAAAAATCTATTTCAACTTCCATTTCAATTCAAAGCAAAATTGAATTCTTCTTTATAGATTCGTTTCAAAATTCATTTCTATTCAATTCAAATTTCAATTCAATTTGAATTCATTTCAATTCACTTCGAATTCGTTTTCAATTCAATTCATTTCGAAATCGTTTTCAATTCAATTCATTTCGAAATCGTTTTCAATTCAATTCATTTCGAAATCGTTTTCAATCGATATAAATATCGTTCACGTCAAAATGGCGTCAATCTAATCATCACGGCTTCACATATTTCTATTTTCAAATATTCTATTTCAAATATTTCCTATTATCAAAATATTTGTTATTATCAAAATATTCTTTATTTTCACGATTGGAATGAGGCCCAATCAATTACCATATAAAGTTAATTATATGGATTTTCATACAACACATGTATATAATAGCAACGATAAATAATCAACCATCGACCAAAGTGCACTACACCGTATAAGCATCAAATATAGATATCTAACGCTTATACAGCCTGTCAATCCATCGATCGACATATTTAATCAATCAGGATGAGTGAACTTCAAATTTCATCCCAACACCCGTGTGGGGTTTCAAACAATCAAACACATATTTTATTTGTGCAGTTGGGCGATGTGTAAAATTTATCGTCCCAATCAATGTCCTTCAAATAGGTGTACATAAACAAACCGTCTGGTTTGTAAATGAATATTTTATTTTATTCACTTTCACTATATTCATATTCACGTTAAAAATTATATTTTTAACGATAAAACATTTTATTCCAACATATGAATTTCTATTATTCATTTACACAATAAAATGATATTTTTATTTTCTAACATATTTTAGAAAATTTCGGCGGCATAACGGCACGATACTAGAAACGGGACAAGGCCTAGCCTTATCCCCGGTCTAGTGAAGGCCCACGCCATTCACACATCAATCAAAATCACCAATCAACCAAATTCAAATCAAATCATATAACTAAGCTATGCAACCAAACAAACAAGTCCATGGTCTGTGGACGATTGTGTCGGGTGCTACTAAGCACCGTCTGCATCCTAGTATATATATGTAAATAGAAATGAAATTGAAAGGTGAGAAATTCTCACCGATAGCTATCCAAACATCTTGACTCCACTTTGATAGAAATCTCCATCGTCATCGCATCTTCGTCACCTTCGTTGCCCGTATTCTCTACATATGTAAAAATCGAATTTTTACTTCGCTATTTCATATATAAAAAAAATCATATTTTTATTTTGAAGTTCTATATATAAAAATCATATTTTTATTTAGAAGTTCTATATATAAAAATCATATTTTTATTCCCTCTACATTATAAAGATTATATTTTTAATACTTTAAAAATATAAAAATCATATTTTTAATACTTTAAAAATATAAAAATCATATTTTTATTATTCTATATAATCAAAATCATATTTTCTCTTCGCCCTTCACCATACAAAGATTTCGCCTTGTAAAAATCTAATCTTTTATAGTTTTTTTTAAAAAAAAATCACCTCTTTTATATATTAAAAATCACGTCTTTTGCCTTTTTACATATAAAGATCTCGTCTTCTTAAACTTATAGATGCAGCCTTTTCAAAAATAATTTTATTAAGCTATATATGTTAAAGGTTATATTTTTATCAAGCTTTACAGTTTAAAAAAACCTAACCTTACAGTTTTAAAATCAATAAGTAAAATCAGTTTTAAAGCAAATAAATAAAATCAGTTTTAAAGTAAATAAATAAAATCAGTTTTAAAGTAAATAAATAATAATAAAAAATCAGGGAACTTACAGAGGGGGGGGGGGGGGGGAAACCGTCGAGTGGTCGGAGGGGACACGGGGTGGGGGTGGTGGCGGATGGAGGCGCCAGCAAGAGAAGGGGGAGGCGTCGATTGTGGGGCGGCTCGGGTGTGTGGTGATGGGTGCTGCCGCGAGGTGGATGGAGGGAGGGGGGGGGGGGAAGCGATAGACGGAGGTGCTGACGCGAGGTGGCGGTCTGGGGTGGAGATCGCCTGGTCGGCGTCGAGCTGGAGCGGCGGCCCCCCCTTCTTCGATCGAGCTTCTCTTTTTTTTTTATTTATCTTCTGCAAAATGAAATCGGGGGGGGGGGGGGGGCAGAAAGAAAAAGGGGAGGGAAACATTAATATTTTTTTTTATTTTATTAATTAATTTAATTGCATAAAGTTGACTTTTACCAACGACCTCTAAACGAGGCCCACCGCCTGTCGCCCATAGCTAATTACCCCCATTCCGAACTCAATGGAATATATATCGCAGGCGGATTCGACTGTTACATTCAGTTTTCGTTGAATTTACATTTAAATCGCTATATTGAATTTTAAACGTACATTTCAATTTACCGGGGTCACATACTAACTCTAAAAATTCCTGAAAAATATTTTCTAGCATCGTATTGACGATTCGGTCCTAACAAAACTAGTTTCGTCGAATTTTGAGACTGTTAGAAAAATGGCCAATTTCCAGTCGATTAAAAACAACCGAAACTGGTCAAACGCGTTTTCCTTTGCCCCGCTCACATATTGATTCGAAAAATTATGAAATTTGGAATCTAGCAATAACTTGACATCCCGGACCCAACAAAACTGGTTTCATCGAAATCCGAGGTCGTTAGCAAAATGTCCATTTTTAAGGGCCTGAATTCCATAGCGACTATTCAGAATTTTCAACTGGACATATCTTTTGATTCCCGCTACGAACTTTTGATTTTTCGGATTCGTTGGAAAGATATTCACTATTAGATTCCATTATTTTTGGTTTCACCAAAATCCGGATTGTTTTGCACCCGGTACATTCAATTGAAGTTTGAAATCGAATTATCGAACTACCGCGCCATTTTCAATTCTATTTATAATTATATATACATATTTATATTCTAACGACGACGCGTATAATATATACGTTCGAATTATATTCAAAATAAATTTCTCGTCGATTTTATTTAAAATAATCTATTTTAAATATTCAAAATTCACTAAAATTGCCAAAATAAAAATTATAAACTGGCCCAGATTTTTGGGTTATTACAATCTCCCCCACTTAAAACTTTTCGTCCCCGAAAAGGAACAAAGTCGAAAGTGGTTTGATTATTCAACTCTATGCTCGATCTGGCTTCCATTCTCCAACTCTTTAGTTTCTGAGAATTTTCAAAATTTCAAAAATTTGGCTAACACCCTAAATTTTTGAAAAATTTCGCCATAACCTCCCCTGCAATGGGAGCATCGGGGAATTTCAAATAGCTTCCCCGGTCCTTCAGATCTCAAAAAGAAAAAGAAAAGGCCAAGCGGCTAGCCAATAGGCTCATAAAATCATCATCACCCAAACAAAACAGTAAATTATGTAATAAACATGTACCTATTTGTCGGGCAAACAAATTTTATTCTCTGCTCTAGCCTCCTTGCTATGGCCTGTTCAATGTAAGTACAAGTATATGCAAACAAACGCGACCAATTTCAATAATATTCAATATGTGATTCAATTAGGTATAATGGTTCAAAATTATCAAACAATTAAACAAACAACACAAACATCAATCAATTAGTGAATTATCATTTGAAATTCATAACTTTGATATATAGTCAAAAATCAGATTTTTGATGCCAAATCACAACAATAAGCCCTATCTAATTTTTGGCTCTCACACCAGTCAATAGGAAATATATAAATATTACACGTTCGTCACTCGGATATAAACTCTGATGATGATATATCAATCATCAGAATCACCCCCGGGCGACTAGAGTATAATTCTATATCTATCCAGTATATTAAAATTTCGAATACACGCGGATCAGACGTATACGCAAAATCTATATATACTGGATTGTCCACATCAATATAAATAAATAACCAAATACGAATGATGGATTTATATTTTCAAAACAAAATTGTTTTCATTTTAAAAATGTACTCTTCACACTCGTTCTAGGATACTACTGATCCAATCTCTAACGAGTCATTCCCATTGGATATTACTAATCCAATATCTGATGAATTCTTTCGTATGGTTCTAATGTGCCTTGTTCTCTGCTTTGTAAACCAAAGCTCTGATACCAAATGTGACGAGCGAGGAATTTCGCTCGGTCCGAACCAGTCGCTAAACCGACCCAGACCGTTCGAAACGCCCTATCGTTTGAGAACACGACAAATCAGAACACATATAGAAGAACATTTCACTGTATATTACAACAATGCATCAGATTACAAGAATATACAGAGTATAAACAAATAAATATTACACAGAAATATCAGAGATTTAAATTACATTTAAATACATCGCAGCGGAAAATAATACAATACACAACTAGAAGAGATATACGGATACAAAGCTTTCCGGATATCGTTCCAGCTGTAAATCAGGATCCTGTGAATATAAATCTGCAAAACCAAAACTACTAGCTGCCCGTGTCAAAATAAGGGCACCCAGAGTTTAGGTTAAAACAATAAACTCCAGGTCAGTCATGTGACTGGTGTGAGAACTAAAACAGTTATTAATCTTTGTTTTAAAGTTAGGTAAATCCAGGGACCACGCCGTATAACACGGAACGGGTTTCCTCCCAAGAATACCAGTGCATAAAACAAACAGCGCAATGCTAAATAAAGAAAAATGAAGCTGTTATAAGACCCAGGTCCCATCACACAATGCAACGCAGCCGAGGATAGGGTTTTCCCTTATAACAGCCAAAGAATGCTTGATACGGTTAAAACAAATCGTTTGATACTATTATAAGTGTATAGTGTATAAACAACTTCAAATCATAAGTATCAATCATAGGCGACATGAGCGTCCCATGCCACTATGTCGCCATATATAGGTTTACAAATAAAACCGCAAATGTCACGTATTTGGAAATTGGATTTCCGTCTATGAACCGAGGCAAAAGATAGTCCTCCACCGATTCGAGACGCTCTAGCCCGCCCCTCAGGAACAGCCGCAACTACCCCTTGGATCGTCAGGGCCGGTCCACCGATGTGGATTATTATGCCTGAACACTACGTTTCCCCACCCTATGGGGTGTAAGTCTGGTCCGTCCGCCGACCAGAATGCGTCGGCCGAAACCGATATAACCGAGGCGCCTCGCAACAGCAACAACCACATAAGTCAAACTCGTCAGGGCGTGTAAAACCACTGACGCCACTTCTAACTAGAAAGAAACGCAAGTCCTCCCTGAGGTCCATCTCCCGTTTTTGGTTCATACCGGGAGTGAAACTCGCCAATTCACGTTACACAAAGCTGTGCCACACAGGCTGTGCTTTGATCATCACCACAAGACTTTGCTTTTCAACAGAAGCCTCGATCTATTGCCACTTAGGCATGCCACACAGGCAATTCACTCTATGTGTTTGATATCCATCAGTATATAACCCCTGAGCTCGTACGTCTCAGAGAAGGGCGTTAAGCAAGAGAATAAATTCTCCGCCGCCAAACAGATATATATTTAATAGAAATCAATCACACAGACTAAAATCCAATGTCAGACACACAGTCCATTTACAAGTCCGTTCTGGGTCTGAACGAAACCGGAGGCACCTAGTACCTCGCATATCCATCGATCTCCAAGTACGTCTGGACGATCACCAACTGTTTCCATCTTCTTGGGTGTACAGCCCAATCAAGATCATCAGTAATTACCCAAACGACGTGAAAACCTCCGGTCTTCGACCATCGTCTTCATCTTCGACTTATCGTCGTATCAGTTATTCAGAATGGGTTAAACCCGGTCTTTCTGAATAACTCGCGTATATATTATAAAAGTGTTACACAAACACAACATACGCCTCATTCCAATTCAGAATATTCTTTTATTCAAATATTCCTATACTTTGGGAAAAGTTCCCATTAATTTTATCTAAGATAAATTCTTTAAATTTATTCTATAATCTCCTTTGAATATCAATTCAAACTAGTCGGGATTAGCGAACCACACCGAAGTAATCATTTATTTTATTTCCCAATCCCAACCTATTCATCCCATGAAGTAAAACTGGTAGTACTTCATATCTAACACCACAGTGTTATCGGTAATTCAATTACCATTTCACGTTCAAATCTAATTAAAGATTTAACTATCGCCTGGAGTAAAACTGGTGATACTCCATTCTCGATCTTTTCAATCTAATTAAAGATTCATTAAAACTCCACTTAGTTTTAATCGTTATCTGGGTTAAAGAATCAATGTCATTTAAAACACGATTCACGATAAACCCAAAATCACATTCCATTAATTATCGGGTTAAAGAACAAGTGTTATTTAAAACACTGTTCACGATAAACCCAAAAATCAATACCAATTCAATTCCAATTAAATATCATTTAATTGGTACACTTCATTAAATCTAAATAAAAAGATTTAATTTTTTCTCAACTGGGTTCAAGAACAGTGTTAGTGAAGACACCATTCACGACAAACCCAAATCACATTTGATATTCAATACAAGGCTCTGAATAGAAAATATATCGGCTTATATTCAATATCAAATTCTACGACTAACAAATGTCGTATTGGAAGTAACGATATAAATATATATCTTTCAAATTTCCATAACAACATCTGTATAATCACGAATTCCAACATCGAAATATTCCGAAGACAATTTCGATTCAAATCCACTCCAATGCAATCATTGGAAATTTTGGTTATTTTCAAAACCCTTTTCAAATTCAATTTATTTATTTAAAAATAAATAGAATTATAATTCTAGTTCAAAACTAGTTCATTTCGATAAAAATCTATTTTTATCCTTTCAAATATGGAGTTTTTCATCCCAATTCTTCACAAATCATTTCTTATGATTTTACACAAATTATTACTATTTTTAATAATTTTATCAAGGCCTGTACAGTCGATTTCCATCAATGGCCATCGAACTGCACTTACAGCGACCTTTTTCAAATTTGATTTGGACATAATTCCAAATCCAACCGTTAGATTTCAAATTTCTAACATTCGCTAGAAAGCTCTTTTCGATACGAACCCAACGGTTCCGGTTTTAGGAGAATCCGACGGTCGGATCCCCCGTAATGTCCGTTTGAAATAAATGGTCGAAATTCACGAACTGCCGCGGCGCGGCGCGTTCTATTCAGGCCATTATATTATATATATAATATATATAATATATATATCGTCGATTTCTATTTAAAACGAATTATATAAATAGTTTTGAATTCGTTTCAAAAATCTATTTCAACTTCCATTTCAATTCAAAGCAAAATTGAATTCTTCTTTATAGATTCGTTTCAAAATTCATTTCTATTCAATTCAAATTTCAATTCAATTTGAATTCATTTCAATTCACTTCGAATTCGTTTTCAATTCAATTCATTTCGAAATCGTTTTCAATTCAATTCATTTCGAAATCGTTTTCAATTCAATTCATTTCGAAATCGTTTTCAATCGATATAAATATCGTTCACGTCAAAATGGCGTCAATCTAATCATCACGGCTTCACATATTTCTATTTTCAAATATTCTATTTCAAATATTTCCTATTATCAAAATATTTGTTATTATCAAAATATTCTTTATTTTCACGATTGGAATGAGGCCCAATCAATTACCATATAAAGTTAATTATATGGATTTTCATACAACACATGTATATAATAGCAACGATAAATAATCAACCATCGACCAAAGTGCACTACACCGTATAAGCATCAAATATAGATATCTAACGCTTATACAGCCTATCAATCCATCAATCGACATATTTAATCAATCAGGATGAGTGAACTTCAAATTTCATCCCAACACCCGTGTGGGGTTTCAAACAATCAAACACATATTTTATTTGTGCAGTTGGGCGATGTGTAAAATTTATCGTCCCAATCAATGTCCTTCAAATAGGTGTACATAAACAAACCGTCTGGTTTGTAAATGAATATTTTATTTTATTCACTTTCACTATATTCATATTCACGTTAAAAATTATATTTTTAACGATAAAACATTTTATTCCAACATATGAATTTCTATTATTCATTTACACAATAAAATGATATTTTTATTTTCTAACATATTTTAGAAAATTTCGACGGCATAACGGCACGATACTAGAAACGGGACAAGGCCTAGCCTTATCCCCGGTCTAGTGAAGGCCCACGCCATTCACACATCAATCAAAATCACCAATCAACCAAATTCAAATCAAATCATATAACTAAGCTATGCAACCAAACAAACAAGTCCATGGTCTGTGGACGATTGTGTCGGGTGCTACTAAGCACCGTCTGCATCCTAGTATATATATGTAAATAGAAATGAAATTGAAAGGTGAGAAATTCTCACCGATAGCTATCCAAACATCTTGACTCCACTTTGATAGAAATCTCCATCGTCATCGCATCTTCGTCACCTTCGTTGCCCGTATTCTCTACATATGTAAAAATCGAATTTTTACTTCGCTATTTCATATATAAAAAAAATCATATTTTTATTTCGAAGTTCTATATATAAAAATCATATTTTTATTTAGAAGTTCTATATATAAAAATCATATTTTTATTCCCTCTACATTATAAAGATTATATTTTTAATACTTTAAAAATATAAAAATCATATTTTTAATACTTTAAAAATATAAAAATCATATTTTTATTATTCTATATAATCAAAATCATATTTTCTCTTCGCCCTTCACCATACAAAGATTTCGCCTTTTAAAAATCTAATCTTTTATAGTTTTTTTTAAAAAAAAATCACCTCTTTTATATATTAAAAATCACGTCTTTTGCCTTTTTACATATAAAGATCTCGTCTTCTTAAACTTATAGATGCCGCCTTTTCAAAAATAATTTTATTAAGCTATATATGTTAAAGGTTATATTTTTATCAAGCTTTACAGTTTAAAAAAACCTAACCTTACAGTTTTAAAATCAATAAGTAAAATCAGTTTTAAAGCAAATAAATAAAATCAGTTTTAAAGTAAATAAATAAAATCAGTTTTAAAGTAATTAAATAATAATAAAAAATCAGGGAACTTACAGAGGGGGGGGGGAAACCGTCGAGTGGTCGGAGGGGACACGGGGTGGGGGTGGTGGCGGATGGAGGCGCCTGCAAGAGAAGGGGGAGGCGTCGATTGTGGGGCGGCTCGGGTGTGTGGTGATGGGTGCTGCCGCGAGGTGGATGGAGGGAGGGGGGGGGGAAGCGATAGACGGAGGTGCTGACACGAGGTGGCCGTCTGGGGTGGAGATCGCCTGGTCGGCGTCGAGCTGGAGCGGCGGCCCCCCTTCTTCGATCGAGCTTCTCTTTTTTTTTTATCTTCTGCAAAATGAAATCGGGGGGGGGGGGGGGGGGGGGCAGAAAGAAAAAGGGGAGGGAAACATTAATTTTTTTTTTATTTTATTAATTAATTTAATTGCATAAAGTTGACTTTTACCAACGACCTCTAAACGAGGCCCACCGCCTGTCGCCCATAGCTAATTACCCCCATTCCGAACTCAATGGAATATATATCGCAGGCGGATTCGACTGTTACATTCAGTTTTCGTTGAATTTACATTTAAATCGCTATATTGAATTTTAAACGTACATTTCAATTTACCGGGGTCACATACTAACTCTAAAAATTCCTGAAAAATATTTTCTAGCATCGTATTGACGATTCGGTCCTAACAAAACTAGTTTCGTCGAATTTTGAGACTGTTAGAAAAATGGCCAATTTCCAGTCGATTAAAAACAACTGAAACTGGTCAAACGCGTTTTCCTTTGCCACGCTCACATATTGATTCGAAAAATTATGAAATTTGGAATCTAGCAATAACTTGACATCCCGGACCCAACAAAACTGGTTTCATCGAAATCCGAGGTCGTTTGCAAAATGTCCATTTTTAAGGGCCTGAATTCCATAGCGACTATTCAGAATTTTCAACTGGACATATCTTGTAAACGACCCGCAAATCCGTGCTATCTGAGTTGACTAAAAACACCACACGTCCAATTCAAATAACACAGAAATACGACTCATTATTAGAAAGAAGTTAGAGGATGAGAAATAGAAAGAAAGAAATATTAGAATAGAAGAAAACGAAGATCACAAACTCACAGCGGAACGAATAAAATATATTATATAACATAAGCTTCGAAATACAAATCTGTTTTATACATACATACATACCATCATCAGAGTACACATAACATTTGATTCAGCGGAAGTAACTCTAAATAACTAACATTGAAGCCTCCAGCTTCAAGCTCCTCCAAGTGTATCTGTAAAAGCCTGAAACACTTGACTGCCCGTACAAATTTGGGCACCCAAGAGTTTAGGGAAAACAAAACAAAATAAACTCTGGGTCAGTCATGGGACTGGTGTGAGTAAACTCCAACCATTTGTTTAACTTTAAATCCTTTCAAAAGGAAAGATAATAGTAAGACCAACCCACACATAAACATGGACGGTTTTTACCTTACTATAACCCAAAATACTTTGATATGAAAATCCAGTGATATTATAATAATGTCTACATCAAATAAATAACCAAATAGCAGAACGCTTGCATCTCACGCTCCACATATATAGTATATAATCAAAAACCGCATGGCGCTTATTGGAGATTGGATTTCCAACATGACAAGGTATGGGACCACCTTCCGACTGTGTATCTCTAGAGAGGAATACACTGGGTTCAACAAGAACATCTTGTAACCCGGCCCACACATGACCGACCACTCATTTCGCTTGAGTGTATCGAATGTACATCACCAACGGTTGGACTCAAACCACCGTTTCCCGAATGGGCAGAATCGATAGATTTAGAAACAAAAGGAATTTCTCTAGATAGGTGATTATACACCCTAATGGGTGCGACCCACATAGCCATGCTGCCTGCCCGATTTTTGTCCTTTCCCGGTTGTTGAGGCCTGAGGCTACGCATACTTACCATTCCTTGATAACACAATTCACTTTGAATGCCACATCGTCAGATCCGTTAATCACTAGTTGAGTTTGCACAAATATTCTGGATATTATGCTAAGGGATAAATCCGTTGCAACCATATATATTCATACAGACCAACCCATTTGATCACTGGAAATACTCTGTCAGACATTCGTCCATTTACGTTCGTTCTGGGATTGAACGAAACCGAAGGCACTATTTCTATAAATAGAAAAGCCCTTGCACTTCACTCCGTCTTCAATATATTCAGCATCTTGGTTCGCAACGCTTATGCCGATACGGAGTGGTTCTTCGGATAATAATCCAACCGGTCTCTCCATATTGACAACGATGGTCAAAACTTCGATAGTCTGTGATTTAACTATCGAATAAAAACAAGTGTTCAATCAACATATCAACCAAATCACTGGGCTCTTTAATTAATATTTCATTAATTAAATCTCTTCTCTATTTTCTCTATCAATATTTGTTAACCAAATATTTCAATAACCATATTGGCTCTTATGCCATTTGGAAAACGTTTCCAAATATTAACTTCTTTTATTTTCTATATATTAGAAAATATCTCTATTTGCAATTGAAAACACTTTCAATCATTTATCTCTATCCCCTTTTGTTTACAACATTCGATTTTTATATGCACTTTACTATCGAATTCAATACGTCGATACAATGATTTCAAGTTATCAAAATATCTTAAAAATATTCTAACTCCTTAAATTTCCGGAAAATTTCGCCATAACCTCCCCTGTATCGGGAGCATCGGGAAATTGCAAATAGCATCCCGGTATCTTCCTCAATCAAAAAGAAAAAGGAAAAGCCAAGCGGCTTGCCGATACGGCGCATAAAACCCATATATGAATTAAACATGTACCTTTTTGTCGAGCATTACATTTATAAACTTCATATACCTCATCCCATACCTGTCTAACACCTGTTCACCTGTTTCAATTCATTTCAATACCGTCTAATCGTTTGAATTCAGTTTCGCCCATTTATTCTTTAAATCGGCCATTTTGCCTATTTTACTCCTTTGTTTGAACATAGCATTTTCAAACAAATATTTAACTCGTTCATAACCAAATTGAATTTCAATTTCATTTCAAGTTTCCTTTTTGATTTCGAATATAAATTTCCAAATCGAATTCACTTATTTAAGGCCCAATGTCAATTCAACCTCTCCTTTACGAATTACTATTCGAATTAGTTAATTCTATTCAAAGTAAAAATCTGATTTCTGTTTCAAAAATCAATTTCCTTACTCCACCTGAGTTCACATATATTTTATAACTCAAATCTGAAATTTTCTAAATAGAAACTCGGATTTTGTTTCTTTAAAATCCTTTTATAACCGAAATAAACCGTTATGGTTTTTAAATAGTTCTGGCGCTGTTTTTCTGAAAATTTGATTTTGACATAACTCAAAATCTATACGACGAAATTCATATTTTTCTCTTTCATTAGAAAACTATTATCAAACCGGTCCTGACGTTTCTTGTTTCAAAGAATTCCGACTTCAATCGAGTTCTATATATTCAATTGAAGTTCGAATCGCTATTTTACGAACTGCAGCGCTGCGGCGAGTTCGTTTTAATTATATTTATATATAAACAAAACTTTTAAACTTCTAAACTTTTTTAAATGAATTCAACTCCATTTAACTCTGCTTGATTCAAATTCAAATCTCCCTTTTATTTGAATTCTAAATTCAAATTCCAATTCCTTTTCTATTTGATATTCAAATCCCATTTGAAATCCTTTATTCGAATTTCATTTCAAATCATTTATTCGAATTCTATTTCAAATCCTTTATTTAATTTTCACTTTAATTCAATTCCTTTTTGAATTTCTACATTTGAAATTCATACTTGAAATCCCATTTCAAATTCATACTTGAAATTCATACTTGAATTCAAATATCCAAACACCATTTAAATTTCTATTTGAAATTCTAAATGTTTCAGATTCCATTTCTCTTATTTGAAATTCCCAAAATTTCAAATTACATTCTTCTTTTATTTGAAATTCCATTTTTGAATTTCCTTTATTCCAATCCCATTTGAATTCTAATATTCAAACTTATTTTCAACGCCATTTGAATTTCTTCACTCAAAGCCATTTGAATTCCCTTGAATTCAAATTCCATTTCAAAATCATTTGGATTTCCTATTTTTGAAATCCTATTTCAATCCTACTTTGACATCCTACTTTCAAAGTTTATTTCAAATTCTATTTTGAAATCTCATATTCAAATTTCTACTTGAATTTCTGTATTAAATTCCATGTTCAAATTCAATACTCGAATTTCTATTTCAAATCTCAATTCAAAATTCAAATCTCTATTCACATTTCACATTTGAATTCTTCTTTGAAATACTATATTTCAAATTCTATTTTGAAATTCTACATTGAAATCTCTATTCAAATTTCTTTATTCGAATTCCTTTGAATTCAAATTTTATTTTAATTCCTTGAATTCAAATCCTACTTTTCCATTCTAATTTCATCTATTCAAGTTCTATTTGAACTTCTATTTGAATTTCTAATGTTCAATCTCTTCTTAAAATTCAAATATTTAAACCCCTTTTTAGAATTCAAATGTTATACTCTATTTCATTTGAGTTATATATTTAAAAATTTCACTTTACATCTTATTTGAAATTCCATTTCAAATCCCAATTTCACGCTTGCATTTCTATTTTTGAATTATCAAATAATAATTCTTTTTATTTCATTTATAACTTCGTTATAAAAGAACTATTTATAAACTTCATTTATAAAGAAAACTACTTGTTTAAAAAAACAAGTTTATATTTTATTTCCATTTAAAATTCAAATTCTATTTAAAATAGAATTTTCTCTTTTTAAATCTCCAATATCCTTTTAATTGGCCCAGTGATATTTAAACACACAAAGCAACGAATTATTTATTTTTCTAACACGTCATATATAACAATATATATATGCAAACAAATAAACAAACAGATAATATATTTTTGAGGAATCCAGTTGGATTCCTCCAACCTGCTTTCCTGCATCCACAGATGTTAGCACATAAATAATACCCATTCTGCTTCGTGGCAGAATATCGCGGTATAGAAGGTCATCCACTAATCATAGCGTGGGGCGTATAGGGTAATCATCCGCTATGAAACTGCGGGCATCCGCTAATGAGACTGCGGGAATTCAACCAATCAATCAACCCAATATATATATATATAATAGCCTAAATAACTAATATATATAAAACAACCATAAAACATTCACACAAGCAACAGACAATTATTTTTAACGAAATAAAAATAATTCTAAAGGTGAGTGAGTTTTACTCACCGGAGTTTGCAGTTGTCGAATATCCTGTTTATTTCCAAATCATCGACTATGAATCTTCTCGAATGAATTCGCACCTACGATAATTTGATTTAAATTTTCTGATTAATATTTATTTAAATTAACTATTTAAATAAATTACTTTCCTATATTTTTCTTCTTCTTTTAGAGGTTATTAATTGAAACCTTACTTAACAAATAAAATTAAACTAACCTACGTATCTTTAAACACATATATATATATCTATATGTTAGGTTTTTCTCTAACAAATAAATAACACATTTTAATTGTTATTTTCTTCCATTTTTATTTATGATCTTTGACATAAATCAAACTGATTTCATAAAAGAAACATAACTAAACTAATATCTAAATAGATTCACTTTAAATAGATTACCAATTGTATAAATTAATTTCCTGTATTATTTAAAATAAAAATTACCTTAATCCCTTTTGAATAGGGTCTTGGCTCTACAGCCAAATCAAATTCGAATTCCACTCAGTCGCCTGAACGAGGTCAACTCTGAACTTCTCAACGTTGGCAGCACTCCTCCAGCATCCATCAGGCCTCACGCTCCCCTGCCAACGTCGTGCTTAGCCCAGAACCCCACTCGCCTATCATTTGCCTCAAAATCGAACTCCGACTTTCGATTTTTGAACACGACAGTCCCCTCATTCACGATCTGCGTTAGATGATTTCCCCAAAACAGTATTGCGGTCCTCAAATGCCCATCTGACTGATCGAACTCTCATTCACTGCCTCCGTTTGATTTGAGATCCATGCTCGAACCCATTTCTAACCCTTCTTGCTTGAGCGTGATTTTCGAACGTCGACTCCCTTCTCTGGAATACAAGCGCATCGAACTATGGTCGAATTTCAAGACCTCGCGATGATTAAAAAGGGAGTGCGATACTCGATTTCGATTTGAAACTGTTTAGGAACTTATAGCAAAGGGAGCGGCTTCGAATTCGATCTATAACTCTCGGTTTTGATTTGAGATGGGAAGGAGAACGAAAGCAGAAATCTTGGATTTTCTGAAGTGATGAATTGTGAGGGGTGCGGTGGCTTTTATAGCTGAAGAGAGTAGACAGGGAATACACATCCATTAAAACACTGTCTTCTTGTCTTCCTAGATATCGAAAGCAGGAGACACAAATTTGTGCTCAAGAAAAACAGTAGGTCTGCTTGTAGGAGGAGAGGTCGGCTTGGGCACATGTTTAGGGCGGCACTTCTGAAATGAAAAGACTTTAGTACTAATGCCCCTTTCTATTTGATTTTATTTTAAATAACGAAAATATCTTGGGGTCCCTCAATTCGAAGTCATGAACCACCATTTTTACACAACGATGAGTGTATCCATATTATTGTTCAAATTTAATATAAAATTTATTTTGATCTACTGAATTGATTAAATTCAGTTATAACTTAGAATTCGATTATTTATTGTTTTTCGTATTACGTTACCCGATATATTCGATATTAATTCGTATATCAATTATTAAATCGATAATCCAATAAAATACCATTTATATTATAAATTCAATACTTAAAACCATACTAAATATTTAAAATAAACTGTTCAAAAATCTGGGTCGTTACATTCTTCCCCCCTTAAAATAATTTCGTCCTCGAAATTGCTAAGTTAGGAAAAAGGGTACAAATCCATTTCTTTCTCACATCTCACTTATGTTGAAACTTAACTTTCTCATATTTCAACAAATTAACTCCAACCAAAACTTTTGGTTTTCACACATTAAATTCGAATGATCTATGATCGGTCCATTTATATACAATCTATATTCCAATAAACCTATTTAAATTGATTCAAATCAATTCATTCACTTCGACCCATTTAACTTGTTTAAGTTAAATTTAAATTCCAGAATTTAAATCCCTGGGTTTTTCTTTCCAAATTCTTCTGAAATCACACAAAAATATACATATATTTATTTTCATCTCAAATTCAAAACATTTGAATATTCAAACCAATTTGTTTTCCTTCAAACAAATTTCCATCAAAACTTTTCTCTAAGGTAGCAATTCATCACTTAGAAACTCGGAAATGAACACTGATGATGTTGCAATCATCATCAGAATAATTTCCCAGCCACTGAAATGAGTTCAGTGCCTTATCATTTCAAAATCCATCTAAAATGATTTTCTTTTAAATCCTTTTAAAACAAATCTATATTATTTTAATATACTTTGAAAAATATTTTTCAACTTCCCAGGATTTTGAATTCTTAATTCTGGTTTGAATTTAATTCTAATTCATCTCATTTGTATATATTTAATTCATATACAAATTCTATTTGGTTATAAATAACCATTCTAAATTTATAATCTCATTTGATTATAAAGTCAACATCCAACACATCCATATAATAATAATTCTAGAAAATTATTCTTTCTATATCAAAAATAGAAATTTTGGGTAAAATTATTTCATCTACCCACTTAAAAACAATATCATGTCGTATTTTCTGTTCAAGTGTTTAGAAACTCCTATCGACGTCGTGGCGTCCCACGATTCGACCAGAATTCATAAATTACCCAACAGACTAGCCAACACAATATAAAACAAATTTTTAATATCAACTAACAAATACGCTCTCTCGTATCTATACACTCAACTCATTCTAGGGCACTGCTGACCCTATCTCTAATGAGCACAAACCACACAAGCCTAGGTGTTCGCTCAACCTAAGCTCTGATACCAACTGTAAACGACCCGCAAATCCGTGCTATCTGAGTTGACTAAAAACACCACACGTCCAATTCAAATAACACAGAAATACGACTCATTATTAGAAAGAAGTTAGAGGATGAGAAATAGAAAGAAAGAAATATTAGAATAGAAGAAAACGAAGATCACAAACTCACAGCGGAACGAATAAAATATATTATATAACATAAGCTTCGAAATACAAATCTGTTTTATACATACATACATACCATCATCAGAGTACACATAACATTTGATTCAGCGGAAGTAACTCTAAATAACTAACATTGAAGCCTCCAGCTTCAAGCTCCTCCAAGTGTATCTGTAAAAGCCTGAAACACTTGACTGCCCGTACAAATTTGGGCACCCAAGAGTTTAGGGAAAACAAAACAAAATAAACTCTGGGTCAGTCATGGGACTGGTGTGAGTAAACTCCAACCATTTGTTTAACTTTAAATCCTTTCAAAAGGAAAGATAATAGTAAGACCAACCCACACATAAACATGGACGGTTTTTACCTTACTATAACCCAAAATACTTTGATATGAAAATCCAGTGATATTATAATAATGTCTACATCAAATAAATAACCAAATAGCAGAACGCTTGCATCTCACGCTCCACATATATAGTATATAATCAAAAACCGCATGGCGCTTATTGGAGATTGGATTTCCAACATGACAAGGTATGGGACCACCTTCCGACTGTGTATCTCTAGAGAGGAATACACTGGGTTCAACAAGAACATCTTGTAACCCGGCCCACACATGACCGACCACTCATTTCGCTTGAGTGTATCGAATGTACATCACCAACGGTTGGACTCAAACCACCGTTTCCCGAATGGGCAGAATCGATAGATTTAGAAACAAAAGGAATTTCTCTAGATAGGTGATTATACACCCTAATGGGTGCGACCCACATAGCCATGCTGCCTGCCCGATTTTTGTCCTTTCCCGGTTGTTGAGGCCTGAGGCTACGCATACTTACCATTCCTTGATAACACAATTCACTTTGAATGCCACATCGTCAGATCCGTTAATCACTAGTTGAGTTTGCACAAATATTCTGGATATTATGCTAAGGGATAAATCCGTTGCAACCATATATATTCATACAGACCAACCCATTTGATCACTGGAAATACTCTGTCAGACATTCGTCCATTTACGTTCGTTCTGGGATTGAACGAAACCGAAGGCACTATTTCTATAAATAGAAAAGCCCTTGCACTTCACTCCGTCTTCAATATATTCAGCATCTTGGTTCGCAACGCTTATGCCGATACGGAGTGGTTCTTCGGATAATAATCCAACCGGTCTCTCCATATTGACAACGATGGTCAAAACTTCGATAGTCTGTGATTTAACTATCGAATAAAAACAAGTGTTCAATCAACATATCAACCAAATCACTGGGCTCTTTAATTAATATTTCATTAATTAAATCTCTTCTCTATTTTCTCTATCAATATTTGTTAACCAAATATTTCAATAACCATATTGGCTCTTATGCCATTTGGAAAACGTTTCCAAATATTAACTTCTTTTATTTTCTATATATTAGAAAATATCTCTATTTGCAATTGAAAACACTTTCAATCATTTATCTCTATCCCCTTTTGTTTACAACATTCGATTTTTATATGCACTTTACTATCGAATTCAATACGTCGATACAATGATTTCAAGTTATCAAAATATCTTAAAAATATTCTAACTCCTTAAATTTCCGGAAAATTTCGCCATAACCTCCCCTGTATCGGGAGCATCGGGAAATTGCAAATAGCATCCCGGTATCTTCCTCAATCAAAAAGAAAAAGGAAAAGCCAAGCGGCTTGCCGATACGGCGCATAAAACCCATATATGAATTAAACATGTACCTTTTTGTCGAGCATTACATTTATAAACTTCATATACCTCATCCCATACCTGTCTAACACCTGTTCACCTGTTTCAATTCATTTCAATACCGTCTAATCGTTTGAATTCAGTTTCGCCCATTTATTCTTTAAATCGGCCATTTTGCCTATTTTACTCCTTTGTTTGAACATAGCATTTTCAAACAAATATTTAACTCGTTCATAACCAAATTGAATTTCAATTTCATTTCAAGTTTCCTTTTTGATTTCGAATATAAATTTCCAAATCGAATTCACTTATTTAAGGCCCAATGTCAATTCAACCTCTCCTTTACGAATTACTATTCGAATTAGTTAATTCTATTCAAAGTAAAAATCTGATTTCTGTTTCAAAAATCAATTTCCTTACTCCACCTGAGTTCACATATATTTTATAACTCAAATCTGAAATTTTCTAAATAGAAACTCGGATTTTGTTTCTTTAAAATCCTTTTATAACCGAAATAAACCGTTATGGTTTTTAAATAGTTCTGGCGCTGTTTTTCTGAAAATTTGATTTTGACATAACTCAAAATCTATACGACGAAATTCATATTTTTCTCTTTCATTAGAAAACTATTATCAAACCGGTCCTGACGTTTCTTGTTTCAAAGAATTCCGACTTCAATCGAGTTCTATATATTCAATTGAAGTTCGAATCGCTATTTTACGAACTGCAGCGCTGCGGCGAGTTCGTTTTAATTATATTTATATATAAACAAAACTTTTAAACTTCTAAACTTTTTTAAATGAATTCAACTCCATTTAACTCTGCTTGATTCAAATTCAAATCTCCCTTTTATTTGAATTCTAAATTCAAATTCCAATTCCTTTTCTATTTGATATTCAAATCCCATTTGAAATCCTTTATTCGAATTTCATTTCAAATCATTTATTCGAATTCTATTTCAAATCCTTTATTTAATTTTCACTTTAATTCAATTCCTTTTTGAATTTCTACATTTGAAATTCATACTTGAAATCCCATTTCAAATTCATACTTGAAATTCATACTTGAATTCAAATATCCAAACACCATTTAAATTTCTATTTGAAATTCTAAATGTTTCAGATTCCATTTCTCTTATTTGAAATTCCCAAAATTTCAAATTACATTCTTCTTTTATTTGAAATTCCATTTTTGAATTTCCTTTATTCCAATCCCATTTGAATTCTAATATTCAAACTTATTTTCAACGCCATTTGAATTTCTTCACTCAAAGCCATTTGAATTCCCTTGAATTCAAATTCCATTTCAAAATCATTTGGATTTCCTATTTTTGAAATCCTATTTCAATCCTACTTTGACATCCTACTTTCAAAGTTTATTTCAAATTCTATTTTGAAATCTCATATTCAAATTTCTACTTGAATTTCTGTATTAAATTCCATGTTCAAATTCAATACTCGAATTTCTATTTCAAATCTCAATTCAAAATTCAAATCTCTATTCACATTTCACATTTGAATTCTTCTTTGAAATACTATATTTCAAATTCTATTTTGAAATTCTACATTGAAATCTCTATTCAAATTTCTTTATTCGAATTCCTTTGAATTCAAATTTTATTTTAATTCCTTGAATTCAAATCCTACTTTTCCATTCTAATTTCATCTATTCAAGTTCTATTTGAACTTCTATTTGAATTTCTAATGTTCAATCTCTTCTTAAAATTCAAATATTTAAACCCCTTTTTAGAATTCAAATGTTATACTCTATTTCATTTGAGTTATATATTTAAAAATTTCACTTTACATCTTATTTGAAATTCCATTTCAAATCCCAATTTCACGCTTGCATTTCTATTTTTGAATTATCAAATAATAATTCTTTTTATTTCATTTATAACTTCGTTATAAAAGAACTATTTATAAACTTCATTTATAAAGAAAACTACTTGTTTAAAAAAACAAGTTTATATTTTATTTCCATTTAAAATTCAAATTCTATTTAAAATAGAATTTTCTCTTTTTAAATCTCCAATATCCTTTTAATTGGCCCAGTGATATTTAAACACACAAAGCAACGAATTATTTATTTTTCTAACACGTCATATATAACAATATATATATGCAAACAAATAAACAAACAGATAATATATTTTTGAGGAATCCAGTTGGATTCCTCCAACCTGCTTTCCTGCATCCACAGATGTTAGCACATAAATAATACCCATTCTGCTTCGTGGCAGAATATCGCGGTATAGAAGGTCATCCACTAATCATAGCGTGGGGCGTATAGGGTAATCATCCGCTATGAAACTGCGGGCATCCGCTAATGAGACTGCGGGAATTCAACCAATCAATCAACCCAATATATATATATATAATAGCCTAAATAACTAATATATATAAAACAACCATAAAACATTCACACAAGCAACAGACAATTATTTTTAACGAAATAAAAATAATTCTAAAGGTGAGTGAGTTTTACTCACCGGAGTTTGCAGTTGTCGAATATCCTGTTTATTTCCAAATCATCGACTATGAATCTTCTCGAATGAATTCGCACCTACGATAATTTGATTTAAATTTTCTGATTAATATTTATTTAAATTAACTATTTAAATAAATTACTTTCCTATATTTTTCTTCTTCTTTTAGAGGTTATTAATTGAAACCTTACTTAACAAATAAAATTAAACTAACCTACGTATCTTTAAACACATATATATATATCTATATGTTAGGTTTTTCTCTAACAAATAAATAACACATTTTAATTGTTATTTTCTTCCATTTTTATTTATGATCTTTGACATAAATCAAACTGATTTCATAAAAGAAACATAACTAAACTAATATCTAAATAGATTCACTTTAAATAGATTACCAATTGTATAAATTAATTTCCTGTATTATTTAAAATAAAAATTACCTTAATCCCTTTTGAATAGGGTCTTGGCTCTACAGCCAAATCAAATTCGAATTCCACTCAGTCGCCTGAACGAGGTCAACTCTGAACTTCTCAACGTTGGCAGCACTCCTCCAGCATCCATCAGGCCTCACGCTCCCCTGCCAACGTCGTGCTTAGCCCAGAACCCCACTCGCCTATCATTTGCCTCAAAATCGAACTCCGACTTTCGATTTTTAACACGACAGTCCCCTCATTCACGATCTGCGTTAGATGATTTCCCCAAAACAGTATTGCGGTCCTCAAATGCCCATCTGACTGATCGAACTCTCATTCACTGCCTCCGTTTGATTTGAGATCCATGCTCGAACCCATTTCTAACCCTTCTTGCTTGAGCGTGATTTTCGAACGTCGACTCCCTTCTCTGGAATACAAGCGCATCGAACTATGGTCGAATTTCAAGACCTCGCGATGATTAAAAAGGGAGTGCGATACTCGATTTCGATTTGAAACTGTTTAGGAACTTATAGCAAAGGGAGCGGCTTCGAATTCGATCTATAACTCTCGGTTTTGATTTGAGATGGGAAGGAGAACGAAAGCAGAAATCTTGGATTTTCTGAAGTGATGAATTGTGAGGGGTGCGGTGGCTTTTATAGCTGAAGAGAGTAGACAGGGAATACACATCCATTAAAACACTGTCTTCTTGTCTTCCTAGATATCGAAAGCAGGAGACACAAATTTGTGCTCAAGAAAAACAGTAGGTCTGCTTGTAGGAGGAGAGGTCGGCTTGGGCACATGTTTAGGGCGGCACTTCTGAAATGAAAAGACTTTAGTACTAATGCCCCTTTCTATTTGATTTTATTTTAAATAACGAAAATATCTTGGGGTCCCTCAATTCGAAGTCATGAACCACCATTTTTACACAACGATGAGTGTATCCATATTATTGTTCAAATTTAATATAAAATTTATTTTGATCTACTGAATTGATTAAATTCAGTTATAACTTAGAATTCGATTATTTATTGTTTTTCGTATTACGTTACCCGATATATTCGATATTAATTCGTATATCAATTATTAAATCGATAATCCAATAAAATACCATTTATATTATAAATTCAATACTTAAAACCATACTAAATATTTAAAATAAACTGTTCAAAAATCTGGGTCGTTACATATCTTTTGATTCCCGCTACGAACTTTTGATTTTTCGGATTCGTTGGAAAGATATTCACTATTAGATTCCATTATTTTTGGTTTCACCAAAATCCGGATTGTTTTGCACCCGGTACATTCAATTGAAGTTTGAAATCGAATTATCGAACTACCGCGCCATTTTCAATTCTATTTATAATTATATATAAATATTTATATTCTAACGACGACGCGTATAATATATACGTTCGAATTATATTCAAAATAAATTTCTCGTCGATTTTATTTAAAATAATCTATTTTAAATATTCAAAATTCGCTAAAATTGCCAAAATAAAAATTTTAAACTGGCCCAGATTTTCGGGTTATTACAGATATTTAATTCAGTTTAGAATTGAATTTGAATAACGAATATATTATATAAACGACAGTTTGAACGTAGAATTTTAATATAATTAAAATTGAGCTCGAAACGGCGCTGTAGTTCGTAAATTGGCGATTTGAACTTCAACTGAATGTACAGGATTCGTTTTAAGCCGGATTTCTGTGAAACAAGGAACGTGTGGAGCTGCTGGAGTATATCTTTCTGGTGGAAGAGAAAAGTTGGAATTTCATTGTGTAGATTTTGAGATATGTCTAAATCAAATTTCAGAATAGTCGCTATAGAATCTTTTATCGGCCATAACGGTTATTTCAAAATAACTAGATATCGGGTGTGAAATAAGACAAGGTTCTTTTGGGAAATAGCGATAATTTAATTTTTAGAATTTTACTGTAATTTTTAATTAATTAAATAGACAACTTTTTATTTGAAGTATTTCGCACCCTGAAACCAACATTTTGAGCTTTCAAAATATGAGTCCATCTACAGATATTATTATATTTATGGAGTCGGGACACCTCGCTCGTCATGATGGTGTGTTTATTTCTGTCTGTAGCAATCAGACATAAATATAATCTTATGTTACTAAAAGTTAAAACAAAGTATATGGTTCCTTAATGCTCCACGCCCTTCTCTTTCTATCCACAAAATTCTTTGTGTCGTTTGCTAGACCACGTCTTATAATAAAGAAAACTATAAATACAATATCCCTTAACCTAATTCTAACTTTCTCTGTTCAACCTAAAACAATTCGGCCGCCACTAAAATTTCTTCAGCTCAAACAAAACATGAGCAAATCCGATTCCTAAACGAGATCAAAGGAATTAAAGATCAAACCAAACTCCCACCTCAGCCCAGTTTTTCCGCTACTAGATCATAGGATTTCGAAACCCAGTTTCAGCTACAAATGTCGATCAACAGTTGCTGGGTGAACGCAAGATGTGGTAGGGTTGAACTGAGATCAACGTGGTGAGGCGGCGTTTGTTGAGGCGGAGGTTCGAACACCGAGATGACGGTGGTAAAGTGATGAAGGTGGAAACGGACGTGAGGTTAGGAGGAGTTCATTGTGCCGTGCAAGAAGAAGATGAACGGAATGGCGTGGCGAGTCTGTTGGATCTAGGCGTATTCATGAGGGATCAGGAAGCATGGGTGCAAGCATTTCGAAGTGGCCATGATGGGTTCAAGATGAAAGCGTTGAAAGTAGTGATGGGGAGGAGTGTAACATGAGGGACCGCAAGAGGCTCGGCCATGGCATCAGGGACGCAGTTTTATATAGCTGAAGCATATACATCGGCAAATGGAGAAAAAAACATGAGTTGCGGTTTTCATTTTTAGCTTCGGGAAGATGTACGTGGCGGGTGAGCTTGGAGAAAAATGAAGCAACTGTAGTTTTGGAAATGTCGAGGAAGCTTCGGCAGTGTGAAGAATGGAGGAGCAGGTAGTAGTCTATTGAACAAGTGGAAGAAGACCCTTTAGATAGTTGGGTAGGAATTTCGAATGGGTATTGGGCCGTAAAAATATAGTGTGAGCCCAAAAAGAAGAAAGGAAAGAAAGAATGTGAAGTATGGAATTTCAAATACACGAAAAGCTTTGCGGGTGGTAAATTATAAAACAAGGGACGTGTGAGTAGCAGGGATGCTAACGTAGCAGATGCATTAAATAGTTGGCAAAGATTGAAGATGCGTCTAGGCAGAAAGAAATGAATGGTAAAGCCATATTAAATTAATTTTAGTAGAAATAAAATAAAATATCGTACTAACTTGTAAAATAAATATCTCGTTCCTAATGTATCAGAATTTCGAACGGTCAGTCACGTTTGGATCGTATGGACGGGAGCTACACCATGAAACTGACGGAGAGTGAGTCGAAGCTCATTACAATTTATAGCAAAATAAGTTGACCGTCTGAATCAAAGATAGTTATCGTTATTTAACGATAACAGTCCAATGTGAGTAAATCTCACTAATTCTGAACAGTTTATAATTTCATGTTATATTTTTAGAACTGTTAGATATTGGCTGATTGACTGTATGTTGACTGTTTGATTGAACTGCTAGTCAGTTAGTTGAATTTCTATATTGATTCTGTTTAACAGAATATATCATATGGAACTGAAAGTGATGTTATCTATATTGTTTAACATCTGTGATGCAGGGAAACAGGTTGGAGGAATCCAACTGGATTCCTCAACATTTATTTTACTGTGATTCATATATTGTGATATATGATGTGATATATAATCGGTTGTCGATTATATGTGTTTGGACGATTTTGATCATCGTGATTTGATATGTTGAATACCATAACATACCGAATGTTGATAAAGGAAGAATTTCAAAGTGTATTTTGAAAATGAATTATTTATATAAAATCGATGGATTTTATATAGAAAAGGAAAAGGATTTTTGTAAAAGAAATATTTTTAAAATCAAAGGATAATTTAGAATAAAAGGAAATCATTTGTAAAGTGAAGAACCGTTACTAAAAGTAAATCTTTATAAATGAATAGTTTATTCGAAAAGGAGTTAATCGAATTATTTATTCGAATAGAATACAGGAAGTTATCGAATAAAGTAAAAGGAGTTAATCGATGTTAGTTTAATCGATTTGAGTTAAGTAAAAGGAGTTAATCGATGTTAGTTTAATCGATTAGAGTTAAGTAAAAGGAGCTAATCTTTGTTAGTTAAATCGAATTAGAGTTAAAGTAAAAGGAGCTAATCGATGTTAGTTTAATCGATTAGAGTTAAGTAAAAGGAGTTAATCGATGTTAGTTTAATCGATTAGAGTTAAAGCAAATGAGTTAATCGAATATAGTTTATTAGAATAGAAAGTAAAATGAGTTAATCGAATATAGTTTATTCGAATAGAAAGTAAAAGGAGTTAATCGAATATAGTTTATTCGAATAGAAAGTAAAATGAGTTAATCGAATATAGTTTATTCGAATAGAAAGTAAAATGAGTTAAATCGAATATAGTTTATTCGAATAGAAAGTAAAATGAGTTAATCGAATATAGTTTATTCGAAGAAAGTAAAAGGAGTTATCGTATATAGTTTATTCGAAAGGAGTTAAGTGAAATGAGTAAATCAATAGCGTTAGTCAAATAGAGTTATTTGATAAGGGTTAATCGAATAGAGTTAAGTGAAAAGAGTCAAATCGAATATAGCTATTTGAAGGAGGGTTAAGTAAGGAAGTTAGTAAAAGGAATATAAAGTGAGCTTTGCCTATTCCAAAGTTAGAAATGTTGTTCAGTTAAGGTCTGAGAGGTAGTTCTACCCCAACTTGATTGGCTTCGTTTTTAACTAAGGAATAGTTAAGGTTCGGCAGTAAAGGAAATGGTTTGAGTTGGCATAGCGATGTTTGTTTAAACATCTGTCTAAGTCCAATGAAGAAGCTTTGGAAATGTTTTCCAAATAAGAAACCAGAAATGTTTTCTAATAAAGAAAACAAGAAATGGAAATGTTTTCCATTGTTAATAACGTATATTTTCCAAATTTAGAAAATAAGAAATATTGAATATAGGGAAACAGGAGATAAGTAAATTAATGAAATAAAGAGATAAATGTTGAATGATGTTTGATCGATATAAATTTCCATTTGGAAATAATATCGTTGTTTGTACACCTGTTTTTCTTCGATAGTTAAATCACAGATTATCGAAGTTTTGACCATTTTAACGTTGTTAATATGGAGAGACCAGTTGGATTATTATCCAAAGAACCACTCTGTATTGGCATAAGCGTTGCGAATAATATATGCCAAAGGAAAGTGAAGACGGAGTTATGCAAGGGCTATCCTGTTTTCAGAATAGTGCTTTCGGTTCATCCTGTTCCTGGATGACTTGTACGGACGGATGTCTGACAGAGTATTTCCAGACGATCACGTATGTTGATTTCTCCAACCGTACCAAGAGTGGAAGCGGAGAAGGAAACTTCTTTTAGCTAACACGTAATGTGTGGTTGAGGACGTCAATCGGTGATTTGATTGATTTGACGATGTGGCATCCAAAGTGAATCTGAGGTGATGATAAAGCGTAGCTTCTAGCCTCTCATCCGGTAAATGACAGAAATCGGGCAGGCAGCATGGCTAAGTCGGTCGCACCGAAGTAGGGTGTATAATCACCTGATCTAGAGTTTCATTTACTTCTAAAAATCTATTGTTGATGCTGTCCCATTCGGGAAACGGTTGCTGATCCCAACCATTGGTGATATACATTCGATACACTCAAGCAAATGAGTGTTCGGTCATGTGTGGCCGGGTTGCAAGATGTTCTTGTTGAACCCAGTGTATTCCTCTCTAGAGGTACACAAGCGAAAGGTGGTTCCATACCTTGTCATAGTTGGAAATCCATTACCCAATACGTGCTTGCGGTTTTGATTGTATACTATATATGTAGAACGTGAGATGAAAGCGTTTCTGCTAGATGATTATATATATACTGTGGTTGATAGACATTATTATAATATCAAAAGGTTTTGATATAAAGATAATTTGGATTCTCATAAGGGAAAAACCCGTTCCGTTATACGGCGTGGTCTTATGAGACATCGTTTACTTGTTCAACTGTTTTAAACTGATTTACTCATACCAGTCCCATGACTGACCCAGAGTTTATTTTGTTTTGTCTTCCCTAAACTCTTGGGTGCCTAAATTTGTACGGGCAGTCAAGTAGTCGGGATTTTACAGATACACTTGAAGAGTTGGAGCAGGAGGCTTCAGGATCATGTAGCTATAGTTATTTCCGCTGTGTTGTAAGTGATGTACTATGATAATGTTATTGTATACATATAAATCTTTTATTTCAAAGATATGTTATCTATTATATGTTATTCGTTCCGCTGTGAGATTCGTGTTACTCTGATGTTGAGTTCTTCTTCTTCTTCTTCTTCTTCTTCTTCTATTCTATTAGTTCTACCTTATCTTTCCTCACCCTCTAATTTCTTTCACTAATTACCAGGATTTTTCGATGTTTTGGTTATCGACATCGAGTTTATGTCGATAACCAAAGTCGCTAAAAATCCGGGTCATTACAACCAGTTCTTAAAATAAGTAAATCATTTAAACATCACAATGATTTTTACAAAAATGAAGTCATTGTAAGACTCAGTTCCCATCACACAATGCAACGCAAACCGAAGGATAGAGTTTTACCTTATAATGGCCTAAACATGCTTGATACGAATAAAACAAAAGCATTTAATATTATTACTAGTGTTTATATGTTTCAAAAACAATTTCAATCATAAGTATCAATCATAAACGACATAAATGCCCCATACCACTATGTCGCCATATAAATGTTTACAATCAAAACCGCACGATGTCGTATTTGGAAATTGGATTTCCGTCATGAACCAAGGCAAGGGATCGTCCCTACCGCTTCGAGACAATCTAGCCTATGTCTCTGGCAAGTACTCTGTCAAGCCGTTGGATCGTCAGGGCCGGTCCACACGGAGTGGATTAAAATGCCTGAACACCATGTTTCCCCGCCATATGGGGCGTAAACTGGTCATATCCCGACCAAACCATCGGCTCCGCAGAGACCGAAATAACCTAGGCGCCTCGCTATCCATCATCCACATAAGTAAAATGCCCAGGCGTGTAAAACCCAAAACACCACTCCTAGCTAGAAGGAAACGCATGTCCTCCCTGATGTCCTCACCCGTTTCTGGCTCATACCGGGGTGTGAGGCTCGCGTATCAATGCTAAACACAAAGCTAGCTATTTATAGCCATGCTTTGATCATCAACTACAAGGTCTTGCTTTTCAACAAAAGCCTTGATCACAGCATCTCTGCATGCCACGTTGTCAAGTTACAACGTCAGACACACATCCATTTACAAGTCCGTTCGTGGTCTAAACGAAACCGAAGGCACCTTATTCCTCGTCCCATATGTCCAATAAAGGAGAGAGGCCCTCGCCCATCCGAACGATCAACAAGTACGTCCAGACAACCACCACTGTAACCCCTTCAGGGCAGCAACTCCCATCAAAGGTATCAGTAGCCATCCATTCGATGTGAAGAACATCGGTCTTGCATCGTCTTCATATCTTCGACTTCTAATCGTCGATCAATTATTTGAAATGAGATTTAACTCGGCGTTTTCAAATAATTCATGTATATTTAGAATTCAAATCAATTCATTTCCATGGTTAAATTATTTGTCATCAATAATTCAGTTCATTAATGTAATTTTCACGTCAAACACATTCAACCATCAAATATCCAATAAATCGAGTAAATTCGGTTTATTTCCATTCCATATCGTTTATAATATTTTATAACAATTTATCGCTATTTTTATTTATTTAAAATCCATTTATTTAAACGACACTTCAGGCCATAACGCAGCCATGGAGCTGTCTTTCTTCAGATTTGATTTACGCATATCTAAAAATCTAGCTGTTGGATCTTTACATATTTTATATCATTAGAAAGATCTTTTCAAAGCGGACCCAATGATTCCAATTTTGGGAAAATCAGACGGTCGGATCTCTCGATACAATCATTTAAAGTTACGATTTCAAAATACGAGCTGCAACGTCGTTATTCAATTTACTTCAATAATATATATATATATATATATATATAATTCATTTTGGCGCTGTTTTCATTCATATTTGAATTAAACATTTCATACAATCTAACCGTTGGATCTTTACAAATTTGATATCGTTGGAATGATATTTTCAAAGCGAACCCAACGGTTTCAGTTTTGAGGAAATCCGATGGTTGGATTTCTCGGTATAATCCTTTAAAATCACGATTCCAAACCATGAACTGTAGCTTCGTTAATCGTTTTAATTTAATTATATATATATATATAATCCGTTCTTCCATTTTCAAACCATTTTCATTTCACACATGTGGTAAAAATAATATTTTTAGCCAACAAATATTCATTTCAACACATGACTATTTTTAACACTTCATATATATAATAAAAAGGTGATTTTTATTGTTAAAACAATTTATTTCAAACATGAATATTTTTATCATTTCGTATATATAATAAAAATGTGATTTTTATTGTTTAAACAATTTATTTCAAACATGAATATTTTGTATCCTTCGTATATACAATAAAAATGTTATTTTTATCGTTCAAACAATTTATTTCAAACATGAATAATTTTTTATCAACACATGAATATATTTCAGAAAATTTCGGCAGCATAATGGTAGGGTAGTTAAAACCGGCACCGTCCCGAGTACGGCTCCTCACTTTTACCTCAAAGCCTCGCAGCTTTTGACAAGGGGGATTTCAATAATCTAGTTCGTACGCAGACAAATTTTCCCACAAACTAATCCTATTTGGTTTCAACCACAATCAATCATATCAACCATTCACATTTGTCAACCAAATTTCACATCGACCAAAATCCAAACAATCACAACCAATATATATTGTCCATGGTCTGTGGACGAGGGGAGTATATATATAGATATACGTATATAAATATATTTCAATTTCATTTCAACTCCATTCAATGCACATATGATTTTTACAACGAATATATTACTTATACATCGCACACATAATTTATACAACACTTATACATGAGGTGTACAATGCTTATATAACTTATACATCGATTATATAATTTATACATTGCCATTCCATATCATTTATAATTTAGAAATCTCACATTGGGTTCCACTCCTCCAAAAGTTGTAGGAAGCTCCAAAAATTCTCCGATCTCTTCTAGAATGTAGAAGACGTCGCCATGAGTCCAATGCCTCTTATTTCACTGGATTTCAACCACATAGCAAAATGATATGATTTTTATAAGTTTGCAACTCTTTTATTTGTCGAAACCAGTTAAATAAACCAAAGTCGTACCTTTCAGCAAATGGTTCCAAACTAGGTTTGGATTTTTCACCCAAACCGTGAAGCGATGCGAGGATCGGACTATGCAGCGTTGAAGGGGGAGGAGAGGCGTGCTGGCGCCAGGGGTGCGGTCCACTTCAGTGGCCTGGATCGTCAGCGGCAGCAGGTTAAAGGCTCGGACTTTGGGAGCTTCGATGTTGATGTACACAGCACGGTGGAGGGCGAATCCTATATGGATTTGAAGCTGGAGGAGAGGTCTACAAAATTCTCCAAAGGGCTATGGGTTTTTATTGAGTGGATCGCGCAAAACGAAGGAGAGAAGATGGGAGGTGGTTTCCGTCGTTCGTTAGGTGTCGGGGAGAGAGAAAATCGAGTTTTTTTTTAAAATTAATTAATGGAATTTTCTGATTTTCCAATATTTATATAAATTCCAAAAATATATGTTTCCCCTAAAGAACTCCAATTCAAACCCAAGGACTGTCGTCCCAGCTAAGTACCCCTATTCCGGACAGAATGGAATACGTTTCGTAGGCCCATTCGACTGTTTCAGTCAGATTTTCTTGCCGGGGCCACATACAGATCCCAAAAATTCCAGAAAAATAAATCTAGCTGTGTTTGGATGGTACGGTCCCAACATAACTAGTTTTGTTGAATTCGGAGATCGTTAGAAAAATGGCTATTTTCTGGTCGATCCAAATTGACTAAAATTAACCAAACACATTTTCCTTTGCCACGTTCACATATTAACTCCAAAAATTATGGAATTTGAAACCTAGCAATAATTTGATATTTCAGATCCAATAAAAGTGGTTTCGTCGAAAACGGAGGTCGTTTGCAAAATGTCTATTTTCACGGGCTATATTTATTCAATAGCGACCTTTCTGAAAATTCATTTGGCCTTAACTTTTGATTCCCGCTATGAAATCTCGCTTTTTCAGATTCGTTAGAAAGATATTCCCAAACAAATTTAAATATGGTTTCACTAAATCCGTTTTATTTGCATCCTGTACAGTCGGTCAAAGTTCGAATTCAAATTTTCAAACTACCGCGCCATTTCAAGCCTTGTTTTATAATTAAAATAAATATATTCACTATAACTTCAACCCAAATAGATAATTGGTCGTTATTATTTAAAATAATTTATTTTAAATATTCAAAATTCATTAAAATAGCCAAATTAAAAATTTTAAATTCGTTCTGATTTTCCGGGTTGTTACAGTCTCCCCCACTTAAAATCTTTTCGTCTCCGAAAAGGAACGAAGCTAAAAGTTGTTTGAATAACCAACTCAACTTTCATTCTGGCTTCCATTCTTCAACTTTTCAGTTTCTAAGAATTTACAAATTCTTCAAAAATTTTGCTAACACCCTAAATTTTCGAAAAATTTCGCCATAACCTCCTTTGTACGGGGACGGGTTTGGAAATTTATTGGGTCGTATTAGGCACCCAATAAATCCTAAAAAGCATAAACATATTTATAGTGATATATTCCAGTGTCCACAGGGGAGTGTGTATAGATCATAACTCTAGAGAATAAATTCTCATCACCCTATAAATGGTTTTTGTGCCTTAATGACTAGAGATACATGTTTATTGTCATCTCCAGACCCGTGTGGGGTTTTTTATTAATCTGGAAATTTACCGTTACATTTTATATAGTCCATATCAGTCTTCGGTTCAACCTGTAATATAATTATCGCCATACAAGCCTCTCGCTTGTATGGTAAATCTTCAACCTCGTCACATAAGCTCCAAATGCTCTTGTGGTATATGATAGGATATGTTATCTTCAAGATGTATGCCATGTAATGTAGTTCAAAATTAATCGTTACTATCCTATGGCGACGTTTATTATTTCACATAGAACAACCAACACTCCACATCCAATAGCATTCACAGGAGTTGATATATAAATAAAATTGTGCATCCAACCCATTAAGGTTTACATATTTGTCGGGCACGCAAATAAATTCTTTACTCAACAGCGAATCCATTTACCTGTTCAAACATATATAATGTACATGCATATATTCTAATCAATTTTCTAATCAGTTCAATATTTGATTCATTTGCATAAATTTACCATTATTCTCTTATTGATTAGATTAACTATCATTCCAATAATTTGATTAATTAAATTATTAATCACACAACACAAACATCAATCAATTTATTGATTAACTTTTTCAAAAATAGACTAAATAATTCATATACTCTTTTGAAATCATCAGACCATATAATTAAAAAAAAAAAATCCATGAAAAGGAAACAAGAACCAGGTAGAAAACAATACGGGAATGCAAAATATGGTAAATGTACCTTGCACCAGATTTAATCAAAGATATCCACCCTGCAATTGGGATATGCTTGCTTAATGCTCTCCTCAATTTCCCAAGTACAGTCTCACGGATCTCCACTCCATTGCACTTTGACTAAGTGAACCTTCTTGTTCCTCAGCTCTTTAGTTTCTTTACCAATAATCTTTATCGGCTCTCTCTCATAACAGCTTATTCTGGAGTAATTTCCAAATCTTGTTGCGCGGCTTCTTCCATGACCAAGTCTGGATCATGTACATGCTTTCGAAGTTGAGATATGTGAAACACATCATATACTCTAGGAAACCAGTCAAGTAATTGAACCCTATAAGCAAGAGTTCCATTCCGTTCGAGCACAGGAAATGGACCAATAAATCTGGGTGCCAACTTCCCTGTTTTTTCAAATCGGACTACTCCTCTCATCGGAGAAACCCTTAGATACACTTAGTCACCCACAACAAATGCTAAATCTCTTCTTCTCGAGTCTGCATAACTCTTCTGTCGGCTTTGAGACGTTTGCAATCGCTTCTTAATGAAATTAACTTTGTTTGAAGCTTCATGGATCATATTAGGTCCCAATACGAGTCTATTACCAGGTTCTACCCAACATGCGGGAGATCTGCATGGTCGACCATACAATGCTTCGCAAGGTGACATTTTCAGGCTCGCTTGGTAGCTGTTGTTGTATGAGAACTCAGCCAAATGCAAGTGGTCTTCCCATGATCCACCAAAATCAATAACACAAGCCCGTAGTAAATCTTCTAGAATACGGTTCACCCTATCAGTTTGGCCATCTGTTTGAGGATGATAAGCAGTGCTCAAGTTCAGTTTCGTTCCCAATTCTGCTTGGAATGCTTCCCAGAATTTACTAGCAAAAATCGGGTCACGATCTTTAACGATACTCATGGGAACTCCATGAAATTTAACAATTTCTTTAAAATAAATCTGCGCTAGACTCTGAGCGGTTCTATTCGACCTGACAGGTATAAAATGGGCGGTCTCCGTGAAACGATCTACGTTCACCCAAATACTGTTATTTCCTCTCCGGGTTCTGGGCAAACCATCTATGAAATCCGTAGAAATCTGTTCCTACTTAAAACCTGGAATTTCCAACGGTTGCAACAATCCAGCGAGTTTCTATTGATCACTCTTGACTTGTTGACAAGTAGAACACCTGCTAACATATATAGATATGTCTCTTTTCATCGCCTTCCACTAGAAGGTTCACTTGAGGTCATTATACATTTTACTAACCCCTGGGTAGATACTCAATTTGGACTTGTGACACTCATCCAATACTTCTCTTTTGAGCTCAAAGATATCGGGAACACAAATTCTTCCTTTCAATCTCAGAACTCCCGTGCTATCCACTTGGAAACTAGAGACTTCGCCCCTTTGAATTCTTTTGATCATCTCTTTAACAAAACTATCATCTTTCTGAAGCACAGATATTTTATCAATCAATGATGGTGTAATGATAAGACTGGCGATGATCACATTCTTTCTACTAAGCGCATCAACCACAACATTGGCTTTCCCCGGAGTATACAAGATATCAAGATCATATGCCGCGAGAAATTCTAGCCAACGCTGCTGCCTCATATGCAGATCTTTATAAGTGAACAAATACTTCAATGATTGATGATCGGTATATAATTCGAACTTCTCACCCAATAGATAATGTCTCCAGATTTTCATAGCAAACACAATGGCTAACAATTCAAGGTCGTGAGTTGCATAATTCTTCTAATGTGGCTTCAATTGACGGCTAGCATAAGCGACTACTTGGCCTCTTTGCATTAATACGGCACCAAGACCTTCTTTAGAAGCATCTGTCTAGACTTTCAAGTCTTGATTGCCATCGATAATTGTTTACACTGGAGCAGTTGTCAATCTTAACTTCAGCTCTTGGAAAGTTGTCTCACATTCTGGAGCCCAATTGAATCTTGAATGTTTCTTAGTAAGCTTTGTTAAGGAACTAGATATCTTTGAAAAATCCTTAACGAACTTCCGATAATAACTAGCCAATACAAGAAAACTTCGGACTTCTATGGGCGTAGTTGGTTGCTTCCAATCCTGAATAGCATTGATTTTACTTGGATCTACAGAAATTCCTTCCTTTGTCACGACGTGACCAAGGAACTTTACCTCTTCTTGCCAGAATATACATTTGGAATTTTTTTCCTTTAAAACGTTCTTTCTCAGAATCTCTAACACCTATTCCAAATGTTTAGCATGCTCGCTCTCTGACTTAGAGAAGATCAATATGTCATCAATGAAAACCAGTACAAATTTATTCAATACTTCTCTGAATATCCTGTTCATTAGATCAACAAAATAAGCTAGAGCGTTACATAAGCCGAACGACATTACTAACCACTCGTAAAATAAATCTGGACCTCTAAATGCTATCAAAGGAACAAACTTTTTGGCAATACGAAGCTGATGGAAACCTATAGCTAGGTCCATTTGTGAAAATACTTGCGTTCCATTCAATTGATCCAATAAATCATCAATCCGCGGCAATGGATATTTGTTCTTTAATGTCTAGTTATTCAAGTCATGAAAATCCACACATAGTCTGAGAGTACCGTCTGACTTTGGGACAAATACCACTGTTGCTCCCCAATCAGATAAACTAGGCCTGATCAGACCATTCCATACAAGCTGTCGAGTTTGATTGTCTAACTCTTCTTTTTCCTTCAAGGTCATTCTTCGAATAGCGTGAACTACCGGCCTTGCATTTGGAATTAAAGAAATTTTGAAATCGATTTCTCTACGTAGAGGTAAGCTAACAACTTCTTCAAACACATCCGCATAGTTCTTGACGACAGGAATATTTTCTATGTCGATCGGAATATTCTCCGTAACGACAGGAACAAGTTCTAATTGAGCAGGAGAAACATCAAGAGCTGACCAAAATTATTTTCTATCAAAATTCGGACCTTCACATGGAATGGTTATATAATTGCCTGATTTAATCTTCGCCCTTGCGACTCCGTTGGCGCATTTAACCTCAGCTTCATATTTGGTTAACCAATCCAATCCCAAAATAAGATCAAATTCTGTAAAATTCATGACGATCGAGATAGTAGGGAACCGATAACAGGAAAAAGAAACAAGCACCCCACAAATCCAACTAAGATTGAGGGAACCCCCAACCGGATTATGGACAATCATGGGTGCTTTGAGCTTTTTCAACTTCAAATCCAGTTTCTTAACCGCATTACTTGCAATAAAGCTTCGCGACGCGCCTGTATCAAACAGTACTTTAACTGGAATGCTTTTAACAGTAAGCGTGCCTTCTAAAACATCTGGCCTTCCCTGACTAGCCGAGGGTCCGGGAGTTTCCACCATTTCATTTACATGTACATTTTCAGATTTCTTTGATAGCCGGCACTCCCTTGCAACATAACCCGCTTGGTGGCACTCAAGGCATTTCCTTTCACCGTGTGGGTTCTTTTACTTCTTAGCAGGTTTAAATCCACTCTTTATTCTTTTCTTTAAAGATCTGCAATTTCCCTGCAAATTCCCTTGCTTATGGCAGTTATTGCATATGGCAATAATTAATGGTTCTTTCTGAGATTTAATCCTCTTTCGATTGACTTTAGGCTTCTTATTGACCTCAGACATCGTACTTGCCTCAGGCCGCGTACTTGTCTCTGGGCTATCAGTTTCGAAATTCCTTTTGTTGCTAGTACTGACTTCCTCTTCATTGCCCAAAAGACCTTGCTTATCCAGATCTTCATACTGGTAAGCCATGTATATCATTTCAGAAAAAGGAAGTTGCATATGTGCAGTCACACTACTTTGGTACTTTCTTTGGAGCCCATTAATAAGCCTCAGATTCTTCCCCTTAGGATTTTGAATTAGATGCGGGGCAAAACGAGAAAGTTCGTTGAATTTCTTATGATACTCTGGAATGGTCATATCTCCTTGTATCAGATAGTAGAATTCATCACTTAACCGCTCAGTTGCTTCTGGAGGAATAAAATTTTCATTTAAAATTTCCTTAAATCTATCCCAGGTAATATCACCTTCTGGATTATCCTTAATGATAGTTTCCCACCAGATTAAAGCTTCGTCTTTGAGTGCCCAAGATGCTAGTACTCTTTTCTGATTATCTCTCAGCTTTGAACCTTCAAAAATTTCTCAGTAGAGCACATCCATGCTTGTGTCTGAATAATGGATTCATTGCCCGAGAACGGTACTCCACCCAGATTTCGATACTTCTTTAATAGAGCTTCAATATCTGGTTCTGACCTACCTCTTCTACTTCTTCCACTCATTTTCTACGATGTCTGCAAATAACAGACAAAGTGTTAAGCCAACAGAAAAGGTATTTTAAAGCATAGAAACATATACTTGAATGTAAATGTATCTATCATGGTGTATTTCATTCTGCTTCACTCATTCTAGGATATTGCTAATCCTATCTGAAATGAGTTATTCGTCATAGAATACTTCTGATTCTATTTCTGATGAGTTCATTAATATGTTATATTCTAGAACTAAGCTTAACCAAAGCTCTGATACCACGTGTGATGACCCAAAATACCCGTTCCACGGTAGCAAGGGTAATCTTTGGAATATAACACATAAACAAATAACAGCAGAACAGAAATATATAAATACACCAGATAATGTACAACAGAATATATTGGATAAATACTAATCATCAGAGTTACACAGTATAACAGGATCATACTTAGTACAAAATACAGTTTCAGCTTTACATAAAATGTCTGCAGCGGAATCAAAACATAATATCTGTATAACAGGAGCTGAACTGCATAAAAAGAAAGAAGTGATAGAATCCATCTTCAGCACCATAGCTATCCAGAGAGAGCCTGCTAAAACTTGAATACAAGGCTGCCCGTGTAGAAAATAGGGCACCCGAGTTTGCAAGTGAAACAAACTACGAGTCAGTCATGGGACTGGTATGAGAAATCTACTTAACTTATTTTATAATAAGACGAATCACAGGACCACGTCGCTAACGTGGAATGGATTTACTCCATTGGATTGCCAGTGCTTAAAACAAGTAAATCGTTTAAACATTGCAATGCTTTTTACAAAAATGAAGCCATTATAAGACTCAGTTCCCATCACACAATGCTACGCAAACTGGAAGACAGAGTTTTACCTTATAATGGCCTAAATATGCTTGATCCAAATAAAGCAAAAGCATTTGATATTATTACTAGTGTTTATATGTTTCAAAAACAATTTCAATCATAAGTATCAATCATAGACGGCATAAATGCCCCATACCACTATGTTGCCATATATAGGTTTACAATCAAAACCACACGATGTCATATTTGGAAATTGGACTTCCGTCATGAACCAAGGCAAGGGATCGTCCCTACCACTTCGAGGCAATCTAGTCCATGTCTCAAGCAAGTACTCTATCAAGCCTTTGGATCGTCAGGGCCGATCCACACGGAGTGGATTAAAATGCCTGAACACTGCATTTCCCTGCTCAATGGGGCGTAAACTGGTCATATCCCGACCAAATCTTCGGCTCTGCAGAGACCGAAATAGCCGAGGCGCCTAGCTATCCATCATCCACATAAGTAAAATACCCGGGCATGTAAAACCCAAAACACCACTCCTAGCTAGAAGGAAACGCATGTCCTCCCTGATGTCCTCTCCCGTTTCTGGCTCATACAGGGGTGTGAGGCTCGTGAATCAACGCTAAACACAAAGCTAGCTATTTAAATCCATGCTTTGATCATCAACCACAAGGCCCTGCTTTTCATCATGATCACAGCATCTCTGCATGCCACGTTGTCAAGTTACAACGTTAGATACACATCCATCTACAAGTCCGTTCTGGGTCTGAAGGCACCTTATTCCTCGTCCCATATGTCCAATACAGGAGAGAGGCCCTTGCCCATCCGAACGATCAACAAGTATGTCCGGACAACCACCACTGTAACCCCTTCAGGGTAGCAACTCCCATCAAAGGCATCAGTAGCCATCCATTCGATGTGAAGATCATCGGTCTTGCACCGTCTTCATATCTTCGACTTCTAATCGTCGATCAATATTTGAAATGAGATTTAACTCAGCCTTTACAAATAATTCACATATATTTAGAATTGAAATCAATTCATTTTCGTGGTTAAATTATTGGACATCAATAATTCAGTTCATTAACGTTATTTTCACGTCAAACACATTCAACCAGCGAATATCCAATAAATCGAGTAAATTCGGTTTATTTCCATTCCATGTCGTTTATAATATTTTATAACGATTTATCACTATTTTTATTTATTTAAAAGTAGCCCATTTATTTAACCGACGCTTCAGGCCATAACGCGACTATGGCGTTGTTTTTCTTCAGATTTGATTTACACATATCTGAAAATCTAACCGTTAGATCTTTACAAATTTTATATCATTAGAAAGATCTTTTCAAAGTGGACCCAACGGTTCCAGTTTTGGGAAAATCCAACGGCCGGATCTCTCGGTACAATTGTTTAAAGTTATGATTTTAAAATATGAACTGCAGCGTCGTTATTCGATTTATTTTAATTATATATATATATAATTCATTCTGGCGCTGTTTTCATTCAGATTTGAATTAAACATTTCACACAATCTAACCGTTGGATCTTTACAAATTTGATATCATTGGAAAGATATTTTCAAAGCGAACCCAAGGTTCTAGTTTCGGGGAAATCCGATGGTCGGATTTCTCAATATAATCATTTAAAATAACGATTCCAAAACACGAACTGCAGCTTCGTTATTCGTTTTAATTTAATTATATATATATATATATAATCCGTTCTTCCATTTCCAAACCATTTTCATTTCACACATGTGGTAAAAATAATATTTTTAGCCAACAAATATTCATTTCAACACATGACTATTTTAACACTTCATATATATAATAAAATGTGATTTTTATTGTTAAAACAATTCATTTCAAACATGAATATTTTTAATGATTCATATATATAATAAAAATGTGATTTTTGTTATTTAAACAATTTATTTCAAACATGAATATTTTGTATACTTCGTATATACGATAAAAATGTTATTTTTATAGTTCAAACAATTTATTTCAAACATGAATAATTTTTTATCAACACATGAATATATTTCAGAAAATTTCGGTAGCATAATGGCAGGGTAGTTAAAACCGGCACCGTCCCGAGTACGGCTCCTCTCTCTACCTTAAAAGCCTCACAACTTTTGACAAGGGAGATTTCAATAATCTAATTCGTACGCTGACGAATTTTCCCACAAACTAATCCTATTTGGTTTCAACCACAATCAACCATTCGCATTTGTCAACCAAATTTCACATCAACCAAAATCCAAATAATCACAACCAATATATATCGTTCATGGTCTGTGGACAAGGGGAGTGTGTGTATATATATATAGATATACGTATATAAATATATTTCAAGTTCATTTCAACTCCATTCAACGCACATATGATTTTTACAACGTATATATAACTTATACATTGCACATATAATTTATACAACGCTTATACATGAGGTGTACAACGCTTATATAACTTATACATCGATTATATAATTTATACGTCGCCATTCCATATCATTTATAATTTAGAAATCTCAAATTGGGTTCCACTCCTCCAAAAATTATAGAAAGCCCCAAAAATTCTCCAGTCACTTCTAGAATGTAGAAGATGTCGCCACGAGTCCAATGCCTCTTTTTTCACTGGATTTCGACCACATAGCAAAAAGATATGAATTTTTTAAGTATGCAACGCTTTTATTTGTCTAAACCAGTTTAAGTAAACCAAAGCCATACCTTTCAGCAAATGGTTCCAAACTAGGTTTGGATTTTTCACCCAAACCGTGAAGCGATGCGAAGATCGGGCTATGCAGCGTCGAAGGGGAAGGAGAGGAGCGCTGGCGCCTAGGGGTAGGGTCTACTTCATTGGCCTGTAACATTGGCAATGGTGTGTTAAAGGCTCGGACTTTGGGGGCTTCGATCTCGATGTACATAGCACGGTGGTGGGCGAATCCTATATGGATTTGATGATGGAGGAGAGGTCTACAAAATTATCCAAAAGGCCTTGGGTTTTCATTGAGTGGATCGCGCGAAACGGAAGAGAGAAGATGAGAGGGTGGTTTCCGTCGTTCATTAGGTGTCGGGAAGAGAGAAAATCGAGTTTTTTAATTTTTTAATTAATGAATGGAATTTTCTAATTTGCCGATATTTATATAAATTCCAAAAATATATGTTTCTCCAAACGAACTCCAATTCAAGCCCAATGTAACACCCCACCTCCGTTATCGTCACTCACAAAGGGAATGCCTTAACTTTGGTGGAGCATTTTAGTAAACAGAACAGAAACTTACAAGACAGATAAAACAGTACTTGAAAAATTTATAACTTTATTACAACAGAAACCGAAATAAGTTGGTTACATCCTTTCAAATCACAATATCAGAATTCAAGTACAAAATATCAGTCTTGTACAAAAGCCTTCAGAATGCATAGTTTAAAATCATAATCCCACAGAAGAAGTCATGCCATACGTTAAGCACTTCAAGCAGAAGAAATCTGGGTCAAGCTAGAGTATTCCCTTCTACAAAACCTGGGGGGTGGGGGGAAACGGAAGAAAGGAGGCGAAACAACAAGGGTCAGACAAAAAGTCTGGCAAGTCCAGTGATTTTCAGTTATGAACAGATAATAATAACATGACATGAAAATAAAACTGGATGAGAGATAACCGTAACAGGTGTAACAGATATAACAGAAGAACAGAATAATATAAGCTATTGCTTTACACTTCTCTGCACTAATACTAGTATAACAGAATTAGGTGTCACCCTAATGTCTAAACTGAAACAGAAACGGGTACAGAATAATTTCAACAGAAACAGAAAGCTAATAATGGGCCTTTACCACCCGAACAGAAACAGACAGAAGCAGAATGCTGATAATGGGCCTTTACCACCCGAACAGAAACAGACAGAAACAGAATATTAATAATGGGCCTTTACCACCCGAACAGAAACAGTCAGATAAATCCCTACGGAGATAGAATGTAGAATTAGGTGTACACTAGTAATTGGGCCTTTACCACCCGAACAGACAGTACCACGCAGAAACAGACGGGTGTTGCCACCCAACAGAAACAGACGGTACCAATAGAAACAAAGAGAATTAAGTGTACCCTAAAACCCTACCCCAAGCGATCGGCTCCCTAATACATAAATACCTGTGTCGGCCCAACAGTAGGGTGTATCACTCCCTAAAGTGACAACCATTTGGCATAGACCTATTTACAGATGTCATGACGTCTTACATCCTCAGAGGCAGACCGGGATCCATGCACGCACATGACCCAGTTGGAACACACCATCAACACCCCTCGCCATTATCAGAATGAACCGCTTATAATTAGTTCAGTAAGCGTGCCCGGACCCTACCTACTATTGGGTCAAAGTTTTGATACAGAAAGGGTTACTGACTAATATGGGTCCCAAACAACAGATGACACAAGTAAATTCCCTCATAACCTTGTGTCCCCAGAGTAACAGATTTCTGATTAACTTGTTTACAAGTCCAGACATACAGAATTCAGATCAACTAGTTCACATATCAGACAAGTTTTCAGACTAACGGATCAGATATACAGATTTAACAGACTTACCGATTAACCAGTTACTGATTAACAGACTTACAGATTTGTCTAACTTTGTAATTGGGCCTACAGATTCCCGGAACAGATTTATTAAATTCATCAGTCTAGTGGGTTTAACCCTTCCTCCCAACACGTTTTAGACATCATATTTATCTCAGATTTGCATTAATTAATTATTAATGCATAGACCTATCACATTAGGTCGCTAGCTTGTGGTCGCTGGATGGGCCGGGCGGTTCCGTGCAGACTTTGCCACAAGCCAGACCTAACCTCATGTCTAAGCATATTATGACTAACTTCTCACATTTGAACCTATTGTTTGCGGTCACTGGATGTGCCGGGCGGTTCCGGGCAGGATTACGCCACAAACTCATTCTAACCTCGAGTTAGCCATGTTCATCTTTGCTGTCAATTAATTAATAATTTACCATTTATGCCCACGCCTAATATACATGTCAATTATTCCTAACTATATCCAATTCATATTTTGTCAATAACAGACTAATTATATCAACTCAAATATATAGCAGATAACAGATTTTGCAGATTAGGCGACTTAACGTATTTAGCAGATTAAGCAAACTAGTAGATTTAGCAGATAACATATTAGGCATCTCAACAAATTTAGCAGTTTTGGCATCTCAACAGATTTAGCTTAGCAGATTTGGCATTTTCAATAGACTTAGCAGATGACAGATTTGGCAGATGAACAGATCTAGCAGACTAGGCAGTAGAGCAGAACTAGCAGATTAAGCAATATAACAGAACTAGCAGATTAGGCGATATAACAGAACTAGCAGATTAGGCAAATATAGAAGAACTAGCAAATTAGGCAAATATAACCGATTTAATCATTCCTTAAAGTTTCACAAACATATCTTGCCTAATTATAAATTTGGCCTAAGTTTGCATGCCTAAATAGTTGTCATGATTCACACTATGATCATATACCCCATGTTTGTATTGAATTTACATGTCACAGATTATGGTCATAATTTAAATGTCCCAATTTAGTTCAACTTGCCTAGTACAAAAGATTCACATATAAATTATACCAAATATAGCCATCGATTTTAATGCATGTCATATATTCAATAATCTCCTACTTAGGTGTTATTCACATTTGATATTTATCAAATCTTAATATAGATCTTCACACCTAAGTCATATTCTCTTTCAAATCATGAATTGTTATATAAACAATATGCCCAACAATCTAGTTATAACAGATCTTAATTCAAAATATGCGTTATGTCAAATGTCTCAAGTCACATGTTAACATACCATGGTTCCTCTTCTTCCAATTCACAGAATATGCATAGATCTAAATCTAGTTTACATCCTATGTCCTTTTTCATAATTCAGTCACAGATTAGCCATGTCCAATTATGCTACATTCATTATTTGTCCCAAACATTTTAGCGTTCGTGCGTTAATCTCTTAGGAGATTGGCGCAGGCTCGTAGTAGCCTGGCTATAGAACAGAAAGAAGAAGAGATACAGAATAAAATAGATTAGAACAGAACATACACAATCTCAAATTCAGATTTACAATCATGTCAAAATTATGATTAAAGTTTATATCGGAAAATAACTGCACTTGCCTTGATTGGATTCTAAAAGAAAGATAGTTGTAGCGACGTTAGTTGTTCTTCTTTAACCATTGTTGAAGTTTCAAGCTTGAATTGAGTTGCTTAGGTTGATGTTGATTAGCTTCTAGTTTTGATTCCAGCAGAGTAGCGACGCCATTTTTATTTTTATTTAGAACAGAGGCAGAGCAGAATAGAATTGTGTGTAGAGAAGGCTAGGTTTGGGGATATTTAAATAGGTTTAGGTAGACGAATCTAGGCAGAAAACGAGACCAGATACATAAGAATGCACCCAGGCCCAAAACCAGGTTGGGGGACCAGGTCAACACCCAGGTCGACTGCCCAGTCGACCTGGTCGGGGGGGGGGGGGGGGTCGACTGCCCAATCGACCCGGGTACTGGGCAGGAAATTTCCCACCCAGTCTGTTCTGGGTTTTGAATTCGAATTCGAGCTGTTTTGAACTCTGAAAATTCCTGAAACTTCGGAGGGTCATATCTCCCTCATACAGACTCCGATTCTTGCAAACTCGGACTCGTTTCCAAGCAGAATTCTGAGACGAACGCAATGACGCAACCCATTTCCCTTGATTCTTATTTTAAAAATTAATTATCCTCTGATTTGTTACTTATACGTTTACAGAAAATACGGGGTGTTACATTCTCCCCTCCTTAAAGGATTTCGTCCCCGAAATCTTCAAGTTAAGAAGAATGTGTCCTACCATCCAACATCCATCTACTCAATCATCAATCACTGGCGTCCATTGTCCTTAGAAACTTCTAATGTTGTATGAACATACGCAAAAGTGTGTGTATATGTTCCTTATCTAATGCAAAGATCAGGCGGTACTCCACTGATTCAGTTGACCTCCTTAATGCGAATTATGCCAGTGCCATGAGTCCAACATGTATGCAATTTTCCTACTCGATACATATCATTTCTATATGAGTGCACAACCATTCAGTCATATGCAACATCCATGTGCTGAGTCAACCATTTTGCATCCACAAAAATTAAAAAATGCTCACACATCCATATGTAGTATGAGAGTGTTTTCGAGCCGATCTAGTGCCTAATGTGTGTATATGCATCCACGAGCAACCACTAGCAACCACTTGCATCCACTTGCAACCATCAAACATAACATGTCTCAAACACATGTTTACACCCAATAGTTTCTACCTAAAGGTCGAAGACTCGATCGATAGGATACAATCGAATGATGGAAGCGAGTACAGATAAAACAAAAACTTGGTTCCCATTAGACATGGGTCCTAAGTATCGGCCCCGAAGACCGAAACCAACATCAGATTGACACCCAGAGGATTACCCTCTTTAGATAATGTCAAAACTGGAAATCTTAACCTTATCAGAAACATTCAGATATTTACAGATTGCTGGTATAGATCAGATTACCGAATGATTCTTAGGAAACTAAGCATGATAAATCCCAGAATGTATGTGTCCTACTTGACGCCTAACACGAATATCTCTTAAACCCCAATCACAAACAGATGAGTCATAACCCTTATGGATTTAGGTCCACAGCAGAATCAGAAACAATACTAGTATTAAAGTGCAGAGTATCGATTACAGAATCAAAATGCCAGAATCAGAAAGAGTTTTAACTCAACAATCAGATAAGAAAATTAAACCTTCTACTTAAATTTTCTTATTTCTACCCTATCTACCAATCCCTTGAGTATTCGCCTGTCCTCCAGAAGTGGGTTCTGCCCTTTTCCCTTGCCCTCGTTTCTTCGGGCAGTCCCTAGTGAAGCGTCCCATCTCACCACAGTTGAAGCAAGTGCCCTTCCTTTTTCTGCAATCCTTGTTCAGATGAGTCGAGCTTCCATAAGTAAAGCACCTTTCCCCTTCTTATCTTCAGACTTCTCATCCTTCTTTTGTGTTTCCTTTTTGGGCCACGCTTTCTTATCCTGTGATTCTTCCTTCTTTGTCTCTTTCGGGCCCTTGTCTTCCTCGTGCAGTAGTGCCATGTCCACCAATTTCTCGTAAGTCGCTCCCATGGGTACATGGGTCATGGCCAGGCTGTGCAGTGGCTCGTTCAATCCTTTAACAAAGCGAAGAGCCTTTTTATGCTGAGTGTTGACTAAATCCAATCCGAACCTAGCCAGTTGGTTGAACTGGTTGACGTATTCCTTGACCGTCGTACTTCCTTGCTTAAGAGATAAGAACTTTTCCAGTTGTAGACTTCGTTCCGCTTGCGAGAGGAATTTTGTCTCAAACCTTGTTCTGAAATCCATCCATGTTTCAACTAGCCTCTCGGCGTTAGTGACTTCCCACCAATAGGAAGCCTCGTCTTTGAGCAGCCATACCGCCAACTGTACCTTCTGCCTATCGTCCACCTCAAAGATAACGAATAGATCCTCAGTTTCTTTGAGCCAATTCCTCGCTTCTATGAATGATTCAGTTCCCTTGAAATCCTTCCCACACATGGCCCTAAAATCTCTACAGATCTTTGAGAAAGAAATTGCACGAGGAGGGGGTGGAGGAGGGGGATCATTTGCTGGACCTGCGGCGGCGGTACTAGGCTCAAGATATTGACGAAACCAACCGGGTACATGAGCACCCTCTGGTATCTCAGATGCTTCAGACATGCTGAAACGAAAAAGGAAAGATTCAATTACAAAAAGTACTGAAGGAAAGGTATATGGCTCTTGGGGATTATGTTTTTCAAAATAAGCTTTATTTTTGAAAATACTTCCTTTCAAAACCTTTTTGAAAATAGTTTTCAAAAACTCTACCCAAATCTGGTAACCTTCAGCTCTGATACCAAGTGTAACACCCCACCTCCGTTATCGTCACTCACAAAGGGAATGCCTTAGCTTTGGTGGAGCATTTTAGTAAACAGAACAGAAACTTACAAGACAGATAAAACAGTACTTGAAAAATTTATAACTTTATTACAACAGAAACCGAAATAAGCTTGGTTACATACTTTCAAATCACAATGTCAGAATTCAAGTACAAAATATCAGTCTTGTACAAAAGCCTTCATAATGCGTAGTTTAAAATCATAATCCCCACAGAAGAAGTCAAGCCATACTTTAAGCACTTCAAGCAGAAGAAATATGGGTCAAGCTAGAGTATTCCCTTCTACAAAACCTAGGGGGTGGGGGGAAACGGAAGAAAGGAGGCGAAACAACAAGGGTCAGACAAAAAGTCTGGCAAGTCCAGTGATTTTCAGTTATGAACAGATAATAATAACATGAAAATAAAACTGGATGAGAGATAACCGTAACAGGTGTAACAGATATAACAGAAGAACAGAATGATATAAGCTATTGCTTTACACTTCTCTGCACTAATACTAGTATAACAGAATTAGGTGTCACCCTAATGTCTAAACTGAAACAGAAACGGGTACAAAATAATTTCCATAGAAACAGAAAGCTAATAATGGGCCTTTACCACCCGAACAGAAATAGACAGAAGCAGAATGCTGATAATGGGCCTTTACCACCCAAACAGAAAAAGACAAACAGAATATTAATAATGGGCCTTTACTGTAACAACCCGTATTTTTAATAACCTGTTATAACATAAATCGAGGCAGAATTTAATTCATAAATCAGAATCAAGGGAAACGGGCTATGCCATTGCGTTCGTCTCGGAAAAATACGCGAAATAGAGTCCGAGTTTTTGAAAATCGGAGTCCGTATGACCAAGTTAAGGCCCATTGAAGCTTTCAGAAATTTCCATGTTAAAAACAGATTTAAATTTTAAATTAAAAACAAGGATTAGGGCTAACTGGCGTCAAGCGGGAAAACTCCCGCCCAGACCCCCATGTCGACAGGCATGTCGACAGGGGTCTAAGGGTGTCGACTGCCCTGTCGACAGCCCTGTCGACACGGGGTGGCCGGGCAGTTTTGCCTGGCGCACCATTTGTGATTTGGGCTTGGTCTTGTGGCTTGGTTCTAGAGAATTCCTAAATCTGACGGGCCTAAACTAACCTAGGGTTAATCCTAGGGCTAAAAACACTCTAATCTTCTATAAATAAGCCCCTAATCCTACCCTAAAACCTCATTATTCATTCTAGCAACCAAACTATGTCAAATTGAATTCTCAAATGGCCTCCACTTAAAAACCCTAGCCTCCAACCTCTTCATAAATCATTCCTATGAAGGTTTTGATGTTCATACAAGCATTTCTAAGTTGTATGAATGATCATTAGCTTGCATACATCATCAAGTTGCAAGTTTTAATTGCTAAGCTAGAGTTTTTGGGATTTTTGTTAATTGGAGCTTTGTTTTGGGTTTTTATATGCTTGCATAAAGGGCTTCTCAATCTTTATTAATAGATTTGAGTCTTCATAATATTTGTAAGCCCTCTTACCTTCATTTTAGAAACTCTAAAGTTAATATGTGATGAAAGTTGGGATTTATGCATGTTTAATAAGTTATGCATGCTTATGCGAGTTCACTATGCTATGTTATGCATGTTTAATAAGTTATGCATGCTTATGCGAGTTCACTATGCTATGTTATGCATGTTTAATAAGTTATGCATGCTTATGCGAGTTCACTATGCTATGTTATGCATGTTTAATAAGTTATGCATGCTTATGCGAGTTCATTATGCTATGTTACACATGTTTGATAAGTTATGCATGTTTATGCAAGTTCACTATGCCATGATTTGCAAGTTTAACAAGTTATGCATGTTTATGCAAGTTCACTATGCCATGATTTGCAAGTTTAACAAGTTATGCATGTTTATGCAAGTTCACTATGCCATGATTTGCAAGTTTAACAAGTTATGCATGTTTATGCAAGTTCACTATGCCATGATTTGCAAGTCTAATAAGTTATGCATGTTTTATGCAAGTTCACTATGCTAAGTTATGCAAGTCTAACATGTTATGCATGTTTAGTATGATATGTAAGATTTATCATGTATGTTGTGCCAAGTTCCCTCTTTCTATCCTTTATGCGTTATGACGAATATGTAAGCGATAGAATGACGTTGGGGGGTTTTGGGTAAAACTTAAAATACATGAAAATGGAAGATTGGGAATTTACCTATTAAGTTAGGTCTACCCCTTGGGAATTTACCTATTAAGTTAGGTCTACCCAAGTATTTGTTAAACTTGTAATTATGTTTTGAAAATAAAGTGGACATGACACTTAGAAAACATAAGTGTGGCCAACTCGAGGTTGGGTTGAGTTTGTAGCGTAAACCTACCCGGAACCGACCGGCTTAACTAGTTGCTACAAACAATAGGACCCAATGTGAGAAGTTGGTCATGTGTATCTCGACCCGAGGTTAGACCAAGTTGAGGTGTAAAGCTACCCGGGGCCGCCCGGCTTAACTAGTAACCGCAACAAGGTCTAATGTGAGAGGTTAAGGCACAATTAAATTAATTAATGCCTCATGATTAGGGTTAAGTCATGGCCCACTAATACTTAACCAATTTTGGGGATACGAAGGATTAAATGGGGTTAAGTGGTGAACTGTTGGTTACACTTAACTAATTTAACCCATGATTAGTGAGGGGTTAAACTACACTTAACCCTCTTAGAAAACCCTAGCAACGTGGTCTATTCCAGCAGTAATCCCAGTTGGGTATCATTCACAACCCTAGAGGCTAGGCTGGGGCGGGGCACGATTACTGGACTGATGTAAGCGACCAAAGCGACGGCTGAGTGGTACAGCGGTGCGGGTCCAGGCGGGCTACGGACGTGCACGTAGTCCGGTGTTGGACAAACTCGAGGCACGAGTACCAGTAGGTTTAGACTGTGCATTATTGCTTAGGTGTCTGGGGTTGACACCCGAGGGCTTGATACACCCAAAGGTGGACCCAGCACGGTCTGACTACAACCATATGTGGGCCGTATGGACACCAACACTTGACGTGTTAGGTTTATAGGGAGCCGATCGACTAGACCGTTGGGCTGGACCTTGTACTAAGGTCATCTCATGTTATTGGGCCAAAGTTTGGGCTGAGGGATCAATACCTGTTATGTTAGTTTGCTAGTACACTATGGTGCAAAGCTTAATCCTCTTTATGTGATGACACCTTTATCTATTGTCAGTATGTTCATCTCAGTTTCCATCATGATGCTAACTTTATTAGTTTATAGACTGATCGTAGTAGGGCTTACCAGTCTTTTTGACTGACCTGTTTTCTTTCGCTTCTTTTCTTCCGTTCCCCCCCCTCCCGGTTCTCAGGGAGGGAATAGTGGTGCTTAGCTTGGATCGCTTGCTTGTTTGCTGGATAGCTCATGTATGTCTGGACATTGAGCTCGCTATGGTTTATCATCTTTATTTTGGGGATAGCACTATGTATTTCAGTATTTCTGTTTATGATGTACTAGACATGTTTATTTTGGCAGTTGACTTTATGATGTACTAAACTTATTTTGAGATGGTTTGAGATATTCCGCTGTTTTATTCTCACTTACTCTGTTTTACATATATATTTATGTTCTTATTCTGCCTTGATATATCATTATGCATACTTACCCAGTTCTAACGCCCCCCAGAAGCTAGTGCCCCCGAAAGAGTGACCCTAGCGGAGGTGGGGTGTTACATTTACCACCCAAACAGAAACAGTCAGATTAATCCCTACGAAGACAGAATGTAGAATTAGGTGTACACTAGTAATTGGGCCTTTACCACCCGAACAGACGGTACCACGCAGAAACAGACGGGTGTTGCCCCCCAACAGAAACAGACGGTACTAACAGAAACAGACAGAACTAAGTGTACCCTAAAACCCTACCCCAAGCGATCGGCTCCCTAATACATAAATACCCTGTGTCGGCCCCACAGTAGGATGTATCACTCCCTAAAGTGACAACCATTTGGCATAGACCTATTTACAAATGTCACGGCGTCTTACATCCTCAGAGGCAGACCGGGATCCATGCGCACACATGACCCAGTTGGAACGCACCATCAACACCCCTCGCCATTATCAGAATGAACCGCTTATAATTAGTTCAGTAAGCGTGCCCGGACCCAACCTATTGTTGGGTCAAAGTTTTGATATCAGAAAGGGTTACTGACTAATATGGGTCCCAAACAACATATGACACAAGTAAATTCCCTCCTAACCTTGTGTCCCCAGACTAACAGATTTCAGATTAACTTGTTTACAAGTCCAGACATACAGAATTCAGATCAACTAGTTCACAGATCAGATAAGTTTTCAGACTAACGGATCAGATATACAGATTTAACAGACTTACTGATTAACCAGTTACGGATTAACAGACTTACAGATTTGTCTAACTTTGTAATTGGGCCTACAGATTCACGGAACAGATTTATTAAATTCATCAGTCTAGTGGGTTTAACCCTATCCTCCCAACACATTTTAGACATCATATTTATCTCAGATTTGCATTAATTAATTATTAATGCATAGACCTCTCACATTAGGTCGCTAGCTTGTCGCCGCTGGATGGGCCGGGCGGTTCCGGGCAGACTTCTGCCACAAGCCAGACCTAACCTCGTGTCTAAGCATATTATGACTAACTTCTCACATTAGAACCTATTATTTGCGGCTACTGGATGTGCCGGGCGGTTCCGGGCAGGATTACGCCGCAAACCCATTCTAACCTCGAGTTAGCCATGTTCATCTTTGTGGCCAATTAATTAATAATTTACCATTTATGCCCATGCCTAATATACATGTCAATTATTCCTAACTATAGCCAATTCAGATTATGTCAATAACAGACTAATTATATCAACACAACCGATATAGCAGATAACAGATTTTGCCGATTAGGCGACTTAACGGATTTAGCAGATTAAACAAACTAGCAGATTTAGCAGATAACAGATTAGGCATCTCAACAGATTTAGCAGTTTAGGCATCTCAACAGATTTAGCTTAGCAGATTTGGCATTTTCAACAGACTTAGCAGAGGACAGATGTGGCAGATGAACAGATCTAGTAGACTAGGCAGTAGAGCAGAACTAGCAGATTAAGCAATATAACAGAACTAGCAGATTAGGCGATATAACAGAACTAGCAGAATAGGCAAATATAGCAGAACTAGCAAATTAGGCAAATATAACAGATTTAGTCATTCCTTAAAGTTTCACAAACATATCTTGCCTAATTATAAATTTGGCCTAAGTTTGCATGCCTAAATAGTTGTCATGATTCACACTATGATCATATACCCCATGTTTGCATTGAATTTACATGTCATAGATTATGGTCATAATTTACATGTCCCAATTTAGTTCAACTTGCCTAGTACAAAAGATTCACATATAAATTATACCAAATATAGCCATCGATTATAATGCATGTCATATATTCAAAAATCTCCTACTTAGGTGTTATTCACATTTGATAGTTATCAAATCTTAATATAGATCTTCTCACCTAAGTCATATTCTCTTTCAAATCATGAATTGCTGTATAAACAATATGCCCAACAATCTAGTTATAACAGATCTTAATTCAAAATATGTGTTATGTTAAATGTCTCAAGTCACATGTTAACATACCATGGTTCCTCTTCTTCCAATTCACAGAATATGCATAGATCTAAATCTAGTTTACAACCTATGTCCTTTTTCATAATTCAGCCACAGATTAGCCATGTCCAATTATGCCACATTAATTATTTGTCCCAAACATTTTAGCGTTCGTGCGTTAATCTCTTAGGAGATTGGCGCAGGCTCGTAGTAGCCTGGCTATAGAACAAAAAGAAGAAGAGATACAGAATAGATCAGAACAGAACATACACAATCCCAAATTCAGATTTACAATCATGTCACAATTATGATTAAAGTTTATATCAGAAAATAACTGTACTTGCCTTGATTGGATTCTAAAAGAAAGATAGTTGTAGCGACGTTAGTTCTTCTTCTTTAACCGTTGTTGAAGTTTCAAGCTTGAATTGAGTTGCTTAGGTTGATGTTGATTAGCTTCTAGTTTTATTCCAGCAGAGTAGCGACGCCATTTTTATTTTTATTTAGAACAGAGGCAGAGCAGAATATAATTGTGTGTGGAGAAGGCTAGGTTTGGGGCTATTTAAATAGGTTTAGGCAGACGAATCTAGGCAGAAAACGAGACCAGATACATAAGAATGCACCCAGGTCGACTGCCCAGTCGACCTGGTCGGGGAGGGGGGGGGGGGTGACTGCACAGTCGACTCCCCAGTCGACCTGGGTACTGGGCGGGAAATTTCCCGCCCAGTCTGTTCTGGATTTTGAATTCGAAATTTGGATTCGAATTCGAGCTGTTTTGAACTCTGAATATTCCTGAAACTTCGGAGGGTCATATCTCCCTCATACAGACTCCGATTCTTGCAAACTCGGACTCGTTTCCAAGTAGAATTCCGAGACGAACGCAATGGTGCAACTCATTTCCCTTGATTCTTATTTTAAAAATTAATTATCCTCTGATTTGTTACTTATACGTTCACAGAAAATACGGGGTGTTACACCAACGACTGTTGCCCTAGCTAAATACCCCTATTTCGGACATAATGGAATACGTTTCATAGGCCCATTCGACTATTTCAGTCAGTTATTATTCAAATTAAAATATAAAACATTCAAATATGGATTTGAACGTACATTTCAATTTGTCGAGGCTACATACTGAACCCAAAAATTCTAAAAAAATAAATCTAACTGTGTTTAGACGATACGGTCCCATAAAAACTAGTTTTGTCGAATTCGGAGACCGTTTGAAAAATGGCCATTTTCTGGTCGATCCAAATTGACTGAAATTAACCTAACACATTTTCCTTTGGCATGCTCACGTATTAACTCCAAAATTATGGAATTTGAAACCTAGTAATAATTTGACATTCCGGATCCAACCAAAGTGGTTTCGTCGAAAACGAAGGTCATTTGCAAAATGTCTATTTTCACGGGCTATATTTATTCCACAATGACCTTTCTGAAAATTCATTTGGCCATAACTTTTGATTCGCGCTATGAAATCTTTCTTTTTCAGATTCGTTAGAAAGGTATTCCCAAACAGATTTAAATATTTTTGGTTTCACTAAAATCCATTTTATTTTGCATCCTGTACAGTTAGTCAAAGTTTGAGTTCAAATTTTCAAACTGCCGCGCCATTTCAGGCCTTGTTCTATAATTAAAATAAATATATTTGCTATAAATTCGATCCAAATTGATTTTTGGTTGTTATTATTTAAAATAATTTATTTTAAATATTCAAAATTCATTAAATAGCCAAATTAAAAATTGGTTTTGATTTTCCGGGTTGTTACATATATTTGCAATATATACATGCATATGTATGTATGTATGTATTATATATATATATATATATATATATAGTTCCGTATATCGTATCAAATACTGGCTTGGATATGAAAGGTCTATCCATAAAATTTTTAATCAATCATTCATGCCCCCAACTTAATTTACTCTTGCCTGTTCTTTTTGGTGTTAGGCATTACAACTTATCTAATTCACTAATATTTGTTAGGAATACGAGGATGATCCCCACTTGAGAGAAAGATAAGTGCTCATGCTTCTACTGATAAATTACATATGATGATTTTGAGCTTAACCACAAAGATTTTGCTTGGGTAAGAGGCATAAAGTATTTAAACATGGGTTCAGTAAGGAGTTACAAGTATATACACGCATTCGGGTGGACATGCATCTAAACATAAAGTTGAAAAAATTCAATAATGTCATTATGTAGCATGGTGCCTACGTGATGCACGACTTTGCTATATATATATATATATATATTCATACATACATACATACATACATATATATATATATATTAAAGTGGGTTAAGTTGTAAATAGTCTTATCGCTCATCTGATGCACAACTCTTTTGCGTGCTTCCATGCATGTCATTGCAAGTTTGCTATATGTTCCAAGCTTTCAACTATTATCTTGTTCAATCAATTGCAAAGAGGTAATTTTGATAGAAAACAACGCATGTATATGCAAACAAACACGAACACAAGATATTTATCCCCTCTTTATTGGTTCACAAAAACGAATTTTGTTTACACCTATGGAATAAACGCAAAATAAACAAATTACAATTGAATCAATAACCTTATTGAGAAAGGTGAAAGAATATCTAGATGACTAAAATATTGTTGGAGAAGAAGAACTATGAAGAACAAGGGCGAAATCTTTGATTACATTTTTGGTTTCCATCAATCCAATTCGGTCATACCTAATCCAATCCTGAAGATATCTTATATTGGAAAATAGAAGGTTTAAGTAAATATCCAATTTGCTCATCAGAAATATCAAAAATATGTCTTAGGAAATACTCAGTCAAAACAGAAATACAACGGCTCAGACGTCTGATCGGGATGATCAGACGTTTGACCAAACACTCGGGATTCAATACTCCTTTATGTCAAACGTCTGACCTGAGGCCTTAGACGTCTGACCTAGCCCACTGTCCTTTTCTTGCCAATGATAGCTGCTACACTTCCTCATCTATCACATTGCTACTTTCACACATCGTCGTATTCAACATATATGATTTTATATCATAAATCACAACATCAACTTATAGCCGACACATCATGATTCCACCTTTTCCATTTCGCTTCCGACGTATTCGGATCGAAAATTGGAAAAGAAACCATTTCGGTTGTAAATTTCGAGGATAAAAAATTGAAACATACTCACATAACCAAAAAAGTTCATTGTTTCTTCTTCGCTGACTTCGTTGTCTTGCCCTAATTTCAGGCGTTGCATTCACTTAGCATCAGTCTACTGTAGATGTTTTTTCTTTTTGTTAAATTTCTTTATTAAGCGTTAAGATTGAAAATTGTATTGGAGGAGATGGAGAGTGGAAACACAAACCAAAGCACATGATGTAACTGAAGTAGGGAAATGAAATGTTCTTTTGTTTCATGTGAACAGAGAGACAGGATTTTTATTTGTTTTTAGTTGGGTTGGGTTAGTTTGGGGTATAATAAATTATTTAATTATTTAGAATTGTATATTTTGTTGTGTTTGTTTTACAGATATTTTTTCCAAAAATTGTATAAATTTTAAGGAATATAATTAAAAATTATTATGATTTCCTTGTTCCTAAAAATATTCTATCCCCTAGACGTCGTAGAGAATTGAGAATTTTCATTTGTTTTAATTCTCAGAATTGTAATATTATGGGTAGAAATTCAATATTCTGTAATCAAAACAACATAAACAACTGTGGACAATTTTTGAACAAGGAAAAACGTCTTAATACATATACAAAGAAAGGGCTATTTTGCCGAGTTCCTAAGAGAGAGTTGTCTCGCGCCCCTAGGTATTCTCTACCTACCCACCTGTGTCGGTTTCGGGTACAGGTACCCTTTTGTTGAAGGTCGTTCGAGCTTTTACTGGGAGTATGGCATGGGTTACTTCAGCGACGTAGCGCCTGGTACTCGGACATTGGCTCGAGGCATTTTCTCTACCCCTTCTTACCCTGCAAAAGCAAAGTCACCTTGCGTCCCGGATAAAAGAAACATCTTGTTTTTTCTTCAAAAATTTCTGATCTCTAGTGGACCTCTCAATAGGATTCGAACCCAGATGAAGTTCTGACCATCTGTCAGAGAAAAAAGAACGAATTGATCTTGTAGGATTCCCAAGAAATTCTTCGATTTCTTTCAGAAACAGATGATTATTGACTCTAGAGATATGGTAATATGGAGAAGACAAAATTGTTTGAAGCACGCACAGAACCAGAAGCGCCCCTTGTTTCAAAGAGAGGAGGACGGGTTATTCACATTTAATTTGATGGTCAGAGGCGAATTGAAAGCTAAGCAGTGGTAATTATAAAGATCCCCCGGGGAAAGATAGAGATGTCTCCTACGTTACCCGTAATATGTGGAAGTATCGACGTAGTTTCATAGAGTCATTCGGTCTGAATGCTACCATGAACCTCCTTTCAATTTTGGATCGCCTTAATTCTTCTATGTTCGACGCAAATCAGAGGATACTTTCGATTGGCTAGAATCCGTTACTTGAACGAAAATAGATCTTGTGGAATCATAATGAATACTTGACAATACATTCCATACCCTGCTAAAAAACCAATCCTTGTATTTATAATACTCTTGGGAGTACAAAGCTTTGGTCCGACTGTGAACATCCCAAAATGCCCTTACATATAAGCTTTTAAATATACAAAATTATTATTTAACCTAATATCCCCAATAAATTAGGCATTTAATGTCACTTAAAATAGGATTTCATAAACCTTTTCAACAAATTCAAATTGCCTCTTTAATATCGCTCAAAAAGAGGATCTCTAAATAGGCTTTAATTGCAAATTTCAATCACTTCTCATTTTAATTGCTATTTCCTATTTTTTCTTGCAATAAATTAAGAAAATTTTGCATTTATTCAATTTACCTGAATTAAAGATTTGAAATACATGCTGGGTTTTGTAATGCATTTTTTATTAATCAAATCAGATTTAATATCTTATAAAACGTATATGGACAATTATTAAATTGCATACGCCGAGTTATTTGTATTTAAGATTTGATGTATATTATGGTTTTAAATAAGTTTTTTCAAATATGCCCTTTATCTCAATCTATTTCCGAATTTTTCTCGCTATAAATTATGAAAAATTTCCATTTATTCAGTTTACCTGAATTAAAGATCTGAAATACATGCTGGGTTTTATTGTGCATTTTGTTATTAATCATATCTGATTTAATACCTTATAAAATATATATCGACAATCATTAAATTGTATACTCTGAGCTATTTGTATTTAGGATTTGACGTGTATGCTGATTTTAAATAAGCATTTTCAAATATGCCCTTTATCTCAATCTATTTCCTAATTTTTCTCGCAATAAATTAATTTTTTTTCCATTTATTCAGTTTACTTGAATCAAAGATTTGAAATACATGCTAGGTTTTGTTGTGCATTTTTGTATTAATAAAATCTAATTTAATACCTTATAAAACGTATATGGACAATTATTAAATTGTATTTAGGATTTGACGTATTAACATTTTCAAATTAAAATAGAAAGCGTTTAATTTTCTTCATCGTCCATTTGCACATTATCCACAAATATAAAGGGAAATTGACTTATATGCTGATTTTAAATAAGCATTTTCAAATATGCCCTTTATCTCAATATATTTCCTATTTTTTCTCGCAATAAATTAAGAAAATTTTCCATTTTTTCAATTTACTTGAATTAAAGATTTGAAATACATGTTAGGTTTGTTGTTTATTAATCAAATCAGATTTAATAGCTTATAAAACGTATATGGATAATTATTAAATTGCATTTAGGATTTGATGTGTTAGCATTGTGAAATTAAAATGGAAAGCATTTAATTTCCTTCATTGTCCATTTCCATGTTCTCAACAAAAATAATGGAAATTCATCCAAATTAAACAAAATCTTCTAAATATGCTAATAAAGGAAGGTTGGCCGAATCCCCCACAAAAATAAGGAGGTATTTACTTTTTGACTTTTTCTCGGATACTCAAATATCCACAAAAATAGCACAATAGAATATCTTATCACCCTTTAAATACCAGTTGTAATCCCCACTTCTCTCCTCATTTTTGCTAATCTTTATTGTTCACTTCTCTTGGCTATTACTGCTATGGTTTCAAGCTTCAGGTTAGATTGCGTACATCATAAAAACTTTTTTTAGTATGTTATTATATATAAACATATGTAGTGTCTTATTTACAAATATTTTTCTTATTCAAATTAGTACTACAAAACCTACCACTATAACTTGGGTACTTTTCATATCTTGATGATATACTTTATACCGTGATGATGTTTGTCTTACGTCGTCTTTTTTGAAGCTGAAGCTAACTTCATTGTTGTTTGGATTTTAGCCTGATGTTCTCTTTGTTTTTTCCAGCAAAAATTCTAGGGGCTTCTCTTCCCTTCTACATCGGACATTTAATTTTCCGGAGTACAAAATCAGCGATGGACTAGGCCGAAAGCAGCAAACACTTTCACCTACTCACTTAAGGAGTCAAAAAGGATGGCTGGAGCTGCAGTATCTTCTTCTACTGGCTCACAGAAATACTTCTTCATATCTTTTTTCTTTAATTGGAATTGGTTCCAATATATTGATATATTTTAGGATTAAGAAATACCCCTATGGATTGGTTGTCATTAAGGAGCAAAAGCCATATTTGTTCGAAAGAAGCAATTGAGGTTGTGAACATTTGACACTCTAATTATATGTCGTTCTTGCTGTTTCATGATGATGAATGTTAAGATTACTCACAAACTCTGAGCATAGATTGAACTTGCATTGATCTTAGATTTATACCATTGATCTTAGATTTTTTTTCTTTTAAAAACTTTATTTTTGTATGCGTTGGCCATTGAATAATAAGTCAATGGCAATCCACATGCCGAGCGCGTGCCATGATCACGCGCGGAGCACACGTGTCGTCATCACGCGCGAAGTGCATGCCGTGTCACTCGTGATATTAAATGGAATTCTCCAACAAATTATATTTCAAGTTATCCAACATAAGATGAAGACAATGACTACATTTCATATGATTTGTAAAATTGTTTACGAGGAGTTTGAAGGTATCAATTTTGGTCAGTAATGAAAATTTTGGTTCTAAGAGAGGTTTAAGGTCAATTTCTTAGCATATGAACCATTCATGGAGGTTTAGATAGTATTTGGTTGGATGAAATGAGTTTTGCGTTTTTAATATATACGTTGAATGGCTTCGCAGAGAAGAAGTTGGAACTCATTATTTCAACAAAGTGGAAAAAGGGAAGAGTAAATGTAATTTCTGATATTTTCCAAAAGGCCAAAAAAATTATTTTTAACAATATTAAAATCTATTTCCAAATCAATGTTGTCAACCACATCTCCTTTTACGTGCATTTCAAAGTACATGTTGAAAATCAAAGTATGTTGAAAACACAATACTGAAAACTCTTTTTTAAACCAAATGCTATCTTAGTTTTTATTCGGGTCTGAAACCATTCTAAAATTGTAAAATTATGGAAATATTTAAACAAAATAGCTTTTCAAAACAAAAAAAATATAGATTTTAAATTGCATAGTGATAGAAAAATATATTATGAAATAATAATTCGTATAAAGTGGCTGTCCAATAAGAAGACACACTATAAAACTTAAATTTTAAAATTGTAATACATTTAGTCTTTTTACGTTAACATATTTTTTTGGGGATTGTTAAGGGACTCCACTTTTGGTTAAGGGGAGGACAAAATTTAAACTATTGTTCAATTGTTAAGGGGAGGATCAAAAAAATTAGCCCTCCCTTAAACATTTACTTAAAAATTCCAATATTAACCCCATAATCTTTTTTAATGTAAATTTTTCAAAGCTAAACCCTAAATAATAAGAACAATTTAATGAAATAAAAATGGGATATAGTTAACATAATGGAGACATAAGAAAGTTGTATGAGTGATCAAAAGATATCAGATCAGGTAGGTTAATGAATATAATTTTGGAATTCGATGGTTCAATTTAAAATACTTAAATATTCATAAACAAATCTGATCGAATATGTATAATTGGAACATTAAATGAGATGCAGATGTTTTTGCACGTTGGAAATGATAAGAAATCGTATTCGTGCATATGCAAATCAGCGCGAAATATAAAAAGAATGATAGTGAATTGTATGTTGTGACAAAGGGTAGTTTGGTCCATGTTTTTTCTAAAATAAAAAAAACCAAACCTTCCCTTAACAATTTCTTTTTAAAGTGGAGTCCCCTTAAAATTATCCTCCCCTTAACCAAAAATGGAGTCCCTTTAACAAACACCTTTTTTTTCTTAAAATTGGCGAAAATATTATAGAAAAAAACAATTGTTGATAGCATAAATAATTTTCGTCTTTTTATGATATGATGTTTTTAGAAAGGTATAGTTGGAAAGATATCTGAGAAACAACTGTAATTATAAACCAACGATTTGACAAGTTAAAGGAAATGATCAAAGTTGGACTACTTCAGTTTGGCTGAGTTTTAAGACGTAAAATTGATACTTTAAGAAACCCATAAACACCCGTTTTCGTAATCACTCATAAAGAGCACCATTCGAAACGATCAAGACCGGTTTGAAAGATAATAGTGGAAATTGGGTTTCAAGAGCTTTCGGCAGATAAAGATAATATATAGTAAACAGATATAAAGCCGAAGCCCATCACACAAAGGCCCAACATCTCATTTAGACCCAAAGCTATTTTGTTTCTGTTCTTTTGATCGTTATGTACAAGCCTATATATACAGGCACATCGTAACATTTTTAAATTACCAAAATCATTTCCGAAAGATCAATAAAAGCAATTCAGTTCTGTATAATATTTTACACATTTCTGATTTACAAATACAATAAGAAGTATGCCAAAATTCTTATAATAGAAAAATTCTTATAATAGAAATCCCTGCCTAAGCAACATTCATGACCTTGAATAAATATTATTTCAAAAACAGTGACTGAAATCCAAGCTCGAAACTTTCCAAGTATCAAAACTTAAACATAATGTATTTCCAATACATTTTTTTGGCTTTTAATATTGCAAAATTTTTGTTGGAAGATGCATTGAAAGAAAGAAATGTTTTTTTTAAACATATGTCAAAAACTATATTGAAAAATAAATAAAATATAGTGATGAAAATGCTAAATCCTAATATAAGATGAAAAGATAAAGCGGGGATCACATAGACAAAATCTCTTTTGGAAGCCAAAATTTAATAATAAGGAGAATTTAAACCAATGTCTGTTGCACCATGAATATATGATTTAGGGCAACTTTTGATTTTTTTAAGCTAAAGAATGAAGGGAAAGTATGCAGAATAATAATAGTTTAATTTCTTTAGAAGAAGATAAAAAGATCCACTAACAATAAATAAAATAGTTTGTATAGATTAGAAGAGTTTTTAAGGCATTTGCAGGTATGTAGATGTAACGATCTCAAAATTTCTGTAAATAAATTTAATCATAAAGGGAAAATGAAATAAAAGAAAATTATAATTAAATAAAATAAAATATTAAATTAAAATTTAGTGTTTGAAGAAAAAATTAAAATATAACGATGTTTTGTTTTAGCGTTGTTCAGCTGTAGTGCGCATTCGACAAAATATAAAAAGCATATGTGAACTGAATATCGTCCGTTAACGCAGATATGCAGTGTCAGTTCGTATTTAACAGTAGAGTTATGGTCGTTGAACTGATTAGCGAAAAAAAAAAAAGAAAAAAAAGAAAAAAAAAAGAGAAAAAAATTATTAATGATAACATTGACACCCGAAAAGCAAAGTATGCAGGTTCGGTTAAACGGTTAACGGTCGCTACTGGGATTGGAGTGAAACGGGGTATGAATTGGGAGACAACACTTCGGTGCGCATCATGGCATTTGGAGTACACGCATGCATGCATGAAACAGGCGTCCTCTCCTCCCTTCTTTCGGCTGCCAGGTGGTGATTTGGAAGACCTTCTTCCACACGTGGTTTCCCTTTGTGATGTCCACATGCCCCTTTCAATGCACGTGCCCCCTTTGTTGGATGCCTCTCTCTCTCTCTTGTTCTTTTCTTTTATTCTCCTGTGCACTATATCATTTTGTTCGGCCATTCCTCTCCCTCTTTTATCATGCGGAAGCACCCACGTCCAAAGCACTCCACCGTCCAGTTCATCTAATGCTGAACACCCCTCCTCCATTTGTCTCCACGTCCAGATCTTGAAGGCCAAAAGCAAGCACCTCACTTCCAAAGGAAGCCATCACGTCCAAACTTTGCACCCGACTGTCCTTTGCATGTGTAGAAGCCTCCAATTTTAAGTCCGCTTTCTCTCCTTGTTTTGGCCGTGAGTCTTGATGTTTCTTCCTTTTATTTTGTTTATATTATATTTATTTTCTTACACTATATATATATGTGAGATATTCAAAACGCATGAAAGGTGAGAACCGGGTTGTGTGTGTTTGAAGCCCATTTCAGTTCGCAAAAATTTAAGTGCCGTGAGTTGCGTATAGTGCCATCTATGTGTGCGTGAGTCCATCCTTGGATTTAAAGTTTGAGTACCAGTTAATATTTTCTGACTGTCGCATGCGGAAAAAAAAAAAAAAAAAAAAAAGAGGAATCATGGATTTGTTTTACACCATCTGTCGTTACACGGCTTTGTATAACACGGCAGCAGTAGGATATACAAGCGGGTCTCAACAAATGGTGTTGTGGAATATCCTCCCAACCGTTCGTCGGTACACGCGCAGTTCAAAACTGATTAGCCGCGGACTTTAGTCAAAAAAAAAAAAAAAAAAAAATCTCTTTTGTTTAAAAAAAAAATTTTTTCGCATGAGTAAATGTGTTCGCTTTTCTGAGAGAAATCTTGTTGTTCTAGGTAGCGCAAACTCCTCCGAATAGCGGTTAGCATCGTTAATCTCAGAGCGTATCTTCTCGTTCGCTACGAAAGGTGAGTATCAACTCACGCTTGACTAATATTATTTATTTAAGTAAATTTAACTGTTGAACCGACATGCGAAATGTTAAAACTGTTTAGAAATGTTGATTGCACTGTTATGACTGTACACCGATGACACGCATGCATGCTACATATGACACAAATTTGATCAAACGACTTGTTTCACATATGCTGACATTCTGTGATCTATTTTATTCGACATCACTGCAAGTTCACTTAGTACTAGGAACCATTGCGGGTTGAAATGATACATACCCGGACTGTTATATTCGAACCAGTTTGGGATTCGGGTTGAAATGATACATACCCGGGGTTCGAATAATTTACGGACGGATTGAAATGATAAACATCCGAATCACTTGACCATAGGGTAGAGAATTGTATACAGACATCGTGGTTAATATAAATTAATTATTTTAAATTATATTATCGACTTTTTGAAAGATGTAACGTATGAAGTCCCGCATGACGGAAAAGAAATGTTTGGAAATTATGAAGCGAAATGCATAAAATTTGTTTTTAAAGACAAAGGGAAATTTAGAAATGATTTTTCAGAATAAACTCTCCTTTTAAAACTCGGTATTTCATATAATTAAATAAAATAGTATGGAGTTTTACAAACATTTTTTTTATATAAAATATATTATTTCAAGTTGTTTTTAAATTATAAAATTTCCAATTATATATAAATATATATTTTTCATATACATTAATTTCTTTAATACTCATACATTGTTTTCAAAAAAAAAAAAAAAAAATCCACCTTTCTAAATATATTTTTAAATCAATAAAGTTTTAAATTCCAATCCAGTTTGGGAAACCAAAAGAAAAAATGAAAATTTCTGAGAATAACGACATTTCATTTGGCAGAAATGGTAATTACCGATTTTGCAAAATAAATCAAACTGATGATTAATGGTTGGAGTAATCGTTTTGAGAACAAAGCAATTTCGATATTTGGAAATACGATTTCAAAGTTAACGGCCACGGTGTGGAAAATGTAAACGTTCGGTTGTTAGAGAGACCGGAGTCGGTAAGCGACATACTCTCTGTCAGTGCCGACACCACTTTGACAACTGTGTACGCGGTGAAGTTCCAGAACCGGAGTAGGATGGAATGGAGGCGATTACTGGATTTGAAGGAAGAGAACGCTGATGGATTGACTTTGACCTTCGGGTCATAATTAAAATGACTAAAACAGGAGCCATGCTCGGATTAAGTGAGGTAGCCCCTCCGATCGAACACGCTTCTTCGAAACCAATTCTATTACTATGGGACTGATTTGGGGTACCCCTTTGATTGGGAGTGTCGTTTGAGGTGGGCGGTAGTCGCAGCTATGCGTTACCACCGATCCGAGAGCCGCAATTACGGTAGAATCCTACCGTGGGTATTTCCTCAGTGCCTTGTCATATTATCCTGATCGAGCCTGTACGATTTGATTTTAACTTTGTCGTATCACGGCGCATCCCTATCCACCGACGTACTGGTGTGTTATATGCAAACTGTACGGCAATGTGTAAACGACGTAAGGGTAACATGGTGATCCCGCTTACGTTAATTTTTATATTATATTTACCGTAGACATTAAAATAATAACGTATGATTATTGGTATAATTTCACGGATCCTTAAAGAATGGAATCCCAACATTCTTTAAGTTATAGTGCATTTCTGTGAACGATTCAATTTGAGTAAATTCACTTAAATGAGAATATTAGTCCTGATCCGGGTATTTTGTTTTTTTTGCTTAATTCTCGGGTCAGCCTGAAGATCACAGCAGTTCGTGACGCGCTTTGGGAGCTTGGTGTTTCATTTTGGAGATCTATCATCTTCTGTTATTTTGGGTTCAGCTTGTCAGTTTAGTTTATGTCTAGTATGTGGTTATGTCTAATGTATATGTATCTTATGGTCTGTATGAGCTATGACTCTTTTTGTGTACATATGTGTATGACATATTTTGGGTTGTGACTATGTACTGTTTACTTCCGCTGTTAATACTCTGTTTTCTGTGTCTGTAATTCTGTGTTCTGATTTATATTTGCCTCAATTAAATTAACAATTCACTGTTTTGAGTAATTCAAGTCCGACATGCGAGGTTTATTGTCGATTTGAATGATTCGAAATAGTGGGTCGTTACAGTTGGTATCAGAGCTGAGGTTTATCCTTAGCAATTGAGGTAAATAACTCATTAGAGATAGGGTAGAAATACACTAGAATGGGTTAAATCAGTAACAGAATTAATCCTTGAGAGAGCGAAGTCTAGGATATGGATAGGTAGGGAAAGAAACTATGAGTATAGGTTAAGTTTTCCTAGTATTTAGGACTTCCTATAAGGTCTGTCTCTTTAGCTTTTGATTCTTAAGTTCGGTATCCACTTAAGTAGACTTTCCTTTGAACCAATTATTAACCTCGTTTGATTCATTTTTTGATTCCAGATGGTTACTAGGGGTAGATCAGCTAGAGGCCGAGGTAGGGGTCGTGGAGGTCACCTTGGAGACCATTCAGTTGAGCCTGAACCACCAGTCGTGCCAGCCCAGCCAGCTCAACCTGTCAGGTTTACCAAGCTTTGTAAGGAGTATACTCATTTGGGAGGCATTAAGTTTTCTGGAGTTGAATCGATCGTCGAAGCCCAGAAATGGTTGGATGAACTGGAAAGGATATTTTCTGGCTTAGAGATCACCGATGCACAGAAGCTTCAAATGGCCGCTTGGCAGCTTAAGGATTCCGCAAGGAGTTGGTGGGAAGCTTTCACTACACATTCGACTGAGACCAACATTACATGGCAGCAGTTTAGGGATGCTTTTGTAACCAAATGGATGCCTGAGTCCGGAAAATCCAAACTGTATCGAGAATTTATGGATCTAAAGCAAGGAAACATGACTTTTGCGGAATATGAAAGAAAATTTGATGAGCTTTCCAAGTTTGGTCCAAACTTGATTGGAACACCATTTCAGAAAAATGAGAAGTTTATACTTGGTGCACGCCCAGAATTCTACGAGCATTTGATGAACTATCTTAACCAGCCTTTCTCAGAACTCATGAACTATGCCACTAGACTTGAAAACTCGCCAAACATTAAGGGAAAGCAAGCTGAACCTGTTCCTCAGACTCATGGATCTGGATCTTCTAGCAATTCAAAGAAGAGGAAGTCAAAGTTTTTGGAGCAAAAGAAGAAGTGGCAGGACACTCATGGTATTGGGTATCAAGCTCAGAAGCCTTCTGCAGATTTATCAAAGATTACTTGTTTTAATTGCGGCGAGAAAGGCCATTACTCGTCGAGCTGTCCTCATCCACTTAAGTCATCTGTTCAACCACCTTACAGTCCCCGTAACGACCTTTGTCATGCATGTCTCCAGCCAGGACACATTAAGAAGAACTGCCCAACTCAGAAGAAAGGACAGACATCGGGAGTATTTGCTGTGACCTCATCTAATCCTCCTGCTACCGGAGATGATAATAAGGGTACGCTTCTTAGTGCTTTTACTTTGTTTTCACATCCTGTACGTGTTTTATTCGACACTGGTGCTTCGCATAGTTTTATCTCCTCTGATCTGTGTGAAAAATTTAAAGACACCTTAAAACCTTTATGTGAGTTTCAATCTTTGTGTGTATCGAATCCGATTGGCGGTCCCGCTAACCTTAACATGATTTGTAAAGGGGTGAAACTCCTTTACAAAAGACACATATTCGTTGGTGATTTTTATGTTCTTGGTTTCGATACGTTTGATATTTTGTTGGGTAACGACTGGTTGAAGAAGTACGATGCGACTATTTCATGCAAGGCGAGGAAGGTTTCTTTAGTCGACGATAATGGGAATTCTTTGAAGATTGTATGTCGTATGCCAACGGAGTTTGCTGGAAGTTTTATCTTTTCACTGGAGTTACATATGGCGGAGTTTAATTCCACTCGAGTTGTCAAACGCTTTCCGGATGTTTTTGGTGAAGTGACGTGTCTTCCTCCCAAAAGAGAAATTGAATTTCGAATAGATTTAGTTCCTGGAGCACGTCCAGTGGTTCTCCCTCCAAGAAGAATGGCGCCAAAGGAGAAAGCTGAATTGAAAGCGCAAGTTGAGGACTTATATTCCAAGGGATTAATTAGGCCGAGCTATTCAGAATGGGGCGCTGCGGTAGTATTCGTGACCAAGTCCGATGGCTCCTTACGCATGTGTGTAGATTATCGAGAGCTGAACAAGCTCACTTTGAAAAATCGATACCCGATGCCGCGAATTAATGATATGTTTGACCATCTCTACGGTGCGAAAGTTTTCTCTCAACTTGACCTTACAACTGGATTCCATCAGCTTAGAGTAGCTGAGGAAAGTATTCCCAAGACGGCATTCCGAACTGAAAATGGTTTCTACGAATGGTTAGTTATGCCGTTCGGTCTAACCAATGCTCCTGCTTTCTTCGTTGACCTTATGAATCGTGTTTTCCGTGAAGTCCTTAACAAATTCGTTCTTGTTTTCGTCGATGATATTCTTGTTTTCTCTAAATCCGAGAAGGAGCACGAAATGCATTTGAAACTTGTGTTGGAAACTCTTAGAATGCACCAACTGAAAGCCAAATTTTCGAAATGCCATTTCTGGCAGAATGAAGTCCGTTATCTTGGTCATATCGTTTTTGAAAGAGGAGTATCGGTTGATCCAGCCAAAATCGCTGCGATTAATGATTGGAAAGTGCCCAAGACACCAACCGATGTACGTAGTTTCTTAGGACTTGCTGGATACTATCGTAGATTCATAGAGAATTTTGCTCGCATTTCCGCTCCATTGACTGCGTTGACCAAGAAGAAGGCAAAATTTGTTTGGAGTGAAAAGTGTGAGGCTGCGTTTGAAGAGTTGAAGCAAAAACTTACATCTGCGCCTGTACTTACAGTACCGGATGGAAATGAAGGATTCACTGTTTATACCGATGCTTGTAAAGAAGGTCTGGGAGCGGTTCTAATGCAAAACGGAAGGGTGATTGCATACGCCAGTCGACAGTTGAAAAATCATGAAGTTAACTACGCAACCCATGACTTGGAATTACTCGCCGTAGTATTCGCTTTGAAATTGTGGAGACATCATCTTCTAGGAACCAAATTTGAGTTATATACCGATCACCAATCCCTTAAGTATATTTTCTCGCAGAAAGACCTGAATCAAAGACAGGTTAGATGGTTAGAATTTCTCGCTTCATATGATCTCGATATTAATTATACACCTGGAAAGGCAAACATAGTAGCTGATGCTTTAAGCCGGAAGAAGGCAATGTTGTACCGGATTTCCGTCTCATTTCCTCTTATGGAGCGAATCATAGCAAAGCAAGATGAAGACCCAGAACTTAAGCTTATGAAAGAAAATATATACAATAGAAAAGTTGAGGATCATAGCGAAATGGATGCAAGAATTGATAGATATGGAGTTTTAAGAATTAGGAATAGAATTTGTGTTCCTAATGTAGATGGTTTGAGACAAGAAGTGTTGAAAGAAAATCATCAGTCCAAACTTTCTATCCATCCAGGCGTTACAAAGATGTTTCAGAATATGAAAAGATTGTTTTGGTGGAGTGGTATGAAGCGCGATATTTCTCGCTTTGTCAGTAGATGTGCGACTTGTCAACAGATTAAAGCAGACCATCGGAAGTTGGCAGGATTAATGCAACCTCTTGAAATTCCCAGTTGGAAGTGGGATCAAGTGTCTATGGATTTCATAGATGGTCTTCCGAGGTCAAGAAAAGGAAACGAGAGTATATGGGTAATAGTTGACCGATTAACTAAGTCCGCTCATTTTCTCCCAGTTAAAGCCAATCGTACCGCTTCCAGTTTGGCTGAGTTGTATATGAGAGAGATAGTCAGATTGCATGGCGTTCCTTCCAGCATTGTATGCGACCGAGATCCCTTATTTACCAGTAGATTTTGGAGGGCATTTCAGGAAGCGTTGGGCACTCAGTTAAATCTTAGTACCGCATACCATCCGCAGACTGATGGTCAGACAGAACGGTTGAATAAAATCCTTGAAGATCTCCTTCGTGCCTGTATTTTGGATTACGGAGGATCGTGGGAAGATCACCTCCATCTCGTCGAGTTTACTTACAACAATAGTTATCAGGCGAGTATTAAAGAGGCTCCATTCGAAGCTTTATATGGACGACCGTGCAGATCTCCTGCAGGTTGGATCGAAACTGGAGATCGTCTACTTCTTGGACCAGATATGGTCTTAGAAGCATCGCAGAAAGTCGCTGATATCAGAAATAAAATGAGGATTGCACAGGATCGTCAGAAGAAATATGCCAATAGAAGAAGAAGAGATTTAGAGTTCTTAGTCGGTGATCAAGTCTTTTTAAAGATATCCCCACTAAAGAACGTGATTCGATTTGGAAAGAAGGGAAAACTGGCTCCGAGATTCATTGGTCCATTTCGAATATCTGAGAAGATTGGTTCTTTGGCTTACCGATTAGAGCTTCCAGAAAAACTTGCGGGGGTGCATAACGTGTTTCACGTGTCCCATCTCCGTAAATATCTACATGACCCTTCTGCTTATGTTCAGCCAACTGCGTTAGATGATTTGAATATCGAGCCAAACTTAACTGTGGAAAAGAGACCTTTGTGTATTGTTGACAAAGGTACAAAACAGCTTAGAAGAAAATCTGTAAATTTAGTCAAAGTGCAGTGGGGTGAAGATGAACGAGATTGCACTTGGGAGACGGAAGAAAGCATGCGCACTTCAAATCCGGAATTATTTTCCCAGGTAATATTCGTTGAATTTATCTTTTATATCTGTCAATGTACTATCTACTCTTTGACCGACTTCTTTTCGAGGACGAAAAGCTTTGAGTGGGGGAGAATGTAACGATCTCAAAATTTCTGTAAATAAATTTAATCATAAAGGGAAAATGAAATAAAAGAAAATTATAATTAAATAAAATAAAATATTAAATTAAAATTTAGTGTTTGAAGAAAAAATTAAAATATAACGATGTTTTGTTTTAGCGTTGTTCAGCTGTAGTGCGCATTCGACAAAATATAAAAAGCATATGTGAACTGAATATCGTCCGTTAACGCAGATATGCAGTGTCAGTTCGTATTTAACAGTAGAGTTATGGTCGTTGAACTGATTAGCGAAAAAAAAAAAAAAAAAGAAAAAAAAAGAGAAAAAAATTATTAATGATAACATTGACACCCGAAAAGCAAAGTATGCAGGTTCGGTTAAACGGTTAACGGTCGCTACTGGGATTGGAGTGAAACGGGGTATGAATTGGGAGACAACACTTCGGTGCGCATCATGGCATTTGGAGTACACGCATGCATGCATGAAACAGGCGTCCTCTCCTCCCTTCTTTCGGCTGCCAGGTGGTGATTTGGAAGACCTTCTTCCACACGTGGTTTCCCTTTGTGATGTCCACATGCCCCTTTCAATGCACGTGCCCCCTTTGTTGGATGCCTCTCTCTCTCTCTTGTTCTTTTCTTTTATTCTCCTGTGCACTATATCATTTTGTTCGGCCATTCCTCTCCCTCTTTTATCATCCGGAAGCACCCACGTCCAAAGCACTCCACCGTCCAGTTCATCTAATGCTGAACACCCCTCCTCCATTTGTCTCCACGTCCAGATCTTGAAGGCCAAAAGCAAGCACCTCACTTCCAAAGGAAGCCATCACGTCCAAACTTTGCACCCGACTGTCCTTTGCGTGTGTAGAAGCCTCCAATTTTAAGTCCGCTTTCTCTCCTTGTTTTGGCCGTGAGTCTTGATGTTTCTTCCTTTTATTTTGTTTATATTATATTTATTTTCTTACACTATATATATATGTGAGATATTCAAAACGCATGAAAGGTGAGAACCGGGTTGTGTGTGTTTGAAGCCCATTTCAGTTCGCAAAAATTTAAGTGCCGTGAGTTGCGTATAGTGCCATCTATGTGTGCGTGAGTCCATCCTTGGATTTAAAGTTTGAGTACCAGTTAATATTTTCTGACTGTCGCATGCGGAAAAAAAAAAAAAAAAAAGAGGAATCATGGATTTGTTTTACACCATCTGTCGTTACACGGCTTTGTATAACACGGCAGCAGTAGGATATACAAGCGGGTCTCAACAAATGGTGTTGTGGAATATCCTCCCAACCGTTCGTCGGTACACGCGCAGTTCAAAACTGATTAGCCGCGGACTTTAGTCAAAAAAAAAAAAAAAAAAAAAATCTCTTTTGTTTAAAAAATTTTTTTTTTCGCATGAGTAAATGTGTTCGCTTTTCTGAGAGAAATCTTGTTGTTCTAGGTAGCGCAAACTCCTCCGAATAGCGGTTAGCATCGTTCTTCTCAGAGCGTATCTTCTCGTTCGCTACGAAAGGTGAGTATCAACTCACGCTTGACTAATATTATTTATTTAAGTAAATTTAACTGTTGAACCGACATGCGAAATGTTAAAACTGTTTAGAAATGTTGATTGCACTGTTATGACTGTACACCGATGACACGCATGCATGCTACATATGACACAAATTTGATCAAACGACTTGTTCCACATATGCTGACATTCTGTGATCTATTTTATTCGACATCACTGCAAGTTCACTTAGTACTAGGAACCATTGCGGGTTGAAATGATACATACCCGGACTGTTATATTCGAACCAGTTTGGGATTCGGGTTGAAATGATACATACCCGGGGTTCGAATAATTTACGGACGGATTGAAATGATAAACATCCGAATCACTTGACCATAGGGTAGAGAATTGTATACAGACATCGTGGTTAATATAAATTAATTATTTTAAATTATATTATCGACTTTTTGAAAGATGTAACGTATGAAGTCCCGCATGACGGAAAAGAAATGTTTGGAAATTATGAAGCGAAATGCATAAAATTTGTTTTTAAAGACAAAGGGAAATTTAGAAATGATTTTTCAGAATAAACTCTCCTTTTAAAACTCGGTATTTCATATAATTAAATAAAATAGTATGGAGTTTTACAAACATTTTTTTTATATAAAATATATTATTTCAAGTTGTTTTTAAATTATAAAATTTCCAATTATATATAAATATATATTTTTCATATACATTAATTTCTTTAATACTCATACATTGTTTTCAAAAAAAAAAAAAAAAAAAAAAAAATCCACCTTTCTAAATATATTTTTAAATCAATAAAGTTTTAAATTCCAATCCAGTTTGGGAAACCAAAAGAAAAAATGAAAATTTCTGAGAATAACGACATTTCATTTGGCAGAAATGGTAATTACCGATTTTGCAAAATAAATCAAACTGATGATTAATGTTGGAGTAATCGTTTTGAGAACAAAGCAATTTCGATATTTGGAAATACGATTTCAAAGTTAACGGCCACGGTGTGGAAAATGTAAACGTTCGGTTGTTAGAGAGACCGGAGTCGGTAAGCGACATACTCTCTGTCAGTGCCGACACCACTTTGACAACTGTGTACGCGGTGAAGTTCCAGAACCGGAGTAGGATGGAATGGAGGCGATTACTGGATTTGAAGGAAGAGAACGCTGATGGATTGACTTTGACCTTCGGGTCATAATTAAAATGACTAAAACAGGAGCCATGCTCGGATTAAGTGAGGTAGCCCCTCCGATCGAACACGCTTCTTCGAAACCAATTCTATTACTATGGGACTGATTTGGGGTACCCCTTTGATTGGGAGTGTCGTTTGAGGTGGGCGGTAGTCGCAGCTATGCGTTACCACCGATCCGAGAGCCGCAATTACGGTAGAATCCTACCGTGGGTATTTCCTCAGTGCCTTGTCATATTATCCTGATCGAGCCTGTACGATTTGATTTTAACTTTGTCGTATCACGGCGCATCCCTATCCACCGACGTACTGGTGTGTTATATGCAAACTGTACGGCAATGTGTAAACGACGTAAGGGTAACATGGTGATCCCGCTTACGTTAATTTTTATATTATATTTACCGTAGACATTAAAATAATAACGTATGATTATTAGTATAATTTCACGGATCCTTAAAGAATGGAATCCCAACATTCTTTAAGTTATAGTGCATTTCTGTGAACGATTCAATTTGAGTAAATTCACTTAAATGAGAATATTAGTCCTGATCCGGGTATTTTGTTTTTTTTGCTTAATTCTCGGGTCAGCCTGAAGATCACAGCAGTTCGTGACGCGCTTTGGGAGCTTGGTGTTTCATTTTGGAGATCTATCATCTTCTGTTATTTTGGGTTCAGCTTGTCAGTTTAGTTTATGTCTAGTATGTGGTTATGTCTAATGTATATGTATCTTATGGTCTGTATGAGCTATGACTCTTTTTGTGTACATATGTGTATGACATATTTTGGGTTGTGACTATGTACTGTTTACTTCCGCTGTTAATACTCTATTTTCTGTGTCTGTAATTCTGTGTTCTGATTTATATTTGCCTCAATTAAATTAACAATTCACTGTTTTGAGTAATTCAAGTCCGACATGCGAGGTTTATTGTCGATTTGAATGATTCGAAATAGTGGGTCGTTACAGTAGAACACTCATAGTGCAGTTGAAATGAGTAAATGACATAAAAGTCAACTAAAGAGAAAGAAATAATTAACCAAGACTTTGAAAAATAAATAATTGTATTTGTTTGGACTGCCTGGCAAAAATAAATAAATCGTTTGAACTGAAATTAGACAAGAAATATAAAAGAGGAAAAACACGAAAGATACAAACGTGTTGCATTGCTGTTCAAGTAATACAAAGTGAGGTATAATGTATAGGCATACACATAGGTGCGAAAAAGGAAGAATGTTACTAGTTTATGTAATATGCTAGTTATATTACGGGTATATTTAATATGCCCTTATATATAATATGGATGAGCAGTGGTCGTCGGCTGTTTGTTTATTACCCAAGCAAGTGTTCATTTATATTCATGCATGTCCATATTCCTAAAAAGGAAGTTATTCGCTTGCCTCACATGTATGCATCTTTACTCCTTCCTCTTCGTTTACAAATCATCTAACCATATGCTTCTTCTACTTATTCAATTGCATCTTAATCTTTTCTTTGCAAATTAAAGTGTGGCCTTCCCAATTGATCCATTACTTCATTTTAACTTTGATCCCTTTTGATTTTTTTTACAACGTTTTCTTCATCGTTCCTTTTCTTTGGCTAAATCTCTTACATTATATATTTATTTATGCCTGCAAATTCATCCTTTTCACCCTTTTTCCCTTATACTCCACTTCACCAATATGCTTTTTGCTTATTTGTTTGACACAATTTCAATTTACTCTGTCTTTGCCATTGTACTTATATGTTTATACTTTAATTTCCTTATTTGATTTTCCCTCAATTTTTTATTATTTTGTTTAACGTTCCCATTTTTATATTCATCAATACTTATGCATTTCTCATTTTCATAGTTTTAACTGCTTTATTTTACCCCCTTCATCACTGAGATGCATGCTGGCTGCTACATGCACTCACTTTGAAGCATTCATGTGTATACTATAATCCCTTATATTTACGTATAAACTTATTATACATGTATACATATGAATGCATTATTGTCAAAAATGTTAAAATCCAATGATTTAAATCCCGTTTCAAATCAATTCTCTTCCTTATGATTCGATTTATATTTTGATTCAAATCGCTTAAAACCGCTTTCAGTCGATACATATTGGTACATTCAATATACTTATTTGAGTCTACAACTTCAATTCTATGTTTCCCTAAACAAAATAAAAATGGAACAAAATCAGAAATTGAAGTTTCGTTTTAAATGTAGAAGTTCAAATATAAATGTCAATTTGAAAGTATATATGAGCACTAAAGTATGGATCTTTTAAATCTACTATTTTTGATTTGGATCACGTTTCGATTTAAAATTTAAACATTATCATTTATGATTTGAATCTCATTTAGACAACCTTGTACGTATGCATGTATGTTATTGCTCGTTGTAATAAAAATTTACTACATCAACTCACCTCACGAGCTTCACCGTTATGTTTGCACTCATTGATATTTTTATGCTTCTTATTTTTTTATCACAAAATCATATCATTGACTATTCAAAGTGCAATATTATTATATTCTAAATTAAGTTTGAAAGGGCATGCATATTTGGTAAGATATAAAGCAGCCGCTTTTTATATTATAACAGAGCGTGGAGATTCAACTGTAAATGAAATGTTCTGGTGTTATGATCATAATTTCTTATATAATAAAACCGATTTCAACATAAATTACTCGTGTATTATGATGATCGATTTAATAAATAATTCTACATAATTTAGACTTGTCATTCAAACATTCCACTGCGCCATTCTGTGTAGCATCACAGAATTCATTGTACGTGCAGTGGTATCTTGTTCTGCTTTGGTATCGAAGTCATATCCCAAAGTTCTTGATTGTTGTTGGCTTCTTCTTGAAGATCTCGTTGATAGCAAGAATCTGACCGTTCTTCTTCTTCAATTTCCTCAAAAAATTACCAGAATATGGATCTAGCACGAACTTCATTTGTAGCCCAAAGCTTCATTTTATAGATCTTGGGCAGCTGTCATTTGGAGTTGGAAGGGCACTACCAACCACATTGTACTGATGAAATCTGAAAACTCCCATGCTGTCGCCGCTGCCGCTTATGGGCCATCGTGAAAATATATGGCAGTTCTCCTTCTGATATGCCCAAGATATATTAGTTTTCTCTTGATTTTAGAGGTGTTTTAGTTCAAAGGACCTAAAACATTCGTAATATGTTAGACCTTTGGAGGTGCAGTGACATATATATTTATTTTGTAAGTACTAAGCAGCCTTTTGCTTCTGGGACTTGTTAGAGTTTATTTTTTTTCATTCACCACACTCTTTCTTCATTCACTTTTCAACTTACAACAAAATGACCACATATATACTGGTTTACAAACCATTTCAATAGACACAACTGTTAGGAGTTTATTATTTACATTAGTGTGCTTCGTTGTTTATGTTTAAGTTTGAATTTCATGTTTGTTTTGCCTAGTCAAGGCTATTAGCTTGTTTCTAGGAGTAGACAGTTTCTTTTGCCTGTTTCTTAGTATTTCATTATGTAAGCCTTTATAAGGCATTTTGCTTTCAATAAAGACATCGGTTTGCAGTTTGACATTATCCGTTTTCTATTTTACTTGACATTTGGTATCAGAGCAAACAAACCCGAGAGTGAAACACAATGAATGAAGAAAGGTCGCTCACTAAGATTCCTCATTTTGATGGACACTACGATCACTGGAGCGAACTCATGGAGAATCTTCTTCGTGCTAAGAGCTTGTGGCACCTTGTTGCTAAAGGATTTACGGAACCAGAGGATGAAGCTCAAACTACATCGGCACAGTGCAAACAATTAGAAGAATTAAGGGTGAAAGGCCACCAGGTAAAACATTTTCTTTTCCAAGCCATTGACATAACAGTTTTTGAGCAAATTTTGGATAGACGTACTTCAAAAATTATCTGGGATTCTATGAAGAGCAAATTTGGGGGGAATGAGCGTGTGAAGAGATCTTTTCTTAACTCTTTGAGAAGGGAGTTCGAGATACTTGTCATGAAAGAGGATGAGAAAATTGGTGAGTATTTCAAGAGGGTGATGACAGTGTCAAATCAGATGAGAAGTAATGGAGAGGAGATGTCTGATTCGAAGAATGTTGAGAAAATACTTCGAACATTGACGGATAAGTTCACATACATTGTGATCTCAATAGAGGAATCTAGGGATACACGGAATATGACAGTTGATGAGTTACAAAGCTCTCTGGTTGTCCATGAACAGAAGTTTAAAGGATCTGGATCCGGTTCTCAATGAAATGATGATGATCATGTGCCTAGTGTTAGGGGCCGTGGTAGAGGCTCATATAGAGGTCGAGGAAGAGGTAGGGGCAGGACATATAACAAGGCTATGGTGGAGTGTTATAACTGCCATAAACTCGGTTACTATCAATTTGAATGTCAGAATGAGAGACAGAAGGTTCATCACATAGAGGATGATGAAGAAGTGTTATTGATGGCTTACGAGGAATTGCAAGAAAAGCAAAAACAGGAGGTTTGGTTTGTTAACTCTGGATGCTCTAACCACATGTGTGGTGAGCGTAACATGTTCACAAGCCTGAGCTCAGATTTCAGTCATAAGGTGAAGCTTGGGAAAATCAAAGTCTTGTTGTTCATGGCAAAGGGGAAGTAAAAATTACACTCAAAGGTGTGAAATATGTATTGAGTGATGTGTACTTTGTTCCTGATCTAAAGAACAATTTGCTAAGTGTAGGACAACTACAAGAAAGAGGGCCGGATGTTTTATTTAAAGGTGGAGAAAATTTGACTTGCAACATATATCATTCCAAAAGAGGTAAGATTGCAGAGTCAGTGATAAAGACAAATAGGATGTACATGTTGTTAACAGAAACATGCAATAAATCAGAAGAAGGATGCTTCCAAGTTGATGTGTCAAACAAGGCAGAGCTATGGCACAACAGATATGGACATTTGAGTTTCAAAGGTCTACGCGCTCTATAAGTGAAAGCTATGGTGATTGGGCTGCCTGCATTTGGTCTAGAGAAGAGCATTTGTGAATCATGTTTGAAAGGAAAGCATCATCGCCAGCCTTTCCCAAAGCATAGTTCATGGAAAGCTGAAGATAAATTGCAGCTTGTGCATTCTGATTTATGTGGTCCGTTCTCACCTCCCTCCAACAGTGGTAAGAAGTATTTCATAAGCTTCATCAATGATTATTCCAAGAAGACTTGGGTGTATTTTTTATTTGAAAAATCTGAAGCTTTCAAGTATTTCAAAGCGTTCAAGACTTTATATGAGAAGGAGACAGGATTATCTATCAAATGTCTCAGGACTGACATGGGAGGTTAGTATTGTTCAAAGGAATTTAAGGAGTTCTGTGATAGCAATGGTATTAAGAGACAACTAACAACAACATTTACGCCCCATCAAAATGGTGTTGCAGAGCGCAAAAATCAAACCATAATGAATATGGTGAGAGCTCTATTGACAGAGAAGGAAGTACCAAAGATTTTTTGGGCAGAAGTAGTACAATGGACAATTCATGTTCTTAATAGATGCCCTAAGATTGTTGTGCAAGATAAAACTCCAGAGGAGGCACGGAGCAACTTGAAACCTTAAGTGGAACATTTTAGAGTGTTTGGATGCATTGGTCATGTACATATCACAGATGCCAGGAGGACCAAACTCGATGATAAAAGCTTAAAGTGTGTTCTTCTTAGATACAGTAGCGAGTCTAAGGCTTACAAATTATACGATCCAATTGCAAAGAAAATTCATACGTGCGAGATGTTGTGTTTGAAGAAGCTTTGTCATGGGATTGGGGATTATTTTCTTCACAGGAACATACCGCTGATCTCCATTGGAAAGAATCTCATCAAAATTCTGAAGATGCACTTGAAGCTACACAAGATAGTAATGGATTTGATAGTACAACATCTGGGGAAGTTAGTGGCACTTCTCAGGTTAATCATGATGTGATTGCCTCACCCAATATCACATCAAGGGAGGGAAGAACTAGAAATCCACCCTCATGGACAGCTGATTATTTCATAGGTAATTGCAGTACTGAGTTTGAGGACGAGTTAAATCTGAGCATTGCCGATCCTATGTGTTTTGAGGAGGCTGTCAAACACACAAAATGGAGGGAGGCCATGGATGTAGAAATTAGAGCAATTGAAAAGAATGGAACTTGGGAGTTAACTGAGCTGCCTGAAGAAGCAAAGAGGATTGGTGTAAAATGGATTTTCAAGACAAAAGTCCCTGAGTTAGGTGAGGTGGATAAGTATAAACCCTAGTTAGTTGTGAAAGGCTTCTTACAGCAGTATGTTGTTGATTATACAGAAGTTTTTGCTCTAGTTGCAAGACTTGATACAGTTAGAATGATCATTGCATTTGCTGCTCAAAAAGGCTGGGAAATACATTAACTTGATGTGAAGTCGGCTTTCCTTCATGGTACCTTGCAGGAGGAGGTGTTTGTGGAACAACCTAAGGGTTATCAAGTTGCTGGGAAGGAACACATGGTATACAAGTTGCATAAAGCTCTTTATGGCCTAAAACAGGCACCGAGAGCTTGGTTTAACAGAATTGAGACGTAATTTCTCAAAGAAGGTTTCACCAGTAGTCAAAATGAGCACACCTTGTTTGTGAAGCTTAAGGAAGGGAGAATTCTGATTGTGAGTATCTATGTTGATGATCTACTTTGCACAAGTGACGATGCCACTTTGCTTGTAACGACCCAGAAAATCTGAACCAATTTAAAATTTTTAAATTGGCTAAAATAATGGATTTTAAATATTTAAAATAAATATTTTAAATAATGGCGATGAAAACTGAGTTTGAATCAACAATTGAAAACGAATATAATTAATTATAATTATAAACAAGGCCTGAGATGGCGTGGCAGTTTCAAAAATTGAATTCAAACTTTGTCGGACTGTATCAGGTGCAAAACAATCCGGATTTTAGTGAAATCAAAAACATTAGGATCTAATTGATGATATCTTCCTAACGAATCCGACCAATCGAAATTTGATAGCGGGAATCAAAAGATATGTCCAGTTGAAAATTCTGAATAGTCGCTATGGAATTCAGGCCCTTAAAAATGGACATTTTGCAAACGACCTCGGATTTCGACGAAACCACTTTTGTTGGATCCGGGATGTGAAGTTATTGCTAGGTTTCAAATTTCATAATTTTTCGAATCAATATGTGAGCGTGGCAAAGGAAAACGCGTTTGACCGGTTTCAGTTGATTTTAATCGACTGGAAATTGACCATTTTTCAAACGGTCTCAGAATTCGACGAAACTAGTTTTGTTAGGACCGTATCGTCAATACGAAGCGAGAAAATATTTTTCTGGAATTTTTCTAGATAGTATGTGGCCCCGGTAATTTGAAATGTACGTTTAAAATTCAATATAGTGATTTAAATGTAAATTCAACGGAAACTGATTGTAACGATCAAACCAGCTTGCGATACATATCCCATTGTGTTCGGAATGGGGGTTAAACGCTATGGACGACAGGCAGTGGGCCTCGTTTCGAGGTCGTATGTGAAAGTCAACTTTTTTGAAAAATTAAATAATAAAAATAAATTTTAATTCCCTCCCTTTATCTCCCTTTCTGGCCCCCCCGATTCATTAAACAGAAAAAAAGAAGAAGAAGAAAGCAACAGCAGCAGCCTCCCGCCTTCACCGTCGACCAGACCTCCACCGCGCCCTCCGATCTTCTCCCCCCCTCTTCCTTGCTCTCGCTCCCTCCTCCTCCTTCAATCCGACCCCCCCCCGAAGCCATCGCGACACCCTAAATCCGCGAGCCCCGTTCGAGACGCCACCGCCGACGAACTGAAGGCCGCCCCACCTCCAGCACCTCCTGCGCCGCCACCTGACGAAAAACCAACCCCCCCGCTTCGCAGATAAGGTAAGTATTTTATGTTATTTTATTTTCATTTTAATTCTGAATACTGATTTTTTTTTAAGGTGAATACTGATTTTGTTTAAAAGGAAATACTGATTTTGTTTAAAAGGAAATACTGATTTTGTTTAAAAGGAAATACTGATTTTTTTTTAAAGTTATAAAACTGATTTTTCTAAAGGATTTAAAACTGATTTTAATTAGGTTTAAAAACTGATTTTTCTAAAGGATTTAAAACTGATTTTAATTAGGTTTAAAAACTGATTTTTTTTAAAAGTATTAAAACTGATTTTTAAAAGGGTTAGAACTTTAAATAGAAAAAGATTTAAACTTTAGGATAGGAAAAGATTTAAACTTTAGAATAGAAAAAGATTTAAACTTTAGGATAGGAAAAGATTTAAACTTTAAAATAGAAAAAGATTTAAACTTTAGAATAGAAAAGATCATATTTTTAAAATAGAAAAGATCAGATTTTTAGAATAGAAAAGATCATATTTTTAAAATAGAAAAGACGGAATTTTTATTAAGTAGAAGAAGTAAGATATGATTTTCATATTTTTAAAGTAATAAAAATATAATTTTTACATCATAGGAATATTAAAAATATAATCTTTATTTTTGAAAAGGCGGAATCTATATTATTGAAATTCGATTTTTATATATTGAATAGCATAGTAAAAATTCGATTTTTATATATTGAATAGCATAGGAAAAATTCGATTTTTATATATTGAATAGCATAGTAAAAATTCGATTTTTACATATGTAGAGAATACGGGCAACGAAAGCGACAAGAAGGCGAAATAGGCGAAGATTTCTATAAAGGAAGAGTCGTAGTATTGGATAGCTATTTGTGAGAATTTCTCACTCTTTAATTTCTTTTTCTATATATATATGTGTTGAAATAAAAGTGAATATATATATATAATATATATATATATACGCCGCTCGTCCACAAACCATGGACGATATTTATTGGTTGAAATTGTTGTGAAAATTGATTGATAGCGAATGATTGTTTGGGATTGTTTGTGATTGATATTGGTTGATTGTGGTTGAAAAATACCCATTTGTGGTTGAGAAATATTTGGTTGAAACCACATAGGATTAGTTTGTGGAAATGAAATAAATATATACATGCCGCCTGCGTGCGAACTAGATGCATGATCCCCATTGTCAAAAACCGCGAGGTTTTAAGGTAGAGCGAGGAGCCGTACTAGGGACGGTCCCGGTTTTAACTACCCTGCCGTTATGCTGCCGAAATTTTGAATAATATTCGTGTGTTTGAATTATTTTCATATGCTTAAACTATATTTATTCATTGAATAGAAAACCTTCATGTGTTGAATTGATATTCATCCGTTGATTAGAAATTCATGTGTTGAATGGTATTCGCGTTTTAAAATATAAAAATCACCTTTTATCTATATATAAAAACTATAGAAAACATTCATGTGTTGAATTGATATTCATTCGTTGATTAGAAATTCATGTGTTGAATGGTATTCATATTTTGAAATAAATTGTTTGAATATAAAAATCACCTTTTATCTATATATAAAAGCTATAGAAAACCTTCATGTGTTGAATTGATATTCATCCGTTGATTAGAAATTCATGTGTTGAATGGTATTCGCGTTTTAAAATATAAAAATCACCTTTTATCTATATATAAAAACTATAGAAAACATTCATGTGTTGAATTGATATTCATTCGTTGATTAGAAATTCATGTGTTGAATGGTATTCATATTTTGAAATAAATTGTTTGAATATAAAAATCACCTTTTATCTATATATAAAAGCTATAGAAAACATTCATGTGTTGAATTGATATTCATTCGTTGATTAGAAATTCATGTGTTGAATGGTATTCATATTTTGAAATAAATTGTTTGAATATAAAAATCACATTTTTATCTATATATAGAAACTATAGAAAACATTCATGTGTTGAATTGATATTCATTCGTTGATTAGAAATTCATGTGTTGAATGGTATTCACGTTTTAAATATAAAAATCACATTTTTATCTATATATAGAAACTATAGAAAACATTCATGTGTTGAATTGATATTCATTCGTTAATTAGAAATTCATGTGTTGAATGGTATTCACGTTTTAAATATAAAAATCACATTTTTATCTATATATAGAAACTATAGAAAACATTCATGTGTTGAATTGATATTCATTCGTTGATTAGAAATTCATGTGTTGAATGGTATTCATATTTTGAAATAAATTGTTTGATAATAAAGATCAACTTTTATCGACTATATGAACTGTGTAAAATAATCTCGTTTTAAAAGAAATTGTTTTATGATAAAAATCCTATTTTTATCACCTATATGAACTATATAGAAAAATAGTGTTTTGAAATGAATTGTTTTACAATAAAAATCACATTTTTATTGTATGCATAAATCGTTGAAATGTGAAGTGTTAAAAATAGCCACTTGTTCAAAATAAACATATATGAGATGAAATATTCATTAATTAGCTAATGAAATGATTTGCACCTATGTATGTAACATTAGAATAAATGGTGTCTTTAAACCAAACAGAAATCAAATATGAAGTTGAATAGAAAATGATAAATGATAAGAACTGTATATATATGTACATGCATATTTATTGAACAAGTTATAGCAAAGGGGCTAGAGAAGAGGAATAAAATTTTGTGCCCGACAAATAGGTACACATTTACTGTTTTGTTTGGGTGATGATTTTATGAGCCTGTTGGCTAGCCGCTTGGCTTTTTCTTTTTCTTTTTGAGATTAGAAGGACCGGGAAAGCTATTTGCGATTTCCCGATGCTCCCGGTGCAGGGGAGGTTATGGCGAAATTTTCCAAAATTTTAAGGTGTTAGTAAAATATTTGAAGTGAAAACGATAAGGAAATCATTGAATGAACTATATTTATATAAATATATAAATATAAATAAAATTAAAACGAAACGAGGCCGTGCAGTTCGTATTTTGAAACCGTGATTTCAAACGACTAGTGCGGGGAATCCGACCATTGGATTTTCCCGAAACCTCAACCGTCGGGTTCGCCTTGGAATAATCTTTCCAACGACACCAACCTTGTGAAAATCCAACGGTTGAATTGTCTGGAATGTTTAATTCAAATCTGAAGAAAAACAGCGCCAGAAGCGATTATATTTATATATATATAAATATAATTATATATTTAATCGAATAACGACGCTGCAGTTCGTATTTTGAAATCGAAATTTCAAACGATTGTACCGGGAGATCCGACCGTCGGATTTTCCCGAAACTGGAACCGTTGGATTCGTTTTGAAAAGACCTTTCTAAAGATGTAAATTTTGCGAAGATCCAACGGTTAGATTTTCAGATATGTGTAAATCAAATCTGAAGAAAAACAGCGCCATGGCCGCTTTATGGCCCGAAGCGTCATTTTGAATAAATTGGCTATTTTAAAATAAATAAAAATAGCGATAAATAGTTATAAAATACCATAAACAATATGGAGTGGAAATAAACTGAATTTGCTCGATTTATGTTGTATTTGATGGTTGAATGTGTTTGGTGTGAAAATACATTAAAGAACAAAATTGGTGTTGTCGAATAATTTAACCATTGAAATAAATCGAATTGAAATTCTAAATATACGTGAATTATTTGAAAAGGCCGAGTTAATTCTCATTTCAAATAATTGACCGACGATTGAAAGTCGAAGATAAAGACGATGGTCGAAGACCGGAGATCTTCACCTCGTTTGGATGGTAACCGAGGTCCTGATTGGGAGGCATCCCGAAATATGGATAATGAGTGGTGATCGTCTAGACGTACGTGGTGATCGAAGGGTTTGCGAGGTATTTAGTGCCTTCGGTTTCGTTCAGACCCAGAACGGACTTGTAAATGGACTGTGTGTCCGACATTGGAATTTATTCTGTGTGATTGATAGCCATCAGTTGCACGGTGTGAATTGCCTGTGTGGCATGCTAAGATGCAGTGATCAGGGCTTCTGTTGAAAAGCAAAGTCTTGTGGTGATGATCAAAGCACCGCCTGTGTGGCGTAGCTTTGTGTATAACGTAAATTCGCGAGCCTCACACCCCGGTATGAACCTAAAACGGGAGGAAGGACCTCAGGGAGGACATGCGTTTCTTTCTAGCTAGGGTGGTGTCAGTGACCTACCAGCCCTGACATTTATATACTTTTCACCTATGTGGTTGTTGCTGTTGCGAGGCGCCTCGGTTTGATCGGACGATCCGGGTCCGATGGAGTCATTCGTTGGCTCGTTTACGCCCCAAAGGGCGGGGAAACGTATCGTTCAGGAATTTTAATCCACATCGGTGGACCGGCCCTGTCGCTCCTAGGGTCACTCGAGCTCTGATCCTGAGACACGGGCTAGAGCGTGTCGAATTCGGTAAGGACTATCTTTTGCCTTGGTTCAAGACGGAAACCCCATTTCCAAATACGTGACTGTGCGGTTTCGATTGTATATATATATTTAGCGACATAGTGGCATGGGACGCTCATGTCGTCTATGATTGATAGTTATGATTTGAAATTGTTTTCGAAACATATAAACACTAGCAATAATATCAAATGCCTTTGTTTTATGCGTATCAAGCATATTTTGGCCGTTATAAGGTAAAAACTCTATCCTCCGGTTTGCGTTGCATTGTGTGATGGGAACTGAGTCTTATAACGGCTTCATTTTTATAAAAAGCATAGTGATGTTTAAAAGAAAGATTTGTTTTAAAGCACTGGCAATCCAATGGAGTAAACCCGTTCCACGAAAGTGGCGTGGTCCTGTGATTAGCCAAATATATATGTGTTGAGTGGATTTCTCATACCAGTCCCATGACTGACTCGTAGTTTGTTTCACTTTCAAACTCGGGTGTCCCTTTTTCTACACGGGTAGCCTTGTATTCAGGTTTAGCTGGTTCTTTCTGGATAGCTGGAGCTGAAGATGGATTCTATCATTTATTTCTTTTTATGCTGTTCAGCTCCTATTGTACATATTTTGTTTATTTCCGCTGTAGACATTTATGTATAGCTGAACTGTATTTGTACTAAGTAAGATCCTGTATACTCTGTAACTCTGATGATTACTTTTATCCAGTATATTTTGTTGTTCATTATCTGGTGTATTTAATTCTGTTCTGCTATTATCTGTTTCTGTGTTATATTCCATAGATAACCCTGTTTTCGTGAGAACGGGATTTCGGGTCGTCTCAACGTGGTATCAGAGCTTTGGTTAAGCTTAGTTCTGGAATATAACATTTGAACGAACTCGTCAGAAATAGAACCAGTAGAGTTCTAGGACGGGTAACTCTATACAGATAGGATCAGTAATATCCTAGTATGAGTAAAGCAGAATGAAATTACACCTTGATAGACACATTTACATTTGAAGTATGTGTTTCTATATTTTAAAATACCTTTTCTGTGACCTGACACTTGATCTGCCATTTGCAGAAGTACTAGAAAAGTGAGTGTCAGAAGAAAAAGGAATGCAGAACCGGATATTGAGGCCCTATTAATCAAATATCGAAATATGGGTGGAATACCGTTCTCTGGTGAAGAATCTATTATGAAGACACAAGCTTGGATTCGTTCGGCTGAGAAAATCTTCGAAGCATTAAAGCTTAGGGATGACCAGAAAAGATTACTGGCCTCTTGGGCACTTAAAGACGAAGCTTTGTTCTGGTGGGATTCAGTTATAGAGAATAATCTAGAAGGTGATATCACCTGGGATAGATTCAAAGTGATTTTCTTGGAAAGATTTACTCCTCCCGAAGCGACGGAGCGATTATGTGATGAATTTTCTTATCTAATACAAGGTGATATGACCATTCCCGAATATCATAAGAAATTCAATGAACTTTCTCACTTTGCCCCTCATCTAATTCAAAATCCGAAGAGGAAGAATATGAGATTTATTCACGGGCTTCAAAGGAAATACCAGAATAAAGTACTGGGGCATGTGTAGCTTCCTTTTTCAGAAATGATTTATATGGCTTATCAATATGAAGATCTTGATAAGAAAGGTATGCTACAGTACGAAGAGGAAGTCAGCTCTAGTAATAAAATTGAGTCTGAAACTGATCGTCCAGAGGCCAGCACAATGTCTGAAGTCAGTAAGGAGCCCGAAGTAAATCGAAAAAGGGCCAGATCAAAAAAGGAACCAGTAACGACTACCATATGCAGTAACTGTAAGGAGCCAGGGCATTTGTCGATTAACTGCGGACCCTTAAAGAAACGATTAAAGGGCAGGTTTCAATCCAAGAAGGGATTTCTAGAGAATAGAAAGTGTAGTCAATGCCATCAGTCTGGTCATCTTTCAAAGGCCTGTCCGCTATTCAGAAAACCTAAAGCAGTACATGTAAATGTAGTGGTAGAAGTACCTGCACCCTCGTCTGCTCAGGAAAGGTCTGATGTTTTAGAAGGCACGCTCAATGTCAAAAACATTCCAGTTAAAGTACTGGTTGACACAGGCGCGTCACGAAGCTTTATTGCAAAGAGTGCAGTCAAGAAGCTGGATTTGAATTTGAGAAAGCTCAAAGAGCCAAAGACTGTCCAAAATCCAGTTGGGGGTTCCATCAATCTCAGTTGGATCTGTGCAGTACCTGTCTCTTTTTCTTGCTATAAATTCCCTATAATCTCTATCGTCATGAATTTTAATGAATTCGATCTTATTCTGGGATTGGATTGGCTAACCAAATATGAAGCGGAAGTTAAATGCGCCGAGAGAGTTGTAAAGGCAAAAGCACAATTGGGAAATTATATAACCATACCTTGTGAAGGCCCAACGTCAAATAGAAAAGATTTATGGTCAGCTCTCGATGTTTCTCCAGCTCAAATAGAAAATATCCCTGAGGTCACAGAGAATATTCCTGACCTCATCAAAGATATTCCTGTCGTCAAGAACTATGCGGATGTGTTCGAGGAAGTTGTTCGCTTACCTCCGCAAAGAGAAATAGATTTCATGATTGCTCTAATTCCCAATGCAAGGCCATTAGTTCACGCTATTCGAAGAATGTCCTTGAAAGAGAAGGAGGAATTAGACAATCAAACACGACAGCTAGTATGGAAAGGTCTGATCAGGCCTAGTTTCTCTGATTAGGGAGCAGCAGTGGTGTTTGTCCCAAAATCTGACGGTACTCTACGTCTATGTGTGGATTATCGTGATCTGAACAAACAGACAATAAAGAACAAATATCCATTGCCCCGTATTGATGATTTGTTGGATCGATTAAATGGAGCACAAGTATTTTCAAGAATGGACCTAGCTACAGGATTCCATCAACTTCGAATTGCCGAAGAGTGTGTTCCAATGACAGCGTTCAGAGGCCCCGACTTATTCTACGAGTGGTTAGTAATGCCGTTCGTCTTATGTAACGCTCCCGCTTACTTCGTCGATCTGATGAACAGAGTATTCAGAGGAGTATTGAATAAATTTGTTCTGGTTTTTATTGACGATATACTGATCTTCTCTAAATCAAAGGCCGAACATGAAAAACATTTGGAACAAGTGTTAGAAATCCTCAGGAGAAATGTATTGAAAGCCAAGTTTTCCAAATGTATCTTCTGGCAAGATGAAGTGAAATTTCTGGGCCACGTTGTATCGAAAGAAGGAATTGCTGTGGATCCAAGCAAAATCACAGCTATTCAGAACTGGAAACAGCCCAGTACTCCCACTGAAGTCCGCAGTTTTCTCGGATTGGCTAGTTATTACCGGAAGTTCGTTAAAGACTTTTCGAAGATATCTGGCCACTTAACGAAGCTTACAAAGAAGCATTCTAAGTTCAAATGGACTCAAGAAAGTGAGGAGGCTTTTGAAGAGCTAAAGTTAAGATTAACAACTGAAGGCCTTGGTGCAGTGTTAATGCAAAGGGGTCAAGTGATTGCCTATGCTAGCCGTCAGTTGAAGCCGCATGAAAAGAACTACGTAACTCATGATCTTGAGTTATTGGCGATAGTGTTCGCTTTGAAAATTTGGAGACACTATCTTCTGGGTGAGAGATTTGAACTGTTTACAGATCACCAATCGTTAAAGTATCTGTTCACTCAGAAGGACTTAAATTTGAGGCAGCAGCGTTGGCTGGAGTTTCTTGCAGCATATGACTTTGAAATTATATATACTCCAGGGAAAGCCAATGTCGTGGCCGATGCGTTAAGCCGAAAGAATGAGATGATCGCCAGTTTCATCATTGCGACCTCGTTGATTGATAAGATATCGGCTCTCCAAGAAGACGACCAATTTATCAAAGGAATAAGTCAGCGAATTCGTGAAGGCAATGCTTCGGATTTCCAGTTAGACAGCGAAGGGATTCTGAGGTTAGAAGGGCGAATTTGCGTTCCAGATATTCCTGAACTCAGAAGAGAGGTGCTTGATGAATGCCACAAATCTAAGCTCAGTATCCATCCGGGTGTGAATAAAATGTATAACGAAATCAAACGCACATTCTGGTGGAAGTCGTTAAAAAGAGACATCTCAGTATATGTTAGTCGATGCCCTACTTGCCAGCTAGTCAAAAGCGACCAACAGAAATTGGCTGGATTATTACAACTACTAGAAGTTCCTGGTTGGAAGTGGGAGCATATTTCGATGGATTTCATTGATGGTTTGCCCAGAACCAGAAAAGGAAATGACAGTATTTGGGTGATCGTAGATCGCTTCACGAAGACCGCCCATTTCATACCTGTCAGATCAAATAGAACCGCTCAGAGTCTGGCGCAGATTTACTTCAGGGAAATAGTTAGACTACATGGAGTGCCGCTCAGTATAGTCAGTGATAGAGATACAATATTCACTAGTAAATTCTGGGAAGCATTTCAAGTCGAGCTAGGAACGAAGTTGAACTTGAGCACCGCTTATCATCCTCAGACAGACGGTCAGACTGAGAGGGTGAATCGCATTTTAGAAGATCTATTGCGGGCTTGTGTTCTAGATTTCGGTGGATCATGGGAAGACCATCTGCATTTGGCTGAATTCTCTTATAACAACAGCTACCAGGCGAGTCTGACAATGTCGCCATTCGAAGCATTGTACGGTAGACCGTGCCGATCTCCTGCTTGTTGGGTCGAGCCAGAAAATAGACTTGTGTTGGGTCCCGATATGATTCGAGAAGCTGCCGACAAAGTCGATTTTATTAAGAAGCGATTACTCGCCGCTCAAAGCCGACAAAAGAGCTATGCCGATAGAAGAAGAAGAGATATATCCTTTGAAATTGGCGACTATGTATATTTGAAAGTATCGCCGATGAGAGGAGTTATCCGGTTCGGTAAAACTGGAAAGTTGGCACCCAAATTCATTGGTCCTTTTCCTATTCTGGAGCGGATAGGGACTCTCGCATATAAAGTTAAACTGCCAAACTGGTTGCCTGGAGTGCATGATGTATTTCACATATCTCAACTTCGAAAGCACGTTCATGATCCAGACTTGATCGTGGAAGAAGCAGCTCAGCAGGATATTGAAATTACTCCAGAATTAGCTGTGAGGCGAGAGCCGCTAAAGATCATCGGCAAAGAAACCAAAGAGCTGAGAAACAAGAAGGTTCACTTAGTCAAAGTGCAATGGAGTGGAGATCCGCGAGATTGTACTTGGGAAACTGAGGAGAGCATTCAGAAAGCTTATCCTAGGTGCCGAGTAGATATCTCTGATTGACTCCGGTGCAAGGTACATTTACCATACTTTGCATTACCATTTAATTCTCTAATCTGTTGTTATTTTCTTTTCATGGATGTGCACTTTTATATTCTATACTCTGAATGATTTTTAAAGGAAAATAGGATTTGATCAGAATATTTTAGAAAGGTTAGACGCAAATTGGTTGGTTGTGTTGTATGATTATGGATTTATCAAACCACTTTCGACTTTGTTCCTTTTCGGGGACGAAAAGTTTTAAGTGGGGGAGATTGTAACGACCCAGAAAATCTGAACCAATTTAAAAATTTTAAATTGGCTAAAATAATGGATTTTAAATATTTAAAATAAATATTTTAAATAACGGCGATGAAAACTGAGTTTGAATCAACAATTGAAAACGAATATAATTAATTATAATTATAAACAAGGCCTGAGATGGCGTGGCAGTTTCAAAAATTGAATTCAAACTTTGTCGGACTGTATCGGGTGCAAAACAATCCGGATTTTAGTGAAATCAAAAACATTAGGATCTAATTGATGATATCTTCCTAACGAATCCGACCAATCGAAATTTGATAGCGGGAATCAAAAGATATGTCCAGTTGAAAATTCTGAATAGTCGCTATGGAATTCAGGCCCTTAAAAATGGACATTTTGCAAATGACCTCGGATTTCGACAAAACCAATTTTGTTGGATCCGGGATGTGAAGTTATTGCTAGGTTTCAAATTTCATAATTTTTCGAATCAATATGTGAGCGTGGCAAAGGAAAACGCGTTTGACCGGTTTCAGTTGATTTTAATCGACTGGAAATTGACCATTTTTCAAACGGTCTCAGAATTCGACAAAACTAGTTTTGTTAGGACCGTATCGTCAATACGAAGCGAGAAAATATTTTTCTGGAATTTTTCTAGATAGTATGTGGCCCCGGTAATTTGAAATGTACGTTTAAAATTCAATATAGTGATTTAAATGTAAATTCAACGGAAACTGATTGTAACGATAAAATCAGCTTGCGATACATATCCCATTGTGTTCGGAATGGGGGTTAAACGCTATGGACGACAGGCGGTGGGCCTCGTTTCGAGGTCGTATGTGAAAGTCAACTTTTTTGAAAAATTAAATAATAAAATAATAAAAATAAATTTTAATTCCCTCCCTTTATCTCCCTTTCTGGCCCCCCCGATTCATTAAACAGAAAAAAAAAAGAAGAAAGCAACAGCAGCAGCCGCCCGCCTTCACCGTCGACCAGACCTCCACCGCGCCCTCTGATCTTCTCCCCCCTCTTCCTTGCTCTCGCTCCCTCCTCCTCCTTCAATCCGACCCCCCCCCCCCCCCCCCGAAGCCATCGCGACACCCTAAATCCGCGAGCCCCGTTCGAGACGCCACCGCCGACGAACTGAAGGCCGCCACACCTCCAGCACCTCCTGCGCCGCCACCTGACGAAAAACCAACCCCCCCGCTTCGCAGATAAGGTAAGTATTTTATGTTATTTTATTTTCATTTTAATTCTGAATACTGATTTTTTTTAAGGTGAATACTGATTTTGTTTAAAAGGAAATACTGATTTTGTTTAAAAGGAAATATTGATTTTGTTTAAAAGGAAATACTGATTTTTTTTAAAGTTATAAAACTGATTTTTCTAAAGGATTTAAAACTGATTTTAATTAGGTTTAAAAACTGATTTTTCTAAAGGATTTAAAACTGATTTTAATTAGGTTTAAAAACTGATTTTTTTTAAAAGTATTAAAACTGATTTTTAAAAGGGTTAGAACTTTAAATAGAAAAAGATTTAAACTTTAGGATAGGAAAAGATTTAAACTTTAGAATAGAAAAAGATTTAAACTTTAGGATAGGAAAAGATTTAAACTTTAAAATAGAAAAAGATTTAAACTTTAGAATAGAAAAGATCATATTTTTAAAATAGAAAAGATCAGATTTTTAGAATAGAAAAGATCATATTTTTAAAATAGAAAAGACGGAATTTTTATTAAGTAGAAGAAGTAAGATATGATTTTCATATTTTTAAAGTAATAAAAATATAATTTTTACATCATAGGAATATTAAAAATATAATCTTTATTTTTGAAAAGGCGGAATCTATATTATTGAAATTCGATTTTTATATATTGAATAGCATAGTAAAAATTCGATTTTTATATATTGAATAGCATAGTAAAAATTCGATTTTTACATATGTAGAGAATACGGGCAACGAAAGCGACAAGAAGGCGAAATAGGCGAAGATTTCTATAAAGGAAGAGTCGTAGTATTGGATAGCTATTGGTGAGAATTTCTCACTCTTTAATTTCTTTTTCTACATATATATGTGTTGAAATAAAAGTGAATTGCTATATATATATATATATATATATATATATATATACGCCCCTCGTCCACAAACCATGGACGATATTTATTGGTTGAAATTGTTGTGAAAATTGATTGATAGCGAATGATTGTTTGGGATTGTTTGTGATTGATATTGGTTGATTGTGGTTGAAAAATACCCATTTGTGGTTGAGAAATATTTGGTTGAAACCACCTAGGATTAGTTTGTGGAAATGAAATAAATATATACATGCCGCCTGCGTGCGAACTAGATGCATGATCCCCATTGTCAAAAACCGCGAGGTTTTAAGGTAGAGCGAGGAGCCGTACTAGGGACGGTCCCGGTTTTAACTACCCTGCCGTTATGCTGCCGAAATTTTGAATAATATTCGTGTGTTTGAATTATTTTCATATACTTAAACTATATTTATTCATTGAATAGAAAACCTTCATGTGTTGAATTGATATTCATCCGTTGATTAGAAATTCATGTGTTGAATGGTATTCGCGTTTTAAAATATAAAAATCACCTTTTATCTATATATAAAAACTATAGAAAACATTCATGTGTTGAATTGATATTCATTCGTTGATTAGAAATTCATGTGTTGAATGGTATTCATATTTTGAAATAAATTGTTTGAATATAAAAATCACCTTTTATCTATATATAAAAGCTATAGAAAACCTTCATGTGTTGAATTGATATTCATCCGTTGATTAGAAATTCATGTGTTGAATGGTATTCGCGTTTTAAAATATAAAAATCACCTTTTATCTATATATAAAAACTATAGAAAACATTCATGTGTTGAATTGATATTCATTCGTTGATTAGAAATTCATGTGTTGAATGGTATTCATATTTTGAAATAAATTGTTTGAATATAAAAATTAGCTTTTATCTATATATAAAAGCTATAGAAAACATTCATGTGTTGAATTGATATTCATTCGTTGATTAGAAATTCATGTGTTGAATGGTATTCATATTTTGAAATAAATTGTTTGAATATAAAAATCACATTTTTATCTATATATAGAAACTATAAAAAACATTCATGTGTTGAATTGATATTCATTCGTTGATTAGAAATTCATGTGTTGAATGGTATTCACGTTTTTAATATAAAAATCACATTTTTATCTATATATAGAAACTATAGAAAATATTCATGTGTTGAATTGATATTCATTCGTTGATTAGAAATTCATGTGTTGAATGGTATTCACGTTTTAAATATAAAAATCACATTTTTATCTATATATAGAAACTATAGAAAACATTCATGTGTTTAATTGATATTCATTCGTTGATTAGAAATTCATGTGTTGAATGGTATTCATATTTTGAAATAAATTGTTTGATAATAAAGATCACCTTTTATCGACTATATGAACTGTGTAAAATAATCTCGTTTTAAAAGAAATTGTTTTATGATAAAAATCCTATTTTTATCACCTATATGAACTATATAGAAAAATAGTGTTTTGAAATGAATTGTTTTACAATAAAAATCACATTTTTATTGTATGCATAAATCGTTGAAATGTGAAGTGTTAAAAATAGCCACTTGTTCAAAATAAACATATATGAGATGAAATATTCACTAATTAGCTAATGAAATGATTTGCACCTATGTATGTAACATTAGAATAAATGGTGTCTTTAAACCAAACAGAAATCAAATATGAAGTTGAATAGAAAATGATAAATGATAAGAACTGTATATATATGTACATGCATATTTATTGAACAGGTTATAGCAAAGGGGCTAGAGAAGAGGAATAAAATTTTGTGCCCGACAAATAGGTACACATTTACTGTTTTGTTTGGGTGATGATTTTATGAGCCTGTTGGCTAGCCGCTTGGCTTTTTCTTTTTCTTTTTGAGATTAGAAGGACCGGGAAAGCTATTTGCGATTTCCCGATGCTCCCGGTGCAGGGGAGGTTATGGCGAAATTTTCCAAAATTTTAAGGTGTTAGTAAAATATTTGAAGTGAAAACGATAAGGAAATCATTGAATGAACTATATTTATATAAATATATAAATATAAATAAAATTAAAACGAAACGAGGCCGTGCAGTTCGTATTTTGAAACCGTGATTTCAAACGACTAGTGCGGGGAATCCGACCATTGGATTTTCCCGAAACCTCAACCGTCGGGTTCGCCTTGGAATAATCTTTCCAACGGCACCAACCTTGTGAAAATCCAACGGTTGAATTGTCTGGAATGTTTAATTCAAATCTGAAGAAAAACAGCGCCAGAAGCGATTATATTTATATATATATAAATATAATTATATATTTAATCGAATAACGACGCTGCAGTTCGTATTTTGAAATCGAAATTTCAAACGATTGTACCGGGAGATCCGACCGTCGGATTTTCCCGAAACTGGAACCGTTGGATTCGTTTTGAAAAGACCTTTCTAAAGATGTAAATTTTGTGAAGATCCAACGGTTAGATTTTCAGATATGTGCAAATCAAATCTGAAGAAAAACAGCGCCACGGCCGCTTTATGGCCCGAAGCGTCGTTCTGAATAAATTGGCTATTTTAAAATAAATAAAAATAGCGATAAATAGTTATAAAATACCATAAACAATATGGAGTGGAAATAAACTGAATTTGCTCGATTTATGTTGTATTTGATGGTTGAATGTGTTTGGTGTGAAAATACATTAAAGAACAAAATTGGTGTTGTCGAATAATTTAACCATTGAAATAAATCGAATTGAAATTCTAAATATACGTGAATTATTTGAAAAGGCCGAGTTAATTCTCATTTCAAATAATTGACCGACGATTGAAAGTTGAAGATAAAGACGATGGTCGAAGACCGGAGATCTTCACCTCGTTTGGATGGTAACCGAGGTCCTGATTGGGAGGCATCCCGAAATATGGATAATGAGTGGTGATCGTCCAGACGTACGTGGTGATCGAAGGGTTTGCGAGGTATTTAGTGCCTCCGGTTTCGTTCAGATCCAGAACGGACTTGTAAATGGACTGTGTGTCCGACATTGGAATTTGTTCTGTGTGATTGATAGCCATCAGTTGCACGGTGTGAATTGCCTGTGTGGCATGCTAAGATGCAGTGATCAGGGCTTCTGTTGAAAAGCAAAGTCTTGTGGTGATGATCAAAGCACCGCCTGTGTGGCGTAGCTTTGTGTATAACGTAAATTCGCGAGCCTCACACCCCGGTATGAACCTAAAACGGGAGGAAGGACCTCAGGGAGGACATGCGTTTCTTTCTAGCTAGGGTGGTGTCAGTGACCTACCAGCCCTGACATTTATATACTTTTCACCTATGTGGTTGTTGCTGTTGCGAGGCGCCTCGGTTTGATCGGACGATCCGGGTCCGATGGAGTCATTCGTTGGCTCGTTTACGCCCCAAAGGGCGGGGAAACGTATCGTTCAGGAATTTTAATCCACATCGGTGGACCGGCCCTGTCGCTCCTAGGGTCACTCGAGCTCTGATCCTGAGACACGGGCTAGATCGTCTCGAATTCGGTAAGGACTATCTTTTGCCTTGGTTCAAGACGGAAACCCCATTTCCAAATATGTGACTGTGCGGTTTCGATTGTATATATATATATTTAGCGACATAGTGGCATGGGACGCTCATGTCGTCTATGATTGATAGTTATGATTTGAAATTGTTTTCGAAACATATAAACACTAGCAATAATATCAAATGCCTTTGTTTTATGCGTATCAAGCATATTTTGGCCGTTATAAGGTAAAAACTCTATCCTCCGGTTTGCGTTGCATTGTGTGATGGGAACTGAGTCTTATAACGGCTTCATTTTTATAAAAAGCATAGCGATGTTTAAAAGAAAGATTTGTTTTAAAGCACTGGCAATCCAATGGAGTAAACCCGTTCCACGAAAGTGGCGTGGTCCTGTGATTAGCCAAATATATATGTGTTGAGTGGATTTCTCATACCAGTCCCATGACTGACTCGTAGTTTGTTTCACTTTCTAACTCGGGTGCCCCTTTTTCTACACGGGCAGCCTTGTATTCAGGTTTAGCTGGTTCTTTCTGGATAGCTGGAGCTGAAGATGGATTCTATCATTTATTTCTTTTTATGCTGTTCAGCTCCTATTGTACATATTTTGTTTATTTCCGCTGTAGACATTTATGTATAGCTGAACTGTATTTGTACTAAGTAAGATCCTGTATACTGTGTAACTCTGATGATTACTTTTATCCAGTATATTTTGTTGTTCATTATCTGGTGTATTTAATTCTGTTCTGCTATTATCTGTTTCTGTGTTATATTCCATAGATAACCCTGTTTTCGTGAGAACGGGATTTCGGGTCGTCTCATTGCTGCAAGAATTTAAGTGTTCAACGAAGACTGAATTCGACATGACAGATTTAGGAAAAATGAGATTCTTCCTTAGGATAGAAGTAATGCAGCGAACAGATGGAATTTTCATCTGCTAAAAGAAGTATGCAACAGAAGTCATTGATAGATTTGAGATGCAAGATTATAATGCTGTGAGTAATCCAATGGTCCCTGGTCAGAAGTTAGGGAAGGATGAGAAAGGACTGCAAGTTGATCACACTCTCTACAAACAGATGGTGCGAAGCTTGATGTATCTCACTGTTACACGGCCAGATTTGACGTATGTGGTGAGCCTTATAAGCAGGTACATAGCAACTCCAACACAACTCCATTTTCAAGCAATCAAAAGAGTCATGAGGTACTTGAAAGGCACATTGAACCTTGGCATTTAATACAAACATGGAACTGAAAGTGGACTTACTGCATATACGGACAGTGACTATGCGGGGGATGAGCGTGATAACAAGAGCACATCTGGCTATGTGTTTATGATGAGTGGAGGTGCAGTTGCGTGGTCATCCAGGAAGCAGCCTATTGTTACTCTATCTAGCATAGAGGCAGAGTATGTGGCTGCAGCTACATGTGCTAGTCAAGCTGTATGGATGAGAAGGATTTTGAGAGAAATTGATGGTTCGTAGGCCGAGGAAATGATAATGTTGTGTGACAACACTTCTACCATAAAGTTGTCCAAAAAACCTGTTTTTCATGGCAGGTCCAAGCATATTCGAGTAAGATTTCACTTCCTGAGGGACTTTGTCAAAGAGGGAACAATTGTACTTAAGTTTTGCAGCACTGAAGCTCAACTGGTCGACATTTTGACTAAACCTTTGAAGCTTGGTTCCTATGAAAGAATCCGTGAAGCCCTTGGCATGAAATGTTTGAACTCAACTCTTTCTAAGAGTTAAGTTCAAGGGAGGGTTTGTTAGGAGTTTATTATTTATATTAGTGTGTTTTTTTGTTTATATTTAAGTTTGAATTTCATGTTTGTTTGGCCAAGTCGAGGCTGTTAGCTTGTTTCTAGGAGTAGACAGTTTCTTTTGCCTGTTTCTTAGTATTTCATTATGTAAGCCTTTATAAGGCATTTTGCTTTCAATAAAGACATCGGTTTGCAGTTTGACAATATCAGTTTTCTATTTTACTTGACAACAACATTAAATGAACATGACTTTTCACGGAACAGACATGACACTTCACTGAACGGACATGACATTTCACTGAACGGACATGACACTTGATGAATGGGCATGAATTTTGACGAATGGACATGTCTTTTTATTTTAATATACACTACTATAATTAATTAATTTTGGTTTACGTCAACATAGTGCATTCTGCATGATTGCAAACTTTAAATATGTCACTCTCTGCTCCATTCAATTTCTAGGGAGTTAAACAGGGCGATGAAATTAATTTTCATGTTTTCTAACACACAATTTGATGATCAAAAGAGTGTTCTTATCACTAACATTTCAGTAGTTTTTACTGCCATTATTCAAAGGGAGTAGTTTTTCAAATTTGATTTGTGATTCGGATTGAAAAGTTAAAATTTCATCTGTTTCTGCTAGTGGTGGGATGTAATTTGACAGTCTGTTGATCAGTACACTTTTTTTTCTCTTCTGTTTTTGACACTGTAAAATTTAATCCTTGTTATGATTCAAACAATGTCCTGAGCGATGTACTTATTATATTTTCATGGATAGATGATCTTACCAGAGAGCGTTTACTAAGCAATGTAGCAGTTGCAAGTGAAGGTTGGTTTCCTAAAGTCATCTGAATGCTTCAGGCCTTGCAATATATCCACGATTAGTACACCACTGTTGTTTTAGACGAAATGAAAGTAGCAGACTAGCAGCTTGCTCTTATGCCTTATTTTATGGATTGAGTACCATTACATGAACTGTAAATTTAACTTTGCAAATATAACAGGAAAGATGTATGTGGGTAGCTTGATGGATCCTTGGACCTTAGCTTTACAGACTAATAAACAGGTTAATCTTAAATGACAATTGTTATGGTCAGTCCATTTAAACTTGAGTGGAAGTTAACTTGCAGTAAATTTTATTTTTCTATTTGCCTTCTACATTCGAGTACTAAGCCAAGAGAATGTGCTACTGGTCATGTATACTTTGGTACCATTATTTTTTGTACATGGACAGTCTGTGTCCTCATCATAAGCATTTGACATGACCGAACTGCTCAGTCCAAACGAACTTGGTTTTTTGCTCGGTTCGTTTCCCTTTTCCTTTCACGTGTTAAAATAACGCATTTCTTTTTCGTGAACATACCACTTTCTCAGTTTTTTTTATTTTTCATTTTTCCCTTTCAGTTCAAAAAAGATTGCATTCTTTAGGTTTAAAGGATAATGGAAGAAGGACGGTTGTCATCTAATAAGATTGTCTGATTTATTTATTTTAGTTTTATATTTTCACCAATATAGAAGTGCGCATGATGCATGTAAATCATGGATAACCAGCATTTCAAAAAAAAAAGCTTCTTATACATATATTTTATATATGGGAGCAACTTATTTTGCATGTGAATCTCCCCCTGAATTCCAGCCACTTATTCGGATTTTAATATTCACTATTTCTTTTTCCACCTAAATAATATAGTGTAGTGGAAAGGCAGAGAAAGAATGAATATTAAAATCGGAATGAAGGACTGGAATTCAGGGGTGATTCACGTGTAAAATAAGATGCGTAGCGAATCATTACCCTTACACCCTTATATATATATATATATATTCCTAGTTCATGACTGTAATCAGGCCAAATGAAAGCTTCTACTGCCATGGTTGCCTTCAAGATCTCTCTCAACCCTATCTTTGATGATAACCCTGATCAAAGAGGGGGCATTTCTTCTTCTCCTCCATCTCTCTTCCGTCCTATTCCTAATCTCAACCCTAGAACTCCTCATCCATCTTCTGTTTTCATCGCTGTAACGACCCAGAAAATCTGAACCAATTTAAAATTTTTAAATTGGCTAAAATAATGGATTTTAAATATTTAAAATAAATATTTTAAATAATGGCGATGAAAACTGAGTTTGAATTGACAATTGAAAACGAATATAATTAATTATAATTATAAACAAGGCCTGAAATGGTGCTGCAGTTTCAAAAATCGAATTCAAACTTTGTCGGACTATACCGGGTGCAAAACAAAACGAATTTTAGTGAAACCAAAAATATTTAAATCTGTTAGTGAATACCTTTCCAACGAATCTGACAAATCGAAAATTGATAGCGGGAATCAAAAGATATGTCCAGTTGAAAATTCTGAATAGTCTTTATGGAATTCAGGCCCTTAAAAATGGACATTTTGCAAACGACCTCGGATTTCGACGAAACCACTGTTGTTAGATCCGCAGTGTCAAGTTATTGCTAGGTTTCAAATTTCATAATTTTTCGAATCAATATGTGAGCGTGGCAAAAGAAAACGCGTTTGACCAGTTTCAGTTGATTTTAATCGACTGGAAATTGGCCATTTTTCCAACGGTCTCAGAATTCGACGAAACTAGTTTTATTAGGACCGTATCGTCAATACGAAGCTAGAAAATATTTTTCAGGAATTTTCAAGTTAGTATGTGACCCCGGTAATTTGAAATGTACGTTTAAAATTCAATATAGTGATTTAAATGTAAATCTAACGGAAACTGATTGTAACAGCCGAATCAACCTACGATATATATCCCATTGTGTTCGGAATGGGGGTAATACGCTATGGGCGACAGGCGGTGGGCCTCGTTTAGAGGTCGTATGAAAAAGTCAACTTTATATAAAAAAAAAAATTAAATTAAATAAATAATTAAATTCCCCTTATATTCTCTCCCTCCCCTTTCCTTCTTGGTCAACCGACAGTCAAACGAAAAAAAAAATCCAGTCGAACCCGATTCCCATTCGCGCCTCCCCCCTTTGCGGCGCCACCGCGCCTCGACGGAGCTGCGCCCACCCCCTCCCTCCTATTCGATCCCCTTCCCCCTCCTCTAGACTCCCTCTCCTCTCACCCAGACGAGAACCCGCATCCCTCCCCTCTGTGCAAAATACGACGCAGCCACCGCACCGCCTTCACGTTCTTCGACAACCACCTGCGCCGACCCCCTTTCTTCTCCTCTTCCTGAAACCGACGTGAAGCTCCTTCCTCCGATTCAACCAACAAATCCCCTTTTAGCGCTGTGAGTTTTTATTTAATTTTATTTTCAGTTTTATTTAAAACATAAATAAAAATCTGATTTTTAACTTGAATGAAGATTAGATTTGTATTGTATAAAGGTTAGATTTTTAATTAAATAAAGAGAGGGTTTAGTGAGGTAAAAATATGATTTTTACTTCGAGAAAAATATAATTTTTATATTTTTAAAGAATTAAAAATATGATTTTTATATTTTTAAAGTATTAAAAATATAATCTTTACTATATAGAAGTGGTAGAAATATGATTTTTGTTTAAGTAGAGGATTAAAAATATAATTTTTACATGATAGGAATATTAGAAATACCATCTTTATATGTGTAGAAAAATAAAAATGTGATTTTTAAAATCTATATGATAGCGAAGTAAAAATAGAATTTTTATCTATATAATAGAATAGTAAAAATTCGATTTTTATCTATATAATAGCATAGTAAAAATTCGATTTTTATCTATATAATAGCATAGTAAAAATTCGATTTTTATATATTGAATAGCGAAGAAAAATTCGATTTTTATATGTTGAATAGCGAAGAAAAATTCGATTTTTATATATTGAATAGCGAAGAAAAATTCGATTTTTATATATTGAATAACGAATTAAAAATTCGATCTTTACATATGTAGTGAATACGGGCAACGAAAGCGACAAAAGGCGAGAACGGTGAAGATTTATGCAAAGAAGAGTCGTGGGATTGAATTAGCTAATCGGTGAGAATTTCTCACTCTTCAATTTCTTTTTCTAGCTATATATATATGAATTGAAATAAAAGTGAATTGCTATATATATATATATATATATATATATATATATATATATATATACGCCCCTCGTCCACAAACCATGGACGATATTTATTGATTGTGATTGTTGTGAAAATTGATTGATAGCGAATGATTGTTTGGGATTGTTTGTGGTTGATATTGATTGATTGTGGTTGAAAAATACCCGTTTGTGGTTGAGAAATATTTGGTTGAAACCACATAGGATTAGTTTGTGGAAATGAAATAAATATATACATGCCGCCTGCGTGCGAACTAGATGCATGATCCCCATTGTCAAAAACCGCGAGGTTTTAAGGTAAAGCGAGGAGCCGTACTAGGGACGGTCCCGGTTTTAACTACCCTGCCGTTATGCTGCCGAAATGTTGAATAATATTCATGTGTTTGAATTATTTTCATTTGCTTAAACTATATTTATTCATTGAATAGAAAACCTTCATGTGTTGAATTGATATTCATTCGTTGATTAGAAATTCATGTGTTGAATGGTATTCGCGTTTTAAATATAAAAAATCACATTTTTATCTATATATAGAAACTATAGAAAACCTTCATGTGTTGAATTGATATTCATTCGTTGATTAGAAATTCATGTGTTGAATGGTATTCGCGTTTTAAATATAAAAATCACATTTTTATCTATATATAGAAACTATAGAAAACCTTCATGTGTTGAATTGATATTCATTCGTTGATTAGAAATTCATGTGTTGAATGGTATTCGCGTTTTAAATATAAAAAATCACATTTTTATCTATATATAGAAACTATAGAAAACCTTCATGTGTTGAATTGATATTCATTCGTTGATTAGAAATTCATGTGTTGAATGGTATTCGCGTTTTAAATATAAAAATCACATTTTTATCTATATATAGAAACTATAGAAAACCTTCATGTGTTGAATCGATATTCATTCGTTGATTTGAAATTCATGTGTTGAATGGTATTCATATTTTGAAATAAATTGTTTGATAATAAAAAAAAATCACCTTTTATCGACTATATGAACTGTGTAAAATAATCTCGTTTTAAAAGAAATTGTTTTATGATAAAAATCCTATTTTTGTCACCTATATGAACTATATAGAAAAATAGCGTTTTGAAATGAATTGTTTTACAATAAAAATCACATTTTTATTGTATGCATGAATCGTTGAAATGTGAAGTGTTAAAAATAGCCACTTGTTCAAATAAACATATATGAGTTGAAATATTCATTAATTAGCTAATGAAATGATTTGTACCTATGTATGTAACATTAGAATTAATGGTGTTTTTAAACCAAATAGAAATCAAATATGAAGTTGAATAGAAAATGATAAATGATAAGAACTATATATATGTACATGCATATTCATTGAACAGGTTATAGCAAAGGGGCTAGAGAAGAGGAATAAAATTTTGTGCCCGACAAATAGGTACACATTTACTGTTTTGTTTGGGTGATGATTTTATGAGCCTGTTGGCTAGCCGCTTGGCTTTTTCTTTTTCTTTTTGAGATTAGAAGGACCGGGAAAGCTATTTGCGATTTCCCGATGCTCCCGGTGCAGGGGAGGTTATGGCGAAATTTTCCAAAATTTTAAGGCGTTAGTGAAATATTTGAAGTGAAAACGATATTGAAATTGTTGAATGAACTATATTTATATAATTATATAAATATAAATAAAATTAAAACGAAACGTGGCCGTGCAGTTCGCATTTTGAAACCGTGATTTCAAACAACTAGTACGGGGAATCCGACCATTGGATTTTCCCGAAACCTCAACCGTCGGGTTCGCCTTGGAAATATCTTCCCAACGGCACCAACCTTGTAAAAATCCAACGGTTGGATTGTCTGGAATGTTTAATTCAAATCTGATGAAAAACAGCGCCAGAAGCGATTATATTTATATATATATAAATATAAATATATATTTAATCGAATAACGACGCTGCAGTTCGTATTTTGAAATCGAAAATTCAAACGATTGTACCGGGAGATCCGACCGTCGGATTTTCCCGAAACTGGAACCGTTGGATTCGTTTTGAAAAGTCCTTTCTAATGATGTAAATTTTGTGAAGATCCAACGGTTAGATTTTCAGATATGCGTAAATCAAATCTGAAGAAAAACAGCGCCACGACCGCTTTATGGCCCGAAGCGTCGTTTTGAATAAATTAGCTATTTTAAAATAAATAAAAATAGCGATAAATCGTTATAAAATATCATAAGCGATATGGAATGGAAATAAACTGAATTTGCTCGATTTGTGTGGTATTTGATGGTTGAATGTGTTTGGTGGGAAAATTACATTAAAGAACAAAATTGGTGTTGTCGAATGGTTTAACCATCGAAATAAATTGATTTGAAATTCTAAATATACGTGAATTATTTGAGAAGGCCGAGTTAATTCTCATTTCAAATAATTGACCGACGATTGAAATTCGAAGATGAAGACGACGGTCGAAGACCGGAGATCTTCACCTCGTTTGGATGGTAACCGAGGTCCTGATTGGGAAGCATCCCGAAATATGGATAATGAGTGGTGATCGTCCAGACGTACGTGGTGATCGATGGGTTTGCGAGGTATTTAGTGCCTCCGGTTTCGTTCAGACCCAGAACGGACTTGTAAATGGACTGTGTGTCTGACATTGGATTTTATCCTGTGTTGATTGATTTCTATTAAATATACATCTGTTTGGCGGCGGAGAATTTATTCTTTTGCTTAACGCCCTTCTCTGTGACGCACGAGCTCAGAGGTTGTATATCGATGGACATCAGTCGCATGGCATGAACTGCCTGTGTGGCATGCTAAGATGCAGTGATCAGGGCTTCTGTTGAAAAGCAAAGCCTTGTGGGGATGATCAAAGCACCGCCTGTGTGGCGTAGCTTTGTGTATGACGTGAAATCGCGAGCCTCACACCCCGGTATGAACCAGAAACGGGAGAGGACATCAGGGAGGGCCTGCGTTTCTTTCTAGCTAGGGTGGTGTCAGTGACCTACCAGCCCTGACATTTATATACTTTTCACCTATGTGGTTGTTGCTGTTGCGAGGCGCCTCGGTTTGATCGGACGATCCGGGTCCGATGGAGTCATTCGTTGGCTCCTTTACGCCCCAAAGGGCGGGGAGACGTAGTGTTCAGGCATAATAATCCACATCGGTGGACCGGCCCTGATGATCCAAGGGGCAGTTGCGGCTGTTCCTGAGGGGCGGGCTAGAGCGTCTCGAATTCGGTAAGGACTATCTTTTGCCTTGGTTCATGACGGAAATCCAATTTCCAAATACGTGACTGTGCGGTTTTGATTGTATACCTATATATATGGCGACATAGTGGTATGGGGCATTAATGCCGTCTATGATTGATAGTTATGATTTGAAATTGTTTTCAAAACATATAAACACTAGCAATAATATCAAATGCCCTTGTTTTATTCGTATCAAGCATATTTTGGCCGTTATAAGGTAAAAACTCTATCCTTCGGTTTGCGTTGCATTGTGTGATGGGAACTGAGTCTTATAACGGTTTCATTTTTATAAAAAGCATAGCGATGTTTAAAAGAAAGATTTGTTTTAAAGCACTGGCAATCCAATGGAGTAAACCCGTTCCACGAAAGTGGCGTGGTCCTGTGATTGGCCATATTATATATCTGTTGAATAGATTTCTCATACCAGTCCCATGACTGACTCGTAGTTTGTTTCACTCTCAAACTCGGGTGCCCCTTTTTCTACACGGGCAGCCTTGTATTCAGGTTTAGCTGGTTCTTTCTGGATAGCTGGAGCTGAAGATGGATTCTATCATTTATCTCTTTTTATGCTGTTCAGCTCCTATTGTACATATTTTGTTTGTTTCCGCTGTAGACATTTATGTATAGCTGAACTGTATTTGTACTAAGTAAGATCCTGTATACTGTGTTACTCTAATGATTACTTTTAACCAGTATATTCTATTGTTCATTATCTGGTGTATTTATTTTATTTCTGTTCTGCTATTATCTGTTCCTGTGTTATATTCCAAAGATAACCCTTGTCTCCGTCGGAACGGGATTTGGGGTCGTCTCAATCGCTGATGAGGAAGGATTCCCTACTGTGAAAAGTCGCAAGAATTCCGCAAAACAGATCCAAATTTGAATAGATCTGATCAATTTATAAAGGGGATCGGCAAATCGCATGAATACCCTTTGGGATTTAACAAGAAACCGTTCCTGCTTCTAATGGGGGTCAATTTCAGGTCAAGAAACCTAATAATAACGTTCAAGAACATGGGCAATCGACAAGGATCAACCTGCCAAATCAACATCTACATAGGCTGATCTAGTGAAAAAGGGGGGGCAAGACTCTGATTTTGATTTAACTTTTATTCCTCCGACTTCCTCCATCGGCAAAGAGAAGATAATCATGGTTAGTGGGGAGATTAGCAATAGAACAGGATTTAAATGGGGATTTTCTGTTGTTGCCTACGTTTTTGACAAGAGGCCTCCCTATCATCACTTCAGGGCATTTATTGCTCGTACATGGAACCCTAATGGATCATTCGAGATATTCACATGAGAAAATGGGTTTTTTATTATTAGATTCACAATTCTTGACGACTATGAGAATCTTTTAAGAGGAGGACCTTATTTTATCAATGGAAAGCTCATAATTCTTAAAAAATGGGGCAAGAAATCAGTTCTTGATCGTGACCTATTAAGTACAATGTCGGTTTGGATCAGGCTTCCGAAATTAAACTTAAGACTTTGGGATAAAGAAGTTTTCAGTGGTATTGCTAGCATAGTAGGGATTCCGCTGAAATAAGATGAGCAAACAGCGAAGGAAACCCGTCTAAGCTATGCTAGAATATTAGTTGAGATTAGTGCGGTCGCAAAGTTACCCAATGAAGCTACAATCTACATGCAACGATGGGGAAATAATCTCACAGCTGATCACATATGAATTGATACCAGATAGATGCAAGATCTGTAAATGCTTTGGCCACTCTATTCATAATTGCAAAAGCAATAAAGACACAACAGAGAAGTCAAATGAAATTACAGATGCTGGCAACAAAGAAGATATGAATAATGTTGGTAACACTTCAAATGTGATACAGTTAAATCTCTCGGATTTTACATATCTTTCTTCATCTTTCGATGGAGATAAGATGAATATTGACCCATCATCAGTCGATAACACAGAAATAGGTAATTCTAATCTGCATATCACCTTTGACATTTCCCAAAAATCGGCAATCACTCTTGGAAAATTGCAATCTGGTTTAGCTCCTAACAGAACTGTAGATACTATTAAATTAGTACCCACAGCAATGACAGAACATAATATCACAAAAGCAACACATTGTCAAATGCAGATGGGAAAATAAAGAAACAGGTCATTGGGTCCTCCTCCCATATGAAGGACCCAAGTTTAATTACAAATTCTGGTATAATTAATTCAAATTATGAAGGGACTGAGCAATGCTCCACTCGCCTTACTGCTAACCAAATTTTTACTAATTTTGGTCTGCTATCTGAAGGCTTGCACCCTCCAATCACACAATTACTGAAGAGGACTCTCAAAATGCAATAAATAAAACCACAGCAGCATCAAAATCAACATCAAAACCTGCAATTCAAAAGATGAAAAAAGCAAGAACCAAAAGCCTATCTGTTATTGTTTTAGTTGAAGAAGTTAAAGATGATAAAGACCATAACTTCAGGAAAAAATACACTGAGAAAAATGATAATTGGAGAAGCAGCTGAAAGCCAGAGATAAAACAAACTTCAAAAAGGTGGTAAACAGCCAGAGGTGAAGGGAGACAACAACAAACACAATGCTCCATTGTAGTTTGCTATGTATCCTTGGATGTATCCTTATTTTATAATTATTATTATTATATATATGGATATAATTGCTTGGAATATTAGGGGTTTTAACTCCCCTGGTAGGAAACTAGATTTGCTTTATTTTTTAAGCAAGTATAAGCCTAGTATGATAGGTCTTCTTGAACATAAGCTTAATGATAAAAATATTTCTGCTTTTCATAATAGGAGTATGTCAAATTGGCCCATTGTTAATAACAACCAAATGGGGTGGGGGGTAATGGCAGAATTTTGGTTTTGCACAACCCTAATATATGGTCTTTGGACAGTTTTTACTTATATTTTCAATACATACACTGTAGTTTTAAAAATAAAGGTGGTTTTATATTAAAAATCACTTTCATATATGCCCCTAACCTAGAGACAGAAAGACAAAAACTATGGAGTTGTATTAAGCAACTTAGCATAAATATTAACTGTCCACGGATTATTATAGGAGATTTTAATACTGTGTTTCATGAATATGAGAAAAAGGGTGGTATTCCAATCCCATTCAAAAAACTTGAGAGAGTTCCAAATTTCATTATAAAGTCAGGCTTAATAGAACCTCCAATTAATGGAAATAGATTCATCTGGAAATCAGGTGAATTTAGAAACATCCACTACAAATTGGATAAGGTTCTATTAAACCAGACTTTTATTAATACTTTCTCTAAAGTTTGTTGCTGCACACTACCCCAAAACTCAAGTGATCACACCCCAATTCAGGTAACATTTAATAATAATGCTTTAGGGGTCAAAAACTCTCCTTTCAAATTTGTAAATGGTGGGGTACATGAAGATGGTTATAAAGAGATTGTTTCTAACAGTTTTAATAATAACATTTTTGGAACCGCCCAATAAAAATTTAAGAAATCTTTGCAGATTATTAAAGGTAACCTAAAGAAATGGAATTGTTCTAGAAACAAATCTGATTTAAAATTCAATAGGGATGAATGTGAAAGACTTCAAAATGACTTAGATAGTAATAGCTCAGACAGTATTAAGGCTTCTCTATTTTTTTAATGCTCAAGCCAAACTTGTCAAATCTTTATGTATTCACTCAATTAATATTAAGCAGAAAGCCAAGATTGACTGGTTAACTTCAGGAGACGAAGCTAGTAAATTCTTTTATACTAGAATGTCTAGTAGGAAAAATAGAAATGATATTGGCAAATTGCTAGATGCAAAAGGTAAAATAATTAATGATTCCTCACTCCTAGAGAAAAAGGCAATTAATTATTTAACTCTCTATATAACTCTGATGATCTAACTAGCAATTTCCCTAATATCATTTTCAAATATACTATTAACAATAACAGTGAGGATATTTTATTAGCTCCTATAAGAGAGGAGGAGATTAAAAACATTATTTTTAATGCTAAGAATGATAAAAGCCCTGGTTCTGATGGATTTAGTGCTAAGTTTTATAAAACTCACTGGTTTGAGATCAAAACCCATCTGTTTGATTCTATAAATGATTTCTTTAGTTCTGGCTAGCTTTTGAAAAATTCTAACCATACTTTTATTACTTTGGTGCCAAAAGTTGAAGCCCCTCAGAGTTCAGAGGAATATAGGCCTATTGCCTATTGTAATTTTGTTTACAAAATTATTTCCTCTATTCTTTGTAATAAAGCTAAAAGCTTTTTGAAATTTCTTAATTTTGAAAACCAGAGTGCCTTTATTCCTGGTAGACGTATTTCTGAAAATACCTTATTAGCTTATGAGTTGATAAGGGATTTGTAGTGTCCCGAAATTCCCGTATAATTTGAGCTGACCAAATAACACAAGTCCAACCAAAATTACATTGGAAACCAGAAAACTAATAGAAAGAAAACAAAGGGTGAGAATAGATAAGATAGAAACTTAGAATAGAAGAATAAGAAGAACATACAACATCAGAGTAAACACGAATCTCACAGCAGAATGAACGACATATAATAGATACATATCTTTGAAATAAAATCAGTATATGTATACAGTAACATTATCAGAGTAGAACACTTACAACACGGCGGAAATAATAATAGTTATATAATCCTGAGGCCTCCTACTCCAAGCTCTCCAAGTATATCTGTAAAACCTGACTACTTGACTGCCCGTGTAAATTTGAGCACCCAAGAGTTTAGGGAAAACAAAAATAAACAAACTCCGGGTCAGTCATGGGACTGGTATGAGTAAAACCATTTAAAATAGTTTGAGCAATTAAACGATATCTCATAAGACCACGCCGTATAACGGAATGGGTTTTCCCCTTATGAGAATCCAAATCAATTTGATTTAACTTTCAAATCATTTTGAAAGAAATAATGATCTTTATATCAAAATTCTTTTGATATTATAATAGCGTCTATCAACCACAATATAATAATCATCTAGCAGAACGCTTTCATCTCATGTTCCATATATATAGTATACAATCAAAACCGTGAGCACTTATAAGGTAATGGATTTCCAACTATGACAAGGTATGGAACCACCTTCCGATAGTGTACCTCTAGAGAGGAATACACTGGGTTCAACAAGAACATCTTGCAACCCGGCTACACATGACCGACTACTCATTTTGCTTGAGTGTATCGAATGTATATCACCAACGGTTGGGATCAGTAACCGTTTCCCGAATGGGACGACATCGAATAGATTAAAGAATGAAATAAATATCTCTAGATAGGTGATAATACACCCTAATTGGCAGCCAACCACTTAGCCATGATGCCTGCTCAATTTTTGTCATTTCCCGATTGTGAGGCTAGAGGCCACGCTTACCTCTGACAGATCACACATTTATTCACTTTGAATGTCACATCGTCATACCTGCCAAATCCCAAATTGATTTCCCTAAAAATACAACGGGTATACAACTAAGAGAAACGAATTCCTCCACCACCAAACGTATATATGTTTGAAGAGATCAACTTGCGCGATCTATTAAATATACACTGTCAGACATTCTTCCATACAGGTCGTTCTGGGACTGGACAAACCGAAGGCACTGTTCTGTAAATCCATCTTAGGCAATTTCTACCTAGGATTTGACAGAACGGCCCTTGCATAAACTTTGTCTTCAATTATCTTGATCATATTTGATTTGCAATGCTAACGTTCATACAGAGTGGTTTTCAGATAATGAATCTGATCCCGGTCTCTCCATATTGACGACGGAAAAATGGTCAAAAATTTCGATAGTCCGTGAGTTAACTATCAAAGAAAAACACGTGTGCAGACAACGATATCATTTCTTGATGAAAATAATATCAATCAAACATCATTTAACATTTATCTCTTTAGTTCATATTTCATCTCCTGTTTCCATGTATGCAACATTTCCTATTTTCTAAATTTAGAAAATATACGTCGTTAACAGTGGGAAACATTTCCATTTCTTGTTTCCTATATTAGAAAACATTTCTGATTCTTGTTTGTAAAAACATTTCCAAAACTCCTATATTTGGATTTAAACAGATGTTTAAATAAAACATCGTTATGCTAACTCAAAACATTACACTGATTAACTAATTTCACTTAACCAACCTTCACTATCGAGCCTTAACCATTCCTTTGTTAAAAACGAAGCCAATCAAGTTGGGGTATAACTACCTCTCAGACCTTAACTGAACAACATTTCTAATTTCGAAAATAGACAAAGTTCACATCCTAAATCTTTAACAAACTTCCTTACGTAACTCTCGGATTCTATTTATGAATCCACTTCTTTTACAGAAATTATTTGATTATCACAATAGTGTTATAATCCCATGCTTCCGAAATATAATAACTTAAGTATAACCTTTATTTATAAATTTGGATAAATAAACAAACAACTAATTTATTTATAAATAAATAAACCTTGATTAAAACAGAAAGTGAATAGTATTTTCTCGAATTCGATATAATCGAATTTCAATGTATAACTCTCTTTCGAAAAATCTCTATTCGATAACTCCTTTTCAAATAAACTATATTCGATTAACTCCTTCGAATAAACTATTATTCGATAACCTCACTTCGAATAACTAATATTCGATAACCTCACTTCGAATAACTATATTCGATAACCTCACTTCGAATAACTATATTCGATAACCTTTCTTAGAATAACTAATATTCGATAACCTTTCTTCGAATAACTAATATTCGATAACCTTCCTTCGAATAACTAATATTCAATAACTCCCTTAATCTATTCGAATAAACCATATTCGATTAACTACTTTAACTCCATTCGAATAAACCATATTCGATTAACTCCTTTAACTCTATTCAAATAAACCATATTCGATTAACTCTTGTTTGATTAACTAATATTCTACTAACTCTTATTCAGATAACTAATATTCGACTAACTCTTATCCGAATAACTAATATTCGACTAACTCTTATTCGAATAACTAATATTCGACTAACTCTTATTCGAATAACTAATATTCGATAACTCTTTTCGAATAAACTATATTTGATTACTCCTTTTTAATTAACTCTATTCGATTTACTCTAATCGATTAACTCTATCAATTAACTCTATTTGATTAATTCTAATTTGATCAACTCAATTCAATTAACTCTATTCAATTAACTCTATTCAATAACTCTAATTGATAACTCTAATTGATTTACTCTATTCGATTAACTCTCATCGATAGCTCAAATTGATAACTCTAATTGATTAACATTATTCAATTAACTCTAATCGATAACTCTATTCAATTAACTCTATCCTTTAACTCTTTTATATCTCATTAATTCCCTTTTTTAATCCTATTTATTTTCCAAATAAATATTTCTTTTATAATTATATTTATTTAACAAATAAATATTTCCTTTTCAATTCTATTTGTAAATGTTTTACAAATATTTCCTTTTCAATTCTATTTGTAAATGTTTTACAAATATTTCCTTTTCAATTCTATATATTTATTTTCCAAATAATTATTTCTTTTATAATATATTTATTTTGAAAATGTTTCTTTTTATAAAATCCTTTGATTTTATAAATATTTCTTTTCAATATATCATTGAAAATTTCCTTTTTAACATTCTAGTATCCCTTATGGTATTTAACGTACCATATAACAATGATCAATACCATTCTAACACACATCATCAACAACATATTATATATCACATCATATATGAAAAACAGTAAAATAAATGTTGAGGAATCCAGTTGGATTCCTCCGACCTATTTCCCTGCATCGACAGATGTTAACCAATATAATTAACATCGATTTCATTTCAATATGAAATATTCTGATAAACAGAATCAATCTTTGATTAACGATTTATATATATCATTATGTATAATTTCAAACAATCAATCAGCAATTCAAACAAACAGTCAACACACAGATATCAATCATCATTTATCAGTTCTAAAAATATGTTATAAAACTATGAACTGATAGAGTTGGTGAGTTTTACTCACTTTGGTGGTTTATCGTTAAATAACGATAAACTATCCTTGATTCAAACGGACGTTTAATTCTGACATAATTTGACACGAGCTCCATATCACTCCCAGTTAGTTCCATTTTGTAGTGTCCGTCTCTACGATCACAACAGTTCTTGTTTTATCCAATTCTGATACCGTATGATAAAGTTATGAAATTAACAAGTTAACGTATTCTTTAAATTAAATTATAATGCAATTTCATTTTAAACTAATGGGCTTAACCTTTCTAAAACAGCCCACACCTGCACCCATTCCTCTTTCTTAGCCCACGCATGAACAGTTACTTCTTCTTTCTTGTTTTTGTTCATTCCTGAAGTCTTCCCTTTACCATTGTTTGTAAAATACGAGCTCCCTCTGTCCTTTACCAAAATTCAAATAGAAACAATAATTAAATCCTTCTTTGAATCCTTCGTCAACTAGTACCCAACAACTCGCATTTTAACTTTAAACCGCCTACTCCAGTCCTCCTTCTACTTAAGCAACATGATACCGTAACCACACTTTTGCCATTAGCGTATCTGTGTACCCCTTTCTCTCCTTTATTTCTTATTCAGATCAAAGATGTTGACACTATTTCATCTCCCAAAAACAGTACTTCCACTTAGTCATGGTTTGTCATAATCAATATACTAATCCTTCTTGCCTTGTTTTAAAATCCGCAACCTCCTGTAATAGTACCCATCGACGCCACCCTTACTAGAGTTCATCGGACTGCCTGCAATCACCACCCTGGACTGCCACGACCGAGAACATCCTCCACCTGAAACGCCTAACTACGGCAGCTCACCATATTGCTAGAAACGATTCTCAAATTGAAACCTTCCTGTAAGATCACCAAACTTAATCACCATAGTATTCCACCAAAAACCCATAAATCAATGCGTCTTGGGCTCCTGAACATCAAGCCATCTCCAGAAAACCCTCCGGTCATCCTTGTCGTTGTTGAATAGCAGCCCTAGGTTGCGCTTCCTCAACATCGGATGACAGAAAACAAAATCGAACTGAGGGAAATAGGTACAGGGCTAAAGGAAATCCTTCAAGGAATTAAAGTATAAAGGTTTTGTGATTTATAAGGTTTTATAAGGATTTATATGAATTTATGAAGACCGACATATTTTACTGGAAGAGGAAGCTTACAGCGGAAAATGTTTTGACGAAGGAATAAGGTTAGGGTTTAGGATGGGTAAGGATATTATATAGGATAGTTTTAATATATTTTTATTCGAATATTTTAATTTAAGCAAACACTATATGTAGTTATTGTTAAAAATTCCTATAATCAAACACGAGATCCAAAAATCATGAAAATGGACAGTCCACTAGAGTTTGACATTACGGACCCAACGAAACTGGTTTTGTCGAATTTCGACTTCGTTTGCTCGCACAGCTTATTTAACCATCAAAATACCGACTGTTTTTCACATTAAAAATCCGTAAGGCCACATACTAACTCTAAAAATCACGAAAATTGAAATCTAACAATAATTTAATATTACGGATCCAACAAAATTAGTTTCATCGAAAACGGAGTTTGTTTCCAAAACTGGCTATTTTTAAAGCTCTAAATAACCCATTTAAATATATAAATATATTTAAAAATAACTAAAATAAATATAAATAAATATATATTATCATATATATATTCACACAGAATATCGTATAGCTGCAATTGGACTTATAACTCGATATTCAAATCCGAGTTGAATCGATATTCAATTTATATTAAAAAATCCTTTTGTAATATAAATAAATCGTTATAATATATAAAGGAATTCCATAGCGACTTTCGGAAAATTTGATTTGGACATAAATCAAAATCTACACAATGAAATCTCGATTTTTCTCTTCCATTAGAAAATTTTACTTCACCAGCTCCGAACGTTTCTTGTTTCACAGAAATCCGATTTAAAATGGATTCTGTATATTCATTTAAAGTTCGAATCGCCAAATTACGAACTGCCGCGCCATTTCGAGCTCGATTATAATTATAATATAATTTATATGCTCAACCATCGTTAATTAAATATATTCCTGATCGTAATTCAATTTTAAACTGACTTATATATTTTGAATTGCCCGATTCTCTCAATATTGCCATTTCAACTAATTCTGATTATTTCAGAATTGAATATATTATTTAGTTATTATATTAATTTAATGTTCCTTATTATTTAATTCTGTTCAGTTTAAATTACCAAACCTTTATTTAAATAATTAAATAAATTATTTATTATCCGTAAAAGTACGGGTCGTTACATTCTTTCCCCCTTAAAATAATTTCGTCGTCAAAATTGCTAAGGTAGAAAACAAACCCCTATTGACTAGTTAAAAATTATTTGTTTACTTCTTTAACTTCAGTTTTAATTGAACCAATTTATTTCAATTAAATATTAATTTATGTCTATAAACGAAAATTTCCATAAACTCCAAAAATTTTCTAACACCTGAAATTTCTAAAAAAATTTGCCAGCACCTCCTTTGTACGGCTCAATTGGTATAACTACAACTTGCCTCTCTGTGCCTTCTTCAGCCCAAAATAAAATCAAACAGCCAAGTGGCTTGCTAAATCGGCTCATAAATTCCCAAACTCACATAAATATAAACTGATACCTTTTTGTCCGGCATATCAACTCAATCGCTTCCACCTACTACCAATTCAACATATACCAATGTCATTCAAATCGACCTCAAATCAATATCTGTTCAACACAGCTATTCGCTTACATTCAAACCACATTCCATTTCAACTCGAGTTCCATTCGAACTCCAATCACAAATTCTGAACTCTTAACTTATCACTCAATTCCATTTCAGATTATTCTCTAATCACATCCTATTTTACATAACTTAGTTCAAGTTAAATTCTAGTTTATTTGTTTACTTTTACCTTCTCATTCTATTTAACTTCACAAATTAAATTCAAATTCTAGAATTTAAATCCATGGGTTTTTATTTCAAATCAATTTGAAATCATAATAACTATTCAAAACCTTTGAATTCCTGAATAGTTTGTTTCCACAAAACAATTCAAAACAAAATCTTTGGTAGTAATCCGTCACTTAGAAGTCGAAAATGAACATCGATGATAATGCTCAGTCATCTTCGGAATTTATTTTCCTTCGATCGAAGTGAATTCAATAATATAACACTTTCAAAACCATTTCTAAACACTTCCATTTTGAAATACATTTCAAAATACCATTCACACTGCTTGTAAAACAATATAAAATCTCCCAGGCTTTTAAAATTCTCATATATTTAATCCAATTCCATTTACAAACACTTCTCCAACATTTAATTCCAATTCTTGATTCTAAATAGATTTACTTCAGCTTATTTCATATATTATATTCATATGAATTCTGATTGGTTATTTACATAACCATTCCAATTATAATCTTATTCGATTATAATTACAACTAACACATTCAATAATAATATTAATATAAATCATCTGTTTATATCGATATATATTTTCGGTAAAATTATATCATTTACCGTCTGTCAAACCATGCCGTGTCGGTTCATCATATTCAAGCGTTTAGAAACTCCTACCGATACAGTGGATCAAACTGATCGACCGGAACTCATAAACACTCAATCAAGAAATCTCCACAATATAAATCATTTTATATTGAATAACAAATACGTTCACTCGTATATATACACTCAAACTCAATCAAGGGTATTACTAACCCCATCTCTACTGAGTCACGCCACAGAGCCAAGGTAATTACTTAACCTTCAGCTCTTATACCAACTGTAGTGTCCTGAAATTCCCGTATAATTTGAGCTGACCAAATAACACAAGTCCAACCCAAATTACACCGGAAACCAGAAAACTAATAGAAAGAAAACAGAGGGTGAGAATAGATAAGATAGAAACTTAGAATAGAAGAATAAGAAGATACTTCAACATCAGAGTAAACACAAATCTCACAGTGGAACGAACAATATATAATAGATACATATCTTTGAAATAAAATCAGTATATGTATACTGTAACGACCCATATTTTTATGGGTAATAATTAATTTATTTAATTATTTAAAATAGTGATCTCCGGAATTAGATCGTTGTTTAATTAAATAAAGAGAATATTTAATTAAATTAAAATAATAGAATAATATATTTAATTCAGAAATAATCAAAAATAGCGGAATTCATAATATTGTGTAATTTGGATTATTTAAAATATATAATTCAGTTTAGTGTTGAATTATATTAACGAATATATTATATAAACGAAGTTTGAACGTATAATTATATTATAATTAAAATCGAGCTTGAAATGGCGCGGTAATTCGTTATTTGGTGATTTGAACTTCAACTGAATGTACAAGATTCATTTTAAGCCGGATTTCTGTGAAACAAGTGTAATGGAGCGGGATTTTCGACCCAGAAAATCAACATAAATACACTATTAATTTCTCGAGCATCGAAAATACCGGGACATTAATAGAAAGAATTTAGAGGATGAGATAGAAAAGATAGAACTAATTGAATAGAAGAAGAAGAAGAACTCATTGAACAGAATCAGAGAAAACACGAATCTCACAGCGGAATAATAATCTTTATTATATAACAAGTTTGAAATACAAATCTGAGTTTGTATATATACATACCATATCAAAGTATAATACATGGTATACATCACAGCGGAAATAATCTCTCAATAACTAATAGTGGAGCATCCTGCTTTTAGCTCCTCCAAGTGAATCTGCAAAATCCTGGAACACTTGACTGCCCGTACAAATTTGGGCACCCAAGAGTTTAGGGAAAACAAACAAAGTAAACTCTGGGTCAGTCATGGGACTGGTGTGAGAAAATTCCAACCATACTGTTGAACTTTGAAAATTCTTTTCAAACAAGAAGATAATAGTAAGACTAGCCCACACATAAACATGGACGGTTTTTATCTTACTATAATCCAAAATACTTTGATGTCAAAACCAGTGATATTATGAAAATGTCTAAGCACATAAATATCCAAGTAGCAGAACGCTTGCATCTCACGTTCCACATATATATGTTATAAAATCATAAACCGCAGGGCGCTTATTGGAGAATGGATTCCAACAGACAAGGTATGGGAGCACCTCCTGAATAGTGTACTCTAGAGGGGATACACTCAGGGTTCAACAAGAACGTCTTACAACCCGGCCACACATGACCGCTCACTCATTTAGCTTGAGTGTCGCGAATATATTATCACCACGGTTGTAGGCCATCCAACCGTCATCTGAAGATACAGAATCGAAAAGAAGTATAAATATGAATTTTCTCTAGATCGGTGACAATACACCCTGCTTGGGGATGACCCAACTAGCCATGCTGCCTAGCCCAACTTTTGTAAATTCCCGGCTGTGAGGCTAGAGGCTATGTCTATCTTCAGAACATCTGATCATCATTCACTTTGAATGCCACATCGTCAAATCCTTAATCACATATTGATTACACAAATGCACGCTGGGTGTAGAATAAAGAGAAGTTACCTTCTCCCCACCAACTTGGTATATTCGTAAAAATCAACGGCGTGACCGTTGGAAATACTCTGTCAGACACTCGTCCATACAAGTTGTCCTGGGACTGGACAAACAAAAACACACCATTCTATAACTGGGCGATCCTTGCATTTAACTCCGTCTTCAATTATCTTCAGCATATCTAATTCACAACGATTATGCCTATGCGGAGTGGTTTTCGGGTAATAACCCAACCGATCTCTCCGTATTGACAACGATGGTCAAAACACTTCGATAGTCGGTTATTTAACTATCGGAGTTAAAACAACATCCATTAAAATGTATAACTAACATCACACAACCACAGACACTTTTATTTAACATTCGTTTTATTATTCGAGTACCCATACCTTACCAGATATTCCTCAAATCCCATTTTAGCCTTTTTACACTTCTTGGAAAACATTTCCAGTTCTTATTTTCTCACGTTCCAGAAAATATACGTTATCAACGTTCGATCCATTTTTCACAATCTTTATTTCTATACTTGGATAAACTACCCTAATTATATTGGAAAATATTTCCAATTTCATTTTAACCTTTTAATCGGTCCCACGTTTACTTTTAAAACATTATTCATTTTGAAATGTGAATACCATCCCTTATTATAGAAATCTGAACACCTTGATCATATAACTCTTTATTCACATAATAATCTCCGTTATCTTGTTTACCGAAATCTCTTTCATACTTTTTCACTCCTATTCCAATTTATAAACTCTGTCTCTAAGTCAATTTCTTATCTAATCGATATCAAGTTTGTAACTAAATACTGACTCCTATCCTATTAACATTTATTTGTTTAAACTAAATGTTAATTATTCTATCAGATTATAATCCCTAAAAATAGTTTACTTTTAATACATTCGACATCGTCGAATTCTAGTTACAAATCCTAACTGTTTAATTCTAATCACATTTCGAACATCGAAATGGTGTCATCAGTTTCTAATACGATTCCCCAATTCTTTTTCTAAACTCTTTCTTATATTTCTTTGAACAAACGTCGTTACTTATTACTCTAGAATAAGTGGATTTCAAACCATACTGTTACATTTCCTAGGAAGTGCTGCTATATATAAAAGTCATGCTTAAGTCAAATCAACAGCAGTTAATTTGTCGCTATAGTTCTAAACTTGTCATACGCTGTAATATTCTCCTTATAACTAATTACAGTCACACTTACCTTATCAGCAGCGTTATTTTATTGCTATAGTTCAACTTGTCATACGCTGTAATATTCTTTGTTATAACTAATCTTGACATAACAGTCACACTTATCTTATCAACAGCGTTATTTTATCGCTATGATTCTAAGACTGGCAATACGCTGCCGTATTCCTTTTATACACATCTTGACATCTCTTTTCATTACAACTGTTATCGTTCCTCGATAATAGTGAAGCCGTTCAAGTTGGGGTATTCTATTTACCTCTCAGACCTTGATCGACAACGTTCTTATCTTAGAACAGATATACGTTCGTAACTCTAAACTCCTTATTACTTATAATATACATCAAATCGTATTTCCTTGTTTTATTTTGGAATATGGTTTTATAATACCACATCTTTATTTTGAACTAGGTTGTTTTACGATTATTTATATTCCACATTAACTTTTCGCTTTCTCTATTACACAGTTCTATTGATAACTTCTTAAATTAAAGGGTAGTTAAATCTCATTTATTTCTAAACTGTTTTCATTAGATTAATTAAAGGCCAATTAATCTAATAATCATTTTCCCAATAACAGTTGATTAAATCAACTTCATTTTATCAGTAAATTCGTTAACTGATCTTAATTACTTCTCATTAGATTAATATAATAAATTTAATAATATTTCTAAAATTGTTTATCTTAAATATAATTATCCAAATATTTAATCGTCGGATAATTTCTGCTTTATAAACCTATTTAAATATCAACAAATCGTTTTTATTTATTTTATAAAAACGAACTCTAAAATACTGGTTTATAATAGAACTTCTATTATAAATTTAAATCTTCTTTTTAATTATAAAAATAAATTTTTTATAATTAACCTCGTTGATTTGCCTGACGGCCAATCAACTCCTTAACAAAACGATGGTTTTACGGTCGACTGTTATCACTTTCTAAATTGATATCGTTTATTGATTTATCGAAACAGATGTTGAATTTTCCGTTCAACATCAATATTCACATAGGGTTTTAAATATAATTCGGGTTCATACAAAACAAACAGTACATATAATTATCAAGGAATCCGGTCAGATTCCTCCAACCGGTTTCCGCATCCACAGATATTAGTCAAACAATTAACACTAACTCTACGCTAGGGAATACTATAATCGGTGGAATCAGTGTCCAACCGATGATGTGTACAAATGCAACGATATATATTATTCAGCCAGTTTAATTGTAATTTATCTAAATGACCATCACACAGCATTCAATCAAGATTAAAATATAATTAAAATATTTTAAAATAGATCAGAGTGAGTGAATTTACTCACCTTCGCGCGTTAACCGTTAAATAACGATTTGCGTCGTCAGTCGATGATTCGAACCAGACGTCCTATTATGCCGTAATTTGTAGCGAGCTCCATATTGCTCCAAACCAGTTTCATTGTGTAGTGTTCGCCCATACGCTCCCATTTATTTTTGACGGCCCATGTTCATCAATTCTAGCCCGCCCATACTTCAATATATTTTCATGGCATTTGAACAGCAAGCTCCTACCATCCAAATTCTCGTTTCTAACTCTAGTAATCCGCCCTTCATTCAAACATTGTTGCTCCACTACCAAAACTATTACCCACGTAACAGCCTCAATCCCCTGTTATCACGTCATTCACCCCCTACCGTCCCTTTGCTACTCCAACGTGGAATCCCTTCCTACCCCTTCTCGTAAAAACACAAAAGAGAATGATGCTCCTCCACTTTACACAGGTTATGGCCATTTCCAACCCTTCATCAATGAATCATATTGAACCGTATGCAACAGAAACTTCACCTCCCATACTTCTGCTCACGTGTCCTTTTCTTCTGTTCTAACCACTCCACCTTGTATTTTCCTTTCACAAAACAACAGCCCCCCCCTAAGCTTGCATGCAAACCTGTACATGCCGTTCACATCTCATCATTATCACTATTTATATATATAGCTGAACATATATACTTGCTCATGCCACCTCCATGCCATGCATACGATGCCTCTCAGCACCTCATCCTCCTTCGAACCCAGAACGCGCAGATCCCCTCGATGACAATCTCCACTCGGTTAACTCCGGCAAACATCTTTGGTTTTACGTTCCCGGTCCCTCACACTTCAGTTCTTCGAAGCTTGCACCCGCAAACATTCACCGAAACTCAGCAAATTTGCGTCCATCACTCTTTCATTTCAGCACACTGATGTGCGCTACACCCTATGCAGTTCTCACCTACACGTTCTTCTCGGCCATACACACTCATATCACGCCCCTTTCCAGTACGTGCCTTCACATAGTGATGCTTTTCTGGAATCCCATTTCATGCATCGTCCAACCGCATCTCAGAAAATCAGCGAGAAGAAAAGCCTTCACAAACCAGGATCACCAAAACTAGGATTTAACCCTTTCGCTATGTATTGATTTTGGGGCTTGCGCTCTTATTTCGGTTTCTGGTTTTTATTTTCTTCTTTTCGAAAAGAGCTATGGCATGTGATACTTATAAGAGAAAATTTTCAGTGTTAAAGGATAGGGAATGGGTAGTTATAAGATAATATCATCTATGCACGTTTTAGAGTTAAGGTAGCTGTCATATCACATGTACGGTTTGCATTACTTAATAACTAAGGAGTAGCGTTACTGTTAGGGTAGCTTAAATTTTTAATAAGTAGGCTGCTGTTTGATTTGATAAAACAACATTTGTTCGTTTTTCATTTAAGGGTTACCATGCCCTATTTTCTCCTCCACGTCCCAGCTATGGTAGGTTGTGCACTGGAGGTCCTTCGCATTAATGAAGAGGAGACGTGTGAGAGAAAATGTCAAGGCAGTGGATGGTCTAAATGGTACCTTATTCACAATCTACTCTATGTTTACTTAAGCAAGAAGTATTAGGAAACTAGCCTGCCCTTTGGGAGTGAAATGCTTGTACACATTCTTAACAGCTAAGGAAAAGAAGATATACTATATATGTATACAATTTTAAGCTAGAAAATGTGGTATTCCACTACGTATAATCCTATTCAAAATACAAACTATCATGGACAGAAATAAAATGAGACGACCCGAACTTCCCCGTGAAGGAAAGCACGAATAGAATTGAGGACAAGACAAAATAGAACGCAAACAGAAGAACATTTCATTGTTATTACAACAATTCCATCAGATACAAGAATATACAGAGTATAAATGAATAAATTACATTCAACAAATATCAGAGATTACAATAAATTACAAAGCAGCGGAAAATAATACAAAATCACAACTAGAAGTGATACACGGATACAGAGCTTTCCGAGCATCGTTCCAGCTGTAAATCAGGACCCTGTGAATATAAATCTGCAAAACCAAAACTACTAGCTGCCCGTGCGGAAAATAGGGGCACCTAGAGTTTAGGTTAAAACAATAAACTCCAGGTCAGTCATGTGACTGGTGTGAGAACTAAAACAGTTAATTAATTCAATATTAAAAGAGAGTAATTCAAGGGACCACGCCGTATAGCACGGAACGGGTTTCCTCCCAAGAATACCAGTGCATAGAATAAACAGCGCAATGCTTTTTCGAAAAATGAAGCTATTATAAGACCCAGGTCCCATCACACAATGCAACGCAAGCCGGAGGATAGGGTTTTCCCTTATAATAGCCAAACATGCTTGATACGTTTAAAACAAATCATTTGATACTGTAATAAGTGTATAGTGTCAAAACATTTCAATCATAAATATCAATCATAGACGGCATGGGTACCATATATCATGTCGCCATACTAGTTCTACAATTAAAACCGCAATACACGTATTGGAAATTGGATTTCCGTCATGAGCCGAGGCAAGGGGCAAGCTCCTCTCCGCGTTCGAGACACTCTAGCAAATGCCTCAGGACCCCACTATGATCCTTGGAATCGGCTGGGCCGGTCCTCTCTTACTTTTGAGGATTGGCAATTCCTGAACACACGTTTCCCGGTCCTTACAGACCTATATCCGAGGCGCCTCGTATCCAACAACCACACAGGTGAAAAGTATATAAATGTCAGGGCTGGTAGGTCACTGACACCACCCTAGCTAGAGAGAAACGTCGTGCTCTCCCAGCGGTCCATCTCCCGTTTTTGACTCATACCGAGGTGTGAGGCTCGCGAATTCACGCTATACACAAAGCTACGCCACACAGGCCGTGCTTTGATCATCAACCACAAGACTTTGCTTTTCAACAGAAGCCTTGATCAATTGCCACTTACGCATGCCACACTGGCAATTCACTCCATGCGACTGATGTCCATCGATATACAACCTCTGAGCTCGTACGTCTCAGAGAAGGGCGTTAAGCAAGAGAATAAATTCTCCGCCGCCAAACAGATGTATATTTAATAGAGATCAATCAACACAGAATAAAATCCAATGTCAGACACACAATCCATTTACAAGTTCGTTCTGGGTCTGAACGAAACCGGAGGCACTTTCCTCGCATATCCATCCATCTCCAAGTACGTCTGGACGATCACCAACTGATTCCCTCATCCTGGGTGTACAGCCCAATCAAGATCATCAGTAATCACCCAAACGATGTGAAGACTTCCGGTCTTCAACCACCGTCTTCATCTTCGACATCTCGTCGAATCGATTATTCAGAATGGGTATATACCCGGCCTTTCTGAATAACTCACATATATAATAAACGAATGTTACACAAACACAACAAACGCCTCATTCCAATTCAGAATATTCTTTTATTCACAAAATCACATTCTTAGGGAAATGTTCCCATTAATTTTATCCAAGATAAATTCTTCTAAATTTATTCTTTAATCCTCCTATGGATATCATTTCAAACTAGTCGGGATTAGCGAACCACACCGAAGTAATTATTTATTTTATTTCCCAATCCCAACCTATATATCCCATGGAGAAAACTGGTAATACTCCACATCTAACACCAAGGTGTTATCGGTAAAATTAATTACCATTTCACGTTCAAATCTAATTACAGATTTAACTACCGCTTTGGAGCAAAACTGGTGATACTCCATTCTCGATCACCTTTCAAATTTGATAATTAAAATTATCAATTCACATTTTTAATCTAATTAAAGATTCATTAAAACTCCACTTAGTTTTAATCTTCTCAAAAATCAATATTCTGTCTTTAACTGGGTTAAAGAACCAATGTCTTCTAAAACACGATTCACGATAAACCCAAATCACATTTGATATTAAATACAAGGCTCTGAATAGAAAATATATTGGCTTATATTCAATATCAAATTCTGAAACCAACATATATCGTATTGGAAATAACGATATAAAATATATCTTTCAAATTCCCATAACAATATCTGTATAGTCACGAAATCCAACATCGAAATATCCCGAAGAAAATTTCGATTCAACTCCAGTCCAATCCACGTATTGGGAATATCGATTATTTTTAAAATCACTTCCAAATTCAATTTATTTATTTAAAAATAAATTGATTTTAATTCTAGTTCAAAACTAGTTCTTTTCGATAAAAATCTATTTTTATCCTTTCAAATGTGGAATTCTTCAGCCCAATTTTTCCCAAATCATTTCTTATGATTTTACACAAATTATGGATATTTTTAATAATTTTATCAAGGCCCGTACAGTCGATTTCCATCAACGGCCATCGAACTGCACTTACAGCGACCTTTTCTGAAATTGATTTGGACATAATTCCAAATCCAACCGTTAGATTTCAAATTTCTAATATTCAATGGAAAGCTCTTTTCGATACGAACCCCACGGTTCCGGTTTTAGGAGAATCCGACGGTCGGATCTCCCGCAATGTCCGTTTGAAATAAATGGTCGAAATTCCCGAACTGCCGCGGCGCGGCGCGTTCTATTCAGGCCATTATATATATATATTATATATATTTCGTCGATTTCCTTTTAAAACGTATTTTATAAATCGTTTTAAATTCGTTTTCAAAACCATTTCAACGCTACACTCAACTTCAACTCGATTTGATTTCAATTCAACTCGAATTCATTTCAATTATATTTAATTCGAATTCAAATTCGTTTCACTTCAATTCAAATTCAAATTCTTTTCAATTCAAGTTCAATTTCAAATTGATTTCAATTCAATTACGATTCGAATTCATTTCTATTTGATTTCAATTCGAATCGATTTCAATTAAGTTTCAGTTCGTTTTCAATTCCACTTGAATTCGTTTTATATTCAGTTCAATTCAAAGTCATTTTACATTCGTTTCAAATTCGTTTTCTTTTCAATTCAAATTCGCTATAATATTCAATTCAATTTGAATAAAATCGATATAAATATCGTTCACGTCAAAATGGCGCAAAACTAATCAACACGGCTTTATATATTTCAGTCACTTCATTATTCTATTCAACAAATGAATATTTATTCTATTCAACACATGAATTTATATTTCTTTCAACACACGACTAATCTCAACACATGAGTACTGTCAAAACATCACTATTTTTGTTATGTAAAATATTTTATAAAACTATGGTATCTATCGTTTGATTTTAATTAGACTCCACCGTGAAGTAGATTCTAATTGTAAATATGATAAAGATGTAATTTATTTTATTTAAAATATTTCACTCAACACATGAATAGTTTCAACCCATAATCATCGTCAATACATGACTATTTTTATATTCAACACATGAATGTTCTTTTATAATATTCATTATTTTCCCGATTGGAATGAGGCCCAATCAAACACCATATAATGTTAATTATATGGATTTTCATACATCACACGTATATAATAGCATTGAAAAATAATCAACTATCAACCAAAGTGCACTACACTGTATAAGCATCAAATATAGATGTCCAACGCTTATAACAGCCTGTCAATCAATCGATCGACATATTTAATCAATCAGGATGAGTGAACTTCAAATTTCATCCCAACACCCGTGTGGGGTTTCAAACAATCAAACACAGATTTTATTTGTGCAGTTGGGCGATGTGTAAAATTTATCGACCCAATCAATATCAGTCAAATCAGTGTATATAAACAAATCGGCCGATTTGTTTATAAATATTTATTTATTCACTTTCACGTTAAAAATTATATTTTTAACGATAAACATTTTATTTTAACACTTGAATTTCTATTCAGTTCATTTATTCAATAAAATGATATTTTTATTTTTCTAACATATTTTAGAAAATTTCGGCGGCATAACGGCACGATACTAGAAACGGGACAAGGCCTAGCCTTATCCCCGGTCTAGTGAAGGCCCACGCCATTCACACATCAATCAAATCAATTTCAATTCACCAAACAATTCAATTTAAACCAAATAGATTAACCAACCACACAACCAAACAATTTAACAAACAAGCCATCCATGGTCTGTGGATGACGGGTGTCGGGTGCTACTAAACACCGTCTGCATCCTAGTATATATATATAACTAGAAAAAGAGAATTTAGAGTGAGAAGTTCTCACCGATAGCTATCCAATACCACGACTCTTCATTAATAGAAATCTTCTTCGTTATCCCATCTTCGTCATCTTCGTTGCCCGTAGTCACTATATATATAAAAATCACACATTTTTATATTTCGATGTCTTTTAAAATAAAAATCACATTTTTATTCATTCACTTTCAATTTAAAAGTCATATTTTTATAATCACTTCATATATTTAGAAATCGAATTTTTACTATGCTATTCAATATATAAAAATCGAATTTTTACTATGATGTTCAATATATAAAAATCATATTTTTACTTCTCTATTTTCTATATAAAGATCTCGTCTTTTTACATAAAAAGATTTTAGCTTTTCAAATATAAAGATTGAACTTTTTCATATACATCATTATAAAAATCACATTTTTATTTTTCTACACATATAAAGATGCTATTTTTAATATTGCTATCATGTAAAAATTATATTTCTAATTCTCTACATAAACGAAAATCATATTTTTACATCATCTATATAGTAAAGACTATATTTTTAATACTTTAAAAATATAAAGATCATATTTTTAAAATGGCACTTCATATAGGAAAATCATATTTTTTTTCTCGCTTTCATGATAGTAAAAATCGTATTTTTATCCTGATGTTTAAACCATAAAAATCCTTTTTCTTCTATTTGTAAAAAACATACTTTTCCTATATAAAGATTTGACCTTTCTATTATTAAAAACCTAATCTTTCTCTTGTGAAAAGTCATATTTTTCTCGAATAAAAATCATAGCTTTCACGAATAAAAATCATAGCTTTCACGAATAAAAATCATAGCTTTCATATAATAAAATCCAATTTTCTTAGGCCATAATATATACAAATTCAGAAATTTGAAAACACATTTCATATAAAATAAATGAGTAGATAAAATTAGAATTGAACTTAATGTTTTTTTAGAGGGTGGGAGAGAACGCAGGGCTTGCTGGTCGGAGGCGGGCTCGCCGGAGGTCCGGTGGCCATGGGGAGGGTCGGCGTAGGCGGTGCAGGTCGGGGCACCTGATGGCAGCGGCTCTCGTTCTAGGGCGCGGGGGAATTTTGGGGATCGATGGTTTCAGGAGGGGGGAGAACCAGCACGTCGGAGGTGGCGCTGACCAGGGGGGCCGATGGAGGTGGGCGCGACGGGGTAAAGGGGGTGGTGGCGTGCTGAAGTCGATAGCGGCGGGTGGTTTGAGAGATCGGGTTTTTTTTCTATTCGTTTGACTGAGTGAGGGAGGTGAGAGAATAGAGGGGTGAGTATTAAAAGGTTTTTATAAAAATTAAATTATATTATTTAATTTCTCCTAGGGTTGACTTTTCTTTCGAACTCGAAATTGGGCCCAGCGACTGTCATCCCTAGCTAATTACCCGCATTCCGAACACAATGGGATATGTGTCGTAAGCTGATTCGATAGTTTCGATCAGTTTTCGTCAAAATCAAAATATAACTCTATATATTGAATTTGAACGCGCATTTCAATTTACCGGGGTCACATACTAACTTGAAAAATTCCAGAAAAATATTTTCTAGCTTCGTATTGACTATACGGTCCTAACAAAACTAGTTTCGTCGAATTCTGAGACCGTTGGAAAAATGGCCATTTTCCAGTCGATTAAAATCAACTGAAACTGGTCAAATGCATTTTCCTCTGCTACGCTCACATATTGATTCGAAAAATTATGAAATTTGAAACCTAGAAATAATTTGACACTGCGGATCCAACAAAAGTGGTTTCGTCGAAATCCGAGATCATTTGCAAAATGTCCATTTTTAAGGGCCTGAATTCCATAGCGACTATTCAGAATTTTCAACTGGACATATCTTTTGATTCCCGCTATGAAATCTCGATTTGTCGGATTCGTTGGAAAGATATCCACAATTAGATCCTAATGTTTTTGGTTTCACTAAAATCCGGAGTGTTTTGCACCCGGTATGTTCAATTGAAGTTTGAAATCGAATTATCGAACTACCGCGCCATTTTCAATTCTATTTATAATTATATAAAATATTTATATTCTAACGACGACGTATATAAATATTTACGTTCGAGTTCTATTCAAAATAAATTTCTCGTCGATTTTATTTAAAATAATCTATTTTAAATAATCAAAATTCGCTAAAATTGCCAAAATAAAAATTTCAAACTGGCTCGCATTTTCGGGTTATTACAATCTCCCCCACTTTAAACTTTTCGTCCCCGAAAAGGAACAAAGTCGAAAATGGTTTGATTAATCAACTCTACGTTCGATCTGGCTTCCATTCTCCAACTTTTCAGTTTCTGAGAATTTTCAAAATTTCAAAAATTTGGCTAACACCTGGAATTTTCGAAAAATTTCGCCATAACCTCCCCTGCAATGGGAGCATCGGGGAATTTCAAATAGCTTCCCCGGTCCTTCAGATCTCAAAAAGAAAAAGAAAAAGCCAAGCGGCTAGCCAATAGGCTCATAAAATCATCATCACCCAAACAAAATGGTAAATTATAGTAAACATGTACCTATTTGTCGGGCAAACAAATTTTATTCTCTGCTCTAACCTCCTTGCTATGACCTGTTCAATGTAAGTATATGTATATGCAAGCAAATGCGACCAATTTTCAATACAATTCACTATTTGATCAAATTAGGCTAAATGGTTCAAAATTAGCAAACAATTAAACAAACAACTCAAACATCAATCAATTAGTGAATTAGAGTTTCAAATTCATAGTTTTGATATATATAAAGAAAATCATGTTTTGATGCCAAATCACAACAATGTATTCTAGCTATATAGGTTTTGGTTCTCACACCAGTCTAATGGAAATATATAGAAATCACACCTTCGAAACACGAACATAAATACTGATGATGTGGCCACATCACCAGAATTATCCCCGGGTGTCTAGAATGTGACTCTATATCTATCCAGTATATTAAAACTCCGAATATACGTTCATGACGCGTATATGCAAAACCTTTATATACTCGATTGTCCATATTCAAAGTAAATAAATATTCAAATACGTATAAAATGGTTTAAATTTTCAAAACAAAATTGTTTTCATTTGAAAAATATACTCTTCACACTCGTTCTAGGATACTACTGATCCTATCTCTAACGAGTAATTCTAATTGGATATTACTAATCCAATATCTGATGAATTCTTTCGTATGGTTCTAATGTGTCTTGTTCTCGAGCTCTGTAAACCAAAGCTCTGATACCAAACTGAGACGACCCGAACTTCCCCGTGAAGGAAAGCACGAATAGAATTGAGGACAAGACAAAATAGAACGCAAACAGAAGAACATTTCATTGTTATTACAACAATTCCATCAGATACAAGAATATACAGAGTATAAATGAATAAATTACATTCAACAAATATCAGAGATTACAATAAATTACAAAGCAGCGGAAAATAATACAAAATCACAACTAGAAGTGATACACGGATACAGAGCTTTCCGAGCATCGTTCCAGCTGTAAATCAGGACCCTGTGAATATAAATCTGCAAAACCAAAACTACTAGCTGCCCGTGCGGAAAATAGGGGCACCCGGGGTTTAGGTTAAAACAATAAACTCCAGGTCAGTCATGTGACTGGTGTGAGAACTAAAACAGTTAATTAATTCAATATTAAAAGAGAGTAATTCAAGGGACCACGCCGTATAGCACGGAACGGGTTTCCTCCCAAGAATACCAGTGCATAGAATAAACAGCGCAATGCTTTTTCGAAAAATGAAGCTATTATAAGACCCAGGTCCCATCACACAATGCAACGCAAGCCGGAGGATAGGGTTTTCCCTTATAATAGCCAAACATGCTTGATACGTTTAAAACAAATCATTTGATACTGTAATAAGTGTATAGTGTCAAAACATTTCAATCATAAATATCAATCATAGACGGCATGGATACCATATATCATGTCGCCATACTAGTTCTACAATTAAAACCGCAATACACGTATTGGAAATTGGATTTCCGTCATGAGCCGAGGCAAGGGGCAAGCTCCTCTCCGCGTTCGAGACACTCTAGCAAATGCCTCAGGACCCCACTATGATCCTTGGAATCGGCTGGGCCGGTCCTCTCTTACTTTTGAGGATTGGCAATTCCTGAACACACGTTTCCCGGTCCTTACAGACCTATATCCGAGGCGCCTCGTATCCAACAACCACACAGGTGAAAAGTATATAAATGTCAGGGCTGGTAGGTCACTGACACCACCCTAGCTAGAAAGAAACGTCGTGCTCTCCCAGCGGTCCATCTCCCGTTTTTGACTCATACCGAGGTGTGAGGCTCGCGAATTCACGCTATACACAAAGCTACGCCACACAGGCCGTGCTTTGATCATCAACCACAAGACTTTGCTTTTCAACAGAAGCCTTGATCAATTGCCACTTACGCATGCCACACTGGCAATTCACTCCATGCGACTGATGTCCATCGATATACAACCTCTGAGCTCGTACGTCTCAGAGAAGGGCGTTAAGCAAGAGAATAAATTCTCCGCCGCCAAACAGATGTATATTTAATAGAGATCAATCAACACAGAATAAAATCCAATGTCAGACACACAATCCATTTACAAGTTCGTTCTGGGTCTGAACGAAACCGGAGGCACTTTCCTCGCATATCCATCCATCTCCAAGTACGTCTGGACGATCACCAACTGATTCCCTCATCCTGGGTGTACAGCCCAATCAAGATCATCAGTAATCACCCAAACGATGTGAAGACTTCCGGTCTTCAACCACCGTCTTCATCTTCGACATCTCGTCGAATCGATTATTCAGAATGGGTATATACCCGGCCTTTCTGAATAACCCACATATATAATAAACGAATGTTACACAAACACAACAAACGCCTCATTCCAATTCAGAATATTCTTTTATTCACAAAATCACATTCTTAGGGAAATGTTCCCATTAATTTTATCCAAGATAAATTCTTCTAAATTTATTCTTTAATCCTCCTATGGATATCATTTCAAACTAGTCGGGATTAGCGAACCACACCGAAGTAATTATTTATTTTATTTCCCAATCCCAACCTGTATATCCCATGGAGAAAACTGGTAATACTCCACATCTAACACCACGGTGTTATCGGTAAAATTAATTACCATTTCACGTTCAAATCTAATTACAGATTTAACTACCGCTTTGGAGCAAAACTGGTGATACTCCATTCTCGATCACCTTTCAAATTTGATAATTAAAATTATCAATTCACATTTTTAATCTAATTAAAGATTCATTAAAACTCCACTTAGTTTTAATCTTCTCAAAAATCAATATTCTGTCTTTAACTGGGTTAAAGAACCAATGTCTTCTAAAACACGATTCACGATAAACCCAAATCACATTTGATATTAAATACAAGGCTCTGAATAGAAAATATATCGGCTTATATTCAATATCAAATTCTGAAACCAACATATATCGTATTGGAAATAACGATATAAAATATATCTTTCAAATTCCCATAACAATATCTGTATAGTCACGAAATCCAACATCGAAATATCCCGAAGATAATTTCGATTCAACTCCAGTCCAATCCACGTATTGGGAATATCGATTATTTTTAAAATCACTTCCAAATTCAATTTATTTATTTAAAAATAAATTGATTTTAATTCTAGTTCAAAACTAGTTCTTTTCGATAAAAATCTATTTTTATCCTTTCAAATGTGGAATTCTTCAGCCCAATTTTTCCCAAATCATTTCTTATGATTTTACACAAATTATGGATATTTTTAATAATTTTATCAAGGCCCGTACAGTCGATTTCCATCAACGGCCATCGAACTGCACTTACAGCGACCTTTTCTGAAATTGATTTGGACATAATTCCAAATCCAACCGTTAGATTTCAAATTTCTAATATTCAATGGAAAGCTCTTTTCGATACGAACCCCACGGTTCCGGTTTTAGGAGAATCCGACGGTCGGATCTCCCGCAATGTCCGTTTGAAATAAATGGTCGAAATTCCCGAACTGCCGCGGCGCGGCGCGTTCTATTCAGGCCATTATATATATATTATATATATTTCGTCGATTTCCTTTTAAAACGTATTTTATAAATCGTTTTAAATTCGTTTTCAAAACCATTTCAACGCTACACTCAACTTCAACTCGATTTGATTTCAATTCAACTCGAATTCATTTCAATTATATTTAATTCGAATTCAAATTCGTTTCACTTCAATTCAAATTCAAATTCTTTTCAATTCAAGTTCAAATTCAAATTGATTTCAATTCAATTACGATTCGAATTCATTTCTATTTGATTTCAATTCGAATCGATTTCAATTAAGTTTCAGTTCGTTTTCAATTCCACTTGAATTCGTTTTATATTCAGTTCAATTCAAAGTCATTTTACATTCAATTCAAATTCGTTTTCTTTTCAATTCAAATTCGCTATAATATTCACTTCAATTTGAATAAAATCGATATAAATATCGTTCACGTCAAAATGGCGCAAAACTAATCAACACGGCTTTATATATTTCAGTCACTTCATTATTCTATTCAACAAATGAATATTTATTCTATTCAACACATGAATTTATATTTCTTTCAACACACGACTAATCTCAACACATGAGTACTGTCAACACATCACTATTTTTGTTATGTAAAATATTTTATAAAACTATGGTATCTATCGTTTGATTTTAATTAGACTCCACCGTGAAGTAGATTCTAATTGTAAATATGATAAAGATGTAATTTATTTTATTTAAAATATTTCACTCAACACATGAATAGTTTCAACCCATAATCATCGTCAATACATGACTATTTTTATATTCAACACATGAATTTTCTTTTATAATATTCATTATTTTCCCGATTGGAATGAGGCCCAATCAATCACCATATAATGTTAATTATATGGATTTTCATACATCACACGTATATAATAGCATTGAAAAATAATCAACTATCAACCAAAGTGCACTACACTGTATAAGCATCAAATATAGATGTCCAACGCTTATAACAGCCTGTCAATCAATCGATCGACATATTTAATCAATCAGAATGAGTGAACTTCAAATTTCATCCCAACACCCGTGTGGGGTTTCAAACAATCAAACACAGATTTTATTTGTGCAGTTGGGCGATGTGTAAAATTTATCGACCCAATCAATATCAGTCAAATCAGTGTATATAAACAAATCGGCCGATTTGTTTATAAATATTTATTTATTCACTTTCACGTTAAAAATTATATTTTTAACGATAAACATTTTATTTTAACACTTGAATTTCTATTCAGTTCATTTATTCAATAAAATGATATTTTTATTTTTCTAACATATTTTAGAAAATTTCGGCGGCATAACGGCACGATACTAGAAACGGGACAAGGCCTAGCCTTATCCCCGGTCTAGTGAAGGCCCACGCCATTCACACATCAATCAAATCAATTTCAATTCACCAAACAATTCAATTTAAACAAAATAGATTAACCAACCACACAACCAAACAATTTAACAAACAAGCCATCCATGGTCTGTGGATGACGGGTGTCGGGTGCTACTAAACACCGTCTGCATCCTAGTATATATATATATAACTAGAAAAAGAGAATTTAGAGTGAGAAGTTCTCACCGATAGCTATCCAATACCACGACTCTTCATTAATAGAAATCTTCTTCGTTATCCCATCTTCGTCATCTTCGTTGCCCGTAGTCACTATATATATAAAAATCACACATTTTTATATTTCGATGTCTTTTAAAATAAAAATCACATTTTTATTCATTCACTTTCAATTTAAAAGTCATATTTTTATAATCACTTCATATATTTAGAAATCGAATTTTTACTATGCTATTCAATATACAAAAATCGAATTTTTACTATGATGTTCAATATATAAAAATCATATTTTTACTTCTCTATTTTCTATATAAAGATCTCGTCTTTTTACATAAAAAGATTTTAGCTTTTCAAATATAAAGATTGAACTTTTTCATATACATCATTATAAAAATCACATTTTTATTTTTCTACACATATAAAGATGCTATTTTTAATATTGCTATCATGTAAAAATTATATTTCTAATTCTCTACATAAACGAAAATCATATTTTTACATCATCTATATAGTAAAGACTATATTTTTAATACTTTAAAAATATAAAGATCATATTTTTAAAATGGCACTTCATATAGGAAAATCATATTTTTTTTCTCGCTTTCATGATAGTAAAAATCGTATTTTTATCCTGATGTTTAAACCATAAAAATCCTTTTTCTTCTATTTGTAAAAATCATACTTTTCCTATATAAAGATTCGACCTTTCTATTATTAAAAACCTAATCTTTCTCTTGTGAAAAGTCATATTTTTCTCGAATAAAAATCATAGCTTTCACGAATAAAAATCATAGCTTTCACGAATAAAAATCATAGCTTTCATATAATAAAATCCAATTTTCTTAGGCCATAATATATACAAATTCAGAAATTTGAAAACACATTTCATATAAAATAAACGAGTAGATAAAATTAGAATTGAACTTACTGTTTTTTTTTAGAGGGTGGGAGAGAACGCAGGGCTTGCTGGTCGGAGGCGGGCTCGCCGGAGGTCCGGTGGCCATGGGGAGGGTCGGCGTAGGCGGTGCAGGTCGGGGCACCTGATGGCAGCGGCTCTCGTTCTAGGGCGCGGGGGAATTTTGGGGATCGATGGTTTCAGGAGGGGGGAGAACCAGCACGTCGGAGGTGGCGCTGACCAGGGGGGCCGATGGAGGTGGGCGCGACGGGGTAAAGGGGGTGGTGGCGTGCTGAAGTCGATGGCGGCGGGTGGTTTGAGAGATCAGGTTTTTTTTCTATTCGTTTGACTGAGTGAGGGAGGTGAGAGAATAGAGGGGTGAGTATTAAAAGGTTTTTATAAAAATTAAATTATATTATTTAATTTCTCCTAGGGTTGACTTTTCTTTCGAACTCGAAATTGGGCCCAGCGACTGTCATCCCTAGCTAATTACCCCCATTCCGAACACAATGGGATATGTGTCGTAAGCTGATTCGATAGTTTCGATCAGTTTTCGTCAAAATCAAAATATAACTCTATATATTGAATTTGAACGCGCATTTCAATTTACCGGGGTCACATACTAACTTGAAAAATTCCAGAAAAATATTTTCTAGCTTCGTATTGACGATACGGTCCTAACAAAACTAGTTTCGTCGAATTCTGAGACCGTTGGAAAAATGGCCATTTTCCAGTCGATTAAAATCAACTGAAACTGGTCAAATGCGTTTTCCTCTGCTACGCTCACATATTGATTCGAAAAATTATGAAATTTGAAACCTAGAAATAATTTGACACTGCGGATCCAACAAAAGTGGTTTCGTCGAAATCCGAGATCATTTGCAAAATGTCCATTTTTAAGGGCCTGAATTCCATAGCGACTATTCAGAATTTTCAACTGGACATATCTTTTGATTCCCGCTATGAAATCTCGATTTGTCGGATTCGTTGGAAAGATATCCACAATTAGATCCTAATGTTTTTGGTTTCACTAAAATCCGGAGTGTTTTGCACCCGGTATGTTCAATTGAAGTTTGAAATCGAATTATCGAACTACCGCGCCATTTTCAATTCTATTTATAATTATATAAAATATTTATATTCTAACGACGACGTATATAAATATTTACGTTCGAGTTCTATTCAAAATAAATTTCTCGTCGATTTTATTTAAAATAATCTATTTTAAATAATCAAAATTCGCTAAGCATTTTCGGGTTATTACATAAAAGTACCATCGTGTTAAGCGGTGTGCCACGATCCCAAAAATATAATAATACCGGTAGATTGACTCATATTTTGAAATTCCGAAATACCGATACGGGGTACACAATACTCCAAATAAAAAGTTGCATATTTAATTAATTAAAAATTACAGTAAAATTCTAAAAATTAAACTATCGTTGCGCCTCAAAAGAACCTTGTCCCGATTTGAACCAGATATCAAGTTATATTCAAATAACTGTTACGATCGATATACGCTTCTACAACGACTTTTTGAATATTTGATTTGGACATATCTTGCAATATATTCGACGAAATCTCGATTTTTCACTTCTGTTAGAAAGATACAGTTCAACAGATTCCAACGTTTCTTGTTTCGAAGAGATCCGATTCAAAACGAGTCCGGTACACTCAGTTGAAGTTCAGAACGTTAAATTACGAACTGTAGGGTCGTTCTGGGCTCGATTAAAATAAAAATATATTTATATACGTTCAAATTCATTTTAATTAATATATAAATCCATTTATATTCTGGATTCAATATTTAAACTGATTTAAATATTCAAATATGAACCGACAAAATTGCGGGACGTTACAGTTCTTCCCCCTTAAAATAATTTCGTCCTCGAAATTGCTAAGATAGGGAAAATGCTACAATCTCTGTTATAAACAGGTTTAAAATCTTTTTGGTTTACTTCATAATTTCAGTTTCAACTGAACTGATTAATTCCAATTAAAATATAAATTCCTTCTTATTTCGAATATTTTCAAAATTTTGAAAATTTCCTAACAGCTCAAATTTTTCAGAGAATCTTGCCAGCATCTCCTCTGGATGGCTTGTTCGATACTATAATAACTTGCCACTCCGGGCCTTCTCCAATCCAAAAGAAAATCAAACAGCCAAACGGCTTGCCCAAACTGACTCATAAAAAATCTCATACTCGTATATAAACGTGTACCTTCTCTGTTGGGCATTCAACTCTATCTCTGCCATCTGCTATTAAACTAAAATATATCCAAACATTTCCAACTGATCTTCAATCAATTTATCTTCAAATCCAATTCACTTATATCCAAGCCGACACCATTTCAAACTCCCGTTTCATTCTTGGTTTCAAACTTTTATCTATCTGAGTCCAATTCTTCAACCAAGTTAAGTTCTATTCAAACTCTTATTTCACAAATTCAATTCCTTCATCAAATTAATTTCTACTCCAACACGATTTTTACTTAACTGTCTTCAATTCAATTCAAAATTTATTTCACTTAGTTTTAATTTCCACTTTTACCATTTTAACTCCATAAGTTAAATCCTTTATTTCAGAGTTCAAATTCCTGGGATTTTTCAAATCAGTTCGAAATCATATATTTGCATATAATAATGGTAATTCAAAACATTTGAATTTTTAGCAACTTGTTTCCTCACAATAATTCAAACAAAATCTTTGGTAGTAATCCGTCACTCTGCAACTCGAAAATGACACTGATGATGTGGCCAGCATCATCAGAATTATTTTCCAGTGATCGAAGTGAGTTCAATACTATATTACTTTTCAAAATTCATTTTGAAACACTTCCATTTTGAAAATCACTTCAAAATATCTTTCACATCATTTGGAAAACAATTTTTAAATCTCCCAGGATTTTAAAATCCCCTTATATCTAATTCAAATTCAGTTTCAATTCTTTTCCAAGTTTCTTAGAGTTTTATTTCAATTCTAGTTTTTAATTCAAATTCAGCTCATCTGATTTTTCATATTACACTAATATAATATTTCGATCGGTTATTTATATAACCAACTCAATTATATATTCTATTTGATCATAATAACGATCAATACTATAATAATCTCAAGATATATACTCCTTTTTATATCAAAATATATTTTTCGGGTAAAATATTTTTATTTACCCCTTTTCAAAACATACTGTGTCGAATTACTCTGTTCAAGAGTTTAGAAACACCTATCGACGCAGTTTGCATTACTGTTTCGACCAGAATTTATAAACCATCGACTGACCAGTCAACACAATATAAAACAGTTTTTATATAAATCTGCAAATACGCGCTCATATATATACACTCATACTCAATCTAAGGTATTACTAACCTTATCTTTATTGAGTCACGCCACAAAGCCAAGGTAATCACTTAACCTTATGCTCTGATACCAACTGTAATGGAGCGGGATTTTCGACCCAGAAAATCAACATAAATACACTATTAATTTCTCGAGCATCGAAAATACCGGGACATTAATAGAAAGAATTTAGAGGATGAGATAGAAAAGATAGAACTAATTGAATAGAAGAAGAAGAAGAACTCACTGAACAGAATCAGAGAAAACACGAATCTCACAGCGGAATAATAATCTTTATTATATAACAAGTTTGAAATACAAATCTGAGTTTGTATATATACATACCATATCAAAGTATAATACATGGTATACATCACAGCGGAAATAATCTCTCAATAACTAATAGTGGAGCATCCTGCTTTTAGCTCCTCCAAGTGAATCTGCAAAATCCTGGAACACTTGACTGCCCGTACAAATTTGGGCACCCAAGAGTTTAGGGAAAACAAACAAAATAAACTCTGGGTCAGTCATGGGACTGGTGTGAGTAAATTCCAACCATACTGTTGAACTTTGAAAATTCTTTTCAAACAAGAAGATAATAGTAAGACTAGCCCACACATAAACATCGACGGTTTTTATCTTACTATAATCCAAAATACTTTGATGTCAAAACCAGTGATATTATGAAAATGTCTAAGCACATAAATATCCAAGTAGCAGAACGCTTGCATCTCACGTTCCACATATATATGTTATAAAATCATAAACCGCAAGGCGCTTATTGGAGAATGGATTCCAACAGACAAGGTATGGGAGCACCTCCTGAATAGTGTACTCTAGAGGGGATACACTCAGGGTTCAACAAGAACGTCTTGCAACCCGGCCACACATGACCGCTCACTCATTTTGCTTGAGTGTCGCGAATATATTATCACCACGGTTGTAGGCCATCCAACCGTCATCCGAAGATACAGAATCGAAAAGAAGTATAAATATGAATTTTCTCTAGATCGGTGACAATACACCCTACTTGGGGATGACCCAACTAGCCATGCTGCCTAGCCCAACTTTTGTAAATTCCCGGCTGTGAGGCTAGAGGCTACGTCTATCTTCAGAACATCTGATCATCATTCACTTTGAATGCCACATCGTCAAATCCTTAATCACATATTGATTACACAAATGCACGCTTGGTGTAGAATAAAGAGAAGTTACCTTCTCCCCACCAACTTGGTATATTCGTAAAAATCAACGGCGTGACCGTTGAAAATACTCTGTCAGACACTCGTCCATACAAGTTGTCCTGGGACTGGACAAACAAAAACACACCATTCTATAACTGGGCGATCCTTGCATTTAACTCCGTCTTCAATTATCTTCAGCATATCTAATTCGCAACGATTATGCCTATGCGGAGTGGTTTTCGGGTAATAACCCAACCGGTCTCTCCGTATTGACAACGATGGTCAAAACACTTCGATAGTCGGTTATTTAACTATCGGAGTTAAAACAACATCCATTATAATGTATAACTAACATCACACAACCACGAACACTTTTATTTAACATTCGTTTTATTATTCGAGTTCCCATACCTTACCAGATATTCCTCAAATCCCATTTTAGCCTTTTTACACTTCTTAGAAAACATTTCCAGTTCTTATTTTCTCACGTTCCAGAAAATATACGTTATCAACGTTCGATCCATTTTTCACAATCTTTATTTCTATACTTGGATAAACTACCCTAATTATATTGGTAAATATTTCCAATTTCACTTTAACCTTTTAATCGGTCCCACGTTTACTTTTAAAACATTATTCATTTGAAATGTGAATACCATCCCTTATTATAGAAATATGAACACCTTGATCATATAACTCTTTATTCACATAATAATCTCCGTTATCTTGTTTACCGAAATCTCTTTCATACTTTTTCAATCCTATTCCAATTTATAAACTCTGTCTCTAAGTCAACTTCTTATCTAATCGGTATCAAGTTTATAACTAAATACTGACTCCTATCCTATTAACATTTATTTGTTTAAACTAAATGTTAATTATTCTATCAGATTATAATCCCTAAAAATAGTTTACTTTTAATACATTCGACATCGTCGAATTCTAGTTACAAATCCTAACGGTTTAATTCTAATCACATTTCGTACATCGAAATGCTGTCATCAGTTTCTAATACGATTCCCCAATTCTTTTTCTAAACTCTTTCTTATATTTCTTTGAACAAACGTCGTTACTTATTACTCTAGAATAAGTGGATTTCAAACCAAACTGTTACATTTCCTAGGAAGTGCTGCTATATATAAAAGTCATGCTTAAGTCAAATCAACAGCAGTTAATTTGTCGCTATAGTTCTAAACTTGTCATACGCTGTAATATTCTCCTTATAACTAATTACAGTCACACTTACCTTATCAACAGCGTTATTTTATTGCTATAGTTCCACTTGTCATACGCTGTAATATTCTTTGTTATAACTAATCTTGACATAACAGCCACACTTATCTTATCAACAGCGTTATTTTATCGCTCTAATTCTAAGACTGGCAATATGCTGCCGTATTCCTTTTATACACATCTTGACATCTCTTTCCGTTACAACTGTTATCGTTCCTCGATAATAGTGAAGCCGTTCAAGTTGGGGTATTCTATTTACCTCTCAGACCTTGATCGACAACGTTCTTATTTTAGAACAGATATACGTTCGTAACTCTAAACTCCTTATTACTTATAATATACATCAAATCATATTTCCTTGTTTTAATTTGGAATATGGTTTTATAATACCACATCTTTATTTTGAACTCGGTTGTTTTACGATTATTTATATTCCACATTAACTTTTCGCTTTCTCTATTCCACAGTTCTATTGATAACTTCTTAAATTAAAGGGTAATTAAATCTCATTTATTTCTAAACTGTTTTCATTAGATTAATTAAAGGCCAATTAAACTAATAATCATTTTCCCAATAATAGTTGATTAAATCAACTTCATTTCTTCAGTAAATTCGTTAACTGATCTTAATTACTTCTCATTAGATTAATATAATAAATCTAATAATATTTCTAAAATTGTTTATCTTAAATATAATTATCCAAATATTTAATCATCGGATAATTTTTGCTTTATAAACCTATTTAAATATCAACAAATCGTTTTTATTTATTTTATAAAAACGAACTCTAAAATACTGGTTTATAATAGAACTTCTATTATAAATTTAAATCTTCTTTTTAATTATAAAAATAAAATTTTTATAATTAACCTCGTTGATTTGCCTGACGACCAATCAACTCCTTAACAAAACGATGGTTTTACGGTCGACTGTTATCACTTTCTAAATTGATATCGTTTATTGATTTATCAAAACAGATGTTGAATTTTCCGTTCAACATCAATATTCACATGGGGTTTTAAATATAATTCGGATTCATACAAAACAAACAGTACATATAATTATCAAGGAATCCGGTCAGATTCCTCCAACCGGTTTCCACATCCACAGATATTAGTCAAACAATTAACACTAACTCTACGCTAGGGAATACTATAATCGGTGGAATCAGTGTCCAACCGATGATGTGTACATATGCAACGATATATATTATTCAACCAGTTTAATTGTAATTTATCTAAATGACCATCACACAGCATTCAATCAAGATTAAAATATAATTAAAATATTTTAAAATAGATCAGAGTGAGCGAATTTACTCACCTTCGCGCGTTAACCATTAAATAACGATTTGCGTCGTCAGTCGATGATTCGAACCAGACGTCCTATTATGCCGTAATTTGTAGCGAGCTCCATATTGCTCCAAACCAGTTTCATTGTGTAGTGTTCGCCCATACGCTCCCATTTATTTTTTACGGCCCATGTTCATCAATTCTAGCCCGCCCATACTTCAATATATTTTCATGGCATTTGAACAGCAAGCTCCTACCATCCAAATTCTCGTTTCTAACTCTAGTAATCCGCCCTTCATTCAAACATTGTTGCTCCACTACCAAAACTATTACCCACGTAACAGCCTCAATCCCCTGTTATCACGTCATTCACCCCCTACCGTCCCTTTGCTACTCCAACGTGGAATCCCCTCCTACCCCTTCTCGTAAAAACACAAAAGAGAATGATGATCCTCCACTTTACACACGTTATGGCCATTTCCAACCCTTCATCACTGAATCATATTGAACCGTATGCAACAGAAACTACACCTCCCATACTTCTGCTCACGTGTCCTTTGCTTCTGTTCTAACCACTCCACCTTGTATTTTCCTTTAACAAAACAACAGCCCCCCTAAGCTTGCATGCAAACCTGTACATGCCGTTCACATCTCATCATTATCACTATTTATATATATATATAGCTGAACATATATACTTGCTCATGCCACCTCCATGCCATGCATACGATGCCTCTCAGCACCTCATCCTCCTTCGAACCTAGAACGCGCAGATCCCCTCGATGACAATCTCCACTCGATTAACTACGGCAACCATCTTTGGTTTTACGTTCCCGGTCCCTCACACTTCAGTTCTTCGAAGCTTGCACCCGCAAACATTCACCGAAACTCAGCAAATTTGCGTCCATCACTCCTTCATTTCAGCGCACTGATGTGCGCTACACCCTATGCAGTCCTCACCTACACGTTCTTCTCGGCCATACACACTCATATCACGCCCCTTTCCAGTACGTGCCTTCACATAGTGATGCTTTTCTGGAATCCCATTTCATGCATCGTCCAACCGCATCTCAGAAAATCAGCGAGAAGAAAAGCCTTCGCAAACCAGGATCACCAAAACTAGGATTTAACCCTTTCGCTATGTATTGATTTTGGGGCTTGCACTCTTATTTCGGTTTCTGGTTTTTATTTTCTTCTTTTCGAAAAGACCTATGGCATTTGATACTTATAAAGGGAAAACTTCAGTGTTAAGGGATAGGGAATGGGTAGTTATAAGATAATATCATCTATGCACGTTTTAGAGTTAAGGTAGCTGTCATATCACATGTACGGTTTGCATTACTTAATAACTAAGGAGTAGCGTTAGTGTTAGGGTAGCATAAAATTTTAATTAGTAGGCTGCTGTTTGATTTGATAAAACAACGTTTGTACGTTTTTCATTTAAGGGCTACCATGCCCTATTTTCTCCTCCACGTCCCAGCTATGGTAGGTTGTGCACTGGAGGTCCTTCGCATTAATGAAGAGGAGACGTGTGAGAGAAAATGTCAAGGCACTGGATGGTCTAAATGGTACCTTATTCACAATCTACTCTATGTTTACTTAAGCAAGAAGTATTAGGAAACTAGCCTGCCCTTTGGGAGTGAAATGCTTGTACACATTCTTAACAGATAAGGAAAAGAAGATATACTATATATGTATACAATTTTAAGCTAGAAAATGTGGTATTCCACTACGTATAATCCTATTCAAAATATAAACTGTCATGGACAGAAATAAAAGTACCATCGTGATAAGCGGTGTGCCACGATCCCAAAAATATAATAATACCGGTAGATGGACTCATATTTTGAAATTCCGAAATACCGATACGGGGTACACAATACTCCAAATAAAAAGTTGCATATTTAATTAATTAAAAATTACAGTAAAATTCTAAAAATTAAATTATCGCTGCGCCTCAAAAGAACCTTGTGCCGATTTGCACCAGATGTCAAGTTATATTCAAATAACTGTTACGGTCGATATACGCTTCTACAACGACTTTTTGAATATTTGATTTGGACATATCTTCCAATATATTCGACGAAATCTCGATTTTTCACTTCTGTTAGAAAGATACAGTTCAACTGATTCCAACGTTTCTTGTTTCGAAGAGATCCGATTCAAAACGAGTCCGGTACACCCAGTTGAAGTTCAGAACGTTAAATTACGAACTACAGGGTCGTTCTGGGCTCGATTAAAATAAATATATATTTATATACATTCAAATTCATTTTAATTAATATATAAATCCATTTATATTCTGGATTCAATATTTAAACTGATTTAAATATTCAAATATGAACCGACAAAATTGCGGGACATTACAACAAGAAACGTTCGGAGCTGGTGAAGTATATTTTTCTAGTGGAAGAGAAAAATCGGGATTACATTGTGTAGATTTTGATTTATGTCCAAATCAAATTTTAGAAAAGTCGCTATGGAATTCCTTTATAATTTATAACGATATATATATAAGGAATTTCAATATAATTTTGGAATATCGATTCAACCGGATTTGAATATTGAGTTGTAAATCCCAGTGGAGCTGTATGATATTCTAGTGTGAATATACACGATAATATTTATTTGTTAATATTCAATTTAATTATTTTTAAATATATTTATATATTTAAAAGGGTTATTTAGAGCTTTAAAAATAGCCAGTTTTGTAAACGACCTTAGAATTCGACGAAACCAATTTTGTTGTATCCGCTATATTAAATTATTGTTAGATTTCAATTTCCGTGATTTTTGAAGTCAGTATGTGGCCGTATGGGATTTTAATGTGAGATACAGTCGATAATTTGACAGTTAAAAATACGCTGTGTGAGCAAACAGAGTCGGAATTTGACGAAACCAGTTTCATTGGGTCCGTAATGTCGAACTGTTGCTGCATGTCCAGTTTCGTGATTTTTGGGTGTCATATGTGATTACAGGAATTTTAGAGGACAAAGAAAAATAGCGTTTGCTTATAATTTAATATAAAAATATAAAAAAAATACCCTATAAAATATCCTTTACATTCCTTAAGACATAAACCCTCGTTCTCTCTGATCAAAGAAAAAAAAACAAGCCACCGCTCTTCTCTTCTTAAGCAAAAACACGAGAAATCCTCTTTCAAAAATCCATATAAAATCAAAATAAATTCGATAAATCAAGGAAAATATACATATGAATTACTGGCGTGATTTGCTTCGATTTCATCTCTGTTTCACATGGTTCGAATCCTCTCTGATTCGCTTTGCAGTTTCTGCATTAGGTTAGGGTTGGGTTTTGGTACGAATTTGGTGCATCGATAATTGTTTGGGGTTGTAGTTGGGTTTGTAGTGGTGAATAGCAGCTCGTCTGAGGTGTTTGGGTGATCTCGTGCAAGAAGATGTCGCGCTCGCGTACTGTTGCGAATGTGAAGACCTGAAGTCGCGAGCAAAGGGGGTGGTTCGAACTTCAATTCAGGGGGACTGGGCTGCTGTTCTCGACAAGAGGAGTTCATCGAAAATCTCGGTTCATATTTTAATGGTGGATGGAAGGAGATAAAGTGCGGCTATGGGGGATGGTCTACAGGAGCAGGTTTCAGTGTTTTCATTTTGGGGAGAAACATGATGGAGCGGGTTCACATCTTGGGTTTGGGCTGATGAAATAGTGAGGCCCAATTAATTTATTTCTATAAGTTTAGTTTTAAATTAATTTCATATAACTTGTAACCCTAATATCTTATTCATATGTAGTCAGAATTGAACAAAACAAGATCCATTGGGATCGTATGGTCGGACACTACAACATGGAACCGACTGGAAGTAATTTGGGCTCATTACAATTTATTGTGAAATAAATTGTCCGTCTGAATCAACAAACGCAAATCGTTATTTAACGGTTAACACGAAATGTGAGTAAATCTCACTAAGTTTGAACAGTTTATATTTTTATAACGTATGTTTAGAACTGATAAACATTGGTTGATTGCTGTGTGTTGACTGTTTGATTGAACTGCTAGCCAATTGGTTGAAATTGTGTGTATATATATATATAAATCGTTAAAAATATATTGATTCTGTTATCAGAATATTTCATATTGAACTGAAGTTGATCTGAATTACATTGTGTAACATCTGTGGATGCAGGGAAATAGGTTGGAGGAATCCAACAGGATTCCTTAATATTTTTAGTACTGTTCTTTTCATATATTGTAATATATGATGTGATATATATAATCCGTTTGATTTTGTGTGTTTGAATGATATTGATCATGGTTATATGGTATTTTAAATACCATAAGAAATACTGGAATGTATAAAGGGAATTTTCAATTTATATATTGAAAAGAAATTATTTATAAAATCAAAAGATTTTATAAAAGAAATTATTTATTAAATCAAAGGATGTTATAAAAGGAAAATATTTATTTGTAAAATAAATATGATATTGAAAAAGGAAATATTTATTTGTTAAATAAAAAGGAAAGATAAAGGAAATATTTATTTGTTAAATAAATAGGAAAGATAAAGGAAATATTTATTTATTAAATAAATAGGAAAGATAAAAGAAATATTTATTTGTTAAATAAATAGAATTGAAAAGGGAATAGTTATTTGTTAAGTAAACAAATAGAAAAGGAATTAATCAAGGAGTTAATTCAAGGAATAATTCAAAGGAGTTAATTCAAAGGAATTTATCAAAGGAGTTAATTCAAGGAATTAATCAAGGAGATAATTCAAAGGAATAAATCAAAGGAGTTAATTCAAAAGAGTTAATCGAAATGAGTTAATCGAATATTAGTTATTCGATTAGAGTTAATCGAATAGAGTAAATGAGTTAGGGTTGACCAGTTAGAGTTAATCAGTTAGAGTTAATCAGTTTGAGTTAACCAATTAGAGTTAATCAGTTAGAGTTAATCAGTTAGAGTTAACCAGTTAGAGTTAAATCGATTGAGTAATTAAATAGAGTTAATCAAATTTGAGTTAATCGAATATTAGTGATTCTAATAAAGTTAAAAGGAGTTATCGAATATTAGTTATTCGAATAGAGTTAAATGGAGTTAAAAGGAGTTAGTCGAATATTAGTTATTCGAATAGAGTTAAAGGAGTATCGAATATAGTTTATTCGAATAGAGTTAAAGGAAAGGGTATCGATTAGTTTAATCGAAAGGAGTTATCAATTAGTTTAATCGAAAGGAGTTATCAATTAGTTTAATCGAAAGGAGTTGATCGATGTTAGTTCAATCGAAGGGAGTTATCGATTATAGTTTAATCAAAAGTAGTTATCGATTAGTTTAATTGAAAGGAGTTAATCGATGTTAGTTCAATCGAAAGGAGTTATCGATTATAGTTTAATCGAAAGGATTTAATCGATGTTAGTTTAATCGAAAGGAGTTAATCGATGTTAGTTTAATCGAAAGGAGTTAATCGATGTTAGTTTAATAGAAAGGAGTTATGTAACACCCCGAATTTCAGTTAATACTAATATTCACTAATTACAGAATTAATAATCTCAGATGTGAGAATCAGGGGAAACGGGTTACGTCACTGTGTTCGTCTCGGAAAAATACGCGAAATAGAGTCTGAAATTTTGTAAATCGGAGTCCGTATGACCCGGTTAAGGCCCAAAGAAGTTTTCAGAAAATTCAAAGTTCAAAACAGATTTAAAATTCAGGTTCAAATTTCGAAATTGGGGCCATTGGGCGCAGGCGGAAAAATTACCGCCTAGCTAACCAAGTCGACAGCCCTGTCGACTGGGCAGTCGACTTGGCTAGGACCAAGTCGACAGCCGTGTCGACTTGTGTGTCGACAGGGGGTGCTCGGCCAGTTTGGCGTGGTGCACCATTTTAGGGTTTGGCTGTGTTTTCGGGCTGTTTTCTGGAAGCTTCCGAGATCTGATGGTCCTAATCTAATTTAGGGTTAATCTAATGGCCAAAAACACAACCTAATCCTATAAATAAGACCCTAAGCTAGCCCTAAATGATCATAATCCTATCCTCTAACTAAACTATGCCAAAATTTTCTATGATCATGGCCTCCACTCAAAACCCTAGCCTCCATCCTCTTTCTAAACTATTTCTATGAAGGCTTTCATGTTCATACAAGCATTTTTAAGTTGTATGAGTGATCATTAGCTTGCATTCATCATCAAGTTGCAAGCTTTATTTTCAAGGCTAGAGTTTTTGGGTGATTTTTGGCAAGGGTTTGCTTATTGGAGTTTAGTGGTGAGTTTCTATAGCCTTAATAATCAATTGTTAAATTGATTATGATAGGATATGATAAGATATGGCTATGTTTGTGGATCAATGTGTTTATGCAAGTTTAGTATAGTGTATGTTGTGTGTTTTGCAAGTTTTATGCTATATGTTAAGCAAGTTTAATGCTATGTTTTATGATGCTCATTATGCAAAACACTATGTTGAACATTGATTCATATGTAACATGTTATGCAAGCTATATGTGAGATTATATGCAAGTTCATATGTAACATGTTATGCAAGTTATGTGTTTGGTTATATGCAAGTTATGTGCATGATTATATGCAAGTTCATATGTAACATGTTATGCAAGTTATGTGTTTGGTTATATGCAAGTTATGTGCATGATTATATGCAAGTTCATATGTAACATGTTATGCAAGTTATGTGTTTGGTTATATGCAAGTTATGTGCATGATTATATGCAAGTTCATATGTAACATGTTATGCAAGTTATGTGTTTGGTTATATGCAAGTTAACATGTGACATGCTATGCAAGTTCACACCTTTGTATGACATAAGAATCATATGCAAGTTACCCCCTTTGTGACATTTGTGCTTCATGCAAGTTTGGGTTAAATGCTAGTTGGGTTTAATGTATGCTCATATATGCAAGTTGACACCTTTTAAACCCATGATAAAGTTATATGCTATGTTGGTTAAACCCATGGCATTTGTGATGAATCTTCCCTTTATTATGTCATGTTATGAGAACGAATTACGTGGGGAACGATGGGGTTAATATGCATGTTAATAAAATGGTGTGAAATGGGTATGATTAAGCATACCATAAAGTGAATGGACATAATTGGGAATTTACTTATTGAGTTAGGTCTACCCATATTATGGAGTTGGGAATTTACCTATTGAGTTAGGTCTACCCATACTACGGAATTGGGAATTTACCTATTGAGTTAGGTCTACCCATATTCTTGAATATTTGTAATTAATTAGGGATAGTTAATACAAATTATGGGGGTGATTAATTAGGTGTAATTAATCGACTAAGACACGAGGTTGGACCCTTTTGTAGCACAAGACTGCCCGGAACCGACCGGCAAATCCAGCGGCTACAAATGATAGGCCCAATGTGAGAGGTCTTAGTCATAAACTAAATACGTGACAAGTGTAAAGACACGAGGTTAGACTCTGTTATGGTGTAAGGCTGCCCGGAACCAACCGGCATATCCAGCTGCCATAAAAGACAGTCTAATGTGAGAGGTCTTTACAAAGGTTACGATCTTAATTAAGAAACACTTAACCAAATTAGCATGTAGTGGGGCATGAGGGGTTAAGTGGGTGCCTTGGGTGGCATGTAGTAACTAGTGGGGGTGCCTTGGGTGGCATGAGGAAACTAGTGGGTTGCCTTGGGTGGCAATAGAAAATACGATTAGAATACTTAACCAAAGTGGAACATGTAATTAAACATGATTAAAGGGTTAAGTAAGTGCCTTGGGTGGCATGTGGAAATCAAGTAAGTGCCTTGGGTGGCATGTGGGAATCAAGTAAGTGCCTTGGGTGGCATGTGGAAATCTAGTGGGTGCCTTGAGTGGCAATTAAAATATGATTAAAAGACTTAACCAAAATTTATAACATGTAAGTGGACATGGTTAAAGGGTTAAGTGGGATTCACTAGAAATGACAAGCTTAGGTGGGTAGCTTGTGGGGGCCCATTTCAACCAATATCCCAAACGTATCTTTGTGGGCTTGACCCAAGTCGAGGATGGGACACGCATATTGGGCTTGACTGTAGGAGGCCAAAACGGGTTAGCGGTGGCAACGCAAGTCCAACGGGTTTCATATGCGTGTGTGGACCCGGGCTGGTAAGTAAGACGTTGTTGCATCGTGTAGGTATAAGCCGTGCACCGTTGATATTATCAGGTTGCCACTTTGGGGAATGATACACCCCACTATGGGGCCAGCACGGGTATCTACGTTAGGGAGCCGATCGCTTGGGGAGTAGTGGGTACACCTAGTGGAGATAGGGGCAGACGGCACCTATGTAGTCAGCTAGGGGTACACGAAACTACTATTAAAAATTACTAAGTACACTTAGTGGGATCAACCTTTAAGTAGGAATTACCCTTGGGTGGGTAGAACTGGTATGGTGCAGTGTAGGAATTACCCTTGGGTGGGTAGATCTGGGGTGGTGCAGTGTAGTAATTATCCTTGGGTGGGTAAATGCGTCTTTTCGGTTATCTTAGTACATCCTGTGTTTAGTTGGCTACTTAGTGTAGTCATTATCCCCAGAGGTACCGTACCTTGTTTATATCTTACCCTAATTACTTTAATGATTGTATTGTTAAGGTTATAGGACTCGCTCAGACTTATGTCTGACCCCGTTGTTTTTATCTTTTTCCCAACCCTCAGGTTATCAGAGTGGGCCTAGCACTAGTGGGCTTTGATCAGACTGCTTTATCTATCTTTTGGAGCTTGGACCGTGGATGTAAAGCTCAGTTTATCTTTTCTATTATGGCTATTAAGTTATGTAGTGGGATTATGTACTTTTGTTTTATCAGGATGGATATTATGTACTTGACTCTTGTTTATGGTTTTGGTGTAACCAAACATGTTTTACTTTCCGCTGCAATGAAATGATGTTTTAAAATTCTCAAGTATTACTTATATCTGTCTTGTTGTAATTTTTCTGTTCTATATTCACTTAAAATACTCCACCGATGTTATGGCATTCCCTTAGTGAGTGACCGTAGCGGGTGTGGGGTGTTACACGTGGTATCAGAGCTTAAGGTTACCAGAACAAATAAAATTTTTAGAAAAACTATTTTCTAAGAATATTTTTGAAAGGAGTATTTTCAAAAACATGTCTTTTAAGAGAAAAGTTTTTGAAAGAAAAGCATAATCCCCGAAAGCCATATCTTTATCTTTCGAATTCTCCGTTTTGAATCTCTTCCTCTCTCGTTTTGAGTTTCCCCTCCGTGTATAAATGATCTTTCTAAGATAGATAAGAATGGAAAACCACTTCAAGGGACTTAGACGTTAGTCGGATTAGAAGTTGGTTCAAGAAGGAGGAGGACTGGTAGGTACCTATTGGATAGACGATGGGAGGAAGGCTCAAATAGTTGTTTGGTTAATGAAGGATGAAACCTCATTGGTGGGAGGTTACGAGTGGAGAATGGGAAGAAGAAGGCGAGTAGTTATCCTTTTGGGAGGAATAGGACACCTTATTAGGGTTGTCCAAAGGGGCAAGGGCAAGGTATGGAATCTTCTGGAGGGTAGTTGTATTCCCTCACGGCTAGTGTACCAGATGGGGATAAGACCGTCTAGGTTGGAATTTGGATTTCTTTATTATCCGGTTCGAACTTTATTTGATTCTGACGCATCGAGTTCGTTTATCTCATCGTTGTTAGTTGAGTCACTGCACTTAGGATGATCCCTTAGTTGTTTCAAACCCAATTGGGGGCTCCATGATGTGTTTGGGTTTGAAAGTTTCTATACTTAGCGTTGAGTTTAGATGTGATGCTTCTTGGGCTTCACGGGCTATGGGTTAGTTTTGGGCATGGACTGGTTATCCAGTAGTGGTGTCGTTCTTGATTTTGAAGGGAGAGTTGTTAGGCTTATGACCCGCTTGGGTAACACTCTCGAGATCTCTTGTACTCCCATGGAATCTGTTATGCTAAGTTATCTAGAATCGCTTGACACGTCGGTCGAGAGTTTGCGATCTGTTAGAGTGGTCCGGGAATACTCGGATGTGTTTGAGGAGGTGAAGGGCTTACCTCCGGAGCGGGAGAGTGACTTCCGAATATATCTGGTAGACAATGCCAAACCAGTATCTTGGCCAGTGTGCCACATGGCCCCTCGTGAGAGGAGGGAACTCCATAAGCAAGTAGGCGATATGCTTGAGAAGGGGTTGATAGGACGAAGTATATCGGAGTGGGGTGCTCCAGTAGTTTTTGCCACGAAGGCGGATGGGTCCCTCAGACTTTGTGTAGGCTAAAGAGAACTAAATAAACTCACAAAGAAGAATAGACACCCATTGCCGAGGATTGATGATCTCTTTGATCAGTTGGTTGGCGCCTCAGTGTTTTCGTAGTTGGACTTAGCCACGGGGTTTCATCAGTTGAGAGTGGCTGAGGATAGTATAGAGAAGACTACATTTAGGACTCCAGATGGTTTTTATGAGTTGCTGGTGATGCCATTCGGTTTGACGAACGCCCTCGCATACTTTGTTGATTTGATGAGAAGGGTGTTCAGGGAGTACCTAAATAAGTTTGTGATGGTCTTTGTAAATGACATCTTGGTCTTTTCTAGGAGCGAAATGAGTTTTCGTGTGTGCTTAATAGGTTGAGCAAAGCCAGTTATGGAAAAAACGGTGGTTTTGGAGCGAGACTGGCGAGGACATCCAAAGTTGGTCAAAGGCTTAATTGTTTAGCCATTTTTACTAGTATCATCTCACGTAGGTCATCTGAACTCGAAGGAGATATCCCTTGGGTGTTTGTCTGATATTGGTTTAGGCCTTTGGGGCTTGCACTTGGGGAATGTCAAGTTCGACTAGGATGGTCTGCGTGAGAGATGGACAGTTGTGATGATTTTGGATGGGGTAATATCCTGGTTTTCTCTAAAAGTGGAGAAGAGCATGCCCTACATCTTAGGGAAGTGTTGGAGACTCTTCGAGCGCATAGTCTTAGGACAGCAAAAGTGGATGGGATTCTTAGCATCCTATGAGTTTGAGATAGCGTATACCCATGGCAAGGGTAACGTGGTAGCGGACGCCCTAAGTAGAAAAAGGTTGTCCTTGAGTTCATTGTTCGTTGAACGATGGAGCTTAGAGTTTATTTCTATGTTTGACTTTAGACCTTCCGTTGACTTTGTACCCGGTTTGCTAGCCTCCTTGGAGGTTAGGCCTACTCTTTTGGGGCGGATTGGTGGAGCACAGCGAGACGACCCACAGTTGGTTGAGTTGGTAGAGAAGCTCATGAGGAGGGGGAGTCGTCCAGCCATTTGAGTAGGTACACCCTAGATGGTAAGGGGTGGTTGCGTAGAGACGGTAGACTTTGTGTACCGCAAGACGGGGGTTTGAGGAAGGATATACTTGATGATGCACATCGTTCGAAGATGACCATTCATCCCGGTAGGGACAAGATGTACCAAGACATGAAGCGAGTTTTCTTTTGGGCCGGTATGAAGAAAGACGCGGCCGAGTATGTCGCTAGATGCTTGGTGTGCCAACAAGTAAAAGCGGAGCAAAAGAAACCCGGTGGGTTGCTTCACCCATTGGAAGTTCCGCTATGGAAGTGGGATAGTGTCTCGATGGATTTTGTCGATGGATTACCGAGATCGAGGAAGGGTAATACGGGAATTTGGGGTGTGGTAGACAGACTTACTAAGAGTGCCCATTTTATACCCGTGAAGAGTAAGAGGACTGCTGCAGAGCTAGCTTCAGTTTACATTCGAGAGATTGTTAGATTACATGGTGTACCTTCCAGTATAGTGAGCGATCGAGATCCTATCTTCACTAGCGAGTTTTGGAAGAGTTTGCAAGAGGCGGTAGGGACTCAGTTATGTTTGAGTACCGCATATCATCCTCAGACGGACGGCTAGACTGAGAGGGTGAATCGTATTTAAGAAGACCTTATGAGGCTATGTATCTTGAATTTTGGAGGTACAGGGGAAGAGTATCTTCCATTGGTGGAGTTCGCGTATAATAACAGCTTTCAGTCTAGTATTGGCATGGCTCCTTTCGAAGCTCTTTATGGAAGGCCTTGTCGATCACCTACATGTTGGTAGGAATCTACGGATGAGATCTTGCTTGGGGCCCGATATGGTTAGAAAGACTTCGGAAAAGATTGATTTGATTCGAAGAAGGATGAAAGCGGCTCAAGACAGACAGAAATCTTATGCGGACAAGAGGAAAACAGAGCTTAACTTTGATGTTGGGGACATGGTTTTATCAAGGTATCTCCGTTACGGAATGTGGTTCGCTTTGGATCTGTTGGAAAGTTAGCACCAAGGGTTGTTGGGCCGTTTCCTATTAAGGAAAGGATTGGACAGATGGCATATAGAGTGGAGTTGCCCGACAGGCTTAGTGGTGTACATGATGTATTCCATGTGTCACATTTGAGGAAGTGCCTACATGAGACCGCTGAGGTGGTAGAGCCGGGCTTGCTTAAAGAAGTAGAGATAGAGCGTGATGAGACGATTCGACGAGCTCCTACTCGCATCCTTGGGTCAGAGACTAGGAATCGAGAGGTTCAACTAGTCAAAGTGCAATGGGGAGAAGATGAGAGCAACGCTACTTTAGAGACGGAAGAGAAGATGCGTTCATTATACCCATTCCTTTTTAGGATATGCCTTTTAATTTCTCCTTTATCGTTTGACTAGTACTTATCTTATCTGTAGTATGTCCTCTCGTTAGTACCTTTGACCTTTAGATAGGTAAACCTATGGTTGAAACATGTGTTTGAGACATGTTATGATTGATGGATGCATGTGGATGCAAGTGTTTGCTAGTGGTTGCTCGTGGATGCATATACACACACTCTAGACACTAGATCGGCTCAATCACTTCATATTGCATATTGCATATAATTGTGTGTAAGTAGCTATATTGATGGATGTATAATGGTTGTGTTATCATATGGATGATGCATTTTGGTGAATGATTGAGCACTCATATAGATACAGTATGTGTCGATAGGGTTCTCTCGCATACATATTGGATGCATGGCACTATCATGGTTTGCATATGTTCATACATTAGATAGGGAACATATACACACACTCTTTGCATATGCTCATACATCATTAGAAATTGTTTTAAGGACAATGGATGCCCGTGTTTGATGGATTGAGTAGATGGTTGTTTGGATGGTAGGATATGCATTCTCCTTAGCTTAGAGATTTCGGGGACGAAATCCTTTAAGGAGGGGAGAATGTAACACCCCGAATTTCAGTTAATACTAATATTCACTAATTACAGAATTAATAATCTCAGATGTGAGAATCAGGGGAAACAGGTTACGTCACTGTGTTCGTCTCGGAAAAATACGCGAAATAGAGTCCGAAATTTTGTAAATCGGAGTCCGTATGACCCGGTTAAGGCCCAAAGAAGTTTTCAGAAAATTCAAAGTTCAAAACAGATTTAAAATTCAGGTTCAAATTTCGAAATTGGGGCCATTGGGCGCAGGCGGAAAAATTCCCGCCTAGCTAACCAAGTCGACAGCCCTGTCGACTGGGCAGTCGACTTGGCTAGGACCAAGTCGACAGCCCTGTCGACTTGTGTGTCGACAGGGGGTGCTCGGCCAGTTTGGCCTGGTGCACCATTTTAGGGTTTGGCTGTGTTTTGGGGCTGTTTTCTGGAAGCTTCCGAGATCTGATGGTCCTAATCTAATTTAGGGTTAATCTAATGGCCAAAAACACAACCTAATCCTATAAATAAGACCCTAAGCTAGCCCTAAATGATCATAATCCTATCCTCTAACTAAACTATGCGAAAATTTTCTATGATCATGGCCTCCACTCAAAACCCTAGCCTCCATCCTCTTTCTAAACTATTTCTATGAAGGCTTTCATGTTCATACAAGCATTTTTAAGTTGTATGAGTGATCATTAGCTTGCATTCATCATCAAGTTGCAAGCTTTATTTTCAAGGCTAGAGTTTTTGGGTGATTTTTGGCAAGGGTTTGCTTATTGGAGTTTAGTGGTGAGTTTCTATAGCCTTAATAATCAATTGTTAAATTGATTATGATAGGATATGATAAGATATGGCTATGTTTGTGGATCAATGTGTTTATGCAAGTTTAGTATAGTGTATGTTGTGTGTTTTGCAAGTTTTATGCTATATGTTATGCAAGTTTAATGCTATGTTTTATGATGCTCATTATGCAAAACACTATGTTGAACATTGATTCATATGTAACATGTTATGCAAGCTATATGTGAGATTATATGCAAGTTCATATGTAACATGTTATGCAAGTTATGTGTTTGGTTATATGCAAGTTATGTGCATGATTATATGCAAGTTCATATGTAACATGTTATGCAAGTTATGTGTTTGGTTATATGCAAGTTATGTGCATGATTATATGCAAGTTCATATGTAACATGTTATGCAAGTTATGTGTTTGGTTATATGTAAGTTATGTGCATGATTATATGCAAGTTCATATGTAACATGTTATGCAAGTTATGTGTTTGGTTATATGCAAGTTAACATGTGACATGCTATGCAAGTTCACACCTTTGTATGACATAAGAATCATATGCAAGTTACCCCCTTTGTGACATATGTGCTTCATGCAAGTTTGGGTTAAATGCTAGTTGGGTTTAATGTATGCTCATATATGCAAGTTGACACCTTTTAAACCCATGATAAAGTTATATGCTATGTTGGTTAAACCCATGACATTTGTGATGAATCTTCCCTTTATTATGTCATGTTATGAGAACGAATTACGTGGGGAACGATGGGGTTAATATGCATGTTAATAAAATGGTGTGAAATGGGTATGATTAAGCATACCATAAAGTGAATGGACATAATTGGGAATTTACCTAATGAGTTAGGTCTACCCATATTATGGAGTTGGGAATTTACCTATTGAGTTAGGTCTACCCATACTACGGAATTGGGAATTTACCTATTGAGTTAGGTCTACCCATACTACGGAATTGGGAATTTACCTATTGAGTTAGGTCTACCCATATTCTTGAATATTTGTAATTAATTAGGGATAGTTAATACAAATTATGGGGGTGATTAATTAGGTGTAATTAATCGACTAAGACACGAGGTTGGACCCTTTTGTAGCATAAGACTGCCCGGAACCGACCGGCAAATCCAGCGGCTACAAATGATAGGCCCAATGTGAGAGGTCTTAGTCATAAACTAAATACGTGACAAGTGTAAAGACACGAGGTTAGACTCTGTTATGGTGTAAGGCTGCCCGGAACCAACCGGCATATCCAGCTGCCATAAAAGACAGTCTAATGTGAGAGGTCTTTACAAAGGTTACGATCTTAATTAAGAAACACTTAACCAAATTAGCATGTAGTGGGGCATGAGGGGTTAAGTGGGTGCCTTGGGTGGCATGTAGTAACTAGTGGGGGTGCCTTGGGTGGCATGAGGAAACTAGTGGGTTGCCTTGGGTGGCAATAGAAAATACGATTAGAATACTTAACCAAAGTGGAACATGTAATTAAACATGATTAAAGGGTTAAGTAAGTGCCTTGGGTGGCATGTGGGAATCAAGTAAGTGCCTTGGGTGGCATGTGGGAGTCAAGTAAGTGCCTTGGGTGGCATGTGGAAATCTAGTGGGTGCCTTGAGTGGCAATTAAAATATGATTAAAAGACTTAACCAAAATTTATAACATGTAAGTGGACATGGTTAAAGGGTTAAGTGGGATTCACTAGAAATGACAAGCTTAGGTGGGTAGCTTGTGGGGGCCCATTTCAACCAATATCCCAAACGTATCTTTGTGGGCTCGACCCAAGTCGAGGATGGGACACGCATATTGGGCTTGACTGTAGGAGGCCAAAACGGGTTAGCGGTGGCAACGCAAGTCCAACGGGTTTCATATGCGTGTGTGGACCCGGGATGGTAAGTAAGACGTTGTTGCATCGTGTAGGTATAAGCCGTGCACCGTTGATATTATCAGGTTGCCACTTTGGGGAATGATACACCCCACTGTGGGGCCAGCACGGGTATCTACATTAGGGAGCCGATCGCTTGGGGAGTAGTGGGTACACCTAGTGGAGATAGGGGCAGACGGCACCTATGTAGTCAGCTAGGGGTACACGAAACTACTATTAAAAATTACTAAGTACACTTAGTGGGATCAACCTTTAAGTAGGAATTACCCTTGGGTGGGTAGAACTGGTGTGGTGCAGTGTAGGAATTACCCTTGGGTGGGTAGATCTGGGGTGGTGCAGTGTAGTAATTATCCTTGGGTGGGTAAATGCGTCTTTTCGGTTATCTTAGTACATCCTATGTTTAGTTGGCTACTTAGTGTAGTCATTATCCCCAGAGGTACCGTACCTTGTTTATATCTTACCCTAATTACTTTAATGATTGTATTGTTAAGGTTATAGGACTCGCTCAGACTTATGTCTGACCCCGTTGTTTTTATCTTTTTTCCAACCCTCAGGTTATCAGAGTGGGCCTAGCACTAGTGGGCTTTGATCAGACTGCTTTATCTATCTTTTGGAGCTTGGACCGTGGATGTAAAGCTCAGTTTATCTTTTCTATTATGGCTATTAAGTTATGTAGTGGGATTATGTACTTTTGTTTTATCAGGATGGATATTATGTACTTGACTCTTGTTTATGGTTTTGGTGTAACCAAACATGTTTTACTTTCCGCTGCAATGAAATGATGTTTTAAATTCTCAAGTATTACTTATATCTGTCTTGTTGTAATTTTTCTGTTCTATATTCACTTAAAATACTCCACCGATGTTATGGCATTCCCTTATTGAGTGACCGTAGCGGGTGTGGGGTGTTACAAGTTATCGATGTTAGTTTAATTGAAAGGAGTTAATCGATGTTAGTTCAATCGAAAGGAGTTATCGATTAGTTTAATCGAAAGGAGTTATCGATGTTAGTTTAATCAAAAGGAGTTAATCGATGTTAGTTCAATCGAAAGGAGTTATCGATTAGTTTAATCAAAAGGAGTTATCGATTATAGTTTAATCGAAAGGAGTTATTCAATGTTAGTTTAATCGAAAGGAGTTAATCGTTGTTAATTTAATCGAAAGGAGTTAACCGAATTTAGTTATTCGAAAGAAAGGAGATTATCTAATATAGCGTATTCGAAAAAAAGAGATCGAATATAAGTTAATCGAAGTGAGTTAATCGAATATAAGTTATTCGAAGAGAGATAATCGAATATAAGTTATTCGAAGAGAGAAAATCGAATATAGGTTATTCGCAGAAGAGTTAATCAAATAGAGATTACTCGAAAGAGAGTATACGTCGAATTCAATTATATCGAATTCGGGAAAGTACTTATACTTTCCGATGTTTAAATCAAGATTTATTTATTTATAAATCATGTGTTTATTTATTTATTCACATCAAAGAATAAAAGTTATAATGGAAGTTAGATATTTCGAAAGTAGGGATTATAACGTTATCGTTATAATCAATGTTTTCAATAAAGAAGTGGATACGTAAATAGAATCCGAGAGTTACGTAAGGAAGCTTGTTAAAGGTTTAAAGGATAAACTTTGACTATTTCGAAGTTAAAACGTTGTTCAGTTAAGGTCTGAGAGGTAAATATACCCCAACTTGATTGACTTCCTTCTTAACTAAGGAATGGTAAGGTTTGATAGTGAAGGAGTTTTGGAAATGCTTTCCAAATAAGAATTAGAAAAGTTTTCTGATAATAGGAAATAAGAATTTAGAATATATGGAAACAGGAGTTAAGTAAATTAATGAACTAAAGAGATAAATGTTAAATAATGATTGATCGATATAATTTCCATCTGTAAATAATATCGTTGTTTGCACACATGTTTTTCTTTGATAGTTAACTCACCAACTATCAAAGTTTTCGACCATTTTAACGTCGTTAATATGGAGAGACCGGTTGGATTATTATCCGAAGAACCACTCTGTATTGGCATAAGCGTTGTGAATCATATATGCCAAAGATAATTAAAGACGGAGTAAAGTGCAAGTGCTGTTGTATAAATCTTAGGTAAAGGTTGCCTAAGATGGTTATACTGAATAGTGCCTTCGGTTTGTCCAGTCCCAGGATGACCTGTATGGAAGAATGTCTGACAGAGTATATTTAATAGATCGCATAAGTTGATCTCTTCAAACGTATTTACGTTTGGTGGCGGAGGAATTCATTTCTCTTAGCTATATACCCATGGTATTTTTAGGGAAATCAATTTGTGATTTGGCGGGTATAACGATGTGACATTCAAAGTGAATAAATGTGTGATCTGTCAGAAATAAGCGTGGCCTCTAGCCTCACAACCAGGAAATGACAAAAATCGGGCACGCAGCATGGCTATGTAGGTTGCACCTATTAGGGTGTATAATCACCTGATCTAGAGTTTCATTTACTTCTAAAAATCTATTGTCGATGTTGTCCCATTCGGGAAATGGTTGCTGATCCCAACCATTGGTGATATACATTCGATACACTCAAGCGAAATGAGTGGTCGGTCATGTGTGGCCGGGTTGCAAGATGTTCTTGTTGAACCCAGTGTATTCCTCTCTAGAGGTACACTATCGAATGGTGGTTCCATACCTTGTCATAGTTGGAAATCCATTACCCAATACGTGCTTGCGGTTTTGATTGTATAATATATATGTAGAACGTGAGATGAAAGCGTTTCTGCTAGATGATTATTACGTTGTGGTTAATAGACATTATTATAATATCAAAGGTTTTTGATATAAAGTTTATTTTGGATTCTCATAAGGGAAAAACCCGTTCCATTATACGGCGTGGTCTTATGAGATATCGTCTAATGGCTCAACTGTTTAAACTATTTTACTTATACCTGTCCCATGACTGACCCGGAGTTTATTTTGTTTTGTTTTACCTAAACTCTTGGGTGCCCAATTTTATACGGGAAGTCAAGTAGTCAGGATTTTACAGATACACCTGGAGAGCTTGGAGCAGGAGGCTTCAGGATCATATAGCTATTGTTTATTTCCGCTGTGTTGTAAGTGCTGTACTTTGGAAATGATATGTATATTCAAGTACAAATTTGTATTTCAAAGTTCTGATATATATTATATGTTATTCGTTCCGCTATGAGGTTCGTGCTACTCTGATGTTGTGCTCTTCTTCTTCTTCTTCTATTCTAAGTTTCTATTTCATCTACTCTCACCCACTAAATTCTTACATTAACTACCGGTATTTTCGATCCTTGGATTATAACGACCCGAGCTACCCGGGTAAGGAAAGCCCGAATTGAGATGAGGACAAGACCAATCAGGACGCAAACAGAAGAACATTTCATTGTATATTACAACAATTCCATCGGATACAAGAATATACAGAGTATGAATAAATATTATACAACAAAGAATATCAGAGATTTAAATACAGTACTGCAGCGGAAAAATAATACAAAGCACAACTAGAAGTAATACACGGATATAGAGCTTTCCGAGCATCGTTCCAGCTGTAAATCAGGATACTGTGAATATAAATCTGCAATACCAAAACTACTAGCTGCCGTGTAGAAAATAGGGCACCCAGAGTTTAGGTTAAAACAATAAACTCCAGGTAAGTCATGTGACTGGTATGAGAACTAAAACAGTTATTAATCTTTATTTTTAAAGTTCGGTAAATCAAGGGACCACGCCGTATAACACGGAACGGGTTTCCTCCCAAGAATACCAGTGCATAAAACAAACAGCGCAATGCTAAATAAAGAAAAATGAAGCTATTATAAGACCCAGGTCCCATCACACAATGCAACGCAAGCCGGAGGATATGGTTTTTACCTTATAATAGCCTAGAAGGCTTGGTACGTTAAAAACACATTATTTGATACTATAATAAATGTATAGTGTCAAAACAATTTAAATCATAAATATCAATCATAGACGGCATTAATGACCCATAACACTATGTCGACATACTAGGTTCTACAAATAAAACCGCAATATCACGTATTGGAAATTAGATTTCCGTTATGAGTCGAGGCAAGGGGCAAGCTCCTCTCCGTTCGAGACACTCTAGCAAATGTCTCAGGACTCCACTATGATCCTTGGATCGGTTGGGCCGGTCCTCTCTTACTTTTGAGGATTAGTTATTCCTGAACACATGTTTCCCGGTCCTAACATACCTATATCCGAGGCGCCTCGCATTCCAACAACCACACAGGTGAAAAGTATATATAAATGTCAGCCAGTTTAATCACTGACACCACCACTAGCTAGAAAGAAACGTCGTGTTCTCCCAACGGTCACTATCCAGTTTTTGACTCATACCGAGGTGTGTGGCTCGCGAAATAAAGCTATACACAAAGATGCGCCACACAGGCCGTGCTTTGATCATCAACCACAAGACTTTGCTTTTCAACAGAAGCCTTGATCATTTGCCACTTAGGCGTGCCACACAAGCAATTCATGCCATGCGACTGATGTCCATCGATATACAACCTCTGAGCTCGTACGTCTCAGAGAAGGGCGTTAAGCAAAAGAATAAATTCTCCGCCGCCAAACAGATGTATATTTAATAGAGATCAATCAACACAGAATAAAATCCAATGTCAGACACACAGTCCATTTACAAGTTCGTTCTGGGTCTGAACGAAACCGGAGGCACTTTCCTCGCATATCCATCGATCTCCAAGTACGTCTGGACGATCACCAACTGATTCCCTCATCTTGGGTGTACAACCCAATTAAGATCATCAGTAATCACCCAAACGATGTGAAGACTTCCGGTCTTCAACCACCGTCTTCATCTTCAACATACCGGCTAATCGGTTATTCAGAATGGGTATGAACCCGGCCTTTCCGAATAACCCGTGTATATAATAAACACGTGTTACACAATCACAACATATGCCTTATTCCAATTCAGAAAATTCTTTCATTAAAATTTCACATTCTTAGGGAAAGGTTCCCATTAATTTTATCAAAGATAAATTCTTCTAAATTTATTCTTTAATCTTCCTTTGGATATCATTTCAAACCATATTATGGTTTTCCAAACTAGTCGGGATTAGCGAACCACACCGAAGTAATTATTTATTTTATTTCCCAAAACCCAACCTATTCATCCAGTGGAGCAAAAATGTTATTACCCCATAACTAACACCATGGTGTTACCGGTAAATATTAATTACCATTTCACGTTCAAATCTAATTAAAGATTTAACTATAGCTTTGGAGCAAAACTGGTGATACTCCATCCTCGATCACTTTTCAAATTTGATAATTTATATTATCAATTCACATTTCAATTTAACTACAGATTCATTAAAACTCCACTTCGTTTTAATCTTTCCCCAAATCAATATCATGTCTTTAACTGGGTTAAAGGACCAATGTCACCTAAAACACGATTCACGATAAACCCAAAATCACTTTCCGTTGTTAATCGGGTTAAAGAACAGGTGTTATTCAAAACACCGCTCACGATAAACCCCAAAAACCAATTCAAATTCAATTCCAATTAATATTATTTAATTGGACAATTTCACTAAATCTTAATTAAAAGATTTATTCTTTTCTAAACTGGGTTCAAGAACAATGTTATTTAAGACACCATTCACGACGAACCCGAAATCCCATTTGAAATTAAATACAAGGCTCTGAATAGAAAATATACCGGCTTATATTCAATATCAAATTCTGAAACAACAAATATCGCATAGGAAATAACGATATAAAATATATCTTTCAAATTTCCACAACCATATCTGTATAATCACGAAATCAAACATCGAAATATTCCAAAGACAATTTCGATTCAAATCCATTTCCACTTTATATATTGGAAATTCTGGTTATTTTCAAAACCATTTCAAATCCAATTTAGTTAAAAAAAAGGATTTTTATTTCTAGTTCAAAACTAGTTCATTTTGATAAAAATATATTCTTATCTTTTCAAATATGGGATTTTTCATCCCATTTCTTTTCAAACCATTTCTTATGATTTTACACTAATTATGGATATTTTTTATAATTTTATCAAGGCCAGTACAGTCGATTTCCATCAATGGCCATCGAACTGCACTTACAGCGACCTTTTCCTAGTTTTATTTGGACATAATTCCAAATCCAACCGTTAGATTTCAAATTTCTATTATTCATTGGAAAGCTCTTTTCGATACGAACCCAACGGTTCCGGTTTCAGGAGAATCCGACGGTCGGATCTCCCGCAACGTCAATTCGAAGTCAATGGTCGAAATTCACGAACTGCCACGGCGCGGCGCGTTCTATTCAGGCCATTATATATAATATATATATATATATATTATATATTTCTTCGATTTCCTTTTAAAATGTATTTTATAAATCGTATTAAATTCATTTTCAAAACCATTTCAACTCTATATTCAATTTCAAATCAAAATTGAATATTTCATATAATTACTATACAAATGATAATATTTTCAAAATTTTATATTTTGAAATCACCTTCTTTTCGATATTCGAATAAAATCGATATAAATATCGATCGCGTCAATATGGCGCATCTCTAATCAACACGGCTTTATATATTTCAATAACTTCATTAATCTATTCAACAAATGAATATTTATTCTACTCAACATATGAATCTATATTTCTTTTCCAAATTGGAATGAGGCCCAATCAATTACCATATAATGTTAATTATAAGGATTCCATACAACACATGTATATAATAGCAAAGATAAATAATCAACCATCATCCAAAGTGCATCACACAACTGCATAAGCATCAATTATAAATAATTAACGCTTACACGGTCTGTTGACCAATCGATCGACATACAACTAAATAATTAGGATTAGTGTACGCCAAATATCATTTCAAATCAACAACAACTGAATATTATTTGTGCAGTTGGGCGATGTGTAAAATTTATCGTCCCAATCAATATCCTTCAAATAGGTGTACATAAACAAACCGTCCGGTTTGTAGGTGAATATTTATTTATTCACATTCACATTAATAATTATATTTTTAACTACATTAATTTATTTCAACACAAGAATTTTTATTTTCTATTTTACATCACCATCATAAACAAATTTCACAACACATCAAACAAGCATATAAGCCGTCCATGGTCTGTGGACGACGGGTGTCGGGTGCTACTAAACACCGTCTGCATCCTAGTATATATATTTTAACTAGAAAAGAAAATTAAAAGTGAGAAGTTCTCACCGAGAGCTAAACCAAAAGCCACGACTCTTCCTTGTAGAAACCTTCGTCGTGCTCGCCCTTTTGTCCATTTCGTTGTCCGTAGCCACTACATATATAAAAATCATATTTTTATAATCACTATATATGGATAAAAATTCTATTTTTACACCGCTACTATATAGATAAAAATTCTATTTTTACATCGCAAGTAATATAATAAAAATTATATTTTTATTACTCTACATGAATAAAAATCATAATTTTGTTTCTACTTTATATTTTTTTTTCAGCGCATCTTCTTATATAAAAATTATATTTTTATATTTCTACTTCTTATATAAAGATCGAATTATTATTTCGACACTATAAAAATCACATCTTTATTTCACATATATATAATAAAGATCAGATTTTTATTCTGCTACATATATAAAGATTATATTTTTACTATCTATATAATATAAAAATCGTCTCTTTATTCCTTCTACAATATAAAAATCATATTTTTAACCTTTCTATAATATAAAAATTATATTTTTATATAGCTCTTTTCATATGTAATTAAAAATCGAATCTTTTCAAAGTTAAAAATCGAATCCTTTTCTGTTATTCATATAAATAAAGTTCATATTTTCTTCTAGCTTTCATATCTATAAAAATCCTAACATTTCTAATTCAAAAATCAATCTTTTCTTGTCTAAAAATCTAATCTTTTTGTAACTAATAAAAATCAGTTTTTATATAAAGGAAAAATCAGTTTTTAATCAAGACAATAAATAATGCCTCGAAAAAGAATAAAACTCACATTTTAGTTGACGGAGGGGGCGGTTTCCGGGTGCGGACAGTGGAGGAGAGGCTTGGGGGGTGCTGGAGGTGGGGCGGCCTTCAATTGGTCGGTGGTGGAGACGGTGCGCGACTTCTGGTCTGAGGGAGGGCGGTTTTGGGGGCTTTGGGCGTCCAAATCGAGAGGGAGAGAAGCGGAGGAAGGGGTGGGCTCTGGCGTGGGCGATGCGCCACCTGGGGGGGGGGGGGGGGGGCGCGATGGGGTGACGGCGGCGATTCCCCCAAGTCGCATTTTTTGTTTTTTTTTTTCTATCGGGGGTTGACTGATTTTGAAGAAAGGGGGGCTAGGGTTTTTATAATTTTTTATTTAATTAATTAATTTCAAAAAGCAACTTTTTATTTCAACTTCGAAATCGAACCCACCACCGGTCGTCCATAGCTAATTACCCCCATTCCGAACACAAAGGGATATGTATCGTAGGCTGATTCGATCGTTTCGATCAGTTTTCATCAAAATCAACATATAACTCTATATATTGAATTTGAATGCGCATTTCAATTTACCGGGGCCACATACGGGCTAGAAAAATTCGCGAAAAATATTTTCTAGCTTTGTAACGATACGGTCCTAACAAAACTAGTTTCATCGAATTCTGAGATCGTTTGAAAAATGGCCATTTTCCAGTCGATTAAAATCCACTAAAATTGGTCAAACACGTTTTCCTTTGCCACGCTCACATATTGATTCGAAAAATTACGAAATTTGAAACCTAGCAATAACTAGACATTCCAGTTCCAACAAAAATGGTTTTATCGAAAACTGAGGTCGTTTGCAAAACGGCTATTTTTAAGGGCTAGAATTCCATAACGACTATTCTGAATTTTCAACTGGACGTAACTATTGATTCCCGCTATGAAATTTTAATTTTTCAGATTCGTTGGAAAGATATCCTCAATTAGATTCAAATAGTTTTGGTTTCGCTAAAATTCGGTTTATTTTGCACCCGGTACATTCATTTGAAGTTTGAATTCGAATTATCGAACTACCGCGCCATTTTCAATTCCTTTTATAATTTAAAATAAATATTTATATTCTAACGACGACCTATATAAATATATACGTTCTATTCTATTCAAAATAAATTTTCGTCGTTATTATTTAAAATAATTCATTTTAAATGTTCAAACTTCGTTAAAATTGCCAAAATAAAAATTTTAAATTGGCTCGTATTTTCCGGGTTGTTACAATCTCCCCCACTTAAAACTTTTCGTCCCCGAAAAGGAACGAAGCCGAAAGTTGTTTTACAAACCAAATCAACTTCCTTTGTTTTCCTTACGGCTTAAGTTCTTCAACTTTTTAGTTTCTAAGAACTTTTCAAATTCTTCAAAAATTTGGCTAACACCCTAAATTTTCAAAAAAATTCGCCATAACCTCCACTGCACCGGGGACTTCGGGATATTTCATATAGCCTCCCATAGCCTTTTTCAATCTAAAAAGAAAAATAAAAAGCCAATCGGCTCATAAAATCATCATCACCCAAACAAAACAGTAAATTATGGTAAACATGTACCTATTTGTCGGGCAAACAATTTTATTCTTCTGCTCTAGCTTCCTTGCTATGACCTGTTCAATGTAAGTACTTGTATATGCAAGCAAATGCGACTAATTTTCAATACAACTCACTTTTTGATCAATTAGGCTAAATGGTTTCAAAATTATCAAACAAATAAACAAACAATACAACCATCAATCAATTAGTTGATTATCATTTCAAATTCATAATTTTGATACATATACAGAAAATCATGTTTTCGATGTCAAATCACAACAGTAAATCTATATAGTTTCGGTTCTCACACCAGTCTAATAGAAATATATAGATATCACACCTTCGAACCACGAACATAAATACTGATGATGTGGCCACATCATCAGAATTATCTCCGGGTTTCTAGAATGTGATTCTATATCTATCCAGTATATTAAAACTTCAAATATACGTTCATAACGTTCATATGCAAAATCTTTATATATCGGATAGTCCAAATTCAATACAAATAAATATTCAAATACGTATAAAGCGATTTGAATTTTCAAAACAATACTGTTTTCATTTGAAAATTATACTCTTCATACTCATTCTAGGATACTGTTGATCCTATCTCTAACGAGTCATTCTAATTGGATATTACTAATCCAATATCTGATGAATTCATTCGTATGGTTCTAATGTGTCTTGTTCTCGAGCTCTGTAAACCAAAGCTCTGATACCACTCTATAACGACCCAAACTTCCCTGGCAAGGAAAGCCGGAATTGAGATGATGACAAGACCAATCAGGACGCAAACAGAAGAACATTTCATTGTATATTACAACAATTCCATCAGATATAAGAATATACAGAGTATGAATTAATATTATACAACAAAGAATATCAGAGATTTAAATTCAGTACTGCAGCGGAAAAATAATACAAAGCACAACTAGAAGTAATACACGGATACAGAGCTTTCCAAGCATCGTTCCAGCTGTAAATCAGGATCCTATGAATATAAATCTGCAAGACCAAAACTACTAGCTGCCTGTGTAGAAAATAGGGGCACCCACAGTTTAGGTTAAAACAATAAACTCCAGGTCAGTCATGTGACTGGTGTGAGTACTAAAACAGTTATTAATCTTTATTTTTAAAGTTAGGTAAATCAAGGGACCACGCCGTATAACATGGAATGGGTTTCCTTCCAAGAATACTAGTGCATAAAACAAACAGCGCAATGCTAAATAAAGAAAAATGAAGCTATTATAAGACCCAGGTCCCATCACACAATGCAATGCAAGCCGGAGGATTGGGTTTTTACCTTATTATATCCAAGAATGCTTGGTACGTTAAAAACACATTATTTGATACTATAATAAATGTATAGTGTCAAAAAATTTCAATCATAAATATCAATCATAGACGGCATTAATGACCCATACCACTATGTTTCCATACTAGGTTCTACAAATAAAACCACAATATCACGTATTGGAAATTGGATTTCGGTCATGAGTTGAGGCAAGGGGCAAGCTCCTCTCCATTCGAGACACTCTAGCAAATGTCTCAGGACCCCACTATGATCCTTGGATCGGTTGGGCCAGTCCTCTCTTACTTTTGAGGATTAGTTATTCCTGAACACACGTTTCCTGGTCCTAACAGACCTATATCTGAGGAGCCTCGCATTCCAACAACCACACAGGTAAAAAGTATATATAAATGTCATCCATTTTAAGCACTGACACCACCACTAGCTAGAAAGAAACGTCGTGTTCTCCCAACGACCACTATCCTGTTTTTGACTCATACTGAGGTGTGAGGCTCGCGAATTCACGCTATACACAAAGCTGGGCCACACAGGCCGTGCTTTGATCATCAACCACAAGACTTTCCTTTTCAGCAGAAGCCTTGATCATTTTCCACGTAGGCATGCCACACAGGCAATTCATGCCATGCGACTGATGTCCATCGATATACAACCTCTGAGCTCGTACGTCTCAGAGAAGGGCGTTAAGCAAAAGAATAAATTCTCCGCCGCCAAACAGATGTATATTTAATATAGATCAATCAACACTGAATAAAATCCAATGTCAGACACACAATCCATTTACAAGTTCGTTCTGGGTCTGAACGAAACCGGAGGCACTTTCCTCGCACATCCATCGATCTCCAAGTACGTCTGGACGATCACCAACTAATTACCTCATCTTGGGTGTATAGCCCAATCAAGATCATCAGTAATCACCCAAATGATGTGAAGACTTCTGGTCTTCAACCATCGTCTTCATCTTCGACATACCATCGAATCGGTTATTCAGAATAGGTATGAACCCGGCCTTTCCGAATAACCCGCGTATATAATAAACATGTGTTATATAAACACAACATACGCCTCATTCCAATTCAGAATATTCTTTTATTCAAATTTTCACATTCTTAGGGAAAGGTTCCCATTAATTTTATCAAAGATAAATTCTTCTAAATTTATTCTTTAATCTTCCTTTGGATATCATTTCAAACCATATTATGGTTTTCCAAACTAGTCGGGATTAGCGAACCACACCGAAGTAATTATTTATTTTATTTCCCAATCCCAACCTATTCATCCCCTGGAGCAAAAATGTTATTACCCCATAACTAACACCACGGTGTTACCGGTAAATATTAATTACCATTTCACGTTCAAATCTAATTAAAGATTTAACTATAGCTTTGGAGCAAAACTGGTGATACTCCATCCTCGATCACTTTTCAAATTTGATAATTTAAATTATCAATTCACATTTCAATTTAACTACGGATTCATTAAAACTCCACTTCGTTTTAATCTTTCCCCCAAATCAATATCCTGTCTTTAACTGGGTTAAAGAACCAATGTCACCTAAAACATGATTCACGATAAACCCAAAATCACTTTCCGTTGTTAATCGGGTTATTGAACATGTGTTATTCAAAACACCGCTCACGATAAACCCCAAAAACCGATTCAAATTCAATTCCAATTAATATTTATTAATTGGACAATTTCACTAAATCTTAATTAAAAGATTTATTCTTTTCTAAACTGGGTTTAAGAACAGTGTTATTTAAGACATCATGCACGACGAACCCGAAATCCCATTTGAAATTAAATACAAGGCTCTGAATAGAAAATATACCGGCTTATATTCAATATCAATTTCTGAAACAAACAAATATCATATTGGAAATAACGATATAAAATATATCTTTCAAATTTCCACAACCGTATCGGTATAATCCCGAAATCCAACATCGAAACATTCCAAAGACAATTTCGATTCAAATCCATTTCCACTTTATATATTGGAAATTCTGGTTATTTTCAAAACCATTTCAAATCCAATTCATTTATTAAAAAAATGGATTTTTATTTCTAGTTCAAAACTAGTTCATTTTGATAAAAATATATTCTTATCTTTTCAAATATGGGATTTTTCATCCCATTTCTTTTCAAATCATTTCTTATGATTTTACACTAATTATTGATATTTTTAATAATTTTATCAAGGCCCGTACAGTCGATTTCCATCAACGGCCATCGAAGTGCACTTACAACGACATTTTCCTAGTTTGATTTGGACATAATTCCAAATTCAACCGTTAGATTTCAAATTTCTAATATTCATTGGAAAGCTCTTTTCGATACGAACCCAACGATTACGGTTTTAGGAGAATCCGACGGTCGGATCTCCCGCAACGTCAATTCGAAGTCAATGGTCGAAATTCACGAACTGCCGCGGCGCGGCGCGTTCTATTCAGGCCATTATATATATAATATATATATATTATATATATTTCGTCGATTTCCTTTTAAAACGTATTTTATAAATATTTTTAAATTCGTTTTCAAAACCATTTCAACTATATATTCAATTTCAAATCAAAACTGAATATTTCATATCATTACTATATAAATGATAATATTTTCAAAATTTTATATTTTGAAATCACTTTCTTTTCGATATTCGAATAAAATCGATATAAATATCGATCGTGTCAAAATGGCGCATCTCTAATCAACACGGCTTTATATATTTCAATAACTTCGTTATTCTATTCAACAAATGAATATTTATTCTACTCAACACATGAATCTATATTTCTTTTCCAAATTGGAATGAGGCCCAATCAAGTACCATATAACGTTAATTATATGGATTCCATACAACACATGTATATAATAGCAACGATAAATAATCAACCATCATCCAAAGTGCACCACACAACTGCATAAGCATCAAATATAAATAATTAACGCTTACACAGTCTGTCGACCAATCGATCGACATACAGCTAAATAATTGGGATTAGTGTACGCCAAATATCATCCCAACACCCGTGTGGGGTTTCAAATCAACAAACACTGAATATTATTTGTGCAGTTGGGTGATGTGTAAAATTTATCGTCCCAATCAATATCCTTCAAATAGGTGTACATAAACAAACCTTCCGGTTTGTAGATGAATATTTATCTATTCACATTCACATTAAAAATTATATTTTTAACTATATTAATATATTTCAGCACAAGAATTTTTGTTTTCTATTTCACATCACCATCGCAAACAAATTTCACGACACATCAAACAAGCATACAAGCCATCTGTGGTCTGTGGACGACGGGTGTCAGGTGCTACTAAACACCGTCTGTATCCTAGTATATATATTTTAACTAGAAAAGAAAATTAAAAGTGAGAAGTTCCCACCGAGAGCTAAACCAAACGCCACGACTCTTCCTTGTAGAAACCTTCGTCGTGCTCGTCACTTCGTCAATTTCGTTGTCCGTAGCCACTACACATATAAAAATCATATTTTTATAATCACTATATATGGATTAAAATTCTATTTTTACACCGCTACTATATAGATAAAAATTCTATTTTTACATCGCTAGTAATATAATAAAAATTATATTTTTATTACTCTACATGAGTAAAAATCATATTTTTGTTTCTACTTTTTTTTTCCAGCGCTTCTTCTTTTATAAAAATTATATTTTTATATTTCTACTTCTTATATAAAGATCGAATTTTTATTTCGACACAATAAAAATCACATCTTTATTTCACATATATATAATAAAGATCAGATTTTTATTCTGCTACATATATAAAGATTATATTTTTACTATCTATATAATATAAAAATCGCCTCTTTATTCCTTCAACAATATAAAAATCATATTTTTAACCATTCTATAATATAAAAATTATATTTTTATATCGCTCTTTTCATATGTAATTAAAAATTGAATTTTTTCAAAGTTAAAAATCGAATCCTTTTCTGTTATTCATATAAATAAAGTTCATATTTTCTTCTAGCTTTCATATCTATAAAAATCCTAACATTTCTAATTCAAAAATCACATCTTTTCTTGTCTAAATATCTAATCTTTTTGTAACTAATAAAAATCAGTTTTTATATAAAGGAAAAATCAGTTTTTAATCAAGACAATAAATAATGCCACGAAAAAGAATAAAACTCACATTTTAGTTGAAGGAGGGGGCAGTTTCTGGGTGCGGACAGTGGAGGAGGAGGCTCGGGGGGTGCTAGAGGTGGGGCGGCCTTCAGTTGGTCGGTGGTGGAGGCGGTGGCCTTCAGGGGGCGGCGCACGACTTCTGGTTGGAGGGAGGGCGGTTTTGGGGGCTTCAGGCGTCAAAATCGAGAGGGAGAGAAGCGGAGGAAGGGGTGGGCTTTAGCGTGGGCGGCGCGCTATCTTGGGGGGCGCGATGGGGTGACGGCGGCGATTCGCCCCCAGTCGCGTTTTTTGTTTTTTTTCTATCTGGGGTTGACTGATTTTGAAGAAAGGGGGCTACGGTTTTTTTATTTTTTTATTTAATTAATTAATTTCAAAAAGCAACTTTTTATTTCGACTTTGAAATCGAACCCACCGCCTGTCATCCACAGATAATTACCCCAATTCCGAACACAATGGGATATGTATCGTAGGCTGATTCGATTGTTTCGATCAGTTTTCGTCAAAATCAACATATAACTCTATATATTGAATTTGAACGCGCATTTCAATTTACCGGGGCCACATAAGGGCTAGAAAAATTCCCAAAAAATATTTTCTAGCTTCGTATTGACGATACGGTCCTAACAAAACTAGTTTCAACGAATTCTGAGACCGTTTGAAAAATGGCCATTTTCCAGCCGATTAAAATCCATTGAAACTGGTCAAACATGTTTTCCTTTGCCACGATCACATATTGATTCAAAAAATTACGAAATTTGAAACCTAGTAATAACTAGACATTCCGGTTCCAACAAAAGCGGTTTCATCGAAAACCAAGGTCGTTTGCAAAACGGCTATTTTTAAGGTCCAGAATTCCATAGCGACTATTCTGAATTTTCAACTGGACGTAACTTTTGATTCCCACTATGAAATTTCAAATTTTCGGATTCGTTGGAAAGATATCCTCAATTAGATTCAAATATTTTTGGTTTCGCTAAAATCCGGTTTATTTTGCACCCGGTACATTCATTTGAAGTTTGAAATCGAATTATCGAACTACCACGTCATTTTCAATTCCTTTTATAATTTAAAATAAATATTTATATTCTAACGACGAGTATATAAATATATGCGTTCTATTCTATTCAAAATAAATTTTCATTGTTATTATTTAAAATAATTCATTTTAAATGTTCAAACTTCGTTAAAATTGCCAAAATAAAAAATTTAAATTGACTCGCATTTTCCGGGTTGTTACATGGATGTTCGATATGTGTTGTATATCGGATAACCAAGATCGACTTTTTCCGGGTCGTTACATATACAGTAACATTATCAGAGTATAACACTTACAACACAGCGGAAAAAATAATAGCTATATTGTCTTGAAGCCTCCTGCTCCAAGCACTCCAAGTATATCTGTAAAACATGACTACTTGAATGCCCATACAAATTTGAACACCCAGGAGTTAAGGGAAAACAAAACTAAACAAACTCCGGGTCAGTCGTAGGAATGGTATGAGTAAAACCATTTAAAACAGTTTGAGCAATTAAACGATATCTCATAAGATCACGCCGCATAACGGAACGGTTTTTTCCCTTATGAGAATCCAAGTCAATTTGATTTAACTTTTAAATCATTTTGAAAGAAACAATGAACTTTTATATCAAAACTCTTTTGATATTATAATAGTATGTATCAACCACAGTATAATAATCATCTAGCAGAACGCTTTCATCTCACGTTCCACATATATAGTATACAATCAAAACCGCAAGCACTTATTGGGTAATGGATTTCCAACTATGACAAGGTATGGAACCACCTTCCGATAATGTACCTCTAGAGAGGAATAAACTGGGTTTAACAAGAACATCTTGCAACCCGGCCACACATGACCGACCACTCATTTCGCTTGAGTGTATCGAATGTATATCACCAACGGTTGGGATCAGCAACCGTTTCCTGAATGGGGCAGCATCGAATAGATTAAAAAATGAAATAAACATCTCTAGATAGGTGTTAATACACCCTAACTGGAAGCCAACCACTTAGCTATGCTGCCTGCCTGATTTTTGTCATTTCCTGGTAGTGAGGCTAGAGGCCACGCTTATCTCTGATTGTAACGTCCTGCATTTTTATCGGTTTGTATTTGAATATTTAAATCAGTTTATGTATTGAATTCGTAATATAAGTGGATTTATATATTAATTAAAATGAAGTTAAACGTATAAAAATATATATATTAAATATAATCGAGCCCGTAAAGTCGCGGCAGTTTGTAATTTAACGTTCTGAACTTCAACTAAGTATATAGGACTCGTTATATATCTGATTTCTTCGAAACAAGAAACGTTGGAATCTGTTGAATTGTATTTTTCTATTGGAAGTGAAAGATCAAGATTTCGTGTTACAGACTGTGAGTTATGTCCAAATCAAATTTCCAAATAGTCGTTATAGAATCGTTTACCGACCGTAACGGTTTATTTGATATAACTAGATATCAGATTTGAAATTAGACAAGATTCTTTTAAGACATAGTGATAATTTAATTTTTAGAATTTTACTGTAATTTTTAATTAATTAAATACGCAACTTTTTATTTGGAGTATTTTGCACCCTATATCAATATTTTGGGGTTTCACAATATGAGTTAACCTACCGATATTATTATATTTTTTGAATCGTGGCACCTCGCTAGACACGAACATATTATTATTTCTGTCCATGACGGCTTGGGCATGAATGTAATTTTTCGTAACACCACACACAAGCCTAAATTCAACTGCTAACCCATTTTTCATTCTAAACCTATTATGCACAACGAATTCAAATTGTCAAGTCATATACTTGAGCAAAATAAACCCAACGCTAGCCTATGGGCTAAAGGAACAGCTACCCTAAGTAAATAGTGTTTTGTGCTAGGAATGTGGTAGCATCGTTTATTGGTGCCTGTTGTGGGTACGATTCGAAAACTATAGTTTTGTGGGAAAGAAAAGAAATGACCTACCTACATCTACTAGCCAACCAGCCTATCCTGTGAAAACTGCAAACCAAAGGTTCTTAAAACCTTCATGCCGAAGAAAACTATAAAGCTGCAAACCTATTTAAACATGTACAAATCTATTATTCTAATCCATCTCCTCAAATTGAAACCCTGCCATGTTTCGTCATATCAAACAACACCCATCACCTTTCGTAACATCACGAATGAATTATCACCATCACCTGCTATCCTAACATTTCCTATTACGGACTAGAGATCAGACATAATGCTTTTTATTTCTCCTATAAATAACGTGATCCCAGCCTACTCCTTCACCCTCAAGTTTTCCCTAACCTACCGTATAGCTTTAAGGCTGTTTGTATTGTCACCATCCCTTATTCTCACACATGACAATGAGGTGAAGGCTCAACACAGATCTACCCTAGCATAACGAGAACGGACAAGTCGTGCTGATTAATCAACACATGCTGCATGGCTACCCTGTACATCAAACTAATCTATATTATAGCAACCTATGATGTACTAATGTTTCCTTGGCCATCAAGGTTCATGGATCTATAAATACATCACATGATACACCATTTCCTTCGTCTCGCTTCAGGAAAGAAAGATCCATTCGAATCCATTTTTCAATGACAAGATAAAATAAATATTTTCGAAATGGCCTCCTGTTATTTTTGCATGAGCAAGTACTAGAGGAGGCCTGAACTTGAAGGAATACACAGTGGTGGATCAAGTGGAAGATGCTTCACTGTTCAACGTGGCACGGGTTTTGATGACGCGGATGGTTTTTGGGTTGCGAGCTAGAAGCGATTGTGGGAGGATGAGTGGTTCAATGATTCCTTTCTTTTTCTTTGTTCGTGATTCGATATTCTTGTGTCCTATGTGTCGCTTTATTCCTTCCCGTCCTTCAGTTAGTATGACGGAATTTTTAATTTTATGAAGTGTTGGAACAGGGGAACTATTTTGAAATTTCTACAAGACCTAGGACCCAACTTAATAAGTATCTTATCGGAAACTTAAAACAAAGAAAAAAAATTAAGAAAAAGAAATCAATCAAAAAAGGGCGAGTCAAGTGATACTAAAAGAACCCTGTTCTTTGTTAGTCGGTGGATGGTGGGTTTGTTTCACAAAGCAGCGGTGGTGTAATATTGGAGGGGGGATGGACGAACAGGAGCTGACAATTTTAATAATAATGGGGAGAAGAAGTTTTAACGCGGTACAGGTGGAAGGAAGGGATAGCAGTAAACGCAGGATTTAAGGAGAAGAGATGTGTGAGGTTAAAGGAGAATTTAGTTTTAAATATGATGAAGATAGGGAAATGGAGATGTCGACTGTTACTGTGCTACGCGATGCGGAAGAAAGCAATGAGTGAGGCATTTTGGGAGATTAATGATGCGTTAGTGGAGTTAAGTAAAAGTGGAGTTGGTTTTAGTATTAATGACGAGATTTACTGGAAGGAAGATCATACGGTGGGAACAAAATGTACTGAAGCGTGCGTGATATTAAGAGGGGAAGAAAGTGTGTAGTTACAGTAAAATGAGGTGTCGGTGGAGCATTGCACAGTAATAGTGAGGTGTTGGCTTTTATGGACGTTTGAAATGTACATGTGGAGTTTCTTGTGAGCAATCAGGAGCAGGAAGGCATTTGTGAGGGAAAGAACAGTTGACATGAATAAGTGGAAGCAGACTTCTTTTTTTGTGAATACAAATGGAAAGCTAGAGTTGTTATGTGAAACAAGAAAGATGGGGGCTATTGGGAATGGCAGACTGCATTATTAATAGGCCGGGTTGAATTTGTGTGAAGCCCAACGTAATAATAGTTGGGTTAATTTAAATTTAAATGTCATGGTGGGGAGAATGGAGTTGGAAGCTGGTCACGCACAAGATGGTGAGGTCTAGAGCGAGTTTGGTTTTTGAACAGAAATGACGGGAATTTTGGTAAGTTTAAATAAAAATGTAATTATTATACTTAACAATGTTTAATTTAATTCAACTTGAAAATCGTATAACTATCCCATACGTTATCAGAGTTGCGAAATCTTGGATTCGTTGGGATCGTATGGACAGCGGCTACACCATCGAACTAACCGAGAGTGAATTGGAGCTCGTTTGGATTTATGGTGAAATTAAATGCCTGAATCAAATCAATGAACGTATATCGTTATTTAACGATAAACCGAACAAGGTGAGTAAATCTCACTAACTCTGCTCAATTTATATTTTCATAAAGTATTTTTAAAATTGATAAATAATGGTTGTTGGCTGTTTGGTTGAACCGCTAGTTAATTCGTTGAAAATATCCATAACAATATATATAAATCGTTAACCGAATATTGATTCTATTTATCAGAATATTCCCTATTCGTATTATTTATGTGGATTAACATCTGTGGATGCAGGGAAACATGTTGGAGGGATTCAACTGGATCCCTCAACATTTATTTTACTGTTTTTCATATATTGTGATATATGATGTGATCTGCTATTGATTTTGTGTGTTTGATCATTGTTATTTGGTACTTTTAGATACCAAAGGAAATACTGGAATGTGAAAAGGGAAATTTCAAACTATAATTTGAAATAAAAATATTTATATAAAATCAAAGGATTTTATATAAAAAGGAAATTTAAGTGGATACTAAGTTTTGAAAGTTTATAAAATCAAAAAGGGTTTTATAAAAAGAATTTTTGAAGTGTATATTGAAACAAGGATTTTGTAAAATCAAATGGATTTTATAAAAGGAGATACGTAAAAATTAAATGAGAAACTTCTATATAAAATTATTAATAGTTTATGAAAGTTGAAAAGAACTGGTTTGGTTAAATTACTTAATGGAAGTAAAGTAAAGAAATGTATGGAATAAATAGGATTTTTGGAAGATTATAGAATTATTATAAAAGGGAATTGACAAGATATAAAAGAACAACGAGAAGATGGTTCCAAAGTAGATTTTTGAAATGGGAATATGCTTTAACAAATAAATGGAGACGATTAATTTATAAATAATATTTTTTAAATTAAATAAAATATTTATCTTTTGATAAATAAAAATATAAGTTCGAACTTATATAGAGAAGAGAACTCGGTTTAACACCAATATTTTTGATAGAACTTGAACATAGCATTTATAAAGGGGATTATAAATGAGATTTAAGTGTTGGAAATAAAAGAAGATTTCGTATATATAATTCTAAATAGGAGAATAAATAGAAGTTGGAATTTGGATATTATTTTGAAATACGAAATCAAACTAAATGGATTATATAAAAGAAATATTTTTCACATTTGATGTTAATAAAGGATTTAAGCAAATTTTTTTGCAAATAAACATATTTATAAAGGGAAGTGGATTTTTGGAATAGAAATTAAATAGAAATGGGTAAATGGATAAATTAATGATAATTTAATCTAAAGAGATAAATGTGGAACGATGATTGATTGATAGAATTTCCATTTGGAAATAATATCGTTGTTTGTACATATATTTTTCTTTGATAGTTAAATCACCGACTATCGAAGTTTTTGACCGTTTTTCGTCGTCAATACGGAGAGACCGGGAAAAGATTCATTATCTGAAAACCACTCTGTATAGACGTTAGCGTTGCAATCAAATATGATTAAAGACGGAGTTATGCAAGGGCTATCCGGTTTATAGAATAGTGCCTTCGGTTTGTCCAGTCGCAGGGCAACGTGTATGCACGAATGTTTGACAGAGTATATCTAACGGATCGCGTAAGTTGATCTCTTCAAACTACTTACGTTTGATGGCGGAGGAATTTGTTTCTCTTAGCTTTATACCCGTGGTATTTTTTGTGAAATCAATTTGTGAATTAGAGGGTATGATGATATGGCATTCAAAGTGAATGGTGATCAGGTGTTCCAAAAGATACGTAATGACCTCAAGCCTCATCAACCGGGAAATGACAGAAATTGGGCAGGCAGCATGGCTATGTGGGTCGCTCCCATTAGGGTGTATATCACCTATCTAGAGAAAATCCATTTCATTCTTTTATCTATTTTCGATGCTGTCTCTTTTCAGGAAACGGTGGGTAGCTCCCAACCGTTGGTGATATACATTCGATACATTCAAGCAAAATGAGTGGTCAATCATGTGTGGGCCGGGTTGCAAAACGTTCTTATTGAACCCAGTGTATTCGCCTCTAGAGATACACTATCGGCAGGTGGTCCCATACCTTGTCATAGTCGGAATCCAATCTCCAATAAGAGCCCGCGATTTTGATTGTATATAATATATGTGGAACGTGAGATGCAAGCGTTCTACTAGATTGTTATTTACTTGTGATTAGACACTATTATAATATCAGAAAAGTATTGAGTTTGAAATGTTTTGGGTTATCTTAAGGTAAAAAGCTCCGTGTTTATGTGTGGATCGGACTTACGATTATCCTTTCTTTTGAAAAGGATTTTGAAAAGTTAAACCAAATGATTTGAATTTACTCACACCAGTCCCACGACTGACCCAGAGTTTATTTTGTTTTCCTTAAACTCTTGGGTGCCCAAATTTGTATGGGCAGTCAAGTAGTCAGGATTTACAGATACACTAGAAGGAGCTTGGAGCAGGAGGCTTCAGCAGCATTATATAGCTGTTGTTTATTTCTGTTGTGATGTAAGTGTTTGTATTCTAATATACAAATACATATTTATGTTTCAAAATTATGTTGTATATTATATTTTATTCGTTCTGCTGTGAGATTCGTGTTTACTCTGATTGTGTTGTTCTTCTTCTTTTATTCTAATTTTCTATCTTATCTATCCTCACCCTCTAACTTCTATCTACCAATGATCAGGTATTTCTGATGTTCGAATAGTCAACATGGCAGATTTGTGTTGATTTTTGGAGTCGAAAATCTCTGGTTGTTACACTGACAGTCACGCATTTATTCACTTTGAATGTCAAATCGTCATACCCGCCAAATCACAAATTGATTTCCCGAAAAATACAACGGGTATACAGCTAAGAGAAACGAATTCCTCCGCCACCAAACGTATATACATTTGAAGAGATCAACTTACGCGATCTATTAAATATACTCTATCAGACATTCTTCCATACAGGTTGTCCTGGGACTGGACAAACCAAAGGCACTTTCTGTAAATCCATCTAGGCAATTTCTACCTAGGATTTGACAGAACGACCCTTGCATAAACTCCGTTTTCAATTATCTTGATCATATTTGATTCACAACGCTAACATCCATACAGAGTGGTTTTCAGATAATGAATCTGATCCCGGTCTCTCCGTATTGACGACGGAAAAATGGTCAAAAACTTCGATAGTCGGTGAGTTAACTATCAAAGAAAAACACGTGTGCAAACAACGATATTATTTCCAGATGGAAATTATATCGATCAAACGTCATTTAACATTTATCTCTTTAGTTCATATTTCATCTCCTGTTTCCATATATGCAACATTTTCTATTTTCTAAATTTAGAAAATATACGTTATTAACATTGGGAAACATTTCCATTTCTTGTTTTCTGTAATAGAAAACCTTTCTGATTCTTATTTGGAAAAACATTTCCAAAACTCCTATATTTGGATTTAAATAGATGTTTAAATAAAACATCGTTATGCCAACTCAAAACATTACACTGATTAATTAATTTCACTTAACCAGCCTTCACTATCGAACCTTAACCATTCCTTAGTTAAAAACGAAGCCAATCAAGTTGGGGTATAAACCTCTCAGACCTTAACTGAACAACATTTCTAATTTCAAAAATAGACAAAGTTCACTTTTTAAATCTTTAACAAACTTCCTTACGTAACCCTCGGATTCTATTTACGAATCCACTTCTTTTAGAGAAATTATTTGATTATAGCAATGGTGTTATAATCCCATGCTTTCGAAATATAATAACTTAAGTATAACCTTTATTTATAAATTTGGATAAATAAACAAACAACTAATTTATTTATAATAAATAAATCTTGATTAAAACGGAAAGTGAATAATACTTTCCCGAATTCGATATAATCGAATTTCAATGTATAACTCTCTTTCGAAAAACCTCTATTCGATAACTCCTTTTGGAATAAACTATATTCCATTAACTCCTTCGAATAAACTATTATTCAATAACCTCACTTCAAATAACTAATATTCAATAACCTCACTTCGAATAACTATATTCGATAACCTTCCTTCGAATAACTAATATTCGATAACCTTTCTTCGAATAACTAATATTCGATAACCTTCCTTCGAATAACTAATATTCGATAACCTTTCTTTGAATAACTAATATTCGATAACTCCCTTAACTCTATTCGAATAAACCATATTCGATTAACTACTTTAACTCCATTCGAATAAACCATATTCGATTAACTCCTTTAACTCTATTCGAATAAACCATATCCGATTAACTCTTATTCGATTAACTAATATTCGACTAACTCTTATTCTAATAACTATTATTCAACTAACTCTTATTCGAATTACTAATATTCGATAACTCTTTTCGAATAAACTATGTTCGATTACTCCTTTTTAATTAACTCTATTCGATTTACTCTAATCGATTAACTCTATCAATTAACTCTATTTGATTAATTCTAATTCGATCAACTCTATTCAATTAACTCTTTTCAATAACTCTAATAGATAACTCTAATTGATTTACTCTATTCGATTAACTCTCATCGATAACTCAAATTGATAACTCTCATTGATTACAACTATTCGATTAACTCTAATCGATAACTCAATTCAATTAACTCTATCCTTTAACTCTTTTATATCTCGTTAATTCCCTTTTTTAATCCTATTTATTTTCCAAATAAATTTTTCTTTTATAATTTTATTTATTTAACAAATAAATATTTCCTTTTTAATTCTATTTGTAAATGTTTTACAAATATTTCCTTTTCAATTCTATTTGTAAATGTAAAATGTTTTACAAATATTTCCTTTTCAATTCTATTTGTAAATGTTTTACAAATGTTTCCTTTTCAATTCTATTTGTAAATGTTTTACAAATATTTCCTTTTCAATTCTGTATATTTATTTTCCAAATAATTATCTCTTTTATAATCTATTTATTTTGAAAATGTTTCTTTTTATAAAATCCTTTGATTTTATAAATATTTCTTTTCAATATATCATTGAAAATTTCCTATTTAACATTCTAGTATCACTTACGATATTTAACTTACCATATAACAATGATCAATATCTTTTTAACACACGTCATCAACAACAGATTATATATCACATCATATATCACCATATATGAAAAACAGTAAAATAAATGTTGAGGAATCCAGTTGGATTCCTCCGACCTGTTTCCCTGCATCCACAAATGTTAACCAATATAATTAACATCAATTTCATTTCAATATGAAATATTATGATAAACAGAATCAATGTTTGATTAAAGATTTATATATATATATATATATATATGATTGTCTATAATTTCAAATAATCAATCAACAATTCAATCAAACAGTCAACATATAGATATCAATCATCATTTATCAGTTCTAAAAATACGTTATAAAAATATGAACTGATAGAGTTGGTGAGTTTTACTCACTTTGGTAGTTTATTGTTAAATAACGATAAACTATCCTTGATTCAGACGGACGTTTAATTCTGACATAATTTGAGACGAGCTCCATATCACTCCCAGTTAGTTCCATTTTGTAGTGTCCTTCTCTACGATCCCAACGGATCTTGTTTTGTCCAATTCTGATACCGTATGATAAATTTATGAGATTATCAAGTTAACGTATTCTTTAAATTAAATAATAATGCAATTTCATTTTAAACTAATGGGATTAACCTTTCTGAAAAGGCCCACACCCGCACCCATTCCTCTTTCTTAGCCCACATGTGAACTGTTACTTCTTCTTCCTTGTTTCTGTTCATTCCCGAAGTCTTCCCTTTACCCTTCTTTGTAAAATACGAGCTCCCTCTCTCCTTTACCAAAATTCAAATAGAAACAACAATTGAATCCCTCTTTGAATCCTTCGTCAACTGATACCCAACAACTCGCATTTTAACTTTAAACCGCCTACTCCATCCTCCTTCTACTTAAGCAACAGGATACCGTAACCACACTTTTGCCATTAGCATATCTTTGTACCCCTTTCTCTCCTTCATTTCTTATTTAGATCAAAGATGTTGACACTATTTCATCCCCCAAAAGCAGTACTTCCACTTAATCACGATTTATCATAATCAATATACTAATCCTTCTTGCCTCATTTTAAAATCTGCAACCTCATGTAACAGTACCCATCGACGCCAACCTTACCAAAGTTCACCGGACTGCCTGCAATCACCACCCCGGACTGCCACGACCGAGACCATCCTCCACCTGAAACGCCTAACTACGATAGCTCACCATATTACTAGAAACGATTCTCAAATCGAAACCTTCTTATAAGATCACCAAACTTAATCACCACAATATTCCACCAAAACCCCATAAAACAATGCGTCTTGGGCTCCTGAACATCACGGCATCTCCAGAAAACCCTCCGGTCATCCTTATCGTTGTTGAATAGCAGCCCTAGGTAGCGCTCCCTCAACATCGAACGACAGAAAACAAAATCAAACTGAGGGAAATAGGTACAGGGCTAAAGGAAATCCTTCAAGGAATTGAAGTATAAAGGTTTTGTGATTTATAAGGTTTTATAAGGATTTATATGAATTTATGAAGATCAATATATTTTACTGGAAGAGGAAGCTTACGGTGGAAATTGTTTTGACCGGGGAATAAGGTTAGGGTTTAGGATGGGTAAGGATATTATATACGATAGTTTTAATATATTTTTATTCGAATATTATATTTATTTTTAAGCAAACGCTATATGTAATTATTGTTAAAAATTCCTATAATCACACACAATATCCAAAAATCATGAAAATGGACATACCACTAGAGTTTGACATTACGGACCTAACGAAGCTGGTTTCATCGAATTCCGACTCCGTTTGCTTACACAGCGTATTTTTAACCATCAAAATACAGACTGTTTTTCACATTAAATATCCGTATGGCAACATACTAACTCTAAAAATCACGGAAATTGAAATCTAACAATAATTTAATATTACGGATCCAACAAAATTAGTTTCGTCGAAAACGAAGTTCGTTTGCAAAACTGGCTATTTTTAAAGCTCTAAATAACCCATTTAAATATATAAATATATTTAAAAATAATTAAATTAAATAAATATATATTATGGTATATATATTCACACAAAATATCGTATAGCTCCAATTGGATTTATAACTCGATATTCAAATCCCGGTTGAATCGATATTCAATTTATATGAAAAATCCTTTTATAATATAAATAAATCGTTATAATTTATAAAGGAATTCCATAGTGACTTTTCGAAAATTTGATTTGGACATAAATCAAAATCTACACAATGAAATCCTGATTTTTCTCTTCCATTAGAAAAATATACTTCACCAGCTCCGAACGTTTCTTGTTTCACAGAAATCCGATTTAAAACGGATTCTGTATATTCATTTAAAGTTCGAATCGCCAAATTACGAACTGCCGCGCCATTTCGAGCTCGATTATAATTATAATATAATTTATATGCTCAACCATCGTTAATTAAATATATTCAAGATCGTAATTCAATTTTAAACTGACTTATTTATTTTGAATTGTCCGATTCATTCAATATTGCCATTTCAGCTAGTTATGACTATTTCAGAATTAAATATATTATTTAATTATTATATTAATTTATTCCTTATTATTTAATTTTTGTCTGTTTAAATTACCAAACCTTTATTTAAAAAATTAAATAAATTATTTATTATCCGTAAAAGTACGGGTCGTTACCGGATTTTAATCAGAAAATCAAAAATATTATTTGCATTAAAATATATCTTCAAAAAGCTTTTGACAAAATTAATAGGAATTTTATTAATTTTGTCATGAGACAGATGGGGTTTAATAACAGATTTTGTGATTTAATAAAAGAATGATCAATAATGTTACCTTTTCAGTAATGATAAATGGATCTTCCAAATGGTTCATTCATAGCAGTAGAGGTACAAGGCAAGTGTACCCTTTATCTCCTTACTTATTCTCCATTGTTATGGAGTACTTCTCTATACAAAAGGAACCTCTTATAATTTAAAATCAATCTTTAAGAAGGATAAATTGAATTAAATCAAATATCTTGACTAACATATAAAATTGAATACCTAACCAAGCAAACCAAGTTGATTAGGCTTGTTCGGTTGGTTATCGGGTTTAATCGAACTAAAAATAATTTATATTTTATGCTTGGAGTATTCATTTATACTTTGAGATAAAACATAAATTTGTAATCAATGCATTCTTATGCTTTTTAATAAATTTTTTGACATAGATACGATAAGTAAAATTTATTTAGACTACCAAACTTATGAAAAGTAATCATCATAACAACAATATTTGGATAATGTTATTAAAGTTCAGTTAATTTCTAATCCGATAATCGAACTGGGTTTCTGCGGACCGATTAGAAGCTAATCTAGTTTTAAAATCAAGTCAAGTACAAAAGAATAAACTGCTTTGGTTCGTTTATTTGGTTTAATTAAATGTTGCATTCCCTATTAGTTAGTGTATGACGAGTTTGATATTGTGTTGCAAATTCAAAGCAATTAATACATGTTTGATGGATTTTGTGTATGTATTTTCGCTATTGATATAATACAACCAACAATGAACCATCGGCACATAGGATTGCATTTGATGTTGTTGACTTATGCTATGATCGAAGTTGACATTGGACATTTTGATATTTTAAAATGTTAAAAAGAGCAGTGATGCAAAAAAGCTTAACTAATGCCTAATACCTTTTGATCAGCAGTTCTTCTTTAGTTTTCATTCCATGTTTAACTTTAGATATGCTTAGAAATGAATAAATATCTAACTTCTTGTGTTTAGAGGTGCTTTGGATATTTAGAAATGAATAAATATCTAACCGACTTCTTGTGTTTAGAGGTCCTTTGATCTACTTATATGCATCATGTCCTCTTGGGCGATTGACGTTTGTGAAAGTTTGTGCAACATTTCTCACAAAAATGTATGATATTTTATTTTGCCTACTTATATGCCTCGCAACATTTTTGGGCCATCAACCAACCGCCTATTCTCTCAATAGTCACTTCTGAATTCCCCCCATTTCTACCCAAGTTTTCCTAATCGCATGCGAAAAGGCGAATACACGATGCTAGCACCCGCTGCCAGCTCTACCGCTGGAGAAAAGCAGCAGAGGCCCTAATGCAAATCGAGATCTTAAACCAAGAAAAAAGGATTTCAGAAACTGCATGAGCTAATAGTTACTGGGTGAAGATCAAGGCAGGGATTCTTTTACTGATTCAATTGAATTGCTTGGTCCATATTTATTTCCTACGAGTGAGTTCTGTATTTGATTATGGGTTTTGTCACTTTTGTGTTGAACTCAGTTTTTTTTAGTTGGTCATGCTGCTGAAGAAGCACTTAATGTTGTGAGGGAATCATTTGACTCTAGAAAGGTTAATTTCTGAATTTGCTGTGACGATCCCAAAACCCCGTGACACGGTGTTAAGGATAATCATTGGAATATAACACATTAATCATCATTAGCAGATCACAGATAATAGCATAAACATAATATAGAATAATTTACACACATATGACAGCGGAATCAAATAAATATCATCACATCAGAGAAGCACAGTACATGATACAACTTAGTGCATAATGATACATAATCAGTCACCATCGCCTGAGGCGGAATCATACATAATGAGTACACAAAATAAATATCAGTCTACATCGTCAATGGCGGAATTATAATATAGATACAATAATGGCGGAGAAAATCCAAGTCAGCACGGTGTAGTCAAGCCTCGCCATGAGCCAAAAGGTGCGTCAGAAACCTGTAACTAGGCTGCCCGTGTGAAAATGAGGGCACCCGAGTTTGCAAGGTGAAACAAACTACGAGTCAGTCATGGGACTGGTATGAGAAATCTACTTAACTTATTAACAACAATAATAAGGCAAATCAAAGGACCATGCCACTTTCGCGGAACGGGTTTACTCCAATGAGTGCTAGTGCATGAAATAAAGTAAATGATTAAATCATCGCAATGCTTTTTATAAAATGAAGCCATTATAAGACTCAGGTCCCATCACACAATGCAACGCAAGCCGGAGGATAGAGTTTTTACCTTATAATGGCCAAAAATGCTTCATACGAATTAAACAAAAGTGTTTGATATTATTACTAGTGCATATATGTTTCAAAAGTGATTTCAATCATAAATATCAATCATAGGCGGCATAAATGACCCATACCACTATGTCGCCGTACTAGTAATACAATCACGTCCGCATATTTCGTATTGGAAATTGGATTCCTTCATGAGTCGAGGCAAGGGGCAAGCTCCTCTCCGATTCGAGACACTCTAGCAAATGTCCCAGGACCCCACTATGATCCTTGGATCTTCAGGGCCGGTCCTCTCTTACTTTTGAGGATTGGCAATTCCTGAACACACGTTTCCCGGTCCTTACAGACCTATATCGATGCGCCTCACATTCCAACAACCACACAGGTGAAAAGTATATATAATGTCAGGACTGGTAGGTCACTGACACCACCTTAGCTAGAAAGAAACGTCGTGCTCTCCCTGCAGTCACTCTCCCGTTTTTGACTCATACCGAGGTGTGAGGCTCGCGAATTCATGTTATACACAAAGCTACGTCACACAGACCATGCTTTGATCATCAACCACAAGACTTTGCTTTGCAACAGAAGCCTTGATCATATGCCACTTAGGCGTGCCACACAGGCAATCCACTCCATGCGACTGATTTCTATCAATACATAACCTCTGAGCTTGTACGTCTCAGAGAAGGGCGTTAAGCAAGAGAATAAATTCTCCGCCGCCAAACAGATATATATTTAACAGAGATCAATCAACACAGAACAAAATCCAATGTCAGACACACAGTCCATTTACAAGTCCGTTCTGGGTCTGAACGAAACCGGAGGCACCAATTCCTCGCATATCCGTACAATCAACAGTATGTTTGGACAGCTACTACTTCAGTTCCTTCATGGTATCTACTCCAATCACGAGCATCAGTAGCGCCCATCCATCCAATGTAAAGATCGTCGGTCTTCAACCGTATTCCACTCTTCGACTTCTCAACGTCGATCGATTATTTGAAATGAGATAAACTCGGCCTTTTCAAATAACCCACGTATATTTAGATTTTCAAATCAATTATTCACATGGTTGGACTATTCAACATTCACATTTCAGTTCTTTAGTTATAATTTTCATGTCAAATACATTCAACCATTACATATCAAGCAAAAACAACAAAATTGGTTTATTTCCACTCTATATCGTCTATAGTATTTTATAACGATATATCGCCATTTTTATTTAATTTAAAACGGCCATATTTAATTAAACGACATTTCAGGTCATGCTGATGCACTGGCGCTGCTTTTCACTAATTTTGTTTTACACATATCTGAAAATCTAACCATTGGATCTTCACAAATTTTATATCATTAGGAAGGTCTTTTCAAAACGAATCCAACGGTTTCAGTTTTGGGAAAATCCGACGGTTGGATCTTCCACACTAGCCATTTGAAATTACGATTTCAATTTACGAACTGCAGCGTCGTTATTCGATGTAATTTAATTATATTTATATATATATAAATATAATCGTTTCTGGCGCTGTTTTTCTTCAGATTTGAATTAAACATTCCAGACAATCCAACCGTCGGATCTTCACAAAGTTGGTGTCGTTGGAAAGATATATCCAAGGCGAACCCAACGGTTGTGGTTTCGGGAAAATTCAATGGTCGGATTTCCCGCACTAGTCGTTTGAAATCACGGTTTCAAAACACGAACTGCACGGCCATGTTTTGTTTTAATTTTATTTATATTTATATATTTATATCAATATAGTTCATTTAAAAATTCCTATATCGTTTTCACTTCAATTATTTCACTAACGCCTTTAAATTCTGGAAAATTTCGCCATAACCTCCTTTGTACGGGAGGGGCTGGGAAAATTCCCAAATAGCCACACGGGCGTCTCATGTCAAAAGAAAAAGAAAAAGCCAAGCGGCTTGCCAACAGGCTCATAAAATCATCACCCAAACAAAACAGTAAATGTGTACCTATTTGTCGAGCACAAAATTTTATTCCTCTTCTCTAGCCCCTTTTGCTATAACCTATTCAATAGATATGCATGTACATATATACAATTTCTATCACTTATCATTTTCCATTCAACTTCATATTTGATTTACTTTGGTTTTAAAAACACCATTCATTCTAATGTTGCATGCATAGGCTAAAATCATATCATTAGCTAATTAATGTATATTTCAACTCATGCACATTTATTTGAACAAGTGGCTATTTTTAACACTTCACATTTCAAAGATGATAATTTGGCGAACTAAAATAGATTTCAACACATGACTATTTTATTTAGTTCCTATGCATGTTAAAAATAATATTTCTTCACCAATATTTATTTCAACGTCCGCATATCTCTAGCATATCACATATATGATAAAAATGATATTTTTATCATTTAAAATATTTATTTGACAAATGGATGTTTTCAACACTTCATAGTTTCAATAAAAATGTAACTTTTATTGTTCGATCTTTTTATTCAACACGTGAACTTTTCCACTACACACACTTTTCAACACATGAGCATTTCCACACATGGATATTTTATTTATGTTGTTCATATTAGAAAGATGGAATTTTTATTGTTAAAACTATTTATATATATAAGGTGAATATTTTTCATACTTCATATATATTATAAAAATGTGATTTTTATTGTTTAAACACTTCATTCATTCACAAAGGAATTTAATTTCCACACATCACTTTTCAACACATGAACATTTCCACACATGGATATAGTTTCAACATGTGGCTTTAATTTCAACGCATGAAGATAATTTCAACATATGAAAATAATTCTAACACACAAAGATTATTCAAAATTTCGACAGCATAACGGCAGGGTAGTTAAAACCGGCACCGTCCCTAGTACGGCTCCTCGCTCTACCTTAAAACCTCGCGGTTTTTGACAATGGGGATTCATGCATCTAATTCGCATGCAGGTGGCATGTTTATTTTTATTTCCACAAATATTTCCAATTCATTTCAATCACCAATGGGTATTTTTCAACCACAACCAAACAATGTCAACCACAAACAATTATTCAACCATTCGTATTTTTCATCCAATATTTCACACCAATTCACAACAATAAAAATCGTCCATGGTTTGTGGACGAGGGGAGTATATATGTATATATATATATATATATAATTGCTATATTTCACTTGCATTTCAACACATATATCAATTATTCTATGCATGTATAATTCATACTTCGCTCATATAGCTTACACCACGCATGTACATGAGGTATACAACACGTGTGTAATTTATATTTCGCTAATATAATTTATACACGTCATTTTCCATTCAAATTTATTTAATTTAGATTTCTCACCTTGGTTTTCGGAGTGCTAAAAATCGTAGATGACTCAGAAAAATCCGCGGCTTCTTCTATGTGGTAGAGAGCTTCCTTGTGGTCCCGATGTTTCCTGTTTCATCGAATTTCGTCAACACACCAGAAAGATATGATTTTTCAAAGTGCAAACATCAAAAAGAACTCACCTTTCACGAAGGTTCAAAACTAGGTTTGCGGTTTTTGCGAGAACCGGGGCACGAGGGGATGATCGGCGAGTTGGACGTGGAAGAGCTTCGAGAGGGCTACAGGCGCACGACGGTTTGGTGGCGTTCGATGGGGCCCAGAGCTCGCGGTGGCGGTTTAAAGGTCGGAACTTTGGAGGGAGATATCTCGACGTAGGGGCAACGATAGGGGGAGCTCCTTATATGGATTTGAAGAGGGGAAGGAGAACTACAAAAACTTGAACTGGGGGAGGGGCTGATTCGGGCTGTGGCGATCGGAAATCGCCAAGGAAGGGGGGGAGCTTTTCCGTCGTCGATGTCGGGGGTCGGGGGGGTGGGGGTTTCTGATGTTTTTTTTTAATGAATGGAGAAATATGATTGGTCGATAGTTTTATTAAATTTTTAAATAGTGTTTTCTCAAACGAACTCCTTTTCAAACCCAACGACTGTCGCCCCTAGCTAAATACCCCCATTCCGGACACAATGGGATATGTTTCGTAGGCCAATTCGACTGTTACAGTCGGTTATTTTTCAAATTAAAGTATAAAACATTTAATTTTTAACTCTGAACGTACATTTCAATTTGCCAGGGCCACAAACTGATTCGAAAAATTCCAGAAAAATAAATATAGCTATGTTTTGATGCTACGGTCCCAACAAAACTAGTTTCGTGGAATTCTAAGATCGTTTGAAAAATGGCCATTTTCTGGTCGATCCAATTTAACTGAAATTGACCAAACGCATTTTCTTTTGCCACGCTCACATACTAGCTTCAAAAATTATGAAATTTGAAACCTAGCAATAGTTTGACATCCCGGACCCAACAAAAGTGGTTTCGTCGAATTCCGAGGTCGTATGCAAAATATCAATTTTCCAGGGCTATATATTCTATATAGCGGCCTTTCTGAAAATTCATTCGGCCATAACTTTTGATACCCGTTATGAAACTTCGATTTTTCAGATTCGTTAGGAAGGTATTGACAAACAGATTTAGATATTTTTGGTTTCACTAAAATCCGTTATATTTTCCACCATGCACAGTCAGTCAAAGTTTGAATTCAAATTTTCAAACTGACTCACTATTTCTAATTCACTATTTTAATGAAATATTCTATTTCAATTGTTTAAATTCCTTTGAAATGACCAATTTAAAAATTTTAAATTGGCCCGTATTTTCCGGGTTATTACATTTGCAGAGTCATACCTTTATAATGAAGTTTTTAGGTAGTTGATGACAATTCATAAGACCCACCACACACTATTAGAGTAAATTTTAGGAATTGAATTATGTACATTGACATTTTTCGGTAATAGCTTTAGTACAAACTGTTGTTTGTTTGGAAACTGAGAAACATCACTACATGTTACTTCAGCTAGCTCGCTTCTTGAATGCAAGTGATTTGGATACATAATTACTAGAGATATTAACTATGATTATCACTTTTGTAAATGCTGTATCTTTCTCATTATGTTAGCATATGTAAATATAAGGCATAAAATCAAAACTGGTAAAATTTCCATGCATAAACGTTCAATAAGGGGCTGGATTGTTGGATTCAAGTATGCGATAATAATTGTAGAAAGGTACGCTAATCATAGATGTTTGTTAACGTGGCGATAATGAACTTTATGAAATGACTAAAAAATTAAAATTCAAGAATGCGAACTTCAATTGATACCTTTTTCAGAAAAAAGGCACACTTTGTTGACAATGGGAAAATTTAGATGCCATTTCCATTGCAAGGGATCGAACCCGGGTCACTCGCGTGACAGGCGGAAATACCCACCAATAAAATTAAAATCGGAAAATTTTCCTTGGATAAACATTCATTAAGGGTTTGGATTGTTGAATTCAAGTATGCGATAACAATTGTAGAGAGGTAAACTAATTGCAGATGTTTATTAACATTACCAGGGATCAAGCCTGGGTCACCCGCGTGATAGGCGGGAATACTCAGCACTATACTACAAGGACAGTGGTGCTCATGAAGTTGAAGCAACACAATTAACCTAAATCGTAATCATACAAAAATATCTTTTCAGTTTCTTTTAAAAGGGTAATTTTGTATTTGAACTGCTATGCATTCAATTCTCAAAAGATACCTTAATCAAGTTTGGCTGTCCCATGATCATAAAAATTATAACAACTTTTATTCAATACCAATTCTCGTAATCAACGAATATTATAACTTATAAGTGGAGTAACGATATAAATATCTTTCAAATTCCTTAAATGGTATATGTCTAAACAATGGAATTCAACATTAAATATCCGAGGATTATTTCTATCCAAATTCAATAAACTTAAATTTGGAAAACTCTTTCCTTAATCAAAAGATTTATTAATATATCCTTTATTTATAATTGATAAACCAAATAACTTAAACTTATTAGGTTAAGGATGATGCTATTAAAGAAATCATCCACAACAACCTGAAACTAGCTGATAAAAAAAATAGAAATCATATCGGCTCAAAATAACATTCGATTTAAAGTTAGAAACTTTTTTTCATTTAAAACGTAAATTTTCAAAACATCGTTTTACGGTATTTGGTTAGTTTGGCCAAAAAACTCCAAAATCAAATTATAGTTCAAAACTTCATACTTCTTGCCCGAATCACTTTAAAATCATTTAATATTTTTTCTTCATATTTTTAATAATTTTTATGAAGTTGTTTATAAAGGTTTCCAATTTCCCGAATCAAAAAGCAAATGATTCTCGTTTCAAGAAAACCCGATTTAATTTGCATTAGTTAGTTTATGGTCGAAATTCGCGAATTGCTGCACCGCGACTAGCCTTTTCAGACCATTTATAATTTAAAATAAAAACTCATTCGATTAGCTTTTATTATTTTTATAAAACTTTATAAATTATATATACATTCGTTTAAAAACAACATTTGCAAGTTTTTCAATTTCGAATTCAAATATAAAACCTATAAATTGAAATTTGAAATTTCTAATTCTATTGGAATCTATTATCATTAAAATGCAAATGTTTCTCTTTTTGATAAAATCCAATTTAATTTGCATTAGTTAAAACCGTTTGAAGTTCATGGTCGAAATTCGCGAATTATCGCAAATGCGACTAGCCTTATTCAGAACATATTATAATTTAAAATTAAAACTCATCTGATTAGCCTCTAATATTTTTATAAAATTTTATAAATTATATATATATATATATATTCATTTAAAAACAACATTTTCAAGTTTTTCAACTTCGAATTCAAATATAAACCAGAATTGAATATTATAATATTGTTATTTTTCCAAATTAAATCTTTTGAAATCCAAAATTTGCAAAAATCAAATCAAACGTTATACAAAGTTAATGGAACAATCAATTTGAATTTAAAACACCGTTTATATAGCTAACTCAAATTTAATTTTCAATTTACTATTCAAAACCGTTGTTACTAAACGACCAAACCATACATGCAGATGTTATTAGTTCATAAAGGCACATGATTAATTTACAAGTTATTCATTTTACTTAAACTACTAACTTTTGTATTTTTAATGTTAAATAGTATACACAAAACGATCATATATGATTGACAACCATTTACTATATATTAAATGGGTGCTCTTTTACTACCCAAATCTAATGTGGGAGGTCTTAGGAATAAATTAAATGCGTAACAGTTGTAAAGACACGAGGTTAGGCTCTTTTGTGGTGTAAGACTGTCGGGTCCCGCCCGGCAAATCCAGCTGCCACAAATGTCTTCATAATGTGGGAGGTCTTTACAAGGTTACGGTGTTAATGAATTAAGAAACACTTAACCAGATAAACATGTAGTGGGACATAAGGGGGTTAAGTGGGTGCCTTGGGCGGCATGTGGAATTCAGAGGGTGCCTTGGGTGGCATTTGAAGTACGATTAGATGCACTTAACCAAAATTGAAACATGTAAGTGAACATGAATAAGAAGAGGGTTAAGTGGGATGTACTAGAGGGGACCAACCTTAGGTAGATAGCTTGTGTCAAGTAATGGGGGCCCGTTTCAACCAGTTACCCATACGTATCTTTGTGGGCTTGACCCAAGTCGAGGACGGGACACGCATACTGGGCTTGACTGTAAGAGACCAAAACGGGTTAGCGGTGGCAACGCAAGTCCAACGGTGTAACAACCCGGAAAATCTGGGCTAGTTTAAAATTTTTATTTTGGCAATTTTAGCGAATTTTGAACATTTAAAATGAAATATTTTAAATAATATCGATGGAAAAATTTATTTTGAATAGAATTCAAACGTATATATTATATACATCGTCGTTAGAATATAAATAATTATATATAATTATAAATAGAATTGAAAATGGCGCGGTAGTTCGATAGTTCGATTTCAAACTTCAATTGAATGTACCGGGTGCAAAACAATCCGGATTTTAGTGAAACCAAAAATAATGGAATCTAATTGAGAATATCTTTCCAACGAATCCGAAAAATTGAAATTTCATAGCGGAAATCAAAAGATATGTCCAGTTGAAGATTCTGAAAAGTCGCTATGGAATTCAGGCCCTTAAAAATGGGAATTTAGCAAACGACCTCGGATTTCGACGAAACCACTTTTGTTGGATCCGTGATGTCAAATTATCTCTAGATTCCAAATTTCATAATTTTTCGAATCAATATGCGAGCGTGGCAAAGGAAAACGCGTTTGACCAGTTTTAGTTGATTTTAATCGACTGGAAAATGGCCATTTTTCTAACGGTCTCAGAATTCGATGAAACTAGTTTTGTTAGGACCATATCGTCAATACGAAGCTAGAAAATATTTTTCGGGAATTTTTAGAGACTGTATGTGGCCCCGATAAATTGAAACGCGCGTTCAAATTCAATATATAGAGTTATGTGTTATTTTAACGGAAACTGATCGAAACGATCGAATCAGCTTACGATACATATACCATTGTGTTCGGAATGAGGGTGAAACGCTATGGACGATAGGCGGTGGGCCTCGTTTAGAGGTCGTATGTAAAAGTCAACTTTTTGAAATTAAAATAATAAAAAAAAATTAAAACCTCTCCTCTTCCTTTTAACTTCTGCCCCCCCCCCCCCGTTTCTTCAAATCAGAAATAATAAAAAAAAGGCACAGCTGCGCCCCTGGCGATCGCCACCCCGACACGCCGCCTGCTAGGGCGCCACCACCCTCGCCCCTCTCGACATCTTCTCCTTCCCGCATCGATCTCCCCCCTTCTGCTCGATGCACGAGACCTCCAGCGCTCCCTGTGCGCAACCGCCACCCCATCTCCTCCCTCGAACGACGCCCCTTGGAGCCCAAAATCCGCCACCAAAGCCCTAGCCGACCCCACCAGCGACGCCTCCTCCGGCGAGCCCCTCCAGCACTTCGAGCACCCCAAATTCCCCCCCCCCCCTTCGCTGAAAATCAAAAGTGGTGAGTTTTTTTTGGTTATTTTATTTATTTATTTAGTTTAAATTACATTTTAGAGATTAAGGAAAATCAGTTTTATAGATGTTAGGCCATTGATTTTTATTTTCAGATTTTATATGAATAACCTAGAATTAAAAGGATTGGGGTTTTGAAATTAAAAAGTTTACATTTTTAATTTATAAAGAGGTTACATCTTTAAATAAAAGGTCAGATTTTTACTATATAAAAGGTAGGATTTTTGTTAGGAGAAAATGAAGAAAGGCGACATTTTTAAGTAGGAGAGGCGATATTTTTATATTGTAGAGTTATAAAAATATAATCTTTTATATTGTAGAGTTATAAAAATATAATCTTTTATATTGTAGAAGTATAAAAATATAATTTTTATATAGGTAAGATAGTAAAAATATCACCTTTATATATGTAGTGAAATAAAACTTAAATCTTTATATTTGAAAAGGCGAAATCTTTATATTTGAAAAGGCGAAATCTTTATATTTAAAAAGGCGAACTCTTTATGTAGAGAATAGCGTGGTAAAAATAGAATTTTTATCTATATAGTAGCGATGTAAAAATAGAATTTTTATCTATATAGTAGCGATGTAAAAATGGAATTTTTATATATAATAGCGATGTAAAAATAGAATTTTTATATATATAATAGCGATGTATAAATAGAATTTTTATCTATATAATAGCGATGTAAAAATAGAATTTTTATCTATATAGTAGTAGTATAAAAATATGATTTTTATATACATAGCAACAATATAAAAATGTGATTTTTATATATGTAGTGGCTACGGGCAACGAAAGTGACAAAAGGCGAGAACGACGAAGATTTCTATAAATGAAGTGTCGTGGAGTTGGAATAGATATTGGTGAGAATTTCTCACTCTTCAATTTCTTTTTTTCTAGTTATATATATATACTAGGATGCAGACGGTGCTTAGCAGCACCCGACACCCGTCATCCACAGAACATGGATGGCTTGTTTGTTTGATTGATATGTTGTGAAAATTTGTTTGTGAAGTTGATGTGAAATAGATAATGAAATATATTCATGTGTTGAAATATATTAATTATAGTTAAAAAATATAATTTTTAACGTGAAAGTGAATAAATAAATATTTATAAACAAATCGGCCGATTTGTTTATATACACTGATTTGACTGATATTGATTGGGATGATAAATTTTACACATCGCCCAACTGCACAAATAAAAATATGTGTTTGTTGATTTGAAACCCCACACGGGTGTTGGGATGATATTTGGGTACACTAATCCCAATTATTTAATTGTATGTCGATCGATGGGTCGACAGACTGTGTAAGCATTGATTATTTATATTTGATGCTTATACAGTTGTGTGGTGCACCTTGGATGATGAGTGATTGTTTATCATTGCTATTATATACATGTGTTGTATGGAATCCATATAATTAACATTATATGGTGATTGATTGGGCCTCATTCCAATCGGGAAAATAATGAATATTATAAAAGAAAATTCATGTGTTGAAACTATTTATGTGTTGAGTAAAATATTTTAATAATAAAATTTACATCTTCATCATATTTAAAATTAGAACTACTTCACGGTGGAGTCTGATTTAAAAATCAAACGATAGATACCATAATTTTATAAAATATTTTACATAACAAAAATAGTGATGTGTTGACTGTACTCATGTGTTGAGATTAGTCGTGTGTTGAAAGAAATATAGATTCATGTGTTGAATGGAATATATATATTCATTTGTTGAATAGAATAACGAATTTATTGAAATATATAAAGCCGTGTTGATTAGAGTTGCGCTATTTTGACGTGAACGATATTTATATCGTTTTTATTCGTTTTACAATGAATATTGAAAAGTGATTTCAAAATTTAATATTTTGAAATGAAATTCAAATTAAATTAGATTAAAATCCAAATTGAAATTTTATTGAATCAATTTGAAATGAATTCGAATCGAATAGAAAATGAATTCGATTCGAATTGAATAGAAAGTGAATTTGAATTCAAATTGAATAGAAAGTGAATTTGAATTCGAATTAAATAGAAATGAATTCAAATTGAATTAAATTGAAATTGAATTAAAAATAAATTGAAATCGTTTTGAATGAAATTTAAAACGAACTGAAATTGAATTGAAATCAATTTGAAATGAATTCGAATTGAAGTAAATAGAAGGTAAATTCAAATTGAATTGAATTAAAACGAATCAGAATTTGAATTGAATTGAAACGAATTTGAATTCGAATTGAATAAAAATTGAAATGAATTCGAATTGAATTGAAATCAAATCGATTTGAGATTGAAGATGAAGTTGAAATTGTTTTTAAAACGAATTTAGAACTATTTATAAAATTCGTTTTAAAAGGAAATCGACGAAATATACATACATATACATATACATATATATATATATATATATATATATATTATATAATGGCCTGAATAGAACGCACCGCGCCGCGGCAGTTCGTGAATTTCGACCATTGACTTCGAATTGACGTTGCGGGAGATCCGACCGTCGGATTCTCCTAAAACCGGAACTGTTGGGTTCGTATCGAAAAGAGCTTTCCAATGAATATTAGAAATTTGAAATCTAACGGTTGGATTTCAAATTATGTCCAAATCAAATTTGGAAAAGGTCGTTGTAAGTGCAGTTCGATGGCCGTTGATGGAAATCGACTGTACGAGCCTTGATAAAATTATTAAAAATATCAATAATTTGTGTAAAATCATAAGAAATGATTTGGAAAAAATTGGGCTGAAAAATTCCATATTTGAAAAGATAAAAATAGATTTTTATCGAAATGAACTAGTTTTGAACTAGAATTAAAATCAATTTATTTTTGAAATAAATAAATTGAATTTGAAAGTGATTTTAAAAACAATCAATATTCCCAATACGTGGATTGGACTGGAGTTGAATCGAAATTATCTTCGGAATATTTCGATGTTGGATTTCGTGACTATATAGATATTGTTATGGGAATTTTAAAGATATATTTTATATCGTTATTTCCAATACGATATTTGTTGGTTTCAGAATTTGATATTGAATATAAGCCGGTATATTTTCTATTCAGAGCCTTGTATTTAATATCAAATGTGATTTGGGTTTGTTGTGAATCGTGTTTTAGATGACATTGGTTCTTTAACCCAGTTAAAGGCAGAATATTGATTTTTGAAAGGATTAAAACTAAGTGGAGTTTTAATGAATCTTTAATTAGATTAAAATGTGAATTGATAATTTAAATTATCAAATCTGAAAAGTGATCGAGAGTGGAGTATCACCAGTTTTGCTCCAAAGCGATAGTTAAATCTGTAATTAGATTTGAACGTGAAATGGTAATTAATTTTACCGATAACACCGTGGTGTTAGGTATGGAGTATTACCAGTTTTGCTCCATGGGATGAATAGGTTGGGATTGGAAAATAAAATAAATAATTAGTGTGGTTCGCTAATCCCGACTAGTTTGAAATGATATCCAAAGGAAGATTAAAGAATAAATTTAGAAGAATTTATCTTGGATAAAATTAATGGGAACCTTTCCCTAAGAATGTGATTTCATGAATAAAAGGATATTATGAATTGGAATGAGGTGTTTGTTGAGTTTGTGTAATATTTGTTTATCATATACGTGGGTTATTCAGAAAGGCCGGGTTTATACCCATTCTGAACAACCGATTCGACGAGATGTCGAAGATGAAGACGGTGGTTGAAGACCGGAAGTCTTCACATCGTTTGGGTGATTATTGATGATCTTGATTGGGCTGTACACCCAAGATGAGGGAAACAGTTGGTGATTGTCCAGACGTACTTGGAGATGGATTGATATGCGAGGAAAGTGCCTCCGGTTTCGTTCAGACCCAGAACGAACTTGTAAATGGATTGTGTGTCTGACATTGGATTTTATTCTGTGTTGGTTGATCTCTATTAAATATACATCTGTTTGGCGGCGGAGAATTTATTCTCTTGCTTAACGCCCTTCTCTGAGATGTACGAGCTCAGAGGTTGTATATCGATGGACATCAGTCGCATAGAGTGAATTGCCAGTGTGGCACGCGTAATTGGCAATTGATCAAGGCTTCTGTTGAAAAGCAAAGTCTTGTGGTTGATGATCAAAGCATGGCCTGTGTGGCATAGCTTTGTGTATAACGTGAATTCGCGAGCCTCACACCTCGGTATGAGTCAAAAACGGGAGACGGACCGCTGGGAGAGCACGATGTTTCTTTCTAGCTAGGGTGGTGTCAGTGACCTACCAGCCCTGACATTTATATACTTTTCACCTGTGTGGTTGTTGGAATGCGAGGCGCCTCGGATATAGGTCTGTAAGGACCGGGAAACATGTGTTCAGGAATAACTAATCCTCAAAAGTAAGAGAGGACCAGCCCAGCCGATTCCAAGGATCATAGTGGGGTCCTCAGGCATTTGCTAGAGTGTCTCGAACGCGGAGAGGAGCTTGCCCCTTGCCTCGACTCATGATGGAATCCAATTTCCAATACATGTGTTTCGGTTTTATTTGTAGAACCTAGTATGGCGACATAGTGGTATGGGTCATTCATGCCGCCTATGATTTATATTTATGATTGAAATTGTTTTGACACTATACACCTATAATAGTATCAAATAATGTGTTTTAAACGTTTCAAGCATGCTTTGGCTGTTATAAGGTAAAAACCCTATCCTCCGGCTTGCGTTGCATTGTGTGATGGGACCTGGGTCTTATAACAGCTTCATTTTTCTTTATTTTAGCATTGCGCTGTTTGTTCTATGCACTGGTATTCTTGGGAGGAAACCCGTTCCGTGTTATACGGCGTGGTCCCTTGGTTTACCTAACTTTAAAACCAATATTAATAACTATTTTAGTTCTCACACCAGTCACATGACTGACCTGGAGTTTATTGTTTTAACCTAAACTCTGGGTGCCCCTATTTTCGACACGGGCAGCTAGTAGTTTTGGTTTTGCAGATTTATATTCGCAGGGTCCTGATTTACAGCTGGAACGATGCTCGGAAAGCTCTGTATCCGTGCATTACTTCTAGTTGTGCTTTTGTATTATTTTCCACTGCGATGTATTTAAATGTAATTTAAATCTTTGATATTTGTTGAATGTAATTTATTCATTTATACTCTGTATATTCTTGTATCTGATGGAATTGTTGTAATAACAATGAAATGTTCCTCCGTCTGCGTTCTATTTTGTGTTGTTCTCAAAGTATCCGCACTTTCCTTCACGGGGAAGTTACGGGTTCTTACAAACGGGTTCATATGCGTGTGTGGGCCCGGGCTGGTAGGTAAGACGTTGTTGCATCATGTAGGTATAAGCCGTGCATCATTGGTGGTATCGGGTTACCACTTTGGGGAGTGATACACCCCATTGTGGGGCCAACACGGGTTTCTACGAGTTAGGGAGCCGATCGCATGGGGGTAGTGGGTACACCTAGTGGAGATAGGGGCAAGCGACACCTATGAAGGCAACTAGGGGTACACGAAACTACCATTATCATTATTTGGTTTTGTAGGCGGGATCAACCTTTAGAGTGACTAGTGGTGGTGCAGTATAGTAATTATCTTATAGTGGTTTAGGTGCGCTATAATGTTATCTTAGTTCAACCTTATTTCCTTGTATACTCTGCCATACTCAATTGTTCACAGTCATTTCCTTATTTTCCAGCTTATGCCTTAGCCTAGTTATTTTGTTAATTATATTGTTAAAGTTATTGCACTCGCCAGACTTTATGTCTGACCCCCTTTATTTACTCCTCTTTTCTTCCTCCCCCCCCCAGGTGCTCAGGTTGGAACTAGCACCAGTGGAGCTTGATTTTGGATAGCTGTATCTCTGCTTTTAGAAGTTGCTTGGATCGCTGAAGTAAAGTTCAGCCTCTCTTATTTATGGCTATTTTGTTCTAGAGTTATGTCTTTCAATTTATGTTCTTTGAGTTGGTCAAGATGGATATTATGTACTTTGACTCTAGTTTTGATGATGTAATCAAACTTATGTATTTTCCGCTGCAATGAAATAAAGTTTTAGTACTGTTTATATCTGTCTTGTTGTTAAGTTTCTGTTCTATACACACTTAAAATGCTCCATGAAAGTTAATGCATTCCCTTTGTGAGTGACATTAATGGACATGGGGTGTTACAAATGCGGAATGGATCGTTAAGGCAAAACTAACACTAGAGGGGGGATGAATAGTGTTTTTAAGAAATTTAACAAAATCTAAAACTTATATGACTTACTATATGAATCACACACCACAGAGATAATCATAGACACATAATCAAACATAAGCACTAAAATAAACAGGAATAAAATGCAGAAAAGGAAAGAACACACCGAATTTTATACTAGTTCATATTACTCCTACGTCTAGTCCCATGCAACGCTGGATTATGCAGTGTTTTATTACTATATCAATATCCAAGTACAACACCCTTGATTTCACTGCCACAAGGTTACCACTGTTTCCAAACTCCCTTGATCAAGTATAATTCCCTAGATTTCATGGCTACAAGGTTGACACCGCTCCCTTTCCTTGATTTCAAGGCTAAAAGGAACGCACCTTTTCCCAAACACTTCCCAAATGATTACAACAACCCTATAACTCAACAACACTATGATTCAGAGACTAATGAGTAGAGAGTAAGAAGAAAAGAAGTTCTATATAAACTGAATTGGAATCGGCAGCGTATAAGTGTAGAAATCATAAAAATATGAAATAATAATGGAGGAATGAAAAGGGATGAAGATGGAGAAGAAGAATGATGAAAAAAATTAAAAATCAACCTCTATTTATAAGATTTGAAAGGTTGCAACACTTCTAGAACGTTACAAATGGTAAAGGGACACTTCCTTTCAGAAATGAAAATATGACAGTTATATGTCGACATGGCCACATATGTATGTCAAAATATGTCTTTGTAAATTTGAAATTTGAATTTTTTTCAAGTATTTTAATATATATACAATCCTTGAAATTCTTGAATTAAAACATAGTGATATAAGTAAGTATTATAAAGTAGAAAATCATATAAAATCATAAACATAAATTGTATAATCATATTTATAAAATTATAAATTTTAAAACTATAAAAATATAAAAGTACAAAAGTATACAACTATATAAATATATAAAAACTTATAGTATTCAAAATCTTAAGTATAAAATCAAAGGTAAGATAGAAAAACTTAATTTGAATAGAATTTGAAAATAGAATTTGAAATCTGAAAATTTGAATTTGAATTTGAATTTGAACACGGAGAGCTATTAATAGTCTTACATAAATTAGACTCTATTACTATATTTATCTTGAACTGTTGAACTGAAATCTTTATTACTCACGAATCTTGAATCTTCTCTGAATTCTGGATCTATTGAATTTCTAAAACTGTATAGTCTTCAGTATTAATTCTTATATACAAATCATGCATATATGTGTGTGTAGATATATATGTATTCTAGATAGATATGTTAGTATATATTTTCTTATCAGTTAATATTGAAATAAGGTTGTTGTCATCAAAACTCCATTCTCCAGCAATTTTTCACTTAAACTCTTCGACTAACGCTCGAATACACTCAAGTTCACCCACACATGGGTTTTAGGGTAGAAAGCTGGGACTTTTAAGGGTATTTGGGCTTGAAGAGGCAAGGGGCCCCAAGGAATGGCTAGCCAGAGGGAAAATTCGCATGGTAGTGAGGTGGTATGGACTAGCGTGGGGCGCAGGGTCCACTAGGAGGTGGTACTTAGTTTAGGGTTTAAAAGGTGAGTTTTGAAAATAAAATGGGAACTGGAGTTTTTGGACAAGGGGAGGGGGTCCACAATGGAGTGAGGCTTAGAGGAGGTGGTGGGGCGTCGACGCCTGGCTGTGGTGGCGTTGACAAGCGGAGGAGGGCAGCGATGTGGGCTAAGGAAGAGTACGAATAGAAAAATGGTGGTTTAATGCTTAAGGAATGGAAAAAGTGAATTAAAAATGAAAACAAATTCCAAATAAAATTAAAACAAATAACTTAAGTACATGAAATGACTAATATAGGAACTAGGTGACACTTGCATAGGGGGTTATGAGTTCACACATCCTAATTGGCTATGGGAATTTGTGCAAAATGTTTACTTCATCTCTCGAATTATTTATAGTACTCAAACTTCATTCTAGTCCTACGACCAGACATTAGCTCCAAAAAATTTGACATTTGAAATCTCACTACATTATGTAATTACCCTTCCAATAAACCAAGTTTCATCGAATTTGGAGTCTGTTTGAAAAATCACCTTATTTTTAGCTTAAACTGAAAATTGACTAAATATTCATCATACGTTTATCTATCGTACACTCACAAATTAACCCCGATTGACTTAAATTTTAAATCTAGACATATTTCAACATTCCTGATCCAATAAAAGTGGTATTGTCAGATTCTGATACTCCATTAAAAATGATCCTTTTACAAGTCATCAAAATAGCATTAAAATATCGATTTTAAAAATCTCAACTTCTAAATTGATTTAAAAAATTTACCGACCCTGTTTTAAGTCAAATAAAACATAAAAGAAATTAAAAAATTAGTTTCAAATTTTATTGAGTCCAAATCAACATTTATATTTAAATATTCATCCAAAATAGATAAAAATTCAAATTGATCAAAAATATGGATTGTCACAATTATGGTCAAATTAACATGTTTTCCAAATTACTATCAGATTAACATGTTTTCCCCAAATTACTATCAAATTAACATGTTTTCCAAATTACTATCAAATTAACTTGTTTTCCAAATTGCATGCCATTTAATGCCAAATTAACATGTTTTCAAAATTAATGATAAATTAACAAGTTTTCCAAAGTAACATCAAATTAACTTGTTTTCCAAATGAACATATTTTCCAAATTAATGTCAAATGAACATATTTCCCAAATTAATGTCAATGAACATATTTATCCAAATTAATGTCAATTGAACATATTTTCCAAATTAATGTCAAAAGAATACGATTCCCAAATTAATGTCAAAGAAATATATATTTTCAAATTAATGTCAAATGAACATAGTTTCCAAAGTAAATTCAAACAAACATATTTTCCAAATTAATATATAATTAAGTACAGCTTATCTCAATTTACAAGTTTGCATGCTCTTCCGTTAGAATTTACCCCAATTCACGGTCCATAATTCACTAATTCTTTATAGGCCCAAAATCCCCTTATTAATAATATTTCAAATTATTCGAATTTGTACACAAATTTGATGGTATAGGCCTAGGCTCTTGTTGGCCTAGGCTCAGCACAGAAACAAAGAAAAAGAATAAGTAGGTTTAGGCTTAGGAATAAACAAAAATGAAAAACGGGCATGTCAAGACTGTAAATAAAAGTAATGGCAGAGAAAGGGATAAGGAAGAAGGATTCACTTATAAATAAATAATGACTGAAAAGGAATAAGCAGTAGACAGTAAATAAAATGAACAATAAAATGTGAATTATAAAGTAGTAACACTGTAATTGTCAGACTTTCAAATCCAGTCTATTTTACTATCTTATTTCTTTTTATTTGGATCTGAAATCACTGTAATAACTATTGTATCAATTTTAACATTAACTTAGAAGAAATCTGATAATCACAGTAATACTCACAAAAATATAAGCAAATCCAATAGGGTTTTGTAGATCCTCTCTATCTATGAATATCCCACAGAAATATGTGTAGAACGAAGTCCCCACTACTCCATTTAAATTATATGTGAAAAGAAGGTTATTTGAGAGATGTAGGGAAATGGAGTAGTGATGATTTGGTTAGATGTTGGAGGCTATTTATAGTAGAGTTAGGTTTCCAAGTTCATTGGATTTATTGTCCAGGTTCACTGTATTTTATATTTAAATTTTAGGCCATTAGATATTAGGTTTTTAATCGAAACAATAGTATGCACATCAGCAACACATAAGCTAAAAGATAATTCTAGAAATAGGCATCATTGACTAGGCATAAGGTCGTGCCTGACTCTACTGGGTCGACCCACCTTATGCCTGGGTCGACACAGGTGTGCACCCATTTAAGGTCTGGGTCCCATATTAATTCTGGTTGTAATTAATTTTTCTAATTTGAATTTCAAATTTTGATTGATCATCACTTATTCTTTCTCGTCCGATTTACGCAAAAATAATAATCCATCTAAACCAGAATTTCATAACGGATGCAAAGGTGAAATCCATTATGCTTAATTCTCAATAGTTTTCCAGTCTATATTTATTTTATCAGTTTATTCCTCAATTAATTAATTATTAATTTTTGTTAAAAAATCGAGTTGTTACAATGCCAAATTGGATGTTAGACTGAATGATAAGGGCATGTCACTTAGCTCTTGAAGAAATCTTTCATTAGTTGAGTAAGGGGCCAGGATGGAGCCATAGCCACCGTGAAAAGGTAGACCACATGCGAATATCTGTATTGTAGGCCTAATGAGGAGGTTATTTATAGATATTGAAATCCCCCAACCTAGTTTCGTGCATAGGATGCAGCCCTATTACGGGACTCTGGTTGTAGTATACTATATGTTAGGGTGAGGTCTACATACACACACTGGGTGGTATATTGTAGACAATAGGACATTACTCCGTGTTGAGACGTGATTCGACGAGGTGTTCGGATACGAAGATCCGTACGATTACGTGGCATAACAATGGTGGTTCTGTGCAATTACATGGCGTAACAATATAGATTTCCGTGTGTAGTTTGGCATAGGATGAAGGTTATATACGATTCCATGGCGTGACGGTGGAGACCGTACGAGGAGGATGCTATATGGAGTATCTTGAGATGTCGGATATAACTACATATATACTATATTAGGTTAATATATTGGGGAGTATATGGGTACAATGTGAGTGTAGAGCCTTGAGTGTTGTTAACTCAAATAACCTAATAATAAAGAAACCATGACTGAACCATTTATGTAGGGTTATTTCAGAATGTATAATTTTTTTATTCACCAGAACTTTGAGTTATGACCCACTTCTCATAACAAACTCGCAAGTTAGATTTATGGTAGAGGTTTGGTACCCTTTGGACACTTGTTAGACAGTGTTATAATTTTGGTAAGGCTATATTTGATTATTATATTTTATCCATTCCACTGTGAGATGTCTTATAGAGACCTAACATATTTATTATCTCTGCCGTTTCTACAGGATACCAGACAATCCAACGTGGGCTTCAATTGATTGGAATTTTTGAAAAAAAAATCGGTTTGTCAAAATTCGAGTTGTTAAAATATTGAACATTCGTGTAAAAGTAGAACCAATTTAATGTCTTTCAGCATGTATGATTCTACATTTACATGCACACTTTTGTAACATTATTATTCAGTGTATTAACGGTTTATAATTATTATGAAATTCGAAACCTGCATTTGAATATTAATATCTTAGAAAATTATTTTTCTAATAGTCTACGGAACTATCAAAAATTATTGTCGTTTAGGTGTTTCTGAAGCACAAACTAAGCGTCAACAAGAAGGTAATGTTCATATATTTTAATGATAAAAATCCGAAAATACCTTTGATAATTAAAAGGCTAGAAACCAACGCTAGATTTATAATTCATTCACAAATTTCATTCTGAAAGTAACAATGGAACCGAAACCATTTTTGGTAATGTAAGTGATAAAACCCGAAATCCCCTTTCGGAGGTGGTAAAAAATCGGGAATACACTTGGCTTTTGAAGACCTGAAACGCCATCTAGTTATCTACATAATAGGAGTCCATAATCCCTCTTCTGGGAATAACTGATATAAACAAAGCCTCCTTTTACTTATAAAAGACCCAAAAACCTATTTCAATATTAGAATAACAGAAATCCAAAAACCTCCTTCTAGAAATAATTAACATAGATGAAGCCACCTTCGACTCATATAAAATCCGAAACCTAGATTATGGTATTAGAATAATAGAGATTCAAAAACCTTCCACTGGTAATGATCAATATAGACGAAGCCACCTTTGGGTCGTATAATACCCAAAACCCGGATTCAAGTATTAGAATAATAGAGATCTAGAAACCCCCTACTAGAAATACATAGTACAAACGAAGCCACCTTCGGCTCATAGAAAACTCGAAACCCAGATTTAGGTATTAGAATAATAGAAATCCAAAAACCATTTTATGGAAATAATACAAAATAAACCGCTTTCAATTTTGGAAGATGGGATGCCCATTTCTGGAATATTTCTCAGAGCAAAAGCTAGGAGTTCTTTAAGTTCTTCTTTTGAGATTTCTTTCTCTTCAATTGGATGAGACATAAGAAGAGGCAAAGGATGCTCATATCTTAAAGCAAACGTAGAGGCAGGGATTGTTCTAACATGAATAAAGGTAAATAGTGCTTCATTCAGAGCCGGGCGCATGTTCCCAGGATTACACGTCCCTCCTCTAGAGTATGCCATGACTACGCTATGTGCTTTTAACCTAGCCATATACATGCGAATAAAAACATACCCTTCTCCCTCCAAGAGGCGCCTAGGATGTACCTAGAGCTTCGATCTAAGCGCATTCCCCCGGGATTACCCTCATTCCTTATTGGGAAGAACATTTGTATACCAAGGATTTAAGAGGGTGTCGGGCGTGTTACCTTGCGATTACACCTCATTATTTTGGGAAGTGCCCTGACTACATCAAGGACTTGTTAAGGTAATCCATAAGTAAAGTTATTTCATATTGAGTTATGGTTTTGATTCATGACACGATGAACAACTACTACGGCGACAAAAAGAGAATATCAACAAACATGATCTCAAGCTAGTATATACAAGATGAGTATTGAGTCTTGATCGTATGTTAAAACTTGTTAACATCTCTCCTCAAAGAATGTGTATATATATTATTATTTTTCATTATATATATATACACTAAATTCTGCATACTGCACAAAATATGTCAGGTCAGTCGAGTGACCTACAGAACTTTGTGCAATATGCACAAATGCACACACACACACACACATATATATACACGTTTGAATGTTCAGTTTACTAACTTAGAACTTCAGTCGACTGAACTTCTACAACGACTATTTTTCTGAAAAGTCGCCATTTTTCGTGAAGAGATACGACTTTTAATCAAAGGATTCAGTCAATACTTTTCGTTGATTCTCTTCGCCATAAGTTGCAACTATTAAATCATCATATAAAAGTGATCTAACATAAAATAAATTTATATTATCACTTCCGATCTAATCTATCTATATACTTCTAAATAATGTATTTTCTGCATTTTGAAAATTTGCGTGAACCTAATTTCATACTCTATATTCAAGCAATATCTTTCTTTCTTATCTTCATACACTTAAACTATATATACATATGCTCGAGGAGAAGATTATATGAATGGTGCACTATAAAGAGATAATCTGTGTTACCAAAGAACACAAATAGTCTACAAAGTTTTCCTTTTATTATGTGAAGTCATGTTCTGTCACCCAGGCACGTCAAATCATGTTCTGCTGCTCAGGGGTTGTAAAGACCTATTCCTCTGGGTTAAGAGAGAGTTATTGTTTAGTAAAATTCTAGAAGTCTAGGAATGGACATATGACATGCTTTGAACTAGTATAAAAATTCCTGGTATTGTTTGTTTTTATTTGCTGCATTTACATATTGCTTATCTGTGATATCTTAGTATTTATCTCATCAAATATTTATTTAAATAACTATATCAATATAGTATATTACACTATCAAGACTTCCACATATACACCAAGTTTCATATTACTCAATCCAACTCTAGCTATCTTTTCATTTGGTATCAGAGCAGTACATCTTATAACCATAAAACAGTTATTTGATATCTCGATAATACGGAAAATAACATTAACACCAGCACAAACACAAGTTTCACAAAGGGTCAATCCACTGAACGACCTCCACTTTTTAATGTCATGTATTATAATTACTTGGAACATGAATGAGAATTTATATGAAAGCCAATGGATTTGAAACTTGAAATATTAATCAAAATGAACATACTATTCCTACTACCAATTATTTCGCGTGGTCAAATTCACAAAAAACTGATGCTACTTCAAATGCAAAACAATGAATATGTTGAATTGAGCTTAGGATAGAAATGAGTTTAACCATATCTGCATGTGCAATACCGCATATGAAATATGGCGAACACTCAAAGTAACTAACGAAGGTAATACAAAGTTAAACGAAGCAAGATATCCATGCTTAAAAACAAATTTCAGAATTTTAAAATAAATGAAAGTGAATCTGTCAATGATATTTACTCTAGATTTCAAAACATTTATCATTCATTACTAGGATTAGGAGAGAAATATTCTGATTTTGATATAGTATCGAAAATCATAAACTCTTTAATAGAAGAATGGGAAAGAATGGTCTTGGCAATCGAAGAAGCTAACGATCTTTCAGCCATGAAACCAGAAGAGTTAATAGGAAACCTAATGTCCTATGAGGTTAATTTCCAGGAAAAAACGAGTAAAGGCACAAGATAAAAAGAATGCAGCATTAAATGAAAAATAAGAAGAACTAGAATCAGACAACGATGATTTAGCATTCATTGCCACAAATTTCAAATTTTTTTGAAACATAGAAAGAGAAACAAAAATAATGGCTGGAAAAGTACCAACTCAAATAAACCATCATCATCAATAATTGAATGTTATAACTGTCATAAGGAGGGGTCACATATCAAAAGACAGTCCAGAAAAAAAGAAGGAACATTGCAATAAACATAAGAAAGATAGATTCGTAAGGAAGGCTTTTTCAGTTACACGGGATGATTTAGATTCTTCTTCTTCAGAAAGTGGTAGCAACAGCGATAGTGAACAAGAAAATATCTGCTTCATGGCCATACGCAAAGAGGTTAATGATTTTTCTTTTGAAAATATGGTCGAAATAAACGAAGAATTACTAGAATTTAGAAACAATTTCAAGAGAAAATATAAACAAGCTAATGAGGATCAGAAAAAAGGCATAATTCGAAAGAGATATGCTAAAAGATGAGAAAGAGATATTAGAAGATTAAATTAGAAAACTTCAAGAATCTCTTTCTGATGCAAATTCTCAACTTTCCTTATTGAGTCAAGAAACTGAAACTCAAAAAGAAAAGAATGATATGCTTATTTCTGAAAATCATGAATTAAAAACCAAGATTAAACTTATAGAACTAGATAATTGAAGTCTCAAGATTAAATTTGATGGAATTACTAAAAATGTTGCTAATTTTAATACAGATAGAGATAATTTATCTAGAATTATAGAAAATTCTCAACCAGCATCTAGTAAAAAGGGATTAGGATATAAGTCGAATACTAATTTTAGAAAGAAAAAGAAATATAATAAAGTTAAACCTAGCAACTCATCAATATCATCTGACAAGAAAAGGGTTTCTAAAATTGTTAATATACTGGTTCCTGAAACAAACAAATAATAGATTATGAATATATAAAAACGTTCTTAAAAGCTGTATATAATAATAAGGAATATATTTATAAAAGGGACACTGAACACTTCTAGGCTTGGTTTGGTAAGAACTAACTCGTAGGACCCTAACGGAGGAAGTGGGTACCACCGTCATTACATAATTTTTGCACGTACCACTTAAGAAAAGAGGAAAACGGATACTCAATAGTCGTTTCTCGAAACATATGACAGAAGACAAAGATATTTTGATTAACATTACTTACTTTAATGGAGGATCTGTATCCTTTGGAGACAACTCCAAAGGGATACATCATTGGTAAAGGCGATGTGAGCAATTATGGAACTTCTAATTTACCTCTTATTTCGAATGTTTTACTAGTTAGGAATCTCAAACATAATTTATTAAGTATAAGTCAATTATGCGATAAGGGATTCAAAATCTCGTTTTCAGAAAATAAATTTAATATTCTCGATCAAAATAACAATTTTATTTTCGAAGGTAATAGAGATAGAAACAATTATTTTAAATATTAAAGTTAATAATAATCAAACATGTGTTTGTTAGCTAAAGAAAATGATCCCTGGATATGACACAAAAGGTTTTTTCACATACACTTCAAATCAATTTATAAGATTTTGAAACATGAACTTGTAAAAGGTTTACCTAAAATGAATTATAAAGTTAATAACCTATGTGACGCTTGTCAACTAAGAAAATTAACGAAATCTTCATTTAAATCTAAAAGGTCATATTAACATTACAACCATTATAATTATTATATACGGATTTATTTGGTTCGACTCAAATTCAGTCCATAAATCACAGTAGCTATGTGTTTGTAATAGTTGATGATTTTTCTAGATATACCAGGACAATATTTTTGAAAAAATAAAAATGACACCTTTGATTATTTTAAAATGTGTGTCAAAAAAATTCAAAATTTAAAATTTTTGAAAATTAAAAACATAAGAAGTGATCATGGAGGGGAATTCAAAAATGAAATTTTTTAACAATTCTTTAAAAAGAAAGGAATTTTTCATAATTTTTTGTTTCCTAAAACTCCACAACAAAATGGAGTTGTAGAATGGAAATATCGAACTTTAAAATAGTACACTAGAACATTATTAAACAGAAGCACGTTACCAAAACATTTCTGGGTAGAAGCAGTTGCGATAGCCTATTATCATGTTTCTATTCGACCTCTTACGAAAAACACTCCATATGAACTTTTTCACGGTAGAAAACCAAAATTTTCATATTTTAAAGTTTTTGGATCAAAATGTTTTATTTTAAATACAAAAGACAAGCTTGGAAAATTTGATTCAAAATCCGATGAAGGAATATTTCTAGGATATTCAGATCGAAGTAAAGCTTATCGCTATTTCAATAAAAAATCAAATGAAATCGAAGAATCTCTTCATGTTTCATTTGATGAAAATTTTATTATAATAATGAGATTTTGAATAATATAATTTCTTATGATGATGATAACTTTAATTATATTTTTAGAGATGATGAAAACATTATTCATAATAATAATGAAAATTACTGAAAATCAAGATATTTCCGAAGATAATAATCAAAATGAAAACACTATCATAGAAAATGATAATAATTCTAGAGAAGATGAAAACATTATTCATAATAATAATGAAATGAAATCACCACCAAGAATATTACTTGACCATCTAGTTCAAAATATTATTGGTGAAATAAATTCAAATGTAAGAACTAGAAATCAATTAAATTTAGTAAGTCACGTAGCATTTTTATCCAATGTTCAACCTAGACACTCAAAAGAAGCACCTTTTGATGAAAATTGGATTATTTCTATACAAGAAAAATTAAATCAGTTTGAACGCAATGAAGTATTGGAATCAGTTCCTAGACAAAGTGATCATGCTGTTATTGAAACAAAATGGTTTTCAGATATAAAATTGACGAGTTAGGTAGTATAATTAGAAATAAAGCCATATTAGTAGCACAAGCTATAATCAAGAAGAAGGAACTGATTACGAAAAAACGCTTGCTCCGGTCACTAGACTAGAAACAATATAAATTTTATTAGCTTATGCTTGTTTTAATAATTTCATACTTTATCAAATGGACGTTAAAAGTTCATTTTCAGATGGGTATATCAAAGAAAATGTTTATGTTGAACAACCACCTATGTTTGTTCATGAAAATTATCTTGATCATGTTTATAAACTTAAGAAAGCTTTATAAGGTCTAAAATAAGCTCCATGAGCTTGGTATGAACGACTCAAAAGCTATTTAATTAAATCTAGATTTTAAATTTGTAAAGTTGATCAAACTCTTTTTATAAAACACTCTAAAAAATGATTTTCTTATAGTTCAAATATATGTAGACGATATTATTTTAGGATCAACAAATGAAAAATTATGTAAAGAATTTTCTGATGTAATGAGTAAAGAATTTGAGATGTCGCACATGGGTAAATTGTCTTAACTTTTTAGGTCTTCAAATTAAACAATAACAAAATGGTATTTTTATAAATCAAGAAAAATATTGTAACAATTCTATAAAACATTTCAGAATAGAAAAATACTTCTTGTAAACCGAACCCCCATGAGTACAACAACACATTTAGATAAAGAAGAAAATAGCAAAAATGCTGAACAAAAATTGTATCGTAGAATGATTAGAACTTTACTTTATTTAATAGCAAGTTGACCAGATATAATAATTAGTGTTAGTTTATGTGTGTGATTTCAAGCCAATCCAAAGGAACCACACTTAAAAGCAGTGAAACATATATTATGTTATCTTAGAAATACCGAAGATTTCATTTTTTTTATCCGAAAGATTGTTCCTTTGAATTAGCATCATACAGTGATACTGATTTTGGAGGATCACCGACGAATAGAAAATGTACCAATGGTACATGTCATTTTATTGGTAAATCATTAATCTCTTGGTATGTCAAGAAACAAAATTATGTATCACTATCAACGTGTGAAGCAGAATATGTATCTGCAGCTTTGACTTGTGCTCAAGTAATTTACATACAATAAACAATAAAGATTTATGAATAAATCTAAATAAATCTACAATTTATTGTGATAACACCAGTGCAATCAATTTATCAAAAAATCTGGTTAACCATTCATAAACTAAACACATTAACATTCGACATCATTTCTTACGTGATTTATTGAGAAAATTTTAATAGATTTAGAATTCCTTTCATCAGAAAATCAAATAGCCGATATATTTACCAAACCATTACTTGAGAACTCTTTTACAAGATAACGATGGGAGATCAGTATTTGTCCGCTAAAGATATATAGAATTTTGTTAAGAATAAAATTTCTTCTTTGAAATTTTATAAATTCATGTTTTTGAACCAACTATAACTCGAACCCAAGACCTCTTGGTTGACACTCAAATGTCTTAACCATTTGAGCTATATGTGTTTTTTGTTCAAGTGATTCTTGAATATGTTTATTATTATTCTTGAAAACAATCTTTCATATATACATATTTATATCTATATATCTTTAAAATTCAACTCTATTTCTATACAAAAGCGACAATTTTCGACTTACTGATTATACTGAAATTTCTCATATAGTAGTTTTTGTTTCCTTCTATTCTAAATCTAAACACTAAAATTAATGTGAATCTTAGTATATTCCTGCTTTATCTCACTCAAACTCAATAAAAAGGCAAACCACTCTTTGATCATTTATTTAAATTTCTACGATTTACTTCATCTCAAAAGTATGTCTTCTCCCTCACAATCTTCTAATTCATCCGACAAGATCATCACTTCAATTTAAACGAATTAAAAAACTCCATGTCATACCTATACACTTACAACTACAACTCTTACCGGATACACACCCGGAAAGGAAAAAACCCAAGTATATATTTTTTGGAGGTTCACCTTTAACAAAAGCAAAGACAGACAAAATGCATTACTACCAACGAGAATCAGGAATTACAACAAAAAATGTACTATGAGAAAAAAGTTAACCTACAACGTCTTGGTATTATCAAACATATTGCCATGAAATTTTGTGTAGCCTCATCTCACTACATCGATGATCAAGTGTTAACTTCCATACATCGACCAAACATTCGTTCTCTCAACAACCACCAATATCACCAAATTCATGGGATAAGAATGAAGAATCCAACGAAAGGAGAAAGAAGTACTTCAAAACGCCAAGTCCAAAAAAACTAAATTTAGGTTTTTATTTCTTAAGCAATCTTGGTGTTTGAATAAAAATGAATTTCATTTATGGTTAATTATAACATTCTTCATAAATAATGATCATAAAAGTTTAAAATTTTCATATATATAATTTATATTATCATAAAGGTGAAACTAGAAAAATATTCCTAGGTCAGTCGACTGGCACATGGGTACCAGTCCACTAATCCAGAAATATGGAAATTCATGTTTCCAGGTCCAGTCGACTGGCCTCCTAGTTCAGTCGACTACATCGTGAAATTTCTGGAATTAACTACCCCATCTACCCTCTATTCACCTCTTTACTTCTCCACTTTTACTCTATTACTCCAGAAATGACCTGATTTCCTACTAACCCCACATCGTTAAAAATCACATCTTTTCAGTACAAATTCAAACAATATACCACCTTGGAGATAAAGAGTCGCTACTTTTCCAGTCAATTTATAATTGATCCACAAATTCATCAATGGCTCTACAATGACACGGTGGTTAAGAGATGGAAGAAGATGCACAATTCTACAATTTTTGAAGGCTCTTTCACGAAGTTTGAAGACTTCTCCTCATACAATATACAAACTATAGCTAGACGTAGTAATCTTGAATCTCTTTTCAATATCAATGATAATAACGTGAATATTAAAAAAATTATGGTTAAGTTGCTTTATGCTAATCTCAACTTGGATCATCAACAAGTCGCTAACCAAGATGATTGTATATGGAGTTTATTTTGGGAAGTACCGATTTTTATATCCCTAGATTGAATGGCAAACATTCTTTGCTTACCAAACGATGAAATACATCTAAATGATGTTGATTGTGACAAGATTGTGCATGTTGAAGTAATTCATAGGTTTTTAGAAGATAACATGCATGAACTTAAGTCTACTTCTCTATGACTAATAGCTCTGGTACTACACAAAATGTTAATGCGTACAGTTACTCCAAGGTTAGGAAGTTATGAGCTAGTATACAACACAATTTCAAGGCCCTCTATGCAATATATGGAAATATTAAGGCTAATTAGCTCCAACATATTCTTGATGAGTTTCCAAGCTTCAACAATGGATGCATGTATATCATTTACTACGGTGGATATATAATGCAAATGCTTAAAGAAAGAGAGATTCACAAACCTGATTCTCCAATAATCTAAGTACGCGTTATAACTTCTAAAACCTTATATTTATGAAGTTACCCAAAACCATGTTGCCTTGAATTATTTCTTATGAAGAATGGGTTCAATGACAACAAGGATCACGATCGGCACAAGAACATACTCATCCTACTAGACACACATAATCTACAATTCATGATGAAGACGAGATAGTGATTGCGGATCCGACACTTGGCGCACACAAATCAATAGCTATCATGTGTCGCAATCGACAAATATTGGACTCTCGGAATAAGAAGGTTGAAAAAAATATGGACAAAATCAAAGGCTTCTTCATTACACTTTCAAAATCTATCTTTTGTACTTCTTGGCCATCCGCAGCACTTCATGTGAATCTGGGAAAACGTCCTGCTTTTACTTGATCTACATCGTAAGAGCACGAGAGTAGTGATAGTTCAAATGATGGAGGAGGAGGATTTGGTGTTGTTAGAGAAAGTTCACATGCTAGGAAGGGTAAAGATACCAAGGAGTAAGCTTTTTATGTTTTTTATGTTGCTACTTTAATCTATATAAGACTTGCACAAAATGGCCTTGTTAGTATGATTTTTATTTTGGTTTGTATTATTAATTTTCTATGCTGCTACTATGGTATTGTATATGTGTCATGTATATGTTGTGCTTTATCTATTCTATCTTGCGTTGTCTTATTTTTTGTCATAACAAAGGGGGAGCAAATTCATAATTATCTAACGAATGTAAGAAATATATTGTCACATATTCAAGGGGAGTAAGTATAAAATATTTTATTATATGTCATTGATCATCATCTTTATTTATAGGTTGTCTTCAATCAAAAAAGTGGAGACTGTTGAGTAATAGTTTTGATTCATGACATGACGAACAACTAGTACGACGACAAAAAGAGAATATCAGCAAACAAGATCTCAAGCTAGTATATACAAGGTGAGTATTGAGTCTTGAGTCGTAAGTTAAAACTTGTTAAAATATCTCCTCCAAGAATGTGCAAATATATCAAATATCATTATATACATATATATATATTTGCACAAAATTGTGCATACTGCACAAAATGTGCCAGGTCAGTCGAATGACTGCGCAAATTTGTGCAATATGCATAATTGCACACACACATACACCCACACCCACATACACACAAACGTATACATATACACACACATGTTTGAACGTTCAGTTGATTTAGAATTTCAGTCGAGTGAATTTCTACAATGACATTTTTTTCTAAAAAGTCACCATTTTGTGAAGAGATACGACCTTTAATCGAAGGATTTAGACACTACTTTTCGTAGAATCGCTTCACCATAAGTTACAACTATAAAATCATCATATATATGTGATTAAACATCGAACAAATTCACCTTTCTCACTTATGATCTAATTTATCTATATACTTCTACGTAGTCTATTTTCTGCATTCCAAAAAGTTCCTTGAACAAACTTTCATAATATGTATTCAAGAAATTTCTTTCTTCCTTATCTTCACACACTTAAATCAAATATACATATACTCAAGGGAAGATTATAGGAAGGGTGTACTGTAAAGAGACAATCCCTGTTATCAAAGAACACAAACAGTCTACAAAGTTTTCCTTTTATTGTGTGAAGTCATTTTCTGCTTCTCAGGCGCATCAAGTCCTCTTTGGCTGCTGATGAGATATCATGTTCCAATGCTCAAGATTTTTAAAGACCTATTCCTTCGGGTTAAGAGAGAGTTATTTTTTAGTAAAATTCTGGAGGAGTCTGGGATTGGACTGGATGGTGCTCCAAACCAGTATAAAATTCCTAGTCTCGTTTATTTTTATTTACTGCATTTACATATTGCTTATCTATGATATCTTAGTAATTATCCCATTAAATATTTATTTGCATAACTATATTAATTATAGTATATTACACTTTCAAGACTTCCCAATATACACCTAGTTCCATTTTACGCTATCCTACTCTTGCTGTCTTTTCATTTCACCCCCAACCAAGTAGTATTCCTCATGTTGACTTGATTTTGTTTATAACCCATGTAGGAACTTTTATGTTGAAATAAATGTTTAATTTTATTAATTCCTTTTGGTATTCCTTTACATACTCATCAAGTTTTCTTCTTTTAACAAAGTAATTGATCATCTTCTCAAGTGTTCTACGATGGTTATTTGGTAACCATTTACCATATGGTGGTAGTAGGATTTCTTTTGATTCTTTCAAATCTAGGTGGTTTTTTATTCGATGGACACCAGTCCAATTTTCCTTTTGTCAAAAAGTATACATTTTCTATAGAAGTGGATAAGTTGAATTCTTTTTGCACTTTTGTTTTAGACTTTCCTTTGGAAACTTTAACTCTTAGCTTCATTGAATTCAATGGTAGTTCTTTTCTTTTTTCCATAATTATTTTTCTTTTAAGGTTCTTTTATGTTTCATCATTTCGTGCAGACCCTGTTTTAAGCACTCTCTTCTTTCCTGGCATTTCTCAGTTTTCGTGAAGAGAATACAGCTCCTTTATCATTTGATTTCCACCTTCGGGTGAAAGCACCATAGTTTCTTATTATTTCCTTTGCGAACTTTGTTCCTTTAGTTGGGTTGCAAATAGCATTCCTTATCATTGAAAATAAGTCATCTTCTTTTTCAAAAATTTGCATATTGGCGAAGATAGGTTGACCTAATTTGGAAGGGATTTATACTCCAATTACCTGGATCATAGGCTTCGATCTCATTTGGTCGAATTCATTTAAAGATTTCATTCTTAAGATCTATACCTCATAAAATTCTTTGCCCACATAAACTAGATCTTGTACCAATGTAATCAACAAACCCTTGCTCAGATCAATTTGTTCTATCACCTTTGCTGGATTGCTGTCTGGTCGGATGGTGTAAGGTTTCCTTAAGAAATTGATCTTGTGTTGTCATTAACACCCTTTATCACTTCTCTATTAATAACACAAAGGAGCTACAATCGTTTTCACTTTATAAGACTGACGGGGTGTCCGATACTCCTTCCTAAGCTTATGCTTAGTTTCTTCGAAATGTCCCTTCGAATTGTAGGGATCCGCTCCTACCATATAGTCACTACCTTTCGGTCTATAAGTAGTTTTCTTCGAAGGATAAGAAATTTTACATAGATACAGTTAGGTTCTTTAGAATTATAATCCATTTAAACTTGTATTAGAAGAAATTTTTAGGGATATTGATAGGTAATGGAGGTTCAAGCCCTCCTTCTAGCACCTAAATTTTTAGCCAAAATTATGGTTAATACCCAAAAAGGTGTATTCCATATAGAATCCTTTGCTAACAAAACAGTTAACTTGGGTTTTGCTATTGTTTGTATAGAATAGTTCCTATTGATAGATTTTGTTAATCTATAAGAGAGAAATCCTGTAAAAAAAAGAGGCAATGATCAGTTGTAGGCCAATTGTAGTTTGACCGACCATTTGGAAGGAGTCTTGATCTTTTATAACAAATTTATTATCATTTAGCTTTTATAGGTTTGTAGTAAACCTTTCTCTCAGGTCACTAAATCATTTCGTAATGCATTAGAACTCTTGAAATTCCCATTTGTTGATTACCATCTAGGTTACTATTACTTTAAGGGTCTCCATTGGGCATATAAAGGGTTTCTAAAATCTTTTGAAAGGGATTTGGAAATCTATCCAGTTTGGATCATCTAAGGAAACCATCGATGGGTCACAAGTTATCTGGTTTTAGATATTCTATTGTAAAAGTAAGTATAATCAACCTATTTGGATAATTAAGACCTTCTGAAGCTTCAAGAACGTACTTTTACCAAATGTTTCCCTTTTGGTGCTCTCGACGTAGAACATGTAAATTTATAAGATGATAATAATATAATAATTAACGAATTACTACTTAATTACCTCAATGAAGTAAGTAAATTTCTGTATTTATGAGTTCACGTATTACAAACTTTCCCACAAATTGATTTCAAAATTAGGTTTTACTACTAAGATTTTCACATAAAAAAAAGAAAATGAGAAATCCAATCCTAATTTTGGACTCCTAGGGTCATATTTATAGGCGCGAGTTGACCCTTCCTTCGTCATATGGGCTTTATTCCCACACTTCTTTGGAAGCGCATACGAAGACCTAGTGAAAGAGCCCTCCGTTATTCCCTAGAAATGTAACTATGGCACAACTATAGGGTTCTCAAAGTGACTCTTTTGAAACTACAAGATTGGGTTATCTGTGGGAGAAGTGAGCTTGTGAGAGCTCCCAAATTTTGATGTCATTTGAGGCTTTGTCTTTTTTTGGACAATGTAATGACTCGCCATTTTTACATCTCGAATCAGTAATTACACCGACTCGGAACGCTCAAAACGGCGAACCATTGTGATCTGATAGGGTTTAAACAGAATTTACACAGAGAATCACAACATATATGACAATAGTATATTTTACAAACATAATTTTATACATAAAAAACAGAGTTCTACAAATCATTACTATACAGTGGAAGAATTAAATATAATGTATACATGATTTTAAATAAAATCAAAGCTAACAGTTTCATCAAGCGCGCGCGTAAGCGTCTTGCGTCTTCACATTCCTCTCCAGTTTACGAGCTGAACTCTTTGAATCTGGAACACTTCGGACTTGACCCGAGCGTTCCATGCAAAATAAAAAACACTCGAGTCAGAATTAAACTTATTTCACATCTTCGATAAATACATAAATATAATTAGTTTAATCCTAACGATTTATTTAAATGGCTCAAGCATTGTACTCATGAACTGCCAAAAATTTATAACATGGACAAAAAGGCAGAGATGTGTGTTGAGTACTAAACGTGCTACAACATGTAAAACTTACGCAAGTTTTTTTTTGTGACTGGGCATAATGAGGCAGCCCCAAAAATACCAAAATAGATCAAATAGTTTTCTGTATGAATAAGAGGATAGGTGGCAGTGAAAATAGTGATACACGGTATAGTATAGTAACAACAAGTTCAAAAATGCAGTAATACACAAATAAACCGAAACTATATAACAAGTAAGTAGGTACGACATGCGCCAATGGAATAAGCCCAAAGACAAGAACTACAGCAATTACTGGTGAGAAAATGTAACATGCATTTCATTTAAACCAAGTGAAAAGAAATCAGCTAGTCTTTCCAAAGTATGTGCATGCATGGTCCAAAATCCATTTTGAACAATGTAGGTTAGCAGACCTTTCAACGCAATACAACGGCTACACAAGTTGACAGGAACCATGAATGTGGCATCCTAGAAAAGATGGATTTTGAAGCCACACTTAAGGTATGTAGTATGTGAGGTATACAATCCGAGCATATGTAAATGAGATGTGGCGAAATATAACCAAATAGCTAAATGCAGATAATGATTTCACCCCAGCCTTAAAATGACTAAACAAATTTGAAATGAACATGCTGGATAATTTATTAATCATTTGAGCATACTACCTATGACTGTCCAATACATAATGGAGCATAACTAAAGTAGCCGTGAGTAATTCCATGTGTGAGGTTTGATCCTGGAACTAATGAATAACAAGCACATGCAAGGAAAGTGCCACAACAACTATATGGCAATAATATCAAGACTCATGCTAAAACCACTGACCAAGATGTATCAGCCCGGCATGAATACACTGGTTTACCGGTTTGATCTAGACAGAGTGCCAGATTCTACGTGGCCTCAAATATAAGAAAGACATTACACAGGAAGCAGGTAAAGGTCAAGAGAGGCAAAAAGATGAAGGAAAATCACCAAACCTAAGTTCTACCAGTCGCGTGACAATGAACAACAAAGAGTACATGGAAATTGTTCGGGACAATTCAGGATTTCAGGGCACGGTTAGGACAAAGACAACAAGGTAATGCAAAGGAGAAAACATACATGGATGACAACGAAATGGCCAGCAAAAGGTGGCACCACTAAAACATATACAAACACAGCAGCAAGTGTTCAAAACTAAATCAAAGTGATGGGAAAAGCAACAACGCAACAACACACAACAAACAATTTATACAAAGTGAGAAGCAAAGTACAAGACCTTAAATAGGTTTAATCATAAGGATTACTTACATGCAACGGCGAAAGAAGGTGCATCGAGGTGCGAAGACGATCAGTTTTTGATGAAGGAAGACCTTGATGCAATGACCACTGGTGCAGACAACGGGATTGAGCTTCGATGATGGGTTTCATGTACTGATTTGGTTAGGCAAAATTTAGTTCACTCGAGGATGCTATAAACAGTTGGAGACTGGTGCACGACCAGTGATGGTGGTGTAGTATCAAACTGTTTTGGTTCGTAGGTTGAAGTAAGCCGCGGTGGACAGGAACCTGATGACTTTGCTTCGACGCTGACGTGGCGGCACAATGTAAGAGAGCGGCTGTTTGGTAATGGCACAACGCAACCGAGGTGCTGGAATTGGGTACCCACGGTTTTGCAGCAGCGGCTCTGGCGATGGCGTCGGCTGGTGGCGGAGGCCATTCTCGCGAATTAAGGAAGAGGCATTCGGCCATGATTTTGAGGATTTGAGAGGAAACCTATTTGGGGAAAAACTAAGTTTGATTTTAGGGAATAAAATTTTGGATGATAAAACAATAAAAATAAAAAGAATGGCAGAAACAAAAGAAAGTGGGACACATAGAGAAGGAAAAAGGATGGACATTAAGATGTAAATTTCTTTCTGCAAGGATGGACATGCGTTGGTCAGGATAAACAAGTGGTGAACCAACAAATAAACCATTATTTTCCTTAGTACACATACCATGTTATACCCTATATATACAAAAATTTGTTTTTTCAAGTATGTTATCATTTATTATACCAGTATGTATACAAACAAAATAGGGTATTCAAAAATATTTCAAATACAATTCTCAAATAATTTTAAAACCAAATAAAATTCTAAATTAAATATTTCAAGTTGAATTTCCAAATCATTTATATGCAATTGTTCACACACTAGTTCGATTAGTTTTAAATATTAATTACGTTTAATTTAAGAAACATTATCTAGATTCAAATGAAACTCCAAAATATACAAAATTATTCAAATAAATTCACAATCAATATATATATATATATATCAATTAGTTCAAAATATCACTACTATTTAGTTCAACAAAATATTTAGATCAAATATAAAAGAAAAAAAATATTTATACTTACAAAATTGATTTAAATCCAAAATAAAATATATTAGATTTTAGATTAAAGACAAATATAAATTTTCTAAGTACCAATTCAAATAAATTTCACATTTTTAAAACGTTAAAATTTCTGGTTCGTTACAATCTCCCTCCTTTACACTTCTCATCCACGAAAAGAAGAGACTATTAAATTCATAAAACAATACTTACTAATCTCAAGCTTATATTTAAAAAAAATTAAACAATAGGATTTTAAAACCTAGAAATTAAAGAATGGGATAATTTCTTTGACTCAAAATTCTGATTTATTTTCAAATTATCCGAAATATGGTAATTTTCTTTCCACATCAAATTATACTCGCTTCGGGATTTTTAAAACCAAAAATCATTTCTCAAATATTTCACGATAAATGACATAAAACATTTATGTCCTAAGTCGAGAGGTTTCTCCCAGTGACGAGGCCACGAGGCACGACCTACGCATGTATTGATATAACGCTAAGTATCTCCCGGTTAACATCCAGACTTGGATACCGAATACATAACACAAAGTATATATACCGGTTTTCATCCAGACATCGGACACCATGTATACTTTATTCACAAACACAATCTAAGTATCTCCCAGTTAACATCCAGACTTGGACACCGAATACAAAGAACGAAGTATATACCTTTCTTTAGTCACGGGTTACTTTAATCTCAATAACAAATCATTTCATTTCATGTAACGAAGTTATAAATCATTTCGAAATATTAATTTCCAAATCAACTATTACTTTGTTTTATAAACATTTCAAAATGTCAGGATTGATGTTGTCAAATTTCTATATTTATAAACCACTTTATAAACCATTTCAATTTTCAAGTCCTATCGAATTTCCATAAATAATTTTAAATCAGTTTGGAAATAGTCTTAAAATACGATTTCACACAAGGCAATATTTTCAGTAGATTCATACAATCATAAAATTTCCTTTCAAATTTCATTCCCAAAATCATTTATAAAATAGAATAGGATTTTATTCACTCACCATCATGTATATATCCTAATAATTTTTTTCCATTTTCATTTCATTTAAAGAGTTATTATCCTTTATTTTCTTAGTCGCTTAATGGATTCACATTCGTCGAATTCAAACCTTTTTACATTGAATTATTAACATCCATTTAAACTTAGATTCAATTTATTCTCGTTTGGATTGATCTCATTCATATCCATTTATTTTGGTTTCAATTCATACTTCATATTTCCATCGGAATGTTGAATTCATTAGTGAATCGCCTCGTTTACATTTCTTCAATTATCTTAATTTTACAATGCTCGTTCGCTACTAAATTTATTTATTAAATTTCCCAAACTTCATTTGTAATATTGAAACTCTTTTTATTAATATCTTAATTTGTTTATAACAAAACATAACTTTGAAATGGCAATTCTTATGTTGGAATTAATTTTTGAAAGAACAAAGTAGGGAAAATGGTATTTTGTTATATTTCAAAGCTATGGAGTCCTAAAACATTTAAACCCTCTTTCTTAATTTATTTGTTGAAGTAATACAAGTTTTAAATTTAGATTACCGATTTGTTATTTATGGTTTGAAAATACTTGATTAGTCAAAGTTTAACAAATTATTGTCGTTCTCGCAGATGTTAGACATATGCTGGCGAGGCGAATGACTAAAATCTCCATGTACTTAAATAGACTTGTTTCAACTTCCAGTGAAAATACTTTAAAACCTTTTTAGTAAAATAGATATGGAAAATACTTCACTTCCCCCATGGATCGCTGACACACGACGGTTACGCTACTATCCCAGTAGAATCGTTTGTTCCCGTGGGTATCACACCCTTCGAATTTCGCCATGGTTGTTTGCCAGAGATCATAGTTACATAGCGATTACGCCACTATCCTAGTGGAATCTCTTGTAAATGTAGGCATCGGGCCCCATAGAATTTCGCTATGGCATCTAGATCACAGTTACGCGGCGGTTGCGCCACTATCCCAGTGGAATCGTGTAACAACCCAAATTCCGACAGTTTTTTTTTTCAAAATTGCAATCTATCGAAACTCAAGTTGTTGTGCTCTGGTACCTTGTAGAAAAGACAAAGATATAAAATATGTCAGAGCTCAAAAAACGTCTCATAGCGGAATGGATAAAATATAACATAATCAAAGTATAGCCTTACCGTATTAATCATATTGCCTAACCAGTATCCAAAGCTATCATGTCTCTTCCACTAATCTAACCTGCGAGTATGTTATGAAGAAAGGGTCAGAACACAAGTTCTGGTGACTGGATTTAAATTATACACTTTGGATAATCCTACATATAGCGTTCAATCATATTCTCTTATTTATTAGGTTAGTTGGGTTAACAACACTCAAGGCTTGCATACACATCGTACCCATTTACTTCCTAGTGGATTAACCTAATATAGTATATATGCAGATACACCTAATATTAAGGTACACCCATGGTACCCCACTCGCACAGTCTCCACCGTAACACCATCAAAATATACGCAGCCCCTCATCCTATGCCGTAGTGACGTACGGATCTCTATATGACAATGTTACGTTTCGCATACATACATATATATATATATATCATTACTATGCTACGTAAGCATACAGACTGCCACCTTTGATCAAATCAGACTCCATACTAGAGTAATATCCTCAAGTCTACGATACACCACCTAGAGCCGACATGCATGTATCTAGACTTACAACATACGTATCGTAAATTGTAGCTCGATGCCATAACCACACGTCCTCTAATGTGCATCGAGCTCCATGGCAAGGTGATACAAGAAACATGGTACTCAGTCGGGAGCTTTTCCATATCTGTACAAGCCTATCTTTAAGAGCCTCTATATACTGATATTCCTAGGGTCTGTTTTCACTGTGGCTATGGCCCAACCTCGGCCTCTTCCTCAACTAGTAAAGACTATAAGAGCTAAATGACTGCCCCCAAAGAAAACAATCTAAACATCCATTTGGCGTCTTCCCTCAACCACCGTACCCCGATAGTGAAAGGTGAATGGTATATTGGTTTTAGCTCTAGACTTTTCGCATCCCGCTGGTCGCCGAAGACGGGTATTCGACGATCTATAATCCTTGTTGGTCGTGACCCTTCACCTCCCCATTGAGGCAAACATCGAATCACCCTAGTGTCACCGCGTCAAAGCAATCTGACTGCATAACTACTTTTGCAGTCAAGGCCCACCCACCTAGTAGTTACGCACAGACCCAACCCCTGCGAGCACAGCCTAAGCATCTGCCACATCACAAAGGCTACTAGGAGCACCTTACGTATCTCAGAAAGCCGCGTGCTTCTCCTTCAAGTCCTTCGGAGTCATCAGAACAATCAGATGAATGTGCGCTCCCCTCGTGCCTTATAACACCACGATGATCTACCTGTTGGGTTAGTCACCCTCAAACGTACGAACTAGTCCAAGCGGCTCCCTTTAATATGTTGTTAGACCCTATGTCTAAACATTTTTTTATGCGCTTGCCTTACCTCATCAGGTTTCCATTTAACTTGGTTATTCCCATTCACATTGAATTCTTAACCAAGTTATCAAGTTTCTCTTGGTTATTAATTCCAGTTATATAACTTAACCCATTAAGTTTATTAATAAGCCCACAACATGTTATTCTCTAGATTGTTGTCCAAGGTCTGTAATCCACAATCCCTTTTATATTCTTGTTTGATTTCACTGCTACAACAACTTGTTCTACTTATTATGTAATTAAGTATATCTCAATTCACATGTTTTCTAATTAACATGTCACTTACCATTTACGATTAACTATAACTTATGTCATAAGTTTTCCTCATTCTTTCTCGTTTATTCATAATTCCATTTTACATCATTACCAAAAATTATCCTTGATTACTTATTAACTTATTTCTCTTAACTAAGGCCCATTAATAAGTTTCTCTACCGATTTATTATAGCATATGTTATAATTTCCTCTTGTCCCTAGGACAAGTCCAAACATGTTATTCTTATCAGCTGGTTTCAGACTTCCAAGTTTACTTATTACTTAATTTATAATTAAGTACAACTTCATATATTTAATATAATTCCCCTTTTTCTGAACTAGTTTCCAATTTTCCCTATTTACTGATTACTTAATTTTTAAATTAAGTATCCCTTATCTCATTTCACCAGTTATCTCATTTCCTTATTAGTTTATTATAACCTAAGTTATAATCTTCACTTGCCCTAGGACAAGTCTACCTATTATACAACATTTTCATTAATGTTATTTATTTATAATAGGTTATTATCATTCCCTATCTAAACTATTTTCTTTTACTTTTGTATTCCAGTATTCTACATTCACTGTAATATATGTTCCTTATTTTAGTTAAGGAAATACTTCATGCACCTTATCAGTTTGACTTATGGAAGGAATCAGTGATTAATTTTCATAACGTATTCCCATCTAAATCCGTGGTGGCAAGTAATTTCTTTCCTTTTATTACTTTATCCACTGTGGCTTACTTGCAACCACATTCTTAGAAATAGGCCATTCTGGGAAATACATCACTTTTCCTTCATATCATACTAACTCAGTCCATTTCGTCACTTCCTTTCTTATTTTCTGAGTTAGACATTTAATTATCATCATTGCCATTTATTCATGTCTTGTTATATATATATATATATATATATATGTGTGTGTGTGTGTGTGTGTGTGTGTATTTATTTATTTATATATATGCACTAGACATCTCTCATTAAGTCTACACTTGTGGATGCTGGATTTACTGGGCGGGTTCGGGCAAACTTCTACACAAGTTGACTTAACCTCGTGTCTTAGTACCATTGAATGTTTTAATTATGCACTTAGAACCCTCACATTAGATTTACCACTTGTGAATGCCAGTATGCCAGGCGGTTCCGGGCAGACTTTTATCACAAGTGCAATCTAACCTCGTATCAAAGAGCGTTACAGTGTCACATTACTGTAAATCTAGGCATGTTCGTTCTTTAACAAATATTCTTATTTCGTGTAAATTTTAGGCATATTATCCTTTTCACTGTAGTCTAGTTTACAGTAACCTAATTTAAATGTCGTCCGATTATGCCTATATTTTGTCGCATGTCCTTTTTAACATATATTTAATTCTATTTTGACATGTAAACATTCAATCGGGTAATTATTCAAATCCAACAGGCTAAACATGTCGTTTACTCAATAATATGCCACAAGTGAATCATATAATTATAACAACAGTAGTCATTGCCCATATTCTAACAAGTGTATTCAACATGTAATCATTCCACACTTTAACTGATTCAACGTATGAATTATTAATATTAACATCTCAACTTGTTATAACAATAATTCTCAATTAATCTGACAATTTCATAATTAATAAAAAGGGGAACGATAACCGATAATGTATTATTATCTAAAGGCTATAGCTTAAACCCAATCCCCTCGTAAGCTTTCCAAATCCTGGATCTGGTCCAGGTCTATCATTCCATGGTTTTCCCCCTAATTTGATTCAGAACCTAACAAACATGGATTCATAAAATTTTTTACTAAAAGAAAGAAAGAAAAAGAAAAAAGAGAATTGAAATAGACTAGATCTAGAAAATTACCTCACTTCGACAACAGATCTGAAGACCTATTTACAAACACACGTTCCTTTCCTTCAGATTTGGATTCAGAATTTTTCCTAAACTAAAAATCTTAATTTTCTGAATAGATTTGACGAAAGGGGAAGGAATGGCGGAGCTTCAGCGTAGCCTCAGAAATATGAGATTTAGGGCTAGCTCTAGGGTCTTATTTATAGGTGTATCAGAGAAACCAGGACCCTCAGATCTAAATCAAAAACATCAGAACCATCCACGTCAAACAGAAAGTTCTAGATTCGCAGGTGGGACGACCCCTGGGTCAACCACCTTGTTGGTGGGTCGACCCCCGACGGTTTAATTTCCCTCCATATTTTCCCGCTCATGAATTTTGATTTTTGAACTAATTTTCAATTTTTTTGGATATATTTATTTAATATATATATACATATATAAGCTCCTTATATGTAAACAAACTTATAATGCTCATAACTTCTTCATACATTGTCCGTTTTACGCAAACCAGGTGTCTATCTTGACCATAATTTCGAGATGGATGCAAGGCATAGTCCGATTTACTTAATTCTGAATATTCAATTAAGTTAATATTATTTTATTATCTTAAAAATGCGGGGTGTTACATTCTCCCAACCTTAGGAAATTTTATCCCCAAAATATGATAAGGGTAGAATTCAACTAACCCTCGCATAATATACATCCATCATGTGTGCATCCAATTTTTGCAAACTTCGTGCACTTGTGCAAAGTGAAATACAGCATAATAATATTTGTATGCCTAAGAGGTACCTCCTATGTGTATGCAATTTTTTTTCAAAAATCCTTTTAAAATATGATGCTCACATTCTAAATATATTGGTAGTTCTACATGAATACAATATTTTGAAAATCAAAATACTTTTTCATCCAAACTTTCCTACCCTCTTATTGAATAAGAGCATAGTTCATCCAATTGTTTCATCCGTAATTCTACCAACCAACTTTATATTTCAAATTTCATAAAAATCTATTTTTCTAAATTCGATTTCTTATATTACAAAAAGGTAGAAAACAAAAAATTTCACGTCTTCCATTTTTCTTTTATATACCTTTTTCAAACCGTACTTGGATTTTATGAAACTATTTATAAAGATTCTCTTATTTTCCTATCTGAGCACAACCCACATAAGAAAATTTTCTTTTGTTACTGATTTTCTTTTCATCTTATCTTTCAAATTTTTACCCTTATCCATCTTTTCTCACAATTTTCCATTTTTGTTGCTTTACTGAATTTTCTGTTTCCTTTTCAATTGTAACATTTCTTTTTCCTTAGCTTATCTGATCTTAGTTTAAATTTAAATAAGCCTTATAGTCTTTCAACTAAAACAGGAGAACATACACTCTACGCAGCTACTATTAAGGGCCAAGAATCTCGAGGCTATATCCCCCTCAGATAGAAAAGTCCAAACTATGGGATCACGACAGGTTTAGGTGTTACCCAAACTACCCAACAAGAACAAAATAATGGAACGATCCCAACAGAAATGTAATAACGGGTTTTACTCCTAACAGAGAATTAGCAACAGTATCTAAACACTTACTTGCCCTTTCTACTATACTGTGGTCGTCACTAGTCCTAGCTTTGTACCGACAATGATTTTAAGCAACATCCTAGGATTTTGAATGCTTACGCATTCTACGGGAACTTACCATTTTTCCAAGATAATTTTCGCTATTTACTTTATAGCCCCAAATTTTTCCCGTCTTCCCTAGGCTCTAATCCTTTCCTACTCCCTCCTTTTAAAACATTGTTTGGCCTTTTCATTTAAACTTTCTTTGAAAATTTTACAAGTGTCAAAACTTTATTTTTCTCATGAAAACTTTCTCTTGCCAAACCCTAAAAACATGCCATCTTAAAAAAAAATGTGAATCAGAGTAGATAAAGACAACTATTTCTCAATCGGGTTTACGGTTCATCCTTGCCTATAAGGTCAATTCAGTCTCTTACTACAAGGTGCAACCATCTACTCTATTCTTAGTTTCTACAACTTATTTTGTCCACCCAACAAAATTATCTTATTAAAATAATTTATCAAAAAGGGTTGTCATAAGAATAGAGATTTCAAAACTTTCTTTATTAAAAATTCTTGTATGAAATATACCAAGAAAACTAGCAAGCTATACATGCTCCATAATATGTACCTCTTAGATAATTTTACTTTAGACAAAGTTTTCGCAAGAAATCACTATTTACAGAATATATCCTATTTTACTTCAAAACTCAATATGTATACTTTACATATTTAAAACTGTAACTTTTAAGATTAAAACTTGAAAACACCATAAACCATTTTCCCAAAGCTTATATAATTTCAAGTTCTTAAAAGTTAACAATGGGGTTAGACTCAAAGCGGGTTTCCAATTTTTCTAGGCTTTCTTAGACACTCCCCAAAGTCAATTCTCTCAACGATATATATTCCTAATCCATCTTTCTCTTTTTAACCTTTTCCAATTCATAAGGTTTTCAAGCCCACTAACCTAAAATACTAATCATATGGGATTCACCTTCCTTCCATACAAAGTACATTGTCACTCTCTACCCAAATTACCTAAGGGTCTCAGATTTCCATATTCATTCCTTTAGTGTACAAGATAAACATCCCATTTCTAGCCAGGTTATACTCTTTCTATCTAGTGGGTTCCTCTATGGATCTAGGTATACATACAATATATTTATATTTTAAAAAAATACAAATACGTTCACTCACCGTTTATATAGGAATCCTAAACCTAAGCTCTGATACCAGATGTAACAACCCGAATTTTGACAAACTGATTTTTTTCTTCAAAATTTCAATCTATCGAAACTCAAGTTGTTGTGCTCTGGTATCCTTCATAAAAGACAGAGACATAAAATATGTTAGAGCTCAGAAAACATCTCATAGTGGAATTGAAAAAATATAACATAATCAAAGTATAGTCTTACTGTATTAATAATACTGCCTAACCAGTATCCAAAGCTATCATGTCTCTGCCACAAATCTAACATGCGAGTATGTTATGAGGAGGGGGTCAGAACACAAGTTCTGGTGACTGGATTTAAATTATACACTTTGGATAATCCTACATATATTGTTCAATCATATTATCTTATTTATTAGGTAACTTTGGTTAACAACACTCAAGGCTTACATACACGTCGTACCTATTTACTTCCAAGTAGATTAACTTAGTATAGTATATATGTACCTACCCCCAATATTAAAGTACACCCTATGGTACTCCACTCGCACGGTCTCCAATGTAACACCATTGAAATATACGCAGTCCCTCATCCTACACCGTAATGACGTACGGATCTCTATATAACAACAAGTGAGTGGCCCGTGCTACGCATACGGGCAGATGTGGAAATTTGTAGTTTGTTGTCCATGTTATGTTTATTACATCCCGTTCTTCCATTAATAATGGTTACTTCAATTGCTTTTATGGTTATATTTAAGATAAATGTGCATGGTGTATGGTAGGGATTTTCATTTCTTATGTAGTCAGTGCTAGCTAGGGAGTTTGTATGCGGTAACATAAAATTTTGGAAAGACATTCGCTTTTTAAACCAAGTATATAATTGGAAATAATGGAAAAAGGATTGGTTAGATGATATTCAGTAAAAACTGAATCTTTTTATAACCACTAGATGAAAATTTTCTACATCGCTTTATAGCTTTATCATCAAATAATATGAATACTATTTATGCTTGATGTGTGAAAATAACCATGAATGTTTTGGTGGATAAAAATAAAAGCATGACCTGAACTACTTAACGAAATTTAATAGATCGCATATTTTGATATACTGAATAAGAACATGACTTGTGCTTCTTCTGTAGGCTTGATACATATTTTGATATACTAAACAGCCAAGTTCATCAAACTTGCAAGGTGGTCTTCAATACAGCTATTGTACTTTATGCAATCGCCTCAAATCATCTCTCTTTAAAAGATTGCAATCATGTAACAGTTGGCCAACATAAGAAAATAATCGTTTTAAGGTTTTTTTAAATTTGGCACACTTAATGCATGGTAAAAATGATGACATATTACACAAAAGTAATATAGGATGCCAAGTAAATTTCAGTATTTGCTCATATGGACTAATGATTCACATATTAGGTTACCTACTGGTAATATCATCAACCTTAGGCATATGTAGTCTCCAGATCAGGTTATTGCCAACAACCCATTTTTATTTAAATACAGGTATGTAACTAAGCATTTTGGTCAAAACTAAAAACGATTCCTACTGTTTGGCCATTGCACGACTCTGTAATATTCATGCCTATGACAAGTTGTTTAATCATTATATTTGACTTTAATTTTTAGTTGATAGAAGCCATGTTAAAAATCATAATCACAATTAACAACTGCATATGAAATACCAAAATATAATAGCATCTGGGATATATGAAGAAAACAAAATGTCATTATGTGATTTTCAGCAACAGAAACAATCGAAAGCATTTAGACAGAAAGAGTGCACTGCACTTTGTCTTTGCAACTCAACCAAAGTAACAAATTAATGTAAAAGGGTATTTTTTTAATTTAAATTAGAAATTAAATGGTGCAACAAAAACTTTTTCTTTTATAGAAGACCAATTCATCGCCCTCTAACCGATATTAATACAATTATGTTCCACAATCAACGGAGGACAAAAATAATCCACATGCAATAGTTTTATTTTCCAATTGTCACGTGAGAATAGAGTGGGCAGAAAAAAAATGCAAGAAACCCAATCAGAAAGAGCATTTATATATGTCTTGGGTCTGACTGCTGAAATATGACATCAGGAATCAAATCTGATATGTTGTAAGGCCCACCCACCACTACCCCAGTAAAAATATTTGGGTCCTAAGCAGATGTCAAATAGGAATTGTTCCCTCTTTGCACCCTATATGAGATGGATGGGCATGATTCATGAACAGAAGGTAAACAACTTCCTCTATGATGGACGCGGCGCGGGTACTGTTACCCATTCCTGACCATGTAAGACGTCCAAAGCGGATTGTTATAAGCCCAAAAGCAAATACAATGGAAAGGTTTACAATATATAAGAAAATAAAATGTAACAACATATTAGCAAATATGCTCAACAAAGATTTACATCGTGTTATGACAATTATTATATGACAATACACCCAAAAGCGTACAGTTAATAGTAAACCTGAAAAGGCTTAAAGGAAGTAACTTTTGTAAGCAGTTACTATAATTTACTTAACAATTTCCATTCTTAAATAGTTTAACATCGTTCATTGCAAACATTATTACCATATTCTCAAGTGAATCAACTACGTAGGCATGGAGCATCATCTATAGATGAAAAAACATATTGAAAAGGTTCTAATTTTTTTTCATTTTTAGAAGATTTTTCATTGCTTAAAAGGGGAGACGACCCGAAATCCCGTTCAGACGGAGACAAGGGTTATCTTTGGAATATAACACAGAAACAGATAAAAGCAGAACAGAATTAAATAAATACACCAGATAATGAACAATAGAATATACTGGATAAAATAATCATCAGAGTTACACAGTATACAGGATCTTACTTAGTACAAATACAGTTCAGCTATACATAAATGTCTACAGCGGAAAACAAACAAAATATGTACAATAGGAGCTGAACAGCATAAAAGGAGATAAATGATAGAATCCATCTTCAGCTCCAGCTATCCAGAAAGAACCAGCTAAACCTGAATACAAGGCTGCCCGTGTAGAAAAAGGGGCACCCGAGTTTGAGAGTGAAACAAACTACGAGTCAGTCATGGGACTGGTATGAGAAATCTATTCAACACATATATAATTTGGCCAATCACAGGACCACGCCACTTTCGTGTAGCGGGTTTACTCCATTGGATTGCCAGTGCTTTAAAACAAATCTTTCTTTCAAACATCGCTATGATTTTTATACAAATGAAGCCGTTATAAGACTCAGTTCCCATCACACAATGCAACGCAAACCGGAGGATAGAGTTTTTACCTTATAACGGTCAAAATATGCTTGATACGAATAAAACAAAGGCATTTGATATTATTGCTAGTGTCTATATGTTTTGAAAACAATTTCAAATCATATCTATCAATCATAGACGACATGAGCGTCCCATGCCACTATGTCGCCAAATGTATATATACAATCGAAACCGCACAGTCACGTATTTGGAAATTGGATTTCCGTCATGAACCAAGGCAAAAGATAGTCCTTACCGAATTCGAGACGCTCTAGCCCGCCCCTCAGGCAAGTACTCAGTCAAGCCTTTGGATCGTCAGGGCCGGTCCACCGATGTGGATTAAAATTCCTGAACACTGCGTTTCCCCACCCTTTGGGGTGTAAATGAGCCAACGAATGGCTCCATCGGACCCGGATCGTCCGATCTAACCGAGGCGCCTCGCAACAGCAACAACCACATAGGTCAAAAGTATAAAAATGTCAAGGCTGGTAGGTCATTGACACCACCCTAGCTAAAAAGAAACGCATGCCCTCCCTGAGGTCCTTCTCCCGTTTCTGGTCCATACCGGGGTGTGAGGCTCGCGAATTTACGTTATACACAAAGCTACGCCACACAGGCGGTGCTTTGATCATCACCACAAGACTTTGCTTTTCAACAGAAGCCCTGATCACTGCATCTTAGAATGCCACACAGGCAATTCATGCCATGCAACTGATGTCCATCGATATACAACCTCTGAGCTCGTGCATTTCAGAGAAGGGCGTTAAGCAAGAGAATAAATTCTCCGTCGCCAAACAGATGTATATTTAATAGAGATCAATCCACACAGAATAAAATCCAATGTCAGACACACAGTCCATTTACAAGTCCGTTCTGGGTCTTAACGAAACCGGAGGCACTAAATGCCTCGCAAACCCATCGATCACCACGTACGTCTGGACGATCACCACTCATTATCCATATTTCGGGATGCCTCCCAATCAGGACCTCGGTTACCATCCAAACGAGGTGAAGATCTCCGGTCTTCGACCACCGTCTTCATCTTCGACTTTCAATCGTCGGTCGATTATTTGAAATGAGAATTAACTTGGCCTTTTCAAATAATTCACGTATATTTAGAATTTCAAATCAATTTATTCCAATGGTTAAATCATTTGACAACACCAAATTTGTTCTTTAATGTAATTTTCACACCAAACACATTCAACCATCAAATACTACATAAATCGAGAAAATTCAGTTTATTTCCATTCCATATCGTTTATGATATTTTATAATGATTTATCGCTATTTTTATTTATTTTAAAATAGCCCATATATTCAAAACGACGCTTCGGGCCATAACGCGGCCGTGGCACTGTTTTTCTTCAGATTTGATTTACACATATCTGAAAATCTAACCGTTGGATCTTCACAAAATTTACATCATTAGAAAGGTCTTTTCAAAACGAATCCAACGGTTCCAGTTTCGGGAAAATCCGACGGTCGAATCTCCCGGTACAATCGTTTGAAGTTTCGATTTCAAAATACGAACTGCAGCGTCGTTATTCGATTAAATATAATTATATTTATATATATATATATATATATATATATATATATATATATACAAATATAATCGTTTCTGGCGCTGTTTTTCTTCAGATTTGAATTAAACATTCCAGACAATCCAACCGTTTGATTTTTACAAGGTTGGTGCCGTTGGAAAGATATTTCCAAGGCGAACCCGACGGTTGAGGTTTCGGGAAAATCCAATGGTCGGATTTCCCGCACTAGTTGTTTGAAATCACGGTTTCAAAATACGAACTGCACGGCCTCGTTTTGTTTTAATTTTATTTATATTTATATATTTATATAAATATAGTTCCTTCAAAAATTCCTATATCGTTTTCATTTCAAATATTTCACTAACGCCTTAAGATTTTGGAAAATTTCGCCATAACCTCCCCTGCACCGGGAGCATCGGGAAATCGCAAATAGCTTTCCCGGTCCTTCTAATCTCAAAAAGAAGAAGAAAAAGCCAAGCGGCTAGCCAACAGGCTCATAAAATCATCACCCAAACAAAACAGTAAATGTGTACCTATTTGTCGGGCACAAAATTTTATTCCTCTTCTCTAGCCCCTTTGCTATAACCTGTTCAATGAATATGCATGTACATATATATAGTTCTTATCATTTATCATTTTCTATTCAACTTCATATTTGATTTCTATTTGGTTTAAAAACACCATTCATTCTAATGTTACATACATAGGTACAAATCATATCATTAGCTAATTAATGAATATTTCAACTCATATATATTTATTTGACCAAGTGGCTATTTTTAACACTTCACATTTCAACGATTCATGCATATAATAAAAATGTGATTTTTATTGTAAAACAACTCATTTCAAAACACTATTATTTTATATATTTCATATTGGTGATAAAAATAGGATTTTTCTTATAAAACAATTTCTTTCAAAACGAGATTATTTTACACAGTTCATATAGTCGATAAAAGGTGATTTTTATTATCAAACAATTTATTTCAAAATATGAATACCATTCAACACATGAATTTCAAATCAACGAATGAATATCGATTCAACACATGAAGGTTTTCTATTCAATGAATAAATATAGTTTAAGCAAATGAAAATAATTCAAACACACGAATATTATTCAAAATTTCGGCAGCATAACGGCAGGGTAGTTAAAACCGGGACCGTCCCTAGTACGGCTCCTCGCTCTACCTTAAAACCTCGCGGTTTTTGACAATGGGGATCATGCATCTAGTTCGCACGCAGGCGGCATGTATATATTTATTTCATTTCCACAAACTAATCCTATGTGGTTTCAACCAAATATTTCTCATCCACAAATGGGTATTTTTCAACCACAATCAATCAATATCAACCACAAACAATCCCAAACAATCATTCGCTATCAATCAATTTTCACAACAATTTCAACCAATAAATATCGTCCATGGTTTGTGGACGAGGGGCGTATATATATATATATATATATATATATATATATATATATTTATATATAGCAATTCACTTTTATTTCAACACATATATAATTTTTACAACGCATATATAACTTATACGTCGAACGTACAACTTATACAACGCTTATACAAGAGATGTACAATGCTTATATAACTCATACATCGACTATATAATTTATACATCGTCGTTTTCCACATTGTTTATAAATTAGAAATCTCACCGAATAGCTAAACCAAACGTCTCGACTCTTCATATGTAGGAAATCTTCGTCGTTTCTTCTTCTATCACTTTCGTCATTCGTATTCACTACATATATAAAAATCACATTTTTACTTCGCTATTCAATATATAAAAATTGAATTTTTACTTCGCTATTCAATATATAAAAATTGAATTTTTACTTCGCTATTCAATATATAAAATTCGAATTTTTACTTCGCTGTTCAATATATAAAAATCATATTTTTATCTCGCTATTCAATATATAAAAATCGAATTTTTACTTCGCTGTTCAATATATAAAGATCATATTTTTATCTTCATAAAAATTATATTTTTAACATGATGCTTATATATAAAAGATCATATTTTTATCTCGTTCTTTTCATATTCTAAAAATCCTAACTTCTCTATTTTAAAAATATAATATTTTCTCCCTTCAAAATATAATCTTTATATATTATAAACCCTATTTTTCATACATAGAAAAAATTTGATCTTTAAACCACTACATAAATATGATTTCAGTTTTTAAACAATGAAAAATTCAATTTTTAAACAATGTAAAAATTCAATTTTTAAACAATGTAAAAAAATCAGTTGTTAAACACTGTCAAATTCAGTTTTAAAATAACTAAAATTCGGTTTTAAAATTAGAACAAGAAGAACTCACGTCGATTAAAGGGAGGGGGCGGTTTTCAACAGTCGTCGAAGGGTGGTGCTGCGTCGGGTGGTGCGCGATGAGGTGCAGGCGGAGGTGGGGGTCTTCTATTGGTCGGAGGCGGTGGTGGGCACGGTTTAGGCGGGGTAGGTGTTGCGGTCTTCTGCTCTAGGGTTTGGGGCGGCGTTCAAATCAAGGGATAGAGGGAGAGAGGGGAAGCGAGCGGGAGTTCGAAGGTGGAGAGCGCCTGAGGTCGGCGGATGGAGGACTCCGGCGGTGGCTCGAGGCCCTGGGCGGCGGCGCGTTTCGTTTTCTTCTTCTTCTTTTTTTCTGAGGAAATGAACGCGGGGGAAGAAAGAAAACGAGGTGGGGTTATTGTAAAGTTTTTAATTAATTTATTTATTATATTTTTTTTCCACTTCAAATTGACTTTTCAAATTAACACTGATTCGAGCCCAACGACTGTCGTCCATAGCTAATTACACCCATTTCGAACCCGATGGGATATGTATCGCAAGCTGATTTGATCGTTTCGATCAGTTTTCGTTGAATTTACATTTAAATCACTATATTGAATTTTAAACGTACATTTCAAATTACCGGGGTCACATACTAACTCTAAAAATTCTCGAAAAATATTTTCTAGCTTCGTATTGACTATACGGTCCTAACAAAACTAGTTTCGTCGAATTCTGAGACCGTTTGAAAAATGGCCATTTCCCAGTCGATTAAAATCAACTGAAACTGGTCAAACGCGTTTTCCTGCGCCACGCTCACATATTGAATCGAAAAATTACAAAAATTGAAATCTAGCAATAATTTGACATCACGGATCCAACAAAAGTGGTTTCGTCGAAATCCGAGGTCGTTGGCAAAATGTCCATTTTTAAGGGCCTGAATTCCATAGCGACTATTCAGAATTTTCAACTGGACATATCTTTTGATTCCCGCTATCAAATTTCGATTTGTCAGATTCGTTGGAAAGGTATTCACTAACAGATTTAAATATTTTTGGTTTCACTAAAATTCGTTTTGTTTTGCACCCGGTATAGTCCGACAAAGTTTGAATTCGATTTTTGAAACTACAGCGCCCTTTCAGGCCTTGTTTATAATTATAATTAATTATATTCGTTTTCAATTGTCGATTCAAACTCAGTTTTCATCGCCATTATTTAAAATATTTATTTTAAATATTTAAAATCCATTATTTTTGCCAATTTAAAAAATTTAAATTGGTTCAGATTTTCTGGGTCGTTACAATCTCCCCCACTTAAAACTTTTCGTCCCCGAAAAGGAACAAAGTCGAAAGTGGTTTGATAAATCTACGATCACACAATACAACAACTAATCAAATTGTTTTAACCTTTCAAAAATATACTGATTAATCCCTATACTCTTTTAAAATCATTCAGACTATAGAATTAAAAGTGCACATCTATGGAATGAAAATAACGATAGAGTAGAGAATTGAATGGTAGTGCAAAGTAGGGTATATGTACCTTGCACCAGAGTCAATCAGAGATATCTACTCGGCATCTAGGATAAGCCTTCTGAATGCTCTCCTCAGTTTCCCAAGTACAATCTCGAGGATCTCCACTCCACTGCACTTTGACTAAGTGAACCTTCTTGTTCCTCAGCTCTTTGGTTTCTTTGCCTATTATCTTTAGCGGCTCTCTTCTCACAGCTAATTCTAGGGTTATTTCAATGTCATGTTGAGCTGCTTCTTCCACGATCAAGTCTGGATCATGAACGTGCTTTCGAAGTTGAGATATGTGAAATACATCATGAGTTTCAGGCAGCCAATCAGGCAGTTTGACCCTATAAGCGAGAGTTCCGATCCGTTCCAGAATAGGAAACAGACCTATGAATTTGGGCGCTAACTTTCCAGTTTTACCGAACCGGATAACTCCTCTCATCGGCGATACTTTCAAATATACATAGTCGCCAACTTCAAAGGATATATCTCTTCTTCTTCTATCGGCATAGCTCTTTTGTCGGCTTTGAGCGGCGAGTAATCGCTTCTTAATAAAATCGACTTTGTCGGCAGCTTCTCGAATCATATCAGGCCCTAACACAAGTCTATTTCCGGGTTCGACCCAACAAGCAGGAGATCGGCACGGTCTACCGTACAATGCTTCGAATGGCGACATTGTCAGACTCGCCTGGTAGCTGTTGTTATAAGAGAATTCAGCCAAATGCAGATGGTCTTCCCATGATCCACCGAAATCTAGAACACAAGCCCGCAATAGATCTTCTAAAATGCGATTCACCCTCTCAGTTTGACCGTCTGTCTGCGGATGATAAGCGGTGCTCAAGTTTAACTTCGTTCCCAGCTCGACTTGAAATGCTTCCCAGAATTTGCTAGTGAATATTGTATCTCTATCACTGACTATGCTAAGCGGCACTCCATGTAGTCTAACTATTTCCTTGAAGTATATCTGCGCCAGACTCTGGGCAGTTCTGTTTGATCTGACAGGTATGAAATGGGCGGTCTTCGTGAAGCGATCTACGATCACCCAAATACTGTCATTTCCTTTTCTGGTTCTGGGCAGACCATCAGTGAAATCCATGGAGATATGTTCCCACTTCCAGCCAGGAACTTCTAGCGGTTGTAATAATCCAGCCAATTTCTGTTGGTCGCTCTTGACTAACTGGCAAGCAGGGCACCGGCTAACATATATCGAGATGTCTATTTTTAACGACTTCCACCAGAATGTGCGTTTGATATGGTTATACATTTTATTCACACCTGGGTGGATACTGAGCTTAGATTTGTGACATTCATCAAGCACATCTCTTCTAAGTTTAGGAATCTCTGGAACGCAAATTCGCCCTTCTAACCTCAGAATCCCTTCGCTATCTAGCTGGAAATCCGAAGCGTTGCCCTCACGAATTCTCTGACTCATTCCTTTGATAAATTAGTCGTCTTCTTGGAGAGCCGATATCTTATCAATCAACGAAGTCGCAATGACGAAACTGGCGATCATCTCATTCTTTCGGCTTAACGCATCGGCCACGACATTGGCTTTCCCTGGAGTGTATAGAATTTCAAAATCATATGCTGCAAGGAACTCCAGCCAACGTTGCTGCCTCAGATTCAAGTCTTTCTGAGTGAATAGATACTTTAACGACTGGTGGTCTGTAAACAGTTCAAATCTCTCACCCAGAAGATAGTGTCTCTAGATTTTCAAAGCGAATACTATAGCCAATAACTCAAGATCATGAGTTACGTAGTTCTTCTCGTGCGGCTTCAGTTGACGGCTAGCATAAGCAATCACTTGGCCTCTTTGCATTAATACTGCGCCGAGGCCTTCTCTAGACGCATTAGTCCAGACTTTTAAATCCTGGTTGCCATCGATGATGGTTAACACTGGAGCAGTTGTTAATCTCAACTTTAGCTCTTCAAAAGCCTCCTCACTCTCTGGAGTCCATTTGAATTTAGAGTGCTTCTTTGTAAGCTTCGTTAAGTGACCAGATATCTTCGAAAAGTTTTTAACGAACTTCCGGTAATAGCTAGCCAATCCGAGAAAACTGCGGACTTTAGTGGGGGTACTGGGCTGTTTCCAATTCTGAATGGTTGTGATTTTACTTGGATCCACAGCGATTCCTTCTTTCGATACAACATGGCCCAGAAATTTCACTTCATCTTGCCAGAATATACATTTAGAAAACTTGGCTTTTAATACATTCCGTCTCAGAATCTCTAGAACCTGTTCCAGATGCTTTTCATGTTCGACCTTTGATTTAGAGAAGATTAGAATATCGTCAATAAAAACCAGAACAAATTTATTCAAAACTCCTCTGAATACTCTGTTCATCAGATCTACGAAGTAAGCTGGAGCGTTACATAAGCCGAACGGCATTACTAACCACTCATGGAATAAGTCGGGACCTCTGAATGCTGTCATTGGAACACACTCTTCGGCAATTCGAAGTTGATGGAAGCCTGTGGCTAGGTCCATTCTTGAGAATACTTGTGCTCCATTTAATCGATCCAACAAATCATCAATCCGCGGCAATGGATACTTGTTCTTTATTGTCTGCTTGTTCAGATCACGATAATCCACACATAACCGTAGAGTACCGTCAGATTTTGGTACAAATACCACTGCTGCACCCCAATCAGAGAAACTAGGCCTGATCAGACCCTTCCATACTAACTGTCGTGTTTGATCGTCTAATTCCTCCTTCTCTTTCAAGAACATTCTTCGAATAGCGTGAACTACCGGTCTTGCATTAGGAATCAAAGCAATTTTGAAATCTATTTCTCTCTGCGGAGGTAAGCGAACTACTTCCTCGAACACATCCGCATAGTTCTTGACGACAGGAATATCTTTCACTAAGTCGGGAATATTCTCTGTGACTTCAGGGACATTTTCTATTTGAGCTGGAGAAACATTCAAAGCTGCCCAGAAGTCTTTTCTATTAGAATTCTGACCTTCACAGGGAATGGTTATATAATCACCTGATTTAATCTTCGCCTTTACCACTCTATCGGTGCATTTAACTTCAGCTTCATATTTGGTCAACCAGTCTAACCCCAAGATAAGATCAAACTCTTTAAAATTCATGACGACTGCTATGGTAGGAAACCGATATCGAGAGAAAGAAACCGGCACTCCACAAACCCAACTAAGATCAATGGAACCCTCAACCGGATTCTGGACAGTCATTGGTTCCTTAAGCTTCTTCAAATTCAAATCCAGTTTTTTAGCTGCATCTTTGGCAATGAAGCTTCGTGACGCGCCGGTGTCAAACAGTACTTTGACTGGAATGTTTTTGACAGTTAGCGTGCCTTCTAAAACATCGGCCCTTTCTTGACTAGATGAGGGCTCGGAAGTCTCTGCCAATTCATTTATATGCACTGCTTCAGATTTCTTTGAGAGTTGGCACTCCCGTGCAATATGACCTGCCTGGCGGCACTTATGGCATCTCCTTTCCCCATGTGGGTTCTTTTGTTTCTTAGTGGGCTTAGATCCACTTTTCCTTCGTTTGTTCCAAGATTTGCAACTTATCGCCAAATGCCCTTTTCTATTGCAGCTTGAGCACGTGGCGGTCATTATTCGTTCGTTCCCAGATTCAGCCCTTTTTCTCTTGGCACTGGGCCTCTTATTGACCTCAGACCTCGTATTGGCTTCAGAATTATCAGTTTCTGATTCTGTTTTGACACTAGAACAGACTTCTTCTTCGTCGCGCAACATTCCTTTCTTATGGAGATCTTCATACTGATAAGCCATGTATATCATTTCAGAAAAAGGAAGCTTCACATTCCTCATTACACTATTCTGATACCTCCTTTGCAGGCCATGAATAAATCTCAGATTTTTCCTCTTTGGGTCTTGAATCAGATGAGGAGCAAAGTGAGCAAGTTCGTTGAATTTCTTATGATATTCTGGGATGGTCATATCACCTTGAATTAGATAAGAAAATTCATCACATAATCGCTCCGTTGCTTCGGGAGGAGTAAATCTTTCTAAGAAAATCACTTTGAATCTGTCCCAGGTGATATCACCTTCTGGATTATCTTTGATGATTGTCTCCCACCAGATTAAAGCTTCTTCTTTGAAAGCCCAAGATGCTACTAACCTTTTCTGGTCATCTCTCAGCTGGATACGCTCAAAAATTCTTTCGACAGAACTCATCCAAGCTTGAGTTTGAATTATAGATTCATTGCCCGAGAACTGTGCTCCGTTCAGATTTCGATATCTCTTTAATAGAGCCTCTAGATCGGGTTCTGTATTCCTTCTGTTTCTGGCACTCATTTTTCTAGTACTTCTGCAAATGGCAGATCAAGTGTCAGGTCACAGAAAAGAAAATTTTCAAACATAAAAACATATACTTCAAGTGTAAATGTGTCTATCGAGGTGTAATTTCATTCTGCTTTACTCATACTAGGATATCACTGATCCTATCTGTATAGAGTTACCCGTCCTAGAACACTACTGGTTCTATTTCCGACGAGTTCGTTCAAATGTTATATTCCAGAACTAAGCTTAACCAAAGCTCTGATACCACGTTGAGACGACCCGAAATCCCGTTCAGACGGAGACAAGGGTTATCTTTGGAATATAACACAGAAACAGATAAAAGCAGAACAGAATTAAATAAATACACCAGATAATGAACAATAGAATATACTGGATAAAATAATCATCAGAGTTACACAGTATACAGGATCTTACTTAGTACAAATACAGTTCAGCTATACATAAATGTCTACAGCGGAAAACAAACAAAATATGTACAATAGGTGCTGAACAGCATAAAAGGAGATAAATGATAGAATCCATCTTCAGCTCCAGCTATCCAGAAAGAACCAGCTAAACCTGAATACAAGGCTGCCCGTGTAGAAAAAGGGGCACCCGAGTTTGAGAGTGAAACAAACTACGAGTCAGTCATGGGACTGGTATGAGAAATCTATTCAACACATATATAATTTGGCCAATCACAGGAACACGCCACTTTCGTGGAACGGGTTTACTCCATTGGATTGCCAGTGCTTTAAAACAAATCTTTCTTTCAAACATCGCTATGCTTTTTATAAAAATGAAGCCGTTATAAGACTCAGTTCCCATCACACAATGCAACGCAAACCGGAGGATAGAGTTTTTACCTTATAACGGTCAAAATATGCTTGATACGAATAAAACAAAGGCATTTGATATTATTGCTAGTGTCTATATGTTTTGAAAACAATTTCAAATCATAACTATCAATCATAGACGACATGAGCGTCCCATGCCACTATGTCGCCAAATGTATATATACAATCGAAACCGCATAGTCACGTATTTGGAAATTGGATTTCCGTCATGAACCAAGGCAAAAGATAGTCCTTACCAAATTCGAGACGCTCTAGCCCGCCCCTCAGGCAAGTACTCAGTCAAGCCTTTGGATCGTCAGGGCCGGTCCACCGATGTGGATTAAAATTCCTGAACACTGCGTTTCCCCACCCTTTGGGGTGTAAATGAGCCAACAAATGGCTCCATCGGACCTGGATCGTCCGATCTAACCGAGGCGCCTCGCAACAGCAACAACCACATAGGTGAAAAGTATATAAATGTCAGGGCTGGTAGGTCACTGACACCACCCTAGCTAGAAAGAAACGCATGCCCTCCCTGAGGTCCTTCTCCCGTTTCTGGTCCATACCGGGGTGTGAGGCTCGCGAATTTACGTTATACACAAAGCTACGCCACACAGGCGGTGCTTTGATCATCACCACAAGACTTTGCTTTTCAACAGAAGCCCTGATCACTGCATCTTAGCATGCCACACAGGCAATTCATGCCATGCGACTGATGTCCATCGATATACAACCTCTGAGCTCGTGCGATTCAGAGAAGGGCGTTAAGCAAAAGAATAAATTCTCCGCCGCCAAACAGATGTATATTTAATAGAGATCAATCCACACAGAATAAAATCCAATGTCAGACACACAGTCCATTTACAAGTCCGTTCTGGGTCTGAACGAAACCGGAGGCACTAAATACCTCGCAAACCCATCGATCACCACGTATGTCTGGACGATCACCACTCATTATCCATATTTCGGGATGCCTCCCAATCAGGATCTCGGTTACTGTAACGACCCGCATTCTACGCATCATAGGATCGTAGAATATTTATTTCTTTCACATACGAAGTCGTATGGTCATGTAACTTTGGGGGACGACTACTGGGGTCATTTCCCATGTTCATGATTTTTCCCGATTTTTAAATTACCATTTTACCCCTAGTTGGCACTGTTTTGACCATAACTTTTGACTGGAAAGGAATTTTGACCTCAAACCCCTTCCATTGGCTCCGGATGATGGTTTCTCTTTCCGTAGAGTGGTCACATTAGCCAAACGGACTTACCGTTTGGGAGATATGGCTGAAACAAGTTTCAGATGGTGAAAAACAGCTTAATTGGGCTTAACCGGGTGATTAGCAGCTAGGCCCAAAGGGGAATTTCGGGATTAGGAGTTTATAAGGGCTGTTAGGGTTTGGAGAATACCTTTTTCTCATTTTTCAGCCGTCACTTTCCATCCCTCTTGACCTAGCCATGGCCTCCACTCTCTAAATCTCTCTAAAACACCCAAAATCACTCACTAATCAAGGATTAAGGCTTAGAGGCATCAAATCAAGGAGGATTAGCACAAGGACCAAGGTAGAGCTGCTATTATATATTGGAATTCGTGCAAATCAGAGGTTCACTTCAGATCTGAAAGTTTTATTGTGGCAAAGGTGAGTGATTTGCATAGTTTTTGCACTAATTACGGTAATTAAGGGTAATTAGTGAAAATTAGCGAATTTATACACTAATAAATTCTGGAAAAATATTTAGAAATTCGAAAATAATAATTTATGCTTCTGGTAGAAATTTGGTTTAATTTGATGAAGTTTTGTTAACCTTATGATTAGTTTTACTTAAACATGCTTAGGGGAAAATAAGGAGTTTTGGCCACTTTTGATCCATTTTGCTTCATTAGAATTGTTGTTTGGTGTTTCTGGTTGCTATTACATGTTGTTATGACTTTATGGAGTGTTTTGTGATTGATTGAGAAGTTAGATTGGTCAAAAACGCCGTCGAATGGCGTAAGATAGTCGCTGGGAAACAAGTGCAGGAAATATACCGGATCGGATCGCCCTATGTACCACGATCCGCCCCATCTTCCACGATCCGAACCGATGGCACGACTCGATCCGTCGATGCTTGAAGACCACGATCCGTTCCATGCTTGGGTGTCACGATCCGATGATGGCGATCCGACCATTCGCGAAGGAGGACTGCGAACCGAACCAAAGGGGGATGGTGACCACGAGTGCATCGCGACCCGACCCGATGCAGCAGGCGCGATCCGAATGAGCAGACGAATGGTGCGATCCAACCCGAGCTGACGTAACAGGCACGACCCGATCCGAGCGAAGGCAATGACCACGATCCGCGAGTCGAGCTGATGCGAGGGGGCGAGTCACGAGCCGAACCAGGAGGTTGCGAACTGAATGAAGACCGATCCGGATGAAGATGATGACCAAAACCCGAGATGCAAAGGTAGTCCAAATAGGAAGCTAGAGCTCAAGATCCAGATGGGAATCAACGAGTTCGCTTCATGATAGGGCTTTGCTGCGGGACGAGTGTTAAGGGGTTATCGATGTCTATAGCTTTGGACCACTATGGTAGGAGGTACGAAGGCGGATCCAGGGCCATTATGACATAGGTAGGACCAAGGGCTACAACCAATGAAGTGGGTCATTGAAATGTTTGGTCATGACTCCATATGTTTAGCTTGGTCATTGCAGGGTTTCTACAAGTCGGGATTCGTCGTTACCTCAGTTTGTCTAGTGTTCCAAAGTAGTAGATATCGTACGCTTTACGCACTGAGTGAGAGATGTGAGGATGGTTGCTATGGATGATTTGTTTGCTATCATTGTGACATGCACACCCCACCCCCGTACTCTTACACTATTCATTATGGCGCCTTGGAGTATTGTACGGTATGTGGTACTAACTCTTTGGTTGCAGGTCCAGGTTCAGGTATGGTTTAGTATACCTGTTATTATTCTGTTTAGATGCTTATCGCTCATACCAGGCTTTATGTCTGACCCAGAGTTTTATGTCTCCTCTTATTACTCTGGGTGCTCACACGAGCAGACTAGAGACAGGTTAGCTGGTGATGCACGGGTAGATGATCCGGAGACGAGCAGGAGGCTTCCACGTAATATATATAATATTCTCCCTGTGTTGTTGAAGATCACTGCTTGGGCATTGGTGGTGCATCTTCTACTTTAGCTTTCTTTTGTTTAGAGACAGTAAATTTGGAAAATTGTAATAAGCTGTATTTGGATTTCCGCTGCTCTGATGATGGATGTTGATTTTAGTTATCAGCTTATGCACTGTCTCACCTGTTTTATGTCAAGTATGTTATTATTATACTTTATCCCATGCGCTGTGAGACATTCTACAGGTTTCTTGATTGGTTCATTCCCTTCTTTCCTTTCTTTGGCGACCGTTCCGTGCTAGTCGGGACATGTGTACAGCGCACTTCCGGAGGAAATGTAGGCTGGTGCGGAGCGGGCTGTCACACTTGGTATCAGAGCTCTAGGTTGTGTAGTTAACCTAGGGAAGTTATCAGGGAGAGATAATATACGTATACGAGAGGGCGTATTTGTGATTATTTTAATTTTAAAAAGCTATATATATATACTATTAGTAGTATAAAGATGAAGTCGTACTGCACTAGCACCATTATGGAGTCGTTAATCGTTTCCTTTTTCAGATTGACGATGAGCCGATATGTTAGAGGTACCGGTAGAGGGGCCAATAGTGGGAATGCTGCTGACATGAGGACGATGTTTACTGACCTCATGAGAGAGATGCTTAGAGATGTACAGTGGGCAGCTCCCAATGGTGGGAATGGTGGTGGTCCAATAGTGCAGGCACCAAGAGTCGACTTCGCCAAGCTGAATAAGGATTATACTAGCCTTGGTGGGAAGCCGTTCCGCGGAACGGAGTCGGCCACGGATGTTCAGGATTGGGTGGATAGTTGCGAACGTATCTTCGAGGATTTGGGTATCGAGGATGCGATGAAGAGAAAGCTAGCGTCCCGTCAACTGCAAGGGCGGGCAATGAATTGGTGGAATGCTATAAAGGCAGCTACTCCCGAAGATCAGATTACTTGGGAGCAGTTTAAAGCTCGCTTTAGCGAGAAGTTCATTCCGGCTGCTCAGAAGTCAGTGTTGTTTAAGAAATTCTTGGAGCTCAAGCAGAATGGCAGAGCTGTCTCGGAGTATATTGCTGAATTTGACACTTTGTCAAAATATGGGTTATCTCTTATTGATACTGCCGAGAAAAAGAATGATAAATTCATAACTGGTTTGGATCAGTACTTGGGGGAAAAACTTATTAACCACATCGATGAGACGTTTGAATCGATTGTGGGGAAAGCGTTAAGATCAGAAAGTCTCTACCCTAGGTCGAAGACTGAGGTTGCATCTGCAGAAGAGCCAAAACCACAAGGAAGTGGTGGAGGCAAGGGTGGTTCCCAGAATAAGAGAAAGCAGAACCAAGCTAAGGATGGCCAGAAGAAAAAGAATAAGCAAGATGTGGAGTGCTTCAGCTGTGGTAAGAAGGGCCATTATGCTAGTAATTGTCAGGCCAAGCCAGCGGAGAGGAAGTGCTTCAACTGTGGCCAAATGGGACATCACAAGGACAAGTGTCCACAGCCCCCTAAAGAAAAGCAAATGGTGAAAGCATATGCCCTTAATGCTATTCCTTCTTCGTCGAATGCCCCAACATCGGCGGAGAAGGGAAAGAATGTCGTCATTCAAGGTATGCTTTCTGTTTATGATGTTCCTGTTAGAGTTTTGTTTGATACCGGAGCTTCCAGTTCTTTCATATCTAGTGACCTGGTAGATAGGTTAGGATTGGAACCCGAGATTGTCGATAGACCTTTAGTAGTGACGAACCCGATTGGTGGTTCGACTAGCCTTAGTATGATTTGTCGTAATGTGGTCTTATCGAGTCATGGATGCATGTTTGTTTGTGATTGCTTTGTTTTGGGCTTTACTGGGTTTTGCATTATTTTGGGAGTAGATTGGCTCCGAAGATATGGGGTGGTGGTAGACTGTGAGGGCTTTTTGGTGACAGCTAGAGCGGATGATGGGCGGAGGATAGTGTTTTGTGGTCTACCCAGTGAGGGGGTATTGGCTAGTTTTCTAAACTCCCTCGACATTCCGCATAGTGAGTTGTCAGGTTTGCCCGTGGTTGGCCAGTATCCGGATGTTTTCGAAGAAGTGACCGGACTTCCACCACACCGAGAGATTGAGTTTCGTATTGATTTGGTAAAGGATGCCAGGCCTGTAGTGATGCCACTTCGTCGTATGGCACCAAGGGAGCAGCGAGAGCTCGAGGTGCAAGTCAGCGATCTTTTGAAGAAGGGATTTATCAGAAGGAGTGTTTCTGAATGGGGAGCACCAGTTGTGTTTGCTACCAAGGCGGATGGTTCCCTTCGTTTGTGTGTAGACTACCACGAGTTGATAAAGTGACGAGGAAGAATAAGTATCCTCTACCACGGATAGATGATTTGTTCGATCAGTTGAGTGGCGCGAGGATATTTTCTCAGTTGGATCTCGCGACAGGTTTTCATCAGCTTAGAGTGGAAGCTGAGAGTATAGCTAAAACGGCATTTCGAACGCCGTCTGGATTTTATGAGTGGTTGGTTATGCCATTTGGGTTGACTAATGCGCCGGCATATTTTGTGGATCTTATGAATAGGGTATTCAGAGATCAGTTGAATAAGTTTGTCCTTGTGTTCGTTGATGATATTTTGGTCTATTCGAGGATAGAGGAAGAACACAAGGAACATTTAAGGGTAGCGATGGAGGTGTTGAGAAAACACCAATTGAAAGCAAAGTTTTCTAAGTGTCACTTCTGGAAGAGGGAAGTGAGGTTCTTGGGCCATGTTGTATCAGAGAATGGTATTGCCGTGGACCCGGCAAAGGTGGCTACGGTACAAGATTGGCCTACGCCCAAGAACGCAACAGATGTAAGAAGTTTCTTGGGATTAGGTGGATATTATCGTAAGTTTATCCAAGGTTTCTCCAAGATAGCAGCACCATTGACCCAGTTGACCAAGAAGAATCAAGCTTTTGTCTGGGATGAAAGGTGCGAGAATGCATTTAAAAGTCTAAAGGACAAGTTGACAAGCGCACCAGTGTTAGTCATTCCTAAGGGGGATGAAGAGATGACGATATACACGGATGCCTGTGGTACCGGACTGGGTGCTGTATTGATGCAAGGCGGTAGGGTTGTAGCTTACGCAAGTCGGCAATTGAAACCGCACGAGAGAAGATACCCTACCCATGATTTAGAATTGGCAGCGATCGTGTTCGCGTTAAAGATGTGGAGACACTATCTCTTGGGAGAAAGATTTGAGCTGTTTACAGATCATAAGTCGTTGAAGTATCTATTCTCCCAGAAGGATTTAAATCTCCGTCAGCAGAGATGGTTAGAGTTCTTAGCTTCCTATGATTTTGACATCGCATATACACCGGGAAAGGGTAATGCGGTGGCTGATGCATTGAGTAGAAGACATGCCAGCTTAGGGGCTATGTTCCTTGAATGGAAGCAACTGGAGTGTATCGCGGGGTTTGATTTCAGACCAAAGTGCGAATTGGATCCAGAAATGTTAGCAAGTTTGACGATCAGACCCACTTTGATTGAACGGATCGGCTCTAGTCAGAGGGACGATCCTAACCTATTGGAAATCATCTCCAAGTTAGAGATGGGTATCGATGAGGAGATGAACAAGTATGGGCTTGATCGAGATAGATGGCTTAGAAAGAATGGAAAGCTTGTTGTACCCAATGTCAATGGATTGAGGGATGAAGTGCTTAGAGGATGTCATCACTCAAAGCTGACTATACACCCCGGTGGTAACAAGATGTATCGAGATATGAAGCAGACTTACTACTGGGAAGGGATGAAAAGAGACGTTGGGGAGTTTATATTCAAGTGCATGAATTGCCAGCTAGTTAAAGCCGAGCAAAAGAAGCCTAGTGGGTTGTTACAGCCCTTAGAAATTCCCGAATGGAAATGGGAGCAAGTCTCAATGGATTTGATTGATGGTTTACCAAGGACTAGATCGGGATATGACAGCATTTGGGTAATTGTAGATCGACTGACTAAAAGTGCAAGGTTTATACCAGTCAAATCGACCAGAACGGCAGCTAAGTTAGCAGAATTGTATATGAAGTGGGTAGTGAGATTTCATGGAGTACCTAAAAGCATTGTGAGCGACCGAGACCCGTTTTTCACTAGTGGGTTTTGGAAGAGCTTACAAGAGGCTCTAGGGTCAGAGTTACATCTCAGTACCTCATATCATCCTCAGACCGACGGTCAGACGGAGAGGGTGAACCGTATTTTGGAAGACCTCTTGAGAGCATGTATATTGGATTTTGGTGGATCATGGGATGAACATTTGCATCTAGTAGAGTTTGCATATAATAATAGCTACCAATCCAGTATCGGTATGGCTCCGTTTGAGGCTTTGTACGGAAGACCGTGCAACTCACCATCATGTTGGATAGAGACTGGCGAGAAATTTATGCTTGGACCAGATGTGGTGAGGGAAACTTCAGATAAAATCAAGACCATTCAACAACGAATGAAGGCTGCCCAAGATAGGCAGAAGAGTTATGCTGATAAGAGGAGAAGAGACCTAAAATTCTCCGTTGGTGACTCGGTGTTTGTCAAGACTTCTTCGTTGAAGAGCGTAATACGATTCGGCAGGAGAGGCAAGTTGACACCAAGATTTGTTGGCCCATTCCCTGTTCTCGAACTAGTCGGGAATTTGGCATATAGACTCGACTTACCAGAGAAGATGGCAGGAGTTCACGACGTATTTCATGTTTCCCAACTAAGGAAGTTCGTTCACGACTCAGATATGACTATTTCACCTGATCAGTTAGAGGACTTCGAAGTAGAACCCGAGGCGGTTGGGAACCGTAAGCCGGCCCGTATTGTCGCGCACGATACGAAGCAACTTCGAAGGAAGGCGGTGAAGCTAGTCAAGGTACAGTGGAGCGAGGACGAGAATGATTGTACTTGGGAGACAGAGGAGGACGTTAGGAAGACACACCCAGAACTCTTTGCCTGGTAAGATTTTGACTTCGATTTAGCTTTCCGCATGCTAGGATAGGTTTGTTTTGCTTGTTTGGCATGTTTCATTGATGTATGTGGTTGTTAGGCATGCAGGATCCTTTGTATGTTTTGGGTTAAGGAATTTCGGGGGCGAAATTTCTTAAAGGGGGTAGAGTGTAACGACCCGCATTCTACGCATCATAGGATCGTAGAATATTTATTTCTTTCACATACGAAGTCGTATGGTCATGTAACTTTGGGGGACGACTATTGGGGTCATTTCCCATGTTCATGATTTTTCCCGATTTTTAAATGACCATTTTACCCCTAGTTGGCACTGTTTTGGCCATAACTTTTGACTGGAAAGGAATTTTGACCTGAAACCACTTCCATTGGCTCCGGATGATGGTTTCTCTTTCCGTAGAGTGGTCACATTAGCCAAACGGACTTACCGTTTGGGAGATATGGCTGAAACAAGTTTCAGATGGTGAAAAACAGCTTAATTGGGCTTAACCGGGTGATTAGCAGCTAGGCCCAAAGGGGAATTTCGGGATTAGGAGTTTATAAGGGCTGTTAGGGTTTGGAGAATACCTTTTTCTCATTTTTCAGCCGTCACTTTCCATCCCTCTAGACCTAGCCATGGCCTCCACTCTCTAAATCTCTCTAAAACACCCAAAATCACTCACTAATCAAGGATTAAGGCTTAGAGGCATCAAATCAAGGAGGATTAGCACAAGGACCGAGGTAGAGCTGCTATTATATATTGGAATTCGTGCAAATCAGAGGTTCACTTCAGATCTGAAAGTTTTATTGTGGCAAAGGTGAGTGATTTGCATAGTTTTTGCACTAATTACGGTAATTAAGGGTAATTAGTGAAAATTAGCGAATTTATACACTAATAAATTCTGGAAAAATATTTAGAAATTTGAAAATAATAATTTATGCTTCTGGTAGAAATTTGGTTTAATTTGATGAAGTTTTGTTAACCTTATGATTAGTTTTACTTAAACATGCTTAGAGGAAAATAAGGAGTTTTGGCCACTTTTGATCCATTTTGCTTCATTAGAATTGTTGTTTGGTGTTTGTGGTTGCTATTACATGTTGTTATGACTTTATGGAGTGTTTTGTGATTGATTGAGAAGTTAGATTGGTCAAAAACGCCGTCGAATGGCGTAAGATAGTCGCTGGGAAACAAGTGCAGGAAATATACCGGATCGGATCGCCCTATGTACCACGATCCGCCCCATCTTCCACGATCCGAACCGATGGCACGACTCGATCCGTCGATGCTTGAAGACCACGATCCGTTCCATGCTTGGGTGTCATGATCCGATGATGGCGATCCGACCATTCGCGAAGGAGGACTGCGAACCGAACCGAAGGGGGATGGTGACCACGAGTGCATCGCGACCCGACCCGATGCAGCAGGCGCGATCCGAATGAGCTGACGAATGGTGCGATCCGACCCGAGCTGACGTAACAGGCACGACCCGATCCGAGCGAAGGCAATGACCACGATCCGCGAGTCGAGCTGATGCGAGGGGGCGAGTCCCGAGCCGAACCAGGAGGTTGCGAACTGAATGAAGACCGATCCGGATGAAGATGATGACAAAAACCCGAGATGCAAAGTTAGTCCAAATAGGAAGCTAGAGCTCAAGATCCAGATGGGAATCAACGAGTTCGCTTCATGATAGGGCTTTGCTGCGGGATGAGTGTTAAGGGGTTATCGATGTCTATAGCTTTGGACCACTATGGTAGGAGGTACGAAGGCGGATCCAGGGCCATTATGACATAGGTAGGACCAAGGGCTACAACCAATGAAGCGGGTCATTGAAATGTTTGGTCATGACTCCATATGTTTAGCTTGGTCATAGCAGGGTTTCTACAAGTCGGGATTCGTCGTTACCTCAGTTTGTCTAGTGTTCCAAAGTAGTAGATATCGTACGCTTTACGCACTGAGTGAGAGATGTGAGGATGGTTGCTATGGATGATTTGTTTGCTATCATTGTGACATGCACACCCCACCCCCGTACTCTTACACTATTCATTATGGCGCCTTGGAGTATTGTACGGTATGTGGTACTAACTCTTTGGTTGCAGGTCCAGGTTCAGGTATGGTTTAGTATACCTGTTATTATTCTGTTTAGATGCTTATCGCTCATACCAGGCTTTATGTCTGACCCAGAGTTTTATGTCTCCTCTTATTACTCTGGGTGCTCACACGAGCAGACTAGAGACAGGTTAGCTGGTGATGCACGGGTAGATGATCCGGAGACGAGCAGGAGGCTTCCACGTAATATATATAATATTCTCCCTGTGTTGTTGAAGATCACTTCTTGGGCATTGGTGGTGCATCTTCTACTTTAGCTTTCTTTTGTTTAGAGACAGTAAATTTGGAAAATTGTAATAAGCTGTATTTGGATTTCCGCTGCTCTGATGATGGATGTTGATTTTAGTTATCAGCTTATGCACTGTCTCACCTGTTTTATGTCAAGTATGTTATTATTATACTTTATCCCATGTGCTGGGAGACATTCTACAGGTTCCTTGATTGGTTCATTCCCTTCTTTCCTTTCTTTGGCGACCGTTCCGTGCTAGTCGGGACATGTGTACAGCGCACTTCCGGAGGAAATGTAGGCTGGTGCGGAGCGGGCTGTCACAGTTACTGTTAGACCAAAAATTGGGCCTAACACCCAAATGCAGATCGCAGATCACAAAATGCAGGAAAGAGTAAATAAAGAGGAGACACACAGGGTTTTTATAGTGGTTCGGCTGTAGATGTAGCCTACGTCCACTTTATAATCTTATTGTTATACTGACAGATTACAAGAATCAGTTACATGTAGACACACAATCCATGTGTTAATTGAGATTAGATGAGGAGAATTTATGTGAAGAAGGGTGCAAAATCCTTGCACTTCAGCAATGGTGGAAGCCGTGAAGAAGAATGGCCAAAAAGATCCTCGAAAATGCCTTCAAATGGTGTATTTATAGCCGTTTCCTGAAGGTGGTTCATTGGACACATGGCACGCATCCCAAAAATCTCGAAATGTGGTGGAAAATGTCCAAATATCATCTTCAAATCGTCATGTGACATGTGTAATAAGATCCATGCAAGTTGGAGTGAAAATAGCCTTGAGAATATGTCAGAATAAGTTGCGCAGGAGCAGGTGCGGGGATCGGATCGTGGTGGGGTACGTGGCACACAATCCAGGGTAATAGGAGCAAGATGTGACATGAGAATAGGTCAAAACAGGGAGCGTATCTGCAGGTCGGAAGTTCAGATCGCGATCATGGGGTCGGATCGTGGTCATGGGTCGGATCGTGGTCATGGGTCGGATCGTGATATGGCTATCACGAGTCGAGTCTGGTCGTGAGCAGCATAGTGAAGCTGGGGTGAAGTGCTGGCGATCGGGTCGGATCGTGAGATGTACCACGGACGGTTCGTGGTCTGAGGAGGGCGATCCGATGAGGGGCGATCCGATGAGGGGCGATCCGAGGGTGCGTGATCCATACTTCGATCGTGTGCTGCTTCGTTGCTTTATCCAGGAAATTGCCAGTTTACACCAGTTTACGGAAACGGGCATAACTTTCAAACCGTAAGTCCGATTGAGCCAAACCAAAGCTCAAACTGAAGCTAACTCAGAGATCTACAAATGTTATAGAGCTTAGCTCCGTAATCGCTGTTTTCGGGCTCAAAAGAGGTCGTCTGATAGGAGTTTCGGGCCTGTTTATGTTGAGGATGTGATTTTGACCAAATCTCTCAATGCTTTCTGACGTTGTTTCCATCGCTCGAGCATGTTATCATTCAGGAATTCCATGTGTGACAGCTTTTGCCAAAAAATGTGTCAACACGTTTGCCCCCCAGAACATATCTTGCTGGTTGGAGGAAGATGTGTTCTGGATAATCTGAGAAATCCAAATTCAGAATGCGACGATCACGCCGGATCGTATTAAGGCCAGAAAACCGATGATCACACGGGATCGTATTAAGGCCAGAGAAATCCAAGAAGACCAGGAGTTTGTACCTACAAGAAGATAAAACAAACAATGCAAGAATATTTCCTAGATGGCCTTACCGGAGTAAACCATCCGAGGAGATGTTAGAAGGGTTCCAAGACGGCCTTACCGGAGTAAGACGACCAAGGAAAAACAACGAAGGTTCCAAGACGGCCTTACCGGAGTAAGACGACCAAGGAAATGCCATGAAAGTTCCAAGACGGCCTTATCGGAGTAAGACGACCAAGGAAATGCACATGAATGCTCCAAGATGGCCTTACCGGAGTAAGACGACCAAGGAAATGCCATGAAAGTTCCAAGACGGCCTTACCGGAGTAAGACGACCAAGGAAATGCACATGAATGCTCTAAGACGGCCTTACCGGAGTAAGACGACCAAGGAAAAGCACATGAAGATTTGTTTATACTGGACGGATCCAGTTAGGAGCCGGAGCTCATGTTCATACTGGACGGATCCAGTTGGGAGCCGAAGCTCAATGCTTATTGCTAATTCATGAAAACGCAGCGGTCGTTTCCCGAACACGACTGGAGACCACAAGTAGGTTCCGTGCGTGTGGGCTGATGTGACGGCTCTTATTACATGCAGGGAAAACAAAGGAGGGCGAGAAGTCGCCTAAAAACCTAAAAACATGAACTGTGAACCGGAGTTCAGCAAACTGAAGAGATCCGCTGAGTGGGATCAGCGAATGATAATCCCGCGATTGCTCGATCCAGGATCGTTCCCTCTCTGGGGAATAGGTGGTGGCAACGCAGGTGTAGGCGTTGTTGGTCGAGTGACGTATTCGGGTAGCTCTCCTCGTCTGACCCGATCCTCAATAAGATCTCGCAAATGTGTGCAGTCGTCAGTGTTGTGACCGTCTATGTCATGAAATATGCAGTGTCTGCCAGAATTGCGTTGTGCTAGCGTCGGCTCCCTCTTGGGAGGTCTCGGATAGGACGCAGCACCTCCTGTATCCATGTATATGTTGCTCAGAGTATCATTCAGTTCAGTGTATTTGTCGTATCTGGACCCTCTCCGGGGTGAAGCATTACGATCATTCGTAGCAGGGGTTTTTCCTTTACCCTTGTCATTGCCTTTTTCAGGATTGGGCGGTTCTCCATCTCCGAGCATGTTGACTTCGAGGGTTTTCTTCTCGGAAGTTGCGTCTTCTTCCCGCAGAAATCTATCTGCTTCAAGGTAGAATTCGCCGAGATTTCGTGGTGGATCTCGATACAATGATTTTTTGAACTCCGAGTTATCTAGAACGCCGGATACTGCTGCCATCAGTACCATCGATGGTTCAGGACGATCAACTGATGCTGCTGCAACGTTATATCTTTCCAGGAATGAACGCAGAGTTTCTCTGGGCCTCTGCTTGATTGTGGTGAGTGACATGACGTTCTAAGGTCGTGCGATGTGGACACGAAATTGTTCAATGAAGCGTGCGACCAACATGTTCCAACTGCTGATCGATTCTGTTTCCAGCTGCCGAATCCACATGGCGGCTATGTCAGTCAGAAAGAGGGGAAAACATTTAGCCATGACGTTTTCTGATGCCGATTGAACCTCCATATGTCGTTTGTAACGCATGAGATGCACGGTAGGATCTGTCCTGCCATTGTAGGGCTCCAGTTGTGGAAGTTTGAAATCTGGTGGATTGCGAGAATTTCTAATTTCCTGAGTGAACGGATTGTGATTGACGTCGTCCACGTCATTCTGATAGGTGCGGCCTCTCGAGAGGCGTTGAATGAGATCAGCGAGTCGATTGCCCTCAAAAAGCTGTTGTAAACTACCAAAATCAGAGCTGGTGCCCCCAGCGTTGAATGTAGGAGAAGATGGAAGTTGGTGAGCTATCGCCTGGGGATCGCGGTTCGCGGATCGTGGATCGAGGGGAGAGACCCGACCCGGTTCGAGAGGGACGGTTCGTGAGGTAGGTTCGTGAAGTCCAGCTCATGAGGCCGGATCGTGGAGTAGGGGGGCGATCTGACTGGGTCCAGGAGGTAGGTCACGAACTGGTTGTTGTTGAGCAGGCGGGAGCGAGTTGTTGGGATCGGTTCGTGAGCCTAGTAGTGTTCCACGATCCGGGTCGCGGTGCAGAGGTGTATCACGAGACGAGTTCTGCTGTTGAATGGGGGGGTTGCCCCCGAGTCCATCTGTGACGCGAGTCGTGGTGAGCCCGATCCGAGGGTCTCGTAAAGAGGGCGATCCGACCCGATTCTGGTCAATTGCTGGAGCAACTTCTGCATTGTTTCCAGCGACCTGAATGTTGCCCGGCCTTCCATCCATCCGAGCGAAGAATTGGTTGATCATTTCCTGTTGTTTCTGGAGGAGATCATCCTGCCTTGCCATCTGGGTCCTCAATTCAGCGAGAACTCCATACATCTCGTCTCTAGTCAGGTATGCTGATGGGTCTTCATGAGAGGAAGCTTCCTGGCTTGTCTCGTTCCTTGTGCCTTCAGCGTCATTGGCATGAGAAGAAGTTCCAGTCTTCTTCCTTTTGTTCGCCATTGAGTTTCCTTTCAAGCTAGAAGTTGAAGTTTTTGTGTGCCCCCCTTCCTGGCGCGCCAAAATGTTAGACCAAAAATTGGGCCTAACACCCAAATGCAGATCGCAGATCACAAAATGCAGGAAAGAGTAAATAAAGAGGATACACACAGGGTTTTTATAGTGGTTCGGCTGTAGATGTAGCCTACGTCCACTTTATAATCTTATTGTTATACTGACAGATTACAAGAATCAGTTACATGTAGACACACAATCCATGTGTTAATTGAGATTAGAAGAGGAGAATTTATGTGAAGAAGGGTGCAAAATCCTTGCACTTCAGCAATGGTGGAAGCCGTGAAGAAGAATGGCCAAAAAGATCCTCGAAAATGCCTTCAAATGGTGTATTTATAGCCGTTTCCTGAAGGTGGTTCATGGGACACATGGCACGCATCCCAAAAATCTCGAAATGTGGTGGAAAATGTCCAAATATCATCTTCAAATCGTCATGTGACATGTGTAATAAGATCCATGCAAGTTGGAGTGAAAATAGCCTTGAGAATAGGTCAGAACAAGCTGCGCAGGAGCAGGTGCGGGGATCGGATCGTGGTGGGGTACGTGGCACACGATCCAGGGTAATAGGAGCAAGATGTGGCATGAGAATAGGTCAAAACAGGGAGCGTATCTGCAGGTCGGAAGTTCGGATCGCGATCATGGGGTCGGATCGTGGTCATGGGTCGGATCATGGTCATGGGTCGGATCGTGATATGGCTATCACGAGTCGAGTTTGGTCGTGAGCAGCATAGTGAAGCTGGGGTGAAGTGCTGGCGATCGGGTCGGATCGTGAGATGTACCACGGACGGTTCGTGGTCTGAGGAGGGCGATCCGATGAGGGGCGATCCGAGGGTGCGTGATCCATACTTCGATCGTGTGCTGCTTCATTGCTTTATCCAGGAAATTGCCAGTTTACACCAGTTTACGGAAACGGGCATAACCTGCAAACCGTAAGTCCGATTGAGCCAAACCGAAGCTCAAACTGAAGCTAACTCAGAGATCTACAAATGTTATAGAGCTCAGCTCCGTAATCGCTGTTTTCGGGCCCAAAAGAGGTCGTCTGATAGGAGTTTCGGGCCTGTTTATGTTGAGGATGTGATTTTGACCAAATCTCTCAATGCTTTCTGACGTTGTTTCCATCGCTCGATCATGTTATCATTCAGGAATTCCATGTGCGACAGCTTTTGCCAAAAAATGTGTCAATAGTTACCATCCAAATGAGCTGAAGATCTCCGGTCTTCGACCACCGTCTTCATCTTCGACTTTCAATCGTCGGTCGATTATTTGAAATGAGAATTAACTCGGCCTTTTCAAATAATTCACGTATATTTAGAATTTCAAATCAATTTATTCCAATGGTTAAATCATTTGACAACACCAAATTTGTTCTTTAATGTAATTTTCACACCAAACACATTCAACCATCAAATACTACATAAATCGAGCAAATTCAGTTTATTTCCATTCCATATCGTTTATGATATTTTATAATGATTTATCGCTATTTTTATTTATTTTAAAATAGCCCATATATTCAAAACGACGCTTCGGGCCATAACGCGGCCGTGGCGCTGTTTTTCTTCAGATTTGATTTACACATATCTGAAAATCTAACCGTTGGATCTTCACAAAATTTACATCATTAGAAATGTCTTTTCAAAACGAATCCAACAGTTCCAGTTTCGGGAAAATCCGACGGTCGGATCTCCCGGTACAATCATTTGAAGTTTCGATTTCAAAATACGAACTGCAGCGTCGTTATTCGATTAAATATAATTATATTTATATATATATATATATATATAAAAAAAAATATAATCGTTTCTGGCGCTGTTTTTCTTCAGATTTGAATTAAACATTCCAGACAATCCAACCGTTGGATTTTTACAAGGTTGGTGCCGTTGGAAAGATATTTCCAAGGCGAACCCGACGGTTGAGGTTTCGGGAAAATCCAATTGTCGGATTTCCCGCACTAGTTGTTTGAAATCACGGTTTCAAAATACGAACTGCACGGCCTCGTTTCGTTTTAATTTTATTTATATTTATATATTTATATAAATATAGTTCCTTCAAAAATTCCTATATCGTTTTCATTTCAAATATTTCACTAACGCCTTAAGATTTTGGAAAATTTCGCCATAACCTCCCCTGCACCGGGAGCATCGGGAAATCGCAAATAGCTTTCCCGGTCCTTCTAATCTCAAAAAGAAAAAGAAAAAGCCAAGCGGCTCGCCAACAGGCTCATAAAATCATCACCCAAACAAAACAGTAAATGTGTACCTATTTGTCGGGCACAAAATTTTATTCCTCTTCTCTAGCCCCTTTGCTATAACATGTTCAATGAATATGCATGTACATATATATAGTTCTTATCATTTATCATTTTCTATTCAACTTCATATTTGATTTCTATTTGGTTTAAAAACACCATTCATTCTAATGTTACATACATAGGTACAAATCATATCATTAGCTAATTAATGAATATTTCAACTCATATATATTTATTTGACCAAGTGGCTATTTTTAACACTTCACATTTCAACGATTCATGCATATAATAAAAATGTGATTTTTATTGTAAAACAACTCATTTCAAAACACTATTATTTTATATATTTCATATTGGTGATAAAAATAGGATTTTTCTTATAAAACAATTTCTTTCAAAACGAGATTATTTTACACAGTTCATATAGTCGATAAAAGGTGATTTTTATTATCAAACAATTTATTTCAAAATATGAATACCATTCAACACATGAATTTCAAATCAACGAATGAATATCGATTCAACACATGAAGGTTTTCTATTCAATGAATAAATATAGTTTAAGCAAATGAAAATAATTCAAACACACGAATATTATTCAAAATTTCGGCAGCATAACGGCAGGGTAGTTAAAACCGGGACCGTCCCTAGTACGGCTCCTCGCTCTACCTTAAAACCTCACGGTTTTTGACAATGGGGATCATGCATCTAGTTCGCACGCAGGCGGCATGTATATATTTATTTCATTTCCACAAACTATTCCTATGTGGTTTCAACCAAATATTTCTCAACCACAAATGGGTATTTTTCAACCACAATCAATCAATATCAACCACAAACAATCCCAAACAATCATTCGCTATCAATCAATTTTCACAACAATTTCAACCAATAAATATCGTCCATGGTTTGTGGACGAGGGGCGTATATATATATATATTTATATATAGCAATTCACTTTTATTTCAACACATATATAATTTTTACAACGCATATATAACTTATACGTCGAACGTACAACTTATACAACGCTTATACAAGAGATGTACAACGCTTATATAACTCATACATCGACTATATAATTTATACATCGTCGTTTTCCACATTGCTAATAAATTAGAAATCTCACCGAATAGCTAAACCAAACGTCTCGACTCTTCATATGTAGGAAATCTTCGTCGTTTCTTCTTCTGTCACTTTCGTCATTCGTATTCACTACATATATAGAAATCACATTTTTACTTCGCTATTCAATATATAAAAATTGAATTTTTACTTCGCTATTCAATATATAAAAATTCAATTTTTACTTCGCTATTCAATATATAAAAATCGAATTTTTACTTCGCTGTTCAATATATAAAAATCATATTTTTATCTCGCTATTCAATATATAAAAATTGAATTTTTACTTCGCTGTTCAATATATAAAGATCATATTTTTATCTTCATAAAAATTATATTTTTAACATGATGCTTATATATAAAAGATCATATTTTTATCTCGTTCTTTTCATATTCTAAAAATCCTAACTTCTCTATTTTAAAAATATAATATTTTCTCCCTTCAAAATATAATCTTTATATATTATAAACCCTATTTTTCATACATAGAAAAAATTTGATCTTTAAACCACTACATAAATAAGATTTCAGTTTTTAAACACTGAAAAATTCAATTTTTAAACAATGTAAAAAAAATCAGTTGTTAAACACTGTCAAATTCAGTTTTAAAATAACTAAAATTCGGTTTTAAAATTAGAACAAGAAGAACTCACATCGATTAAAGGGAGGGGGCGGTTTTCAACAGTCGTCGAAGGGTGGTGCTGCGTCGGGTGGTGCGCGATGAGGTGCAGGCGGAGGTGGGGGTCTTCTATTGGTCGGAGGCGGTGGTGGGCACGGTTTAGGCGGGGTAGGGGTTGCGGTCTTCTGCTCTAGGGTTTGGGGCGGCGTTCAAATCAAGGGATAGAGGGAGAAAGGTGAAGCGAGCGGGAGTTCGAAGGTGGAGAGCGCCTGAGGGCGGCGGATGGAGGACTCCGGCGGTGTCTCGAGGCCCTGGGCGGCGGCGCGTTTCGTTTTCTTCTTTTTTTTTCTGAGGAAATGAACGCGGGGGAAGAAAGAAAACGAGGGGGGGTTATTGTAAAGTTTAATTAATTTATTTATTATATATTTTTTCCACTTCAAATTGACTTTTCAAATTAACACCGATTCGAGCCCAACGACTGTCGTCCATAGCTAATTACACCCATTTCGAACCCGATGGGATATGTATCGCAAGCTGATTTGATCGTTTCGATCAGTTTTCGTTGAATTTACATTTAAATCACTATATTGAATTTTAAACGTACATTTCAAATTACCGGGGTCACATACTAACTCTAAAAATTCTCGAAAAATATTTTGTAGCTTCGTATTGACTATACGGTCCTAACAAAACTAGTTTCGTCGAATTCTGAGACCGTTTGAAAAATGGCCATTTTCCAGTCAATTAAAATCAACTGAAACTGGTCAAACGCATTTTCCTGTGCCACGCTCACATATTGAATCGAAAAATTACGAAAATTGAAATCTAGCAATAATTTGACATCACGGATCCAACACAAGTGGTTTCGTCGAAATCCGAGGTCGTTTGCAAAATGTCCATTTTTAAGGGCCTGAATTCCATAGCGACTATTCAGAATTTTCAACTGGACATATCTTTTGATTCCCGCTATCAAATTTCGATTTGTCAGATTCGTTGGAAAGGTATTCACTAACAGATTTAAATATTTTTGGTTTCACTAAAATTCGTTTTGTTTTGCACCCGGTATAGTCCGACAAAGTTTGAATTCGATTTTTGAAACTACAGCGCCCTTTCAGGCCTTGTTTATAATTATAATTAATTATATTCGTTTTCAATTATCGATTCAAACTCAGTTTTCATCGCCATTATTTAAAATATTTATTTTAAATATTTAAAATCCATTATTTTAGCCAATTTAAAAAATTTAAATTGGTTCAGATTTTCTGGGTCGTTACAAAAGGTCCATTGAACATAGGTTTTGTATTCAAACATGAAACTAAATGTTTTTGTTGATGATAAAGATACATTGGATCAAAAAGAAGAAACAAATTAGGAATATTATTATTTATTGATCTGATGTTATATTAAGCAATGGCGATAACATTCCTTTTGCTGTAACTCATAGCAGTTGTAGCGAAGTAAAAAAGTTAAGATGTTTGATTATTGACACATTTCAAGCAGACAAACCAATAGCTAGGCAACTCTAAATACAGAAACAACTATCAATATAGATACTTTACGGTTATCAATGTGAATGAAGAAAAGGCTTAATAAATTAATAAACGGAAAATGAAGATGACTGTTTTCTTGCATAAGATGCAACTTTATTTTTTGGCCCTTCCATTGCATACCTTAATGCATTGATATCATTTTGATTCAAAATTATCAGTCATAATGAAAGATAACTCCTAGAGAGAACACCGCTACAAATCGTACTTAAGTGATCCTAGATTCACCATGGTTCTCATATTCCATGCTTATAACCATGTATTTGTGGAAACTATAAAAAAATACATCTTGAGATTCTTTAATTTAAAAAACTAATAAATCAACTGGGCATAGCAATACACATGAGCATAGCGACAAATCATTCACATTTTTATTATAATAAACGATAGGTAACCAACACTTAATTTAGGGTGCTAAGCTTGTTCTTTTAGGTTATAAAACCGTACTTTTGTTACTTTGAAATATAGATAATATCATTGATAACCTTTTACAATAATTTTCTTAGACATTGCCATTTAAAGAGTCAAAGCTAAATGAAAATCACTGATTTGTGTCTACATTATACTAAATGTGTATGTTTCAAAAATGGTAAACCTTCCTTTTTTTCTAGCTTTTATATAAGATTCGGACTAATAGAAGAGCTAAAGGAATAACTGCTAGTCTAGTCAGAACGAAAATTCCAAATTAGCTGTAATAAACATGTATGAAAAGAGAAACTTACATGACATAGAAAACTAAAGCGTCAATAGTAAAATAGTCCACCACTTCAGTTTGAGACCAGACCGAAGCCAACAACAGGAGAAGAACCATCCATTATTCATCGTATCGGCAGCACCTCCTTCATACATCCTAGCAATTATGGGGTTGCACAAAACCTTAGTTCATATCTTCAAACTCACCCATCTCATCTGGTTCCCACCTGACCACTAAATCGGCACAACAATAGCATCCTCTATCTTCTTCTTGTCCCTTGACACCACATTGATGTGATCTTCTCTTCCTTAACAGTGTTTTTCATGTTACACATAGTTTTCAATTGCATTCTTGGCTTCCACCTTCTTATGCCTCTCGTCTTGAGACCTGCACTTTCTTCACCTCCTGAACCATCTTCTCTATCTCTTCCTTATTCAGTCTACCCTTGTTGTCGGTAATCGTGATCATGATTTTTAACCCATTGTTTTGCTTTAAACTGAAATGTTTAAGATGCCAACGGCATCCATGTCGAAGAAGATTGTGATCTGCGCTATGTCATGAGGTTTGCGTGAATGTTCTAACTTTTTGAGCAGGTTTTTGTCCCCCGCTTTATTTCTATCTGCTTTATACTGTTGGACAAATACACCAGGTTGGTTATCGGAATATGTATAGAAGACATGATCCTTCTTTGTAGGAATGATAGTGTTTCTAGGAATCAAAACAGTCATGAAACTACTGGCTGTCTTAAGCCCTAGGAATGGAGTGAGATCAAGAAGCAGCAAATCTTGCATCTTATCGTTGGCATATTCACTTGGAATAGCTGCTTGCACCTCTGCACCATAAGCAACAACTTCATTAGGGTTGTTGCTCTTACACAACTCATTTCCATTAAAGAAATCTTGCAACAACTGCTGCACTTTTGGCATTCTAGTGGAACTACCAATAACACAATATCGTGGTTGAAAACATTTGTCGATCGGGTCCATGTACTTTCTGAATAGGTCCATGTTTTGCTCTTTTTAGCTAGCCCCAGTGATCGTTGAATAAAGATTGATTAATACCCACATACAATGACTAAATCTGGATTGTGGCCTGAGTAGTAGAAGAAAGAGTTCAGTTTTGTTATCTCCCAAGTTGTTTGCATTTGCCTGAGCGCTCTAGCATTATCGATGATGTCCCCGTCCTGTTTTCTTTTGAACTCTTACACGAAATTCTTCTTCAAACTGATTTCACATTATTGAACTGTGTCACCTGCTGTGGCATTTACTCAGAGATACATTCCTTCATTTTGAGAAGAGATACATCAAATCTATTGCCATAGAGATCAAAGATAAGAACATTATAATTTTCACCAATAGTAGATGCTTTTTCATAGACCATAGCCAATGGCTGCCGATGTAAGTTGGTTAATAGTATGCATGACGTTTAGGCCCAACATGACACGGACATCTTCAATTGTTGACACTACGATTAGTTAAAGTAATGTGAGACTATCATGAGAAAATTCTGATCGAGGAGCCAAGGTACGCTTTTGAAATTTCACGCATATTGGTAAGAACTACTGAAGAGATCTCTTCTTCAGCAAACTGCTTCTCTTCACGGAAGTATTGGACAGAGATCATGGGCTTCTCCCCATGACCAGAAATGATCTTGAATGGCTGCATCTTGATATCATCCATCACTGAGGCATCACTGAATATTCCCCTGATCAAACCGTTTGCATTAAAAACAATGTTGACAAACATAATAATGCTATTTAATGAGAAAAATAAAAGAGAAATTTAAACATATACCAACCCCATTGTGATACATGATATAAAGTTTGTAAAAACAGCTGTCGATTAGCTTAATTTTTAATGAAATTATAACTTGTAGGACACGATGCAGAAAAGCTATGAGGCAACATTAGTTAGAGTAGGAAGCCTTATTTGTTTACAAAATAAAGGTAGAATAATTTGTACTGGTATCGACGTGTATAAATACGAATCCTTATTCATAGGACAGAAATATATCAGTGATAAAATATATATTTACAAAATCATCAATAAGAAGGCAAAGGATCTTTTGGATGATAACCCTCAAGATTTTCATTTACACATTGACTAAAAGTTATATGACGACCCAAACCCCGTTTGACTGTGGCAAGGGTAATATTTGGAATACAACACATAAACAAATAACAACAGAACAGAAATAAATAAATACACCAAATAATGTACAACAGAGTATACTGGAATTAATAATCATCAGAGTTACACAGTATACAGGATCATACTTAGTACAAAATACAGTTCAGCAATACATAAATGTCTACAGCGGAAAACAAAACATAATATGTACAACAGGAGCTGAACAACATAAAAAGAGATAAATGATAGAATCCATCTTCAGCTCCAGCTCTCCAGAAAGAGCCTGCTAAAACCTGAATACAAGGCTTCCCATGTAGAAAAAGGGGCACCCGAGTTTGCAAGTGAAACAAACTGAGTCAGCCATGGGACTGGTATGAGAAATCTACTTAACATATTTTACAATAAGGCCAATCACAGGACCACGCCGCTAACGCGGAACGGGTTTACTCCATTGGATTGCCAGTGCTTTAAAACAAATAAGTCTTTAAAACATCGCAATGCTTTTATAAAAATGAAACCATTATAAGACTCAGTTCCCATCACACAATGCAACACAAACCGGAGGATAGAGTTTTACCTTATAATGGCAAAAGTATGTTTGAAACGAATAAAACAAAAGAATTTGATATTATTACTGGTGTTTATATGTTTCAAAAACAATTTCAATCATAAGTATCAATCATAGATGGCATTAATGTCCCATACCACTATGTCGCCATATATAGGTATACAATCAAAACTGCACGGTGTCATATTTGGAAATTGGATTTCCGTCATGAACCAAGGCAAGTGATCGTCCTTACCACTTTGAGACTGTCTAGCCCGAGCCTCAGGCAAGCGCGCAGGCAAGCCTTGGATCGTCAGGGCCGGTCCACTCGATGTGGATTAAACTTAAACCCTGGACACTGCGTTTCCCCTCCCTTTGGGGCGTAACTGAGTCCTATGACTCCATCGGCTCCACATAGTCACCGACATATCCGAGGAGCCTGCAAATCCAACAACCACACAGGTGAAAGTAATATAAATGTCAGGGCTGGTAGGTCACTGACACCACCCTAGCTAGAAATAAACGCATGTCCTCACTAAAATCCTCTCCCGTTTCTTGTCCATACCGGGATGTGAGGCTCGCGAATCAACGATAAAAACAAAGCTAGCTATTCGAAACCGTGCTTTGATCATCAACCACAAAGCCTTGCTTTTCAACAAAAGCTTTGATCACAACATCTCTGCATGCCACGTTGTCAATATACAACGTCTGACACACGTCCATTTACAAGTTCGTTCTAGGTCTGAACGAAACCGGAGGGCCTTTATTCCTCGCACATCCGTACAATCAACAAGTACGTCCGGACGGCTACCACTTCAGCCCCTTCAAGGTAGCTACTCCCATCATAAGCATCAGTAGCACCCCTTCATTCGACGTAAAGATCCTCGGTAAGGCACCGTCTTCATATCTTCGACTTTTAATCGTCGATCAATTATTTGAAATGATAATTAACTCGGCCTTTTCAAACAATTCACGTATATTTATAATTTCAAATCAATTCATTTCAATGGTTAAATTATTCAACATCAATAATTTTGTTCTTTAATGTAATTTTCACGCCAAACACATTCAACCATCAAATATCCAATAAACCGAGTAAATTCAGTTTATTTTCATTCCATATTGTTTATAATATTTTATCACGATTAATCGCTATTTTTATTCCTTTAAAAATAGCTAATTCATTCAAACGACGCTTCAGGCCATAACGCAGCCGTGGCGCTGTTTTTCTTTAGATTTGATTTACACATATCTGAAAACCTAACCGTTGGATCTTCACAAATTTTATATCATTAGAAAGATCTTTTCAAAACGAATCCAACAGTTTCAGTTTTGGGAAAATCCGACGGTCGGATCTCCCGGTACATTCGTTTGAAGTTTCGATTTCAAAATACGAACTGCAGCGTAGTTATTCGATTTAATTATATATATATAATCGATTCTGGTGCTGTTTTTCTTCAGATTTGAATTAAACATTCTAGACAATCCAACCGTTGGATCTTTACAAAGTTGGTGTCATTGGAAAGATATTTTCAAAGCAAACCCAACGGTTTCGGTTTCGGGAAATTCCGATGGTCGGATCTTCCACAATAATCGTTTGAAATCACAGTTTCAAAATACGAACTACAGCTTCGTTATTCGATTTATTTTAATTATATATATATATATATATATAATTCATTCTTCGATTTCAAAACCATATTCATTTCATATATTTGATAAAAATGATTTTTTTATCCAGCAGGTATTTATTTCAACACATCTCTATTTTTAACAATTCATATATATAACAAAAATGTGATTTTTATTGTAAAACAATTTATTTCAAAACACGATTATTTTATATACTTCATATAGGTGATAAAAATGTGATTTTTACCTTTCAAAGAATTTATTCAACACATGAATTTCTATTCAACACATGAATATAGTTTCAACACATGAAAATAATTCTAACACATGAATATTATTGAAAATTTCGACAGCATAACAACAGGGTAGTTAAAACCGGCACCATCCCTAGTACGGCTCCTCGCTCTACCTTAAAGCCTCGCAGCTTTTGACAATGGAGATTTTCAATATCTAGTTCGTACGCAGGTGAATTTTCCCATATACTAATCCTATTGGGATTTCAAACACAATAAATCATTTCCAATCAACCATTCATGATATTCACCAAATTTCACATCAACCAAAATCCAAACAATATCACAACCAATATATACCGTCCATTGTCTGTGGACGAGGGGAGTATATATATATATACACACACACACACACGTATATAACTATATTTTGATTTCATTTCAATTCATTTCAATATCATTTCAACGCATATATAATTTTTACAACGCATATATAATTTATACATCGAACATACAACTTATACAACGCTTATACATGAGGTGTACAACGCTTATATAACTCATACATCGACTATATAATTTATACATCGTCATTTCCATATCGTTTATAGTACAAAAATCTCACATTGGGTTCCACTCCACTAAAAATTGTAGAAGGTTCAGAAAAATATCCGGTCTCTTCTAGAATGTTGAAGACATCCACACGAGTCTGATGTCTCTTGTTTCACTGGATTTTGACCACATAGCAAAAAGATATAAATTTTTACAAATGTAATTAGATTTGCAACGGTTTTTAGTGTTTTAAAATAGTTCAGAATATAGCAGTCGTGTTCTTTAGAAAGGATTCAAACCTAGTTTTGCCAAATTCGTGAAATTCGTTGCTTGAGGTCAGAATCAGACGGCACCATGCTGAAGTACTCGGATTCACGCGCCGAAGGGGACCCACGCCGATGAACTCGACGGCGGTCCGAAGGCTGGGCGGCGCAAGGAACGTTCGGACTTTGGAGGCTTCAAACGAACGAAATACTCAATGAAAAATCACAAATTTGGTATGGATTTGAAGATTGAGAGGAGATATACAATAACCATAATTGGGGCTCTCGTTTTTATTGAGTGGATTAAGAGAAAAAGAAGGGAGAAGGTAAAAATGCTTTATCATCGTTGCCTGGGTTGATTACGGGGAGAGGGAAACCGGCGGTAAAATGTGATTGGCCAATGGTTTTTTTTATTTATATATTTTTAATATTCAAAAATACCCCTCTTCACATACTAGCTCCAATCCAAACCCAACAACTATTGTCCCTAGCTAAATACTCCCATTCCGAACACAATGGGATATTCTTCGTAGGCCCATTCGACTGTTTCAGTTAGTTTTCTTTCAAATTAAAATATAAAACATCAATATTTTATTTGAACGTACATTTCAATTTGCCGGGGCCACATACTAATCCCAAAAATTCCCAAAAAAATAAATCTAGCTATGTTTTGACGAAACGGACCCAACAAATCAAGTTTCATCGAATTCTGAGACCGTTTGAAAAATGGCCATTTTCTGGTCGATTCAATTTAACTGAAATCAACCAAACATATTTTCCTTCGCCGCGCTCACATGTTAACTTCAAAAATTATGGAATTTGAAATCTATCAATAATTTGACATCCCGGATCCAACAAAAGTGGTTTCGTCGAATTTTGAGGTCGTTTGCAAAATGTCTATTTTCAAGGGCTATATATTCCCTATACCGACCTTTCTAAAAATTCATTTACCCATAACTTTGGATTCTCGCTATGAAACTTCGATTTTTCAGATTCTTTAGAAAGATAATCATAAAAAGATTTAAATATTTTTGGTTTCATTAAAATCCATTTTATTTTGCACCCGGTACAGTCAGTCAAAGTTTGAATTGAAATTTTGAAACTGCCGCGCCATTTCAGGCCTTGTTTATAATTAAAAATAATTATATTTATTTTCAAGCATCGATTCAAACATACTTTTCATCATTATTATTTTAAATATTTAAATCCACTAAAATAGCCAATTTAAAATTTTTAAACTGGTTCAGATTTTCCGGGTTGTTACAATCTCCCCCACTTAAAACTTTTCGTCCCCGAAAAGGAACGAAGTCGAAAGTTATTTGATTAGCCAACTCAACTTTCATTCTGGCTTCCATTCTTCAACTTTTCAGTTTTTAAGAATTTTCAAATTCTTCAAAAATTTGGCTAACACCCTAAATTTTCGAAAAATTTCGCCATAACCTCCTTTGTACTGGGAGGGTTTTGGAAATTTATTAGGCCGTATTAGGTACCCAATAAATCCTAATAAGCATACACATATTTATAGTGATATATTCTAGTGTCCACGGGGGAGTGTGTATAGACAATAACTCCAGAGAATAAATTCTCGTCACCCCATAAATAGTTTTTGTGCCTTAAAAGACTAGAGAGACATGTTTATTATCATCTCCAGACCCATGTGGGGTTTTTATTAATCTGGCAAATTATCGTTACATTTTATATGGTCCATATCAGTCATCAGTTCAACCTGTAAAATATAGTCATCGCCATACAAGTCTCTCGCTCGTATGGTAAATCTTCAACCTCGTCACACAAGCTCCAAATGCTTATGTGGTATATGATGAAGTATGCCTATCTTCAAGAAGTATGCCATGTAGTGTAGTTCAAAATTAATTGTTACTATCCTATGGCGACATTTATTAATTACACACAGAATAACCAGCACTCCGCATCCAATGGCATTCACAGGAGTTAATATAATAATAAAATTGCGCATCCAACTCATTAAGGTTTACCTATTTGTCGGGCACGCAAATAAATTCTTTACCCAACAGCTAATCCATTTACTTGTTCAAACATATATAATGCACATGTATATATTTCTATCTATTCTCTAATCAGTTCAATGTGTGATTTATCGAATAAATTCTACCATTCATTCTTTTATTGATTAAATTAACTATCATTCTAATAATTTAATTAATCAAATCCACAATCGCACAACACAAACATCAACCAATTTAATTTTAACTTTTCACAAATATACTAGTTAATTCATATACTCTTTAAAAATCATTCAGACTATATGATTAAAATTTTACATCCATGAAAAGAAAACAACAACAAAGTAGAGAACATAATGGAAATTGCAAAATATGGTAAATGTACCTTGCACCAGAGTCAATCAGAGATATCCACCCTACACTTAGGATAGGCTTTCTTAATGCTTTCCTAAGTTTCCCAAGTATAGTCTCGCGGATCTCCACTCCATTGCACTTTGACTAAGTGAACCTTCTTATTCCTCAGCTCTTTTATTTCTTTGCTAATAATCTTGATCGGCTCTCTTCTCACAGCCAATTCTGGATTAATTTCTATATCCCATTGCGCTGTTTCTTCCACGATCAAGTCTGGATCATGAACATGCTTTCAAAATTGAGATACGTGAAATACATCATGCACTCCTGGCAACCAATCTGGTAATTGAACCTTATAAGCGAGAGTTCCAATCCGTTCTAGAATAGGAAACAGACCAATGAATTTGGGCGCCAACTTCCCTGTTTTACCGAACCGGATTACTCCTCTCATCGGAGATACCTTCAAATACGCATAATCGCTAACAGCAAATGATATATCTCTTCTTCTCTTATCTGCATAGCTCTTTTGCCGACTTCGGGCGGCTAGTAATCGTTTCTTAATGAAATTGACTTTATCTACAGCATCACGAATCATATTTGGCCCCAATACGAGTCTATTACCAGGTTCATCCCAACAAGCAGGGGATCGGCATGGTCTACCATACAATACTTCGAATGGAGACATTTTCAGGCTCGCCTGGTAGCTGTTGTTATATGAGAATTCGACCAAATGAAAATGGTCTTCCCATGATCCACCAAAATCAATAATACAAGCCCGTAATAAATCTTCTAATATACGATTCACCCTCTCAGTCTGACCATCTATTTGAGGATGATAAGCGATGCTCAAGTTCAGTTTCATTCCCAATTCTGCTTGAAATGCTTCCCAGAATTTACTAGCAAAAATCGGGTCACGATCACTAACAATGCTCATGGGAACTCCGTGCAGTCTAACTATTTCCTTGAAATAAATCTGTGCCAGACTCTGAGCAGTTCTGTTTGATCTGACTGGTATGAAATGGGCGGTCTTCGTGAAACGATCTACGATCACCCAAATACTGTCATTTCCTTTCCTGGTTCTGGGCAAACCATCTATGAAATCCATAGAAATCTGTTCCCACTTTCCACCTGGAATTTCCAAAGGTTGCAACAATCCAGCGAGTTTCGACTGATCGCTTTTGACTTGCTGACAGTTGGAACACTGGCTAACATATATAGTGATATCTCTTTTCATCGCCTTCCACCAGAAAGTTCGCTTGAGGTCATTATACATTTTACTAACCCCTGGGTGGATACTCATTTTGGACTTGTGGCTCTCGTCCATTACTTTTCTTTTGAGCTCAAGGTTGTCGGGAACACAAATTCTACCTTTCAATCTCAGAACTCTTGTGCCATCCACTTGGAAACTGGAGACTTCGCCCCTTTGAATTCTTCCGATCAGCTCCTTAATAAAACTATTATCTTTCTGAAGAATAGCTATTTTATCAATCAACGATGGTGTAATGATAATACTGGCGATGATCACATTCTTCTTGCTGAGCGCATCAGCTACAACATTGGCTTTCCCCGGAGTATATAAAATATCTAGATCATAAGTTGCGAGAAATTCTAACCAACACTGCTGCCTCATATTCAGATCTTTCTGGGTGAATTAGTACTTCAAGGATTGATGGTAAGTATATAGTTCGAACTTCTCACCCAATAAATAATGTCTCCGATTTTCATTGCAAACACGATGTCTAATAATTCAAGATTGTGAGTTACATAATTCTTTTCATGGGGTTTCAGCTGACGGCTAGCATAAGAAACCACTTGACCTCTTTGCATTAATACTGCACCAAGACCTTCTTTAGAAGCATCAGTCCAGACTTTCTAGTCCTGATTGCCATCAATTATTGTTAACACTAGAGCAGTCGTCAGTTTTAACTTCAGCTTCTGGAAAGCTGCCTCACATTCTGGAGTCCAGTTAAATCTCGAATGTTTCTTAGTAAGCTTCGTTAAGGAACTGGATGTCTTCGCAAAATCCTTAATGAATTTCCGATAATAACTGGCCAACCTGAGAAAACTTCGGACTTCTGTGGGTGTACGAGGCTGTTTCCAATTCTGAATAGTAGCGATTTTACTGGGATCCACTGAAATTCCTTGTTTTGACACGACATAGCCAAGAAATTTGACTTCTTCTTGCCAGAATATAAATTTGGAAAACTTTGCTTTTAAAACATTCTTTCTGAGAATTTCTAACACCTGTTGCAAATGTTTTTCATGCTCTCTTTCTGACTCGGAGAAGGTTAGGATATCATCAATGAAAACCAGAACAAATTTATTCAACACTCCTCTGAATACTCTATTCATTAGATCGACAAAATAAGCTGGACCACGCTGAAGTACTCGGAGTTGCGCGCCGGAGGGGACCTACGCCGATGAACTCGACGACGGTCTGAAGGCTGGGCGGCGCAAGGGACGTTCGGACTTTGGAGGCTTCAAACGAGCGAAATACTCAATGAAAAATAACCAAGGCCATCGTCAGTTTTCTGATGTTATAAACTAGGGTTCAACCTAGCGCGTAGTACGAGGCACAAGGTGATGATTGGCTGGTAACACGATGACGGGCTACGTGAGAGCTCTCCGGCGCCACTTGGAATGTTGAACTCGAACTGGAGGAGGGATCGGAAATCGTGTTGAGGCAGCGGATGTTTGAGCGACCATTCTGAGCAACGTACAACCCCAGGCCAGATCTTGCCCGTTGGATGTGAAGTTCGTGTTGAGCTCATCAAAATTCCCTTAAGAATCTTTGTGAATTGTAGTGTGGATTAGGAGGATCGAACGATTTTTTTCTAGAGCGATTATCACCTTCTGACGAGATGAAGATGGCAGGATTTTTCAGTAGGAATAAAATTAGGGTTTTCTAAATTTATATTGGGCAGAATATATATATATATATATATATAATTTTAATTTCCAAAAATAACCTTGTATCGATACTAACTCCAAATCGAACCCAACGACTGTCGCCCCTAGCTAAATACCCCCATTCTGGACACGATGGGATAGGTTTTGTAAGCCAATTCGGATGTTACGATCAGTTTTAATTTAAATTAAAATACAAATCAATATATATTTAATTTAAACGTACATTTTAATTTACCATGGCCACATATTGACTCCAAAAATTCCAGAAAAATAAATCTGGCTATATTTTGATGATACGGTCCTAACAAACTTAATTTCATTGAATTTGGAGACCGTTTAAAAAACGGTCATTTTTCAGTCTATTAAATTCAAACTAAATTGACCAAACACGTTTAAATTTTACACACTCACATATTGATTCCAAAAATTATGAAATTTGAAACCTAGCAATAATTTGACATTCTGAACCCAACAAAAGTGGTCTCGTCGAAAACGGAAGTCGTTTGCAGAATGGTTATTTTTAAGGGCTTATATATTATATAAATTCCATAGGACTATTCTGAATTTTCAACTGCACGTAACTTTTTATTCCCGTTATGAAATCAGGATTTTTCACATTCGTTGGAAAGATATTTTCAAACAGATTCAAATATTTCAAGTTTTACTGAAATCCGATTTATTTTGAATCCTGTACATTCATTTGAAAATTTAAATCGAATTTTCAAACTACTGCGCCATTACCAGTTTCTTTTATAATTAAAATAAATATTTATATTCTAACTTCGATTTAAATAAATTTGTACGTTCTAATTCTATACAAAATAAATTTCTAGTCGTTATTATATAAAATAAATCATTTTAAATATTCAAAATTGCTAAAATAAAAAATTTAAATTTGTTTTGATTTTCCGAGTTGTTACAATCTCCCCCACTTAAAATCTTTTCATCCTCGAAAAGGAACGGAGATGAATGTTGTTTAACTAACCAACTCAACTTTCATTTTGGCTTTCGTTCTTCAACTTTTAAGTTTCTAAGAATTTCTAATTTTTCAAAAATTTGGCTAACATCCTAAATTTTCGAAAAATTTCGCCATAACTTCCTTTGTACGGGGAGACATTTAAAATTGGAACTAGCCACGCAGGGCCCTCATCAATCCAAAAGAAAAAGGAAAAGCCAATCGGCGCATAAAATCATCCAAACCCAATAAATTAGTAAACATGTACCTATTTGTCGGGCATACAATTTTATTCCTCTGCTTAGCTTCCCTGTTATGACCTGTTCAATGTAAATACATGTATATGCATGCAATTTCAATCAATTTTCAATTCAGTTCAATAATTTGATTCAACTTGGCTAAATTCATCATACATTCTTATATTGGTTTTAATTAATTACCATTCCAATATTTTTATTAGCTAAACTAATAATCAAACAACACAACCAACAATCAATTGGTTAATCAAGTTTTCAAATTCATAACTTTGATATATACACAAAATCATGTTTTTGATGCCAATTCACAAGATTAACTCTATCTAGTTTTGGTTCTCACACCAATCAATTAGAAATATATAGATATCCCACTTTCGAACCTCGAACATAAATACTGATGATGCTATAGCGATCATCAGGATCATCTCTGGGCGACTAGAGTATGATTCTATATCTATCTAGTATATTTCAGACTTCAAATACACGCTAGCTAGGCGTATATGCAAAATTTTCATATACTCGATTGTCCAAATCAATTTAAAATAGGATTAATTGACATAAATAATCCGAAGTTTAACCCATCCGCTGATATTAATCCCAAGTTTGGATTATTTATAAATAATCCCAAGTTTAGGGGGTGTCTTCCCAAATTGATCCCACTTACCCGATGACCTGGTATAGTAGGTTTCAAGTCTAAATCATTTGCTAATTAATAACTTTTGTTAATTAATAACTTTTGTTAAGTTAATAAACCCGTTTTAATTGAATTCATTACAAAGGGAGAATTAAAGATGCTACCAAAACATAATACATGATAAGGCAACAACAATTAACTGGAAACCAAGATCAAAACAGGAAAAAAACGAATTCAAAACAGGAAACTAAAAAACAACGTGATCGACATCAAAAAAGGAAACCAAGATGTAACAGAAGAACCAGAAAATCCACAGCACAGGCAAAAAAAACATCCATATACCATGGAAACAGAACACCATCTCTTGAATTTGCATCGGCCTCCATAAGCATACAACGCAGCCACAAACACAAACAAGACAACATGCCTTACAACGCCACCCAAACACAACTAGCACAGCTCGTAGTTCATCACCTGACCAAAAATCCTATTGAATCGATCAAAGTTGTACAGAGCCACATGGAAAACTCAAGAAATTGTCTGCTAATATGAGCATGTCTTGAGTTAGAAGCCGCATACTTCATTAATATACACTGAATTGGATCCAAAAATTCATTGGGTATATCACCAAGAATGGCCTCAGCATCCATTGCTTTAGAAGCCGCATCTTTTACTTTAACTCCAAGCTATATAAAATCTTGAACAATCGTAGCATCTTCACCAATTTTCCATAGAATATCACCTACAGCAGTGAATAGCTGTTCGTTGTATGAGCCCCCTCAACCACCTGCAGCAGATCTTCTACTCCCACAACAAATCGCTTACATCTAAACCACTACAGCAACCAAAAACAGATCGGAAGCCCGTACAATCAAGCGCACCCCCGAATCGAAATTCGAAATTCGATTACTTGAAATCGCGATGAGAGATCTAAACCACTACAACAACCTTCTTTACTTGAAATCGCGATAAGGAATCGCTGAGAGCAAGCGAGAGTTACGTGCGATTTGGGGTTTAGAAATTTTTGAAAAGAATTGAAATTCGAAGAACGAAGGCTGGAAATAATTATTTATTTGTAGTGAACGAAGATTTGGGGGTAGAACTTATTTTGACGAGAGAAATAATTACTCATTAAGAAAAGCCACCGGTTATAACAAGTCATCGGGTAAGTGGGATCAATTTGGGAAGACACCCCCTAAACTTGGGATTATTTATAAATAATCCAAACTTGGGATTAATATCGGCGGATGGGTTAAACTTCGGATTATTTATGTCAATTAATCCTTTAAAATAAAATAAAACACTCAAAAACGTTTAATAAGCTTTAAATTTTCAAAACAAACTTTGTTTTAACTTTTATTTTAAAAATAACACTCTTCCAACTCATTCTAGGATACTACTGGTCCCATCTCTAACGAGTTATTCTCATTGGATAATACTAATCCAATCTCTGATGAATTCTTTCGTTTGGTTCTAACGTGTCTTGTTCTCGAGCTCTATAAGCCAAAGCTCTGATACCAACTAAAACAACCCAAACTTCCCCATAAAGGAAATCTCGGATTGAGTTGAGAACACGATAAATTAGAACACAAACAGAAGAACATTTCATTGCTTATTATAACAATTTACATCAGAGTACAAGAATATAACAAAGTACGAATAAATATTACAAATTGGAAAATATCAGAGATTAAAATACATTACATAGGAGCAGGAAATAATACATAACACAACTGTAAGAAATACAAGAATACAAAGCATTCCGAATATAGCTCCAGCTGTAAATTTGGATCCTGTCGATATAATATCTACAAAACCAAAACTACTAGCTGCGGGTGTGGAAAATAGGGGCACCAAGAGTTTAGGTTAAAATAATAAACTTCAGGTCAGTCATGTGACTGGTGTGAGAACTAAAACAATTATTAATTTGGTTTTAAAGTTAGGTAAATTAAGAGACCACGCTGTATAACACGGAATGGGTTTCCTCCCAAGAATACCAGTGCATAAAACAAACAGCGCAATGCTTTTAGAAAAAATGAAGCTATTATAAGACCCAGGTCCCATCACACAATGCAATGCAAGTCGGAGGGTAGGGTTTTCCCTTACGATAGCCAAACATGCTTGGTACGTTTAAAACAAATCATTTGATACTATTATAAGTGCATAGTGTATAAAACAACTTCAAATATAAATGTATCAATCATAGACGGCATAGGTACCATCTATCATGTCGCCATACTAGTACTGCAATTAAAACCGAAAAGTCACGTATTGGAAGTTAGATTTCCATCTGTGAACCAAGGTAAGGGATCGTCCTTACCGCTTCGAGACTCTCTAGCCCGAGCCTCAGGGTCAGAACACATCAACCCTTATATTGTCAAGGCCGGTCCATACGGAGTGCATTAAAATGCCTGAACAACACGTTTCGCTGCCCTATGGCGCGTAAAACTGGTCAGTATGTAGATCAAACCATTCGTCGGCCCCGTAGTGACCGATATAACCGAGGCTCCTTGCCTTCCATCATCCACATAAGTAAAAATGTCTGGACTCCATACCATGACACCACTCCTAGCTAGAAGGAATTGCATGTCCTCCCTGAAGTCCTCTCCTGTTTTTGGTTCACACCAGTGTGTGAGGCTCACGAATTGACGCTATACATAAAGCTATGCTATATTAAAGTTGTTCTTTGATCATCAACCACAAGACTCTGCTTTTCAACAGAAGCCTTGATCGTTTGCATCTCAGCATGCCACATAGGAAATTTATGCCATGCGACTGACGTCTATCGATATATAACCTCTAAGCTCGTACGTCTCAGAGAAGGGCGTTAAGTAAGAGAATAAATTCTCCGCCGCCAAATAGATATATATTTAATAGAGATCCCACAGAATTGAATCCAATGTCAGACACATCCATTTACAAGTCCGTTCTGAGTCTGAACGAAACCGGAGGCACCTTATTCCTCATCCTATATGTCCAATATAGAAGAGAGATCCTTGCATATCCAGTCGATCTCCAAGTACGTCTAGACGATCACCACTTGTAACACCCCACCTCCGTTAAGGTCACTCACAAAGGGAATGCCTTAACTTTGATGGAGCATTTAAGTAGACAGAACATAATATTACAAGAAAATATACATAAAGCAGTACTTGAAATTTTATAACTTTATTTCAGCGGAAAACAGAAATCAGTTTGGTTACATCTTTCAAAATCACTTTACCAAAACTCAAGTACATATATATATATCAGCCTTGTTCAAAAGCCCTCAGAGTACAAAACTTTAAAATCATAATCCCCACAGAAGATGCCATAAGAAGTCAAGCCATACATTAAGCACTTCAATTACTTCAAGCAGAAGAAATCCGGATCAAGCTAAATATTCGCTCCTTGGAAACCTGGGGGGAAACGGAAGAAAAAGGGCGAAAACAAGCAAGGTCAGACATAAAGTCTGGCAAGTCCAGTGACTTTCAGCATATGAACAGACAATAATAATCATGGCATGCAAATAAAACTGGATGAGAGATAACGGTAATAGGAGTAGCAGATATACTTAGGTTAAATCGAAGAAACAGAATGATATAAGAAATTACTTTTCTATTCTCTGCACTAATACTAGTATAACAGGATTAGGTGTTTTCCTAATGTCTAAACTGAAATGGAAATGGAAACAGAATAATTTCAACAGAAGAGAATGCTAGTAATGGGCCTTTACCGCCCCAACAGAAGGTACAAAAACCGAATGCCAATAATGGGCCTTTACTACCCGAACAGAAGGTGCAGAAACAGAAACAGATTAATACCTACAGAAACAAAATGTAGAATTAGGTGTACACTAGTAAATGGGCCATTACCACCACAACAGACAGTACCATGTAGAAACAGACAGGTGTTACCACCCAACAGAAACAGATAGTACCCCACAGAAGCAGACAGAGTTAAGTGTACCCTAAGTCCTACCCCACGCGATCGGCTCCTTAATACATAAATACCCTGTGCCAGCCCCACAGAAGGGTGTATCATTCCCTAAAGTGGCAACCTTTGAATGACACAGACCTATTTATAGATGTCACAGCATCTTACATCCTCAGAGGCAGACTGGGATCCATGCACGCACATGACCCGGTTGGAACGCACCATCAACACCCCTCGCCATTATCAGATTGAACCGCTTATAATTAGTTCAGTAAGCGTGCCTGGACCCTACCTACTGTTGGGTCATAGTTTTGATACCAGAAAGGGTTACTGACTAATATGGGTCCCACACAACAAATGACACAAGTATTTTCCATCCTAACCTTGTGTCCCCAGACTAACATATTTCAGATTAACTTGTTTACAAGTTTCAGACATATAGAGTTCAGATCAACTAGTTCACAGATCAGACAATCCCGTAAACAAGTTTCCAGACTAACGGATCAGATATACGGATTTAACAAACTTACAGATTGTCTAACTTTGTATTAGGCCTACAGATTCATTAAACATGTTTATTAAATTCATTAGTCCAGTTGGTTTAACCCTACCCACCCAACACGTTTTAGACATCATATTTATCTTAGATTTGCATTAATAAATTATCAATGCGCAGACCTCTCACATTAGGTCGCTAGCTTGTGGCCGCTGGATGTGCCGGGCGGTTCCCGACAGACTTCTGCCACAAGCCAGATCTAACCTTGTGTCTAAGCATATTTTAGTTATGCCTATGACCTCTCACATTAGACTGACAGTTTGCGGTTGCTGGTTAAGCCGGTTGGGTCTGGGCAGGCTTCTACTGCAAATATGAGTCTAACCTCGTGTCTCAACATTATTATTATAGCCAATTTATTCTATTACAAATTATACAGATATTAGGCTAATCATGTCCATTTAATAGATTTGACTTCTTCTCAAGTCGCAGCAGATTAATCAAATTAACATGTTTTACTCAATCTTAGGTTGCCTACAAATAACAATTATTTAGCTTTTCAATAGATTTAAAAGATTAGGCGACCCAACAGATTTAGCAGATTAGGCAGTTTAACATAATTAGCAAATTTGGCGTTTCAACATATTTAGCAGTTTAGGGAATTCAACAGATTAAACAGATAACAGATTTAGCAGATTAGGCAATTCAACAGATTTAGAAAATCTAAAATATTCCTTAAGGTTTCATTGACAAATCTTGCCTAATTATAAATTAGGCCTAAATTCACATGCCTAAATCATGGTCATGATTCATAATATAACATATACCCAAATTTTAGTTAAATTTGAGTAGTACAGAATATTTCCCAAAAACCCTAATCATGATCCACATATAAATTATGCCAAATATAGCCATTGATTACCATGCATGTCACATATCCAAAAATCCCCATTTTGGTATATTCACACTTAATAGTTATCAAATATTAATATAGATCTTTTTACACCTAAGTCATATGCAAATTTCTCCTCCTTCTTTAAAATTACAGACTACAATATATATAGTATGTCTAGATCTAGATCTTGAATTACAACTTATGTCTTGTCCTTAAATTAGTTACAAATCTAGATCTTAAATTTCAACATGTATTATGCATCCAAATCAATTACATGTTTACAGTTAAACTTTATGCCTCAAATCCCAAGTCATATGTCCAATATTCTTTATGCCTCAAAACTCAAGTTATATGTTCAATACACCTCATGTTTTAAATATAACATGTCCAATTATATGCCTCAGATTTATGTTCTAAGTTACAACCTATGTTCTTTATGTTCTAAATCATAAACCATCTAACATAATATGCCTCCGATTTATGTCCTGAATTACAACATGTGTTGTGTCCTCAAATCAGTTACAGATCAGTTATGTCCAAATTATGCATCATTCATTATTTTCCCAAATTTGGCGTTTATGCATTTCTCTTATGAGATTTTGCTCAGGCTTGTGGTAGCCTGGCTATATAAAAGAAAAAGGGGAAGAATGGAGGAAGAAGTACAGAACAAACAGAACATTAACAATAAAATAGAAGAACAGATCTGATAAACAGAAAAAGACATAACCTCAGATTCAGATTTATTATCATGTTAGGATCATAATTAAATTTCATATCGGAAAATAACTGTACTTTCCTTGGTTGGATTCTAAAAGAAAAAGGTGTTGTACCTATTCTCTTTTAATCCTAATCAGAATTGGAGGAAGAAGAAGCACAAGTCCTAGCTTAGGTTTCAGCAGAGTAGAGACGCCATTGATTTATTTTTTTAGAGAGGAAGAGAGCAATGGAGGCTAGAGAATTGTGTTAGAGATTTAGGTTTAGGTTAGGGATGTATATATAGGTGTAGTAAGTTATTTAGGACCATTCGATTAACCCTGAATCATGAGAACCAATCAGATGCAAAATCTACATTTGGGCGAATCGGCCCACGGGTTGACAGCCAAACACCCTGGATTAACCCCTAGTCGACCCAGCGAGTCTTGGGTCGACCTCAAAAATGGGCCGGTTCGGTTATTCCCCCTCCCAATTCGCTATTTTGAACTTTTTTGCATATTTATTTATTTAATTTTTATATATCTATATATATACATATTTCTCTCATATGCATACAAACTTCAAGGCTTAATAACTTCTTCATAATTAACCATTTTCACACTAAACCACTTTTTGAACTGCATTCACACTAAGCCACTTTTTAGCCATTCCCCTAAAACAAAAATATGGCGCTGGCGGGGATCGAACTCTGCACCTCTTGTATGCAAGTCACATGTTCTAACCAAATGAGCTACTAAGTCTTTTGCTTACAAACCTTAGAACAATGCTATCATTCTTTTCTCATTCCTCTTTTTCAAATAAATTATTCTTTAATTTGTTATTTTAATATTCTCAGAAAATAAGGGGTGTTACATTCTCCCCTCCTTAAAGGATTTCGTCCCTGAAATCTCCAAGTTAAGGAGAATGTATATCCTACCATCCAATCATCCATCTACGCAATCATCAAACACAGGCATCCATTGTCTTTAAAAGATTTCTAATTCCATATGAACATATGCAAAAAGTGTGTGTATATTTTCCTTATCCCATGAAAAATCAGGCGGTATACTGATTCAGTTGACCTCCCTAATGTGAATTATGATAGTGTCATGCATCCATTATGTATGCAAAAGAACCCTATTGATACATATCATTTCTATATGAGTGCGCAAGCATAGATTCAAATGCAACATCCATGTGAGGAGTCAAACATTCTGCATCCACAAAAATTGAAAAATGCACATATGTCCATATGCAGTATGAGAGTGTTTTTGAGCCGATCTAGTGCCTAGTGTGTGTATATGCATCCACGAGCGTCCACTAGCAACCACTTGCATCCACTTGCAACCATCAATCATAACATGTCTCAAACACATGTTTACATCCATTAGATTATACCTAAAGGTCGAAGACTCGATCGATAGGATACAGCCGAGTGATAGAAGCAAGTACAATTAAAATAAAAGCTCTGTTCCCATTAGACATCGGTTAAGAGAATAATTCCCTAAGTATCAAACCCGAAGACCGAAATCCACATCAGATTGACACTCAGTGAATTACTCCAGTTAAGCAATGTCAAAATTGGAAATCTACTTCACGCTTCAAGTAAAAACCCTTATCCTTTTCAGAAATATTCAGATACTTACAGACTACTGGTACGGATCAGATTATCAAATGATTCTTAGGAAAACTAAGCATGATAAAACCCCATCATATCCCACAAAACCCATAATGTATGTGTCATAGTCAACTTAACGCCCAACACAGATTCCTTCAAACCCCAACCTATCACAAAACAGATGAGTCGTAACCCTTATGAGGTTTTGAGACTATAGTGGGATCAGAAACAAGACTAGTATTAAAGTGCAGAGTCTCAATTGCAGAAAAATGCCAGAATCAAAAGGAGTTGTAATTCAAAAATCAGATAAGAAAATTAAACCTCCTACAGAAATTTTTCTATTTCTATCCTATCCATAAGCCACGAGAGCATTCACCTGCCCTCCAGAAGTAGGTCCTATCTTCTGCCCTTGCCCTCGTTTCTTCGGGCAGTCCCTAGTGAAGTGTACCATCTCACCACAGTTGAAGCAAGCGCCCTTCTTTGTATCCACTTTCTTATCGTGTGTCCTATCCATGTCTCCCATGTACGTTCTCCATTCGTGACCTTCCACCAAAATGAAGCTTCATCCTTCATCAACCAAGCAGCTGGTTGAACCTTCCTCCCATCGTCTATCTCAAAGGTACCAACAAGTCCTTCACTCCATTGAGCCAAATTCTAGCCTCGACAACGTCTCAGTCCCATAAAGCGGTTTTCCACCCATCGCACGGAAGTCCTTACATATCTTAAAAAAAGCATCTATACGCGGAGGAAGAGATTCAAAAAGGGAAAGGGGAAGGAACTCGAAACAAAGAATCGAAAGAAAGATATATGGCTTTTGGGGATTATAATTTTTTTCAAAATAAGCTTTGCTTTTGAAAATACTTCCTTTTTAAAACCTTTTTGAAAATAGTTTTCAAAAACTTTTTTATCAAATCTTGTAACCTTCAACTCTGATACCAAGTGTAACACCCCACCTCCGTTAAGGTCACTCACAAAGGGAATGCCTTAACTTTGATGGAGCATTTAAGCAGACAGAACATAATATTACAAGAACAGATACGTAAAGCAGTACTTGAAAATTTTATAACTTTATTTCAGCAGAAAACAGAAATCAGTTTGGTTACATCTTTCAAAATCACTTTACCAAAACTCAAGTACATATATATATATCAGCCTTGTTCCAAAGCCCTCAGAGTACAAAACTTTAAAATCATAATCCCCACAGAAGATGCCATAAGAAGTCAAGCCATACATTAAGCACTTCAATTACTTCAAGCAGAAGAAATCCGGATCAAGCTAAATATTCGCTCCTTGGAAACCTGGGGGGAAACGGAAGAAAAAGGGCGAAAACAAGCAAGGTCAGACATAAAGTCTGGCAAGTCCAGTGACTTTCAGCATATGAACAGACAATAATAATCATGGCATGCAAATAAAACTGGATGAGAGATAACGGTAATAGGAGTAGCAGATATACTTAGGTTAAATCGAAGAAACAGAATGATATAAGAAATTACTTTTCTATTCTCTGCACTAATACTAGTATAACAGGATTAGGTGTTTTCCTAATGTCTAAACTGAAATGGAAATGGAAACAGAATAATTTCCACAGAAGAGAATGCTAGTAATGGGCCTTTACCGCCTCAACAGAAGGTACAGAAACAGAATGCCAATAATAGGCCTTTACTACCCGAACAGAAGGTGCAGAAATAGAAACAGATTAATCCCTACGGAAACAAAATGTAGAATTAGGTGTACACTAGTAAATGGGCCTTTACAACCCCAACAGACGGTACCACGCAGAAACAGACAGGTGTTACCACCCAACAGAAACAGACGGTACCCCACAGAAACAGGCAAAATTAAGTATACCCTAAGTCCTACCCCACGCGAGCTGCTCCCTAATACATAAATATCCTGTGCCAGCCCCACAGAAGGGTGTATCATTCCCTAAAGTGGCAACCTTTGAATGACACAGACGTATTTATAGATGTCACGGCGTCTTACATCCTCAGAGGCAGACCGGGATCCATGCACGCACATGACCCGGTTGGAACGCACCATCAACAACCCTCGCCATTATCAGAATGAACCGCTTATAATTAGTTCAGTAAGCATGCCCGGACCCTACCTACTGTTGGATCATAGTTTTGATACCAGAAAGGGTTACTGACTAATATGGCTCCCAAACAACAAATGACACAAGTATTTTCCCTCCTAACCTCGTGTCCCCAGACTAACATATTTCAGATTAACTTGTTTACAAGTTTCAGATATACAGAGTTCAGATCAACTAGTTCACAGATCAGACAATCCCGTTAACAAGTTTTCAGACTATCGGATCAGATATACGGATTTAACAAACTTACAGATTGTCTAACTTTGTATTGGGCCTACAGATTCACGAAACGGGTTTACTAAATTCATTAGTCCAGTTGGTTTGACCCTACCCACCCAACACGTTTTAGACATCATATTTATCCTAGATTTGCATTAATTAATTATTAATGCGTAGACCTCTAACATTAGGTCGCTAGCTTGTGGCCGTTGGATGTGTCGGGCGGTTCCGGGCAGACTTATGCCACAAGCCAGACCTAACCTCGTGTCTAAGCATATTTTAATTATGCCTACGACCTCTCACATTAGACTGACAGTTTGCGGTTGCTGGTTAAGCCGGTTGGGTCCGGGCAGGCTTCAACCACAAACATGAGTCTAACCTCGTGTCTCAGCATTGTTATTATAGCTAATTTATTCTATTACAAATTATACAGATATTAGGCTAATTATGTCCATTTAACAAATTTGACTTCTTCTCAAGTCGCAGCAGAGTAATCAAATTAACATGTTTTGCTCAATCTTAGGTTGCCTACCAATTACAGTTATTCAGCTTTTCAACAGATTTAACAGATTAGGTGAAACAACAGATTTAGCTGATAATGCAGTTTAACATAATTAGCAAAATTGGCATTTCAACAAATTTAGCAGTTTAGGCAATTCAACAGATTAAACAGATGACAGATTTAGCAGATTAGGCAATTCAACAGATTTAGCAAATCTAAAATATTCCTTAAGGTTTCATTGACAAATCTTGCCTAATTATAAATTAGGCCTAAATTCACATGCCTAAATCATGGTCATGATTCATAATATAACATATACCCAAATTTTAGTAAAATTTGCATAGTACAGAATATTTCCCAAAAACCCCAATCACGATCCACATATAAATTATGCCAAATATAGCCATTGATTACAATGCATATCACATATCCAAAAATCCCCATTTTGGTGTATTCATACTTAATAGTTATCAAATCTTAATATAGATCTTTTTACACCTAAGTCATATGCAAATTTCTCCTCCTTCTTTAAAAATACAGACTACAATATATATAGTATGCCCAGATCTAGATCATGAATTACAACTTTATCTTGTCCTTAAATTAGTTACAAATCTAGATCTTAAATTTCAACATGTACTATGCATCAAAATCAATTACATGTTTACAGTTGAACTTTACGCCCCAAATCCCAAGTCATATGTCCAATATTCTTTATGCCTCAAAACTCAAGTTACATGTTCAATACACCTCATGTTTTAAATATAACATGTCCAATTATATGCCTCAGATTTATGTTCTAAGTTACAACCTACATTCTTAATGTTCTAAGTCATAAACCATCTCATATAATATGCCTCCGATTTATGTCCTGAATTACAACATGTGTTGTGTCCTCAAATCAGTTACTGATCATTCATGTCCAAATTATGCATCATTCATTATTTTTTCCAAATTTGGCATTTATGCATTTCTCTTATGAGATTTTGCTCAGGCTCGTGGTAGCCTGGCCATATAAAAGAAAAATTGGAAGAACGGAGGAAGAAGTACAGACAAATAGAACAATAACAATAAAACAGAAGAACAGATCTGGTAAACAGAAAAAGACATAACCTCAGATTCAGATTTATTATCATGCTAGGATCATAATTAAATTTCATATCGGAAAATAATTGTACTTGCCTTGATTGGATTCTAAAAGAAAAAGGTGTTGTAGCTGTTCTCTTTTAATCCTAATCAGAATTGGAGGAAGAAGAAGCCCAAGTCCTAGCTTAGGTTTCAGCAGAGTAGAGACGCCATTGATTTATTTTTTTTGAGAGGAAGAGAGCAATGGAGGCTAGAGAATTGTGTAAGAGATTTAGGTTTAGGTTAGGGATGTATATATAGGTGTAGGAAGTTATTTAGGACAATTAGATTAACCCTGAACCATGAGAACCAATCAGATGCAAAATCTGCATTTGAGCGAATCGGCCCACGGGTTGACAGCCAAACACCCTGGATTAACCCCTAGTCGACCCAGCAGAGCTCTGGTCGACCTCAAAAATGGGTCGGTTCGGTTATTCCCCCTCTCAATTCGCTATTTTGAACTTTTTTGCATATTTATTTATTTAATTTTTATATATATCTATATATATATATATATTTTTCTCATATGCATACAAACTTCAAGGCTTAATAACTTCTTCATAATTAACCATTTTTACACTAAAACACTTTTCGAACTGCGTTCACACTAAGCCACTTTTTAGCTATTCCCCTAAAACAAAAATATGGCGCTGGCGGGGATCGAACTCTGTACCTCTTGTATGCAAGTCACCTGTTCTAACCAAATGAGCTACTAAGTCTTTTGCTTACAAATGTTAGAACAATGTTATCATTCTTTTCTCATTCCTCTTTTTCAAATAAATTATTCTTTAATTTGTTATTTTAATATTCTAAGAAAATACGGGGTGTTACACCACTTATTACCTTGTCTTGGGTGTACATCCCAATCAAGATATCAGTAATCATCCAAACGATGTGAAGAACTCCGGTCTTCAACCACCTTCTTCATCGACGACTTATCGTCGAATCAGTTATTCAGAATGGGTGTAAACCCGGCCTTTCCGAATAACTCGCGTATATTATAAACAAGCACTATAATAACACAACATATGCCTCATTCCAATTCTGAATATTCTTTTATTTAAATATTCATACCCTTTGGGAAAGGTTCACATTAATTTTATCAATGATAAATTCTTTAAATCTATTCTTCAATCTTTCTTTGGATATCATTTCAAACCAAATTAAGGTTTATCCAAATTAGTCGCGATTAGCGAACCTTACCGAAGTAATCATTTTTTTAATTTCCTAATCCCAACTTATTCATCCCATGGAGCAAAACGGGTAATACTCCATATCTAACACCACAGTGTTATCGGTAAATTTAATTACCATTTCATGTTCAAATCTAATTAAAGATTTAACAATCGCTTGGAGAAAAACTGGCGATACTCCATTCCCGGTCATTTCCCAAATTTGATAATTTAAATTATCAATTCACATTTCAACCTAATTAAAGATTCACTAAAACTCGACTTAGTTTTAATCTTCCCAAAAATCAATATTAATGATTATTTAACTTTGGAAAATCAAACATGTCTCAACGACAATCTATACCGTACTATTGATTTCTACCAATATATAACCTCTAAGCTCGTACGTATTAGAGAAGGGTGTTAAGCAAGAGAATAAATTATCCGCTACCAAACAGATATATATTTAGTAGAGATCAACCATACAGTTTGAAATACAATGTTAGACATGTAAACCTGCCTTTAACTGGGTTCAAGAACCATTTTCATTTAAAACACAGTTCACGATAAAACCAAAATCATATTCCATTAATTACGGAATCTCCATAGAAAATGGATCAATATTTAATCGATATCAATTTCCGTATCCGACTAATAATGTAATGGCCCAAAAATCCGGTCCAGTTTGAGCTGACCAAAAACACAAGTCCAACCCCAAATTAAACTGAAAATCAGGAAATTAATAGAAAGAAAACAGAGGGTGAGGATAGATAAGATAGAAAATTAGAATAGAAGAAGAAGATGAACACAACATCAGAGTAACACGAATCTCACAGCGGAACGAATAACATATAATATATGTAACATAACTTTGAAATATACATCTGTACTTGAATATACATCATTATCAAAGTACAACACTTACAACACAGCGGAAATAACTATAGCTATATGATCCTGAAGCCTCCTGCTCCAGCTCTTCAAGTATCTGTAAATTTCTGACTATTTGACTGCCCATACAAAATTGGGCACCCAAGAGTTTTGGGAAAACAAAACAAAATAAACTACGGGTCAGTCATGGGACTGGTATGAGTAAAACAGTTTAAAACATTTTGAACAAGTAAACGATATCTCATAAGACCACGCCGTATGACGGAACGGGTTTTTCCCTTATGAGAATCCAAATTATCTTTATATCAAAAACCTTTTGATATTATAATAATGTCTATCAACCACAATATAATAATCATCTAGCAGAAACGCTTCCATCTCACGTTCTACATACATAGTATACAATCAAAACCGCAAGCAAGTATTGGGTAATGGATTTCCAACTATGACAAGGTATGGAACCACCTTTCGCTAGTGTACCTCTAGAGAGAAATACACTAGGTTCAACAAGAACATCTTGCAACCCGACCACACATGACAGACCACTCATTTCGCTTGAGTGTATCGAATGTATATCACCAACGGTTGGGATCAGCAACCGTTTCCCGAATGGGACAGTACCGACAATAGATTTTTAGAAGTAAATGAAACTCTAGATCAGGTGATTATACACCCTACTTCGGAGCGACCGACTTAGCCATACTGCCTGCCCGATTTCTGTCATTTACTGGTTGATGAGGCTTGAAGCTATGCTTTATCATCACACCAGATTCACTTCGAATGCCACATCGTCAAATCCATCAAATCACCGATTGACGTCTACAACAGTACATTATATGTTAGCTAAAGAAGTTTCCTTCTCTGCTTCCACTCTTGGTACGGTTGAAGAAATCAATGTACATGACCTTTCTGGAAATACTCCGTCAGGCATTCATCCATACAAGTCATACAGGAACAGGATGAACCGAAGGCACTATTCAATACATCCATATTAGATACTATTATCTAAGACTTATACAATAGCCCTTGCACTTTACTCCGTCTTCAATTTTCTTTGGCATATATGATTCGCAACGCTTACGCCAATACAGAGTGGTTCTTTGGATAATAATCCAACCGGTCTCTCCGTATTAACAACGTTAAAATGGTCGAAAACTTCGATAGTCTATGATTTAACCATCAAAGAAAAACAGTGTGCAAACAACGATATTATTTCCAGGTGGAAATTCTATCAAATCAACCATCATTTAACATTTATATCCTTAGTTCATTTTTCATCTCCTTATACCCTATATTCAACATTTCTTATTTTCTAAATTTAGAAAATATATGTTATTACCATTGGAAAACATTTCCATTTCTTGTTTTCTATATCAGAAAACATTTCTGGTTCTTATTTGGAAAACATTTTCAAAACTCCCTCATTGGACTTAGACAGATGTTTAAACAAACCATCGCGATGCCAACTCAAACCGTTACACTTATTAACTAAATTCCTTTAACCTGCCTTCACTATCGAACCTTAACCATTCCTTAGTTAAAAATGTAGTCAATCAAGTTGGGGTAATACTACCTCTCAGACCTTAACTGAAAAACGTTTCTAACCTTGAAATAGACAAAGTTCACCCTTTTAATTCTTTAACAAACTTTCTTACGTAACTCTCTTTCGAATCATCTCTATTCGATAATTCTTTCCTTCGAATAAGGTATATTCGATAACTCTATTCAATTTACTCTATTCAATTTAATCTATCAATTAACTCTATTGGACTAACGCTATTGGATTAACTCTAGTCGATAACTCCTTTAACTCTATTCGAATAAACCAAATTCGATTAACTCCTTAAATTCCATTCGAATAAACTATATTCGATTTATTCCTTTAACTCTATTCGAATAAACTATATTCGATAACTCCTTCAACTCTGTTCGAATAAACCATATTCGATAACTCTATTTAATTAACTCTAGTTCGATTTAACTCTATCGATTAACTCTAACTGGTTTAATTTTACTTATTTCACTTAACTCAATCCACTTAACTTAATTCACTTAACTCGATTCACTCCCATCGATTAACTTAACTTGATTATCTTAACTCGATTACTTAACTGGTTAACTCTAACTGGTTTAACTCTATCTTGAATAACTATATTCGATTAACTCCATTCGCTTAACTCTAGATCGCAGCGATCACAATGGTTACGCCTGATTCCCTCAGGAAACATCCGACCGCCGTAGGCTATCTGCAGCTCTGCGAATTACGCTAGCAGTCATGCTAAATGGAATCTCATCCCGAATAACTATGTATGGTTTACTCTAATCGATTTACTCTATTCATTTCTTAAACAAATATTCCTTTATCCTATTTATTTTCTAAATAAATATTCTCCTTTATTCTATTCTATTCGTTTATCAACATTTTTCCCTTTTTATAAAGCTCTATTCGTTTTATAAACATTTCCCTTTATTTACTTTCAAAATATTTCCTTTTATAAAACCTGTTGATTTTATAAAAAAAAGTCCCTTTATTTCAGTATACATTGAAATAATTCCTTTTACATCCCAGGGTCTTTTATGATATTAAAAATATCGAATAACAATGATCAATATCATTTAAACACACATAATCCATAACAGATTATATAACACATCATGTATCACAATATATGAAAAACAATAAAATAAATGCTGAGGAATCCAGTTGGATTCCTCCAACATGTCTCCTTGCATCCACAGATGTTACACAATAAAATCAACATCACTTTCAGTTCCATATGATATATTCTGTTAAACAGAATCAATATAGAAATTCACTAACCGACTAGCATTTCAATCAAACAGTCAACACACAGTCAATCAGCCAATATTTAACAGTTCTAAAAATACAACATGAAATTATAAACTGTTCAGGGATAGTGAGATTTACTCACTTCAGCAGTTCATCGTTAAAGAACGATAAACTGTTATTTGATTTGAATCAAACAATTTATTTCACCATAAATTGTAACGAGCTTCATTCCACTTCCAGTCAGTTCCATGGTGTAGCCACCCTCCATACGATCCCAACGCAACTTACGGTTCGTGATTCTGATTTCATATGAATAAGTTATTGACATTATAAGTTAATACAATTTTAAATTAAAAATAAAACTTAACAAATTCCAATTGCGCTTTACCCAATTAAAGACTCCGGCCCAAACTGATTTAAACCCCCTCTAACTCTTTCTTCCCAAATCGATGTCTGCTACCAAAACAGCCGGCCATTACCAAGGTTTCACGAGCTTCTTTCCCCCTCCACGTTTAACTTAAAATCGTGTAAACATATCCAAAATTCATGACATCACAATCTCCTTCACCCGATACTGATCTGGTCAGACTCGACCCCCCGTCCTCCATTTCGTCACCCAGCCACATCCCACGGTGTACAGGGAACCACCGAACTCTTCAAGCACCAAACTCCACCAAAATACTACATACAAACCCCACTTTCCTTAACGAACACACATCTAACATCAAAAACGCGAATCATTGCTTCCATTTCGCAGTATTCCCAACCCTAGATCTACTGCTATTTTCTTCTAGCAGTCCAAATGGGAATCGCACCCCACTAGCTTCACCCAGACGGAAGCACAAGTTTCACCGAACTAAGACAGTAAAGTTTGGTGATTTTAGAATTTTAACTTGCATTTTCTTTTGATTTTTGAAGTATCCATTTCTTTTGTGAAATGGAAATGAGAGCGGCGGAAATGCCGTTGACCTCTCAGCGAAAAGTATTAGGTTTAGAATTGTTTGAAGGGGTATTTATAGGATTTTCAAATTATCTAGATATTTTTGTTGTTGAGATATTTTAGTTTTATATTCATTTTATATTCTTTTTAGTCTTCTAAAAATCCGTGTGATCAACACGATACTCAAAAATCATGTAACTGGACAAGCGGCTATAGTTTGACATTACGGTCCTAACAAAACTGGTTTCGTCGAATTCCGACTTCGTATGCTCACACAGCGTATTTTTAACCGTCAAAATGTTGACTGTCCTTCTCATTAAAATCTCGTACAGCCACATACTAACTCTAAAAATCACGAAACTTGACATCAAGCAATAATTTAACATTGCGGATCAACCAAAATTAGTTTCGTCGAATTCCGAGGTTGTTTGCTAAAGTGGCTTATTTTTAAAGCTCTGGATGACCCTTTTAAATATATAAATATATTTAAATATAATTAAATTAAATATTTAAAAATAAATATTATCGTCTATATTCACAGTGGAATACCATACAGCTCTAGAATATTCCTATATGAATTTCTAACTTGATATACCAAATCTGGGTCAACCCGATATTCGATTTATATCGAAATTCCTTTTCAAAATATAAATAATTCCTTTATAAATTATAAAGGAATTCCACAGCGACTTTTCTAAAATTTGATTTGGACATATCTCAAAATCTATACGACGAAATCCTAATTTTTCTCTTCCACTAGAAAGATATACTCCACCAGCTCCACACGTTTCTTGTTTCACAGAAATCCAGCTTAAAACGAATCATGTACATTCGGTTGAAGTTCAAATCGCCAAATAAAGAACTACAACGCCATTTCAAGCTCGATTATAATTATATTATAATTATACATTCAAACTGTCGTTCAAATAATATATTCGTTATTTAAATTCAAATCCCAAACTGAATTATATATCATAGATGATCCAGTTCGCACCATATCGCCATTTCAGCCAATTCTGATTATTTGAGAATTAAATATATTATTTAATTTATTATTTTAATTAAATATTCACCATTATTTAATTCCACGACCATTAAATTCACTATATCACTATCTATATAATTAAATTAATTAATTATAATACCCTCTGCGAATGCGGGTCATTAGAAATAATATAAATGGAATAACGACAAAGCCTTTTAAATTCCATACATATTAACAGTCTTCCTCCATAGAATCTCACTTCGATTATTACCACACCGAATTCCATTCAATCCCAATTTATTCATATTAAAATGGAAAACTTTACTTTGGAAAATTCCCTTTAAATCTGAATAAAATGATTTATAAATTCCAAATTACATTTCATGGTTAATCTGGCTAAAGAACGAATGTCGTTAAAAACACAGTTCACAATAAACCCAATTCACGTTCAAATTTTTTTCCAAATAGTAAATATAATTGGAAAACTCTAATAATCTTAATTAAAAGATTTATTCTTTTCACATGGGGTTTTAAGAACAGTGTTATTTAAGACACCATTCACGACAAACCTGAAATCCAATTTGATATTAAATACAAGGCTCTGAATAGAAATTATATCGGCTTATATTCAATATCAAATTCTAAAACAACCGGATATCGTATTGGGAATAACGATATCTGTACCTTCCAAATTCCCATAACAATATCCGTATAACCGCGAAATCCAATATCGATATATTTCGAAGATTATTTCCATTCTAATACATTCCAATTTATTCATTGAAAATTTTTGGTTATTTTTAAAACCATTTCAATCCAATTTATTTATTTAAAAAAATGTTGGATTATTATTTCTAGTTAATAATTAGTTCATTTCGATAAAAATATATTTTTATCTTTCAAAATATGGAATTTTTCATCCAAATTCTTTCCAAATCATTTATTATGGTTTTACACAAATTATTAATATTTTTATCAAGGCCCGTACAGTCGGTTTCCAATAACGGCCACAGAATTGCACTTACAGCGACCTATTCCAAATTTGATTTGGACGTATCTCCAAATCCAACTGTTCGATTTCAGATCCCTTGTATTCGTTGGAAAGCTCTTTTCGATACGAACCCAAAAGATTCCTTTTTTAGGGGAATCCAACTGTCAGATCTTCCGTAATATCAATTCGAAGTCAATGGACGAAATTCAGGAACGGCCGCTACACGACGCGTTCTATTCGGGCCATTAAATATATATAATATATATATTATATATATTTCGTCGATTTCCTTTTAAAACGTATTTTAAAAATAAGTTTAAATTCGTTTTAAAAACGATTCCAACTTCATTTTCAATTTTAAATCAAAAATGAATATTCCTTATCATTAGAATATATAAATGATAATATTATCAAAATATCAGATTTTGAAATCATTTCCTTTTCGATACTCATTATAAAAATGAATAAAATCGATATAAATATCATTTGCATCCAAATTGCGCATATCTAATCAACATGGCTTCATATTTTTCAATATTTTCGTGTTTATCACAAATCGGACATCAAAATCATATTTTGATCCATTACAAAATATTATTTTAAAATATTAGTTATTTTAAAATGTTCATTATTCGTCATTTTAAAATATTCATTAATTTAAAATATTCGTTCTTTTTGAATTGGAATTAGACACAGTCAATTACCATATAATTTTATTTAAATGGATTTCATACACACATGGACACAACAATAATCAAACACAGTCAACCGTCATCCAGAGTGCATTACACAACTGCATAAGCGTTAAATATAAATAATTAACGCTTACAACAGTCTGTCAACCCATCGATTGACATACAACTAAACAATTGGGCTTAGTGTACGTCAAATATCATCCCAATATCCGTGTAGGGTTTCAATCAACACACACAGATTTTATTTGTGTCATTGGGCGACGTGTAAAATTTATCGTCCTAATCAACATTAGTCAAATGGGTGTACATAAACAAATCGTCCGATTTGTAAATGAATACTTATTTTCAACACATGACCATTTTATATGGTTCATATATCCAATAAAAATGATGTTTTTATAGTTCAAATATTTTATTCCATACATGAATCTTTTATATATTTTATTCATTCAATAAAAATGATATTTTTATAGTTCAAATATTTTACTCCATCCATGAATCTTTTATATATTTTATTCATTCAATAAAAATGATATTTTTATAGTTCAAATATTTTATTCCATACATGAATATTTTATATATTTTATTCATTCAATAAAAATGATATTTTTATAGTTCAAATATTTTTATTCAACACAATACAATCAACAGTCACAAAATAGTCCATTTCCACAACACAATATAATCAAACAAGCCGTCCATGGTCTGTGGACGACGGTGTCAGGAGCTACTAAGCCCCGTCTGCAACCTAGTATATATTTAACTGTAAGTTAATTAGTGAGAAGGAGTTCTCACTTTGGGATCCACTCCGCCATTTTTATTTCTGAATTTCTGTTTTGATTCTGTTCGCTTTCAAATTTTCCCGAAATTCCAACGTGCTCCAAATTGGGCTCGGTTAGTCTTGTCGTGAAGCTCTCGTCCCCACGATCGCAATGGTTCTAGTTTCGCGCGATTTGGACCTTGTATGAGACAGATATGTTATTTCAAACATTGTACACTTTAAATAAATAATTGTTGGAATTAATTAGGGTTATAATCAACCTTCTTCCCCAAAATAACCAAGGCCGTCGTCAGTTTTCTGTTGTTCAAAACTAGGGTTCAACCTAGCGCGTAGTACGAGGCACGAGGTGATGATCGGTTGGTACCACTACGACGGGCTAACTGAGAGCTCCCCAGTGCCACCTGGAACGTTGAACTCGAACTTGAGGAGGGCACGGAAATCGATGCGAGGCGGCAGATGTTTGAGCGACCATTCTGAGCAAAATACAATCCCAAACCAGATCTTTCCCGTTGGATGTGAAGTTCGTGTTGAGATCTTCAAAATTCCCATAAGTATCTTCATGAATTATATTGTGGATTGGAGGAACGAATGGTTTTCTTCTGGAGCAATATCGCCTTCTGACGAGATAAAGACGGCGGGATTTTTTAGAAGGAATAAAATTAGGGTTTTCTAAATTTCTATTCGCCAGAAAAAATATATATATATAATTTTAATTTCCAAAAATAACCTTGTATCGATACTAGCTACAAATCAAACCCAACGACTATCGCCCTTAGCTAAATGCCCCCATTCTGGATGCAATAGGATAGGTTTTGTAAGCCAATTCGGCTATTACGAATAGTTTTACTTTAAATTAAAATATATTTAATTTAGACGTACATTTTAATTTATCAGGGCCACATACAGACTCCAAAAATTCCAGAAAAATTAATCTAGCTATGTTTTGACGATACAGACCTACCAAAACTAATTTCATCAAATTTGGAGAGCGTTTAAAAAACGGTCATTTTCCAGTTGATTAAATTCAAACTGAATTGACCAAACACGTTTAAATTTGCCACACTCACATATTGATTCCAAAAATTATGAAATTTGAAATTTAGCAATAATTTGACATTCCGGATCCAACAAAAGTGGTCTCATCAAAAACGGAAGTCGTTTGCAAAATGGTTACTTTTAAGGGCTATATATTATATAAATTCCATAGCGACTATTTTGAATTTTCAACTGGACTTAACTTTTTATATCCGTTATGAAATCTGGATTTTTCACATTCGTTGGAAAGATATTTTCAAACAGATTCAAGTATTTCTAGTTTTACTGAAATCCGATTTATTTTGAATCTTGTACATTCATTTGAAATTTGAAATCGAATTTTCACACTGCTGTGCCACTTCAAATTCCTTTTATAATTAAAATAAATATTTATATTCTAACTTCGATTCAAATAAATTTATACATTCTAATTCTACTCAAAATAAATTTCTAGACGTTATTATTTAAAGTAAATCATTTTACATATTCAAGATTCATTAAAATTGCTAAAATAAAATTTTAAATCGGTTCTGATTTTCCGGGTTGTTACATATAGTCTTCACTTGTCCCTAGGACAAGTTTACCTATTATACAACATTCTCATTAATGTTAATTATTTATAATAAGTTATTATCATTCCCCATTTAAACCATTTTCTTTTACTGTTGTATTCCAATATTCTTCATTCACTGTAATATATGTTCCTTATTTTAATTAAGTAAAACACTTCATGCACCTTATCAGTTTGATTTATAGAAGGAATCAGTAATTTATTTTCATAACGTATTCCCATCTAAATCCGTGATGGAAAGTAATTTCTTTCCTTTTCTTACTTTATTCACTGTGGCTTACTTGCAACCACGTTCTCATAAATAGGTCATATAGAGAAATACATTTTTTTCCTTCATATCATAGTAACTCAGTCCATTACATCCCTTCCTTTCTTATTTTCTAAGTTAGACATTTAATTATCATCATTGCATTTATTCGTATCTTGTTATATACATACATACATACATACATATATATATATATATATATATATATGCACTGGACCTCTCACATTAATCCTACACTTGTGGATGCTGGATTTGCCGAGTGGGTCTGGGCAAACTTTTACCACAAGTTAACTTTACCTCATGTCTTAGTACCATTGCATGTTTTACTTAAGCAATTAGACCCCGCACATTAGATTTACTACTTGTGAATGCTGGATATGGCGGGCGGTTTCGGGCAGATTTCTATCACAAGTGCAATCTAACCTCGTGTCTAAGAGCATTACAGTGTCACATTACTGTAATTCTAGGCATGTTCGTTCTCTAACAATTATTCCTATATCATGTAAATTTTAGACATATTATCCTTTTCATTGTAATCTAGTTTAAAATAACCTAATTTACCTGTCGTCCAATTATGCCTATACTTTGTCGCATGTCCTTTTTAACATATGTTTAATTCTATTTTGACATGTAAACATTCAATCGGGTAATTATTCAAATCCAACAAGTTAAACATGTCGTTTGCTCAATAATATGCAACAAGTTAATCATATAATTATAACAATAGTAGTTATTGCCTATATTCTAACAAGTGTATTCAACATGTAATCATTCCACACTTTAACCGATTCAACGTATGAATTATTCATATTAACATCTCAACTTGTTATAACAATAATTCTCAATTATTCTGGAAACTTCATAATTAATAAAAAGGGGAATGCAAAACGATAACATATTATTATCTAAAGGCTATAGCATAACCCCACTCACCTTGTAAGCTTTCCAAATCTTTGATTTGGTCCAGAACCTAACAACCATGGATTCATAACTTTTTTACTAAAAGAAAGAAAGAAAAAGAAGAAAGAGAAGAGAATTGAAGTAGACCAAATCTAGAAAATTACCTCACTTAGATAAGAGATTTGAACACCAATGTACAAACACACGTTCCTTTGCTTTAGATCTGGATTCAGAATTTTTCGTAAACTAAAAATATTAATTTTATGAATAGATTTGAGGAGAGGGAAAGGAATGGTGGAGCTTCAGCGTAGCCTTAGAAATATGAGGTTTAGGGTTAGCTCTAGGGTCTTATTTATAGGTGTATCAGAGAAACCAGGATCCTCAGATCTAAATTAAAAACATCAGAACCATCCACGTCGAACAAAAAGTTCCAGATCTGTGGGTGGGTCGACCCCTAGGTCAACCCCGCTGTTGGTGGGTCGACCCCTAGGTTGACCCCCAACGGTCTAATTTCCCTCCATATTTTCCCGCTTGTGAATTTTGATTTTTGAAATGATTTTCAAAATTTCTAGATATATTTATTTAATATATATACATATAAGCTGGTTATATGTATACAAACTTCTAACGCTCATAACTTCTTCATACAGTGTCCATTTTACGCAAACAAGTTATCTTCTTAACAACAATTTCGAGGACGCAATGGCGCGGTCCATTTTACTTAATTCTGAATATTCAATTAAGTTATTCTTATTTTATTATCTTAAAAATGCGGGGTGCTACGAATCGCTTGTAACTATAGGCATCGTGTCCCTCGAATTATGATAGAAAAAATAATCATAATATATAGTACATGTCCCCATCGCACGGGCACCGATTTCGATGGTGGTTCTATACATTGAAGCTCCAACTTAGTTGCAGTTTTCGATGGATGCACCCTGGAGCTCCAACGTCTTCGCGACTTCCAAGTGGACACTCTCGAGGAGTTCGAGCGCCTTCCCAAATTTCGATGGAACATATTCCTTATATCTTTGGGTTTTAAAACATACAATACTATATACATATAGTACTTCATTTTATTTTTGCATATGTTACATTTATAAATATCAATTTACATAAGATTTTTATTTCAAATCAAATTACCTTCCAAATCAACAGTTTTCGAATTCATAATTATATAGTTCGTATATATGTTAAAAAAATTATATCATAATATTTATATCCCAATAATCCTCAAAAAAATTCAATTCTCAAAATATTTATATACTACTAGTATTTTTTTCAGAACCTTAGAAATCAATTTCAAAATTTTCCGGAATTCAATTCTCAATTTTTTGTCAAAACGATATCTTTTGTTATGACTAAATGCATTTTATTCTATAATTTGTCTAAATTTAGAATGCACTTCTTGTTACCTTTCAACAGTTTTAACATTCTTCAATTTATTCGTCCGTTCATCATATATACTTTACTAGTTAATACTTCCTAAATTTCAACAACTGTTTGTCCTTACAACCAGTATTTTCAAAACACTCGATTCAAATTCTGTTAGTGAATAAATAATTAATTTACTTACCTCATATTCATATTTTTGACAACCACGGTAACTAGACAATGGATTTCAAAAAGGATTCAAGAATTTGATAGTTTCAATTTTTTCAAGCATGAACGGTTCGAATCAACAAGCAAAGGATGGCAACAAGTCATGGTAACAAATACAACAACAAGCAATCGACAAAATTATATTTCAAAAACATTCATTCGATTTCAATTTTATTCACTTGGTTCCATATTACATCTTATCTCATTAATATATTCAAGTTATATCTTAAAACATGAAAATGTCGTTTATTTAAATTTTCTTATCAATTTCAATTCGTACTAGTTTATCAAAACGTTTTATTAAAAATTTTCAAATAAGTTCAAACCATTATGTACACGGTTTCAAGTATTTGTCGACGTTTAAATCAGAACCATACTATCATCCCACTTTCGAAACTCGAAAATTAATACAATGATGATGCATCAATCATCAGAATCATCTCCGAGCGACTAGAGTGTGATTCTATATCTATCTAGTATATATTGGATTTCGTATATACATTAGCTAGGCGTATATTCGAAATCCGTACATACTTGATAGTCCAATCTCGACGTCAATAAATACATAATTACACTTTTCAAATCGATTTATTTAATTTCAAAATAATTTTTTATTTTCAAAATACGCTCTCTTTACAACAATTTTTTGGCAATTCCACTCATTCTAGGACATCTCTATCCTATATCTGGTGAGTTTTTAAACCTGATAAGATAAACTTTGTCAAACCAAAGCTTTGATACCAAATGTAACGACTCACCATTTTTATGTCTCGAATCTATAATTACACCGACTTAGAACGCTCAAAACGGCGAATCGTTGTTAGGTTACAGTGTTTAAACAGAATTTACATAGAGAACCACAACACATATGACAATGATATATTTTACAAACAGAATTTTATACATAAAAATCAGAGTTTTACAAATTATTACTATAAAGTGGAAGAATTAAATACAATGTATACATGATTTTAAATGAAATCAAAGTTTACAGTTTTGTCGAGCGCGCGCGCAAGAGTCTTGCGTCTTCACGTTCCCCTCTAGCTTGCGAGTTGAACTCTTTAAATCTGGAACACTTCGGACCTGACCCAAGTTTCCATGCAAAACACAAAATGCTCGAGTCCGGATTAAACTTATTTCAAGTTAGTAACTTTGATAAGCACATAAATATAATTAGCTTAATCCTAACGATTTATTTAAATGGTTCAAGCATAACACTCATGAACTGCCAAAAACAGGGTTTAGCAAAAATTTATAACATGGACAAAAAGGCAGCGTTGTGTGTTGAGTACCAAACGTGCTACAACAAGTAAAAATAAAGCAAGTCTTTTTTTGAGACTGGGCATAATGAGACAGCCCCAAAAATACCAAAATAGATCAAATAGTTGCTTGTATTAACAAAAGGATAGGTGGAAGCGAATAGAGTGATACACAATATAGTATAGTAACTGCAAGTTCAAAAATGCAGTAATACACAAATAAACCAAAACTATATAACAAGCAGGTGGGTACGGCACGTGCCAATGAAATAATCTTGAAGACAAGCACTACAACAATTAATGGTGAGAAAATGTAACATGCATTTCATTTAAACCAGTGAAAAGAAACAAGTTGGTCTTTCCAAAGTATGTGCATGCATGTTCCAAATCCATTTTGAACAATGTAGGTTCGTAGGCCTTTCAACGCAATACAACGGCTACACGTGTTGACAGGAACCAAGAATGTGGTTTCTTAGAAAAGTTGGCTTTTGAAGCCACACCTAAGGTATGCAGTATGCGAGGTATACAATTTGAGCATATGTAAATGAGATGTGGCGAAACTTAATCAAATAGCTAAATGAAGACAATGATTTCACACCAGCCTTAAAATGACTATACAAATTTGAAATGAACATGCTGGATAATCTATAAATGATATGAGCGTACTACCCATGATTGTACAAAATTTAATGGAGCATAACTACAGTAGCCATGAGTAATTCCATGTGTGAGGTATGATCCTGGAACTAATGAATAACAAGCAGCAAGGAAAGTGCCGTAGCAACTATATGGAAATAATATCAAGACTAATGCTAAAACCACTGACTAAGATGTATCATCTTTGCATGAATACACTAGTTACCAGTTTGATCTGGACAGAGTACTAGATTCAACGTGGCCTCAAATATAAGAAAGACATTACGCAGGAAGCAAGTAAAGGTAAAAAGAGGCAAACAGATGAAGGAAAATCACCAAACCCAAGTTCTACCAATCGCGTGAAAATGAACAACAGCGAGTACAAGGAAATTGCTCAAGACAATTCAAGATTTTAGGGCGCAAATATGACAAAGACAACATGGTGAGGCAAGGGAGACAACATACATGGACGATAATGAAATGGCCAGCAAAACATGGCACCACTAAAACATATATAAATACAGCAACAATTGTTAAAAACTAAACCAAAGTGACGGGAAAAGCAGCAACACAACAGGCCACAACAAACAATTTATACAAAGCGAGAAGCAAAGTAAAAGACTTTAAATAGGTTTAATTGTAAGGTTTACTTACATGCAATGGCAAAAGAGTGTGCAATGAGGTGCGGAAACGATCAGTTGCTGATGGTGGAAGACCTTGAAGTAATGACCATTGATGCAGACAACGGGATTGGGCTTCGATAATGGGTTTACCATACTGATTTGGTTTGGAAAAACTTGGCTCACTCGAGGCTTCTATAAACTGTTGGAGACTGGTGCGCGGCCTGTGATGGAGCTGCGATATCGGACTGTTTTGGTTCATAGGTTGAAGTAAGTCACGGTGGACAGGAACCCGATGATTTTGCTTCGACGCTGAAGTGGCGGCAAAATGTGAGTGAGTGGCTACTTGGTAATGGCACAACGCAACCGAGATGCTGGAATTGGTTGCAGATGGTTTGGCAATAACGGGTCTAGCAACGGGTCTAGCGACGGCGTCGACTAGTGGTAGAGGCCATTCTCGCAAAATGTGGAAGAGGCATTCGGCCATGATTTTGAGGATTTGAGAGGAAACCGATTTGGGGTAAAACTGAGTTTGATTTTGGGGAATGAAATTTTGGCTGCTAAAACAATATAAGTAAAAGGAACGGTGGAAACAAAAATAAAGTGAGGACACATAGAGAAGGAAAATGGGATGGATATCAACATGTAAATTTCTTTCGGAAATGATGGACACGCATTGGTTAGGGTAAACAAGTGGTGAACTAACAAATAAACCATTATTTTCCTTAATACACATACCATATTATACCCTATATATACAAAACTTTTTTTTCAAGTGAGATACTGTTTACTATACCAGTACTTATACAGACAAATTAGGTTATTCAAAAATGTTTCAAATATAATTCTCAAATAATTTTAAAACCAAATAAAAATCTAAATAAATTAATTATTTCAAGTTAAATTTCCAAATCATCTATATGCAATTGTTCACACACTAGTTCGATTAGTTTTAAAATGTTAATTACGTTTAATTTAACAAACATTATCTAGATTCAAATAAAACTTCAAAATATATAAAATTATTCAAACAAATTCACAACCAATATATATATATATATATCAATTAGTTTAAAATATCACTAATATTTAGTTCATCGAAATATCTGGATCAAATACAAAAGAAAAAATATTTATTTATACTTACAAAATTGATTTAAAACCAAAATAAAATAGATTAGATTTCATATTAAAACCAAACATAATTTTTCTAAATACCAATTCGAATAAATTTCATATTTTTAAAACGTTAAAATTTTTGGTTCGTTACAGATAAGATGTCTACTTGCAATAATTATCCTATGAAGGCTTAAGCTCTTGGAATATTCCCCTTAGGTGGTCCAAAAGGCAATCCTAGCTTCTTTTTATGTGCTTGAAGATAACTGGCTCGAAGATCATACTTTTTAGGTTTCACCGATAAGGGTTTTCTTCACGAAAAAATCCCTTACTTCTTCAATTCCTATCCTGGAATCAAATATTCAAGGAGTAGCTTTGACTATGTCAAAGGCTTGCTATCTTTAGCATCCCTTCATCTTAGCTTTAGTTTTCGATTTCTTCCTAGTCTAGTGCTAACGAAACCAAAAATCTTGCAAGTCGATTATAAGCAAGGTAGTCATCTCCAAATATGAAATTCATGCCATAATAATTATAACTATTGCTAGTAAAAACCAAAAAGAAATGGTATCTTATCCATTTAAGATATCAATCAATACTATCTCAAATAGCCTAAGAAATAGAAGTTGTCATGGATATAAGGAGAATAAACCAATAGAGGATTCCGAATAGTTCCAAATTTTGTCAAACATTTGGAACCACTGATTCAAATTTTGTTTATTTCACTTACTATCTCTCTTATGATTTAAATCTTGTAGTTCTATGACATGAGATTTAGCAAAACAATTTATTTAGGTAGTGTTTTCCATACCCGTTTTTGTAATGACCTGCATTTTAATTTTCAGAGGATAATAAAATATTTAATTAATTTTCCAAGGATCGAATCATTCTAAACTTTTGATATGTTGTTTATGGGGATGTGAGGCAGGTCTATAATTTTATTCAATATTTTGTGACCATTTTACCCTTGTTAATTTTTTATAGGGCATAACTTTTGACTGGAATCGAATCAGGTGTCGGGATTGATTTCATTGGATCAGAAATGGTGTTTCAAATTCCGTAGATTGGCCAGTCTAAAGATTTGGCTGAGAGGTTTGGGAGAATCGTTGTTTTAGTGCTACACAATTTTTGTATAGACTAATTAGTCATTATTGAGCTGATTAGTGAGGCCCATTAAGGCTAGCGGAAGTTGGTTGTAAATAGGGGGTATAGGTACGGAGAATGGTTTAGTTTCTTCACTCTCTCATTTGGTTGGGCTTGAGATTCTTCCTTGCTTAATCAAATACATATCCACTCCATTAAATTCATAGATCTATATAAGAAGATTGAAAATCAACATCGACAAATAGTAGATCGCATCAAATTATTGATATGAAGGCCGCTCTTCGCTTCCAGGATTAGAGATTGGTTGATTTGAAGCTATTTTGTTGATGTGAGAGTGATAAGCATCTCTCACAAGGATTCAATCAGGTGTATTGGTTTGTTTGATCATATTTTTGTCATTTCGAGTCATTTTCACCTAGATCTAAGCAAGTCAAGTTTATCTTCATTCGAATCACCATAGGATCTATTCTAGCAAGATTATAATGGTAAAATTCATATGCTAATTCTGTGTTTGTACAAGTATAGATCCGTTTATTGATTCATTCATTATTTTATCATGATTTGAAGAAACTCATATGGTTGTATGATGACTATTTGTGGTGCTAATGTTGTTTGACGATTGCATGAAATTTTGATGATTGAATTGTTGAAATTGGATGATCTGGATGAATTGGATGCATAGATGTTATCATTGAAGCGTGAAAAGTATGCATCGACTCGATGAAAAGTAGAACTAAGCATGGATCGGTTGGCAAAAAGGGAGGATCACACGTGTTAGCATGGATCGTATGGACTGTTGCCTATGAAATGATGGATCGACCAAAGTGTATTTGGGTCATCCAAATTGATCGATCAGATCGTTTGGAAAGATGGATCGTGAAAAGGAGCATACGATGGATCAGCAGCAAGTAGTTGGACTTGGCAAAGACTGATGGATCGATGGCCATGACAGATGGATCGCGCACGAGGGGATGGATCGTTTCGAAGGCCTAGATGATGGATCAGGCATGAGAAAAGCAATGGATCGGCCAATACACCCATGAAGGATTGGTCTAATATGTGATGCATGGATCAGGCAAATGCATGATGCATGGATCAGGCATTAGTGGGTTGATGAAAATACCGAAGTATACATTGGTTTGATGGATTTGCTCGTATTCTAGCTGATGGATCATGGAGTGATCCATGATGGATCGAATCGTGCAAAACTCAATGGAGCACAAGATGGGTCAGCCTATTTCGTTGGTCCGATCCAAGACGATGGATCGGTGAACGATCCAATGATGAATTGGTGAATGATCCATCTAAATAATGAACAAATGATGTTTATATTGGTTTGAATGACGAGTGTATCTTTGATGTGAGTTCGGATGGAATGTTCGAAGCTTTTTGAAGTGTTCGTTGATCGGTGAAATGCAACGAACATGAACATGACTCAAGGAAGTTTCAGCTCATGGGTAATGGTCACACCAGAAGGTGCTTGAGCTTATGGATGGTCATCAAGATGGAAGGATAGAGTTATTGAAGGTCAAGGGATTGTCGTTAGTTGGAAGTTCTAGTGGGCTCAAAGTAGGGGTACAATGGGGACGCCTAAAAGACTAGAAGATGTCTGGTCGAGTACCCTGGGTATCGATGAAAGGCCTAGATACGGGTCATGATGACGTATGGATTTTTCTAGAATCGGGGTTACCATTAGCCCTTGATAGATGGCAAGATGGGCCAGTCATATGATTAACGATGGTTTTGAGGCAAGGCAGGCGGTGATAGCCATCGTCATGAATTATGTTGTTTTTCTTGTATAGTCTTGTGTAGATTGTCCGGCGTCGAGGGAGATTTCTCTTGGGTGCTTGTCCGGTGTTGATTTAGGCCTTGGGGCCTATGCTTGGGGAATGTTGAACTCGACTAGGGTGGTCTCCGCTTGATAACTAGTTGTTATGGATGTATTGTTTGTTTCTTCTTTAGTTCGTTGGGAAAGGCTATAACTGTCGGATGTGAAGGAGAAGGGTTGGGGTTCTTCTCTTTTGATGTGTTGGTAGATTAGATGATTAATCTGTCTATTTCTCATATACTTTATTAATGATATTAGATAGCTTTTTATTGCTCATTAAAACTATTGTCTGTCTCAAGGTTTTATGTCTTCCTTTTATTACCTTTGATTGTTCATCCGGTTGTGGATTGGCAGACTACGTAGAAAGTAGTAGATCTTGATGAAGACTATGCTGCTAAGCGACTACGAGCTAGAGGCATACGTATTAATTTCTACTATACGTACTTGTTGTTTCCGCTGCTATAGTTGATATGATGTCTCCTACTCTGAGTGAATTGTAGTGAGGCTGCTTGTACAGACTCTTATGATGTAATCCAGTGATGTATGCATATTCTCATGATGATATGAAAGTTTAAGATTTTATTTAATTGTGCTTCACTACTATTTCCTATTTTATATTTTCTATTGCATTTTATCCTTACGCTGTGAGTTATACGACATGTTTCCTCTTGTGTTTTCTTGTTCCGATGATCGTCCTATATCGGCTTGACATGTCACACAATGCACTTCTCCTTGGTTTGTGCGGGAGGTACGGGGTGGTCGTCACAATTTTAGTTTTGTGTTTATCGCCATATAAAAATACGATAGGTGCATTTATCTCGCAAAAATGGCCATTCTAAAAATGAATTTAGCGTAGAAAACAGAAAGCCACTTTTATTTATTTTTCCTATTTTGAGAAGTAACTTAAGAATGAGATATAATTTATCCACCATGCTTTTGATATGTTTCAATGAATTTAAGAATTTCCTCATTAATCAATAAACTTATCTTATTATTTCATATATCACCACTATGACACTATTTAATCCATTATTGTTGTTACGTTAACCTTAAGAAGGACAAAAAGAGCATGGGCTATATGTTTTAATTTCATATTGTAATAAAAAGTCATCATACAACCGACATCAACATCTGTTATAGTTTGTGTCGAATGTAGAGTAGAAGCATGTATTCTTATTAGATCTGTATGCTAGTATTATTGTTTGCAAAATTTATTATGTCTAGATAACCATTATTTGAAAGATCCTTCATATAAAGCTTCATCAAGCATAGCTGTGCTGAACTGGGGTTTTCAACCCCAAAAATTGACATAAAACCCATGTCAATTATTCAAGCATCAAACATTCCAGATCATTAATAGAAAGAAGTTAAAGGGTGAGAAATAAAAAGAAACAAAGATAGAATAGAAGAAGAATATCATAACTAAATAGAATCAGACTAAACACAGATCTCACAACGGAACGAATAAAATATATTATATAACATAACCTTTAAAGTACAAACTTATAACTGTATATATATACCATTTCAGAGTACAACACATAACATCATAGCAGAAATAAACAATAGTTATTTAATGAAGAAGACTCCTGCTCCAAGCTCTTCCAAGCATATATGCAAAATCCCAAATACTTGATTGCCCAAATCTTTGCTACATTACTTGATTTTCTAGACTAGATTTTTATTTGAAAATAATAATTATTACCCAGGATATGGATATCTACTACATAGACAGAAAGAGTGTCATTATTACTTTCAATATGTCAATAATAATTAAACATTTTCATAGTGGAAGGCATTCATTTTTGATATATGCAGCATTCTTCTTTCTTTTTAGTATTTAGTTACATTTATTTATTACCTACTAGAATTTGAAAAATACATAAGACATCATACAAATTTCAAGCACTACTTTTGACTGCGACCCTAATGTTAGGGAAAAAAACATAACCAAGTACCTCTTTATATGAATAAAATGGACACTAATAATTATAATAATGATGAGATTGCAAAATCTTCTCTACAGGGAGGCCACTAACAGCTCTTCACCAAAATTGTGGATTATAAAAAATGCAAAGAAAAAAGGTACGAGGAAAATTTCTAAGTGGGAACTATGAAAAGAGATATGTATTGCTTCTTTTCTCTTTATCTCTCATCCATTCTATTTATCTGTTTTTCTCTTCTCTTCTTATAATTGAAGAGGCTCTTGCTCTTCCTTTTTCTTTTGTGAGTGCTTGTTTCTACTTAGGTGCTTCAAAATAGCTAAAGTTTTTTTCCTTTTATAATAATAGAAAACTTATCTACCAAGATTACACGCTTATCAAGGTTCTCTAAGTGATAAGGAAAAACCAGTAAACTCCCCTTTCGGGATCACTTGGTGTTCGACCAATCATTCTTTGTCTTCAACAGTATATGCTTCATCTTTGGTAAAATCGTAGCTATCCTACCGGAGCCGTTCTCATTTGTGTGAATATTTCGAGGTGTAATAACTTCAAGCACCTCACGTATCCAGTGATACCTCAAGTAAATACACTTGGATCTCAAGTGAAATGTTGAATTTTACTCAAACGAAAAGCACTTTAACCAACTCTAAAGAGGACATTTTATCTTCTTGTAATCCTAAGAACTTCATCCACAACATCATTTTGCAACCTTCCCCCATTTCTACGTGCTTTACTTTAATAGTGGATAAATTGACACATTTCTGCAATTTGTGCTACAAGGATACGACTCACCTTATGGAGGTCAATAAGTATCCTGAAATGAACTTTCTCGAATCAATATCTCCTATCTTATAAGCATGTCTAAAGTCAACCAGTGAAGATTATTCATTTTCGAAGCATAAGCACATTTTGGAAGTACCCCGGAGATATCTAAGAATTCATTTAAATGAAGCCCAATGCTCTTTAACTAGATTAGATGAGAATCTTCTCATAGCGCCAATTGCATGAGCTATGTTTGGCCAGGTATGCATAATGACATATATTAAACAGCCAAATACTATTGAATATGGTAACTTTCTCCTTTTAACTGGAGAGGTGGCGCATTGAGGTGAGTTTGAAATGATTTGCAAGTGGAGTACTCAACTGGGTTTGGATTAGACATGTTAAACTAATCCAACATTTTCTCGATATACTTCTATTAAGAAATTCAAAGTCCTCCATATTTTATGTCTCGACTGATCCCTTTCCCAAGTATCTACTTCGCTAACCCCAAGTGTTTTATATTTCCGTGAACCTTGAAGTCTTCAGGTAGCTCCATGTATTTTTCTTCATGTAGGTCACTAGAAAGCTGCTTAATTTTCATGTTGTTAATCGCAACTTAATCGAAAACAACCTGTATGGATGAAACCTTCAATTCCGGTTATAAAATTTCATCAAAGTCGATTCCCTTCTTCTGAGCAAAGCCTTTCACAACCAATCCATCTTTATACCTCGGAATGAGTTCCGTTCCTCAATTTTCAATCCTTATATCCACTTGTTCTTGAGAGTCCTTCCTTTCTTTTGGTAACTTCTCTAAGTCGTAAGTGTTGTTCTCATGGAAGGATGTCATCACTTCCTTTTAACTACTCATTTCAATGCTCATCTATCTTTGTTTCCTTTTAAAACTCTGGTTCCCCTCATTAATAAGCGTCTCCAACCCTTCATCAAGATACTTCATATAAGATTTTTTGCTTGGCAAGAGTATGCATTCCCTTTTTTCTCATGTAACTTAGACACCTAAGAAAAACTTCTGTTGATGCCTATTTTTGTATTGTGTTGACCTCTCCCTAGCATGGCTTGACTTATAATTTGTATAGAGTCAAACTCATCTACCCACATGGAACTATCACTGAACCCTTAATGAACTTCCACTTTCCTCCGATGAACTAGATTTTAAAACCCTTCGCCTTCGAGCTTTCCAGCATATAACAAAATTTTGTCATTGTTAGAAACATGTTAGATAGCTCGGAGCACCAATCTACACTTAGTATTAGTCTCTAAACAAACATCTTCCGTTCCAATGATCTTGGGCACAACGTCATTTCCTACCCAGACATAATTGAAGTTGCCTTCTGAATAGGTCGTGAATAAGTCCATATATAAGGCAACATCAAAGGAAGCACCTGAGATAATTATCCAATTGGATTCATTCCTCATCAATCCGATGTATGCTTCATTACAAATAATGATAACTTCAGCATTCTCTAATGATAGTCTTATCTATGTCCGAAATACATTAACAATAAATGATGTAAAGGCATGTCTTATATTTGAGGACTTAGGGGATCAAATGAAGGGGTTGAGTGAAGTTAGAGAAGGAAGCAGTACTGAAGCCTTATTATCTAGTACGAAGAAAGGGGAGAAGAAGAAAATAAAGTTAAGAGATGGGTAGTGCTACGTTTGCAAGAAACCATGCCATTGGAAGAGAGATAGTACGGACTTGAAGAAAAAAAATTAAAGCTGGAAATTCATCGGTTGTGGTACAGAAATTTTTTCTGATGACTTGTTGACAACAGTAGTATCAAATGTATCAGACCATTGGGTGCTAGATACGGAGTGTCTTTTCATATGACACCTAATAAGAATTATTTTAGTTTTTTTAAAAGAAAAGGAGGGAAATTGATTTTTATGGGAAATAATTGTAGTAACCCGGATTTTCGGCGACTTTGGTTATCGACGTAAGCTCGACGTCGATAACCAAAACATCGAAAAATCCCGGTAATTAATGAAAGAAATTAGAAGGTGAGAATAGATAAGATAGAAACTTAGAATAGAAGAAGAAGAAGAACACAACATCAGAGTAACACGAACCTCACAGCGGAACGAATAACATATAATAGATAACATAACTTTGAAATATAACAGTTATGTATACAATAGCACTTATCAGAGTACAGCACTTACAACACAGCGGAAATAACTATAGCTATATGATCTTGAAGCCTCCTGCTCCACGCTCTTCTAGTATATCTGTAAATTCCTGACTACTTGACTGCCCGTACAAAATTAGGCACCCAAGAGTTTAGGGAAAACAAAACAAATAAACTCCGGGTCAGTCATGGGACTGGTATGAGTAAAACAGTTTAAACAGGTATATGAACAAGTAAACGATATCTCATAAGACCACGCCGCAGAACGGAACGGGTTTTTCCCTTATGAGAATCCAAAATATCTTTATATCAAAAACCTTTTGATATTATAATAATGTCTATATACAAATAGATATCAACTAGCAGAAACGCTTTCATCTCACGTTCTACATATATAGTATACAATCAAAATCGCAAGCACGTATTGGATAATGGATTTCCAACTATGACAAGGTATGGAACCACCTTCCGATCAGTGTACTCTAGGAACAATACACTGGAGTTCAACAAGAACATCTTGTAACTCAGCCACACATGACCGACCACTCATTTCGCTTGAGTGTATCGAATGTACATCACCAACGGTTGGGATCAGCAACCGTTCCCGTATATATATGGGACAGCATTGATAGATTTAAGAAACAAATGAATATTGACTAGATAGGTGATTATACACCCTACTTCTGTGCGACCGACTTAGCCATGCTGCCTACCCGATTTCTGTCATTTACCGGTTGATGAGGCTAGAAGCTACGCTTTATCATTACATCAGATTCACTTCGAATGCTACATTGTCAGATCCATCGAAAATCACTAATTGATGTCTACAACAGTACATTACGTGTTAGCTAAAGATGTTTCCTTCTTCGCTTCCACTCTTGGTACGGTTGGAGAAATCAATGTACGTAATCGTCTGGAAATACTCTGTCAAACATCCATCTTCATTCACTTAGAATGTCACATCGTCATACCCGCCAAATCACAAATTGACTTATCCAAAAATAACACGGGTATACAGCTAAGAGAAACGAATTCCTCCGCCACCAAACGTGAATACGTTTGAACAGATCAACTTACGCGATCCATTAGATATACTCTGTCAGACCTTCGTCCATACAAGTTGTCCTGGGACTGGACAAACCGAAGGCACTATTCTGTAAACAGGATAGCCCTTGCATTTTACTCCGTCTTCAATTATCTTTTGCATAAATGATTCGCGACGCTTATGCCAATACAGAATGGTTCTATGGATAATAATCCAACCGGTCTCTCCATATTAACAACGTTAAAATGGTCAAAAACTTTGATAGTCTGTGAGTTAACTATCAAAGAAAAACAAGTGTGCAAACAACGATATTATTTCCAGATGGAAATTATATCAAACAAACATCATTTAACATTAATCTCTTTAGTTCATTTATTTACTTATCTCCTGTTTTCCCTATATTCTAAATTCTTATTTTCTTTTATCAGAAAACATTTCTGATTCTCGTTTGGAAAACATTTCCAAAACTTCTTTACGATCAAACCTTACCATTTCTTAGTTAAGAAGGAAGTCACTCAAGTTGGGGTATAATTACCTCTCAGACCTTAACTGAACAACGTTATAACTTCGAAATGGTCAAAGTTTATCTTTTAAATCTTTAATAACTTCTTTACGCCTTTCTCGGATCTAATTCTACTAATCTACTTCTATATTTAAAACATTGGTTATAACGATAAGTCTATAATCCCTACTTTCGAATTATCTAACTTTAATTATAACATCTATTCTTATTAGTGAATAATTAACCTAACATTTATTTATTTATAAAAAAATAAATCTCTATTTAAACACTGGAGAGTATAAGTACTTTCCCGGATTCGATATAATCGAATTTGCCGATTAACTCTCTTCGAGAAATCTCTATTTGATTAACTCTTCTTCGAATAACCTATATTCGATTAACTCCTTCTCGAATAAACGATATTCGATAATCTCTCTTCGAATAACTAATATTCGATAACTCTTCCTTTTCAAATATCTCATATTTGAAAATCTCACTTCGATTAAACTATAATCGATAACTCCCTTCGATGAACCTAACATCGATAACTCCTTTCGATGAAACTAATATCGATAACTCCTTTCGATGAAACTAACATCGATTTATTTAACTTGAAGAACTTAACTCGACATACTTGGTTCGACCAATTTGATTCGATTAACTAGGCTCGACTAACTCTATTGGTTTAACTCTAATCGATTAGTTCTATGGTTTAACCCTAATCGATTAATTCTATTTGACTAACCCTATTCGGCTAACTCGACTAACTTGGTTCGACCGACCAGGTTTGACTAACCTGACCCATTTGGTTTGACTGACCAGGTTTGGCTAACCTGACCCATTTGGTTTGACTGACCAGGTTTGGCTAACCTGACCCATTTGGTTTGACCACTGGGCTTGACTACTTGGTTTGACCATTTGGTTCGAATACCATATTCGACCAACTCCTCTCGATTCATTTAAAACCGATTAACTCATCTCGATTGACTAAATCAATTAACTCCTATCGATTAACTAAATCGATAAACTCCTTTCGATTAACTAAGTTTGATTTACTCGACTCGACTGACCAGGTTCGACTAACTTGACCAGCTTGACTCGATTGGTTCGACTCGACCAGTTCGACTCGGTTGGTTTGACTCGACCATCTTGACTCGATTGGTTCGACTCGACCAGCTCAACTAGGTTGGTTTGACTCGACCATCTTGACTCGATTGGTTCGACTCGACCATTTTGACTTGGTTGGGTTCGACTAGCTTGACCAGTTTGGTTTGACTAGCTTGGTTTGACCACTTAACTAACTTGATTCGAATATTTATATCCAACTAACTAACTTTTCTTTTATTTCTATTTATTTTAACTTCTATTTATTTCCTAAATAGATTTCCTTTTGTATAATCTATTTATTTTCCTAAATAGATTTTCCTTTATAACTCTAATTATTTAATCCCTAATTAAATATCCTTTATTCTATTTATTTAATCTAAATAAATATTCCTTTATTTTATTTATTTATTTCTAAATAAACATTCCTTTATTTTATTTATTTATTTCTAAATAAATATCCTTTTATAAAATCCTTCGATTTTATAAATAGATTCATTTTCAATATAAATATTGAAAATCCCCTTTTTTTCATTTTTCAGTGTTTTCTATTGTTTTTAAACAACCAACTGTCAATGATCAATATCATCCAAACATATACAATCAACAACAGATTATATATCACAGTATATATCACAATATACAAATAACAGTAAAATAAATGTTGAGGAATCCAGTCGGATTCCTCCAACCTGTTTCCCTGCATCCACCGATGTTAAACAACGTATATAACATCACTTGTATTTCTAATGAAATATACTGATAACAAAATCACCGTTTAGTAACGATATATATATATATATATATGTAGATATATATATATATATCCATACTGTTTTCAATCAATTATTTAACAGTCCAATCTACAGTCCAATTTAACAATACAACTTAACAGTCCAAATTAACAGTACATAACTAGTAGTCAAATACAGAAATAAAATACAATTTATATTAAAATATAAATTGAGGAGAGTTAGTGAGTTTTTACTCACATTTGCGCGTTAGCCGTTAAATAACGGTTTGCGTTTATTTGACTGCGACGGACAATTTATTACGCCATAAATTGTAACGAGCTCCGATGGACTTGTGGTCAGTCCCAGTGTGGAGCTCTCGTCCATACGATCCCAACGGACCTTGTTTCGCTCGATTCTGATAATATATGTCAAAGTTATCGTATTTACAAGTTTGTACTATTTCTAGTTAATATAAATTAAATTCTTTTGTAAATAACTTGGGCTTAACCTTAGAAATAAGGCCCATCTTCACCCTTATAAGCCCATGACCGCTTGCTTCTTCTCCAAACCGAAAATAGCTTCCTCCAGTAAAGTGAAATAGCCATCACCGATCCTTTAGCCTCTCGTTTCTCACTCGACATACCGTCATTTTCAAAACCAACTTCACCCTCGAACTCCTCATTGAACTCTCCTCGCACTCAAATCGAAATGAACGAACTCGACTACTCCTCGGGTACTCGCGATGAACAGCTTGACACTGCAGGTACCGACGTCTTTGGCCATGAATCCCTCTTGAACTTCACCCATACGTGCGGTTTCTTCCTCTCAACTCCGCTATAAACTCGAAATGAATTGTTTATGCCTAAATAGATCAGGAACCCCAACCCTAGTCTTTACAGCAGGAAAACCATCGACGGAAAAACACGTCGAGTCCCACGAGACTGGTACCAACGCGAAGAGAACTGAAGAGAAATCCATCGATATTTGTTTTAGATTTTTATAGGAATTTATTTGGAATTGTTTTGAATTTATGAAGATGGATTTTCTTTCTTGGAAGAAATGAAAGTTACGGCGCATTTATTCTGCTGACCAAGGGAATGAAATTATGTTAGAGGAGGTAGTTGAGGAGTATTTATAGGCAACAAAAATATCTAGATATTTTATAATTGATTATTTTATTCATTTTAAATCAATTTCTATTTGTATTCGTCTTTTAAAAATTCCTGTGATCACATGTGATACCCAAAAATCACCAAACTGGACATGCAGCTACAGTTCGACATTACGGTCCCAACAAAACTGGTTTCGTCGAATTCCGACTCCGTCTGCTCACACAGCATACTTTTAACTGTCGAAATACTGATTGTTTTCCACTTTAAAAATCCGTACGGTCACACAGTGACTCTAAAAATCACGAAACTGGAAATCTAACAATAATTTGATGTTGCTGATCCAACAAAATTAGTTTCGTCGAATTCCGACTTCGTTTGCAAAAGTGACTATTTTTAAAGATTTGGATGACCCATTTAAATATATAAATATATTTAAATATAAGTAAATTAAATATAAATAAACTTATATTATCGTATATCTCCACATATGATATCGTACATCTCCAGAATATCATATCAAAATATACAGTTATATTTCAGATTCTGATTAAATCGATATTCGATTTATATTGAAATTCCTTTTATAACGTATATAAAGCGCTGCGAATTATAAAGGAATTCCATAGCGATTTTTCTGAAATTTGATTTGGACCTAAATAAAAATCTACACAACGAAATCCAGATTTTTCTCTTCCACCAGAAAGATATACTCCACCAGCTCCACACGTTTCTTGTTTCACAGAAATCCGGCTTAAAACGAATCCTGTACATTCAGTTGAAATTCAAATCGCCAAATAGCGAACTACAGCGCCATTTCGAGCTCTATTTTAATTATTTTATAATTATACGTTCAAACTGTCGTCGATTGAATATATTCGTCAATATAATCCAACTCTAAGTTGAATTACATCTTTGGGATGACCCCATTCACAGAATATTTGTATTTCCAATATTTTTGATTATTTCGACATTATAATATATTTTATTATATTATAATTATTAATTAAATATTCAATATTATTTAATTCACGTTCTCGATATCGATAAATCGATATTTAATAATTAAATAAATTAATTATTCAACAGCTAAAAATGCGGGTCACTGCATTCTTCCCCACTTAAAATAATTTCGTCCTCGAAATTGCTAAGCTAGGGGACGACCCTATCTACTGGGTAAAAACTTATCTGTTTACCTCTTATCTCCGGTTTCAACTGAACCAATTAATATTGACTAAAATATTAATTTATTCCGACTAACTAAATTTCCAAAAATTCTGAAAATTTTCTAACACCTTAACTTTTTCGAAAATTTTTGCTAGCACCTCCTTTGTATTGGTCAATATCTCAAACTCCAACTCGCCTCTCTGGGCCATCTCCAAGCCAAAAGAAAATCAAAACGCCAAACGGCTTGCCAATTCGGCTCATCCAAAATCTCAAATCCATATATAATATAAACTTGTACCTTTTTGTCGGGAATATCAACTCTATCACTTCCATATGCTATCAACTCAGCATGTACCAGTGTTATTTCCATCAAATTCCAATCAGTTCATATCCTCAAAACCAAATCGAATTTCATTCGAACCCGAATATCAAATTCCAAATTCTTAACTCATCAACCCAATTCCATAACTGATTATTCTCTAATCCAATTCAATTCTATTTAACTCAGTTCAAGTTAATATTTCAATTTATTTCTACTATCTTATTCTATTTAACTTCATAGGTTAAAATTAAATTCCGAAACTTAATTTCCTGGGTCTATTTCAAATCAATTTGAAATCACAATGCCAATTCAAAACCTTTGAATTTCTAAACAACTTGTTTTCTCAAAACAATTCAAAAACAAAACCTTTGGTAGTAGTCCGTCACTTAGAACTCGAAAATGAACACTGATGATGTCGCGATTCATCATCAGAATCTATTTTCCAGCTATCGAAGTGAGTTCAATACTATATCACCTTCAGTTTGAAAAACGTTTTCAAAATCTCCCAGGAACTTAAAATTTCCTTATTTTAATTCCAATCTGATTTACATTCAGATTTTTCTTCATTTTATTTCATATACTTTACTTATATGATTATGATTGGTTATATATAACCATTTCACATTTTATAATCTCATTCGATTATACTAACAACCAACACAACCTATATACTATATCAAATATATTCGGGTAAAATTATTCCATTTACCCTCTTTCAAAACATACCATGACGGTTCATCGTATTCGAGTGTTTAGTAACCCCCATCGATACAGTGGATCAAACCGATCGACCAGAATTCACAAACAACTCAACCAATAAAACTCCACAATATAAAATCATTTTATATTAACTAACAAATACGTTCACTCGTATATATACACTCAAACTCAGTCTAGGATATTACTAATCCCATCTCTACTGAATCACGCCACAGAGCCAAGGTAATTCTTAACTTAAGCTCTGATACCAACTGTAGTAACCCGGATTTTCGGCGACTTTGGTTATTGACGTAAGCTCGACGTCGATAACCAAAACATCGAAAAATCCCGGTAATTAATGAAAGAAATTAGAAGGTGAGAATAGATAAGATAGAAACTTAGAATAGAAGAAGAAGAAGAACACAACATCAGAGTAACACGAACCTCACAGCGAAACGAATAACATATAATAGATAACATAACTTTGAAATATAACAGTTATGTATACAATAGCACTTATCAGAGTACAGCACTTACAACACAGCGGAAATAACTATAGCTATATGATCTTGAAGCCTCCTGCTCCACGCTCTTCCAGTATATCTGTAAATTCCTGACTACTTGACTGCCCGTACAAAATTAGGCACCCAAGAGTTTAGGGAAAACAAAACAAATAAACTCCGGGTCAGTCATGGGACTGGTATGAGTAAAACAGTTTAAACAGGTATATGAACAAGTAAACGATATCTCATAAGACCACGCCGCAGAACGGAACGGGTTTTTCCCTTATGAGAATCCAAAATATCTTTATATCAAAAACCTTTTGATATTATAATAATGTCTATATACAAATAGATATCAACTAGCAGAAACGCTTTCATCTCACGTTCTACATATATAGTATACAATCAAAATCGCAAGCACGTATTGGATAATGGATTTCCAACTATGACAAGGTATGGAACCACCTTCCGATCAGTGTACTCTAGGAACAATACACTGGAGTTCAACAAGAACATCTTGTAACTCAGCCACACATGACCGACCACTCATTTCGCTTGAGTGTATCGAATGTACATCACCAACGGTTGGGATCAGCAAACGTTCCCGTATATATATGGGACAGCATTGATAGATTTAAGAAACAAATGAATATTCACTAGATAGGTGATTATACACCCTACTTCGGTGCGACCGACTTAGCCATGCTGCCTGCCTGATTTCTGTCATTTACCGGTTGATGAGGCTAGAAGCTACGCTTTATCATTACATCAGATTCACTTCGAATGCTACATTGTCAGATCCATCGAAAATCACTAATTGATGTCTACAACAGTACATTACGTGTTAGCTAAAGATGTTTCCTTCTTCGCTTCCACTCTTGGTACGGTTGGAGAAATCAATGTACGTAATCGTCTGGAAATACTCTGTCAAACATCCATCTTCATTCACTTAGAATGTCACATCGTCATACCCGCCAAATCACAAATTGACTTATCCAAAAATAACACGGGTATACAGCTAAGAGAAACGAATTCCTCCGCCACCAAACGTGAATACGTTTGAACAGATCAACTTACGCGATCCATTAGATATACTCTGTCAGACCTTCGTCCATACAAGTTGTCCTGGGACTGGACAAACCGAAGGCACTATTCTGTAAATAGGATAGCCCTTGCATTTTACTCCGTCTTCAATTATCTTTTGCATAAATGATTCGCGACGCTTATGCCAATACAGAGTGGTTCTATGGATAATAATCCAACCGGTCTCTCCATATTAACAACGTTAAAATGGTCAAAAACTTTGATAGTCTGTGAGTTAACTATCAAAGAAAAACAAGTGTGCAAACAACGATATTATTTCCATATGGAAATTATATCAAACAAACATCATTTAACATTAATCTCTTTAGTTCATTTATTTACTTATCTCCTGTTTTCCCTATATTCTAAATTCTTATTTTCTTTTATCAGAAAACATTTCTGATTCTCGTTTGGAAAACATTTCCAAAACTCCTCTACGATCAAACCTTACCATTTCTTAGTTAAGATGGAAGTCACTCAAGTTGGGGTATAATTACCTCTCAGACCTTAACTGAACAACGTTATAACTTCGAAATGGTCAAAGTTTATCTTTTAAATCTTTAATAACTTCTTTACGCCTTTCTCGGATCTAATTCTACTAATCTACTTCTATATTTAAAACATTGGTTATAACGATAACGCTATAATCCCTACTTTCGAATTATCTAACTTTAATTATAACATCTATTCTTATTAGTGAATAATTAACCTAACATTTATTTATTTATAAATAAATAAATCTCTATTTAAACACTGGAGAGTATAAGTACTTTCCCGGATTCGATATAATCGAATTTGCCGATTAACTCTCTTCGAGAAATCTCTATTTGATTAACTCTTCTTCGAATAACCTATATTCGATTAACTCCTTCTCGAATAAACGATATTCGATAATCTCTCTTCGAATAACTAATATTCGATAACTCTTCCTTTTCAAATATCTCATATTTGAAAATCTCACTTCGATTAAACTATAATCGATAACTCCCTTCGATGAACCTAACATCGATAACTCCTTTCGATGAAACTAACATCGATAACTCCTTTCGATGAAACTAACATCGATTTATTTAACTTGACGAACTTAACTCGACATACTTGGTTCGACCAATTTGATTCGATTAACTAGGCTCGACTAACTCTATTGGTTTAACTCTAATCGATTAGTTCTATGGTTTAACCCTAATCGATTAATTCTATTTGACTAACCCTATTCGGCTAACTCGACTAACTTGGTTCGACCGACCAGGTTTGACTAACCTGACCCATTTGGTTTGACTGACCAGGTTTGGCTAACCTGACCCATTTGGTTTGACTGACCAGGTTTGGCTAACCTGACCCATTTGGTTTGACCACTGGGCTTGACTACTTGGTTTGACCATTTGGTTCGAATACCATATTCGACCAACTCCTCTCGATTCATTTAAAACCGATTAACTCATCTCGATTGACTAAATCAATTAACTCCTATCGATTAACTAAATCGATAAACTCCTTTCGATTAACTAAGTTTGATTTACTTGACTCGACTGACCAGGTTCGACTAACTTGACCAGCTTGACTCGATTGGTTCGACTCGACCAGTTCGACTCGGTTGGTTTGACTCGACCATCTTGACTCGATTGGTTCGACTCGACCAGCTCAACTAGGTTGGTTTGACTCGACCATCTTGACTCGATTGGTTCGACTCGACCATTTTGACTTGGTTGGGTTCGACTAGCTTGACCAGTTTGGTTTGACTAGCTTGGTTTGACCACTTAACTAACTTGATTCGAATATTTATATCCAACTAACTAACTTTTCTTTTATTTCTATTTATTTTAACTTCTATTTATTTCCTAAATAGATTTCCTTTTGTATAATCTATTTATTTTCCTAAATAGATTTTCCTTTATAACTCTAATTATTTAATCCCTAATTAAATATCCTTTATTCTATTTATTTAATCTAAATAAATATTCCTTTATTTTATTTATTTATTTCTAAATAAACATTCCTTTATTTTATTTATTTATTTCTAAATAAATATCCTTTTATAAAATCCTTCGATTTTATAAATAGATTCATTTTCAATATAAATATTGAAAATCCCCTTTTTTCATTTTTCAGTGTTTTCTATTGTTTTTAAACAACCAACTATCAATGATCAATATCATCCAAACATATACAATCAACAATAGATTATATATCACAGTATATATCACAATATACAAATAACAGTAAAATAAATGTTGAGGAATCCAGTCGGATTCCTCCAACCTGTTTCCCTGCATCCACCGATGTTAAACAACGTATATAACATCACTTGTATTTCTAATGAAATATACTGATAACAAAATCACCGTTTAATAACGATATATATATATATATATATGTAGATATATATATATATATCCATACTGTTTTCAATCAATTATTTAACAGTCCAATCTACAGTCCAATTTAACAATACAACTTAACAGTCCAAATTAACAGTACATAACTAGTAGTCAAATACAGAAATAAAATACAATTTATATTAAAATATAAATTGAGGAGAGTTAGTGAGTTTTTACTCACATTTGCGCGTTAGCCGTTAAATAACGGTTTGCGTTTATTTGACTGCGACGGACAATTTATTACGCCATAAATTGTAACGAGCTCCGATGGACTTGTGGTCAGTCCCAGTGTGGAGCTCTCGTCCATATGATCCCAACGGACCTTGTTTCGCTCGATTCTGATAATATATGTCAAAGTTATCGTATTTACAAGTTTGTACTATTTCTAGTTAATATAAATTAAATTCTTTTGTAAATAACTTGGGCTTAACCTTAGAAATAAGGCCCATCTTCACCCTTATAAGCCCATGACCGCTTGCTTCTTCTCCAAACCGAAAATAGCTTCCTCCAGTAAAGTGAAATGGCCATCACCGATCCTTTAGCCTCTCGTTTCTCACTCGACATACCGTCATTTTCAAAACCAACTTCACCCTCGAACTCCTCATTGAACTCTCCTCGCACTCAAATCGAAATGTACGAACTCGACTACTCCTCGGGTACTCGCGATGAACAGCTTGACACTGCAGGTACCGACGTCTTTGGCCATGAATCCCTCTTGAACTTCACCCATACGTGCGGTTTCTTCCTCTCAACTCCGCTATAAACTCGAAATGAATTGTTTATGCCTAAATAGATCAGGAACCCCAACCCTAGTCTTTACGGCAGGAAAACCATGGACGGAAAAACACGTCGAGTCCCACGAGACTGGTACCAACGCGAAGAGAACTGAAGAGAAATCCATCGATACTTGTTTTAGATTTTTATAGGAATTTATTTGGAATTGTTTTGAATTTATGAAGATGGATTTTCTTTCTTGGAAGAAATGAAAGTTACGGCGCATTTATTCTGCTGACCAAGGGAATGAAATTAGGTTAGAGGAGGTAGTTGAGGAGTATTTATAGGCAACAAAAATATCTAGATATTTTATAATTGATTATTTTATTCATTTTAAATCAATTTCTATTTGTATTCGTCTGTTAAAAATTCCTGTGATCACATGTGATACCCAAAAATCACCAAACTGGACATGCAGCTACAGTTCGACATTACGGTCCCAACAAAACTGGTTTCGTCGAATTCCGACTCCGTCTGCTCACACAGCATATTTTTAACTGTCGAAATACTGATTGTTTTCCACTTTAAAAATCCGTACGGTCACACAGTGACTCTAAAAATCACGAAACTGGAAATCTAACAATAATTTGATGTTGCGGATCCAACAAAATTAGTTTCGTCGAATTCCGACTTCGTTTGCAAAAGTGACTATTTTTAAAGATTTGGATGACCCATTTAAATATATAAATATATTTAAATATAAGTAAATTAAATATAAATAAACTTATATTATCGTATATCTCCACATATGATATCGTACATCTTCAGAATATCATATCAGAATATACAGTTATATTTCAGATTCTGATTAAATCGATATTCGATTTATATTGAAATTCCTTTTATAACATATATAAAGCATTGCGAATTATAAAGGAATTCCATAGCGATTTTTTTGAAATTTGATTTGGACCTAAATAAAAATCTACACAACGAAATCCAGATTTTTCTCTTCCACCAGAAAGATATACTCCACCAGCTCCATACGTTTCTTGTTTCACAGAAATCCGGCTTAAAACGAATCATGTACATTCAGTTGAAATTCAAATCGCCAAATAGCGAACTGCAGCGCCATTTCGAGCTCTATTTTAATTATTTTATAATTATACGTTCAAACTGTCGTTGATTGAATATATTCGTCAATATAATCCAACTCTAAGTTGAATTACATCTTTGGGATGACCCCATTCACAGAATATTTGTATTTCCAAAATTTTTGATTATTTCGACATTATAATATATTTTATTATATTATAATTATTAATTAAATATTCAATATTATTTAATTCACGTTCTCGATATCGATAAATCGATATTTAATAATTAAATAAATTAATTATTCAACAGCTAAAAATGCGGGTCACTACAATAATGCTAGTTGTAGAGTCATGGGCGAAGGTATTGTGCAGATTCGCATGTATAACGGGGTAATAGGCACCTTGATAGGTGTTTATTATGTTACAAGTCTTCGGAAGTCAATGATATCTCTTGGACAGTTAGCATCCAAATGCGAGGTGACTATTGATAAGGATAGTCTAAGGGTTTCTAAGGGTGCATTTGTAGTGATGAAGGGAGATAAGTTTCAGAATTTGTATCTGCTGAGGGAAGCACTATGCTTGGAAGTCAGGGGTTGGAGTCTACAGTTCTCGTGGAAATGATGTCTAGGTTAGGAATACGAGAAAGGACTTTGAGTTTTTGCATAGGCAGAATATAATCAAAGGGGAAAGCTTCAACAAGATGGGATTTTGCCAAGAGGATGTTCTTGATAAGCGGAAGAAGGATCGTCTAATGTTGGTCAGAGATCAAAGGGGAAAGAAATGGATATGCATAAGTCTTTGCAGAAAACTAAGTACGGGCGTTGCTCGAGATGGAATTGCTTATCAAAATGCTAGGTGCCACGTGGTGGCACAGTGTGGGGGAGAGAGTTGAGATGGTTCTTGGAGACATTTGTTTTCATGGTGAAGATTGATAGGTCTTACATGAAGTGGGTACTTTGAACACTTTGTTGGCAGGTGGTGGCCTTGCCGGAGTTTGTTGACAAAGTGCAACAGGTGATGGCCATGCCGAAGCTCATTGGGGGAAGAACCATGGTGTCTTGTCTGAGAAGATGCTTAGAGTAAGAGGATGTAGGTGGATTTGGTATGCTTTTAAGGAAATATAGTATCAAGGTGGAGAATGTCAGATTTCGTGATACAATATTTCCATTTGCAAAAGATTTGGAAGATATTATTTATTATAGTGATACAAAATTTCCATTTATAGAAGATTTAGGAAATATTTAATTTGAGTAATATAATATTTCCAACTGTAGAAGATTTGGAAGATATTAAAAAATTTATTGCCACTCTTGTAAAATTAGATAGGGCAATAAATTACCTACATAAGTGGAAGAATATGAAGAAGTTTTTTTTTGGGATATTGAAGTAAGGAATTAATTCTCTGATTGGTTTATTAAACAAGTATTCTTGTTAGCAGCAAATAAATAGGAGAATAAATTAGGCATTGATTTATAACCATAAATCAATTACTTCAACCCCAAGTATTAATACTAAAATAATGATAGGGATTAGGTAAAAGTACGCATCATCTCTAAAATTTGTATTTCTTCTTCTTTCTCTCTTTTACCAGTTTTGTAATATTTTCTTATTTAGAAAAAGTAATAAAATCTCCTCTCCCCAAGTGGACGTACATTAACAAGACGTTAGTGAAACCACTATAAATCTCTTATGTTCTTTCTTTTATTTCTTGATCCATTATTGTTTTGCTATTGATTATCTGTTGTTTGTTTTGCCTCACCATCAATTTATTCCTCTTGGTTTTCCGCAAGGTTGGGTTTTATTCCCAAGGCATGTTTTTGGGAAACTTCCCCCCAAATATTGGTATCACAGCTATGAGGTTGATTGAGAAAATGTGTTAGGCATTATGGTAGGAGATGAGGAGAATTCAGCAATTATATCAACGCCATATGTCAAAGGGGCATTGGCAGCAAAATCTTAGTTATCAATAGAAAGATGGAATGGGGATAAAGACTTCGAGAAGTGACAATGGGGGATGAAAGCTGTTCTGATGAGGAACAATGTTCATCATTTGGTGTTTGCTCCCGAGGAGTTGACGGATGATATTTCAGCCGTGGAAAGGAAGGAGATGGAATGATGGGCATTTACTGCTTTACAATTAGCAATATGAGAAAATATCATTTCCGAGATTAGTGGTGAGACCACTACTATGGATATTTGGACCAAGCTGGAAAACTTTATTTAAAGAAGTCACTAACCATCCGTCCGATTCTGCTGAAAACGTTTTTCACCATGCGGATGAGAGATGGTACTTCAGTGAAGGCACATCTAAGCTTCTTCAATGATCTCGTGATGAAGATGAAGATGGTTGATTTGAAAGTGGATGAGGAGCAAATAGCAATGATTCTTTTGTGTTCTCTTCCAGAGCGATACACAGGTTTCGCTAACAGTATTATCTATGCCAGAGATACACTAACAATAGATGATGTAAAGGCAGGTCTTCTATCTGAGGACTTGAGGGATCAGATGAAGGGGTTGAATGAAGGTAAAGGAGGAAGCATTACGAAAGCCTTATTAGCCGGTATGGAGAAAGGGGAGAAGGAGAAGAAAATAAAGTCAAGAGATGGGAAGTGCTACATTTGCAAGCAACTTGGCCATTGGAAGATAGATTGTCCGGACTTGAAGAAAAAAATTGAAGCTGGAAGTTCATCGGTGGAGGTGGAGGAATTTTTGTCTGATGACTTGTTGACAACAGTAGTATCATATGTATCAGACCATTGGGTTCTAGATACATAGTGTATTTTAATATGACACCTAATAAGAATTATTTCAGTTTTTTTAAAAGAAAAATAGGGAAACTGATTCTTATGGGAAATGATGCTAGTTGTTGAGTCATGGTCAAAGGTACTGCACAAATTCGCATGTATGATGGGGTAATACGCACCTTGACAGGTGTCTACTATGTTTCAGGTGTAACGATCCGGCTTTTTCCCCGGTTTTCTCTGGTAATTAAACCAACTTAAACTGTTCATAAAGACGGATTGTTAGGGGCTCTTACGCATTTGTACAAAATAAAAAGAACTTTTCCATTATCATTGAAATAATATTACATCAGAGTTACAAGAGGTACATCAGGGTACATCGATTACACAGTGGAAAAGACACTAAACTCAGCCACAGTCCCGTTTTCATGGTTTAGGCTGCTCCTATTTCGCTCACCGTTACTAATACTAAGGGAATCACTTTTGCTCACTCTGCTGCAGCACAAGATCTAACGATCGGTCTAGCGGTAGTAAGCCTAGGTCTGTCCATTATTGGTTGGTAGGCTTCTACCAACATCCTCTACTTACTGTTATTGTCCGCTCTTCTTACCTTACCTCGAGCAAAGAGCAGATACCCTGAGGGGCCCCGGAAAAGGAAAAATGAAAGCCTAGGGTCATGTCATTACTACTCCGTGGGAAATTGGACTGGTCAATCACCTCGTCTGGGATCTCGCTTCTGTCAGGTAATGTCCCATCCGTCTCGTAGAAGACAGATAACGCAAGCCTACTCAACTAATCTCATGTAAATGTTTGCAACTAAACTAATAGAAAAAACGACTTGCGAAAGAATGTGAATGCTCTAAGACATAATAGCTCCAGCTAAAACCAGAATCCTACTCCAACCAACTCCTAAACTAATTCTGCGAACCAAACTACTAGGTTTCCCGTGTAAAAATTATGGACACCCAAAGTTTAGGTGTGGGAACAATAAACTCAAGGTCAGTCATGGGACTGGTGTGAGAAATCAAAACAGTTGTTTTTAGGGTTTATTTTAAAGTTACGTAATTCACCGGACCACACCGCTAATGCGGAACGGGTTTACCCCATGTGAATACCAATGCATATAAATCCGCAATGACTTTTTGAAAAATGAAGCTATCATAAGCTCGTCCCACATCACACAATGCAAGCGCACACCAGATGGGCGAGTTTTTCCTTATGATAACCAAAAATTCTTTCATACATGAAAATCCGCTTTTACTAATATATATAGTGTTAAAACCCTTTTATCAAATAAATGTGTTAATCCTAGCCAGCATAATTCCCCATCCCATTATACTGACAATCCTGCCGGTAACCAACAGGCTGTACAATCAAAACCATACAGGTTCGTAGTGGAGATTGGGTTTCCAACATGATGGCTCCTGGTACGAAAGATCTTTCGTGGGATCACAAACTTTCTTGTGTGCACCATCCCAGTACTCGCGGATAACGTCTAGACTTGGACTCCATTATACTAACCAACCATACATGAATCAGAGTCCCAACAAATAGCGTCCCAGACTGGGGACTTCGTAGTACCCTTTCATCATACAATCCCGGTGCACCGAACATATGAAACGAACATATAAATCTAACCACCAGTTTACCATCAATCCAAGGTGTGAGGTTCGTCGGGGTCGCGATATACACAAAGCTACGCTTAAATAAGCCATGCTTTGATCATCCATAGCTCATCACATAAGTTAAGTATGCCACATTGTCCATTCACTACACATCACCGATTTCCATCAATATATAACATCCAAGCTCATACGTCTTAGAGAAGGGTGTTAAGCAAGAGAATAAATTCTCTACCACCAAACAGATATATATTAATAAAGATCAGTGCTACGCAGTCAATTACAATGTCAGACACACAATCCATACATGTCCGTTCTAGGTCTGAACGAAGCAACAATTCGGAATTCCTTCACATATGTTCGGGCTTCTTGCCACTTGAATGATATATAAAATCCATCTGCGAATGGGAGCCAGTCATTAGAGACATTCAGCAAGTCATCCCTACGACATGAAGGGTCCCAATCTTCAATGTCTTCAATTACTCCACAATGTCGTATTATTATTTGGAATGGTTTTCGGACATAATTTCGATCCCGATCTTTCCAAATAATAAGCACAATTAAAAACACAATTATGGAACAAATAGCCTTTCTACCAGTCGCCTTCCGTCTTCAATTTTGTTAAATTAAACATCTTTAAACCTATTCTTAAATTATTACAAAATCCATATTTAACCTTTCTCTTTAAAACACATCCCTTAAATCAAAGATAATTTATCCTCAAAGCCTTAATTAATTTTCCATTTGATAACTCGTTATCAAAAACCCTGTTTCCTTTGAAAATCCTTACCCCGCATTTCAACCATAGTTTCCATTTAATCGGTTTCCCAACATTAAATTCTGTAATCTTAATTAAAAGATTTTACTTCCTTCCCAATTCCTTATTTTTAATTTCCACAAATCAAAGATTTGATTAAATCCCCAAATTACGATATGAATTTCCACAACTCAATCTCATTGGGTTTCAAGAATGATATTATGGAAGATATGATTCACGACAAAACCCAAATCAATCGATATTGAACATAAGTTACACAGAAATTGTATCTACTTATATTCGATATCAATTCTCATAATCAACGAATACTATAAGTGGAATAAAGATATAATAATAATATAATCCAAATTCCTCAAATAGTATACGTTTACACCAAGGAATTTCATATCAAATATCCGAAGATTATTTCTATCCAACTTATCCAAATCAAATTGGGAAACCCATATCTTAATTTAAAGATTATCCAACTCTTTGACATTAGATCTGGATAGAAATATCATCCACTTATACTTAATATTAATCTCTTTATCCAATTCACACTATAAATGGAATAACGGTGAACTGACTTTTAAATTACTCAAATAGTAAGATTCAACATCTACCGGATAAATATCAAATATCCAAAGATTAATCTCCAACCTTATCCAATTATTAAAAACTGAAAACCCCGTTTTAGTATCAAATAAATCAATTTAATTTCCATATAAAACATTTTCAATGCTTTAAATCTTTGAAAACATCCCACCAATCATTTACAAATGTTTACTTATAGTTCGGGAAACAGCTCGCATTTTACAACTTCAAAATAGATTATTTTCAAAGAAAGATTTACCATAGTGTTTCAAAAGCGTTACAAAACAGTTAAGATACATTAATCAAAAATATCATTTACCTTAGCCAAAATATAAACTTTTATGATTTAAAACACTTTTACATAATTTACGATGATTTCAAAAAAGAATTCCATATTTTTAAAGCATTTAAAATAGTTGTTTATAGTTATGGTCGACAACTGCACTTACAATGACCTTTTCCAAAACGGTTTTAAACATAACTTGAAAATTATAACTCGAAATAAAAATCCACTTTCACTCTGTTAAAATCTCTTGTGAATATAAATCAATTTTTTTTCATTTCTTGGCAATCCGATTTAGATTGCAAAAGTTATAAGCATTTAAAGTTTGTAGCTAAAATATGCAAACGACCATTTTGACCGAAGTAAATATTATTCTTCAGTACTTCAAAATACCTTAGAAAACCATTATATACTCATGTAAATCATTTAAAACCATTTAAAGTAATTTACAATGACTTTCCAAATTGAATTTGGGTTCAAAATTCAACTTTTATTTTTTGCTTAATAAATCAAATTCTAATTCATTTCTAAATTCAAATAATTTCAAATTAACCATCCCATTCGTCGGATCAGTTAGGGATAGCCTGGGAGAGCAAGAAATTATATTTTCCAAACCCAAGCTTTTACACTATCCTCTTTGTCATCCTAGAACATTACGGTATTTATTTATTCATTTAAAGAATTTATCAATATATATGAATTCATACATATGCTTTTTCCCAATTATTAACCGTCAATTTCAATAATGATATTGCTTCTAATTACGAGGGAGATTTGTCGATCACCAATGTGATACCATACTTGTTGTGCCATAGTGTGTGCAAAACAACATTAACAACCATTATACACATCTATAGCTACCATCATCAACATAATTAAATAAATCATAATTGTGCACAAGCGTTATAATACTAACGCTTGATAGTGTGTGTGTTCTAAACTACGCATCCATCATCCATCACTACAAACATCAATCATCATTAATCACTATAATTCATCACTATATTTAAATTAGCCTAACTACTAATTAAATATATAAACCATGGTTAAAGAGTTCTCACCTAACAACTTTCCAAATCTTCACGGTAGGAGAGCCTAGCTGAGCGAACCGTCGTGCAGTATTTCGACACAACATCTTCTTCACCAGTATATATATACGTATATAATATACACTAATCTCTCTCTCTCTTTGTATTATAAGAGGAGGCGGAGGAGGAGGATGACGATGAACTTTGGCAAGGTGGTGGTGGAAAAGAGGAAGACTTATGCCATGGAAGCCATGGCCATAAGCTTAAGAAGAAGAAGGAAGGTAGGAAATATGAAAGTGGATGATAAAAAATAAAGTAAAGAGCTTCTTATACAGGAAAGGAGGAGTAAGGAGGTAAAGACACATAAGGGGACAAGTGGAAACCATGCATGAAAGCTTACATGCAAAATTACAAGTGTCCATACACTTGTCTTAAGAAGAGAAGGTGAACTTTTGGTAGCATTTTCCCTTAAATGCTATGAAAACCAAGGGCAACACTTAATTCTAACGCTACTAATTCATGTTATAGTTTGACCAATCCGATCGAAGGACAAATGTTATCAATAAATCAAAACTTATTAATAATCATTCTCATTTATAATTCAAATAAAATCTATAAAATTATTAAATATTCTTAACCATATATATTTATGTCAAATTCAAATTTAAATTAAGTAATAAAAATTCCAATTTTAAATTAGTTAAAAATTCTGGATCGTTACATTCACTCCCTCTTAAAACTTTTCATCCTCGAAAGGGAAAGAGAATCGTTACTACTCATTCGACATCTTGTAGATTTACAAATTTAAGACTAAAATTCTTTATACCAAAGCTCCCTATTCTCATAGTGGATATACCGGATAGAATTTTATAACACCCATATTTACGGACAACCATATCCACATGTCCTCCAACGATAACCTCCAGCTACCCATTATATTCGACTCATCGTTTACTGGGCCAATTACTTATACTCAACCATTTACTTCTTTTAAAAAAATTCAGAGTTATAAATTTATTCTCTTAGATCTTATCTTTCAAATACAAAGGTTATGAAACTTACACCCTCTCAGTTCCATAAAATTACTATTATTCTTTATACGAAAAACTCGATCCTCAGAGCTCAACTTATGTAAACGTTTTAGTTTAGGAAATTTCTTCTTGCTATTCCTGCTTTCCAGATAACCTTCAATAAAATTTTGAAACTTAATTCACATGGTATCCATGCTTAATTAAACAGTTCCCTTTATGATTGCAATATACTTTAGAACTTATCGACTGTCCAAAATCGCTGATAATTCCAGATTTTAGTTCCTTATGTTGTTTAATTTTGGCTATCCTCATTAATTATTCCAAATTCAAGGTTACAAAACTTATTTCCTTCAAACTTTAGAGAAACCATTTAGTTATATTTTTATTAACATCATTAACCAATGTAGTCCTTAACCAAAATATCGTTAGATATCTTATAGTCATATTGAATTCTCAAGATATTTGCATTTCAAAATTTAGTTAGTTGGGTAGGACTAATTATCAAATATCCTGATTGATTAATTCCAACTTAGCCTTTAAATCGTTTCCCAAACTACTTTGATTGTTTATGTAAATTACAACTTTACATAGACTTTAGGTGAAATTATAATCATAAGATGTCTATGCTCAAGTTTAATATCAAAATATTTTCTAAGACATTTTTCCTTTATAATCAAAATATATTCTTTTAAAATCAATTCAAAAAATAAATTTCAAAGTAATTGCCAATCCTTACTCAAAAATTTTGTTTGAGTTTTCAAACTATATATCTGTCCAAAACCAATTTTTGTATCACAAGTACACTTTCGCTACTTAATTTACTGGTTTATCCTTACTACAGGTTTACCTAGTATAATTCTTACAACTGTATCAAAATTTCAAGATCTCGCTTACTTACATCAATTTATCAAACATTTTCAAACACTTATCTAAATGGGTTTAACTATATATTGATGTTTTAACTGGAATCATATAGTCATCCCACATTCGAAACTCGAAAATTCATATTAATGATGCTGCAGTCATCAACAGAATCATCTTCAAGCGACTAGAGTGTGAATTCTATATCTATCTAGGAAACTTAAGACTTCGTATATACGTTTATCAGACAGATATGCAAAATCTTTTTATACTCGATAGTCCAACCTCAACATCGAATACAATACTCAAATTCTAATTTTTAACTTCTAACCATATTGATTAGTTACTTTAGGGGAGAATTACCTTACCAAATTTGACCCAAGTTTATCATTATTTCGAAATGTTACCCAATAGTGAAATTAAATCCAAAAGGCATTTGTACTCGGATCATTTTCCTGATCAGAGGAAGGGGTTTAATTACATGACATAAGAAATATTATAACCATAAAATGTAAACATAACCTTAATCATTTGATTAAGCATCCAGGTATATAATTGTAATAACCCGGAATTTTGACGACTTTGGTTATCGACATAAACACGATGACGACTAACCAAACATCAAAAAATACCGATCATTAATGAAAGAAATTAGAGGGTGAGGAAAGATAAGATAGAAACTTAGAATAGAAGAAGAAGAAGAACACAATATATGAGTAACACGAATCTCACAACGGAACGAATTAATATATTTCATAACATAACTTTTAATACAAATCTGTACTTGAATATACATATCATTATCAAAGTACAGCACTTACAACACAGCGGAAATTAACTATAGCTATATGATCCTGAAGCCTCCATCTCCAGCTCTTCCAGTATATCTGTAAATCCTGACTACTTGACTGCCCGTACAAAATTAGGCACCCAAGAATTTAGGGAAACAAAAAGTAAACTCCGGGTCAGTCATGGGACTGGTGTGAGTAAAACAGTTAAAACAGTTAAGCAGGTAAACGATATCTCATAAGACCACGCCGTAAAACGGAACGGGTTTTTCTCTTATGAGAATCCAAATTTATCTTTACATCGAAAACCTTTTGATATTATAATAATGTCTATCAACCACAGTATATATAATCATCTAGCAGAAACGCTTTCATCTCACGTTCTACATATATAGTATACAATCAAAACCACAAGCACGTATTGAGTAATGGATTTCCAACTATGACAAGGTATGGAACTACCTTTCGCTAGTGTACTTCTAGAGAGGAATACACTGGGTTCAACAAGAACATCTTGCAACCCGGCCACACATGACCGACCACTCATTTCGCTTGAGTGTATCGAATGTATATCACCAACGGTTGGGATCAGCAACCGTTTCCCGATTGGAACAGCATCAACAATAGATTTTTAGAAGTAAATAAAACTCTAGATCAGGTGATTATACACACTACTTCGGTGCGACCGACTTAGCCATGTTGCCTGCCCGATTTCTGTCATTTACCGGATGTGAGGCTAGAAGCTACGCTTTATCATCACACCAGATTCACTTTGAATGCCACATCGTCAAATCCATCAAATCACCGATTGACGTCCTCAACCATACATTATGTGTTAGCTAAAAGAAGTTTCCTTCTCCGCTTCCGCTCTTGGTACAGTTGGAGAAATCAATATACGTGGTTGTCTGGAAATACTCTGTCAGACATCCGTCCATACAAGTCATCCAGGAACAGGATGAACCGAAGGCACTATTCAATACATCCATCTTAGACACTGTTATCTAAGACTTATACAATAGCCCTTGCACTTTACTCCGTCTTCAATTACCTTTGGCATATATGATTCGCAACGCTTATGCCAATACAGAGTGGTTCTTTGGATAATAATCCACCCGGTCTCTCCATATTAACAACGTTAAAATGGTCAAAACTTCGATAGTCTGTGATTTAACTATCGAAGAAAAACAGGTGTGTAAAAAACGATATCATTTCCAAATGGAAATTTATATCGATCAAACATCATTCAACATTCATCTCTTTATTTCATTAATTTACTTATCTCTTGTTTCCCTATATTCAATATTTCTTATTTTCTAAATTTGGAAAATATACGTTATTAACAATGGAAAACATTTCCATTTCTTGTTTTCTTTATTAGAAAACATTTCTGGTTTCCTATTTGGAAAACATTTCCAAAGCTTCTTCATTGGACTTAGACAGATGTTTTAAACAAACCATCGCGATGCCAACTCAAACCATTTCCTTTACTGCCGAACCTTAACTATTCCTTAGTTAAAAACGAAGCCAATCAAGTTGGGGTAGAACTACCTCTCAGACCTTGACTGAGCAACATTTCTAACTTTGAAATAGGCAAAGTTCACTTTATATTTCTTTAACTAACTTCCTTACTTAACTCTCGTTCGAATAAATCTCTATTCGATTTATTCTATTTGATTTACTCTATTCGATTTACTCTATTCACTTAACCCCTTTCGAATAACTAATTCGATTTACTAACTTTCGAATACCATATTCGTTTTAACTCCTTTAACTCTATTTGAATAAACTATATCTGATAAACTCCTTTATTCTATTCGAATAACTAATTCGATTAACTTCTTTTTGAATAAACTATTCATTTATAAAGATTTACTTTTAGTAACGGTTCTTCACTTTACAAATGATTTCCTTTTATTCTACTTATCCTTTGATTTTTATAAATATTTCTTTTATAAAAATCCTTTTCCTTTTCTATATAAAATCCATCGATTTTATATAAATAATTCATTTTCAAAATACACTTTGAAAATCCTCTTTCCCATATCCAGTATTTCTGATGGTATTTAACATACCATATAACAACGATAAATATCGTCCAAACACACACAATCAACAACAGATTATATATCACAATATATGAATCACAGTAAAATGAATGTTGAGGAATCCAGTTGGATTCCTCCAACCTGTTTCCCTGCATCACAGATGTTAAACAATATAGATAACATCACTTTCAGTTCCATATGATATATTCTGTTAAACAGAATCAATATAGAAATTCAACTAACTGACTAGAAGTTCAATCAAACAGTCAACACACAGTCAATCAGTCAATATTTAACAGTTCCAAAAATACAACATGAAATTATAAACTGTTCAGCGTTAGTGAGATTTACTCACATTGGCGCGTTAACCGTTAAATAATCGGTTTGCGTTCTTTGATTGCGACGGACAATTTATTTCGCCATAAATTGTAACATGCTCCAATTGACTCGCGGTCAGTTCCATTGTGTTGCTCCCGTCCATACGATCCCAACGGATTTGACCATTCGTAAATCTGACACCGCGTGGCCAAGATATCACCAATACAAGTTAGTACTTCATTTTGATTAAAATTAAACTAATATTCATCGATTTATTTAAGTGGGCCTTACATTTAATATTGAGCCCAACTTCCCCTCTAAATACCCAAACCCGCAACTTATCTTCCCCATTTACACAGCGAACCCGTGCTCCACAAATCCACCACCATAGCCGCACTTTCCTCCTTTAAATCCTCCTTCTTCAATCACTTTAAAATCCAAGTAAAATCACCTTAAATCTCTAATCAAAAATCTCTACAACCTCATGCTTATAACCTCAAACTCGGCATCACCCTACTGCTCGCGTTTCTCGGTTGGCTATAGGAAATCACCGAACATAATTATGTTTGATCTCTTCAATACTTTGCAGCAAGGTGCAAAATCACCTTAGAAACTTGAATCCATCCATCAAAACATGAATCGAAAGCTCAATCACGCAAAAACCGCAACCCTAGGACTCGGCTACTATACCATTCCAGCGAGATAGGATGCGTCGAACACTCCAAAATGCCTGCTGGGCTGAAGAGAAACGCTTAGTGAATCCAAATATATTGGTTTCACGATTTATTGAACTTTATTTTTATTTCCATTAATTTTTCTTTTTGGGAATTTCCTACTATAAAACCCATTGCGGTTATATATATTTGTTGTGGTGGTTGGTAGGATATGTGGTTGTAACAGGGTGCGGCGTGGCCTGCTGGTGATCAGAGAAATGGGAAAGATATTTTTGAATTTGATTTTATATTTTATTTAAATGATTTTCTCCTTGTATCTATCTTCTAAAAATACATATGACTACATACGATACCCAAAAATCACCAAACTGGACGTGCAGCTAGAGTTCGACATTACGGTCCCCACGAAACTGGTTTCGTCTAATTCTGACTTCGTATGCTCACACAGCGTATTTTTAACCATTAAAATACTGACTGTTTCTCACTCTAAAAATCCGTGCGGCCACACAGTGACTCTAAAAATCACGGAACTTGAAATCTAGCAATAATTTAATATTGCTGATCCAACAAAATTAGTTTCGTCGAATTCCGACTTCGTTTGCAAAAGTGGCTATTTTTGAAGCTCTGGATGACCCATTTAAATATATAAATATATTTAAATATAATTAAATTTAATATAAATAAATTTATATTATCGTATATACTCACAGTGGAATACCCTACAACTCTAAAATATTCCTATATGAATTTCTAACTCGATATTTCAAATCTGGGTCAACCCGATATTTGGTTTATATTGAAATTCCTTTTAAAAATATAAATAATTCCTTTATAAAATATAAAGGAATTCCACAGCGACTTTTCTAAAATTTGACTTGGACGTGAATCAAAATCTACACGAAAAAATCCCGATTTTCCTCTTCCACTAGAAAGATATACTCCACCAACTCCACACGTTACTTGTTTCACAGCAATCCGATTTAAAACGAATCCTGTACATTCAGTTGAAGTTCGAATCGCCAAATTACGAACTGCAGCGCCATTTCGAGCTCGATTTTAATTATATTATAAATCTACGTTCAAACTGTCGTTTATATAATATATTCGTTATTCAAATTCAATTTTAAACTGAATTAAATATCACATATGATCTAGTTCACACCATATCGCCATTTTAGCCGATTCTGATTATTTCAGAATTAAATATATTATTTAATTTATTATTTTAATTAAATATTCACCATTATTTAATCCCACGACCATTAAATTCACTATATCACTATTAAATAAATTAATTATAATACCTTTGCCAGTGCGGGTCATTACAATCTTCCCCACTTAAAATAATTTCGTCCTCGAAATTGCTAAGGTAGAGAACGACCCTATCGACTGGTTAGAACATATTTTTTCACTTCTTAACTTCAGTTTCAACTGAACCAATTTAATTTCACTTAAATAATTATTCATTCCTATCAATGAAAATTTTCAAAAATTCTGAAAATTTTCTAACTCCTTAACTCTTCGAAAAAAAATTCGCCAGCACCTCCTTTGTACTGGTCAATAGATCAAACTCCAACTCGCCTCTCTGGGCCATCTCCATCCCAAAAGAAAATCGAACAGCCAAGCGGCTTGCCAATTCGGCTCACAAATCTTATATCCAATAGAAATATAAACTTGTACCTTTTTGTCGGGCATACCAACTCTATCACTTCCATATGTTATCAACTCAGCATATACCAATGTTATCCCAATCAAATTCTGAAATTAATTTTACCTCCACTACAACATTCGCTTTTACCAAGCCAAATTTTCATTTCAAACTCAAGTTTCGTCTTGATTCCCAACTCTGAACTTGATTATCACATTATACTTCAAATTTGAATCTCACAATCCAATTTGTCTTGATATCATTCTAATTCAATCTCAGTTACCACTTTACTGGCTTTACTTTAATTCAAATTTGCTTTCACAAGTTTCTGTTAAATTTGTTTTTAATTCAAACAGTCTTTCTCTAGGAGTTTTTTTTTTACAGTTTACTCTTTTCAAAACTCAAATTTTCCTTTTGAACATGTCACTGAGCCCTTAATTAATATTAGTTAAATCACTTCTCTATTTATTTATCAATATTTGTTAACCAAATATTTCAATAACCATATTGGCCTTTTATGTTATTTGGAAAACATTTCCGAATATCGCCTTCCTTTATTTTCTAAACTTTTAGAAAATATATGCTATTTATAATTGGAAAATATTCCAATTACTTATTTCTTTTTCGATCTAGTTTATTTCTATACTTAGGAAATATTCATTATTCTATTTCCAAGTTTACACTTATTTGGGTTAAAACGGATGTTGTGTAAAACATCGTTACGACAACCCAAATACTATATTCAACTAACTCTTATTCAACATTGATCTTCGAGCCTGAAATCTTACTATTTATTTGTTAATAATGAAATCAATCAATTTGGGGGTATAACTACCTCTCAGACCCTGACTGAATAACATTTATAACGTCAAAACAGATATGACTACTTACACGAATAATCAATACCATACAACTACTTATTCACTTTTAAACACGTATACGCTTCCTCTTTCTATTCTTACTAGATTTCATTCTTAGTCTTCCTTTTGGATTTTACTATTCTATTTCTAAGTTCGTTTCCTTATCGACTTCTATATATATATCGATATGTTGATTTCAAACTATCAAATTATTTTAAGAATATTCTAACTCCTTAAATTACCAGAAAAATTCGCCATAAACTCCTTTGTACTAGGAGCATCAGGATATTTCAAATAGCCTCCCATGGCCCTCACCAATCCAAAAGAAAATGAAAAAGCCAAGCGGCTAGCCGATACGGTGCATAAAATCTCATATATGAATTAAATACATACCTTTTCGTCACGCATTCTATTTATATACCTTCATACCTATCTCATGTATATTTATACCTGCCCAATCTATTTCAACTATACCTGATCGTTTTAACTCAATTCGTTAATTAATTTGTTAATTAACTCTTTAGACTATTTTACTTTTATATTTGAACATGACATGTTCAAATATATTTTAACTTGCTTATTAACTAATTTGAATCCAAATTTCAAATTTAAGTTCTACATTCAATTTTGATTACCCATTTACAAATCCAATTCACCTTTCAAAGTTCAACTTCAAATTCAAAACTCGATTAACTAATTCCTCTTCGACTTAGTTAACTCTATTCAAATTTTATATATTCAAATTCTATAGTTTGAATTCCATTTGAATTCTATATTCAAATTCTATTTAAATTTCATTGAATTTCATATATTCAAACTCTATAGTTTAAATTCCATTTGAATTCTATATTCAAATTCTATAGTTTAAATTCCATTTGAATTTCTATATTCAAACTCTATTTGAATTGCTATATTCAATCTCTATTTCAATTCCATTGAATTTCATATATTCAAACTCCCTTTGAATTTCTATATTCAAATCCTATTATTACTCTATATGAATTCTATATTCAATTTTCCATTATTTAAATCTTCTTTATTCAAATCTCATTTGAATTTTTATATTCAAATCCCCTTTGAATTTTCTTATTTAAATTCTATGTTTGAACTTCCTTTATTCAAATTCCTTTTCAAACTTTCTTTATTCGTTCTTTACATAAGTCTCGATTTCAATTCCTTTTGAAATCGATATTTCTACCTTTGGAAAAATAGATTTCCCTTTCAATTTAACACTTTTATTTTTATTTCTGAATTATCCAATGATAATTCTTTTCACTTCATTTATAAACTTCGTTTATAAAAGAACTATTTATAAACTTTGTTTATAAAGGAACTTCTCGTTATATTTCTTTTAAAACAAGTTAATATTTCAAATCTATTTAAGAATTCAAATTCTATATTTTAAATCCCATTTTGAAATTCAACACAACTTGTCTTTCCCAAAACAAATTTAAAACAGTATCTCTGGTAGTAATTCGTCACTTACAACTCGAAAATGAATACTGATGATGCAGCTGTCATCATCAGAATCTACTTTCCAGCTATCGAAGTGAGTTCAATACTATAAAACCATTTGTTTAAACATTTCCACTTTGAAATTCATTTCAAAATATAATTCGCACTGCTTGTAAAACAATTTAAAATCTCCCAGGATCTTAAATTTTCCTTATTTTTAATCCAAATCCATTTACAAACACTTATCCAATTCTCCATAATTTTAACTCAACTCTGGTTTAAATTTTTAGATTTCAACTCATCTGATTTCACGTATTTCACTTATATGAATTCTGCTTGATTATTTACATAACCATTTAATTTATAATCTTACTCGATTATAATAACAATCAATATGTCCACTATATATCAAAATATACGTTGGGTAAAATTATTTTCATTTACCCTTTTTCAAAACATATCGTGCCGACCCATCGTATTCGAGTGTTTATTTACACCTACAGATACAGTGGATCAAACTGATCGACCAGAACTCATAAACGACTCAACCAATAAATCTTCACAATATAAAATTATTTTTATATCATCTACAAATACGTTCACTCGTATATATACACTCAACTCAATCTAGGGTATTACTAACCCTATCTCTACCGAGTCACGCCACGGAGCCAAGGTAATTCACTTAACTTAAGCTCTGATACCAACTGTAATGACCCGGGATTTTGACGACTTTGGTTATCGACATAAACACGATGACGACTAACCAAACATCGAAAAATATTGATCATTAGTGAAAGAAATTAGAGGGTGAGGAAAGATAAGATAGAAACTTAGAATAGAAGAAGAAGAAGAACACAATATCACAGTAACACGAATCTCACAGCAGAATGAATAAATATATTTCGTAACATAACTTTTAAATACAAATCTGTACCTGAATATACATATCATTATCAAAGTACAGCACTTACAACACAGCGAAAATTAACTATAGCTATATGATCCTGAAGCCTCCTGCTCCAGCTCTTCCAGTATATCTGTAAATCCTAACTACTTGACTGCCCATACAAAATTAGGCACCCAAGAGTTTAGGGAAACAAAAAGTAAACTCCGGGTCAGTCATGGGACTGTTGTGAGTAAAACAGTTAAAACAGTTTAAGCAGGTAAACGATATCTCATAAGACCACGCCGTATAACGGAACTGGTTTTTCCCTTATGATAATCCAAATTTATCTTTACATCGAAAACCTTTTGATATTATAATAATGTCTATCAACCACAGTATATATAATCATCTAGCAGAAACGCTTTCATCTCACGTTCTACATATATAGTATACAATCAAAACCATAAGCACGTATTGAGTAATGGATTTCCAACTATGACAAGGTATGGAACCAACTTTCGCTAGTGTACTTCTAGAGAGGAATACACTGGGTTCAACAAGAACATCTTGCAACCCGGCCACACATGACCGACCACTCATTTCGCTTGAGTGTATCGAATGTATATCACCAATGGTTGGGATCAGCAACCGTTTCCCGAATGGAATAGCATCAACAATAGATTTTTAGAAGTAAATGAAACTCTAGATTAGGTGATTATACACACTACTTTGGTGCGACCGACTTAGCCATGCTGCCTGCCCGATTTCTGTAATTTACCGGATGTGAGGCTAGAAGCCACGCTTTATCATTACACCAGATTCACTTTGAATGTCACATCATCAAATCCATCAAATCACCGATTGACGTCCTCAACCATACATTATGTGTTAGCTAAAATAAGTTTCCTTCTCCGCTTCCACTCTTGGTACGGTTGGAGAAATCAATATACGTGATTGTCTGGAAATACTCTGTCAGACATCCGTCCATACAAGTCATCCAGGAACGGGATGAACCGAAGGCACTATTCAATACATCCATCTTAGACATTGTTATCTAAGACTTATACAATAGCCCTTGCCCTTTACTCCGTCTTCAATTACCTTTGGCATATATGATTCTCAACGCTTATGCTAATACAGAGTGGTTCTTTGGATAATAATCCAACCGGTCTCTCCATATTAACAACGTTAAAATGGTCAAAACTTCGATAGTCTATGATTTAACTATCGAAGAAAAACAGGTGTGTAAACAATGATATCATTTCCAAATGGAAATTTATATCGATCAAACATCATTCAACATTTATCTCTTTATTTCATTAATTTACTTATCTCCTGTTTCCCTATATTCAATATTTCTTATTTTCTAAATTTGGAAAATATACGTTATTAACAATGGAAAACATTTCCATTTCTTGTTTTCTTTATTAGAAAACATTTCTGGTTTCTTATTTGGAAAACATTTCCAAAGCTTCTTCATTGGACTTAGACAGATGTTTTAAACAAACCATCGCGATGCCAACTCAAACCATTTCCTTTACTGCCGAACCTTAACTATTCCTTAGTTAAAAACGAAGCCAATCAAGTTGGGGTAGAACTACCTCTCAGACCTTGACTGAACAACATTTCTAACTTTGAAATAGGCAAAGTTCACTTTATATTTCTTTAACTAACTTCCTTACTTAACTCTCGTTCGAATAAATCTCTATTCGATTTATTCTATTTGATTTACTCTATTCGATTTACTCTATTCACTTAACCCTTTTCGAATAACTAATTCGATTTACTAACTTTCGAATACCATATTCGTTTTAACTCCTTTAACTCTATTTGAATAAACTATATCTGATAAACTCCATTATTCTATTCGAATAACTAATTCGATTAACTCCTTTTTGAATAAACTATTCATTTATAAAGATTTACTTTTAGTAACGGTTCTTCACTTTACAAATGATTTCCTTTTATTCTACTTATCCTTTGATTTTTATAAATATTTCTTTTATAAAAATCCTTTTCCTTTTCTATATAAAATCCATCGATTTTATATAAATAATTCATTTTCAAAATACAATTTGAAAATCCTCTTTCCCATATCCAGTATTTCTGATGGTATTTAACATACCATATAACAACGATAAATTTCGTCCAAACATACACAATCAACAACAGATTATATATCACAATATATGAATCACAGTAAAATAAATGTTGAGGTATCCAGTTGGATTCCTCCAACCTGTTTCCCTGCATCACAGATGTTAAACAATATAGATAACATCACTTTCAGTTCCATATAATATATTCTGTTAAACAGAATCAATATAGAAATTCAACTAACTGACTAGAAGTTCAATCAAACAGTCAACACACAGTCAATCAGTCAATATTTAACAGTTCTAAAAATACAACATGAAATTATAAACTGTTCAGCGTTAGTGAGATTTACTCACATTGGCGCGTTAACCGTTAAATAATCGGTTTGCGTTCTTTGATTGCGACGGACAATTTATTTCTCCATAAATTTTAACGTGCTCCAATTGACTCGCGGTCAGTTCCATTGTGTTGCTCCCATCCATACGATCCCAATGGATCTGACCATTCGTAAATCTGACACCGTATGGCCAAGATATCACCAATACAAGTTAGTACTTCATTTTGATTAAAATTAAACTAATATTCATCGATTTATTTAAGTGGGCCATACATTTAATATTGAGCCTAACTTTCCCTCTAAATACCCAAACCCGCAACTCATCTTCCCCATTTACACAGCGAACCCGTGCTCCACAAATCCACCACCATAGCCGCACTTTCCTCCTTTAAATCCTCCTTCTTCAATCACTTTAAAATCCAACTAAAATCACCTTAAATCTCTACTCAAAAATCTCTACAACCTCATGCTCATAACCTCAAACTCGGCATCACCCTACTGCTCGCGTTTCTCGGTTGGCTATAGGAAATCATCGAACATAATTATGTTCGATCTCTTGAATACTTTGCAGCAAGGTGCAAAATCACCTTAGAAACTTGAATCCATCCATCAAAACGTGAATCGAAAGCACAATCAGACAAAAACCGCAACCCTAGGACTTGGCTACTATACCATTCCAGCGAGATAGGATGCGTCGAACACTCCAAAATGCCTTCTGAGTTGAAGAGAAACGCTCGGTGAATCCAAATATATTGGTTTCACGATTTATTGAACTTTATTTTTATTTCCATTGATTTTTCTTTTTGGAAATTTCCTACTGTAAAACCCATTGCGGTTATATATATTTGTTGTGGTGGTTGGTAGGATATGTGGTTGAAACAGGGTGGGGCATGGACTGGTGGTGATCAGAGAAATGGGAAAGATATTTTTGAATTTGATTTTATATTTTATTTAAATGATTTTCTCCTTGTATCTGTCTTCTAAAAATCCCTATGACTACATACGATACCCAAAAATCACCAAACTGGACGTGCAGCTAGAGTTCTACATTACGGTCCCCACGAAACTGGTTTCGTCTAATTCTGACTTCGTATGCTCACACAGCGTATTGTTAACCGTCAAAATACTGACTGTTTCTCAGTATAAAAATCCGTGCGGCCACACAGTGACTCTAAAAATCACGGAACTTGAAATCTAGCAATAATTTAATATTGTGGATCCAATAAAATTAGTTTCGTCAAATTCCGACTTCGTTTGCAAAAGTGGCTATTTTTAAAGCTCTGGATGACCCATTTAAATATATAAATATATTTAAATATAATTAAATTTAATATAAATAAATTTATATTATTGTATATACTCACAGTGGAATACCCTACAACTCGAGAATATTCCTATATGAATTTCTAACTCGATATTTCAAATCTGGGTCAACCCGATATTCGATTTATATTGAAATTCCTTTTAAAAATATAAATAATTCCTTTATAAAATATAAAGGAATTCCACAGCGGCTTTTCTAAAATTTGATTTGGACGTGAATCAAAATCTACATGACGAAATCCCGATTTTCCTCTTCCACTAGAAAGATATACTCCACCAGCTCCACACGTTTCTTGTTTCACAGCAATCCGATTTAAAACGAATCCTGTAAATTCAGTTGAAGTTCGAATCGCCAATTAAGAACTACAGCGCCATTTCGAGCTCGATTTTAATTATATTATAAATCTACGTTCAAACTGTCGTTTATATAATATATTCGTTATTCAAATTCAATTTTAAACTGAATTAAATATCACAGATGATCCAGTTCACACCATATCGCCCTTTCAGCCGATTCTGATTATTTCAGAATTAAATATATTATTTAATTTATTATTTAAATTAAATATTCACCATTATTTAATCCCACGACCACTAAATTCACTATATCACTATTAAATAAATTAATTATAATACCTCTGCCAATGCGGGTCATTACAATAATTAACCGTATACTTACAGAATATGTTTCTTTCTTAAAATATAACTTTTCAAAACTCACTTCATGTTTCGAATACGCTCTCTCAAATATAATACTCCAAAATCTCATTCTAGGGCATTACTAACCCTATCTTTAATGAGATATATAACTCTGACGAGTCTTTCCTTTTATTCAAATGTGCCATACCCCATTGCTTTGTATAAACCAAAGCTCTGATACCACAATGTAACGACCAAGATTTTTGCCCGGTTTTCGCCGGTAATTAAACCAACTTAAACCGTTCATAAAGACAGATTGTTAGGGGAACTCACACATTTGTACAAAATAAAAAGAACTTTTCCATTATCATTAAATAATATTACATCAGAGTTACAAGAGGTACATCAGAGTACATCGATTACACAACGGAAAAGATACTAAACTCAATGGAAGAATGCTAATGCTCCAAGTCATAATAGCTCCAGCTAAAACCAGAATCCTGCTCCAACCAACTCCAAGACTAAATCTACGAACCAACCCACTAGGTTTCCCATGTAAAAATTATGGGCACCCAGAGTTTAGGTGTGAGAACAACAAACTCCAGGTCAGTCATGGGACTGGTGTGAGAACTCGAAACAGTTGTTTTTAGGGTTTATTTTAAAGTTAGGTAATTCACCGGACCACGCCGCTAATGCGGAATGGATTTACTCCATGTGAATACCAGTGCATATAAATCTGCAATGACTTTTCGAAAATTAAAGCTATCATAAGCTCATCCCACATCACACAATGCAAGCGCACACCATATGGGCGAGTTTTGCCTTATGATAACCAAAAATGCTTTCATACATCAAAATCCTCTTTTACTACTATATATCATGTGAAAATCATTTTATCAAATAAATGTATTAATCCTAGCCAGCATAATGCCCCATCCCATTATACTGACAATCCTACCGGTAACCAGCAGGCTATACAATCAAAACTGTACGGGATCGTAGCGGAGATTGGGTTTCCAACATGATGGTTCCTGGTATGAAAGATCATTCGTGGGATCACAAACTTTCTTGCATGCACCATACCAGTACTTGCGGATAACGTACAGACTCGGACTCCGTTATACTAACCCACCATACACGAATCAGAGTACCCAACAAATAGTGTCCCAGACTGGGGACTTCATAGTACCCTTTCATCATCACATCCCGGTGCACCGAACATACGAAAAGAACATGTAAATATGACCACTAGTTTACCATAAATTCGGGGTGTGAGGTTCGTCAAGGTTACGATATACACAAAGCAATGCTTAAATAAGCCATGCTTTGATCATCTATAGCTCATTACATAACTTAAGTATGCCACATTGTCCATTCACTACACATCACCGATTTCCATCAATATATAACCTCTAAGCTCATACGTCTTAGAGAAGATTGTTAAGCAAGAGAATAAATTATCCGCCACCAAACAAATATATACTAATAATGATCAGTGCTACGCAATTAATTACAATGTCAGACACACAATCCATACATGTCCGTTCTGGGTCTGAATGAAACAACAAGCCGGAATTCCTTCACATATGTTCTGGCTTCTTGCCACTTAACTAATATATAAAATCCATCTGCAAATGGGAGCCAACAATTCGAGACATCAAGCAAGTCGCCCTTACGACATGAAGTGTCCCGGTCTTCAATGTCGTCTCTAATGTCTTCAGTTGCTCCACAACATCGTATTATTACTGGGAATGGTTTTCAGACATAATTTCGATCCCGGTCTTCCAAATAATAACTGCAATTAAAAACAAAATTACGGAACACACATGCTTTCTACCAATCACCTTCCATCTTCAATTTTGTTAAATTAAACTTCTTTAAACCCATTCTCAAATTACTACAAAATCCATATTTAACCTTTCTCTTTAAAAACACATCCCTTAAATCAAAGATAAATTAGCCTTAGAGCCTAAATTAATTTTACATTTGATAACTCGTTATCAAAAACCCTGTTTCCTTTGAAAATCCTCACCCCCACATTTCAACCATAGTTTCCAATTAATTGTTTCCCAACATTCAATTCTGTAATCTTAACTAAATGATATTACTTCCTTCCTAATTCCTTATTTTTAATTTCCACAAATCAAAGATTTGATTAAATCCCCAAATTACGATATGAGTTTCCACAACTCAATCTCTTTGGGTTTCAAGAATGATATTATTGAAGATATGATTCACGGCAAAACCCAAATCAATCGATATTGAACATAAGTTACACAGAAATTGTATCTACCTATATTCTATATCAATTCTCATAATCAACGAATACTATAAGTGGAATAAAGATATAATAATAATATATTCCAAATTCCTCAAATAGTATACGTTTACACCAAAGAATTTCATATCAAGTATCCAAAGATTATTTCTATCCAACTTATCCAAATCAAATTGGGAAACCCATATCTTAATTGAATGATTTATCCAACGATTTGACATTAGATCTTGATAGATATATCATCCACTTATACTCAATATTAATCTGTGTATCCAACTAACACTATAAACAGAATAATGGTGAACTACATTTTAAATTTCTCAAATAATAAGATTCATCATTTATCGGATTAATATCAAACATCCAAAGATTTATCTCCAATTATTTAAAATTGAAAACCCCATTTTAGTATCAAATAAATCAACTTTGTTTCCATAAAAAACATTTTCAATACTTTTAAATCTTTGAAAACATCCCGCCAATCATTTACAAATTATTACTAATAGTTCGAGAAACAGCTCGCGATTTACAACTTCAAAATAGATTGTTTTCAAAGAAAGAGTTACCATAGCATTACAAAACAGTTATCTTAACTACTTTGATCAAAATATCGTTTATCTTGGCCAAAACTTAAACTTTATGATTCAAAACACTTTTACATAATTTATGATGATAAAAAAATCCATATTTTTAAAACAATTAAAATAGTTGTCTATATTTATGGTCGACAACTGCTCTTACAACGACCTTTTCCAAAATGATTTTAAACATAACTTGAAAATTATAACTTGAAATTAAAATCCGCTTTCACTCATTTAAAATCTCTTGTTAATATAAATCAATTGTTTTTCATTTCTTAGAAATCTGATTTACATCGCAAAAGTTACAAGCATTTAAAGTTTATAGCTAAAATACGCAAATTACCATTTTGCGACAAGCTCTATTTTGACCGAAATAAAAATTATTCTTCAGTACTTCAAAATACCTTAGAAAACCATTTTATACTCAGGTAAATCATTTAAAAACATTAAAGTAATTTACATTGACTTTCCAAATGATTTTGGGTTCAAAATTCAACTTTTATTTTTTACTTAATAAATCAAATTCCAATTCATTTCTAAATTCAAATAATTTCAAATTAACCATCCATTCGTCGGATCAGTTAGGGATAGCCAAGGAGAGAAGGAAACTATATTTTCCAAATCCAAGCCTAGACACTATCCTCTCTGTCATCCTAGAACGTTCTGGTATTTATTTATTCATTTAAAGAACTTTATCAATATATATGAATTCATACATATTGTCTTTCCCAATTATTAATCTTCAATTTCAATAATGATATTGCTTCTAATTACGAAGGAGATTTGTCGATCACCAATATAATACCATACTTGTTGTGTCATAGTGTGTGCAAAACAGCATCAACAACCATTATAAACATCTATAGCAACCATCATCAACATAATTAAATAAATCATAACTGTGCACAAGCGTTATACCACTAACGCTTAATAGCGTGTGTTCTAAACTATGCATCCATCATCTATCACAACAAACGTCAATCATCATTAACCACTAATAATTCATCACTATATTTAAATTAGTCTAACTACTAATTAAATATATAAACCATGCTTAAAGAGTTCTCACCTAACAACTTTACAAATCTTGTAACACCCCGCCTCCGCTAGGGTCACTCGCAAAGGAATGCACTAGCTTTAGAGGGGCATTATTGGTGAACATGCACAGAAATATCACAAGACAGAACATATAAAATAGCGGAAGTAAAATCAAACTTTCATAACATGAATAAATAAGGTCCAAAGCCTTTTACATCAGAGTACATCAAAACCTGTCTTGCCATAGTAAAGAAGCATAAAGACTTTTTCATAAATTATTCCCCAAGTAAAAACAGTAAAGTAGCCATAGCCAAGAAAAGTCCAAGCCATCCATGATGACCTTCAAGCAGAAGAAGTCCGAACTAAACAACAGTATTTCCTCCCTGTAACCTGGGGGTGGGGAACGGAAGAAAAGAGGCGAAACAAAATGGGTCAGTCAAAAAGACTGAGTAAGCCCTATCTACTATCAGCATAAAAACTAGTAAAGTTAACTGACATGAGAAACTGAGATGAACATAAGCATGATGACAAGATAGATAAGCTAAATCAAAATAACATGGTGAACTACTGAACTCAGATAAACTAAGGTGTCATGATAAATTACGATGTCAAGATAAAACAAGGTATCCCATCATCAGGTTCCTATCAAGTATAATATCCCCAAGATATCTATCACGTATAACGTCCCATGGTATCTATCCTGTATTTTAGCTCTGCACCTACCGTACTAGTATCCCAACTGTATCATGTGTTATCCGTGAATGACCCTTACTCAAAAGTCGTATAATGGTCCATGTCAACCTAATATGCGGCATATATAGGTTACTCAACTCATATGTTCCTTTCCGTGTATAAGTTTAGTCCCTTACCGTAGACCATACGGGCTTTCCCATGAGATTCTATATTACTTTAACATAGTTCCATGATCCTTAAGATCGGTTTGGACTGTTACCCTAAACCTAGCTAGGGTCTTCCAACATGAATTATCGTTTGTACAACTAGGACTTATGCTACCTAGGGCTACTAGGGATTATGCTTACCTATTGCACGTTTTTGTATCTCGGTTTTGGTTCAACCACCCAGGGCCACTAGGATTTACGCTAACCGTCAACCGCGCCCTTTTACCCACGCATTCATCGTGAATCGTTTTTCCATGACTGTATGCACATGTATCACATCGTGCCATCCGAGTCCTGTCACAGGGCAGACCAGGAAATACAGGACTCGGTCGGGAGCTTTCGATTTATCTGCCGATGCAGATGCTAAAGTCTGTTTTTCTTATACGTGGCTATGGTCCCACGAGACCACTCCATCAACTAGTGAAAGACAAGACAGGATAAATCCTGTATGAGAACACACTACTGGCCAACCCACAATCCTAGCCTTACCGCAACCATAATTAGATAGCAATTATGGTCTTTTGGGTGTTCTCTGCCTTTCCGTACGTACACGCTTGACCAAAGATGGTAGGTAGCCTGACGAAATGCTATCTAGGGTACGACCGTGTATCGTCGACTATCCCCTATCCATCCCCGTCTTTAGGTCGCTCGTATAGCAACCAAGGCATACTCTTGGTTCTTCTAACGCAGACCTTAACCTCTCATGAGCCTAGTATGATCACCTGGCACCTCACAGAGGGATACCAAGAATATCCTCACGTTCCCCGAAGCCGCTGCTTCGTTACCCAGTTCGCTGGAGCCTTGATCTAAATCAGATACTTGCTCCTACTCGTATACTTAAACGATGACCTACCGTATCAGGTTACTCATCTATCTATGAACTGGTCTACATTTCCTTGACTAAGAATCATTACTTAGTTATTCTTCAACTAAGGTTTACCACTTAGCCTCATTCCCGTTATCCCTGTTAACTACGGTTATCCACCCGATTCTCCGAATTAGGGTTAATATATAATGGATTAAGTGTCACTTAAGTTCATGACTTAATCCCGTCTACAAATCATGTCAAAATTGGCTAAGTATCCAAGTTCAAGACTTAACCCTACAAACCATGCTCAAGTTGGTTAAGTATATTTTAACTTGACCCTATCAAATTACTGAGTCAAATCGGTCAAGCGTATTTAGGCGATTCGTGACTTAGCCTTATCATGTTTTTCACGTTAGATTGGTTAAGTATAGGTTAACTTAACCTCAATAAATTCACGAGTTAGATTGGTTAAGTATAGGTCACTTAACCACATCAAATCATCATGTTAGATTAGTTAAGTGTTTAACTTAACCCCATTAAACTGCCAAGTGGGATTAATTAAGTCTAGGCTAACTTAACCCCATCCGATTTCCATGTTTAGACTAGTTGAGTCTAATCTTAACCCCATCCATTAACTGTATTTTTCGGTTAAGTGTCATTAAGAAAACTTACTTAACATTACCAAATTATCGTGTTGGATTGATTAAGTGTTGGTTAACTTAACCATTTCAAAATCACCGAATTGGATGGGTTAAGTCTAGATTAACTTAACCACATCCCCTAACTGTATTATACGGTTAAGTGTAATTGGGAAAGCTTAATTAACCGTATCAAATTCACAAGTTGGTTGGGTTAAGTGTTGGTTAACTTAACCCCGTCCACTAGTCGTATAAAAATGGTTAAGTGTCATTAGGCAAATCAAGTTACTTAACCTACCCAACCTTGTCATGTTTTGTTAAGTATCATTAGCCTAATCAATTTACTTAACCCATTTGTCCATGTCATATTTGGTTAAGAGTCATTAATCAAATTAACTTAACCCTATCATGTGGCATTAATTACTTAATGCACCTCAACCTCTCACATTAGACTTTGTTGTGGTTACTAGTTAAGCCGGTCGGTTCCGGGTAGCTTTACACCACAACTTGGTCTAACCTCGGGTTTAAGCACAACATGACCAACTTCTCACATTGGGTCTTATTGTTTGCAACTACTAGTTAGGCCGGTCGGTTCCGGGTAGCTTTATGTTGCAAACTCAACCCAACCTCGAGTTGGTCACACTTATATTTTCTAAGTGTCATGTCCATCGTTTTTCCAAAACACATTACAAGTTTTCAAGCAATTGGGTAGACCTAACTTAATAGGTAAATTCCCAATGGGTAGACCTAACTTAATAGGTAAATTCCCAAGCTTATGTTTTCAAGCATACTTACATGTCAACTTCCATGTTATATTTCAAGTCACGTTTTCAAGTATAAACACATGTCATATTTAACGTTACATGTTGTCATGTTTATACCCATTTACCCAAATCATGTTCATGTCATTATGTTTTCCCATAATGTGACCCCAACGCTTTTAAACTCGCATAATGGATTCAAAGAAGGAACTTGTCAAAGGCATGACAAAAGGGGGTATAAAGCCACTAGTTGAACATGGTGGCAAATGAGACATAATGTGTTCATTAACTTGCATGTGACATTCTTAAGCCCCAAAAACATGCATAACGTTCAAACTTGGCAAATAAGCGAATCATGATGATAAATGACATAGAAAGATGGCTAGAAGTTCGCATATGACATTACATGCAAGCTATCATAAGGGGTATGATAGTTCTCATGTTGCCAAAATGCAACATTTAACATAAAGGCCAAAGCTTTATGACCCCAAGATCAAGATGAAGACTTCATAAACTTGCATGACATGATAGCATGTATTATACTCAATGATCAAACCCAAACTTGCACATGAACATTTAACTTCATAGTTAATATCTAATAGTAGGGAAAGGGCTTACATTGCTATGAAGGCACAAAAGATATGACAAAGCCCTTATGCAATCAAATAGACCCAAAATGCAAGCTCTAACGTAAAAACCCTTGAGCCAAAATGATCAAAACCCTTGCTTTATGATGAAAACATAGAAACTTGACTTGAATGCAAGCTAATGACACCCATACAAGCTTGAAAACACTTGTATGCATGGAAAATCTCTCATAGAAACAATTTAGAAATTTTATGAAGAGAGTGGAGGCCATGAGAGGTAAAATTTTGCCATAGTTTAGTTGCATGAATGAATAATGATGATTTAGGGTTAGGTTAGGGTCTTATTTATAGATTAGGCAAGTGTTTTAGGCCATAGGATTAAACCCTAGTTGCAATCTCAGCCCTTAAAACCGAATCTGGCCCCCAAACTCAACACAAACCCAAAATGGTGCACCAGGCAGAACTGCCCGGCTGGACCAAGTCGACAGCCAAGTCGACTTGGGTCCAACCAAGTCGACTCCCAAGTCGACAGGGCTGTCGACTTGGGTGCTCTGGCGGGAATTTTCCCGCCTAGACCAAACTGGCCCAAATTTCCAAATTCAAACTTGAATTTGAAATCTGTTTTTACTTTGAAATTTTCTGAAAACTTCGTTGGGCCTTAATCGGGTCATACGGACTCCGATTTTCGAAAACTCGGACTCTATTTCGCGTATTTTTCCGAGACGAACGCAATGGCATAACCCGATTTACTTGATTCAGAATTTAAAATTAAATTCTGCCTTGATTCTCGTTTTAACATGTTATCGAAATACGGGTTGTTACATTCTCCCCACCTTTTAGGATTTCGTCCCCGAAATCTCCAAGTTAGGAAGAACATATCCTACCATCCATCATTCATCTACTCAAAACATCATCCACAAGCAACCATTGTCCTTAGATGATTTCTAATGCTGTATGAATATATGCAAAACGTGTGTGTACATGTTCCTTAGCTAATGCTAATGATCAGGCCTGAATAATCTTTCTAATGCAAAATATGTATAGTGCCATGAATCCAACATGTATGCAAATAATCCTAGTCATATAGATACTATATGCGTGCACAATCATTCATTCATATGCAACAACCGCATGATAATACATTCGATTTCGTCCATAAACAAGTATAAATACTCGTGCATATGCAATATGAAATGTGACCGAATCGAGCTAGTATCTAATGTGTATTCGCGCATCCACGTGCAAACACTTGCAACCATATCAATCATAACATGTTTCAAATACATGTTTACATCCATAGGGTTCTTCCTAGGATTCCCTGAAACAGGGTCGAGAAGATAAACAAGACAAACTCCTTACGGGGTTTGTAACAGAAAATAGGACCGAGAGGGTGTCCACAAAAGATAGCCTACAAGTAAGCTCTATAGAAAACAGGGATCAAGGATATACTCCCAAAAAGAGATATCATGCGTGTATCTAGTCTTTGACCATCAAAGTCGTATTTCCGTGAGCTTAATTCCATTGTGCCTTGACAGTCTTTTAACTTCGCGACTTCGTAGCTTCTTATTTCCTGTTTCCGTAACATGAGCTGGAACTCATTTCTTCGTCGCCTCTCGTTCCACTTGCACTTATCCTTTTTCTAGAATACTTGGCGCAAACATGACTGCGTACTCATGATCTCATGCAAGCTTCCCAAAATTCACTAGTGAATCTCGGATCTCGTTTATATACTATAAGGTATTCCATGTAGAAGAACTTTCTCTTGAAAGTAAACAGATGTCAACCAGGTTATCATGCGCACTTACTAGGATGATCTCTATAACCCACGCATAAATGAAGTAAACCTTCCGTCTTATCGGCGAACCCCACTCGATCGGGCTTCAAATTTCCAATAAAGGCATCAAGGGATTCTAAGTAACTAGTCATGACAGAACCTCAAAAGGTTACACGATACTTCGAGGGTATTACCAAGGCTAGTCAAAAGTCTAACTACCCTCCTATCAAAACCGAGAGTGGCACCCCTTACTGGATAACCACTTTATCCCTAGAATCCATCCATAGCTTATAAACATAAGCATTATTTCCAAACTCAATACTTGGGCATGGACATTCTCAAATCCAAACAAGTCATGTATAAGTGGACTGACTCTCCAATAGGACTTTGAGACAAAAAATGGGATCCTCTATTACACTAGTACTAAGGTGCAGAGACTCAACTACCGAAGCGGACTTAAATGATGCGGGGATCAAAACAAAGTCTTGGCGGGATGATAGAAAAGAATAACTAGATCTTCAACAAGGATGTTATCCCCCTACTCAGGTACTCTAGTGAGGGTATACAATTGTCTTTACGATGATCTTGTCCTTGTCCCACAATACTTAACTATCCGTCCCGTTTCACCATACCAAAGATACTTTCTCGTTATGGGTTGAGCCATACCAACAAGTTGCTCATCCTTAAGCTCGTAGCCTTTATCCTATTTCTCACGATCCTTTCTTATAACGCGGCCACTGGTCTCTCGAGAACCACCTCCATCGTATGGAAAACACTTTCGTAGATAGAAAAGACTAGTCGCTGTTAAAACCACTGTGACTACAGATGGAGGAAAGAAAGGAAAAGAGATTCAATCAAGGAAACAAGGATAGTGCTAATGGCCTTTGGGGAATAGCCTTTTTCTTTTAAAAGAAAATTTTCTTGAAAAATACTTCTTTGTAAACGGTTTTTCAAATAGTTTTCAGAAGGTCTTTAAAAACTTTTGCCCAGTCTGGTAACCTTCTGCTCTGATACCAAATGTAACACCCCGCCTCCGCTAGGGTCACTCGCAAAGGAATGCACTAGCTTTAGAGGGGCATTATTGGTGAACATGCACAGAAATATCACAAGACAGAACATATAAAATAGCGGAAGTAAAATCAAACTTTCATAACATGAATAAATAAGGTCCAAAGCCTTTTACATCAGAGTACATCAAAACCTGTATTGCCATAGTAAAGAAGCATAAAGACTTTTTCATAAATTATTCCCCAAGTAAAAATAGTAAAGTAGCCATAGCCAAGAAAAGTCCAAGCCATCCATGATGTCCTTCAAGCAGAAGAAGTCCGAACTAAACAACAGTATTTCCTCCCTGTAACCTTGGGGGGAACGGAAGAAAAGAGGCGAAACAAAACGGGTCAGTCAAAAAGACTGAGTAAGCCCTATCTACTATCAGCATAAAAACTAGTAAAGTTAACTGACATGAGAAACTGAGATGAACATAAGCATGATGACAAGATAGATAAGCTAAATCAAAATAACATGGTGAACTACTGGACTCAGATAAACTAAGGTGTCATGATAAATTACGATGTCAAGATAAAACAAGGTATCCCATCGTCAGGTTCCTATCAAGTATAATATCCCCAAAATATCTATCACGTATAACGTCCCATGGTATCTATCCTGTATTTTAGCTCTGCACCTACCGTACTAGTATCCCAACTGTATCATGTGTTATCCGTGAATGACCCTTACTCAAAAGTCATATAATGGTCCATGTCAACCTAATATGCCGCATATATAGGTTACTCAACTCATATGTTCCTTTCCGTGTATAAGTTTAGTCCCTTGCCGTAGACCATACGGGCTTTCCCATGAGATTCTATATTACTTTAACATAGTTCCATGATCCTTAAGATCGGTTTGGACTGTTACCCTAAACCTAGCTAGGGTCTTCCAACATGAATTATCGTTTGTACAACTAGGACTTATGCTACCTAGGGCTACTAGGGATTATGCTTACCTATTGCACGTTTTCGTATCTCGGTTTTGGTTCAACCACCCAAGGCCACTAGGATTTACGCTAACCGTCAACCGCGCCCTTTTACCCACGCATTCATCGTGAATCGTTTTTCCATGACTGTATGCACATGTATCACATTGTGCCATCCGAGTCCTGTCACAGGGCAGACCAGGAAATACAGGACTCGGTCGGGAGCTTTCGATTTATCTGCCGATGCAGATGCTAAGGTCTGTTTTTCTTATACGTGGCTATGGTCCCACGAGACCACTCCCTCAACTAGTGAAAGACAAGACAGGATAAATCCTGTATGAGAACACACTACTGGCCAACCCACAATCCTAGCCTTACCGCAACCATAATTAGATAGCAATTATGGTCTTTTGGGTGTTCTCTGCCTTTCCGTACGTACACGCTTGACCAAAGATGGTAGGTAGCCTGACGAAATGCTATTTAGGGTACGACCGTGTATCGTCGACTATCCCCTATCCATCCCCGTCTTTAGGTCGCTCGTATAGCAACCAAGGCATACTCTTGGTTCTTCTAACGCAGACCTTAACCTCTCATGAGCCTAGTATGATCACCTGGCACCTCACAGAGGGATACCAAGAATATCCTCACGTTCCCCGAAGCCGCTGCTTCGTTACCCAGTTCGCTGGAGCCTTGATCTAAATCAGATACTTGCTCCTACTCGTATACTTAAACGATGACCTACCGTATCAGGTTACTCATCTATCTATGAACTGGTCTACATTTCCTTGACTAAGAATCATTACTTAGTTATTCTTCAACTAAGGTTTACCACTTAGCCTCATTCCCGTTATCCCTGTTAACTACGGTTATCCACCCGATTCTCCGAATTAGGGTTAATATATAATGGATTAAGTGTCACTTAAGTTCATGACTTAATCCCGTCTACAAATCATGTCAAAATTGGCTAAGTATCCAAGTTCAAGACTTAACCCTACAAACCATGCTCAAGTTGGTTAAGTATATTTTAACTTGATCCTATCAAATTACTGAGTCAAATCGGTCAAGCGTATTTAGGCGATTCGTGACTTAGCCTTATCATGTTTTTCACGTTAGATTGGTTAAGTATAGGTTAACTAACCTCAATAAATTCACGAGTTAGATTGGTTAAGTATAGGTCACTTAACCACATCAAATCATCATGTTAGATTAGTTAAGTGTTTAACTTAACCCCATTAAACTGCCAAGTGGGATTAATTAAGTCTAGGCTAACTTAACCCCATCCGATTTCCATGTTTAGACTAGTTGAGTCTAATCTTAACCCCATCCATTAACTGTATTTTTCGGTTAAGTGTCATTAAGAAAACTTACTTAACCTTACCAAATTATCGTGTTGGATTGATTAAGTGTTGGTTAACTTAACCATTTCAAAATCACCGAATTGGATGGGTTAAGTCTAGATTAACTTAACCACATCCCCTAACTGTATTATACGGTTAAGTGTAATTGGGAAAGCTTAATTAACCGTATCAAATTCACAAGTTGGTTGGGTTAAGTGTTGGTTAACTTAACCCCGTCCACTAGTCGTATAAAAATGGTTAAGTGTCATTAGGCAAATCAAGTTACTTAACTTACCCAACCTTGTCATGTTTTGTTAAGTATCATTAGCCTAATCAATTTACTTAACCCATTTGTCCATGTCATATTTGGTTAAGAGTCATTAATCAAATTAACTTAACCCTATCATGTGGCATTAATTACTTAATGCACCTCAACCTCTCACATTAGACTTTGTTGTGGTTACTAGTTAAGCCGGTCGGTTCCGGGTAGCTTTACACCACAACTTGGTCTAACCTCGGGTTTAAGCACAACATGACCAACTTCTCACTTTGGGTCTTATTGTTTGCAACTACTAGTTAGGCCGGTCGGTTCCGGGTAGCTTTATGTTGCAAACTCAACCCAACCTCGAGTTGGTCACACTTATATTTTCTAAGTGTCATGTCCATCGTTTTTTCAAAACACATTACAAGTTTTCAAGCAATTGGGTAGACCTAACTTAATAGGTAAATTCCCAATGGGTAGACCTAACTTAATAGGTAAATTCCCAAGCTTATGTTTTCAAGCATACTTACATGTCAACTTCCATGTTATATTTCAAGTCACGTTTTCAAGTATAAACACATGTCATATTTAACGTTACATGTTGTCATGTTTATACCCATTTACCCAAATCATGTTCATGTCATTATGTTTTCCCATAATGTGACCCCAACGCTTTTAAACTCGCATAACGGATTCAAAGAAGGAACTTGTCAAAGGCATGACAAAAGGGGGTATAAAGCCACTAGTTGAACATGGTGGCAAATGAGACATAATGTGTTCATTAACTTGCATGTTACATTCTTAAGCCCCAAAAACATGCATAACGTTCAAACTTGGCAAATAAGCGAATCATGATGATAAATGACATAGAAAGATGGCTAGAAGTTCGCATATGACATTACATGCAAGCTATCATAAGGGGTATGATAGTTCTCATGTTGCCAAAATGCAACATTTAACATAAAGGCCAAAGCTTTATGACCCCAAGATCAAGATGAAGACTTCATAAACTTGCATGACATGATAGCATGTATTATACTCAATGATCAAACCCAAACTTGCACATGAACATTTAACTTCATAGTTAATATCTAAGAGTAGGGAAAGGGCTTACATTGCTATGAAGGCACAAAAGATATGACAAAGCCCTTATGCAATCAAATAGACCCAAAATGCAAGCTCTAACATAAAAACCCTTGAGCCAAAATGATCAAAACCCTTGCTTTATGATGCAAACATAGAAACTTGACTTGAATGCAAGCTAATGACACCCATACAAGCTTGAAAACACTTGTATGCATGGAAAATCTCTCATAGAAACAATTTAGAAATTTTATGAAGAGAGTGGAGGCCATGAGAGGTAAAATTTTGCCATAGTTTAGTTGCATGAATGAATAATGATGATTTAGGGTTAGGTTAGGGTCTTATTTATAGATTAGGAAAGTGTTTTAGGCCATAGGATTAAACCCTAGTTGCAATCTCAGCCCTTAAAACCGAATCTGGCCCCCAAACTCAACACAAACCCAAAATGGTGCACCAGGCAGAACTGCCCGGCTGGACCAAGTCGACAGCCAAGTCGACAGGGCTGTCGACTTGGGTCCAACCAAGTCGACTCCCAAGTCGACAGGGCTGTCGACTTGGGTGCTCTGGCGGGAATTTTCCCGCCTGGCCCAAACTGGCCCAAATTTCCAAATTCAAATTTGAATTTGAAATCTGTTTTTACTTTGAAATTTTCTAAAAACTTCGTTGGGCCTTAATCGGGTCATACGGACTCCGATTTTCGAAAACTCGGACTCTATTTCGCGTATTTTTCCGAGACGAACGCAACGGCATAACCCGTTTTACTTGATTCAGAATTTAAAATTAAATTCTGCCTTGATTCTCGTTTTAACATGTTATCGAAATACGGGTTGTTACAAATCTTCACAGTTGGCGAGCCTACCTGAGCGAACCGTCGGACAATATTTCGATGCAATGTCTTCTTCACCAATATATATATAATATACACTAGTCTCTCTCTCTTTATATTAGAAGAGGAGGAGGAGAATGACGACGAACTATGGCAAGGTGGTGGTGGAAAAAAGGAAGACTTATGCCATTGAAACCATGGCAATAAGCTTAAGAAGAATGAAGGTAGGAAAAATGAAAGTAGATAATAAAAAATGAAGTAAAGAGATCCTTATATAGGAAAGGAGAAGTAAGGAGGTAAAGACACATAAGGGGACAAGTGGAAACCATGCATGAAAGCTTACATGCAAAATTACAAATGTCCATACAATTGTCTTAAGAAGAGAAGGTGAACTTTAGGTAGCATTTCCCCTTAAATAGTAAGAAAACTAAGGGCAACACTTATAAGACTACTAATTCGTGTTATAGTTTGACCAATCCGATCGAACGACAAATAATATCAATAAACCAAAACTTATTAATAATCATTCTCATTTATAATTCAAATAAGATCTATCAAAATTATTAAATATTCTTAACCTTATATATTCATGTCAAATTCAAAATTAAAGTAAGTAATAAAAATTCCAATTTTAAATTGGTTAAAAATACTGGATCGTTACACCAGGTCTTCGAAAGTCAATGATATCCCTTGGGCAGTTAGCATCCAAAGGATGTGTAACAACCCGAATTCCGATAGACCGAATTTTTTTCAAAATTCCAATCTATCAAAACTCAAGTTGTTGTGCTTTGGTATCCTCCAGAAAAGATAGAGACATAAAACATGTTAGGGCTTAGAAATTATCTCACAGCGGAATAGGTAAAATATAATATAATCAATATATAGCCTTACCGTATTAATAATACTACCTAACTAGTACCCAAGGCTATCACGTCTCTACAACAAATCTAACCAGCGAGTATGTTATGAGGCGGGGGTCAGAACACAAGTTCTGGTGACTAGATTTAAATTATACACTTTGGTAACATTACATATACCATTCAATCATATTTTCTTATTTATTAGGCTACTTGTGTTAATAACACTGAAGGCCTACACACATGTCATACCCATTTACTTCCTAGTGGACTAACCTAATATAGTATATATGTAGTTACTCATCAATACTAAGGTACACCCCATGGTACCCCACCTCGCACGGTCTCCACCATAATGCCATAGAAATGAATCAGTCCCTCATCCTACGCTGGTTTGTTGTACGGATCTCTACATAACAATGTTACGTTCCGTATATATCAGTCATTACTACACTACGTAAGCATACGGACTGCCACCGTCGATCGAATCAGATTCCATACCGGAGTAATGCCCTCAACTCTACGATACACCACCCAGAGCTAATATGCATGTATCTAGACTGTCTCACGTACGTATCATTAATTGTAGCTCGATGCCTCAACCGTACGTCTTCTAATGTGCACCGAGTTACATGCCAGGGCGATACAAGAAACAAGGAACTCGGTCGGGAGCTTTTCCATATCTATACAGGCCCGTCTTTAAGAGCCTCTATATATAGATATTCCTAGGGTATGTTTTCACGGTGGCTATGGCCCCACCTCGGCCCCTACCTTAACTAGTAAAGATTACAAGAACTAAATGAATGCCCCTAAAAAAACAGTCTAAACATCTATTTGGCATCTTCCCTCAACCACCTTACCCCGATAGTGAAAATTGAATGATATATTGGTTTTAGCTCTAGGCTTTTCGCATCCCAGTGGCTACCGATGATGGGTATCTGACGATCTACTATCTTTGTTGGTCATGACCCTTCGCCTCCCTGTTGAGGCGACCGCCGAATCATCTTGGTGTAACCGCGTCACAACAATCTGACTGCATGTGTAGTGTCATCTATTTTTACGGTATAGTAATTAATTAATTTAATTATTTAAATAGTGAATTTTAAATTTAAAGGGTTGCTTAATTAAATTATATTGAATATTTAATTAATTTAAATAATATAATCATATATTTAATTCTGAAATAGTCGGAAATACTGAATTGACAATATAATGTGAACTGGACAATTTAAAATATTTAATTCAGCTTAAAATTTGAATTAGAATAACGAATATATTATTTGAAGGACAGTTTGAACATATAATTTATATTATAATTATAATCGAGCTCGAAATGGCGCGGCAGTTCGCTACTTGGCGATTCGAACTTCAACTGAATATACATAATCCGTTTTAAATCGGATTTCTGTGAATCAAGAAACGTTCGGAGCTGGTGAAGTATATTTTTCTAATGGAAGAGAAAAATCTGGAATTCGTTGTGTGGATTTTGATTTATATCCAAATCAAATTTCAGAAAAGTCGCTATGGAATTCCTTTGAAATTTATAAATATACATTTATATTATAAAAGGATTTTATATATAAATTGAATATCGATATAACTGGGAATGATGAAATATCGAGTTGTAAATCCAATTGGAGTTGTATGATATTCTAGTGTGGATATATACGATAATATTTATTTTTAAATATTTAATTTAATTATTTTTAAATATATTTATATATTTAAATGAGTTATTTAGAGCTTTAAAAATAGCCAGTTTTGCAAACAAACTCTGTTTTTGACAAAACTAATTTTGTTGGATCCGGAATATTAAATTATTGCTAGATTTCAAGTTTCATGATTTTTGAAGTTAGTATGTGGCCGTACAGTTTTTAATGTGAAAAACAGTTAGTATTTTGATAGTTAAAAATATGTTGTGTGAGCAAAAGGAATCGGAATTCGATGAAACCTATTTCGTTGGGTCCGTAATGTCGAACTGAAGGTGCATGTCCATTTTCGTGATTTTTAAATAACATATGTGGTCACAGGGATTTTTAGCAACAAATATAAATAGCGGTTGGTTAAAAATGGATATAAAATTCAAATATAAAAAAATATTTTTTTCCTCTATAAATATCCCCACTAATTTTCCAAACCCTAAAGTATTCATTCCACTAGTCAATTGAGTTTCTGTCGTCGTTCTTCCTTTTCAGTAAACAATCCACTTTGAAAAATCGAAAAAATACAAGAAAAAAAATACATAAATCATGTAATACTTATATTCGAGTTCCTGGGAGGATCCTCTACATCCTAGAAGGCTTCGTTTTTGATTCGATGTCAATGAGGTACGCTAGGAAGGTAAGCGTGAGCGCTAGGGCTAAGTTTTTTAGGGAATCGAAGCTCTGAATCACGAATTCAAGTGCGTATATGTGTTTGTGGTAGAGAGTTGAGTTTGTCATGGATTTTTGGGGGAATTCGATGATGAAGATTGACGTGCGATGTACAGGATTGAAGCATGGGATGTTCATCGCAGTGGTGAAAGTGTTGTCGAGTTTAACCAAATTGGTATGGGTTGAAAGAGATTTCGAGGGATGGAATTTTGGTTTGTATCGTTTTATTTATGGTGGATTAAAAATGGAGTTTGGATTTTTCGATTGAAATGGAAATGGCAAGAGAACTCGCGGTCGAATTACTGGAGATCGGGGAAGATGGAGTTGAAAGGAAGCGGGTCTGTTAATTGAAATGGGCTTGGGCCTTAGGGTGAGGCCCGGATTTTTATTTGTTTAATGTTTAAACTAATTTCAATAGTGTATTAAATTAGAAAATTTATAACTATTCCATACGTTGTTAGAATCTCGAACGGTCAGATTTTTAGGATCGTACGGATGAGACTTCACAGTGGAACTGACCGGGAGTGAATTGGGGCTAGTTACAATTTATTGCAAAATAAATTGTCCGATCTGAATCAACAATGGTTATCGATATTTAACGATAAACCGACAATGTGAGTAAAACTCACCAACTCTATCAGTTATATTTTTATAACGTATTTTTAGAACTGATAGATGATGGTTGATTATGTGTGCTGACTGTTTGGTTGAACTGTAATGTGATTGGTGGAAAGTATAGACAGCGATATATATATATATCAATAATCAAATATTGCTTATGTTTATCAGAATATTTCATATTGAAATGAAATGTTGTTATTTATATTGTTTAACATCTGTGGATGCAGGGAAACAGGTTGGAGGAATCCAACTGGATTCCTCAATATTGATAATACTGTTCTTTTCATATTTTGAAATATATGATGTGATATATAATCTGTTGTTGATTATGTGTGTTTGAATGATATCGATCATTGTTGTTTGGTATTTTAAATATCGTAAGAAATACTGGGATGTAGAAAAGGGGATTTTCAAAGTGTATTTTGAAAATAAATTATTTATATAAAATCAATGGATTTTATACATAAAAGGAAAAGGATTTTATAAAACGGAATATTTGTAAGATATTTACAAATAGAATTGAAAAGGGAATATTTGTAAAACATTTACAAATAGAATTGAAAACGAAATTGTGACGGCAAAGAATTTCGCTCGATCTGAATCAGTCGTTTAAACCGATCTAGACCGTTCAAAACCCCTGATCGTTTTAGAATAGGACAAATCAGAACGTAGACGGAAGAACATTTCATTGATATTACAACAATTCCATCAGATACAAGAATATACAGAGTACAAATGAATAAATTACATTCGATGAATATCAGAGATTACAATAAATTACATAGCAGCGGAAAAATAATACAAAGCACAACTGAAGGTGATATACGGATACAGAGCTTTCCGGATATCATTCCAGCTGTAAACCAGGATCCTGTGAATATAAATCTGCAAAACCAAAACTACTAGTTGCCCGTGCAGAAAATAAGGGCACCCAGAGTTTAGGTTAAAACAATAAACTCCAGGTCAGTCATGTGACTGGTGTGAGAACTAAAACAGTTATTTAAAACTTTACTTTGAAAGAGAGTAATTCAAGGGACCACGCCGTATAACACGGAACGGGTTTCCTCCCAAGAATACCAGTACATAGAATAAACAACGCAATGCTTTTTCGAAAAATGAAGCTATTATAAGACCCAGGTCCCATCACACAATGCAACGCAAGCCGGAGGATAGGGTTTTCCCTTATAATAGCCAAACATGCTTGGTACGTTTAAAACAAATCATTTGATACTATAATAAGTGTATAGTGTCAAAACATTTCAATCATAAATATAAATCATAGACGGCATAGCATCCCATGCTACTATGTCGCCATACTAGGCTCTACAAATAAAGCCGAAATATCTCGTATTGGAAATTGGATTTCCGTCATGAGTCGAGGCAAGGGGAAAGCTCCTCTCCGCTTCGAGACACTCTAGCAAATGCTCAGGACTACACACTCTGGGCAGCCACTGGATCGGTTGGGCCGGTCCTCACTTACGTTAGAGGATTATTTATTCCTGAACACACGTTTCCCGGTCCTTACAGACCTATAATCGAGGCGCCTCATTCCAACAACCACAAAGGTTAAAAGTATATAAATGTCAGGGCTGGTAAGTCACTGACACCACCAAAGCTAGAAAGAAACGTCGTGTTCTCCCAACGGTCCGTATCCCGTTTTTAACTCATACCGAGGTGTGAGGCTCGCGAATTCACGTTATACACAAAGCTACGCCACAAAGGCCGTGCTTTGATCATCAACCCCAAGACTTTGCTTTTCAACAGAAGCCTTGATCCATGTAACTTAGTGTGTCACACAGGCAATTCATGCCATGCGATTGATATCTATCGATATATAACCTCTAAGCTCGTACGTCTCAGAGAAGGGCGTTAAGCAAGAGAATAAATTCTCCGCCGCCAAACAGATATATATTTAACAGAAATCAATCAACACAGAATAAAATCCAATGTCAGACACACAATCCATTTACAAGTTCGTTCTGGGTCTGAACGAAACCGGAGGCTCTTTCCTCGCATATCCATCCATCTCCAAGTACATCTGGACGACCACCAACTATTTCCGTCCTCTTGGGTGTACAGCCCAATCAGGATCATCAGTAATTATCCAAACGATGTGAAGACTTCCGGTCTTCAACCACCGTCTTCATCTTCTACTTATCGTCGAATCAGTCATTCAGAATGGGTATAAACCCGGCCTTTCCGAACAACCCACGTATATTAAAAACAAATGTTACACAAACACAACATACGCCTCATTCCAATTCAGAATATTCTTTTACTCATAAAATCACATTTTTAGGGAAAGGTTCCCATTAATTTTATCCAAGATAAATTCTTGAAAATTTATCCTTTAATCTTCCTTTGGATGTCATTTCAAACCAAATTATGGTTTTTCAAACTAGTCGAGATTAGCGAACCACATCGAAGTAACTATTTATTTTATTTCCCAATCCCAACCTATTCATCCCATGAAGCAAAACTGGTAATACTCCATATCTACCACCACAGTGTTATCGGTAAAATTAATTACCATTTCACGTTCAAATCTGATTAAAGATTTAACTATCGCTTTGGAGCAAAACTGGTGATACTCCATCCTCGCTCACTTTCTAAATTTGATAATTTAAATTATCAGTTCACCTTTCAATTTAATTGCAGATTCATTAAAACTCCTTTTACTGGGTTAAAGAACTAGTGTCATTTAAAACACAGTTCACGACAAACCCAAATCACATTCTATTTATTATCGGGTTAAAGAACAAGTGTTATTTAAAACACTGCTCACGATAAACCCACCAATCAATTCTATTTCAAACCCATTTCAAATCCAATTTATTTATTTAAAAATAAATGGGTTTTAATTTCAGTTCAAAACTAGTTCATTTCGATAAAAATATATTTTTATCTTTTCAAATATGGAGTTTTTCATCCCAATTTTTCTCAAATCATCTCTTATGATTTTACACGAATTATTACTATTTTTAATAATTTTATCAAGGCCCGTACAGTCGATTTTCATTAATGGCCATCGAACTGCACTTACAGCGACCTTTTTCAAATTTGATTTGGACGTATCTCCAAATCCAACCGTTAGATTTCTAATTTTTAATATTCATTAGAAAGTTCTTTTCGATACGAACCCAACGGTTCCGGTTTTAGGAGAATCCGACGGTCGGATCTCCCGTAATGTCCGTTTGGAATAAATGGTCGAAATTCACGAACTGCCGTGGCGCGGCGCGTCCTATTCAGGCCATTATATTATATATATAATATATATTTCGTCGATTTCTATTTAAAACGAATTTTATAAATCGTTTTAAATTCGTTTCAAAAACAATTTCAACTTCCATTTCAATTCAAATCAAAATTGAATTTTTCCTTATAAATTCGTTTTAAAATTCATTTCTATTCAATTCGAATTTCAATTAAATTTGAATTCATTTCAATTCATTTTCAATTCAATTCGAATTCGTTTTCAATTCAATTCGAATTCGATTCGTTTTCTATTCAATTCAAATTCGATTCGTTTTCTATTCAATTCAAATTCGATTCGTTTTCTATTTAATTTGAATTCAATTTGTTTTCTATTCAATTCGAATTCAATTCGAATTCAATTCGTTTTCTATTCAATTCAAATTCAAATTGGTTTTCTATTCAATTCAAATTCAAATTGGTTTTCTATTCAATTGAAATCAAATTCGTTATATATTCAATTGAAATCAAATTTGTTTTCTATTCAATTCATTCCGAAATCGTTTTATTTTCAATTCATTTCGAAATTGTTTTATATTCAATTCATTTCGAAATCGTTTTATATTAAATTCATTTCGAAATCATTTTATATTCAATTCATTTCAAAATCGTTTTATATTCAATTCATTTCGAAATCGTTTTATATTCAATTCATTTCATTTCAAAATATTCGATTCAATTCAAATTTCATTTCAAAATATTCGATTCAATTCAAATTTCATTTCAAAATATTCGATTTCGAAATCACTTTTCAATATTCATTTTAAAATGAATAAAATCGATATAAATAATTCAATTCGAATTCGTTTTCAATTCAATTCGAATTCGATTCGTTTTCTATTCAGTTCGAATTCAAATTGGTTTTCTATTCAATTCAAATTCAAATTGGTTTTCTATTCAATTGAAATCAAATTCGTTATATATTCAATTGAAATCAAATTTGTTTTCTATTCAATTCATTTCGAAATCGTTTTATATTTAATTCATTTCGAAATCGTTTTATATTCAATTCATTTTGAAATTGTTTTATATTCAATTCATTTCGAAATCGTTTTATATTCAATTCATTTCGAAATCGTTTTATATTCAATTCATTTCATTTCAAAATATTCGATTCAATTCAAATTTCATTTCAAAATATTCGATTTCGAAATCACTTTTCAATATTCATTTTAAAATGAATAAAATCGATATAAATATCGTTCACGTCAAAATGGCGTCAATCTAATCAACACGGCTTCATATATTTCTATTTTCAAATATTCTATTTCAAATATTTCTATTTCAAATATTTCCTTTTCAAATATTTCTATTTCAAATATTTCATTTTCAAATATTTCTGTTTCAAATATTTCGTTTTCAAATATTTCGTTTTCAAATATTTCGTTTTCAAATATTCTGTTTTCAAATATTTCGTTTTCAAATATTTCGTTTTCAAATATTTCTATTTCAAATATTCTATTTCAAATATTCTACTTCAAATATTTCTATTATTAAAATATTTCGTTCAACACATGACTAATCTCAACGGATGAGTACTGTCAACACATGAACCTTTATTTTATATTATTCTTTATTTTCTAAATTGGAATGAGGCCCAATTAATCACCATATAATGTTAATTATATGGATTTTCATACATCACACGTATATAATAGCGTTGAAAAATAATCAACCATCAACCAAAGTGCACTACACTGTATAAGCATCAAATATAGATATCTAACGCTTATAACAGCCTGTCCATCAATCGATCGACATATTTAATCAATCAGGATGAGTGAACTTCAAATATCATCCCAACACCCGTGTGGGGTTTCAAAAAATCAAACACAGATTTTAGTTGTGCAGTTGGGCGATGTGTAAAATTTATCGACCCAATCAATGTCCTTCAAATAGGTGTACATAAACAAACCGTCCGGTTTGTAAATGAATATTTTATTTTATTCACTTCCACGTTAAAAATTATATTTTTAACGATAAAATATTTTATTTCAACACATGAATTTCTATTCAGTTCATTTACAAAATAAAAATGATATTTTTATTTTTCTAACTTATTTTAGAAAATTTCGGCGGCATAACGGCACAATACTAGAAACGGGACGAGGCCTAGTCTTATCCCCGGTCTAGTGAAGGCCCACGCCATTCACACATCAATCAAATCCATTCAATTCACCAAACAATTCGATTCAAACCAAATAAACTAACCAACTACACAACCAAACAATTTAACAAACAAGTCATCCATGGTCTGTGGATGACGGGTGTCGGGTGCTACTAAACACCGTCTGCATCCTAGTATATATATATATATATAACTAGAAAAAGAAATTAAAGAGTGAGAAATTCTCACCGATAGCTATCCTAACTCCATGGCACTTCATTGATAGAAATCTTCATCGTTCTCGCCTTTTTGTCACCTTCGTTGCCCGTATTCTCTACATATATAAAAATCGAATTTTTACTTCGCTATTCAATATATAAAAATCGAATTTTTACCTCGCTATTCAATATATAAAAATCGAATTTTTACCTCGCTATTCAATATATAAAAATCGAATTTTTACCTCGCTATTCAATATATAAAAATCGAATTTTTACTATGCTATTCATATAGATAAAAACTCTATTTTTCCTTCGTTATTCTCCATATAAAGATCTCGCCTTTTCAACTATAAAGATTTTACCTTTTCAATTTTATCACTATAAAAATCACAATTTTATTTTGCTACATATATAAAGATGATATTTTTACTATCTATAAAATATAAAAATTATATTTTTATATTTTTTATAATATAAAAGATTATATTTTTCTCGAAGTAAAAATCATATTTTTACTTCACTGCTCATATCAAAATATCGTCTTTTCATATTTAAAAATATCGTCTTTTCATATTTAAAAATATCGTCTTTTCATATTTAAAAATATTGTCTTTTCATATTTAAAAATATAAACAAACCTTTCTGTTGTTATTCATATGATAAAACCATATTTTTCTAACCGAACAAATTATATTTTTCCATTTAAAAATCATTTATTTTTCAAATATGAAACCAAATCTAAATTTTGTCTTGCCATTCAAAAAAAAGAACTGAAAATTAAAATTAATGAAAGCAAATAAAATAATAATAAATCAGTTTTTAAATAAAATAAAAAGTTAAAAACTTACTGGCTTTCGAGGGAGTGTGCTGTTCGACTCACGGTGGACTAGCGGCGCATGGATCGAGGTGGAGTCGGCTGCTGCGCTCGAAGGGCTGCTGTTCATCGCGGAAATCGAGGAGGGGAGGGCTTCACGTCGCAGGCCAGCGGGGGGGTATAGGCTATCGCGGGCGGGGGGGGGGGGGGGGTCTCGCGGTGGTCGAGGTAGAGAGGGGGGGAGTCTTCGATCTGACGAGGGGGGGGTTGTGGGTTGCGTCGGCGATGGCTTGTTGGGGGGGGGGCGACCTCGAATCGGACGTGGAGGGAGGAGGGGGGTTCTGGTGGTGGGCGCGCCACCTGGGAGGCGCGATACAGTGGCGGCGGCGGCAGTTCATCCCCCTTGTCGCCCCCTTTTTTTTCCTTTTTTTTTCCTTCTGTTACGATTTTAAATGAGAGGGGGGGCCAGAGGTATAGGAGAGGGTGAGGAGAGAGATTTAATTTTATTTTTTTATTATTTTCAAAAAGTTGACTTTTACATACGATCTCTAAACGAGGCCCACCGCTGTCGCCCATAGCTTTTACCCCCATTCTGAATACAATGGGATATGTATCGTAAGCTGATTCGATCGTTTCGATCAGTTTCCGTTAAAATCAACATATAACTCTATATATTGAATTTGAACGCGCATTTCAATTTACCGGGGTCACATACTAATTAGAAAAATTCCTGAAAAATATTTTCTAGCTTCGTATTGACGATACGGTCCTAACCAAACTAGTTTCGTCGAATTCTGAGACCGTTGGAAAAATGGCCATTTTCCAGTCGATTGAAATCAACTGAAACTAGTCAAAGGCGTTTTCCTTTGCCACGCTCACATATTGATTCGAAAAATTATGAAATTTGGAATCTAGCAATAACTTGACATCACGGACCCAACAAAAGTGGTTTCGTCGAAATCCGAGGTCGTTTGCAAAATTTCCATTTTTAAGGGCCTGAATTCCATAGCGACTATTCAGAATTTTCAACTGGACATATCTTTTGATTCCCGCTATGAAACCTTGATTTTTTGGATTCGTTGGAAAGATGTTCCCAATTAGATCCCAATGTTTTTGGTTTCACTAAAATCCGGATTGTTTTGCACCCGGTACATTCAATTGAAATTTGAAATCGAATTATCGAACTACCGCGCCATTTTCAATTCTATTTTTAATTATATATAATTATTTATATTCTAACTACGACGTATATAAATATATTCGTTCGAATTATATTAAAAATAAATTTCTCGTCGATACTATTTAAAATAATCTATTTTAAATATTCAAAATTCGCTAAAATCGCCAAAACAAAAATTTTATTCTGGCCCAGAATTTCCGGGTTATTACAATCTCCCCCACTTAAAACTTTTCGTCCCCGAAAAGGAACAGGGTCGAAAATGGTTTGATCAATCACTTCTACGTTCGATCTGGCTTCCATTCTCCAACTTTTCAGTTTCTGAGAATTTTCAAATTTTCAAAAATTTGGCTAACACCCTAAATTTTCGATAAATTTCGCCATAACCTCCCCTGCACCGGGAGCCACGGGAAAATCCCGAAATTGCCATATAGGCCTTCTGATCTCAAAAAGAAAAAGAAAAATCCAAGCGGCTAGCCAATAGGCTCATAAAATCATCATCACCCAAACAAAACAGTAAATTATAGTATACATGTACCTATTTGTCGGGCAAACAAATTTTATTCTCTGCTCTAGCCTCCTTGCTATGACCTGTTCAATGTAAGTACATGTATATGCAAGCAAATGCGACCAATTTTCAATACAGTTCAAAATTTGATTCAATTAGGCTAAATGGTTCAAAATTATCAAACAAATAAACAAACAACACAAACATCAATCAATTAGTGGATTAGAGTTTCAAATTCATAAATTTGATACATATACAGAAAATCATGTTTTTGATGTCAAATTACAACAATAAATCTATCTATATAAGTTTTGGTTCTCATACCAGTCTAATGGAAATATATAGAAAATCACACCTTCGAAACACGAACACAAATTTTGATGATGATATATCAATCATCAGAACCATCTCTGGGTGTCTAGAATGTGATTCTATATCTATCCAGTATATTAAAACTTCGAATATACGTTCATGACGCGCATATGCAAAACCTTTATATACTAGATTGTCCAAATTCAAATTAAATAAATATTCAAATACGTATAAAACGATTTAAAATTCAAAACAAAATTGGTTTCATTTGAAAAATATACTCTTCACACTCGTTCTAGGATACTACTGATCCTATCTCTAACGAGTCATTCTAATTGGATATTACTAATCCAATATCTGATGAATTATTTCGTATGGTTCTAATGTGTCTTGTTCTCGAGCTCTGTAAACCAAAGCTCTGATACCAAATGTGACGGCAAGGAATTTCGCTCGATCCGAATCAGTCGTTTAAACCGATCTAGACCGTTCAAAACCCCTGATCGTTTTAGAACAGGACAAATCAGAACGCAGACGGAAGAACATTTCATTGCTATTACAACAATTCCATCAGATACAAGAATATACAGAGTATAAATGAATAAATTACATTCGATGAATATCAGAGATTACAATAAATTACATAGCAGCGGAAAAATAATACAAAGCACAACTGAAGGTGATATACGGATACAGAGCTTTCCGGATATCATTCCAGCTGTAAACCAGGATCCTGTGAATATAAATCTGCAAAACCAAAACTACTAGCTGCCCGTGCGGAAAATAAGGGCACCCGGAGTTTAGGTTAAAACAATAAACTCCAGGTCAGTCATGTGACTGGTGTGAGAACTAAAACAGTTGTTTAAAACTTTACTTTGAATGAGAGTAATTCAAGGGACCACGCCGTATAACACGGAACGGGTTTCCTCCCAAGAATACAAGTGCATAGAATAAACAACGCAATGCTTTTTCGAAAAATGAAGCTATTATAAGACCCAGGTCCCATCACACAATGCAATGCAAGCCGGAGGATAGGGTTTTCCCTTATAATAGCCAAACATGCTTGGTACGTTTAAAACAAATCATTTGATACTATAATAAGTGTATAGTGTCAAAACATTTCAATCATAAATATAAATCATAGACGGCATAGCATCCCATGCTACTATGTCGCCATACTAGGCTCTACAAATAAAGCCGAAATATCTCGTATTGGAAATTGGATTTCCGTCATGAGTCGAGGCAAGGGGCAAGCTCCTCTCCGCTTCGAGACACTCCAGCAAATGCTCAGGACTACACACTCTGGGCAGCCACTGGATCGGTTGGGTCGGTCCTCACTTACGTTAGAGGATTATTTATTCCTGAACACACATTTCCCGGTCCTTACAGACCTATAATTGAGGCGCCTCATTCCAACAACCACAAAGGTGAAAAGTATATAAATGTCAGGGCTGGTAAGTCACTGACACCACCAAAGCTAGAAAGAAACGTTGTGTTCTCCCAACGGTCCGTATCCCGTTTTTAACTCATACCGAGGTGTGAGACTCGCGAATTCACGTTATACACAAAGCTACGCCACAAAGGCCGTGCTTTGATCATCAACCACAAGACTTTGCTTTTCAACAGAAGCCTTGATCCATGTAACTCAGTGTGTCACACAGGCAATTCATGTCATGCGATTGATATCTATCGATATATAACCTCTAAGCTCGTACGTCTCAGAGAAGGGCGTTAAGCAAGAGAATAAATTCTCCGCCGCCAAACAGATATATATTTAACAGAAATCAATCAACACAGAATAAAATCCAATGTCAGACACACAATCCATTTACAAGTTCGTTCTGAGTCTGAACGAAACCGGAGGTTCTTTCCTCGCATATCCATCCATCTCCAAATACGTCTGGACGACCACCAACTATTTCCGTCCTCTTGGGTGTACAGCCTAATCAGGATCATCAGTAATTATCCAAACGATGTGAAGACTTCCGGTCTTCAACCACCGTCTTCATCTTCGAATTATCGTCGAATCGGTCATACAGAATGGGTATAAACCCGGCCTTTCCGAACAACCCGCGTATGTTAAAAACAAATGTTACACAAACACAACATACGCCTCATTCCAATTCAGAATATTCTTTTACTCATAAAATCACATTTTTAGGGAAAGGTTCCCATTAATTTTATCCAAGATAAATTCTTTAAAATTTATCCTTTAATCTTCCTTTGGATGTCATTTCAAACCAAATTATGGTTTTTCAAACTAGTCGAGATTAGCGAACCACATCGAAGTAACTATTTATTTTATTTCCCAATCCCAACCTATTCATCCCATGAAGCAAAACTGGTAATACTCCATATCTAACACCACAGTGTTATCGGTAAAATTAATTACCATTTCACGTTCAAATCTGATTAAAGATTTAACTATCGCTTTGGAGCAAAACTGGTGATACTCCATCCTCGCTCACTTTCTAAATTTGATAATTTAAATTATCAGTTCACCTTTCAATTTAATTGCAGATTCATTAAAACTCCTTTTACTGGGTTAAAGAACTAGTGTCATTTAAAACACGGTTCACGACAAACCCAAATCACATTCTATTTATTATCGGGTTAAAGAACAAGTGTTATTTAAAACACTGCTCACGATAAACCCACCAATCAATTCTATTTCAAACCCATTTCAAATCCAATTTATTTATTTAAAAATAAATGGGTTTTAATTTCAGTTCAAAACTAGTTCATTTCGATAAAAATATATTTTTATCTTTTCAAATATGGAGTTTTTCATCCCAATTTTTCTCAAATCATCTCTTATGATTTTACACGAATTATTACTATTTTTAATAATTTTATCAAGGCCCGTACAGTCGATTTTCATTAATGGCCATCGAACTGCACTTACAGCGACCATTTTCAAATTTGATTTGGATGTATCTCCAAATCCAACCGTTAGATTTCAAATTTCTAATATTCGTTAGAAAGCTCTTTTCGATACGAACCCAACGGTTCCGGTTTTAGGAGAATCCGATGGTCGGATCACCCGTAATGTCCGTTTGGAATAAATGGTCGAAATTCACGAACTGCCGCGGCGCGGCGCGTTCTATTCAGGCCATTATATTATATATATAATATATATAATATATATTTCGTCGATTTCTATTTAAAACGAATTTTATAAATCGTTTTAAATTCGTTTCAAAAACAATTTCAACTTCCATTTCAATTCAAATCAAAATTGAATTTTTCCTTATAAATTCGTTTTAAAATTCATTTCTATTCAATTCAAATTTCAACTAAATTTGAATTCATTTCAATTCATTTTCAATTCAATTTGAATTCGTTTTCAATTCAATTCGAATTCGATTCGTTTTCTATTCAATTCAAATTCGATTCGTTTTCTATTCAATTCAAATTCGATTCGTTTTCTATTTAATTTGAATTCAATTCGTTTTCTATTCAATTCGAATTCAATTCTTTTTCTATTCAATTCGAATTCAAATTGGTTTTCTATTAATTTCAAATTCAAATTGGTTTTCTATTCAATTGAAATCAAATTCGTTATATATTCAATTGAAATCAAATTTGTTTTCTATTCAATTCATTTCGAAATCGTTTTATATTCAATTCATTTCGAAATCGTTTTATATTCAATTCATTTCGAAATCGTTTTATATTCAATTCATTTCATTTCAAAATATTCGATTCAATTCAAATTTCATTTCAAAATATTCGATTCAATTCAAATTTCATTTCAAAATATTCGATTTCAAAATCACTTTTCAATATTCATTTTAAAATGAATAAAATCGATATAAATAATTCAATTCGAATTCGTTTTCAATTCAATTCGAATTCGATTCGTTTTCTATTCAATTCGAATTGAAATTGGTTTTCTATTCAATTCAAATTCAAATTGGTTTTCTATTCAATTGAAATCAAATTCGTTATATATTCAATTGAAATCAAATCTGTTTTCTATTCAATTCATTTCGAAATCGTTTTATATTCAATTCATTTCGAAATCGTTTTATATTCAATTCATTTCGAAATCGTTTTATATTGAATTCATTTCGAAATCGTTTTATATTCAATTCATTTCGAAATCGTTTTATATTCAATTCATTTCATTTCAAAATATTCGATTCAATTCAAATTTCATTTCAAAATATTCGATTCAATTCAAATTTCATTTCAAAATATTCGATTTCGAAATCACTTTTCAATATTCATTTTAAAATGAATAAAATCGATATAAATATCGTTCACATCAAAATGGCGTCAATTTAATCAACACAGCTTCATATATTTCAAATATTCTATTTCAAATATTTCTATTTCAAATATTTCATTTTCAAATATTTCTATTTCAAATATTTCGTTTTCAAATATTTCGTTTTCAAATATTTCGTTTTCAAATATTTCGTTTTCAAATATTCCGTTTTCAAATATTCTGTTTTCAAATATTTCGTTTTCAAATATTTCATTTTCAAATATTTCTATTTCAAATATTCTATTTCAAATATTCTATTTCAAATATTTTTATTATTAAAATATTTCGTTCAACACATGACTAATCTCAACGGATGAGTACTGTCAACACATGAACCTTTATTTTATATTATTCTTTATTTTCTAAATTGGAATGAGGCCCAATCAATCACCATATAATGTTAATTATATGGATTTTCATACATCACACGTATATAATAGCATTGAAAAATAATCAACCATCAACCAAAGTGCACTACACTGTATAAGCATCAAATATAGATATCTAACGCTTATAACAGCCTGTCCATCAATCGATCGACATATTTAATCAATCAGGATGAGTGAACTTCAAATTTCATCCCAACACCCGTGTGGGGTTTCAAACAATCAAACACAGATTTTAGTTGTGCAGTTGGGCGATGTGTAAAATTTATCGACCCAATCAATGTCCTTCAAATAGGTGTACATAAACAAACCGTCCGGTTTGTAAATGAATATTTTATTTTATTCACTTCCACGTTAAAAATTATATTTTTAACGATAAAATATTTTATTTCAACACATGAATTTCTATTCAGTTCATTTACACAATAAAAATGATATTTTTATTTTTCTAACTTATTTTAGAAAATTTCGGCGGCATAACGGCACGATACTAGAAACGGGACGAGGCCTAGTCTTATCCCCGGTCTAGTGAAGGCCCACGCCATTCACACATCAATCAAATCCATTCAATTCACCAAAAAATTCGATTCAAACCTAATAAACTAACCAACTACACAACCAAACAATTTAACAAACAAGTCATCCATGGTCTGTGGATGACGGGTGTCGGGTGCTACTAAACACCGTCTGCATCCTAGTATATATATATATATATATATATAACTAGAAAAAGAAATTAATATGTGAGAAATTCTCACCGATAGCTATCCTAACTCCACGGCACTTCATTGATAGAAATCTTCATCGTTCTCGCCTTTTTGTCACCTTCGTTGCCCGTATTCTCTACATATATAAAAATCGAATTTTTACTTCGCTATTCAATATATAAAAATTGGATTTTTACCTCGCTATTCAATATATAAAAATCGAATTTTTACCTCGCTATTCAATATATAAAAATCGAATTTTTACCTCGCTATTCAATATATAAAAATCGAATTTTTACTATGCTATTCATATAGATAAAAACTCTATTTTTCCTTCGTTATTCTCCATATAAAGATCTCGCCTTTTCAACTATAAAGATTTTACCTTTTCAATTTCATCACTATAAAAATCATTTTTATTTTGCTACATATATAAAGATGATATTTTTACTATCTATAAAATATAAAAATTATATTTTTACAATATAAAAGATTATATTTTTCTCGAAGTAAAAATCATATTTTTACTTCACTACTCATATCAAAATATCGTCTTTTCATATTTAAAAATATCGTCTTTTCATATTTAAAAATATCGTCTTTTCATATTTAAAAATATAAACAAACCTTTCTGTTGTTATTCATATGATAAAACCATATTTTTCTAACCGAACAAATTATATTTTTCCATTTAAAAATCATTTCTTTTTCAAATATGAAACCAAATCTAAATTTTGTCTTGCCATTCAAAAAAAAAGAACTGAAAATTAAAATTAATGAAAGCAAATAAAATAATAATAAATCAATTTTTAAATAAAATAAAAAGTTAAAAACTTACTGGGTTTCGAGGGAGTGTGCTGTTCGACTCGCGGTGGACTAGCGGCGCATGGATCGAGGTGGAGTCGGCTGCTGCGCTCGAAGGGCTGCTGTTCATCGCGGAAATCGAGGAGGGGAGGGCTTCACGTCGCAGGCCAGCAGGGGGGGTATAGGGTATCGCGAGGGGGGGGGTTCTCGCGGTGGTCGAGGCAGAGGGGGGGGGTGAGTCTTCGATCTGACGAGGGGGGTTTTGTGGGTTGCGTCGGGGATTGCTTGCTGGGGGGGTGCGACCTCGAATCGGACGTGGAGGGAGGGGGTTCTGGTGGCGGGCGCGCCACCTAGGAGGCGCGATACAGTGGCGGCGGCGGCGGTTCATCCCCCCCGTCGCCCCCTTTTTTTTCCTTTTTTTCTTCCTTCTGTTACGATTTAAAACGAGAGGGGGGGGCCAGAGGTATAGGAGAGGGTGAGGAGAGAGATTTAATTTTTTTTTCTTTCAAAAAGTTGACTTTTACATACGATCTCTAAACGAGGCCCACCGCCTGTCGTCCATAGCGTTTTACCCCCATTCCGAACAAAATGGGATATGTATCGCAAGCTGATTCGATCGTTTCGATTAGTTTCCGTTAAAATCAACATATAACTCTATATATTGAATTTGAACGCGCATTTCAATTTACCGGGGTCACATACTAATTAGAAAATTTCCTGAAAAATATTTTCTAGCTTCATATTGACGATTCGGTCCTAACTAAACTAGTTTCGTCGAATTCTGAGACCGTTGGAAAAATGGCCATTTTCCAGTCGATTAAAATCAACTGAAACTGGTCAAACGCGTTTTCCTTTGCCACGCTCACATATTGATTCGAAAAATTATGAAATTTGGAATCTAGCAATAACTTGACATCACGGACCCAACAAAAGTGGTTTCTTCGAAATCCGAGGTCGTTTGCAAAATTTCCATATTTAAGGCCCTGAATTCCATAGCGACTATTCAGAATTTTCAACTGGACATATCATTTGATTCCCGCTATGAAATCTCGATTTTTCGGATTCATTGGAAAGATGTTCCCAATTAGATCCCAATGTTTTTGGCTTCACTAAAATCCGGATTGTTTTGCACCCGGTACATTCAATTGAAGTTTGAAATCGAATTATCGAACTACCGCGCCATTTTCAATTCTATTTTTAATTATATATAATTATTTATGTTCTAACTACGACGTATATAAATATATTCGTTCGAATTATATTAAAAATAAATTTCTCGTCGATACTATTTAAAATAATCTATTTTAAATATTCAAAATTCGCTAAAATCGCCAAAATAAAAAATTTAAACTGGCCCAGAATTTCCGGGTTATTACAGAAATATTTGTAAAACATTTTTAAATAGAATTGAAAAAGAATATTTATTTATTAAATAAATAGAATTGAAAAAGAATATTTGTTTGTTAAATAAATAGAGTTGAAAAGGAAATATTTATTTGTTAAATAAAATTATGAAAGAAATATTTATATGGAAAATAAATAGGATTATAAAAGGGAATTAACGAGATATAAAAGAGTTATGAGAAGGTTGTTTAAAGTGGATATCAATTAGAGTAATTGAATTGGAGTAAATCGGTCAGAGTTAATCGGATTAGAGTTAGTCGAATAGAGTTAATCGTAATAGAGTTAATCGAATTAGAATTAATCGAATAGAGTTTATTGAATAGAGTTAATCGAACAAGAGTTAGTCGAATATTAGTTATTCTAATAGAGTTAATTGAATTAGATTTAGTCAGATTAGAGTTATTCGAATATAGTTTATTCGAAGAAAGAGTTATCAAATAAGGTTATTCAAAGAAGAGAATTAATTGAATATTTGTTATTCGAAAGAGTTATCGAATATTAGTTATTCGAAAGGAGTTATCGAATATTAGTTATTAGAAAGGACTTATCGAATATTAGTTATTCGAAAGGGTTATCGAATATTAGTTATTCGAAGAGGAGTTATCGAATATTAGTTATTCGAAAGGAGTTATCGAATATTAGTTATTCGAAAGGAGTTATCGAATATTAGTTATTCGAAAGGGGTTATCGAATATAGTTTATTGGAATAGAGTAAAAGGACTTAATCGAATATAGTTATTCCAAAGGGTTATCGAATATTAGTTATTCGAAAGTAGTTATCGAATACTCGTTATTCGCAAGGAGTTATCGAATATTAGTTATTCGAAAGGGTTATCGAATTTTTGTTACTCGAAAGGAGTTACCGAATATTAGTTATTCAAAGAGAGATTATCGAATATTAGTTTTTCGAAAAGGTTATCGAATATTAATTATACGAAAGGAGTTATCGAATATTAGTTATTCGAAAGGAGTTATCGAATATTAGTTATTCGAAAGGGGTTATCGAATATGGTTTATTCGAATAGAGTAAAAGGAGTTAATCGAATATAGTTATTCGAAAGGGTTATCGAATATTAGTTATTCGAAAGGAGTTTTCGAATATTAGTTATTCAAAAGGAGTTATTGAATAATAGTTATTCGAAAGGGTTATCGAATATTAGTTATTCGAAAGGAGTTATCGAATATTAGTTATTAGAAGAGAGATTATCGAATATTAGTTATTCGAAAGGGTTATCGAATATTAGTTATTCGAAAGGAGTTATCGAATATTAGTTATTCGAAAGGGGTTATCGAATATAGTTTATTCAAATAGAGTAAAAGGAGTTAATTGAATATAGTTTATTCGAAAGGAGTTAATCGAATATAGTTGATTCGAAATGAGTTAATCGAATATAGTTGATTCGAAAGGGGTTAATCGAATATAGTTTATTCGAAAAGGAGTTATCGAATAGAGATTATTCGAAAGAGAGTTATACGTAGAAATTCGATTATATCAAATTCAGGAAAGTACTATTCGCTTTCCGTTTTTAATCAAGATTTATTTGTTTACTAATAAATTGATGTTTGTTTATTTATCCAAAGCAATAAATAAAAGTTATATTTTGAATTTAGATATTTCAAAAGTAGGGATTATAACGCTATAGTTATAATCAATGTTTTCAAACAAAGAAGTGGATTTGTAAATTGAATCCGAAAGATTCATAAGGAAGTTTGTTAAAAAGTTAGAAGATGAACTTTGTCTATTTTCGAAGTTAAAAATGTTGTTCAGTTAAGGTCTGAGAGGTAGTTATACCCCAACTTGATTGACTTCCTTTTTAACTAAGGAATGATTAAGGTTCGATAGTGAAGGTTGGTTAAGTGAATTTAGTTAATGAGTGTAATGTTTTGAGATGACATAGCGATATTTTATTTAAACATCTGTTTAAATCCAAATGTAGGATTTTTGGAAATGTTTTCCAAATAAGAATCAGAAATATTTCCTAATATAGAAAAAAAGAGATGGAAATGTTTTCCAATGATTAATAATGTATATTTTCTAAATTTAGAAAATAATGAATGTTAAATATATGGAGACAGGAAATGAATAAATTTAAAAACTAAAGAGATAATGTGATGATTGATCGATATAATTTCCATCTGGAAATAATATCGTTGTTTGCACACGTGTTTTTCTTTGATAGTTAACTCACCGACTATCAAAGTTTTTGACTATTTTTCCGTCATCAATACGGAGAGACTGGGATCAGATTCATGACCTGAAAACCCTCTGTATGGGCGTTAGCGTTGCGAATCAAATATGATCAAGATAATTGAAAACGGAGTAATGCAAGGGCTATTCTGGCGATCCTAGGTAGAAATTTCCTAAGATGGATTTAAAGAATAGTACCTTCAGTTCGTCCAGTCCCAGGACAACCCGTATGGAAGAGTGTCTGACAGAGTATATTTAATGGATGCGTAAGTTGATCTCTTCAAACGTATTTACGTTTGGTGGCGGAGGAATTCGTTTCTCCTCGCTGTATACCCGTTTTATTTTTAGGAAAATCAATTTGTGATTTGGGGGGTATGATGATGTGACATTCAAAGTGAATAAATATGTGATCTGTCAGAGATAAGCGTGGCCTTTAGCCTCACAACCGGGAAATGACAAAAATCCGGCAGGCAGCATGGCTAAGTGGTTGGCTGCCAATTAGAGTGTATTATGAACAATCTAGAGATATTCATTTCATTCTTAAAATCTATTCGATGCTGTCCCATTCGGGAAACGGTTGCTGATCCCAACCGTTGGTGATATACATTCGATACACTCAGGTGAAATGAGTGGTCGGTTATGTGTGCCCGGGTTGCAAGATGTTCTTGTTGAACCCAGTGTATTCCTCTCTAGAGGTACACTATTGGAAGGTGGTTCCATACCTTGTCGTAGTTGGTAATCCATTATATAATAAGTGCTCGCGGTTTTGATTGTATACTATATATGTAGAACGTGAGACGAAAGCGTTTCCGCTAGATGATTATTATATTGTGGTTGATAGACACTATTATAATATCAATGAGTTTTGATATAAAGATTATCGTTTCTTTCAAAATGATTTGAAAGTTAAATCAAACTGATTTGGATTTTCATAAGGGAAACACCCGTTCTGTTATACGACGTGGTCTTATGAGATATCGTTTTATTGCTCAAACTGTTTTAAATTGTTTTACTCACACTAGTCCCATGACTGACCCAAAGTTTGTTTTGTTTTGTTTTCCCTAAACTCTTGGGTGCCCAATTTTGTACGGGAAGTCAAGTAGTCAAGATTTTACAAATACTTGAAGAGCTGGGGCAGGAGGCTTCAGGATTATATAGCAATTGTTATTTCCGCTGTGTTGTCCGTGTTATACTCCAACAATGGTATTGTATACATGTAGTGATTTTATTTCAAAGATATGTTATCTATTATATGTTGTTCGTTCTGTTGTGAGATTAGTGTTTACTCTGATGTTGTATGTTCTTCTTCTTCTTCTATTCTAAGTTTCTATCTTATTTATTCTCACCCTCTAATTTCTTTCATGGACTATCCGGTGTTTCCGATGCTTGAATAATCGACATGGTGTAGTATGCCGATATCCAGGATCGCAAAAACCCCAGGTCGTTACAGCATAGCTACTTTTGTAGTCAAGGCCCACCCACCTAGTAGTTACACACAGACACAACCTCTGCGAGCACAACCTAAACATCTGCCACTGCACAAAGGACTACTAGAAGCACCTTATGTATCTCAGGAAGCCGCATGCTTCCCCTTCCAATCCTTCAGAGTCGACAGAATAATCATATGAATGTGCGCTCCCCTCGTGCCTTACAACACCACGATGATCTACGCCGTTGGGTTATTCACCCTCAAATATGCGGACTATTCAAAGCACCTCACTTTAATATGTTATTAGACCTTATGTCTAAACATTCTTTTACGCGCTTGCCTTACCTAATCAGGTTTCCATTTAACTTGTCTATTCTCATTCATATTGAATTCTTAGTCAAGTTACCAATTTCCTCTTGCTTATTAATTTCAGTTATATAACTTAACCCATTTAAGTTTATTAGTAAGCCCACAACATGTTATTCTCTAGATTGTGGTCCAGGGTCTGTAATCCACAATCCTTTCTTTATTCTTGTTTGATTTCATCTTTACAATAACATGTTCTACTTAATATGTAATTAAGTATATCTCAATTCACATGTTTCTTGTTAACATGTCAGTCATTATTTATGATTAGATATAACTTATTTCATAAGTTTTCCTAATTCTTTCTCATCTAATCATAATTCCATTTTACACTGTTACTATAACTTAGCGTTGCTTACTTATTAACTTAGTTCTCTTAACTAAGGCACATTAATAAGTTTCTCTACACATTTATTATAACCTATGTTATAATTTCCTCTTGTCCCTAGGACAAGTCCAAACATGTTATTCTTATCAGACGGACTTCCAAGTTTACATATTACTTAATTTATAATTAAGTACAACTTCTCATATTTCATATATTTCCCCCTTTTATCAACTGTTTTCCGGTTTTCCCCATTTATTCATTACTTAATTTACAATTAAGTGTACCTTGTCTCATTTTACTATTTATCCCATTTCCTTACTAGTTTATTATAACCTAAGTTATAATCTTCACTTGTCCCTAGGACAAGTCTACCTGTTATACAACATTCTCATTAATGTTAATTATTTATAATAGGTGATTATCATTCCCCATTTGAACAATTTTCTTTTACTGTTGTATTCCAGTATTCTTCATTCACTGTAATATATGTTCCTTAATTTAATTAAGGAAAACACTTCATGCACCTTATTAGTTTGATGTATAGAAGGAATCAGTGATATATTTTCATAACGTATTCCCATCTAAATCCGTGGTGGAAAGTGATTTCTTTCCTTTTTTCTAACTTTATTCACTATGGCTTACTTGCTACCACTTTCTCAGAAACTAGTCATTTAGGGAAATACGTCACTTTTCCTTCGCGTCACACTAACTTGTTCCATTACAACCCTTCCTTTCTTATTTTCTAAGTTAGATATTTAATTACCGTCATTTCCATTTATTCATATCTTGTTATATATATATATATGTATATGTGTAACGGCTGGAAATTTCCGACTCCTCGAGAGTCGGAAATTCCGAGACGTTAGTGAAAGAATTTAGAAGGTGAGAAAGAAAAGATAGAACTAATAGAATAGAAGAAGAAGAAGAACATCAGAATCATCAGAGTAACACGAATCTCACAGCGGAACGAATAACATATAATATATAACATAACTTTGAAGTACACAGTTATATATATACAATAGCACTTATCAGAGTACAACACTTACAACACAGCGGAAATAACTATAGCTATCAAATCTTGCAGCCTCCTGCTCCAAGCTCTCCAAGTATATCTGTAAATCCCGACTACTTGACTGCCCGTACAAATTTAGGCACCCAAGAGTTTAGGGAAAACAACAAAGTAAACTCCGGGTCAGTCATGGGACTGGTGTGAGTAAAATAGTTTAAAATAGGTATAGGATATCTCATAAGACCACGCCATGAATACGGAACGGGTTTTTCCCTTATGAGTATCTGAACAACTTTGACAAGCAATATCATTGTGATATTATAATAATGTCTAAGTACAAATAGATATCAATCTAGCAGAAACGCTTGCATCTCACGTTCTACATACATAGTATAAAATCATAAACCGCAGGGCTCTTATCGGAGAATGGATTCCAACAGACAAGGTATGGGAGCACCTTCTGATCAGTGTACTCTAGAGGTGATACATTGCAGGTTCAACAAGAACGTCTTGCAACCCGGCCACACATGACCGCTCACTCATTAGCTTGAGTGTCGCGAATATATTGCCACCACGGTTATAGGCCATCAAACCGTCACCCGAAGATACAGAATCAAAAAGAAGTATAAATATGGATATTCCCTAGATCGGTGACAATACACCCTGCTTGGGAATGACCCAACTAGCCATGCTGCCTAGCCCAACTTTTGTTACTTCCTGGTGTGAGGCTAGAAGCTACGTCTATCTTCAGAACATCTGATCACCATTCACTTTGAATGCCACATCGTCATACCCGCCAAATCACAAATTGACTTATTCAAAAATAACACGGGTATACAGCTAAGAGAAACGAATTCCTCCGCCACCAAACGTGAATACGTTTCAACAGATCAACTTACGCGATCCATTGGATATACTCTGTCAGACCTTCTTCCATATACGTTGTCCTGGGTCTGGACAAACCGAAGACACTATTCAGTATATCCATCTTAGTCACTGTTATCTAAGACTTATACAACAGCCCTTGCACTTTACTCCGTCTTCAATTTATCTTTGGCAGATATTGCTCGCAATGCTTATGCCAATACAGAGTGGTTCTTTGGATAATAATCCAACCGGTCTCTCCATATTAACAACGTTAAAATGGTAAAAACTTTGATAGTCTGTGATTCAACTATCAAATGAAAACATGTCGGTGTACAAACAACGATCTTATTTCCAAATGGAAATTCGATCGATCAATCATCATATGTTCATATTTCCTTATTTCATATATTTAGAAAATATATGTTATTAATCATTGGAAAACATTTCCATAGCTTATTTTCACATCACTATTATTTCGCAACTATCAGTCCCTAACTGTAACTAGTATGAGAACAATTCTCTAAGTATCAATTCGGAAGGTCGAAACCAACATCAGATCGTCACTTAGAAAACCGTTCAACTTACCCTCTCCAGTCAGTTTCTGAATTTGCTTAACTCTATTTCTTAAATTCTTATCATGAAAACATTTCATTTTCTATGTTTAGAAAACATATCTGATTATATTTGGAAAACGTTCCCAAAACTCATTTACGGATTTCAAATGAACGTTGTATAAAACATCGTTATGCTTAATCCATTAATCGCTTATTACTTAACTATATTTCGAATCAATCTTTTCTATCGAACCACAACTATTCCTTTGTCAATTCTGAAGTCAATCAAGTTGGGGTATAATTACCTCTCAGACCTTAATTGAACAACGTCCTTTACTGTGAAATAGATGAGGCTCGTCACTCACTTTTTCCAATCATCTATTTACGCAAATTCTCGGATTCAGGTTACGAATCCACTTCTTAAATGAAAACGTTTGATTATAACTATAACGTTATAATTCCTACTTCTGCAATATCTAATCCAAAATTTTAACTTTATCTCCTAACTCGAATAATTTAACAGACACCTAATTTCTAAATCAATAACTAAATCTTGATTTAAACCCTGGGAAGTAAATAGTACTTCCCCGAATTCGCTATAATTGAATTCGACGTATTACTCTCTTTCGAGTAATCTCTATTCGATTAACTCTCCCTTTTTAATAACTGATATTCGATAAACTCTATTTCGATTAACTCCTATCGAATAAACTATATTCGATATATCCTCCAACACTATTCGAATAACTATATTCGATTAACTTCTCTAACTCTACTCGAATAAATTATATTCGATTAACTCTTTTAACTTTACTCGAATAAACTATATTCGATTAACACTTTCTTTCGAATAACTATATTCGATTAACTCTTCGTCTAACTCCTTTGGATTAACTCTTCGACTAACCCCTTCGGATTAACTCTTCGATTAACTCCTTCGGATTAACTAACTTCGAATAACTCCTTTGGATTAACTAACTTCGAATAACTCCTTTGGATTAACTCTTCGACTAACTCCTTCGGATTAACTCCTCGATTAACTAACTTCGAATAACTCCTTTGGATTAACTCTTCGACTAACTCCTTTGGATTAACTCTTCGATTAACTCCTTCGGATTAACTAACTTCGAATAACTCCTTTGGATTAAATAACTTCGAATAACCAATATTCGATAACTACTCTTCGAATAAATAATATTCGATAACTCTTCTCAAATGAATAGCATTTGATTTCTCCACTCGAATAAACTATATTCGATAACTCTTCTCAAATGAATAACATTTGATTTCTCCACTCGAATAAACTATATTCGATAACTCTTCTCAAATGAATAACATTTGATTTCTCCACTCGAATAAACTATATTCGATAACTCTTCTCAAATGAATAACATTTGATTTCTCTACTCGAATAAACTATATTCGATTACTCTTCTCTCGAATACACTATATTCGATAGCTCTACTTCGGATAAGTGACGTTCGACAACTCTACTCGATTAACTCTACTTGGATAACTCTAACTGGTCAACTTTAACTGGTCAACTCTAACTGGTTAACTCTAACTGGTTTATCCTAACTTGATTTACTTGTCTCGATTAACTGAACTAATCCACTTAGTTTAACTTAGTTAATTCACTTTGATTAACTCCAACCGATTCACTTAGTTTAACTCAACTAATTCACTTCGATTAACCACTTAGTTAACTTAACTAATTCACTTTGATTAACCACTTAGTTTAACTTAACTAATTCACATCGATTAATCCTTTAGTTTAACTTAACCAATTCACATCGATTAATCATTTAGTTTAACTTAACAAATTCACTTTGATTCACCGCTTAGTTTAACTTAACTAATTTACTTTGGTTAACTTAACCAATTACTTTGATTTAACTCGACTAACTTGCTTTGGTTAACCTAACAAATTACTTTGTTTAACTCGACTAACTTGCTTTGGTTAACCTAACCAATTACTTTGTTTAATCCTTTTATCACACTCTGGTTATAATTCCTACTTCTACAATATCTCCTTAAAATCCATATCGTGTTATACTTGTGTGCGAAGCACGTGTTTAAATCTATCCTTGTATAATTCTATTTATTTTCCGAACAAGTGTTCCTTTATTTATTCCCTAAATAAATATTCCTTTATTCCATTTATTTATAATCTAAATAAATGTTCCTATATTTATTTCCTAAATAAATATATGTTTTCATTTTATAAAATCCTATCGATTTTATAAATAAGATTTTATTTTCAATATAAACATTGAAAAATCCCTTTTTACATTCTAGTATCACCTACGGTGTTTAGCGTGTCGTATAACAATGATCGGTATCATTTAAACATATGAAATCAATAACAGGTTTCATAACACATCATATATCACAATATATGAAAAACGGTAAAATAAATGTTGAGGAATCCAGTCGGATTCCTCCAACCTGTTTCCCTGCATCACAGATGTTAGACAATATAGATAACATCACTTTCAGTTCCATATGATATATTCTGTTAAACAGAATCAATATAGAAATTTAACTAACTGACTAGCAGTTCAATCAACACACAGTCAAACAGACAATATTTTAACACTTCTGAGGATGCAACGTGAAAATAAAACTGTTTAGAGTTTGTGAGATTTACTCACATTTGCAGTTCATCGTTAAAGAACGATAAACTGTTGTTTGATCTGAATCAAACAATTTAATTCGCCGTAAATTCAACGAGCTCCACTCCACTCCCAGTCAGTTCCATTGGGTAGTGTCCGTCCATACGATCCTGTCGGATCTTGTTTCGCGAAATTCCAATAACATATGACAAAGTTATAGGTTCTACAAGTTAATATACATTTTAAATAAAACAAAACTTAATTAAATTTTCAACCCGGGCCTCACCTATACTTAACGGCCCAACCTCTCATCCAATAAGCCCACCTCCATTTAACCCGTCCTTCCCAAATACCATCGTGTAGCCTGCTCCTCCATACATCAACCACGACCATCACTTTCCACGCATTTCTCAGCGAACTCCAAAAACAAAAGCCCCTTCCTCTTCTCCTTCGAATGAGCTTCTCCTCTATCCCACTTTCATCAACCTCGAGCCTACCATCTCCGGTGCGACTTCAGGACCTCGCACCCCACTACAGTAAACCCATCGACAAAGAACATCAACCATCCAACCCACCGTATACTCCCCTACTTCATTTCAACCTTATTCATAAAACTCCTTCCGCGCTCGACACTTTCATCACAGCCTTTCCAAGCTCGGACCCATGCGTCGTAAATCATCATAGCAGGCACCGAACTCAACTGACACCGAAATCCACCAAAAATACCCACAAGCTTCTACACCTCACCAGAAATCCAAAAATGACCCAAGATACAAACCGATGCTTCCATCGAATTCGAAAGGAAACCCTAGCTTCACTGCTCTAAAATCCGAACAGCAAATATGCCGTCGCACCTCTCAGAATGGACACCAGATTGAAGTTTAAGCTCTCGTGAGACCCAAAAATATAACTACTTTGATTTATAGATTTACTCTCGAATTTCTTTTGATTTTAGAAGATCTGGATCTTCACGTATTGCGTAAACAGATGGCAGCTACCGCATTTGACTTTGGAAGAGAAAATGAATTTGGTTTTTAAGGGGTTAGCTGCTTATTTATATAGGAGTTAATATTTTAGAGTTAGTGGATGCAATGCTTTCCACGTCTTCCTTTTGTATATGGCTGAGAGTCTTGAAAGTGGCCTTCATTTTTATTAAATATAAGTTAGGATATGTTTATTACTATATCTTTAGAAAAATCATTAAATCCATTATCTAATTTATTAATTTACATACTTACGTAACGCTACGGACAGAAACAAAGATACCATTGTATCGAGCTCGGTTCCACGATCCCACAAATGTAATAATACCGGTAGGTTGACTCATATTTTGAAGCTTCAAAATCTTGATTTCAGGGTGCGAAATACTTCAAATAAAAAGTCGCTTATTTAATTAATTAAAAATTTCCATAAAATTCTAAAAATTAAATTATCACTATGTCCCAAAAGAACCTTGTCTAAATTCAATCCCGATCTCTAGTTATATCGAATAAACCATTACGGTCGATAAACGATTCCATAGCGACTATTTTAAAATTTGATTGGGACATAAATCAAAATCTACACGACGAAATCCCCATTTTTCTCTTCCACTAGAAAGATATACTCCACCAGCTCCACATGTTTCTTGTTTCACAGATATCCGGCTTAAAACGAATCTTGTATATTCAGTTGAAGTTCAACTCGCCAAATAACGAACTGCCGCGTCGTTACGGGCTCGATTATAATTATTATTATAATTTATACGTTCAACTATCGTTTATTTAATATATTCGTTATTTAAATAATTAAATAACTTAATTATTATACCTTACAAAACGCGCCATTATAGACTTCCCCCCTTAAAATAATTTCGTCCTCGAAATTGCTAAGCTAGGAAAATGTTACCAACTTTACTAACTAGATTCAAATATCTTTTAGTTTACTTCTCAACTCCAGTTTCAACTGAACCTTTTAATTTTCAATTAAATTATTAATTCATTCTGGCTAACTGAATTTCCATAAATCATGAGAATGTTTTAACGGCTGGAAATTTCGAAAAATTTCGCCATAACCTCCTTTGTATTGGTCAATATGACTAACCACCCCTCGCCTCTCTAGGCCTTCTCCAACCCAAAATAAAATTAAACAGCCAAGCGGCTTGCCAATTCGGCTCATAAAATCCAAACTCATATATAATATAAACTTGTACCTTTTTGTCGGGCATTTAACTCTATCCCTTTCATCTGCTACCACTTCAACATATACCAATGTTATCCATTCTAATTGATCTCCAGTCAGTTCATATCCTCAAATCCAAATCGAATTTCATTCGAACTCTAATATCAAATTCCAAATTATTGACTTATCAATCTGGTTCCATTCTAGATTATCTCTAATCCCAATTCAATTTTATTTAACTCGGTTCAAGTTAAATTTCAATTTATTTTTACCATCTCATTTTATTTTATTTAACTTCATTAGTTAAATTTTAATTCCAGAACTTAAGTTCCTGGGTTTCTTTCAAATCAATTTGAAATCATAATGCCAATTCAAAACCTTTGAATTTCTAAACAACTTGTTTTCTCAAAACAATTCAAAAACAAAACCTTTGGTAGTAATCCGTCACTTAGAACTCGAAAATGAACACTGATGATATCTAGATTCATCATCAGAATCTATTTTCCAGCTATCGCAGTGAGTTCAATACTATATCATTTTCAATTTGAAAAACATTTTCAAAATCTCCAGGAACTTAAAATTTCCTTATTTTAAATTCCAAATTCTGATTTAAATTCATATTTAATTCAAACTATTTCATATATTACATTCATATGAATTCTGATTGGTCATTTATAACCATTTCACCCTTTTATAATCTTATTCGATTATAATAACAACCAACACAATCAATATACTATACTAATTTCAAGATATATATTTCTTCTATAAACAAATATATTTTGGGAAAAATTATTTCATTTACCCTCTTTCAAAACATACCATGACGGTTCATCGTATTCAAGTGTTTAGTAACCCTTATCGATACAGTGGATCAACTGATCGACCAGAATTCATAAGCCACTCAACCAATGAGTCTCCACAATATAAAACCATTTTATATTGAATAACAATTACGCGCTCATATATATACACTCAAACTCAATCTAGGATATTATTAATCCCATCTCTATCGAGTTATGCCACAGAGCCAAGGTAATCACTTAACTTAAGCTCTGATACCAACTGTAACGGCTGGAAATTTCCGACTCCTCGAGAGTCGGAAATTCCGAGACGTTAGTGAAAGAATTTAGAAGGTGAGAAAGAAAAGATAGAACTAATAGAATAGAAGAAGAAGAAGAACATCAGAATCATCAGAGTAACACGAATCTCACAGTGGAACGAATAACATATAATATATAACATAACTTTGAAGTACACAGTTATATATATACAATAGCACTTATCAGAGTACAACACTTACAACACAGCGGAAATAACTATAGCTATCAAATCTTGCAGCCTCCTGCTCCAAGCTCTCCAAGTATATCTGTAAATCCCGACTACTTGACTGCCCGTACAAATTTAGGCACCCAAGAGTTTAGGGAAAACAACAAAGTAAACTCCGGGTCAGTCATGGGACTGGTGTGAGTAAAATAGTTTAAAACAGGTATAGGATATCTCATAAGACCACGCCGTGAATACGGAACGGGTTTTTCCCTTATGAGTATCTGAACAACTTTGACAAGCAATATCATTGTGATATTATAATAATGTCTAAGTACAAATAGATATCAATCTAGCAGAAACGCTTGCATCTCACGTTCTACATACATAGTATAAAATCATAAACCGCAGGGCTCTTATCGGAGAATGGATTCCAACAGACAAGGTATGGGAGCACCTTCTGATCAGTGTACTCTAGAGGTGATACACTGCAGGTTCAACAAGAACGTCTTGCAACCCGGCCACACATGACCGCTCACTCATTAGCTTGAGTGTCGCGAATATATTGCCACCACGGTTATAGGCCATCAAACCGTCACCCGAAGATACAGAATCAAAAAGAAGTATAAATATGGATATTCCCTAGATCGGTGACAATACACCCTGCTTGGGAATGACCCAACTAGCCATGCTGCCTAGCCCAACTTTTGTTACTTCCTGGTGTGAGGCTAGAAGCTACGTCTATCTTCAGAACATCTGATCACCATTCACTTTGAATGCCACATCGTCATACCCGCCAAATCACAAATTGACTTATTCAAAAATAACACGGGTATACAGCTAAGAGAAACGAATTCCTCCGCCACCAAACGTGAATACGTTTGAACAGATCAACTTACACGATCCATTGGATATACTCTGTCAGACCTTCTTCCATATACGTTGTCCTGGGTCCGGACAAACCGAAGGCACTATTCAGTATATCCATCTTAGTCACTGTTATCTAAGACTTATACAACAGCCCTTGCACTTTACTCCGTCTTCAATTTATCTTTGGCAGATATTGCTCGCAATGCTTATGCCAATACAGAGTGGTTCTTTGGATAATAATCCAACCGGTCTCTCCATATTAACAACGTTAAAATGGTAAAAACTTTGATAGTCTGTGATTCAACTATCAAATGAAAACATGTCGGTGTACAAACAATGATCTTATTTCCAAATGGAAATTCGATCGATCAATCATCATATGTTCATATTTCCTTATTTCATATATTTAGAAAATATATGTTATTAATCATTGGAAAACATTTCCATAGCTTATTTTCACATCACTATTATTTCGCTACTATCAGTCCCTAACTGTAACTAGTATGAGAACAATTCTCTAAGTATCAATTCGGAAGGTCGAAACCAACATCAGATCGTCACTTAGAAAACCGTTCAACTTACCCTCTCCAGTCAGTTTCTGAATTTGCTTAACTCTATTTCTTAAATTCTTATCATGAAAACATTTCATTTTCTATGTTTAGAAAACATATCTGATTATATTTGGAAAACGTTCCCTAAACTCATTTACGGATTTCAAATGAACGTTGTATAAAACATCGTTACGCTTAATCCATTAATCGCTTATTACTTAACTATATTTCGAATCAATCTTTTCTATCGAACCACAACTATTCCTTTGTCAATTCTGAAGTCAATCAAGTTGGGGTATAATTACCTCTCAGACCTTAATTGAACAACGTCCTTTACTGTGAAATAGATGAGGCTCGTCACTCACTTTTTCCAATCATCTATTTACGCAAATTCTCGGATTCAGGTTACGAATCCACTTCTTAAATGAAAACGTTTGATTATAACTATAACGTTATAATTCCTACTTCTGCAATATCTAATCCAAAATTTTAACTTTATCTCCTAACTCGAATAATTTAACAGACACCTAATTTCTAAATCAATAACTAAATCTTGATTTAAACCCTGGAAAGTAAATAGTACTTCCCCGAATTCGCTATAATTGAATTCGACGTATTACTCTCTTTCGAGTAATCTCTATTCGATTAACTCTCCCTTTTTAATAACTGATATTCGATAAACTCTATTTCGATTAACTCCTATCGAATAAACTATATTCGATATCTCCTCCAACACTATTCGAATAACTATATTCGATTAACTTCTCTAACTCTACTCGAATAAATTATATTCGATTAACTCTTTTAACTTTACTCGAATAAACTATATTCGATTAACACTTTCTTTCGAATAACTATATTCGATTAACTCTTCGTCTAACTCCTTTGGATTAACTCTTCGACTAACCCCTTCGGATTAACTCCTTCGGATTAACTAACTTCGAATAACTCCTTTGGATTAACTAACTTCGAATAACTCCTTTGGATTAACTCTTCGACTAACTCCTTCGGATTAACTCCTCGATTAACTAACTTCGAATAACTCCTTTGGATTAACTCTTCGACTAACTCCTTCGGATTAACTCTTCGATTAACTCCTTCGGATTAACTAACTTCGAATAACTCCTTTGGATTAACTAACTTCGAATAACCAATATTCGATAACTACTCTTCGAATAAATAATATTCGATAACTCTTCTCAAATGAATAGCATTTGATTTCTCCACTCGAATAAACTATATTCGATAACTCTTCTCAAATGAATAACATTTGATTTCTCCACTCGAATAAACTATATTCGATAACTCTTCTCAAATGAATAACATTTGATTTCTCCACTCGAATAAACTATATTCGATAACTCTTCTCAAATGAATAACATTTGATTTCTCTACTCGAATAAACTATATTCGATTACTCTTCTCTCGAATACACTATATTCGATATCTCTACTTCGGATAAGTGACGTTCGACAACTCTACTCGATTAACTCTACTTGGATAACTCTAACTGGTCAACTTTAACTGGTCAACTCTAACTGGTTAACTCTAACTGGTTTATCCTAACTTGATTTACTTGTCTCGATTAACTGAACTAATCCACTTAGTTTAACTTAGTTAATTCACTTTGATTAACTCCAACCGATTCACTTAGTTTAACTCAACTAATTCACTTCGATTAACCACTTAGTTAACTTAACTAATTCACTTTGATTAACCACTTAGTTTAACTTAACTAATTCACATCGATTAATCCTTTAGTTTAACTTAACCAATTCACATCGATTAATCATTTAGTTTAACTTAACAAATTCACTTTGATTCACCGCTTAGTTTAACTTAACTAATTTACTTTGGTTAACTTAACCAATTACTTTGATTTAACTCGACTAACTTGCTTTGGTTAACCTAACAAATTACTTTGTTTAACTCGACTAACTTGCTTTGGTTAACCTAACCAATTACTTTGTTTAATCCTTTTATCACACTCTGGTTATAATTCCTACTTCTACAATATCTCCTTAAAATCCATATCGTGTTATACTTGTGTGCGAAGCACGTGTTTAAATCTATCCTTGTATAATTCTATTTATTTTCCGAACAAGTGTTCCTTTATTTATTCCCTAAATAAATATTCCTTTATTCCATTTATTTATAATCTAAATAAATGTTCCTATATTTATTTCCTAAATAAATATATGTTTTCATTTTATAAAATCCTATCGATTTTATAAATAAGATTTTATTTTCAATATAAACATTGAAAAATCCCTTTTTACATTCTAGTATCACCTACGGTGTTTAGCGTGTCGTATAACAATGATCGGTATCATTTAAACATATGAAATCAATAACAGGTTTCATAACACATCATATATCACAATATATGAAAAACGGTAAAATAAATGTTGAGGAATCCAGTCGGATTCCTCCAACCTGTTTCCCTGCATCACAGATGTTAGACAATATAGATAACATCACTTTCAGTTCCATATGATATATTCTGTTAAACAGAATCAATATAGAAATTTAACTAACTGACTAGCAGTTCAATCAACACACAGTCAAACAGACAATATTTTAACACTTCTGAGGATGCAACGTGAAAATAAAACTGTTTAGAGTTTGTGAGATTTACTCACATTTGCAGTTCATCGTTAAAGAACGATAAACTGTTGTTTGATCTGAATCAAACAATTTAATTCGCCGTAAATTCAACGAGCTCCACTCCACTCCCAGTCAGTTCCATTGGGTAGTGTCCGTCCATACGATCCTGTCGGATCTTGTTTCGCGAAATTCCAATAACATATGACAAAGTTATAGGTTCTACAAGTTAATATACATTTTAAATAAAACAAAACTTAATTAAATTTTCAACCCGGGCCTCACCTATACTTAACGGCCCAACCTCTCATCCAATAAGCCCACCTCCATTTAACCCGTCCTTTCCAAATACCATCGTGTAGCCTGCTCCTCCATACATCAACCACGACCATCACTTTCCACGCATTTCTCAGCGAACTCCAAAAACAAAAGCCCCTTCCTCTTCTCCTTCGAATGAGCTTCTCCTCTATCCCACTTTCATCAACCTCGAGCCTACCATCTCCGGTGCGACTTCAGGACCTCGCACCCCACTACAGTAAACCCATCGACAAAGAACATCAACCATCCAACCCACCGTATACTCCCCTACTTCATTTCAACCTTATTCATAAAACTCCTTCCGCGCTCGACACTTTCATCATAGCCTTTCCAAGCTCGGACCCGTGCATCGTAAATCATCATAGCAGGCACCGAACTCAACTGACACCGAAATCCACCAAAAATACCCACAAGCTTCTACACCTCACCAGAAATCCAAAAATGACCCAAGATACAAACCGATGCTTCCATCGAATTCGAAAGGAAACCCTAGCTTCACTGCTCTAAAATCCGAACAGCAAATATGCCGTCGCACCTCTCAAAATGGACACCAGCTTGAAGTTTAAGCTCTCGTGAGACCCAAAAATATAACTACTTTGATTTATAGATTTACTCTCGAATTTCTTTTGATTTTAGAAGATCTGGATCTTCACGTATTGCGTAAACAGATGGCAGCTACCGCATTTGACTTTGGAAGAGAAAATGAATTTGGTTTTTAAGGGGTTAGCTGCTTATTTATATAGGAGTTAATATTTTAGAGTTAGTGGATGCAATGCTTTCCACGTCTTCCTTTTGTATATGGCTGAGAGTCTTGAACGTGGCCTTCATTTTTATCAAATATAAGTTAGGATATGTTTATTACTATATCTTTAGAAAAATCATTAAATCCATTATCTAATTTATTAATTTACATACTTACGTAACGCTACGGACAGAAACAAAGATACCATTGTATCGAGCTCGGTTCCACGATCCCACAAATGTAATAATACCGGTAGGTTGACTCATATTTTGAAGCTTCAAAATCTTGATTTCAGGGTGCGAAATACTTCAAATAAAAAGTCGCTTATTTAATTAATTAAAAATTTCCATAAAATTCTAAAAATTAAATTATCACTATGTCCCAAAAGAACCTTGTCTAAATTCAATCCCGATCTCTAGTTATATCGAATAAACCATTACGGTCGATAAACGATTCCATAGCGACTATTTTAAAATTTGATTTGGACATAAATCAAAATCTACACGACGAAATCCCCATTTTTCTCTTCCACTAGAAAGATATACTCCACCAGCTCCACACGTTTCTTGTTTCACAGAAATCCGGCTTAAAACGAATCTTGTATATTCAGTTGAAGTTCAACTCGCCAAATAACGAACTGCCGCGTCGTTACGGGCTCGATTATAATTATTATTATAATTTATACGTTCAACTATCATTTATTTAATATATTCGTTATTTAAATAATTAAATAACTTAATTATTATACCTTACAAAACGTGCCATTACAATATGTACTTGACCTCTCACATTATGCCTACACTTGTGGACGGTGGATTCGCCGGGCTGGTCCCGACAGACTTCTACCACAAGTTGACTTAACCTCGTGTCTTAGTACCATTGCATGTTTTAATTATGCACTTAAGCCCCTCACACTAGGTTTACCACTTGTAAACGCTGGATATGTCGGGCGGTTCCGGGCAAACTTATATCAAAAATGCAATCTAACCTTGTGTCTAAGAGCGTTACAGTGTCAAATTACTGTGAATCTAGGCATGTTCATTCTTTAATAATTATTCCTATTTCATGTAAATTTTAGGCATGATCTCCTTTTCATATGTTTACTGTGATCCAATTTACATGTCAGCAAATTATGCCGATATTTTGTCGTATGTCCCCTTTTTTCATGTGTTTAATTCTATTTTGACATGTAAATATTTAATCGGGTAATTGTTCAAATCCAACAAGTTAAACATGTTATTTACTCAATAATATACCACAAGTGAATCATGTGATTATAACAACAGCAGTCATTACCCATTTTCTAACAAGTTTGTTTTCAACATGTAATCCTTCCAACACTTTAACTGATTCAACATATGAATTATTCATATTAACATCTCAAATGGTTATAACAGTAATTCTTAATTATTTTGGCAAACTCGATTATACAAAATAGGGAATGGTAAATGATAACATATTATTATTTAAAATGCTATGGCTTAAATCCACTTACCTCGTACGCTTTCTCAATTCTGGATCTGATCCAGTTTTAGCATCCATGGTTTTTCCCTTAATCGGATTCAACACCTAACAACTATGGATTAACTATTTTCATTAAAAAGAGAAAGGAAAGAAAGAGGAAGGAATCTGAATAGATAGGATCTAGAAAGTTACCTTACTTTGTTAAGATATCTGAATAACCATTTACAAGCATATGTTCCTCTACTCCAGATTTATATTCAGAATTTTACCTAAACTAATAACCTAAATTTTCTAAATAGATTAGGGGATGAAGAGGAAATGATAGAGCTTCTGCGTAGCCTCAGAAATATGAGGTTTAGGGTTAGCTTTACAGACTTATTTATAGGTGTATCAGAGAAACCAGGTCCCTTAGATTTGATTAAAAACCATCAGAACCGACCAAGTCTCCAAAAACCTTAATCTGCCAAAATCTGCCGCAGGGGGGTCGACCCCCCCCTCTAGGGGGTCGTCACCCCCTTAGGGGGTCAACACCCCTGGACGGGATATCTGCTGCCTTCCCAATTTTCGAATTTTGAACCAATTTTCGAATTTCTGAACCTGTTTTTGAATCACTGAACCTAATATACATATATATATATATACATATATATATACATATATATATATATATATTCTTCCTTCGTGTATACAAACTTCAAACCTTAATAACTTCTTTATACGGTGTCCAATTTTCGTAAACTAGGTGTCTATCTTTACCAGAATTTCGTGACGAATGCAATGGCGCAATACGTTTTTCTTAATTATGAATATGTAATTATTATCCTAAGTTAAAAATGCGGTGTGTTATATTCTCCTGCCCTTAGGAAATTTCGTCCCCGAAATTTGATAAGGGTAAAATCAATTATCCCCTCGCATAATATACGTCCATCATGTGTGCATCCTATTTTTACCAACAATGTGCACTTGTGCAAAGTTAAATTCAACATAATAATGGATGTATGCCTAAGTGGTACCTCTTATGTGTATGAAAATTTTCAAAAATCCTTTTAAAACATGATGCTCACATACTGGCAGTTCTGCATGAACGCAATGTTTTGAAAAACAAAATGCTTTTTCATCCAAATTTTCCCACACTTAAGAACATAGTTCATCCAATTGTTGGATTTATAATCCTACTAACCAACTTTATTTTTTGAATTTCAGAAAAGTCCAATTTTCTAAATTCGATTTCTTATGCTGTAAAAAGGTGGAAAAACGGAAAATTCCACATCTTCCGTTTTTCTATTTCAATCTTTCCCCAGCTGTACTTGGATTTTATGTAACTATACTATAAAGATTCCCTATTTTCCTATCCAAGCACAACCCACATAAGAATTTTTTTTGTTACTGATTCTCTTTTCATCTTATCTTGGAAATTTTTATCTTTATCGATCTTTTCTCATAACTTATCATGTTTTTTGCTTTACTAAATTTGTTGTTTCCTTTTTAATTGTACCTTTTCTCTTTTCTTAGCTTATTTAAACATCCGATCTTAGTTTAAATTTAAATAAGCTTCTAGTCTTTCAACTAAAACAGGAGGACAGACACCCTACACAACTACTGCTAAGGGCCAAGAATCTTGGGACTATGTCCCCCTCAGACAGAAAAGTCCAAACTATAGGATCCACGATAGGTTTATGTAACACCCCACGCCCGCTATGGTCACTCTCTAAGGGAGTGCCATAACATCGGTGGAGTATTTTGAGTGAATATGGAACAGAGTAATTACAGCAAGACAGATATAAGTGATACTTGAAAATTTAAAACAACATTTCAATGCACCGGAAAGTGAAACATGTCTGGTTACATCACAAAACATAATAAGAGTTAAGTACAAATATCCATTCTTGCTAAATAAAAATACATAATCCCAATACATGAACTGATAGCCATAAAAGAAAAGGGTAAGCTGAGCTCTACATCTAGGGTCCAAGCTCCAAGAGAGTAATAAAAGCAGCCTGATCAAAGCCCACTCGTGCTGGGCCCACTCTGAGAACCTGAGGGTTGGGGAAAAAGATAAAAACAACGGGGTCAGACATAAGCCTGAGTGAGCCCTATAACCTTAACAATACAATTATTAAAGTAATTAGGGTATGATATGAACTCAGTACGGTACCTTTGGGGATAATGACTACACTAAGTAGCCAACAAACATAGGGTAAACTAAGATAACCGTAAAGACGCATCTACCCACCCAAGGATAATTACTAACTGCACCACACCAGTCATTCCTACTAAAAGATTGATCCCACCCAAGGACTTAAAAAGAAAGATATAACTAGTAGTTTCATGTACTCCTAGCTAACCATATAGGTGTCGTCTGCCCCTATCTCCACTAGGTGTACCCCACTACTCCCCAAGCGATCGGCTCCCTAACGTAGATACCCGTGCTGGTCCCACAGTGGGGTGTATCACTCCCCTAAAGTGGCAACCCAATACTATCAACGGTGCACGACTTATACCTACACAATGCAACAACGGCTTATCTACCAGCCCGGGCCCACACACGCATATGAAACCCGTTGGACTTGCGTTGCCACCGCTAACCCGTTTTGGCCTCTTATAATCAAGCCCAGTACGCGTGTCCCGTCCTCGACATGGGTCGAGCCCACAAAGATACAAATGGGTTACTGGTTGAAACGGGCCCCCACAAGCTACCCACCTAAGCTTGTCACTTATCTAGTGTACCCCACTTAACCCTTTAATCATGTTTAATTACATGTTTCTCTTGGTTAAGTATTCTAATCGTATTTTCTATTGCCACCCAAGGCAACCCACTAGATTCCACATGCCACCCAAGGCACCCACTTAACCCCTCATGTCCCACTACATGCTAATATGGTTAAGTGTTTCTTAATTAATTAAGATCATGACCTCATAAAGACCTCTCACATTAGACCATCTTTTATGACTACTGGATATGCCGGTTGGTTCCGGGCAGTCTTACGTCATAACAGGGTCTAACCTCGTGTCTTTACTTTAATCACGTATTTAATTTATGGCTAAGACCTCTCACATTGGGCTGACATTTGTAGCAACTGGTTAAGCCGGTAGGGTCCGGGCAGTTTTACACTACAAAGGAGTCCAACCTCGTGTCTTAGTCGATTAATTACACCTAATTAATCACCCCCATATTAATTATCCCTAATTAATATCAAGTTTTTCATAACATGGGTAGACCTAACTCAATAGGTAAATTCCCATGGGGTAGACCTAACTCAATAGGTAAATTCCCACTTATGTTAATTTATTTTTATGGTATGCTTAATCATACCCAATCATACTTTTATTAACATATTTATTAACCCCATCGTTCCCCACGTAAATCGTTCTCATTTCATGACATAATAAAGGGAAGATCCATCACAAATATCATGGGTTTAACCAAATCTTAGCATATAACTTTGTCATGGGTTAAGAGGATGTCAACTTGCATATATGAGCATATATTAACCCAACTACATTTAACCCAAACTTGCATATTATCATACACATGACTTGCATAACATGTTGCATATGAATTTGCATATTATCATACACATATCTTGAATAACATGTTGAACTTGCATATAAGCATTCACATAACTTGCATAACATGTTAAACTTGCATATAAGCATACACATAACTTGCATAAGCATGCATAACTTGCATAACATGTTGAACTTGCATATAAGCATACACATAACTTGCATAAGCATTCACATAACTTGCATAAGCATGCATAACTTGCATAACATGTTAAACTTGCATATAAGCATACACATAACTTGCATAGACATTCACATAACTTGGATAAGCATACATAACTTGCATAAACATGCATAACTTGCATATAAGCATTCACATAACTTGCATAAACATGTTGCATAATAGATCAATGTTCAACTTAGTGTTTTGCATCATAAGCATCATGAAACATAGCACCAAACTTGCATAAAGATGTCATGACTACATAACATTAAGCTTGCATAAAGATGTCATGAACACATACACTAAACTTGCATGACATATAACATACACTATACTAAGCTTGCATAAACACATTGATCCACAAACCTAGCCATACATCATCATATCCTATCTTAATCAATTTAACAATTGATTATTAAGGGGATAGAAGCTCACCAAAACCAAGATTAGCAAACTAATGAAGAAGATTAAGAGGCTAGAAGTTGATTTGGAATGCTATCCCTTCTCTAATTTTGATGGAGGCTCCTTCAAGTTTCAAAGTGGTGGCATAATGGCCTTAGATCTATTTTTAGTAAGGATTAGGGGGGTATTAGGGTGTATATATAGATTAGTTAGGTGTTTTAGGACCATAGGATTAGCCCTAAATTAGATTAGGACCATCAGATTTCGGAAATCTCTAGAACACAGCCCAAGACTCAACCAAAAACCAGATCTGGTGCACCCAGATCAAAAGGGCCGACACCCTGTGTCGACACCCCTGTCGACAGGGCTGTCGACACCCCTGTCGACATGCCTGTCGACACGGGGCTAGGCGGGAACTTTCCCGCACCTCCGCTTTTGGCTCCAATTTCGAAATCTGATTTTTAATTTTAAATCTGTTTTTAACTTTGAATTTTCTGCAAACTTCATTGGGCCATAACTGGGCCATACGGACTCCGATTTACAAAATTTCGGACTCTATTCTGCGTATTTTTCCGAGACAAACGTAATGACGCAGCCCGTTTCCCCAATTCTCACATTTGAGATTATTTATTCTGCAATTAGTGAATTTTAGCATTAACCGAAATTCGGGGTGTTACAGTTTAGGTGTTACCCTAACTACCCAACAAGAACAAAATAATGGAACGATCCAAACAGAAATGTAGTAAAGGGTTTTACCCTTAACACGAAAATTAGCACCAGGATCTAAACTCTTACTTGCCTATTTTTACTATACACTAGTCATCACTAGTCCTAGCTGTGTACCGATAATTATTTCAAGCAACACCCTTGTCTTTTCAATGCTTTCGTATTCTATGGGAACTTACTATTATTCCAAGATAATTCTTGCTATCTTCCAAGAACATTCTGACTGCATAACTACTTTTGCAATCAAGGCTCACCCACCTGGTAGTTACGTGCAGACCCAACCTCTGCAAGCACGGCCTATATATCTGCCACCGCATAGAGGGATACTAGGAGCACCTTACGTATCTCAGGAAGCCACGTGCTTCCCCTTCCAGTCCTTCGAAGCTGATAGAATAATTAGATGAATGTGCGCTCCCCTCGTGCCTTATAAAACCACGATGATCAACCCCGTTGGGTTATTCACCATTAAACGTGCGGATTGGTCCAAGCGCCTCACTTTAATATGTTGTTAGACTCTATGTCTAAACATTCTTTTACGCGCTTTCCTTACCTCATCAGGTTTCCATTCAATTTGGTTATTCTCATTCATATTCAATTCTTAATCAAGTTACCAAGTTCCTCTTGCTTATTAATTTCGGTTATATAACTTAGCCCATTTAAGTTTATTAATAAGCCCGCAACATGTTATTCTCTAGATTGTCATCCAGGGTCTATAATCCATAATCCTTTCTTTATTCTTGTTTGATTTCTCCGTTACAATAACATGTTCTACTTAATATGTAACTAAGTATATCTCAATTCACATGTTTTCTGTTAACATGTCAGTCATTATTTATGATTAAATATGAATTATTTCATAAGTTTTCCTCTTTCTTTCTCATTTAATCATAATTCCATTTTACACCGTTACTACAACTAATCGTTGTTTACTTATTAACTTAGTTCTCATAACTAAGGCCCATTAATAAGTTTCTTTACCCATTTATTATAACATATGTTATAATTTCCTCATGTCCCTGGGACAAGTCCAAACATGTTATTCTTAACAGCGGGTTTCAGACTTAATTCACAATTAAGTGTCCCTTATCTCATTTTACTAGTTATCCCATTTCCTTACTAGTTTATTATAACCTAAGTTATAATCTTCACTTGTCCCTAGGACAAGTCTACCTATTATACAACATTTTCATTAATGTTAATTATTTATAATAGGTGATTTTCATTCCCCATTTAAACCATTTTCTTTAACTGTTGCATTCCAGTATTCTTCATTCACTATAGTATATGTTCCTTATTTTAATCAAGGAAAACACTTCATGCACCTTATTAGTTTGACGTATAGAAGAAATCAGTGATTTAGTTTCATAATGCATTCTGAAACGACCCAAACTCGCCCTTATGGGAAAGCCCAGATTGAGTTGAGAAAACGACAATCAGAACATGAACAAAAGAACATTTCATTGTTTTTACAAAAATTTACATCAGAGCACAAGAATATAACAGAGTATGAATAAATAATATACATCAGAAAAATATCAGAAATTAAATTACAAAACAGCGGAAAATAATACATAACACAATTGAAAGAAATACACGGTTACAGAGCTTTCCGAATATAGCTCCAGCCGTAAATTCAGGATCCTAGGAAAAGAAATATCTGCGAAAACCAAAACTACTAGCTGCTTGTGTGGAAAATATGGGCACCTCTAGTTTACCATGTCTCATGATCAGCCGCAACTGCACCTTGGATCTTCAGGGCCGGTCCTCTCTTACGTTTGAGGATTAGTAATACCTGAACAATATATTTCGCCGCTCTATGGGGCATAAGTCTGGTCAGTATGTCGACTATATCCATCCGTCGGCCCTGTAGTGACCGATATATCCAAGGTATCTCACTTTCCATCATACACATAAGTAAAAATGTTTGGGCTCCATACAGTGACACCACTCATAGCTAGAAAGAAACGCATGTTCTCCCTGTAGTCCTCTCCCGTTTCTGGTTCATACCGGGGTGTGAGGCTCGCGAATTAACACTATGCACAAAGCTATGCTATTTAAAGTCGTGCTTTAATCATCAACCACAAGGCTCTGCTTTTCAACAAAAGCCTTGATCACTTGTCACTCAGCATGCCACATTGACAATTCACGCCATGCAACAGACATCTATCGATATATAACCTCTAAGCTCATACGTCTCAGAGAAAGGTGTTATGCAAGAGAATAAATTATCCGCCACTAAACAGATATATGTTTAATAGAAATTAATCAACACAGAATAAAATCCAATGTCAGACACACTTCCATCTACTAGTTCATTCTGGGTCTGAACGAAACCGGAGGCACCTTATTCCTCGTCCTATATGTCCAATACAGAAGAGAGGTCCTCGCATATCCGGTCGATCTCCAAGTACATTTGGACGATCACCACTTAATACCTTGTCTTGGGTATACAGCCCGATTAAGACATCAGTAATCATCCAAACGATGTGAAGAACTATGGTCTTCAACCACCCACTTCATCGTCGACTTATCATCGTCATATCGGTTATTCAGAATGGGATAAACCCGTTCTTTCCGAATAACCCGCGTATTTTATAATCAATAATCAAGTGCTGTAAAAACACATCATACGCCTCATTCCAATTCTAAGTATTCCTTTATTCAAGTATTCATATCCTTTGGGAAAGGTTCCCATTAATTTTATAAAATATAAATTCTTTTAAATTTATACTTTAACGTTCCTTTAGATATCAATTCTAAACCAAATTAAGGTTTATAAACTAGTCGGGATTATCGAGCCTTACCAAGTAATCATTTGTTTAATTTCCCAATCCCAACCTATTCATCCCATGTGGCAAAACTGGTAATACTCCATATCTAACACCCACGGTGTTATCGGTAAATTTAATTCCATTTTACATTCAAATCTAATTAAAGATTTAACTATCGCTTGGAGTAAAAACTGGTGGTACTCCATTCTCGATAATTTCCCAAATTTGATATTTAAATCATCACATTCACATTTCAATCTAATTAAAGATTTTTTAAAAATCTAGTTCAGTTTTAATCTTCCAACAATCACGTTCAAAACGTATTTTATAAATTCGTTTTAAAAACGATTCCCACTTTCACTTCAGTTCTAAATCAAAAATTAATACTCCTTATCATTATAATATTTAAATGGTAATATTTTCAAAATATCAAATTTTGAAATAATTTGCTTTTTGATATTCATTAAAAAATGAATAAAATCGATATAAATATAGTTTGCATTCAAATGGCGCAAATCTAAATAACACGGCTTCATATATTTCAATATTTTCGTGTCCGTCCAATATCGAACATCAAATTCACATTTTATTCCTTTATTGAATATTATTTTAAAATATTCTTATTTTAAAATATTTCCTTATTTTAAAATATCCGTTCCTTTTGAATTGGAATCAAACCCAATCAATTATCATATAATGTTATTTATATGGATTTCATACACACATGTACCACAATAATGATATACAACTAACCATCATCCACAGTGCATTACACAACCGCATTAGTGTTAAATATAAATAATTAGTGTTTACAACAGTTTGTCAAACTATCGATTGACATACAATAAAACAATTGGGATTAGTGTACCAAATATCATTCCAATACCCATGTGGGATTTCAACCATCAAATAATTATTATTTGTGCACTTGGGCGATGTGTAAAAATTATCACCCCAATCGATATCACAAAAACAGGCGAGCATAAACAAGTCGTCCGACTTGTAAATGGATGTGTAAACTTATTTTTAACTATCCAATAAATATATAGAATTTTATAACTTTGCTTATAAAATTCTATATAATGCCTAAATAATTTTATTCATCGCAATTATAAACTAAAAATATTATTTTTAATGAAGTAGTATTTATTCCATAACATACCCAATTTATATATCTCATATATATGTTAAAAATAATATTTTTAACTAGCTATTAATTTTTTAACACATTATAGAAAATTTCGGTAGCATAACGACGCGATATTAAAAACCAGAATAAGGTCTAGGCTTATCCCTCACCTAATACTGGCTCGCACCATACACAAACCAATTCCAATCAATTCACAATCAATCCACAACCAATTTTACAATCAACATCTAAATTTCCATAATACAGTCCAAATCGAACAACATGGTCTGTACAGTAAATAGTGTCGGGGCTTCTAATCCCAGTCTGTAACCTAAAATATATTTAGCTATAAAATAAATTTAGTGAGAAGGAGTTCTCACCCTTGGTTTTCTTTAACACCCCGTAATTTTAAATATTAAAGTTAACAAATTAAAGAATACTTAATTTCAAATGTGGGAATTAAGGGAAACGGGTTGTGCCATTGCGTTCATCTCGGAATTCTGCTTGAGACAGAGTCCAAGTTTGTGTGAATTGGACTTCGTATGAAGAAGTTATGACCTTCCAAACTTTCAGAAATTTATTAAATTAAAGACAGCTCAGGTTCAGGAATTCAAAATTTTAATTCAAAACAGGGACCAGGTCGACCAGGGGGTCGACCCTAGTGTCGACCTCCCCTATACAGGTCGACCTTAGTGTCGACCTGGGGGTCGACCTGCCCCCCTCCCTGGCCGATCGGAAAGATGACAAGTTTTTGACTCAGTGCTGAGTCATTTGGGCTTAGGTGTCATTCTATCTTGACTGGATGGTCTTGAATGATTCTAGGTTAATCTGACGGCTCTTAATCAATAAATCTTCTATAAAAACACCCCTAAACTCTCAACTCTAATCACACAAATTCATAACAAGAGCCGCCATGCCGTCAATGGAGAACCTAGAGTAGCCGCCATACACTTTCAAACCTAAAGCAAGATAGAGGCTTGAATCAAAATCTAATCAAATCTAAATAACAACTAAGCCTACGTCAAAGGCAAACAATTCAGTTTCAGAATACTAATCCTAGAAAGTCAAGAATATTCTTTTTAATTGTGAGTATGATAGCTTTCACAGAATAATTCATTAATTTAATTATGATAAGATATAATCGAGATTATGAGAATATGATTTTGCATCATGTGATGTAAATTATATGTATGTTTGTGGTGTTGGATCATATGTTAGTTCTTATGTGAATTTTATGCAAAGTGAATCATATATCTTATGCAAGTTGAATCATATATCTTATGCAAGTTGAATCATATATCATATATAAGTTTGTGATGATTGGATCATATATATATGTATGAATCTTATGCATGTTTGGTTGTTAAAATATATGTGAAATATGTACATGCATATGCTAGTTTATGTGACATTAATCTACATATTTAGATCTATATGCAAGACTACACCGTTATGTTTAGATCTATATGCAAGATTACACTTTTATGTTTAGATCTATATGCAAGATTACTCCTTTATGTTTAGATCCATATGCAAGTTCACACCTTTATGTTTGGATACATATGCAAGTTCACACCTTTATGTTTGGATCTATAGCAGTACACAAGTTATGCAAGTTTATGGCCATTACCTATGCTAGTTTCCTATTATATGCCAGTTTGAATGAAATTCATATGCAATTTTATTACATGATCCTTAGATCTAATTTATGTGTTATGTGATGTTGTTTTTCTTTTTATAAGTTAGACTATTTTCGTGTCTAACATATGTCATATGAAAAAGTACGAATAGCGTGGGGATGATGGGATAATATTGAATATACATAAATTGTGAATTGGCATAAAATTGCCTTAAAAAGGCATATAATTAATTTGAGACAATAATTGGCATAATTGGTATTTATGGACATAATTTTGAGAGACAATTATGGACATAAATAAATTTGGAATTTATTGACAAATTTGAATAGGGATATTAATCCAATTTGGGGTTAAATAACGATGTGTAATAATTAACCGCCTAAGACACGAGGTTAGACTCTTTTGCGGTGTAAGACTGCCTGGACCCGCCCGGCAAATCCAGAAGCCACAAATGCCAGTCTAATGTGAGAGGTCAAAGGCACAAATTAATTGCGTAACAATTGTAAAGACACGAGGTTAGGCTCGTTTGCGGTGTAAGACTGCCTGGACCTGCCCGACAAATCCAGCAACCGCAAATGCCTGTCTAATGTGAGAGGTCTTTACAAGGTTACGGTTCTAATGAATTAAGTAACAATTAACCAGATAAACATGTGGTGGGACATGGGGGTTAAGTGGGTGCCTTGGGTGGCATGTGAAATACGATTAGATGCACTTACCCAAGATGGGAACATGTAAGAAGACATGAATAAGAATGGGGTTAAGTGGGGAAACCTTAGTGGGGACCAAGCATAGGTGGAAGGCTTATATCAAGCATGGGGGCCCTTTTTAAACCAGTAACCCATTAAGTATCTTTATGAGTTCGACCCAAGTCGAGGAGGGACACGCTTACTGGATTTGATTGTAAGAGGTCAAAACGAGTTAGTAGTGGCAACGCAAGTCCAATGGGGTCATGTGCCTGCATGGGCCCGGGCTGGTAGGGAAGACGTTTTTGCACCGTGTAGATATAAGCCGTGCATCTTTGTGGTATCGGGTTGCCACTTTGGGGAGTGATACACCCCACTGTGGGACCAGCATGGGTATCTACGAGTTAGGGAGCTGATCGAATGGGGGTTGTGGGTAAAACTAGTGGAGATAGGGGCAGACGGCACCTATGAAGGCAGCTAGGGGTACACGAAATTACCATTATCATTATTAAGTTCTGTATGCGGGATCAACTGTTAGGGTGACTAGTGGTGGTGCAGTATAGTAATTATCCTATAGTGATTAGGAATAAGATTAACGCCAGAATATTCCTCTTATTTTCTTTGTCATGCCCACTTGTTTCATGGTAATATCTTATCTTACCAGTTTACGCCTTATCCTAGTTACTTTAATAATTATATTGTTAAAGTTATTATGCTCTCCAGACTTTATGTCTGACCCCCTTGTTTTCGCCTCTTTTCTTCCTTTCTCCCCATAGGCTCTCAGGGTGGGACTAGTACTAGTGGAGCTTGATCTTGGATCTCTTTCTCTCTCTTTTTGAAGTGCTTGGATTGCTAAAAGTAAAGTTCAGCTCATCTCTTTTATGGCTACTTGTGTTGGGGTTTATGTTTTTTATTTTATGTACTATGAAACAATTTATCAAGATGGATATAAAGTGTACTTGGTTTATGAAGTTGTTGTAATCAAACTATTTCTCCGCTGCAATAAAAGTTGTTTTAATTTTTTTTCAAATACCATTATTTAAATCTGTCTTGTTATATTCTGTTCTATACACTAAATACGCTCCATGGAAGTTAATGCATTCCCTTTGTGAGTGACATTAATGGAAGTGGGGTGTTACACGTGGTATCAGAGCTGAAGGTTACCAGATCAGATATGAATTTTGAAAAACTATTTTTCAAAAAGCATTTTATAAAGAAATACTTTCAAAAGTATGTTTTAAGGAAAGTATTTTCAAGAGAAATGTTTGTTTTAAAAACATAACCCCCAAGAGCCATTTATCTTTCTTTCGAATTCTCCGTTTTGAATCTCTTCATTTTCTTTTCAGCATATCTGGAATTCCCGAGATACCCGAAGGGATACCGATAACAGGATGGTTTAGAAGGTATCAGGAAGCTAAGGCCAATGTCGTAGGCCCAGCAAATGCTCCTCCTTCTCCTCCTACCCCTCCTCCTCCTCCACGTGTAGATACTTTTGCAAAGATATGAAAAGATTTTGGGGAATGGGCGGAAAACCTTTTCATGGATCAGAAATGTTTGTGGAAGCTCGAAATTGGCTTAAGGAGGTAGAAGATCTATTTGGTATTTTCAAGGTGGAAGATAGAAGAATAGTCCAATTTGCTGCTTGGTTAATGAAGGACGAAGAATCGTTTTGGTGGGAAGTCATAAACGGAGAGCGTCTGGTGGAGACATGGATGGATTTCAAGCATAGGTTCGAAATGAAATTTCTCTCACGAGCAGAAGAAAACTTATACATGGAAAGGTTCTTAGCATTGAAGTAAGGGGATTTATCAGTAAAGGAGTATGTCAACAAGTTCAATCAGTTGGCGAGATTTGGCTTGGAATTGGTAAACACACCTGAGAAGAAGGCCCTGAGGTCGTTAAAGTTTTGAATGAGCTGCTACATGGGTTGGCGATGACCCACATTCCGATGAGGGCTACCTTTGAGAAACTAGTTGACATGGCGCTTATGCATGAGGAAGAGAAAGGTGCGAATGCTAATAAGGCACCGAAGATGAAAGGAGACCAGAAGAAGCCACAACAGCTAAAAAAGAAAGGCGGGAAGGACAACAATAGCAAGGGAAAGAAAAAGTGCTTTAATTGTGGGACACCAGGCCATCTGAACAAGGACTGTAGGAAAAAGAAGAAGACTGGTTGTTTCCACTGTGGAGAGGCAGGACATCTAGTTAAAGACTTCCCAAGGAAACAGGGGCAAGGGAAGAGAGCAAGGTCCACTTCTGGAGGGCAGCTTCAGGCTCTCATGGCACCAGGGCAGGCAAGAGGGAAGATTCAGGCTCTTATGGCACCAGGACAGGAGAGAGGTAGAAACATTTCCGTTGAAAGTTTAGCTTTTCTGTTTGATCATCCTGTTCGTACTTTGTTTGACTCTGGCGCTTCACTCTCGTTTGTATCTGCTTCATTAGTTGAAACACTTCACCTAAATACTAGTCTAGTTACGGATCCCATAGCAATCTCAAATCCTATTGGTGGTTCAGCTCATCTTTTTATGATTTGTCGGGATTTGAGAGTGTCTATCTTCGGCGTTGGGTTTGAATGCAACGCCTTTGTTCTTGGCTTCATGGGCTACGGCTTGATTCTAGGTATAGATTGGCTAATGAGATACGGGGCCATCCTAGATTGTGAAAGAAGGGTAGTAAGATTGTTGACTTGTTGTGGAAAGACCCTTGATAATTCTTGTGACCCTAGAGGTCTAGTAATGCTTAGCTACCTAGAATCTCTTGACGCATCCAATGATGATTTGAAATCTGTTCGTGTGCTCCGTGAAATAGTGACGTCTTCGATGAGATTCAAGGTTTACCCCTAAGGCATGAGATAGACTTTCGAATATATCTAGTAGATAATGCAAAGCCAGTTGCATTGCCAGTGCGCCACGTGGCTCCAAGAGAGAGAAGAGAACTCAGTAGTGAAAGAATTGCTTGAGAAGGGGTTCATAAGAATAAGTATTTCAGAGTGGGGTGCTCCAGTCGTTTTTGCTACGAAAGCTGATGGTTCACATAGATTTTGCGTGGATTATAGAGAGATGAATAAGCTAACAAAGAAGAACAGACACCCATTGCCGTGGATAGACGATTTATTCGATTAGTTGGTGGGTGCTTCGATTTTCTCGCAACTGGATTTGGCTACAGGTTTTCATTAGCTAAGGGTGGCTGAAGACAGCATCGATAAGACTGCATTTAGAAATCCTGACGGTTTCTTTGAGTGGCTCGTCATGCCTTTTGGTTTGACGAATGCACCTGCATACTTTGTTGACTTAATGAGTAGGGTGTTTAGGGTGTTTCTAAACAAATTTGTGTTAGTCTTTGTAGATGATATTATGGTTTTCTCTAAAAAAGAAGAAGAACATGCCCTACATCTTAGGGAAGTCTTAGAGACCCTACGAGCGCATCAACTTAAAGCTAAGTTCTCCAAGTGCCATTATTGGAGAAAAGAAGTGAGGTTCTTAGGACACGTGGTCTCTAAGGAAGGGATAGCTGTGGATCCCGCCAAGGTAGTTGCAATCCAAAATTGGAAAACTCCTAAGAACGCAACAAAAGTAAGAAGCTTTTTAGGGCTGGCTGGTTATTATAGGAAGTTCATTAAGGACTTCGCCAAGATATCAACCCCTCTCACTCGATTAACGTAGAAGAATTTGACTTTTACTTGGAGCGTTGACTGTGACGATGCTTTCCAACGTCTAAAGAGGGCTTTGACGATAGCATCAGTTTTAGTTTTGCCAGACGAGAGTAAGACATTCACTGTATATACCGATTCTTGCGGGACAGGGCTTGGCGCAGTTTTAATACAAGAGGGAAGGATGATATGCTATGGTGGAAGACAGTTGAAAGCCCACGAGAAAAATTACCCTACCCACGACTTAGAGATGGCGGCCATAGTTTTTGCGCTTAAGTCATGACGTCATTATTTGCTTGGTGAGAGGTTTGAGTTGCATACAGACCATAAGTCGCTAAAGTAATTATTCTCTCAGAAGGACCTAAACTTGAGGCAACAAAGATGGATTGAGTTTTTGGCATCCTACGATTTTGAGATCGCATATACCCCTGGCAAGGGTAATGTTATAGCCGACGCTTTAAGTAGAAAGAAGTTAACTTTAAGTCCTTTGTTTATAGAGCGGCAGAGTTTGGAGTATATATCTTCCTTTGACTTCAGACCCTCTGTCGATTATGTACCCGGATTATTGGCATCATTAGAGGTGCAACCTACACTTTTGGGTCGAGTTGGAGAGGCACAGCGAAATGATCCACAATTGGTTGAGATAGTAGGCAAGCTTATAGGAAGGGAGTCCTCGAGTCATCTTGATAGATATGCTATAGATGAGAGAGGTTGGCTACGTAGAGATGGAAGACTTTGCATATCACAAGACAAGAGTTTGAAGAAGGCAATTCTTGAAGACTCACATCGCTCTAAGATGACCATACACCCCGGTGGTGATAAGATGTATAGGGATATGAAGCGAGTTTTCTTTTTGGCCAGAATGAAGAAGGACGTGGTCGAGTTTGTTGCTAGATGCTTAGTGTGCCAACAAGTCAAGGCGGAGCAAAAGAAGCCTGGAGGTTTGCTCCATCCCTTAGAGATTCCGCTATGGAAATGGGAAAGTGTTTCCATGGATTTTGTAGATGGGTTACCAAGATCAAGGAAGGGTATTACGGGGATTTGGGTAATTATAGACCGACATATTAAAAGTGCCCATTTTATTCCCGTTAAATGTAGAAGGACCGCCGCATGGTTAGCATCTGTTTACCCTCGAGAGATAGTCCGTTTGCACGGCATACCCTCTAGCATTGTGAGCGATAGAGATCCCATTTTCATGAGCGAATTTTGGAAAAGCTTACAAGAGGCGGTTGGGACACAGTTATGCTTAAGTACCGCTTGCCACCCTCAGATGGACGGCCAGACCGAGAGAGTAAATCGGATTGTAGAAGACCTTCTAAGGCTATGCATCATAGACTTTGAAGGAACATGGGAAGAGCACCTTCCACTAGTAGAGTTCTCCTATAACAATAGTTTTCAGGCTAGCATTGGCATGGCACCTTTTGAGGCTCTTTAAGGATGACCATGTCGATCACCTACATGTTGGTGGGAATCCACGGACGAGGTTTTGCTTGGACCCGACATGATTAAGTAGACTTCGGAGAAGATAGACCTGATTCGACGGCGAATGAAGACGGCGTAGGACCGACAGAAGTCATATGCTGATAGGAGACGAACCGATCTTGAGTTCAATGTTGGGGACATGGTTTTTGTTAAGGTGTCACTGTTGAGAAACGTAGTCCTCTTTGAATCAATAGGGAAGTTGGCACCAAGGTTCGTAGGACCCTTTCTAATTATAGAGAGGATTGGGCAAATGGCGTATAGAGTAATGTTACCAGAGAAGCTTAGCGGAGTTCATGATGTGTTTCACGTTTCGCATTTGCGTAAGTTTTTGCACGATACGGCGGAAGTGGTAGAGCCGAGCATGCTCGAAGAAGTGGAAGTAGAGCGCAATGCCACGATCAGACGAGCTCCTACACACATTCTTGGATCGGAGGTCAAAAAGCTTCGCAACAAAGATGTCAAGGTCAAAGTGCAATGGGGAGATGATCAAAGAAACGCGACTTGGGAGACGGAAGATAAGATGCGTACGCTGTACCCTTTCCATTTTAGGGTATGTTTTATTTTCTCCTTTTTCTACCGCTTTGTTGATACTTATCCTATCTTTTAGTATTATCTTTGCGATGACATCTTCGATCTTTAGTTAGGAAGAACCCTATGGTTGCAAACATGTGTTTGAGACATGTTATGTTTGATGGATGCATGTGGTTGCTAGTGGTTGCTCGTGGATGCATGTACACACACATTAGGCACTAGATCGTCTCAATCACCTTCATGTTGCATATAAATGTGTGTGCATACTTAAATTAATGGATGTATAATGGTTGTGTTATCATATGGATACTGCATTTAGATGAATGGTCATGCACACATGTAGAAATAATATGTATTGATAGGATTCTTTCGCATACATAATGGACACATGGCACTATCATGATTTGCATTAAGGTGGTAAACTGAATCAGTAGACTGCCTGATTTTGCATTAGATAAGGAACATATACTGTAACAACCCGCATTCTACGCATCGAAGGATCGTAGAATATTTATTTCTTTCTCATATGAAGTTGTATGGTCATGTAACTTTGGGAAACAACCATTAGAGTCATTTCCCATGTTCATGATTTTTGTCGATTTTTAAATGACCGTTTTACCCCTAGTTGGTATTGTTTTGGCCATAACTTTTGACTGGAAAGGAATTTTGACCTGAAACCACTTCCATTGGCTTCAAATGATGGTTTCTCTTTCCGTAGAGTGGTTACATTAGCCAAACGGACTTACCGTTTGGGAGATATGGCTGAAACAAGGTTTAGAAGGTGAAAAACAGCTTAATTGGGCTAAACCGGGTGATTAACAGCTAGGCCCAATGGGGGATTTCGGTTTTAGAGGTATTTGAGGGCTGCTAGGGTTTAGAAAACGATTTTTTATTCATTTTCCAGCCGCCACAAACCTCCTTTGAGCTCTAGCCATGGCCTCCACCTTCTAATTTCATCCCAAATCGTCTCTAATCACTTTCTAATCGAAGATTAAGCAAAACTACATCAAATTAAGGGAGGGTAGCACCAAATCAGAGAGAGAGCTGCTGGAACACATAGGGATTGGATCCAAATCAGAGATTATTTCAGATCTAAAGTTTGTTTGTGGATAAGGTGAGTGATTTGCATTGTTTTTCACTAATTAAGGCTAATTATGGTAATTAGCGAAGATTAGCGAAATTATGGCTCAGAAAAATCTAGAAAAATTCCTAAAATTCTAAAACATCATTTTATGTCTCTGATATGAATTTGGGTTAATTTCGACTAATTTTGCCAATCCCGGAATTTGGGGGATTAAGGGGTGATTAGTGGAAATTAGCGAATTTATGCATGTTAAAAAATCTGGAAAAATATTTATAAATTGTTAAATATTGTTTTAGACCTCTGTTAGAAGTTTGGGTTAATTTGGTTAAGTTTTGTTAATCCTATGCTTAGTTGTTCTTAAACATGCTTAAGGGGAAATATGGGATTTTGGCTATGTTTGATCCATTTTAACCCATCATATTGTTGTTTTGGTGTTTGAGGTCACTTCTACATGTTGCTATGACTGTATGGTTTGCTTTGCAATAGATTAGAATAGTTGGATTGGTCAAAAACGCCGTCGAATGGCGTAAAACAGTCGCTGGAAGAGTGCAGGAAATCGCGTAGAACCGGATCAGATCGCCATAGGTACCACGATCCGCCCCCTCTTCTCCGACCCGACCCGATCGCATGCCGTCTCCACGAGTCGACCATACCTCACGATCTGCTCCACTATGAAGGCCACGGACCAGAGGCCGACGCACGAGCCACTTCAAGTATAACGAGACGTGGACCAGGGGAGAACCGCGACCCGATCCAGGAGTGTCGTCACGACCAGGAGCTGGAGCCACGGACCGATCCGACATGGGTGGAGTAACATGATCCGAACTAGAGTGGTGCGATCCACGAAACGATGGAGGAGAAGCACGATCCGAACCTGGAGGAAAACCATGACCTGAAGCAACGTGAAGCGAAGAAAGGAAGACCGATCCGGAGGAGATGCTCACCAAAACCCGAGATGCAAAGGTAGTCCAAATGGAAGTTAGAGCTCAGGATCCAGATGGGAACCAATGAGTTCACTTCATGATTGGGCTTTGCTGCGGGACGTGTGCAAAGGGGTTGTCGGTATTCATAACTTTGGTTCACCACTGAGAGATGGATGGTGGGCTTGAAGTGATAGTTACACGGGATTGGATTCCGTCATGGCCCAAAGTATTAGGTGACCAAAATAGTGGATATCGTATGCTTTACGCACTGAGTGAGTGATGTGAGGATGATTGCTATGCTTGATTGTTTGACATCACTATGACATGCACACCCCCACCCCCGTTATCTTTACACCATTTGAAAGGGCACCTTAGAGTGTTGTACAGTATGTAGTGCTAACTCTTTGGTTGCAGGTCCAGGTTCAGGTATGATTGGATTATACCTGTTACTGTTATTGTTCTGTTTAGTTGCTTATCGCTCGTACCAGGCTTTATGTCTGCCCCAGAGTTTTATGTTTCCTCTTATTACTCTGGGTGCTCACACGAGCAGACTAGAGACAGGTTAGCTGGTGATGCGCGGGTAGCTGATTCGGAGGCGGGCAGGAGGCTTCCACGTATGATATATATATATATATATATATATATATTCTCCGTGTGTCATTGGTGGTCGCTACTTGGGCATTAGTAGTGCACCTCTTTTATCTTGTTTTGCTTGGAGACAGTTTGAAAGTTGTAATAATGTTTAACTTTGGATCATAAGCTGTACTTACATTTTCCGCTGCTATGTTAGTTGTTTCAGCTTATGCACTGTCTCACCTGTTTTATGTCAAGTATGTTATTATTATATTTTATCCTATGCGCTGTGAGACATTCTACAGGTTCTTTGTATGTTGATTCTTCTCTTCTTTTCTTTCTTTGGCGACCGTCCCGTGCTAACTGGACATGTGTACAGCGCACCTTTGGAGTAAATGTCGGTTGGTACGGGGCGGGCCGTCACACTCGGTATTAGAGCTCTAGGTTGCGTAGTTAACCTAGGGAAAGACACTAGGGAGAGATAGTACGTATACGAGAGCGCGTATTTGTGATTACTTTGGTTTTCAAAGCTATATATATACTATTAGTAGTATAAAGATGAAGGCGTACTGCACTAGCACCACTATGGGATCGTTAATCATTTCCCCTTTTACAGATTAACGATGAGCCGATATCCTAGAGGTGCTGGTAGAGGGACCAACCATGGGAATGCTCCTGACATGAGGAAAATGTTCACTAACTTCACGAGAGACATGCTTATAGATGTTCAGGGAGCAGTTCCCAATCCCGGAAATGGTGGTGGTCCAGTAGTGCAGGCGCCTAGGGCCGATTTCGCCAAGTTGTGCAAGGATTACACTAACCTTGGTGGAAATCCATTCCATGGGACAGAGTCGGCCACAGATGTTCAGGACTGGATGGATAGTTGTGACCGTATCTTCGATGACTTGGGTCTTGAGGATGCGATGAAGAGAAGGCTAGCGTCTCGTCAGCTGCAAGGGCGAGCGATGAATTGGTGGAATGCCATTAGAACAGCTACTCCAGAAGATCAAGTTACTTGGAATCAGTTTAAGACTCGCTTTTGTGATAAGTTTATTCCAGCTGCTCATAAATCAGAACTGTTCAAGAAGTTCTTGGAGCTTAAGCAGAATGGTAGAGCAGTCTCGGAGTATATCGCTGAATTCGACACTTTATCGAAATATGGATGGTCCCTTATCGATACAGTCGAAAAGAAGAACGAGAAGTTCATAACTGGCTTGGATGGGTACTTGGGGGAAAGACTTATAAACCATATCGATGAGACGTTCGAGTCTATTGTAGGAAAGGCATTAAGGTCAGAGAGCCTTTTCCCTAAGTCGAATGCCGAAGTTGCTACGACATCTGCAGAGGAGCCAAAGCCGCAAGCAGGCGGTGAAGGCAAGAAGAATTCTCAGAACAAGAGGAAGCAGAACCCGAACAAGGATGGTCAGAATAAGAAAAATAAGAAAGATAGCGAATGCTTTAGTTGTGGCAAGAAGGGCCATTACGCCAGAGATTGTCGAGAAAAGCCTGGGGAAAGGAAGTGCTTTAACTGCGGCCAGGTGGGACATCACAAGGATGATTGCCCACAACCTCCTAGGGAGAAGCAGATTGTGAAAGCGTATGCTATCAACGCTGTTCCTTCTTCGTCAAATGCCCCAACTACGGCGCAGAAGGAAAAATGTGTCGTTATTCGAGGTATGCTTTCTATTTAAGATGTTTTGATCGGGTTTTGTTTGACAAACCTGAGTTAGTCGATAGACCTTTAGTAGTGACGAACCCGATTGGTGGTTCGACTAGTTTTGGCATGATTTGTTAATGTGGTCTTATCGAGTCATGGATGTATGTTTCCTTGTGATTGCTTTGTTTAGGCTTTACTGGGTTTAGCATTATTTTGGGGAGTCGATCTTCTCCAAAGGAATAGGGTGGTATTAGGTACCTACCTAGTGATGGCAATAGTAACTGGAGTTAAGGAAACTAAGAGGTTATCGTTGTAATAAGTTTTAGTTGTCTCTGGGAGGCAAATGAGTACTCCAGTGCTAGATTGTTTTGCTAGTATCACCTCACGTGGATTGTCTGAACTCGGAGGAGATGTTCCTTGGGTGCTTGTCTAATATTGGTTTAGGCCTTTGGGGCTTGTGCTTGGGGAATATCGATTTCGACTAGGATGGTTTGCGTGAGGGGTAAATAGTTGTTGTGATTTTTCATTGGATGATATCTTGGTTTACTCGAGGAGTGATGGGCAAACGGAACATGATGAGACTGTTCAATGGTATAGCCTGCCCAGAGTTAGACTCAATAGGGTTATGAGATTGCTCGAGTGGGACTCGAGAAAGATGCAAAGTAATGGATTGTTTAGGACCCTATGTTGATGTTCTCTATTGGATAGCAGAATTTTGAAGGAATAGGATGCGTTCATTGATCATGGAAGATACAACGAAGATTAGGGCGATTCAAGTTGGACTTGAACTCGTAAAAGAAAATAGGTGTTCGTTGATCTTGGAGATGCAACGAATAGGGAGACGACTCACGTTGGACTAGAGTTTGTCGGTACTCAAGACTGGGTCTGAGTTATAGAGTGACTCAAGTTGGACTCAAGAAGGCTGCAAGGAATTGGATTCAGCTCGAGTTGGACTCGAGAGGGCAGCAAGAAAATAGATAGACTTGGGTTGGACTCAAGTATTTTAGGAGGACTAAAAGCAGGGGTATCTGGGGACGCCCGTTACCTTGGATCCGTTGGACGTGATCTAGTTATCCTTGGAGGATAAACGTACGTTGGACGTACGGTAGTCCAATTGGAGGCTGGGCTTCCATTAGTTTAATTATCCTTGGAGGATAAACGTACGTTGGACGTACGGTAGTCCGAAGGGAGGCGGGGCTTCCATTGGCCTGGGATTGGTTGGACCAGTCAAGTAGGCATCGGTGTATGTATGGAGGCTGGGCTTCCATTAGTTATTGATGTTGGTTAGACCAGACATACTAGAATCGACATATTGGGATTGGTTAGACCAATCATGTAGGTGTCGATGTGTTTATGAATTTAGCAGGTGATAGGTAGGACTTGTTTGATGGATGTTATGGTTGCTATGTTGTTCCTATTTTTCTTCCCATGAGTAGACTATCACCTGTAGGGTTCCAGCGATGGGGAACAAAGTGATTGTAGTAGGACTATGAGCCAGCGCAGTAGAGACGTCATGACTCGAGGGGCAAAGTGGACATAGTAAAGGATTAGTAAGGTTATGAGCCAGTGCAGTGGAGTTGTTATGACTTCATGGGGCAGAGTGGACATAGCAAAGGACCAGTGACTATGGATCAGTGCAGTGGAGTCGCCATGACTCCATGGGGCAGAGTGATCATAGTAAAGGATTTGGGTGCGGTAATAGTTGCATTGAGTAGGAGACATGCCAGTCTAGAGGTTATGTTTATGGGATTGAAAGCAACTAGAGTATATCACAGGATATGATTTCAGACCCGAGAGTGAATTAGATTCAGAAACACTAGTAAGCTTGAAGATTAGATCGATTTTGATTGAGTGGATTGGTTCCAGTTAGAAGGACGATCCTAATCTATTGGAAATCATCTCTGTGGTAGAGATGGGTATCGATGGAAAGAGAACGATCAAGCAAGGATTTGATCGAGAAGGATGGCTTCAAAAGAATGGAGGACTAGTTGCACCCAACGTAGATGGACTGAGAGATGAAGTGCTTAGAGCATATCATCACTCGAAATTGACTATGAATCCCGGTGGTAACAAAATGTATTGAGACATGGATTAGACCTACTACTGGGAAAGGATAAAGAAAGACGTTGGGAAGTTTATGTCCAAATGCATAAATTGCCAGTTAGTTAAGGCTGAGCAAAAAGAAGCCTAGTGGTTTGTCACAACCGTTGGAAACAAGTCTCAATGGATTTCATTGATGGTTTACCAAGGATTAGGTCAGGTCATGATGGTATTTGAGTGAATTGTATATTAGAGATTGAAGGCTACCCAAGATAGGCATAAGACTTATCTCGATAAGAGACGAAGAGATTTGGAATTCTTCGTGAACGACTTGGTGTTCGTCAGGATCTCTCCATTGAGAATGTGATTCGGATTGGTTGGAGAGGTAGGTTAGCACCAAGATTTGTTGGCCCATTCCCAGTCCTCGAGCAAGTTGGGAATTTGGCATATGAAGTAGAGCTACCGGACAAGATGGCGGGAGTTCACAACGTATTTCACGTTTCCCAGTTAAGGAAGTTTGTGCACGACCCTAGTGTGGCTATTTCACCTGATCAGTTGGATAACATCGAAGTTGAACTCGAGGCGGTTGGGAACCGCAAGTCTATGCGTATTGATGGGATCGATACGAAGCAGCTTCGAAGGAAGGCGGTGAAACTAGTCAAAGTCCAGTGGGGTGAGAATGAAAAAGACTGTACATGGGAAACAAAGGAGGATATAAGGAAGAAGTATCCAGAACTCTTTGCCTAGTAAGGTTTTGGTAGTGATAGTTTCTTCCCTTGTTAGTAAACTGCATGCTAAGATAGACTTGTTTTGCATGTTGATTGTTGTTTTATGGTTGATAGGCATGCGGGACCCATTGTGTGTTCTGGTTAGGGAATTTCGGGGGCGAAATTTCTTAAGGGGGGGGGGGGGGGAGAATGTAACAACCCGCATTCTATGCATCGAAGGATCGTAGAATATTTATTTCTTTCTCATATGAAGTTGTATGGTCATGTAACTTTGGGAAACAACCATTAGAGTCATTTCCCATGTTCATGATTTTTGTCGATTTTTAAATGACCGTTTTACCCCTAGTTGGTACTGTTTTGGCCATAACTTTTGACTGGAAAGGAATTTTGACCTGAAACCACTTCCATTGGCTTTGAATGATGGTTTCTCTTTCCGTAGAGTGGTTACATTAGCCAAACGGACTTACCGTTTGGGAGATATGGCTGAAACAAGGTTTAGAAGGTGAAAAACAGCTTAATTGGGCTAAACCGGGTGATTAACAGCTAGGCCCAATGGGTGATTTCGGGTTTAGAGGTATTTGAGGGCTGCTAGGGTTTAGAAAACGATTTTTCATTCATTTTCCAGCCGCCACAAACCTCCTTTGAGCTCTAGCCATGGCCTCCACCTTCTAATTTCATCCCAAATCGTCTCTAATCACTTTCTAATCGAAGATTAAGCAAAACTACATCAAATCAAGGGAGGGTAGCACCAAATCAGAGAGAGAGCTGCAGGAACACATAGGGATTGGATCCAAATCAGAGATTATTTCATATCTAAAGTTTGTTTGTGGCTAAGGTGAGTGATTTGCATTGTTTTTCACTAATTAAGGCTAATTATGGTAATTAGCGAAGATTAGCGAAATTATGGCTCAGAAAAATCTAGAAAAATTCCTAAAATTCTAAAACATCATTTTATGTCTCTGATATTAATTTGGGTTAATTTCGACTAATTTTGCCAATCCCGGAATTTGGGGGATTAAGGGGTGATTAGTGGAAATTAGCGAATTTATGCATGTTAAAAAATCTGGAAAAATATTTATAAATTGCTAAATATTGTTTTAGACCTCTGTTAGAAGTTTGGGTTAATTTGGTTAAGTTTTGTTAATCCTATGCTTAGTTGTTCTTAAACAAGCTTAAGGGAAAATATGGAATTTTGGCTATGTTTGATCCATTTTAACCCATCATATTGTTGTTTTGGTGTTTGAGGTCACTTCTACATGTTGCTATGACTGTATGGTTTGCTTTGCAATTGATTAGAATAGTAGGATTGGTCAAAAATGCCGTCGAATGGCGTAAAACAGTCGCTGGAAGAGTGCAGGAAATCGCGCAGAACCGGATCGGATCGCCATAGGTACCACGATCCGCCCCCTCTTCTCCGACCCGACCCGATCGCATGCCGTCTCCACGAGTCGACCATACCTCACGATCTGCTCCACTATGAAGGCCACGGACCAGAGGCCGACGCACGAGCCACTTCAAGTATCACGAGACGTGGACCAGGGGAGACCCACAACCCGATCCAGGAGTGTCGTCACGACCAGGAGCTGGAGCCACGGACCGATCCGACATGGGTGGAGTAACACGATCCGAACTAGAGTGGTGCGATCCACGAACCGATGGAGGAGAAGCATGATCCGAACCTGGAGGAAAACCACGACCTGAAGCAACGTGAAGCGAAGAAAGGAAGACCGATCCGGAGGAGATGCTGACCAAAACCCGAGATGCAAAGGTAGTCCAAATGGAAGTTAGAGCTCAGGATCCGGATGGGAACCAATGAGTTCACTTCATGGTTGGGCTTTGCTGTGGGACGTGTGCAAAGGGGTTGTCGGTATTCATAACTTTGGTTCACCACTGAGAGATGGATGGTGGGCTTGTAGTGATAGTTACACGGGATTGGATTCCGTCATGGCCCAAAGTATTAGGTGACCAAAATAGTGGATATCGTATGCTTTACGCACTGAGTGAGGGATGTGAGGATGATTGCTATGCTTGATTGTTTGACATCACTATGACATGCACACCCCCACCCCCGTTATCTTTACACCATTTGAAAGGGCACCTTAGAGTGTTGTACAGTATGTAGTGCTAACTCTTTGGTTGCAGGTCCAGGTTGAGGTATGATTGGATTATACCTGTTACTGTTATTGTTCTGTTTAGTTGCTTATCGCTCATACCAGGCTTTATGTCTGTAACACCCCGAATTTTAGTTAATACTAAAATTCACTAATTACAGGATAAATAATCTCAGACGTGGGAATTGGGGGAAACGGGCTGCGTCATTACGTTCGTCTCGGAAAAATACGCGAAATAGAGTCCGAGTTTTCGAAAATCGGAGTCCGTACGGCCCAGTTATGGCCCAATGAAGTTTGCAGAAAATTCAAAACTAAAACAGATTTAAATTTAAATATTCAAATTTGGTATGGGCCAGGCGGGGTTAGGCGGGAAGCTTCCCGCCCAACCCATGTCGACAGGGCTGTCGACAGGCCTGTCGACAGGGGTGTCGACATGCCTGTCGACTTGCCTGTCGACAGGGTCCAGGCGCCCAGTGAACCTGGGTGCACCAGGTTGCACCAGGTTGGGTTTCAGGCTGGCTAGGAGGGCTGGTTCTAGAGATTTCCTAAATCTAAGGGTCCTAACCTAATCTAGGGTTAATCTAAGGGCCTAAAACACTCACCTAATCCTATAAATAAGACCCCAACCCTACCCTAATTCATTCATAATTAAGTCTTGTAACTAAACTATGGCAAAATGGAATTTGAGCATGGCCTCCACTAGTTCATGAAGGAGTTGCAAGCAAATCCCTCTCAAATCATTCTCTAATCCATTCTAAGTGTCTTAATCTTCTTCATTAGCTTGCTAATTGTGTTTTGGTGAGCTTCTATCCCCTTAATAATCAATTGTTAAATTGATTAAGATAAGATATGATGATGTATGGTTATGTTTGTGGATCAATGTGTTTATGCAAGCTTAATATTGTATATGTTATGTGTTTTGCAAGTTATATGCTCTATGTCATGCAAGTTTAGTGTATGTGGTCATGACATTTTTATGCAAGTTAATGATATATCTTTATGCAAGTTTGGTGCTATGTTTCATGATGATTATGATGCAAAACACTAAGTTGGACATTGATCTATTATGTAACATGTTATGCATGCTTATGAAGTTATGTGAATGAATATGCAAGTTATGTGTATGCTCAAATGCAAGATTAACATGTTATGCATGCTTATGAAGTTATGTGAATGAATATGCAATTTATGTGTATGCTTAAATGCAAGATTAACATGTTATGCATGCTTATGAAGTTATGTGAATAATTATGCAAGTTATGTGTATGCTCAAATGCAAGATTAACATGTTATGCATGCTTATGAAGTTATGTGAATGAATATGCAAGTTATGTGTATGCTTAAATGCAAGATTAACATGTTATGCATGCTTATGAAGTTATGTGAATAATTATGCAAGTTGTGTGTATGCTTAAATGCAAGTTGGGTTAATATATGCTCATATATGCAAGTTGACATCCTCTTAACCCTTGACAAAGTATATGCTAATATTTGGTTTAACCCATGATATTTGTGATGGATCTTCCCTTTATGAGAACGATTTACGTGGGGAACGATGGGGTTAATAAATATGTTAAGTATGGTTGGGTATGATTAAACATACCGTAAAAAAATAAATTAACATAAGAGGGAATTTACCTATTGAGTTAGGTCTACCCCATGGGAATTTACCTATTGAGTTAGGTCTACCCATGTTATGAAAAACTTGATATTAATTAGGGATAATTAATATGGGGTGATTAATTAGGTGTAATTAATCGACTAAGACACGAGGTTGGACTCAGTTGTAGCGTAAAACTGCCCGGACCCAACCGGCTTAACCAGTTGCTACAAATGTTAGCCCAATGTGAGAGGTCTTAGGCACAAACTAAATACGTGATTAATATAAAGACACGAGGTTAGACTTGGTTATGACATAAGGCTGCCCGGACCCAACCGGCTTAACCAGCGGTCATAAAAGATAGTCTAATGTGAGAGGTCTTTATGAGAATCACGGTCTTAATTAATTAAGAAACACTTAACCAGATAAGCATGTAGTAGAGCATGAGGGGTTAAGTGGGTGCCTTGGGTGGCATGTGGAAATCTAGTGGGTTGCCTTGGGTGGCAATAGAAAATACGATTAGAATACTTAACCAAGTGGAAACATGTAATTAAACATGATTAAAGGGTTAAGTGGGATACACTAGATAAGTAACAAGCTTAGGTGGGAAGCTTGTGGGGGCCCATTTCAACCAATATCCCAAACGTATCTTTGTGGGCTCGACTCTAGTCGGGTGACGGGACACGCATATTGGGCTTGACTATAAGAGGCCAAAACGGGTTAGCGGTGGCAACGCGAGTCCAACGGGTTTCATATGCGTGTGTGGACCCGGGCTGGTAGATAAGCCGTTGTTGCATCGTGTAGGTATAAGCCGTGCACCGTGGATAATATTGGGTTGCCACTTTAGGGGCAGTGATACACCCCACTGTGGGTCCAGCACGGGTATCTACGTTAGGGAGCCGATCGCTTGGGGTAGTGGGGTACACCTAGTGGAGGTAGGGGCAGACGGCACCTATGTGGTCAGCTAGGAGTACATGAAACTACTAGCTATATCTTTCTTTAAGTCCTTGGGTGGGATCAACCTTTAAGTAGGAATGACTGGTGTGGTGCAGTTAGTAATTATCCTTGGGTGGGTAGATGCGTCCTGACGGTTATCTTAGTTTATTCTAAGTCTACCAAGCTGCTTAGTGTAGCCATTCATCCCCAGATATTACCGTAGGTCAAGTTTATGTCTTCTCTGGTTACTTTAATGATTGTATTGTTAAAGTTATAGGACTCACTCAGACTTATGTCTGACCCCGTTGTTTTTATCTTTTTCCCAACCCTCAGGTCCTACGGTGGATCCTAGCGGTAGTAGAGCTTGATCGGATTTCTGTTTCCAGTCTTGAGGAGCTTGGGTAGATGTAAAGCTCCAGTTATCCAGTTATCTTTTCTTTTCTTATGGCTATTGTATATGAGAGTGGGATTATGTACTTCTTTATTTTGACAGATGTTGTACTTGACTTTTATCATGGTTTTATGATGTAACCAGACATGTTTATTTCCGCTGTTATGAGATGATGTTTTAGAATTTCAAGTACTATTTATATCTGTCTTGTTGTAATTTTTCTGTTCTATATTCACTAAAATGCTCCACCGATGCTATGGCATTCCCTTAGTGAGTGACCCTAGCGGGCGTGGGGTGTTACACGTGGTATCAGAGCAAAGGTTACCGGAACAGATAAAGTTTTTTTTAGAAAACTATTTTTCTAAAAACATTTTTGGAAAAGATATTTTCAAAAACATGTCTTTTAAAGAGAAAAGTTTTTGAAAGAAAAGCATAATCCCCAATAGCCATATCTTTGTCTTTCGAATTCTCCGTTTTGAATCTTTCCTTTTTCGTTTCAGCATGGCTGAGGATCTTAACTTTCCGGAGGGTGTGACGGTACCAGTATGGTATAGGAGATTGATGGAGGCTAGGGCCACCACTGCGGGTCCAGCAAATGTTCCTCCACCAACCGTAGCACCCGATCTTCCTCCTCCCCCTCCTCCTCGCACGGATACTTTTGCTAAGACTTGTAAGGAATTCAAAGCTATGGGAGGGAAACCTTTTCAAGGATCTGAAACCTTTGTGGAGGCTAGAGATTGGCTTAAGGAGGTGGAAGAGTTGATAGATATCTTTGAGATGGAAGAAGGAAAGAAAGTTAAGTTGGCTGCTTGGTTAATGAAGGGAGAGGCCTCATTCTGGTGGGAGGTTACTAATGGAGAACGCCCCGTTGACTCTTGGGCGGATTTTAGGCAAAGATTTGTAGCAAAGTTTCTCTCAAGGGCGGAGGAAAACTTGTATATGGAAAGATTCTTGACTCTAAAGCAAGGAAATCTCTCGGTGAAGGAATATGTCAACAAGTTTAATCAATTGGCAAGGTTTGGCCTAGATATGGTGAATACACCGGAGAAGAAGGCTTTGAGGTTCGTGAAAGGCTTAAATGAACCGATGCATGGGTTGGCTATGACTCACATCCCTATGGGGGCCACCTTTGAGAAGCTAGTTGACATGGCACTCATGTTTGAGGAAGAGAAGGGTCCTAATGCTAATAAGGCACCCGAGAAGAAGGGAGATCAAAAGAGACCTCAGCAACAACAACAAAACAAAGGTGGGAAAGGCAACGGTGGCAAGGACAAGAAGAAGAAGTGTTTCAATTGTGGGACACCTGGCCACCTAAGCAAGGATTGTCGCAAGAAGAAGAAGACAGGCTGCTTCCACTGTGGTGAAGCAGGGCATCTAATAAAAGATTGTCCTAAGAAGGGGCAAAGGGCGGGATCTACCTCAGGAGGTCAGGTGCAAGTTCTAATGGCACCAGCTCAGGCAGGGGGGCAAGTTCAGGCTCTCTCAGTTCCACCGATTCAGGAGAGAGGTAGAACTATTTCCGTTGAAAGTCTGGTTTTTCTATTTGACCATCCTGTCCGTACATTGTTTGATTCAGGCGCATCGCATTCGTTTATTTCATCATCATTAGTTGAGTCACTGCACCTAGACACCAGTCTGGTAGATGATCCCTTGGTTGTTTCAAACCCAATTGGGGGCTCCACTTATTTGTCTATGATATGTTTGGGTTTGAAGATTTCTATACTTAGCATTGAGTTTAGATGTGATGCTTTTGTATTGGGCTTCACGGGCTATGGGTTGATTTTGGGCATGGACTGGTTATCCAGTAATGGTGCCGTTCTTGATTGCGAAAGGAGAGTTGTTAGGCTCATGACCGCTTGGGTAACACTCTCGAGATTTCTTGTAATCCCATGGAATCTGTTTTGCTAAGTTATCTTGAATCGCTCGATGCTTCAGTCGAGAGTTTGCATTCTGTTAGAGTGGTCCGGGAATATCCGGATGTGTTTGAGGAGGTGAAGGGCTTACCTCCGAAGCGGGAGATTGACTTCCGAATATATTTGGTGGATAATGCTAAACCGGTATCTTTACCAGTGCGCCACATGGCTCCTCGTGAGCGGAGGGAACTCCATAAGCAAGTAGGGGAGTTACTTGAGAAGGGGTTCATAAGACGGAGTATATCGGAGTGGGGTGCTCCAGTAGTATTTGCTACGAAGGCGGATGGGTCCCTCAGACTTTGTGTAGACTATAGAGAACTTAATAAGCTCACAAAGAAGAATAGACACCCATTGCCGAGGATTGATGATCTTTTCGATCAGTTGGTTGGCGCTTCAGTATTTTCTCAATTGGACTTAGCCACGGGGTTTCATCAGTTGAGGGTGGCTGAGGATAGCATAGACAAGACTGCCTTTAGGACTCCGGATGGCTTCTATGAGTGGCTGGTGATGCCATTTGGGTTGACGAACGCCCCTGCATACTTTGTTGACTTGATGAGTAGGGTGTTCAGGGAGTTCCTTAATAAGTTTGTGGTAGTCTTTGTGGATGATATCTTAGTATTTTCTAAGAGTGAAGAAGAGCATGCCCTACATCTTGGGGAAGTATTGAAGACTCTTCGAGCACATAGCCTTAAGGCTAAATTCTCTAAATGTCACTTCTGGAGGAGGGAAGTGCGGTTCTTGGGGCATGTGGTCTCCAAGGAAGGGATAACTGTGGATCCCGCGAAGGTAGTATCAATTCAGGATTGGAAGGTTCCGAAGAATGCTACCGAAGTAAGAAGTTTCTTGGGGTTGGCGGGTTATTATAGGAAGTTAATCAAAGACTTCGCGAAGATATTAGCCCCATTAACCCGCTTAACAAAGAAGAATCTTGTTTTCACATGGGACGTAGATTGTGATGATGCGTTCCGACGGTTAAAGAGAGCTTTAACCACCGCTCCAGTTTTAGTGTTGCCAGATGGGAGCAAGCCATTTGTTGTCTATACCGATGCCTGTGGGACAGGCCTTGGCGCAGTCTTAATGCAGGAGGGAAGGGTAATAGCCTATGGTGGAAGGCAGTTGAGGGCACATGAGAAAAATTACCCTACCCATGATCTAGAGCTGGCCGCTATTGTTTTTGCGCTTAAGATTTGGCGCCATTATCTTCTTGGTGAGAGATTCGAGTTGTTCACTGACCATAAATCATTGAAGTACTTATTCTCTCAGAAAGATTTAAACTTAAGACAGCAAAGGTGGATGGAGTTCTTAGCATCTTATGATTTCGAGATAGCGTATACCCCTGGCAAGGGTAACGTGGTGGCGGACGCCTTGAGTAGGAAGAGGTTGTCCTTGAGTCCATTGTTCGTGGAACGACGAAGCTTGGAGTTTATCTCGATGTTTGATTTCAGACCTTCCATTGATTATGTACCCGGTTTGCTAGCTTCCTTGGAAGTTAGGCCTACTCTTTTGGGGCGGATTGGGGAAGCCCAGAGGGACGACCCACAGTTGGTTGAGTTGATAGAGAAGCTCATAAGGGGGGAGTCGTCCAGCCATTTGAGTAGATACACCCTAGACGATAGAGGGTGCTTGCGCAGAGACGGTAGACTTTGTGTACCGCTAGATGAAGGGTTGAGGAAGGCTATTCTTGATGATGCACACCGTTCTAGGATGACCATTCATCCCGGTGGGGACAAGATGTACCAAGACATGAAGAGGGTTTTCTTCTGGGCCGGTATGAAGAAAGATGTGGCCGAGTATGTCGCTCGATGCTTGGTGTGCCAGCAAGTGAAGGCGGAGCAAAAGAAACCAGGTGGGTTGCTTCACCCATTGGAAGTTCCGCAATGGAAGTGGGATAGCGTCTCGATGGATTTTATTGACGGGTTACCCAGATCAAGAAAGGGTAATACGGGAATTTGGGTGGTGGTAGACAGACTTACTAAGAGCGCCCATTTCATACCTGTGAAGAGCAAGAGGACTGCTCCATGGCTAGCTTCAGTATATCTTCGAGAGATAGTTCGATTACATGGGGTACCCTCTAGCATAGTAAGTGATCGAGATCCTATCTTCACTAGCGAGTTCTGGAGAAGTTTGCAAGAAGCAGTGGGGACTCAATTGTGTCTGAGCACCGCATATCATCCTCAGACAGACGGCCAGACTGAGAGGGTGAATCGTGTTCTAGAAGACCTTTTGAGGCTTTGTATCTTAGATTTTGGAGGTACATGGGAAGAGCATCTTCCACTGGTGGAGTTCGCATATAATAACAACTTTCAGTCCAGTATTGGTATGGCTCCTTTCGAAGCTCTCTATGGAAGGCCTTGTCGATCACCTACATGTTGGTGGGAATCTACGGATAAGATCTTGCTTGGGCCCGATATGGTTAGGGAGACTTCTGAGAAGATTGACTTGATTCGAAGAAGGATGAAGGCAGCTCAGGATAGGCAAAAATCTTATGCGGACAAAAGAAGGACGGATCTTGAGTTTGAGGTTGGGGATATGGTTTTTGTTAAGGTATCTCCGTTGAGAAATGTTGTTCGCTTTGGATCCGTTGGGAAGTTAGCACCGAGGTTTGTTGGGCCGTTTCCTATTAAGGAAAGGATTGGACGGATGGCTTATAGAGTGGAATTGCCCGACAGACTTAGTGGTGTTCATGATGTATTCCATGTATCACATCTGAGGAAATGCTTACATAAGACGGCAGAGGTGGTAGAGCCGAGCTTCCTTAGAGATGTAGAGGTAGAGCGTGATGCGACTATTCGACGAGCTCCTACTCGCATCCTTGGGTCAGAGACTAGGAAGTTGAGAAACAGAGAGGTTCAACTAGTCAAGGTGCAATGGGGAGAAGATGAGAACAACGCAACTTGGGAGACGGAAGCGAAGATGCGTTCATTGTACCCATTTCTTTTTGAGGGTATGTCTTTACTTTCCCCTTTATCGCTTGTCTAGTACTTATCTTATCTTTGGTATGTCCTCTCGTTAGTACCTTTGACCTTTAGATAGGGTAAACCTATGGTTGAAACATGTGTTTGAGACATGTTATGGTTGATGGATGCAAGTGGATGCAAGTGTTTGCTAGTGGTTGCTCGTGGATGCATATACACACACTCTAGGCACTAGATCGGCTCAGTCACTTCATATTGCATATTGCATAAAATTGTGTGTAGGAAAATATATTTATGGATGTATAATGGTTGTGTTATCACATGGATGATGCATTTTGGTGAATGATTGTGCACTCATGTAGATATTGTATGTGTCGATAGGGTTCTCTCGCATACATAATGGATGCATGGCACTATCATGGTTTGCATATGTTCATACATTAGATAGGGGACATATACACACACTTTTTGCATATGCTCATACATCATTAGAAACTGTTTAAGGACAATGGATGCCCGTGGTTGATGGTTTGAGTAGATGGTTGTTTGGATGGTAGGATATGCATTCTCCTTAGCTTAGAGATTTCGGGGACGAAATCCTTTAAGGAGGGGAGAATGTAACACCCCGAATTTTAGTTAATACTAAAATTCACTAATTACAGGATAAATAATCTCAGACGTGGGAATTGGGGGAAACGGGCTGCGTCATTACGTTCGTCTCGGAAAAATACGCGAAATAGAGTCCGAGTTTTCGAAAATCGGAGTCCGTATGGCCCAGTTATGGCCCAATGAAGTTTGCAGAAAATTCAAAACTAAAACAGATTTAAATTTAAATATTCAAATTTGGTATGGGCCAGGCGGGGTCAGGCGGGAAGCTTCCCGCCCAACCCATGTCGACAGGGCTGTCGACAGGCCTGTCGACAGGGGTGTCGACATGCCTGTCGACTTGCCTGTCGACAGTGTCCAGGCGCCCAGTGAACCTGGGTGCACCAGGTTGCACCAGGTTGGGTTTCAGGCTGGCTAGGAGGGCTGGTTCTAGAGATTTCCTAAATCTAAGGGTCCTAACCTAATCTAGGGTTAATCTAAGGGCCTAAAACACTCACCTAATCCTATAAATAAGACCCCAACCCTACCCTAATTCATTCATAATTAAGTCTTGTAACTAAACTATGGCAAAATGGAATTTGAGCATGGCCTCCACTAGTTCATGAAGGAGTTGCAAGCAAATCCCTCTCAAATCATTCTCTAATCCATTCTAAGTGTCTTAATCTTCTTCATTAGCTTGCTAATTGTGTTTTGGTGAGCTTCTATCCCCTTAATAATCAATTGTTAAATTGATTAAGATAAGATATGATGATGTATGGTTATGTTTGTGGATCAATGTGTTTATGCAAGCTTAATATTGTATATGTTATGTGTTTTGCAAGTTATATGCTCTATGTCATGCAAGTTTAGTGTATGTGGTCATGACATTTTTATGCAAGTTAATGATATATCTTTATGCAAGTTTGGTGCTATGTTTCATGATGATTATGATGCAAAACACTAAGTTGGACATTGATCTATTATGTAACATGTTATGCATGCTTATGAAGTTATGTGAATGAATATGCAAGTTATGTGTATGCTCAAATGCAAGATTAACATGTTATGCATGCTTATGAAGTTATGTGAATGAATATGCAAGTTATGTGTATGCTTAAATGCAAGATTAACATGTTATGCATGCTTATGAAGTTATGTGAATAATTATGCAAGTTATGTGTATGCTCAAATGCAAGATTAACATGTTATGCATGCTTATGAAGTTATGTGAATGAATATGCAAGTTATGTGTATGCTTAAATGCAAGATTAACATGTTATGCATGCTTATGAAGTTATGTGAATAATTATGCAAGTTGTGTGTATGCTTAAATGCAAGTTGGGTTAATATATGCTCATATATGCAAGTTGACATCCTCTTAACCCTTGACAAAGTATATGCTAATATTTGGTTTAACCCATGATATTTGTGATGGATCTTCCCTTTATGAGAACGATTTACGTGGGGAACGATGGGGTTAATAAATATGTTAAGTATGGTTGGGTATGATTAAACATACCGTAAAAAAATAAATTAACATAAGAGGGAATTTACCTATTGAGTTAGGTCTACCCCATGGGAATTTACCTATTGAGTTATGTCTACCCATGTTATGAAAAACTTGATATTAATTAGGGATAATTAATATGGGGTGATTAATTAGGTGTAATTAATCGACTAAGACACGAGGTTGGACTCAGTTGTAGCGTAAAACTGCCCGGACCCAACCGGCTTAACCAGTTGCTACAAATGTTAGCCCAATGTGAGAGGTCTTAGGCACAAACTAAATACGTGATTAATATAAAGACACGAGGTTAGACTTGGTTATGACATAAGGCTGCCCGGACCCAACCGGCTTAACCAGCGGTCATAAAAGATAGTCTAATGTGAGAGTTCTTTATGAGAATCATGGTCTTAATTAATTAAGAAACACTTAACCAGATAAGCATGTAGTAGAGCATGAGGGGTTAAGTGGGTGCCTTGGGTGGCATGTGGAAATCTAGTGGGTTGCCTTGGGTGGCAATAGAAAATACGATTAGAATACTTAACCAAGTGGAAACATGTAATTAAACATGATTAAAGGGTTAAGTGGGATACACTAGATAAGTAACAAGCTTAGGTGGGAAGCTTGTGGGGGCCCATTTCAACCAATATCCCAAACGTATCTTTGTGGGCTCGACTCTAGTCGGGTGACGGGACACGCATATTGGGCTTGACTATAAGAGGCCAAAACGGGTTAGCGGTGGCAACGCGAGTCCAACGGGTTTCATATGCGTGTGTGGACCCGGGCTGGTAGATAAGCCGTTGTTGCATCGTGTAGGTATAAGCCGTGCACCGTGGATAATATTGGGTTGCCACTTTAGGGGGAGTGATACACCCCACTGTGGGTCCAGCACGGGTATCTACGTTAGGGAGCCGATCGCTTGGGGTAGTGGGGTACACCTAGTGGAGGTAGGGGCAGACGGCACCTATGTGGTCAGCTAGGAGTACATGAAACTACTAGCTATATCTTTCTTTAAGTCCTTGGGTGGGATCAACCTTTAAGTAGGAATGACTGGTGTGGTGCAGTTAGTAATTATCCTTGGGTGGGTAGATGCGTCCTGACGGTTATCTTAGTTTATTCTAAGTCTACCAAGCTGCTTAGTGTAGCCATTCATCCCCAGATATTACCGTAGGTCAAGTTTATGTCTTTTCTGGTTACTTTAATGATTGTATTGTTAAAGTTATAGGACTCACTCAGACTTATGTCTGACCCCGTTGTTTTTATCTTTTTCCCAACCCTCAGGTCCTACGGTGGATCCTAGCGGTAGTAGAGCTTGATCGGATTTCTGTTTCCAGTCTTGAGGAGCTTGGGTAGATGTAAAGCTCCAGTTATCCAGTTATCTTTTCTTTTCTTATGGCTATTGTATATGAGAGTGGGATTATGTACTTCTTTATTTTGACAGATGTTGTACTTGACTTTTATCATGGTTTTATGATGTAACCAGACATGTTTATTTCCGCTGTTATGAGATGATGTTTTAGAATTTCAAGTACTATTTATATCTGTCTTGTTGTAATTTTTCTGTTCTATATTCACTAAAATGCTCCACCGATGCTATGGCATTCCCTTAGTGAGTGACCCTAGCGGGCGTGGGGTGTTACAATGTCTGACCCAGAGTTTTATGTCTCCTCTTATTACTCTGGGTGCTCACACGAGCAGACTAGAGACAGGTTTGCTGGTGATGCGCGGGTAGCTGATTCGGAGGCGGGCAGGAGGCTTCCACGTATGATATATTTATTTATTTATATATATATGTATATATATATATATCCTCCCTGTGTCATTGGTGGTCGCTACTTGGGCATTAGTAGTGCACCTCTTTTATCTTGTTTTGCTTGGAGACAGTTTGAAAGTTGTAATAATGTTTAACTTTGGATCATAAGCTGTACATACATTTTCCGCTGCTATGTTAGTTGTTTCAGCTTATGCACTGTCTCACCTGTTTTATGTCAAGTATGTTATTATTATATTTTATCCTATGCGCTGTGAGACATTCTACAGGTTCTTTGTATGTTGATTCTTCTCTTCTTTCCTTTCTTTGGCGACCGTCCCGTGCTAACTGGACATGTGTACAGCGCACCTTTGGAGTAAATGTCGGTTGGTACGGGGCGGGCCGTCACATATACACACACTTCTTGCATATGTTCATATAGCATTAGAAATCTTGTGAGGACAATGGATACATGTGATTGATGGTTGAGTAGATGGATGATTGGATGTTAGGATATGCATTCACCTTAACTTGGAGATTTCGAGGGCGAAACCCTTAAGGAGGGGAGAATGTAACACCCCGTAATTTTAAATATTAAAGTTAACAAATTAAATAATGCTTAATTTCAAATGTGGGAATTAAGGGAAACGGGTTGCTCCATTGCGTTCGTATCGGAATTCTGCTTGAGATAAAGTTTGAGTTTGTTTGAATTGGACTTCGTATGAAGATGTTATGGCCTTCCAAAGTTTCATAAATTTATTAAACTAAAAACAGCTCAGGTTCAGGAATTCAAAATTTGAATTCAACACAGGGACCAGGTCGACCAGTGGGTTGACCCTAGTGTCGACCTCCCCTATACTGGTTGACCTTAGTGTCAACCTTGGGGTCGACCTGCCCCCTCCCCTCCCCGGCAGATCTGAAAGATGACGACTTTTTGGCTCATTGCTGAGTCATTAGGGCTGAGGTGTCATTCTATCTTGACTGGATGGTCTTGATTGATTCTAGGTTAATCTAACCGCTCTTAATCAATTAATCTTCTATAAAAAAGACCCTTAAACTCTCAACCCTAATCACAAAAATTCATAACAAGAGCTGCCATGCCATCAATGGAGAACCTAGAGTAGCCGCCATACACTTTCAACCCTAAAGCAAGATAGAGGCTTGAATCAAAATCTAATCAAATCTAAATAACAACTAAGTCTGCATCAAAGGCGAGAAATTCTGTTTCAGAATACTGATCCCAGAAAGACAAGACTATTCTTTTTAATTGTGAGTATGATAACTTTCATAAAATAATTCATTAATTTAATTATGATAAGTTATAATCGGGATTATGAGAATATGATTTTGAATCATGTGATGTAAATTATATGTAAATTTATGGTGTTGGATCATATGTTAGTTCTTATGTGAATTTTATGCAAGTTGAATCATATATCTTATGCAAGTTGAATCATATGTCCTATGTAAGTTTGTGATGATTGGATCATATATACATGTTTGAATCTTATGCAAGTTTGGGTTGTTAAAATATATGTGAAACATGTATATGCATATGCTAGTTTATGTGACATTAATCTACATGTTTAGATCTATATGCAAGATTACACCTTTATGTTTAGATCTATATGCAAGATTACACCTTTATGTTTAGATCCATATGCAAGTTCACGCCTTTATGTTTGGATCCATATGCAAGTTCACACCTCTATGTTTGGATCTAGAGCAGTACATAAGTTATGCAAGTTTATGCCCATTACCTATGCTAGTTTCCTATCATATGCTAGTTTGAATGAAATTCATATACAAGTTTATGTCATGATCCTTAGATCTAATTTATGTGTTATATGATGTTGTTTTTCTTTTTATAAGTTAGACTATTTGCAAGTCTAACATATGTCATATGAAAACGTACGAATAGCGTGGGGATGATGGGATAATATTGAATATACGTAAATTGTGAATTGGCATAAAATTGCCTTAAAAAGTCATATAATTAATTTGAGACAATAATTGGCATAATTGGTATTTATGGAGATAATTTTGAGAGACAATTATGGACCTAAATAAATTTGGAATTTATTGACAAATTTGAATAGGGATATTAATTCAATTTGGGGTTAAATAAAGATGTGTAATAATTAACCGCCTAAGACACGAGGTTAGACTCTTTTGTGGTGTAAGACTGCCTGGACCCACTCGGCAAATCCAGCAGCCACAAATGCCAGTCTAATGTGAGTGGTCAAAGGCACGAATTAAATGCATAACAATTGTAAAGACACGAGGTTAGGCTCGTTTGCGGTATAAGACTTCCCGGACCCGCCCGACAAATCCAGCAACCGCAAATGTCAGTCTAATGTGGGAGGTCTTTACAAGGTTACGGTTCTAATGAATTAAGTAACACTTAACCAGATAAACATGTGTTGGGACAAGGGGGGTTAAGTAAGTGCCTTGGGTGGCATGTGAAATACGATTAGATGCACTTAACCAAGATTGAAACGTGTAAGAAGACATGAATAAGAATGGGGTTAAGTGGGGAAACCTTAGTAGGGACCAAGCATAGGTGGCTGGCTTATGTCAAGCATGGGGTCCCTTTTCAAACCAGTAACCCATTAAGTATCTTTGTGAGCTCGACCCATGTCGAGGAAGGGACACACGTACTGGATTTGATTGTAAGAGGTCAAAACGAGTTAGCGGTGGCAATGTAAGTCCAATGGGTCATGTGCGTGCATGGGCCCGGGCTGGTAGATAAGACGTTGTTGCATCGTGTAGATATAACCCGTGCATCTTTGGTGGTATCGGGTTACCACTTTGGGGAGTGATACACCCCACTGTGGGACCAGCACGGGTATCTACGAGTTAGGAAGCCGATCGAATGGGGGTAGTAGGTACAACTAGTGGAGATAGGGGCAGACGGCACCTATGAAGGCAGTTAGGGGTACACGAAACTACCATTATCATTATTAAGTTCTGTAGGCAGGATCAACTTTTAGGGTGACTAGTGGTGGTGCAGTATAGTAATTATCCTATAATGATTAGGAACGAGATTAACGCCAGAATATTCCTCTTATTTGCTTTGTCACTCCGCTTGTTTCATGGTCATATCTTATCTTACCGGTTTATGCCTTATCCTAGTTACTTTAATAATTATATTGTTGAAGTTATTATACTCGCCAGACTTTATGTCTGACCCCTTGTTTTCGCCTCTTTTCTTCCTTTTCTCCCCCAGGTTCTCAGGGTGGGACTAGACTAGTGGAGCTTGATCTTAGATCTCTTTCTCTCTCTTTTGGAAGTGCTTGGATTGCTGAAAGTAACGTTCAGCCCATCTCTTTTATGGCTACTTGTGTTGGGTTTTATGCTTTTCATTTTATGTACTCTGAAACAATTTATCAAGATGGATATTAAGTGTACTTGGTTTATGAAGTTGTTGTAATCAAACTATTTCTCCGCTACAGTAAAAGTTTTTTTTTCAAGTACCATTATTTAAATCTGTCTTGTTATATTATGTTCTATACACTAAATACGCTCCATGGAAGTTAATGCATTCCCTTTGTGGGTGACATTAATGGAAGTGGGGTGTTACATTTCCACTCCGTTATTCTTTATTGGATGGTTTGGATTCCGTTTGCTTCCGGTCTGTTCATCACAATCTGTTTCACGCGGTTTATATTAAAAAAATCACATTTTTAATAAAAATTATTTCCTAGCTTGATTATCTTATTAATAATATATATACAATAAAAATCATATTTTTGTCTTTCTACAAATTATTTCATACGTACGATAAAAATCATAATTTAACCTAACTAAAAATAATTTCATATATACGATAAAAATCATATTTTTATATAACTAAAAAACATATTTTTATGTAACTAAAAATCATATTTTTATATAACTAAAAATCATATTTTTATATAAGAATAAAAATCATAAAATCTTACATATTTTTCTAGGGTTTCGATCGCCAGAGGGAGACAGACACATATCGACGAAGAAGCAACTCAAAGCACTCGAGCTTCTATTTGGAGGACGGCTAGCTTGGTTCTATGAGCCTGAACTGAGGTGCACTCAGGTGAATAAGGAGAGGAAGTGGGCTGCTCACGGTGAAATTAAGAAAGGGGGGTCTGCGATTGGTGGGGGTTCTCGTTTCTTCAATCGGCGGCGGAGATGGAAGGCTGGGGCGGGGCAGTGGCGCGGCGGTGGCATTGGCAAGGCAGAGGGCGGTGGTGATGATAGGGCGACGGGGTTTTGGAGAAAAGGGAGGTGCGAGATTTCTTTTTTAATAATTTGTCTATGGGTTCTTATTTTAGGGTTTGCCAAATAAAGGGGGGTTATATATACTATATTATTATTATTATTTATTTAATTCACTTTAATTTTCTCCAAAAAGTCACTTTTTCATTTGAACTCCAAATCGAGCCTAGTTAAATACTGCCATTCCGAACACAATGGGGTATGTCCCGTAAACCAATCGACTGTTACGATCAGTTTTCATCAAAATTAACATATAAATTAATATAGCATTCAAAATTGAATTCAACGTACATTTTAATTTACCGGGGACATATACTGACCCCAAAAAATTCCAGAAAAGTACACCTAGCTATTTTGATGATACGTCCCTAACAAAACTAATTTTGTCGAATTTGGGGACCGTTTGAAAAATGATCATTTTCCAGTCGATTAAATTCAAACTAAAGTTACCAAACGCGTTTTCTTTTGCCACGCTCAAATATTAATTCCAAAAATTATGAAAATTGTTATCTCGCAATAATTTGGCATTCCGGATCCAACAAAAGTGGTTTCATCAAAAACGGAGGTTGTTTGCAAAATGGCTATTTTTAAGGGCTATATATTATATAAAATATATACAAATTCCATAACTACTATTTTAAATTTTAAACTGGACATAAATTTTAATTTATATTATCAAATCTCGATTTTTCACATTCGTTAGAAAGATATTATTAAACAGATTCAAATATTTCTGGTTTTACTGAAGTCTGGTTTATTTTGAATCCTGTACATTCAATTGAAATTTAAAATCGAATTTTTAAACTACCATGCCATTTCAGGCTCGTTTTATAATTAAAATAAATTTATACGTTCTAACTTTGATTTAAATAAATTTTAAGTTGTTATTATTTAAAATAAACCATTTTAAATATTCAAATTCCAATAACTAAAATAAAAAATTTAAATTGGTTCTAAAAATCCAGGTTGTTACAATCTCCCCACTTAAAATCTTTTCGTCGTCGAAAAGGAACCGAGCTGAAAGTTGTTTAACTAACGAACTCCACTTTTATTCTCGCTTTCATTCTTCAACTTTTCAGTTTTTAAGAATTTTCTAATTTCTCAAAAATTTGGCTAATAACCTAAATTTTCGAAATTTTTTGCCATAACCTCCTTTGTACGGGGAACCTTTAAAACCGCGACTTGCCTCACAAGTCCATCATCAATCCAAAAGAAAAAGAAAAATCCAATCGGCTCATAAAATCATCAAAATCCAATAAATTAGTAAACATGTACCTGTTTGTCGGGCAAACAATTTTATTCCTCTTTTTAGCTTCCTTGCTATGACCTGTTCACACATATATATGCACATGTATGCAATTCCAACCAATTTTCAATTCAGTTCAATATTTTGATTCAACTTGGCAAAATTGAACTTTCACTTACATATTGGTTTCAATATTTTAATTAGCCAAACTAATTATCATACAACACAACCAGCAATCATTTTGTGAATTAAATTTCCAAAACATATAACTTTTGTATATATATTCAAAAAATCATATTTTTAGTGTCAAATCACAAATATTAACCCTATCTAGTTTTGGTTCTCACACCAGTCAATTGGAAACATATAGATATGCCACCTTCAAACTCGAAAATAGACTCTGATGATGAGGCCTCATCACTAGAATCATCTCTGGGCGACTAGAGAGTGATTCTATATCCATCTAGAATATTCGAGACTTCGTACACACGCCAGCTATGCATATATGCAAAATTTTCATATACCCGATATTCCAAACACAAAATAAAATAAATATTCAAATACGTATAATAAGATTTAAATTTTCAAAACAAAATTGTTTTTCATTTTTATTTTTAAAAATAACACTCCTTGAAACTCATTCTAGGATACTATTGATCCCATCTCTAACGAGTCATTCTCATTGGATATTACTAATCCAATCTCTGATGAATTCTTTTGTTCGTTTCTAATGACCCTTATTCTCGAGCTCTATAAACCAAAACTCTGATACCAAGATGAAATGACCCAAATCCGCCCTTACAGGAAATCCCGGATTGAGTTGAGAACACGATAATCAGAACACGAACAGAAGAACATTTCATTGTTGTTACAATAATTTACATCAAAGTACAAGAAATACACGGATACAGAGCTTTTTGAATATAGCTCTATCTGTAAATTCAGGATCCTGGGAAAAGAAATATCTGTGAAAACCAGAACTACTAGCTACCATATGTAAAATATGGGCACCTAGAGTTTAGGTTAAAACAATAAATTCCAGGTCAGTCATGGGACTGGTGTGAGAACTAAAACAGTTATTTAAAACTTTACTTTAGAAATAAAGTAAATCAAGGGACCACGCCGTATAACGCGGAACGGGTTTCCTCCCAAGAATACAGTGCATAAAACAAACAGCGCAATGCTTTTTGGACAAATGAAGCTATTATAAGATTCAGGTCCCATCACACGATGCAACGCAAGCCAAAGGATAGAGTTTTACCTTATAAAAGCCAAACATGCTTGGTACGTTTGAAACAAATCATTTTGATATTACTATAAGTGTATAGTGTCAAAATCAACTTCAAATATAAATGTATCAATCGTAGACGGCATAATATCTCATACTACTATGTCGCCATGTAGGTTTACAATCAAAACCACACAATGTCATTTTGGAAGTTGGATTTCCATCATGAATCAAGGCAAGGGATCGTCCTTACCGAATTCGAGACAATCTAGCCTACCATGACTCAGGATCATTTGCAACTACACCTTGGATCTTCAGGGTCAGTCCTCTCTTACATTTGAGGATTAATAATTCCTGAACAATACGTTTCCCTACCCTATGGGGTGCAAGTCTGGTCAGTATGTCAACCACATCCATCCGTTGGCCCCGTAGTGACCGATATATCCGAGGTATCTCGCTTTCCATCATCAACATGAGTAAAAATATCTGGGCTCCATACCATGACACCACTCCTAGCTAGAAAGAAATGCATGTCTTGGCTCCATACCACTCCTAGCTAGAAAGAAACGCTACATTGTCTCAAATTCGGTTAGGACGATCCAAGGATAAACCCGGTCTTTCCGAATAAACCATGTATTTTGTAATCAATAATCAAGTGCTATAAAAACTCATCATACGCCTCATTCCAATTCTAAATATTCCTTTATTCAAATATTCATATCCTTTGGGAAAAGTTCCCATTAATTTTATCAAATATAAATTCTTTTAGATTTATACTTTAATCTTCCTTTGGATATCAATTCTAAACCAAATTAAGGTTTATAAACTAATTGGGATTATCGAGCCTTACCGAAGTAATCATTTGTTTAATTTCCCAATCCCAACCCATTCATCCCATGAGGCAAAACTGGTAATACACCATATCTAACCCCCATGGTGTTATCGGTAAATTTAATTACCATTTCACATTCAATCTAATTAAAGATTTAACTATTGCCTAGAGTAAAAACTGGTGTTACTCCATTCTTGATCATTTCCAAATTTTGATAATTTAAATTATCATATTCACATTTTAATCTAATTAAAGATTTATTAAAACTCTATTTCAGTTTTAATCTTTCGACAATCATTGCTAATGATTGTTTAACTTTGGGAAATCAAACATGCCGCATCGACAATCTACACTGTACCATTGATTTCTGTCGATATATAACCTCTAAGCTCGTACGTCTTAGAGAAGGGTGTTAAGTAAGAGAATAAATTATCCGCCACCAAACAGATATATATTTAGCAGAGATCAACAATACAGTTCGAAATACAATGTTAGACATGTAATACTGTCTTTAACTGGGTTAAAGAATAATGTCATTTATAACACGGTTCACAATAAACCCAAAATCATATTCCATTAATGATGGAATCTTCACGGAATACAAATCAATATATAATCCATATCAATTTTCGTATCCGACTAATAATATAAATGGAATAACGGCAAAGCCTTTTAAATTCCATATATATTAACAGTCTTCCTCCACAGAAGCTCACTTCGATTATCACTAACTCGAATTCCATTCCAATTTATTTTATTAAATTGGAAAATTTTACTTTGAAAAATTCCCATTAAATCTTAATAAAGGATTTACATATTCCAAATCACATTTCACTGTTAATCGGGTTAAAGAACAAGTGTCCTTAAAAACACAGTTCGCAATAAACCTAACATCTCATTCCATTTTACTCCAGTTACTAAACATAATTGGAAACTCTAATTATCTTAATTAAAAGATTTATTCTTTTCACACAGGGTATAAGAATAGTGTTATTGAAGACACCATTCGCGACAAATCCAAAATCCAATTCTTTTATTCAATTCCAATTTAATATTAATTAATTGAAAAACTTCACCAAATTTTAATTAAAAGATATATTCTTTTCTCAACTGGGTTTAAGAACAATGTTATTTAAGACAGTGTTCATGACAAACCCAAAATCCAATTTAATACAAGGCTCTGAATAGAAATTATATCGGCTTATATTCAATATCAAATTTTGAAACTAACAGATATGGTATTGGGAACGCCGATATCTGTATCTTCGGAATTCCCATAACAATATCTGTATAACCACGGAATTCAATATCGAAATATTTCGAAGATTATTTCCATTCCAATATATTTATTGGAAAATTCTGGTTATTTTTGAAACCATTTCAAGTCCAATTTATTTATTTAAAAATATTAGATTATTATACAAGTTAATAACTAGTTCATTTTGAGAAAAATATATTTTTATCTTTACAAACATGGAATTTTTCATCCAAATTCTTTCCAATTCATTTATTATGATTTTACACAAATTATTAATATTTTTAATAATTTTATTAAGGCCCGTACAGTCGGTTTCCAATAACAACCACCGAATTGCATTCATAGTAGCCTTTTCCAAATTTGATTTGGACATAAATCCAAATCCAACCATTAGATTTCAAATCTCTTATATTCATTGGAAAGCTCTTTTCGATACGAACCCAATGGTTCCGGTATAAGAGAATCTGACGGTCGGATCTCCATTAATGTCAATTCGAAGTCAATGGTTGATATCCACGAATGGTCGCGGCGTGGAGCGTTCTATTCAGGCCATTATAATATATATATATTATAATATATATTTCGTTAGAAACATATTTTATAAATTCGTTTTTAAAACGATTCCCACTTTCACTTCAATTTTAAATCAAAATTGAATACTCCTTATCATTATAATATTTAAATGATAATATTTTCTAAAAATCAAATTTAGAAATAATTTCTTCTTCGATATTCATTCTAAAAATGAATAAAATAGATATAAATATTGTTCGCATTCAAATGGCGCAAATCTAAACAACACGGCTTCATATATTTCAATATTTTCGTGTCCATGCAATATCGGACATCAAATTCGCATTTTAATCCTTTATTGAATATTATTTTAAAATATTCATTATTTTAAAGTATTTACTTATTTTAAAATATTCGTTCCTTTTGAATTGGAATCAGACCCATTCAATTATCATATAATGTTATTTATATGGATTTCGTACACACATGTACACAACAAAATGATATACAATCAACCACCACCCATAGTGCATTACACAACTGCATAAGCGTTAAATATAAATAATTAACGCTTGCAGCAGTCTCTCAACCTATAAATTGGCATACAACTAAACAATTGGGATTAGTGTACGTCAAATATAATTCCAATACCCGTGTGGGGTTTCAACCATCAAATAATTATTTTTATTTGTGCACTTGGGCGATGTGTAAAAATTATCATCCCAATCGATATCACAAAAGTAGGCGAGCATAAATAAGTCGTCCGACTTGTAAATAGATGTGTAAACTTATTTTAACTATCCAATAAATATATAGAATTTTATAACTTTGCTTATAAAATTCTATACAACTCCTAAATAATTTTATTCATCGCAGTTATAAACTAAAAATAATATTTTTAGCAAACTAGTATTTATTCCATAACATAGCCATTTTATATATCTCATATATATGTTAAAAATAATATTTTTAACTAGCTATTAATTTTTCTAACACATTTTAAAAAAAATGGCAACATAACGGCGCGATATTAAAATCGGAATAAGGTCTAGCCTTATCCCTCGCCTAATACTGGCTCGTGCCATACACAAACCAATTCCAATCAATTCACAATCAATCCACAACCAATTTTACAATCAACATCCAAATTTCCACAATACAATCCAAATCAAACAACATGGTTTGTACAATAAACAGTGTCGGGGTTTTAAGCCCAGTATGTAACCTAAAATATATTTAGCTGTAAAATAAATTGAGTGAGAAGGAGTTCTCACCTTTGGTTTCCACTCAGTCATACTTTATTGGGCGGTTTGGATTCCGTTTGCATCCTGTCGATTCCATCGCAATCTGTTTCACGCGGTTTATATTAAAAAAATCACATTTTTATCAAACTAAAAAATATTTCCTAGCTTGGTTATTTTATTAATAACATACAAACGATAAAAATCATATCTTTATCTATCTAAAAATTATTTCATACATAAAGATAAAAATCATATTTTTATCTAACTAAAAATAATTTCATATATACGATAAAAATCGTATTTTTATATAACTAAAAATATTTTTATATAACCAAAAATCATATTTTTATATAACTAAAAATCATATTTTCATAAAATTAAAAATCATATTTTTATGTAAGAACAGAAATCAGAAAAACTTACATATTTTTCTATGGTTTCGATCACCAGTGGGAGACAGACATCAATCGACGAAGAAGCAACTCAAAGCACTCGAGCTTCTGGTCGGAGGAGAGGGAGGGGGGCTGCTCGCGGTGAACTGGGGAGAGGGGGAGGGGTATGCGATGGAGGGCGCTTGTTTCTTCGATCGGAGGCGGAGATGGGAGGCTGGGGCGGGGCAGCAGCGCGGCGGTGGCATGGGCCAGGCGACGGGAGGCGCTGATGGAAGGGCGACAGAGGTTTGGAGAAAAGGGAGGCGTCGGTTTTCTTTTTTAATTTGAAAATCTGATTTTAGGGTTTTCCAAAAAAAGGGGGTTATATATACTAAATTATTATTTATTTAATTCGCTTTTATTTTCTCCAAAATGTCACTTTTTCATTTGAACTCCAAATAGAGCCCAACAACTGTCGCCCCTAGCTAAGTACCCCATTCCGAACACAATGGTGTATGTCGCGTAAGTCAATTCGACTGTTACAATCAGTTTTCATCAAAATCAAAAAATAAATTAATATAACATTCAAAATTGAATTAAACATACATTTTAATTTACCGGGGCCACATACTGACCCCAAAAATTCCAGAAAAATAAATCTAGCTATGTTTTGACGATAAGGTCCTAACAAAAGTAATTTCGTCGAATTTGGACACCGTTTGAAATATGGTCATTTTCCACTCGATTAAATTCAAACTAAAATTACCAAATGCGTTTTCTTTTGCCACGCTCACATATAATTCCAAAAATTATGAAAATTGGAATCTAGCAATAATTTGACATTCCGGATCCAAAAAAAGTGGTTTCGTCGAAATGGAGGTCATTTGCAAAATGGCTATTTTAAGGGCTATATATTATATAAAATATATATACATAGCGACCATTTTAAATTTTAAACTGGACATAACTTTCAATTTAAATAATCAAATCTGGATTTTTACATTTAGAAAGATATAATTAAACAGATTCAAATATTTTTGGTTTTGCTGAAATCTGGTTTATTTTGAATCATGTTCATTCAATTGAAATTTAAAATCGTATTTTCAAACTACCACGCCATTTCAGGCTCATTTTATAATTAAAATTAATTTATATGTTCTAACTTCGATTTAAATAAATTTTAAGTTGTTATTATTTAAAATAAACCATTTTAAATATTCAAAATCAATTGAAATAGCTAAAATAAAAAATTTAAATTGGTTCTGAAAATCCGGGTTGTTACATACTCCCATCTAAATCTGTGGTGGCAAGTAATTTCTTTCCTTTTTTCTTACTTTATTCACTGTGGCTTACTTGCAACCACGTTCTCAAAAATAGGTCATTTAGGGAAATACATCACTTTTCCTTCGCATCGCACTAACTCAGTCCATTACATCCCTTCCTTTCTTATTTTCTGAGTTTGATATTTAATTACCATCATTGCCATTTATTCACATCTTGTTATATACATATATTTATATATATGCACTAGACCTCTCACATTAAGCCTACACTTGTGGACGCTAGATTCGTCGAGTGGATCCGGGCAAACTTCTACCACAAGTTGACTTAACCTCGTGTTTTAGTACCATTGCATGTTTTAATTATGCATTTAGGCCCATCACATTAGATTTACCACTTGTGAATGCTGAATATGCCAGGCGGTTCTGAGCAAACTTATATCACAAGGGCAATCTAACCTCGTGTCTAAGAGCGTTACAGTGTCAAATTAATGTGAATCTAGGCATGTTTGTTCTTTAACAATTATTCCTATTTCATGAAAATTTTAGGCATAATCTCCTTTACATATGTTTACTGTAATCCAATTTACATGTCATCAAATTATGCGTATATTTTGTTGCATGTCCCCTTTTTTATGTGTTTAATCTATTTTGACATGTAAATATTTAATCGGGTAATTGTTCAAATCCAACAAGTTAAACATGTTAATTACTCGATAATATACCACAGGTGAATCATGTGATTATAACAACAGCAGTCATTACCCATTTTCTAACAAGTTTGTTTTGAACATGTAATCATTCCAACACTTTAACTGATTCAACATATGAATTATTCATATTAACATCTCAACTTATTATCACAGTTATCCTTAATTATTCTGGAAAATTCGATTATACAAAATGGGGAATGGTAAATGATAACATATTATTATATAAAATGGTATAGCTTAAATCCACTCACCTTGTACGCTTTCCCAATTCTGGATCTGATCCGGTTTTAGCATCCATGGTTTTTCCCTTAATCGGATTCAAAATGCAACAACCATGGATTGATTATTTTCATTAAAATAGAAAGGAAAGAAAGAGGAAGGAATTTGAATAGATCAGATCAAGAAAATTACCTTACTTTGTTAAGAGATCTGAACACTCATTTACAAGCATATGTTCCTCTCCTCCAGATTTAAATTCAAAATTTTACCTAAACTAATAACCCAATTTTTTTTGAATAGATCAGGGGATGAAGAGGAAATGGCAGAGATTTAGTGTAGCCTCAAAAATATGAGGTTTAGGGTCAGCTCTACAGACTTATTTATAGGTGTATCAGAGAAACCAAGTCCCTTAGATTTGATTAAAAACCATCAGAATCGACCAAGTCTCCAAAAACCCTAATCTGCCAAAATCTACCGTAGGGGTTCAACCCCCTCTTAGGGGGTCGACCCAGGGGTCAACACCCCTAGGCGGGAAATCTGCTGCCTTCCCAAATTTCGAATTTTGAAACGATTTTCGAATTTCTTGACCTATTTTTGAATCTCTGAACTAATATATATATATATATATATATTCTTCCTATGCATATATAAACTTTAAACCTTAACAACTTCTTCATACGGCGTCTGATTTACGCAAACCAAGTGTTTATCTTGACCAGAATTTCGAGATGGATGCAATAGCGCTTTCTGTTTTACTTAATTCAGAATATTTAACAAAGTTATTCTTTTTTTCTTATTTTAAGTTAAAAATGCAAGGTGTTACAGGATGCGAGGTGACTATTAAGGGTTTCTAAGGGTGCATTTGTAGTGATGATGGGAGATATGTTTCATAATTTGTATCTCCTGAAGGGAAGCACTGTACTTGGAGAGTCAAGGGTTGGAGTCTACAGTTCTCATGTAAAAGAAGTCAAAGTTAGGCATACGAGAAGGGACTTTGAGTTTCTGCATAGGCGGAATATGTGTAACGAACAAGAATTTCGCTCGGTCTGAACCAGTCGCTAAACCGACCCAGACTGTTCGAAACGCCCTATCGTTGAGGACACGACAAAATAAAACGCATACAAAAGAACATTTCATTGTATATTACAACAATGCATCAGATTACAAGAATATACAGAGTACGAATAAATATTACACAGAAATATCAGGGATTTAAATTACATTTAAATACATAGCAGCGGAAAATAATACAATACACAACTAGAAGGAGATATACGGATACAAAGCTTTCCGGATATCGTTCCAGCTGTAAACCAGGATCCTGTGAATATAAATCTGCAAAACCAAAACTACTAGCTGCCCGTGTCAAAAATAGGGGCACCCAGAGTTTAGGTTAAAACAATAAACTCCAGGTCAGTCATGTGACTGGTGTGAGAACTAAAACAGTTATTAATCTTTATTTTAAATCATTAGGTAAATCAAGGGACCACGCCGTAGAACACGGAACGGGTTTCCTCCCAAGAATACTAGTGCATAAAACAAACAGTGCAATGCTAAATAAAGAAAAATGAAGCTGTTATAAGACCCAGGTCCCATCACACAATGCAACGCAGCCGAGGATAGGGTTTTCCCTTATAACAGCCAAAGAATGCTTGATACGGTTAAAACAAATCGTTTGATACTATTATAAGTGCATAGTGTATAAAACAACTTCAAATCATAAGTATCAATCATAGGCGGCATGAGCGCCCCATCCCACTATGTCGCCATACTAGGCTCTACAAATAAAACCGCAAAGTCACGTATTTGGAAATTGGATTTCCGTCTATGAACCGAGGCAAAAGATAGTCCTCAACCGATTCGAGACAATCTAGCCCATGTCTCTGGCAAGCGCGCAGGCAAGCCTTGGAGCGACAGGGCCGGTCCACCGATGTGGATTATTATGCCTGAACACTACGTCTCCCCACCCTATGGGGTGTAAGTCTGGTCCGTCAGCCGACCAGAATGCATCGGCCGAAACCGATATAACCGAGGCGCCTCGCAACAGCAACAACCACATAAGTCAAACTCGTCAGGGCGTGTAAAACCACTGACGCCACTTCTAGCTAGAAAGAAACGCATGCCCTCCCTGAGGTCCGTCTCCCGTTTTTGGTTCATACCGGGTGTGAAACACGCGAAGCAAACGTTACACAAAGCTACGCCACAAAGGCCGTGCTTTGATCATCACCACAAGACTTTGCTTTTCAACAGAAGCCTCGATCAATTGCCACTTAGGCATGCCACACAGGCAATTCACTCCATGCGTTTGATATCCATCAATATATAACCCCTGAGCTCGTATGTCTCAGAGAAGGGCGTTAAGCAAGAGAATAAATTCTCCGCCGCCAAACAGATATATATTTAATAGAAATCAATCACACAGACTAAAATCCAATGTCAGACACACAGTCCATTTACAAGTCCGTTCTGGGGCTGAACGAAACCGGAGGCACCTAGTACCTCGCATATCCATCGATCTCCAAGTACGTCTGGACGATCACTAACTGTTTCCATCTTCTTGGGTGTACAGCCCAATCAAGATCATCAGTTATCACCCAAACGACGTGAAGACTTCCGGTCTTCGACCATCGTCTTCATCTTCGACACCACGTCGAATCAGTTATTCAGAATGGGATAAACCCGGTCTTCCTGAATAACTCGCGTATATATTATAAAAGTGTTACACAAACACAACATATGCCTCATTCCAATTCAGAATATTCTTTTATTCAAAATTTCCTATACTTTGGGAAAAGTTCCCATTAATTTTATCCAAGATAAATTCTTTAAATTTATTCTTTAATCTCCTTTGAATATCAATTCAAACTAGTCGGGATTAGCGAACCACACCGAAGTAATCATTTATTTTATTTCCCAATCCCAACCTATTCATCCCATGAAGTAAAACTGGTAGTACTTCATATCTAACACCACAGTGTTATCGGTAATTCAATTACCATTTCACGTTCAAATCTAATTAAAGATTTAACTATCGCCTGGAGCAAAACTGGTGATACTCCATTCTCGATCTTTTCAATCTAATTAAAGATTCATTAAAACTCCACTTAGTTTTAATCGTTCAACTGGGTTAAAGAATCAGTGTCATTTAAAACACAGTTCACGATAAACCCAAAGTCACATTCCATTAATTATCGGGTTAAAGAACAAGTGTTATTTAAAACACTGTTCACGATAAACCCAAAAATCAATACTAATTCAATTCCAATTAAATATCGTTTAATTGGTACACTTCATTAAATCTAAATAAAAAGATTTAATCTTTTCTCAACTGGGCTCAAGAACAGTGTTAATGAAGACACCATTCACGACAAACCCAAATCACATTCGATATTCAATACAAGGCTCTGAATAGAAAATATATCGGCTTATATTCAATATCGAATTCTACGACTAACAAATGTCGTATTGGAAATAACGATATAAATATATATCTTTCAAATTTCCATAACAACATCTGTATAATCACGAATTCCAACATCGAAATATTCCGAAGACAATTTCGATTCAAATCCACTCCAATGCAATCATTGGAAATTTTGGTTATTTTTAAAACCCTTTTCAAATTCAATTTATTTACTTAAAAATAAATAGAATTATCATTCTAGTTCAAAACTAGTTCATTTCGATAAAAATCTATTTTTATCTTTTCAAATATGGAGTTTTTCATCCCAAATCTTCACAAATCATTTCTTATGATTTTACACAAATTATTACTATTTTTAATAATTTTATCAAGGCCCGTACAGTCGATTTCCACCAATGGCCATCGAACTGCACTTACAGCGACCTTTTTCAAATTTGATTTGGACATAATTCCAAATCCAACCGTTAGATTTCAAATTTCTAACATTCGCTAGAAAGCTCTTTTCGATACGAACCCAACGGTTCCGGTTTTAGGAGAATCCGACGGTCGGATCTCCCGCAATGTCCGTTTGAAATAAATGGTCGAAATTCACGAACTGCCGCGGCGCGGCGCGTTCTATTCAGGCCATTATATTATATATATAATATATATAATATACACTTCGTCGATTTCTATTTAAAACGAATTATATAAATAGTTTTAAATTCGTTTCAAAAGCAATTTCAACTTCCTTTTCAATTCAAATCAAAATTGAATTCTTCTTTATAAATTCGTTTTAAAATTCATTTCTATTCAATTCAAATTTCAATCCAATTTGAATTCATTTCAATTCGCTTTCAAGTCAATTCGAATTCGTTTTCAATTCAATTCATTTCGAAATCGTTTTCAATTCAATTCATTTCGAAATCGTTTTCAATTCAATTCATTTCGAAATCGTTTTCAATTCACTTTGAATTCGTTTTCAATTCAATTCATTTCGAAATCGTTTTCAATTCAATTCATTTCGAAATCGTTTTCAATTCAATTCATTTCGAAATCGTTTTCAATTCACTTTGAATTCGTTTTCAATTCAATTCATTTCGAAATCGTTTTCAATTCAATTCATTTCGAAATCGTTTTCAATTCACTTTGAATTCGTTTTCAATTCAATTCATTTCGAAATCGTTTTCAATTGATATAAATATCGTTCACGTCAAAATGGCGTCAATCTAATCAACACGGCTTCATATATTCCTTTTCAAATATTCCATTTCGAATATTTCTATTTCAAATATTTCTATTTTAAAACTGGAATGAGGCCCAATCAATTACCATACAAAGTTAATTATATGGATTTTCATACAACACATGTATATAATAGCATGGAAAAATAATCAACCATCAACCAAAGTGCACTATACTGTATAAGCATCAAATATAGATATCTAACGCTTAAAACAGCCTGTCAATCAACCGATCGACATATTCAATCAATCGGGATGAGTGAACTTCAAATTTCATCCCAACACCCGTGTGGGGTTTCAAACAATCAAACACAGATTTTATTTGTGCAGTTGGGCGATGTGTAAAATTTATCGTCCCAATCAATGTCCTTCAAATAGGTGTACATAAACAAACCGTCCGGTTTGTAAATGAATATTTTATTTATTCACATTCACGTTAAAAATTATATTTTTAACGATAAAACATTTTATTCCAACATATGAATTTCTATTCAGTTCATTCTTTAAATAAAATGATATTTTTATTTTTCTAACATATTTTAGAAAATTTCGGCGGCATAACGGCACGATACTAGAAACGGGACAAGGCCTAGCCTTATCCCCGGTCTAGTGAAGGCCCACGCCATTCACACTTCAATCAAATCAATTTCATCTCACCAAACAATTCAATTCAAACAAATAATTCAACTAATCTATGCAACCAAACAAACAAGTCCATGGTCTGTGGACGATTGTGTCGGGTGCTACTAAGCACCGTCTGCATCCTAGTATATATATATAACTAGAAAAGAAATTGAAAGGTGAGAAGTTCTCACCGATAGCTATCCTAACTCCACGGCACTTCTAATGCAGGAAATCTTCACTGCTCTCCTCTCTAATTAGTTTCTTCGCCCATAGCCACTACATATATAAAAATCATATTTTTACTTTGCTATTCAATATATAAAAATCGAATTTTTAGTTCGCTATTCAATATATAAAAATCGAATTTTTACTTCGTTATTCAATATATAAAAATCGAATTTTTAGTTCGCTATTCAATATATAAAAATCGAATTTTTAGTTCGCTATTCAATATATAAAAATCGAATTTTTAGTTCGTTATTCAATATATAAAAATCGAATTTTTAGTTCGTTATTTTTTTATATAAAGATCTCGCCTTTTTAACACTTCAAAAATCTAATCTCTTCTATTTTAAAAATCAAATCTTTTTATGTTTTAAAAATCAAATCTTTTTATGTTTTAAAAATCAAATCTTTTTATGTTTTAAAAATCAAATCTTTTTATGTTTTAAAAATCAAATCTTTTTATGTTTTAAAAATAAAGTAAATAGAGTATATAATCAAAAACAAAATTAACATGAAGAAAAAAAAACTTACAGTGTTCGATAAGGGGGGGAGATGCGCTCGGGTTCAGGAGGGGGATGCGTTCATCGGCGGCTCAGAGGGGTTCGGCGAGGGTGGACAGGTGGCGGTGGAAGTCGGGTGGGTGTCCGGCCAAAGGCGCGGCAACTATGGTTTTGTGCGGTGGTCGGTTTGGGGATGTGGGGCGATGTGGATTCTGGTTGGAGGAGGGAGTTCGCGCCAGGCTATCGAGGAAGGAGGTGAAGGTGAGGCAAGATCGACGGGGGAGGAGGAATCTCCGGCGGCGGTGATGGCCCCCTTGGGCGGCGACGTAGATCGACGGGCTGCTGCCCCTTTCTTTTTTTTCTTTTTTTATTCGGGTTTGACTGAAAGAAGAGAGAGAGGGGAAAGTGAGAGTTATATAATTATTTTTATAATATTTTATTTAATTTTTTTTTCTTTTTTTTTTCTTCGATCTTCTAACGAACCCCAAATCGGACCCAACGACTGTCGTCCCTAGAGTTTCACCCCCATTCCGAACACAATGGGATATGTATCGCAAGCTGATTCGGCTGTTACAATCAGTTTCCGTTAAATTTACATTTAAATCACTATATTGAATTTTAAACGTACATTTCAAATTACCGGGGTCACATACTAACTAGAAAAATTCCAGAAAAATATTTTCTAGCTTCGTATTGACGATACGGTCCTAACCAAACTAGTTTCGTCGAATTCTGAGGCCGTATGAAAAATGGCCAATTTCCAGTCGATTAAAATCAACTGAAACTGGTCAAACGCGTTTTCCTTTGCCACGCTCACATATTGATTTGAAAAATTATGAAATTTGAAACCTAGCAATAATTTGACATCACGGACCCAACAAAACTGGTTTCGTCGAAATCCGAGGTCATTTGCAAAATGTCCATTTTTAAGGGCCTGAATTCCATAGCGACTATTCAGAATTTTCTACTGGACATATCTCTTGATTCCTGCTACGAAATTTTGATTTTTCGGATTCGTTGGAAAGATATTCACTATTAGATTCCATTATTTTTGGTTTCACTAAAATCCGGATTGTTTTGCACCCGGTACATTCAATTGAAGTTTGAAATCGAATTATCGAACTACCGCGCCATTTTCAATTCTATTTATAATTATATATAAATATTTATATTCTAACGACGACGCGTATAATATATACGTTCGAATTCTATTCAAAATAAATTTCTCGTCGATATTATTTAAAATAATTCATTTTAAATATTCAAAATTCGCTAAAATTGCCAAAATAAAAATTTTAAACTGGCCCAGATTTTACGGGTTGTTACAATCTCCCCCACTTAAAACTTTTCGTCCCCGAAAAGGAACAAAGTCGAAAGTGGTTTGATTATTCAGCTCTACGCTCGATCTGACTTCCATTCTCCAACTTTTCAGTTTCTGAGAATTTTCAAAATTTCAAAAATTTGGCTAACACCCTAAATTTTTGAAAAATTTCGCCATAACCTCCCCTGCACCGGGAGCATCGGGGAATTTCAAATAGCTTCCCCGGTCCTTCAGATCTCAAAAAGAAAAAGAAAAAGCCAAGCGGCTAGCCAATGGGCTCATAAAATCATCATCACCCAAACAAAACAGGAAATTATGTAGTAAACATGTACCTATTTGTCGGGCAAACAAATTTTATTCTCTGCTCTAGCCTCCTTGCTATGACCTGTTCAATGTAAGTACAAGTATATGCAAGCAAACGCGACCAAATTTCAATATAGTCAATATTTGATTCAATCAGGCATAATGGTTCAAAATTATCAAACAAATGAACAAACAACACAAACATCAATCAATTAGTGGATTAACGTTTTAAATTCATAATTTTGATATATGTACTGAAAATCTTGTTTTTGATGCCAATTCACAACAATAAGCCCTATCTAATTTTGGTTCTCACACCAGTCTAATGGAAATATATAGATATCACACCTTCGTCACACGAATATAAATTCTGACGATGAGTACTCAACCATCAAAATCATCTTCGGGCCACTAGAGTATGATTCTATATCTATCCAATATATTAAAACTTCGAATACACGCGGATCAGATGTATACGCAAAATCTATATATACTGGATTGTCCACACCAATATAAATAAATAACCAAATACGAATAATTGATTTAAATTTTCAAAACAAAACTTGTTTTCACTTTTATTTTAAAAATTTACTCTTCACACTCGTTCTAGGATACTACTGATCCTATCTCTAACGAGTCATTCTAATTGGATATTACTAATCCAATATCTGATGAATTCTTTCGTATGGTTCTAATGTGCCCTGTTCTCTGAGCTTTGTAAACCAAAGCTCTGATACCAACTGTAACGAACAAGAATTTCGCTCGGTCCGAACCAGTCGCTAAACCGACCCAGACCGTTCGAAACGCCCTATCGTTGAGGACACGACAAAATAGAACGCATACAAAAGAACATTTCATTGTATATTACAACAATGCATCAGATTACAAGAATATACAGAGTACGAATAAATATTACACAGAAATATCAGGGATTTAAATTACATTTAAATACATAGCAGCGGAAAATAATACAATACACAACTAGAAGGAGATATACGGATACAAAGCTTTCCGGATATCGTTCCAGCTGTAAACCAGGATCCTGTGAATATAAATCTGCAAAACCAAAACTACTAGCTGCCCGTGTCAAAAATAGGGGCACCCAGAGTTTAGGTTAAAACAATAAACTCCAGGTCAGTCATGTGACTGGTGTGAGAACTAAAACAGTTATTAATCTTTATTTTAAATCATTAGGTAAATCAAGGGACCACGCCGTAAAACACGGAACGGGTTTCCTCCCAAGAATACCAGTGCATAAAACAAACAGCGAAATGCTAAATAAAGAAAAATGAAGCTGTTATAAGACCCAGGTCCCATCACACAATGCAACGCAGCCGAGGATAGGGTTTTCCCTTATAACAGCCAAAGAATGCTTGATACGGTTAAAACAAATCGTTTGATGCTATTATAAGTGCATAGTGTATAAAACAACTTCAAATCATAAGTATCAATCATAGGCGGCATGAGCGCCCCATCCCACTATGTCGCCATACTAGGCTCTACAAATAAAACCGCAAAGTCACGTATTTGGAAATTGGATTTCCGTCTATGAACCGAGGCAAAAGATAGTCCTCAACCGATTCGAGACAATCTAGCCCATGTCTCCGGCAAGCGCGCAGGCAAGCCTTGGAGCGACAGGGCCGGTCCACCGATGTGGATTATTATGCCTGAACACTACGTCTCCCCACCCTATGGGGTGTAAGTCTGGTCCGTCAGCCGACCAGAATGCATCGGCCGAAACCGATATAACCGAGGCGCCTCGCAACAGCAACAACCACATAAGTCAAACTCGTCAGGGCGTGTAAAACCACTGACGCCACTTCTAGCTAGAAAGAAACGCATGCCCTCCCTGAGGTCCGTCTCCCGTTTTTGGTTCATACCGGGTGTGAAACACGCGAAGCAAACGTTACACAAAGCTATGCCACAAAGGCCGTGCTTTGATCATCACCACAAGACTTTGCTTTTCAACAGAAGCCTCGATTAATTGCCACTTAGGCATGCCACACAGGCAATTCACTCCATGCGTTTGATATCCATCAATATATAACCCCTGAGCTCGTATGTCTCAGAGAAGGGCGTTAAGCAAGAGAATAAATTCTCCGCCGCCAAACAGATATATATTTAATAGAAATCAATCACACAGACTAAAATCCAATGTCAGACACACAGTCCATTTACAAGTCCGTTCTGGGGCTGAACGAAACCGGAGGCACCTAGTACCTCGCATATCCATCGATCTCCAAGTACGTCTGGACGATCACTAACTGTTTCCATCTTCTTGGGTGTACAGCCCAATCAAGATCATCAGTTATCACCCAAACGACGTGAAGACTTCCGGTCTTCGACCATCGTCTTCATCTTCGACACCACGTCGAATCAGTTATTCAGAATGGGATAAACCCGGTCTTCCTGAATAACTCGCGTATATATTATAAAAGTGTTACACAAACACAACATACGCCTCATTCCAATTCAGAATATTCTTTTATTCAAAATTTCCTATACTTTGGGAAAAGTTCCCATTAATTTTATCCAAGATAAATTCTTTAAATTTATTCTTTAATCTCCTTTGAATATCAATTCAAACTAGTCGGGATTAGCGAACCACACCGAAGTAATCATTTATTTTATTTCCCAATCCCAACCTATTCATCCCATGAAGTAAAACTGGTAGTACTTCATATCTAACACCACAGTGTTATCGGTAATTCAATTACCATTTCACGTTCAAATCTAATTAAAGATTTAACTATCGCCTGGAGCAAAACTGGTGATACTCCATTCTCGATCTTTTCAATCTAATTAAAGATTCATTAAAACTCCACTTAGTTTTAATCATTCAACTGGGTTAAAGAATCAGTGTCATTTAAAACACAGTTCACGATAAACCCAAAGTCACATTCCATTAATTATCGGGTTAAAGAACAAGTGTTATTTAAAACACTGTTCACGATAAACCCAAAAATCAATACCAATTCAATTCCAATTAAATATCGTTTAATTGGTACACTTCATTAAATCTAAATAAAAAGATTTAATCTTTTCTCAACTGGGCTCAAGAACAGTGTTAATGAAGACACCATTCACGACAAACCCAAATCACATTCGATATTCAATACAAGGCTCTGAATAGAAAATATATCGGCTTATATTCAATATCGAATTCTACGACTAACAAATGTCGTATTGGAAATAACGATATAAATATATATCTTTCAAATTTCCATAACAACATCTGTATAATCACGAATTCCAACATCGAAATATTCCGAAGACAATTTCGATTCAAATCCACTCCAATGCAATCATTGGAAATTTTGGTTATTTTTAAAACCCTTTTCAAATTCAATTTATTTACTTAAAAATAAATAGAATTATCATTCTAGTTCAAAACTAGTTCATTTCGATAAAAATCTATTTTTATCTTTTCAAATATGGAGTTTTTCATCCCAAATCTTCACAAATCATTTCTTATGATTTTACACAAATTATTACTATTTTTAATAATTTTATCAAGGCCCGTACAGTCGATTTCCACCAATGGCCATCGAACTGCACTTACATCGACCTTTTTCAAATTTGATTTGGACATAATTCCAAATCCAACCGTTAGATTTCAAATTTCTAACATTCGCTAGAAATCTCTTTTCGATACGAACCCAACGGTTCCGGTTTTAGGAGAATCCGACGGTCGGATCTCCCGCAATGTCCGTTTGAAATAAATGGTCGAAATTCACGAACTGCCGCGGCGCGGCGCGTTCTATTCAGGCCATTATATTATATATATAATATATATAATATACACTTCGTCGATTTCTATTTAAAACAAATTATATAAATAGTTTTAAATTCGTTTCAAAAGCAAGTTCAACTTCCTTTTCAATTCAAATCAAAATTGAATTCTTCTTTATAAATTCGTTTTAAAATTCATTTCTATTCAATTCAAATTTCAATCCAATTTGAATTCATTTCAATTCGCTTTCAATTCAATTCGAATTCGTTTTCAATTCAATTCATTTCGAAATCGTTTTCAATTCAATTCATTTCGAAATCGTTTTCAATTCAATTCATTTCGAAATCGTTTTCAATTCACTTTGAATTCGTTTTCAATTCAATTCATTTCGAAATCGTTTTCAATTCAATTCATTTCGAAATCGTTTTCAATTCAATTCATTTCGAAATCGTTTTCAATTCACTTTGAATTCGTTTTCAATTCAATTCATTTCGAAATCGTTTTCAATTCAATTCATTTCGAAATCGTTTTCAATTCACTTTGAATTCGTTTTCAATTCAATTCATTTCGAAATCGTTTTCAATTGATATAAATATCGTTCACGTCAAAATGGCGTCAATCTAATCAACACGGCTTCATATATTCCTTTTCAAATATTCCATTTCGAATATTTCTATTTCAAATATTTCTATTTTAAAACTGGAATGAGGCCCAATCAATTACCATACAAAGTTAATTATATGGATTTTCATACAACACATGTATATAATAGCATGGAAAAATAATCAACCATCAACCAAAGTGCACTATACTGTATAAGCATCAAATATAGATATCTAACGCTTAAAACAGCCTGTCAATCAACCGATCGACATATTCAATCAATCGGGATGAGTGAACTTCAAATTTCATCCCAACACCCGTGTGGGGTTTCAAACAATCAAACACAGATTTTATTTGTGCAGTTGGGCGATGTGTAAAATTTATCGTCCCAATCAATGTCCTTCAAATAGGTTTACATAAACAAAACGTCCGGTTTGTAAATGAATATTTTATTTATTCACATTCACGTTAAAAATTATATTTTTAACGATAAAACATTTTATTCCAACATATGAATTTCTATTCAGTTCATTCTTTAAATAAAATGATATTTTTATTTTTCTAACATATTTTAGAAAATTTCGGCGGCATAACGGCACGATACTAGAAACGGGACAAGGCCTAGCCTTATCCCCGGTCTAGTGAAGGCCCACGCCATTCACACTTCAATCAAATCAATTTCATCTCACCAAACAATTCAATTCAAACAAATAATTCAACTAATCTATGCAACCAAACAAACAAGCCCATGGTCTGTGGACGATTGTGTCGGGTGCTACTAAGCACCGTCTGCATCCTAGTATATATATATAACTAGAAAAGAAATTGAAAGGTGAGAAGTTCTCACCGATAGCTATCCTAACTCCACGGCACTTCTAATGCAGGAAATCTTCACTGCTCTCCTCTCTAATTAGTTTCTTCGCCCATAGCCACTACATATATAAAAATCATATTTTTACTTTGCTATTCAATATATAAAAATCGAATTTTTAGTTCGCTATTCAATATATAAAAATCGAATTTTTACTTCGTTATTCAATATATAAAAATCGAATTTTTAGTTCGCTATTCAATATATAAAAATCGAATTTTTAGTTCGCTATTCAATATATAAAAATCGAATTTTTAGTTCGTTATTCAATATATAAAAATCGAATTTTTAGTTCGTTATTTTTTTATATAAAGATCTCGCCTTTTTAACACTTCAAAAATCTAATCTCTTCTATTTTAAAAATCAAATCTTTTTATGTTTTAAAAATCAAATCTTTTTATGTTTTAAAAATCAAATCTTTTTATGTTTTAAAAATCAAATCTTTTTATGTTTTAAAAATAAAGTAAATAGAGTATATAACCAAAATCAAAATTAACATGAAGAAAAAAAAACTTACAGTGTTCGATAAGGGGGGGGGAGATGCGCTCGGGTTCAGGAGGGGGCTGCGTTCATCGGCGGCTCGGAGGGGTTCGGCGAGGGTGGACAGGTGGCGGTGGAAGTCGGGTGGGTGTCCGGCCAAAGGCGCGGCAACTAGGGTTTTGTGCGGTGGTCGGTTTGGGGATGTGGGGCGATGTGGATTCTGGTTGGAGGAGGGTGTTCGCGCCAGGCTATCGAGGAAGGAGGTGAAGGTGAGGCAAGATCGACGGGGGAGGAGGAATCTCCGGCGGCGGTGATGGCCCCCTTGGGCGGCGACGTAGATCGACGGGCTGCTGCCCCTTTCTTTCTTTTTTTTTTTTATTCGGGTTTGACTGAAAGAAGAGAGAGAGGGGAAAGTGAGAGTTATATAATTATTTTTATAATATTTTTTTAATTTTTTTTTTCTTTTTTTTTTCTTCGATCTTCTAACGAACCCCAAATCGGACCCAACGACTGTCGTCCCTAGAGTTTCACCCCCATTCCGAACACAATGGGATATGTATCGCAAGCTGATTCGGCTGTTACAATCAGTTTCCGTTAAATTTACATTTAAATCACTATATTGAATTTTAAACGTACATTTCAAATTACCGGGGTCACATACTAACTAGAAAAATTCCAGAAAAATATTTTCTAGCTTCGTATTGACGATACGGTCCTAACCAAACTAGTTTCGTCGAATTCTGAGGCCGTATGAAAAATGGCCAATTTCCAGTCGATTAAAATCAACTGAAACTGGTCAAACGCGTTTTCCTTTGCCACGCTCACATATTGATTCGAAAAATTATGAAATTTGAAACCTAGCAATAATTTGACATCACGGACCCAACAAAACTGGTTTCGTCGAAATCCGAGGTCATTTGCAAAATGTCCATTTTTAAGGGCCTGAATTCCATAGCGACTATTCAGAATTTTCAACTGGACATATCTCTTGATTCCCGCTACGAAATTTTGATTTTTCGGATTCGTTGGAAAGATATTCACTATTAGATTCCATTATTTTTGGTTTCACTAAAATCTGGATTGTTTTGCACCCGGTACATTCAATTGAAGTTTGAAATCGAATTATCGAACTACCGCGCCATTTTCAATTCTATTTATAATTATATATAAATATTTATATTCTAACGACGACGCGTATAATATATACGTTCGAATTCTATTCAAAATAAATTTCTCGTCGATATTATTTAAAATAATTCATTTTAAATATTCAAAATTCGCTAAAATTGCCAAAATAAAAATTTTAAACTGGCCCAGATTTTACGGGTTGTTACAATATGATCAAAGGGGAAAGCTTAAAAAAGGTGAGATTGTGCCAAGAGGATGTGCTTGATAAATGGAAGAAGGGATCGTCTGAAGTTGGTCAGAGATCAAAGGGGAAAGCAATGGATATGCGTAAGTCTTTGCAGACTGCAAAGTTCGGGCATTTCTTGAGCTGGAATCACTTATCGAAATTCTAGGTGCCACGTAGTGGCATAGTATGGGGAGAGAGATGAGATGGTCCACGGAGAAGTTTGTTTTCATGGTGAAGATTGATAGGTCTTACATGAAGGGGGTACTTTGAACACTTTATTGGTAGGCGGTGGCATTGCTGGACTTTGTTGACAAAGTGCAATGGGTGATGGCTATGCCGAAGCTCATTAGGGGAAGTAACAATGGTGTCTTGTCCGAGAAGATGCTTAGAGTAAGAGGATGTAGGTGGAGTTGGTATGATTTCAAGGAAATATAGTGTCAAGGTGGAGTTTGTTAGATTTCGTGATACAATATTTCCATTTGCAGATGATTTGAAAGATATTATTGATTATGGTGATACAAAATTTCCATTTATAGAAGATTTAGGAAATATTGTTAATTTAAGTAATATAATATTTCCAACTGCAAAAGATTTGGAAGATATCAGAAAATTTATTGCCTCTCTTGTAAAATTAGATAGGGCAATAAATTACCTACATAAGTGGAAGAATATGAAGAAGTTTTTTTTTTGGATATTGAAGTAAGGAATTAATTCTCTGATTGGTTTACTAAACAAGGAATATTATCAGGAGCAAATAAATTGGAGAATTAACTAGGCATTGATTTATAACCATAAATCAATTACTTCAACCCCAAGTATTAATCCTTATATAAGGATAGGGATTAGGTAAATGTATGCATCATCTCTAAAATTTGTATTTCTTCTTCTTCCTCTCTATTATCAGTCTTGTCATATTTTCTTATTTATAAAAGTAATAAAATCTCCTCTCCCCAAGTGGATGTACACTAACAAGACATTAGTGAAACTACTATAAATCTCTTGTGTTCTTTCTTTTATTACTTGATCCGTGATTGTTTTGCTGGTGACTATCTGTTGTTTGTTTTGTCTCACCATCAATCCATTCCTATTTGTTTTTCCGTAAGGTTGGGTTTTATTCCCAAGGCACGTTTTTGGGAAACTTTTCCCCTAACACACTGTTAAGCGAAACCGCAAGAAATTCCTTTTTTGTATGAATAAAATGGCCACCACTAACTATAATAATGATGAGATGATATCTTTTCCATAAGGAGGATTGTTAACAACTCATCATCGGAATGGTGGATTAAAGAAAAAATTTAAAGAAAATTATACAAGAAGAACTTCTAAGTGGGAACTACGAAATGAAACCTATACACATTTTTCTGTCTCCACCTCACTTTCTTGCTAACTATCTATATTTTTTTCTTCTCTTCTTATAATCGAAGAGGATCTCTCGCACTCTTCCTTTTTCTCGTTAATACGTGAAGTATATAGAGTCAAGAGAGAAATAATACAGTGGTGTCTTAACTGGCTATGCAAACAACAACATGCATTAATATGTATTGTTATAGTCATAAACATAGATTAAACATAAAGTTGAATGACAGAGATGTTAATTGTGTGTTTTAGCCACATTTTAGATGCACTGGGAAAAGATAGAAGTTTGGTTGTTATTATTATTATTATTGACATGGGAAGTTGTCGTTTCCTTAACACATGCCAACACCCAATGTTTATGCAAATGCGTTAGCAAAACAGTAATCCAAAGATGTAATAAAACAAAGTAAATACAGGGAGCCACAACTTTTATAGTTGTTCGACACTAACGCCTACGTACAATTTATAATGATCATTCATCATACGATACCCGATTACAATGTTTCACTAGTTTTAGAAAAAATTCGAGTACAATAGAATAACAAAATGTATGTTTACTCTACACTTTGACTAAAATGTTTTTTTCTTCTTCCTTGAGTGAGTTGACGTGGTCAACTATGTCCAAATTTACCCTTAGTGTCCAAAAAGTCTAAAACAACCCAAAAGTGGTGTCTTCATGCTTATAAATGCCCAAAGTATGATGGAAAACGTTCGTGTGATGTTTTAATGGTCCATAACATGCCCAATGGCCATGGAGAAAAGGAGGCTGCCATTAATGAGGTTCTCGGAGCTCTATAAGGAAAAAATTTCCAAAGGAGAAAGATCCAAATGAAGGCCAAACCTAGGGGTATTTATAGAAGGGAGGTTAGGTGGGAGTAGGTTAGAAATAGGACCACAAGCTAGAATTTCGGACCCCTGAAGGAGTCAAGAAACATAAAATTCATATCCCCTGGTGAGGGATACAAAACAGGTACCCCTCAGGAGATACGAAATTTGTATCCCCCAAGGGATATGAACTACGTATCTCTCTAGGGGATACGAAATTCCGTAACCCCCGGAGGGATATGAAATTCCATATCCTCCCACGGGATACGAAATTACGTATCCCCACAGGGATACGAATTTCCATGTCTCTCCAAGGGATACGAAAAGGAGTGAGGGGGAACGAGATCCTGGTGCTGAGAGAACCGAAATCCTGTTGTTGAGGGAGTCGATGTTCTAGAACACAAAGTGAGGGGAGTCGATTTCCACCTGGACTATGGTGCCCTGGACCCCCACCGGTGCTGCGCTCGGACCTGGTGATGGCCTGCCTTCGGCTCAGCGCTCGACTTGCCTTCTACAAGAGTTATAGTGTAAAGCATCAAAACAGATGTTCTCGGGCCCAAAAGAGGGTATCTGATAGGAGTTTCGGGCCTTTTTATGTTTGCGACTTGACTTCGACCAAACTACTTTGTGTTTTCTGACAACGTTCTCCAAGTCTAAATGCGTTGCTAACCAAATACTTGACGTGTGACAGCTTTGACTAAGAAGCATGTCAACAATTTTTACTTATTTATTTATTTATTTTTGCTCAAGCCCATTGAACGTGCCTTCAGACTTAGTATTTTTTTAATGGTAATACTTCCTTTTGAAACCTTTGGTCTTAGCATATTGTCCACCTTTATAGGTTGTGCAAAGAATAAAGTTTGTGGACATTTTTGTCATACATAGTGGAGAAACATCAATTTGATGTTTTAATTTTCACATATTACCTATGTTATGTGTTATGTTAATAATAAAGCTTGAGGACATATTTTTATGTAGATATAACCATGTTTTGATCTAGCAAGTTGTACAATGTAAATAAGAAGAGGTTACGGGGAAACAACAGTCAAATGTATTTATTGGTTAACACACTACTCATTTATAGAGTACATTATCTGATCGGTAGTAAGATTTTATCAAGTACCATTTATAAATGAACATTTTAAAACACAAGTATCGTTCTCTAAATAGGTTAAGGCATCAGGTCAGGTTACAAGAGGTCATGGATTTGATTCCATACGGACCCCCTTAACAAGGTAGTATGGAACATACTACAATTTTTTTTATATAAAGTACATGATTTGTTAAAAATGCAACATTTCAAAATAAAATGTAATAAGTTAGATGGTTTTTGTTTGAAATTTAATGACATGAAATTAGAAATGTGACAACTTGGAAATTTTAATGGTTTTGAATAACATATTTAGCTGAAATTTAACTTAACAATGAAAATTTAATTTTATTATCGTTTGTATATCTTTGATTCCTATATATATATATATATATATATATATTAATTCATACGTCTAATTTGAATAAATTAAAATGATTTTTAACACAGAACATGTTTGTTTTGAAACAATTGAATATAGTGTGACACACTTCAAAATTTTGACCAATTAAATATTAATTTATATTAAATTTGGAAATATATATATTTATGATTTCTTAATGTAATGACAAATTATGATTTTAATAAGTGGAAATTAAACTAATTATAACCGTCAATTAAAAGAAAGTGAGTTAATTTTAGGTTATGTTTGGCGTTGAATCGAATTAGCGCTTTAATGAAATTAAAATAATATTTTGATAGAAATAAATTATATAGTTCACTTTTAAAATTAAGGATGATTTCATAAACAAAATAAATATAAATCTTGAAATAATATTTTGCGGTCATTGAACAATATCAGTAAATGATATGGAAACAGTTCTGACGTTAAACTTAAAAACTTTAATTTTGAATTTAAATTTGGATTGCATGTGTATTTTAATTTAGATACATTAGATCGATTGTTAAATTTCAAATACCATAATGTTGTCACTGAATAAAGCACTTACCAATATCGTATGTAAGAACTTTTATTTGATTACTTAAATGTTTATACTGGACTTGATATATGTAATGACCCGGATTTTTTGGAACCGTCAAAATTACCAAAATATCCATCCGCTCTAAAACTACTAGTGAAAACTACCAACTTGCTACACAATATATTTGATACTATTAAATGTATAAGATACAATTTTTGGTTAACAAACTATCAGAGAACTTTTAATACACTAGGTGTGCTATAATACAAGAAAACTTAAATAAATAAATCTATCATTGCGTCACTCTGATGAGAAAGACAGCAGTAGTCACTCTTCGAAACTCAACAAATAAGTCAAATGTAGAATAACATAGTAACAGAAAAAATATATCAATAATTGATAAATATCAAATAACAAACAGAAAAGGGTAATGTTATTTACTGGGGCTGCACACTACCAGTTGTAACTACCTACGTACCCTATCTAATTGGGTACCCAATTAGATACAGGATCAAACCAATGTAGTTCTTTTATTTACAAATAGGAATCATGGAGCCTACGATGCACAAACAACAATGCAATTCCCAAACTTCCCTTCAACTTAATCTTCACATTTAGATTTATCAAATCTAATCAACTTTATTATTTTCAAAACTCATTCTTCTTGAAAATAATCTCTTCAATCTTACAATAACGTTTTCATTTCAAATCACTGAAATAATATATTACTTTTATATCAAATCATACTTCACTTCGAGATTTAAAAACAAATCACTTACGAAAATCTCAAATATCTACAATAAAAGCATATCAACATATATGCCACCAGATCGGGAGGTTCCTCCTGATAATAAGGCCACCGTGTACTAGCCATCTCCATAAATAAATAATACCGTCCCTCCAACATTCTCGAGCAGACTACCTTCCATGGTCTTCTAAACACCATACCTAGTTTTTAGTCATGGGTTACCCAATTCTCGGTAACACATCAAATCATTTTGTATCCCGAAGTGATAAATCGTTTCACAATAATAATCACAAATATCTTCAAATCATAGTGTTGTCTTTCTAAATCATTTTAAACAATGGGATTTAAGCCATCAAGATTCTCTTCGTTTATAAACATCTTTTTATAAACCATTTATTATCTTACAAATATTTTCTATTTCTATGAAATCAAACATTTCATTTCTTATTGTTGTATGAAAAAAATCTTTCAAAATCATTCGTTTAAATTTACTTTCACAAACTAAATGAATCAATATTACCGTTAAGCAACTTTCAGCCAAATTATGAAATAGATCATAACGTGTTAACGTACAAATATTTTCTACCCAACCTGATGCTAAATATAAAAGCATACTTGCTCATTAACTGCTCTAGCATAAATCACACAATCAATAAAACAATAATAACAAATGAGAAATGATAATAAATAAATAAAACAACATTTATCATTGTACGTATACTTAATAAATGGTTGGTTTCTTTTGAGGGGAAAACCGGAGCGGTTATCTGCACAGTCCCCTCAATATTGTTACATGCAATGTGTATCTTGAGTTTCTCGTACCAGACTGATGTCTGACGCTTAGTTTTTGTTTTCCCTAAAATCCTCACGTACTCCTTCGAGTAGGTTGAGTATGGTAGGTTTTACTTTGGATGCTTTAGAGTTCGGAAGACGAGCCGGAGGCTTCCATTATCTATCTACCTATTTCTATTTCTATTGTACTGTATTAGTTATGTACATATCAGCATTGTGAGGATAGGAAGTTATAACTGTCCAGGCTGATGATGGTACTTAGGCTATTGTAACTCTGAAATTTCTTTATTCAGAGTAACCCTTTGTATTATATTGATATTATATATGTCTGTTCCGCTGTGAGATTCTGATGTTCTGTTCTTTCTTCCGTATTCTACATCTTTTTATTTTATTTTTACCCAACAATTCGACTTTCCGTCACTTGAATCTTCGGCACATGAATACCGCGGATGTATTTAGTGTCGACTTTCGAGGTTCAAAAAGTCTAGTTGTTACATTTGGTATTAGAGCTTAGGTTAGATGCCTAAGGAAAATTCGTCTAGTTTATTAATTTAACCTAGGAATTTTCAAATGAAACTACCTTAGTTTGATAAATATAAATGGATAGCATAAGGCACCGTACCTCCGACCAGGGATATAGGTTGAATTACTTTTGGTGTTCTTGACTTAACTTGATTGTTTGCATTTGGTTACATTTTGTCGTTCTTGCAATTTCGAGGACGAAATATTTTAAGTGAGTGGAGAATGTAAAGACCCAGAAATTTGAATACTTTACCTTTGAATATCGTACCTATTTGGGATATTGTTAAATGTTATAAATATGATTTTATAACCTTGTTAAACATCATTTAATGGGTAAATAATGATCCTATACTCATTTTGGAAAAATGTTTACAAAAATATATTTTTTGGAATAATATTAATAAAATGACCAAAAATCGTTTTATCTATATATAGCTATTTTCTCAATAAAACTTGTAGAAATTTTTAATGAATTTCTAATTATTCATTAGGAAAGTAATTAGAAAATAAAAATATTTTTAGTATTTATGGTTAACTAATTTTTTTGATGCTGTCATGCATGACATAAGCAAGATATTTAGGAAATGAGCCTATAAGGAAAATGAGCAAAAGTAGTAGTACTTCGTTTGTAAGATAAGGGTTTTAAGGGGCTATTGGTCTTTACCCATCACATTCCTAAGTCTATATAAAGGGAGGCATAACCTTAGGAATATACACACAATTTCTTTTCTTCTTCTTTTTCTTCTTAAGCTATATTAATGGCTCATGAGTAATCGTGGTGGAGGAGGAGGAGGAGGAGAGGCATTGACTTGGTTTGGAATTGCTAAAGATTGGATCTTTGGGCTAGCGGTAATTAAAGGAAGTGGTTCTTTTCTTTTTATGGCTTTGTGCTTGGTTAGGTATGGATCTAAGTTATCTCTTAGTCATATATTGTTTATATATGTGTTATGTTTGAAGTATAAAGTTAAAGTGACATTAACTAAGTAAAGTTATTAACTTTAGAACCCTCTTGGTTTTGAAAGCAAATGATAACTTTATATTATGTAGCATATCATCTATTACCCATCTTAAACATGTGCATGGACTCGAGATAATTTTTAAATGGTTGTTTAACTTGTATGTTAAACTGAAGTAAGTTTGAAAGTGTTCGAAGCTAAATAGTCATATAAGTGCACTGCCCAATCCCTTGTTTTTTGGAAGTTTTATAAATATCTTCTTTTCAAAATATCTTCTTTCTAAAACATCTTCTTTCTAAAATTTCCTCTTTCCAAAAGATCTTCTTTCCAAAACATCTTCTTTCTAAAATATCTTCTTTTCAAAATATCTTCCTTTCAGAATAACTTCTTTTCAAAATATCTTCTTTTCAAAATATCTTCTTTCCAAAATATCTTCTTTCTAAAATATCTTCTTTTTAAAATATCTTCTTTTCAAAATATCTTCTTTCTAAAATATTTTCTTTCTAAAATATCTTTTTAGATAAAACAAAGGTTAGAAAGGGTAATGAATTGTTAAACCTTGTCATGATTAAGTCATTAGATTAAAAGGTAATTGATAATGCTTAAGACTAATAAGCCAATGAAGTAAACTTATCTATCTGTGAGAGTTAAGATTGATGTCGAGTAGGGACTGAGCAATAAAGCTCTAACCCACCAGCTTCCCTCTTATCCGAGGAATAGATAAATTAGGAATGTTGGAAACGTGTTAATCAAGGTTATTACTGACTTGTTTATTGAATATCATGGATACTGTACTTAATTTTAATGAGCCGGCGAGTAGGCTTATCTATCTGTGAGTGTCAAAAATGTGGTGTTTAGGCAAGGGGTGATATGCAACTAGTGCTCTAACTTACCTGGCCTCACTCTTGACCGAGGGATAGTTAAGTTGATAATGTCTGAAACGAGTTAAGTGTACGAACCATGTTTTCTATAAGCTATTAATTGATTCGATAGTCGATTAGTGGTTTATCGAACTATACCATTATAAATTAAAAAGTATCGGCAAAGCATCACGATTCCATATCAATGAGAACCCCCGGGGAGGAGTGTTGGTATGAAACTTCTCTAGCTTTCACTTACTTTTAAAAAAACCGGAATTGAGTTAACTGGAAATTCATCGATTAGTTTTGAAGAGACCGGGATCGATAAGTGTTTTACTTATCGAATACCACTTCAAAACTAGAATACGAGATCTACGTTCTGGAAGCGGTTGAAGAAAAAAGGGAATCTATATGAAGATTGGGAAACCTCTCGAGATGCTCAAATCAAAGTAGCGGTTCGTGATATGTTCGAGAAGTAGAAATCCGATTTGGGATTCGTGTTCTATTCGAGTGATGAAGACTCGTGTGAAAGATGTAGAACGAAACCTCGACATCAGATATGGCTAGAAACAGAGAAGGATCACTATCTGGGGTTTTGCTAACCTATGACAGTATATATTGACTCCATATCTAGCGTATGCTTATATCAAATCGTGCGGGAGCTCCTCGAAGTTGCGCGCGAGAGTTGGGTATATTTGGTTCCCATGGTGCACTTCGGTGTTTTCGTGCGTGGGCCAGTTGTGTTTACCTTGTGGTATATTTTATCTAGAGATATGCGATGCCTAGAGGTACTTTCTGACCCTTGTGCGTGGACTTCAGATCTGTATTGAGTGATCCCCGATGGAAAATCCAATATGCGTATATGCCTTAGCGGTTTTGTTTGTACAATTAATAGTTGTCGAATGTAACCATTCCAGCTATGTGATTTATTTATATTCTACACCCAAGACAATAACTATTATGCAACTATAGTAAACTTAATAAATTTTTGGTCTCTTTTGAGGGGAAAATCGGAACGGTTATCTTCACAGTCCCCTTAATACTATTACATGCAATGTTTTTCTTGAGTTTCTCATGCTAGACTAATGTCTGATGCTTGGTTTTTGTTTTCCCTAAAATACTCACCTACTCCTTCGAGTAGGCCGAGTATGACAGGTTTTACTTTGGATGCTTTAGACTTCGAAAAACGAGCTGGAGGCTTCCATTATCTATCTACCTATTTCTATTTCTGCTATACTATATTAATTATGTAAATATCAGCATTGTAAGGACTGATAGTTATAACTGTCCAGGCTGATGATGGTAATTAAGCTATTATAACTGTGAAATTTCTTTATTCAGAGTAACCCTTTCTATTATATTGATATTATATATGTCCGTTCCTCTATGAGATTTTGGTGTTTTGTTCTTTCTTCCGTGTTTTACTTCTTTTATTTTATTTTTACCCAACAATTCGAATTTTCGACACTTGGATCTTCGACACACGAATACCGTGGATGTATATAGTGTCGACTTTCAAGAATCGAAAAGTTGGGTAACACCAGTATACGCTACGCACCTCCCGTTTCTCTCTCGACTTGTATATTGGATTGGTGCCCGCTCACTTTGCTCGCCTAGTCTTTCTCAGCTTCTTGTCCAAGACAGGAAGGAAAGGAGTATAACAAGGGAACAATAATACTGGTAAGGAAGGCCGGCTGGATTAGTAACAACAATAACCAATAGTATTACTCAAACATAGTGTAAATATCCGGCCTGTAACAATGCCCAAGACCTAAGGTAAAGATTGAAATCATCTGGCAAATGCCCTTGTTTAGTGCCTTGATCCAACGGGGGATTGGCTGGGACGGGGAGCGTGCGCGCTGGATAATCTGCATACCAGGAGAGGAGCCCCCCAGTATATAAGCAGACTCTATACTCTTCGAGATGATCTCAAGTTCAGTATAATCATTAGAGTCAAATCCTCTTCCTGTTATTTATAAAAATAAAAGGTGTTCTCATGAATTGATCCGGATAAGCACTCTTTTGCATAGACCGTAGAACAACCTTAACCGCGCAAGTTCTAGCATCGCCGATTAGTTTTTATAGTGGTCTGTAACATTTTTTGTTACAATAAATATAGGATTAAAGGAGCTAGATAGATTATCTAACTACTATATATTGGTTTTTAAGGTGGACCGTTCACCATATAAGAAATTTATAGTAGTCCGTCCACTACACCTAAAAGGCTCAAATTACTGGGGGCTGGCCTAAGGGACTGTACTACAAATATAACACTCATACTCCGCGCATGGAGATGGATAAAATAGACTATCAAAGACAGACCAAATTTATACATTCCATCCTAAATTACAAATTGCGTTTGACATATTTCAAGGGAAGCAATACATTGGCATTGATCAACATGAAGCTACCAATACAGCACCATTCTATGACTTACAAGATGACCTTAAGCACACATACTCCATTGAACCACCACCTAATCCAGCGGCAACCCAACTATAAGTACATCACATACTCCAAACCCTACATGTACACAAACTCACACAATCTGCTTCCTACTCCCCACAACCAAACTACACAAACTCAATCCCTTCATGACCTACAAAGGGGTTGAAACCTTACTAAATAGCTAGACGAACCTTAGGCGGAAAATGCAACAAACCACAAAGATGTAACTTGCACATGATAAACCCATCAAACACCTTACAAACCCTTTCCACCTAACGTTCTTCAAACTACGCTGGATTGAGGTAACTAGCATAGCACATTATAGGAAAGAGGCCATAATGGTTGATGTAAAATCTTAAACATGCAGGCGAAGTCTTGGAGTTTGAAGAAACCTTGTAGGGACTCTGCACTATGCAGTGAAGGGAACTAGGAAAGAAGCAGGGAAGTAGGGACGTTGAAAAGGGTTTTTTTGGAGCATTGGAATCTCATATCTGAAAAATAGATCTAAGATCTGGGGTTCAGTAAAAAGACCATGTAGGCGAAAACAAGGTGAATAGGGAGTAGAAAAGGAGATCTGATGATTCGATAAGAACGAAAGGGGAGAGAAATTATAAGTGTAAGAGAAATTGAAGAAAAGGGAGAGATAGGAGGAGGCACATGACAAATTTTAAAGAAGTAAATATATAACTCTAATGTTTAGTATTCATCTATACAATTTATACAGGCGTTTATGAGAAAATGTATCAAAATTATATATAGTGTATTATGCAGTTATATATAATATACAAGTATAGATATTGCAGCTTGACATAACTTATGTAGCGCTTGTTTAATGCACACGCTAAATATATAAAGAGTAAAAAAAACTAAACTAAAATATTGGCTTAATCAGATGCTTAATAGCAAGGGTGTTATTCCTGAATTCCCTCAATCTCCTACCTACTTGCCTAAAAAATTTGCTCGGTGATTCTAATAAATTATTAATAAAATTTATTAATTTTTGCTGAAAGATTAATTGAAATAATATGCAGATTATAGATAAAATAAATTATGACAATTTACATCTATACATCTTTAGCTATCCTTTCTTACACTTTTCCTATCTATTCAAAATTTAACGTTTAGAAATTCGAAAAATTGATTACATGTTCAAACCTTCATTGATAATTTATTGGAAATGTGAATAGTTGCATCCTTTTCAGAGCCCTTCCCTCTTCATTTTTTCCTCAATACTGCATATTTCTCTCATCATTCTGTTATAAATATATTTCCCTTCAGTCTACTAATTTTTTTTCCTTTGTTCTATTTTCACGCATCCCATTTTATTTATGTATTTTCATTCCTCAAATTTCCATCCCCTTATTTCTTCAATTTTCTTTTGTTTTCCGCTATTAGTTTTCTCTAAAAACAAACCATCGCCACATATGTATGTGTGTGTATATATATGTATATTACTCTTCTCTTCTATATCAAGTTGTTTATATTTTGAAGATAAGAAAAAAAGACCAAAAAACCAATAAAACTATCATAATTTCCTATGCATATTTCTAGCCAATTTCACTGCCTTATTTTTGCTTGTTCGATTGAATATGTTCTTTAAATTCTAAAATTTTAATATTATTTATTTCGAAATTTAAAAAATCATACAACTTTCTAACAGGCAGCGTCGGGCAATAAATCACGCATTCATCTGTTTCCGTTGTTATCTTTCCCTATGTGATTTACTTTTGAATTTTGAATAAGAAATAAATGTTGATTAGATCAACACCCCATTCCTAGTCAGTCACTTTGTTTCCTTCGTGACCAAATATTTGTGGAGAGTACCCCAATAAGAAATAAACTATTTTGCAAATTTTAGATGTTCTTACTCCTCTCAAAAAAAAAACTTAAGCCTATAATCCTAATAATTTTCTCCATTAATCTCGTCTCTTCTCATTTCTCATCCTTCTTCTTAGAATTAACCACAACTTGCCATTTTTCTTCCTCCCAAATTTTAAGAACCCTAAACCTAAGTTCTTTTCTACCCTCATCTCCTCTCTTCTTCCCCACCTTTAGCAGGAACCACTAGACCTGTCACACATCCTAGCCTCGGTTAAAACCTCCTAGCCCTAACGCTAACACACCAAACATCCATGTTTTAATGATTTTTGCCTATAATTCTTGTGATCATAACTTCCTCTAAAGGGATCCAATTTAACCTATTCTTTTTCTAGATTAGTGAAATCGAGTTGGCTACCTTTTTTTTTAATCGCTTTTCCTAATTTCAAGTTTTTCTTTATCAAAAATCCAAATCTTTTAGACACATATTTGGGTTAGATTTTAGATTCGAAAATGCCCTTTAGTGTTTCATCCATATCTCCCTTAAAAATAATTTAAAATTGTTTTTTTAAAATTTTAGATGACCGATTTTTCAAGTGTTTTTATGGTGATAACTTTTGCATATTCGATGAATAACATGTCCGAAAATCAGTTTCAAATTGACCAATTTTTGGTGTTGTTTTGGTAAAATCTAACAAAATCGAGACTTAACTTTCCTAGCCAAAATCCTATTGTCCTATTCTCTTCTCTTCTCTTGAAACATATATAGAAACATTGTTTGCTGATGAAGGTTTCCATTGTTTTATGTGTTCACATTCATTCACTTGTCATGTTCGTCTTCTCTTTACCATGAAAGGTGGGAACTTCACTCACGACTAATATTTAGTTGCAAGTTAGTTGATTATCACATGAAATTTTGCATTGATAATATTGTGGTTAAAACTTTGGTTGTTACTTGTTTATTATATGATGTAAAATAAATTATTATATGTACGGTTAGTTGTCATTTGCATGATTTGTTGGCAGTAAATTACATAAAACATTAGTTGTACTTTACATGAAATACTAGTTGCCAGTTTTATGAAATAAAGCAATAATTTACATGGAATGATAGTTGTATGTAGACTGAAATAGCAAGTTATTGGTAATTATCTGTGATTGTTAATCCTTATGTTATATCTGCTTATATGTGTCTTATTTAGATTGTCCGTTCGTTAGACACCATCTAGTTATCACATTGTAAGTTCCCGACACTACATATTGTATGTGAAACTGTTGTAAAATTCAATTAAGATACTTGTTGAAACTGATAAAACTTAACAATTTAAATTAAATAATGTGAAGAATTAATTTAAACCAGTAAACTGAATTGGTTTACGAAAACAGTTTAGAATTGGAATTTAACTACATGTTTAAAATTTGAACAATTTAAGCTTTAAGTTGATTTGAAATGGAAATTTGAAACCTGAATTGATGTTTATTGAATTATGGAAATATTGGATATTTGGATTCGATTAGATTAGATTATATAAATGTTTTAATTTAGTATTATTCTATATTAACTATTTCATTTAATTTTTATTATTTATTTTCATACTACTATTTATATTTTTAGAGCTATTTCACTTCAGTTATCTTTATATTAAATTTAACTATTTGTTTTTCATAACAGATATTTAATTTAATTTTATCCTAATTTATTTTTACTATTTAATAAGTATGATTTATACTAAATTCAATTATATATATTCTTTAACTATTAAACTATTATATATTTAAAATTTTCGACTATTATGTTCATATAATTAATCTAAATAAAGATTTATATTCAATTCGAGCAGTAAAGAAAATCCAAACTGTTTGAATATAAGATTTCATTAAGATATATTGTGATATGAAAATAAATAAAATCAAAGGTTGAGTTTTGAAAATGATCTGTCTTAAAATATGGGAATTTTATTGAATTTGGTTTTGGACTTGTTTATTAAATTGATTCAGAAAATGATAACGAAAATTATAACACACTGTAATTTTAACAACATATTAAAATGATAAACTAAGGAATACTTAATTAAATATTAGGAAATAAGTAAAACAGACTGTGCCATTGCGTTCATCTCGGAATTCTGCTTAAAGTAAACACCAAGTTTGCATTAAACGGACATCGTATGAAGAAGTTATTAGAAGTTTGTATACGCACAATAGAATTTTATATGCAAAGAAATTAACAAAAATCAAAACAGTGAAATGGGAAGGGGAATAACTGAACTGCCCCATTTTGGGGTTCGACCTGAGACCCGCTGGGTCGACATAGGGGTTGGCCTAGTGTGCATGGAGTCGACACATGGGTCGACCCCCATACAGATCTGGGCAGAATTCAGTTTTCACACTTGGACTCCTTTCTTGACTAAATTCATTGAACCTAGGCTACAAATAAGACCTTATTTCTCTTGTTTCCCCCACACCTAAAACAATGGAGAACTAGATGCTGCCTCTGCCCAGAATAAATCAATTCTTTTCTTCTTCAACAATCAACTAGAGTCATTCAAGTTTAGAGATCTGTTATTCAACATCTGCAACTATTCTTCTGTCTCTTAGATCTATTCTTTGAGAGTTTATGTTATTTTTAGATAAAATTAATTAAAATGCAATATTGACATGCCTATGAACTAGATCTGAGCCTGTGACTATTGGAATCATATCGGATATGTTATACTTGTGTATCTAATTCACTGATTAGATCTCATTATGCTTGTATAAGATCATGACACTATGCATAATCAGTCCTGTTATTACAAGTTCATCAGATCTGTTCTTATATGCCTAGTTATGTTCATCAGATCCGTTCTTATATGTCTATATTTGTTCATCATATCTGTTCTTATATGCCTTTTTCTGCTATCATATGTCCATTTCTATTACTGTTGGTTTTATGCCTATTTTTTCCTTCTCTTTCTCATTCCCTTTTTATTTTTATAGTCAGGCTACTTTCGAGCCTAGGATGATATTGCTAAAATATGCATACCAACGAAATTAGGTTAAGTTGGGAATGAATGGAAATGGCAATTTAGGGGCATAACTTGTACTTTGAATCACAATTGGGATCTCGAGGCACAAATTATATTGTGAAATTGGGCTAAAAATTTAGGGCAAGACTCATATGGTAAATTATGACCTGTGGTTTGGGACATAAAAATCTATAGGCTTAATTTAAGATTAACAGAAACATGTTATTGGAACTGTAAAAAACCTGTGAAGCTTTTTTCATCCATTAAAATTAGGGCATAACTTGTATTGGGAAATTTGGGGGCAGAACTTGAATTGAAAGCATGAATATGGATTTGGGGCGTAAGCCAAACAATGATTAAAGATCCTAATTTAGGCATATAATGCATGATGAATATGACTTGGGAAAGGGGCATGAAAACCTATAATGAAATAGGAATTCTTGGTAATGAATGAAGATTCCTAGAATCACAGTAATTAGAAAACTATAACCGCGCTTAGACATGAGGTTAAATTACACTTGTGATGGAAGTCTGCCTGGACCAAACCGACATGTCCAGCAACCACAAGTGGTGAATCTAATGTGAAGGGTCTAAGTGCATAAACACTTGACAATGCTAAGATTCGAGGTTAAGTCCGACTTGTGGAAGAAGTCTGCCCAGACCCGACCGGCATATCCAACATCCACAAGTGGTAGACTAAATGTGGGAGATCTAGCACATTATAACCAAAATGAATGTATGGTAATGAACTTGTAATACTTAACTTCTTTAAATCCATAAGGATTGTATGAGCCGGTTAAATCTGTAGGGTTAAGTAAACCTATTAAGTATGTAGGGTTAAGAAAGCCTGTTAAATCGGTGGGGTTAAGTAAGTCTGTTAAATCGATGCGGTTAAGTAAATCTATTAAATCTGTGGGGGTTATACAAACCTATTAATTTGGAAAGCTTAACCTATTAAATTTGTTGGGGTTATATGGACTCGTTAACTTGTAAAGTTTAACCCGTAAATCTGTAGGGGTTATGTGAATATGTTAAATCTGTTAGGTATAACCTGTCAAAATCCTAGTTAATTGGGGACACAAGATCTGTAAGGGTTGGCTTGTGTCAATTGTTGTGTGGGACCCATACTAGTCAGTAACCCATTCTGGTATTAAAGGGGGACCCCGCACTAGGTAGGGGTCAGGGCACGCTAACTGAACTGATTGTAAGAGGTTTATCTGAGAGGTGGTGTGCACTGGCACATTCCAACGGACTCATGTGCGTGCATGAGTACGATCTGCATCTAAGAAAATAAGTCGCTATAGCACCAATAAATAGGTCTGTGTCCTTCTATAGGTTGCCACTTTAGGAAGGAATACACCTTACTATGGGGCAAACACAGGGTATTTGTGGGATAGGGAGCCAATCGATTGAGGTGTGGTGAATAGGGTACATCTAGTCTTGTCTGTTTCTGCGGGGCACCTGTGTTTCTGTCTGGGCTAATGAGACGACCCCAAACCCCGTACTGACGGTGGCAAGGGTAATCCTTGGAATATAACACAGTAACAGATAATAGCAGAACAAAAATAAATAAATACACCAGATAATGAACAGTAGAATATACTGGATAAGAGTAATCATCAGAGTTACACAGTATACAGGATCATACTTAGTACGAATACAGTTTAGCTATACATAAATGTCTACAGCGGGAAACAAACATAATATGTACAATAGGAGCTGAACAACATAAAAAGAGATAAATGATAGAATCCATCTTAAGCTCCAACTATCCCGAAAGAGCCAGCTAAACCTGAATACAAGGCTGCCCGGGTAGAAAAAGGGGCACCCGAGTTTGAAAGTGAAACAAACTACGAATCAGTCATGGGACTGGTATGAGAAATCTACTCAACACATTTATAATATGGCTAATCACAGGACCACGCCACTTTCGTGGAACGGGTTTACTCCATTGGATTGCCAGTGCTTTAAAAGCAAATCTTTCTTTTAAACATCGCAATGCTTTTTATAAAAATGAAGCCATTATAAGACTCATTTCCCATCACACAATGCAATGCAAACAGGAGGATAGAGTTTTACCTTATAATGTCCAAAATATGGTTGATACGAATAAAACAAAAGCATTTGATATTACTACTAGTGTTTATATGTTTCGTAAACAGTTTCAAATCATAACTATCAATCATAGACGATATGAGCGTCCCATGCCACTATGTCGCCAAATATATATATACAATCGAAACCGCACGATCTCGTATTTGGAAATTGGATTTCCGTCATGAACCAAGGCAAAAGATAGTCCTTACCGAATTCCAGACAATCTAGCCCATGTCTCAGGAACAGCCGCAACTGCCCCTTGGATCGTCAGGGCCGGTCCACCGATGTGGATTATTATGCCTGAACACTACGTCTCTCCGCCCTTTGGGGCGTAAACGAGCCAACGAATGACTCCATCGGACCCGGATCGTCCGATCAAACCGAGGCGCCTCGCAACAGCAACAACCACATAAGTCAAATTCGTCAGGGCGTGTAAAACCACTGACGCCACTTCTAGCTAGAAAGAAACGCAGGCCCTCCCTGATGTCCTCTCCCGTTTCTGGTTCATACCGGGGTACGAGGTTCGCGATTTCACGTTATACACAAAGCTACACCATGCAGGCGATGCTTTGATCATCACCACAAGACTTTGCTTTTCAATAGAAGCCCTGATCACTGCATCTTAGCATGCCACACAGGCAATTCATGCCATGCGACTGATGTCCATTGAAATACAACCTCTGAGCTCGTGCGTTTCAGAGAAGGGCGTTAAGCGAAAGAATAAATTCTCCGCCGCCAAACAGATGTATATTTAATAGAGATCAATCAACACAGAATAAAATCCAATGTCAGACACACAGTCCGTTTACAAGTCCGTCCTGGGTCTGAACGAAACCGGAGGCACTAAATACCTCGCAAACCCATCGATCACCACGTACGTCTGGACGATCACCACTCATTATCCATATTTCGGGATGCCTCCCAATCAGGACCTCGGTTACCATCCAAACGAGGTGAAGATCTCCGGTCTTCGACCATCGTGTTCATCTTCGATTTCTTATCGTCGATTCGATTATTCAGAATGGGACAAACCCGGTTTTTCTGAGCAACTCGCGTATATAATAAACAAGTACAACACTAACGTATACATGCATCATTTCAATTCATTAGTCACTAACCGTCAGTCAGTAAGAGAACGATCTCCCAAATATTAACCCCGAAGGCCGAAACCAACATCAGATCAATACCCAAGAAACCATTCAACTTAGCCAACCTTCAGTTAATTTCTAAATTTACATCCATATCGTTTATAATATTTTATAACGATTTATCGCTATTTTTATTTATTTTAAAATAGCCATTTTATTCAAAACAACGCTTCGGGCCATAACGCGGCCGTGGCGCTGTTTTCCTTCAGATTTGATTTACACATATCTGAAAATCTAACCGTTGGATCTTCACAAAATTTACATCATTAGAAAGATCTTTTCAAAACGAATCCAACGGTTCCAATTTCGGGAAAATCCGACGGTCAGATCTCCCGGTATAATCGTTTGAAGTTTCGATTTCAAAATACGAACTGCAGCGTCGTTATTCGATTAAATATAATTATATTTTTTTTATATATATATATATAAATATAATCGATTCTGGCGCTATTTTTCTTCAGATTTGAATTAAACATTCTAGATAATCCAACCGTTGGATTTTTACAAAGTTGGTGCCGTTGGAAAGATATTTCCAAAGCGAACCCAACAGTTATGATTTTAGGAAAATCCGATGGTCGGATCTCCCGGTATAATCCTATGAAATCACGATTTCAAAGTACCAACTGCAGCGTCGTTATTCGATATATTTTAATTCTATTTAAATATATATATCGATTCTTCGATTTCAAAGCTATATTCTTTTCATACATTTGATAAAAATGATATTTTTATCTAGCTGTCTTCTATTTCAACACTTCACTATATTTGACAATTCATGTATATAATAAAAATGTGGTTTTTATTGTAAAACAATTCATTTCAAAACTCTATTATTTTATATAGTTCATATAGGTAATAAAAATACGATTTTTATTAATAAACAATTTATTTCAAAACAAGATTATTTTATACATTTCATAACGATGATAAAAATGTGATTTTTATTATATTTTAAAACACGAATACGATTCAACACATGAATTTCAATTCAACGAATGAATATCGATTCAACACATGAAGGTTTTCTATAGTTTATATAAATCGATAAAAAGGTGATTTTTATATTTAAAACACGAATACCATTCAACACATGAATTTCTATCCAACGAATGAATATCGATTCAACACATGAAGGTTTTCTATAGTTTGTATATGTCAATCAAAATGTGATTTTTATATTTAAAACACGAATACCATTCAACACATGAATTTCTATCCAACGAATGAATATCGATTCAACACATGAAGGTTTTCTATAGTTTGTATATATCAATAAAAATGTGATTTTTATTATATTTTAAAACACGAATACCATTCAACACATGAATTTTAATTCAACGAATGAATATCGATTCAACACATGAAGGTTTTCTATAGTTTATAAAAATCGATAAAAAGGTGATTTTTATATTTAAAACACGAATACCATTCAACACATGAATTTCTATCCAACGAATGAATATCGATTCAACACATGAAGGTTTTCTATGGTTTGTATATATCAATAAAAATATGATTTTTATATTTAAAACATGAATACCATTCAACACATGAATTTCTATCTAACGAATGAATATCGATTCAACACATGAAGGTTTTCTATAGTTAGTATATATCAATAAAAATGTGATTTTTATATTTAAAACACGAATACCATTCAACACATGAATTTCTATCCAACGAATGAATATCGACTCAACACATGAAGGTTTTCTATTCAACGAATAAATATAATTTCAACAAATGAAAATAATTCAAACACATGAATATTATTCAAAATTTCGGCAGCATAACGGCAGGGTAGTTAAAACCGGGACCGTCCCTAGTACGGCTCCTCGCTCTACCTTAAAACCTCGCGGTTTTTGACAATGGGGATCATGCATCTAGTTCGCACGCAGGCGGCATGTATATATTTATTTCATTTCCACAAACTAATCCTATGTGGTTTCAACCAAATATTTCTCAACCACAAATGGGTATTTTTCAACCACAATCAATCAATATCAACCACAAACAATTCCAATCAACCATTCGCTATCAATCAATTTTCACACCAATCACAACCAATAAATATCGTCCATGGTTTGTGGACGAGGGGCATATATATATATATATATATATATATATATATATAGAAATTCACTTCTATTTCAACACATATATAATTTTTATAACGCATATACAACTTATACATCGAACGTACAACTTATACAACGCTTATACATGAGGTTTACAACGCTTATATTGAAAGAGTCTATGCAGCGGTAGGATCGTATAGAATGGAGTATAGGATATAATGTATATGGTAGAGTAGTAAGCAGTAAATCACACAGTCGATTTATACTGGTTCGGACCACTGTCCTACGTCCAGTCCCAGACTCACTTCTGGTATTTCACTAACACTAAAACCCTCACTTCACCCGGAGGAATAGGTTCACAATTACCCGAACCACTGAACGGGATTTCTTGCCTCAACCACTGAAGAGGTCTTCACTAATGCAGAATAATTGTTGACTCTTTTGTGTTCTTGATAACACGGATTGTCGAATGTTAAGTACACCCTTCCTATAGCCTTTCCTTGATGATAATCGTGAAGTATGTGAAGGATTATGGAAGTTTAAAAGTCTCGAGTATGAAAATAGATCACTTTAGAATTTAGAGAGCTTTTGTATAAGATAGAGAGAATTAGAATAAAATTCGGTTATTGGAATAGTTAATCTTCCCTCTATTTATAGTATGTAGAAAGATGCATCTAATCATGAAAAGTTTTGCTCAAGAGTTATAAAGTAAATGGATGTATCTTTTTGTAGAAGTCGCATCCTTTCAGAATCAGACGTCTGAAAATAAAATTCAGATGTCTGTTTATTTTAAAAATCAAACCAGCAAGGAAATAGTGTATTTCGGGGGCATTTCAGACGTCTGAAATATATCAACCAGACGTCTGAATATTGTATTTAAAAACATTCTGTTTCAGCAATAGACGTCTGAAAATTTCAGACCAGACGTCTGTTTTCTGTTATCAGACTATTCCTTGCTTAATTTATATAAGAGAAGCTATATACATATAAAATGTGTGTGTGTGATCTTCAAGGAGGACTTTAACATTAATATCTAAGACTAACAGACTCTTACAACATATTTAATCTTCAATTGTAGCTCTTGAATCTGTTGTTAAGTATCTTCCTGCAAGACAAAGTTAGTTGATAATAATATATATGTACATGTATAGTTGTCATAATCAAAACGCCATATAGCGAGATCCAACATTCTCCCCCTTTTTGATAATGACAACTGTATATGTAACTCCCCCTGTCAATATGTCAATATGCATATATTATCATATGTTTCTCTTTTTGATATCCATGTTCCTGCAAGTTAGCTCAGAAATTCTTTGACATAATTGTATAGTTGTTGTCATCAAAATCCAACAATAGAGTTTCTAACATTCTTCCCCTTTTTGATGATGACTACTATACAATTTAAAAATATATTCTTTCTATAACATCTTCCTCTTATAATATCTTCCTCTATCAATATACACCTGAATTTCTCCCCCTTTGTCATTATAAAAAAGAATGAGGGAATGTAATAAATATCGTTGTCTTCTCTTTATTTTCTTCCCCTGAATGTGTGATATATGAAAATTTCTCCCCCTGAGTATGTGATTATTATATTTCCAGATTCCCTGATTTAACTTTAAGCTCAGTTTTTAAAGATATTAGAGATACTGAAATACCCTCCTTTTTTTTTTTTTTTGTTGTGGTGTACCTGCAACAAATATTATATATATACTTTGGTACCCACTTTATCTGTTAGGGTCCTAAGAGTTAGATCTTAGGAAGCCAAACCCAACTGGGTTTAGTGTCCCTTTTATATAAATAATTTTTATTATTATGCACAGATTCCATAAATGAGTTAATGTGCTTCTTCCTAATCAGAATATTGTTAGTTTTTGGTATCCATATCTTAATTTTATTAACTGTTTTTGTGGATTTTGGTTTTGTATTCACTTTCTTCTCAAATCTTGTATTTTTCTTTGAAGAAAATTTCAATTCCTTTTTGAATCCTAAACCACTTTTGTTTGAAGAGGGTTGAGAGTTTTCTAAGATTCTTGTTAAATTTTCTCGACCCTTGTTAAAATTTGAAACATTTTTTGTAATGTTTTCTAATTTTGCTTGAATACTTTTATTTTCTAATTCTAGTTCTTTCACTTTATTTTTCAACACATGATTTTCAGAACTAATTTCATCATTCTTCTTCTTTTGAGTTTCAATTTCTTGACTCAAAAGAGAAAGTTGACTATCTGAATTCATAAGAGTTTCTTGAACTTTTTCAAGTTCTTCTTCTAGAATTATTTTTTCATCTTTTAGCATATCTCTTTCGAATTCAGCTTTATTCTGATGTTCACGAGTTTCTTTAATCTTTTTCTTTAGATTCTTTATTAGATTTAAAAGTTCAGCATTAACATCTATTAGTTCTTCATAAGATAATTCACTTACCTCTGATTCTTGTGCCATAAAACACACATTTGCTTGTTCTTTATCACTATCACTATCACTGTCACTGCTTGATGAATCTGAATCTGAGTCTGAGTCGTCCCATGTAACCGAAAAGGCTTTCTTTTTGAATTTGTCTTTCTTGCTTTTATTGAAGTTCTTTTGATTTTCTTTCATTTCTTGACAATCTTTTACCATGTGACCCTTCTTATGACAATTGAAGCATTCTAGTTTCGAAGATGAAGGCTTATTTGAAATATTCTTTTTGAAATTTCCTTTTCTATATTTCAGAAATTTCTTAAAATTTTTGGCAATAAAAGCTAGATCTTCGTCTTCTGATTCAGACTCCTCTTTATCAGCATGAAAGGCCACATTTTTCTTTTCTTGAGCTAGTTCCCTTTTTGCTTGAAGATTTACTTCATAAGACATAAGATTTCCTATTAGCTCTTCTGGTTTCATTGCTGATAAATCATTTGCTTCTTCAATGGCTAGTACTTTTCTTTCCCAATCGTCAGTTAAAGAGTTTAGTACTTTTGAAATGATGTCAAAGTCACTGTATTTTTCTCCAAGTCCTATCAATGCATGTAGGATGTCTTGAAATCTTGAGTACATCTCGTTGATAGTTTCATTTTGCTTCATTTTGAAGTTCTGGAATTGATTTTTGAGCATTGAGATTTTGGTTTGCTTGACTTTGTTTGTTCCTTCATGAATAGTTTTGAGTGTCTCCCATATTTGATAAGCTGATGTACAAATGCTAACACGATTGAATTCATTCCGATCTAGAGCACAATATAGCATGTTCATAGCTTTTGCATTTGCATTGGCTTCATCTTTTTGAACATTTGTCCAAGTTACATATTCAGTAGTAGGTGCTGTAAATTCCTTTTGAGTTGCATTCCATGCACTAAAACCACTTGCTTGCATATAAATTCTCATTCTAGTAGCCCAGTAATTGTAATGTAATCCGTTAAATAGTGGTGGTCTTTGAGTCGATTGTCCTTCGGCAAAAGTAGTTGAGCTAGTACTTGGGTTATTCTCTATTCTATCACAATATCGAATAACGGTGTTACGGTTATAGGATAGCCTTGCTCCGATACCAATTGAAAGAGTCTATGCAGCGGTAGGATCGTATAGAATGGAGTATAGGATATAATGTATATGGTAGAGTAGTAAGCAGTAAATCACACAGTCGATTTATACTGGTTCGGACCACTGTCCTACGTCCAGTCCCAGACTCACTTCTGGTATTTCACTAACACTAAAACCCTCACTTCACCCGGAGGAATAGGTTCACAATTACCCGAACCACTGAACGGGATTTCTTGCCTCAACCACTGAAGAGGTCTTCACTAATACAGAATAATTGTTGACTCTTTTTTGTTCTTGATAACACGGATTGTCGAATGTTAAGTACACCCTTCCTATAGCCTTTCCTTGATGATAATCGTGAAGTATGTGAAGGATTATGGAAGTTTAAAAGTCTCGAGTATGAAAATAGATCACTTTAGAATTTAGAGAGCTTTTGTATAAGATAGAGAGAATTAGAATAAAATTTGGTTATTGGAATAGTTAATCTTCCCTCTATTTATAGTATGTAGAAAGATGCATCTAATCATGAAAAGTTTTGCTCAAGAGTTATAAAGTAAATGGATGTATCTTTTTGTAGAAGTCGCATCCTTTCAGAATCAGACGTCTGAAAATAAAATTCAGATGTCTGTTTATTTTAAAAATCAAACCGGCAAGGAAATAGTGTATTTCGGGGGCATTTCAGATGTCTGAAATATATCAACCAGACGTCTGAATATTGTATTTAAAAACATTCTGTTTCAGCAATAGACGTCTGAAAATTTCAGACCAGACGTCTGTTTTCTGTTATCAGACTATTCCTTGCTTAATTTATATAAGAGAAGCTATATACATATAAAATGTGTGTGTGTGATCATCAAGGAAGACTTTAACATTAATATCTAAGACTAACAGACTCTTACAACATATTTAATCTTCAATTGTAGCTCTTGAATCTGTTGTTAAGTATCTTCCTGCAAGACAAAGTTAGTTGATAATAATATATATGTACATGTATAGTTGTCATAATCAAAACGCCATATAGCGAGATCCAACATTCTCCCCCTTTTTGATAATGACAACTGTATATGTAACTCCCCCTGTCAATATGTCAATATGCATATATTATTATATGTTTCTCTTTTTGATATCCATGTTCCTGCAAGTTAGCTCAGAAATTCTTTGACATAATTGTATAGTTGTTGTCATCAAAATCCAACAATAGAGTTTCTAACATATATAACTCATACATCGACTATATAATTTATATAATGTTGTTTTCCCTATCGTTTATAAATTAGAAATCTCACATTGGGTTCCACTCCACCAAAAATAACAGAAGGCTCAGAAAAATATGCGGTCTCTTCTAGAATGTAGAAGACGTCCACACGAGTCCACTGTCTCTTGTTTCACTGAATTTCGATAAGAAACAAAAAAGATATGATTTTTCAAAGTTTGCAACGGTTTAAAGGTGTTAAAACAGTTGAAAATAAAACAAGCCGTACCTCAGCTGAAAGGTTCAAAACTAGGTTTGCAATTTTCGATCAAACCGTGAATCGATAGGAGGATCGACCGATGCAGCGACGAAGAGGGGGGAGACGCGCGTCTGCGCGTGGTGGTGGGGGCCCACTCGTTGGCGCCAGGCGGTCGGGGCGGTGGGTTGAACTCGACGACTTCAGGGAGGTGGTTCTCTCTCCACAGGCCACGAAAAATTCCAAACTTTATATGGATTTGAAGATCTCGAGAAGATCTTCAAAAAGTTCAACTGTGGCACGAGCTAATTCGACGGGGATTGATCAGAAAATGGGGGGGAAGGTTTCGAGCAGTTTCCGCCTTCGATCGGGGAGAAAGAAATGAAGAATTTCTTTTATTTTTTATTTAAAAAAAATGTGATTGGCTGGCGGAGTTTTAAAGGGGTTTTCTGACACGATCACCAATCTAAACCCAACGACTGTCGTCCCTAGCGTTTTACCCCCATTCCGAACACAATGGGATATATTTCGTAGGCCCATTCGACTGTTTCAATCAGTTTTCCTTCAATTTAAAATATATAACATTCAATATTTAATTTGAACGTACATTTCAATTTGCCAGGGCCACAAACTGATTCGAAAAATTCCAGAAAAATAAATCTGGCTATGTTTTGACGATACGGTCCCAACAAAACTTGTTTCGTCGAATTCTGAGACCGTTTGCAGAAAGGCCCATTTCTGGTCGATCCAATTTAACTGTAATTGACCAAAACACGTTTTCCTTTGCCACGCTCACATACTAGCTTCAAAAATTATGAAATTTGAAACCTAGCAATAACTTTACATCCCGGATCCAACAAAAGTGGTTTCGTCGAATTCCGAGGTCGTATGCAAAATGGCCAATTTCGCGGGCTATATAAATTCCATAGCGACCTTTCTGAAAATTCATTTGGCCATAACTTTTTCTTTCCGCTATGGAAATTCGATTTTTCAGATTCATTAGAAAGGTATTTACGAACAGATTTAAATATTTTTGGTTTCGCTCAAATCCGCTTTGTTTTACACCCGGTACAGTCCGACAAAGTTTGAATTCAATTTTTTTGAAACTACAGCGCCATTTCAGGCCTTGTTTATAATTAGAATTAATTATATTCGTTTTCAATTGTCGATTCAAACTCAGTTTTCATCGCTATTATTTAAAATATTTATTTTAAATATTTAAAATCCATTATTTTAGCCAATTTTAAAATTTTTAAATTGGTTCAGATTTTTCCGGGTCGTTACATTCTCCCCCACTTAAAACTTTTCGTCCCCGAAAAGGAACAAAGTCGAAAGTGGTTTGATTAATCAACTCTACGTTCGATCTGGCTTCCATTCTCCAACTTTTCAGTTTCTGAGAATTTTCAAATTCTTCAAAAATTTGGCTAACACCCGGAATTTTCGAAAAATTTCGCCATAACCTCCTTTGTACGAAGAGAGGTTTGGAAATTTATTGGGCCGTATTAGGTACCCAATAAATCCTAATAAGCATACACATATTTATAGTGATATATTCTGGTGTTTACAGGGAAGCGTGTATTGATAATAACTCCAGAGAATAAATTCTCGTCACCCTGTTCCGTGTGGGTAATAAATAGTCCTTGTGTCGTATATAATAACTAGAGAGACGTGATTATTGTCAACTCTAGACCCGTGTGGGGTTTTTATTAATCTGGCATTTTAATTGTTACAATTTAAATAGTCCATATCAGTCATCAGTTCAACCTGTAAAATATAGTCATCGCCATACAAGCCACTCGCTCGTATGGTAAATCTTCCACCTCGTCACACAAGCTCCAAATGCTTATGTGGTATATGATGAAGTATGCCTATCTTCTGAAGTATGCCATGTAATGTAGTTCAAAATTAATTATTACTATCCTATGGCGACATTTATTATTTCACACAGAAAAATCAGCACTCCGCATCCAATGGCATTCACAGGAGTAGATATAATAATATTTCGCATCCAACTCATTAAGGTTTACCTATTTGTCGGGCACGCAAATAAAATCTTTACTCAACAACTAATCCATTTACCTGTTCAAACATATATAATAACATGTATATATTTCTATCTATTTTCTAATCAATTCAATGGGTGATATAACCGAATAAATCCTACCATTATTCTATTGTTGATTAAATTAACTATTGTTTCAATAATTCAATTAATCAAATTTACTATCACACAACACAAGCAACATTCAAATTGTTCTTAACTTTTCAAAATCATACCAATCAGTTTCTATATTCTTTTAAAATCATTCAGACTATAGAATTAAAAGTGCACATCCATGGAAAGAAAATAACAATAGAATAGAGCACTAATTGGTAATGCAAAGTATGGTAAATGTACCTTGCACCGGAGTCAATCAGAGATATCCACTCGGCATCTAGGATAAGCTTTCTGAATGCTCTCCTTAGTTTCCCAAGTACAATCTCGCGGATCTCCACTCCATTGCACTTTGACTAAGTGAACCTTCTTGTTCCTCAGCTCTTTGGTTTCTTTGCCGATGATCTTTAGCGGCTCTCTTCTCACAGCTAATTCTGGGGTGATTTCAATATCCTGCTGAGCTGCTTCTTCCACGATCAAGTCTGGATCATGAACGTGCTTTCGAAGTTGAGATATATGAAATACATCATGCACTCCAGGCAACCAATCAGGCAATTTAACCCTATATGCGAGAGTTCCGATCCGTTCCAGAATAGGAAACGGACCAATGAATTTGGGCGCTAACTTTCCAGTTTTACCGAACCGGATAACTCCTCTCATCGGCGATACTTTCAAATATACATAGTCGCCAACAGCAAAGGATATATCTCTTCTTCTTCTATCAGCATAGCTCTTTTATCGGCTTTGAGCGGCGAGCAATCGCTTCTTAATAAAATCGACTTTGTCCGTAGCTTCTTGAATCATGTCAGGCCCCAACACAAGTCTATTTCCAGGTTCGACCCAACAAGCAGGAGATCGACACGGTCTACCATACAACGCTTCGAATGGCGACATTGTCAGGCTCGCCTGGTAGCTGTTGCTATATGAGAATTCAGCCAAATGTAGATGGGCATCCCATGATCCACCGAAATCTAGAACACACGCCCGTAATAGATCTTCTAAAATACGATTCACCCTCTCAGTCTGACCGTCTGTCTGAGGATGATAAGCGGTGCTCAGGTTCAGCTTCGTTCCCAGCTCTACTTGAAATGCCTCCCAGAATTTACTAGTAAATATTGTATCTCTATCACTGACTATACTGAGCGGCACTCCATGTAGTCTAACTATTTCCTTGAAGTAAATCTGCGCCAAACTCTGAGCAGTTCTGTTTGATCTGACAGGTATTAAATTGGCGGTCTTCGTGAAGCGATCTACGATCACCCAAATACTGTCATTTCCTTTTCGGGTTCTGGTCAAACCATCAATGAAATCCATAGAAATATGATCCCACTTCCAGCCTGGAACGTCCAACGGTTGTAACAATCCAGCCAGTTTCTGTTGGTCGCTTTTGACTAGCTGGCAAGTAGGGCATCGGCTAACATATATTGAGATGTCTCTTTTTAACGACTTCCACCAGAATGTTCGCTTGATATCGTTATACATTTTACTCACACCCGGATGGATACTGAGCTTAGATTTGTGGCATTCATCAAGCACATCCCTTCTGAGTTCAGGAATTTCTGGAACACAAATTCATCCTTCTAACCTCAGAATCCCTTCCCTGTCGAGCTGGAAATCCGAAGCATTGCCTTCACGAATTCGCTGACTCATTCCTTTGATAAATTGGTCGTCTTTTTGGAGAGCCGATATCTTGTCAATCAATGAAGTCGCAATGATAAAATTGGCGATCATTTCATTCTTACGGCTTAACACATCGGCCACGACATTGGCTTTCCCTGGAGTGTATAGAATCTCAAAATCATATGCTGCAAGGAACTCTAGCCAACGTTGCTGCCTCAGATTCAGGTCTTTCTGAGTGAATAGATACTTTAACGACTGGTGATATGTAAACAGTTCAAATCTCTCACCCAGAAGATAGTGCCTCCAGATTTTCAAGGCAAATACTATAGCCAATAACTCAAGATCATGAGTTACGTAGTCCTTCTCGTGTGGCTTCAGCTGACGGCTAGCACAAGCAATCACTTGACCCCTTTGCATTAACACTGCGCCAAGGCCTTATCTAGAAGCATCTGTCCAGACTTTCAAACCCTGATTGCCATCAATGATGGTTAACACTAGAGCTGTCGTTAGTCTTAACTTTAGCTCTTCGAAAGCCTCCTCACTTTAAGGAGTCCATTTGAATTTAGAGTGATTCTTCGTAAGCTTCGTTAAATGACCAGATATCTTCGAAAAGTTTTTAACGAACTTCCGGTAATAGCTAGCCAATCCGAGAAAACTGCGGACTTCAGTCGGGGTACTGGGCTGTTTCCAATTCTGAATGGCTGTGATTTTGCTTGGATCCATAGCAATTCCTTCTTTCGATACGACGTGCCCCAGAAATTTCACTTCATCTTGCCAGAATATACATTTGGATTGTTTGGCTTTTAATACATTCCTTCTGAGGATTTCCAGAAACTGTTCCAAATGCTTTTCATGTTCGGCCTTTGATTTAGAGAAGATTAGAATATCGTCAATAAAAACCAGAACAAATTTATTCAGAACTCCTCTGAACACTCTATTCATCAAATCGACGAAGTATGCCGGAGTGTTACATAAGCCGAACGGCATTACTAACCACTCGTAGAATAAGTCGGGACCTCTGAATGCTGTCATTGGAACACACTCTTCGGCAATTCGAAGTTGATGGAAGCCTGTAGCTAGGTCCATCCTTGAGAATACTTGTGCTCCATTCAAACGATCCAATAAATCATCGATCTGCGGCAATGGATATTTGTTCTTTATGGTCTGCTTGTTCAAATCACAATAATCCACACATAGACGTAGAGTATCATCAGATTTTGGGACAAACACCACTGCAGCTCCCCAATAAGAGAAACTAGGCCTGATCAGACCTTTCCATACTAGCTGTCGTGTTTGATTGTCAAGTTCTTCTTTCTCCTTCAAGGTCATCCTTTGGATAGGGTGAACTACCGACCTTGCATTTGGAATCAAAGCGATCTTGAAATCTATTTCTCTCTGCGGAGGTAAGCGAACAACTTCTTCAAACACATCCGCATAATTTTTGATGACAGGAATGTCTTTGATGAGGTCAGAAATATTCTCTGTGACTTCAGGGATATTTTCTATTTGGGCTGGAGAAATATCGAGAGCTGCCCAGAAGTCTTTTCTATTAGATTTCTGACCTTCACACGGTATGGTTATATAATTCCCTGATTTAATCTTAGCCCTAACAACTCTTTCGGCGCATCTAACCTCTGCTTCATATTTGGTTAGCCAATCCAATCCCAGAATAAGATCGAATTCATTGAAATTCATGACGATAGAGATAGTAGGGAATTTATAACTGGAAAAAGAGACAGGTACTGCACAAACCCAACTGAGATCGATGGAACCCCCGACTGGATTTTGGACAGTCATTGGTTCTTTAAGCTTCCTCAATTTCAAATCCAACTTCTTAACTGCATTCTTTGCAATGAAGCTTCGTGACGCACCAGAATCAAACAGTACTTTGACTGGAATGTTCTTAACAGTAAGCGTTTCTTCTAAAACATCAGATCTTCCTTGACTTGTTGAGGGATCAGAAGTTTCTGCTACTTCATTAACTTGAACTACTTCAGGCTTCTTCAACTGCCAGCAATCTTTCTTTACGTGACCAGCCTGATGGCAGAGATTGCATTCTCTACTTTCCTGAAGCTTCCCGCCGGATTTAAATCCATCATTCTTTCGCTCCTTTGAGGATTTACAATTTCCTTGCAAATGCCGTTTCTTATGGCAGTTATTGCATATGGCAGTCGTTGCTGGTTCTTTTTCGGATCTGGCCCTTTTTCGATTGACTTTGGGCTCCTTACTGACCTCAGACATTATACTAGCCTCAGGACGATCAGTTGCAGACTCAATTTTATTACTAGAGCTGACTTCTTCTTCGTACTGTAACATACCCTTCCTGTCTAGATCTTCGTACTGATAAGCCATGTATATCATTTCAGAAAAGGGGAGCTTCACGTTCCTCATTATAATGTTCTGGTATTTTCTTTGAAGCCCGTTGATAAATCTCAAATTCTTCCTCTTCGGATTTTGAATTAGATGAGGGGCAAAGTGAGAAAGTTCATTGAATTTCTTATGATATTCTGGAATGGTCATATCTCCTTGTATCAAATAAGAAAATTCATCACATAGTCGTTCTATTGCTTCTGGAGGAGTAAATCTTTCCAGGAAAATCACTTTGAATCTATCCCAGGTGATATCACCTTCTGGATTATTCTTAATTACTGAATCCCACCAGAACAAAGCTTCGTTTTTGAGTGCCCAGGAGGCCAGTAATCTTTTCTGGTCATCCCTTAGCTTTAATGCTACCAAGATTTTCTCAGCCGAACGAACCCAAGCTTGTGTTCTCATAATAGATTCTTCACCCGAGAAGGGTTTTCCACCCAGATTTCTATATTTCATAAATAGACCTTCTATATACGGGTCAGTATTACTTCTTCTGTTTCTGGCACTCATTTTCTAGTACTTCTGCAAATAGCAGATCAAGTGTCAGGTCACAGAAAAGATATTTCAAAATATAGAGACAAATACTTGAATGTAAATGTGTCTATCTAGGTGCTATTTCATTCTGCCACTCATACTAGGATATTACTGATCCTATCTGTAATGAGTTACCCATCCTAGAACACTACTGGTTCTATTTCTGACGAGTTCGTTAATATGTTATATTCCAGAAATAAGCTTAACCAAAGCTCTGATACCAAATGAGACGACCCAAACCCCGTTCTGACGGTGGCAAGGGTAATCCTTGGAATATAACATAGAAACAGATAATAGCAGAATAGAAATAAATAAATACACCAGATAATGAACAGTAGAATATACTGGATAAGAGTAATCATCAGAGTTACGCAGTATACAGGATCATACTTAGTACAAATACAGTTCAGCTATACATAAATGTCTACAGCGGAAAACAAACATAATATGTACAATAGGAGCTGAACAGCATAAAAAGAGATAAATGATAGAATCCATCTTAAGCTCCAACTATCCCGAAAGAGCCAGCTAAACCTGAATACAAGGCTGCCCGTGAAGAAAAAGGGGCACCTGAGTTTGAAAGTGAAACAAACTACGAGTCAGTCATGGGACTGGTATGAGAAATCTACTCAACACATTTATAATATGGCTAATCACAGGACCACGCCACTTTCGTGGAACGGGTTTACTCCATTGGATTGCCAGTGCTTTAAAAGCAAATCTTTCTTTTAAACATCGCAATGCTTTTTATAAAAATGAAGCCATTATAAGACTCAGTTCCCATCACACAATGCAACGCAAACCGGAGGATAGAGTTTTACCTTATAATGGACAAAATATGGTTGATACGAATAAAACAAAAGCATTTGATATTACTACTAGTGTTTATATGTTTCGAAAACAATTTCAAATCATAACTATCATTCATAGACGACATGAGCGTCCCATGCCACTATGTCGCCAATTATATATACAATCGAAATCGCACGATCTCGTATTTGGAAATTGGGTTTCCGTCATGAACCAAGGAAAAAGATAGTCCTTACCGAATTCGAGACAATCTAGCCCATGTCTCAGGAACAGCCGCAACTGCCCCTTGGATCGTCAGGGCCGGTCCACCGATGTGGATTATTATGCCTGAACACTACGTCTCTCCGCCCTTTGGGGTGTAAACGAGCCAACGAATGACTCCATCGGACCCGGATCATCCGATCAAACCGAGGCGCCTCGCAACAACAACAACCACATAAGTCAAACTCGTCAGGGCGTGTAAAACCACTGACGCCACTTCTAGCTAGAAAGAAACGCAGGCCCTCCCTGATGTCCTCTCCCGTTTCTGGTTCATACCGGGGTGTGAGGTTCGCGATTTCACGTTATACACAAAGCTTCGCCACGCAGGCGGTGCTTTGATCATCACCACAAGACTTTGCTTTTCAACAGAAGCCCTGATCACTGCATCTTAGCATGCCACACAGGCAATTCATGCCATGCGACTGATGTCCATCGATATACAACCTCTGAGCTCGTGCGTTTCAAAGAAGGGCGTTAAGCAAAAGAATAAATTCTCCGCCGCCAAACAGATGTATATTTAATAGAGATCAATCAACACAGAATAAAATCCGATGTCAGACACACAGTCCGTTTACAAGTCCGTCCTGGGTCTGAACGAAACCGGAGGCACTAAATACCTCGCAAACCCATCGATCACCATGTACGTCTTGACAATCACCACTCATTATCCATATTTCGGGATGCCTCCCAATCAGGACCTCGGTTACCATCCAAACGAGGTGAAGATCTCCGGTCTTCGACCATCGTCTTCATCTTTGATTTCTTATCGTCGATTCAGTTATTCAGAATGGGACAAACCCGGTCTTTCTGAGCAACTCGCGTATATAATAAACAAGTACAACACTAACATATACACGCATCATTTCAATTCATTAGTCACTAACCGTCAGTCAGTAAGAGAACGATCTCCCAAATATTAACCCCGAAGGCCGAAACCAACATCAGATCAATACCCAAGAAACCATTCAACTTAGCCAACCTTCAGTTAATTTCTAAATTTACATCCATATCGTTTAAAATATTTTATAACGATTTATCGCTATTTTTATTTATTTTAAAATAGCCATTTTATTCAAAACGACGCTTCGGGCCATAACGCGGCCGTGGCGCTGTTTTCCTTCAGATTTGATTTACACATATCTGAAAATATAACCATTGGATCTTCACAAAATTTACATCATTAGAAAGATCTTTTCAAAACGAATCCAACGGTTCCAGTTTCGGGAAAATCCGACGGTCAGATCTCCCGGTATAATCGTTTGAAGTTTCGATTTCAAAATACGAACTGCAGCGTCGTTATTCGATTAAATATAATTATATTTATATATATATAAATATAATCGATTCTGGCGCTGTTTTTCTTCAGATTTGAATTAAACATTCCAGACAATCCAACCGTTGGATTTTTACAAAGTTGGTGCCGTTGGAAATATATTTCCAAAGCGAACCCAACGGTTGTGATTTCAGGAAAATCCGATGGTCGGATCTCCCGGTATAATCGTTTGAAATCACGATTTCAAAGTACCAACTGCAGCGTCGTTATTCGATATATTTTAATTCTATTTAAATATATATATTGATTCTTCGATTTCAAAGCTATATTCTTTTCATACATTTGATAAAAATGATATTTTTATCTAACTGTCTTCTATTTCAACACTTCACTATATTTGACAATTCATGTATGTAATAAAAATGTGGTTTTTATTGTAAAACAATTCATTTCAAAACTCTATTATTTTATATAGTTCATATAGGTAATAAAAATAGGATTTTTATTAATAAACAATTTATTTCAAAACAAGATTATTTTATACATTTCATAACGATGATAAAAATGTGATTTTTATTATATTTTAAAACACGAATACCATTCAACACATGAATTTCAATTCAACGAATGAATATCGATTCAACACATGAAGGTTTTCTATAGTTTATATAAATCGATAAAAAGGTGATTTTTATATTTAAAACACGAATACCATTAAACACATGAATTTCTATCCAACGAATGAATATCGATTCAACACATGAAGGTTTTCTATAGTTTGTATATATCAATAAAAATGTGATTTTTATATTTAAAACACGAATACCATTCAACACATGAATTTCTATCCAACGAATGAATATCGATTCAACACATGAAGGTTTTCTATAGTTTGTATATATCAATAAAAATGTGATTTTTATTATATTTTAAAACACAAATACCATTCAACACATGAATTTCAATTCAACGAATGAATATCGATTCAACACATGAAGGTTTTCTATAGTTTATATAAATCGATAAAAAGGTGATTTTTATATTTAAAACATGAATACCATTCAACACATGAATTTCTATCCAACGAATGAATATCGATTCAACACATGAAGGTTTTCTATAGTTTGTATATATCAATAAAAATGTGATTTTTATATTTAAAACAAGAATACCATTCAACACATGAATTTCTATCCAACGAATGAATATCGATTCAACACATGAAGGTTTTCTATAGTTTGTATATATCAATAAAAATGTGATTTTTATATTTAAAACACGAATACATTCAACAGATGAATTTCTATCCAACGAATGAATATCGACTCAACACATGAAGGTTTTCTATTCAATGAATAAATATAGTTTCAACAAATGAAAATAATTCAAACACATGAATATTATTCAAAATTTTGGCAGCATAACGGCAGGGTAGTTAAAACCAGGACCGTCCCTAGTACGGCTGCTCGCTCTACCTTAAAACCTCGCGGTTTTTGACAATGGGGATCATGCATCTAGTTCGCACGCATGCGGCATGTATATATTTATTTCATTTCCACAAACTAATCCTATGTGGTTTCAACCAAATATTTCTCAACCACAAATGGGTATTTTTCAACCACAATCAATCAATATCAACCACAAACAATTCCAATCAACCATTCGCTATCAATCAATTTTCACACCAATCACAACTAATAAATATCGTCCATGGTTTGTGGACGAGGGGCGTATATATATATATATAGCAATTCACTTCTATTTCAACACATATATAATTTTTACAATGCATATACAACTTATACATCGAACGTACAACTTATACAACGCTTATACATGAGGTGTAAAACACTTATATAACTCATACATCGACTATATAATTTATATATCGTCGTTTTCCATATCGTTTATAAATTAGAAATCTCACATTGGGTTCCACTCCACCAAAAATAACAGAAGGCTCAGAAAAATATGCGGTCTCTTCTAGAATGTAGAAGACGTCCACATGAGTCCACTGTCTCTTGTTTCACTGAGTTTCGACAAGAAATGAAAAAGATATGATTTTTCAAAGTTTGCAATGGTTTAAAGGTGTTAAAACAGTTGAAAATAAAACAAGCCGTACCTCAGCTGAAAGGTTCAAAACTAGGTTTGCAATTTTCGATCAAACCGTGAATCGATAGGAGGATCGGCCGATGCAGCGACGAAGAGGGGGGAGACGCGCGTCTACGCATGGTGGTGGGGGCCCACTCGGTGGCGCCAGTCGGTCGGGGCGGCGGGTTGAAGTCGACGACTTCAGGGAGGTGGTTCTCTCTCCACAGGCCACGAAAAATTCCTAACTTTATATGGATTTGAAGGTCTCGAGAAGATCTTCAAAAAGTTCAACTGTGGCACGAGCTAATTCGGCGGGGATTGATCGGAAAATGAGGGGGAAGGTTTCGAGCGGTTTTCGCCTTCGATCGGGGAGAGAGAAATGAAGAATTTCTTTTATTTTTTATTTAAAAAAAATGTGATTGGCCGGGGGTGTTTTAAAGGGGTTTTCTGACACGATCACCAATCTAAACCCAACGACTGTCGTCCCTAGCGTTTTACCCCCATTCCGAACACAATGGGATATGTTTCGTTGGCCCATTCGACTGTTTCAATCAGTTTTCCTTCAATTTAAAATATATAACATTCAATATTTAATTTGAACGTACATTTCAATATGCCAGGGCCACAAACTGATTCGAAAAATTCCAGAAAAATAAATCTGGCTAAGATTTGACGATACGGTCCCAACAAATCTAGTTTCGTCGAATTCTGAGACCATTTGCAAAAAGGCCCATTTCTGGTCGATCCAATTTAACTGTAATTGACCAAAACACGTTTTCCTTTGCCACGCTCACATACTAGCTTCAAAAATTATGAAATTTGAAACCTAGCAATAACTTCACATCCCGGATCCAACAAAAGTGGTTTCGTCGAATTCCGAGGTCGTATGCAAAATGGCCAATTTCACGGGCTATATAAATTCCATAGCGACCTTTCTGAAAATTCATTTGGCCATAACTTTTGCTTTCCGCTATGAAAATTTGATTTTTCAGATTTGTTAGAAAGGTATTCACTAACAGATTTAAATATTTTTGGTTTTGCTCAAATCCGCTTTGTTTTGCACCCGGTACAGTCCGACAAAGTTTGAATTCAATTTTTTTGAAACTGCAGCGCCATTTCAGGCCTTGTTTATAATTAGAATTAATTATATTCGTTTTCAATTGTCGATTCAAACTCAGTTTTCATCGCTATTATTTAAAATATATATTTTAAATATTTAAAATCGATTATTTTAGCCAATTTTAAATTTTTTAAATTGGTTCAGATTTTTCTGGGTCGTTACATCTAACACCCATTATTCTTTTAGGTACTGGTTAACTCTTTTTGGGTTAAAACCCGTTACTAGAGTACAGCTATAAGTACCATTATATTTCTGTTGGGGTCATCCTGTTTCTGTTAAGAAATTAGGGAGTATGTAATCCAGTTACATATCTGTTGTACTTGTATCGGTGCAGAGAAAGTAAAGTGTTAGGGAAGCGCTATTTATTCTATTATGTTTATCATATCTACCTTGGCATACCTGTCTTATATGCTGTTATCTCTGTTATCCAGTTTACATGTCTATCATGATGCAGTTACTTATTTATCTGCTAAAAGTAACTGGACTCGCTAGACTTTATGTCTGACCTATTTTGTTTCCTCTTCTTTCCCTTCCATTCCCCCTAGGTTATCATGGTGGGAATACTCAAGCTTGACTAGGATTCTGCTTAGTTTTTCTTGGAGCCGCTTAGATGTACTGCTTGATTTGTACCTTCTCTACTATGGCTATGTTTTTGGGGATTATGCTTCTTTTATTTTTGTACTCTGGGTATTTTAGTACAAGACAGAAGCTTTAAATTGATGTACTGGGCTTTATGTATTTCAGGCTTATGATGTAACTATGCTTTGAACCACGATGATTTATGTTTCAATAAAATTTTAAATTTCGCTATTATTGTATATCTGTCTTGTATTTCGTTTTCTGTTTACCTATAACGCTTCACGAAACTTAATGCATTCTCTTAATGAGTGAGATTAACGGACGTGGGGTGCGACACTTGGTATTAGAGCTGAAGGTTACCAGATCGGATAAAAGATTTTGAAAATTATTTTCAAAAAGGTTTTAAAAGAAAGCATTTTCAAAATAAAAGTATGTTTTGAAAAACATATTCCCCAAAGTTATATATACTATCTTCGAATTCTCTGTTTGAATACCTTTTCCTTTTCTTTTCAGTATGTTTGGGGAACCTAATATTCTTGAGCGCGTTACGATACCAGGCTGGTTCCGTAGGTATCTAGATGCCACCGCACCGGCCGGTGGCCAAGCCGACGTTCCTCCGCCAGCTGCACCCGTCGTTCCTCCTCCTCCTCCTCCACGTCCAGATACTTTCTCCAAGATCCGCAAAGATTTCTGTGCTATGGGAAGAAAGCCATCCCGTGGAACCAAGTCGTTCGTAGAGGCAAGAAATTGGCTCAAGGAGATGGAGGACTTGTTTGAAATTTTCGAAGTGGACGATCGTAGGAAGATTCTGTTATCCGTCTGGCTACTGAAAGATGAAGCTTCATTTTGGTGGGAAGTGACGCGAGCACTGCGTCCGGTGGAGACTTAGGATGATTTTAGACAGAGGTTTGAAATGAAATTTCTTTCTCAAGCTGAGAAAAGCATGCAAATGGAAAGGTTCTTGGAGCTCAAGCAAGCAGGCAAGACTGTTAAAGAGTATGTTAACAAATTCAACCAACTAGCAAGGTTTTGGTTGGAGCTAGTAGATACCCCGCATAAGAAAGCTTTGTGGTTTGCTAGAGGACTGAATGAAGCCCTTCATGGGTTAGCCATGTCTCATATTCCAAGGGGAGCAACTTTTGAGAGGCTAGTTGATATAGTCGTAATGCATGACGATGATAAAGCTGAAAAAAAGGAAGTTGAGGTTGAGGAAACATAAAACAAGAAAGTGTGGCCTGAGAAAAAACAACAACAATAAGTCGGAAAGCACGACCAAGCTCAAGGCAAAAAGAAATGTCATGTTTGTGGGAATGTGGGTCGTTTGGTCAAAGACTAGAGAAAAAGGAAGAATGCTTGCTTCAATTGTGGTGAAGTCATACATTATACTTGGTAGTGTCCGAAAAAGAAAGGACAGAGCCAAAGGGAGGGATCTTCTGGAGGGCAAATGCATGCTCTCGAGGCCAGTGTACCGGACAGAGGTATGAAAGTTTCTATTGAAGGTTTCATTTCTCTTTCCGATTATCCAGTTATGACTCTTTTTGATTCTAGCTATTCTCACTCTTTTATATTTGATTCTGTAGTTGAGTCTCTTCACCTTAGTACTAGTATGGTTTTGGATACCGTTGTTGTGCCAAACCCCATTGGTGGTATGGTTCATATGTCTATGACTTGTCGGGGTTTGAGAATATCTGTGTTAAGCGTCAAGTTTGAGTGCGACGCATATGTACTTGGTTTTGTGGGATACTATTTTATTCTAGTGATGGATTGGCTAGCCATGTATGGTGCCATTCTAGATTGTTAAAGGAGGGTCGTTAAATTTCTGACTTGCCGTGGGAGGACCCTCGAGATTTCTAGTGACCCAAGAGGGTCTAGCATGCTTAGTTTCCCAGAATCACTTGATGCTTCTGTCTATGATTTGTGATCTTTACCTGTACTTTGTGAGTATCCAGATGTTTTTGAGGAGGTTAAGGACTTACCTTCGAGGCACGAGAATGATTTCTGGATATACTTGGTAGATAATGTGAAACCAGTCGCATTACTTGTGCACCACATGACTCCTAAGGAAAGGAGGGAGCTCAACAAACAAGTAGGGGAGCTACTAGAAAAGTTGTTGGTTAGGCGAAGCATATCAGAATGGGCTGCTCTAGTCGTCTTTGCAACTAAGGCATACAAATCGCTTTGCTTATGTGTGGATATTCATGATGTTTTTCCACGTTTCTTATTTATGGAAGTGTCTGCACGATACAGCAAAGGTAGTTGAGCCGACAAGCTTGTGGAAATAGAGGCAGAAGGAAGGTGACAATTAGACGAGTTCCTTCCCGTATACTTGGATCAGAGGTTAAGAAACTGCGCAACAGAGAGGTTAAGTTAATAAAAGTGCAATAGGGAGAAGACATCAAGGATATGACTAGGGAGACTGAACACAAGGATCGCTCTTCATACCCTTTCCTTTTTGGGACTATGTTCTTAACTTCTTTTTTCCAAGATTTTATTCATACTTGCTTCTGTCATTCGTGTGTTTCATATCGATCGAATCTTCGATCGTTAGATAGAAATCCTATGGTTGCAAACATGTGTTTGAGACATGTTATGTTTGATGGATACAAGTGGACGCAAGTGTTTTCCGGTGGTTGCTCGTGGATGCATACACACACACATTAGGCACTAGATCAGCTTAATCACTCTCATACTGAATACGGATGTGTGTGCGTTTTACTTCTTTGAATGGATTAAAATGGGTGTATCATCATATGGATGTTGCATTTGGATGGATGATTGTGCACACAAATAGAACATACATGTTATAATAGGATTATTTGCATACATGGTTGATTCATGACACTAACATACATTCCATTAAGGAGGTCGACTGAATCAGTAGGCCGCTTGATCTTCGCATTATAATTGGGACATTTACACACACCTTTGCATATGTTCATATAAGTATTAGAAGTCTATAAGGACAATGGATACCTATGATTGGTGGATGAGTAGATGGATGTGGATGGTTGGATATACATTCTTCTTAACTTGGAGATTTCGGGGAGGAAATCCTTTAAGTAGGGGAGAATGTAACACCCCGTAATTTTAACAACATATTAAAATGATAAACCAAGGAATACTTAATTAAATATTGGGAATTAAGTAAAACAGACTGCACCATTGTGTTTGTCTCAGAATTTTTCTTAAGATAGACACCAAGTTTGCGTAAAATGGACATCGTATGAAGAAGTTATTAAGCCTAGAAGTTTGTGTACACATAATAGAATTATATATATATACAAACAAATCAAAAAAATCCAAACAGCGAAGCGGGAGGGGGAATGGTCAAACTGCCCTATTTTGGGCGTCGACCAAAGGCCCGCTGGGTCGACACAGGGGTTGACCTAGGGTGTTTGGGGTCGAAGACACACATAGGGGGTCAACCCCCATACAGATTTGGGTAGAATTCAGTTTTTGCACGATGGACTCCTTTCTTGACTAAATTTGTTGACCTTAGGCTATAAATAAGACCTCATTTCTCTTGTTTCTCCACACCTAAAACAATGGAGAACTAGATGCTGCCTCTACCTAGAATAAATCATGTCTTTTCTTCTTCAACAATCAACTTGAGTCATTCGAGTTTAGAGATTTGAGATTCAACATCTGCATCTATTCTTCTGTCTCTTAGATCTATTCTCTGTAAGTCTACGTTATTTTTAGATAAAAATAATTAAAATGCATTCTTAACATGCCAATGAACTAGACCTAAGCTTGTGACTATTGGAATCATATCAGATCTGCTATATTTGTATATCTAATTCACTACTTAGATCTCATCATGCCTATTTATGATCATGACACTATGCATAATCAGTCCTGTTATTACATGTTCATCAAATCTGTTCTTATATGCCTATTTCTGTTCATCAGATATGTTCTTATATCCCTATTTTCGCTATCATATGTCCATTTCTCTTCCTGTTGGTTTTATGCCTATTCTTTCCTTCTCTCTCTCTTTTTATTTTTATAGTCAGGCTAATTTCGAGCCTAGGCCAATATCTCTGAAATATGCATACGAACGAAATTGGGTTAAATTGGGAATGATTGGAAATGGTAATTCGGGGCGTAACTTGTACCTTCAATCACGATTGGGATCTGGGGGATGAACTATATTGTGAAATTGGACTAAAAATCTGGGGCATGATTTATATGGTAAATCATGACTTATGGTTTGGGACATAAAAATCTGTAGGCTTAACTTAAGATTAAGGGAAACATGTTATTGGAACTGTAAAGAATCTGTGAAGCTTGTTTAATCCATTAAAATTAGGGCATAACTTGTATTGGGATATTTGGAGAAGAACTTGAATCGAAAGCATGAATATGGATTTGTGGCATAAGCCAAACTGTGATTAAAGATCTTAATTTGGGAATATAACAAATGATGAAAATGACTTGGGAAAGGGGCATGAAAACCTATAGTGAAATAAGAATACTTGTTAATGAATGAAGATGCCAAGAATCATAGTAATTAGAAAACTATAACCGCGCTTAGACACGAGGTTAGATTACACTTGTAGTGGAAGTCTGCTCGAACCCGACCAGCATATCCAGCAACCACAAGTGGTGAATCTAACGTGAGGTGTCTAAGTGCATAAACACGTGACGGTGCTAAGACACGAGGTTAAGTCCAACTTATGGAAGAAGTCTGCTCGGACCCGACCGACATATCATGCATCCACAAGTGGCAGATTTAATGTGGAAGGTCTAGCACATTATAACCATAAATGAATTTATGGTAATGAACTTGTAATACTTGACCTATTTAAATCCATAAAGATTGTATGAGCCGGTTAAATTTGAGGGGTTAAGTAAACCTATTAAGTATGTGGGGTTAAGTAAGCCTGTGAAATCTGTGGGGTTAAGTAAAACTATGAAATCCGTGGGGGTTATACGAAACTGTTAATTTAGAAAACTTAACCAATTAAATCTGTTGGGGTTATGTGGACCCTTAACTTGTAAAGTTTAACCCGTAAATCAGCAGGGGGTTTGGTGAATCTGTTAAATCTGTTTGGCATAACCTGTCTAAATCTTAATTAGTTGGGGACACAAGATCTATAAGGGTTGGCTTGTGTCATCTGTTGTGTGGGACCTATATTAGTCAGTAACCCATTCTGGTATTAAAGGGGGACCCCGCGCCAGGAAGGGGTCAGGGCATGCTTACTGAACTGATTGTAAGTGGTTCATTTGAAAGGAGGTGTGTACTGGCGCGTTCTAACATACTCATGTGCGTGTATGATTATGACCTGCATCTGGGAAAATAAGCCACTGTAGCACCAGTAAATTGATTGTGTCCTTTTGTAGGTTGCCACTTTAGGAAGTAATACACCCTCCTATGGAGCCGACACAGGGTATTTACGGGATATGGAGCACGATTGATTGGGGGGTAGTAAATATGGTACATCTAGTCCTGCATGTTTCATAGGGGCACCTGTGTTTCTGTCTGGGCTAACACCCATTATTTTTGTTTAGCTACCGGTTAATTCTGTTTGGGTTAAAATCCATTACTAGAGTACACATAAAACTACCATTATATTTCTGTTGGGATCATCCTATATCTGTTAAGTAATTAGGGAGTATGTAATCCTATTACATATGTGTTGTACTAGTATTGGTGCACAGAAAGTAAATTGTTAGGGAAGTGCTATTTATTCTATTATGTTTATCCTGTTTACCTTGTCATACCTGTCTTATATGCTATTATCTCTCTTATCCAGTTTATATGCTTGTCATGATGCAGTTACTTATTTATATGCTAAAAGTAACTGGACTTGCAAGACTTTATGTCTGACCTATTTTGTTTCCTCTTCTTTCCCTTCTTTTCCCCTAAATTTTCAGGGTAGGAATACTCAAGCTTGATCAGGATTCTGCTTAGTTTTCCTTTGAGCCGCATAGATGTAATGCTTGCTTCGTACCTTCTCTACTGTGGGTATGTTTTTGGGGATTATGCTTCTTTTATTTTTGTACTCTAATGATTTTAGTATAAGACAGTAGTTTTACATTGATGTACTGGGCTTTATGCATTTCAGGCTTATGATGTAACTATGCTTTGAACTACAATGATTTTTGTTTTAATAAAATTTGAAATTTCGCTGCTATTCTATATATGTCTTGTAATATTTCTGCTTCTGTTTACCTATAATGCTTCACGAAATTTAACGCATTCTATTAATGAGTGACATTAACGGACGTGGGGTGTGACAAAAATAGTGTTCAAATTGAACCAATTTATGACTTGAAATACGATGTTTGCTTAAACTTTGTATTTTACTGGTTGAATTATTTATATATTATCCTTGGATATTTCACTTGAATTGATTTACTTGCATAAGAATGTTAGTCCTAACTCGATGTTTTGTTTCACTTTATGCTCGTATATGACCGAGTTCTACAGCATTTTTGAAGACTTTTATTCCTGAAGAAGAAGATGGAGTTGAAGACCATTTGTACTATTTATTTTTGCTGCATTATTTGTATGTTATTTTTGTAAAATTTTAATATTGTAAACTTAAATCAAGTGAATATAATTTAATAGTTTTATGAACTATGTTCGTTGTTATTATATTTTATCGTGCCATAGTGAGATTTTGTGTATTGTTTAGTCATTCTCATCTTATTTTCTCTTCTCATAAAAAACCCAAGTAATAATCAGTCATTTTGGATTGGTTTGAGTTGGACATGTGCAGTTTATTGTCAACTTGAATCATTCCAAAAAGGCGGGTTATTATAATTAGTGCTTGTTCCAGTTGGTATCAGAGCTATGGTTTAGCGATAAACCTTGGCAAGTGTAATGAATTCATTATAGATAGGGTTAGTAGTTCCCAATAATTAGTTGAGTGTATTGAGAAAGCGTATGTAACGATCCAAATTTTACTATTAAGAAATATTTTATGAATTTTAAATATTTAAAATGATTTATTTTGAGAATTGATGATTTCGAATTTCTTTAAAACGAAGTTTGAACGTATAAGTGTATGTTAATTATAAAACAAACTCATAACACCAGGTAGTTCAAAGTTTTGAACTTTAAATGAATGTACAAAATTCAATATATGTCAGAATTCGTTGAAAAACGAAATGTTGGAACCTATTTAACCATATCTTTCTAATAAAATTGAAAAATCGAGATTTCGTGTATTATGAGTTATGTCCAAATTAAATTTCTAGAAAAGTCGTTATGGTATTGTTTATAAATTATAATGATTTATCAAATAAAATAAAGGGATTTTATTGTAAAATAAATATTGATTTAGCTTGAATTTTTAATTATTCAGTTACAAATTAAATATAATTTATTTTGGAACTATATGATATTCTAGTTGGATATATATGATAATATTAATTTATTTTCATTAAATTGAATAGTTTTTTAATTAATTAATATTTTCATTGGTTTTATTTAAGGTTCAGTTTTTCTCAGGTCCCTAATAAGTTTCGAAGTTATGCTTACATCCCTTAAATTTTTATAAATTAGGTCCCCATTTTTCGTAAATCGTCAAAAAAATTAGTCAAACTATTAAAAAAAATCACGTAAATTCATAATTAAATACAACAACTAATCATCATCAAATTCAAGCATTAAAACTACCAAAAAATAATAGAATAAAAATAGTAAATCACCCTTATTATGCATCAAACAATGCACTTATTTGTAATAGTTGCATACATTTATGCATATATTTCAGTTCTGCATTAAACTACAATGTAAATGTAGAAATGTATGCACTAGTACTACAATAAATGCATCGTTTGTTGCATTAATTCAAACCTGGCCTGTTTTTCAAGCATACATAGTTTTTAAACATTGTTGCATACATTTCGGCATTTATAAGTGATAAATGCATACATTTCTACACATATTCATAAGCATCATCCGTTTTAACTTTGTTGCATACATTTCTGCACTTATATGAAATAAATGTATACATTTTTGCAACAATTCGCAGCCCATGTAGATTAGTTCATCTTTACATGCATACATCTCTGCAACTATTACCAATATATGCATGCACGCATATATTCATCCAGATTTTCAATATAAACCCAGAATGAATATATGCATACATGTATGCATATATTGATTGTTAATGCAGAGATGTATGCAACTATTTTTTTTAGGTTGCTTTTGGGAATACTTGCGATTTTTGGAATATATTTTTTATGTTGTAGCGCATTTTTACGGTTGAAAACACGATAGTCCCAAATTAGGGATCCGCTTCGCATGGAAACATTGGGAAGGATGTCGTTTACATTTTGAAACCTTTTAGGGACGTCAAGCTTGTTTTCACTTTATTTAAACCTTAGAAATAGTCATTTTTCAAACAACCTCCAGTTTCGATGAAACCACTTTCATTGGATCTAGAATAGTAAATTATTGTTAGGTTTCAAACTTCAAATCAATCTGAGTTCGTATGTAAGCATATGTAATTTAAACGCGTGTTGAAAAATCAGTTAAAATTCAATAAAAGCTAGAAATAAGACCATTTTTCAAACAGTCTCTGAATTCAACAAGGCTAGGCGCATTGGAACTGTATTTGTGAAATATAACAAGGCTTCAAATTTCGTAGCAATTGGAGTTAGTATGTGACCGTAAACAACTAAAACACATATTGAAAATCAATATTGAACGTTATACTAACTCATATTTTAATTTTGAGAAAAACTAATTAAAACGATTGAATTAAATTATATAACCAATTCCATTATCTCCGAAATAAGGGTATTTATCTAGAGACGTTAATCGTTGGGGTTCATTTGGAGTTCGAACACAAAACTTCACAATTAAGGAACGTTAAAATAAAATATTAATAAATATATATTATAAATAACCCTTAAATCTACTAAACCCTAACCCTCCTCTCAAACGCAGCCACCATCCAAATTTTCGAAGGCCATGATCATCCAAAATTAATTCCTTACTCTCAATCCATTCATTGTTTGAAGAAGCCCTCAACTAACAAATTATAGAACAACGTGAGAGCTTCCAGTCTATACGGCGTTGATAGGATATCGTGTAGTAAAACGAGAGAAATTGGGGCTCAAACCCACGTCGTTTGCACGTGAATTTAGGACATTGAGGAGGTGCAAGTTCGCCCTCGTGGAAAGAAAAGGTGGAGGAGGGTCGGGGTTTTAGCGTGGTCGTTTCTAATCGAGGTCAAGGGGATCGTGGCGACATGTGACATAGAGGAGAGCATTGCAAGGTGGTTGTATTCGTGGCCAGGAGAAGAAACAAGAAAGGAGAAATTAATACAGTGATTAATCCGTTACTTAATTAATAATTAACATAAGCTAATAACCAACTTAATTATTTAATGTTTAAACTACCATATTTTGTTCAAACGGAAATAAAATTAAAGAAAACAAGTTGTTGTGGTGTTAACGATATTTTTCATCAACCTCGGAAATAGGTCTAAGGATGTGAACCTAATGGTGGTGAGGGATTATTTAGTTCCTACAAGCTTGAGTTAGTTCACCATTTCCTAGATATCAAGGTTTTGAGCCCAAAGATTAGTTACTCTTTCCTTAAGGGGTGAGTATCACGCTTACGAGACTCAACAACCAACAATTACCTTGGGATAAGGGTTTCCTAAACGCAACACAGGTTAGGAAGCTAAACGGCTTGTAGAAGGGTATTTCAGTAATCTACGCTTAAGGGTAAGGCACGGGAATGCAGCCTTTGTCGTGGAGAAAGCATAATGAAGAACGAAAGAAGTTGAAAGATAAATCACAGAAATTGTGCTAAGTGGCAACTCACTCCTTATTGCTCGTTGATTTGAGTACATAAGTGTTTACAAAGGAAATCCCCATATTGATTTAGAAATTAGGGTTTACTCTATAACAAATGAGTGTAAGATTGGGGAATAAGAAGAAGCCCCTAAAATGTGACACCTGGGGTCTTATTTATAGACAAATGGGCCCCCTTTAGCCATCGACTGAGCAGATTCCCCTTTCGGGTGCGCTAATGGATTTCGACCGCTATATTCCTCTTGGGTCCAATAATAGTAGTTTCGGCTGCCTTTCTCTTCATTTGGCATTGTCATTGGGTTCCACCTGGCTTTCGTATTTTTGGTCTTGACTTTAGGAGCTATTCTTGACTTTCGTATGCATCGATACCAAGTTCTTTGGTATAGATAGCTTCCGAAACAGCTTTTGGTCTTCGACAACAAGCTCTGGTTTCAACTTTGAGCCTTTATAGTCTTGTCCTTGGGCTTTTATTTCTTGTGACTTAAAAACTGTTTTCTCTTTCGGTATCAACACCAAGAAAATTAGTGTGGATAGCTCTTTTCTCCTAAACTTTGGTTTACTTTCGATGAGTCCTTGAAATTGGTTTTGGTCTTGCGTAAGCACGCTCTCGATACACTCTGATGGCCTTAGATGTTATGTCTCGGTGTTCTAAAAGCCTTAACTCTGACATATAGCTTTTAGAGTGTTATCCTTGACTTTGACATCTTAATCTCCTTTTGTATCGACACTAACTTAATTAGTGCCGATAGCACTTCATTTTACTCTGCCTGGCTTAGTGCTTCTTGTCATATTTCGGACAATGTAGGATTCTCTCTTGGTTTTCGGTCTCAAGTTATAGGCTTCCGACTCTTGGCCTTCTTTGTTTGTCTCCAACTTCATGCGTTATGCTTTCAGAACTGAGTTGATGGCCCTTAGTGTCGGCACTGCCTTGTCGTTGTTACCTTTCGTATCGAAACTGGGTTTTTCTTCCTTATGTTGGTGCTGATAGCTTATTAAACCAATTGCCACTTTAATACTTTCAGTCTTAATTGTCTCAGTAGTTTTCGTTGGTTTCATTCCTTTGAATCATTCTTTTGATCTAATTGCAGTCTGACACCCCTTCACCGATAGTAGGTTTCGGTGTTGAATTTGGTCGTAAAATTTGCCCCTCCATCTGTGAAGGTGTAATTTCGACTTTTCAAGTCAAATTCTGACTTTTCGGTTTGTACTCTAATTTCCCATCTTTTGGTATTCTTGATTTGATCTCCATTGTTGACCATTGCTTATTTGTACGACTATAATCGAGAAAGTGCTTCTATATATAAGGTCCCTTTTCTTCTTCCTCAATTTATAACCTACATATAACTATTTAATGTAAGATCACTGTTCTTCGAATATCTCCAAGGTCGCAAATTCAACCGTGTTTCTGTGAGCAGTTTAATAAATTTTAATCCTATAATCTGAGAAAACATTTCTTCCTTTTAACTATGAATTTGATTAGGATCCATAGGTTCTTAGTCATTATTACAATTGGTCGATTCATATGAAGTAGCTATAATGATAATAATGGCAGATTGCATGAATTTATAATTTAACCCCTACCAAACACTCAGGGGTCTAAAATGTAAGATTTCATGTTTATAGTTTTCCTTCCCAATATGAGGATAAATTGAAACAATCCTAATGGAACTGATGGTCCTACCATTAATGTTTTTGTTTTCCTTTTGTTTCAGTTTTAATATTACCGAAAGGTGTTAAAAATCGTGTGTCGTCGGAACAAGATTTGAGTGATGCCAAAGGTCGTACCTTCTTTTGTTAAAGAATTAGTTAAAAAACCTTCACTTTTATGTGTTGTATGTTTAATGCTAAACCCCATCAATACCTAAGTTTAATTTTTCCAAAACTAAGGTTTTTTTTTCAAGACAATTGATAAGATTAAAATCATATACTAAACAATATCTTAGACACGTAGGCATAATGCATATTCATATGTGCTTTATCTTAAAGGTTTCCACTTTCACAATGTGTGGCATGCTCCTGACTCTTTGTCGGCGTATTGGACGACTTATGCTAATGAATTTGCATAGTAATTTTAAAATGGAAAAATTAATATGCCAATATATTTTATGGAATCATATCACCTGGTAGCATTAGGTCTAAAAGAGAAAAGCTTATCCATCTCGGGCAATTCCTTTAAGATATCCAGATGGAAAGCTTTTCGCGATATTCCATGATTTGGACTCAAGATGAGGTGAGTGCCATTCTTGAGAGCTATGGTATGATTAGAGTCGATGATGTTCCTACTTCCGGAAAGGGTACTATTCAGAGCCCTCGAGAGGGATTTTTTTTTGCTTCTACCACTGTTCACATCTGGCATGGAGGTTTCTTGCCATTCCCAGACTTTGTTTTATGGTTCTTACAATATCTAAAGTTAGTTTCCATTCAACTAACTCTGAATACATATACCTGCCTTTTATGCCTCGAACTCTTAGCACTTGAGTCAGGACAACCTTCTCTTACCCCTCGTCTCCTGCATTATTTTCTACAATTGTTTGTAGTCAAAGGGACTAGTTTTTCTCTATGTCATGCAAACCTTTCTAAGAAGTTGATTAGTGATAACCTCACCCAGCTCTCAGATTGGGAAGCACAATTCTTATCATATGTCCTCCGTTTATCACATGCAATTTTACTACTCCATATAAACTGTACTTCTTAGTATTGGTTACCTTCTTTCTTGAGCATTGCTTTAACTTTCTGCTTTGTCCTAGTTCCTGTTCCCATAAGAAAAGACCTAAGTGGGAGGAGGTTTAAGCTGCCAGTTATATGTTCAAAGCTTCCGACAAGTTGGGAAAACGATCCATTTATTGTCTTTGAGCAATCTTCAGAAGCACGATTTTCTTCCTTTTTGACAAAGGATTCTGAGAAGGTCTCCTTTGCATTTTCTCGGATCCATGCATCTATTTTTGGGTTCTGATGTATTCACTAACTTGTCCCCTCTTTCTCTCGGGTCCCCAAGTAAGGACAGCTTTTCAATGCGATTTTTGAAATATCGTCTCATATTGAGTATATCTAACTCCATGACCATTTCAATTAGTTTCCAAAGCTCCTGATGGGGATTCTACTTTGGATGCCTTATAAGTAACTCCCTACGTCCATTAATATCACTCTCAATCGGAATGCATTAACTTTCATGGAGTATTATTGTTGTATAGAACAGAATATAACAAGATAGATACATATATTGGTACTTGAAAAATTCAAAACAACTTTTATTGCAGCGGAGAAATAGTTTGATTACAACAACATCATAAACCAAAAATAAAACCAAGTACACTTAATATCCATCTTGAACAATTATTTTTTGAGTACATAAAGTAAAAAGCATAACCCCAACATAAGTAGCCATAAAAGAGATGAGCTGAACTTTACTTTCAGCAATCCAAGCACTTCCAAAAGAAAGAGATCCAAATCAAGCTCCACTAGCACTAGTCCCACGCTGAGAACCCGAGGGGGGGAAAGGAAGAAAAGAGGAGAAAACAAAGGGGGTCAGACATAAAGTCTGGCGAGTCCAATAACGTTAACAATATAATTATTAAAGTAATTAGGATTAGGCATAAACTGGTAAAACAAGGAATGACTGTGAAACAAGAGAAATAAACTGGCGTTAATCGCACTCCTAATCACTATAGGATAATTACTATACTGCACCATTACTAGTCACCCTAAAAGTTGATCCCGCCTACTGAACATAATAATCATAATGCTAGTTTTGTGTACCCCTAGTTGTCTTCATAGGTGCTGCCTGCCCATATCTCCACTAGTTGTACCCACTACCCCCCTGCGATCGGCTCCCTAACTCGTAGATACCCGTGCTGGTCCCACAGTGGGTTGTATCACTCCCCAAAGTGGCAACCCGATACCACTAAAGATACACGGTTTATATCTACACGATGCAACAACGTCTTACCTGCCAGCCCGGGGCCCACGCACGCACATGACACCGTTGGACTTGTGTTGCCACCGCTAACCCGTTTTGACCTCTTACAATCAAACTCAATAAGCGTACTCAAGCTCACAAAGATACTTAATGGGTTACGGGTTTGAAAAGGGTCCCCATACTTGGCACAATCTTTCATCTATGCTTGGTCCCCACTAGAATTTCCCACTTAACCCCTTCTTATTCATGTCTTATTACATGTTTTCAACTTGGTTAAGTGTTTCCAATCGTATTTCACATACCACCCACGCCACCCACTTAACCCCCATGTCCCACCACTTGTTTATCTTGGTTAAGTGTTACTTAATTTATTATAACCGTAACCTTGTAAAGACCTCCCATATTAGACTAACAATTGTGGTTGCTGGATTTGCCGGGCAGGTCCGGGCAGTCTTATAACGCAAACAAGCCTAAACTCGTGTCTTTACAATTGTTGCGCATTTAATTTATGCCTTTGACCCCTCATGTTAGACTACCGTTAGTGGTTGCTGGATTTGCCGGGCGGGTCCGGGCAGTCTTATACCACAAACGAGTCAAACCTCGTGTCTTAGGCATTTATTAATACACATAATTATTTCATCCCAATTTTAATTAAGTATCCCTATTCAATTTTCCAAATTAATCTATACTTAAATTATGTCCATAATTTCAGGTATATAATTTATACCAATTAATGTCTCAAGTTAATTATATGCCTTCAAAGCCGTTTTATGCCAATTCACAATATGTATATTTAATATTTCCCATTGTCCCCACGTCATTCGTACGTTTAATATGAAATATGTTAGACTTGCAAATAGTCCAACTCATAAAAAGAAAAGAAACATCACAGCTTGCATAACACATAAAAATAGATCTAACTTGCAAATAAGAATTATAACATAAATTTTCATAGCCAATACTTACATAGGCCATGGACATTTAGAAAATAAATTTGCATAAATGATGTACTACCATGGATCTAAATATAGATCTAAACATGAAATTGTGAACTTGCATATATGGATATGGGTTTTTCACCTAAACGAGCATAAATTGTGAACTTACACATATGAATATGGTTTTTCACCCAACTTGCATATGAATTCCATACCAACTTGCATATGAATCTAAATTTGTAAACTATGTTTTAAACATAAACTTGCATATGAATTCCATACAAAATTGCATATGAATCTAAACACGTAGACAATGTTTTACACATAAACTTGCATATATACATATACTTGATTCACATATAAACTTGTGTATAATTCGCATACAGACTTGCATATGATTCACATACTAAATAGCATATAATTTACATCCCAACTTGCATACAAACTGATGTCATAACATGAATCAAGTCAAACATATGTGATTGGACATATGAAATATATCTACTAACAAAACTGTCATATGTTCCCAAACAGATGATAACAAAATTAAGCAACGTCACATGATTCAACAGGCATGTTCTCATAATCCAAATTAGAACTCATCATAATTAATTTATTAATTATTTTGTGAAAGAAATTGTACTCACAAAAACGGATTAGAGAAGAGAACAATTCGTTTGTCGTTTGTATAAGAATTCTGACTTGCAAATTCCTAAGCTTTAAGAAGAAGTTGCAATTCCTAAGCTTTAAGACGAAGTAGCACTATTCCAGCAGCAGTATGGATGTAACACCCCGTATGTTAAATAACTTGTTATAACATAAATCAGAGCAGAATTAAATTTAATATTCTGAATCAGGGGAAACGGTCTGTGCCATTGCGTTCGTCTCGGAAAAATACGCGAAATAGAGTCCGAGTTTTCGTAAATCGGAGTCCGTATGACCAAGTTATGGCCCGTCAAAGTTTCACGAAAAATCAAAAACAAAAACTGCTCATGTTTTGAGGCCCGGGATGAGTTTTGGGCTGTTTTTTTTGGGCCCTAAATGGTTCCTACACTTGACTTTGTAATGACCCGGATTTTGAGCGACTTTGGTTATCGACATAAGCCCGATGTCGATAACCAAAACGCCGAAAAATCCTGGTAATTAGTGAAAGAAATTAGAGGGTGAGGAAAGATAAGATAGAAACTTAGAATAGAAGAAGGAGGAGAACACAACATCAGAGTAACACGAATCTCACAGCGGAACGAATAACATATAATATATGTAACATAACTTTGAAATATACATCTGTATTTGAATATACATCATTATCAAAGTACAACACTTACAACACAGCGGAAATGACTATAGCTATATGATCCTGAAGCCTCCTGCTCCAGCTCTTCAATGTATCTGTAAAATCCCGACTACTTGACTGCCCGTACAAATTTAGGCACCCAAGAGTTTAGGGAAAACAACAAAGTAAACTCCGGGTCAGTCATGGGACTGGTGTGAGTAAAACAGTTTAAAAACAGTTCGAACAAGTAAACGATATCTCATAAGACCACGCCGCATAACGGAACGGGTTTTTCCCTTATGAGAATCCAAAATATCTTTTATATCAAAAACCTTTTGATATTATAATAATGTCTATCAACCACAGTATATATATAATCATCTAGCAGAAACGCTTTCATCTCACGTTCTACATATATAGTATACAATCAAAACCGCAAGCACGTATTGGGTAATGGATTTCCAACTATGACAAGGTATGGATCCACCTTTCGCTCGTGTACCTCTAGAGAGGAATACACTGGGTTCAACAAGAACATCTTGCAACCCGGCCACACATGACCGACCACTCATTTCGCTTGAGTGTATCGAATGTATATCACCAACAGTTGGGATCAGCAACCATTTCCCGAATGGGACAGCATCAACAATAGATTTTTAGAAGTAAATGAAACTCTAGATCAGGTGATTATACACCCTACTTCGGTGCGACCGACTTAGCCATGCTGCCTGCCCGATTTCTGTCATTTACCGAATGTGAGGCTAGAAGCTACGCTTTATCATCACATCAGATTCACTTTGAATGTCACCTCATCAAATCCATCCAATCACCGATTGATGTCCTCAACCATACATTATGTGTTAGCTAAAAGAAGTTTCCTTCTCCGCCTCCACTCTTGGTACAGTTGGAGAAATCAATATACGTGATCGTCTGGACATATTCTGTCAGACATCCGTCCATACAAGTCACCCAGGAACAGGATGAACCGAAGGCACTATTCTGTAAACAGGATAGCCCTTGCATAACTCCGTCTTCAATTTCCTTTGGCATATATGATTCGCAATCGCTTATGCCAATACAGAGTGGTTCTTTGGATAATAATCCAACCGGTCTCTCCATATTAACAACGTTAAAATGGTCAAAACTTCGATAGTCTGTGATTTAACTATCGAATAAAAACAGGTGTGCAAACAACGATATTATTTCCCGATGGAAATTATATCTATCAAACATCGTTCAACATTTATCTCTTTAATTCATTAATTTTACTTATCTCCGTTTCCCTATATTCAATATTTCTTATTTTCTAGATTTGGAAAATATACGTTATTAACAATGGAAAACATTTCCATTTCTTGTTTTCTTCATTAGAAAACATTTCTGGTTTCTTATTTGGAAAACATTTCCAAAGCCTCTTCATTGGACTTAGACAGATGTTTAAACAAACCATTGCGATGCCAACTCAAACCATTTCCTTTACTGCCGAACCTTAACTATTCCTTAGTTAAAAACGAAGCCAATCAAGTTGGGGTAGAACTACCTCTCAGACCTTAACTGAACAACATTTCTAACTTTGGCATTAGCAAAGTTCACTTTATATTTCTTTAACAAACTTCCTTACTTAACCCTCCTTCGAATAGCTATATTCGATTGACTCTTATCAATTAACTCTATTGGACTAACACTATTGGATTAACTCTATTTGACTAACACTATTGATTTACCCATTTCACTTAACTCTTATCGAATAAACTATATTCGATAATTCCTTTTACTTTCTATTCGAATAACTATATTCGATTAACTTATTTGCTTTAACTCTAATCGATTAACTAACATCGATTATCTAACATCGATTACCTCCTTTTACTTTAACACTAATCGATTAACTAACATCGATTAACTTCTTTTTCTTTAACACTAATCGATTAAACTAACATCGATTATCTCCTTTTAACTTTAACACTAATCGATTAAACTAACATCGATTATCTCCTTTTACTTTAACACTAATCGATTAAAATAACATCGATTATCTCCTTTTAACTTTATTCTCTAATCGATTAACTAACATCGATTAACTTCTTTTACTTTAACACTAATCGATTAACTAACATCGATTAACTTCTTTTTCTTTAACTACGTTTTCCGTTTGCAACTATTTCCTTTTTATAAAGTTTACTTACCGTTACAAATATATCCTATTTATAACTTCTATTTACCGTTACAAATATATCCTATTTTTAACTTCTATTTACCGTTACAAATATATCCTATTTATAACTTCTTTTTACCGTTACAAATATTTCCTATTTTTAACTTCTATTTACCGTTACAAATATTTCCTATTTATAACTTCTATTTACCGTTACAAATATATCCTATTTATAACTTCTATTTACCGTTACAAATATATCCTATTTATAACTTCTATTTACCGTTACAAATATTTCCTATTTATAACTTCTATTTACCGTTACAAATATTTCCTATTTATAACTTCTATTTACCGTTACAAATATATCCTATTTATAACTTCTATTTATTTTATAAATAAATATTCCTTTTCTATTTCTAAATAAATATCCCTTTTATATTTCTAAATAAATATCCCTTTTATAAAACCGTGTTCGTTTTATAAATAATTCCTTTTATAAAATCCTGTGATTTTATAAAATTCCTTTATTTCAATATACATTGAAATACTTCTTTTTACATCCCAGGGTCTTTAATGATATTTACAATATCGAATAACAATGATCAACATCATTCCAACACCCATAATCCATAACAGATTATATAACACATCATATATCACAATATATGAAAAACAGTAAAATAAATGTTGAGGAATCCAGTTGGATTCCTCCAACCTGTCTCCCTGCATCACAGATGTTAAACAATATAATATAACATCACTTTCAGTTCCATATGATATATTCTGTTAAACAGAATCAATATAGAAAATTTAACTAACTGACTAGCAGTTCAATCAAACAGTCAACATACAGTAAATCAGCCAATATCTAACAGTTCTAAAAATATAACATGAAATTATAAACTGTTCAAAGTTAGTGAGATTTACTCACATTGGCGCGTTAATCGTTAAATAACGGTTTGCGATATTTGATTCAGTCGGACAATTTATTTTGCCATAAATTGTAACGGGCTCGGATTCACTCCCAGTCAGCTCCATTGTGAAGCTCCCGTCCATACGATCCTGTCGGATCTTGTTTCGCCAATTATGTACAGGCCCACTCCACCATTTAACAGCCCATCCGCACTTTCATCTTCCCCGTCCTCCATAAACATCCTGATGCCAAAACATGGCCATTACCGATCTTGCTACTCTTATAACTCATAAACCACTCCATTAACAATAAAACTAAAAACGTCACTCCTCTTCTCTTAATCTCCACTTTGTAACACCTTCAACCGTTTAAACACATACCGCTCCTCTTACCTTATCTCGAACCCCGGACCTTTTTCATATTTCATTTTCCTGTTCCTCATTCACTGTTTTACTTCCTATATAAAACATCACGTTATTCCTCTTCAGGTGCCATTTGGACCAACCCCACTATTTAAGCTTCTCCTCCCACTAAGAAAACACGTTCCACCACCTAAGACATACGCTGAACTCCCCATGCCATTCAGTCCAAACATAAACCCCCTCCACCTCCTAATTCCTTCATGCAACGCCTGTACTCCCAACGTCCTCAGCGCACTCAAGCCCCCGCCAACAGATGCTCACGGTCCTCCCCTGCCATGTAGTAAGTGATGTACCAAGCTTTTACGTCCCCTTTCTTACTTACGTCTTCACAACCAACTTCACCGATGTCACCAACGACATCTCCTTCGCGAGTACTTCGACTTCACCACTGCAGTCCCCTCCAACACCATTAAGTTGACCTCCACGCACCACCGTACTCGACAAACCCCAAACTTCCGGCTGCTATTCCCCTATGTGACTGTGCTAAGCCCCAACGCTTGCTCCAGGGACCAAAAGGTGAAGTAATATGTTTGAGGAGAAATAGGGTGACGGCCGATGTTTTTTTTTTGTTTTGTTTTGAGAAAGTGAATTTGGTTTTAACAGTGAGGAGGGGTACTTATAAGGAAAGGGATTGAGAAAGAATTTTGTAGCTGAGAAAACGTTTGAAACGTGGCCTTCTTTTGTTTTGATTTTCCTGAGGACCACGTTTTGGGTTTTTGAGACCAAAGAAAATGGGCGGCTGAGGAAAAATGATGCGTGGCCTCCTTTTGATCGATTCAAAGTGTTTATATAGGATAGGGATAGAGGATATTTTAATTATAACATTTCGGTCATCTCATTTTATAAAACTTCGTTAATTACGAATGGCTATCGACAGAATCAAATACACCATCGTGACGAGCGAGGTGTCCCGACTCCAAAAATATAATAATACCGGTAGGTGGACTCATATTTTGAAACTTCAAAAATGTTGGTTTCAGGGTGCGAAATACTTCAAAATAAAAAGTCGCTTATTAAATTAATTAAAAATTACTATAAAATTCTAAAAATTAAACTATCGTTATGTCCCAAAAGAACCATGTCTAAATACAAACCCGATCTCTAGTTATATCGAATAAACCGATACGGTCGATAAACGATTCTATAGCGACTATTTTAAAATTTGATTTGGACATATCTTAAAATCTATACGACGAAATCCTGATTTTTCTCTTCCACTAGAAAGATATACTCCACCAGCTCCACACGTTTCTTGTTTCACAGAAATCCGGCTTCAAACGAATCCTTTACATTCAATTGAAGTTCAAATCGCCAAATAGCGAACTGCCGCGCCATTTCAAGCTCTATTTTAATTATAATATAATTATACGTTCAAACTATCGTTCAAATAATATATTCGTTATTCTACTTCAATTCCAAGCTGAATTAAACATTACAGCTGATCCAGTTCACACCATATCGCCATTTCAGCCAATTCTGATTATTTCAGAATTTAATATATTATTTAATTTATTATCTTATTTAAAATATTCATCAATATTTTATTCCATGACCTTTTAATTCTTCAAACCTACCATTTACACAATTAAATAAATTAATCATAATACCCATGCCAATGCGGGTCATTACAATCTTCCCCACTTAAAATAATTTCGTCCTCGAAATTGCTAAAAGGTATAGGACGACCCTATCGACTGGTTAGAACAAATTTGTTCACTTCTTAACTTCATTTTCAACTGAACCAATTTAATTTCAATTAAATTTTATTTACTAATTCCTATTATCGAAAATTTTCAAAAATCCTGAAAATTTTCTAACGCCTTAACTCTTCAAAAAAATTCGCCAACACCTCCTTTGTACTGGTTAATTGGTCAAACCCCAATTCGCCTCTTTGGGCCATCTCCAACCTAAAAGAAAATCAAACAGCCAAGCGGCTTGTCAATTCGGCTCATAAATCTTATATCCAATAGAAATATAAACTTGTATCTTTTGTCGGCATATCAACTTTATCACCTTCACCTGCCGTTAATTCAGCGGATACAAGGGTCATTCCAATCAAATTTCAATCTGCTTTAATCCCCAACACAATCATCCGCTTATATCCGAGCCATATATCATTTCAACTCGAGTTTCTTCTCGATTCCCAACTCTTAACTTGATTATCACATTACACTTCAAATTTGAATCTCACAATCCAGTTGGTCTTGATATCATTCTAATTCAATTTCAGTTACCACTTTACTGGCTTTACTTTAATTCAAACTTGCTTTCACAAATTTCTGTTAAATTTGTTTTAAATTCAAACAATCTTTCCCTGGGAGTTTTTAAACAGTTTGCTCCTTTCAAATTTTCCTTTTGAACATGTCACTGCGCCCATAATCAATATTCCATTAGTTAAATCACTTCTCTATTTCTTTATCAATTAACCCAATATTTTCAATAACCATATTGGCCCTTTATGTTATTTGGAAAACATTTCTGAACATCGCCTTCCTTTATTTTCTAAACTTTAGAAAATATATGCTATTTTATAATTGGAAAATATTCCAATTACTCATCCCTTTTCCGATCTCGTTTACTTCTATACTTAGGAAATATTTATTATTCTATTTCCAAATTCACACTTATTTGGGTTAAAACGGATGTTGTGTAAAACATCGCTACGACAACCCAAATACTATATTCAACTAACTCTTATTCAACATTGATCTTCGAGCCTGAAATCTTACTGTTTATCTGTTAATAATTAAATCAATCAAGTTGGGGTATAACTACCTCTCAGACCTTGACTGAATAACATTTATATCGTCAAAACAGATATGGCTACTTACTCGAATAATCAATACCATACAACTACTGATTCACTTTTAAACACGTATACGCTTCCTCCTTCTATTCTTACTATATTTTATTCTTAGTCTTCCTTTTTGATTTCACTATCCTATTTTTAAGTTCGCTTCCTTATCGACTTCCATATATATATATATATATATATATATATATATATATATATATATATATATATCGATACATTGATTTCTAACTATCAAATTTTCTTAAAAATATTCTAACTTCTTAAATTCCTGGAAAAATTTGCCATAACCTCCTTTGTACCGGGAGCATCGGGAAAATCCCCAAACTGCCACACAGGCCTTCTCCAATCAAAAAGAAAAAGAAAAGCCAAGCGGCTAGCCGATACGGCGCATAAAATCTCATATATGAATTAAATACATACCTTTCCGTCAGGCATTCTATTTATATACCTTCATGCCTTATCCCTGCCTATCTCATGTATATATATACATTTCTAATTCATTCCAACTTAATCCAATCGTTTTAACTTATTTCGTTAAGTGATTTTCAAATTACTAGTTTGCCCATTTCACCTTCATATTTGAGTATAACATGTTCAAATATAGGTTTAACCTGTTTATAAACTAATTGAATTCCATTTCAATTTTATGTTCTATATCCGATTTCGAATATCCATTTACAGATCCAATCCACCTTTCAAGTTCAACTTCAACTTCAAAACTCGATTAACTAATTCCTCTTGACTTAGTTAATTCTATTCAATTTCTATATTTGAATTTCCTTTCAATTCTATTTAAATCTTCTATATTCAAATTTCATTATTTAAATCTTCTTTATTCAAATCTCATTTGAATTTCTATATTCAAATCCCCTTTTGAATTTTCTATATTCAAATCCTCTTTGTTTGAACTTCCTTTATTCAAATTTCTTTTCAAACTTTCTTTATTCATTCTTACATAAGTCTCGATTTCAATTCCTTTTGAAATCGATATTACTACCTTTGGAAAATAGGTTTTTCCTTTCAATTTCACACTTGTATTCTTTAGTTCTGAATTATCCAATGATAATTCTTTTCACTTCATTTATAAACTTCGTTTATAAAAGAACTATTTATAAACTTTGTTTATAAAGGAACTTCTCGTTTTATATCTTTTAAAATAAGTTAATATTTCAAATCTATTTCAAAATTCAAATTCTATATATTCAAATTCTATTTTGAAATTCAACACCACTTGTCTTTCTCAAAACAAATTCAAAACAGTATCTTTGGTAGTAATTCGTCACTTACAACTCGAAAATGAATACTGATGATGCAGCTGTCATCATCTGAATCTATTTTCCAGCGATCGAAGTGAGTTCAATACTATAAAACCATTTTTAACCTTTTCCACTTTGAAATTCATTTCAAAAAATATAATTCACACTGCTTGTAAAACAATTTAAAATCTCCCAGGGTCTTAAATTTTCCTTATTTTTAATCCAAATCCATTTACAAACACTTATCCAATTCTCCAGAATTCTAATTCAATTTCTGGTTTAAATTTCAGATTTAACTTATCTGAATTCACGTATTTCACTTATATGGATTCTGATTGGTTATTTACATAACCATTTAATTTATAATCTTACTCGATTATAATCACAACCAATATATCCAATATATATCAAAATATACGTTGGGTAAACTATTTTCATTTTACCCTCTTTTCAAAACATACCATGACGGTTCATCGTATTCGAGTGTTTAGTAACTCCTACCGATACAGTGGATCAAACTGATCGACCAGAATTCATAAACGATTCAACCCATGAATCTCCACAATATAAAACAAATTTTTATATCAAATACAAATACGTTCACTCGTATATATACACTCAATCTCAGTCTAGGGTATTACTAACCCTATCTCTACCGAGTCACGCCACAGAGCCAAGTAATTCTTAACTTAAGCTCTGATACCAACTGTAATGACCCGGATTTTGAGCGACTTTGGTTATCGACATAAGCCCGATGTCGATAACCAAAACGCCGAAAAATCCTGGTAATTAGTGAAAGAAATTAGAGGGTGAGGAAAGATAAGATAGAAACTTAGAATAGAAGAAGGAGGAGAACACAACATCAGAGTAACACGAATCTCACAGCGGAACGAATAACATATAATATATGTAACATAACTTTGAAATATACATCTGTATTTGAATATACATCATTATCAAAGTACAACACTTACAACACAGCGGAAATGACTATAGCTATATGATCCTGAAGCCTCCTGCTCCAGCTCTTCAATGTATCTGTAAAATCCCGACTACTTGACTGCCCGTACAAATTTAGGCACCCAAGAGTTTAGGGAAAACAACAAAGTAAACTCCGGGTCAGTCATGGGACTGGTGTGAGTAAAACAGTTTAAAAACAGTTCGAACAAGTAAACGATATCTCATAAGACCACGCCGCATAACGGAACGGGTTTTTCCCTTATGAGAATCCAAAATATCTTTTATATCAAAAACCTTTTGATATTATAATAATGTCTATCAACCACAGTATATATATAATCATCTAGCAGAAACGCTTTCATCTCACGTTCTACATATATAGTATACAATCAAAACCGCAAGCACGTATTGGGTAATGGATTTCCAACTATGACAAGGTATGGATCCACCTTTCGCTCGTGTACCTCTAGAGAGGAATACACTGGGTTCAACAAGAACATCTTGCAACCCGGCCACACATGACCGACCACTCATTTCGCTTGAGTGTATCGAATGTATATCACCAACAGTTGGGATCAGCAACCGTTTCCCGAATGGGACAGCATCAACAATAGATTTTTAGAAGTAAATGAAACTCTAGATCAGGTGATTATACACCCTACTTCGGTGCGACCGACTTAGCCATGCTGCCTGCCCGATTTCTGTCATTTACCGAACGTGAGGCTAGAAGCTACGCTTTATCATCACATCAGATTCACTTTGAATGTCACCTCATCAAATCCATCCAATCACCGATTGATGTCCTCAACCATACATTATGTGTTAGCTAAAAGAAGTTTCCTTCTCCGCCTCCACTCTTGGTACAGTTGGAGAAATCAATATACGTGATCGTCTGGACATATTCTGTCAGACATCCGTCCATACAAGTCACCCAGGAACAGGATGAACCGAAGGCACTATTCTGTGAACAGGATAGCCCTTGCATAACTCCGTCTTCAATTTCCTTTGGCATATATGATTCGCAATCGCTTATGCCAATACAGAGTGGTTCTTTGGATAATAATCCAACCGGTCTCTCCATATTAACAACGTTAAAATGGTCAAAACTTCGATAGTCTGTGATTTAACTATCGAATAAAAACAGGTGTGCAAACAACGATATTATTTCCCGATGGAAATTATATCTATCAAACATCGTTCAACATTTATCTCTTTAATTCATTAATTTTACTTATCTCCGTTTCCCTATATTCAATATTTCTTATTTTCTTGATTTGGAAAATATACGTTATTAACAATGGAAAACATTTCCATTTCTTGTTTTCTTCATTAGAAAACATTTCTGGTTTCTTATTTGGAAAACATTTCCAAAGCCTCTTCATTGGACTTAGACAGATGTTTAAACAAACCATTGCGATGCCAACTCAAACCATTTCCTTTACTGCCGAACCTTAACTATTCCTTAGTTAAAAACGAAGCCAATCAAGTTGGGGTAGAACTACCTCTCAGACCTTAACTGAACAACATTTCTAACTTTGGCATTAGCAAAGTTCACTTTATATTTCTTTAACAAACTTCCTTACTTAACCCTCCTTCGAATAGCTATATTCGATTGACTCTTATCAATTAACTCTATTGGACTAACACTATTGGATTAACTCTATTTGACTAACACTATTGATTTACCCATTTCACTTAACTCTTATCGAATAAACTATATTCGATAATTCCTTTTACTTTCTATTCGAATAACTATATTCGATTAACTTATTTGCTTTAACTCTAATCGATTAACTAACATCGATTATCTAACATCGATTACCTCCTTTTACTTTAACACTAATCGATTAACTAACATCGATTAACTTCTTTTTCTTTAACACTAATCGATTAAACTAACATCGATTATCTCCTTTTAACTTTAACACTAATCGATTAAACTAACATCGATTATCTCCTTTTACTTTAACACTAATCGATTAAAATAACATCGATTATCTCCTTTTAACTTTATTCTCTAATCGATTAACTAACATCGATTAACTTCTTTTACTTTAACACTAATCGATTAACTAACATCGATTAACTTCTTTTTCTTTAACTACGTTTTCCGTTTGCAACTATTTCCTTTTTATAAAGTTTACTTACCGTTACAAATATATCCTATTTATAACTTCTATTTACCGTTACAAATATATCCTATTTTTAACTTCTATTTACCGTTACAAATATATCCTATTTATAACTTCTTTTTACCGTTACAAATATTTCCTATTTTTAACTTCTATTTACCGTTACAAATATTTCCTATTTATAACTTCTATTTACCGTTACAAATATATCCTATTTATAACTTCTATTTACCGTTACAAATATATCCTATTTATAACTTCTATTTACCGTTACAAATATTTCCTATTTATAACTTCTATTTACCGTTACAAATATTTCCTATTTATAACTTCTATTTACCGTTACAAATATATCCTATTTATAACTTCTATTTATTTTATAAATAAATATTCCTTTTCTATTTCTAAATAAATATCCCTTTTATATTTCTAAATAAATATCCCTTTTATAAAACCGTGTTCGTTTTATAAATAATTCCTTTTATAAAATCCTGTGATTTTATAAAATTCCTTTATTTCAATATACATTGAAATACTTCTTTTTACATCCCAGGGTCTTTAATGATATTTACAATATCGAATAACAATGATCAACATCATTCCAACACCCATAATCCATAACAGATTATATAACACATCATATATCACAATATATGAAAAACAGTAAAATAAATGTTGAGGAATCCAGTTGGATTCCTCCAACCTGTCTCCCTGCATCACAGATGTTAAACAATATAATATAACATCACTTTCAGTTCCATATGATATATTCTGTTAAACAGAATCAATATAGAAAATTTAACTAACTGACTAGCAGTTCAATCAAACAGTCAACATACAGTAAATCAGCCAATATCTAACAGTTCTAAAAATATAACATGAAATTATAAACTGTTCAAAGTTAGTGAGATTTACTCACATTGGCGCGTTAATCGTTAAATAACGGTTTGCGTTATTTGATTCAGTCGGACAATTTATTTTGCCATAAATTGTAACGGGCTCGGATTCACTCCCAGTCAGCTCCATTGTGAAGCTCCCGTCCATACGATCCTGTCGGATCTTGTTTCGCCAATTATGTACAGGCCCACTCCACCATTTAACAGCCCATCCGCACTTTCATCTTCCCCGTCCTCCATAAACATCCTGATGCCAAAACATGGCCATTACCGATCTTGCTACTCTTATAACTCATAAACCACTCCATTAACAATAAAACTAAAAACGTCACTCCTCTTCTCTTAATCTCCACTTTGTAACACCTTCAACCGTTTAAACACATACCGCTCCTCTTACCTTATCTCGAACCCCGGACCTTTTTCATATTTCATTTTCCTGTTCCTCATTCACTGTTTTACTTCCTATATAAAACATCACGTTATTCCTCTTCAGGTGCCATTTGGACCAACCCCACTATTTAAGCTTCTCCTCCCACTAAGAAAACACGTTCCACCACCTAAGACATACGCTGAACTCCCCATGCCATTCAGTCCAAACATAAACCCCCTCCACCTCCTAATTCCTTCATGCAACGCCTGTACTCCCAACGTCCTCAGCGCACTCAAGCCCCCGCCAACAGATGCTCACGGTCCTCCCCTGCCATGTAGTAAGTGATGTACCAAGCTTTTACGTCCCCTTTCTTACTTACGTCTTCACAACCAACTTCACCGATGTCACCAACGACATCTCCTTCGCGAGTACTTCGACTTCACCACTGCAGTCCCCTCCAACACCATTAAGTTGACCTCCACGCACCACCGTACTCGACAAACCCCAAACTTCCGGCTGCTATTCCCCTATGTGACTGTGCTAAGCCCCAACGCTTGCTCCAGGGACCAAAAGGTGAAGTAATATGTTTGAGGAGAAATAGGGTGACGGCCGATGTTTTTTTTTTGTTTTGTTTTGAGAAAGTGAATTTGGTTTTAACAGTGAGGAGGGGTACTTATAAGGAAAGGGATTGAGAAAGAATTTTGTAGCTGAGAAAACGTTTGAAACGTGGCCTTCTTTTGTTTTGATTTTCCTGAGGACCACGTTTTGGGTTTTTGAGACCAAAGAAAATGGGCGGCTGAGGAAAAATGATGCGTGGCCTCCTTTTGATCGATTCAAAGTGTTTATATAGGATAGGGATAGAGGATATTTTAATTATAACATTTCGGTCATCTCATTTTATAAAACTTCGTTAATTACGAATGGCTATCGACAGAATCAAATACACCATCGTGACGAGCGAGGTGTCCCGACTCCAAAAATATAATAATACCGGTAGGTGGACTCATATTTTGAAACTTCAAAAATGTTGGTTTCAGGGTGCGAAATACTTCAAAATAAAAAGTCGCTTATTAAATTAATTAAAAATTACTATAAAATTCTAAAAATTAAACTATCGTTATGTCCCAAAAGAACCATGTCTAAATACAAACCCGATCTCTAGTTATATCGAATAAACCGATACGGTCGATAAACGATTCTATAGCGACTATTTTAAAATTTGATTTGGACATATCTTAAAATCTATACGACGAAATCCTGATTTTTCTCTTCCACTAGAAAGATATACTCCACCAGCTCCACACGTTTCTTGTTTCACAGAAATCCGGCTTCAAACGAATCCTTTACATTCAATTGAAGTTCAAATCGCCAAATAGCGAACTGCCGCGCCATTTCAAGCTCTATTTTAATTATAATATAATTATACGTTCAAACTATCGTTCAAATAATATATTCGTTATTCTACTTCAATTCCAAGCTGAATTAAACATTACAGCTGATCCAGTTCACACCATATCGCCATTTCAGCCAATTCTGATTATTTCAGAATTTAATATATTATTTAATTTATTATCTTATTTAAAATATTCATCAATATTTTATTCCATGACCTTTTAATTCTTCAAACCTACCATTTACACAATTAAATAAATTAATCATAATACCCATGCCAATGCGGGTCATTACAGACTTCTTCCCCAAGACATGCTTTAAAGGCTAGGATTGGTTCTAGGGTATATCCTATGGTCCTAAAACATCTAACTAATCTATATATACACCCTAATACCCCCCATTATCCTTACCAAAAAAATAGATCTAAGGCCATTATGCCACCACTTAGAAAATTGGAGAGCCTCCACTAAAAAATCCTAAGAGGATTTGCAAGCTAATCTACATCTTCTTCTACTTAATCATTGGGATTTGCTTCATTTAACTTGCTAATCTTGTTTTGGTGAGTTTCTATGGCTTTAATAATCAATTGTTAAATTGATTATGGTAGGATGTGATAAGACATGGCTATGTTTGTGGATGAATGTATTTATGCAAGTTTGTATGATATGTGATTTGCAAGTTTTATGTTAAATGCAAGTTAAGGCCATGTTTTATGATGCAAAACACCATGTTAAACATTTATGCATATGTGACATGTTATGCAAACTATATGTGAGAATATATGCAAGTTATATGTAACATGATATGCAAGTTATGCATGTGATTTTGTGCATGCTAAGTAGTTGGTGTTATGCATGTTAAGTATTTGATGTTATTCATGCTAAAGTATTTGACGTTATGCATGATAAGTATTTGATTGTATGCATACTAAGTATGGGATTTTATGCATGTTAAGTGTTTGGGTTTATGCAAGTTAAGTGGTAGGTTTATGCATAATAAGTATTTGATTTTATGCATAATAAGTATTTGATTTTATGCATAATAAGTATTTGATTTTATGCATAATAAGTATTTGATTTTATGCATAATAAGTATTTGGTTTTATGCATAATAAGTATTTGATTTTATGCATAATAAGTATTTGATTCTATGCATGATAAGTAAGTGGTTTTATGCATGCTAAGTGTTTGGTATTATGCATAAATCATGATATGCAAGTTTACCCTTTTAAATATGGTATATACATATGCAAGATGGCACTCTTATATGCTATGCATGTTTACCCTCCTTTAAGATGCAAGTCATATATGTAAGTTCGACATATTATGCAAGTTATGCTTACATGCAAGCTCAACATGTTATGTAAGTTATGTGCATATGCAAGTTATGTGTATGAGGGTATGCAAGTTGTGTGCATAGTGTTATGCAAGTTAAGTTTATGAGATTATGCAAGTTATGAGCATGATGTTATACAAGTTATGTATATGCTTAAATGCGAGCTTAATGTGATATGCAAGTATGTGAATGCTTATGCAAGTATATGAATGCCCATGCAAGTATGTGAATGCTTATGCAAGTATATGAATGCCCATGCAAGTATGTGAATGCTTATGCAAGTTATGTGTATGCTTAAATGCATGTTTAACATGTTATGCAAGTTATGAGGATGCTTATATGCAAGTTTAACATGTTATGCAAGATATGTGTATGATAATATGCAAACTCATATGTCATATGTTATGCAAATCATGGGTATGATAATATGCAAGTTTGGGTTATATGTAGTTGGGTTAATATATGTTCATATATGCAAGTTGACATCCTCTTAACCCATGACAAAGTTATATGCTAAACCCATGATATTTGTGATGGATCTTTCCCTTTATTATGTCGTGAAATGAGAACGATTTACGTGGGGAACGATGGGGTAATAAATATGTTAATAAAAGTATGATTGGGTATGATTAAGCATACCATAAAAATAAATTACCATAAGTGGGAATTTACCTATTGAGTTAGGTCTACCCCATGGGAATTTACCTATTGAGTTAGGTCTACCCATGTTATGGAAAATTTGATATTAATTAGGGATAATTAATATGGGGGTGATTAATTAGGTTTAATTAATCAACTAAGACACGAGGTTGGACCCTTTTGTAGCGGAAGTCTGCCCGGAACCGACCGGCCATCCAGCAGCTACAAATGATTGGCCCAATGTGAGAGGTCTTAGTCATAAATTAAATACATGATTAAAGTAAAGACACGAGGTTAGGCCCTTTTTATGACAGAAGTCTGCCCGGAACCAACCGGCATATCCAGCAGTCATAAAAGACGGTCTAATGTGGGAGGTCTTTATGAGGTCATGATCTTAATTAATGAATTAAGAAACACTTAACCATATTAGCATGTAGTGGGACATGAGGGGTTAAGTGGGTGCCTTGGGGTGGCATGATGAGACTAGTGGGTTGCCTTGGGTGGCAATAGAAAAATACGATTAGAATACTTAACCAAGGTGGAACATGTAATTAAACATGATAAAAGGGTTAAGTGCCATGGGTGGCATGTGAGAATACGATTAGAATACTTAACCAAGGTGGAACATGTAATTAAACATGATTAAGGGGTTAAGTAAGTGCCATGGGTGGCATGTGGGAATCTAGTGGGTGCCCTAAGTGGCAATTGAAATATGATTAAAGGACTTAACCAAGATTTATAACATGTAAGGGGACATGGTTAAAGGGTTAAGTGGGATGCACTAGATTATACGACAAGCTTAAGTAGTAGCTTGTGGGGGCCCATTTCAACCAATATCCCAAACGTATCTTTGTAGGCTCGACTCTAGTCGGGTGACGGGACACGCATATTGGGCTTGACTGTAAGAGGCCAAAACGGGTTAGCGGTGGCAACGCGGGATCAACGGGTTTCATATGCGTGTGTGGACCCGGGCTGGTTGGTAAGTCGTTGTTGCATCGTGTAGATATAAAGCCGTGCACAGTGATATTATATGGTAGCCACTTTGGGGAATGATACACCCCCTTTTGTGGGACCAGCACGGGTATCTACGGTAGGGAGCCGATCGCTTGGGGGTAGTGGGTACACCTAGTAAAAATAGGGGCAGACGGCACCTGCGTAGGCGTACAAGAAACTACCGGGTAAAAATTACTAAGTACACTTAGTGGGATCAACCTTTAAGTAGGAATTACTCTTGGTGGGTAGAACTGGTGTGGTGCAGTGTAGGAATTACCCTTGGGTGAATAAGTCTGGGGTGGTGTAATCTAATAATTATCCTTGGGAGAATAAAAGCGTCTTCTCGGTTATCTTAGTACACCCTATGTTTTGTTGGCTACTTAGTGTGGTCATTATCCCCAGAGGTACCGTACCTTATTTATGTCATACCCTAATTACTTTAATGGTTGTATTGTTAGGGTTATAGGACTCACTCAGACTTATGTCTGACCCCGTTGTTTTTATCTTTTTCCCAACCCTCAGGTCCTACGGTGGATCCTAGCGGTAGTAGAGCTTGATCGGATTTCTGTTTCCAGTCTTGAGGAGCTTGGGTAGATGTAAAGCTCCAGTTATCCAGTTATCTTTTCTTTTCTTATGGCTATTGTATGAGAGAGTGGGATTATGTACTTCTTTATTTTGATGAATATTGTACTTGACTTTTATCGTGGTTTTTATGATGTAACCAGACATGTTTATTTCCGCTGTTATGAGATGATGTTTTAAAATTTCAAGTACTATTTATACCTGTCTTGTTGTAATTTTTCTGTTCTATATTCACTAAAATACTCCACCGATGCTATGGCATTCCCTTAGTGAGTGACTATAGCGGGTGTGGGGTGTTACACGTGGTATCAGAGCAAAGGTTACCGGAACAGATAAAATTTTTAGAAAACTATTTTTCTAAAACATTTTTGGAAAGGAGTATTTTCAAAAACATGTCTTTTAAGAGAAAAGTTTTTGAAAGGAAAGCATAATCCCCAATAGCCATATCTATATCTTTCGAATTCTCCATTTTGAATCTCTTCCTTTCTCTCGTTTTGAGTTTCCCCTCCGCGTATAGATGATCTTTCTAAGATAGATAAGGATGGAAAACCACTTCAAGGGACTTAGACGTTAGTCGGATTAGAAGTTGGTTCAAGAAGGAGGAGGACTGGTAGGTATCTATTGGATAAACGATGGGAGGAAGGCTCAAATAGTTGTTTGGTTAATGAAAGATGAAACCTCATTGGTGGGAGGTTACGAGTGGAGAATAGGGAAGAAGAAGGCAAGTGGTTATCCTTTTAAGAGGAATAGGACACCTTATTAGGATTGTTCAAAGAAGCAAGGGCAAGGTATGGAATCTTCTGGAGGGTAGTTGTATTCCCTCACGACTAGGGTACCAGGTGGGGATAAGACCGTCTAGGTTGGAATTTGGATTTCTTTATTATCCAATTCAAACTTTATTTGATCCTGATATATCGAGTTCGTTTATCTCACCATTGATAGTTGAGTCACTGCACTTAGACACCAGTTTGGTAGATGATCCCTTAGTTGTTTCAAACCCAGTTGGGGCTCCATGATATGTTTGGGTTTGAAAGTTTCTATACTTAGCGTTGAGTTTAGATGTGATGCTTGTTGGGCTTCACGGGCTATGGGTTAATTTTGGGCATGAACTGGTTATCCAGTAGGAGTGCTGTTCTTCATTTTGAAGGGAGAGTTGTTAGGCTTATGGGCCGCCTAAGTAACACTCTCGAGATCTCTTGTAATCCCATAGAATCTGTTATGCTAAGGTATCTAGAATCGCCTGACACGTTGGTCTAGAGTCTGCGATCTGTTAGAGCGGTCCGGGAATACCCGGATGTGTTTGAGGAGGTGAAGGGCTTACCTCCGAAGCGGGAAATTGACTTCCGAATATATCTGGTGGATAAGGCCAAACCAGTATCTTGGCCAGTGTGCCACATGGCTCCTAGTGAGAGGAGGGAACTCCATAAGTAAGTAGGCGATTTGCTTGAGAAAGGGTTCATAAGACGAAGTATATCGGAGTGGGGCACTCCAGTAGTTTTTGTTATGAAGGCGGATGGGTCCCTCAGACTTTGTGTAGGCTAAAGAGAACTAAAGAAACTCACAAAGAAGAATAGACACCCATTGCCAAGGATTGATGATCTCTTTGATCAGTTGGTTGGCGCCTTAGTGTTTTAGTAGTGGACTCAGCCACGGAAGTTCATCAATTGAGAGTGGCTGAGGATAGCATAGAAAAGACTACCTTTAGGACTCCGGATGTTTTCTTTTATGAGTGGCTAGTGATGCCATTGGGTTTGACGAACGCCCCCGCATACTTTGTTGAGAAGGGTGTTCAGGGAGTACCTAAATAAGTTCGTGATGGTCTTTGTAGATGACATCTGGGTCTTTTCTAGGAGCGAAATAAGTTTTTGTATGTGCTCAATAGGCTGAGCAGGGCCAGTATAGGATAAACGACGGTTTTGGAGCGAGACTGGCGAGAACATCCAGAATTGGTCAAGGGCTTAATTATTTAGCCATTTTTACTAGTATCGTCTCACGTAGGTCGTCTGAATTCGAAGGAGGTATCCCTTGGGTGTTTGTCTGATATTGGTTTAGGCCTTTGGGGCTTGCATTTGGGGGATACCGAATTCGACTAGGGTGGTCTGCGTGGGAGACGGTTATGATGATCTTGGATGATATTCTGGTGGAGAAGAGCATGCCCTACATCTTAGGGAAGTGTTGGAGACTCTTCGAGCGCATAGTCTTAGGACAGCAAAAGTGGATGGGATCTTTAGCATCCTATGAGTAAGGGTAACATGGTAGCAGACACCTTAAGTAGAAAAAGGTTGTCCTTGAGTTCATTGTTCGTTGAACGACGGAGCTTAGAGTTTATTTCTAAGTTTGACTTTAGACCTTCCGTTGACTTTGTACCCGGTTTGCTAGCTTCTTTGGAAGTTAGACCTACTCTTTTGGGGCGGATTGGAGAAGCACAGAGGGGCGACCCACAGTTGGTTGAGTTAGTAGAGAAGCTCATAAGGGGGGAGTCGTCCAGCCATTTGTGTAGGTACACCTTAGAGATAGAGGGTGTTTGCGTAGAGACGGTAGACTTTGTGTACCGCAGGACGAGGGTTTGAGGAAGGCTATTCTTGATGACGCACACCGTTTTAGGATGACCATTCATCCCGGTGGGGGTAAGATGTACCAAGACATGAAGAGGGCTTTCTTCTGGGCCGGTATGAAGAAAGATGTGGCCGAGCATGTCGCTCGATGCTTGGTGTGCCAACGAGTGAAGACGGAGCGAAAGAAACCGGGTGGGTTGCTTCACCCATTGGAGGTTCCGCAATGAAAGTGGGACAGCGCCTCGTTGGATTTTATTGACAGGTTACCCAGATCGAGAAAGAGTAATACAGGAATTTGGGTGGTGGTAGACAGACTTACTAAGAACACCCATTTCATACCTGTGAAGAGTAAGTGGACTGCTCCATGGCTAGCTTTTGTATATCTTCGAGAGATAGTTCGATTGCATCGGGTACCCTCCAGTATAGTGAGTGATCGAGATCCTATCTTCACTAGAGAGTTTTGGAAGAGTTTGCAAAAGTCGGTAGGGACTCAGTTGCGTTTGAGTACCGCATATCATCCTCAGACGGACGGCCAGACCGAGAGGGTGAATCATATTTTAGAAGACCTTTTAAGGCTATGTATCTTGGATTTTGGAGGTACATGGGAGGAGCATCTTCCATTGGCGGAGTTGCCCGACAGACTTAGTGATGTATTCTATGGGAGGAAGTGCCTACATGAGACCGCAGAGGTGGTAGAGCCGAGTTTGCTTAGAGAAGTGGAAGCAGAGCGTGATGCGACGATTCGACGAGCTCCTACTTGCATCCTTGGGTCAGAGATTTGGAAGCTGAGAAACAGAGAGGTTCAACTAGTCAAAGTACAAAGGGGAGATGAAGAGAGTGACGCTACCTGGGAGACGGAAGCGAAGATGCGTTCGAGGTACCCTTTTTCTTTCGGAGGGTATATCCTTTTGCTTCTCCTTCATCACATATCTTGTGCTTATCTTATCCTTAGTATGTCCTCTCGTTAGTACTTTTGACCTTTAGATAGGGTAAACCTATGGTTGAAACATGTGTTTGAGACATGTTATGTATGATGGATGCAAGTGGATGCAAGTGTTTGCTAGTGGTTGCTCGTGGATGCATATACACACACTCTAGGCACTAGATCGGCTCAATCACTTCATATTGCATATTGCATAAAATTGTGTGTAGGAAGCTATATTTATGGATGTATAATGATTGTGTTATCATATGGATGATGCATTTTGGTGAATGATTGTGCACTCATGTAGATATTGTATGTGTCGATAGGGTTCCCTCGCATACATAATGGATGCATGGCACTATCATGGTTTGCATATGTTCATACATTAGATAGGGAACATATACACACACTTTTTGCATATGCTCATACATTATTAGAAATTGTTTTAAGGACAATGGATGCCAGTGTTTAATGGTTGAGTAGATGGTTGTTTGGTTGGTAGGATACGTTCTTCTTGACTTAGAGATTTCGGGGACGAAATCCTTTAAGTAGGGGAGAATGTAACACCCCGTATGTTAAATAACTTGTTATATCATAAATCAGAGCAGAATTAAATTTAATATTCTGAATCAGGGGAAACGGGCTGTGCCATTGCGTTCGTCTCGGAAAAATACGCGAAATAGAGTCCGAGTTTTCGTAAATCGGAGTCCGTATGACCAAGTTATGGCCCGTCAAAGTTTCACGAAAAATCAAAAACAAAAACTGCTCATGTTTTGAGGCCCGGGATGAGTTTTGGGCTGTTTTTTTTGGGCCCTAAATGGTTCCTACACCTGACTTCTTCCCCAAGACATGCTTTAAAGGCTAGGATTGGTTCTAGGGTATATCCTATGGTCCTAAAACATCTAACTAATCTATATATACACCCTAATACCCCCCTTATCCTTACCAAAAAAATAGATCTAAGGCCATTATGCCACCACTTAGAAAATTAGAGAGCCTCCACTAAAAAATCCTAAGAGGATTTGCAAGCTAATCTACATCTTCTTCTACTTAATCATTGGGATTTGCTTCATTTAACTTGCTAATCTTGTTTTGGTGAGTTTCTATGGTTTAATAATCAATTGTTAAATTGATTATGGTAGGATGTGATAAGACATGGCTATGTTTGTGGATGAATGTATTTATGCAAGTTTGTATGATATGTGATTTGCAAGTTTTATGTTAAATGCAAGTTAAGGCCATGTTTTATGATGCAAAACACCATGTTAAACATTTATGCATATGAGACATGTTATGCAAACTATATGTGAGAATATATGCAAGTTATATGTAACATGATATGCAAGTTATGCATGTGATTTTGTGCATGCTAAGTAGTTGGTGTTATGCATGTTAAGTATTTGATGTTATTCATGCTAAAGTATTTGACGTTATGCATGATAAGTATTTGATTGTATGCATACTAAGTATGGGGTTTTATGCATGTTAAGTGTTTGGGTTTATGCAAGTTAAGTGGTAGGTTTATGCATAATAAGTATTTGATTTTATGCATAATAAGTATTTGATTTTATGCATAATAAGTATTTGATTTTATGCATAATAAGTATTTGATTTTATGCATAATAAGTATTTGGTTTTATGCATAATAAGTATTTGGTTTTATGCATAATAAGTATTTGATTTTATGCATAATAAGTATTTGATTCTATGCATGATAAGTAAGTGGTTTTATGCATGCTAAGTGTTTGGTATTATGCATAAATCATGATATGCAAGTTTACCCTTTTAAATATGGTATATACATATGCAAGATGGCACTCTTATATGCTATGCATGTTTACCCTCCTTTAAGATGCAAGTCATATATGTAAGTTCGACATATTATGCAAGTTATGCTTACATGCAAGCTCAACATGTTATGTAAGTTATGTGCATATGCAAGTTATGTGTATGAGGGTATGCAAGTTGTGTGCATAGTGTTATGCAAGTTAAGTTTATGAGATTATGCAAGTTATGAGCATGATGTTATACAAGTTATGTATATGCTTAAATGCGAGCTTAATGTGATATGCAAGTATGTGAATGCTTATGCAAGTATATGAATGCCCATGCAAGTATGTGAATGCTTATGCAAGTATATGAATGCCCATGCAAGTATGTGAATGCTTATGCAAGTTATGTGTATGCTTAAATGCATGTTTAACATGTTATGCAAGTTATGAGGATGCTTATATGCAAGTTTAACATGTTATGCAAGATATGTGTATGATAATATGCAAACTCATATGTCATATGTTATGCAAATCATGGGTATGATAATATGCAAGTTTGGGTTATATGTAGTTGGGTTAATATATGTTCATATATGCAAGTTGACATCCTCTTAACCCATGACAAAGTTATATGCTAAACCCATGATATTTGTGATGGATCTTTCCCTTTATTATGTCGTGAAATGAGAACGATTTACGTGGGGAACGATGGGGTAATAAATATGTTAATAAAAGTATGATTGGGTATGATTAAGCATACCATAAAAATAAATTACCATAAGTGGGAATTTACCTATTGAGTTAGGTCTACCCCATGGGAATTTACCTATTGAGTTAGGTCTACCCATGTTATGGAAAATTTGATATTAATTAGGGATAATTAATATGGGGGTGATTAATTAGGTTTAATTAATCAACTAAGACACGAGGTTGGACCCTTTTGTAGCGGAAGTCTGCCCGGAACCGACCGGCCATCCAGCAGCTACAAATGATTGGCCCAATGTGAGAGGTCTTAGTCATAAATTAAATACATGATTAAAGTAAAGACACGAGGTTAGGCCCTTTTTATGACAGAAGTCTGCCCGGAACCAACCGGCATATCCAGCAGTCATAAAAGACGGTCTAATGTGGGAGGTCTTTATGAGGTCATGATCTTAATTAATGAATTAAGAAACACTTAACCATATTAGCATGTAGTGGGACATGAGGGGTTAAGTGGGTGCCTTGGGGTGGCATGATGAGACTAGTGGGTTGCCTTGGGTGGCAATAGAAAAATACGATTAGAATACTTAACCAAGGTGGAACATGTAATTAAACATGATAAAAGGGTTAAGTGCCATGGGTGGCATGTGAGAATACGATTAGAATACTTAACCAAGGTGGAACATGTAATTAAACATGATTAAGGGGTTAAGTAATTGCCATGGGTGGCATGTGGGAATCTAGTGGGTGCCCTAAGTGGCAATTGAAATATGATTAAAGGACTTAACCAAGATTTATAACATGTAAGGGGACATGGTTAAAGGGTTAAGTGGGATGCACTAGATTAAACGACAAGCTTAAGTAGTAGCTTGTGGGGGCCCATTTCAACCAATATCCCAAACGTATCTTTGTAGGCTCGACTCTAGTCGGGTGACGGGACACGCATATTGGGCTTGACTGTAAGAGGCCAAAACGGGTTAGCGGTGGCAACGCGGGATCAACGGGTTTCATATGCGTGTGTGGACCCGGGCTGGTTGGTAAGTCGTTGTTGCATCGTGTAGATATAAAGCCGTGCACAGTGATATTATATGGTAGCCACTTTGGGGAATGATACACCCCCTTTTGTGGGACCAGCACGGGTATCTACGGTAGGGAGCCGATCGCTTGGGGGTAGTGGGTACACCTAGTAAAAATAGGGGCAGACGGCACCTGCGTAGGCGTACAAGAAACTACCGGGTAAAAATTACTAAGTACACTTAGTGGGATCAACCTTTAAGTAGGAATTACTCTTGGTGGGTAGAACTGGTGTGGTGCAGTGTAGGAATTACCCTTGGGTGAATAAGTCTGGGGTGGTGTAATCTAATAATTATCCTTGGGAGAATAAAAGCGTCTTCTCGGTTATCTTAGTACACCCTATGTTTTGTTGGCTACTTAGTGTGGTCATTATCCCCAGAGGTACCGTACCTTATTTATGTCATACCCTAATTACTTTAATGGTTGTATTGTTAGGGTTATAGGACTCACTCAGACTTATGTCTGACCCCGTTGTTTTTATCTTTTTCCCAACCCTCAGGTCCTACGGTGGATCCTAGCGGTAGTAGAGCTTGATCGGATTTCTGTTTCCAGTCTTGAGGAGCTTGGGTAGATGTAAAGCTCCAGTTATCCAGTTATCTTTTCTTTTCTTATGGCTATTGTATGAGAGAGTGGGATTATGTACTTCTTTATTTTGATGAATATTGTACTTGACTTTTATCGTGGTTTTTATGATGTAACCAGACATGTTTATTTCCGCTGTTATGAGATGATGTTTTAAAATTTCAAGTACTATTTATACCTGTCTTGTTGTAATTTTTCTGTTCTATATTCACTAAAATACTCCACCGATGCTATGGCATTCCCTTAGTGAGTGACTATAGCGGGTGTGGGGTGTTACAATGGAGGCCAAGAGATCAATTTAGTTTAGGTTTAGGGCTTGAGCCTATGCATGCTTATATAGAGGTTTAATTTAACATAAGTCGTTATATTATCATAGGAGCAATCACAACCGTCCAGACTAGATACATTTATCCAGAATTGCCACATATGCCCTAGTGACTCAGCAACAAGTCAAAATCATCTGATTTCAGATCTGCCCCGAGGGTAGGTCGACCCCCTGGTCGACCTGTGTAGGGGAGGTCGACCCCTTGGATGACCCCCTGGTCCACCTGGCCTTGGGCAGGAGAAATCCCGCCCAGCACGCTTCCCTGTTTGAATTTGAATTTTATATTCTGATTCAAGCTATTTTAATTTATTTATATTTCTGAAACTTCTGAGGGCCATAACTTCCTCATACGAAGTCCGATTTACGAAAACTTGGACTCTATTCCAAGCAGAATTACGAGACGAACGTAATGGCATAACCCATTTCCCTTAATTCTCCTCTTAAAAATTGTTCTCAATTTTGTTAATTTTAATATTTAAAATTACGGGGTGTTACATTCTCCCTTCCTCAAAGGATTTCGCCCTCGAAATCTCCAGGTTAAGGAAAATGCATATCCTAACATCCAATCATCCATCTACTCAACCATCAAACACGGGTATCCATTGTCCTTACAAAATTTCTAATGCCATATGAACATATGCAAAAAGTGTGTGTACATGTTCCTTATATAATGCAAAATCAGGCGGTCTACTGATTCAGTTGACCTCCTTAATGCAAATCATGATAGTTCCATGCATCCATTATGTATGCTAAAGAATCCTAACGATACATATTACTTCTACATGTGTGCACAACCATTCATCAAAATGCAGCATCCATATGATAACCCAACCATTATACATCCATTAATTTAATCATGCACACACATTTATATGCAATATGAAAGTGATTGAGCCGATCTAGTGCCTAATGTTTGTGTACATGCATCCATGAGCAACCACTTGCATCCATTTGCATCCACCATACATAACATGTCTCAAACACATGTTTACGTCCGTAGGGTTCTTCCTAACTAAAGATCGAAGATATCATCGCAAAGACATACTAAATGATAGGACAAGTAACAACAAAGCTGTAGAAAAAGGAGAAGTTAAAAACAAAGCATACCCTCAAAAAGGAAAGGGTACGGCATACGTATCTTGTCTTCCATCTCCCAAGTCGAGTCTCCTTGATCATCTCCCCATTGCACTTTGACTAACATGACCTCTTTGTTGCGTATCTTTTTGACCTCTGATCCGAGAATGCATGTAGGAGCTCGTCTAACCGTGGCATTTCTCTCTACTTCCACTTCTTTGAGCATGCTCGGCTCCACCACTTCCACTGTATCATGTAAACACTTGCGCAAATGCAAAACGTGAAACACGTTATGAACACCACTGAGCTTCTCTGGAAACTTTACTCTGTACGCCATCTGCCCCAATCCTCTCTGTAATTGGAAAGGGTCCCACGAACCTCGGTGCCAACTTCCCTACTGATCCAAAACGGACGACGTTTCTCAACGGTGACACCTTAATAAAAACCATGTCCCCAATATTGAACTCAAGATCGGTTCGTCTCTTACCAGCATATGACTTTTGTCGGTCTTGTGTCGTCTTCATTCGCCGTCGAATCAAGTCTATCTTTTCCGAAGTCTCCCTAATCATGTCGGGTCCAAGCAAAACCTTGTCCTTAGATTCCCACCAACAAGTAGGTGATCGGCATGGTCGTCCATAAAGAGCCTCAAAAGGTGCCATGCCAATGCTAGCCTGAAAGTTGTTATTATAGGCGAACTCCACTAATGAAAGATGTTCTTCCCATGTTCCTCCAAAGTCTAAGATGCATAGCCTCAGAAGATCTTCTAGAATCTGATTTACTCTCTCGGTCTGGCCTTCCGTTTGAGGGTGATAAGCGGTACTTAAGCACAATTGTTTTCCAACCGCCTCTTGTAAGCTCTTCCAGAACTTTCTAGTGAAAATGGGATCTCTATCGCTCACAATGCTGGTGGGTATGCCGTGCAGATGAACTATCTCTCAAAGGTAAATAGATGCTAACCATGCGGCGGTCTTCCTACTTTTAACGGGAATAAAATGGGCACTTTTGGTAAGTCTTTCTACAACTACCCAAATCCCCGTATTACCCTTCCTTGATCTTGGCAACCCATCTACAAAATCCATGGAAACACTTTCCCCTTTCCACAGCGGAATCTCTAAAGAGTGGAGCAAACCACCAGGCTTCTTTTGCTCCGCCTTGACTTGCTGGCACACTAAGGATCTAGAAACGAACTCAGCCACGTCCTTCTTCATTCCAGCCCAAAAGAAAACACGCTTCATATCCCTATACATCTTGTCACCACCAGGATGTATGGTCATCTTAGAGTGATGTGAGTCTTCAAGAATTATCTTCCTCAAGCTCTCGTCTTGTGGCACGCAAAGTCTCCCATCACTATGCAGCCAGCCTCTCTCATCTATAGCATATCTATTAAGATGACTCGAAGACTCCCCTCCGATAAGCTTGCCTACAATCTCGACCAACTGTGGGTCACCTCGCTGTGCCTCTCCAATCCGATCCAAAAGTGTAGGTTGCACCTTTAGTGATGCCAACAATTGGGTACATAATCGACAGAGGGTCTGAAGTCAAAGGTAGATATATACTCCAAACTCTGCCGCTCTACGAACAAAGGACTTAAAGTCAACTTCTTTCCACTTAAGGCGTCGGCTACAACGTTACCCTTGCCAAGGGTATATGCGATCTCAAAATCGTAGGATGCCTAAAACTCCATCCACCTCTATTGCCTCAAGTTTAGATCTTTCTGAGAGAACAAGTACTTTAGCGACTTATGGTCTGTATACAACTCAAACCTCTCGCCAAGCAAATAATGACGCCAAGACTTAAGCACAAAAACTATGGCAGCCAACTCTAGGTCGTGGGTAGGGTAATTCTTCTCGTGGACTTTCAACTTCCTTCCACCATAGCATATCACCCTTCCCTCTTGCATTGAAACTGCGCCAAGCCCTGTCCCGCAAGCATCAGTATATACTGTGTATGGCTTACTCCCATCTGGTAAAACTAAAACTGGAGCTGTCATCAAAGCCCTCTTCAAACATTGGAAAGCATCGTCACAGACAGCATCCTAAGCAAAAATCAAGTTCTTCTTCATCAACCGAGTAAGTGGGGCCGATATCTTTGCGAAGTCCTTAATGAACTTCCTATAATAACCAGCCAGCCCTAAAAAGCTTCTTACTTCTGTTGCGTTCTTTGGAATCTTCCAATCTTGGATTGCCACCACCTTTGCGGGATCCACAGCTATCCCTTCCTTAGAGACCACATGTCCTAAGAACCTCACTTCTTCTCCCCAAAAATGGCACTTGGAGAAATTAGCTTTAAGTTGATCCGCTCGTAGGTTCTGTAAGACTTCCCTAAGAAGTAGGGCATGCTCTTCTTCACTTTTAGAGAAAACCAAGATATCATCCACAAAGACTACCACAAACTTGTTTAGAAACTCCCTAAAAATCCTACTCATTAAGTCAGCAAAGTATGCGGGTGCATTCGTCAAACCAAAAGGCATAATGAGCCACTCGAAGAAAAAGTCAGGAGTTTTAAATGCAGTCTTATCTATGCAATCTTCAGCCACCCTTAGCTGATGAAATCCTGTAGCCAAATCCAGTTGCGAGAAAACCGAAGCACCCACCAACTGATCGAATAAATCATCTATCCTCGGCAATGGGTCTCATTCTTCTTTGTGAGCTTATTCAGCTCTCTATAGTCCACGCACAATCTAAGTGAACCATCAGCTTTCATAGCAAAGACCACTGGAGCACCCCATTCTGAAATACTTCTCCTTATGAACCCCTTTTCAAGCAACTCTTTCACTTGCTTACTGAGTTCTCTTCTCTCCCTCGGAGCCATGTGGCGCACTGGTAATGCAACTGGCTTTGCATTATCTGCTAGGTATATTCTAAAGTCTATATTGTGCCTCGGGAGTAAACGTCGAACTTCATCGAAGACATCACTATATTCTCGGACCACACGAACAGAGTCCAAATCATCATTGGATGTGTCAAGAGATTCTAGGTAGCTAAGCATTATCGGACCTCTAGAGTCATAAGAAATATCGAGGGTATTTCCACAACGAGTCACCAATCTCACTACCCTTCTTTCACGGTCTAGGATGGCACCGTATCTAGCTAGCCAATATATCCCTAGAATCAAGTCGTAGCCCATGAAGCCAAGAACGAAGGTGTTGCATTCAAACCCAACGCCCAAGATAGACACTCTCAAATCTCGACAAATCATTGAAAGATGAGCCGAACCACCAATAGGATTTGAGACTACTATGGGATCCGTAACTGGACTAGTATTTAGGTGCAGTGTTTCAACTAATGAAGCAGATACAAACGAGTGTGAAGCGCCAGAGTCAAACAAAGTACGAAGAGGATGATCAAACAGAAAAACTAAACGTTCAACAGAAATGTTTCTACCTCTCTCCTGTCATGGTGCCATGAGAGCATGAACCAGCCCCCTTGCCTGCCCTGGTGCCATGAGAGCCTGAACCTTCCCTCCATAGGTAGACCCTGTCCTCTTCCCTTGCCCTTATCTTCTCGGGTAGTCTTTAATTAGATGCCCTGCCTCACCACAGTTTAAACAACCAGTCTTCTTCTTCTTCTTTCTACAGTCCTTGCTCAGATGGCAGGGTGTCCAACAATTAAAGCACCTCTTCTTTCCTTTTTCTATTATTATCCGTACCACCTTTCTTGTTTTGCTGTTGTGATTTCTTTTGATCCCCATTCTTCTACGGTGCCTTATTAGCATTAGCACCTTTCTCCTCTTCATGCATAAGCGCCATGTCAACCAGTTTCTCAAAGGTAGCCACCATAGGAATGCGGGTCATAGCCAACCCATGTAGCGGATCATTCAAACCTTTAACGAATCTCAGGGCCTTCTTTTCAGGTGTGTTCACTAAGTCTAAGACAAACCTCGCCAACTTATTGAACTTGTTGACGTACTCCTTTACTGATAAATTTCCTTGCTTCAACGCTAAGAACCTTTCCATGTATAAATTCTCTTCTGCTCGTGAGAGAAATTTCATCTCGAACCTGTGCCTAAAATCCATCCATGTCTCCACTAGACGCTCTCCATTCGTGACCTTCCACCAAAACGAGGCTTCATCCTTCATTAACCAAGCAGCCAATTGGACCTTCCTTCCATCTTCTATCTTGATAATGCCAAATAAATCTTCCATTTCCTTAAGCCAATTTTGAGCTTCAACAAACGTCTCTGACCCATGAAAAGGTTTCCCGCCCATTTCCCGAAAATTCCTTAAATATCTTTGAAAAAGTATCAACATGGGGCGGGGGAGGAGGAGGAGCAGCTGCAGCTGGGGGAGGAGGAACATTTACTGGGCCTACGGCGGTGGTCCTAGCCTCCAAATACCTTCTGAACCAGCCTTGTATCGGTATGCCCTCGGGTATCTCGGATTCCCCAGACATGCTGAAAAAGAAAAAGGAAGAGATTCAAAACGGAGAATTGAAGGAAAGATATATGGCTTTTGGGGGTTATGTTTTGAAAACAAACTTTTATCTTGAAAACAATCTCCTTAAAACATATTTTTGAAAGTATTTCTTTATAAAATGTTATTGAAAAACAGTTTTTTAAAATCTCTTATCTGTTCTGGTAACCTTTAGCTCTGATACCATGTGTAACGCCCCACGTCCAGTAATGTCACTCTCAAAGGAAATGCATTAACTTTCATGGAATATTATTGTTGTATAGAACAGAATATAATAAGACATATACATATACTGGGACTTGAAAAATTCAAAACAACTTTTATTACAGCGGAGAAATAGTTTGATTACAACAACATCATAAACAAAAAATAAAACCAAGTACACTTAATATCCATCTTGACAAATTTTTTTCTGAGTACATAAAGTAAAAAGCATAACCCCAACATAAGTAGCCATAAAAGAGATGAGCTAAACTTTACTTTCAACATTCCAAGCACTTCCAAAAGAAAAAGATCCAAATCAAGCTCCAGTAGTGGGAAAAGGAAGAAAAGAGGCGAAAACAAAGGGGGTCATACATAAAGTTTGGCAAGTCCAGTAACTTTAACATTATAGTTATTAAAGTAATTAGGATAAGCATAAACTGGCAAAACAAGGAATGACTGTGAAACAAGAGAAATAAACTAGCGTTAATCGCGCTCCTAATCACTATAGGATAATTACTATACTGTACCATTAGGATAAGCTTTCACCTATGCTTGGTCCCCACTAGAATTTCCCACTTAACCCCTTCTTATTTATGTCTTCTTACATGTTTTCAACTTGGTTAAGTGTTTCTAATCGTATTTCACATGCCACCTATGTCAACCACTTAACCCCCATGTCCCACCACTTGTTTATCTTGGTTAAGTGTTACTTAATTTATTATAACCGTAACCTTGTAAAGACCTCCCACATTAGACTACCATTTGCGATTGCTGGATTTGCCGGGCAGGTCCAGGCAGTCTTATACTGCAAACGAGCCTAACCTCGTGTCTTTACAATTGTTACGCATTTAATTTATTCCTTTGACTTTTCACATTAGACTACCGTTTGGGGTTGCTGGATTTGCTGGGCGGGTCCGGGCAGTCTTATACCACAAACGAGTCTAACCTCGTGTCTTAGGCGTTTATTAATACACATAATTATTTCACCCCAATTTGAATTAATTATCCCTATTCAATTTTCCAAATTAATTTATACCTAAATTATGTCCATAATTTCAGGTATATAACTTATATCAATTAATGTCTCAAGTTAATTATATGCCTTCAAAGCCATTTTATGCCAATTCACAATATGTATATTTAATATTTCCCATTGTCCCCACGTCATTCATACGTTTAATATGAAATATTTAGAATCGCAAATAGTCCTACTCATAAAGAAACATCCCAACTTGCATAACACATAAAAATAGATCTAACTTGCAAATAAGAATTAGAACATAAATTTTCATAGCCAATACTTACATAGGCAATGGACATTTAGAACATAATTTTGCATAAACGATGTACTACCATGGATCTAAATATAGATCTAAATATGAAATTGTGAACTTGCATATATGGATATGGGTTTTTTTACCTAAACTTGCATAAATTGTGAACTTACACATATGAATATGGTTTTTCACCCAACTTGCATATGAATTCCATACCAACTTGCATATGAATCTAAATTTGTAAACTATGTTTTAAACATAAACTTGCATATGAATTCCATACAAAATTGCATATGAATCTAAACACGTAGACAATGTTTTACACATAAACTTGCATATATACATATACTTGATTCACATATAAACTTGTGTATAATTCGCATACAGACTTGCATATGATTCACATACTAAATAGCATATAATTTACATCCCAACTTGCATACAAACTGATGTCATAACATGAATCAAGTCAAACATATGTGATTGGACATATGAAATATATCTACTAACAAAACTGTCATATGTTCCCTAACAGATGATAACAAAATTAAGCAACGTCACATGATTCAACAGGCATGTTCTCATAATCCAAATTAGAACTCATCATAATTAATTTATTAATTATTTTGTGAAAGAAATTGTACTCACAAAAACGGATTAGAGAAGAGAACAATTCGTTCGTCGTTTGTATAAGAATTCTGACTTGCAAATTACTAAGCTTTAAGAAGAAGTTTCAATTTCTAAGCTTTAAGAAGAAGTAGCACTATTCCAGCAGCAGCATGGAGGCCAAGAGATCAATTTAGTTTAGGTTTAGGGCTTGAGTCTATGGGTGCTTATATAGAAGTTTAATTTAACATAAGCCGCTAGATTATCATAGGAACAATCACAACCGTCCAGACTAGATAGAGTTATCCAGAATTGCCACCTATGCCCTAGTGACTCAGCAACAGATCACGAAAGACTCAGCAACAAGTCAGAATCGTCTGATTTCAGATATGCCCCGGGGGTAGGTCGACCCCCTGGTCGACCTTTGTAGGGGAGGTCGACCCCCAGGTCGACCTGGCCTTGGGCGGGAGAAATCCCGCCCAGCCCGCTTCCCTGTTTGAATTTGAATTTTGAATTTCGATTCGAGCTGTTTTAATTTATTTAATTTTCTGAGACTTTTGAGGGCCATAACTTCCGCATACGGAGTCCGATTTACGAAAACTTGGACTCTATTCCAAGCAGAATTCCGAGATGAACGCAATGGCACAACCCAATTCCCTTAATTCTCCTTTTAAAAATTAATTGTTCTTAATTTTGTTAATTTTAATATTTAAAATTACTGGGTGTTACATTATCCCAATCCAATATTGAAGCTAAGAGAAACTTACTACCATTACTGATGAACCAACTCCTAAGAGACGCAAAGATGAGACCCCATCCCCTCTGGTTTTTCATGAGTTTGAGATTATTGACCCTAGTGAGTATCATACCTATGCTTCTGCTACTCCCTCTGCTGGCGCTACCCCGAGTACCACTCCTTTTCAGACTGCGACTTCGGGTAGTGATTTTCTTCATCGCATCCGTGTGCCGGACACTCCGGGATCTTTAAATTTGATTGAACATGAGTTAATAATGCATTTCCACCCAGACATGCCAGTTCCTCTATACCTCTTCTAGTGACTCGAAGTTTTGACGAAATAATAAGGATTTCCATTTCTGCTGACGACATGGTCAATTTTTTGCTTCCGTCCTTGTCTTCAGATTTTGCGAGCTTGTCATAATCACTTACCGAACAAAAACTATTAGTATGAACTTGTTTTGCTTTATTTTTACTTCTATGTGTGTTCTGGCTCCTATTTCCTTTTCCCAGATTTCCAAGAGATGGTTTTCTCTTCTAGAGATGCCTACTTCACTTTTCCTAGGAGCTATGTCGCTTAAAGAAGAAAAAGACGACTTAAATATAGTTGAATCCTTAAAGGAGGGACATAAGAAAAAGAGTGTAGAACTGAGGATGTCTCTTGAAAGGGTTGGATCGTAGTCAGGGATGAGAAGAAAGTTAGGTTCCATTTAAATGACCAAGTACTAGCGCTCTAATTGTTTAAGTAGGAGGTCAAAGATGAGAAGGCCAGGATGATGTCTAGTTATACTAAAAGACTAAAAGAGAAGGAAGATCAGCTTTCCCAAGTTCAGAATGCACTATCCACTTCTAAGTGCATAATTTATGAGGCTAAAAATAGGATTTTCAAATTATAGAAAGATCACTTCCCCAAGATTGCACTGGAGTATTAAGAGGATGCTCTTTTCTCAGCATTCTCTCGTTACTTCAAAAAGTTTCCTGAAATAGAAATTTTTGCTATCCATCCATCCATTGGAAGTAGAGTCATGGAAAGGATTGAGTTAGACAAGCGGTGGTTTGAAGTCCAGTAGAAGGGTAAGTCCAAGCTTAACGATCTTTTATATGTTAAGGACCTTCCGAATGATCTCGATTCAAGTATGGAGGAAGAAGAATCCACGGGTTCAGATTAGGACCGGGATGATGATGGTGATCATAGCCTCAAAGGTAAGGACCTCCATGAGGACTTGAACGAAGAGGTGTCGTCCCTCCTCCTTCGGTAATGAGTGTTCATATTTCAATAGAAATAGCTCCAGGTCCCTCAAATGTTTCTTTTGACCCTGATTTGGTTGAAATTCTTTTCAAAGTCGGTGATTCCTCAAGCTAAGGCCAAAAAGAAATGTTGTATCCTTTAATCCATGAGGTCCATACTACTCAGGTATGGTTCTTACATTGTTCTTACCCTGTCGTTTCTAGGTTGTGGACTTCCCGTAACAATTTATAGGTAACAACAAAAACATCATTTTGCTAATGTGATAAAAATTTAGGTAAGAACCAGGAGTAGGATGCGACATAGCCTTGCTTTTACTAAAATAACTTCCCTTATTAAAAATCTTTTTGTTTTGTGTTGTGGCAAAATTTTGTCTTAATTGAAGATGTATTTTCAAGAGATGAATTACATTCAAATTCTAACTTAATGAATGGATGTTCTCCAAAAGCTATTTTTCAGGCAACATCGGAATTTGAAGTAGATCCTATAACATGCAACCTCCATCGTATTTTTGTGAAATATGGACTTCCCTTAGGTTTCCTAGGTGACAAAAGGAAACCCGTTCCAAAAGAAACTTTGAATTCTAGGTTATTGGTTTTAATATATGTAAGGTGTACTTTTAACCAATGGGATAATTGCTGTAATTATTGATGTACGCACTGTTGTAGCGAATCATTGTAATGAAAAGCATGACTGATTGATATTATCCTTATGAGGTGGAATTCATAAATGATTGCATTTTATCCTTTATACGAATAGGGAAGTCAACTTAAGGTTTCATCTTCTCAACTCAGAGAAGACTCATTATCAATGGTAAAGCCAAAGAGCATTCTTAAAGATGCTCCCTCTTCAAGATGGGAAAAGTTGTATTATCTTCAAAAGATAACAATTAGGAATCAAGGTAAACAAAAGTAACATCCCATATTTTTAACAATATAATAATTAATTTATTTAAGTATTTTAATATAGTGGTTTGATAATTTAAATGGTTTGATAATTTAAATAATTTTAATTCTTTAATAAATGTAAATAATGTGATAATATATTTAATTTCTGAAATGGTCGGAAAAGAGTTGAATTCGCAATACTGTGTGAATGGTTTAATATATGAGATCTAATTCAGTTTAGAATTTGATTATAATAACAAATATATTTATATACGGCATATGAATGTATAAATTATAATATAATTTTAACTTGAGCTCGTAACGGCGCGATAGTTCGTAATTTAATGTTTTGAACTTCAAACGAATATACAGGGTTCGTTTTAAGTTGTATTTCTTCGAAACAATAAATGTTTGAATCTGTTAAGCTATATTTTTCTACTGGGGTGAAAAATCGAGATTTCGTCGTATAGATTGTGAGTTATGTCCAAATAAAATTTTCAAATAGTCGCTATGGAGTCGTTTATAAACTATAACGATATATTTAATTATAATTATATATTGGTTTCGTATTTCGACAAGATTTTCAAGATGTATCTTCAGTTTAATTTAAAGAATTTTTCTGTATTTTTTTTGGAAAATAAGCAACTTTTTATTTGATGTGTTTTACAACCTATATCAGTACTTTTAAATTTTTACAGAATAAGTTAACTGGTCTATATTGTTATATTTTTTTAATCGTGGCACACTGCTTGTCACAACTGTATTTTTAATTTTGTTGATATTGGTCCATAAATGCATGGAGTTTTACATAATGGGTACACTAAACTATTAAAAACATAAAATATATAAATCGCATGTATTCCTTTTCCTTTACTTGGGCGTGAAGTATGCTTAAGCCACACATAACCAACTTTAAATATCTTTGGCTACCCTGTCGCATACTCAGTATACATTACTTAGTGGGGAAGGAAATATGGTTACTTTGCATTGAAGGAATACTGGCCTATGTATATAAAGGCATGACTGCAATTCATTTCCTTTTTCTGAATAAGAATACAAATGGCAACAGGGACACAACTTCCGTTTTCTAATTAAATCATTTGCAAAGAAAAATATATATAATATATATATAATAAAATGATATGCAAAGTTTCAATGGGATCATTTCACAGGAGCTTGCGCGGCAACTGTTTTGAAGGACTTGGTGGTTTGTGGCAAGCTTACGTACGTGACCAGTATGAGTCTTTTGGAGTTGGGGAAGATGGAGTATAGGAGGGGGCGAGTGATGATGGTCGTAGAGAGAATTCAAAGAGGAAAAAAGTGGGGTTCAGAAATTTTCGAAATGACCATAAAAACAATACTAGAGGCGTGCGTGTATTTTGAGGAAGGACTATGCATGAGGAAACATGGTGATGTCGATGTGTTCACTAAACATGGTCGGAGTTGCATTTCGAAAGGGGATGGATCGAGATATATACGCGACCATGGAGCTGAATCAGCTCATTACCTCAGGGCTGACACTAACCAACATCCATACACAACTGACGCGAAGACACAAACCCCATTTGTGTAAGGTATGATCACAATTGTGGACGGTGAATCAATTTGGGCATCCCAGCCAACCTTATTAGATCAGTTCAAACAACGACAAGGTTCAGCCACTAACAAAACATATTACAGGCTGCATGTAACAACCCACATTTTACATATCAAAAGATCGTAAAATATTTTTATTTTATTCCCTGAGGGTTGGATCATTCTCACCTTTTAATATGTTGCTTATGGGGATGTAAGACATGTCCATAATTTTTACCGATTTTGTTTGTGACCATTTAGCGCCTATCATTGTTGTATAGGGAATAACTTTTGACTCAGATCGAATCAGCGGGTGAGACCTATGCCATTGGAAAGGAATTGATGATTGCCTTTCCGTAGAGTGGTTACGTTAAGGATTTGGCTTAGCAGTTTGAGAGAAATCGCTGTTTTAAGGTTTTTCAGTTGGCTGTTTAGGTTTGGAGAGCCTAATGGGATGAATTGGGGAGGCCCATTAGTGGGTTGGTGGAATCCAATAAATAGGGGGTGAGAGTGGAGGGAAAAAGTTTATTTTCCCATTCTCTCATTTGGAGGCATTGATCTCCTTCTTCCTCTAACACCTTTCCACGATTAAAATCCAAATCTAAGGAGGGAAATCATAAATCGACACCACTGGAGGCTAGATCTACATCATTTCAAGGGTGACTTCATCGGATCAAGGAGTTTGGTTCAAATTGCTCGCAGTCCGGATTCATAATTCTATCATTTTTGCTTGTATTGGAGAATCGGTGAGTGGATTATATCTCTCACATGGATTCAATAAAGTGTATGGGCAGTAGATCATGTTTTTCATCAAATTCAAGTGTTTTTTCCTTAGATCCATGCTTTGGCATTTTCATATAGATCACCCTAGGATCTGATTTAGCAAGTTTAGATAGGTAATTTCTATGATTTTCATACGAATGTGCAAGTTAGATCCATGGTTTTTGTTCATATGCATATTTGTGGTGATTTTGGTGAATTTGACATTAACCTTGATAGAATTGTCATATTGATGGTAATGTTGATTTCATAACATGTTTGTAATCCTTTTGGATGAATTGGATAAGTCAATTTCGTCGGATTTATCGTTTGTAGAAGTTTTGGTCGAAATCAGAGTTGAATTGCAATATGCAGGTTTTGGATAAGACCCAAAATTGGATCGGACCAAAGTTGGGTCGGCCAAAGTTGGGTCGGACTGAAGTCGGTTCGGACTAAAGTCGGGTCGGACTGAAGTTGGATCGGATCGAAGTCGGGTTGGAAGAAGTTGGATCGGACTAAAGTTGGATCAAACCGAAGTTGGATCGGACCAAAGTTGGGTCGGACCGAAGTTGGGTCGGACTGTCGGACCGAAGTTGGGTCGGACTTTCGGACCAAAGTTGGGTCGGATATAAGTTGCGTCGGACAAAAGTTGGCCGGCCTATTATGGTCAGCCATTTCTGGTCAACTATTTTTGTCATTTCTGGTCGGCTATTTCTGGTCGGACACTTCCGGTAATGATGTGACTTCAAAGTGAATTCAATTGGGAAGTTTGGAAGTGTTGAAAAGTGTTTGTTGTTCATTGTATGCAACAAATTGGGAGACAACTCAAGGATGTATTGAGTTCATGTGAAGTGATAGTTCTAAGGTGTTCTAAGCAAATTAATAGTCGTAATTGATAACGAGTAGAGAGACGAAGGCCGAGGAATTATCGCTCTTGTAGGTTCCAGCGTACTCAAAGCATAGGTACAATTGAGGACCAATTGTAGGTCGAGTGCCTTTGGCATCGTTTATGGCCTAGACACGTGTTGAGTATAGCGTGTGGCATGTGTAAAGTATATTATGTGGAGTTTTGCTGAAACTGGGTGTCGTTTGTGGTCCTTGAAAATTGACGACAAATTGTTAGCCAGTCATACGATAACAAGGGTTCCAAAAAAAGGTTGGCAGTAATAGCCAGAGTCAGTCATGGACGTTTGAATGCATGTTTTGATCATGATTGAGTTGCTTTGCCATATATGAATGGATGCTTTAATTGTCGCAACTGAATTGTTATTCCTTTGGTGTATGGATTGTAAAGGCTATCACTGTCATGTAATGGAGAAGGAAATTGAGAGTTCTTCTCTGAAGTTGGGTAGATAAGTTGATTATTTACCTATTCTCATATACTTATTGATGAAGTTTGTTAGTTGTTTTATCGCTCACTAAGACTGTTGTTTGATTCAAGTTTTTACGTTTTGTCTTATTACCTTGGGCTGTTTATCCGGTTGTGGATGGGCAGGCTGAGTAACACGTGGCAGGTATTTCTTTAGTGAGGACGACGATGCTAATCGATGGCAAGCAGGAGGTTCACGTACCATTTTTATTATTATCTAGTATTTGTTTCCGCTGTTTGCTATTTCTCTGAGTGTAAGGACCCGTTACTTCCCTGTGAAGGAAAGAGCGGATACTTTGAGAACAACACCTAATAGAACGCAGACGGAAGAACATTTCATTGCTATTACAACAATTCCATCAGATACAAGAATATACAGAGTATAAATGAATAAATTACATTCGATAAATATCAGAGATTACAATAAATTACATAGCAGCAGAAAATAATACAAAAGCACAACTAGAAGTAATGCATGGATACAGAGCTTTCCGAGCATCATTCCAGCTGTAAATTAGGATCCTGTGAATATAAATCTGCAAAACCAAAACTACTAGCTGCCCGTGTCGAAATAAGGGCACCCAGAGTTTAGGTTAAAATAATAAACTCCAGGTCAGTCATGTGACTGGTGTGAGAACTAAAACAGTTATTTAAAGACTTTACTTTAAAAGAGAGTAATTCAAGGGACCACGCCGTATAACACGGAACGGGTTTCCTCCCAAGAATACCAGTGCATAGGATAAACAACGCAATGCTTTTTCGAAAAATGAAGCTATTATAAGACCCAGGTCCCATCACATAATGCAACGCAAGCCGGAGGATAGGGTTTTCCCTTATAATAGCCAAACATGCTTGGTACGTTTAAAACAAATCACTTGATACTATAATAAGTGTATAGTGTCAAAACAATTTCAATCTATAAATCATAGACGGCGTGGGTACCATATATCATGTCGCCATACTAGTTCTACAATTAAAACCGCAATACACGTATTGGAAATTGGATTTTCGTCATGAGTCGAGGCAAGGGGCAAGCTCCTCTCCGCTTCGAGACACTCTAGCAAATGCTCAGGACTACACACTCTGGGCGGCCACTTGGATCGGTTGGGCCGGTCCTCTCTTACGTTTGAGGATTAATTATTCCTGAACACACGTTTCCCGGTCCTTACAGACCTAAAATCGAGATGCCTCATTACAACAACCACAAAGGTGAAAAGTATATAAATGTCAGGGTTGGTAAGTCTCTGACACCACCAAAGCTAGAAAGAAACGTCGTGTTCTCCCAACGGTCCGTATCCTGTTTTTAACTCATACCGAGGTGTGAGGCTCGCGAATCCACGCTAAACACAAAGCCATGCCACATAGGCCGTGCTTTGATCATCAACCACAAGACTTTGCTTTTCAACAGAAGCCTTGATCCATGCAACTCAGCGTGCCACACAGGCAATTCATGCCATGCGATTGATATCTATAGATATATGACCTCTAAGCTCGTACGTCTCAGAGAAGGGCGTTAAGCAAGAGAATAAATTCTCCGCCGCCAAACAGATATATATTTAACAGAAATAAATCAACACAGAATAAAATCCAATGTCAGACACACAATCCATTCACAAGTTGGTTCTGGGTCTGAACGAAACCGGAGGCACTTTCCTCGCATATCCATCGATCTCCAAGTACGTCTGGACGACCACCAACTGATTCCCTCATCTTGGGTGTACAGCCCAATCAAGATCATCAGTAATCACCCAAACGATGTGAAGACTTCTGGTCTTCAACCACCGTCTTCATCTTCGACATATCGTCGAATCGGTTATTCAGAATGGGTATAAACCCGGCCTTTCCGAACAACCCGCGTATATTAAAAACACATGTTACACAAACACAACATACGCCTCATTCCAATTCATTAGTCACTAACCGTATATCAGCAAGAGAACAATTTCCCAAATATTAACCCTGAAGGCCGAAACCAACATCAGATCAATACCCAGGAAACCATTCTTCTTAATTAACCTACAGCTAGTTTCTAAATTTCATATTCTTAGGGAAAGGTTCTCATTAATTTTATCCAAGATAAATTCTTTAAATTTATTCTTTAATCTTCCTTTGGATGTCATTTCAAACCAAATTATGGTTTTCCAAGCTAGTCGGGATTAGCGAACCACACCGAAGTAATTATTTATTTTATTTCCCAATCCCAACCTATTCATCCCATGAAGCAAAACTGGTAATACTCCATATCTAACACCATGGTGTTATCGGTAAAATTAATTACCATTTCACGTTCAAATCTAATTAAAGATTAAACTATCGCTTTGGAGCAAAACTGGTGATACTCCATTCTCGCTCACTTTCTAAATTTGATAATTTAAATTATCAATTCACATTTCAATATAATTGCGGATTCATTAAAACTCCTTTCACTGGGTTAAAGAACTAATGTCATTTAAAAACCGTTCACGATAAACCCAAATCACATTTTATTTATTATCGGGTTAAAGAACAAGTGTTGTTTAATACACTGCTCACGATAAACCCACAAACCAATTCTATTTAAAACCCATCTCAAATCCAATCTATTTATTTAAAATAAATGGGTTTTTACTTTAGTTCTAAACTAGTTCATTTCGATAAAAATCTATTTTTATCTTTTCAAATATGGAGTTTTTCATTCCAATTTTTCCCAAATCATTTCTTACGATTTTACACATTATTACTATTTTTAATAATTTTATCAAGGCCCGTACAGTCGATTTCCATCAACGGCCATCGAACTGCACTTACAGCGACCTTTACCAAATTTGATTTGGACGTATCTCCAAATCCAACCGTTAGATTTCAAATTTCTAATATTCGTTTGAAAGCTCTTTTCGATACGAACCCAACGGTTCCGGTTTTAGGAGAATCCGACGGTCCGATCTCCCGTAATGTCCGTTCGAAATCAATTGTTTAAATTCACGAACTGCCGCGGCGCGGCGCGTTCTATTCAGGCCATTATATTATATATATAATATATATAATATATATTTCGTCGATTTCTATTTAAAACGAATTTTATAAATAGTTTTAAATTCGTTTCAAAAACATTTCAACTTCCATTTCCAATTCAATTCAAATCTCGATTCATTCAATATTCAATTCAATTCGACTTTGGTTTATATTCAATTCAATTCGAAATTGTTATATATTCAATTCAATTCGAAATCGTTTTATATTCAACTCAATTCGAAATTGGTTTCCTATTCAATTCAATTCGAAATTGTTTTATATTCAAATCAAATTCGTTTTCTATTCAATTCGAATTCATTTTCTATTCAATTCAATTCGAATTCGTTTTCTATTCAATTCAATTCGAATTCATTTTAAATTCAAATCAAATTCGTTTTCTATTCAATTCAATTCGAATTCGTTTTATATTCAAATCAAATTCGTTTTCTATTCAATTCAATTTGAATTCGTTTTATATTCAATTCAATTCGAATTCGTTTTCTATTCAATTCAATTCGAATTCGTTTTCTATTCAATTCAATTCGAATTCATTTTATATTCAAATCAAATTCGTTTTCTATTCAATTCAATTCAAATTCGTTTTCTATTCAATTGTTAAATCTCTTTTCAATATTCATTATAAAACGAATATAATCGATATAAATATCGTTCGCGTCAAAATAGCGCATCTCTAATCAACACGGCTTTATATATTTCAATAATTCCATTATTCTATTCAACAAATGAATATTTATTCTATTCACTATGTGAATCTATATTTTTGTCAACACATGACTAATCTCAACGGATGAGTACTGTCCACGTGTGACTATTTTTGTTATTTAATATATTTTATAAATATTATGGTATCTATCGTTTGATTTCAAATCAGACTCCAATCGTAAATTAGTAAGAGAACGATTCCCTAAATATTAACCCCGAAGGCCGAAACCAACATTAGATCAATATCCAGGAGGCCACTCAATCTATCTATTTTCCAGTTAGTTTCTAATTTTATATGATAAAGATGTAAATTTTATTGTTAAAATATTTCGTTCAACACGTGACTAATCTCAACGGATGAGTACTGTCAACACATGAACCTTTATTTATAATGTTCTTTATCTTCCCGATTGGAATGAGGCCCAATCAATTACCATATAAAGTTAATTATATGGATTCCATACAACACATGTATATAATAGCAACGATAAACAATCGACCATCATCCAAAGTGCACTACACTGTATAAGCATCAAATATAGATATCTAACGCTTATAACAGCCTGTCAATCAATCGATCGACATACAACTAATTATTGGGATTAGTGTATACCGTATTTTATCCCAATACCCGTGTGGGGTTTCAAATAATCAAACACAGATTTTATTTGTGCAGTTGGGCGATGTGTAAAATTTATCATCCCAATCAATATCAGTCAAATCAGTGTATATAAACAAATCGGCCGATTTGTTTATAAATATTTACTTATTCACTTTCACGTTAAAAATTATATTTTTAACGATAAAATATTTTTAACTATATAAATATTTTATTTCCTATCAACACATTAATTTATATTATCGATTTCACATCAACAACACAAACAAATTTCACAACACATCAATAAAACAAACAAGCCATCCATGGTCTGTGGATGACGGGTGTCGGGTGCTGCTAAGCACCGTCTGCATCCTAGTATATATATATATAACTAGAAAAAGAGAAATTAGAGTGAGAAGTTCTCACCGATAGCTAATCCAATTATCTTAACTCTTCTTATGTAGAAATCATCGCTGTTCCCACCTTTTGTCACTTTCGTCGCCCGTAGCCACTACATATATAAAAATCACTATTTTATATTGCTATTCAATATATAAAAATCGAATTTTTACTTTGCTATTCAATATATAAAAATCGAATTTTTACTTCGCTATTCAATATATAAAAATCGAATTTTTACTTCGCTATTCAATATATTAAAATCGAATTTTTACTTCGCTATTCAATATATAAAAATCGAATTTTTACTTCGTCACTATATAGATAAAAATTCTATCTTTACATTGCTACTATATAGATAAAAATTCTATTTTTACATTGCTACTATATAGATAAAAATTCTATTTTTAAAGATTCCGCTTTTCCATTCATCACTATAAAAATCACATTTTTATTTCAACGTATATATATAATAAAAATCAGATTTTTATTCCGCTACTTATATGAAGATGATATTTTTACTATCTTACCTATATAAAAATTATATTTTTATACTTCTACAATATAAAAGATTATATTTTTATTACCTATATAATATGAAAATTATATTTTCACCCTTCCTATAATATAAAAATTATATTTTTAACCTTCCTGTAAAATAAAAATTAAATTTTTAATCTCTTTATAATATAAAAATTGTATTTTCAAATCAATATCGTTCATATGAAAATTACTTCTCCTCTATGATAAAAATCGTTACTTTATCCATGCTATCATATGTTAAATCAGAAAACAAAGTAAATGTAAATTAAAATTAAAATTAAAACTCACATTTTTTCTTGTAGGAATTGGATTCTCAATGGAGGGGGGGTCTGCAGCTCTTTGGAGGAAGGGGGAAGGTGGAAGAAGCGGCGGCGGAAGGGTTTTCAGGGGGGGCGGTGTCGCGTCGCACGCCAGCAGGGGGTTCGATCAGCGGAGAGAGGAGGAAGAACGGAGGGGGGGCTGTGGCGGACGGCGACTGCGGGGAGGGGAGGCGACGGAGGTGGAACCGCTGGAGGCGGCGGCTACATGGATCGAAGATGGGTTTCCATCGTTTTTTTCTTATTTCATCTGATTTGGGAGGGGGGGCTCTATATAAATATATATATTTATTATTAAATTAACTCTAAAAAGCAACTTTTATTTTCGACCTCGAAACGAGGCCCACCGCCTGTCGTCCCTAGCTAATTACCCCCATTCCGAACACAATGGGATATGTTTCGTAAGCCAACTTGGCCGTTACGATCAGTTTCCGTTAAAATTACAATATAAATTAATATAACGTTCAAATTTGATTTCAACGTACATTTCAATTTACCAGGGCCACATACGGACTCTATAAATTCCAGAAAAATATTTTCTAGCTTCGTATTGATGATACGGTCCTAACAAAACTAGTTTCGTCGAATTCTGAGACCATTGGAAAAATGGCCATTTTCCAGTCGATTAAAATCAACTGAAACTGGTCAAACACGTTTTCCTTTGCCACGCTCACATATTGATTCGAAAAATTATGAAATTTGGAATCTAGCAATAATTTGACATCACGGACCCAACAAAAGTGGTTTCGTTGAAATCCGAAGTCGTTTGCAAAATTCCCATTTTTAAGGGCCTGAATTCCATAGCGACTATTCAGAATTTTCAACTGGACATATCTTTTTATCCCCGATATGAAATTTCAATTTTTCGGATTCGTTGGAAAGATATTCTCTATTATATTCAAATATTTTTGGTTTCACTAAATTCCGGTTTATTTTGCACCCGGTACATACAATTGAAGTTTGGAATCGAATTATCGAACTACCGCGCCATTTTCAATTCCTTTTATAATTATAAATAATTATTTATATTCTAACGACGATTCAAATAAATATATACGTTCGAATTTTATTAAAAATAAATTTCTCGTCGTTACAATTTAAAATAATTCATTTTAAATATTCAAAATTCGCTAAAATTGCCAAAATAAAAATTTTAAATTGGCTCGCATTTTCTGGGTTGTTACACTGAGTGTTGTAGTGAGGCAAATTGTACAAACACTATTGTTGTTATCTACGTGTATGGGAAATACTTTCTGGTTGTCATAAAAGTTTAGTGTTTTCCGCTTCACTATCACTACCTGTTGTATATGTTCTATTATATTTTATCCTTGCGCTGTGAGTTTACGTTAGGTTTCGTTTATCTACCATACCTTGATGATTGTCCATAGCTGCATGACACACCTTTTCAGTGCATTATTCCTCTTTTATAGTGCGAGGGCTGCGGGCGGTCATCACATTTGGTATCAGAGCTATGGTTAACGATTTTAGCTAAAGTTCTAAGACGTAATCACGTATAAGAGATGTACTTATAGATTTTAGTTGGATGCTTTCTATATATTTTAGCATATATAGTAGTATCGGTTGTATTCTTTAGCAGTTTTTCTTGGAAGTGGCTAATTATTCTAAATTGCAGATTTAGAATGAGTAGACGATCATCAAGACACGCTGCTAGCGAAGCTAAAACTGGAGGGGGTAATGGCGGGGTATATGACTACCCGTCCATGTTTGAAGCTATGATTGAAGCATGCCTTCGAAGGAACCCCGCTCTAGTGACTGCTAAAGTTGATGTTGAAGTCTAAGTGCATAAAGCTGTAGAATTTCCAAAGCTATGCAAAGACTTTTCTTCATTGGGAGGAAAATAGTTCAAAGGCACTGAGCCAATTGAAGAAGTCCAGAGGTCGATGGACACTTGTGTAAGGATTTTCAAAGACATGGGCATTGATGATGCAACAAAGAGGAAGCTTTCATCAAGGCAGTTATTGGGCAGAGAAATGGACTGGTGGAACTCCGTCACACTTGAGACCCCTGAAGAGGATATTTCATGGGAGTTGTTCCAAGCTAAATTTGAAGAAAAATTGAGCTCCACTGTGCAGAAGTCTGTTCTGCTTAAGAGGTTCATGGAGCTTAAACAGAATGATCGCCCAGTTCTTGACTATATTTTCAACTTCGAGGCTCTATCGAAGTATGCTTGTTCATATGTGGATACTCCTTATTAAAAGAATGAGAAGTTTGTCTTGGGATTGGATGAATATCTTGGGGATCAACTTGTGGATCACCTCGATGATAGCTTTGAGAAGATCGTCGAGAAGGCTTTGAGGCATGAAAGTCTGTTGCCTAAGAAGATTTTTTTTGTTGCACCTAAGGAGGAACAGAAGCCACAACAGGGTGGTAATAATAATAAAAACAAGCAACAACAACAGAAAGGAAAGGATGGCCAAAAGAAGCAGAAGGAGAAGTGACTTACTTCAATCATTGGTAGAAGGGCGATTTTGCTAGTGAATGCAAGAATCCCAAAGCTAAGAAGAAGTGCTTCAAGTGTGGGAAACTAGGACATGAGAAGAAAGATTGCCCAGAATCAGCCAAAGGGAAGCAAGTGGTTAAGGCGTATGCTTTAAGGGCAGTGCCATCTTCTTCCAAAGCTCCAACTGCTGAGGATAAGGGAAAGGGTGTCGTGGTGCGGGGTATTCTTTTTGTTCATGGTGTTTTAGTTTGAGTTTTGTTTGATACTGGAGCATATCATTCATTCTTTTGCAACGAGCTTGTGTACTGCTTTGGTTTCGAACCCGAGATATGTGATAGACCTTTCGTAGTAACTAATCCAATTGGGGATTCATCAAATCTTTGCATGATTTGCTGAGGTTTAGTGTTGTCGAGTCATGGTTGCTCCTTTGTGTGTAATTTCTTTATTCTTAACTTCGTTGGGTTTGGGGTCATCTTGGACATGGATTGGCTCAAGAGGTATGCGGCAAGGGTGAATTGCGAGAAGCTAGAGGTGAGATTCGGGGATGTGGAAGGGCGAAAGGTGTTGATAAAGTGTAAGCATGAAGAGGGTGTCTTCGTTAGCTATCTATATTCGCTTGTGATTCCACAAGAAGACTTGTCATCTGTGCTGATTGCTAATGAGTATGAGAATGTCTTTGACGAGGTTAAAGGGTTGCCGCCGCATCGTATGATCGAGTTTAGGATCGATTTGGTTGAGGGTGTTAGACCAATTTTTATGCCTCTTAGATGAATGGCGCCTAAGGAACAACGAGAGTTGGAGGTGCAAGTTCGTGACCTTCTAAGGAAGGGATTCACTTAGAGAAGTGTTCGATCAGCTACACGAAGCCAAAGTGTTTTCTTAGATGGATCTGGCAACAGGATTTCACCAGTTGAGGGTGGCTAAGGATAGTGTGCCAAAGACAGCTTTTAAGACACCATCCGGTTTCTTCGAGTGGTTGGTGATGCCATTCGGGTTGACTAACGCGCCAGCGTATTTTGTGGATCTTATGAATAGGGTATTCAGAGATCAGTTGAATAAGTTTGTGCTTGTGTTCATGGATGGTATTATGGTTTAATCCAGGAATGAGGAAGAACACAAGACACACTTGAGAGCTGTGTCAGAGATCTTGCGAAAGCATCAGTTGAAGGCTAAGTTCTCAAAGTGTCACTTCTGGAAGGATGAAGTGAGGTTCTTAGGTCATGTTGTTTCTGGAAATGGGATAGCGGTTGACCCCGCTAAGGTGGCAACAATCCGGGAATGGGATAGACCTAAGAATGTGACAGATGTTCGGAGTTCCCTTGGGTTGGCAGGATATTACTGACGGTTTATCAAGGATTTCTCCAAAATAGCTACACCATTGACAGGATTAACGAAGAAGAGCCAATTGTTCACATGGGATGCGAAGTGTGAACAAGCGTTCGAAACCCTGAAGGAGAGATTGACAAGTGCTCCTGTGTTGACCATTCCAAGTAGGAATAAAGAGATGGTGATATACACTGATGCATGTGGTACTGGGCTTGGAGCAGTGCTAATGCAAAACGATAAGGTCGTGGCCTTCACGAGTCGACAGCCAAAGCTGCATGAGAAGAATTACCCAACCCATGATTTGGAGTTGGCAACGATTATGTTTTCTCTGAAGATGTGGAGACATTACTTGTTGGGAGTCTGATTCGAGTTGTTTACGGATCACAAGTCATTGAAGTATCTTTCCTCCCAAAAGGATTTGCATCTTCGGCAACAACGATGGTTAGAGTTTCTGGCATCGTATGATTTTGGTGTAGCCTATACTCCTAGTAAAGGTAACGCAGTTGCAGATGCGTTGAGTCAAAGACAAGAAAGTTTGGGAGCGATGTATTTAGAATGGAAGAGCCTTGAGTATTTGTCAAGGTTTGATTTCAGGCCAAGGTGTGAGTTGGAACCTGAAATGTTGCAAGCTTATAGATAAGACCTACTCTTATCGAAAAGACTGGCGAGAGCCAAAAGCAAGATACAAAGCTTGTTGAGTTTATCCAGAAGATAAAGAGTTCGAAGTCGATCGAGAAGGTTGGCTTCGAAAGCAAGGGTGATTAGTTTATCCTAATATTGATGTATTGAGAGATGAGGCAAGAGCCAAAAGCAAGTTACAAAGCTTGTTGAGTCTATCCAGAAGATAAAGAGTTCGAAGTCGATCGAGAAGGTTGGCTTCGAAAGCAAGGGTGATTAGTTGTTCCTGATATTGATGGATTGAGAGATGAGGTTTTGAGAGAATGTCATCACTCGAAGTTGACGATTCATTCTGGTGGTAACAAGATGTATTAGGACATGAAGCGAGTCTACTACTGGGAGGGGATGAAGCGAGATATTGGAAAGTTCATTTCCAAGTGCATGAACTGTCAATTAGTGAAAGTTGAACAGAAGAAGCCGAGTGGTTTGCTTCAGCCATTGGAAGTTCCTACATGGAAGTGGGAACAAGTATCGATGGATTTTATCGATGGACTATCTAGAACCAGGACAGGAAATGAAGGGATTTGGGTCATAGTGGATTGCTTGACCAAAAGTGCAAGATTCATTCCTGTCAAGTCGACTAGGACAGCGTCTAAGCTGACTGGACTTTATGTGAAATGGATTGTTAGATTCCATGGCATCCCAAAGAGTATAGTGAGTGATCGAGATCTGTTATTTACTAGTAGATTTTGGATGATTTTGCAACAAGCTTTGGGAACCGAGTTGTGCTTAAGTACGGCATATCATCCCCAAAGTGATGGTCAGACCGAGAGAGTCAATCGTGTTTTGGAAGATCTCCTAAGAGCTTGTGTGTTGGATTTTGGGGGATCATGGGAAGACAATCTTCATTTGATTGAGTTTGCATATAATAATAGCTACCGGCCAAGCATTGGGATGGCACCATACGAGGCGTTGTATGGGAGACCGTGCAATTCTCTGGCATGTTGGTTAGAAACTGAAGATAAGTTGGTACTTGGGCCAGAAATGATAAGAGAGACCTCGGATTGTATCAAGATCGTTCGGCAACGAATGAAGGCAGCCCATAGATCATCAGAAAAATTAAACAGATAAGCATCGTAAGGACTTGGAATCCGACATTGGCGATATGGTTTTTGTGAAGGTTTCGCCGTTGAAGCATATGGTGAGACTTGGAAGTAAAGAAATGTTAGCTCCTGTGTTCGTTGGACCATTTCCGATAATCGAGTGAATTAGAAAGCTCGCATATAGATTGGAGTTACCTGAGAAGATGTTGAGTGTGCATAATGTACTCCATGTGTCGTTTCTATGAAAGTTCGTGCATGATTCGAATGAGGTGGTATCTCCAGAGCTGTATGAAGACCTAGAAGTGGAAAATGCAGTTGCGAGACCTTGTGAGCCACTTCGAGTTGTGGGAAATGAAACGAAACAACTTAGAAAGAAGACGATTAAGCTTGTCAAGGTACAATGGAGTGAAGATGGTGACGGTTGTACATGGGAGACGGAAGAGAGCATGAAGGCGACTCATCCAGAACTCTTCGTCGGTAGGACCCTTTGATATCGTACCATCGTTATATAGTTGTATCTTATTGATTGTTTGATAGAATTCCGCGTGCTAGGATTAGGCTATGGATGCATGCCTTGATGGATGCTAGTTTGGATCATAGAATTGGCTTCTCATTAATGATAGGCATGCGGAATTTTTGTGTTTGCTTGGTATTTCGGGGGAGAAATCCTTAAGGGGGGGGGGGAGAATGTAACAGCCTGCATTTTACATATCAGAAGATAGTAAAATATTTTTATTTTATTCCTAGAGGGTTGGATCATTTTCATCTTTTAATATGTTGCTTATGGGGATGTGAGACATGTCCATAATTTTTACTGATTTTGTTTGTGACCATTTTTCCCCTGTCAGTCTTGTATAGGGCATAACTTTTGACTCATGTCGAATCAGGGGGTGAGACCTGTGCCACTGGAAAGGAATTGATGATTGCCTTTCCGTAGAGTGGTTACATTAAGGATTGGCCTAGCGGTTTGGGAGAAATCATTGTTTTAAGGTTTTTCAGTTGGTTGTTCGGGTTTGGAGAGTCAAATGGGCTGAATTGGGGAGGCCCATTTGTGGGCTGGTGGAATCCTATAAATAGGGGGTGAGAGTGGAGGTAAAAGGTTTACTTTCCCATTATCTCATTTGGAGGCATTGATATCCTTCTTCCTCTAATACCTTTCCACCATTAAAAATCCAAATCTAAGGAGGGAAATTATAGATCTATACCATTAAAGGCTAGATCTACATCATTTCAAAGGTGAATTCATCAGATCGAGGAGGTTGGTTGGAATTGCTCGCAGTCCGGATTCATAATTCTATCATTTTAGCTTGTATTAGAGAATCGGTGAGTGGATTACATCTCTCATATGGATTCAATAAAGTGTATGGGTAGTAGATAATGTTTTTCATCAAATTCAAGTGTTTTTCCTTAGATCCATGAATTGGTAAGTTCGTTTTCATATAGATTACCTTAGGATCTGATTAACAAGTTTAGATAGGTAATTTCTATGATATTTCATACGAATGTGCAAGTTAGATCCTAGTTTATGTTCATATGTATATTTGTGGTGATTTTGGAGAATTTGACATTATCCTTGATAGAATTGTCATATTGACGATATTATTGATTTCATAACATGCTTGTAATCCTTTTGGATGAACTGGGTAAGTTAGTTTCGTCGGTTTTATCGTTTGGCGAAGTTTTGGTCGAAATCGGAGTTGAATTGCAATATGTAGGTTTTGGATCGAACCAAAGTTGGATCGGACCAAAGGTGGGTTGGACTGAAGGTGGGTCGAACTGAAGTCGGGTTGGCCTGAAGTTGGGTCGGACCAAAGTTGGATCGGACCAAAGTTGGGTCGGACCATAGTTGGATCGGACCGAAGTTGGGTCGGATCGAAGTTGGGTCGGATTGAATTTGGATCGGACCGAAGTTGGGTCTGACCAAAGTTGGGTCAAACCGAAGTTGGGTCAGATCAAAGTTGGGTTAGACCAATGTCAGGTCGGACCAAAGTTGGGTCAAACTGATGTTGGGTCGTACTACAGTTGGGTCGGACTATAGTTGGGTCGGACCAAAGTTGGGTCGAATATAAGTTGGGTTGGACCAAAGTGAGTCGGCCTATTCTTGTCAGCCATTTTTGCCATTTCTGGTCGGACATTTCCGGTGATGATGTGACTTCAAAGTGAATTCAATTAGGAAGTTTGGAAGTGTTGAAAAGTGTTTGTTGTTCATTGTATGCAACAAATGGGGTGATAACTCTAGGATGTATTGAGTTTTGTGAAGTGACAGTTCTAAGGTGTTCTGAGCTAATTAATAGTCGTAATTGATAACGACTAGAAAGACAAAGGCCGAGGAATTATCGTTGTCGTTGGTTCTAGCGTACTCAAAGCAGAGGCACAATTGAGGACCAATTGTTGGTTGAGTACCATAGGCGTTGTGTATGGCCTAGACACGTGTTGAGTATAACGTGTAGCATGTGTTGAGTATAACATGTAGAGTTTTGCTAGAACCGGGGCATCGTGTGTGGTCCTTGGCAATTGACGAAAAATTGTTAGGCAGTCATACGATAACAAGTGTTCCAAAGCAAGGTTGGCTAGCCAGAGTCAGTCATGTACGTTTGAATGCATGTTGTGATCATGGCTGAGTTTCTTTTCTATATATGAATGGATGCTTTAATTGCTGTGACTGAATTGTTATTCCTTTGGGTGTATGGATTGTAAAGGCTATCACTGTCATGTAATGGAGAAGGAAATTGTTATTCCTTTTATGTTTCCTATTATTACCTTAGGTTGTTCATCCGGTTGTGGATGGGCAGAATGAGTAACAAGTGGCAGGTATTGCTTTAGTGAGGACGACGATGCTGATCGATGGCAAGTATGAGGCTCACGTACAAGTGTTATTACTATCTTGTATTTGTTTCCACTGTTTGCTATTTCTCTGAGTGTTGTAGTGAGGCAAATTGTATAAACACTATTGTTGTTATCCACATGTATGGGAAATATTTTCAAGTTATCATGAAAGTTTAGTGTTTTCCGCTTCACTATTAGTACCTGTTGTATATGTTCTATTATATTTTATCCTTGCGCTGTGAGTTTACGACAGGTTTCGTTTATCTACCATACCTTGATGATCGTCCATAGTTTCCTGGCACACCTTTTCAGCGCATCATTCCTCTTGTATAGTGCGTGGGCTGTGGGCGGTCGTCACACTGCACCCATGCACTACCTGGAACAGTGGGTTTTAATACGAGAGTGGAAAGAGAAGTACACTGTAGACTTGCGTGTAGGAATATCATGGGCCGACAGAAAAGAAAATAAAGGAGGAAGCCCATTTAAAACAAAAAGACGAGAAAATGGGCTAAAGACGAAAGCATGGTCACGAAAATGGTTTGGTTTTTGGTAACAGGGAAGTGACAGATTTATTTGGGGAAGGAGGAAGATGAATCACTATTAACGCATGCGGGTCGGGTCTGTTGGGCTGAGGTGTGGCCCAGTATTTAAATAAATATTTTAGTTTGAGTCTATTTTAAATAATGTATAACCAATAATGCATATAACTTGTTCGTTCGTCATCCGAATCTAACGAATTTGGTACCGCTGGAATCGCTGGATCGGAGACTACGTGGTAAATATGGTTTGGAGTGTTTTGGAGCTCGTTAAAAATTATGGCAGAATTAGAACGCCTGAACAGATCAACCGACGTTAATCGTTATTCAACAAATAACGACCAAGGTGAGTAAACTCACTAACTCTGTTCAGTTAATATTTTTTTAAACATTATTTAATATTTATAAATGATGATTGAATGTTGTGTGATGGTCGTTTGGATGATTTACAAATCAATTGGTCGATAGTTATATATATATAAATCATTAGTTAAATATTGATATAATTTATTATAATATTTCATATTGATATGGAGTTAGTGTTATATATGTCGATTTACATCTGTAGATGCAAGGAAAGAGGTTGGAGGAATCCAACTGGATTCCTCAACAATTATATTGTTGATTTTCGCATATTACTTTATATGATGTGATAAATAATCTGATGTTGATTATTGTGTGTTTTGGGATGTTGAACAACATTGACCTAAAACAATTTGTATTTAAATAGAATAAAATATATGGAATAGAATTCGAGTTTAAAAGGGGAATATATTTTTAAATAGAATTGAATTTCGATGGACTAAAGTAAAATAACTTGTTTTAATTATATTAAACAAGTAGTTGATTTATAAACAATATTTGTAAATGGAGTTGAATTATTATTAAATTGAAAATTTAAATTTTAGAAATTGGTTAAAAAGGGAAGTAATGGAATTCGGTCCGATGTTCGGGATGAGAGTAGAATTGATATAAATCTGTAAGTATTTATAATTAGAATTCGACTATGTCGAATATTATTTAAATAATTTATTTTTAGAAATTATTTTACATAATTTAGAATTTGACAAGAAAATAAATATTTGGTTTAAACCAATAATTTCAAATCGAGTATGTAATCAAGATTAAATTATAAACTAGGTATAAAATTTACAAGAAGTTGACTTTGTAAATGGAATAGAATATGTGTATGAATTTATAAAATAACTTGATAAACAGTATGTGAACATATAATAGCGTTATTAAATAAAAATCAAGATATGATTTGATAAAATGAATTAGAAGTTTTGTAAAGGAATAATATTCACCTTTTAAAGTGAATAATGGTTTAAGAGAAAACGTTTATAGATTAAATGGGATATAAAAGGAAATTTACGAATATTTCAAGTGATAAATTCAAACATTAATATAGAAATCAAGTTAACCTGAAAAGGTGAGTTTATTCTAACGTTCAGAATGTTAATTGAATATAGAGTATTCAAAAGTGAGTTATATGTTGGAATTCGATTCTATCGAATTTAGGGAAGTACCATTTACTTTTCTATTATAACAAAGATTTTTTTATCTAATTAATTATTTTTAAATAAAAGTTATATTTTGAAATTAAATATTTCAAAGACCGAGATTATAAGGTCATCGTTATAATCAAATATTTCTATAAAGAAATGGATTCGTAAACTGAATAGAGAGTTGTGTAAACAGTTTTGTAAATAAGAAATTAAGAGATGGAGTTAAGAACATTAGAAACTGACTGGAAATTGGTTATGTTGAATAGTTGCCTGAGTATCGATCTGATGTTGGTTTCGGCCTTCAAGGTTTATACTTAGGGAATGTTCTCTTACTAGTTTACGGTTAGGGACTGATGGTTGTGGAAGGTTTGTGATGCGTGAATGAGAAATGGAAATGTTTTCCAAATGTGATTTGTATATATTTTATAATATAGAAAATAAGGAATTATGGATATGGAAATGTTTTTCCGCGAATCGTGAGAGACTAAACGGGTTTAAGAAATATGGGAAATGGTAGATTAAGGAATGAATAAATTAATGATAAATTAACTTAAAGGGGCTAAATGTTGATTAATGATTGATTGGTGTAATTTCCATTTGGAAATAAGATCATTGTTTGTTTGTATGTTTTCCTTTGATAGTTAAATAACCGACTATCAAAGATTTTGACAAATTTTCTGTTGCCAATTATGAGAGATCGGGGTCAGATTTATTATCTAAAAACCACTCCGTATGGCATTAGCGCTACGAATCAAATATGATTAAAGACAGAGAGTATGCAAGGGTCGTTCTGCGAATTCTAGGTAGAAATTCCCTAAGATGGATTTACAGAATAGTGCCTTTGGTTTTTCCAGTTCCAGGACAACATGTACGGACGAATGTCTAATAGAGTATATCTTATAGTTCATGTAAGTTGATCACTATAAACGTATTTATGTTGGTGTCGTAGAAATTCATCTCTCTTGGCTTTATACCTGTGGTATTTTTGGAGAAATTGTAACAACTCGGAAAATCTGAGCTAATTTAAAAATTTTAATTTAGCTATTTTAATGGATTTTAAATATTTAAAATAAATTATTTTAAATAATAACGACGAAAAGTATGCTTGAATCGAAGTTCGAAAATAAATATAATTATTTTTAATTATAAACAAGGCCTGAAATGGCGCGGCAGTTTCAAAATTTGAATTCGAACTTTGACTGACTGTCCCGGGTGCATATTAAAATGGATTTTAGTGAAACCAAAAATATTTAAATCTGTTTATGAATATCTTTCTAATGAATCTGAAAAATCGAAGTTTCATAGAGGGAATCAAAAGTTATGGCTAAATGAATTTTCAGAAAGGTCGCTACAGATTTATATAGGCCTTGAAAATAGACATTTCGCAAACGATCTCAGAATTCAACGAAACCACTTTTACTGGATCCGGGATGTCAAATTATTGCTAGGTTTCAAATTCCATAATTTTTTAAGTTAATATGTGAGCGTGGCGAAGGAAAATGTGTTTGGTTGATTTAAGTTAAATTGGATCGACCATAAAATGGCCATTTTTCAAACGGTCTCAGAATTCGACGAAACTAGTTTTGTTGGGACCATATCGTCAAAACATAGCTAGATTTATTTTTTCGGAATTTTTGGGATCAGTATGTGGCCCCGGCAAATTGAAATGTACGTTCAAATCAAATATTGAATGTTTTATATTTTAATTTTAAGAGAAACTGACCGAAACAGTTGAATGGGCCTACGAAACATATTCCATTGTGTTCAGAATGAGGGTATTTAGCTAAGGGCAACAATCGTTGGGTTTGGATTGGAGTTCGTATGTGGTAAAGGGTATTTTTGGATTTTAAAAACATAAATAAAATAAAAATCCCTTGGGCCAATCACATTTTACATTAACCTTCTCTCTCCCCGTAAATCTAAATCGCGAACGGCTGTTTTTGTTCCAACCTTCTCTCCTCTTTTTCTCTCCGATCTCTCATCAAAACGCATTGGTCCTATTGGGGATTTTGAAGAGCTCTCTTCCAGCTTCAAATCCATATAGGTGGCGCCCTCCATCATTCAGCCATCAGGGAGATCGAGCCCTTGGAAGTCACCACAAATAGCTCCGTCGTGCTCCTCCGATTTGGGTTCGAACTGAAGGCAGTGGGTACCATAGGGCGCGGTTTTCCAAGCTCTGCCACATGCTGAAGACCGATCGACGAATCGTTGCACGGATTTCACGAAAAACGAAAACCTAGTTTTGAACGAAATTTGCGAGGTAGCGGTTTAATTATTTTAAACTGATTATAGCACTTTAAAGCGCTACGGATTTTGATTTCACGATAAAAATCACGTCTTTTTGCTATGTTGTCGAAATCCAGTGAAACAAAAGACAGTGGACTCGTGCCGACGTCTTCTACATTCTAGAAGAGACCGGATATTTTTCTGAACCTTCTACAATTTTTGGAGGAGTGGAACCCAATGTGAGATTTCTGAATTATAAACAATATGGAAACAACGATGTATAAATTATATAGTCGAAGTATGAGTTATATAAGCGTTGTACACATCATGTATAAGTGTTGTATAAGTTGTATGTTCGATGTATAAGTTATATATGCGTTGTAAAAATGATATATGTGTTGAAATAAATTGAAATGATATTGAAATGAAATCAAAATATAGTTATATACGAATATATATATATACTCCCCTCGTCCACAGACCATGGACGATATATATTGGTTGTGATATTGTTTGGATTATTGGTTGATGTGAAAATTTGGTGAGTATCATGAATGGTTGATTTGAAATGATTGATTGTGGTTGAAATCCCAATAGGATTAGTATATCGGAAAATTCGTCTGCGTATGAACTAGATATTGAAAATCCCCTTTGTCAAAAGCTGCGAGCTTTAAGGTAGAGCGAGGAGCCGTACTAGGGACGGTGCCGGTTTTAACTACCCTGCCGTTATGCTGCTGAAATTTTCTGAAATATTTCTGTGTCTGATTCATATTCATGTGTTGAATAAAATTCATGTGTTGAAATAAAATTCATGTGTTGAATAAAATTCATGTGTTGAAATAAAAATTATGTGTTGAATAGAAATTCATGTGTTGAAGTAAAATTCATGTGTTTAATAGAAATTCATGTGTTGAAATAAAATTCATGTGTTGAATAGAAATTCGTGTGTTGAAATAAAATTCATTTGTTGAATGAAGTTCATGTATTGAATAAATTCTTTGAAAGATAAAAATAACATTTTTATCATATATATAGACTATATGAAATATTAGCGTTTAAATAACTTGTTTTACACCAAAAATAACATTTTTACCTTATGTATGAACTATATAAATTAATCATGTTTTGGAATAAATTGTTTTACAATAAAAATCACATTTTTATGATATTTATGAACTATATAAAATAATCGTGTTTTGAAATAAATTGTTTTACAATAAAAATCACATTTTTATGATATATATGAACTGTTAAAAATAGTGATGTGTTGAGATAAATAACTGTTGGATAAAAATATCATTTTTTATCAAATGTGTGAAATGAATATGGTTTTTGAAATCGAAGAAAGGATTATACTTATATATATAATTAAAATAAATCGAATAACGAAGCTGTAGTTCATAGTTTGAAATTGTTATTTCAAACGATTAGTGTGGGAGATCCGACCATCGGATTTTCTCGAAACCGAAACCGTTGGGTTCGCTTTGGAAATATCTTTCCAACAACACCGACTTTGTAAAGATCCAATGGTTGGATTGTCTGGAATGTTTATTCAAATTTGAAGAAAAACAGCGCCAGAATCGATCATATATATATATATATATATATAATTAAATTAAATCGAATAACGACGCTGCAGTTAGTATTTTGAAATCATAACTTCAAACGATTATACCGGGAGATCCGACCGTCGGATTTTCCCAAAACTAAGACCGTCGGATTCGTTTTGAAAAGATACTTCTAATGATATAAAATTTGTGAAGATCCAACAGTTAGATTTTCAGATATATGTAAATCAAATCTGAAGAAAAATAGCGCCACGGCCGCATTATGGCCTGTAGCGTCGTTTGAATGAATTTGCTATTTTTAAATGAATAAAAATAGCGATAAATTGTTATAAAATATTATAAACGATATGGAATGGAAATAAACCGAATTTACCCTGTCTATTGGATATTTGATGGTTGAATGTGTTTGTCGTGAAAATTACATTTAAGAACATAATTATTGATGTCAAATAATTTAACCATTGAAATGAATTGATTTAAATTCTAAATATACATGAATTATTTGAAAAGGCCAAGTTAAATCTCATTTCAAATAATTGATCGGCAATAAGAAGTCGATGATGAAGACGATGGTTGAAGACCGGAGATATTCACTTCGGTTGGATGACTACTGATGTCTTGATTGGGAGGCATCCCAAAATATAGATAATAAGTGGTGATCGTCCAGACGTACTTAGAGATCGATAGATATGCGAGGTATAAGGTGCCTCTGGTTTCGTTCAGACCCAGAACGAACTTGTAAATGGACTGTGTGTCTGACATTGGATTTTGTTCTGTGCTGATTGATCTCTATTAAATATATATCTGTTTGGCGGCGGAGAAATTATTCTCTTGCTTAACGCCCTTCTCTGAGACGTACGAGCTCAGAGGTTATATACCGGTAGAAATCAGTCGCATGGAGTGAATTGCATGTGCGGCATGCCTAAGTGGCAGATGGTCAAGGCTTCTGTTGAAAAGAAAAGTCTTGTGGTTGATGATCAAAGCGCGGCCTGTGTGGCATAGCTTTGTGTATAACGTTGATTCGCGAGCCTCACACCCCGGTATGAACCAGAAACGGGAGAGGACCTCAGGGAGGACATGCGTTTCCTTCTAGCTAGGTTGGTGTCAGTGACCTACCAGCCATGACATTTATATTATTTTCACCTGTGTGATTGTTGCTGTTGCGAGGCGCCTCAGATATATCAGTGACTATGTGGAGCCGATGGAGTCATAGGACTCATTTACGTCCCAAAGGGGGGGGAAACACAGTGTTCAGGCATTTTAATCAACATCGGTGGACCGGCCTTGACGATCCAAGGGTCACTCGAGCTCTGATCCTGAGGCTCGGGCTTGACAGTCTCGAATTCGGTAAGGACTATCTTTTGCCTTGGTTCATGACGAAAATCCAATTTCCAAATACACGACTGTGCGGTTTTGATTGTATACCTATATATGGCGACATAGTGGTATGGGGCATTAATGCCGTCTATGATTGATACTTATGATTTGAAATTGCTTTTGAAACATATAAACACTAGTAATAATTTCAAATGCTTTTGTTTTATTCGTATCAAGCATATTTTGGCTATAATAAGGTAAAACTCTATCCTTCGGTTTGCGTTGCATTGTGTGATGGGAACTGAGTCTTATAATGGCTTCATTTTTATAAAAAGCATTGCGATGTTTAAAAGATTTACTTGTTTTAAAGCACTGGAAATTCAATGGAGTAAACACGTTCCACGAAAGTGGCTTGGTCCTATGATTGGCCATATTATAAAATATGTTAAGAAGATTTCTCATACCAGTCCCATGACTGACTCGTAGTTTGTTACACTTTGGAACGACCCAGAAAATCTGAACCAATTTAAAAATTTTAAATTGGCTGAAATAATGGATTTTAAATATTTAAAATAAATATTTTAAATTATAGCAATGAAAAGAGAGTTTGAATCGACGTTTGAAAACGAATATAATTAATTATAATTATAAACAAGGCCTGAAAAGGCGCTGCAGTTTCAAAAATTGAATCCAAACTTTGTCGGACTATACCGGGTGCAAAACAAAACGGATTTAAGCGAAACCAAAAATATTTAAATCTGTTAGTGAATACCTTTCTAACGAATCTGAAAAATAGAATTTTCATAACGGAAAGCAAAAGTTATGGCCAAATGAATTTTCAGAAAGGTCGTTATGGAATTTATATAGCCCGTGAAATTTTCCATTTTGCATACGACCTCGGAATTCGATGCAACCACTTTTGTTGGATCCGGGATGTGAAGTTATTGCTAGGTTTCAAATTTCATTATTTTTGAAGCTAGTATGTGAGCGTGGCAAAGGAAACGTGTTTTGGTCAATTATAGTTAAATTAGATCGACCAGAAATGGGCCTTTTTGCAAACGACCTCGGAATTCGACGAAGCCACTTTTGTTGGGACCGTATCGTCAAAACATAGCCAGATTTATTTTTCTGGAATTTTTCGAATCAGTTTGTGGCCCTGGCAAATTGAAATGTACGTTCAAATCGAATATTGAATGTTATATATTTTAAATTGAATGAAAACTGACTGAAACAGTCGAATGGGCCTACGAAACATATCTCATTGTGTTCGGAATGGGGGCAAAATGCTAGGGATGACAATCGTTGGGTTTAGATTAGTGGTCGTTTCAGAAAACCCCTTTAAAACTCCCCAAGCCAATCATATTTTTTTTTTTAAAAAAAGAAAATCTTCATTTCTCTCTCCCCGATCTAAGGAGGAAACCGCTCGAAACCTTCTCCCTTATTTTCCGATCAACCCACGCCGAATTAGCTCGTGCCACAGTTGAACTTTTTGATGATCTTCTCGAGATCTTCAAATCCATATAAAGTTTGAATTTTTCGTGGCCTGTGGAGAGAGAACCACCTCCTTGAAGTCGTCGACTTCAACCCGCCGCCCCGACCGCCTAGCACCACCGAGTGGGCCCCCACCACCACGCGCAGGCGCGCGTCTCCCCCCTCTTCGTCGCTGCATCGGCCGATCCTCCAATCGATTCACGGTTTGATCGAAAATTGCAAACCTAGTTTTGAACCTTTCAGCTGAGGTACGGCTTGTTTTATTTTCAACTGTTTTAACACCTTTAAACCGTTGCGAACTTTGAAAAATCATATCTTTTTCGTTTCTTGTCGAAATTCAGTGAAATAAGAGACAGTGGACTCGTGTGAACGTCTTCTACATTCTAGAAGAGACCGCATATTTTTCTGAGCCTTCGGCTATTTTTGGTGGAGTGGAACCCAATGTGAGATTTCTAATTTATAAACGATATATAAAACGACGATGTATAAATTATATAGTCGATGTATGGGTTATGTAAGCGTTGTAGACCTCATTTATAAGCGTTGTATAAGTTGTACGTTCGATGTATAAGTTATATATGCGTTGTAAAAATTATATATGTGTTGAAATAGAAGTGAATTGCTATATATATATATATATATATTTATATATACACGCCCCTCGTCCACAAACGATGGACGATATTTATTAGTTGTGATTGGTGTGAAAATTGATTGATAGCGAATGGTTGATTGTGATCGTTTGTGGTTGATATTGGTGAATTATGGTTGAAAAATACCCATTTGTGGTTGAGAAATATTTGGTTGAAACCACATAGGATTAGTTTGTGGAAATGAAATAAATATACATGCCGCCTGCGTGCGAACTAGATGCATGATTCCCCATTGTCAAAAACCGCGAGGTTTTAAGGTAGAGCGACGAGCCGTACTAGGGACGGTCCCAGTTTTAACTACCCTGCCGTTATGCTGCCGAAATTTTGAATAATATTCATGTGTTTGAATTATTTTCATTTGCTGAAACTATATTTATTCGTTGAATAGAAAACCTCCATGTGTGGAAACGATATTCATTTGTTGAGTTGAAATTCATGTGTTGAATGGTATTCATAATTTGAAATAAATTGTTTTATAATAAAAATCGCATTTTTATTACCTATACGAACTATATAAAATAATCTTGTTTTGAAAGAAATTGTTTTATAATAAAAATCCTATTTTTATTACCTATATGAACTATATAAAATAATAGTGTTTTGAAACAAATTGTTTTGCAATAAAAATCACATTTTTATTATATACATGAGTTGTCAAATATAGTGAAGTGTTGAAATTGAAGCCAGTTTGATAAAAATATCATTTATATCAAAAGTATGAAATTCATATGGTTCTGAAATCGAAGAATCGATATATATATAAATATAATTATAGTTAATCGAATAACGACGCTGCAGTTCGTATTTTGAAATCGTGATTTCAAGCGATTAGTACAGGAGATCCGACCATCGGATTTTCCCGAAACCGTAACCGTTAGGTTCGCTTTGGAAATATCTTTTCAACGGCACCAACTTTGTAAAAATCCAACGGTTGGATTGTCTGGAATGTTTAATTCAAATCTGAAGAAAAACAGCACCAGAATCGATTATATTTTTATATATATATATATAAATAGAATTATATTTAATAGAATAACGACGCTGCAGTTCGTATTTTGAAATCGAAACTTCAAACGATTGTACCGGGAGATCCGACTGTCGGATTTTCCTGAAACTGGAACCGTTGGATTCGTTTTGAAAAGATCTTCCTAATGATGTAAATTTTGTGAAGATCCAACGGTTAGATTTTCAGATATGTGTAAATCAAATCTGAAGAAAAACAGCGCCACGGCCGCGTTATGGCCCGAAGCGTCGTTTTGAAAAAATTGGCTATTTTAAAATAAATAAAAATAGCGATAAATCGTTATAAAATATCATAAACGATATGGAATGGAAATAAACTGAATTTGCTCGATTTATGTGGTATTTGATGGTTGAATGTGTTTGGTGTGAAAATTACATTAAAGAACAAAATTGGTGTTGTCGAATGATTTAACCATTGAAATAAATTGATTTGAAATTCTAAATATACGTGAATTATTTGAAAAGGCCGAGTTAATTCTCATTTCAAATAATTGACCAACGATTGAAAGTCGAAGATGAAGACGGTGGTCGAAGACCGGAGATCTTCACCTCGTTTGGATGGTATCCGAGGTCCTGATTGGGAGGCATCCCGAAATATGGATAATGAGTGGTGATCGTCCAGACGTACGTGGTGATCGATGGGTTTGCGAGGTATATAGTGCCTCCGGTTTCGTTCAGACCCAGAACGGACTTGTAAATGGACTGTGTGTCTGACATTGGATTTTATTCTGTGTTGATTGATCTCTGTTAAATATACATCTGTTTGGCGGCGAAGAATTTATTCTTTTGCTTAACGCCCTTCTCTGAAACGCACGAGCTCAGAGGTTGTATATCGATGGACATCAGTCGCATGGCATGAATTGCTAGTGTGGCATGCCTAAGTGGCAAATGATCAGGGCTTCTGTTGAAAAGCAAAGTCTTGTGGTGATGATCAAAGCACCGCTTGTGTGGCGTAGCTTTGTGTATAACGTGAATTCGCGAACCTCACACCCGGTATGAACCAGAAACGGGAGGAAGGACCTCAGGGAGGACATGCATTTCTTTCTAGTTAAAAGTGGCGTCAGTGGTTTTACACGCCCTGACGAGTTTGACTTTTGTGGTTGTTGCTGTTGCGAGGCGCCTCGGTTTGATCGAACGATCCGGGTCCGATGGAGTCATTCGTTGGCTCATTTACGCGCCAAAGGACGGGGAAACGTATTGTTTAGGAATTTTAATCCACATCGGTGGACCGGCCCTGATAATCCTAGGGTCACTCGAGCTCTGATCCTGTGGCTCGGGCTAGAGAGTCGCGAAATCGGTAAGGACTGTCTTTTGCCTTGGTTCATGATGGAAATCCAATTTCAAAATACGTGACTGTGGGTTTTGATTGTATACCTATATATGGCGATATAGTGGTATGGGGCATTAATGCCGTCTATGATTGATAGTTATGATTTGAAATTGTTTTTAAAACATATAAACACTAGAAATAATATCAAATGCTTTTGTTTTATTCGTATCAAGCATATTTTGGCCGTTATAAGGTAAAAACTCTATCCTCCGGTTTGCGTTGCATTGTGTGATGGGAACTGAGTCTTATAATGGCTTCATTTTTATAAAAAGCATTGCGATGTTTAAAAGAATGATTCATTTTAAAGCACTGGCAATCCGATGGAGTAAGCCCGTTCCACGAAAGTGGCGTGGTCCTGTGATTAGCCATATTATGAATGTGTTGAGTAGATTTCTCATACCAGTCCCATGACTGACTCGTAGTTTGTTTCACTTTCAAACTCGGGTGCCCCTTTTTCTACACGGGCAGCCTTATATTCAGGTTTAGTTGGCTTTCTCTGGATAGCTGGAGCTGAAGATGGATTCTATCATTTATCTCTTTTTATGATGTTCATCTCCTGTTGTACATTATGTTTGTTTTTCCGCTGTAGACATATATGTATAGTTGAATTGTATTTGTACTAAGTAAGATCCTGTATACTGTGTAACTATGATGATTACGTTTATCCAGTGTATTCTATTGTACTTTATCTGGTGTATTTATTTAATTCTGTTATGCTATTATCTATTACTGTGTTATATTCCAAAGATTACCCTTGCCTCCGTATGTACGGGGTTTGGGGTCGTCACATCGTGGTATCAGAGCTTTGGTTAAGCTTAGTGCTGGAATATAACATATTAACGAACTCGTCAGAAATAGAACCAGTAGTGTTCTAGGACGGGTAACTCTATACAGATAGGATCAGTTGTATCCTAGTATGAGTAAAGCAGGGTGAAATTACACCTCGATAGACACATCTACATTGAAGTATGTGTTTCTATATTTTAAATTATCTTTTCTGTGACCTGACACTTGATCTGCCATTTGCAGAAGTACTAGAAAAATGAGTGTCAGAAACAGGAGAAATGCAGAACCCGATCTAGAGGCTCTATTAAAGAGATATTGAAATCTGAACGGAGCATAGTTCTCAGGCAATGAATCTATAATACAGACTCAAGCTTGGCTGAGTTCTGTCGAAAGAATTTTTGAGCGTACCCAGCTGAGAGATGACCAGAAAAGGTTAGTAGCATCTTGGGCGCTCAATGGAGAAGCTTTAATCTGGTGGGAAACAATCATCAAAGATAATCCAGAAGGTGATATCACCTGGGATAGATTCAATGATATTTTCCTAGGAAGATTTACTCCTACTGAAGTGACTGAGCGATTATGTGATGAATTTTCTTATCTGATACAAGGTGATATGACCATCCCAGAATATCATAAGAAATTCAACGAACTTTCTCATTTTGCTCCTCATCTGATACAAGATCCAAAGAGGAAAAATCTAAGATTTATTCATGGCCTGCAAAGGAGATATCAGAATACTGTAGTGAGGAGTGTGAAGCTTCCTTTTTCAGAAATTATATACATGGCTTATCAGTATGAAGATCTCCATAAGAAAGGTATGTTGCGCGACGAAGAAGAAGTCAGCTCTAGTAACAAAGAAGAGTCGGAAACTGATATTCCTGAAGCCAGTACGAGGTATGAGGTCAGTAAAGAGCCTAAAGTCAATCGAAAAAGGGCTAAGTCTGATAAAGAACACATAACGACGGCCACGTGCTCTAACTACAAGAAACAAGGGCATTTGACCAGGAATTGCAAACCTTCCAAGAAAAAGAAGAAGTCTCATGAAGAAAGGAAATGCCATAAGTGCCAAGACGCAGGCCATATTGCACGGGAGTGCCCACCCTCAAAGAAATCTGATGGTACTCTACATCTATGTGTGGATTATCGTGATTTGAACAAGCAGACGATAAAGAACAAATATCCACTACCGCGGATCGATGATTTATTGGATCGTCTGAATGGAGCACAAGTATTCTCAAGGATGGACCTAGCTACAGGTTTCCATCAACTTCGAATTGCCGAAGAGTGTGTTCCAATGACAGCATTCAGAGGTCCCGACTTATTCTACGAGTGGTTAGTAATGCCGTTCGGCTTATGTAACGCTCCAGCTTACTTCGTCGATCTGATGAATAGAGTGTTCAGAGGGGTTTTGAATAAATTTGTTCTGGTTTTTATTGACGATATTCTAATCTTCTCTAAATCAAAGGCCGAACATGAAAAGCATTTGGAACAGGATATGGAAATCCTCAGAAGGAATGTATTAAAAGCCAAACTATCCAAATGTATATTCTGGCAAGATGAAGTAAAATTTCTGGGCCATGTGGTATCTAAAGAAGGAATTGCTGTGGATCCAAGTAAAATCACGGCTATTCAAAACTGGAAACAGCCTAGTACTCCTACAGAAGTCCGCAGCTTTCTCGGATTGGCTAGTTATTACCGGAAGTTCGTTAAAATCTTTTCGAAGATATCTGGTCACTTAACGAAGCTTACAAAGAAGCACTCTAAATTCAAATGGACTCCAGATAGTGAGGAGGCTTTTGAAGAGCTATAGTTAAGATTAACTACTGCTTTAGTGTTAACATCATCGATGGCAATCAGGATTTGAAAGTCTGAACTGATGCTTCTAGAGAAGGCCTTGGCGCAGTGTTAATGCAAAGGGTTCAAGTGATTGCTTATGCTAGCCGTCAGCTGAAGCCGCATGAGAAAAACTACGTCACTCATGATCTTGAGTTATTGGCTATAGTATTCGCCTTGAAAATCTGGAGACACTATCTTCTGGGTGATAGATTTGAACTGTTTACAGATCACCAGTCGCTAAAGTATCTATTCACCCAGAAAGATCTGAATCTGAGGCAACAACGTTGGCTAGAGTTCCTTGCAGCATACGATTTTGAAATTATATATACTCCAGGGAAAACCAATGTCGTGGCCGATGCGCTGAGCCAAAAGAATGTAATGATCGCTAGCTTTATAATCACGACTTCCTTGATTGACAAAATATCTATTCTTCAGAAGGAGGATAACTTTATTAAGGATATGATCAAAAGGATTCAGAAAGGCGAACCCTCGTGTTTTCAAATTGATAACGACAAGACCCTGAGGTTGAAAGGAAGGATTTGTGTTCCTGACATCCCCGAGCTCAAAAGGGAAGTGTTAGACGAGTGTCTCAAGTCCAAGCTGAGTATCCATCCTGGTGTGGCCAAAATGTACAACGATCTCAAACGAACATTCTGGTGGAAGGCTATGAAAAGAGACGTCTCAATATATGTTAGCCGATGCCCTACTTGCCAGCTAGTCAAGAGCGACCAACAGAAACTAGCTGGTTTGTTACAACCGCTAGACGTTCCTGGTTGGAAGTGGGAACATATTTCTATGGATTTCATAGATGGTCTGCCCAGAACCAGAAAAGGGAATGACAGTATTTGGGTGATCGTAGATCGCTTCACGAAGACCGCCCATTTCATACCTGTCAGATCAAACAGAACTGCTCAGAGTCTGGCGCAGATATATTTCAAGGAAATAGTTAGACTACATGGATTGTCGCTCAGTATAGTCAGTGATAGAGACACAATATTCACTAGCAAATTCTGGGAGGCATTTCAAGTAGAGCTGGGAACAAAGCTGAATCTAAGCACCGCTTATCATCCTCAGATAGACGGTCAGACTGAGAGGGTGAATCGTATTTTAGAAGATCTATTGCGGGCTTGTGTTCTAAATTTTGGTGCATCGTGAGAAGACCATCTGCATTTGGCTGAATTCTCATATAACAACAGTTACCAGGCGAGCCTGACAATGTCGCCATTCGAAGCGTTGTATGGTAGACCATGCCGATCTCCTGCTTGTTGGGTCGAACCTGGAAATAGACTTGTGTTGGGGCTTGATATGATCCAGACTTGATCGTGGAAGAAGCAGCTCAACAGGATATTGAAATTACTCCAGAATTAGCTGTGAGAAGAGAGCCGCTAAAGATCATCGGCAAAGAAACCAAAGAGCTGAGGAACAAGAAGGTTCACTTAGTCAAAGTGCAATGGAGTGGAGATCCACGAGATTGTACTTGGGAAACTGAAGAGAGCATTCAGAAAGCCTATCCCAGTTGCCGAGTAGATATCTCTGATTGACTCCGGTGCAAGGTAAATTTACCATACTTTGCATTACCAATTAGTTCTCTACTTTATTGTTATTTTCTTTCCATGGATGTGCACCTTTAATTCTATAGTCTGAATGATTTTAAAAGAATATAGAAATTTATTTGTATGATTTTGAAAAGTTAAAAACAATTTGATTGATGTTTGTGTAGTGTGATAGTAAATTTGATTAATTGAATTATTGAAACAATAGTTAATTTAATCAACAATAGAATAATGGTAGAATTTATTTGATTATATCACACATTGAACTGATTAGAAAATAGATAGAAATATATATTTGTGCATTATATATGTTTAAACAGGTAAATGGATTAGCTGTTGAGTAAAGATTTTATTTGCGTGCCCGACAAATAGGTAAACCTTAATGAGTTGGATGCGAAATATTATTATATCAACTCCTGTGAATGCCATTGGATACGGAGTGCTGGTTATTCTGTGTGTAAAAATAAATGTCGCCCTAGGATAGTAACAATTAATTTTGAACTACATTACATGGCATACTTCATAAGATAGGCATACTTCATCATATACCACATAAGCATTTGGAGCTTGTGTGACGAGGTGGAAGATTTACCATACGAGCGAGAGGCTTGTATGGCGATGACTATATTTTACAGGTTGAACTGATGACTGATATGGACTATTTAAATTGTAACGATAAAATTGCCAAATTAATAAAAACACCACACGGGTCTGGAGTTGACAATAATCACGTCTCTCTGGTTATTAGATACGGCACATGGACTATTTATTTCCCACACGGGACGAGGTGACGAGGATTTATCCTCTGGAGCATTTAAAATACACACACCCTAAGGCTTTGACAGGGTAACGAGAATTTATTCTCTGGAGTTATTATCAATACACGCTCCCCTGTAAACACGAGAATATATCACTATAAATATGTGTATGCTTATTAGGATTTATTGGGTACCTAATACGGCCCAATAAATTTCCAAACCCCTCCCCGTACAAAGGAGGTTATGGCGAAATTTTTCGAAAATTCCGGGTGTTAGCCAAATTTTTGAAGAATTTGAAAATTCTTAGAAACTGAAAAGTTGGAGAATTGAAGCCAGATCGAACGTAGAGTTGATTAATCAAACCACTTTCGACTTTGTTCCTTTTCGGGGACGAAAAGTTTTAAGTGGGGGAGATTGTAACGACCCAGAAAATCTGAACCAATTTTAAATTTTTAAATTGCCTGAAATAATGGATTTTAAATATTTAAAATAAATATTTTAAATTATAGCAATGAAAAGAGAGTTTGAATCGACGTTTGAAAACGAATATAATTAATTATAATTATAAACAAGGCCTGAAAAGGCGCTGCTGTTTCAAAAATTGAATCCAAACTTTGTCGGACTGTACCGGGTGCAAAACAAAACGAATTTGAGCGAAACCAAAAATATTTAAATCTGTTAGTGAATACCTTTCTAACGAATCTGAAAAATCGAATTTTCATAACGGAAATCAAAAGTTATGGCCAAATGAATTTTCAGAAAGGTCGCTATGGAATTTATATAGCCCGTAAAATTTGCCATTTTGCATACGACCTCAGAATTCGACGAATCCACATTTGTTGGAAACGGGATGTGAAGTTATTGCTAGGTTTCAAATTTCATAATTTTTGAAGCTAGTATGTGAGCGTGGCAAAGGAAAACGTGTTCTGGTCAATTATAGTTAAATTGGATCGACCAGAAATGGGCCTTTTTGCAAACGACCTCGGAATTCGACGAAACCACTTTTGTTGGGACCGTATCGTCAAAACATAGCCAGATTTTTTTTCTGGAAATTTTCGAATCAGTTTGTGGCCCTGGCAAATTGAAATGTACGTTCAAATCGAATATTGAATGTTATATATTTTAAATTGAATGAAAACTGACTGAAAAAGTCGAATGGGCCTACGAAACATATCTCATTGTGTTCGGAATGGGGGCAAAACGCTAGGGATGACAGTCGTTGGGTTTAGATTGGTGGTCGTATCAGAAAACCCCTTTAAAATTCCCCTGGCCAATCATATTTTTTTTAAAAGAAAAAAAAAGAAAATCTTCATTTCTCTCTCCCCGATCGAAGGCTGAAACCGCTCGAAACCTTCCCCCTCATTTTCCGATCAATCCACACCGAATTAGCTCGTTCCACAGTTGAACTTTTTGAAGATCTTCTCGAGATCTTCAAATCCATATAAAGTTTGGAATTTTTCGTGGCCTGTGGAGAGAGAACCACCTCCCTGAAGTCGTCGACTTCAACTCGCCGCCCCGACCACCTAGCACCACCGAGTGGGCCCCCACCACCACGCGCAGGTGCGCGTCTCCCCCCTCTTCGTCACTGCGTCGGTCGATCCTCCTATTGATTCACGGTTTGATGGAAAATTGCAAACCTAGTTTTGAACCTTTCAGCTGAGGTACGACTTGTTTTATTTTCAACTGTTTTAACACCTTTAAACCGTTGCAAACTTTGAAAAATCATATCTTTTTCGTTTCTTGTCGAAATTCAGTGAAACAAGAGACAGTGAACTCGTGTGAACGTCTTCTACATTCTAGAAGAGACCGCATATTTTTCTAAGCCTTCAGCTATTTTTGGTGGAGTGGAACCCAATGTGAGATTTCTAATTTATAAACGATATGGAAAACGACGATGTATAAATTATATAGTCGATGTATGGGTTATGTAAGCGTTGTACACCTCATGTATAAGCGTTGTATAAGTTGTACGTTCGATGTATAAGTTATATATGCGTTGTAAAAATTATATATGTGTTGAAATAGAAGTGAATTGCTATATATATATATATATATATATATATATATATATATATATATATATATATATATATACGCCCCTCGTCCACAAACCATGGACGATATTTATTGGTTGTGATTGGTGTGAAAATTGATTGAGAGCGAATAGTTGATTGTGATCGTTTGTGGTTGATATTGGTGAATTGTGGTTGAAAAATACCCATTTGTGGTTGAGAAATATTTGGTTGAAACCACATAGGATTAGTTTGTGGAAATGAAATAAATATACATGCCACCTGCGTGCGAACTAGATGCATGATTCCCCATTGTCAAAAACCGCGAGGTTTTAAGGTAGAGCGAGGAGCCGTACTAGGGACGGTCCCGGTTTTAACTACCCTGCCGTTATGCTGCCGAAATTTTGAATAATATTCATGTGTTTGAATTATTTTCATTTGTTGAAACTGTATTTATTCGTTGAATAGAAAACCTCCATGTGTGGAAACGATATTCATTTATTGAGTTGAAATTCATGTGTTGAATGGTATTCATATTTTGAAATAAATTGTTTTATAATAAAAATCACATTTTTATTACCTATACGAACTATATAAAATAATCTTGTTTTGAAAGAAATTGTTTTATAATAAAAATTCTATTTTTATTACCTATATGAACTACATAAAATAATAGTGTTTTGAAACAAATTGTTTTACAATAAAAATCACATTTTTATTATATACATGAGTTGTCAAATATAGTGAAGTGTTGAAATTGAAGCCAGTTTGATAAAAATATCATTTTTATCAAAAGTATGAAATTCATATGGTTTTGAAATCGAAGAATCGATATATATATATATATATATATATATAATTATATTTAATCGAATAACGACCCTGTAGTTCGTATTTTGAAATCGTGATTTCAAACGATTAGTACGGGAGATCCGACCATCGGATTTTCCCGAAACCGTAACCGTTGGATTCGCTTTGGAAATATCTTTCCAACGGCACCGACTTTGTAAAAATTCAACGGTTGGATTGTTTGGAATGTTTAATTCAAATCTAAAGAAAAACAGTGCCAGAATCAATTATATTTGTATATATATATATATATAAATATAAATATATTTAATCGAATAACGACGCTGCAGTTCGTATTTTGAAATCGAAACTTCAAACGATTGTACCGGGAGATCCGACCGTCAGATTTTCCCGAAACTGGAACCGTTTGATTCATTTTGAAAAGGTCTTTCTAATGATGTAAATTTTGTGAAGATCCAACGGTTAGATTTTCAGATATGTGTAAATCAAATCTGAAGAAAAACAGCGCCACGACCGCGTTATGGCCCGAAGCGTCGTTTTGAATAAATTGGCTATTTTAAAATAAATAAAAATAGCGATAAATCGTTATAAAATATCATAAACGATATGGAATGGAAATAAACTGAATTTGCTCGATTTATGTGGTATTTGATGGTTGAATGTGTTTGGTGTGAAAATTACTTTAAAGAACAAAATTGGTGTTGTCGAATGATTTAACCATTGAAATAAATTGATTTAAAATTCTAAATATACGTGAATTATTTGAAAAGGCCTAGTTAATTCTCATTTCAAATAATTGACCGACGATTAAAAGTCGAAGATGAAGACGGTGGTCGAAGACCGGAGATCTTCACCTCGTTTGGATGGTAACCGAGGTCCTGATTGGGAGGCATCCCGAAATATGGATAATGAGTGGCGATCGTCTAGATGTACGTGGTGATCGATGGGTTTGCGAGGTATATAGTGCCTCCGGTTTCGTTCAGACTCAGAACGGATTTGTAAATGGACTGTGTGTCTGACATTGGATTTTATTCTGTGTTGATTGATCTCTGTTAAATATACATCTGTTTGGCGGCGGAGAATTTATTCTTTTGCTTAACGCCCTTCTCTGAAACGCACGAGCTCAGAGGTTGTATATCGATGGACATCAGTCGCATGGCATGAATTGCTAGTGTGGCATGCCTAAGTGGCAAATGATCAGGACTTCTGTTGAAAAGCAAAGTCTTGTGGCGATGATCAAAGCACCGCCTGTGTGCCGTAGCTTTGTGTATAACGTGAATTCGCGAACCTCACACCCGGTATGAACCAGAAACGGGAGGAAGGACCTCAGGCAGGACATGCGTTTCTTTCTAGTTAGAAGTGGCACAGTGGTTTTACATGCCCTGACGAGTTTGACTTTTGTGGTTGTTGCTGTTGCGAGGCGCCTCGGTTTGATCGGACGATCCGGGTCCGATGGAGTCATTCATTGGCTCATTTACAACCCAAAGGGCGGGGAAACATATTGTTTAGGAATTTTAATCCACATCGGTGGACCGACCCTGACGATCCTAGGGTCACTCGAGCTCTGATCCTGTGGCTCGGGCTAGAGAGTCGCGAAGTCGGTAACGACTATCTTTTGCCTTGGTTCATGACGGAAATCCAATTTCCAAATACGTGACTGTGCGGTTTTGATTGTATACCTATATATGGAGACATAGTGGTATGGGGCATTAATGCCATCTATGATTGATAGTTATGATTTGAAATTGTTTTTAAAACATATAAACTCTAGCAATAATATCAAATGCTTTTGTTTTAATCGTATCAAGCATATTTTGGCCGTTATAAGGTAAAAACTCTATCCTCTGGTTTGCGTTGCAGTGTGTGATGGGAACTAAGTCTTATAATGGCTTCATTTTTATAAAAAGCATTGCGATGTTTAAAAGAATGATTCGTTTTAAAGCACTGGCAATCCGATGGAGTGAACCCGTTCCACGAAAGTGGCGTGGTCCTGTGATTAGCCATATTATGAATGTGTTGAGTAGATTTCTCATACCAGTCCCATGACTGACTCGTAGTTTGTTTCACTTTCAAACTCGGGTGCCCCTTTTTCTACACGGGCAGCCTTGTATTCAGGTTTAGCTGGCTTTCTCTGGATAGCTGGAGCTGAAGATGGATTTTATCATTTATCTCTTTTTATGTTGTTCAGCTCCTATTGTACATTAGGTTTGTTTTTCCGCTGTAGACATATATGTATAGTTGAATTGTATTTGTACTAAGTAAGATCCTGTATACTGTGTAACTCTGATGATTCCGTTTATCCAGTGTACTCTATTGTGCTTTATCTGGTGTATTTATTTAATTCTGTTATGCTATTATATGTTTCTGTGTTATATTCCAAAGATTACCCTTGCCTCCGTCTGTACGGGAAATGGGGTCGTCACACACTTGCAAACTCAAATGCCCCTTTTTCTATATGGGCAGCCTTGTGTTCAGGTTTTAGCAGGCTCTTTTGGGATAGCTGGAGCTGAAGATGGATTCTACCATTTATCTCTTTTTATGTTGTTCAACTCCTATTGTACATATTATGTTTTGTTTTCCGCTGTAGACATTTATGTATAGCTGAACTGTATTTTGTACTAAGTATGATCCTGTATACTGTGTAACTCTGATGACTATGTTTATCCAGTGTATTATTTGTACATTATCTGATGTATTTAATTATTTCTGTTCTGCTGTTATCTGTTTATGTGTTATATTCCAAAGATTATCGTTGCCACCATAGTCTGGGGTTTTGGGGTCGTCACAGAAATCAATTATTATTTGGCGAGTATGATGATGTGACATTCAGAGTAAATGAAGGTTTGATTTGTAAAGTTACATTTCGACTTCAAGCCTCATCAATCGGGAAATGACAGAAATCAGGCAGGTAGCATGACTAAGTGGGTCATACCCAATTATGGTATATTGTCACCATCTAGAAAATATTCATATTTGTTACTTCTTTCGCTTCTGTATCTCCCAGGAATGGTTATGTTGGTATACCAATGGTAAGGTGGTAATATATTCGGAACATTCAAGCGAAATTAATGGCCAGTCATGTGTGGCCGAGTTACAAGATGTTCTTGTTGAACTCTAGTGTATCGCTTCTAGAGTACACTGATTGGAAGGTGATCCCATACCCTGTCATAGTTGGAAATCCATTACACAATAAGAGCCCGTAGTTTTTGATTGAATATTATATATGTAGAACGTGAGATGAAAGTGTTTTGCTAGATTGTTATTTACTTGATTTAGACATTATTACAATATCAAAAAAGTTTTGTTTTAGAAATAATTGTTTTGGGTTATCGTAAGGTCAAAACCATTAGTGTTTATGTGTGGATTGGTCTTACGATTATCATTCCTTTGAAAATGATTTCGAAAAGTTAAGCCAAAATGATTGGAGTTTACTCACACCAGTCACATGACTGACCTAGAGTTTATTTTGTTTTGTTTTCCCTAAACTCTTGGGTGCCCAAATTTGTATAGGTAGTCTAGTATTAGGGATTTTTCATATACTTGGAGGAGCTCAAAGCAGGAGGCTCCAGAGCTAGATATATAAAGAGATTTTATTTCCGTTGTGATATACATGTGATATACCCTGATAATGTGTGTAAGTATAAATACAGTTTTGTATTTCAAAGTTATGTTATATAATATATTTTATTTGTTCTACTGTGAGATTCATGTTTTACTCTGAATTTTTTCTGTTATGTTCTTTTTTCTTTTATTCCAATTTTCTTTCATTCTATTTATCATCCTCTAACTTCTTTCTGTTAATGATCTGGTATTTTCGATGCTTGAATAGTCAACATGGGTTTTATATTGATTTTCAGGGTCGAAAATCACTGGGTCGTTACATTGGTATCAGAGTTGAAGGTTAAGTGATTACCTTGGCTCTGTGGCGTGACTCAGTAGAGATTGAGTTAGTAATAACTTAGATTGAGTTTGATTGTATATATACAAGAGATCGTATTTGTAGATTGTATAAAAATGATTTTATATTGTGGAGATTTATTTGTTGATTGGATTATAAATTTTGGATCGACAGTGGGGCATCACAAGGTTGATAAGGGTTTCTGAACGCTCGAATATGATAAGCCGACACAGTATGTTTATGAAAGGAGGGTAAATGAAATAATTTTACCCAAAATATATTTCGATATAAAAGAAGTATAGAACTATAGGAATTATTATAATATATATTCGATGAGTTGGTTGTTATTATAATAGAATCAGATTATAATTCGATGGATATAAATAACCAATCAGAATCGAATAAGAGTGATATATAAATTCAAACGAATTAAATTTGAATTTAAAACCAATTTGGAATTAAAACTCAGGAAAATTGGAAAAGGTTTGAAAATGGAATTCGGATTAACTATATTGAAATTTTAAAATCCTGGGTGAATTTGGAAATGTTTTCCAAATATTAAAAAGATATTTGAAGTGATTTCAAAATTTGAATTTTTTTTAAAATGAGTTTTGAAGTGATATAGTATTGAACTCACTTCGATCGCTGGAAAATAATTCTGATAATGACTGCAGCTTCATCAGTTTTCATTTTCTAGTTTCTAAGTGATGGATTACTACCAAAGATTTTGTTTTGAATTATTCTGAGGAAAAGAGTTTCAGAAATTCTAATGTTTTGAATCAATATTATTTTATGTAAATATATATGATTTCAAACTAAATTAAAGTAAAACACAGAAAATTTAAATTTTGAATTTAAATTTAACCTATGACGTTTAATAAATTGGAATGGTAAAAGTGAATAAAGAAATTATAATTTAACTTGAACTAAGTTAAATTAAACTGGATTGGATTAGAAATAATCTGGTATGGAACCACATCGATAAGTTAAGAGTTTGTAATTGAGATTGGAATTTGAATGGAATTTGGCTTTGTTATAAGCAAATGGTTTTGTTCAAGAATAAATTGAGTGGAGATCAATTGGGAATACGATTGTATTTGCTAAAGTGATAGCAAATAGAAGAGATAGAGTCGAATGTCCGACAAAAAGGTACAAATTTATATTATATATGAGTTTGAGATATATGAGCCAATTTGGCAAGCCACTTGGCTGTTTGATTTTCTTTTGGATTGGAGAAGGCCTGGAGAGGCGAGTTGTAATTGTACCGACTGAGTCATGCAAAGGAGACGCTGGCGATTTTTTCAAAAATTTAAGGCATTAGAAAATTTTAAGTATTTTTGAAAATTTTCATTAATAGGAATTAATTAATATTTTAACTCAAATAAATTGGTTCAGTTGAAATTAAAGCTAATAAGTAAAACAAAAGATTTTTATTCTAGTTAATAGGGTGATAGCATTTTTCCAGCTCAGTAATTTCAAGGACGAAATTCTTTTAAAGGGTAAGGAATGTTCTCGTATTTTTAACGATATAATAATCAATTTATTTAATTATTTAAATATAGTGGTTTGATAATTTAAATGGTTTGAATTTAAATAATTTTAATTATTTAATAAACGTAAATAATGTGATAATATATTTAATTTCTGAAATGGTCGGAAAAGAGTTGAATTCGCAATAGTGTGTGAAGGGGATAATATATGAGATCTAATTCATTTTAGAATTTGATTATAATAACAAATATACGGTGTTTAAACATATAAATTATAATATAATTTTAATTCGAGCTCGTATCAGCGCGGTAGTTCGTAATTTAACATTTTGAACTTCAAAAGAATATACAGGGTTTGTTTTAAGCCAGATTTATTCGAAACAAGAAACATTTGAATCTATTGAGCTATATTTTTTTGATGGAGGTGAAAAATCGATATCTCGTCATATAGATTGTGAGTTATGTCCAAATCAAACTTTCATATAGTTGCTATGAAATCTATTATAAACTGTAATGATATAATTAATTATAATTAAATATTGGTTTTGTATTTGGACAAGATTTTCAATACATATCTTCAGTTTAATTTATAGAATTTTTCTGTAATTTTTATTGGAAAATAAGCAACTTTTTATTTGAAGTGTTTTACACCCTATATCAGCACTTTTAAAATTTTACAGAATAATTTAACTAGTCTATATTATTATAGTTTTTGAATCGTGGCACATTGCTTGCCACAACGGTATTTTTAATGTTGTCGATAGGGGTCTGTAAATGCATTGAGTTTTACATAATGGGTTCATTAAACTATTAAAAACGTATAATATGTAAACCGCATGTATTCCTTTTCCTTTACTTGGGTGTGAAATATGCTTAAGCCAGACGTAACCAAATTAAATATCTTTGACTACCCTGACACATTCTCAGTATACATTACTTAGTGGGGAAGGAAATATGGTTACTTAGCCTTGAAGGAACACTGGCCTCTATATATGAAGGCACGACTGCAATTCACTTCCTTTTTACGAATAAAAATACAAATGGCAACAGGGCACAACTTTCATTTTCTAATTAAATCATTCACAAAGAAAAAAATATAGTATATACATAATAAAAGAAGGAGCAAAGTTTCAATGGGATCATTTCACTGGAGCTTGCGCGACAACTGTTTTGAAGGACTTGGTGGTTTGTGGCAAGCTTACGTACGTGACCAGTATGAGTCTTCTGGAGTAGGGGAAGATGGAGTACAGGAGGGGGCGAGTGACGATGGTTGCAGAGAGAGTTCGAAAAGGAAGAAAGTGGGGCTCAAAAATTTTGAAATGACCATAAAAACAATACTGGAGGCATGCGTGTATTTTGAGGAAGGACTATGCATGAGAAAGCATGGTGATGTATAAGTGTTCATTGAACATGGCCGGAGTTTCATTTCGGAAAGGGATGGAACGAGATGTATATGAGGCCATGGAGCTTGAATCAGCTCGTTCCCTTAGGGCCGGCACTAACCAACATCCATACACAACTGACGCAAAGCCATAAACCACATTTGGGTAAGGTATGACCACACTTGTGGACGGTGAATCAATTTAGGCATCCCAGCCGACCTTATTTGATCAGTTCAAACAACAGCAAGGTCCATCGACTGACAAAACATATTGCAGGTTGCACCCATACATTACTTGGAGCAATGGTTTTTAATACGAGAGTGGTAGCAGAAGTACACTGTAGACTTGCGGTTAGGAACATCATAGGGTGACAGAAAAGAAAATAAAGGGGGAAGCCAATTTAAAACAAAAAGACAAGAAAAATGAGCTGAAGACGAAAGCATGGTCATGGAAATGTATGGCTTTTCATAACAGGGAATCGCGAGTTTTATTTAGGGAAGGAGGAAGATGAATCACTGTACACACACGCGGGTCGGGTCTGTTAGGCTGAGGTGAGGTCTAGTATTTAAATAAATATTTTAGTTTGAGTCTATTTTAAATAATGTATAACCAATAATGCATATAACTTGTTTGTTCGTCATCTGAATCTGACTAATTAGGTACCGTTGGAATCGTAGGATCGCATACTACGTGGTAAATCAACCGACGCTAATTGTTATTCAACAATTAACGATCAAGGTGAGTAAACTCACTAACTTTGTTCAGTTTATAATTTTTAAACGTCATTTAATATTTATAAATGATGATTTAATGATGTGTGATCGTTTTTGGATGATTTACAAATCAATTGGTTGATAGTTATACATATAAATCATTAGTTAAATAATGATTTAATTTATTATAATATTTCATATTGATATGGAATTAGTGTTATTTATGTTGATTAACATTTTTGAATGAAGGGAAACAAGTTGGAGGAATCCAACTGGATTCCTCAATAATTACATTGTTGTTTTTCATTTATTGCTTTATATGATGTGATAAATAATCTGATGTTGATTATTGCGTGTTTTGGGATGTTGAACAACATTGACCTGAAATAATTGGTATTTAAATAACATAGAATATATGGAATAGAATTCGAGTTTAAAAAGGGATTATATTTTTAGATAGAATTGAATTTCGAATGGACTAAAGTACAATAACTTGTTTTAATTATATTAAAACAAGTAGTTGATTTATAAACGATATTTATAAATGAAGTTGAATTATTATTAAATTGAAAATGTAAATTTTAGAAATTGGTTAAAAAGGGAAATAATGGAATTTGGTCCGATGTTCGGGATGAGAGTAGAATTGATATTAATCCATAAGGAATTATAATTAGAATTCGACTATGTCGAATATTATTTAAATAATTTATTTTTAGAAATTATATATTATATAATTTAGTATTTGACAAAAAAAAATATTTTGTTTAAACCAATAATTTTAAATCGAGTATGTAATCAAGATTAAATTATAAACTAGATATAAAATTTACAAGAAGTTGACTTTGTAAATGGAATAAAATATGTGTATGAATTTATAAAACAACTTGATAAACAGTATGTGAACTTATAATAGTGTTATTAAATACAAATCAAGATTTGATTTGATAAAATGAATCGGAAGTTTTGTAAAGGAATAATATTCACTTTTTACAGTGAATAATGGTTTAAGAGCAAACATTTGTAGATTAAATGGGTTATAAAAGGAAATTTATCAGTATTTTTAGTGATAAATTCAGACATGAATTTAGAAATTAAGTTAACCTGAAACGGTGAGTTTATTCTGACGTTGAGAACGTTAACTGAATATAGAGTATTCAAAAGTGAGTTATATGTTGGATTCGATTCTATCGAATTTAGGAAAGTACAATTTACTTTCCGGTTATAATAAACAATTTACTTTCCGGTTATAATAAAGATTTTTTATCTAATTAATTAATTATTTTTAAATAAAAGTTATATTTTGAAATTAAATATTTCAAAGACCGAGATTATAATGTCATTGCTATAATCAAATATTTATGTAAAGAAATGGATACGAAAACTGAATAGAGAGTTGTGTAAACAGTTTTGTAAATAAAAAATTAAGAGATGGAGTTAAGAACAATAGAAAGTAACTGGAAATTAGTTATGTTGAATAGTTGCCTGAGTATCGATCCGATGTTGGTTTCGACCTTTGGGGTTTATACTTAGGGAATTGTTCTCTTACTAGTTTACAGTTAGGGTCTTAACGTTGTGGAAGGTTAGTGATGCGTAAATGAGAAATGTAAATGTTTTCCAAATGTAATTAGCGTATATTTTCTAATATAGAAAATAAGGAATTATGGATATGGAAATGTTTTTCCGCGAATCGTGAGAGACTTAACGGGTTTAAGATATATGGAAAATAGGAGATTAAGGAATGAATAAACTAATGACAAATTAATTTAAAGGGGCTAAATGTTGTACTGATTGATCGCTGTAATTTGCATTTGGAAATAAGATCGTTGTTTGTTTGTATGTTTTCCTTTCATAGTTAAATAAATGATTGTCAAAGATTTTGATAAATTTTCTGTTGTCAATACGGAGAGATCGGGGACAGATTTATTATCTGAAAACCACTCCGTATGGCATTAGCGCTGTGAATCAAACATGATTGAAGATGGAGAGTATGCAAGGGTCGTTCTGCGAATCCTAGTTTGAAATTGCCTAAGACGGATTTACGGAATAGTGCCTTCGGTTTGTCCAGTTCTAGGACAACGTGTATGGACGAATGTCTAACAGAGTATATCTTATAGATTTCATAAGTTGATCACTTCAAACATAATTACGTTGGTGGTGGAGAAATTCATTTCTCTTAGCTTTATACCCGTGGTATTTTTGGGGAAATCAATTTGTGATTTGGCGAGTATGACGATGTGACATTCAGAGTAAATAAAGGTATGATTTGTCAAGATATGTTTCGACTTCAAGCCTCATCAACCGGGAAATGATAGAAATCAGGCAGGTAGCATTAATAAGTAGGTCATACCCAATTATGGTATATTATCACCATCTAGAAAATATTCATATTTGTTACTTCTTTCGCTTCTATATCTCCCGGGAATGGTTATGTTGGTATACCAATCGTAAGGCGATAATATATTCGGAACATTCAAGAGAAATGAATGGCCGTGTAACACCCCGTATTTTTAGTGTAAGATAATAAAATAAGAATAACTAAATTAAATATTCCGAATTTAGTAAAATGGATTGCGCCATTGCGTCTGTCTTGAAATTCTGGTCAAAATCGACACTTGGTTTGCGTAAATCGGACATCGTATGAAGAACTTATTAAGGTTCGAAGTTTGTATACGCACAGGAAGAATATATATATATATATATATAATTGGTTCAGAATTCAAAAATGGTTCCAGAAATTCGAAAATCGGTTCAAAATTCGTATTTTCAGAAGGCGCAGATTTCCCGCCAGGTGGGTGTCGACCCCCCTAAGGGGGTATCGACCCCGGTGTCGACCCACTCAAAGTGGTGTCGATCCCCTCGAAGGGGTGTCTACCCACCTACGGCAGATTAAGGTTTTGTGATATTTTGACGATTCGGATGGCTTTTGGACAAATCTGAGGGTCCTGATTGCTCCATAAACCTATAAATAAGACCGTAGACCTAACCCTAAGTTTGATAATTCGATGGCTACGCCGGAACGCTGCCATTACTTTCTCTCTCTCTCCCCCCTTCTCAAATCTATTCTGAAAATTAAAATGTTAGCCCATGAGAATTATGAATTCACATCTGGAAGAGGGAACCAACGTTAATAAAAAGATTATCATAGAAGCAAGGTAACTTCTAAGAACCAATCTATTTAAATTCTTTCTCTTCCCTTCTCTTTTCATGAAATGATAAATCCATGGTCGTTAGGTTGTGAATCAAATTAAAAGGAAAAGGGGAAACCATGGATGATAGAACGGATCAGATCCAAGATTTGGGAAAAGCATGAAAGGTGAGGGTTTAAAATATACTTTTTGAATAATAGTACCTCTATCGTTTGGCATTCCCTATGATGAACATATTGGAAGGTTTAATTTGAAGAAATGCATTACTGCGCTAAAATGGATAATATGTTCAATTGGTTAATATGTTGAGATGAACATTTACTTGAATGTTTAAGAAAAATGAATACCATTGTATAGATCCGTTTTATAAACCTATGAATTCGGTAAATGATACACTATTGGAGAACTACATGTTATTTTAAATAAATTAATTGCATGTAGAAAGACACGCGACATATATTGGGATTTGGGGCATAATTTGAAATCGGATTTTGGAACATAACATATATTATGTTTTTAGACTTTAATTTGGAGGTGCAATCTGATACGAACATAAATGGTTGAAAATTCATACATAAGATTAGTTGAAATGTTGGAAATGTTTATATGTTATAGACTGGTTAAAAATATTGGCAATAACTACCACTGTTCATTTCACATATTGATTTGTTCCATTTATATACCAGAGCCCTTACCTGCGTGAATTAGAATGATTGTATGATTATATACATAGAATTGAATAAATGGAGATGAATATGCCTAGGATTACAATTAGAAATTGTAACTGCACTTATGGCACGAGGTTAGGTTGCATTAGTGGCGGAAGTCTGCCCTAGCCCGACCGGCATATCCAGCAGCCATTAATGTTGAACCTAATGTGAGTGACCTAAGTGAAAAATAAAAAACATGTAATGGTGCTAAGACACGAGGTTAAGTCAACTTGTGGTAGAAGTTTGCCCGGACCCGCCCGGCAAATCCAGCGTCCACAAGTGTATGCTTAATGTGAGAGGTCTGGTGCTTATATAAATAAATATATGTGTATAACAAGATATGAATAAATGGAAATGGTGGTAATTAAATTTGTAATGCAAAAAATAAGAAAGGAAGGGATGAAATGAATTGAGTTAGTACGATAAGAAGGAAAAGTGATGTATTTCCCTAAATGACTTATTCCTGAAAACGTTGTTGCAAGTAAGCCATAGTAATAAAGAAAGTAAAGAAATTACTCGCTACCACGCATTTAGATGGAAATACGTTATGAAAATAAGACATTGATTCCTTCTATCAAGCTGATAAGGTGCATGAAGTGTTTTCCTTAATATAATAAGGAATATATACTACAGTGAATGAAGAATAATGGTTTATAACGGTAAATGGTTTAAGAGGGGAATGATAATACCCTATTATAAATAAATAACATGTTGTATAATAGGTAGACCTGTCCTAGGGACAAGTGAATATTATTAATTAGGTTATAATAAACTAGTAAGGGAATGGGATAACTGGTGAATTGAGTTAAGGGACACTTAATTATAAATTAAGTAATCGTCAAAGGGGAAAACTTGAAACCAGTTAAGAAAAGGGGGGAAATGTATTGTACTTGATTATAAACTAAGTAATCTGTAAGCTTGGGAGTCTGAAACCCGTTGATAAGAATGTTTAGGCTTGTCCTAGGGACAAGAGGAAATTTTAAGATAGGTAATAATAAATGGGTAGAGAAACTTATTAATGGGCCTTAGTTAACAGAACTAAGTTAATAAGTAAACAATGATAAGTTCTATTGACAATGAAAAATGGAATTATGATTAAATGAAAGAATAAGGAAAACTTATGACATGAAATAAGTTGTATTTAATCATAAATGGTAAGTGACATGTTAATTAGAAAACATGTGAATTGGATATACTTAATTACATATTAAGTAAAACATGTTATTGTAATGATGAAATCAAAAAGAAGATAAAAAGGGGTTATGGATTACAAACCTTGGGCCACAATCTAGAGAATAACATGTTGTGGGCTTATTAATAAAATTAAATGGATTAAGTTATAAGGCTGAAATTAACAAGCAAGAGAACTTGGTAATTTGAATAAGAATTCAGGATAAATTGGAATAACAAAGTTAACTGGAAACTTGATGAGGTGAGACAAGCGCATAAAAGAATGTTTAGACAAAGGGTCTAACAATATGCTAAAGTAAGGCACTTAGAACAATCCGTACGGTTGAGGGTGAATAACCCAATGAGGTAGATCATCAAGGTGTTATAAGGCACGAGGAGAGCGCACATTCATCTGATTGTTCTGACGGCTCCAAAGGAATGGAAGGGGAAGTACGCAGCTTCATGATGTACATAAGGTGCTCCTAGTAGTCCTCTATGTGGCGGCAAATGTCTTAGGTTGTGTCCGCAGAGGTTGGGTCTATGCATAACTACTAGGTGGGTGTGCCTTGACTACAGATGTAGCTATGCATTCAGAATGCTGTGACGAGGCGACACCAGGGTGGTTCAGAGGTTGCCTCACGAGGAGGCAGAGGGTCAGGACTAACAAGGATAGTAGACCATCGGACACCCGTCATCGGCATCCAGTGGGATACGGAAAGACTCGAGCTATACCAAAGATACCATTTCACCCTTCACTATCGGGGTAAGGGGTTGAGGTCAGACAACACACGGATGTTTAGATTGTTTGTGTAGGGGCAGTCACTTAGCTCTAGTAATCTTTACTACTTGAGGGAGGGGCCGAGGTGGGGCCATAGCTACCACGAAAACAGACCCTAGGTATATCTGTATATAGAGGCTCTTTAAAGACCGGCCTGTACATATATGGAAAAGCTCGCGATCGAGTTCCGTGCTTTTTGTATCACCCTGCCAGGGAATCGGTGCACATTAGAGGATGTGTGATTGAGGCATCGAGCTACAATTGAAGATACATATGGTGGACAGTCTAGATACATGCATGTCGGCTCTGAGTGGTGTATCGTAGACTTGAGGGCATTACTCCGGTATGGAGTTTGATTCGAACAAAGGTAGTTGTCAGTACGTTTACATAGCATATTAACGATAGATATATGTGGAACGTAATATTGATATCCGTACGTCACTACGACGTAGGATGAGGGACTGCGTATATTTCGATGGTGTTACGATGGAGACCGTGTGAGTGGGGTATCATGGGGTGTACCTCAATATTGGGGATAGTTACATATATATTGTATTAGGTTAATCCACTGGAGTAAATGGGTGTGACATATGTGTAACCCTCGAGTGTTGTTATCACAAATAACCTAACAAATAAAAATATATGATTGAATGTTATATGTAGGATTATCCAAAGTGTATAGTTTAAATCCAGTTACTAGAACTTGTGTTCTGACCCCCACCTCATAACATACTCACAGGTTAGATTTGTGGCAGAGACATGATAGCTTCGGATACTGGTTAGGAAGTATAAATAATACGGTAAGGCTATGTTTTGATTATACTATATTTTATACATTCCGCTGTGAGATATTTTATGAGCTTTGACATATTTTATGCCCTTGTCTTTTCTGCAGGATACCAGAGCAAATCAATCCGAGTTTCTATAGACTGGAATTTTAAAAAAAATTCGGTCTATCGGAATTCGAGTTGTCACATCTGGTATCAGAGCCTAGGTTTAGGATTCCTATATAAATAGTGAGTGAACGTATTTGTATTTTCAAAAATATAAATATATTATATATATACCTAGATCAATAGAGGAACCCACTAAATAGAAAGAGTATAACGTAGTAAGAAATGGGATGTTTGTTTTGTACACTAAAGGGATGAATATGAGACCCTTAGGTAATTTGGGTGGAAAGTATACAATGTATTTCTATATGGAAGGAAAGTGAATCCCATATGATTAGTATTTCGAGTTAGTGGGTTTGGCAGTAAAACCTTATAGATTGGAAAAGGTTAAAAAGAGAAAAATGGATTAGGAATATATATAGTTAGGAGAAGTGACCTTGGGGAGTGTCTAGGAAAGCCTAGAAGAAAATTGGAAACCCACTTTGAGTCTAACCCCATTATTAACTTTTAAGAACTTGAGATTATAAAACTTTTGAGAAAATAGTTTATGGCGTTTTCAAGTTTTAATCTTAGGAGTTATAGTTTTAAATATGTAAAGTATACATATCGAGTTTTGAAGAAAATCGGGAATATTTAGCACATGGTGATTTCTTGTGAATAGTTTGACTAAAGTAAAATTCTCTTAATCAAAGGTGCATATTATAGAGCATGTATAGCTCGCTAGTTTTCTTGTAATATTTCACGCAAGAATTTTTAATAAAGAAAGGTTTTAAGTCTCTATTCTTATGACAAACCTTTTTGATAAATTATTTTAAGATAATTTTGTGGGTGGACAAAACAGGTTGTAGAAAATAAGAATAGAGTGGATGTTGGCACCTTGTAATAAGAGACTAAACCGACCTTATAGGTAATGTAACAACCCGTATTTTGAATAACATGTTATAACATAAATCAAGGCAGAATTAAATTTTAAAATATGAATCAAGGGAAACGGGCTGTACCATTGCGTTCGTCTCGGAAAAATACGCGAAATAGAGTCAGAGTTTTCGAAAATCGGAGTCCGTATGACCAAGTTATGGCCCGTCAAAGTTTTCAGAAAATTTCAAGTTCAAAAACAGTTCAAATTTGAATTCAGAATTCAAATTCGGCCCAAGCAGGACAGGGAGGGAAATTCCCGCCAGCCCCAAGTCGACTGGGGAGTCGACTTGGGAGTCGACACACCCCAGGTGGTGTCGCCTGCCCAGTCGACACCCCTATCGACCTGGGTGGTCGGCCAGTTTGGCTTGGTGCTCCTGTTTTGGCTCCTAGGTCTTGTTTTGTTGGCTAGTGACGTGATTTGATGGCTCAGATCTGAATTAGGGTTAATCCTATGGCCTAAACTAGCCTAAACTTCTATAAAAGGACCCTAATACCTAGCCTAAATCAACACAAATCATTCCTACAACTAAATTATGCCAAAATGCTTCATGGCCTTCATATCATGGCCTCCATCTTCTTCATGAAAGCTTGAGTTTTCTAAGCTAGTAAAAGAGCCATCTTTCTTCATCAAAACAAGGATCTTTCTTCTTATTTCTCAAAGACAACTTGGAGCTTATATTCATTTGGGGATTTCTAGTGTGGCTTCGTCTCAATCTTGTTTTACTTTGTTCTAGTCTTCTTAGCCAAGCTTTGTAAGCCCTATTCTACTCTTAGATTTAAACTATGAAGTTAAAAACGACATGTTGCAAGTTTGTGTTTGGGCCTAAGTATGATTTGTGCTTTGAATCTATCATGTTATGCATAGATTTGTTCTATGTATGTTTGTAAAGCTATCACCTTGACTTTGTGGATTGAAAGCTATGAGCTTTGTTTGGGAAGGTTGCATAATGCAACATAGAAACTCTCATAACCTTTATGTTAACTTGCATATGATGTTATATGCGAATCACTAGTTATCATCCTATGCCATCTATGACCATGTATCACCTATTTGGTAAGTTTGATGTCATGCATGTTTTGAGGTTTATAATGTAATATGCAAGTTTAATGAACACATTTTGCCTCATGTGCCACCATGTTTAACTTGTGGCAAAATCCTATCACCTTATGCCCATTTTTGTCATGCTTCTAAGTTCCCTCTTTTAATCCATTTTGTGTTGTGACGAAACGTACATGCGATGGGAATGCGTATGGGTAGTTAGGTAACTTTAATGACATAAAAACATGGTTTTGAAATATGACACGTGATTATGCTTGAAAAACATGAACATGGACATGACATGTAGAAAACATGAAAGTGGCCAACTCGAGGTTGGGTTGAGTTTGTAGCATAAATCTACCCGGAACCGACCGGCTAAATAGTAGCTACAAACAATAGGACCCAATGTGAGTAGTTGGTCATGTCACGCTTAAAACCCGAGGTTAGACTAAGTTGTAGTATAAAGCTACCCGGACCCTCCCGGCTTAATTAGTAACCACAACAGGGTCTAATGTGAGAGGTTGGGTGCATTAAATTAATTAATGCCACATGATAGGGTTAAGTCATGGACCACTTGAATACTTAACCAATTAAACACGATGGGTTGATAGGGTTAAGTCATGAACCTTGGGTACACTTAACCAACTTGATACTTGATTGGATAGGGTTAACCACACTCAACCCGTTAGAAACCCTAGTTACGTGGTCCTTTTCACCAGTAACCCTCTTGGTTGTATCATGATACCCTAGGGACTAGGCTAGGGTGGGGCACGATTACTGGGCTGATTGTAAGCGACCAGAACGACGACTGAGTTGGTGCGCCGGTGTAGGTTCAGGCGGACTATGGTCGTGCACATAGTCCGGAGTTGAAAAAGCAGGCATGGGCACCTGTAGGTTTAGACTGTGCGTGCTTGATTCGTGTCAGTGGTTGGCACCCTAGGACTTGATACACCCTAGGGTGGACCTAGCACAGTTTGACTACATTCCGTGATTAGGCGTATGACACCGGCACTTGACGAGTTAGGCTTATAGGGAGCCGATCGACTAGACCAAGTAGTTGGACCTTGATTTAGGTCATCTCATGAATTTGGGCCAACTTTGGGCCAAGGGATCATTTCTTGTTTATACTTGACATGGATTAGAATACTAGTACACTTGGTGCAACTTAACCTTGTATATGCGATGCCACACTTGATCTATCTTGTTAACTTTTCACCATGCCAGTTATCATCCTATGTTTCATCTCTGTTTTACATGTCCAGATAACTTTATTAGTTTTTATACTAATAGTAGGTAGGACTTACCAGTCTTTTTGACTGACCCGTTTTCTTTCGCCTCTTTTCTTCCGTTTTCCCCCCCAGGTTCTCAGGGTGGGAACACTAGCACCTAGCTTGGATCTTTAGCTTGCTTTCTGGATAGCTCATGTACGGTTTGGACTTGAGCTTTGCTATGGCGACACTACTGTTATCTTTGGGGAATACTTTACTTATGTTATTTTGCAGTTTATGTTTTCTAGACTTTGTTTTGTTGGAAAATAATGACTTAGTACTTTTGATGTAAGTTGACTATGGTTTTGAAATAGTAGTTTTATCTGCTGCTTTACTTACTCTGTTTTACTTATATGTTCTGTCTTGTGATATCCTCATGCATGTTTACCTTGACCAACACCCCTCCAAAGCCAGTGACCCTGGCGGAGGTAGGGTGTTACATTTGGTATCAGAGCATAAGGTTTACAAGATTTGAGCAAAAAGTTTTTAAAAAACTTACCTTTTGAAAAACTATTTTCAAAACCAACTAAGTATTTTCCAAGAAAACTCTACTTTATCTTAAAAGGCTATTCCCCAAAAGCCATTAGCACTATCCTTTGTTTCCTCGTTCTAAATCTATCTTTTCCTTTTTCAGCATGGTCGATCTTAACCTTCCCGAGGGAGTACCCATACCCGGATGGTTCCGGAGATACTTGGAAGCTAGGGCCAACGATGCTGGCCCAGCAACCACTCCCACCGTACTTGAGGTTCCTCCTCCTCCTCCTCAACGTCCACAAGCGGATTTCGCAAAGATTTGCAAAGACTTTAAGGCGATGGGTGGCAAGAATTTTATTGGGACGGAGACTTTTGTTGAGGCAAGAAATTGGTTAAAAGAGACTGAAGACTTCTTTGCTATCTTTGATGTGGAAGACCGTAGAAAAGTTCTGTTGGCAGTATGGCTATTGAAAGAGGAAGCTGCTTATTGGTGGGAGGTCACCAACGCTATTAGGCCTATAGAGCTTTGGGCCGACTTTAGGATGAGGTTTGGGCTTAAGTTTCTATCATCTGCTGAGGAGAATCTGCAAATGGAGAAATTCATATCTTTGAAGCAAGGGGACATGACAGTGAGGGAGTATGTGAATAAGTTCAACCAGCTTGCTCGATTCGGTTTGGACATGGTTAACACACCCCAGAAGAAGGCTCTACACTTTGCACGAGGATTGAATAAGCCATTACAAGGTTTATCCATGTCTCATATACCCATGGGGGCCACTTTTGAGAGCCTAGTAGATATGGCATTGCTTCAGGGAGATGATAAGAATGGCAAGAAGGAAGTCAAGCCTAATGAGACTCAAACCAAGAAGGCAGACTCCAATGGGGAGGAAATCAGAGCAATCAGAACAACAAGAGCAACAAGAACAACAAGGGTAACAAGGCCAACAACAACAAGGCAAAGGACCCAAGAAAGTGCAACTTCTGTGGGATTGTTGGATACATAGACAAAGATTGTAGGAAGAAGAAGAGGAAGTTGGGAGAATGCTTTCATTGCGGAGAGACTGGACACTTCAGTAAGGATTGCCCAAAGAAGCAAGGGCAGGGGCAAGGACAGGCTCTGCGAGCAGAATCTTCTGGAGGGCAGATGCATGCTCTCAACACTGCTCCAGTTCCGGACCGAGGTAGTATTTCTGTAGAAAGTCTTGTTTATATTTCTGGTTTTCCTGTTCGAACTTTATTTGATTCTGGCACATCGCATACCTTTATCTCTTCTGACATTGTTGAAAGTTTGCACCTAAGTACTAGTCTAGTTGAGGATCCCGTTAGTGTTTCAAGTCCAATCGGGGGTTCCGCCCATCTATCTATGATTTTTATGGATTTGAGGATTTCTATCTTGACCATAGAATTCACATGTAATGCTTATGTTCTTGGGTTCATGGGATACGGGTTGATTTTGGGCATGGAATGGTTGTCCAGTTATGGAGCCATTCTCGATTGTGAGCATAGGGTAGTGAGGCTTATGACTCGCCTTGGCAATACCCTAGAGATTCTTGTAACCCTCTGGATCCCGTCATGTTATGTTATCTTGAATCCCTTGACTCGTCTATTGACAATCTTCAATCTGTGAGGGTGGTCCGAGAATATCCTAATTTTTTTTATGAGGTGAAGGGGTTACCCCCTAAACACGAGATAGACTTCCGTATTTATCTGGTTGATAATGCCAAGCCAGCTTCATTGCCTGTTAGGCACATAGGCCCGCGAGAAAGAAGAGAGCTTAGCAAGCAAATCAAGGAGTTGCTTGAGAAAAATTTTATTAGGCGAAGCATTTCAGAATGGGGTGCTCCGGTGGTATTCGCTACTAAGGCGGATGGTTCGCTTCGTCTATGTGTTGATTATCGTGAGTTGAACAAGCTGACAAAGAAGAATAGACACCCGTTACCAAGGATTGATGATCTCTTTGACCAGCTTGTTGGTGCTTCTGTTTTCTCTCAGCTCGATCTAGCCACCGGATTCCATCAGCTTAGGGTGGCTGAGGATAGTATTGATAAGACTGCGTTTAGGACTCCAGATGGATTTTTGAATGGCTAGTCATGCCGTTCGGTTTGACTTATGCACCCGCATACTTTGTTGATTTGATGAGTAGGGTGTTCAGGGAGTTCCTTAACAAGTTTGTGGTTGTCTTCATGGATGATATTCTGGTCTTCTCTAAGGACGAGGAAGAACATGCTACACACCTCAAGGAGGTTATGGATACGCTTAGAGCTCATCAGTTGAAAGCCAAGTTCTCTAAATGCCATTTCTGGAGAAGGGAAGTTCGGTTCCTTGGGCATATAGTTTCTATGCAGGGCATAGCTGTGGATCCCGCTAAAGTGGTGGCGGTACAAGACTCGAAAGTTCCGAAGAATGCAACTGAAGTAAGGAGCTTTATCGGTCTGGCAGGATATTATAGGAAGTTCATTAAGGACTTCGCTAGGATTTCAGCCCCTCTTACTAAGTTAACGAAGAAGAACTTAGTCTTTGCATGGGACTTAGAGTGTGAGCTTGCTTTTCAAAGGCTCAAGAAAGCCCTCACCACAGCACCAGTTCTAGCGTTACCCAATGGAGGGAAGTTGTTTACCGTGTACACTGATGCATGTGGCACGGGATTGGGCGATGTCTTGATGCAAGAAGGGAGAGTGATATGCTTTGGGGGTAGGCAAGTCAAAGTTCATGAGAAGAACTATCCCACTCATGATTTGGAGTTGGCGGCGATCGTCTTTGCACTCAAATCCTGGCGCCACTATCTTCTAGGCGAAAGGTTTGAGTTGTATACTGATCACAAGTCACTCAAGTACCTCTTCTCGCAGAAAGATTTGAATCTAAGGCAGCAAAGGTGGATGGAATTCTTGGCATCATATGACTTCGAGATAGCTTATACCCCTGGCAAGGGTAATGTTGTGGCAGATGCACCAAGCAGAAGAAGGTTGACTTTGAGTCCCTTGTTTGTTGAGATGAAGAGCCTAGAGTTCTTGGCAACCTTTGATTTTGCACCTGCTGTTGGGTCGATGACTGGTTCGTTAGCATCCCTCGAACTTAGACCTATATTTCTTGATCAATTTGGGGCTTCACAGAGGGAAGACCCGCAAATAGTCGAGATCATGGACAAGTTGATTCGGGGTGAGATGTCAAGTCACCTCGCTAGATATGCTATTGATGACAAGGGATGGCTAAGGCGTGATGGAAGACTATGTGTCCCCCGAGTGGGAGACCTAGTAAATAGAGTTCTTGAGGAGCCGCATCACTCGAGGATGACCATACATCCTGGAGGGGATAAGATGTACCAGGATATGAAGCGCATTTTCTTTTGGGATGGGATGAAAAAGAATGTGGCAGAGTTTGTTTCTAGATGCATTGTTTGCCAACAAGTGAAGGCCGAGTGGAAGAAGCCCGGTGGGCTATTACATCCATTGGAGGTCCCGCAATGGAAGTGGGAAAGTATCTCGATGGATTTCGTGGATGGATTGCCTAGGTCAAGGAAGGGAAAAACGAGCATATGGGTCATAGTTGATAGACTTACGAAGAGTGCTCACTTTATTCCCGTGAAGAGCAAGAGGACTGCATCATGGCTAGCATCTATTTATCTTCGAGAGATAGTGCGATTGCATGGGGTTCCTTCTAGCATAGTTAGCGATCGTGACCCAATCTTCACTAGCCAGTTCTGGAATAGTTTGCAAGAAGCGATGGGTACGCGATTGAATCTAAGTACGGCCTATCACCCACAGACGGATGGCCAGACCGAGAGGGTGAATAGGGTACTAGAAGATCTGTTGAGGCTATGCATCCTTGACTTTGGTGGCACTTGGGAAGATCATCTTCCTCTAGTGGAGTTTGCTTATAATAATAGTTATCAGGCAAGCATAGGAATGGCACCATTCGAAGCTTTATATGGGAGGCCGTGCAAGTCACCAAAGTGCTGGTGGGAGATGACGGATAAGCTTATACTTGGGCCCGACATGATAAGGGACACATCCGAGAAGGTTGAGTTGATTCGAAGGCGGATGAAAACGGCCCAAGACAGACAGAAATCCTATGCGGACAAGCGAAGGACAGACTTAGAGTTTGAAGTTGGAGATATGGTCTTTGTGAAGGTTTCTCCTTTGCGAAATGTGGTTCGTTTTGGAGCAGTTGGGAAGCTGGCACCAAGGTTCGTAGGACCCTTCCCTATCATCGAGAGGATTGGGCAAATGGCTTATAGAGTGGAATTGCCCAAGAAGTTGGCCGGAGTGCACAATGTTTTTCATGTCTCGCATCTCCGAAAGTGCCTACATGAGTCAGCCGAGGTAGTTGAGCCTAGCATTCTTAAAGACATGGAGGTAGAGAAAGAGGCAACTTTGAGGCGAGCTCCGATTCGTATCTTGGGAACGGAGATCAAGAAACCGAGGAATCGAGAAGTCAAGTTAGTAAAGATTCAGTGGAGTGAAGCTGATAAAGATGCAACTTGGGAAATCGAGGAGAAGATGCGTGGGCTTTATCCATTTCTTTTTGAGGGTACATTCTCAATCTCTTTTCCTAGTTAGCATATCTTTCTTTTGCTATCCATGTTTATCTTGTTATCTCGTTAACCTTGTCATGAGAACCTTAGGTAGAAACCCTTGGATGAAACATGTATTTGAAACATGTTATGCTTGATGTCTGCAAGTGGTTGCAAGTGTTTGCAAGTGGATACTCGTGGATGCATGATACACATTAGGCACTAAGATCGGCTCACACACTTTCATATTGCATATGCATGAGTGCTTATACTTATTCATGGATGAAACTTGTTATGCTATCACGTGGATGTTGCATATGGATGAATGTTATGTGCACTCATGTAGAGATTATGAATTATGTTAGGAACTTGCATACATATGGACTCATTTCACTAACATACTTTGCATTAAGGAGGTTTACTGAATCAGTAACCGCCTGATTGTCGCATTAGATAAGTACATATACACACACCTTTCGCATATGATCATACAGCATTTAGAATCTTTTAAGGACAATGACTGCTCATGGATGATGTTTTGAGTAGATGGATGATGGATGGTAGGATATGTTCTTCCTAACTTGAAGATTTTGGGGACGAAATCCTTTAAGGTGGGGAGAATGTAACAACCCGTATTTTGAATAACATGTTTTAACATAAATCAAGGCAGAATTAAATTTTAAAATATGAATCAAGGGAAACGGGCTGTGCCATTGCGTTCGTCTCGGAAAAATACGCGAAATAGAGTCCGAGTTTTCGAAAATCGGAGTCCGTATGACCAAGTTATGGCCCGTCAAAGTTTTCAGAAAATTTCAAGTTCAAAAACAGTTCAAATTTAAATTCAGAATTCAAATTCGGCCCAAGCAGGACAGGCTGGAAAATTCCCGCCAGCCCCAAGTCGATTGGGGAGTCGACTTGGGAGTCGACACACGCCAGGTGGTGTCGACTGCCCAGTCGACACCCCTGTCGACCTGGGTGGTCGGCAAGTTTGGCCTGGTGCACCTGTTTTGGCTCCTGGGTCTTGTTTTGTTGGCTAGTGACGTGATTTGATGGCTCAAATCTGAATTAGGGTTAATCCTATGGCCTAAGCTAGCCTAAACTTCTATAAAAGGACCCTAATACCCAGCCTAAATCAACACAAATCATTCCTACAACTAAATTATGCCAAAATGCTTCATGGCCTTCATATCATGGCCTCCATCTTCTTCATGAAAGCTTGTGTGTTCTAAGCTAGTAAAAGAGCCATCTTTCTTCATCAAAACAAGGATCTTTCTTCTTATTTCTCAAAGACAACTTGGAGCTTATATTCATTTGGGGATTTCTAGTGTGGCTTCGTCTCAATCTTGTTTTACTTTGTTCTAGTCTTCTTAGCCAAGCTTTGTAAGCCCTATTCTACTCTTAGATTTAAACTATGAAGTTAAAAATGACATGTTGCAAGTTTGTGTTTGGGCCTAAGTATGATTTGTGCTTTGAATCTATCATGTTATGCATAGATTTGTTCTATGTATGTTTGTAAAGCTATCACCTTGACTTTGTGGACTGAAAGCTATGAGCTTTGTTTGGGAAGGTTGCATAATGCAACATAGAAACTCTCATAACCTTTATGTTAACTTGCATATGATGTTATATGTGAATCACTAGTTATCATCCTATGCCATCTATGACCATGTTTCACCTATTTGCTAAGTTTGATGTCATGCATGTTTTGAGGTTTATAATGTAATATGCAAGTTTAATGAACACATTTTGCCTCATGTGCCACCATGTTTAACTTGTGGCCAAATCCTATCACCTTATGCCCATTTTTGTCATGCTTCTAAGTTCCCTCTTTTAATCCATTTTGTGTTGTGACGAAACGTACATGCGATGGGAATGCGTATGGGTAGTTAGGTAACTTTAATGACATAAAAACATGGTTTTGAAATATGACATGTGATTATGCTTGAAAAACATGAACATGGACATGACATGTAGAAAACATGAAAGTGGCCAACTCGAGGTTGGGTTGAGTTTGTAGCATAAATCTACCCGGAACCGACCGGCCTAACTAGTAGCTACAAACAATAGGACCCAATGTGAGTAGTTGGTCATGTCGCGCTTAAAACCCGAGGTTAGACTAAGTTGTGGTATAAAGCTACCCGGACCCGCCCGGCTTAACTAGTAACCACAACAAGGTCTAATGTGAGAGGTTGGGTGCATTAAATTAATTAATGCCACATGATAGGGTTAAGTCATGGACCACTTGAATACTTAACCAATTAAACACGATGGGTTGATAGGGTTAAGTCATGAACCTTGGGTATACTTAACCAACTTGATACTTGATTGGATAGGGTTAACCACGCTCAACCCGTTAGAAACCCTAGTTACGTCGTCCTTTTCACCAGTAACCCTCTTGGTTGTATCATGATACCCTAGGGACTAGGCTAGGGTGGGGCACGATTACTGGGCTGATTGTAAGCGACCAGAACGACGGCTGAGTTGGTGCGCCGGTGTAGGTTCAGGCGGACTATGGTCGTGCACATAGTCCGGAGTTGAAAAAGCAAGCACGGGCACCAGTAGGTTTAGACTGTGCGTGTTTGATTCGTGTCAGTGGTTGGCACCCTAGGACTTGATACACCCTAGGGTGGACCTAGCACAGTTTGACTACATTCCTGATTGGGCCGTATGACACCGACACTTGACGAGTTAGGCTTATAGGGAGCCGATCGACTAGACCGAGTAGTTGGACCTTGATTTAGGTCATCTCATGAATTTGGGCCAACTTTGGGCCAAGGGATCATTTCTTGTTTATACTTGACATGGATTAGAATACTAGTACACTTGGTGCAACTTAACCTTGTATATGCGATGCCACACTTGATCTATCTTGTTAACTTTTCACCATGCCAATTATCATCCTATGTTTCATCTCTGTTTTACATGTCCAGTTAACTTTATTAGTTTTTATACTAATAGTAGGTAGGACTTACCAGTCTTTTTGACTGACCCGTTTTCTTTCGCCTCTTTTCTTCCGTTTTCCTCCCCCCATGTTCTCAGGGTGGGAACACTAGCACCTAGCTTGGATCTTTAGCTTGCTTTCTGGATAGCTCATGTACGGTTTGGACTTGAGCTTTGCTATGGTGACACTACTGTTATCTTTGGGGAATACTTTACTTATGATATTTTGCAGTTTATGTTTTCTAGACTTTGTTTGTTGGAAAATAATGACTTAGTACTTTTGATGTAAGTTGACTATGGTTTTGAAATAGTAGTTTTATCCGCTGCTTTACTTACTCTGTTTTACTTATATGTTATGTCTTGTGATATCTTCATGCATGTTTACCTTGACGAACACCCCTCCAAAGCCAGTGTACTTTCAAGAGTGAGCCTGGCGGAGATGGGGTGTTACAGGTAAGAACAAGTCATAAACCCGATGGAGAAAATAGTTGTCCGTGTCTACTCCAGTTTTGTGATTTGAAAAAAAATGATGATTTACATTTTTAAGATCACATGTTTTTATGGTTTGGCAAAAGAAAGTTTTCATGAGCAAAATAAAGTTTTGACACTTTTAAATTTTAGAAGAAAAAGGGCCAAACCATGTTTTAAAAAATATGGAGTACGTAAGGATTAGTGCCTAGGAAAGACGGGAAAAGTTTTGAGGATATAAAGTAAATAGCGAGAATTATCTTGGAATAATAGTGAGTTCCTGTAGAAGTCGTAAGCATTGGAAAGCCTAGGATGTTGATTGAAATAATTGTTGGAACACAACTAGGACTAGTAATGACTACTAGATAGAAAAGGGTAAGTAAGTGTTTAGATCCCATTGCTAATTTTTGTAATGGCGCGTTTTGTTAGCTGTCGAATAATTAATTTATTTAATTAATAATATATCGATTTGGCGATATCGATAACTTAAAGTACAACGTTCGAACTTATAATTTATAATTATAATTAAAACGAACCTGAAACGTCGCTGCAGTTCGTAAATTGGCGATTCGAACTTCAACTGAATGTACATGATTCGTTTTAAGCCGGATTTCTGTGAAACAAGAAACGTTTGGAGCTAGTGGAGTATATCTTTCTAGTGGAAGAGAAAGATCGGGATTTCATCATGTAGATTTTGAGATACGTCCAAATCAAATTTTAGAATAGTCGCTATAGAATCGTTTATCGACCATAACGGTTTATTCGATATAACTAGAGATCGGGTTTGAATTTAGACAAGGTTCTTTTGGGACATAACGATAATTTAATTTTTAGAATTTTATGGTAATTTTTAATTAATTTAATAAGTGACTTTTTATTTGAAGTATTTCACACCCCGAAATCAACATTTTGAGGTTTCACAATATGAGTTAATCTACCGGTATTTTTATGTTTTTGAAATCGTGTCACCTTGCTCGTCATAACAGTATTTTTATTTCTGTCGTTGGCTATCTAGATGAGAACAAACTACATATAGTAGGATCACCAAAATGTTTATCATTTAAAATACCCATCCCTTAACCAAATTTCTCTGATCAAAACAAACTCCACGTCTTCTATGTGTTAACCGCTCATTCTCCTTGGTCTAGAAACAAAAACGTAGTACTCCAATTATCCACAAAACAAACCCCTTAAAATACTTAACAACCTAATTCTAACTCTCCTGTAAATGAAATTGAAGTCGTCACTCCCACTTTATTTTCAGTAAACCGCAAGAAACATTCACCCCCTTCTCAAATAAAAAGAAATACAAAACAAATCCTACAAATTCCAAAGAAAAACATATGTGTGTTCCTAGAAGAATTATCTTCGTTCCTATATGAGTTTTAGTTTTTTTCGAACTCAGTTTTTGGTTGCTGCGGTTTTGAGTTGCGAGCTAGGGTTGAGACGTTTGGGGAATTTAAGTACCGATTCTTGTTGTTGAGCTTTTGTTTGAGTTCATAGTGGGGTAGGTTGCTTGCGGAGGGTTGTTGAGGAAGGTCAGTGACATTTTTGTATGCCACTTTTGCTGTAGCCGTCCAAGTTGCGTGGGAGAGTTCAAGAAAGAAGGGGGAACCGAGTTTATTGATTTTTGTATGAGTTGACGCGGTTTTCAAAGAAAGTGAAGCTGGTGGTTTTAGTTTGGATTTCCGTGATGAATCTGGGAAGGGACGGAAGCTTAAAGGATCGACAAATGGACTGGTAAATTTCATGGAGCAGAGTATTCCGTTTGAAGAAGTTAGGTGGCGGTGGAAGATGAGAATCACGACAGTATCAAGGATTAAGGAGGAGCGACATTTTCTGTTTTGGGGAAGAAAGTTAGTGGATGATGTTGGGTTGAAACAGTATTGGTAAGGCCCAGGATAAAATCTTTTTAAGCTTAGTTTAATTAATGGTAAAGTTAGGTTTTTATCATTTTCATGGAAAGATGGAGCTTCAGGGTGGACGCGCTGTTCAAATGAGAGATGAAGGAAGAAGCGGGTCTGGGTTTGGTAAGGGTGCGGGTCCGATTCCTTTTATGGGCCGAAGTTGTGTGGTGAGCCCAATTAGCTAATGAAATGGTTTTAAATAAAATAAATTCTTGTTTAAAATTGTAAATGTTATAACTTTATCATACGTGATTAGAAATTCATGAATTAAGATCCGTTGGGATCGTATGGAAGAAGGCTACCCAATGGAACCGACTGGGAGTGAATCCGAGCTCGTTACAATTTATGGCGAAATAAATTGTCCGACTGAATCAAATAACGCAAACCGTTATTAAACGGTTAACGCGCCAAAGTGAGTAAAACTCACCAACTCTGAATAGTTCTATTTTTACAGTGTATTCTTAGGACTGTTAATTATTGTCTGTTTGACTGTGTGTTGACTGTTGATTGAACTGCTAGTCAGTTAGTAGAGATTTTATATATATGTATATATATATATATATATATATAAATCGTCAAATAGTTATATGTTGATTCTGTTTTAACAGAATATTATACTGGTGTTGTCTAACATCTGTGGTGCAGGGAAACAGGTTGGAGGAATCCCACAGGATTCCTCAACAGTATTTTACCGTGATTTTTATAGTGTGTTATATAATGTGAAGTATATAATCTGTATGACTATGTGTGATGGGACGATATTTATCGTTGTTATATGGTGTGTTGAAGACATGAGAAATACCAGACTGTAGGAGAGGGGTTTTCAAAGTATATTTTGAAAATAGTTTATTTATATAAAATCAAGGGATTTTATATATATATATAAGAAAAAGGATTTTTGAATATTAAGGAATATAGTTGGTAAAACAAATATAAAAGAGTTTTATTTGTAAATCAATATGAGGGAATATATATGTTAATCGAATATAAGAGGATATATTTGTTAGTCAAAATATAAGGGAATTATATTCGTTAGAACAAATATAAAGGATATTTATTTAGAGATTAAATAAATAGAATATTATAAAGTGTATTTATTTAGAGATTAAATGAATAGAATTAAACTAAAGAAGATATTTATTTGTTAAATAAATAGAAGTTAACCAAGTGAATTGGTCGAGTTAACCAAGTGAATTGGTTGAGCTAAACGAAGTGAATTAGTTAAGTTAACTAAGTGGTTAATCAAAGTGAATTAGTTAAGTTAAACTAAGTGGTTAACCAAAGTAAATTAGTTAAGTTAAACTAAGCGGTGAATCAAAGTGAATTTGTTAAGTTAAACTAAATGATTAATCGATGTGAATTAGTTAAGTTAAACTAAAGGATTAATCGATGTGAATTAGTAAGTTAAACTAAAGGATTAATCGATGTGAATTAGTTAAGTTAACTAAGTGGTTAATCGAAGTAAATTAGTTGAGTTAAACTAAGTAAACCGGTTAGAGTTAAGCAACGTGAATTAGCTAGGTTAAACTGAGTGGATTTGTTCAGTTAATCAAGACGAGTTAACCAGTTAGGTTAAACCAGGTAGAGTTAACCAGTTGAGTTAACCAGTTAGAGTTAACCAGTTAGGTTAAACCAGTTGAGTTGACCAGTTAGAGTTAACCAGTTAGAATTAATCGGTTAGAGTTAACCAGTTGAGTTAACCAGTTGAGTTAACCAGTTAAAGTTGACCAGTTAGAATTGATCAGTTAGAGTTATCCAAGTAGAGTTAATCGAGTAGAGTTGTCGAATAGCACTTATCCGAAGTAGAGTTATCGAATATAGTTTATTCGAGTGGAGAAATCAAATGTTATTCATTTGAGAAGAGTTATCGAATATAGTTTATTCGAGTGGAGAAATCAAATGTGATTCATTTGAGAAGAGTTATCGAATATTAGTTATTCGAAGAGTAGTTATCGAATATTGGTTATTCGAAGTTAGTTAATCCAAAGGAGTTATTCGAAGTTAGTTAATCCAAAGGAGTTAGTCGAAGAGTTAATCCGAAGGAGTTAGTCGAAGAGTTAATCCGAAGGAGTTAATCAAAGAGTTAATCCAAAGGAGTTATTCGAAGTTAGTTAATCCGAAGGAGTTAATCGAAGAGTTAATCCGAAGGAGTTAATCGAAGAGTTAATCCGAAGGAGTTATTCAAAGTTAGTTAATCCAAAGGAGTTATTCGAAGTTAGTTATCCAAAGGAGTTATTCGAAGTTAGTTAATCCAAAGGAGTTAGTCGAAGAGTTAATCGAATATAGTTATTCGAAAGAAGGTGTTAATCGAATATAGTTATTCGAGTAAAGTTAAAAGAGTTAATCGAATTTAGTTATTCGAAGTGAGTTATTCGAATTTGATATTTGAATAGAGTTAAACACTTTAGAATGATTCGAATTACTTATTCAAACAGAGTTAAACATGTAAGAGTTAATTGAATATTAGTTATTCAATTAGAGTTAAATCGAATTTAGTTATTCGAAAGGAGTTAATCAATTTGAGTTAAGTTAATCGATTTGAATTAAGTTGAATCGAAATGGAGTAAATCGATTAGAATTAAGTTAATCGAGTTAGAGTAAATCGAATATTGGTTATTCGAAGGTAAGTTATTCGAATTAGTTATTCGAAGGAGTTAATCAAATGAGTTGATCCAAAGGGGTTAGTCGAATATTAGTTATTCGAATAGAGTTAAAGGAGTTATCGATTTTAGTTTGATCGAAAGGAGTTATCAATTAGTAAATCGAAAGGTGATTTTTGAATATAGCATATTCGAAAGAAAGAGATCGAATATTGTTTATTCGAAAGAGAGAGATTTCGAATATGAGTTATTCGAAGAGAGATAATCGAATATAGGTTATTCGAAGAAGAGTTAATCAAATAGAGATTACTCGAAAGAGAGTTATACGTCGAATTCGATTATAGCGAATTCGGGAAAGTACTATTTACTTTCCAGGGTTTAAATCAAGATTTAGTTATTGATTTAGAAATTAGGTGTCTGTTAAATTATTCGAGTTAGGAGATAAAGTTATAATTTAGGTTAGATATTGCAGAAGTAGGAATTATAACGTTATAGTTATAATCAAACGCTTTCATATAAGAAGTGGATTCGTAACCTGAATCCGAGAATTTGCGTAAACAGATGATTGTAAAAAGTGAGTAATGAGCTTCATCTATTTCACAGTAAAGGACGTTGTTCAATTAAGGTCTGTGAGGTAATTATACCCAACTTGATTGACTTCAGAATTGACAAAGGAATAGTTGTGGTTCGATAGAAAAGGGTGGATTTGAAATATAGTTAAGTAATAAGAGATTAATGGATTTAGCGTAACGATGTTTTATACAACGTTCATTGGAAATCCGTAAATGAGTTTTGGAAACGTTTTCCAAATATAGTCAGATATGTTTTCTAAACATAGAGAATGAAATGTTTTCATGATAAGAATTTAAGGAATAGAGTTAAGCAAATTCAGAAACTGACTGGAGAGGGTAAGTTGAACGGTTTTCTAAGTGACGATCTGATGTTGGTTTCGACCTTCCGGATTGATACTTAGAGAATTGTTCTCATACTAGTTACAGTTGGGGACTGATAGTTGCGAAATAATAGTGATGTGAAAATAAGCTATGGAAATGTTTTCCAATGATTAATAACATATATTTTCTAAATATATGAAATAAGGAAATATGAACATGTGATGATTGATCGATCGAATTTCCATTTGGAAATAAGATCATTGTTTGTACACCGACATGTTTTCATTTGATAGTTGAATCACAGACTATCAATGTTTTTACCATTTTAACGTTGTTAATATGGAGAGACCGGTTGGATTATTATCCAAAGAACCACTCTGTATTGGCATAAGCGTTGCGAGCAATATATGCCAAAGATAAATTGAAGACGGAGTAAAGTGCAAGGGCTGTTGTATAAGTCTTAGATAACAGTGACTAAGATGGATATACTGAATAGTGCCTTCGGTTTGTCCAGTCCCAGGACAACGTATATGGAAGAAGGTCTGACAGAGTATATCCAATGGATCGCGTAAGTTGATCTGTTCAAACGTATTCACGTTTGGTGGCGGAGGAATTCGTTTCTCTTAGCTGTATACCCGTGTTATTTTTGGATAAGTCAATTTGTGATTTGGCGGGTATGACAATGTGGCATTCAAAGTGAATGATGATCAGATGTTCTGAAGATAGACGTAGCTTCTAGCCTCACACCAGGAAGTAACAAAAGTTGGGCTAGGCAGCATGGCTAGTTGGGTCATTCCCAAGCAGGGTGTATTGTCACCGATCTAGGGAATATCCATATTTATACTTCTTTTTGATTCTGTATCTTCGGATGAGGGTTTGATGGCCTATAACCGTGGTGGCAATATATTCGCGACACTCAAGCTAAATGAGTGAGCGGTCATGTGTGGCTGGGTTGCAAGACGTTCTTGTTGAACCCTGAGTGTATCACCTCTAGAGTACACTATTCAGAATGTGCTCCCATACCTTGTCTGTTGGAATCCATTCTCCGATAAGCGCCCTGCGGTTTATGATTTTATACTATGTATGTAGAACGTGAGATGCAAGCGTTTCTGCTAGATTGATATCTATTTGTACTTAGACATTATTATAATATCACAATGATATTACTTGTCAAAGTTGTTCAGATACTCATAAGGAAAAACCCGTTCTGTATTCACGGCGTGGTCTTATGACATACCCTATACCTGTTTTAAACTATTTTACTCATACCAGTCCTTGTTGCTTGTGCGCTTGGTACGCATGATAGGGGGTTCTCGCTTCGCGGTTTGGTGGCGAATGGGAGACTCTTACCTCTACATGTCCCGAAAATGTGGGTTGATCGAGTCGAGAGGCTGGCCGTAAAACAAGGTGTTGGGGTACCTCTGTAAGCCACGGTGGGATGATAGCCCACTGCGAAAATTTCCATCCGTTACAGTTGGTATCAGAGATTAAGTTAAGTAATTACCTTGGCTCTGTGGCGTAACTCAGTAGAGATGGGATTAGAAATATCCTAGATTGAGTTGAGTGTATATATATGAGTGCGTATATGTTATTCAATATAAAATGGTTTTATATTGTGGAGATTTATTGATTGAGTGGCTTATGAATTCTGGTCGATCAGTTGATCCACTGTATCGATAAGGGTTACTAAACACTCGAATACGATGAACCGTCATGGTATGGTTTGAAAGAGGGTAAATGAAATAATTTTTCCCAAAATATATTTGTTTATAGAAGAAATATATATCTTGAAATTAATATAGTATATTGATTGTGTTGGTTGTTATTATAATCGAATAAGATTATAAAAGGGTGAAATGGTTATAAATGACCAATCAGGATTCATATGAATGTAATATATGAAATAGTTGGAATTAAATATGAATTTAAATCAGATTTGGAATTAAAATAAGGAAATTTTAAATTCCTGGGAGATTTTGAAAATGTTTTTCAAATTGAAAATGATATAGTATTGAACTCACTTCGATAGCTGGAATATAGATTCTGATGATGAATCTAGACATCATCAGTGTTCATTTTCGAGTTCTAAGTGACGGGTTACTACCAAAGGTTTTGTTTTTGAATTGTTTTGAGAAAACAAGTTGTTTAGAAATTCAAAGGTTTTGAATTGGCATTATGATTTCAAATTGATTTGAAAGAAACCCAGGAACTTAAGTTCTGGAATTAAAATTTAACTAATGAAGTTAAATAAATTGAGATGGTAAAAATAAATTGAAATTTAACTTGAACTGAGTTAAATAAAATTGAATTGGATTAGAGATAATCTAGAATGGAACCAAATTGATAAGTCAATAGTTTGAAATTTGATATTGGAGTTTGGATGGAACTCGGCTTGGGTATAAGCGAATGATTTGGTTTGAGGATATAAACTGAGTGGAATGACCATGATATATGCAGAAGTGATAACAGATCAAAAGGATACAATGATACGACCGACAAAAAGGTACAAGTTTATATTATATATGAGTTTGGATTTTATGAGCCGAATTCGCAAGCCGCTGGGCTGTTTGATTTTCTTTTGGGTTGGAGAAGGCCTAGAGGGGCGAGGGTGGATTGTCATATTGACCAATACAAAGGAGGTTATGGCGAAATTTTTCGAAAATTTAATGGTTCAGTTGAAACTGGAGTTGAGAAGTAAACTAAAAGATATTTGAATCTAGTAGTAAAGTTGGTAGCATTTTCCTAGCTTAGCAATTTCGAGGACGAAATTATTTTAAGTGGGGAAGTCTGTAATGGCACGTTTTGTTAGCTGTCGAATAATTAATTTATTTAATTATTAATATATCGATTTGGCGATATCGATAACTTAAAGTACAACGTTCGAACTTATAATTTATAATTATAATTAAAACGAACCTGAAACGTCGCTGCAGTTCGTAAATTGGCGATTCGAACTTCAACTGAATGTACATGATTCTTTTTAAGCCGGATTTCTGTGAAACAAGAAACGTGTGGAGCTAGTGGAGTATATCTTTCTAGTGGAAGAGAAAGATCGGGATTTCATCATGTAGATTTTGAGATACGTCCAAATCAAATTTTAGAATAGTCGCTATAGAATCGTTTATCGACCATAACGGTTTATTCAATATAACTAGAGATCGGGTTTGAATTTAGACAAGGTTCTTTTGGGACATAACGATAATTTAATTTTTAGAATTTTATGGTAATTTTTAATTAATTTAATAAGTGACTTTTTATTTGAAGTATTTCACACCCCGAAATCAACATTTTGAGGTTTCACAATATGAGTTAATCTACCGGTATTTTTATGTTTTTGAAATCGTGTCACCTTGCTCGTCATAACAGTATTTTTATTTCTGTCGTTGGCTATCTAGATGAGAACAAACTACATATAGTAGGATCACCAAAATGTTTATCATTTAAAATACCCATCCCTTAACCAAATTTCTCTGATCAAAACAAACTCCACGTCTTCTATGTGTTAACCGCTCATTCTCCTTGGTCTAGAAACAAAAACGTAGTACTCCAATTATCCACAAAACAAACCCCTTAAAATACTTAACAACCTATTTCTAACTCTCCTGTAAATGAAATTGAAGCCGTCACTCCCACTTTATTTTCAGTAAACCGCAAGAAACATTCACCCCCTTCTTAAATAAAAAGAAATACAAAACAAATCCTACAAATTCCAAAGAAAAACATATGTGTGTTCCTAGAAGAATTATCTTCGTTCCTATATGAGTTTTAGTTTTTTTCGAACTCAGTTTTTGGTTGCTGCGGTTTTGAGTTGCGAGCTAGGGTTGAGACGTTTGGGGAATTTAAGTACCGATTCTTGTTGTTGAGCTTTTGTTTGAGTTCATAGTGGGGTAGGTTGCTTGCGGAGGGTTGTTGAGGAAGGTCAGTGACATTTTTGTATGCCACTTTTGCTGTAGCCGTCCAAGTTGCGTGGGAGAGTTCAAGAAAGAAGGGGGAACCGAGTTCATTGATTTTTGTATGAGTTGACGCGGTTTTCAAAGAAAGTGAAGCTGGTGGTTTTAGTTTGGATTTCCGTGATGAATCTGGGAAGGGACGGAAGCTTAAAGGATCGACAAATGGACTGGTAAATTTCATGGAGCAGAGTATTCCGTTTGAAGAAGTAAGGTGGCGGTGGAAGATGAGAATCACGACAGTATCAAGGATTAAGGAGGAGCGACATTTTCTGTTTTGGGGAAGAAAGTTAGTGGATGATGTTGGGTTGAAACAGTATTGGTAAGGCCCAGGATAAAATCTTTTTAAGCTTAGTTTAATTAATGGTAAAGTTAGGTTTTTATCATTTTCATGGAAAGATGGAGCTTCAGGGTGGACGCGCTGTTCAAATGAGAGATGAAGGAAGAAGCGGGTCTGGGTTTGGTAAGGGTGCGGGTCCGATTCCTTTTATGGGCCGAAGTTGTGTGGTGAGCCCAATTAGCTAATGAAATGGTTTTAAATAAAATAAATTCTTGTTTAAAATTGTAAATGTTATAACTTTATCATACGTGATCAGAAATTCATGAATTAAGATCCGTTGGGATCGTATGGAAGAAGGCTACCCAATGGAACCGACTGGGAGTGAATCCGAGCTCGTTACAATTTATGGCGAAATAAATTGTCCGACTGAATCAAATAACGCAAACCGTTATTAAACGGTTAACGCGCCAAAGTGAGTAAAACTCACCAACTCTGAATAGTTCTATTTTTACAGTGTATTCTTAGGACTGTTAATTATTGTCTGTTTGACTGTGTGTTGACTGTTGATTGAACTGCTAGTCAGTTAGTAGAGATTTTATATATATGTATATATATATATATATATATATATATAAACCGTCAAATAGTTATATGTTGATTCTGTTTTAACAGAATATTATACTGGTGTTGTCTAACATCTGTGGTGCAGGGAAACAGGTTGGAGGAATCCCACAGGATTCCTCAACAGTATTTTACTGTGATTTTTATAGTGTGTTATATAATGTGAAGTATATAATCTGTATGACTATGTGTGATGGGACGATATTTATCGTTGTTATATGGTGTGTTGAAGACATGAGAAATACCAGACTGTAGGAGAGGGGTTTTCAAAGTATATTTTGAAAATAGTTTATTTATATAAAATCAAGGGATTTTATATATATATAAGAAAAAGGATTTTTGAATATTAAGGAATATAGTTGGTAAAACAAATATAAAAGAGTTTTATTTGTAAATCAATATGAGGGAATATATATGTTAATCGAATATAAGAGGATATATTTGTTAGTCAAAATATAAGGGAATTATATTCGTTAGAACAAATATAAAGGATATTTATTTAGAGATTAAATAAATAGAATATTATAAAGGGTATTTATTTAGAGATTAAATGAATAGAATTAAACTAAAGAAGATATTTATTTGTTAAATAAATAGAAGTTAACCAAGTGAATTGGTCGAGTTAACCAAGTGAATTGGTTGAGCTAAACGAAGTGAATTAGTTAAGTTAACTAAGTGGTTAATCAAAGTGAATTAGTTAAGTTAAACTAAGTGGTTAACCAAAGTAAATTAGTTAAGTTAAACTAAGCGGTGAATCAAAGTGAATTTGTTAAGTTAAACTAAACGATTAATCGATGTGAATTAGTTAAGTTAAACTAAAGGATTAATCGATGTGAATTAGTAAGTTAAACTAAAGGATTAATCGATGTGAATTAGTTAAGTTAACTAAGTGGTTAATCGAAGTAAATTAGTTGAGTTAAACTAAGTAAACCGGTTAGAGTTAAGCAACGCGAATTAGCTAGGTTAAACTGAGTGGATTTGTTCAGTTAATCAAGACGAGTTAACCAGTTAGGTTAAACCAGGTAGAGTTAACCAGTTGAGTTAACCAGTTAGAGTTAACCAGTTAGGTTAAACCAGTTGAGTTGACCAGTTAGAGTTAACCAGTTAGAATTAATCGGTTAGAGTTAACCAGTTGAGTTAACCAGTTGAGTTAACCAGTTAAAGTTGACCAGTTAGAGTGTTAGAGTTATCCAAGTAGAGTTAATCGAGTAGAGTTGTCGAATAGCACTTATCCGAAGTAGAGTTATCGAATATAGTTTATTCAAGTGGAGAAATCAAATGTTATTCATTTGAGAAGAGTTATCGAATATAGTTTATTCGAGTGGAGAAATCAAATGTGATTCATTTGAGAAGAGTTATCGAATATTAGTTATTCGAAGAGTAGTTATCGAATATTGGTTATTCGAAGTTAGTTAATCCAAAGGAGTTATTCGAAGTTAGTTAATCCAAAGGAGTTAGTCGAAGAGTTAATCCGAAGGAGTTAATCAAAGAGTTAATCCAAAGGAGTTATTCGAAGTTAGTTAATCCGAAGGAGTTAATCGAAGAGTTAATCCGAAGGAGTTAATCGAAGAGTTAATCCGAAGGAGTTATTCAAAGTTAGTTAATCCAAAGGAGTTATTCGAAGTTAGTTAATCCAAAGGAGTTATTCGAAGTTAGCTAATCCAAAGGAGTTATTCGAAGTTAGTTAATCCAAAGGAGTTAGTCGAAGAGTTAATCGAATATAGTTATTCGAAAGAAGGTGTTAATCGAATATAGTTATTCGAGTAAAGTTAAAAGAGTTAATCGAATTTAGTTATTCGAAGTGAGTTATTCGAATTTGATATTTGAATAGAGTTAAACACATTAGAATGATTCGAATTACTTATTCAAACAGAGTTAAACATGTAAGAGTTAATTGAATATTAGTTATTCAATTAGAGTTAAATCGAATTTAGTTATTCGAAAGGAGTTAATCAATTTGAGTTAAGTTAATCGATTTGAATTAAGTTGAATCGAAATGGAGTAAATCGATTAGAATTAAGTTAATCGAGTTAGAGTAAATCGAATATTGGTTATTCGAAGGTAAGTTATTCGAATTAGTTATTCGAAGGAGTTAATCAAATGAGTTGATCCAAAGGGGTTAGTCGAATATTAGTTATTCGAATAGAGTTAAAGGAGTTATCGATTTTAGTTTGATCGAAAGGAGTTATCAATTAGTAAATCGAAAGGAGATTTTCGAATATAGCATATTCGAAAGAAAGAGATCGAATATTGTTTATTCGAAAGAGAGAGATTTCGAATATGAGTTATTCGAAGAGAGATAATCGAATATAGGTTATTCGAAGAAGAGTTAATCAAATAGAGATTACTCGAAAGAGAGTTATACGTCGAATTCGATTATAGCGAATTCGGGAAAGTACTATTTACTTTCCAGGGTTTAAATCAAGATTTAGTTATTGATTTAGAAATTAGGTGTCTGTTAAATTATTCGAGTTAGGAGATAAAGTTATAATTTAGGTTAGATATTGCAGAAGTAGGAATTATAACGTTATAGTTATAATCAAACGCTTTCATATAAGAAGTGGATTCGTAACCTGAATCCGAGAATTTGCGTAAACAGATGATTGTAAAAAGTGAGTAATGAGCTTCATCTATTTCACAGTAAAGGACGTTGTTCAATTAAGGTCTGCGAGGTAATTATACCCAACTTGATTGACTTCAGAATTGACAAAGGAATAGTTGTGGTTCGATAGAAAAGGGTGGATTTGAAATATAGTTAAGTAATAAGCGATTAATGGATTTAGCGTAACGATGTTTTATACAACGTTCATTGGAAATCCGTAAATGAGTTTTGGAAACGTTTTCCAAATATAGTCAGATATGTTTTCTAAACATAGAGAATGAAATGTTTTCATGATAAGAATTTAAGGAATAGAGTTAAGCAAATTCAGAAACTGACTGGAGAGGGTAAGTTGAACGGTTTTCTAAGTGACGATCTGATGTTGGTTTCGACCTTCCGGATTGATACTTAGAGAATTTTTCTCATACTAGTTACAGTTGGGGACTGATAGTTGCGAAATAATAGTGATGTGAAAATAAGCTATGGAAATGTTTTCCAATGATTAATAACATATATTTTCTAAATATATGAAATAAGGAAATATGAACATGTGATGATTGATCGATCGAATTTCCATTTGGAAATAAGATCGTTGTTTGTACACCGACATGTTTTCATTTGATAGTTGAATCACAGACTATCAAAGTTTTTACCATTTTAACGTTGTTAATATGGAGAGACCGGTTGGATTATTATCCAAAGAACCACTCTGTATTGGCATAAGCGTTGCGAGCAATATATGCCAAAGATAAATTGAAGACGGAGTAAAGTGCAAGGGCTGTTGTATAAGTCTTAGATAACAGTGACTAAGATGGATATACTGAATAGTGCCTTCGGTTTGTCCAGTCCCAGGACAACGTATATGGAAGAAGGTCTGACAGAGTATATCCAATGGATCGCGTAAGTTGATCTGTTCAAACGTATTCACGTTTGGTGGCGGAGGAATTCGTTTCTCTTAGTTGTATACCCGTGTTATTTTTGGATAAGTCAATTTGTGATTTGGCGGGTATGACAATGTGGCATTCAAAGTGAATGATGATCAGATGTTCTGAAGATAGACGTAGCTTCTAGCCTCACACCAGGAAGTAACAAAAGTTGGGCTAGGCAGCATGGCTAGTTGGGTCATGCCCAAGCAGGGTGTATTGTCACCGATCTAGGGAATATCCATTTTTATACTTCTTTTTGATTCTGTATCTTCGGATGATGGTTTGATGGCCTATAACTGTGGTGGCAATATATTCGCGACACTCAAGCTAAATGAGTGAGCGGTCATGTGTGGCCGGGTTGCAAGACGTTCTTGTTGAACCCTGAGTGTATCACCTCTAGAGTACACTATTCAGAAGGTGCTCCCATACCTTGTCTGTTGGAATCCATTCTCCGATAAGTGCCCTGCGGTTTATGATTTTATACTATGTATGTAGAACGTGAGATGCAAGCGTTTCTGCTAGATTGATATCTATTTGTACTTAGACATTATTATAATATCACAATGATATTGCTTGTCAAAGTTGTTCAGATACTCATAAGGAAAAACCCGTTCCGTATTCACGGTGTAGTCTTATGACATACCCTATACCTGTTTTAAACTATTTTACTCATACCAGTCCCATGACTGACCCGGAGTTTACTTTGTTGTTTTCCCTAAACTCTTGGGTGCCTAAATTTGTACGGGCAGTCAAGTAGTCGGGATTTACAGATATACTTGGAGAGCTTGGAGCAGGAGGCTGCAAGATTTTATAGCTATAGTTATTTCCGCTGTGTTGTAAGTGTTGTACTCTGATAAGTGCTATTGTATATATATAACTGTTTACTTCAATGCTATGTTATATATTATATGTTATTCGTTCCGCTGTGAGATTCGTGTTACTCTGATGATTCTGATGTTCTTCTTCTTCTTCTATTCTATTAGTTCTATCTTTTCTTTCTCACCCTCTACTTTCTTTCACTAACGTCTCGGAATTTCCGACTCTCGAGGAGTCGGGAAATTTCCATCCGTTACAATTTTCATCTTTAGGGTAAAACCCGTTATCGTATTTCTGTTGGGATCGTTCCGTTATTTTGTTGGGTAGTTAGGGTAACACCTAAACCTATCGTAGATCCCATAGTTTGGAATTTTCTATCTGAGGGGAGGACATAGTCCCAAGATTCTTGGCCCTTAGTAGTAGCTATGCAGGGTGTCTGTTCTCCTGTTTTAGTTGGAAGACTGGAGGCTTATATAAATTTAATCTAAGATCAGATAATTAAATAAGCTAAGAAAAGAGAAAAGGTACAATTGAAAAGGAAATAGAAAATTTAGTAAAGCAACAAAAATGGAAAACTATGAGAAAGGATGGATAAGAATTAGATTTTCCACTTTTTTGTAACATAAGAAATCGAATGTAGAAAATTAGATTTTTCTGAAATTCGAAAAATAAAGTTGGTTGGTAGGATTATGGATGCAACAATCTGGATGAACAATGCTCATACTCAGTAAGAGTATGGGAAAATTTGGATGAAAAAGCATTTGGATTTTCAAAATATTGCACTCATGTAGAACTACCAATAAACTTAAGATGTGAGCATCATATTTTAAAAGCATTTTTGAAAAGCTTGCATACATATAGGAGGTACCGATTAGGCATGCATGCATTATTATGTTGTACTTCACTTTGCACAAGTGCACAATCTTTGCAAAAATTGGATGCACACATGATGGATGTATTTTATGTGAGGGGTAAGTTTATTTTACCCTTATCAAATTTCGGGGACAAAATTTCCTAAGGGTGGGAGAATGTAACACCCCGTATTTTTACTGTAAGATAATAAAATAAGAATAACTTAATTAAATATTCATAATTTAGTAAAACAGACTACGCAATTACGTCCGTCTCGAAATTCTGGTCAAAATCGACACTTGGTTTGCGTAAATCAGACACTGTATGAAGAACTTATTAAGGTTCGAAGTTTGTATACACACAGGAAGAATATATATATTTGTTTCAGAATTCAAAATTGGGTCCAAAAATTCGAAAATTGGTTCAAAATTCGAATTTTCAGAAGGCAGCAGATTTCCCACCATGGGGTGTTGACCCACTCAAAGGGGCGTCGACCCCGGTGTCGACCCCCTCAAAGGGGTGTCTACTCACCTATGGCGGCTTTTGGCAGATTAGGGTTTTGTGATATTTTGACGATTCAGATGGTTTTTGGGCAAATCTGAGTGTCCTGGTTGCTCCATGCACCTATAAATAAGACCCTAGACCTAACCCTAAGCCTCATAATTCGATGGTTATGCCGGAACACTGCCATTACTCTCTCTCTCCCTTCTCGAATCTATTTTGAAAATTAAAATGTTAGCCTAAGAGAATAATGAATTCAAATCTGGAAGAGGAAATCAATGTTAATAAAAGTATTATTAAATCATAGAAGCAAGGTAAACTTCTAAGAACCAATCTATTTAAATTCTTTCTCTTTCCCTTCTCTTTTCTTGAAAGGATAAATCCATGGAAGTTAGGTTGTGAATCAAATTAAAACGAAAACGGGAAACCATGAATGATAGAACGGATCAGACCAAGATTTGGGAAAGCATGAAAGGTGAGAAGGTTTAAAATATACTTTTTGAATAATAGTACCTCTATCGTTTGGCATTCCCCATAATGAACATATTGGAAGGTTTAATTTGGAGAAATGCATTACTACGCTAAAAATGGATAATATGTTCAATTGGTTAATACGTTGAGATGAACATTTACTTGAATGTTTAAGAAAAATGAATACCGTTGTATAGATCCATTTTATAAACCTATGAATTGGGTAAATGATACACTATTGGAGTACTACATGTTATTTGAATTAGAGTTAATTGCATGTAGAAAGACACGCGACATATATTGGGATTTGGGGTATAATTTGAAATGGGATTTTGGAACATAACATATATTATGTTTTGAGACTTTAATTTGGAGGCGCAATCTGATATGGTTGAAAATTCACACATAAGATTAGCTGAAATGTTGGAAATGTTTATATGTTATAGACTTGTTAAAAATATTGGCAGTAACTACCACTGTTCATATCACATATTGATTGGTTCCATTTATATACCAGAGCCCTTACCTGTGTGAATTAGAATGATTGTATGATTATATACATAGAATTGAATAAATGAAGATGAATATGCTTAGGATTACAATTAGAAATTGTAACTGCACTTATGGCACGAGGTTAGGTTGCATTAGTGGCGGAAGTCTGCCCGGACCAGACTGGCATATCCAGCAGCCATTAATGTTGAACCTAATGTGAGAGGACTAAGTGAAAAATTAAAAACAAGTAATGGTGCTAAGACACGAGTTTAAGTCAACTTGTGGTAGAAGTCTGTCTGGACCCGCTGGGCAAATCCAGCGTCCACAAGTGTAGGCTTAGTGCGAGAGGTTTGGTGCTTATATATATAAATATATGTAACGGCCTGCCCCGCACCAACCGACATTTCCAAAGAAACGCGCTATGCGGATGTCCAACCAGCATGGAACGGTCGCCAAAGAAAGAAAAAGAAAGGAATTTGAACTAATAAGGAACCTATAGAATGTCTCACAGCGCAAGGAACAAAATATAATAATAACATAACTTTGACATAAAATAGGAGAGACAGTGCATAAGCTGAAAACTAAACCATCATAGCAGCGGAAATCCAAAGATATAGCTTATGATCCAACGACATTATTACAACTTAAAAATACTGTCTCTAAAGCAAAAGAAAGAAAAGGTACGCTACTAATGCCTAAAGCAGCCACCATCAACAGCACAGGGAGAATATCTATATATATCATACGTGAATTAGGTAGTAGATTTTAGTCATCGTCTCGAGTTTTGACAGTAGATCCTTTCTTGACAATTAGAACCTTATGGCCCAAATTAGTGTATTATTAAGAGAAGTCCAGAACTCTCCTTCTGGTGAGTAATTAGAGGTCCCATATTGACTAAGATTCAGGCATTTGTTAGCAAACCAAAAGCTCATTTCTGGTTAGTAATAGATGTTCCATGTCAACCTAGATTAAGGTATTTCGTAGTTGACCAACAATTGATTTCTGATAATAAAGAAGTTTCGAACCAACCCAAATTCGGGTATTTGATACAAGACCAGATATCAATATACGGTAACAAAAAAAGTCTCAAACCAACCCAGATTAAGGTATTTGATAAAAGACCAGAAACCCACTGCTAGTTTTTAATAGAAGTCCCCAACCATGACCCGGATTGAAATATTTGATAGAAGGACAGAATTCCTCTCCTGGAAATTAATGGAAGCCCCAAACCAAACTAAATTCGGGTATCTAAAAGAAGACCAGATATCAACATCCGGTGTTAATAGAAGGGTTGCCCCCTTTTGGATTTATTTCTTAAAGGAAAGGATGCACTTTCTTTGTTAGCCACTCTCTGGGATTATGATTGTCAAAGCAGGGGATATATGGGATTTGTTGGCCACTCTCTAGACATGTGCGTCCAGTGCGCTTGGCTAGCTTATTCTCAAGCAGGTTCCAAAGACAAACCCGGCCTCCCTCCAGGAGGCGCCTTACCCTGGCCATCGTAGTTGGTGATAAGGGATTAGATGCTTGAACCGGGCTATCGCAGAGGCGGTTTTAAGGCTTACTCTTTTGATGTTCTACCTTGGCCATCGTAGATAGAGGTATACACTCCACCGCCCTCTCCAAGAGGTACCTTACCCTTGCCATCCTAGGAGGTGATAAGGGTTTTTCGTTCCCTTCTATGGGATAAGAGGAAAAAAAGTAGAGGTAGGACGTCCTTAGTTCAAAGCAGAGGCAAGGAGTACTCTTCTGCAAAAAAAGGTAGGGCATGCTAATTAGATGCTCCGTCCCGACCATTTCTAGCATGGATCGGAGGCTTACGCTTTTGATACTTTATGTAACGACCACTTTTTCTGTATAGTTTAAGCCAACATCTAACAACCTATGTCAACTCAAATTGCATAGAAAAAGAAGATAGTTAGGAGGAGGAAGTTAAAGGGTGAGAGAAGAAAGAAAGAAATATTATAATAGAAGAATAAGAAGATCAGAGTCTCACAACAGAATGGGTAAAATATAATAATCAACAATACTTTACAAAAAGAACTATATATATATATATGATTACAACATCAGAGTATACATTCATACCCATCAATACACACATCAGAACAAACTAGTACTAGTAAATACGTGGGATACATCTCGACTTTAGCTTCTCTTCTAAAATACCGAGCGAAAACTAACCTGGAAATAAACTCAGTCCGACCCAAGCACATTTGAAGCAAAGAAAAAATCACCCAGATAAGTCTGGAATACTTACACTAATAAATTCATATGACAAACAACTTTCTTAACTTTAAAAACCCTTTTGAAAGAAAAGGATAATAGTAAGACCTGCCTACACATAAACATGGGAGGCTTTTACCTTATTATAACCCAAAATATTTTGATATACCAAAATTCGGTGATATTATAATAATGTCTATCAAATCACAAATAGATAACCATATAGCAGAACGCTTGCATCTAAGGCCCTACATATTCATTTTAAAATCAAAAACCGCAGGGAGCTTATTGGAGATTTGTAATGACCCAAAATTCCAGTCCAATTTGAGCTGACCAAAAACACAAGTCCAACCCCAAATTAAACTGAAAATCAGGAAATTAATAGAAAGAAAACAGGGGGTGAGAATAGATAAGATAGAAACTTAGAATAGAAGAAGAAGAAGAAGAAGACAACATCAGAGTAACACGAATCTCACAGCGGAATGAATAACATATAATATTTGTAACATAACTTTGAAATATACATATGTATTTGAATATACATCATTATCAAAGTACAACACTTACAACACAGCGGAAATAACTATAGCTATATGATCCTGAAGCCTCCTGCTCCAGCTCTTCAGGTATCTGTAAATCCCGACTACTTGACTGCCCGTACAAAATTGGGCACCCAAGAGTTTAGGGAAAACAAAAAAAAATAAACTCTGGGTCAGTCATGGGACCGGTGTGAGTAAAACAGTTTAAAATAGTTCAAGCAGGTAAATGATATCTCATAAGACCACGCCGTATAACAGAACGGGTTTTTCCCTTATGAGAATCCAAATTATCATTATATCAAAAACCTTTTGATATTATAATAATGTCTATCAACCACAATATAATAATCATCTAGCAGAAACACTTTCATCTCACGTTCTACATATATAGTATACAATCAAAACCGCAAGCACGTATTGGGTAATGGGTTTCCAACTATGACAAGGTATGGAGCCACCTTTTGTTAGTGTACCTCTAGAAAGGAATACACTGGGTTCAACAAGAACATCTTGCAACCCGGCCACAAATGACCGACCACTCATTTCGCTTGAGTGTATCGAATGTATATCACCAACGGTTGGGATCAGCAACCGTTTCCCGAATGGGACAGTATCGACTATAGATTTTTAGAAGTAAATGAAACTCTAGATCAGGTGATTATACACCCTACTTCGGTGCGACCGACTTAGCCATGCTGCCTGCCCGATTTCTGTCATTTACCAGATGTGAGGCTAGAAGTTACGCTTTATCATCACACCAGATTCACTTTGAATGTCACATCGTCAAATCCATCAAATCACCGATTGACGTCCTCAACCATACATTATGTGTTAGCTAAAAGAAGTTTCCTTCTCCGCTTCCACTCTTGGTACGGTTGGAGAAATCAATATACGTGATCGTCTGGAAATACTCGTCCATACAAGTCATCCAAGAATAGGATGAACCGAAGGCACTATTCGATACATCCATCTTAGGCATTGTTATCTAAGACTTATACAATAGCCCTCTTACTTTACTCCGTCTTCAATTATCTTTAGCATATATGATTTGCAACGCTTATGCCAATACAGAGTGGTTCTTTGGATAATAATCCAACCGGTCTCTCTATATTAACAACGTTAAAATGGTCAAAAACTTCGATAGTCTGTGATTTAACTATCGAAGGAAAATACGTGTGCAAATAATGATATCATTTCCAGAAATTATATCGATCAACCATCATTTAACATTTATCTCCTTAGTTCATTTTTCATCTCCTGTTTCCCTATATTCAATAGTTCTTATTTTCTAAATTTAGAAAATATATGTTATTACCATTGGAAAACAATTCCATTTCTTGTTTTCTATATTAGAAAACATTTCTGGTTCTTATTTGGAAAACATTTCCAAAACTCCTTCATTGGACTTAGACAGATGTTTAAACAAATCATCGCGATGCCAACTCAAACCATTACGCTTATTAACTAAATTCCTTTAACCTACCTTCACCATCGAACCTTAACCATTCCTTAGTTAAAAATGAAGTCAATCAAGTTGGGGTAATACTACCTCTCAGACCTTAACTGAACAACGTTTCTAACCTTGAAATAGACAAAGTACACCTTTATATTTCTTTAACTAACTTCCTTACTTAACCTTTCTTTCGAGTAACTATTTTCGATTAACTCTTTTCAATTAACTCTATTCGATTAACTCCTTTGGATTAACTCTATTCACTTAACTCCTTTGGATTAACTCTATTCACTTAACTCCTGTCGAATAAACTATATTCGATAACTCCTCTAACTCTATTCACTTAACTCATGTCGAATAAACTATATTCAATAACTCCTCTAACTCTGTTCACTTAACTCCTGTCGAATAAACTATATTCGATAACTCCTCTAACTCTATTCGAATAAACTATATTCGATTAACTCCTCTAATTCCATTCGAATAAACTATATTTGATTTATTCCCTTAACTCCATTTAACTCTATTCGAATAACTAATATTCGATAACCCTATTTAACTCTTATTCGAATAACTAATATTCGATAACTCTATTTAACTCTTATTCGAATAACTAATATTCGATAACTCCTTTTACTTTATTCGAATCACTAATACTCGATTAACACAATTGAATAACTCTAGTTCGATTAACTCTATCGATTTACTCTAACTGATTAACTCTAACTGGTTTAACTCTAACTGGTTAACTCTAACTGGTTTAACTCTAATTGGTTGACTATATTCAGCTAACTCGACTCGACTAACCCCTTTCGAATAACATATTCGATTTACTAACTTTCGAATACCATATTCGATTTAACTCCTTCGAATACCATATTCGATTTAACTTCTTTCGAATACCATATTCGATTTAACTCCTTTCGAATACTATATTCGATTTAACTCCTTTCGAATACCATGTTCGATTTAACTCCTTTATTCACTTTATAAAAATTTCCTTTTTAACAACATTTATTCATTTTTAAAGATTTACCTTTAGTAATGGTTCTCCACTTAAAAAATGATTTCCTTCTTATACAGTTTCCTTTTTATAACATTTTCCCTTTTATAACGTCCTATTCCGTTATAAATAAATTTCCCTTTTTAACTATATTTATTTTCTAATAATTCCTATCAATTCTATTTGTAAATGATTTACAAATATTTCCTTTTCTATTATTCTGTTTGCAAATGGTTTGCAAATATTTCCTTTTCAAATCTATTCTTTGATTTTATAATTTCCCTTTTCCAAATATCTCCTATTTATAAATATTCCAATTTATAAATATTTCTTATTTATAAATATTCCATGTAAAACCCCGTGAATTCTATAACAGTGAAATTCACAAATTAAAGAATAATTAATTTCAAATCAAAGAACTAAGGGAAACGGGATACGCCATTGCGTTCGTCTCGGAAAAATACGCGAAATAGAGTCCGAGTTTTCGAAACACGGAGTCCGTATGAAGAAGATATGGCCTCCTGAAGTTTCTGAATTAAGTTTAAAATTCGAACAGCTCAGAAAAACAATTCAAAATTAAAAATCGGGCCCAATTGGCCAGGGCGGGAAAACTCCCGCCTAAGCCACCCAGGTCGACTGGGCTGTCGACCTGGGCTAGCCATGTCGACAGGGCTGTCGACAGGCCTGTCGACAGGGCTGTCGACCTGGTCCAGAGCCAGGTCGAACCCAGCACACCCTGGCTGGCCAGGTCTGTGTTTGGCCGATTTTCAGAAGCTTGCTTTGTCATTAGGGCTAGGTGGCAGGCTCTAATTGGTCTCTCTTTCGAATGAATGGCTACGATCAATCCAAGCAACATCGATGGTCCTAATCAGTTCATAAACTCTATAAAAATGACCCTAGACTCAACCTAATCTATTCATTCAAAAATAAGAACAAAGCCATCATGCTGCTGAGGAACGACTAGGAGTAGCCACCAAATTGGAGAGAACATTAGGAGGCAAATTCTAAAGCATAAAGCAACTTAAACAAATCAAATCAACACCTACGTCAAAAGGAGTCGCATCTCCAATTGGAGAATTCGTCACACAATTGTAGGTAGAGTATTATTTTGGTATGAACAAATAACTGTGTTGGTTTGTATACTTGATTTGTGGTGATAAAGTAATTCATATTTGTGCGTTACTATGATTCTTATCGATTTGGAATATTGTGTATGTTTGGATATTCTCAAATTATGTTATTCATTATAAAAACTACATGTTTGCGGTAGTTTTATGCAAGTATACGTTTGGAATATTTGCAAATTATGTAATTCATGTTGAAGCTACATGTATGTAGTTGTTTAATTGAAATTCATGCAAGTTTGGGGTTTTGCTATTATGCCATCATAATGTGTATTTTATTTTTGTACAAAAATCATTTCGTGAGTAATTGGAGCAAATTTGGGTTATTATAATCCATATGAAATTATGTTGAAAATTTGGCATCATGATCTATGTATTAAGCCATACTTTCGTACTAGAAAACCTCTTTGTGAACTTATGAATATGACTAGGCTATGATTGATATTTTGCATAATTGAAAACCATGTTAGGTCTATATTGTTAACAAGAATTATATGATGACATATGTGGTACATAGCTAGGCTAGATTCAAAATCCCATTTGCAAGTTCGCATGACTAAAGTAAAAATCATGATTTCATGTTTAGAAATATTTATGCCATAGGTATATGTGTGCCATGGTTATGTGAATAGATTTAAAGTCATGATTTAAGTTGGAATAATTCAAGTTGAACTAGACTTTTGTATTAGTAACAAAAGTAGACACCTTTGTAAACTTGTAGTAATCTTATGAACATGATTTGCTTATGTTTGACATTATGCCTAAATAAAAATATAGGTTTATGTTGTAGTTAAGACTATGTGTCAAGAATGATATCCAATTTAGATTCTTAACTTAACTACAGGTTTACATGCTTTGATTCATGTCACTTATGCTTTATGACCAAAGTATACGTCATTGCTATGCAAGTACACCAGTTTCTGATTTGTAGTTCCAACGTTATGTTGCAAGTTCATGCGTTCACATTCCCCTTTAGTGTATGAACGTTTTAAGCCTCCCCTTTTTCTCATGGCTAAGTTGGGCTTAAAAGCCTAAGCCCAACATATATAATAAACGAGCGTATTAAACGGGGGTAAATGACGTTGGGCCAAATTAATTAATAAATGAAAATATAAAGTAAAAGGGGCCCAAATTCAAGTATGGGTTGGGCCCATGATTGGTGTAAATCTTTACACCATTAGCTTAATAATGGGCCGCAAATATTTACATATAAGAAAATAAAGAAGAAAGACAAAATATGTAAATGTAGAACATACGATGTGTTTAACCCGAGGTTGGATTGAGTTGTGATGTAAACCTGCCCGGAACCGCCCGGCTGTCCAGTAGTCACAACAATACCTATCCAATGTGGGAGGTTAAACATGGAGCCCAATAAGGACCCGAGGTTAGACTGAGTTGTGGCGTAAGACTGCCCGGAACCAACCGGCAACAGGCAGCCACAACAATACCTGTCTAATGTGAGAGGTCAAGGCTTTAATAAGACAATTAAGGCTGAGTCAGGATTGTTAGGATTAAGTGAACTAAAGACTTAATCAAAATGGAACATGCTAAGCTAAACGGACTAGTGGGGGTTAGGTTATAAAACACTTAACCAACTTAGCATGTTGGCTAGAGATAGAAAACCTAGTAACGGGGGACCCTTTTCAGCAGTAACCCTATAAGGTGTATCATGATACCCTGAAACTAGGCAGGGTGGGGCACGATTACTGGGCTGATTGTAAGAGGTCAAATCGACGGCGGTGGTGTAGTAGTGTAGGTTCTAACGGGGTGCGGGCGTGCACACACTCCGGCGCAGAAAAATAAGGCACTGGGCACCAGTAGAATACCTGTGCATTCTAGGGTTGTGTCGGGCCGCCTCCATGGGACTTGATACACCCCATGGTGGGACCAGCATAGGTAACTACAACATCGGGGGCCGTAAGACACATGTAACTATACGAGTAGGAGCCGATCATCATGAAACAGATCACTTCACCCAGATTATGGGGTGCCAGTTGGGAACTAGTTTATATGGGTTCAGAGATTGATATGGGGTACGATAGTATATTCGTCCCTAGACAACTTAACTAAGTTTATAGTACTTTCCCACTTCTTGTTTATACTTATCATACCCAGTTCTTTATTCATAGACAGAATAGTCCTAGACTTACTCAGGCTTTATGTCTGACTCTACTTTTCTTTCGTCTTCTTTTCTTCCGTTCCCCCCCCCCCCCCCCAGGTCCATAGGGAGGGAACACAGCAGCTTGAGCAGCCTTCATATCCAGCTTGAAGAGGAAAAATGTATTGCTAGGACCTTTTCGTTTGAACTATGGCTTTGGACAACAACTATGGGGCTTTTGCAGTTTATTTATGTTTTCTTTATGCTTCTTTAAATAATGTAATCAAGACAGATTATGAAAGTGTTATTTTATGTTTTTGGAAAGGATGTAAGACAATTATGGTGATGTTGTTGTAACACGTATTTGCTTTTATGAAATAAAAGTTGTTGTTTTTCTGCTATTTACAAATATGTGTTCTTATATCTGTCTTGTATGTCTGTGACTTATACTTATAAACCTCCACCAAAATTAGGGCATTCCCTTTGAGAGTGACCCTAACGGGGGTGGGGTGTTTCACTTGGTATCAGAGCCTAGGTTTACCAGATAAGATAAAAAGTTTTGAAAATTTATTTTCAAAAAGGAAATTTAAAGAAGCATTTTTAGAAGAAAAATATTATTTTATTTTAAAAAGGCAAAGTCCACTCCCCAAAGCCATAGGTACTATCTCTTATCCTTCGTTTTGAATCTATCCTTTTTGTTTCAGCATGTCGGAAGAACTTAACTTGCCAGAGGGGGTACCAATACCTGGTTGGTTTAGACGGTTCTTAGAGGCAAGGGCCACTCAGCCAGGTCCTACCGTTCCTCCTCCCCCAGCTGCAGGAAATCAGCCAGCTGCAGCAGCACCTCTTCCTCCACCTCCTCCACGGGGAAACACGTTTGCTAAGATATGTAAAGATTTTAAAGCTATGGGAGGAAAGGATTTCCATGGAACTGAGTCCTTCGTGGCAGCTAGGAATTGGCTGAAAGAAACTGAGGACCTATTCATCATCTTTGAGGTAGAAGATAGACAGAAAGTGCAATTGGCAGTGTGGCTATTGAAGGGCGAGGCTTCCTACTGGTGGGAAGTCACTAATGCAGAAAGACCGGTGGAGACATGGGAGGACTTTAGGGCAAGGTTTGAGACTAAATTTCTCTCAGATGCGGAAAGGAGCTTGCAGTTGGAAAAATTCTTATTTCTTAAGCAAGGGGACAAGATAGTCAGAGAGTATGTTAATCAGTTCGATGAGCTGGCTAGGTTTGGGCTGGACCTAGTCAACACCCCGCACAAGAAAGCTCTCCGTTTCGTCAAAGGGTTGAATGAGCCATTACACAGTTTGGCCATGACCCATATACCCATGGGAGCCACGTATGAAAGACTGGTGCAAATGGCATTGCTGAACGAAGAGGATAAGGGCAAGAAGGAGACAAAGGCAGAAAGCTCTCAAGGGAAGAAAGAGGGTTTGCAGCCTAAGAAGACGGACTTTAAGAAGGGCGGGAAAGGCAACAAAGAGAAGAGGAAGTGCAATTTCTGTGGCAAAGTGGGGCACTTAGTAAAGGACTGCCGGAAAAAGAAGGCCAAGGAGAATGGTGGGTGCTTTTCTTGCGGTGAGACAGGCCACAGGGCTAAGGACTGCCCAAAGAAACGTGGACAGGGGCAGAGGGCTGGATCCACCCCAGGGGCACAGGTTCATGTGCTGGAAGCGCCACCTCTGCAACAGCGAGGTATAAATACTTCTGTAGAAAGTGTAGTTTATCTTTATGATCACCCCATTCGCACTTTATTTGATTCTGGCGCATCACACTCCTTTATCTCGTCTGCTTTAGTAGAATCTCTGCACCTAAAAACTAGTATGGTAGAGGATCCCTTAATTGTTTCAAACCCAATTGGGGGCCCAGCTCATTTATCTATGATCTGTTTGGGATTGAAAATTTCTATTCTAAGCGTAGAATTTCAATGTAGTGCCTTTGTTTTGGGCTTCTCGGGTTATGGTTTGATTTTGGGTATGGATTGGCTCTCCAGTAATGGGGCCATCCTTGATTGTGAGAAAAGGGTTGTTAGGCTCCTAACCCAGCTCGGTAATACTTTGGAAATTTCTTGTAATCCCTCGTATGCAGTTATGCTTAGTTATCTTGAATCGCTAGATGCCTCTGTTGAAAATTTGCAATCGGTTAGAGTGGTCCGGGAATATCCGGATGTTTTCGATGAGGTGAAGGGCTTGCCTCCGAAGCGGGAAATAGACTTCCGCATATATCTTGTAGATAATGCAAAGCCCGTTGCGTTGCCCGTTAGACACATGGCTCCACGGGAAAGGAAAGAGCTCAGTAAACAGATTAAAGAGCTCCTAGAAAAGGGGTTCATTAGGAGGAGCATTTCAGAATGGGGCGCTCCGGTGGTGTTCGCTACAAAGGCGGATGGTTCACTCCGTCTATATGTTGACTATAGGGAGCTCAACAAGCTAACGAAAAAGAATAGGCACCCTCTCCCTAGAATTGACGATTTATTTGACCAGCTTGTAGGAGCGTCTGTTTTCTCCCAACTCGATTTAGCGACCGGTTTTCATCAGCTAAGAGTGGCTGAAGATAGTATCGATAAAACGGCATTCAGAACCCCAGACGGCTTCTTTGAATGGCTTGTCATGCCTTTCGGCTTGACAAATGCACCTGCTTACTTCGTGGACCTGATGAGTAGGGTATTCAGAGATTTCCTCAACAAGTTCGTAGTAGTCTTCGTAGATGATATCCTTATCTTCTCAAAAAGTGAAGAGGAACATGCTCAACACTTAAGGGCAGTCATGGAAACTTTGCGAGTCCATCAACTAAAAGCCAAATTCTCCAAATGCCACTTTTGGAGAGAAGAGGTGAGGTTCCTTGGGCACATAGTATCCAAACAAGGGTTAGCAGTGGACCCTGCTAAGGTAGTGGCGGTACAGGATTGGAAGACACCAAGGAATGCAACTGAGGTCCGAAGCTTTCTAGGACTAGCAGGTCTCTATCGAAAATTCATAAGGGATTTTGCGAAAATCTCAGCTCCGCTCACGAAATTGACCAAGAAGAATCTAGTTTTCAATTGGGACTTGGAATGCGAGTTTGCTTTCCAACGACTGAAAAGGGCTCTTACAACAGCCCCAGTCTTGACGCTGCCAGATGGGAGCAAGATGTTCACTGTTTATACAGATGCGTGTGGGACAGGGCTAGGCGCCGTCTTAATGCAAGAAGGAAGGGTAGTAGCTTATGGCGGGAGGCAGTTGAAAGTGCACGAAAAGAACTACCCAACCCACGATCTTGAGTTAGCCGCCATCGTCTTTGCACTCAAGTCTTGGCGACACTATCTCCTAGGTGATAAGTTCGAACTTTACACTGACCATAAATCGTTGAAATATCTTTTCTCGCAGAAGGATCTTAACTTGAGGCAACAGAGATGGATGGAGTTTCTTGCCTCGTACGATTTCGAAATCTCCTACACTCCGGGCAAAGGCAACGTAGTGGCAGACGCGTTGAGCCGAAAGAAACTGACCCTAAGCCCGTTGTTTGTTGAAAGACAAAGCCTAGAGTTTATAGCCAGCTTCGACTTTAGGCCCTCCTCCGATTTTGTACCAGGCCTGCTAGCATCTCTCGAAGTGCGCCCAACTTTAGTGGATTCAGTAGGGACAGCACAACGCGAAGACCCTCAGCTTGTGGAAATGATTGATAGGCTAATTAGGGGTGAGACTTCAAGTCACCTCAACAGATACTCCATCGACGATAAGGGCTTGCTAAGGCGAGACGGAAGACTATGCGTCCCGCAGACAAAAGATTTAATAAAGAAGGTTCTCGAGGAAGCACATCACTCCAAGATGACGATACACCCAGGCGGAGATAAAATGTACAAAGATATAAAAAGGACTTTCTTCTAGAACGGCATGAAAAAGGACGTAGCAGAATTCGTTTCTAAGTGTATGGTGTGCCAACAGGTTAAAGCGGAACAGAAAAAGCCTGGCGGACTACTACATCCTCTAGAGGTCCCCCAGTGGAAGTGGGATAGCATCTCAATGGACTTCATCAATGGGCTGCCTAGGTCTAGGAGAGGCAACACTAGCATTTGGGTAATAGTGGATAGGCTTACTAAAAGCGCCCACTTTTTACCTGTCAAAAGTAAAAGAACGGCCTCATCCCTAGCATCACTTTACCTCAAGGAAATCGTTCGACTCCATGGAATACCATCCAGCATTGTTAGTGACAGAGACCCTATCTTCACCAGTGAGTTTTGGCGGAGTTTGTAGGAAGCAGTTGGAACGCAGTTATGCTTGAGCACAGCCTATCATCCCCAAACCGACGGCCAAACAGAGAGAGTAAACAGAGTTTTGGAGGACCTTTTAAGACTATGCGTCCTTGACTTCGGAGGGACATGGGAAGACCACCTTCCTTTGGTGGAATTTGCCTACAACAACAGTTATCAAGCAACCATCGGAATGGCGCCCTTCGAAGTTTTATATGGAAGACCGTGCCGATCGCCCACTTGTTGGTGGGAGTCTACTGATAAGCTCATACTTGGACCAGATATGATCCGAGAGACTTCAGAGAAAGTAGACTTAATACGAAGAAGGATGAAGACGGCCCAAGACCGACAAAAGTCCTACGCCGACAAGAGGAGAACCGACCTTGAATTTGAGGTTGGAGACAGCGTTTTTCTCAAGGTATCTCCGCTAAGAAACGTTGTTCGTTTTGGAACCACAGGAAAACTTGCACCAAGGTTCGTAGGGCCATTCCCTATCATCGAGAAAATTGGGAAAATGGCCTATAGACTAGAGCTACCTGAAAAGCTGGCTGGAGTTCACAACGTTTTTCACGTTTCACATCTTCGAAAATGTCTACATGAGTCTGCTGAAGTGGTAGAGCCAAATATCCTCGAAGAGGCCGAAGTGGAACGCGAAGCAACCACAAGAAAAGTTCCAACCCACATACTAGGAACGGAAGTGAAGAAGCTACGCAACCGCGAAGTCAGACTCGTCAAAGTTCAGTGGAGCGACGCCGAGGGAGACGCGACTTGGGAAACTGAAGCTAGAATACGCGCTGCCTACCCTTTTCTTTTCGAGGGTACATCCTTGATCTTTCTTTTTCCTTAAGTTGCGCTTTTATCTTTTAGGTATATTTCCTCGACCTTATCTTTTAGGTAGAAACCTTTTGGGTGAAAACATGTAATTGAAACATGTTATGGATGATGGTTGCAAGTGGTTGCAAGTGTTTGCTAGTGGTTGCTCGTGGTTGCATATACACACACAATCTAGGTTTTAGATCGGCTCAGTCACTTCATATTGCATATGAATATATGTTTGCATTCGTATATGGTTGAACTTTAATGTGTTGTCATATGGATGTTGCATTTGTATTGAATGATTGTGCACTCATGTAGAATCATGAATAGGAAAATTTGCATACATAATGGATTCATGGCACTTACATAATTCGCATTAAGGAGGTCAACTGAATCAGTAGACCGCCTGATTTTGCATTAGATAAGTACATGTACACACGCACACTTCGCATATGATCATGAAGCATTAGAAGTCTTTTAAGGACAATGGATGCTCGTGTTTGATGGATGAGTAGATGGATGACTGGATGTTAGGATATACATCCCTCCTAACTTGAAGATTTCGGGGACGAAATCCTTTTAAGTGGGGGAGAATGTAACACCCCGTGAATTCTATAACAGTGAAATTCACAAATTAAAGAATAATTAATTTCAAATCAAAGAACTAAGGGAAACGGGATATGCCATTGCGTTCGTCTCGGAAAAATACGCGAAATAGAGTCCGAGTTTTCGAAAAACGGAGTCCGTATGAAGAAGATATGGCCTCCTGAAGTTTCTGAATTAAGTTTAAAATTCGAACAGCTCAGAAAAACAATTCAAAATTCAAAATCGGGCCCAATTGGCCAGGGCGGAAAAACTCCCGCCTAAGCCACCCAGGTCGACTGGGCTGTCGACCTGGGCTAGCCATGTCGATAGGGCTGTCGACAGGCCTGTCGACAGGGCTGTTGACCTGGTCCAGAGCCAGGTCGAACCCAGCCCACCCTGGCTGGCCAGGTCTGTGTTTGGCCGATTTTCAGAAGCTTGCTTTGTCATTAGGGCTAGGTGGCAGGCTCTAATTGGTCTCTCTTTCGAATGAATGGCTACGATCAATCCAAGCAACATCGATGGTCCTAATCAGTTCATAAACTCTATAAAAATGACCCTAGACTCAACCTAATCTATTCATTCAAAAATAAGAACAAAGCCATCATGCTGCTGAGGAACGACTAGGAGTAGCCACCAAATTGGAGAGAAGATTAGGAGGCAAATTCTAAAGCATAAAGCAACTTAAACAAATCAAATCAACACCTACGTCAAAAGGAGTCGCATCTCCAATTGGAGAATTCGTCACACAATTGTAGGTAGAGTATTATTTTGGTATGAACAAATAACTGTGTTGGTTTGTATACTTGATTTGTGGTGATAAAGTAATTCATATTTGTGCGTTACTATGATTCTTATCGATTTGGAATATTGTGTACGTTTGGATATTCTCAAATTATGTTATTCATTATAAAAACTACATGTTTGCGGTAGTTTTATGCAAGTATACGTTTGGAATATTTGCAAATTATGTAATTCATGTTGAAGCTACATGTATGTAGTTGTTTAATTGAAATTCATGCAAGTTTGGGGTTTTGCTATTATGCCATCATAATGTGTATTTTATTTTTGTACAAAAATCATTTCGTGAGTAATTGGAGCAAATTTGGGTTATTATAATCCATATGAAATTATGTTGAAAATTTGGCATCATGATCTATGTATTAAGCCATACTTTCGTACTAGAAAACCTCTTTGTGAACTTATGAATATGACTAGGCTATGATTGATATTTTGCATAATTGAAAACCATGTTAGGTCTATATTGTTAACAATAATTATATGATGACATATGTGGTACATAGCTAGGCTAGATTCAAAATCCCATTTGCAAGTTCGCATGACTAAAGTAAAAATCATGATTTCATGTTTAGAAATATTTATGCCATAGGTATATGTGTGCCATGGTTATGTGAATAGATTTAATGTCATGATTTAAGTTGGAATAATTCAAGTTGAACTAGACTTTTGTATTAGTAACAAAAGTAGACACCTTTGTAAACTTGTAGTAATCTTATGAACATGATTTGCTTATGTTTGACATTATGCCTAAATAAAAATATAGGTTTATGTTGTAGTTAAGACTATGTGTCAAGAATGATATCCAATTTAGATTCTTAACTTAACTACAGGTTTACATGCTTTGATTCATGTCACTTATGCTTTATGACCAAAGTATACGTTATTGCTATGCAAGTACACCAGTTTCTGATTTGTAGTTCCAACGTTATGTTGCAAGTTCATGCGTTCACATTCCCCTTTAGTGTATGAACGTTTTAAGCCTCCCCTTTTTCTCATGGCTAAGTTGGGCTTAAAAGCCTAAGCCCAACATATATAATAAACGAGCGTATTAAACGGGGGTAAATGACGTTGGGCCAAATTAATTAATAAATGAAAATATAAAGTAAAAGGGGCCCAAATTCAAGTATGGGTTGGGCCCATGATTGGTGTAAATCTTTACACCATTAGCTTAATAATGGGCCGCAAATATTTACATATAAGAAAATAAAGAAGAAAGACAAAATATGTAAATGTAGAACATACGATGTGTTTAACCCGAGGTTGGATTGAGTTGTGATGTAAACCTGCCCGGAACCGCCCGGCTGTCCAGTAGTCACAACAATACCTATCCAATGTGGGAGGTTAAACATGGAGCCCAATAAGGACCCGAGGTTAGACTGAGTTGTGGCGTAAGACTGCCCGGAACCAACCGGCAACAGGCAGCCACAACAATACCTGTCTAATGTGAGAGGTCAAGGCTTTAATAAGACAATTAAGGCTGAGTCAGGATTGTTAGGATTAAGTGAACTAAAGACTTAATCAAAATGGAACATGCTAAGCTAAACGGACTGGTGGGGGTTAGGTTATAAAACACTTAACCAACTTAGCATGTTGGCTAGAGATAGAAAACCTAGTAACGGGGGACCCTTTTCAGCAGTAACCCTAAAAGGTGTATCATGATACCCTGAAACTAGGCAGGGTGGGGCACGATTACTGGGCTGATTGTAAGAGGTCAAATCGACGGCGGTGGTGTTGCAGTGTAGGTTCTAACGGGGTGCGGGCGTGCACACACTCCGGCGCAGAAAAATAAGGCACTGGGCACCAGTAGAATACCTGTGCATTCTAGGGTTGTGTCGGGCCGCCGCCATGGGACTTGATACACCCCATGGTGGGACCAGCATAGGTAACTACAACATCGGGGGCCGTAAGACACATGTAACTATACGAGTAGGAGCCGATCATCATGAAACGGATCACTTCACCCAGATTATGGGGTGCCAGTTGGGAACTAGTTTATATGGGTTCAGAGATTGATATGGGGTACGATAGTATATTCGTCCCTAGACAACTTAACTAAGTTTATAGTACTTTCCCACTTCTTGTTTATACTTATCATACCCAGTTCTTTATTCATAGACAGAATAGTCCTAGACTTACTCAGGCTTTATGTCTGACTCTACTTTTCTTTCGTCTTCTTTTCTTCCGTTTCCCCCCCCCAGGTCCACAGGGAGGGAACACTGCAGCTTGACCAGCCTTCATATCCAGCTTGAAGAGGAAAAATGTATTGCTAGGACCTTTTCGTTTGAACTATGGCTTTGGACAACAACTATGGGGCTTTTGCAGTTTATTTATGTTTTCTTTATGCTTCTTTAAATAATGTAATCAAGACAGATTATGAAAGTGTTATTTTATGTTTTTGGAAAGGATGTATGACAATCATGGTGATGTTGTTGTAACACGTATTTGCTTTTATGAAATAAAAGTTGCTGTTTTTCTGCTATTTACAAATATGTGTTCTTATATCTGTCTTGTATGTCTGTGACTTATACTTATAAACCTCCACCAAAATTAGGGCATTCCCTTTGAGAGTGACCCTAACGGAGGTGGGGTGTTTCACTCCATTTATTGTTTTATTTTCAAATGTCACTTTGAAAATATTCCCTTATCAACATTTCGGTATGTTATGGTGTTCAACATATCAAATCACGATGATCAGTATCGTCCATGCACATATAATCGACAACAGATTATATATCACATCATATATCACAATATATGAAAAACAATAAAATAACTGTTGAGGAATCCAGTCGGATTCCTCTAACCTGTTTCCCTGCATCCACAGATGTTACACAATCTAATCAACATCACTTTCAGTTCCATATGATATATTCTGTTAAACAGAATCAATATAGAAATTCAACTAACTAACCAGCTGTGACGATCCCAAAATCCATGTGACGGTATTAAGGATAATCATTGGAATATAACACATCAATCATCATAGCAGAGAACAGATAATAACAAAAACAATAAATAGAATAATTTTACATAGATATGATAGCGGATTCATAACATGCAACAACATCAGAATAGCACAACGTAGGATATAACTTAGTAAATAAAAGGGAAATGATCAGTCACCATCGCCAGAGGCGGAATATATACATGCAGTGAGACATAATAAGGGTATCAGTCTACATCGCCGAAGGCGGTACATATACACACGATAATAAGTACTGGAAGTAAAGCTGTCTGCATCGCCTGTGGCGGAATCATAATATAAATACAATAATGGCGGAAAATGTCAAAGCCATCTCGGTGAAGTCAGCCTCGCCATGAGCCAAAAGTGCACTCCACACCACTGTGCTGAGCCATAAACAACCTGTCACCTGTGAACTAGGCTGCCCATGTGAAAATAAGGGCACCCGCGTTTGCAAAGTGAAACAAACAACGAGTCAGTCATGGGGACTGGTATGAGAAATCTACTTAACAGTTTAAACAACAGTAATAAGCAAATCATAGGACCACGCCACTTTCGCGGAACGGGTTTACTCCAGTGATTGCTGGTGCATTTAAAACAAAGTAAATTCTTTGAAAACAACGCAATGCTTTTAAAAAGAATGAAGCCATTATAAGACTCAAGTCCCATCACACAATGTAACGCAAGCCAGAGGATAGAGTTTTACCTTATAATGGTCAAATATGCTTAATACGTGTAAAGCAAAATCATTTAATATTATTACTAGTCATATATGTTTCAAAAACGAATAGCATCATAAATATCAATCATAGACGGCATAAGTGCCCCATACCACTATGTCGCCATACTAGTTCTACAATCAAATCCGATATCTCGTGTTGGAAATTGGATTTCCATCATGAGTCGAGGCAAGGGGCAAGCTCCTCTCCGCTTCGAGACATTCTAGCAAATGCCTCAGGACTACACACTCTGGGTAACCCCTGGATTCTTCAGGGCCGGTCCTCTCTTACGTTTGAGGATTAATTATTCCTGAACACACGTTTCCCAGTCCTTACAGACCTATAATCGAGGCGCCTCGCATTCCAACAACCACATAGGTGAAAAGTAGATATAAATGTCAGGGCTGGTAGGTCACTGACACCACCATAGCTAGAAAGAAATGTCGTGCTCTCCCTGCAGTCCTTATCCCATTTTTAACTCATACCGAGGTGTGAGGCTCGCGAATCCACGCTATACACAAAGCCAGGCCACGCAGGTCGTGCTTTGATCATCAAACAAGACTTTTCTTTGCAACAGAAGCCTTGATCACAACATCTTGGCATGCCACATAGGCAACCCACTCCATACGACTGATTTCCATCGATATATAACCTCTGAGCTCGTACGTCTCAGAGAAGGGCGTTAAGCAAAAGAATAAATTCTCCGCCGCCAAACAGATGTATATTTAATAGAGATCAATCGGTATAGAACAAAATCCAATGTCAGACACACAGTCCATTTAAAAGTCCGTTCTGGGTCTGAATGAAACCGGAGGCATAAAATTCCTCGTATATCCGTACAATCAACACATACGTTCAGACGGCTACTACTTCCGTTCCTTCACGGTAGTTACTCCAATCAGGAACCTCAGCAGCGCCCATCCAACCGATACGAAGATCGTCGGTCTTGAATCATCTTTGTATTTTCCAATTCGAATCGTTCGATCAATTATTTGAAATGAGGGTTAGCTCGGCCTTTTCAAATAATTCACGTAATTAGAATTCAAATCAATTCTTTCCATGGTTATATTATTCGACATTCAAATTTCAGTTCTTTAGTGTTATTTTCGTGTCAAACACATACAACCATCAAATATCAAACAGATCAAGCTAAATTGGTTTATTTCCAATCTATGTTGCTTATAATATTTTATAATGATTTTTCGCCATTTTTATTTATTTAAAAATGGCCATATTTAATTAAACGACGTTTCAGGTCGTGCCGTGGCACTGGCGCTGTTTTTCCCCTAATTTGTTTTACACATATCGGAAAATCTAACCGTTGGATTCCTACAAAGTCTATATCATGGGAAGATATCCCAAAGTGAACCCAATGGTTCCAGTTTCGTGAAAATACAACGGTAGGAACTTCCACACTAGTCGTTTGAAGTTACGGTTTCAAAATTCGAACTGCAGCGTCGTTATTCGATTTAATTTTATTATATTTACATATAAATATAAACGATTCTGGCGCTGTTTTTCTTCAGATTTGAATTAAACATTCCAGACAATCCAACCGTTGGATTTTTACAAAGTTGGTGCCGTTGGAAAGATATTTCCAAGGCGAACCCAGCGGTTGCGGTTTCGGGAAAATCCGATGGTCGGATTTCTCGTACTAATTGATTCAAATTACGATTCCAAAACACGAACTGCACGGCTTCGATTCCTTTCAATTCTATTTATATTTATATATATAAATATAGTTCATTCTTTTATTTCAAATATAGTTCATTCATTTATTTCAACATCGTTTTCACTTTAAATATTTCACTAACGCCTTAATATTTCGAAAAATTTCGCCATAACCTCCTTTGTACGGGAAGTGGTTTGGAAATTTATTGGGCCGTGTTAGGTACCCAATAAATCCTATAAAGCATCCAGATATTTATAGTGATATATTCTGGTGTTTACAGGGGAGCGTGTATAGATAATAAATCCAGAGAATAAATTCTCGTCACCCTATCAAGCCTAAGGGAGCGTGTATTTTTAATTACTCCAGAGGATAAATCCTCATCACCTCGTCCCATGTGGGAATAAATAGTCCATGTGTCGTATCTAATGACTAGAGAGACGTGATTATTGTCAACTCCAGACCCGTGTGGGGATTTTATTAATCTAGAAATTTATCGTTATATTTTATATAGTCCACATCAGTATTCCGTTCAACCTGTAGTATATAATCATCGCCATACAAGCCTCTCGCTCGTATGGTAAATCTTCCACCTCGTCACACAAGCTCCAAACGCTTATGTGGAATATGATGAAGTATGCCTATCATCAAGGAGTATGCCATGTAGTGTAGTTCAAAATTAATTGTTACTATCCTATGGCGATGTTTATTATTTCACACAGAATAACCAACACTCCGCATCCAATGGCATTCACAGGAGTTGATATAAAAATAAAATTGCGCAACTCATCAAGGCTTACCTATTTGTCGGGCACGCAAATAATTTCTTTACTCTACAGCTAATCCATTTTCCTGTTTGACACATGTATATATATGCAGAACAAAGCTAATGATAACATTTCTAGCAAACTAATATTTATTTCAACACGTTTGTATTTTTATCAAAGCGTATACATGATAAAAGAAATATTTTTATCATCAAAAATATTTATTCAACACGTGAATGTTTTTAACACTTCATATTCATGATAAAAATGTAGTTTTTATTGTCTATTCATTTTATTTTAAAATACGGTAACATTCAACACATGAATTTCAATTCAACGAATGAATTTCAATTCAACACATGTTTATTCTCCATAGTTTGTATATATATAAAAATGTGATTTTTATCGCTAAAGCTATTTGTTTAAAATTCGAATAACATTCAACACATGAATTTCAACTCAACGAATGAATTTCAATTTTACACATGAATATTCTCTATAGTTTGTATATATATAAAAAATGTGATTTTTATCGTTAAATTTATTTGTTTAAAATTTGAATAATATTCAACACATGAATTTCAACTCAGCGAATGAATTTCAATTCAACAAATGAATATTCTCTATAGTTTGTATATATATAAAAATGTGATTTTTATCGTTAAATCTATTTGTTTAAAATTCGAATAATATTCAACAAATGAATTTCAATTCAACGAATGAATTTCAATTCAACACATGAATATTCTCTATAGTTTGTATATATATAAAAAATGTGATTTTTATCGTTAAATATATTTGTTTAAAATTCGAATAATATTCAACACATGAATTTCAACTCAACGAATGAATTTCAATTCAACACATGAATATTGGTTTCAACATATGTAATTAATTTCAACAAATAAAAATTATTCTAACACATGAATATTTCAGAAAATTTCGGCAGCATAACGGCAGGGTAGTTAAAACCGGGACCGTCCCTAGTACGACTCCTCGCTCTACCTTAAAACCTCGCGGTTTTTTATAATGGGGATCATGCATCTAGTTCGCAAGCAGGCGGCATGCTTTATTTTCATTTCCACAATCCTATTCTAATTTTTTTCAACCACAAGAGGGTATTTTTCAACAACAAAGGTATTTTTAAACCACAAAGGTATATTTCAACCACTATATCAACCACAAACAATTATTTCCAACCATTCGTCATACCATATAATATCACGCCAATCACAAGCAATAAATATCGTCCACGGTCTCTGGACGAGGGGAGTGTGTGTATATATATTATTTCTATAATTCACTTGCATTTCATCACAATTCAAAGCATATATGTTGCATACAACGCTTGTATAATTTATACATCGCTAATATAACTTATACAACACATGTACATGAGGTATACAATGTGTATATAATTTACACTTCGCTTATATAATTTATACAACACGATTCCATTCACACAATTTAATTTATATTCCTCACATTGGTTTTTGAAGTGCTAAAAATCGTATGAAGATCAGAAAAATCTGCGGCTTCTGCTAGATGGTAGAGAGCCTCCCTGCGGTCCCGATGTCTCCTGTTTCATCGAATTTCGTTAACAAACTAAAAAGATATGATTTTTCAAAGTTTTGCAACACTTAAAAGTGTTATTTTCAATCCAGAAATTTCAAAGCAGAATGTTTTGCAAACCTTCAAAACTAGGTTTTTAATTCTCGATCAATCCGTGTTGTTTCGTCTCGATCGGATGCTGCGACGTCGAAGAGCTTCGAGCAGGCTTCCCAGCGCCTGTGGTGGCAGCGAACTCGGCGGCTCCTACGTGGCTCGGCGACGCTCCAAAGGTGAAGACTTCCTGGCTGAAATTCGACGCGAATACGGGATGGTTTCAGACGAGGCTTGGTTTGATTGAAAGAGGGGAGGAAGGCGGTCGGAAAAGCCAACTGGAGGCGGTGGCGAAATCTCCTGTGGCGGCGGCGATAAGTCCTGGAAGTTTCGAGCGGTTGCGTCGTTCGTTTCAGAGAGGTTTGACTGACTTTTCAAATGAGAGAGAAAATGAAGATATTTTCTATTATATTTAATTTTTAAATTCCTATAATATCCTTTCTAGCCAACGTACACCAATTTCAACCCAACGACTGTCGCCCCTAGCTAAATACCCCTATTCTGGACACAATGGGATATGTTTCGTTGGCCAATTCGACTATTACAGTAAGTTATTTTTCAAATTAAAGTATAAAACATTTAATATTCAATTTGAACGTACATTTCAATTTGCCAGGGCCACAAACTTAATCGAAAAATTCCAGAAAAATAAATCTAGCTTTGTTTTGACGATACGGTCCCAACAAAACCAGTTTCGTTGAATTCTGAGCTCGTATGCAAAATGTCCATTTTCAGGTCGACCCATTTTAACAGAAATTGACCAATCACATTTTCTTTTGCCCCGCTCACATACTAGCTTCAAAAACTATGAAATTTGAAACCTAGCAATAATTTGACATCACGGATCCAACAAAAGTGTTTTCGTCGAATTCCGAGGTCGTATGCAAAATATCTATTTTCAAGGGCTATATATTCTATATAGCGACCTTTCTGAAAATTCATTTGGCCATAACTTTTGATTCCTGTTATGAAACTTCGATTTTTCAGATTCGTTAGAAAGGTATTCATAAACAGATTTAAATATTTTTGGCTTCGCTAAAATCTGTTATATTTTCCACCCGGTACAGTCAGACAAAGTTTGTATTCAAATTTTCAAACTGCCTCACTATTCACAATTCATTATTTTATTGAAATATTCTATTTCAATTGTTCAAATTCTTTGACAATAACCAATTTTAAAAATTTTAAATTGGTTCACATTTTCCGGGTTATTACAATCTCCCCCACTTAAAACTTTTCGTCCTCGAAAAGGAAATAACAGCAAAGTAGGAAACAAAATGTAAATGCAAAGTATTGTAAAGGTACCTTGCACCGGAGTTAGTCAGAGATGTCCACTCTGCATTTGGGATAGGCTTGCTTTATGCTTTCCTCAGTCTCCCAAGTACAGTCTCTAGGATCACTACTCCACTGCACTTTAACTAAATGAATCTTTTTGCTCCTTAGTTCTCTAGTTTCCTTGCCAACGATCTTCAGTGGCTCTCTTCTGACTGCTAATTCTGGAGTTATTTCCAAGTCCTGTTGTGCTGCTTCTTCTACAACAAGATCCGGATCATGCACATGTTTTCTGAGTTGAGACACGTGGAACACGTCATGCACACCAGGCAACCAATCAGGTAATGAAACACTATATGCAAGAGTTCCAATCCGTTTAAGTATAGGAAATGGACCAATGAATCTCGGTGCCAACTTCCCAGTTTTGCCAAATCTGATTACTCCCCGCATCGGAGAAACTCTTAAATAAACATAATCGCCAACGGCAAATGATAAATCTCTTCTTCTCGCATCAGCATAACTTTTCTGTCGGCTTTGTGCGGTTTTCAATCGCTTCTTAATGAAATCGACTTTATCTGATGCTTCTCGAATCATATCGGGCCCTAACACAAGTATGTTGCCAGGTTCTACCCAACATGCAGGAGATCTGCATGGTCTACTGTATAATGCTTCAAATGGAGACATTCCCAAATTTGATTGATAGCTATTGTTATAAGAGAATTCTGCCAAATGTAAGTGATCTTCCCATGAGCCGCCAAAATCAATAATGCAAGCCCACAGTAAATCTTCTAGGATTCTATTCACCCGCTCAGTTTGGCCGTCTGTCTGAGGATGATAAGCGGTGCTTAGATTCAATTTGGTTCCCAATTCTGTCTGGAATGCTTCCCAGAATTTGCTAGTAAATAGGGGATCTCTATCACTGACTATATTGAGCAGCACTCCATGCAGTTTAACTATTTCTTTGAAGTAAATCTGTGCTAAACTTTGAGCCGTTCTGTTGGATCGGACAGGTATGGAATGGGCAGTCTTCGTGAAGCGATCTACGATCACCCATATACTGTCGTTTCCTTTCTTCGTTCGAGGCAAACCATCAATGAAGTCCATCGAAATCTGCTCCCACTTCCATCTTGGAAAATCTAATGGTTGTAGTAATCCAGCTAATTTCTGCTGATCGCTCTTAACTAGCTGACAAGTGGAGCATCTGCTAACATATAATGAAATATCTTTTTTCATCGCCTTCCACCAAAAGGTGCGTTTGAGGTCGTTATACATTTTGCTCACACCGGGATGGATACTGAGTTTGGACCTGCGACATTCATCAAGCACTTCCCTCTTTAGCTCGGAGATGTCTGGAACACAAATTCTTCCTTTTAATCTCAGAACTCCCTCACTATCCACTTGGAAGCTGGAGTCTATGCCTTCATTGATTCTTTTGACCATCTCCTTTGCAAAATTATCTTCTTTCTGAAGGGTCGAGATCCTGTCAATTAATGAAGACGTAATGATAAAACTGGCAATGATTTCATTCTTTCTGCTCAGTGCATCTGCTACAACATTTGCTTTTTCTGGAGTGTATAGAATCTCAAAATCATATGCTGCTAGGAATTCTAACCAACGCTGTTGTCTCAAGTATAGATCTTTCTGAGTGAATAGATACTTCAATGATTGATGATCGGTAAATAGTTCGAACTTCTCGCCCAATAAATAATGCCTCCAGATTCTCAAAGCAAACACGATAGCTAATAACTCAAGATCATGAGTTGCATAGTTTCTTTCATGCGGCTTCAGCTGACGGCTGGCATAAGCGACCACTTGGCCCTTTTGCATTAATATTGCGCCTAGCCCTCTAATAGAAACGTCTGTCCATACAGTCAAGTCCTGGTTGCCTTCTATAATTGTCAATACTGGAGCAGTTTCAATTTGAGTTTCAGCTCCTGGAAAGCTTCTTCGCATTCGGGAGTCCATTTGAATTTCTCATGCTTTTTTGTAAGCTTTGTCAATACACCAGATATCTTTGAAAAATCCTGAATGAATTTCCGATAGTAACTAGCCAATCCAAGGAAACTTCGAACCTCTGTGGGGGTAGTAGGCTGTTTCCAGTTCTGAATCGCTGTAATTTTGCTTCGATCTACAGCAATCCCTTCCTTTGATACGACATGGCCTAGGAACTTAACTTCATCCTGCCAGAAGACACACTTAGAAAATTTAGCTTTCAAGATATTTCTCCTCAGAATTATCAACACTTGTTCTAAATGTTTTGCATGCTCGCCTTCTGACTTGGAGTAGATTAAAATGTCATCGATGAAGACCAAAATAAATTTATTCAATACACCACGGAACACTCTGTTCATAAGATCAACGAAATATGCCGGAGCGTTACACAAGCCGAACGGCATTACTAACCATTCGTAGAATAAATCGGGACCCCTGAAGGCTATCAAAGGAACACAGTCTTAGGCTATACGTAATTGGTGGAAACCTGTAGCTAGGTCCACTCTGGAGAATACTGTTGCCCCATTTAATTGATCTAACAGATCGTCTATACGTGGCAAGGGATATTTGTTCTTCAGTGTCTGCTTATTGAGATCTCGGTAATCAACACAAAGTCTTAGAGTACCGTCTGATTTCGGGACAAACACTACTACTGCTCCCCAAGCTGAAAAGCTCGGTCTGATCAGACCTTTCCAAAGCAATTCTCGAGTTTGGCTACCCAACTCTTCTTTTTCTTTCGGGGCCATTCTTCTAATTGGATGTACTACTGGTCAGGCATTCGGAATTAGATCTATTCTGAATTCAATTTCTTTTTGCGACGGTAAGTTTTCTACTTCTTCAAACACATCTGCATAGTTTTTAACGACCGGTATCTTTTCTAATGAAGTGGGAGTAACTTCCAAAGAAGACAAAAATTCTATTCTATTAATTTCTGAGCCATGGCATGGTATATATATATTTCCAAGCTTCGTTTCGACTTTAACGATTCTTTCTGCACATCTAACTTCCGCCTTATATTTGGTTAACCATTCCAAACCGAGAGTAACATTGAATTCGGATAAATTCATGACGATTAAGTGGATGGGAAACTTGTAACATGAATAAGAGATAGGCACTCTGCAGTACGAACTGAGACTAACAGAACCTCCTATCGGGTTTTAAACTTTAATTGATTCTTTAAGATCTCTTACTTTTAACTTTAACTTACTAACAGTGTTACTAGAAATGAAGCTACGTGATGCACCAGTATCAAAAAGTACAGAAACTGGAATATTTTTAATGGTAACAGTACCTCCCAAGACGTCGGGTTTACCTGATCCATCAGTGATAGCTGGCGGGGTCTCCCCATCATACACATGAGCCACTTGTGCATTCTGCTTCAGAGGACAATTCCTGCTATAGTGCCCTTTCTTATGGCAGTTGTAGCATTCGGCTGAGCTGCGATCTGGATTTGCCTTTAGCTTCTTTGGGGCTTTGCACACATTAGAAAAATGTCCTGTCTTTCCGCAGTTGTAGCAGCTTCCTTTGGGTATCTTCCCAGATTGCTGAGTAGCGGCCGTTGAAATGCTGGACTCTGGCTGATCTGCTGAAGCTTTGTGCTTGTTTCCAGCTTGGCTTTTGGCGCGGTCTTGGTTGGAGTGTCTTTCATCCATATCTTCATAATTGCAGGCCATTTCTACTAATTCTGAGAATGAGAGTTTGATGTTGCTCATGGCCCTGTCATGGTACTTGCGCCGTAGCCCAAATTTAAACCTCTTGTTCTTAGCTTTGTTTGTCATAATAAGCTCTAGAGCATTGCGCGACTGCTGAGTGAATTTATTGAGGTAATCATGGATAGAGAGATCTCCCTGCTGGAGATTAGCAAACTGCTCTTGCATCCGCTCTAAGGCCTGCTCAGGTACGAACTTCTCGTTGAACATGGTCTTGAATTGCTTCCAGGTCCTAACAGTACCTGCCACATCTTCTGAGGTGATGACATCCCACCACAACTCTGCTTCTTCCTGTAAGAGCCAAATACCTAGACGTGCTTTGTTGTTGGTCCCCAATCCCATGCCCTCAAAAATCTTTTCGCACGTTTTCAACCAAGCAATAGCCTCTGTCACTGTACCAAGGCCAGAAAAGGGTTTTCCACCCAAGTTCCTATATCTCTTTGCTACTCTGTCTAGCTCAAAGTCCTGGGGTGCTGGTTGCTGTATAATAGGGCCCTCCTCAGCTACGGGGATATTCCCCCGTCCTCTTGCTATGCCTGCTCGGCCTCCACGGCCACCTCTGGCTGCTACTACTCGTGTAGCCATCAGGTAGAGTACTGTATAAGCAAGAAAAGAGTCAAGCTCACAGAATTGATAACTTTCATAAATGATAAAGCAGGGGAACATAAGGAAAGGTAATGATGTACTGATCAAATTGTTTTGCTAATCTGCTTAGCTCATTCTAGGACATTGCTAATCCTATCTCTAATGAGCTACTCGCCTTAGAACACTACTGATTCAATTCTGACGAGGTGTTTAATGTGTTAGATCCCGGAACTAAGGTTAACCAAAGCTCTGATACCAACTGTGACGATCCCAAAATCCGTGTGACGGTATTAAGGATAATCATTGGAATATAACACATCAATCATCATAGCAGAGAACAGATAATAGCAAAAACAATAAATAGAATAATTTTACGTAGGTATGACAGCGGATTCATAACATGTAACAACATTAGAATAGCACAACGTAGGATATAACTTAGTAAATAAAAGGGAAATGATCAGTCACCATCGCCAGAGGCGGAATATAAACATGCAATGAGACATAATAAGGGTATCAGTATACATCGCCGAAGGCGGTACATATACATACGATAATAAGTACTGGAAGTAAAGCAGTCTGCATCGCCTGTGGCGCAATCATAATATAAATACAATAATGGCGGAAAATGTCAAAGTCATCTCGGTGAAGTCAGCCTCGCCATGAGCCAAAAGTGCACTCCATACTACTGTGCTGAGCCAAAAACAACCTGTCACCTGTGAACTAGGCTGCCCATGTGAAAATAAGGGCACCTGCGTTTGCAAAGTGAAACAAACAACGAGTCAGTCATGTGGACTGGTATGAGAAATCTACTTAACAGTTTAAACAACAGTAATAAGCAAATCATAGGACCACGCCACTTTCGCGGAACAGGTTTACTCCAGTGATTGCTGGTGCATTTAAAACGAAGTAAATTCTTTGAAAACAACGCAATGCTTTTAAAAAGAATGAAGCCATTATAAGACTCAATTCCCATCACACAATGCAACGCAAGCCGGAGGATAGAGTTTTACCTTATAATGGCCAAATATGTTTAATACGTGTAAAGAAAAATCATTTGATATTATTACTAGTGCACATATGTTTCAAAAACAAATAGCATCATAAATATCAATCATAGACGGCATAAGTGCCCCATACCACTATGTCGCCATACTAGTTCTACAATCAAATCCGATATCTCGTATTGGAAATTGGATTTCCATCATGAGTCGAGGCAAGGGGCAAGCTCCTCTCCGCTTCGAGACATTCTAGCAAATGCCTCAGGACTACACACTCTAGGTAACCCCTGGATGCTTCAGGGCCGGTCCTCTCTTACGTTTGAGGATTAATTATTCCTGAAGACACGTTTCCCGGTCCTTACAGACCTATAATCGAGGCGCCTCGCATTCCAACAAACACATAGGTGAAAAGTAGATATAAATGTCAGGGCTGGTAGGTCACTGACACCACCATAGCTAGAAAGAAACGTCGTGCTCTCCCTGCAGTCCTTATCTCGTTTTTAACTCATACCGAGGTGTGAGGCTCGCGAATCCACGCTATACACAAAGCCAGGCCACGTAGGCCGTGCTTTGATCATCAAACACAAGACTTTGCTTTGCAACAGAAGCCTTGATCACAACATCTTGGCATGCCACATAGGCAATCCACTCCATACGACTGATTTCCATCGATATATAACCTCTGAGCTCGTACGTCTCAGAGAAGGGCGTTAAGCAAAAGAATAAATTCTCCGCCGCCAAACAGATGTATATTTAACAGAGATCAATCAGTATAGAACAAAATCCAATGTCAGACACACAGTCCATTTATAAGTCCGTTCTGGGTCTGAACGAAACCGGAGGCGTCAAATTCCTCGTATATCCGTACAATCAACACATACGTTCAGACGGCTACTACTTCTGTTCCTTCACGGTAGCTACTCCAATCAGGAACCTCAGCAGCGCCCATCCAACCGATACGAAGATCGTCAGTCTTGAATCGTCTTTGTATTTTCCAATTCGAATCATTCGATCAATTATTTGAAATGAGGGTTAGCTCGGCCTTTTCAAATAATTCACGTAATTAGAATTCAAATCAATTCTTTCCATGGTTATATTATTCGACATTCATATTTCAGTCCTTTAGTGTTATTTTCGTGTCAAACACATACAACCATCAAATATCAAACAGATCAAGCTAAAATGGTTTATTTCCAATCTATGTTGCTTATAATATTTTATAACGATTTTTCGCCATTTTTTTATATTTAAAAATGGCCATATTTAATTAAACGACGTTTCAGGTCGTGCCGTGGCACTGGCGCTGTTTTTCCCCTAATTCGTTTTACACATTTTGGAAAATCTAACCGTTGGATTCCTACAAAGTCTATATCAGTGGGAAGATATTCCCAAAGCGAACCCAATGGTTCCAGTTTCGTGAAAATCCGACGGTCGGATCTTCCACACTAGTCATTTGAAGTTACGGTTTCAAAATTCGAACTGCAGCGTCGTTATTCGATTTAATTTAATTATATTTATATTCATATACAAATATAAACGATTCTGGCACTATTTTTCTTCAGATTTGAATTAAACATTCCAGACAATCCAACCGTTGGATTTTTACAAAGTTGGTGCCGTTGGAAAGATATTTCCAAGGCGAACCCAGCGGTTGCGGTTTCGGGAAAATCCGATCGTCGGATTTCTCGTACTAATTGATTCAAATTACGATTCCAAAACACGAACTGCATGGCTTCGATTCCTTTCAATTCTATTTATATATATATATATATAGTTCATTCTTTTATTTCAAATATAGTTCATTCATTTATTTCAACATCGTTTTCACTTCAAATATTTCACTAACGCCTTAACATTTCGAAAAATTTCGCCATAACCTCCTTTGTACGGGAAGGGGTTTGGAAATTTATTGGGCCGTGTTAGGTACCCAATAAATCCTATAAAGCATCCAGATATTTATAGTGATATATTCTGGTGTTTACAGGGGAGCGTGTATAGATAATAACTCCAAAGAATAAATTCTCGCAACCCTGTCATGCCTGAGGGAGCGTGTATTTTTAATTACTCCAGAGGATAAATCCTCATCACCTCATCCCGTGTGGGAATAAATAGTCCATGTGCCGTATCTAATGACTAGAGAGACGTGATTATTGTCAACTCCAAACCCGTGTGGGGTTTTTATTAATCTGGCAATTTATCGTTATATTTTATATAGTCCATATCAGTCATCATTTCAACCTGTAGTATATAATCATCGCCATACAAGCCTCTCGCTCGTATGGTAAATCTTCCACCTCGTCACACAAGATCCAAATGCTTACGTGGAATATGATGAAGTATGCCTATCGTCAAGGAGTATGCCATGTAGTGTAGTTCAAAATTAATTGTTACTATCCTATGGCGATGTTTATTATTTCACACAGAATAACCAGCACTCCGCATCCAATGGCATTCACAGGAGTTGATATAAAAATAAAATTGCGCAGCCAACTCATCAAGGCTTACCTATTTGTCGGGCATGCAAATAATTTCTTTACTCCACAGCTAATCCATTTGCCTGTTCGACACATGTATATATATGCAGAACAAAGCTAATAATAACATTTTTAGCAAACTAATATTTATTTCAACACGTGTGTATTTTTATCAAAGCGTATACATGATAAAAGAAATATTTTTATCATCAAAAATATTTATTCAACACGTGAATGTTTTTAACACTTCATATTCACAATACAAATGTAGTTTTTATTGTCTATTCATTTTATTTTAAAATACGATAACATTCAACACATGAATTTTAATTCAACGAATGAATTTCAATTCAACACATGAATATTCTCTATAGTTTGTATATATATAAAAATGTGATTTTTATCGCTAAAGCTATTTGTTTAAAATTCGAATAACATTCAACACATGAATTTCAACTCAACGAATGAATTTCAACACATGAATATTCTCTATAGTTTGTATATATATATAAATGTAATTTTTATCGTTAAATCTAGTTGTTTAAAATTCGAATAATATTCAACACATGAATTTCAACTCAACGAATGAATTTCAATTCAACACATGAATATTCTGTATAGTTTGTATATATATAAAAATGTGATTTTTATCGTTAAATCTATTTGTTTAAAATTCGAATAATATTCAACACATGAATTTCAATTCAACGAATGAATTTCAATTCAACACATGAATATTCTCTATAGTTTGTATATATATAAAAATGTGATTTTTATCGTTAAATCTATTTGTTTAAAATTCGAATAATATTCAACACATGAATTTCAACTCAACGAATGAATTTCAATTCAACACATGAATATTGGTTTCAACATATGTAATTAATTTCAACAAATGAAAATTATTCTAACACATGAATATTTCAGAAAATTTCGGCAGCATAACGGCGGGGTAGTTAAAACCGGGACCGTCCCTAGTACGGCTCCTCGCTCTACCTTAAAACCTCGCGGTTTTTGACAATGGGGATCATGCATCTAGTTCGCACGCAGGCGGCATGTTTTATTTTCATTTCCACAATCCTATTCTAATTTGTTTCAACCACAAGAGGGTATTTTTCAACCACAAAGGTATTTTTCAACCACAAAGGTATATTTCAACCACTATATCAACCACAAACAATTATTTCCATCCATTCGTCATACCATATAATATCATGCCAATCACAAGCAATAAATATCGTCCATGGTCTGTGGACGAGGGGAGTGTATATATATATATTATTTCTATAATTCACTTGCATTTCATCACAATTCAAAGCATATATGTTGCATACAACGCTTGTATAATTTATACATCGCTAATATAACTTATACAACACATGTACATGAGGTATACAATGTGTATATAATTTACACTTCGCTTATATAATTTATACAACACGATTCCATTCACACAATTTAATTTAGATTCCTCACATTGGTTTTTGAAGTGTTAAAAATCGTATGAAGATCAGAAAAATCCGCGGCTTCTGCTAGATGGTAGAGAGCCTCCCTGCGGTCCCGATATTTCCTGTTTCATCGAATTTCGTTAACACACTAAAAGATATGATTTTCAAAGTTTTGCAACACTTAAAAGTGTTATTTTCTGAAGCGACCCGAACTTCCCCGTTCTCGGAAGAGATGAGAAAGAACGAATTACTGTGAGGACAAGACAAAACAGAACGCAGACGGAAGAACATTTCATTGCTATTACAACAATTCCATCAGAATACAAGAATATACAGAGTATACTTGAATAAATTACATTCGATAAATATCAGAGATTACAATAAATTACATAGCAGCGGAAAAAATAATACAAAGCACAACTGAAGGTGGTATACGGATACAGAGCTTTCCGGATATCATTCCAGCTGTAAACCAGGATCCTGTGAATATAAATCTGCAAAACCAAAACTATTAGCTACACGTGTGGAAATAGGGGCACCCAGAGTTTAGGTTAAAACAATAAACTCCAGGTCAGTCATGTGACTGGTGTGAGAACTAAAACAGTTATTTAAAGCTTTATTTTAAAAGAGAGTAATTCAAGGGACCACGCCGTATAACACGGAACGGGTTTCCTCCCAAGAATACCAGTGCATAGAATAAACAACGCAATGCTTTTTCGAAAAACGAAGCTATTATAAGACCCAGGTCCCATCACATAATGCAACGCAAGCCGGAGGATAGGGTTTTAACTTATAACAGCCAAACATGCTTGGTACGTTTAAAACAAATCATTTGATACTATAATAAGTGTATAATGTCAAAACAATTTCAATCATAAATATAAATCATAGACGGCATAAGTGCCCCATACCACTATGTCGCCATACTAGTTCTACAATTAAAACTGCAATACACGTATTGGAAATTGGATTTCCGTCATGAGCCGAGGCAAGGGGCAAGCTCCTCTCCGCATCGAGACACTCTAGCAAATGCCTCAGGACTACACACTCTGGGTAACCCTGCGATCCTCCAAGACCGGTCCTCTCTTACGTTTGAGGATTAATTATTCCTGAACACACGTTTCCCGGCCCTATAGGACCTATAATCGAGGCGGCTCGCATCCAAACCACAAAGGTGAAAAGTATATAAATGTCAGGGCTGGTAGGTCACTGACACCACCCATAGCTAGAAAGAAACGTCGTGCTCTCCTTGGGTCCTCATCCCGTTTTTGACTCATACCGAGGTGTGAGGCTCGCGAATCCACGCTATACACAAAGCTGCCACGTAGGCCGTGCTTTGATCATCAACCACAAGACTTTGCTTTTCAACAGAAGCCTTGATCCATGCAACTCAGCGTGCCACACAGGCAATTCATGCCATACGATTGATATCTATCGATATATAACCTCTAAGCTCATACGTCTCAGAGAAGGGCGTTAAGCAAGAGAATAAATTCTCCGCCGCCAAACAGATATATATTTAACAGAAATCAATCAACACAGAATAAAATCCAATGTCAGACACACAATCCATTTACAAGTTCGTTCTGGGTCTGAACGAAACCGGAGGCACTTTCCTCGCATATCCATCGATCTCCAAGTACGTCTGGACGACCACCAACTGATTCCCTCATCTTGGGTGTACAGCCCAATCAAGATCATCAGTAATCACCCAAACGATGTGAAGACTTCCGGTCTTCAACCACCGCCTTCATCTTCGACATATCGTCGAATCGGTTATTCAGAATGGGTATAAACCCGGCTTTCCCGAACAACCCGCGTATATTAAAAACAAATATTACACAAACACAACATACACCTCATTCCAATTCATTAGTCACTAACCGTAAATCAGTAAGAGAGCAATTCCCCAAATATTAACCCCGAAGGCCGAAACCAACATCAGATCAATACCCAAGAAACCATTCTTCTTAACTAACCTACAGCTAGTTTCTAAATCTCAATTCTTAGGGAAAAGTTCCCATTAATTTTATCCAAGATAAATTCTTTGAATTTATTCTTTAATCTTCCTTTGGATGTCATTTCAAACCAAATTATGGTTCTCCAAACTAGTCGAGATTAGCGAACCACACCGGAGTAATTATTTATTTTATTTCCTAATCCCAACCTATTCAGCCCATGAAGAAAAACTGGTAATACTCCATATCTAACACCACGGTGTTATTGGTAAAATTAATTACCATTTCACGTTCAAATCTAATTAAAGATTTAACTATCGTTTTGGAGCAAAACTGGTGATACTCCATTCTCGCTCACTTTCTAAATTTGATAATTTAAATTATCAAATCCTATAAATCTAATTGCGGATTCATTAAAACTCCCTTTACTGGGTTAAAGAACTAATGTCATTTAAAACACAGTTCACGACAAACCCAAATCACATGCTATTTATTATCGGGTTAAAGAACAAATGTTATTTAAAACACCGTTCACGATAAACCCACAAATCAATTCTGTTTAAAACCCATTTCAAATCCAGTTTATTTATTTGAAAATAAACGGGTTTAATTTTAGTTCAAAACTAGTTCATTTCGATAAAAATCTATTTTTATCTTTTCAAATATGGAGTTTTTCATCCCAATTTTTCCCAAATCATTTCTTATGATTTTACACAAATTATTACTATTTTTAATAATTTTATCAAGGCCCGTACAGTCGATTTCCAACAATAGCCATCGAACTGCACTTACAGCGACCTTTTTCAAATTTGATTTGGACGTATCTCCAAATCCAACTATTAGATTTCAAATTCCTAATATTCGTTAGAAAGCTCTTTTCGATACGAACCCAACGGTTCTGGTTTTAGGAGAATCCGACGGTCGGATCTCCCGTACTGTCCATTTGAAATAAATGGTCGAAATTCACGAACTGCCGCGGCGCAGCGCATTCTATTCAGGCCATTATATTATATATATAATATATATAATATATATTTCATCGATTTCTATTTAAATCGAATTATATAAATAGTTTTGAATTCGTTTCAAAAACATTTTCAACTTCCATTTCAATTCAAATCAAAATTGAATTTCCTATTATAAATCCTTTTTACTTTCATTTCTATTTGATTTCAATTCAAATCGATTTTAATTCGATTCGAATTCATTTCTGTTTTCTATTCAATTTAAATTCAATTCGTTTTCTATTCAATTTGAATTTAAATTGATTTTCTATTCAATTCAAAATCGTTTTATATTCAATTCATTTCGAAATCGATTTATATTCAATTCATTTCGAAATCGTTTTATATTCAATTCATTTCGAAATCGTTTTATATTCAATTCGTTTCGAAATCGTTTTATATTCAATTCATTTCGAAATCGTTTTATATTCAATTCATTTCGAAATCGTTTTATATTCAATTCATTTCGAAATGGTTTTATATTCAGTTCATTTCGAAATGGTTTTATATTCAGTTCATTTCGAAATCGTTTTATATTCAATTCAAATTTCACTTCAAAATATTCGATTTCGAAATCACTTTTCAATATTCATTTTAAAATGAATAAAATCGATATAAACATCGTTCACATCAAAATGGCGTCAATCCAATCAACACGGCTTCATATATTTCTATTTTCTAATATTCTATTTCAAATATTTCTTTTTTCAAATATTTCCTTTTCAAATATTTCTATTATCAAAATATTTCGTTCAACACATGACTAATCTCAACGGATGAGTACTGTCAACACATGAACCTTGATTTTATATTGATAAAGATGTAAATTTTATTATTAAAATATTTTGTTCAACACATGACTAATCTCAACGGATGAGTACGGTCAACACATGAACCTTGATTTTATAATATTTTTTATTTTCTAAATTGGAATGAGGCCCAATCAATCACCATATAATGTTAATTATATGGATTTTCATACATCACACATATATAATAGCATTGAAAAATAATCAACCATCAACCAAAGTGCACTACACTGTATAAGCATCAAATATAGATATCTAACGCTTATAACAGCCTGTCAATCAATCGATCGACATATTTAATCAATCAGGATGAGTGAACTTCAAATTTCATCCCAACACCCGTGTGGGGTTTCAAACAATCAAACACAGATTTTTATTTGTGCAGTTGGGCGATGTGTAAAATTTATCGACCCAATCAATATCAGTCAAATCAGTGTATATAAACAAATCGGTCGATTTGTTTATAAATATTTATTTATTTATTCACATTCACGTTAAAAATTATATTTTTAACGATAAAATATTTTATTTCAACACATTAATTCCTATTCAGTTCATTTACACAATAAAAATGATATTTTTATTTTTCTAACATATTTTAGAAAATTTCGGCGGCATAACGGCACGATACTAGAAACGGGACGAGGCCTAGCCTTATCCCCAGTCTAGTGAAGGCCCACGCCATTCCCACATCAATCAAATCCATTCAATTCCCCAAACAATTCAATTCAAATAATCTAACCAACTACACAGCCAAACAAACAAGTCCATGGCCTGTGGACGATTGTGTCGGGTGCTACTAAACACCGTCTGCATCCTAGTATATATATATATAACTAGAAAAATAATTGAAGAGTGGGAAATTCTCACCGAAAGCTATCCCAACTTCACGACACTTCATTGATAGAAATCTTCATCGTCCTCGCCTTTTTGTCACCTTCGTTGCCCGTATTCTCTACATATGTAAAAATCGAATTTTTACTTCGCTATTCAATATATAAAAATCGAATTTTTACTTCGCTATTCAATATATAAAAATCACATTTTTATTTTGCTATTCAATATTTAAAAATCGAATTTTTACTATGCTATTCAATATATAAAAATCGAATTTTTACTCCGCTATTCAATATATAAAAATCGCATTTTTATTTTGCTATTCAATATATAAAAATCGAATTTTTACTATGCTATTAAATATATAAAAATCGAATTTTTACTTCGCTATTCAATATAGGTAAAAATTCTATTTTTATCACGCCATTCTCTATATAAAGTTTCCGCATTTTCAAAAATAAAGATTTCGCCTTTTCAAAAATAAAGATTTCGCCTTTTCAAAAATATAGATTTCGCCTTTTCTAAAATAAAGATTTCGCCTTTTCTAAAATAAAGATTTCGCCTTTTCTAAAATATAGATTTCATTTTTTTCTAAAATATAGATTTCATTTTTTTTTCACTCTTTCTATAATATAAAAATCATATTTTTGATATCTATACTATATAAAGATCATATTTTTAATCCACTACATATGTAAAAATCACGCCTTTCTCCCTTTAAAAATCTAACCTTTTCTATTTTAAAAATCTAACCTTTTCTATTTTAAAAATCTAACCTTTTCTATTTTAAAAATCTAACCTTTTCTATCTTAAAAATCTAACCTTTTCTAATTTTAAAAATCTAACCTTTTCTATTTTAAAAATCTAACCTTTTCTATTTTAAAAATCTAATCTTTCATAGTAAAAATCATATTTTTCTATGCTATACGAATATATAAATGCTAATTCACATAAAAAAACTGATTTTATAAATAAAAATAAAATTAAAACTTACATATTTTGGTCAAAGGGGGGGGCTGTGCTTCTTCGTCGGAGGTCAAGGAGGTGGAAAGGAGGGCGGAGGCTAGGCGAAGGGGGGGTGGCTCGCGTCGGTCGACATCAGGATGGGGGGTTCGATCGCGTCGCACGCCAGCGGGGGGGAGGGGGGGAATCGGTTGCGGCTTACACGAGGAGGAAGAGGGAACGGAGGTGGGTGGTGGCGCGGCGCGAGGGGGGGTTTCGTCGAAGTGGCGGCGGCGGTTTAGGGGGAGGCGACGGAGAATTAGGTTTTTTTTATTTCTGAATCGATTTTGTATAATGAAAGAAAAGGGGGTCACGGTTTTTGAAGGGGAAGGAGAGAGGAGGATATTTTTTTTCATTTAATTATATAATTCAAAAATTTGATTTTTACATATGACCTCTAAACGAGGCCCACCGCCTGTCGTCCATAGCTAATTACCTCCATTCCGAACACAATGGGATATGTATCGTAGGCTGATTCGATCGTTTCGATCAGTTCCCGTTAAAATCAACATATAACTCTATATATTGAATTTGAACGCGTATTTCAATTTACCAGGGTCACATACTAACTCGAAAAATTCCAGAAAAATATTTTATAGCTTCGTATTGACGATACGGTCCTAACAAAACTAGTTTCGTCGAATTCTGAGACCGTTGGAAAAATGGCCAATTTCCAATCGATTATAATCAACTGAAACTGGTCAAACGTGTTTTCCTTTGCCACGCTCACGTATTGATTCGAAAAATTATGAAATTTGGAATCTAGCAATAATTTGACACTGCGGATCCAACAAAAGTAGTTTCGTCGAAATCCGAGGTCGTTTGCAAAATTCCCATTTTTAAGGGCCTGAATTCCATAGCGACTATTCAGAATTTTCAACTAGACAAATCTTTTGATTCCCGCTATGAAATTTCAATTTTTCGGATTTGTTGGAAAGATATTATCAATTAGATCCTATTATTTTTGGTTTCACTAAAATCCGGATTGTTTTGCACCCGGTACATTCAATTGAAGTTTGAAATCGAATTATCGAACTACCGCGCCATTTTCAATTCTATTTATAATTATATATAATTATTTATATTCTATCGATGATGCGTATAAACATATACGTTCGAATTGTATTCAAAATAAATTTCTCGTTGATATTATTTAAAATAATTCATTTTAAATATAGAAAATTCGCTAAAATTGCCAAAATAAAAATTTTAAACTGGTTCTGAATTTCTGGGTTATTACAATCTCCCCCAAATAAAACTTTTCGTCCCCGAAAAGGAACAAAGTCGAAAGTGGTTTGAATATTTAGCTCTATGTTCGATATGGCTTCCATTCTCCAAATTTTCAGTTTCTGAGAATTTTCAAATTTTCAAAAATTTGGCTAACACCCTAAATGTTCGAAAATTTTCGCCATAACCTCCCCTGCACCGGGAGCCATGGGAAAATCCCGAAATTGCCATATAGGCCTTCTGATCTCAAAAAGAAAAAGAAGAAGCCAAGCGGCTAGCCAATCGGCTCATAAAATCATCATCACTCAAACAAAACAGTAAATTATGTAGTAAACATGTACCTATTTGTCGGGAAAACAAATTTTATTCTCTGTTCTAGCCTCCTTGCTTTGACCTGTTCAATGTAAGTATATGTATATGCAAGCAAACGCGACCAATTTTCAATATAGTTCAATATTTGATTCTATTAGGCATAATGGTTCAAAATTATCAATCAAATAAACAAACAACACAAACATCAATCAATTAGTGGATTAACGTTTCAAATTCATAATTTTGATACATATACAGAAAATCATGTTTTTGGTGCCAAATCACAACAATAAATTTATCTATATAGGTTTTGGTTCTCACAACAGTCTAATGGAAATATATAGATATCACACCTTCGAAACACGAACATAAGTTCGGATGATGATCGATCAATCATCAGAACCATCTCTGAGTGTCTAGAATGTGATTCTATATCTATCCAGTATATTAAAACTTGGAATATACGTTCATGACGCGTATATGCAAAATATTTATATATTGGATTGTCCAATTTCAAAATAAATAAATCATTCAAATACGTGTAATCTAGTTTAATCTTTCAAAACAAAATTGTTTTCATTCGAAAAATATACACTTCACACTCGTTCAAGGATACTACTGATCCTATCTCTAACGAGTCATTCTAATTGGATATTACTAATCCAATATCTGATGAATTCTTTCGTATGGTTCTAATGTGTCTTCTTCTCGAGCTCTGTAAACCAAAGCTCTGATACCAAATGAAGCGTCCCGAACTTCCCCGGTCTCCGAAGATATGAGAAAGAACGAATTACTGTGAGGACAAGACAAAACAGAACGCAGACGGAAGAACATTTCATTGCTATTACAACAATTCCATCAGAATACAAGAATATACAGAGTATACTTGAATAAATTACATTCGATAAATATCAGAGATTACAATAAATTACATAGCATCGGAAAAAATAATACAAAGCACAACTGAAGGTGATATACGGATACAGAGCTTTTCGGATATCATTCCAGCTGTAAACCAGGATCCTGTGAAAATAAATCTGCAAAACCAAAACTACTAGCTGCCCGTGTGGAAATAGGGGCACCTAGAGTTTAGGTTAAAACAATAAACTCCAGGTCAGTCATGTGACTGGTGTAAGAACTAAAACACTTATTTAAAGCTTTATTTTAAAAGAGAGTAATTCAAGGGACCACGCCGTATAACACGAAACGGGTTTCCTCCCAAGAATACCAGTGCATAGAATAAACAACGCAATGCTTTTTCGAAAAATGAAGCTATTATAAGACCCAGGTCCCATCACACAATGCAACGCAAGCCGGAGGATAGGGTTTTACCTTATAACAGCCAAACATGCTTGGTACGTTTAAAACAAATCATTTGATACTATAACAAGTGTATAATGTCAAAACAATTTAAATCATAAATATAAATCATAGACGGCATAAGTGCCCATTACCACTATGTCGCCATACTAGTTCTACAATTAAAACCGCAATACACGTATTGGAAATTGGATTTCCGTCATGAGCCGAGGCAAGGGGCAAGCTCCTCTCCGTTTCGAGACACTCTAGCAAATGCCTCAGGACTACACACTCTGGGTAACCCTGGGATCCTCCAAGACCGGTCCTCTCTTACGTTTGAGGATTAATTATTCCTGAACACACGTTTCCCGGCCCTATAGGACCTATAATCGAGGCGCCTCGCATCCAAACCACAAAGGTGAAAAGTATATAAATGTCAGGGCTGGTAGGTCACTGACACCACCCATAGCTAGAAAGAAACGTCGTGCTCTCCTTGGGTCCTCATCCCGTTTTTGACTAATACCGAGGTGTGAGGCTCGCGAATCCACGCTATACACAAAGCTGCCACGTAGGCCGTGCTTTGATCATCAAACACAAGACTTTGCTTTTCAACAGAAGCCTTGATCCATGCAACTCAGCGTGCCACACAGGCAATTCATGCCATGCGATTGATACCTATCGATATATAACCTCTAAGCTCATACGTCTCAGAGAAGGGCGTTAAGCAAGAGAATAAATTCTCCGCCGCCAAACAGATATATATTTAACAGAAATCAATCAACACATAATAAAATCCAATGACAGACACACAATCCATTTACAAGTTCATTCTGGGTCTGAACGAAACCGGAGGCACTTTCCTCGCATATCCATCGATCTCCAAGTACGTCTGGACGACCACCAACTGATTCCCTCATCTTGGGTGTACAGCCCAATCAAGATCATCAGTAATCACCCAAACGATGTGAAGACTTCCGGTCTTTAACCACCGCCTTCATCTTCGACATATCGTCGAATCGGTTATTCAGAATGGGTATAAACCCGGCCTTCCCGAACAACCCGCGTATATTAAAAACAAATATTACACAAACACAACATACGCCTCATTCCAATTCATTAGTCACTAACCGTAAATCAGTAAGATAGCAATTCCCCAAATATTAACCCCGAAGGCCGAAACCAACATCAGATCAATACCAAAGAAACCATTCTTCTTAACTAACCTACAGCTAGTTTCTAAATCTCAATTCTTAGGGAAAAGTTCCCATTAATTTTATCCAAGATAAATTCTTTGAATTTATCCTTTAATCTTCCTTTGGATGTCATTTCAAACCAAATTATGGTTTTCCAAACTAGTCGAGATTAGCGAACCACACCGGAGTAATTATTTATTTTATTTCCTAATCCCAACCTATTCATCCCATGAAGCAAAACTGGTAATACTCCATATCTAACACCACGGTGTTATCGGTAAAATTAATTACCATTTCACGTTCAAATCTAATTAAAGATTTAACTATCGTTTTGGAGCAAAACTGGTGATACTCCATTCTCGCTCACTTTCTAAATTTGATAATTTAAATTATCAAATCCTTTAAATCTAATTGCGGATTCATTAAAACTCCCTTTACTGGGTTAAAGAACTAATGTCGTTTAAAACACAGTTCACGACAAACCCAAATCACATTCTATTTATTATCGGGTTAAAGAACATATGTTATTTAAAACACCGTTCACGATAAACCCACAAATCAATTCTGTTTAAAACCCATTTCAAATCCAGTTTATTTATTTGAAAATAAACGGGTTTAATTTTAGTTCAAAACTAGTTCATTTCGATAAAAATCTATTTTTATCTTTTCAAATATGGAGTTTTTCATCCCAATATTTCCCAAATCATTTCTTATGATTTTACACAAATTATTACTATTTTTAATAATTTTATCAAGGCCCGTACAGTCGATTTCCAACAATGGCCATCGAACTGCACTTACAGCGACCTTTTTCAAATTTGATTTGGACGTATCTCCAAATCCAACCGTTAGATTTCAAATTCCTAATATTCGTTAGAAAGCTCTTTTCGATACGAACCTAACGGTTCCGGTTTTAGGAGAATCCGACGGTCGGATCTCCCGTAATGTCCATTTGAAATAAATGGTCGAAATTCACAAACTGCCGCGGTGCAGCGCGTTCTATTCAGGCCGTTATATTATATATATATAATATATATAATATATATTTCGTCGATTTCTATTTAAATCGAATTATATAAATAGTTTTGAATTCGTTTCAAAAACATTTTCAACTTCCATTTCAATTCAAATCAAAATTGAATTTCCTATTATAAATCCTTTTTACTTTCATTTCTATTTGATTTCAATTCAAATCGATTTTAATTCGATTCGAATTCATTTCTGTTTTCTATTCAATTTAAATTCAATTCGTTTTCTATTCAATTTGAATTTAAATCGTTTTATATTCAATTCATTTCGAAATCGTTTTATATTCAATTCATTTCGAAATCGTTTTATATTCAATTCATTTCGAAATCGTTTTATATTCAATTCATTTCGAAATCGTTTTATATTCAATTCATTTCGAAATCGTTTTATATTCAATTCATTTCGAAATCTTTTTATATTCAATTCATTTCGAAATCGTTTTATATTCAATTCAAATTTCACTTCAAAATATTCGATTTCGAAATCACTTTTCAATATTCATTTTAAAATGAATAAAATCGATACAAACATCGTTCACGTCAAAATGGCGTCAATCCAATCAACACGGCTTCATATATTTCTATTTTCTAATATTCTATTTCAAATATTTCTTTTTTCAAATATTTCCTTTTCAAAAATTTCTATTATCAAAATATTTCGTTCAACACATGACTAATCTCAACGGATGAGTACTGTCAACACATGAACCTTGATTTTATATTGATAAAGATGTAAATTTTATTATTAAAATATTTCGTTCAACACATGACTAATCTCAACGGATGAGTACGGTCAACACATGAACCTTGATTTTATAATATTCTTTATTTTCTAAATTGGAATGAGGCCCAATCAATCACCATATAATGTTAATTATATGGATTTTCATACATCACACATATATAACAGCATTGAAAAATAATCAACCATCAACCAAAGTGCACTACACTGTATAAGCATCAAATATAGATATCTAACGCTTATAACAGCCTGTCAATCAATCAATCAACATATTTAATCAATCAGGATGAGTGAACTTCAAATTTCATCCCAACACTCGTGTGGGGTTTCAAACAATCAAACACAGATTTTTATTTGTGTAGTTGGGCGATGTGTAAAATTTATCGACCCAATCAATATCAGTCAAATCATTGTATATAAACAAATCGGTCGATTTGTTTATAAATATTGATTTATTTATTCACATTCACGTTAAAAATTATATTTTTAACGATAAAATATTTTATTTCAACACATGAATTCCTATTCAGTTCATTTACACAATAAAAATAATATTTTTATTTTTCTAACATATTTTAGAAAATTTCGGCAGCATAACGGCACGATACTAGAAACGGGACGAGGCCTAGCCTTATCCCTGGTCTAGTGAAGGCCCACGCCATTCCAACATCAATCAAATCCATTCAATTCCCCAAACAATTCAATTCAAATAATCTAACCAACTACACAGCCAAACAAACAAGTCCATGGTCTGTGGACGATTGTGTCGGGTGCTACTAAACACCGTCTGCTTCCTAGTATATATATATAACTAGAAAAATAATTGAAGAGTGAGAAATTCTCACCGAAAGCTATCCCAACTTCACGACACTTCATTGATAGAAATCTTCATCGTCCTCGCCTTTTTGTCACCTTCGTTGCCCGTATTCTCTACATATGTAAAAATCGAATTTTTACTTCGCTATTCAATATATAAAAATCGAATTTTTACTTCGCTATTCAATATATAAAAATCGCATTTTTATTTTGCTATTCAATATTTAAAAATCGAATTTTTACTATGCTATTCAATATATAAAAATCGAATTTTTACTTCGCTATTCAATATGTAAAAATCGCATTTTTATTTTGCTATTCAATATATAAAAATCGAATTTTTACTATGCTATTCAATATATAAAAATCGCATTTTTACTTCGCTATTCAATATAGGTAAAAATTCTATTTTTATCACGCCATTCTCTATATAAAGTTTCCGCCTTTTCAAAAATAAAGATTTCGCCTTTTCAAAAATAAAGATTTCGCCTTTTCAAAAATATAGATTTCGCCTTTTCTAAAATAAACCTTTTCTAAAATATAGATTTCATTTTTTTCACTCTTTCTATAATGTAAAATTCATATTTTTAATATCTATACTATATAAAGATCATATTTTTAACCCACTACATATGTAAAAATCACGCCTTTCTCCCTTTAAAAATCTAACCTTTTCTATTTTAAAAATCTAACCTTTTCTATTTTAAAAATCTAACCTTTTCTATTTTAAAAATCTAACCTTTTCTATCTTAAAAATCTAACCTTTTCTATTTTAAAAATCTAACCTTTTCTATCTTAAAAATCTAACCTTTTCTAATTTTAAAAATCTAATCTTTTCTATTTTAAAATCTAACCTTTTCTATTTTAAAAATCTAACCTTTTCTATTTTAAAAATCTAATCTTTCATATAGTAAAAATCATATTTTTCTATGTTATACGAATATATAAATGCTAATTCACATAAAAAAACTGATTTTATGAATAAAAATAAAATTAAAACTTACAGATTTTGGTCGAAGGGGGGGGGGCTGTGCTTCTTCGTCGGAGGTCAAGGAGGTGGAAGGGCGGGCGGAGGTCAGGCGAAGGGGGGGTGGCTCGCGTCGGTCGACATCAGGATGGGGGGGGTTCGATCGCGTCGCACGCCAGCGGGTGGGGGGGAGGGGGGAATCGGTTGCGGCTTACACGAGGAGGAAGGGTGTGACGAAAAGGAATTTCGCTCGGTCCGAACCAGTCGCTAAACCGACCCAGACCGTTCGAAACGCCCGATCGTTTGAGAACAGGACAAAATAGAACGCAGACAAAAGAACATTTCATTGTATATTACAACAATGCATCAGATTACAAGAATATACAGAGCATAAATAAACATTACACAGAAATATCAGAGATTTAAATTACATTTAAATACATAACAGCGGAAAATAATACAATACACAACTAGAAGAGATATACGGATACAAAGCTTTCCGGATACCGTTCCAGCTGTAAACCAGGAACCTGTGAATATAAATCTGCAAAACCAAAACTACTAGCTGCCCGTGTCAAAATAGGGGCACCCAGAGTTTAGGTTAAAACAATAAACTCCAGGTCAGTCATGTGACTGGTGTGAGAACTAAAACAGTTATTATTCTTTATTTTAAAAGTTAGGTAAATCGAGGGACCACGCCGTATAACACGGAACGGGTTTCCTCCCAAGAATACCAGTGCATAAAACAAACAACGCAATGCTAAATAAAGAAAAATGAAGCTGTTATAAGACCCAGGTCCTATCACACAATGCAACGCAAGCCGGGGGATAGGGTTTTCCCTTATAACAGCCAAAGAATGCTTGATACGTTTAAAACAAATCATTTGATACTATTATAAGTGCATAGTGTATAAAACAACTTCAAATCATAAGTATCAATCATAGGCGGCATGGGTACCATATATCATGTCGCCATACTAGTTCTACAATTAAAACCGCAAATGTCACGTATTGGAAGTTGGGTTATCATTTATGGTATGAACCGAGGCTAGGGGCAAGATCCTCAACGATTCGAGACGCTCTAGTCCGCCCCTCAGGCAAGTACTCAGTCAAGCCTTTGGATCGTCAGGGCCGGTCCACCGATGTGGATTAAAATTCCTGAACACTGCGTTTCCCCGCCCTTTGGGGCGTAAGCCTGGCCCGTCAGCCGACCAGAAGCATCGGCCGAAACCGATATCACGAGGCGCCTCGCTTTTCAGCAAGTAATAATAAGCAACATCCACATGAGTCAAACTCGTCAGCCAGTTCAAGCACTGACGCCACTCCTAACTAGAAAGAAACGCATGTCCTCCCTGATGTCCGTCTCCCGTTTTTTGTTCATACCGGGTGTGATACTCGCGAATCAACGTTACACAAAGCTACGCCACACAAGGCCATGCTTTGATCATCACCACAAGGCTTTGATTTTCAACAGAAGCCTCGATCAATTGCCACTTAGGCATGCCACACAGGCAATTTACTCCATGCGTTTGATATCCATCAGTATACAACCCCTGAGCTCGTACGTCTCAGAGAAGGGCGTTAAGCAAGAGAATAAATTCTCCGCCGCCAAACAGATATATATTTAATAGAGATCAATCACACGGACTAAAATCCAATGTCAGACACACAGTCCATTTACAAGTCCGTTCTGGGTCTGAACGAAACCGGAGGCACCTAGTACCCCGCATATCCATCGATCTCCAAGTACGTCTGGACGATCACCAACTTTTTTCCATATTCTTGGGTGTACAGCCCAATCAAGATCATCAGTAATTATCCAAATGTAACAACCCGAAAATCTGGGCCAGTTTAAAATTTTTATTTTGGCAATTATAGCGAATTTTGAATATTTAAAATGAATTATTTTAAATAATATCGACGTGAAATATAATTTGAATATAATTCGACGTATATATTATATACGTCGTCGTTAGAATATATAATAATTATATATAATTATAAAAGGAATTGAAAATGGCGCGGTAGTTCGAAAATTCGATTTCTAATTTCAAATGAATATACAGGATTCAATATAAGTCAGAATTGAACGAAACAAGAAATATTTGAATCTGTATAACTATATCTTTGTAACGAAGTTAACAAACTGTGATTTCATCTTAGAAATGATAAGATATGTCCAGTTTAAAATTCTGAATAGTCGCTATGGAATTCAGGCCCTTAAAAATGGACATTTTGCAAACGACCTCGGATTTCGACGAAACCAGTTTTGTTGGGTCCGTGATGTAAAGTTATTGCTAGGTTTCAAATTTCATAATTTTCTGAATCAATATGTGAGCGTGGCAAAGGAAAACGTGTTTTGACCATTTCAGTTGATTTTAATCGACTGGAAATTGGCCATTTTTCCAACGGTCTCAGAATTCGACGAAACTAGTTTTGTTAGGACCGTATCGTCAATACGAAGCTAGAAAATATTTTTCTGGAATTTTTCTAGTTAGTATGTGACCCCGGTAATTTGAAAGGTACGTTTAAAATTCAATATAGCGATTTAAGTGTAAATTTAACAGAAACTGATTCAAACAGTCGAATCAGCCTACGTGGCATATCCCATTGTGTTCGGAATGGGGGTTAAACGCTATGGACGACAGGCGGTGGGCCTCGTTTAGATGACATATGTGAAAGTCAACTTTTAAAAATAAATAATAAAATAATAAATATATATATATTTTTTTTTTCTTTCTTATAACCCCCCCCCCTTTCAATTCGACTGAACAGAAAGAAAAAAAAAGAAAAAAAAATTTAAACCTAAACGCGCCGCCGCCAGGGGCTCTCGAAGCCGCTCGCCACCACCCCTGCCGGAGGCGCTCCCCTCCAGCAGCTCCCCGCCGTGACCGCGCCCCCATGTCCTTCCTCTCCCCTTCTAATCGAACCCGATACCCACTCAAACCCACCCCCCCCCCCCCCCCCGCCCCGTCGACTTCATCGACCGCCGCCTGCCCCCTGACCCACATCCGACGCTCCAGCCCTCCCCTTCCGCCGCCTGGACCACTGCCGCACCCCCCCCTGAGCCACCGCGCCCACCCTCTGTAAGCTTTATTTTATTTTATTTTTTATTTATTTTTATTTTTATGTTATAGAAATAGAAGAATTTAAAACTGTTTTTTTTTATTTTACTTGAAAACTGATTTTTAAAAAAAAAGGATTAAAACTGATTTTATTTTATTTTTAAAAACTGAAAACTTATTTTCATTTTAAACTGAAATTAATATTGTTTTTTTTTTATGAAATCGCTTTGTTTTAAAAACATGGGTTCTAAAAACAGAAATAAACGTAAGTGTTTAAAATAAAAATAGTTCGGTTTTTGAAATAAAATTAGCATTGAATTTTGAAATAAAATTAGCAATGTTTTGAAATAGAAGATAGGAATTTACTTTGTTTAAAAATAGAAAGAACAGTATAGGAAAATGATTTTTGAAATATAAATAGAACAGATTTTTAAAATGAAATTAGCTTTGTTTTTAAAAGGAATTTTGCATTTGTTTTAGAATTAAAAAGGTGATTTTTATATATTGAACTTCGAAAAGAAAATAGAATTTTTATATATTGAACTTCGAAAAGAAAATAGAATTTTTATATATTGAACTTCGAAAAGAAAATAGAATTTTTATATATTGAACTTCGAAAAGAAAATAGAATTTTTATATATTGAACTTCGAAAAGAAAATAGAATTTTTGTATATTGAACTTCGAAAAGAAAATTCAATTTTTATATATTTAACTTTGAACTAAAAATTCAATTTTTATATATTTAACTTTGAACTAAAAATTCGATTTTTATATATTGAACTTTGAAATAAAAATTTGATTTTTTATATATTGAACTTTGAAGTAAAAATTCGATTTTTACATATGTAGTGAAAGCGGACAACGAAGATGACGAAGATGCGATAGCAATAAAGATTTCTATCGATGAAGTGCCGTGGAGCTGGATAGCTATATGTGAGAATTTCTCACCTTTCAATTTATTTTTCTAGTTATATATATATACTAGGATGCAGACGGTGCTTAGTAGCACCCGACACAATCGTCCACAGACCATGGACTTGTTTGTTTGATTGATTGGTGTTTGATTGCGATATTGGTTTGAATATGATTTGTGGTATGAAAAATCGAATCGATAAATTGGTTAGGATTAGACGTGCGCCGTTATAAGGCGAAGGAGTAAGGCTAGGTTAGACCCTTACTCCAAAATCTTGTGGTTTGCATAATGAAATTGATTTGATTGATGAGTGAATGGCGTGGGCCTTCACTAGACCGGGGACAAGGCTAGGCCTCGTCCCGTTTCTAGTATCGTGCCGTTATGCCGCCGAAATTTTCTAAAATAAGTTAGAAAAATAAAAATGGCCTTTTATTTAAAGAAGGAGCTGAATAGGAATTCATATGTTAAAATAAAATGTGTTATCGTTAAAAATATAATTTTTAACGTGAATGTGAATAAATAAATATTCATTTACAAACCAGACGGTTTGTTTATGTACACTTATTTGAATGACATTGATTGGGAAGATAAATTTTACACATCGCCCAACTGCACAAATAAAATATGTGTTTGATTGTTTGAAACCCCACACGGGTGTTAGGATGAAAATTTGAAGTTCACTCATCCTGATTGATTAAATATGTCGATCGATTGATTGACAGGCTGTTATAAGCGTTGAATATCTATATTTGATGCTTATACAGTGTAGTGCACTTTGGTTGATGGTTGATTATTTTCAATGCTATTATATACATGTGTTGTATGGAAATCCATATAATTAATTTTATATGGTAATTGATTGGGCCTCATTCCAGTTTTGAAAAAGAAATATTTGAAAAAGAAATATTTGAAATAGAATATTTGAAAATAAAGGAATATATGAAGCCGTGTTGATTAGATTGACGCCATTTTGACGTGAACGATATTTATATCGATTTTGAAAACGATCTCGAAATGAATTGAATTGAAAACGATTTCGAAATGAATTGAATTGAAAACGATTTCGAAATGAATTGAATTGAAAACGATTTCGAAATGAATTGAATTGAAAACGAATTCAAAGTGAATTGAAAACGATTTCGAAATGAATTGAATTGAAAACGGTTTCGAAATGAATTGAATTGAAAACGGTTTCGAAATGAATTGAATTGAAAACGGTTTCGAAATGAATTGAATTGAAAACGATTTCGAAATGAATTGAATTGAAAACGGTTTCGAAATGAATTGAATTGAAAACGGTTTCGAAATGAATTGAATTGAAAACGGTTTCGAAATGAATTGAATTGAAAACGCTTTCGAAATGAATTGAATTGAAAACGATTTCGAAATGAATTGAATTGAAAACGAATTGAAATGAATTCAAATTGAATTGAAATTTGAATTGGATAGAAATGGATTTTAAGACGAATTTATAAAGAGGAATTCAATTTTGATTTGAATTGAAATGGAAGTTGAAAATGTTTTTGAAACGAATTCAAAACTATTTATATAATTCGTTTTAAATAGAAATCGACGAAATATATATTATATATATTATATATATAATATAATGGCCTGAATAGAACGCGCCGCGCCGCGGCAGTTCGCGAATTTCGACCATTTATTTCAAATGGACATTGCGGGAGATCCGACCGTCAGATTCTCCTAAAACCGGAACCGTTGGGTTCGTATCGAAAAGAGCTTTCTAACGAATATTGGAAATTTGAAATCTAACGGTTGGATTTGGAATTATGTCCAAATCAAATTCGAAAAAGGTCGCTGTAAGTGCAGTTCGATGGCCATTGATGGAAATCGACTGTACGGGCCTTGATAAAATTATTAAAAATAGTAATAATTTGTGTAAAATCATAAGAAATGATTTAGAAAGAATTGGGATGAAAAACTCCCTATTTGAAAAGATAAAAATAGATTTTTATCGAAATGAACTAGTTTTGAACTAGAATTATAATTCTATTTATTTTTAAATAAATAAATTGAATTTGAAAAGGGTTTTGAAAATAACCAAAATTTCCAATGATTGCATTGGAGTGGATTTGAATCGAAATTGTCTTCGGAATATTTCGATGTTGGAATTTGTGATTATACGGATGTTGTTACGAAAATTTGAAAGATATATATTTATATCGTTATTTCCAATACGACATTTGTTAATCGTAGAATTCGATATTGAATATAAGCCGATATATTTTCTATTCAGAGCCTTATATTGAATATCAAATGGGATTTGGGTTTGTCGTGAATGGTGTCTTCACTAACACTGTTCTTGAACCCAGTTGAGAAAAGATTAAATCTTTTTATTTAGATTTAATGAAGTGCACCAATTAAATAATATTTAATTGGAATTGAATGGATATTGTTTTGTTTGGGTTTATCGTGAACAGTGTTTTAAATAACACTCGTTCTTTAACCCGATAATTAATGAATGTGATTTGGGTTTGTCGTGAATGGTGTCTTCACTAACACTGTTCTTGAACCCAGTTGAGAAAAGATTAAATCTTTTTATTTAGATTTAATGAAGTGTACCAATTAAATAATATTTAATTGGAATTGAATGGATATTGATTTTTGGGTTTATCGTGAACAGTGTTTTAAATAACACTTGTTCTTTAACCCGATAATTAATGGGATGTGACTTTGGGTTTATCGTGAACCGTGTTTTAAATGACACTGATTCTTTAACCCAGTCACAGATTAAAACTAAGTGGAGTTTTAATGAATCTTTAATTAGATTGAAATAATCGAAATGGAGTATCACCAGTTTTACTCCAGGCGATAGTTAAATCTTTAATTAGATTTGAACGTGAAATTTAGAAACTAACTGTCGGTTGGCCAAGCAGAATGGTTTTCTGGATATTGATCTGATGTTGGTTTCGGCCTTCGGGGTTAATGTTTGGGGAATTATTCTCTTGATTAATTTACGGTTAGTGACTAATGAATTGGAATGAGGCGTATGTTGTGTTTGTGTAACACTTTTATAATATATACGCGAGTTATTCGGAAAGACCGGGTTTATCCCATTCTGAATATCTGATACGACGATAAGTCGAAGATGAAGACGATGGTCGAAGACCGGAGATCTTCACGTCGTTTGGGTGATAACTGATGATCTTGATTGGGCTGTACACCCAAGAAGATGGAAACAGTTAGTGATCGTCCAGACATACTTGGAGATCGATGGATATGCGGGGTACTAGGTGCCTCCGGTTTCGTTCAGACCCAGAACGGACTTGTAAATGGACTGTGTGTCTGACATCGGATTTCATTCTGTGTGACTGATATCGGTTGCATAGGATGGTTTGCCTGTGTGGCATGCTAAGATGCAAATGATCAAGGCTTCTGTTGAAAAGCAAAGTCTTGTGGTGATGATCAAAGCACGGCCTTTGTGGCGTAGCTTTGTGTAACGTTTACCTCGCGTGTTTCACACCAGGTATGAACCAAAAACGGGAGACGGACCTCAGGGAGGACTTGCGTTTCTTTCTAGCTAGAAGTGGCGTCAGTGGTTTTACACGCCCTGACGAGTTTGACTTATGTGGTTGTTGCTGTTGCGAGGCGCCTCGGTTATATCGGTTTCGGCCGATGCATTCTGGTCGGCTGACGGACCAGACTTACACCCCATAGGGTGGGGAAACGTAGTGTTCAGGCATTTTAATCCACATCGGTGGACCGGCCCTGTCGCTCCAAGGGTCGATGCGCTCTGACCCTGTGGCTCGGGCTAGAGAGTCACGAAAACGGTTGAGGACTATCTTTTGCCTCGGTTCATAGATGGAAATCCAATTTCCAAATACGTGACTTTGCGGTTTTAATTGTAGAACTAGTATGGCGACTTGATATATGGTACCCATGCCGTCTATGATTGATACTTATGATTTGAAGTTGTTTTATACACTATGCACTTATAATAGTATCAAATGATTTGTTTTAAACGTATCAAGCATTCTTTGGCTGTTATAAGGGAAAACCCTATCCTCGACTGCGTTGCATTGTGTGATGGGACCTGGGTCTTATAACAGCTCCATTTTTCTTTATTTAGCATTGCGCTGTTTGTTTTATGCACTGGTATTCTTGGGAGGAAACCCGTTCCGTGTTATACGGCGTGGTCCCTTGATTTACCTAATGATTTAAAATAAAGATTAATAACTGTTTTAGTTCTCACACCAGTCACATGACTGACCTGGAGTTTATTGTTTTAACCTAAACTCTGGGTGCCCCTATTTTGACACGGGCAGCTAGTAGTTTTGGTTTTGCAGATTTATATTCACAGGATCCGGGTTTACAGCTGGAACGATATCCGGAAAGCTTTGTATCCGTATATCTCATTCTAGTTGTGTATTGCATTATTTTCCGCTGCTATGTATTTAAATGTAATTTAAATCTCTGATATTTCTGTGTAATATTCATTCTTACTCTGTATATTCTTGTAATCTGATGCATTGTTGTAATATACAATGAAATGTTCTTCTGTATGCGTTCTGTTGTGGTTTGTTTTCGAACTATCCGGCGCTTTCCTTTACGGGGAAGTTACGGGTCTTCACAGTTGGTATCAGAGCTTTGGTTTACAAAGCTCAGAGAACAAGACACATTAGAACCATACGAAAGAATTCATCAGATATTGGATTAGTAATATCCAATTAGAATGACTCGTTAGAGATGGGATCAGTAGTATCCTAGAACGAGTGTGAAGAGTATATTTTTAAAATGAAAACAATTTAGTTTTTAAAATCTAAATCAATTATTCGTATTTGATTATCTATTTATACTGATGTGGACAATCCAGTATATATAGATTTTGCGTATACGTCTGATCCGCGTGTATTCGAAATTTTAATATACTGGATAGATATAGAATTACACTCTAATCGCCCGGAGATGATTTTGATGATGGAGCTCCATCATTAGAATTTATGTTCGAGTGACGAAGGTGTGATATCTATATATTTCCATTAGACTGGTGTGAGAACCAAAATTAGATAGGGCTTATTGTTGTGAATTGGCATCAAAAACGTGATTTTTGTATATGTATCAAAATTATGAATTTGAGACTCTAATTCACTAATTGATTGATGTTTGTGTTGTTTGTTTATTTGGTTGATAATTGTGAACCATTTAGCCTAGTTGAACCAAATATTGAACGATATTGAAAATCGGTTGCATTTGCTTGCATATACATATATATCATTGAACAGGTCATAGCAAGGAGGCTAGAGCAGAGAATAAAATTTGTTTGCCCGACAAATAGGTACATGTTTACTACATAATTTCCTGTTTTGTTTGGGTGATGATGATTTTGTGAGCCTATTGGCTAGCCGCTTGGCTTTTTCTTTTTCTTTTTGAGATCTGAAGGACCGGGGAAGCTATTTGAAATTCCCCGATGCTCCCGTTGCAGGGGAGGTTATGGCGAAATTTTTCGAAAATTTAGGGTGTTAGCCAAATTTTTGAAGTTTTGAAAATTCTCAGAAACTAAGGAGTTGGAGAATGGAAGCCTGATCGATCGTAGAGCTGAATAATCAAACCACTTTCGACTTTGTTCCTTTTCGGGGACGAAAAGTTTTAAGTGGGGGAGATTGTAACAACCCGAAAATCTGGGCCAGTTTAAAATTTTTATTTTGGCAATTATAGCGAATTTTGAATATTTAAAATGAATTATTTTAAATAATATCGACGTGAAATATAATTTGAATATAATTCGACGTATATATTATATACGTCGTCGTTAGAATATATAATAATTATATATAATTATAAAAGGAATTGAAAATGGCACGGTAGTTCGAAAATTCGATTTCTAATTTCAAATGAATATACAGGATTCAATATAAGTCAGAATTGAACGAAACAAGAAATATTTGAATCTGTATAACTATATCTTTGTAACGAAGTTAACAAACTGTGATTTCATCTTAGAAATGATAAGATATGTCCAGTTTAAAATTCTGAATAGTCGCTATGGAATTCAGGCCCTTAAAAATGGACATTTTGCAAACGACCTCGGATTTCGATGAAACCAGTTTTGTTGGGTCCGTGATGTAAAGTTATTGCTAGGTTTCAAATTTCATAATTTTCTGAATCAATATGTGAGCGTGGCAAAGGAAAACGTGTTTTGACCATTTCAGTTGATTTTAATCGACTGGAAATTGGCCATTTTTCCAACGGTCTCAGAATTCGATGAAACTAGTTTTGTTAGGACCGTATCGTCAATACGAAGCTAGAAAATATTTTTCTGGAATTTTTCTAGTTAGTATGTGACCCCGGTAATTTGAAAGGTACGTTTAAAATTCAATATAGCGATTTAAGTGTAAATTTAACAGAAACTGATTCAAACAGTCGAATCAGCCTACGTGGCATATCCCATTGTGTTCGGAATGGGGGTTAAACGCTATGGACGACAGGCGGTGGGCCTCGTTTAGATGACATATGTGAAAGTCAACTTTTAAAAATAAATAATAAAATAATAAATATATATATATTTTTTTTTTTCTTATAACCCCCCCCCCTTTCAATTCGACTGAACAGAAAGAAAAAAAAAGAAAAAAAAATTTAAACCTAAACGCGCCGCCGCCAGGGGCTCTCGAAGCCGCTCGCCACCACCCCTGCCGGAGGCGCTCCCCTCCAGCAGCTCCCCGCCGTGACCGCGCCCCCATGTCCTTCCTCTCCCCTTCTAATCGAACCCGATACCCCCTCAAACCCACCCCCCCCCCCCCCCCCCCCCCCCCCCCCGTCGACTTCATCGACCGCCGCCTGCCCCCTGACCCACATCCGACGCTCCAGCCCTCCCCTTCCGCCGCCTGGACCACTGCCGCACCCCCCCCTGAGCCACCGCGCCCACCCTCTGTAAGCTTTATTTTATTTTATTTTTTATTTATTTTTATTTTTATGTTATAGAAATAGAAGAATTTAAAACTGTTTTTTTTTATTTTACTTGAAAACTGATTTTTAAAAAAAAAGGATTAAAACTGATTTTATTTTATTTTTAAAAACTGAAAACTTATTTTCATTTTAAACTGAAATTAATATTGTTTTTTTTTTTTATGAAATCGCTTTGTTTTAAAACATGGGTTCTAAAAACAGAAATAAACGTAAGTGTTTAAAATAAAAATAGTTCGGTTTTTGAAATAAAATTAGCATTGAATTTTGAAATAAAATTAGCAATGTTTTGAAATAGAAGATAGGAATTTACTTTGTTTAAAAATAGAAAGAACAGTATAGGAAAATGATTTTTGAAATATAAATAGAACAGATTTTTAAAATGAAATTAGCTTTGTTTTTAAAAGGAATTTTGCATTTGTTTTAGAATTAAAAAGGTGATTTTTATATATTGAACTTCGAAAAGAAAATAGAATTTTTATATATTGAACTTCGAAAAGAAAATAGAATTTTTATATATTGAACTTCGAAAAGAAAATAGAATTTTTATATATTGAACTTCGAAAAGAAAATAGAATTTTTATATATTGAACTTCGAAAAGAAAATAGAATTTTTGTATATTGAACTTCGAAAAGAAAATTCAATTTTTATATATTTAACTTTGAACTAAAAATTCAATTTTTATATATTTAACTTTGAACTAAAAATTCGATTTTTATATATTGAACTTTGAAATAAAAATTCGATTTTTTATATATTGAACTTTGAAGTAAAAATTCGATTTTTACATATGTAGTGAAAGCGGACAACGAAGATGACGAAGATGCGATAGCAATAAAGATTTCTATCGATGAAGTGCCGTGGAGCTGGATAGCTATATGTGAGAATTTCTCACCTTTCAATTTATTTTTCTAGTTATATATATATACTAGGATGCAGACGGTGCTTAGTAGCACCCGACACAATCGTCCACAGACCATGGACTTGTTTGTTTGATTGATTGGTGTTTGATTGCGATATTGGTTTGAATATGATTTGTGGTATGAAAAATCGAATCGATAAATTGGTTAGGATTAGACGTGCGCCGTTATAAGGCGAAGGAGTAAGGCTAGGTTAGACCCTTACTCCAAATCTTGTGGTTTGCATAATGAAATTGATTTGATTGATGAGTGAATGGCGTGGGCCTTCACTAGACCGGGGACAAGGCTAGGCCTCGTCCCGTTTCTAGTATCGTGCCGTTATGCCGCTGAAATTTTCTAAAATAAGTTAGAAAAATAAAAATGGCCTTTTATTTAAAGAAGGAGCTGAATAGGAATTCATATGTTAAAATAAAATGTGTTATCGTTAAAAATATAATTTTTAACGTGAATGTGAATAAATAAATATTCATTTACAAACCAGACGGTTTGTTTATGTACACTTATTTGAATGACATTGATTGGGAAGATAAATTTTACACATCGCCCAACTGCACAAATAAAATATGTGTTTGATTGTTTGAAACCCCACACGGGTGTTAGGATGAAAATTTGAAGTTCACTCATCCTGATTGATTAAATATGTCGATCGATTGATTGACAGGCTGTTATAAGCGTTGAATATCTATATTTGATGCTTATACAGTGTAGTGCACTTTGGTTGATGGTTGATTATTTTCAATGCTATTATATACATGTGTTGTATGGAAATCCATATAATTAATTTTATATGGTAATTGATTGGGCCTCATTCCAGTTTTGAAAAAGAAATATTTGAAAAAGAAATATTTGAAATAGAATATTTGAAAATAAAGGAATATATGAAGCCGTGTTGATTAGATTGACGCCATTTTGACGTGAACGATATTTATATCGATTTTGAAAACGATCTCGAAATGAATTGAATTGAAAACGATTTCGAAATGAATTGAATTGAAAACGATTTCGAAATGAATTGAATTGAAAACGATTTCGAAATGAATTGAATTGAAAACGAATTCAAAGTGAATTGAAAACGATTTCGAAATGAATTGAATTGAAAACGGTTTCGAAATGAATTGAATTGAAAACGGTTTCGAAATGAATTGAATTGAAAACGGTTTCGAAATGAATTGAATTGAAAACGGTTTCGAAATGAATTGAATTGAAAACGGTTTCGAAATGAATTGAATTGAAAACGGTTTCGAAATGAATTGAATTGAAAACGCTTTCGAAATGAATTGAATTGAAAACGATTTCGAAATGAATTGAATTGAAAACGAATTGAAATGAATTCAAATTGAATTGAAATTTGAATTGGATAGAAATGGATTTTAAGACGAATTTATAAAGAGGAATTCAATTTTGATTTGAATTGAAATGGAAGTTGAAAATGTTTTTGAAACGAATTCAAAACTATTTATATAATTCGTTTTAAATAGAAATCGACGAAATATATATTATATATATTATATATATAATATAATGGCCTGAATAGAACGCGCCGCGCCGCGGCAGTTCGCGAATTTCGACCATTTATTTCAAATGGACATTGCGGGAGATCCGACCGTCGGATTCTCCTAAAACCGGAACCGTTGGGTTCGTATCGAAAAGAGCTTTCTAACGAATATTGGAAATTTGAAATCTAACGGTTGGATTTGGAATTATGTCCAAATCAAATTCGAAAAAGGTCGCTGTAAGTGCAGTTCGATGGCCATTGATGGAAATCGACTGTACGGGCCTTGATAAAATTATTAAAAATAGTAATAATTTGTGTAAAATCATAAGAAATGATTTAGAAAGAATTGGGATGAAAAACTCCCTATTTGAAAAGATAAAAATAGATTTTTATCGAAATGAACTAGTTTTGAACTAGAATTATAATTCTATTTATTTTTAAATAAATAAATTGAATTTGAAAAGGGTTTTGAAAATAACCAAAATTTCCAATGATTGCATTGGAGTGGATTTGAATCGAAATTGTCTTCGGAATATTTCGATGTTGGAATTTGTGATTATACGGATGTTGTTACGAAAATTTGAAAGATATATATTTATATCGTTATTTCCAATACGACATTTGTTAATCGTAGAATTCGATATTGAATATAAGCCGATATATTTTCTATTCAGAGCCTTATATTGAATATCAAATGGGATTTGGGTTTGTCGTGAATGGTGTCTTCACTAACACTGTTCTTGAACCCAGTTGAGAAAAGATTAAATCTTTTTATTTAGATTTAATGAAGTGCACCAATTAAATAATATTTAATTGGAATTGAATGGATATTGTTTTGTTTGGGTTTATCGTGAACAGTGTTTTAAATAACACTCGTTCTTTAACCCGATAATTAATGAATGTGATTTGGGTTTGTCGTGAATGGTGTCTTCACTAACACTGTTCTTGAACCCAGTTGAGAAAAGATTAAATCTTTTTATTTAGATTTAATGAAGTGTACCAATTAAATAATATTTAATTGGAATTGAATGGATATTGATTTTTGGGTTTATCGTGAACAGTGTTTTAAATAACACTTGTTCTTTAACCCGATAATTAATGGGATGTGACTTTGGGTTTATCGTGAACCGTGTTTTAAATGACACTGATTCTTTAACCCAGTCACAGATTAAAACTAAGTGGAGTTTTAATGAATCTTTAATTAGATTGAAATAATCGAAATGGAGTATCACCAGTTTTACTCCAGGCGATAGTTAAATCTTTAATTAGATTTGAACGTGAAATTTAGAAACTAACTGTCGGTTGGCCAAGCAGAATGGTTTTCTGGATATTGATCTGATGTTGGTTTCGGCCTTCGGGGTTAATGTTTGGGGAATTATTCTCTTGATTAATTTACGGTTAGTGACTAATGAATTGGAATGAGGCGTATGTTGTGTTTGTGTAACACTTTTATAATATATACGCGAGTTATTCGGAAAGACCGGGTTTATCCCATTCTGAATATCTGATACGACGATAAGTCGAAGATGAAGACGATGGTCGAAGACCGGAGATCTTCACGTCGTTTGGGTGATAACTGATGATCTTGATTGGGCTGTACACCCAAGAAGATGGAAACAGTTAGTGATCGTCCAGACATACTTGGAGATCGATGGATATGCGGGGTACTAGGTGCCTCCGGTTTCGTTCAGACCCAGAACGGACTTGTAAATGGACTGTGTGTCTGACATCGGATTTCATTCTGTGTGACTGATATCGGTTGCATAGGATGGTTTGCCTGTGTGGCATGCTAAGATGCAAATGATCAAGGCTTCTGTTGAAAAGCAAAGTCTTGTGGTGATGATCAAAGCACGGCCTTTGTGGCGTAGCTTTGTGTAACGTTTACCTCGCGTGTTTCACACCAGGTATGAACCAAAAACGGGAGACGGACCTCAGGGAGGACTTGCGTTTCTTTCTAGCTAGAAGTGGCGTCAGTGGTTTTACACGCCCTGACGAGTTTGACTTATGTGGTTGTTGCTGTTGCGAGGCGCCTCGGTTATATCGGTTTCGGCCGATGCATTCTGGTCGGCTGACGGACCAGACTTACACCCCATAGGGTGGGGAAACGTAGTGTTCAGGCATTTTAATCCACATCGGTGGACCGGCCCTGTCGCTCCAAGGGTCGATGCGCTCTGACCCTGTGGCTCGGGCTAGAGAGTCACGAAAACGGTTGAGGACTATCTTTTGCCTCGGTTCATAGATGGAAATCCAATTTCCAAATACGTGACTTTGCGGTTTTAATTGTAGAACTAGTATGGCGACATGATATATGGTACCCATGCCGTCTATGATTGATACTTATGATTTGAAGTTGTTTTATACACTATGCACTTATAATAGTATCAAATGATTTGTTTTAAACGTATCAAGCATTCTTTGGCTGTTATAAGGGAAAACCCTATCCTCGACTGCGTTGCATTGTGTGATGGGACCTGGGTCTTATAACAGCTCCATTTTTCTTTATTTAGCATTGCGCTGTTTGTTTTATGCACTGGTATTCTTGGGAGGAAACCCGTTCCGTGTTATACGGCGTGGTCCCTTGATTTACCTAATGATTTAAAATAAAGATTAATAACTGTTTTAGTTCTCACACCAGTCACATGACTGACCTGGAGTTTATTGTTTTAACCTAAACTCTGGGTGCCCCTATTTTGACACGGGCAGCTAGTAGTTTTGGTTTTGCAGATTTATATTCACAGGATCCGGGTTTACAGCTGGAACGATATCCGGAAAGCTTTGTATCCGTATATCTCATTCTAGTTGTGTATTGCATTATTTTCCGCTGCTATGTATTTAAATGTAATTTAAATCTCTGATATTTCTGTGTAATATTCATTCTTACTCTGTATATTCTTGTAATCTGATGCATTGTTGTAATATACAATGAAATGTTCTTCTGTATGCGTTCTGTTGTGGTTTGTTCTCGAACTATCCGGCGCTTTCCTTTACGGGGAAGTTACGGGTCTTCACACCAAACGACGTGAAGACCTCCGGTCTTCGACCATCGTCTTCATCTTCGACTTATCGTCGTATCAGTTATTCAGAATGGGATAAACCCGATCTTTCCGAATAACTCGCGTATTATTTTAAATAAGTGTTACACAAACACAACATACACCTCATTCCAATTCATTAGTCAATAACCGTAAATTAATCAAGAGAATAATTCCCAAAATATCAACCCCGAAGGCCGAAACCAACATCAGATCAATATCCAGAAAACCATTCTACTTGGCTAACCGACAGTTTGTTTCTAAATTTCATATTCATAGGGAAAGGTTCCCATTGATTTTATCCAAGATAAATTATTAAAATTTATTCTTTAATCTTCTTTTGAATTTCGATTCAACTAGTCGGGATTAACGAACCTTACCGATGTAATCATTTGTTTTAATTTCCCAATCCCAACCTATTCATCCCATGAAGTAAAACTGGTAATACTTCATATCTAACACCACGGTGTTATCGGTAAATTCAATTACCATTTCACGTTCAAATCTAATTAAAGATTTAACTATCGCCGGGAGTAAAACTGGTGATACTCCATTCTCGATTTTTCAATCTAATTAAAGATTCATTAAAACTCCACTTAGTTTTAATCGTTAACTGGGTTAAAGAATCCGTGTCATTTAAAACACGGTTCACGATAAACCCAAAAATCAATATCAATTCAATTCCAATTAAATATCATTTAATTGGTACACTTCATTAAATCCAAATAAAAAGATTTAATCTTTTCTCAACTGGGTTCAAGAACAGTGTTAATGAAGACACCATTCACGACAAACCCAAATCACATTTGATATTCAATACAAGACTCTGAATAGAAAATATATCGGCTTATATTCAATATCAAATTCTACGACTAACAAATGTCGTATTGGAAATAACGATATAAATATATATCTTTCAAATTTCCATAACAACATCCGTATAATCACGAATTCCAACATCGAAATATTCCGAAGACAATTTCGATTCAAATCCACTCCAATGCAATCATTCGAAATTCTGGTTATTTTTAAAACCCTTTTCAAATTCAATTTATTTACTTAAAAATAAATAGAATTATAATTCTAGTTCAAAACTAGTTTATTTCGATAAAAATCTATTTTTATCCTTTCAAGTATGGAGTTTTTCATCCCAATTCTTTCTAAATCATTTCTTATGATTTTACACAAATTATTACTATTTTTAATAATTTTAACAAGGCCCGTACAGTCGATTTCCATCAACGGCTATCGAACTGCACTTACAGCGACCTTTTTCAAATTTGATTTGGACATAATTCCAAATCTAACCGTTAGATTTCAAATTTCTAATATTCGTTAGAAATCTCTTTTCGATACGAACCCAACGGTTCCGGTTTTAGGAGAATCCGACGGTCGGATCTCCCGTAATGTTCGTTTGAAATAAATTGTCGAAATTCACGAACTGCCGCGGCGCGTTCTATTCAGGCCATTATATTATATATATAATATATATAATATATATTTCGTCGATTTCTATTTAAAACGAATTATATAAATAGTTTTGAATTCGTTTCAAAAACATTTTCAACTTCCATTTCAATTCAAATCAAAATTGAATTCTTCTTTATAAATTCGTTTTAAAATTCATTTCTATTCAATTCAAATTTCAATTCAATTTGAATTCATTTCAATTCGCTTTCAATTCAATTTGAATTTGTTTTCAATTCATTTCGAAATCGTTTTCAATTCAATTCATTTCGAAATCGTTTTCAATTCAATTCATTTCGAAATCGTTTTATATTCAATTCATTTCGAAATCGTTTTCAATTCAATTCATTTCGAAATCGTTTTCAATTCAATTCATTTCGAAATCATTTTCAATTCAATTCATTTCGAAATCGTTTTCAATTCAATTCATTTCGAAATCGAATAAAGTCGATATAAATATCGTTCACGTCAAAATGGCGTCAATCTAATCAACACGGCTTCATATATTCCTTTATTCTATTCAACAAATGAATATTTATTTTTGTCAACACACGACTAATCTCAGCGAATGAGTACTGTCCACGTGTGACTATTTTGTTAAATTATTTCGTTCAACACATGACTAATCTCAACGGATGAGTACAGTCAACACATGAACCTTTATTTTATAGTGATAAAGATATAAAATTTATTATTAAAATATTTCGTTCAACACATGACTAATCTCAACGAATGAGTACAGTCAACACATGAACCTTTATTTTATAATATTCGTTATTTTCTAAATTGGAATGAGGCCCAATCAATTACCATATAAAGTTAATTATATGGATTCCATACAACAAATGTATATAATAGCAATGATAGATAATCAACCATCAACCAAAGTGCACTACACTGTATAAGCATCAAATATAGATATCTAACGCTTATAACAGCCTGTCAATCAATCGATCGACATATTTAATCAATCAGGACGAGTGAACTTCATATTTCATCCCAACACCCGTGTGGGGTTTTCAAACAATCAAACACAGATTTTAGTTGTGCAGTGGGGCGATGTGTAAAATTTATCGACCCAATCAATATCAGTCAAATCAGTGTATATAAACAAATCGGCCGATTTGTTTATAAATATTTATTTATTCACTTTCACGTTAAAAATTATATTTTTAACGATAAAACATTTTATTCAACCTATGAATATTCTATTCGGTTCATTTATTCAATAAAATGATATTTTTATTTTTCTAACATATTTTAGAAAATTTCGGCGGCATAACGGCACGATACTAGAAACGGGACAAGGCCTAGCCTTATCCCCGGTCTAGTGAAGGCCCACGCCATTCACACATCAATCAAATCAATTCATTTCACCAAACAATTCAATTCAAACCAAATCATCTAACTAATTTATGCAACCAAACAAACAAGTCCATGGTCTGTGGACGATTGTGTCGGGTGCTACTAAGCACCGTCTGCATCCTAGTATATATACAAAACTAGAAAATGAAATTGAAAGGTGAGAAATTCTCACCTTTAGCTATTCCATCTTCACGACACTTCAAAAGAAGAAATCTTCGTCGTTCCCGCCCTTCTTCACTTCCGTTGCCCGTAGCCACTACATATGTAAAAATCGAATTTTTACTTTGCTATTCAATATATAAAAATCGAATTTTTACTATGCTATTCAATATATAAAAATCGAATTTTTACTTCGCTATTCAATATTTAAAAATCGAATTTTTACTACGCTATTCAATATTTAAAAATCGAATTTTTACTATGCTATTCAATATATAAAAATCGAATTTTTACTTCGCTATTCAATATTTAAAAATCGAATTTTTACTATGCTATTCAATATATAAAAATCGAATTTTTACTACGCTATTCAATATTTAAAAATAGAATTTTTACTATGCTATTCAATATATAAAAATCGAATTTTTACTTCGCTATTCAATATATAAAAATCGAATTTTTACTATGCTATTCAATATTTAAAAATCGAATTTTTACTATGCTATTCAATATATAAAAATCGAATTTTTACTATGCTATTCAATATATAAAAATCGAATTTTTACTTCGCTATTCAATATTTAAAAATCGAATTTTTACTACGCTATTCAATATCTAAAAATCGAATTTTTACTATGCTATTCAATATATAAAAATTGAATTTTTACTTCGCTATTCAATATATAAAAATCAAATTTTTACTATGCTATTCAATATATAAAAATCGAATTTTTACTTCGCTATTCAATATTTATAAATCGAATTTTTACTTCTCTTTTCTATAAACAAAGTATTTTATATTTTCAAATCAAAGTAAGTTTTAGTGTTCAAAACAAAGCAAATTTTAGTTTAAAGCCAATGATAATTTTCTATTTTACCAAGCAATGAAAATTCTATTTTCTACATCTCAATGATTTTTATTCTACCATGATTTTTATAGAAGCAAAATCATATATCTTATAGAAGCAAAAACATATATTTTTATAGAAGCAAAATATGATTTTACCCTACATATTTATATATATATAAACTGTTTTAACAATAATAGAAAGAAGGAAAAAAAACAGAAAAGAAATTAAAGAATAAATTCATGGATTTCTCACCAGGAGTTCACAGCAGGAAAGTTCACGTCGAACTCTGCCTGAGCACCGCCTAGGGCTGACCTGGGCCCCACTGGAAGTTGCCAGAGTGATCGCCGCCTTACCCCTCACCTTCGCGTCAAACCCTGGTGAACTCGCCCTCCTTGAGCCGCCTCAACCATCATCCGACGATCGAGTTTTCCCCCGAGCTGCCGAGGCTTGACAACGAAGGAGGCCTGATGTTGGAGGAGGCGCGAAGGGGGACCGGCGATGGTTAGCGGTGATGGAGCGACAACGAGAGGTTTTCCGATTAGGGATTTAGGTTTTTTTCTCTTTGTTTTTCCATTCTGAATCGGGATTGAAAAAAAAGGGGAGGGCCAGAGGAATTTAAGGGGAGGAGAGGAATATTTTTTTTATTTAATTTAATTCAAAAAGTTGACTTTTACATACGACCTCTAAACGAGGCCCACCGCCTGTCGTCCATAGCTAATTACCCCCATTCCGAACACAACGGGATATGTATCGCAAGCTGATTCGACCGTCCCGATCAGTTTTCGTCAAAATCAACATATAACTCTATATATTAAATTTGAACGCGCCTTTCAATTTACTGGCATCACATACTAACTCTAAAAATTCCCGAAAAGTATTTTCTAGCTTCGTATTGACGATACGGTCCTAACAAAACTAGTTTCGTCTAATTCTGAGACCGTTAGAAAAATGGCCATTTTCCAGTCGATTAAAATCAACTGAAACTGGTCAAACGCGTTTTCCTTTGCCACGCTCACATATTGATTCGAAAAATTATGAAATTTGGAATCTAGCAATAATTTGACATCACGGACCCAACAAAACTGGTTTCGTCGAAATCCGAGGTCGTTTGCAAAATTTCCATTTTTAAGGGCCTGAATTCCATAGCGACTATTCAGAATTTTCAACTGGACATATCTTTTGATTCCCGCTATGAAATTTTGATTTTTCAGATTCGTTGGAAAGATATTATCAATTAGATCCTAATGTTTTTGGTTTCACTAAAATCCGGATTGTTTTGCACCCGGTACATTCAATTGAAGTTTGATATCGAATTATCGAACTACCGCGCCATTTTCAATTCTATTTATAATTAAATATAAATATTTATATTCTAACGACGACGCGTATAATATATACGTTCGAATTATATTCAAAATAAATTTCTCGTCGTTATTATTTAAAATAATTCATTTTAAATAATCAAAATTCGCTAAAATTGCCAAAATAAAAATTTTAAACTGGCCCAGATTTTCGGGTTATTACAATCTCCCCCACTTAAAACTTTTCGTCCCCGAAAAGGAACAAAGTCGAAAGTGGTTTGATTAATCAACTCTACGTTCGATCTGGCTTCCATTCTCCAACTTTTCAGTTTCTGAGAATTTTCAAAAATTTCAAAAATTTGGCTAACACCCTAAATTTTCGAAAAATTTCGCCATAACCTCCCCTGCAATGGGAGCATCGGGAAATCTCAAATAGCTTCCCCGGTCCTTCAGATCTCAAAAAGAAAAAGAAAAAGCCAAGCGGCTAGCCAATAGGCTCATAAAATCATCATCACCCAAACAAAACAGTAAATTATGTAGTAAACATGTACCTATTTGTCGGGCAAACAAATTTTATTCTCTGCTCTAGCCTCCTTGCTATGACCTGTTCAATGTAAGTATTGTATATGCAAGCAAATGCGACCAATTTTCAATATAATTCAATATTTGGTTCAATTAGGCTAAATGGTTCAAAATTATCAAACAAATAAACAAACAACACAAACATCAATCAATTAGTGAATTAGAGTTTCAAATTCATAATTTTGATACATATACAAAAATCATGTTTTTGATGCCAAATCACAACAATAAGCCCTATCTAGTTTTGGTTCTCTCACTAGTCAATAGGAAATATATAAATATCACATCTTCAAAACACGAACATAAATTCTGATGATGATCGATCAATCATCAGAACCATTTCCGGGTGTCTAGAATGTTATTCTATATCTATCCAGTATATTAAAATTTCAAATACACGTTTGCAAGGCGTATATGCAAAATCTTTATATACTGGACTGTCCAAATCTATATAAACTAAATAATCAAATACGAATAATTGATTATAAATTTTCAAAACAAAATTGGTTTTCATTTTTCAAATATACTCTTCACACTCGTTCTAGGATACTACTGATCCCATCTCTAACGATTCATCCCATTGGATATTACTAATCCAATATCTGATGAATTCTTTCGTATGGTTCTAATGTGTCTTGTTCTCTGCTTTGTAAACCAAATCTCTGATACCAACTGTGACGAAAAGGAATTTCGCTCGGTCCGAACCAGTCGCTAAACCGACCCAGACCGTTCGAAACGCCCGATTGTTTGAGAACAGGACAAAATAGAACGCAGACAAAAGAACATTTCATTGTATATTACAGCAATGCATCAGATTACAAGAATATACAGAGCATAAATAAACATTACACAGAAATATCAGAGATTTAAATTACATTTAAATACATAACAGCGGAAAATAATACAATACACAACTAGAAGAGATATACGGATACAAAGCTTTCCGGATACCGTTCCAGCTGTAAACCAGGAACCTGTGAATATAAATCTGCAAAACCAAAACTACTAGCTGCCCGTGTCAAAATAGGGGCACCCAGAGTTTAGGTTAAAACAATAAACTCCAGGTCAGTCATGTGACTGGTGTGAGAACTAAAACAGTTATTATTCTTTATTTTAAAAGTTAGGTAAATCGAGGGACCACGCCGTATAACACGGAACGGGTTTCCTCCCAAGAATACTAGTGCATAAAACAAACAACGCAATGCTAAATTAAGAAAAATGAAGCTGTTATAAGACCCAGGTCCTATCACACAATGCAACGCAAGCCGGGGGATAGGGTTTTCCCTTATAACAGCCAAAGAATGCTTGATACGTTTAAAACAAATCATTTGATACTATTATAAGTGCATAGTGTATAAAACAACTTCAAATCATAAGTATCAATCATAGGCGGCATGGGTACCATATATCATGTCGCCATACTAGTTCTACAATTAAAACCGCAAATGTCACGTATTGGAAGTTGGGTTATCATTTATGGTATGAACCGAGGCTAGGGGCAAGATCCTCACCGATTCGAGACGCTCTAGTCCGCCCCTCAGGCAAGTACTCAGTCAAGCCTTTGGATCGTCAGGGCCGGTCCACCGATGTGGATTAAAATTCCTGAACACTGCGTTTCCCCGCCCTTTGGGGCGTAAGCCTGGCCCGTCAGCCGACCAGAAGCATCGGCCGAAACCGATATCACGAGGCGCCTCGCTTTTCAGCAAGTAATAATAAGCAACATCCACATGAGTCAAACTCGTCAGCCAGTTCAAGCACTGACGCCACTCCTAACTAGAAAGAAACGCATGTCCTCCCTGATGTCCGTCTCCTGTTTTTGGTTCATACCGGGTGTGATACTCGCGAATCAACGTTACACAAAGCTACGCCACACAAGGCCGTGCTTTGATCATCACCACAAGGCTTTGATTTTCAACAGAAGCCTCGACCAATTGCCACTTAGGCATGCCACACAGGCAATTTACTCCATGCTTTTGATATCCATCAGTATATAACCCCTGAGCTCGTACGTCTCAGAGAAGGGCGTTAAGCAAGAGAATAAATTCTCCGCCGCCAAACAGATATATATTTAATAGAGATCAATCACACGGACTAAAATCCAATGTCAGACACACAGTCCATTTACAAGTCCGTTCTGGGTCTGAACGAAACCGGAGGCCCCTAGTACCCCGCATATCCATCGATCTCCAAGTACGTCTGGACGATCACCAACTGTTTCCATCTTCTTGGGTGTACAGCCCAATCAAGATCATCAGTAATTATCCAAACGACGTGAAGACCTCCGGTCTTCGACCATCGTCTTCATCTTCGACTTATCGTCGTATCAGTTATTCAGAATGGGATAAACCCGGTCTTTCCGAATAACTCGCATATTATTTTAAATAAGTGTTACACAAACACAACATACGCCTCATTCCAATTCATTAGTCACTAACCGTAAATTAATCAAGAGAATAATTCCCCAAATATAAACCCCGAAGGCCGAAACCAACATCAGATCAATATCCAGAAAACCATTCTACTTGGCTAACCGACAGTTTGTTTCTAAATTTCATATTCATAGGGAAAGGTTCCCATTGATTTTATCCAAGATAAATTATTAAAATTTATTCTTTAATCTTCTTTTGAATTTCGATTCAACTAGTCGGGATTAACGAACCTTACCGATGTAATCATTTGTTTTAATTTCCCAATCCCAACCTATTCATCCCATGAAGTAAAACTGGTAATACTTCATATCTAACACCACGGTGTTATCGGTAAATTCAATTACCATTTCACGTTCAAATCTAATTAAAGATTTAACTATCGCCTGGAGTAAAACTGGTGATACTCCATTCTCGATTTTTCAATCTAATTAAAGATTCATTAAAACTCCACTTAGTTTTAATCGTTAACTGGGTTAAAGAATCCGTGTCATTTAAAACACGGTTCACGATAAACCCAAAAATCAATATCAATTCAATTCCAATTAAATATCATTTAATTGGTACACTTCATTAAATCCAAATAAAAAGATTTAATCTTTTCTCAACTGGGTTCAAGAACAGTGTTAATGAAGACACCATTCACGACAAACCCAAATCACATTTGATATTCAATACAAGGCTCTGAATAGAAAATATATCGGCTTATATTCAATATCAAATTCTACGACTAACAAATGTCGTATTGGAAATAACGATATAAATATATATCTTTCAAATTTCCATAACAACATCTGTATAATCACGAATTCCAACATCAAAATATTCCGAAGACAATTTCGATTCAAATCCACTCCAATGCAATCATTGGAAATTCTGGTTATTTTTAAAACCCTTTTCAAATTCAATTTATTTACTTAAAAATAAATAGAATTATAATTCTAGTTCAAAACTAGTTTATTTCGATAAAAATCTATTTTTATCCTTTCAAGTATGGAGTTTTTCATACCAATACTTTCTAAATCATTTCTTATGATTTTACACAAATTATTACTATTTTTAATAATTTTATCAAGGCCCGTACAGTCGATTTCCATCAACGGCTATCGAACTGCACTTACAGCGACCTTTTTCAAATTTGTTTTGGACATAATTCCAAATCTAACCGTTAGATTTCAAATTTCTAATATTCGTTAGAAAGCTCTTTTCGATACGAACCCAACGGTTCCGGTTTTAGGAGAATCCGACGGTCGGATCTCCCGTAATGTCCGTTTGAAATAAATGGTCGAAATTCACGAACTGCCGCGGCGCGACGCGTTCTATTCAGGCCATTATATTATATATATAATATATATAATATATATTTCGTCGATTTCTATTTAAAACGAATTATATAAATAGTTTTGAATTCGTTTCAAAAACATTTTCAACTTCCATTTCAATTCAAATCAAAATTGAATTCTTCTTTATAAATTCGTTTTAAAATTCATTTCTATTCAATTCAAATTTCAATTCAATTTGAATTAATTTCAATTCGCTTTCAATTCAATTTGAATTTGTTTTCAATTCATTTCGAAATCGTTTTCAATTCAATTCATTTCGAAATCGTTTTCAATTCAATTCATTTCGAAATCGTTTTATATTCAATTCATTTCGAAATCGTTTTCAATTCAATTCATTTCGAAATCGTTTTCAATTCAATTCATTTCGAAATCGTTTTCAATTCAATTCATTTCGAAATCGTTTTCAATTCAATTCATTTCGAAATCGAATAAAGTCGATATAAATATCGTTCACGTCAAAATGGCGTCAATCTAATCAACACGGCTTCATATATTCCTTTATTCTATTCAACAAATGAATATTTATTTTTGTCAACACACGACTAATCTCAACGAATGAGTACTGTCGACGTGTGACTATTTTTGTTAAATTATTTCGTTCAACACATGACTAATCTCAACGGATGAGTACAGTCAACACATGAACCTTTATTTTATAGTGATAAAGATATAAAATTTATTATTAAAATATTTCGTTCAACACATGACTAATCTCAACGAATGAGTACAGTCAACACATTAACCTTTATTTTATAATATTCGTTATTTTCTAAATTGGAATGAGGCCCAATCAATTACCATATAAAGTTAATTATATGGATTCCATACAACAAATGTATATAATAGCAACGATAGATAATCAACCATCAACCAAAGTGCACTACACTGTATAAGCATCAAATATAGATATCTAACGCTTATAACAGCATGTCAATCAATCGATCGACATATTTAATCAATCAGGACGAGTGAACTTCATATTTCATCCCAACACCCGTGTGGGGTTTTCAAACAATCAAACACAGATTTTAGTTGTGCAGTGCGGCGATGTGTAAAATTTATCGACCCAATCAATATCAGTCAAATCAGTGTATATAAACAAATCGGCCGATTTGTTTATAAATATTTATTTATTCACTTTCACGTTAAAAATTATATTTTTAACGATAAAACATTTTATTCAACCTATGAATATTCTATTCGGTTCATTTATTCAATAAAATGATATTTTTATTTTTCTAACATATTTTAGAAAATTTCGGCGGCATAACGGCACGATACTAGAAACGGGACAAGGCCTAGCCTTATCCCCGGTCTAGTGAAGGCCCACGCCATTCACACATCAATCAAATCAATTCATTTCACCAAACAATTCAATTCAAACCAAATCATCTAACTAATTTATGCAACCAAACAAACAAGTCCATGGTCTGTGGACGATTGTGTCGGGTGCTACTAAGCACCGTCTGCATCCTAGTATATATACATAACTAGAAAATGAAATTGAAAGGTGAGAAATTCTCACCTTTAGCTATTCCATCTTCACGACACTTCAAAAGTAGAAATCTTCGTCGTTCCCGCCCTTCTTCACTTCCGTTGCCCGTAGCCACTACATATGTAAAAATCGAATTTTTACTTTGCTATTCAATATATAAAAATCGAATTTTTACTATGCTATTCAATATATAAAAATCGAATTTTTACTTCGCTATTCAATATTTAAAAATCGAATTTTTACTACGCTATTCAATATTTAAAAATCGAATTTTTACTATGCTATTCAATATATAAAAATCGAATTTTTACTTCACTATTCAATATTTAAAAATCGAATTTTTACTATGCTATTCAATATATAAAAATCGAATTTTTACTACGCTATTCAATATTTAAAAATCGAATTTTTACTATGCTATTCAATATATAAAAATCGAATTTTTACTTCGCTATTCAATATATAAAAATCAAATTTTTACTATGCTATTCAATATTTAAAAATCGAATTTTTACTATGTTATTCAATATATAAAAATCGAATTTTTACTATGGTATTCAATATATAAAAATCGAATTTTTACTTCGCTATTCAATATTTAAAAATCGAATTTTTACTACGCTATTCAATATTTAAAAATCGAATTTTTACTATGCTATTCAATATATAAAAATCGAATTTTTACTTCGCTATTCAATATATAAAAATCGAATTTTTACTTCGCTATTCAATATTTATAAATCGAATTTTTACTTCTCTTTTCTATAAACAAAGTATTTTATATTTTCAAATCAAAGTAAGTTTTAGTGTTCAAAACAAAGCAAATTTTAGTTTAAAGGCAATGATAATTTTCTATTTTACCAAGCAATGAAAATTCTATTTTCTACATCTCAATGATTTTTATTCTACCATGATTTTTATAGAAGCAAAATCATATATCTTATAGAAGCAAAAACATATATTTTTATAGAAGCAAAATATGATTTTACCCTACATATTTATATATATAACAAAAACTGTTTTAACAATAATAGAAAGAAGAAAAAAAAACAGAAAAGAAATTAAAGAATAAATTCATGGATTTCTCACCAGGAGTTCACAGCAGGAAAGTTCACGTCGAACTCTGCCTGAGCACCGCCTAGGGCTGACCTGGGCCCCACTGGAAGTTGCCAGAGTGATCGCCGCCTTACCCCTCACCTTCGCGTCAAACCCTGGTGAACTCGCCCTCCTTGAGCCGCCTCAACCATCATCCGACGATCGAGTTTTCCCCCGAGCTGCCGAGGCTTAACAACGAAGGAGGTCTGACGTTGGAGGAGGCGCGAAGGGGGACCGGCGATGGTTAGCGGTGATGGAGCGACAACGAGAGGTTTTCCGATTAGGGATTTAGGTTTTTTTCTCTTTTTTTTCCATTCTGAATCGGGATTGAAAAATAAGGGGAGGGCCAGAGGAATTTAAGGGGAGGAGAGGAATATTTTTTTTTTATTTAATTTAATTCAAAAAGTTGACTTTTACATACGACCTCTAAACGAGGCCCACCGCCTGTCGTCCATAGCTAATTACCCCCATTCCGAACACAATGGAATATGTATCGCAAGCTGATTCGACCGTCCCGATCAGTTTTCGTCAAAATCAACATATAACTCTATATATTGAATTTGAACGCGCCTTTCAATTTACTGGCGTCACATACTAACTCTAAAAATTCCCGAAAAGTATTTTCTAGCTTCGTATTGACGATACGGTCCTAACAAAACTAGTTTCGTCTAATTCTGAGACCGTTAGAAAAATGGCCATTTTCCAGTCGATTAAAATCAACTAAAACTGGTCAAACGCGTTTTCCTTTGCCACGCTCACATATTGATTCGAAAAATTATGAAATTTGGAATCTAGCAATAATTTGACATCACGGACCCAACAAAACTGGTTTCGTCGAAATCCAAGGTCGTTTGCAAAATTTCCATTTTTAAGGGCCTGAATTCCATAGCGACTATTCAGAATTTTCAACTGGACATATCTTTTGATTCCCGCTATGAAATTTTGATTTTTCAGATTCGTTGGAAAGATATTATCAATTAGATCCTAATGTTTTTGGTTTCACTAAAATCCGGATTGTTTTGCACCCGGTACATTCAATTGAAGTTTGAAATCGAATTATCGAACTACCGCGTCATTTTCAATTCTATTTATAATTAAATATAAATATTTATATTCTAACGACGACGCGTATAATATATACGTTCGAATTATATTCAAAATAAATTTCTCGTCGTTATTATTTAAAATAATTCATTTTAAATAATCAAAATTCGCTAAAATTGCCAAAATAAAAAATTTAAACTGGCCCAGATTTTCGGGTTGTTACAAAGGGGGAAGGGAGGTGGGTGGTGGCGCGGCGCGAGGGGGGGTTTCGTCGAAGTGGCGGCGGCGGTTTAGGGGGAGGCGACGGAGAATTAGGTTTTTTTTTTTCTGAATCGATTTTGTATAATGAAAGAAAAGGGGGCCACGGTTTTTGAAGGGGAGGGAGAGAGGAGGATTTTTTTTTAATTTAATTATTTAATTATTTAATTCAAAAAGTTGACTTTTACATACGACCTCTAAACGAGGCCCACCGCCTGTCGTCCACAGCTAATTACCCCCATTCCGAACACAATGGGATATGTATCGTAGGCTGATTCGATCGTTTCGATCAGTTCCCGTTAAAATCAACATATAACTCTATATATTGAATTTGAACGCGCATTTCAATTTACCGGGGTCACATACTAACTCGAAAAATTCCAAGAAAATTATTTCCTAGCTTCGTATTGACGATACGGTCCTAACAAAACTAGTTTCGTTGAATTCTGAGACCGTTGGAAAAATGGCCAATTTCCAGTCGATTAAAATCAACTGAAACTGGTCAAACGCGTTTTCCTTTGCCACGCTCACGTATTGATTCGAAAAATTATGAAATTTGGAATCTAGCAATAATTTGACACTGCGGATCCAACAAAAGTGGTTTCGTCGAAATCCGAGGTCGTTTGCAAAATTCCCATTTTTAAGGGCCTGAATTCCATAGCGACTATTCAGAATTTTCAACTGGACATATCTTTTGATTCCCGCTATGAAATTTCGATTTTTCGGATTCGTTGGAAAGATATTATCAATTATATCCTATTATTTTTGGTTTCACTAAAATCCGGATTGTTTTGCACCCGGTACATTCAATTGAAGTTTGAAATCGAATTATCGAACTACCGCGCCATTTTCAATTCTATTTATAATTATATATAATTATTTATATTATATCGACGACGCGTATAAACATGTACGTTCGAATTGTATTCAAAATAAATTTCTCGTCGATATTATTTAAAATAATTCATTTTAAATATAGAAAATTCGCTAAAATTGCCAAAATAAAAATTTTAAACTGGTTCAGAATTTCCGGGTTATTACATTTTCAATTCAGAAATTTCAAAGCAGAATGTTTTGCAAACCTTCAAAACTAGGTTTTTAATTCTCGATCAATCCGTGTTGTTTCGTCTCGATCGGATGCTGCGACGTCGAAGAGCTTCGAGCAGGCTTCCCAGCGCCTGTGGTTACAGCGAACTCGGCGGCTCCTACGTGGCTCGGCGGCGCTCCAAAGGTGAAGACTTCCTGGCTGAAATTCGACGCGAATACAGGATGGTTTCAGATGAGGCTTGGTTTGATTGAAAGAGGGGAGGAAGGCGATCAGAAAAGCCAACTGGAGGCGGTGGCGAAATCGCCTGTGGCAGCGGCGATGAGTCCTGGAAGTTTCGAGCGGTTGCGTCGTTCGTTTCAGAGAGGTTTGACCGACTTTTCAAATGAGAGACAAAATGAAGATATTTTCTATTATATTTAATTTTTAAATTCCTATAATATCCTTTCTAGCCAACGTACACCAATTTCAACCCAATGACTGTCGCCCCTAGCTAAATACCCCATTCCGGACACAATGGGATATGTTTCGTTGGCCAATTCGATTGTTACAGTCAGTTATTTTTCAAATTAAAGTATAAAACATTTAATATTCAAATTGAACGTACATTTCAATTTGCCAGGGCCACAAACTTAATCGAAAAATTCCAGAAAAATAAATCTAGATTTGTTTTGACGATACGGTCCCAACCAAACCAGTTTCGTCGTATTCTGAGCTCGTATGCAAAATGTCCATTTTCAGGTCGACCCATTTTAACAGAAATTGACCAATCACATTTTCTTTTGCCCCGCTCACATACTAGCTTCAAAAATTATGATATTTGAAACCTAGCAATAATTTGACATCCCGGATCCAACAAAAGTGGTTTCGTCGAATTCCGAGGTCGTATGCAAAATATCTATTTTCAAGGGCTATATATTCTATATAGCGACCTTTCTGAAAATTCATTTGGCCATAACTTTTGATTCCTGTTATGAAACTTCGATTTTTCAGATTCGTTAGAAAGGTATTCATAAACAGATTTATATATTTTTTGTTTCGCTAAAATCTGTTTTATTTTCCACCCGGTACAGTCAGACAAAGTTTGTATTCAAATTTTCAAACTGCCTCACTATTCCCAATTCATTATTTGATTGAAATATGCTATTTCGATTGTTCAAATTCTTTGACAATAACCAATTTTAAAAATTTTAAATTGGTTCACATTTTCTGAGTTATTACACTAGCAGTTCAATCAAACAGTCAACACACAGTCAATCAGCCAATATTTAACAGTTCTAAAAATACAACATGAAATTATAAACTGTTCAGAGTTAGTGAGATTTACTCACATTTGCAGTTCATCGTTAAAGAACGATAAACTGTTATTTGATTTGAATCAAACAGTTTATTTCGCCATAAATTCTAACGAGCTCTGATGGACTTCCAGTCAGTGTCATCTTGTTGCTCCAGTCCATACGATCCAAACGGATCCGACCATTCGAATTTCCCTCAAATTCCAATGGCCCATTCAAAATTCTGGCCCACCAACTTCTTCTCCCCCAATTCGCAAATACTGGACATCGTTCTCCCTCTCATTCTTGGTGCAAACTCCTCCACGTCTTCATATTAAACCACCACCGAGATCACCAAACTCCATTGCAAACTCCTTCTCTCGGCGACCTCTTCCTACCCGTACTATTTCCATCAATTCCGGCTTCCTCGATTAGATCGCGTTTAGAGCCCTTCCGCCCATCCACGGCTACAGCTATCGACCTAAATTCCAACCGAACTCCCCAAAGTTTAGCACACCAGTGCGGTTTTCCACCCTCAACCCGCATTCAAATCCGATTTCACCAAATGATGATTCGATGTAGTGCAATCCGTAACCCTAAATCGTGCTGTAAAAACCCAGCGACAAAAGATAGGGTCGAACTATATATAACCAGCATAGAATTAAAGAGGAATTCCACTCGAATTCAACTATGTTCATATAAGAAATTTATAGATTTTTCGATGATTAAATCTTGATTTTCTTTGATCGAACTTTAGCTGAAGAAATAAAAAGAACTGGCGGCCTGATTTTCGTTTGACCGATGAATGAAGGAGTTAGGTTATTTTCGGGTATTTATAGGAATAGAAGATATTTTTTCTATTGAATATTTTATTCAATTTTAATTATTCATTGTTCGCATTGGTCATCTAAAAATTCCTATAATCACATACGATACCCAAAAATCATGAAACTGGACATGCAGCTACAGTTCGACATTATAGTCCCAACGAAACTGGTTTCGTCGAATTCCGACTTCGTATGCTCACACAGCGTATTTTGAACTGTCAGAATACTGACTGTTTTTCACTCTAAAAATCCGTACGATCACACAGTGACTTAAAAATCACCAAACTTGGAATCTAACAATAATTTGATGTTGCGGATCCAATAAAATTAGTTTCATCGAATTCCGAGGTCATTTGCAAAAGTGGCTATTTTTAAAGCTCTAAATAGCCTATTTAAATATATAAATATATTTAAATATATAAATATATTTAAATATAACTAAATATATAAATATATTTAAATATAATTAAATTTAATATTTAAAAATAAATATTATCGTCTATATCCACAGTGGAATACCATATAGTTCAGAAAACCTTATATGGATTTCTAACTCGATATTTCAAATCAGGGTCAACCTGATATTCGATCTATATTGAAATTCCTTTTTAAAATGTAAATAATTCCTTTATAAATTATAAAGGAATTCCACAGCGACTTTTCTAAAATTTGATTTGGACGTAAATCAAAATCTACACGACGAAATCCTGATTTTTCTCTTCCACTAGAAAGATATACTCCACCTGCTCCACACGTTAAGTGTTTCACAGAAATCCGGCTGAAAATGAATCTTGTACATTCAGTTGAAGTTCGAATCGCCAATTTACGAACTGCAGCGCCATTTCGAGCTCGATTTTGATTATATTATAACTCTACGTTCAAACTATCGTTTATACAATATATTCGTTATTCAAATTCAATTCCAAGCTGAATTAAATATCACAGATGATCCAGTTCACATCATATCGCCATTTTAGCCAATTCTGATTATTTTAGAATTAAATATATTATTTAATTTAAAATTTAAATTAAATATTCACCATTATTTAATTCCACGATCATTAATTCCTTAAATTCACTATTTAAATAATTAAATAAATTAATTATTACACCTCTGCCAATGCGGGTCATTGCAATCTCCCCCACTTAAAATAATTTCGTCCTCGAAATTGCTAAAGCTAGAAGACGACCCTATCGACTGGTTAGAACATATTTGTTCACTTTTTACATTCGGATTCAACTGAACCAATTCAAGTTCAATTAAATTATTCATTAATTCTTATTAATGAAAATTTTCAAAAATCCTAAAAATTTTCTAACGCATTAAGTTTTCGAAAATTTCTCCAGCACCTCCTTTGTACCGGTCAATAGGTCAAACTCCAACTCGCCTCTCTGCGCCGTCTCCAACCCAAAGGAAAATCAAACAGCCAAGCGACTTGCCAATTCAGCTCATAAATCTTATATCCTATAGAAATATAAACTTGTACCTTTTGTCGGCATATCATTATATCCTTTCGACCTGTTATCAGTTCAGCGGATACAAGGTCATCCCAATCAAATTCCAATCTGCTTTTATCCACAACACAACCATTCGCTTATATCCGAGCCAAATATCATTTCAACTCGAGTTTCTTCTTGATTCCCAACTCTTAACTTGATTATCACATTACACTTCAAATTTGAATCTCACAATCCAATTTGTCTTGATAACATTCTAATTCAATCTCAGTTACCACTTTACTGGCTTTACTTTAATTCAATTTTGCTTTCACAAATTTCTGTTAAATTTGTTTTTAATTCAAACAGTCTTTCCCTGGGAGTTTTTAAACAGTTTACTCTTTTCAAAAATCAAATTTTCCTTTTGAACATGTCACTGAGCCCTTAATTAATATTTCATTAGCTAAATCAATTCTCTATTTCTTTAACAATATTTGTTAACCAAATATTTTCAATAACCATATTGGCCTTTTATGTTATTTGGAAAACATTTTCGAATATCGCCTTCCTTTATTTTCTAAACTTTAGAAAATATATGTTATTTATAATTGGAAAATATTCCAATTACTTATCTCTTTTCCGATCTCGTTTTATTTCTATACTTAGGAAATATTCTTTATTATATTTCCAAGCTTACACTTATTTGGGTTAAAACAGATGTTGTGTAAAACATTGTTACGACAACCCAAATACTATATTCAACTAACTCTTAGTCAACATTGATCTTCGAGCCTGAAATCTTACTATTTATTTGTTAATAATGAAATCAATCAAGTTGGGGCATAACTACCTCTCAGACCTTGACTGAATAACATTTATAACGTCAAAACAGATATGACTACTTACTCGAATAATCAATACCATACAACTACTTATTCACTTTTAAACACGTATACGCTTCCTCTTTCTATTCTTACTAGATTTTATTCTTAGTCTTCCTTTTTGATTTTACTATTCTATTTTTAAGTTCGTTTCCTTATCGACTTCTATATATATATATATATCGATACGTTGATTTCTAACTATCAAATTATCTTAAAAATATTCTAACTCCTTAAATTCCAGGAAAAATTCGCCATAACCTCCTCTGTGCCAGGAGCATCGGGATATTTCAAATAGCCTCCCATGGCCCTCACCAATCCAAAAGAAAAAGAAAAAGCCAAGCGACTAGCCGATACGGCGCATAAAATCTCATATATGAATTAAATACATACCTTTTCGTCGAGCATTCTATTAATATACCTTCATACCTATCTCATGTATATTTTTACCTGCCCAATCTATTTTAACTATACTTGATCGTTTTAACTCAATTCGTTAATTAATTTGTTAATTAACTCTTTAGTCTATTTCACTTTTATGTTTGAGCATGACATGTTCAAATATATTTTAACTTGCTTATTAACTAATTTGAATCCAAATTTCAAATTTAAGTTCTATATTCGATTTCGAATATCCATTTACAAATCCAATTCACCTTTCAAAGTTCAACTTCAAATTCAAAACTCGATTAACTAATTCGTCTTCGACTTAGTTAATTCTATTCAATTTCTATCCAAATTTTATATCACTCCTATTATTCAAATCTATATATCAAATTCTATTCAAATTCTATATATCAAATTCTATTCAAATTCTATATTATAAATCCCATTTGAATTTCTATATTCAAATTCGATATATTCAAATTCTATATTTGAATTCCTTTACATTTTTTATATTCAAATTCTATATCACTTCCATTGAATTTCATATATTCAAACTCCCTTTGAATTTCTATATTCAATTTCTATTCCAAACTTTCTTTATTTATTCTTTATTATAAATCCCATTTTGAAATTCAACACAACTTGTCTTTCCCAAAACAAACTCAAAACAGTATCTCTGGTAGTATTTCGTCACTTACAACTCGAAAATGAATACTGATGATGCAGTTGTCATCATCAGAATCTATTTTCTAGTGATCGAAGTGAGTTCAATACTATAAAACCATTTCTAAACATTTCCACTTTGAAATTTATTTCAAAATATAATTCATACTGCTTGTAAAATAAATTTAAAATCTCCCAGGATCTTAAATTTTCCTTATTTTTAATCCAAATCCATTTACAAACACTTATCCAATTCTCCAGAGTTTTAACTCAGTTTCTGGCTTATATTCAGATTTAACTCATTTGATTTCACGTATTTCGCTTATATGAATTCTGATTGATTATTTACATAACCATTTAATTTATAATCTTACTTGATTATAATAACAACCAATATATCCAATATATTATAATTTTGATATATATATCTTCTCTATATCAAGATATACCTTGGGTAAACATATTTTAATTTACCCTCTTTTCAAAACATATCATGTTGACCCATCGTATTCGAATGTTTATAAACTCCTACCGATACAGTGGATCAAACTGATCGACCAGAACACATAAACAACTCAACCAACAAATCTCCATAATATAAAACAAATTTTTATATCAATAACAAATACGTTCACTCGTACATATACACTCAACTCAATCTAGGATATTACTAACCCTACCTCTACTGAGTCACGCCACAGAGCCAAGGTAATTCACTTAACTTAAGCTCTGATACCAATTGTAATGACCCGAAATTCCGGTCCAATTTGAGCTGACCAAAAACACAAGTCCAACCCCAAATTAAACCGAAAATCAGGAAATTAATAGAAAGAAAACAGAGGGTGAGAATAGATAAGATAGAAACTTAGAATAGAAGAAGAAGAAGAACACAACATCAGAGTAACACGAATCTCATAGCGGAACGAATAACATATAATATATGTAACATAACTTTGAAATATACATTTGTATTTGAATATACATCATTATCAAAGTGCAACACTTACAACACAGCGGAAATAACTATAACTATATAATCCTGAAGCCTCCTGCTCCAGCTCTTCAATATCTGTAAATCTCGACTACTTGACTGCCCGTACAAAATTGGGCACCCAAGAGTTTAGGGAAAACAAAACAAAATAAACTCCGGGTCAGTCATGGGACTGGTGTGAGTAAAACAGTTTAAAACAGTTCAAGCAGGTAAATGATATCTCATAAGACCACGCCGTATAACGGAATGGGTTTTTCCCTTATGAGAATCCAAATTATCTTTATATCAAAAACCTTTTGATATTATAATAATGTCTATCAACCACAATATAATAATCATCTAGCAGAAACGCTTTCATCACACGTTCTACATATATAGTATACAATCAAAACCGCAAGCACGTATTGGGTAATGGGTTTCCAACTATGACAAGGTATGGAACCACCTTTCGTTAGTGTACCTCTAGAAAGGAATACACTGGGTTCAACAAGAACATCTTGCAACCCGGCCACACATGACCGACCACTCATTTCGCTTGAGTGTATCGAATGTATATCACCAACGTTTGGGATCAGCAACCGTTTCCCGAATGGGACAGTATCGACAATAGATTTTTAGAAGTAAATGATACTCTAGATTAGGTAATTATACACCCTACTTTAGTGCGACCGACTTAGCCATGCTGCCTGCCCGATTTTTGTAATTTACCGGATGTAAGGCTAGAAGTTAAGCTTTATCATCACTCCAGATTCACTTTGAATGTCACATCGTCAAATCCATCAAATCACCAATTGACGTCCTCAACCATACATTATGTGTTAGCTAAAAGAAGTTTCCTTCTCCGCTTCCACTCTTGGTACAGTTGGAGAAATCAATATACGTGATCGTCTGGAAATACTTTGTCAGACATCCGTCCATACAAGTCATCCAGGAACAGGATGAACCGAAGGCACTATTCAATACATCCATCTTAGACACTGTTATCTAAGACTTATACAATAGCCCTCGTACTTTACTCCGTCTTCAATTATCTTTGGCATATATGATTCGCAACGCTTATGCCAATATAGAGTGGTTCTTTGGATAATAATCTAACCGGTCTCTCTATATTAACAACGTCAAAATGGTCAAAAACTTTGATAGTCTGTGATTTAACTATCGAAGGAAAATATGTTTGCAAACAACGATATCATTTCCAGATGGAAATTATATCGATCAAACATCATTTAACATTTATCTCCTTAGTTCATTTTTCATCTCCTGTTTCCCTATATTCAACAGTTCTTATTTCTAAATTTAGAAAATATATGTTATTACCACTGGAAAACATTTCCATTTCTTGTTTTCTATATCAGAAAACATTTCTGGTTCTTATTTGGAAAACATTTCCAAAACTCCTTCTTTGGACTTAGACAGATGTTTAAACAAACCATCGCGATGCCAACTCAAACCATTACGCTTATTAACTAAATTCCTTTAACCCACATTCACTATCGAACCTTAACCATTCCTTAGTTAAAAATGAAGTCAATCAAGTTGGGGTAATACTACCTCTCAGACCTTAACTGAACAACGTTTCTAACCTTGAAATAGACAAAGTTCACCTTTATATTTCTTTAACTAACTTCCTTACTTAACCTTTCTTTCGAGTAACTATATTCGATTAACTCTTTTCAGTTAACTCTATTCGATTAACTCCTTTGGATTAACTCTATTCACTTAACTCCTTTGGATTAACTCTATTCACTTAACTCCTGTCGAATAAACTATATTCGATAACTCCTCTAACTCTTTTCACTTAACTCCTGTCGAATAAACTATATTCAATAACCCCTCTAACTCTGTTCACTTAACTCCTCTCGAATAAACTATATTCGATAACTCCTCTAACTCTATTCGAATAAACTATATTCGATTAACTCCTCTAATTCCATTCGAATAAACTATATTCGATTTATTCCCTTAACTCCATTTAACTCTATTCGAATAACTAATATTCGATAACCCTATTTAACTCTTATTCGAATAACTAATATTCGATAACTCTATTTAACTCTTATTCGAATAACTAATATTCGATAACTCCTTTTACTTTATTCGAATCACTAATATTCGATTAACTCAATTGAATAACTCTAGTTCGATTAACTCTATCGATTTACTCTAACTGATTAACTCTAACTGGTTTAACTCTAACTCGTTAACTCTAACTGGTTTAACTCTAAATGTTTAACTCTATTCAGCTAACTTGACTCGACTAACGCCTTTCGAATAACATATTCGATTTACTAACTTTCGAATACCATATTCGATTTAACTCCTTCGAATACCATATTCGATTTAACTTCTTTCGACTACCATATTCGATTTAACTTCTTTCGATACTATATTCGATTTAATTCCTTTCGAATACCATATTCGATTTAACTCCTTTATTCGCTTTATAAAGATTTCCTTTTTAACTACGTTTATTCATTTTTAAAGATTTGCTTTTAGTAACGGTTCTCCACTTAAAAAATGATTTCCTTCTTATACAGTTTCCTTTTTATAACGTTTTCCCTTTTATAACGTCCTATTCCGTTATAAATAAATTTTCCTTTTTAACTCTATTTATTTTCTAATAATTCCTATCAATTCTATTTGTAAATGATTTACAAATATTTCCTTTTCAATTATTCTATTTGCAAATGGTTTGCAAATATTTCCTTTTCAAATCTATTCTTTGATTTTATAATTTCCCTTTTCTAAATATCTCCTATTTATAAATATTCCAATTTATAAATATTTCTTATTTATAAATATTCCATTTATTGTTTTATTTTCAAATGTCACTTTGAAAATATTCCCTTATCAACATTTCGGTATGTTACAATGTGTAACACCCCGTAATTCTATAACACTAAGATTCACAAATCAAGGCAGAATTAAATTTTAAAATCAAAATCAAGGGAAACGGGCTGCGCCATTGCATTCGTCTCGGAACTCTGCATGAGATAGAGTCTGAGTTTGCGTTAATAGGTGTAATGACCCCCATTGGCAGAGGTATTATAATTAATTTATTTAATTATATAAATGGTGAATTAAAGGATTTAATGGTCATGGAATTAAATAACTGGGAATATTTAATTAAAATAATAAATTAAATAATATATTTAATTCATAAATAATCAAAAATATTGGGAATCACAATATAAGGTGAACAGGGTCATCCCTAAGATTTAATTCAGCTTAGAGTTGAATCATATTGACGAATATATTCAATCGACGTCAGTTTGAAACGTATTATTATATTATAATTAAAATCGAGCTTGAAATGGCGCTGCATTTCGCGATTTGGCGATTTGAACTTCAACTGAATGTAGAGGATTTGTTTTAAGCCGGATTTCTGTGAAACAAGAAATGTGTGGAGCTGGTGGAGTATATCTTTCTAGTGTAAGAGAAAAATCGCGATTTCGTCGTGTAGATTTTGATGTATGTCCAAATCAAATTTTAGAAAAGTCGCTGTGGAATTCCTTTATAATTTATAAAGGAATTATTTATATTTTTAAAAGGGGTTTTCAATATAAATCGAATATCGGGTTGACCCAGATTTGAAATATCGAGATAGAATCCATATAAGGTTTTCTGAAGCTGTATGGTATTACACTGTGAATATATACGATAATATAAATTTATTTATATTTAATTTAATTTTATTTAAATATATTTATATATTTAAATGGGTCATCCACAGCTTTAAAATACCCAGTTTTTCATACGACCTCAGAATTCGACGAAACCAATTTTGTTGGATCCGCAACATCAAATTTTTGTTAGATTTCCAGTTTCGTGATTTTTAGAGTCACTGTGTGGCCGTACAGATTTTTAGAGTGAAAATTTGTTAGTATTTTGACCATTAAAAATACGCTGTGTGAGCATACGGAGTCGGAATTTGACGAAACCAGTTTCGTTGGGACCGTAATGTCGAACTCTAGCTGCATGTCCGTTTTCATGATTTTTGCATATCGTATGTGATCATAAGGATTTTTAAAGACGAACAGAAGTAGTGTTGGCTTAAATATTAATATAAAAAAAAATATAAAAAAAAATATTAAAAAGCTTCTATAAATAAACCTTAACTTCGAAAACCTAATTCATTTTTCCTCCAACAGTCAAAACACGAGCCGGCACATTTTACATTTCTGTAAAACCAAATCCATCTTTGAAAAATGATATCAATTCGTAGAAAAATCCTAAAATCATCTAGTTTATATTTATGAGCTTCTTGAAGGATTCCCTACAGTCCAGTATCATTTTTAAGAGGTTCGATGGCTGTTGGTTTATTGCGGATTTTGTACAGCGACAGTTTTGGCAATTAGGGTTCGAGTTTAGTGGAGGTGTGGTGATCGTTGGTTTAATTGGATGTTGGATTTGAGTTAAGGGTGGAAAACCGCACCTATACCCGAGATTTCAGGGATTTCGATGATGAAGAATGTTGATACTTCCAGGGTATCGCGGGTTAGATGTCGAGAGAAAGTTGGTATTTTCTGTTATGGAGGTGTTTAGAATTTGGAGAGATGGAGGATGGTGAGGTCGAGAGATGGTTCGGTGTGAAGATGAGTGTGAATCGAGGCTCAGAAGTTCAAAAATGGGATGGGTGATTTTACTGGAACCACAATGATCATTCGGAGAAGAAGGATAATAAAGTGCGGGCTGGGCTTTTAATTTAGTGATGGGCCAGAGGATTTGAAAAGTGTAAGGCCCGTATACTTTAATGTTTTAAGTGTTTATTTAAATTATAGTATTAAACTTCGTAATGTAATATCTCGGTCGTATGAAATCAGAATCACGAACCGTCAGTCACATTGGGACCGTATAGACGAGAGCTTCACAATGAAGCTGACTGGAAGTGGATCGGGGCTCGTATGAATTTATGGCGAAATAAATTTTCCAACTGAGTCAAATAACGCAAACCAATTATTTAACGGTTAACGCGTCAATGTGAGTAAAACTCACCAACTCTGAACAGTTATATTTTTATAATATATTTTTAGAACTGTTAATCATCTGTTGATTGTTGTGTGTTGGTTGATTGATTGAACTGCTAGTCAGTTAGTGAAAATTATATATATATATATATATATGTTATTATATATATATAAACCGTTAAATATTTATATATTGATTTTGCTATCAGAATAATTTATATTGAACAGAAAGTGATGATAATCATATTGTGTAACATCTGTGGATACAGGGAAACAGGATGGAGGAATCCGACTGGATTCCTCAACAGTTATTTTATTATTTTTCATATATTATGATATATGATGTAGTTAAAACCTGTGGTTGATTATATGGGTTTGAATGAGATTGGTCATCGTGATTTGATGTGTTAAGTACCATAAAATATCGAAAGAGGAAAAGGTGATTTTCAAAGTGATATTGAAAACAGAATATTTATAAACTGGAATATTTATAAATAAGAAATATTTATAAATTTGAATATTTATAAATAGGAGATATTCAAAAAGGAAATAATTTCAAACCGTTTTCTTTTTGAATGGAAAGGCCTGTGTGGAGGGTTTGGGGATTTTCCCGATGCTCCCGTTACAAAGGAGGTTATGGCGAATTTTTCAGAGAATTTAAGGAGTTAAAATATTTCAAGAATAAATTTGAAAAGGAAATATTTGTAAACCACTTACAAATAGAATGAAAAAGGAAACGTTATAAAAAGGGAAAACGTTATAAAGCAGAAACCGTTATAAAGAGGAAAACGTTATAAAAAGGAAATCATTTTTAAAGTGTAGAACCGTTATTTAAAAGTAAATCTTTTCAAATGAATAAAATGTTGTTAAAAGGAGTTAGTCGAATATAGTATTCGAGAAGAGTTATTCCAGTAGAGTTAACCAGTTCAGCAGAGTTAACCAGTCCAGTAGAGTTAACCAGTCCAGTAGAGTTAACCAGTCAGGTCGAGTTAACCAGTTGGGTTAAGTAAGTCGAGTTAACCAGTTGAGTTAAGTAAGTCGAGTTAACCAGTTAAAGTTAACCAGGTAGGTTTAACCAGTTAGAGTTAATCAGTTAGAGTTAATCGATTTGAGTTAAGATTTTCGAGTTGATAATCGAGTTAAGTTATCGAATACCACTTATTCGAAGTAGAAGTTATCAAATATAGTTATTTAAGATAGAGTTAGTCAAACAGAGTTATTCAGGATAGGTTGCCATCTCGTACGACTGCTAGCGAAATTCGCAGGGCTGTAAATAGTCTACGGCGGTCGGATATTTCCTGAGGGAGTCAGGCATAACCATTGTGATCGCTGCGATCTAGAGTCAAGCGAATGGAGTTTAATCGAATATTAGTTATTCGATAGGAGTTAATCGAGTTGATCGAGTTGAGAAATAAGTTAAGTTAAATAAGTTGAGTTGATCGGGTGGTTCGACCAAGTTAGTCGAGCCTACTTAATCGAATCAAATTGGTCGAACCAAGTAAGTCGAGATAAGTTAGTCAAGTTAATCGAGTTAAGCTAGTCAAGTTAATCGAGTTAAGTTAGACAAGTTAATCGAGTTAAGTTCGTCATGTTAAAGTTATCGATGTTAGTTTCATTGAAAGGAGTTATCGATGTTAGTTTCATCGAAAGGAGTTAATCGATGTTAGTTTCATCGAAAGGAGTTATCAATGTTAGTTTCATCGAAAGGAGTTATCGATTATAGTTTAATCAAAGAGAGATTATCGAATATTGTTTATTCAAAAAGGAGCAGTCGAATATAATGTATTCGAAAAGAAGGAGTTAATCGAATATAGGTTATTCGAAGAAGAGTAATCAAATAGAGATTACTCGAAAGAGAGTTATACGTCGAGCTCGGTTATATCGAATTCGGGAAAGTATCCTTTACTTTCCAGTCTTTCAAGCAAGATTTATTTATTTATAAATAAATCAGTTGTTAAGTAAATTATTCGAATTTAAAGAATGTAAGTTAGATAATTCGAAGGTAGGGATTATAACGTTATCGCTGAAATAAATGTTTTAATAAAGAAGTAGATACGTAAATAGAAATGAGAGTTATGTAAGGAAGTTGTTAAAGATTAAAAGATAAACTTTGACCATTTCGATGTTAAAACGTTGTTTCAGTTAAGGTCTGAGAGGTAATTATACCCCAACTTGATTGACTTCCTTCTTAACCAAGGAATGGTTTGGTTTGATTGTGAAGAAGTTTGGAAATGTTTTCCAAATAAGAATCAGAAATGTTTTCTGAAAATAGAAGATAAGAATTTAAAATATATGGAAACAGGAGATAAGTAAATTAATGAACGAAAGAGATAAATGTTAAATGATGATTGACCGATATAATTTCCACTTGGAAATAATATCGTTGTTTGCACACTTGTTTTTCTTTGATAGTTAACTCACAGACTATCGAAGTTTTGACCATTTTAACGTTGTTAATATGGAGAGACCTGTTGGATTATTATCCAGAGAACCACTCTGTATTGGCATAAGCATTGCGAATCATATATGCCAAAGAAAATTGAAGACGGAGTAAAATGCAAGGGCTGTTGTATAAGTCTTAGATAACAGTGACTAAGATGGACATACTGAATAGTGCCTTCGGTTTGTCCAGTCCTAGGACAACTTGTATGGACGAAGGTCTGACAGAGTATATCCAATGGATCGCGTAAGTTGATCTGTTCAAATGTATTCACGTTTGGTGGCAGAGGAATTCGTTTCTCTAAGCTGTATACCCGTGTTATTTTTGGATAAATCAATTTGTGATTTGGCGGGTATGACGATGTGACATTCTAAGTGAATGAGGATGACTTGTGTTGATGAATTTCTGACAGAGTATTTCCAGAAAGGTCACGTACATTGATTTCTTCAATTATACCAAGAGTGGAAGCGGAGAAGGAAACTTCTTTAGCTAACACGTAACGTACTGTTGTAGACGCCAATTAGTGATTTTCGATGGATCTGACAATGTGGTATTCGAAGTGAATCTGATGTAATGATAAAGCGTAGCTTCTAGCCTCATCAACCGGTAAATGACAGAAATCGGGCAGGCAGCATGGCTAAGTCGGTCGCACCGAAGTAGGGTGTATAATCACCTATCTAGAGAATATTCATTTGTTTCTTAAATCTATCAATGCTGTCCCATATATATACGGGAACGGTTGCTGATCCCAACCGTTGGAGATGTACATTCGATACACTCAAGTGAAATGAGTGGTCGGTCATGTGTGGCTGAGTTACAAGATGTTCTTGTTGAACTCCAGTGTATCGTTCCTAGAGTACACTGATCGGAAGGTGGTTCCATACCTTGTCATAGTTGGAAATCCAATTACCCAATACGTGCTTGCGGTTTTGATTATATACTATATATGTAGAACGTGAGATTAAAGCGTTTCTGCTAGATTGATATCTATTTGTATTTAGACATTATTATAATATCAAAATGATATTGCTTTACAAAGTTGTTTGGATTTTCGTAAGGGAAAAACCCGTTCCGTATTCACGGCGTGGTCTTATGAGATATCATATACCTGTTAAACTGTGTTAAACTATTTTACTCACACCAGTCCCATGACTGACCCGGAGTTTACTTTGTTGTTTTCCCTAAACTCTTGGGTGACTAAATTTGTACGGGCAGTCAAGTAGTCGGGATTTTACAGATATAGTTGGAGAGCTTGGAGCAGGAGGCTTCAAGATCATATAGCTATTGTTTATTTCCGCTGTGTTGTAAGTGTTGTACTCTGATAAGTGCTACTGTGTACATAACTGTTATATTTCAAAGTTATGTTATATATTATATGTTATTCGTTCCGCTGTGAGATTCGTGTTACTCTGATGATGTAAGTTCTTCTTTTCTTCTTCTATTCTAAGTTTCTATCTTATCTATCCTCACCCTCTAATTTCTTTCGTTAATTACCAGGATTTTTCGATGTTTTGGTTATCGACATCGTGTTTATGTCGATAACCAAAGTCGTCGAAAATCCGGGTCGTTACAGTTGGTATCAGAGCTTAAGTTAAGTTTACCTTGGCTCTGTGGCGTGACTCGGTAGAGATGGGGTTAGTAATACCCTAGATTGAGTTTGAGTGTATATATACGAGAGCGTATTTGTTATTCAATATAAAAATTGTTTTATATTGTGGAGATTTATTGATTGAGTGGCTTATGAATTTCTGTCGATCAGTTTGATCCACTGTATCGATAGAGGTTACTAAACACTTGAATACGATGAACCGTCATGGTATGTTTTGAAAAGAAGGTAAACGAAATAATTTTACCCAAATTATATTATAATATTTAGGATATATTGGTTGTTATTATAATCGAGTAAGATTATAAAAGTGAATCGGTTATGAAAATAACCAATCAAATTTCATATAAGTGTTACGAAGTGAATTAAAGCTGAAATTAAAGTCAGAATTGAAATTAAAAATTGGAAATTCAGATAAGTGTCTGTAATTGAATCTGGATTAGATATATGTGAATTTTAAAATCCTGGGAGATTTTAAATTGTTTACAAGCCTTGTGAAGGATATTTTGAAAGAGATTTCAAAAATGAAAGTATTTGGAAATGGATTTTAAAGTAATATAGTATTGAACTCACTTCGATAGCTGGAAAATAGATTCCGATGTTGATCATGACATCATCGGTGTACATTTTCGAGTGTTTAAGTGACGGATTACGACCAAAGTTTTGTTTATTGTTTTGAGAAAACAGGTTGTTTAGAAATTTAAAGGTTTTGAATTGGTATTATGATTTCAAATTTGATTTGAAATAAAACCGGGAATTTAAGTTCTAGAAATTAAAATTCAACTTGTGAAGTTAATTCGAATGGGATGGTAAAAGTAAATAATAAACCAGAATTTAACTTGAGATGATAGGTTAAGAAAAACTGAAGTGATTAGAGAATAATCTGGATTTGAAATGATAAGTTGAGAGTTTGGAATTTGAAAATCGAATTTGAAATTAAATTCGGCTTGAATAAGCGAATGGTTGTGTCAAGAATAACTTGGTTGGAGTTGATTGGGATGGCATTTGTATATGCCGAGTTGATAACAGATGGAAGGGATATAATGATATGCCCAACAAAAAGGTACAAGTTTATATTTTATATGAGTTTGGAATTTATGAGCCGAATTGGCAAGCCGTTTGGCGTTTTGATTTTCTTTTGGGTTGAAGAAGGCCCAGAGAGGCGAGTTGGAGTTTGAGCTATTGACCAGTACAAAGGAGGTGCCGGCGAAATTTTCCGAAAATTTAAAGTGTTAGAAAATTTTGAAAATTTTAGTTAGTCGGAAGGAATTAATATTTTAGTCAGTATTAATTGGTTCAGTTGAAACCAGAAATAAGGGGTAAACAAATCTTAGGAGTTCCAATAGATAGGGTCGTCCTCTAACTTAGCAATTTCGAGGACGAAATTATTTTAAGTGGGGAAGAATGTAATGACCCGCATTGGCAGAGGTATTATAATTAATTAATTTAATTATATAAATGGTGAGTTAAAGGATTTAATGGTCGTGGAATTAAATAACTGGGAATATTTAATTAAAATAATAAATTAAATAATATATTTAATTCAGAAATAATCAAAAATATTGGGAATCACAATATAAGGTGAACAGGGTCATCCCCAAGATTTAATTCAGCTTAGAGTTGAATCATATTGACGAATATATTCAATCGACGTCAGTTTGAAACGTATAATTATATTGTAATTAAAATCGAGCTTGAAATGGCGCTGCAGTTCGCGATTTGGCGATTTGAACTTCAACTGAATGTACAGGATTCGTTTTAAGCCGGATTTCTGTGAAACAAGAAACGTGTGGAGCTGGTGAAGTATATCTTTCTAGTAGAAGAGAAAAATCGGGATTTCGTCGTGTAGATTTTGATGTATGTCCAAATCAAATTTTAGAAAAGTCGCTGTGGAATTCCTTTATAATTTATAAAGGAATTATTTATATTTTTAAAAGGGATTTTCAATATAAATCGAATATCGGGTTGACCCAGATTTGAAATATCGAGATAGAATCCATATAAGGTTTTCTGAAGCTGTATGGTATTCCACTGTGAATATATACGATAATATAAATTTATTTATATTTAATTTAATTTTATTTAAATATATTTATATATTTTAAATGGGTCATCCAGAGCTTTAAAATACCCAGTTTTTCATACGACCTCAGAATTCGACGAAACCAATTTTGTTGGATCCGCAACATCAAATTTTTGTTAGATTTCCAGTTTCGTGATTTTTAGAGTCACTGTGTGGCCGTACGGATTTTTAGAGTGAAAATTTGTCAGTATTTTGACGGTTAAAAATACGCTGTGTGAGCATTCGGAGTCGGAATTTGACGAAACCAGTTTCGTTGGGACCGTAATGTTGAACTCTAGCTGCATGTCCGTTTTCATATTTTTGCATATCGTATGTGATCATGAGGATTTTTAAAGACGAACAGAAGTAGCGTTGGCTTAAATATTAATATAAAAATAAAATATAAAAAAAATATCAAAAAGCTTCTATAAATAAACCTTAACTTCGAAAACCTAATTCATTTTTCCTCCAACAGTCAAAACACGAGCCGCCACATTTTACATTTCTGTAAAACCAAATCCATCTTTGAACAATGATATCAATTCATAGAAAAATCCTAAAATCATCTAGTTTATATTTATGAGCTTTTGAAGGATTCCCTACAGTCCAGTATCATTTTTAAGAGGTTCGATGGCTGTTGGTTTATTACGGATTTTGTACAGCGATAGTTTTGGCAACTAGGGTTCGAGTTTAGTGGAGGTGTGGTGATCGTTGGTTTAATTGGATGTTGGATTTGAGTTAAGGGTGGAAAACCGCACCTATACCCGAGATTTCAGGGATTTCAGTGATGAAGAATGTCGATACTTCCAGGGTACCGCGGGTTAGACGTCGAGAGAGAGTTGGTACTTTCTGTTATGGAGGTGTTTAGAATTTGGAGAGATGGAGGATGGTGAGGTCGAGAGATGGTTCGGTGTGAAGATGAGTGTGAATCGAGGCTCAGAAGTTCGAAAATGGGATAGGTGATTTTACTGGAACCACGATGATCATTCGGAGAAGAAGGATAATAAAGTGCGGGCTGGGCTTTTAATTTAGTGATGGGCCAGAGGATTTGAAAAGAGTAAGGCCCGTATACTTTAATGTTTTAAGTGTTTATTTAAATTATAGTATTAAACTTCGTAATGTAATATCTCGGTCGTATGAAATCAGAATCACGAACCGTCAGTCACATTGGGACCGTATAGACGAGAGCTTCACAATGAAGCAGATTGGAAGTGGCTTGGGGCTCATATGAATTTATGGCGAAATAAATTGTCCAACTGATTCAAATAACGCAAACCAATTATTTAACGGTTAACGCGTCAATGTGAGTAAAACTCACTAACTCTGAACAGTTATATTTTTATAATGTATTTTTAGAACTGTTAATCATCTGTTGATTGCTGTGTGTTGGTTGATTGATTGAACTGCTAGTCAGTTAGTGAAATATATATATGTATATATATATATATTTGTTATTATATATATATATAAACCGTTAAATATTTATATATTGATTCTGCTATCAGAATAATTTATATTGAACTGAAAGTGATGATAATCATATTGTGTAACATCTGTGGATGCAGGGAAACAGGTTGGAGGAATCCGACTGGATTCCTCAACAGTTATTTTATTATTTTTCATATATTATGATATATGATGTAGTTAAAACCTGTGGTTGATTATATGGGTTTGAATGAGACTGGTCATCGTGATTTGATGTGTTAAGTACCATAAAATATCGAAAGAGGAAAAGGAGATTTTCAAAGTGATATTGAAAACAGAATATTTATAAACTGGAATATTTGTAAATAAGAAATATTTATAAATTTGAATATTTATAAATAGGAGATATTCAAAAAGGAAATAATTTCAAACCATTTTCTTTTTGAATGGAAAGGCCTATGTGGTGGGTTTGGGGATTTTCCCGATGCTCCCGTTACAAAGGAGGTTATGGCGAATTTTTCAGAGAATTTAAGGAGTTAAAATATTTTGTAATGGCGCGTTTTGTTAGCTGTCGAATAATTAATTTATTTAATGATTTATATATCGATTTGGCGATATCGATAACTTAAAGTACAACGTTCGAACTTATAATTTATAATTATAATTAAAACGAACCTGAAACGTCGCGGCAGTTCGAAATTTGGTGATTTGAACTTCAACTGAATGTACATGATTCATTTTAAGCCGGATTTCTGTGAAACAAGAAACGTGTGGAGCTGATGGAGTATATCTTTCTAGTGGAAAAGAAAGATCGAGATTTCGTCATGTCGATTTTGATTTATGGCCAAATCAAGTTTTAAAATAGTCGTTGTGAAATCGTTTATCGACCGGAACGGTTTATTTGATATAACTAGATATCGGGTTTGAATTTAGACAAGGTTCTTTTGAGACGTAGCGATAATTTAATTTTTAGAATTTTATTGTAATTTTTAATTAATTAAATAAGCAGCTTTTTATTTGAAGTATTTTGGCACCCTGTAGTCAACATTTTGGGGTTTCAAAATATGAGTCAATCTACCGGTATTATTACATTTTTGGAATCGTGGCACAGACCTGGTCTCACCGGTATTTTTATTTTTGTCAATTAAAGTCCATAACACGAATAAAAATTCTATGACAGGTGACCGTTAATAAATAAGACTCTTTGCCAAAACCAATATATACTATGACCAGATTTATCCATTTATAAATGATGCAGACATACCGTCTCCAACTCTCCCCTTTCCATTAGATGTTCACAGCGAAGACTTTAAATGGCTATAAAGGAAGGAACGTGGCCTCTAAATAAACCAGACCAAAGAAAATATCTAAAACAATTCCCTATATATAATGCCCTTACTCCTTAAACCTAATTTACAACCTCCTGAGGTGCGCCGCTGATTTTCCTTTCAAGGAAAATCAAAACTTCGATCCTCAAAAAGAAATTCGGAACAAATTATATAAATTTCGACAAATCGGACTTCAAACATCAGTAAAATCCTGGATGGATTCTCCTCAGTCTATGCCCTTTTCTTTTCTGTGCAACGACAGTTCTACTATTCGAACATTTCCAGCGTGATTCTAGGGCTGAAGTGGGGTCGACGCAGGGATTTTTCCTGAGTGCGAAGTGGGTGTGGTTGGTGTGAGATGAGAGAGAAAGGGTAGAACTGAGCGTGGCTCTGAAGTGGAGGCCACGGATTAAAGGGTGTGTGATGGTCATCAGCAAGTATGTGAGGGTTGGGATGACTAAACGAAGGAAGAAGGGTCTGGAGCAAGTTTGTCTTGCCTGATGGGGTTATAAAATGGAGCGTGCTGTGTGTATGGTGTACAGGGAAGACACAAGAGAAGGGAGTACCTAGAAACCGTGAGTCACATAACGTGTATAGCTAAGAAGGTGATGGCAAAGAGTTGAGTGGTGCTGGCCGTTTTGAACTGTGTTGGAAAACTGCCTGGAAGAGCAGCTGTGCGTGAAGAGTCTGAAGACCTGTGCGACCACGGATTCAGACGTGAGAGGGCCATCGTAGCACCATGAATGGTGGCCACGATTTGTTAAGCAAGGGTGCTGAGGTCGATCAGTACTAAAAGAGAAGGACGGAGGTGGTTTTAGTTTTGAGGTCGGTGAAGGAATGTGTGAGCGTGAATTAGAAAATGGAATTCGTAATGGTGCCGAGGAGAATTCTGTGATGTCTGCACAGGGGAATCGAACGTGACGAATTGATGGTTGGGGTAGGGACGTTGAGATGTTGAAGAGGATTTAGATGATGGTATTAGTTTGTGGATTGGTGGAGTTTTGATATGGTAATTTGGGGATCGAAGCAATAGAAAATGGCAGTGGAGTTTTTGCGGCTTCAATTCAAGAAGATGAAGACCGTATTAGGAGCAGATGGGTTTTTAGGAGGGTTATGGGCCGGGAAGTTAAGTTAAAGCCCATTTCCTTTTATAAATCATATTTTATTTTAATTTAATGTGTATTAACTTGTATAAGCAATATCGTGGCCATACTGTATCAGAAATTCGAACCGTAACTTCCGTTGGGATCGTGTGGACGGACACTACACCGTGGAGCTGACTGGAAGTCCATTGGAACCCGTTACAATTTATGGAGAAATAAATTGTCCGTCGAAATCAAATAACGCAAACCGTTATTTAACGGTTAACGCGCCAAAGTGAGTAAATCTCACTAACTCTGAACAGTTTATAATTTCATGTTGTATTGTTAGAACTGTTAAAATTGTCTGTTTGACTGTGTGTTGATTGTTTGATAGAACTGCTAGTCAGTTAGTTAAATTTCTATATTGATTCTGTTTAACAGAATATACCATATGGAACTGAAAGTGATGTTATCTATATTGTCTAACATCTGTGGTGCAGGGAAACAGGTTGGAGGAATCCAACAGGATTCCTCAACAGTATTTTACTGTGATTTTTATAGTGCGATATATAATGTGAAGTATATAATCTGTATGACTATGTGTGGTGGGACGATATTCATCGTGTTAGATGATGTGTTAAAAACCATAAGAAATACCAGGATATAGAAAGAGATTTTCAAACTATAATTTGAAAATAATGTATTTATATAAAATCGATGGATTTTATATTATAAAGAAAAGGGGATTTTGAGTATAAAGGAGAAATATTTGTTAATCGAGTATAAAGGATTAAACAAAGTAATTGGTTAGGTTAACCAAAGCGAGTTAGTCGAGTTAAACAAAGTAATTGGTTAGGTTAACCAAAGCGAGTTAGTCGAGTTAAACAAAGTAATTGGTTAGGTTAACCAAAGCGAGTTAGTCGAGTTAAACAAAGTAATTGGTTAGGTTAACCAAAGCGAGTTAGTCGAGTTAAACAAAGTAATTGGTTAGGTTAACCAAAGCAGAGTTAGTCGAGTTAAACAAAGTAATTGGTTAAGTTAACCAAAGCAAAGTTAGTCGAGGTAAACAAAGTAATTGTTTAAGTAAATCAAAGCAAGTTAGTTAAGTTAAACTAAGTGATTAATCAATGTGAATTAGTTAAGTTAAACTAAGTGATTTATCAAAGTGAATTAGTTAAGTTAAACTAAGTGATTTATCGATGTGAATTAGTTAAGTTAAACTAAGTGGTAAATCGAAGTGAATTAGTTAAGTTAACTAAGTGGTTAATCGAAGTGAATTAGTCAAGTTAAACTAAGTGAATCGGTTAGAGTTAATCAACGTGAATTAGCTAAGTTAAGCTGAGTGGATTTGTTCAGTTAATCAAGACGAGTTAACCAGTTAGGTTAAACCAGTAGAGTTAACCAGTTGAGTTAACCAGTTAGAGTTAATCTGTTAGAGTTAACCAGTTGAGTTAACCAGTTGAGTTGACCAGTTAGAGTTGATCAGTTAGTTAATCCAAAGGAGTTATTCGAAGTAAGTAATCCAAAGGAGTTATTTGAAGTTAGTTAATCCAAAGGAGTTATTCGAAGTTAGTAATCCAAAGGAGTTATTCGAAGTTAGTTAATCCAAAGGAGGTAGTCGAAGAGTTAATCCAAAGGAGTTATTCGAAGTTAGTTAATCCAAAGGAGTTATTCGAAGTTAGTTAATCCGAAGGAGTTAATCGAAGAGTTAATCCGAAGGAGTTAGTCGAAGAGTTAATCCAAAGGAGTTATTCGAAGTTAGTTAATCCGAAGGAGTTAATCGATGAGTTAATCCGAAGGAGATAGTCAAAGAGTTAATCCAAAGGAGTTATTCGAAGAGTTAACCCAAAGGAGTTAGACGAAGAGTTAATCGAATATAGTTTATTCGAGTAAAGTAAAAAGGGTTAATCGAATATAATTTATTCGAGTAGAGTTAGAGAAGTTAAATCGAATTTAGTTATTCGAAAGGAGTTAATCAATTTGAGTTAAGTTAATCGATTTGAATTAAGTTGAATCGAAATGGAGTAAATCGATTAGAATTAAGTTAATCGAGTTAGAGTAAATCGAATATTGGTTATTCGAAGGTAAGTTATTCGAATTAGTTATTCGAAGGAGTTAAACAAATGAGTTGATCCAAAGGAGTTAGTCGAATATTAGTTATTCGAATAGAGTTAAAGGAGTTATCGATTTTAGTTTGATCGAAAGGAGTTATCGATTAGTAAATCGAAAGGAGATTTTCGAATATAGCATATTCGAAAGTAAGAGATCGTATATTGTTTATTCGAAAGAGAGAGATTTCGAATATGAGTTATTCGAAGAGAGATAATCGAATATAGGTTATTCGAAGAAGGGTTAATCGAATAGAGATTACTCGAAAGAGAGTTATACGTCGAATTCGATTGTAGCGAATTCGGGAAAGTACTATTTACTTTCCAGGGTTTAAATCAAGATTTGGTTATTGATTTAGAAATTAGGTGTCTGTTAAATTATTCGAGTTAGGAGATAAAGTTATAATTTATGTTAGACATTGCATAAGTAGGAATTATAACGTTATAGTTATAATCAAACACTGTCATATAAGAAGTGGATTCGTAACCTGAATCCGAGAATTTGCGTAAACAGATGATTGTAAAAAGTGAGTGATGAGCTTCATCTATTTCACAGTAAAGGACGTTGTTAAATTAAGGTCTGCGAGGTAATTATACCCCAACTTGATTGACTTCAGAATTGACAAAGGAAAAGTTGTGGTTCGATCTAAAAGGTTGATTAGGAATAAAGTTAAGGAATAAGCGATAAATGGATTAAGCGAAACGATGTTTTATACAACGTTCATTGGAAATCCGTAAATGAGTTTTGGAAACGTTTTCCAAATATAGTCAGATATGTTTTCTAAACATAGAAAATGAAATGTTTTCATGATAAGAATTTAAGAAATAGAGTTAAGCAAATTCAGAAACTAACTGGAGAGGGTAAGTTGAACGGTTTTCTAAGTGACGATCTGATGTTGGTTTCGACCTTCCGAATTGATACTTAGAGAATTGTTCTCATACTAGTTACAGTTAGGGACTGATAGTTGCGAAATAATAGTGATGTGAAAATAAGTTATGGAAATGTTTTCCAATGATTAATAACATATATTTTCTAAATATATGAAATAAGGAAATATGAACATATGATGATTGATCGATCGAATTTCCATTTGGAAATAAGATCGTTGTTTGTACACCGACATGTTTTCATTTGATAGTTGAATCACAGACTATCAAAGTTTTTACCATTTTAACGTTGTTAATATGGAGAGACCGGTTGGATTATTATCCAAAGAACCACTCTGTACTGGCATAAGCGTTGCGAGCAATATCTGCCAAAGATAAATTGAAGACGGAGTAAAGTGCAAGGGCTGTTGTATAAGTCTTAGATAACAGTGACTAAGATGGATATACTGAATAGTGCCTTCGGTTTGTCCAGTCCCAGGACAACGTATATGGAAGAAGGTCTGACAGAGTATATCCAATGGATCGCGTAAGTTGATCTGTTCAAACGTATTCACGTTTGGTGGCGCAGGAATTCGGTTCTCTTAGCTGTATACCTGTGTTATTTTTGGATAAGTCAATTTGTGATTTGGCGGGTATGACGATGTGGCATTCAAAGTGAATGGTGATCAGATGTTCTGAAGATAGACGTAGCTTCTAGCCTCACACCAGGAAGTAACAAAAGTTGGGCTAGGCAGCATGGCTAGTTGGGTCATTCCCAAGCAGGGTGTATTGTCACCGATCTAGGGAATATCCATATTTATACTTCTTTTTGATTCTGTATCTTCGGATGACGGTTTGATGGCCTATAACCGTGGTGGCAATATATTCGCGACACTCAAGCTAAATGAGTGAGCGGTCATGTGTGGCCGGGTTGCAAGACGTTCTTGTTGAACCCTGAGTGTATCACCTCTAGAGTACACTATTCAGAAGGTGCTCCCATACCTTGTCTGTTGGAATCCATTCTCCGATAAGCGCTCTGCGGTTTATGATTTTATACTATGTATGTAGAACGTGAGATGCAAGCGTTTCTGCTAGATTGATACCTATTTGTACTTAGACATTATTATAATATCACAATGATATTTCTTGTCAAATTTGTTTAGATACTCATAAGGAAAAACCCGTTCCGTATTCACGGCGTGGTCTTATGAGATATCATATACCTGTTCAATTTTTTTAAACTGTTTTACTCATACCAGTCCCATGACTGACCCGGAGTTTACTTTGTTGTTTTCCCTAAACTCTTGGGTGCCTAAATTTGTACGGCAGTCAAGTAGTCGGGATTTACAGATATACTTGGAGAGCTTGGAGCAGGAGGCTGCAAGATTTGATAGCTATAGTTATTTCCGCTGTGTTGTAAGTGTTGTACTCTGATAAGTGCTATTGTATATATATAACTGTGTACTTCAAAGTTATGTTATATATTATATGTTATTCGTTCCGCTGTGAGATTCGTGTTACTCTGATGATTCTGATGTTCTTCTTCTTCTTCTATTCTATTAGTTCTATCTTTTCTTTCTCACCTTCTAAATTCTTTCACTAACGTCTCGGAATTTCCGACTCTCGAGGAGTCGGAAATTTCCAGCCGTTACAGTTGGTATCAGAGCTTAAGTTAAGTGATTACCTTGGCTCTGTGGCATAACTCGATAGAGATGGGGATTAGTAATATCCTAGATTGAGTTTGAGTGTATATATATGAGCGCGTAATTGTTATTCAATATAAAATGGTTTTATATTGTGGAGACTCATTGGTTGAGTGACTTATGAATTCTGGTCGATCAGTTGATCCACTGTATCGATAAGGGTTACTAAACACTCGAATACGATGAACCGTCATGGTATGTTTTGAAAGAGGGTAAATGAAATAATTTTTCCCAAAATATATTTGTTTATAGAAGAAATATATATCTTGAAATTATTATAGTATATTGATTGTGTTGGTGGTTATTATAATCGAATAAGATTATAAAAGGGTGAAATGGTTATAAATGACCAATCAGAATTCATATGAATGTAATATATGAAATAGTTTGAATTAAATATGAATTTAAATCAGATTTGGAATTAAAATAAGGAAATTTTAAATTCCTGGGAGATTTTGAAAATGTTTTTCAAATTGAAAATGATATAGTATTGAACTCACGTCAATAGCTGGAAAATAGATTCTGATGATGAATCTAGACATCATCAGTGTTCATTTTCGAGTTCTAAGTGACGGATTACTACCAAAGGTTTTGTTTTTGAATTGTTTTGAGAAAACAAGTTGTTTAGAAATTCAAAGGTTTTGAATTGGCATTATGATTTCAAATTGATTTGAAAGAAACCCAGGTACTTAAGTTCTGGAATTAAAATTTAACTAATGAAGTTAAATAAAATGAGATGGTAAAAATAAATTGAAGTTTAACTTGAACCGAGTTAAATAAAATTGAATTGGATTAGAGATAATCTAGAATGGAACCAAATTGATAAGTCAATAATTTGGAATTTGATATTGGAGTTTGAATGAAATTCGGCTTGGGTATAAGCGAATGATTTGGTTTGAGGATATAAACTGAGTGGAATGACCATGATATATGCAGAAGTGATAACAGATCAAAAGGATATAATGATACGACCGACAAAAAGGTACAAGTTTATATTATATATGAGTTTGGATTTTATGAGCCGAATTGGCAAGCCGCTTGGCTGTTTGATTTTCTTTTGGGTTGGAGAAGGCCTAGAGAGGCGAGGGGTGGTTTGTCATATTGACCAATACAAAGGAGGTTATGGCAAAAAATTTCGAAAATTCCAGGCGTTAGAACATTCTCTCGATTTATGGAAATTCAGTTAGCCAGAATGAATTAATAATTTAATTGAAAATTAAATGGTTCAGTTGAAACTGGAGTTGAGAAGTAAACTAAAAGATATTTGAATCTAGTTAGTAAAGTTGGTAGCATTTTCCTAACTTAGCAATTTCGAGGACGAAATTATTTTAAGGGGGGAAGTCTGTAATGGCGCGTTTTGTTAGCTGTCGAATAATTAATTTATTTAATGATTTATATATCGATTTGGCGATATCGATAACTTAAAGTACAACGTTCGAACTTATAATTTATAATTATAATTAAAACGAACCTGAAACGTCGCGGCAGTTCGAAATTTGGCGATTTGAACTTCAACTGAATGTACATGATTCATTTTAAGCTGGATTTCTGTGAAACAAGAAACGTGTGGAGCTGATGGAGTATATCTTTCTAGTGGAAAAGAAAGATCGAGATTTCGTCATGTCGATTTTGATTTATGGCCAAATCAAGTTTTAAAATAGTCGCTGTGAAATCGTTTATCGACCGGAACGGTTTATTTGATATAACTAGATATCGGGTTTGAATTTAGACAAGGTTCTTTTGATACGTAGCGATAATTTAATTTTTAGAATTTTATTGTAATTTTTAATTAATTAAATAAGCAGCTTTTTATTTGAAGTATTTTGGCACCCTGTAGTCAACATTTTGGGGTTTCAAAATATGAGTCAATCTACCGGTATTATTACATTTTTGGAATCGTGGCACAGACCTGGTCTCACCGGTATTTTTATTTTTGTCAATTAAAGTCCATAACACGAATAAAAATTCTATGACAGGTGACCGTTAATAAATAAGACTCTTTGCCAAAACCAATATATACTATGACCAGATTTATCCATTTATAAATGATGCAGACATACCGTCTCCAACTCTCCCCTTTCCATTAGATGTTCACAGCGAAGACTTTAAATGGCTATAAAGGAAGGAACGTGGCCTCTAAATAAACCAGACCAAAGAAAATATCTAAAACAATTCCCTATATATAATGCCCTTACTCCTTAAACCTAATTTACAACCTCCTGAGGTGCGCCGCTGATTTTCCTTTCAAGGAAAATCAAAACTTCGATCCTCAAAAAGAAATTCGGAACAAATTATATAAATTTCGACAAATCGAACTTCAAACATCAGTAAAATCCTGGATGGATTCTCCTCAGTCTATGCCCTTTTCTTTTCTGTGCAACGACAGTTCTACTATTCGAACATTTCCAGCGTGATTCTAGGGCTGAAGTGGGGTCGACGCAGGGCTTTTCCTGAGTGCGAAGTGGGTGTGGTTGGTGTGAGATAAGAGAGAAAGGGTAGAACTGAGCGTGGCTCTGAAGTGGAGGCCACGGATTAAAGGGTGTGTGATGGTCATCAGCAAGTATGTGAGGGTTGGGATGACTAAACGAAGGAGGAAGGGTCTGGAGCAAGTTTGTCTTGCCTGATAGTGTTATAAAATGGAGCGTGCTGTGTGTATGGTGTACAGGGAAGACACAAGAGAAGGGAGTACCTAGAAACCGTGAGTCACATAACGTGTATAGCTAAGAAGGTGATGGCAAAGAGTTGAGTGGTGCTGGCCGTTTTGAACTGCGTTGGAAAACTGCCTGGAAGAGCAGCTGTGCGTGAAGAGTCTGAAGACCTGTGCGACCACGGATTCAGACGTGAGGGGCCATCGTAGCACCATGAATGGTGGCCGCGATTTGTTAAGCAAGGGTGCTGAGGTCGATCAGTACTAAAAGAGAAGGACGGAGGTGGTTTTAGTTTTGAGGTCGGTGAAGGAATGTGTGAGCGTGAATTAGAAAATGGAATTCGTAATGGTGCCGAGGAGAATTCTGTGATGTCTGCACAGGGAATCGAACGGTGACGAATTGATGGTTGGGGTAGGGACGTTGAGATGTTGAAGAGGATTTAGATGATGGTATTAGTTTGTGGATCGGTGGAGTTTTGATATGGTAATTTGGGGATCGAAGCAATAGAAAATGGCAGTGGAGTTTTTGCGGCTTCAATTCAAGAAGATGAAGACCGTATTAGGAGCAGATGGGTTTTTAGGAGGGTTATGGGCCGGGAAGTTAAGTTAAAGCCCATTTCCTTTTATAAATCATATTTTATTTTAATTTAATGTGCATTAACTTGTATAAGCAATATCGTGGCCATACTGTATCAGAAATTCGAACCGTAACTTCCGTTGGGATCGTGTGGACGGACACTACACCGTGGAGCTGACTGGAAGTCCATTGGAACCCGTTACAATTTATGGAGAAATAAATTGTCCGTCTAAATCAAATAACGCAAACCGTTATTTAACGGTTAACGCGCCAAAGTGAGTAAATCTCACTAACTCTGAACAGTTTATAATTTCATGTTGTATTGTTAGAACTGTTAAAATTGTCTGTTTGACTGTGTGTTGATTGTTTGATAGAACTGCTAGTCAGTTAGTTAAATTTCTATATTGATTCTGTTTAACAGAATATACCATATGGAACTGAAAGTGATGTTATCTATATTGTCTAACATCTGTGGTGCAGGGAAACAGGTTGGAGGAATCCAACAGGATTCCTCAACAGTATTTTACTGTGATTTTTATAGTGCGATATATAATGTGAAGTATATAATCTGTATGACTATGTGTGGTGGGACGATATTCATCGTGTTAGATGATGTGTTAAAAACCATAAGAAATACCAGGATATAGAAAGAGATTTTCAAACTATAATTTGAAAATAATGTATTTATATAAAATCGATGGATTTTATATTATAAAGAAAAGGGGATTTTGAGTATAAAGGAGAAATATTTGTTAATCGAGTATAAAGGATTAAACAAAGTAATTGGTTAGGTTAACCAAAGCGAGTTAGTCGAGTTAAACAAAGTAATTGGTTAGGTTAACCAAAGCGAGTTAGTCGAGTTAAACAAAGTAATTGGTTAGGTTAACCAAAGCGAGTTAGTCGAGTTAAACAAAGTAATTGGTTAGGTTAACCAAAGCGAGTTAGTCGAGTTAAACAAAGTAATTGGTTAGGTTAACCAAAGCAGAGTTAGTCGAGTTAAACAAAGTAATTGGTTAAGTTAACCAAAGCAAAGTTAGTCGAGGTAAACAAAGTAATTGGTTAAGTAAATCAAAGCAAGTTAGTTAAGTTAAACTAAGTGATTAATCAATGTGAATTAGTTAAGTTAAACTAAGTGATTTATCAAAGTGAATTAGTTAAGTTAAACTAAGTGATTTATCGATGTGAATTAGTTAAGTTAAACTAAGTGGTAAATCGAAGTGAATTAGTTAAGTTAACTAAGTGGTTAATCGAAGTGAATTAGTCAAGTTAAACTAAGTGAATCGGTTAGAGTTAATCAACGTGAATTAGCTAAGTTAAGCTGAGTGGATTTGTTCAGTTAATCAAGACGAGTTAACCAGTTAGGTTAAACCAGTAGAGTTAACCAGTTGAGTTAACTAGTTAGAGTTAATCTGTTAGAGTTAACCAGTTGAGTTAACCAGTTGAGTTGACCAGTTAGAGTTGATCAGTTAGTTAATCCAAAGGAGTTATTCGAAGTTAGTAATCCAAAGGAGTTATTCGAAGTTAGTTAATCCAAAGGAGTTATTCGAAGTTAGTAATCCAAAGGAGTTATTCGAAGTTAGTTAATCCAAAGGAGTTAGTCGAAGAGTTAATCCAAAGGAGTTATTCGAAGTTAGTTAATCCAAAGGAGTTATTCGAAGTTAGTTAATCCGAAGGAGTTAATCGAAGAGTTAATCCAAAGGAGTTAGTCGAAGAGTTAATCCAAAGGAGTTATTCGAAGTTAGTTAATCCGAAGGAGTTAATCGATGAGTTAATCCGAAGGAGTTAGTCGAAGAGTTAATCCAAAGGAGTTATTCGAAGAGTTAACCCAAAGGAGTTAGACGAAGAGTAAATCGAATATAGTTTATTCGAGTAAAGTAAAAAGGGTTAATCGAATATAATTTATTCGAGTAGAGTTAGAGAAGTTAAATCGAATTTAGTTATTCGAAAGGAGTTAATCAATTTGAGTTAAGTTAATCGATTTGAATTAAGTTGAATCGAAATGGAGTAAATCGATTAGAATTAAGTTAATCGAGTTAGAGTAAATCGAATATTGGTTATTCGAAGGTAAGTTATTCGAATTAGTTATTCGAAGGAGTTAAACAAATGAGTTGATCCAAAGGAGTTAGTCGAATATTAGTTATTCGAATAGAGTTAAAGGAGTTATTGATTTTAGTTTGATCGAAAGGAGTTATCGATTAGTAAATCGAAAGGAGATTTTCGAATATAGCATATTCGAAAGGAAGAGATCGTATATTGTTTATTCGAAAGAGAGAGATTTCGAATATGAGTTATTCGAAGAGAGATAATCGAATATAGGTTGTTCGAAGAAGGGTTAATCGAATAGAGATTACTCGAAAGAGAGTTATACGTCGAATTCGATTGTAGCGAATTCGGGAAAGTACTATTTACTTTCCAGGGTTTAAATCAAGATTTGGTTATTGATTTAGAAATAAGGTGTCTGTTAAATTATTCGAGTTAGGAGATAAAGTTATAATTTATGTTAAACATTGCAGAAGTAGGAATTATAACGTTATAGTTATAATCAAACACTGTCATATAAGAAGTGGATTCGTAACCTGAATCCGAGAATTTGCGTAAACAGATGATTGTAAAAAGTGAGTGATGAGCTTCATCTATTTCACAGTAAAGGACGTTGTTAAATTAAGGTCTGCGAGGTAATTATACCCCAACTTGATTGACTTCAGAATTGACAAAGGAATAGTTGTGGTTCGATCTAAAAGGTTGATTAGGAATAAAGTTAAGGAATAAGCGATAAATGGATTAAGCGAAACGATGTTTTATACAACGTTCATTGGAAATCCGTAAATGAGTTTTGGAAACGTTTTCCAAATATAGTCAGATATGTTTTCTAAACATAGAAAATGAAATGTTTTCATGATAAGAATTTAAGAAATAGAGTTAAGCAAATTCAGAAACTAACTGGAGAGGGTAAGTTGAACGGTTTTCTAAGTGACGATCTGATGTTAGTTTCGACCTTCCGAATTGATACTTAGAGAATTGTTCTCATACTAGTTACAGTTAGGGACTGATAGTTGCGAAATAATAGTGATGTGAAAATAAGTTATGGAAATGTTTTCCAATGATTAATAACATATATTTTCTAAATATATGAAATAAGGAAATATGAACATATGATGATTGATCGATCGAATTTCCATTTGGAAATAAGATCGTTGTTTGTACACCGACATGTTTTCATTTGATAGTTGAATCACAGACTATCAAAGTTTTTACCATTTTAACGTTGTTAATATGGAGAGACCGGTTGGATTATTATCCAAAGAACCACTCTGTACTGGCATAAGCGTTGCGAGCAATATCTGCCAAAGATAAATTGAAGACGGAGTAAAGTGCAAGGGCTGTTGTATAAGTCTTAGATAATAGTGACTAAGATGGATATACTGAATAGTGCCTTCGGTTTGTCCAGTCCCAGGACAACGTATATGGAAGAAGGTCTGACAGAGTATATCCAATGGATCGCGTAAGTTGATCTGTTCAAACGTATTCACGTTTGGTGGCGGAGGAATTCGTTTCTCTTAGCTGTATACCCGTGTTATTTTTGGATAAGTCAATTTGTGATTTGGCGGGTATGACGATGTGGCATTCAAAGTGAATGGTGATCAGATGTTCTGAAGATAGACGTAGCTTCTAGCCTCACACCAGGAAGTAACAAAAGTTGGGCTAGGCAGCATGGCTAGTTGGGTCATTCCCAAGCAGGGTGTATTGTCACCGATCTAGGGAATATCCATATTTATACTTCTTTTTGATTCTGTATCTTCGGATGACGGTTTGATGGCCTATAACCGTGGTGGCAATATATTCGCGACACTCAAGCTAAATGAGTGAGCGGTCATGTGTGGCCGGGTTGCAAGACGTTCTTGTTGAACCCTGAGTGTATCACCTCTAGAGTACACTATTCAGAAGGTGCTCCCATAGATTGTCTGTTGGAATCCATTCTCCGATAAGCGCCCTGCGGTTTATGATTTTATACTATGTATGTAGAACGTGAGATGCAAGCGTTTCTGCTAGATTGATACCTATTTGTACATAGACATTATTATAATATCACAATGATATTTCTTGTCAAATTTGTTTAGATACTCATAAGGAAAAACCCGTTCCGTATTCACGACGTGGTCTTATGAGATATCATATACCTGTTCAATTTTTTTAAACTGTTTTACTCATACCAGTCCCATGACTGACCCGGAGTTTACTTTGTTGTTTTCCCTAAACTCTTGGGTGCCTAAATTTGTACGGCAGTCAAGTAGTCGGGATTTACAGATATACTTGGAGAGCTTGGAGCAGGAGGCTGCAAGATTTGATAGCTATAGTTATTTCCGCTGTGTTGTAAGTGTTGTACTCTGATAAGTGCTATTGTATATATATAACTGTGTACTTCAAAGTTATGTTATATATTATATGTTATTCGTTCCGCTGTGAGATTCGTGTTACTCTGATGATTCTGATGTTCTTCTTCTTCTTATATTCTATTAGTTCTATCTTTTCTTTCTCACCTTCTAAATTCTTTCACTAACGTCTCGGAATTTCCGACTCTCGAGGAGTCGGAAATTTCCAGCCGTTACATATTTCAAGAATAAATTTGAAAAAGAAATATTTGTAAACCACTTACAAATAGAATGAAAAAGGAAACGTTATAAAAAGGGAAAACGTTATAAAGCAGAAACCGTTATAAAGAGGAAAACGTTATAAAAAGGAAATCATTTTTAAAGTGTAGAACCGTTATTTAAAAGTAAATCTTTTCAAATGAATAAAACGTTGTTAAAAGGAGTTAGTCGAATATAGTATTCGAGAAGAGTTAATCCAGTAGAGTGAACCAGTTCAGTAGAGTTAACCAGTCCAGTAGAGTTAACCAGTCCAGCAGAGTTAACCAGTCAGGTAGAGTTAACTAGTTGGGTTAAGTAAGTCGAGTTAACCAGTTGAGTTAAGTAAGTCGAGTTAACCAGTTAAAGTTAACCAGGTAGGTTTAACCAGTTAGAGTTAATCAGTTAGAGTTAATCGATTTGAGTTAAGATTTTCGAGTTGATAATCGAGTTAAGTTATCGAATACCACTTATTCGAAGTAGAAGTTATCAAATATAGTTATTTAAGATAGAGTTAGTCAAACAGAGTTATTCAGGATAAGTTGCCATCTCGTACGACTGCTAGCGTAATTCGCAGGGCTATAAATAGCCTACGGCGGTCGGATGTTTCCTGAGGGAGTCAGGCATAACCATTGTGATCGCTGCGATCTAGAGTCAAGCGAATGGAGTTTAATCGAATATTAGTTATTCGATAGGAGTTTATCGAGTTGATCGAGTTGAGAAATAAGTTAAGTTAAATAAGTTGAGTTGATCGGGTGGTTCGACCAAGTTAGTCTAGCCTACTTAATCGAATCAAATTGGTCGAACCTAGTAAGTCGAGTTAAGTTAGTCAAGTTAATTGAGTTAAGTTAGTCAAGTTAATCGAGTTAAGTTAGTCAAGTTAATCGAGTTAAGTTCGTCAAGTTAAAGTTATCGATGTTAGTTTCATCGAAAGGGGTTATCGATGTTAGTTTCATCGAAAGGAGTTAATCGATGTTAGTTTCATCGAAAGGAGTTATCAATGTTAGTTTCATCGAAAGGAGTTATCGATTATAGTTTAATCGAAGAGAGATTATCGAATATCGTTTATTCAAAAAGGAGCAGTCGAATATAATGTATTTGAAATGAAGGAGTTAATCGAATATAGGTTATTCAAAGAAGAGTAATCAAATAGAGATTACTCGAAAGAGAGTTATACGTCGAACTCGGTTATATCGAATTCGGGAAAGTATCCTTTACTTTCCAGTCTTTCAAGAAAGATTTATTTATTTATAAATAAATCTGTTGTTAAGTAAATTATTCGAATTTAAAGAATGTAAGTTAGATAATTCGAAGGTAGGGATTATAACGTTATCGCTGAAATAAATGTTTTAATAAAGAAGTAGATACGTAAATAGAAACGAGAGTTATGTAAGGAAGTTGTTTAAGATTAAAAGATAAACTTTGACCATTTCGATGTTAAAACGTTGTTTCAGTTAAGGTCTAAGAGGTAATTATACCCCAACTTGATTGAATTCCTTCTTAACCAAGGAATGGTAAGGTTTGATCATGAAGAAGTTTGGAAATGTTTTCCAAATAAGAATCAGAAATGTTTTCTGAAAATAAAAGATAAGAATTTAAAATATATGGAAACAGGAGAAAAGTAAATTAATGAACGAAAGAGATAAATGTTAAATGATGATTGACCGATATAATTTCCACTTGGAAATAATATCGTTGTTTGCACACTTGTTTTTCTTTGATAGTTAACTCACAGACTATCGAAGTTTTGACCATTTTAACGTTGTTAATATGGAGAGACCGGTTGGATTATTATCCAAAGAACCACTCTGTATTGGCATAAGCATTGCGAATCATATATGCCAAAGAAAATTGAAGACGGAGTAAAATGCAAGGGTTGTTGTATAAGTCTTAGATAACAGTGACTAAGATGGATATACTGAATAGTGCCTTCGGTTTGTCCAGTCCCAGGACAACTTGTATGGACGAAGGTCTAACAGAGTATATCCAATGGATCGCGTAAGTTGATCTGTTCTAACGTATTCACGTTTGGTGGCAGAGGAATTCGTTTCTCTAAGCTGTATACCCATGTTATTTTCGGATAAATCAATTTGCGATTTGGCGGGTATGACGATGTGACATTCTAAGTGAATGAGGATGACTTGTGTTGATGAATGTCTGATAGAGTATTTCCAGAAAGGTCACGTACATTGATTTCTTCAACTATACCAAGAGTGGAAGCGGAGAAGGAAACTTCTTTAGCTAACACGTAACGTACTGTTGTAGATGCCAATTAGTGATTTTCGATGGATCTGACAATGTGGCATTCGAAGTGAATCTGATGTAATGATAAAGCGTAGCTTCTAGCCTCATCAACCGGTAAATGACAGAAATCGGGCAGGCAGCATGGCTAAGTCGGTCGCACCGAAGTAGGGTGTATAATCACCTATCTAGAGAATATTCATTTGTTTCTTAAATCTATCAATGCTGTCCCATATATATACGGGAACGGTTGCTGATCCAACCGTTGGTGATGTACATTCGATACACTCAAGCGAAATGAGTGGTCGGTCATGTGTGGCTGAGTTACAAGATGTTCTTGTTGAACTCCAGTGTATCGTTCCTAGAGTACACTGATCGGAAGGTGGTTCCATACCTTTTCATAGTTGGAAATCCAATTACCCAATACGTGCTTGCAGTTTTGATTGTATACTATATATGTAGAACGTGAGATGAAAGCGTTTCTGCTAGATTGATATCTATTTGTATTTAGACATTATTATAATATCAGAATGATATTGCTTTACAAAGTTGTTTGGATTTTCATAAGGGAAAAACCCGTTCCGTATTCACGGCGTGGTCTTATGAGATATCATATACCTGTTAAACTGTGTTAAACTATTTTACTCACACCAGTCCCATGACTGACCCGGAGTTTACTTTGTTGTTTTCCCTAAACTCTTGGGTGCCTAAATTTGTACGGGCAGTCAAGTAGTCGGGATTTTACAGATATACTTGGAGAGCTTGGAGCAGGAGGCTTCAAGATCATATAGCTATTGTTTATTTCCGCTGTGTTGTAAGTGTTGTACTCTGGTAAGTGCTACTGTGTACATAACTGTTATATTTCAAAGTTATGTTATATATTATATGTTATTCGTTCCGTTGTGAGATTCGTGTTACTCTGATGATGTAAGTTCTTCTTTTCTTCTTCTATTCTAAGTTTCTATCTTATCTATCCTCACCCTCTAATTTCTTTCATTAATTACCAGGATTTTTCGATGTTTTGGTTATCGACATCGTGTTTATGTCGATAACCAAAGTCGCCGAAAATCCGGGTCATTACAATCGGACTCCGTATGAAGGAGTTATGGTCTTCAGAAGTTTCAGAATTTGATTTAAAATTCGAACAGGTCTGAAACGAGTTCAAAATTCAAAATCGGACCCAGGTTGGGCTGGGCGGGAATTTTCCCGCCCAAGACCAAGGTCGACTGGGTAGTCGACCTAGAGCACCCAGGTCGACTGGGTAGTCGACCTGGGGGTCGACCCCCCTCCCTCCCCCCCCCCCCGCTTTTTCCAGATCTGTAGTCTGGTTCGTTTTTCTGTATCCGGACACCATTCTGACCAGATTCGTTGACTTCTACACTATATAAACAGCCCTAGTCTCCTTCTCTATTCACAATTCTTTTCTATCCTTATGCTGTCTCTGAGAAAATGTATAAATAAATAAAAATAAGAAAATAGTACGAAAATCCAAGACAAGGTTATGCTGCTCAAGTTGTCCAGAAGAGATTCAAATCAAGATTAAAGCTTCAAGATAAGGATCAAAGGCTAACTCAAACGGTTTCGAGCAACGTCGCACGAATCATAGCAACGCCATCTTTCTATTCTAATCTAATCTATGTAAGTCAGTTACTTTTTAGATTTGAACGCTTTCTCTATTCGTGACATGAAATTAAAGGAATAAAAGAATATGCCAAATCTTTCTATTCGAATCTGTGCCTATATCTTTGGACCTAATTAAGAATTTTTATGATTCGATGACAAATAAGACCGTGACTATGAAACTATGGACCTTAAAACCATATGTCTCTTTGACTATGAACATTGCCTATGACTGTGACTCATGACTGTGAGTACTATTTTCCTTTGACTATGAACATCGCCTATGACTGTAATTCATTAACTGTGAGTATTTATTGCCTATGACTATGGATATAAGATTATTATTTATGCCCATGACACTGTAATTACAAAACCATGTTGTACCCCAAACTGGCATTATATTGGACCTAGGCTTGACTTTCTATTTCAGTTTATTCTTAGATCTTGATCATGGGAATTTACCTATTAAGTTAGGTCTACCCATGCTCTTGAATCTATAATATTCAACCCTTTTTATGTCGTAATCTAAATGCCTGTGAATTATCATCTTATGCCAGTTGTTATGTCCGTTCTTTCATGGCATTTTGGTTCATTCCCTTTTATCTACGAACCTAGCTTTATTTATGATCTAGGTTGAATCACGATTATACGAACGATGGGAATACGTTTTGGGGAAAAACATGAAATTGATTAAACTTGGAAATTGGCATAATTTGGGAACATGCATTATAACATGACTATTAAGATGAAAATTAGAATAACAAGTCTAGTTTTGACATGAACTGAAATTAGAATATTAAATTAGAATTGGGTGGCTAAATTAAGCATGATAAGTATATTAGCATAATTTACAACATTGGGCGTAAATGGTAAGTGGTTAAATGGGCCACAAAATAGGTAGTTGGTATGCAAATTAAGTTTTGGGCATAAACGGTGAACTAGAATATGAAATCTAGTTTGGCATAAACTGTAAACTAGAATATAGAATCTAGTTTTGGCATGAACTGTAAATGGGGGTGTTGGATCTAAATTGCTATAAACTGTAAGATAGGAAAATCAAGATTTGGGCCTAGAATACAAGTCCATTAGTAGGCATAGCAAATGTATAGGGTATAGGCCAAATTTATTTAAAAGGGAAAATGGACTTTGAGGATAAGTGGTTAAACTTTGAGGATAAATTGTTAACAATTTATTTATATACAAAAGAAAGGTTTATTAACGACATCACTTTTAATAACACACCAGAAAGTTCTAGGGTGACAGAGAGGATAGTGTCTAGGCTTGGGTTTGGAAAATACAAGTTTCCTGCTCTCCCTGGCTATCCCTAACTGATCAGACGGATGGGATGGTTACTTTCAAAAACTGATTTGAAAATTAATCAAAACCCTTTGAACTTAGAAAACATGAATATGCCTAACCCGAGGTTAGACTGAGTTGCGATGTAAACCTGCCCGGAACCAACCGGCACATCTAGTAATCGCAACAATATCTGTCTAATGTGAGTGATCACGGCTTTAATTTATTTAGTTAAAGCTAGAACAAGAATGGTAGGGTTAAGTTAACTAAGATACTTAACCAATTCAACATGATAACCAAACCGGTGGGTGGGGTTAAGTTTATACAGACACTTAACACAGTTAAGCTAGAATGGGAGGGGTAAGTCCAAAGGGACACTTAACCAACTTAACATGGTAACAAGACAAGATTTGTAGGGGTTAAGTAACTAAGAAAACACTTAGCCAAATTAACATGTTAACTAGACTAGAAGGTGGGGTTAAGTAAAGTTAATGCACTTAGCCAAATTAACATGTTAACTAGACTAGAGGTTGGGGTTAAGTAAAATTTAATACACTTAGCCAATTTGATATGTTAGCTGGGCTAGACCGTAGGGTTAAGTAAACTTGAACACTTAACCATCAGATTGTGATAAAGGAATAGGGTTAAGTCTAAAACATGAAGGGATAATACTTAACCATTAATAACATGTTAGTTAAAACAGACGTGCAAGGTTAAGTTAAAAAGGAACACTTAACCAATACAGGATGAATGGGTAGGGTTAAGTAATAAGAAATACTTAAACAATATAACTTGGTTTGTGGGAGGTTTAAGTCAACATGAATTACTGATAACAGTTAACCAGTTTAACAGGATAAATGAAGAGGGTTAAGTTAGCTTGAATTGACTAATGACACTTAACCAATCCAAATTGACGGGAAATAGAACTAAGTAGTAAACCTTAGTTAAAAGGAGCTAAGTAGTAAACCTTAGTTAAGAAAACAATGATTCTGGAAACTAAGTGGTAAACCTTAGTTAGCAGAACTAAGTAGTAATTCTTAGTATAGCACGGGAAGGAGCGAACGTCCGTCTGATTAAAACGAAGGCTCCAACGAATTGGGTTACGAAGCCCAAGGCTTCGAGGGGACGTGAGGGTACTCTTGGTATCCCTCTGTGAGGCTGCAGATGATCCTCCTGGGCTCACAGAGGTTAAGGTCTGCGTTAAAAGAACCAAGGGTATGCCTTGGTTGCAAAATATGGCAACCTAAAGACTAGGATGGACCAGCGTGATTCGGCGAGAAACCGGTAGCCCTGTGATAGCAACTCGTCGTCTACCATCCATCTTGAGTCAGAGTATCAAACTAGTTATGGGCGAGGATGGCCATAGGTTAGTGGGGGCATAGGGGACCTGCGTATAGTTCTCATTTTTCAAGGTGTGCCTTTCATTAGTTGAGGGAGGGGTCGAGTGGGACCATAGCCACTGGAATAAAAACAGACCTTAGCATCTGCTTCGGCAGATATCTGAAAGCTCCCGACCGAGTTCTGTGTTTCTTGATTTGCCCTGCCACAGGACTCGGGCCGCACATTACAGGACATGTGCATCTAGACAAGCGATAACGATTCGCGATACATGCGTGGGGAAGTATAGGAACATATACCACTCTAGGTAGTGTGTCCTAGACTTGGGGGCATCGTTCGACAGGTAGCATAATCCCTAGTTGGACTAGGTGGCATAAACCCTGAATCCGAGAAGCGTTCAGCAGATATTGTAAACTCTAGTTGAATCTAGAAAGCACTTGATAGAAAACCCTAGATTAGATCTAGGTAATAAATAATAAATGTATGCCAGAAGGCAATGAAAACTGTTGGGATTGGGATCACGCTATCGTTACTAGTTGGGACACTAGTTAGGTGGTGCAGAGATATTGAAACCAATATATCAAGGAAATAGCGAAGCGGCGAAAGTATTAGAGCATATCCAGTTTATCTTATCTTAGCATATCTTTTGATTATCTTGTCTAATCTTGCTGACCCTATCATCATGGTGTTATCTTGTATTCAGTTAATTCATGTCGTTTTGTTTTCCATGTTCACATGCTAGAAGTTACTGAACTTACTCAAGCTTTATGTCTGACTCTGTTTTTCTTTCATCTTCTTTTCTTCCGTTCCCCCCCCCCCTCAGGTAGTAAAGAAGGGAATAGTATAGCTCAGGTTAAGTTGAACTGTCACTCTTTCCCAGCTTGAAGATTTGTCGAAGTTTTGCTGGATTCTCTTTTCAGATGCTATGGCTGGCTCTTGCTACAATTGGGGAATATAAATGTTTTTTTATGCTTCTTTATTTTGTAAGACAGATGATACTCTGATATTGTAAAGAAATCATTGTACAAACTATTTTATCAATAAAGCAAAGTTTTATTTTCCGCTATTGAAATTTTTTTCTGTCTTGTAATTTATCTGCATCTTTTACCCTAAATGCTCCACAGAACTTAGTGGATTCCCTTTGTGACTGACACTAACAAATGTAGGGTGTTACATAGTGTTCAACATATCAAATTACGATGATCAGTGTCGTCCAAGCACATATAATCGACAACAGATTATATATCACATCATATATCACAATATATGAAAAACAATAAAATAACTATTGAGGAATCCAGTCGGATTCCTCCAACTTGTTTCCCTGCATCCACAGATGTTACACAATAAAATCAACATCACTTTCAGTTCCATATGATATATTCTGTTAAACAGAATCAACATAGAAATTCAACTAATTGACTAGCAGTTCAATCAAAAAGTCAACACACAGTCAATCAGCAAATATTTAGCAGTTCTATAAATACAACATGAAATTATAAACTGTTCAGAGTTAGTGAGATTTACTCACATTTACAGTTCATCGTTAAAGAATGATAAACTGTTATTAAGCAAACAGTTTATTTCGCCATAAATTCTAACGAGCTCTGATAGACTTCCAGTCAGTGTCATTTTGTTGCCCCCGTCCATACGATCCCAACGGATTCGACCGTTCGAATTTCCCTCAAATTCCAACGGCCCATTCAAAATTCTGGCCCACCCACTTCTTCTCCCCCAATCCGCAAAAACTGGACATCGTTCTCCCTCCCATTCCTGGTGCAAACTCCTCCACATCTTCATATTAAACCACCACCGAGATCACCAAACTACATCGCAAACTCATTCTCTCGGCGACCTCTTCCTACCCGTACCATTTCCATCAATTCCGGCTTCCTCGACTGGATCGCATTCAGAGCCCTTCCGCCCATCCACGGCTACAGCTGTCGACCTAAATTCCAAACGAACTCCCCAAAGTTTAGCACACCAGTGCGGTTTTCCACCCTCAACCCGCATTCAAATCCGATTTCACCAAATGATGATTCGATTTAGTGCAATCCGTAACCCTAACTCGTGCTGTAAAAACCCAGCGACAAAAGAGAGGGTCGAACTGTATATAACCAGCATAGAATTGAAGAGGAATTCCGCTCGAATCCAACTATGTTCATATAAGAAATTTATAGATTTTTCTATGATTAAATCTTGATTTTTTTTTGATCGAACTTTAGCTATAGAAATAAAAAGAACTGGCGGCCTGATTTTCCTTTGACCGATGAATGAAGGAGTTAGGTTATTTGAGGGTATTTATAGGAAGAGAAGATATTTTTTCTATTGAATATTTTATTCAATTTTAATTATTCACAGTTCACATTGGTCATCTAAAAATTCCTATAATCACATACGATACCCAAAAATCATGAAACTGGACGTGCAGCTACATTTCGACATTACGGTCCCAACGAAATTGGTTTCGTCGAATTCCGACTTCGTATGCTCACACAACGTATTTTTAACTGTTGGAATACTGACTGTTTTTCACTCTAAAAATCCGTACGATCACACAGTGATTATAAAAATCACCAAACTTGTAATCTAACAACAATTTGATGTTGTGGATCCAACAAAATTAGTTTCGTCGAATTCTGAGGTCATTTGCAAAAGTGGCTATTTTTAAAGCTCTAAATAGCCTATTTAAATATATAAATATATTTAAATATAATTAAATTTAATATTTAAAAATAAATATTATCGTCTATATCCAAAGTGGAATACCATACAGTTCAGAAAACCGAATATGGATTTCTAACTCGATATTTCAAATCAGGGTCAACCCGATATTCGATTTATATTGAAATTCCTTTTTAAAATATAAATAATTCCTTTATAAATTATAAAGGAATTCCACAGCGACTTTTCTAAAATTTGATTTGGACGTAAATCAAAATCTACACGACAAAATCCTGATTTTTCTCTTCCATTTGAAAGATATACTCCACCAGCTCCACACGTTTCTTGTTTCACAGAAATCCGGCTTAAAACGAATCCTGTACATTCAGTTGAAGTTCGAATCGCCAATTTACGAACTGCAGCGCCATTTCGAGCTCGATTTTAATTATATTATAACTCTACATTCAAACTGTCGTTTATATAATATATTCGTTATTCAAATTCAATTCCAAGCTGAATTAAATATCACAGATGATCCAGTTCACACCATATCGCCATTTCAGCCAATTCTGATTATTTTAGAATTAAATATATTATTTAATTTATTATTTAAATTAAATATTCACCATTATTTAATTCCACGATCATTAAATCCTTAAATTCACTATTTAAATAATTAAATAAATTAATTATTACACCTCTGCCAATGCGGGTCATTACAAGATTGGATTCCAATTCTGACAAGGTATGGGACCACCTTCTGATCAGTGTACTCTAGAAGGGATATATTGGGGGTTCAAAAAAAAATCTTGCAACCCGGGCACACATGACCGGCCACTCATTCAGCTTGAGTGTATCGAATCTATCGTCACTAATGGTCGGTACTGACATTACTATTTGTAATGGCCCAAATTTTCGTACTCTTTGAGTTGACAAATTACACCACACATCCAACCCAAATTGAACAAAAATACGAATCATTATGAGAAAGAAGTTAGAGGATGAGAAATAGAAAGAAAGAAATATTAGAATAGAAGAAAACGAAGATCACAAACTCACAGCAGGACGAATAAATATATTAGATAACATAAACTTTGAAATACAAATCAGTAACTTTATATACATACCATCATCAGAGCACAACGGTTATCCCTGGAATAGTTGTAAACACCTATTTCCAGATACAACATAGTACACAGCGGAAAATATATAGTCTATAGCTAACTGGTGAAGCCTCCTACTTCAAACTCCTCCAAGCAAATCTGTAAAATCCCGACCACTTGACTACTCGTACAAATTTGGGCACCCAAGATTTTATGGAAAACAAAACAAAATAAACTCTGGGTCAGTCATGGGACTGATGTGAGTAAACTCCAACCATTTGTTTAACTTTAAGAAAAAATCCTTTCGAAAGAAAAGATAATCGTAAGACCTAACCACACATAAACACAGATGGTTTTTACCTTATGATAACCCAAAAATATATTTTTGATATCAAATCCAGTGATATTATAATAGTGTCTACGTCAAATAAATAGAATCTAGTGGAATGCTTGCATCTCACGCTCCATATGTAATATAAAATCAAAAACCGCAGGGCGCTTATTGGAGATTGGATTTCCAACATGACAAGGTATGGGACCACCTGCCAATAGTGTATCTCTAGAGGCGAATACACTGGGTTCAACATGAACGTCGTGCAAGCCGGCCCTCACACGACCGACCACTCATTTCGCTTGAGTGTATCGAATGTATATCACCAATGGTTGGGATCAGCAACCGTTTCCCGAAAGGGATAGCATCGATAGATTAAAGAAGTAAATGGAATTTCTCTAAATAGGTGATTATACATCGTAATGGGAGCGACCCACATAGCCATGCTGCCTGCCCGATTTTTGTCAATTCCGGGTTGTGAGGTTTGATGTTTGAATCATCTTCCAGACCATCTGGCCACCATTCACTTTGAATGCCACATCGCCAGATTCATCGGAAATCACTAGTTGACTCCCACAAAAATACTGAGATTTGTTTGGCTAAAGAAGTTTGGCTTCTTTGCCATTAACTTCGTACGTTTGAAGGAATCAATGTACGTAATCCCTTTGGAAATACTCTGTCACACATTCGTCCTTACAAGTTATCCTGGGACTGGACAAACTGAAGGCACCATCCCATCAATCCATCTTGGGCAATTTCTACCTAGGATTAACAGAACTTCCCTTTCACTTTTCTCGGTCTTCATAATCTCTTCGACATAAGTTGATTCGTAATGCTTATGCCAATACGGAGTGGTTTTCAGATATTAAATCTGACCCCGGTCTCTCCGTATTGACAACGGAGGTATAAAATAAATCAAAACTTTGATAGTCGGTGATTTAACTATCAAAGAAAACGTCCATACAATCAATAGTCCTATTTCCAATTGGAAATTTTACCGATCAAGCATCAAACAACACTGGCCCCTTTTAACTTAATTTCTTATTAAATTATTATTTCCAATTCCTGTTATCTCATCTTTCGTGTCCTTTCAAATCTATATTTTTCTCTCTTGATTACACTTCTTTTACGGAAAAACACTGATTATAACGGTAGCGTTATAATCGTTGTCTCCAAATATTTGATTTATAAAACATTATTTTAACAACAACGTTACAATCGCTGTCTAAAATTTTAGAGCATTTATTATAACAGTAGCGTTAAAATCGCTGTTTAGAATTTACAAAATATTTATTATAACGACAGCGTTAAAATCGCTGTTTGGATATATAAAACAATTATTTTAATAGTGGCATTACAATCGCTGTTTAGATTTACAAACATTTTAATAAAGTTCGACATTTTCGAATTTTAAGTATAAACCCTTGGATTTAGCTTATTTTATTTATATTCCAATCTTTGAAATAAAACCCATAGTTTCCCTTTGGAAACAATCTCCCACTTCCTTTCTCATTCAAATTTCCCTTTTGAATTTATATTTCAAATTCTCCAATTTTTCCATATAAATATACTTATTTACGAAATACTTGCTTTATACCTTTATTAATTTCAAACGTGAATATCATTTCTTTTATAAAATCAAATCAGTGGATGATATTACGATCAAATTTTCTCTCATACAAAATCTCTTTTTATTTCCAAATATTTATAATCTCATTTTTTATATTCCAATCATTTAAAATTCTCTTTCAAAATTTCCTTTAAAATTTTCTAAGTTCAAATCTATTTTCAAGTATTAATTTCAAATCCCATTTCCACTTTCCCATATAGATTCATATTTGAACTTATATTCCAATTTATCCCCTATTTAATAATTCACTTAATTTATATTCTTATTTATAAACAACTTCTTGATTTATCCACTTGCACAGTTTTCTATTCTTCACTCTATTCAAAATTTAATTTCTATTTTGGAAATGAATTCCAATTTTAAATTCCCAATTTCCTTTTCCACATTCGAAAATGTTTTACAGTGTCTAAAATACCATGTTTCTAGGGCCAGGGTAAATCAAACACAACATATCCGATCATAGATTATGTAACACATCATGTCTCACAACCAAATAAAAACAGTAATATAAACGTTGAGGAATCCAGTTGGATCCCTCCAACCTGTTTCCCTGTAACCACAGATGTTAATCACATCAATAATATTAATTTCATAGTAAACAGAACTAAAAATCGATCAACGATATATATATATCAATTATTTCAACCAATTTTATCAACCATTTCAACCAATCAACCATCACACAGTATAAAAATTTTATAAATAAATTTAAAAACTTGTTTATATAAAAATATAAACGAGTCAGAGTTAGAGAGTTTACTCACCTTGTTTGTGGTTGACGATTCTGCTTTGTTTCATTTAATTTTAAACATACATTTAAAATTAAACGAAATCCTGGTAGCATCTGATCCATTCCGAACCAGTTTAGCAACATAGGCCCCATCAATACCAATCTTATCGCTTCTTGTTTTGATGAAATTCTGATATCGTATCAACAAGTTATGATCGTTACAGAATTTAAACGTAAATTCAATAACTAATGTTATTCACCCTTAATTAACTAATTAAAATATAATTACCTTTTAATAAGTGTTAAATTAAATCGCCTCTTAGTACCGTTAGGTCATGAATCCATTTGCCATCAACCATGCTACTACACCTTTCCGGTTCCGCAGCCCCTTTCTTGTCGGTACAATACCATACCACACACTAAGCATCATCTCTGGATTTAACTTCATAATTATGACCTGCACTTTTGTATTTCTTTGCTTGTTACACTGGCATTTTCATGGTTCCTGGGCAACACTTGAAATGCCTTGCGATACACTGCTCGCATGTTCATGGTTCCCAGGTGGAAATGGTATGCATTCGTGATCTCTCGCATACTGTAGTCCCGCCGCAAATAATCATTGCGAGCCTGAACCCGAACCATCAAACTTGTTTGCCATCGTGAACCCATCTCATATATCAAATAAACTTGGATAACAAGGGTACCCTCGAATAGCAACCTCGCATGTATGTCCTATAATCATAACAACAACCCTTAAACCCAAATTCACCAATACAGCTCCCTTCACAATCATTCTGGCCATTTTCACCTTGCAACTCCTTACTACATCATCCCCCTTACATTTTGCATGTTTGTAAGTGTAAACTTCCCCATACCTTCAACTGCAAATATAACATCCACTCAAATTTCCCATTCTAGAGCAGCTCTAACTCATAAACAGGGTTGTACCATCAAAACTTCAAATCCTTCCATCAACCATTTGCCGCAGCTTTACCTGCTGACACCTTCGCACCGTCTCGACCCAAAACAACTCGGCCTCCTCTTGCAAATACTGTTGCCGAGCTCTTACAAACGGTGTACAGTAAACAGCGAAATATTTTGTAACAAAATACACTCAAAATTCCACAAAAAAAACTTCTCTCTACTGCCGATCTGAACCCACCTTCATGCATCATTGCAATACACAAATCCGCCCAAACCCTTCCCGCTCAACACTCTGTCCCTACAACGATTCCTTGGTCAATACCACTACTACTAGCAATAGGGCGCCACCTTGATCCACGAAAATTAGAAAATGGAGTGGACAGCTTCCTCGCGCCCTACATTGACTAGAAAAAACACAACTCCTCCATAATCTGGATCACGCCAGACAATCGCATAGGTATGGGTGGAGTATCCCATTTCGAGAGTGATACACTAATGTAACAGCCCGGAAAATACGGGCCAATTTAAAATTTTTAAATTGGTGATTTCAAAGGAATTTGAACAATTGAAATAGAATATTTCAATAAAATAGTGAATTAGAAATAGTGAGTCAGTTTGAAAATTTGAATTCAAACTTTGACTGACTGTGCAGGGTGGGAAATATAACGGATTTTAGCGAAACCAAAAATATTTAAATCTGCTTATCAATACCTTTCTAACGAATCTGAAAAATCGAAGTTTCATAACGGGAATCAAAAGTTATGGCCGAATGAATTTTCAGAATGGTCGCTATATATAATATATAGCCCTCGAAATTTGATATTTTGCATACGACCTTGGAATTCGACAAAACCACTTTTGTTGGGTCCGTTATGTCAAACTATTGCTAGGTTTCAAATTTCATAATTTTTTAAGCTAGTATGTGAGCGTGGCAAAAGAAAATGTGTTTGGTCAATTTCTGGTAAATTGGATCGACCAGAAAATGGCCATTTTTCAAACGATCTCAGAATTCGACGAAACTAGTTATGTTGGGACCATAGCGTCAAAACATAGCTAGATTTATTTTTCTGGAATTTTTCGAATCAGTTTGTGGCCCTGGCAAATTGAAATGTACGTTCAAAGTTAAAAATTTAATGTTTTATACTTTAATTTGGAAAATAACTGACTGTAACAGTCGAATTGGCTAACGAAACACATCCCATTGTGTCCGGGATGGGGGTATTTAGCTAGGGGCGACAGTCGTTGGGCTAGAAAAGGAGTTCGTTGGTGAAAACCCTAATTTTCTGAAATATATATATTCCGGCCAATCAGAATTTTTCTTTCAAAAAAAATATAAACCCCCCGTTACCCACGAACAAACGGCAAAACCCGTTCGATTCTTCTCCCCCAAATCGCCGCCGCCACAGGCAATTTCCGCCTGCGCCACCACCTGCCGTCGACGCGTCTCCGCCCCCTCGTCAGATCCGACCCACCCACGACCGCCCTCGACGCCTCCTCCGCCTGAATAGAGGCCCGAAAGTCGGCCTCTTCCCATCGCCGCCGCCGCTCCGATCTGCCATCGAGCGCCACCAAACCACCACCGAAAGGACCCCCTCTCGAAGCTCTTCCACGTCCAACTCCCCGATCGTCCCCACATGCCACGGATTTCGCGAAAACCTCAAACCTAGTTTCGAACCATCGTGAAAGGTGAGTCCTTTTTGATGTCTGCACTTTGAAAAATCATATCTTTTTGGTGTGTTGACGAAATTCGATGAAACAGGAAACATCGGGACCGCAAGGAAGCTCTCTACCACATAGAAGAAGCCGCGGATTTTTCTGAGTCATCCACGATTTTTAGCACTCCGAAAACCAATGTGAGAAATCTAAATTAATAGAATTTGAATGGAAAATGTCGTGTATAAATTATATAAGCGAAATATAAATTACACACGTGTTGTATACCTCATGTACATGCGTAGTGTAAGCTATATAAGCGAAGTATGAGTTATACATGCATAAAATAATTGATATATGTGTTGAAATGCAAGTGAAATATAGCAATTATAATATATATATATACTCCCCTCGTCCACAAACCATGGACGATATTTATTGTTGTGAATTGATGTGAAATATTGTATGAAAAATACGAATGGTTGAATAATTGTTTGTGGTTGATATTGTTTGGTTGTGGTTGAAAAATACCCATTGGTGATTGAAATGAATGGGAAATATTTGTGGAAATAAAAATAAAACATGCCGCCTGTGTGCGAATTAGATGCATGAATCCCCATTGTCAAAAACCACGAGGTTTTAAGGTAGAGCGAGGAGCCGTACTAGGGACGGTGCCGGTTTTAACTATCCTGCCGTTATGCTGCCGAAATTTTGAATAATATTCATGTGTTAGAATTATTTTCATATGTTGAAATTATCTTCATGCGTTGAAATTAAAGCCATATGTTGAAACTATATCCATTTGTGGAAATGCTCATGTGTTGAGAAGTGTGTGTAGTGGAAAAGTTCATGTGTTGAATAAAAAGATCGAACAATAAAAATTACATTTTTATTGAAACTATGAAGTGTTGAAATTATCCATTTGTCGAATAAATATTTTAAATGATAAAAATATCATTTTTATCATATATGTGATATGCTAGAGATATGCGGACGTTGAAATAAATATTTGTGAAGAAATATTATTTTTAACATGCATAGGAACTAAATAAAATAGTCATGTGTTGAAATCTATTTTAGTTCGTCAAAATTATCATCTTTGAAATGTGAAGTGTTAAAAATAGCCACTTGTTCAAATAAATGTGCATGAGTTGAAATATACCTTAATTAGCTAATGATGTGATTTTAGCCTATGCATGCAACATTAGAACGAATGGTGTTTTTAAACCAAAGTAAATCAAATATGAAGTTGAATGGAAAATGATAAGTGATAAAAATTGTATATATGTACATGCATATTTATTAAACAGGTTATAGCAAAGGGGCTAGAGAAGAGGAATAAAATTTTGTGCCCGACAAATAGGTACACATTTACTGTTTTGTTTGGGTGATGATTTTATGAGCCTGTTGGCTAGCCGCTTGGCTTTTTCTTTTTCTTTTTGACATGAGACGCCCGTGTGGCTATTTGGGAATTTTCCCAGCCCCTCCCGTACAAAGGAGGTTATGGCGAAATTTTCCAAAATTTAAAGGCGTTAGTGAAATAATTGAAGTGAAAACGATATAGGAATTTTTGAATGAACTATATTTATATAAATATATAAATATAAATAAAATTAAAACGAAACGTGGCCGTGCAGTTCGTGTTTTGGAACCGTGATTTCAAACGACTAATGCGGGAAATCCGACCATTGGATTTTCCCGAAACCGCAACCGTTGGGTTCGCCCTGGAAATATCTTTCCAACGGCACCAACTTTGTGAAGATCCGACGGTTGGATTGTCTGGAATGTTTAATTCAAATCTGAAGAAAAACAGCGCCAGAAACGATTATATTTATATATATAAATATAATTAAATTAAATCGAATAACGACGCTGCAGTTCGTAAATTGAAATCGTAACTTCAAATGGCTAGTGTGGAAGATCCGACCGTCCGATTTTCCCGAAACTGAAACCGTTGGATTCGTTTTGAAATGACCTTCCTAATGATATAAATTTTGTGAAGATCCAACAGTTAGATTTTTAGATATGTGTAAAACAAATTTAGTGAAAAACAGCGCCAGTGCATCGGCATGGCCTGAATCGTCGTTTAATTAAATATGGCCGTTTTAAATAAATAAAAATGGCGATATATCATTATAAAATACTATAGACGATATAGAGTGGAAATAAACCAATTTTGTTGTGTTTGCTTGATATGTGATGGTTGAATGTATTTAACATGAAAATTATAACTAAAGAACTGAAATGTGAATGATGAATGGTCCAACCATGGGATAAATTGATTTGAAAATCTAAATATACGTGGGTTATTTGAAAAGGCCTAGTTCATCTCATTTCAAATAATCGATCGACGTTGAGAAGTCGAAGAGTCGAAGACGGTTGAAGACCGACGATCTTCACATTGGATGGATGGGCGCTACTGATGCTCGTGATTGGAGTAGCTACCGTGAAGGAGCTGAAGTAGTAGCCGTCCAGACATACTGTTGATTGTACGGATATGCGAGGAATTGGTGCCTCCGGTTTCGTTCAAACCCAGAACGGACTTGTAAATGGACTGTGTGTCTGACATTGGATTTTGTTCTGTGTTGATTGATCTCTGTTAAATACATATCTGTTTGGCGGCGGAGAATTTACTCTCTTGCTTAACGCCCTTCGCTGAGACGTACGAGCTCAGAGGTTATGTATTGATAGAAATCAGTCGCATGGAGTGGATTTCCTGTGTGGCACGCCTAAGTGGCATATGATCAAGGCTTCTGTTGCAAAGCAAAGTCTTGTGGTTGATGATCAAAGCATGGTCTGTGTGACGTAGCCTTGTGTATAACGTGAATTCGCGAGCCTCACACCCCGGTATGAGTCAAAAACGGGAGACGGACCGCTGGGAGAGCACGACGTTTCTTTCTAGCTAAGGTGGTGTCAGTGACCTACCAGCCCTGACATTATATATACTTTTCACTTGTGTGGTTGTTGGAATGCGAGGCGCCTCGATTATAGGTCTGTAAGGACCGGGAAACATGTGTTCAGGAATTGCCAATCCTCAAAAGTAAGAGAGGACCGGCCCAGCCGATTCCAAGGATCATAGTGGGGTCCTGGGACATTTGCTAGAGTGTCTCAAAAGGAGAGGAGCTTGCCCCTTGCCTCGACTCATGAAGGAATCCAATTCCCAATACGAAATATGCGGACGTGATTGTAATACTAGTATGGCGACATAGTAGATGGTAGCTATGCCGCCTAGGATTGATATTTATGATTGAATTTGCTTTTGAAACATATATGCACTAGTAATAATATCAAACACTGTTGTTTTATTCGTATGAAGCATTTTTGGCCATTATAAGGTAAAACTCTATCCTCCGGCTTGCGTTGCATTGTGTGATGGGACCTGAGTCTTATAATGGCTTCATTTTATAAAAAGCATTGCGATGATTTAATCATTTATTTTATTTCATGAACTAGCACTCATTGGAGTAAACCCGTTCCGCGAAAGTGGCGTGGTCCTTTGATTTGCCTTATTATTGATGTTAATAAGTTATGTAGATTTCTCATACCAGTCCCATGACTGACTCTTAGTTTGTTTCACCTTGCAAACTCGGGTGCCCTCATTTTCACACGGGCAGCCTAGTTACAGGTTTCTGACGCACTTTTGGCTCATGGCGAGGCTTGACTACACCGTGCTGACTTGGATTTTCTCCGCCATTATTGTATCTATATTATGATTCCGCTATCGGCGATGTAGACTGATATTTATTTTGTGTACTCTTTATGTATGATTCCGCCTCAGGCGATGGTGACAGATTATGTATCATTATGCACTAAGTGTATCCTGTACTGTGCTTCTCTGATGTGATGATATCTATATGATTCCGCTGTCATATGTGTGTAAATTATTCTATTTTCTGTTTATGCTATTATCTGTGATCTACTAATGATGATTAATGTGTTATATTCCAATGATTATCCTTAACACCGTGTCACGGGGTTTTGGGATCGTCATAGCTGGTGTCAGAGCTTTAGTTAACCTTAGTTCTGGAGTCTAACACATTAAACACTTCGTCAAAATAGAATCCGTAGTATTCTAAGGCGAGTCGCTCATTAGAGATAGGACTAGTAAAGTCCTAGAATGAGCTAAGCAGAATAGCAAAAACAATTTGATCAGTCCATCGTTATCTTTTCATAAATTTTCTGCTTAACTATGCAGTAAACTATCATTTCTGTTAGCTGACTCTTTCCTTGCTTATACAGAATTTGACGAATGGCTACCAGAGCAGCCGCCGCTAGAGGAGGCCGTGCAGGCCGTGGCGGAGGAAGGGGAGAAGTCCCAGTAGAAGAAGGACCTTCGATACAACCTCCGGCCGCTCAATACTTCGAGCTAGACCGTGTAGCTAAGAGATACAAAAACTTAGGAGGCAAGACCTTCTCGGGAACTGGCACAGTAATAGAGGCCCTTGCATGGCTCAAAACATGCGAGAAAATTCTTGAAGGCTTAAGGCTTGGAGACCAAGATAAAGCTATTATGGGCGCCTGGCTTATGAAAGAACAAGCTGAACTATGGTGGGAATCTCTCACCGCCGGAAATAGAGAAGCTGGGAGAACATGGGATGGATTCAAAGAACTCTTCAAGGAGAAATATGTCCTAGAACAAGCTCTAGAACGAATGCACGATGACTTCGCCAACCTCCAGCAGGGGGATCTTTTCGTGCAGGATTATCTGAATAAATTTACACTATTGTCGCCCTATGCTCCGGAGCTCGTCGCTACTGCAAAGACCAAAAATAAGAGGTTTATCCTTGGGCTAAAGAGACAGTATCATGATAGAGCCATGGCCCATGTCAAGCTGGAATTCAACGAGCTGGTGGAAATGACATGCAACTACGAAGACCTTGACCATAGGCATCTGGAGCAGAATCACGCTAGAAGCCAAGCCGGGAACAAACGCAAGCCTGTTGCAAATCAAGCTGAGTCAAGCCAAGCAGCATCTTCAAAACCTCAGACTGGCAAGCCGCCGAGAGGAAGCTGCTATAACTGTGGAAAAGTGGGGCACTACTCTAATGTGTGCACAGCCCCGAAGAGGCAAAAGACAAATTCACAAGGTTCAAGCCAGGGTTCTCAGAACCCTCGCTCCTGCTTTAATTGTCGCAAGACTGATCATCTAGTCAAAGATTGTCCTTTGCTGAAGAAGGCCGCAGTAGCTCATGTCTATGACGGGTCGAGCCCGCCAACTGCTTCCGATGGAGCAGGTAAACCCGATGTTTTGGGAGGTACCCTTACAATTAAAAATATTCCTGTTTCTGTATTGTTTGACACAGGTGCATCACGTAGTTTTATTGCTAGAAACACAATGCACAAATTAAAGTTAAAACAGAGAAAGCTTAAAGATTCGGTTGTAGTACATAATCCGATAGGAGGATCTCTCATTCTCAATTCATATAGCAAAGTACCTTCTTCTTTTTCTCGATACAAGTTTCCCTTTGATTTAATCATCATGGATTTTCCCGAATTCGATATCATTCTCGGGCTGGATTAGTTGACGAAATATGAAGTTGAGGTAAAGTGTGCGGAAAGAATCGTTAAAATTCGAACGAAGCTTGGATATATTACGGTACCCTGCCATGGTTCGAATCCAAATAGAGAAGAATTTTGGTCAGCATTAGAAGTTATCCCCACTTCCATAGAAAAGATTCCGATTGTCAGGAACTATACGGATGTGTTTGAAGAAGTTGAATACTTACCTCCGCAAAGAGAAATAGAATTCCGAATCGATCTAATTCCCAATGCCAGACTAGTGGTACATCCAATTCGCAGAATGACTCCGAAGGAGAAAGAAGAATTAGGCGATCAAACTCGTCAACTGTTGTGGAAGGGTCTAATCAGACCTAGTTTTTCTAATTGGGGTGCAGTTGTTGTGTTTGTCCCAAAGTCAGACGGTACTCTTCGATTATGCGTTGATTACCAAGACCTCAATAAGCAGACGCTCAAAAACAAGTATCCATTACCCCGCATCGATGATTTGCTAGACCAATTGAATGGGGCGAGAGTATTTTCCCGAATGGACCTAGCTACAGGTTTTCATCAATTGAGAATAGAAGAAGAGTGTGTTCCTTTGATAGCTTTTAGAGGTCCAGACATATTTTATGAATGGTTAGTAATGCCGTTTGGCATGTGCAACGCTCCAGCATACTTTGTCGATCTAATGAATAAAGTGTTCTGGGGAGTTCTGAATAAATTTGTCCTCGTATTCATCGATGATATTTTAATCTACTCCAAATCAAAACCCGAGCATGAAAAACACTTAGAACAAGTATTGGATATTCTAAGAAAGAACGTCTTCAAAGCCAAATTCTCTAAATGTGTCTTCTGGCAAGAAGAAGTGAAATTTCTTGGCCATGTCGTGTCAGAGAAAGGGATTTCTGTTGACCCAGGCAAAATAACAGCAATTCAAGACTAGAAACAACCCACTACTCCCACAGAAGTTAGAAGTTTTATGGGGTTGGCTAGTTATTATCGAAAGTTCGTTAAGGATTTTTCGAAGATATCCGGTCCGTTAACGAAGCTCACGAAGAAACATGAGAAGTTTAAGTGGACTTCTGACTGTGAAGAAGCTTTCCAGGAATTGAAATCGAAACTGACAACTGCTCTAGTGTTAACCATCATAGATGGCAATCAGGATTTAACGGTTTGGACAGATGCTTCTATTAGAGGTCTTGGTGCAGTGTTAATGCAAAGAGGCCAAGTAGTCGCTTATGCAAGCCGCCAACTGAAACCGCATGAGAAGAATTATGTGACTCATGATCTTGAGTTGCTAGCCATCGTTTTTGCTTTGAAAATCTGGAGGCATTATTTATTGGGCGAGAAATTTATACTGTACACAGATCATCAATCATTGAAGTATTTATACACCCAGAAAGATCTGAATTTGAGACAGCAGCCTTGGCTAGAATTTCTTCAAGCGTATGATCTTGATATCCTGTATACGCCGGGGAAGGCTAACGTTGTAGCGGATGCGCTTAGTAGAAAAACCGCAATCATTGCCAATCTTATAATTACGCCTGGATTGATTGATAAGATTTCAGCCCTTCAAAAAGACGATGAATTCATTCAGAGAATCAGTCAGAGGGTCAAGGAAGGTGAAACCACAAGTTTCCGTATTGACAATAAAGGGGTTCTTAGGTTAAATAATAGGATTTGCATTCCAAATATTCCAGGCCTTCGAAGAGAAGTGTTAGACGAATGCCATAAATCCAAATTTTGCATCCATCCTGGTGTGAGTAAAATGTACCAAGATATCAAACGCACTTTCTAGTGGGGGGCAATGAAAAGGGATATTTCTTTGTATGTTAGCAGATGCCCTACTTGTCAATTAGTCAAGAGCGACCAACAGAAGCTAGCTAGACTGTTGCAACCGTTGGAAGTCCCAGGTTGGAAATGGGAACAAATTTCCATGGATTTCATAGATGTCTTGCCGCGAACCAGGAAAGGTAATGACAGCATTTGGGTAATCGTAGATCGCTTCACGAAGACTGCCCATTTTATACCTGTCAGATCCAATAGAACCGCTCAAAGTCTACCACAAATATATTTCAAAGAAATTGTTAAGCTGCATGGAATTCCCATCAGCATAGTCAGTGACAGAGACCCGATATTTGCTAGCAAATTCTGGGAGGCTTTCCAGAAAGAATTGAGAACGAAACTGAATATGAGCACCACTTATCACCCTCAAACAGATGGCCAAACTGAGCGGGTGAATAGAATTCTAGAAGATTTATTGCGGGCTTGTATCATTGATTTTGGTGGGTCATGGGAAGATCACTTGCATTTGGCAGAATTCTCATATAACAATAGCTATCAAGCAAGTTTGGGAATGTCGCCATTTGAAGCATTATATGGCAGACCATGCAGATCTCCAGCATGCTGGGTAGAACCTGGCAACAGACTTGTGCTAGGACCCAATATGATTAGAGAAGCATCTGATAAAGTCGACTTCATCAAAAAGCGATTGAGAACCGCCCAAAGCCGACAGAAAAGTTATGCAGATTCTAGAAGAAGAGATTTGACATTTGCTGTTGGTGACCATGTTTATTTGATGGTTTCTCTGATGAGAGGAGTAATCAGATTTGGCAAAACTGGGAAGTTGGCACCGAGATTTATTGGTCCCTTTCCTATACATGAACGAATTGGAACTCTTGCTTATAGGGTTCAATTACCAGATTGGTTGCCTAGAGTGCATGATGTATTTCATATATCTCAACTTAGAAGACATGTGCATGATCCGGATCTTGTTGTAGAAGAAGCAGCGCAATAGGATATAGACATAACTCCAGAATTAGCACTCAGAAGAGAGCCATTAAAAATTGTTGGCAAAGAAACTAGAGAACTAAGAAGCAAAAAGGTTCATTTAGTTAAAGTGCAGTGGAGCAGTGATCCTAGAGACTGTACTTGGGAGACTGAGGAAAGCATTAAGCAAGCTTACCCCAGATGCAGAGTGGATATCTCTGATTAACTCCGGTGCAAGGTACCTTTACAATACTTTGCATTTACATTTTGTTTCCTACTTTATTGTTGTTTCCTTTTCGAGGACGAAAAGTTTTAAGTGGGGGAGATTGTAACAGCTCGGAAAATATGGGCCAATTTAAAAATTTTAAATTGGTGATTTCAAAGGAATTTGAACAATTGAAATAGAATATTTCAATAAAATAGTGAATTAGAAATAGTGAGTAAGTTTGAAAATTTGAATTCAAACTTTGACTGACTATGCAGGGTTGAAAATATAACGGATTTTAGCGAAACCAAAAATATTTAAATTTGCTTATCAATACCTTTCTAACGAATCTGAAAAATCAAAGTTTCATAACGGAAATCAAAAGTTTTGGCCGAATGAATTTTCAGAATGGTCGCTATATAGAATATATAGCCCTCGAAATTTGATATTTTGCATATGACCTCGGAATTCGACGAAACCCCTTTTGTTGGGTCCGGGATGTCAAACTATTGCTAGGTTTCAAATTTCATAATTTTTGAAGCTAGTATGTGAGCATGGCAAAAGAAAATGTGTTTGGTCAATTTCTGTTAAATTGGATCGACCAGAAAATGGCCATTTTTCAAACGATCTCAGAATTCGACGAAACTAGTTTTGTTGGGACCATAGCGTCAAAACATAGCTAGATTTATTTTTCTGGAATTTTTCGAATCAGTTTGTGGCCCTGGCAAATTGAAATGTACGTTCAATGTTAAAAATTAAATGTTTTATACTTTAATTTGGAAAATAACTGACTGTAACAATCGAATTGGCTAACGAAACACATCCCATTGTGTCCGGGATGGGGGTATTTAGCTAGGGGCGACAGTCGTTGGGCTTGAAAAGGAGTTCGTTGGTGAAAACCCTAATTTTCTGAAATATATATATTCCGGCCAATCAGATTTTTTCTTTCAAAAAAAATAAAAAACCCCCGTTACCCACGAACGAACGGCGAAACCCGTTCGATTCTTCTCCCCCAAATCGCCGCCGCCACAGGCGATTTCCGCCTGCGCCACCACCTGCCGTCGACGCGTCTCCGCCCCCTCGTCAGATACGACCCACCCACGACCGCCCTCGACGCCTCCTCCGCCTGAATAGAGGCCAGAAAGTCGACCTCTTCCCATCGCCACCGCCGCTCCGATCTGCCACCGAGCGCCACCAAACCACCACCGACAGGACCCCCTCTCGAAGCTCTTCCATGTCCAACTCCCCGATCGTCCCCACGTGCCACGGATTTCGCGAAAACCTCAAACCTAGTTTCGAACCATCGTGAAAGGTGAGTCCTTTTTGATGTCTGCACTTTGAAAAATCATATCTTTTTGGTGTGTTGACGAAATTCGATGAAACAGGAAATATCGGGACTGCAAGGAAGCTCTCTACCACATAGAAGAAGCCGCGGATTTTTCTGAGTCATCCACGATTTTTAGCACTCCGAAAAGCAATGTGAGAAATCTAAATTAATAGAATTTGAATGGAAAATGTCATGTATAAATTATATAAGCGAAATATAAATTACACACGTGTTGTATACCTCATGTACATGCGTAGTGTAAGCTGTATAAGCGAAATATGAGTTATACATGCATAAAATAATTGATATATGTGTTGAAATACAAGTGAAATATAGCAATTATAATATATATATATATATATATATATATATACTCCCCTCGTCCACAAACCATGGACGATATTTATTGTTGTGAAATATTGTATGAAAAATACGAATGGTTGAATAATTGTTTGTGGTTGATATTGTTTGGTTGTGGTTGAAAAATACCCATTGGTGATTGAAATGAATTGGAAATATTTGTGGAAATAAAAATAAAACATGCCGCCTGCGTGCGAATTAGATGCATGAATCCCCATTGTCAAAAACAGCGAGGTTTTAAGATAGAGCGAGGAGCCGTACTAGGGACGGTGCCGGTTTTAACTACCCTGCCGTTATGCTGCCGAAATTTTGAATAATATTCATGTGTTAGAATTATTTTCATATGTTGAAATTATCTTCATGCGTTGAAATTAAAGCCATATGTTGAAACTATATCCATGTGTGGAAATGCTCATGTGTTGAGAAGTGTGTGTAGTGGAAAAGTTCATGTGTTGAATAAAAAGATCGAACAATAAAAATTACATTTTTATTGAAACTATGAAGTGTTGAAATTATCCATTTGTCGAATAAATATTTTAAATGATAAAATATCATTTTTATCATATATGTGATATGCTAGAGATATGCGGACGTTGAAATAAATATTTGTGAAGAAATATTATTTTTAACATGCATAGGAACTAAATAAAATAGTCATGTGTTGAAATCTATTTTAGTTCATCAAAATTATCATCTTTGAAATGTGAAGTGTTAAAAATAGCCACTTGTTCAAATAAATGTGCATGAGTTGAAATATACCTTAATTAGCTAATGATGTGATTTTAGCCTATGCATGCAACATTAGAATGAATGGTGCTTTTAAACCAAAGTAAATCAAATATGAAGTTGAATGGAAAATGATAAGTGATAAAAATTGTATATATGTACATGCATATTTATTGAACAAGTTATAGCAAAGGGGCTAGAGAAGAGGAATAAAATTTTGTGCCCGACGAATAGGTACACATTTACTGTTTTGTTTGGGTGATGATTTTATGAGCCTGTTGGCTTTTTCTTTTTCTTTTTGACATGAGACGCCCATGTGGCTATTTGGGAATTTTCCCAGCCCCTCCCGTACAAAGGAGGTTATGGCGAAATTTTCCAAAATTTAAAGGCGTTAGTGAAATAATTGAAGTGAAAACGATATAGGAATTTTTGAATGAACTATATTTATATAAATATATAAATATAAATAAAATTAAAACGAAACGTGGCCGTGCAGTTCGTGTTTTGAAACCGTGATTTCAAACGACTAGTGCGGGAAATCCGGCCATTGGATTTTCCCGAAACCGCAACCGTTGGGTTCGCCCTGGAAATATTTTTCCAACGGCACCAACTTTGTGAAGATCCGACGGTTGGATTGTCTGGAATGTTTAATTCAAATCTGAAGAAAAACAGCGCCAGAAATGATTATATATATATATATATATAATTAAATCGAATAACGACGCTGCAGTTCGTAAATCGAAATCGTAACTTCAAATGGCTAGTGTGGAAGATCCGACCGTCGGATTTTCCCGAAACTGAAACAGTTGGATTCGTTTTGAAATGACCTTCCTAATGATATAAATTTTGTGAAGATCCAACGGTTAGATTTTCAGATATGTGTAAAACAAATTTAGTGAAAAACAACGCCAGTGCATCGGCATGGCCTGAATCGTCGTTTAATTAAATATGGCCGTTTAAAATAAATAAAAATTGCGATATATCGTTATAAAATACTATAGACGATATAGAGTGGAAATAAACCAATTTTGTTGTGTTTGCTTGATATGTGATGGTTGAATGTATTTAACACGAAAATTATAACTAAAGAACTGAAATGTGAATGTTGAATAGTCCAACCATGGGATAAATTGATTTGAAAATCTAAATATACGTGGGTTATTTGAAAAGGCCGAGTTCATCTCATTTCAAATAATCGATCGACGTTGAGAAGTCGAAGAGTCGAAGACGGTTGAAGACCGACGATCTTCACATTGGATGGATGGGCGCTACTGATGCTCGTGATTGGAGTAGCTACCGTGAAGGAGCTGAAGTAGTAGCCGTCCAGACATACTGTTGATTGTATGGATATGCGAGGAATTGGTGCCTCCGGTTTCGTTCAAACCCAGAACGGACTTGTAAATGGACTGTGTGTCTGACATTGGATTTTGTTCTGTGTTGATTGATCTCTGTTAAATACATATCTGTTTGGCGGCGGAGAATTTAGTCTCTTGCTTAACGCCCTTCTCTGAGACGTACGAGCTCAGAGGTTATGTATTGATAGAAATCAGTCGCATGGAGTGGATTTCCTGTGTGGCACGCCTAAGTGGCATATGATCAAGGCTTCTGTTGCAAAGCAAAGTCTTGTGGTTGAAGATCAAAGCATGGTCTGTGTGACGTAGCTTTGTGTATAACGTGAATTCGGGAGCCTCACACCCCGGTATGAGTCAAAAACGGGAGACGGACCGCTGGGAGAGCACGACGTTTCTTTCTAGCTAAGGTGGTGTCAGTGACCTACCAGCCCTGACATTATATATACTTTTCACCTGTGTGGTTGTTGGAATGCGAGGCGCCTCGATTATAGGTCTGTAAGGACCGGGAAACGTGTGTTCAGGAATTGCCAATCCTCAAAAGTAAGAGAGAACTGGCCCAGCCGATTCCAAGGATCATAGTGGGGTCATGGGACATTTGCTAGAGTGTCTCGAACGGAGAGGAGCTTGCACCTTGTCTCGACTCATGAAGGAATCCAATTCCCAATACGAAATATGCGGACGTGATTGTATTACTAGTATGGCGACATAGTAGATGGTAGCTATGCCGCCTAGGATTGATATTTATGATTGAATTTGCTTTTGAAACATATATGCACTAGTAATAATATCAAACACTGTTGTTTTATTCGTATGAAGCATTTTTGGCCATTATAAGGTAAAACTCTATCCTCCGGCTTGCGTTGCATTGTGTGATGGGACCTGAGTCTTATAATGGCTTCATTTTATAAAAAGCATTGCGATGATTTAATCATTTATTTTATTTCATGCACTAGCACTTATTGGAGTAAACCCGTTCCGCGAAAGTGGCGTGGTCCTTTGATTTGCCTTATTATTGATGTTAATAAGTTATGTAGATTTCTCATATCAGTCCCATGACTGACTCTTAGTTTGTTTCACCTTGCAAACTCGGGTGCCCTCATTTTCACACGGGCAGCCTAGTTACAGGTTTCTGACGCACTTTTGGCTCATGGCGAGGCTTGACTACACCGTGCTGACTTGGATTTTCTTCGCCATTATTGTATCTATATTATGATTCCGCCATCGGCGATGTAGACTGATATTTATTTTGTGTACTCTTTATGTATGATTCCGCCTCAGGCGATGGTGACTGATTATGTATCATTATGCACTAAGTGTATCCTGTACTGTGCTTCTCTGATGTGATGATATCTATATGATTCCGCTGTCATATGTGTATAAATTATTCTATTTTCTGTTTATGCTATTATCTGTGATCTGCTAATGATGATTAATGTGTTATATTCCAATGATTATCCTTAACACCGTATCACGGGGTTTTGGGATCGTCACAGCTAATTAGAAATTTGTAGATTTTTATTTTTATTTTGTTTGTGAAGATATCCTTTCTCTCGTTTTGTCTGTAAAGGAAAAGTAATAACATAAGGACAATATTTAAAGGTGGAGTAACGTAGCAAGCACAGTAAAAACCTTGGAGCACATGGTATCGAATTGATTGGCACGCACGGAATGAGAAAAGCTTGAATGGCACGCTGTTGAAAATTTGGCAGACATGCTGTCGAATGGAAATAAGGACTGCCATTTTTTTGTTACAGTTATAAGGTTTGATCATAGATTTCGAATGATCCTATAGGATTTGGTAAAGATCGCCTGAGATTATGCACGAGATTTTACTGTGCTGAGATTTCTGAAACTATATTAGATTTTCTTATTGTTCAGATAAGAATGTACGAAATATATAAATATATATATTTCTCAGTTGATATTAGACAGTAGGCACATGAAATCTGGTCCAAGATTTCGTAATATTATGCTAAGATTTCCTTTTGACTTAAAAGGGCGAAGATTTTTGTTAATACTCACCATTTTAAATGCACAGATCTTTGAAAATGATTTTTTTTTCTTTCCTTTCCTTTCCATTAGTAAAATCGTTGTGTGAAAGAACAAAAATTCTTAGCTGAAATGGTTGGCTGAAGGACAAACAGGATCAATATCCAAAGTCTTTTCCATAGATTTTCTATACAGCATCGAGTTATCTACAGTTGCCGAGATTTTTAAAAGCTACATTTCAGAAGATTTTACCAAGATTTCCCTATAAAGGTCGGTTAAGATTTATACGGGTTTTACGAGATATGATAAAATTTTATATTGTCCAAAGATTGGTAAAGATTGCCCAAAACATTAATTTGGTTTATACAGATCTTTGGTGAGTCTGTAATTATTTTAAAACAAGAATTACAGCTGTGCATGCATCATTGTGCCCTTGGTATTAGCTATAAACATAGTTAACAAAATATTTAAAATGGAAAGCGCTGTCGTGCCAATCAGCTAAAATATAAACTGTAAGGTAACAAAAAAAATCAAATTAGGAATTCCTTAAGCATAATTATGGTCATTTAGTCATTCTATTAATATTGGTTACTGCCATATACCATAATACTCTGTCAATCAATAAATTTTAATACAAGGATTTGTTACATCTGCCCGTGTGCGAAGCACGGGCCTTTATCTAATATTAGTAAAGATGTTAGAAAATATTGACACCGTCATTCTGAAAGCGACGGAAATTTTATTATTTAAATATTCAAAAATATTGAATTCAAGTCAATTAAATTAATGAACCAATATTTAAAATGAATAAATTAATTAATTATTCAATTGCTAAAAATCTGGGTCGTTACATTCCTTCCCCGTTAAAATAATTTCGTCCTCGAAATTGCTAAGCAGTAAAATGATATAACTTTAACTCCTCATAACCTACTTAGTTAAAATCTTATATTCCATATCTTCATAGCCCAGTTCTTACCCGACCTTCGAATTCTCATACGAATACTCTACCATTCATAATTCTTTCCAATTGATCTATCCTCCATTTTTGGACAATCCATCGTCACTTTTCTTGTCTTCAATCCATATGCTCTTCTACATATCCACACCCATTCGAATTAGTTTTAAATCCATTTATCAATTTCATTATTCCATTTGAAATTTTATTAACCAATTCTGGTTTTCTTATTTTAATTACCATTAACCACTCGATTTTAAAATTATCAAAAATTCTTGAAAATTTTCAATTTTTTTTTTAAAATTTCGAAAAATTTCATCAGCATTTCCTTTGCACGGCTCAATCGGTACAACCACAACTCGCCTTTCTAGGCCCTTTCCAATCCAAAAGAAAATCAAAAAGCCAAGCGGCCTGCCCCATAGGCTCATAAAACCATCAAACCCAAGTAATATTGTAAACACGTACCTTTTTGTCGGGCATAATTCTATCTCTTGCATTTGCTTCCTTTCAATATCTGCTCAGCATACATATATCCATTTCCAGTTGGTTTCAAATCAATCCAACTTCCAGTTTTGAAATCTCTAATCAACTTCTGATTAGTTCACTTCAATTTTATCAATTCAAATATGATTTCTATTTAAGTCACTCCACTTATTATACTTAAATCCAAATTATCACAGCTCAATTTCAATCAACACATCCAATATATATTCAACTTGCTTATTCATAAGTCAAATTCATATTAATAATTCGAATCTCAACATTTCTCCTTATATAATTTCATTTAGAGTTATTTCTAATTTGATCCAATTTTATTTGACTTAAGTTATCTTCCAATTCATTTGATACATTCATACCATTTCAATCTATTCAACTTATACAAGTTAAATTTTAATTTCAGAATTCAAATTCCTGTGTTTTATTTCAAATTAGTTTGAAATCATACATATTTATACATATATTTATAATCATCTGCAAATTCAAAACATTTGAAATTCTTTTTTTTAAACTACTTGTTCTTTTTCAAACAGATTTCCATTAACAAATGATAAAGGTATCAATCCGTCACTCAGAAGCGTGAAAATGAGTACCGATAATGTCGCGATCCATTATCAGAATTATTTTCTCTCCACTAAAGTGATTTCAGTGTTTAATCACTGTCAAAAAGCCATTTAAACCATTCTTATTCAAAAATTCTTCAAAGTAATGTCATATTACATTTAAAAATACTTCAGAAAATATTTCTAATCCTCCGGGATTTAAATTCCAAATCTGGTTTGTACTTAATCTTGGTTTATCTCATTTGTGTACATTATCCGTATACAAATTATATGACCATTTCAATAATTCATAATTCCATTTGATTGTAATAACAATCAACAATAATTTAGAAATAATTCCTTTTATATCAAAATAAATTTTGGGCAAAATTATTTCATTTACCTATTCTAAAACAATACTATATCGAATTATTTTGTTCGAGAGTTTAGAAACACCTATCGATACAGTTGTACATCCTGTATCGACCAGAATTCATAAACCACTCAACAAACCGGCCAACACAATATAAAACAAATTTTTATATCAAATCTACAAATACGCGTTTATATATGTACAATCAACTCAATCTAGGGCATTACTAACCACATCTCTATTAAGTTATGCCACAGAGCCAAGGTTATCACTCAACCTTCAGGTCTGATACCAACTGTAATGGCCCGAATTTCCGTACCCTTTGAGTTGACTAATTACACCACACATCCTACCCAAATTGCACAGAAATACGAATCATTATTAGAAAGAAGTTAGAGGATGAGAAATAGAAAGAAAGAAATATTAGAATAGAAGAAAACGAAGATCACAAACTCATAGCAGGACGAATAAAATATATTAGATAACATAAACTTTGAAATACAAATCAGTAACTTTATATACATACCATCATCAGAGCACAACGGTTATCCCTGGAACAGTTATAAACACCTGTTTCCAGATACAAAATAGCACACAGCGGAAAATATAATAGTCTATAGCTAACTGGTGAAGCCTCCTACTTCAAACTCCTCTAAGTGAATCCGTAAAATCCTGACCACTTGACAGCCCATACAAATTTGGGCACCCAAGAGTTTAGGGAAAACAAAACAAAATAAACTCTGGGTCAGTCATGGGACTGGTGTGAGTAAACTCCAACCATTTGTTTAGCTTTTAAAAAAAATCCTTTCGAAAGAAAAGATAATCGTAAGACCTATCCACACATAAACACGGATGGTTTTTACCTTACAATAACCCAAAAATATATTTTTGATATCAAATCCAGTGATATTATAATAGTGTCTACGTCAAATAAATAGAATCTAGCGGAACGCTTGCATCTCACGCTCCATATATAATATAAAATCAAAAACCGCAGGGCGCTTATTGGAGATTGGATTTCCAACATGACAAGGTATGGGACCACCTGCCGATAGTGTATCTCTAGAGGCGAATACACTGGGTTCAACAAGAACGTCTTGCAACCCGACCCTCACATGACCGACCACTCATTTCGCTTGAGTGTATCGAATGTATATCACCAGCGGTTGGGATCAGCAACCCTTTCCCGAAAGGGACAGCATCGATAGAAAGAAGTAAATGGAATTTCTCTAAATAGGTGATTATACATCCTAATGGGAGCGACCCACATAGCCATGTTGCTTGCCCGATTTTTGTCAATTCTGGGTTCTGAGGCTTGAGGTTTGAATTATCTTCCAGAACATCTGGCCACCATTCACTTTGAATGCCACATCGTAAGATCCATCTTAAATCACTAATTGACTCCCACAAAAATACTCAGATTTGTTAGGCTAAAGAAGTTTCCGTTCTTTGCCACCAACTACGTACGTTTGAAGGAATCAACGTACATGATCCCTTTGGAAATACTCTGTCAGACCCTCGTCATTACAAGTTGTCCTGGGTTTGGACAAACTGAAGGCACCATTCCATTAATCCATCTTGGGCAATTTCTACCTAGGATTAACATAACATCCCTTCACTTTACTCCGTCTTCATAGTCTCTTCGACATAAGTTGATTCGTAACGCTTATGCCAATACATAGTGGTTTTCAGATATTAAATCTGACCTCGGTCTCTCCGTATTGGCAACGGAGGTATAAAATAAATCAAAACTTTGATAGTCGGTGATCTAACTATCAAAGAAAACATCCATACAATCAACGGTCCTATTTCCAATTGGAAATTTTACCGATCAAGCATCAAACAACACTGGCCCCTTTTAATTTAATTTCTTATTAAATTATTATTTCCAATTCCTATTATCTCATCTTCCGTATCCTTTCAAAGCTTTGTTTTTCTCTCTTGATTACACTTCTTTTACGGAAAAACATTGAATATAACGGTAGCGTTATAATCGTTGTCTCCAAATATTTGATTTATAAAACATTATTTTTAACGATAACGTTACAATCGCTGTCTAGAATTTTAGAACATTTATTACAATAGTAGAGTTAAAATCATTGTTTAGAATTTACAAAACATTTATTATAACGACAATGTTAAAATCGCTGTTTGGATATATAAAACACTTATTATAATAGTGGCATTACAATCGCTGTTTAGATTTACAAACATTTTAATAAAGTTCGACATTTTCGAATTCTAAGTATAAACCCTTGGATTTAGCTTAATTTATTTATATTCCAATCTTTGAAATAAAACCCATCGTTTCCCTTTGGAAACAATCTACCACTTCCTTTCTCATTCAAATTTCCCTTTTGAATTTATATTTCAAATTCTCCAATTTTTCCATGTAAATATACTTATTTATGAAATACTTGCTTTATATCTTTATTCACTTCAAACGTGAATATCATTTCTTTTATAAAATCAAATCAGTGGATGATATTACGATCAAATTTTCTTTCATACAAAATCTCTTTTTATTTCCAAATATTTGTAATCTCATTTTTTATATGCCAATCATTCAAAAATCTCTTTCAAAATTTCCTTTAAAATTTTCTAAGTTCAAATCTATTTTCAAGTATTGGTTTCAAATCCCATTTCCACTTTCCCATATAAATTCATATTTGAACTTATATTCCAATTTTTCCCCTGTTTAATAATTCACTTAATTTATATTCTTATTTATAAACAACTTCTTGATTTATCCACTTGAACAGTTTTCTATTCTCCACTCTATTCGAAATTTAATTTCTATTTTGGAAATGAATTCCAATTTTAAATTCCCAATTTCCTTTTCCACATTCGAAAATGTTTTACGGTATCTAAAATACCATGTTTCTAGGGCCAGGGTAAATCAAACACAACATATCCGATCATGGATTATGTAACACATCATATCTCACAACCAAATAAAAACAGTAATATAAATGTTGAGGAATCCAGTAGGATCCCTCCAACCTGTTTCCCTGTATCCACAGATGTTAATCACATCAATAATATTAATTTCATAGTAAACAAAACTAATAATCGTTCAACGATATATCTATATCAATTATTTCAACCAATTTTATCAACCAATTAACCATCACACAGTATAAAATTTTATAAATAAATTTAAAAACTCGTTTATATAAAAATATAAACGAGTCAGAGTTAGTGAGTTTACTCACCTTGTTTGCGGTAGACGATTCTACTTTGTTTCTTTTAATTTTAAACATGCGTTTAAAATTAAACGAAATCCCGGTAGCGTCTAATCCATTCCGAACCAGTTTAGCAACATAGGCCCAGTCGATACCAATCTCGTCGCTTCTTGTTTTGATGAAATTCTGATATCGTATCAACAAGTTATGACCGTTAAAGAATTTAAACGTAAATTCAATAACTAATGTTATTGACCCTTAATTTACTAATTAGAATATAATTACCTTTTAATTAGTGTTAAATTAAATCGCCTCTTAGTACCGTTAGCTCATGAATCCATTTTCCATCAGCCATGCTACTACACCTTTCCGGTTCCGCAGCCCCTTTCTTGTCGGAACAATACCATACCAAACACTAAGCATCATATCTGGATTTAACTTCATAATTATGACCAGCACTTTTGTATTTTTTTGCTTGTTACACTGGCATTTTCATGGTTCTTGGGCAACACTTGAAATGACCTGCAATACACTGCTCGCATGTTCACGGTTCCTTGATGGAAATGGTATGCATTCGTGATCTCTCACATACTGTAGTTCCGCGTAATAAAATCATTGCTAGCCTAAACCCGAACCATCAGACTTGTTTACCATCGTGAACCCATCTCATATATCAAATAAACTTGGATAACAAGGGTACCCTCGAATAGCAACCTCGCATGTATGTCCAGTAATCATAACAACAACCCTTCAACCCAAATTCACCAATACAACTCCCCTCCACAATCGTTCTGGATATTTCTCCTTGCAACTCCTTACTTCACCATCCCCTTACGTTTTGCATGTTTGTAAGTGTAAACTTCCCCATACCTTCTACCGCAAATATAACATCCACTCAAATTTCCCATTCCAGAGCCGCTCCAACTTATAAACAGGGTTGTACCATAAAAAATTCAAATCCTTCCCTCAACCATTTGCCGCAACTTTACCTGCTGACACCATCGCACCATCTCGACCCAAAATAACTTGGCCTCCTCTTGCAAATACTGTCGCCGAGCTCTTACAAACGCTGTACAGTAAACAGCAAAATATTTTGTAACAAAATACACTCAAAATTCTACAAAAAAACCTTCTCTCGACTGCCAAAATGAACCCACCTTCATACATCATTGTAGTACACAAATCCGCCCAAACCCTTCCCGCTCAACACTTTGTCCCTACAATAATTCCTTGGTCAATACCACTGCTACTAGCAACAGGGCGCCACCCTGATCCACGAAAATTAGAAAATGGAGCGGACAGCTTCCTCGCGCCCTACGTTGACTGGAAAAAACACAACTCCTCCCTAATTTGGATCGCGCCAGACAATCGCATAGGTATGGGTGGAGTATCCCATTTCGAGAGTGATCCACTAGTTCGAAATTTGTAGATTTTTATTTTTATTTAGTTTGTGAAGATATCCTTTCTCTCGTTTTGTCTGGAAAGGAAAAGCAATAACATAAGGATAGTATTTAAAGGTGGAGTAACGTGGTAGGCACGGTAAAAACCTTAGAGCGCATGGTATCGAATTGATCGGCACGCACGGAATGGAAAAAGCTTGGATGGCACGTTGTTGAAAATTTGGCAGACATGCTGTCGAATGGAAATAAGGACTGCCAATTTTTTTTACAGTTATAAGGTTTGATCAGAGATTTTGAATGATCCTATAGGATTTGGTAAAGATCGCCTGAGATTATGCACGAGATTTTACTGTGTTGAGATTTCTGAAATTATATTAGATTTTCTTACTGTTCGGACAAGAATGTATGAAATATATAAATATATATATATATTTATCAGCTGATATTAGACTGTAGGCACATGAAATCTGGTCCAAGGTTTCGTAATATTATGCTAAGATTTCCTTTTGACTTAAAAGGACGAAGATTTTTGCTAATATTGACCATTTTAAATGCACAGATCTTTGAAAACGATTTTTTTTCTTTCCTTTCCTTTCCATCCGTAAAATCGTTGTGTGAAAGAACAAAAACTCTTAGCTGAAATGGTTGGCTGAAGGACAAACAGGATCCATATCAAAAGTCTTTTCCATAGATTTTCTATACAGCATCAAGTTATCTACAGTTGTCAAGATTTTTAAAAGCTACATTTCAGAAGATTTTACAAAGACTTCCCTATAAAGGTTAGTTAAGATTTATATGGGTTTTACGAGATATGATAAGATTTTATATTGTCTAAAGATTGGTAAAGATTTCCCAAAACATTAATTTGGTTTATACAGATTTTTTGTGCGAGTCTGTAAATATTTTAAAACAAGAATTACAGTTGTGCATGCATCATTGTGCCTTTGGTGTTAACTATAAACATAGTTAACAAAATATTTAAAATGGAAAGCACTGTCGTGCCAATCGGCTAAAATATAAACTGTAAGGTAACAAAAAAAAACAAATTAGGAATTCCTTAAGCATAATTACGGTCATTTAGTCGTTCAATTAATATTGGTTACTGCCATATAACATAATATTCTGTTAATCAATAAATTTTAATACAAGGATTTGTTACAACATCTGCCCGTGTGCGAAACACGGGCCTTTATCTAGTATTAGTAAAGATGTTAGAAAATATTAACACCGTCATTCTGAAAGTGACGCAAATTTTATTATTTCTATATTCAAAAATATTGAATTCAAGTCGATTAAATTAATGAATCACTATTTAAAATGATTAAATAAATTAATTATTCAGTTGCTAAAAATCCGGGCCGTATTATTTACATCTCAAAATCACGTAACTATCGTTGCAATATCCACGTATGAAAACAATAACTAATTCCATCAATTCCTTTCCGTCATAACCCACTGCTATTCTTCGCTAATAGTGAAATCGTCCAAGTTGGTGTATTTTATTTACATCTCAGACCTTGAGAGACAACGTTCTTATCTTAGAATAGATAGAAGATTGTAACTCAAAAACCCATGATTCTATAGTAACAATCAAATCTTATATTTTTATTTCCAAACACGGTTTTATACCATATTCTTACCTTTAAAATCTTATGTCGACTATAACTTTTACACTAAATATAAACCCTTTTTCTTTGTTACATAATTCCATTTATAATCAGAATTGAAATATCTCATTTCCAAAATACTTTGCCCAAAACGTTTTATATTATTAAAACTTATATCTTGGATTTTATAACTGATATCCACTTGTCAACTTTTTCACTTAAAACCAATAATTGATTTCTTTTACACTCCTATAAATCCTTTCGATTTATATCAACGATTTTCAAACCAGGTATTAAACTTATCGCGTTAGAACTTCCGCCTTTAATAACCTTATTTATGAAATTCGGATTTCACGATCTAATCTCTTTATAAACCACTTCCAAAATTATAAATCTTATTACATACCTGATTATCTTCTTAAATAGATTTTATTTAAGAAATGATCATTTTAGATATCATTGGCTTCATTATTTCATAAAGTAAAAGTATGTGCTTGTTTATTAACTAAAATAGACCAGTTAATAACATTTGAAATTATTTGACAATAACCAATTATAGTAATATATTTAAGTATCGTTAAAAAAGTAGATTATATTCTAATTTATACAATTATTCATTTATGACCGCTTTTGGTCAAACAATTGACTTAGTCAACACTAATCCCTCAGTTAACTTATTAAATGATTTCAATTACACCTTCTTATTAGATTAATATAATTAATCTAATAATATTTCTTAATTCTTTTCTCAAAAATAGTTATCCCAAAATATTAACTCATAGATTAATTATAGCTTTATTTGCTTATAAACATCGAATTCCATTAGATAATCGTTTAAAATATTTTTATAAAGTCAATTTATAAACCTCAATTTATATTTCTAAAACTTCATCATAACATATAAAATATAACCAAAAATCTCATATCAGTTATGAAATAAATTTTTATAACTTAATTTTGTTAATTTATCGAATGAAATAAACATTTAAACAAAAAGATGGATTCTAGGCCATTTGCTGCCAATCCCTCAATCAATACTTTACTTTGATTCAAATTACAACAACATTAAATTCCAAAATCAAACAAGTTTTAACATCAATGGTGTTCAATCAGTTCTATATAAACAACATAATAACAAACAACATTCGCAATATTTGAGGAATCCGGTTGGATCCCTCTAACCCGTTCTTCCCTGCATCACAATTCATTCTAATATTTCGTAATCGCATATAAATTTTAATCCAATATATTTAATGACAATAACAATATTAACGTCGACCATTAAATCAATATTATGCATCCAAGGCATCTAATCAACCAATATATATTATCAACGGTTAAATTTAATTATATGAATTTAACACATCATAGAATTCTAGAAATGTGTGAGAGTTAACTCACTTTTATTTTCGATTGTCGATTTCCAGTTGGTTTATACAATTTCAAAAACGCGTTTGAAATTATATAAAAAAATCCACTAGCTCCAAATCCTTCCGAACAAGCTTATACGCGTAACCTTCGGGATTATAAACCCAGTGTTTCTTGTTTCACTGAATTATGTTCACGAATGATCGAATTATTGTGATTAAATATCAAGCTTTGATTTTAATATAATAATAGTATATTTGATAAATTTAATTATCATGATAAGCTTAATACCGTGATTAACACAAATCACCCCTTTAACTATTCTTCTTCCTGAAACTTTTTTTCAGTTAAACATCGAACCACCTCCCTTATCTTTGAAGGACGACCGTCCACACCATCAATCACTAGACATCAGCTCTACATCACCGCCAACTTTGCTGAAGACTCCACTTCCACCTTCAATCAGTCACCATCTTTCCGGTGCCCTACAGACCTTCCTCATTTCACAAAAAGACCCAACATAAGTTGAAAGCAAATACAGGAAGAAAACCATGTTCACTCAACACTGTTGTTCCTCCCATTCGCCAAAGTTCACCTGACTCCCTTCATCATCGTGTCCCCTAACTATGACTACTGTGTACCCTAAGAACGACCGACCCTTTTTATTACCAAACTTCCCTAAATAAACAACAACTTCATACTGAACTTACCCTAAAACTTCGATCGCTGCTTTTTGGAAACGCCAAGGACCCGCACGCCACGTCCTTCAGCACTGCCGGTCTCCGCTAGTTCTCCTTGACCAACTACCTAGCCATACTGGTGGCCTGTAGCTCCCTTGCGAACTAAAACGCAACCCCATACGATTTTCGTTCAACCCCTTAGTGCCACACACTGTGTCCTGCTTCACCGAAACCATCCACGTCACCACCAAACGAAAATCCCCTTCCCCTCTACCAACACCAGGATTATTGGCTTCCCTATCCACCCTAATTGGCCATAAATAGCCCCGAACCGCTGATTTAGGTACGATGAAGAAAACGATGGAAAAAATATTGATCGAGCCAATTGAAAATTGTATAGGGAAGAAGTCATAGCTTCAAGTATTCTAATGAATCAAAAAGCATGATTTTCCATTGAAGGCTTGATTTTTAAAGATTTGTTGAAGAGTTCAGCTGTTTTGTTTTTGGGATAAATTGAACAGAATTAGGCTGAATATAAATACATGAGGAGGAAAGAAAAATGCGGATGCCATGTTGATGTATAGGGATATTTTTTTATTTTATTTGATTTGATTTCACTAAAGATTTTTATTGGCTTGACTAATGATTTTTGTTTGTGTCTATTGCCAATTCTAATCGCGTTAATTAATTTCTATGTCCACATACAAACTCCGTTCGTAACGAAAATGGACCTCATGGTATAATTCGACATTACGGTCCTAATGAATCTTGTTTCGTCGAATTCCGAGTCTGTTTGCTCAAACGACGCTCATTTGAGTCCAAATGGTTGTTTTATTTGCATTTAATTTTTCTACGCTCACCAAGTTAACTCTAACTGACAAGAAACTTGAAATCTACCAATAATTAGCTGTTACGGTCTTAATAAAATTTGTTTCGTTGAAAACAGAGGTCGTTTGAATAAAGTCCCTTTTTAAGGGTCCAATTAAATTAAAATGGATTAATTTAAAAATACCTCAATATAATAATAATAAAATTTCATAATCGGCCATATTTGAGCAGAATTTCGTATGTTTTCAAAATAAAATTTTCTGGTTTGAATTCTAGCCAAAATGATATAAAATAAAATAAAAACTCTTTTATTTTATATAAATAATTGTTGTAATTTATAAACGAGTTCTGTAGCAACTATTTGAAACTTTGATTTGGACATAAAACGAAATCTACAATATGGAAGCTTGATTTTCCTTTTCCATTAGAAAAATATTATCAAATAGATTCATATGTTTCTTGTTTCGAAGAAATCTGACTTATATTGGATCCTGTATGACCATTTAAAATTTGAAAACATTATATTACAAACTACCATGTCGCTACAGTTCGTTTTATAATAAAATTACAAACTAGAGGTTCAAATGTCGTTTAATAAACGAAATCGTTAATATGTTTCAAAACCAAACAACATTAAATCCTTTTAAATTGCCAGTTCACATTATATTGCAAATCCAACAAATCCTAACCGTTCTGGAATTTAAATTATTATTTTATTAATAAAATTATTAAATTCAACTGATTAAATTCTAAAACAACAATTAAAACCATTTAAAAATATTAAATAAAATGGTTAAAAATCTGGGGCATTACATTCCTTCCCCCTTAAAAGAATTTCGTCCCCGAAATCACTAAGAAGGGAAGAATGCTACCAACTCAGCAAACTCAAACATTCAACTAGTTAAAAAAATAATTGTTACACTTCCTGAATTTCCAGTTTAACTAATTCAATTAGTTTTTATAGAAAAAACCCAAACTAATTTTTTTTCAAAAATACTGAAAATATTTTAACACCTTGAATTTTGGAAATTTTTTGGCAGAGTCTCCTATGTACGGAGGGACTTCTGCAATACTACAGGAACAACAAAAACACATTCATCGACCCATACGGTTGGAAAAATAAAATTCGAAAACCCAAATCAAAACCAAAAATTTATATTGCATAGGCGTACCTTATGCAAACAATATTATTTGATAAATGATAAGCCATACTTGAGCTGGATCAATCCTTATGCGGTTGTAAACAAACTAGATTTAATCAACTCCAGAATTCAATCAATGTTAGCCCATATACTTGCTCATATCTCAGATGGAATTCATTAGTTTCAAAATCATCAGTTATATTAAAACATTCCGGCCATCCATTCCAAACATGTCTTACATACAATCCAATTCGTATGATTCTTGTTATTCATAACAATTTCTCAACAATCCATTTTAGGTTCATTATCCTGAGTCCGTTTCATCAAATTCAGGTCATTCGCTCAAGATTTGTTCTCAATCAAGTTTATTCTATAACCATGTAATCATTTCCAATCATACAACCAAAATGGTCTCCAAACATTTCGTTTGAATTCATTATCTGCACATATTTCTATTTTCAAGTCAAGCTTCTTATTTATGTTAAATTTTAATGCTCAGGTTTAGATTTTAACTTATAAATTCTTAAGTTAAGTGTAAAATTTTTATTTGCACTTTTCATATTTAAAATTCCAATTCAAATCCATATCCAACCAATAAATTTCAATCATACAATCAAACTAATTTCAAAATATTTCATTTGGGATTTATTCATAAGTCAAATTTTTATTGACTTGTTAAGTTTTAACAAAAATAAGTTATTATTTTAGATTCAATTCAAAATAATTGATTTTTTTTATTTTCTTTCTCAAACAAATTGATTTTAACAAATTTTACAAAGGTAGTAATGCATCACTTAGAAACTCGAAAATGAATATCGATAATGCTGCAGTCCATTATCAGAATTATTTTTCAGCCTTAGAAGTGAATTCTATGCTTAAATCACTTTTTAAAATCTATTTAAAAATGAATTTTATCCAAAAAGCCTTCCAAAGTAATATTATATTACTTTGTAACACCTCAAAAATTATTTTCCTAAATATTCGGGATTTAAATTCTCAATACTGGTTAGGATCAATTTTAATTCAACTTATTTGTATATTTTATTCTATACAAATTCAATCTGGTTATAAATAACCATCTCCACATTATAATCTCATTTGATTATACTAATAATAATGACCAACCACATCAATAATTTTCAAAAAATTATTCTTTTATATCAAAATATAATTTTGGGCAAAATTATTTCATTTACCCACTTTTTTGAAGTAATATTATGTCAATTTGCTTTGTTTAACTGTTTATAAGTCCCTATCGACCACGTCAGCTGAATGCGTCCATTTAGAATTTATGTACCACTCAACAAATCAACCAACACAACATAAAATCAATTTTTACACAAATCTAAATACGCTCTCTCATATGTATTCACTCAGACTCAATCTAGGGTATTACTAACCCCATCTTTATTGAGTTAAGGCACAGAGCCAAGGTTACTACTTAGCCTCCATGTAACGACCCGCATTCTACGTATTGGAGGATCGTAGAATATTTGTTACATCTTCATACGAAGTCGTATGGTCGTGTAACTTTGGGAAACGACTATTGGGTTCATTTCCCACATTCACGATTTTTGCCGAATTTTAAATGACCATTTTTCCCTTGGCGAATTTTCTTTCGCCTATACCTTTTGATTGGTAAGGAGTTTGACCTGAAACCACTTCCATTGAATTTGGATGATGGTTTCCCTTTCCGTAGAGTGGTCACATAAATCAAACGGACTTACCGTTTGGGAGAAATGGCTGAAATAAGGTTTGAAGATGGAAAAACACCTTAAACGGGCTTAATTAGGTGAATAGTGGTTAGGCCCATAACACATTTCGGGATTAGGATTAAAGGAGGCTGAAAAGAGTTAGAGGATGATTAATTTTTATTTTTCCAGCCACCACTTATCTTCCTCTAACCCTAGTAATGGCCTCCACCTTCTAAATCCATCCCTAATCACTTCATAATCACAAATTAAGAAAAACTACATCAAATTAAGGTAGATTAACATCAAAATCTAGATAGAGCTTCTGGAACACATCGGAATTCGACCCAAATCAGTAGAGTTTTCAGATGTATAATTTATTTGTGGCTAAGGTGAGTGATTTGCACTTTTATTTACTAACTATGGCTAATTAAGGGTGGTTAGTGATAATTAGCGAATTTATACATCATAAAAATCTGGAAAAATATGTGAAAATTCTAAAATATTATTTTATGTCACTATTAAAAATTTGGGTTGATTTGGATTAAGTTTTCTAATCCTATTGTTAAAACATGTTTAAGGGGATTAAGGGGAAAATCATGTTATTTTGGTATGTTTGATCTAAAACATTTCATGTGAATGATGTTTTAATGTCTTTGGTTGATTCTATATGTTGTTACTGCTATTTGGAATGTTTTGTGATATCATAAGAAGGTTAGAATGGTTGAAAACGCCGTCGTTTAGTGAAAATAGGTTGCTGGAAAAATTTGTAGATTTTCAGGTCCGGTTGGGAGGAAGTCCCGATCCGAACCGGTTAAGAGGGAGACCCGAACCGATCCTGATAGGAGAAAGAGACCCGAACCGATCTGGATAGGAGAAAGAGACCAAAACCACTCCAGATAGGAGAAAGAGACCTGAACCGATCCAGATAGGAGAAAGAGACCCGAACCGAACCGGATTGGAGAAGGAGACCCGAACCGAACCGGATAGGAGAAGGAAAGAAGGAGACCCGAACCAAACCAGATGTGAGAAGGAGACCGAACCAAACCAGAAAAGAGAAGGAGACCCGAACTGAACCGGATAGAAGGAGGAGACCCGAACCAAACACCAATTCAACCAAAACCCGAGATGCAAAGGAAGTCCAAGTGGTAAGTTATCACTCAGGATCTAGATGGGAACCAATGGGTTAACTTCTAGAGTTGGACTTTGCTGCGGGACGTACACAAAGGGGTTATCAATATTTATAACTTTGGTTCACAGTTGAAGAGAGGGGGCAAGTAGATGAACCAGTGCCAGGGAAGTGTGGACTGGTTGTCCCTTAACCTAGAGCTAGGGATGTGTGGACTAGGTAGGGTTATTGACTATAAACCAGGAAATATGGTCATAGCAATAGTTATACAGAGTTGTTGTCATGGCCCTAATAGATTTAGTGATCAAAGCGGTGGATATCGTATGCTTTATGCACTGAGTAAGAGATGTGAGGATGATTACTATGTTTGATGTTTGCTATCACATGACACGCACACTCCCATTTTACACTTTATGTTAGTGTTACATTTGAGTATTATACATCTTGTTGTGGTAATTCTTTGGTTGCAGGTCCAGGTTCAAGTATGATTATTTATACCTGTTATTGCTTTATTTTGTTGCAATCGCTCATACTAGACTTTTGTCTGACCCAAAGTTTTATGTCTCTTCTTGTTACTCTGGGTGCTCCTAAACGAGAAGACTAGAGGTAGGTTAGGTGGTGATGCGCGCGTAGCTTTTTGGAGACGAGCAGGAGGCTTCCACGTACTATATACATATACTTTCCCTATGTTGTTGAAAGTCACAACTTTGGGCACTAGTAGTGCAACTCATTTATTTCTTTTTAGAGATAGTATTTTGAAGTTGTAATAATGACTTGGATCATAAGTTGTATTTTGGATTCCGCTACTCTAATGGTTATGGTTTAGTTTCAGCTTATGCACTGTCTCGCCTGTTTTATGTCAAGTTATGTTACTATTATATTTTATTCCATCCGTTGTGAGATATACTATAGGTTCTTGATGATTCATAGTTTCAAACCCTTTTCTTTTGACGACCATCCCGTGGTAGTAGGGCATTGGCATAGCGCATTTCGAGGGAAATGTCGGCTGGTGCGGGGTGGGCCATCGCACTTGGTATCAGAGCCTAGGTTGTGTAGTTAACCTAGGGAAAGACATCAGGGGGAGACAGTATATGTATATGAGAGTGCGTATTTGTGATATTTTGATTTTCAAAAACTATATATAAAAACAATTAGTATGTCTAAGGATGAAGTCGCACTGCACTAGCACCACCAAGAAGATGGTTAATCGTTTTCTCTTTACAAACTGCACGATGAGCCGATATACAAGGAGTATGGGTTCAGGGGCCAATAATGGGAATGTACCTGATATGAGGACGATGTTTATTACCTTCATGTGAGAGATGCTTAGGGATGCTCAAGGAGCAGTTCCTAATGTTGCTAATGGTGGTGGTGTGCTAGGGCAAGCGCCTAGAGCCGATTTCACCAAGCTCTGCAAGGATTATACTAATCTTGGTGGAAAGTTGTTCCACGGAACGGAATCGGCTATGGAGGTTCAAGATGGCTTGGTAGTTGTGAACGCATCTTCGAGGATTTGCGGATCGATGATGCAATGAAGAGAAAGTTAACATCGCGTCAGCTTCAAGGACGGGCTATGAATTGGTTGAATGTTATTAAAGTGGCTACTCCCGAGGATCAAGTCACTTGGAATCAGTTTAACACCCGATTTAGTGGTAAGTTTATTCCAGCTGCTCAGAAATCAGAATTGTTCAGAAAGTTTTTGGATCTTAGGCAGAATGGTTGGGCAGTCTCAGAGTATATTACTGAATTTGATACCTTATTGAAATATGGATTCTCCCTTATCGATACTGTCGAGAAGAAGAACAAGAAGTTCATAACTGGCCTAGATGAGTACTTGGGGGAGGGACTTATAAACCACATCGATGAGACATTCAAATCTATTATGGGAAAGGCATTGAGATCTGAGAGCCTTTACCCTAAGTCAACAACCGAGGTTGTTGTTACATCTACAGAGGAGCCAAAGCCGTAGGCAAGCGGTGGAGGCAAGAATAATTCCTAGAATAAGAGGAAGCAGAACCGGGCCAAGAATGGTCAGAAAAAGAAAAATAAGAAAGATATTGAGTGCTATAGCTGTGGCAAGAAGGGTCACTATGCCAAAGAGTGTCGAGCAAAGCCAGGGGAAATGAAGTGCTTCTACTTTGGCCAAGTGGGGCATTTTAAGAATGAATGTCCATAACCCCTAAGGAGAAGCAAATGGTGAAAGCATATGCTATCAACGCTGTTCCTTCTTTGTCGAATGCCCCAACTGCGGTGTAGAAGGGAAAAGGTGTCGTTATTCAAGGTATGCTTTCTACTTATAATATTATTGTTCGAGTATTGTTTGATATCGGGGCTTCCCATTCCTTTGTATCTAGTGACCTGGTAGATAGGTTGGAATTGGAACCCGAGATTTTCGATAGACCTTTAGTTATGACGAACCCGATCGGTGGTTCAACAAGCCTTAGTATGATTTGCCGTAATATGGTCTTATCGAGTCATGGATGTATGTTTGCATGTGATTGCTTTGTTTTGGGCTTTACTGGGTTTGGCATTATTTTGGGAGTCGATTGGCTCCAAAGGTATGTGGTGGTCATAGACTGTGAGGGGTCTTCGGTGACCACTAGAGCAGACGATGGGCGGAGGGTGATATTGGGTTGCCTACCTAGTGATGACGTGATAGCTAGTTTTCTACATTCCCTCAACATCCCGCAGGATGATTATTAGATGTGCTTATTGCTGGCGAGTATCCAGACATCTTCAAGGAAGTGATCAGACTTCCACCACACCAAGAGATTGAGTTTCATACTGATTTAGTGAAAGATGCTAGACCTATAGTGATGCCACTTCGTCGTATGGTGCCAAGGGAGAAGCGGGAGCTCGAGGTGCAAGTGGTGATCTTTTAAAGGAGGGATTTACCCGAAGGAGTGTTTCAGAGTGGGGAGCACTAGATGTATTTGCCACTAAGGCAGATGGTTCCCTTCGCTTATGTGTAGACTACCATGAGCTGAACAAGGTGACTAGGAAGAATAAGTATCCTCTTCCATGGATAGATGATTTGTTTAATCAATTAAATGGAGCAAGTGTGTTCTCCAAACTGTATCTCGCGATAGGTTTTCATCAGCTCCGAGTAGCAGTTGAGAGTATATGGACGAATAGAATGGTGCGTTCGGTTTGTCCAGTCCCAGGACAACGTATATGGACGAATGTTTGACGATGTGACATTCAAAGTAAATGATGGCAAGATATGCTGAAAGATAATCGTGACCTCAAGCCTCATCACACAGGAAGTGACCAAAATCGGGAAGGCAACATGGCCATGTGGGTCATTCCCATTATGGGTATTATGACCTGATCAAGAGAAATTTCATTTGCTTCTTATTCTACTCACTACTGTATGCTTTCGGTAACGGTTGCTGATCACAACCGTTGGTGATAATATGCTCGGTACACTCAAGTTAAATGAGTGGCCAACCATGTATGGCTAGGTTGCAAGATGTTCTTGTTGAACCCCAGTGTAACCTCTTTAAAGTTCACTGATCGGAAGGTGGTTCGAAACGTTGACATGTTGGAAATCCAATCTCCAATAAGCGACCTGCGTTTTTCGATTTTATATTACATACAGAGCGTGAGATGCAACTATTCTGCTAGATTTTATTTATTTGATGTAGACATTATTATAATGTCACTGGATTTGATATCAAAAATATTTTTTGTTATCGTAAGGAAAAACCATCCGTGTTTACGTGTGAATCGGTCTTACGATTATCATTTCTTTCGAAAGGATTTTGAAAGTTAAATCAAATGGTTGGAGTTTACTCACACCAGTCCCATGACTGACCCAGAGTTTATTTTGTTTGTTTTCCCTAAACTCTTGGGTGCCCAAATTTGTTTGGACAGTCAAGTAGTCGGGATTTTATATATTCACTTGGAGGAGTTTGAAGCAGTAGGCTTCACAAGTTAGCGATAGATTATCATTTTTCAGCTATGTGTCATGTTTATATCTGGAAACAGGTGTTTATAACTGTTCCAGAAATTTTTGTTGTGCTCTGATGATGGTATGTATATACACTCACTGATTTATATTTCAAGAATTATGTTATTTAATATATTTTATCCGTTCCGCTGTGAGATTTTTGTTCTTCGTTTTCTTCTATTCTAACCTTTCTTTCTCTCTATTTCTCATCCTCTAACTTCTTTCTATTAATGATTTGTATTTCTGTGTAATTTGGGAGGGGTGTGTGGTGAAATTAGTCAACTCAAAGGGTACGAAAATTCGGGCCATTACAATAATCTTAAAGCATATGTTTCACCTTCATGTAACCACAAAAGATCTAAAATAATAAGTTAAAATATTTTGTGAACCCCATGTGTGTAGCATGGGTTCTCACTAGTTTAGTATAAATTGTAAATGTGACATTTACCTTAGAAAAAATAAAATATTTGGATCTATAATTTGATTAGATAATTAAAATTAACATAGCTTTACTTAATAAAGTAACAACAAATTTAATGTATACTTTGTTGATGAAAATAACCCCATTTGATTTCAGTTAGATTCAAAAAGCATGAACAACATAAAAATATGAAATTGTTGATTAAAAGATGTCGAAAATGTCCCACCGAGATTCAAGCTCGGGTTACTAGATTCAGATTCCATTGTCCTAACCACTAGAACATAGGACCATATGTCTAAAAGACATATATTGGTAGTATAACAAATATATTTGTAAAGAAGTGTGATGTTAGAGAATATGCATATTCAATAAAAGTATGTTGGAAGATTTTTGAAATTACAATAAGATATAATAATTATAATCAACCATAATTGTGTGCTTTTTGTCCATTTCATTTAAACTCAAATTTAAAAAGAAATATAATAATTATAATTTAATCTCATAGTGCACATGAAAACATGTGTACTTATTCTAACATGGTACATGTTTTATGTTAATTAACATTGGAATTTTGTAAGCATATCTATATCCATATGTAGATCAAAGTGAATTCAATATTGCTTGTAACAGCTCGCATTTTACGTATCGGAGGTTCATAAAATATTTTTATTTAATTACCTAAGGGTTGGATCAGTCTCGTATTTTGATATATTGTTTATGGGGATGTGAGACATGTCCATAATTTTTACCAATTTTATTTGTGACCATTTTCCCCTGTCGGTTTTGAGTAGGGCATAACTTTTGACTGGGCTCGAATGAGGTGCTGAGATCGATTTCATTGGGAAGGAAATGGTGTTGCCAATTCCATAGAGTGGTCACCTTAAAGATTTGGTTTAGCGGTTTGGGAGGAATCACTGTTTTAGTGCTACACATTTTTATATTTTGGTTTTCAACCATTGATGGGTTGATTTGAGGAGGCCCGTTGGTGGGCTGATGGGAGGCTATAAATAAGGGGTTAGAGGAATGTAGAATGTTTACTTTCTTCATTCTCTCATTTGGTTGAACTCCTTAATCCTCCTAGCTCAATTAAATAAACCTTCCCACAATTAAAATTCGAGATCTACATAAAAGATTCGAAGTCTACATCGTTTGAAGCTAGATCTACGACAAATGATGAGAATCCGCATCAAATCAAGGGGTTTGATGCATATTCTTCAATGTCTGAATTGAGAATTTGTGCGATTTCAAGTTGATTTGAAGAATTGGCGAGTGATAATCATCTCTCACACGAATTCAATCAAGTTGTGGATTGTTTGATCGTATTTTCATCATTTTAAGTTGTTTTCACCTAAATCTACATCATGGTAAGTATGTTTTCATATGAATCACAATAGGGTCTAGTCTAGTAACTTAAAACCGGTAATTCTTATGTTGATTTATAAGTTTATGTAAGTTAGATCCATTGTTTTACTTATTCATTCATGTATCATTATTTTGGTGAATTTTATATGATTATCGATGAATAATTGCCATTTTGATGTTGATAGTGATTTCAAAAAGCATTTATGGTTGAATGGGATGATTTTGATTAATTAGTCGCATCAATGTTGTCGTTTGGTGATGATTTTGTCAAGATTGGAGTTATTTTCTGTGACAACCCCAATTTCAACAAATTGAATTTTTTTCAAAATTCCAATCTATCGAAACTCGGATTGGTTTGCTCTGGTATCCTACAGAAAAGACAGAGACATAAAACATGTCAAAGCTCAGAAAAAATATCTCACAGCGAAAAGGATGAAATATATTATAATCAAAACATAGCCTTACCATATTATTAATAATGCCTAACCAGTATCCAAAGCTATCATGTATCTGCCACAATCTAACCTGCGAGTGTGTTATGAGGAGGGGGTCAGAACACAAGTTCTAGTGACTGGATTTAAACTAAACACTTTGGATAATCTTACAAATGTTGTTCAATCACATTTTCTTATTTATTAGGTTGCTTGGGTTAACAGAACTCAAGGCTTACACACACGTCGTACCCATTTACTTCCCAGTGAATTAACCAATATAGTATATGTAGCTATCTCTCAATATTGAGATACACCCCATGGTACCCAACTCGCACGGTCTCCACTGTATCATCGCAGGAATATAGCAGTCCCTAATCCTACGCCCGAATGTCGTATGGATTTCTGTATATATGTCAACGCTACGTTTGCAAAGAACCACTACTTCAATATTACGTAAGTGTTCCGACTGCCATCTTTGAACCATTCGATCGAATTAGGTTCCATCCTCGAATAATGCCCTCTAGTCTTATGATACACCACCCAGAGTGACATCAGTGTACCTAGACTTTCCTGCGTACATATCGTCAATTGTTCTCGATGTCTATTGCACATGTTCTCTATATGTGCGTCCGAGTTCCGTGGCAGGGCTAATCAAGAAACTAGGAACTCGGTCGGGTGCTTTCAAATATCTACCGATTGCAGATGCTAAGGTTTGCTTTTACAGTGTCTATGGTCCCACTAGACCCATCCCTAAACTAATGAAAGGCACCCAAGAATATCAAGAATGAGAACTTAACCCCAGCCACCCATGCCCTTCAAACCTATTGTCCAACCTCACCCATAACTAGATAGCAAAGTATATCGTCTTTTGGAGTTCTCCGCCTTTCCGCTTTACGTACTAACTTAAGATGGTAGGTAGACTACGAGTTGCTATTACAGGGCACTAACTGGTCTCGTTGAATCACGCTGGTCCATCTTAGTCTTTTGATTGCCCCTTATTATTGCAATCAAGGCATGCTCATTGGTTCACCTACGTAGACTTGTCCTCTGTGAGTACAGGCGGATCATCTGCCACTCACAGAGGAATACCAAGAGTACCCTACGTCCCCGGAAGCCACGTGCTTCCCCTTCCAGTCCTTTGGAGCCGACAAACAATCAGATGAATGTGCGCTCCACCCGTGCCTTATAACACCATGATGATCTTCCCTGTTGGGTTATTCACCCTCAACCGTACGGACGGGTCTAAGCGCCTTACTTTATCATGTTGTTAGACACTATGTCTAAACATTTTTTTACGCGCTTTTCTCACCTCACTAGATTTTCAGTTAACTTGGTTATTCCAATTCATATTGAATTCTTATTCAAATTACCAAGTTTCTCTTGCTTATTAATTTCAGTTATACAACTTAATTCAATTTAGTTTATTAATAAGCTTACAACATGTTATTCCCCAGATTGTGGCCCAAGGTCTATGATCCACAATCCCTTTTATATTCTTGTTTGATTTCAATAACATGTTTTACTTAATATGTAATTAATTATATCTAATTCACATGTTTCCAATTAACATGTCACTTACCATGATTATATATAGCTTATTTCATTTTATAAGTTTTCCTCATCCTCTCTCATTTAATCATAATTTCACTTTACGTCGTCAATACGACTTATCGTTGTTTCCTTATTAACTTAGTTCTATTAACTATGGCCCATTAATAAGTCTCTCTACCCATTTATTATAACCTATGTAATAATTTCCCCTTGTCCCTAGGACAAGTCTAAACATGCTATTCTTACCAACGGGTTTCAGACACCTAGACTACTTAATTTATAATTAAGTACAATATATTTTCCCCCCTTTTCTTAACTGGTTTTAGGCTTTCCCCTTTTCTGATTACTTAATTTACAATTAATTGTCACTTAACTTAATTCATCAGTTATCCCATTCCCTAACTAGTTTATTATAACCTAAGTTATAATATTCACTTGTCCCTATGACAAGTCTACCTATTATACAACATTTTCGTTAATGTTATTTATTTGTAATAGGTTATTATCATTCCCCTTTTAAACCATTTACTATTGTAAACCATTATTCTTCATTCTCTGTGATATATGTTCCTTATTATATTAAGGAAAACACTTCATGCATCTTATCAGTTTGATAGAAGGAATCAATGATTTATTTTCAAAATGTTTTCCAATCTAAATCCATGGTAGCAATTAATTTCTTTACTTTTCTATATTTATTTGGCTTACTTGCAACAACGTTTTCAAAAATAAGTCATTTAGGGAAGTACATCACTTTTCCCTCTTATCACACTAACTCAGTTCATTACATCCCTTCCTTTCTTATTTTCTGCGTTAGACATTTAATTACCATCCTTGCCATTTGTTCATATCTTGTTATATACATATATTTATTTATATATATATACGAGCACTAGACCTCTCACATTAAGCATACACTTGTGGACGCTGGATTTGCCAGGTGTGTCCGGGCAGACTTCTACCACAAGCTGACTTAACATCGTGTCTTAGCACATGTTGTTAATTCTTGCACTTAGGCCTCTCACATATGGTTCGACATTAGTGGCTACTGGATATGTTGGTCAGGTCCGGGCAGACTTCCGCCACTAATGCAACCTAACCTCATGCCATAAGTGTATTTACAATTTCTAATTGTAATCCTAGGCATATTCATTTTCATTCAATCACTTATGTTCATATCAAATTGCGCTTCCAAATTAAAATCTCAAAACATAATGTATGTTATGTTCATTACGTGAAAATTTAAGACATATTATCCTTTTTACTGTAATATGGTTTACAGTAATCTAATTTACATGTCGTCCAATTTTTGCCTATATTTTATCGCGTGTCATTTTCAACATATGTTTAATTCTACTAGGACATGTAAACATTCAATGGGGTAATTATTTTAACATGTCGTTCAATCAATAATATGTCCCAAGTAAAGCATGTAATTCAATCACTGAATTGGCTATTCATATCCTAACAAGTTTATTTTCTTCAACATATAAACATTCAATAACTTAGCCAATTCAACATCGGAATTTCCTGACATATTCATATCAACATTTCAATTCGTTACAATAGCAATTTATAATTAAACCGGCCATTTGAAAATTTATTAAAAAGGGGAATTCTAAACGATAGTCATAACATTATCTAAAGGCTATAGCTTAAACCCACTCACCTTTAAGCTCTCCCCAAATTTTGGATATGATCCATTATATCATCCATGGTTTTCCTTTTCCCTTTAATTTTATTCACGACCTAACGACCATGGATTTATTATTTCATGAAAAGAGAAGGGAAAGAGAAATAATTTAAATAGATTGGTTCTTAGAGGTTTGCCTTGCTTTCATGATTCAATAATATTTTTATTAACGTTGATTCCTCTTCCAGATCTGAATTCATAATCCTCCTAGGCTAACATTTAAATTTCAGAATAGATTTGAGAAAAGAGAGAGAGAGAGAGGGAGGGAGCCATGGCAGAGCTCCATCGCAGCCGCCAAATTATGATGTTTAGGGTTAGATCTAGGGTCTTATTTATAGGTGCTCAAGACCTTATCCTACATGCAGTGCTGAGTCAGCATTGAACCCAGTTAAGAAAATAGTCCAGGTTCGCAAATGAATCTAGCCAAATCTTATCGTACGCGTAGTGCTGAGTCAGCATTGGGTCCCGCAAGCTGTTTTGGTGCAGAAATTTGAATTTCGAATGTTTGAATTGTTTTGATGCAGAAATTTGATTTTTGAACTTTTGAATTTCTGTAATTTATTTAACTGTTTTATTCACATGAAATATTCTTATATGTATACAATTCCTCTACCGAGCATTTTACGCGTATATCTATACGCACAATTTTCGTTTTATTTTCAAAATTCAAACGATGTTGCACCGTTATTTGATTCTTTCCATATTTCATTGATTGTAGCCTTATCTTGAATTTTATCTTTTGTATACATATATTTATGCATATATATATATATATGTATATATATATTCTCATATATATACATATATTTTCTTTATTTTCTTATATGTACGTTCTTATCCTTTCAAATTTTGAATTTGTATACGTACATTTATTTGCATGTTCAGTTGGCCCTGTATAAAACAAAGATAAAAATTATGCCAACGCCGGGGTTCGAACCCCCGACCTCTATGTTACAAATCCAATGCCTTAACAAACTGAGATATGAAGTCTTTTGTTATTAAGTCTTAGGACAATGATAATTATTGTTATCTCCTTACTTCTCTTTTTCATGTTAGTTACAATACTAAAATTAAACCATTACATGAATCTTTTTCTTTTAATGTTAATGCATTATGTTTGCAAATCAGTGCATGCAACATATTTACATTGCATGCAACCAATCCTTTCTTTCTTTCGATGCATGCATTACATTTTTTTTTTCAGTGCATGCATTTATTATATGCAATCCTTATTTTATTCTTTGTTTTACATTTTAATTTGTTTGTATATATATATATATATCTTGTGCATATACAAACTTCTAGGCATAATAACTTGTTCATATGATGTCCGTTTAACGTAAACCAGGTGTCTATCTTGACCAGAATTCTGAGACGGACGCAATGGCGCAGTCCGTTTTACTTAATTCTCATTATTTAATTAAGTTATTCTTATTTTATTATCTTAAAAATACAGGGTGTAACATTCTACCACCCTTAGGAAATTTCGTCCCCGAAATTTAATAAGGGTAAAATCAATTAACCCCTCGCATAATATACATCCATCATGTGTGCATCCAATTTTAGAAAATATTGTGCACTTGTGCAAAGTGAAATACAACATAATAATGCATGTATGCCTAAGCGGTACCTCCTATGTGTATGCAAATTTCTCAAAAATCCTTATAAAAATATGATCCTCACATCCAAGATATACTGGCTATAACGACCGGGAAAATCTGAACCAATTTAAAAATTTTAAATTGGCTAAAATAGTGGATTTTAAATATTCAAAATAAATATTTTAAATAATAGCAATGAAAACTGAGTTTGAATTGACAATTGAAAAGGAATATAATTAATTCTAATTATAAACATGGCCTGAAATAGTGCGGTAGTTTCAAAATTCGAATTCAAACTTTGTATGACTGTACCGGGTGCAAAACAAAACGGATTTGAGTGAAACCAAAAGTATTTAAATCTGTTAGTGAATACATTTCTAAGGAATCTGAAAAATCGAAGTTTCATAGCGGAAAGCAAAAGTTATGGCCAAATGAATTTTCAGAAAGGTCGCTATGGAATTTATATAGCCTGTGAAATTGGCCATGTTGCAAACGACCTCGGAATTCGACGAAACCACTTTTGTTGGATTCGGGATGTGAAGTTGTTGCTAGGTTTCACATTTCAAAAATTTTGAAGCTAATATGTGAGCGTGGCAAAGGAAAATTGAAATTGGGACATTATCGTCAAAACATAGCCATATTTATTTTTCTAGAATTTTTCGAATCAGTTTGTGGCCCTGGCAAATTGAAATGTATGTTAAAATTAAATATTGAATGTTTTATATTTTAATTTGAAGGAAAACTGACTGAAACATTCGAATGGGCCTACGAAACATATCCCATGGTGTTCGGAGTGGAGGTAAAACGCTAGAGACGACAGTCGTTGGGTTTAAAAAGGAGTTCATTTGTGAAAACCCTATTTTTTTGAAATATATATATTCCGGCCAATCAGATTTTTTTTATATAAAAAAAAAGAAAACCCTCGTTTCTCCCTCCCCGATTAAAACGATATACGATGGAAATCGTGCGAAACATCCCCCTTCGATTCCTCCTCCTACACGCAATAAAAACCCATGCCCTAGTTGAAGTTTTTGTAGATCGTCTCGAGATCTTCAAATCCATATAGGGATTGTAATTTATCGCTCAGTATTTTGGGAGATCGGGCGCCACGAAGTTCGCCTCTTTGAAGCGCCACCGGAGCACCATCTCGCCATCGATCAGGATCGGACCCCCAGGCGTAGGCGCGGCTTTCCAGCCCCCTCGAGTGGTGTATTTCGATCTGGACCAAGGGCTACGGATTGGGAGAAAACCTAAAACCTAGTTCTGATCGAGGAATAGAGGTATACGGCTATGAAAATTTTCAACTATTTTAACACCTTTAAACTGTTGCAAACTTTGAAAAATCATATCTTTTTCGTTTCTTGTCGAAATTCAGTGAAACAAGAGACAGTGGACTCGTGTGGAGGTCTTCTACATTCTAGAAGAGACCGCATATTTTTCTGAGCCTTCTGCTATTTTTGGTGGAGTGGAACCCAATGTGAGATTTCTAATTTATAAACGATATGGAAAACGACGATGTATAAATTATATAGTCGATGTATGAGTTATATAAGCATTGTACACCTCTTGTATAAGCGTTGTATAAGTTGTACGTTCGATGTATAAGTTGTATATGCGTTGTAAAAATTATATATGTGTTGAAATAGAAGTGAAATGCTATATATAAATATATATATATATATATGCCCCTTGTCCACAAACCATGGACGATATTTATTGGTTGTGATTGGTGTGAAAATTGATTGATAGCGAATGGTTGATTGGAATTGTTTGTGGTTGAAATTGATTAATTGTGGTTGAAAAATACCCGTTTGTGGTTGAGAAATATTTGGTTGAAACCATATAGGATTAGTTTGTGGAAATGGAAAAAATATACATGCCGCCTGCGTGCGAACTAGATGCATGATTCCCCATTGTCAAAAACCGCGAATTTTTAAGGTAGAGCGAGGAGTCGTACTAGGGACGGTCCCGGTTTTAACTACCCTGCCGTTATGCTGCCGAAATTTTGAATAATATTCATGTGTTAGAATTATTTTCCTGTGTTGAAATTATATTCGTCTATTGAATAGAAAACCTTCATGTGTTGAATAGAAATTCATTCGTTGAATCATATTCATGTGTTGAATAGTATTCGTGTTTTAAATATAAAAATCAACTTGTTATCGATTTATATAAACTATAGAAAACCTTCATGTATTGAATCGATATTCATTCGTTGAATTGAAATTCATGTGTTGAATGGTATTCGTGTTTTAAATATAAAAATCACCTTTTTATCGATATATACAAACTATAGAAAAACTTCATGTGTTGAATCGATATTCATTCGTTGAATTGAAATTTATGTGTTGAATGGTATTCGTGTTTTAAATATAAAAATCACCTTTTTATCTATTTATATAAACTATAGAAAACCATCATGTGTTGAATCGAAATTCATTCGTTGAATTGAAATTCATGTGTTGAATGGTATTCATATTTTGAAAAAAAATTGTTTTATAATAAAAATCCCATTTTTAACATCAATATGAAATGTATAAAATAATCTTGTTTTGAAAGAAATTGTTTTATAATAAAAATCCTATTTTTATCACCTATATTAACTATATAAAATAGTCGAGTTTTGAAATAAATTGTTTTACATTAAAAATCACATTTTTATTATACAAATGAATTGATAAAAATAGTGAAGTGTTGAAATAGAAGACAGTTAGATAAAAATATAATTTTTATCAAATGTTTGAAAAGAATATAGCTTTGAAATCGAAGAATCAATATATATATATATAAATAGAATTAAAATATATCGAATAACGAAGTTGTAGTTCGTATTTTGAAACCGAGATTTCAAACGATTAGTGCGGGAGATCCGACCATCGGATTTTCCCAAAACCGCAACCGTTGGGTTCGCTTTGGAATTACCTTCCTAACGGCACCAACTTTGTAAAAATCCAACGGTTGGATTGTCTGGAATGTTTAATTCAAATCTGAAGAAAAACAGCGCCAGAATCGATTATATATATATATATAATTATATTAAATCGAATAACGATGCTGCAGTTCGTATTTTGAAATCGAAACTTCAAACGATTATACCGGGAGATCCGACCGTCGGATTTTCCCGAAAGTTGAACCGTTGGATTCGTTTTGAAAAGATCTTTCTAATGATGTAAATTTTGTGAAGATCCAACGGTTAGATTTTCAGATATGTGTAAATCAAATCTAAAGAAAAACAGCGCCACGGCCACGTTATGGCCCGAAGCATCGTTTTGAATAAATTGGCTATTTTAAAATAAATAAAAATAGCGATAAATCGTTATAAAATATTATAAACAATATGGATGTGAAATTTAGAAACTAACTGAAGGTTGGCTAAGTCGAATGGTTTCTTGGGTATTGATCTGATGTTGGTTTCGGCCTTCGGGGTTAATATTTGGGAAATCGTTCTCTTACTGATTTACGGTTAGTAACTAATGAACTGAAATGATGCAAGTGTATGTTAGTGCTGCACTTGTTTATTATATATGCGAGTTGCTCAGAAAGGCCGGGTTTATCCCATTCTGAATAAATAAATCGACGATAAGAAATCGAAGATGAAGACGGTGGTCGAAGACCGGAGATCTTCACCTCGTTTGGATGGTAACCGAGGTCCTGATTGGGAGGCATCCCGAAATATGGATAATGAGTGGTGATCGTCCAAACATACGTGGTGATCGATGGGTTTGCGAGGTATATAGTGCCTCCAGTTTCGTTCAGACCCAGAACGGACTTACAAATGGACAGTGTGTCTGACATTGGAACTTATTCTGTGTGATTGATAGCCATTAGTTGAACGGTGTGAATTGCCTGTGTGGCATGCTAAGATGCAGTGATCAGGGCTTCTGTTGAAAAGCAAAGTCTTGTGGTGATGATCAAAGCAATGCCTGTGTGGCGTAGCTTTGTGTATAACGTGAATTCGCGAGCCTCACACCCCAGTATGAACCAAAAACGGGAGAGGACATCAGGGAGGGCCTGCATTTCTTCCTAGCTCGAAGTGGCGTCGGTGGTTTTACACGCCCTGATGAGTTTGACTTATGTGGTTGTTGCTATTCCGAGGCGCCTCAGTTATATCGGTCGATCCGGGACCGATGGAGTCATTCGTTGGCTCATTTACGCCCCAAAGGGCGGGGAAACGCAGTGTCCAGGAATTGTAATCCATATCGGTGGACCGGCACTGACGATCCAAGAGTCACTCGGGCTCTAATCCTGAGACTTGGGCTAGGCAGTCTCGAAGTCGGTAAGGACTATCTTTTGCCTTGGTCCATGACGGAAATCCAATTTCCAAATAAGTGACTGTGCGGTTTTGATTGTATACCTATATATGACGACATAGTGGTATAGGGCATTAATGTCGTTTATGATTGATACTTATGATTTGAAATTGCTTTTGAAACATATAAACACTAGTAATAATATCAAATGCTTTTGTTTTATTCGTATCAAGCATATTTTGCCTATTATAAGGTAAAACTCTATCCTCCGGTTTGCGTTGCATTGTGTGATGAGAACTAAGTCTTATAATGGCTTCATTTTTATAAAAAGCATTGCGATGTTTAAAAGAAAGATATGTTTTTAAAGCACTGGCAATCCAATGGAGTAAACCCGTTCCATGAAAGTGGCGTGGTCCTGTGATTAGCCATATTATAAATGTGTTGAGTAGATTTCTCATACCAGTCCCATGACTGACTCGTAGTTTGTTTCACTTTCAAACTCGGGTGCCCCTTTTTCTACACGGGCATCCTTGTATTCGGGTTTATCTGGTTTTCTCTGGATAGCTGGAGCTGAAGATGGATTCTATTCTTTATCTTTTTTTATGCTGTTCAGCTCCTGTTGTACATATTATGTTTGTTTTCCGCTGTAGACATTTATGTGTAGCTGAACTGTATTTGTAATAAGTATGATCCTGTATACTATGTAACTCTGATGATTATGTTTATCCAGTATATTCTATTGTGCATTATCTGGTGTATTTATTTATTTATGTTCTGTTATTATCTGTTTCTGTGTTCTATTACAAGGATTACCCTTGCCGCCGTCCGTACAGGGTTTGGGGTCGTCTCATTTGGTATCAGAGCTTTGGTTAAGCTTAGTTCTGGAATATAACATATGAACGAACTCGTCAGAAATAGAACCAGTAGTGTTCTAGGACGGGTAACTCTATACATATAGGATCAGTAATATCCTAGTATGAGTAGCAGAATGAAATAACACCTCGATAGATACATTTACATTCAAGTATATGTTTCTATGTTTTAAAATATCTTTTCTGTGACCTGACACTTGATCTGCTATTTGCAGAAGTACTAGAAAATGAGTGCCAAAAACAGAAGAAGTAATACTGACCCGGATATAGAAGCTCTATTTATGAAATATAGAAATCTGGGTGGAAAACCCTTCTCGGGTGAAGAATCAATTATGAAAACACAAGCCTGGATTCGTTCGACTGAGAAAATCTTTGAAGGATTAAAGCTGAGAGATGACCAGAAAAGATTACTGGCGTCTTGGGCATTCAAAGACGAAGCTTTGTTCTGGTGGGATTCGGTTATCAAGGATAATCCAGAAGGTGATATCACCTGGGATAGATTCAAAGTGATTTTCCTAGAAAGATTTACTCCTCCTGAAGCAATTGAGCGACTATGTGATGAATTTTCTTATCTGATACAAGGAGATATGACCATTCCCGAATATCATAAGAAATTCAATGAACTTTCTCACTTTGCCCCTCATCTAATTGAAAATCCGAAGAGGAAGAATTTGAGATTTATTAACTGGTTTCAAAGGAAATACCAGAATAAAGTAATGGGGCATGTGAAGCTTCCTTTTTCAGAAATGATATATATGGCTTATCAGTATGAGGATCTCGATAGGGAAGGTATGTTGCGAGACGAAGAAGAAATCAGTTCTAGCAGCAAAAGAAAATTTGAAGCTGATAGCCCAGAGACAAGTGTGCAGCCTGAGGCCAGTAAGAAGCCTGAAGTAAACCGGAAAAGGGCTAGATCTGAAAAAGAACCAGCAACGACGGCCATATGCAGTAACTGCCATAAACAGGGGCATTTGACCAGGAATTGTAAACCCTCGAAGAAGATAAAGAAAGATGGAACTAAATCCGGTAATAAGTTTCAAGAGAATAGAAAGTGTAGTCAATGCCATCAGACCGGTCATCTTTCAAAGGCCTGCCCGCTATTCAGAAAACCTGAGGCAGTACATGTAAATGAAGTGGCAGAAGTGCCTGCATCTTCGTCTGCTCAGGAAAGGTCTGATGTTTTAGAAGGCACACTCAATGTCAAGAACATTCCATTTAAAGTGTTGTTTGATACAGGCGCGTCGCGAAGCTTCATTGCCAAGAATGCAGTTAAGAAACTGGATTTAAATTTGAAGAAGCTCAAAGAACTAATGACTATCCAGAATCCGGTTGGGGGTTCCATCGATCTCAGTTGGGTTTGTGTAGTACCTGTCTCTTTTTCCTGTTATAAATTCCCTACTATCTCTATCGTCATTAATTTTATTGAATTCGATCTTATTCTGGGATTGGATTGGCTAACCAAATATGAAGCAGAGGTTAGATGTGCCGAGAGAGTTGTTAGGGCTAAGATTAAATCAGGGAATTATATAACCATACCGTGTGAAAGTCAGAAATCTAACAGAAAAGACTTCTGGGCAGCTTTGGATGTTTCTCCTGTTCAAATAGAAAATATCCCTGAAGTCACAGATAATATTCCTGACCTCATCAAAGACATTCCTGTCATCAAGAACTATGCGGATGTGTTCGAAGAAGTTGTTCGCTTACCTCCGCAAAGAGAAATATATTTCAAAATTGCTTTAATTCCGAATGAAAGGCCGGTAGTTCACGCTATTCGAAGAATGTCCTTGAAAGAGAAAGAGGAATTAGACAATTAAACACGACAGCTCGTATGGAAGGGTCTGATCAGGCCTAGTTTCTCTGATTGGGGTGCAGTAGTTGTGTTTGTCCCAAAATCCGACGGTACTCTACGGCTATGTGTGGATTATCGTGATTTGAACAAGCAAACAATAAAGAACAAATATCCATTGCCGTGAATCGATGACTTATTGGATCGTCTAAATGGAGCACAAATATTTTCAAGGATGGACCTAGCTACAGGCCTCCATCAACTTCGAATTGCCGAAGAATGTGTTCCTATGACAGCATTCAGAGGTCCCGACTTATTCTATGAGTGGTTAGTAATGCCGTTCGGCTTATGTAACGCTCCAGCATACTTCGTCGATTTGATGAATAGAGTGTTCAGAGGAGTTTTGAATAAATTTGTTCTGGTTTTTATTGACGATATTCTAATCTTCTCTAAATTAAAGGCCGAACATGAAAAGCATTTGGAATAGGTTCTGGAAATCCTAAGAAGGAATGTATTAAAAGCCAAACTATCCAAATGTATATTCTGGAAAGATGAAGTAAAATTTCTGGGCCATGTCGTATCAAAAGAATGAATTGCTGTGGATCCAAGTAAAATCACAGCTATTCAGAATTGGAAACAGCCCAGTACTCCTACAGAAGTCCGCAGTTTTCTCGGATTGGCTAGTTATTACCGGAAGTTCGTTAAAAACTTTTCGAAGATATCTGGTCACTTAACGAAGCTTACAAAGAAGCACTCAAAGTTCGAATGGACTCCAGAAAGTGAGGAGGCTTTTGAAGAGCTAAAGCTAAGATTAACGACTGCTCCAGTGTTAAACATAATCGATGGTAATCAGGATTTAAAAGTCTGGACAGATGCTTCTAGAGAAGGCCTTGGCGCAGTGTTAATGCAAAGGGGTCAAGTGATTGCTTATGCTAGCCGTCAGCTGAAGCCGCATGAGAAAAACTACGTAACTCATGATCTTGAGTTATTGGCTATAGTATTCAACTTGAAAATCTGGAGACACTGTCTTCTGGGTGAGAGATTTGAACTGTTTACAGATCACCAGTCGTTAAAGTATCTGTTCACCCAGAAAGACTTGAATCTGAGGCAGCAACGTTGGTTAGAGTTCCTTGCAGCATACGATTTTGAAATTATATACACTCCAGGGAAAGCCAATGTCGTGGCCGATGCGCTGAGTCGAAAGAATGTAATGATCGCCAGCTTTGTTATTACGACTTCCTTGATTGACAAAATATCCATTCTTCAGAAGGATGATAACTTTATTAAGGATATGATCAAAAGGATTCAGAAAGGCGAACCCTCGTGTTTTCAAATAGATAACGATGGAATCCTGAGATTGAAAGGAAGGATTTGTGTTCCTGGCATCCCCGAGCTCAAAAGGGAAGTGTTAGACGAATGTCACAAGTCCAAGCTGAGTATCCATCCTGGTGTGGCCAAAATGTATACAGATCTCAAGCGAACATTCTGGTGGAAGGCTATGAAAAGGGACGTTTCAATATATGTTAGCCGATGCCCTACTTGCTAGCTAGTCAAAAGTGACCAGTAGAAACTGGCTGGATTGTTACAACCACTAGACGTTCCAGGCTGGAAGTGGGAACATATTTCCATGGACTTCATTGATGGTTTGCCCAGAACCAGAAAAGGAAATGACAGTATTTGGGTGATCATAGATCGCTTCACAAAGACCGCCCATTTCATACCTGTCAGATCAAACAGAACTGCTCAGAGTCTGGCGCAGATATACTTTAAGGAAATTGTTAGACTACATGGAGTGCCAATCAGTATAGTGAGTGATAGAGATCCAATATTCACTAGCAAATTCTGGGAGGCATTTCAAGTCGAGCTGGGAACGAAGCTGAACTTGAGCACCGCTTATCATCCTCAGACAAACGGTCAGACTGAGAGGGTGAATCGTATTTTAGAAGATCTATTGCGGGCTTGTGTTCTGGATTTCGATGGATCATGGGTAGAAAATCTGCATTTGGTTGAATTCTCATATAATAACAGCAACCAGGCAAGCATGACAATGTCGCCATTCGAAGCATTATATGGTAGACCGTGCCGATCTCCTACTTGTTTGGTCGAATCCGGTAATAGACTTGTGTTGGTGCCAGATATGATCCGAGAAGCTGCCGACAAAGTCGACTTTATTAAGAAGCGATTACTTGCCGCTCAAAGCCGACAAAAGAGTTATGCCGATAGGAGAAGAAGAGATATATCATTTGCTATTGGCGACTATGTATATCTGAAAGTATCGCAGATGAGAGGAGTTATCCGATTCGGTAAAACAGGGAAGTTGGTGCCCAAATTCATTGGTCCGTTTCCTATTCTGTAACGGATCGGAGCTCTCGCTTATAGGGTTAAACTGCCTGATTGGTTGCCTGGAGTGCATGATGTATTTCACATATCTCAACTTCGAAAGCACGTTCATGATCCAGACTTGATCGTGGAAGAAGCAGCTCAATAGGATATTGAAATTACTCCAGAATTGGCTGTGAGAAGAAAGCCGCTAAAGATTATCGGCAAAGAAACCAAAGAGCTGAGGAACAAGAAGGTTCACTTAGTCAAAGTGCAATGGAGTGGAGATCCACGAGATTGTACTTGGGAAACTGAGGAGAACATTCAGAAATCCTATCCTAGATGCCGAGTAGATATCTCTGATTGAGTCCGGTGCAAGGTACATTTACCATACTTTGCATTATCAATTAGTTCTCTACTTTATTGTTATTTTCTTTCCATGGATGTGTACTTTTAATTCTATAGTCTGGATGATTTTAAAAGAGTATAGAAATTGATTAGTATATTTTTGAAAAGTTAAAAACAAATTGCTTGTTGTTTGCATGGTGTGATAGTAGATTTGATTAATTAAAATTATCAAAACGATAGTTAATTTAATCAATAAGAGAATAATGGTATAATTTATTCATTTAAATCACACATTGAACTAATTAGAAAATAGATAGAAATATATGCTTGTGCATTATATATGTTTGAACAGGTAATTGGATAGCTATTGAGTAAAGAATTTATTTGCGTGCCCGACAAATAGGTAAACCTTAATGAGTTGGATGCGAAATGTTATTATATCAACTCCTATGAATGCCATTGGATGCGGAGTGTTGGTTGTTCTGTGTGAAATAATAAACGTCGCCAAAGGATAGTAACAATTAATTTTGAACTACACTGCATGGCATACTTCTTCAAGATAGGCATACTTCATCATATACCACATAAGCATTTGGAGCTTGTGTTACGAGGTGGAAGATTTACCATACGAGCGAGAGGCTTGTATGGCGATGACTATATTTTACAGGTTGAACTGATGACTGATAGGGACTATTTAAATTGTAAAGATAAAATTGCCAGATTAATAAAAACCCCACATGGGTCTGGAGTTGACAATAATCACGTCTCTCTAGTCATTAGATACGGCACACGGACTATTTATTTCCCACACGGGACGAGGTGACGAGGATTTATCCTCTGGAGCATTTAAAATACACACTCCCTCAGGCTTTGACAGGGTGACGTCAATTTATTCTCTGGAGTTATTATCTATACACGCTCCCCTGTAAACACCAGAATATATCACTATAAATATGTGTATGCTTATTAGGATTTATTGGGTACCTAATACGGCCCAATAAATTTCCAAACCTCTCTCCGTACAAAGGAGGTTATGGCGAAATTTTTCGAAAATTCCGGGTGTTAGCCAAATTTTTGAAGAATTTGAAAATTCTCAGAAACTGAAAAGTTGGAGAATGGAAGCCAGATTGAACGTAAAGTTGATTAATCAAACCACTTTCGAATTTGTTCCTTTTCGGGGACGAAAAGTTTTAAGTGGGGGAGATTGTAACGACCAGGAAAATCTGAACCAATTTAAAAATTTTAAATTGGCTAAAATAGTGGATTTTAAATATTTAAAATAAATATTTTAAATAATAGCAGTGAAAACTGAGTTTGAATCGACAATTGAAAAGGAATATAATTAATTCTAATTATAAACATGGCCTGAAATGGCGCGGTAGTTTCAAAATTCGAATTCAAACTTGGACTGACTGTACCAGTGCAAAACAAAACGGATTTGAGTGAAACCAAAAATATTTAAATCTGTTCGTGAATACCTTTCTAACGAATCTAAAAAATCGAAGTTTTATAGAGGAAAGCAAAAGTTATGGCCAAATGAATTTTCAGAAAGGTCGCTATGGAATTTATATAGCCCGTGAAATTGGCCATTTTGCAAACGACCTCGGAATTCGACGAAACCACTTTTGTTGGATCCAGGATGTGAAGTTATTGCTAGGTTTCAAATTTCACAATTTTTGAAGCTAATATGTGAGCGTGGCTAAGGAAAATGTGTTTTGGTCAATTACAGTTAAATTGGATCGACCAGAAATGGGCCACTTTTCAAACGGTCTCAGAATTTGACGAAACTAGTTTTTTTGGGTCCGTATCGTCAAATCATAGCCAGATTTATTTTTCTGGAATTTTTCGAATTAGTTTGTGGCCCTGGAAAATTGAAATGTACGTTCAAATTAAATATTGAATGTTTTATATTTGAATTTGAAGGAAAACTGACTGAAACATTCGAATGGGCCTACGAAACATATCCCATTTTGTTTAGAGTGGGGGTAAAACGCAAGGGACGACAGTCGTTGGGTTTAAAAAGGAGTTCATTTGTGAAAACCTTATTTTTTTGAAATACATATATTCCGGCCAATCAGATTTTTTTATATAAAAAAAAGAAAACCCTCGTTTCTCTCTCCCCGATTAAAACGATATACGACGGAAATCGTTCGAAACTTCCCGCTTCGATTCCTCCTCCTACACGCAATAAAAACCCATGCCCCAGTTGAAGTTTTTGTAGATCGTCTCGATATCTTCAAATCCATATAGGGATTGTAATTTATCGCTTAGTATTTTTGGAGATCGGGCGCCACGAAGTTCGCCTCTTTGAAGCGCCGCCGGAGCACCATCTCGCCGTCGATCAGGATCGGACCCCCAAGCGTTGGCGCGGCTCTCCAGCCCCCACGACGTGGTGTATTTCGATCTGGACCAAGGGCTACGGATTGGGAGAAAACTTAAAACCTAGTTTTGAACGAAGAATAGAGGTATACGGCTATGAAAATTTTCAACTGTTTTAACACCTTTAAACCGTTGCAAACTTTGAAAAATCATATCTTTTTCGTTTCTTGTCGAAATTCAGTGAAACAAGAGAAAGTGGACTCGTGTGGAGGTCTTCTTCATTCTAGAAGAGACCGCATATTTTTCTGAGCCTTCTGCTATTTTTGGTGGAGTGGAACCCAATGTGAGATTTCTAATTTATAAACGATATGGAAAACGACGATGTATAAATTATATAGTCGATGTATGAGTTATATAAGCGTTGTACACCTCTTGTATAAGCATTGTATAAGTTGTACGTTCGATGTATAAGTTGTATATGCGTTGTAAAAAATATATATGTGTTGAAATAGAAGTGAAATGATATATATATATATACATATATATATATACGCCCCTCGTCCACAAACCATGGACGATATTTATTGGTGTGAAAATTGATTGATAGAGAATGGTTGATTGGAATTGTTTGTGGTTGAAATTGATTGATTGTGGTTGAAAAATACCCGTTTGTGGTTGAGAAATATTTGGGTGAAACCACATAGGATTAGTTTGTGGAAATGGAAAAAATATACATGCCGCCTGCGTGCGAACTAGATGCATGATTCCCCATTGTCAAAAACCGCGAGGTTTTAAGGTAGAGCGAGGAGCCGTACTAGGGACGGTCCCGGTTTTAACAACCCTGCCGTTATGCTGCCGAAATTTTGAATAATATTCATGTGTTAGAATTATTTTCCTGTGTTGAAATTATATTCGTCTGTTGAATAGAAAACCTTCATGTGTTGAATAAAAATTCATTCGTTGAATCATATTCATGTGTTGAATGGTATTCGTGTATTAAATATAAAAATCACCTTTTTATCGATTTATATAAACTATAGAAAACCTTCATATGTTGAATCGATATTCATTCGTTGAATTGAAATTCATATGCTGAATGGTATTCATGTTTTAAATATAAAAATCACCTTTTTTATCGATATATACAAACTATAGAAAACCTTCATGTGTTGAATCGATATTCATTCGTTGAATTGAAATTCATGTGTTGAATGGTATTCGTGTTTTAAATATAAAAATCACCTTTTTATCTATTTATATAAACTATAGAAAACCTTCATGTGTTGAATCGAAATTCATTCGTTGAATTGAAATTCATGTGTTGATTTGTATTCATATTTTGAAAAAAATTGTTTTATAACAAAAATCCCATTTTTAACATCAATATGAAATGTATAAAATAATCTTGTTTTGAAAGAAATTGTTTTATAATAAAAATCCTATTTTTATCACCTATATTAACTATATAAAATAGTCGAGTTTTGAAATAAATTGTTTTACATTAAAAATCACATTTTTATTATACACATGAATTGTTAAAAATAGTGAAGTGTTGAAATAGAAAACAGTTAGATAAAAATATAATTTTATCAAATGTATGAAAAGAATGTAGCTTTGAAATCGAAGAATCGATATATATATATATATATATATATATATATATATATATATATATATATATAGAATTGAAATATATCGAATAACGAAGCTGCAGTTCGTATTTTGAAACTGTGATTTCAAACGATTAGTGCGGGAGATCCGACCATCGGATTTTCCAGAAACCGCAACCGTTGGGTTCGCTTTGGAAATATCTTCCCAACGGGACCAACTTTGTAAAAATCCAACTGTTGGATTGTCTGGAATGTTTAATTCAAATCTGAAGAAAAATAACGCCAGAATCGATTATATTTATATATATATATAAAAATATAAATATATTAAATCGAATAACGACGCTGCAGTTCGTATTTTGAAATCGAAACTTCAAACGATTATACCGGGAGATCCGACCGTCGGATTTTCCCAAAACTTGAACCGTTGGATTCGTTTTGAAAAGATCTTTCTAATGATGTAAATTTTGTGAAGATCCAACGGTTAGATTTTCATATATGTGTAAATCAAATCTGAAGAAAAACAGCGCTACGGCCGCGTTATGGCCCGAAGCGTCGTTTTGAATAAATTGGCTATTTTAAAATAAATAAAAATAGCGATAAATCGTTATAAAATATTATAAACGTTATGGATGTGAAATTTAGAGACTAACTGAAGGTTGGCTAAGTCGAATGGTTTCTTGGGTATTGATCTGATGTTGGTTTCGGCCTTCGGGGTTAATATTTGGGAAATCGTTCTCTTACTGATTCACGGTTAGTAACTAATGAATTGAAATGATGCGTGTGTATGTTAGTGCTGCACTTGTTTATTATATACGCGAGTTGCTCAGAAAGACCGGGTTTATCCCATTCTGAATAACTGAATCGACGATAAGAAATCGAAGATGAAGATGGTGGTCGAAGACCGGAGATCTTCACCTCGTTTGGATGGTAACCGAGGTCCTGATTGGGAGGCATCCCGAAATATGGATAATGAGTGGTGATCGTCCAGACGTACGTGGTGATCGATGGGTTTGCGAGGTATATAGTGCCTCCGGTTTCGTTCAGACCCAGAACGGACTTGCAAATGGACAGTGTGTCTGACATTGGAATTTATTCTGTGTGATTGATAGCCATCAGTTGCACGGTGTGAATTGCCTTTGTGGCATGCTAAGATGCAGTGATCAGGGCTTCTGTTGAAAAGAAAAGTCTTGTGGTGATGATCAAAGCACCGCCTGTGTGGCGTAGCTTTGTGTATAACGTGAATTCGCGAGCCTCACACCCCGGTATGAACCAGAAACGGGAGAGGACATCAGGGAGGGCCTGCGTTTCTTCCTAGCTCGAAGTGGCGTCAGTTGTTTTACATGCCCTGACGAGTTTGACTTATGTGGTTGTTGCTATTGCGAGGCGCCTCGGTTATATCGGTCGATCCGGGACCGATGGAGTCATTCGTTGGCTCATTTACGCCCAAAAGGGCGGGGAAACGCAGTGTCCAGGAATTTTAATCCACATCGGTGGACCGGCCCTGATGATCCAAGGGTCACTCGAGCTCTGATCCTGAGACTCAGGCTAGGCAGTCTCGAAGTCGGTAAGGACTATCTTTTGCCTTGGTTCATGACGGAAATCCAATTTCCAAATATGTGACTGTGCGGTTTTGATTGTATACCTATATATGGCGACATAGTGGTATGAGACATTAATGCCGTTTATGATTGATACTTATGATTTGAAATTGCTTCATTTTTATAAAAAGCATTGCGATGTTTAAAAGAAAGATTTGTTTTTAAAGCACTGGCAATCCAATGGAGTAAACCTGTTCCACGAAAGTGGGGTGGTCCTGTGATTAGCCATATTATAAATGTGTTGAGTAGATTTCTCATACCAGTCCCATGACTGACTCGTAGTTTGTTTCACTTTCAAACTCGGATGCCCCTTTTTCTACACGGGCAGCCTTGTATTCAAGTTTAGCTGGCTTTCTCTGGATAGCTGGAGCTGAAGATGGATTCTATTCTTTATCTCTTTTTATGCTGTTCAGCTCCTGTTGTACATATTATGTTTGTTTTCCGCTGTAGACATTTATGTATAGCTGAACTGTATTTTTACTAAGTATGATCATGTATACTGTGTAACTCAGATGATTATGTTTATCCAGTATATTCTATCGTGCATTATCTGGTGTATTTATTTATTTCTGTTCTGTTATTATCTGTTTCTGTGTTATATTCCAAGGATTACCCTTGCCGCCGTCCGTACGGGGTTTGGGGTCGTCTCACTGGCAGTTCTACATGAATGCAATATTTTGAAAATCAAAATGCTTTTTCATCCAAATTTTCCCACACCCTTACTGAGTAAGAGCATAGTTCATCCAATTGTTGCATCCATAATCCTACCAACCAACTTTATTTTTCAAATTTCAGAAAAATCTAATTTTCTAAATTCGATTTCTTATGTTACAAAAAGGTGGAAAATGGAAAATTTCACACCTTCCGTTTTTCTTTTATATACCTTTTTCCAACTATACTTGGATTTTATGAAACAATGTATAAAGATTTCCTATTTTCCTATCCAAGCACATCCTACATAAGAAAATTTTCTTTTTTGTAGCTTTTCTTTTTCGTCTTATCTTGCAAAATCTTTTTTTTTTCAAATCACAAAACTGGAGTAGATACGGACAACTATTTTCCTTAATCGGGTTTATGACTTGTTCTTACCTATATGGTCAGTTCAGTCTCCTACTACAAGGTGCCAACATCCACTCTATTCTCATTTTCTACAACTTATTTTGTCCACCCAACAAAATTCACTTTTAGACAATTTATCAAAAATAATTGTCAAAAGAATAGAAACTTCAAAACTTTCTTGATTAAAAATTCTTGTATGAAATATAACTAGAAAAACTAGCGAGCTATACATGCTCTATAATATGCACCTTTTACTGAGAGAATTTTACATTAAAACTCAATATTTACTTCTTTACATATTATAAAACTATAAATTTTAAGATTAAAACTTGAAAACACCATAAACCGTTTTTTCCTAAACTTTTATAATCTTAAGTTCTTAAAAGTTAATAATGGGGTTAGACTCAAAGAGGGTTTCCTATTTTTCTAGGCTCTCCTAGACACTCCCCGAGGTCAATTCTCTCAACTATATATATTCCTAATCCATTTTTCTTTGTTCAACTTTTTCCAAAATACTAATAATTTGGGATTTACCCTCCTTCCGTACAAAGTATGTTGTACACTTCCCAACCAAACTTCGTAAGGGCCTTAAATTTCCTTATTCATTCCTTTAGTGTACAAAACAAATATCCCATTTCATACCATATTATACTCTTTTTATTTTGTGGGTTCCTCTAAGGATCTATGTGTATATATAATATATTTATATTTTTTAAAATACAAATACGTTCACTCACTATTTATATAGGAGTTCTAAACCTAAGCTCTGATACTAGATGTGACAACCGCAATTTCGACATATTGAATTTATTTAAAATTCCAATCTATCGAAACTCGGATTGGTTTGCTCTGGTATCCTGCAGAAAAGACAGATACATAAAACATGTCAGAGCTCAGAAAAATATCTCACAGGGGAAAGGATAAAATATAGTATAATCAAAACATAGCCTTACCGTATTATTAATATTGCCTAACCAGTATCCAAAGTTATCATGTCTCTGCCACAATCTAACCTGCGAGTGTGTTAAAAGGAGGGGGTCAGAACACAAGTTCTGATGACTGGATTTAAACTATACACTTTGGATAATCTTAAATATATCGTTCAATCATATTTTCTTATTTATTAGGTTGCTTGGGTTAACAGCACTCATGGCTTACACACACGTCGTATGCATTTACTTCCTGGTGAATTAACCTAATATAATATATGTAGCTATCTCTCAATATTGAGATACACCCCACGGTACCCCACTCACACGGTCTCCACTGTACCATCGCAGGAATATAGCAGTCCCTAATCCTATGCCCGAATGTCATACGGATTTCTGTATATAGGTCAACGTTACGTCTGCAAAGAACAACTACTTCTATATTACGTAAGCGTTCGGACTGCCGTCATTGAACCATTCGGTCGAATTAGGTTCCATCCTCGAATAATGCCATCTAGTCTTATGATACACCACCCAGAGCGACATGAGTGTACCTAGACTTTCCCACGTACGTATCGTCAATCGTTCTCAATATCTATTGCGCATGTTCTCTATATGTGCGCTCGAGTCTCGTGGCAGGACTAATCAAGAAACACTGAACTCGGTCGGGAGCTTTCAGATATCTGTCGATTGCAGATGCTAAGGTCTGCTTTTACAGTGGTTATGGTCCCACTAGACCGCTCTCTCAACTAATGAAAGGAATGCAAGAATATCAAGAATGAGTACTTAACCTTGGCCCCCTATGCCCTTCAAACCTATTGGCCAACCTCACCCATAACTAGATAGCAAAGTATATGGTCTTTTGGAGTTCTCCGCCTTTCCTCTTTACGTACTGATTGAAGATGGTAGGTAGACCACAAATTCCTATCGCAGGGCACTAACTGGTCTCGCCGAATCACACTGGTCCATCTTAGTCTTTTGATTGCCCCTTATTATTGCAATCAAGGCATAATCATTGGTTCACCTATGCAGACCTAACCTCTGTGAGTACATGCAGATCATCTTCCACTCATAGAGGAATACCAAGAGTACCCTACGTCCCCAGAAGCCGCGTGCTTCCCCTTCCATTCCTTTGGATCAGTAAAACAATTAGATGAATGTGCGCTCCACTCGTGCCTTATAACACCTCGATGATCTACCTTGTTGGGTTATTCACCCTCAACCGTATGGACGGGTCTAAGCGCCTTACTTTAGCATGTTGTTAGACCCTATGTCTAAACATTCTTTTACGCGCTGGTCTCACCTCACCAGGTTTCCAGTTAACTTGGTTATTCCAATTCATATTGAATTCTTATTCAAATTACCAAGTATCTCTTGCTTATTAATTTTAGTCATACAACTTAATTCATTTAAGTTTATTAATAAGCTTACAACATGTTATTCTCTAGATTGTGGCCCAAGGTCTGTGATCCACAATCCCTTTTATATTCTTGTTTGATTTCAATAACATGTTTTACTTTATATGTAATAAAGTATATCTAATTCACATGTTTCCAATTAACATATCACTTACCATTTACGATTATATATAACTTATTTCATTTCATAAGTTTTCCACATCTTCTCTCATTTAATCATAATTCCACTTTACGTCGTCAATACGACTTATCGTTGTTTACTTATTAACTTAATTCTATTAACTAAGGCCAATTAGTAAGTTTCGCTACTCATTTATTATAACCTATGTTATAATTTCCGCTTGTCCCTAGGACAAGTCTAATCATGCTATTCTTACCAACGGGTTTCAGACTCCCAGACTACTTAATTTATAATTAAGTACAATATATTCCCCCCCCCCTTTCTTAACTGGTTTTAGGTTTTACCCTTTTCCGATTGCTTAATTTACAATTAATTGTCATTTAACTTAAGTCACCAGTTATCCAATTCCCTTACTAGTTTATTATAACATAAGTTATAATATTCACTTGTCCCTGGGGCAAGTCTACCTATTATACAACATTTTCATTAATGTTATTTATTTATAATAGGTTATTATCAGTCCCTTTTTAAACCATTTACTGTTGTAAACCATTATTCTTCATTCTCTGTAATATATGTTCCTTATTATATTAAGGAAAACACTTCATGCACCTTATCAGTTTGATAGAAGTAATCAATTATTTATTTTCATAACTTTTTCCCATCTAAATCCATGGTAGTAAGTAATTTCTTTACTTTTCTATATTTATTTTGGCTTACTTGGAACAACGTTTTCAGAAATAAGTCATTTAGGGAAATACATCACTTTTCCCTCTTATCACACTAACTTAGTTCATTACATTCCTTCCTTTCTTATTTTCTGAGTTAGACATTTAATTACCATTCTTGCCATTTATTCATATCTTGTTATATACATATAGTTATTTATATATATATAAGCACTAGACCTCTCACATTAAGCCTACACTTATGGACGCTGGATTTGCGGGGCGGGTCCGGGCAGACTTCTACCACAAGCTGACTTAACCTCGTGTCTTAGCACATGTTGTTAATTCTTGCACTTAGGCCTCTTACATTAGGTTCAACATTAGTGGCTACTGGATATGCCGGTTGGGTCCGGGCAGACTTCCGCCACCAATGCAACCTAACCTCGTGCCATAAGTGTATTTACAATTTCTAATTGTAATCCTAGGCATATTCATTTTTATTCAATCACTTATGTTAATATCAAATTGCGCTTCCAAATTAAAATCTCAAAACATAATATATGTTATGTTCATTACATGAAAATTATTGACATATTATCCTTTTTACTGTAATATAGTTTATAGTAATCTAAGTTACATGTCATCCAATTTTTGCCTATATTTTGTCGCATGTCATTTTCAACATATGTTTAATTATACTAGGACATGTAAACATTCAATCGGGTAATTATTTTAACATGTCATTCGATCAATAATATGTCCCAAGTAAAGCATGTAACTGCAATCACTGAATTGGCTATTCATATCCTAACAAGTTTATTTTCTCCAACATGTAAACATTCAATAACTTAGACATTTCAACATAGGAATTTCCTGATATATTCATATCAACATTTCAATTTGTTACAACAACAATTTATAATTAACCTGGCCATTTCAAAATTTATTAAAAGGGAATGCTAAACGATAATCATAACATTATCTAAAGGCTATAGCTTAAACCCACTCACCTTCAAGCTTTCCCCAAATTTTGGATCTGATCCATTGTATCATCCATGGTTTTACTTTTCCCTTTAATTTGATTCACGACCTAACGACCATGGATTTATTATTTCATGAAAAGAAAAGGGAAAGAGGAATAATTTAAATAGACTGATTCTCAGAGGTTTACCTTGCTTTCATGATTCAACAATCTTTTTATTAACGTTGATTCCCTCTTCCAGATCTGAATTCATAATCCTCCTAGGCTAACATTTAAATTTCAGAATAGATTTGAGAAGAGAGAGAGAGAAACGGAGCCATGGCAGAGCTCCTGCGCAGCCATCGAATTATGATGTTTAGGGTTTGGTCTAGGTTTTTATTTATAGGTGCTCAAGACCTTATCGTACACGCAGCGCTGAGTCAGCATTGAACCCAATTAAGAAAATAGTCTAGGTTCGCAAATCAATCAAGCTGAATCTTATCGTACACGCAGTGTTGAGTCAGCATTGGGTCCCGCAAGCTGTTTTGGCGCAAAAATTTGAATTTCGAATGTTTGAATTGCTTTGGCGTAGAAATTTGATTTTTGAACTTTTGAATTTCTGGAATTTATTTAACTGATTTATTTACATGAAATATTCTTATATGTATATAATTCCTCTACCGACCATTTTACGTGTGTATATATGCACAATTTTCGTTTTATTTTCAAAATTCAAACGATGTTGCGCCGTTATTTGATTCTTGCCATATTTCATTGATTGTAGCCTTATCTTGAATTTTATCTTTTGTATACATATATTTATGCATATACATATATATATATATATTCTCGTATATATACATATATTTTCTTTATTTCCTTATATGTACGTTCTTATCCTTTCTTTGAATTTGTTTACATACATATATATGCATGTTCAGTTGGCCCTCTCTAAAACAAAGATAAAAATTATGCCACCGCCGGGGTTCGAACCCCCGACCTCTATGTTACAAATCCAATGCCTTAACCAACTGAGCTATGAAGTCTTTTGTTAATAAGTCTTAGAACAATGATAATTATTGTTCTCTCATTACTTCTCTTTTTCATATTAGTTACAATACTTAAATTATACCATTGTATGAATCTTTTTCTTTTAATGTTAATGCCTTATGTTTGCAAATCAGTGCATGCAACATATTCACATTACATGCAACCAATCCTTTCTTTCTTTAATGCATGCATTACATTTTTTCAGTGCATGTATTTATTACATGCAATCCTAATTTTATTATTCATTTTACATTTTAATTATATATATATATATATATTTCTCTTGTGCATATACAAAATTTTAGGCTTAATAACTTCTTCATCTGATGTCCGTTTTACGCTAACCAGGTGTCTATCTTGACCAGAATTCCAAGACGGACGCAATGGCGCAGTCCGTTTTACTTATTTCTCATTATTTAATTAAGTTATTCTTATTTTATTATCTTAAAAATATGGTGTGTTAAATTTTCGGTCAAATATGGAGTTGGGTTAATTTTCTTTAGGCTAGATCGTTTTTCTTGTTCCCTGAGAAATGGGCAGTTTTATGGACCATGCAAAGTTCTAGAGCGTGGATCGGGCAAAAATTTTGGAGCATTGATCGTTTGGGTTAAGATCGCTGGGGTTAGATCATCCGTCCTTGGATGGTTCAAGCAGTGGTCTGGTCGGTTGCCTTTGGGCAAAGTCAGGTCGGTTGGCTTTGACAAGGACAGGTCGTTGATGCTTTAAGAAATCAGATCGTTGGTGCTTTGAAAGGGTTAGGTCGTTGTTCGACCTGGGGAGTCAGGTCTTGGAACGGATTGAGTGACTCAGGGATTTAGGTCGGTTGGGACCTGAGTTGGGAACGACCTAACTAAGTTAGACCATCATTTGATGTTATTTTGGTTCGGTGATGAATGTGATTTCGATGTGTATTCAAGTAGAAATGTTCGAAGTGTTGTGATGTGTTTGTTGATCGTCGTAATGCAACGAATGTAAAGATGACTCATGGTGGTAAGCTCATGGATAATGGTTGCTCGAGAAGGGGCTGAGCTTATAAACAACCATCGGGTTGGATGGCTAGAGATATCGAAGGCTGAGGCATTATCGTTGTTGTAAGTTCTAGCAGACTCAAAGTAGGGGTATAATAGGGACGCCAAAAAGTCTAGAAGTGACTGGTCGAGTACCCTGGGCAGCTCGACAGCCCTAGATACGTTTCGTCTTATGGTGTATGGAGTTTTGCTAGAATTGGGGTTTACCATTATCCCTTGATAGTTGATGGCAAGGTGTTTAGCCGGTCATACAATCAGCGATGGTTTCAAAGCAGGATTGGCGGTGATGGCGATAGTCATGAGTGATGTTTGTTTTGCTTGTATCGTCTTGTGTAGATTATTTGATGTTGAAGGAGATATCTCTTGGGTGCTTGTATGATGTTGGTTTAGGCCTTCGGGGCTTGTACTTAGGAGATGTCAAGATCGATTAGGATTGTCTACGCTTGGTAACTATTTGCTATGAATGTATTGTTGTTTCTTAATGCTTGTTTATAAAGGCTATCAGTGTTGGATGTAAGGAAAATAGGTTTTGGTTCTTCTTTGGTGTCTGGTTGATTGGTTGGTTAATCTACTTGTTCTCATGTACTTTGTTGATGATGTTAGATATTTGTTTTATCGCTCATTAAGACTATTGTCTGGTTCAAGGTTTTATATTTCTTCTTATTACCTTGGGTTGTTCATCAGGTTTTGAATGGGCAGACTGAGTAGCAGGTTACAGATGATTGATCTCAATAAGGACGAAGTTGTTGTGCGGTGACGAGTAGGAGGTTGGCGTATTACTTGACTACTATTTAGTATTTGTTGTTCCAGGTTCGACTCTAAGTTTTGCAGTGAGGCGAATTTGTACTGACACTTATGTCATAATCCAAAGATGTATGGATATTCTTTCTAGTTGTTATGAAAGTTCAAGTTTTTGCTCAAATATGCTTCATTATTATAGTCTGTTGTATATATTCTATTATATTTTATCCTTGCATTGCTAGTTATATGACAGGTTTCGCATTGTGTTATGTTACCTTAATGATCGTTAATAGCTGCTTGGCACACCTTTCAGTGCATTATTCCTCTTGTTTAGTGCAGGAATTATGGGCGGTCGTCACATCGTTTGTGTAGAATTTTTAACTACGATAAAAATATTCACTACCTAAATTTTGGCTAGAATACGATACATTAAGTTCTAGCTAATCATTATTTTCAACTATCTAAGTTAATTCCAATTTGAATTAGAGTAGTATGAAATAATATTATCATGTAGTTGAAAAATGGATTTAATAACTAGTCATTCAATTTAAGATATCGGAATTGTTAGAAATGAAAAGATATGAACCTAAGAATGTCCTATAGTTGATGTTAATGTCTGTTGTATTGCATTGTTTTATCCAATGATTTAGTTTTACATTGTGCCCTTTTGAAATAATTTGAGCACATTTTTTATTTAATGTTTGTTACTTGTTTTTTTAGAAAAGCTAATGCAAAAATAGTATAATCCTAAAGCAAATGTTTCACCTTCATGTAACAACAAAAGCTTTAAATTAATAAGTTGAAATATTTTGTGAACCCCATGTGTGTAGCGCGGGTTCTCACTAGTTTAGTATAAATTGTAAATGTGGTATTTGCCTTAGAAAAATAATATATTTGGATCTACAAATTGATTAGATAATTGTAATTAACATAGCGTTACTTAGTTAAATAACAACAAAATTAATATATGCTTTGTTGATGGAAATAACACCATTTGATTTCAATCTGATTCAAAAAGCATAAAAAACATAAAATTATGATATTGTTAATCATAAGATGCTAAAAAGGTCCTATAGAGATTTGAATTCGGGTTATTGGATTCAGAGCCCAATGTCCTAACCACTAGACCATGTGACCATATGTTTAAAAAACATATATTGGTAGTATAACAAATATATTTGTAAAGAAGTATAATGTTAGAGAAGATGCATATTCAAAACATGTGTTGGAAGATTATTGAAATGACAATCACATATAATAATTATAATTTACCATAATTATGTGCTTTTTCTCCATTTCGTTTAAACTCAAATTTAAAAAGAAATATATTTATTATAATTTAATCTCATAGTGGACATGAAAACATGTGTACTTATTCTAATATGGTATATACTTTACGTTGAATAGCATTGGAATTTTGTAAGCATATCTATATCCATATGTAAATAAAAGTTAGGTTGTTGGTTACAGGTCGGTTGCGATATAAGGTGGGAACGACCTGACTAAGTTGGACCATAATTTGGTGTTATTTTGGTTCGGTGATGAATGTGACTTCGAAGTGAATTCAAGTAGGAATGTTCAAATTGTTGTGAAGTATTTGTTGATCGTTGTAATGCAAAGAACGTAAAGACGACTCATGCTGGTGAGCTCGTGGATAATCGTTGAGCACATTTTTTATTTAATGTTTGTTATTTGTTTTTTATTACATCGTAATTTTACATTGTTCCCTTTTGAAATTATTTGAGCACATTTTATATTTAATGTTTGTTATTTGTTTTTTTAGAAAAGCTGGTGCAAAAATAGTATAATCCTAAAGCATATGTTTCACCCCCATATAACCATAAAAGCTCTAAAATAAATAGTTGAAATATTTTGTGAACCCCATGTGTGTAGCGCGGGTACTGACTAGTTTTGTATAAATTCTAAACGTGACATTTACCTTCGAAAAATAATATATTTGGATCTATAAATTGATTAGATAATTGTAATTAGCATTGTTTTACTTAGTTAAATAACAACAAATTTAATATATACTTTGTTGATGAAAATAACACCAATTGATTTCAATTAAATTCAAAAAGCATAAACAACATAAAATTATGATATTGTTGATTTAAAGATGCCAAAAAGGTCCCACCGAAATTTGAACTCGTGTTACTGGATTTAGAGTCCAATGACCTAACCACTAGACTATGGGACCATATATTTAAAAAAACATATATTGGTAGTATAAAAAATATATTTGTAAAGAAGTGCAATGTTAGAGAATATGCATATTCAATAAACGTATGTTGGAAGATTTTTGAAATGACAATCAGATATAATAATTATAATTATCCATAATTATGTGCTTTTTCTCCATTTCGTTTAAACTCAGATTTAAAAAGGAATATATTTATTATAATTTAATCTCATAGTGCACATGAAAACATATGTACTTATTCTAACATGGTACATATTTTACGTTGATTAGCATTTGAATTTTGTAAGCATATCTATATCCATAAGTAAATCAGAGTGAATTGTAACAACCCGCATTTTATGTATCGAAGGTTCATAAAATATTTTTATTTAATTCCCTGAGGGTTGGATCGTTCTCATAATTCGATAGGTTGTTTATGGGGATGTGATACATGTCCATACTATTTACCAAATTTATTTGTGACCATTTTGCTCCTTTTAGTTTTGAGCAAGGCAAAACTTTTGATTGGGATCAAATCAGGTGCTGAGATTGATTTCATTAGAAAGGAAATGGTGTTGCCAATTCCATAGATTGGTCACATTACAGATTTGGTTCAGCGATTTGGGAGGAATTGCTGCTTTAGTGCTACATATTTTTATTTTTCGATTTTCAGCCATTGATAGGCTGATTGAGGAGGCCTATTAATGGGCTGATGGGAGGCTATAAATAGAGTGTTAGAGTCATGGAGAATAGCTTACTTTCTTCATTCTCTCATTTGGATGAGGTCGTGATCCTCCTTTCTCAATCAAATACATGTTTCTACCATTAAAATTCTAGACCTACATAAGATACTGAAAATCCATATTGTAAGCTAGATCTACGTCAAGTGAAGAGAGATCGCATCAAATCAAGAGGTTTGAAGCATATTCTTTGCTGTTCGGATTGAGAATTTAGCGACTTCAAGTTAATTCAAAGAATTAGTGGGTGATAATAATCTCTCACACGAACTCAATCAAGCATATGGATTGTTTGATCTTATTTTCACCATTTTAAGGTTTTTCACCTACATCTACGTCATAGTAAGTATATTTTTATATGAATCACTATAGGATCTAGTCTAGCAACTTAAAACCGGTAATTCTTATGTTAATTCATATTTTTATGCAAGTTAGATCCATTGTTTTATTTATTCATTCATGTATCATGATTTTGGTGAATTTTATATGATTATCGATGAATAATTTTCATTTTGATAATGATTTGATAAAGCGTTTATGGTTGAATAGGATGATTTGGATGAATTGATCACATCGATACTGTCGTTTGGTGAAGTTTTGGTCAAGATTGGAGATATTTTTTATCATATCTGGAGTCGGGTCATTTTTCCTTAGGTCAGGTCATTTTTCTTGTTCCCCAATAAATGGGCAGTTGGATGGACTGGGCAGTTTGATGGACCGGGCAAAAATTTTGTAGCATAGATCATTCTGGTTTAGATTGTTGGGGTTAGGTCTTTCGGCCCTGGATGGTTCAAGCAGAGGTCAAGTCGGTTGGCTTTGGGCCAAGTAACTTCTTTTTACTTTAACACTAATCAATTAACTAACATCGATTAACTCTTTTTCTTTCTATTCGAATAAACTATATTCGATTAACTCATTTTACTTTCTATTCGAATAACTATATTCGATTAACTCATTTTACTTTCTATTCGAATAACTATATTCGATTAACTCATTTTACTTTCTATTCGAATAACTATATTCGATTAACTCATTTTACTTTCTATTCGAATAACTATATTCGATTAACTCATTTTACTTTCTATTCGAATAACTATATTCGATTAACTCATTTTACTTTCTATTCGAATAACTATATTCGATTAACTCATTTTACTTTCTATTCGAATAACTATATTCGATTAACTCATTTTACTTTCTATTCGAATAACTATATTCGATTAACTCATTTTAACGTTATTCTCCAATCGATTAACTAACATCGATTAACTCTTTTTCGAATAAACTATTCATTTATAAAGATTTACTTTTAGTAACGGTTCTTCACTTTACAAATGATTTCCCTTTTTATTCTAACTTATCCTTTGATTTTATAAATATTTCGACTTGTATGGACAAATGTCTGACAGAGTATTTCCAAAGGGATCGTGTAAGTTGATTTTTTTAAACATACTATAGTTGGTCATGGTGAATGAGCGTTCTTTTAGCTTAACAACTAGAGTATTTTTGTGGACATCAATTAGTGATATTCTGGTGGATCTGATTATGTGGCATTCAAAGTGAGTGGTGGCTATATGTTATGAAAAGAAGATTTAAACCTCAAGCCTCATCAACCGGGATATGGTATCGGGTACGTCGCATGGCTAAGTGGGTCGCTCCCAATTAGGGTGTATTGCCACCATCTAGAGAATATTCATATTTGTTAGTTCTTTTCATTTTTGTATCTTCCGGGAACTATGGTGGTCGTGACAAAAAGTCGTAAGTTGATAATACATTTGGTACTCTCAAGCGAAATGAGGGGCCAATTATGTTTAGCCTGAATTGCAAGATGTTCTTGTTGAACCCGGTTTATTCAACTCTAGAGATACACTGTCGGAAGGTGGTCTCATACCTTGCCAGTTGGAATCCATTCTCAATAAGAGCCCGTGGTTTTGATTGTATACTATATGAGCGTGAGATGCAAGTGTTCTGCTCGAGGGTTATTTATTTGTATTTAGGCATTATTATAATATAAGAAGAGATATGATTTTCAAAATGTTTTGGGTTATCTAAGGTAAAAACCATCCACGTTTATGTGTGGATCGGTCTTACAATTATCCTTTTCTTTCAGAAAAGATTTGTTAACTTTAAAATCAAATTGGATGTTGCTTATAAACTTAGTGGGCTTCTCACTCTGGTTCACCAGACTGATCCGACATTTGAAATGCTCAGGTTTGTAACGATACAGATTTCGCTCGGACCTAATCGGTCGCTAAATCGACCAAGACCGTTCAAAACCCGGATACGCTAAATTTGGGCATACAACACATCAGAACAAATAACATAAGACTTTTATAAACATCATAATAATGTTACATCAGAGTATAGAATATTTGAGTACATCGAAAATAATACAGCGAAAACAAATAAACTAACACAGCGGAAGACTGTCAGTGCTCTGGACACAGGTTTAAGCTTCGATCCAGAATCCTGCTAAATGAAATAATCTGCAAAACCAAATCTACTAGCTGCCCGTGTGGAAAATATGAGAACCCAGAGTTTAGGTAGAAACAATAAACTCCGAGTTAGTCATGAGACTGGTGTGAGAACTCAAAACAGTTATTAAAACTTTACTTTGGAATATGGAAATTCACGGGACTATGCCATATGTCACGGAACGGGTTTACCCCAATGAATACCAGTGTCTAAACAATAACCAATAATAGATATATAGATCTACAATGCATCAAACAACATGCAACTTTCCAATCTACCATTTAGGCTTCCCAAACATAGATTTTCAAAATCCAATTCACTTTACAGAAATTATTCCTTTGGACTTTATTTCCCGATTCCTATTTCAAATCATTTGAAATACATATCTAACTTTCGTAAAGTAGATTTCACTTTGGGATCTCAAACCAAAATCTTTGGAAATATGAATTCCAAAACATAACAATGCACACAAACAAGTATGCAACCAAATATCGTGCATGACCCTCAGACCAGGCGGTACGCGCCCCTCTAACTCGATATATATATATATATATATATATATATATATATATATGTATGTGCACCTCCCACTACGAAGCATGCTACAGTGACGATGCTCCACTCCACACTCTGGGGAACTACACCACCCTCATACTTTTAGTCACTCTCGGGTTACCCGAATCTTTAGCCACATACTTGCTAAATCATTTTATATCCCGAAGTGGGAAAAATCATTTCACAACATAATAATCACAAGTACTTTCAAACTATAGTACTTCACATCAGCAATTCACATATATGATTATTCACTTTTTATCACATAACCTTTGAGCTCGTACGTCTCAAAGAAGGGTGTTAAGAAAGAGAATAAATTCTCCGCTACCAAACAGATGCATAATCAATAGCAACTAATCGGATACGCAATGAACCACAATGTAAAACCATAATACATATCCAAAGCATTTCGAAATCATCGGGTTTAGCCCTCGAAATCCTTTCTATTTTATAAAACGTTTTTATTAAACATTCCCTCTCCAAAATCGGGAATACATTTCTTTTCACTTAAGAAAAACATCATTTCAAAATCGTTCATTAAATTTGAAATGAACTCAACAACATCGCTAAACATCTCATAGTCAAATCATGAAGTGTTTCACAAGATGTTAGCACGCACATATTTCTGCCCAACCCAATGCTAAATATAAAAGCATATCTTGCTCATAAACTGGTCGAGCACAATCCAATCTGTAACGACCCGTATTCTACGCATCGGAGGATCATAGAATATTTATTTATTTTCGTATGAGGTCATATGATCGTGTAACTTTGGGTAACGACTATTGGGGTCATTTCCCATGTTCAAGATTTTTGCCAATTTTTAAATGACCGTTTTGCCCCTAGCTGATCTTGTTTCGGCCATAAATTTTGATTGGTAAGGTGTTTTGACCTGAAACCACTTCCATTGGACTCAGATGATGGTTTACAATTCCGTAGATGGTCATATTAGCCAAACCGACTCACCGTTTGGGAGATATGGCTGAATCAAGGCTTAGAAGGTGAAAAACTGCTTAAGTGGGCTGATTAGGGTAATTAGCAAATGGTCCCTTAACCCATTTCGGGATTAGGGTTATGGGGAGGCTGAAATGAGTTAGGTTTTCGTTCTATTTCATTTTTCTAACCGCCATTTACCTCTTAGAAACCCTAACAATGGCCTCTAACTCCTGAAACACCTTCTAATCACCGTTTTGTCAAGCATTAGCCTAATCTACATCAAATCAAGGCAAATTAGCATCAAGTTTGGGATAGAGCTGCTGGAACACACAGAGATTTGACATATATCAGAGAAACTTTCAGATCTATAAGTAGTTTGTGGCTAAGGTGAGTTGTTTGCATTGTTTTTCACTAATTACGGCTAATTAGGGGTGATTAGTGATAATTAGCGAAATTATAACTCAGAAAAATATGGAAAAATTTGTAAAATTCTAAAATATTATTTTAGGTCTCTGATAAAAATTTGAGCTGATTTGGATAAGTTTTGTTATTTGTATGCTTAAACATGATTAAGGGGGATTAAGGGAAAAACATGGGTTTTTGGGTATGTTTGATTCGTATAAACATGTTAAATTGTTGTTTTGATGTTTGTGGATGATTATACATGTTGCTATTACTGTTTGGTATGATTTATGATTGATTAGCAAGGTTAGAATGGTTGAAAACGCCGTCGTATGGCATAAAACAGTCGCTGGAAAAGTTGCAAGAATTGGACCCGAACCGGATCAAATCGGTTGGAGGAAGCACGAACCGAACCATTCATGAAGTACCACTTCCTCATGAATAGCTGGTGGAGCCACGAAGCTTGGAAGCACGAATCGATCCATTTGCATCTGAAGCTCTCCGACCCGAACCGCTCACCCGAATTGCGGAGCACCATGAAACTCTGACCCGACTCGGAGTAGGAACCCCTCACAAACCACTTGCTCCTCCACGAACCAACCCGATGCTCTGAGAAGGTACCACGAGCAGAACACCTGAACCAACTAGAAGGTGAGGACCACGAATAGGAGCATGTACCACGAGCTGACCTGGGGATCGCACAACCGAACTGAACCGAACCAAGGATGAGAAGGAGAACCGAGCCGATCCGGAGTATACCAAAACCCCAGATGCAAAGGTAGTCCAAATGGGAAGTAGAACTCAGGATCTAGATGGAAACTAACGAGTTAACTTCATGAATTGGACTTTGCTGTGGGACGTGTACTAAGGGATTATCGACATCCATAACTTTGATTCACCACCATGACGGATGTTTGGCTACGGATCAGTGCAGTGGGGTAGTTATTACTCCATGGGGTAGAGTTATCCTAGTATGGCTATGAGCCAGTGCAGTGGAGTCGTCATGACTTCATGGGGCAGAGTGGACATATCAAGCGATTAGTGGCTATGGATCAGTGCAGTGGAGCTATCATGACTCCATGGGGCAGATTGATCATAGCAAAGGATTTGGGTGGTCAAAGCGGTGGATATTGTATGCTTTACGCACTGAGTGAGAGATGTGAGGATGATTGCTATGCTTGATTTGTTTGACATCACTATGACATGTGCACCCCCTCCCCATTATTTTCACACCATGTGTTAGTGTCACCATAGAGTATTGTACATCTTGTTGTGCTAACTCTTTGGTTGCAGGTCCAGGTTCAGGTATGGTTTAGTATACCTGTTATTGTTCTGTTTTGCTGCTTATCGCTCATACCAGACTTTTGTCTGACCCAGAGTTTATGTCTCTTCTTATTACTCTAGGTGCTCTTAAACGGGCAGACTAGAGATAGGTTAGGTGGTATGCACGAGTAGCGGTACCAGAGACGAGCAGGAGGCTTCCACGTATGATATATATAGATACTCCCTGTGTCGCTGCTGGTCACTGCTTTAGGCATTAGTAGTGCACCTTTTTCTTTGCTTTAGAGACAATATGTTGGAATTGTAATAAGCCGTATTTTGAATTTCCGCTGCTATAATGATTATGGTTTAGTTTTCGGCTTATGTACTGTCTCGCCTGTTTTATGTCAAGTATGTTATTATTATATTTTATTCCATGTGCTGTGAGACATTCTACAGGTTCCTTGTTAGTTCAAATTCCTTTCTTTTCCTTTCTTCGGCGACCATCCCGTGCTGGTTGGACATCGACACAACGTACTTTCATTGGAAATGTCAGCTGGTGCGGGGCGGGCCGTCACACAAACAACCAACCAATCACAATCAATATCAACAACCAAGTATATTTGGTTTATATCACATTTCATGTTTGGTACATTTATTCACTCTGGAAATTAATCCATCTATATCAATAACCAAGTGTATTTGGTTTTATACCACTTCTCGTTTTGGTACATTTAATTACCATTTATCCATTCAAATCTAACTAAAGAATTATTAAAACTCTTATTAGTTTTAATCTCACAAATCATTACTTAATGATTATTCAATTTTCTGGAAATTAATCCTGTCATTAACTGGGTTAAAGAATCAATGTTATTTAAAACACAATTCATGATAAACCCAAAATCATCTTCCATCAAAATGGAATCTTCACGGAAATCATAACAGTATGTAATCGATATAAATTTCCATATCAAATCAATACTAAAAACGGAATAACGACAAAGACTTTTAAATTCCTATATAGTAACGATCTTCCTTTACAGAAGATCATCTCGATTATTACCAAATCGAATTCCATTCAATTCCAATTTAATGTATTTAAATTGGAAAACTTTACTTTGGAAAATTCCATTAATCTTAACTAAAAGATTTATAAATTACAAATCATACCTTCACTAATAATTGGGTTAAAGAACTAATGTTATTTAAAACACAGTTCACGATAAACCAAAAATCCACTTTCAATTCAGTTCCATTTAAATATTAATTAATTGGTAAACTTCTCCAAATCTTAATTAAAAGATTTATTCTTTTCTCAACTGGGTTTAAGAACAGTGTTATTGAAGACACTATTCACGACAAACCCAAAATCCAATTTGATATTAGATACAAGGCTCTGAATAGAAATTATATCGACTTATATTCAATATCAAATCTGAAATTAATAGGTATCACTTTGGAATAATGATATCTATATCTTCCAAATTCCTCAACAATATCCGTATAATCACGGAATCGAATATCGAAATATTCTGAAGATTATTTCCATTCAAATACATTCCAATTCATACGTTGGAAAATTCTAGTTATATTAAAACCATTTCAATCCCATTTATTATTTCTAAAAATAATTAGATTATTATTCTAGTTATTAACTAGTTCATTTAGGTAAAAATATCTTTTATCTTTTCAAAACTTGGAATTTTTCATCCAAAATCTTTCCAAATCATTTATTATGATTTTACACAATTTTTCCATATTTTTAGTAATTTTATTAAGGCACTTACAGTCGGTTTCCAATATCGACCACTGAATTGCACTCATAGCGACCTTTCCTGAAATTGATTTGGACATAATTTAAAATCCAATCGTTCAAATTTAAATCTATTATATTCATTGGAAAGAACTTTTTGATACGAATCCAATGGTTCTGGTTTTAGGAGAATCCGACGGTCGGATCTCTCGTTATGTCAATTTGAAGTTAATGGTCGAAATTCACGAACGGTCGTTGTGCGACGCGTTCTATTCATGCCATTAAATATATAAATAATATATATATCGTCGATTTCCATTTAAAATTTGTTTATAAATTCGTTTTAAAAATGATTCCAACTTCCATTTCAATTTTTAATCAAAATTGAATATTCCATTAAATGACAATTTTATACAGTGCATATATGTGTTATAAATTATATTTTTAACATTCCAATAATTATTTCAATTACATGACAATTTTATTCATCGCCTATGTAAGCTAAAACTAATATTTTTTGCAAACAAATATTTATTCCATTTCATGACCATTTTATATATCGCATATACATGTTAAAAAATATATTTTTAACAATCCAATAATTGTCTTATTACATGACCATTTTATATATCACATATATAAGCTAAAAATAATATTTTTAGCGAACATATTTTTAACTGACCAATAATTTTAACTGGCCAATAATTATCTTATTACATGACCATTTTATATATTGCATATATAATTTTATACAACACATATGTATATTTTACTTCACAACGCATATATATAATTTTCACAATGCATATATATATATATATATATATAATTTTCACAACACACATATATATTTTATTATACAATGCGCGTGTGTGTGTATATATATATATATATTTCCTTATACAACGTATATATATTTTATACAACACATACATATTTTTCACATCACAATCATATCACACAAATCATCCAAATTTGTACAAAAAGTAGTGTCAGGAGCTACTAAGCCTCGTCTGCAACCTAGTATATAATTACATAACAAAAGTAGTTGAAAGAGAAAGAGTTCTCACATTCGTTTCCACTTCGTCATTCTTTTATTTCTGAATTTCAGTTTTGTTTGGATTTGAATTTGCCTGAAATTCTGATTTGTTCTGTTTTGATTCTAGTCAGTTCCATTGCGTAGTGCTCGCCTTCACGACTTCAATGAACTTAAATTTGCATAATTCTGATACCGAACGAAAAAGATATTACAATTTGAAGTTATAAATAAATTGATCCTCATTAATTAATAATTAACTTAATAGAATTTTACCCTTTTCCCAAATTACAAATCAAGGCGGCATCTTCCTTCTTCGACGCTTATATTCGAGCCCGTATCGCGCCTCAAAGCTCCAAACCACACCTCAATCCGATCGCCAGAATTAGATCCATGATGGCCACATCGTCCAGCTTCGAACGCGCAACCGCCACCCTCCTTCATGAAGAATTCGATCAACCCCTCGCCGTTGAAAACCCGCCTGAACGGAGCCTGTAACAACCCGGAATTTTGGAGCCAATTTAAAATTTTTATTTTTAAGTAATTTAGTGGAAAATGAGGCAAAATTTAAAATTTTCATTTTTAATAATATTTAAAGCCAGTGAAAATAGTCATTTTTCGAACGACCTCTGTTTTCGACGAAACCACTTTTGTTGAATCCGGATTGTCAATATTTTGCTAAGTTTAATTTTTCAGAATTTTTAAAGCTAATATGTGACCGTAGCGAGAGAAACTGTGTTTTGCCAATTATAGATAAATTTAATCGACTTAAAAATAGCCATTTTTCAAACAGTCTCAGAATGAGACGAAATTAATTTTGTTAGGACCGTATCGTCATCACGAAGCCAGAAATATTTTTCTTGGATTTTTCTGAGTCCGTATGTAACCCCGGTGAATTTTTTATAGACAGTAGAATTAATTAAATAAATTATTTATATTTTAAAATTAAATAAAAGAGAGCTGAGACGACCAATTGGGCTGACGAAACCCATTCCATTGGGTCCGGGGCATAGACTATTTGCTAGGGACACTTTCTGTTGGGCTGAACTCAGCATGGTTTGAAAGAATTAGACTTAAACGTAAAATTACACATTTATTTAATATAAAATAAGCAAACCCTAAATGCAAATCACACTGTTCATCGTCCTTAAGTCACAGCCGCCACCCTCATTTGTCCGCCGATTCTTTCTCCTCCATTTTCCCCTCTCCTCTCCTCGAATTAGCACCCACCACACACACCACCTTGAAGAGCCTTCTCTCCTCTTTCCATTGATACCAATCACCACCCATATAATCGCCCGTAGGCCTCGCCCCGACCACACAAAGTCGTCGACTTTGCACCGCTCCCCACGCCGCCAGTCGCCACCGAGTGGGCCCCGCCTCCAGGCGTGGCTGCGCCACACTTCGCTCTCCCCCGTGACGCGGTCTGCTCGACCTCCATGCGCCTGATCTGTGTGCAAAGTCGCGCCAAAGTTCTGAACAATTGCAAATACTCACGGCCGAACTTCAGATTGGAGAAGAAGGTTTATTTCTTAAACTAATTATTTAATTTATTAATACAAAATGTCCTAACTAAATTAGACCATAACTCTATCAAATTAAATCTGAATTCGACGAGGTTGGGTGCGTTGGATTCGTAAAAATCAGATCAACACAATGAAACTGACCGGGTCTGAAACTGAGCACTTTGGAAATTCAGCAAAAATTTGAACATGAACGACTTCTGAAAACCAATCAATGTGAGATTCCTATTTTAAAATTAGAATTAATTAATTATTTATTTTACTGTATTCACTCAGCATGAAATTTATGTTGTATATATTCATTTGGATGTTGATTGTGCTGTGATTGTAATGTATGACTGATTGTGATTTGTAATGCCTGTGATGCTATTCTAGATCTGTAAATTTTAGTGTAATCTCTGTGAAATTCTCATTCTTATTTATTTTTATTTTTATTTCTTAAATACAATGAGAAATTTAACCTTTGCTTTTGTCTTACAAAATATAACGTAAAATGGTTTTTTTTATTTCTGGTTCACAAAAGAAAGTTTAAACCTTTATTTTATGATTCACAACATAAAATGAAAAGTTGTGTTTTTATTTTGGTTAACAAAATAAAAAGAAAGGTGAATCTTTATCTTGATTTATAAAAAAAGACAAAATCTTTATTTTGGATTTTTGATTTATAAATTAAGGAAAGCTTAGATCTTTTACATTTTAATTAAAGGATAAACAAAGTTTTAATCTTTGTTTTGACTTACAAATATAATAAAGTTTTAATCTTTGGGTTTGATTTACAAATATAACAAAGTTTTTAATCTTTATTTTTGTCTACAAAAATAAAATGCAAATCTTGATCTTTACTTTGTTTACAAAATAAAAAGAAAGTTTTAATCTTTTATTTGGTTTACAAATTAAAATGCCAACTTAAATCTCAATTTTGTTTACAAAATAAAATACCAAGTTTATTCTTTATTGTGTTTACAAAATAAAATACCAATTCTTATCCTTTGTTTTGTTAACATAATAAAAAGCAAGTTTTTATCTTTAATTTTTTAACATAATAAATGGAAGATTTTATCTTTATTTTTGTTTACAATATAAGTAACCAGTTCTTATCTTTATTTTTATTTTATTTTTTTGTTTTACAAAATAAAAGAAAAGCTTAAATCTTTTATTTACATAGAAGAAAGTTATCCTTTTATTTATCAATTAAAAGATTGTTTGATTTCATCTTGAATTACAAATTTAAAAGAAAGTTTGAACCTTTATTTTGATTTATGAAATAAAGGAAAGTTTGGATCTTTTAAAGAGAAATAAAGATTAGATATTTTATTTGTTTCATAAAATAAAGTAAAGATTAAATGTTTTTATTTGATTTACAAATAAAAATAAGGATGAGACCTTTCATTGTGATTCATCAAATTTATACACAAAATCATCATTGTGTTAATTTATTTGTAATAACACAAAACCCATCATTGTGTTATTTTATTTGTAAAGGCACCAAAACATTGTTGTGTTAAATTTTAGTTGTAATGACACAAAAACATCGTTGTGCTAATTTTAGTTGTAATGACATAAATTACACCGTCATGTTATTATAGTGGAAATGAATCAAAGATCGACATATAAATATATTCATATTAGAAATGTTGATACTAGAAAAGATGTATACATTAGAAATATAAGTCCACTTTTTCATTTGCATTCTAAAATGCAAATATTACTTAGAAATAGAAAGATAACATTTATTTCAATGTAAATCAAAATAAAACATTAACATCATTTTTCTATGTAAAGAAAAATAACTAGGAAACATCATTTCCTATGTAAAGAAAAGTAAATAGAAAACATCATTTTTCTATGTAAAATAAATAGAAACCACTATTTTTCTATGTAAAGAAGACATTTACATTCTTCTATGTAAAGAGAAGAGAATAGAAAACCTTATTCCTTTTTCAATGAGAAAGTAAAGGAAATTGAAACTTACATTTTGCAATGTAAAGGATATAAAAGTAAAGATTACATTTTTCAATGTAAATAAAAGAAATTAAGGAATTTACCTTTCAAGGTAAAATAAAAGAATTTACATTTTCAAGGGAAAATAAAGAATCCACATTTTTCCGTGTGTAACAGAAGAACTTACACTTCCAATATAAATAAAAAGGGGATTTATATTTTCAATGTAAATAAACATAGAAATAGATATTTTGTTTAGGTAGAAAAGGATAAATATACATTTTTGTGTATAAAAAGACAATTAAAGTAAAATACACATTTTTATGCATAAAAGATAAAATAGACCTTTTGTTAAAGTAGAAAAAGAATAAAAGATAAAATATACATTTTGTTAAATAAGAGAGAAAAAAAAGGTGCTTAACACGAGGTTGGATTGAGTTGTGATGTAAACCTGCCCGGACCCGCCCGGCTGTCCAGTAATCACAAAAATACCTCTCCAATGTGAGAGGTTAAAGCATATATATTAATTTTCTAAATTTACATTTTATATATGTAAATTACTACAAATATTTAGAGTAAGTAAAATAAAACATAGGAAAAAAAAGAACATTTATTTACATTGGATAAATGAAAAGATTAAATAAAAGTCACATTTTTATGTAATTAAAGAATATGGTTTTACATTGTAAATAAAATTACATTTCTATGTAAAATGGAATTAAAAGAATAAATATGTTGATAAGAATTATTTACATTTCCTTATGTATATAAAAAGGATTAATAGAATAATTATGTGAATAATATTTATCTACATTTTCATATGCAAATAAATAAGATAAAAGTAAAAGATGCATTTATTTACAATTATTGTAAATAAATATAGAAAAAGTAAAGGTAAACATTTATTTATATCAGGGTAAATAAATAAGATAAAAGAGGATGAAACCATTTGTTTACATTTAGGTAAATAAATAAGAAAAAGATAAGAATATATTTATTTACATTTAGGTAAATAAATAGGAAAAGAAAAAGATTACAATTTATTTACATTTAGTGTAAATAAATTGAAAGATAGATAAGCTATAATTTATTTACATTTTAGTGTAAATAAAACAGAGATATTTAAAGTGATATTTTATCGTCATTTTAGATGCGATAAACGAATAGATTTTTAAAAATTGTAATCGTCAAACGATTTGTATTTATATATATAAATATAAATTATAAATTAAACGAAATGCGCGCGGCAGTTCGCGTATCGACAATCGTAACTTTGAACGGTTATACCGAAAAATCCGACCGTCGGATTTTCCCAAAACTAGAACCGTTAGGTCCACTTTGGGAAGATCTTTCCAACGATATTAAATTCGTCAAAATCCAACGGTTAGATTTCAGGATATGTGTAAATCAAAATTGGTTGGAAACAGCGCCAGGGTCGCCCATTGACCTGAAGCGTCGTTAAATTAATTTAAGCTATTCTTATATAAATAAAAGTAGCGATAAGTCGTTATTATATATCAATAACGATATGAAATAATTTCAAATTATATATATATACGCGAGGATCATTTGAAAAGTCCGAGTTCAATCTCATTTCAAATGATTATACGACATTCTAAGTCGAAGAGTTGAAGACGGTGATTAAAGACCGACGATCTTCACATCGAATGGATGAGGACCACTGACGCCCGTGATTGGAGTAGCTACCTTGAAGGGGCTGCAGGGGTAGTCGTCCGGACGTAGTGTTGATTTGTACGGATTTGACTTTCGCTCAGACCCAGGGCATAAGTTTATAAATGGAATGTATGTCTGACGTTGTAGTCCTTTATACTAAATTCGTTGATCTCTCTTAATATATATATGTTTGGTGGTTAACACCCTTCTCTGAGACGTACGAGCTTAGAGGTTATATATTGGTAGAAATTAATGGTATAGTATGGACTGACAATGTGGCATACTAAGATGCATTGATCAAGGCTTTTGTTGAAAAGCAGGCCTTGTGGTTGATGATCAAAGCATAGCCTAATACGGCATAGCTTTGTGTATATCGTGACTTCGCGAGCCTCACACCCTGGTATGAGTCAAAAACGGGATACGGACCGTAGGGAGTGCACACGTTTCTTTCTAGCTAGAGTGGTGTCAGGGACCTACCAGCGCTGACACTTTACTTATGTGGTTGATGAATTTTGAGGCGCCTCGTTTTTTTATAGGCCGTTGGTGGTCATACTATAGGTCCAAAGGGACCGGGAAACGTGTGTTCAGGCATAACTAATCCACTGCCCATAGGCGGGGACCGGCCCTACCGCTTCCAAGGGTTCACTACGGGGAATCCTGAGGCATTTGCTAGAGTGTCTCGAATCGGAGAGGATCTTGCCCCTAGCCTCGACTCATGATGGAATCCAATCTCCAATACGACCTTGCAGTTTTGATTGTAGAACTAGTATTGGCGACATGCTATATGGTAACCATGCCGTCTAGGATTGATACATTATGATTCAAATTGTTTTAAAACATATATATATATATACACACTAATAGTATCAAATCCGTTTTTATAAGTATCAAGCATCTTTTGACCATTATAAGGTAAAACCCTATCCTCTGGTGTGCGTTGCATTGTGTGATGGGACTTGGGTCTTATAATGGTTTCATTTTTCCAAAAAGACATTGCGTTGTTTAACGATTTACTTTATTATGCACGGCAATCCATTGGAGTAAACCCGTTCCGCGTTAGCGGCGTGGTCCTTGGATTTGCCTTATTACTATTAGTTAAACTAGTTAAGAATTCTCACACCAGTCCCACGACTGACCTGTAGTTTGTTTCACTTTGCAAACTCGGGTGCCCTCTTTCCACACGGGCAGTCGAGTAGCCTTTTGCAGATATAGTTAAGCAGGATCCTAGATTGAAGTCTGAAGCCGGGTCCAGAATATTGATGGCCTTCCGCTGAGATTAGTTCCGCTGCAATGTATTTAATTTAATTTAAATGTTTCTTCCGCTGTATTATTTATCGGTGTACTCTGATATATTCTGTACTCTGATGTAACATTTATTATTGATGTTATAAAAGTCTGTGTTTTTGTTCTGATATGTTGTATCCCCAAAGTTAAAGTATTCGTAGATTATCACCTTTTGGGTCAGACCTGTGTGGTTTATGGTCGATTCAAAGGGTGGGAATTTGCGGGTCTTTACAGGTGGTATCAGAGCTTTGGTTAGCTCAAATCTTTGGGATACAACTTATTAGAACTGAACAAAAGACTCATCAGAGATTGGATTAGTAATATCCAATAGGAATACTCATTAGAGATAGGATCAGTAGTATCCTAGAATGAGAAAACTCGTTAGAGAAGGGGTTAGCAATGCCCTAGAACGAGTTAAGAGTAACAAGTTCATAATTAACGTATTTTGATTATATATATAATCCAATATTTGGAAATATAATTTTTGAATATATAAAAGCTATATATTTGATAAGTTAGTCCACAATTGAAATTAATAAAAGTAAAATTGAAATTTAGTTAATAAATTAAACAACTTTTAGCCTAGTTCCTTTTCGAGGACGAAAAGATTTTAAGTGGGGGAGATTGTAACAACCCGGAATTTTGGAGCCAATTTAAAATTTTTATTTTTAAGTAATTTAGTGGAAAATGAGGCAGAATTTAAAATTTTCATTTTTAATAATATTTAAAGCCAGTGAAAATAGTCATTTTTCGAACGACCTCTGTTTTCGACGAAACCACTTTTGTTGAATCCGGATTGTCAATATTTTGCTAAGTTTAATTTTTCAGAATTTTTAAAGCTAATATGTGACCGTAGCGAGAGAAACTGTGTTTTGTCAATTACAGATAAATTTAATCGACTTAAAAATAGCCATTTTTCAAACAGTCTCAGAATGAGACGAAATTAATTTTGTTAGGACCGTATCGTCATCACGAAGCCAGAACTATTTTTCTTGGATTTTTCTGAGTCCGTATGTGACCCCGGTGAATTTTTTATAGACAGTAGAATTAATTAAATAAATTATTTATATTTTAAAATTAAATAAAAGTGAGCCGAGACGACCAATTGGGCTGACGAAACCCATTCCATTGGGTTCGGGGCATAGACTATTTGCTAGGGACACTTTCTGTTGGGCTGAACTCAGCATGGTTTGAAAGAATTAGACTTAAACGTAAAATTACACATTTATTTAATATAAAATAAGCAAACCCTAAAGGCAAATTACACTGTTCATCGTCCTTAAGTCACAGCCGCCACCCTCATTTGTCTGCCGATTCTTTCTCCTCCATTTTCCCCTCTCCTCTCCTCGAATTAGCACCCACCACACACACCACCTTGAAGAGCCTTCTCTCCTCTTTCCATTGATACCAATCACCACCCATATAATCGCCCGTAGGCCTCGCCCCGACCACACAAAGTCGTCGACTTTGCACCGCTCCCCACGCCGCCAGTCGCCACCGAGTGGGCCCCACCTCCAGGCATGGCTGCGCCACACTTCGCTCTCCCCCGTGACGCGGTCTGCTCGACCTCCAGGTGCCTGATCCGTGTGCAAAGTCGCGCCAAAGTTCTGAACAATTGCAAATACTCACGGCCGAACTTCAGATTGGAGAAGAAGGTTTATTTCTTAAACTAATTATTTAATTTATTAATACAAAATGTCCTAACTAAATTAGACCATAACTCTATCAAATTAAATCTGAATTCGACGAGGTTGGGTGCGTTGGATTCGTAAAAATCAGATCTACACAATGAAACTAACCGGGTCTGAAACTGAGCACTTTGGAAATTCAGCAAAAATTTGAACATGAACGACTTCTGAAAACCAATCAATGTGAGATTCCTATTTTAAAATTAGAATTAATTAATTATTTATTTTACTGTATTCACTCAGCATGAAATTTATGTTGTATATATTCATTTGGATGTTGATTGTGCTGTGATTGTAATGTATGACTGATTGTGATTTGTAATGCCTGTGATGTTATTCTAGATCTGTAAATTTTAGTGTAATCTCTGTGAAATTCTCATTCTTATTTATTTTTATTTTTATTTTTATTTCTTAAATACAATGAGAAATTTAGCCTTTGCTTTTGTCTTACAAAATATAACGTAAAATGGTTTTTTTTATTTCTGGTTCACAAAAGAAAGTTTAAACCTTTATTTTATGATTCACAACATAAAATGAAAAGTTGTGTTTTTATTTTGGTTAACAAAATAAAAAGAAAGGTGAATCTTTATCTTGATTTATACAAAAAGACAAAAATCTTTATTTTGGATTTTTGATTTATAAATTAAGGAAAGCTTAGATCTTTTACATTTTAATTAAAGGATAAACAAAGTTTTAATCTTTGTTTTGACTTACAAATATAATAAAGTTTTAATCTTTGGGTTTGATTTACAAATATAACAAAGTTTTTAATCTTTATTTTTGTCTACAAAAATAAAATGCAAATCTTGATTTTTACTTTGTTTACAAAATAAAAATTAAGTTTTAATCTTTTATTTGGTTTACAAATTAAAATGCCAATTTAAATCTCAATTTTGTTTACAAAATAAAATACCAAGTTTATTCTTTATTGTGTTTACAAAATAAAATACCAATTCTTATCCTTTGTTTTGTTAACATAATAAAAAGCAAGTTTTTATCTTTAATTTTGTTAACATAATAAATGGAAGATTTTATCTTTATTTTTGTTTACAATATAAGTAACCAGTTCTTATCTTTATTTTTTATTTTTATTTTTGTTTTACAAAATAAAAGAAAAGCTTAAATCTTTTATTTACATAGAAGAAAGTTATCCTTTTATTTATCAATTAAAAGATTGTTTGATTTCATCTTGAATTACAAATTTAAAAGAAAGTTTGAACCTTTATTTTGATTTATGAAATAAAGGAAAGTTTGGATCTTTTAAAGAGAAATAAAGGTTAGATATTTTATTTGTTTCATAAAATAAAGTAAAGATTAAATGTTTTTATTTGATTTACAAATAAAAATAAGGATGAGACCTTTCATTGTGATTCATCAAATTTATACACAAAATCATCATTGTGTTAATTTATTTGTAATAACACAAAACCCATCATTGTGTTATTTTATTTGTAAAGGCACCAAAACATTGTTGTGTTAAATTTTAGTTGTAATGACACAAAAACATCGTTGTGCTAATTTTAGTTGTAATGACATAAATTACACCGTCATGTTATTATAGTGGAAATGAATCAAAGATCGACATATAAATATATTCATATTAGAAATGTTGATACTAGAAAAGATGTATACATTAGAAATATAAGTCCACTTTTTCATTTGCATTCTAAAATGCAAATATTACTTAGAAATAGAAAGATAACATTTATTTCAATGTAAATCAAAATAAAACATTAACATCATTTTTCTATGTAAAGAAAAGTAAATAGAAAACATCATTTTTCTATGTAAAGAAAAATAACTAGGAAACATCATTTCCTATGTAAAGAAAAGTAAATAGAAAACATCATTTTTCTATGTAAAATAAATAGAAACCACTATTTTTCTATGTAAAGAAGACATTTACATTCTTCTATGTAAAGAGAAGAGAATAGAAAACCTTATTCCTTTTTCAATGAGAAAGTAAAGGAAATTGAAACTTACATTTTGCAATGTAAAGGATATAAAAGTAAAGATTACATTTTTCAATGTAAATAAAAGAAATTAGGAATTTACCTTTCAAGGTAAAATAAAATAATTTACATTTTCAAGGGAAAATAAAGAATCCACATTTTTCCGTGTGTAACAGAAGAACTTACACTTCCAATATAAATAAAAAGGGGATTTATATTTTCAATGTAAATAAACATAGAAATAGATATTTTGTTTAAGTAGAAAAGGATAAATATACATTTTTATGTATAAAAAGACAATTAAAGTAAAATACACATTTTTATGCATAAAAGATAAAATATACCTTTTGTTAAAGTAGAAAAAGAATAAAAGATAAAATATACATTTTGTTAAATAAGAGAGGAAAAAAAGGTGCTTAACACGAGGTTGGATTGAGTTGTGATGTAAACCTGCCCGGACCCGCCCGGCTGTCCAGTAATCACAAAAATACCTATCCAATGTGAGAGGTTAAAGCATATATATTAATTTTCTAAATTTACATTTTATATATGTAAATTACTACAAATATTTAGAGTAAGTAAAATAAAACATAGGAAAAAAAAGAACATTTATTTACATTGGATAAATGAAAAGATTAAATAAAAGTCACATTTTTATGTAATTAAAGAATATGGTTTTACATTGTAAATAAAATTACATTTCTATGTAAAATGGAATTAAAAGAATAAATATGTTGATAAGAATTATTTCCATTTCCTTATGCATATAAAAAGGATTAATAGAATAATTATGTGAATAATATTTATCTACATTTTCATATGCAAATAAATAAGATAAAAGTAAAAGATGCATTTATTTACAATTAGTGTAAATAAATATAGAAAAAGTAAAGGTAAACATTTATATATATCAGGGTAAATAAATAAGATAAAAGAGGATGAAACCATTTGTTTACATTTAGGTAAATAAATAAGAAAAAGATAAGAATATATTTATTTACATTTAGGTAAATAAATAGGAAAAGAAAAAGATTACAATTTATTTACATTTAGTGTAAATAAATTGAAAGATAGATAAGCTATAATTTATTTACATTTTAGTGTAAATAAAACAGAGATATTTAAAGTGATATTTTATCGTCATTTTAGATGCGATAAACGAATAGATTTTTAAAAATTGTAATCGTCAAACGATTTGTATTTATATATATAAATATAAATTATAAATTAAACGAAATGCGCGCGGCAGTTCGCGTATCGACAATTGTAACTTTGAACGGTTATACCGAAAAATCCGACCGTCGGATTTTCCCAAAACTAGAACCGTTAGGTCCACTTTGGGAAGATCTTTCCAACGATATTAAATTCGTCAAAATCCAACGGTTAGATTTCAGGATATGTGTAAATCAAAATTGGTTGGAAACAGCGCCAGGGTCGCCCATTGACCTGAAGCGTCGTTAAATTAATTTAAGCTATTCTTATATAAATAAAAGTAGCGATAAGTCGTTATTATATATCAATAACGATATGAAATAATTTCAAATGATATATATATACGCGAGGATCATTTGAAAAGTCCGAGTTCAATCTCATTTCAAATGATTATACGACATTCTAAGTCGAAGAGTTGAAGACGGTGATTAAAGACCGACGATCTTCACATCGAATGGATGAGGACCACTGACGCCCGTGATTGGAGTAGCTACCTTGAAGGGGCTGCAGGGGTAGTCGTCCGGACGTAGTGTTGATTTGTACGGATTTGACTTTCGCTCAGACCCAGGGCATAAGTTTATAAATGGAATGTATGTCTGACGTTGTAGTCCTTTATACTAAATTCGTTGATCTCTCTTAATATATATCTGTTTGGTGGTTAACACCCTTCTCTGAGACGTACGAGCTTAGAGGTTATATATTGGTAGAAATTAATGGTATAGTATGGACTGACAATGTGGCATAGTAAGATGCATTGATCAAGGCTTTTGTTGAAAAGCAGGCCTTGTGGTTGATGATCAAAGCATAGCCTAATACGGCATAGCTTTGTGTATATCGTGACTTCGCGAGCCTCACACCCCGGTATGAGTCAAAAACGGGATACGGACCGTAGGGAGTGCACACGTTTTTTTCTAGCTAGAGTGGTGTCAGGGACCTACCAGCGCTGACACTTTACTTATGTGGTTGATGGATTTTGAGGTGCCTCGTTTTTTTTATAGGCCGTTGGTGGTCATACTATAGGTCCAAAGGGACCGGGAAACGTGTGTTCAGGCATAACTAATCCACTACCCATAGGCGGGGACCGGCCCTACCGCTTCCAAGGGTTCACTGCGGGGAATCCTGAGGCATTTGCTAGAGTGTCTCGAATCGGAGAGGATCTTGCCCCTAGCCTTGACTCATGATGGAATCCAATCTCCAATAAGACCTTGCGGTTTTGATTGTAGAACTAGTATTGGCGACATGCTATATGGTAACCATGCCGTCTAGGATTGATACATTATGATTCAAATTGTTTTAAAACATATATATATACACACAAACTAATAGTATCAAATCCATTTTTATACGTATCAAGCATCTTTTGACCATTATAAGGTAAAACCCTATCCTCTGGTGTGCGTTGCATTGTGTGATGGGACTTGGGTCTTATAATGGTTTCATTTTTCCAAAAAGACATTGCGTTGTTTAACGATTTACTTTATTATGCACGGCAATCCATTGTAGTAAACCCGTTCCGCGTTAGCGGCGTGGTCCTTGGATTTGCCTTATTACTATTAGTTAAACTAGTTAAGAATTCTCACACCAGTCCCACGACTGACCTGTAGTTTGTTTCACTTTGCAAACTCGGGTGCCCTCTTTCCACACGGGCAGTCGAGTAGCCTTTTGCAGATATAGTTAAGCAGGATCCTGGATTGAAGTCTGAAGCCGGGTCCAGAATATTGATGGCCTTCCGCTGAGATTAGTTCCGCTGCAATGTATTTAATTTAATTTAAATGTTTCTTCCACTGTATTATTTATCGATGTACTCTGATATATTCTGTACTCTGATGTAACATTTATTATTGATGTTATAAAAGTCTGTGTTTTTGTTCTGATATGTTGTATCCCCAAAGTTAAAGTATTCGTAGATTATCACCTTTTGGGTCAGACCTGTGTGGTTTATGGTCGATTCAAAGGGTGGGAATTTGCGGGTCTTTACAGAGCCACTTTGAACCCTAAATACACACCCCATTCTCCACGTTAGATGATCAACTCCACATCACTTTAAAGCCCTTATCTCCATCTTTAATTTTTACATTGAAATCCACATGTAATTTGGAGTTATTTAGGCGAAATTAAGGGAGGAATATCGGAGCATTTCGTCCTATATTGAAGGAGAGTGGCGAGTCCAGGTTATGACAAAGATTAGGGTTTTATAAATATATATATATTTAATATTAATTAATTCTCTAATTGGTTCAATTTCATCCGAACTCCAAATCAAACCCAACGACTATCGTTCCTAACCAAATACCTCTATTCCGGATACAACGTGATATGTTTCGTAACCCAATTCGAATGTTTTGATCATTTTTTCTTTAAATTAAAATATAGAACAATATATATTGAATTTAAACACACATTTTAATTTACTGGGGCCACATACTGACTCCAAAAATTACAAAAAAATAAATCTAAATATGTTTTGATGATACGGTCCAAACAAAACTAATTTCGTCGAATTTGGAGACCGTTTGAAAAATGGCCATTTTCCAGTTGATTAAATTCAAACTAAAATTACCAACCACATTTAAATTTACCATGCTCACATATTAGTTCCAAAAATTATGAAATTTGGAACATAACAATAATTTGACATTCCGGGTCCAACAAAAGTGGTTTCATCGAAAACGGAGGTCGTTTGCAAAATGGCTATTTTTAAGGGCTATATATTATATAAAAAATATATATAAATTCCATAACAACTATTTCAAATTTTAAACTGGCCATAACTTTCAATTTATATTATGAAATCTCAAATTTTCACATTCATTAGAAAGATATAATTAAACAGATTCAAATGTTTCTAAGTTTTACTGAAATCTGATTTATTTTACATTATGTACATTCAATTGAAATTTAAAATCGAATTTTCAAACTACCGCGCCACTTCGGGTTCGTTTTATAATTAAAATAAATTTATACGTTCTAACTTCGATTTAAATAAATTTTAATTCATTATTATTTAAATCATTTTAAATATTCAAAATCCATTAAAATAGTTAAAATAAAATTTTTAAATTGGTTCTGAAAATCCAGGTTGTTACAAGGTTAGACCGAGTTTTACAGGTTCAGGGTATCGGGATGTTGTGAAGGGACAGGATGGAAGAGTTTAGACATATGTTATTATATAATATTATTCCGCTGCGTGATTGTATATGAGGACAGATTATGATAACTGTCCAGATATGTGATGTACTTGGATTATTGTAAGTTTTATATTCAAGTTCTCAGTAAAGATTTATTTCTATATTATATTTTGTTTAGCTGCGATGTGAGAGTCTGTGTTGTGTTGGTTCTTCTTCTTCTTCTTATATTCTAATATTTCTTTCTTTCTTTTCTCACCCTCTAATTTCTTTCTAATAACTATCTGGTGTTTTTGATACTTGAGTTTTGGCAAGTAATATGGGTTATGTATTTTGTTGTAATTTGGGTGTTGAATTCCTTCGCCGGGTCGGTACAGTGGTATCAAAGCTATTGGTTTAGTAATAATCTTGGCTCTGTGGTGTAGCTCAATAGAAATAGGGTTAGTAATACCCTAGATTGAGTTTGAGTGTATATATTTGAGAGTGTATTTGTAGATTTTATATACAAATGTTTTGTATTGTGTTATTTGATCGATTCGATTTTGAACTAGCAACTGACTTAGTATTGTTTTGTAAACAAGGTAAATGAAATAATTTTACCCAAGTTATATTTTTGTATAGAAAAGAAATAATTTTACTAAATTATTGAGATATTGATATGTTTGGTTGATTTGAATAAGATTCGAATTGGATTAAAAATTTGATTTGGAACTTAACTTGGTTAAGTGAAATAAAATTAAGAATGATACTGAAATTAAATAAAATAGATTTGGAATTTGGGAATTGATTGGATAATAATTGAATGGAAATCAGTCAGATATTAATCGCTTGATATTTAAATATGTTAAACCAAAGTAAATATTAATGTTAAATGTAAATTCAATTTATTTGATTGAGTTGTTTGTGCATTGGTTGTTGATTGTTTGTTAGATTAGTCGAATATAATTCATCAACAGTTTAAAATAGGATTGAATGAACAGAAAATGAATTTCAGTATAATAAAATTTAAATGAAATCGCTTCTACATTGAAATTAAGGATTTAACCCTGTGACTGCAAATGAATTGATGCTTCATGTTTGATTTTAGAAATTTGTGTAGTTATATTTGTTGAATAATGCAATATTATTTAAGAATTTCATATAATTGTTAATTATATGTTGAATTGAGTTAAGTACAGGTGATAAATGGCTATGAGAATTTTTTGTGGTTGTGTAGACTTCACATAAATTGAGAAAGTATGCTCCATAGTGCGCGTAAAAGGTACGCCTACGCGAAAATATAAAATTTTGGTTTTTGATTTTTCCGACCATGTGGGTCGGTGTATATATATTATTTGTTCATGCGATATCGCAGATGTCACTCCATACAGGGAAAACTCTACCGGATTTTTCCGGGAATTTAAAGTGTTAGGAAATTTTGAATATTTTTGAATTTTGTTATTGATAATAATGATTTGATTTTTGATTTATAATAAATTGTGTTTTTGGAATATTAGTAGGCTTGTAACATTTTTTTTACCTTAGAAATTTCAAGGATGAAATTCTTTTAAGGCGAAGAATGTAACGACCCAAATTTTTCTGTCATTTGAATTTGAATATTTAAATCTATTTTTAATATTATATTGGGTATATTAATTAATTTTAATGTTGTATTCGTTTATTAAAAACAAAGTTTGAACAATAATTTATAATAAATATAAATCAAGCTCGTAATGGCGTGGTAGTTCGTAATATTGAGTTTTGAACTTTAACCAGATATACAAGATCCGATATAAATCGGAATTCCATGAAACGAGAAACATTTGAATCTTGTTGATTATAATTTTCTAATGAAAGAGAAAAATCCATATTCCGTGTTGCAGATTATTAGTTATATCCAATTCAAATTTTAAAATAGTCGTTATGGAAATCGTTAATTAACGATAACGTTTATTTAACATAATTAAAAGGAGTTTATTATAATTTGAATATCGTTCAACCCAATGTTGTTAATATTGGATTATAATTCCATGTTAGTTGAATTTGAAGTGATATATTATTCCATTTGGATATATTCGATGATAATAATTTATTTATTATTATTTAATTATTTTGGATTTAATAATATTTAATCGATATTATATAAGCCTTAAGAATAGCCGTTTTTCAAATGACCCCCGTTTTCGAAAAAACGATTTTTATTTGAAGACATATAACTAGTTATTACTAGATTTCCAGTTTGAAGTTGATAGGAGTTGTTTTATCGGCAGACGTAATTTTAATATGAACCGACAAATATAACTGAAATTAAAATAAGGACTTGTGCAAACGGAGTCAGAATTCAACGAAATTAATTTCATTGGATCCAGAACTTGAAGACATAGTAGTACATCTATTTTCGTTATTTCTAGAATTCGCGTGTGGCTATACGAAATTAAAACGTCGATCGCGTGATATGGGTATGATATATATGGTTTAATCTAATATAATTAAAACTTCCCACTTCATGTTACTTGCGTGACAAACACATTTTCATTTCCTTTCTTAAATAACTTTCTCTCTTCCTTGCACATCAAATTGTATATACATGTGCCAACTAAGTAACTTTTCGAGAACTCCCCATATAACAGCTACCCTATTTTCTCCTGCAAACTGTGACGAGAAGGAATTTCGCTCGGTCCGACCCAGTCGCTAAACCGACCCAGACCGTTCGAAACGCCCTATCGTTTGAGAACACGACAAAACAGAACGCAAACAGAAGAACATTTCATTGTATATTACAACAATGCATCAGATTACAAGAATATACAGAGTACAAATGAATATTACACGGAAATATCAGAGATTTAAATTACATTTAAATACATAGCTGCGGAAACTAATACAATACACAACTAGAAGAGATATACGGATACAAAGCTTTCCGGATATCGTTCCAGCTGTAAACCAGGATCCTGTGAATATAAATCTGCAAAACCAAAACTACTAGCTGCCCGTGTCAAAATAGGGGCACCCAGAGTTTAGGTTAAAACAATAAACTCCAGGTCAGTCATGTGACTGGTGTGAGAACTAAAACAGTTATTAATCTTTATTTTAAATCATTAGGTAAATCAAGGGACCACGCCGTATAACACGGAACGGGTTTCCTCCCAAGAATACAAGTGCATAAAACAAACAGCGCAATGCTAAATAAAGAAAAATGAAGCTGTTATAAGACCCAGGTCCCATCACACAATGCAACGCAGCCGAGGATAGAGTTTTCCCTTATAACAGCCAAAGAATGCTTGATACGTTTAAAACAAATCGTTTGATACTATTATAAGTGCATAGTGTATAAAACAACTTCAAATCATAAGTATTAATCATAGGCGGCATGGGTACCATATATCATGTCGCCATACTAGTTCTACAATTAAAACCGCAAATGTCGTATTTGGAAATTGGATTTCCGTCTATGAACCGAGGCAAAAGATAGTCCTCTACCGATTCGTGACTCTCTAGCCCGAGCCACAGGCAAGCGCGCAGGCAAGCCTTTAGATCGTCAGGGCCGGTCCACCGATGTGGATTATTATGCCTGAACACTACGCTTCCCCACCCTATGGGGTGTAAGTGAGCCAACTAAATGACTCCATCGGTTCGAGAACGACCGATCAATCCGAGGCGCCTCGCAACAGCAACAACCACATAAGTCAAACTCGTCAGGGCGTGTAAAACCACTGACGCCACTTCTAACTAGAAAGAAACGCATGCCCTCCCTGAGGTCCGTCTCCCGTTTTTTGTTCATACCGGGTGTGAAACTCGCGAAGTAAACGTTACACAAAGCTACGCCACAAAGGCCGTGCTTTGATCATTACCACAAGACTTTGCTTTTCAACAGAAGCCTCGATCAATTGCCACTTAGGCATGCCACACAGGCAATTCACTCCATGCGTTTGATATCCATCAATATATAACCCCTGAGCTCGTACGTCTCAGAGAAGGGCGTTAAGCAAGAGAATAAATTCTCCGCCGCCAAACAGATATATATTTAATAGAGATCAATCACACGGACTAAAATCCAATGTCAGACACACAGTCCATTTACAAGTCCGTTCTGGGTCTGAACGAAACCGGAGGCACCTAGTACCCCGCATATCCATCGATCTCCAAGTACGTCTGGACAATCACCAATTGTTTCCATCTTCTTGGGTGTACAGCCCAATCAAGATCATCAGTAATCACCCAAACGACGTGAAGACTTCCGGTCTTCGACCACCGTCTTCATCTTCGACTTATCGTCGTATCAGTTATTCAGAATGGGATAGACCCGGTCTTTCCGAATAACTCGCGTATAATTTAAATAAGTGTTACACAAACACAACATACGCCTCATTCCAATTCATTAGTCACTAACCGTAAATTAATCAAGAGAATAATTCCCCAAATATTAACCCCGAAGGCCGAAACCAACATCAGATCAATATTCAGAAAACCATTCTGCTTGGCTAACCGACAGTTAGTTTCTAAATTTCACATTCATAGGGAAAGGTTCCCATTAATTTTATCCAAGATAAATTTCTTGAATTTATTCTTTAATCTATTTTTGAATATCAATTCAAACTAGTCGGGATTAGCGAACCTTACCGAAGTAATCATTTGTTTTAATTTCCCAATCCCAACCTATTCATCCCATGAAGTAAAACTGGTTATACTTCATATCTAACACCACGGTGTTATCGGTAAATTCAATTACCATTTCACGTTTAAATCTAATTAAAGATTTAACTAACGCCTGGAGCAAAACTGGTGATACTCCATTCTCGATTGTTTCAATCTAATTAAAGATTCATTAAAACTCCACTTAGTTTTAATCTTCGACTGGGTTAAAGAATCAGTGTCATTTAAAACACGGTTCACGATAAACCCAAAATCACATTCATTAATTATCGGGTTAAAGAACGAGTGTTATTTAAAACACTGTTCACGATAAACCCAAAAATCAATACCAATTCAATTCCAATTAAATATTATTTAATTGGTACACTTCATTAAATCTCAATAAAAAGATTTAATCTTTTCTCAACTGGGTTCAAGGACAGTGTTAGTGAAGACACCATTCACGACAAACCCAAATCACATTTGATATCCAATACAAGGCACTGAATAGAAAATATACCGGCCTATATTCAATATCAAATTCTACGATTAACAAATGTCGTATTGGAAATAACGATATAAATATATATCTTTCAAATTTCCATAACAACATCGGTATAATCACGAATTCCAACATCGAAATATTCCGAAGACAATTTCGATTCAAATCCATTCCAATGCAATCATTGGAAATTTTGGTTATTTTTAAAACCCCTTTCAAATTCAATTTATTTATTTAAAAATAAATAGAATTATAATCCTAGTTCAAAACTAGTTCATTTCGATAAAAATCTATTTTTATCCTTTCAAATATGGAGTTTTTCATCCCAATTCTTTCTAAATCATTTCTTATGATTTTACACAAATTATTAATATTTTTAATAATTTTATCAAGGCCCGTACAGTCGATGTAATAACCCGAAAATCTGAGCCAGTTTAAAAATTTTATTTCGGCAATTTTAGTGAATTTTGAACATTTAAAATAGATTATTTTAAATAATATCGACGAGAAATTTATTTTGAATATAGTAGAACGTATATATTATACGCGTCGTCGTTAGAATATATATAATTATTTATAATTATAAATAGAATTGAAAATGGCGCGGTAGTTCGATAATTCGATTTCAAACTTCAATTGAATGTACCGGGTGCAAAACAGTCCGGATTTTAGTGAAACCAAAAACATTAGGATCTAATTGATGATACCTTTCCAACGAATCCGAATAATCAAATTTTCATAGCGGGAATCAACAGATATGTCCAGTTGAAAATTCTGAATAGTCGCTATGGAATTCAGGCCCTTAAAAATGGAAATTTTGCAAACGACATCGGAATTCGACGAAACCACTTTTGTTGGGTCCGTGATGTAAAGTTATTGCTAGGTTTCAAATTTTATAATTTTTCGAATCAATATGTGAGCGTGGCAAAGGAAAACGCGTTTGACCAGTTTTAGTTGATTTTAATCGACTGGAAATGGCCATTTTTCTAACGGTCTCAGAATTCGACGAAACTAGTTTTGTTAGGACCGTATCGTCAATACGAAGCTAGAAAATATTTTTCTGGAATTTTTCTAGTCAGTATGTGACCCCGGTAATTCGAAATGTACGTCTAAAATTTAATATAATGATTTAAGTGTAAATTTAACGGAAACTGATTCAAACGATCGAATCAACCTACGATACATATCCCATTGCGTTCGGAATGGGGGTAAAACGCTATGGACGACAGGCGGTGGGCCTCGTTTCGAGGTCGTATGTGAAAGTCAGCTTTTTGCAATTAAAATAATTAAATAAATAAATAAATAAAAATCCCCTTCCCCTATACCAGGTCAACCCTCCCCCTTTTTCCACGTTCTCTCTCCCCGTTTAGCAAATTAAAAAAAAAAAAACCCCGACAGGGCCTTTCTTCGTGGGCCACCGTCGCTCTGCCCTAGCCGCCGCCATCGAGTTCACTTCCCCCTCCGGCCGTCGAGAGCCACCCTCCCCCTCTCGCTCCTCCGCTTCTCTCTCTCCATCGATTTTCAGACCCCCCCCCCCCAATCCCTAACGCACTGGAACCGAGCCGCCTCCACCCACAGTGCCACCACCGGCCAACCGTCACTTCCCCCACCACCTGCAGACCCCCATCGCCGGCGTTCACCACCCCGGGCCGACCAGTGGGCCCCCATTCTTCAAAGAAAAAAAACCGATTTTTTTTTTGTTTCTGGCTTTGCAATTAACACCCCCTCCTCCTCCGCAACCTCTCACCTCCCTCCCCGTTTACTGTAAGTTGTATATTTATTTTGCTTTGTTTTTTTATTTTATTTTATTAGTATATATTTAAAACAATATTTTAAATTCGATTTCAGTCTTTTTATTTTTCATAGATAAATTAGAAAAGACGTGATTTTTTTTAAATAGAAAAGATAGATTTTTAAGGGAAGAAAGACGATATTTTGAGAGGAGTAGTGAAATAAAAATATGATTTTTATATTTTTAAAGAATTAAAAATATGATTTTTATATTTTTAAAGTATTAAAAATATAATCTTTATGAGATAGGGAATATAAAAATATCATCTTTGTGTATGTAGCGAAATAAAAATCTGATTTTTATTTTATATACGTCGAAATAAACTTTATTTTTATAAAGGCGAAATCTTTATATAGAGAATAGCATAATAAAAATATAATCTTTATTATATGAACATCGTTGTAAAAATAGAATTTTTATCTATATAGTAGCGGTGTGAAAATAAAATTTTTATCCATAAAGAGTGATAGAAAAAAAATTCGATTTTTATATATTGAATAGCACAGTAAAAATTCGATTTTTAAATATATGAAGTGATTATAAAAATATGATTTTTAAATTGAAGGTGAATAAATAAAAATGTGATTTTTATTTTAAAGACATCGAAATATAAAAATGTGTGATTTTTATATATATAGTGACTACGGGCAACGAAGATGACGAAGATGGGATAACGAAGAAGATTTCTATTAATGAAGAGTCGTGGTATTGGATAGCTTTCGGTGAGAACTTCTCACTCTAAATTCTCTTTTTCTAGTTATATATATATATATACTAGGATGTAGACGGTGCTTAGTAGCACCCGACACCCGTCATCCACAGACCATGGATGGCTTGTTTGTAAAATTGTTTGGTTGTGTAGTTGGATAGATTAATTGGTTTGAATTGAATTGTTTGGTGAATTGAAATGGATTTGATTGATGAGTGAATGGCGTGGGCCTTCACTAGACCGGGGATAAGGCTAGGCCTCGTCCCGTTTCTAGTATCGTGTCGTTATGCCGCCGAAATTTTCTAAAATATGTTAGAAAAATAAAAATATCATTTTATTGAATAAATGAACTGAATAGAAATTCATGTGTTAAAATAAAATGTTTTATCGTTAAAAATATAATTTTTAACGTGAAAATGGATAAATGAATATTTATAAACAAATCGGCCGATTTGTTTATATACACTGATTTGACTGATATCGATTGGGTCGATAAATTTTACACGTCGCCCAACTGCACAAATAAAATCTGTGTTTGATTGTTTGAAACCCCACACGGGTGTTGGGATGAAATTTGAAGTTCACTCATCCTGATTGATTAAATATGTCGATCGATTGATTGACAGGCTGTTATAAGCGTTAGATATCTATATTTGATGCTTATACAGTGTGGTGCACTTTGGATGATGGTTGATTGTTTATTATTGCTATTATATACATGTGTTGTATGGAATCCGTATAATTAACATTATATGGTGATTGATTGGGCCTCATTCCAATCGGGAAAATAATGAATATTATAAAAGAAAATTCATGTGTTGAATATAAAAATAGTCATGTGTTGACGATGTTCATGTGTTGAGTGAAATATTTTATATAATAAAATTTACATCTTTATCATATTAAAATTAGAACTACTTCCCAGTAGAAGCCTAATTGAAAATCAAACGATAGATACCATAGTTTTATAAAATATTTTACATAACAAAAATAGTGATGTGTTGACAGTACTCATGTGTTGAGATTAGTCGTGGGTTGAAAAAAATATAGATTCATGTGTTGAATGGGATAAATATTCATTTGTTGAATAAAATAAAGAAGTTGTGAAAAATATAAAGCCGTGTTGATTAGTTTTGCGCCATTTTGACGTGAACGATATTTATATCGATTTTATTCGTTGTATAACGAATATTGAAAAGTGATTTCGAAATTAAATATTTTGAAATTGAAATTTAAAATGAACTGAATTGAAAACGATTTCGAAATGAACTGAATTGAAAACGATTTCGAAATGAATTGAATTGAAAACGATTTCAAAATGAATTGAATTGAAAACGATTTCGAAATGAACTGAATTGAAAACGATTTCGAAATGAATTGAAAACGAATTCAAATTGAATTAAAAGCGAATTGGAATGAATTCAAATTGAATTGAAATTCGAATTGAATAGAAATGAATTTTAAAACGGATTTATAAAGAAGAATTCAATTTTGATTTGAATTGAATATAGAAGTTGAATTGTTTTAGAAACGAATTTAAAACGATTTATAAAATTCGTTTTAAATAGAAATCGATGAAATATATATTATATATATTATATATATAATATAATGGCCTGAATCGAACACGCCGCGCCGCGGCAGTTCGTGAATTTCGACCATTTATTTCAAACGGACATTGCGGGAGATCCGACCGTCGGATTCTCCTAAAACCGGAACCGTTGGGTTCGTATCGAAAAGAGCTTTCCAATGAATATTAGAAATTTGAAATCTAACGGTTGGATTTGAAATTATGTCCAAATCAAATTTGAAAAAGGTTGGTGTAAGTGCAGTTCGATGGCCGTTGATGGAAATCGACTGTACGGGCCTTGATAAAATTATTAAAAATATCTATAATTTGTGTAAAATTATAATATGTGAATTGGAAAGAATTGGGCTGGAAAATTCCACATTTGAATAGGTAAAAATGAATTTTTATCGAAATGAACTAGTTTTGAACTAGAATTAAAATCAATTTATTTTTAAATAAATAAATTGAATTTGAAAGTGATTTTAAAAGTAATCAATATTCCCAATTCGTGGATTGGACTGGAGTTGAATCGAAATTATCTTCGGAATATTTCGATGTTGGATTTCGTGACCATACAGATATTGTTATGGGAATTTGAAAGATATATTTTATATCGTTATTTCCCATACGATATATGTTGGTTTCAGAATTTGATATTGAATATAAGTCGGTATATTTTCTATTCAGAGCCTTGTATTTAATATCAAATGTGATTTGGGTTTATCGTGAATTGTGTTTTAGATAACATTGGTTCTTTAACCCAGTTAAAGGCAAGATATCGATTTCTGAAAAGATTAAAACTAAGTGGAGTTTTAATGAATCTTTAATTAGATTAAAATGTGAATTGATAATTTAAATTATCAAATCTGAAAAGTGATCGAGAGTGGAGTATCACCAGTTCTTGTTGCAGTCGTGATGGGGGGTTCTTGCTTCGCGGTTTGGTGGCGAACGGGAGACTCTTACCCCCACATGTCCCTTGTGGTGGGGGTTGGTTCGCCAGTGGGCGCGAGACTCGAGAGGGTCGCCGTAAAACAAGTTACTGGGGGACCGCTGTGAGCCGCGGTGGGTTTTACCTGCTGCAATGGAGGATGAAGGGATGGTTGCAAAGCATACCGAATTTCGCGTTGCCGTCTCAGTTTGGTATCAGAGCTTTGGTTTACAGAGCTCGAGAACAAGACACATTAGAACCATACGAAAGAATTCATCAGATATTGGATTAGCAATATCCAATTAGAATTACTCGTTAGAGATAGGATCAGTAGTATCCTAGAACGAGTGTGAAGAGTATATTTTTCAAATGAAAACAATTTTGTTTGAAAATTTAAATTGTTTTATACGTATTTGAATATTTATTTATTTTGAATATGGACAATCGAGTATATATAGATTTCGCGTATACGCGTCATGAACGTATATTCGAAGTTTTAATATACTGGATAGATATAGAATCACATTCTAGACATCCGGGGATAATTCTGATGATGTGGCCACATCATCAGTATTTATGTTCGTATTTCGAAGGTGTGACTTCTATATATTTCCATTAGGCTGGTGTGAGAACCAAAACCTATATAGCTAGAACACATTGTTGTGAATTGGCATCAAAACATGATTTTTTGTATATGTATCAAAATTATGAATTTGAAACTCTAATTCACTAATTGATTGATGTTTTGTGTTGTTTGTTTATTTGTTTGCTAATTTTGAACCATTTAGCCTAATTGAATCAAATATTGAACTATATTGAAAATTGGTCGCATTTGCTTGCATATACATATACTTACATTGAACAGGTCATAGCAAGGAGGCTAGAGCCGAAGAATAAAATTTGTTTGCCCGACAAATAGGTACATGTTTACAACATAATTTACTGTTTTGTTTGGGTGATGATGATTTTATGAGCCTATTGGCTAGCCGCTTGGCTTTTTCTTTTTATTTTTGAGATTAGAAGGACCGGGGAAGCTATTTGAAATTCCCCGATGCTCCCATTGCAGGGGAGGTTATGGCGAAATTTTTCGAAGATTTAGGGTGTTAGCCAAATTTTTGAAGAATTTGAAAATTCTCAGAAACTGAAAAGTTGGAGAATAGAAGCCAGATCGAATGTAGAGCTTATTAATCAAACCACTTTCGACTTTGTTCCTTTTCGGGGACGAAAAGTTTTAAGTGGGGGAGATTGTAATAACCCGAAAATCTGAGCCAGTTTAAAATTTTTATTTCGGCAATTTTAGTGAATTTTGAACATTTAAAATAGATTATTTTAAATAATATCGACGAGAAATTTATTTTGAATATAGTAGAACGTATATATTATACGCGTCGTCGTTAGAATATATATAATTATTTATAATTATAAATAGAATTGAAAATGGCGCGGTAGTTCGATAATTCGATTTCAAACTTCAATTGAATGTACCGGGTGCAAAACAATCCGGATTTTAGTGAAACCAAAAACATTAGGATCTAATTGTTGATACCTTTCCAACGAATCCGAATAATCAAATTTTCATAGCGGGAATCAACAGATATGTCCAGTTGAAAATTCTGAATAGTCGCTATGGAATTCAGGCCCTTAAAAATGGAAATTTTGCAAACGACATCGGAATTCGACGAAACCACTTTTGTTGGGTCCGTGATGTAAAGTTATTGCTAGGTTTCAAATTTTATAATTTTTCGAATCAATATGTGAGCGTGGCAAAGGAAAACGCGTTTGACCAGTTTCAGTTGATTTTAATCGACTGGAAATGGCCATTTTTCTAACGGTCTCAGAATTCGACGAAACTAGTTTTGTTAGGACCGTATCGTCAATACGAAGCTAGAAAATATTTTTCTGGAATTTTTCTAGTCAGTATGTGACCCCGGTAATTCGAAATGTACGTCTAAAATTTAATATAATGATTTAAGTGTAAATTTAACGGAAACTGATTCAAACGATCGAATCAACCTACGATACATATCCCATTGCGTTCGGAATGGGGGTAAAACGCTATGGACGACAGGCGGTGGGCCTCGTTTCGAGGTCGTATGTGAAAGTCAGCTTTTTGCAATTAAAATAATTAAATAAATAAATAAATAAAAATCCCCTTCCCCTATACCAGGTCAACCCTCCCCCTTTTTCCACGTTCTCTCTCCCCGTTTAGCAAATTAAAAAAAAAAAAAACCCCGACAGGGCCTTTCTTCGTGGGCCACCGTCGCTCTGCCCTAGCCGCCGCCATCGAGTTCACTTCCCCCTCCGGCCGTCGAGAGCCACCCTCCCCCTCTCGCTCCTCCGCTTCTCTCTCTCCATCGATTTTCAGACCCCCCCCCCCCAATCCCTAACGCACTGGAACCGAGCCGCCTCCACCCACAGTGCCACCACCGGCCAACCGTCACTTCCCCCACCACCTGCAGACCCCCATCGCCGGCGTTCACCACCCCGGGCCGACCAGTGGGCCCCCATTCTTCAAAGAAAAAAAACCGATTTTTTTTTTGTTTCTGGCTTTGCAATTAACACCCCCTCCTCCTCCGCAACCTCTCACCTCCCTCCCCGTTTACTGTAAGTTGTATATTTATTTTGCTTTGTTTTTTTATTTTATTTTATTAGTATATATTTAAAACAATATTTTAAATTCGATTTCAGTCTTTTTATTTTTCATAGATAAATTAGAAAAGACGTGATTTTTTTTAAATAGAAAAGATAGATTTTTAAGGGAAGAAAGACGATATTTTGAGAGGAGTAGTGAAATAAAAATATGATTTTTATATTTTTAAAGAATTAAAAATATGATTTTTATATTTTTAAAGTATTAAAAATATAATCTTTATGAGATAGGGAATATAAAAATATCATCTTTGTGTATGTAGCGAAATAAAAATCTGATTTTTATTTTATATACGTCGAAATAAACTTTATTTTTATAAAGGCGAAATCTTTATATAGAGAATAGCATAATAAAAATATAATCTTTATTATATGAACATCGTTGTAAAAATAGAATTTTTATCTATATAGTAGCGGTGTGAAAATAAAATTTTTATCCATAAAGAGTGATAGAAAAAAAATTCGATTTTTATATATTGAATAGCACAGTAAAAATTCGATTTTTAAATATATGAAGTGATTATAAAAATATGATTTTTAAATTGAAGGTGAATAAATAAAAATGTGATTTTTATTTTAAAGACATCGAAATATAAAAATGTGTGATTTTTATATATATAGTGACTACGGGCAACGAAGATGACGAAGATGGGATAACGAAGAAGATTTCTATTAATGAAGAGTCGTGGTATTGGATAGCTTTCGGTGAGAACTTCTCACTCTAAATTCTCTTTTTCTAGTTATATATATATATATACTAGGATGTAGACGGTGCTTAGTAGCACCCGACACCCGTCATCCACAGACCATGGATGGCTTGTTTGTAAAATTGTTTGGTTGTGTAGTTGGATAGATTAATTGGTTTGAATTGAATTGTTTGGTGAATTGAAATGGATTTGATTGATGAGTGAATGGCGTGGGCCTTCACTAGACCGGGGATAAGGCTAGGCCTCGTCCCGTTTCTAGTATCGTGTCGTTATGCCGCCGAAATTTTCTAAAATATGTTAGAAAAATAAAAATATCATTTTATTGAATAAATGAACTGAATAGAAATTCATGTGTTAAAATAAAATGTTTTATCGTTAAAAATATAATTTTTAACGTGAAAATGGATAAATGAATATTTATAAACAAATCGGCCGATTTGTTTATATACACTGATTTGACTGATATCGATTGGGTCGATAAATTTTACACGTCGCCCAACTGCACAAATAAAATCTGTGTTTGATTGTTTGAAACCCCACACGGGTGTTGGGATGAAATTTGAAGTTCACTCATCCTGATTGATTAAATATGTCGATCGATTGATTGACAGGCTGTTATAAGCGTTAGATATCTATATTTGATGCTTATACAGTGTGGTGCACTTTGGATGATGGTTGATTGTTTATTATTGCTATTATATACATGTGTTGTATGGAATCCGTATAATTAACATTATATGGTGATTGATTGGGCCTCATTCCAATCGGGAAAATAATGAATATTATAAAAGAAAATTCATGTGTTGAATATAAAAATAGTCATGTGTTGACGATGTTCATGTGTTGAGTGAAATATTTTATATAATAAAATTTACATCTTTATCATATTAAAATTAGAACTACTTCCCAGTAGAAGCCTAATTGAAAATCAAACGATAGATACCATAGTTTTATAAAATATTTTACATAACAAAAATAGTGATGTGTTGACAGTACTCATGTGTTGAGATTAGTCGTGGGTTGAAAAAAATATAGATTCATGTGTTGAATGGGATAAATATTCATTTGTTGAATAAAATAAAGAAGTTGTGAAAAATATAAAGCCGTGTTGATTAGTTTTGCGCCATTTTGACGTGAACGATATTTATATCGATTTTATTCGTTGTATAACGAATATTGAAAAGTGATTTCGAAATTAAATATTTTGAAATTGAAATTTAAAATGAACTGAATTGAAAACGATTTCGAAATGAACTGAATTGAAAACGATTTCGAAATGAATTGAATTGAAAACGATTTCAAAATGAATTGAATTGAAAACGATTTCGAAATGAACTGAATTGAAAACGATTTCGAAATGAATTGAAAACGAATTCAAATTGAATTAAAAGCGAATTGGAATGAATTCAAATTGAATTGAAATTCGAATTGAATAGAAATGAATTTTAAAACGGATTTATAAAGAAGAATTCAATTTTGATTTGAATTGAATATAGAAGTTGAATTGTTTTAGAAACGAATTTAAAACGATTTATAAAATTCGTTTTAAATAGAAATCGATGAAATATATATTATATATATTATATATATAATATAATGGCCTGAATCGAACACGCCGCGCCGCGGCAGTTCGTGAATTTCGACCATTTATTTCAAACGGACATTGCGGGAGATCCGACCGTCGGATTCTCCTAAAACCGGAACCGTTGGGTTCGTATCGAAAAGAGCTTTCCAATGAATATTAGAAATTTGAAATCTAACGGTTGGATTTGAAATTATGTCCAAATCAAATTTGAAAAAGGTCGCTGTAAGTGCAGTTCGATGGCCGTTGATGGAAATCGACTGTACGGGCCTTGATAAAATTATTAAAAATATCTATAATTTGTGTAAAATTATAATATGTGAATTGGAAAGAATTGGGCTGGAAAATTCCACATTTGAATAGGTAAAAATGAATTTTTATCGAAATGAACTAGTTTTGAACTAGAATTAAAATCAATTTATTTTTAAATAAATAAATTGAATTTGAAAGTGATTTTAAAAGTAATCAATATTCCCAATTCGTGGATTGGACTGGAGTTGAATCGAAATTATCTTCGGAATATTTCGATGTTGGATTTCGTGACCATACAGATATTGTTATGGGAATTTGAAAGATATATTTTATATCGTTATTTCCCATACGATATATGTTGGTTTCAGAATTTGATATTGAATATAAGTCGGTATATTTTCTATTCAGAGCCTTGTATTTAATATCAAATGTGATTTGGGTTTATCGTGAATTGTGTTTTAGATAACATTGGTTCTTTAACCCAGTTAAAGGCAAGATATCGATTTCTGAAAAGATTAAAACTAAGTGGAGTTTTAATGAATCTTTAATTAGATTAAAATGTGAATTGATAATTTAAATTATCAAATCTGAAAAGTGATCGAGAGTGGAGTATCACCAGTTCTTGTTGCAGTCGTGATGGGGGGTTCTTGCTTCGCGGTTTGGTGGCGAACGGGAGACTCTTACCCCCACATGTCCCTTGTGGTGGGGGTTGGTTCGCCAGTGGGCGCGAGACTCGAGAGGGTCGCCGTAAAACAAGTTACTGGGGGACCGCTGTGAGCCGCGGTGGGTTTTACCTGCTGCAATGGAGGATGAAGGGATGGTTGCAAAGCATACCGAATTTCGCGTTGCCGTCTCAGTTTGGTATCAGAGCTTTGGTTTACAGAGCTCGAGAACAAGACACATTAGAACCATACGAAAGAATTCATCAGATATTGGATTAGCAATATCCAATTAGAATTACTCGTTAGAGATAGGATCAGTAGTATCCTAGAACGAGTGTGAAGAGTATATTTTTCAAATGAAAACAATTTTGTTTGAAAATTTAAATTGTTTTATACGTATTTGAATATTTATTTATTTTGAATATGGACAATCGAGTATATATAGATTTCGCGTATACGCGTCATGAACGTATATTCGAAGTTTTAATATACTGGATAGATATAGAATCACATTCTAGACATCCGGGGATAATTCTGATGATGTGGCCACATCATCAGTATTTATGTTCGTATTTCGAAGGTGTGACTTCTATATATTTCCATTAGGCTGGTGTGAGAACCAAAACCTATATAGCTAGAACACATTGTTGTGAATTGGCATCAAAACATGATTTTTTGTATATGTATCAAAATTATGAATTTGAAACTCTAATTCACTAATTGATTGATGTTTTGTGTTGTTTGTTTATTTGTTTGCTAATTTTGAACCATTTAGCCTAATTGAATCAAATATTGAACTATATTGAAAATTGGTCGCATTTGCTTGCATATACATATACTTACATTGAACAGGTCATAGCAAGGAGGCTAGAGCCGAAGAATAAAATTTGTTTGCCCGACAAATAGGTACATGTTTACAACATAATTTACTGTTTTGTTTGGGTGATGATGATTTTATGAGCCTATTGGCTAGCCGCTTGGCTTTTTCTTTTTATTTTTGAGATTAGAAGGACCGGGGAAGCTATTTGAAATTCCCCGATGCTCCCATTGCAGGGGAGGTTATGGCGAAATTTTTCGAAGATTTAGGGTGTTAGCCAAATTTTTGAAGAATTTGAAAATTCTCAGAAACTGAAAAGTTGGAGAATAGAAGCCAGATCGAATGTAGAGCTTATTAATCAAACCACTTTCGACTTTGTTCCTTTTCGGGGACGAAAAGTTTTAAGTGGGGGAGATTGTAATAACCCGAAAATCTGAGCCAGTTTAAAATTTTTATTTCGGCAATTTTAGTGAATTTTGAACATTTAAAATAGATTATTTTAAATAATATCGACGAGAAATTTATTTTGAATATAGTAGAACGTATATATTATACGCGTCGTCGTTAGAATATATATAATTATTTATAATTATAAATAGAATTGAAAATGGCGCGGTAGTTCGATAATTCGATTTCAAACTTCAATTGAATGTACCGGGTGCAAAACAATCCGGATTTTAGTGAAACCAAAAACATTAGGATCTAATTGTTGATACCTTTCCAACGAATCCGAATAATCAAATTTTCATAGCGGGAATCAACAGATATGTCCAGTTGAAAATTCTGAATAGTCGCTATGGAATTCAGGCCCTTAAAAATGGAAATTTTGCAAACGACATCGGAATTCGACGAAACCACTTTTGTTGGGTCCGTGATGTAAAGTTATTACTAGGTTTCAAATTTTATAATTTTTCGAATCAATATGTGAGCGTGGCAAAGGAAAACGCGTTTGACCAGTTTCAGTTGATTTTAATCGACTGGAAATGGCCATTTTTCTAACGGTCTCAGAATTCGACGAAACTAGTTTTGTTAGGACCGTATCGTCAATACGAAGCTAGAAAATATTTTTCTGGAATTTTTCTAGTCAGTATGTGACCCCGGTAATTCGAAATGTACGTCTAAAATTTAATATAATGATTTAAGTGTAAATTTAACGGAAACTGATTCAAACGATCGAATCAACCTACGATACATATCCCATTGCGTTCGGAATGGGGGTAAAACGCTATGGACGACAGGCGGTGGGCCTCGTTTCGAGGTCGTATGTGAAAGTCAGCTTTTTGCAATTAAAATAATTAAATAAATAAAAATCCCCTTCCCCTATACCAGGTCAACCCTCCCCCTTTTTCCACGTTCTCTCTCCCCGTTTAGCAAATTAAAAAAAAAAAAAACCCCGACAGAGCCTTTCATCGTGGGCCACCGTCGCTCTGCCCTAGCCGCCGCCATCGAGTTCACTTCCCCCTCCGGCCGTCGAGAGCCACCCTCCCCCTCTCGCTCCTCCGCTTCTCTCTCTCCATCGATTTTCAGACCCCCCCAATCCCTAACGCACTGGAACCGAGCCGCCTCCACCCACAGTGCCACCACCGGCCAACCGTCACTTCCCCCACCGCCTGCAGACCCCCATCGCCGGCGTTCACCACCCCGGTCCGACCAGTGGGCCCCCATTCTTCAAAGAAAAAAAACCGATTTTTTTTTTGTGTTTCTGGCTTTGCAATTAACACCCCCTCCTCCTCCGCAACCTCTCACCTCCCTCCCCGTTTACTGTAAGTTGTATATTTATTTTGCTTTGTTTTTTTATTTTATTTTATTAGTATATATTTAAAACAATATTTTAAATTCGATTTCAGTCTTTTTATTTTTCATAGATAAATTAGAAAAGACGTGATTTTTTTTAAATAGAAAAGATAGATTTTTAAGGGAAGAAAGACGATATTTTGAGAGGAGTAGTGAAATAAAAATATGATTTTTATATTTTTAAAGAATTAAAAATATGATTTTTATATTTTTAAAGTATTAAAAATATAATCTTTATGAGATAGGGAATATAAAAATATCATCTTTGTGTATGTAGCGAAATAAAAATCTGATTTTTATTTTATATACGTCGAAATAAACTTTATTTTTATAAAGGCGAAATCTTTATATAGAGAATAGCATAATAAAAATATAATCTTTATTATATGAACATCGTTGTAAAAATAGAATTTTTATCTATATAGTAGCGGTGTGAAAATAAAAATTTTATCCATAAAGAGTGATAGAAAAAAAATTCGATTTTTATATATTGAATAGCACAGTAAAAATTCGATTTTTAAATATATGAAGTGATTATAAAAATATGATTTTTAAATTGAAAGTGAATAAATAAAAATGTGATTTTTATTTTAAAGACATCGAAATATAAAAATGTGTGATTTTTATATATATAGTGACTACGGGCAACGAAGATGACGAAGATGGGATAACGAAGAAGATTTCTATTAATGAAGAGTCGTGGTATTGGATAGCTTTCGGTGAGAACTTCTCACTCTAAATTCTCTTTTTCTAGTTATATATATATATACTAGGATGTAGACGGTGCTTAGTAGCACCCGACACCCGTCATCCACAGACCATGGATGGCTTGTTTGTAAAATTGTTTGGTTGTGTAGTTGGATAGATTAATTGGTTTGAATTGAATTGTTTGGTGAATTGAAATGGATTTGATTGATGAGTGAATGGCGTGGGCCTTCACTAGACCGGGGATAAGGCTAGGCCTCGTCCCGTTTCTAGTATCGTGTCGTTATGCCGCCGAAATTTTCTAAAATACGTTAGAAAAATAAAAATATCATTTTATTGAATAAATGAACTGAATAGAAATTCATGTGTTAAAATAAAATGTTTTATCGTTAAAAATATAATTTTTAACGTGAAAATGGATAAATGAATATTTATAAACAAATCGGCCGATTTGTTTATATACACTGATTTGACTGATATCGATTGGGTCGATAAATTTTACACGTCGCCCAACTGCACAAATAAAATCTGTGTTTGATTGTTTGAAACCCCACACGGGTGTTGGGATGAAATTTGAAGTTCACTCATCCTGATTGATTAAATATGTCGATCGATTGATTGACAGGCTGTTATAAGCGTTAGATATCTATATTTGATGCTTATACAGTGTGGTGCACTTTGGATGATGGTTGATTGTTTATTATTGCTATTATATACATGTGTTGTATGGAATCCGTATAATTAACATTACATGGTGATTGATTGGGCCTCATTCCAATCGGGAAAATAATGAATATTATAAAAGAAAATTCATGTGTTGAATATAAAAATAGTCATGTGTTGACGATGTTCATGTGTTGAGTGAAATATTTTATATAATAAAATTTACATCTTTATCATATTTAAAATTAGAACTACTTCCCAGTAGAAGCCTAATTGAAAATCAAACGATAGATACCATAGTTTTATAAAATATTTTACATAACAAAAATAGTGATGTGTTGACAGTACTCATGTGTTGAGATTAGTCGTGGGTTGAAAAAAATATAGATTCATGTGTTGAATGGGATAAATATTCATTTGTTGAATAAAATAAAGAAGTTGTGAAAAATATAAAGCCGTGTTGATTAGTTTTGCGCCATTTTGACGTGAACGATATTTATATCGATTTTATTCGTTGTATAACGAATATTGAAAAGTGATTTCGAAATTAAATATTTTGAAATTGAAATTTAAAATGAACTGAATTGAAAACGATTTCGAAATGAACTGAATTGAAAACGATTTCGAAATGAATTGAATTGAAAACGATTTCGAAATGAATTGAATTGAAAACGATTTCGAAATGAACTGAATTGAAAACGATTTCGAAATGAATTGAAAACGAATTCAAATTGAATTAAAAGCGAATTGGAATGAATTCAAATTGAATTGAAATTCGAATTGAATAGAAATGAATTTTAAAACGGATTTATAAAGAAGAATTCAGTTTTGATTTGAATTGAATATAGAAGTTGAATTGTTTTAGAAACGAATTTAAAACGATTTATAAAATTCGTTTTAAATAGAAATCGACGAAATATATATTATATATATTATATATATAATATAATGGCCTGAATAGAACACGTCGCGCCGCGGCAGTTCTTGAATTTCGACCATTTATTTCAAACGGACATTGCGGGAGATCCGACCGTCGGATTCTCCTAAAACCGGAACCGTTGGGTTCGTATCGAAAAGAGCTTTCCAATGAATATTAGAAATTTGAAATCTAACGGTTGGATTTGAAATTATGTCCAAATCAAATTCGAAAAAGGTCGTTGTAAGTGCAGTTCGATGGCCGTTGATGGAAATCGACTGTACGGGCCTTGATAAAATTATTAAAAATATCTATAATTTGTGTAAAATTATAATATGTGAATTGGAAAGAATTGGGCTGGAAAATTCCACATTTGAATAGGTAAAAATGAATTTTTATCGAAATGAACTAGTTTTGAACTAGAATTAAAATCAATTTATTTTTAAATAAATAAATTGAATTTGAAAGTGATTTTAAAAGTAATCAATATTCCCAATTCGTGGATTGGACTGGAGTTGAATCGAAATTATCTTCGGAATATTTCGATGTTGGATTTCGTGACCATACAGATATTGTTATGGGAATTTGAAAGATATATTTTATATCGTTATTTCCCATACGATATATGTTGGTTTCAGAATTTGATATTGAATATAAGCCGGTATATTTTCTATTCAGAGCCTTGTATTTAATATCAAATGTGATTTGGGTTTATCGTGAATCGTGTTTTAGATAACATTGGTTCTTTAACCCAGTTAAAGGCAAGATATCGATTTCTGAAAAGATTAAAACTAAGTGGAGTTTTAATGAATCTTTAATTAGATTAAAATGTGAATTGATAATTTAAATTATCAAATCTGAAAAGTGATCGAGAGTGGAGTATCACCAGTTTTGCTCCAAAGCGATAGTTAAATCTTTAATTAGATTTGAACGTGAAATGGTAATTAATTTTACCGATAACACCATGGTGTTAGATATGGAGTATCACCAGTTTTGCTCCATGGGATATATAGGTTGGGATTGGGAAATAAAACAAATAATTACTTCGGTGTGGTTCGCTAATCCCGACTAGTTTTGAAATGATATCCAAAGGATGATTATAGGATAAATTTAGAAGAATTTATCTTTGATAAAATTAATGGGAACATTTCCCTAAGAATGTGATTTTGTGAATAAAAGAATATTCTGAATTGGAATGAGGCGTTCGTTGTGTTTGTGTAACATTTGTTTATCATATACGTGGGTTATTCAGAAAGGCCGGGTTTATACCCATTCTGAATAATCGATTCGACGAGATGTCGAAGATGAAGACGGTGGTCGAAGATCGGAAGTCTTCACATCGTTTGGGTGATTACTGATGATCTTGATTGGGCTGTACACCCAGGATGAGGGAAACAGTTGGTGATCGTCCAGACGTACTTGGAGATGGATGGATATGCGAGGAAAGTGCCTCCGGTTTCGTTCAGACCCAGAACGAACTTGTAAATGGATTGTGTGTCTGACATTGGATTTTATTCTGTGTTGATTGATCTCTATTAAATATACATCTGTTTGGCGGCGGAGAATTTATTCTCTTGCTTAACGCCCTTCTCTGAGACGTACGAGCTCAGAGGTTGTATATCGATGGACATCAGTCGCATGGGGTGAATTGCCAATGTGGCATGCGTAAGTGGCAATTGATCAGGGCTTCTGTTGAAAAGCAAATTCTTGTGGTTGATGATCAAAGCACGGCCTGTGTGGCGTAGCTTTGTGTATAACGTGAATTCGTGAGCCTCACACCTCGGTATGAGTCAAAAACGGGAGACGGACCGCTGGGAGAGCACGACTTTTCTTTCTAGCTAGGGTGGTGTCAGTGACCTACCAGCCCTGACATTTATATACTTTTCACCTGTGTGGTTGTTGGATACGAGGCGCCTCGGATATAGGTCTGTAAGGACCGGGAAACGTGTGTTCAGGAATTGCCAATCCTCAAAAGTAAGAGAGGACCGGCCCAGCCGATTCCAAGGATCATAGTGGGGTCCTGAGGCATTTGCTAGAGTGTCTCGAACGCGGAGAGGAGCTTGCCCCTTGCCTCGACTCATGACGGAAATCCAATTTCCAATAAGTGTATTGCGGTTTTAATTGTAGAACTAGTATGGCGACATGATATATGGTACCCATGCCGTCTATGATTGATATTTATGATTGAAATTGTTTTGACACTATACACCTATAATAGTATCAAATAATGTGTTTTAAACGTATCAAGCATGCTTTGGCTGTTATAAGGGAAAACCCTATCCTCCGGCTTGCGTTGCATTGTGTGATGGGACCTGGGTCTTATAACAGCTTCATTTTTCTTTATTTAGCATTGCGCTATTTGTTCTATGCACTGGTATTCTTGGGAGGAAACCTGTTCCGTGTTATACGGCGTGGTCCCTTGATTTACCAAACTTTAAAACCAATATTAATAACTGTTTTAGTTCTCACACCAGTCCCATGACTGACCTGGAGTTTATTGTTTTAACCTAAACTCTGGGTGCCCCTATTTTCCGCACAGGCAGCTAGTAGTTTTGGTTTTGCAGATTTATATTCACAGGGTCCTGACTTACAGCTGGAACGATGCTCGGAAAGCTCTGTATCCGTGTATTACTTTCAGTTGTGCTTTTGTATTATTTTCCGCTGCTATGTAATTTATTGTAATCTCTGATATTTATCGAATGTAATTTATTCATTTATACTCTGTATATTCTTGTATCTGATGGAATTGTTGTAATAGCAATGAAATGTTCTTCCGTCTGCGTCCTTTTGTGTGTTGTCCTAAATTCTATCCGTGCTTTCCTTCACAGGGAAGTTCGGGTCGTCTCAGTCGATTTCCATCAACGGCCATCGAACTGCACTTACAGCGACCTTTTTCGAATTTGATTTGGACGTAACTCCAAATCCAACCGTTAGATTTTGAATTTCTAATATTCGTTAGAAAGCTCTTTTCGATACGAACCCAACGGTTCCGGTTTAAGGAGAATCCGACGGTCGGATCTCCCGTAATGTCCGTTTGAAATAAATGGTCGAAATTTACGAACTGCCGCGGCGCGGCGCGTTCTATTCAGGCCATTATATTATATATATAATATATATAATATATATTTCGTCGATTTCTATTTAAAACGAATTATATAAATAGTTTTAAAATTCGTTTCAAAAGCAATTTCAACTTCCATTTCAATTCAAATCAAAATTGAATTCTTCTTTATAAATTCGTTTTAAAATTCATTTCTATTCAATTCAAATTTCAATTCAATTTGAATTTATTTCAATTCGCTTTCAATTCAATTTGAATTCGTTTTCAATTCAATTCATTTCGAAATCGTTTTCAATTCAATTCATTTCGAAATCGTTTTCAATTCAATTCATTTCGAAATCGTTTTCAATTCAATTCATTTCGAAATCGTTTTCAATTCAATTCATTTCGAAATCGTTTTCAATTCGATTCATTTCGAAATCGTTTTCAATTCGATTCATTTCGAAATCGTTTTCAATTCAATTCATTTCGAAATCGGTTTCAATTCAATTCATTTCGAAATCGTTTTCAATTCAATTCATTTCTTCGAAATCGTTTTCAATTCGATTCATTTCGAAATCGTTTTCAATTCAATTCATTTCGAAATCGTTTCAATTCAATTCATTTCGAAATCGTTTTCAATTCGATTCATGTCGAAATCGTTTTCAATTCAATTCATTTCGAAATCGTTTCAATTCAATTCATTTCGAAATCGTTTCAAATTCAATTTGTTTCGAAATGAATAAAATCGATATAAATATCGTTCACGTCAAAATGGCGTCAATCTAATCAACACGGCTTCATATATTTCTAATTTCAAATATTCTATTTCAAATATTTCTATTATTAAAACATTTCGTTCAACACATGACCAATCTCAATGAATGAGTACTGTCAACACATGAACCTTTATTTTATATTGATAAAGATGTAAATTTTATTACTAAAATATTTCGTTCAACACATGACCAATCTCAATGAATGAGTACTGTCAACACATGAACCTTTATTTTATATTGATAAAGATGTAAATTTTATTACTAAAATATTTCGTTCAACACATGACCAATCTCAAGGGATGAGTACTGTCAACACATGAACCTTTATTTTATATTGTTCTTTATTTTCTAAATTGGAATGAGGCCCAATCAATTACCATATAAAGTTAATTATATGGATTTTCATACAACACATGTATATAATAGCATTGAACAATAATCAACCATCAACCAAAGTGCACTACACTGTATAAGCATCAAATATAGATATCTAACGCTTATAACAGCCTGTCAATCAATCGATCGACATATTTAATCAATCAGGATGAGTGAACTTCAAATTTCATCCCAACACCCGTGTGGGGTTTCAAACAATCAAACACAGATTTTATTTGTGCAGTTGGGCGAGGTGTAAAATTTATCGTCCCAATCAATGTCATTCAAATAGGTGTACATAAACAAACCGTCCGGTTTGTAAATGAATATTTTATTCACTTCACGTTAAAAATTATATTTTTAACGATAAAACATTTTGTTTTGACATATGAATTTCTATTCAGTTCATTCTTTAAATAAAATGGTATTTTAATTTTTCTAACATATTTTAGAAAATTTCGGCGGCATAACGGCACGATACTAGAAACGGGACGAGGCCTAGCCTTATCCCCGGTCTAGTGAAGGCCCACGCCATTCACACATCAATCAAATTCATTCAATTCACCAAACAATTCAATTCAAACCAAATCATCTAACTAATTTTTTTTGCAATCAAACAAACAAGTCCATGGTCTGTGGACGATTGTGTCGGGTGCTACTAAGCACCGTCTGCATCCTAGTATATATATATAACTAGAAAAGAAATTGAAGAGTGAGAAATTCTCACCTATTGCTATCCTAGCTCCACGGCACTTCTTTTAGAGAAGTCTTCGTCGTCATCGCATCCTTTTTCATCTTCGTTGCCCGCTTTCACTACCTATGTAAAAATCGAATTTTTACTTCGCTATTCAATATATAAAAATCATATTTTTATTTCGAAGTTCAATATATAAAAATCATATTTTTATCTCGAAGTTCAATATATAAAAATCATATTTTTACTTCGATGTTCAATATATAAAAATCATATTTTTACTTCGATGTTCAATATATAAAAATCATATTTTTACTTCGATGTTCAATATATAAAAATCATATTTTTACTTCGATGTTCAATATATAAAAATCATATTTTTACTTCGATGTTCAATATATAAAAATCATATTTTTACTTCGATGTTCAATATATAAAAATCATATTTTTCATATTTAAAAATCCTTACTTTTCATATTTAAAAATCCTTACTTATCATATTTAAAAATCCATATAGTAAATAAAATCAGTTTTAATCGAAGAAAATAAACAGGAAAAACTCACATTGCACGTTTGAAAAAAAGAAGGGCTTGGTGCTGAGTTCGTCGGAGTGGGGGAAGGGGTGTACCGGAGCTGCTGGCGGCGGGTCCAGGCTTCAGGCAGAGGCAGCCAGATTCGGGTGGCGGGGGGGTTGACTTCGGCCTTGGGGTCTGAAAAGGGTTGTCGCGGGTTTCGATATGGGGGTTCGCAGTTGGAGGCGCCGGAGGGAGGAACTCGGCGGTGGAAAGGGGCGCTGACAGGAGGAGGGAGGCGCGCGTATTGGAGGCCCTCCGGCGGCGCCAACATCGAGGATCGACCTCGTCGTCTTTTTTTTTTTTTTTCTGTCGATTTAGGTTGAAGAATACATGGGGGCCAGAACGAGATTAAGGGGAAGAGGGTTTTTTTTTATTATTATTTTTTTATTTTATTTTAATTATTTAATTCGAAAAAAGGTTGACCTTTAAATACGAACTCGAAACGAGTCCCACCGCCTGTCGTCCATAGCGTTTCACCCCCATTCCGAACACAATGGGACATGTATCGTAAGCTGATTCGGCTGTCACAATCAATTTTCGTTAAATTTACATTTAAATCATTATATTGAATTTTAAACGTACATTTCAAATTACCGGGGTCACATAACAACTCTATAAATTCCATAAAAATATTTTCTAGCTTCGTATTGACGATACGGTCCTAACAAAACTAGTTTCGTCGAATTCTGAGACCGTTGGAAAAATGGCCAATTTCCAGTCGATTAAAATCAACTGAAACTGGTCAAACGCGTTTTCCTTTGCCACGCTCACATATTGATTCGAAAAATTATGAAATTTGAAACCTAGCAATAACTTCACCTCCCGGACCCAACAAAACTGGTTTCGTCGAAATCCGAGGTCGTTTGCAAAATGTCCATTTTTGAGGGCCTGAATTCCATAGCGACTATTCAGAATTTTCAACTGGACATATCTTTTGATTCCCGCTACGAAATTTTAATTTTTTGGATTCGTTGGAAAGATATCATCTATTAGATCCTATTATTTTTGGTTTCACTAAAATCCGGATTGTTTTGCATCCGGTACATTCAATTGAAGTTTGAAATCGAATTATCGAACTACCGCGCCATTTTCAATTCTATTTATAATTATATATAATTATTTATATTCTAACGACGACGCGTATAAATATATACGTTCGAATTATATTCAAAATAAATTTTCGTCGATATTATTTAAAATAATCTATTTTAAATATTCAAAATTCGCTAAAATAGCCAAAATAAAATTTTTAAACTGGCCCAGATTTTCCGGGTTATTACAATCTCCCCCACTTAAAACTTTTCGTCCCCGAAAAGGAACAAAGTCGAAGGTGGTTTGATTAATCAACTCTACGCTCGATCTGGCTTCCATTCTCCAACTTTTCAGTTTCTGAGAATTTTCAAAAATTTCAAAAATTTGGCTAACACCCTAAATTTTCGAAAAATTTCGCCATAACCTCCCCTGCAATGGGAGCATCGGGGAATTTCAAATAGCTTCCCCGGTCCTTCAGATCTCAAAAAGAAAAAGAAAAAGCCAAGCGGCTAGCCAATAGGCTCATAAAATCATCATCACCCAAACAAACAGGAAATTATGTAGTAAACATGTACCTATTTGTCGGGCAAACAAATTTTATTCTCTGCTCTAGCCTCCTTGCTATGACCTGTTCAATATAAGTATATGTATATGCAAGCAAATGCGACCAATTTTCAATATAGTTCAATATTTGTTTCAATTAGGCTAAATGGTTAAAATTTAGCAAACAAATAAACAAACAACACAAACATCAATCAATTAGTGAATTAACGTTTCAAATTCATAATTTTGATATATATGCTGAAAATCTTGTTTTTGATGCCAATTCACAATAAAGTGTTCTAGCTATAAAAGATTTGGTTCTCACACCAGTCTAATGGAAATATATAGAAATCACACCTTCGAAACACGAATATAAATGTTGATGATGTGATCGCTATCATCAATATCATCTTCGGGCGACTAGAGTGTGTTGCTATATCTATCCAATATATTAAAATTTCAAATACACGTGGATCAGACGTATACGCAAAATCTTTATATACTGGACTGTCCAACTCAATATAAATAGATAATCAAATACGAATAATTGATTTAAATTTTCCAAACAAGATTTGTTTCATTTTAAAAATATACTCTTCACACTCGTTCTACGATACTACTGATCCCATCTCTAACGAGTCATCCTCATTGGATATTGCTAATCCAATATCTGATGAATTCTTTCGTATGGTTCTAATGTGCCTTGTTCTCTAGCTTTGTAAACCAAAGCTCTGATACCAACTGTGACGAGAAGGAATTTCGCTCGGTCCGACCCAGTCGCTAAACCGACCCAGACCGTTCGAAACGCCCTATCGTTTGAGAACACGACAAAACAGAACGCAAACAGAAGAACATTTCATTGTATATTACAACAATGCATCAGATTACAAGAATATACAGAGTACAAATGAATATTACATGGAAATATCAGAGATTTAAATTACATTTAAATACATAGCAGCGGAAAATAATACAATACACAACTAGAAGAGATATACGGATACAAAGCTTTCCGGATATCGTTCCAGCTGTAAACCAGGATCCTGTGAATATAAATCTGCAAAACCAAAACTACTAGCTGCCCGTGTCAAAATAGGGGCACCCAGAGTTTAGGTTAAAACAATAAACTCCAGGTCAGTCATGTGACTGGTGTGAGAACTAAAACAGTTATTAATCTTTATTTTAAATCATTAGGTAAATCAAGGGACCACGCCGTATAAAACGGAACGGGTTTCCTCCCAAGAATACCAGTGCATAAAACAAACAGCGCAATGCTAAATAAAGAAAAATGAAGCTGTTATAAGACCCAGGTCCCATCACACAATGCAACGCAGCCGAGGATAGAGTTTTCCCTTATAACAGCCAAAGAATGCTTGATACGTTTAAAACAAATCGTTTGATACTATTATAAGTGCATAGTGTATAAAACAACTTCAAATCATAAGTATTAATCATAGGCGGCATGGGTACCATATATCATGTCGCCATACTAGTTCTACAATTAAAACCGCAAATGTCGTATTTGGAAATTGGATTTCCGTCTATGAACCGAGGCAAAAGATAGTCCTCTACCGATTCGTGACTCTCTAGCCCGAGCCACAGGCAAGCGCGCAGGCAAGCCTTTAGATCGTCAGGGCCCGTCCACCGATGTGGATTATTATGCCTGAACACTACGCTTCCCCACCCTATGGGGTGTAAGTGAGCCAACTAAATGACTCCATCGGTTCGAGAACGACCGATCAATCCGAGGCGCCTCGCAACAGCAACAACCACATAAGTCAAACTCGTTAGGGCGTGTAAAACCATTGACGCCACTTCTAACTAGAAAGAAACGCATGCCCTCCCTGAGGTCCGTCTCCCGTTTTTGGTTCATACCGGGTGTGAAACTCGCGAAGTAAACGTTACACAAAGCTACGCCACAAAGGCCGTGCTTTGATCATCACCACAAGACTTTGCTTTTCAACAGAAGCCTCGATCAATTGCCACTTAGGCATGCCACACAGGCAATTCACTCCATGCGTTTGATATCCATCAATATATAACCCCTGAGCTCGTACGTCTCAGAGAAGGGCGTTAAGCAAGAGAATAAATTCTCCGTCGCCAAACAGATATATATTTAATAGAGATCAATCACACGGACTAAAATCCAATGTCAGACACACAGTCCATTTACAAGTCCGTTCTGGGTCTGAACGAAACCGGAGGCACCTAGTACCCCGCATATCCATCGATCTCCAAGTACGTCTGGACAATCACCAACTGTTTCCATCTTCTTGGGTGTACAGCCCAATCAAGATCATCAGTAATCACCCAAACGACGTGAAGACTTCCGGTCTTCGACCACCGTCTTCATCTTCGACTTATCGTCGTATCAGTTATTCAGAATGGGATAGACCCGGTCTTTCCGAATAACTCGCGTATAATTTAAATAAGTGTTACACAAACACAACATACGCCTCATTCCAATTCATTAGTCACTAACCGTAAATTAATCAAGAGAATAATTCCCCAAATATTAACCCCGAAGGCCGAAACCAACATCAGATCAATATTCAGAAAACCATTCTGCTTGGCTAACCGACAGTTAGTTTCTAAATTTCACATTCATAGGGAAAGGTTCCCATTAATTTTATCCAAGATAAATTTCTTGAATTTATTCTTTAATCTATTTTTGAATATTAATTCAAACTAGTCGGGATTAGCGAACCTTACCGAAGTAATCATTTGTTTTAATTTCCCAATCCCAACCTATTCATCCCATGAAGTAAAACTGGTTATACTTCATATCTAACACCACGGTGTTATCGGTAAATTCAATTACCATTTCACGTTTAAATCTAATTAAAGATTTAACTAACGCCTGGAGCAAAACTGGTGATACTCCATTCTCGATTGTTTCAATCTAATTAAAGATTCATTAAAACTCCACTTAGTTTTAATCTTCGACTGGGTTAAAGAATCAGTGTCATTTAAAACACGGTTCACGATAAACCCAAAATCACATTCATTAATTATCGGGTTAAAGAACGAGTGTTATTTAAAACACTGTTCACGATAAACCCAAAAATCAATACCAATTCAATTCCAATTAAATATTATTTAATTGGTACACTTCATTAAATCTCAATAAAAAGATTTAATCTTTTCTCAACTGGGTTCAAGGACAGTGTTAGTGAAGACACCATTCACGACAGACCCAAATCACATTTGATATCCAATACAAGGCTCTGAATAGAAAATATACCGGCCTATATTCAATATCAAATTCTACGATTAACAAATGTCGTATTGGAAATAACGATATAAATATATATCTTTCAAATTTCCATAACAACATCGGTATAATCACGAATTCCAACATCGAAATATTCCGAAGACAATTTCGATTCAAATCCATTCCAATGCAATCATTGGAAATTTTGGTTATTTTTAAAACCCCTTTCAAATTCAATTTATTTATTTAAAAATAAATAGAATTATAATCCTAGTTCAAAACTAGTTCATTTCGATAAAAATCTATTTTTATCCTTTCAAATATGGAGTTTTTCATCCCAATTCTTTCTAAATCACTTCTTATGATTTTACACAAATTATTAATATTTTTAATAATTTTATCAAGGCCCGTACAGTCGATTTCCATCAATGGCCATCGAACTGCACTTACATCGACCTTTTTCGAATTTGATTTGGACGTAACTCCAAATCCAACCGTTAGATTTTGAATTTCTAATATTCGTTAGAAAGCTCTTTTCGATACGAACCTAACGGTTCCGGTTTTAGGAGAATCCGACGATCGGATCTCCCGTAATGTCCGTTTGAAATAAATGGTCGAAATTTACGAACTGCCGCGGCGCGGCGCGTTCTATTCAGGCCATTATATTATATATATAATATATATAATATATATTTCGTCGATTTCTATTTAAAACGAATTATATAAATAGTTTTAAAATTCGTTTCAAAAGCAATTTCAATTTCCATTTCAATTCAAATCAAAATTGAATTCTTCTTTATAAATTCGTTTTAAAATTCATTTCTATTCAATTCAAATTTCAATTCAATTTGAATTTATTTCAATTCGCTTTCAATTCAATTTGAATTCGTTTTCAATTCAATTCATTTCGAAATCGTTTTCAATTCAATTCATTTCGAAATCGTTTTCAATTCAATTCATTTCGAAATCGTTTTCAATTCAATTAATTTCGAAATCGTTTTCAATTCAATTCATTTCGAAATCGTTTTCAATTCAATTCATTTCGAAATCGTTTTCAATTCGATTCATTTCGAAATCGTTTTCAATTCGATTCATTTCGAAATCGTTTTCAATTCAATTCATTTCGAAATCGTTTTCAATTCAATTCATTTCGAAATCGTTTTCAATTCGATTCATTTCGAAATCGTTTTCAATTCAATTCATTTCGAAATCGTTTCAATTCAATTCATTTCGAAATCGTTTTCAATTCGATTCATTTCGAAATCGTTTTCAATTCAATTCATTTCGAAATCGTTTCAATTCAATTCATTTCGAAATCGTTTCAAATTCAATTTGTTTCGAAATGAATAAAATCGATATAAATATCGTTCACGTCAAAATGGCGTCAATCTAATCAACACGGCTTCATATATTTCTAATTTCAAATATTCTATTTCAAATATTTCTATTATTAAAACATTTCGTTCAACACATGACCAATCTCAATGAATGAGTACTGTCAACACATGAACCTTTATTTTATATTGATAAAGATGTAAATTTTATTACTAAAATATTTCGTTCAACACATGACCAATCTCAATGAATGAGTACTGTCAACACATGAACCTTTATTTTATATTGATAAAGATGTAAATTTTATTACTAAAATATTTCGTTCAACACATGACCAATCTCAAGGGATGAGTACTGTCAACACATGAACCTTTATTTTATATTGTTCTTTATTTTCTGAATTGGAATGAGGCCCAATCAATTACCATATAAAGTTAATTATATGGATTTTCATACAACACATGTATATAATAGCATTGAACAATAATCAACCATCAACCAAAGTGCACTACACTGTATAAGCATGAAATATAGATATCTAACGCTTATAACAGCCTGTCAATCAATCGATCGACATATTTAATCAATCAGGATGAGTGAACTTCAAATTTCATCCCAACACCCGTGTGGGGTTTCAAACAATCAAACACAGATTTTATTTGTGCAGTTGGGCGAGGTGTAAAATTTATCGTCCCAATCAATGTCATTCAAATAGGTGTACATAAACAAACCGTCCGGTTTGTAAATGAATATTTTATTCACTTCACGTTAAAAATTATATTTTTAACGATAAAACATTTTATTTTGACATATGAATTTCTATTCAGTTCATTCTTTAAATAAAATGATATTTTAATTTTTCTAACATATTTTAGAAAATTTCGGCGGCATAACGGCACGATACTAGAAACGGGACGAGGCCTAGCCTTATCCCCGGTCTAGTGAAGGCCCACGCCATTCACACATCAATCAAATTCATTCAATTCACCAAACAATTCAATTCAAACCAAATCATCTAACTAATTTTTTTTGCAATCAAACAAACAAGTCCATGGTCTGTGGACGATTGTGTCGGGTGCTACTAAGCACCGTCTGCATCCTAGTATATATATATAACTAGAAAAGAAATTGAAGAGTGAGAAATTCTCACCTATTGCTATCCTAGCTCCACGGCACTTCTTTTAGAGAAGTCTTCGTCGTCATCGCATCCTTTTTCATCTTCGTTGCCCGCTTTCACTACCTATGTAAAAATCGAATTTTTACTTCGCTATTCAATATATAAAAATCATATTTTTATTTCGAAGTTCAATATATAAAAATCATATTTTTATCTCGAAGTTCAATATATAAAAATCATATTTTTACTTCGATGTTCAATATATAAAAATCATATATAAAAATCATATTTTTACTTCGATGTTCAATATATAAAAATCATATTTTTACTTCGATGTTCAATATATAAAAATCATATTTTTACTTCGATGTTCAATATATAAAAATCATATTTTTACTTCGATGTTCAATATATAAAAATCATATTTTTCATATTTAAAAATCCTTACTTTTCATATTTAAAAATCCTTACTTTTCATATTTAAAAATCCATATAGTAAATAAAATCAGTTTTAATCGAAGAAAATAAACAGGAAAAACTCACATTGCACGTTTGAAAAAAAGAAGGGCTTGGTGCTGAGTTCGTCGGAGTGGGGGAAGGGGTGTACCGGAGCTGCTGGCGGCGGGTCCAGGCTTCAGGCAGAGGCAGCCAGATTCGGGTGGCAGTGGGGTTGACTTCGGCCTTGGGGTCTGAAAAGGGTTGTCGCGGGTTTCGATATGGGGGTTCGCGGTTGGAGGCGCCGGAGGGAGGAACTCGGCGGTGGAAAGGGGCGCTGACAGGAGGAGGGAGGCGCGCGTGTTGGAGGCCCTCCGGCGGTGCCAACATCGAGGATCGACCTCGTCGTCTTTTTTTTTTCTGTCGATTTGGGTTGAAGAATATAGGGGGGGGCAGAACGAGATTAAGGGGAAGAGGGTTTTTTTTTTAATTATTTAATTCGAAAAAAGGTTGACCTTTAAATACGAACTCGAAACGAGGCCCACCGCCTGTCGTTCATAGCGTTTCACCCCCATTCCGAACACAATGGGACATGTATCGTAAGCTGATTCGGCTGTCACAATCAATTTTCGTTAAATTTACATTTAAATCATTATATTGAATTTTAAACGTACATTTCAAATTACCGGGGTCACATAACAACTCTATAAATTCCATAAAAATATTTTCTAGCTTCGTATTGACGATACGGTCCTAACAAAACTAGTTTCGTCGAATTCTGAGACCGTTGGAAAAATGGCCAATTTCCAGTCGATTAAAATCAACTGAAACTGGTCAAACGCGTTTTCCTTTGCCACGCTCACATATTGATTCGAAAAATTATGAAATTTGAAACCTAGCAATAACTTCACCTCCCGGACCCAACAAAACTGGTTTCATCGAAATCCGAGGTCGTTTGCAAAATGTCCATTTTTAAGGGCCTGAATTCCATAGCGACTAATCAGAATTTTCAACTGGACATATCTTTTGATTCCCGCTACGAAATTTTAATTTTTTGGATTCGTTGGAAAGATATCATCTATTAGATCCTATTATTTTTGGTTTCACTAAAATCCGGATTGTTTTGCACCCGGTACATTCAATTGAAGTTTGAAATCGAATTATCGAACTACCGCGCCATTTTCAATTCTATTTATAATTATATATAATTATTTATATTCTAACGACGACGCGTATAAATATATACGTTCGAATTATATTCAAAATAAATTTTCGTCGATATTATTTAAAATAATCTATTTTAAATATTCAAAATTCGCTAAAATAGCCAAAATAAAAATTTTAAACTGGCCCAGATTTTCCGGGTTATTACACAAACCTATACCCTAAACAATGTGGCCATCACGTAAATTCCTCTTATAAATATAGCAGACATAATCTTGTTTTCTTTTGCAAACCATAGACACAAAAATCTTCCTATTCCAGTATTTAATAGGAAAACATTTCTTCGATTCAACTCAAACCCATTTGAGTATATAAAAATCAAAACCAAACTTTCCCTTACCCATGACGTAAGCTCTTTTTATTTTAAAAGCAAAAATCATATCTCTTCAACCCGAACTGACATTTTCTCTAAGTAGCAGGAAGTAGTAGACCGGTCATGGTTCATGATGGAGGACGAGTGTGGCGAGGCAGACAGTATTTGTTGGTAAGTAATGTTCAGGTGGCCGGGGTTTTGTTAGTCAGAGTCTTCTCGTTGATAGGCCATGGAGGCTGAGGTCTTTGGCGTCTGTGTGGGGTTCATCGGGGTCAGGTCGGTCACGGAAGGAGGTTGTCGAGGCGGGGGTGGCAACGTATCAGGGGCAGCGATGGAAGGTGAAGAGTGTGGGTGATGAGGAGTGTGTGCTGTTCGAAGGGGATATGAAACTGATTTTCTGTTTGATGGTGCAGCGCGTATGGGGCGTCGTTGATAAGTGTGGGTGGCGTTGTAGGGTGTTATCGCGGTGGAGATAGTTGAGGCGAGGTGGTGCATGGTTTTGGTGAGAGGGGGTTCGAGAATATAACAATACGCGAGGATTGGGAGAGAAGGATTAAGTGTGCCTAACTGTTAAATTTTATATGCCTAATCATGGCTTACGTGGGTCAGTTATTTTAATGACTTAATCAACATGCCTAACCCCAAATCGCATAATATGGTAGCTTCTTCATATAATTGTGGAGTGTTATGTTCCAAAGCCTGTTTTAGCATGGCCAATAAGTTATAGTAGCGCCTAACTGTGTATTTTTATATGCCTAAATTTTATTGTATTAACATGACCTAATTTGAAGTATAACGTGACTAACAATTAAAATTTTATATGCTAGATTATATATAGTACGTGCCCATTTTATTTTTATGTTTATATCCTTAACGCTTCCTAACAAAACTTTAGCATGCCTAATGTTTTTGAAAGATGCTTAATTATATATATATATATATATATATATATATATATATATATATATATTACATGGCCGATTGTTAGGATAGTATAATCAACGTAACCAATTTAAGGTTTAATTATTTTAAATTTAAACCAATATGTATAAAATGTATAACACATTTATTTCTTATCAGAATCAGATCAAACCAGATTCACTAGAACCTTATTGAGGGGCGTAACATTATGAGGTTGGATTGGATGGAGGTGAAAGCAACCGAGACATTCAGTTAAATTAAACATTAGTTTAATTTAACTGAAACGAACCGTTTTAACGTCAGATGGAAAGTAAGGTGAGTTAAACTCACTCAGTTCTTCCCACTTATACTTCATACGAGTTGAGTTTTATAATTGTGTGCTATGGTTGCTAATGGTTGATTGTTTGTTAATTATATATTCATATGTTGATTAAACTAATGAAATTAAACGTTGTTTTATTTTAGTGAAAACTAAATCGTTATTTTAATGATTAGGGCCAACTGAAGTAACTTACCTTATTGGTCACGTTTATAAAACAAACGTGTTAAAATTTATAAATTGTTTGAATTGTTATTGTTGTGTTAGATTATTATCGACTGTTATATAAGTTATTAGTTTATACTGGATAATTCTTATTGAATAGTTTTATTGAGGTAACGTATTTGCATGCAGGGAATAATAGGTTGAAGAAATCCAACTGGATTCCTCACAGTAGTTGTTAAATTTTATTATATTATAATATATGTTAAAGATACTGAATTTGTGATGCACAGATTGATAGGTTGGGGGAATCCAACAGGATTCCTAACTAATATTGATAATGTTTATCAATATGATTTGTTGTGTTCATTTGGATGTGAAATTGGTTTATATTTCACGGTTTGGTACTTTAGCAGATATTTACCTCTTTAGTACCATTGATGAAAGGAAAGATTTTGAAATCAATATTAAATCGATTGTGAACGTTTTCAAAGTTATTTTTATATATATGAATTTGAAATACAATGTTTATTTTAAAAATAAACGTCGAAGATTTTTTTTATAACTATCCAATAATAAATTAATAAAAAATTCAAGATATTAATGAAATAAATGGTTAAATAGTATAAACTGAATGAAAATGTTAAAGTGATTGCGAAGAAGTGTCTAAGTGGCGTAAATGGACAATTTTGAGATTTTAAATTGTTGAGATGGACTAACAGAGTTAGAAGTGTACGGGAATTGAGTTAAAAAGAACTGAGAAGTGATTTTTTGTAACTAATGAACATTTTTATAAATATTATTTATAAATATATGAAATGTGATAAAATGGGTTTTCGAGAATGAGATTAGCGAACAAAGGAAATTGAAAATGAAATATGAATATTAACATATAATTGGAATTGAGATAAATGTCAAATAAATAGGATTTTATTGAAATTGATTATTATTTATCTAATAATAATCAAAGTAAATGAGATTATTTAAATTAATTATAGTATCAATTAATTTAAATGGAAAGACAAATTTGGAATAATTAATGAGTTAATCGTATTTAGAGTTGACCAAGCCAACTATTTTAATTGAAATTGATTTTTAAATTAATTTATTAATTTAATTGAAATAGCTAATGGTGAAGTTAATCATTTCTATTTGCAATAAATGTTGATATTTGGTTATTATTTATTTAATAATAATCAAGGTGGTAATGATGTGTGACGGCCCGCCCTGCACCAGCCTGCATTTCCTCCGAAAGTGTGTTGTACACATGCCCGACTAGCACGGGACGGTCGTCAGAAGAAAGGAAAGAAGGAAACGAACTAATCAAGAACCTGTAGAATGTCTCACAGCGCATGGAGTAAAATATAATAATAATAACATACTTGACATAAAACAGGTGAGACAGTGCATAAGCTGATAACTAAAACCAACATCAACATCAGAGCAGCGGAAATCCAAATACAGCTTATTACAACTTTCCAAATTTACTGTCACTAAACAAAAGAAAGCTAAAGTAGAAGATGCACCACCAATGCCCAAGCAGTGATCTTCAACAACACAGGGAGAACACTATATATATATTACGTGGAAGCCTCCTGCTCGTCTCCGGATCATCTACCCGTGCATTACCAACTAACATGTCTCTAGTCTGCTCGTGTGAGCACCCAGAGTAATAAGTGGAGACATAAAACTCTGGGTCAGACATAAAGCCTGGTATGAGCGATAAGCATCTAAACAGAATAATAACAGGTATACTAAACCATACCTGAACCTGGACCTGCAACCAAAGAGTTAGTACCACATACCGTACAATACTCTAAGGTGCCATACTAGATAGTGTAAGAATATGGGTGTGGGGTGTGCATGTCATAATGATAGCAAACAAATCAACCATAGCAACCATCCTCACATCTCTCACTCAGTGCGTAAAGCATACGATGTCCACCACTGTCAATCACTAGACCCATTGAAGTAGTGACGGAGTTCAACCTGTACAACTACTGCTACTACCAAGCTTACCACATGGAGTCATGACCAAACCTTTACAAATGACCCCACTTCATTGGTTTATAGCCCTTTAGTCGTACCTAGGCCACTGTGGCCCTGAATCCGCTCACGTACCTTCCATACATAGTGATCAAAAGTCATAGACATCGATGGCCCCTTGGCACACGTCCCGCAGCAAAGCCCAACCATGAAGTGAACTCATCGGTTCCCAACTAGATCCTGAGCTCTAACTTCCCATATTGGACTACCTTTGCATCTCGGTTTATTGGTCAATACTGGGTCGGGTCGGGTTCTCCTTCTAGCCATCGGTTCGGGTCGGGTCCACAGCGTCGCATCGGTTCGGGTCGGGCATTCCACTTCGGGTCGGGTCGGGTGTCCTCCTCCGGGTCGGGTCGGGTGCCATCTCCCTTCCAGTTCGCGCTTCCGCTCCCATCCGCTCCCTCTTTCTTCACGTGCTCTGATCCGATCCCTCCTTCTTCATCTGATCCAATCCTACTCCTTTAGCCGATCCGATCCCTTCGCCTTACTCCAGTCCTAGCCTTTCATCCTTAAGTCGATCCGATCCGAGCCCTTCGTCTTTAAGTTAGTCCGATCCCCAGCTTCACGAACATGACCTTCCTGTTTGCTAAGCCTCTTATGTGCCAGGCTCCAGTTCGGGTCGGGTTCCTTGCTCAGGTCTCATATCCGATCCGAGCCCATATCCGATCCGATCCGAAACCCTGCACAACTTTCTGCAACTTTTCCAGCAAGTAATTTACGCCATTCGACGACGTTTTTGACAAATCTAACACTTCTAATCAATCATAAAACACACCATAGAGTCATAGCAATATGTAATAGCAACCAAAAACAGCAAAACAACAATTCAGATGAATCAAAATGGATCAAAGTGACTAAAACCTCACATTTTCCCATAATCCCTTTTAATCATGTTTAAGCACATAGTTAGTAAAACTTAATCAAATCGTCCAAATTTTCTAACAGAGGCATAAAATATGATTTTCAAATTTCTAAACATTTTTCCGGAATTTATTAGTGTGTAAATTCGCTAATCTTCACTAATCACCCTTAATTACCGTAATTAGTGCAAAAACTATGCAAATCACTCACCTTTGCCACAAAATAAAGCACCAAATCTAAAATACTCTCTGTTTGGGTCGAATTCCAATGTATAGCAGCAGCTCCAACCTTGCCCTATTGCTATTTGGCCTTGTTTTGATGTAGTTTAGGCTTAATCTTCACTAAAAATGTGTTATGGAGTGGTTTTAGAGGATGGAAGCCATTACTAGGGTCTCAAGAAGGTTTGTGGCGGCTCAAAACTGAAATGAAAGTGATTTCCTAACCCTAATCAGCCCTCCTATGCCTCTAAACCCGAAATTCCCCTCTGGGCCTAGCTGCTAATCACCCGGTTAAGCTCAATTAAGCTGTTTTTCACCATCTGAAACTTGTTTCAGCCATATCTCCCAAACGGTGAGTCCGTTTGGCTATTGTGACCACTCTACGGAAAGAGAAACCATCATCCGGAGCCAATGGAAGTGGTTTTAAGTCAAGATTCCTTTCCAGTCAAAAGTTATTGCCAAAACAGTACCAACTAGGGGTAAAATGGTCATTTAAAAATCGGGAAAAATCATGAACATGGGAAATGACCCCAATAGTCGTCTCCCAAAGTTATGTAACACCCCACCTCCGCTAGGGTCGCTCTTTCGGGGGCACTAGCTTCTGGGGGGCGTTAGAACTGGGTAAGCATGCATAATGATATATCAAGGCAGAACAAGAACATAAATATATATGTAAAGCAGAGTAAATAACATAGATAAAACAGCGGAAGATTTTCAAACCATTTCAAATCAAGTCTTAGTACAACATCATGTCAATTTTCGAAATAAAATAAGTCTAGTACATAAACAACATCATCTGAAAACTGAAAAGAAAAACATAAGTAGCTATCCCCAAAGCAGAAAAACCATAGCGAGCTCAAGTCCAAAGCATACATGAGCTATCCAAGAAAGCAGGTAGGATCCAAGCTAAGCTCCTGTATTCCCTCCCTGAGAACCTGGGGGGGGGGGGAAACGGAAGAAAAGAGGCGACAGAAAACAGGTTAGTCAAAAAGACTGGTAAGCCCTACTACGATCAGTCTATAAACTAATAAAGTTAGCATCATAATGGAAACTGAGATGAACATACTGGCAATAGATAAAGGTGTCATCACATAAAGAAGATTAAGCTTTGCACCACAGTGTACTAGCAAACTAACATAGCAGGTATTGATCCCTCAGCCCAAACTTTGGCCCAATAACATGAGGTGACCTTAATACAAGGTCCAGCCCAACGGTCTAGTCGATCGGCTCCCTATAAACCTAACACGTCAAGTGTTGGTGTCCATACGGCCCACATATGGTTGTAGTCAGACTGTGCTGGGTCCACCTTCGGGTGTATCAAGCCCTCGGGTGTCAACCCCAGACACCTAAGCAATAATGCACATTCTAAACCTACTGGTACCCGTGCCTCGAGTTTGTCCAACACCGGACTACGTGCACGTCCGTAGCCCGCCTGGACCCGCACCGCTGTACCACTCAGCCGTCGCTTTGGTCGCTTACATCAGTCCAGTAATCGTGCCCCGCCCTAGCCTAGCCTCTAGGGTTGTGAATGATACCAAACTGGGATTACTGCTGGAACAGACCACGTTGCTAGGGTTTTCTTAGAGGGTTAAGTGTGGTTTAACCCCTTACTAATAATGGATTAAATTAGTTAAGTGTAACCAACAGTTCACCACTTAACCCCATTTAATCCCTCGTATCCCCAAAATTTGTTAAGTATAAGTGGGCCATGACTTAACCCTAATCATGAGGCATTAATTAATTTAATGCACCCAACCTCTCACATTAGACCTTGTTGTGGTTATTAGTTAGGCCGGGCGGGTCCGGTTAGGTTTACACCACAACTTTGTCTAACCTCGGGTTTCACGTGCAACATGACCAACTACTCACATTGGGTCCTATTGCTTGTAGCCACTAGTTAAGCCGGTCGGTTCCGGGTAGGTTTATGCTACAAACTCAACCCAACCTCGAGTTGGCCACACTTATGTTTTCTAAGTGTCATGTCCACTTTATTTTCAAAACATAATTACAAGTTTAACAAATACTTGGGTAGACCTAACTTAATAGGTAAATTCCCAAGGGGTAGACCTAACTTAATAGGTAAATTCCCAATCTTATATTTTCATGTATTTTAAGTTTTACCCAAACCCCCCAACGTCATTCTATCGCTTACATATTCGTCATAACGCATAAAGGATAGAAAGAGGGAACTTGGCACAACATACATGATGAATCTTACATATCATAATAAACATGCATAACTTGTTAAACTTGCAAATCATGGCATAGTGAACTTGCATAAACATGCATAACTTGTTAAACTTGCAAATCATGGCATAGTGAACTTGCATAAACATGCATAACTTATCAAACATGTGTAACATGGCATATTGAACTCGCATAAGCATGCATAACTTATTAAACATGCATAAATCCCAACTTTCATCACACATTAACTTTAGAGTTTCTAAAATGAAGGTAAGAGGGCTTACAAATATTATGAAGACACAAATCTACAAGTAAAGATTGAGAAGCCCTTTATGCAAGCATAAAAACCCAAAACAAAGCTCCAATAAGAAACACCCTTAACAAAAATCCCAAAAACTCTAGCTTAGCAAATAAAACTTGCAACTTGATGGTGTATGCAAGCTAATGATCATTCATACAACTTAGAAATGCTTGTATGAACATCATAATCTTCATAGGAATGATTTATGAAGAGGGTGGAGGCTAGGGTTTTTAAGTGGAGGCCATTTGAGAAATCAATTTGACATAGTTTGGTTGCTAGAAGGAATAATGGGGTTTTAGGGTAGGATTAGGGTCTTATTTATAGAAGATTAAAGTGTTTTTAGCCCTAGGATTAACCCTAGGTTAGTTTAGGTCCGTCAGATTTCGGAATTCTCTAGAACCAAGCCACACAACCAAGCCCAGATCAGAAATGGTGCGCCAGGCAAAACTGCCCGGCCACCCCGTGTCGACAGGGCTGTCGACAGGGCAGTCGACACCCTTAGACCCCTGTCGACATGCCTGTCGACTTGGGGGTCTTGGCGGGAGTTTCCCCGCCTGACGCCAGTTGTGCCCTAACCCTTGTTTTTAACTTAAAATTTAAATCTGTTTTTAATATGGAAATTTCTGAAAACTTCAATGGGCCTTAACTGGGTCATACGGACTCCGATTTTCGAAAACTCGGACTCTATTTCGCGTATTTTTCCGAGACGAACGTAATGGCATAGCCCGTTTCCCTTGATTCAGATTTTAGAATTAAATTCTGCCTCAATTTATATCTTAACAGGTTATTAAAAATACAGGTTGTTACATTCTCCCCTCCTTAAAGAATTTCGTCCCCGAAATCTTCAAGTTAGGAAGAACATATCCTACCATCCAACATCCATCTACTCAAAACATCATCCACGAGCAACCATTGTCCTTAAAAGATCCTAAATGCTGTATGAACATATGCAAAAGTGTGTGTATATGTACTTATCTAATGCAAAGATCAATGCAAAATATGTTAGTGAAATGTATCCATATGTATGCAAATCCCTAACATAATGTATAATATCTACATGCGTGCTCAATCATACATCTGTATGCAACATCCATGTGATAGCATACAAATTTCATCCAAGAATAAGCATAAATACTCATGCACATGCAATATGAGGAGTGTGTGAGCCGATCTAGTGCCTAATGTGTATCATGCATCCACGAGTAACCACTTGCAAACACTTGCAACCACTTGCAACCATCAAACATAACATGTCTCAAACACATGTTTCATCCAAAGGATTCTACCTAAGGTTCTCATGATAAGATAGACACGATGAACTAGATAAACTAGATAGACATGGAAAGATAAAGAGATTGAGAGTGTACCCTCAAAAAGGAATGGATAAAGCCTACGCATCTTCTCTTCAGTTTCCCAAGTTGCGTCTTCCTCGGCTTCACCCCATTGAACCTTCACCAACTTGACCTCACGATTCCTTAGCTTCTTGATCTCTGTCCCCAAGATACGAATCGGAGCTCTCCTCAAGGTAGCTTCTTTATCTACTTCCACATCTTCTAGGACACTTGGCTCAACCACCTCTGCTGACTTATGCAAACACTTCCGGAGATGCGAAACATGAAAAACATTATGCACTCCAGCTAGCTTCTCGGGCAATTCCACTCTATAGGCCATCTGCCCGATCCTCTCTACAACTGGAAACGGTCCAACAAACCTTGGTGCTAACTTTCCTACTGCTCCAAACCGAACCACATTCCGCAAAGGAGAAACCTTCACGAAAACCATATCCCCAACAATAAACTCCAAATCAGTCCTTCGCCTATCGGCATAAGATTTCTGTCTGTCTTGGGCCGCCTTCATCCGTCTTCTAATCAACTCGACCTTCTCGGATGCATCTCTAATCATGTCAGGTCCAAGTATAAGCTTATCTGTAGTCTCCCACCAACATGTAGGTGACTTGCACGGTCTCCCATATAAAGCCTCAAATGGTGCCATCCCAATGCTTGCCTGATAACTGTTATTATAAGCAAATTCCACAAGAGGAAGATGGTCTTCCCAAGTACCACTAAAATCCAGAATGCAAAGCCTCAACAAGTCCTCAAGTACCCTATTCACCCTTTCTGTCTGACCGTCCGTTTGTGGGTGATAAGCCATACTCAGGTTCAACCTCGTGCCTATAGCTTCCTGCAAACTATCCCAGAACTGACTAGTAAAGATGGGGTCTCGGTCACTGACTATGCTAGAAGGGACTCCATGTAGTCGTACTATCTCACGAAGATATACTGATGCCAGTCCAGATGCGGTCCTTTTGCTCTTCACCGGAATGAAATGAGCACTCTTCGTAAGCCTATCCACAATGACCCATATGCTTGTATTCCCTTTTCTTGACCTTGGCAATCCGTCAACAAAGTCCATAGAAATACTCTCCCACTTCCATAGCGGGACCTCTAGAGGATGCAATAGCCCACCGGGCTTCTTCGACTCGGCTTTTACTCTCTGACAAACAACACATCTAGAGACAAACTCTGCCACATCCTTCTTCATTCCAGGCCAGAAGAAAATGCGCTTCATATCCTTATACATCTTATCTCCACCCGGATGTTCAGTCAACTTGGAGCGATGTGCTTCCTCAAGAACTTTCCTCACCAAGTCTTCCACCATCGGAACACAAAGCCTTCCGTCTCTCCTCAGCCAACCCTTATCATCTATAGAATATCGAGCAAGGTGACTAGATGTCTCCCCTCGAATCAGCTTATCCATAATCTCAATTATCTGAGGGTCTTCCTTCTGCGAAGCCCCAACTTGATCCAGAAGGGTAGGCCTGAGTTCCAGGGATGCTAAAGAACCAGTCATCGACTCAACTGCCAAAGAGAAATCAAAGGTTGCCAAGAACTCTAAATTCTTCATCTCAACAAATAGAGGACTTAGTGTCAACCTTTTTCTACTCAACGCATCCGCTACAACATTCCCCTTGCCAGGGGTATAGGCTATATCAAAATCGTAGGACGCCAAGAATTCCATCCACCTTTGCTGCCTCAAGTTCAGATCCTTCTGCGAAAAGAGATACTTCAAAGACTTATGATCAGTATACAGCTCAAATCTCTCTCCCAGAAGATAATGACGCCAGGCCTTGAGTGCATATACTATCGCTGCCAGCTCTAGATCATGAGTGGGATAATTCTTCTCATGCACCTTAAGTTGCCTACCACCAAAACATATAACTCTGCCTTCTTGCATCAGAACGGCGCCCAATCCCGTGCCACAAGCATCAGTGTACACGGTAAACATCTTACCACCATCGGGTAAAGCTAGAACTGGTGCTGAGGTAAGGGCTCTCTTGAGTCTCTGAAAAGCAAGCTCACAGTCCATATCCCAAGCAAAAACTAAGTTCTTCTTCGTCAACTTAGTAAGAGGAGCGGATATCTTCGCGAAGTCCTTGATGAACTTCCGGTAAAAACCTGCAAGACCTAGAAAACTTCTCACTTCGGTCGCATTCCTTGGAGTCTTCCAATCCTGCACAGCAACTACTTTAGCGGGATCCACCGCCAAGCCTTGCTTAGATACTATATGCCCAAGGAACCGAACTTCCCTTCTCCAAAAGTGACACTTGGAGAACTTGGCCTTTAACTGATGCGCTCTAAGCGTATCCATCACCTCTACAAGATGCCTCGCGTGCTCTTCTTCATCCTTAGAGAAGATCAGAATATCATCTACAAAGACCACGACAAACTTGTTCAAGAACTCTCGAAACACCCTACTCATCAAGTCCACGAAATACGCGGGTGCATTCGTCAAACCGAACGGCATAACAAGCCATTCAAAGAATCCATCTGGAGTTCTGAATGCAGTCTTGTCTATACTATCTTCAGCCACTCTGAGCTGATGAAATCCAGTAGCAAGATCAAGCTGAGAGAAAACAGAAGCACCAACCAGCTGGTCAAAAAGATCATCAATCCTCGGTAATGGGTGTCTGTTCTTCTTAGTCAGCTTATTCAACTCTCTATAGTCCACACAAAGTCGAAGAGAACCATCTGCCTTAGTAGCAAACAACACACGCGCTCCCCATTCGGATATACTTCGTCTGATGAAGTTCTTCTCAAGCAACTCCTTTACTTGCTTGCTGAGCTCCCGTCTCTCACGCGGAGCCATGTGCCGAACGGGCAAAGAAACAGGCTTAGCATTATCCACCAGGTAAATGCGAAAATCAATCTCTCGTTTAGGGGGCAACCCCTTAACTTCTTCAAAAACATCTGGATAATCTCGGACTACCCTTACAGACTGAAGGGTTTCCTCTGACGAGTCGAGAGATTCAAGATAGCACAACATGACGGGATCCTTCGGATTTCATGAAATCTCTAAGGTGTTGCCAAGGCGAGTCACAAGCCTCACAACCCTATGCTCACAATCAAGAATGGCTCCATGTCTAGACAGCCAATCCATGCCCAAAATCAATCCGTATCCCCTGAAACCAAGAACATACGCACTACACAAGAACTCTACACTGAGTATAGAGATCCTCAGATCCTCACATATCATAGATAGATGAGCAGAACCCCCAATGGGATTCGAAACACAAACGGGATCATCCACTAAGCTAGTACTAAGGTGCAAACTATCAACAAGATCAGATGAAATAAAGCTATGTGATGCACCAGAATCAAACAAGGTACGAACTGGAAGATCGGAAACATAAACAAGGTTCTCAACAGAAACACTACCTCGATCGGGAACTGGAGCGGTATTGAGAGCATGAACTTGCCCTCCTGAAGGTCCAGCACGCTGAGTCTTTTTCGGGCATTCCTTGCTGAAGTGTCCAGTCTCACCACAGGAAAAACATCCACCACTAAGCTTCCTTTTCTTCTTCCTACAATACTTAGCAAAGTGTCCAGGCGCACCACAGTAATTGCACTTTCCCTTGCCTTTGTTGTTGTTCCCCTTCTTGTTCTTGCTCTGATTCCCCTGACTGCTTTGCCCACCTTGATTGCCTTTACCCTGAGAATCAGTCTTCTTTGCTTGAGTATCACTCGACTTGACTTCTTTCTTTCCATCTCCCTGAAGTAGAGCCATATCGACCAAACTCTCAAAAGTAGCCCCATGCGGAATATGTGACATCGCCAAACCCTGCAGCGGCTCATTCAACCCTCTATCAAATCGAAGAGCCTTCTTCTCAGGAGTGTTCACCATATCCAAACCAAAACGGGCCAGCTGATTAAACTTGTTCACATACTCCTTGACAGACATATCACCTTGCTTTAATGCAATGAACTTCTCCATCTGTAAATTCGCCTCAGCAGAAGATAGAAACTTGGCCACAAATCTAGCCCTCAAATCGGCCCAAGTCTCGACAGGCCTCGTCCCATTGGTGACCTCCCACCAATAGGCTGCTTCGTCCTTCAAAAGCCACACTGTCAATAAGATCTTCCTCTCGTCATCAATCCTAAAGATAGCAAACAAGTCCTCAGTGTCTTTCAGCCAATTCCTAGCTTCAACAAAAGATTCCGTGCCTAGGAAATTCTTGCCTCCCATCGCCTTGAAGTCTTTACACACCTTCGTGAACTCAACCTGAGGATGCTGAGGGGGAGGAGGAGGAAGAGGAGCCTCAGCAACTGGAGGAGGAGGAACAGGAACCACCGGAGGAGGGACATTAGGGGGAGGGTTCTCAACTACAGGAGGAGGAGTGGGAGTAGGGTTTACGGGGCCAGCTGCCGCCCTAGCTTCTAGAAGTCTCCTATACCATAGTGGTACGTTTACTCCATCCGGGATAGCAAGATTCTCAGCCATACTGAAACGAAAGATAAGATAAGATTAGGTCAAGGGAACGAAGGATAACGCTAATGGCTTTTTGGGGAATAGCCTTTTAAAATACTAGACTTTTCTTTGGAAAATACTTTATACTTGTTTTGAAAATAGTTTTTCAAAAGTCTTTTTAAAAACTTTTTGTTCTTTCTTGTAAACCATATGCTCTGATACCAAATTTGTAACACCCCACCTCCGCTAGGGTCGCTCTTTCGGGGGCACTAGCTTCTGGGGGGCGTTAGAACTGGGTAAGCATGCATAATGATATATCAAGGCAGAACAAGAACATGAATATATATGTAAAGCAGAGTAAATAACATAGATAAAACAGCGGAAGATTTTCAAACCATTTCAAATCAAGTCTTAGTACAACATCATGTCAATTTTCCAAATAAAATAAGTCTAGTACATAAACAACATCATCTGAAAACTGAAAAGAAAAACATAAGTAGCTATCCCCAAAGCAGAAAAACCATAGCGAGCTCAAGTCCAAAGCATACATGAGCTATCCAAGAAAGCAGGTAGGATCCAAGCTAAGCTCCTGTATTCCCTCCCTGAGAACCTGGGGGGGGGGGGAAACGGAAGAAAAGAGGCGAAAGAAAACAGGTCAGTCAAAAAGACTGGTAAGCCCTACTACGATCAGTCTATAAACTAATAAAGTTAGCATCATGATGGAAACTGAGATGAACATACTGGCAATAGATAAAGGTGTCATCACATAAAGAAGATTAAGCTTTGCACCACAGTGTACTAGCAAACTAACATAGCAGGTATTGATCCCTCAGCCCAAACTTTGGCCCAATAACATGAGGTGACCTTAATACAAGGTCCAGCCCAACGGTCTAGTCGATCGGCTCCCTATAAACCTAACACGTCAAGTGTTGGTGTCCATACGGCCCACATATGGTTGTAGTCAGACTGTGCTGGGTCCACCTTCGGGTGTATCAAGCCCTCGGGTGTCAACCCCAGACACCTAAGCAATAATGCACAGTCTAAACCTACTGGTACCCGTGCCTCGAGTTTGTCCAACACCGGACTACGTGCACGTCCGTAGCCCGCCTGGACCCGCACCGCTGTACCACTCAGCCGTCGCTTTGGTCGCTTACATCAGTCCAGTAATCGTGCCCCGCCCTAGCCTAGCCTCTAGGGTTGTGAATGATACCAAACTGGGATTACTGCTGGAACAGACCACGTTGCTAGGGTTTTCTAAGAGGGTTAAGTGTGGTTTAACCCCTTACTAATAATGGATTAAATTAGTTAAGTGTAACCAACAGTTCACCACTTAACCCCATTTAATCCCTCGTATCCCCAAAATTTGTTAAGTATTAGTGGGCCATGACTTAACCCTAATCATGAGGCATTAATTAATTTAATGCACCCAACCTCTCACATTAGACCTTGTTGTGGTTACTAGTTAGGCCGGGCGGGTCCGGTTAGGTTTACACCACAACTTAGTCTAACCTCGGGTTTCACGTGCAACATGACCAACTACTCACATTGGGTCCTATTGCTTGTAGCCACTAGTTAAGCCGGTCGGTTCCGGGTAGGTTTATGCTACAAACTCAACCCAACCTCGAGTTGGCCACACTTATGTTTTCTAAGTGTCATGTCCACTTTATTTTCAAAACATAATTACAAGTTTAACAAATACTTGGGTAGACCTAACTTAATAGGTAAATTCCCAAGGGGTAGACCTAACTTAATAGGTAAATTCCCAATCTTATATTTTCATGTATTTTAAGTTTTACCCAAACCCCCCAACGTCATTCTATCGCTTACATATTCGTCATAACGCATAAAGGATAGAAAGAGGGAACTTGGCACAACATACATGATGAATCTTACATATCATAATAAACATGCATAACTTGTTAAACTTGCAAATCATGGCATAGTGAACTTGCATAAACATGCATAACTTGTTAAACTTGCAAATCATGGCATAGTGAACTTGCATAAACATGCATAACTTATCAAACATGTGTAACATGGCATATTGAACTCGCATAAGCATGCATAACTTATTAAACATGCATAAATCCCAACTTTCATCACATATTAACTTTAGAGTTTCTAAAATGAAGGTAAGAGGGCTTACAAATATTATGAAGACACAAATCTACAAGTAAAGATTGAGAAGCCCTTTATGCAAGCATAAAAACCCAAAACAAAGCTCCAATAAGAAACACCCTTAACAAAAATCCCAAAAACTCTAGCTTAGCAAATAAAACTTGCAACTTGATGGTGTATGCAAGCTAATGATCATTCATACAACTTAGAAATGCTTGTATGAACATCATAATCTTCATAGGAATGATTTATGAAGAGGGTGGAGGCTAGGGTTTTTAAGTGGAGGCCATTTGAGAAATCAATTTGACATAGTTTGGTTGCTAGAATGAATAATGGGGTTTTAGGGTAGGATTAGGGTCTTATTTATAGAAGATTAAAGTGTTTTTAGCCCTAGGATTAACCCTAGGTTAGTTTAGGTCCGTCAGATTTCGGAATTCTCTAGAACCAAGCCACACAACCAAGCCCAGATCAGAAATGGTGCGCCAGGCAAAACTGCCCGGCCACCCCGTGTCGACAGGGCTGTCGACAGGGCAGTCGACACCCTTAGACCCCTGTCGACATGCCTGTCGACTTGGGGGTCTTGGCGGGAGTTTCCCCGCCTGACGCCAGTTGTGCCCTAACCCTTGTTTTTAACTTAAAATTTAAATCTGTTTTTAATATGGAAATTTCTGAAAACTTCAATGGGCCTTAACTGGGTCATACGGACTCCGATTTTCGAAAACTCGGACTCTATTTCGCGTATTTTTCCGAGACGAACGCAATGGCATAGCCCGTTTCCGTTGATTCAGATTTTAGAATTAAATTCTGACTCAATTTATATCTTAACAGGTTATTAAAATACAGGTTGTTACAAGTTACATGACCATACGACTTCGTATGTGAATGAAATAAATATTCTACGATCCTACGATGCGTAGAATACGGGTCGTTACACTCTCCCCCCCTTAAGAAATTTCGTCCCCGAAATTCCTTAACCCAAAACATATAAAAGATCCTGCATGCCTAACAGCCATATACAACAATCAAACATGCAAAACAAGCAAAACAAGCAAAAAAGCCTATCCTAGCATGCGGAAAACTAAATCGAAGTCAAAATCTTACCAGGCAAAGAGTACTGGGTATGTCTTCCTAATGTTCTCCTCTGTCTCCCAAGTACAATCATTCTCGTCCTCGCTCCACTGAACCTTGACTAGCTTCACCGCCTTCCTTCGAAGTTGCTTCATGTCGTGCTCGACAATACGGGTCGGCCTGCGGTTCCCAACCGCCTCGGGTTCTACTTCGAAGTCCTCTAACTGACCAGGTGAAATAGTCATATCCGGGTCATGAACGAACTTCCTTAGTTGGGAAACATGAAATACGTTGTGAACTCCCGCCATCTTCTCTGGTAAGTCAATTCTATATGCCAAGTTCCCGACTAGTTCAAGAACAGGGAATGGGCCAACAAATCTTGGTGCTAACTTGCCTCTCCTGCCAAATCGTATTACGCTCTTCAACGGAGAAATCTGGACAAACACCAAGTCACCAACGGAGAATTTTAAGTCTCTTCTCCTCTTATCAGCATAACTCTTCTGCCTATCTTGGGCAGCCTTCATTCGTTGTTGAACGATCTTGATCTTATCTGAAGTTTCCCTCACCACATCTGGTCCAAGCATAAACTTCTCGCCGGTCTCTATCCAACATGATGGTGAGTTGCACGGTCTTCTGTACAAAGCTTCAAACGGAGCCATACCGATACTGGATTGGTAGCTATTATTATATGCAAACTCTACTAGATGCAAATGGTCATCCCATGATCCACCAAAATCCAATATACATGCTCTCAAGAGATCTTCCAAAATACGGTTCACCCTCTCCGTCTGGCCGTCGGTCTGAGGATGATATGCGGTACTGAGGCGTAACTCTGACCCTAGAGCCTCTTGTAAGCTCTTCCAAAACCCACTAGTGAACAACGGGTCCCGGTCACTCACAATGCTTTTAGGTACTCCATGAAATCTCACTACCCACTTCATATACAATTCTGCTAACTTAGCTGCCGTTCTGGTCGATTTGACTGGTATGAATCTTGCACTCTTAGTCAATCGATCCACGATTACCCAAATGCTATCATGTCCCGATCTAGTCCTTGGTAAACCATCGATGAAATCCATCGAGACTTGCTCCCATTTCCATTCGGTAATTTCAAATGGCTGTAACAACCCACTAGGCTTCTTTTGCTCGGCTTTAACTAGCTGGCAATTCATGCATTTGGATATAAACTTCCCAATGTCCCTTCTCATCCATTCCCAGTAGTAGGTCTGTTTCATGTCTCGATACATCTTGTTACCACCGGGGTGTTTAGTCAGTCTTGAGTGATGACATTCTCTAAGCACTTTATCTCTCAATCCGTTGACATTGGGTACAACAAGCTTTCCATTCTTCCTAAGCCATCCATTTCGATCAAGCCCATACTTGTTCATCTCCTCACCGATACCCATCTCTAACTTGGAGATTATTTCCAATAGGTTAGGATCGTCCCTCTGACTAGAGCCGGTCCGCTTAATTAAAGTGGGTCTGATCGTCAAACTTGCTAACAAATCTGGATTCAATTCGCACTTTGGTCTGAAATCAAACCCCGCGATATACTCTAGTTGCTTCCATTCAAGGAACATAGCCCTAAACTGGCATGTCTTCTACTCAATGCATCAGCCACCGCATTGCCCTTTCCCGGTGTATATGCGATGTCAAAATCATAGGAAGCCAAGAATTCTAACCACCTTTGTTGCCGGAGATTTAGATCCTTCTGGGAGAAGAGATACTTCAACGACTTATGATCCGTAAACAGCTCAAATCTTTCTCCCAAGAAGTAGTGTCTCCACATCTTCAACGCGAACACGATCGCTGCCAATTCCAAATCATGGGTAGGGTATCTTCTCTCGTGCGGTTTCAATTGCCGACTTGCATAAGCTACAACCCTACCGCCTTGCATCAATACAGCACCCAGTCCAGTACCACAGGCATCCGTGTATACCGTCATCTCTTCATTCCCCTTAGGAATGACTAACACTGGTGCGCTTGTCAACTTGTCCTTTAGACTCTTGAATGCATTCTCGCACCTTTCACCCCAGACAAAAGCTTGATTCTTCTTGGTCAACTGGGTCAATGGTGCTGCTATCTTGGAGAAACCTTGGATAAACTTACGATAATATCCAGCTAACCCCAAGAAACTACTTACATCAGTTGCATTCTTGGGCGTAGGCCAATCCTGTACCGTAGCCACCTTCGCCGGGTCCACGGCAAAACCATTCTCTGATACAACATGGCCCAAGAACCTCACTTCCCTCTTCCAGAAGTGACACTTAGAAAACTTTGCTTTCAATTGGTGTTTTCTCAACACCTCCATCACTATTCTTAAATATTCCTTGTGTTCTTCCTCTGTCCTCGAGTAGACCAAGATATCATCAACGAACACAAGGACAAACTTATTCAACTGATCTCTGAATACCCTATTCATAAGATCCACAAAATATGTTGGGGCATTGGTCAGCCCGAATGGCATGACCAACCACTCATAAAATCCAGACGGCGTTCGAAATGCCGTTTTAGCTATACTCTCAGCTTCCACTCTAAGCTGATGAAAACCTGTCGCGAGATCCAACTGAGAAAATACTCTCGCGCCACTCAACTGATCGAATAAATCATCTATCCGTGGTAGAGGATACTTGTTCTTTCTCGTCACTTTATTCAACTCGCGGTAGTCTACACACAAACGAAGGGAACCATCCGCCTTGGTAGCAAACACAACTGGTGCTCCCCATTCAGAAACACTCCTTCTGATAAATCCCTTCTTCAAAAGATCGCTGACTTGCACCTCGAGCTCTCGCTGCTCCCTTGGTGCCATACGACGAAGTGGCATCACTATAGGTCTGGCATCTTTTACCAAATCAATACGGAACTCAATCTCTCAGTGTGGTGGAAGCCCGGTCACTTCTTCGAAAACATCCGGATACTGGCCAACTACGGGCAAACCTGACAACTCACTATGCGGAATGTCGAGGGAGTTTAGAAAACTAGCCAATACCCCCTCACTGGGTAGACCACCAAACACTATCCTCCGCCCATCATCCGCTCTAGCTGTCACCAAAAAGACCTCACAGTCTACCACCACCCCGTATCTTTGGAGCCAATCTACTCCCAAAATAATGCCAAACCCAGTAAAGCCCAAAACAAAGCAATCACAAACAAACATGCATCCATGACTCGATAAGACCACATTACGACAAATCATGCTAAGGCTAGTCGAACCACCAATCGGGTTCGTCACTACTAAAGGTCCATCGACAATCTCGGGCTCCAATCCCAACCTATCTACCAGGTCACTAGATATGAAAGAACTGGAAGCTCAGGTATCAAACAAAACTCTAACAGGAACATCATAAACAGAAAGCATACCTTGAATGACGACATTCTTTCCCTTCTCCGCCGCAGTTGGGGCATTCGACGAAGAAGGAATAACATTAAGGGCGTAGGCTTTCACCATTTGCTTTTCTTTAGGGGGCTGTGGACACTTGTCCTTGTGATGTCCCATTTGGCCACAGTTGAAGCACTTCCTATCTGCTGGCTTGGCCCGACAATTACTAGCATAATGGCCCTTCTTACCACAGCTGAAGCACTCAACATCTTGCTTATTCTTTTTCTTCTGGCCATCCTTAGTCTTATTCTGGAAACCACCCTTGCCTCCACCACTTGCTTGTGGCTTTGGCTCCTCTGCAGATACAACCTCAATCTTCGGCTTAGGGTAGAGACTTTCTGACCTCAATGCTTTTCCCACAATCGACTCAAACGTCTCATCGATGTGGTTAATAAGCCTCTCCCCCAAGTACTGATCCAAACCAGTTATGAATTTCTCATTCTTCTTCTCGGCAGTATCAATAAGAGATAACCCATACTTCGACAAAGTGTCGAATTCAGCAATGTACTCCGAGACAGCTCTGCCATTCTGCTTGAGCTCCAAGAATTTCTTAAACAGCACCGACTTCTGAGCAGCTGGAATGAACTTCTCGCTAAAGCGAGCTTTAAACTGCTCCTAAGTAATCTGATCTTCGGGAGTAGCTGCCTTTATAGCATTCCACCAATTCATTGCCCGCCCTTGCAGCTGACGGGACGCTAGCTTTCTCTTCATTGCATCCTCAATACCCAGATCCTCGAAGATACGTTCGCAACTATCCAACCAATCCTGAACATCCGTAGCGGACTCCGTGGAACGGGTTCCCACCAAGGCTAGTATAATCCTTATTCAGCTTGGCGAAGTCGACTCTCGGCGCCTGCACTATTGGACCACCACCATTTCCACCATTGGGAACTGCCCTCTGTACATCTCTAAGCATCTCTCTCATGAGGTCAGTAAACATCGTCCTCATGTCAGCAGCATTCCCATTATTGGCTCCCCTACCAGCACCTCTATTATATCGGCTCATCGTCAATCTGAAAAAGGAAACGATTAACGACTCCATAGTGGTGCTAGTGCAGTACGACTTCATCCTTATACTAGTAATAGTATATATATATATATAGCTTTTAAAAACCAAAGTAATCACAAATACGCTCTCTCGTATACGTATATTATCTCTCCTTGATAACTTCCCTAGGTTAACTCGTGTGGCAAGGGATAAGTTGGGTATGGTGGTGGATCGAAAGATTGACGCAGCAAGGCGTTTATTAAACTTAGATTCTGAGTTTATGTTTTCAACAAATTATGGCTCATCCCTGAATCGTCTTTTGATTAATTTTTCATGTGTAAATGGGTCTAGCATGGTGGTTATTAGTGAAGGGGATTCGAAGATTTGCTCATTAATATTGTGGCCGAGTTTCTGTTTATTCAGATGTGAGGACAGTTTACATCATTGCGAGAGCCTCTCTAGTTTTGTTTCCAGCTCTTATGGTGCGGCAAATGGTAATTCAAACAGTTTGCATGATGATGTATTGAAGCCCAGTGGCGTCTTATGTCAGAACAGTGATATTCCCTCCTCTTCGTCTAGAAGGGGAAGACGTAGAAGAATAATCCCTTGTTCTGGATTGGTTCGCCGTAGCGCTAGGATCAGATCTAGCTCCTCTCCATTCAGAGGTAAGTCCCTGGGTTCGGACGCTAGTAGTAGCAGTTCGACTTGGGGCTCAGGTATGACTCCGACTCTTGGTAGTGATTATACTCCTTTTGCTTTGGGTAGTCTTACTACTAGGCAATTATTTCAGCTAGCCAATGATACTGCTTTTATTTTTTCTGATATTGAGGTTGATGCGGAGTACATTAGGAATTTGGAATTAGAGCGAGCTTCGTCTTTGAGGAGATGAGGATAGTTAGTTGGAATGTTAGGGGATTAAACGAACCTAAAAAATGTGATAAAGTTAGAACTTTCTTTAGAGATAATCACATTGATATCATTCTGTTACAAGAGACAAAAATTGAGTGTCCTGATTTTAGTTTTTATATGAGGTTAGGAGGGTCCATTTTTCGTAATTGGGTTTGTCTACCGGCAATAGGTACTGTCGGGGGACTTATGATTGGATGGAAAGAGAACCAATATAAACTTGTACAAGAATCTATAAAGATACATTCCTTACATGTTGTTTTAACTACTCTTTCTGATAATTCAGTATTATGCATTTCTAATGTGTATGGTCCTCACACAAAGCTAGAGAGGAGAATTTTGTGGGATGAAGTTTCAAATTTCAGTAATCATACCTCTAATCTTTGGATTGTTGGGGGGGATTTCAATGTCACTAGGTTTCTAGGGGAGAGATCTCCCCGTGAAGGGGATTTCTCTGATATGGAGGAATTTAATGACTTTATTTTAAATAATAATTTGATAGAGATTCTGATGGATAATAGATTGTTTACTTGGTCGAATGTTCGTAATAATCCTTCTTTTGCTTTATTAGATAGATTCTTTATTAACTCTGAGGTAGAGGATAAATTTTCAATTTGTAAAGTTAAGGGCTTACCTTTTTTACATTCTGATCACTGTCCAATCATCCTCACGTGTGTCTCGAATATCGTTATTAGTAGCAGTTTTAAATTTGAGAAGATGTGGTTACTTGATCCTACTTTTATCAAACTTGTTTCTGTTAAGTGGAAATCATTGTTTTATTTTAATAGTATGTATAGTGGTAATAGTGCGAAGATTTTTGTGGCTAAGTTAGGTAAACTAAGATTTTTCCTTAAGCGTTGGAATAAATTTGTATTTGGTAGTGTAAGAATTAAGAAGGATAGGATTATGTGTGGGTTGTTAGAATTAGAAAAGATTAGTGAGTCTAGAATTCTTAATTCCACTGAGAAGGATAAATATTGTAATTTTAGACAAGATCTCAAACTGATTTTAGAAAAAGAAGAGGTTATGTGGAGGCAGAGATCCCGTATACAATGGATTAAGGAAGGAGATAACAACACGAAACTTTTTCATGGTATGGCGAATAAAAGGAGACGTGATAATTTAATTCATTCTATTTTTATTAATGAGGTGGAATTATCTCTACAAAAGGATTTAAATGAAGCTTTCACCAATTACTATAAACAGATTTTTGGTTCAAAGATTAAGGGAAGAACAAATGTAAGATGGAATGAATTATATCCTTATGAAACTAGGATTAATCTTGACAGTTTAGATGAACCCTTTTATGAACATGAGATTTGGAAGGCAATTTGTGACATGCCTAGTGACAAAGCTCCTGGTCCTGATGGCTTTTCTGTTAATTTTTATAAGCAATTCTGGGAGGTCTTAAAGTTTGACATTATTGATTTATTTAATGAATTTTATAATGGGGAACTTCGCTTAGGTAGTTTTAATATTGCGAACGTTATCCTTATTCATAAGAGAGAGGGGGCTAATTCTCTTAAGGATTTTAGATCCATCTCTCTTATTAATGTTTCTGTCAAGATAATATCAAAGGTCCTAGCAAATAGGCTGAGTTGTAAGATGAAAGACCTAATTGACTACTCCCAAACCGCTTTTATTAAAGGTAGAAATATAGTGGATGGAGTGGCAGCGGTACAGGAATACATTAATGCCTGTTGTAAGAATAATATATCATGTGCCGTTTTGAAGTTAGACTTTGAGAAGGCTTTTGATTCAATAGATTGGGATTTTATATGTGAATTATGTCTCGCTAGGGGTTTTAATGTTAGATGGACTAACTGGATCTTGTTATTGCTCAAGTCGGGTTGTTCCAATATTGTTGTGAATGGGGTAGTGGGTAAGAAGATACAATCAAAAAGGGGTCTTAGACAAGGAGATCCCTTATCGCCTTTTCTGTTTAATTTAGCGGTCGATGTATTCTCTAGAATAATTAAGAGAGCAGAGAGATTAGGTGTCATTGGTAGAGTAGGAAATGAGGAATTTAATAATGAACTATCGATACTTCAATTTGCAGATGATACACTATTATTTTCTTCCCATTTGCCTGAGCATATCATTGCTCTCAAGTTTATTCTTTACTGTTTTGAAATGTTATCCGGTCTTAGAATTAATTTTGACAAAAGTGCAGTTATGGTCCTTAATGATTTTAACAATGTTGAGTCTTTAGTAGCTAGTACTTTGAACTGTTCGACTATGAAATTTCCTTTTGATTATTTAGGTTTTAAGATAAGACCTTCGAAGCTTAAGAAGGAAGATTGGATAGTCACCATTGATAAGATTAGTAATAGATTATTGAGTTGGAACAATAGATTCCTGTCTAGAGCAGGCAGATTAGTTTTAGTTAATTCAGTCCTATCAGCTATTCCCTCTTACTGGATGGCTGTTCATCAATTTCCTAAATGGGTCATTGAGAAGATTGATAGGGTTAGACGAAATTTCTTTGGAATGGTGATTATAGTTGTAGAGGCTATAAATGTCTAGTTAACTGGGATATGTGTTGTAAATCTAAGATAGAGGGGGGCCTGGGGATCATAAATCTTCATAATTTTAATTCTGCTTTACTTGCTAAATGGTTATGGAAATATAGATGTCCAGAAGTGAAGGCTTCCTGGAAGTCTACCGTTTCCAAATCTTATTATTCACGAGGAGAGTTTTTTATAGAAAATAGTGGTGGTTGGGATAATAGGTTATCTCACTTTTGGAAATCAGTTTTGAATTGTTTTAACTTTTTTAAATTAGGGTGCAAGGTGGTAGTACATTCAGGAAATCTAACTTATTTCTGGCACGATGCCTGGATTTCTATAGTGCCGCTTAAAATAGAATTTAGCAAGCTGTTTAACATTAGTAGTTTTAAGAATGCTCTAATTATGGATGTTTACAAAGCAGATTTAGATCCTCCATGGGAGTTTTCATTTGATAATATTCTAGAGGAAGATTCATTAAGACAATTGGCCTTACTTAAAGCTAAGTTAGCATTGTACCACTTGGACGAGAATAGTGACTCTTTTAGTTGGGGTATAGGAAAAAATTTTGTTTACACTGTTAATTCTATGTATAGTTTTATTAATTTTTCTGGTGTTTCTTTATATCCCTTTAAATTTATTTGGAAATCTAATTCTACACCTAAAGCTAAGTTTTTAATGTGGTTGATCATTCATAAGAAGCTTAATACGATTGAGATGTTAAAAAGTAAAAATGTTATTTTTAATGTAAAATGTTGTTTTTGTAATACTGAGGAGGAGGATGTAGATCACTTATTTTTCTCTTGTAATTTTACCTTTTTTATTTTTAATATGATTAGCAGGATTTTTTCCTTTGAATGTTTTAATTCTTCTAATAGTTGTATTGATTATTGGTATTGTCATAGGCTGCGTTATAATTCTAAATAGAAATACATATTAGATACATTAGTAATTTTCATATGTTGGTTCATTTGGGTTGAGAGGAATCAGAGAATCTTTCATTCAACTTATGTTTCTAAGGATAATTTAATAATCAACATAGTTAATTTTTGTTTGTTTTGGATGTCTAATTCGCGCTATAAACTTTTTAGTGAAGTGCAATTTGAGAGTTTTCTGTTCAAGGTTAGATTAAATCTGAGCTTATTCATTCGTATTAATAGTTATTTTAGATGTACTAGATATCGTTTGGGTTGCTGATTTCTTTTTTCCTGGGATGATAATTATCTCTTGATTATTAGTTTTTTATTCCTTCTTCTTTATACATGTATATATGGATATATGTACATATATATATATGTATATACATGTATATATATATATATATAGTCATATATTCATATATAGATGTAAGTTACTGATATTTTGTCTTAGTTTTTCAGATTACAGGTTGTAGATGTGATGGTAGTGCTCTTGGAGATGCTGTTTGGATTGATCATTATTGACTTGCTTTGGATGTATTAGTGTATGAGGAGTTGAGTTGTTGTATTTTTTGGTGATTTGTTACATCACCTTTTTGCACATAGTTGGTTATATGTTTGGGAATAGATATACTTCTTATCGGGTGGTGGCCTTGCCGGAATTCGATAACGAAGTATGATGGGTGGTGGCCTTGCCGGAACTCATCTATCTATTTTCCCTTGCATTACTGAGCGAGACTTCCGTTTTGATTTGTATTTGGATATTGTATCACTTCTTTTCCTTTTCTTATATATATATATATATATGTGTGCGCTCTCTTCCTTTTGGAAGATCACACATCTTTTTCTCAAAAAAAAACTTCCCTAGGTTAACTACGCAACCTATAGCTCTGATACCAAGTGTGACAGCCCGCCCTGCACCAGCCTGCATTTCCTCCGAAAGTGCGCTATACACATGCCCGACTAGCACGGGACGGTCGTCAGAAGAAAGGAAAGAAGGAAACGAACTAATCAAGAACCTGTAGAATGTCTCACAGCGCATGGAGTAAAATATAATAATAATAACATACTTGACATAAAACAGGTAAGACAGTGCATAAGCTGATAACTAAAATCAACATCAACATCAGAGCAGCGGAAATCCAAATACAGCTTATTACAACTTTCCAAATTTACTGTCTCTAAACAAAAGAAAGCTAAAGTAGAAGATGAACCACCAATGCCCAAGCAGTGATCTTCAACAACACAAGGAGAACACTATATATATATATAACGTGGAAGCCTCCTGCTCGTCTACGGATCATCTACCCGTGCATTACCAGCTAACATGTCTCTAGTCTGCTCGTGTGAGCACCCAGAGTAATAAGAGGAGACATAAAACTCTGGGTCAGACATAAAGCCTGGTATGAGCGATAAGCATCTAAACAGAATAATAACAGGTATACTAAACTATACCTGAACCTGGACCTGCAACCAAAGAGTTAGTACCACATACCGTACAATACTCTAAGGTGCCATACTAGATAGTGTCAGAATATGGGGGTGGGGTGTGCATGTCATAATGATAGCAAACAAATCAACCATAGCAACCATCCTCACATCTCTCACTCAATGCGTAAAGCATACGATGTCCACCACTGTCAATCACTAGACCCATTGAAGTAGTGACGGAGTTCAACCTGTACAACTACTGCTACTACCAAGCTTACCACATGGAGTCATGACCAAACCTTTACAAATGACCCCACTTCATTGGTTTATAGCCCTTTAGTCGTACCTAGGCCACTGTGGCCCTGAATCCGCTCACGTACCTTCCACACATAGTGATAAAAAGTCATAGACATCGATGGCCCCTTGGCACACGTCCCGCAGCAAAGCCCAACCATGAAGTGAACTCATCGGTTCCCAACTAGATCCTGAGCTCTAACTTCCCATATTGGACTACCTTTGCATCTCGGGTTATTGGTCAATACTGGATCGGGTCGGGTTCTCCTTCTAGCCATCGGTTCGGGTCGGGTCCACAGCGTCGCATCGGTTCGGGTCGGGCATTCCACTTCGGGTCGGGTCGGGTGTCCTCCTCCGGGTCGGGTCGGGTGCCATCTCCCTTCCAATTCGCGCTTCCGCCCCGATCCGCTCCCTCTTTCTTCACGTGCTCCGATCCGATCCCTCCTTCTTCATCTGATCCGATCCTACTCCTTTAGCCGATCTGATCCCTTCACCTTACTCCAGTCCTAGCCTTTCATCCTTAAGTCGATCCGATCCGAGCCCTTCGTCTTTAAGTTAGTCTGATCCCCAGCTTCACCAGCATGGCCTTCCTGTTTGCCAAGCCTCTTATGTGCCAGGCTCCAGTTCGGGTCGGGTTCCTTGCTCAGGTCTCATATCCGATCTGAGCCCATATCCGATCCGATCCGAAACCCTACACAACTTTCTGCAACTTTTCCAGCAAGTAATTTACGCCATTCGACGACGTTTTTGATAAATCTAACACTTCTAATCAATCATAAAACACACCATAGAGTCATAGCAACATGTAATAACAACCACAAACAGCAAAACAACAATTCAGATGAATCAAAATGGATCAAAGTGACTAAAACCTCACATTTTCCCATAATCCCTCTTAATCATGTTTAAGCACATAGTTAGTAAAACTTAATCAAATCGTCCAAATTTTCTAACAGAGGCATAAAATATTATTTTCAAATTTCTAAACATTTTTCCAGAATTTATTAGTGTGTAAATTCGCTAATCTTCACTAATCACCCTTAATTACCGTAATTAGTGCAAAAACTATGCAAATCACCCACCTTTGCCACAAAATAAAGCACCAAATCTGAAATACTCTCTGTTTGGGTCGAATTCCTATGTATAGCAGCAGCTCCAACCTTGCCCTGTTGCTATTTGGCCTTGTTTTGATGTAGTTTAGGCTTAATCTTCACTAAAAATGTGTTTTGGAGTGGTTTTAGAGGATGGAAGCCATTACTAGGGTCTCAAGAAGGTTTGTGGCGGCTCAAGACTGAAATGAAAGTGATTTCCTAACCCTAATCAGCCCTCCTATGCCTCTAAACCCGAAATTCCCCTCTGGGCCTAGCTGCTAATCACCCGGTTAAGCCCAATTAAGCTGTTTTTCACCATCTGAAAATTGTTTCAGCCATATCTCCCAAACGGTGAGTCCGTTTGGCTAATGTGACCACTCTACGGAAAGAGAAACCATCATCCGGAGCCAATGGAAGTGGTTTCAGGTCAAAATTCCTTTCCAGTCAAAAGTTATGGACAAAACAGTACCAACTAGGGGTAAAATGGTCATTTAAAAATCGGGAAAAATCATGAACATGGGAAATGACCCCAATAGTCGTCTTCCAAAGTTACATGACCATACGACTTCGTATGTGAAAGAAATAAATATTCTACGATCCCATGATGCGTAGAATACGGGTCGTTACATGATTGGTTTTGAATTGTATTAATGAAGGTTTATGAAATTGTAAAGCCTACTTATAGTTAAATGATATTTTAAACGATTTTATATTATTAATTATATAAGTTAAGTTTAAATGAAAGTTTAAATTTGAATTCTTATTGGTTTATTTAATTGGATTTCTTAAAATCTGAGTTGGACGAAGTATAAAATCTAAGTTTTAATTAAATATACTATTGGAACGGGTTATTAGAAATGGCTAATGAATGAAATAAAGCTCAGGATATGAGATTTAGGAATTGGAACCTAACTGGAGATCGACTGAGTTAAATGATTTTATGAGTATTGATCTGATGTTGATTCCGGCCTTCGAGGTTGATATTTAGAGAATTAGTTTCTTACTTATTTACGGTTATGGACCGATGAAGATATGAAATGAAAATCAAAATGAACACCCAAATTTGAATTAAAGTGGTAAGGCGAGTTAATTTATTAAGATGAGATCTAAATTCGCGACATTAAAATGTGGTTTTATCGAGATATGACCAAATGGATTTGAAATAAACTTACTAGAAGTTTATAAAGGTTTCTGTTTATAATAGATTTAAGATTTGTATGTAATGTTTTAAAGTTAATAGAAAAGGTTTTAAATAATAGTTTACTTATACTTAAATTAAGTAAACGTTTTAAGTTTGAAATAAGATTTTCAAGAAAGAGTATGATATTAGTACCATGGTTTGAATCAGACAGTAAATGGAATATGTAGGATAATTACTGGAATAGGTTTTTTTGATTAACTTCTATCTATTTTGAAGATAAGAATGTTGTTGATTCAAGGTCTGAGAGGTAAATAAAATACCCCAACTTGAACGACTTCATGATTTTCCAAGGATGATATTAGTTTAGAAACGAGAGCAGTTCATAGAAATAAAATATGTATTTTTGGAATATTGTAATTATGTTTTGAGAAGTTTTTTAAGTTCAATAGAAGGATTTGAGTAAATTTATTTATGAAGTAAGAAATGAAAAGCTTTGTACCAAATATTAGAAGATTTAAAGGTTTTGATTAATGAATGAAAAATTAAAGAGGCCAAGTGATGTTATGTACTGAACTAAAGTACTCGTTTTATTTTCATGGTTGAATGGTTGTTTATTTTGATAGTTAAATAACTGACTATCTAAATCTGGCCTTTACGATGGTTGGTTCGGAAAGACCGAAATCGAATTTATATTCGAAAACCATTCCGACCAGCAAATACGTGGAAGATGGAAGATGATGATTAAAGACGGAGCAATTGAAGATCGTGGATCTTCACAAAACGGTAGATTTACTTATATTCCCCGATTAGCTCCCATAGATAAATTATGATTCTATCGTGGTTTAAATTTATGGTTTGCAAGGACTACTCGCTACTGATCCATAGGGCGATACCTATGATGTAGTTGGAGGGTGCCTTCGGTTCATCTTCTTCCTGGATGACTTGTATGGACGAATGTCTGACTGAGTATTTCCAAAGATATCGCGTACGTTGATTTCTTCAAACGTACCAAAGTTGGTCACGGAGAATGGCCGTTCTCTTATCTTAACAACTATTTTTATGGACGTCAATTAGTGATTTTCTAGTGGATCTGATTATGTGGCATTCAGAGTGAGTGGTGGCCAGAAGTTCTGAAAAGAAAATTTAAACCTCAAGCCTCATCAACCGAGAAATGGTATAAAATCGGGTAGGTCGCATGGCTAAGTGGGTCGCATCCAATCAGGGTGTATTGTCACCATCTAGAGAATATTCATATTTGTTACTTCTTTTCATTTCTGTGTCTCCAGGGAACTACGGTGGTCGCGACAAAAAAGCCATAAGGTGACAATACATTGGGTACTCTCAAGCGAAGTGTGCGGTCATATATGTTTAGCTTGGGTTGCAAGATGTTCTTGTTGAACCCAGTGTATTGCTCTCTAGAGATACACTGTTGGAAGGTGTTCCCATACCTTTCAGTTGGAATCCATTCTCCAATTAGAGCCCGCGGTTTTGATTGTATATTATATATGTGGAGCGTGAGATGCAAGCGTTCTGCTAGATGGTTATTTATTTGTATTTAGGCATTATTATAATATCAGAAGAGATGATTTTCAAAATGTTTTGGGTTATCGTAAGGTAAAAACCATCCGTGTTTATGTGTGGATCGGTCTTATGATTATCCTTCAGAAAAGATTTGTTAACTTCAAAATGAAGTTGGATGTTGCTTATAAACTTAGTGGGTTTCTCACTCTTATTCACCATACTGATCCGGCATTTGAAATGCTCGGGTTAGACCGAGTTTTACAGGTTCAGGTTATCGGATGCGGTGAAGAGACAAGTTGAAAGATTTTAGACGTATGTTATTATGTAGTATTATTCCGCTGTGTGATTGTATATGAGGACAAATTATGATAACTGTCCAGATATGTGATGTACTCTGATGATTGTAAGTTTTATATTCAAGCTCTTAATAAAGATTTATTTCTATATTATATTTTTTTTCAGTTGCGATGTGAGACTCTGTGATGTGTTGGTTCTTCTTCTTATATTCTAATATTTCTTTCTTTATTTTCTCACCATCTAATTTCTTTCTAATAACTATCTGGTGTTTTCGATACTTGAGTTTTGGCAAGTTATACCGGTTATGTATTATTGTCGGAATTCGGACGTCGAATTCCTTTGCCAGGTCCTTATAGCAGCAAAGGAAAATTGAGGGTAAATCATATACCTTCTACTCACCAGATCACTGATACTGTAACAAAACCACTATCAAGAAAAGTGTCTTATTGTTCAAGCAAAAGTTGAAGGTTGCCAAAGCAAATAATCAACAAAAAACTGAGATGATCAAATTTAGGAATAATAGTCACCATTTAGAAGTATCTTCCACTATTATATTCATGAAGGAGCATCATTTCTTCATATTTAACCAAACTCATTGGTGATCACTATTTAAAGATATCACTCTTTATTCGTCTCATGATGGAGTTTTATCTCTTTAGATCTATCCCATAATTATCAGTGAAAGGAGGTGATTGGACATAAATTTATCATCGATCTGAAGAGAACATTAACGATATTTTAGTAGTGGCCATGATTTTGAAACTTAAACTCTAACTCTGAAGGTTGAGCTTGAAGCGGGAGTATAAAATGAATGTACATAGCAAGAGAAATTTTATGAATATTTTGGATCCGAATACATCTTGGATTGGGCCTTAATGTCAACACAACCATCATAATTTATATTATATATATTTTAAATTTTATACACAACATATTATTATATAGTTTTCATTCGAGTATTATAACTCTCTATACGAAATCAATATATCAGTAAAACCTCATTTCCCAAAATTCTTTCAATCCCCTAAAACATCTCTATGGGGATTCGAATCTTTATAATATAAACTTTCCCTTTAGTGTGTTGAACTTACCTTGTTTTGCAACATAATATGGAAATATTTGATTTAGTTGTCTCTTGGGAGATTCATTCCAAAATGAAGAGAGAAGATCCCTACTTGGATGCAAATGATGTTATTGGTAGAAAATTCTGGGCTATGTTACCCTACACTGTCAGATGTTTAATTCCTTGGGTTGAAGCAGGTTCGTTTGCACTATCAATGTTGGAATACCTATTGCATATTATCAAAAGAGGTGTATAGAATTTTTCTCTGTATGTGTGTAAGTATGTATATGTTTCAAGAATACTGGTTTTTATTTATGAATGAATGCATGTAAACTGCAACTGTACTAATAATGTAGCTTGGTCTAATTTAGTGATTATAAGAAAACCTGACATGAGTTTTGACTCAACAAAAAAAATTGACTAAAAAACATTAAGTTATGTGTATTTTAAGTGTAATTGCCTAATCGAAAAAGAATCGACTTGACCTAAATCGAACTCCAGAGTGGGTCGGGACTTGTTTCAGAATATGTGTAACACCCCACCTCCGCTAGGGTCACTCACAAAGGGAATGCACTAGGTTTGGTGAAGCATTATCGAGGTAAACATGCACAGAAATATTACAAGACAGAACATATACAAAACAGCGGAAGTAAAACAAATTTCATTACCTTATAAAATAAGGTCTAAAGCCTTTTTCATCAGAATACATCAAAACCTGTCTTGCAATAGTAAAGAAGCATAAAACCTTTTTATAAATTATTCCCCCAAAATAAAGCGGTGAAGCAGCCATAGCCAAGAGAAGACCAAGCTATACATGATGACCTTCAAGCATAAGAGGTCCGAACTAAACAACATCGTTTCCTCCCTGAAGACCTGGGGGTGGGGAACGGAAGACAAAGAGGCGAAACAAAACGGGGTCAGTCATAAAGACTGGTAAGTCCTATCTACTTCCAGTATAAAAACAGGTAAAGGTAACATGACATGCATAAACTGAAGTAAACATAAGGATGACGACAAGATAGATAAGATAACCGGATGAACTACTGTAGCAAGATAAACTAAGGTATCATGATAAACTACGGTGTCAAGATAAATCAAGGTATCACATCGTCAGGTTTCTATCAAGTATACTATCCCAAGGTATCTATCATGTATATTTGCTCTGCACCTTCTCGTACTAGTATCCTAACCCGCGTCATGTGTTAACTATGAATGTCCCTTGCCCAATGTCATGTAATGGTCCATGTCAACCTAATATATAGCATATATAGGTTTTTCCCAACTCGTATGTTTCTTTCCATGTATAAGTTCAGTCCTTTGCCGTAGGCCGTACGGGCTTTCTCATGTAAATCTATACCACCTCAATGTAGTACCATTTTATCCTTGAAGTTGTTTTGGACTGCTACCATTGATCTGGTTATGTTTTCTTACCATGAACTATCGCGTGTTCACTTAGGATTTATACCACCTAGGACCACTAGGGATTATGCTACCTAATGAACGTTTCCGTGTCTCGGTTTGGGTTCAAGCCACCTAGGGCCACTAGCGATTATGCCACCCGTCAACCACGCCCTTTATCCCACGTATGTATCGTGAATCGTTTTCCATGTCTAGACACACATGTATCTCAATGTGCCATCCGAGTTCCGTGCCAGGGCAAATCAAGAAATACGGAACTCGGTCGGGAGCTTTAAGTCGTCTGCTGATGAAGATATCAAGGTCTGTTTTTGTATCCGTGGCTATGGTCCCACGTGACCCCTCCCTCAACTACTGAAAGGCAATCCAAGAAAAATCATGTATGAGAACTACATCCCGGCCCCACTATAGCCCCACTTTCCTATTGGCCAACCTCACCCATAACTCGATAGCAAGTATATGGTCTGTTGGGAGTTCTCTGCCTTTCCGTACGTACACGATTGACTAAAGATGGTAGGTAGTCGGCGATGTGCTATCCAGGGCAAAAACAAGTATCGCCGACTCCACGCGAATCCATCCCAGTCTTTAGGTCGCTCGCCTAGCAACCAAGGCATACTCTTGGTTTTTCTACCGCAGACCTTAACCTCTTGTGAGCCCAGGCGGATCATCTGCAACCTCACAGAGGGATACCAAGAGTATCCTCACGTCCCTCGAAGCTTCCGCTTCGTTACCCAGTTCGTTGGAGCCTTTATCTAAGTCAGAAAATTCACTCCTCAACGTGTGTTCAAGCGGTGACCTACCGTATCGGGTTACTCATCTATCTGTGAACTGGTCCAATTTCCTTGACTAAGAATTATTACTTAGTTATCCTTAACTAAGGTTTACCACTTAGCTTCTCTTCCCGCTATCCTTGTTAACTACGATTTTCAACCTAGTCCCCTGAGCTAGGGTTTTGTCTAATGGGTTAAGTGTTGTCCTTCAAGTTCATGACTCAACCCGCCTACGAATCATGTAAAGATGGGCTAAGTATTTAGGTTCAAGGCTTAGCCCCACAAGTTGGTTAAGTATACCAAGAAGCTCATGACTTAACCCTATCAAGTCAAATTGGTTAAGTATTTGTTTGTCTTAACCCTATCATATTATCGTTTTAGATTGATTAAGCATAGATTATCTTAATCCCATCAGATTATCAAGTCGGATTGGCTAAGTATGGGTTAGCTTAACCCCATCCACTAATCGTATTACAATGGTTAAGTATATTTAAAAGGTCTTGTGACTTAACCCTATCAGGTCCGCATATTAGATTGGTTAAGTATAGGTTACTTAACCTCATCAAACCACCATGTATAATTGGTTAAGTATAAGTTACTTAACCCCATTAAATTATCATGTTAAGTTGGTTAAGTATTGGTTACTTAACCCCATCACCTTACCGTGTTAGATTAGTTAAGTCTAGGTTACTTAAACCCATCTAATCACCGTGTTTAGATTAGTTAAGTGTGGATTAATTAACCCCATCGAATTTACCGTGTTAGATTAGTTAAGTATGGATTACTTAACCCCATCTAAGTACCGTGTTTAGATTAGTTAAGTGTAGATTACTTAACCCCATCGAATTTACCGTGTTAGATTAGTTAAGTATGGATTACTTAACCCCATATAAGTACCGTGTTTAGATTAGTTAAGTGTAAATTACTTAACCCCATACTCTAATTGTCTTATATGGTTAAGTGTCATTAAGAAATCAAGTCTGGTTTGACTTAACCTAACCATTCATGTCATATCAGTTAAGTGTCATTAGTCAAATTTACTTAACCTTATCATGTGGCATTAATTAAATTAATGCACTTTTAACCTCTCACATTAGACCTTGTTGTGGTTACTAGTTAAGACGGGCGGGTCCGGGTAGATTTACACCACAACCTAGTCTAACCTCGGGTTTTAAGTGCTATGTGACCAACTACTCACATTGGGTCCTATTGTTTGTAGCCACTAGTTAAGCCGGGCGGGTCCGGGTAGATTTATGCTACAAACTCAACCCAACCTCGAGTTGGCCACTTTCATGTTTGGTCTAGTGTCGTATTACACTTACAACCCATACGTGTCTAGTTTCAAGTCCCATGTTTACCCCACATGTCATGTCCACATTTAGGTGTATCATGAGTTTCATATTTTCATGAAATCCCATGTCAAATTATCACGTCATAATCACGCTCGTCTAACCAACCCCAAATCGTGTTTCCAACCCAAGTAAAAGCAAGTCAACACAGTAAGGATACTATGCTACATATTGGCCTCAAAACATGCACGATGTCAAAAGGGAATGGCCACAAACATGCATGGTATCATAAGGGGTTTGGCCTCAAAATATGCATAGCATCATAAGGGGTTTTTGGCCTCAAACATGCATAATGTCACAACGGGATTAGCCACAAACATGCATAGTATCATTAGGGAACTTGGCCACAAACATGCATGATAACATAAGGGTTTGGGTTCATTTACATGCATAAGCCCCAAAGTCAAGTCTTTGCCAATGTTTCATAAGTCAAATGGTTCCCAAAGGTTAATGCTAACATTCCATAGATAAAGATTCAAACTTGCAAGATAAACTAGGTTAAACATAACATGAGTGGCATGATTAAGTCGCTAAAACTTAGCCCAAGGTCATAGATCATTAAAAAGGGGCAAAATTAGGTTCACATAGGCTAGCATACTTATGTTTCATTGCATTTTATTCCATGTCACATTAGAACCACCGTTAGAATCTACAAGTAGCTAGAACTTGCATAGCGAGGCTTAGGGAAAGATCATGAATCGTCTTGACCAAGAAAGGTGGCTCCTTTGTTGAAGAATCGTCATGAAATTTGCGTAGCAACGTTGATCTCTCCTCGATTTGGTGTAGAAAGCTTGCACCTTTTGATTTGAATCCGATTTGAATGCATAGTCTCTAGGAATTAGAGATGGAGGCCATGATCACTTGGCATTTGGGCGGCACTTCGTGGCATGAGTGATTTGTGAGGGTTTAGGGTAGGCTTAGGGGTCTTTTTATAGAGATTAGGAGTAGTTTAGGCCCTTAGATTAACCCTAGGATAGATCTGAGCCTTTAAAATCCGTCACAAGCCTCCAAACATGTCTTGAGGAACAAGTCAGGTGCACCCAGGCCAAGCTGGCCGACCACCCAAGTCGACAGGGGTGTCGACTGGGCAGTCGACACCACCTGGGGTGTGTCGACTCCCAAGTCGACTCCCCAGTCGACTTGGGGGTGGAGGGAATTTTTCGTGCCTGTTCTGCTTGGCTGAATTTGAATTCTGAATTCAAATTTGAACTGTTTTTGAACTTGAAATTTTCTGAAAACTTTGACGGGCCATAACTTGGTCATACGGACTCCGATTTTCGAAAACTCAGACTCTATTTCGCGTATTTTTCCGAGACGAACGCAATGGAACAACCCTTTTCCCTTGATTCAGATTTTATCATTAAATTCTGCCTTGATTCTTGTCTTAGCATGCTATAAAAATCCGGGTTATTACATTCTCCCCAACTTAAAGGATTTCGTCCCCGAAATCTCCAAGTTAGGAAGAACGTATCCTACCATCCATCATCCATCTACTCAAAACATCATCCATAGGCAACCATGGTCCTTAAAAGACTCCTAATTCTTTATGAACACATGCAGAAAGTGTGTGTATATGTTCCTTAGCTAATGCTAATGATCAGGCCTGAATGATCTTTCTAATGCAAAATATGTTTAGTGCCATGAGTCCAACATGTATGCAAATAGTCCTAGTCATATAAACACTATATGTGTGCACAACCATTCATCCATATGCAACATCCGCATGACAACACATTCAATTTCATCCATAAACAAGTATAAATACTCGTGCATATGCAATGCAAAATGTGAGTGCGTCGATCTAGTACCTAACGTGTATTCGCGCATCCACGAGCAACCACTTGCAACCATTTGCAACCATATCAATCATAACATGTTTTAAATACATGTTTACATCCATAGAGTTCTATCTAAGGTTCCCAAGATAGGATCGAGAAGATAAACAAGACAAACTCCTTACGGGGTTTGCAACAGAAACAGGACCGAGAGGATATCCACCAAGCGATAGCATGCAAGCAAGCTCTACAGGAGAACCAGGGATCAACGATATACTCTTACAAAGAGACATGATGTGCGCGTCTAAGCCGCATTTCCATGAGCTTAATTCCATTGTGCCTTGACCGCCTTTGACTTCATGATTTCGTAGCTCCTTCATTCCTATTTCCAAGGTATGAGTCGGAACTCATTTCACTGTCGCCTCTCGTTTCACTTTCACTTATTCTTTCCCTAGTATGCTCGGCTCAAACATATCTGCGTACTCATGCAAGCTCTCCAAAATTCACTAGTGAATTCTGGATCTCGTTTACCGATGACAATCCATGTTACCACGTGCACTTACTAGGGTAATTCCTATAACCCATGCTTATGCGGAATGAACCATCCGCCTTATTGGCGAACGTTACTTGATCGGATCAGAGATTTCCGATAAATGCATCAAGAGATTCTAGGTAACTAACCATGACAGAACCCAAAAGGTTAAACGAGACTTCGAGGGTATTACCAAGGCAAGTTAAGAGTTTTACTACCCTTCTTTCAAAACCGAGAATGGCATCCCTTACTGGATAACCACTTCATCCCTAGAATCCATCCATAGCTCAACAATAGAAGCATTGCTTCTAATCTCAACACTTGGCATTTACACTCTCAATTCCAAACAAGTCATGAATAAATGGACCGACTCTCTGACCAGATTTTTGGGACAAAAGTGGGATCTTCTACCATGTTAGTACTAAGGTACAGAGACTTAACTATCGAAGCAGACTTAAATGATGCGATGATCAAAAACCAAGTCTGGACGGGATGATAGAAAAGAAAGGCTAAACCTTTAACAGAAACGATACCATCCCTCTTAGGTACGCTAGGAGTGAGAGCATACAATTGCCCTCTTGCTGATCTTGTCCTTGTCTTCCTTCGTGGACTAATCCATACCAACAAGTTGCTTATCCTTACGTCTGTGTCCTTTATCCTTGCTCTTATTACCCTTCCTTATAACACAGTAACAGGCCTCTCGAGAACCACCTCCATCTCACGGAAAACACTTCGTAGCTAGACATGGATTAGTCGAAGTTAAAACTACTGTGACTACAGATGGAGGAAAGAAAGGAAAAGAGATTCGATCAAGGAAACAAAGGATAGTGTTAATGGCTTTTGGGGAATAGCCTTTAAAAACTTTTTCTTGAAAAATGCTTCTTTGTAAACGGTTTCTCAAATAGTTTTCAGAAGGTTTTAAAAACTTTTGCCCAGTCTGGTAACCTTCTGCTCTAATACCAAATGTAACACCCCACCTCCGCTAGGGTCACTCACAAAGGGAATGCACTAGGTTTGGTGAAGCATTATCGAGGTAAACATGCACAGAAATATTATAAGACAGAACATATACAAAACAGCGGAAGTAAAACAAATTTCATTACCTTATAAAATAAGGTCTAAAGCCTTTTTCATCAGAATACATCAAAACCTGTCCTGCAATAGTAAAGAAGCATAAAACCTTTTTATAAATTATTCCCCCAAAATAAAGCGGTGAAGCAGCCATAGCCAAGAGAAGACCAAGCTATACATGATGACCTTCAAGCATAAGAGGTCCGAACTAAACAACATCGTTTCCTCCCTGAAAACCTGGGGGGGGAACGGAAGACAAAGAGGCGAAAGAAAACGGGGTCAGTCATAAAGACTGGTAAGTCCTATCTACTTCCAGTATAAAAACAGGTAAAGGTAACATGACATGCATAAACTGAAGTAAACATAAGGATGACGACAAGATAGATAAGATAAACGGATGAACTAATGTAGCAAGATAAACTAAGGTATCATGATAAACTACGGTGTCAAGATAAATCAAGGTATCACATCGTCAGGTTTCTATCAAGTATACTATCCCAAGGTATCTATCATGTATATTTGCTCTGCACCTTCTCGTACTAGTATCCCAACCCGCGTCATGTGTTAACTATGAATGTCCCTTGCCCAATGTCATGTAATGGTCCATGTCAACCTAATATATAGCATATATAGGTTTTTCCCAACTCGTATGTTTCTTTCCATGTATAAGTTCAGTCCTTTGCCGTAGGCCGTACGGGCTTTCCCATGTAAATCTATACCACCTCAACGTAGTACCATTTTATCCTTGAAGTTGTTTTGGACTACTACCCTTGATCTGGTTATGTTTTCTTACCATGAACTATCGCGTGTTCACTTAGGATTTATACCACCTAGGACCACTAGGGATTATGCTACCTAATGAACGTTTCCGTGTCTCGGTTTGGGTTCAAGCCACCTAGGGCCACTAGGGATTATGCCACCCGTCAACCACGCCCTTTATCCCACGTATGTATCGTGAATCGTTTTCCATGTCTAGACGCACATGTATCTCAATGTGCCATCCGAGTTCCGTGCCCGGGCAAATCAAGAAATACGGAACTCGGTCGGGAGCTTTAAGTCGTCTGCTGATGCAGATATCAAGGTCTGTTTTTGTATCCGTGGCTATGGTCCCACGTGACCCCTCCCTCAACTACTGAAAGGCAATCCAAGAAAAATCATGTATGAGAACTACATCCCGGCCCCACTATAGCCCCACTTTCCTATTGGCCAACCTCACCCATAACTCGATAGCAAGTATATGGTCTGTTGGGAGTTCTCTGCCTTTCCGTACGTACACGATTGACTAAAGATGGTAGGTAGTCGGCGACGTGCTATCCAGGGAAAAAACAAGTATCGTCGACTCCACGCTAATCCATCCCAGTCTTTAGGTCGCTCGCCTAGCAACCAAGGCATACTCTTGGTTCTTCTACCGCAGACCTTAACCTCTTGTGAGCCCAGGCGGATCATCTGAAACCTCGCAGAGGGATACCAAGAGTATCCTCATGTCCCCCGAAGCTTCCGCTTCGTTACCTAGTTCGTTGGAGCCTTTATCTAAGTCAGACAATTCGCTCCTCAACGTGTGTTCAAGCGATGACCTACCGTATCGGGTTACTCATCTATCTGTGAACTGGTCCAATTTCCTTGACTAAGAATTATTACTTAGTTATCCTTAACTAAGGTTTACCACTTAGCTTCTCTTCCCGCTATCCTTGTTGACTACGATTTTCAACCTAGTCCCCTGAGCTAGGGTTTTGTCTAATGGGTTAAGTGTTGTCATTCAAGTTCATGACTTAACCCGCCTACGAATCATGTCAAGATGGGCTAAGTATTTAGGTTCAAGGCTTAGCCCCACAAGTTGGTTAAGTATACCAAGAAGCTCATGACTTAACCCTATCAAGTCAAATTGGTTAAGTATTTGTTTGTCTTAACCCTATCAGATTATCGTGTTAGATTGATTAAGCATAGATTATCTTAATCCCATCAGATTATCGAGTCGGATTGGCTAAGTATGGGTTAGCTTAACCCCATCCACTAATCGTATTACAATGGTTAAGTATATTTAAAAGGTCTTGTGACTTAAACCTATCAGGTCCGCATATTAGATTGGTTAAGTATAGGTTACTTAACCTCATCAAACCACCATGTATAATTGGTTAAGTATAAGTTACTTAACCCCATTAAATTATCATGTTAAGTTGGTTAAGTATTGGTTACTTAACCCCATCACCTTACCGTGTTAGATTGGTTAAGTCTTGGTTACTTAAACCCATCTAATCACCGTGTTTAGATTAGTTAAGTGTGGATTACTTAACCCCATTGAATTTACCGTGTTAGATTAGTTAAGTTTGGATTACTTAACCCCATCTAAGTACCGTGTTTAGATTAGTTAAGTGTAGATTACTTAACCCCATCGAATTTACCGTGTTAGATTAGTTAAGTATGGATTACTTAACCCCATCTAAGTACCGTGTTTAGATTAGTTAAGTGTAAATTACTTAACCCCATCCCCTAATTGTCTTATATGGTTAAGTGTCATTAAGAAATCAAGTCCAGTTTGACTTAACCTACCCATTCATGTCATATCGGTTAAGTGTCATTAGTCAAACTTACTTAACCTTATCATGTTGCATTAATTAAATTAATGCACTTTTAACCTCTCACATTAGACCTTGTTGTGGTTACTAGTTAAGCCGGGCGGGTCCGGGTAGATTTACACCACAACCTAGTCTAACCTCGGGTTTTAAGTGCTATGTGACCAACTACTCACATTGGGTCCTATTGTTTGTAGCCACTAGTTAAGCCGGGCGGGTCCGGGTAGATTTATGTTACAAACTCAACCCAACCTCGAGTTGGCCACTTTCATGTTTGGTCTAGTGTCGTATTACACTTACAACCCATACGTGTCTAGTTTCAAGTCCCATGTTTACCCCCACATGTCATGTCCACATTTAGGTGTATCATGAGTGTCATATTTTCATGAAATCCCATGTCAAATTATCACGTCATAATCATGCTCGTCTAACCTACCCCAAATCGTGTTTCCAACCCAAGTAAAAGCGAGTCAACACAGTAAGGATACTATGCTACATATTGGCCTCAAAACATGCACGATGTCAAAAGGGATTGGCCACAAACATGCATGGTATCATAAGGGGTTTGGCCTCAAAATATGCATAGCATCATAAGGGGTTTTTGGCCTCAAACATGCATAATGTCACAACGGGATTAGCCACAAACATGCATAGTATCATTAGGGAACTTGGACACAAACATGCATGATATCATAAGGGTTTGGGTTCATTTACATGCATAAGCCCCAAAGTCAAGTCTTTGCCAATGTTTCATAAGTCAAATGGTTCCCAAAGGTTCATGCTAACATTCCATAGATAAAGATTCAAACTTGCAAGATAAACTAGGTTAAACATAACATGAGTGGCATGATTAAGTCGCTAAAACTTAGCCCAAGGTCATAGATCATTAAAAAGGGGCAAAATTAGGTTCACATAGGCTAGCATACTTATGTTTCATTGCATTTTATTCCATGTCACATTAGAACCACCGTTAGAATCTACAAGTAGCTAGAACTTACATAGCGAGGCTTAGGGAAAGATCATGAATCGTCTTGACCAAGAAAGGTGGCTCCTTTGTTGAAGAATCGTCATGAAATTTGCGTAGCAACGTTGATCTCTCCTCGATTTGGTGTAGAAAGCTTGCACCTTTTGATTTGAATCCGATTTGAATGCATAGTCTCTAGGAATTAGAGATGGAGGCCATGATCACTTGGCATTTGGGCGGCACTTCGTGGCATGAGTGATTTGTGAGGGTTTAGGGTAGGCTTAGGGGTCTTTTTATAGAGATTAGGAGTAGTTTAGGCCCTTAGATTAACCCTAGGATAGATCTGAGCCTTTAAAATCCGTCACAAGCCTCCAAACATGTCTTGAGGAACAAGTCAGGTGCACCTAGGCCAAGCTGGCCGACCACCCAAGTCGACAGGGGTGTCGACTGGGCAGTCGACACCACCTGGGGTGTGTCGACTCCCAAGTCGACTCCCCAGTCGACTTGGGGGTGGCGGGAATTTTTCCCGCCTGTTCTGCTTGGCTGAATTTGAATTCTGAATTCAAATTTGAACTGTTTTTGAACTTGAAATTTTCTGAAAACTTTGACGGGCCATAACTTGGTCATACGGACTCCGATTTTCGAAAACTCGGACTCTATTTCGCGTATTTTTCCAAGACGAACGCAATGGCACAGCCCATTTCCCTTGATTCAGATTTTATCATTAAATTCTGCCTTGATTCTTGTTTTAGCATGCTATAAAAATCCGGGTTGTTACAATATGTAGTTTGGACCCGGGACTAACATAGAGACGACACCCCATAGGTCTTGTTTGAGTCTAACCTGACATGTAAATAGCCACCTTATTAACTATATTAACTTTTTCATTGTCTAGACCTAGCTCAAAACATGTTAAGTTAAGAACGGGTTATATATGTTTCTGGTTGGACAGGTTTTAGTTTGTGGATCTTAATTATAATTATTAACACTAAAGCTTCTAAATATTTTCTTATGATTAATAAATAAATTTGGTTTATCATTTTAGTTTAGTGTTTCCTTCTAAATTAACATGCATAAGTTCTACATATTATTGGAAAACAAACGATTTTGAAAAAAAAATCAACATGTGAAATAGAAAAAACAAGTTCATTTGATTTTTCATATATTAGGAGATGACAGGTTCATTAGATCATTATAGACATCTTTTGAGTAGAATAAAAATGCATTTTGTGCTTGCTAGGTGAAAATCTAAATTGTGGGATTAATTGGTTCAATGTTAATTAATATAGATTGAATAACTAATTAACTATTGATTATTTGTCATTGAGTGGCAGAACAATTGTAACCTAGCCATATTGCATATGACATTGAGATGTGAACCCATTTGGAGGTTGGAATTGTGGTAACTTATTTAAGTATTGTTGCGATAACTAGGCCTCAAATTTAAAACTTTTTTAAGTGTCTCAATTAGATTCGTTTGCTTATCCAAGATTTTAAGAACTAATTAAATATTTTTTAAATATATTTTAAATTGACCTATTTATTTCAACTTAATCTAATTAACTAAGTATTAAGGTTATTAATTATTATTGTCATTTTGAACTTAAGGATTATTTAGCAATGATATTTTTATTTACTAGTTATTAGCAATGATATTTTGATTTACTAGTTACTATGTAATGATGTTATAAATGTAATTTATACTTAATTTTAATTACGAAGTTAATTATACTTCATGTAATTAATTGAAGTTTAATTATTTTTGAATGATTTGTTTATTGTCTAAATTATTTAGTTAAGATGTATATTATATTTATTTGAAAGGGGATTATATATATATTTCATTATTAATAGAAGTTTAAATTTTAATATTAATTATTAAGTAAAGATTATTTGGTTTTAAATTATTTATTTAAAAATTAGCATTTATTCAATTATTTATTTATAGGTCAAAAAATATTTGCTTATTATTTTATTTTATTTTACATAGCAATTCAGATTGTAGAAACCGTTCCACTTTATTATAAATTTTAAAAATAGTTGTTATACATATGCACAAAACAACTAATCTGGTTTGAAGTGTCCATCCACTGTCAGAAAACAAAACTAAATATAAAAGATCACAATTAAATTAAGAGAACTATAGAGCGTCCTCAATAGAAAAAACATCACTAAACACACCGTAAAAGGCGACATAAACTGAACATGATTAGGAAACCAATGAGCTAAATCCGCAACATAAAACGATGCAATCAAAGAGAAAATATGTTTACTGTCCCACATTTTATCTCGTAAGAGTAAGTCATTATCCTTATCAGTCTCACCCTTGTCCCCACATCTGCAAGTCATTACCAGTTGGTCGAAAAAATAGATGTCGTATATCTCCAGCGTCCCTTACAAACCTAAAGAAATATCGATCTGTGTTAAAACGTATCCTTGAGCTCACATGCACCCATACATTCTCATTATCTGACCAACAAATACTAGAATCTGGAGCAACAACGACATCTATAGCATCCCCAAGGACGAGAAGTTTTATAGGGTCAGGCGCTAACTTCTTAGCTTTTGTAACCCAATTTTTGATAGGAGGCCGAGGTAGAGGGATATTCATGGGAGGAGAAGCTATGCTGCAACTTTACATCAATCCAAGGAGAGGCCAAAGGACTTACGGGACATGCATATATCTTATTTCCGTTTGTACTTCACATCCATAAAAAAATGTGATTATCAATGCAGACCTTAATCTAAAAGGGGAGAGGCTTGTATGGGGTAATCCATGTGGATTGAATGAAAGTGGATCTTAAGGCAAACCAAACACTAGAGTGGGATGAATATTGTTTATGGAATTTACATGAATCTCTTTGAATTACTTTAATTATACTTGTATAACTGAAAACTATCACAAATTTATCGCAAAAATCAAAGAAAACAGAACTGAATCAAAAGCAATAAAATGCAGTAATGTAAAGGAGAGAACACACCAGATTTTATACTGGTTCAGAACTACCCTACCTCAAATACCGCACCAAATCTTGTATAGATTTTTATTATCTTTTACACCCCTTGATTTCAAAGCTACAACGAGACACCCTCTAGAATTTTTCTCGTAGGTGTAGCAGTTCTGTATTTCTAGGCCAACAAGACACACCCAATTGATTTTCGGGTAAAATCAAATCCAACTTGATTTGCGGGCTAACAAGTGACATCCTTTAGAGTATATTTAAAAGGATTTTACAATGGAATGTAGACTTAATCTTGTGACCTTGATTACAACATCCCAATAACTTTGACTTGCACTTTGATCTTGAGATAATATGGTAAGGATGATAGAGAATCAAAAACTAAGTAGAAACGATTTGATTACTTTAGAATTTGGTAGAGTAAAAATAGAATTTTTTAAGAAATGAAGGATAAGAGAAGAGGGAATAGAAGATGAAAATATGGGTTAAAATTTGTTTGAAAACTTCTACTACTTATTGAGGAATAACGTTCATGTCCATTAGGGAAAGGATATGAGATATAGACACTTCTTTCAAAAATTGAAATCTGAAAATGACGGGCACTATGTGGACAACCAAAAAGCATCATGTCGACATGCTTATGTATTAAAATTTTAAAATCTTGTTTTGAAAGTATAAAACTATAAAATTAAACCTGAAACTTTTGGAAATAGTTATATATAGTAAAAGTGTAGTTTTTATCATAAAAATAATTTAAGATAATTTATCAAGATAACTAGATAATTTAAACTTAAATACGTATTATATAATAAAAATAAATATATAAAGTAAATTTAAATTCAAAACTAAGAACTTAAAACAATAATGATTAAAATAATGATATATAACTCAAATATCAAAATGTATCAAACTATAATCATAAAAAAAACTAAAAATATATTATTAAATATAATTAAAATAGTAATTAATATAATACCAAATATCACAAAAATTAAAATAGATATAAGTATAATTTAAATCGAATATATTTGAAACTTTGAAATATATGATATCAAACTTTAAGTCTTAAAAACAAATATAGAATATACAGTACAAGAAAAATATCCTATTGCAACTAGCTATCTGTAGCTGGCGTCATAGGACAATTGCAGTAAATGATATTTAGCAATAGACCTAGTAACAGTTGCGATAGATGAGATTTAACAACAAGCTTTTTCTTTCTGTTGCGAAAAACATTTTTTTAGCAACTGCGCTTCCCTACCAGTTGCAAGAATATACTTTTAGCAACTGCGCTTACATAACAGTTACAACAAACATATTATTTGCAACTGCGCATCCAAACTTATTGTAAAAAACTAACTTCAGCAACTATTTTTACCAATTGCGATAATTTTATTTTTTACAACTAGTAAAGCCAGCTGGAAAAACATATTTTTAAAAATTATTTTTTCCCCAAGTTTGGTAAATATAATTACTATTAAAAAAATGAAGTAATAAGTAATATTTACTTATAATATAAGAAGTATTTAGAAATAATAATTATTAATTTAATTAATACTTTAATAATTATAAAACATAGAGTAATTATTTAATAATTAATATAACTTTTAATAATTAATACTGAATATGTAATAACTAATGAAATTTAGGGGCCATTCGCAGTGAATTAATTCCCCGTCGCCGTTGCGATCGCGTCCGACTCGTCAGACACTTGAATGTGGAATTCCACGCTCACTACCCATACGGTGAACATTGAAAAATGAACCATTGATGTTGGACGCGTCTGACGCGCCCAACGCCAACGGTTCATTTTTCAACGATCACCTCCCAATGGCTCTTTTTACTCTTCCTTAACTCATCTCCACTTCCTACACTTTTCATCCTTCGTCATCTTCTTCTTCTTTGAAACAGATGTCTGCCTCCGATTTGTTCTCCGATTTCGACGATTTGCCTATCTGTACGGGATATCATTGTGCCAAAATGCATGGACGAATCATATGAGTCGGATGAATACGTCAGAGTTTATCGATTTAGCTTAGATCAACGACATTTTGAATGGGCATCAACAACCTTGTCAAAATAATTTTCATATGAAAAGACTTTGCTCCTACTCGTTATGTTAAAAACTAAAATCAACCAAAATAATGTTCGAATAAATTATGTGAAAAACTAAAATCAACAACATTGTTAAAATAATTTTTGAATGAGGTATCATATTCGCATTTTCGTGAGACCGTGAATCAAACAAAATCGAACAATGATGTGTTTAATTTCTACAATTAGACTTTACGGATGACCGTTGAAAGAACTTTTGGCATTTGGAAAAACAATTTTCCATTTTGAAGAGTATGACAACATATTCATTTGAAACTCAAGTCAAAGTTGTCGTAGCTACAATGGCCTTACACAACTTCATACGCAAATATAATAGTGGTGATCCAGATTTCAAGGCTTTTGATGATGATCCTGAAATTATCCACAATGAATACTTAGAGGAATATTATGCTTTGAGAAATGCGACAAACAGAGGCATTGAACGGGTACAACAAAATGGATAGCAAGGAATGTCAGCATTTCTAGATACCATAAGAGATCAGTTGGTTGCTGCAGTGCTGCGTCAAAACATACTACCATATCTGTATTTGTATATGTAACTATATTTGTATATGTAACTGTATTTTTATCTGTATTTTATATTTACCCTGCTCAAATACCCCGCTCAAATACCCCATTCAAATACCCAGTTCGTATCAAAAAATGCGTTCCCCATTTATTACAGTGCCATGCTCAAATGCCTCATTACAGTTCGTCAAAAATGCACCTTTAATATAACTTAAAATATGATTTTATGAATGAATATTGTTTACAACATTGTTTTTTAATAAGTTAATAACGTAGATAATTAAAGTGTTTACACTAAAAAATGGCATAAACACCCAAAGAATGTTATGAAGGGAATAAAATGAAAAAGAGGAAAAATCACACACAAGAGATTTATAGTGGTTCCACTATGAATTATCGACGTCCACTTTATAACTTCTCTTTAAATATTAATAAAAAGGATATTCTAAGGCTATGAGATTAATAAATCTGGAGTACACCATGATTACAAACAGTATATACACTAAAAGAAGCCAAAAGTACTTTTCCTGTAGATTTAGGAGGATATTTATAGAAGATGTCCAGGTATGGTTCGATAGGGACATGTGATAGTCTATCCGAAGGAAGAGGAGATCGTGGGCTTGGTCATGATGCTGAATAATTGGTTAAAAAGATATATTATCCGATTTGACCTATTCCTGGATTGGCATTGTCGAACCGGATATATATTAAGCTAAAATTTGTTCCAAAGTCTTCATCGAACCGAGAACACGTATAACCGGATATACGTTGAGACGAAATTTATGCCAAAGTCTTCATCAAACCAAGAACACATCGAACCAGATTTTGCATACTACCTAGGTTAGTCGAGTCAGAACCAAAATTGGAGCTAATTTGAGGTTGCCTCGTTCGACCCGTTGGTGTATGAGTGTACATGAGTCATGTCGTGGGTGCCTTGGTCATAAGTCTTGATGACCTTGGCAAAAGGCAGGCTAACACTTCCCCTTGCCCTAAAGTACACCACGTTGCAGATTAGAAGCGCTTTGAATCTGTTAAGCCGCACCTCCATGGAGTATTATCTATCTTAAGGAAAACGATGATGAATAGTCGAGACATTTGGATTCTTCTTTACTGTATAAGTAGCTAGTCCTGCTCTATACTGTGTATGATGGTACTTATCAAGCCAAAGTCGTTAATTGAAGTTACTGAGAGACACAAGTAAATATTCAAACCATGTCGAGTCAAGAGGTTGAATACATTTTCACACAGTCAAGTTGTGTCAAGTTATTGGCTCCTGCATGTGATTGCTCACAATAAATGTCAATACCAAACGATGTCGTCTTTTTGTGCAAGTCATGTGCATGATCAAGTTGAATTGATCACCGCACGAGAGTCAGCATGTGGGGTCATCGACTAAGTCATGAAATCATCAGAGAGATCTTTTCCATTTTCTTCCCTTTTTTAGAGATTCGGCTCGATGGTCGAGCCATTTTCCGGATGACATAGTTGATTCAGACCGGGTCAGCGGTCATGTCAAGGGAAGTTAAAAAGTCTACAATTTTTCCTATAAATATTGGGCCCATAAAGTCACTTTTCTTTTTTACTTTTACTTGCATTGAATCAAAAATCCTCGAGCCTTGATTTCCTAATCTGATCAAAGCCTAAACAATATTCATCTCCACATTGGATTATTCCATTGATCTAGAACTCTAATCGATTAGGTGGATTTGGAAGTTGTCTATCTTATATTTTATAACTCACATAGGCCACAAGTTTATCTTTTGTCATCGATTTTGATTTGCGATTTCGGGAATTACAATCGAGATTATCTTTTTCTATGTCATAGGTGACGATGGTGGCGACGAAGCAGAGTTGCGGTGGTGCTATAACATCGCGAGGCACATCGAAGAGAAGTGACGTTAGGATAGAGTCAATGGCGTGGAGAGGTGGAGTTCTTGTTTAGAGAAGAAGAAGAAAAGAACTCTAGAAGCTTCTGGAGGAGACTTGTAGTGGCAGTGGAAAAAGTCATGGTAGTTGAATTATGGAAAAACTCTTGAGGCCTAGTTCGATATTCCATTAGTCGAACCAAGGAGGGGTCAGATTGGAGAAGAGTTAAAGTATCTAGATCAGCATGGGTCCTAGTCGAGCCGAAGTAGGCCGAGTCAGGAATGATCGATTTAGAGTTGGTCAATCTGGAGGTCGAACCGAAGACATAGAAACAAGATTAATCAAACTGTAATGGTTGTTCTTGGCTTGATCGAACCGGGTTTTAACTTCATCTTCGAGACTTCAACTATATTTGACATTTGCAACAGCCTTGAATAAATGACATAGCAAAGAATCAATTTTAAACAAATATATGGAAAGTTTGTCACTGTTTCAAGCAATTCATTTCTCTTGTTATATATATATATATATATATATATATATATTGCTTTCCACTACATACATTGCGTTAGTTCACACATAGGGGGTTCAGGTTTATAGATGTAACCAACAATATTTCTTGAGTAGCATAGCTACAATGTCTAGAAGATATTGATCTATACGAGCTTCTGAAGCTAGAAAAGGAAATACCATCCAGTGGTATCCCCATACAGATTCTAGTTCAAGAACCGACTCAGAAGATGACTCTTAGTTTGAGGTTCAACCTCACGATGGGGAATCCTCCACTTCGTCGTCTAGGAAAGAGTCGTTATCGGGACAAAAGATGAGGAAGAAGGAGCTCTAGACACCTATGAAGAGGTTGTCTTTTTATACAATCTTGTTGAGTCTTGGCCCACCTCTATGGACAAGGTAAAGTTGAAGAGGTTATACACGAAGCATAGAATTTCATTTGATCAGGTCCGAGTACTAACTCAGGGAGAGACTGGTTATAATCCTCCAAAGGGTTCTGTGACATTCAGTCAACAAATGTGCATAGTGGGGTGCATTCTTCCTTTCATCCTTTTGTTATTAACTTTCTTCGCCACATGGAGTTTTTACCTATGCAACTGCACCCTACAGCTTACACATACCTTTTCCCGCTATATATATAATTTACAAAGAGCATCTTCAACGAGAGCCCACAATCAATGACATTGCCTTCTTTTACAACTTTAAAAACTGAACGAACACTCCATCCTTTCTCTATTATGAATTCGCCTCGGGGAAGTTGGTCATCACGAAGGGTTCAGTAAGTTGGGGGGCATAAGACCTGAACGGTCTTACCTTCCACAGCTAGAAGGAGTCGCTAGAAGGTGGATCCAATGCGGTAAGTGTCAAGTCTTAACATGCTTCTTTAATTTTCACTGGAGAGATTCTAATATTCACACTCCTTTATAGGTGATAGTCCGATAAAACCCAAAGGTGACATGTATCACACTCGCCTGGCTACATTAAGAAATGTTCCGGAGAATCTTTGGAGTGTTAAGAGATGCATCGCCGACAAGCACTTACACCAATTCAACCTACTTGATGCTAACAGAACTTTGGGCGTGGAGGGAACTCGATCTCTTGGAGTAGCTCCAGTAGTTTTGCCTCTAATCGGGGAGCCAGCGGTTGTGCCCCCAGTTGGTGGACCAATAGTTGCTTCAGCCCAACCCTATGTCTGGCTCAAGCGTGCTGTCAAGGGGAAAGATGCCCCCAATTCCAGTTGGGAGCCTGCGGGGAAGGAGAAGGATAAGTCCCCAGAGAAGATGAAAAAAGCCCCTTCTCCATGAAAGTCAGTTGTCAGGAAATTTCCAGTCATGGAGAAGAAGAAGATGGAATCATCCATGTTAAAGAATACTCCGTGGCTACATCCTCAATCGCCGATCGAAGTGGGTGCATCTCCTTGCTCATAGAAGATCTTCAAAGGGTTGGAAGATTAAGAACCGTTGACCAAGCATTATAACTTCCCAGACTTGGCCCCTCGGATTTCTACCCCATATCTGAAGGAGAAAGTGTCTCGACTTAGGTCAGAGAAATTATGCCAACTAGCAAGGCCCCGACCGTGGGTTTGTCAGAGGGATGCACTAGGACACACATGACATACATGCTATACGTCACAACACTTTTCTATTGTATGGCTTCATAGTTCTAACTTTGATCTCTATTGGTTTGCAGGTATCATGTACAAGTTCCAGAGTAGCGTTGTGAAGAGTGGAGTCCTACCCAATATTATTCCGATCAGGAGTTGGAGTACAGGGATAAAGAGGAGTAAGAGAAAGAAACATGGAGCCACTACACTTCAAAATTCCTTCCTTGTTCTCATTATTCGATCCATCACGACATTGATAAACAAAGAGCTAGAAAAAATTTCATAAAGGCGATAAGTCCTACCCAATATGATGAACTTCAAGATCACTTCCACTCAGCGCTTGATTTTTATAGTCGAAGGACCAAAACCCATGAAGATCAGTGCAAGGTTGTCGCCTAAGAGAACACCAAACTAAAACTTAAGTGTGGCAATCTCAAAGCAGATAAGGGTTCTTTAGAGAAAGAAAATGCAGATTTGAAAGCAAACTGATCGAGGTCGAGGCCAGTGCTGAAAAGGCAAAGGAGATTGCCCATGCAACCCTCAAGTCTGCTTCCAGCTTCAAATAGCAATTTGATATAGACATGACGGAGTTGAGGAAGATGCTCGATGAAGCGAAGAAGGTGGAGGAGGATTTCACGCCTCTTGTTATGACTTTCTTTGCCAGGACCCTCTGGTATTGTGACATATCTTGGGTAGAAGACTACCTTACAACCTTAGCTGATGCCTGCAGCGAGTTGCCGAGAAGGAGAGGTATGCATCGAAAAGTGGAGTTGTGGATGAGGAAGATCTAATAAAGAAATATCTATGGGACAACAATCCTGAAGTTCTGACTGAAGGAAGAAGATTGCAGAAGGAGGCCGAGGATGCCGCCAGCTCCAGACAAGGGAAAGACTATCATTGAGTGTAGCTTTGACCCTTCTTCTACAAGCCAAGAATCCGAAGATTTAAAGGGCTACAATCTCGACTTCCAAGCTCCAAAATCTCCAAGCTTTGACTCTAATCATTGAGATGTCCGAGACTTCCGAACTTACTAGACGTGGCTCTGCAGATGGGCAGTTAAAGCGCTCAGCGGCTCCATAGCGGTGGAGGAGCAAAAAGATGTAGCGGAGATAAAGCGGGGAAATAGCAGGAATATAGTGGAGGCGCAAAAAGGTTCATAAGATGTGAAACAAAATATTTTAAATTAATAATGATCGTTCTCACATTATATGCATAGAAGAAACTAATATTAGTTAATCATATATAGTAGAATCAAAGAATATCTTGGTTACACGCACTAGATTTGATGATTATAATAGATTTACAAAATATATTGGAAACTAATGCCTTAAAATTAGCTCTTTACACTAATTTTATTGATTTAAAAAAAAAAAACTAGTCAAATCAAGATCTATATATTAGTATTGCTAAAGCGGATGGTAAAAAGCGTTGATTTAACAGATGCAGCGGGAAACAGCGGGGTTAAAAGCAGATCTACTATTCATCAGTGCTAAATTGAAATAGCGTAGTGGCTGAAAGGCACTACGGGCTATAGCGGGGATATTACGGGGCTTTAGCTGGGCTTTAACTACATAGCTCTACAGAAGGTATCTCTCTGACTTCACTAGAATTTGAGAAAGTTTTACTAGCGTATCAACGAGCCATGAAGGTGACAGTTGAGATGCTCATGGTTCTTCAAGGACTTACTATCATTGCTCTTCCATCCATATGTACCATCAGGTCCATAATTCTCCCGAAAATTAGTTAAAGGCCTATGTCGATCCTCAGGTGCCTCTTGCTTACGATCTAGATATAGACAAAGGAATGATCGACGCCTTGAAGGGACTAGACGACATGGGCTCCATGTTTGAAGGTGAAGAAGATGTCATCTTCATGTGATAAACCGGAAAGAAGGGTGCCTTAAGCTTAACAGAGATGAAGGCACTGCATGAGGGGAAGCTTCTTCAGGTTAAAATTGAATTAATAACGTCGTTCCCCATATTAGTCGATCCTATCCAGGTCATCCCTCCTTCAGGTGTCTCGTAGTCATCTGCGTTGACCGAGGACAAAAGTCTTCTGGGAAGGAGAAGAGAAAAAAGAAAAGGCAAGATAAGCCTGACAAAGGCTCTGAGGGGTCCGTAGGTTATAAGCTATCTAAGTGTCAAATTATCAAGGAGCCTGACGTGGAAAAGAGTAAAAAGCAAAAGACAGGTTATGAGCTTTCAAAGATCAAGTAGGCTCCTTTTTTCTTTCTTCTATTTGTAGGCCTGTTACGTTTGTGCGAATGTGGCCCTCATATATTTGTATTGTATAAACCTGCATTATGAATAAAGTATTTATTCTGGTTGCTAGTTTACGTCACTTTCCATTAAGTGTACCTACGATTTTATTTCTACAAAGTCTCATTTGGCCTATAAGCTGTCTTGCTTAAAGTGAGAAATCACTTAACTCAAAAGTTGTCTCACTTAGAATAAGCAAGTATCATAGTCTGGAGGAATAACTTATATGCCCTCAATTAACATTGATCACACACCACGTTAGGGGCATGTTTGAAGTTAATTCGTAAGTTTGCTTCATATCCCTAACATCATTGGGGATTAAGCTAAGTATATTAGATGTTCGGACCTTAAGTCTTTATACTCTCCAGTCGTCGATTCGAGTTAGAGTCATGGGTTAAGCGATCTTAATTCGTGGCGCGTCATTCATGCTAACCCAATAGTTTTATACTCTCTCTTTCTCAAGCCATGAGAGTTAGAGTTAGTCAGTCGAACGATCATTTTCACATTCGCCTAGATGTCGTTCCTACACTTTAGTCTTTAAAGTAAGGAACGCCTCATCGAGCATCACTATCAAGCCCAAATTTCGATAATTCTTATCTGACTAGTCTCAAAATTGAGTATGCTCATCGAAACATGAGCAAATGAACGTTGTTGGGGAATTAGTCATTCCCTTCGTTCAAGTTTTGCCATAAGCTAGTCAATTACAACACTTAGCTAAATTATCACACATAGTTACAGAGCATGAAAGGAACTTCTATTTATAAACAATGACAATTGAAAATTCGTGCCTTATTACATAGTCAGAAATGAAATGATAATTACAAAATCACACAGATAAAAGCTCAAGTCAAATAACGCTGCAGTTTCTCAGCATTCCATGCTTTTGAAAGTTAGTCACCATCAAAAGTCGTTAGCCTAAAATCTCCGTTATCAAGCTTCCATTAAATGACATAGGGTCTTTCTCACTTTGGGCCTATATGAACAAGGATAAGAAAGACATGATTCAGAACGAGGTAATCAGTTCAAAAGGTTTTAGGTCATACCTTCTTATTATAGTATCAGGCGACCCAATGTTTATGCACTGAAGAACGCAAGTCAGCCTCCTCTCTCTTCTCATCAATCATGTCCAGTGATTTCAGGAGAAGTTCCTTAAAAGGATCATAGTATGTCATCCTTTGAGAGAGGACTTCAAGTTCCACTGGGATGACTGCTTCGAAGCTATAGGACAGGGCGAATGGAGTGTGGCCAATCGCTGACTTGTGGGTCGTTTGAAATGCCTAAAGGGCCAAAGATAGTTCAATAACCCACTTTCCTCTAGTCTTCTCCTGACGCTTCTTTAAAATGGACTTTGTAATCTTGGTCACGGCTTCAATATGTCCATTATACTGTAGGTTCGCATCTGTAGTAAATCTCTTTTCAATGCGATGACGACGAAAGAATTCTTTAAATTCTGAGCTATCGAATTGGGTACCATTATAAGTTATGAGTCCTTGGTAATCAAAATCGAAATATGATGTTTCTGATGATGGAGTTAATCACCTGTTTTGTCAAGATCATGGTCTGTGGTTTAGCTTCGACCAACTTTAATGCACCGAGAACTGACTGTGAAGCCCAAAAACTTCCCTGATGTAATATCGAAAGAGCATTTCAAAGGGTTGATCTTCACCCCTATATTGACGGAAAATACTGAACATTTCTACAACGGCATCCAGATGACTAGCTGACTATCTCGACTTCAAAAGCATATCATTAACATATACTCCCATTTACTTTACAATCTGATTCTGAAACATATGGTTATCCGACCGGTGATATGTTGCTCTTGCATTCTTCAACCCAAATGGCATGGCCACATAGCAGTACAACCCATGGTCTGTTATAAATCTAGTGTGTTCCTGGTTTGGCGAATGCATCGAGATTTGTTTATACCCAGAATACACATCCATGAAGGAAAGTTCACTTCCAATCGTCGAGTCCAAGAGTTGGTCAATTCTGGGAAGTGGGAAGCTATCTTTGGGGAAAGCTTTATTCAAGTCAATGAAATTGATGCACGTCCGCCACTTTCCAATGGACTTCTTTACAAGAACTAGATTCGATATCCACTTAAGGTACAACGAGTCTCAGATGAACCCGTTATTCTTAATCTTTCAACCTCTTCTTTCAAAGCTGCTACCTCTCAGTACTGAGCATACGTCTATTTCACTTCAATAGGATGTACTTTGGGTCAATGTTTAGTGAATGGAACATGATAGTCGGTGATATCCCACATATGTCAGCATGGGTCTAGGAAAACACGTCAAGATTAACATAGAGGAAGTTAGTAAGTACCCTCGTTTGGAGGGGTCCAAGGTGGGATCCGATTTTCAAGACCTTACAAAGGTCATCGTTATCAATCAGAATCACCATTGTTGACTCATTGGGAGTCACCATTTGGTATACTATCCCCTAGTCTTTTCTTGAATCAATGTCTTTGATCTAACAATTGTACTGTCCAGTACATGATTTCTTTACTTGCTATGCGGAATCTAGATAAGAAAGGAATTGTCACCGACTTTTCCCCTTCTTTTTGCTATGGGAGTCTTCCACTCAGACAAGTAGCATGCTCGTTATTCTACCTGATCTTCTCGTACTGTTCTGATTCCATTCTCGATTGGGAATTTCAAGAGCAAGCAATAAGGAGCTACGCATGCTTAGAATTCAGCGAGAGCCGATTGGCTTAGAAAAGCATTGTATGGAGAGTCAACATCCACTGCAAGAAACATGAGGATCTGCACTCTCCAACCGTCTCCCTCTTCCTGCCACATTTGTAATTCAACCATTCGTGCTGGTATGTTTGTTGTGTCATTAAACTCATGAATCCTACCTTTATATGGCTTCATATCTCTTGTCTCCAACTTTATTTGGTCATAGTCTCTTTTGAACAAAATTTTTACAGAACACATTAATCAATAAGGACTTTCCACACTAACATTGTGCCAATAATGGTCGAAATAACTAGATTATCACTAGTTGAGGCTTCCACACATTTAGCTTCGCGATCGCAAAAGACAATATCATCCATCATTATACTCAGTTGCTTCATTGGAGCAGTCTCGTACGCGGTGTGTACTCATTAGTCTCAACGTGCTTCACTGCATTAGCATAATGCTATATAGTCCGGAGACTAAATTCCATCGGATGTGGTCCTTCGATGATAGTATTAATAATAATTCCTTTTTTCCTAGGTTGGGCGGCGACTCTTGGAGCTGCGTGACCTTGGCGCTCGAGGTCTGAAGCCCTGCCCCTATCCCAAGGAGCCACCTTGTACTCATTCAATTTTCTTGCATGTAGTAGCTTCTCTACAATGTCCTGGAGAAGAAGGCACTCATCAGTTGTATTGCTGTAGATTTCATGGAACAAACAAAACATTTCGGTCATTACCTCTTTCTCTGTAGACTCCTGCGGAGGTGGCTTCTTATATTGCATTGTGTTGCACGTGTCTACATAGATATTTTCTAGAGTATCATTTAAAGGCATGTTGGAACGGGGTCGCTTCTTCGCATCCCTCTTTTAGTTAAGGTCTTCTCCATTATCGTTCCTACGTTGATTGTTATTTTGTTTATTCAAATTATGAATATTAACTTCCACTTTTCCATAATCCTCTTTGGATTGCTTTGCTGCTAAATTACTTTGAGCACTCTCATTCACCATGTCACCAGCTCTTCTCTTTGGGCTCCCGTCAGTCTCTTCAATCCACAAATGCAAATCTACCTTCTCAGGTTAGTCTGGGGTTGAGGGAGGCTTCCAGTTGAGTATTTTCTAAAATCAGTTTCTGGATCAACACCATCGACCAATGCCACCAGTATCATTTTCGGATTAGGATTGATGATTTCAGTAACGGTTGTATTGAAGCAATCAAGGTAGTCTTTGAGAGTTTCTCCATGGAATTGATTCACACATGAGAGAGTCATTACATGTTTTGAATTGGAGGCATGAAGTCTAAATTGGCTCATGAACTTCTTACTCAAATCTTCAAAGTTCGGCACCAACCTAGGAGGTAGAAGAGTATACCACATTAACACGACCCTATCAAGATAGATAGAGAACGCTTTGCATTTTATGCCATCTGGAGTTATCGTCGTACTCATGTACTAAGTATATCTCATGAGATGTTGGAGAGGGTCAGTTTTTCCTAAGTAATGATCCATTTAAGCCAAATTGAATCTTCAAGGAAACTAAGCTTGCAAGATGTTGTCTATGAGCGGAGTATGATGTGGTTGATTCCCCAGTCCTCATTATTATATCCTTTACTATCATCCATGTCTACCTCACCATGGCAGTCAAATCAAAAGTATTGAAGACAAACTCTGGTTTCGAATTCTCGCCCCTTCCGACCCTTTCCATTCCCTCTATAGGCAACATCGCCTGAGCCATCGTCCAGGCAGTGCTTCCTTAGCCCTGTTATCCCAATCAATACAAGATGCAATGGAGGAAGTACGGAAGCGCAAGATGTTCCAGGGGCATCACGAGCTCTGAGGGAATCCGTTTTGGTAAAGAAGTGGACTCAACGTACTCCGACTTTTGCATTGGATGGTTTGACATTGTCGAGCCGAGCAGGTTCGGTATGTTGAGCTGAAAGCTTGTCGCATCAGATCTCTTGCACGTTCCTAGGTTTGGTGAATTGTTTCTACTGCTGCAATGTTGCCTCTCCACTCCTTCCTGACGAGTATTGTGACGGCCCGCCCCGCACCAGCCGACATTTACTCCAAAAGTGCGCTGTACACATATCCAGTTAGCACGGGACGGTCGCCAGAAGAAAAAGAAAGAAGAGAATGGACTAATCAAGGAACCTGTAATATGTCTCACAGCGCATAGAACAAAATATAATAATAACATACTTGACATAAAACAGAAGAGACAGTGCCTAAGCTAAAAACCAGAACTGAGCATTATAGCAGCGGAAATCCAAAATATAGCTTATTACAACTTTTCAAACTGTCTCAAAACAAAAGCAAGATAAAGGAGGTACACTACTAATGCCCAAGTAGTGACCACCAACGACACAGGGAGAATATCTATATATCATACGTGGAAGCCTCCTGCTCGCCTCCGAATCAGCTACTCGCGCATCACCAGCTAACCATAACCTGTCTCTAGTCTGCTCGTGTGAGCACCCAGAGTAATAAGAAGAGACATAAAACTCTGGGTCAGACATAAAGCCTGGTATGAGCGATAAGCATCAAAACATAACAATAACAGGTATAATCCAATCATACCTGAACCTGGACCTGCAACCAAAGAGTTAGCACTACATACTGTACAACACTCTAAGGTGCCCTTTTAAATGGTGTAAAGATAACGGGGTGGGGGTGTGCATGTCATAGTGATGTCAAACAATCAAACATGGCAAGCATCCTCACATCTCTCACTCAGTGCGTAAAGCATACGATATCCACTACTTTGGTCACCCAATACTTTGGGCCATGACGGAATCCAATCCCGTGTAACTATCACTACAAGCCCACTATCCATCTCTCAGTGGTGGACCAAAGTTATGAATACCGATAACCCCTTTGCACACGTCCCGCAGCAAAGCCCAACCATGAAGTGAACTCATTGGTTCCCAACTGGGTCCGGGATCCTGAGCTCTAACTTCCATTTGGACTACCTTTGCATCTCGGGTTTTAGTCATCACCGGATCGGTTTGGGTCCCCTCATTGCCATCGGTTCGATTCGGGTCCCCTCATTGCCATCGGTTCGGTTCGGCCTTTAGCTCCTCATCATCAACGCGGCGCGGCTCGTGGCGTCCATCTGGTAGCGGTTCGGATCGGCCTCCCTGTAACAACCCGTAAAATGTGAGCCAGTTTGAAATTTTTATTTTGGCAATTTTAGCGAATTTTGATTATTTAAAATGAATTATTTTAAATAATATCGACGAGAAATTTATTTTGAATATAATTCGAACGTATATATTTATACGCGTCGTCGTTAGAATATAAATATTTATATATAATTATAAATAGAATTGAAAATGGCGCGGTAGTTCGATAATTCGATTTCAAACTTCAATTGAATGTACCGGGTGCAAAACAATCCGGATTTTAGTGAAACCAAAAATAATGGAATCTAATAGTGAATATCTTTCTAACGAAGTTAACAAACCGAGATTTCACTTTAGAAATGATAAGATATGTCCAGTTGAAAATTCAGAATAGTCGCTGTGGAATTTATATATATTTTATATAATATATAGCCCTTAAAAATGGACATTTTGCAAACGACCTCGGATTTCGACGAAACCAGTTCTGTTGGGTCCGTGATGTAAAGTTATTGCTAGGTTTCAAATTTCATAATTTTTCGAATCAATATGTGAGCGTGGCAAAGGAAAACGCGTTTGACCAGTTTCAGTTGATTTTAATCGACTGGAAATGGGTCATTTTTCTAACGGTCTCAGAATTCGACGAAATTAGTTTTGTTAGGACCGTATCGTCAATACGAAGCTAGAAAATATTTTTCTGGAATTTTTAAAGTTTGTATGTGACCCCAGTAATTTGAAATGTACGTTTAAAATTCAATATAATGATTTAAATGTAAATTAAACGGAAACTGATTGAAACGATTGAATCAACTTGCGGTACACATCCCATTGTGTTCGGAATGGGGGTAAAACGCTATGGACGACAGGCGGTGGGCCTCGTTTCGAGGTCGTATGTAAAAGTCAACCTTTTTGCAAAAATTTAATAATTAAATAATAATAATAAAAAAAAAATATAATTTCCCTCCCCCCCTTTATCTTCGTTCTGCCCCCCACCCCCCCCCCCCCCCCCCCCCCCCGTAGCTCATTCCCGATTCAGTTGAACAGAAAAAAAAAAAAAAAAAAAAAAAACCTAACTTAGAAATCGACCGCCTCCACCAACCTCCCACCGCCGACCGCTCCGACCGACCGCCCTAGCTCCGATCAGGCGAGCGACCTCCCCTACCTCGCGCCCTCCCTCCGATCGAAGACCCCTCACCTCGAACCCTGCCGACGCGACACCACCGAACTCGAGCCACTCTCCACCTTGGCCCGCCACCGCGAAGACGCCCCTCCGCCCCTACGATCGATGGCGCCCCCCTCGACATGGACAACGAACCCCCCCCCCCCTCCTAAAATCCAATTTCAGTGAAGAAAATGTGAGTTCTGTTTATTATTTATTTTTCATTTCAGTTTTATATATTTTTATAAATAAAAAGTTAGGATTAGGAAGAAAAAAATATATTGAAAGATATGATTTTTATTAGTAAATAAAAATTTGATTTTTATAATAAAGTAGCGAGTTAAAAATATATAATCTTTATATAATATAGAGAATATATAAATACTATTTTCATGTATGTAGCAAGTTAATAATATAATCTTTACTATATAGAAATATTAAAAATATGATCTTTATATTTTTAAAGTGTTAAAAATATAATCTTTATAGGATAGAGAATATAAAAATATCATCTTTGTATATGCAGCGAAATAAAAATCTGATTTTTATTTTATATACGTTGAGATAAAGTGGTGATTTTTATAAAGGCGAAAACTTTATTTTTATAAAGGAGAAAACTTTATTTTTATAAAGGCGAAAACTTTATTTTTGAAAGAGTGAAATTTTTATATGAAGAATAAGTTGATAAAATATAATTTTATCTATATAGTAGCGTTGTAAAAATATGCTGATTTTTATATATTGAATAACATAGTAAAAATTCGATTTTTATATATTGAATAACATAGTAAAAATTCGATTTTTATATATTGAATAACATAGTAAAAATTCGATTTTTACATATGTAGAGAATGCGGGCGAAAGCGACGAAAGGCGAGTTGGCGAAGATTTCCTGCATTAGAAGTGCCGTGGAGCTAGGATAGCTATTTGTGAGAATTTCTCACCTTTCAATTTTATTTCTAGTTATATATATATACTAGGATGCAGACGGTGCTTAGTAGCACCCGACACAATCGTCCACAGACCATGGACTTGTTTGTTTGGTTGCATAGATTAATTAGATTATTTGATTGAATTGAATTGTTTGGTGAAACTGATTGGTTTGATTGATGTGTGAATGGCGTGGGCCTTCACTAGACCGGGGATAAGGCTAGGCCTTGTCCCGTTTCTAGTATCGTGCCGTTATGCCGCCGAAATTTTCTAAAATATGTTAGAAAAATAAAGATATCATTTTATTAAATAAATGAATTGAATAGAAATTCATAGGTTGAAATAAAATGTTTTATCGTTAAGAATATAATTTTTAACGTGAATGTGAATAAACAAATATTCATTTACAAACCGGACGGTTTGTTTATGTACACCTATTTGAAGGACATTGATTGGGATGATAAATTTTACACATCGCCCGACTGCACAAATAAAATATGTGTTTGATTGTTTGAAACCCCACACGGGTGTTGGGATGAAATTTGAAGTTCACTCGTCCTGATTGATTAAATATGTCGATCGATTGATTGACAGGCTGTTATAAGCGTTAGATATCTATATTTGATGCTTATACCGTGTAGCGCACTTTGGTTGATGGTTGATTATTTTTCAAGGCTATTATACATGTGTTGTATGAAAATCCATATAATTAACTTTATATGGTAATTGATTGGGCCTCATTCCAGTTTTAAAATAGAAATATTTAAAATGGAAATACTCGAAATGGAATATTTGAAAATGTCAATATATGAAGCCGTGTTGATTAGAGTGACGCCATTTTGACGTGAACGATATTTATATCGATTTTATTCATTTTAAAATGAATATTAAAAAGTAATTTTGAAATCAAATATTTCGAAATGAATTGAATTGAAATATTTCGAAATGAATTGAATTGAAAGTGATTTCGAAATGAATTGAATTGAAAACGAATTCAAAGTGAATTGAATTGAAAGTGAATTGAATTGAAAACGAATTCAAAGTGAATTGAATTGAAAGTGAATTGAATTGAAAACGAATTCAAAGTGAATTGAATTGAAAGTGATTTCGAAATGAATTGAATTGAAAACGAATTCAAAGTGAATTGAATTGAAAGTGATTTCGAAATGAATTGAATTGAAAACGAATTCAAAGTGAATTGAATTGAAAGTGATTTCGAAATGAATTGAATTGAAAACGAATTCAAAGTGAATTGAATTGAAAGTGAATTGAATTGAAAACGAATTCAAAATGAATTGAATTGAAAACGAATTCAAAGTGAATTGAATTGAAAGTGATTTCGAAATGAATTGAATTGAAAACGAATTCAAAGTGAATTGAATTGAAAGTGATCTCGAAGTGAATGGAATTGAAAACGAATTCAAAGTGAATTGAATTGAAAACGAATTCAAAGTGAATTGAATTGAAAACGAATTCAAAATGAATTGAAAGCAAATTGAAATGAATTCAAATTGAATTGAAATTTGAATTGAATAGAAATGAATTTTAAAACGAATTTATAGAGAAGAATTCAATTTTGCTTTGAATTGAGATGGAAGTTGAAATAGATTTTGAAACGAATTTTAAAACTATTTATATAATTCGTTTTAAATAGAAATCGACGAAGTATATATTATATATATAATATAATGGCCTGAATAGAACGCGCCGCGCCGCGGCAGTTCGCGAATTTCGACCATTGACTTCGAATGGACATTACGGGAGATCCGACCGTCGGATTCTCCTAAAACCGGAACCGTTGGGTTCGTATCGAAAAGAGCTTTCTAGCGAATGTTAGAAATTTGAAATCTAACGGTTGGATTTGGAATTATGTCCAAATCAAATTTGAAAAAGGTCGCTGTAAGTGCAGTTCGATGGCCATTGATGGAAATCGACTGTACGGGGCTTGATAAAATTATTAAAAATAGTAATAATTTGTGTAAAATCATAAGAAATGATTTGTGAAGAATTGGGATGAAAAACTCCATATTTGAAAAGATAAAAATAGATTTTTATCGAAATGAACTAGTTTTGAACTAGGATTATAATTCTATTTATTTTTAAGTAAATAAATTGAATTTGAAAAGGGTTTTAAAAATAACCAAAATTTCCAATGATTGCATTGGAGTGGATTTGAATCGAAATTGTCTTCGGAATATTTCGATGTTGGAATTCGTGATTATACAGATGTTGTTATGGAAATTTGAAAGATATATATTTATATCGTTATTTCCAATACGACATTTGTTAGTCGTAGAATTCGATATTGAATATAAGCCGATATATTTTCTATTCAGAGCCTTGTATTGAATATCGAATGTGATTTGGGTTTGTCGTGAGTGGTGTCTTCACTAACACTGTTCTTGAACCCAGTTGAGAAATGATTAAATCTTTTTATTTAGATTTAATGAAGTGTACCAATTAAATAATATTTAATTGGAATTGAAGTGATATTGATTTTTGGGTTTATCGTGAACAGTGTTTTAAATAACACTCGTTCTTTAACCCGATAATTAATGAATGTGATTTTGGGTTTATCATGAACCGTGTTTTGAATGACACTGATTCTTTAACCCAGTTAACGATTAAAACTAAGTGGAGTTTTAATGAATCTTTAAATAGATTGAAAAGGTCGAGAATGGAGTATCACCAGTTTTACTCCAGGCGATAGTTAAATCTTTAATTAGATTTGAACGTGAAATGGTAATTGAATTACCGATAACACTGTGGTGTTAGATATGAAGTATAACCAGTTTTACTTCATGGGATGAATAGGTTGGGATTGGGAAATAAAATAAATGATTACTTCGGTGTGGTTCGCTAATCCCGACTAGTTTGAATTGATATTCAAAGGAGATTAAAGAATAAATTTAAAGAATTTATCTTGGATAAAATTAATGGGAACTTTTCCCAAAGTATAGGAATATTTGAATAAAAGAATATTCTGAATTGGAATGAGGCGTATGTTGTGTTTGTGTAACACTTTTATAATATATACGCGAGTTATTCAGAAAGACCGGGTTTATCCCATTCTGAATAACTGATTCGACGTGGTGTCGAAGATGAAGACGGTGGTCGAAGACCGGAAGTCTTCACGTCGCTTGGGTGATAACTGATGATCTTGATTGGGCTGTACACCCAAGAAGATGGAAACAGTTGGTGATCGTCCAGACGTACTTGGAGATCGATGGATATGCGGGGTACTAGGTGCCTCCGGTTTCGTTCAGACCCAAAACGGACTTGTAAATGGACTGTGTGTCTGACATTGGATTTTAGTCTGTGTGGTTGATTTCTATTAAATATATATCTGTTTGGCGGCGGAGAATTTATTCTCTTGCTTAACGCCCTTCTCTGAGACGTACGAGCTCAGGGGTTATATATTGATGGATATCAAACGCATGGAGTGAATTGCCTGTGTGGCATGCCTAAGTGGCAATTGATCGAGGCTTCTGTTGAAAAGCAAAGTCTTGTGGTGATGATCAAAGCACAGCCTGTGTGGCACAGCTTTGTGTAACGTGAATTCGCGAACCTCGCACCCCGGTGGTGAACCAAAACGGGAGACGGACCTCAAGGAGGGCATGCGTTTCTTTCTAGCTAGAAGTGGCGTCAGTGGTTTTACACGCCCTGACGAGTTTGACTTATGTGGTTGTTGCTGTTGCGAGGCGCCTCGGTTATATCGGTTTCGGCCGATGCATTCTGGTCGGCAGACGGACCAGACTTACACCCCATAGGGTGGGGGAACGTAGTGTTCAGGGTTTAAGTTTAATCCACATCGGTGGACCGGCCCTGTCGCTCCAAGGCTTGACTGAGTACTTGCCTGAGACATGGGCTAGATTGTCTCGAAGTCGGCGAGGACTATCCTTTGCCTCGGTTCATAGACGGAAATCCAATTTCCAAATACGTGACTTTGCGGTTTTAATCGTAGAACTAGTATGGCGACATGATATATGGTACCCATGCCGTCTATGATTGATACTTATGATTTGAAGTGTTTTATACACTATGCACTTATAATAGTATCAAATGATTTGTTTTAAACGTATCAAGCATTCTTTGGCTGTTATAAGGGAAAACCCTATCCTCGGCTGCGTTGCATTGTGTGATGGGACCTGGGTCTTATAACAGCTTCATTTTTCTTTATTTAGCATTGCGCTGTTTGTTTTATGCACTGGTATTCTTGGGAGGAAACCCGTTCCGTGTTATACGGCGTGGTCCCTTGATTTACCTAACTTTGAAAATAAAGATAATAACTGTTTTAGTTCTCACACCAGTCACATGACTGACCTGGAGTTTATTGTTTTAACCTAAACTCTGGGTGCCCCTATTTTGACACGGGCAGCTAGTAGTTTCGGTTTTGCAGATTTATATTCACAGGATCCTGATTTACAGCTGGAACGATATCCGGAAAGCTTTGTATCCGTATATCTTCTTCTAGTTGTGTATTGTATTATTTTCCGCTGCTATGTATTTAAATGTAATTTAAATCTCTGATATTTCTGTGTAATATTTATTCATTAATACTCTGTATATTCTTGTAATCCGATGCATTGTTGTAATATACAATGAAATGTTCTTCTGTATGCATTCTGATTTGTCGTGTTCTCAAACGATAGGGCGTTTCGAACGGTCTGGGTCGGTTTAGCGACTGGTTCGGACCGAGCGAAATTCCTTTTCGTCACAGTTGGTATCAGAGCTTTGGTTTACAAAGCAGAGAACAAGACACATTAGAACCATACGAAAGAATTCATCAGATATTGGATCAGTAATATCCAATGAGAATGGCTCGTTAGAGATAGGATCAGTAGTATCCTAGAACGAGTGTGAAGAGTATATTTTTAAAGTGAAAACCAATTTTGTTTTGAAAATTTAAAATCAACTATTCGTATTGGATTATTTGTTTAAATTGATTTTGGACAATTCAGTATATAAAGAATTTGCATATACGCCTTGCAAACGTATATTCAAAGTTTTAATATACTGGATAGATATAGATTCACACTCTAGTCGCCCGAAGATGATTCTGATGATTGTAGCTACATCATCAGAATTAGTATTCGAGAGTCGAAGGTGTGATATTTATATATTTCCTATTGACTGGTGTGAGAACCAAAAATTAGATAGGGCCTATTGTTTTGATTTGGCATCAAAAACATGATTTTTGACTATGTATCAAAGTTATCAATTTCAAAAACTCTAATTCACTAATTGATTGATGTTTGGGTTGTTTGTTTATTTGTTTGCTAATTTTTAGCCATTTAGCCTAATTGTATCAAATATTGAATTGTATTGAAAATTGGTTGCATTTGCTTGCATATGCATATATATCAATTGAACAGGTCATAGCAAGGAGGCTAGAGCAGAGAATAAAATTTGTTTGCCCGACAAATAGGTACATGTTTACTACATAATTTACTGTTTTGTTTGGGTGATGATGATTTTGTGAGCCTATTGGCTAGCCGCTTGGCTTTTTCTTTTTCTTTTTGAGATCTGAAGGACCGGGGAAGCTATTTGAAATTCCCCGATGCTCCCATTGCAGGGGAGGTTATGGCGAAATTTTTCAAAAATTTAGGGTGTTAGCCAAATTTTTGAAATTTTGAAGATTCTCAGAAACTAAAGAGTTGGAGAATGGAAGCCTGATCGATCGTAGAGTTGAATAATCAAACCACTTTCAACTTTGTTCCTTTTCGGGGACGAAAACTTTTAAGTGGGGGAGATTGTAACAACCCGTAAAATGTGAGCCAGTTTGAAATTTTTATTTTGGCAATTTTAGCGAATTTTGATTATTTAAAATGAATTATTTTAAATAATATCGACGAGAAATTTATTTTGAATATAATTCGAACGTATATATTTATACGCGTCGTCGTTAGAATATAAATATTTATATATAATTATAAATAGAATTGAAAATGGCGCGGTAGTTCGATAATTCGATTTCAAACTTCAATTGAATGTACCGGGTGCAAAACAATCCGGATTTTAGTGAAACCAAAAATAATGGAATCTAATAGTGAATATCTTTCTAACGAAGTTAACAAACCGAGATTTCACTTTAGAAATGATAAGATATGTCCAGTTGAAAATTCAGAATAGTCGCTGTGGAATTTATATATATTTTATATAATATATAGCCTTAAAAATGGACATTTTGCAAACGACCTCGGATTTCGACGAAACCAGTTCTGTTGGGTCCGTGATGTAAAGTTATTGCTAGGTTTCAAATTTCATAATTTTTCGAATCAATATGTGAGTGTGGCAAAGGAAAACGCGTTTGACCAGTTTCAGTTGATTTTAATCGACTGGAAATGGGTCATTTTTCTAACGGTCTCAGAATTCGACGAAATTAGTTTTGTTAGGACCGTATCGTCAATACGAAGCTAGAAAATATTTTTCTGGAATTTTTAAAGTTTGTATGTGACCCCAGTAATTTGAAATGTACGTTTAAAATTCAATATAATGATTTAAATGTAAATTAAACGGAAACTGATTGAAACGATTGAATCAACTTGCGGTACACATCCCATTGTGTTCGGAATGGGGGTAAAACGCTATGGACGACAGGCGGTGGGCCTCGTTTCGAGGTCGTATGTAAAAGTCAACCTTTTTGCAAAAATTTAATAATTAAATAATAATAATAAAAAAAAAATATAATTTCCCTCCCCCCCTTTATCTTCGTTCTGCCCCCCCCCCCCCCCCCCCCCCCCCCCCCGTAGCTCATTCCCGATTCAGTTGAACAGAAAGAAAAAAAAACCTAACTTAGAAATCGACCGCCTCCACCAACCTCCCACCGCCGACCGCTCCGACCGACCGCCCTAGCTCCGATCAGGCGAGCGACCTCCCCTACCTCGCGCCCTCCCTCCGATCGAAGACCCCTCACCTCGAACCCTGCCGACGCGACACCACCGAACTCGAGCCACTCTCCACCTTGGCCCGCCACCGCGAAGACGCCCCTCCGCCCCTACGATCGATGGCGCCCCCCTCGACATGGACAACGAACCCCCCCTCCTAAAATCCAATTTCAGTGAAGAAAATGTGAGTTCTGTTTATTATTTATTTTTCATTTCAGTTTTATATATTTTTATAAATAAAAAGTTAGGATTAGGAAGAAAAAAATATATTGAAAGATATGATTTTTATTAGTAAATAAAAATTTGATTTTTATAATAAAGTAGCGAGTTAAAAATATATAATCTTTATATAATATAGAGAATATATAAATACTATTTTCATGTATGTAGCGAGTTAATAATATAATCTTTACTATATAGAAATATTAAAAATATGATCTTTATATTTTTAAAGTGTTAAAAATATAATCTTTATAGGATAGAGAATATAAAAATATCATCTTTGTATATGCAGCGAAATAAAAATCTGATTTTTATTTTATATACGTTGAGATAAAGTGGTGATTTTTATAAAGGCGAAAACTTTATTTTTATAAAGGAGAAAACTTTATTTTTATAAAGGCGAAAACTTTATTTTTGAAAGAGTGAAATTTTTATATGAAGAATAAGTTGATAAAAATATAATTTTATCTATATAGTAGCGTTGTGAAAATATGCTGATTTTTATATATTGAATAACATAGTAAAAATTCGATTTTTATATATTGAATAACATAGTAAAAATTCGATTTTTATATATTGAATAACATAGTAAAAATTCGATTTTTATATATTGAATAACATAGTAAAAATTCGATTTTTACATATGTAGAGAATGCGGGCGAAAGCGACGAAAGGCGAGTTGGCGAAGATTTCCTGCATTAGAAGTGCCATGGAGCTAGGATAGCTATTTGTGAGAATTTCTCACCTTTCAATTTTATTTCTAGTTATATATATATATACTAGGATGCAGACGGTGCTTAGTAGCACCCGACACAATCGTCCACAGACCATGGACTTGTTTGTTTGGTTGCATAGATTAATTAGATTATTTGATTGAATTGAATTGTTTGGTGAAACTGATTGGTTTGATTGATGTGTGAATGGCGTGGGCCTTCACTAGACCGGGGATAAGGCTAGGCCTTGTCCCGTTTCTAGTATCGTGCCGTTATGCCGCCGAAATTTTCTAAAATATGTTAGAAAAATAAAGATATCATTTTATTAAATAAATGAATTGAATAGAAATTCATAGGTTGAAATAAAATGTTTTATCGTTAAGAATATAATTTTTAACGTGAATGTGAATAAACAAATATTCATTTACAAACCGGACGGTTTGTTTATGTACACCTATTTGAAGGACATTGATTGGGATGATAAATTTTACACATCGCCCGACTGCACAAATAAAATATGTGTTTGATTGTTTGAAACCCCACACGGGTGTTGGGATGAAATTTGAAGTTCACTCGTCCTGATTGATTAAATATGTCGATCGATTGATTGACAGGCTGTTATAAGCGTTAGATATCTATATTTGATGCTTATACCGTGTAGCGCACTTTGGTTGATGGTTGATTATTTTTCAAGGCTATTATACATGTGTTGTATGAAAATCCATATAATTAACTTTATATGGTAATTGATTGGGCCTCATTCCAGTTTTAAAATAGAAATATTTAAAATAGAAATACTCGAAATGGAATATTTGAAAATGTCAATATATGAAGCCGTGTTGATTAGAGTGACGCCATTTTGACGTGAACGATATTTATATCGATTTTATTCATTTTAAAATGAATATTAAAAAGTAATTTTGAAATCAAATATTTCGAAATGAATTGAATTGAAATATTTCGAAATGAATTGAATTGAAAGTGATTTCAAAATGAATTGAATTGAAAACGAATTCAAAGTGAATTGAATTGAAAGTGAATTGAATTGAAAACGAATTCAAAGTGAATTGAATTGAAAGTGAATTGAATTGAAAACGAATTCAAAGTGAATTGAATTGAAAGTGATTTCGAAATGAATTGAATTGAAAACGAATTCAAAGTGAATTGAATTGAAAGTGATTTCGAAATGAATTGAATTGAAAACGAATTCAAAGTGAATTGAATTGAAAGTGATTTCGAAATGAATTGAATTGAAAACGAATTCAAAGTGAATTGAATTGAAAGTGAATTGAATTGAAAACGAATTCAAAATGAATTGAATTGAAAACGAATTCAAAGTGAATTGAATTGAAAGTGATTTCGAAATGAATTGAATTGAAAACGAATTCAAAGTGAATTGAATTGAAAGTGATCTCGAAGTGAATGGAATTGAAAACGAATTCAAAGTGAATTGAATTGAAAACGAATTCAAAGTGAATTGAATTGAAAACGAATTCAAAATGAATTGAAAGCAAATTGAAATGAATTCAAATTGAATTGAAATTTGAATTGAATAGAAATGAATTTTAAAACGAATTTATAGAGAAGAATTCAATTTTGCTTTGAATTGAGATGGAAGTTGAAATAGATTTTGAAACGAATTTTAAAACTATTTATATAATTCGTTTTAAATAGAAATCGACGAAGTATATATTATATATATTATATATATAATATAATGGCCTGAATAGAACGCGCCGCGCCGCGGCAGTTCGCGAATTTCGACCATTGACTTCGAATGGACATTACGGGAGATCCGACCGTCGGATTCTCCTAAAACCGGAACCGTTGGGTTCGTATCGAAAAGAGCTTTCTAGCGAATGTTAGAAATTTGAAATCTAACGGTTGGATTTGGAATTATGTCCAAATCAAATTTGAAAAAGGTCGCTGTAAGTGCAGTTCGATGGCCATTGATGGAAATCGACTGTACGGGCCTTGATAAAATTATTAAAAATAGTAAAAATTTGTGTAAAATCATAAGAAATGATTTGTGAAGAATTGGGATGAAAAACTCCATATTTGAAAAGATAAAAATAGATTTTTATCGAAATGAACTAGTTTTGAACTAGGATTATAATTCTATTTATTTTTAAATAAATAAATTGAATTTGAAAAGGGTTTTAAAAATAACCAAAATTTCCAATGGTTGCATTGGAGTGGATTTGAATCGAAATTGTCTTCGGAATATTTCGATGTCGGAATTCGTGATTATACAGATGTTGTTATGGAAATTTGAAAGATATATATTTATATCGTTATTTCCAATACGACATTTGTTAGTCGTAGAATTCGATATTGAATATAAGCCGATATATTTTCTATTCAGAGCCTTGTATTGAATATCGAATGTGATTTGGGTTTGTCGTGAGTGGTGTCTTCACTAACACTGTTCTTGAACCCAGTTGAGAAATGATTAAATCTTTTTATTTAGATTTAATGAAGTGTACCAATTAAATAATATTTAATTGGAATTGAAGTGATATTGATTTTTGGGTTTATCGTGAACAGTGTTTTAAATAACACTCGTTCTTTAACCCGATAATTAATGAATGTGATTTTGGGTTTATCGTGAACCGTGTTTTGAATGACACTGATTCTTTAACCCAGTTAACGATTAAAACTAAGTGGAGTTTTAATGAATCTTTAAATAGATTGAAAAGGTCGAGAATGGAGTATCACCAGTTTTACTCCAGGCGATAGTTAAATCTTTAATTAGATTTGAACGTGAAATGGTAATTGAATTACCGATAACACTGTGGTGTTAGATATGAAGTATAACCAGTTTTACTTCATGGGATGAATAGGTTGGGATTGGGAAATAAAATAAATGATTACTTCGGTGTGGTTCGCTAATCCCGACTAGTTTGAATTGATATTCAAAGGAGATTAAAGAATAAATTTAAAGAATTTATCTTGGATAAAATTAATGGGAACTTTTCCCAAAGTATAGGAATATTTGAATAAAAGAATATTCTGAATTGGAATGAGGCGTATGTTGTGTTTGTGTAACACTTTTATAATATATACGCGAGTTATTCTGAAAGACCGGGTTTATCCCATTCTGAATAACTGATTCGACGTGGTGTCGAAGATGAAGACGGTGGTCGAAGACCGGAAGTCTTCACGTCGCTTGGGTGATAACTGATGATCTTGATTGGGCTGTACACCCAAGAAGATGGAAACAGTTGGTGATCGTCCAGACGTACTTGGAGATCGATGGATATGCGGGGTACTAGGTGCCTCCGGTTTCGTTCAGACCCAGAACGGACTTGTAAATGGACTGTGTGTCTGACATTGGATTTTAGTCTGTGTGGTTGATTTCTATTAAATATATATCTGTTTGGCGGCGGAGAATTTATTCTCTTGCTTAACGCCCTTCTCTGAGACGTACGAGCTCAGGGGTTATATATTGATGGATATCAAACGCATGGAGTGAATTGCCTGTGTGGCATGCCTAAGTGGCAATTGATCGAGGCTTCTGTTGAAAAGCAAAGTCTTGTGGTGATGATCAAAGCACAGCCTGTGTGGCACAGCTTTGTGTAACGTGAATTCGCGAACCTCGCACCCCGGTGGTGAACCAAAACGGGAGACGGACCTCAGGGAGGGCATGCGTTTCTTTCTAGCTAGAAGTGGCGTCAGTGGTTTTACACGCCCTGACGAGTTTGACTTATGTGGTTGTTGCTGTTGCGAGGCGCCTCGGTTATATCGGTTTCGGCCGATGCATTCTGGTCGGCAGACGGACCAGACTTACACCCCATAGGGTGGGGGAACGTAGTGTTCAGGGTTTAAGTTTAATCCACATCGGTGGACCGGCCCTGTCGCTCCAAGGCTTGACTGAGTACTTGCCTGAGACATGGGCTAGATTGTCTCGAAGTCGGCGAGGACTATCCTTTGCCTCGGTTCATAGACGGAAATCCAATTTCCAAATACGTGACTTTGCGGTTTTAATCGTAGAACTAGTATGGCGACATGATATATGGTACCCATGCCGTCTATGATTGATACTTATGATTTGAAGTGTTTTATACACTATGCACTTATAATAGTATCAAATGATTTGTTTTAAACGTATCAAGCATTCTTTGGCTGTTATAAGGGAAAACCCTATCCTCGGCTGCGTTGCATTGTGTGATGGGACCTGGGTCTTATAACAGCTTCATTTTTCTTTATTTAGCATTGCGCTGTTTGTTTTATGCACTGGTATTCTTGGGAGGAAACCCGTTCCGTGTTATACGGCGTGGTCCCTTGATTTACCTAACTTTGAAAATAAAGATAATAACTGTTTTAGTTCTCACACCAGTCACATGACTGACCTGGAGTTTATTGTTTTAACCTAAACTCTGGGTGCCCCTATTTTGACACGGGCAGCTAGTAGTTTCGGTTTTGCAGATTTATATTCACAGGATCCTGGTTTACAGCTGGAACGATATCCGGAAAGCTTTGTATCCGTATATCTTCTTCTAGTTGTGTATTGTATTATTTTCCGCTGCTATGTATTTAAATGTAATTTAAATCTCTGATATTTCTGTGTAATATTTATTCATTAATACTCTGTATATTCTTGTAATCCGATGCATTGTTGTAATATACAATGAAATGTTCTTCTGTATGCATTCTGATTTGTCGTGTTCTCAAACGATAGGGCGTTTCGAACGGTCTGGGTCGGTTTAGCGACTAGTTCGGACCGAGCGAAATTCCTTTTCGTCACAGTTGGTATCAGAGCTTTGGTTTACAAAGCAGAGAACAAGACACATTAGAACCATACGAAAGAATTCATCGGTTCGGGTCGCACCTTCTGCTCACGAGTGGTTCGGATCGTGGTCACCTCACTGGATCGGTTCGGGCTCCTCTTCGTGAAGCAACATGGATCGCCTCGCAAAGTCTTGATCGGATCGGATCGTATCGCGCCGTCGGATCGGAGTCTCCCACAAGAGCAGGTCAGATCGGAGTCTTCAAGCATCGACGGATCGGATCGGGTCGCACCATCGGATCGGGGTCTTCAGCCATCGGCGGATCGGGTCGCGCCATCGGATCGGATCGCCCTCACTCCCACCGATCCGGTTCGGATGATTTCCTGTAGTTCTTCCAGCGAGCAGTTTACGCCATTCGACGGCGTTTTTGACAAATCTAACACTTCTAATCAATCATAAAACACACCATAGAGTCATAGCAACATGTAATAGCAACTACAACAGCAAACAACCATTCAAATGAATCAAAATGGATCAAAAGTGGCCAAAACTCCTTATTTTCCCTTAAGCATGTTTAAGTAAAACCGATCATAGGGTTAACAAAACTTAATCAAATCGAACCAAATTTCAACCAGAGGCATAAAACATTATTTAAGAATTTCTAAACATTTTTCCAGAATTTATTAGTGTATAAATTCGCTAATCTTCACTAATTACCCCTTAATTACCGTAATTAGTGCAAAAACTATGCAAATCACTCACTTTTGCCACAAAGTAAATTACAGATCTGAAATGATTCTCTGTTTGGGTTGAATCTCTATGCAACACAGCAGCTCTATTCCAAATTTGATGTTGATTAGCCTTGGTTTGATGCTAATTAGCTTAATCTTCAACTAGAAAGTGTTTTAGAAGTGATTTAGGATGATTCTAGAGGATGGAGGCCATGACTAGGTTGAAGGCAAGCAAGTGGCGGCCGGAAAAATGAGGAAGAAACCGAAATTCTAACCCTATCAGCCCTCATATACCCCTAAACCCGAAATCCCCCATTGGGCCTAGTTGCTAATCACCCGGTTTGGCCCAATTAAGCTGTTTTTCCACTTGTGAACCTTAATTCAGCCATATCTCCCAAACGGTAAGTCCGTTTGGCTATTGTAACCACTCTACGGAAAGAGAAACCATCATTCGAATTCAATGGAAGTGGTTTCAGGTCAAAATTCATTTCCAGTCAAAAGTTATGACCAAAACAGTACCAACTAGGGGCAAAACGGTCATTTAAAAATCGACAAAAATCATGAACATGGGAAATGACCCCAATAGTCGTCTCCCAAAGTTACATGACCATACGACTTCGTATGTGAAAGAAATAAATATTCTATGATCCCATGATGCGTAGAATACGGGTCGTTACACTCTCCCCCCCTTAAGAAATTTCGCCCCCGAAATTCCCTAACCAAAACACACAAAGGGTTCCGCATGCCTATCAACCATAAAACAACAATCAACATGCAAAACAAGTCTATCCTAGCATGCGGTTTACTAACAAGGGAAGGAACTATCACTACCAAAACCTTACGAGGCAAAGAGTTCTGGATACTTCTTCCTTATATCCTCCTCTGTTTCCCAAGTACAGTCTTTTTCATTCTCACCCCACTGGACTTTGACTAGTTTCGCCGCCTTCCTTCGAAGCTGCTTCGTATCGTTCCCAACAATACGCATAGACTTGCGGTTCCCAACCGCCTCGGGTTCAACCTCGCTATCATCCAACTGATCTGGTGAAATAGCCACATTAGGGTCTTGCACAACTTCCTTAACTGGAAAACATGAAATACGTTGTGAACTCCCGCCATCTTGTTAGGTAGCTCTACTTCATACGCCAAATTCCCAACTTGCTCAAGGACTGGGAATGGGCCAACAAATCTTGGTGCTAACTTACCTCTCCAACCAATCCGAATCACATTCTCTATGGAGAGATCTCGACGAACACCAAGTCGTTAACGAAGAATTCCAAATCTCTTCGTCTCTTATCGAGATAAGCCTTCTGCCTATCTTTATCCCTTCCCAATAGTATATCTGCTCTATATCTTAATACATCTTGTTACCACTGGGACGTATAGTCAATCTCGAGTGATGATATGCTCTAAGCACTTCACCTCTCAGTCCATCTACGTCGGGTACAACTAGTCCCTTATTCTTTCGAAGCCACCCTTCTCGATCAAATCCTTACCTAATCATTCTCTTTCCATCCATACCCATCTCTACTCTAGAGATGGTTCCCAATAGATTAGGATCGTCCTTCTAACTGGAAACAATCCACTCAATCAAAATCGATCTAATCGTCAAGCTTACTAGTGTTTCTGAATCCAATTCAGTCTTGGGTCTGAAATCATATCCTGTGACATACTCTAGTTGCTTCCATCCTAGAAACAAAACCCCTAAACTGGCATGTCTCCTACTCAATGCAACTAGTACTGCACCCAAATCTTTTACTATGATCACTCTGTCCCATGGAGTCATAACAACTCCACTGCATTGGCTCATAGCCTTACTAATCCTTTACTATGTCCACTTTGCCCCTCGAGTCATGACGACTCTACTGCACTGGCTCATAGTCCTACTACAATCACTTTGTTCCCCATCGCTGGAACCCTACAGGTGATAGTCTACTCAAGAGAAGAAAGATAGGAACAAACATAGCAACCATAACATCCATCAAACAAATCCTATCTATCACCTGCTAAAGTCATAAACACATCGACACCTACATGATTGGTCTAACCAATCCCAATATGTCGATTCTAGCATGTCTGATCCAACCAACATCACTAACTAATGGAAGCCCAGCCCCCATACATACACCGATGCCTACTTGACTGGTCCAACCAATCCCAGGCCAATGGAAGCCCCGCCTCCCTTCGGTCTACCGTACGTCCAACGTACGTTTATCCTCCAAGGATAATTAAACTAATGGAAGCCCAGCCTCCAATCGGACTACCGTACGTCCAACGTACGTTTATCCTCCAAGGATAACTAGATCACGTCCAACGGATCCAAGGTAACGGGCGTCCCCAGATACCCCTGCTTTTAGTCCTCCTAAAATACTTGAGTCCAACCCAAGTCTATCCATTATCTTGCTGCCCTCTCGAGTCCAACTCGAGCTGAATCCAATTCCTTACAGCCTTCTCGAGTCCAACTCGAGTCAATCTATAACTCAGACCCAGTCTTGAGTACTGACAAACTCTAGTCCAACGTGAGTCGTCTCCCTATTCGTTGCATCTCCAAGATCAACGAACACCTATTTTCTTTTACGAATTCAAGTCCAACTTGAATCGCCCTAATCTTCGTTGTATCCTCCATGATCAACGAACACATCCTATTCCTTCAAAATTCTACTATCCAATAGAGAACATCAATATAGGGTCCTAAACAATCCATTACTTTGTATCTTTCCCGAGTCCCACTCGAGCAATCTCATAACCCTACCGAGTCTAACTCTGGGCAGTCTATACCATTGAACAGTCTTATCATGTTCCATCTGCCCGTCACTCCTCGAGTGAACCAAGATATCATCCAATGAAAAATCACAACAACTATTTACCCCTCACGCAACCCATCCTAGTCGGAATCGACATTCCCCAAGCACAAGCCCCAAAGGCCTAAACCAATATCAGACAAGCACCCAAGGAACATCTCCTCCGAGTTCGGACAATCCACATGAGGTGATACTAGCAAAACAATCTAGCACTGGAGTACTCATTTGCCTCCCAGAGACAACTAGAACTTATTACAACGATAACCTCTTAGCTTCCTTAACTCCAGTTACCATCGCCATCACTAGGTAGGTACCTAATACCACCCTATTCCTTTGGAGTAGATCGACTCCCCAAAATAATGCTAAACCCAGTAAAGCCCAAAACAAAGCAATCACAAGGAAACATACATCCATGACTCGATAAGACCACATTAACAAATCATGCCAAGCTAGTCGAACCACCAATCAGGTTCGTCACTACTAAAGGTCTATCGACTAACTCAGGTTTGTCAAACAAAACCCGATCAAAACATCTTAAATAGAAAGCATACCTCGAATAACGACACCTTTTTCCTTCTGCGCCGTAGTTGGGGCATTTGACGAAGAAGGAACAGCGTTGATAGCATACGCTTTCACAATCTGCTTCTCCCTAGGAGGTTGTGGGCAATCATCCTTGTGATGTCCTGCCTGGCCGCAGTTAAAGCACTTCCTTTCCCCAGGCTTTTCTCGACAATCTCTGGCGTAATGGCCCTTCTTGCCACAACTAAAGCATTCGCCATCTTTCTTATTTTTCTTATTCTGACCATCCATGGTCGGGTTCTGCTTCCTCTTGTTCTGAGAATTCTTCTGGCCTTCACCGCCTGCTTGCGGCTTTGGCTCCTCTGCAGATGCTGTAGCAACCTCAGTCTTCGACTTAGGGAAAAGGCTTTCTGACCTTAATGCCTTCCCTACAATAGACTCGAACGTCTCATCGATATGGTTTATAAGTCTTTCCCCCAAGTACCCATCCAAGCCAGTTATGAACTTCTCGTTCTTCTTTTCGACTGTATCGATAAGGGACCATCCATATTTCGATAAAGTGTCGAATTCAGCGATATACTCCGAGACTGCTCTACCGTTCTGCTTAAGCTCCAAGAACTTCCTGAACAGTTCTGATTTATGAGCAGCTGGAATAAACTTATCACAAAAGCGAGTCTTAAACTGATTCCAAGTAACTTGATCTTCTGGAGTAGCTGTTCTAATGGCATTCCACCAATTCATCGCTCGCCCTTGCAGCTGACGAGACGCTAGCCTCCTCTTCATCGCATCCTCAAGACCCAAGTCGTCGAAGATACGATCACAGCTATCCAACCAATCCTGAACATCTGTGGCCGACTCCGTTCCGTGGAACGGCTTCCCACCAAGGTTAGTGTAATCCTTGCACAACTTGGCGAAATCGACCCTAGGCGCCTGCACTACTGGACCACCACCATTTCCGGGATTGGGAACTGCCCCTTGCACTTCTCTAAGCATGTCTCTCATGAGGTTGGTAAACATCGCCCTCATGTCAGCGGCATTCCCATTATTGGCCCCTCTACCGGTACCTCTAACATATCGGCTCATCGTCAATCTGTAAAAGGGAAACGATTAACGACCCCATAGTGGTACCAGTGCAGTGCAACTTCATTCTTATACTACTAATAGTATATATATATATAGCTTTTGAAACCCAAAGTAATCACAAATACGCGCTCTCATATACGTACTAACTCTCCCTAGTGTCTTTCCCTAGGTTAACTACGCAACCTAGAGCTCTGATACCAAGTGTGACGGCCCGCCCCGCACCAGCCGACATTTACTCCAAAAGTGCGCTGTACACATATCCAGTTAGCACGGGACGGTCGCCAGAAGAAAAAGAAAGAAGAGAATGGACTAATCAAGGAACCTGTAATATGTCTCACAGCGCATAGAACAAAATATAATAATAACATACTTGACATAAAACAGAAGAGACAGTGCATAAGCTAAAAACCAGAACTGAGCATCATAGCAGCGGAAATCCAAAATATAGCTTATTACAACTTTTCAAACTGTCTCAAAACAAAAGCAAGATAAAGGAGGTACACTACTAATGCCCAAGTAGTGACCACCAACGACACAGGGAGAATATCTATATATCATACGTGGAAGCCTCCTGCTCGCCTCCGAATCAGCTACTCGCGCATCACCAGCTAACCATAACCTGTCTCTAGTCTGCTCGTGTGAGCACCCAGAGTAATAAGAAGAGACATAAAACTCTGGGTCAGACATAAAGCCTGGTATGAGCGATAAGCATCAAAACATAACAATAACAGGTATAATCCAATCATACCTGAACCTGGACCTGCAACCAAAGAGTTAGCACTACATACTGTACAACACTCTAAGGTGCCCTTTTAAATGGTGTAAAGATAACGGGGTGGGGGTGTGCATGTCATAGTGATGTCAAACAATCAAACATGGCAAGCATCCTCACATCTCTCACTCAGTGCGTAAAGCATACGATATCCACTACTTTGGTCACCCAATACTTTGGGCCATGACGGAATCCAATCCCGTGTAACTATCACTACAAGCCCACTATCCATCTCTCAGTGGTGGACCAAAGTTATGAATACCGATAACCCCTTTGCACACGTCCCGCATCAAAGCCCAACCATGAAGTGAACTCATTGGTTCCCAACTGGGTCCGGGATCCTGAGCTCTAACTTCCATTTGGACTACCTTTGCATCTCGGGTTTTAGTCATCACCGGATCGGTTCGGGTCCCCTCTTTGCCATCGGTTCGATTCGGGTCCCCTCATTGCCATCGGTTCGGTTCGGCCTTTAGCTCCTCATCATCAACGCGGCGCGGCTCGTGGCGTCCATCTGGTAGCGGTTCGGATCGGCCTCCCCCAAGCACACCGGTTCGGGTCGCACCTTCTGCTCACGAGTGGTTCGGATCGTGGTCACCTCACTGGATCGGTTCGGGCTCCTCTTCGTGAAGCAACACGGATCGCCTCGCGAAGTCTTGATCGGATCGGATCGTATCGCGCCGTCGGATCGGAGTCTCCCACAAGAGCAGGTCAGATCGGAGTCTTCAAGCATCGACGGATCGGATCGGGTCGCACCATCGGATCGGGGTCTTCAGCCATCGGCGGATCGGGTCGCGCCATCGGATCGGATCGCCCTCACTCCCACCGATCCGGTTCGGATGATTTCCTGTAGTTCTTCCAGCGAGCAGTTTACGCCATTCGACGGCGTTTTTGACAAATCTAACACTTCTAATCAATCATAAAACACACCATAGAGTCATAGCAACATGTAATAGCAACTACAACAGCAAACAACCATTCAAATGAATCAAAATGGATCAAAAGTGGCCAAAACTTCTTATTTTCCCTTAAGCATGTTTAAGTAAAACCGATCATAGGGTTAACAAAACTTAATCAAATCGAACCAAATTTCAACCAGAGGCATAAAACATTATTTAAAAATTTCTAAACATTTTTCCAGAATTTATTAGTGTATAAATTCGCTAATCTTCACTAATTACCCCTTAATTACCGTAATTAGTACAAAAACTATGCAAATCACTCACCTTTGCCACAAAGTAAATTACAGATCTGAAATGATTCTCTGTTTGGGTTGAATCTCTATGCAACACAGCAGCTCTATTCCAAATTTGATGTTGATTAGCCTTGGTTTGATGCTAATTAGCTTAATCTTCAACTAGAAAGTGTTTTAGAAGTGATTTAGGATGATTCTAGAGGATGGAGGCCATGACTAGGTTGAAGGCAAGCAAGTGGCGGCTGGAAAAATGAGGAAGAAACCGAAATTCTAACCCTATCAGCCCTCATATACCCCTAAACCCGAAATCCCCCATTGGGCCTAGTTGCTAATCACCCGGTTTGGCCCAATTAAGCTGTTTTTCCACTTCTGAACCTTAATTCAGCCATATCTCCCAAACGGTAAGTCCGTTTGGCTATTGTAACCACTCTACGGAAAGAGAAACCATCATTCGAATTCAATGAAAGTGGTTTCAGGTCAAAATTCATTTCCAGTCAAAAGTTATGACCAAAACAGTACCAACTAGGGGCAAAACGGTCATTTAAAAATCGACAAAAATCATGAACATGGGAAATGACCCCAATAGTCGTCTCCCAAAGTTACATGACCATACGACTTCGTATGTGAAAGAAATAAATATTCTACGATCCCATGATGCGTAGAATACGGGTCGTTACAAGTATGAGGCTATTGTTGGTTGGCATGTTGGATTAGGAGCTCTCCGCCTCCTGAAATCGTTCCGTTGTGTAGCCATTCGATTCATATCCTACCTCATGGCGATGTTGGCGTGCATCTGTTCATTCTGTGTTATTGTTGTGTCGTTCAATCTCAGCATTAGTTCCATAAAATCTTCGCAAGTTGCAAAGGCAGTCATTGTAGCTCAATCAGATGGACAATAACAACAACAGGAGAGTTTCTAGCCTAGTTCGGCAGTGTCGAAAGAGATTCTGAAGTAGCGGCAATTTGATTTGCTTTGTCTTGAGAATGGCTGTTGGAGGACCTAGTGGGAGTGGTAGCACGTTTTGAAACCATTGTTGCTTATAATGATGAAATAGAGATTTTCTCTTCGGATTTGGTAATCAAAACAGTAGATTAAAAAATTCTAAAGATTTGAGAATTCTTTTCTCAGTGTGAGCACTAGAATGTTCACACCAAAAAATGGCACAAACACCCAAAGATTGTTATGAAGAGAATAAAATGAAGAAATATTAAATGAAAATGAGGAAAAATCATACATAAGCGATTTATAGTGATTCGACTATAAATGCATATGTCCACTTTATAACTTCCCTTTAAATATTAATAAAAAGTAGATTATAAAGCTATGAGATTAAGAAATATAGAGCACACAGTTATAATAGACTGTAAAAACACTAAGGGGAACCAAAAGTTCTTTTTGTATAGGTTTTGGAGGCTATTTATAGAAGATGTCCGGGTCCGGCTTGGTAGGGACACGTGACAGTCGACTAGGAGGAAAAGGAGATCATGGTCTTGGTTACGATGCTGAAGAAATGGTCAAAAAGAGATATTATCTGGTTTGACCTGTGCTTGGATCGGCATTGTCGAACTAGGTGCCAACGTCTTCATCGAACCAAGAAAATGTCAAACCAAATTTTGCATACTACCCATCTTAGTCGAGCCGGATTTAGTCGAACCAGAATTGGAGCTGATTTGACGTTGCCTCTTTCGACCCGTTGGTGTATGAGTGTATGTGAGCCATGTCTTGGGTGCCTTGATCATGAGTCTTGACGGCCTTGGCGAAAGACTGGTAAACATAAAGTAATAAAAAAATTAGTCTATTATAATAAAAATACTCGATTGCAACAAGTTATATGCAACAAGCGCCGTATGACAGTTGCAATAAATGATCTTAAGCAACCGACGTTTACTATCATTTGCAATAATTTTGATTTAACAACTGCCATTTTAATAATTAATAATTATGGTTTAATATTCAATATTATGCACACATAATATGTAATAATTGATTTTTACTAATTAATAATTAATAAATAATGTTTATTATTTAATAATAATAATTAATATTAAAAAATTAAGAAACAATAATTGTAATTAAGAATAGTATTTATAATACACCTAAATAATTATTTTTATTTTTATGGAAAAAAACGACGACCCCTACTTCCAATTTTTTCTTCCATCTTCATCTGTTATCCACTATATCCCCTTTGTTTATCCAAGGCCTATTCTTTTCCCTTACCTACTTCTTCTAGCTCGCGCCCTAGCCTTCCTCCCTCAATCTCTCCGATGTCGAAGAACAAAAAGTCAAAACCGTGTTTCCCAAATAGTGTTACCAAATCTAGACACAATTTTTCATATCTCGCTCGAGTTCCTGTCCCTCTAGCGTTATCGTTTGCTCCAGGTAGCTCATCACCGATCCAGGAACTTGCAAAAATTCTTAGACTCGACTACTCCTTCAAATCTGTTATATGGATTTAATGGCTTAATTTCCTTTCCTGTCTCTCTAATCCTTACTGGAACGCAGGTAGATGAGAGATGGAAGGATGTCAGCATCTCAACAAACTTTGAAGCTGTCTTCATTCCGAACCCATCAGGTATTAACATTAATAAATCCTGTCATGGTATTTTGGTTGTTGAGTGTGAGGTTGGCAAACATGAGGACAGTGAGGCTGTGAGTAGTGTTGTTGTGCCTACCTTCCCTGCAGAAATTGCACTGGAAAATTCAGGTAATACACTGGGTAATGATAAAGTGACTGTTGAGGTTGAGTTAGGTAGTGGATCTTTGGCATTGAATAAGGAGATTGAGGAAAATATGAATGTGTAAAGTGATGTTGTGGTTGTGCTTCCCTATGCTGTAGTTACCTCGGACCCCTTTGTTGTTCCATCGGCACGCCTGGTGTTTGTGTAAATGCCTTGCAACTCGTGTAGTGCCAACTCCTGTATTGCCTAAATCCAATCCAAAATTTTGTGATAATGCAGCTGGTAAGCTCATTGTGATTACCTCCAAACCTAGTTACTCCTCCTTCTTTAACTCCCTTCCACGTTGTACTAGAGCCTACACTCCCCGTGAGTTCTCCTCATTGTAACACCCCGTAATTCTGTTAATATTAATATTCACAAATTAAAGAATAACCAATCTCAGACGTGAGAATTGTGGGAAATGGGTTGCGCCATTTTGTTCGTCTCGGAATTCTGGTTGAAATAGAGTCTGAGTTTGCGTTATTTGGACTTCGTATGAAGGAGATATGGCCATCGGAAGTTTCAGAAAATTCAAAATTCAAAATTCGAAGTTAAACAGGCTAGGCGGGAAATTTCCCGCCCAGCACCCCAGGTCGACTGGGGAGTCGACTGGGCAGTCGACACCCCCAGGACCAGGTCGACTGCGCAGTCGACCTGGGTGTCGACCTGGTCTAGTCGGCCAGGTTTTGGCAGAGCCCAATCTTGAGTTGCTGATGTGTCTTAGGGCTGAGTTGGCTAATTTAACGGTTCAGGTTAGTTCTGAGTTGATCTGACGGTCTAAATAAATCCTAAACTCTATATATACCTAGGTAGTCTCTCACTCTAAAATCACATGAAAAATAGAATAGCCGCCGTCATGCCATCGCCATGGAACTCAGTGTAGCCGTCGCCAACTAAGAAGGAAGAAAGCTGATCAAAACTCTAATTCTACTCAACTCTAAAGCAAATCAAGACTCTCTTTCTTTTCTAATTGTGAGTATGATGATTTTAATAAGATTATTAGCAAACTAATTAGATTAAGTTGTGATATGGATTATAAGAGGATGGTGTGAATTATTGATTATATATGTTGTAAATCTTATGCTATCATGTATGTTGTAAATCCTATGTTATGTGATGATGATGTTATATATGTTGAAATTTTCTATGCTAAGTTGCGATGTTACAAAGTCATGATGTTATTATTTATGTTATAGTTAGCTTATGCTTGATCAAATCATGATGTTGATTATATATATGTTTGGGCTATGATGATTCACGTGATAAATCACATGTACCTATGCAAGTTTAGATTGATTAGTATGTATAATCTCACATATCCTATGACATCTATTTAGATCTAAAATTAGGTTATAACATGTGTGAGTTCTATGGGTTAGATGCTAGTTTTCACCATCATTATGTTGCATGAACCACATATGCAAGTTTATACATGAATTTGGATTATGATCATATTATGTAAATTGTGACATTTTACCAAACAAGTTGACACCTTTAGATCCATGACATGTGTAGCTTTATGCAAGTTGTAGTTTTTGCCTATGCAAGTTTAGGTGTTGGACATCTATCACACATGCAAGTTTCACCCCGTTTATGATTAGATCTATTTTAGTTGTATATATGTTGTGATAACTTCTCTTTATGCTATGAGTTAGACTATTCGAGTCTAACGTATATTTTGCATTGAATAAGCGAACGTATAACGTGGGGTAGGGGTAATATTAAGGATTTAATATTAAGAAATTGGGGTGCAATTGATATGATTTTGCATACCATAAGTGGATGGCCATAATTGAGTCAATTATGGACATCATTAAAATTGGAATTAATTAATGATTTGAATAGGGATATATTTAAAACTGGGGTAAAAGATTATAAGTGTTAATCAATGCTTAGGACACGAGGTTGGACTCGTTTGTGACGTAAAACTGCCCGGACCCGTCCGGCAAATCCAGTAGTCACAAATGTCAGCCCAATGTGAGAGGTCCTAGGCCCAAATTAAAGCATAACAGTTGTAAAGACACGAGGTTAGACTCTTTATGGTGTAAGACTGCCCGGACCCGCCCGACAAATCCAGCTGCCATAAATGCCAGTCTAATGTGAGAGGTCTTTATGAGGTTATGGCCTGAATGAATTAATAAATACTTAACCAGATAAACATGTAAGGTGGGACATGGGGGTTAAGTAGGTGCCTTGGGTGGCATGAGGAATCTAGTGAGTGCCTTTAGTGGCATTTGAAATACGATTAGTAAGACTTAACCAAACACACATGTAAATGAACATGACTAAGAGGGTTAAGTGGGATGTACTAGTGGGGACAAGCTTAGGTGGATAGCTTGTGGTAAGTAAAGGGGGCCCATTTCAACCAGTAACCTAAACGTATCTTTGTGGGCTCGACCCAAGTCGAGGACGGGACACGCATACTGGGCTTGACTATAAGAGGCCAAACGGGTTAGCGGTGGCAACGCAAGTCCAACGGGTTTCATATGCGTGTGTGGACCCGGGCTGGTAGGTAAGACGTTGTTGCATCGTGTAGGTATAAGCCGTGCATCCTCAAGTTGTATCGGGTTGCCACTTTAGGGGAGTGATACACGCCACTGTGGGGCTAGCACGGGTATCTACGAGTAGGGAGCCAATCACAAGTGGGTAGTGGGGTACACCTAGCGGAGATAGGGGCAGGCGACACCTATGTAGTCAGCTAGGGGTACACAAAGCTATTTATATAATTTCTAAGTTCGGTGAGTGGGATCAACCTTTAGGGTGACTGGTGTGGTGCAGTGTAGTAATTATGCGTTAGTAATTAGGTGTGCCTTTAACGTTATCTTTATCTTTTCTTCCATACCCAATAGTTCATAGACATTTCCTTATTTTCCAGCTTGTGCCTCAGTCTAATTATTTTGATAATAGTATTGTTAGAATTATCATACTCGCCAAACTTTATGTCTGACCCCCTCCATTTCTATCTTTTCCCCCCTCCAGGTCCTCGGGGTGGGCCCAGCTCTAGCGGAGTTTGATTGGATTGCTTTATCTCTCTTTTGGAAAGCTTAGACCGCTGAAGTAAAGTCCAGCTTGTTATCTTCTTTAATGGCTATTTATGTAATGGGGTTATGTATTTTGTTTTATCTAGATGGATATTGTACTTGAATCTGATTTATGGTTTTATGATGTAACAAACATGTTTAATTTCCGCTGCAATGAAATAAAGTTTTAGATTTCCAAGTACTACTTATTATCTATCTTGTTGTAATTTTTCTGTTCTATATTCACTTAAAACCTCCATGGAAGTTAATGCATTCCCTTTGTGAGTGACATTAATGGGCGTGGGGTGTTACACGTGGTATCAGAGCTTAAGGTTACCAGAACAGATAATTTTTTTAGAAAAACTATTTTTCTAAAGTATTTTTGGAAGAAGTGTTTTCAAAAACATGTCTTGATGAGTAATTTAAAGAGAAAAGTTTTTATGAAAAACATAATCCCCAATAGCCATATATCTTTATCTTTCGAATTCTCCATTTTGAATCTTTCCTTTTTTGTTTCAGCACGGCTGAAGATCTTAAACTTCCGGAGGGTGTAACGATACCAGGATGGTATAGGAGGTTATTAGAGGCTAGGGCCGCTGCAGGTCCAGCCAATGTTCCTCCACCACCAGTTGCACCCGCTCCTCCTCCCCCTCCTCGCGCTGATACTTTTGCAAAGACATGCAAGGAATTTAAGGCTATGGGTGGAAAACCTTTTCAAGGGTCAGAAACGTTTGTGGAAGCTAGAGATTGGCTTAAGGAGGTGGAAGAATTGCTAGAAATCTTTGAAGTAGAAGAAGGGAGGAAAGTCAAATTAGCAGCTTGGTTAATGAAGGGAGAGGCCTCGTTTTGGTGGGAGGTCACTAATGGGGAGCGTCCTGTTGATTCTTGGGCGGATTTCAGACGTAGGTTTGAGGAAAAGTTTCTCTAAAGGGCAGAAGAGAATCTATATATGGAAGGTTCTTGACATTAAAGCAAGGAAGCTCATCAGTGAAAGAATATGTCAACAAATTTAATCAGTTAGCAAGGTTTGGCTTGGACTTACTGAACACGCCGGAGAAGAAGGCTCTGAGGTTCGTTAAAGGCTTGAATGAGCCGTTGCAAAGGTTGGCTATGACCCACATCCCTATGGGGGCCACCTTTGAGAAGCTAGTAGACATGGAACTCATGCACGAGGAGAAAGGCGCTAATGCTAATAAGGCACCCGAGAAGAAAGGGGATCAGAAGAAACCACAACAGCAAAACAAGAAGGGTGGTAAAGACAATAATGGCAAAGGAAAGAAAAGATGCTTTAACTGTGGGACACCAGGCCATCTCAGCAAGGATTGCAGAAAGAAAAAGAAGACTGGCTGTTTTCACTGTGGTGAAGCGGGACATCTAGTGAAGGATTGCCCAAAGAAGGGGCAGAGGGCAGGGTCTACTTCGGGAGGACAGGTGCAGGCTCTTATGGCACCAGGGCAGGCAAGGGGACAAGTTCAGGCTCTCGCGGTCCCACCGCTGCAAGAACGAGGTAGAACCATTTCTGTTGAAAGCTTAGTTTTTCTGTTTGATCATCCTGTCTGTACCTTATTCGATTCGGGCGCATCGCATTCGTTTATCTCTACATCATTAGTTGAATCACTGCACTTAAACACCAGTTTAATAGAGGATCCCTTAGTTGTTCCGAATCCAATTGGGGGCTTAGCTTATTTGTCCATGATATGTTTGGATTTGAAATTTTCTATACTTAGCGTTGAGTTTAGATGTGATGCTTATGTTTTGGGCTTCACAGGCTATGGGCTAATTTTAGGGATGGATTGGTTATCCAGAAATGGGGCCGTTCTTGATTGTGAAAGGAGAGTAGTTAGGCTCATGACTCGGCTTGGCAACACTCTCGAAATCTTTTGTAATCCCATAATCCCATAAATTCCGTTATGCTAAGTAATCTAGAATCGCTTGACGCGTCGGTGGAAAATCTACGATCTGTTAAAGTAGTCCAAGAATATTCGGATGTGTTTGAGGAGGTGAAGGGCTTGCCTCCGAAGCGGGAGATAGATTTTCGAATATATCTTGTGGATAATGCAAAACCAGTATCTATGCCAGTACGCCACATGGCTCCTCGTGAAAGGAGGGAACTCAATAAGCAAGTGAAGGAGTTGCTTGAGAAGGGGTTCATAAGACGAAGTATATCGGAGTGGGGTGCTCCAGTAGTATTTGCCACGAAGGCGGATGGGTCCCTTAGACTTTGTGTGGACTATAGAGAACTTAATAAGCTTACTAAGAAGAACAGACACCCACTGCCGAGGATTGACGATCTCTTCGATCAGTTAGTTGGCACCTCAGTGTTTTCGCAGTTGGACTTAGCCACTGGTTTCCATCAGTTGAGAGTGACTGAGGATAGCATTGACAAGACTGCCTTTAGGACTCCAGATGGTTTCTATGAATGACTAGTGATGCCCTTCGGTTTGACAAACGCCCTCGCATACTTTGTTGATTTGATGAGTAGGGTGTTTAGGGAGTACCTTAATAAATTCGTGGTGGTCTTTGTAGATGACATCTTGATCTTTTCTAAGAATGAAGAAGAGCATGCCCTACACCTTATGGAAGTGTTGGAGACTCTACGAGCGCATAACCTTAAAGCTAAATTTACTAAGTGTCACTTCTGGAGAGAGGAAGTGCGATTCTTAGGGCACGTGGTTTCCAAAGAAGGGATAGCTGTGGATCCCGCGAAGGTGGTGGCCATCCAAGATTGGAAGGTCCCTAAAAATGCTACCGAAGTAAGGAGTTTCTTGTGGTTGGCTGGCTACTATAGGAAGTTTATCAAAGACTTCGCAAAGATATCAGCTCCATTGACACGTTTGACGAAGAAGAACCTAGTTTTCACATGGGACATAGATTGTGATGATGCGTTCCAACGTTTAAAGAGAGCTTTGACTTCAGCTCCAGTCTTAGTGCTGCCAGACGGGAGTAAGCCATTTACTGTTTATATCGATGCTTGTGGGACAGGACTAGGCGCAGTCTTAATGCAGGAGGGAAGGGTAATAGCCTATGGGGGAAGACAGTTGAGAGCGCATGAGAAAAATTACCCTACGCATGACCTAGAGTTAGCCGCAATTGTTTTCGCGCTTAAGTCTTGGCGCCATTATCTTCTTGGCAAGAAATTCGAATTATTCACTGACCACAAATCTTTAAAATACTTATTCTCTCAGAAGGACTTGAATTTAAGACAGCAAAGGTGGATGGAATTCTTAGCGTCCTATGACTTCGAAATAGCATATACCCCTGGCAAGGGTAACGTGGTGGCAGATGCCTTAAGTAGGAAAAGGCTGTCCTTGAGTCCGTTGTTTGTTGAACGGCGAAACTTAGAATTCCTCTCTATGTTTGATTTTAGACCTTCCGTTGACTTTGTACCCGGTTTGCTAGCATCCTTGGAGGTCAGACCTACGCTTTTGGGACGGATTGGTGAGGCACAGCGAGACGACCCACAGTTGGTTGAGTTAGTAGAAAAGCTCAAAAGAGGGGAGTCATCAAGCCATCTCCGTAGGTATACCCTAGATGATAAGGGTTGGTTACGTAGGGATAGTAGACTTTGTGTACCACGAGACGAGGACTTGAGGAAGACTATTCTTGATGATGCACATCGTTCGAAGATGACCATTCATCCCAGCGGGGACAAGATGTACAAAGACATAAAGCGAGTTTTCTTTTGGGCCGGTATGAAGAGGGATGTGGCCGAGTATGTCGCTAGATGCTTGGTGTGCCAACAAGTAAAAGCGGAGCAAAAGAAACCCGGTGGGTTGCTTCACCCATTGGAGGTTCCGCAATGGATGTGGGATAGTGTCTCGATGGATTTTGTGGATGGATTACCAAGATCAAGGAAGGGTAATACGGGGATTTAGGTTATAGTAGATAGACTTACTAAAAGCGCCCATTTTATTCCCGTGAAGAGTAAGAGGACTGCTCCATGGTTAGCTTCTGTTTACGTTCGAGAGATAGTTCGTTTGCATGGTGTTCCTTCTAACGTAGTAAGCGACCGTGATCCTATCTTCACTAGCGAATTTTGGAGGAGCTTACAAGAAGCGGTAGGGACTCAGTTATGTTTGAGCACCGCATATCATCCTCAGACGGACGACCAGACTAAGAGGGTGAATCACATTCTAGAGGATCTTTTGAGGCTATGTATCCTAGACTTTGGGGGTACACGGGAAGAGCATATTCCGTTGGTAGAGTTCGCATATAATAACATCTTTCAATCTAGTATTGACATGGCACCTTTCGAAGCTCTTTATGGACGACCTTGTCGTTCACCTACACGTTGGTGGGAATCTACCGATAAGATCTTACTTGGGCCCGATATGATTAGAGAGACTTCGGAAAAGATCGACTTGATTCGAAGGAGAATGAAGACGGCGCAAGATAGGCAGAAATCTTATGCAGACAAAAGGAGGACAGATCTTGAGTTTGATGTTGGGGACATGGTCTTTATCAAAGTGTCTCCATTACGAAATGTCGTTCGCTTTGGGTCCTTTGGGAAATTAGCACCAAGGTTCGTAGGGCCGTTTCCTATTAAGGAGAAGATTGGACAGATGGCGTATACAGTGGAGTTGCCTGAGAGACTTAGTGGTGTACACGACGTATTCCATGTATCACATTTGAGGAAGTGCCTACACGAGACCACGGAAGTGGTAGAGCCGAACTTGCTTAGAGAGGTGGAGATACAGCGTGATGCGATGATTCGACGAGCTCCTACATGCATTCTTGGGTCGGAGATCAAGAAGCTGAGAAATCGAGAGGTCAGACTAGTCAAAGTGCAATGGTGAGATGATGAGAGCAACACAACTTGGGAGATAGAAGCGAAGATGCGTTCATTGTACCCTTTTCTTTTTGAGGGTAGGTCTTTTGATTTCCCCTTTATCGCTTAGCTTTTACTTATCTTATCTTTAGTATGTCCTCTACAAATGTGACGAGAAGGAATTTCGCTCGGTCCGAACCAGTCGCTAAACCGACCCAGACCGTTCGAGACGCCCTATCGTTTTTGAGAACAGGACAAATCAGAACGCATACAGAAGAACATTTCATTGTTATTACAACAATGCACCAGATTACAAGAATATACAGAGTAAAAATGAATAAATATTACACAGAAATATCAGAGATTTAAATTACATTTAAATACACCGCAGCGGAAAATAATACAATACACAACTAGAAGGAGATATACGGATACAAAGCTTTCCGGATATCGTTCCAGCTGTAAACCAGGATCCTGTGAATATAAATCTGCAAAACCGAAACTACTAGCTGCCCGTGTCAAAATAAGGGCACCCAGAGTTTAGGTTAAAACAATAAACTCCAGGTCAGTCATGTGACTGGTGTGAGAACTAAAACAGTTATTAATCTTTATTTTTAAAGTTAGGTAAATCAAGGGACCACGCTGTATAACACGGAACGGGTTTCCTCCCAAGAATACCAGTGCATAAAACAAACAGCGCAATGCCAAATAAAGAAAAATGAAGCTGTTATAAGACCCAAGTCCCATCACACAATGCAACGCAGCCGAGGATAGGGTTTTCCCTTATAACAGCCAAAGAATGCTTGATACGTTTAAAACAAATCATTTGATACTATAGTCAGTGCATAGTGTATAAAACAACTTCAAATCATAAGTATCAATCATAGGCGGCATGAGCGTCCCATGCCACTATGTCGCCATATATAGGTTTACAAATAAAACCGCAAAGTCACGTATTTGGAAATTGGATTTCCGTCTATGAACCGAGGCAAAAGATAGTCCTCAACCGATTCGAGACGCTCTAGCCCGTGTCTCAGGAACAGAACGCATCGTCCCTTGGAGCGACAGGGCCGGTCCACCGATGTGGATTAAAATGCCTGAACACTGCGTTTCCCCGCCCTTTGGGGCGTAGGTGAGCCAACTAAATGACTCCATCGGACCCGGATCGTCCGATCAAACCGAGGCGCCTCGCAACAGCAACAACCACACAGGTGAAAAGTATATAAATGTCAGGGCTGGTAGGTCACTGACACCACCCTAGCTAGAAAGAAACGCATGCCCTCCCTGAGGTCCTCTCCCGTTTTTGGTTCACAACCGGGGTGCGAGACTCGCGAATTCACGTTACACAAAGCTGTGCCACACAGGCTGTGCTTTGATCATCACCACAAGACTTTGCTTTTCAACAGAAGCCTCGATCAATTGCCACTTAGGCATGCCACACAGGCAATTCACTCCATGCGTTTGATATCCATCAATATATAACCCCTGAGCTCGTACGTCTCAGAGAAGGGCGTTAAGCAAGAGAATAAATTCTCCGCCGCCAAACAGATATATATTTAATAGAGATCAATCACACGGACTAAAATCCAATGTCAGACACACAGTCCATTTACAAGTCCGTTCTGGGTCTGAACGAAACCGGAGGCACCTAGTACCCCTCATATCCATCGATCTCCAAGTACGTCTGGACGATCACCAACTGTTTCCATCTTCTTGGGTGTACAACCCAATCAAGATCATCAGTAATCACCCAAACGACCTGAAGACTTCCGGTCTTCGACCACCGTCTTCATTTTCGACACCACGTCGAATCAGTTATTCAGAATGGGATAAACCCGGTCTTTCTGAATAACTCGCGTATATATTATAAAAGTGTTACACAAACACAACATACGCCTCATTCCAATTCAGAATATTCTTTTATTCAAATACTCCTATACTTTGGGAAAAGTTCCCATTAATTTTATCCAAGATAAATTCTTTAAATTTATTCTTTAATCACCTTTGAATATCAATTCAAACTAGTAGGGATTAGCGAACCACACCGAAGTAATCATTTATTTTATTTCCCAATCCCAACCTATTCATCCCATGAAGTAAAACTGGTAATACTTCATATCTAACACCACAGTGTTATCGGTAAATTCAATTACCATTTCACGTTCAAATCTAATTAAAGATTTAACTATCGCCTGGAGTAAAACTGGTGATACTCCATTCTCGATCTTTTCAATCTATTTAAAGATTCATTAAAACTCCACTTAGTTTTAATCTTTAACTGGGTTAAAGAATCAGTGTCATTTAAAAACACAGTTCACGATAAACCCAAAACCACATTCATTAATTATCGGGTTAAAGAACGAGTGTTGTTTAAAACACTGTTCACGATAAACCAAAAAATCAATATCAATTCAATTCCAATTAAATATTATTTAATTGGTACACTTCATTAAATCTAAATAAAAAGATTTAATCATTTCTCCACTGGGTTCAAGAACAGTGTTAGTGAAGACACCATCCACGACAAACCCAAATCACATTCGATATTCAATACAAGGCTCTGAATAGAAAATATATCGGCTTATATTCAATATCAAATTCTACGACTAACAAATGTCGTATTGGAAATAACGATATAAATATATATCTTTCAAATTTCCATAACAACACCTGTATAATCACGAATTCCAACATCGAAATATTCCAAAGACAATTTCGATTCAAATCCACTCCAATGCAATCATTGGAAATTCTGGTTATTTTTAAAACCCTTTTCAAATTCAATTTATTTACTTAAAAATAAATAGAATTATATTTCTAGTTCAAAACTAGTTCATTTCGATAAAAATCTATTTTTATCTTTTCAATCATGGAGTTTTTCATCCCAAATCTTCACAAATCATTTCTTATGATTTTACACAAATTATTACTATTTTTAATAATTTTATCAAGGCCCGTACAGTCGATTTCCATCAATGGCCATCGAACTGCACTTACAGCGACCTTTTTCAAATTTGATTTGGACATAATTCCAAATCCAACCGTTAGATTTCAAATTTCTAACATTCATTAGAAAGTTCTTTTCGATACGAACCCAACGGTTCCGGTTTTAGGAGAATCCGACGGTCGGATCTCCCGTAATGTCCGTTTGAAATAAATGGTCGAAATTCGCGAACTACCGCGGCGCGGCGCGTTCTATTCAGGCCATTATATTATATATATAATATATATAATATATATTTCGTCGATTTCTATTTAAAACGAATTATATAATTAGTTTTCAAATTCGTTTCAAAAGCAATTTCAACTTCCATTTCAATTCAAATCAAAATTGAATTCTTCTTAATAAATTCGTTTTGAAATTCATTTCTACTCAATTCAAATTTCAATTCAATTTGAATTCGTTTCAAATCGCTTTCAATTCAATTTGAATTCGTTTTCAATTCAATTCATTTCGAAATCGTTTTCAATTCACTTCATTTCGAAATCGTTTTCAATTCAATTTGAATTCGTTTTCAATTCAATTCATTTCGAAATCGTTTTCAATTCAATTTGAATTCGTTTTCAATTCAATTCATTTCGAAATCGTTTTCAATTCACTTCATTTCGAAATCGTTTTCAATTCACTTCATTTCGAAATCGTTTTCAATTCACTTTGAATTCGTTTTCAATTCAATTCATTTCGAAATCGTTTCTTTTCAAAATTTCAGATTTTGAAATCACTTTCGATATTCATTATAAAATGAATAAAATCGATATATATATCGTTCACGTCAAAATGGCGTCAATCTAATCAATACGGCTTCATATATTCCTATTTTCAAATATTCTATTTCAAATATTTCTTTTTCAAATATTTCTTTTTCAAATATTTCTTTTTCAAAACTGGAATGAGGCCCAATCAATTACCATATAATGTTAATTATATGGATTTTCTACAACACATGTATATAATAGCATTGAAAAATAATCAACCATCAACCAAAGTGCACTACACTGTATAAGCATCAAATATAGATATCTAACGCTTATAACAGCCTGTCAACCAATCGATCGACATATTTAATCAATCAGGATGAGTGAACTGCAAATTTCATCCTAACACCCGTGTGGGGTTTCAAACAATCAAACACATATTTTATTTGTGCAGTTGGGCGATGTGTAAAATTTATCGACCCAATCAATGTCCTTCAAATAGGTGTACATAAACAAACCGTCTGGTTTGCAAATGAATATTTATTTATTCACATTCACGTTAAAAATTATATTTTTAACGACAAAACATTTTATTCCAACATATGAATTTCTATTCAGTTCATTCTTTAAATAAAATGATATTTTTATTTTTCTAACATATTTTAGAAAATTTCGGCGGCATAACGGCACGATACTAGAAACGGGACAAGGCCTAGCCTTATCCCCGGTCTAGTGAAGGCCCACGCCATTCACACATCAATCAAAATCACCAAACAACCAAATTCAAATCAAATCATATCTATGCAACCAAACAAACAAGTCCATGGTCTGTGGACGGTTGTGTCGGGTGCTACTAAGCACCGTCTGCATCCTAGTATATATATATAATTAGAAAAGAAATTGAAAGGTGAGAAATTCTCACAGATTAGCTATCCAGCTCCACGACTCTTCCTTTGCAGAAACCTTCGTCGATCTCGCCTTTTTATCACCTTCGTTACCCGCTTTCACTACATATGTAAAAATCGAGTTTTTACTTCGCTATTCAATATATAAAAATCGAATTTTTAGTTCGCTATTCAATATATAAAAATCGAATTTTTAGTTCGCTATTCAATATATAAAAATCACATTTTTAGTTCGAAAAATCGAATCTTTTCTAGTTTAAAAGTCACAACTTTTATCATATAAAAACCCAACGTTATACAATTAAAGATCCTAACTTTCCTTATTTAAAAGTCTAATCTTTTTCTTTTTAAAGTCCTAATCTTTTTTTCTTTTAAAGTTCAAATTAAAAATCAGTTTTTAAATCTGAAAAAAATTAGTTTATAAATCTTTAACAAATCAGTTTTTAAATTCTGAAAAAAATTAGTTTATAAATCTTTAACAAATCAGTTTTTAAATTCTGAAAAAAATTAGTTTATAAATCTTTAACAAATCAGTTTTTAAATTCTGAAAAAAATTAACGAATAAATGAAAATAAATTAATAAAAAAACAAAAACAAAACTTACAGTCACAGGGGGGGTCTCTGCTGCGGCGGAGCCGAAGGGGGGGGCTAATGGTGGCGCGCGTCGTAGGCTGAACGGGGGGGCTAGGGTTCGGTTTTGGCTCGATTAAGGGGAGGAGGGGCTCGCTGAAATGGAGCGGAGGGAGCGTCGCGCGGCGTCATACTGGGCGGAGCGAGATGGAGGAAGAGGAGGAGGGGCGACGAAGCGGTGGTGGCGGTGGCCACCCGCGATGGCGGCGGCTGGCGCCCCTAGGGCTTCAGCGTTCTCCTTTTTTTTTTTTAATCTTTGATTTCTGTCGATTGAATTTGGACGGGGGGGGGGGGGGGGGCCAAAGGAGATAAGGGGAAGAAAGTTTTTTTTTTATTATTTTATTATTTTATTTTCAATTTATGTTGACTTTTTCATACGACCTCGAAACGAGGCCCACCGCCTGTCGTCCATAGCGTTTTACCCCCATTCCGAACACAATGGGATATGTATCGCAAGCTGATTTGACCATTTGAATCAGTTTCCGTTTAATTTACATTTAAATCACTATATTGAATTTTAAACGTACATTTCAAATTACCGGGGTCACATACGAACTCTAAAAATTCCAGAAAATTATTTCTAGCTTCGTATTGACGATACGGTCCTAACAAAACTAATTTCGTCGAATTCTGAGACCGTTAGAAAAATGGCCAATTTCCAGTCGATTAAAATCAACTGAAACTGGTCAAACGCGTTTTCCTTTGCCACGCTCACATATTGATTCGAAAAATTATGAAATTTGGAATCTAGCAATAACTTAACATCACGGACCCAACAAAAGTGGTCTCGTCGAAATCCGAGGTCATTTGCAAAATGTCCATTTTTAAGGGCCTGAATTCCATAGCGACTATTCAGAATTTTCAACTGGACATATCTTTTGATCCCTGCCATGAAATCTCAATTTGTCGGATTCATTGGAAAGATATCATCAATTAGATCCTAATGTTTTTGGTTTCACTAAAATCTAGATTGTTTTGCACCCGGTACATTCAATTGAAGTTTGAAATCGAATTATCGAACTACCGCGCCATTTTCAATTCTATTTATAATTATATATAAATATTTATTTTCTAACGACGACGTATATAAATATATACGTCGAATTATATTCAAAATAAATTTCTTGTCGATATTATTTAAAATAATTCATTTTAAATATTCAAAATTCGCTAAAATTGCCAAAATAAAAATTTCAGACTGGCTCGCATTTTACGGGTTGTTACAATCTCCCCCACTTAAAACTTTTCGTCCCCGAAAAGGAACAAAGTCGAAAGTGGTTTGATTATTCAACTCTACGTTCGATCTGGTTTCCATTCTCCAACTTTTTAGTTTCTGAGAATTTTCAAAATCTCAAAAATTTGGCTAACACCCTAAATTTTTGAAAAATTTCGCCATAACCTCCCCTGCACCGGGAGCATCGGGGAATTTCAAATAGCTTCCCCGGTCCTTCAGATCTCAAAAAGAAAAAGAAAAAGCCAAGCGGCTAGCCAATAGGCTCACAAAATCATCATCACCCAAACAAAACAGGAAATTATGTAGTAAACATGTACCTATTTGTCGGGCAAACAAATTTTATTCTCTGCTCTAGCCTCCTTGCTATGACCTGTTCAAAAGATATACATGTATGCAAGCAAATGCGACCAATTTTCAATATAGTTCAATATTCGATCAAATTAGGCTTAATGGTTCAAAATTTTCAAACAAATAAACATACAACACAACCATCAATCAATTAGTGAATTATCATTTCAAATTCATAATTTTGATATATAGTCAAAAATCAGATTTTTGATGCCAAATCACAACAATTAGCCCTATCTAATTTTGGTTCTCACACCAGTCAATAGGAAATATATAGGTGTTACACGTTCGTCACTCGAATATAAACTCTGATGATGATATATCAATCATCAGAATCACCCCCGGGCGACTAGAGTGTGATTCTATATCTATCCAGTATATTAAAACTTCGAATAGACGCTAGCTAGGCGCATACGCGAAATCTTTATATATTGGACTGCCCTAATCAATATAAATAAATAATCAAATACGTATAATTGATTTAAATTTTCAAAACAAAAATTTGTTTTCATTTTCAAAAATATACTCTTCACACTCGTTCTAGGATACTACTGATCCCATCTCTAATGAGTCATTCTCATTGGATATTACTAATCCAATATCTGATGAATTCTTTCGTACGGTTCTAATGTGTCTTGTTCTCTGAGCTTTGTAAACCAAAGCTCTGATACCAAATGTGACGAGAAGGAATTTCGCTCGGTCCGAACCAGTCGCTAAACCGACCCAGACCGTTCGAGACGCCCTATCGTTTTTGAGAACAAGACAAATCAGAACGCATATAGAAGAACATTTCATTGTTATTACAACAATGCACCAGATTACAAGAATATACAGAGTAAAAATGAATAAATATTACACAGAAATATCAGAGATTTAAATTACATTTAAATACACCGCAGCGGAAAATAATACAATACACAACTAGAAGGAGATATACGGATACAAAGCTTTCCGGATATCGTTCCAGCTGTAAACCAGGATCCTGTGAATATAAATCTGCAAAACCGAAACTACTAGCTGCCCGTGTCAAAATAAGGGCACCCAGAGTTTAGGTTAAAACAATAAACTCCAGGTCAGTCATGTGACTGGTGTGAGAACTAAAACAGTTATTAATCTTTATTTTTAAAGTTAGGTAAATCAAGGGACCACGCCGTATAACACGAAACGGGTTTCCTCCCAAGAATACCAGTGCATAAAACAAACAGCGCAATGCCAAATAAAGAAAAATGAAGCTGTTATAAGACCCAAGTCCCATCACATAATGCAACGCAGCCGAGGATAGGGTTTTCCCTTATAACAGCCAAAGAATGCTTGATACGTTTAAAACAAATCATTTGATACTATAGTCAGTGCATAGTGTATAAAACAACTTCAAATCATAAGTATCAATCATAGGCGGCATGAGCGTCCCATGCCACTATGTCGCCATATATAGGTTTACAAATAAAACCGCAAAGTCACGTATTTGGAAATTGGATTTCCTTCTATGAACCGAGGCAAAAGATAGTCCTCAACCGATTCGAGACGCTCTAGCCCGTGTCTCAGGAACAGAACGCATCGTCCCTTGGAGCGACAGGGCCGGTCCACCGATGTGGATTAAAATGCCTGAACACTGCGTTTCCCCGCCCTTTGGGGCGTAGGTGAGCCAACTAAATGACTCCATCGGACCCGGATCGTCCGATCAAACCGAGGCGCCTCGCAACAGCAACAACCACACAGGTGAAAAGTATATAAATGTCAGGGCTGGTAGGTCACTGACACCACCCTAGCTAGAAAGAAACGCATGCCCTCCCTGAGGTCCTCTCCCGTTTTTGGTTCACAACCGGGGTGCGAGACTCGCGAATTCACATTACACAAAGCTGTGCCACACAGGCTTTGCTTTGATCATCACCACAAGACTTTGCTTTTCAACAGAAGCCTCGATCAATTGCCACTTAGGCATGCCACACAGGAAATTCACTCCATGCGTTTGATATCCATCAATATATAACCCCTGAGCTCGTACGTCTCAGAGAAGGGCGTTAAGCAAGAGAATAAATTCTCCGCCGCCAAACAAATATATATTTAATAGAGATCAATCACACGGACTAAAATCCAATGTCAGACACACAGTCCATTTACAAGTCCGTTCTGGGTCTGAACGAAACCGGAGGCACCTAGTACCCCGCATATCCATCGATCTCCAAGTACGTCTGGACGATCACCAACTGTTTCCATCTTCTTGGGTGTACAGCCCAATCAAGATCATCAGTAATCACCCAAACGACCTGAAGACTTCCGGTCTTCGACCACCGTCTTCATTTTCGACACCACGTCGAATCAGTTATTCAGAATGGGATAAACCCGGTCTTTCTGAATAACTCGCGTATATATTATAAAAGTGTTACACAAACACAACATACGCCTCATTCCAATTCAGAATATTCTTTTATTCAAATACTCCTATACTTTGGGAAAAGTTCCCATTAATTTTATCCAAGATAAATTCTTTAAATTTATTCTTTAATCACCTTTGAATATCAATTCAAACTAGTCGGGATTAGCGAACCACACCGAAGTAATCATTTATTTTATTTCCCAATCCCAACCTATTCATCCCATGAAGTAAAACTGGTAATACTTCATATCTAACACCACAGTGTTATCGGTAAATTCAATTACCATTTCACGTTCAAATCTAATTAAAGATTTAACTATCGCCTGGAGTAAAACTGGTGATACTCCATTCTCGATCTTTTCAATCTATTTAATATTCATTAAAACTCCACTTAGTTTTAATCTTTAACTGGGTTAAAGAATCAGTGTCATTTAAAAACACAGTTCACGATAAACCCAAAACCACATTCATTAATTATCGGGTTAAAGAACGAGTGTTGTTTAAAACACTGTTCACGATAAACCCAAAAATCAATATCAATTCAATTCCAATTAAATATTATTTAATTGGTACACTTCATTAAATCTAAATAAAAAGATTTAATCATTTCTCAACTGGGTTCAAGAACAGTGTTAGTGAAGACACCATCCACGACAAACCGAAATCACATTCGATATTCAATACAAGGCTCTGAATAGAAAATATATCGGCTTATATTCAATATCAAATTCTACGACTAACAAATGTCGTATTGGAAATAACGATATAAATATATATCTTTCAAATTTCCATAACAACACCTGTATAATCACGAATTCCAACATCGAAATATTCCAAAGACAATTTCGATTCAAATCCACTCCAATGCAATCATTGGAAATTCTGGTTATTTTTAAAACCCTTTTCAAATTCAATTTATTTACTTAAAAATAAATAGAATTATATTTCTAGTTCAAAACTAGTTCATTTCGATAAAAATCTATTTTTATCTTTTCAATCATGGAGGTTTTCATCCCAAATCTTCACAAATCATTTCTTATGATTTTACACAAATTATTACTATTTTTAATAATTTTATCAAGGCCCGTACAGTCGATTTCCATCAATGGCCATCGAACTGCACTTACAGCGACCTTTTTCAAATTTGATTTGGACATAATTCCAAATCCAACCATTAGATTTCAAATTTCTAACATTCATTAGAAAGTTCTTTTCGATACGAACCCAACGGTTCCGGTTTTAGGAGAATCCGACGGTCGGATCTCCCGTAATGTCCGTTTGAAATAAATGGTCGAAATTCGCGAACTGCCGCGGCACGGCGCGTTCTATTCAGGCCATTATATTATATATATAATATATATAATATATATTTCGTCGATTTCTATTTAAAACGAATTATATAATTAGTTTTCAAATTCGTTTCAAAAGCAATTTCAACTTCCATTTCAATTCAAATCAAAATTGAATTCTTCTTAATAAATTCGTTTTGAAATTCATTTCTACTCAATTCAAATTTCAATTCAATTTGAATTCGTTTCAAATCGCTTTCAATTCAATTTGAATTCGTTTTCAATTCAATTCATTTCGAAATCGTTTTCAATTCACTTCATTTCGAAATCGTTTTCAATTCAATTTGAATTCGTTTTCAATTCAATTCATTTCGAAATCGTTTTCAATTCAATTTGAATTCGTTTTCAATTCAATTCATTTCGAAATCGTTTTCAATTCACTTCATTTCGAAATCGTTTTCAATTCACTTCATTTCGAAATCGTTTTCAATTCACTTTGAATTCGTTTTCAATTCAATTCATTTCGAAATCGTTTCTTTTCAAAATTTCAGATTTTGAAATCACTTTCGATATTCATTATAAAATGAATAAAATCGATATATATATCGTTCACGTCAAAATGGCGTCAATCTAATCAATACGGCTTCATATATTCCTATTTTCAAATATTCTATTTCAAATATTTCTTTTTCAAATATTTCTTTTTCAAATATTTCTTTTTCAAAACTGGAATGAGGCCCAATCAATTACCATATAATGTTAATTATATGGATTTTCTACAACACATGTATATAATAGCATTGAAAAATAATCAACCATCAACCAAAGTGCACTACACTGTATAAGCATCAAATATAGATATCTAACGCTTATAACAGCCTGTCAACCAATCGATCGACATATTTAATCAATCAGGATGAGTGAACTGCAAATTTCATCCTAACACCCGTGTGGGGTTTCAAACAATCAAACACATATTTTATTTGTGCAGTTGGGCGATGTGTAAAATTTATCGACCCAATCAATGTCCTTCAAATAGGTGTACATAAACAAACCGTCTGGTTTGCAAATGAATATTTATTTATTCACATTCACGTTAAAAATTATATTTTTAACGACAAAACATTTTATTCCAACATATGAATTTCTATTCAGTTCATTCTTTAAATAAAATGATATTTTTATTTTTCTAACATATTTTAGAAAATTTCGGCGGCATAACGGCACGATACTAGAAACGGGACAAGGCCTAGCCTTATCCCCGGTCTAGTGAAGGCCCACGCCATTCACACATCAATCAAAATCACCAAACAACCAAATTCAAATCAAATCATATAACTAATCTATGCAACCAAACAAACAAGTCCATGGTCTGTGGACGGTTGTGTCGGGTGCTACTAAGCACCGTCTGCATCCTAGTATATATATATAATTAGAAAAGAAATTGAAAGGTGAGAAATTCTCACAGATTAGCTATCCAGCTCCACGACTCTTCCTTTGCAGAAACCTTCGTCGATCTCGCCTTTTTATCACCTTCGTTACCCGCTTTCACTACATATGTAAAAATCGAGTTTTTACTTCGCTATTCAATATATAAAAATCGAATTTTTAGTTCACTATTCAATATATAAAAATCGAATTTTTAGTTCGTTATTCAATATATAAAAATCACATTTTTAGTTCGAAAAATCGAATCTTTTCTAGTTTAAAAGTCACAACTTTTATCATATAAAAACCCAACGTTATACAATTAAAGATCCTAACTTTCCTTATTTAAAAGTCTAATCTTTTTCTTTTTAAAGTCCTAATCTTTTTTTCTTTTAAAGTTCAAATTAAAAATCAGTTTTTAAATCTGAAAAAAATTAGTTTATAAATCTTTAACAAATCAGTTTTTAAATTCTGAAAAAAATTAGTTTATAAATCTTTAACAAATCAGTTTTTAAATTCTGAAAAAAAATAGTTTATAAATCTTTAACAAATCAGTTTTTAAATTCTGAAAAAAATTAACGAATAAATGAAAATAAATTAATAAATAAAAAAAAAAACTTACAGTCACAGGGGGGGTCTCTGCTGCGGCGGAGCCGAAGGGGGGGGGCTAATGGTGGCGCGCGTCGGAGGCTGAACGGGGGGGCTAGGGTTCGGTTTTGGCTCGATTAAGGGGAGGAGGGGCTCACTGAAATGGAGCGGAGGGGGCGTCGCGCGGCGTCATGCTGGGCGGAGGGAGATGGAGGAAGAGGAGGAGGGGCGACGAAGCGGTGGTGGCGGTGGCCACCCGCGATGGCGGCGGCTGGCGCCCCTAGGGCTTCAGCGTTCTCCTTTTTTTTTCTTTTTTTTTTATCTTTGATTTCTGTCGATTGAATTTGGACGGGGGGGGGGGCAAAAGGAGATAAGGGGAAGAAAGTTTTTTTTTTATTATTTTATTATTTTATTTTCAATTTATGTTGACTTTTTCATACGACCTCGAAACGAGGCCCACCGCCTGTCGTCCATAGCGTTTTACCCCCATTCCGAACACAATGGGATATGTATCGCAAGCTGATTTGACCATTTGAATCAGTTTCCGTTTAATTTACATTTAAATCACTATATTGAATTTTAAACGTACATTTCAAATTACCGGGGTCACATACGAACTCTAAAAATTCCAGAAAATTATTTCTAGCTTCGTATTGACGATACGGTCCTAACAAAACTAATTTCGTCGAATTCTGAGACCGTTAGAAAAATGGCCAATTTCCAGTCGATTAAAATCAACTGAAACTGGTCAAACGCGTTTTCCTTTGCCACGCTCACATATTGATTCGAAAAATTATGAAATTTGGAATCTAGCAATAACTTAACATCACGGACCCAACAAAAGTGGTCTCGTCGAAATCCGAGGTCATTTGCAAAATGTCCATTTTTAAGGGCCTGAATTCCATAGCGACTATTCAGAATTTTCAACTGGACATATCTTTTGATCCCTGCCATGAAATCTCAATTTGTCGGATTCATTGGAAAGATATCATCAATTAGATCCTAATGTTTTTGGTTTCACTAAAATCTGGATTGTTTTGCACCCGGTACATTCAATTGAAGTTTGAAATCGAATTATCGAACTACCGCGCCATTTTCAATTCTATTTATAATTATATATAAATATTTATTTTCTAACGACGACGTATATAAATATATACGTCGAATTATATTCAAAATAAATTTCTCGTCGATATTATTTAAAATAATTCATTTTAAATATTCAAAATTCGCTAAAATTGCCAAAATAAAAATTTCAAACTGGCTCGCATTTTACGGGTTGTTACAGCTAGTATCTTTGACCTTTAGTTAGGATAATCCTATGGTTGAAACTTGTGTTTGAGACATGTTATGTATGATGGATGCAAAGTGGATGCAAGTGTTTGCTAGTGGTTGCTCGTGGACGATATACACACACTATTAGGCACTAGATCGGCTCAGTCACTTCATATTGCATATTGCATATAAATGGATGTATTTAGTAAAATGGATGTATGATGATTGTATTATCATATGGATGCTGCATTCAGATGATGATTGTGCACGCATATAGAGATAATATGTAGCATTAAGGAACTTTTGCATACATAATGGACGCATGGCACTATCATGATTTGCATTAAGGAGGTCAACTGAATCAGTGGACCGCCTGATTTTGCATTAGATATGGACATATACACACACTGTGCATTTAAACATGAAAGCAATAGAAGTCTATAAGGACAATGGATGCCTATGTTTGATGGTTGAGTAGATGGACGATTGGATGTTAGGATATACATTCTTCTTGACTTGAAGATTTCGGGGTCGAAATCCTTTAAGGAGGGGAGAATGTAACACCCCATAATTCTGTTAATATTAATATTCACAAATTAAAGAATAACTAATCTCAGACGTGAGAATTATGGGAAACGGGTTGCGCCATTGTGTTCGTCTCGGAATTCTGGTTGAAATAGAGTCCGAGTTTGCGTGAATTGGACTTCGTATGAAGGAGATATGGCCATCGGAAGTTTCAGAAAATTCAAAATTCAAAATTCGAAGTCAAACAGGCCAGGCGGGAAATTTCCCGCCCAGCACCCCAGGTCGACTGGGCAGTCGACACCCCCAGGACCGAGTCGACTGCACAGTCGACCTGGGTGTCGACCTGGTCTAGTCGGCCAGGTTTTGGCAGAGACCAATCTTGAGCTGCTTATGTGTCTTAGGGCTGAGTTGGCTAATTTAACAGTTCAGGTTAGTTCTGAGTTGATCTGACGGTCTAAATAAATCCTAAACTCTATATATACCTAGGTAGTCTCTCACTCTAAAATCACATGAAAAATAGAATAGCCGCCGTCATGCCATCGCCATGGAACTCAGTGTAGTCGCCGCCAACTAAGAAGGAAGAAAGCTAATCAAAACTCTAATTCTACTCAACTCTAAAGCAAATCAAGACTCTTTTTCTTTTCTAATTGTGAGTATGATGATTTTAATAAGATTATTAGCAAACTAATTAGATTAAGTTGTGATATGGATTATAAGAGGATGGTGTGAATTATTGATTATATATGTTGTAAATCTTATGCTATCATGTATGTTGTAAATCCTATGTTATGTGATGATGATGTTATATATGTTGAAAGTTTCTATGCTAAGTTGCAATGTTACAAAGTCATGATGTTATTATTTATGTTATAGTTAGCTTATGCTTGATCAAATCATGATGTTGATTATATATATGTTTGGGCTATGATGATTCACGTGATAAATCACATGTACCTATGCAAGTTTAGATTGATTAGTATGTATAATCTCACATATCCTATGACATCTATTTAGATCTAAAATTAGGATATAACATGTGTGAGTTCTATGGGTTAGATGCTAGTTTTCACCATCATTATGTTGCATAAACCACATACGCAAGTTTATACATGAATTTGGATTATGATCATATTATGTAAATTGTGACATTTTACCAAACAAGTTGACACCTTTAGATCCATGACATGTGCAGCTTTATGCATTTTGTAGTTTTTGCCTATGCAAGTTTAGGTGTTGGACATCTATCACACATGCAAGTTTCACCCCGTTTATGATTAGATCTATTTTAGTTGTATATATGTTGTGATAACTTCTCTTTATGCTATGAGTTAGACTATTCGAGTCTAACGTATATTTTGCGTTGAATAAGCGAACGTATAACGTGGGGTAGGGGTAATATTAAGGATTTAATATTAAGAAATTGGGGTGCAATTGATATGATTTTGCATACCATAAGTGGATGGCCATAATTGAGTCAATTGTGGACATCATTAAAATTGGAATTAATTAATGATTTGAATAGGGATATATTTAAAACTGTGGTAAAAGATTATAAGTGTTAATCAATGCTTAGGACACGAGGTTGGACTCGTTTGTGACGTAAAACTGCCCGGATCCGCCCGGCAAATCCAGTAGTCACAAATGTCAGCCCAATGTGAGAGGTCCTAGGCCCAAATTAAAGCATAACAGTTGTAAAGACACGAGGTTAGACTCTTTTATGGTGTAAGACTGCCCGGACCCGCCCGACAAATCCAGCTGCCATAAATGCCAGTCTAATGTGAGAGGTCTTTATGAGGTTATGGCCTGAATGAATTAAGAAATACTTAACCAGATAAACATGTAAGGTGGGACATGGGGGTTAAGTAGGTGCCTTGGGTGGCATTAGGAATTTAGTGAGTGCCTTTAGTGGCATTTGAAATACGATTAGTAAGACTTAACCAAACACACATGTAAATGAACATGACTAAGAGGGTTAAGTGGGATGTACTAGTGGGGACAAGCTTAGGTGGATAGCTTGTGGTAAGTAAAGGGGGCCCATTTCAACCAGTAACCCAAACGTATCTTTGTGGGCTTGACCCAAGTCGAGGACGGGACACACATACTGGGCTTGACTATAAGAGGCCAAACGGGTTAGCGGTGGCAACGCAAGTCCAACGGGTTTCATATGCGTGTGTGGACCCGGGCTGGTAGGTAAGACGTTGTTGCATCGTGTAGGTATAAGCCGTGCATCCTCAAGTTGTATCGAGTTTCCACTTTAGGGGAGTGATACACCCCACTATGGGGCCAACACGGGTATCTACGAGTAGGGAGCCAATCGCAAGTGGGTAGTGGGGTACACCTAGCGGAGATAGGGGCAGGCGGCACCTATGTAGTCAGCTAGGGGTACACAAAGCTATTTATATAATTTCTAAGTTCGGTGAGTGGGATCAACCTTTAGGGTGACTAGTGTGGTGAAGTGTAGTAATTATTCGTTAGTAATTAGGTGTGCCTTTAACGTTATCTTTATCTGCTCTTCCATACCCAATAGTTCATAGACATTTCCTTATTTTCCAGCTTGTGCCTCAGTCTAATTATTTTGATAATAGTATTGTTAGAATTATCATACTCGCCAGACTTTATGTCTGACCCCCTCCATTTCTATCTTTTCCCCCCTCCAAGTCCTCAGGGTGGGCCCAGCTCTAGCGGAGTTTGATTGGATTGCTTTATCTCTCTTTTGGAAAGCTTGGACCACTGAAGTAAAGTCCAGCTTGTTATCTTCTTTAATGGCTATTTATGTAATGGGGTTATGTATTTTGTTTTATCAAGATGGATATTGTACTTGACTCTGATTTATGGTTTTATGATGTAACAAACATGTTTAATTTCCGCTGCAATGAAATAAAGTTTTAGATTTCCAAGTACTACTTATTATCTGTCTTGTTGTAAATTTTCTGTTCTATATTCACTTAAAACCTCCATGGAAGTTAATGCATTCCCTTTATGAGTGACATTAATGGACGTAGGGTGTTACACTCATCCTCAAATAATCTGAATCCTCCATCTAAGATAGTACAAGAAGGGGTCAATATTTGGAAGGACCATCTTGTGGGTTTCTTTTTAGACTCAGAAGCTCCATATCTAGATGTTCGTGAGCACTGTTGAAAGAATTGGAATTTGAGGAGTGGTCTACAAGTAAATTTTGTGAATGGAATGTTTTACTTCAAATTCTCGAACATGGAGGAGAGAAGGAAAGTGTTGAAATATGATCCGGCAATTATTGGAAGGAAACCTTATATTATTACATCTTGGAGTATGACGGTTAAGAGTGTTATCCATTCCAGTGTGGACTATATTCACCAGGATCCCTTCAGTTCTACAGACGCTTTTATGTTTGAATTGGTTAGCTAATAGAGTTGAAAATTTTAAATGTTTTATGCTAACACAGAGGCTAGGAAAAATTTTGTATTTTCAAAAGCTTTGATTGAATTAACTCTAAGAAAGCCATTACAATCCAAGCTTAAAGTGTCAACCGATGGATTTGATTCCTTTGTTGATGTTCAACACTGTTAGCAACCGGAAATTCGCACAAATTGCCATTTATTTGGATACCTGTCTGAAGCTTGTAAGAATCCTGCAGTGGATCCTTCCCATATTAGAATTCCTCTTTGAAGCCCCCTCCTCGTATATGGGTTCCAAAATCCGAAGTTAAAAAAGTTAAAAGAAATGCATCTCCCATAGTCTTGTATGTTTGTTATTTTTGAGTGGGATGAAGAAAATATGGTTGTGCGACATGATCACAAGAAATCCTGGTATCATCTTGGGTCAGATTTATGATATGACCCCTTCTAGGAAGTGTATTACATGTTCACTACTGAGGATAGTCCTAATGATGATTCAAATGATGTTAGGTGCTTGCAATACTATGACGATGGGTCCTATTTGAAGATAATTTTTAAAGGTGCTTATAAGGATTTAAATAAGGCAATCTTGGATAATGAGACTTGGAACAGGAAGTTTTTATATGATTCGAATCACGTTGCATAATCACCTAATCTCTCTGCTTTCTTCGCCAATCTGCTGCATGACACAGGTCCTTCTTCTCTCCACGACCACTCCTTTTCCTCTTCTTCTTCTTCCTCCGAAGCTTCGGGTGATTAGTAAACAGGTTCTTTGTAGTTGAAGCACTTTGCTTTACTCCATTTTCATTGTATTGTGGACTAGACACTTTTTTCTAGTTGTAGTTGTCAGATAATGTGTTTGGCTCCTGACATTAAATTATATTCATTATTTGTTATAATGAAAGTAGTTGCGGCACTATAAAAACAAGCTTAGCTTTGCTAAAAATATATATTTTTATTAATTAACACTAAGAAGTAACAATTAATATTTAATACTTATAATTGATATTTATATTTAATATTTAAAAGGAACGGCTATAAATAATAAATTATATTGGTTATTTAGTAATTAATATCGAATAATTTAAAATTAAAACTAATAATTTTATTTAATATTTAAATAATTTTTATTCTAAAAAAAGTTGGATTTTGACATTTTCAATAATAATTTTTTATACATTCATAAAAATTAAAATTAAAGTTTGAAATTTTGATATAATTCAGAAAGTAAATGTAAAATATTTAAACTTAAAAAATGTTTAATATTTTAGAAAAATTCAAAAATGTTAAAATAATTTCAAAATAATTAAATATATATGTTACGTTATAGATATTTGTCCAAATAATTTTTTCTTTGCACCCTTTTTGAGATAACGATTTTATCTTGGTTTTAAGTAGAATTATTGGCTTCAACCCTTGAAATTTGGCTCTACCCATTTTTGCGCTTGTGTATATTAAAAGGGAAAGTAAATTTTTCCTGAAATAATTCCATTTATCCCTAGTTGAAATTAGAAATTCTCCTTCGATCTACCATTATAGCTGAAAAAAGCTATCCCTTAATTAAAATCGCAATTAACCATTGACATCAATCTACTACAGCTGCTCCGTCGATCTAAGACTACTCCGATCGAAGACAACTCCTTTTTCTCTTCGTTTATCCACCTCAAAAAATCCACTCCGCTCGTCCTTGTTCACTATAGTCACCTCGTTGCTGCTGTGTGTTATGGGTATGAATGTTAACTTAAGCAACATGAATAAATCGTGCTAAGTCTAAATCAATTCGTATGGGAGTCAGTTTTAGTTTCTCATTTACGAATAAATTTCTTTTATGTTTACGACATAGTATAATAATATATTTTGCTTCTTTATGCACATCCCATCTCATTTTAGTTGGAAATTTACTTTTTGTGTTTCAATGCTGAAGAGAATTTGGGTAGGTAGGGAATTGGAATTAGGGATGTTGGGGTTTTGAGGTCACAAGTGTTGGTTGATTGTGTATTGCGATTTTGAGGGTAGGTTGCAGTGGCAGTCATTCAAGCTGACAGTGAGTTATTGGATGAAGTTATGCGCTTAGTGCTGCATTGTTTGGGGGCATTAATGGAAATTGCAGTGGGTTTCTCAATCCAAAATGGTACTAGGTCGGAAGACGATTAATGGAGGTGACTAGAGTTTGTTATGGGTTCCAGTTGCTGATGGAAGAGTGAACAACAGGTCACTGTGGTAATTTGGTTGAGACTAGGTTTGGGAGTGTGGTTTCAGGTGAAATTTGTTTCAGGCAGTGTTTAAGGTCAAGTGGTGTTTTGGAGTTATGATGGAGTAGTAATCCCTACCAAATATATGGTTTTATTCTACACCCCATAAATATGATTATGCCTCCTCGTCCCTTCTATTTCTTTTCTTTTATTCCTTTGGAATGTTTGCCTTCATTATTTGTTTCTTACAATTCTAAAAGGTTATTCGGTACGATGACTTCTTAAGTTATGGCTTATTCGCATGACAATTTATGTTTACAGAGGCTGTTGCTTATCTTCTTTTGTTATCATTAGCTTGATCTACACATATGAACTTTGTGTTGTATGTCATTTTATTCTTTATTTAGCTATTATTCTCAATTCCCATTTTTCCTAAAAATGCTCCTTTTAAACCCATCTAATCTTCCTAATGTAATTTCAAATTTTTAATTGAATACAAGCAAGAAAATGGATTTTTTTTCAAGGGTGGCAGTGATGTGCGCTCTCCGGTTTTCTTACTTTTTTTACATGGACAATAGTGTTGCCTCCTCTTTCCATGATCATTAAATGGGGTGGTATTTTAGTGTCAGTTTTGAGTCAAAATTTAATTGAATTGGCTATGATCATGGCTGGTACTGTTTTTTATTGATATTTTACTCAATAGTGCTTTGATGGAGAACTCAATGGCAAAGCTCAAGTATGTTTACATATAACTTATTAAAATTATCTATACCATAATGCTTAAAATTGTACCATTTATGTAGGTTTCATAGTTTACTTAATAAATAACTGGTTGATTGTATTTATTATCTTCATAATACTATACAAATGTTAGCAGTCTAACAAACAATATGTAGGTAAAAGTTGTTATCTTCCTATCATCCATGTTACAACATGTCTCACCTTTTTTGCCTATCACTTGTCTTCTTTTGCAGGATGCACTCTAAGAAAGCACTAATCCAAGCACCGTAAGTTGTAGAAAGTCTATGTCATGTAGGAATAGTAAGTAACAATTGACGTAAGAAAACGGCTTGTTGACATAGAAAAATACGGTGTTAGAAGTCGCAGTGCTCATCACATGCAAGAATAAGTAAAAATGATTCATTAATCAATGATGAGGTACGATATGATTTTAAGAAATGAAATGCCTTTAATTCATTAATCTTATTGTTTGCGGCTTGCTTTTGACTTTTTTTTTTGTAAAAGGTTGATATCTTTTGAATTATCATACGTCCTGAAAGTTCAAATTTTTTAGGACATCACAAAATTTATGCTTTAATTAGAAACTTGCTTTATTGCTTTTGTCCAAACATTCTGAGCATTCCAACGAATATTCAGATCATGTCCGATGTCCAAATGTAGTGCAAAATGAAGGCAAATTAATTGAAATGTTCTGCAACGACCCGAGGATTTTTTAGCCTGAAAATCAACACCAAACCCATGTCGATTATCCAAGCATCGTAAATACCATATCAAAGAAGTTAGAGGGTGAGAAATAGAAAGAAACAAATTTAGAATAGAAGAAGAAGAAGATCACCACAGAAAATCAAAGTAACACGAATCTCACAACGGAACGAATAAAATATATTATATAACAACTTTAAAAATACAAACTGGTAACTGTGTATACATACCATTATCACATAACATCACAACGGAAATAAAGTCTATGTTTATCTAACTCTGAAGCCTCCTACTCCGAGCTCCTCCAAGTATATCTGAAAAGTCCCGACTACTTGACTGCCCGTACAAATTTGGGCATGCAAGAGTTTACGAAAATCAAAACAAAATAAACTCTGGGTCAGTGATGAGTCTGGTATGAGTAAACTCTAATCACTTGGTTTAACTTTTAAAATCCTTTTAAAAGAAATGATAATCATAAGACCGGTCCACACATAAACACAGACGGTTTTTACCTTACGATAACCCAAAGTATTTCTTAAGATCAATACTTTCTGATATTATAATAATGTCTAAATCAAGTAAATAGAAATCTAGTAGAACGCTTTCATCTCACACTCTACATATATAATATACAATAGAAAACCGGGCGCTCTTATTGGGTAATGGATTTCCAACTATGACAAGGCATGGAACCACCTTCCGATCGGTGTACCCTAGAAGCGATACACTGGAGTTCAACAAGAACAACTTGTAACTCAGCCACACATGACCGACCATTCATTTCGCTTGAATGTTCCGAATATATTATCACCTTACGGTCGGTATACCAACATTACCGTTCCCGGGAGATACAGAAGCAAAAGAAGTAACAAATATGAATATTCTCTAGATGGTGACAATATACCCTAATTGGGTGTGATCCACTTAGCCATGCTGCCAGCCCGATTTTCGTCATTTCCCAATTGATGAGGCTTGAGGTCATAACGTACTATTATACATATCACATCTATATTTACTTTGAATGCCACATTGTCATACCCACCAAATCACAAATTGATTTCCCCAAAAATACCACATGTATAACGCTAGGAGAAACGAATTTCTCTGCCATCAATGTAAATACGTTTGAAGAAATCAACTTGTGCGATCTATTAGATATACTCCATCAGACATTTATCCATACACGTTGCCCTGGGACTGGACAAACCGAAGGCACTATTATGTAAATCCATCTTATTCAATTTCTACCTAGGATCGCTAGAACAGCCCTTGAACAAACTCCATCTTCAATTGTCTTTGATATATTTGATTCGAAATGATAATGCCCATATGGAGTGGTTTTCAGATAATAAATCTGATCCTGGTCTCTCTGTATTGACAATGGAAATGGTCAAAAACTTTGATAGTCGGTTATTTAACTATCAAAGGAAAACATGTGTACAAACAATGGTCGTATTCCCAAATGGAAATCTTACCGATCAATCATCATTTCATTCCTCAATTTCCCATTTATTTCTTAAAACTTGTTTTATTTCTCACGATTTTCTTGGAAAACGTTTCCGTATATTCATAACTCTTTATGTTCCCCTATTTCGAAAATACACGCTATTAACACTGGAAAATATTTCCATGCCATATTCACGCAGCACTATCCATCAGTCCCTAACCGTAAACCAGCAAGGGAACAACTCCCTAAGTATTAACCCCGAAGGCCGAAACCAAAATTAGATTGACACTCAAGCAGCCATTCAACTCAACTAATTTCCAGTCGGTTTCTAATTTCAGTATTCCATTTATTAACTTCATATTAACCAAATCATTTCAATCTGCAAACCATTTGCTTATAAAACCATCATTCACTTTAAAAATGTGAATATTATTCCTTTACAGAAAACTGAACTCGTTATATCGATCCAATATTGATTTTTATCTATGAATGCCATTTTAGGTTCAAATCTTGTCTAATCAGTTATTTTATAAATTCATATTTATATTTTACTTCATATACTCCATTTATAAATCAACTTCTTGTCAATTATATACCAGGTTTATAACTTAATCTCGACTACATTTTCAATTATAAATTATTGGTTTTAAATCCCATATTTACTTCCTCGTCCAATTCTGAATTATATAATATATAATTTCTAAAAATAGATTTTTTAAATAATATTCGACATTATCGAATTATAATTATAAATCCTTATGGATTTATTGAATTCTATTTATATTTCGAACATTGAAATATATTCGTACATTTTTCCTTTTCATTACTCATTTTTAAATTAGCATTCACGGATTTTTAATAATAAATATTTAACAATAATTATTTTCTTCCATTTTAAAATAACGTTAATAAATCAAACTATTTTTTTTGCTATAATTAAAACAAGATATTAAACCCCATATTCTTTTCCAATATATTCGAACATATTTTACGGTATTTATATACCAGTCATTTCAGGTCAATGTTATTCAAACATCCCAATCACACAATAATCAATCATAGATTATTTATCACATCATATAATACAATATATGAAAAACAACAATAATTGTTGAGTAATCCAGTCGGATTCCTCCAACCTGTTTCCCTGAATCCACATATGTTAATCAACATTAATTTCATATCAATATGAAATAAATAATAAATAGAATCCATATTTAACTAACGACTTGTATAAATTACTATATGTATTATTTAAACCAATTTATCCAAACAACCAACACACAACATTCAACCATCATTTACAAACATTTAGCAACGTTTATAATATTATAAAACTGGACAGAGTTGGTGAGTTTACTCAGATTGGCCGTAAATCATTAAATAACGATAAACGATCGGTTGAATCAATCAAGCGTTTTATTCTGCCATAAAATTGTAACGATGTCCAAATCATTTCACTCTGGCATCATTGTGTAGCTTGCGTCCATACGATTCTAACGGATCATGTTTCGTTAAATTTGGATAACGTACGATTTAGTTATGCAATTTACAAGTTTTCTATATATATATATACATATATTATTAAATCAAATTAACTTAATTTTAATTTCCAAATTGGGTCTTACCTCTTTGATACATCGGCCCCTGGCTTCCATAACCTATCCATGTGGAAAGTTCGTATTCCTTGAACAAACTAATCCCCATCTTGCTATATACGTCCGCCAATATCATTCCTCCCACTCTAGCATATATATATATATATATATATATATATATATATATATATATATACACGAGCGTCACGGCATGCGCTTCGTGCGTGGTAACGGCACGCGCTTCACACGTTATCGTGGCATGCGCTTCGTACGTAATCGTGGCACACACTTCGCGTATCGCGTGTGGATTATTGTTCCTTAAGTACTGCGTATTTTACATATGCAAAATAATATTTGTAGTAATGTTTGATTTATTATTCCCATTAAACGTGCTTTATCTGCTGAGGACAAAGCATATTCATATTTCCTTTACCGTCATAACTTCTTTCAGACAACATTCACTTTTATTTACACATATACTGAGACACTCACTTTTATTTAAACATATATTGAGACAATCACTTCTCACGTTCATGGTTTCACGCAAGCAACAGGGGACAATGCTCCCTTAATTACTTTACTTTTTAAAAGGAAAACAATTCATTATTTTTCATACAACTCACGAAGAAAAATCTTAGAAATGAAGTACAGAGGTTGAGGGAAAAAAATCACGTTTTGAATAAGGCAAAGCTTCGAAAATTTAAACCCACTAAATAAAAAAGTAAATTTGTTGTGCGGTGTATTCAATCTTATGAGGCTGTGAGTATTGATAAGATAGATATGAAAGAGGAGCGAATTACCTTGAAGAGGGGGAAATGAGGAAAGAAGCATGAAAATTAATTGGATGGTGTGTCGTATTTAAAGAGGTGAATGGTTGTTTCTAGAATAGCGCATTTGCAGGGGAGACTGACTTTTCAAATGCACGTACGCTGATGTCAGATTTGAATAAAAATCGATAAGATTTTAATTGGTTTGACCTACTATGTGGATGCCAATTTTCAAATGCAGGTACGCTGATGTCCCATTAGCATGTTCTACTATTTATTAATTGCTAATTTGTATCGTAATGCACAATAATAAATGTCGTTATTCAAATTTGAATGCCTATTCAAATTGCCATTGAATATGGAAAGGCAATCTAATTATATAAATTGTCTATTTATTAATTACCTATCTATAAACGTTACAACACTTATTTATAAACACATATTTTTTTAAATAATTTTAATTAGAGGGTAATAGGTGACATTGAATAATATTGGTAATGTTAATATAAAAAGTCATAGACCCACCATAGAAGAGATGAAGGATGAAAGAGTTTGATTGAATTAGTGAGTGAATCTTAAAGTGTAATACTTTATTTTCTTCGTAAATTAACTGATAAAAATGAATAGTATCAATCGTCAAGGTTTTATATTTATGTCTAATAGAATAAGCAGTGAAACATTCAGTGAAAAATGTTAAAAAAATTGCAATATCTCAATTAACAATTTGAATACTTTTTGCATTGTCTCCAAAATAATAACAATTTTTATTGGTTAGGTAATTAATGATGATGTAATATCTTCCTTTTTATTGCTTGTTATTCCAATGAACATTGAATGCCAAAATGAATAAATATCTCAATTAACAATTTGAATACTTTTGCATTTTCTCCAAAATAATAACAATTTTTATTGGTTAGGTAATTAATGATGATGTAATATCTTCCTTTTTATTGCTTGCTATTCTAATGAACATTGAATGCCAAAATGAATAAATTTATGCCGAATATGGGTTTTGAACATAAATATAATAATTCTAGGAAATGTTAAGGTAGTTAAATGACATTCATTGCCCCTTCCTTTTATTATGGACGAATAATTAAGTAAAGGGCATCTTCATCAGTTCAGGTGTACACCAAAAAAGTGTGACACCAAACCTATTCCGATTATTAATAAAGATAAAGATGAATGATACTAAAAATATATACTACATATAGGAAGAAAAGTGGTCAAAGAATTAATGATAATTAATATATATTAAATTAAAATTGATGTACGCGGATTTCAAGGGGTTGACTGCTTTTAGATAAAGTGATTAAAATATATACATATAAAAAGAGAAATGGTTAAAAAAATTAGTGACAATTAATGTACATTACAATTATAATTAAGGTAAGCAAATTTCAAGGGATTGACTATTCTAAATAAAGTGATTAAAAATGGCGTATATGTATTATATAAAGTAAAGTAGGAAATAAAGTTTAAAAAAAGCCACATAAAGTAGAAAATAAGTAAACATATAAACATTTGGATTTCAAATATGAAAATATAATTAAGTAGAAACGGATTTGCGGAATTGATATATGTATCAGAAATTAATTATAGAAATGAATTATATTAAAAATATATATTTATAAGAAGAGAAATGGTCAAAGAATTAATGATAATTAAAGTATGCGAATTTCAAGGGATTGACTGCTTCTAAATAAAGCGATTAAAAAGATGGCGTATACGTATTTTATAAAGTCAATTAGGAAACAAAGTTTAAAAAAAGCTATATAAAGCAGAAAATATGTAAACATATAAACATTTGGATTTCAAATTGGAAAATATAATTAAGTAGAAACAAATTTGCGGAATTGATATATGTATCAGAAATTAATTATAGAAATAAATGATATGAAAATTATATACATATAAGAAGAGAAATGGTCAAAGAATTAATGATAATTAACGTACGCGAATTTAAAGGGATTGACCGCTTCTAAATAAAGTGATTAAAAATCGGTGTATACGTATTATATAAAGTAAAGTAGGAAAAAAAAAAAAAAGCTATATAAAGGAGAAAATAAGTAAACATATAAACATTTGGATTTCAAATTTGAAAATATAATTAAGTAGAAACAAATTTTCAGAATTGATATATGTATCAGAATTTAATTATAGAAACGAATGATATTGAAAATATATACATAGAAGAAGAGAAATAATCAAAGAATTAATGATAATTAATATACGTTACAATTATAATTGATGTACGCGGATTATAAGTAATATACGTTACACTAAAATTATAATTAATGTTTGAATACTTATCTACGGGTGAGTTAAATGTATGATACAAATTAAGTGAAGGACATTTTCGTCAGTTTAGGTGTATACCAAAAAAGTGTGACACCATACCTATTCCGATTATTAGTAAAGAAAAATATATTTATATGGCCTTAACTCGGTACTAGGCCCACCGAACAACAGAAACCAGACCCGCGTACATGGCTTCTTCTTCCACCAAATAGAAAACGCAAGTTCCTTCCATTCTGCCCCAATAAAATATGTTGCTCACATCCCCTTCGATACTACACTTTTTTTTTTTTTTCTTTTGAAAATTGGGCTTCAATGTGATTTCAATCAGCCCGTTTATTACTTGAACCCACATTCACTGGGCTTCCCGTTCATGAACAGTAGTCTCTTCCTCAAATTTAAGCCACGCCTCCTGTACAAAATTTGAAACCATTTTAACTCCTCCCCTACCAGTTCGCACTTACTCCCCTTTATATTATCATTTTTTTCTCTCCGCCTTACTGTACAAGCACGGCCTACTACCTCCCCTTAACCCACGCCACCGCATCTTTCCTTGTCCTAAACAAAGTTCAACTCTGCTGACACCTCTTCACGTTCTACCCTCTCTTCCCCTTTTTATAAACCGCACTCTAAAAAAGCGTCGAACTACTTTTGTATCTTCTCCCTTACATCTTAAGTCTCAACGCAAGCTCAGCAACCGTCGTTCCTTCTGACCACACGTTCTCTTCCCTCCTTCATATTATACTTCACAATCATGTCATATTCACAGCACTGAGCTTCCATACTTCATTTTTCTCCAACGTTAAATGCTATGCTCTAGACATTCTTCCATTTGCCGAGCCTATACTTCTCCTTTCATGCTCTTCATCCCTGGCATCACCATAACGCATTTGAACACACCTAAGCTAAACTCAACGCTCTCGCCATGCTCCCGAAAACAACAGCTCCTCCATCACCGCTGAACTGAGTTTGAACTACCCTCCTGGTTTGCGTCAGCCTCCTCTTTCATACTGCACACGCGCCGTATATCCAAGAACAGTCCATCATTCACTTTCCAGTGTATGTACAAAACCCATTTCTTTCACGTTTTAAACCCTCAACTCCTTGTCCAAATCTAGACCTATGCGTTGTGTAAGTACCCAACGAATCACGATATGTTTAGAACGAATTTTGAAGAGACAAACGACTTTGGTTTTATTTTATTTTCTGAAGCCATTGAAATCTTATTGTATGAATTTCTGGAAGCCTTTGATTAGCTCGTGCATACCGTGTATTTATAGGATTTATTCCTTCCTTGCTAAGTAATAGGATGCAGCAGTACTATATAGGACGTAGGGTTCGTAGAAATGACAATTCATGCTATGAAATATTAGACAGTTCATTGACATTCATGGCATGCTTCGCGTGTAAGCAAATAGTGTAGACACAGACAAGTAGTATGTATGCTTAGCAGTTAAGAAACCATATATATATTATATAAATTTTATTTTGTAGATTTTCATTTGTTTCTGTATATTCCTCTGCATTTGTATATAACCAAATATTTTCTGTTGGCTGCTCGTTAAAGAAATAAAACGTACGTTAGATAACACAAAATACCCCCTTCAGTTTTGACGTAAATCTTAATTTATATAACATGAAGTAAAATGGTTTATTTGTTTATTTGTATGAGGAAGATCAGTCATCTGCTGGCGTAAAGAGGCCAAACTCTACCATTTTACAAACATGTATGGAATACATTGTTATAATCAGAGCAATTTTGCATAAATTTATATTAGAGGAAACGGGTAGCTCATTAAACACTACTTGGTTCCTGCACGAGCTGCAAACGACAAAACTAAAAATATAATTATGACGAACAATGTGCCCTGATTTCAAAAATATAATAAAATATTCTAGTTAACTTATTCTGTGGAATCCCAAAATGTTGATATAAGGTGTACAACACTTCAAATAAAAAATTGTTTATTTTCCAAAATAAAAATTAAAGAAAAATTCTAAAACCTAAATTATAACTACATCTCAAAGATCTTGTCCAAATTCGAAATTAATAATTTATTATATTTAAATAATTGTTATGGCTTATAAATGATTCCATAGCGACTATTTGGAAATTTAATTTAGACATAACTTGCAATCTATAAGACAAAATCTCCATTTTTCGCTTCCATTGCAAAAATACAATTAATTAGATTCCAACGTTTCTTGTTTCGAAGAAATCGGACTTATAACGAATCCTATATACTCAGCTGAAGTTCAAATCGTAATACTATGAACTGCCGCAACGTTACGAGCTCGATTATAATTTATATTATAATTAATACGTTCAACTTTCGTTTAAATAATATATTCATTATTATAACTCAAATATAAACTTAACTAAATATCATATATTATTCAAATTACACCATATTGCAAATCCAGCCCCTTTCCAACTATTTCACAAATAATTATATTATCCCATTAAATATTATATTAAACAAACATTCAAAAATATTTAAATTCAATCTATTTGAATTCCCAAACCATTATATTAAAAATAATTAAATTGATTAATTATTAAATCGCTAAAATTCTAGGACGTTACATATTCAAATCGTTTTTATACAATTGTACAAATGCTATTATCTTCTTGTATAAGGTAGTCTACTGAGTTTGTCATGCATATTTTGCATAAATAAGTCAGTCAAAGAAATTGGATTTTGTAGTGTTGCATATTAATGGGTTACAAGAAAGTATAGAAGGCGTTATCAGTTCTTGCAATACTTTGTTATAGTGTTTTTATTTTAATATTTTGAAACTGTCACTTAGATGTATGCTATGTCAATGCATTATGTGTTTTAATATGTTAGAAGTTCAAATGTAACATTATCAAGCATTTTGAAATGTGTTAAAAAAAATTGTACATAATTTTGTCTTGTTTAGCCTTTAAAATGTGTTTTTGGTTTCTTTATTGTGATATTTGGTTTTGATAGTGAATTATTATATACTCCATGATTTGGTTTTGAATTTTTTGGTAGGAATTCACTATTAGTTATACTCCATGATTGGGGTTTGTTGTTCATAAAAGTTTAGTCATTTGGTCAGGAGACGAGGATCCTAGATATTCCGTTTAAAGAAAAAATGTCTTATAGGAATGAGTTGAAAACTAATAATAAGAATTGGGTTAGTAAAATGAATCGTTATATGACCACCAAATTGAAGTAAGTAAAAAAGTTTGGCTAGTGGATAAATGACTAAAAGGTTATAAAGATTGCAAACAGATTAATGGCATGACAAATATTGTGTTCCAAGGAAAGAATTTAAAGAAGGAGCATTTTGAGGAAAAAGGTAATTTATAGAACCACCTTGAGTCTAAACCACACACATAAATATGATTTCAAAAATAGAAATTTTAGAGACAAATATGTTTTGGTATGAAATTCTTATTTTTCGGAATTTCATAATAGCAATAATAATTTTAGTTTTGAAAAATATATATAGGAAACTAAAAAAATGAGTAAGTGCTTATGGGGTTGGACAATATAAGTGGAACAAATAGAGAAACACAAGACAGTACAGGTAAAGACTAGAAATTGTGGATATGATAAAGGTGACCCTACTTGTAAGGTAGAGTAGACTATGAGTTTTTTATTAAAACAAAATGACTTAGATATGCTAAACTAGTTCAAAAATGAAACAAAGTCAAAACTAAGAATGTTTATTCCTAAATGATTTAGGATGGGTAAGATAGAAAAGGTCTATAGAGAATATGGTGAGAATAACTCGGTAGTAATAAGAGAAACCATTCCGATTGGAAGTTTAGAGAAAAAGTAGGAGTTAATTGTGATGTGGCATCATTCACTCAGTAGTTGAATCTTTTACCTTATAGGGAGGACTTCTAGCTATAACAACTTAGGTGTCTTCATGGAATTCAAGTTTCTTACCTATGCTCTTTTGACAAACGTTTCCTTCTAATATTTTATCATTAACTTTTTCCTTTGATTAAGGTCTTTCTACTAAACATCCATGGGAAGGGTTGATCTTAGGATTAAGCCTATGGATGTTAGGATTGGTTGTAAATATGTTATTAGAACATGTTATGTATATATGCTAGCGACTGCAAGTGTTTACAAGTGGATGCAGTGGATGCACATACACACACTAGGCACTATTGGGAATCAACAAATAAGACACTAACATATGCATATGGATGTGTGTGCACTTTATATTATTTTTATGGATGGTGAAAATGGATGTTATCTTATGGTTGTTGCATATGAATGATGGAAAAAGCATACACGCAGAACTATATGTTATCATTATGGATTTTTTGATACATTTGTATACATGGCACGAACAAGACTGCATAAAAAGGAGGCCAACAGAATCAGTAAACCTTCTAATCTTTTGCAATAGTTAGGGATATATACACAACAATATTGCATAACTATGTGAAAATCATTAGAAAAAGTAAGGATAATGGATCTAAATGGATGATGTTTGAGTAGATAGTTGTAGATATTTTTATGAAAGCATTTTTCTTGTTCTCTAACCTTAGAGATTTCGGGGACGAAATCCTTTAAGAAGGGGAGAATGTAACAACCCAAATTTTAGCACATAGAAATTAATTAGTAAATTAAATAAATTAATAGTTTTTTAAAATTATCATAATTTGACAATGGGGATTGCACCATTGAATCCGTTAGGATTTTTTGGTTCATAACATATATGGTTTGCGAGAAAAGGACGTAAAATGAAAAATTTATAGCAATTCGAAGTTTGAACATTAAATAAAAAACATATATGCATGGGACGACTCAGCAACCACCAGACCAACTCAGGTTGCGTGTGGGTCGACCCATGTATCGCCCGAATGGATGGGTGGGTCAACCCATGATGTGTTGGTCACGTTTGCATGCCTAGCACGAAAACGAATCGAACGAATGTAAAATTTCCACTATTTCTAGCTGATGTTTCAATTTCTTAGTGCCTTGTTTTGAATATAAGGATGATGTGGCAACCTAGGATTGGTCCAAGGGTATGGTTGGTTCATATTTAAATCATAAATTTAACGGTTGAGAATCTTTTAGACCACCTATAAATAAACCTCCAACCCCTCCCTCATACTTCACAACACATCTCATCCATGCCTTTGCTAGTCTCCTTTTTGAGAGACATGGCCAACATAAATTAAATTTCAAGAGATTGAAATTAGAAATAAAAATATTTTTTATTTTATTTTCTTCTAGAGATGGGTTTTGTCTTGCCTATGAGGAAGCATTCTGGTGAATTACTAGATTTTTGGGTATTCTTAAGTAAATAGACATTAAAATAATTATAGCTGTTAATTTACAGTTCTTACATTTTTTGATTATTTGTCTACAAGTTATAGCTTTATGTAAATATTTTTTTCTCTAACTTATTTTGTAGTTGTTCTTTCTTTCTTTCTTAATTTATTTAGTTAATTGATAATTAAAATACTGTAAGAATATTCACTTGGTCTTCTTTCCTCTTTTCTGCGTTTGATTTTACAATTTATTATTATTACACCTAAATATGCATAAATTTGCATCATTGACATATATACGACCGATTAATCCTTTATTTTATACACGTTGTACATGATTGGGTTAGGCATAGATTTAAATGCCTAATTTGATGTGACCAATTAATTCTTTTTAATTTGCGCGCGTTCAGAATTTAATTCAATTGGAATTTTAGACAAAAAAGGATTGGATAATTTAGGGCTAAATTGACATAAAATGTTGAACAATAGTAAAGCAGAATATTGGACTTAAAATATGCAGACTTTATAACATTTTCAAAAATGATTATGGCACAGGTTATGCCATAAAAATGGACTGTAACATATTTGCATAAATATTATAAGATTGTACAAACTCAAAAAATTATAATAAACAAACGTGGTTTATTTGCAAATATGAATATGACATGAAGTTGTAAATAAATAAATAGGCTTAACATAAAGATTAAACTTAGAATTAAAAATAAGTTTGTAAAACTAAATTATTGATTATTCTATGACGGCCTTGTGATCAGGCGTTATTCTATGGTGGCCTAATAACTAGGCATTATTCTATGGGGGCCTTATGATTAGGCATTGATTACTCTAAGGGGCCTTAGGATTAGGCATTGACTATTCTATAAGAACTTGTGATTAGGTGTAATTCTATGGTAGCCTTGTTATTAAGCATTGATTATTATATATGGCCTTATGATTAGGTGTTATTCTGTGGTGGCCTTGCGTTTAAGCATTGATTGTTCTATGGGGCCTTGCGATTAGGCGTTCAATGGTAAATAGATAAACAAATACGATTAATATAATAATTGAACTAATGTTAAGTTGTAAGCCTAATTTTGTATTTATTCTATGGCTATGGTTTATATGGTAAATTTGTAGGGACCCTTATCAAAGGAATTTGGGTTAAGTAGAATTTGTTTGTTGGGATCCATACCAGTCATCATACCCTTTTATCACGTTTGGTCTCATAAGAGGCAAGGGAAAGCGCCATGTTGAGAAAGGTAGTAAGTTGGTCCAAATAGAGGTGGGTATGAGCCTGTTTCGATGGTTCAATATGCGTGCATTAACCCGACTTGGAAAAATAAGACACTGCGACGCTTGTGTAAATGCTATGTCTTTTGCTGATGGGTCAGGCCTGGTAAACCTAAGGCCCATAGTAGGTATTGGTTATCAATCTATGCTTTAGTAGTCGATCAATGGGTAGTATTAGGAAAATCATCCCCAATTATATCATGTTCTGTAATCGTGAAAGTGCAAACAATCAAATGTCTAGTGCAATTAAGTACGCAATCGAATGAGATAACAATTGACTAAAACATCTTTGTACATCTGTAGTGTCCCGAAATTCCGGTCCAATTTGAGCTGACTAAATAACATAAGTCCAACCCACATTACACTGAAAATAAAAAAAAACTAATAGGAAGAAAATAGAGGGTGAGAATAGATATGATAGAAACTTAGAATAAAAGAAGAAGAAGAACACAACATCAGAGTAACACGAACCTCACAGCGGAACGACTAACATATAATATATATCACAACTTTTAAATATAAATCTGCACTTGAATATACATATCATTTCCAAAGTACAGCATTTACAACACAGCGGAAATAAACAATATCTATATGATCCTGAAGCCTCCTGCTCCAGCTCTTCAAGTATCTGTAAATCCCGACTACTTGACTGCCCGTATAAAATTGGGCACCCAAGAGATTAGGGAAACAAAACAAAATAAACTCCGGGTTAGTCATGGGACTGGTATGAGTAGAGCAGTTTAAAAACAATTTGAGCCATTAAACGATATCTCATAAGACCACGCCGTATAACGGAACAGTTTTTTCCCTTATGAGAATCCAAAATAAAATTTATATCAAAACTCATTGATATTATAATAGTATATATCAACCACAATATAATAATCATCAAGCAGAAACGCATTCGTCTCACATTCTACATATATAGTATACAATCAAAACCGCAAGCACGTATTGGGTAATGGATTTTCAACTATGACAAGGTATGGAACTACCTTTCTCTAGTGTACCTCTAGAGAGGAATACACTGGGTTCAACAAGAACATCTTGCAACCCGGCCACACATGACCGACCACTCATTTCGCTTGAGTGTATCGAATGTATATCACCAACGGTTGGGATCAGCAACCATTTCCCGAATGGGACAACATCGACAATAGATTTTTAGAAGTAAATGAAACTCTAGATCAGGTGATTATACACCCTAATAGGTGCGACCTACATAGCCATGCTTCCTGCCCGATTTTTTCCATTTCTCGGTTGTGAGGCTAGAGGCCATGCTTATCTCTGACAAATCACATGTTTATACACTTTGAATGTCACATCGTCATACCCGCCAAATCACAAATTGATTTCCCCAAAAATACCACGAGTATACAGCTAAGAGAAATGAATTCCTCCGCCATCAAACGTAAATACGTTTGAAGAGATCAACTTACGTGATCTATTGTAATAACCCGGAAAATGCGAGCCAGTTTGAAATTTTTATTTTGGCAATTTTAGCGAGTTTTGATTATTTAAAATGAATTATTTTAAATAAAATCGACGAGAAATTTATTTTGAATAGAAGTCGAACGTATATATTATATACGTCGTCGTTAGAATATAAATATTTATATATAATTATAAATAGAATTGAAAATGGCGCGGTAGTTCGATAATTCGATTTCAAACTTCAATTGAATGTACCGGGTGCAAAACAATCCGGATTTTAGTGAAAACAAAAATAATGGAATCTAATAGTGAATATCTTTCCAACGAATCCGAAAAATTGAAATTTCATAGCGGGAATCAAAAAAATATGTCTAGTTGAAAATTCTGAATAGTCGCTATGGAATTCAGGCCCTTAAAAATGGAAATTTTGCAAACGACCTCGGATTTCGACGAAACCAGTTTTGTTGGGTCCGGGATGTGAAGTTATTGCTAGGTTTCAAATTTCATAATTTTTCGAATCAATATGTGAGCGTGGCAAGGGAAAACGTGTTTGACCAGTTTCAGTTGATTTTAATCGACTGGAAATTGGTCATTTTTCCAACGGTCTCAGAATTCGACGAAACTAGTTTTGTTAGGACCGTATCGTCAATACGAAGCTAGAAAATATTTTTCAGGAATTTTCAAAGTTCGTATGTGACCCCGGTAATTTGAAATGTACGTTTAAAATTCAATATAGTGATTTAAATGTAAATTAAACAGAAACTGATCGAAACGATCAAATCAGCTTGCGATACATATCCCATTGTGTTCGGAATGGGGGTAAAACGCTATGGACGACAGGCGGTGGGCCTCGTTTAGAGGTCGTATGTAAAAGTCAACATTTCAAAATTAAAATAAAAAAAAAATCTCTCTCCTACCTTAACCAGGCCCCCCCCGATATCTTTTCAATTCAGAATCAAAATATAAAAAAAAAGAAGAAGAAGGGAGACGAGCATCGCGCCCCCCCTAGGGCAGCGCCGCCCACCGCCGTGCCCCAAGTGGCGGCGCGCCACCTCCAAACCCCCCCCCTCGCCTGCTGTGTCGAAACCCCCTCCCCCCTTCGGTTTTCCCTAATTCGCGTCGCACGCCCCTCCCCTCGATTTCCGCTCCTCCCCCACCTCCTGCTGACCCCGTCGCAACCCCCAAAGCCCTCCGCCACCCTTCCAGCCTTCAACGAACAGCTGAAACCCCCCTCTCTGTAAGTTTTTTTTTTATTTATTTATTATTTTATTTCTGTTTTATATAAACAGAAAAAGAAAAAAACTGAAAAAAGGATTAAATACTGTTTTTATTTTAAAGTTTAAAACTAATTTCGATTTTAAGTTTAAAAACTGTTTTTTTTTGAAAAGTTTAAAAATTGATTTTTATTTTTAGATTTTAAAAGGAAAAAGATTTAGATTTTAAAATAGAAAAGATTTAAACTTTAAAATAGAAAAGATTTAAACTTGAAAAGTAAAAGAGTTAAACTTTAAAAAGTAAAAGAAAAGATTTGATCTTTAAAATGGAAAAGGCGGAATCTATATTTTTGAAATATGATTTTTATATATTGAACTTCGAGATAAAAATATGATTTTTATATATTGAACTTCGAGATAAAAATATGATTTTTATATATTGAACTTCGAGATAAAAATATGATTTTTATATATTGAACTTCGAGACAAAAATATGATTTTTATATATTGAACTTCGAGACAAAAATATGATTTTTATATATTGAACATCGAAGTAAAAATTCGATTTTTATATTTATTGAATAACGAAGTAAAAATTCGATTTTTACATATGTAGTGGCCGCGGGCAAAGAAAGTGATAAAGGGCGAGTGGCGAAGATTTTCTACAAAGAAGCATCGAGGCGTTGGATTTAGCTTTAGGTGAGAATTTCTCACTCTTCAATTTATTTTCTAGTTATATATATATATACTAGGATGCAGACGGTGCTTAGTAGCACCCGACACAATTGTCCACAGACCATGGACTTGTTTGTTTGATTGCAAAAATTAGTTAGATTATTGGATTGAAATTGAATTGTGTGGTGAAATGAATTGATTTGATTGATGTGTGAATGGCGTGGGCCTTCACTAGACCGGGGATAAGGCTAGGCCTTGTCCCGTTTCTAGTATCGTGTCGTTATGCCGCCGAAATTTTCTAAAATATGTTAGAAAATAAAAATATCATTTTATTGTGTAAATGAATAATAGAAATTCATATGTTGGAATAAAATATTTTATCGTTAAAAATATAATTTTTAACGTGAATATGAATATAGTGAAAGTGAATAAAATAAAATATTCATTTACAAACCGGACGGTTTGTTTATGTACACCTATTTGAAGGACATTGATTGGGACGATAAATTTTACACATCGCCCAACAGCACAAATAAAATATGTGTTTGATTGTTTGAAACCCCACACGGGTGTTGGGATGAAATTTGAAGTTCACTCATCCTGATTGATTAAATATGTCGATCGATGGATTGACAGGCTGTTATAAGCGTTAGATACCTATATTTGACGCTTATACAGTGTAGTGCACTTTGGTTGATGGTTGATTATTTTTCAATGCTATTATACATGTGTTGTATGAAAATCCATATAATTAACTTTATATGGTAATTGATTGGGCCTCATTCCAAATTTGAAATAGAAATATTTGAAATAGAAATATTCGAAATGGAATATTTGAAAATATCAATATATGAAGCCGTGATGATTAGATTGACGCCATTTTGACGAGAACGATATTTATATCGATTTTAGACGATTTCGAAATGAATTGAAAACGATTTCGAAATGAATTGAATTGAAAACGATTTCGAAATGAATTGAATTGAAAACGAATTCGAATTGAATTGAAAGCGAATTGAAATGAATTCAAATTGAATTGAAATTTGAATTGAATAGAAATGAATTTTAAAACGAATTTATAAAGAAGAATTCAATTTTGATTTGAATTGAAATGGAAGTTGAAAATGTTTTTGAAACGAATTCAAAACTATTTATATAATTCGTTTTAAATAGAAATCGACGAAGTATATATTATATATATATAATATAATGGCCTGAATAGAACGCGCCGCGCCGCGGCAGTTCGTAAATTTCGACCATTTATTTCAAACGGACATTACGGGAGATCCGACCGTCGGATTCTCCTAAAACCGGAACCGTTGGGTTCGTATCGAAGAGAGCTTTCTAACGAATATTAGAAATTTGAAATCTAACGGTGGGATTTGGAATTATGTCCAAATCAAATTTGAAAAAGGTCGCTGTAAGTGCAGTTCGATGGCCATTGATGGAAATCGACTGTACGGGCCTTGATAAAATTATTAAAAATAGTAATAATTTGTGTAAAATCATAAGAAATGATTTGTGAAGATTTGGGATGAAAAACTTCATGTTTGAAAAGATAAAAATAGATTTTTATCGAAAAGAACTGGTTTTGAACTAGAATTATAATTCTATTTATTTTTAAATAAATAAATTGAATTTAAAAAGGGTTTTAAAAATAACCAGAATATCCAATGATTGCATTGGAGTGGATTCGAATCGAAATTGTCTTCGGAATATTTCGATGTTGGAATTCGTGATTATACAGATGTTGTTATGGAAATTTGAAAGATATATATTTATATCGTTATTTCCAATACGACATTTGTTAGTCGTAGAATTCGATATTGAATATAAGCCGATATATTTTCTATTCAGAGCCTTGTATTGAATATCGAATGTGATTTGGGTTTGTCGTGAGTGGTGTCTTCACTAACACTGTTCTTGAACCCAGTTGAGAAAAGGTTAAATCTTTTTATTTAGATTTAATGAAGTGTACCAATTAAAGAATATTTAATTGGAATTGAATTGATATTGATTTTTGGGCTTATCGTGGACAGTGTTTTAAATAACACTCGTTCTTTAACCCAATAATCAATGGGATGTGACTTTGGGTTTATCGTGAACTGTGTTTTAAATGACACTGATTCTTTAACCCAGTCAAAGATTAAAACTAAGTGGAGTTTTAATGAATCTTTAATTAGACTGAAAAGATCGAGAATGGAGTATCACCAGTTTTACTCCAGGCGATAGTTAAATCTTTAATTAGATTTGAACGTGAAATGGTAATTGAATTTACCGATAACACCGTGGTGTTAGATATGAAGTATAACCAGTTTTACTTCATGGGATGAATAGGTTGGGATTGGGAAATAAAATAAATGATTACTTCGGTGTGGTTCGCTAATCCCGACTAGTTTGAATTGATATTCAAAGGAGATTAAAGAATAAATTTAAAGAATTTATCTTGGATAAAATTAATGGGAACTTTTCCCAAAGTATAGGAAATTTTGAATAAAAGAATATTCTGAATTGGAATGAGGCGTATGTTGTGTTTGTGTAACACTTTTATAATATATACGCGAGTTATTCAGAAAGACCGGGTTTATCCCATTCTGAATAACTGATTCGACGTGGTGTCGAAGATAAAGACGGTGGTCGAAGACCAGAAGTCTTCACGTCGTTTGGGTGATTACTGGTGATCTTGATTGGGCTGTACACCCAAGAAGATGGAAATAGTTGGTGATCGTCCAGACGTACTTGGAGGTCGATGGATATGCGGGGTACTAGGTGCCTCCGGTTTAGTTCAGACCCAGAACGGACTTGTAAATGGACTGTGTGTCTGACATTGGATTTTAGTCCGTGTGATTGATCTCTATTAAATATATATCTGTTTGGCAGCGGAGAATTTATTCTCTTGCTTAACGCCCTTCTCTGAGACGTACGAGCTCAGGGGTTGTATATTGATGGATATCAAACGCATGGAGTGAATTGCCTGTGTGGCATGCCTAAGTGGCAGATGATCAAGGCTTCTGTTGAAAAGCAAAGTCTTGTGGTGATGATCAAAGCACGGCCTTTGTGGCATAGCTTTGTGTAACGTTGATTCGCGAGCTTCACACCCGGTATGAACCAAAAACGGGAGAGGACATCAGGGAGGACTTGCGTTTCTTTCTAGCTAGAAGTGGCGTCAGTGGTTTTACGCGCCCTGACGAGTTTGACTTATGTGGTTGTTGCTGTTGCGAGGCGCCTCGGTTTGATCGGACGATCCGGGTCCGATGGAGTCATTTGTTGGCTCATTTACGCCCCATAGGGCGGAGAGACGTAGTGTTCAGGCATAATAATCCACATCGGTGGACCGGCCCTGACGATCCAAGGCCCACCTGAGTCTGGGACCTGAGACATGGGCTAGATTGTCTCGAATCGGTAGAGGACTATCTTTTGCCTCGGTTCATAGACGGAAATCCAATTTCCAAATACGTGACATTTGCGGTTTTATTTGCAGAGCCTAGTATGGCGACATAGTGGGATGGGGCACTTATGCCGCCTATGATTGATACTTATGATTTGAAGTTGTTTTATATACTATGCACTTATAATAGTATCAAATGATTTGTTTTCAACGTATCAAGCATTCTTGGCTATTATAAGGTAAAAACCCTATCCTCCGGCTTGCGATTGCATTGTGTGATGGGAACTGGGTCTTATAATAGCTTCATTTTTCTTTATTTAGCATTGCGTTGTTTGTTTTATGCACTGGTATTCTTGGGAGGAAACCCGTTCCGTGTTATACGGCGTGGTCCCTTGATTTACCTAACTTTAAAATAAAGATTTATAACTGTTTTAGTTCTCACACCAGTCACATGACTGACCTGGAGTTTATTGTTTTAACCTAAACTCTGGGTGCCCTTATTTTGACACGGGCAGCTAGTAGTTTTGGTTTTGCAGATTTATATTCACAGGATACTGGTTTACAGCTGGAACGATATCCGGAAAGCTTTGTATCCGTATATCTACTTCTAGTTGTGTATTGTATTATTTTCCGCTGCTATGTATTTTAATGTAATTTAAATCTCTGATATTTCTGTGTAATATTCATTTATACTCTGTATATTCTTGTAATCTGATGCATTGTTGTGATAAGCAATGAAATGTTCTTTTGTATGTGTTCTGTTGTGGTTTGTTCTCGAACTATCCGACGCTTTCCTTTACGGGGAAGTTGCGGGTTTTCACAGTTGGTATCAGAGCTTTGGTTTACAAAGCAGAGAACAAGGCACATTAGAACCATACGAAAGAATTCATCAGATATTGGATTAGTAATATCCAATGAGAATGACTCGTTACAGATGGGATCAGTAGTATCCTAGAACGAGTGTGAAGAGTAGTGTTTTTGATAAATAAAAGTGAAAACAAATTTTGTTTTGAAAATTTAAATAAATTATTCGTATTTGATTATCTATTTATATTGATGTGGACAATCCAGTATATATAGATTTTGCGTATACGTCTGATCCGCGTGTATTCGAAATTTTAATATATTGGATAGATATAGCATCACACTCTAGTCGCCCGAAGATGGTACTGATGATTGTCATGACATCATCAGTATTTATGTTCGTGTTTCGAAAGTGAGATTTCTATATATTTCCTATTGACTGGTGTGAGAACCCAAAATTAGATAGGGCTTATTGTTGTGATTTGGCATCAAAAATTTGATTTTTGTATATGTATCAAAATTATGAATTTGAAACGTTAAATTCACCAATTGATTGATGTTTGTGTTGTTTGTTTAATTGTTTGATAATTTTGAACCATTTAGCCTAATTGAAACAAATATTGAATTATATCGAAAATTGGTTGCGTTTGCTTGCATATACATATATATCATTGAACAGGTCATAGCAAGGAGGCTAGAGCAGAGAATAAAATTTGTTTGCCCGACAAATAGGTACATGTTTACTACATAATTTACTGTTTTGTTTGGGTGAAGATGATTTTATGAGCCTATTGGCTAGCCGCTTGGCTTTTTCTTTTTCTTTTTGAGATCTGAAGGACCGGGGAAGCTATTTGAAATTCCCCGATGCTCCCGGTGCAGGGGAGGTTATGGCGAAATTTTTCGAAAATTTAGGGTGTTAGCCAAATTTTTGAAAAATTTGAAAAGTTTTAGAAACTGAAAAGTTGAAAACTTAAGCCGTAATGAAAAACAATGAACGTAGAGCTGATTAATCAAACCACTTTCGACTTTGTTCCTTTTCGGGGACGAAAAGTTTTAAGTGGGGGAGATTGTAATAACCCGGAAAATGCGAGCCAGTTTGAAATTTTTATTTTGGCAATTTTAGCGAGTTTTGATTATTTAAAATGAATTATTTTAAATAAAATCGACGAGAAATTTATTTTGAATAGAAGTCGAACGTATATATTATATACGTCGTCGTTAGAATATAAATATTTATATATAATTATAAATAGAATTGAAAATGGCGCGGTAGTTCGATAATTCGATTTCAAACTTCAATTGAATGTACCGGGTGCAAAACAATCCGGATTTTAGTGAAAACAAAAATAATGGAATCTAATAGTGAATATCTTTCCAACGAATCCGAAAAATTGAAATTTCATAGCGGGAATCAAAAAAATATGTCTAGTTGAAAATTCTGAATAGTCGCTATGGAATTCAGGCCCTTAAAAATGGAAATTTTGCAAACGACCTCGGATTTCGACGAAACCAGTTTTGTTGGGTCCGGGATGTGAAGTTATTGCTAGGTTTCAAATTTCATAATTTTTCGAATCAATATGTGAGCGTGGCAAAGGAAAACGCGTTTGACCAGTTTCAGTTGATTTTAATCGACTGGAAATTGGTCATTTTTCCAACGGTCTCAGAATTCGACGAAACTAGTTTTGTTAGGACCGTATCGTCAATACGAAGCTAGAAAATATTTTTCAGGAATTTTTAAAGTTCGTATGTGACCCTGGTAATTTGAAATGTACGTTTAAAATTCAATATAGTGATTTAAATGTAAATTAAACAGAAACTGATCGAAACGATCAAATCAGCTTGCGATACATATCCCATTGTGTTCGGAATGGGGGTAAAACGCTATGGACGACAGGCGGTGGGCCTCGTTTAGAGGTCGTATGTAAAAGTCAACATTTCAAAATTAAAATAAAAAAAAAAAGAAATCTCTCTCCTACCTTAACCAGGCCCCCCCCCGATATCTTTTCAATTCAGAATCAAAATAAAAAAAAAAGAAAAAGAAGAAGGGAGACGAGCATCGCGCCCCCCCCCCCCCCAGGGCAGCGCCGCCCACCGCCGTGCCCCAGGTGGCGGCGCGCCACCTCCAAACCCCCCCCTCGCCTGCGGTGTCGAAACCCCCTCCCCCCTTCGGTTTTCCCCAATTCGCGTCGCACGCCCCTGCCCTCGATTTCCGCTCCTCCCTCACCTCCTGTTGACCCCGTCGCAACCCCCAAAGCCCTCTGCCACCCTTCCAGCCTTCAACGAACAGCTGAAACCCCCCTCTCTGTAAGTTTTTTTTTTCTTTTTTTTTTCTTTTTATTTATTATTTTATTTCTGTTTTATATAAACAGAAAAAGAAAAAAACTGAAAAAAGGATTAAATACTGTTTTTATTTTAAAGTTTAAAACTAATTTCGATTTTAAGTTTAAAAACTGTTTTTTTTTTTGAAAAGTTTAAAAACTGATTTTTATTTTTAGATTTTAAAAGGAAAAAGATTTAGATTTTAAAATAGAAAAGATTTAAACTTTAAAATAGAAAAGATTTAAACTTGAAAAGTAAAAGAGTTAAACTTTAAAAAGTAAAAGAAAAGATTTGATCTTTAAAATGGAAAAGGCGGAATCTATATTTTTGAAATATGATTTTTATATATTGAACTTCGAGATAAAAATATGATTTTTATATATTGAACTTCGAGATAAAAATATTATTTTTATATATTGAACTTCGAGATAAAAATATGATTTTTATATATTGAACTTCGAGATAAAAATATGATTTTTATATATTGAACATCGAAGTAAAAATTCGATTTTTATATATATTGAATAACGAAGTAAAAATTCGATTTTTACATATGTAGTGGCCGCGGGCAAAGAAAGTGACAAAGGGCGAGTGGCGAAGATTTTCTACAAAGAAGCATCGAGGCGTTGGATTTAGCTTTAGGTGAGAATTTCTCACTCTTCAATTTATTTTCTAGTTATATATATATATACTAGGATGCAGACGGTGCTTAGTAGCACCCGACACAATCGTCCACAGACCATGGACTTGTTTGTTTGATTGCAAAAATTAGTTAGATTATTGGATTGAAATTGAATTGTGTGGTGAAATGAATTGATTTGATTGATGTGTGAATGGCGTGGGCCTTCACTAGACCGGGGATAAGGCTAGGCCTTGTCCCGTTTCTAGTATCGTGCCGTTATGCCGCCGAAATTTTCTAAAATATGTTAGAAAATAAAAATATCATTTTATTGTGTAAATGAATAATAGAAATTCATATGTTGGAATAAAATGTTTTATCGTTAAAAATATAATTTTTAACGTGAATATGAATATAGTGAAAGTGAATAAAATAAAATATTCATTTACAAACCGGACAGTTTGTTTATGTACACCTATTTGAAGGACATTGATTGGGACAATAAATTTTACACATCGCCCAACAGCACAAATAAAATATGTGTTTGATTGTTTGAAACCCCACACGGGTGTTGGGATGAAATTTGAAGTTCACTCATCCTGATTGATTAAATATGTCGATCGATGGATTGACAGGCTGTTATAAGCGTTAGATACCTATATTTGACGCTTATACAGTGTAGTGCACTTTGGTTGATGGTTGATTATTTTTCAATGCTATTATACATGTGTTGTATGAAAATCCATATAATTAACTTTATATGGTAATTGATTGGGCCTCATTCCAAATTTGAAATAGAAATATTTGAAATAGAAATATTCGAAATGGAATATTTGAAAATATCAATATATGAAGCCGTGATGATTAGATTGACGCCATTTTGACGTGAACGATATTTATATCGATTTTAGACGATTTCAAAATGAATTGAGTTGAAAACGATTTCGAAATGAATTGAATTGAAAACGATTTCGAAATGAATTGAATTGAAAACGAATTCGAATTGAATTGAAAGCGAATTGAAATGAATTCAAATTGAATTGAAATTTGAATTGAATAGAAATGAATTTTAAAACGAATTTATAAAGAAGAATTCAATTTTGATTTGAATTGAAATGGAAGTTGAAAATGTTTTTGAAACGAATTCAAAACTATTTATATAATTTGTTTTAAATAGAAATCGACGAAGTATATATTATATATATTATATATATAATATAATGGCCTGAATAGAACGCGCCGCGGCAGTTCGTAAATTTCGACCATTTATTTCAAACGGACATTACGGGAGATCCGACCGTCGGATTCTCCTAAAACCAGAACCGTTGGGTTCGTATCGAAGAGAGCTTTCTAACGAATATTAGAAATTTGAAATCTAATGGTTGGATTTGGAATTATGTCCAAATCAAATTTGAAAAAGGTCGCTGTAAGTGCAGTTCGATGGCCATTGATGGAAATCGACTGTACGGGCCTTGATAAAATTATTAAAAATAGTAATAATTTGTGTAAAATCATAAGAAATGATTTGTGAAGATTTGGGATGAAAAACTTCATGTTTGAAAAGATAAAAATAGATTTTTATCGAAATGAACTGGTTTTGAACTAGAATTATAATTCTATTTATTTTTAAATAAATAAATTGAATTTAAAAAGGGTTTTAAAAATAACCAGAATATCCAATGATTGCATTGGAGTGGATTTGAATCGAAATTGTCTTCGGAATATTTCGATGTTGGAATTCGTGATTATACAGATGTTGTTATGGAAATTTGAAAGATATATATTTATATCGTTATTTCCAATACGACATTTGTTAGTCGTAGAATTCGATATTGAATATAAGCCGATATATTTTCTATTCAGAGCCTTGTATTGAATATCGAATGTGATTTGGGTTTGTCGTGAGTGGTGTCTTCACTAACACTGTTCTTGAACCCAGTTGAGAAAAGGTTAAATCTTTTTATTTAGATTTAATGAAGTGTACCAATTAAAGAATATTTAATTGGAATTGAATTGATATTGATTTTTGGGTTTATCGTGGACAGTGTTTTAAATAACACTCGTTCTTTAACCCGATAATCAATGGGATGTGACTTTGGGTTTATCGTGAACTGTGTTTTAAATGACACTGATTCTTTAACCCAGTCAAAGATTAAAACTAAGTGGAGTTTTAATGAATCTTTAATTAGACTGAAAATATCGAGAATGGAGTATCACCAGTTTTACTCCAGGCGATAGTTAAATCTTTAATTAGATTTGAACGTGAAATGGTAATTGAATTTACCGATAACACCGTGGTGTTAGATATGAAGTATAACCAGTTTTACTTCATGGGATGAATAGGTTGGGATTGGGAAATAAAATAAATGATTACTTCGGTGTGGTTCGCTAATCCCGACTAGTTTGAATTGATATTCAAAGGAGATTAAAGAATAAATTTAAAGAATTTATCTTGGATAAAATTAATGGGAACTTTTCCCAAAGTATAGGAAATTTTGAATAAAAGAATATTCTGAATTGGAATGAGGCGTATGTTGTGTTTGTGTAACACTTTTATAATATATACGCGAGTTATTCAGAAAGACCGGGTTTATCCCATTCTGAATAACTGATTCGACGTGGTGTCGAAGATGAAGACGGTGGTCGAAGACCAGAAGTCTTCACGTCGTTTGGGTGATTACTGGTGATCTTGATTGGGCTGTACACCCAAGAAGATGGAAATAGTTGGTGATCATCCAGACGTACTTGGAGGTCGATGGATATGCGGGGTACTAGGTGCCTCCGGTTTCGTTCAGACCCAGAACGGACTTGTAAATGGACTGTGTGTCTGACATTGGATTTTAGTCCGTGTGATTGATCTCTATTAAATATATATCTGTTTGGCGACGGAGAATTTATTCTCTTGCTTAACGCCCTTCTCTGAGACGTACGAGCTCAGGGGTTATATATTGATGGATATCAAACGCATGGAGTGAATTGCCTGTGTGGCATGCCTAAGTGGCAGATGATCAAGGCTTCTGTTGAAAAGCAAAGTCTTGTGGTGATGATCAAAGCATGGCCTTTGTGGCATAGCTTTGTGTAACGTTGATTCGCGAGCTTCACACCCGGTATGAACCAAAAACGGGAGAGGACATCAGGGAGGACTTGCGTTTCTTTCTAGCTAGAAGTGGCGTCAGTGGTTTTACGCGCCCTGACGAGTTTGACTTATGTGGTTGTTGCTGTTGCGAGGCGCCTCGGTTTGATCGGACGATCCGGGTCCGATGGAGTCATTTGTTGGCTCATTTACGCCCCATAGGGCGGAGAGACGTAGTGTTCAGGCATAATAATCCACATCGGTGGACCGACCCTGACGATCCAAGGCCCACCTGAGTCTGGGACCTGAGACATGGGCTAGATTGTCTCGAATCGGTAGAGGACTATCTTTTGCCTCGGTTCATAGACGGAAATCCAATTTCCAAATACGTGACATTTGCGGTTTTATTTGCAGAGCCTAGTATGGCGACATAGTGGGATGGGGCACTTATGCCGCCTATGATTGATACTTATGATTTGAAGTTGTTTTATATACTATGCACTTATAATAGTATCAAATGATTTGTTTTCAACGTATCAAGCATTCTTGGCTATTATAAGGTAAAAACCCTATCCTCCGGCTTGCGATTGCATTGTGTGATGGGAACTGGGTCTTATAATAGCTTCATTTTTCTTTATTTAGCATTGCGTTGTTTGTTTTATGCACTGGTATTGTTGGGAGGAAACCCGTTCCGTGTTATACGGCGTGGTCCCTTGATTTACCTAACTTTAAAATAAAGATTTATAACTGTTTTAGTTCTCACACCAGTCACATGACTGACCTGGAGTTTATTGTTTTAACCTAAACTCTGGGTGCCCTTATTTTGACACGGGCAGCTAGTAGTTTTGGTTTTGCAGATTTATATTCACAGGATACTGGTTTACAGCTGGAACGATATCCGGAAAGCTTTGTATCCGTATATCTACTTCTAGTTGTGTATTGTATTATTTTCCGCTGCTATGTATTTTAATGTAATTTAAATCTCTGATATTTCTGTGTAATATTCATTTATACTCTGTATATTCTTGTAATCTGATGCATTGTTGTGATAAGCAATGAAATGTTCTTTTGTATGTGTTCTGTTGTGGTTTGTTCTCGAACTATCCGACGCTTTCCTTTACGGGGAAGTTGCGGGTTTTCACATCTATTAAATATACTTTGTCAGACATTCTTCCACACAGGTCGTCCTGGGACTGGACAAACTGAAGGCACTATTTAGTACAACCATCTTAGGCAATCTTTACCTAAGATTTATACAACAACCCTTGCACTTTACTTTGTCTTCAATTATCTTTGGCATATATGATTCGCAACGCTTATGCCAATAAAGAGTGGTTCTTCGGATAATAATCCAGCCGGTCTCTCCATATTAACAACGTTAAAATGATCAAAACTTTGATAGTCTATGATTTAACTATCAAAGAAAAACATGTGTGCAAACAACGATATTATTTCCAAATGGAAACTTTATCGATCAATCAACATTCAACATTTATCTCTTAAATTAATTTATTCATTCTCCATTTCCTGTTTCTGTATATATATGCAGAAATCCTTATTTTTTTAATTTAGAAAATATACGTTATTAATCATTGGAAAACATTTCCATCTCCTTTCCATGTATCACTGTCATTCCAGTATTCTTTACCATCCAACATTTCATTTTCTATGATTAGAAAATATCTCTGATTATATTTGGAAAACGTTTCCAAAACTCATTCCTTGGATTTAAACAAATGTTTAAATAAAACATCGCTATGCCAATTCACCATTACCTTCATTAACTATATTCACGTAACCAATCTTCACTATTTAACCTTACCATTCCTTAGTTAAGAAGGAAGTCAATCAAGTTGGGGTATAATTACCTCTCAGACCTTAATTGAACAACATTTTAACTTCGAAATAGTCAAAGTTTATCTTTTTAAACCTTTAACAACTTCCTTGCGAACCTCACGGATTCTATTTACGAATCCACTTCTTTTATAAAAACATTGGTTATAACGATAACGTTATAATTCCTACTTTCGACATATCTAACTTCAAATATAACTTTTATTCTTTAATTTGAATAAATAACTAAACGATTTGTTAAATTAATAAATTTTGGTTTAAAAACCGGAAAGTATAAGTGCTTTCCAACATTTCATATAATTGAATTTCAACGTATAATTCTCTTTCGAATAAACTCTATTCGATAACCCTTTCCTTCGAATAAACTATATTCGATAATCACTCTTCGAATAGCCATATTTGATTAACTCTATTCAATTAACACTATTTGATTAACTCTATTTGATTTACCCTTATCAGTTAGCTCTATTTGATTAACTCTATTCTATCAACTCTATTTGATTAACTCTATTGGATTAACTTTTTTTGATTGACCCTAATCGATTAACTCTTATCAATTTACTCCTATCAATTTACTCCTATCAAATAAACTATATTTGATTAACCCCTTTCGAAAAAACTATATTCGATTTACTCTTTTCTCTATTCGAATAAACTATATTCGACAACTCTTTTGAACTCTATTCGAATAAACTATATTCGATATCTCTTTTCAACTCTATTCGAATAAACTAACATTCAATAACTCCCTTCGAATAACAAATATTCGATAACCTTTTCGAATACCTAATATTCGATAACTTCTTTCGAATAACAAATATTCGATAACTTCTTTTGAATAACAAATATTCGATAACTTCTCTTTCGAATGACAAATATTCGATAACTTCTCTTTCGAATAACAAATATTCGATAACTTCTCTTTTGAATAACAAATATTTGATAACTTCTCTTTCGAATAACAAATATTCAATAACTTCTTTTGAATAACAAATATTCGATAACTTCTTTTGAATAAAAAATATTCGATAACTTTTCTCGAATAACAAATATTCGATAACTTCTCTTTTGAATAACAAATATTCGATAACTTCTCTTTCGAATAACAAATATTCGATAATTTCTCTTTAGAATAACAAATATTCGATAACTTCTCTTTCGAATAACAAATATTCGATAACTTCTCTTTCGAGTAACAAATATTCGATAACTTCTCTTTCTTCGATTAACCAATACTCGATGAACTCTATTTGATTAACTAACGCTTGACTAACTCTAACTGATTTAACTCTAATCGATTAACTCACTTCGAATAACTAATTTCGATTTAACTCTTAATCGATTAACTCTAACTGATTAATTCTAACTCTAATCGATTAACTCTAACTCTAATCGATTAACTCTAACTCTAATCGATTAACTCTAACTCTAATCGATTAACTCTAACTTTAATCGATTAACTCTTCTAACTTATTTTGATAAACAAATTTTGATTAACTCCTTTGATTAACTCTACGTCCATATTTAGTTTCAAATATCGATGTTCAAATCAATTCTTGCTTCTTTATATAAGTCCTGACTTATATATTCCATTTATCCAATGATAAATATTTTACGTAATTTATAAAATATTGTTTATAAATTAATCTTCCCAGTTCATCTGTTAAAACAGATTTCTATTTAATATCACTTTAAATAATTCTTTTCCCTTTCCTTTATGTCCTGCCAATTTTCCTTTTTATAACTCTATTTATTTCATAAATAAATATTTCCTTTTATTTATTTTCCCAATTAAATTCCTTTTATTTACTTTCCAAATAAATAATTCTTTTTCAATTTCTATTTGTAAATGTTTTACAAATATTTCCCTTTCTATTTTATTTGTAAATATTTACAAATATTCCCTTTTCATCTTTCTATTTATTTAACAAATAAATATTTCGTTTTCAATTCTATTTATTTAACAAATAAATATTTCTTTTTATAAAATCCTCTGATTTTATAAATATTTCCTTTTCAATATAACATTGAAAATTTCCTTTTATAATTATTCTATTTATTTTCTAAATAGATATTCCTTTTATAATTCTTTTTACTTTCTAAGTACATAATCCTTTTTATAAAATTCTTTGATTTTATAAATATTTTCTTTATTAAATTCCTTTTTATAAAATCCCTTGATTTTATAAATATTCTATTTCAATACACAGTTTGAAATTTCCCTTTTCTATTCCAATATTTCTTTTGGTATTCAACAGTATCGAATAACAGGACCAGTGTCATTGTCATCAATCACAGATTATACATCACATCATATAACACAATATATGAAAACAAACAGTATTATAAATATTGAGGAATCCTGTTGGATCCCTCCAACCTGTTTTCCTGCATCACAGATGTTAAACAACACAAATATAAAATATTCTGATAAACAGAATCAATATTCGATTAACGATTTATATATATCGTTATCTACGATTTCAACCAATACACAAGCAATTCAACCAATCAGTTAACACACAACAATCAACGAATAATTATCAGTTCTAAGAATACGTTATAAAAATATAACTGTTCAGAGTTGGTGAGTTTTACTCACATTTTGCGTTAACCGTTAAATGACGATTTGCGTCTGTTGATTTAGACGGACAATTCATTTTGCAATAAATTGTAACGAGCTTCGATTCACTCCTAGTCAGTTCCATGTTGAAGTGTATGTCCCTACGATCCCAACGGATCTTGTTTCGCTGAATTCTGATACCATATGTGAAAGTTATTAACATTATACGGTAATACACTATTTAGAATTAAATAAACTTGAATTAGTGTTACTTGGGCTTTAACCTTTTCATGGCCCATTAACCATTCGTGACCACCAAGCCCACCTGCACCTTCTTTCCCAAACTGTCGGATGCGAGCTCCTCACAACCACAGACATTGCCGAATTTTTAAACTCCCATTCCTCCTCTACTTCACGCTTCAAACTCAAACGACTCCCATATAGTTGCTCATCACAATCTCTTCCATTCCATCACACCACCATCGAGCTCACACTAGCTTTCCGGTTTCCGACCTCATCCCAAAACCCACGGCTTCAGAAAAAGATCGAACACTTTTGTGCTCAAAAACCCCAAAAAAATACCCGCAAGCTTTAAATCCTTTCAGAAATCCAAAACAAATACTCAAAACCCGATTCGAATCTTCTACAACTCGTGAAGTCGAACCCTAAGCATCGCTGTTGAAACTTGATGCTCGAAAACTGGCATCGCACCCCCTGAAACCAATATCAAAAGGAAGAGCATCCTTCTGTGATTCCATATATATATAATGTGATTTGTAGGATTTTGTTTGAATTGATTTTGATTTTTGAAACTCACGTTTCAACTAGAGGAAGAAATATCAATGGCGGCCTATTTTTATTGACTCCCAGAAGAAAGTGAATTAGGTTAGGAAGAGGTAGGCTACTTATAGTGTTAACAAATATCTAGATATATTTTTTAGATATTTTCTTATGAGATATTTCAGTTTTATTTGTCTTCTAAAAAATCGTACAATCATATATGATATTCAAAAATCACAGAAATTGACATGCAACAACAGTTTGACATTACCGACTCCGTTTGCTCACACAGTGTATTTTTAAATGTCAAATTATCGACTGTATTTCACATTAAAATCCCGTACGACCACATACTGACTTCAAAAATCACGGAACTTGGAATCTAACAATAATTTGACATTGCAGATCCAACAAAATTAGTTTCGTCAAATTCTAAGGTCGTTTGCAAAACTGGCTATTTTTAAAGCTCTAAATAACCCATTTAAATATTAAATATATTTAAAAACAATTAGATTAAATATTTAAATATAAATATTATCGTATATATTCACAACAGAATATCATACAGCTCTAGAATATTCCTATATGAATTTCTAACATGATATTTCAAATCCCGCTTTAAATCGATATTCGATTTATAGTGAAATTCCTTTTATAAATATAAATAAATCGTTATAAATTATAAAGGAATTCCACAACGACTTTTCTAAAATTTGATTTGGACTTAAGTCAAAACATACATGATGAAATCTCGATTTTTCTCTTCCCCTAGAAAAATATACTTCACCAGCTCCTAACATTTCTTGTTTCACAGAAATCCGATTTAAAACAGCTTTTGTATATTCATTTAAAATTCGAATCGCCAATTCGCGAATTGCTGCGCCATTTCGAGCACGATTATAATTATAATATAATTATACGTTCATTCGTCGTTAAATAAATTGATTCGTGATTATAATTCAATTATAAACTGAATTAAATATTATAGATAATCCAGTTCAAACCATATTGTGAATTCCACCATTTTTTATTATTCCAGAATTAAATATATTATTTAATTATTATATTAATTAAATATTCAAAGTTATTTAATTAAACAACCATTTTAAATTACCAAACCATATTTTAAATAATTAAATTAATTAATTAATATACTGTAAATATATGGGACATTACATTCTTCCCCCTTTAAAATAATTTCGTCCTCGAAATTGCTAAGGTAGAAAACAACCCTATTAACTGGGTTAAAAATTATTCGTTTACCTCTTAACTTCAATTTCAACTGAACCAATCAATTCCAATTAAAATATTCATTAATTCTTATCAATGAAAATTTTCAAAAATCCTGAAAATTTTCTAACACCCGAAATTTTCGAAAAATTTCCCCAGCACCTCCTTTGTACGGCTCAATCGACACAACTTCCAACTCGCCTCTCTGGGCCTTCTCCAACCCAAAAGAAAATCAAATAGCCAAGCGGCTTGCCAAACAGGCTCATAAAATCACCAAATTTATATGAAAATAAACTTGTACCTTTTTCTCGGGCATATCAACTTTATCACTTCCATCTGCTACCAATTTTAGCAGATACCAATGTCAGCCTAATCAAATTCTCATCTGTTTTTATCCACAAATCCAACAATTCGCTTATACCTAAGTCGAATTCATTCTCAAATCAAAGTTCCATTCTCGATTCTTAAATTCTTAACTCATTAATCGAATATCATTTCGATTCCTATGCCACAAATCCATTTTTTTCTTGATATCATTTTAATCCAATTCAACTCAATTTTCACATAATTGACTTTAATTTAATTCCAATTTGCTTTTACAAATTCACATTTAATTTGTTTTAATTCAAACAATCCTTCCCAGGGAATTTCAAATAGTTTAGCTTTTCTAAAACCAGATATCCCTTTTTAGGATTCAAAACAATTTGCTTTCCACAAATCAATTCAAAAACAAAATCTTTGGAGTAATCCGTCACTTAGAACTCGAAAATCAACACTAAGGATGTGGCCAGCAACATCAGAGTTATTTCCTAGCTATCAAAGTGAGTTCAATACTATATCACTTTTTAAAACTTATATTTAAACATTTCCATTTTGAAATCGATTCAAAATATCATTCTCAAAACAATTTAAAATCTCCCAGAATTTTAAAATTCTCATATATTCAATCCAAATTCATTTACCAACACTTTTCAAATTCCCATAAATTTTAAATCCAATTCTGATTTAATTTCATATTTAATTCATCTGATTCCACGTATTTCACTTATATGAATTCTGACTGGTTATTTACATAACCATTAAATTTATAATCTTACACGATTGTAATGACAACCAATATATCCAACATATATATTTTCTCTATATAAAAATATACCTTGGGTAAAATTATTTTAATTTACCCTCTTTTCAAAACATAGCGTGTCGACCCATCATATTCGAGTGTTTATAATTCCTTACCGTTACAGTGGATCAAACTGATCGACCAGAACCCACAAACAACTCAATCAATAAATCTCCATGATATAAAACAATTTTTATATCAAATAACAAATACGTTCACTCGTATATATATACTTAACTCAATCTAGGGTATTGCTAACCCAATCTCTACTGAGTCACGCCACAGAGCCAAGGTAAAAACTCAACCTTGAGCTCTGATACCAACTGTAGTGTCCCGAAATTCCGGTCCAATTTGAGCTTACTAAATAACACAAGTCCAACCCACATTACACTGGAAATCAGAAAAAAAAACTAATAGAAAGAAAATAGAGGGTGAGAATAGATAAGATATAAACTTAGAATAGAAGAAGAAGAAGAACACAACATCAGAGTAACACGAACCTCACAGTGGAACGAATAACATATAATGTATATCACAACTTTGAAATATAAATCTGTACTTGAATATACATATCATTTCCAAAGTACAACACTTACAACACAGTGGAAATAAACAATAGTTATATGATCCTGAAGCCTCCTGCTCTTCAAGTATCTGTAAATCCCGAATACTTGACTGCCCTTATAAAATTGGGCACCCAAGAGTTTAGGGAAACAAAACAAAATAAACTCCGGGTCAGTCATGGGACTGGTATGAGTAAAAAAGTTTAAAACAGTTTGAGCCATTAAACGATATCTCATATGACTACGCCATATAACGGAACGTGTTTTCCCCTTATGAGAATCCAAAGTAAACTTTATGTCAAAACTCATTGATATTATAATAGTGTTTATCAACCACAATATAATAATCATCTAGCAGAAATGCTTTCATCTCACGTTCTACATATATAGTATACAATCAAAACCGCAAGCACGTATTGGGTAATGGATTTCCAACAATGACAAGGTATGGAACAACCTTTCGCTAGTGTACCTCTAGAGAGGAATACACTGGGTTCAACAAGAACATCTTGCAACCCGACCACACATGACCGACCACTCATTTCGCTTGAGTGTATCGAATGTATATCACCAACGGTTGGGATCAGCAACCGTTTCCTGAATGGGACAGCATCGACAATAGATTTTTAGAAGTATATGGAACTCTAGATCAGGTGATTATACACCCTAATAGGTGCGACCTACATAGCCATGCTGCCTGCCCGATTTTTGTCATTTCCCAGTTGTGAGGCTAGAGGCCGCGCTTATCTCTGACAGATCACACGTTTATTCACTTTGAATGTCACGTCGTCATACCCACCAAATCACAAATTGATTTCCCCAAAAATACCATGGGTATACAGCTAAGAGAAACGAATTCCTCTGCCACCAAATGTAAATACGTTTGAAGAGATCAACTTATGCGATTTATTAAATATACTCTGTCATACATTCTTCCATACAGGTCGTCCTAGGACTGGACAAACCAAAAGCACTATTCAGTACAACCATCTTAGGAAATCTTTACCTAAGATTTATATAATAGCCCTTGCACTTTACTTCGTCTTCAATTATCTTTTGCATATATGATTCGCAACGCTTATGCCAATACAGAGTGGTTCTTCTGATAATAATCCAACCGGTCTCTCCATATTAACAATGTTAAAATGGTCAAAACTTTGATAGTCTGTGATTTAACTATCAAAGAAAAACACGTGTGCAAACAACGATATTATTTCCAAATGGAAATTTTATCGTTCAATCAGCATTCAACATTTATCTCTTAAATTAATTTATCATTAATTTATTCATTCTCCATTTACTGTTTCTGTATATATATGCAGAAATCCTTATTTTTTTAATTTAGAAAATATATGTTATTAATCATTGGAAAACATTTCCATCTCCTTTCCACGTATCACTGTCATTCCAGTATTCTTTACCATCCAACATTTAATTTTCTATGATTAGAAAATATCTCTGATTATATTTGTAAAACATTTCCAAAACTCATTCCTTGGATTTAAACAGATGTTTAAATAAAACATCGCTATGCCAATTCACCATTACCTTCATTAACTATATTCACTTAAACAACCTTCACTATCAAACCTTTCCATTCCTTAGTTAAGAAGGAAGTCAATCAAGTTGGGGTATAATTACCTCTTAGACCTTAACTGAACAATGTTTTAACTTTCGAAATAGTCAAAGTTTATCTTTTTAAACCTTTAACAACTTCCTTGCGAACCTCACAGATTCTATTTACGAATCCACTTCTTTTATAAAAACATTGGTTATAACGATAACGTTATAATTCCTACTTTCGACATATCTAACTTCAAATATAACTTTTATTCTTTAATTTGAATAAATAACTAAACTATTTATTAAATAAATAAATCTTGGTTTAAAAACCAGAAAGTATAAGTGCTTTCCAACATTTCATATAATCGAATTTTAACGTATAATTCTCTTTCGAATAAACTTTATTCGATAACCCTTTCCTTCGAATAAACTATATTCGATAATCACTCTTCGAATAGCCATATTCGATTAACTCTATTCAGTTAACACTATTCGATTAACTCTATTTGATTTACCTTATCGGTTAGCTCTATTTGATTAACTCTATTATATTAACTCAATTTGATTAACTCTATTGGATTAACTCTTTTTGATTAACCCTAATCGATTAACTCTTATCAATTTACTCCTATCAAATAAATTATATTTGATTAACCCCTTTCGAATAAACTATATTCAATTTACTCCTTTCTCTATTCGAATAAACAATATTCGACAACTCCTTTGAACTATATTCGAATAAACTATATTCGATATCTCTTTTCAACACTATTCGAATGAACTAACATTTAATAACTCCCTTCGAATAACAAATATTCGATAACCCTTTTGAATAACTAATATTCGATAACTTTTTTCGAATAACAAATATTCGATAACTTCTTTTGAATAACAAATATTCGATAACTTCTCTTTCGAATAACAAATATTCGATAACTTCTCTTTCGAATAACAAATATTCGATAACTTCTCTTTTGAATAACAAATATTCGATAACTTCTCTTTCGAATAACAAATATTCGATAAATTCTCTTTCTTCGATTAACCAATACTCGACGAACTCTATTTGATTAACTAACACTCGACTAACTATAACTTATTTAACTCTAATCGATTAACTCACTTCGAATAACTAATTTCGATTTAACTCTTAATCGATTCACTCTAATCGATTAACTCTAACTCTAATCGATTAACTCTTCTAACTTATTTTGATTAACTCTACGTCCATATTCAGTATCAAATATCGATGTTGAAATCGATTATGACTTATCTATATAAGTCCTGACTTATATATTCCATTTATCCAATGATAAATATTTTACTTAATTTATAAAATATTGTTTATAAATTAATCTTCCCAGTTCATCTGTTAAAAAATATTTCTATTTAATCTCACTTTAAATAAATCTTTTCCCTTTCCTTTATATCCTGCCAATTTTACTTTTCATAACTCTATTTATTTCATAAATAAATATTTCCTTTTATTTATTTTCCCAAATAAATTCCTTTTATTTACTTTCCAAATAAATAATTCTTTTTCAATTTCTATTTGTAAATGTTTTACAAATATTTCCCTTTCTATTTTATTTGTAAATATTTACAAATATTCCCTTTTCATCTTTCAATTTATTTAACAAATAAATATTTCGTTTCCAATCTATTTATTTAACAAATAAATATTTCTTTTTATAAAATCCTCTGATTTTATAAATATTTCATTTTCAACATAACATTGAAAATTTCCTTTTATAATTATTCTAGTTATTTTCTAAATAAATATTCCTTTTATAATTCTATTTACTTTCTAAGTACATAATCCTTTTTATAAAATTCTTTGATTTTATAAATATTTTCTTTATTAAATTCCTTTTATAAAATCCCTTGATTTTATAAATGTTCTATTTCAATACATAGTTTTAAATTTCCCTTTTCTATTCCAATATTTCTTTTGGTATTCAACAGCACCAAACAACGGGACCAGTGTCATTATCATCAATCACAGATTATACATCACATCATATAACACAATATATGAAAACAAACAGTATTATAAATATTGAGGAATCCTATTGGATCCCTCCAACCTATTTTCCTACATCACAAATGTTAAACAACACAAATATAAAATATTATGATAAACAGAATCAATATTCGATTAACGATTTATATATATATCGTTATCTGTGATTTCAACCAATACACAAGCAATTCAACCAAACAGTTAACACACAACAATCAACGAATAATTATCAGTTCTAAGAATACGTTATAAAAATATAACTATTTAGAGTTGGTGAGTTTTACTCACATTTCGCGTTAACCGTTAAATAACGATTTGCGTCTATTGATTCAGACGGACAATTTGTTTTCCAATAAATTGTAACAAACTTCGATTCACTCCCAGTCAGTTCCATGTTGTAGTGTCCGTCCCTACGATCCCAAAGGATCTTGTTTCGCTGAATTCTGATACCGTATGTGAAAGTTATTAACATTATACGGTAATACACTATTTAAATTAAATAAACTTAAATTAGTTTTACTTGGGCTTTAACCTTTTCATGGCCCATTAACCGTTCGTGACCACCTAGCCCATCCGCACCTTCTTCCCCAAACTGTTGGACGCGAGCTCCTCACAACCACAGACATTGCCAAATTTTTAAACTCCCATTCCTCCTTCTCTACTTCACGCTTCAAACTCAAACGACTCCCATACAGTTGCTCATCACAATCTCTTCCATTCCATCACACCACCGTCAAGCTCGCACCAGCTTTCCGGTTTTTGACCTCGTCTCAAAACCCACTGCTTCAGAAAAAGATCGAACCCTTTTATGCTCAAAAACCCCAAAAAAAATACCCGCAAGCTCTAAATCCTTTCAGAAGCCCAAAACAAATACTCAAAACCCAATTCGAGTCTTCTACAACTCGTGACGTCGAACCCTAAGCATCGCTGTTGAAACTTGATGCTCGAAAACTGGCATCGCACCCCCTGAAACCAATATCAAAAGGAAGAGCCTCCTTCTGTGATTCCATATATAAATTATATGATTTGTAGGATTTTGTTTGAATTGATTTTGATTTTTGAAACTCACGTTTCAACTAAAGGAAGAAATATCTGTGGCGGCCTATTTTTATTGACTCCCAAAAGAAAGTGAATTAGGTTAGGAAGAGGTAGGCTATTTATAGTGTTAACAAATATCTAGATATTTTTTTATAGATATTTTTTATGAAATATTTCAGTTTTATTTGTCTTCTAAAAAATCATACAATCACATACGATATTCAAAAATCACAGAAATTGACATGCAACAACAGTTTGACATTACAGATCCAACAAAACTGGTTTCGTCAAATTCTGACTCTATTTGCTCACATACCGTATTTTTAAAGGTCAAATTATCAATTGTATTTCACGTTAAAATCCAGTACGGCCGCATACTGACTTCAAAAATCACGGAACTTGGAATCTAACAATAATTTGACATTGCGGACCCAACAAAATTGGTTTCGTCGAATTATGAGGTCGTTTGCAAAACCAGCTATTTTTAAAGAACCCATTTAAATATTAAATATATTTAAAAACAATCAGATTAAATATTTAAATATAAATATTATCGTATATATTCACAACAGAATATCATGCAGCTCTAGAATATTCCTATATGAATTTCTAACTCGATATTTCAAATCCCGCTTTAAATCGATATTCGATTTATAATGAAATTCCTTTTATAAATATAAATAAATCGTTATAAATTATAAAGGAATTCCACAGCGACTTTTCTAAAATTTGATTTGGACATAACTCAAAATCTACACGACGAAATCTCGATTTTTCTCTTCCCCTAGAAAAATATACTTCACCAGCTCCTAACATTTCTTGTTTCACAGAAATCCAATTTAAAACGGCTTCTATGTATTCGTTTAAAGTTTGTGAAGCGACCCGAACTTCCCCGGTCTCCGAAGAGATGAGAAAGAAACAATTACTGTGAGGACAAGACAAAACAGAACGCAGATGGAAGAACATTTCATAGTTATTACAACAATTCCATCAGATACAAGAATATACAGAGTATAATTGAATAAATTACATTCGATAAATATCAGAGATTACAATAAATTACATAGCAGCGGAAAAACAATATAAAACACAACTGAAAGTAATACACAGATACAGAGCTTTCCGAGCATCGTCCCAGCTGTAAATCAGGATCCTGTGAATATAAATCTGCAAAACCAAAAATTCTAGCTGCCTGTGTCGAAAATAAGGGCACCCAGAGTTTAGGTTAAAACAATAAACTCCAGGTCAGTCATGTGACTGGTGTGAGAACTAAAACAGTTATTAAAACTTTATTTTAAAAGAGAGTAATTCAAGGGACCACGTCGTATAACACGGAACGGGTTTCCTCCTAAGAATACCAGTGCATAGAATAAACAACGCAATGCTTTTTCGAAAATGAAGCTATTATAAGACCCAGGTCCCATCACACAATGCAACGCAAGCCGGAGGATAGGGTTTTCCCTTATAACAGCCAAACATGCTTCGTACGTTTAAAACAAATCGTTTGATACTATAATAAGTGTATAGTGTCAAAACAATTTCAATCATAAATATCAATCCTAGGCGGCATGGGTACCATCTATCATGTCGCCATACTAGGCTCTACAAATAAAACCGAAATACACGTATTGGAAATTGGATTCCCGTCATGAGTCGAGGCAAGGGGCAAGCTCCTCTCCGCTTCGAGACACTCTAGCAAATGCCTCAGGACTACACACTCTGGGTAACCCCTGGGATCCTCCAAGACCGGTCCTCTCTTACGTTTGAGGATTAGTTATTCCTGAACACACGTTTCCCGGCCCTATAGGACCTATAATCGAGGCGCCTCGCATCCAAACCACAAAGGTGAAAAGTATATAAATGTCAGGGTTGGTAGGTCACTGACACCACCCATAGCTAGAAAGAAACGTCGTGCACTCCTTGGGTCCTCATCCCGTTTTTGACTCATACCGAGGTGTGAGGCTCGCGAATCCATGCTATACTCAAAGCTGCCACATAGGCCGTGCTTTGATAATCAACCACAAGACTTTGCTTTTCAACAGAAGCCTTGATCCATGCAACTCAGCGTGCCACACAGGCAATTCATGCCATGCGATTAATATCTATCGATATATAACCTCTAAGCTCGTACGTCTCAGAGAAGAGCGTTAAGCAGGAGAATAAATTCTCCGCCGCCAAACAGATATATATTTAACAGAAATCAATCAACACAGAATAAAATCCAATGTCAGACACACAATCCATTTACAAGTTCGTTCTGGGTTTGAACGAAACCGGAGGCAATTTCCTCGCATATCCATCGATCTACAAGTACGTCTGGACGACCACCAACTGATTCCCTCATCTTGGGTGTACAGCCCAATCAAGATCATCAGTAATCATCCAAACGATGTGAAGACTTCCGGTCTTCGACCACCGTCTTCATCTTCGACATATCGTCGAATCGGTTATTCAGAATGGGTATAAACCCGGACTTTCCGAACAACCCGCGTATATAGTAAACAAATGTTATACAAACACAACATACGCCCTATTCCAATTCATTAGTCACTAACCGTAAATCAGTAAGAGAGCAATTCCCCAAATATTAACCCCGAAGGCCGAAACCAACATCAGATCAATACCCAGGAAACCATTCTTCTTAGCTAACCTACAGCTAGTCTCTAAATTTCATATTCTTAGGGAAAGGTTCCCATTAATATTATCCAAGATAAATTCTTTGAATTTATTCTTTAATCTTCCTTTGGATGTCATTTCAAACCAGATTATGGTTTTCCAAACTAGTCGGGATTAGCGAACCACACCGAAGTAATTATTTATTTTATTTCCCAATCCCAACCTATTCATCCCATGAAGCAAAACTGGTAATACTCCATATCTAACACCACGGTGTTATCGGTAAAATTAATTACCATTTCACGTTCAAATCTAATTAAAGATTTAACTATCGCTTTGGAGCAAAACTGGTGATACTTCATTCTCGTTCATTTTCCAAATTTGATAATTTAGATTATCAATGCACATTTCAATCTAATTGCAGATTCATTAAAACTCCTCTTACAGGGTTAAAGAACTAGTGTCATTTAAAACACAGTTCACGACAAACCCAAATCACATTCTATTATTTATCGGGCTAAAGAACAAGTGTCATGTAAAACACCCTTCACGATAAACCCATAAATCAATTCTATTTACAACCCATTTCAAATCCAATTTATTTATTTAAAAATAAATGGGCATTAATTTTAGTTCAAAACTAGTTCATTTCGATAAAAATCTATTTTTATCTTTTCAAATATGGAGTTTTTCATCCTAATTTTTCCCCAAATCATTTCTTATGATTTTACCCAAATTATTACTATTTTTAATAATTTTATCAAGGCCCGTACAGTCGATTTCCAACAATGGCCATCGAACTGCACTTACAGCGACCTTTTCCAAATTTGATTTGGACGTATCTCCAAATCCAACCGTTAGATTTCAAATTTCTAATATTCTTAGAAAGATCTTTTCGATACGAACCCAACGGTTCCGTTTTTAGGAGAATCCGATGGTCGGATCTCCCGCAATGTCAATTCGAAGTCAATGGTCGAAATTTACGAACTGCCGCGGCGCGGCGCGTTCTATTCAGGCCATTATATTATATATATAATATATATAATATATACTTCGTCGATTTCTATTCAAAAAGAATTTTATAAATAGATTCAAATTTGTTTCAAAAACAATTTCAACCTTTATTTCAAATTCAAATCAAAATTGAATTTTCTATTATAAATCCTTTTTACTTTCATTTCTATTTGATTTCAATTCAAATCGATTTTTAATTCGATTCGAATTCATTTTCTTGTCAATTCAATTCAATTCGAAATCGTTTTCTATTCGATTCAATTCAAATTCGTTTTCTATTCAATTCAATTCAAATCCGAATATAATCGATATAAATATCGTTCGCATCAAAATAGCGCATCTCTAATCAACACGGCTTTATATTTTTCAATAACTTCGTTATTCTATTTACAAATGTTTGTCAACACATGACTAATCTCAACAAATGAGTACTGTCCACATGTGACTATTTTTGTTATTTAATATATTTTATAAAAGTTATGGTATCTATCGTTTGATTTCAAATCAGACTCCAACCGTAAATTAGTAAGAGAACGATTCCCTGAATATTAACCCCGAAGGCCGAAACCAACATCATATCAATATCCAGGAGACCACTCATCTTATCTATTTTCCAATTGGTTTCTAATTTTATATATGATAAAGATGTAAATTTTATTATTAAAATACTTCGTTCAACACATGACTAATCTCAACGGATGAGTACTGTCAACACATGAACCTTTATTTTATAAAGATAAAGATGCAAATTTTATTGTTAAAATATTTCGTTCAACACATGACTAATCTCAACGGATGAGTACGGTCAACACATGAACCTTTATTTTATAATGTTCTTTATTTTCTAAATTGAAATGAGGCCCAATCAATTACCATACAAAGTTAATTATTTGAATTTCATACAACACATGTATATAATAGCAACGATAAACAATCAACCATCATCCAAAGTGCACTACACTGTATAAGCATCAAATATAGATATCTAACGCTTATAACAGCCCGTCGATCCATCGATCGACATATAACTAATTATTGGGATTAGTGTATGCCGTGTTTTATCCCAATACCCGTGTGGGGTTTTAACCAATCAAACACAGATTTTATTTGTGCAGTTGGGCGATGTGTAAAATTTATCATCCCAATCATTGTCCTTCAAATAGGTGTACATAAACAAACCGTCAGGTTTGTAAATGAATATTTATTTATTCACATTCACTTTAAAAAATATATTTTTAACGACCAAAATATTTTATTCAAACTATGAATATTCTATTCGGATCATTTGTTCAATTAAATGATATTTTTATTTTTCTAACATATTTTAGAAAATTTCGGCGGCATAACGGCACGATACTAGAAACGGGACAAGGCCTAGCCTTATCCCCGGTCTAGTGATGGCGCACGCCATACACATATCCATCAAATCAATTTCAATTCACCAAACAATCAAATCCAAATCAAATAATTTAACTAATCTATGCAACCAAACAAACAAGTCCATGGTCTGTGGACAGTGGTGTCGGGTGCTACTAAACACCGTCTGCATCCTAGTATATATATATAACTAGAAAAAGAAATTTAGAGTGAGAAGTTCTCACCGATAGCTAATCCAATACCACAACTCTTCTTATGTAGAAATCTTCGTCGTGCTCGCCTTTTTGCCCATTTCACTACCCGTAGTCACTACATATATAAAAATCACATTTTTGTTCTACTACTATATAGATAAAAATTCTATTTTTATACCGCTGTTCATATAGTAAATATCATATTTTTATATCGCCACTTATATAAAAATCACATCTTTGCTCCTTCTACATAATAAAGATCAAATCTTTAATACTTCTATCATGTAAAAATCATATTTTTAATCTTCTACTAATATAAAAATCATAATTTTATTATCTCTATAACATAAAAATCATATTTTTATTAATTTCATATGCCAAAAACCATAGAAGCTTTAAAGCGGAGAAAACTCACTTTTTTTCTAACGCCCGGATTCGCTGTTCGGGTCCTAGAATTTGCAAACGAGCTTCAATCTCCACACCATCTTTTTTCTAGCTTAAACGCGCCATTCCGGACAACTTTCGCCTAAGAGTCTTTTTGCCGAAAATGCTCCAATTCGACAGAATTCTCGAAAGTAAACGAATTTTACCGTTTTTGAACAGCAGACTTCGAACACGTTTTCCTAGAAGCTCCGAACTCCAAAACATGACTTCCATATAGCCAAATCGAAGAGAATTTCGTGCTCTACAACTTTGGTACAGAGGGACTTTGGCCAAAAGTGCACCGTTTGAGAGATATTAGGCAAAACAGTCCGGGGTGTTTTGTACAAAACGAGAATTTTGGTGAAAATGAGTTTTTGAGCGTAGCAGGGCCCACGGCCGGAGTTGGGTGGCTAGGGTTGGGCGCCGGAGCTGATTGGGCGTGGGGAGCTCGCTGGTGGGTGGTGGCGGTGGTGGTGGGGCCCGTGGTGGTGGCGGTGGTTGGTGTTTGGGTGTAGGGTTTGCAAATGGAGAGAGGAGAGAGAGGAGGAGGAAGAGGAGGAGGAGAGGGAGGAGGGGGAGGCCGACGGTCGGCGGTGGAGGTGGTGGAGGGGCGGCAGCGGTGGTTGGTGGGTGGAGGTGCCCATTAAAGAGGAAAGAGGAAGAAAGAAGAGGAAGAGAAAAGTGAGGAAGAAAAGGAAGGAAAAATGATTATATGCTAGTTTCTCGCGTATCGCCTGAACGCTAACGATCTCCAATCGCCGCGGGTTTCGGACACGAGATAGTAGACGTGAAGACGAGTCCAACGAAACAAGTTTCGTCGAATTCTAAGTTCGTTTGACCATTCAAAAAAAATCAAAAAAAAACTCAGATAAGCTCTAAAAATGCGATTTTGTCACACCTTTTCTTCTTGCACGCTCACATGCTAACTTCAAAAATCATGCCCTTTTGGATTTTACCATTTTTAGACGATACGAATCCAGAAAAAAAAAACGAAATCGAATTCTGAGGTCGTATCAATAATGTTCCTTTGTAAAATGACTGCCAGCTTTTGAACAAATGGTTTTGCTTCGCACGACCACACACTGACTCCGTTCGACGCGCCATTTGGAACTCAACAATGATTTGTCATTTTGAATCCATAAAAATTTATCTCGTCGAATTCTAAGCTCATATGCAAAATTTCACTTTTTAAGGGCTATGTTTTGTTAACTGAAAAGCTCCTGCCAATTGCCACTATTCCGGATATCAGAATATATCGAAACTTATACTTTTCGGAGTTCTAAACGGCATTTTGAACTCAATGGAAGTGGTTTCGAGTCCAAATTCATTCGTATGCAAAATTTGACTTTTTGGGCCATGTATAATTTACATAGCGACTATTCTGAATTTTCAACTGGGCATAACTTTTGATTCCCGCTATGAAATTTCGATTTTTCTGATTCGTTGGAAAGATATTCTCTATTAGATCCTATTATTTTTGGTTTCTATAAAATCCGGATTGTTTTGCACCCGGTACATTCAATTGAAGTTTGAAATCGAATTATCGAACTATCGCGCCATTTTCAATTCTATTTATAATTATATATAAATATTTATATTCTAACGACGACGTGTATAAATATATACGTTCGAATTATATTCAAAATAAATTTCTCATCGATATTATTTAAAATAATTCATTTTAAGTATTCAAAATTCGCTAAAATTGCCAAAATAAAAATTTTAAACTGGCCCAGATTTTCGGGTTGTTACAATCTCCCCCACTTAAAACTTTTCGTCCCCGAAAAGGAACAAAGTCGAAAGTGGTTTGATTAATCAACTCTACGTTCGATCTGGCTTCCATTCTCCAACTTTTTAGTTTTTGAGAATTTTCAAGTTTTCAAAAATTTGGCTAACACCCGGAATTTTCGAAAAATTTCGACATAACCTCCTTTGTACGGGGAGCACGGGAAAATCCCGAAATTGCCATATAGGCCTTCTGATCTCAAAAAGAAAAAGAAAACGCCAATCGGCTCATAAAATCATTTTCACCCAAACGAAATAGGAAATTATGGTAAACATGTGCCTATTTGTCGGGCAAACAAATTTTATTCTCTGCTCTAGCCTCCTTGCTATGACCTGTTCAATGTAAGTAATGTATATGCAAGCAAATGCGACCAATTTTCAATACAGTCCAATATTTGATTCTATTAGGCATAATGGTTCAAAATTATCAACCAAATAAACAAACAACACAAACATCAATCAATTAGTGGATTAACGTTTCAAATTCATAATTTTGATACATATACAGAAAATCATGTTTTTGATGCCAAATCAAAACAATAAATCTATCTATATAAGTTTTGGTTCTCACACCAGTCTAATGGAAATATATAGAAATCAAAACTTCGAAACACGAAAATAAATACTGGTGATGGCGCGCCATCATCAGAATCATGTCCGGGCGACTAGAATGTGATTCTATATCTATATAATATATTAAAACTTCGAATATACGTTCATGACGCGTATATGCAAAATCTTTATATATTGGATTGTCCAAATTCAAAATAAATAAATATACAAATACGTATAAAATGGTTTAAATTTTAAAAACAAAATTGTTTTCAATTGAAAAATATACTCTTCACACTCGTTCTAGGATACCACTGATCCTATCTCTATCGAGTCATTCTAATTGGATATTACTAATCCAATATCTGATGAATTCTTTCGTATGGTTCTAATGTGTCTTGTTCTCGAGCTCTGTAAACCAAAGCTCTGATACCAAATGAAGCGACCCGAACTTCCCCGGTCTCCGAAGAGATGAGAAAGAACGAATTACTGTGAGGACAAGACAAAACAGAACGCAGATGGAAGAACATTTCATAGTTATTACAACAATTCCATCAGATACAAGAATATACAGAGTATAATTGAATAAATTACATTCGATAAATATCAGAGATTACAATAAATTACATAGCAGCGGAAAAACAATATAAAACACAACTGAAAGTAATACACGGATACAGAGCTTTCCGAGCATCGTCCCAGCCGTAAATCAGGATCCTGTGAATATAAATCTGCAAAACCAAAACTACTAGCTGCCCGTGTCGAAAATAAGGGCACCCAGAGTTTAGGTTAAAACAATAAACTCCAGGTCAGTCATGTGACTGAGAACTAAAACAGTTATTAAAACTTTATTTTAAAAGAGAGTAATTCAAGGGACCACGCCGTATAACACGGAACGGGTTTCCTCCCAAGAATACCAGTGCATAGAATAAACAACGCAATGCTTTTTCGAAAATGAAGCTATTATAAGACCCAGGTCCCATCACACAATGCAACGCAAGCCGGAGGATAGGGTTTTCCCTTATAACAGCCAAACATGCTTGGTACGTTTAAAACAAATCTTTTGATACTATAATAAGTGTATAGTGTCAAAACAATTTCAATCATAAATATCAATCCTAGGCGGCATGGGTACCATCTATCATGTCGCCATACTAGGCTCTACAAATAAAACCGAAATACACGTATTGGAAATTGGATTCCCGTCATGAGTCGAGGCAAGGGGCAAGCTCCTCTCCTCTTCGAGACACTCTAGCAAATGCCTCAGGACTACACACTCTGGGTAACCCCTGGGATCCTCCAAGACCGGTCCTCTCTTACGTTTGAGGATTAGTTATTCCTGAACACACGTTTCCCGGCTCTATAGGACCTATAATCGAGGCGCCTCGCATCCAAACCACAAAGGTGAAAAGTATATAAATGTCAGGGCTGGTAGGTCACTGACACCACCCATAGCTAGAAAGAAACGTCGTGCACTCCTTGGGTCCTCATCCCGTTTTTGACTCATACCGAGGTGTGAGGCTCGCGAATCCACGCTATACACAAAGCTGCCACATAGGTCGTGTTTTGATCATCAACCACAAGACTTTGCTTTTCAACAGAAGCCTTGATCCATGCAACTCAGCGTGCCACACAGGCAATTCATGTCATGCGATTAATATCTATCGATATATAACCTCTAGGCTCGTACGTCTCAGAGAAGGGCGTTAAGCAAGAGAATAAATCCTCTGCCGCCAAACAGATATATATTTAACAGAAATCAATCAACACAGAATAAAATCCAATGTCAGACACACAATCCAATTACAAGTTCGTTCTGGGTCTGAACGAAACCGGAGGCACTTTCCTCGCATATCCATCGATCTCCAAGTACGTCTGGACGACCACCAACTGATTCCCTCATCTTGGGTGTACAGCCCAATCAAGATCATCAGTAATCACCCAAACGATGTGAAGACTTCCGGTCTTCGACCACCGTCTTCATCTTCGACATGTCGTCGAATCGGTTATTCAGAATGTGTATAAACCCGGACTTTCCAAACAACCCGCGTATATAGTAAACAAATGTTATACAAACACAACATACACCTCATTCCAATTCATTAGTCACTAACCGTAAATCAGTAAGAGAGCAATTCCCCAAATATTAACCCCGAAGGCCGAAACCAACATCAGATCAATACCCAGGAAACCATTCTTCTTAGCTAACCTACAGCTAGTTTCTAAATTTCATATTCTTAGGGAAAGGTTCCCATTAATTTTATCCAAGATAAATTCTTTGAATTTATTCTTTAATCTTCCTTTGGATGTCATTTCAAACCAGATTATGGTTTTTCAAAGTAGTCGGGATTAGCGAACCACACCGAAGTAATTATTTATTTTATTTCTCAATCCCAACCTATTCATCCCATGAAGCAAAACTGGTAATACTCCATATCTAACACCACGGTGTTATCGGTAAAATTAATTACCATTTCACGTTCAAATCTAATTAAAGATTTAACTATCGCTTTGGAGCAAAACTGGTGATACTCCATTCTCGTTCATTTTCCAAATTTGATAATTTAGATTATCAATGCACATTTCAATCTAATTGCAGATTCATTAAAACTCCTCTTACAGGGTTAAAGAACTAGTGTCATTTAAAACACAGTTCACGACAAGCCTAAATCACATTCTATTTATTTATCGGGCTAAAGAACAAGTGTCATGTAAAACACCCTTCACGATAAACCCACAAATCAATTCTATTTACAACCCATTTCAAATCCAATTTATTTATTAAAAAATAAATGGGCTTTAATTTTAGTTCAAAACTAGTTTATTTCGATAAAAATCTATTTTTATCTTTTCAAATATGGAGTTTTTCATCCTAATTTTTGCCCAAATCATTTCTTATGATTTTACGCAAATTATTACTATTTTTAATAATTTTATCAAGGCCCGTACAGTCGGTTTCCAACAATGGCCATCGAACTGCACTTACTGCGACCTTTTCCAAATTTGATTTGGACGTATCTCCAAATCCAACCGTTAGATTTCAAATTTCTAATATTCTTTAGAAAGCTCTTTTCGATACGAACCCAACGGTTCCGGTTTTAGGAGAATCCGACGGTCGGATCTCCCGCAATGTCAATTCGAAGTCAATGGTCGAAATTTACGAACTGCCGCGGCGCGACGCGTTCTATTCAGGCCACTATATTATATATATAATATATATAATATATACTTCGTTGATTTCTATTCAAAACGAATTTTATAAATAGATTCAAATTTGTTTCAAAAACAATTTCAACCTTTATTTCAAATTCAAATCAAAATTGAATTTTCTATTATAAATCCTTTTTACTTTCATTTCTATTTGATTTCAATTCAAATCGATTTTTAATTCGATTCGAATTCATTTTCTTTTCAATTCAATTCAATTCGAATTCGTTTTCTATTCGATTCAATTCAAATTCGTTTTCTATTCAATTCAATTCAAATCCGAATATAATCGATATAAATATCGTTCGCATCAAAATAGCGCATCTCTAATCAACACGGCTTTATATTTTTCAATAACTTCGTTATTCTATTTACAAATGTTTGTCAACACATGACTAATCTCAACAAATGAGTACTGTCCACGTGTGACTATTTTTGTTATTTAATATATTTTATAAAGTTATGGTATCTATCGTTTGATTTCAAATCAGACTCCAACCGTAAATTAGTAAGAGAACGATTCCCTGAATATTAACCCCGAAGGCCGAAACCAACATCAGATCAATATCCAGGAGACCACTCGTCTTACCTATTTTCCAATTGGTTTCTAATTTTATATATGATAAAGATGTAAATTTTATTATTAAAATACTTCGTTCAACACATGACTAATCTCAACGGATGAGTACTGTCAACACATGAACCTTTATTTTATAAAGATAAAGATGCAAATTTTATTGTTAAAATATTTCTTTCAACACATGACTAATCTCAACGGATGAGTACGGTCAATACATGAACCTTTATTTTATAATGTTCTTTATTTTCTAAATTGGAATGAGGCCCAATCAATTACCGTACAAAGTTAATTATATGGATTCCATACAACACATGTATATAATAACAACGATAAACAATCAACCATCATCCAAAGTGCACTACACTGTATAAGCATCAAATATAGATATCTAACGCTTATAACAGCCTGTCGATCCATCGATCTACATATAACTAATTATTGGGATTAGTGTATGCCGTGTTTTATCCCAATACCCGTGTGGGGTTTCAACCAATCAAACACAGATTTTATTTGTGCAGTTGGGCGATGTGTAAAATTTATCGTCCCAATCAATGTCCTTCAAATAGGTGTACATAAACAAACCGCCAGATTTGTAAATGTATATTTATTTATTCACATTCACGTTAAAAATTATATTTTTAACGACCAAAATATTTTATTCAAACTATGAATATTCTATTCTTTTCATTTATTCAATAAAATGATATTTTTATTTTTCTAACATATTTTAGAAAATTTCGGCGGCATAACGGCACGATACTAGAAACGGGACAAGGCCTAGCCTTATCCCCGGTCTAGTGATGGCCCACGCCATACACATATTCATTAAATCAATTTCAATTCACCAAACAATCAAATCCAAATCAAATAATTTAACTAATCTATGCAACCAAACAAACAAGTCCATGGTCTGTGGACAGTGGTGTCGGGTGCTACTAAACACCGTCTGCATCCTAGTATATATATATAACTAGAAAAAGAAATTTAGAGTGAGAAGTTCTCACCGATAGCTAATCCAATACCACGACTCTTCTTATGTAGAAATCTTCGTCGTGCTCGCCTTTTTGCCCATTTCACTACCCGTAGTCACTACATATATAAAAATCACATTTTTATTCTACTACTATATAGATAAAAATTCTATTTTTATACCACTGTTCATATAGTAAATATCATATTTTTATATCGCCACTTATATAAAAATCACATCTTTGCTCCTTCTACATAATAAAGATCAAATCTTTAATACTTCTATCATGTAAAAATCATATTTTTAATCTTCTACTAATATAAAAATCATATTTTTATTATCTCTATAACATAAAAATCATATTTTTATTAACTTCATATGTCAAAAACCATAGAAGCTTTAAAGCGGAGAAAACTCACTTTTTTTTCCTAACGCCCGGATTCGTTGTTCGAGTCCTAGAATTTGCAAACGAGCTTCAATCTTCACACCATCTTTTTTTTAGCTTAAACGCGCCATTCCGGACAACTTTCGCCTAAGGGTCTTTTTTCCGAAAGTGCTCTAATTCGCCAGAATTCGCGAAAGTACACGAATTTTACCGCTTTTGAACAGCAGACTTCGAACGCGTTTTCCGAGCAGCTCCGAACTCCAAAACATGACTTCCATATAGCCAAATCGAAGAGAATTTCGTGCTCTACAACTTTGGTCTAGAGGGACTTTGGCCAAAAGTGCACCGTTTGGGAGATATAAGCCAAAACATTCCGGGGTGTTTTATGCAAAACGGGAATTTTGGTGAAAATGAGTTTTTGAGCGTAGCGGGGCCCACGGCCGGAGTTGGGTGGCTAGGGTTGGGCGCCGGACCTGACTGAGCGTGGGGAGCTCGCTGTTGGGTGGTGGCGGTGGTGGTGGGGCCCATGGTGGTGGCGGTGGTTGGTGTTTGGGTGTAGGGTTTGCAAATGGAGAGAGGAGAGAGAGGAGGAGGAAGAGGAGGAGGAGAGGGAGGAGGGGGAGGCCGACGGTCGGCGGTGGAGGTGGTGGAGGGGCGGCAGCGGCGGCGGGTGGGTGGAGGTGCCCATTAAAGAGGAAAGAGGAAGAAAGAAGAGGAAGAGAAAAGTGAGGAAGAAATGGAAGGAAAAGTGATTATATGATAGTTTCTCGCGTGTCGCCTGAATGCTAACCATCTCCAATCGCTGCGGATTTCGGACACGAGATAGTAGACGTGAAGACGAGTCCAACGAAACAAGTTTCGTCGAATTCTGAGTTCGTTTGACCATTCAAAAAAAATCAAAAAAATGCTTAGATAAGCTCTAAAAATGCGATTTTGGCGCACCTTTTTTTCTTGCACGCTCACATGCTAACTTCAAAAATCATGCCCTTTTGGATTTAACCATTTTTAGGCGATACGAATCCCGAAAAAAAAACCAAATCGAATTCTAAGGTCGTATTAATAATGTTCCTTTGTAAAATGACTACCTGCTTTTGAACAAATGGTTTTGCTTCGCACGGCCACACACTGACTCCGTTCGACGCGCCATTTGGAACTCAACAATGATTTGTCATTGTGAATCCATAAAAATTTATCTCGTCGAATTCTGAGCTAGTATGCAAAATTTCACTTTTTAAGGGCTATGTTTTGTTAACCGAAAAGCTCATGTCAATTTCCACTATTCCGGATATCGGAATATATCGAAGCTTATACTTTTCGGAGTTCTAAACGGCATTTTGAACTCAATGGAAGTGGTTTCGAGTCCAAATTCATTCGTATGAAAAATTTGACTTTTTGGGCCATGTATAATTTACATAGCGACTATTCTGAATTTTCAACTGGGCATAACTTTTGATTCCCGCTATGAAATTTCGATTTTTCTGATTCGTTGAAAAGAAATTCTCTATTAGATCCTATTATTTTTGGTTTCTATAAAATCCGGATTGTTTTGCACCCGGTACGTTCAATTGAAGTTTGAAATCGAATTATCGAACTACAGCGCCATTTTCAATTCTATTTATAATTATATATAAATATTTATATTCTAACGACGACACGTATAAATATATACGTTCGAATTATATTCAAAATAAATTTCTCGTCGATATTATTTAAAATAATTAATTTTTAAGTATTCAAAATTCGCTAAAATTGCCAAAATAAAATTTTTAAACTGGCCCAGATTTTCGGGTTGTTACAATCTCCCCCACTTAAAACTTTTCGTCCCCGAAAAGGAACAAAGTCGAAAGTGGTTTGATTAATCAACTCTACGTTCGATCTGGCTTCCATTCTCCAACTTTTCAGTTTTTGAGAATTTTCAGGTTTTCAAAAATTTGGCTAACACCCGGGATTTTCCAAAAATTTCGACATAACCTCCTTTGTACGGGGAGCACGGGAAAATCCTGAAATTGCCATATAGGCCTTCTGATCTCAAAAAGAAAAAGAAAAAGCCAAGCGGCTAGCCAATCGGCTCATAAAATCATTTTCACCCAAACGAAATAGGAAATTATGGTAAACATGTACCTATTTGTCGGGCAAACAAATTTTATTCTCTGCTCTAGCCTCCTTGCTATGACCAGTTCAATGTAAGTACATGTATATGCAAGCAAATGAGACCAATTTTCAATACAGTCCAATATTTGATTCTATTAGTTATAATGGTTCAAAATTATCAACCAAATAAACAAACAACACAAACATCAATCAATTAGTGGATTAACGTTTCAAATTCATAATTTTGATACATATACAGAAAATCATGTTTTTGATGCCAAATCACAACAATAAATCTATTTATATAAGTTTTGGTTCTCACACCAGTCTAATGGAAATATATAGAAATCACACCTTCGAAACACGAAAATAAATACTGGTGATGGCGCGCCATCATCAGAATCATGTCCGGGTGACTAGAATGTGATTCTATATCTATATAATATATTAAAACTTCGAATATACGTTCATGACGCGTATATGCAAAATCTTTATATATTGGATTGTCCAAATTCAAAATAAATAAATATTCAGATACGTATAAAATGGTTTAAATTTTCAAAACAAAATTGTTTTCAATTGAAAAATATACTCTTCACACTCGTTCTAGGATACCACTGATCCTATCTCTAACGAGTCATTCTAATTGGATATTACTAATCCAATATCTGATGAATTCTTTCGTATGGTTCTAATGTGTCTTGTTCTCGAGCTCTGTAAACCAAAGCTCTGATACCAAATGAAGCGACCCGAACTTCCCCGGTCTCCGAAGAGATGAGAAAGAACGAATTACTGTGAGGACAAGACAAAACAGAACGCAGAAGGAAGAACATTTCATAGTTATTACAACAATTCCATCAGATACAAGAATATACAGAGTATAATTGAATAAATTACATTCGATAAATATCAGAGATTACAATAAATTACATAGCAGCGGAAAAACAATATAAAACACAACTGAAAGTAATACACGGATACAGAGCTTTCCGAGCATCGTCCCAGCTGTAAATCAGGATCCTGTGAATATAAATCTGCAAAACCAAAACTACTAGCTGCCCGTGTCGAAAATAAGGGCACCCAGAGTTTAGGTTAAAACAATAAACTCCAGGTCAGTCATGTGACTGGTGTGAGAACTAAAACAGTTATTAAAACTTTATTTTAAAAGAGAGTAATTCAAGGGACCACGCCGTATAACACGGAACGGGTTTCCTCCCAAGAATACTAGTGCATAGAATAAACAACGCAATGCTTTTTCGAAAATGAAGCTATTATAAGACCCAGGTCCCATCACACAATGCAACGCAAGCCGGAGGATACGGTTTTCCCTTATAACAGCCAAACATGCTTGGTACGTTTAAAACAAATCATTTGATACTATAATAAGTGTATAGTGCCAAAACAATTTCAATCATAAATATCAATCCTAGGCGGCATGGGTACCATCTATCATGTCGCCATACTAGGCTCTACAAATAAAACCGAAATACACGTATTGGAAATTGGATTCCCGTCATGAGTCGAGGCAAGGGGCAAGCTCCTCTCCGCTTCGAGACACTCTAGCAAATGCCTCAGGACTACACACTCTGGGTAACCCCTGGGATCCTCCAAGACCGGTCCTCTCTTACGTTTGAGGATTAGTTATTCCTGAACACACGTTTCCCGGCCCTATAGGACCTATAATCGAGGCGCCTCGCATCCAAACCACAAAGGTGAAAAGTATATAAATGTCAGGGCTGGTAGGTCACTGACACCACCCATAGCTAGAAAGAAACGCCGTGCACTCCTTGGGTCCTCATCCCGTTTTTGACTCATACCGAGGTGTGAGGCTCGCGAATCCACGCTATACACAAAGCTGCCACATAGGCTGTGCTTTGATCATCAACCACAAGACTTTGCTTTTCAACAGAAGCCTTGATCCATGCAACTCAGCGTGCCACACAGGCAATTCATGCCATGCGATTAATATCTATCGATATATAACCTCTAAGCTCGTACGTCTCAGAGAAGGGCGTTAAGCAAGAGAATAAATTCTTTGCCGCCAAACAGATATATATTTAACAGAAATCAATCAACACAGAATAAAATCCAATGTCAGACACACAATCCATTTACAAGTTCGTTCTGGGTCTAAACGAAACCGGAGGCACTTTCCTCGCATATCCATCGATCTCCAAGTACGTCTGGACGACCACCAACTGATTCCCTCATCTTGGGTGTACAGCCCAATCAAGATCAACAGTAATCACCCAAACGATGTGAAGACTTCCGGTCTTCGACCACCGTCTTCATCTTCGACATATCTTCGAATCAGTTATTCAGAATGAGTATAAACCCGGACTTTCCAAACAACCCGCGTATATAGTAAACAAATGTTATACAAACACAACATACGCCTCATTCCAATTCATTAGTCACTAACCGTAAATCAGTAAGAGAGCAATTCCCCAAATATTAACCCCGAAGGCCGAAACCAACATCAGATCAATACCCAGGAAACCATTCTTCTTAGCTAACCTACAGCTAGTTTCTAAATTTCATATTCTTAGGGAAAGGTTCCCATTAATTTTATCCAAGATAAATTCTTTAAATTTATTCTTTAATCTTCCTTTGGATGTCATTTCAAACCAGATTATGGTTTTCCAAACTAGTCGGGATTAGCGAACCACACCGAAGTAATTATTTATTTTATTTCCCAATCCCAACCTATTCATCCCATGAAGCAAAACTGGTAATACTCCATATCTAACACCACGGTGTTATCGGTAAAATTAATTACCATTTCACGTTCAAATCTAATTAAAGATTTAACTATCGCTTTGGATCAAAACTGGTGATACTCCATTCTCGTTCATTTTCCAAATTTGATAATTTAGATTATCAATGCACATTTCAATCTAATTGCAGATTCATTAAAACTCCTCTTATAGGGTTAAAGAACTAGTGTCATTTAAAACACAGTTCATGACAAACCTAAATCACATTCTATTTATTTATCGGGCTAAAGAACAAGTGTCATGTAAAACACCCTTCACGATAAACCCTCAAATCAATTCTATTTACAACCCATTTCAAATCCAATTTATTTATTTAAAAATAAATGGGCTTTAATTTTAGTTCAAAACTAGTTCATTTCGATAAAAATCTATTTTTATCTTTTCAAATACGGAGTTTTTCATCCTAATTTTTCCCCAAATCATTTCTAATGATTTTACGCAAATTATTACTATTTTTAATATTTTTATCAAGGCCCGTACAGTCGATTTCCAACAATGGCCATCGAACTGCACTTACAGCGACCTTTTCCAAATTTGATTTGGACGTATCTCCATATCCAACCGTTAGATTTCAAATTTCTAATATTCGTTAGAAAGCTCTTTTCGATACGAACCCAACGGTTCCGGTTTTAGGAGAATCTGACGGTCGGATCTCCCGCAATGTCAATTCGAAGTCAATGGTCAAAATTTACGAACTGCCGCGGCGCGGCGCGTTCTATTCAGGCCATTATATTATATATATAATATATATAATATATACTTCGTTGATTTCTATTCAAAATGAATTTTATAAATAGATTCAAATTTGTTTCAAAAACAATTTCAAACTTTATTTCAAATTCAAATCAAAATTGAATTTTCTATTATAAATCCTTTTTACTTTCATTTCTATTTGATTTCAATTCAAATCGATTTTTAATTCGATTCGAATTCATTTTCTTGTCAATTCAATTCAATTCGAATTCGTTTTCTATTCGATTCAATTCAAATTCGTTTTCTATTCAATTCAATTCAAATCCGAATATAATCGATATAAATATCGTTCGCATCAAAATAGCGCATCTCTAATCAACACGACTTTATATTTTTCAATAACTTCGTTATTCTATTTACAAATGTTTGTCAACACATGACTAATCTCAACAAATGAGTACTGTCCACATGTGACTATTTTTGTTATTTAATATATTTTATAAAAGTTATGGTATCTATCGTTTGATTTCAAATCAGACTCCAACCGTAAATTAGTAAGAGAACGATTCCCTGAATATTAACCCCGAAGGCCGAAACCAACATCATATCAATATCCAGGAGACCACTCATCTTATCTATTTTCCAATTGGTTTCTAATTTTATATATGATAAAGATGTAAATTTTATTATTAAAATACTTCGTTCAACACATGACTAATCTCAACGGATGAGTACTGTCAACACATGAACCTTTATTTTATAAAGATAAAATGCAAATTTTATTGTTAAAATATTTCGTTCAACACATGACTAATCTCAACGGATGAGTACGGTCAACACATGAACCTTTATTTTATAATGTTCTTTATTTTCTAAATTGGAATGAGGCCCAATCAATTACCATACAAAGTTAATTATATGGATTCCATACAACACATGTATATAATAGCAACGATAAACAATAAACCATCATCCAAAGTGCACTACACTTCATAAGCATCAAATATAGATATCTAACGCTTATAACAGCCTGTCGATCCATCGATCGACATATAACTAATTATTGGGATTAGTGTATGCCGTGTTTTATCCCAATACCCGTGTGGGGTTTCAACCAATCAAACACAGATTTTATTTGTGCAGTTGGGCGATGTGTAAAATTTATCGTCCCAATCAATGTCCTTCAAATAGGTGTACATAAACAAACCGTCAGGTTTGTAAATGAATATTTATTTATTCACACTCACGTTAAAAATTATATTTTTAACGACCAAAATATTTTATTCAAACTATGAATATTCTATTCGGTTCATTTATTCAATAAAATGATATTTTTATTTTTCTAACATATTTTAGAAAATTTCGGCGGCATAACGGCACGATACTAGAAACGGGACAAGGCCTAGCCTTATCCCCGGTCTAGTGATGTCCCACGCCATACACATATCCATCAAATCAATTTCAATTCACCAAACAATCAAATCCAAATCAAATAATTTAACTAATCTATGCAGCCAAACAAACAAGTCCATGGTCTGTGGACAGTGGTGTCGGGTGCTACTAAACACCGTCTGCATCCTAGTATATATATATAACTAGAAAAGGAAATTTAGAGTGAGAAGTTCTCACCGATAGCTAATCCAATACCACGACTCTTCTTATGTAGAAATCTTCGTCGTGCTCGCCTTTTTGCCCATTTCACTACCCGTAGTCACTACATATATAAAAATCACATTTTTATTCTACTGCTATATAGATAAAAATTCTATTTTTATACCGCTTTTCATATAGTAAATATCATATTTTTATATCGCCACTTATATAAAAATCACATCTTTGCTCCTTCTACATAATAAAGATCAAATCTTTAATACTTCTATCATGTAAAAATCATATTTTTAATCTTCTACTAATATAAAAATCATATTTTTATTATCTCTATAACATAAAAATCATATTTTTATTAACTTCATATGTCAAAAACCATTGAAGCTTTAAAGCGGAGAAAACTCACTTTTTTTTCCTAACGCCCGGATTCGCTGTTCGGGTCCTAGAATTTGCAAACGAGCTTCAATCTTCACACCATCTTTTTTCTGGCTTAAACGCGCCATTCCGGACAACTTTCGCCTAAGGGTCTTTTTACCGAAAATGCTCCAATTCGCCAGAATTCGCGAAAGTACACGAATTTTACCGCTTTTGAACAGCAGACTTCGAACACGTTTTTTGAGCAGCTCCGAACTCCAAAACCTGACTTCCATATAGCCAAATAGAAGAGAATTTCGTGCTCTACAACTTTGGTTTAGAGGGACTTTGGCCAAAAGCGCACCGTTTGAGAAATATAAGCCAAAACAGTCCGGGGTGTTTTGTGCAAAACGGGAATTTTGGTGACAATGAGTTTTTGAGCGTAGCGGGGCCCACGGCCGGAGTTGGGTGGCTAGGGTTGGGCGCCGAACCTGAATGGGCGTGGGGAGCTCGCTGGTGGGTGGTGGCGGTGGTGGTGGGGCCCGTGGTGGTGGCGGTGGTTGGTGTTTGGGTGTAGGGTTTGCAAATGGAGAGAGGAGAGAGAGGAGGAGGAAGAGGAGGAGGAGAGGGAGGGGGAGGCCGACGGTCGGCGGTGGAGGTGGTGGAGGGGCGGCAGCGGAGGTGGTGGAGGGTCGGCAGCGGCGGCGGGTGGAGGTGCCCATTAAAGAGGAAAGAGGAAGAAAGAAGAGAAAGAGAAAAGTGAGGAAGAAAAGGAAGGAAAAGTGATTATATGCTAGTTTCTCGCGTATCGCCTGAACGCTAGCGATCTCCAATCGCCGCGGATTTCGGACACGAGATAGTAGATGTGAAGACGAGTCCAACGAAAAAGTTTCGTCGAATTCTGAGTTCGTTTGACCATTCAAAAAAAATCACAAAAATGCTCAGATAAGCTCTAAAAATGCGATTTTGGCGCACATTTTCTTCTTGCACGCTCACATGCTAACTTCAAAAATCATGCCCTTTTGGATTTAACCATTTTTAGACGATACGAATCCAAAAAAAAAAAAACGAAATCGAATTCTGAGGTCGTATCAATAATGTTCCTTTGTAAAATCACTACCTGCCTTTGAACAAATGGTTTTGCTTCGCACGGCTACATACTGACTCCGTTCGACGCGCCATTTGGAACTCAACAATGATTTGTCATTGTGAATCCATAAAAATTTATCTCGTTGAATTCTGAGCTCGTATGCAAAATTTCACTTTTTAAGGGCTATGTTTTTTTAACCGAAAAGCTCATGTCAATTGCCACTATTCCGGATATCGGAATATATCGAAGCTTATACTTTTCGGAGTTCTAAACGGCATTTTGAACTCAATGGAAGCGGTTTCGAGTCCAAATTCATTCGTATGCAAAATTTGATTTTTGGGTCATGTATAATTTACATAGCGACTATTCTGAATTTTCAACTGGGCATAACTTTTGATTCCCACTATGAAATTTTGATTTTTCTGATTCGTTGGAAAGATATTCTCTATTAGATCCTATTATTTTTTGTTTCTATAAAATCCGGATTGTTTTGCACCTGGTACATTCAATTGAAGTTTGAAATCGAATTATCGAACTACCGCGCCATTTTCATAATTATATATAAATATTTATATTCTAACGACGACGCGTATAAATATATACGTTCGAATTATATTCAAAATAAATTTCTCGTCGATATTATTTAAAATAATTCATTTTAAGTATTCAAAATTCGCTAAAATTGCCAAAATAAAAATTTTAAACTGGCCTAGATTTTCGGGTTGTTACAGTTTGAATCGCCAATTCGCAAATTGTCGCGCCATTTCGAGCATAATTATAATTATAATATAATTATACATTCAATCATCGTTAAATAAATTGATTCGTGATTATAATTCAATTATAATCTGAATTAAATATTATAGATAATCCAATTCACACCATATTGTGAATTCCACCATTTTTTATTATTCCAGAATTAAATATATTATTTAATTATTATATTAATTAAATATTCAAAGTTATTTAATTAAACGACCATTTTAAATTACCAAACCATATTTTAAATAATTAAATTAATTAATTATTATACTGTAAATACACGGGACATTACAACATCATTCTTATATGTTCACTTGATAGTTGCGCATATAATCTTCCCTTCATGACACTAGAACTATTATTGTGTATTTCCTTTATTTATCAATCGTGCTAGTAATTATACAATTCACCATACTTTATGTCTGACCCGCTCCTCATTCTTCCTTTTTCTTTCCCCTAGTAGGTTTTCATGGAAGAGAGTGATTGGTACTAGCGGCTTGGGAAGATTAGCATACAAGACCTTATTTACCTTTCCTATTAATTCCATTTTTGTGACATTTTAATTGTTATGAGTGGATTCATACTTAAAAGTGGAATGTTTTCTTATACTCTAATTTGGGCTAAGATTTTGTAAGACTTTTATTGTAAATTACTATATGTAATTATTGTTTACATAACAAAATGTTTGAAAGATAAGTGTTTCCACACTTTTTACTTTATCTCTCATGAATCCTAGTCTCTATGATTTGTTTCTTTGTACCTATAATGTTATACATTCCTTAGTATGACCTTAATTGGGAATACTAAGGGGTGTGGGGTGTTTCCAGCACCAGTGCACAGCTACACACTATGCCACATTGAATCCCATACCGCCATGGTCCATATGGTCTATCTAACATACTTATGAAGTTTCGAGTCAAGATACTCTCAATTATAACAACTTATTGTACTAAACTAAAACTGTACATGCCAATATAATGGATCTATAAGTGCAAGCCAACCAAGCCCTGATCAATCACAAGGATGATTGAAATAACATAAAAAGCGGTTGGCCAAGTCCAAATCATAATTTGGACTAAGTCCATGGACCGACACTGTTCCACGGGCTATGGACCGACACCGGTCCATAGTATTAACTTGTAGGAGGTGGCATATGAGGTACAAACTTATAAAGCTATATTAGGTCTCCTCACAAATTGGCTTGGCCCAAGACTTCCAAAACACCTTTAAATACCCTTTACTTTCCTACATAAAAATGATATGATCTTTGCCTACCAAAACTCTACTAGAATACATCCTCAACCACTTCTCAACCCCAAGGACAACAAGCACTCTTCACCTAACCAGTTATCGATATTTACTCCGATAATTGGTGGTATTTGTAGACCAGCTTACTTACTTTTGAGATAACTGTATTCATACTGATAATCATTGTAATCAAAGGCATTGTATCTCTCTACCTTACATTTCTTTCAGTTCTCATTTTACTTTTATCTGTTCTGTATTGTTTTTTTTCGAAAAGGGGTAGTGCTTTCGTTAAAATTTGGTGTTAATGCCATTTTTGGTGTTAACATGAAGTATATGAAAACAAACTATGATAAAATAAGTTACTCGTTCACTTGATCACTAAAAACGAATTCAAAGTTTAAGAAAATAAATTTATAAACTTATATCAAAATCAAATGTAGATTGCAAAATTAAACAAGTTTCATAAAACTATTTGACTTCAAAGCCATTTTAAATGTGACATATGTATATTATCAAATGAATACTAGTAATATGCATCTTAAAAAGATGAATAGTCATATAGTATAACTGGTAATTAATATTTAATTTAATTCAAGTTGGACGAAATTCTTCAGACTATGTTTGAAATTTTGACTTATATTAAATGTATTGTTTTTACATTTAAATACCACAGCTTAGACAACATTGTCTTCACCTTTATAAATTAAATCTATGTTCAAAGACTAGTTGAGCCATTGAATTTGACATGATTAGCTGAAAATTAGAAATTTGTAGGCCAATATCTAAATTCAGTTAGAAAGAAAAATTAAGGACAAAATTACCATATTTAGAATGCTATAAAGTTGAAAATGAAGTAGGGTACCAAATTTTTATATTAGGAAATGCGAATATAATAGAACTTGGAGAGGTAGAATTATAGGGCTATCAACGGATACTTTCGGATACGGATAGTCTACATTCGTATCCATATCAGAAATCATTTTCGGATATCGGATATCCGTATCCGCGGATACGGATGGATATCGAATAATTATCCTATCCGCCAAAGATCGATAAATAAAGAAATATAAATGAAATTGTAACGTCCCGTATTTTTAATGGTCGAATAATTTATTTAGTTATTTAAATAATGGTTTGGTAATATTAAATGATTTCAATTAAATTATACTGAATATTTAATTAATATAATAATGTATTTAATTCTGAACTAATCGAAAATAGTAGAATTGGCAATTGTGTGAATTGGATAGTATAAGAGATTTGGTTAAGCTTAGATTCGAATTTTTATAACGAATTTATTTATAAAACAACGCTTGAACGTATTAATTATAATATAATTTAAATCTAACCCGTAATGTCGCGGTAGTTCGTAATATTCAGTTTTGAACTCCAATTGAATATACAAAACCTGTTTTAAGTCGGATTTCTTTGAAACAAGAAACGTTCGAATCTATTGAACGATATTTTTCTAATGGTAGATAAAAATCGAGATCTCATCTTGTAGATTGTGAATTATGTCCAAAACAAATTTTCAGAAAGTAGCTATGGAATTCATTTATAATTTATAACGATTTATTTATATTATAAAAGGTTTTTTAATATAAATCAAGAACGATTTAACTTGGGTTTTTAATTATCGAGTTATAAATCCAGATATGTTTATTTTGGAGCTAAATGATATTCTATGTGGATATATATATTTATATATATATATATATGATAACATTAATTTATTAATATTAAATTAAATTGTTTTTAAATATATTAATATTTAATTGGTTTATTTAGACCTTAGAAAATAGCCATTTTTGCAAATGAACTGCGTTTTCGATGAAATTAATTTTGTTGGATGCGGGATATTAAATTATTATTAAATTTCAATTTTGTGATTTTTGAAGTCGGTATGTGACCTTGTAGAATTTAAATGTGAACCGATCAATAATTTGATTATAAAATATCTCTGTGTGAGAAAACGTACTTGGAATTCGACGAAACATGTTTGGTTGGTTCTGTAATGTTGAACAATAGATGTATGTCCATTTTTGTCGAATTTGGACATAGTATGTGACTACACGAATTTTTAAACGATGAATATATACAGCGATACAATAAATATTATTATAATAGTGTATGAAACTTAACTTAGCAGCTATAACTAACCTATGTATATACCCTTTACCATTTTTTAGCCCTACCATTTTCATTCCCGTAGTCAAATTCTTCACAGCCGCCAGATCTCTCCCTTCTCAAACAAAAAATCGTGACAAATAAAATTCAAGGAAACTATAATAAATTTCTATAAATTTCCAAACTTGTATATATCGGTTCGTGAGGTACTTCTCTTCATTTATACGTGGGTTTCGATGTGTTCGATTACACAGGAGTTCGTTGTTATTAACATAGCGGGATGTAGGGTTCAGAATAGCCAGAAAGAAAGGCTTTGATAGACTCTTTGGTTGTTGTATGGGTGATCACGACATCGAGTAGCACTTACTTGATTTTATTTCATGAGGAATGGAGAAAAAAATGTCGATGAACTACCGTAGGCTATGTAATATAGCCGAGCGATGCATTTGAGATGTGAGGCGCGAGCTTGCTGGAATAGGGATAGAGTTGAAGAGGGCTGGAAGAGGTGTATTTCGATATTATTGCTTTTGATTTAGTGAATAAATGGAGAAGAATTATGGGTTGAAGAAATTCAAAAATCGCTGTGAATGTTTTTTCCTAGACTCTGGTTATCATAGGAAGAAGAAGGGATGAGTGGGTGGGTTTAAGGTATAACGTGGGTTGTGCTAATTAAATGGTAATTAAATTAGTTAATTACACTTAAATTGGGTTATAACTTGTAAAATTTAAATCTTATCCATACGTGATCATAAATTGATGAAACAAGATCCGTTGGGATCATATGGACGAGGGCTACACAATGGAACTGATTTGGAGCGATCGGAACTCATCTCAATTTATGGTGGAATAAAACGTTTGATCTGAATCAACGACCGTTAATCGTTATATAACAATAAACGACCAAAGTGAGTAAAACTCATTAACTCTATTTAGTTTATAATTTTATAAACGTAATTTAGTATTGACAAATGATGATTGATTGCTGTGTGATGTTTGTTTGGATTTATTTGCTAATTAATTGGTTGAAAATATGGATATAGTTATATATATATATATATCGTAAATTAAATATTGATTCCGTTATCAGAATATTTCACATTGATATAAAAATTCATGTAATTTATGTTGTTTAACATCTATGGATGCAGGAAACAAGTTGGGCGGATCCAATTGGATTCCTCAACATTTATTTTACTGTTTTCATATATTGTAGCATATGATGTGATATAATAATCTGTGATTGATTATGATGTGGTTGGATGATACTAGCCTTTTTATTTGGTATTTTAAATGCCATAAGTAATATTGAAATATAAAAAGGGAATTTTTGAAGTGAGTATTGAATTTAAGTATTTTATAAAATAATTAGTTTTTCTAAAAAGGAAATATTTGGAAAATTAATAGAATTATAAAAAGGGAATTGGCGGGATATAAATGAAAGAGGAGAAGTTTCATATAAAGTAGTTTTAAATAAAAATCTGTTTTTAATAGATAAATTAAGAGGATAAATTTATAAGTGATATTTATAAATTAATTAAATTTTTTATAATTGGATAAAGTGAATATATATATTTATAAGTATGAATTTATATTATGAAGTAAAATCGGCTTAACATCGATATTTGTAAACTTAACATTTATAAATGGAATTATAAAGGAGATTTTAGGTTATTGGAAATAAAAATAGGATTTTGTATGAATTATTCTATAAATAGATGTATAAATAGAATTTGAAAATGGGATATTATTTTTAAATGGAAATCAAACTGAATTGATTATATAAAATAATTGTTATTCACATTCGATGTAAAAAATGGATTAAAGTAAATATTTTGCAAAAAAAATTGTTTATAAAGGAAATTGGGTTTTGACATTGGAATTTAAATAAGATGTTGAATAAGATAGGAAATTGCGTTAAAATAAATGGATTAGTTGTGGATTTATAAAATAACTCAATTTGAACCTGTAATAATATTTATAAATTGAAACCAAGTTTTGATTTGATAAAACAAGTTCAGTTTCGGTATGTGACAACCCAAAACCCCGTACGATGGTGGCAAGGGTAATCTTTGGAATATAACACATAAACAGATAACAACAGGACAGAAATAAATAAATACACCAGATAATGTACAAATAATACACTGGATAAACATAATCATCAGAGTTACACAGTATACAGGATCATACATAATACAAAATATAGTTCAGCAATACATAAATGTCTACGATAGAAAAACAAAACATAATGTGCACAATAGGAGCTGAACAGCATAAAAAGAGATAAATGATAGAATCCATCTTCAGCTATCCAGTAAGAGCCTGCTAAAACCTGAATACAAAGCTGCCTATGTAGAAAAAGGGGCACCCGAGTTTTCAAGTGAAACAAACTACGAGTCAGTCATGGGACCGGTATGAGAAATCTACTTAACACATTTTATAATATGGCCAATCACAGGACCACGCCACTTTCGCGGAACGGGTTTACTCCATTGGATTGCCAGTGCTTTAAAATAAGTAAACCTTTTAAACATCGCAATGCTTTTTATAAAAATGAAGCCATTATAAGACTCAGTTCCCATCACACAATGCAACGCAAACCGGAGGATAGAGTTTTACCTTATAATGGCCAAAATATATTTATACGAATAAAACAAAAGCATTTGATATTATTACTAGTGTTTATATGTTTCGAAAACAATTTCAATCATAACTATCAATCATAGACGGCATGGGTACCATATATCATGTCGCCATATATAGGTATACAATCAAAACCGCACGGTGTCGTATTTGGAAATTGGATTTCTGTCATGAACCAAGGCAAAAGAAAGTACTTACCAAATTCGAGACAATCTAGCCCATGTCTCAGGCAAGTACTCAGCCAAGCCCTTGGAGCGACAGGGCCGGTCCACCGATGTGGATTAAAATGCCTGAACACTGAGTTTCCCCACCCTTTTGGGCGTAAATGAGTCCTACGACTCCATCAGCTCCACATAGTCACTGATATATCCGAGGCGCCTCGCAACAACAACAACCACATAGGTGAAAATAATATAAATGTCCGGGCTGGTAGGTTACTGACACCACCCTAGCTAGAAGGAAACGCATGTCCTCCCTGAGGTCCTCTCGCGTTTTTGGTTCATAGCGAGGTGTGAGGCTCGCGAATCAACTTTATACACAAAGCTATGCCACACAGGCCGTGCTTTGATCATCAACCACAAGACTTTGCTTTTCAACAAAAGCCTTGATCATCTGCCACTTAGGCATGCCACAAAGGCAATTCACTCCATGCGACTGATTTCTATCGATATATAACCTCTGAGCTCGTACGTCTCAGAGAAGGGCGTTAAGCAAGAGAATAAATTCCCCGCCACCAAACAAATATATATTTAATAGAGATCAATCAACACAGAACAAAATCCAATGTAAGACACACAGTCCATTCACAAGTTTGTTCTGGGTCTGAACGAAATCGGAGGCACTATATACCTCGCATATCCATCAATCTCCAAGTATGTCTGGACGATCACCACTTATTATCTATATTTCGGGATGCCTCCCAATCAAGACATCAGTTATCATCCAACCGAGGTGAAGATCTCCGGTCTTCAATCACCATCTTCATCATCGGCCTCTTATCGCCGATCAATTATTTGAAATGAAATTTAACTCGGCTTTTCAAATAATTCACGTATATTTAGAATTTAAATCAATTCATTTCAATGGTTAGATTAATCGACATCAATAATTCTGTTCTTAAATGTAATTTTCACGCCTAACACATTCAACCATCAAATATCCAATAAACCGGGTAAATTCGGTTTATTTCCATTCCATATCGTTCATAATATTTTATAACGATTTATTGCTATTTTTATTTATTTAAAAATAGCCAATTCATTCAAACGACGCTTTAGGCCATAACGCGCCCGTGGCGCTGTTTTTCTTCAGATTTGATTTACACATATCTGAAAATCTAACCGTTGGATCTTCGCAAATTTTATATCATTAGAAAGATCTTTTACAAACAAACCCAACGGTTTCAGTTTTGGGAAAATCCGACGGTCGGATCTCCCGCACTAATCGTTAGAAGTTACGATTTCAAAATACGAATTGCATCATCGTTATTCGATTTAATTTAATTATATATATATATAATCGATTCTGGCGCTTTTTTCTTCATATTTGAATTAAACAGTCCAGACAATCCAACCATTGGATTTTCACAAAGTGGGTGTCGTTGGAAAGATATTTCCAAAGCGAACCCAACGGTTTGGGTTTCGGGAAAATCCGATGGTCGGATCTCCCGCATTAATCGTTTGAAATCACGGTTTCAAAACACAAACTGCAGCTTCATTATTCGATATATTTTAATTATATATATATATGTATATATATATATATAATCGATTCTTCGATTTCAAAACCATTTTCACTTCATATATTTGATAAAATGATATTTTTATCCAACTGATATTTATTTCAACACATCACCATTTTTAACACTTCATATTTCGTATAAAACTGATATTTTTAGCGATAAAAAATATCTTTCAACGTACGACTATTTTATTTAGTTCATACACATGTTAAAAATAATATTCATAGCAAACAAATATTTATTTCAACACTTGTGTATTTTTAGCGAGTCGTTCACATGATAAAAATGAGATTTTTATAATCAAAAATATTTTTCAGCACATGAATATTTTTAGCACTTCATATTCACAATAAAAATATAAATTTTATTGTTCAATCTATGTATTCAACATATGAATGTTTTCGGCTTCACACATACGATAAAAATATGATTTTTATCGTTCTAGCCCTTTATTTAACACATGAATGTTTTCTATAGTTTATATATATAATAAAAATGTGATTTTTATTGTTAAAACAATTTATTCAAAACACGATTATTTTATATAATTCAACATAAAGTAAAAATGTTATTTTTGGTGTTAAAACAATTTATTTAAAATACTATTATTTTATATAGTCTATATATATAATAAAAATGTTATTTTTATCTTTCAAAGAATTTATTCAACACATGAACTTCATTCAACACATGAATTTCTATTCAACACATGAATTTCCATTCAACACATGAATATAGTTTCAACACATGAAAATAATTCTAACACATGAATATTATTGAAAATTTCGGCAGCATAACGGCAGGGTAGTTAAAACCGGCACTGTCCCTAGTACGGCTCCTCGCTCTACCTTAAAGCCTCGCAGCTTTTGACAATGGGGATTTTCAATATCTAGTTCGTACGCAGACGAATTTCAACCACAATCAATCATTTCAAATCAACCATTTATGATATTCACCAAATTTCACATCAACCAATAATCCAAACAATATCACAACCAATATATATCGTCCATGGTCTGTGGACGAGGGGAGTGTGTATATATATACATATATAACTATATTTCGATTTCACTTCAATATCATTTCAATTTATTTCAACGCATATATTATTTTTACAACACATATATAACTTATACATCGAACATACAACTTATACAATGCTTGTACATGAGGTGTGCAGCGCTTATATAACTCATACATCGATTATATGTTTTATACATCATTGTTTTCCTTATCGTTTATAAATTAGAAATCTCACATTGGGTTCCACTCCACTAAAAATAGCAGAAGACTCAGAAAAATATCTGGTCTCTTCTAAAATGTAGAAGACATCCACACGAGTCCACTGTCTCTTGTTTCACCTCACTTAAATCTTCAAAACTAGGTCTTCAATTTTCGTCGAATCCATGAAGCGATGCGTTGATCATCCTGCACCACGTTGTCGGGCTTGGAGTCGCGCGCCGGAGCCACTCTAGGTTGGTCAACTCGATCGCACGGTGGAGGAGGTACGACGGCTCGAACGGCGAGACTTTGAAGCGGAGGATCTCGATGCAGGAGCGACAAGGAGGGGCGACACTTATATGGATTTGAAGAGTGGAGAGAGTTCTTCAAAAAGTTCAACTGGGTCGGGGTGTATTACTGCGTGGTTTGGTCGGAAAGTGGCCGGGAAGTTTTGACGTGTTTCCGTCGTTCGCTGGAGGTCGAGGAAGAAATAGCGGGGAGAGAGAAAAAGTGAGGGCTAATAGGAATATTTTATTTTATTTATATATTTTTAAAATTCTAAATTACCCCTCTTCACATACTAGCTCCAATCCAAACCCAACGACTGTCATACCTAGCTAAATACCCCTATTCCGAACACAATGGGATATGTTTTACAGACCCATTCGACGGTTTCAGTCAATTTTCCTTCAAATTAAAATATAAAACATTCAATATTTGATCTGAACGTACATTTTTATTTGTCGGAGCCACATACTAATTCTAAAAATTCCAGAAAAATAAATCTTGCTATGTTTTGACGATACGGTCCCAACAAAACTAGTTTCGTCGAATTCTAAGACCGTTTGAAAAATGGCCATTTTCTGGTCGATCCAATTTAACCGAAATCAACCAAACACATTTTCCTTTGCCACACTCACATATTAACTTCAAAAATTATGGAATTTGAAACATAGCAATAATTTGACTTCCCGGATCCAACAAAAGTGGTTTCGTCGAATTCTGAGGTTGTTTGCAAAATGTCTAGTTTCAAGGGCGATATATTTTGTATAGCGACCTTTCTGAAAATTCATTTAGCCATAACTTTTGATTCCCGCTATGAAACTTCGATTTTTCAGATTCGTTAGAAAGATATTCACTAACAGATTTAAATATTTTTGGTTTCACTAAAATCCGTTTTATTTTGTATTCGGTACAGTCAGTCAAAGTTTGAATTCAAATTTTGAAACTACCGCGCCATTTCAGCCTTGTTTATAATTTAAAATAATTATATTTATTTTCAAACTTCGATTCAAACATACTTTTCGTCGTTATTATTTAAAATAATTTATTTTAAATATCTAAAATCCACTAAAATAGCCAATTTAAAAAAAATTAAACTGGCTCAGATTTTCCGTGTTGTTACAATCTCCCCAACTTAAAACTTTTCGTCCCCGAAAAGGAACAAAGTCGAAAGTCGTTTAATTAACCAACTCAACTTTCCTTTTGGCTTCCGTTCTCCAACTTTTCAGTTTCGAAAAATTTGGCCATAACCTCCTTTGTACGGGGAGCTTAGGGATATTTCAAATAGCCTCCCATGGCCCTCACCAATCCAAAAGAAAAAGAAAAAACCAAGCGGCTAGCCAATCGGCTCATAAAATCATCAAATCCCAAGAAATACAATAAACATGTACCTATTTGTCGGGCAAACAATTTTATTCTTCTGCTTAGCTGTTTATCCATAACCTATTCACACATATATAATGCACATGTATATATTTCTATCTATTTTCAATTCAGTTCAATATTTGTTCAATTTGGCTAAATGGTTCAAAATTCTAACTAATCAACCACAAATCAAACAACACAACCGGCAATCAATTTGTTTTTATCTTTCAAAAATCTACCGATTAATTCATATACTCTTTTGAAATCATCCAGACTATATAATTAAAAAATTTACATGCATGAAAAGAAAACAACAAAGTAGAGAACAAAATGTTAATGCAAAGATATGGTAAATGTACCTTGCACCAGAGTCAATCAGAGATATCCACACTGCACTTAGGATAGGCTTTCTTAATGCTTTCCTCTGTTTCCCAAGTACAATCTCGCAGATCTCCACTCCATTGAACTTTGACTTAGTGAACCTTCTTTTTCCTCGATTCCTTGGTTTCTTTTCCAATGATCTTTAGTGGCTCTCTTCTCACAGCCAATTCTGGAGTAATTTCTATATCCCATTATGCCACTTCTAGATCTGGTTCTGTATTCCTTCTTCTGTTTCTAACACTCATTTTCTAGTCCTTCTGTAAATAGCAGATCAAGTGTCAGGTCAATAGAAAAGATATTATAAAGCATAGAAACATATACTTGAATGTAAATATGTCTATCGGGGTGTATTTCATTCTGCTATACTCATACTAGGATATTACTGATCCTATCTGTAATGAGTTATTCGTCCTAGAACACTACTGGTTCTATTTCTGACGAATTCGTTAATAAGTTATATTCCAGAACTAAGCTTAACCAAAGCTCTGATACCACGTTGTGACGACCCCAAAACCCCGTACGACGGTGGCAAGGGTAATCTTTGGAATATAACACATAAACAGATAACAGCAGGACAGAAATAAATAAATACACCAGATAATGTACAAATAATACACTGGATAAACATAATCATCAGAGTTACACAGTATACAGGATCATACTTAGTACAAAATACAGTTCAGCAATACATAAATGTCTACGGTGGAAAAACAAAACATAATGTGTACAATAGGAGCTGAACAACATAAAAAGAGATAAATGATAGAATCCCTCTTCAGCTCCAGCTATCCAGAAAGAGCCTGCTAAAACCTGAATACAAGGCTGACCATGTAGAAAAAGGGGCACCCGAGTTTGCAAGTGAAACAAACTACGAGTCAGTCATGGGACTGCTATGAGAAATCTACTTAACACATTTTATAATATAACCAATCACAGGACCACGCCACTTTCGCAGTCGCGGAACGGGTTTACTCCATTGGATTGGCAGTGCTTTAAAACAAGTAAACCTTTTAAACATCGCAATGCTTTTTATAAAAATGAAGCCATTATAAGACTTAGTTCCCATCACACAATGCAACGCAAACCGGAGGATGGAGTTTTACTTATAATGGCCAAAATATGCTTGATACAAATAAAACAAAAGCAATTGATATTATTACTAGTGTTTATATGTTTCAAAAACAATTTCAATCATAACTATCAATCTTAGACAGCATGGGTACCATATATCATGTCGCCATATATAGGTATATAATCAAAACCACACAGTGTCGTATTTGGAAATTGGATTTCCATCATGAACCAAGGCAAAAGATAGTCCTTACCGAATTCGAGACAATCTAGCCCATGTCTTAGGCAAGTACTCAGTCAATCCCTTGGAGCGACATGGCCGGTCCACCGATGTGGATTAAAATGCCTGAACACTACGTTTCCCCACCCTTTGGGGCGTAAATGAGTCCTATAACTCCATCGGCTCCGCATAGTCACCAATATTTCTGAGTCGCCTCGCCACAACAACAACCACACAGGTGAAAATAATATAAATGTCAGGGCTGGTAGGTCACTGACACCACCCTAGCTAGAAGGAAACGCATGTCCTCCCTGAGGTCCTCTCGCATTTCTGGTTCATACCGAGGTGTGAGGCTCGCGAATCAACGTTATACACAAAGCTATGCCACACAGGTCGTGCTTTGATCATCAACCACAAGACTTTTCTTTTCAACAAAAGCCTTGATCATTTGCCACTTAGGCAAGCCACACAGGCAATTCACTCCATGCGACTGATTTCTATCGATATATAACCTCTGAGCTCGTACGTCTCAGAGAAGGGCGTTAAGCAAGAGAATAAATTCCCTGCCGCCAAACAAATATATATTTAATAGAGATCAATTAGCACCGAACAAAATCCAATGTCAGACACACAGTCCATTCACAAGTTCGTTCTGGGTCTGAACGAAAATGGGGGCACAATATACCTCGCATATCCATCGATCTCCAAGTATGTCTGGACGATCACCACTTATTATCTATATTTCGGGATGCCTCCCAGTCAAGACATCAGTTATCATCCACCGAGGTGAAGATCTCTGGTCTTCAATCACCGTCTTCATCATCGACTTCTTATCGCCGATCAATTATTTGAAATGAGATTTAACACGGCCTTTTCAAATAATTCACGTATATTTAGAATTTAAATCAACTCATTTCAATGGTTAGATTATTCGACATCAATAATTCTGTTCTTAAATTTAATTTTCACGCCAAACACATGCAACCATCAAATATCCAATAAACTGGGTATATTCGGTTTATTTCCATTCCATATCGTTTATAAAATTTTATAACGAGTTATCGCTATTTTTATTTATTTAAAAATAGCCAATTCATTCAAACGACGCTTCAGGCCATAACGCGGTCGTGGCGCTGTTTTTCTTCAGATTTGATTTACACATATCTGAAAATCTAACCGTTGGATCTTCACAAATTTTATATCATTAGAAATATCTTTTCAAAACGAACCCAACGGTTTCAGTTTTGGGAAAATCCGACAGTCGGATCTCCCACACTAATCGTTTGAAGTTACGATTTCAAAACATGAACTGCAACGTCGTTATTCGATCTAATTTAATTATATTTATATATATATAAATATAATCGATTCTGGTGCTGTTTTTCTTCAGATTTGAATTAAACATTCCAGACAATCCAACCGTTGGATTTTCACAAAGTGGGTGTCGTTGGAAAGTTACTTCCAAAGCGAACCCAACGGTTTTGGTTTTGGGAAAATCCGATGGTCGGATCTCCCGCACTAATCGTTTGAAATCACGGTTTCAAAACACGAACTGTAGCTTCGTTATTCGATATATTTTAATTGTATTTATATATATATATTTATATAATCGATTCTTCGATTTCAAAACCATTTTCACTTCATATATTTGATAAAAATGATATTTTTATCCAACTGATATTTATTTCAACACATCACCATTTTTAACACTTCATATTTCGTATAAAAATGATATTTTTAGCGAACAAAAATATCTTTCAATGTACGACTATTTTATTTAGTTCATACACATGTTAAAAATAATATTCATAGCAAACAAATATTTATTTCAACACTTGTGTATTTTTAGTGAGTCGTTCACATGATAAAAATTATATTTTTATCATCTAAAATATTTATTCAACACATGAATATTTTTAGCACTTCATATTCACAATAAAAATGTAGATTTTATTGTTCAATCTATTTATTCAACACATGAATGTTTTCAACTTCACACATACGATAAAAATATGATTTTTATCATTCTAGCCCTTTATTCAACAAATGAATGTTTTCTATAGTTTATATATATAATAAAAATGTGATTTTTATTGTTAAAACAATTTATTCAAAACACGATTATTTTATATAGTTCATACATAAGGTAAAAATGTTATTTTTGGTGTTAAAACAATTTATTTAAAACACTACTATTTTATATAGTCTATATATATAATAAAAATGTTATTTTTATCTTTCAAAGAATTTATTCAACACATGAACTTCATTCAACACATGAATTTCTATTCAACACATGAATTCGTATTCAACACATGAATATAGTTTCAACACATGAAAATAATTCTAACACATGAATATTATCGAAAATTTTGGCAGCATAACGGCAGGGTAGTTAAATCTGGCACCGTCCCTAGTACGGCTCCTCGCTCTACCTTAAAGCCTTGCAGCTTTTGACAATGGGGATTTTCAATATCTAGTTCGTACACAGATGAATTTTCCCATATACTAATCCTATTGGGATTTCAACCACAATCAATCATTTCAAATCAACAATTCATGATATTCACCAAATTTCACATCAACCAATAATCCAAACAATATCACAACCAATATATATCTTCCATGGTCTGTGGACAAGGGGAGTGTATATATATATACGTATATAACTATATTTCGATTTCACTTCAATATCATTTCAATTTATTTCAACGCATGTATTATTTTTACAATGCATATATAACTTATACATCGAACATACAACTTATACAACGCTTATACATGAGGTGTACAATGCTTATATATATCGACTATATAATTTATACATCGTTGTTTTCCATATTGTTTATAAATTAGAAATCTCACATTGGGTTCCGCTCCACCAAAAATAGCAGAAGTCTCAGAAAAATATCAGGTCTCTTCTAAAATGTAGAAGATGTCCACACGAGTCCACTGTCTCTTGTTTCACCTCACTTAAATCATCAAAACTAGGTCTTTGATTTTCGTCGAATCTGTGAAGTGATGTGTGGATCAGCCTGCACCACGTCGTCGGGCTTAGAGTCACGCGCCGGAGCCACCCCAGGTTGGTCAACTCGATCGCACGGTGGAGGAGGTACGGCGGCTCGAACGGCGAGACTTTGAAGCGGCAGATCCCGATGCAGGAGCGACGAGGAGGGGCGACACTTATATGGATTTGAAGAGTGGAGAGAGTTCTTCAAAAAGTTCAACTGGGTCGGGGTGTATTACTGTATGGTTTGGTCGAAAAGTGGCCGGGAAGTTTTGACGTGTTTCCGCCGTTAGCGGGAGGTCGAGGAAGAAATAGCGGGGAGAGAGAAAAAGTGAGGGCCAATAGGATTTTTTTATTTATATATTTTTCAAATTCTAAAATACCCCTCTTCACATACTAGCTCCATCCAACCTAACGACCGTCGTCCCTAGCAAAATACCCCCATTTCGAACACAATGGGATATGTTTCGCAGGCCCATTCGACTGTTTCAGTCAGTGTTCCTTCAAATTAAAATATAAAACATTCAATATTTGATTTGAACATACATTTCAATTTGCCGGGCCACATACGGATTCTAAAAATTCCAAAAAAATAAATCTAGCTATGTTTTGATGATACGCTCCCAACAAAACTAGTTTTGTCGAATTCTGAGACCGTTTGAAAAATGGCCATTTTCTGGTCGATCCAATTTAACTGAAATCAACCAAACACATTTCCTTTGCCACGCTCACATATTAACTTCAAAAATTATGGAATTTGAAACCTAGCAATAATTTGACATCCCGGATCCAACAAAAGTGATTTCGTTGAATTCTGAGGTCGTTTGCAAAATGTTTATTTTCAAGGGCGATATATTTTCAATAGCGACCTTTCTGAAAATTCATTTGGCCATAACTTTTGATTCCCGCTATGAAACTTCGATTTTTCTGATTCGTTAGAAAGATATTCACTAATAGATTTAAATATTTTTGGTTTCACTAAAATCCATTTTATTTTGTACCTGGTACAGTCAGTCAAAGTTTGAATTCAAAATTTGAAACTACCATGCCATTTCAGGCCTTGTTTATAATTTAAAATAATTATATTTATTTTCAAACATCGATTCAAACAAACTTTTCGTCTTTATTATTTAAAATAATTTATTTTAAATATCTAAAATCCAATACAATAGCCAATTTAAAAAAAAAACTGGCTTAGATTTTCCGGGTTGTTACACGGTAAAGGAATAATATTCACGTTTTAATGTGGATAATGGTTTTTAAAGCAAACATTTTGCAGAATAAAACGGTTATAAAAGAAATGGTTAAAGAATTTAAAGTGATAAATTAAAACGTGAATTTAGAATGAAAATGGGAATTGAGTTAACTTTAAATGGTAATTTATTCCAAAGTTCAGGACGTTAATCGAATAACGATTATTCGAAGGAGGGTAATCAAATAGAGATTATTGAGAGAGAATTTTACAATGGAATTCGTCTATATCGAATGTAGGAAAGTACTATTTACTTTCCGTTTTTAAATCAAGATTTATTAATTTAATAAATAAACAAATTATTATTTATTCAAATTAATGGATAAAATTTATATTTTGAGGTTGGATATTTCGAAAGTAGGGATTATCACGCTATCGTTATAACCAATTTTTTTTATAGAAGAATTAGATTCGTAAACTGAATCCGAGAGTTGCGTAAGCAATGATTTAATAAAAAGATAAGAAATGGAGTTAAGAGAATTAGAAGCTGACTGAAGATTAGTTAAGTTGAATGGTTTCCCGAGTATCGATCTGATGTTGGTTTCGACCTTCGAGGTTGATACTTAGTAAGTTGTTCTCATACTAGTTTACAGTTAAAGACTGATAGATATAGGAAGATAGTGACATGTGAATAGGACATGGTAACGTTTTCCAATGTTAATAACGAATATTTTATAAATTTAGAAAATAAAGATTTATAAATATATGGAAACGGTAAATGGGAAAATGAATAAATTAATGATAAATTAATTTAATGGGAAAAATGTTGATTGATGATTGATTGATAAAATTTCCATTTGGAAATAAGATCGTTGTGTGTATGGATGTTTTCCTTTGATAGTTAAATAACCGACTATCAAAGTTTTGACCATTTTTCCATCATCAATACGGAGAGACCGGGATCAGATTTATTATCTGAAAACCACTCCGTATGGGCATTAGCATTGCGAATCAAATATGATGAAGATAATTGAAGATGGAGTTTATGAAAGGGTTGTTCAGGAAAATCCTAGGTAGAAATTGCCTAAGATGGGTTTACAGAATAGTGCCTTCGGTTTTCCAATCGCAGAACAACTTGTATGGAAGAATGTTTGACATAGTATATTTAATAAATCACGTCAGTTGATCTCTTCAAACGTGTTTACGTTTGGTGGTGGAGAAATTCGTTTCTCTTATCTTTATACCCGTGGTATTTTTGGAGAAATCAATTTGTGATTTGGCGGGTATGAGACATGACATTCAAAGTAAATATATGTGTGATCTGTCAAAAAGATACGTTATGACCTCAAGCCTCACAACCGGGAAATAGTATTAAATCGGGTAGGTCGCATGGCTAAGTGGTTAGCTCCCAATTAGGGTGTAATGTCACCTGATCTAGAGAAAATCCATTTTCTTCTTTAATCTATTTCGGTGACGTCACTTTCGGGAAACAGTTTTTGATCCTAATTGTTGGTGATAATACATTCGGTACACTCAAGCGAAATAAGTGACCGGTCATGTTTAGCCTAGGTTGCAAGATGTTCTTGCTGAACCCGATGTGTTCTTCTCTAGAGATACACTATCGAAAGGTGGTCCCATACCTCGCCAGTTGGAATCCGTTACCTAATAAGCGCCTGCGGGTTTTGATTTTATATTATATATATGGAACTTGAGATGAAAACGTTCCATTAGATTGCTATTTATTTGATTTAGACATCATTATAAAATAAGAAGAGTATTGATTTTAAAGAATGTTTTGGGTTATCGTAAGGTAAAAACCATCCGTGTTTATTTGTGGATCGGTCTTACGATTTTCCTTTCTTTTAAAAGGATATTAAAAGTTAAATCAAGTGGTTGGAGTTTACTCACACCAGTCCCATGACTGACCCAGAGTTTATTCTGTTTTGTTTTACCCTAAACTCTTGGGTGCCCAAATTTGTACGGGGAGTCAAGTAGTCGAAATTTTACAGATATACTTGGAGAGCTTGGAGCATGAGGCTTCAAAATTATATGGCTATTGTTTATTTCCGCTGTGTTGTAAGTGTTGTACTCCGATAATGGTATTGTATACAGATACTGGTTTTATTTCAAAGGTATGTTATGTAATATATCTATTCATTCCGCTGTGAGATTCATGTTTGCTCTGATGTTGTAATTATGTTCTTCTTCTTCTTCTATTCTTTCTTTCTTTCTATTTCTCACCCTCTAACTTCTTTCTATTAATGATCTGGTATGTTCGATGCTTGAATAGTTGACATGAGTTTTATGTCAATTTTCGGGGTCGAAAATTCCAGTTCATTACAGAAATTTTTTAATTTAACATAAATATTTTCTAATTCTATTGATCACAATAGCGTTAAAAATAAACATATATGATGAAATGAAATAGATTTGAGAAGTTAACATGCATTTAGTGCACATAATAAAGACCTTCAATTTAATAAAGCACAAAAAATCCCATTCCTTCCACTAAAATACATATAATTCTGAGTATTGTGTTGAAAAAAATCGGTCGAATAATTTTTGTATGCAGATATCAACATATCTGTATCTGCATCCATTTCTTCAGATGTTGGATATTATCCATTTTTCGGATACGGATGCGGACGGATTTCTGATTTTTCCGGTATCCGTTGACAGCCCTAGGTAGAAACAAATAGCTTTAAGTTATCGGAATAGTAAGTTAGTGAACAAAAATCCATTGATGAAATACCATTATACGCAAAATCAAATACAATAAGATTCATAAAATCGGTTTTATAATAAAACAAGCGTAACGGCACGCGCTCCGTGCATGATGATGGCATGCGCTCCGCCGTGATGATGGCACGCGCTCTGCGCGCGATCAAGGCACGCGCTCTGCGCATGAACCATTGTTGAGTAAGCTGCTAACCTGAATCGTTAACTGTTTATATTTGTGCGTGTTATTTGATTTTGTAATTGTTTACATATTTTTGTGATATGTGACAGCGTACGGGTAATGTCAAAATGAAATCAGAACAATAGATATAATTTGTGAACATGATCAAAATGATAATATGCAATTAACTCAACACATATAACAACATATAATATCCAATTGAACATCATCAACTCAACACACTATTTCACGCACCACATAACTGAACACAAAAATGCCATTCAGTTCACATGTAGATCGACCCTTACAGCATATAACTCAATAACCAAAGTACTGCTAAATTGAATCCCTCTAGCATTCATACAACATTATCAATATCTGGAAGTACAACCAATGCATGGCTAATTAACTATTGCAAGTCCTCAGTTCAGTCTACCTACTTCCTCATTCAGCAGCCATATCACCCAACTTAAACCTGCATCACACCACCACTATTTTGCAACATTTTAAAACCTTCCAGAGTCTTAGCATGGAAGAGTGCGTGCTATATGCATTCACCCCTGTTTCTTGCTAGTTAGCCTTTTGCAATTAGCAGCTAATATCCGGTTCATATTCTTCAGACTCAAAGCTGTTTTTTAATCTCTCTCCATGTATTCTCCATCCATGAAGATATAATCAGCAAAACTGAAATATGAAAGGAATATTTTTTTGTTCTATAATTGTATTCAATTGAAAACAATAAAATAAATTAAATTTTGGGTGGGTTACATGATCACCTCAGGCCTCATTTGGATCTGCCACTGGTCCAAGTCCAATGGCCAGAGAGGTTCGAGTTTTGAATCCAGTATTGTAAGGAATGATTTTTAATGTATTCATATAGTAATTAAGTAGGAATGTGATTCTTCTAGTTTGCAGATTCCAAGTACGCTTGTTAGGTTGAAGAGGATGAGACACATTAAAGAATTTCCAGTCTGCATTGTGTAGTTGAAGCATGGAGGTGGAGTCAAGCCTATGTAACTGGTCCAAAAAAAAAAATAAGAGCATTTTTATATTTCAGTGGATTAGAAATTGAACCTGGATATAAAATGAAAATCTTCGGTTTATGCGAAAATACTAAATCTTCCAATTATATGTACCCGGAGGGCTGGATCAACTATTTTTTTTTACAAACTCATGTTATGATCAATGTGAAATAATTTCTACAGTTAATTTTTTGAGAATTAGCTCATAGACTAGCTGAAAACTCTCCGGAATAATGCAGAGGTTATAAACTAAAGTGCCACTATGCAGATGGCTTTTCGTTCATGCATGGCTAGTCATAATCCCAGTAATGTCACTTCCCTCTATAATATATTATACTAACCCATAAAATCAATGTAACAAAATCGTATCTAATAATCTGGGCAACTTGAAGTAAAATTTCTTTAGTCATGATCATAACAGATAACTACAGTCTCTATCCAATCAGAAATGAAGTTTATCTACATCTATAGTGGAAACCAAAATTGTCCATCCTAAAAACAGCAGCAATTAAAATATCAACATCCAAAATTTGCTAAAATTTTAAAATAGTTGTTCTTCAAATTATTTTTATCATAATCATTTGAATGGCAATATGAAAAATGATGTAACAAATCATTGGTGACGTAAAACATTAATTACGCCAATCATCCTTAGCAGGCAGGTGTACAATTGGTTAACATATTAACATGTCATACTAATATATGACGATAAGCAGTAAACATTTGTGTAAAGAGAATAACATATTGTCAAGTATCCTAATTACAAATGCTATCTATAAACATACAAACACATTTGCATCATTTCCACACCAAATAGTTCAATGTAAGTCTAGAAGAAGCAGGGTTTGTGCAGTGTTGGAGCAATACAATGAATAAATATTTACAAATAAGTCAAAGGTAGAAAAGGTAGAAAAGGTAGGCAAATATAAGTGCAAATCCATTGCTCATTAAGTATATTAATCTTACATCTTTATGGTAGTTGGCATATTTGGTACCATGTATACTAACCTATTATAACAAATTGTTCCATCTTAAACTAGCGGCATTGACAGTTTTTACCACTAAGTCAAATACACCTTATCCAATTAGTTATTAGGAAAAAATTACTAACTGTAGATTTATAATCAGCTTGACCAAAGTAGTATACCCTGATTTAATTTATGATATTAAACATGTAATTACTTTATAGTTTGTACATTTGATGAAGAGAGTGAGGAGACCTACTGTGATGGTCCGCCCCGCACCAGCCGACATTTCCAATGGAAGTACGTTGTGCCAATGCCTGACTAGCACGGGATGGTCACCAAAGAAAGGAATTTGAACTAACAAGGAACCTGTATTATGTATCACAGTGCATAGGATAAAATATAATAAAAACATAACTTTGACATAAAACAGGCGAGACAGTGCGTAAGCTGAAAACGAAACCATCATAGTAGCGGAAATCAAAAATACAGCTTGTCATCTAAACCAACATTATTACAACTTTGAAATACTGTCTTTAAAGGAAAAGAAAGAAGTACACTACTAATTCCCAAAGTAGCGACTGGCAACAACTCAGGGAGATTATATATATATATATATATCATACGTAGAAGCCTCCTGCTTGTCTTCGGCACAACAACTCGTGCATAATCACCTGAACTCTGGGTCAGACAAAAGTCTGCTCGTTTAAGAGAACCTAGAGTAATAAGAAAAGACATAAAACTCTGGGTCAGACAAAAGTCTGGTATAAGCGATAAGCAGCAAAACAGAACAATAACAGGTATACATAACCATACCTGAACCTGGACCTATAAACAAAGAGTTAGCACAACAGGATGTACAATACTCTAAGGTGACACTAACATATAGTGTAAAGATACGGGGGAGGGGTGTGCATGTCATAGTGATATCAAACAATCAAGCATAGCAACCATCCTCACATCTCTCACTCAGTGCGTAAAGCACACGATAACCACTACTTTAACCACACAAATCCTTTGCTATGATCACTCTACCCCATGGAGTCATGATGGCTTCACTGCACTAATCCCTTGCTATGTCCACTCTGCCCCATGAAGTAATGACGACTCCATTGCACTGGCTCGTAGACATGCTACGATCACTCTGCTCCATGGAGTAATAACTACCCCGCTGCACTGATCTGTAGCCTAACATCCGTCTTGGTGGTGAATCAAAGTTATCGATGTCGATAACCCCTTAGCATACGTCCCGCAACAAAGCCCAACTCATGAAGTTAACTCGTTGATACCCAACTGGATCCTGAGTTCTACTTCCTATTTGGACTACCTTTGCGTCTCGGGTCATTGGTCCCCTCGGATCGGTTCGGTCCTTCTCTTCGTCTTCGGTTCGGTTGTGTACCTTCTAGATCGGCATGTGATACGTACTCCGGTTCGTAGTCCTTACTTCTAGTCGGCTCGTGGTGCTCGCCCGTTTCTGATACCCACCGGTTCGGGTTGGAAATCCAACGACAGCTCGTAGCAATCCGGTTCGTGGCTTCTTCCTTCATGGCATCGGGTCGGTTCATATCTCGTAGATCCAAACATCGGTTCGTGGTGTCTTAGTCACGAACGGTTCGGGTCGGAGATGGGTTCTTGGATCACAAGCGGTTCAAGGCGCTTTGGTTCGGGTACTCTGACGCGAGCGGTTCGGGGTCATGGGATGCTCCACGAGCGGATCGGTTCGTCCCCTACCGATCCGATCCAGTTCTGCATCATTTCCTGCAACTGTTTTATGCCATACGACGGCATTTTTGACCATTCTAACTTTTCTAATCAACCACAAAGCATACCATACAGTCATAGCAACATAGAGAATCAACAATAAACACCAAAACAACAACTTAACATGTCAATATGGATCAAACATACCCAAAAACCTATGTTTTCCCCTTAATCCCCCTTAATCATGTTTAATCATACAATTAGCAAAACTTATTCAAATTAGCCCAAATTTTTATCAGAGATCTATAATAATATTTTAGAGTTTTACAAATTTTCCAGATTTTTCTGAGCCATAATTTCGCTAATTATCACCCCTAATTAGCCGTAATTAGTGAAAAACAATGCAAATCACTCACCTTAGCCACAAATTAATCTTAGATCTGAACTTTGATACTGTTATAGGTCGAATTACAATGCTTAGCAGCAGCCCCAACTCTGATTTTCCACTAGACTTCCTTGATTTGGTGTAGATTAAGCTAATACGCGATTAAACCGTGATTTGGGATGAATTTAGAAAGTGGAGGCCATTGTTAGGGTTGAAGAGAGGTAAATGGCGGCTGGAAATGACAAAGAAAAGGTTTCTCTAACCCTAATCAGCCCTCATATAGCTCTAATCCCGAAATGGGTTATGGGCCTAGCTATTAATCACTCTAATTAGGCCCGATTAAGCTGTTTTTAACCTTCCAAACCTTATTTCAGCCATATCTCCCAAACGGTTAGTCCGTTTGGCTAATGTGACCACTCTACGGAAAGCTAAACCATCATCTGAATCCAATGGAAGTGGTTTCAGATCAAAACTCCTTAGCAATCAAAAGTTATAGGCAAAACAAAATTCGTCAGGGAAATGACCCCAAAAGCCATTCCCCAAAGTTACACGACCATACGACCTCATATGAAAAAGAAATAAATATTCTAAGATCCTTCGATATGTAGAATGCGGGTCGTTAGACTCTCCCCCCTTAAGAAATTTCTCCCCCGAAATTCCTTAACCAAAAACATACAAAGGTGTTCCGCATGCCTATCAGTCATTCACAAACAATCAAAAATACATAACAAGCACAACAAGCCTACCCTAGCATGCGGTTTACTAACAAGGGAAGAAACTATCATTATTAAAATCTTACCAGGCAAAGAGTTCTGGATGCGATTCCCTTATGCTCTCCTTTGTTTCCCAAGTACAGTCACTCTCATTCTCGCCCCACTGAACCTTGACCAGTTTCACAACCTTCCTTCGAAGTTGCTTCGTATCGCTCTCGACAATACGGATCGGCTCGCGGTTCCCAACCGCATCGGGTTCTACTTCGATGTCATCCAATTGATCCGGTGAAATAGTCATATCGGGGTTGTGCACGAAGTTCCTTAACTGGGAAACATGAAATACGTTGTGAAATCCCGCCATCTTGTCTGGCAACTCAACTTTATATGCTAAATTCCCAACTTGTTCGATTGGTGTTAACTTGCCTCTCCTACCAAATCGAATCACGCTCTTTAACGGAGAAATCTTGACAAACCCCAAGTCACCAATAGAGAATTTTAATTCTCTTTGTCTCTTATTAGCATAACTCTTCTGCCTATCTTGGGCAGCCTTCATTTGTTGTTGGATAACCTTGATCTTATCTGAGGTTTCTATTATCACATCTGGCCCAAGCACAAACTTCTCACCGGTTTCCAGCCAACATGATGGTGAGTTGCACGGTCTTCCATATAAAGCTTCATATGGAGCCATACCAATACTGGACTGATAACTATTATTATATGCGAACTCCACTAGACGCAAATGGTCATCCCATGATCCACCAAAATCCAATATCCAAGCTCTCAAGAGATCCCCCAATATACGATTCACCCTATATGTCTGACCGTCGGTTTGAGGATGGTACACGGTACTGAGATGTAATTCTGATCCTAAAGCCTCTTGTAAGCTCTTCCAAAATCCACTTGTGAACAACGGATCTCGATCACTCACAATGCCTTTGGGTACTCCATGAAATCTCATTACCCACTTCATATATAGTTCTGCTAACTTCGTTGTTGTTCTATTCGACTTGATGGGTATAAGCCTTGCACTCTTGGTCAATCGGTCCATAATCACCCAAATGTTATCATGGCCCGATCTAGTCCTTGGTAACCCATCAATGAAATCCATTGAGACTTATTCCCATTTCCATTCTGGAATTTCTAATGGTTGCAACAAGCCACTAGGTTTCTTTTGCTTAGCTTTAACTAGATGGCATTGATATAAACTTCCCAATGTCTCTTTTCATCCCTTCGCAGTAGTAGGTCTGCTTCATGTCTCGATACATTTTGTTACCACCAGGATGTATAGTCAGTTTTGAGTGATGACATTCTCTAAGCACTTCATCTCTCAATCCATTGACATTGGGTATAACTAGTCTATCATTCTTTCGAAGCCATCCTTCTCGATCAAGCCTATACTTGTTCATCTCCTCGCCGTTGATACCCATTTCTAACTTGGAGATGATTTCTGGTAGGTTAGGATTGTCCCTCTGACTGGAACCAATCCGCTCAATCAAAGTGGGTCTGACAGCTAAACTTGCGAACATCTCTGGATCCAATTCGCACTTTGGTCTGAAATTGTACCCTGCGATATACTCCAGTTGCTTCGACTCAAGAAACATAGCCCCTAAACTAGCATGTCTTTTACTTAATGCATCAGCTACCGCATTGCCCTTTCCTGGTGTATATGAAATATCGAAATCATAGGAAGCTAAGAATTCTAACCATCTTTGCTGTCGGAGATTTAGATCCTTCTGAGAGAAGAGATACTTTAACGATTTATGATCAGTAAACAACTCAAATCTTTCTCCTAAGAGATAATGTCACCACATCTTTAACGCGAACACGATCGCTGCCAATTCCAAATCGTAGGTAGGGTATCTTTTCTCATGCGGTTTCAGTTGCCAACTTGCATAAGCTACAACCCTGCCTCCTTGCATTAATACATCGCCTAGTCCGGTACCACATGCATCCGTGTATACTGTCATCTCTTCATTCCCTTTAGGAATGACTAACACTGGTGCACACGTCAACTTTTCCTTTAGGCTCTTGAATGCATTTTCACACTTTTGTCCCAAATGAAAGCTTGATTCTTCTTGGTTAACTGAGTTAACGGTGCCGCTATCTTGGAGAAGTCTTGGATAAACTTACGATAATATCCAGCTAATCCCAAGAAACTTCTTACGTCTGTCACATTCTTGGGCGTAGACCAATCCTGTACCGTAGCCACCTTCGCAGGATCCACGACAATACCATTCTCTGAAATAACATGGCCCAAGAATCTCACTTCCCTCCTCCAGAAGTGACACTTAGAAAACTTTGCTTTTAATTGTTGTTTTCTAAACACCTCCATCACTATCCTCAAATGTTCCTTGTGTTCTTCCTCTATTCTCGAGTAACCAAGATATCGTCTACGAACACAAGAACAAACTTATCCAACCGACCCCTGAATACCCTATTCATAAGATCCACAAAATATGTTGGGGCATTGGTCAACCTGAATGACATAACCAACCACTTATAAAATCCAGATGGCATCCGAAATGTTGTTTTTGGAACACTCTCAGCTGCTACTCAGAGCTGATGAAATCCTGTCGCGAGGTCCAATTGGGAGAACACTCTTGCTCCCTCTATTTGATCAAACAAATCATATATCCGCGGAAGAGAATACTTATTCTTCCTAGTCACTTTATTCAACTCGTGATAGTCCACACATAAACGAAGGGAACCATCTGCCTTGGTAGCAAATACAACTGGTGCTCCCACTCGGAGACACTTCTTCTGATAAATCCCTTCTTTAAAAGATCGCTTACTTGCACCCCGAGCTCTCTTTGTTCCCTTGGTTCCATACGACGAAGTGGCATCACTATAGGTCTGGCATCTTTCACTAAATCAATACGGAACTCAATCTCTTGGTGAGGTGGAAGTCCGGTCACTTCCTCGAAGATATCTGAATACTGGCCAACAATGGGAATTTCTGCTAACTCATCCTGCCGGATGTCGGGGGAATTTAGAAAACTAGCCATCACTGCATCACTAGGTAGGCCACCAAACACTACCCTCTGCCCATCATCCGCCCTAATAGTCACCGAGAATCCCTCACAATCTACCACCACCCCGTATCTTTGGAGCTAATCGACTCCCAAAATAATGCCAAACCCAGTAAAGCCCAAATCAAAGCAATCACAAGAAAATATACATCCATGACTCGATAAGTCCACATTACGACAAATCATACTAAGGCTAGTCGAACCACCAATCGGGTTTGTCACCGCTAAAGGTCTATCGACTATCTCGGGTTCCAATCCCAACCGATCTACCAGGTCACTAGATATGAAGGAACGGGAAGCCCCAGTATCAAACAATACCCGAACAGGAACATCATAAACAGAAAGCATACCTTGAATGATGACATTCTTTCCTTTCTCCGCCGCAGTTCGGGTATTCGACGAAGAAGGAACAACATTAATAGAATATGCTTTCATGATCTGCTTCTCTTTCAGAGGTTGTGGACATTTATCCATGTGATGTCCCACTTGGCCGCAGTTGAAGCATTTCCTGTCCGCTGGCTTTGCTCGACATTCTTTAGCATAATGGCCCTTCTTGCCACAGCTAAAGCACTCTACATCTTTCCTGTCTTTCTTTTTCTGACCATCCTTGGTCTGAATCTTCTTCCTTTTATTCTGAGAATTATTCTTGCATCCACTGCTTGCCTGCGGCTTTGGCCCCTCTGCAGATGCAACAATGACTACAGCCTTGGGCTTAGGATAAAAGCTCTCTGATCTGAATGCTATTCCAATAATCGATTCAAAAGTATCAACAATTTGGTTGATAAGCCTTTCCCCCAAGTACTGATCTAAGTCTGTTATGAACTTCTCATTCTTCTTCTCGGGAGTGTCAATAAGGGATAATCCATACTTCAATAAAGTATCGAACTCAGCAATATATTCCGAGACTGCCCTACCATTCTGCTTAAGCTCTAAGAATTTCCTAAACAACTCTGACTTCTGGGCAGCTGGGATAAACTTGTCACTGAAGCGAGCTTTAAATTGATTCCATGTAACTTGATCCTCAGGAGTGGCTGCCTTAATAGCATTCCACCAATTCATCGTCCGTCCTTGCAGCTGACGGGATGTTAGCTTTCTCTTCATCGCATCCTCGATACCCAAATCTTCGAAGATGCGCTCACAACTATCAAGCCAATCCTGAACTTCTGTAGTCGATTCCGTTCTGTGGAACGGCTTCCCACCAAGACTAGTGTCGTCCTTACAAAGCTTGGCAAAATCGACCCTAGGCACCTGCACCCCTACACCATCACCATTTGCAGCATTAGGAGATGCCCTCTGAACATCCCTAAGCATCTCTCTCATGAAGTCAGTGAACATCGTCCTCATATCAGGAGCATTCCTATTATAGGCTTCTGAACTAGTATTCCTCGTGTATCGGCTCATCGTTCAATCTGTAAGGAGAAAACGATTAACCATCTCGTCAGTGGTGCCAGTGCAGTGCAACTCCATCCTTAGATATACTAATAGTATATATATATAACTTTTGAAAACCTAAAATATAACAAATACACACTCTCATATAGCTCTGATACCAAGTGTGACGGTCCACCCCGCACCAGCCGCCATTTCCAATGAAAGTGCGATGTGCCAATGCCCGATTAGCACGGGACGGTCGCCAAAGAAAGGAATTTGAACCAACAAGGAACATGTAGAATGTCTCACAGCACATAGAATAAAATATAATAATAACATAACTTTGACATAAAACAGGCGAGATAGTGCGTAAGCTGAAAACTAAACCATCATAGTAGGAGAAATCCAAATTACAGCTTATCATCCAAACCAACATTGTTACAACTTTGAAATACTATCTCTAAAGCAAAAGAAAGAGGTACACTACTAATGCCCAAAGTAGTAACCAGCAACAACTCACGGAGATTATATATATATCATATGTAGAAGCCTCATGCTCGTCTCTGGTACAACTACTCTTGCATAATCACTGACATGTCTCTAATCTGCCCGTTTAAGAGCACCAGAGTAATAAGAAGAGACATAAAACTCTGGGTCAGACAAAAGTCTGGTATGAGAGATAAGCAGCAAAACAAAACAATAACAGGTATGCATAACAATACCTTAACCTGGACCTACAACCAAAGAGTTAGCACAGCAGGATGTACAATACTTTAAGGTGACACTAACATATGGTGTAAAGATACGGGGGAGGGGTGTGTATGTCATAGTGATATCAAACAATCAAGCATAGCAACCATCCTCACATCTCTCACTCAGTGTGTAAAGTACACGATATCCACTGCTTTGACCACCGAAATCCTTTGCTATGATCACTCTGCCCCATGGAGTCATGATGGCACTATTGCACTGATCCATAGCCACTAATCCCTTGCTATATCCACTCTGCCCCATGAAGTCAAGACCTCCACTGCACTGGCTCATAGCCATGATACGATCACTCTGCCCCATGGAGTAATAACTACCCTCACTACACTGATCCGTAGCTTAACACCCGTCTTGGTGGTGAATCAAAGTTATGGACGTTGATAACCCCTTAGAACACGTCCCGCAGCAAAGCCCAACTCATGAAGTTAACTCGTTGGTTCCTAACTGAGTTCTACTTCCTATTTGGACTACCTTTGCATCTCAGGTTATTGGTCTCCTCCGGATTGGTTCGGTCCTTCTCTTCGTCCTCGATCGGTTCGGTTGTGTACCTTCAAGATTAGCTCGTGGTACGTACTCCGGGTCATGGTCTTTACTTCTAATCAGCTTGTGGTGCTCTGGTGCTCACCCGTTCATGACACCCACCAGTTCGGGTCAGAAATCCAATGATGGCTCATAGCAATCCAGTTCGTGGCTCCTTCCTTCATGGCATCAGGTCGGTTCATATCTCGTAAATCCAAGCATCGGTTCGTGGTGTCTTAGTCACGAGCGGTTCGGGTCGGAGATGGGTTCCTAGATCACAAGTGGTTCAAGGCACTTTGGTTTGGGTACTCTGACGCGAGCGGTTCAGGTCGTGGGATGCTCCACGAGTGGGTCGGTTCGTTCCTTACCGATTCGATCCAGTTCTGCATCATTTCCTGTAACTTTTCCAACTACTGTTTTACGCCATATGACGGCATTTTCGACCATTCTAAGTTTTCTAATCAACCACAAAGCATACCATACAGTCATAGAAACATAGAGAATCAACAATAAACACCAAAACAACAACTTAACATGTCAATATGGATCAAACATACTCAAAAACCTATGTTTTCCCCTTAATCCCCCTTAATCATGTTTTATCATACAATTAGCGAAACTTATCCAAATTAGTCCAAATTTTAATAAGAGCCCTAAAATAATATTTTAGAATTTTACAAAATTTTCTAGATTTTTCTGAGCCATAATTTCGCTAATTATCACTAATCACCCCTAGTTAGCCGTAATTAGTGAAAAACAATGCAATTCACTTACCTTAGCCACAAATTAGTCTTAGATCTGAACTTTACTACTGTTATAGGTCGAATTCCAATGCTTAGCAGCAGCCCCAACTCTGATTTGCCACCAGACTTCCTTGATTTAGTGTAGATTAAGCTAATACGTGATTGAACGGTGATTTGGGATGAATTTAGAAAGTGGAGGCCATTGTTAGGGTTGAAGAGAGGTAAGTGGCGGCTGGAAAATGACAAAGAAAAGGTTTCTCTAACCCTAATCAACCCTCATATAGCTCTAATCCCGAAATGGGTTATGGGCCTAGCTGTTAATCACTCTAATTAGGCTCGGTTAAGCTGTTTTTCACCTTCCAAACCTTATTGTAGCCATATCTCCCAAAACGGTTAGTCCGTTTGGCTAATATGGCCACTCTACGGAAAGCTAAGCCATCATACAAATCCAATGGAAGTTGTTTCAGGTCAAAAATCCTTACCAATCAAAAGTTATAGGCGAAATAAGATTCGCCAGGGGAAAAATGGTCATTTAAAAATCGGCAAAAATCGTGAACATGGGAAATGACTCCAATGGCCGTTCCCCAAAGTTACACGACCGTACGACCTCATATGAAAAAGAAATAAATATTCTATGATCCTTCAATACGTAGAATGCGGGTCCTTACACTTAAAAAAATTGAAAACTATATTATGAACTCAAATAAAATGGACGGGATTGAGGGGGAGTTAGCAGAAAAAGATGATAACCGACCCTAACAAAAAGCCAAGTGCTCATCCTTATGTCTATAAAATGATAAATCAGGTCTATTTCCCTTATTCGTTATAATTAATAAATTTATTAGTTAGTGAATAAATAAATTACATATTAACCTGTTGAATTTAGTGGCAGGAATGGCAGCTTTCCTACTTCTAGTTCCAGCAACAGCTCCAGCCCTAGCTACAAAGGACACAGTAGGCGACACTTTAGGATCGATAATTAGGGTTGATTGTGATAGTTGGGTCTTTGACAAAGCTTTTCATGTTGTCAAAACTCTTTGTAAGTCTTCTATATACTAATGTTACGAAGATCTGCAAATGATTCACTTTCTACAAAATAAAAAAAATAAACATATTAATTTCATATCAATACGGTCGTAGCTTAAAAAATGACGTTGAAGACTTGAAGTGCTCAGATCCTACATCAACGTCGACGGACGATGAATGGAGGCACAACAGAACAATTGACAATTTACAATATTGAAAATAAGAATAAACACCATCAATTTGAGTAGTTATTGAAATATGAAAAATCTGGACGAAAGGCATACCTCTAATTAATCGATCTTCCTGTGCACCTACAAAATACCGGCTCCTGAAACATGAAAAGTTAACAGATTTAAAGAGAGAAGACATGAGTAGTTTATGAGAAAATTAGGAAGATGGGCCCAGGCTTCTTCTTCCTTTTCATCGAGTGTTCTCTTTTGTCGATTCATCCAAACTATTGGTGAGTTCCACTTATGTGTAGAAGAATTACACAATCGAACATAACAAAAGAGGGGAAAATGGAAATATTGAATTTTAGTTTAGAGTTGCATAATTGAGAAATTTTAACAATCAGTAAGAATTACTCCCTCGATTTGGAGCATGGATGAATCGGGACAACAAAGATAATGGAAGTAGGTAAACTAATAATTTGACTGAAGAGAAGAGACAAGGGAAAAGGTCATTCATAGTGGAAGTAAATTAAAATAGATCGTGGCCTGAGTAGTTAGGACCGTTGGTTAAATCACTCTGTATAGTACATCTTGGTAATCACCGATGATGTGTTACAATTATAGCCAATTGATACATACTGCAAGGTAAATCTCAGCCACTCTTTGTCTCTTGGTTTGTCTACCAAGGGATTTTATTATATAGATTATCCTATCACTATAAAACACTAGATTTTAAACAATGGCTATAGTATAACTGGATAATTATTTATATATGTCAAGTAAAATATTATTATCGTTATCAACTCTAACACTACTTTCTTTAACTATTCCTTTGTTGACTTTGTAATCCTCCTCTGCATTCTCTGTATCCTGCAGTAGAGAGAAGTAGCACACTAACATGTTGTTTACAATCATAAACCATATCCCACTAAGGAAATATTTCAAGCTTGTTAGTAGAGAATCCTAGTCCACTTCCAACAAAAACAATACTTACGCTAATGCTAACCGAGTTATCAACTAAATTTCAAACTATGTTAAAATTATGAACCTGAGCGACAAACTAATATCCTATGTAAACTTTTGACAAGATAGTCTACCTGATCAAAGTTTACACAACAAATACCTAAATTTCCTACTCCTTCCCAAAAAAGGACAAACATATACAGGCAAAGACCTAAAGGCCATTGGTACTAATCATAAAACTAAAAAAAGATGCTTGTTTCAAGAAAGGGCAGTTATATCAAGTTCCTTTCAAGGACTCCGTGACTGTGCAGTTAAAGCGCCCAGTGGATACATTGCGGCGGAGGTGCAAAAAGTTGTGGCGGGGATAAAGCAATGAAATAGCAGGATATAGCGGATAATCCAAGATAGCGTATAAGACTCATATTTAATGCTTTTAAAAATATAAAAATGATAAACAAATAGAAAACTAACATTTAGTTTAATTATAATTAGTAAATTCTTAATTTTATATAAGAGCATGTGCAATATATGTAAATAAATGTAAGCTTTTATTTTGTTTGATTAAATTTAAAACGGAAAGGCTATTTTAGAGGCTATCTAGAAATAGCGTAGTGGTAAAAATCTATTGCATGATATAACTGGGATATGGTGGGGTAATAGCAGGGCATAAACTGCACAGCTCGGCGATTACGAGGTCGTTGGCGAAAGAAATACTGTAGACATAACGTCAAAAAATTATTATCGGGGTGATAAAGATTGTGATAGATTCAAGGATAACTATTTTGATGGGAAAGAAATTGCGATACTTTTTGGTTTAATAGGATTTGATAAGAGTGGAGAAGGGTCATATTTTTTACTTTCAACATTTTGATAAAATCAGAAGGAGTGAATAAATAGTTTTTTGTGAAGTGTTTGACAAATATAGCAGAAGGAAATGGATTTTCTCCTAATTCTTGCTAATGTTAGTGGGAGCGTGTAAATTTTTACTTCCATATTTTTAAATAGCATTTTTGCCTTTTACCCCCTTAATAGAGTAATAATTGATGACACTTTTATTAGAAACGATGTTCCATTGTGCCATTAATACTTACTTTTCTTGCAGTGGTGTCTAAAGGCGGCGTAGGATGCTCTAGCTTTGGCTTGGAAGGGGGCGTTCTATAATGAAGCAAAAGGAAATCACCTTTGACTATGATTTTTTGCAGATTACTGAATGACATTATAGCGGTTGGAGAACTTAGAGTCATGTAATTAAGTTTTTATTAAACAAGGAAATTATGCTAATGACAATGGTTAGTTAAATATTATTTTAATCAATTCACATATAAAATTGTAAATGCTATATCTATTTCATACGAGGTCGAATTAGGATGCAGTCAGTCACATTGCACATCGACGATATCTACACGATAGAATTGGATTCATTAAGGTTGGACCTTATTGTAATTTTAGTTAAAATCGATTACACTTATTTATTAATTTTTTGGAAATGTGAAAACGTTAGATGTGAAATAATGGTGAGTTAAAACTCATACCTTTTATATTTTATAATTATCGTCATATAACAATATAAATTGTTAATTGCTTATTGGATGATTTAATGTTTTATCAATAAATTAGGATTTATTTCCGCCCTTGATGTGGATGACATTTTTTATGTACCTTCTTATTAGCAGATAACTCATGTTATATGATTACACAATATATGTGACGTAAGGGGACATGTAGAAGGGATTCGGTATGATTCCTCACTACTGTTGATTATGTTTGTGTGTGTGTGTGTATGTGTGTGTGTGCGTGTGTTTATGTGCGTGCACGCACTGATACACTCACATATATATCAGTGTGTGCACGCACATAAATACAAACACACACACACACACACACACACTCATATATATATATATATATACAAATGTAATCAACAATGGTGAGAAATCATACTGGATCCCTTTTACATGTACCCTAGCATTATATTGTGTAATCATATAACATGAGTTATCCGCTAATGAGAAGGTACATAAAAAAGGTCATCTGCATCAAGGGTGGAAATAAATCTCAACTTATTGATAAAACATTAAAGCATCCACTAAGCAATTAACAATTTATACTGTTATATAACAATAATTATAAAATATAAAAGGTATGAGTTTTAACTCTCATAATTTCACTTTTAACGTTTTCACATTTCCAAACAGTTAAAAAATAAGTCCAATCAATTTTAACTAAAATTACAATAAGGTCCAACCTTAATGAATCCAATTCTATCATCTAGATATCATCGATGTGCAGTGTGACTGACCGCATCCTATTTCGACCACATATGAAATAGATATAGTATTTACAATTTTATATGTGAATTGATTATATACATATATATAAGCTAACATGATTCCTCGCCACTGTTGATTATATATATGAGCTACGATTTAGGGGGTAGGTTAGAAAGATCCATCATGATATCTTATCTCTATTGTTATTCTATGTCCACTCATTTTAGTGATATATGAGTCATTGGACATTAAGCCAAATTATGAACGACATTCTTTATATGACACTAATATATGTTGAACTTGATCCATGTTGTGATAAAAGTCAATAAACATTACTGGTTAATTGCTCGGTGGCTATAAGCCTCAGTCTGGTATTTTAAAATACTAAGAATTACCGTTTAGCAAAAGAATCAAGTTTTATCAAAGGTTTTTTTTAAAAGATGTAAAAATAGTTTTATAAGAGGATTTTATATAAGTTATAAAAGGCAATTTTTTAAAGCAAGTTTTATAAATGATTTCACAACACAATAAAATATGTTACTAGATAACATTACAAATTTATAAACAAACTTATAAAAGATATTGGAAACTTGTAATAGAATTTTATACATAAAAGTTAATACGTCTACAGGAGAAGTTGTAAACAATTAGGTTTATATAAAAAGGAAATCCATAAGATAAGAGGTTTTAAAGTTTTCCTATGGCTAAACAAGATTCGAAATAGAATATAGAAACTTCTAGTTAAAGTCTGTATTGAATTCTGAGGATGGAACTTGCTATCCGTGTGAATTTAAAAGGTGCTTTCACTGTTATTCGGCAAATAGTACAAGTGAAGCATGGAAAGTAAGTCTTTGATATAATCAGTCAAATCACTACAAATCCTTTTTCCTCAGTACTAGTTTTTTGAGTTTACAGTAAACAATGTTTTATATAACATTGTTTAGACACATCAAAGTAGGGCTACTATCTGATGCTTTCGAATTCAGATAATGCCATATCCGTATTCGCATCGGATATCAGATATCTTCATCCGTGAATACCAACGAATACCGAATAATTATTTTATCTGCTATTAATTGATAAATTAACAAATGTAAATGGAAAATTTTAAATTAACATAAATAATTTTCAATTCCATTGATTATTAAAATGTTACGGACAAGCAAATAATAAATTGTTTTGAGCAGCTATATACATATGAGCTTAAAACTTAACAAAATAATTTAAAAAATAACTTTTAATGTATAAAGTTATGCATAATTTAAACTAAAATTTTCACAAAAACCGAATGAATAATTTTTGAATGCAAATGTCATGGTATCTGCATCAACATCCATTTTTTGAATATAAGATATTTGTCCTCTTTTCGGATATGGATGCGAACGGATTTCGGATTTTTCGGGTATCCATTGTGACAGCCCTACATTAAGGAAATGGTTGTAAACATATTTGTACCATTGGTACAAGTATATAGTGATATTTTCTAGGTATTAAAGATATAAGAATTGTGAACATACTTATATCATTGATATTTCGTTATAAGATTATGAACATACTTACACCAATAATGTAAGTATATGACGACATTTTCTTGGTATTAAAAATCTAATATTTTTGAACATACTTATACCAATGGTAAAAGTATACTGCGATATTTTCTAAGTAATGAGAATATAAGATTGTGAATTTATTTAAACCACTAATATATGTACATAGCATTATTTTATAAGCTTGAAAATATAAGATTTGTAAATATAATTATACCACTAAAATAACTATATAGCTATATTTTCTAGGACAAATTGACACCATTAATCCGAAGTTACACGTGTCTTCCCATATTAATCCAGTGTTTAGGTTATTTTTAGTTAATCCCAAGCATTAGGGGTCCCTTCCCATATTTATCTCATTTACCTATTAAAATATTTAGTTAATCCCAAGTATTGGGGGTCCCTTCCAATATTTATCCCATTTACCTATTAACTGGGATCAATATGGGAAGGACCCCAATACTTGGGGTTAACTAAAAATAACCTAAACTCTAGATTAATATGGGAAGACACGTGAAACTTTAGATTAATGGTATTAGTTTATCTTATTTTCTAAATATTGAAAATATAAGGTTTTGTAAATAAACATGTGTCGTTAAGATAACTGCGTGGATATGTTTCCCAAGTATTGAAAACAGGAGTTTTATGAATATTCGTATATTGCCAATATAATTATACGGAATCAATTTTTAAGAATAAATCAAGAGATTTTAGTTAACAATCATTATTTAAAAAAGGTTTATGGGCTACTTATGTGTTTAACTAAGTTAATGCCCCCAAAGAATTAAAATCTTGATTCAATGATTTCTACATTTGACAATTAAATAACCGACTATCGAAGGTTGGAAGTTTTTCAATATCACTATTGGTTCGAAGAAACTAGGATCAAATTGGATTTGAGAACCACTTTGAGTCACCTTATGTGTTTAGAAGTAAAAAAACATCTTGATGATTACGGTTTGGAGGTGGAGATCTTCGAAATGGAAAGATTTCTTCTTGATGGTCTATATTTTGCCCTTGGAAAACATTTATATAATAAAAGGGTCTCGTTGTTTTGGGATCTTTTGCAAGAGACACTTATTACTGATACTAGGGACGATCTCTCGATAGAGTACAACAGTAGAAGTGCCTTTGGTTCGTTATGTTCCTTTACAACTTGTATAAACGAGCCGACACTGCATTTCTTTGACCACATACGTCGATTTGTACAAATGTACATCTATTTGTGGTGCAAAAACCACGTAACGACCCGTATTGTATGTTTTAGTGGATCATAGTATATTTATATTGTTTGTATATGAGGTCGTATGGTTTTATAACTTAGGAAATGCCTACAGAGTCATTTTTTACCTTCACTATTTTTATTGGATTTTTCTATGACCATTTTACCCTTAACAAATTTTTTTTTGCCTGTAACTTTTGATTGGGAAGGAACCTGTACAAAAACCAACATCCACTGGATTCGGGTGATGGTTTCCTATTCCGAGAGAGGCATAATAAGAAAAAGGACTTACATTTGAAAGGAATGGCTGAAATAAGGTTTGAAGGGGTTTGGTGTAACAACCCGGAATTTTTGGGGCCAATTTAAAATTTTTATTTTGGGAATTTAAAAGAAAATTGGATATTTAAAACTATTTATTTTAAATAATAATGGCTAAAAATTTAATTTTTAATCAAAAATAAAACAAATAAATTTATTTAATTATATAGGGAGTTTAAAATAGCACTACAGTTTGAAATTTTAAAGGTGTGGAATGATGAATGTTATATTTAATGATGATTGTTTTATTGAAAGCCAATATCTCATGTTAATTTAAATTTGATAAATCGTCATGTTAGTATACATTATACGTTAGAAATCAATTTTGTCCTATATGTTAAGAAATCAATTCTGGTCATTACTATTAGCAATCAATTCTGGTCATTACTATTAGCAATCAAATTTGTCATCTATGATAAATAAATATGTCATTGATTAGTATAAATGTTGTAATAAATGAATATGTCATTGATTAGCATAACAAAAATTAACATTTTGTTAAGAGAATTTGTGTAATAACAAAAGTCACATTTTTGTTAAGAGAATTTGTGTTAAAACAAAATGACGTTTTTGATTGGAAATTTAGAAAGAATAATCAACTATAAATATACATGAGAATAAAAGATGAATGGAAACGTTAGGTAAATTAAATAGATTGTTATAAATGGATACAAGGCAAAATAAATAAAGAGTATTCTATGGAAAGCACTAATGGCTTAAAAGAATAAAAATCATGTATACTTATAACCATTCTCTCTCCTTTTCATTGTTATATACTTTTGAAATTCAAATAATAAAAAAAAAGTGTAATTGTAGCATGTAGTAAAAGAGAATGTAAGGAAATAAATGTGTCATAATAGTTGAAGTAAAAATAAACATTTTTGATAAGAAATGTTTACATATAAAATGTTATTTTATATTTTATAGGATATTTGAATTCACAGAAAATGTTTTACCTATAAAACATTATTTTATATGATATTTGAATTCACAAGAATGTTTACATATAAAATGTTATTTTATATGATATTAGAATTCACACAAATCGGCTAAGACAAAAATAAGCAATTTATATAAGAATGAAGTTATTAATATGAATCATAATGGGCAGGTTATAAATATAAATTGTAATGGACCCACGTGTATATTTTTATTCTTTTTATTCCTGTCTATCCAATTGAATACCTTCTTTTTTTTCCCTTTTCTTATTCTACGAGACGTATAGGCACGCGCTTCGCGCGTGGTGATGGCACGCGCTCCGCGCGTGGTGATGGCACGCACGGAGCCATTCAACAAAATAAAAATATGTCGTTAGTACATGGTCTGGTATATTTCATGTCCATTTTATTTTTCTGTATATTTATTTGCTCAATAGTTTCTTTTAATTTTCCTATTTTCATTACTGTGCATTAATTTTCTTCTGTTTCTAATTCATGCATGTTAATTCGTGTGACCGTTATTCAAAACATTTATTTTTATTTCTAATTTTAAAAGTTCCATTCTTAATACGCGTGCACATACTCTTGAAATAAATATTTCCACACATACGCGTGATTTAATTCCATTTACGATGCGCATTTATTTTCGAATTCAAACATACGCTTGATTTAATTCCATTTACGTTACCTTTCTAGATTTAATTTTCTGCTTTCAAATTTTAACATTATTCCCATTTACGTCTCCATTAATGTCATTAATGACGCGCATGGCTAATTAAAGGAACATTGCTATTTAACTTTAACTACTTTCCATTTTTTTTCTTGATTTAATTCCTTTTATCATATGTGTTTGTTTTTAGTAAAGGGCATTTTCGGTAGTTTGCGTGTACACCAAAAAAGTGTGACACCAAACCTATTCCGATTATTAGTAAAGATTTTGAAATTTGAATAGGAGAAGCGGGACCTAAAGGCTCAATTAATAATATAAGATTATTATAAATATTAGAATAACAAAACCTAATCCCCTAAAAAAGTATACAGCAGCCACTTTCTATTTCAATGGCCGCCGATGCTCAAACCTTCTTCCTCCTTGTTCTTCTAATTTATTCAATAAATTCCAACACCTCAAAAGGGAAATTTAAAGAGAGGATCGAGCTCGATCAATTGAACGGTGGTGATCAACTTTCGAGAAGGTGGTGATCGATCATTGGTCGTCGGCCTGTATGGATGGGTGACAGCGAGGTTTCAAGTGGAGGAGTGGGTTCACGAGATACAGAAAATTGCGATGGAAGAAGAAGCAGAACCATGACCCTTGTTTGATTAGCCAATAATTCAGTGAAACGAGTTGCGTTGTACTCATATCGTCAAACACTTCGCAATGGAACAGACAAGGACAAAAACGGAGACTGTTGGAAATTCAGATAAATACCACTGTGAGAATTCTCTTTATTTATTTAAATTAAAAATAATCAATTGTGATTGTGATTGTAAATTTAATATATGCGTCGTATGAAATTTGGACTGTATGATTTGATAGTTTGATGTTGTTTGTTGTTGAGATTGATTTGTGATGATCATATTAGTGACACGAAAATATGTGTTGTGGTAATTTGAGATTATATTATTGATCCTATTAATGACACGAAAATATGTGTTGTGGTAATTTGAGACTATATTATTGATCCTATTAGTGACACGAAAATATGCGTTGTGGTAATTAGAGATTATATTATTGAACATATTAGTGACACCAAAATTATACGCGTGGTAAATAAAAAAAAAGGGTTAAACAAAAAAACCATTATTGTATATGACATTAGAATTCATAGAACTTGTTAACATATAAAAATCATCTTATTATATGATATCAAAATTTACTTTTTGTTAATTAAAGTATAAAGACAAAATTAACGTTTTTGTTAATTAAACTATATTGGACGAAATTAACACTTTTTGTTAATTTGATTAGACCAAAATAAACATTTTGTTAGAAAATATTACATTAGAATAAAAAGATCATTTAAGATAGAAATGTTTATTTAAATTAAAAATAACATTTTAGTTAAAATGTTTATTTAAATTAAGCATGGCATATTAGAATTTATGTAGAACAATGCCACGTTAGAATAAATGTCATTTATGTAGAATGATGTCATATTAGAATGAATGTCATTTATGTAGAATAATGTCATATGTTTAGAAAAATGTCATTATATCGAAAAATGTCAATGTATTGAAAAATGTCATCATATTGGAGTTGTCATTATTTAGAAATGTCATAAAATTGTCATTATTCGAAATGTCATTAAATTGTCATTCTATGGAAATTGATATTTTGTTGAATTGGAATGGACATTATAAAAATGTCATTTATGAGTAATTATTTTATGTTAATTATTAAAATGTGATTTAGGTTAATTATTAAAATGTTATTTATGTTCATAATATAACTATCATTTATGTTCATTTGAAAATATCAAAAATAAAGGTCATCATATAAACGTCATTATATTAGGAAGGTCAATAGTATTAAAAATACCATTTTTGTCATAAAATGTCATATTAATAGAAAATGTCCTTTTGTTATGAAGTGTATATTGGCATAAATTGTCATTGTAGTTATGAATATCATTTGTTATAAAATGCCATTTTTGTCAAAAATGTCACCTTAGAATAAGAATACCATTTTGTAGAAATGTCATCTTAAAAATAAGAAATGTCCCTTTTTATTAGAATTGGCAAAAGAAAAGAAAAGATGGCATATTTCAATTTATTAAAATTATGAAGAATATTTATATCATTTATGTTCATATAAAATTGCCAAAAATGAAATATCATTTAGATTAGAACATATTTGGCAAATAAAATTGTCATTTAGATTGAATCATATTTTATAAATAAAATATGTCTTTTATATAAAATATGTCATTTATATAGAATATGCCATGTTAAGATTAAAACACCATTTTTGGGTTAAAAATGTACATTGGAATAGAAACATCACTTTTGATTAGGAATGTACATTAGAATATCATTTTTGTTAGAAATGTCCCATTAGATTAAAAGTGTCATTTTATGTTAGTATTTAAAATGTGAATCATGTTATGCTACATTGAAGATACCACCTATTTAGATTATGTCTTGTTACATTAAAAATGTCTTATATTTAGACTATGACATGGTCTATTAAATTATATGTTTAGTGAAATCATTTATTTACATTAGGTAAATAAATAAGAAAAAGATAAAAAAAAAAATTATTCCATTTCCAGTATGAATTAGTATGCTTAACCCGAGGTTGGATTGAGTTGTGATGTAAACCTGCCCGGACCCGCCCGGCTGTCCAGTAATCACAACAATACCTATCCAATGTGGGAGGTTAAAGCATATTCTAGTTGTCTAAATTTATATTTAATATTACTTCAAAATATTTAGTATAAATAAAATAAAACATAGAGCAAGAAAAACATATATTTACATAAGATAAATGAGAGATTAAATAAAATTACATTTTTATTAAGTAATTAAAGTATACGTTTTACATTGTAAATATAAATTACTTTTTTTTGTAATTAGGATTATAAACAATAAAATTGCATTTTTATGTAATTAAGGTTATAAAGAAAAAACTACATTTTTTTTGTAAATAGGATTTATTTACATTTTCTTATGTAAATAAAATAATAACAGAAAATGTTAGAAAAGAATTAACATAAGATATTCTTTTTTTTATGTTAAAAAGAAATATTAGAGAAAGGATTAAAGAACTACATTTTTCAATGTAATTAGAAAAGAATTTAAGAATTACACTTTTCAATGTAAAGAAAAGAAATAAAGACATTTACATTTGTTCAATGTAAATAAAGGATTTAATAAAAGTACATTTTCAATGTAAGTAAATATATATATATATATATATATATGTTTTACATTGTAAATAAAATCACATTTCTATGTGATTAAGATTATAAGAACAAATATGTGAATAAGGATTATTTACATTTTCTTATGTAAATAAAAGGGATTAAAAGAATAATTATGTGAATAATATTTATTTACATTTTCTTATGTAAATAAATAAGATAAAAGGAAAAGGTACATTTATTTATAATTAGTGTAAATAAATATAGTAAAAGTAAAGGTAAACATTTATTTACAAATAGTATAAATAACTAAGAATAAGAAATTAAAAACATTTATTTACAAATAGTGTAAATAAATAAGAAAAAGAAATTAAGTACATTTATTTACAAATAGTGTAAATAAATAAAAAAAGGAATTAGAAACATTTATTTATAAATAATGTAAATAAATAAGATAAAAGAATAGAGAAATATAAATTTACATTTAGGTTAATAAATAAGGAAAAGAAAAACATTTATTTACATTTAGGTAAATAAATAGAAAATAAATTAAAAGGATATATAAAGCATAATTTATTTACAATTAGAGTAAATAAAATAAGAAAGGTAGTAAAATAAAACAAGAAATATTTTATCGTCATTTTAGATGCGATAAAAAGAATAGACTTTTATAATTGAAATAGTAAAACGATTTATATATATATATATATATATTAATTAAATTTAAACGAAACACGCACGGTAGTTCGCGTATCGACAATCGTAACTTTAAACGGTTATACCGAAAGATCCGACCGTCGGATTTTCCCAAAACAGGAACCGTTAGGACCGCTTCGGGAAAATCTTTCCAATGATATAAATTTCATCAAAATCCAATGGTTAGATATGCGTAAGTCAAATTTGGTTGAAAACAGCGCCAGGGTCGCCCATTGACCCGAAGCGTCGTTAAATTTATTCGAGCTATTTTTATATAAATAAAAGTAGCGATAGGTCGTTATTAAATATTAATAACGATATGAAGTGATTTTAAATTATATATATATACGCGAGAATCATTTGAAAAGTCCGAGTTCAATCTCATTTCAAATGATTTATACGACTTTCTAAGTCGAAGATTTGAAGACGGTGATTGAAGACCGACGATCTTCACATCGAATGGATGCGTTGCTACTGAGACCCATGAGAGGAGTAGCTACCTTGAAAGGGCCTCAGTGGTGGCCGTTCAGACGTAGTGTTGATTTGTACGGATTTGACTTTCGCTCAGACCCAGAGCATAAGTTTATAAATGGAATGTATGTCTGACGTTGTAGTCCTTTATACTACATTCGTTGATCTCTCTTAATATATATCTTTTTGGTGGTTAACACCCTTCTCTGAGACGTACGAGCTTAGAGGTTATATATTGGTAGAAATTAATGGTATAGTATGGACTGACAATGTGGCATACTAAGATGCATTGATCAAGGCTTTTGTTGAAAAGCAGGCCTTGTGGTTGATGATCAAAGCATAGCCTATTACGGCATAGCTTTGTGTATAACGTGACTTCGCGAGCCTCACACCCGGTATGAGTCAAAAACGGGATACGGACCGTAGGGAGTGCACACGTTTCTTTCTAGCTAGAGTGTTGTCAGGGACCTACCAGCGCTGACATTTTACTCATTGTGGATGATGGATTTTGAGGTACCTCGTGTTTTATAGGCCGTTGGTGGTCATACTATAGGTCCAAAGGGACCGGGAAACGTGTGTTCAGGCATAACCAATCCACTGCCCATAGGCGGGGACCGACCCTACCGCTTCCAAGGGTTCACTGGGGGGAATCCTGAGGCATTTGCTAGAGTGTCTCGAATCGGAGAGGATCTTGCCCCTAGCCTCGACTCATGATGGAATCCAAATTTCCAATACGCCCTTGCGGTTTTGATTGTAGAACTAGTATTGGCGACATGCTATATGGTAACCATGCCGTCTAAGATTGATACTTATGATTCAAATCTTTTTATTAAAACATATATACACTAATAATAATATCAAATCCGTTTTATACGTATCAAGCATCTTTTGACCATTATAAGGTAAAACCCTATCCTCTGGTGTGCGTTGCATTGTGTGATGGGACCTGGGTCTTATAATGGTTTCATTTTTCCAAAAAGACATTGCGTTATTTCTCGATTTACTTTGGTTTATGTACTGGCAATCCATAGGAGTAAACCTGTTCCGCGAAAGTGGCGTGGTCCTTGGATTTGTCTTATTAGTTATATTAGTTTAGAATTCTCACACCAGTCCCATGACTGACTCGTAGTTTGTTTCACTTTGCAAACTCGGGTGCCCTCTTTTCTACACGGGCAGTCGAGTAGCTTTTTGCAGATATGTATCTCTTTAGCAGGATCCTGGATCGAAGCCTAAAGCTGTGTCCAGAGCTTGGTAGTCTTCCGCTGTTTGTTTGTATTATCTTTTATGTATCTTCCGCTGTAATTTAATTTCTTTGTACTCTGATATATTCTGTACTCTGATGTAACATTATTGTAATGTAATAAAAGTCTGCTGTTATTGTTCTGATGTATTGTATTCCCAAAGTTAAAGTATTCGAAGATTTCCATCCTTTGGGTCAGACCTGTGTGGTTTATGGTCGATTCAAGAGCGGGAATTTCCGGGTCTTTACATTTGGATAGCTTAGTTGGGCTGAAGGGGTCATTAGTTAGTGGGTCCAGGACCCATTTCAGGATTTACACTTGTGGGGGATGAAAGGGTAGGAGAACCTTCTCATATTCACTTATATAACTCCAAAAACATCTCATGCCCTATAAGTGGCTCCCAACTCTCATATCTTCAATTAAACCATACTTTAATTAGCCAAAACTCATGACTAGTGAAGATAAGTTATGTCAATATAAAATCAAAGAAAAGTTGTTGCAAACATCTAAAGATTTGTCCAAACCACTATTCATTTGGGTCTAGCAAAACTTGGGTAATTAAGTTGAGTGACTAGATCTTGCTTAGTAACTACAGTGTATTAGACTCTAATCACTTCCAGAAAATATGGAAAAACAATCATAAAATTAGTTATGTATTCACACATATATGAATTTGGGGTGATTTTGATCATGTTTATGAAACCCGAAATTTAAGGAGGGTGTTAAGTATTACCTTATAGACATATGCCATTTTTGTATTTTTATACTTTAATTTGCCTTGACTGAACGAAGTGTTATTTGGGTATGTAGTTTATGCTAGATGCTTTTATAGCAATACATGAATGGATGCAAATGCGGAATAAATAGCGAGTTAGGATAGGAAGTCACGTGGTGGTTATTAGGGTAAGGATCGGCATGCCTGACCCGAATCATCATGAGATTCCTATGGGACAATAAATAAGTTATCATGAGGTCACAAAACAAGTTTCGAGTCGTTTGGGGTTTGTATGGTCAAGTAATCACATAAACAAATCTAGATTGATATGCTACACTTCCCCGATCAGTGGTATCTCAATTCAGTAGGAAGTAGGAGGGCTCAACATCGGGACGCTAAGCCTCAGTTCGGCATGTAATTGGATTTGGCAAGACATCAGATTGGAGTAGTGGTTCGGCTCGGATAGTTGGAAAGGATGAGAGGGGAGGACCGAACTCAGATCGATACACCAATCCCATTTTGGATCGGGTATGCTGATCTACGCAGGATCGGCTATACCAATCTAAACCCAAAGGGGTATAGGTCAGACGAATTCTAGGGGAAAGGGATTCTTTTAGTTGAAATTTCTTGTAGCTTGGTGATAAAGTACAATTCATGACCCATGATGTGGCAGCTCGTGCAACGAATATCTACAACGACGATTCTACTTACTGAAGAGAAACTCTGGTACGACTAGATAGAACAAAGATACTAGATAAACGATAAGAGTTCGTGCGCATGTAGTTGTCTAGAGGGATGGGAGGACATGATTGTCCTTAGAAAGTAGTGACTTTAAAGGAAAGTTATATAGGCAACCCAAGGACAAATAATGTAGTGGGAAACATGTGCAAAGGGATAGTCGATGCTTAGGACTTAGGTACACCTTCTATGGAAAGGCACATAAATAAATTAGAGCTCCTTGATGTGGAATCTGATCTTCTCAGAACCTAATGCTTGCTGATGTTTGGACAGGGTAGGATTGTGCATTACATCTATCGATGTAAGACATTGTGGTAGTCTACTAGAGTTTTTCGATGTAGAACATACAGGTGCCTCGACATGGTTGGTGATCTAAGTACTGATCATTTCCTATTAAACGTATTGAGTGAGTAAATGTAAGGATGGGTGTTATGCTTGATTATTTGCTATCTCATATTCGCATACATTTCTACTTACACTCAGTGGCATATTGACTTTAGAGTATAGTACATTATTATATATGCTAATTCTTTGGGTGCACGGATAAGTCAAGCATGATCGTTCATACCTATTGTGTAAGTTATTAGTATTTGAGATGCTATCACTCACACCCGACTTTGTCTGACCATGAGTTGTATGCATTTCCTTTTATTATTTCGGGTTCTCATAAATAAGCAGACTAGATTCAGGTTAGATGTGCATGGGTAACGGACCGAAGGACAAGAAAAAGACTATTCTACGTACTGTTTATATAGTTATACCAGTTAACTTCCATTGTTTACTATTTTGGGGCATAATTGTGCTTATGTGGAGAGATTTTATTTTGAGTTATCTTCATGTATGACTCTACTATTATTATGTTGTATTTTGGATATGCTACCCTAATGTTATTGGTTCACTATCATCTTTCTACTATCTCGACCGCTTTATGTCTATTATATTACTATTATATTTTATTTCATGCGCTGTGATATATTCGATGAGTTTTGGGATTATTTCTCTTACTTCAACCGTGATCATCGCTTTACATTGGCAGAGTACCGCTATAGGGTACTTTTTAGGTGTCGGAGATATAGGGTGATCATCACATTTGACATCAAAGCTTAGATTGTGTAGTTTAACCTATGTAGGAACGCCTTAAGGTAATACTTATACGAGAGCAGGTACTCATAATATATTTTGGCTTCCAGAACTATATATATGTATGTATGCTTAAGGGTGAAGTTGCATGACACATTTGCGCCACTAACTAGGATTCCTTGAAAAGGAGACTAATTGTCCTTGCTATAAATTGAACGACGATTAGACAAATAAGGAATATTGTTAGAAACTCCACTTCTGGAGCTGAGGAAGCGTCAGCCTTAGGCTCTAACAATGCTAATACTCCCGACATTCAGGCTATGTTCATCGTTGTCATGAGGTACATGCGGAGAAATGCTCAAGAAGCTGTTGCTTATGCTATTGAGGGAGGTTCACCAGTTCAGGCACCTAGAGATGAATTTGCTAAGCTTAATAAGGACTTTACCAGTCTAAGAGGTAAACCATTCCATGGAACATAGTCGGTTATGGTAGTTCAGGATTGGCTCGACACAGAACACATCTTTAGAGATCTTGTACTTGATGATGTTATGAAGAGGAGGTTGACCTCACGTTAACTACAAAGCATCCTATGAACTGATGGAATGCCACCAAGGCTGCTACTCTTAAGGATGTTCACTTAAGATTAGTTCAAGGCTCGTTTTTGCGGGAAGTTTATTTCGGTTGTCCAGAAGTTGAAATTGTTTCATAGATTAACTAAGCTTAAGCAAGAAAATAAGATCATCTACAAGTACATTGCTGAATTCGATGATTTATCGAAATATGGGATGTCCATTATTGACATTCCTGAGAAGAAGAATGAGAAATTTATCGCTGGCTTGGAGGATTCTTGCGGGAAAAGCTTATTAGTCATATCAACGAGACATTTGAGTCCATCTATGGGAACGGGCTGAGGTCTAAAAGCCTTTACCCTAAGCCAAAGACTGAAGTTTTCAGTGCTCGAAAGGAAGATCTAAACCCATAAATGAGTGGTAAAGGCATGAGGAAGAGCCATAACAAGATGAAGTCTTTCGATGTTAAGGGAGGATAGAAGAAGATGTCTAAGCTTGAGGTTAATTGATATGGATGTGGAAAGAAAGGCCACTTTGTCTACAACTGCAAAGCGGGAGGAAAGAATTGTTTTAACTGCGATAAGGAGGGGATCATCCAGAGGGACTATTCAGAACCCTAGAAAGAAAAGTAGTTAGTGAAAGCATATGCTATTAATGTTGTTCTTTCTTCACCCATGCCCCAACAGTGGAAGAGAAAGGAAACAACATTGTACTTCAAGGTACGCTTTCAATTTATGGTATTCCTATGCAATTTTATTTGATACTGGGTTTCCTATTCAACCATATCTAGTAAACTAGTAGACAAGTTGAAATTGGATCCCATAATTATTGACCGACCATTGGTTGTGACATACCAAATTGGTGGTTCTACTAACCTTTGTATGATTTGTCCAGAGTTGGTCTTATCGAGTCATAGATGCACTTTTGATTGTGAATGCTTTGTTTTGAGTTTTATTAGGTTTGGTATTATTCTTGAAATTTATTGGCTTCAGAGGTACAGGGTAATGGTGGACTATGAAAGGTCTTAGGTGACTATCGGGGAGGATGATGGGCCAAAGGTGGTGTTTGGTAGTTTATCTGATAACAAGTAGATGGCTAGTTTTCTATATTCACTTGATACTCCACATGATGAGTTATCGAGTGTATCTATTGCATGGGAGTGCTTAGAAATCTTCGAGGAAGTGACCGAACTTTCTCCACATAGAGAGATTGAGTTCCGTATCGAATTAATGAAAGATGACAGACCCATAGTAATATCTCTTAGGAGGATGGCACCTATGGACAATAAGAGCTTGAGGTGCACATAACTGACCTTTCGTGAAAAATGGTTTATTCAAAGGAGTATTTTTGAGTGGGGAGCACCACTTATCTTTGCCACTAAGGTAGATGGTTCCCTTATATATGTGCAGACTACCTTGAGATGAACAAGGTGACAAGAAAGAACAAGCATCCTCTTCTACATATATATGACTTGTTTGACCAGTTGGATTGTGCAAATATATTTTCTCAATTAGATCTCACAGTGGGGCTTCGTCAATTGCAATTAGTGAAGGAGAGTGTGCCTGTAACGGTGTTCTCGACGCCATCTGGGTTGTATGAGTTTCTGATTATGCCATTAGGGTTGACTAATGCATGGGCATACTTTGTAGATCTCATGAATTGTGTTTTAGAGATTATCCTAATAGGTTTGTGCTTGTGTTCATCGATGATATTCTTGTTTACTCATGGACAGAGGAAGAACATAAGAAACATTTAAAGGTCGTATTGGAATTGTTGAGAGAACACTAATTAAAAGATAAATTTTCTAATTGTCACTTTTGGAGGATAGAAGTGATGTTGTTGGGTCATGTTATTTTTGAACATGGTATTATCGTGGATCCTGCAAAGGTTGCGGCAGTTCACGATTCCATGAGCTTTACTTACGTGAGAAGTTTCTTAGGATTGGCAGGGTATAACTGTAGGTTTATCTAGGATTTCTCTATGATAGCGACACTATCGACTCAATTGACTAAGAAGAATGAAACCATTACTTGGGACGCAAGATGTGAGCATGCATTTATAAGCCTGGAGGACAAGTTGATGTGCGTCAAGTTTTTGTTATTCCTAGCGGGAATGAGGTGATGACATTATACAATGATGCTTGTAGTATCGAACTAGGTGCAATACTGATGCAAGGGGATAAGGTAATCGCCTACGCCAGTCGGCAACCAAAATCTTATGGGAAAAGTTATCCGACCCATGATTTGCAATTGGTAGCTACCATTGCATTGAACGTATGGAGACATTACTTTCTAGGAGAGAAGTTCAAGTTGTTTACCAACCATAAGTCACTAAAGTATCTTTTCTCGTAAAAGGATCTCAACCTTCGTCAATTCTGATGATTAAAGTTCTTAGCCTCTTAGAACTTTGGTATCACATGCACCTAGGGAAAGGGTAATGCGGCCGCGTATGCTTTGAGTAGAAGCCATTCCAGCCTTGAGGCTACGTTCTTGGAATGTAGGCAACTTGAGTATATTGCCAATTATGATTTTCGGCCTAAATGTGAATTGGGGCCATAATTGTTTGAAAGTTTGATAATCAAACCTACCTTGGCTAAGTGGCTTGGTTCTTGTTAGAGGGATGATTCTAGATTGACTGAGGTCATTAACAAGTTTGATACTAGGGTTGATCCTGAGGACATGAAGGCATACAGACTCCATCGTGGTGATACCCGATATCAATGGGTTAGGGGATAAGGTACTTTGAGAATGTCATCACTCAAATTTGACCGTACATACTAGCGGTAAAAAAATGTACCGTTAAATGAAGCGAACCTATTACAAGGAGGGTACGAAGAAGGGGGTTCGGGAATACATCTCCAAATGCACGAATTGGCAATTGGTCGAGGCTAAGTAGAAGAAGCCTATTGGTTTGCTACAATCACTAGAAGTTCTTATATGAAAATGGGAGCAAATCTAAATGGATTTCATTAACGGTTTTCCAAGCACTCTGGGGGGACATGATAGCATTTGGGTCTTTGTGGATCGACTAACCGAGAATCCAGATTTATACCTATAAAGTCAAGTAGACGACAATCCAATTGGCCGAATTGCATGTGAAGTGGATTGTACAATTCCATGTAATACCAAAAAGCATTGTGAGCGATCGAGACCTACTATTTACTAGTAGGTTTTGGAAAATGGTATAGGAAGATTTATGGTTTGAACTATACCTCAGCATAGTGTACCATCCTCAAACTGATAGTCAGATTGAAAGAGTGAATCATGTACTAAAAGATTTCTTACGAGCATGTATCTTAGATTTTATAGGCTCATGAGATGATCATTTACATTTTGTGGAGTTCACATACAATAATAGTTATCAGTCCAGCATTGGAATGACACTTATATGAGAATTTGTATGGTAGACCATGCAATGCCAAATCGTGTTGGTTGGAGGATGCATGGCGAAAAGTTGATACTCGGATCAGACATGATTAGAGAAACCTCTAGGAAGACTAAGATCATTTATCAACAAATGAATGCTCCTTAGAACAGTCAGAAGAGATACACTAGCATAAGGCATAGTGATTTGGAGTTCTTGATTGGTGATTTGGTGTTTGTTAAGATTTCTTAATGGAAGAGTGTGATTTATATTAGTAGTAAAGGGAAGCTAGCACCAAGGCTTGTTAGTCCTTTTCTGTTTCTTGAACGAATTTGAAGCTTATCCTACGAGGATAATTTAGTACAAAAGATGGCTGGGATGCACAATGTATTTCATGTTTCCTATCTAAGGAATTTTATGCATGATTGCAACAAAACTATTACACTAGATGAGTTTAGTGATATCAAGGCAGAACCAGAAGCTGTTAGAACTCGCAGACCTATTCGTATCATAGAGCATCATACAAAACAAATTAAATGGGAGGCGGTGAAGCATGTCAAAGTCCAGTGAAGTGAAAATGAGAGTGACTGTACTTTGGAAACTGAGGAGATTTTGAGGACGTTTATCCAGAATTCTTTGCATGGTAAGATTACAGATTGTTCCTCTTTTATTCATCCATGATTTCACTAGTTTCCCCTTGTATAGTACCAGGCATGCTAGGATAGGTTTAAATTATTTCTTTCATACCACGGTTACTATGAATGTATGATTGACTATGATTTGTGTATATGATTACTAGGCATGTAAGATGACCTTGTTAAACTATTTAGGAATTTTGGGGGCAAAATTTCTTAAGGGAGGAAGAATGAAACGACATGTGTTCTATATATCAGAGGATCATATAATATTTATATTATTTATATGACGTCATATGGTTCTAAAACTTTGGGAAATGACTGATCGAATCATTTCTTACCTCCACTATTTTTGTTGGATTTGTTTGTTACCATTTTACCCTTGTCGAATCTTGTTATGCCTACAACTTTTGATTGGGAAGGAATCCAAACTTAAAACCACTTCCACTGGATCCAGATGATGGTTTCCCATTTCGTAGAGTGGTCATATTAAGCAAACGGACTTACCGTTTTAGAGGAATGAATGAAATAAATTTTGAAGGGGTTTAGTCAGCTTGGTCGGGCTAAAAGTCATTAGTGAGTGGGTCCAAGGCCTATTTTAGGATCTATACTTGTAGGAGCTAAAAGAGGTAGGAGATCTTTATCTTATTAATTTTAACAACACCAAAAATCAATCTCATACCCCATTCATGGCTCCCACTTCCTAAATCCCCAATTAAACCTTATTTTAATTAGCCAAATCTCCTAATTAGTGAAGATTAAGTCAAATCTACATCATGATCAAAGAAAAAGCTACTGAAAACATCTAGAGAGATGTGCAAACCACTATTTATTTGGATCTAACAAAACTTGGTTGATTAAGGTGAATGATTAGTACTCTTGCATACTAAGTAGGGTGTATTAGGCTCAAATCACTTCTAAAAAAATATTCCTAATCATTACTAATTATGCATTTACAAATATATAAATTTATGGCATTTTGGATCATATTTTTGGAGGGTGTTAGGACTACCTTATGAACATATGTAATTTCTCTTATTTACCGATTTGAATTTCCTTGGTTGAGCCAAGTGTTGTTTGAGTTTTTTTTATAAATTAGATGCTTGCTTACGAATACTTGAATGGATGCAAATGTCGAACGAATGGCAAGTTAGGATTGGAAGTCATGTGGTGGTCACTAGGTTAGGGATCGACATGCTTGACCTGGATCAACATGAGATTCTCATGGGGTAATAAGGAAGATCCCAGGAGTCCGCCAAATAAGTTTCAATTCGTTTGGAGTTCGGGTGATCGAGTTATCTCACAAACAAATCTGGATCGATATACTACACTTCTCGAATTTGTAGTGTCTCGGTTCGGTAGAAAGTAGGAGTGCTCCACACTAGAATGGATAAGTTCGGGCTCGACAAGGAATTGGATTGCGCAAGACTTCCGATCACCATAGTGGCTCGACTCAGGTAGGTGAAAAGGAGGATAAAAATAGAATAGGTATGCCGCTAGGGCCTGATCTAGTATGCCGATTAAAGTTGTATCGTCTATACCGATCCGAACTCGGATCGAATATACCGATCAAATCCCATTGGGGTTTGGATCGGATGAATTCGATGGGAAAAGTTTTTTTTTAAGATAAATCTCTTGGAGCTTGGTGATGAAGCACAATTCTTGCAAGGACTATCTACGGCGATGGTTCTTCTCATTGAAGGGGAACTCCAATACGACTAGCTAAACCTGAGACGTACAAAAAATGACAAGAGTTTATTCCTATGTGGCTGCCTAAAGGGAATGGAGGACATGATTGTCCTTCGAGGGTAGTGACTTTAGAGGGAAGTTATATAGTCAACCTGGGAAAAATTCTATTGCGGAAAATATGTGCAAAGGGATCGTCAATGCTCAATATTTAGGTATACCTTCTAGGGAGAGACACATAGATATGTTAGAGTTCCTTGATTTTGAACTTTATCTGCCCAAATAATTGAGCTTGTCAATGTTTCGACAAGGTAGGTTTGTATACTATACTCCATCGATGTAGGACGCAGTGGTAGTCTAATTGAGTTCGCCAATGTAGAACCTATTGGTGCCTCGACACGACTGGTGGTCTTAGTACTGAGTATCTCCTACTTGACGCATTGAGTGAGTGAATGTGAGGTTGGATTCTATGCTTAGCTGTTTACTACCACATTTTCACACTTGTTTCCACTTATACTTAATGACATGATGACCTTAGAGTATAATACATTTTTATATGTGCTAACTTTGAGAATTCAGGGGGAAGTTTGATTTAACGCTTCATACCTATTATGTTACTTTATTAGTACTTGAGATACTATTGCTCACACTAGACATTGTCCGACTTGGAGTTATATGGATTGCTTCTTATTACTTGGGTGCTCTTAAGAGTAGACTAGAGATAAGTTAGGTGTGCATGGGTAGCTGACCAAAGGACAAGCAGGAGGCTACCCTACGTACTATTTATATACCTATACCCTATTTACCTCCGTTGTTCACTGCTTTAGGACATATTAATGCTTATGTAGCGACAATTTATTCTGAGTTATCTTCATGTTTGACTCTATTATTATTACGTTGTATTTTGGATATGGTACTCTGATGTTATCTATTCATTATCATTTGTCTCGCATGTTATTATCATAGTTTATTCCATTCTGTGAGATATACGATAGGTTTTTGTGTTATTTATCTTATTTCAACCTTGTTGATTGCTTTACTTTGGCCGAGTACCACCACAATGCACTTTTTGTTTTTTGGGGATGTAGGGTAGTCATTACAAGCCAACCCCTCATACACTTAACACCCTTCCTTGAGGCATATAAACTCGAAGGTTGCATGTTTTCGAAAGTCAATTAGTGTATTGTTGGAAATGGCAATTTGTGGCATTCAAGTGGTATTTACTTCATAGTGTGTAAATCATGGTCTCATCAGCATTACGTCTTGGATATGATATGGGAGATTATGTGGTATAACATTTTGGATCTTTTTGGATTACTACAGATGGATTGTTTTCCTTAAGGTGAAAATATTCTGTAGCCTACTATCTAGGTGTTGCAACCTTATAGTGTAAGCGGACAAGTATTGAAGGCTCGACTGAGAAAAAGCAAAACAATTGAGATACGCTTATTTATATTAGTGTAGCAATATAGAGACAAAATAGTGTATGTGTCCTAATACGGAAACAACTAAATACTATCATTACTGTATGTGGGTTCTGCTATGGAAGGTTAGGCTACAAGTTCCTTTTCAGTTTGGAAATCCATTTATAATATAAGGTTTATGGATATGTGTGTATTCCCAGAACAAGTAAAGTGCCTTAAAAACATTATATTTCCCCTTAATACCCTATATTATATTGACTTGTCCAAATATTGGTGCTCACTTGATACATATTTACTTGAAAAGGAGTTTTAACCCTGAGTTCATTAGAAATAATATTAAATGATTTGATAAAGTTTTTGGTTATTGTAAGGTAAATAGCCATATGCGTCTTATGCAGGGTGATCTTACGAGATATCGTTTATTTCAAAATATTCTTTAAGTTAAATAATTCCTTGTAATGTGATTTTTCCCACGCTAATATTCCAGACTAATCCGAGCATTGTTTTCGTTGAAGTTTCGATAAGACAAAATGAAATTCCAAAATTAGATTTGCATTAATTTGGAGATTAAGGAGAGGAGCTAGATCTTAAGAAGTATGTCGTATTCTTTTATATTTTACGTTGTGTTATTTGTTGTATGTATCAGTAATTATAAGAACAGGTTATTATAGTTGTTCATGTTACCCGGTTGATTAATACTCTAGTTGATATATGTATATCACAAGATTCTCCTTATGTAAGGAGCAATTTTTATATTATAGATTATATGTATCATTGTGAGATCCTATTATGTGTTTCTTTCTTTATGTCCTTTTTTCTTTATGATTTTCAATACTCTTTTTCTTTCTCATAATAGCGTAGCTTTTGAAACTTGAATTTGCAGCATGTGAAACTGAGTATGTATTAGTTGTTAACCAAAAATATTCTTATTGTAGACAGGGTGAAAGAATGCCAAAGTAAAGTGGGAAGCTTCTGGAAAGAGCAGGGAGAAGCCAATACTTCAAAAAGTCAGTAAAAATAAACAGTCTCAGATAAAGCAAAAGCTTCATACCAAATCCAAAGAGAGCATAACACCATTCAAAGTAGTAACAAAGATATGGAAAAGACACGAAGGAATCTTCTATAATGAAGAAAAGCCCCTTTTGGTAACACCTAAGGGTATATCCTTCCAGAAAATATGTTTCAGAACCAAGCAATAAAGCATAGACCTAAGAAAGCTCAAAAGAAAGGGTTCCAGATGGATATTCATTAGAAACAACTTATTACTCAACAAAAGGTTATGCCTCCTGAAATAATCAAACTTGCTTTTTTAGAAATACTCTATGGAAGTACCATAAGTGTAAGCCGCTACTGGCAAAAAGGACTTCGCTAAGCTCTTAGGGCTGCCTCTAAAAAAACACCTAGATGAAGTTGATCAGCGAGAGGGGGTCAACCTGCACCTATAAATACAAACCTAGGGGTCTCGAATCGGGGAAAGTAATTCATTTCAAAAATTATAATCACAAATTATGGAGTGTAACCTTAGTTTCAAAATTGAATTCGGGATTTCACTTTTTCTGTAACCCTATTTGGTAATTTGTAATAAATGAAGGAGAATTGACGATTTCAACTTATGGAGTTTAATTTTAAGAGAAGGGGTTTAATCATTTCGTCTATTAACCTTTTTAATAGCTGATTGCACAGAATTTTAAATTCTAATTTCTTATTCATATTCAAAACAGTGTTATAAAATACGTAAGGAGTGGAGATGAATCTAGGGCGAAAAGGGATAAAATCTTGTCTAAAAGGCATTGGGAGAATTATCACTAACGGAATTTGATTTTCCTTGGAAAAAAAATTCCTCCCCTCTTTAATGGATTAGCAATACATGATTCTTTGCTTATTAAATTCTAAAGAAGGGAACTCCCAGAGAATTATTGATCCTTTGAAAGGATAATGGAATTTAATGTTGCTTGAGGTTTTGGCTAGATTCAACATACGAAACCTTGTCTTATTTGCCTTCGGTATTCCAAAACCTGAAAGCCAGAAATATCCACTTATCTTAAATAAATGCTTCTGGGGATATTGAAGGATGAAAATATGACCCTTGTAGCTCGATCGATAATAATGAAACTAGAATGGAAAAATATGCTTTTAGAATTTGGCTTTCTCATGCCACTTTTGGGTGTTAACCAGTTTTATGGCTAACATTAATGTTGATTTTCAAATGTCAAAAACCTAGTTGTTACATTAAATTGAAATATCATTCTTCATATTTGTGGACTTATAAAACTTATATAAAACCGGGATCTACGGGAATGTAGCTAGAACTTAGATTTTAATCATTAATTTTTAGAGTGAAAACCATAAGTAACAAGGATTATGTGATGTATAATGTATCATTTGCTACCATATAAAAATTATGTGTTTGTTCTTGTTTTTGTCATTCATGCATTTTAAATTTACGTCTAATAAATTTTTGGTGGTTGTGCCATATTTTGAATCATTATTTTGGGACTTTTACTAGTACAACCTGGACATGAGGTGTAATAACCCGGAAATTCTGAACCAGTTTAAAATTTTTATTTAGGCAATTTTAGTGAATTTTGATTATTTAAAATGAATTATTTTAAATAATATCGACAAGAAATTTATTTTGAATATAATTCGAACGTCTATGGTATACACGTCGTCGTTAGAATATAAATAATTATATATAATTATAAATAGAATTGAAAATGGCGCGGTAGTTCGATAATTCGATTTCAAACTTCAACTGAATGTACCGGGTGCAAAACAATCCGGATTTTAGTGAAACCAAAAACATTTGGATCTAATTAATAATATCTTTCCAACGAATCTGAAAAATCAAAATTTCATAGCGGGAATCAAAAGATATGTCCAATTGAAAATTCTGAATAGTCGCTATGGAATTCAGGCCCTTAAAAATGGGAATTTTGCAAACGACCTCGGATTTCGACGAAACCACTTTTGTTGGATCCGCAGTGTCAAATTATGGCTAGATTCCAAATTTCATAATTTTTCGAATCAATATGTGAGCGTGGCAAAGGAAAACGCGTTTGACCAGTTTCAGTTGATTTTAATCGACTGGAAAATGGCCATTTTTCCAACGGTCTCGGAATTCGACGAAACTAGTTTTGTTAGGACCGTATCGTCAATACGAAGCTAGAAAATATTTTTGTGGAATTTTTCGAGTTAGTATGTGACCCCGGTAATTTGAAATGTACGTTTATAATTCAGTATAATGATTTAAATGTAAATTCAACAGAAACTGATTCAAACAGTCAAATTGACTTACGAAACATATCCCATTGCGTTCGGAATGGGGGTATTTGGCTGGGGACAACAGTTGTTGGGTTCGATTTCGAGTTCGTATCAACACAAGGGTATTTTCGAGATTAAATAAATTTAAAATATAAATATATAAACCTAACTCTAAATTCTAATTGGTCAACATTCATTCCTCGGTCAACAACAGTTATCGCGCCTCCATCCTGTGAACGGCGAATATCGCTCCCCTTTTCCTCTTAAATTCTCGCTCAATCCTTTCTATAATTTTCAAAATCTCCAACTGGAAATCGATGAGCTACTCAAGAGCTTCAAATCTATATAACCTTGATGAAGTTTCTTTGTGTATCCACCGCGAATCACCTGCTCAAAAGCGTCGCCTGTGGAGCCGTTTTCCTGATCGACGGAGCCACCGAGTTCGCCAGTATCGAGGGAGGGGGCGCGACCTCAGGAGCACTTCAACACGGCAAGGTTCGATCATCGCCAAGCTTCGTCAATTGGGTGCAAAATCCAACCCTAATTCGGAGCTGCTGAAGACGAGGTACCGACATGAAAGAAACAGTGAGTAGTCTTCCTTTTATTTAAATCAGATTGTTTAAAAAAAAACAGAAGAAGAAGAAAATATGAAATATATATACATATATATATATATTATTATTTAAATCTGAAACTTTTATAACTATTATTGTTTTAAAATAAATCTGAAATTTATATAAAATAAGATATCATTGTCTTTAAATGTGTTTTTAAAACTAAAATGCCTTTGATTTAAACTAATGTTAGAAAATATAAATAACATGATTTAAAAATATAAATAACATCATTTATATAAAAGAATATAATCTTTATTAGATTAAAAATTGTTGGAAATATATACATAGTGATATTTTTAAATATATGCATGATGATATTTTTGAAAATATATACATAGTGATATTTTTGAATATATATATATATATATATGATGTGAGGATAAAGCTCTAATCTTTATATAGAAAACAAAGAAGTAAAAATCTAAGCTTTATAAAGAAAACAAAGTATTAAAAACTTGATTTTTATATTAGTAGCATATTGAAAATAGGATTTTTTGTGAAGACCCGCAACTTCCCCGTAAAGGAAAGCGTCGGATAGTTCGAGAACAAACCACAACAGAACACCATACAGAAGAACTTCTCATTGTATATACAACAATGCATCAGATTACAAGAATATACAGAGTATAAAAGAATATTACACAGAAATATCAGAGATTTAAATTACATTTAAATACATGGCAGCGGAAAATAATACAATACACAACTAGAAGTAGATATACGGATACAAAGCTTTCCGGATATCGTTCCAGCTGTAAACCAGGATCCTGTGAATATAAATCTGCAAAAACCAAAACTACTAGCTGCCCGTGTCAAAATAAGGGCACCCAGAGTTTAGGTTAAAACAATAAACTCCAGGTCAGTCATGTGACTGGTGTGAGAACTAAAACAGTTAATCTTTAGTTTAAAGTGAGGTAAATCAAGGGACCACGCCGTATAACACGGAACGGGTTTCCTCCCAAGAACACCAGTGCATAAAACAAACAGCGCAATGCTAAATAAAGAAAAATGAAGCTGTTATAAGACCCAGGTCCTATCACACAATGCAACGCAAGCCGGGGGACAGGGTTTTCCCTTATAACAGCCAAAGAATGCTTGATACGTTTAAAACAAATCATTTGATACTATTATAAGTGCCTAGTGTATAAAACAACTTCAAATCATAAGTATCAATCATAGGCGGCATGAATGCCCCATACCACTATGTCGCCATATATAGGTTATACAATCAAAATCGCAAAGTCACGTATTTGGAAATTGGGTTTCCATCTATGAACCGAGGCAAAAGATAGTCCTCAACCGATTCGAGACTGCCTAGCCCGAGTCTCAGGCAAGCGCGCAGGCAAGCCTTGGAGCGACAGGGCCGGTCCACCGATGTGGATTATTATACCTGAGCACTACGTTTCGCCGCCCTTTGGGGCGTAAGCGAGCCAACGAATGACTCCATCGGACCCGGATCGTCCGATCTAACCGAGGCGCCTCGCAACAGCAACAACCACATAAGTCAAACTTGTCAGGGCGTGTAAAACCACTGACGCCACTTCTAGCTAGGAGGAAACGCAGGCCCTCCCTGAGGTCCGTCTCCCGTTTTTGGTTCATACCGGTTGTGAAACACGCGAGGTAAACGTTACACAAAGCTACGCCACAAAGGCCGTGCTTTGATCATCACCACAAGACTTTGCTTTTCAACAGAAGCCTTGATCATTTGCATCTTAGCATGCCACACAGGCAAACCATCCTATGCAACCGATATCAGTCACACAGAATGAAATCCGATGTCAGACACACAGTCCATTTACAAGTCCGTTCTGGGGCTGAACGAAACCGGAGGCACCTAGTACCCCGCATATCCATCGATCTCCAAGTACGTCTGGACGATCACCAACTGTTTCCATCTTCTTAGGTGTACAGCCCAATCAAGATCATCAGTAATCCCCCAAACGACGTGAAGACTTCTGGTCTTCGACCATCGTCTTCATCTTCGACTTATCGTCGTATCAGTTATTCAGAATGGGATAAACCCGGTCTTTCCGAATAACTCGCGTATATATTATAAAAGTGTTACACAAACACAACATACGCCTCATTCCAATTCATTAGTCACTAACCGTAAATTAATCAAGAGAATAATTCCCCAAACATTAACCCCGAAGGCCGAAACCAACATCAGATCAATATCCAGAAAACCATTCTGCTTGGCCAACCGACAGTTAGTTTCTAAATTTCACGTTCAAATCTAATTAAAGATTTCACTATCGCCTGGAGTAAAACTGGTGATACTCCATTTCGATTATTTCAATCTAATTAAAGATTCATTAAAACTCCACTTAGTTTTAATCTGTGACTGGGTTAAAGAATCAGTGTCATTTAAAACACGGTTCACGATAAACCCAAAGTCACATCCCATTAATTATCGGGTTAAAGAACAAGTGTTATTTAAAACACTGTTCACGATAAACCCAAAAATCAATATCCATTCAATTCCAATTAAATATCATTTAATTGGTACACTTCATTAAATCTAAATAAAAAGATTTAATCTTTTCTCAACTGGGTTCAAGAGCAGTGTTAGTGAAGACACCATTCACGACAAACCCAAATCACATTCATTAATTATCGGGTTAAAGAACGAGTGTTATTTAAAACACTGTTCACGATAAACTCAAAAATCAATATCAATTCAATTCCAATTAAATATCATTTAATTGGTACACTTCATTAAATCTAAATAAAAAGATTTAATCTTTTCTCAACTGGGTTTAAGAACAGTGTTAGTGAAGACACCATTCACGACAAACCCAAATCCCATTTGATATTCAATATAAGGCTCTGAATAGAAAATATATCGGCTTATATTCAATATCAAATTCTACGATTAACAAATGTCGTATTGGAAATAACGATATAAATATATATCTTTCAAATTTCCGTAACAACATCCGTATAATCACAAATTCCAACATCGAAATATTCCGAAGACAATTTCGATTCAAATCCACTCCAATGCAATCATTGGAAATTTTGGTTATTTTCAAAACCCTTTTCAAATTCAATTTATTTATTTAAAAATAAATAGAATTATAATTCTAGTTCAAAACTAGTTCATTTCGATAAAAATCTATTTTTATCTTTTCAAATAGGGAGTTTTTCATCCCAATTCTTTCTAAATCATTTCTTATGATTTTACACAAATTATTACTATTTTTAATAATTTTATCAAGGCCCGTACAGTCGATTTCCATCGACCTTTTTCGAATTTGATTTGGACATATCTCCAAATCCAACCGTTAGATTTCAAATTTCTAACATTCATTAGAAAGCTCTTTTCGATACGAACCCAACGGTTCCGGTTTTAGGAGAATCCGACGGTCGGATCTCCCGCAATGTCCGTTTGAAATAAATGGTCGAAATTCACGAACTGCCGCGGCGCGGCGCGTTCTATTCAGGCCATTATATTATATATATAATATATATAATATATATTTCGTCGATTTCTATTTAAAACGAATTATATAAATAGTTTTGAATTCGTTTCAAAAACATTTTCAACTTCCATTTCAATTCAAATCAAAATTGAATTCCTCTTTATAAATTCGTCTTAAAATCCATTTCTATTCAATTCAAATTTCAATTCAATTTGAATTCATTTCAATTCGTTTTCAATTCAATTCATTTCGAAATCGTTTTCAATTCATTTCATTTCGAAATCGGTTTCAATTCAATTCATTTCGAAATCGGTTTCAATTCAATTCATTTCGAAATCGTTTTTCAATTCAATTCATTTCGAAAGCGGTTTCAATTCAATTCATTTCGAAATCGGTTTCAATTCAATTCATTTCGAAATCGTTTCAATTCAATTCATTTCGAAATCGGTTTCAATTCAATTCATTTCGAAATCGTTTTTAAAATCGATATAAATATCGTTCACGTCAAAATGGCGTCAATCTAATCAACACGGCTTCATATATTCCTTTATTTTCAAATATTCTATTTCAAATATTTCTTTTTCAAATATTTCTTTTTCAAAACTGGAATGAGGCCCAATCAATTACCATATAAAATTAATTATATGGATTTTCATACAACACATGTATATAATAGCATTGAAAATAATCAACCATCAACCAAAGTGCACTACACTGTATAAGCATCAAATATAGATATTCAACGCTTATAACAGCCTGTCAATCAATCGATCGACATATTTAATCAATCAGGATGAGTGAACTTCAAATTTCATCCTAACACCCGTGTGGGGTTTCAAACAATCAAACACATATTTTATTTGTGCAGTTAGGCGATGTGTAAAATTTATCGACCCAATCAACGTCATTCCAATAGGTGTACATAAACAAACCGTCTGGTTTGTAAATGAATATTTATTTATTCACATTCACGTTAAAAATTATATTTTTAACGATAACACATTTTATTTTAACATATGAATTTCTATTCAGTTCATTTATTCAATAAAAATTATATTTTTATTTTTCTAATATATTTTAGAAAATTTCGGCGGCATAACGGCACGATACTAGAAACGGGACAAGGCCTAGCCTTATCCCCGGTCTAGTGAAGGCCCACGCCATTCACACATCAATCAACCCATTCATTTCACCAAACAGTTCAATTCATTTCATTATGCAACTACAAAATTTGGAGTAAGGATCTAACCTAGCCTTACTCCTTCGCCTTATAACGGCGCACGTCTAATCCTAACCAATTTATCGATTCGATTTTTCACACCACAAACCACATTCAAACCAATATCGCAATCAATCACCAAACAGCCAAACAAACAAGTCCATGGTCTGTGGACGATTGCTGTCGGGTGCTACTAAACACCGTCTGCATCCTAGTATATATATATAACTAGAAAAGTAAATTGAAAGGTGAGAAATTCTCACATATAGCTATCCTAGCTCCACGGCTCTTCTTTGATAGAAATCTTCATCGCTATCGCATCTTCGTCATCTTCTTTGCCCGTAGCCACTACATACATAAAAATCGAATTTTTACTTCGCTATTCAATATTTAAAAATCATGTTTTTATTTCAAAGTTCCACATATAAAAATCGAGTTTTTATTTCAAAGTTCAATATATAAAAATCGAGTTTTTATTTCAAAGTTCCACATATAAAAATCGAGTTTTTATTTCAAAGTTCAATATATAAAAAATCGAGTTTTTATTTCAAAGTTCAACACATAAAAATCGAGTTTTTATTTCAAAGTTCAACATATAAAAATCGAGTTTTTATTTCAAAGTTCAACATATAAAAATCGAGTTTTTATTTCAAAGTTCCACATATAAAAATCGAGTTTTTATTTCAAAGTTCAACATATAAAAATCGAATTTTTATTTCAAAGTTCAATATATAAAAATCGAATTTTTAGTTCAAAGTTCAACATATAAAAATCGAATTTTTATTTCAAAGTTCAATATATAAAAATCGAATTTTTAGTTCAAAGTTCAATATATAAAAAATCGAATTTTTAGTTCGAAGTTCAATATATAAAAATTCTATTTTTCCTACTTCGATGTTTAATATATAAAAACTATATTTTTCTATCGAAGTTCTGTATATAAAAATCATATTTCTTTTTTTCCTACACATATAAAGATGGCATCTTTAATATTCCTATCATGTAAAAGTTATATTTTTAATTCTCTACATAAACAAAAATCATATTTTTATATAGTCTATATAGTAAAGACTATATTTTTAATACTTTAAAAATATAAAAATCATATTTTTAATCCTTTAAAAATATAAAAATCGTATCTTTAATCTTCCTATGATAAAAAAAATAGTATCTTTATAACTTTAACTTCATGTTAAAAATCTTTCTGCTTATAAAAATAATAACTTTCCTTCATATAAAAATATATTCTTTCTTTCATATAAAAATATATACTTTCTTTCATATAAAAATATATACTTTCTTTCATATAAAAAAAATATATACTTTCTTTCATATAAAAAATATATATACTTTCTTTCACATAAAAATATACATATTCTCTCACATAAAATATATATATTCTATATAAAAAAAATATCAGAAAAAAACAATGTTTTAATATCTATAAATAAAAAAGAAAAAGAATAAGTAAATAAATTAGCAAAAGGGGACGTACCGCATTGAAAGGGGGGGGGGGGGGGGTTCGCCAGAACGGCGGTCTTCAGGTAAGGGGGCCTCGCGGTGAGGGATTTTGGGGGGAAACGGTTTTAGGCGGAGCGGTCGCGAGAAGGGGGGGTTCGAGGGTTGATCTGTGAAGGGAGGAGGAGAGCGCGGAGGGGAGAAAAAAGGGGGGTTCGCCTAAGGCGCGACGCCGACCAGAGGGGGGTTCGAGGTGGCTTCCGCATTTTTTTTTTTCTTTTTTTTTTCTGAAGGGCGATTGAAAATGAAAGGGGGGGGGGGGCAGCGGAATTTAAGGGGAGAAGAGATTAATTTTTTTTTTTTTTAATTTAATTATTTTATTTTTCAAAATGTTGACTTTCACATACGACCTCTAAACGAGGCCCACCGCCTGTCGCCCATAGGGTTTCACCCCCATTCCGAACACAATGGGATATGTATCGCAAGCTGATTCGATAGTTACAATCAGTTTCCATTGAATTTACATTTAAATCTATATATTGAATTTTAAACGTACATTTCAATTTACCGGGGCTATATACGAACTAGAAAAATTCCAGAAAAATATTTTCTAGCTTCGTATTGACGATACGGTCCTAACAAAACTAATTTCGTCGAATTCTGAGACCGTTTGAAAAATGGCCAATTTCCAGTCGATTAAAATCAACTGAAACTGGTCAAACGCGTTTTCCTTTGCCACGCTTACATACTGATTCGAAAAATTATGAAATTTGAAACCTAGCAATAACTTTACATCCCGGACCCAACAAAACTGGTTTCGTCGAAATCCGAGGCCTTTTGCAAAATGTCCATTTTTAAGGGCCTGAATTCCATAGCGACTATTCAGAATTTTCAACTGGACATATCTTTTGATTCCCGCTTTCAAAATTTGATTTGTCGGATTCGTTGGAAAGATATTATCAATTAGATCCCATTATTTTTGGTTTCACTAAAATCCGGATTGTTTTGCACCCGGTGCATTCAATTGAAGTTTGAAATCGAATTATCGAACTACCGCGCCATTTTCAATTCTATTTATAATTATATATAATTATTTATATTCAAACGACGACGCGTATAATATATACGTTCGAATTATATTCAAAATAAATTTCTCGTCTATATTATTTAAAATAATTCATTTTAAATAATCAAAATTCGCTAAAATAGCCAAAATAAAAATTTTAAACTGGCCCAGAATTTCGGGTTGTTACAATCTCCCCCACTTAAAACTTTTCGTCCCCGAAAAGGAACAAAGTCGAAAGTGGTTTGATAATTCAACTCTACGATCGGTCAGGCTTCCGTTCTCCAACTTTTCAGTTTCTGAGAATTTTCAAAATTTCAAAAATTTGGCTAACACCCTAAATTTTTGAAAAATTTCGCCATAACCTCCCCTGCACCGGGAGCATCGGGGAATTTCAAATAGCTTCCCCGGTCCTTCAGATCTCAAAAAGAAAAAGAAAAAGCCAAGCGGCTAGCCAATAGGCTCACAAAATCATCATCACCCAAACAAAACAGGAAATTATGTAGTAAACATGTACCTATTTGTCGGGCAAACAAATTTTATTCTCTGGCTCTAGCCTCCTTGCTATGACCTGTTCAAGGTAAGTACATATATGCAAGCAAATGCGACCAAATTTCAATACAATTCAATGTTTGATTCAATTAGGCATAATGGTTCAAAATTAGCAAACAAATAGGCAAACAACACAAACATCAATCAATTAGTGAATTAGAGTTTCAAATTCATAAATTTGATACATATACAAAAATCATGTTTTTGATGCCAATTCACAACAATGTATTCTAACTATATTAGTTTTGGTTCTCACACCAGTCTAATGGAAATATATAGATATCACACCTTCGTTACTCGAACATGAATACTAATGACGACTAGTCAATCATCAGAATCATCTTCGGGCCACTAGAGTATGATTCTATATCTATCCAGTATATTAAAAATTCGAATACACGCGGATCAGACGTATACGCAAAATCTGTATATACTGGATTGTCCACATAAATATAAATAGATAATCAAATACGAATAATTGATTTAAATTTTCAAAACAAAAATTGTTTTCATTTGAAAAATATACTCTTCACACTCGTTCTAGGATACTACTGACCCCATCTCTAACGAGTCATTCTCATTGGATATTGCTAATCCAATATCTGATGAATTCTTTCGTACGGTTCTAATGTGTCTTGTTCTCTGAGCTTTGTAAACCAAAGCTCTGATACCAACTGTGAAGACCCGCAACTTCCCCGTAAAGGAAAGCGTCGGATAGTTCGAGAACAAACCACAACAGAACACCATACAGAAGAACTTCTCATTGTATATACAACAATGCATCAGATTACAAGAATATACAGAGTATAAAAGAATATTACACAGAAATATCAGAGATTTAAATTACATTTAAATACATGGCAGCGGAAAATAATACAATACACAACTAGAAGTAGATATACGGATACAAAGCTTTCCGGATATCGTTCCAGCTGTAAACCAGGATCCTGTGAATATAAATCTGCAAAAACCAAAACTACTAGCTGCCCGTGTCAAAATAAGGGCACCCAGAGTTTAGGTTAAAACAATAAACTCCAGGTCAGTCATGTGACTGGTGTGAGAACTAAAACAGTTAATCTTTATTTTAAAGTGAGGTAAATCAAGGGACCACGCCGTATAACACGGAACGGGTTTCCTCCCAAGAACACCAGTGCATAAAACAAACAGCGCAATGCTAAATAAAGAAAAATGAAGCTGTTATAAGACCCAGGTCCTATCACACAATGCAACGCAAGCCGGGGGACAGGGTTTTCCCTTATAACAGCCAAAGAATGCTTGATACGTTTAAAACAAATCATTTGATACTATTATAAGTGCCTAGTGTATAAAACAACTTCAAATCATAAGTATCAATCATAGGCGGCATGAATGCCCCATACCACTATGTCGCCATATATAGGTTATACAATCAAAATCGCAAAGTCACGTATTTGGAAATTGGGTTTCCATCTATGAACCGAGGCAAAAGATAGTCCTCAACCGATTCGAGACTGCCTAGCCCGAGTCTCAGGCAAGCGCGCAGGCAAGCCTTGGAGCGACAGGGCCGGTCCACCGATGTGGATTATTATACCTGAGCACTACGTTTCGCCGCCCTTTGGGGCGTAAGCGAGCCAACGAATGACTCCATCGGACCCGGATCGTCCGATCTAACCGAGGCGCCTCGCAACAGCAACAACCACATAAGTCAAACTCGTCAGGGCGTGTAAAACCACTGACGCCACTTCTAGCTAGGAGGAAACGCAGGCCCTCCCTGAGGTCCGTCTCCCGTTTTTGGTTCATACCGGTTGTGAAACACGCGAGGTAAACGTTACACAAAGCTACGCCACAAAGGCCGTGCTTTGATCATCACCACAAGACTTTGCTTTTCAACAGAAGCCTTGATCATTTGCATCTTAGCATGCCACACAGGCAAACCATCCTATGCAACCGATATCAGTCACACAGAATGAAATCCGATGTCAGACACACAGTCCATTTACAAGTCCGTTCTGGGGCTGAACGAAACCGGAGGCACCTAGTACCCCGCATATCCATCGATCTCCAAGTACGTCTGGACGATCACCAACTGTTTCCATCTTCTTAGGTGTACAGCCCAATCAAGATCATCAGTAATCCCCCAAACGACGTGAAGACTTCTGGTCTTCGACCATCGTCTTCATCTTCGACTTATCGTCGTATCAGTTATTCAGAATGGGATAAACCCGGTCTTTCCGAATAACTCGCGTATATATTATAAAAGTGTTACACAAACACAACATACGCCTCATTCCAATTCATTAGTCACTAACCGTAAATTAATCAAGAGAATAATTCCCCAAACATTAACCCCGAAGGCCGAAACCAACATCAGATCAATATCCAGAAAACCATTCTGCTTGGCCAACCGACAGTTAGTTTCTAAATTTCACGTTCAAATCTAATTAAAGATTTCACTATCGCCTGGAGTAAAACTGGTGATACTCCATTTCGATTATTTCAATCTAATTAAAGATTCATTAAAACTCCACTTAGTTTTAATCTGTGACTGGGTTAAAGAATCAGTGTCATTTAAAACACGGTTCACGATAAACCCAAAGTCACATCCCATTAATTATCGGGTTAAAGAACAAGTGTTATTTAAAACACTGTTCACGATAAACCCAAAAATCAATATCCATTCAATTCCAATTAAATATCATTTAATTGGTACACTTCATTAAATCTAAATAAAAAGATTTAATCTTTTCTCAACTGGGTTCAAGAGCAGTGTTAGTGAAGACACCATTCACGACAAACCCAAATCACATTCATTAATTATCGGGTTAAAGAACGAGTGTTATTTAAAACACTGTTCACGATAAACTCAAAAATCAATATCAATTCAATTCCAATTAAATATCATTTAATTGGTACACTTCATTAAATCTAAATAAAAAGATTTAATCTTTTCTCAACTGGGTTCAAGAACAGTGTTAGTGAAGACACCATTCACGACAAACCCAAATCCCATTTGATATTCAATATAAGGCTCTGAATAGAAAATATATCGGCTTATATTCAATATCAAATTCTACGATTAACAAATGTCGTATTGGAAATAACGATATAAATATATATCTTTCAAATTTCCGTAACAACATCCGTATAATCACAAATTCCAACATCGAAATATTCCGAAGACAATTTCGATTCAAATCCACTCCAATGCAATCATTGGAAATTTTGGTTATTTTCAAAACCCTTTTCAAATTCAATTTATTTATTTAAAAATAAATAGAATTATAATTCTAGTTCAAAACTAGTTCATTTCGATAAAAATCTATTTTTATCTTTTCAAATAGGGAGTTTTTCATCCCAATTCTTTCTAAATCATTTCTTATGATTTTACACAAATTATTACTATTTTTAATAATTTTATCAAGGCCCGTACAGTCGATTTCCATCAATGGCCATCGAACTGCACTTACAGCGACCTTTTTCGAATTTGATTTGGACATATCTCCAAATCCAACCGTTAGATTTCAAATTTCTAACATTCATTAGAAAGCTCTTTTCGATACGAACCCAACGGTTCCGGTTTTAGGAGAATCCGACGGTCGGATCTCCCGCAATGTCCGTTTGAAATAAATGGTCGAAATTCACGAACTGCCGCGGCGCGGCGCGTTCTATTCAGGCCATTATATTATATATATAATATATATAATATATATTTCGTCGATTTCTATTTAAAACGAATTATATAAATAGTTTTGAATTCGTTTCAAAAACATTTTCAACTTCCATTTCAATTCAAATCAAAATTGAATTCCTCTTTATAAATTCGTCTTAAAATCCATTTCTATTCAATTCAAATTTCAATTCAATTTGAATTCATTTCAATTCGTTTTCAATTCAATTCATTTCGAAATCGTTTTCAATTCATTTCATTTCGAAATCGGTTTCAATTCAATTCATTTCGAAATCGGTTTCAATTCAATTCATTTCGAAATCGTTTTTCAATTCAATTCATTTCGAAAGCGGTTTCAATTCAATTCATTTCGAAATCGGTTTCAATTCAATTCATTTCGAAATCGTTTCAATTCAATTCATTTCGAAATCGGTTTCAATTCAATTCATTTCGAAATCGTTTTTAAAATCGATATAAATATCGTTCACGTCAAAATGGCGTCAATCTAATCAACACGGCTTCATATATTCCTTTATTTTCAAATATTCTATTTCAAATATTTCTTTTTCAAATATTTCTTTTTCAAAACTGGAATGAGGCCCAATCAATTACCATATAAAATTAATTATATGGATTTTCATACAACACATGTATATAATAGCATTGAAAATAATCAACCATCAACCAAAGTGCACTACACTGTATAAGCATCAAATATAGATATTCAACGCTTATAACAGCCTGTCAATCAATCGATCGACATATTTAATCAATCAGGATGAGTGAACTTCAAATTTCATCCTAACACCCGTGTGGGGTTTCAAACAATCAAACACATATTTTATTTGTGCAGTTAGGCGATGTGTAAAATTTATCGACCCAATCAACGTCATTCCAATAGGTGTACATAAACAAACCGTCTGGTTTGTAAATGAATATTTATTTATTCACATTCACGTTAAAAATTATATTTTTAACGATAACACATTTTATTTTAACATATGAATTTCTATTCAGTTCATTTATTCAATAAAAATTATATTTTTATTTTTCTAATATATTTTAGAAAATTTCGGCGGCATAACGGCACGATACTAGAAACGGGACAAGGCCTAGCCTTATCCCCGGTCTAGTGAAGGCCCACGCCATTCACACATCAATCAACCCATTCATTTCACCAAACAGTTCAATTCATTTCATTATGCAACTACAAAATTTGGAGTAAGGATCTAACCTAGCCTTACTCCTTCGCCTTATAACGGCGCACGTCTAATCCTAACCAATTTATCGATTCGATTTTTCACACCACAAACCACATTCAAACCAATATCGCAATCAATCACCAAACAGCCAAACAAACAAGTCCATGGTCTGTGGACGATTGCTGTCGGGTGCTACTAAACACCGTCTGCATCCTAGTATATATATATAACTAGAAAAGTAAATTGAAAGGTGAGAAATTCTCACATATAGCTATCCTAGCTCCACGGCTCTTCTTTGATAGAAATCTTCATCGCTATCGCATCTTCGTCATCTTCTTTGCCCGTAGCCACTACATACATAAAAATCGAATTTTTACTTCGCTATTCAATATTTAAAAATCATGTTTTTATTTCAAAGTTCCACATATAAAAATCGAGTTTTTATTTCAAAGTTCAATATATAAAAATCGAGTTTTTATTTCAAAGTTCCACATATAAAAATCGAGTTTTTATTTCAAAGTTCAATATATAAAAAATCGAGTTTTTATTTCAAAGTTCAACATATAAAAATCGAGTTTTTATTTCAAAGTTCAACATATAAAAATCGAGTTTTTATTTCAAAGTTCAACATATAAAAATCGAGTTTTTATTTCAAAGTTCCACATATAAAAATCGAGTTTTTATTTCAAAGTTCAACATATAAAAATCGAATTTTTATTTCAAAGTTCAATATATAAAAATCGAATTTTTAGTTCAAAGTTCAACATATAAAAATCGAATTTTTATTTCAAAGTTCAATATATAAAAATCGAATTTTTAGTTCAAAGTTCAATATATAAAAAATCGAATTTTTAGTTCGAAGTTCAATATATAAAAATTCTATTTTTCCTACTTCGATGTTTAATATATAAAAACTATATTTTTCTATCGAAGTTCTGTATATAAAAATCATATTTCTTTTTTTCCTACACATATAAAGATGGCATCTTTAATATTCCTATCATGTAAAAGTTATATTTTTAATTCTCTACATAAACAAAAATCATATTTTTATATAGTCTATATAGTAAAGACTATATTTTTAATACTTTAAAAATATAAAAATCATATTTTTAATCCTTTAAAAATATAAAAATCGTATCTTTAATCTTCCTATGATAAAAAAAATAGTATCTTTATAACTTTAACTTCATGTTAAAAATCTTTCTGCTTATAAAAATAATAACTTTCCTTCATATAAAAATATATTCTTTCTTTCATATAAAAATATATACTTTCTTTCATATAAAAATATATACTTTCTTTCATATAAAAAAAATATATACTTTCTTTCATATAAAAAAAATATATACTTTCTTTCACATAAAAATATACATATTCTCTCACATAAAATATATATATTCTATATAAAAAAAATATCAGAAAAAAACAATGTTTTAATATCTATAAATAAAAAAGAAAAAGAATAAGTAAATAAATTAGCAAAAGGGGACGTACCGCATTGAAAGGGGGGGGGGGGGGGGTTCGCCAGAACGGCGGTCTTCAGGTAAGGGGGCCTCGCGGTGAGGGATTTTGGGGGGAAACGGTTTTAGGCGGAGCGGTCGCGAGAAGGGGGGGTTCGAGGGTTGATCTGTGAAGGGAGGAGGAGAGCGCGGAGGGGAGAAAAAAGGGGGGGGGGGTTCGCCTAAGGCGCGACGCCGACCAGAGGGGGGTTCGAGGTGGCTTCCGCATTTTTTTTTTTCTTTTTTTTTTCTGAAGGGCGATTGAAAATGAAAGGGGGGGGCAGCGGAATTTAAGGGGAGAAGAGATTAATTTTTTTTTTTTTTTAATTTAATTATTTTATTTTTCAAAATGTTGACTTTCACATACGACCTCTAAACGAGGCCCACCGCCTGTCGCCCATAGGGTTTCACCCCCATTCCGAACACAATGGGATATGTATCGCAAGCTGATTCGATAGTTACAATCAGTTTCCATTGAATTTACATTTAAATCTATAAATTGAATTTTAAACGTACATTTCAATTTACCGGGGCTATATACTAACTAGAAAAATTCCAGAAAAATATTTTCTAGCTTCGTATTGACGATACGGTCCTAACAAAACTAATTTCGTCGAATTCTGAGACCGTTTGAAAAATGGCCAATTTCCAGTCGATTAAAATCAACTGAAACTGGTCAAACGCGTTTTCCTTTGCCACGCTTACATACTGATTCGAAAAATTATGAAATTTGAAACCTAGCAATAACTTTACATCCCGGACCCAACAAAACTGGTTTCGTCGAAATCCGAGGCCTTTTGCAAAATGTCCATTTTTAAGGGCCTGAATTCCATAGCGACTATTCAGAATTTTCAACTGGACATATCTTTTGATTCCCGCTTTCAAAATTTGATTTGTCGGATTCGTTGGAAAGATATTATCAATTAGATCCCATTATTTTTGGTTTCACTAAAATCCGGATTGTTTTGCACCCGGTGCATTCAATTGAAGTTTGAAATCGAATTATCGAACTACCGCGCCATTTTCAATTCTATTTATAATTATATATAATTATTTATATTCAAACGACGACGCGTATAATATATACGTTCGAATTATATTCAAAATAAATTTCTCGTCTATATTATTTAAAATAATTCATTTTAAATAATCAAAATTCGCTAAAATAGCCAAAATAAAAATTTTAAACTGGCCCAGAATTTCGGGTTGTTACATTTTTATATTATAGAACGAATAAAAATATGATTTTTACATTATATAGATAATAAAAATTCGATCTTTTTATAAGAAGTAGAAATATAAAAATATAATTTTTATATAGAATAAAGTGTTGTAAATATACAAAGTTAAATAAAAATGTGAACTTTATATTTATCATGAAGGAATGAAAATAAAATTGTGATTTTTATATATGTAGTGGCTACGGGCAACGAAAGTGACAAAAGGGCAAGAATGACGAAGATTTCCTACATATGAAGAGTCGTGGCGTTTGGATTAGCTTTGGTGAGAATTTCTCACCTTTCAATTTCTTTTTCTAGTTATATATATATACTAGGATGCAGACGGTGTTTAGTAGCACCCGACACAATCGTCCACAGACCATGGACTTGTTTGTTTGATTGCAAAAATTGGTTAGATTATTTGATTGTAATTTGAGTTGTTAAGTGAAATGGAATGGATTGATTGATGTGTGAATGGCTTGGGCCTTCACTAGACCGGGGATAAGGCTAGACCTTGTCCCGTTTCTAGTATCGTGCCGTTATGCCGCCGAAATTTTCTAAAATAAGTTAGAAAAATAAAAATATCATTTTATTTAAAGAATGAACTGAATAGAAATTCATATGTTAAAATAAAATGTTTTATCGTTAAAAATATAATTTTTAACGTGAATATGAATATAGTGAATGTGAATAAATAAATATTCATTTACAAACCGGACGGTTTGTTTATGTACACTGATTTGACTGACATTGATTGGGACGATAAATTTTACACATCGCCCAACTGCACAAATAAAATCTGTGTTTGATTGTTTGAAACCCCAAACGGGTGTTGGGATGAAATTTGAAGTTCACTCATCCTGATTGATTAAATATGTCGATCGATTGATTGACAGGCTGTTATAAGCGTTACATATCTATATTTGATGCTTATACAGTGTAGTGCACTTTGGTTGATGGTTGATTATTTTTAAATGCTATTATATACATGTGTTGTATGAAAGTCCATATAATTAACATTATACGGTGATTGATTGGGCCTCATTCCAATTTAGAAGATAAAGAATAATATAATATAAATGTTCATGTGTTGACTGCACTCATCCGTTGAGATTAGTCATGTGTTGAACAAAATATTTTTATAATAAAATTTACATCTTTATCAATATAATATAAAGGTTCATGTGTTGACTATACTCATCCGTTGAGATTAGTCATGTGTTGAACAAAATATTTTTATAATAAAATTTACATCTTTATCAATATAATATAAAGGTTCATGTGTTGACTGTACTCATCCGTTGAGATTAGTCATGTGTTGAACGAAATATTTTTATAATAAAATTTACATCTTTATCAATATAATATAAAGGTTCATGTGTTGACTGTACTCATCCGTTGAGATTAGTCATGTGTTGAACAAAATATTTTTATAATAAAATTTACATCTTTATCAATATAATATAAAGGTTCATGTGTTGACTGTACTCATCCGTTGAGATTAGTCATGTGTTGAACGAAATATTTTTATAATAAAATTTACATCTTTATCAATATAATACAAAGGTTCATGTGTTGACTGTACTCATCCGTCGAGATTAGTCATGTGTTGAACGAAATATTTTTATAATAAAATTTACATCTTTATCAATATAATATAAAGGTTCATGTGTTGACTGTACTCATCTGTTGAGATTAGTCATGTGTTGAACGAAATATTTTTATAATAAAATTTACATCTTTATCAATATAATATAAAGGTTCATGTGTTGACTGTACTCATCCGTCGAGATTAGTCATGTGTTGAACGAATTATTTTTATAATAAAATTTACATCTTTATCAATATAATATAAAGGTTCATGTGTTGACTGTACTCATCCGTTGAGATTAGTCATGTGTTGAACGAAATATTTTGATAATAACAAATATTTTGATAATAGGAAATATTTGAAATAGAAATATGTGAAGCCGTGTTGATTAGATTGACGCCATTTTGACGTGAACGATATTTATATCGATTATATTCATTTCGAAATGAATTGAATATATAACGATTTCGAAATGAATTGAATATATAACGATTTCGAAATGAATTGAATAGATAACGACTTCGAAATGAATTGAATAGAAAACGACTTCGAAATGAATTGAATAGATAACGACTTCGAAATGAATTGAATAGAAAACGACTTCGAAATGAATTGAATAGATAACGACTTCGAAATGAATTGAATAGAAAACGATTTCGAAATGAATTGAATATATAACGATTTCGAAATGAATTGAATAGAAAACGATTTCGAAATGAATTGAATATATAACGATTTCGAAATGAATTGAATAGATAACGACTTCGAAATGAATTGAATAGATAACGATTTCGAAATGAATCGAATAGAAAACGATTTCGAAATGAATTGAATATATAACGATTTCGAAAAGAATTGAATAGATAACGACTTCGAAATGAATTGAATAGAAAACGTCTTCGAAATGAATTGAATAGATAACGACTTCGAAACGAATTGAATAGAAAACGATTTCGAAATGAATTGAATATATAACGATTTCGAAATGAATTGAATAGAAAACGATTTCGAAATGAATTGAATAGAAAACGATTTCGAAATGAATTGAATATATAACGATTTCGAAATGAATTGAATAGAAAACGACTTTGGAATTGAATTGAATTGAAAACGAATTCAAATTGAATTGAAAGCGAATTGAAATGAATTCAAATTGAATTGAAATTTGAATTGAATAGAAATGAATTTTAAAACGAATTTATAAAGAAGAATTCAATTTTGATTTGAATTGAAATGGAAGTTGAAATTGTTTTTGAAACGAATTCAAAACTATTTATAAAATTTGTTTTGAATAGAAATCGACGAAATATATATTATATATATTATATATATAATATAATGGCCTGAATAGAACGCGCCGCGCCGCGGCAGTTCGTGAATTTCGACCATTTATTTCAAACGGACATTTCGGGAGATCCGACTGTCGGATTCTCCTAAAACCGGAACCGTTGGGTTCGTATCGAAAAGAGCTTTCTAACGAATATTAGAAATTTGAAATCTAACGGTTGGATTTGGAGATACGTCCAAATCAAATTTGAAAAAGGTCGCTGTAAGTGCAGTTCGATGGCCGTTGATGGAAATCGACTGTACGGGCCTTGATAAAATTATTAAAAATAGTAATAATTTGTGTAAAATCATAAGAAATGATTTGGGAAAATTTGGGATGAAAAACTCCATATTTGAAAAGATAAAAATAGATTTTTATCAAAATGAACTAGTTTGAACTAAATTTAAAACCCGATTTGTTTTTAAATAAATAAATTAGATTTAAAAAGGGGTTTTAAATAATCGGAATTTCTAATATATTTGATTGGATATAAAATGGGTTTATTGTGAACGGTGTTTTAAATAACACTAGTTCTTTAACCCGATAACAAATAGAATGTGATTTGGGTTTGTCGTGAACTGTGTTTTAAATAACACCTAGTTCTTTAACCCAGTAAAAGGAGTTTTAAATGAATCTGTAATTAGATTGAAATGTGAATCTATCTAAATTATCAAATTTAGAAATGAGCGGGAATGGAGTATTACCAGTTCTTGTTGCTGGCCCTGAGTAGGCCGGGTACGCATGATAGGGGGTTCCTCCGGCTTGCGTTGCATTGTGTGATGGGACCTGGGTCTTATAATAGCTTCATTTTTCGAAAAAGCATTGCGTTGTTTATTCTATGCACTGGTATTCTTGGGAGGAAACCCGTTCCGTGTTATACGGCGTGGTCCCTTGAATTACTCTCTTTTAAAGTAAAGTTTTAAATAACGGTTTTAGTTCTCACACCAGTCACATGACTGACCTGGAGTTTATTGTTTTAACCTAAACTCTGGGTGCCCCTATTTTCCGCACGGGCAGCTAGTAGTTTTGGTTTTGCAGATTTATATTCACAGGATCCTGGTTTACAGCTGGAATGGTATCCGGAAAGCTCTGTATCCGTATATCACCTTCAGTTGTGCTTTGTATTATTTTCCGCTGCTATGTAATTTATTCATTTATACTCTGTATATTCTTGTATCTGATGGAATTGTTGTAATAGCAATGAAATGTTCTTCCGTCTGCGTTCTATTTTGTCCTGTTCTCAACGATCAGGGGTTTCGAACGGTCTAGATCGGTTTAACGACTGATTCAGATCGAGCGAAATTTCCAGGCCGTCACATTTGGTATCAGAGCTTTGGTTTACAGAGCTCGAGAACAAGACACATTAGAACCATACGAAATAATTCATCAGATATTGGATTAGTAATATCCAATTAGAATGACTCGTTAGAGATAGGATCAGTAGTATCCTAAAACGAGCGTGAAGAGTATATTTTCAAATGAAAACAATTTTGTTTTGGGAATTTAAATCGTTTTATACGTATTTGAGTATTTATTTATATTGAATATGGACAATCCAATATATAAAGGTTTTGTATATACGCGTCATGAACGTATATTCGAAGTTTTAATATACTGGATAGATATAGAATCACATTCTAGTCGCCCGGAGATGGTACTGATGATTGTCATGACATCATTAGTATTTATTTTCGAGTGACGAAGGTGTGATTTTCTATATATTTCCATTAGACTGGTGTGAGAACCAAAACTAATATAGTTAGAACACATTGTTGTGAATTGGCATCAAAAACAGGATTTTTGTATATATATCAAATATATGAATTTGCAACGTTAATCCACTAATTGATTGATGTTTGTGTTGTTTGTTCATTTGTTGGATAATTTTGAACCATTATGCCTAATAGAATCAAATATTGAATTATATTGAAAATTGGTCGCATTTGCTTGCATATACATATACTTACATTGAACAGGTCATAGCAAGGAGGCTAGAGCAGAGAATAAAATTGGTTTGCCCGACAAATAGGTACATGTTTACTACATAATTTACTGTTTTGTTTGGGTGATGATGATTTTATGAGCCTATTGGCTAGCCGCTTGGCTTTTTCTTTTTCTTTTTGAGATTAGAAGGACCGGGGAAGCTATTTGAAATTCCCCGATGCTCCCGGTGCAGGGGAGGTTATGGCGAAATTTTTCGAAAATTTAGGGTGTCAGCCAAATTTTTGAAAATTTGAAAATTCTCAGAAACTGAAAAGTTGGAGAATGGAAGCCAGATCGAACGTAGAGTTGATTAATCAAACCACTTTCGACTTTGTTCCTTTTCGGGGACGAAAAGTTTTAAGTGGGGGAGATTGTAATAACCCGGAAATTCTGAACCAGTTTAAAATTTTTATTTAGGCAATTTTAGCGAATTTTGATTATTTAAAATGAATTATTTTAAATAATATCGACAAGAAATTTATTTTGAATATAATTCGAACGTCTATGGTATACACGTCGTCGTTAGAATATAAATAATTATATATAATTATAAATAGAATTGAAAATGGCGCGGTAGTTCGATAATTCGATTTCAAACTTCAACTGAATGTACCGGGTGCAAAACAATCCGTATTTTAGTGAAACCAAAAACATTAGGATCTAATTAATAATAACTTTCCAACGAATCTGAAAAATCAAAATTTCATAGCGGGAATCAAAAGATATGTCCAATTGAAAATTCTGAATAGTCGCTATGGAATTCAGGCCCTTAAAAATGGGAATTTTGCAAACGACCTCGGATTTCGACGAAACCACTTTTGTTGGATCCGCAGTGTCAAATTATGGCTAGATTCCAAATTTCATAATTTTTCGAATCAATATGTGATCGTGGCAAAGGAAAACGCGTTTGACCAGTTTCAGTTGATTTTAATCGACTGGAAAATGGCCATTTTTCCAACGGTCTCGGAATTCGATGAAACTAGTTTTGTTAGGACCGTATCGTCAATACGAAGCTAGAAAATATTTTTGTGGAATTTTTCGAGTTAGTATGTGACCCCGTTAATTTGAAATGTACGTTTATAATTCAGTATAATGATTTAAATGTAAATTCAACAGAAACTGATTCAAACAGTCAAATTGACTTACGAAACATATCCCATTGCGTTCGGAATGGGGGTATTTGGCTGGGGGCAACAGTTGTTGGGTTCGATTTCGAGTTCGTATCAACACAAGGGTGTTTTCGAGATTAAATAAATTTAAAATATAAATATATAAACCTAACTCTAAATTCTAATTGGTCAACATTCATTCCTCGGTCAACAACAGTTATCGCGCCTCCATCCTGTGAACGGCGAATATCGCTCCCCTTTTCCTCTTAAATTCTCGCTCAATCTTTTCTATAATTTTCAAAATCTCCAACTGGAAATCGATGAGCTACTCAAGAGCTTCAAATCTATATAACCTTGATGAAGTTTCTTTGTGTATCCACCGCGAATCACCTGCTCAAAAGCGTCGCCTGTGGAGCCGTTTTCCTGATCGACGGAGCCACCGAGTTCGCCAGTATCGAGGGAGGGGGCGCGACCTCAGGAGCACTTCAACACGGCAAGGTTCGATCGTCGCCAAGCTTCGTCAATTGGGTGCAAAATCCAACTTTAATTCGGAGCTGCTGAAGACGAGGTACCGACATGAAAGAAACAGTGAGCAGTCTTCCTTTTATTTAAATCAGATTGTTTAAAAAAAAAAACAGAAGAAGAAGAAAATATGAAATATATATACATATATATATATTATTATTTAAATCTGAAACTTTTATAACTATTATTGTTTTAAAATAAATCTGAAATTTATATAAAATAAGATATCATTGTCTTTAAATGTGTTTTTAAAACTAAAATGACTTTGATTTAAACTAATGTTAGAAAATATAAATAACATGATTTAAAAATATAAATAACATCGTTTATATAAAAGAATATAATCTTTATTAGGTTAAAATTTGTTGGAAATATATACATAGTGATATTTTTAAATATATGCATGATGATATTTTTGAAAATATATACATAGTGATATTTTTGAATATATATATATATATATATATGATGTGAGGATAAAGCTCTAATCTTTATATAGAAAACAAAGAAGTAAAAATCTAAGCTTTATAAAGAAAACAAAGTATTAAAAACTTGATTTTTATATTAGTAGCATATTGAAAATAGGATTTTTATATTATAGAACGAATAAAAATATGATTTTTACACTATATAGATAATAAAAATTCGCTCTTTATATAAGAAGTAGAAATATAAAAATATAATTTTTATATAGAATAAAGCGTTGTAAATATATAAAGTTAAATAAAAATGTGAACTTTATATTTATCATGAAGGAATGAAAATAAAATTGTGATTTTTATATATGTAGTGGCTACGGGCAACGAAAGTGACAAAAGGGCAAGAATGACGAAGATTTCCTACATATGAAGAGTCGTGGCGTTTGGATTAGCTTTGGTGAGAATTTCTCACCTTTCAATTTCTTTTTCTAGTTATATATATATACTAGGATGCAGACGGTGTTTAGTAGCACCCGACATAATCGTCCACAGACCATGGACTTGTTTGTTTGATTGCAAAAATTGGTTAGATTATTTGATTGAAATTTGAGTTGTTAAGTGAAATGGAATGGATTGATTGATGTGTGAATGGCGTGGGCCTTCACTAGACCGGGGATAAGGCTAGACCTTGTCCCGTTTCTAGTATCATGCCGTTATGCCGCCGAAATTTTCTAAAATAAGTTAGAAAAATAAAAATATCATTTTATTTAAAGAATGAACTGAATAGAAATTCATTTGTTAAAATAAAATGTTTTATCGTTAAAAATATAATTTTTAACGTGAATATGAATATAGTGAATGTGAATAAATAAATATTCATTTACAAACCGAACGGTTTGTTTATGTACACTGATTTGACTGACATTGATTGGGACGATAAATTTTACACATCGCCCAACTGCACAAATAAAATCTGTGTTTGATTGTTTGAAACCCCACACGGGTGTTGGGATGAAATTTGAAGTTCACTCATCCTGATTGATTAAATATGTCGATCGATTGATTGACAGGCTGTTATAAGCGTTAGATATCTATATTTGATGCTTATACAGTGTAGTGCACTTTGGTTGATGGTTGATTATTTTTCAATGCTATTATATACATGTGTTGTATGAAAGTCCATATAATTAACATTATATGGTGATTGATTGGGCCTCATTCCAATTTAGAAGATAAAGAATAATATAATATAAATGTTCATGTGTTGACTGCACCCATCCGTTGAGATTTGTCATGTGTTGAACAAAATATTTTTATAATAAAATTTACATCTTTATCAATATAATATAAAGGTTCATGTGTTGACTGTACTCATCCGTTGAGATTAGTCATGTGTTGAACAAAATATTTTTATAATAAAATTTACATCTTTATCAATATAATATAAAGGTTAATGTGTTGACTGTACTCATCCGTTGAGATTAGTCATGTGTTGAACGAAATATTTTTATAATAAAATTTACATCTTTATCAATATAATATAAAGGTTCATGTGTTGACTGTACTCATTTGTTGAGATTAGTCATGTGTTGAACAAAATATTTTTATAATAAAATTTACATCTTTATCAATATAATATAAAGGTTCATGTGTTGACTGTACTCATCCGTTGAGATTAGTCATGTGTTGAACGAAATATTTTTATAATAAAATTTACATCTTTATCAATATAATATAAAGGTTCATGTGTTGACTGTACTCATCCGTCGAGATTAGTCATGTGTTGAACGAAATATTTTTATAATAAAATTTACATCTTTATCAATATAATATAAAGGTTCATGTGTTGACTGTACTCATCCGTTGAGATTAGTCATGTGTTGAACGAAATATTTTTATAATAAAATTTACATCTTTATCAATATAATATAAAGGTTCATGTGTTGACTGTACTCATCCGTCGAGATTAGTCATGTGTTGAACGAAATATTTTTATAATAAAATTTACATCTTTATCAATATAATATAAAGGTTCATGTGTTGACTGTACTCATCCGTTGAGATTAGCCATGTGTTGAACGAAATATTTTGATAATAACAAATATTTTGATAATAGGAAATATTTGAAATAGAATATTTGAAATAGAAATATGTGAAGCCGTGTTGATTAGATTGACGCCATTTTGACGTGAACGATATTTATATCGATTTTATTCATTTCGAAATGAATTGAATATATAACGATTTCGAATTGAATTGAATATATAACGATTTCGAAATGAATTGAATAGAAAACGACTTCGAAATGAATTGAATAGATAACGACTTCGAAATGAATTGAATAGAAAACGACTTCGAAATGAATTGAATAGATAACGACTTCGAAATGAATTGAATAGAAATCGATTTCGAAATGAATTGAATATATAACGATTTTGAAATGAATTGAATAGAAAACGATTTCGAAATGAATTGAATATATAACGATTTCGAAATGAATTGAATAGATAACGACTTCGAAATGAATTGAATAGATAACGATTTTGAAATGAATTGAATAGAAAACGATTTCGAAATGAATTGAATATATAACGATTTCGAAATGAATTGAATAGATTACGACTTCGAAATGAATTGAATAGAAAACGTCTTCGAAATGAATTGAATAGATAACGACTTCGAAATGAATTGAATAGAAAACGATTTCGAAATGAATTGAATATATAACGATTTCGAAATGAATTGAATAGAAAACGATTTCGAAATGAATTGAATAGAAAACGATTTCGAAATGAATTGAATATATAACGATTTCGAAATGAATTGAATAGAAAACGACTTTGGAATTGAATTGAATTGAAAACGAATTCAAATTGAATTGAAAGCGAATTGAAATGAATTCAAATTGAATTGAAATTTGAATTGAATAGAAATGAATTTTAAAACGAATTTATAAAGAAGAATTCAATTTTGATTTGAATTGAAATGGAAGTTGAAATTGTTTTTGAAACGAATTCAAAACTATTTATAAAATTCGTTTTGAATAGAAATCGACGAAATATATATTATATATATTATATATATAACATAATGGCCTGAATAGAACGCGCCGCGCCGTGGCAGTTCGTGAATTTTGACCATTTATTTCAAACGGACATTTCGGGAGATCCGACCGTCGGATTCTCCTAAAACCGGAACCGTTGGGTTCGTATCGAAAAGAGCTTTCTAACGAATATTAGAAATTTGAAATCTAACGGTTGGATTTGGAGATACGTCCAAATCAAATTTGAAAAAGGTCGCTGTAAGTGCAGTTCGATGGCCGTTGATGGAAATCGACTGTACGGGCCTTGATAAAATTATTAAAAATAGTAATAATTTGTGTAAAATCATAAGAAATGATTTGGGAAAATTTGGGATGAAAAACTCCATATTTGAAAAGATAAAAATAGATTTTTATCAAAATGAACTAGTTTGAACTAAATTTAAAACCCGATTTGTTTTTAAATAAATAAATTAGATTTAAAAAGGGGTTTTAAATAATCGGAATTTCTAATATATTTGATTGGATATAAAATGGGTTTATTGTGAACGGTGTTTTAAATAACACTAGTTGTTTAACCCGATAACAAATAGAATGTGATTTGGGTTTGTCGTGAACTGTGTTTTAAATAACACCTAGTTCTTTAACCCAGTAAAAGGAGTTTTAAATGAATCTGTAATTAGATTGAAATGTGAATCTATAATCTAAATTATCAAATTTAGAAATGAGCGGGAATGGAGTATTACCAGTTCTTGTTGCTGGCCCTGAGTAGGCCGGGTACACATGATAGGGGGTTCCTCCGGCTTGCGTTGCATTGTGTGATGGGACTTGGGTCTTATAATAGCTTCATTTTTCGAAAAAGCATTGCGTTGTTTATTCTATGCACTGGTATTCTTGGGAGGAAACCCGTTCCGTGTTATACGGCGTGGTCCCTTGAATTACTCTCTTTTAAAGTAAAGTTTTAAATAACGGTTTTAGTTCTCACACCAGTCACATGACTGACCTGGAGTTTATTGTTTTAACCTAAACTCTGGGTGCCCCTATTTTCCGCACGGGCAGCTAGTAGTTTTGGTTTTGCAGATTTATATTCACAGGATCCTGGTTTACAGCTGGAATGGTATCCGGAAAGCTCTGTATCCGTATATCACCTTCAGTTGTGCTTTGTATTATTTTCCGCTGCTATGTAATTTATTCATTTATACTCTGTATATTCTTGTATTTGATGGAATTGTTGTAATAGCAATGAAATGTTCTTCCGTCTGCATTCTATTTTGTCCTGTTCTCAACGATAAGGGGTTTCGAACGGTCTAGATCGGTTTAACGACTGATTCAGATCGAGCGAAATTTCCAGGCCGTCACATGAGGCTTAGGAAAGATAAAGAGGCCTATTACAAGTATTTTGCTAAAGGAAGTCAACAAGGACAATGGGCAGTATAGAGGTGTCCTCCATTTCTAACCTACATTTTGTCCATATAATTAGATAGGAGATTAAGGAATGATGACAGAGATCTTGGTAAGATATGTAGCCTAGTAAGAGGATAAGATTTTATTTTGATATATTAGAGGAATTAACGAACAAAGATAACTGGAGTAAATCAAATGATGTAAAGATGAGAATATGCCCAAGGAATGAAATAGAGTAAGTTGGAACACTTCCCTCATTGAAGAATTATGTGTTGAAGTTAACATGAACTAATTGAATGAAATATATTATTGTCCTACATCGCCAAAATAAAAGATAGTATTCAAGAAAATGAATAGCTTCAACATGCGGAGGTTGGGGCCTTAGGGAACCCAAATGTGTTCTTTGTTGTGAGAAGGGAAGTCATTCTTCAGCACCACACAACCGCATGCCGCCGCCATCAGTCCGTCCGACCGAATCAAACCAGGCCGTACTGAGCTCGGGCTCTGGTTCAGTTCTAATATTAACTATTTTTTTGAGAAACTAGGTTGAATTTTAACAGTTGTAGGAAAAGATGTGATGTGATTCAAACAACAGACGCAATTTTTAACTAATGGTTATGGCCCGTTAGATGGTAGCAATGAACAGGTGTGGCCTGTTAAAAACAACAGCAGCAGGTTCGACCCATTAGATGGCTGGGACAAATGGATGTGACCTCTTAAAAACAATAGCAGCAGGCACAACCCGTTAGGCAGTGGAAACGAAAGTTAAACGGGTGCGACACGTTAGGCAGCAGCAGGCGCAAGTAGGTGCGACCCAACAGACGCAACCATTCGAAAGAGATGAGGATCAACTATAAAAATTCAACAATGTTGATCACATTCATTACATTCGAAATTCCTATTCTTCCTTCTCTTCTTTGCTCTCATTGTTGTATTCACTTAAATCTCATAGTTGACATGCTTATTACAATCTCGTGCAAAATATTCTGTTGTATCTAAATGTAATTTTGTTAGAATCCTACATAATGGTGGGTAGATACAAGCTCTATGCGTCACATTTGCTCTAACAAATCCATGTTTTCTACATACCATAAATTCGATTAGGAAGAAAAACTCTTCAAGGGTAATTATGCAGTTTCCATAATCAAAGGCAGTGGCACAATAATCCCTAAGTTTACTTCTAAAAAAACTACCAAGTTGAATGATATCCTTTTCGTTCCAGACATACGCAAGAATCTCATCTCTTGTCTAATGCTATCAAAGAAAGGATTCAAAATGGTCTTCAAGTCATACAAGATTGTTCTGTCTAAAGCTGGAATGTACGTAGGAAGAGGATATTTACGTGCTGGCCTATTTAAAGAAAATGCAGCCGTAGTTGGCAACAAAACTATGTATTTTGGTTGTGTTATTAATAGAATTGAATTTTCTTATTTTCTTAAGCATGAAATTTTATTATGGCATAATAAATTAGGACATATAAATTTCCAAAAAATGGAAAAGCTAGAAAATTTGGGATTAATTCCTAAATTCCAAGTGTATAAAAACTACAAATGTGAGACATGTGTAAAACCAAAATGGTTAAAAAAACCATTTTATACCATCGATAGAAGGATCAAACCATTTTATATCTTTTGAACAGTAAAAGATGAAGCGATTACAACGTTTATAAACTACGAGGCTAAAGTAGAAAATTAGTTAAATAAAAAGATTAAGACATTAAGATCTGATCGAGGTAAAGAATATGAATCACCATTTGAAAAATTCCGTGAAGAAAATGGAATAATTCATCAAACAACTGCCCCATATTCACCACAATATTATTCTCTTGCGGAGAGAAAGAGTAGAACATTAAAACATATGATTAATGCAATGCTGATAACTTTGGCTTATTGATGAACTTGTAGCGGGAATCCGTAAATATATCTAATCACATATTAAATAAGGTTCCTCACAATAAAATAGGAAAAATTCCATATGAGCTATGGAAAGGACATAAACCAAGTATTACATACCATAAAGTGTGGGGGTGCTTGGCGAAAGTTCCAGTTTCGCCTCCAAGAAAGTCAAATTTGGACCAAAAACTATAGATTGTTACTATCTAGGGCCATCCCAAAATAGTAATGCATACAATTTTTTGGTATTCAAGTCTGATATAGCTGGTATCAATGAAAGTAAAATCATTGAGTCAGGATATGCCTCATTCTTTGAAGATATTTTTCCGCATAAAAGGAATTAAGGAAATATGTCCCTAAAAGAACAAGGGAATTTCGAGAAATTCACATGAAGATGAAACTTATCATGAAATTGAGGAACTTAAACCTACAAGAAGTGTATGGTCAAGGACTTCCAAGACATTTGATCTAGAATTTTTAATATATATGTTAGAGCATGAACCTCAAACGTACAAGGAAGCAATGTCATCTTCGGAATCTTCATGTTGGAAAGAAGAAATCAGAAGTGAGATTGATTCAATTCTAAGAAATAAAACTTGAGAAATAGTTGATATTCCACCTGGAATAAAATCCATTAGACGTAAATGGATTTTCAAGAAGAAAAGAAACCAAATGGCTCTACTGACAAATATAAAGCAAGATTAGTAGCTAAAGGATATCATCAAAAAAAAGGTGTAGACTTCTTTGATACATATTCACCAGTTACGCAGATAACCTCTATAAGAACGTTATTAGCAATTAAATCCATCTATAATCTAGAAATTCATCAAATGAATGTAAAGACAACATTCTTAAATGGAGATCTAAATGAGGATATCTATATGGAGGAATTTGAAGGTTTTATTTCCAAAGGAAATGAAAATAAAGTATGTAGAGTAGTCAAATCATTATACGGACTAAAACATGCTCCAAAACAATGGCACACAAAGTTTTGCAGTGTCATGATGAAACATGGTTTTCGTTTAAATGAATGTGATAAATGTGCTTATTATAAACAAGTTGAACAATCATACATGATGGTTTGTCTATATGTAGACGATATGCCAATCTTTGGTCCTAACATTGAAGTTATAGATCGTGGAGTAAATGTTAACCAACAATTCGATAACATTTAAGTGTTGCAAACGTTATTTTGTGAATCAAAATAATAAGAACACCTAACAGAGTTGAATTATCATAGTCATTCTATGTAGACAAAGTGATTGAAAGGTTCCAAAATTTTATAATAAAAGGAGTACGAATACCTTTTAATCCATCGAAAGTACTGCAAAAGAACACTAATGAAAGTGTAATGCAGCTAGAATACTCTCATGTAATAGGATGTCTGATGTATCTCATGAATTGCACAAGACCATATATAGCTTGTGCAGTAAGCCGACTGAGCATATATACATGCAATCTAGGTAAGGAATACTGGAAAGCACTAATGAGAGTACTTAGATATTAAAAAAACCCACAAGTTATTCCTTACATTATGGAAAATATCCTGCCTTCATAGAAGGATATAGTGATGCAAACTGGATTGTGGATTAATAAGAATCAAAATCAACTAGTGGTTATGTTTTTACCTTAGCAGGTGCAGTAGTGTCACGGAAATCTACTAAGAAAACATGCTTGGCTCGATTCACTATGGAATCAGAGTTCATCGCTTTAGACAAAGCAGGCGAAGAAGAAGAATGGGTTCGTCATTTTTTAGAAGATATTCCGTTTTGTCATAAACCTATATCGACCATATGCATACACTGTGATAACCAAGCAACATTAAGTAGAGCATAAAACTTTGTGTTTAATGGAAAGTCACGACACATTCGTCGACTCCATAACACAATTAGGCAGTTACTCCCAAATGGAACTATTTCCATAAATTATGAGAGAACAAATGATAACCTAGTGGATCCATTTACTAAAGGTTAATCAAGTGGAAAAATTGACCGCGCATCGGAGGAATGAGTTTAAAAACCTAAATCAACAAGAGTTATCTTGTACGAAAACCTATCCTACTGACTGGATATCCCAATGACTAGGATCATAGACAAACCAATTATGAATAACTCAAGACATAATGCATTTGTTTAGCATTGTCCTACTCCATTCCTATGGTGCACAATATAAATGCATACCCACAGAAGTATTAAAAGGTTAAAACTATGTTTTTTTAAGGATGACCATATCTTGAAAAAACAAGTGGGGTACATGTAGGATATCCTTAAAGTTGTGATCACATATGTCAGTGTAGCACCACATAAAATAAATCAGAAATAGACATATGTAGGTTAATTTAATTTAAAATAATAACCAGTAATAAATTAAAGGGCCAAAAAATGTAATTTTAAATAATTGGATTGCACCACAAAAGTATTGCCATTGCATTCATGGCGAGATTCTTATCCATTTTCATATTCTATTTACTAAAAATGGAGTCCATATGAAAAAGATATTAATAAAACAAGTTACATGTAAATATTAACAAATAAGGTTTGAAATTTGAATAGATTAAATATAAATCCTGAATATAATTAATTATTGATTGGCATAAAAGAATATTCCAAAAGGATTTGAATTTTTGTATATCTACTCATATGCAAAGTGGACAAAGATAATCAACATAAGGAAATAGATCAAGGTAATCAATTCAGAATAAATAGAAAACGACATTACAGGAGGATCAAATCCTTCTGGCTCAACCCCAAAAGAGGGGTCAACCGCCGTCTTAGATGGTGGGTGAGGATTGTGTATTTTTACAGGGATGTTTATATAATTTGCATCGTTAGACAGTCTAGATTAAATCTAAATAATCCAACAGTCTATACTCACAATTGCAGTTACAAATATGACACCCTTGCCTCACTGTAAACCTAACTTTCATTTCTCTCTACGCCTCCATATTGTCCTTTTGTTTCTAATTTTATAGAAAAGGTTAGGATTCTCTTATATTCCTCTAACGTCAATTATATTATCTCTGTTATAGACTAATATAGATTTAAGTTATGGAATTTAGTTTATATATATGAGATTTTAATTCATTTAATTCTTATATATATATATATATATATATATTAATAGACCGAATGGAGCAAGATTTCAAAGCCTAAAACTGAATCTGGTCCTACGCATATCTTGTTGTTCTTTATTCTTAAATCACTATGAGTGGAAACCCTATAAGTTGCTATTTTCTATCTTTTGTAGTTTGGATTTAGATTATTATGCCTGTATGGGATTTTGACTAAACGAAATAAAATGCTACAAAACCTCCAAATCCTATATTTTGTTTATAAATTAAACGGCCAATCAAAAGTGATATGTTTGGGTTTGTATTATTTGAATAATAGAAATTAGGCCTTGGGTCTTGTGAAATTCTTAATTTTGGTTTTTGATTCACTTGATTCTTATTTTTAACGTTCATATATGTTTGTATACAAAAAACATAACATTTGTACATTGTAAATTGATAGGTTTAAACGTCTGTTTTAAATTAGATTGGTTTGAACATTTTGTTTGCAATATATTATCTTAATTTTTTGTATGCAATAAAATCAAAAAGTGAAGCAGCGCCAAAAGCAAGGTTTTTGCATTTATAAATGGATTTATTGCACCTTGTTTATATTCGTATTATTTAAATAACTATTCAAGCCTAAATTGCAAGTTATATTCATATGTGTTATTATTACCTTTTCCATCATTGGTTGAGAATAAGCATGTTGGACCATATCAATTGATAAGAGAGTTAACTTGTATACCTTAAATGTGATTGTTAGGATTGACATTTCAAACATGTTAGACCGTTATTCTCACGCGCTAAATTCACGCCCATTTATGTATATTTTTATAGCGTAATAAAACGTAATATTACTGCATACGACTGCATATTAAATACGTTTAAATTAAGAAACAAAATTTGAATTTCTCCATAGGAATTGGTATGTGTATCTGTATGTGTGTGAGTTAATGACTTTAATTATAATTACTACACTAAGATGTGAGGTTAAGCCCAACTTGTTGTACAAGCCTGTCCAGAACTTCCCGGCAAATCCAACATCTACAAGTGGTCGGTTTAATGTGAAATTCCTAATGTGAGTGTGTGTGTGTGTGTATTTGTTCGTGAAATAGCCTACCTTGAGAAGGTGTTAAGTGGATGACCTGCCTCTTGTTAGGTATTAAGTGGTTAGGACTTCCTAAGGTTCACTCCTTAGTTCTGTACTAAAGTCATGGGACCCGCCCTTCTAGGTTTTAGTGGTCATTGGGTTTGCCTTTCTCTTATAAGGTATTAAATGGTCTTAATAGACAATAATGTGTGATTAGGGTAGTTCTCCAAGTAATGTCTGCTTCTTGTCTAGGGGATTATTGAGGGCTATCCTAGAAACAATTAATATAAAATGCCTAAAGGAACCATCATTTAAGGGAAGTATTAAGTGGCTGGGGTTCACCCTAAGTACAGCTAGATAATAACAACATGGTCCGCTAGAAGGGTCTTAAATGAAGTTGTGTTCCTTCCTAAACCTGGTATTAACTGGTTGTTATGATCTCTCGAACTACAAGGAGAGTGTATATATCTAATAACGTTGACGTTAGGGATGAGGTCTTAAGTGGCTAGGGGTCCGACATAGGGTAAGTGATAATAGGAATCCACCCTTAATAAATTAGGTAATGGACTTAAGTGACCTGGTATAGCCTACCTCATGGGGGTATTAAGTGTCTATAAGGATGTCCGCTCTTAGATCAACATGTAGGTCTTAAGTGATGATAAGGATGTATACCTCATATGTTTATTACTGTATGTTTGTTTTTGTAGACAAAACATGAAGAGTTTCCACTGCAAATAAAGGAAATAGTCATCCCTAGACTTATATGTTTTTCATTCACCAGAACTTTATGTTCTGAACTCCCTTCTCTTAACATTAACTTTAGTAGATGTGTATGCTTGGATCAGTGATGATTAGTGATGCTTGGAGGTGGATCCTTATGATGGAGGCTTTAGTTAATTATGGCAGTATTATTGTCAATGTTATCATTATGTATTAGGATAAATATTGATATACCTTTTTATCTATTTAGACTTGTTGTATCTGACATTGATGATGGTTTAAATTTTTTGTACATCTATTTTAAGATATAATATTTTATCCCTTTCGCCATGCGAGACTCTGATTTCGTTTAAATTGCTCTGTTAAATCTATTTTTATTATTTCCTTATAGAAACCAATGATCCATGTAGAATGGTTCTAAGTTCTGATGGTCCTTTTCCAGGTTAGAATTTAGGTCCATTCCAGATGGGTTATTACACCTATTATCAGAGCATAGGTTACCCAATTACGAGGATATATACGTGAGGGAAACATTTGTTATTTGAAAAGGTTTTCCAAACTATATATGTATATACTATACCCCAAAAACGTACACAATTATACTGGGCAACCCTCATCTTTCTTCGTTTTTGAGCCTTGATACTTTCTTAGGAAGTCCACTAAAGGATTTTTTTCCTTTTCCAGATAGTAGAAATGGCCGATAACCAGCATGAGTAAGAGAAGCCGGCAAGGCCTCGGTACTTGCCTGAATGGTTCCAACAATACCTTAGAACTGTGGAACAAGTCCCTACTACCAATCCTACCCTAGCAGAATCAGCAACTCGAACCCGCTGAAGGGGTATTCAACTTTCCTCGACTTCGCAAAGGTTTCATGTGTTTGGGGGGAAAGCCATTTTGGGGAACTGAAAGCTTTCTTAAAGCTAAAGCACGGATAACCGAGTACAAACGGATCTTCGAGGCTACCAAGTTGGACGACTGACTTAACCATAGGGTAACATCCTGACATTTGTGGGAGAAGCCCTTGAATGGTGGAACGTAATTTTGGTAGAGAATACATGTAAAGTGTTTACTTGGGAGAAGTTTAGGACACGCTTTGAGACTAAGTTCTTACCTAATGCGAGGATGAGCCTACAGATGGAAAAGTTTATTCAGCTGAAGCAAGGAGAGTTAAGTTTGAGAGAGTATGTAGCAATATTTACGGAGTTATCAAAATATGGGAGAGGATTGGTGGAAACTCCAATGAATAAAGCATTTAGGTTTGTTAAGGGACCGAATTCTCCGTTGAGGGAAATGTTATTAGCTCAGGTGACATTTCGAGCTATGCTCAAAGCCCTTGTTGAGACAGCTATCATGTATACAGTTGAGGAAATAAAGGAAGTTAACAATGAGAAAGGAGAATATGACTCTAGTTTTGGGAAGAAAAAAAGAAAGGATTTTGGTTTAAGAAGAAGAAAGGAGGAAAATTTAAGAAGGAGTTCAAGGTTTGTTCGAGTATCCACAGGATGTGCAATGAGACCAAGGACTATAGGATAAACCTAGCGAAGTTAGAATTCAAAGGAAAATGTTTCAATTGCCATGAGGATGGGCACTTGGCCAGGAACTAGCCTAAACCTAGAGTAGTGCAGAGTGGGAAAAAATTTGCCTTAGAGGGAGCGTTGATTCGAAGTTAACCCCTTAGATATCAAGGACAACCAGCGTTGGAATGTATAATTTCTATCCTAGATGTTTTTCTATGTACCCTGTTTGATTCAGGAGTTACCCACTTCTTCAATGCTAGAAAGAGTGTTGATTCCTTAAATCTTCCCTTGTCCTTTGCTAGCCATCCAATAGGGATGTCTAAACCATTGGAGGAACTATGCAACTTTCTCTTATGTGTAAAGACCTAGTATTATACGTCACGGATGTCGATTTCTTTTGCGATGTGTATATACTTGAATTCAAGGGGTTTGGACTCATTTTAGGTGCGGGCTGGATATTTTTAATAAGTCCACCCATAACAGTGATAAGAGAGTTGTTTGCTTGAGAAGCCATAGAGGCCATAGCTTAGAGATCCCTTGTAGGATTGGGAATAGGGATTTGGCCTTATTGTATTCATTGTCATCTAATTTAGAAGGACCATCTTCGGTGTCAGTTATGTGTGAGTTTCTGATGTCTTCGAGAATGCCATAGGACTCCAACCCCATAGAGAAATCTTGTTCAGAATAGACCTCGAGAAGGATGCGAGGCAGTAGCATTGCCATTAAGGCACATGACTCCTAAGAAAAGGAGATAGCTGGATAGATAAATCTCTGAGTTATTGCAGGAAGGTTTACTCGTAGGAGTATGTTTCAGTGGGGTGTGCAGTAGTGGTTGCCACAAAATCTAATGGGTCATTAAGATTATGTCATGATTATAGGGAACTCAATAAGCTGACTAAGAAGAATTGATAAACCTTATGGAGGATTAATGGTATGTTTGACCATTTTGGTGGTGCCTAAATCTTTTCTCGGTTAGATCTAGCTACCGGGTTTTACCAATTGAGGATTTTTGAAGAGAGTAACTTAAGATAGCGTTTAGGATGCCGGATGGATTGTTTGAGTGGGTGGTTATGATCTTCAGTTTGACGAATTCCCTAGCTTTCTTTGTGGATCTTATGAGTAGGGTATTTAAGGGCATACTCAATAAGATAGTGGTTTTTTTTTTGTAGATGACATTCTTATCTTTTCCGAGGACTTTATGGAACATAAGGATCACATGAGAAAAGTCCTCGGAATTCTAAAGGAAAACCAATTTAAGGACAAGTTCTCGAAATGTCACTTTTGGAAGAGATAAGTCGGGTTTTTAGGACATATTGTTTCGGGCAAAGGATTGGCCGTAAACCTTGATAAGGTTGAGGTTGTTCAAGAATAGAGGACCCTGCAATGTAATGGAGGTTTGGAATTTTCTTGGGTTAGCAGACTACTATAGGAAATTTATTAAGGACTTCATGTGGATTGCAACCCCTATCAGCCATTTGACGAAAAAGAATCATGAGTTTGTGTGGAATGAGAAGTGTGGTATCGCCTTTGAAAGGTTGAAAAAAATATCTTACAAGCGCGCATATTCTCATTATTCTCGATGGGATGAAGATGTTCACAGTTTTCACTGATGCATCCGAAAACGGTTTTGGAGTGGTATTCATGCCGGAGGGTAGCGTAGTTGCCTACACAAGTTTGGAGAGGTACCCCGTCCATGACTGAAAGTTAGCATCTTAGTTTTTGCCTAAAGATGTTGAGACACTACCTTTAGGAGAAATTTTTGAGCTCTTTACCGACCATAAGTGTCTTAGATATTTTTTCCTCAAAGAAATCTGAACTTTCGGTGACAGTGATTGATGGAGTATCTAGGATCGTTCGATTTTTCCATTCAGCATACTTGTGGCAAGGGTAATGCCATGGCCGACGCCTTGAGTCGGAAGCATGTTACCTCTTGTGTGATCACCAAGTGGAAGCAGTTAGAGTTTCTTTCTAATTTCAATTTACAGCCTCCATTTAAGGTAGCTCAAGGATTTCTTGGAGTTATGAAGGTCAGACCAGTTTTGATAGAAAGGGTTAAGAGTGAGAAAGACTGTGATGATGAGTTTAGGTCATTAAAGGAAATGATTTTTAAGGGAAAATCTTTTTCTCATTCGAATAGATTTTCCGTGGATAGTAGTGGTAGTTTGAGGAGGGATAGTTGACTTTGTGTCCCAAGGAATGGAGAACATACGAAGGAAATTCTTGTGGAGTGTATGTGGTCGAGGATGACCATTCTCCCTGGAGGAGAGAAAATGTTTAGGATATAAGAAGAAGCTTTTTTGGGAAGGAACGAAGAAGGATGTTGTAGAATTTGTGTTTAGATGTTTGAATTTTCATAAAGCCAAGGCATAGCAAGGTATGCTTAGAGGGTTGTTGTTACCCTTCGAGATTTCCATTTTGAAATAGGGACACATTACTATGGATTTTGTTGATGGGCTTCCATGGAGTCAGATGGGGGATGAAGTTATTTGGGTCATTATGGATCGATTAACGAAGAGCACCCATTTTATCTCGATTAAGAGGAGTTGGACCTCTGCTTTATTAAATCAATTGTATGTCAAGGAAATAGTTAGACTACATGGGATTCCAAGTAGTATAGTTAATGGCAGAGACCCATTGTTTACTAGTGAATTATGGAGAAGTCTTTAAGTAGCTTGGGGGACGACACTGAGTTTGAGTACAGCCTGTCACCCGCAAACCGATGGTAAGACGAAAAGAGTCAGTAGAGTGCTATAGGATCTTCTTAGAGCTTGCATCAACACTTCAGAGGAACTTGGGAGCAACACTTTCCTTTGGTAGATTTTTCATATAGCAACAGTTACCAAGCAACGATTGGTATGGCTCATTATGAGGCATTGTACGGGCGGCCATGCAAATCACCTACTTGTTGATGGGAAACTACTGACAATATTATACTCAGACCAGAGCTTATCCTTGAATCTACAGAAATTATCGCTTTGATTCGGCAGAGGATGAAGGCTGCCAAGGACTGGCATAAGTCATACACAGATAGAAAGAGGAAGAAACTTGAATTTAGCATTAAAGATTTTATATTTGTTAAAGTTTCCCCACTTAGAAAGACAGTCCAGTCTGGAAAGACTAGGAAGTTGGCTCCCATATTTATTGGGTTATTTAGGATTGTAGATATGATTGGGAAATTGGCTTACTGTATGGATCTTCCCAAGTGTTTATCAGGGGTCCATAACATTTTCCATGTTTCTCATCTTCAGAAATGCCTTCATGATTCAGTCGCTAGACACGAGCTAGATGATATTGGGGACTTAGGAAGCTTCGAGTTGGAGTTTAGGGTATCACGTGCCACCGCAAAGATTGTGGTTCAAGGAATCAAAAGACTCTATAACAAATCTGTTCCCCTAGTCTGGAGAGATAACCCTATGGAAAGCACTTGGGAAACTGAGGAGAAGATTTGGCACTCACCTAAAGCTTTTCTCGGGTAATTGTTTCCTTTCAAATTTCCATTTTTAGAGCATTGTGGTTGCTAGATTAGATGTTAGGAGAAGATTGCAACATAAATAAATCATACACTCATATAGAATTATATGCATATTTGTATTTTTTGCATACATATAGAATCACTTATTACACATATACGCTAGGATTGGGCTCACTTTAGCAAGTCTGCAGTACATAATCACTTTGCGTTATGGATGCTTATAGATGCCTATCAAATAACATGGGTGTACAACATAGTTGTTTAGAGCAACTTGTGTTCTTATCCCCTCCAAAAGATTTCGGGACGAAATCTCTTATAAAGGGGGGTGAATGTAACACCTTGTAAAATAAACCTAAAATAGAAATAGGGTAATTTAATTTAAAATAAATAATAATCAGTAATAAATTAAGAGGATGAAAAATGGAATTTTTAAAAATTGGGAATTGGGCCAACAAAATATTGTGTTCGTGGCGAGATTCTGATCTGTTTACAAATTTTATTTACTGAACATGGAGTTTGTGTGAAAAAATATTAATAAAAGAAGTCAAACGTAAATATTAACAAATAAGGTTTGAAATTTGAATAGTTAAATGTAAATCTAGAATACAATTAACAGTAGATTGCATAAAATAATATTCTAAGAGGAGAGGATTTGAATTCGTGTATATATATTCATATGCAGAGGGGACAAAGATAATCAACATGAATAAATATATCAAAGCAATCAATTCAGAATTAATAGAAAGTGACGCTACAGGAGGATCAAATACTCCTGAGTCAATCCCAGAAGGGGGTCACCACCCCAACAGGAGGGGGTCGACCAACCTCCTAGGTGGCTAGTAAGGATTGCGTATTTTTACATGGATGTTTATATAATTTTCATCAGTTAGACTATCCAGATTAAATCTAAATAATCCAATGGTGTATACTCACACTTGAAACTATAAATATAACTCCCAAACCTTACTCTAAACCCTACTTTAATTTGTCTCTCCTCCTCCATATTGTCCTTCTATCATTGCAAAATTCAGAGAAAAGGTTAGGATTCTCTTCTATTCCTCTAACCTCAATTCTATCCTCTCTTTTCTATACTCACACTTGCAACTATAAATACATAACAAGGTTAGCACTCTAATCCGACCTGCATTAAAAAACATACAAAAGAACACAAATGAAAACACAAAGTTACTATTAATTAAAAAATCTAGGATCCGTGATAAGGTCAACTATTTCTAATTCTACAAGTGATCTAATCATGCACTTCAACACACGTAGACCATGTAATTGCTTAGTTACAACCAGGTTTATTGCTCTCAATCTCGATCATAACTGGCCATGATCCTCTTGAACTCATTATTTTGTTAATCACTAGATAACAAGAGCAGTACGTTCTACAACCAGGTATCATTGTATTAAAACATTGCAAACCTCTTTCCTGGATGAAAACATGCAACATACCAATATACATACCTAGTCATCATGCGATAAGAAACTTCTTGATACTAGTTCCCAAAATCCATTAAAGGGTATACATGAATTTGAGAAGCAGAAGTAGAAGTCACCATATATGTATTACGAATTATCTGAGTTTGATTTTTTAAAATGCTGAAAAGTTGTAGTGATTGTTATCAGGTATTAATTTCAAATGTAAATCTAAACCTGTATTCAATTGAACAAATTCAGTTTGCAATTTTGATTTTACACTTAACTCCATGGAAATATTTTCTCATCAAAAATTTGCAGAGATTAAGCTTCAGATCAGCAGAACATTAACATTAAGAACGAGTTAACCATTAAAGTAAAAGGTCATAGAAATAAATTTTAATTCAAACACTATGGATAACCAAATGAATATCCCAAATCTTTATGATTCAAAACCACTCGCAAGAAACTTACCATCGGGAAATAGTTTGATCATTCCACGCTTTTCCATTCAATATATAGATTAGATTGGTTAGAGATTACAAAAGATTTCAAGTTGAAGTAGTAGAGATTGAATAAACTTTCATCGAAAATCCCCAATCCTTGATAGCTTGATCCATTATCCAGCAAGCAGAAGCAGTGATTTTCAGATCTGATATGTCGAAGGTTTGGAAAAGGAAAAAAAGATTCTTTTCATTGATTCTTTGCGGTAGAACAAGATTTTCAGAATGAGGTGATTGGTGATGCTGAAATTCATAGATCTGAACCTAGTGCGATTGGTTATAATCTTTCATTATCAATTTGATGTTAATAAATCAAAATGTAACAAGATATCTGAAATTTGATCTGAGCAATTTGGATTTGAAAATTTTTAGAATGACACCTAATCGATTTCAATTAAATTTGAGGATCGAACACAAATTGGTTTCGTTACTTGATGGATGTGGATGAAAGGTATCGGGTTAAGAATTTCTATTTCAGAAAACTCCATATTTGTTTGTGTGGATCGCCTTTCCACTCTCCATTGGAGAGAGGAAGGGAATTTTGTTTATGTATATATAAGCGATTTTATTCATATACATATACATACATACATATATATATATATATATATATATATATATATTAAGATGGTCTGGAGCATGATTTCGAAGGTTAAATCCGAATCTTATCCTACACATATCATGTTGTTCTTCATTCTCAAATCACCTGCGAGTGGAAACCGTATAAGTTGTTATTTTCTATCTTTTGTAATTTGGATTTGGATTATTATGACAGTATGGGATTTTGATTAAACGAAAATAAAAAATACTATAAACCCTCCAATTCCAATATTTTGTTTATCGCTGAAATGGTCAATCAAAAGTGATGTATTAGGGTTTATGTTATTTGAAAAGTACAAATTAGACTTAGGATGTTGTGAAAATCTTAGTTTTCGGTTTTGATTCACTTGATTGTTATCTTAAATATTCATATATGTTTATGTAATGACCCGCATTGACAGGGGTATTATGATTAGCTTATTTAATTATATCAATGGTAGTTTAGTGAATTTAATGGTCGTGGAATTAAATAATGATGAATATTTAATTAAAATAATAAATTTAATATATATTTAATTCTGAAATAATCAGAATTGGCTGAAATGACGATATGGTGTGAATCGGATCATCTGTGATATTTCATTCAGCTTGGAATTTGAATTTGAATAACGAATATATTCAATCGTCGACAGTTGAACGTATAGTTTATATTATAATTAAAATAGAGCTCGAAATGGCGGGGCAGTTCGCTATTTGGCGATACGAACTTCAACTGAATGTACAGGATTCGTTTTAAATCGGATTTCTGTGAAACAAGAAACATGTGGAGCTGGTGGAGTATATCTTTCTAGTGGAAGAGGAAAATCAGGATTTCGTCGGGTAGATTTTGAGATATGTCCAAATCAAATTTCAGAATAGTCGCTATAGAATCGTTTATCGACCGTAATGGTTTAGTCGATATAACTAGTTATCGGATTCGAATTTGAACAAGGTTCTTTTGGGAAATAGCGATAATTAAATTTTTAGAATTTTACTGTAATTTTTAATTAATTTAATAAGCAACTTTTTATTTGGAGTATTTTGCACCCTGAAATCAACATTTTGAAGTTTCAAAATATGAGTCCACCTACCGATTTTATTATATTTTTGAAACCATGACAACTTGCTCATTACAACGACATCTTCATTCCAGTCTGGGATGCTCGAACATTAATGTAACTGTACGTAGCGTTAATGTAAACTTTTGAAAAACTTCAAAATAAAGAAAAAAAAGAATCCCTTTTGGGGTGTATGGGCAAACTTTGTGCACGTTACATTCTTTTGGCCTTAACAGCCAAGTAAAAAGGACCCTAAGCTATTTAATTATCAACCAAACCCCCCGCAGCCTTCTACGTGGTTAAACAACTGCCATGTACTGATGTACCCTGTATTGCTTAATACTATAAATACATGAACTCGCAGCCTCCATTTTCGTTTCAGAAAATGCAAACAAAAACCCAAGAGTAAAACGTGAGCGAGATCCATTTGCCGTGAAAGAAGAGGCGTATGAATTCATGGAGGAGGGCGCGGAGTACTTGAAAGCGAGACAACGGGTTTTATCAAAACAGTGAAATGGTACATCTTTTTTTTTTCTTTGCAAGAGTTGGCTCACGGGTGGACTGTAGGGGGAGTTCATGTTGCGCGTTACTGAGGATGGAAAGGTGAAGTGTTTGGTGTATTTCCATTTGAAGGATCAGGAGGAAGTCAAACCGTAGAAAGGGGGCGAGAGGAAGAATTGAGGTGCCGAGTTGGAGCAGGGTAGAGGGGTTTAAAACGTGGAAACAATGGGAGGGCTGTTGTTTTCAGAAGGGAGAAGGAGGAGTTGTCTGTATGGGCGTGAGGGAATGAAGAGCATGGTCTGGCTTCAGCAAATGATGGTCGCGTTTTCAACAACAGGGGTTCGGGATCCCAAAACGTGAAAGGGGAGAGTGGACTGGGCGTGTATTTCACAGATGGGAAGAAGGAGGTTTGTTTGGCATTGGGTCATGTGGAGGCTAGAAGAGTATGCGGTTAGGAGTGTAAAACATGGATTAAGCATTTGTAAGGTTAAAGGGGCATATACGATAGAAGAAGATGGTATATTTGGGAAGCGGATTGGCTTTTACGATTCGGAAGTGGGCCGACATGAAGGGTACTGGGCCGAGAAAGGTGAGCCGTGTATACTTAAATGAATTAAGTTATTTTTAATTTAAAGAAAATAAACAAACCTAATAACGTAATATCTTTCTCATACATTATCGAAATTCAGTAAATCAGGATACGTTGGGATCGTATGGACGGACACTACACGATGGGACTGACTGGAAGTGGATTGAGGCTCGTTACAATTTATCGCAAAATAAATTGTCCGACTGAATCAAATAACGCAAACCGTTATTCAACGGTTAACGCGCAATGTGAGTAAATCTCACTAACTCTGAACAGTTTATAATTTCATGTTGTATTTTTAGAACTGTTAGATATTGGCTGATTTACTGTATGTTGACTGTTTGATTTAACTGCTAGCAGTTGATTTAATTTCTATATTGATTCTGTTTAACAGAATATATCATATGGAACTGAAAGTGATGTTATCTATATTGTTTAACATCTGTGATGCAGGGAAACAGGTTGGAGGAATCCGACTGGATTCCTCAACATTTATTTTACTGTTTTCATATATTGTGATATATGATGTGTTATATAATCTGTTATGGATTATGTGTGTTGGAATGATGTTGATCATTGTTATTCGATATTGTAAATATCATAAAAGACCCTGGGATGTAAAAAGAAGTATTTCAATGTATATTGAAATAAAGGAATTTTATAAAATCACAGGATTTTATAAAAGGAATTATTTATAAAACGAACACGGTTTTATAAAAGGGATATTTATTTAGAAAATAAATAGAAATAGAAAAGGAATATTTATTTAGAAAATAAATAGAAGTTATAAATAGGAAATATTTGTAACGGTAAGTAAACGTTATAAAAAGGAAATAGTTGTAACGGAAAACGTAGTTTATCAAAAGAAGTTAATCGATGTTAGTTAATCGATTAGTGTTAAAGTAAAAGAAGTTAATCGATGTTAGTTAATCGATTAGAGAATAAAGTTAAAAAGAAGTTAATCGATGTTAGTTAATCGATTAGTGTTAAAGTAAAAGAAGTTAATCGATGTTAGTTAATCAATTAGAGAATAAAGTTAAAAAGAAGTTAATCGATGTTAGTTAATCGATTAGAGAATAAAGTTGAAAGGAGATAATCGATGTTAGTTTAATCGATTAGAAAAGAGTAAGTGAAATGAGTTAAATCGAATATAGTTATTCGAATAGAAGCAAATGAGTAAATCGAATATAGTTATTCGAATAGAAAGTAAAAGGAATTATCGAATATAGTTTATTCGAAAAGAGTAAGTGAAATGAGTAAATAAATAGCGTTAGTCAAATAGTGTTAGTCCAATAGAGTTAACTGATAGGGGTTAGTCCAATAGAGTTAATTGATAAGAGTCAATCGAATATAGCTATTCGAAGGAGGGTTAAGTAAGGAAGTTTGTTAAAGAAATATAAAGTGAACTTTGTCTATTTCAAAGTTAGAAATGTTGTTCAGTTAAGGTCTGAGAGGTAGTTCTACCCCAACTTGATTGACTTCATTTTTAACTAAGGAATAGTTAAGGTTCGACAGTAAAGGAAATGGTTTGAGTTGGCATCGCGATGGTTTGTTTAAACATCTGTCTAAGTCCAATGAAGAAGCTTTGGAAATGTTTTCCAAAGAAGAAACCAGAAATGTTTTCTAATAAAGAAAACAAGAAATGGAAATGTTTTCCATTGTTAATAACGTATATTTTCCAAATTTAGAAAATAAGAAATATTGAATATAGGGAAACAGGAGATAAGTAAAATTATGAACTAAGGAGATGAATGTTGAATGATGTTTGATCGATATAATTTCCATTTGGAAATAATATCGTTATTTGCACAATTGTTTTTATTCGATAGTTAAATCACAGACTATCGAAGTTTTGACCATTTTAACGTTGTTAATATGGAGAGACCGGTTGGATTATTATCCAAAGAACCACTCTGTATTGGCATAAGCGTTGCGAATCATATATGCCAAAGGAAATTGAAGACGGAGTTATGCAAGGGCTATCCTGTTTACAGAATAGTGCCTTTGGTTCATCCTGTTCCTGGGTGACTTGTATGGACGGATGTCTGACAGAGTATTTCCAGACGATCACGTATATTGATTTCTCCAACTGTACCAAGAGTGGAAGCGAAGAAGGAAACTTCTTTTAGCTAACACATAATGTATGGTTGAGGACGTCAATCGGTGATTTGATGGATTTGATGATGTGACATTCAAAGTGAATCTGGTATGATGATAAAGCGTAGTTTCTAGCCTCATCAACCGGTAAATGACAGAAATCGGGCAGGCAGCATGGCTAAGTCGGTCGCACCGAAGTAGGGTGTATAATCACCTGATCTAGAGTTTCATTCATTTCTAAAAATCTATTGTTGATGCTGTCCCATTCGGGAAACGGTTGCTGATCCCAACTGTTGGTGATATACATTCGATACACTCAAGAAAAATGAGTGGTCGGTCATGTGTGGCCGGGTTGCAAGATGTTCTTGTTGAACCCAGTGTATTCCTCTCTAGAGGTACACGAGCGAAAGGTGGTTCCATACCTTGTCATAGTTGGAAATCCATTACCCAATACGTGCTTGCGGTTTTGATTGTATACTATATATGTAGAACGTAAGATGAAAGCGTTTCTGCTAGATGATTATATATATACTGTGGTTGATAGACATTATTATAATATCAAAAGGTTTTTGATATAAAGATATTTTGGATTCTCATAAGGGAAAAACCCGTTCCGTTATGCGGCGTGGTCTTATGAGATATCATTTACTTGTTCAACTGTTTTTAAACTGTTTTACTCATACCAGTCCCATGACTGACCCGGAGTTTATTTTGTTGTTTTCCCTAAACTCTTGGGTGCCTAAATTTGTACGGGCAGTCAAGTAGTCGGGATTTTACAGATATACTGGAAGAGCTGGAGCAGGAGGCTTCAGGATCATATAGCTATAGTTATTTCCGCTGTGTTGTAAGTGTTGTACTTTGATAATGATGTATATTCAAATACAGATGTATAATTCAAAGTTATGTTACATATATTATATGTTATTCGTTCCGCTGTGAGATTCGTGTTACTCTGATGTTGTGTTCTTCTTCTTCTATTCTAAATTTCTACCTTATCTTTCCTCACCCTCTAATTTCTTTCATTAATTACCAGGATTTTTCGACGGTTTGGTTATCGACATCGTGTTTATGTCGATAACCAAAGTCGCCGAAAATCCGGGTCGTTACAGTTTATGTGCTAAAAACGTAAGATTTGTACATTGTAAATTAATAGGTTTAAGCATCTATTTTAAATATATTGGTTTAAACGTATTATTTACAATATATATTATCTTAATTTTTTTTATGCAACATATATTAAAAAGTGAAGTAGCGCCAAAAGCAAGGTTTTTGCATACGTAACTGGAATTATTGTACCTTTCCTATATTTTTAATATCTAGATAACTATTTAAGCCTAGATTGTAACTTTTATTCATATGTGTTTTTATTTCCCTTTTTCTTATTGGTAGAGAATATGCATGTTGGACCATGTTAATTGATAGAGTAATTAACTTATATACTTTAATTGTGATTGTTGGGATTGACATTTCAAATGTATTTGGTCGTTGTTCTCGTGCGCTAAATTAACGCCTATTTATTTATACATTTATGGCATAATTAAATGTAATATAAATGCGTATTAGACTGCGTACTAAATATGTTTAATAGAATTTGAATGTCCCCATAGGAATTTGTATGCTTATTTGTATGTGTGTGAGTAAATGGCTTTAATTATAAATTAGTACACTAAGACGCGAGATTAAGCCCAACTTGTAGTAGAAGCCTGCTCGCCCGACAAATTCAACATCTAGTTTTAATGTGAGATGTATAGTGTATTTTTGTATTTGTGTGTGAAGTAGGCCTATCTTGAGAAGGTATTAAGTGAATGATCTACCTCTTGTTGCATATTAAGTTGTTAAGACAAGGTTCATTCCTAAGGTTCACTGCTTGGTCTAGAGCAAAGTCATGGGACTCGCCCTTCTTGGGTTTAGTGGTCATTGGGTCCGTCTATCTTTTATAGGGTATTAAATGGTCCTAATAGACGATATCTTATGAGTGGGGCAGTTCTCCAAGTAATGTCTGCTTCTTATCTAGGGGCTTGGTGAGGGCTCACCTAGGGATGGTTAATATAAAAGGCCTAAAGGAACCACCATCCGAGGGAAGTATTAAGTGACTAGGAATTCACCTGTAGGGATAGCCAGATAATAACAGGATGGTCCGCCAAGAGGGTCTTAAATGAAGTTGTGTTCCTACCTAAATCTAGTATTAAGTGGTCGTTACTATCTCTCGGCCGACAAGGAGAGTATATATATTTAATAACGTTGACGATAAATGTAACAACTCAAAAAATCAGAACCAATTTAAAATTTTTATTTTGGTTATTTTAATGAATTTTGAATATTTAAAATGATTTATTTTAAATAATAATGACTAGAAATTTATTTTGAATAGAACTAGAATGTGTAAATTTATTTAAATCGAAGTTAGAATATAAATATAAATTTTAATTATAAAAGGAATTGGAAATGGCACGGTAGGTTGAAAATTCGATTTCAAATTTCAAATGAATGTACAGGATTCAAAATAAACCGGATTTTAGTGAAACCAGAAACATTTGAATCTATTTGAAAATATCTTTTCAACGAATCTAAAAAATCCAGATTTCATAACGGGAATAAAAAGTTATGTCTAGTTGAAAATTCAGGACAGTCGCTATGGAATTTTATATAAAATATATCCCTTAAAAATAGCATTTTTGCAAACGACCTCCATTTTCGACGAGACCACTTTTGTTGGATCCGGAATGTCAAATTATTTCTAGATTCCAATTTTCATAATTTTTGGAATCAATATGTGAGCGTGGTGAATTTAAATGTGTTTGGCCAATTCAGTTTGAATTTAATCGACTGGAAAATAACTGTTTTTCAACGATCTCCAAATTCGACGAAATTAGTTTTGTTAGGACTATATCATCAAAATATAGCAAGATTTATTTTTCGGGATTTTTCAGAGTTAGTATGTAGCCCCGATAAATTAAAATGTTCGTTTGAATTTAAAATACAATGATTTATATTTTAAATTTAACGAAAACTGATCATAAAAGTCGAACTGGGTTACGAAACATATCCCATTGCGTTCGGAATGGAGGTAATTAGCTACGGACGACAGTCATTGGGTTCAGATTGGAGACTGAAGGAAAAATTAACTTTTTGGAGAAAAATTAAAATAAAAAAATATTTTTAGATAAGCCCTTTTCCCTCCTATCTCTCCTCACTCGGTCAAACACGATAAAAAATTAAAAAAAGGGAAAACCATTCCTCCAAATTAATGGGAACCTTTCCCAAAGGATATGAATATTTAAATAAAAGAATATTCAGAATTGGAATGAGACGTATGTTGTGGTTTTATAGCACTTGTTTATTATATACGCGAGTTATTCGAAAAGGCCGGGTTCATACCCATTCTGAATAACTGATTCAACGATGAAATCGGTGGTTGAAGACCGGAGGTATTCACATCGTTTGGTTGATTACTGATGTCTTGATTGGGCTATATACCCAAGACAAGGTAATAAGTGGTGATTGTCCAGACGTACTTGGAGATCGACCGGATATGCGAGGACCTCTCTCATGTATTGGACACGGGACGAGGAAAAAGGTGCCTTCGGTTTCGTTCAGACCCAGAACGAACTTGTAAATGGATGTGTGTCTGACATTGGATTTTATCCTGTGTTGATTGATTTCTATTAAATATATATCTGTTTGGCGGTGGAGAATTTATTCCCTTGCTTAACGCCCTTCTATGAGACGTACGAGCTCAGAGGTTATATATCGATAGACATCAGTCGCACGGCGTGAACTGCCTGTGTGGCATGCTGAGATGCAAATGATCAAGGCTTCTGTTGAAAACCAGAGTCTTGTGGTTGATGATCAAAGCACAGCTTTAATATAGCATAGCTATGTGTAGCGTTAATTCGTGAGCCTCACACCCCGGTATGAACCAGAAACGGGAGAGGACAGCAGGGAGGGCAGTGTGTTTCCTTCTAGCTAGGAGTGGTGTCAGGGTTTTGCAAGCCCATAAGTTTTACTTATGTGGATGATGGATAGCGAGGCGCCTAAGATATATCGGTCTTTACGGAGCCGACGAATATTGAGTCATCTGGCTCGTAGACGCCCCATAGGGCGGGGAAACGCATGTTCAGAGATTATGAATCCATCATGCACTTAGAGTGGACCAGCCCTGCATGTTACCTATGGCACCTAGAGTGTGTAGCCCTGAGACATTGGCTAGAGTGTCTCAAAGCGATAGGGACGGCTCCTTGCCTTGGTTCATGACGGAAATCCAAGTTCCAATACGCGACATTTCGATTTTGATTGTAGAGCCTAGTATTGGCGACATAGTTGCATGGGATATTATGTTGTCTATGATTGATACATTTATATTTGAAGTTGTTTTATACACTATGCACTTATAATAGTAACAAATGATTTGTTTTAAGCGTACCAAGCATGTTTGGTTATTATAAGGTAAAACTCTATCCTCCAGCTTGCGTTGCATTGTGTGATGGGACCTGAGTCTTATAATAACTCCACTTCTCCAAAAAGCATTGCGTTGTTTGTTTTATGCACTGGTATTCTTGGGAGGAAACCCGTTCCATGTTATACGATGTGGTCCCTTGATTTACTACATTTTAAAGTAAAGTTTTAAATAACTGTTTTAGTTCTCACACCAGTCACATGACTGACCTGGAGTTTATTGTTTTAACCTAAACTCTGGGTGCCCCTATTTTCCACACGGGCAGCTAGTAGTTTTGGTTTTGCAGATTTATATTCACAGGATCCTGGTTTACAGCTGGAATGATATTCAGAAAGCTCTGTCTCCATGTATCTCTTTCAGTTGTGTTTTGTATTATTTTCCGCTGCATTGTAATTTGTAAATTTATGATATTTATCAAATGTATATTATTTGCTCATACTCTGTATATTCTTGTACTCTAATGTAAATTATTGTAATAAGCAATGAAATATTCTTATGTTTGTGTTCTGATTTGTCGTGTTCTCAGACAATCCGTTCTTTCTCTTCTCTTCGGAGACCAGAGAAGTTCGGGTCGTTATAGTTTGGTATCATAGCTTTGGTTTATAGAGCTTGAGAACAAGATACATTAGACCTGAACGGAAGAATTCATTAGAGATTGGATTAGTAATATCCAATGAGAATTACTCGTTAGAGATAAGATCAGTAGTATCCCGGAATGAGTCCGAAGAGTGTTAAAAATGAAAACAAACTTTGATTTGGAAATTTAAACCCTATTATACGTATTTGATTATTGTTTTATAATCGATTTAGACAGTCGAGTATATAAAGATTTTGCATATACCCGTTGCAAACGTATATTCGAAGTTTTAATATACTGAATAGATATAGAATCATGCAATAATCGCCCGGATATGATCCTGGTGATTAATCAATTATCATCAGCATTTATGTTCAAGTTTCAAAAGTGGAATTTCTATATATATCCAATTGAATGGTGTGAGAACCAAAACTAGATAGGGTGTATTGTTGTGACTTGGCATCAAAAATGGATTTTTAAATATATAAAAGTTTTGTGTTTGAAACGATAATCAACCATTTGATTGCTGATTGTGTTGTTTGAATATTGGTTTGATTAATTAAAATTTTGAATCACTAAGCCAAATTGTGTCAAATATTTAACTGAATTGAAAATCGGTTGAAATTGCATACATGTACATGCATATATATTGGACATGTCATAGCAAGGAGGCTAGAGAAGAGGAATAAAAAATTTTGCCCGACAAACAGGTACATGTTTATTAATTTATTGGGTTTGGATGATTTTATGAGCCAATTGGCTGGCCGCTTGGTGTTTTCTTTTTCTTTTTGGATGATGAGGGCCTTGCGTGACTAGTTGTGGTTTTAAATGTCTCCCCGTACAGAGGAGGTTATGGCGAAATTTTTCAAAAATTTAGGGTATAAGCCCAATTTTTGAAGAATTTGAAAATTCTTAGAAACTGAAAAGTTGAAAAATGAAAGCCAGAATGAAAGTTGAGTTGATTAGTTAAACAACTTTCACCTCCATTCCTATTCGAGGACGAAAAGATTTAAGTGGGGGAGATTGTAACAACCCGGAAGATCAGAACCAATTAAATTTTTTTATTTTGGTTATTTTAATGAATTTTGAATATTTAAATGATTTATTTTAAATAATTATGACTAGAAATTTATTTTGAATAGAATTAAAACGTGTAAAATTATTTAAATCGAAGATAGAATATAAATATTAATTTTAATTATAAAAGGAACTGGAAATGGCGCGGTAGTTTGAAAATTCGATTTCAAATTTCAAATGAATGTATAGGATTCAAAATAAACCAGATTTTAGTGAAAGCAGAAATATTTGAATCTGTTTGAAAATATCTTTCCAACGAATCTAAAAAATTCCAGATTTCATAACGGGAATAAAAAGTTATGTCCAGTTGAAAATTCAGGATAATAGCTATGGAATTTTATATAAAATATATCCCTTAAAAATAGCGATTTTGCAAACGAACTTTGTTTTCGACAAGACCACTTTTGTTGGATCCGGAATGTCAAATTATTGCTAGATTCCAGTTTTCATAATTTTTGGAATCAATATGTGAGCGTGGTGAATTTAAACGTGTTTGGTCAATTCAGTTTGAATTTAGTCGACTGGAAAATGACCGTTTTTCAAACGGTCTCCAAATTCGACGAAATTAGTTTTGCTAGGACCGTATCGTCAAAACATAGCTAGATTTATTTTTTGAGAATTGTTGGAGTCAGTATGTGGCCACAGTAAATTAAAATGTGCGTTTGAATTTAAAATATAATGATTTCTATTTTAAATTTAATGAAAATTGATCGTAACTGCCGAATTGGGTTACGAAACATATCTGATTGTATTCGAAATGGGGGTAATTAGCTGGTAATGACAGTCATTGGGTTCGGATTGAAGAAAAATTAACCTTTTGGAGAAAAATTAAAAAAAAAAAATTTATATAAGCCCTTTTCCCTCCTCTCTCTCCTCACTCGGTCAAACACGATTAAAAAAAATGGAAAACAGTTCCCCCAAATCGATCGACGGTCCGCCGCATCCTCCAATCGTGCCCCGTTGCCAACCACCGTCGCTCGTCGTCAGACCCCTCCCCTGCGCCTCATCGCCTCTCCCTCTTCCCCCTTCTCCAACATAAAGAACCCAAGCCCTAGTCCCCCAAAGCCCCACCGCCAGCGAATCCTAGGCCCCACCGCCGACCTGCGCAGCCACTCCCAACCCTAGTCGAATGCCGCTGCCCTTCAGCAACCCCCTCTGGCCAGTGAACCCTCCCCCGTCAATAAAAATCAAGTTTTTATGTTTTATATGCGTGCATTTTGCACCCTGAGCGCCACTAACATTGCCTTTGCCTCCTGGAAGCCGCCTGAAGCTGCTGCGTCTCCATCCTGCTTCAATGTGGGTAAATTCAAGTTTTTAAATATGAATAGGCATTGATTTTCTTTAGGTTTTATAATGAATTCGCATTGATTTATTCTATGATTCTTATCATAAAGATAGTATAATAAAAATGGGGTTTTTATTATCTAGATAACGTTATAAAAGTATGATTTTTATAATCTAGGTAGTGTTATAAAGTTATGATTTTTATGAATGAAAAGAATAGGATCTTTAGCTTCAGAAAAGTGTAATTTTTATAATGAAAGTGAACATATAAAAATATGATTTTTATATAGAATAATGATATATAAAAAAACGCAATTTTTATATAAATAATTTCATAATAAAAATATGATTTTTATTTATAGAGTAGCATAATAAAAATACGATTTTTATATATTTAATGACGGTATAAAAATACGATTTTTACATATGAATGGCAATAATAAAGTTATGACTTTTATATATGTAGCGACATAAAAATATGATTTTTATATGTAAATCTGAACTAGAAAAATATGATCTTTATATAAATGACTTTGAAGTAAAAGTATGGTTTTTATTATATGTATAGCGATATAAAAATATGATTTTTATACAATAAACGTCATTATAAAAATATGATTTTTATATATGTAGCATTGAAATAAAAATGTGATTTTTAATATAAAAATCGTGTGAAACAAACTGCGATGAAACCGACGGGAATCAAATCCAAATCCGAATCATTTAGATATAAGGAATGGAGGAGTGGATCCCAAAGGTGAGAACTTCTCACTTTAATTTATTTTCTAGTTAAATATATATACTAGGATGCAGACGGTGCTTAGTAGCACCCGACACCTATGTTTGTAACCATGTTTGTATGGTTGTTTGGTTGATTGGATTATTTGTTTGAATTTGGTTGTTTGGGTGAAATGAATTTATTAGAATTTGGTTTGTATATGGCGCGAGCCATTATTAGGTGAGGGATAAGGCTAGACCTTATTCTGGTTCTAGTATCGCGCCGTTATGCTACCGAAATTTTCTAAAAATATTAGAACAATAAAAATATCATTTTTATTGTATAAATGAACTGCATAAAATATTCATGAGTTGAAACAAATATTTTATAGTTAAAAATATAAATTTAACGAATATATGAATGACAATAAATATTCATTTACAAATCGGATGATTTGTTTATGTACACACATTTGACTAATATGGATTGGGATGATATATTTTACACATCGTTCAACTGCACAAATAATAAGCATTGTTTGTTGTTTGAAAACCCTACACGGGTATTGGGATGATATTGGACATACATTAATCCCTATATTTAGTTGTATGTCAATCGATGGGTTGACAGACTGCTGTAAGCGTTAATTATTTATATTTAATGCTTATGCAATTGTGTAATGCACTCTAAATGATGGTTGACTGTGTTTGATTATTGTTGTGTACATGTGTGTATGTAATCCATATAAATCAAACTATATGGTAATTGACTGTGTCTGATTCCAATTCGGAAAGAACGAATATTTTAAATTAACAAATATTTTAAAATGACGAGTAATGAATATTTTAAAATAAATAATATTTTAAAATAATATTCAGTAATGGATCAAAATGTGATTTTGATGTCCGATTTGGGATGGACACTATAATATTGAAAAATATGAAGCCATGTTGATTAGATTAACGCCATTTTGACGCAAACGATATTTATATCGATTTTATTCATTTTTATAATGAATATCGAAAAAGATGTAATTTCAAAATCTAATGTTTTGAAAATATTATCATTTTATTTATGATGTAGAATATTCAATTTTGATTTGAAATTGAATATGAAGTTGAAACCGTTTTGAAAACGAATTTAAAACAATTTACAAAATACGTTTTAAATGGAAATCGATAAATATATATATATTTAATGGCCTGAATAGAACGCGCCATGACGCGACAGTTCGCGAATTTCAACCATTGACTTCGAATGGGCATTACGGGGGATCCGACCATCGGATTCTCCTAAAACCAGAACCGTTGGGTTCGTATCGAAAAGAGCTTTCCAATGAATATAAGAGATTTTAAATCTAATGGTTGTTTTTGGAATTATATCCAAATCAAATTTGGAAAAGGTCGCTGTAAGTGCAGTTCGATGACCGTTTATGGAAATGGACTGTACGAGCCTTGATAAAATTATTAAAAATATCAATAATTTGTGTAAAATCATAATAAATGATTTGGAAAGAATTGGGATGAAAAATTCCATATTTGAGAAGATAAAAATATATTTTTATCGAAATGAACTAGTTATGAACTAGAATTATAAATCCAATATTTTTAAATAAATAAATTGGATTTGAAATGATTTTAAAAATAACCAGAATTTCCAATATATGAATTGAAATGGATTTGAATCGAATTATCACGGGAATATTTCGATATTGGATTCCATGATTATACGGATATTGTGGAGGAATTAGGAATATATATATATATATATATATATCATTATTTCCAATACGATATTTGTTGATTTCAGAATTTGATATTGAATATAAGCTGATATAATTTCTATTCAGAGCCTTGTATTTAATATTGAATTGGATTTTGGGTTTGTCGTGAATGGTGTCTTCATTAACACTGTTCTTAAGCCCAGCTGAGAAAAGAATAAATCTTCTAATTAAGATTTAGTGAAGTTTTCCAATTAATTAATATTTAATTGGAATTGAATAAAAGAATTGGATTTTGGGTTTGTCGTGAATGTGTCTTAAACAACACTGTTCTTAAACCCCGTGTGAAAAGAATAAATCTTTTAATTAATATTATTAGTGTTTCCAGTTAATTAACATCTAACTGGAATAAAATGGAATGAGAATTGGGTTTATCGTGAGTTGTGTTTTAAACGACATTCGTTCTTTAGCCCGATTTACAATGAAATGGGATTTGGAATTTATAAATCTTTTTATTAAGATTTAACGGGAATTTTCCAAAGTAAAGTTTTCCAATTTAATATATTAAATTGGAATTGAATGGAATTCTATTTGATAATAATCGAAGTGAACTTCTGTGGAGGAAGACTGTTAATACATATGGAATTTAAAAAGGCTTTGCCGTTATTCCATTTATACTATCAGTCGGATACGGAAATTGATACCGATTATATATTGATCTATTTTCCGTGAAGATTCCATAATTAATGGAATGTGATTTGGGTTTATCGTGAACTATGTTTTAAATGACATTAGTTCTTTAACCCAGTTAAAGACAGGATTACATGTCTAACATAGTATTTCGAACAATATGGTTGATCTCTGCTAAATATATATCTGTTTGGTGGCGGAGAATTTATTCTCTTGCTTAACACCCTTCTCTAAGACGGACAAGCTTAGAGGTTATATATCGGCAGAAATCAATAGTACGGTGTAGATTGTCGATGCAGCATGTTAGTGTTTCCAAAGTTAAATAATTATTAGTATTGATTTTTGGGAAGATTAAAACTAAGTGGAGTTTTAATGAATCTTTAATTAGATTGAAAAGAGAATGTGGTAATTTAAATTATTAAATTTGGGAAATGATCGAGAATGGAGTAACACCAGTTTTTCTTCAAGCAATAGTTAAATCTTTAGTTAGATTTTAACGTGAAATGGTAATTAAATTTACCGATGACACTATGGTGTTAGATATGGAGTATGACCAGTTTTGCTCCATGGGATGAATAGGTTGGGATTGGGAAATTAAACAAATGATTACTTCGGTAAGGTGCGCTAATCCCAACTAGTTTGGATAAACCTTAATTTGGTTTGAATTGATATCCAAAGGAAGATTAAAGAATAAATCTAAAGAATTTATCTTTAGTAAAATTAATGGGAACCTTTCCCAAAGGATATGAATATTTAAATAAAAGAATATTCAGAAATGGAATGAGGCATATGTTGTGTTTTTATAGCACCTGTTTATTATATACGCGAGTTATTCGGAAAGGCCGGGTTCATACCCATTCCGAATAACTGATTCGATGATAAGTCGACGATGAAGACGGTGGTTGAAGACCGAAGGTCTTCACATTGTTTGGATGATTACTGATGTCCTGATTGGGTTGTACACCCAAGACAAGGTAATAAGTGGTGACCATCCAGACATACTTGGAGATCGACCGGATATGCGAGGACCTCTCTTCTGTATTGGACACGGGACGAGGAATAAGGTGCCTCCGGTTTCGTTCAGACCCAGAACGAACTTGTAAATGTATGTGTGCCTGACATTGGATTTTATTCTATGTTGATTGATTTCAATTAAATATATATCTGTTTGGCGGCGGATAATTTATTCTCTTGCTTAATGCCCTTCTTTGAGACGTACGAGCTCAGAGGTTATATATCGATAGACATCAGTCGCACGATGTGAATTGCCTGTGTGGCATGCTGAGATGCAAATGATCAAGGCTTCTGTTGAAAAGCAGAGTATTGTGGTTGATGATCAAAGCACGACTTTAATATAGCATAGCTTTGTATAGCATTAATTCGCGAGCCTCAAACCCCGGTATGAACCAGAAACGGGAGAGGACGACAGGGAGGATAGTGCGTTCCTTCTAGCTAGGAGTGATGTCAGGGTTTTGCAAGCCCAGACATTTTACTTATGTGGATGATGGATAGCAAGGCGCCTCGGATATATCGGTCTCTACGGAGCCGATGGATATTGAGTCATCTAGCACATAGACGCCCCATAGGGCGGGGAAACGCATGTTCAGGGATTATGAATCCACCATGCACTTAGAGTGGACGGGCCCTGCATGTTACCTAGGGCACCCAGAGTGTGTAGCCCTGAGACATTGACTAGAGGTCTCGAAGCGGTAGGGACGTCCCCTTGCCTTGGTTCATGACGGAAATTCAATTTCCAATACATGACCATTCAATTTTGATTGTAGAGCCTAGTATTGGCAACATAGTAGCATGGGATATTATGTCGTCTATGATTGATACATTTATATTTGAAGTTTTTTAATACACTATGCAATTATAATAGTATCAAATGATTTGTTTTAAGCGTACCAAGCATGTTTGGTTATTAAAAGGTAAAACTCTATCCTCCGACACGTTGCATTGTGTGATGGGACCTGAGTCTTATAATAGCTCCATTTTTTCAGAAAGCATTGCACTGTTTGTTTTATGCACTGGTATTCTTGGGAGGAAACCCGTTTTGTGTTATACAAAGTGGTCCCTTGATTTACTACATTTTAAAGTAAAGTTTTAAATAACTGTTTTTGTTCTCACACCAGTCACAAGACTGACCTGGAGTTTATTGTTTTAACCTAAACTTTGGGTGCCCCTATTTTCCACATGGGCAGCTAGTAGTTTTGGTTTTGCAGATTTATATTCACAGGATCCCGGTTCTCAGCTGGAATGATATTCGGAAAGCTTTGTCTCCATGTATCTCTTTCAGTTGTGTTTTGTATTATTTTCCACTGCATTGTAATTTGTAAATCTCCGGTATTTATCAAATGTATATTATTTGCTTATACTCTGTATATTCTTGTACTCTGGTGTAAATTGTTGTAATAAGCAATGAAATGTTCTTCTGTTGTGTTTTGATTTGCCGTGTTCTTAGACAATCCGTTCTTTTTCTTCTCTTCGGAGACTGGGGAAGTTCGGGTCGTTATAATAGGGATGAGCTCTTAAGTGGTTAGGGGTCCTCTATAGGGTATTAAGTGACAGTAGGAATCCACCTATAATAAATTAGGTAATGGGATTAAGTGACCAAATATATCTCGCATCATGGGGTATTAAGTGACTGTAAGCATGTCTGCCTTTAGATCAATGTTGGCCTTTTGTAACTGCAAGGATGTCCGCCTTATATGTTTAATTGGGTTTGTTTGTTTGCATAGACATAATGTGAAGAATTTACTGTAACAACCCGGAATTTTGGGGCCAATTTAAAATTTTTATTTTAAGAAATTTTAAAGGAAATTTAATATTCGAGATAATTTATTTTAAATAATCATGGCTAAAAATTTAATTTTTAATCAAAAATAAACAAACTCAGGTTAGAAACATATTTTTTTTTTCTTATGTAAAATAAAAGAGTTACATTTTTCAATGTAAATAAAAGATTAAATAAAAATCACTGTGAGATTTCTAATTTTAAAAATTAATTATTTAATTTTTATTGCATTCATTTGATATGAAATTCATGTTGTATGTTGTATATACTTCATTGTTGATTGTGCTGTGATTGTGATGAACGATGGATTGTGATTGGGTATTCATGTTTGTTAGAATGTTGTGTATACGATAAAATCATAATTCATTGTATATATAAAATATGTTAGATTCATGTGTGTTAAATTTGGTGTATAAAATAAATATTATATTTTTATTTTATACACAAGAACAATAATGTTCATGTTTGAATTGAACAAAGGTATGACATGGAAAGAAGATTTACTTTGGTCAAACATGATTATTGAACTAGAAAACATAGCTTTGTCAAATTTGAGCATTGAAAATAAAAACACCTTCCTTGTCAAATTTGAACATTGAACGAAAAAAAAACACATTTTCTTGTCAAACTTGTGTTTGGAAATGAAAACATATTTTATGTCATTATCTAAAAAAAAACATGCTTTCAACTAAAATATACATTTTAATGTTATATGATAAAAATAGAAAAGGATTCATGTTTTAGGATAGAGAAAAAACATGAGTTCATTAAAGTTAACATTTTTATGTTAAAAATACAAATAAAATCATTGATTTTATTTAAAGAAAAAAAAAATTACATTAAGTGGTTGACATATAAAGGCATTGATCCTATTTGTCAAGATTTACTATGTGTCAAATATAACCTTGAATTGTTAACATATAAACTATCATTTTTATATGACACTATAATTCATGGGAAAATGTTAGCATAGAAAATGTTCATTCGTATGATATTTGTAACATAGAAAAATGTAAACATTAGAAAAAGATTTATGTTTTATTTTGAAAACATGTTTTTCATTAAAAACATATTTTAGTGTTACGTGTTTTAATTAAGAAATTATGATCACGTTAAAAACACATGTTAATGTGATACTAGAAAATATGGAAAAGAGTCATGTACATTTAAAAACACATTTTTGAAAATTTGAAGAACATTTATTGTCATTATGGTGGGATTGATTTATTGTATCAATTCAAAATTAGTCAAAACATTTATTTGTCATTATGGTTGGACTGATGTAAAAATTTGTTGTGACAAATAAAATTTACCTTTATTTGTCATTAGAAACTTAGGATTGATTCTACAAATAAAATTTAATTTTATTTGTCATGAGAAATCTAGAATTTGTTAAAAACAAAAACAGGTCATTTTGTTAGTATTTGTCAAAACGAAACAAAACATGTTAATTTAGAATTGTCCAAATATAAATTTGTCATAAATGTTGATTTAGAATTGTCCAAATATAAACATCATTAGTGTTGGAAATAAAATTGTTAAAACATAAATGTCATATATGTAGAAATGCTATGTTTACATAGGAATTGTCATTTAAGTAATGTCATTGGTTTACCTAAGAAATTTTTTTATAAAAAAAAATAATAGAAAAAAATTTTGAGCGTTTGAATTTGAAACTAAGGGAAGAGTACTAACATTAACATATTAGCAAACTTCATTTAATAAAATAGGAAAACAAATATGTGTGATAGAAAGGGATTAAATCAGGAAAGGGAAATAATTAATATTAAAACGGCAATGTTTCCTTTAAATTACTAATGCATGTCAATTAAGGACATCAAAAGAGAAATAATGGAAATAATGTCAAAAAAAATTAGAGGTAGATAATTATTTCTAAAATGTGAACACACATTTAAAGGTAATAAATACAACCCAAATACGTAACCCCAATCCCCCTTTATACACAGCTACCACTAATCTGAATCGATGGCAGCCAAGCTCCCTTATTCTTTCTCCTCTTTCTTCTAAATTCCTTCTCCCTCACGCAATATTTCAAAACACAAATAACTACAAGAATCTTTGTCTAAATGAGGTGCTTCTATTTGGCGATGGTGGTTCAAGTGCTGGGTATGGCAAGGCCGAAGTTGGGTTTGAAAAGGAACCGATGTCTGGAGTAGCGAACGATGTGGAAGATGAATTAACGTGAAGTAATGATGTAATTATTGAATCTAATTATCATTTAATTATTTTAATTAATGGAAAATGTTTGTAACACTATAACTATTCCATACGAGATCCAAATCCAGCAAAACGAGAGACGTTGGGACCGTGGCAACGAATATGACTTTTTGATGGAGTTTAGAACTGATTCTGAACCTTTTGGATTTCAGATCTGAATAAGAACAAGGTGAGAATTCTCTTCTTTTAAAAATAATTTAAATTTATTAATTATAATCATGTTAAAAATCATTTTGTTCTGCTGTTAAATTTCAGATTGTTGTATATGCAATTTGATTGGGTTTGTCGTTGTTGTTGGACTAATCTGCTAATGTGATTGATGATCGTGTTGAAAATTAAATTATCATTTATTTATGTTAGTTTGAATTAGATTAGGATACGATTAAAAATACCATTATGATTATGTTATAGAAATGTTATGCTAGGAGAATAACATTTTTAGTTAAGAGATGTTTATTCGATTGAAAATAACATTTTCTTTAGAAATGTTATATTAGGTTTAAAAGTCATTTTGGTTAGAAATAGATTGTGTGAACAAAAACAACATCTTGATTAGAAATGCAAATTTAGATTAACAATACCAAATTGGTTAAAATGGTTGATTAGTATAAAATAACAATTTTTGATTTGAAACTTGTTATAGAAAATAAAAATGCACATTTTCATGCATTAAAAAGGATTTAATAAGGTTTAATCTTTTGTTTAGAAAACAAAATAAAGTTTTAATCTTTTATTTATTTTGAAAACAAATTAAAGTTTGATCTTTTATTTTGATTAATAACATAAAAGAAAGTTTGATTTAAATAACATAAAAGAAAGTTGGATTTGTATAATAAAGATTTGATCTTTTATTCTAATTTATAATATAAATAAAGTTTAGAGATTTTGTTGATTTACAAAATAAATAAAGATGGAACTTTTATTTTGATTCATGGAAAATGACACAAAACCCATCATTGTGTTAATTTATTTATGACACAAAACCCATCATTGTTATAATTTATGACACAAAACCCATCATTGTGTTAATTTATTTGTAATGACACAAAACCCATCATTGTGTTAATTTATTTGTAATGACACAAAACCCATCATTGTGTTAATTTATTTACGACACAAAACCTATCGTTGTGTTAATTTAGTTGTGATGACACAAAATTTCATTGTTGTGTTAATTTAGTGTAATGACACAAAATAACATTGTTGTGTTAATTTAGTTGTGATGACACAAAAATAGCATTATTGTGTTGATTTGGTTGTAATGACAAAATTCATCGTAGTGTTAATTTAGTTGAAATGACATTAAATTCCATCGTCATGTTATATAATTGAAATGAATCAAATATTGGCATTTGAAAATATAGTTGTTTTAGGAATGTTGACACTAGAAAAGACATTTACATTAGAAATAAGTTCACCTTTTCATTTGCATTCTAAAATGCAAATATTACTTAGAAATAGAAAGACAACATTTATTTCAATGTAAATCAAAATAAAACATAAACATCATTTTTCTATGTGAAGAAAGATAAATAGAAAACATCATTTTTCTATGTAAAGAAAAAAATAAATAAATAGAAAACGTCATTTTTCTATGTAAAGAGAAGAAAATAGAAAACCTTATTCCCTTTTCAATGCATAAGAAAAGAAATCATCCTTTATACTTGCATTTGCAATGCAAGTATTGCATAAGAAAATAAAAACATTCCTTTTTATCTGCATTCACTATGCGAATATTTGCATAGAAAATGAAGCACTCTTTTTATTTGTGTTCTTAAAACACAAATATAACTTGAGAACAAAACTTATATTTTTATTTGTGTTCTCAAAACACAAATATGACTTGAAAATAAAACTTACTTTTATTTGCATTTTATAATACGAATAAAACTTTAAAAATAAAATTTCTTTCTTTGTTCGCATTCACAATGCGAATAAAATATGATTTAAAAAGAACACATTTTTATTTGCATCCTTCATTGCAAATAAAATATGATGAAAAAGAAAGGAAAATAAAATATACATTTTGTTAAAGTAGAAAAAGAATAAAAGATATAATATATTTTGTTAAATAAGAAAAGATGCTTAACCCGAGGTTGGATTGAGTTGTGATGTAAACCTGCCCGGACCCGCCCGGCTGTCCAGTAATCACAACAATACCTATCCAATGTGGGAGGTTAAAGCATATGTAAACTATTTAGTGTAAATAAAATAAAACATAGAAAAAGTAAGACATTTATTTACATTAGATAAATAAAGGATTAAATAAAATTATAATTTTATGTAATTAAAGAACATGTTTTACATTGTAAATAAAATTACATTTCTATGTAATTAAGATTAAACATGTGAATTAGAATTTATTTACATTTTCTTATGTAAATAAAAATAAAAATAAAAGGAAATAATAAGAACCAAAATGTAGGTGGTAATTATTTACATTTTCTTATGTAAATAAAAATAATAAAAAGAAATGTTAGAAAAGAATTAACATAAGATATTCTTTTTATGAAAAAAAAAATTATTAGAAAAGAATTAAAGAAATACATCTATTTACATTTACTATGTAAATAGGTTTGGCAAGGAAATTGAAACCATTTATTTACAAATAGCGTAAATAAATATGAATAAGAAATTAGATACATTTATTTACAATTAATGTAAATAAATATAGCAAAAGTAAAAGTAAAACATTTATTTACAAATAGTGTAAACAAATAAGAAAAAGAAATTAGATATATTTATTTACAATTAATGTAAATAAATATAGAAAAGTAGAAGTAAACATTTATTTACATTTAGGTAAATAAATAAGATAAAAGAATAGTAAAAACATTTATTTACAAATGGTGTAAATAAATAAGAAAAAGCAATTGAAAACATTTATCTACATTTAGGTAAATAAATAAGGAAAAGAGAAATACTTATTTACACTTAGGAAAATAAATAAGGAAAAGAATAGAAAACGATTATTTACAATTAGGTAAATAAATAGGAAAAAGAATACAATTTATTTACACTTAGTGTAAATAAAATAAAAGGATATATAAAGTATAATTTATTTACAGTTAGTGTAAATAAAACAAAAAGGGTAGTAAAATAAAACAAGTGATATTTTATCGTCATTTTAGATGCGATAAAAAGAATAGACGTTAATAGTTGAAATCACCAAACGATTTATATATATATATATATATATATATATATATATATATATATATATATATATAGATTATAAATTAAACGGAACACGCGCGGCAGTTCGCGTATCGGCAATCGTAACTTTAAACGGTTAGATTTCAAGTTATGTGTAAATCAAATTTGGTTGAAAACAGCGCCAGGGAAGCGTCGTTAAATTTATTCGAGCTATTTTTATATAAATAAAAATAGTGATAGGTCGTTATCAAATATTAATAACGATAGGAAATGTTTTCAAATTATTATATATATATATATACGCGAGAATCATTTGAAAAGACCGAGTTCAACCTCATTTCAAATGATTATACGACGTTCTAAGTCGAAGATTTAAAGACGGTGATTGAAGACCGGCGATCTTCACGTCGAATGGATGTGTTGCTACTGAGACCCATGAGAGGAGTAGCTACCTTGAAAGGGTTTCAGTGGTGGCCGTTCAGACGTAGTGTCGATTTGTACGGATTTGACTTTCGCTCAGACCCAGAGCATAAGTTTATAAATGGAATATATGTCTGACGTTGTAGTCCTTTATACTACATTCGTTGATCTCTATTAATATATATCTGTTTGGTGATTAACACCCTTCTCTGAGACATACGAGTTTAGAGGTTATATATTGGTAGAAATCAATGGTATAGTATGGACTGACAATGTGGCATGCTAAGATGCATTGATCAAGGCTTTTGTTGAAAAGCAGGCCTTGTGGTTGATGATCAAAGCACGGCCTGTTTAGGCGTAGCTTTGTGTATAGCGTGACTTCGCGAGCCTCACACCCCGGTATGAGTCAAAAACGGGATACGGACTGCAGGGAGTGCACACGTTTCTTTCTAGCTAGAGTGGTGTCAGTGACCTACCAGCCCTGACATTTTACTTATGTGGATGATGGATTTTGAGGTACCTCGTGTTTTATAGGCCGTTGGTGGTCATACTATAGGTCCAAAGGGACCGGTAAACGTGTGTTCAGGCATAACTAATCCACTGCCCATAGGCGGGGACCGGCCCTGAAGATCCAAGGGTTCACTGCGGGGGATCCTGAGGCATTTGCTAGAGTGTCTCGAATCGGAGAGGAGCTTGCCCCTAGCCTCGACTCATGATGGAATCCAAATTTCCAATACGCCCTTGCGGTTTTGATTGTAGAACTAGTATTGGCGACATGCTATATGGTAACCATGCCGTCTAGGATTGATACTTATGATTCAAATCTTTTTATTAAAACTTGTATACACTAATAATAATATCAAATCCGTTTTATACGTATCAAGCATCTTTTGACCATTATAAGGTAAAACCCTATCCTCTGGTGTGCGTTGCATTGTGTGATGGGACCTGGGTCTTATAATGGTTTCATTTTTCCAAAAAGACATTGCGTTGTTTAACGATTTACTTTATTATGCACGGCAATCCATTAGAGTAAACCCGTTCCGCGTTAGCGGCGTGGTCCTTGGATTTGCCTTATTACTATTAGTTAAACTAGTTAAGAATTCTCACACCAGTCCCATGACTGACTCGTAGTTTGTTTCACTTTGCAAACTCGGGTGCCCTCTTTTCTACACGGGCAGTCGAGTAGCCTTTTTGCAGATATCTATCTCTTTAGCAGGATTCTGGATCGAAGTCTAAAGCTGTGTCCAGAGCATAGAAGTCTTCCGCTGTTTAATGTATTTAAATCTGTTGTAATTTATCTTCCGCTGTAGTTTACTTTATTTGTACTCTGATATTCTGTACTCTGATGTTATATTATTGTAATATAATAAAAGTCTGTTGTTATTGTTCTAATGTTTTGTATTCCCAAAGTTAAAGTATTCGAAGATTTCCAACCTTTGGGTCAGACCTGTGTGGTTTATGGTCGATTCAAAGAGTGGGAATTTTCGGGTCTTTACAAGTGGTATCAGAGCTCTGGTTAGCTCAAATCTTTGGGGTACAACTCGTTAGAACTGAACAAAAGACTCATCAGAGATTGGATTAGTAATGTCCAATAAGAATACTCATTAGAGATAGGATCAGCAGTATCCTAGAATGAGAATACTCATTAGAGATGGGGTTAGTAATGCCCTAGAATGAGTTCAGAGTGATAAGCTTATAATTAAAGTATTTTGATTATATATATAATCCTATTTCAGAAAATATGATTTTTAAATATATAAAAGTATATATATTTGATAAGTTAGCCAACAAATGAAATTAATAATATTAAAATTAAAATTTAGTTAGTTAATTTAACTACCTTTAGCTTAGTTCCTTTTCGAGGACGAAAAGATTTTAAGTGGGGGAGATTGTAACAACCCGGAATTTTGGGGCCAATTTAAAATTTTTATTTTAAGAAATTTTAAATGAAATATAATATTCGAGATAATTTATTTTAAATAATCATGGCTAAAAATTTAATTTTTAATCAAAAATAAACAAACTCAGGTTAGAAACATATTTTTTTTTCTTATGTAAAATAAAAGAGTTACATTTTTCAATGTAAATAAAAGATTAAATAAAAATCACTGTGAGATTTCTAATTTTAAAAATTAATTATTTAATTTTTATTGCATTCATTTGATATGAAATTCATGTTGTATGTTGTATATACTTCATTGTTGATTGTGCTGTGATTGTGATGAACGATGGATTGTGATTGGGTATTCATGTTTGTTAGAATGTTGTGTATACGATAAAATCATAATTCATTGTATATATAAAATATGTTAGATTCATGTGTGTTAAATTTGGTGTATAAAATAAATATTATATTTTTATTTTATACACAAGAACAATAATGTTCATGTTTGAATTGAATAAAGGTATGACATGGAAAGAAGATTTACTTTGGTCAAACATGATTATTGAACTAGAAAACATAGCTTTGTCAAATTTGAGCATTGAAAATAAAAACACCTTCCTTGTCAAATTTGAACATTGAACGAAAAAAAAAACACATTTTCTTGTCAAACTTGTGTTTGGAAATGAAAACATATTTTATGTCATTATCTAAAAAAAAAAACATGCTTTCAATTAAAATATACATTTTAATGTTATATGATAAAAATAGAAAAGGATTCATGTTTTAGGATAGAGAAAAAACATGAGTTCATTAAAGTTAACATTTTTATGTTAAAAATACAAATAAAATCATTGATTTTATTTTAAAAAAAAAAAAATTACATTAAGTGGTTGACATATAAAGGCATTGATCCTATTTGTCAAGATTTACTATGTGTCAAATATAACCTTGAATTGTTAACATATAAACTATCATTTTTATATGACACTATAATTCATGGGAAAATGTTAGCATAGAAAATGTTCATTCGTATGATATTTGTAACATAGAAAAATGTAAACATTAGAAAAAGATTTATGTTTTATTTTGAAAACATGTTTTTCATTAAAAACATATTTTAGTGTTACGTGTTTTAATTAAGAAATTATGATCACGTTAAAAACACATGTTAATGTGATACTAGAAAATATGGAAAAGAGTCATGTACATTTAAAAACACATTTTTGAAAATTTGAAGAACATTTATTGTCATTATGGTGGGATTGATTTATTGTATCAATTCAAAATTAGTCAAAACATTTATTTGTCATTATGGTTGGACTGATGTAAAAATTTGTTGTGACAAATAAAATTTACTTTTATTTGTCGTTAGAAACTTAGGATTGATTCTACAAATAAAATTTAATTTTATTTGTCATGAGAAATCTAGAATTTGTTAAAAACAAAAACAGGTCATTTTGTTAGTATTTTTCAAAACGAAACAAAACATGTTAATTTAGAATTGTCCAAATATAAATTTGTCATAAATGTTGATTTAGAATTGTCCAAATATAAACATCATTAGTGTTGGAAATAAAATTGTTAAAACATAAATGTCATATATGTAGAAATGCTATGTTTACATAGGAATTGTCATTTAAGTAATGTCATTGGTTTACCTAAGAAATTTTTTTATAAAAAAAAATAATAGAAAAAATTTTGAGCGTTTGAATTTGAAACTAAGGGAAGAGTACTAACATTAACATATTAGCAAACTTCATTTAATAAAATAGGAAAACAAATATGTGTGATAGAAAGGGATTAAATCAGGAAAGGGAAATAATTAATATTAAAACGGCAATGTTTCCTTTAAATTACTAATGCATGTCAATTAAGGACATCAAAAGAGAAATAATGGAAATAATGTCAAAAAAAATTAGAGGTAGATAATTATTTCTAAAATGTGAACACACATTTAAAGGTAATAAATACAACCCAAATACGTAACCCCAATCCCCCTTTATACACAGCTACCACTAATCTGAATCGATGGCAGCCATGCTCCCTTATTCTTTCTCCTCTTTCTTCTAAATTCCTTCTCCCTCACCCTTTATTTTCAAACACAAATAACTGCAAGAATCTTTGTCTAAATGAGGTGCTTCTATTTGGCGACGGTGGTTCAAGTGGCTTCGGTTGGCGTGCGTTCTGGGTATGGCAAGGCCGAAGTTGGGTTTGAAAAGGAACCGATGTCTGGAGTAGCGAACGATGTGGAAGATGAATTAACATGAAGTAATGATGTAATTATTGAATCTAATTATCATTTAATTATTTTAATTAATGGAAAATGTTTGTAACATTATAACTATTTCATACGAGATCCAAATCCAGCAAAACGAGAGACGTTGGGACCGTGGCAACGAATATGACTTTTTGATGGAGTTTAGAACTGATTCTGAACCTTTTGGATTTCAGATCTGAATAAGAACAAGGTGAGAATTCTCTTCTTTTAAAAATAATTTAAATTTATTAATTATAATCATGTTAAAAATCATTTTGTTCTGCTGTTAAATTTCAGATTGTTGTATATGCAATTTGATTGGGTTTGTCGTTGTTGTTGGACTAATCTGCTAATGTGATTGATGATCGTGTTGAAAATTAAATTATCATTTATTTATGTTAGTTTGAATTAGATTAGGATACGGTTAAAAATACCATTATGATTATGTTATAGAAATGTTATGCTAGGAGAATAACATTTTTAGTTAAGAGATGTTTATTCGATTGAAAATAACATTTTCTTTAGAAATGTTATATTAGGTTTAAAAGTCATTTTGGTTAGAAATAGATTGTGTGAACAAAAACAACATCTTGATTAGAAATGCAAATTTAGATTAACAATACCAAATTGGTTAAAATGGTTGATTAGTATAAAATAACAATTTTTGATTTGAAACTTGTTATATAAAATAAAAATGCACATTTTCATGCATTAAAAAGGATTTAATAAGGTTTAATCTTTTGTTTAGAAAACAAAATAAAGTTTTAATCTTTTATTTATTTTGAAAACAAATTAAAGTTTGATCTTTTATTTTGATTAATAACATAAAAGAAAGTTTGATTTAAATAACATAAAAGAAAGTTGGATTTGTATAATAAAGATTTGATCTTTTATTCTAATTTATAATATAAATAAAGTTTAGAGATTTTGTTGATTTACAAAATAAATAAAGATGGAACTTTTATTTTGATTCATGGAAAATGACACAAAACCCATCATTGTGTTAATTTATTTATGACACAAAACCCATCATTGTTATAATTTATGACACAAAACCCATCATTGTGTTAATTTATTTGTAATGACACAAAACCCATCATTGTGTTAATTTATTTGTAATGACACAAAACCCATCATTGTGTTAATTTATTTACGACACAAAACCTATCGTTGTGTTAATTTAGTTGTGATGACACAAAATTTCATTGTTGTGTTAATTTAGTGTAATGACACAAAATAACATTGTTGTGTTAATTTAGTTGTGATGACACAAAAATAGCATTATTGTGTTGATTTGGTTGTAATGACAAAATTCATCGTAGTGTTAATTTAGTTGAAATGACATTAAATTCCATCGTCATGTTATATAATTGAAATGAATCAAATATTGGCATTTGAAAATATAGTTGTTTTAGGAATGTTGACACTAGAAAAGACATTTACATTAGAAATAAGTTCACCTTTTCATTTGCATTCTAAAATGCAAATATTACTTAGAAATAGAAAGACAACATTTATTTCAATGTAAATCAAAATAAAACATAAACATCATTTTTCTATGTGAAGAAAGATAAATAGAAAACATCATTTTTCTATGTAAAGAAAAAAATAAATAAATAGAAAACGTCATTTTTCTATGTAAAGAGAAGAAAATAGAAAACCGTATTCCCTTTTCAATGCATAAGAAAAGAAATCATCCTTTATACTTGCATTTGCAATGAAAGTATTGCATAAGAAAATAAAAACATTCCTTTTTATCTGCATTCACTATGCGAATATTTGCATAGAAAATGAAGCACTCTTTTTATTTGTGTTCTTAAAACACAAATATAACTTGAGAACAAAACTTATATTTTTATTTGTGTTCTCAAAACACAAATATGACTTGAAAATAAAACTTACTTTTATTTGCATTTTATAATACGAATAAAACTTTAAAAATAAAATTTCTTTCTTTGTTCGCATTCACAATGCGAATAAAATATGATTTAAAAAGAACACATTTTTATTTGCATCCTTCATTGCAAATAAAATATGATGAAAAAGAAAGGAAAATAAAATATACATTTTGTTAAAGTAGAAAAAGAATAAAAGATATAATATATTTTGTTAAATAAGAAAAGATGCTTAACCCGAGGTTGGATTGAGTTGTGATGTAAACCTGCCCGGACCCGCCCGGCTGTCCAGTAATCACAACAATACCTATCCAATGTGGGAGGTTAAAGCATATGTAAACTATTTAGTGTAAATAAAATAAAACATAGAAAAAGTAAGACATTTATTTACATTAGATAAATAAAGGATTAAATAAAATTATACTTTAATGTTATTAAAGAACATGTTTTACATTGTAAATAAAATTACATTTCTATGTAATTAAGATTAAACATGTGAATTAGAATTTATTTACATTTTCTTATGTAAATAAAAATAAAAAAAAGGAAATAAAAAGAACCAAAATGTAGGTGGTAATTATTTACATTTTCTTATGTAAATAAAAATAATAAAAAGAAATGTTAGAAAAGAATTAACATAAGATATTCTTTTTATGAAAAAAAAAATTATTAGAAAAGAATTAAAGAAATACATCTATTTACATTTACTATGTAAATAGGTTTGGCAAGGAAATTGAAACCATTTATTTACAAATAGCGTAAATAAATATGAATAAGAAATTAGATACATTTATTAACAATTAATGTAAATAAATATAGCAAAAGTAAAAGTAAAACATTTATTTACAAATAGTGTAAACAAATAAGAAAAAGAAATTAGATATATTTATTTACAATTAATGTAAATAAATATAGAAAAGTAGAAGTAAACATTTATTTACATTTAGGTAAATAAATAAGATAAAAGAATAGTAAAAACATTTATTTACAAATGGTGTAAATAAATAAGAAAAAGCAATTGAAAACATTTATCTACATTTAGGTAAATAAATAAGGAAAAGAGAAATACTTATTTACACTTAGGAAAATAAATAAGGAAAAGAATAGAAAACGATTATTTACAATTAGGTAAATAAATAGGAAAAAGAATACAATTTATTTACACTTAGTGTAAATAAAATAAAAGGATATATAAAGTATAATTTATTTACAGTTAGTGTAAATAAAACAAAAAGGGTAGTAAAATAAAACAAGTGATATTTTATCGTCATTTTAGATGCGATAAAAAGAATAGACGTTAATAGTTGAAATCACCAAACGATTTATATATATATATATATATATATATATATATAGATTATAAATTAAACGGAACACGCGCGGCAGTTCGCGTATCGGCAATCGTAACTTTAAACGGTTAGATTTCAAGTTATGTGTAAATCAAATTTGGTTGAAAACAGCGCCAGGGAAGCGTCGTTAAATTTATTCGAGCTATTTTTATATAAATAAAAATAGTGATAGGTCGTTATCAAATATTAATAACGATAGGAAATGTTTTCAAATTATTATGTATATATATATACGCGAGAATCATTTGAAAAGACCGAGTTCAACCTCATTTCAAATGATTATACGACGTTCTAAGTCGAAGATTTAAAGACGGTGATTGAAGACCGGCGATCTTCACGTCGAATGGATGTGTTGCTACTGAGACCCATGAGAGGAGTAGCTACCTTGAAAGGGTTTCAGTGGTGGCCGTTCAGACGTAGTGTCGATTTGTACGGATTTGACTTTCGCTCAGACCCAGAGCATAAGTTTATAAATGGAATATATGTCTGACGTTGTAGTCCTTTATACTACATTCGTTGATCTCTATTAATATATATCTGTTTGGTGATTAACACCCTTCTCTGAGACATACGAGCTTAGAGGTTATATATTGGTAGAAATCAATGGTATAGTATGGACTGACAATGTGGCATGCTAAGATGCATTGATCAAGGCTTTTGTTGAAAAGCAGGCCTTGTGGTTGATGATCAAAGCACGGCCTGTTTAGGCGTAGCTTTGTGTATAGCATGACTTCGCGAGCCTCACACCCCGGTATGAGTCAAAAACGGGATACGGACTGCAGGGAGTGCACACGTTTCTTTCTAGCTAGAGTGGTGTCAGTGACCTACCAGCCCTGATATTTTACTTATGTGGATGATGGATTTTGAGGTACCTCGTGTTTTATAGGCCGTTGGTGGTCATACTATAGGTCCAAAGGGACCGGGAAACGTGTGTTCCGGCATAACTAATCCACTGCCCATAGGCGGGGACCGGCCCTGAAGATCCAAGGGTTCACTGCGGGGGATCCTGAGGCATTTGCTAGAGTGTCTCGAATCGGAGAGGAGCTTGCCCCTAGCCTCGACTCATGATGGAATCCAAATTTCCAATACGCCCTTGCGGTTTTGATTGTAGAACTAGTATTGGCGACATGCTATATGGTAACCATGCCGTCTAGGATTGATACTTATGATTCAAATCTTTTTATTAAAACTTGTATACACTAATAATAATATCAAATCCGTTTTATACGTATCAAGCATCTTTTGACCATTATAAGGTAAAACCCTATCCTCTGGTGTGCGTTGCATTGTGTGATGGGACCTGGGTCTTATAATGGTTTCATTTTTCCAAAAAGACATTGCGTTGTTTAACGATTTACTTTATTATGCACGGCAATCCATTAGAGTAAACCCGTTCCGCGTTAGCGGCGTGGTCCTTCGATTTGCCTTATTACTATTAGTTAAACTAGTTAAGAATTCTCACACCAGTCCCATGACTGACTCGTAGTTTGTTTCACTTTGCAAATTCGGGTGCCCTCTTTTCTACACGGGCAGTCGAGTAGCCTTTTTGCAGATATCTATCTCTTTAGCAGGATTCTGGATCGAAGTCTAAAGCTGTGTCCAGAGCATAGAAGTCTTCCGCTGTTTAATGTATATAAATCTATTGCAATTTATCTTCCGCTGTAGTTTACTTTATTTGTACTCTGATATTCTGTACTCTGATGTTATATTATTGTAATATAATAAAAGTATGCTGTTATTGTTCTAATGTTTTGTATTCCCAAAGTTAAAGTATTCGAAGATTTCCAACCTTTGGGTCAGACCTGTGTGGTTTATGGTCGATTCAAAGAGTGGGAATTTCCGGGTCTTTACATTTACACTGTCAAATATAGTAAATTCCTAAACTTATGCGTTTTTCATTCACCGGAACTTTATGTTCTGGCCTCCCACCTCTTAATATAAACAGTTTAGTAGGTGAGGACGCTTGTATCAGTGACGATTAATGATTCTTAGAGGTGGACCCCTATGATGAAGGATTTAGTTATTTATGGCAATATTATTGTTATTATTATCATTATGTTTTGGGATAATTACTGATGTACCTTTTAATCCATTTAAACTCGTTTTATCTGACATTAATGATGGTTTAAATTTGTAGTACATCTATTTTGAGATATTATAATTTATCCCTTTCATTGTGTGGGAGTCTGATTTCATTTAGATTGCTCTATTAAATCTATTTTTAGTATTTCCTTATAGGAACCAAAGATCCATTTAGAATGGTTCTAAGTTCATATGGACCTTTTCTAAGTCGGAATTTAGGCCTATTTCGGGCGGGTTGTTATAGTCAGTGCGAGCTGGGTTGGCTCAATGAGAATATTTCAAGCTTAAATTCTCTATAATACTCACAATACAAAAAAGTATTCAGGACCAAAATGAACACAACTGAGAGATTGGATGAGAAGGAATTCAATGCTTTGTAAAGCTTATTGTTTGGATATACAATAATAACCGTCAGTTCAAGACGAAATAATTCGCCGATTAGCCAAGTAAATCCGATTAGTTTTAACTAGTGAAAGTTCAAAGTGAAATATCTACTTATTCACGATAAAGAATTATTTTGTTTGTACTATGTGATATTCTGCTTTTTTTGGGGGAAACTGTATTATCAATCATGTGGGGGATTGTTGAAGTTAACATGAACCAATTGAATGAAATATCCCATTGTCCCACACCACTAAAATTAAAATATTACTCAAGTATATGAATAGCTTCCTCATGAGGAGGTTAGGGCCTTGGAGACGCCAAATGTGTGCTTAGTTATGAGGAGGGAAGTTATGCTTCACCACCACACATGCATGCCATCGCCCTCCATTAGTTCGACCAAGCCAAACCAGGTTGAGCTTGGGTTCGGGTCTAATGTGACCTTATTTTTGTTTCGAAAAACTAGGCTTTAACAGTTGCAGGAAATGATGCAATGTGATTAGGACAACAGATGTGGTTTTTGGAGAACAAGTGCAACCTATTAGATGGCAGCGATGACAGGTTCGACCTATTTAGAACAACAACAGCAGGCGTGACCTATTAGGAAGCGGTGGCGAAAGGTAAACAAGTGCGACCCTTTAGGCAGCAGTGGGCGCGAGCAGGTGCGACCCAGAAGACTCAACCATTTGGAAGAGATGCGGACCAATTATAAAAATGGATGAATATTAATCATATTTATTCCAATCAAAATTCCTCTTCTTCCTTCTCTTCTTTGCTCTCACTGCTGTATTCATATAAATCACAGAGTTGACATACTCATTACAATCTCGTGAAGAAATATTCTATTGTATCTTGGGAAATTTTGCAAATATTTTTTTTAAGGAAATTGCTAAGGCAAGCCTTAGAATCTCATTCCTTAGTTTGTTTTAATAAATCACTACAATTGGTTCATTATTGTGTTGCAGTTTTCTACTGACAATTATAGTACTTCCCTAATTCTAACATTAGTTGAATCATGTCAATACCGACCTATTCTATCAAGGGGGCAATATTGATTTGAACCATTGGCGTGATAGAGTACTAGAAAGGTATGGTGTTGAGACCAACACTTGAAACCGGAATGTAAATGTATAACCGCATAAGCTAGGATTAGAAATTTCCTTAGGAATCGATAGAAAGGATGAATATCTAAGATCATTGTGTGTGAAGAAGTTGTCCTCTATATCATAGTCCAGAGTATATGAATAGAAACCCCTTATCCAAAATATCTGACATGCTAGGAACCCATTGAATTTTAAGTACTAAAGTCGAAGATGTGTGAGTCCAATAGAGAAATTTATTATTATAGTTCATATATGACGATCGAAGAATGATATTGAACTTTCGAGCAGGAAGACGTTAAGAAACTCCTGACTAGATATAATGCAATAGTAGCTACAATACATAAACCAGATCCACCTAGAGTCACGGATAAGACTGACTTCAAGGATGCTTATCTGCATGTGTTTCTATCATTTTTCACACTTGCTAGATTTATGTCTATTCAACTTTGTGCTATTGTGCCATCTTTTGTTTCAGTAGTCACACTTGACATCTTATTAAGCATAGGAATAATAGTCAATTTTTGCCATGACTCTGTAAGATAATTTACATCTTTCTATCATTGTTATTTTCATGTTGTAAGTAAGAAAATCATAAAATATTAAACTTTAAAATAATAATGAATAAATCGATTTATTTGAATTAAATTATTAATAGATATTACAATAATTGTATATGTGTTTATGTATATTTAGAATTTTAGTCAAATTATGTAAATGAAAATTTTATCCAAATTCTCTTATTAATCAACTACTAAATTTTATTTAGTATAAATAAAATTTTGTTTACATAAACAGAAAATATTTCATATTAACCCTTGTCTTTGAAATTGATTTGAGTTTTATTTACTCGAGCACCTATAGGATAAAATCATATAGCATGGATGAGAATAACAGTAGCAAAGAGACAAATTTTTAACTAGGGTTAGAGAATTTAAACAATGGAGTGGAGAGAGAAAATAATGGATTATATTTTATATAAATTCACATTAAATGTAAGCCATCCAAATCTCACGTCTTAAACCCATTTGGGCCACCCCATATCCCAAATTAGGTGAAAATACCAACCCATCGTCATGAACCATTATTCGATTTGAGTTCAAAGAAATATTATTTAATTAAATCTAATTTAAATCAACTCTATATAATATAGGATCAATATTCTTTTAACTATAATAAACAAGTTCAGTAATATTTATTTTTCATATCATCAACAAAATTCTATAGATTATATTTTATATATATTTATAATATATAGCAACTATGAATTAATTAATTTTTTGGTAAAAAAGAATTCATCATTTTAGTTGTGTAGTTCACTGGATCAAAATATGGCCAATGATTAATATCGAACTATTCAAGTATTAACGCCTAGACGTTACTTTACAGATGGTGTTACATTTTAGCCAAACTTTTCACTTATTTTCTGTAAAATACAATTTTACTTTGTTAAGTAATACCTGGTTGCGACTTTTATTTACATCAGTTCTCTTTGTCAAAACTAAATTAATTTGACTAGTGAAATTCGATAATGTCCAAATTCCAATATCGTCCATCCATATTCAACTCTATAGTCCAAACACAAAGTCATTGGTTTAATAGTAACGGTTACTACTAACTAAAATGCACTGGTCAAAGATTTTGACTTTAATTCAACCTCGGTTGAACACGATACTAATCTTATATAACTTAGTAGCTTCAATATTTCTTCACTTCTAATCTATCAAGCCGTAGCCACTTAATATACTCAAGTCGGAAGAACCCTGTAAATCTGTCATAAAGATATTTTCTACTTGACCGTGATATACTAACCAATAGAAAAATGTCGAGTGAACTGTTTCATATTTATCCAATATATGCTAGGACATAACCTCTTGATGCCCTTATTAGTCATGAGAAATAAAGTACACAATATTTGAAAAGTTTCATGTAATTTAAAATCAACTAACACATTGACATATCCAGTCCTACTGCATCTTGACTAGGAACATTTAAAGTGGCATATTTATTTATATTTTGTTATAAATTACTTAGTGTTACAAACTTTTAGCTACTATCACAAAACACACCATCTTTATATATTATATGAAATATATTTTTAATTGAATTAATTAATTAGTATAACTATTTTTTTAATCATATAATAGAAAATTTCTTTTATTTCAACAAAGATTAGTTATCGAATTGGATATTGTAACAAAATACATGATTATCTCAAGAGGAAATTCCTAAATCTATCGAAAAGAAAGGGAAAATGCACAAGGAATCACAATAGAGAAAGCTAAAACAATTTCCCATCATGTCATCTCGTCAATAACAAGATTTATCTTATTGATACAAATATGCTTAAGGAGCCATGGTTAATTAGAACCTCATACATGATGGAGCACTACCATGGAATAGCCTCGATCCCTTGAATCATAACTAGAATTCAAATGTATCATCATAGAATTAGGACAAAGACACCTCATAGTAATCTAGAGGAAGGTAAAATGAAAATATGACACAAGCGTTTGTGGAGTTTTAGAGATTTCGATCGAACAACAACAAGGCTGTTGATGTGATAAGATAAGTTTTGAGGGTTGTTCCCCATACTGAAGTTAGTAGTATTAAAATTGAAAACCATTATCCCAAACATCTTGTATGCTAGAGATCGACCTAATTTTAGGTTATAAATGATGGAGATATGTAAAGAAAGAACAACGTCGACTATTCATTTTGATGAGATTTATCTAGCACATAGTGGTATGAATTAATTTTGAAAAGCATTGGGGCAATGTTCCCTTTGTTCTTAATCTATTTAGCATCAGTGCGCTTTCATCAGTTAAAAAATGAGTCCAATGTTGCAAGGAAAGGACTAGTGGATAAGTTTATGATTATAATTCATATACAGCAATCCAAGAATGAAATAGTGCTATTGAGTGTAAGGTAGAGAGTTGGGGAGACCCAACAACTATTGACTGGATTCAACATGGCAACAACTACAAGATATAAATATGCCAAATCCATCAATAATTCTACTGATGACAGTTTTCTGAGTCGCCAATAAAAATAATAATGGCTCGACTCAGGTAGGTGGAAAGGATGAAAGGGAAGGACAAAAATCGGATGGGTGCGCTGATCCAAATCAGATCGGGTATTCCGATCAAAGCAGGATCAGGTATGCCGATTTGAGACGGATAGGTTATACTGTTCCGAAATCGAATCGGATATACCAATAAAGACCCGTTGGGGTTTAGATAAAATGAATTCTTAGGTGGAAATGGAGTCTTTTAGGTAAAATCTCTTCAAGCTTGGTAATGAAGTACATTTCATGACCCATAACGTGGCAGCTCCTGCGAGGACTATCTATGCCAATGATGTTTCTCATTGAAGAGCAACTCCAATACAACTAGCTAACCTAAGATATAGAGTTCGTACCCATGCGGTTGTCTAGAGGGATGGGATGACATGATCGTCCTTATAGGGTAGTGACTTTAAAGGGAAGTTGTACAGAAAAACAAGGGACAAATCCTACTATGGGAAACTTGTGCGAAGGGATAGTCAATGCTTAGCACTTAGGTGTACCTTCTAGGGCATGGCACATAGATATATCAAATTTCCTTTATTTAGAACCTAATCCGCCCGGACCCTAGTGCATGTCGCTGTTTTGACTAGGTATGGTTGTACACTATACTGCGTCGATGTAGGATGTAGTTGTAGTCAAACTGAGTTTATCGATGTAGAACCTATATGTGGTTCGACAAGACTAGTGATCTTAGTGCTGAGTATCTCCAACTTGACGTACTAAGTGAGCGAACGTGAGGACGAATGCTATGCTTGGTTTTTTGCTATCACATTTTCACACAAGTTTCTACTTATACTCAGTGACATGATGACCTAGGAGTACAGTACAATATTATATGTGCTAACTCCGAGGATTCAGGGGAAGTTCAAATATGACGCTTTATACCTATTGTGTTACTTTATTAGTACTCGAGATATTATTGCTCACATTAGACTTTATCTAACTTGAAATCATATGCATTGCTTCTTATTACTTTGATGCTCTTAAAGTAGACTAGAGACATATTAGGTGTGCATGAGTAGCTGACTGGAGGAAAAGTAGGAGGTTACTCTATATACTGTTTATATACCTATACCCTATTTACTTTCGTTGTTCACTATTGGTTCATTATCATTTGTCCATTGTCTTACCTATTAATATTATATTTTATTCCATGCGCTGTGAGATATACGATAGGTTTCTAGGTTATTTCTCTTATTTCTACCTTGAAGATCGCTTTACTTTGGTTGAGTACCGCCACAACACACTTTTTGGGTTTAGGAATGTAGGGAAGTCATCATAGGCCAACCCATCGTACACTTAGCACCCTTCCTTGAGGCATATGAACTCAAAGGTTGTATTTTTTGAAAGTCAGTTAGTATATTGTTGGAAATGGCAACGTGGCACTCAAGTGGTATTTACTTCATAGTAAGTAAAGCATGGTCTCATCAGCCTTACATCTTGGGTATGATATGGGAGACTATGTGGTCTGCATGCTATAACATTTTGGATTTTTCTGGACTATTATAGATGGAATTATTTCCTAAAGTTGCAAATATTTTGTAGCTTACTATCTAATAGATAGGTTTTGCAGCCTTATGATGTAATTGGACAAATATTGAAGGCTTGAAAGAGCAAAGCCAATGGGATACGCTTATTCATATTAGTGTATCAACATGGAGGTTAAATGATGTACGTTTCCTTGTAAGAAACCACTGAATACTATGATTGTTATATGTAGGTTCTGTGATGGAAGGTAAGGCTATTAGCTCCTTATCAAATTTGCAATCTAGTTCTAATATGAGATTTATGGTTTTGTTTGTATTCCTAGAAAAACTAAAATGCCTTGCAAACATTATATTTCCCCTTCATACCCTATATTGTATTGACTTGTCCAAATATTGGTACAGATACATATTTATTTGAAAAGGGTTTTTAACCAGATTCCATTAGAAATAATATCAAATGATTTTATATTAAGTGTTTGGTTATCGTAAGGTAAAAACCCGTATGCTCCTTATGCATTGTGATCTTATGAGATATCTTTTATTTTAAAAGCATTTCTATGTTAAATAATTCCTTGTAATATGAGTTTTTCCATGTTGATATTTCAGACTAATCTGGGCATTGTTTTCCTTGATGCTTCGGCCAGACTAAGCATAATTCCCAAATTGGATTTGGATTGATTTGGATATTTAGGAGAGGAGCTAGAGATTGAGATGTATTCTTGTATACTTTTATATTTTACATTGTGTTATTTGTTGCATGTATCAGTAATTATAAGAATAGATTATTATAGTTGTGCATTTTGCTTGATAGATTAATACTATAGTTGTTATATGTATATCACAAGTTTCTCTTTATGTAAGGAGAAATTTTTATATTATAGATTATATGTACCATTGTGAGATCCTATTCTATGTTTCTTTCTTTACGTCCTCCTTTCCTTTTATTTTTCTATACTCTTTATCATAATAGTGCAGCTTTCTGAAACTTGAATTTGTAGCACGCGAATACTGAGGATGCATTAGTTGTTAACCAAAAATATTCTTCTTGTAGACAGAATGAAACAAGGCCAGAATAAAGGAGGAATCTTTTGGAAAAAGCTGGGAGAAGCCGAGTTCTTTGAAAGATCAACAATGATGTAGACTCGCAAAGAAAGAAAAAGCTTCATACCAAAGGCAAAGAGAGCATAACCACTAGGAAAAGTAGTAACAAAGAAATGGAAAAGACACGAAGGCATCCGGTATAACGAAGAAAATCCCCTTTCGGTAACACCAAAGGGCATATCCTTCCAAAAAACATGTCTCGGATCCTAACAACAAAGCATAGACCTTGGAAAGCACAGAAGAAGGGGTCCCTAATAGATATTCATCAGAAAAAACTTCATACTAAACAAAGGTTATGCCACATATGATGTTTCCATAAGCCGAAAGCTTGCATGAATGCGTTCCTCCTTAAAAAATCAGACCCACTTTTCGAGAAATACTCTTCAAAAGTATTATAAGCACAAGCCTCTACCAAACAAACACTTTTGCTGAGCTCTTAGGACTACCTCCGAAAAAGCATCCAAACGAAGTTGATCATGCGAGATTGGGTCAACCCGAACCTATAAATACAACCCCTACGGTCTAGAATCATGGGAAGTAATTTACTCCAAAAATTATGATCATATATTATGGAGTGTAACCCATATTTCAGAATGAATTTGGGCACTTCTTCTTTTATGTAACACTATTTGGCAATTTATAATAAAAAAGGAGAATTGAGGATCTCAACTTATTTTAATTTTAAGAAAAGGGGCTTAATTATTTCGACTATTAATCTGTTTAATAGTCGATTGCACATGATTTTAACTTCTAATTTAACATTCTTATCTGAAACCAAGCTATGAAATACATGAGGATGGGTGATGAATCTAGGGCCGATAGGGGTAAAACCTTGTATGAAAGGCATTGGGAGAATTACCACTAAGGGAAATTGAGTTCTCTTAAAAGAAAATATAGTAAAATTCCTTCACTCTTCAATGGGTTTCACAATAGAAGATTCTTTGTTTACTAAGTTCTGAAAATCAGGGCCTTCCTAGAGAATTATTGAGCCTTTGTAAGAAAATTGAATTTAATGTTGCCTAAGGTTTTGGCTAGATTCGGCATATGAAACCTTTGTATCATTTGCCTTTGGTGTTCTGGAACTCGAAAGCCAGAAACTACCACTTATCTTGAATAAAGGCTTCTCAGGATATCGAAGGCTGAAAATACGACCCTTTCAAATTGATTGATAACAATGAAACTAGAACAAGAACATATGCTTTCAGAATTTGGCTTTCTTATGCCACTTTCGGGTGTTGATTTTCGAAGGTCAAAACCTGGTTGTTACATTAAATTTAAATATATTTCTTCTTCATTGTTAACTTATAAAAATTATTTGAAATCGAGATCTACAATAGGGTAGCTAGAATTTTGATAATATTCATTGATTTTTAGAGAGAAAACCATCAATAACAAGGGTTATGTAATGTACGATGTAGTATTTGCTACTGTATAAAAATTATATATATGTTCTTGTTTCTATCATTTCATACATTTTAAATTTATATCTAATAAAATTTGGGCGGTTTGCCATATTTTATATCAACATTTTTGGTATTTTCACTAGTATAACTTGGACTTGAGGTTTAGAAAGGATAAAGAGGCTAATTAAATGTTTTTTGCCGGAGGAAGTCAACAAGGACAATAGGTAGTCTAGGGGTGTCCTCCTTTTCTAACCTACATTCTATCCATATAATTAAAGAGGCAATTAAAGGAATGATGACAGAGAAGTTGGTAAAATATGTGGCCTATTAAGAGGTTAAGCTTTTTTGATTTATTAATGGAATTAACGACAAAAGATAACTAGATGATTTGAAACTCTAAATCAAATAATGTAAAAAAGAGAATACGCACAAGGAATCAAATGGAGTAAGTTGGAACACTTCCCTCATTGCAACATTATGTAAATATCAAAACAAATCATGTCGATATCGACCTATTCTACCAAGGAGGCATTGTTGATTTGAATCCACGGCGTGATAGAGCACTAACAAGGGATGGTATTGAGCCCAAGACTTGTAATCATAATGTAAGTGTGTAGCTGCATAAGTTAGGATTAGAAATTCCCTAGGAATCGATGGGAAAGATGAATATCTAAGATCATTATGCATGAAGCCCAAGAGATTTCAGTTGAATGGTAATTAACTGGATTGCTGATATAAAAATTAAGTTTTGAGAAGTTGTCCACTATATCATAGTTTGGAGTATATAAATAGAAACCCCTTACCTAAAATATCTGGGATTCTAGGAACCGACTAAATTTTAAGTACTAATGCTGAATATATGTAAAGAAGAGTGGGCCCAACTACCTTAATGAGAGACATTTAGCACATCAGGGTGTTCGGTACTTTGTAAGAAGTGATGGGATAATATTTCTCGTTATACTAAATGGCTTTAACATCGATGTTGTTTCATCGGCTAGAAAATATGCCCTGCAATAGATGGACGATTCCAATAGAGAAATATATGATTATAGCTCAAGTAAGGTGGCCGAAGAATGATATGGAACGTTCGAGTAGGAAGATGTTATGAAACTACTAACTAGATATGCAAGAGTTGCTACAATACATAAACCAGATCCACAGAGAGTCACAGATAAGACTGACTTCAAGGATGCTTATCTGCATCTGTTTCTATCATTTTTCATGCTTACTAGATTTTTTTAAAACATAAAAACATACAAGGCCCAAAGTCCAAAAGTGTCAGGTAAACCAACCCAATATCCAGTATCAAAACCAGACAAAACAAACCGTAGCTGCAATAACTCTAACACCCCATAATTTTAATGTTAATATTCACAAATTAAAGAATAAGTAATCTCAGACGTGAGAATTAAGGGAAATGGCTCGCGCCATTGCGTTCGTCTCGGAATTCTGGTTGAGATAGAGTCCGAGTTTGCGTGAATTGGACTTCGTATGAAGAAGTTATGGCCATCGGAAGTTTCAGAAAAATTTAAACAGATTTCGAAAATTCAAAATTCAGAGTCAGATGGGCTAGACCAGAAAATTCCCGCCAGGGCCAGGTCGACCATAGGGTCGACCTGCCCTAACCAGGTCGACCATAGGGTTGACCTAGGGGTCGACCTGCCCCACCCCCACCACCCCCCCGGGCAGATTTGTTTAATGACCTATTAGTGACTAGATGCTGACTCATTAGGGTTTCTGATCTGCTCTGATTGGCTGGGATTAATTCTGGGTTGATCGGACGGCCTAAACTAATCCTAAACTCTATAAAAAGACATGTAGACTCAAACCCTAAAATCAAATAAAAATTAGATTAATGCCCGTCATGTTGTCACTCCAAACCCTATAGTAGCCGCCACCAATTAGAAGCAAAGTAAAGCAACTCAATTCAAATCAAATCAAGCCTAAAACTACAATAATGAAATTGTCTACAACAAGGGAACGCTAGTCAATTACAGAATTCATAATCCAAAACTCAAGACCCTCTTTTTCGGTGAGTTCTAGTCACTTTTAGGTTTAAATAGATAAAAGTGAATGGTGGTAGACTATGATTTGGGTATATGTTATGCAAGTTTATTGTTGTGAATCATGAAATGATGCAAGTTCATTACTGTTGTGAATCATGAAACGATGCAAGTTCCTTATTGTTGTGGATCATGAAATTATGTAAGTTATTGTGTGATGAATTCATGAATCTATGCAAGTCGTTAGCATGAATCTATGCAAGTCGTTATCATGAATCTACGCAAGTTGTCATTATGAATCTATGCAAGTCGTCATTATGAATCTATGCAAATTGTTATCATGAATCTATGCAAATTGTTTTGAGATCATGCAAGTTATTATTCATAAAACTATGCAAGTTGTTATGTTATGCAAGTGGTTAAACATGTTGTAAATCATGAATCTATGTGAGTTGTTAATTATGTTGTTAATTCATGAACCTATGCAAGTCACCTATGCAAGTTGTTATGTTACAAAATCATGAATCTATGTAAGTTGTTAATTATGTAGTGAATCATAATTATATGCAAAGTTATCATGTCATTTTCCCTAGTTGTCATGCTTATGCCAAAATTGTACTGAAAACAATCATCTTGTCATTCCCTTTATTTTGTTGTTATGGCAAGGCTACCTTGTAGCCTCGATGACGCCAAAAACGCAAATGTTTACGCAAGTTAAGAAACGGGGAAAAAGGGGAATTTGTAATAGGTATAGTGATTATGTAAATTGGACACATGATTCTAGTAGGGAAACATTTACCTATTATGACGTGGGTAAAATTGGGTAAAAATGGTATAATTTGAATATGACCATTTATACATAGGAAATTCAAATTGTTAATAAGATAGGTATTGACACCTATAAAAAGGAAAGGATTAATTAATTAACTTAATTAATCAAAAGAGGAATGTTTACGCAATTGAAGTCTAAAGATTTAATTGGCATAAATGCCTTAAATGGCATAAAATAAATTTGTGATGAAATTGGTATGATTTTACATACCATAAATAGATGGACAAAACTGAGTCAATTATGGCCATGGTTAAATTTGGAATTAATTGATAATTTGAATAGGGAAATTAATTCAAATTGGGGGAAATAATTAATTTTGTAATTAATCGTCTAAGACACGAGGTTAGGCTCTTTTGTGGTGTAAGACTGCCCGGACCCGCCCGGCAAATCCAGCTGCCACAAATGCCAGTCTAATGTGGGAGGTCTTAGGCATAAATTAAATACGTAACAGTTGTAAAGACACGAGGTTAGGCTCTTTTGTGGTGTAAGACTGCCCGGACCCGCCCGGCAAATCCAGCTGCCACAAATGCAAGTCTAATGTGAGAGGTCTTTATAAGGTTACAGTCTTAATGAATTAAGAAACACTTAACCAGATAAACATGTAGTGGGGTTAAGTGGGTGCCTTGGGTGGCATGTGAAATATGATTAGGTGTCTCAATAATTAATTAATGCTGATTAAAGACTACTTAACCTAACTTAATACATATGGACTTTATGATGATAGACATAAGTTAGGGCTACGTAAAACGAATTGGATTGTGGGTGGGTTAAGTACAACTAATGGGTAGGTGGGTAATATTAATATATATAGGCCCACAAACTTAACCATTAAGTAAATAGGATCAAATCAGTGGGAGGGTTAAGTACAACTGAAGGGGTAGGTGGGTAATATTAATACATATAGGCCCACAAACTTATCCGGATAAAAAGGTTTATGTAATTAAAGACATCAAATCGTATGCATAACCAGGGCAGAATAGTAAAGTTATGTATTAAAGACACCCTTAGGGGTACGCATAACTAATGGGAATAGATAGAGTTATGTATAAAAGACACCTATAGGTACACATAACCGATAGGTAGAATAGGGGTTATGTATTAAAGACACCTATAGGTACGTATAACTGATTGAGGGCTATGTAATTAAAGACACCTTAGGTTATACATTGTTAGTAGAAAACCTAGTGGGGATACAAGACATAGGGGAGAGCTTGTATCATGTTGTGTGGGACCCATTTCAGTCAGTAACCCGGAGGGGTATCAAAGTAAGAACTCCATACTAGGCGGGGAAGGGGCACGCTTACTGATTGATTGTAAGAGATCCAAAACGAGACGGATGGTGTGGGCGGCGCAAACCGACCGGGGACATGTGCATGCATTGGCCGGGCAGAGGGGGACAAGACGAGCGTGACACCAGTAGGTATAACTGTGTACACCTTAGGTTTCCACTTTAGGGAAGTGATACCCCCTAGTTGTGGGACCAGCACAGGGTACCTATAGAGTAGGGAGTCGATCGATTAGGGTAGTGGTTTGGGTATACCCGGACGTATGCCCTAAGTCTACCAATTTGTAGTAGGAGGGTAGTGGGTACGACTAGTTGAGATAGGAGCAGGCGGCACCTATGACAGCAGCTAGGAATACATGGAACTACTACCTTCGTTATCATTAGCGGAAGGGATCATCCCATCTTGATTTGACTAGTAATAGTGCAGAGTAGTTAGTAGTGAAGCATGCATACACCTTACCTTATTTGTCCTGTCATACCTGTCATCTGTACCATGAATCCTCTTATCCACTTTGTATGCCTCTCATGTTTACCTTTATTTATTTACTGGCTAAAAGTTACTGGACTCAGCAGACGTATGTCTGACCTAGTTTGTTTCGCCTCTTTTCTTACGTTTTCCCCCAATTTCTCAGGGAGGAAACACCCAGGTTTAGTCAGTATTTGGATATCATCTTCTAGGAGCTACTTTGAAGTATGGCTCGAGTCTCTGTCTCTTATATGGCTTGCTCTTTAATACGGGGAATGATGTTTTTCTTTTAAATACCTATGTACTCTTATGATGTAAGACAGAAGTGTTTTAATGGTATTATGACTCATGGTATTATGTTATAAAGTATTTTGATGATTTAATAAAGTTTTTTATTTTCCATTGCAAAAATTTTATATCTGTCTTGTGATATTCTGTGTCTGTTTACCAAAAACGCTCCACTGAAGTTAAGGCATTCCCTTTGTGAGTTACCTTAATGGAGGTGGGGTGTTACACTTGGTATCAGAGCTGAAGGTTACCAGATTAGATAAAAGTTTTGAAAATATTTTTCAAAAAGGTTTTAAAAGAAAGTATTTTCAAAAAGGAAAGCCTGTTTTGAAAAACATTCCCTTTTCTTCTTAGCATGTTTGAGGATCTTAACCTTCCAGAGGGTGTACCGATACCGGGATGGTTTAGGAGGTATTTGGAAGCTAGGGCCACCGCCGCAGGTCTAGCAAATGTTCCTCCTCCCCCAGCTACACCCATTCCTCCTCCTCCCCCTACTCGTGTTGATACTTTTGCAAAGATATGTAAGGACTTTCGGGCAATGGGCGGGAAACCTTTTCACGGGTCGGAGACATTTATTGAAGCTCGAAATTGGCTAAAGGAGGTGGAATAATTGTTTGGAATCTTTGAAGTAGAAGATGGAAGAAAGGTCCAGTTAGCTGCCTGGTTAATGAAGGATGAGACCTCGTTTTGGTGGGAGGTCACTAATGGAGAACGTCCAATTGATACATGGCCGGATTTCAGGCGTAGGTTTGAGGCGAAATGTCTCTCTTGAGCAGAAGAAAATCTATACATGGAAAGGTTCTTGGCGTTGAAGCAGGGGGATCTGTCAGTAAAAGAGTACGTCAGTAAGTTCAATCAGTTGGCAAGGTTTGGCTTAGACTTGGTGAACACACCTAAGAAGAAGGCTTTGAGATTTGTTAAAGGCTTGAGTGAGCCGCTACACGGATTAGCTATGACCTACATTCCCATGGGGCCACTTTTGAAAAGCTGGTGGACATGGCCCTAATGCATGAAGAGGACAAAGGAGCAGAGAAAGAGGAAAAAGTTGAAGGGACATTGAAAAATGAGAAGGCGGGACCCAAGAAAGGACAGCAACAACAACAGATGAAAGGCAAGAAGGATGAAAAGGGAAAGGATAAAAGGAAATGCAACTATTGTGGGAAAGAAGGTCACCTAGTCAAAGAATGTAAAAGGAGGAAGTTCAGTTGCTTTAAGTGTGGAGAGGTCGGACACTTCTCCAAGGAATGCCCGAAGGTGCAGGGATCGCAAGGGACTTCTGGAGGGCAGGCGAATGCTCTCGTGGCAGATGGATAGGATAGAGATAGGAAAAATTTATGTAAAAGGTTTAATTTCCTTATGAAGTTAAGACTCTTTCGGATTCTAGCATTTTGACTTTGTAATTGAGACTCTGCACTTAAATACTAGTCTTGTTTCTGATCCCATAGTTGTTTCAAACCCCTTTGGTGGTTCGGCTCATTTATTGGTGATTTGTAAGGGGTTGAAATTATCTGTGTTAGGCATCAAAAATTTGAATGTGACATTTGTGTGCTCAAGTTTATGGGCTATGGGTTGGTTCTAAATGGACCAGCTTTCTATGTAGAGGGTCGTTCTAGATTTTGAGAGAAGGGTCGTTAAGTTTCTAACTTGTCATGGGAAGACCCCCAAAGTTTCTTGTGACCCGCAAGGGCCTGTTATGCTTAGCTTTTTTAGAATCATTCTATAATCTGATATGTACCAGTAGTCTGTAAGTATCTGAATAATTCTGAGTGATAGGGGTTTCTACTCGAAGCATGAAGTAGATCTCCAGTTTTGACATTATTTAATGGGGGTAATTCTTTGGGTGTCAGTCTGATGTTGATTTTGGTCTTCGGGGCTGAGACTTAGGGAATTATTCTCTTAACCGATGTCAACTGGGAACAGAGCTTTTGTTTTAGTTATATCATTTGTTTATATCCTATCGACCGGATCTTCGACCTTTAGATAGGAAATCCATGGATGTAAACATGTGCTTGGGACATGTTATGTTTGATGGTTGCAAGTGGATGCAAGTGTTTGCTAGTGGTTGCTCGTGGATGCATTTACACACACATTAGGCACTAGATCGGCTCAAATCACTTTCATATTGCATATAAAAAAATGTGTGTGCATATTTAGGGTAATGGATGAACAATGGTTGTGTTATCATATGGATGCTGCATTTTGATGAATGGTTGAGCACACATGTAGAAATAATATGTATCGATAGGATTCTTTCGCATACATGTTGGACTTATAGCACTAACATAATTCGCATTAAGGAAGTCAACTGAATCAGTGGACCTCCTGATTTTGCATTAGATAAGGAACATATACACACACTTTTGCATATGCTCATACGGCATTAGAAATCTTTTAAGGACAATGGATGCCTGTGTTTGATGGTTAAGTAGATGGATGATTATATGGTAGGATGCACATTCTTCTTGACTTGAAGATTTCGGGGACGAAATCCTTTAAGGAAGGGAGAATGTAACACCCAGTAATTTTAATGTTAATATTCATAAATTAAAGAATAACTAATCTCAGACGTGAGAATTAAGGGAAACGGGTCGCACCATTGCGTTTGTCTCGGAATTCTGGTTGAGATAGAGTCCGAGTTTGCGTGAATTGGACTTCGTATGAAGAAGTTATGACCATCGGAAGTTTCATAAAAATTTAAACAGATTTCGAAAATTCAGAGTTAGGTGGGCAAGGCTGGAAAATTCCCGCCAGGGCCAGGTCAACCATAGGGTCGACCTGGGGGTCGACCTACCCTAACCAGGTCGACCATAGGGTCGACCTGGGGGTCGACCTGCCCCCCGGGAAGATTTGTTTAATGACCTGTTAGTGACTAGATGCTGACTCATTAGGGTTTCGGATCTGCTCTGATTGACTGGGATTAATTCTGGGTTGATCGGACAGCCTAGACTAATCCTAAACTCTATAAAAATACATGTAGACTCAAACCCTAAAATCAAATCAAAATTAGATCAATGGCCGTCATGTTGTCACTCCAAACCCTAGAGTAGCCGCCACCAACTAGAAGCAAAGTAAAGCAACTCAATTCAAATCAAATCAAGCCTAAAACTACAACGAAATTGTCTACAACAAGGGAACGCTAATCAATTATAGAATTCAGAACCCAGAACTTAAGACCCTCTTTTTCGGTGAGTTCTAGTCACTTTTAGGTTTAAATAGATAAAAGTGAATGGTGGTAGACTATGATTTGGGTATATGTTATGCAAGTTTATTGTTGCGAATCATGAAATGATGCAAGTTCATTATTGTTGTGAATCATGAAATGATGCAAGTTCCTTATTGTTGTGGATCATGAAATTATGTAAGTTATTGTGTGATGAATTCATGAATCTATGCAAGTCCTTATCATGAATCTATGCAAGTTGTTATCATGAATCTATGCAAGTTGTTATTATGAATCTATGCAAGTCGTCATTATGAATCTATGCGAGTTGTTATCATGAATCTATGAAAATTGTTATGAGATCATGCAAGTTATTATTCATAAAACTATGCAAGTTGTTATGTTATGCAAGTGGTTAAACATGTTTTAAATCATGAATCTATGTGAGTTGTTAATTATGTTGTTAATTCATGAACCTGTGCAAGTCACCTATGCAAGTTGTTATGTTGCAAAATCATGAATCTATGCAAGTTGTTAATTATGTAGTGAATCATAATTATATGCAAAGTTATCATGTCATTTTCCCTAGTTGTCATGCTTATGCCAGAATTGTACTGAAAACAATCATCTTGTCATTCCCTTTATTTTGTTGTTATGGCGAGGCTACCTTGTAGCCTCGATGACGCCAAAAACGCATACGGTTACGCTAGTTAAGAAAAGGGGAATTTGTAATAGGCATAGTGATTATGTAAATTGGACACATGATTCTAGTAGGGAAACATGTAAATAATTACCTATTATGACAAGGGTAAAATTGGGTAAAAATGGTATAATTTGAATATGACCATTTATGGATAGGAAATTCAAATTGTTAATAAGATAGGTATTGACACCTATAAAAAGGAAAGGATTAATTAATTAACTTAATTAATCAAAAGACGAATGTTTACGCAATTGAAGTCTAAAGATTTAATTGGCATAAATGCCTTAAATGGTATAAAATAAATTTGTGATGAAATTGGTATGATTTTACATACCATAAATAGATGGACATAATTGAGTCAATTATGGCCATGGTTAAATTTGGAATTAATTGATAATTTGAATAGGGAAATTAATTCAAATTGGGGGTAATAATTAATTTTGTAATTAATCGTCTAAGACACGAGGTTAGGCTCTTTTGTGGTGTAAGACTGCCCGGACCCGCCCAGCAAATCCAGCTGCCACAAATGCCAGTCTAATGTTGGAGGTCTTAGGCATAAATTAAATACATAACAGTTGTAAAGACACGAGGTTAGGCTCTTTTATGGTGTAAGACTGCCCGGACCCGCCCGGCAAATCCAGCTGCCACAAATGCCAGTCTAATGTGAGAGGTCTTTATAAGGTTACAGTCTTAATGAATTAAGAAACACTTAACCAGATAAACATGTAGTGGGGTTAAGTGGGGGCCTTGGGTGGCATGTGAAATTAAGTGGGTGACTTGGGTGGCATGTGAAATACGATTAGGTGTCTCAATAATTAATTAATGCTAATTAAATACTACTTAACCTAACTTAATACATATGGACTGTATGATGATAGACATAAGTTTGGGTTAAGTAAAACGAATTGGATTGTGGGTGGGTTAAGTACAACTGATGGGTAGGTGGGTAATATTAATATATATAGGCCCACAAACTTAACCATTAAGTAAATAGGATCAAATCAATGGGAGGGTTAAGTACAACTGAAGGGGTAGGTGGGTAATTTTAATACATATAAGCCCACAAACCTAACAGGATAAAATGGGTTGAAGTTATGTATTAAAGACACCCTTAGGGGTACGCATAACTAATGGGAATAGATAGAGTTATGTATTAAAGACACCTATAGGTACGCATAACCGATAGGTAGAATAGGGGTTATGTATTAAAGACACCTATAGGTACGCATAACTGGTTGAGGGCTATGTAATTAAATACACCTTAGGGTATACATAGTCAGTAGAAAACCTAGTGGGGATACAAGACATAGGGGAGAGCTTGTATCATGTTGTGTGGGACCCATTTCAGTCAGTAACCCGGAGGGGTATCAAAGTAAGAACTCCGTACTAGGCGGGGAAGGGGCACGCTTACTGATTGATTGTAAGATATCCAAAACGAGATGGATGGTGTGGGCGGCGCAAACCGACCGGGGACATGTGCGTGCATGGGCCGGACAGAAGGGGACAAGACGACCGTGACACCAGTAGGTATAACTGTGCACACCTTAGGTTGCCACTTTAGGGAAGTGATACCCCCTAGTTGTGGGACCAGCACAGGGTATCGACAGAGTAGGGAGCCAATCGATTAGGGTAGTGGTTAGGGTATACCCGGACGTATGCCCTAAGTCTACCAATTTGTAGTAGGAGGGTAGTGGGTACGACTAGTTGAGATAGGAGCAGGCGGCACCTATGAAAGCAGCTAGGAATACACGGAGCTACCACCATCGTTATCATTAGCGAAAGGGAACATCCCATCTTGATTTGACTAGCAATAGTGCAGAGTAGTTAGTAGTGAAGCATGCATACACCTTACCTTATTTGTCTTGTCATACCTGTCCTCTGTACCATGAATCCTCTTATCCACTTTGTATGTCTGTCATGTTTACCTTTATTTATTTACTGGCTAAAAGTTATTGGACTCACTAAACGTATGTCTGACCTAGTTTTTTTGGCCTCTTTTCTTACGTTTCCCCCTCAGGTTCTCAGGGAGGAAACACCCAGTTTTAGTCAGGATTTGGATATCATCTTCTAGGAGCTACTTCTGAAGTATGGCTCGAGTCTCTGTCTCTTATATGGCTTGCTCTTTAATATGGGGAATGATGTTTTTCTTTTAAATACCTATGTACTCTGATGATGTAAGACATAAGTGTTTTAATGGTTTTATGACTCATGGTATTATGTAACAAAGTATTTTGGTGATTTAATAAAGTTGTTTATTTTCCGTAGCAAATTTTTTATATCTGTCTTGGGATATTCTGTGTCTGTTTACCAAAAACGCTCCACTGAAGTTAAGGCATTCCCTTTGTGAGTGACCTTAATGGAGGTGGGGTGTTACAATAACGCAGCAAAACCTACTTCCACTCAAACCCCAAAAAAATGGCGAGCTCACGAGAAAAAAATATATCAAAGTCTTCTACTTCCATGTTCTCGAGATCTTTAGGGTGGCTTCCAAATGAAATTATCTCTATTCTCCATCTTCCTTTCAAGAGAATCGGTTTTGTTTTGAATTACAAAGTCTTTCAAAACAAATCTCTGATTATCAATGTTGGCAATATCGCTTAGATTTGAACCAATTGAGGTTCTAAAGCTTTTTCTAGCTCTATTGATATCTTTGAAGTCCTCATACTTTTTCCCACTGCTGCTTTCACCTTCACTCTAGTAAGATAAGTGATAGATCTGATGTTTAGCATGCTTTTATAGTGATGCTCCCCAAATCTGTGCAAAAAGCTGAATTTTTCTTAATGTTTTCTCTTTCTTGGGTGTTTATTGTAATCTGGATCACTACTGGATGCTCTTCTCTCTTTATAAGGTAAACACGACAGATTACTATTCGACTTATAAGCATAAAACCGTTATTTCGAAGAGGTAATTTGTCTACTTCCCTTGCAGGTATATTTTCTATTATCACAATTGAGATAGCATGCTCCACGAAGGAAGCCAGATTAACAATAAACATCCTGATATTGCTCTAGATCATTGTTGGATGGATGGTGATCTCTACCCCCTCTAATAGGTCAACGCCACACATTAATATTCTCATTATTAACAATAGAAGAAACAATATCTAATTTAATTTGTGTACTTCCCTTGCAGTGATAATTACTGTTATCAGGGCAGAGGTAACCACCTCCATGAAGGAAGTCAGAGTATCTATGCTGATATTTGTTGACATTTGCACCTAAGTTTATGGCTTTAGAATTGAGATGAAAGCTTTAATACTTATTAGAGCTCTTCTTCCCATTAAGTAAAAAATCTTCAACTTGCTTATTATAATTAGCATCTTTACTGAATTTAGCCTGATTAACTAAATCTTCATCTCTTTTCTACCGGCTTTTTTCATGATAATATGATAGTCAGCAATGTTGCTTTTCCAAAGTTGATTGCAATTGGTTTCCATATTTAATTGAAGCGTTTGATTTCTTTCTCCCTAAATATAATAAATCACATCAGTATGCATAACATAAGCCCTATTGAAATGGATGGACTTGGGCTTTTAATGCTTTATAATGTAGTCAACACTATCTTTGATGTCTAATGTTGGGATACAATGATTGAATCCCAAAGTGCATTCGGCATTAAACCAAATGTATTGGGAATAACTACAATCAAAAAATAAATGTTTGGAGCTTTCAAAATCCTTATTACATAATAAGCAAGTTGTTTCATAATTTTTACTCCATTTGAAGCATTTTTCTCTTGTAGAAGTTAATTCAGTAAGGCAAAATAAGCACAGTGAGCCATCTTTTGACAATTAGATTTGCACCAAATAGCCTTATGCCAATTTACCTCCACTTCATCACCTTGAAGAAATTCCGACATTTTCTTAAAAGAAAATTCCTCATAAGAACAAAGTTTCCATTGCCAAATGTCTTTAAAATGGTTTTGATCAATAAGAGTATTTTGAATTACTATTTTAAAGATAAGGGCAACAAGATTATTCTGAAGGCTCCAATGATTATTTGAAATCATTTTCTAAACAGTATCATTAACCCTACCGAATATATATAAATTGGTCCAACCAAGCAAATTAATAAGTGAATTTCCAGAAATACATGGGTCAAACTAAAGATTGGTTTGATGACCATTTTTCAATTTTCTATCAATAAGATTTCTCCCCACTTCTCTACAGTCAAGAATATTTTTCCACACATAAGAATGATGACTTTCCATTCTAGTAATCCAATTTTTTTTGTTTTTTAAGTAATTAGCTTTCATCCATATGGCCCATAAAGACTTTCCCTGCAAAAATTTCCAAAATAATTTGAAATTGCAGACTTTAGATAAATCTCTAATATTTCTAAGCCCTAACCCACCAAATTTCTTTGGCTTGCGCACTTTATCCCATGTAATTTTATGCCACTTGCCTTTCCAAATAAAATTTGCACACATTTTCTCAATTTTTCTAAATAGCATTAACTAGAATGTTGTGTGATTGAACCCAATATATGATTACTGTTGTGATAACCGTATGGTGAGCTCCATTCTACCAGCCAATGACAATAATTTGCAAGACCAACCTTCCAATTTGTTATGAATAATATCAAAGTGTCTAGAGCAGTCCCTCTCATTTATTTGATTAATACTTAGAGGAAGGCCAGGGTATTTAACAGGAAGCTTTCTTCTTTAAATTTCTATAGATTAAGAATTTCCTCTTCATATAGTGAGCCCTTACTGAAGTATATCTTTCTTTTATTTGAATTATAGAAAGACCATCATGTTTTCCATATTCTCAAGAATTCTTTTAATAGTAACAACACTTTTGCTGTCAGCTCTCACAAAAATAAGCATGTCATTAACATATAATAAATGTGTAATATGTGGTTTATTTTGGTTAATGGGTTTAATGTTTCCGTTTATGAGTTCAATTTCCATTTGTATGGAAAAGTATTCCATAACAATAGAGAATAAGTAAGGTGACAAAGGGTCACCTTTCCTAATTCCTCTGTTGCTATGAATAAAACCTTTCGAGGAACCATTAATCATAACATAATAAGTCACATTATTAATACATTCTTTTATTAAAGTAAAGAAATGATCATTAAATCCCCTTTTTGCATAATGAAAATGATAAAATTTCTATTTATTTAATCAAAAGCCTTATGCAAATTAGTTTTGATGCACATGAGTTTGTTATTTTTACTCTTAAAATTCTTTATTAATTCATGAGCCAATAAGGAGTTTTCAAATATTAACCTCCCAGGAATAAAAGCACTCTGATTTTCAGAAATAATAAATTTGAGGAATTTTTTTAATTTATTGCAAAGAATAGAAGAAATTATTTTATAAATAAAATTGCAACAAGAAATTGGTCTATAATCTTCTAGCCCCTTAAGAGCTTCTACTTTAGGAATCAAGGTTAAAAAAGTATGATTTGTGTTTTTCGGTAATTTTTCAGAATTAAAGAATTCTGAAATAGAATCACATAGTTAAGTTTGCATTTCAATCCGATGAGTTTTATAAAACTTAGCCCCAAACCCATCAGGTCCAGGGCTCTTATCATTATTAGCATTAAAAATGATTTTTTAACCTCGGTAGACCTGACAGGGGCTAGAAAAATATCAAAGCAATTACAATTAACAGTATATTTAAATTCTATGTTAGGAAAATTATTGAAATATTCAGAGGTGTTATATAGTGAAAAATAATAATTAATAGCCTCTTTCTCTATAAGAGAGGCTTCATTAATTATTTTTCCATTAGAATCAATAATTTTCCCAATATCATATATGTTTCTTCTGCTATACATTTTAGTATAAAACGCTTGTTAGCTTTGTGTCCTAAAGTTAACCAATCTATCTTGGCCTTCTGTCTAAGATTAACAAAATTAACATGAAGAGCATCACAAGTTTGGCTTGTGCACTAATCAAAGAGCCTGACTTTACTATATCAGAGTGGTTTTCAACTTGATCATTTTGGAGTCTTTCACATTCATCCCTAATTATTTTCAAATCATTTTTATTTCCTGGAATTATTCCAGTTCTTAAGATTAGATTTAACAATATGCAGATTTTTATTGAATTTATATTGAGCAGTTCCATACAAATTATTTTTAAAACTTTTTGAAACAACCTCTTTGTGGTTGTCCTCATATACCTAGCCATTTACAAATCTAAAAGGGGTGTTGAACACATACCGATGTTATTAAAACGGAAGGAGACTTGTATAGGGGTATGATCGCTGGAATTTTGGGATAAAGTGTTGCATTTCACATTACAGAAAAGATTAATAAAATATTGGTTTAATAGAACCCTATCTAATTTATAGTGGATGTTTCTGAAGTCACCTTATTTCCATATGAATTTATTGCATAAAATATGTGTTCTATTAATCCATATTTTAAAATAAAGTTGGCAACACTTTCCAATTTTTGGAAAGGGACAGGGTTGCCACCTTTTTTCTCATAACTATGAGACACAGTATTGAAATCCCCAATTAAAATCCAAGGGCTGTTAATATTATGACTAAAACACTCAATGCAATTCCATAACTTTAATCTAATATCTTAAAAACTGGAAGCAAAAATAAAGCTGATTTTTAATAAGAGGCCACCTTTATTTTTGAATGTGCAATGGATATATTGTATATCAATAAAAAAAACTTATAAGAGTTTATATGTTAGGATAATGTAATGCCATAGTTCTTCCATTACCTCCCATTAGATTATTATTAATAATATTCCAATTTGAAAATATTCTAATTTGTAGATCACTTATTCTATGATCATTTAAGTTATGCTCAAGCAAACCAATGATGCTAGGTTTGTATTTATTCAAAAACATTGAAAGGTCAAAATGCCTTTCAGGGGAATTATGCACCCTTATATTGCATGCTATAATATTCGTATAATCAAAATATAAAAATTTAGATATAATCAAGGATTGAAACGACCCGAACTTCCCCGGTCTCCAAAGAGAAGAGAAAGAACGAATTGTTTTGAGAACACGACAAAATAGAAACGCAGACGGAAGAACATTTCATTGTATATTACAACAATGCATCAGATTACAAGAATATACAGAGTATAAACAAATAAATATAACACAGAAATATCAAAGATTACAATAAATTACATAGCAGCGGAAAATAATACAATACACAACTAGAAGAGATATACGGATACAAAGCTTTCCGGATATCGTTCCAGCTGTAAACCATGATCCTGTGAATATAAATCTGCAAAACCAAAACTACTAGCTGCCCGTGTCAAAATAAGGGCACCCAGAGTTTAGGTTAAAACAATAAACTCCAGGTCAGTCATGTGACTAGTGTGAGAACTAAAATAGTTAATCTTTATTTTTAAAGTTCGGTAAATCAAGGGACCACGCCGTATAACACGGAACGGGTTTCCTCCCAAGAATACCAGTGCATAAAACAAACAGCGCAATGCTAAAATAGAGAAAAATGAAGCTGTTATAAGACCCAGGTCCTATCACACAATGCAACGCAAGCCGGGGGATAGGGTTTTCCCTTATAACAGCCAAAGAATGCTTGATACGTTTTAAAATAAATCATTTGATACTATTATCAGTGTATAGTGTATAAAACAACTTCAAATCATAAGTATCAATCATAGGCGGCATGGGTACCATATATCATGTCGCCATACTAGGCTCTACAAATAAAACCGCAAATGTCACGTATTTGGAAGTTGGATTTCCATCTATGAACCGAGGCAAAAGATAGTCCTCAACCGATTCGAGACTGTCTAGCCCGAGTCTCAGGAACAGCCGCAACTGCCCCTTGGATCGTCAGGGCCGGTCCACCGATGTGGATTATAATGCCTGAACACTACGTTTCTCCGCCCTTTGGGGCGTAAGTGAGCCAACGAATGACTCCATCGGACCCGGATCGTCCGATCAAACCGAGGCGCCTCGCAACAGCAACAACCACACATGTGAAAATAATATAAATGTCAGGGCTGGTAGGTCACTGACACCACCCTAGCTTGACAGAAAACGCATGTCCCCCCTGAGGTCCGTCTCCCGTTTTTGGTTCACCACCGGGGTGTGAGGCTCGCGAATTCACGTACACAAAGCTATGCCACACAGGCGGTGCTTTGATCATCAACCACAAGACTTTGCTTTTCAACAGAAGCCTTGATCATTTGCATCTTAGCATACCACACAGGCAAACCACTCTATGCAACCGATACCAGTCACACAGAATGAAATCCAATGTCAGACACACAGTCCATTTACAAGTCCGTTCTGGGTCTGAACGAAACCGGAGGCACCTAGTACCTCGCATATCCATCGATCTCCAAGTACGTCTAGACGACCACCAACTGTTTCCATCTTTTTGGGTGTACAGCCCAATCAAGATCATCCGTAATCACCCAAACGACGTGAAGACCTCCGGTCTTCGACCATCGTCTTCATCTTCGACTTGTCGTCGTATCAGTTATTCAGAATGGGATAAACCCGGTCTTTCCGAATAACTCGCGTATATTTTAAATAAGTGTTACACAAACACAACATACGCCTCATTCCACTTCATCCGTTACTAACCGTAAATTAACCAGAGAATAATTTCCCAAATATTAACCCCGAAGGCCGAAACCAACATCAGATCAATATCCAGGAAACCATCCTGCTTAGCTAACCGACAGTTAGTTTCTAAATTTCACATTCATAGGGAAAGGTTCCCATTAATTTTATCAAAGATAAATCCTTCAAATTTATTCTTTAATCTATTTTTGAATATCAATTCAAACTAGTTGGGATTAACGAACCTTACCGAAGTAATCATTTTTTTTTAATTTCCCAATCCCAACCTATTCATCCCATGAAGTAAAACTGGTAATACTTCATATCTAACACCACGGTGTTATCGGTAAATTCAATTACCATTTCACGTTCAAATCTAATTAAAGATTTAACTATCGCCTGGAGTAAAACTGGTGATACTCCATTCTCGATCTTTTCGATCTAATTAAAGATTCACTAAAACTCCACTTAGTTTTAATCTTTAACTGGGTTAAAGAACCAATGTCATTTAAAACACGGCCCACAATAAACCCAAAATCACATTCATTAATTATCCGGTTAAAGAACAAGTGTTATTTAAAACACTGTTCACGATAAACCCAAAAATCAATACCAATTCAATTCCAATTAAATATTATTTAATTGGTGCACTTCATTAAATCTAAATAAAAAGATTTAATCTTTTCTCAATTGGGCTTAAGAACAGTGTTAATGAAGACACCATTCACGACAAACCCAAATCACATTTGATATTAAATACAAGGCTCTGAATAGAAAATATATCGGCTTATATTCAATATCAAATTCTACAACCAACAAATATCGTATTGGAAATAACGATATATATACATATCTTTCAAATCTCCATAACAACATCTGTATAATCACGAAATCCAACATCGAAATATTCCGAAGACAATTTCGATTCATATCCATTCCAATGCAATTATTGGAAGTTCTGGTTATTTTCAAAACCATTTCAAATCCAATTTATTTATTTTAAAAATAAATAAATTACCATTCTAGTTCAAAACTAGTTCATTTCGATAAAAATCTATTTTTATCTTTTCAAATATAGAGTTTTTCATCCCAATTCTTCACAAATCATTTCTTATGGTTTTACACAAATTATTGATATTTTTAATGATTTTATTAAGGCCCGTACAGTCGATTTCTATCAATGGTCATCGAACTGCACTTACAACGACCTTTTCCAAATTTGATTTGGACATAATTCCAAATCCAACCGTTAGATTTCAAATTTCTAATATTCGTTAGAAAGCTCTTTTCGATACGAACCCAACGGTTCCGGTTTTAGGAGAATCCGACGGTCGGATCTCCCGTGATATCCGTTCGAAGTCAATGGTCGAAATTCGAGAACTACCGCGGCGCGGCGCGCTCCCTTCAGGCCATTATATTATATATATAATATATATAATATATACTTCGTCGATTTTCTTTTAAAACGTATTTTTATAATTCGTTTTAAATTCGTTTTCAAAATAATTTCAACTTCATTTTCAAATCAAATCAAAATTGAATTTTTCCAATATAAACTCGTTTTAAATTCGTTTCAATTCAAATTGATTTCTAATTCAATCTCAGTTCTAATTCAATTCAATTCAATTTCAATTCGAATTCAATTCTATTCAATTTCAATTCGAATTCAATTCTATTCAATTTTAATTCGCATTCATTTCTATTCGAATTTCAAATCATTTCAATGTATTTCGAATTTCAAATCAATTCTGTTTAATTCGAATTCCAATTCACTTTAAATATAATTCGAATTTCAATTCATTTCTATATAGTTCGAATTTCAAATCTATTCAATATTCATTGAAGAATGAATAAAATCGATATAAATATCGTTCACGTCAAAATAGCGTCAATCTAACCAACACGGCTTCATATGTTTCTATTTTAAAATATTCTATTTCAAATATTTCTATTTCAAATATTTTTATTTCAAATATTTCTATTCAAATATTTCTCTTCAAATATTTCTATTTCAAATATTTTTATTTTAAATATTTCTTTTTCGAAACTGGAATGAGGCCCAATCAATTACCATATAATGTTAATTATATGGATTTTCTACAACACATGTACATATCAACAACGATAAATAATCAACCATCATCCAAAGTGCATTCTACACTGTATAAGCATCAAATATAAATATTCAACGCTTATAACAGTCTGTCAATCAATCGATCGACATACAATTAAACAATCGGGATTAGTGTATGTCAAATATCATCCCAATACCCATGTGGGGTTTCAAACAATCAAACACAGATTTTATTTGTGCAGTTGGGCGATGTGTAAAATTTATCGTCCCAATCAATATCAGTCAAATGTGTGTATATAAACAAATTGTCCGATTTGTTTATTTTATTTCATTTCAAATATACGTTAAAAATTCTATTTTTAACTATAAAATATTTATAACTATATAAATATTTTATTTCATTACACATCACATTACACAATCAACTACACATCAAATCAAACAAACAAGCATACAAGCCGTCCATGGTCTGTGGACGACGGATGTCGGGTGCTACTAAACACCGTCTGCATCCTATTATATATTTTAACTAGAAAAATAAGTTTAAAGTGAGAAGTTCTCACAGAATTGCTAATCCAACGCCACGACTCTTCTTTGTAGAAATCTTCGCCGTTCTTACCTCTTGTCACTTTCTTTGCCCGTATTCTCTACATATATAAAAATCACATTTTTTACTTTGCTATTCAATATATAAAAATCGAATTTTTACTTTACTATTCAATATATAAAAATCGAATTTTTACTTTGCTATTCAATATATAAAAATCGAATTTCTACTTCGTTATATATATAAAGATAATATTTTTATATTTCACATATGATAAAAATCATATTTTTATTATTCCTATGATATAAAAATTATATTTTTAACATTCCTATAATATAAAAATTATATTTTATTCTTCACATTATATAAAAAATTATATTTTTATATAATGAAAAATTACATCTTTATGATTCAAAAATAATCTCTTTTCATAATGTTATAAAGATCAAATCTTTCATTAGTAAAAATCTATGCTTTATCTATTTAAAAATCTAGACCTTATCATACCATCTCACAAAAAGGATAAACATTAAAAACAATGCCTTTAAAATAAATAGAAATACTTACTGATTTTTTTAGCGGAGGAGGGGGGTGTCGCAGGCGGTCTTCGAGCAAGGGGGGTCTGCGCGTCAGGAGGCGTCGGAGATGGGGGGGTGCTGCGGCCGTCTGGAGAGGCGGCGCCAGGTCTTCAGGGTGGCGGGGTGTAGCGCGGTCGAGGCAAAGGATGGGGGGCGTGTCGCGGTCGAGGCAGAGGATGGGGGGCATGTCGCGCGGTGGCGCAAGGGGAGGGGGGCGTGTCGCGCGGTGGCGCGCCGCCTGGGGGGGAGGGGTCGGCGGTAGTTTAGGGTTTTTTTTCTTTTTACTTTCTGATTTGAACGATGTGGAAGAGAGGTTTTTTTGGGGGGGGGGTTAAGTGATAAAAGTTTTATATTATATTATTTTATTTATTTTATTTTTCAAAAAGCAACTTTTTATTTTGACCTCGAAACCGAACCCACCGCCTGTCGTCCATAGCTAATTACCCCCATTCCGAACACGATGGGATATATATCGTAAGCTGATTCGATCATTTCGATTAGTTTTCGTCAAAATCAAAATATAACTCTATATATTGAATTTGAACGCGCATTTCAATTTACCGGGGTCACATACGAACTCTAAAAATTCCCGAAAAATATTTTCTAGCTTCGTATTGACGATACGGTCCTAACAAAACTAGTTTCGTCGAATTCTGAGACTGTTTGAAAAATGGCCAATTTCCAGTCGATTAAAATCAACTGAAACTGGTCAAATGTGTTTTCCTTTGCCATGCTCACATATTGATTCGAAAAATTATGAAATTTGAAACCTAGCAATAACTTTACATCCCGGATCCAACAAAAGTGGTTTCGTCGAATTCCGAGGTCGTTTGCAAAAATTCCATTTTTAAGGGCCTGAATTCCATAGCGACTATCCAGAATTTTCAACTGGACATATCTTTTGATTCCTGCTATGAAACTTCAATTTTTCGGATTTGTTGGAAAGATATTCCCAAATAGATCCTATTATTTTTGGTTACACTAAAATCCGGTTTATTCTACACCCGGTACATTCAATTGAAGTTTGAAATCGAATTATCGAACTACCACGCCTTTTTCAATTCCTTTTATAATTATATATAAATTTTTATATTCTAACGACGACGTATATAATATATACGTTCGAATTCTATTCAAAATAAATTTCTCGTCGATATTATTTAAAATAATCAAAATTCGCTAAAATTGCCAAAATAAAAAATTTAAACTAGCCCAGATTTTCGGGTTGTTACAATCTCCCCCACTTAAAACTTTTCGTCCCCGAAAAGGAATAAAGTCAAAAGTGGTTTGATCAATCAACTCTACGTTCGATCTGGCTTCCATTCTCCAACCTTTCAGTTTCTGAGAATTTTCAAATTCTTCAAAAATTTGGCTAACACCCTAAATTTTCGAAAAATTTCGCCATAACCTCCCCTACACCGGGAGCCACGGGAAAATCCCGAAATTGCCATACAGGCCCTCTGATCTCAAAAAGAAAAAGAAAAAGCCAATCGGCTCATAAAATCATCATCACCCAAACAAAACAGTAAATTATAGTAAACATGTACCTATTTGTCGGGCAAACAAATTTTATTCTCTGCTCTAGCCTCCTTGCTATGACCTGTTCAATGTAAGTACAAGTATATGCAAGCAAATGCGACTAATTTTCAATACAATTCACTATTTGATCAAATTGGCTATATAATACAAATTTTAATTAATCAACCAATAATCAACAACACAACCATCAATCAATTAGTTGATTAGCTTTTGAAATTCATAACTTTGATACATAATCAAAAATCACATTTTTGGTGCCAAATCACAACAATAAATCCTATATAGCTTTGGTTCTCACACCAGTCAATTGGAAATATATAGAAATCCCACTTTCGTCACACGAACATAAATTCTAATGATGGAGCTCCATCATCAAAATCATCTCCGGGCGATTAGAGTGTAATTCTATATCTACCCAGTATATTAAAACTTCAAATACACATTTGCAAGGCGTATATGCCAAAATCTTTATATACTGGACTGTCCAAATCAATACAAATAAATAATCAAATACGAATAATTGATTTAAATTTTCAAAACAAAAATTGTTTTTACTTTCAAAAATATACTCTTCACACTCGTTCTAGGATACTACTGATCCCATCTCTAACGAGTCATTCTAATTGGATATTACTAATCCAATATCTGATGAATTCTTTCGTATGGTTCTAATGTGTCTTGTTCTCTGAGCTTTGTAAACCAAAGCTCTGATACCACTATGAAACGACCTGAACTTCCCCGGTCTCCGAAGAGAAGAGAAAGAACGAATTGTTTTGAGAACACGACAAAATAGAAACGCAGACGGAAGAACATTTCATTGTATATTACAACAATGCATCAGATTACAAGAATATACAGAGTATAAACAAATAAATATTACACAGAAATATCAGAGATTACAATAAATTACATAGCAGCGGAAAATAATACAATACACAACTAGAAGAGATATACGGATACAAAGCTTTCCGGATATCGTTCCAGCTGTAAACCAGGATCCTGTGAATATAAATCTGCAAAACCAAAACTACTAGCTGCCCGTGTCAAAATAAGGGCACCCAGATTTTAGGTTAAAACAATAAACTCCAGGTCAATCATGTGACTGGTGTGAGAACTAAAACAGTTAATCTTTATTTTTAAAGTTCGGTAAATCAAGGGACCACGCCGTATAACACGGAACGGGTTTCCTCCCAAGAATACCAGTGCATAAAACAAACAGCGCAATGCTAAAATAGAGAAAAATGAAGCTGTTATAAGACCCAGGTCCTATCACACAATGCAACGCAAGCCGGGGGATAGGGTTTTCCCTTATAACAGCCAAAGAATGCTTGATACGTTTTAAAATAAATCATTTGATACTATTATCAGTGTATAGTGTATAAAACAACTTCAAATCATAAGTATCAATCATAGGCGGCACGGGTACCATATATCATGTCGCCATACTGGGCTCTACAAACAAAACCGCAAATGTCACGTATTTGGAAGTTGGATTTCCATCTATGAACCGAGGCAAAAGATAGTCCTCAACCGATTCGAGACCGTCTAGCCCGAGTCTCAGGAACAGCCGCAACTGCCCCTTGGATCGTCAGGGCTGGTCCACCGATGTGGATTATAATGCCCGAACACTACGTTTCTCCGCCCTTTAGGGCGTAAGTGAGCCAACGAATGACTCCATCGGACCCGGATCGTCCGATCAAACCGAGGCGCCTCGCAACAGCAACAACCACACAGGTGAAAATAATATAAATGTCAGGGCCGGTAGGTCACTGACACCACCCTAGCTAGAAAGAAAACACATGTCCCCCCTGAGGTCCGTCTCCCGTTTTTGGTTCACCACCAGGGTGTGAGGCTCACGAATTCACGTTACACAAAGCTATGCCATACTGGCGGTGCTTTGATCATCAACCACAAGACTTTGCTTTTCAACAGAAACCTTGATCATTTGCATCTTAGCATGCCACACAGGCAAACCACTCTATGCAACCGATACCAGTCACACAGAATGAAATCCAATGTCAGACACACAGTCCATTTACAAGTCCGTTCTGGGTCTGAACGAAACCGGAGGCACCTAGTACCTCGCATATCCATCGATCTCCAAGTACGTCTGGACGACCACCAACTGTTTCCATCTTTTTGGGTGTACAGCCCAATCAAGATCATCCGTAATCACCCAAACGACGTGAAGACCTCCGGTCTTCGACCATCGTCTTCATCTTCGACTTGTCGTCGTATCAGTTATTCAGAATGGGATAAACCCGGTCTTTCCGAATAACTCGCGTATATTTTAAAAAAGTGTTACACAAACACAACATACGCCTCATTCCTTCATCAGTCACTAACCGTAAATTAACCAGAGAATAATTTCCCAAATATTAACCCCGAAGGCCGAAACCAACATCAGATCAATATCCAGAAAACCATTCTGCTTAGCTAACCGACAGTTAGTTTCTAAATTTCACATTCATAGGGAAAGGTTCCCATTAATTTTATCAAAGATAAATCCTTCAAATTTATTCTTTAATCTATTTTTGAATATCAATTCAAACTAGTCGGGATTAACGAACCTTACCGAAGTAATCATTTGTTTTAATTTCCCAATCCCAACCTATTCATCCCATGAAGTAAAATTGGTAATACTTCATATCTAACACCACGGTGTTATCGGTAAATTCAATTACCATTTCACGTTCAAATCTAATTAAAGATTTAACTATCGCCTGGAGTAAAACTGGTGATACTCCATTCTCGATCTTTTCGATCTAATTAAAGATTCACTAAAACTCCACTTAGTTTTAATCTTTAACTGGGTTAAAGAACCAATGTCATTTAAAACACGGCCCACAATAAACCCAAAATCACATTCATTAATTATCGGGTTAAAGAACAAGTGTTATTTAAAACACTGTTCACGATAAACCCAAAAATCAATACCAATTCAATTCCAATTAAATATTATTTAATTGGTGCACTTCATTAAATCTAAATAAAAAGATTTAATCTTTTCTCAACTGGGCTTAAGAACAGTGTTAATGAAGACACCATTCACGACAAACCCAAATCACATTTGATATTAAATACAAGGCTCTGAATAGAAAATATATCGGCTAATATTCAATATCAAATTCTACAACCAACAAATATCGTATTGGAAATAACGATATATATACATATCTTTCAAATCTCCATAACAACATCTGTATAATCACGAAATCCAACATCGAAATATTCCGAAGACAATTTCGATTCAAATCCATTCCAATGCAATTATTGGAAGTTCTGGTTATTTTCAAAACCATTTCAAATCCAATTTATTTATTTTAAAAATAAATAAATTACCATTCTAGTTCAAAACTAGTTCATTTCGATAAAAATTTATTTTTATCTTTTCAAATATGGAGTTTTTCATCCCAATTCTTCACAAATCATTTCTTATGGTTTTACACAAATTATTGATATTTTTAATGATTTTATCAAGGCCCGTACAGTCGATTTCTATCAATGGTCATCGAACTGCACTTACAACGACCTTTTCCAAATTTGATTTGGACATAATTCCAAATCCAACCGTTAGATTTCAAATTTCTAATATTCGTTAGAAAGCTCTTTTTGATACGAACCCAGCGGTTCCGGTTTTAGGAGAATCCGACGGTCGGATCTCCCGTGATATCCGTTCGAAGTCAATGGTCGAAATTCGCGAACTACCGCGGCGCGGCGCGCTCCATTCAGGCCATTATATTATATATATAATATATACTTCATCGATTTCCTTTTAAAACGTATTTTTATAATTCGTTTTAAATTCGTTTTCAAAATGATTTCAACTTCATTTTCAAATCAAATCAAAATTGAATTTTTCCAATATAAACTCGTTTTAAATTCGTTTCAATTCAAATTGATTTCTAATTCAATCTCAGTTCTAATTCAATTCAATTCAATTTCAATTCGAATTCAATTCTATTCAATTTCAATTCGAATTCATTTCTATTCAATTTTAATTCGTATTCATTTCTATTCGAATTTCAAATCATTTCAATGTATTTCGAATTTCAAATCAATTCTGTTTAATTCTAATTCCAATTCACTTTAAATATAATTCGAATTTCAATTCATTTCTATATAGTTCGAATTTCAAATCTATTCAATATTCATTGAAGAATGAATAAAATCGATATAAATATCGTTCACGTCAAAATAGCGTCAATCTAACCAACACGGCTTCATATGTTTCTATTTTAAAATATTCTATTTCAAATATTTCTATTTCAAATATTTCTATTCAAATATTTCTCTTCAAATATTTCTATTTCAAATATTTTTATTTTAAATATTTCTTTTTCGAAACTGGAATGAGGCCCAATCAATTACCATATAATGTTAATTATATGGATTTTCTACAACACATGTATATATCAACAACGATGAATAATCAACCATCATCCAAAGTGCATTCTACACTGTATAAGCATCAAATATAAATATTCAACGCTTATAACAGTCTGTCAATCAATCGATCGACATACAATTAAACAATCGGGATTAGTGTACGTCAAATATCATCCAAATACCCGTGTGGGGTTTCAAACAATCAAACACAGATTTTATTTGTGCAGTTGGGCGATGTGTAAAATTTATCGTCTCAATCAATATCAGTCAAATGTGTGTATATAAACAAATCGTCCGATTTGTTTATTTTATTTCATTTCAAATATACGTTAAAAATTCTATTTTTAACTATAAAATATTTTTAACTATATAAATATTTTATTTCATTGCACATCACATCACACAATCAACTACACATCAAATCAAACAAACAAGCATACAAGCCGTCCATGGTCTGTGGACGACGGGTGTTGGGTGCTACTAAACACCGTATGCATCCTATTATATATTTTAACTAGAAAAAGAAGTTTAAAGTGAGAAGTTCTCACAGAATTGCTAATCCAACGCCACGACTCTTCTTTGTAGAAATCTTCGCCGTTCTTGCCTCTTGTCACTTTCTTTGCCCGTATTCTCTACATATATAAAAATCACATTTTTACTTTGCTATTCAATATATAAAAATCGAATTTTTACTTTGCTATTCAATATATAAAAATCGAATTTTTACTTTGCTATTCAATATATAAAAATCGAATTTCTACTTCGTTATATATATAAAGATAATATTTTTATATTTCACATATGATAAAAATCATATTTTTATTATTCCTATGATATAAAAATTATATTTTTAACATTCCTATAATATAAAAATTATATTTTTATTCTTCACATTATATAAAAAATTATATTTTTATATAATGAAAAATTACATCTTTATGATTCAAAAATAATCTCTTTTCATAATGTTATAAAGATCAAATCTTTCATTAGTAAAAATCTATGCTTTATCTATTTAAAAATCTAGACCTTATCATACCATCTCAAAAAAAGGATAAACATTAAAAACAATGTCTTTAAAATAAACAGAAATACTTACTGATTTTTTTAGCGGAGGAGGGGGGTGTCGCAGGCGGTCTTCGAGCAAGGGGGAGGTCTGCGCGTCAGGAGGCGTCGGAGATGGAGGGTGCTGCGGCCGTCTGGAGTGGCGGCGCCAGGTCTTCAGGGTGGCGGGGTGTAGCGCGGTCGAGGCAGAGGATGGGGGGGACATGTCGCGGTCGAGGCAGACGATGGGGGGCGTGTCGCGCGGTGGCGTAGGGGGAGGGGGGCGTGTCGCGCGGTGGCGCGCCTCCTAGGGGGAAGTGGTCGGCGGTAGTTTAGGTTTTTTTTTCTTTTTACTTTCTGATTTGAACGATGTGGAAGAGAGGTTTTTGGGGGGGTTAAGTGATAAAAGTTTTATATTATATTATTTTATTTATTTTATTTTTCAAAAAGCAACTTTTTATTTTGACCTCGAAACCGAACCCACCGCCTGTCGTCCATAGCTAATTACCCCCATTCCGAACACGATGGGATATATATCGTAAGCTGATTCGATCATTTCGATTAGTTTTCGTCAAAATCAAAATATAACTCTATATATTGAATTTGAACGCGCATTTCAATTTACCGGGGTCACATACGAACTCTAAAAATTCCCGAAAAATATTTTCTGGCTTCGTATTGACGATACGGTCCTAACAAAACTAGTTTCGTCGAATTCTGAGACTATTTGAAAACGGCCAATTTCCCGTCGATTAAAATCAACTGAGACTGGTCAAACGCGTTTTCCTTTGCCATGCTCACATAATGATTCGAAAAATTATGAAATTTGAAACCTAGCAATAACTTTACATCCCGTATCCAACAAAAGTGGTTTCGTTGAATTCCGAGGTCGTTTGCAAAAATTCCATTTTTAAGGGCCTGAATTCCATAGCGACTATCCAGAATTTTCAACTGGACATATCTTTTGATTCCGGCTATGAAACTTCAATTTTTCGGATTCGTTGGAAAGATATTCCCAAATAGATCCTATTATTTTTGGTTTCACTAAAATCTGGTTTGTTCTGCACCCGGTACATTCAATTGAAGTTTGAAATCGAATTATCGAACTACCACGCCTTTTTCAATTCCTTTTATAATTATATATAAATTTTTATATTCTAACGACGACGTATATAATATATACGTTCGAATTCTATTCAAAATAAATTTCTCGTCGATATTATTTAAAATAATTCATTTAAAATAATCAAAATTCGCTAAAATTGCCAAAATAAAAAATTTAAACTGGCCCAGATTTTCGGGTTGTTACAAGGATACAAAGAAGCTATAGTGGAACACTATGCTTAATGTGGTCTACTTTAACCTCCAGCTGCTTGCCACTTTTTTTGATACTTATGTTGTATGTGGGTTTAAGTTGTTTCTCCCATTTGGCATTTTTATCTATATACTATTTCCTGAAATCATGATCTTTGCCACCTTCAGTTTCTTCAATGGAAACTATATCTGTTAAGCTTTTGGTCATGGTCTTCTTTTTTCTTCTGAATGGTATGCAGGTTTTGAAGCAGATACAACTTGATTTATTGCATTCTAAACGTTAGCTTCTATAATAGTAAAATTCTTAGAAGGTGCAAGACCATCAGCTAACAAAGATGCATCAGTGAAAATTGGATAAGCATAAAGAAGAGAGGCACATTGATCAATCCCATCTCCATTTGAAATATTATTAGCTGAATTTGTAATAAAACTTAGGTCCTTCATAGGGTATGAGGACTCAATGACCTGTGACTTTGTGACCCCCTCTATATTTTTTAGTATGCTGCAGTTAGAAATGATTTGCTCTTTCATTACTGAGGGTACTACATTAATAGTATCCTTAGTTTTATTAAGAGCAACACTAGTCTGCAAATTTTCGAGAAAATTTGCAAAAACCTGAAAGTGTTGTGAGGAAAAGGACGTATCCAAATTACCCAGTTCTTTGTTGAATATTACGAAAGAGTCAATATTAATAGATTCTTCATTACATAATGGGGAAATATTTTCCAAATCAGATATATTTAAAGAAAGATCATCTGAATGATTTCCAACATTGTTTATATCAGGGTCTGTGAAATCTTCTTTTTTCTTACAATTTTCCAGAGAATGGCCAAAACATTTGCAACCCTTATATCCAGTTGGTAACCATTCATATAAAAAAATTGTGTGATTATTTCCCTATCATGCATAAAAATGGATACTTCATTGGTAAATCTGCATCTTCAATAACTTCAACAAGAATGCATGCATAGCATAAACGAGTTTCTATATCATTTTGCTCATCCAATTTTAAAGGAATGCCCACTATGCTAGCTATAGCACTAAACGCTTCCTTGTCCCAAAACTTTAGATTTAGTTCAGGAAGCTTGATCCAGACAAGCATTATGCTCAATAAATCACGATCGGGAACCAATTTCTTGTTTCATTTTTTAAAAATTATATGCTTGCCATTAATGAAGTAAGCCTCCCCGTTTAAATTTTTTTCACTATCATCAAGATTTGAAAATCTGATTATGAAAAAACCATCGTCCCGGGTGAATATCTGTAACGAAAGGGATTTCGCTCGGTCCGAATCGATCGCTAAACCGACCAAGACCGTTCGAAACCCGGATCGTAATGAGAACACGACTAATCAGAACACAAACAAAAGAACATTTCATAGTATATTACAACAATTCCATCAGAATACAAGAATATACAGAGTATAAATAAATAATATACACTTGATAAACATCATAGATTTAAATACATTACTACAGCGGAAAAATAATACAAAATATAACTGACAGAAATATACGGATACAGAGCTTTCTGAATATCACTTCAGCTATAAACCAGGATCCAGTGAATATAAATCTGCAAAACCCAACTACTAGCTGCCCGTGCGGAAAATAAGGGCACCCAGAGTTTAGGTTAAAACAATAAACTCCAGGTCAGTCATGTGACTGGTGTGAGAACTAAAACAGTTATAAGTCTTTATTTTAAAGTTAGGTAAATCAAGGGACCACGCCTTATAACACGGAACGGGTTTCCTCCCAAGAATACCAGTGCATACAACAAACAGCGCAATGCTAAATAAAGAACAATGAAGCTATTATAAGACCCAGGTCCCATCACACAATGCAACGCAAGCCAGAGGATAGTGTTTTTACCTTATAATAGTCAAAGAATGCTTGATACATTTAAAATGGATTATTTTGGTAATACTATAAGTGTATAGTGTCAAAAACAATTTCAATCATAAGTATCAATCATAGACGACATGAATGCCCCATACCACTATGCCGCCAAATATAGGTTTACATTTAAAACCGCAAAGCTCGTATTGGAAATTGAGTTTCCTTATGTGAACCAAGGCAAAATATAGTCCTCTACCGATTCGAGACTCTCTAGCCCGAGCCTTAGGAACAGAAAGCATCGTCCCTTAGGAGCCACAGCGCCGGTCCACTCGATGTGGATTAGCAGAAACCCTGAACACTACGTCTCCCCGCCCTTGGGGAGTAAATGAGCCAAATGACTCCATATCTGAGGCGCCTCGCATCCAACAACCACACAGATGAAAAGTATATAAATGTCAGCCAGTTTAAGCGCTGACACCACCTCTAGATAGGAAGATGCGCATGTCCTCCCTGGATCCTCTCCTGTTTCTGGTTCACACCGGGGTGTGAGGCTCGCGAATTAACGCTACACAAAGCGATGCCACAAAGGCTATGCTTTGATCATCAACCACAAGACTTTGCTTTTCAACAGAAGCCTTGATTATTTGCCACTTAGGCATGCCACACAGGCTATCCACTCCACGCGACTGATGTCTATCTATATACAACCTATGATCATGTACGTCTCAGAGAAGGGTGAAGTAAGGGAATAAATTCCCCTTCACCAGGCAGATGTGTATTTAATATAGATCAATCAACATAGAGCAAAATCCAATGTCAGACACACAGTCCATACAAGTTCATTCTGGGTCTGAACGAAACCGGAGGCACTTTCCTTGCATATCCATCGATCTCCAAGTACGTCTAGACGATCACCAACTTATTCCCTCCTCTTGGGTGTACAGCCCAATCAAGATCATCAGTAATCACCCAAACGATGTGAAGACCTCCGGTCTTCAACCACCGTCTTCATCTTCGACTTATCGTCAAATCGGTTATTCAGAACGGGTATAAACCCGGCCTTTCTGAATAACTGTAATAACCCGGAAAATCTGGGCCAGTTTAAACTTTTTATTTTGGCAAATATAGCGAATTTTCTATATTTAAAATAGATTATTTTAAATAATATCAACGGGAAATTTAATTTGAATATTATTCGAGCGTATATATTATACGCGTCGTCGTTAGAATATAAATAATTATATATAATTATAAATAGAATTGAAAATGGCGCGGTAGTTCGATAATTCGATTTCAAACTTCAATTGAATGTACCGGGTGCAAAACAATCTGGATTTTAGTGAAACCAAAAACATTAGGATCTAATTGATAATATCTTTCCAACGAATCCGAAAAATCAAAAGTTCGTAGCGGGAATCAAAAGATATGTCCAGTTGAAAATTCTGAATAGTCGCTATGGAATTCAGGCCCTTAAAAATGGACATTTTGCAAATGACCTCGGATTTCGACGAAACCAGTTTTGTTGGGTCCGTAGTGTCAAATTATTGCTAGGTTCCAAATTTCATCATTTTCTGAATCAATATGTGAGCGTGGCAAAGGAAAACGCGTTTGACCGGTTTTAGTTGATTTTAATCGACTGGAAATTGGTCATTTTTCTAACGGTCTCAGAATTCGACGAAACTAATTTTGTTAGGACCGTATCGTCAATACGGAGCTAGAAAATATTTTTCTGGAATTTTTAAGGTTCGTATGCGACCCCGGTAATTTGAAATGTACGTTTAAAATTCAATATAGTGATTTAAATGTAATTTTGACGGAAACTGATTCAAACGATCGAATCAACCTACGAAACATATCCCATTGTGTTCGGAATAGGGGTATTTAGCTAGGGGCAACAGTCGTTGAGCTTGATTTGGGGTTCGAATTTAAAAGTTACTTTCTAGAATTAAAAATAAATATTAATATAATATATATTATAATATTTTTGCCCTTAACCCCCTCTCCCTCCCTCATTTATCTTTCCATCATTCGGATCAAGATAATCAAATAAAAAAAACATGGTGCCCTAAAACCCGTCGAGACCCCATCGCCCCCACCCAACATCCGCCGCCGCCCCCCCCCTTCATGCCGCCATCGACGAACTCCGCTTCCTCCACCCCCTTCCTCTGTGAAACCTCGCGCCCCCATTTGTTCGATTGAATCCCTCTGCCCTAAATCGGACCAACTGACTGCGAGCCCACCCGCTGCCCACGCCAATCGCCGACCGCTTCCTTTCGCCTCCCCCTGTCGTTCATGCACCACCGTGGAAGGGCCCCCTCACGAGCATTCGTCCCCCTCCCTCTCGGTGGCTGTAAGTTTTCAATTTTTTTTCTTTTCTCTTTCATTCATCTTTTTGATTTTAAAACTGAAAATTGTTTGTTTTTTTAAAACTGAAAACATATTTATTTTAAACTGAAAACTTATGAATTTTAAAACTGAAAACTTGTTTATTTTAATTTGAAAAGCTATGATTTTTATATGTAGAGAATAAAAATATTAGATTTTTTATTTTGAGAAACTATGATCTTTATGCGTAGGAAAAAAATATGATTTTTATATTTTTAAAGAATTAAAAATATGATCTTTATATTTTTAAAGTATTAAAAATATAGTCTTTACTATATAGATGATGTAAAAATATGATGTTTATATTTTTAAAGTATTAAAAATATAATCTTTATTAAGTAGAAGTAGTAGAAATATGATTTTTGTTTATGTAGAGAATTAAAAATATCACCTTTGTGTATGTAGCAAAATAAAAATCTGATTTTTATTTTATATATGTTGAAATAAAGAGGGAATTTTTATAGTGATGAAAGGCGAAAACTTTATTTTTATAAAGGCGAAATCAATATTTTTGAAATGGAATTTTTATCTATATGACAGCAAAGTAAAAATATGATTTTTATATATTGAACATCGTAGTAAAAATATGATTTTTATATATTGAACATCGTAGTAAAAATATGATTTTTATATATTGAACTTCGAATTAAAAATATGATTTTTATATATTGAATAGCGAAGTAAAAATTCGATTTTTACATATGTAGTGGCTACGGGCAACGAAGATGACAAAGATGCGATAGCGATGAAGATTTCTATCAATGAAGTGACGTTGGAATTGGGATAGCTATTGGTGAGAATTTCTCACCTTTCAATTTCATTTCTATTTACATATATATACTAGGATGCAGACGGTGCTTAGTAGCACCCGACACAATCGTCCACAGACCATGGACTTGTTTGTTTGGTTGCATAGCTTAGTTATATGATTTGATTTGAATTTGGTTGTTTGGTGATTTTGATTGATGTGTGAATGGCGTGGGCCTTCACTAGACCGGGGATAAGGCTAGGCCTCGTCCCGTTTCTAGTACCGTGCCGTTATGCCGCCGAAATTTTCTAAAATATGTTAGAAAATAAAAAAATATCATTTTATTTTTGTAAATGAATAATAGAAATTCATATGTTGAAATAAAATGTTTTATCGTTAAAAATATAATTTTTAACGTGAATATGAATATAGTGAAAGTGAATAAAATAAATATTCATTTACAAACCAGACGGTTTGTTTATGTACACCTATTTGAAGGACATTGATTGGGTCGATAAATTTTACACATCGCCCAACGGCACAACTAAAATCTGTGTTTGATTGTTTGAAAACCCCACACGGGTGTTGGGATGAAATTTGAAGTTCACTCATCCTGATTGATTAAATATGTCGATCGATTGATTGACAGGCTGTTATAAGCGTTGAATATCTATATTTGATGCTTATACAGTGTAGTGCACTTTGGTTGATGGTTGATTATTTTTCAATGCTATTATATGTGTGTAATGTATGAAAATCCATATAATTAACTTTATATGGTAATTGATTGGGCCTCATTCCAATTTGAAAAATAAAGAATATATAAAATAAAGGTTCATGTGTTGACAGTACTCATCCATTGAGATTGGTCATGTGTTGAACGAAATATTTTAGTAATAAAATTTACATCTTTATCAATATAAAATAAAGGTTCATGTGTTGACAGTACTCATCCATTGAGATTGGTCATGTGTTGAACGAAATATTTTAGTAATAAAATTTACATCTTTATCAATATAAAATAAAGGTTCATGTGTTGACAGTACTCATCCATTGAGATTGGTCATGTGTTGAACGAAATATTTTAATAATAACAACTATTTTGAAAAAGAAATATTTGAAATAGAATATTTGAAAATAGAAATTTATAAAGCCGTGTTGGTTAGATTGACGCCATTTTGACGTGAACGATATTTATATCGATTTTAACGATTTCGAAATGAAATGAATTGAAAACGATTTCGAAATGAAATGAATTGAAAACGACTTCGAATTCGAATTGAATTTAAAGCAAATTGAAATGAATTCAAATTGAATTGAAATTTGAATTGAATAGAAATGAATTTTAAAACGAATTTATAAAGAAGAATTCAATTTTGCTTTGAATTGAAATGGAAGTTGAAATAGATTTTGAAACGAATTTTAAAACTATTTATATAATTCGTTTTAAATAGAAATCGACGAAATATATATTATATATATTATATATATAATATAATGGCCTGAATAGAACGCGCCGCGCTGCGGCAGTTCGTGAATTTCGACCATTTATTTCAAACGGACATTACGGGAGATCCGACCGTCAGATTCTCCTAAAACCGGAACCGTTGGGTTCGTATCGAAAAGAGCTTTCTAACGAATATTAGAAATTTGAAATCTAACGGGTGGATTTGGAATTATGTCCAAATCAAATTTGAAAAAGGTCGTTGTAAGTGCAGTTCGATGGCCGTTGTTGGAAATCGACTGTACAGGCCTTGATAAAATTATTAAAAATAGTAATAATTTGTGTAAAATCATAAGAAATGATTTAGAAAGATTTGGGATGAAAAACACCATATTTGAAAAGATAAAAATAGATTTTTATCGAAATAAACTAGTTTTGAACTGGAGTCGAGATTCTATTTATTTTTAAATAAATAAATTGAATTTAAAAAGGGTTTTAAAAATAACCAGAATTTCCAATGATTGCAGTGGAATGGATTTGAATCGAAATTGTCTTCGGAATATTTCGATGTTGGATTTCGTGATTATACAGATGTTGTTATGGAAATTTGAAAGATATAGATATATATATCGTTATTTCCCATACGATATCTGTTTGTCAGAGAATTTGATATTGAATATAAGCCGGGATATTTTCTATTCAGAGCCTTGTGTTGAATATCAAATGTGATTTGGGTTTGTCGTGAATGGTGTCTTCACTAACACTGTTCTTGAACCCAGTTGAGAAAAGATTAAATCTTTTTATTTAGATTTAATGAAGTGTACCAATTAAATAATATTTAATTGGAATTGAATTGATATTGATTTTTGGGTTTATCGTGAACAGTGTTTTAAATAACACTCGTTCTTTAACCCGATAGTTAATGAATGTGACTTTGGGTTTATCGTGAACCGTGTTTTAAATGACACTGATTCTTTAACCCAGTTAACGATTAAAACTAAGTGGAGTTTTAATGAATCTTTAATTAGATTGAAATAATCGAGAATGGAGTATCACTAGTTTTACTCCAGGCGATAGTTAAATCTTTAATTAGATTTGAACGTGAAATGGTAATTGAATTTACCGATAACATTGTGGTGTTAGATATGAAGTATTACCAGTTTTACTTCATGGGATAAATAGGTTGGGATTGGGAAATTAAAACAAATGATTACTTCGGTAAGTTTCGTTAATCCCGACTAGTTGAATCGAAATTCAAAAGAAGATTAGAGAATAAATTCAAGAAATTTATCTCGGATAAAATTAATGGGAACCTTTCCCTATGAATGTGAAATTTAGAAACTAACTGTCGGTTAGCTAAGTAGAATGGTTTTCTGGATATTGATCTGATGTTGGTTTCGGCCTTCGGAGTTAATATTTGGGGAATTATTCTCTTGATTAATTTACGGTTAGTGACTAATGAATTGGAATGAGGCGTATGTTGTGTTTGTGTAACACTTATTTAAAATATACGCGAGTTATTCGGAAAGACCGGGTCTATCCCATTCTGAATAACTGATACGACGATAAGTCGAAGATGAAGACGGTGGTCGAAGACCGGAAGTCTTCACGTCGTTTGGGTAATTACTGATGATCTTGATTGGGTTGTACACCCAAGAAGATGGAAACAGTTAGTGATCGTCCAGACGTACTTGGAGATCGATGGATATGCGAGGTACTAGGTGCCTCCGGTTTCGTTCAGACCCAGAACGGACTTGTAAATGGACTGTGTGTCTGACATTGGATTTTAGTCCGTGTGATTGATCTCTATTAAATATATATCTGTTTGGCGGCGGAGAATTTATTCTCTTGCTTAACGCCCTTCTCTGAGACGTACGAGCTCAGGGGTTATATATTGATGGATATAAATCGCATGGAGTGAATTGCCTGTGTGGCATGCTAAGATGCAAATGATCAAGGCTTCTGTTGAAAAGCAAAGTCTTGTGGTTGATGATCGAAGCATGGCCTTTGTGGCGTAGCTTTGTGTAACGTTGATTCGCGAGTATCACACCCGGTATGAATCAAAAACGGGAGACGGACCTCAGGGAGGGCCTACGTTTCCTCCTAGCTAAAAGTGGCGTCAGTGGTTTTACACGCCCTGACGAGTTTGACTTATGTGGTTGTTGCTGTTGCGACGCGCCTCGGATTGATCGGTCGTTCTCGAACCGATGGAGTCATTTAGTTGGCTCGCTTACGCCCCAAAGGGCGGTGAAACGTAGTGCTCAGGTATAATAATCCACATCGGTGGACCGGCCCTGTCGCTCCAAGGCTTGCCTGCGCGCTTGCCTGAGACTCGGGCTAGGCAGTCTCGAATCATTGAGGATCTTGCCCCTAGCCTCGGTTCATACCATAAATGATAACCCAACTTCCAATACGACATTTGCGGTTTTGATTGTAAACTTATATATGGCGACATAGTGTTATGGGCCATTCATGCCGCCTATGATTGATACTTATGATTTGAAGTGTTTTATACACTATGCACTTATAATAGTATCAAACGATTTGTTTTAAACGTATCAAGCATTCTTTGGCTGTTATAAGGGAAAACCCTATCCTCGGCTGCGTTGCATTGTGTGATGGGACCTGGGTCTTATAACAGCTTCATTTTTCTTTATTTAGCATTGCGCTGTTTGTTTTATGCACTGGTATTCTTGGGAGGAAACCCGTTCCGTGTTATACGGCGTGGTCCCTTGATTTACCAAACTTTGAAAATAAAGATTAATAACTGTTTTAGTTCTCACACCAGTCCCATGACTGACCTGGAGTTTATTGTTTTAACCTAAACTCTGGGTGCCCCTATTTTGACACGGGCAGCTAGTAGTTTTGGTTTTGCAGATTTATATTCACAGGATCCTGGTTTACAGCTGGAACGATATCCGGAAAGCTTTGTATCCGTATATCTCCTTCTAGTTGTGTATTGTATTATTTTCCGCTGCTATGTACTTAAATGTAATTTAAAATCTCTGATATTTCTGTGTAATATTCGTTTATACTCTGTATATTCTTGTAATCTGATGCATTGTTGTAATATACAGTGAAATGTTCTTCTGTATGCGTTCTGTTTTGTCTTGTTCTCAAACGATAGGGCGTTTCGAACGGCCTGGATCGGTTTAGCGACTGGTTCGGACCGAGCGAAATTCCTTGCCGTCACAGTTGGTATCAGAGCTTTGGTTTACAAAGCAGAGAACAAGACACATTAGAATCGTACGAAAGAATTCATCAGATATTGGATTAGTAATATCCAATTAGAATGACTCGTTAGAGATGGGATCAGTAGATCCTAGAACGAGTGTGAAGAGTATATTTTTAAAATGAAAACAATTTTTGTTTTGAAAATGTAAATCAACTATTCGTATTTGATTATTTATTTATATTGATTTGGACAGTACAGTATATAAAGAATTTGCATATACGCCTTGCAAACGTATATTCGAAGTTTTAATATACTGGATAGATATAGAGTCACATTCTAGACACCCGGGGATAATTCTGATGATGTGGCCACATCATCAGTATTTATATTCGTGTTTCGAAGGTGTGATTTCTATATATTTCCATTAGACTGGTGTGAGAACCAAAACTTATATAGCTAGAACCCTTTGTTGTGAATTGGCATCAAAAACATAATTTTTTTGTATATATATCAAATTTATGAATTTGGAAAAGCTAATCAACTAATTGATTGATGTTTGTGTTGTTTGTTTATTTGTTTGCTAATTCTTAGCCATTTAGCCTCATTCAATCGCATATTGAATTATATTGAAAATTGGTCGCATTTGCTTGCATATACAAGTATATTATTGAACAGGTCATAGCAAGGAGGCTAGAGCAGAGAATAAAATTTGTTTGCCCGACAAATAGGTACATGTTTACTACATAATTTACTGTTTTGTTTGGGTGATGATGATTTTATGAGCCTATTGGCTAGCCGCTTGGCTTTTTCTTTTTCTTTTTGAGATCTGAAGGACCGGGGAAGATATTTGAAATTCCCCGATGCTCCCGATGCAGGGGAGGTTATGGCGAAATTTTTCGAAAATTTAGGGTGTTAGCCAAATTTTTGAAATTTTGAAAATTCTCAGAAACTGAAAGGTTGGAGAATGGAAGCCAGATCGAGCGTAGAGTTGATTAATCAAACCACTTTCGACTTTGTTCCTTTTCGGGGACGAAAAGTTTTAAGTGGGGGAGATTGTAATAACCCGGAAAATCTGGGCCAGTTTAAAATTTTTATTTTGGCAAATATAGCGAATTTTCTATATTTAAAATAGATTATTTTAAATAATATCAACGGGAAATTTAATTTGAATATTATTCGAGCGTATATATTATACGCATCGTCGTTAGAATATAAATAATTATATATAATTATAAATAGAATTGAAAATGGGGCGGTAGTTCGATAATTCGATTTCAAACTTCAATTGAATGTATCGGGTGCAAAACAATCTGGATTTTAGTGAAACCAAAAACATTAGGATCTAATTGATAATATCTTTCCAACGAATCCGAAAAATCAAAAGTTCGTAGCGGGAATCAAAAGATATGTCCAGTTGAAAATTCTGAATAGTCGCTATGGAATTCAGGCCCTTAAAAATGGACATTTTGCAAATGACCTCGGATTTCGACGAAACCAGTTTTGTTGGGTCCGTAGTGTCAAATTATTGCTAGGTTCCAAATTTCATCATTTTCTGAATCAATATGTGAGCGTGGCAAAGGAAAACGCGTTTGACCGGTTTTAGTTGATTTTAATCGACTGGAAATTGGCCATTTTTCTAACGGTCTCAGAATTCGACGAAACTAATTTTGTTAGGACCGTATCGTCAATACGGAGCTAGAAAATATTTTTCTGGAATTTTTAAGGTTCGTATGCGACCCCGGTAATTTGAAATGTACGTTTAAAATTCAATATAGTGATTTAAATGTAAATTTGACGGAAACTGATTCAAACGATCGAATCAACCTACGAAACATATCCCATTGTGTTCGGAATAGGGGTATTTAGCTAGGGGCAACAGTCGTTGAGCTTGATTTGGGGTTCGAATTTAAAAGTTACTTTCTAGAATTAAAAATAAATATTAATATAATATATATTATAATATTTTTGCCCTTAACCCCCTCTCCCTCCCTCATTTATCTTTCCATCATTCGGATCAAGATAATCAAATAAAAAAAAACATGGTGCCCTAAAACCCGTCGAGACCCCATCGCCCCCACCCTACATCCGCCGCCGCCCCCCCCCCCCCTTCATGCCGCCATCGACGAACTCCGCTTCCTCCACCCCCTTCCTCTGTGAAACCTCACGCCCCCATTTGTTCGATTGAATCCCTCTGCCCTAAATCGGACCACCTGACTGCGAGCCCACCCGCTGCCCACGCCAATCGCCGACCGCTTCCTTTCGCCTCCCCCTATCGTTCATGCACCACCGTGGAAGGGCCCCCTCACGAGCATTCGTCCCCCTCCCTCTCGGTGGCTGTAAGTTTTCAATTTTTTTTCTTTTCTCTTTCATTCATCTTTTTTATTTTAAAACTGAAAATTGTTTGTTTTTTTAAAACTGAAAACATATTTATTTTAAACTGAAAACTTATGAATTTTAAAACTGAAAACTTGTTTATTTTAATTTGAAAAGCTATGATTTTTATATGTAGAGAATAAAAAGATTAGATTTTTTATTTTGAGAAACTATGATCTTTATGCATAGGAAAAAAATATGATTTTTATATTTTTAAAGAATTAAAAATATGATCTTTATATTTTTAAAGTATTAAAAATATAGTCTTTACTATATAGATGATGTAAAAATATGATGTTTATATTTTTAAAGTATTAAAAATATAATCTTTATTAAGTAGAAGTAGTAGAAATATGAATTTTTGTTTATGTAGAGAATTAAAAATATCACCTTTGTGTATGTAGCAAAATAAAAATCTGATTTTTATTTTATATATGTTGAAATAAAGAGGGAATTTTTATAGTGATGAAAGGCGAAAACTTTATTTTTATAAAGGCGAAATCAATATTTTTGAAATGGAATTTTTATCTATATGACAGCAAAGTAAAAATATGATTTTTATATATTGAACATCGTAGTAAAAATATGATTTTTATATATTGAACATCGTAGTAAAAATATGATTTTTATATATTGAACTTCGAATTAAAAATATGATTTTTATATATTGAATAGCGAAGTAAAAATTCGATTTTTACATATGTAGTGGCTACGGGCAACGAAGATGACAAAGATGCGATAGCGATGAAGATTTCTATCAATGAAGTGACGTTGGAATTGGGATAGCTATTGGTGAGAATTTCTCACCTTTCAATTTCATTTCTATTTACATATATATACTAGGATGCAGACGGTGCTTAGTAGCACCCGACACAATCGTCCACAGACCATGGACTTGTTTGTTTGGTTGCATAGCTTAGTTATATGATTTGATTTGAATTTGGTTGTTTGGTGATTTTGATTGATGTGTGAATGGCGTGGGCCTTCACTAGACCGGGGATAAGGCTAGGCCTCGTCCCGTTTCTAGTACCGTGCCGTTATGCCGCCGAAATTTTCTAAAATATGTTAGAAAATAAAAAAATATCATTTTATTTGTGTAAATGAATAATAGAAATTCATATGTTGAAATAAAATGTTTTATCGTTAAAAATATAATTTTTAACGTGAATATGAATATAGTGAAAGTGAATAAAATAAATATTCATTTACAAACCAGACGGTTTGTTTATGTACACCTATTTGAAGGACATTGATTGGGTCGATAAATTTTACACATCGCCCGACGGTACAACTAAAATCTGTGTTTGATTGTTTGAAAACCCCACACGGGTGTTGGGATGAAATTTGAAGTTCACTCATCCTGATTGATTAAATATGTCGATCGATTGATTGACAGGCTGTTATAAGCGTTGAATATCTATATTTGATGCTTATACAGTGTAGTGCACTTTGGTTGATGGTTGATTATTTTTCAATGCTATTATATGTGTGTAATGTATGAAAATCCATATAATTAACTTTATATGGTAATTGATTGGGCCTCATTCCAATTTGAAAAATAAAGAATATATAAAATAAAGGTTCATGTTTTGACAGTACTCATCCATTGAGATTGGTCATGTGTTGAACGAAATATTTTAGTAATAAAATTTACATCTTTATCAATATAAAATAAAGGTTCATGTGTTGACAGTACTCATCCATTGAGATTGGTCATGTGTTGAACGAAATATTTTAGTAATAAAATTTACATCTTTATCAATATAAAATAAAGGTTCATGTGTTGACAGTACTCATCCATTGAGATTGGTCATGTGTTGAACGAAATATTTTAATAATAACAACTATTTTGAAAAAGAAATATTTGAAATAGAATATTTGAAAATAGAAATTTATAAAGCCGTGTTGGTTAGATTGACGCCATTTTGACGTGAACGATATTTATATCGATTTTAACGATTTCGAAATGAAATGAATTGAAAACGATTTCGAAATGAAATGAATTGAAAACGACTTCGAATTCGAATTGAATTTAAAGCAAATTGAAATGAATTCAAATTGAATTGAAATTTGAATTGAATAGAAATGAATTTTAAAACGAATTTATAAAGAAGAATTCAATTTTGCTTTGAATTGAAATGGAAGTTGAAATAGATTTTGAAACGAATTTTAAAACTATTTATATAATTCGTTTTAAATAGAAATCGACGAAATATATATTATATATATTATATATATAATATAATGGCCTGAATAGAACGCGCCGCGCTGCGGCAGTTCGTGAATTTCGACCATTTATTTCAAACGGACATTACGGGAGATCCGACCGTCGGATTCTCCTAAAACCGGAACCGTTGGGTTCGTATCGAAAAGAGCTTTCTAACGAATATTAGAAATTTGAAATCTAACGGGTGGATTTGGAATTATGTCCAAATCAAATTTGAAAAAGGTCACTGTAAGTGCAGTTCGATGGCCGTTGTTGGAAATCGACTGTACAGGCCTTGATAAAATTATTAAAAATAGTAATAATTTGTGTAAAATCATAAGAAATGATTTAGAAAGATTTGGGATGAAAAACTCCATATTTGAAAAGATAAAAATAGATTTTTATCGAAATAAACTAGTTTTGAACTGGAGTCGAGATTCTATTTATTTTTAAATAAATAAATTGAATTTAAAAAGGGTTTTAAAAATAACCAGAATTTCCAATGATTGCAGTGGAATGGATTTGAATCGAAATTGTCTTCGGAATATTTCGATGTTGGATTTCGTGATTATACAGATGTTGTTATGGAAATTTGAAAGATATAGATATATATATCGTTATTTCCCATACGATATCTGTTTGTCAGAGAATTTGATATTGAATATAAGCCGGGATATTTTCTATTCAGAGCCTTGTGTTGAATATCAAATGTGATTTGGGTTTGTCGTGAATGGTGTCTTCACTAACACTGTTCTTGAACCCAATTGAGAAAAGATTAAATCTTTTTATTTAGATTTAATGAAGTGTACCAATTAAATAATATTTAATTGGAATTGAATTGATATTGATTTTTGGGTTTATCGTGAACAGTGTTTTAAATAACACTCGTTCTTTAACCCGATAGTTAATGAATGTGACTTTGGGTTTATCGTGAACCGTGTTTTAAATGACACTGATTCTTTAACCCAGTTAACGATTAAAACTAAGTGGAGTTTTAATGAATCTTTAATTAGATTGAAATAATCGAGAATGGAGTATCACCAGTTTTACTCCAGGCGATAGTTAAATCTTTAATTAGATTTGAACGTGAAATGGTAATTGAATTTACCGATAACATTGTGGTGTTAGATATGAAGTATTACCAGTTTTACTTCATGGGATAAATAGGTTGGGATTGGGAAATTAAAACAAATGATTACTTCGGTAAGTTTCGTTAATCCCGACTAGTTGAATCGAAATTCAAAAGAAGATTAGAGAATAAATTCAAGAAATTTATCTCGGATAAAATTAATGGGAACCTTTCCCTATGAATGTGAAATTTAGAAACTAACTGTCGGTTAGCTAAGTAGAATGGTTTTCTGGATATTGATCTGATGTTGGTTTCGGCCTTCGGGGTTAATATTTGGGGAATTATTCTCTTGATTAATTTACGGTTAGTGACTAATGAATTGGAATGAGGCGTATGTTGTGTTTGTGTAACACTTATTTAAAATATACGCGAGTTATTCGGAAAGACCGGGTCTATCCCATTCTGAATAACTGATACGACGATAAGTCGAAGATGAAGACGGTGGTCGAAGACCGGAAGTCTTCACGTCGTTTGGGTAATTACTGATGATCTTGATTGGGCTGTACACCCAAGAAGATGGAAACAGTTAGTGATCGTCCAGACGTACTTGGAGATCGATGGATATGCGAGGTACTAGGTGCCTCCGGTTTCGTTCAGACCCAGAACGGACTTGTAAATGGACTGTGTGTCTGACATTGGATTTTAGTCCGTGTGATTGATCTCTATTAAATATATATCTGTTTGGCGGCGGAGAATTTATTCTCTTGCTTAACGCCCTTCTCTGAGACGTACGAGCTCAGGGGTTATATATTGATGGATATAAATCGCATGGAGTGAATTGCCTGTGTGGCATGCTAAGATGCAAATGATCAAGGCTTCTGTTGAAAAGCAAAGTCTTGTGGTTGATGATCGAAGCATGGCCTTTTTGGCGTAGCTTTGTGTAACGTTGATTCGTGAGTATCACACCCGGTATGAATCAAAAACGGGAGATGGACCTCAGGGAGGGCCTACGTTTCCTCCTAGCTAAAAGTGGCGTCAGTGGTTTTACACGCCCTGACGAGTTTGACTTATGTGGTTGTTGCTGTTGCGAGGCGCCTCGGATTGATCGGTCGTTCTCGAACCGATGGAGTCATTTAGTTGGCTCGCTTACGCCCCAAAGGGCGGCGAAACGTAGTGCTCAGGTATAATAATCCACATCGGTGGACCGGCCCTGTCGCTCCAAGGCTTGCCTGCGCGCTTGCCTGAGACTCGGGCTAGGCAGTCTTGAATCATTGAGGATCTTGCCCCTAGCCTCGGTTCATACCATAAATGATAACCCAACTTCCAATACGACAGTTGCGGTTTTGATTGTAAACTTATATATGGCGACATAGTGTTATGGGCCATTCATGCCGCCTATGATTGATACTTATGATTTGAAGTGTTTTATACACTATGCACTTATAATAGTATCAAACGATTTGTTTTAAACGTATCAAGCATTCTTTGGCTGTTATAAGGGAAAACCCTATCCTCGGCTGCGTTGCATTGTGTGATGGGACCTGGGTCTTATAACAGCTTCATTTTTCTTTATTTAGCATTGCGTTGTTTGTTTTATGCACTGGTATTCTTGGGAGGAAACCCGTTCCGTGTTATACGGCGTGGTCCCTTGATTTACCTAACTTTGAAAATAAAGATTAATAACTGTTTTAGTTCTCACACCAGTCCCATGACTGACCTGGAGTTTATTGTTTTAACCTAAACTCTGGGTGCCCCTATTTTGACACGGGCAGCTAGTAGTTTTGGTTTTGCAGATTTATATTCACAGGATCCTGGTTTACAGCTGGAACGATATCCGGAAAGCTTTGTATCCGTATATCTCCTTCTAGTTGTGTATTGTATTATTTTCCGCTGCTATGTACTTAAATGTAATTTAAAATCTCTGATATTTCTGTGTAATATTTGTTTATACTCTGTATATTCTTGTAATCTGATGCATTGTTGTAATATACAGTGAAATGTTCTTCTGTATGCGTTCTGTTTTGTCTTGTTATCAAACGATAGGGCGTTTCGAACGGCCTGGATCGGTTTAGCGACTGGTTCGGACCGAGCGAAATTCCTTGCCGTCACAATAACCAGCGTATATAATAAACAAATGTTACACAAACACAACATACGCCTCATTCCAATTCAGAATATTCTTTTATTCAAATAATCACATCATTTGGGAAAGGTTCCCGTTAATTTTATCAAAGATAAATTCGCTAAAATTTATTTTTTAATCTTCCTTTGGATATCATTTCAAACCATATTACGGTTTTCCAAACTAGTCGGGATTAGCGAACCACACCGAAGTAATTATTTATTTTATTTCCCAATCACAACCTATTCATCCCATGGAGCAAAACTGGTAATACTCCATATCTAACACCACGGTGTTATCGGTAAAATTAATTACCATTTCACGTTCAAATCTAGTTAAAGATTTAACTATCGCTTGGAGCAAAACTGGTGATACTCCATTCTCGATCATTTCAATCTAATTAAAGATTCATTAAAACACCACTAAGTTTTAATCTTTAACTAGGTTAAAGAACCAATGTCATTTAAAACGCGATTCACAATAAACCCAAAATCATATCCCATTGATAACCGGGTTAAAGAACAGGTGTTATTCAAAACACCACTCACGATAAACCCAAAAACCAATTTAAATTCAATTCCAATTAAATACTAATTAACTGGACAATTTCACTAAATCTTAATTAAAAGATTTATTCTTTTCTAAACTGGGTTCAAGAACAGTGTTATTTAAGAAACCACTCACGATGAACCCAAAATCCCATTTGATATTAAATACAAGGCTCTGAATAGAAAATATATCGGCTTATATTCAATATCAAATTTTGAAACCAACAAATATCGTATCGGAAATAACGATATAAATATATCTTTCTAATTCCCTTAACCATATCTGTATAATCACGAAATCCAACATCGAAATATTCCGAAGATAATTTCGATTAAAATCCATTCCAATACGTATATTGGAAATTCTGATTATTTTTAAAACCACTTCAAATCCAATTTATTTATTTAAAAATATTGGATTTTAATTCTAGTTCATAACTAGCTTTTTTCGATAAAAATATATTTTTATCCTTTCAAATAGGGAATTTTTCATCCTAGTTCTTTCCAATTCATATATTATGATTTTACACAAATTATAGATATTTTTAATAATTTTATCGAGGCCCGTACAGTCGATTTAAAATAAACGGTCATCGAACTGCACTTACAGCGTCCTTTCCTAAATTTGATTTGGACGTATCTCCAAATCCAACTGTTAGATTTCAAATTTCTAATATTCATTGGAAAGCTCTTTTCGATACGAACCCAACGATTCTGGTTTCAGGAGAATCCGACGGTCAGATCTCCCGTAACGTCAATTCGAAGTCAATGGTCGAAATTCGAGAACTGCCGCGGCGCGGCGTGGCGCGTTCTATTCAGGCTATTTAATACATATAATATATATATTTCGTCTATTTCAATTGTAAACGTATTTTATAAATTGGTATAAATTCGTTTCCAAAACAATTTCAACTTTGTATTCAATTTTAAATCAAAATTAAATATTCCATATCATCAATATACATATAAATGATAATATTTTCAAAACGTTATATTTTGAAATCACTTCTTTTTCGATATTCGAATAAAATCGATGTAAATATCGTTCGCGTCAAAATGGCGCAAATCTAATCAACACGGCTTTATATATTTCAATAACTTCGTTATTCTATTCAACAAATGAATATATATTTTATTTCAACACATGAATATATATTTTATTTCAACACATGAATATATATTTTATTTCAACACATGAATATATATTTTATTTCATTCTTTATTTTCTAAATCGGAATGAGGCCCAATCAATTACCATGTAATGTTAATTATATGGATTTCATACAACACATGTATATAATAGCAACGATATATAATCAACCATCAACCAAAGTGCACCACACAACTGTCTGTCAAACTATCGATCGACAAATAACTATACAATTGGGACAAGTGTACGTTAAATATCATCCCAATACCCATGTGGGGATTCAAATCAACAAACACGGATTTTATTTTGTGCAATTAGGCGACGTGTAAAATTTATTGTCCCATTCCATATCAGTCAAATCAATGTACATAAACAAATCGCCTGATTTGTAAATGAATATTTTATTTTATTCACACACACGTTAAAAATTATACTTTTAACGATAAAATATTTTATTCAACCTATGAATATTCTATTCAGTTCATTTATTCTATAAGATGATATTTTTATTTTTCTAACTTATTTTGGAAACTTTCGGCGGCATAACGGCACGATACTAGAAACGGGACAAGGCCTAGCCTTATCCCCTGTCGAATAATGGCCTACGCCATACACATACTAATCTAATCAATTCCATTTCACCCAAACAACCAAATTCAAAAAAATAATCTAACCAACTACACAACCATACAAACAAGTCGTCCATGGTCTGTGGACGACGGTGTCGGGTGCTGCTAAGCACCGTCTACATCCTAGTATATATTTTAACTAGAAAAGAAAATTTAAAGTGAGAAGTTCTCACCGTGGGGTTCCACTCCTCCTTTTCATTTCTGAATTTCTGAACCGCTTGAATTCCTTTTTTGATTTCAATCCGTTCCATCGCCTTCTGTTTCACGCAGTTGATATTAAAAATCACATTTTTATTTGAACGTATATATATATAATAAAAATCAGATTTTCATTTCGCTATCTATATAAAAATCATATTTTTATAATCTCTACTATATAAAAATCCTATTTTTATAATCCCTACTATATAAAAATTATATTTTTATAATCTGTACTATATAAAAATTATATTTTTATAATCCCTACTATCTAAAAATTATATTTTTATAATCCCTACTACATGAAAATTATATTTTTATTCTTCACATATGATAAAAATCATATTTTTATTCTTTTAAAAACTATTTCATATCTTTACAATTCTAAAAATCATATCTTTATACGATTAAAAATCTAATCTTCTCGTTATTAAAAATCTACTCTTTTCTAATCATGAAAATCATAACTTTTATAAATTAAAAATCGTATATTTCTCTAAGTAAAAATCTAATCTTTCTTCGCTAAATATATTCAAAAATCAAATCTTTGCTATCATAAAAATATAGTCTTTTATTTATAACAATCTTTTCCTTTCCAAAGATCATAACTTTGTATGTATATAAAAAAAATCTTAACTTTATATTGTTACCAATATAACAAAACTGATTTTATTTAATTTCAGGATTTAAATAAACTAAAAATATAAAAAAAAAACTCACCTAAAACCTAATTTGGACTGCCGATAAGAGGTGGGGTGCAGCAGTAGCGGGCGGAGCGATGGGGTGTGGTCGGAGGTGGAGGGGGTTCGCTTGGGCAGTGGGGTGGTGCGTGTGTGGCGGCGGGACATGTGGGTGGAGTTCGCTGGCGGATTGGGGTTTCAGGCGAGGGCTTCTATTCGGAGGAGGAGAGGAGAGGGAGGGAAGGGAGAGACTGGCGGCGCGGTAAGGCGGTGGTCGGGGTTGCCCCGGCGTGGCGGCGCATTCGCGAGGGGAGGGGCTCCGTCCGTCGTCCTCCTCTTTCTCTTTTTTTATTTACATTTCGATCGTGGACTAAAGGAAGGGGGGAAGTCAATGGTTTGGGAAAAAGGAAAAGAGAAGGGTATAATTATAATATATTTAATTATTTAATTTACTCCAAAAAGTTTCTTTTCGATTCGAACACCAAATCAGACCCAACGACTGTCGCCCCTAGCTAAATACCCCATTCCGAACACAATGGGATATGTTTCGTAAGCCAATTCGAACGTTACGATCAGTTTTTCTTTAAATTAACTTTTAAATCATTATATTGAATTTTAAACGTACATTTCAATTTACCGGGGCCACATACTAACTCTAAAAATTCCCGAAAAATTATTTCTAGCTTCGTATTGATGATCCGGTCCTAACAAAACTAATTTCATCAAATTCTGAGACCGTTTGAAAAATAGCCATTTTCTGGTCAATCGAAATTGACAAACTGTTAAAACACGTTTAACTTCGCCACGCTCACATATTAATTCAGAAAATTATAAATTTTGGAATTTAGCAATAATTTGACATCCCAGATCCAACAAAACTGGTTTCGTTGAAAACCGAGGTCGTTTGCAAAATTTCTATTTTTAAGGGCCTTTATATATATTAAAATATATATATATATATAAATTCCACAACGACTTTTATGAATTTTAAAGTGGACGTAACTCTCAACTTATAAAACGAAATCTCAGTTTCTTACATCCGTTAGAAAGATATCGTCAAACAGATTTAGATATTTCTGGTTTCATCCGATTCCGACTTAAAACGAATTCTGTAAATTCATTTGAAATTCGAAATCAAAATTTCAAACTACCGCGCCATTTCAGGCTCGAATTCTAATTAAAATAAAATTATTCATTTAAACTTCATCGAAAATAAATTTTCCGTCGTTATTATTTAAAATAATCCATTTTAAATATTCAAAATTTATTAAAATTGCCAAAATAAAAATTTTAAATCGGCCCAGACTTTCCGGGTTGTTACAATCTCCCCCACTTAAAATCTTTTCGTCCTCGAAAAGGAACGAAGCTGAAAGTTGTTTAACTAATCAACTCAACTTCCATTATTTTTTATTATGGTTTAAGTTCTTCAACTTTTCAGTTTCTAAGAACTTTTCAAATTTTTCAAAAAATTTGGCTAACACCCTAAATTTTCGAAAAATTTCGCCATAACCTCCCCTGCACCGGAGCATAGGGAAAATCCCCAAACCGCCACACATGCCTCTCCAATCAAAAAGAAAAAGAAACAGCCAATCGGCTCATAAAATCATCAAATCCCCAAGAAATACAATAAACATATACCTATTTGTCGGGCAAACAATTTTATTCCTCTTCTCTAGCCTCCTTGCTATGACCTGTTCAATGTATATACATGTATATGCATGCAATTTCAACCAAATTTCAATTCAGTTCAATATTTGATCAATTTGGTTAAAGGGTTCAAAGTTTTAATAAATCAAACCAATAATCATACAGCACAACCATCAATCAATTAGTGAATTAACGTGTCAAATTCATTGTGTTGATATATATTCAAAGATCATATTTTTGATGCCAAATCACAATAAATAATCCTATATAGATTTTGGTTCTCACACCAGTCTAATGGAAATATATAGATATCCCACTTTCGAAACACGAACATAAATTCTGATGATGATCGATCAATCATCAGAACCATCTCCGGGCGACTAGAGTGTGATTCTATATCTATCCAGTATATTAAAACTTCGAATATACGTTCATGATGCGTATATGCAAAATCTTCATATACTAGATTGTCCAAATTCAATACAAAATAAATACTCAAATACGTACAATTGGTTTTAATTTTCAAAACAAAATTTGTTTTCAATTTTTATTTTAGAATATACTTTTCACACTCGTTCAAGGATACTACTGATCCCATCTCTAACGAGTATTTCTTATTAGATATTGCTAATCCAATCATTGATGAATTCTTTCATTCGGTTCTAATGTGTCTTGCTCTCGAGCTCTGTAAACCAGAGCTCTGATACCAAAAGTAACGAAAGGGATTTCGCTCGGTCTGAATCGATCGCTAAACCGACCAAGACCGTTCGAAACCCGGATCATAATGAGAACACGATCAATTAGAACACAAACAAAAGAACATTTCATTGTATATTACAACAATTCCATCAGAATACAAGAATATACAGAGTATAAATAAGTAATATACACTTGATAAACATCAGAGATTTAAATACATTACTGCAGCGGAAAAATAATACAAAATATAACTGAAAGAAATACACGGATACAGAGCTTTCCGAATATCACCTCAGCTATAAACCAGGATCCTGTGAATATAAATCTGCAAAACCTAACTACTAGCTGCCCATGCGGAAAATAGGGCACCCAGAGTTTAGGTTAAAACAATAAACTCCAGGTCAGTCATGTGACTGGTGTGAGAACTAAAACAATTATAAGTCTTTATTTTAAAGTTAGGCAAATCAAGGGACCACGCCGTATAACACGGAACGGGTTTCCTTCCAAGAATACCAGTGCATACAACAAACAGCGCAATGCTAAATAAAGAATAATGAAGCTATTATAAGACCCAGGTCCCATCACACATTGCAACGCAAGCCGAAGGACAGGGTTTTTACCCTATAATAGCCAAAGAATGCTTGATACGTTTAAAACAGATTATTTTGGTAGTACTATAAGTGTATAGTGTCAAAAACAATTTCAATCATAAGTATCAATCATAGACGACATGAATGCCCCATACCATTATGCCGCCAAATATAGGTTTACAGTTAAAACCGCAAAGCTCGTATTGGAAATTGAGTTTCCTTCTGTGAACCATGGCAAAAGATAGTCCTCTACCGATTCGAGACTCTCTAGCCCGAGCCTCAGGAACAGAACGCATCGTCCCTTAGGAGCCACAGGGCCGGTCCACTCGATGTGGATTAGACGAAACCCTGAACACTACGTCTCCCCGCCCTTTGGGGAGTAAATGAGCCAAATGACTCCATATCCGAGGCGCCTCGCATCCAACAACCACACAGGTGAAAAGTATATAAATGTCAGCCAGTTTAAGCACTCACACCACCTCTAGCTAGAAAGAGACGCATGTCCTCCCTGGATCCTTTCCCGTTTCTGGTTCACACCGGGGTGTGAGGCTCGCGAATTAACGCTACACAAAGCGATGTCACAAAGGTTGTGCTTTGATCATCAACCATATGACTTCGCTTTTCAACAGAAGCCTTGATTATTTGCCATTTAGGCATGCCACACAGGCTATCCACTCCACGCGACTGATGTCTATCTATATACAACCTCTGATCCTGTACGTCTCAGAGAAGGGTGAGGTAAGGGAATAAATTCCCCTTTACCAGGAAGATGTATATTTAATAGAGATCAATCAACACAGAGCAAAATCCAATGTCAAACACATAGTCCATACAAGTTCGTTCTGGGTCTGAACGAAACCGGAGGCACTTTCCTCGCATATCCGTCGATCTCCAAGTACGTCTAGACGATCACCCAATGATTCCCTCCTCTTGGGTGTACAACCCAATCAAGATCATCAGTAATCACCCAAACGATGTGAAGACCTCCAGTCTTCAACCACCGTCTTCATCTTCGACTTATCGTCGAATCGGTTATTCAGAATGGGTATAAACCCGGCCTTTCTGAATAACCCGCGTATATAATAAACAAATGTTACACAAACACAACATATGCCTCATTCCAATGCAGAATATTCTTTTACTCAAATATTCACATCATTTGGGAAAGGTTCCCGTTAATTTTATCAAAGATAAATTCTTTAAAATTTATTCTTTAATCTTCCTTTGGATATCATTTCAAACCATATTACGGTTTTCCAAACTAGTCGGGATTAGCGAACCACACCGAAGTAATTATTTATTTTATTTCCCAATCCCAACCTATTCATCCCATGGAGCAAAACTGGTAATACTCCATATCTAACACCACGGTGTTATCGGTAAAATTAATTACCATTTCACATTCAAATCTAGTTAAAGATTTAATTATCGCTTGGAGCCAAACTGGTGATACTCCATTCTCGATCATTTCAATCTAATTAAAGATTCATTAAAACTCCACTTAGTTTTAATCTTTAACTGGGTTAAAGAACCGATGTCATTTAAAACACAGTTCACGATAATCCCAAAATCACATCCCATTGTTAATCGGGTTAAAGAACAGGTGTTATTCAAAACACCGCTCACGATAAACCCAAAAACCAATTTAAATTCAATTCCAATTGAATACTAATTAATTGGACAATTTCACTAAATCTTAATTAAAAGATTTATTCTTTTCTAAACTGGGTTCAAGAACAGTATTATTTAAGATACCATTCACGACGAACCCAAAATCCCATTTGATATTAAATACTAGGCTCTGAATAGAAAATATATCGGCTTATATTCAATATCAAATTCTGAAACCAACAAATATCGTATTGGAAATAATGATATAAATATATCTTTCAAATTCCCTTAACCATATCTGTATAATCACGAAATCCAACATCAAAATATTCTGAAGATAATTTCGATTCAAATCCATTCCAATACGTATATTGGAAATTCTGATTATTTTTAAACCACTTCAAATCCAATTTATTTATTTAAAAATATTGGATTTTAATTCTAGTTCATAACTAGCTCATTTCGATAAAAATATATTTTTATCCTTTCAAATAGAGAATTTTTCATCCCAGTTCTTTCCAATTCATATATTATGATTTTACACAAATTATTGATATTTTTAATAATTTTATCAAGGCCCGTACAGTTGATTTCCATAAACGGTCATCGAACTGCACTTACATCGACCTTTTCTAAATTTGATTTGGATGTATCTCCAAATACAACCGTTAGATTTCAAATTTCTAATATTCATTGGAAAGCTCTTTTCGATACAAACCCAACGGTTTCGGTTTCAGTAGAATCCGACGGTCGGATCTCCCGTAACATCAATTCGAAATCAATGGTCGAAATTCGCGAACTGCCGCGGCGCGTTCTATTCAGGCCATTTAATATATGTAATATATATATTATATATATTTCATCGATTTCAATTCTAAACATATTTTATAAATCGATTTAAATTTGTTTTCAAAACAATTTCAACTTCATATTCAATTTTAAATCAAAATTAAATATTCCATATCATCAGTATATATATAAATGATAATATTTTCAAAACGTTATATTTTGAAATCACTTCTTTTTCGATATTCGAATAAAATTGATATAAATATCGTTCGCGTCAAAATGGCGCAAATCTAATCAACAAGGCTTTATAAATTTCAATAACTTTATTATTCTATTCAACAAATGAATATATATTTTATTTCAACACATGAATATTTTTTTTTTCAACACATGAATATATATTTTATTTCAACACATGAATATATATTTTATTTCATTCTTTATTTTCTAAATCGGAATGAGGCCCAATCAATTACCATATAATGTTAATTATATGGATTCCATACAATACATGTATATAATAGCAACGATAAATAACCATCCACCAACCAAAGTGCACCACACAACTGTCTGTCAACCTATCGATCGACAAACAACTATACAATTGGGACTAGTGTACGTTAAATATCATCCCAATACCCGTGTGGGGTTTCAAATCAACAAACACGGATTTTATTTGTGCAGTTGGGCGACGTGTAAAATTTATCGTCCCAATCCATATCAGTCAAATCAGTGTACATAAACAAATCGTCTGATTTGTAAATGAATATTTTATTTTATTCACACACATGTTAAAAATTATACTTTTAACAATTAAATATTTTTATTCAACCTATGAATATTCTATTCAGTTCATTTATTCTATAAGATGATATTTTTATTTTTCTAACTTATTTTAGAAAATTTCGGCGGCATAACGGCACGATACTAGAAACGGGACAAGGCCTAGCCTTATCCCCTGTCCAATAATGGCCTACGCCATACACATACTAATCTAATCAATTCCATTGCACCCAGACAACCAAATTCAAACAAATAATCTAACCAACTACACAACCAAACAAACAAGTCGTCCATGGTATGTGGACGACGGGTGTCGGGTGCTGCTAAGCACCATCTGCATCCTAGTATATATTTTAACTAGAAAAGAAAACTTAAAGTGAGAAGTTCTCACCGTGGGGTTCCACTCCTCCTTTTCATTTCTGAATTTCTGAACCGCTCGAATTCCTTTTTTGATTTCAATCCATTCCATCGCCCTCTGTTTCACGCAATTGATATTAAAATCACATTTTTATTTCAACGTATATATATAATAAAAATCAGATTTTTATTTCGCTATCTATATAAAAATCATATTTTTATAATCTCTACTGTATAAAAATCATATTTTTATAATCCCTACTATATAAAAATTATATTTTTATAATCCCTACTATCTAAAAATTATATTTTTATAATCCCTACTATATAAAAATTATATTTTTATTTTTCACATATGATAAAAATCATATTTTTATTCTTCTAAAAATTATTTCATATCTTTACAGTTCTAAAAATCGTATCTTTATACGATTAAAAATCTAATCTTCTCGTTATTAAAAATCTACTCTTTTCTAATCATGAAAATCATAACTTTTATAAATTAAAAATCATATATTTCTCTAAGTAAAAATCTAATCTTTCTTCGCTACATATATTGAAAAATCAAATCTTTACTATCATAAAAATACAGTCTTTTTATTTATAACAATCTTTTCCTTTCCGAAGATCATAACTTTTTGTGTATATAAAAAAATCTTAACTTTATAATGTTACCAATATAACAAAACTGATTTTATTTTACTTCAGAATTTAAATAAACTAAAAATATATTAAAAAAGCTCACCTAAAACCTAATTTGGACTGCCGACAAGAGGTGGGGCACAGCCGTAGCAGGCGGAGCGGTGGGGTGTGGTCGGAGGTGGAGGGGGTTCGCCTGGGCAGTGGGGTGGTGCGTGTGTGGTGGCGGGACATGTGGGTGGAGTTCGCTGGCGGATTGGGGTTTCGGGCGAGGGCTTCTATTCGGAGGAGGAGAGGAGAGAGAGGGAAAGGGGAGACTGGCGGCGAGGCAAGGCGGTGACCGGGGTTGCCCCGGCGTAGCGGCGCATTTGCGAGGGGAGGGGCTCCATCCGTCGTCCTCCTCTTTCTCTTTTTTTTTATTTACATTTCGATCGTGGACTGAAGGAAGGGGGAAGTCAACGGTTTGGGGAAAAGGAAAAGATAAGGGTATAATTATAATATATTTAATTATTTAATTTACTCCAAAAAGTTGCTTTTCGATTAGAACACCAAATCAGACCCAATGACTGTCGCCCCTTGCTCAATACACCCATTCCGAACACAATGGGATATGTTTTGTAAGCCAATTCGAACGTTACGATCAGTTTTGCTATAAATTAACTTTTAAATCATTATATTGAATTTTAAACGTACATTTCAATTTACTGGGGCTACATACTAACTCTAAAAATTCCCAAAAAATTATTTCTACCTTCGTATTGATGATCCGGTCCTAACAAAACTAATTTCGTCAAATTCTGAGACCGTTTGAAAAATGGCCATTTTCTGGTCCATCGAAATTGACAGAAACTGTTAAAACACGTTTAACTTCGCCATGCTCACATATTACTTCAGAAAATTATGAATTTTGGAATTTAGAAATAATTTGACATCCCGGATCCAACAAAAGTGGTTTCATCGAAAACCGAGGTGGTTTGCAAAATTTCTATTTTTAAGGGCCTTTATATATATTAAATTATATATAAATTCCACAGCGACTTTTCTGAATTTTAAACTGGACGTAACTCTCAACTTATAAAACGAAATCTCACTTTCTTACATCCGTTAGAAAGATATCGTCAAACAGATTTAGATATTTCTGGTTTCGTCTGATTCCAACTTAAAACGAATTCTGTAAATTCATTTGAAATTCAAAATCGAATTTTCAAACTACCGCGCCATTTCAGGCTCGAATTCTAATTAAAATAAAATTATTCATTTTAACTTCGTCGAAAATAAATTTTCCCTCGTTATTATTTAAAATAATCCATTTTAAATATTCAAAATTCATTAAAATTGCCAAAATAAAAATTTTAAATTGGCTCAGATTTTTCGGGTTGTCACAATATCTCGAAAGATCCATTAGGAATCGAAGTACATGCGGCAAACGCTCTGAAATGATGATAGGGCGGTCTCTTGCCAAAATCATAGGCAAACACTAAAAAAAATCCATTTTTCTTCTATTGTTGTGATAACCTCTACACTTACCACAATTATCTTCTTATCACTGATTTCAACAGGCGCAATGTAAGACAAATCGAAATAAGAACTCTGACCACCATTTTTGACCATATCAGCTCAAGAAGAAGGCTTTGTGGCATTGGGCAAATTCATATTTGATGAATGTCCCTATTCTTGAGAGTTTTTATTATGATACTTGGGCTCGAAATGATACCTCTACATGCTGAATAGGTTTTCTTATTTGATTTAGAAAGGAAACCTCTTCCGATTCCCTTATGAATGTGCGCAGGATCAGCAGATCTTGAATCATATCTCATTGATTTCTTGCGATTTTGCACTAAAATGAAACCTACTTCACCAACGATGAAAACTGAAGATGATTGAGGAAAACTAGGTTTGAGATTATGAATAGAGGGGAGAGAAGAAGAAATTCCGCATTCTGATAAGGATAATCATCAAATATTGGATTTGGAGAAATTTTGTAGACAGTCATGACTGTAAATCTATCTCTTAGTTTTCTAATCGTTTTAAGTCACGCAAAAATGCAAAAACTGAAGTCACACACAAAAGTACGTAATAAATTTAAGCTTAACAAGGAACATGTGACTAATTATACCCATGACAAAAAACAACGCAAAACCTACCCTTCACTAGAATTTATCCAACACAGAGTTCTATTCTTTCCAGCTCTAGGATAATTGTTAGTTAGATAAGAGAATGAGATTTCTTTCAAATAGGCATGCGTGAATGACATAAATATTTCCAAACATAGAAATCTTACTAAAAGTCATGTGATTTCAAAGACGACAAACACTAACAGTTACAAGCACGAATTACCACAAAACCAAGGACCAAATGCTGGAAAGGGAAAATAACAAAGATGAAAACAAATAACAACATTGATACTTCCAAAACAATGCCTATATACAACATGATGTCTTGCTCCGCGATTGGGGATCAAACCATTTTACAGCCTTAATTAATCATATAATGATAGGAAAAGGCTCAATCTTGTGTTACAAACACTGTTGGTGTAGTTGGAGGTTTCCACATCACTATCTCTTAGAAAAGAGAATTAACGATTCAAAAAGAAACCCACCACAAAACTACTTCTCATGGAAATCCTCCTAATATTATCTAAAGAAAAAATGGATAGGTGAAATTACAGAAAGTAACTCCAAGAGACAACACACAAGAACAACAAGTTGAATAAAATATGATGCGGTACAAATTGAAGGTTACGCCATCTAACAAAGAAAATATTGATTTTCGCATTATGCAATAAATCTAGTCATGGAAATCCTCCTAATATTATCTAAAGAAAAAATGGAAGGTGAAATTACAGAAAGTAACTCCATGAGACAACACACAAGAACAACAAGTTGAATAAAATATTATGCGGCACAAATTGAAGGTTATGACATCGATCAAAGAAAAGATTGATTTTCGCATCATGCAACAAATCTAGTCATGACTTCCTATTATTGGACCAATGTGTTAAATGAGTCACACATCAACATGGGTAGTTTCGACATAGATCTCCGAACACAAAAATCAACATTAAGGAAAAGAAGATCTGCTGCAAAATCTTCCAAGTCGGTCAAACAAAAGGCCATTCAAGTCTGCGTACAACACGCATGCCTCTAAAATCTCAATGAGATTTTCCTTGGAAAAACCATCCAAAGATAGATTACTCTTCATCTCCAAAACGACGATTTCCTTCATCAAAAACCTATTCCAACAAGATATAGCAAAGGCGGATGCAGCAAAACCAAAAAGCCTATACAAAGATCTCAAAGGAAAGGACCGGTGCAAGTCCAACTGCCATGACAAAATTTTCTTAGCCCTTAGGTGGTGAGACCTTTTGCTCATTCTGATCCAACCAATTGATCTCTCCCTAAGGATGAGATTTAAATGGTACTAAAAGAACTAAGAAATATTGGAGAGAATAAATTCGATTAAATCTTGGAGTAATAATGGAGGCAAGATATAATGTGCAAACAAGCGCGGAGAAGGAGGCGACGACGAAGAAAGAGATGAAAGATAAAAATATGGTTCACCTAGATGAGGAAGGAAGAACGAAAGAAAGAATTTAATGGGGGTGATTTGGAAGCAACTTTTATGTTTGAGTTCTAGGTCCAAGTTGTACCAAAACTTATTAACCAGTTGACTATTCTAGTATAACACTAAACGGTCAACTATTAAATGGGCTTTAGACAAAGGTTGAACTAACCTTATTAGGACGGATTAAAATATTAATCATCCCGCGTCATCTTTTAAGGTTTGACGCAGTCCGATAAACAATTATCCTCATCCCGGCAATATCAAAGACCGCAGTCAAATTTTAAATCGTCTCCAAAGGTTCATAATAGTCTCAACAAAAAGCTGCGACCACACAACAAACGAATTCCATTATAATTCAGCTAGGAATCCATAATTAAATTAAAATGGATTTTCCATTTACAAGGCTGAAAAACAAATCGAACGATTCACTAAATTAAATACCTCAAATCAGAATGAAAGATTTTCCTTAGTCCTTCCAAAAGAAAATTTATAACTTTTTTGAAATTTGATTTATGTATTGTAAACTAAAGGTTTCGTATTATAAATCCAATTTATCATTATTTATATTCCAGTTTTATTACTAACTGGAAAACCTTTTCGCGTTCCAAAGCGTCGGGGTTTAAAAATTTCGAAGATTAATTGTGATAATTTTGATAAATCATCCAATATATATAAAAAGAGGGACACTAAAAATCACAAGGAATGAGTGTAAATTATTTTTAAGTTACGACATATGTCCCTTGTCATTTCATATTCTCTTCTTTCTACCAATTGGATTATTTATTAAAATTATGCAAACCTCGACTAATTTTGAAACGCGAATGGATTTAAGATTTTAAAAACCATATCTTTATAAAACTATTTTTCGAAACAATAATTTCAAAACTTTCAAAATCCATATTATTTTTCCAAATAGTTTTAAAAATGAAAATTCCATAGAATATAAGACTAAGACTCAAATGAATCCAGAATTTTAACAAGTATCAAATGGATATACCTTGTAATTATATCTTTAAATGTATACGACATATTAACATGAATCTCCAGTTTCAGAACGAGAGATGGTCATTGACTGGAATCGCCAAACAAAACCAAAAACTAGAAACCGTGACTATCTCAGTTGTAACTAAAATTTGTCCAGTCTCCAAACTTAAACCCACAGAATCACCATATGTTGTCCTCATTCTCTTCACAACGTAATCTCCAAAGTATTGTGGGGTAAGATAGAATTGGCTAGAAATTTGAACTCAACATATTTCAACTCTTAGTCGCTTGAGACTCATTCTATATATTTAGGCCCACGACTAATTCATCATTGAAATTATTTAAAGTCAAGTTAGAAAGACGAAGAAAACATAAACTAAATATGTTCTCTCACGAATCCTATTTTAACTAATTCCTTCGATCGTCTGACCTATGCTTTGATACCAAATGTAGCACCCCACACTTTTCTGAGCCCAAATTTTGACAAAAATCAAAACTTGAACACAACCAAGAATGGAGCATGTAAATCTGGTACCTACAAATAAATGAGGATATGCGTAATAAGAGTACGATGAAACAACACACAGTGGAAATGAAATAGGATAGAATAGTATTAACTCAAGTAACTACCTTATAAAGTGAGTCACTATGTTAATATCGAGCATGAGAGAGAACGAGAACCGAAAATCAAACTTAGACACTTGTGAGAACCATACCCTCTCAAGAAAACATTGGAGATTGTAATGAGGAGGGCGGTCATAACAACAAGTTCTGGTGAACATGAAGAGTACAACACAGTTTAAAATACACAGATGTATCCCAATTAGTTCAACTAAAGACATATTCCTATCAAGGCTAGTAATTCTAACTTACCCTTATATTCATCGACGCACGACTCTAATCCACCACACCCAAGGTAGCATTTCCAACAATAATGATATTGAGATAGAACGTTTACACATATATTTATGAAACCTTTAAACCACCCTTTTAACCAATTATCAACTAAGACGTGGGCTATCAACTACTTATTAAGTCATATGGGTTTAGTTATTTACGTGTATATATTTAACTGATTAAAACCTCACTATCAAATGGTAGATATAGGTAGATCCTCTTGGTCACTTAAGACCCTTAGCGGACCTATTGGTCACTTAATCCATATTGATGGTTTGCTCATGCTAATATATATTAGAGGACACTAGCAAGGCTTCCGTCATTCATGCATATAAAAGCATTCCCCGCATAAGGCGATAGATAGTAAGCAGCCGCTTAAGACCACTCGGTCAGGTAGACATAGCACGCCATTTAAGACCCTCCTATGGTGGGCCCCTAGTTACTATTTATCTAGCCTTATTGGATAATCTCTTAGCCCCGTAATACTTCCCATAGGATAGGTAGCCCTATGGAATGACCATACCGGACATTTTTAAATCCAAGTTTAGGTAGGATTCATACACCATTTAAGACCCCTAACTGGAGGACCTACTACAAGGTGTACCCCTCAACCCGTCACTTAAGACCCAAGGAAGCAGAATATTCATGAAAATTATCAAAATCATACTCAATTAGCCTTTATGCTTTCATTTATGGGAGTTGGGCTACGCGATCGCTTAATACCTTTTTATAGGTGGATCTAACCACTTTAGACCTTAATCCCATAGCATGCCATGTTATTAAGTTATTCCCATTTAGTATCTCCTTACAGAAATACTACATGCACGCAAACTAACTATCGTCACGGGTTCCTATGGTTAATGATATCTCAAATCAGTTGGACATATATTCGACTACTCGAAAATGCAGACTACTTTCGAATATGGCAACTAACCTCGAATCATTAACCTACTAAGTCCAACTCTAACTTTTAATTATTAGTTCTAGATTAACTAGTATAAAATAAGGAAAGTTACATCCTTCTCATCCTAGTATATTTATTTACTTGTTTTCTTATTGAACTCTATATTTAAAACGGCTACCAATACCCACTAATTCCCTTTTTATTTCATTTATTTCTATTTAATAAGGTTATTGCCATTTATGAGCATAACGGTCACATTTTCCTAAGTCGCTAATTTAATCTTCAAATACCATTTATTTCCATTGATTACAAATAATGTCACTTATGAAAATAATGGTAATAATTTCCTAAGACATTAATTAACAATGAAATATCCTTATTGTATCAATCCCTTTTATTTTCTAATCTAATTATTGTAACTCCTTAAATATCCTTATTTTATTTTAATTTAATTAATTTTGTACATATATACATATATGTTATAAGGAATGTTTATTTATTTAATTGGAGTTACAATTCTTATTCCTAGTCATTGTTTTCAAATTGTAACCAATTAGGCTTATCTTATTTAATTTAAATTTGTTTCCCCAATCAACGATGGTTACAATAGTTAATATTCCTTTATGACCTTATTCATAGCAAATCAATTACATTATTTGCTACAACGGTCATAATACATACTTTTATTTAATATGGATTACATTTTCATGTATAGTTCCATAAAAAGAAAACCATTCAAACACACAAACGTTCATTATAATATATATTTGGTTGTTTACGTAAATTCAGACAAATAATGTACATATAATTATATTTATATTTTCTTGCAGTTATCGTTATTATTCTTCTATAATTACTGTTAAATTTAAGTGTTTGGTTCAAACTATTAACTAAACAATCCTTTTTACGTTCAATTTTTAAATAAGATTCTAAATCTTACAAGAAGCCTGTCAAATGTAATTATTTTAATTTATGCCTGAATATTTAAAGAGAAATAAACATATTTCGAACCATAAGAAATTTATATAGTATGCATATTTTGGAATAGTTGGTGAAAACTACGCACAAATATATATATGTATATGTATATATATAATTGTATCTTTACATGAATTTACACAACTTTTTCCTTTTTCATTTTGAACATTTTTCTTATTCGTTTCAAATGATGTCTTTTTATTGAAAAAAAGAAAAAAAGCATATATATATATATATATATATATATATATATATATATAGAACTAATAAGTTAAAAACCCAAACAAAACTAAACACAAACATACCATAATGGCTTAAATTATCGTTTAGCACCGAAACTACAAATTTGGAATAAAACTATATCTTAACAGTATTTTATGGGTCTGATTTCAGATCTACGGTGTTTATAATAACCACAATATTCTTAAATACAATTGTAGGCAATGGTATGAACAATCAAATAAGCCTACAAATAATAATGTTGTTCAAACCACAATCTTATTCTTTTAGATTTAACAATACTAACAAACAGATCTCATAGACATTATTTTATATTTAACAAAATTATAAACATATCTGATGAATATTAGGCATACATTTTAGATCTAATACAAATGAAATAATCAGCTTATTGTATACTTTATATATAAATTTCTCACTGACCTAATAGCGTCAAAATCTGAAATCTGAATAATCTTTTAGGCCTACGATTCCTAAATTCTTACAGATCTATAGTTATTCTGAAAAGTGGATACTTTCATATTCGTAGATTTGCAAGAAACTAAGAAAAAAGAGGGAGAAATTTAATGAAGAAACCTAGACGCAAATCCATTTCCACTTGATCCATTTCCACTTGAATTTGATTACTCCTTTCAAATTGTATTGTTTATGACTGATTTGGATTGTGTTAACACAAAAATTTGCACTGGCTAAATATAAAGAAGCAAAGACTCCAAAGCTGAAACAACAAAGGGTTCAGGCAGCTAAACCAAAATTACTTAGAATAGAGACGGGACAGAAACCAGGGAGCTACCGCAAGCAAGGTCCAAAAACCACTACTGATGCCAAAAATGGAAGCAGGAAAAGGCTTGGATTCAAGGATGATGACACCAAGAGTAGCGGGTCGAGGCATAATCACCAACAACAAAAAGGATCGGGTTGCGGCCAAGCATCAACATCGAGTACTGCTGGCAAAGAGATGTCAGGCTCATACCTTCATCAGAGAGAGGACCGAGAGTCCCTAATTGGTACCTAAGCACAAGGGTATCGGTCTAACACAAACAACAAAAGAATAGAGGAAGAGCCGACAATAAGTCAAAGCGAAGGGTTGGTGCCGGTATAAAGGGAAATACCGGCAGGACAATAACATTCCCGAAAGAAGTTAGTAATGGCTCATCTCCGAAAGCATACCACATAAAAACATAAGAAACTAGAGATGATCAACTGAGAGCTTCTAAGCCGAAAGCTTAAAGCCACAGAAGGGAAATACATCAGGCAAGAGAATGCAATCAACACTACTTAGTTCAGTACCAACACTAACATTAGAGGAGAGTTTACAAATCATCCGAAAGGGGTCACGAATAAGGTTATTGTGAGATCAAGACCCAAACCATGGGTTGTCGGAAGAAAAAAGGAGACATCCACTCTAAATGCTTAGTTCTAATACCTATATTGACAAGCAAAGACTATAGAGCCAAAAGCCAAGTTAGGAGGAAGTAAGGGATGAGAGCATGCTGTCAAAAAGTCAGGTCCTCGGATACCGGAAGCCAAGTATAAAAGAAGGAAGATGAAAAATCTAGCTTCAGGGTATATAATAAAGCTTACGACACTAAAACAGAAAGGTATGAATGCGGGCCGAGACCAGTAGTCCCTAAACCGAGAGCTACCAAAGTCAAGATTATCAGAATCCAAGACTGAGCTATTGAGAGGCATGTCAGCGGAACCATTCCCGTAAGGCCAAGATTGATATTACGAAGGCAAGAAGACAATGATAAAGATATTTGATAAGAAGAAAGGCTGCCGAAACCTTTCTACTGGAACCAAAAGTCACAAGAGCAACCAAAACCTTGTTAAAGCATCCGAAAGAGGCTTCTGTTTTCACAACAGAAAGGGGCACAATTTGCCTATAAATAAGACCCCAAAGGTGTCATTTTTGGGGGAATTTTCCTATTCCACAATCTTGCTATCATTTATAAGAGAGCTAACCCTAATTTATAAATCAATTTGGGTATTTCTTGTGTAACCTCATCCATGAATAAAATCATCAAAGCCCTTAAAGTGGACGTAGGTTCAATCTGAAGTGTTTTCTACTATTTTGCATATTATATCATATATCGTGGTGCTTATGTATGTCTACGCTCCTTACCCCAACTTTCACAAGAATTACTTGAACGCCCTTAACTCGTACTTTAGTGCCGATCAGTGACAATTGTTGTAACCCTATACTAGGGTAACATTGATCCTTAAGTCTCACAGACATGATACTCACCTCTTGAAGGAAGAGGTTCTAATCCTTGGACTAGGGGTCTTGATGCCTAAGGTGTGGTGAATTCAATCAAGCTCAAAAGGACTATATTACCAAAATACCCTTCTACAAGCCATTTAGCTTACTAACCTTTGTTGTGCTTAGGGATTCGTTATCCCTAGGTAATTGTTGGTTGTTGAGTCTCATGAGCGTGATACTCACCTCTTGAGGGAAGAGTAACTAATCTTCGGGCTTAGGACCTTGATATCTAGGAAACGGTGAATTAACTTAGGCTTGTGGGAACTAAATAATCCCATTCTATCCTTAGGTCCACTTCCTTAGACCTATCTTCAGTATTGACGAAAAATATCGTTATGCTAAAAGGAGGGCTTGAACCTCCGACCCCTATTCCTACCTTCAACCTTTTTTGGGTAACCCTGCCACATTTCTAACTGTTTTGTTCTGTCTTGGGTTGGACTAAGCTTTGAAGAAGCAAGATTATAGATAAAAAAGTCTCAACAAAGAACTTCAAAATACAGAGTTACTACTTCAAACAACATTGATATAAGCTATTTGAATTGTAGAATAACCTTCAACGTCCATCCTTATTGTGAACCCTCCGTGCTTATCTTAATTCTTACAACTTTATTTCTCATTCCATCATAACAAGGCACCCTAAAAATTTATTAAAGGATGATGGTTCAATCAGGAAGGAGTGGTAAAGAAGGATCCAACACGTTATCCATCCCAATAAACAATATCAACATAGCCAAACAAGAAACTGCAGGACCTTCAACTTTGACAAAAGATGAGTTGGAAATATTACACTTGGCTATGCAAAATGATATCACTAGGAGATTTATTGAAGCAGACTTTTTCTGAAGGTCCTCTGAAGTAGAACGCTATGAAGCAAAATCTAGAATAATAGCATCTCAAGAACTTTGTAACCAAACTGATTCTTCATCAAATCTATAGAGCAGTCTACTTTCGGGGAGAAACAACCAAGCATCAAAAGAGGTGGTCAGTTTAGAAGAAGAGGAAACCCTAACATGGATAGAAGACAGGAAGTTGCAAGGGAACCCCTTATCCAAAGAGATAATGATGGTAAAGGTTCCATCCGGTATATAAGAGAACAAACTCGCATGTGATGGGACTACAGACCCTGAAGAATACCTTGCCATTTTCGAGAATTACATGGATACATATAACGCTTCTGAAGCCCTTTGATGCAAGGTCTTCGTGACAACTCTTAATAGAAGAGCCCTTAAATGGCGCAAGCATTATCATGGCCTGGTCATTACAACTTGGAAGCAATTTTCCATCCCATTCAGCACACAATTCCATATGAAAAAGGATTCTACAAATAGCATTTATAGTTTAGCTAAAGTCAAACAAGGTCCAGAGGAGTCGCTTAAATGCTATCTAAATTGGTTCCACAATAAGTCGCTCAAAGTGAAAGGGGCAATGGATAGAGGGAAGCTAAGAGTTGTTGTGATGACCCGGAATTTCGACCTTCAAAAATCGACATTTAATACCTATTTGTATCCAAATGTCGCAGATTCAAATGTCGAATTCCTAGTTGTCTAGGATATAACACATTAGAACAATCACAATGAAACAAAACAACTTCTCATTTATATAACATGAGATTATATCAGAGTTTACAACAGATACAACATCAAGGTGCAACACTATTTATAATAACAAGATAACACAGAAGCAGCGGAAACAACTAATCAAGGTGAATCCAAAACCAAACTTCATCTTCACCTAGATAGCTCGAAATCGCTGATGCCCACAAAAACCAAACGCTCCACAGAAATAGCTAAAGATGCTCCACAGGAATAGCAACTTCACCAAAGCAAAGACACACTAGAAAAAGCTCCAATATGTAGGCTCCAAACACAGCTACTAAACCTGACACTAGGCTACCCGTGTGGAAAATAAGGGGCACCCAGAGTTTTGTAGGAAAACAAATAAACTCCGGTCAGTCATGAGACTGGTGTGAGAACCCAATATACATTTGTTATGTGCAATAAAATTCGTAATAAATGAAACTAACATAAGGTCTCGTGGCACACACACAAGGTAAACGCACACATGGGCGAGGTTTCTCCTTATGATAGTCAAACATGCCTGATACGCGGACACCATTTTCCATATTATTATTAGTGCACAGTGTGAAAACAATTTCGCAAATAAATTTTTCAGTCTTAGCTAACATAATGCCCCATCCCACTATGCTAACATATTCGTACTGGTAACCAGTAGTCTATACAAATGAAATCGTAAAAACTCGTAGTGGATAATGAATTTCCAACAAATGACCAGGCAAAGGAACTTCCTTACCGAACCGATGGGTACACCTTTAGAGGGATGCCCCGAGAACCAAATCGAGCTCTCTGCCAACACGAGGTCGGGTTGCCCCTTAACTGGGTAACTTAGAGCATGCCTGAGTATATCACTTCCCGGTCGTTACCAACCTTTAAACCGAGGCCTCGCAACATCAACATCCATATAAACAGAAGTTATCCACATAAGTTAATACCTGGGCTCTATACCATAGTACACCTTTTATCTAGAAGGAAATGACTACCCTTAACCTCGCTATATATTTCCTGTTTTAGCCATTTACCGGGTTGTGAGGCTTGTTGAGGTCACGATATCCACAAAGCCACGCTTAAACAAGCCATGCTTTGATCATCCATAGCTCACCACATAACTTAAGTATGCCACATTGTCCATTCACCATGCATCACTGATTTCTATCAATATATAACCTCTAAGCTCATACGTCTTAGAGAAGGGTGTTAAACAAGAGAATAAATTCTCCGCCACGAAGAAGATATATATTTAACAGAGATTAGTGCTACGCAGTCAATTACAATGTCAGACACACAATCCATACAAGTCCATTCTGGGTTTGAACAAAACCACAATCCAGAATTCCTTCACATACGTTCAGGCTTCTTGCCACTTAGCTGATACAAAATCCATCTGCAAACGAGAGCTACCCATTTGAGACATTCAGCAAGTCGTCCTTACGATATGAAGGGTCCCGGTCTTCAATATCGTCTTCAATGCCTTCAATCTCTCCACAACGTCGTATTATTACTTGGAATGGTTTTCATACATAAATCCAATCCCGGTCTTTCCAAATATTAAACGTAACTTTAAAACCATGTGGGTATATAGGACCAAATCAAGTCTCAACTCATACTTCATGTTTACAACCTCAAATTATAGTTCAAAATACTTTATTACTAGTTAGAAATCATTTACTAAGGTTTGGAAAAGATTTATAAAGCTAGATCACTTTAAACCCAATATTTAAGAAACTACGTTACAAAGGCATTTCAAAGTGTTTCAAAATACTAATATTGGCTAGTTTAAGTAAAATGAATTTTGTGTTACACAAAACTTCATGATTTTACCATAAATCATTTTTAAATAATTAATTATGATTTAACAAATTTTTTCCATATTTTTAAATAATTTATAGCAGCCATTTTATAATTATAGTTAACTAACTCCATTTATAGCGACCTTTTCTAAATTGTTTTAAACATAACTTGAAAATTATAGGTTGAAATTAAAATCTGCTTTCACTCATTTGGAAGCTCTTGTTGATGAAAATCAAACGTTTTTCGTTCTGTGGAAATCTGATTTAAGTTGCAAAAGTTATAAGCGTTTAAAGTTTTTAATAAAAGTATGCTAAATTCTACTATAAATTCAAATAGTTTCAAATTAAAATTTGAATTAACCATCCTTTCCGTCGGATCAGTTAGGGATAGCCAGGGAGAGCAGAAAACTATATTTTCCAAACTCAAGCCTAGACACTATCCTCTCTGTCATCCTAGAATGTTCCGGTATTTATTTTGACAAACTCTATTTTTGGTCATAATATAAATTCCTTCCAAACAATTTAGAAAACCATTTTCAACTTCAAATTGAATAAAATATTCATTTGGTTCGAGACTTATTTGATATCCATATAAATCCACATATGTGTGTATAACAAGTATAATGCACATATTTTCACTAATAACAACCACGAAGCATCCATTCATCTATCACACATATATGAGTGTGTATATATATATATAATATATATATCAGTGTATGTACAAGAGTTTTCCACTAAACGCTTATATTGCAATAATTATTAATTTACCATATCATCAATAACAATTCACATAGCATAGAAAGTGAACAAGTACAAGTGTCGAGTTCTCACCTTGGGGTTCCACTCCACCAATCTTTATTGTAGGACCACTAGACCGACTATAGCTACCCTGGACTAACAGAATTTCCTTATCGACTCTTTATAAACTAAAATAATTATTAAGCTTCGTTTTCTTTTCCTTTTTAAGAGGAGGAAAGCTCAGAATTTTGGAGGAGGAGGAGGAGGAGGTGGCTTTAGCCGAATTTAGGGAGAAAGAGGGAGGAGATCAAGGAGAGGAATAAGGAAGAAAGGCTTAGGAAGCCATGGATTTAAGGTAAAGAAGGAGGAGAAATGGAAGAGAAGAGTGGAATATTGTTTAAGGGAGGAAAGGAGGTATATTTATACATGGAATGGAAGAATATGGTAATGACGCCTCTTAGGACATGTGTAAATCATGCATGGAATGTGGCACGCAAAATTACAAGTGTCTTAACACTTGTAATAAGGAGAAGGTAGGCGTTTTTAGTAGCATTTACCTTAAAATGTTGTGGAAACTAAGAGCAATGCTTAATTCTAGAGTTAATTCATGTTATCGTTGACAAATCCGATCGAACAACAAATAGTATTAATAAATCACAAGCTTAATAATCATTGCCATATATAAAATCTATCATTTAACTTGTCAGAATTTATAGACCGTCACATTCAACCCCCCCCCCCCCCCCCCCCCGTCTTAAGAAAGTTTCGTCCTCGAAACTGCGTATGAAGGGAATAATCAAAGGAAATGAATAAAGAAACAGACTTACCTAAGGGTCGGATTCATCTTGAATATCGAGTGTACAGTTCGGGTAGAATTTCTGCATAACCTCTTCTGTTTCCCAAGTACAATCTTTGGGATCACAACTTCATTGCACTTTAACTAGCTTAACCGTCTTATTCCTTAGCCTCTTTTCATCTTGGTCGATGATCTTTATGGTGTCTCTTTTAACGGCTAGACTAGGTGTAATTTCTTGATCTTGTTGAGCGGTTTCTTCCACAATCTGATCAGGGTCATGAACATACTTTCTCGGATTTGATATGTGAAAAACATTATGCACACCTGAGAGCCATTCGGGTAACTGAACCTTATATGCCAGTGGTCCAACTTTTTCCAGAATAGGGAATGGTCCAATATGGCGGGGTGATAATTTTCTTTTTCTTCCAAATCTTATAACTCCGCGCATTGGAGAGACTTTTAGGAATACTAAATCCCCAACTTCGAATTCTAATGCCCACCTTCTATGGTCTGCATAACACGTCTGCCGATCCTGGGTCGTTTTCATCCTCTTTCTAATCAGATCTACCTTCTCTGTGGCCTCTCTAATCATATCAGGTCCTAGAACAATTTTATTTCCAGACTCAATCCAAAAAACTGGTGACTTACATGGTCGTCCCTACAATGCTTCGAAAGGTGCCATCTTAATACTTGCCTGATAACTATTATTACAGGGGAACTCGACTAATGGTAAATAATTTTCCCATGAACCTCCGAAATTGAGAACGCATGCTCGCAATAAATCTTCCAAAATTCTATTAAATCTTTCTGTTTGTCCGTCTGATTGTGGATGATAAGCAGTACTAATGTTTAACTTGGTTCCCAAAGCAGCTTGAAAAGCTTCCCAAAAATGACTGGTGAAAAGAGGGTCGCGATCACTCACGATGCTGCTTGGTATCCCATGCAATCGAACGATTTCCTTGATATACAATTCTGCCAAACTTGCAGCAGTTCTAGTTGACCTTATTGGGATAAAATGGGAATTTTTAGATAGACGATCCACAATAACCCAGATTCCCTCATTCCCTTTGCGAGTGCGAGGTAAACCATCAATGAAATCCATTGAAACTTGATCCCACTTCCATTTTGGTATTTCCAAAGGCTGAAGTAATCCTGGGGTCTTTTGCTAATCACTCTTTATTTGCTAACACGTAGCACAACGGCTAACATAGACAGATATTTCCCTTTTAATCGACTTCCACCAAAATGTACGTTTAACATCACGATACATCTTATTCACTCTTGGATGGATGCCGAATTTGGACTTATGGCACTCATCCAACACCTCCTGCTTAAGTTCGTTAATATTAGGCACACGTATTCTTCCTTTTAATCTTATGATGCCTTTCTCATCGATTTCAAAAGTCAAAATTTCAACTTCCTGAGTTCTTTTAGAAATTTCTTATAGAAATTTGTCCTTCTTTTGTTCGCAGGCAATCTTCTCTAGAAGAGTCGGAGTGATAACAAGGTAGGCAAGAATGGCATACTTTCGACTCAGAGCATCTGCAACAACACTGGCCTTCCCAGGGGTATACTGAATATCTAGATCATAAGATGCTAGAAATTCCAACCACCGTTGCTGCCTTAAACTCAAGTCTTTTTGAGTAAACAGATACTTCAAGGACTTGTGATCAGTGAATAATTAAAAATTTTCTCCAAGCAGATAATGTCTCCAAAATTTTAAAGCGGATATTACTGCGAGTAGCTCAAGTTCATGAGTTGGTTAATTCTTTTCATGCGGTTTCAACTGTCTACTTGCATAAGCAATTACTCTTCCTTCTTGCATTAAAACGGCACCAACTCCATCTTTACAAGCATCTTTATAAACAAATAATCCTTTATTGCCATTGATAATAGCCAGAACCGGGGCAGTGGTTAATCTCTTCTTTAACTTATTAAAAGTTTCTTCACAGTTAGCAGACCAAACAAATTTGGCATTCTTCATGGTCAACTTTGTCAAGGGAGAGGCTGTCTTTGAGAAATTTTGGACGAATCTACGGTAATATCCTGCTAATCCTAAGAAACTTCCTTTGGATCGTCGGTTGCTTCCAATCCAAAATAGCAGAAATCTTTCTGGAATCTACTGAGATTCCTTCTTCAGATACGATATGCCCAAGAAATTTTACTTCTTTTTTTTCCAAAATGACATTTGGAAATTTTAGCTTTAAACACATTTCTCCTTAATATCTCCAGGGCAATCCTTAAATGCTCAGTGTGTTCTTCCTCGGTTTTTGAATAGATCAGGATGTCATCAATGAAGACTAACACAAATGTAACACCCCATGTCCGTTAATGTCATTCACAAAGAGAATGCATTAACTTCCATTAAGCATTATAAGTAAACAGAACAGAATATTACAAGACAGATACGTAAAGTAGTACTTGAAAATTTTATAACTTTATTATAGCAGAAACAGAAATAAGTTTGGTTACATTCTTCAAAATTACAATACCAAAACCCAAGTACACAAGTATCCGTCTTATTCCAAAATCCTTCAGAATGCATAATTTTAAAACCATAATCCCCAACATAAACTGCCATAAGAAGGTAGAGTCAAAGCCAAGCAATATTTCAAGCACTTCAAGCAGAGAGGATATGAATCAAGCTCCTATGTTTCCACCTTGAGCACCTGGGGGGAAACGGAAAGAAAAAGAGGCCAAAAAAACGAGGTCAGACATAAAGTCTGGCAAGTCCAGTAACTTTCAGCATATAAACAGATAGTAGTATCATGACATGTAAATAAATCTAGATGAAAGATTATAACAACAGGAGTAGCAGGTATGCTTAAGTTAAACAGAAGAAACATAATGATATAGACCAAGATATGCTTCTAACCTATATCTTACTTCTCTGCACTAATACTTAGTATAACAGGATTAGGTGTTACCCTAATGTCTAAACTGAAACAGAAATGGAAACAGAATAATCCCTACAGAAATAGAATGTTAGTAAATGGGCCTTTACCACCCCAACAGAGATAGAAGGTACAGAAACAGAATGCTAATAATGGGCCTTTACCACCCCCAACTAATGGGACTTTACCACCCCAACAGAGACAGAAGGTAAAGATACAGAATGCTAATAATGGGCCTTTACCACCCCAACAGAGACAGAAGGTACAGAAACAGAATGCTAATAATGGGCCTTTACCACCTCAACAGAGACAGAAGGTATACCAACAGAAAGAGACAAAACAAGGCGTACCCTAAATTCTACCCTAAGCGATCGGCTCCCTAATACATAAATACCCTGTGCCGGCCCCACAAAAGGGTGTATCATTCCCTAAAGTGGCAACCTATAGACACAGACCTATTTACAGATGTCACAGTGTCTTACATCCTCAGAGCAGACCGGACCCATGCACGCACATGACCCGGTTGGAATGCGCCATCAATACCCCTCTCTATTATCAGAATGAACCTCTTACAATTAGTTTAGTAAGCGTGCTCGGACCCCTCCTAGTGTTGGGTCATAGTTTTGATACCAGAAAAGGGTTACTGACAAATATGGGTCCCACACAACAGATGACACAAGTAATTTCCCCTCCTAACCTTGTGTTCCCAGACTAACAAATTTCAGATTAACTTGCTTACAGATTTCAGATGTACAAAGTTCAGATTAACTAGTTCTCAGATCAGACATATCGGTTAACAAGTTTTCAGACTAACAGATCAGATATACAGATTAACAGACTTACAGATTGTTTCACGTACCTTGTATTGGGCCTACAGATTTACGAAACGGGTTTATTAGATTCATCCGCCCAGTTGATTTAACATTATCCACCAAACACGTTTTGGGCATCATATTTATCCTAAATTTGCATTAATTAATTACTAATGCACAGACCTCTCACATTAGGTCAGTAGCTTGTGGCCGTTGGATGTGTCGGGCGGTTCCGGGCAGACTTTTGCCCCAAGCCAGACCTAACCTCGTGTCTAAGCATCTTTTAGCTATGCCTACGACCTCTCACATTAGACTGACAGTTTGCGGTTGCTGGTTAAGCCGGTTGGGTCCGGGCAGGCTTCTACCGCAAACAGAGTCTAACCTCGTGTCTCAGCATTATTGTTTTTAGCTAAAGTATTCATTCACAGATTATGCCAATATCAAACTAATTATGCCAATTCAACAAATTAAAATTCTTTACAAGTTACAACAGATTATTCAAAGTTCTATTAACTTGTTTTGCTCAATTTTAGATCGAGCCTACAGATTTTCATACCCCAAATTACCATATTCGGTTTCAACAGATTTAGCAGATTAGGCAATTTAATAGATTTAATCATCCCTTAAAATTCCATTGACATGCCTCGCCTAATCATAAAATTAAGTCTAATTTTACATGCCCAAATTATGGTCATAATTCACCATATAAGATATGCCCCAAATTTTAGTTAAATTTACACAATACAGAATATTCTCTAAAAACCCCAAATCATGATATACAAATACGAATTATGCCAAATTATAGCCTTTGATTTCATCGTATGCTTAATATCCAAAATCCCCATTTAGGCATATTAACATTTAATAGTTATCCTATTATAATATAGATCTTTGCGTCTAAGTCATATGCACAATAATTCACCTTCTTCCAAATCACAGACTATCATATATAGTATGCCCAGATCAAGATTTTAAATTACAACATATGTTCTTTTCTCAAATCAGTCACAAATCAGCCATGTCTAATTATGCATCATTCAGTATTTTTCCCAAATTTAGCGTTCGTGCGTCAATCTCTTATGAGATTTGGCTCAGGCTCGTGGTAGCCTGGCTATAGAACAGAAGAAAGGAAGAGATACATAATAATTACTATTATATTAATAAGATAGATCTACACTGAAAAACCGATCAGTTAAACAAGAATATGCATAATCTCAAATTCAGATTTATAGCCATGTCAATATCATAATTAAATTTCATATCTGAAAATAACTGTACTCACCTTGGTTGGATTCTAAAAGAAAAAGGGTTGTAGTTGTTCTCTTTTAATCCTATTCAGATTGGAAGAAGAAGAAGCACTGGTTCTAGCTTAAGTTTTAACAGAGTAGAGACGCCATTGATTTACTATAATTAGAATTGAGGCAGCATAGCATTACAATGGTTTGGTGTGGAGAGAAAGTGGGGTTTGGGGGTGTTTAAATAGCATAGGGATCAATGAATCTGGTCAGAACGGGCGTCCAAATGCAGAAAAACGAACCAATCCTCGGATTTGGAAATAGGGGGGAGGTTGACCCCCAGGTCGACCCCTTGGTCGACCTATGTGACCCAGGTCGACCCCCAGGCCGACCTCCTGTTCGACCTGGGTCCTAGGTAGGAAATTTCCCGCCCATCCCGGGTGTGTGATTTGAATTTCAAACTTAAATCTGAGCTATTTTAATTTATTTAAATTCTTGAAACTTCTGAGGGCCATAACTTCTTCATACGGAGTCCGATTTACGCAAATTCGGACTTTACCTCAAGCAGAATTCCGAGACGAACGCAATGGCATAACCCATTTCCCTTAATTATTCTTTTAAAAATTAAGTACACTTTGTTTTGTTACTTTTATGTTCATATAAAATAGGGGGTGTTACATTCTTCCCACCTTAAAAGATTTCGTCCCCGAAATCTTCAAGTTAAGAAGAATGTGTACTACCATCCAATCACCCATCTACTCAACCATCATCCACAAGCATCCATTGTCTTTAGAAAACTTCTAATGTTGTATGAACATATGAAAAAGTGTGTGTATATGTCTCTTATCTAATGCAAAGATCAGGCGGTCTACTGATTCAGTTGACCTCCGCAATGCGAATTATGTTAGTGACATGAGTCCAATTATGTATGTAAGAAATCCTATTTGATAAACATCATTTCTATATGAGTGTATAACCATTCATCCAAATGCAACATCCATGTGATGAGTCAATCATTTTTCATCCACAAAAATTGAAAAATGCGCACACATCAATATGCAATATGAGAGTTCTTTTTGAGCCGATCTAGTGCCTAGTGTGTGTGTATGCATCCACGAGCAACCACTAGCAACCACTTGCAACCATCAAACATAACATGTCTCAAACACATGTTTACACCCATTAGTTTCTACCTAAAGGTCGAAGACCCGATCGATAGGATACATCCGAGTGATAGAAACAAGTACAATTAAAACAAAAGTTCTGTTCCCATTAGACATCGGTTAAGAGAATAAATCTCTAAGTATCAACCCCGAAGACCGAAATCAACATCAGATTGACACTCAGAGAATTACTCCTATTAAACAATGTCAAAGCTGGAAATCTACTTCACTCTTCGAGTAAAAACTCCTATCCTTTTTCAGAAATATTCAGATACTTACAGACTACTGGTATAGATCAGATTATCAAAACCCAGAATGTATGCATCATAGTCAACTTAACGCCCAACACAGATACCCCCAACTTATCACAAACAGATGAGTCGTAACCCTTATGGGGTTTGAGACTCTAGCGGGATCAGAAACAAGACTAGTATTAAAGTACAGAGTTTCAATTACAGAATCAAAAAGAGTTTTAACTCAATAATCAGATAAGGAAATTAAACCTTCTACAGAAATTTTCCTATCTCTATCCTATCCACCAGCCACGTGAGCATTCACCTGCCGTTCATAAGTAGGTCCTGTCCTCTGCTCTTGCCCTCGTTTCTTCGAGTAGTCCCTAGTGAAGTGTCCCATCTCACCACAGTTGAAGCAAGTGCCCATCCTCTTTCTACAATCCTTGTTCAGATGAGTCAATCTTCCACAAGTAAAGCACTTTTTCTCTTTCTAATCTTCAGACTTTTCATCCTTCTTTTGTGTTTCCTTTTTGGGCCACGCTTTCTTGTTCTGTGGTCCTTCAAGCTTTTCCTCTTTTTTCTCACTTTTGGCTTCCTCTTCATGCATCAATGCCATGTCAACCAATTTCTCAAAGGTAGCCCCCATAGGAATGTGGGTCATAGCCAACCCGTATAGCAGCTCATTCAAACCTTTAACGAATCTCAGGGCCTTCTTTTCAGGTGTGTTCACCAAGTCGAAGCCAAATCTCGCCAACTGATTGAACTTGTTAACGTACTCCTTTACTGATAAATTCCCCTGCTTCAACGCCAAGAACCTCTCCATGTATAAATTCTCTTCTGCTCGTGAGAGAAATTTCATCTCGAACCTATGCCTGAAATCCATCCATGTCTCCACTGGACGCTCTCCATTCGTGACCTCCCACCAAAACGAGGCTTCGTCCTTCATTAACCAAGCAGCTAATTGGACCTTCCTTCCATATCCTATCTCGAAGATACCAAACAAATCTTCCACCTCCTTAAGCCAATTTTGAGCTTCAATAAATGTCTCTGACCCGTGAAAAGGTTTCCCGCCCATTGCCCGAAAGTCTTTGCATATCTTCGGAAAAGTATCAACGCAGGGAGGAGGAGCGGCTACAACTAGGGGAGGAGGAACGTCTGCTGGGCCTGCACAGTGGCCTTAGCCTCCAGATACCTTCTGAAACCAGGTTGGTATCGGTATGCCCTCGGGTATCCCAGGTACCCCAAACATGCTAAAAAGAAAAAGGAAGAGATTCAAAACGGAGAATCGAAAGACAGATATATGGCTTTTGGGGATTATGTTTTTCAAAATAAACTTTACTTTTGAAAATACTTCCTTTTTAAAACCTTTTTGAAAATAGCTTTCAAAAACTTTTTATCAAATCTGGTAACCTTCGGCTCTGATACCAAGTGTAACACCCCATGTCCGTTAATGTCATTCACAAAGGGAATGCATTAACTTCCATGAAGCATTATAAGTAAACAGAACAGAATATTACAAGACAGATACGTAAAGTAGTAAAAAATTTATAACTTTATTACAGCAGAAACAGAAATAAGTTTGGTTACATTCTTCAAAATTACAATACCAAAACCCAAGTATACAAGTATCAGTCTTTTACCAAAATCCTTCAAAATGCATAATTTAAAAACCATAATCCCCAACATAAACTGCCATAAGAAGGTAGAGTCAAAGCCAAGCAATACTTCAAGCACTTCAAGCAGAGAGGATATGAATCAAGCTCCTATGTTTCCACCCTGAGCACCTGTGGGGAAACGGAAAGAAAAAGAGGCGAAAATAAATGAGGTCGGACATAAAGTCTGGCGAGTCCAGTAACTTTCATCATATAAACAGATAGTAGTATCATGACATGTAAATAGAACTGGATGAAATATTACAACAACAGGAGTAGCAGGTATGCTTAAGTTAAACAGAAGAAACAGAATGATATAGACCAAGATATGCTTCTTAACTATATCTTACTTCTCTGCACTAATACTTAGTATAATAGGATTAGGTGTTACCTAAATGTCTAAACTGAAACAGAAACGGAAATAGAATAATCTCTACAGAAACAGAATGTTAGTAAATGGGCCTTTACCACCCCAACAGAGACAGAAGGTACAGAAACAGAATACTAATAATGGGCCTTTACCACCCTAACTAATGGGCCTTAACCACCCCAATAGAGACAGAAGGTACAGAAACAGAATGCTAATAACAAGCCTTTACCACCCCAACAGAGACAGAAGGTACAGAAACAGAATGCTAACAATGGGCCTTTACCACCCCAACAGATACAGAAGGTATACCAACAAAAACAGACAGAACTAGGTGTACCCTGAATTCTACCCCAAACGATCGGCTCCCTAATACATAAATACCCTGTGCCGGCCCTACAGAAGGGTGTATCATTCCCTAAAGTGGCAACCTATAGACACAGATCTATTTACAGATGTCACGGTGTCTTACATCCTCAGAGCTGACCGGATCCATGCACGCACATGACCCGGTTGGAATACGCCATCAACACCCCTCGCCATTATCAGAGTGAACCTCTTACAATTAGTTCAGTAAGCGTGCCCGGACCCCTCCTAGAGTTGGGCCATATTTTTGATACCATAAAAGGGTTACTGACTAATATGGGTCCCACACAACAGATGACACAAGTAATTTCCCCTCCTAACCTTGTGTCCCCAGACTAACAAATTTCAGATTAACTTGCTTACAGATTTCAGATGTACAAAATTCAGATTAACTAGTTCTCATATCAGACATATAGGTTAACAAATTTTCAGACTAACGGATCAGATATACAGATTAACAAATTACAGATAGTTTCACGTAACCTTGTATTGGGCCTATAGATTTACAAAACGGGTTTATTAGATTCATCCGCCCAGTTGATTTAACCTTATCCACCCAACACGTTTTAGGCATCATATTTATCCTAGATTTGCGTTAATTAATTACTAATGCACAGACCTCTCACATTAGGTCGGTAGCTTGTGGCCGTTGGATGTGTCGGGCGGTTTCGGGCAGACTTCTGCCACAAGCCAGACCTAACCTTGTGTCTAAGCATCTTTTAGTTATGCCTACGACCTCTCACATTAGACTAACAGTTTGCGGTTGCTGGTTGATCCGGATGGACCCGGGCAGGCTTCTACCGCAAACAGAGTCTAACCTCGTGTCTTAGAATTCTTATTTTTAGCTAAAGTATTCATTCACAGATTATGCCAATATCAGACTAATTATGCCAATTCAACAAATTAAACTTCTTTACAAGTTACTGTGGATTATTCAAAGTTCTATTAACTTGTTTTGCTCAATTTTAGATCAAGCCTACAGATTTTCATACCCCAAATTACCGTATTCAGTTTCAACAGATTTAGCAGATTAGGCAATTTAACAAATTTAATCATCCCTTAAAATTCCATTGACATGCCTCGCCTAATCATAAAATTAAGTCTAATTTTACATGCCCAAATTAAGGTCATAATTCACAATATAAGATATGCCCCAAATTTTAGTTAAATTTACACAGTACAGAATATTCTTTAAAAACCCCAAAACATGATATACAAATGCGAATTATGCCAAATTATAGCCTTTGATTTCAGCGTATGCCTAATATCCAAAATCCCCATTTAGGCGTATTCACATATAATAGTTATCCTATTATAATATAGATGCTTACGCCTAAATCATATGCATAATAATTCTCCTTCTTCCAAATCACAGACTATCATATATAGTATGCCCAGATCCAGACCTTAAATTACAACATATGTTATTTTCTCAAATCAGTCACAAATCAGTCATGTCTAATTATGCATTATTCACTATTTTTCCCAAATTTAGCGTTCGTGCGTCAATCTGTTATGAGATTTGGCTTAGGCTTGTGGTAGCCTGGCTATAGAACAGAAGAAAGGAAGAGATACAGAATAGTTACTATAATATTAATAAGATAAATCTACATAGAATAACAGATCTGATAAACAAGAATATGCATAATCTCAAATTCAGGTTTATAACCATGTCAAGATCATAATTAAATTTCATATCTGAAAATAATTGTACTCACCTTGGTTGGATTCTAAATGAAAAAGGGTTGTAGTTGTTCTCTTTTAATCCTATTCAGATTGGGTACTTATTCTTGAGGGTTTGTTTATTAAGATCTCTATTGTCTACGCAATATCGCAAAGAACCATCGGACTTAGCTACAAATACTACAGCTGACCCCCAATTTGAACGGCTAGGTCAAATAAATCCTTTTCTTAAGAGATCTTCGATTTGCTTGTTCAGTTCTTCTCTCTCTTTCGGAGCCATTCTTCGACTTGGATGGACAACAGGTCGGGCATTGGGTACTAGGTTAATTCTAAACTCAATTTCTCGGTGTGGAGGAAGGCTATTAACTTCTTCAAATACATCGGGAAAATCTCTAACGACAGGTATAGTTTTTATGTCGGTATCAGGGTAACCTAAATTATACATCAAGCTATCTCTTTTTGGGCTAGGGTCAACACAAGATATTTCAATAAAATTTCCAAGACTTGTCTTTACCTGAGCTTTTCTATATACGCAATCTAGTTTGGCCTCATATTAAATTTAACCAATCCATTCCAAGTATAATTTCAAATTCATCAAAGTCAAGAATGAATAGGTTAAAAGGGAATCCATAATGTTAATAGGTGATAGGAATATTTTTGCAATACAAACACAAGCTAGTAGGACCTCTTACTGGATTACTTACACATAAGGGTTCGTCAACAAATTTAGGTTTAAGTTTCAATTTTTCTACGAGTGGTTTTGAGATAAAACTGCGTGAAGCACTAGTGTCAAACAGAACCTGGACTAATTTATCAGAAATAAAAATATTACCTTCCAAAACATCCTTCCCTTTATCATTCTTCGAAGTCGAAGGCTCATCCTTGATTGCATAAACCTTTGCCACATCAGCTTTCTTCATTACGGGACAATCTTTAATCATATGACTGGGTTTATGGCAGTGATAACATTCTAGGAGCCCTTGATTTGGCTTCCTTGACTTCTTTGGATTCTTACAGTTGCGGGAATAATGACCTTTCTCTTGGCAATTATAGCAGAGAACATCCTTTAGATGGTCTTCCTTCGTTCCTTTCTTCTCAGCCTTTTGTTCAGGCTTATTCCCCTAGAATTTTCTCTTCTTCCAATTGTTATTACCATTACCATCCTTAACTTCAGTACCCTTCTGCTTATCAATAGTAGCATATCTATACCCCATGTCTTCCAAGTCAACGAAGGATTATTTGATATGCGCAGTCATCCTCTCATGGTACTTTAATACCATCTCCTTAATGAATCTTTCATTTTTCTTTAACCAGGTGTCTATCAGCTCAGGTCCAAAGCGAGAAAGCTCGTTAAACTTATTTAAATACTCCTTGAAAGACATATCGCCTTTCTTGAGATTCATAAATTCCTCGTACATCCTAGAAATTCATGCCGAAGGCATATAACGTTCTTCGGAAACTTCTTTGAAATCCTTCCATGAAAAGTCGTCTTCTGATTTCCCTTGGACGATAGTCTCCCACCATGCAGCAGCTCCTTCCTGTAATTGCCATGTAGCTAACAGCCTCTTTTGGTTATCCTCTAGGTTAAGTCCTCTGAAAATTTTCTCGCATGCGTTAATCCAGGCTTGAGCTTCCATGACATCATCAGATCCCTTAAACGGTTTCCCGCCCAATTTTGCGTAATGCTTATTCAGAACTGGAAGACTGGTTTGGGTCGGGGCTTGAATCGTAGTCTCATTAACTGCGGTAACATTACGACCATTGGTGGTGGTACTACTTCCTCCTCGATGTCTGCCTATATAGCTCATTTTCTACTATCTGGATATAGTATGAAAATGCTATTAGACATACGGACGAATTACCTTAAGAGTTATGAAACAGTTAAACTCTTTGCATTTCATTGGATTCTACTCATTTTAGGGTATTGTTACCCCATCTCTAATGAGTTATACCCCAAAGCTTTGTATAAACCAAAGCTCTGATACCAACTGTGACGACCCGGAATTTCAACCTTCGAAAATCGACATTTAATACCTATTTGTATTCAAACGTCGCAGATTCAAATGTCGAATTCCTAGTTGTATCACAATGAAACAAAACAACTTCTCATTTATATAACATGAGATTATATCATAGTTTACAATGGATACAACATCAAGGTGCAACATTATTTACAATAACAAGATAACATAGAAGCAGTGGAAACAACTAATCAAGGTGAATCCAAAACCAAACTTCAACTTCACCTGGATAGCTCCAAATCGCTGATGCCGACAAAAACCAAATGCTCCGCAGAAACAGCTAAAGATGGTCCACGGCAATAGCAACTTCACCAAAGCAAAGACACACTAAAAAAAGCTCCAAGATGTAGGCTCCAAACATAGCTACTAAACATGACACTAGGCTTCCCGTGTGGAAAATTATGGGCACCCAGAGTTTTGTAGGAAAACAAATAAACTCCGGGTCAGTCATAGGACTGGTGTGAGAACTCAATATATATTTGTTATGTGCAATGAAATTCGCAATGCTTTTTAGAAAATGAAACAAATATAAGATCTCGCGGCACACACACAAGGTAAACGCACACATGTGCGAGGTTTCTTCTTATGATAGTCAAACATTATTGATATGCGGAAACCATTTTCCATATTATTATTAGTCAATAGTGTGAAAACAATTTCGCAAATAAATTTATCAATCTTAGCCAACATAATGCCCCATCCCACTATGCTAACATATTCCTACTGGTAACCAGTTGGCTATACAAATGAAATCGTAAAAACTAATATTCGATAATGAATTTCCAACAAATGACCATGCAAAGGAACTTCCTTAACGAACCGATGGGTACGCCTCTAGAGGGATACCAAACCGATGGGTACGCCTCTAGAGGGATGCCCCGAGAACCAAATCGGGCTCTCTGCCAGCACTAGGCCGGGTTACCCCTTAACTTGGTAACTTAGAGCACGCCTGAGTACATCTCTTCCTGGTCGTTACCAACCTTTAAACCGAGACCTCGCAACATCAACATCCATACAAATTGAAGTTAACCACATAGGTTAATACCTGGGCTTCATACCATAGTACACCTTTTATCTAGAAGGAAATGACTACCCTTAACCTCGCTTCATCTTTCCTGTTTTAGCCATTTACAGGGTTATGAGGCTTGCTGAGGTCACGTTATCCACAAAGCCACACTTAAACAAGCCATGCTTTGATCATCCATAGCTCCCCACATAACTTAAGTATGCCACATTGTCCATTCACCATGCATCACTGATTTCTACCAATATATAACCTCTAAGCTCATATGTCTTAGAGAAGGATGTTAAGCAAGAGAATAAATTCTCCGCCACCAAGCAGATATATATTTAACAAAGATCAGTGCTACGCAGTCAATTACAATGTCAGACATACAATCCATACAAGTTCGTTCTGGGTCTGAACAAAACCATAATCCGGAATTCCTTCACATACGTTCGGGCTTCTTGCCACTTAGATGATATAAAATCCATCTGCAAACGGGAGCTACCCATTTGAGACATTCAGCAAGTCGTCCTTACGATATGAAGGGTCCCGATCTTTAATATCATCTTCAATGCCTTCAACCTCTCCACAATGTCGTATTATTACTTGGAATGGTTTTCAGACATAAATCCAATCTCGGTCTTTCCAAATAATAAACGTAACTTTAAAACCATGTGGGTATATAGGACCAAATCCAGTCTCAACTCATACTTCATGTTTTCAAACTCAAATTATAGTTCAAAATACTTAATTACTAGTTAGAAATCATTTACTAAGGTTTGGAAAAGATTTATAAAGCCGGATCACTTAAAACTCAATATTTAACAAACTACGTTACAAAGGCGTTTCAGAGTGTTTCAAAATACTAATATTGGCTAGTTTAAGTAAAATGACTTTTGTGTTATCCAAAACTTCATGATTTTACCATAAATCATTTTTAAATAATTAATTATGATTTAACAATTTTTTTCCATATTTTTAAATAATTTATAGTAGCCATTTTATAATTATAGTTAACTAACTCCATTTATAGCGAACTTTTCTAAATTATTTTGAATGTAACTTGAAAATTATAAGTGGAAATTAAAATCTGCTTTCACTCATTTGGAAGCTCTTGTTGATGAAAATCAAACGTTTTTCGTTCTGTGGAAATCTGATTTAAGTTGCAAAAGTTATAAGCGTTTAAAGTTTTTAATAAAAGTATGCTAAATTCTACTATAAATTCAAATAGTTTCAAATTAAATTTTGAATTAACCATCCTTTCCGTCGGATCAGTTAGGGATAGCCAGGGAGAGCAGAAAACTATATTTTCCAAACTCAAGCCTAGACACTATCCTCTCTGTCATCCTAGAATGTTCCGGTATTTATTTTGACAAACTCTATTTTTGGCTATAATATAAATTCCTTCCAAACAATTTAGAAAACCATTTTCAACTTCAAATTGAATAAAATATTCATTTGGTTCGAGACTTATTTGATATCCATATAAATCCACATATGTGTGTATAACAAGTATAATGCACATATTTTCACTAATAACAACCACGAAGCATCCATTCATCTATCACACATATATGAGTGTGTGGATATATATATAATATATATATATACATCAGTGTATGTACAAACGTTTTCCACTAAACGCTTATATTGCAATAATTATTAATTTACCATATCATCAATAACAATTCACATAGCATAGAAAGTGAACAAGTACAAGTGTCGAGTTCTCACCTTGGGGTTCCACTCCACCAATCTTTATTGTAGGACCACTAGACCGACTATAGCTACCCTGGACTAACAGAATTTCCTTATCGACTCTTTATAAACTAAAATAATTATTAAGCTTCGTTTTCTTTTCCTTTTTAAGAGGAGGAAAGCTCAGAATTTTGGAGGAGGAGGAGGAGGTGGCTTTAGCCGAATTTAGGGAGAAAGAGGGAGGAGATCAAGGAGAGGAATAAGGAAGAAAGGCTTAGGAAGCCATGGATTTAAGGTAAAGAAGGAGGAGAAATGGAAGAGAAGAGTGGAATATTGTTTAAGGGAGGAAAGGAGGTATATTTATACATTTAATGGAAGAATATGGTAATGACACCTCTTAGGACATGTGTAAATCATGCATGGAATGTGGCATGCAAAATTACAAGTGTCTTAACACTTGTAATAAGGAGAAGGTAGGTGTTTTTAGTAGCATTCACCTTAAAACGTCATGGAAACTAAGAGCAACGCTTAATTCTAGTGTTACTAATTCATGTTATCGTTGACAAATCCGATCGAACAACAAATATTATTAACAAATCACAAGCTTAATAATCATTGCCATATATAAAATCTATCATTTAACTTGTCAAAATTTCTGGACCGTCACAGTTGTACGATCAAGGTTGCTTGTACCATCTCCCTTTGGAAGGAGCTTATCTTAAATAAATGTGAAAGCTTGAATGATTTGTATTCCGGAGCTGATAAATTCATTCTTATAGAAGAAATACTTAACACAAGGAAAAGCTTGAAGCAAGAATAGAAGGAAGAAGGGCTTGGTTCCAATCCCCTTGCAGAGAGTTCTACAAAATCGAACAAATGAGAAGATTGTTGCACTTATCACAAGACAGAAGGACACAAAACCAGACATTGTCGGAGTTATATCAAGCCAACAAGAAAAGAAAGCTCATTTGAGAAGTTCGAAGTAAAATCACTGGGAAAGCTGGTCAAATAGAACACAATATGGGAATGAGAACTTAACAATCAGTCTTCCATCTTCAATACTTACTTGCATTAGTTATTTCATTTTATATCTTACTTGTAATCAAACAAATATTAATACAAGTTCGAGTGCCTTTACATGTAAAGACCAAAACCTATTCAAGCTTATGCATACAACAAGAGCTCATGAGGAGTACCTTAAGCATGCCCAACCACTGCCTATGACTCGTCCCATAGAAGAAAATGAAAGCTCAAAAAGGAGAACTTAAGGAACACAATGCATAAATAAATGCACGAAAATTATCAATCAATGACAAGCTTTGATGGAAGCTGTCAAGATAAATATGCAGCAAAGGAATAATTAAGCACCCATCATAGCTCGGCTTAAATAAGATTCTTCTAAATCTCATCTCCACTATTTCAGAATTTCATGAACATTGTCAAACATGTTATGCTGACATACTTAAATGCTTCTATGAAAGATGTGGAACCTACCCTTGATAATTGATATCAATAACGCCTTTAGATGGAATGGTGAGTCAGTAAAGCCTTTGGGAGAAAATGCAGAACATGCAAAGCTTCTAGAGAGAGAAGCTACAAAAAACACAAACTCCCAAACGAGGAGCGATAAACAAAAGTCTCCAGAGGGGAGCAACAAAAGCTTCCAGAGAGAGAAGCTACATCAAAACAAAGCTTCCAGAGAGAGAATCTACATGAAAACAAAGCTTCCAAAGAGAGAAGCTACATCGAAACAAAGCTTACAAAGAGAGAAGCTACTACAAACACAAACTCCCGGAAGAGGAGCATCAAACAAGGCCTCCAGAAGAGGAGTGGTAAATAAAGCTTTCAAGAAGAGAATCCACAGGGTTATATCTCCACCTAGTGGAGTTGCCTCCTAAGTGGGGATAACAAACAAAGTTACATCTCCACTTAGTGGAGTTGCCTCTTATGTGGGGCTAATCAACAAAGTTACATCTCTACCTAGTGGAGTTGCCTCTTAACTGAGGCTAACAAACAAAGTTACATCTATGACTTGTGGAGTTGCCTTCTAAGTGAGGTTAGCACCCCATACAAATTATAGTACCCGTAGGTGGGGAGAGTAATGCCTACATCTTCCCATATAAAGGGACCAGTGTCACTCTCTTAGAGAGCATTCATTCATCTGCATATCCTATGGGTTAGGAATAAGACTAGACGTTAGATATCTAATGGCTAGAAAGTTGAGAGGAACTCCCGCTAAAGGACTAATCAACTCAGAATGGGATTAATTTTATTTGAAAGAAGTCCTCTACATATGCGTCTGAGAAGTTATCCATCGATATCTTTATGACTCCTTCACTCGTGTGGATCCTCTGAGTAAACTTCCGAGGAACCCAAGATAATTTATGGTTGCTTGATCACTTTCAATAATGTTTGGATTCGTTGACACTATGCACATATATGATCGTTGGATGGTTTGCGATGCTTTCATTGGATGATCCTTAATTAACCTTTCTATGATTCTTCTATGCCTTTATTAAGGCATTTTATTTAACTATGACATTATTAAATAACTTTCAGTAAAGATATGGTTCTTTGATATGATTTCTGATTTCTTCTTACCCGAATGTGAGTCTTAAGGTTTCTATTATTTTCATATATGATATCTGATACTATTTAACCGAGTGTGAGTCTTGGGGTTTCTATATAATTTCTTGTTTTCACTAACCCGAATGTGAGTCTCGAGGTTTTTATATGGTTTCTGGTTTCCACTTACCCAAGTGTGAGTCTCGGGGTTTCTATATATTTTTGGCTATCAGATTACCCTAGCGTGAGTCTCGGGGTTTCTATATGATTTTTGGCTTTCAGTTTACTTGAGCGTGAGTCTCGGGGTTTCTATATGATTTTTGGATTTCTGCTTACCCGAGTGTGAGTCTCGGGGTTTCTATACGATTTCTTGCTTTCTGCTTACGCGAGTGTGAGTGTCGGGGTTTCTATATAGTTTTGGGCTTTCTGCTTACCCGAGTGTGAGTCTCGATGTTTCTATATGATTTCTGGCTTTTTACTTACCCTAGTGTGAGTCTCGATGTTTCTATATGATTTCTGGCTTTCGACTTACCCGAGTGTGAGCCTCAGGGTTTCTGTATAATTTATGGATATTTGCTCACCCGAGTGTAAGTCTTGGGGTTTCTATATGATTTCTGATTTCTACTGGCCTGAGTGTAAGTCTCAGAGTTTCTATGTGATTTCTAATTCCTATTTTTGCCAAGTATGAGTATTGGATACCTACTACTTTCATGAATGGATTTTGAATTTTTCTATCCTAACCAAGTATAACTCCTGGGATTCCTATCATGGTTTTAAAATTTCTATTACATTAGTCCAAGTTTTAATCCTAGAGCTATTTCTTTGATATTTCTAACTGGTGTTCTAGTCTTATCATATTCTCAAAAAATAAACCTTTAGATTTGCATCGTTCTCACAACCGAGTTTAGTTAAGAATCCCCTAATTCCATTTTGAAAAAGAATATTTATTTTCCTTTTGTTACGAGAAGTTCAGACACTTCATATTATCTTTGTTATGAAGTAAAGATGTCTCAGTTAACCCTTTTTAGGCGTCCCATTTGAAGTCTTCCAACAACAGTCGTGATCTCGTGACACCTCATAACAGGGAAGTTTCCTATACTCATGACATGTCTACCTTTAACATTCATTACTATGAATCCAACATAAAAGGTTATATTCGGGACATTATAAGTGAAATATCACATACTGTGCAAGTCATATTACTTTTATTAACACATTATGTTCGTAAATGATGAACCTCTGATTGCAAATATCCAAATGTAAATTTTGAATTTGTTAAATCATACTTTTAAGAATGAATTCTTGATAATTGAATGTCTAAGTAGTAATAATAAAATGCTCATCCAACGCTGATAAAATAATGCTAAGCCTTAAATCATAATATCCAGCATGAATACATGTTTGAATTTGCACACTAAGTCCACAAAATGTTCATAACTTGGAATTCATGTTCAGGCCATATATGATTAAGGAAAGTTTATGCTTCCCCTTGCATCATTACCCTTGGTTATACGATACTAATACCAAAGATTTTTGTAATGATTCTTAAGTGACAGACAAGCTGTGCAGGAGCCATGGGGTTTTGTCCTAAAGAACAAAAGCTTCTTTACATTAGGGGGGCTAACTGTTAACACCAAAATTTGCACTGGCCAAATATAACGAAGCAAAGACTACAAAGCTGAAACAACAAAGGGTTCGGGCGGTTAAACCATAATTACATAGAATAGAGCCGGGACAAAAGCTAGGGAGCTACCACAAGCAAGGTCTGAAACCCACTACTGATGCCAAAAGATGGAAGCAGGAAAAGGCTTGGATGAAAGGATGATGACACCAAGAGTAGAGGGCCGAGACAAAATCACCTACAGCAAAAACGATCAGGTTGCGGCCGAGCATCAACATCGAGTATTACTGGCAAAGGGATGTCACGCTCATACCTACATCAGAGAGAGGACCGAGAGTCCCTAATCTGGTACCCAAGCACAAGGGTGTTGGTCCGACACAAACAACAAAAGAATAGAGGAAGAGGCGACAATAAGTCAAAGCGAAGAGTTGGTGCTGGTATGAAGGGAAATACCGGTAGGACAGTACTATTACCGAAGGAAGTTAGCAAAGGCACATCTCTGAAAGCATACCACATAAAACCTAAGCAAACAGAGGTGATAAATCTAGAGCTTGCAAGCCTAAATCCACTGAAGGGAAACACTACATCAGGCAAGCGAAGGTTGTCGGCACTACTTAGTTCAGTATCAACAATAATGTTAGAGGAGAGTGTACAAATCATCTGAAAGGGGTCACGGATAAGGTCATTGTGAGATCAAGACTGAAACCATGGGTTATCAGAAGAAGAATGGAGACATCCACTCTAATTGCTTAGTTACAATAACTATACGGACAAGCGAAGACTACAGAGCCGAAAGGCAGGCTAGGAGGAAGCAAGGGGTTATCGAAACCATCATCAGGAAGCTGCTTTAAAGTCAACGGAAACATACGAGAGCATGCTGTCATAAAGTTAGGTTATCGAATACTGGAAGCTGGGTATAAAAGAAGGAAGATGAAAAATCTAGCTTCAGGGCATATAATAAAGCTGAAGACACCGAAACTGAAAGGTGTGAATGCGGACCGAGACCAGTAGTCTCTAAACCGAGAACCACCAAAGTCAAGATTATCAGAATCCAAGACCGGGCTACCGAGAGGCATGTCAGCGGAACCATTCCCGGAATCCCAAGATTGATATTCTGAAGGCAAGAAGACATCGATGAAGACATTCAATTAGAAGAAAAGCGGCCAAAACCTTTCTGCCGGAACCAAAAGTCACAAGAGCGGCCGAAACCTTGTTAAAGCGTCCAAAAGAGGCTTCTGTTGGGTTCACAACAGAAGGGGCACAATTTGCCTTAATTAATACCCAGGGATCTCATTTTGGGGGGACTTTTATCATTCCACAATCTTGCTCTCATTTCTAAGAAAGCTAAGCCTAATTTGTAAATCAATTTGGAGATTTCTTATGTAACCTCCTTCATTTATAAAATTATCAAAGCCCTTAAAGTGGACGTAGGCTCAATCCGAACCGAACCACTATAAATTTGTGTTTTCTACTATTCTACATATTATATCATATATTGTGGTGCTTATGTATGTTACACCCCAACCTTTCCAACAATTACCTAATCGCCCTTAACGCGTACTTTAGTGCCGATTAGTGACGATTGTTGTAACCACATACTAGGGTAACTATTGATCCTTAAGTCTCATAGGTGTGATACTCACCTCCTGAAGGAAGAGTAACTAATCCTTGGACTAGGGATCTTGATACCCAAGGAGTGGTGAATTCAATCGAGCTCAAAAGGAATAGATTACCAAAATAACCTTCTACAAGCCGTTTAGCTTCCTAACCTTTGTTGTTCTTAGGGAACCCTTATCCCAAGGTAACTGTTGGTTGTTGAGTCTCGTAAGTGTGATACTCACCCCTAGAGGGAAGAGTAACTAATCTTCAGGCTTAGGACCTTGATATCTAGGAAACGATAAACTAACTCAAGCTTGTGTGAACTAAATGATCACATTCTATCCTTAGGTGCACTTTCTTAGACCTATCTCCGGTGTTGACGTAAAATATAGTTAAAGATTGTATATGAACATATTTTCGTTTTAGAATTTGTTTGAACAGAAAGGGAAATGGCAGAGCTCCACTGTTATTCTTAGAAATAGGTGGAAAAGAATGGGAATGTTACCCTTTATTTAAAGGCGTTAAAAAGACACCGGACTTGTTAGATTTAATTTAATTAACGCCCGTCCAATTATATAACAATTTCTGTATTAAAAACCTATATAACCCAAGCCGCCAGGCTGATTATGCCCGAAGCGGTCAACCACTTTGGTCAAAGGTGTTGACCGTCCTTTAGCAATTTCGCCCATGAAGGAATGTTATAAAAGGTACTAAATATTATATTTACTTTGTTTTATTATTTTCGTTCGTATTTCGTCTGTTACTTTTTCATACGGACTCCGTTCGCTAAACTCCCAACATAAAAGTTGATCAGAATTCCGAAACGTACACAACAGTTAAAGTTTCGTGGTCAAATTCCTTCGTTTGCAAAAATTCATATTTTTGAAATCTAATTGAATAACTAATTTATTTATTGTCAAAATTATGGGTTATTACATCCCCCCCCCCCTTTAAAGGAATTTCATCCTAAAATTATGACACCTACTTATCTTATCTTACACAACCAATTTGTATACATCCATTTTGCAATCAAGTGGGCATGTGCATGGTGTACATAATACATTTCAACCATAAAACATATATGCACAATAATTCTAAATCGGATCCTCTTATATGTGTGCATTGAACTTTCAAAATACTTTCAAAAACATGATACAAAACATCCTAAATATACCAGTAGTTCTATATGAATCCATATTTTGAAAATCCTTTTTCATCCATAACCTTCACACAACTACAAATGGAAGTGTGAGACAACCAATTTTGCATACAAATCCTACCATCTAAAACGCCAACACATCTAATCGCTCCCTATTAAATTTCTCCTAAATCGGAAAAAGGAAATTAAAGCAAAGAATTTTAACATTCCCTTCGCTTATAAATACTCCAATCCCCGTCCTACAGTGGAAATTTTATCTCAGTTCTCAAAAGTCTCCATCTGTAGAATGTAAAGGAGGATTAAAATAAGCTCTAAAATGTAAAATGAGTTAATTGATAACTCGCGTGCATCATTGATAACGTATGGAAACAACGTTTTCAAAGCTAAAATAGCTTTTTTCTTGTTATCGTTAATATTTTTATCGCATCGTTGTTCCTACTGCACCCTAAAATGCGCACATAAACCATCAAAAAAAATCTTCCTTACACCTTTCATGTGACCCAAAATCGAATTTTTTCACAAAAATAATTTTCTTCTTTAAACCCTTCTTTTTATAAATTTTGAAGTTTTCTTTTCAACAACGTTTCACTTTCCATATGAGATTCGCACGAAAGTAAAATTTTGGTAACGTGCGTTTTGCGCCATTAAAATCATTTATTTAAATGTCAAACAGACGTTAAAAACATGCAAACTTCCATACTCAAATTTTGCGTTATCATGCAAAACGAAATAAAAGAAAGTAAATCAATTAAAAATGTAAATTTTAAAAACGAAAAAAGCTTTTTTCAAACAACGCTTGCAAAAAGTTTCAAAAATGTATTTTGCGGAAACTAAAATGATTCAAGTCGGATGTTGGTGCTATTTAACTTTGCGTTATCGTGCCATCTTTTGTTTCAGTGTTCACACTTGATGTCTTATTAAACATATGAATAATAGTCATTTTTTACCATCGCTCTCTAAGATAATTTACACATTTTAATCATTGTGATTTTCATATTGTAAATAGGAAAATCATAAAATATTAAACTTTAAAATAAGAATGAATAAATTGATTTATTTTGAATTAAATTATTAATAAATATTACAATAATAGTGTATGTGTGTGTGTGTGTTTGTATATATAAAATTTTAGTCATTATGTAAATGAAAACTTTGCCCAAATTCTCTTATTAATCAACTACTAAACTATATTTAGTATAAAATTGTATTTAGATAAACACAAAATATTTCGTATTTAACCTATTGTTGATACACCAAATCCAATAAACTTAGATAATGATGGCAGCCAAACTTGAAAAAATTATTAGAGTAGGTAGTCACTTATCAAGAAAGTCCCACATGCATGTCCTGGAAGTATATAAATATTCCAACATCGATTGTGTAAAGGAATATTCATTAATCTTAGGCAAGAAATTCTTCATAAAAGTATTATAAAATGGCTTCAAATCTTCTTTTAATGCTGCAATTAAAGTCTAAGTGATTTTTTTCTAAAAATATCTTTATTGATGCCTCAAAAAGTTAATATATTTACACATATTTTTGTCTAGGATGTTTCTAATAATATGATACGTACACCTTTACATTGTGAAATATGAATGTCATTTATATAGTCATTTGTAGGTTTAATTATAGCAATTAAAAAACATTTCTATTTAATTTTGTACCAATAATATTTACAAGAAAATAAAGTGAAGGACAAATTGTTTGAAAATTTTAACCATTAGGACAAGAGACTAAAAATTTATTCAAAAGGACAAAACATAGCCCAAATTTATTCAAAAGGAAAATACACATAAAAAAATTAATTTTTTTTTTTTTGTAGATTTTAGGTATCAGTTTTGTATGTTTGTAGGTATCAGTTTGCTCTCTACAGCTGTAGGCTAAAAAGTGATACCTTCAGACACACAAAACTGCTGCCTATTAGCTGTAGAGAAAAAATTGATACCTATAGACATACAAAACTGATACCTAAAATCTGCACACACACACACAAAAAAAAAATTGTAAAATTTTGTTTTTAGAAAAAAAAATATATCTTTTGTTTTGTCCTTTTGAATAAATTTCTAGTCTCTTGTCCTTGTGGTTAAAATTTTCAAACAATTTGTCCTTGTAAGTTAATTTCCCTAATATTTATACTGGAAAGTCATGCTCTAAATGAAAATTTGGGAACTGATCATTTTTGTTATGATTATTTTTATCATTTTATTTAAACGTTATTAAATGTTGCTACTACTTTTTTATTTATGAAATTTGGTATCATTTTATAGCCCATTAAAAGGTCAACTAGAAGAAAGCATGTAGAAGCTTTAATATTCGAAGTATTAATTTTAATCAATTAAATAATGGTAACTAGTTATTAAAAATATTTTACAACTGCTGAGAATTACAGTTATATTCATACAAGTATAATTAAATTATATATTCATATGTGTAAATTAATTAATAAAATAACAATGATTATGAATAAAATATTTGGTTGTTCATACCTGGTCTGCAAGAAAAATAATGCTTTATTTAAATGAATATGTACATATGGCCAATTTAGTATGTGACAACATTAGTACATAAGAGTCATCACCTAACTAGTAATATAATAATAATATGTATGAATAATGGAATATTGTCCAAAAATTATAAAATAAATAAAATTTTAAAAACATGCCTAATATGATGCTTTGAAGAATGCCTTGAAACAATGAGATCTTTCTGTCATTTGAAAGTTTTTCGATTCCCAAGGCCTAGCCTTAGAATCATAAATTTTTGATAATCAAATAACCATTGCCTTTGATATTGATTTGAATTTGATTTGCTCAAGCACTTAGGGGATGAAATCATCTAGCAATTGACTGGAATAATAGTAGCAAAAGACAAAATTTCAACTAGGTTTAGAGTATTTGAATAATGTAATGGAGAGAGAAAAAATGGATTATATCTTATATAATTTCTCATTAAGTTTAAGCCATCCAATCTAACATCTTAAACCCATTCAATCCTCCACTATATCCCTCACTAGATGAAAATACCAACCCATTGTCATGAGCTAATATACCATTTAAGGTCAAAAAAATATTATTTAATTAAATCTAATTTAATGTCAACTTTATATTGTATAGGATCAATATATTTTTAACTATAATAAATATATTCAGAAATATTTATTTTTCCAAATCATCAATAAATTTTTATAGTTTATATTTTATAAGTATTAACTAATTTATAGCAATTATGAATATGTTAATCGTTTGGTCATAAAATGAATTCATCATTTTCGTTGTTTGGCCCACTGGGTGGAAATTTGATCAATGATTAATATCGAACTATTCATGTATTAGTGCCCAGACCTTACATTACAGGTGTATTACATTTTGGCTAAATTTTCACTTATTTTTAGTAAAGTACAATTTTACTTTGTTAAGTAATACCCGATCGCGAATTTTATTTACATTAGTTTTGTTCATGACGATTAAATTAATTTGGACTGATGGAGTTCGATAATGTCCAAAATTCCAATATTGTCCATTCAGATTCAACTCTATAGTCGAAACATAAAGCCTTTGGTTTACTAGTAACAATTATTACTAGCAGAAATACACTCATAAAAGTCTTTGACTTTATTTAATCTTAGTTGACCGTGATACTAACCTCCTGTAACTTAGGGGACAAATCCTCACTTTAGTATTGCTTCACTTCTTATCCATCGAGTTGTACCCACTAGATAACATCATTCCATGATTTGGCAATAATCAAAGTTAAGCTCTCACCTTGAATAAACAATATACTCAAGTCGGAAGAACATTATAAATCTGTCGCATTGATATTGTCTATTTGATAGTGATACAATAACCAATAGTGAAAAGTCGATTGAACCTTTTCATATTTATCCAATAAATATTAGTAAATAACGTCTTGATGTCCTTAGTAGTCATGAGTAATAAAGTTCCACATATTTGAAAATTGTTATGTAATTTAGTCTCATTGACACACTAACATATGCAGTCCTGCAACATCTTAATTAGGAACATCCATAGTGGCATATTTATGTATATTTTGTTATAAGTTACTCACGGTTACAAACTTTTAGCTACTTTCACAAAACACACCATCTACAGATTTTTTTATAAAATACATTTTTATTGGATTAATTAATTAGTATAACCATTATGTCAATTATATAATAGAAAAAATCTTTTTATTTCAAAAAAGATTTATTATCGAATTAGATATGCGTAACGAATTACATGATTGTCTCAAGAGGATATTCCTAACTCTATCAAAAAGGAAGAGAAAATGCACAAGGAATCAGAATAAAGAAAGCTAAAACAATTTCCCATCATTCCATCTTGTCAATAACGAGATTAATCATGTTGACACACGTTTGTTGGAGGAGTCATGGTTAATTAAGACCTCAAACGTGATGGATCACTATCAAGGAATGGCCTCGATACCTAGAATCAGAACTAAAATTTAAATGTATAACCATAGAATTAGGACCAAAGACTCCCCATAGGAATAAAAGGTGTGGTGAAATGAAAATATGAGACAAGCACTTGGAGATACTTAGAGATTTCGTTCGAACAACGATAAGATTGCTAAAATGATCAGACAAGTTTTGAGGGTTGTTCCCAGATTGAAGTTTGCAATAATAAAATCAAAACCCATTATCCCATACACCTGATATCTAGCACATAGTGTTGTAAACTACTTTTGGAAAAGCATTGGGAGAATTTTCCCTTTGTTCTTAATGGATTCAGCAGCAATGCGCTGTTGGAGAATGGAGTCTCGATAACAACAACTTTATTTCAATATTAATTGATTATAAAATATATAATAACACCTTTATCTAGAATATATATATGTAAGCACATATATGCAGGATTTACATACAGGAAATATTACTAAAGACCGTATGGTTTAAAGATGATAAAGATTCAAAATTTAGAGATGTTTCAAGACTCATGAGTATTCAAGATTTCAAGAGTGCAAGATAAATATAATTATAGAGTCTAGATTATGTAAGACTCTGAATAGCACTCCAGGTTCAAATTCAAAATAATTTCAAATTCTGATTTTCAAATTTTGTTTTCAAATTCTATCTTCAATCTCTTTCTTCTCTATTTTACATTCTATTTTTATTCGATTTTAAACTCAAGTTTTATAGATTTATACTTGGTAAGTTTTATGTATTTATATTTTATATACTTTATGTTTATATAGTTTTAAACTCTATAATTTTATAAATATGTTTATATAGTTTATATTTATGTTTTCATATGATTTTATACTTTATAATATTTATTTATAACACTGTATTTTAATTCAAAAATTTCCAGAATTATATTTATATCAAAACACTTGAAAAATGCTCAAAAATCAATTTTGTACTAAGGGTATATCGACATACAATTAACCCCATGTCGACATATAACTGTCATTTTTTCAAATTTGAAAGGAAGTGTCTTTTCACTATTTGTGACGGTTCTAGAGCATTGCAACCTTTCACACACTATAATAAGGGCTTGATTTCGAATTTTTAATCACTCCTTCTCCACTTTCACTCTCTTTCATTACACTATTATTTCTTATCATTTTTATGATTCCCACACCTATACTCTGCCCAATTCAATTAATTTTCACTAATCTTCTTCTCTCTACACTCTCTACTCATTACTCTCTGATACAAGTGCTAATGAAGACTTATAGGGCTATTGTAATTATTTGGGAAGTACTTGGGAATCAGTGTTTTCCTTGTAGCCATGAAATCAAGGAACAGGGTGTTTTACTTGTTGCCGTGAAATCAAGGAACGGGAGCGGTGTTAACCTTGTAGCTGTGAAATCAAGGGATGTAATTGGATATTGATACAGTTATAAAACACTGCGCAATTCAGCATTCTATAGGACTGGACGTAGGAGCAATCCAAACCAGTATAAAATACGGTGTATTCTTTCCTTTTTTTCATTTTTATTTCTGTTTGCTTTGCATCTGTTCTTGATTCTATATCTGTGATTATTTCTGTGGAGTTTGATTCATATAGTTTATCACATAAGTTTTAGAAATTTTTTAAATTCTCAAAAGTACTATTCACCCCCCCTCAAGTGTTTGTTTTGCCTTAACGATCCTTTTCGCAATCCCTAACAATTGGTATCAGAGCAAGGTCTTTCAAAAAGTTCATAATCTGATTTTTGAAAATTTTAAATGGCAAGTTTTGAAATGATTTATAATACTAGTTTAAATTTATGTATTGCATCAGTATTAGATGAGTTCGCATTGAAAAATCAAGTTACTATGTTTTGATTTTTGAAATTTAAAATTTTGAAATTTGATTTTTTTTTTTAATTTTGAAATCTTTGATATATGAATATGTTACAAAACCATCATGATATTATTGTGGTTAGGTATTGTGAAAAGTCATTTGAATATTTGAAAAGTCATTTGATTATTTGAAAAGTCATTTGAATTATTTGAATAATTATTTGATTATTTGAAAAGTTGTGTTGTTTTGCAGGAAAAGATGTGTTATATGGCTTTTGATAATTCAAAATTTGAAAAGATGGGAAAAGTGGCTGTTGGTGATTCAAATTCCAAAATGGTGGCAACAGAAAATTCAATTTCTAAAAAGGTGGCTGTTGGAAATTCAAATTCCGAATTGGTGTACTTGGGTGTTGAGAATTCAAATTCTGAACAACAATTGAAGAAGAGTAATGACGGTTGGTGAAAAGACATCAAGAGGAAGAAATGGAAATATACAAATAAATCAACAAAGAAATGGGTACCAGATAAGTAGAAATTTTGATTCTCATCTACAAGTAGATTCAATATTATACTTCTCTTCATTTTCTTTGGAATGCTGCTGCTTTCATGTAAATCAATCAAGAATTGATCAAGTAATGATCAAATGAAGTTTCGGTGAATAAAGAGAGAAGGAAACCAAAACTGTCGATGGTTATCCTCAAATTTCATCCATAGATTAGACAATTTTGACAGAAATCCTTTTCCAGATTATAATTCTCTTTCTCGCGGTTGATTTTATTGGTAGATCATCAAATTCCGATTAAAATTGAGTGAGATATGATTACTTGAAGTTGGCTATGCAAAACTAAAAAATTGTTACGGGATTTCATGCATATCTCTTACTGTTTCGACTTTCTGCACCCCAATACCATCCAAATTCATCCCCAAACTGTCACTAGATCGTAGAATTCCTCTTCAAGTTGTCGCTGATTTCATCCAATACCGTTAAGAAACGAAGAAGTTATGCCTCCTAAAAGTTTGATTGAAAGTGAAAAACAAGAAGAAGAAGAAGAAAAAGAAGAAGAAGAGAAGAAAGTGTGAGGAGACATGGCTTTTGGGTCTTTATATAGTAGTTGAAGTGTCCATTCATTCAAAATTCAAATTCAAATTTTGGCGCCAAGTTGGTTGAACTACTAAATCTTCAATATCTTTCTCGTATGGTGTTCAAATTCAGCAAATGAATACACTACCCTGATCAGAAAAACGAGCCCGTCACAATAGAGCAGATCTTATCATCAAATTCCGGAAGTTCAATTCAGAATTCATAAAATTTCGAAGAAAATGATCTAAAAACCGGGTATGCCATAATTAATTTTAAATTTTTTGGTTGAATGAATGCTTTTATTGGCTTATTTGCTTTGCTTTGAATTTGAAATTTAAAACTTTAAAACTCAAATTTGAAATTTAAAATTCAAATTTGAAATTTGAAATTTAAATTTGGAATTTGAATTTTGAAATTCAAAATATTAATAAAAATAAATTTTGTATGTTTGTTAGGATTATATTTCAGGAAATAGTTAAACTTGCAATATAAATCGATAATATAAAACCAAGAAATAAAAACAATATATCTTTTGATTTTCTACATGTATGTCAACATACATAAATGGTCATATCAATATAATTAAATTCAAATTCTTAATTTTAGGAGTTTAAACTTTCAAACTTCCCTCTATTTTTATTATTAATTAGAAAATGCTAGTTCAAACTCTAGTTATTAACTTTGTTTGTCTACTTATTTTCTTGTATCTTGTTTCAATATATATATATATATATATATATATAAATATATGTTAAGAGTATTTAATTTAATAAAATTATATAAACATGTTAATATGATATACAAAGTTAATATAACTTTTTTGATATTGTTATAAAATATAAATTTATTCATCTTTTATAAGGTTTAAACATGCATAGTTTAACTTATATATTATTCCTATGATTTCATAACAATGTTGGGTTACATTATTACGAATACTGTTTGTAACTTAAATACTTATTTTGATTTCTTATTATGATTTATAAAAGCTTAAATATTTAACTTAATATTTTGGTATAAAATTATTAATATATGTATATATGATTTTATGTCTTAAATATAAGAAATTATAGTTTTATTGTTTAATTTATATCCAGATTTCATAATTTTGTTATAACTATAGATTTTTTTTAAAGTTTTATCATATAAATGGTTCCTTAACAAATTAATATAATTTGATTTCTAAAAGTATAAATTTAAAATTGATTTGTATCAAAAGATTGATTTTTATTTCATAATTAATTAAATTTTAAATCCTTTCTAAAAAAATAGTTTTTATATATACAATTATGAATATATGTTTACTTTATATGATATAATTCTACATTCTCTTTAAAAAAAATCTTCAAATTTTACTATATTAAAGAAGCACCCTACTAAGATTATTTAACTTCATATTTTTTTTATCTTTACAATAGAATTATTCTAAAAAAATTATTATCTATTGTGAATACCATAAAAAATTCATCTTTACTATCGTTTAAATATCTCATGAGTATCATTAACCTAAGTCTAGATTACGATCATTATACATCTTATTTCATATCATACATCATCTGAAACTAAAATCATCCACATCACAAGTTGCATTTAATATATCACTTCATATAGTTTTGCATATGACATACTGCACTATAACCAACACACTACATTACATGTTAACTTTAACTCCATATATAACAAGTATACAATATGAGAAGTTTTATCTAATTAGAAATATAGGATTATTAATCAAATACATAACATATTTACTTTGTCTTGATTAACTTGATTGATTTGTTTGGCTTGATTGAATTGATTGACTTATTTGGTTTGTTTGACTTGCTTGACTTGAATAACTTGATTGACTTAGTTGACATGGTTAAGTTTCATTAGTGGTTGATAGGTTTGTTAGAAATATACTTATGCATTTGTAGTTGATAGGAGCTTTATCGGTTTTGGGATAAATAGAAATTACAAGAAATGTTTGGTTTCATGTTTGAATTGATGTTTTGTGACCACAAAACTCAAATTGATTGATTGATTGGATTGAATTGCCTTACTTATATCATAATTTTAAGGATATCTTATCAGAGTTATTTCTAAGTCTAGAGTAAGGTCTTACTATAACATTAAGGGAATTAGAGTTTAGGATAGGTTTAGTCTTATATTAGATTAAGGGGGAGTTCTATAGTTTCTAGTATTAATTGAAGGTTCAAGAAGTGTTTATTAACACATATTATTTGATTTGTTTAATTGCTTGAATTGATTGCTTAAATTGATTGCTTGAGTTGATTACTTGAATTGTTTGTTTGACTTGCTTATTTGGATTGACTTGCTTGTTTTAATTGATTTTTATTGGTTTTCCACTAGTACAAATCTTATCTTTTGTGTCTCTTCATTTGCATCTATTGTATAAACAACAGATGCAAGTAATACAATTTGCATCTGTTCCTAATCGGAAATAGACGCAAATAATGAAAAGAAAATATTATTTCGATCTTTGCATCAGTTGTTGTCCACGAACGGACGCAATAGGGTGGAAATGGAAATTTTGGTATAGTTATTTATGTCTGTTGTTTATTATATAATCAGACGCAAAGTAGTGCTGTAATAAATATGTGATTAATAAAATATTTGCATCTGCACCATTTAAAAACAGACGCAGAAGTGCTATTATAAAATTCTTGCGGGAAGAAAATAAAAAAGGCCCACCAAAGCAGGCGCGTCATGGAGGGAAAACAAAAACACTCCGCACTTTTCTAAAATAATGGGGAAAATTTTAAACCCTAAATTCAATTCAATTTCCGAAAATCAACGCAGTAGGTTTGGGCATCAACGATTTCGTCAAGTCAGTCTTCGCTTGTCATAAGAAGTCCTATTTTCGAAAGCATCAATGATAGGCTGAGGAGTTCTAATTCTAGATCGTCTGTCTATTGGGATCAGGAAGCAGGAAGATTTGTGTCCTCTAATAACATCAGCGGCTCTGTGACTTCTAGGGCTGATATGACATATTCTGGAAGCTCTATCTTTTATGGGGTCCTGTCCTGAGTGGAGGTTCCCAAAGGAAGGGGAATGAGCAGCTTCCTGTTTTTGCTCCAAGGGATCCTGCACCGCCTTGAATCTTGATTACTAATGTAGCATTTTTTCCCTAGTAAATTTGTGTGTGCGTGTTTTTATTTTATTTCTCATTTTATAATGTGTGTAGTATTATGGTTTTATCTTGGCTTGAGAGAATTTATAATTGAATGGTACTGGAAGTGAAAAAATGCTTTATGTTCTTGGCTTAGATGGTTGCTTAATGCAACATTTTGTGCATCTCTGCTGGTTTGATGCTGCAATAATAGATCCTGTTTAGAGCACCTTTATCTGTCTTTTCTTGTTCCTTTACCTTTCTTTATTATGTGAGAGCTTATAGATGAAAAATCAAAATCAAAAGGGGGCTTTTCAAGATATTGGAGCTTATTGTGATTACCAGTTTTGTTATTATGGACTTTGTAATGATTTTTTATGTTTGAAGGAATGCTCGAAGCTTCTATTCATGAAACGATGGAATTGAAGGAAAACAATGTCAAAAGAATTCAACAGTAATGACAAAGGCGGGGATAGTTAATCTTGTTTGAATATTTTATTGAATATACAAATTCATAGTCTGAACCAAGCACCAGCAACAATAGTTTGAATATTTTATTGTTTCTTCGATGTTGTTTCTGAACCAAACACGAGCAACGATAGTTTGAATATTTTATTGAGTTGTTTCGATGTTTATTTAGTTGAATGTTTTCTTATGAATTGCTTTGCTGTTATTTATCTTAAAGACTTGATGATGTCTATTTAGTTAAAAAACTGTTCTTTTGTATACAAATAATTTATAGTGGTTATTTGTCTCAGGGAAATGCAGTCATCTGGGGGACATCACAGGTCTGAAGAACCAAGGACACATGAAGGATGGTAAGGACATGAGAAACACTCTTGACATGTACATGTACTTAAAACTTGATACTAAAGTACCATCTGCTTATGACTTGGCATATATTTCATTAGTAATTTTAACCCCAGCTAAATTGCTGATGTATTTATACTGGTTCTTTCTTTCTTTGTTATGTTTTAGGAAGCACAACCATCATTTGACATATGCATGTCTAAGCATTTAGTTTGGCCATAGTTTTAAGTCATAATGACCAAACACTGCAGGAAAGCTAGAAGTCAAATTAAGTAGTCAAGGACTACCAGTTGAAGGTAGTATGACGCTCTAGATAGGGGTTCTAGACATCAAAAGAGCATGCTATGCTTCTCACGAGAAATTACCTTCTAAAGAAAGAAGTGAAATTGAAGTACAAACAATTTTATTTACTGTAATTCAGTAGGAACTACTTAAAAGTTGCTATGATAATGAGCATTGCAGTACGGGCTCGAAAATGTTCCCTCTTTCAATAATTTTCTGTTTTTACAATAAATTTTCACAAAAAATATATATTATTGTTTGCGAATTTATGTAGAGATAGGGAGAAATCGAGAGAAAGGGGGAGGGGCAGGGAGTACGACCGTGATTGTGAGAAATCACGAGAGAGGGACGGGGCTGAAGATACGCACCACCGCCATCGCGAAAGCAACCATTATCGCGATCGATCACGATCAAGAAAGCAACCACCACTGCGACCGTGATCGTGGGAGCAGCTGGCGAAGTGGCAGAGACAGGGACAGAGACCAAGGCCGCAATCGTGATTATGGCCATGAATGTGACCGTCATCGCAAAAGGGAACGCGAATGAGAGCGCCCTCATGATAGATTTTTCCTACCATGACAATGGAAGTGCCAAGTGCGATGATAAGTGGAGCAAGCATAGGTATTTGAAGATTACTGTAGGGTTAAGGTTGAACCAGAATATTACGGTGGAGATGTAGACATGCGTGAGGAAGGCGAGCATTGCTATGGCTACATTAGGTCAGAGATATAAGAGCTTCTTGAGTTTCATTTCAGCTTTCTTTCTAAGGTTCCCTTTTAATATCTTATGTTTCATGTGCCCTAAATTGAAAAGATCATCAATGTCAATAAACTTTGCATAAATGTTATTTGGACTAGACTAACGCGACTGTGTAAACGTATATATTTAATTAAGGATTAAACTCTTATTGACTTTAAGTATAGGTGGTGAGAGTTGTAGAAAGTCTTAAGATCATTACTAGACATGCAAGTACAAGAGTAGAAAAATATGCTTTTCATTATGTCAAGAGTAATGGGAAGAAAAGGGTGTTAACTATACACAAAGCAAACATAATGAGAATGTCGGGTGAACTTTTCTTGAAGGTAATTTATTTTTTCTTTATTTGTCTAACATATATTATATAATATGGGAAGTGATTTGTAACATTCACAGTGCTGTTGAAGTTGCTGAGAAATACCCAGAAATTACTTATGAAGAAGTAATCATTGACAATTATTGTATGATGGTATGACCCTTTTTTTTGAACATATACTTTGGTCATCACCCAATATAATGATATTGTTTTTGGGGTAAAAGAGCAGTAAAATCCAAAAGCTTGACCTGTTGGCAATATCCTTGAAAATTCAAATCTCTTTTCTCTTGTTTAATCTTTGGTTTGATCTATTCATTTAACTTTTATGTAACACACTTAGTTAAAAATCCTTCTTTGTTTGATGTACTAGTGATGCTAAATCTTTATGGTGATATTATTAGTGATCTTTGAGCTGGCTTGATCAGTGGATTGGGATTGACCCCTAGGTATACTAACCTATATATATATATATACTGGTCAAATTTAATTTAGTTTGAGGTCACTCATTCGCTATGCTACACTTTGCAGCTGCAATATTGGTGAAGGTGGAATTTGGTTTGTAGAGGCTGTGCATGGTTCTGCTCCAGATATAGCTGGAAAGGTGCTATATTCTATCTCGTTGAACTTTATTTTCCAGTAACCTCTTTTATTACTAGTTTGATGTTTATTATTAGTGACACTGCTTCCATCTGCACTCGTAATGTCTACCAGCACTTGTTGGTTCATAATCAAAATTTCATTTTGGATATGTATTCCGCATGTGATATCATGAAAATGCATAATAAAGAAGTAAGGTATTCGTTTCTGCTGTGTAGATGGAAAGAGGGAGAGTAAATATAGACTGGTATCATTATTTAAATATTATTTCTGCAGTTTGAAAATGATAAGGTGTTTTGGGTGTTAAAGGTAACTGTTAAATTGATGTGTTAAATATTATTCCAAATTTGTCTTTATGTATCATTATTTAATTTTTTTAGTATTATGCAACAGTTTATAACCAGGATACTTAGCAAACTCTATACACCATTTCAATTCCACGTTAAGAAAGCGAAAATATCCATTAATTTTATTCCATTGAAGTGGATCCTACGCGAACTTGTGTTAAAGACGTGAAGCGCTTCATCATTAAAGTTCATGTCTTTATCCTTTTTCAATTCTTATGCAAAAGTATGTAATGCCATAAACTATGATTTTGGTTTAATTGGAATTTCTTATTTTTGGATGACTCACATGCTTATTTGTTTTCGGGGATTGATGTTGATTCATTGTGGAAAGTTTAGAATAATTAGCTTATATGTGTTCTATATAGCATCATCAGTACGTGGCATAGGGATCTCATTAGTGGGATATTTTATTTGTGAGATTAAGGATCTGAGCTTAGCTTCTATACAACTTGAGGGTATATTTGTCACAGCTTAGATCTGGGTGCACATCAAGTGGTAATGAAGAATCCCTCTTCTGTTACCTCGGTTGGGACAAAGTCACAGCTCATTTTTAAGCCCCTTAAAATGAGTTTTTAATAGGAACTTCTAAGTTGTTTTTAAGAGGACTTTACTGTTTTATTTCATAATGAATATCTGTTAATTTCCCACCTGTGAAATCCACGTTTTTTGTTGTGGCACATGCACCTATACCTAGTAGATCTAGGAATACGAAACCAATCCATGAAATTTCTGTGTCAGTTATTAACTTTGATTTGTCGTGTTTGACTGTTTCTCTACTGCGTTTTAGGGTAGGTGTGACTGCTACTCCTGTATCTTTTTTTCTTGCAGCTATTAATCTCATTGGCGACGGTTTACGGTGTGATTCGATTATACATGATATTGTCTTTGTAATTTGTGCTGGTGAGGTGGTTAATGGTATGTTTGAGGCGGGTATTTCAAATCAATTGGGCGACCCTAAATATAATTTTGGGAAGTATGCTTCTTCATTTTATGGAGATGATTCAGTTGACATTGATGTGGCAGAATCCGATGAGTGTAATGGTGTCTTGTGTGATCAAGTTGAGTCTAACTTAGAGTTATGGAGAGTTAGCAATGATGTTTTTAAATTCCCCAATTTTTTATTTCAAGATCTAGATGTGTTACGCATTTCAACTCCTCTTACTATGGAAAATTTGGACTTCAGGGTTGAATCTTTAGATATAGCTTAAGAAAATGATCTCTCTTTCTTTCATTTGAAGAACAGAAATTATATATCTGAGTTTTGTGATAAGGAGCATTCTTAAATTGCTACATCTAATCGGTTTGATGGGCTTTTAGAGATCTGGTGGATGCTGGCTTATATTATGATTAGTTTAGTGAAGTGGGATGGACCATAAAGACTTGGATGATAGTTTGGATAAGGTAGTGAATAGTGATTTAGATTGTACTATGTGTGGTTTTTCGGTTAATGATGGTGAAATTATGATATGTGACATTGTTAATGTGCACAAGAACTTGAACTTGCACAATGAATTGGTTGCTTTAGCGGGTAAGGCTGTCAAATCCTACGGCTGGAACACGGTGTTGCTAGAGGAGATTTCTCTTGCATGCATGTCAGTTTACAATATAAAATACAACATGAAGTTGAGCGTCATGACTAACTTTACAATTTTTATTGCTTCTGGCGTAGAATGGTTGGATGACGATCATCTCTTTGGTAATGGCAGGAGGAATATTTTCAGAATGGTTTGAAAGCAGTCACCAAGTCAGCCAGTAACAATGACATCTCCAAATTGTTTCCAAATATTTTGTTCATCAATCCTTCTAAGGAAGAAGAATTACTGAGGACATTCCATAAACAAATTGAAGCATATAGAATAATTTTCCTGTCAAGGAATAATCAGAAAACACTAGTTATGCAACTGCCTGCATATGTTTATCTTCCTGAAGTGGTCAAAGGAAAAGATACTTTAGTTCCTACCAATGGTAATCATCTTCATTCTGTTATGCAACTGCATGCATATGTTTATCTTCCTGAAGCGGTTTTTAAGAAATCCAAAAGTTCAAGGCAAAATACACTAGTGCTTTCATCCTGTCGACTTTAAACTGTCATTTACCAAATTAAAGGAGTACATACAGAAAGTCTGGAAGCCAAGCCAACTGGTAAGTTTCACATCCATATTTCACTAAATTACCGCTTTATTGTGCAATTCGAATTGTTAGAATATTTAAAATCCATGCTACAGTGCTCTATATAATCTATTAAGGTAGATTGCTGATAATCGATCAATGGGAACCAGGATACAATTTCAACAAATTTAATGTAACTAATATTCAAATATGAGTTATGTTTAATAACCTAGAGATGGAGATGTGGTCAACAGTACAGATGCATTATCTATAATTGTAGCTTCATAGGAGTTCTTATTAAAACAGACAACAACACTTCAGAACAGAAATTTACAAGTAATGCTAGAGTTCTTGTATCCATTGGTATTGATACTGAGTCGATAAATACTATTCCTATTCTCATGCATATAGGTGAGAAAAAAGCTAGTGGTAAAATTTGCCTCTGCATTTTCATCTAATTTAGTGTCATCATTTTTCCAGTATTACGAAATCAGAAAACAATGCGACGGGAGTCTTGTTATGATTTTTCAAACATGGGAAAAATTTCTCAACTTAAATCAGTGAGAGGTTCTATAGCGGTTGGAGACATAAAATTCGAGTCATATAGTCTAGCAGTGTACAGTGTAATTTCTGTTAATTGGATGAAAAAGTTGGAATTTTGAACTTAATCGAAGACGGTATCAAGATGCTCAGATATGAAAGAGAATATGATTTAATTTGCAACTGGCAATGTTTACTTTACTGGACTCTACCATAAAATTCTACTTATTTTTTCGTATGCCATTTACTGAAATGATTTCCATGTCTAATTATTATGTATGTGGAAGCAAGTATATAACATGTTCCATGAGTTGACATGAAACATCAGATGGGTACAAGCTATGCAATGGTCAGGTCACGAGGACTTTTCGAATGCTCCAAATGTTCATTTTGTTGCAGACAATGCAAATGCTGAAGAGCTCATAAACCATGGATGACTCGGTTTCTTAAAGGTTCTTAATTGATTTTACACTACAACCCCATATATTTATGCTTTATCTCTCTCAAATTTCAAAGATAGTTGTGTGAAATTGTAGGTATATGATGCAGGAAACATGGTACTAATGGATTTACGAAAAGCAGCACTAGAAATGTTTAAAAGGTAGAGTCAAGACAAGTTTCAATTATGATGTTCACATACACTGTTATGCTCCTAAAGTAGACCACTTGGATGAAGGCATCGACAATTTTTCTCTCATGTATGTTTTTCTCCATGTACTATTTCAAGAAAGGCAGTCTTTTAGTTTGTGCATTTTCATTTTATTATACATTGAAATAAATGCCTTTTTATTTAAAGAATTAAACCAAAGGTAAACAATAAATACATGGTTGTTCACATATCTATGTTTATGTGTGGTATTTCATTGTAGAATTTATAAGATAACTTGATCTTTGTAGCTAAAATAAATAATATTGCAAGATTATAAAATAATTAGTTATGATATTATTATATTTCGCTTGCAGTTAAAGATCTCATGCATGAGTAAAGATGGAAGCATGGATCTTGAATATTTGTTGAAAGATTGGATTTTGCATCATAGACATTATCTTCTTGACATGTGCTTCTTTTCATTGCAGCAACAAACAACTATGGGTACTATTTAAATTGCATCTTTGATCATCCTTCTTTCTGTTCGGTCCATTTACATGATATGATATGAATGTATGTATGAGCTTTAAAATATATTTGTTTGTTTCGACAGAGTTTGCTTGGTGATGACAATGAAATGGATAGCTGAAATTCGCGATTGAGGAGACCCGCTTTCATCAGTGAGATCAATAAAATGCTGGCAGTTTTATTTCATGGCATTGGTTATATCAGAACAGTTCATGTTGGTGGGGGAAAAAATTATATATGCAGTTGTCGAAACTTTGCCGAAACGTTTGTGGAAAACTATTGAATTGAATAATTTTGCTGAATAAATAACAACTGAATACCGTCTAGTTATTTTTGTTCATGTTGGAGTGTAGTTATTTTTGTTTCAGCTTAGATGCACTAAATATCAAATATTAATCTTATAGATGCATCCCATGGGAATTTGTGTTGTTTTATTTGATTTTATATTATGCAAAATTTTGTGTTGTTTCATTTGATTATATTTAGATTTATAGATTATATATTGTGCAAAATTATTTGCATTTGATGTGGTAAGGGGGCGGACGCAAACACAGATAGTCTTCGCGTCTGATTTAGGATACAAAAGAATCAAATGCGTGCATCGGGAGTGATCTCCCACAAGCAATTTGCATCTGTTGTAGTAATGGGGCGGACGCAAATACGAATAGTATCTGTGTCTGATTCAGGATATAACAGAAGCAAATATACCATATTTGAGTCTTTTGAAAATCAGAAGCAAATTCTTTTTACTATTTGCGTCCATTGCATTTGCATCTACAGTGGAACAGACACAAATGGTGCAAAAAGACAGACGCAAATACTCTATTTTGTAGTAGTGTTCTTAGTTTATTATCCTTCTAATAAGTTTATTAGAATAGTATAGTCATAATTTTAGGGGGAGTTATAATCTTTTAGGATTAGAATTAAAATTAAGGATAGTCATATTTAGGATCATTTATAGCATGGATTTAGGGGGAGTATTTTATACTATGATATATAGATAGATTTAGGATTCAGGGGGAGTTATTTATATACCTTAGAAATTTAGTATAAATTTAATCATAAGATATGTTTTTATAGTTATACGATTCAGGGGGATTAGTTTTGTAATTTCTTTTTGATAATGCAAAAGGGGGAGAAATTATTAAATATAGACTTAGTAGACATGGGGAGTATTTGAAGGATCATCATCAACATGTATATACAGTATGATATTTTATAAACTAAGGTTGTCATCACCAAAAAGGGGGAGATTGTTGGAGAATGGAGTTTTGATGATAACAACCTTATTTCAATATTAATTGATTATAAAATATATACTAACACCTTTATCTAGAATATATATATATATATACACACACACATATGCAGGATTTATTTACAGGAAATATTACTAAAGACTGTACAGTTTAAAGATGTTAGAGATTCAGAATTCAGAGATGTTTCAGGACTCATTTGTATTCAAGATTTCAAGAGTACAAGATAAATATAGTTATAGAATCTAGATTATGTAAGACTCTGAATAGCACTCCAGGTTCAAATTCAAAATAATTTCAAATTCTGATTTTCAAATTCTGTTTTCAAATTCTATCTTCAATCTCTTTCTTCTCTATTTTACATTCTATTTTTATTTGATTTTAAACTTAAGTTTTATAGATTTATAGTTGATAAGTTTTATATATCTATATTTTATATACTATATATTTATATAGTTTTAAACTCTATAATTTTATAAATATGTTTATGTAGTTTATATTTATGTTTTCATACGATTTTCTACTTTATAATATTTATTTGTAACACTATATTTTAATTCAAAAATTTCCAGAATTATATTTATATCAAAACACTTGAAAAATGCTCAAAAATCAATTTTGTACTAAGGGTATGTCGACATGCAATTAACCCCATGTCGCCATATAACTATCATTTTTTTCAAATTCGAAAGGAAGTGTCTTTTCACTACTTGTGACGGTTCTGAAGCGTTGCAACCTTTCACACACTATAAAAGGGCTTGATTTCGAATTTTTAATCACCTTCTTCTCCACTTTCACTCTCTTTCATTACACCATTATTTCTTATCATTTTTATGATTCCTACACCTATACTCTGCCCAATTCAATTATGTTTTCACCTTCTTCTCTCTACACTCTCTACTCGTTACTCTCTGAATCAAGAGCTATTGAAGAGTTATAGGGATATTGTAATTGTTTGGGAAGTATCTGGGAATCGGTGTTTTCCTTATAGCCGTGAAATCAAGGAACGGAATCGGTGTTTTCCTTGTTGCCGTGAAATCAAGGAACGGGAGCGGTGTTAACCTTGTAGCCATAAAATCAAGGGGTGTAATTGGATGTTGATATAGTAATAAAACTCTGCGCAATCCAGCGTTGTGCATGACTGGACTTAGGAGCACTCCAACCAGTATAAAATCCAGTATGTTCTTTCCTTTTCTGCATTTTTATTTTTGTTTATTATGCATCTGTTTTTGATTCTGTATCTATGGAGTTTGATTCATATAGTTTATCACATAAGTTTTAGATTTTGTTTAAATTCTCAAAAGCACTATTCACCCCCCCTCCCTTCTAGTGTTTGTTTTGTCTAACGATCCTTCCCGCAATTCGTAACATGCGCTTTCATTAGTTGAAAATTGAGTCCAACGGCGCAAGGAATGGGCTAGTAGAGAAGTTTATGGTTATAGTTCATATACAGCAATCCAAGAATGAAATACAACTATTGAGTGTGAGGTAGAAAGCTGGTAAGACCCAATAAACTATTGACTAGATTCAACATAGTAGCAACTGCAATACATAAATAAGCCAGATCCATCAATAGTTCTACTGATGACAGTTTTTTGAGTCACATATAAAACTAACTTTAGGATTACTTATTTGTTCTTTCTTCTATCATTATTGAACTTTAAGAAAGGCTAGGCTGGCCATCTTCAAGGCTATTTCATGTTCATTTGCTCTGCCACTTCTCTTAATCTATCAATTGTATGTGTTGATAATCAAAGTAAAATTAAACATAATAATACCAGAGATATTTGATGTACTCTAATATACTTCAACCATCACCACCCATTAGTGCAAAATTCTTCCATGTTCAAGTATGGAACCGTTTTTGGGAAATTTGTTAAAATCAATAGAATGGAGAGAAAAATTAATTGTGCTGAATAGCTAATTGAAAGTTTGAACGTTGGCTTGCAAGAGTGCAAGGTGATGACGTAAACAGACAGGTTCTTAGTTCAGCTGTCAATTTTTTTTCATAAACTTAAATGTAAAAACTTAAAAGGGAAGTAATTCAGAGTGATCCGACAATGTTGTTTTGAATGCCTAGGATTTTTGAGAACTCATGTTATCATCAATCTTACTGTTATAGGCTACCTCTCGAATTAACTCGATAAAAAGTGCTTTTCATATTATATTCATTGATTCATTCTTTGTATATTTGATGCGTGCTAAAATTTTGTCCAGCTTGGCTAAATAATTCCTAAATCTATTTGCATAGGCTTTCATATCAGAGATAATGGGTGAGCCTCATCACAGATCTAGTATGGAAAAAGAGGTCATATTATTATATATAATTCTAATGATGCATCACATTATGACTACAATTCTTCATCTATTTCATATTGTTTTATCCATGCAAAATACAGATTGATCTGAAAGCTGAACTATTGAAATAAAAGCAAAGCCTACCTTCTCCTTCCTTAGTTATATCAAAAATTTGAACTTCTGTTCAAGCTATCATTTCATTATGTTTGAAAATTTGGTTTATGTAATTTTATTCCTCGAATTTATTTTTTCGGTTAGCAACTTACCTAACTGCTTATTTTTCCGTAGTTAGAATTAGTAATTTGGAGTCCTTGGATCTTCTTCAGTAACATTCAACTTGCAATCGTAATTTGATATTGAAATATACTAACTATACGCAAGATTCTGAGAACAATGCATATGCAGATCTTTGTCACTTTGCATTCTATGCCTTTATGCTGGACGTGACGGTGCAACTCAGTCGGTCAGGAAAACTGAAATAATAAAAATTTCCTTAGGCCTCTGAAGAAAAATTTGCAAAATAGATTGCTCTAGGTTTAGTCTATCCATTGAGAAAGATTTGCAAAATATATTTCGTACTATTACATACGAGTCTCTTTTTTGTGATTGTACTGATTGTTACATACGTGATTTCTCTGGTGTGCAATGAGGGCAAGAAGATACCATTAGTAAGGATTGATTGCATATTGTGTGAGTAATTGGTAACTATTTATTTATTTTTTCTGATAGCAATGACATTATTGGAAGAAGTTTTGTCAATTTACAATCTCTTTCCAAATCTATTTGCGTATTAACAGCCCATGAATTTTACTCTTTCCTAAAATGTTCATCTTCTAAAATTTTTTTGATTTGAATATATTCATTTCTATATTTATCTCTTTGTTGATTCCTCATTTTACAACGTTTGGTTGTCTTGCATGATAAAAGCTTCATACTGTTAGTTTCGTTTGCTTATTCTTGCAAGATATAAGTTTTGATAGTCCTATGGAAAAGCAAATGGAGGCATCTAATGACAGTGCTATTTTCATTAGAAAACCCATTAACAAAATTCTATTCCCAAGCCATTTTCTTTATGTATTCATTTGTTTTTAATGATTTATGGTCCACATGGTTTGTCTTGGCTCTCTGACTATATCTAAACTAGATTTATATTACAAATTCCACTTTTATGAATCCCATTAATATGCTTTTTCATATTTTGATGTTGTTTTCTTTTCTGATTTTCAACTAGTACTTTTATAAATTACACCAGTAAGTTAACTATATTTCAAACATATATGAAAAAATAATTTAGGATTACTACTGACATAAAATTGTGGTTATGTAAAATTATTTCTTATATGATATTTTTAACTCCATCATCTACATACTACCTATGCTGAGGAATACAACTGCACTTCGATGGATACAATTGCACTTTGGTTGTTATAGACTTTTTTTATAACCTAAAAATAGCAGGGAGAATTTTTTTTACATCAATTTAAGTCTTACAAGTGGTCATAATGATATTAATCTAAAGGGAAATTCAACATTAGATTAGTGTTTTATTATTTTTTATATAACTTAGTCTCATTATTGTTTCAATAAACGGTTTAACTGTGAAGATATATGGATAAAAATATACAAATTACGTATATTTCAAATTCATGTTGTACAATCCAACAAAGCTTACAAATAGTGATTTTTAATACTAACACACCTGCGAACGTGCATCACACATGGACAGAAGAAGAAATATAAGTGGAATTATATTTGGAATATTCATCTTCTAACTAGATCAATGGGAACTATTTCATCATATCATTGAATATCTTACTAAAAGAAATGGTTTTGTTCCTTCTCAATTGCATTTTCGATTTCCAATTTTCAGTATGACTGAAGTTAAGAATAACAGGTTACAACTATATATATTCATATAATAGGAGTTCTCCAATTTATATTGTTATCCCTTTCCAAAGATCATTCAGATCTGTATTTAATGCATGTTATATTTTTAAATGGTATAAATTAGTGCATGCAGTTATATATATCATTTTTGAATAAACATCAGACTTTAACGAATATGGTTTAGGATAAAGTTTGGGTAATGTGGACTTTTAGTTATGATATATCACGTTTAATAGATGTAACGACCCAGAAAATCTGAACCAATTTAAAAATTTTAAATTGGCTAAAATAATGGATTTTAAATATTTAAAATAAATATTTTAAGTAATGGCGATGAAAACTGAGTTGAATCGACATTTGAAAACCAATATAATTAAATATAATTATATATAGAATTGAAAATAGCGCGGTAGTTCGAAAATTCGATTTCTAATTTCAAATGAATATACAGAATTCAATATAAGTCAGAATTGAACGAAACAAGAAATATTTGAATCTGTATAACTATATCTTTATAACGAAGTTAACAAACTGAGATTTCATCTTAGAAATGATAAGATATGTCCAGTTTAAAATTAGAAATAGTCGCTATGGAATTCAGGCCCTTAAAAATGGAAATTTTGCAAATGACCTCGGATTTCGACGAAACCACTTTTGTTGGGTCCGCAGTGTCAAGTTATTGCCAGGTTTCAAATTTCATAATTTTTCGAATTAATATGTGAGCGTGGCAAAAGAAAACGCGTTTGACCAGTTTCTGTTGATTTTAATCGAACGGAAATTGGCCATTTATCAAACGGTCTCAGAATTCGACGAAACTAGTTTTGTTAGGACCGTATCGTCAATACGAAGCTAGAAAATATTTTTCTGGAATTTTTCTAGTTAGTATGTGACCCCGGTAATTTGAAATGTACGTTTAAAATTCAATATAATGATTTAAATGTAAATTCAACAGAAACTGATTGTAATGATCAAATCAGCTTGCGATACATATCCCATTGTGTTCGGAATGGGGGTGAAACGCTATGGACGACAGGCGGTGGGCCTCGTTTCGAGGTCATATGTAAAAGTCAACTCTTTGCTAAATTAAATAATAATAAAAAAATAAAAATAAAATAATCATTTCCCTCCCCCCCCCCCCTTTTTTCTTTGTTCTGCCCCCCCCCCCCCTTTCTCATTTCGATTCAAACAGAAAAGTGAAAAAAAAAAAAAAAAAAAAAAGCCCTAAGCCGATCGACAGCCGCCCCCCCCTCAAGACCAGTCGCCGACGAAGCAGCCCCCCCCCTCCCAAGCGAGCGACGCAGCAACCCCCCCTCCATCGACGAAGACCCGAAGCCCCCCCCCCCAGATCGCAACCGCCGACGCCTTCTTCGATTCCCCCCCCTTTTTTTTCTCTTTCCGCAGCTACCTCGGTGAGCATCCCCTATTTTTATTTATTTAATTTATTTTCTTTTTTATTTTTATTTTATTCTGTTAAAAACTGTTTTATGTTTTAAAGTTAAAACTGTTTTAGGTAATTAAAAACTGATTTTAATTTTAGGTAATTAAAACTGAATTGATTTTTATAAAAATAATAAACTGATTTTGTTTTAAAAAGATAAAAACTGAAAAAAATTTTAAAAAAAAAAGCATAAAACTGTTTTTTTTTAAGAAAGAAAAGAAAACAGATTTTATAAAAGAATAAAACTGATTTGTTAAAACCTTTAAAGCTGAATTTTTAAAAGATTTTAAAAACAGTTTTTTTTTTTAGAAAAAGAAACTAAAAACAGCATTTTTATGAAAGAATAAAACTGATTTATAAAAAGTACAAAAACTGTGATTTATAAAAATATAAAAACTGGTTTTCTTGAAAGGTTGAAAACTGATTTCTTTCAAAAGTAAAAAAACATATTTTTATATGTTGAAAGCAAAAGTAAAAAACATATTTTTATATGTTGAAAGCAAAATTAAAAATCATATTTTTATATATCGAATAGCGAAGTCAAAATTCGATTTTTTTTATATATTGAATAGCATAGTAAAAAACTCTATTTTTACATATGCAGAGAATACGGGTGAAAGTGAAAAATAGGCGAAGATTTCTATTAAGAAGTGTCGTGCAGTTGGATAGCTATTGGTGAGATTTCTGATTTAAAATTTATATATATATATGTGTGAAGTAAAAGTGAATTGCTATATATAAATATATATATATATATACGCCCCCTCGTCCACAAACCATGGACGATATTTATTGGTTGAAATTGTTGTGGAAATTTGATTGATAGCGAATGATTGTTTGGGATTGTTTGTGATTGTTATTGGTTGATTGTGGTTGAAAAATACCCATTTGTGGTTGTGAAATATTTGGTTGAAACCACTTAGGATTAGTTTGTGGAAATGAAATAAATATATACATGCCGCCTGCGTGCGAACTAGATGCATGATTCCCATTGTCAAAAACCGCGAGGTTTTAAGGTAGAGCGAGGAGCCGTACTAGGGACGGTCCCGGTGTAACTACCCTGCCGTTATGCTGCCGAAATTTTGAATAATATTTGTGTGTTTGAATTATTTTCATATGCTTAAACTATATTTATTCCTTATATAGAAAACATTCATGTGTTGAATTGATATTCATTCGTTGTTTAGAAATTCATGTGTTGAATGGTATTCATATTTTGAAATAAATTGTTAGATAATAAAAATCACATTTTTATCTATATCTAAAAACTATTGAAAACATTCATGTGTTGAATTGATATTCATTCGTTGTTTAGAAATTCATGTGTTGAATGGTATTCATATTTTGAAATAAATTGTTAGATAATAAAAATCACATTTTTATCTATATATAAAAACTATTGAAAACATTCATGTGTTGAATTGATATTCATTCGTTGTTTAGAAATTCATGTGTTGAATGGTATTCATATTTTGAAATAAATTGTTCGATAACAAAAATCACATTTTTATCTATATATAGAAACTATAGAAAAAATTCATGTGTTGAATGGTATTCATATTTTGAAATAAATTGTTCGATAACAAAAATCACATTTTTATCTATATATAGAAACTATAGAAAAAATTCATGTGTTGAATGGTATTCATATTTTGAAATAAATTGTTCGATAACAAAAATCACATTTTTATCTATATATAGAAACTATAGAAAACATTCATGTGTTGAATTGATATTCATTCGTTGTTTAGAAATTCATATGTTGAATGGTATTCATATTTTGAAATAAATTGTTCGATAACAAAAATCACATTTTTATCTATATATAGAAACTATAGAAAACATTCATGTGTTGGATTGATATTCATTCGTTGTTTAGCAATTCATGTGTTGAATGGTATTCATATTTTGAAATAAATTGTTTTATGATAAAAATCCCATTTTTATCACCAACTTGAACTATATAGAAAAATAGTGTTTTGAAATGAATTGTTTTACAATAAAAATCACATTTTTTATTGTATGCATAAATCGTTGAAATGTGAAATGTTGAAAATAGCCACTTGTTCAAAATAGACATATATGAGTTGAAATATTCATTAATTAGCTAATGAAGTGATTTGCACCTATTTATGTAACATTAGAATGAATGGTGTTTTTAAACCAAATAGAAATCGAATATGGAATCGAATAGAAAATGAAAAATGATATGAACTGTATACATATGTACATGCAATATTCTTTGAACAGGTTATAGCAAAGGGGCTAGAGAAGAGGAATAAAATTTTGTGCCCGACAAATAGGTACACATTTACTGATTTGTTTGGGTGATGATTTTGAGCCTATTGGCTAGCCGCTTGGCTTCTTCTTTTTCTTTTTGAGACTAGAAGGACCGGGACGCTATTTGCGATTTCCCGACGCTCCCGGTGCAGGGGAGGTTATGGCGAAATTTTTCCAAAATTTAAGGTGTTAGAAAAATTTTTGAAGTGAAAACGATATTGAAATCGTTGAATGAACTATATTTATATAACTATATAAATATAAATAAAATTAAAACGAAACGAAGCCGTGCAGTTCGTATTTTGAAACCGTGATTTCAAACGACTAGTACGGGAAATCCGACCATTGGATTTTCCCGAAATCTCAACCGTCGGGTTCGCCTTGGAATAATCTTTCCAACGGCACCAACCTTGTAAAAATCCAACGGTTGGATTGTCTGGAATGTTTAATTCAAATTTGAAGAAAAACAGCGCCAGAATCGATTTTATTTATATATAAATATAAATAGAATTATATTTAATCGAATAACGACGCTGCAGTTCGTATTTTGAAATCGAAAATTCAAACGATTGTACCGGGAGATCCGACCGTCGGAATTTCCCGAAACTAGAACCGTTGGATTCGTTTTGAAAAGACCTTTCTAATGATGTAAATTTTGTGAAGATCCAACGGTTAGATTTTCAGATATGTGTAAATCAAATCTGAAGAAAAACAGCGCCACGGCCGCCTTATGGCCCGAAGCGTCGTTTTGAATAAAATGGCTATTTTAAAATAAATAAAAATAGCGATAAATAGTTATAAAATATCGTAAGCGATATGGAATGGAAATAAACTGAATTTGCTTGATTTATGTGATGTTTGATGGTTGAATGTGTTTGGTGTGAAAACTATATAAAGAACACAATTGGTGTTGTCGAATAATTTAACCATTGAAATAAATCGATTTGAAATTCTGAATATACGTGAATTATTTGAAAAGGCCGAGTTAATTCTCATTTCGAATAATCGACCGACGATTGAAATTCGAAGATGAAGACGATGGTCGAAGACCGGAGATCTTCACCTCGTTTGGATGGTAACCGAGGTCCTGATTGGGAGGCATCCCGAAATATGGATAATGAGTGGTGATCGTCCAGACGTACGTGTTGGTCGATGGGTTTGCGAGGTATTTAGTGCCTCCGGTTTCGTTCAGACCCAGAACGGACTTGTAAATGGACTGTGTGTCCGACATAGGATTTATTCTGTGTGGCATGCTAAGATGCAGTGATCAGGGCTTCTGTTGAAAAGCAAAGTCTTGTGGTGATGATCAAAGCACCGCCTGTGTGGCGTAGCTTTGTGTATAACGTGAATTCGCGAGCCTCACATCCCGGTATGAACCTAAAACGGGAGAAGGACCTCAGGGGGGACGTGCGTTTTCTTTCTAGCTAGGGTGGTGTCAGTGACCTACCAGCCCTGACATTTATATACTTTTCACCTATGTGGTTGTTGCTGTTGCGAGGCGCCTCGGTTTGATTGGACGATCCGGGTCCGATGGAGTCATTCGTTGGCTCATTTACACCCCAAAGGGTGGAGAAACGCATTGTTCAGGCATTATAATCCACTTCGTGTGGACCGGCCCTGACGATCCAAGGTACGGTTGCGGCTGTACCTGAGGGGCGGGCTAGAGCGTCTCGAATTCGGTAAGGACTATCTTTTGCCTTGGTTCATGACGGAAATCCAATTTCCAAATACGAGACGATGCGGTTTCGATTGTATATATACATTTGGCGACATAGTGGCATGGGACGCTCATGTCGTCTATGATTGATAGTTATGATTTGAAATTGTTTTCAAAACATATAAACACTAGCAATAATATCAAATGCCTTTGTTTTATTCGTATCAAGCATATTTTGGCCGTTATAAGGTAAAAACTCTATCCTCCGGTTTGCGTTGCATTGTGTGATGGGAACTGAGTCTTATAACGGCTTCATTTTTATAAAAAGCATAGCGATGTTTAAAAGAAAGATTTGTTTTAAAGCACTGGCAATCCAATGGAGTAAACCCGTTCCACGAAAGTGGCGTGGTCCTGGGATTAGCCATATTATATATGTGTTGAGTAGATTTCTCATACCAGTCCCATGACTGACTCGTAGTTTGTTTCACTCTCAAACTCGGGTGCCCCTTTTTCTACACGGGCAGCCTTGTATTCAGGTTTAGCTGGTTCTTTCTGGATAGCTGGAGCTGAAGATGGATTCTATCATTTATTTCTTTTTATGCTGTTCAGCTCCTATTGTACATATTTTGTTTATTTCCGCTGTAGACATTTATGTATAGCTGAACTGTATTTGTACTAAGTAAGATCCTGTGTACTGTGTAACTCTGATGATTACTTTTATCCAGTATATTTTGTTGTTCATTCTGGTGTATTTATTTAATTCTGTTCTGCTATTATATGTTTCTGTGTTATATTCCAAAAGATAACCTTGTTTCCATGAGAACGGGAAATCGGGTCGTCTCAACGTGGTATCAGAGCTTTGGTTAAGCTTAGTTCTGGAATATAACATTTGAACGAACTCGTCAGAAATAGAACCAGTAGTGTTCTAGGACGGGTAACTCAATACAGATAGGATCAGTAATATCCTAGTATGAGTAAAGCAGAATGAAATTACACCTCGATAGACACATTTACATTCAAGTATTTGTCTCTATATTTTGAAATATCTTTTCTGTTGACCTGACACTTGATCTGCTATTTGCAGAAGAACTAGAAAATGAGTGCCAGGAACAGAAGAAGTAATACTGACCCGGATATAGAAGCTCTATTCATGAAATATAGAAATCTGGGTGGAAAGCCGTTCTCGGGCGAAGAATCTATTATGAGAACCCAAGCTTGGATTCGTTCGGTTGAGAAAATATTCGAAGCATTAAAGCTTAGAGATGACCAGAAAAGATTACTGGCCTCCTGGGCACTCGAAGATGAAGCTTTGTTCTGGTGGGATTCTGTTGTTAAGGATAATCCAGAAGGTGATATCACCTGGGACAGATTCAAAGTAATTTTCTTAGAAAGATTTACTCCTCCCGAAGCAACAGAGCGACTATGCGACGAATTTTCTTATCTGATACAAGGAGACATGACAATTCCCGAATATCATAAGAAATTTAATGAACTTTCTCACTTTGCTCCTCATCTAATTCAAAATCCGAAGAGGAAAAATCTGAGATTTATTCACGGACTTCAAAGGAAATACCAGAATAAAGTATTAGGGCATGTGAAGCTTCCTTTTTCTGAAATGATATATATGGCCTATCAGTATGAAGATCTCCATAAGAAAGGAATGTTATGCGACGAAGAAGAAGTCAGTTCTAGCGACATAAAAGAGTTGGAAACTGATATTCCTGAAGCCAGTACAAGTTCTGAAGTCAATAAGAAGCCCAGCGCCAAAAGAAAAAGGGCGGAACCTGGGAACGAACGAATAATGACCGCCACGTGCTCAAGCTGCAATAGAAAAGGACATTTGGCGATAAATTGCAAATCTTGGAACGAACAAAGAAAGAGTGGATCTAAACCCAAGAAGGTTTTTCAAGGAAAGAAAAGGTGTAATCAATGTCATCGGTTTGGTCATGTAAAACAAGAATGCCGGCTGTTAAAAACAACCAAAGAAGCTCAGGTAAATGAAGTAGCAGAAACCTCTAGGCCCTCAGCTAGTCAAGAAAGGCCAGATGTTTTAGAAGGCACGCTAACTGTCAAAGACATCCCAGTTAAAGTACTGTTTGATACAGGCGCGTCACGAAGCTTCATTTCCAAAGATGCAGCTAAGAAACTGGATTTGAATTTGAAGAAGCTCAAGGAACCAATGACTGTCCAGAATCCAGTTGGGGGTTCCATTGATCTCAGTTGGATATGTGGAGTGCCGGTTTCTTTCTCTCGTTATCGGTTTCCTACCATCGCAGTCGTCATGAATTTTAAAGAGTTTGATCTTATCTTGGGATTGGATTGGCTAACCAAATATGAAGCAGAGGTTAGGTGCGCCGAGAGGGTTGTTAGAGCTAAGATTAAATCAGGGGGTTATATAACCATACCGTGTGAAGGTCAGAATGCTAATAGAAAAGACTTCTGGTCAGCTCTCAATGTTTCTCCAGCCCAAATAGAAAATATCCCTGAAATCACTGAGAATATTCCTGACCTCATTAAAGATATTCCTGTCGTCAAGGATTATGCGGATGTGTTCGAGGAAGTTGTTCGCTTACCTCCGCAGAGAGAAATAGATTTCAAGATTGCTTTAGTTCCCAATGCAAGGCCGGTAGTTCACGCTATTCGAAGAATGTCCTTGAAAGAGAAGGAGGAATTAGACAATCAAACACGACAGCTAGTATGGAAAGGTCTGATCAGGCCTAGTTTCTCTGACTGGGGTGCAGCAGTGGTATTTGTTCCAAAATCTGACGGTACTCTACGGCTATGTGTGGATTATCGTGATTTAAACAAGCAGACTATAAAGAACAAATATCCATTGCCGCGGATTGATGATTTGTTGGATCGATTGAATGACGCACAGGTATTTTCACGAATGGACCTAGCTACAGGTTTCCATCAACTTCGAATTGCCGAAGAATGTGTTCCAATGACAGCGTTCAGAGGCCCCGACTTATTCTACGAGTGGTTAGTAATGCCATTCGGCTTATGTAACGCTCCAGCTTATTTCGTCGATCTAATGAACAGAGTATTCAGAGGGGTATTGAATAAATTTGTTCTGGTTTTTATTGATGATATTCTAATCTTCTCTAAATCAAAGGCCGAACATGAAAAGCATCTGGAACAAGTGTTAGAAATTCTGAGACGGAATGTATTGAAAGCCAAGTTTTCCAAATGTATCTTCTGGCAAGATGAAGTGAAATTTCTGGGCCATGTCGTATCGAAAGATGGAATCGCTGTGGATCCAAGCAAAATCACAGCTATTCAGAACTGGAAACAGCCTAGTACTCCCACTGAAGTCCGCAGTTTTCTTGGATTGGCTAGCTATTATCGGAAGTTCGTTAAAGACTTTTCGAAGATATCTGGCCACTTAACGAAGCTTACAAAGAAGCATTCTAAATTCAAATGGACTCAAGAGAGTGAGGAGGCTTTCGAAGAGCTAAAGTTAAGATTGACGACAGCTCCAGTGTTAACCATCATTGATGGCAACCAAGATCTAAAAGTCTGGACGGATGCGTCTAGAGAAGGCCTTGGAGCAGTGTTAATGCAAAGAGGCCAAGTAATTGCTTATGCTAGCCGTCAACTGAAGCCACACGAGAAGAACTATGTAACTCATGATCTTGAGTTATTGGCTATCGTATTCTCTTTGAAAATCTGGAGACACTATCTTCTGGGCGAGAGGTTTGAACTGTTTACAGATCACCAGTCGTTGAAATATCTGTTCACTCAGAAGGACTTAAATCTGAGACAGCAACGTTGGCTGGAGTTTCTTGCAGCATATGACTTTGAAATTATATATACTCCAGGGAAAGCCAATGTCGTGGCTGATGCGTTAAGCCGAAAGAATGAAATGATCGCCAGTTTCATCATTGCGACTTCGTTGATTGATAAGATATCGGCTCTCCAAGAAGATGACCAATTTATCAAAGGAATAAGTCAGCGAATTCGCGAAGGCAATGCTTCGGATTTCCAGTTAGACAGCGAAGGGATTCTGAGGTTAGAAGGACGAATTTGTGTTCCAGAAATTCCTGAACTCAGAAGAGAAGTGCTTGAAGAATGCCACAAATCTAAGCTCAGTATCCATCCAGGTGTGAATAAAATGTATAACGATATCAAACGCACATTCTGGTGGAAGTCATTAAAAAGAGACATCTCGATATATGTTAGTCGATGCCCTACTTGCCAGCTAGTCAAAAGTGACCAACAGAAATTGGCTGGATTGTTGCAACCACTAGAAGTTCCTGGCTGGAAGTGGGAGCATATTTCTATGGATTTCATTGATGGTCTGCCCAGAACAAGAAAAGGAAATGACAGTATTTGGGTGATCGTAGATCGCTTCACGAAGACCGCCCATTTTATACCTGTCAGATCAAACAGAACTGCTCAGAGTCTGGCACATATTTACTTCAGGGAAATAGTTAGACTACATGGAGTGCCGCTCAGTATAGTCAGTGATAGAGATACTATATTCACTAGTAAATTCTGGGAAGCATTTCAAGTCGAGCTCGGAACGAAGTTAAACTTGAGCACCGCTTATCATCCTCAGACAGACGGTCAGACTGAGAGGGTGAATCGCATTTTAGAAGATCTATTGCGGGCTTGTATTCTAGATTTCGGTGGATCATGGGAAGACCATCTGCATTTGGCTGAATTCTCTTATAACAACAGCTACCAGGCGAGTCTGACAATGTCGCCATTCGAAGCATTGTATGGTAGACCGTGCCGATCTCCTGCTTGTTGGGTCGAGCCTGGAAATAGACTTGTGTTGGGTCCTGATATGATTTGAGAAGCCGCCGACAAAGTTGATTTTATTAAGAAGAGATTACTCGCTGCTCAAAGCCGACAAAAGAGCTATGCCGATAGAAGAAGAAGGGATATATCCTTTGAAGTTGGCGACTATGTATATTTGAAAGTATCGCCGATGAGAGGAGTTATCCGGTTCGGTAAAACTGGAAAGTTAGCACCCAAATTCATTGGTCCGTTTCCTATTCTGGAACGGATTGGAACTCTCGCTTATAGGGTCAAACTGCCAGACTGGTTGCCTGGTGTGCATGATGTATTTCACATATCTCAACTTCGAAAGCACGTTCATGATCCAGACTTGATCGTGGAAGAAGCAGCTCAGCAGGACATTGAAATTACTCCAGAATTAGCTGTGAGGCGAGAGCCGTTAAAGATTATCGGCAAAGAAACCAAAGAGCTGAGATACAAAAAGGTTCACTTAGTCAAAGTGCAATGGAGTGGAGATCCGCGTGATTGTACTTGGGAAACTGAGGAGAGCATTCAGAAAGCTTATCCTAGATGCCGAGTAGATATCTCTGATTGACTCTGGTGCAAGGTACATTTACCCTACCTTGCATTACCATTTAATTTTCTATTCTGTTGCTATTTTCTTCCCATGGATGTGCATTGTTTATTCTATACTCTGAATATTAAAAACAAATTGGTTGTTGTAATTGTGGGATTGTAGATTTATCAAACCACTTTCGACTTTATTCCTTTTCGGGGACGAAAAGTTTTAAGTGGGGGAGATTGTAACGACCCAGAAAATCTGAACCAATTTAAAAAATTTAAATTGGCTAAAATAATGGATTTTAAATATTTAAAATAAATATTTTAAGTAATGGCGATGAAAACTGAGTTGAATCGACATTTGAAAACCAATATAATTAAATATAATTATATATAGAATTGAAAATAGCGCGGTAGTTCGAAAATTCGATTTCTAATTTCAAATGAATATACAGAATTCAATATAAGTCAGAATTGAACGAAACAAGAAATATTTGAATCTGTATAACTATATCTTTATAACGAAGTTAACAAACTGAGATTTCATCTTAGAAATGATAAGATATGTCCAGTTTAAAATTAGAAATAGTCGCTATGGAATTCAGGCCCTTAAAAATGGAAATTTTGCAAATGACCTCGGATTTCGACGAAACCACTTTTGTTGGGTCCGCAGTGTCAAGTTATTGCCAGGTTTCAAATTTCATAATTTTTCGAATTAATATGTGAGCGTGGCAAAAGAAAACGCGTTTGACCAGTTTCTGTTGATTTTAATCGAACGGAAATTGGCCATTTATCAAACGGTCTCAGAATTCGACGAAACTAGTTTTGTTAGGACCGTATCGTCAATACGAAGCTAGAAAATATTTTTCTGGAATTTTTCTAGTTAGTATGTGACCCCGGTAATTTGAAATGTACGTTTAAAATTCAATATAATGATTTAAATGTAAATTCAACAGAAACTGATTGTAATGATCAAATCAGCTTGCGATACATATCCCATTGTGTTCGGAATGGGGGTGAAACGCTATGGACGACAGGCGGTGGGCCTCGTTTCGAGGTCATATGTAAAAGTCAACTCTTTGCTAAATTAAATAATAATAAAAAAATAAAAATAAAATAATCATTTCCCTCCCCCCCCCCTTTTTTCTTTGTTCTGGCCCCCCCCCTTTCTCATTTCGATTCAAACAGAAAAGTGAAAAAAAAAAAAAAAAAAAAAAAGCCCTAAGCCGATCGACAGCCGCCCCCCCTGGAGCGCCGCCGCCCCCCCCTCAAGACCAGTCGCCGACGAAGCAGCCCCCCCCCCTCCCAAGCGAGCGACGCAGCAACCCCCCCTCCATCGACGAAGACCCGAAGCCCCCCCCCCCCCAGATCGCAACCGCCGACGCCTTCTTCGATTCCCCCCCCCTTTTTTTTCTCTTTCCGCAGCTACCTCGGTGAGCATCCCCTATTTTTATTTATTTAATTTATTTTCTTTTTTATTTTTATTTTATTCTGTTAAAAACTGTTTTATGTTTTAAAGTTAAAACTGTTTTAGGTAATTAAAAACTGATTTTAATTTTAGGTAATTAAAACTGAATTGATTTTTATAAAAATAATAAACTGATTTTGTTTTAAAAAGATAAAAACTGAAATTTTTTAAAAAAAAAAAAGCATAAAACTGTTTTTTTTAAGAAAGAAAAGAAAACAGATTTTATAAAAGAATAAAACTGATTTGTTAAAACCTTTAAAGCTGAATTTTTAAAAGATTTTAAAAACAGTTTTTTTTTTAGAAAAAGAAACTAAAAACAGCATTTTTATGAAAGAATAAAACTGATTTATAAAAAGTACAAAAACTGTGATTTATAAAAATATAAAAACTGGTTTTCTTGAAAGGTTGAAAACTGATTTCTTTCAAAAGTAAAAAAACATATTTTTATATGTTGAAAGCAAAAGTAAAAAACATATTTTTATATGTTGAAAGCAAAATTAAAAATCATATTTTTATATATCGAATAGCGAAGTCAAAATTCGATTTTTTTTATATATTGAATAGCATAGTAAAAAACTCTATTTTTACATATGCAGAGAATACGGGTGAAAGTGAAAAATAGGCGAAGATTTCTATTAAGAAGTGTCGTGCAGTTGGATAGCTATTGGTGAGATTTCTGATTTAAAATTTATATATATATATGTGTGAAGTAAAAGTGAATTGCTATATATAAATATATATATATATATATATACGCCCCCTCGTCCACAAACCATGGACGATATTTATTGGTTGAAATTGTTGTGGAAATTTGATTGATAGCGAATGATTGTTTGGGATTGTTTGTGATTGTTATTGGTTGATTGTGGTTGAAAAATACCCATTTGTGGTTGTGAAATATTTGGTTGAAACCACTTAGGATTAGTTTGTGGAAATGAAATAAATATATACATGCCGCCTGCGTGCGAACTAGATGCATGATTCCCATTGTCAAAAACCGCGAGGTTTTAAGGTAGAGCGAGGAGCCGTACTAGGGACGGTCCCGGTGTAACTACCCTGCCGTTATGCTGCCGAAATTTTGAATAATATTTGTGTGTTTGAATTATTTTCATATGCTTAAACTATATTTATTCCTTATATAGAAAACATTCATGTGTTGAATTGATATTCATTCGTTGTTTAGAAATTCATGTGTTGAATGGTATTCATATTTTGAAATAAATTGTTAGATAATAAAAATCACATTTTTATCTATATCTAAAAACTATTGAAAACATTCATGTGTTGAATTGATATTCATTCGTTGTTTAGAAATTCATGTGTTGAATGGTATTCATATTTTGAAATAAATTGTTAGATAATAAAAATCACATTTTTATCTATATATAAAAACTATTGAAAACATTCATGTGTTGAATTGATATTCATTCGTTGTTTAGAAATTCATGTGTTGAATGGTATTCATATTTTGAAATAAATTGTTCGATAACAAAAATCACATTTTTATCTATATATAGAAACTATAGAAAAAATTCATGTGTTGAATGGTATTCATATTTTGAAATAAATTGTTCGATAACAAAAATCACATTTTTATCTATATATAGAAACTATAGAAAAAATTCATGTGTTGAATGGTATTCATATTTTGAAATAAATTGTTCGATAACAAAAATCACATTTTTATCTATATATAGAAACTATAGAAAACATTCATGTGTTGAATTGATATTCATTCGTTGTTTAGAAATTCATATGTTGAATGGTATTCATATTTTGAAATAAATTGTTCGATAACAAAAATCACATTTTTATCTATATATAGAAACTATAGAAAACATTCATGTGTTGGATTGATATTCATTCGTTGTTTAGCAATTCATGTGTTGAATGGTATTCATATTTTGAAATAAATTGTTTTATGATAAAAATCCCATTTTTATCACCAACTTGAACTATATAGAAAAATAGTGTTTTGAAATGAATTGTTTTACAATAAAAATCACATTTTTTATTGTATGCATAAATCGTTGAAATGTGAAATGTTGAAAATAGCCACTTGTTCAAAATAGACATATATGAGTTGAAATATTCATTAATTAGCTAATGAAGTGATTTGCACCTATTTATGTAACATTAGAATGAATGGTGTTTTTAAACCAAATAGAAATCGAATATGGAATCGAATAGAAAATGAAAAATGATATGAACTGTATACATATGTACATGCAATATTCTTTGAACAGGTTATAGCAAAGGGGCTAGAGAAGAGGAATAAAATTTTGTGCCCGACAAATAGGTACACATTTACTGATTTGTTTGGGTGATGATTTTGAGCCTATTGGCTAGCCGCTTGGCTTCTTCTTTTTCTTTTTGAGACTAGAAGGACCGGGACGCTATTTGCGATTTCCCGACGCTCCCGGTGCAGGGGAGGTTATGGCGAAATTTTTCCAAAATTTAAGGTGTTAGAAAAATTTTTGAAGTGAAAACGATATTGAAATCGTTGAATGAACTATATTTATATAACTATATAAATATAAATAAAATTAAAACGAAACGAAGCCGTGCAGTTCGTATTTTGAAACCGTGATTTCAAACGACTAGTACGGGAAATCCGACCATTGGATTTTCCCGAAATCTCAACCGTCGGGTTCGCCTTGGAATAATCTTTCCAACGGCACCAACCTTGTAAAAATCCAACGGTTGGATTGTCTGGAATGTTTAATTCAAATTTGAAGAAAAACAGCGCCAGAATCGATTTTATTTATATATAAATATAAATAGAATTATATTTAATCGAATAACGACGCTGCAGTTCGTATTTTGAAATCGAAAATTCAAACGATTGTACCGGGAGATCCGACCGTCGGAATTTCCCGAAACTAGAACCGTTGGATTCGTTTTGAAAAGACCTTTCTAATGATGTAAATTTTGTGAAGATCCAACGGTTAGATTTTCAGATATGTGTAAATCAAATCTGAAGAAAAACAGCGCCACGGCCGCCTTATGGCCCGAAGCGTCGTTTTGAATAAAATGGCTATTTTAAAATAAATAAAAATAGCGATAAATAGTTATAAAATATCGTAAGCGATATGGAATGGAAATAAACTGAATTTGCTTGATTTATGTGATGTTTGATGGTTGAATGTGTTTGGTGTGAAAACTATATAAAGAACACAATTGGTGTTGTCGAATAATTTAACCATTGAAATAAATCGATTTGAAATTCTGAATATACGTGAATTATTTGAAAAGGCCGAGTTAATTCTCATTTCGAATAATCGACCGACGATTGAAATTCGAAGATGAAGACGATGGTCGAAGACCGGAGATCTTCACCTCGTTTGGATGGTAACCGAGGTCCTGATTGGGAGGCATCCCGAAATATGGATAATGAGTGGTGATCGTCCAGACGTACGTGTTGGTCGATGGGTTTGCGAGGTATTTAGTGCCTCCGGTTTCGTTCAGACCCAGAACGGACTTGTAAATGGACTGTGTGTCCGACATAGGATTTATTCTGTGTGGCATGCTAAGATGCAGTGATCAGGGCTTCTGTTGAAAAGCAAAGTCTTGTGGTGATGATCAAAGCACCGCCTGTGTGGCGTAGCTTTGTGTATAACGTGAATTCGCGAGCCTCACATCCCGGTATGAACCTAAAACGGGAGAAGGACCTCAGGGGGGACGTGCGTTTTCTTTCTAGCTAGGGTGGTGTCAGTGACCTACCAGCCCTGACATTTATATACTTTTCACCTATGTGGTTGTTGCTGTTGCGAGGCGCCTCGGTTTGATCGGACGATCCGGGTCCGATGGAGTCATTCGTTGGCTCATTTACACCCCAAAGGGTGGAGAAACGCATTGTTCAGGCATTATAATCCACTTCGTGTGGACCGGCCCTGACGATCCAAGGTACGGTTGCGGCTGTACCTGAGGGGCGGGCTAGAGCGTCTCGAATTCGGTAAGGACTATCTTTTGCCTTGGTTCATGACGGAAATCCAATTTCCAAATACGAGACGATGCGGTTTCGATTGTATATATACATTTGGCGACATAGTGGCATGGGACGCTCATGTCGTCTATGATTGATAGTTATGATTTGAAATTGTTTTCAAAACATATAAACACTAGCAATAATATCAAATGCCTTTGTTTTATTCGTATCAAGCATATTTTGGCCGTTATAAGGTAAAAACTCTATCCTCCGGTTTGCGTTGCATTGTGTGATGGGAACTGAGTCTTATAACGGCTTCATTTTTATAAAAAGCATAGCGATGTTTAAAAGAAAGATTTGTTTTAAAGCACTGGCAATCCAATGGAGTAAACCCGTTCCACGAAAGTGGCGTGGTCCTGGGATTAGCCATATTATATATGTGTTGAGTAGATTTCTCATACCAGTCCCATGACTGACTCGTAGTTTGTTTCACTCTCAAACTCGGGTGCCCCTTTTTCTACACGGGCAGCCTTGTATTCAGGTTTAGCTGGTTCTTTCTGGATAGCTGGAGCTGAAGATGGATTCTATCATTTATTTCTTTTTATGCTGTTCAGCTCCTATTGTACATATTTTGTTTAATTCCGCTGTAGACATTTATGTATAGCTGAACTGTATTTGTACTAAGTAAGATCCTGTGTACTGTGTAACTCTGATGATTACTTTTATCCAGTATATTTTGTTGTTCATTCTGGTGTATTTATTTAATTCTGTTCTGCTATTATATGTTTCTGTGTTATATTCCAAAAGATAACCTTGTTTCCGTGAGAACGGGAAATCGGGTCGTCTCAATAGATTTCAATAATCAACTACATGAAAATTTCATGACCAAGTACTAATGCAAAACTTTTATTCGAACAATATGTGGCAAATCAGGCAGTTTAAGGTATGTATTTCAGGGTGCAAACCGAGGAACATGCGCAGGTTTCAATAAAAATGCATGTATTTAATTCAGAGCAGCATCATAAGGCCACCAATATCACAACTTCAACAATCACAAGGTACCACTACCATATTTAGTATGAGTTGAAATTTAATTCTTGAAAACAATAGAAATCGTGAGTCTGAGACTCACCTGTACAGTGGAAAGAAGGCACAGGAAACGCATCTCGATTTGAAAGGCGGTGATGCGGGCTTCGTACGATGGAGGAGCGGTCGACGTCGGTCTTGATTAGCGCAGGTGAACGTGACAGGCCAGGTGCCACGTTAGTGGTCGGAGCACTACCAAGAGGCGGCGTTGTTCGAGATGGGGTTCCGGCTTCGAGGTGGCTGCGGTTTTCAAGGCGCGGAGGCGGCACCACAGCAGGCAGAACATGATTTATGGAAGAGGGACAGAGAGGCGGATTTGATTTTGGGAAAGCATATGGGGATAAATTATCAGTTGCCATGAATACTGATTTTGGGGGTAATTTGATTAGGGAGAGCAAGATGGTTTTCCTTCTTCACGGTGGCCATGAAAACTTTGATTTGGGAATTCGATTTGGGAAAGGTGAATTTTTTTCTCAGCTGAAATAAAATAGAAAGGAAAAAAAATAAAAGAGGACGGTTTTCACAAGAGAAAGGACCGCGTTGAAATAATCAGAACAGGGTAAACACAAACACGTGTTGTCAACAAATGTACACCAAAATTGTTTTTTTTTTCAAATTACATAAAGTGGCAAACTTATAAACAAAATTTTAAAGAGTATATACCACTTATTATACCCTAAATAACAAAATACAAGTTTGTTCCTTACACATTGAAAATACATTCCAAATTCAATTGAAATAAATTACTAAAATCCAATTCAAATCTAAAAATAAATAAACTCAAGTTTAAATTATAAACAAATTCATGATTTCTCAAATAATATATTTCAATAAAATTTAAAACGTTAATAGCGTTAAAATTTGACGAAACCACTCAAATTTACGTATCCAAAATAATTTATACTCAAAAGATTTCATTCAAAACCAAGTTAAATAAACTAAATTTCAAAATTATAAATAAAATTCAATTTCTAAAATAGAAAACCCAAATTAATTCATATTTTTAAATGTCGAAAATTTTGGTTCGTTACAACCATGGTTACCTTTTTTCTGACATAAGTGAAGATTTTTATGATGGAACTGTCAAAAATTCATTTTGTTGACTGTAGAAAAAAAGATAATAAAAAATCAAAATTAATTTTAAAAAGTATTGTAATTATTAATTATTGATTGCCAAAAATTGGTAAATAAATATTTATTACAACATGCATTTTATGATCATTGTAAAATTGACATCGGTTAAAACGGGTATGTTATGAGAGATGCAAAATTGGTACCTATTACAACGGGCGTTACCTATTGTAAAATTAGCATCTCTTACAATGGGCATTTTGTGACCGTTGTAAAATAAACAAAGATTACAACGGACATTTTGTGAATGTTGTAAAATTGGCATCTATTACAACGGGCCTTAAATGACCGTTGTAATAGCATTCTATTACAACGGTCAGACCTTGTCCGTTATAAAAAGGGTATTGTATAGGACATCTATTACAACGGTCCAGAAATGACCGTTGTGATAACATTCTATTACAACGGGCAATAGAGGCCCGTTGTAAAACGGACGTTGTAATATAGTATTTTTGTTGTAGTGATAGCATGGATTTAGGGGGAGTATTTTATACTATGATATATAGATAGATTTAGGATTCAGGGGGAGTTATTTATATACCTTAGAAATTTAGTATAAATTTAATTGTAAGATATGTTTTGATAGTTATACGATTCGGGGGGATTAGTTTTGTAATTTCTTTTTGATAATGCAAAAGGGGGAGAAATTATTAAATATAGACTTAGTAGACATGGGGAGTATTAGAAGGATCATCATCAACATGTATATACAGGTATGATATTTTATAAACTAAGGTTGTCATCACCAAAAAGGGGGAGATTGTTGGAGAATGGAGTTTTGATGATAACAACCTTATTTCAGTATTAATTGATTATAAAATATATACTAACACCTTTATCTAGAATATATATATATATATACACACACACACACACACATATGCAGGATTTATTTACAGGAAATATTACTAAAGACTGTACAGTTTAAAGATGTTAGAGATTCAGAATTCAGAGATGTTTCAGGACTCATTTGTATTCAAGATTTCAAGAGTACAAGATAAATATAGGTATAGAATCTAGATTATGTAAGACTCTGAATAGCACTCCAGGTTCAAATTCAAAATAATTTCAAATTCTGATTTTCAAATTCTGTTTTCAAATTCTATCTTCAATCTCTTTCTTCTCTATTTTACATTCTATTTTTATTTGATTTTAAACTTAAGTTTTATAGATTTATAGTTGATAAGTTTTATATATCTATATTTTATATACTTTATATTTATATAGTTTTAAACTCTATAATTTTATAAATATGTTTATGTAGTTTATATTTATGTTTTCATATGATTTTCTACTTTATAATATTTATTTATAACACTATATTTTAATTTAAAAATTTCCAGAATTATATTTATATCAAAACACTTCAAAAATTGTCAAAAATCAATTTTGTACTAAGGGTATGTCGACATACAATTAACCTCATGTTGCCATATAACTGTCAATTTTTTCAAATTTGAAAGGAAGTGTCTTTTCACTATTTGCGACGGTTCTGAAGCGTTGCAACCTTTCACACACTATAAAAGGGCTTGATTTCAAATTTTTAATCACCTTCTTCTCCACTTTCACTCTCTTTCATTACACCATTATTTCTTATCATTTTTATGATTCCTACACCTATACTCTGCCCAATTCAATTATGTTTTCACCTTCTTCTCTCTACACTCTCTACTCGTTACTCTCTGAATCAAGAGCTATTGAAGAGTTATAGGGATATTGTAATTGTTTGGGAAGTATCTGGGAATCGGTGTTTTTCTTATAGCCGTGAAATCAAGGAACGGAATCGGTGTTTTCCTTGTTGCCGTGAAATCAAGGAACGGGAGCGGTGTTAACCTTGTAGCCATGAAATCAAGGGGTGTAATTGGATGTTGATATAGTAATAAAACTCTGCGCAATCCAGCGTTGTGCAGGACTGGACATAGGAGCACTCCAACCAGTATAAAATCCAGTATGTTCTTTCCTTTTCTGCATTTTTATTTTTGTTTATTATGCATCTGTTTTTGATTCTGTATCTACGATTGTTTCTATGAAGTTTGATTCATATAGTTTATCACATAAGTTTTAGATTTTGTTTAAATTCTCAAAAGCACTATTCACCCCCTCCCCCCCTCCCTTTTAGTGTTTGTTTTGTCTAACGATCTTTCCCGCAATTTGTAACATGCGCTTTCATTAGTTGAAAATTGAGTCCAACGGCGCAAGGAATGGGCTAGTAGAGAAGTTTATGGTTATAGTTCATATACAGCAATCCAAGAATGAAATACAACCATTGAGTGTGAGGTAGAAAGCTGGTAAGACCCAATAAACTATTGACTAGATTCAACATAGCAGCAACTGCAATACATAAATAAGCCAGATCCATCAATAGTTCTACTGATGACAGTTTTTTGAGTCACATATAAAACTAACTTTAGGATTACTTATTTGTTCTTTCTTCTATCACTTTTGAACTTGCTACATTTAAATATGTTCAACTTTGTGGTATTTTGCCACCTTTTGGTTCAACAACCAAACTTTACATCCGATTGACCATAACATAGTCAGTTTTCCTCGTGACTCTATTTGGTAGTTGACATATTTATATTGTTTTGAAGGGAATATATTATTATTTAATAAGTGGTGTTGTGAAGGAAAAAAGATCAGTTTTGAAGGGAAAATTGGTCTTCCTTCAGTATAAGTTGCATTTAGAAGCTTTGATATCGAAAGAATAAAATCACAGTAAATTAAAGAACAGTTGGCGCTTCTTTTGAAGGAATGCACGATATTACAATTGTTCTATTAATTAATGTGGGCCAGCCCATTTTACTAAGCGCGTACTAGTTCTCGGTTTGACCGAGCAAAATATTTCCCAAAATATGCTCTCCTTGGTATCTTATCATCCATATATACTGGACGAGATTTTCATTGGTTTCTTAAACCCTAACAACGTCGATACGATATCCCTCCCAAATATGCCAAATTTTCTTCAACCTAAACTTTCCGCTATTCTCAATCAAGACCGAACTAACTTGAGATATAATCCAAAAAACCTGGTTTTTGATCATAATAAAAGAGTCCAAGTTCAGGCTGCAATCAAAATACAGAAGGTGTTTCGAGGATTCTTGGTGAGAAAGCATGTGGCGATTGTTTACAGAATAGAGAAAGCAATCGATGAAACTTTCAAAGAGACATCTCTGATTAAAATCAATGTGTTAGCGGCTGATTTTTGGCACAGGTTGTATTATGTTTTTGGGATCAAAGATTATAAGAAAAGAGCATATGCTAAACTGTTTATGCTCGAAAAGTATGCTAAGGAACTTGCTGCCGTCAAAATCCAGAAAGTCTTCAGGGGATTTTTAGCCAGGAATTTTATTTTTAGCGAACTTATGGAGATCGATGAAGATGCAGCTTTCATTGAAACCGATCATGATACCGATTCTACAGGGTTTGCTAATTATTTAGATGCCGAAATCTACGAAGAAGATGAACCACAGCAGTTGACTGATTACATTAACAATGCAGTAGATCGTATTTTGCTCACAGAATGAAGGAAACTAAAGAGCCACTATACAATTATTATTTGTATCAGTGTTTGAATGTTTTTTGTTTTTTTTCCAGTATATTTAGGAACCTTAATCAAGGGCTTGAAGTATCGTTTTGATTAGGATTCTTCCTAATTAGTCTAGACTACTAATTGCAGATTATTTTGGATGATATGTCTATATAGTAGTTTGTATTAACCTGTTCACCATTTTTTTTTGGAGACGCATCAATTTATTAGGGTGCATGTACCAAATTACTAAAATAACAATGGTAAGAAAATGTTCGTTTGTTTCATTAAAAAAATAGAATGCTTATGCAGAACTATTTTGAAATGATTCACAATATATGGTTACGAAAAAAATCTCCTTCTTTTGGCCATGCACTTGATCACAAAATGGTAGAATTGGACTCTCCGTGTATGCTAAGTAGTCAGAATTGTTTCTAAATGGGAAGAACTCAGCTTTCCATGCCATTTCTGTAAAACTTTATAGTTTGGGAACAGGTTTTGTTTTTATTAGGATGTATTTTCCTGTACAATAAACAATGTGCTTTGATGATGTATATTAATTTATATTTTAAATAAGGGTGTTAAATTAAGTTTAGGCGTGTAGATATGATGACTGCAGAAACAAATTTTTGAAGGAATTTGGGTGAAAACACTCAGGTTTACAGTTCGTAATACCACGCATGGTATTAAGAAGAAGAAATTTGGGTGTTTTTAGCGGCCCTCTAAATAATTGCACCATATTAATTCTTAGTTCTTTTGTGGAAAAATTGTTTATTTGTAATCTGAGTAGGAATATTTTATGGTGAACATAAGCCCAAATTTTCAACAATATAACTCTTTCATTATACACGATCCATATTTTAAAAGAAAGTTCACTTTAAATTAGAATAAAACATCGATTTGATTCCACTGTCTTTCTTATTTTGATCGTCTTGGGTAACTGATAGAGCTGTGTGATCATGCATGTAAGCATACCAATTTGGTAGATTTGCTTACTTTTATAGCCTAGTGGAACCCTTAAAAGACATTGGAATTGTGGGTATCTGGTTATGGAAAGTGTTTTGTTACTAACTGCCACTTTTGGATTTGCGTGCAAGAATGATTTGAGCTTAAATTAGTTTTGATGTTAAAACTAAATGTATAACTAAATTTCACATTTGAACTTTTAATTTAAAACTATGCTTTTAATTTTCGACTTGAAATTACAAGATGAAGTATAGTCATGGTTCAACCTGTAGGCCATGGACTATTTTGGTCGGTAACTTAATTCGATCTCAATCGTGCATGAAACCATTTCAGACTTTCGAATCAATTATTCAACAGCCGATTTTACCTGGTTGAACCATGTTTTTTTTTTTTTTTTTTTTTTAGCTGTTACTTTCTTTTCTTACAGTGTAACTTCCTCTCACTCTTATCGTTTGTATGGCTTTTAATAATAAAAAATTATATGGCAAAATTATCATCTTCTCAAAATCTAAAGAACAAACTACATCACTTCGTTCCACGTAGCTGCAAACTCCGTTAAGACCACGGCAAGATACATTTAATAAACATTTATTTTTGAGCGCTATTAGAGCATCTCCAATAATTTCACTATCCAAAATTACATTTTCACCGATTACAAAACGCAATCCTAAATTTTCTCCAACAGAATAAGCTTCAGGCACCTGTTGAACAGCTGTCTGTGCTCTACAGGCTCCAGTCAACGGATAAAAAATCTCAGACGCCTGTTGAACAGACGCCTGAGATTTTTTGCTTGTTCAACAGGCGCCTGAAACTTATTATTATTATTTTTTAATATATAGGCGCTGGTTGAACATGCGCTACACGCCGAACGCCTGTTCAACCAGCGCTTCTTCTGATTACGTTTTTATAACAAAAAATGTTGAATTTTTGATTGATTAAAAAATGTGCACTCTGTTGGAGGGGGAAATGGGAATGGGTGTATATATTACACATTTATAATTTTGGATCTCTGTTGGAAGGGGAAATGGGTGTATATATTACACATTTATAATTTTGGATTTCTGTTGGAGATGCTTTTATATTCATTTTACTCGACTAGTGTCTAAATAGATATTTTGCAAATTTTGAAGGGAGATTCATGTATGTTAACTCATAATTTTTGGAGAATAATTCTTATTTTTTTTTCTACTCATATATTTGATAACTTTATCGTGAAATTAACATTGATGAACAAAAGTTGGCACATACCCAAATAGTTCTACGATAGTAAATCTAAATGAAAATGCAGAAATATGTAGAGAAATGCAAGAAAACAGTCACACAATATTTATAATGGTTCGGCTTGTCAAAGCTTATGTCCATTCCAAGTTTTTAGTACTGTATTGTTCTACTTCTCAAGTTACAGAGCATGATCGGTATTACTCACGGAGCTACAAGAGTAATAAAATATAAAAGTGCCCATAGTCCTTTTCTCGCATAGGAGTAAAGTATTTATAGCTAAGATTTTGCAGGGAAGCATGAGGGTGCAACATCAAAAGAGAGCCTATGAGGGTCTAGGGCCCAAAAACATATCAAGGCGGATTGGTGCCAAACTAGGGATCTCGGTACCAATCCCTAAGTAAAAAATAAAGATTTTGGGGACTTGAATTGGTGATGTTACTTCTCTTGGCTTCCATTGTCTTTTGGTAGAATTTTGATTTATTCTGATTATAAATCGGGATAGAACACTTGAAGTTGGATTGAGTTATTGAATTATGGAAGTCGTACTGATCCCTAATGTATTGCTGAGTTATACCAATCCTAGAAGTGTTGACATATCTTGTGATGTTGGAGAGTTGTACTGATCCCTACTATCTAAAACTTGTTTGTTGAGCTATTTGGAGTGTAGGGATTCCTACCAATCCCGAATTGGGTTCCTACCGATCCCTAAACACTTGTACATTCGAGAGTTCTTTTGACGAGCTTGGACGATCGTACTTGCATGACTATGTCTGGACTTGATCCCTAGTCGTTTGAGTGACACTTCTGAGTCATTTTAGCCACACAATGATCGAGTCGTATCAGTTGGGGTTACATCTAATAGCCGGGCCAAAAGCCCGAGTAATACTTACCTTCAAAGTACATATTGTAATGACATGACGTGCTTTGAATTGAGACAAATTCTTTTATGTTAGGAAATATCTCCAATTTGTGCCTAGCGAACGATTGTGACCTTTCTTTTGAGAAGTGTATACCGGAAAGTGTGGTGCTTTGGGTTCGTTGCAATGCTCTTTTGAAGTTTACTGATATAAGTGTACAGTTCCAACATTGTTGTCGGTTCTGATTAGTCTAAACCTCATTGCTTGGACTGGAATTTGTCATAATTCTTAGGTAAATGTCTAATCTCCGTCGCAAGAAATTAAACATTAGTATCTGATCTCTACTTACACCGGAGTGCAAGCAAGTCATTGCTGGTATAGAGTCACGCATGCACTCACATATTCATACGTGTTCTTGTGCGATACGATCAGATTTGTAAATGTGTCATGCAATAAAGTTGATATATATAGATGTACAATTGTGTAAATTAATTTTCTATGAAAAGTCAAGTTTGATCGTGAGAAACACGTACTTCTGAATTGTTAAGATTGGTGAGTACGTGATTCGGCCATTGACTTGTGTTTGCTTTAGCAATTGGAGCTTCGAGAACCGGTGCACGCAATCATAGCCATGGCTTAACTCAAAAAATCGATCACCCAATAGTTCTCCCTTTCTCCCTCTTTTAAATAAAGTATACGGGGAAAGTTACCAATCCAGGGATCAGTACCGATCCAATAACGCTTCGCTTTTTCTCCACTATCCCGAAGAAAAACTACTTCCTCCTCCATATATATATATATATATATATATATATATATATATATATATATAATTGGATACATGTTTTCCCCTATTCCTTCTCCTTGCAACCTACGTATCCTAACAACTTAGAATTTTGAGAACCCCCAAAACTTTCGAATCCCCCCACTGCTCCACCATTGGTCATCGCTCCCCCTACTCTAGTCACCTTGACCCTTTGACACCCCTCACATTTTGTCTCTCATTCCATTGACAACCTCAGGTAGGTTATCCCCCCTTTCTCGTCTCGATTAGGTTTTAAACTGTGAAAACCCGTAACTTCCCCGGTGAGGAAAGCGCGGATAGTTCGAGAACAAGCCACAAAAGAACGCAGACGGGAGAACATTTCATTGTTAATTACAACAATGCACCAGAATACAAGAATATACAGAGTATAAATGAATATTACACAGAAATATCAGAGATTTAAATTACATTTAAATTCATAGCAGCGGAAATAATACAATACACAACTAAAAGAGATATACGGATACAAAGCTTTCCGGATATCGTTCCAGCTGTAAACCAAGATCCTGTGAACATAAATCCGCAAAACCAAAACTACTAGCTGCCCGTGTCAAAATAAGGGCACCCAGAGTTTAGGTTAAAAACAATAAACTCCAGGTCAGTCATGTGACTGGTGTGAGAACTAAAACAGTTATTAATCTTTGTTTTAAAGTTAGGTAAATCAAGGGACCACGCCGTATAACACGGAACGGGTTTCCTCCCAAGAACACCAGTGCATAAAATAACAGCGCAATGCTAAATAAAGAAAAGATGAAGCTATTATAAGACCCAGGTCCCATCACACAATGCAACGCAAGCCGGAGGATAGGGTTTTTACCTTATAATAGCCAAGAATGCTTGATACGTTTAAAACAAATCATTTGATACTATTATAAGTGCATATTGTATAAAACATCTTCAAATCATAAGTATCAATCATAGACGGCATAAGCGCCCCATCCCACTATGTCGCCATACTAGGCTCTAAAAATAAAGCCGAAATACACATATTGGAAAGTTGGATTTCCATCATGGTGGCTCCTGATTCGAAAGATCGATCGCGTAGTGCAATTCCCCACGGCTTACGTCCCAGCAAGAGAAAACACCGTAATGCACATCCGCACTTTTGGGACCAGAGTATCACCGCGGCTTACGTCCCAACGAGAGAAAACACCGCTTACTCTATCCCTCTGAGCACTAAGCTCATCTCGGTCGATCGAATCCACGACACCACTAAGGCGCCCATCCACTAAAAAGCATACTGATCAAACCATCAGTTTACCACCATACCGGGGTGTGAGGCTCGCGAATCAACGCTATACACAAAGCCATGATATATCAAAGCTGCGCTTTGATCATCATCCACCAAACTTTGCTTTTCAACAAAAGTCTGGATCACTGCATCTCAGCATGTCACACTATCAATCCATATCGTACCACTGATTTCTGCCAATATATAACCTCTGAGCTCGTATGTCTCAGAGAAGGGCGTTAAGCAAGAGAATAAATTCTCCGCCGCCAAACAGATATATATTTAGCAGAGATCAACGATTATAATATAAAGGAATATAATGTCAGACACACCATCCATTTTCAAGTCCGTTCTAGGTCTGAACGAAACCGGAGGCACTTTCCTCGCATATCCGTCGATCTCCAAGTACGTCTGGACGACCACCAACTGATTCCCTCATCTTGGGTGTACAGCCCAATCAAGATCATCAGTAATCACCCAAACGATGTGAAGACTTTCGGTCTTCGACCACCGTCATCATCTTCGACTTATCGTCGAATCGGTTATTCAGAATGGGTATAAACCCGGCCTTTCCGAACAATCCGCGTATATTATACACAAATGTTACACAAACACAACATACGCCTCATTCCAATTCATCAGTCACTAACCGTAAATCAGCAAGAGAACAATTTCCCAAATATTAACCCCGAAGGCCGAAACCAACATCAGATCATTATCCAGGAGACCACTCATCTTATCTCACCTACGGCTAGTTTCTAAATTTCATAATCTAAGGGAAAGGTTCCCATTAATTTTTATCAAAGATAAATTCTTTAAAATTTATTCTTTAATCATCATTTGGATATCATTTCAAACCAAATTATGGTTTTACAAACTAGTCGGGATTAGCGAACCACACCGAAGTAATTATTTATTTTATTTCTCAATCCCAACCTATTCATCCCATGAAGCAAAACTGGTAATACTCCATATCTAACACCACGGTGCTATCGGTAAATTTAATTACCATCTCACGTTCAAATCCAATTAAAGATTTAACTATCGCTTTGGAGCAAAACTGGTAATACTCCATTCTCGCTCACTTTCCTAAATTTGATAATTTAAATTATCAATTCACATTTCAATCTAATTGCAGATTCATTAAAACTCCCTTTACTGGGTTAAAGAACTAATGTTATTTAAGACACAGTTCACGATAAACCCAAATCACATTCTATTTATTATCGGATTAAAGAACAAGTGTTATTTAAAACACTGTTCACGATAAACCCACAAATCAAATCTAATTCCATTCCACTCAAATATATTAGAAATTATGATTATTTAAAACCCCTTTTAAAATCCAATTTATTTATTTAAAAATAATTGGGTTTTAAATTTAGTTCAAATCTAGTTCATTTCGATAAAAATCTATTTTTATCTTTTCAAATATGGAGATTTTCATCCCAATTTTTCTCAAATCATTTCTTATGATTTTGCACAAATTATTGATATTTTTAATAATTTTATCAAGGCTCGTACAGTCGATTTCCATCAACGGCCATCGAACTGCACTTACAGCGACCTTTTCCAAATTTGATTTGGACATAATTCCAAATCCAACCGTTAGATTTCAAATTTCTAATATTCGTTAGAAAGCTCTTTTCGATACGAACCCAACGGTTCCGGTTTTAGGAGAATCCGACGGTTGGACCTCCCGTAATGTCCGTTCGAAGTCAATGGTCGAAATTTACGAACTGCCGCGGCGCGTTCTATTCAGGCCATTATATTATATGTATAATATACATAATATATATTTCGTCGATTTCTGTTTAAAACGAATTTTATAAATAGCTTTAAATTCGTTTCAAAAACAATTTCAACTTCCAATTCAAATTCAAATCAAAATTGAATTTTCTCTTATAAATTCGTTTTAATTTCAATTCAATTCAATTCAATTCAATTCAAATTCGTTTCCTTTTCAATTCAATTCAATTCAATTCAATTCGAATTCGTTTTCTTTTCAATTCAAATCAAATTCGTTTTCTATTCAATTCAATTCGAATTTGTTTTCTATTCAATTCAATTCGAATTCGTTTTCTATTCAATTCAATTCGAATTCGTTTTCTATTCAATTCAATTCGAATCCGTTTTCTATTCAATTCAATTCGAATCCGTTTTCTATTCAATTCAATTCGAATTCGTTTTCTATTCAATTCAATTCGAATTCGTTTTCTATTCAATTCAATTCGAATTCATTTTCTAGTCAATTCAATTCGAATTCGTTTTCTATTCAATTCAATTCGAATTCGTTTTCTATTCAATTCAATTCGAATTCGTTTTCTATTCAATTCAATTCGAATTCGTTTTCTATTCAATTCAATTCGAATTCGTTTTCTATTCAATTCGAATTCGTTTTCTATTCAATTCAATTCGAATTCGTTTTCTATTCAATTCAATTCGAATTCGTTTTCCTGTTATAAATATTCGATTTTTATCTCTTTTCAATATTCATTATAAAAACGAGTATAATCGATATAAATATCGTTCGTGTCAAAATGGCGTCAATCTAATCAACACGGCTTCATATATTTCTATTTTCAAATATTCTATTTCAAATATTTCTCTTTCAAATATTTCTATTCAAATATTTCTTTTTCAAAACTGGAATGAGGCCCAATCAATTACCATATAATGTTAATTATATGGATTTTCTACAACACATGTATACAATAACAACGATGAATAATCAAGCATCATCCAAAGTGCATTCTACACTGTATAAGCATCGAATATAAATATTTAACGCTTATAAAAGTCTGTCAATCAATCGATCGACATACAACTAACTATTGGGATTAGTGTATGTCATATATCATCCCAATACCCGTGTGGGGTTTCAAACAATCAAACACAGATTTTATTTGTGCAGTTGGACGATGTGTAAAATTTATCGTCCCAATCAATATCAGTCAAATGTGTGTATATAAACAAATCGTCCGATTTGTTTATTTTTATTTCATTTCATATACACGTTAAAAATTCTATTTTAACTATAAAATATTTTCCACTATAAAATATTTTATTTTAACTATATAAATGTTTTATTTCATTTCACATCACATCACACAATCAACTACACATCAAAATCAAACAAACAAGCATACAAGCCGTCCATGGTCTGTGGACGACGGGTGTCGGGTGCTACTAAACACCGTCTGCATCCTAGTATATATTTCAACTAGAAATAAAATTAAAAAGTGAGAAATTCTCACAGATTAGCTAATCCAATCCCACAACTCTTCTTAGGTAGGAATCTTCGCCGTTCTTGCCTCTCATCACTTTCTTTGTCCGTATTCTCTACATATGTAAAAATCGAATTTTTACTATGCTATTCAATATATAAAAAACGAATTTTTACTATGCTATTCAATATATAAAAATCGAATTTTTACTTCGCTATTCAATATATAAAAATCGAATTTTTACTTCGCTATTCAATATATAAAAATAGAATTTTTACTATGCTATTCAATATATAAAAATCGAATTTTTACTATGCTATTCAATATATAAAAATCGAATTTTTACTATGCTATTCAATATATAAAAATCGAATTTTTACTATGCTATTCAATATATAAAAATCGAATTTTTACTATGCTATTCAATATATAAAAATCGAATTTTTACTCTATGTTTTCATATATAAAAATATATTCATTCCATTTCTAAAAATCTATGCTTTTTATTTCCTAATCAACAAAATCGTATTTTTAATTATGCAAAAATCGTATCTTTCCTTCTTTTATATACATTAAAGATCATACTTTTAACACTGTTATAAATGGTAAAAATCAGATAAAAAATCAATGCAACAAATCAGAAGAGAAACTCACGTATCAAGCTCCAGGCATTGGCCTTCTCATTCGAACCCCTACAAGCTTGCTTAGGGTTCGAGGCCGCGCGCCATCCAAGTCTTCAGTCGAGGATCTGAGATGACCAAACTCGAGCCCCCAGCATTCTCAACCTTCAGCCGCAACCCCAGGAGGTGCGACGACTCCCTCCGCCTGCCCTAGCGTCGCCATGCCCAAACGTCGAACTCCCTGGCTTCCATCGCACCTAACATCGCGCCCACTCGCGAGAAGATCTCGCATCGACGAAGCCAACGAACCCGGCTACGCTTGATTTCATTAAGCATAGAATTTTATTTAATTTGCTGAAGGGTTTTAGAAGGAGGCGGCCTCCCTTTTTTTTCCAGAAGAATGAGTGAAATTGGGTTAGAAGGAAGTAAGGGGTTTATATGTAAAAAGTTTTATATTTTTATTTATTATTTAATTATATTTTAACTTTTTTATCGGTTCGAACACCCAATCAAACCCAACGACTGACGCCCTAGCCAAATACCCCCATTCCGAACACAATGGGATATGTTTCACAAGCCGATTCGAACGTTACGATCAGTTTCCGTCAAAATCAAAATATAAATCAATATATATTGAATTTGAATGCATATTTCAATTTACTGGGGCCACATACTAACTCGAAAAATCCCAGAAAAATATTTTGTAGCTTCGTATTGACGATACGGTCCTAACAAAACTAATTTCGTCAAATTCTGAGACCGTTTGAAAAATGGCCATTTTCCAGTCGATTAAAATCAACTGAAACTGGTCAAACGCGTTTTCCTTTGCCACGCTCACATATTGATTCGAAAAATTATGAAATTTGAGACCTAGCTATAACTAGACATCACGGATCCAATAAATGTGGTTTCGTCGAAAACCGAGGTCGTATGCAAAATTTCCATTTTCAAGGGCCAGAAATTCCATAGGGACTATTCTGAAAATTCATTTGGGCATATCTTTTGACTCTCTCTATGAAATTTCAATTTTTCTGATTCGTTGGAAAGATATTCTCAATTAAATTCAAATAGTTTTGGTTTCACTAAAATCCGGTTTATTTTGCACCCGGTACATTCATTTGCATTTTGAATTCGAATTATCGAACTACCGCGCCATTTTCAATTCCTTTTATATATATAAATAAATATTTATATTCTAACGACGCTTCGAATAAATATATACGTTCGAATTCTATTCAAAATAAATTTCTCGTCTTTATTATTTAAAATAATTCATTTTAAATGTTCATAATTCGCTAAAATTGCCAAAATAAAAATTTTAAATTGGCTCAGATTTTCGGGTTATTACAATCTCACCCACTTAAAACTTTTCGTCCCCGAAAAGGAACGAAGCCGAAAGTTTTTTAACTAATCAACTCAACTTTCATTATTTTGACTATGGCTTAAGTTCTTCAACTTTTCAGTTTCTAAGGACTTTTCAAATTTTTCAAAAATTTGGCTAACACCCTAAATTTTCGAATTTTTTTCCATAACCTCCCCTGCACCGAGAGCACGGGAAAATCCCGAAATTGCCATACAGGCCTTCTAATCTCAAAAAGAAAAAGAAAAAGCCAAGCGGCTAGCCAATCGGCTCATAAAATCATCATCACCCAAACAAAACAGTAAATTATGGTAAACATGTACCTATTTGTCAGGCAAACAAATTTTATTCTCTGCTCTAGCCTCCTTGCTATGACCTGTTCAGTGTAAGTACATGTATATGCAAGCAAATTCGACCAATTTTCAACACAATTCACTATTTGGTACAATTAGGCATAATGGTTCAAAATTATCAAACAAATAAACAAACAACACAAACATCAATCAATTAGTGAATTAACGTTTCAAATTCATAATTTTGATATATATATAAAAATCACATTTTTGATGTCAATTCACAACAATAGACCCTATCTAATTTTGGTTCTCACACCAGTCAATAGGAAATATATAGATATCACACCTTCGAAACTCGAATACCAATTCTAATGATGTCTAGACTATCATCAGAATCGTCTCCGGGCGACTAGAGTGTGATTCTATATCTATCTAGTATATTAAAACTTCAAATACACGTGGATCAGACGTATACGCAAAGTCTATATATACTGGACTGCCCAAATTCAAACATAATAACTAATCAAATACGAATAGTTGATTTAAATTTCAAAAAAAAATTTGTTTTCATTTTCAAAAATATACTCTTCACACTCGTTCTAGGATACTACTGATCCCATCTCTAACGAGTCATTCCATTGGATATTACTAATCCAATTCTGATGAATTCTTTCGTATGGTTCTAATGTGCCTTGTTCTCTGAGCTTTGTAAACCAAATCTCTGATACCAACTGTGAAAACCCGTAACTTCCCCGGTGAGGAAAGCGCGGATAGTTCAAGAACAAGCCACAAAAGAACGCAGACGGGAGAACATTTCATTGTTAATTACCATAATGCACCAGAATAAAAGAATATACAGAGTATAAATGAATATTACACAGAAATATCAGAGATTTAAATTACATTTAAATACATAGCAGTGGAAATAATACAATACACAACTAGAAGAGATATACGGATACAAAGCTTTCCGGATATCGTTCCAGCTGTAAACCAGGATCCTGTGAATATAAATCTGCAAAACCAAAACTACTAGCTGCCCGTGTCAAAATAAGGGCACCCAGAGTTTAGGTTAAAAACAATAAACTCCAGGTCAGTCATGTGACTGGTGTGAGAACTAAAACAGTTATTAATCTTTGTTTTAAAGTTAGGTAAATCAAGGGACCACGCCGTATAACACGGAACGGGTTTCCTCCCAAGAACACCAGTGCATAAAATAATAGCACAATGCTAAATAAAGAAAAGATGAAGCTATTATAAGACCTAGGTCCCATCACACAATGCCACGCAAGCCGGAGGATAGGGTTTTTACCTTATAATAGCCAAGAATGCTTGATACGTTTAAAACAAATCATTTGATACTATTATAAGTGCATATTGTATAAAACATCTTCAAATCATAAGTATCAATCATAGACGGCATAAGCGCCCCATCCCACTATGTCGCCAAACTAGGCTCTACAAATAAAACCGAAATACACATATTGGAAAGTTAGATTCCCATCATGGTGGCTCCTGATTCGAAAGATCGATCGCGTAGTGCAATTCCCCACGGCTTACGTCCCAGCAAGAGAAAACACCGTAATGCACATCCGCACTTTTGGGACCAGAGTATCACCGCGGCTTACGTCCCAGCGAGAGAAAACACCGCTTACTCTATCCCGTTGAGCACTAAGCTCATCTCGGTCGACCGAATCCACGACACCACAAAGGCGCCCATCCACTAAAAAGCATACTGATCAAACCATCAGTTTACCACCATACCGGGGTGTGAGGCTCGCAAATCAACGCTATACACAAAGCCATGCTATATCAAAGTTGCGCTTTGATCATCATCCACCAAACTTTGCTTTTCAACAAAAGTCTGGATCACTGCATCTCAAAATGCCACACTATCAATCCATATCGTACCACTGATTTCTGCCAATATATAACCTCTGAGCTTGCATGTCTCAGAGAAGGGCGTTAAGCAAGAGAATAAATTCTCCGCCGCCAAACAAATATATATTTAGCAGAGATCAACGAATACAATATAAAGGAATACAATGTCAGATACACCATCCATTTACAAGTCCGTTCTAGGTCTGAACGAAACCGGAGGCACTTTCCTCGCATATCCGTCGATCTCCAAGTACGTCTGGACGACCACCAACTGATTCCCTCATCTTGGGTGTACAGCCCAATCAAGATCATCAGTAATCACCCAAACGATGTGAAGACTTTCGGTCTTCGACCACCGTCATCATCTTCGACTTATCGTCGAATTGGTTATTCAGAATGGGTATAAACCCGGCCTTTCCGAACAACCCGCGTATATTATACACAAATGTTACACAAACACAACATACGCCTCATTCCAATTCATCAGTCACTAACCGTAAACCAGCAAGAGAACAATTTCCCAAATATTATCCCCGAAGGCCGAAACCAACATCAGATCAATATCCAGGAGACCACTCATCTTATCTAACCTACGGCTAGTTTCTAAATTTCATAATCTAAGGGAAAGGTTCCCATTAATTTTTATCAAAGATAAATTCTTTAAAATTTATTCTTTAATCATCCTTTGGATATCATTTCGAACCAAATTATGGTTTTACAAACTAGTCGGGATTAGCGAACCACACCGAAGTAATTATTTATTTTATTTCCCAATCCCAACCTATTCATCCCATGAAGCAAAACTGGTAATACTCCATATCTAACACCACGGTGTTATCGGTAAATTTAATTACCATCTCACGTTCAAATCCAATTAAAGATTTAACTATCGCTTTAGAGCAAAACTGGTAATACTCCATTCTCGCTCACTTTCATAAATTTGATAATTTAAATTATCAATTCTCATTTCAATCTAATTGCAGATTCATTAAAACTCCCTTTACTGGGTTAAAGAACTACTGTCATTTAAGACACAGTTCACGATAAACCCAAATCACATTCTATTTATTATCGGGTTAAAGAACAAGTGTTATTTAAAACATTGTTCACGATAAACCCACAAATCAATTCTAATTCCATTCCACTCAAATATATTAGAAATTCTGATTATTTAAAACCCCTTTTTAAATCCAATTTATTTATTTAAAAATAATTGGGTTTTAAATTTAGTTCAAATCTAGTTCATTTCGATAAAAATCTATTTTTATCTTTTCAAATATGGAGTTTTTCATCCTAATTTTTCCTAAATCATTTCTTATGATTTTACACAAATTATTGATATTTTTAATAATTTTATCAAGGCCCGTACAGTTGATTTCCATCAACGGCCATCGAACTGCACTTACAGCGACCTTTTCCAAATTTGATTTGGACATAATTCCAAATCCAACTGTTAGATTTTAAATTTCTAATATTCGTTAGAAAGCTCTTTTCGATACGAACCCAACGGTTCCGGTTTTAGGAGAATCCGACGGTCGGATCTCCCGTAATGTCCGTTCGAAGTCAATGGTCGAAATTTACAAACTCCCGCGGCGCGTTCTATTCATGCCATTATATAATATATATAATATATATTTCGTCGATTTCTAATTAAAACGAATTTTATAAATAGTTTTAAATTCGTTTCAAAAACAATTTCAACTTCCAATTCAAATTCAAATCAAAATTGAATTTTCTCTTATAAATTCGTTTTAATTTCATTTCAATTCAATTCAAATTTCAATTCAATTCGAATTCGTTTCCTTTTTAATTCAATTCAATTCAATTCGAATTCGTTTTCTTTTCAATTCAAATCAAATTCGTTTTCTATTCAACTCAAATCGAATTCGTTTTCTATTCAATTCGAATTCGTTTTCTATTCAATTCAATTCGAATTCGTTTTCTATTCAATTCAATTCGAATTCGTTTTCTATTCAATTCAATTCGAATTCGTTTTCTATTCAATTCAATTCGAATTCGTTTTCTATTCAATTCAATTCGAATTCGTTTTCTATTCAATTCAATTCGAATTCGTTTTCTATTCAATTCAATTCGAATTCGTTTTCTATTCAATTCAATTCGAATTCGTTTTCTATTCAATTCGAATTCGTTTTCCTGTTATAAATATTCGATTTTTATCTCTTTTCAATATTCATTATAAAAACGAGTATAATCGATATAAATATCGTTTGTGTCAAAATGGCGTCAATCTAATCAACACGGCTTCATATATTTCTATTTTCAAATATTCTATTTCAAATATTTCTCTTTCAAATATTTCTATTCAAATATTTCTTTTTCAAAACTGGAATGAGGCCCAATCAATTACCATATAATGTTAATAATATGGATTTTCTACAACACATGTATACAATAACAACGATGAATAATCAAGCATCATCCAAAGTGCATTCTACACTGTATAAGCATCGAATATAAATATTTAATGCTTATAACAGTCTGTCAATCAATCGATCGACATACAAGTAACTATTGGGATTAGTGTATGTCATATATCATCCCAATACCCGTGTGGGGTTTCAAACAATCAAACACAGATTTTATTTTTGTAGTTGGGCGATGTGTAAAATTTATCGTCCCAATCAATATCAGTCAAATGTGTGTATATAAACAAATCGTCCGATTTGTTTATTTTTATTTCATTTCATATACACGTTAAAAATTCTATTTTTAACTATAAAATATTTTCCACTATAAAATATTTTATTTCAACTATATAAATGTTTTATTTCATTTCACATCACATCACACAATCAACTACACATCAAAATCAAACAAACAAGCATACAAGCCGTCTATGGTCTGTGGACGACGGGTGTCGGGTGCTACTAAACACCGTCTGCATCCTAGTATATATTTCAACTAGAAATAAAATTAAAAAGTGAGAAATTCTCACAGATTAGCTAATCCAATCCCACAACTCTTCTTAGGTAGGAATCTTCGCCGTTCTTGCCTCTCGTCACTTTCTTTGCCCGTATTCTCTACATATGTAAAAATCGAATTTTTACTGTGCTATTCAATATATAAAAATCGAATTTTTACTATGCTATTCAATATATAAAAATCGAATTTTTACTTCGCTATTCAATATATAAAAATCGAATTTTTAATTCGCTATTCAATATATAAAAATCGAATTTTTACTATGCTATTCATTATATAAAAATCGAATTTTTACTATGCTATTCAATATATAAAAATCGAATTTTTACTATGCTATTCAATAAATAAAAATCGAATTTTTACTATGCTATTCAATATATAAAAATCGAATTTTTACTCTATGTTTTCATATATAAAAATATATTCATTCCATTTCTAAAAATCTAAGCTTTTTATTTTCTAATCAACAAAATCGTATTTTTAATTATGCAAAAATCGTATCTTTCCTTCTTTTATATACATTAAAGATCATACTTTTAACACTGTTATAAATGGTAAAAATCAGATTAAAAATCAATGCAACAAATCAGAAGAGAAACTCACGTATCAAGCTCCAGGCGTTGGCCTTCTCATTCGAACCCCTACAAGCTTGCTTAGGGTTCGAGGCCGCGCGCCATCCAAGTCTTCAGTCGAGGATCTGAGATGACCAAACTCGAGCCCCCAGCATTCTCAACCTTCAGCCGCAACCCCAGGAGGTGCGACGACTCCCTACGCCTGCCCTACCATCGCCATGCCCAAACGTCGAACTCCCTGGCTTCCATCGCACCTAACATCGCGCCTACTCGCGAGAAGATCTCGCATCGACGAAGCCAACGAACCCGGCTATACTTGATTTCATTAAGCATAGAATTTTATTTAATTTGCTGAAGGGTTTTAGAAGGAGGCGGCCTCCCTTTTTTTTCCAGAAGAATGAGTGAAATTGGGTTAGAAGGAAGTAAGGGGTTTATATGTAAAAAGTTTTATATTTTTATTTATTATTTAATTAGATTTTAACTTGTTTATCGGTTCGAACACCCAATCAAACCCAACGACTGGCGCCCCTAGCCAAATACCCCTATTCCGAACACAATGGGATATGTTTCACAAGTCGATTCGAACGTTACGATCAGTTTCCATCAAAATCAAAATATAAATCAATATATATTGAATTTGAATGCACATTTCAATTTACTGGGGCCACATACTAACTCGAAAAATCCCAGAAAAATATTTTCTAGCTTCGTATTGACGATACGGTCCTAACAAAACTAATTTCATCAAATTCTGAGACCGTTTGAAAAATGGCCATTTTCCAGTCGATTAAAATCAACTGAAACTGGTCAAACGCGTTTTCCTTTGCCACGCTCACATATTGATTCGAAAAATTATGAAATTTGAAACCTAGCTATAACTAGACATCACAGATCCAACAAAAGTGGTTTCGTCGAAAGCCGAGGTCGTATGCAAAATTTCCATTTTCAAGGGCCAAAAATTCCATAACGACTATTCTGAAAATTCATTTGGGCATATCTTTTGACTCTCGCTATGAAATTTCAATTTTTCTGATTCGTTGGAAGTATATTCTCAATTAGATTCAAATATTTTTGGTTTCACTAAAATTCGGTTTATTTTGCACCCGGTACATTCATTTGCATTTTGAAATCGAATTATCGAACTACCGCGCCATTTTCAATTCCTTTTATATATATAAATAAATATTTATATTCTAACGACGCTTCGAATAAATATATACGTTCGAATTCTATTCAAAATAAATTTCTCATCGTTGTTATTTAAAATAATTCATTTTAAATGTTCATAATTCGCTAAAATTGCCAAAATAAATTTTTTAAATTAGCTCAGATTTCCAGGTTATTACATAAACCCCCATGACTTTTTGGTTTGTAACGTGGAGATGGAGGAATAAAACGGGGGCCATGGTGTCGTGGGTGCTTGGTATGGCGTCGTTGAGGGACACGAGCATGATGCTTGAGATATGGGGAGTGGAGAAAAGAGGAACTTTAGGAGGAAGGATAATGGTGGGATACGAAGAAGGAGAAGATGCTGGAGTACGAAGTGGTTGGGGATGAATTCAGAGTGAAAGAAAATCTAAGTTTTCGGCTATACGAAATAAAATTCCGTATCCCCTAAATTTAGGTTATTTCCTGAGTTTCTAAGGTGTGGAAACACAGTATTTTTGGGGGTATGAGGTTTGGGAGTCGATAGTAGGAAGAGTGAGGAGTGGAAAGAGGAAAAAGCTTAAAATTTTTGGATATGAAATAAAATTTCATATCTCGGAAATTTGAAGTTTTCTCAAGTTTTGGTTAAGTATTTTGGGATATGAATTTCAATTTTGTATCCCGAAAACTTAGGCAATTTATGTAGATTTTTGGGAGAAGATAAGAATTCCAGGAAATTGGGATCCCAGAGTTCGAGAATGGAGTGAAATTTTTCTAAGTGCTCAGGAATATGAAAATAAAACCAGTATCCTGAAAACTTAGGAGAATTTTCCAATCCTGAACTCGAGTTCGCGAACTTGTACCACTTCGCAACATTGTGTAATTGGATTGAGATTTAAAGTGAGAGTATCGTAGCCTAAAGGCTTAGCACTCGAAAAAAAACTTGTTTGGACAGACAATTCAGATATGAAAATAGGATTAGAGCATAAAATCGAACTGTAAACATATGATTGAACCATTAATTCTAAAATTTGATTCTCAACCCAATCACGAAATGATCATGAGTTGATCCATGTATCGCGATAATCCGTGATGATGGTGGTTTTGTTAGAAAACTAAAAATCGTTACAACGTCCCAAAGTGTTTATTATACCTATATTAGCACATATGACATTGCATGTTCCACGTTAGTTTACACCAATATGGAGGGCATTGATTTTATCGTGCTAACTATTGCAACTATGGCATAAAGGAGCTCTCGATGACTCCAAGGCTTGCAGGACGAAGATGTAGATCCGTCTTCGAACTCAAACGAACCTTTGTATGATTCCAATCCAATTGTAATTCAACATGAAATCTCTGAAACCTCCACTCCTTCCCAACAAGTTAGCCCATCCAATGTACTCGATCAAGAGGAGAAATCCAAGTGATTGCAACCCGTAGACCAGCGCTAAGAGAAGCCAGCCGCTCTAGAAGTGCATGAGAAAGCAGAAGGAGGCCCGTAATAGGCTGGGGATAAAGATGATGAGCAGAAAGACATTCCTTAAGCACCAGATATGATGGGTGATGCAGTCATATTATAAATTCCTCTAGATTTGGTTGCCTCCAGGTTCGATAAGTGAAGTGGATTTGCAACAGGTACGACATACCTCGAGATAAAGTGCGGGTTCCTAAAAGGAATGATAGGGCGCATGCACCCCCCGGAAGGATACACTGATTGGAACTGATATATGTGTTCCATCGAATGCATGCCCTGTCAAGCCCCTTCATACGATACATGCTACGTTACTTTAGCTTGGCACCAGCGCAGCTTCATCCAAATAGGTACGCCTTTCTAGTTGGAACCTACATCTTGTACATAGAAAACTTGCGTATGAAACCGAACAAAGATGATATCTGATACCTCTACCCGCTTAAGAGAATAAGAATATAACCATCCCTCGTCTATTTAGAGGCCCAGACCAACAGTCGCTTCATCCTAAGGGCGTTAAACAAGCTCAGTTATTTCAAGCATGATTGGTTCTATGTCTGGTGCCCTCCTGGATTCGCGAGGGGATGGCTAGGTAAGGGTAGGTGTTTTGACACTTATGTTGTATTCCAAGTTATTCGAGTTGTAAGCTCCAGACTAACTTGAAATTTAACTTGATAGGTATCACCTATATTCTGAGGGACAATGTGTATCTCGAGCGGGTCTTAGCCTTGAGGGACGGCAGATGCAACTTCTTTGATGTGCATCTGATCATCTTCTCCTTTTGGCGGGTTTGCTTCTCGAAGGTTGCTCTACGGGTCGTAAAGATGATGAGGATGAAGTTGGGAGAGCAAAGGGAGGATAAGTACTATAACACCCCATAAAAATACACTTAAGATAATTTAAAATAAACAATATTACTTATTAATAATTTAGTGGGCTGAAAATGAAATTTTGGACAAGTAGGAATTGGGCCATGAAAGTATTGTAATTGTGTTCGTTGTGAGATTCCGATCCGTTTTACTCAGTTTATTTGTAATGACCCGCATTTTGTGTATCGGAGGATCGCAGTATTTTTTTTTTTTCATACGAAGTCACTTGGTCGTGTAACTTTAGGAAACGACTATGGGGTCATTTCCCACATTCACGTTTTTTTCCGAATTTAAATGACCATTTCCCTATGGCGAATCTTGTTTCGTCTATAACTTTTGATTGGTAAAGAGTTATAACCTAGAACCACTTCCATTGGATTCAGATGATGGTTTCCCATTCCGTAGAGTGGTCACATTAATCAAATGGACTTACCGTTTGGGAGATATGGTTGAAATAAGATTTGAAGACGGAAAACAACCTAATCGGGATTAATAGGGTGATTAGTAGCTAGGCACATAACCCATTTCTGAATTACGGTTATGGGAGGGCTGAAAGGGGTTAGAGAATCATCTCCTTTCATTTTTCTAGCCGCCACAAACATTCCTTAAACCCTATTAATGGCCTCCATCTTCTAAATCTCTCTCTAATCACTAATTAAGCAAATCTACATCAAATCAAGTCGGATTAACATCAAATTAGAGTTAGAGCTGCTACACAACATTGAAATCCGAGCCAAATCAGTTAGAGTTTCAGATCTATAATTTATTTGTGGCTAAGGTGAGTGATTTGCACGTTTATTCACTAATTATGGCTAATTAGGGGTAATTAGTGGTAATTAGAAAAATTATACATCTAAAATTTTTGGAAAAATATGTGAACATTCTAAAATATGATTTTATGTCCCTGGCATAAATTTGGGTTAATTTGGATTAAGTTTGATAATCATATTGTTAGATATGATTAAACATGGTTAAGGGGAAAATCATGGTTTTGGGTATGTTTGATCTAAAATAGCCTATGTGATTGATGTTTTGATCTTTTTGATTGAATCCATATGTTGTTACTCCTGTTTGGTATGATTTTTGATTGCATAGGAAATTTAGAATGGTTGAGAATACCGTCGTTTGGCAAAATTAACTTGTTGGAAAACTTTTAAGTGGTGCGTTCGTGACTACGACAAGTGAACCGACACGTGACCTGATCCTGATGAGGCACCACAACCCGACCCCGAGGAAGCACCACGACTTGACCCACGAGGAAGGACCACGACCCGACCCGGAGGAGTACCACGATCCGACCCGATGGAGTATCCACGACCCGACCCGATGGAGTACCACGACCCGACCCGGTGGAGTATCCACGACCCGGCCCCGGTGGAGTACCATGACCCGAGGTGGAGGACCACGACCCGACCCGGTGGAGGACCATGACTCGAACCGAGATGATGACTCCGAACAGAGCCGGATTCGAACTTCTACAACATAACGATGATTGTGAAATCTTCTGAAGATCAACTCCAATCCGTCCAAAACCCGAGAAGTAAAGGATGTCCAAATCCGAAGTTATTACCCAGGTTCCAGATGGGAACCAACAAGTTAACATCTAGAGTTGGGCTTTGCTGTGGGACATGTGCAAAGGGGTTATCGATATCCATAACTTTGGTTCACCATTGAGAGACGGGCTATTTAGACAAACCAGGACTAGGGCTCTATGGACTGGTTGACCCGATAAGGTTATTGACTATGGACCAGTGCAGTGGGGTCAGAGGTTGTATGGAGTGGGACTCCATCAGGGCACTAAAGGGTAAAGTGGTCGTAGCGATAGTTGTACGGAGTTTGACTCCGTCATGGCCCTAATGGATCTGGTGATCAAAGCGGTGGATGTCGTATGCTTTACGCATTGAGTGAGAAATGTGAGGATGATTGTTATGTTTGATGTTTGCTATCACCATGACACTCACACTTCCATTTTACACCATATGTTAGTGTTACCTTAGAGTACTGTATATCTTGTTGTGCTAGCTCTTTGGTTGCAGGTCCAGGTCAGGTATGATTATTTAGACCTGTTATTGTTTTATTTTGCTACTATCGCTCATACCAGACTTTTGTCTGAACCAGAGTTTTATGTCTTTTCTTATTAATTTGTGTGCTCCTAAACGAGCAGACTAGAGATAGGTTAGGTGGTTATACACGAGTAGCTGTCTGGAGACGAGAAGGAGACTTCCACTTACTATATACATATATTCTCCTTGTATTGTTGCTGGTCACTATTTTGGGCACTAGTAGTGTACCTCTTTTATTTCCTTTTTAGAGACTGTATTTTGAAGTTGTAATAATGGTTTTGGTTATAAGCTGTATTTGGGATTTCGGTACTCTGATGGATATGGTTTAGTTTTCAACTTATGCACTATCTTGCCTGTTTTATATCAAGTTATGTTATTATTATATTATATTCCATGCATTGTAAGATATACTACAGGTTCTTGATGATTCATAGTTTCAAATCCCTTTCTTTTGATGATGTCCCATGTTAGTTAGATATTGGCACAGTGCATTTAGGGGAAATGCTGATAGTACAGGGCAGGCGTCACACTTGGTATCAGAGCCTAGGTTGCACAGTTTAACTTAGAGGAAGACATCAGGGAAAGATGGTATGCGTATATCGGAGCGCGTATTTGTGATACTTTGGTTTTCAAAAACTATATATATACTATTAGTACATCTAAGGATAAAGCCGCACTGCACTGGCACCATTAAAGAGATGGTTAATTGTTTTCTCTTTACAAATTGGACGATGAGCCGAAATATGTGGAGTACGAGTTCAGGGGCCAACAATGGGAATGTCCCTGATATAAGGACGATGATTACTGCCTTCATGAGAGAGATGCTTAGGGAGCAGTTCCTAATGTTTCTAACGGTGGTGGTGCAGTAGTGTAGGCGCCTAGAGCCGATTTCGCCAAGCTCAGCAAGGATTATACTAGTCTTGGTGTGAAGCCGCTCCGTGGAACGGAATCGGCTATAGAGTTTCAAGATTGGCTTGATAGTTGTGAGTGCATCTTCGAGGATTTGGGAATCGAAGATGCAATGAAGAGAAAGCTAGCTTCACATCAGCTTCAAGGACGGGCTATGAATTGGTGGAATGCTATTAAAGCGGCAACTCCCGACGATCAAGTTACTTGGAATCAGTTTAAGAATCGCTTCCGTGAAAAGTTTATTCTAGCTGCTCAGAAATCATAATTGTTTAGGAAGTTTTTGGAGCATAAGCAGAATGGTAGGCCAGTCTCGGAATATATTGCTGAATTCGATACTTTATCGAAATACGGATTATCTCTTACGGATACTGCCGAGAAGAAGAACGAGAAGTTCATAACTAGCCTAGATACTATCGATAGACCTTTAGTTGTGACGAACCCGATCAGTGGTTCGACTACCCTTTGTATGATTTTTCGTAATCTGGTCCTATCGAGTCAAGGATGTGTGTTTGCTTGTGATTAATTTGTCTTGGCCTTTACTGGGTTTGGCATTATTTTGGGAGTCGATTGGCTCCAAAGGTATGGGCTGGTGGTAGACTATGAGGGTTATTCAGTGACCATTAGAGCGGATGATGGGCTGAGGGTGGCATTGGGTTGCCTACCTAGTGATGGGGTGATGGCTAGTTTTCTAAATTCCATAGACATCCCGCATGATGAGTTATCAGATGTGCCTATTGCTAGCTAGTATCCGGACATCTTCAGGGAAGTGACTGGACTTCCACCACACCGAGAGATCGAGTTTCGAATTGATTTAGTGAAAGATGCCAGACCTATAGTGATGCCACTTCGTTGTATGGCGTTAAGGAACAGCGAGAGCTCGAGGTGCAAGTAGGCGATCTTTTGAAGAAGGGATTTATCCGAAGAAGTGTTTCCGAGTGGGGAGCACCAGTTGTATTTGCTACTAAGGCTGATGGTTCCCTTCGCTAATGTGTGGACCACGACGAATTGAACAAGGTGACTAGGAAGAATAAGTATCCTCTTCCACGGATAAATGATTAGTTTGATCAACTGAATGGAGCAAGTGTGTTTTCCTAGTTAGATCTCGCGATAGGATTTCATCAGCTCCGGGTAGCAGCTGAGAGTATACCTAAAACGACATTTCGGATGCCGTCTGGATTCTATGAGTGGTTGGTCATGCCATTCGGATTGACCAATGCACTCGCATATTTCGTGGATCTTATGAATAGGGTTTTAAGAGATTAGTTGAATAAGTTTGTTCTTGTGTTCGTGGACGATATCTTGGTTTACTCGAGGATAGAGGAAGATCACAAGGGACATTTGAGGATAGTGATGTAGGAATCGAGGAAACACCAATTGGAAGCAAAATTTTCTAAGTGCCACTTCTGAAGGAGGGAAGTGATATTCTTGGGCCATGTTGTCTCATAGAATGGTGTTGCCGTGGATCCTGCGAAGGTGGCTATGATGCAAGAATGGACGCCCAAGAATGCAACGGCCATGAGAAGTTTCTTGGGGTTAGCTGGAAATTATGGTAAGTTTATCCAAAACTTCTCCAAGATTGCGACACCATTAACCCAGTTAACTAAAAAGAATCAAGCTTTTGCTTGGGACGAAATGTGTGAGAATGCATTTAAAATTCTAAAGGAGAAGTTAACATGTGCACTAGTGTTAGTTATTCCTAAAGAGAACGAAGAGATGACGGTATACACGGATGCCTGTGGTACCGGACTAGGTTTTGTAGTGATGTAGGGAGGTAGGTTTGTAGCTTATGCTAGTCGGAAACTAAAACCGCATGAGAAAAGATATCCTACCCATGATTTGGAATTGGCATTGATCGTGTTCGCGTTGAAGATGTGGAGACACTATCTCTTGTGGGGAAGATTCGAGTTGTTTACTGATCACAAGTCGTTAAAGTATCTTTTCTCTCAGAAGGATTTAAATCTTCGTCAGCAGAGATGGTTAGAATTATTGGCTTCGTACGATTTCAATATCGCATACACACCCGGGAAGGGCAATGCAGTAGCTGATGCATTGAGTAGGAGACATGCCAGTTTTGGGGCTATGTTTCTGGAATGGAAGCGACTGGATTATATCGTGGGATATGATTTCAGACCTAAGTGCGAATTGGATCCAGAGATGTTAGCAAGTTTGACGATCAGACCAACTTTGGTTGAGCGGATCGATTCCAGTAAAAGGGACGATCCTAACCTGTTGGAAATCTTCTCCAAGGTAGAGATGGGTATCGATGGTGAGGAAATGAACAAGTGTGGATTTGATCGAGAGGGATGGCTTCGAAAGAATGGGAGACTGATTGTACCCAACGTTAATGGATTGAGAGATGAAGTGCTTAGAGAGTGTCATCACTCGAAACTGACTATACATCCCCGTGGTAACAAAATGTATCGAGACATGAAGTAGACCTACTACTAGAAAGAGGTGAACAGAGACATTGGGAAGTTTATTTCCAAGTGCATGAATTGCCAGCTAGCTAAAGCCGAGCAAAAGAAGCCTAGTGGTTTGTTTCAACCATTGGAAATTCCCGAATGGAAATGGGAACAAGTCTCAATGGATTTCATTGATGGTTTACCAAGAACTAGATGGGTCATGATAGTATTTGGGTGATTGTTGATCGATTGACCAAAAGTGCAAGGTTTATCCAGGTCAAGTCGGATAGAACGACGACTAAGTTAGCGGAACTGTAAATGAAGTGGGTAGTGAGATTTCATGGAGTACCTAAGGTATTGTGAGTGACCGAGATCCATTATTTACTAGTGGGTTTTGGAAGAGTTTACAAGAGGCTTTAGGGTCAGAATTACATCTCAGTACTGCGTACCATCCTCAGAACGATAGTCAAACAGAGAGGGTGAATCATGTATTAGAGGATCTCTTAAGAGCTTGTATATTGGATTTTGGAGGTTCATGGGATGACCATTTGTATTTGGTTGAGTTCGCATATAATAATAGTTATCAGTCTAGTATTGGTATGGCTCCATTTGAAGCTTTGTATGGAAGACCGTGCAACTCGCCATCATGTTGGTTGGAAACTGGTGAGAAGTTTGTGCTTGGGCCAGATGTAATAAGAGAAACTTCAGATAAGATCAAGGTTATTCAACATCGAATGTAGGCTGCCCAAGATAGGCAGAAGAGTTATGTTGATAAAAGGCGAAGAGATTTGAAATTCTCCGTTGGCGACTTGGTATTCGTCAAGATTTCTCTGTTGAAGAGTGCGATTCGATTTGGTAGGAGAGGTAAGTTGGCACCAAGGTTTTTTGGTCCATTTCCAGTTCTCGAACAAGTTAGGAATTAGTAAAGTTGGATTACCTGACAAGATGGCAGGAGTGCACAACGTATTTCATGTTTCTCAGTTAAGGAAGTTCATGCACGATTTTGATGTGACTATTTTACCAGATCAGTTGGATGATATCGAGATAGAACTCGAGGTAGTTCGAAACTGTAGACCGGTTCGTATTGTCGGACACGATACGAAGCAACTGCATAGGAAGACGGTGAAACTGGTTAAGGTCTAGTGTGTAACGGCTCCGGATTTCGCCCGACCCGATTGATCGCAAAATCGACCAAGACCGTTCAAAACCCGAATACGTTAACTTTGGGAATACAACAACATCAGAACAATAACAACAGACTTTTATAAACATTACAGTAATGTTACATTAGAGTACAGAACATATCAGAGTACATCGATTTATAATATAGCGGAAGATAAATTACAACAAATTATAATACAATACAGTCCAACGGAAATAAAATAACTAAGGCAGCGGAAGACAACTATGCTCTGGACACAGCTTTAAGCTTCATTCTAGAATCCTGCTCGAGATAAGGACCAGTAGACAAACTACTCGACTGCCCGTGTGGAAAAGAGGGCACCCGAGTTTGCAAAGGTGGAAACAAATAACGGGTCAGTCATGGGACTGGTGTGAGAATTCTTAACTAATTTAACTAATAGTAATAAGGCAAATCCAAGGACCTCGCCGCTAACGGGAAACGGTTTTTATTCCAATGGATTGCCGATGCATAAAATAAAGTGAATCGTTAAACAACGCAATACTTTTTAGAAAAATGAAACCATTATAAGACCCAAGTCCCATCACACAATGAACGCAAACCGGAGGATAGGGTTTTATCTTATAATGGTCAAAAGATGCATGATACGATGGAAAAACGGGTTTGATATTATTACTAGAGTATATAAGTTTCAAAAACAGTTCAATCATAATGTATAAATCATAGACGAGATAGTACCCCATCCTACTATGTCGCCATACTAGTTCTACAATCAAAACTGCATGAGGTCGTATTGGAAATTGGGTTTCCATCATGAGTCAAGGCTAGGGAGGAGCTCCTTACCGATTCGAGACACTCTAGCTAATGTCTCAGGATCCCCCGCAGTGAACCCTTGGAAATCTGCAGGGTCGGTCCACACATACGATTTTGCGGATTGGCAATTCCTGAACACACATTTCCCGGTCCTATAGGACCTAATATCCGAGGTGGCTCATTCCATCATCCACATAAGTAAAACGTCGGGCCGTGTAAAATCCAAACACCACTTCTAGCTAGAAAGAAACGTGCTGCTCTCCCTGCGTTCCCTTCTCCCGTTTTAGACTCCAACCCGGGTGTGAGGCTCGCGAAGCTACGTAATACACAAAGCTATGCTTATTCAAGCTGCGCTTTGATCGTCACCACAAGGTTCTGCTTTTCAACAAGAAACCTTGATCATTGCATCTTGGTATGCCACACTGTCAATCCATATCATACTATTAATCCTTTGCCAAAATATACAAAATGGTGTTAAGTAAGAGAATAAATTCTCTGCCACCAATCATTCATACATTCAGAAGAAAATCAATAAATACAATATAAAGGAGTATAATGTCGGACACACATTCCATTTATAAGCCCGTTCTTGGTCTGAACGAAACTATATCAGGTAGATCTCCAAGTATGTTTGGACAACTACCACCGAAACCCTTTTCAAGGTAGCAAATCAATCGAGGGCATCAGTAGCCGTCATCCATTCGATGTCGAAGATCACCGGTCTTCAATCACCGTCTTCAACTCTTCGACTTAGGTCGACGTATAATCATTTGAAATGAGATTGAACTCGGACTTTTCAAATGATCCTCGCATATATATATTTTAAAATCATTTCATATCATTATTAGTATTTAATAACGATCTATCGCTATTTTTATTTATATAAAAATAGCTATATTTAACTTTTTTTTGAGTAGGACGGATGTGTAGCACGAAACTACACAGCCGATTAAACATAATATTAATATATATAAATAGCCCAATTGACAAGCCCAACTGGTGGCCTATAGTTCTATAGCAAGAGAGTAATAGAAATACAACCGTTCAAGCCAAAACAAACATAACAACAGTGCCTACACCATCCAAAACACAGCTAAGGATATACATAGATCATCAAAAAGCCAAAAAGGAACCATAGAAATATAGCATGCTGACACAAACAACCTTATGAAAATCAGTGTAATTCCGGACTTGAATCGCCATGGTTAGAGCCCACTGACTCCGCTGGGCCGTTGGTTGCCGGCAGAGCGAGCATGAAATTGGCTGAGGGAGGAGCTTGACCGGACCATGAGTTAAAACTGAAAATTATGAGTTTGCATAACCCTCTAAATTGCTTCAGTGGTTTGTTAAATATCACTGCGTTCCTTTCCTTCCAAATACACCAACAAAATATTGCTAAAAAGGAGTCCAAAGCTGCATTTGCATCATTAAATTCCCAATGATCAAACACTGAATTAATTTCAGGCACAAAGCCAAGCAAGAAGGACCCAGTGGCTGCAAGGACAGGGAAAGAATATTCGCATTCAAAGAAAAGATGATCAATAGTCTCAACATGATCGGAGCAAAGAGCACAATGAGGATCCTCAATCAAATTTGTTTAATGACGCTTTGGGTCAATGAGTGACCATGGCAATGTATTTACTCAAATTTGTTTTACAAGTTTTTCTAATCTAACCGTTGGATTTTAACACAATTCATATCATTGGAAAGGTCTTCCCAAGGAGAACCTAACGGTTTCAGTTTTGGGAAAATCCGACGATCGGATATTTCGGTATAATCAATTAAAGACACGATTCCAAGACGCGAACTACCACGCTCGGTTCATTTGATTTTAATTTCTATATATATATATATATATATATATATATATATATATATATATATATATATAATTCCGTCATCCATTCCATTCACTATATTTTGCTAACATCGAATATCCCTATTTGTATATATAATGTCGAGGTATAACATGACACACAATAATGCTTCTTTTTATTTTAATTTACATACACATCCTAAACAAAACAATGTATATTTTCTTTTATCTTTCAAATTACACAAAATGTATATTTGGTTTCATTATTCTTTCTAATGAAAAACCATTCATTAAAATATGAATTTCTAATCCTTTTATTTACATTGAAAAATGTAATTTTCTGTTCCTATTTTATTTACATTGAGAAATGTAAACTTTTATTCCATTTTCTATTTATATTGGAAAATGTAAATTTCTATATTTCTCTAATTACATATAAAAATGTAACTTACTATTTTTCTTCTATTTACATTGAAAAATGTAACTTCTTTTTACCATCTCTAAAATGACGATAAAAATATATAATATTTATTCTATTCTTTTATCGCATCTAAAGTGAAGATAAAAATATACATTTCATTTCTACTCTTTCTATCACATCTAAAATGACGATAAAAATATACATTTCATTTCTACTCTTTTTATCGCATCTAAAATGACAATAAATATATACATTCTAATTCTATTTTTATTATCGCATTAAAATTGTAAAGTTTTCTTTTTAATATAATCTGCATTAAAAATGTGACTTTTCCTTTTTAATCTAATTTACATAAAACGAATGTAAATAATTTTGCAATGTCAAAATATAATCTTTTCATTACATAAAAATTTAATTTTCTTACTTTAAATCTTAATTACATGAAAATGTAATTTTCTTACTTTAAATCTTAATTACATAAAAATATAAACTTTCTCTTCTTTAACTTAATTACATAAAAATGTAATTTTTCTCCTTTATCTTAATTTACATGATAAATGTAAAATTTTCACTTTTAATCTAATTCACATGGAAATTGACTCAATTACATAAACACGCAATTTTTATGTTCTTTTCAACATGACATTAAAAAATGACTATCTTCATATGCATTTTCATGACTCTAAAACATGATTATCTTCATATGCATTTTCATGACTCTAAAATATGAAAATATTTCATATGCGTTTTCATGTCTCTAAAATATGAATATATTTCATATGTCTTCATAATTCTAAAATATGTATATATTTCATATGCCATAACGCTACACTAAAACATGATTATATTTCATATGCTTTAATGCTACGCTAAAATATGGTTTTATTTCATATGCATTATCATGACATTAAAAACATGATTATGATTCATATGCATTAACTTGACATTAAAATATGGTTTTACTTCATGTTCCTACATAAATGCTAAAAACAAATTTATTTTCATAATATTACACCAACACTAAAAATATCCTTATTTTCCGGTTAATAAAATGTAACTCCTAATGTATTCTTTTTATTTACATCTGAATGTAAATAAAGATGTCACTTTAAATCCATTCTTTTTTATTTCATATAAAAGGTCAATAAAAATGTAATCTCTATTCTATACTTTTTATTCCGATTTACATTTTCTAACAAAAATGTTCTTTTTATTCCAATTTACATTTTGAATGTAATTTTCCTTTTCATTGCTTATTTACATAAAAAGTAAATTTTCCTTTTTCATTGTTTATTTACATAAAAATATAAATTTGCCTATCTAATTTCCTTTATTGAAAATCTATTTACATTAAAAAGGTAAATATCATATCTAAATTCTTTTATCGAAAATATAAGTTTTCACTTTTAATTTAATTGCATAAAAATGTAATTTTATCTTTCTATAAATTTAATTACATAAAAATGTAATTTTCTTCCTTTAAATCTAATTACATGAAAATGTAATTTTATCTTTTAATTCAATTCACAAGGAAAGTGCAAAATTTTACTTTTAATCCTATTTATAAAAAGATGTAAAATTACTCTTTTATTTCTTATTACAAAAAGATGTAAAATTCCTCTTTTATCTAATCCACATTAAAAATGTAAACTTTTTTTTCCACATTAAAAATGTAAACTTTCTACATTTAATCTTATTACATGAAAATATAAATTTTCTCTTTAAACTAATTGATAATGAAGTCAATGTTCTTATTTTTTCTTCATTTCTAACAAATTGACAAAATAAATAATGTCTTTTTCATATCTAACAAAATGGCGGTGAAAATAATGTCCAATTTCTAATTTAACACATTACGGTGTAAACCATGTCCATTTTCTAATTTAACACATTACAGTGTAAAATAATGTCAATTCTAATTTAACAAACAAAAATGTTTATGGAATGTCTTTTTTTTAATATTTCAATAAAAATGAAATAAGTTTCTTTTTTTTATTATTAACTAAATTTGACATTAAGAATGCCCTCTTTACTTTACGATAAAAACAACAATAAACTTTGTCATTTTTAAATTTACAACAAAAATCAATGTAAAAATGTTACTTTTCATTTTTGACAAAATCAATGTAAATTTTCATTCTTTTCATTCTAACAAAACAAATGAATAATTTGTTTATTTTCATCCATAACAAAACAAATTAATATTTTGTTTCTTTCCATTTATTTCAAATAACAACAAAATGTCCTTTTTCATTTATTTCAAAGAAGATGAAAATAAACATGTTCTTATTTTCATTACACACACAACAAGTGAAACTTTTTGTTCTTATTTGTACAACAAACAAAATATATGGAAATTGTGTCCTTCTTCTTTTCAAACAAAATAAATGAACATATTTCTTGTTTACAATCAAAATGACATTTTTCTTGTTTACAAAAAAAAACTGATATTTTTCTTCGCCCAATCAAATTTCAACAAAAATGATGTATTTTGACTCAACAATTCTATTTCGACAATTTTATTTTCAATACACCAATCATCACATCAATAATTTCGCATAACCACATCAATCAGCACAGATTTCATAACAGACAAGTAAATGAATTTCACAACATACATACAGAATTCACATGGCAATAAATAATTTAATTTTTATAATTAAAACAGAATTCTCACCAATAGCTTTCCACTTTGCCAAAATTTAGACGAGCTCTAAAATTAGTTCCCGTCAGTTCCATCGCGAAGATCTCATTTTTCTGATTCCAACGCTCTCCGTTTCACGCGATTCTGACTATATATGAATAAGTTATTGCAATTTTAAAGATTGGAAAATTTAATGATTATTGGAACATAATTAAATTAGATTAACATAATACCATCTTCTTCCAATCGTTACTGGGCAAGTTCGAACTCATAACACCGCCCAAATCTCGCCCATCGCATGCCAAAACGCACCATCTGCCGACGATCAAACTCCACCACACCCTGCGCCTTGCCGCCACCTTTCTACCCCCTCAGTCCTAGCCAACTCGCAAGTGCCTCCTGTCCGCAAAATTGCTCCGACGCTGGTGGCTTTGGAGAGGAAAATCGGCGACTGTAGTTGATTATTTCCGATCACACCTTTATAGTTTTAAAGATCTCGCAATGCTCCTTCGATTTGTTTTATAATTTTTGTTTAAATCAAATTGTAGAAGAGGAGATTAAGGAATGAAATTTGGAGTGTTCTTGGCCGTTGCTTTTGTTCTAGGCGGCGACATAATACTGTACGGGTTTAGGATTATGCTAATTTGGTTTAGTGAATATATATTAAAATATTATTTAATTGAACCCTTAAGGCACGTTTCTCCTATTCAAATTTCAAAATAGAATAAGAAATGGGAAAAAGGGAAGGTATTCAATTAGATAGACAGAAATAAAAAGAATAGAAATATACACGTGGGTCCATTACAATTTATATTTATAATCTGCCCATTATGATTTGTATTAATAACTTCATTCTTATGTAAATTGCTAATTTTCATCTTAGCCGATTTATGTGAATTCCTATTTGAATCACAATTGTTTAACCATTAGTGTAAATAAATACGAAATGTACAAACTTACATTTTACTAGGTTTCCATTTACGAAATCTACTTGATTATTGCCATTTAAAAATCCAGTTTGCTTAATTTAATGACAAGGAATATATTTGATATGTTTACTAATCAAGTAATCATTTTCATTCCAAATTTTAGTTTTCACATTACTGTAAATTCCAATTCATCTAAATATTAAATTCTAAATTACAATTTCTAGGAAGAAAATAAAAGGTTGTTCTCTAATTATACCAATTCATATTATTATTATTTTACTACGATATACAAATAATAGGTATGAATTTTCAATTAAATAAATATTTCATTATTACTGCTACCAACATTGCTAAGATATACATCTATATTACTTTTAAAATTTCAAAATATATAATATTAACGTTTCAGTATTTAGTGAACCTATTCAAAAATTCAAAAGAAAAACATAGGAGAGAGAAAACGAAAATGTAATTAATGCTTGATCTATTGTTTAATGCCAATTGTTAGAAAGTTTATAACTTCGTTTGCATGTACATGTTAATATTTAATAAATGTACATTTTCTACCTATAATATGTAAATGTTAATATTAAACAAATATACGTTTTCTACGTTAAAACATTTTTATTACACAATGAATCTCTTTTAATGATTTATTTACATTAAACACATTTTCAAACAATGAATCTCTTTTACATTAAAAATGAATTTTTTAATGTAAACATATCTAATCAAACTTTAATCTTTTTATACCTTAAAAACATAATGTTTAATGTAAACATATTCCAAGCAAAGTTTAATATTTTTATTTTTATAAACAACAAAACTGTGAATTTTCACGTCTGCATATTTTCATTTATAACCTACACATTATTTTCAATCAATAAATTAATAAATGTCATTAAAGTTCCTATGTGATGTTAAAAAGAATAAAAAAAAATTTGTTGTAAAACATTTCATGTTTCTACATGACATTAAAAGATTAATTTTTTTATTGTAAATTTAATTCATGTTTTACATGACATTAAAAAGTTAGTCTTTTAGCGCTAAACAAAATATGCTCATTCACATTAAAAAAATAACTTTTTAATGTAAATCATTTTTATATTCTTACATTTAAATAAAGACTAACTTTTATTTTAAAACATAATTTTTTTTATTGTTAAATTCTGATGCATTTCCTAGCAAAGTTTCCTTAAAATAAAATTTTAAATTGGTTCCAAAATTCCGAGTTGTTACATAGTGGGGGTGATAATGAGAATGACTGTACTTGGGAAACCGAGGAGAACATAAGAAAGTCATATCCAGAGCTCCTTACCGGGTAAGGTTTTCAATCGTGATATAGTTATTCCCTTGTTAGTAAACCGCATGCTAGGATAGACTTGTTGTGTTATAATGTATGTTTGATTGTTTGTAAATGGCTGATAGGCATGCGCGGCACCATTGTATGTGTTGGTTAAGGAATTTCGGGGGCGAAATTTCTTAAGGGGGAGAGTGTAATGAACTGCATTTTACGTATCGGAGGATCATAGAATATTTATTTATTTTCATACGAAGTCATATGGTCATGTAACTTTGGGAAACGACTATTGGGGTCATTTCCCACATTCACGATTTTTATCGAAATTTAAATGACCGTTTTACCCTTGGCTAATCTTGTTTCACCTATAACTTTTGATTGGTAAGGAGCTTTGACCTGAAATAACTTCCATTGGATTCGGATAACAGTTTCCCATAAATTGGTCACATTAATCAAATGAACTTACCGTTTGGGAGATATGACTGTAATAAGATTTGAAGATGGAAAAACAGCCTAATCGGGCTTAATAGGGTAATTAGCTGCTAGGCCCATAACCCATTTCGGGACTAGGATTATGGGAGGGCTGAAAGGGGTTGGAGAATCATCTCCTTTCATTTTTCTATCCGCCACAAACATTCCTTGAACCCTAGTAATGGCCTCTATCTTCTAATCTCTCTCTAATCACTTTCTAATCACTAATTAAGCAAATCTGCATCAAATCAAGTCGGATTACCACAAAATTAGAGTTAGAGCTGCTGCATAACATTGGAATCCGAGCAAAATCAGTTAGAGTTTCAGATATGTAATTTGTTTGTAGCTAAGGTGAGTGATTTGCACGTTTATTCACTAATTATGGCTAATTAGGGGTGATTAGTGGTAATTAGCAAAATTATACATCTAATAATTCTAGAAACATATATGAAAATTCGAAAATATCATTTTATGTCGCTAGTATAAATTTGGGTTAATTTGGATTAAGTTTGCTAATCCTATTGTTGGATATGATTAAATATGGTTAAGGGGAAAATCATGGTTATGGGTTTGTTTATCTAAAATAGCCTATGTGATTGATGTTTTAATCTTTTTGATTGAACCTATATGTTGTTACTGTTGTTTGGTATTTTTTATGATTGCATAGGAAAGTTAGAATGGTTGAAAACGCCGTCGTTAGGCGAAATTAGCTTGCTGGAAAACTGTTAAGTGGTGCGGTTATTGACTACGACAAGTGAATCGGCTCGTGACCCAATCCTGATGAGGCACCACGCCCCGACCCCGAGGAAGCACCATAACCCGACCCCGAGGAAGCACCACGACTCGTCCAAGTGGAGTATCCATGACCCGACCCGATGGAGTATCCACGACCTAACCCGTTGGAGTACCACGACCCGACCCGTTGGAGTATCCACGACCTGACCCGGTGGAGGACCACGACCCGACCCGGTGGAGGACCACGACCCGAACCGAGATGATGACTCTGAACCGAACCGGATTTGGACTTCTACCACGCAACGGTGATTGTGAAGTCTTCTGAAGATCAACTCCAATCCGACCAAAACCCGAGATGCAAAGGAAGTCCAAATCCGAAGTTATTACTTAGGATCCAGATGGGAACCAACAAAGTTGGGCTTTTCTATGGGATGTGTGCAAAGGGGTTATCGATATCCATAACTTTGGTTCACCATTGAGAAAGGGGGTATGTAGACGTACCAGGACCAGGGCTATGTGGACTAGTTGAACCGATAGCGTTATTGACTATGGACCAGTGCAGTGGGGTCAGAGGTTGTATGGAGTGGGACTCCATCAGGGCCCCAAAGGGAAAAGTGGTTGTAGCGATATTTGTACGGACTTGGAATCCTTCATGGCCCCAATGGATCTGCTGATCAAAGCAGTGAATGTCATATGCTTTACGCACTGGGTGAGAGATGTGAGGATGGTTGCTATGTTTGATGTTTGCTATCACCATGACACCCACACTTCCATTTTACACCCTATGTTAGTTTTACCTTAGAGTACTGTACATCTTGTTGTGTTAACTATTTAGTTGCAGGTCCAGGTCAGGTATGATTATTTATACCTGTTATTGTTTATTTTGCTGCTATCGATCATGCCAGACTTTTTTCTGACCCAGAGTTTTATGTCTCTTCTTACTACTCTGGGTGCTCCTAAACGAGCAGACTGGAGACAGGTTAGGTGGTTATGCACTAGTAGATATCCGGAGACGAGCAGGAGGCTTCCATGTACTATATACATATATTCTCGCTGTGTTGTTGTTGGTCACTACTTTGGGCATTAGTAGTGTATCTCTTTTATTTCCTTTTTAGAGACGGTATTTTGAAGTTGTAATAATGATTTGGATCATAAGCTGTATTTTAGATTCCGCTACTCTGATGGATATGGTTCAGTTTTCAGCTTATGCACTGTCTCGCTTATTTTATATTAAGTTTTCTTATTATTATATTTTATTCCATGCACTGTGAGATATACTATAGGTTCTTGATGATTCATAGTTTCAAATCCCTTTCTTTTGACGACCATCCCATCTAGTTGGACATTGGCACAATGCATTTCGGGGAAATGTCTGATGGTATAGGGCGGGCGTCACATTATTTCTCTAAATTCACAAGTGAAATTCTTCCTATTTTATTTTCTGAAAATGAAGTCCGTATGCAAAAGACATTAATAAATTAAGTTGTGCATACATATTAACGTACAAAGTTTGAATTTCAAACAAATAAATATATAAACTTGGAATATATTAATTTAGATAAGCATGAAAATAATATTCCCTCTGAATTCAAACTTGTGTGTATATATTTGTACATAAAGGGGGACAAGAATAATTAATATAAGGCAAGAAATAAACCGAATCAATCAACGTACGAATAAAACGAAATGTACAAGAGATGAAATCTCCTGGGTTAGACCCCAAAAGGAGGGGTCGACCGCCCTTCTGTAAGGGAGCCTAGTAAAGGTTGTTTTATATTGGGACTTATTAATATTTTACATCAACTGGACCGCCTAGATTTAACCAGTTGAATCTAACGACCTATATACACAATGTCACCTGTAAATATAACCATCACCCGCATTCAAAACGCTACAAGCATTCTTATCTACGCCTTCATGATGCCTTTTTAATGTCTCTAATTCCGGAATTGAAAAGGTTTAAGTTTTCTTCCATCTCCCTAACCTATTCTATTTCCTCCATTCCATTCTAATATAGATTTATTTTTATTCTAGAACTTAGATATGTATATATAAGGTTATAAAATTTGATTCACATATTATATATATATATATATATATATATATAAGGCCGATTTCTTTCTCATTAATGGCGACCAGGTCACTAGCGTTTTCCGCCGCCTTTCTCATTTCTTAATCTTCCTTCTGCTTTTCGCCTCTTCATCCTCGTCTCTTCCACAATCTGACCTAGCTTTCTCCAAAACTGGTTAGATCGGCCTTCCCCTTCCTCTCTAATTCACCGCTTCTCTCCTCTTTATAGCGATTTGATTTGGGGCTTCAAAATCGGACCTTCGTACCTGATTCTCGCCTGAGCTATGCTTCATCGATGGCAGATTTCCTTGCGCTGCCGCTTGGTCAGTGTAGTCGTGTTGGTCTTTTTTTGGGGAACAAGCCTCTTGGGAGCCTGAGTTCTGGCATTGTAACACCCCACATTCGTTTGAGTCACTCACAAAGGGAATGTACTAAGTTCTGTGGAGCATTATAGGTAAAAGATGCAGATAAATTACAAGACAACGGAAAATAAAACTTTACTTTATTGATAAAATAGTTTGTACAGCAATTGTTTTCCAATACCAGAGTATTTGTCTTACATAAAATAAAGAAGCATAAAATAACATTTATATTCCCCAATGTAGCATAAGCCAGCCATAACAGCGGAAAAGAGAGTCTGAAGTGATATATCCAAGAGTCTTCAAGCTTGGAAAGAGTAACAGTCCATACTAAGCAGAGCTATTCCCTCCCTGACTACCAGGGGGGAGGGGGGATGGAAGAAAAGAAGACGAAAGAAAAACAGAGTCAGACATAAAGCCTAAGTAAGTCTAGTGGCTTTTAGCATGCGAACAGGATAAAGTTCATGACAAGAGTAAACTAGAAAATGGGATAATACCAGAATAACAGACTAATATAAACCAAAGCAAGACAGTTTAAACCGAATATACTATCACACCCCATTCTATATCTCTGCACCACCTAACTAGTATCCCAACTAGTAATCTGTATAAAGATGATAACGTGATCCCAATCCCTGTAATTGCGGTTGCCTTTAGGTGTACATCTATTATTTATTACCTAGATCTAATCTAGGGTTTCTTATCGAGCACTTACTAGACTTAACCAGGGTTTACACGACCTAGATCTAACTAGGATTTATGTTACCTATTGAACGCTTCTCGGATTCAGGGTTTATGCCACCTAGGTCCAACTAGGGATTATGCTACCTGTCGAACGATCCATTTTTCCCACGTATGTATCGCGAATCGTTTTTCGATGTCTAGATGCACGTGTTCACTATGCGTGCGGCCCGAGTCCCGTGACAGGGCTAAATCAAGAAATTACGGAACTCGGTCGGGAGCTTTAGGTTATCTGCCGATGCAGATGCTAAGGTATGTTTTTCTACCAGTGGTTATGGTCCCACGTGACCCCTCCCTCAACTAATCAAAGGAAATCCAAGAAAGTCAAGCACGAGAACTATACTCCTGCCACCTATGCCCCACTTTCCTATTGGCCAGCCTCACCCATAACTAGATAGCAAGTATATGGTCTGTTGGGAGTTCTCTGCCTTTCCGCATGCATACTACGATTGACTGAAGATGGTAGGTAGTCGATGACGTGCTATCACAGGGCTAAACTATGTATCGCCGACCCACGCTGATCCATCGTAGCCTTTAGGTTGCTCATACTACAACCAAGGCATACCCTTGGTTCTTCTACCGCAGACCTTAACCTCTGTGAGCCCAGGCGGATCATCAGCAAACTCACAGAGGGATACCAAGAGTACCCTCACGTCCCCCGAAGCTACGTGCTTCTCAACCCAGTCCGCTGGAGCCGTTGTCGAAATCAGATAAATGTTGCTCCTCCATATGTACTTGTTAAGCGATGATCTACCATATCGGGTTATTCATCTATTATGGACCGGTTCAGTTTTCTTGACTACGAATTATTACTTAGTTGTTCTCAACTAAGGTTTACCACTTAGTTTCTTTTCCCATAAATCTTGTTAACTAAGGTTTATCACTTAGTTTCTTTAACTGGGGATTTCAACTTAGCACCCATTCTCGATTGTTTCTTAACTAAGGTTTACTACTTAGCCCTCTTTCTCGTCAAGTTGGATTGGTTAAGTGTCATTAGTCAATTCAAGTTAGCTTAACCCATTCCTTTGTCATATTAAACTGGCTAAGTGTTATCAGTAGTCCATGTTGACTTAACCCTATCACAAACCAAGTTATATTGGTTAAGTATTTCTTATTACTTAACCCTACCCATTCATCATGTATTGGTTAAGTGTCCCTTTTAACCTAACCTTGCCCATCTGTTTTAACTAACATGTTATAACGGTTAAGTGTTCCCTTAGTTAACTTAACCCTAACATCCGTTTAATTAACATGTTCTAATGGTTAAATATTGTCCCTTCATGCTTTAACTTAACCCTATTCATTTATCACACTATGATGGTTAAGTGTTCTAAGTTTACTTAACCCTACGCTCTAGTCCAGCTAACATACTAATTTGGCTAAATGTATTAATTTTACTTAACCCCAACCTCTAGTCTAGTTAACATGTTAAATTGGCTAAGTGTATTAACTTTACTTAACCCCACCTTTTAATCTAGTCAACATGTTAATTTGGCTAAGTGTATTAAATTTACTTAACCCTACCAATCCTAGCTTAGCTTTAATTATCTTATTAAAGCACCAACCACTCACATTAGACAGGTATTGTTGTGGCTGTCTATATGCCGGTCAGTTCCGGGCAGTCTTACGCCACAACTCAGTCTAACCTCAGGTCTTTATTGGGTTCAATGCCTTAACCTCTCACATTGGATATGTATTGTTGTGATTACTGGACAGTCGGGCGGGTCCGGGCAGGTTGACATCACAACTCAATCCAACCTCGGGTTAAGCATATTCGTATTGTCTAAATTTACATTTTAATTATGTAAATTATTCATGTCACATATTTTATTTCAAAACTAATGGTGTATAAATTTACACCATTCATGGCCATAACCAATTTCATGGTTTTGGGCCCACCTATGTATTAAATTAATAATTTATACCGTTTCATACCATAAATCACCTATGTGATTATTGGCCAATTTATGTCAAGTTCCCTATAATTAAGTTTTTACCAAACGTTACCCCCGTCTAAATATTAGGCTAACAACTTAGCCTAATTTACCGTTCGCATGATTTCACATAAAGTATTAGGCTAATAACTTAGCCTAATTTAACGTTCACAAAAATGGCATGAAATCAACATTAACTATGAACTTGCAATTTTTGACAAAATCAACATTAACATAAACATATAGGTGTGAACTTGCAACTTTAACATGTACATAGGCGTGAACTTGCAACTTTAACATAATCAACATAAACATGTACATAATTAGCAACTTGCATAGGTTCATGAATTAACAACATAATTAACAACTTTCATAAGTTCATGAATTAACAACTTAATTAACAACTTGCGTAGGTTAATGAATCTCAACCTAACAACTTGCATAGTTTCATAAATCTACAACATAATTAAGTTAACATATAGGAACATGTATGAACTTGCAATACATATGTATAACATAGATCTAACAATAAACTTTTATAAATCATATGAATCATAAACGGATCTTTTAACATGGATCCAATTATAAGTTTTCACTTGCATAAGAATTTGTGAATATTGATATATTCTAATCATGTAGGTACAATTGGTTTAACATAAACATATATACATAGAACCTACATGAATCATATACATATATGTGTAAATCTAACTTGCAACCTATAACTTGCATAAGCACATATATCGATCTAACAATATACATACAATTCTCATAATAGATAATGGATCCAATCACCACAAACATTCAAATTATCACGATAAACAAAACCAAAACAACATCGTCTATATTTTACAATACTGATATAATTCCATATTACAATTTACATCAAATCATGTCTTAATCATATTCTCATCTAAAGAGTCACTATACTTACAACGCAAGACAGACTTGTTTTTCTGAGATCTGAGGTTCTGAAATTGAGATGCGTTCCTTTGGGTAGAGGTTGTTTTGATTCTTAGTTTTGAATTAGATTTGTTCTAGCTTTGTTTGTCTTTAAGCTTTAGGCGGCGGCCATTCCAAGCTATCTTACAGCAGCGTGACGGCTCATAGTTTAATTGTGTGAATTAGGTTAAGAGCTAGGTTGTATATATAGAATTTTAGGATTAATTTAGACCGTTTGATTAACCCAAGAAATGACCACAACCGTTCAGTCAAGATAGAATTATCCTATTGACTCAGCAATGAGTTATAAATGACTCAGTATTGACTCAACATATTAAATGTTCATTTTTTTCATAAATGACACATTGGTTCTTTCCTAACATATCATAACCAAAAGGACATTTTTTTATTTAAAACAAAACATTAGCTAAATGAACATTTCTAAACTGAAATATCAATTTAATCTGAATAAACATTTTTAATCTAAATATACATTTCTTAACGAAATGTTATTCTAATGTTAACATAACAAAAGTGATATTCTAATGTTCATCTTTTCTTTTTATTATTTATTGTCAATCAATTCAAATGTAAATACATACTTAATAGATACATTTTCCCTTTACCTTTTACATTAATTACCCATATATAAGTATATATATATATATGAATAAATCTTTTCTTACTTTTAATTTGTCATAAATCCAATTGGGGAGGCCATTTAAAAAAAAACAATCCTTGACAACCAAAAATGCGCAACGTACGCTACATGATGCGTACACGTCATATATATATATATATATTATATATATATATATATATATATGCATATATATATTCATCATTTTTTTTCTTTTTATCTATCTTCCCAATTACCTATTTTCACACTAAACCACTTTTTGAACTGCGTTCACACTAGGCTATTTTAAGCCATTCCCCTAAAACAAAAATAGGGCGCTGGCGGGGATCGAACTCTGTACCTATTGTATGAAAGTCATGTGTTCCAACAAAATAAGCTACTAAGTCTTTTGCTTACAAAAGTTAGAACAATGTTAAACATTATTCTTTTCTCATTCCTCTTTTTTCATGTTTTGCTGCAATATTTAATTTAAGGATATCTTTTTCATACGGAGTCCAATTTACGCAAACTCGGGCTCTATCTCAAGCAGAATTTCGAGATGAACGCAATGGCGTAACCCTTTCCCTTAGTTATTCTTCTAAAATTTAATTATACTTTAATTTGTGAAACTTAATGTTACAGAATTACGGGGTGTTACATTCTCCCCTTCTTAAAAGGATTTCGTCCCCGAAATCTTCAAGTTAGGAAGAATGTGTCCTACCATCCAATCACCCATCTACTCAACCATTCAATCACAGGCATTCATTGTCCTTAAAAAGATTTCTAAATGCTTTCATATTTATATGCATAGTGTGTGTATATGTCTTTATCTAATGCAAAATCAGGCGGTCTACTGATTCAGTCGACCTCCTTAATGCGAATTATGTCAGTGCCATGCGTCCAATCATGTATGCAATCATAAAGTTACATATCATTTATATATGAGTGCACAACCATTCACTCAAATGCAACGTCCATATGGTAACACATTGAGTTCAATCTGTAAACAAATACATATATGCGAATGCAATATGAAAGTGACTGAGTTGTTCTAGCGCCTATGGTGTGTATATGCATTCACGAGCAACCACTTGCAACCATCAATCATAACATGTTTCAAGTACATGCTTCAAATACATGTTTACATCCATTGGCTTCTACCTAAGGATCGATGATACGTCCTAGAGGATATACCTCAAAAGCTAGAAAGTATGCATAAAATTCCTAGAAAAAGAGATCAGGGATATACCCTTAAGAAAAAGGGTATGATGCTCGTGTCTAGTCTCCAGTCTTATATGTCGCACCTTCTTGAGCTTCACTATACGGTACCTTATCTAATTTAACCTCATGATTGTGAAGCTTCTTCACCTCCATTTCCAAGATAAACAGATGTTTACCTTGATACTAGTGTATATACTAAGATGATTAGAGATCTCTCCTCTACTTAGCTTATCCATCATGTTACAAATCTGAGGGTCTAAAGCTAAAGGTTGCTATGTACTTTTTACCTCTCTTAAGGTCGGTCTTTCTTCCTACCTAGGGCACCTGCCACAATTATTTATCTCCCACCTTTACCATCCTTGTGTAACATGTTTACAATCCTCTCTAAAGCTACCTCTATCACACAAAGAACCCTACAAAGCTTGGAAGAAAATTAGCCGCAGGTGAAACTACCGCGACTATAGATGGAAGTCGGGCACTGCTTCCCCCTTCGATAGGTATCATAGTCTTATCAAGCTTACGGAACCATGCTGCGATGAGGTTACCTCCCAGAAAGCCAGGAGCCCCGAAGACTCAAGAAAGAAGGGGACAAGAATTCAAACAGAGAATCAGAAGATAGTGCGTATGGCTTTGGGGAATATGCCTTTAACAAATCTTTTCTTTTGAAAATGCTTCTTTTTTTAAAACCGATTTGAAAATAATTTTTCAAATCTTTTATCATATCCGGTAACGTTCAGCTCTGATACCACGTGTAACACCCCACATCCGTTAGAGTCACTCACAAAGGGAATACACTAAGTTCTGTGGAGCATTATAGGTAAAAGATGCAGATAAATTACAAGATATACAAATTTAAAACAACGGAAAATAAAACCTTACTTTATTGATAAAATAGTTTGTACAACAATTGTTTTCCAATACCACAGTATCTGTCTTACATAAAATAAAGAAGCATAAAATAACATTTATATTCCCCAATGTAGCATAAGCCAGCCACAACAGCGGAAAAGAGAGTCTGAAGCGATATATACAAGAGTCTTCAACCTTGGAAAGAGTAACAGTCCATACTAAGCAGAGTTATTCCCTCCCTGACTACATGGGGGGGGGGGGAACGGAAGAAAAGAAGACGAAAGAAAAATAGAGTCAAACATAAAGCCTGAGTAAGTCTTGTGGATTTTAGCATGCGAATAGGATAAAGTTCATGACAGGAGTAAACTGGAAAATGGGACAGTACCAGAATAACAGACTAATATAAACCAAAGCAAGACAGTTTAAAACGATTATACTATCACAACCCATTCTATATCTCTGCACCACCTAACTAGTATCCCAACTAGTAATCTGTATAAAGATGATAACGTGATCCCAATCCCTGTAATTGCAGTTGCCTTTAGGTGTACATCTATTATTTATTACCTAGATCTAATCTAGGGTTTTCTTATCGAGCGCTTTCTAGACTTAACCAGGGTTTACACGACCTAGATCCAACTAGGGTTTATGTTACCTATTGAACGCTTCTCTGATTCAGGGTTTATGCCACCTAGGTCCAACTAGGGATTATGCTACCTGTCAACGATCCCTTTTTCCCACGTATGTATCGCGAATCGTTTTTCGATGTCTAGATGCACATGTTCACTATGTGTGCGGCCCGAGTCCCGTGACAGGGCTAAATCAAGAAATTACGAAACTCGGTCGGGAGCTTTAGGTTATCTGCCGATGCAGATGCTAAGGTATGTTTTTCTACCAGTGGTTATGGTCCCATGTGACCCCTCCCTCAACTAATGAAAGGTAATCCAAGAAAATCAAGCACGAGAACTATACTCCTGCCACCTATGCCCCACTTTCCTATTGGCCAGCCTCACCCATAACTAGATAGTAAGTATATGGTCTATTAGGAGTTCTCTGCCTTTCCGCATGCGTACTACGATTGACTGAAGATGGTAGGTAGTCGACGACGTGCTATCACAGGGCTAAACTAAGTATCGCCGACCCACGTTGATCCACCCTAGCCTTTAGGTTGCTCATACTACAACCAAGGCATACCCTTGGTTCTTCTACCGCAAACCTTAACATCTGTGAGCCCAGGCGGATCATCTGCAACCTCACAGAGGGATACCAATAGTACTCTCATGTCCCCCGAAGCTACGTGCTTTTAAACCCAGCCCGCTGGAGCCTTTTTCGAAATCAGATAAACGTTGCTACTCCTCATGTACTTGTTAAGCGATGATCTACCATATCGGGTTATTCATCTATTATGGACCGTCTCAGTTTTCTTGACTAAGAATTATTACTTAGTTGTTCTCAACTAAGGTTTACCACTTAGTTTCTTTTCCCATAAATCTTATTAACTAAGGTTTATCACTTATTTTATTTAATTGGGGATTTCAACTTAGCTCCCGTTCTCGATTGTTTCTTAACTAAGGTTTACTACCTAGCCCTCTTTCTCATCAAGTTGGATTGGTTAAGTGTCATTAGTCAACTCAAGTTAACTTAACCCATTCCTTTGTCATATTAAACTGGCTAAGTGTTATCAGTATTCCATGTTGACTTAACCCTATCACAAACCAAGTTATATTGGTTAAGTATTTCTTATTACTTAACCCTACCCATTCATCTTGTATTGGTTAAGTGTCCCTTTTAACCTAACCTTGCCCATCTGTTTTAACTAACATGTTATAATGGTTAAGTGTTCCCTTAGTTAACTTAACCCTAACATCCGTTTAATTAACATGTTCTGATGGTTAAGTATTGTCCCTTCATTCTATAACTTAACCCTATTCATTTATCACACTATGATGGTTAAGTGTTCTAAGGTTACTTAACCCTACGCTCTAGTCCAGCTAACATACTAATTTGGCTAAGTGTATTAATTTTACTTAACCCCAACCTCTAGTCTAGTTAACATGTGAAATTGGCTAAGTGTATTAAATTTACTTAACCCCACCTTTTAATCTAGTCAACATGTTAATTTGGCTAAGTGTATTAAATTTACTTAACCCTACCAATCCTAGCTTAGCTTTAATTGTCTTATTAAAGCACCAACCACTCAGATTAGACAGGTATTGTTGTGGCTGCTGTATGCCGATCGGTTCCGGGCAGTCTTACGCCACAACTCAGTCTAACCTCGGGTCTTTATTGGGCTCAATACTTTAACCTCTCACATTGGATAGGTATTGTTGTGATTACTAGACAGCCGAGCGGGTCCAGGCAGGTTTACATCACAACTCAATCCAACCTTGGGTTAAACATATTCGTATTGTCTAAATTTACATTTTAATTATGTAAATTATTCATGTCACATATTTTATTTCAAAACTAACGGTGTATAAATTTACACCATTCATGGCCTTAACTAATTTCATGGTTTTGGGCCCACCTATGTATTAACATGTTTTAAATTAATAATTTATACCGTTTCATACCATAAATCACCTATGTGATTATTGGCCAATTTATGTCAAGCTCCCTATAATTAAGTTTTTACCCAACGTTACCCCCGTCTAAATATTAGGCTAACAACTTAGCCTAATTTACCGTTCGCATGATTTCACATAAAGTATTAGGCTAATAACTTAGCCTAATTTAACGTTCACAAAATTGGCATGAAATCAACATTAACTATGAACTTGCAATTTTTGACAAAATCAACATGAACATAAACATATAGGTGTGAACTTGCAACTTTAACATGTACATAGGCGTGAACTTGCAACTTTAACATAATCAACATAAACATGTACATAATTAGCAAATTGCATAGGTTCATGAATTAACAACTTGCATAGGTTCATGAATTAACAATTTAATTAACGACTTGCATAGGTTCATGAATCTCAACCTAACAACTTGCATAGGTTCATAAATCTACAACATAATTAAGTTAACATATAGGAACATGTATGAACTTGCAATACATATGTATAACATAGATCTAACAATAAACTTTTATAAATCATATGAATCATAAACGGATCTTTTAACATGGATCCAATTATATGTTTTCACTTGCATAAGAATTTGTGAATATTGATCTATTCTAATCATGTAGGTACAATTGGTTTAACATAAACATATATACATAGAACCTACATGAATCATATACATATATGTGTAAATCTAATTTGCAACCTATAACTTGCATAAGCACATATATCGATCTAACAGTATACATACAATTCGCATAATAGATAATGGATCCAATCACCACAAACATTCAAATTATCACGATAAACAAAATCAAAACAACATCGTCTATATTTTACAATACTGATATAATTCCATATTACAATTTACATCAAATCATGTCTTAATCATATTCTCATCTAAAGAGTCACTATACTTACAACGCAAGACAGTCTTGTTTTTCTAAGATCTAAGGTTATGAAATTGAGATGCGTTCCTTTGGGTAGACGTTGTTTTGATTCTTAGTTTTGAATTAGATTTGTTCTAGCTTTGTTTGTCTTTAAGCTTTAGGCGGCGGCCATTCCAAGCTATGTTACAGCAGCGTGACGGCTCCAAGTTTAATTGTGTGAATTAGGTTAAGAGTTGGGTTATATATATATATAGAATTTTAGGATTAATTTAGGCCGTTTGATTAACCCTAGAAATGACCACAACCGTTCAGTCAAGATAGAATTATCCTATTGACTCAGCAATGAGTCAGAAATGACTCAGCATTGACTCAACATATTAAATGTTCATTTTTTTCATAAATGACACATTGGTTCTTTCCTAACATATCTTAACCAAAAGGGCTTTTTTTTTAATTTTAAACAAAACATTAGCTAAATGAACATTTCTTAACTGAAATATCAATTTAATCTGAATAAACATTTTTAATCTAAATATACATTTCTTAACGAAATGTTATTCTAATGTTAATATAACAAAAGTGATATTCTAATGTTCATCTTTTCTTTTTATTATTTATTGTCAATCAATTCAAACGTAAATACGTATTTAATAGATACATTTTCCCTTTACCGTTTACATTAATTACCCACATATAAATATAAATATAAATATAAATATATATGAATAAATCTTTTCTTACTTTTAATTTGTCATAAATCCAATTGGGGAAGGCCATTTAAAAAAAACAATCCTTGACAACCAAAAATGCGCAACGTACGCTACATGATGCGTACACGTCATATATATATATGCGTGTATATATATATATATATTACATATATATATTCATCATTTTTTTCTTTGTATCTATCTTCCCAATTACCCATTTTCACACTAAACCACTTTTTGAACTGCGTTCACACTAGGCTATTTTAACCCATTCCCCTAAAACAAAAATAGGGCACTGGCGGGGATCGAACTCTGTACCTCTTGTATGCAAGTCATGTGTTCCAACCAAATAAGCTACTAAGTCTTTTGCTTACAAAAGTTAGAACAATGCTAAACATTATTCTTTTCTCATTCCTCTTTTTTCATGTTTTGCTGCAATATTTAATTTAAGGATATCTTTTTCATACGGAGTCCAATTTATGCAAACTCAGACTCTATCTCAAGCAGAATTTCGAGACGAACGCAATGGCGTAACCCGTTTCCTTAATTCTTCTTCTAAAATTTAATTATACTTTAATTTGTGAAACTTATTGTTACAGAATTACGGGGTGTTACAGGCATTGCCGGCATTACTGAAGTTTGCTTTCAGTTCTAATCTCCTCATAACCGTTTCCTCGGGCAATCGACCTTCCTGCTTCCTTTTTATGAGTTGTGTTTGGTGCATCGGTTCTTTTTTTGTGTTTTGATGTTTGTGGTTTGCTCTATATAAGCTTTTGGTATGATGTTGAGACTGCTTCGTTTTTGTTATGAGAATTAAATTCAATTTTGAGGCTGTGTTTACTGTGCTGAATTAGTGTAGGATGTGTTCCAGAGGTACAGATTTCAGCGTCACTCCTATTCTTAGCCGTATTTTTCGGAAGTGTTATTCTGCTTATTGATTGAAGGTTGCAATTGCTTTGCTCAGCGTGTTGGAGCACTCTGGTTCTGTAATTTGTTGGGGTTTAGATGGTTGAGATTGTTCCAATGGTTTTAGCACAGCGAGATGGAGCTTTGTCTTTAATTTGTTTTTTGTATTCCGGTTAGTTTGCTAACCGTTATTAGGTATTTTAGTCTGTAATTTGTTTATTTGAAATCCAATTAGTATGCTAACCGTAATTTGTACTGTTTCTGATTAATATATGTTACCCATTTTCAATATATATATATATATATATATATATTGGAAAGCTTGGATCACAATTGTACACGAAGGGCAAATCCAAATCTTATTCTACTTAATCCTGTTATTGCTCTCCCTAATAGCATTGTAAGTGGAATCCATCTGAGTTTGCTATTTTCCTATAATTTATTAGTTTAAGACTTGGATTATTGTGCCTTGGAAGGTTTGAGTTTAAGTGAAAAGAACACAACAATAAAACCATCCAAACCTTCCATTTTGTTTATGTTTTTACGAAAAAATTATCAATATATTTGTGTTTGTGGTTTTAGGATTATTGAATTAATAAAAGAAAAGCATGACTAATGTTGTATAATTTCTATATTTTGTTAGATTCATCTTATTTCATTTTTATGCAATTTCATATGTGTGGTTTCCAAATAAAAGGTTAAGATTTGGATGAAATTGTAATTTGAATAGGTTTAAATATCTATTTCCTCTAAAATAGAGCATTTGAACATATTGTTTACAAGATATTCAAATATTAAGGTTTTGTATGTAAACATACACAAAAGTGAATCCGTTAAAAATACGAATTAAATATATATTGGGTATATGGAACTTTGTTCATCTTTTATTAATTAAATAATCAAGTCAAAACTAGGTTGCAAGTTCTATGTTGTTATTGTTATTTTTCTCATTTTGATTGTTACATGTTAATATGTACATTTATGCCTTGACTATATAAAATAGGGAAATAATAACTTGTATAACTCTAAATGAGAAACAGGGATTGGCACTTTTAAAACGCGGTTAGGACTTTAATTACCTTTGCTTAATTCACAGTTATACATATAGTAAACAATGTGACAATTGTATGTATTAAGTTCGTAATAAATACGATTAAATTAGGAATTTGAATTGAAATGTCCCTATAGGAATTTGTATGCTTATGTATGCATTAATGGCCTTAGATATATTAGGCCTTAGATATATTAATGACACAAAGACACATAGTTAACCGTTACTTGTAGTAGAAGTATGTCTGGAACCAATCGGCACATCTAACATCTACATAAGCTCGGTTAATGTGAGGAATCTAAATGCCATGGGCCATTGTAATTAATACACTACGATACAAGGTTAGGCCCAACTTGTAGTAGAAGCCTGCCCGGAACTACACGGCAAATCCAACATCTGCAAATGTTCAGCCTAATGTGGGATGTCTAGTGTATGTATACATATACATATACATATACATATACACACACATATATATATATTGTGTGTAAAGTAGGTCGACCATGGGAAAATCATATTACGTGGCTGACCTTTATGTTGTTGGGTATTAAGTGGTTAGGACTAGGTCCATTCCTAAGGTTCACTCCTTGTTTAAGGACCCAAGTAATAGGACACGCCCTTCCAGGGTTTAAAAGGTTGTTCAGTCCGCCTTCCTCCTATAAGGTATTAAGTGGCCTTATTAGATGGTAACGTGAGTAGGGAAGTGCTCCAAGTAATGTCCGCTTCTTATCTAGAGTGTAATAACCCGGAAAATGCGAGCTAGTTTGAAATTTTTATTTTAGCAATTTTAACTGAATTTGAATATTTAAAATGAATTATTTTAAATAATATCGACGAAAACTTTATTTCGAATAGAATTAGAACGTATATATTATATACGTCATCGTTAGAATATAAATAATTATATATAATTATAAATAGGATTGAAAATGGCGCGGTAGTTCGATAATTCGATTTCAAACTTCAATTGAATGTACCAGGTGCAAAACAAACCGGATTATAGTGAAACCAAAAATATTTGAATCTAATTGATGGTATCTTTCCATCGAATCCGAAAAATCAAAATTTCATAGCGGGGGTCAAAAGATATGTCCAGTTGAAAATTCTGAATAGTCGCTATGGAATTCAGGCCCTTAAAAATGGACATTTTGCAAATGACCTCGGATTTCGACGAAACCAGTTTTGTTGGGTCCGTGGTGTTAAACTATTATTAGATTTCAAATTTCATAATTTTTCGAACCAATATGTGAGCGTGGCGAAGGAAAACGCGTTTGACCAGTTTCAGTTGATTTTAATCGACTGGAAAATGGTCATTTTTCAAACGGTCTCGGAATTTGACGAAACTAGTTTTGTTAGGACCGTATCGTCAATACGAAGCTAGAAAATATTTTTCGGGAATTTTTAGAGTGAGTATGTAGCCCCGGTAAATTGAAATGCGCGTTCAAATTCAATATATAGAGTTATATGTTGATTTTGACGAAAACTGATCGTAACGACCGAATCAGCTTACGATACATATCCCATTGTGTTCAGAATGGGGGTAATTAGCTAGGAACGACAGTCAGTGGGTTTGATTTCGAGTTCAAAATAAAAAGATACTTTTGAAATTAAAAATAATAAAAAAAATATTATATAATAACCTCTCCTTTCCCTTAAAACCCCCTTCCCACTTCATTATCGGTCAACGCCCAAATTGAAAAAAAAAAAAAAAAAAAGATCCATGATCTAAATCCAGTCGCACCCCATCGTGAGCCACCGCATCGGAGCTCCGCCCAGGCCGGCCTCCACCGCGGCGTCGCCCCTCCGTTCATCTTGCACCCCCTCTCCTCGTGAAACCCTAGAACCGCCCACATCTCCGGCCACCAACAGTCTGCTGAATCGATACAACCCCCAAACCCCGACCCTCCGCCACCGTCTAAGCCTCCGCCTGACCCCAATACCCCCTCCGACCATCACCTCCAGTCGACGCCATCGTCGAGCACCGCCAGCGCCGCAATCCCTCCGCGAGCTAAGAAGGGCTTCACTGCTCCGAACCCTCCCACGATTCAAGGTGAGCCTTCATTTTATTTTGTTTTATTTTTATTTTTAGTTTCGGTAGTCAGGTTTGTAAATGATTTTTAAAGGGATGTAAAAAAAAATGATTTAAAACTGATTTAAAACTGATTTTTTTTAAAACGTTAAAAACTGATTTTAAAACTGATTTTCAAAAGCGTATAAATTCTGATTTTTAGAAAAGTTTAAAACTGATTTTGAAAAAGATTTGAGCTTTAAAATAGAAAAGGTTTAAACTTTAAAAGGAAAAAGATTTGAGCTTGAAATAGAAAAGATTTGAGCTTTAAAATAGAAAAGATTTGAGCTTTAAAATAGAAAAGACGGAATTTTTATTAAGTAGAAGAAGTAAGTTATGATTTTTATATTTTTAAAGGAATAAAAATATAATTTTTACATCATAGAAATATTAAAAATATAATCTTTATTTTTGAAAAGGCGGAATCTATATTTTTGAAATGCAATCTGTATATATTGAATAGCGAAGTGAAAATTCGATTTTTACATATGTAGTGGCTACAGCAACGAAGGTGACAAAAAGACGAGAACAACGAAGATTTCTGTAAAAGAAGAGCCGTGGAGTTAGGATAGCTATCGGTGAGAACTTCTCACTCAAAACTTCTTTTTCTAGTTATATATAAATATATACTAGGATGCAGACGGTGCTTAGTAGCACCCGACACAATCGTCCACAGACCATGGACTTGTTTGTATGGTTGCATAGGTTAGTTATATGATTTGATTTGAATTTGGTTGTTTGGTGATTTGATTGATGTGTGAATGGTGTGGGCCTTCACTAGACCGGGGACAAGGCTAGGCCTCGTCCCGTTTCTAGTATCGTGCCGTTATGCCGCCGAAATTTTCTAAAATATGTTAGAAAAATAAAAATATCATTTTATTGAATAAATGAACTGAATAGAAATTCATGTGTTGAAATAAAATATTTTATCGTTAAAAATATAATTTTTAACGTGAAAGTGAATAAATAAATTTTTATAAATAAATCGGCCGATTTGTTTATATACACTGATTTGACTGATATTGATTGGGCCGATAAATTTTACACATCGCCCAACTGCACAAATTAAATATGTGTTTGATTGTTTGAAACCCCACACGGGTGTTGGGATGAAATTTGAAGTTCACTCATCCTGATTGATTAAATATGTCGATCGATTGATTGACAGGCTGTTATAAGCGTTAGATATCTATATTTGATGCTTATACAGTGTAGTGCACTTTGGTTGATGGTTGAGTAATTTTCAATGCTATTATATACGTGTGATGTATGAAAATCCATATAGTTAACATTATATGGTGATTGATTGGGCCTCATTCCAATTTAGAAAATAAAGAATATTATAAAATAAAAGTTCATGTGTTGACTGTACTCATCCGTTGAGATTATTCATGTGTTGAACGAAATATTTTGATTATAAGAAATATTTGAAATATTTGAAAATAGAAATATATGAAGCCATGTTGATTAGATTGACGCCATTTTGACGTGATCGATATTTATATCGATTTTATTTATTTCGAAATAAAATGAATGTGAAAGTGATTTCGAAATAAAATGAATGTGAAAGTGATTTCGAAATAAAATGAATGTGAAAGTGATTTCGAAATAAAATGAATGTGAAAGTGATTTCGAAATAAAATGAATGTGAAAGTGATTTCGAAATAAAATGAATGTGAAAGTGATTTCGAAATAAAATGAATGTGAAAGTGATTTCGAAATAAAATGAATGTGAAAGTGATTTCGAAATAAAATGAATGTGAAAGTGATTTCGAAATAAAATGAATGTGAAAGTGATTTCGAATTGAATTGAATATAAAACCAATTTGAATTTGGATCAAATTGAAAACCAATGTGAATTGAATTGAATATAAAACCAATTTGAATTTGAATCAAATTGAAAACGAATGTGAATTGAATCAAATTGAAAAACGAATTCGAATTGAATTGAAAACGATTTCGAAATGAACTGAATTGAAAACGAATTCGAATTGAATTGAAAAGAAAATGAACTCGAATCGAATTAAAATCGATTTGAATTAAAATCAAATAGAAATGAAAGTAAGAAGAATTTATAATAGAAAATTCAATTTTGATTTGAATTTGAAATATAGGTTGAAATTGTTTTTGAAACGAATTCAAAACTATTTATATAATTCGTTTTAAATAGAAATCGACGAAGTATATATTATATATATTATATATATAATATAATGGCCTGAATAGAACGCGCCGCGCCGCGGCAGTTCGTGAATTTCGACCATTTATTTCAAACGGACATTACGGGAGATCCGACCGTCGGATTCTCCTAAAACCGGAACCATTGGGTTCGTATCGAAAAGAGCTTTCTAACGAATATTAGAAATTTAAAATCTAACGGTTGGATTTGGAGTTACGTCCAAATCAAATTTGAAAAAGGTCGCTGTAAGTGCAGTTCGATGGCCATTGTTGGAAATCGATTGTACGGGCCTTAATAAAATTATTAAAAATAGTAATAATTTGTGTAAAATCATAAGAAATGATTTGGGAAAATTTGGGATGAAAAACTCCATATTTGAAAAGATAAAAATAGAATTTTATCGAAATGAACTAGTTTTGAACTAAATTTAAAACTCAATTATTTTTAAATAAAGAAATTAGATTTAAAATGGGGTTTTAAATAATCGGAATTTCTAATATATTTGATTGGATTTGAAATGGGTTTATCGTGAACGGTGTTTTAAATAACACTAGTTCTTTAACCCGATAATAAATAGAATGTGATTTGGGTTTGTCGTGAACTGTGTTTTAAATAACACCTAGTTCTTTAACCCAGTAAAAGGAGTTTTAATGAATCTGCAATTAAATTGAAATGTGAATTGATAATCTGAATTATCAAATTTAGAAATTGAGCGAGAATGGGGTATTACCAGTTTTGCTCCAAAGCGATAGTTAAATCTTTAATAAGATTTGAACGTGAAATGGTAATTAAATTTACCGATAACACCGTGGTGTTAGTTATGGGGTAATAACAGTTTTGCTCCATGGGATAAATAGGTTGGGATTGGGAAATAAAATAAATAATTACTTCGGTGTGGTTCGCTAATCCCGACTAGTTTGGAAAACCATAATATGGTTTGAAATGATATCCAAAGGAAGATTAAAGAATAAATTTAAAAGAATTTATCTCTGATAAAATTAATGGGAACCTTTCCCTAGGAGCGTGAATATCTGAATTGGAATGAGGCGTATGTTGTGTTTGTATAACAATTGTTTATTATATACGTGGGTTATTCAGAAAGGCCGGGTCTATACCCATTCTGAATAACCGATTCGACGATAAGTCGAAGAGATTGAAGACGGTGCAAGACCGACGATCTTCACATCGAATGGATGGGTGCTACTGACGCTCACGATGGGAGTAGCTACCTTGAAGGGGGCTGAAGTGGTAGCCGTCCGGACGTGCTTGGAGGTCGACGGATATGCGAGGAAAGTGCCTCCGGTTTCGTTCAGACCCAGAATGGACTTGTAAATGGATGGTGTGCCTGACATTGTATTCCTTTATATTGTATTCGTTGATCTCTGCTAAATATATATCTGTTTGGCGGTGGAGAATTTATTCTCTTGCTTAACGCCCTTCTCTGAGACATACGAGCTTAGAGGTTATATATTGGCAGAAATCAGTGGTACGATATGGATTGATAGTGTGGCATGCTGAGATGCAGTGATCCAGACTTTTGTTGAAAAGCAAAGTTTGGTGGATGATGATCAAAGCGCAGCTTTGATATAGCACGGCTTTGTGTATAGCGTTGATTCGCGAGCCTCACACCCCGGTATGGTGGTAAACTGATGGTTTGATCAGTATGCTTTTTCGTGGATGGGCACCTTCGTGGTGTCGTGGATTCGGTCGACCGAGATTGAGCTTAGTGCTCAGAGGGATAGGGTAAGCGGTGTTTTCTCTCGCCGGGACGTAAGCCGCAGTGATACTCGATTTCCCAAAAGTGCGGATGTGCATTACGGTGTTTTCTCTAGCCGAGACGTAAGCCGTTGAGATGGCACTACGCGATCGATCTTTCGAATCAGGAGCCACCATGATGGAAATCCAATTTCCAAATATGACATTTTGCGGTTTTAATTGTAGAGCCTAGTATTGGCGACATGATATATGGTACCCATGCCGTCTATGATTGATATATTTATATTTGAAGTTGTTTTCTTCACTTATAGTAATAATATAAGATGAAATTTCGCGTATCAAGCATATTTGGCTATTATAAGGGAAAACCCTATCCTCTGGCTTGCGTTGCATTGTGTGATGGGACCTGGGTCTTATAATAGCTTCATTGTTCTTTATTTAGCATTGCGCTGTTTGTTTTCTGCACTGGTATTCTCGGGAGGAAACCCGTTCCGTGTTATACGGCGTGGTCCCTTGATTTACCTAACTTTAAAAACAAATATTAATAACTGTTTTAGTTCTCACACCAGTCACATGACTGACCTGGAGTTTATTGTTTTAACCTAAACTCTGGGTGCCCCTATTTTCCACACGGGCAGCTAGTAGTTTTGGTTTTGTAGATTTATATTCACAGGATCCTGATTTACAGCTGGAACGATGTTCGGAAAGCTCTGTATCCGTGCATTATTTTCAGTTGTGTTTTATATTGTTTTTCCGCTGCTATGTAATTTATTGTAACCTCTGATATTTATCGAATGTAATTTATTCATTTATACTCTGTATATTCTTGTATTCTGATGGAATTGTTGTAATAAACAATGAAAAGTTCTTCTGTTTGTGTTCTATTTTGTCGTGTTCTCAAAACAATCAGGCGTTTCGAAAGGTCTAGATCAGTTTAGCGACTGATTCGGATCGAGCGAAATTCCTTGTTGTCACAGTTGGTATCAGAGCTTTGGTTTACAGAGCTAGAGAACATGACACTTTAGAACCAAATGAACGAATTCATCAGAAATTGGATTAGTAATATCCAATGAGAATGACTCGTTAGAGATAGGATCAGTAGTATCCTAGAACGAGTGTGAAGAGTATATTTTTAAAATGAAAACCGTTTTTGTTTTGAAATTTAAATCATATCATACGTGTTTGACTATTTATTTTAAATTGATTTGGACAGTCCAATATATAAAGATTTCGCATATACGCCTTGCAAGCGTGTATTCGAGGTTTTAATATATTGGATAGATATAGAATCATACTCTAGTTGCCCGGGAATAATTCTGGTGATGGGGCCCCATCGCCAGTACTTGTTTTCGAGTTTCGAAAGTGAGATTTCTATATATTTCCAATCGACTGGTGTGAGAACAAAACTTAACTGAAATTTACTGTTTGTGACTTGACAATGAAATCTGATTTTTGAGTATATAAAAATCATATATATTTGACAATCTAATCAACAAATTGATTGATGGCTGTGATGTTTGTTTATTGATTCAACTAAAAAAAAAAATTCTGGAATGATAAATGAAGTATAATCAAGATGATTATTAAGTGAAAAATAATGCAAACTCTCTTGACAAAAATCCTAAAAATATTATATAGGATATGGACGACTATGGCTTATCTCATACTGAATTCTGGATGACCCCGAAACAAGCGAGGAGAGCTCACCAGGAAGCAGAAAAAGAACGTGAGTTGAACTTAGGAACGTACGTGGGTATTTATTGCCGCATATGCAGAAAAGAAGGACATTATGCCATTCGGTGCCCTGAGCGAAAGAAAAGCAGGGAGAAAATGATGAGAATGGACATAGTGTGTTTCAAATGCAAAGAGACGGGGCATTTCGTACATAAGTGTACGAAGATAAAGAAGAAACCCACAAATTTAGGAAAGGAAAAGAAGTGCTTTCAATGCAAAGAAGTAGGGCATCTAGCCCGAGATTGCCCGTTAAAGAAGGGTGATAAGAAATCCAAGGGAAAGGAGCTATCAACTTTGGAAATCATGCAAGAAGAAGGAACGACTTCCTAGAAAGTTGGGTTTTAACGTAATGAACTAGCGTTTTGGATATATGTATGTATGTATGATGCTTGTAGGAACGTAATTATGCTTTTTGTTTTAAAATGTATTAGTATTGTATAATATAACTAAGGTAAGAAAATGTTGAACCAAGTTGAATTTAGCACCAAACATCGGACTGTATTGAAAATTTATCGCATTTGCTCGCATATACATATACTTACATTGAACAGGTCATAGCAAGGAGGCTAGAGCAGAGAATAAAATTTGTTTGCCCGACAAATAGGTACATGTTTACTACATAATTTACTGTTTTGTTTGGGTGATGATGATTTTATGAGCCTATTGGCTAGCCGCTTGACTTTTTCTTTTTCTTTTTGAGATCTGAAGGACCGGGGAAGCTATTTGAAATTCCCCGATGCTCCCATTGCAGGGGAGGTTATGGCGAAATTTTTCGAAAATTTAGGGTGTTAGCCAAATTTTTGAAATTTTTGAAAATTCTCAGAAACTGAAAAGTTGGAGAATGGAAGCCAGATCGAACGTAGAGTTGATTAATCAAACCACTTTCGACTTTGTTCCTTTTCAGGGACGAAAAGTTTTAAGTGGGGGAGATTGTAATAACCCGGAAAATGCGAGCCAGTTTGAAATTTTTATTTTAGCAATTTTAACTGAATTTGAATATTTAAAATGAATTATTTTAAATAATATCGACGAATACTTTATTTCGAATAGAATTAGAACGTATATATTATATACGTCGTCGTTAGAATATAAATAATTATATATAATTATAAATAGGATTGAAAATGGCGCGGTAGTTCGATAATTCGATTTCAAACTTCAATTGAATGTACCGGGTGCAAAACAAACCGGATTATAGTGAAACCAAAAATATTTGAATCTAATTGATGGTATCTTTCCATCGAATCCGAAAAATCAAAATTTCATAGCGGGGGTCAAAAGATATGTCCAGTTGAAAATTCTGAATAGTCGCTATGGAATTCAGGCCCTTAAAAATGAACATTTTGCAAATAACCTCGGATTTCGATGAAACCAGTTTTGTTGGGTCCGTGGTGTTAAACTATTACTAGATTTCAAATTTCATAATTTTTCGAACCAATATGTGAGCGTGGCGAAGGAAAACGCGTTTGACCAGTTTCAGTTGATTTTAATCGACTGGAAAATGGTCATTTTTCAAACGGTCTCGGAATTTGACGAAACTAGTTTTGTTAGGACCATATCGTCAATACGAAGCTAGAAAATATTTTTCGGGAATTTTTAGAGTGAGTATGTAGCCCCGGTAAATTGAAATGCGCGTTCAAATTCAATATATAGAGTTATATGTTGATTTTGACAAAAACTGATCGTAACGACCGAATCAACTTACGATACATATCCCATTGTGTTCAGAATGGGGGTAATTAGCTAGGAACGACAGTCAGTGGGTTTGATTTCGAGTTCAAAATAAAAAGATACTTTTGAAATTAAAAATAATAAAAAAAAATTATATAATAACCTCTCCTTTCCCTTAAAACCCCCTTCCCTCTTCATTATCGGTCAACGCCCAAATTGAAAAAAAAAAGAAAAAAAAAAGATCCACGATCTAAATCCAGTCGCACCCCATCGTGAGCCACCGCATCGGAGCTTCGCCCAGGCCGGCCTCCACCGCGGCGTCGCCCCTCCGTTCATCTTGCACCCCCTCTCCTCGTGAAACCCTAGAACCGCCCACATCTCCGGCCACCAACAGTCTGCTGAATCGATACAACCCCCAAACCCCGACCCTCCGCCACCGTCTAAGCCTCCGCCTGACCCCAATACCCCCTCCGACCATCACCTCCAGTCGACGCCATCGTCGAGCACCGCCAGCGCCGCAATCCCTCCGCGAGCTAAGAAGGGCTTCACTGCTCCGAACCCTCCCACGATTCAAGGTGAGCCTTCATTTTATTTTGTTTTATTTTTATTTTTAGTTTCGGTAGTCAGGTTTGTAAATGATTTTTAAAGGGATGTAAAAAAAAATGATTTAAAACTGATTTAAAACTGATTTTTTTTAAAACGTTAAAAACTGATTTTAAAACTGATTTAAAACTGATTTTCAAAAGCGTATAAATTCTGATTTTTAGAAAAGATTTGAGCTTTAAAATAGAAAAGGTTTAAACTTTAAAAGGAAAAAGATTTGAGCTTGAAATAGAAAAGATTTGAGCTTTAAAATAGAAAAGATTTGAGCTTTAAAATAGAAAAGACGAAATTTTTATTAAGTAGAAGAAGTAAGTTATGATTTTTATATTTTTAAAGGAATAAAAATATAATTTTTACATCATAGAAATATTAAAAATATAATCTTTATTTTTGAAAAGGCGGAATCTATATTTTTGAAATGCAATCTGTATATATTGAATAGCGAAGTGAAAATTCGATTTTTACATATGTAGTGGCTACAGCAACGAAGGTGACAAAAAGGCGAGAACAACGAAGATTTCTGTAAAAGAAGAGCCGTGGAGTTAGGATAGCTATCGGTGAGAACTTCTCACTCAAAACTTCTTTTTCTAGTTATATATAAATATATACTAGGATGCAGACGGTGCTTAGTAGCACCCGACACAATCGTCCACAGACCATGGACTTGTTTGTATGGTTGCATTGGTTAGTTATATGATTTGATTTGAATTTGGTTGTTTGGTGATTTGATTGGTGTGTGAATGGTGTGGGCCTTCACTAGACCGGCGACAAGGCTAGGCCTCGTCCCGTTTCTAGTATCGTGCCGTTATGCCGCCGAAATTTTCTAAAATATGTTAGAAAAATAAAAATATCATTTTATTGAATAAATGAACTGAATAGAAATTCATGTGTTGAAATAAAATATTTTATCGTTAAAAATATAATTTTTAACGTGAAAGTGAATAAATAAATTTTTATAAACAAATCGGCCGATTTGTTTATATACACTGATTTGACTGATATTGATTGGGCCGATAAATTTTACACATCGCCCAACTGCACAAATTAAATATGTGTTTGATTGTTTGAAACCCCACACGGGTGTTGGGATGAAATTTGAAGTTCACTCATCCTGATTGATTAAATATGTCGATCGATTGATTGACAGGCTGTTATAAGCGTTAGACATCTATATTTGATGCTTATACAGTGTAGTGCACTTTGGTTGATGGTTGAGTAATTTTCAATGCTATTATATACGTGTGATGTATGAAAATCCATATAGTTAACATTATATGGTGATTGATTGGGCCTCATTCCAATTTAGAAAATAAAGAATATTATAAAATAAAAGTTCATGTGTTGACTGTACTCATCCGTTGAGATTAGTCATGTGTTGAACGAAATATTTTGATAATAAGAAATATTTGACATATTTGAAAATAGAAATATATGAAGCCATGTTGATTAGATTGACGCCATTTTGACGTGATCGATATTTATATCGATTTTATTTATTTTGAAATAAAATGAATGTGAAAGTGATTTCGAAATAAAATGAATGTGAAAGTGATTTCGAAATAAAATGAATGTGAAAGTGATTTCGAAATAAAATGAATGTGAAAGTGATTTCGAAATAAAATGAATGTGAAAGTGATTTCGAAATAAAATGAATGTGAAAGTGATTTCGAAATAAAATGAATGTGAAAGTGATTTCGAAATAAAATGAATGTGAAAGTGATTTCGAAATAAAATGAATGTGAAAGTGATTTCGAAATAAAATGAATGTGAAAGTGATTTCGAAATAAAATGAATGTGAAAGTGATTTCGAAATAAAATGAATGTGAAAGTGATTTCGAATTGAATTGAATATAAAACCAATTTGAATTTGGATCAAATTGAAAACCAATGTGAATTGAATTGAATATAAAACCAATTTGAATTTGAATCAAATTGAAAACCAATGTGAACTGAATCAAATTGAAAAACGAATTCGAATTGAATTGAAAACGATTACGAAATGAACTGAATTGAAAACGAATTCGAATTGAATTGAAAAGAAAATGAATTCGAATCGAATTAAAATCGATTTGAATTAAAATCAAATAGAAATGAAAGTAAGAAGAATTTATAATAGAAAATTCAATTTTGATTTGAATTTGAAATATAGGTTGAAATTGTTTTTGAAACGAATTCAAAACTATTTATATAATTCGTTTTAAATAGAAATCGACGAAGTATATATTATATATATTATATATATAATATAATGGCCTGAATAGAACGCGCCGCGCCGCGGCAGTTCGTGAATTTCGACCATTTATTTCAAACGGACATTACGGGAGATCCGACCGTCGGATTCTCCTAAAACCGGAACCATTGGGTTCGTATCGAAAAGAGCTTTCTAACGAATATTAGAAATTTGAAATCTAACGGTTGGATTTGGAGTTACGTCCAAATCAAATTTGAAAAAGGTCGCTGTAAGTGCAGTTCGATGGCCATTGTTGGAAATCGATTGTACGGGCCTTAATAAAATTATTAAAAATAGTAATAATTTGTGTAAAATCATAAGAAATGATTTGGGAAAATTTGGGATGAAAAACTCCATATTTGAAAAGATAAAAATAGATTTTTATCGAAATGAACTAGTTTTGAACTAAATTTAAAACCCAATTATTTTTAAATAAAGAAATTAGATTTAAAATGGGGTTTTAAATAATCGGAATTTCTAATATATTTGATTGGATTTGAAATCGGTTTATCGTGAACGGTGTTTTAAATAACACTAGTTCTTTAACCCGATAATAAATAGAATGTGATTTGGGTTTGTCGTGAACTGTGTTTTAAATAACACCTAGTTCTTTAACCCAGTAAAAGGAGTTTTAATGAATCTGCAATTAAATTGAAATGTGAATTGATAATCTGAATTATCAAATTTAGAAATTGAGCGAGAATGGGGTATTACCAGTTTTGCTCCAAAGCGATAGTTAAATCTTTAATTAGATTTGAACGTGAAATGGTAATTAAATTTACCGATAACACCGTGGTGTTAGTTATGGGGCAATAACAGTTTTGCTCCATGGGATAAATAGGTTGGGATTGGGAAATAAAATAAATAATTACTTCGGTGTGGTTCGCTAATCCCGACTAGTTTGGAAAACCATAATATGGTTTGAAATGATATCCAAAGGAAGATTAAAGAATAAATTTAAAAGAATTTATCTCTGATAAAATTAATGGGAACCTTTCCCTAGGAGCGTGAATATCTGAATTGGAATGAGGCGTATGTTGTGTTTGTATAACAATTGTTTATTATATACGTGGGTTATTCAGAAAGGCCGGGTCTATACCCATTCTGAATAACCGATTCGACGATAAGTTGAAGAGATTGAAGACGGTGCAAGACCGACGATCTTCACATCGAATGGATGGGTGCTACTGACGCTCACGATGGGAGTAGCTACCTTGAAGGGGGCTGAAGTGGTAGCCGTCCGGACGTGCTTGGAGGTCGACGGATATGCGAGGAAAGTGCCTCCGGTTTCGTTCAGACCCAGAACGGACTTGTAAATGGATGGTGTGCCTGACATTGTATTCCTTTATATTGTATTCGTTGATCTCTGCTAAATATATATCTGTTTGGCGGCGGAGAATTTATTCTCTTGCTTAACGCCCTTCTCTGAGACATACGAGCTTAGAGGTTATATATTGGCAGAAATCAGTGGTACGATATGGATTGATAGTGTGGCATGCTGAGATGCAGTGATCCAGACTTTTGTTGAAAAGCAAAGTTTGGTGGATGATGATCAAAGCGCAGCTTTGATATAGCACGGCTTTGTGTATAGCGTTGATTCGCGAGCCTCACACCCCGGTATGGTGGTGAACTGATGGTTTGATCAGTATGCTTTTTCGTGGATGGGCACCTTCGTGGTGTCGTGGATTCGGTCGACCGAGATTGAGCTTAGTGCTCAGAGGGATAGGGTAAGCGGTGTTTTCTCTCGCCGGGACGTAAGCCGCAGTGATACTCGATTTCCCAAAAGTGCGGATGTGCATTACGGTGTTTTCTCTAGCCGAGACGTAAGCCGTTGAGATGGCACTACGCGATCGATCTTTCGAATCAGGAGCCACCATGATGGAAATCCAATTTCCAAATATGACATTTTGCGGTTTTAATTGTAGAGCCTAGTATTGGCGACATGATATATGGTACCCATGCCGTCTATGATTGATATATTTATATTTGAAGTTGTTTTCTTCACTTATAGTAATAATATAAGATGAAATTTCGCGTATCAAGCATATTTGGCTATTATAAGGGAAAACCCTATCCTCTGGCTTGCGTTGCATTGTGTGATGGGACCTGGGTCTTATAATAGCTTCATTGTTCTTTATTTAGCATTGCGCTGTTTGTTTTCTGCACTGGTATTCTCGGGAGGAAACCCGTTCCGTGTTATACGGCGTGGTCCCTTGATTTACCTAACTTTAAAAACAAATATTAATAACTGTTTTAGTTCTCACACCAGTCACATGACTGACCTGGAGTTTATTGTTTTAACCTAAACTCTGGGTGCCCCTATTTTCCACACGGGCAGCTAGTAGTTTTGGTTTTGCAGATTTATATTCACAGGATCCTGATTTACAGCTGGAACGATGTTCGGAAAGCTCTGTATCCGTGCATTATTTTCAGTTGTGTTTTATATTGTTTTTCCGCTGCTATGTAATTTATTGTAACCTCTGATATTTATCGAATGTAATTTATTCATTTATACTCTGTATATTCTTGTATTCTGATGGAATTGTTGTAATAAACAATGAAAAGTTCTTCTGTTTGTGTTCTATTTTGTCGTGTTCTCAAAACAATCAGGCGTTTCGAAAGGTCTAGATCAGTTTAGCGACTGATTCGGATCGAGCGAAATTCCTTGTTGTCACATAGAGGCTCGTGAGCGCTGACCTAGGGATGGAATATATATATGGCCAAAAAAAACATTGCCTAAATGAAGGATTAAGCTGCTAGAAGCACAACCTTAAGGACTGCTATATGGTAACAAGAGGGTCCGCCGGGAGGGTTCTTTTAAAAATGAGTTCCTAACCTGGTGGTAAGCGGACATTACTATTTCCTGACATACAAAGAGAGTATATACATTATGACGTTGACTTTAGAGACAAGATCTTAGGTAGTTAGAGGTCCATTATAGGGTATTAACAGACTTTAGGGATGTCCACCCTTAATTAATTAAATGGTCTTAAGTGACTAGGAATGGCCCTCCTCGTCGGGTATGAAGTGGCCATAAAAGATGTCCGCCATTAGATTATCCAGTAGGTATTAAGTGACCATAAGCATGTCCGCCCTTAGGTTTACATATAGGCCTTAAGTGACTGTTAGGATGCCCGCCTAATATGTTTGATTGTGTCTATGTTTGTTACATAGACATAACATGAAGAGTTTATACTGCCAAATTTAGGAATAATTATTCCTAAACTCATATGCATTTCATTCCCTAGAACTTTATGTTATGACCTCCCTTCTCTTAACATTAACAGGTTAGTAGGTGATATTATTGACTGAGGATGAGAGGCAATTGCTTGGAGGAGGAGCCTCTCGAAGACTTAGTTATAGTAGAAGTAGCCTTATTATTTTTGTTACTATGGAATTCGGATAATGAATAAATGATGTACCTTGTACCTTTAAGACTTATTGTATCTGAATTTGCTATTTTTAAAAAAATGGAACATCTATTTTTATGCTATTATGTTTTATCCCTTCCGTTGTGTGAGATTCTGATCATTATTTATAGCGATCCGTTTAGAGTGGCTTTAAGTTTCGATGGGCATTTTCTAGGTAGGATTTAAGCCCACTCCGGGCGGGTTGCTACATTTAGTATCAAGGCATAAGTTACCCGATTATGGGAAAATATACATATGAGAGACATATATTTTATTCGAAAAGGGTTTTCAAAACTATATTTAAGTACTATACCCCAAAAACATATGCAATTATACTAGGTGACTTTATCTTTCTTCCTTCCAGGCCTTGATACTACCGTAGAAAGTCCGCTGAAGGGTTTTATTTTTTAGATAGAAGAAATGGCTGACAATTAGCACGAGCAGGGAATCCCAGCAAGGCCTCGTTACTTGCCAAAATGGTTCCAGCAGTATCTTAGGACTATGGAATAGGTCCCTATTATCAATCCTGCCCAAGTGGAACCAGTAGCTCAGCCATTGAAGGGGCCTTCAACTTCCCTCGCCTTTGTAAAGATGTTGTAAGTTTAGGTGGTAAGTCATTTTCGAGAATCGATAACATTGTTGAAGCTAAAGCGTGGATCTCTGAGTGTGATAGGATCTTTGAAGCTACCCAAGGGGATGATTAACTTAAATGTAGGGTACCAGCCTGGCATTTGAAGGGGCATGTCCTTGAATGGTGGAACCTGATTTCATAGGAGAATATAGGCAGAGTATTTACTTGGGTAGAGTTTAGAACCCGATTTGAGACTAAGTTATTAACTAATGCGGAGAAGAACCTGCAGCTAGAAAAGATCCAATTGAAGAAAAAGGAGTTGGAGATGAAAGTGTATATAGAGAAGTTTACAAAATTATCTAAGTTTGGGAGGGGTTAGTGGATACCCCAATGGATAAAGCCCTTATGTTTGTAAAAGGATTAAATTCCCTATTATATAAGATGCTTTTGGCCTAAGTTACGTTTGGAGCTACGTTTGAAGCTCTGGTTAAGGCAGTTATCTAATATTCAACTGATAATGTTAAGGAGAATAAGGTTGATAAGGAAGAAGGTACTTTTAGTAGTGGAAAGAACAAGAAGAAGAATTTCTGGCTTAAGAAGAAGAAGGGAGGCAAATTCAAGAGGGAATCCAAGACATGTTTTAGATGCTACCAGAAAGGCATGAGGCGAATGACTGCAAAGTGAACCTGGCAAAGGCAAAATTTAAAGGAAAATGCTTTAACAATCATAAGGATGGGCACTCGACAAGGAACTACCCGAAGTCGAAGATTATGAAGAGTTGTCAAAACTATGCCTTAGAAGTAGCGCCAACAGTATTCATCCCGGAAAATACGAGCCAATTTAAAATTTTTAAATTGGTTATTTTAAAGAGATTTAGACAATTGAAATAGAATATTTCAATAAAATAAAGAGTTAGAAATGGTGCGGCAGTTTGAAAATTTGAATTCAAACTTTGACTGACTATATCGAGTGCAAAATAAAACGGATTTTAGTGAAACCAAAAATATTTAAATCTGTTTATGAATATCTTTCTAACGAATCTGAAAAATCGAAGTTTCATAGCGAGAATCAAAAGTTATGGCCAAATGAATTTTCAGAAAGGTCGCTATAGAGAATATATAGCCCTTGAAAATAGACATTTTGCAAACGACCTAGGAATTCAACGAAACCACTTTTGTTGGATCCGGGATGTCAAATTATTGCTTGGTTTCAAATTTCATAATTTTTGAAGTTAATACGTGAGCGTGGCAAAGGAAATTGTGTTTTGTCAATTTCTATTGAATTGGATCGACCAGAAAATGGCCATTTTTCAAACGGTCTCAGAATTCGACGAAACTAGTTTTGTTGGGGCCGTATCGTCAAAACATAGCTAGATTTATTTTTCTGGAATTTTTTTGAAATTAGTTTGGGGCCCCGACAAATTGAAATGTACGTTCAAAACAGAATTTGAATGTTTTATACTTTAATTTGAAAAATAACTTACTGTACCAGTCGAATGGGCCTACGAAACATATCCCATTGTGTTCGGAATGGGAGTATTTAGCTAAGGGCGACAGTCGTTGGGTTTGAAAAGGAGTTCAATTGTGAAAACCCTAATTTTTTGAAATATATATATTCCGGCCAATCAAAATTTTCCTTCATAAAATTAAAAATATAAAAATCCCTCAAAAACCCGCCTCTCTCTATCTCACCGTCAACGCACAGTGCTCCCACCTTCCCATCCATTTTCCGACCAAACCAGGAAGAATTACACCCCCGCCCTTTGGAACTTTTTGAAGCTCTCATCACCCTCTTCAAGTCAATACCTGTTAGACCTCCTATCGCTGCGCCATCGAGGAGAATGAGCTCCCCAAAGTCGGATACTTCACCGTGCCGTCGCCCTCTGCTCTGACCACCGAACTGCAGACCACCACCATGCTCCTGAGCGCGATTCAAAGCTATTTGAGGCGTCAAAACCCGATTGAGTCCAGGTGCAGCGGATTGAAAGTAATATCGAAACCTAGTTTCGAAGGTTCAAAGAAAGGTGCGGCCTTTATTATATTTAAATTGAAAATAACACTTTTAAGTGTTGCAAACTTTGAAAAATCGTATCTTTATCATGTGTTAACGAAATTCGATGAAACAAGAGACATCGAGACCATGTCGACGCTCTCTACATTCTAGAAGTGTCCGTGGATTTTTCTGAGCACGCTACGATTTTTAGCAAAGTAACAAACCAATGTGAGATTTCTAAACTGAAATGTGAATGGAAATGTATTGTATAAGTTATATAAGCGAAATATAAATTATACACGTGTTGTATACCTCATGTACATGCGTAATATAAGTTATATGAGCGATGTATGAATTATACATGCATTGTATAAATCATATGTGTGTTGGAATGGAAATAAAATATATTTATATACGAATATATATATATATATATATATATATTCTCCTCGTCCACAAACCATGGACGATTGTAACGGCTGGAAATTTCCGACTCCTCGAGAGTCGAAAATTCCGAGACGTTAGTGAAAGAATTTAGAAGGTGAGAAAGAAAAGATAGAACTAATAGAATAGAAGAAGAAGAAGAACATCAGAATCATCAGAGTAACACGAATCTCACAGAGGAACGAATAACATATAATATATAACATAACTTTGAAGTAAACAGTTATATATATACAATAGAACTTATCAGAGTACAACACTTACAACACAGCGGAAATAACTATAGCTATAGAATCTTGCAGCCTCCTGCTCCAAGCTCTCCAAGCATATCTGTAAATCCCAACTACTTGACTGCCCGTACAAATTTAGGCACCCAAGAGTTTAGGGAAAACAACAAAGTAAACTCCGGGTCAGTCATGGGACTGGTATGAGTAAAATAGTTTAAAACAGGTAAAGGATATCTCATAAGACCACGCCGTGAATACGGAATGGGTTTTTCCGTTATGAGTATCTGAACAACTTTGACAAGCAATATCATTGTGATATTATAATTATGTCTAAGTACAAATAGGTATCAACCTAGCAGAAACGCTTGCATCTCACGTTCTACATACATAGTATAAAATCATAAACCGCAGGGCTCTTATTGAAGATTGGATTCCAACAGACAAGGTATGGGAGCACTTTCTGAATAGTGTACTCTAGAGGTGATACACTCAGGGTTCAACAAGAACGTCTTGCAACCCGGCCACACATGACTGCTCACTCATTTAGCTTGAGTGTCGCGAATATATTGCCACCACGGTTGTAGGCCATCAAACCGTCATCCGAAGATACAGAATAAAAAAGAAGTATAAATATGAATATTCTCTAGATCGGTGACAATACACCCTGCTTGGGGATGACCCAACTAGCCATGCTGCCTAGCCCAACTTTTGTTACTTCCCGGTGTGAGGCTAGAAGCAAATGTGACGGCAAGGAATTTCGCTCGGTCCGAACCAGTCGCTGAACCGATCTAGACCGTTCGAAACGCCCTATCGTTTTGAGAACACGACAAAATAGAACGTAGACAAAAGAACATTTCATTGTTATTACAACAATGCACCAGATTACAAGAATATACAGAGTATGAATAAATATTACACAGAAATATCAGAGATTTAAATTACATTTAAATACATAGCAGCGGAAAATAATACAATACACAACTAGAATGAGATATACGGATACAAAGCTTTCCGGATATCGTTCCAGCTGTAAACCAGGATCCTGTGAATATAAATCTGCAAAACCAAAACTACTAGCTGCCCGTGTCGAAAATAAGGGCACCCAGAGTTTAGGTTAAAACAATAAACTCCAGGTCAGTCATGTGACTGGTGTGAGAACTAAAACAGTTATTAATCTTTATTTTAAATCATTAGGTGAATCAAGGGACCACGCCGTATAACACGGAACGGGTTTCCTCCCAAGAATACCAGTGCATAAAACAAACTGCGCAATGCTAAATAAAGAAAAATGAAGCTGTTATAAGACCCAGGTCCCATCACACAATGCAACGCAGCCGAGGATAGGGTTTTCCCTTATAACAGCCAAAGAATGCTTGATACGGTTAAAACAAATCGTTTGATACTATAATAAGTGTATAGTGTATAAAACATCTTCAAATCATAAGTATCAATCATAGGCGGCATGGGTACCATATATCATGTCGCCATATATAGGTTTACAAATAAAACCGCAAAGGTCACGTATTTGGAAATTGGATTTCCGTCTATGAACCGAGGCAAAAGATAGTCCTCAACCGATTCGAGACAATCTAGCCCATGTCTCAGGATCAGAACGCATCAACCCTTTAGATCGTCAGGGCCGGTCCACCGATGTGGATTATTATGCCTGAACAATACGTCTCTCCGCCCTATGGGGCGTAAACGAGCCAACAAATGACTCCATCGGTTCGAGAACGACCGATCAATCCGAGGCGCCTCGCAACAGCAACAACCACATAAGTCAAACTCGTCAGGGCGTGTAAAACCACTGACGCCACTTCTAGCTAGAAAGAAACGCAAGTCCTCCCTGATGTCCTCTCCCGTTTTTGGTTCATACCGGGTGTGAAACTCGCGAAGTAAACGTTACACAAAGCTACGCCACAAAGGCCGTGCTTTGATCACCAACCACAAGACTTTGCTTTTCAACAGAAGCCTTGATCATTTCCATCTTAGCATGCCACACAGGCAAACCATCCTATGCAACCGATATCAGTCACACAGAATGAAATCCGATGTCAGACAGACAGTCCATTTACAAGTCCGTTCTGGGTCTGAACGAAACCGGGAGCACCTAGTACCCCGCATATCCATCGATCTCCAAGTACGTCTGGACGATCACCAACTGTTTCCATCTTCTTGGGTGTACAGCCCAATCAAGATCATCAGCTATCACCCAAACGACGTGAAGACCTCCGGTCTTCGACCATCGTCTTCATCTTCGACTTATCGTCGTATCAGTTATTCAGAATGGGATAAACCCGGCCTTTCCGAATAACTCGCGTATATTTTAAATAAGTGTTACACAAACACAACATACGCCTCATTCCAATTCATCAGTCACTAACCATAAATTAATCAAGAGAATAATTCCCCAAATATTAACCCCGAAGGCCGAAACCAACATCAGATCAATATCCAGAAAACCATTCTGCTTGGCTAACCGACAGTTAGTTTCTAAATTTCACGTTCAAATATAATTAAAGATTTAACTATCGCCTGGAGCAAAACTGGTGATACTCCCTTCTCGATCTTTTCAATCTAATTAAAGATTCATTAAAACTCCACTTAGTTTTAATCATTATCTGGGTTAAAGAATCAGTGTCATTTAAAACACGATTCACGATAAACCCAAAATCACATTCCATTAATTATCGGGTTAAAGAACAAGTGTTATTTAAAACACTGTTCACGATAAACCCAAAAATCCATACCAATTCAATTCCAATTAAATAACATTTAATTGGTACACTTCATTAAATCTAAATAAAAAGATTTAATCTTTTCTCAACTGGGTTCAAGAACAGTGTTAGTGAAGACACCATTCACGACAAACCCAAATCACGTTCCATTAATTATCGGGTTAAAGAACAAGTGTTATTTAAAACACTGTTCACGATAAACCCAAAAATCAATACCAATTCAATTCCAATTAAATATCATTTAATTGGTACACTTCATTAAATCTAAATAAAAAGATTTAATCTTTTCTCAACTGGGTTCAAGAACAGTGTTAGTGAAGACACCATTCACGACAAACCCAAATCACATTCGATATTCAATACAAGGCTCTGAATAGAAAATATATCGGCTTATATTCAATATCGAATTCTACGACTAACAAATGTCGTATTGGAAATAACGATACAAATATATATCTTTCAAATTTCCATAACAACACCTGTAATATCACGAATTCCAACATCGAAATATTCCGAAGACAATTTCGATTCAACTCCACCCCAATGCAATCATTGGAAATTTTGGTTATTTTCAAAACCATTTCAAATTCAATTTATTTATTTAAAAATAAATAGAATTATAATTCTAGTTCAAAACTAGTTCATTTCGATAAAAATCTATTTTTATCTTTTCAAATATGGAGTTTTTCATCCCAAACTTTCACAAATCATTTCTTATGATTTTACACAAATTATTACTATTTTTAATAATTTTATCAAGGCCCGTACAGTCGATTTCCATTAACGGCCATCGAACTGCACTTACAGCGACCTTTTTCGAATTTGATTTGGACGTATCTCCAAATCCAACCGTTAGATTTCAAATTTCTAACATTCATTAGAAAGCTCTTTTCGATACGAACCCAACGGTTCCGGTTTTAGGAGAATCCGACGGTCGGATCTCCCGTAATGTCCGTTTGAAATAAATGGTCGAAATTCACGAACTGCCGCGGCGCGGCGCGTTCTATTCAGGCCATTATATTATATATATAATATATATAATATATATTTCGTCGATTTCTATTTAAAACGAATTATATAAATAGTTTTAAAATTCGTTTTCAAAATCTATTTCAACTTCCATTTCAATTCAAAGCAAAATTGAATTCTTCTCTATAAATTCGTTTTAAAATTCATTTCTATTCAATTCAAATTTCAATTCAATTTGAATTCGTTTCAATTTGTTTTCAATTCAATTCATTTCGAAATCGTTTTCAATTCAATTCATTTCGAAATCGTTTTCAATTCATCTCATTTCGAAATCGTTTTCAATTCAATTCATTTCGAAATCGTTTTCAATTCGAATTCGTTTTCAATTCAATTCGAATTCGTTTTCAATTCATTTCATTTCGAAATCGTTTTCAATTCAATTCATTTCGAAATCGTTTTCAATTCAATTCATTTCGAAATCGTTTTCAATTCAATTCATTTCGAAATCGTTTTCAATTCATTTCATTTCGAAATCGTTTTCAATTCAATTCATTTCGAAATCGTTTTCAATTCAATTCATTTCGAAATCGTTTTCAATTCATTTCAATTTGAAATCGTTTTCAATTCATTTCAATTCGAAATCGTTTTCAATTCATTTCAATTCGAAATCGTTTTCAATTCATTTCATTTCGAAATCGTTTTCAATTCATTATATATATCGTTCACGTCAAAATGGCGTTAATCTATCAACACGGCTTCATAAATTTCTATTTTCAAAATAGTTGTTATTATCAAAATATTTCGTTCAACACATGACCAATCTCAATGGATGAGTACTGTCAACACATGAACTTTTATTTTATAATATTCTTTATTTTTCAAATTGGAATGAGGCCCAATCAATTACCATATAAAGTTAATTATATGGATTTTCATACAACACATGTATATCATAGCATTGAAAAATAATCAACCATCAACCAAAGTGCACTACACTGTATAAGCATCAAATAAAGATATCTAACGCTTATAACAGCATGTCAATCAATCAATCGACATATTTAATCAGTCAGGATGAGTGAATTTCAAATTTCATCCTAACACCCGTGTGGGGTTTCAAACAATCAAACACATATTTTATTTGTGCTGTTGGGCGATGTGTAAAATTTATCATCCCAATCAATGTCATTCAAATAGGTGTACATAAACAAACCGTCTGGTTTGTAAATGAATATTCTATTTTATTCACTTCACGTTAAAAATTATATTTTTAACGATAAAACATTCTTATTTCAACCTATGAATTTCTATTCAATTCATTCTTTAAATAAAATGATATTTTTATCTTTCTAACTTATTTTAGAAAATTTCGGCGGCATAGCGGCACGATACTAGAAACGGGACAAGGCCTAGCCTTATCCCCGGTCTAGTGAAGGCCCACGCCATTCACACATCAATCAAATCAATTTCATTATGCAAACCACAAAGTTTGGAGTAAGCGTCTAACCTAGCCTTACTCCTTCGCCTTATAACGGCGCACGTCTAATCCTAACCAATTTATCGATTCGATTTTTCACACCACAAACCACATTCGAACCAATATCGCAATCAATCACCAAACAGTCAAACAAACAAGTCCATGGTCTGTGGACGATTGTGTCGGGTGCTACTAAGCACCGTCTGCATCCTAGTATATATATATAACTAGAAAAGAAATAGAAAGGTGAGAAATTCTCACCTATAGCTATCCTAGCTCCACGGCACTTCATTTGCAGAAGTCTTCGTCGTTTCGCCTTTTTGTCACCTTCGTTGCTGCTTTCACTACATATGTAAAAATCGAATTTTTACTATGCTCTTCAATATATAAAAAATCGAATTTTGACTTCGCTATTCAATATATAAAAATATGATTTTTACTTTTGCTTTCAACATATAAAAATATGGTTTTTTTTCTTTTGCTTTCAACATATAAAAATATGGCTTTTACTTTTGCTTTCAACATATAAAAATATGGTTTTTACTTTTGCTTTCAACATATAAAAATATGGTTTTTACTTTTGCTTTCAACATATAAAAATATGGTTTTTACTTTTGCTTTCAACATATAAAAATAAGATTTTTCAACATATAAAAATATGATTTCTCAACATATAAAAATATGATTTTTCAACATATAAAAATATGATTTTTCAACATATAAGAATATGATTTTTCAACATATAAAAATATGATTTTTCAACATATAAAAATATGATTTTTCAACATATAAAAATATGATTTTTACTTTTGCTTTCAAATCCTTTTCTACTAAAAGATTAATCTTTTTCCTATTTTAAAGTTCAAAATAAAATCAGTTTTTCTCTTTTAAAAATAAATCAGTTTATACTTTTTAAAAATAAATCAGTTTATACTTTTTAAAAATAAATCAGTTTTTATTCTTTAAAACATTACAGTAAAAAAAAAATTCCAGTTTTTAATAATTTAAAAATAAAAATAAAATCAAAATACTTACAGACAAAAAAAAGGGGGGGTTTCTGCTTTCGTCGGAGGGCTTCTGGCTTCGAGGGGCAGGTGGCGCTGCGTCTTCGCGAGAGGGTCGAGGGCCTCTAGGGGGGGCGCGGCTGCTTCGTCGGCGTTCGAGGTTAGGGGGCGGCGCGGCGTTCGAGGTTAGGGGGGGCGGCTCTTCGTCGGCGTTCGAGGTTAGGGGGGGCGGCGGCTCGACAGTTTAGGGTTTTGTGGTTTTTTTTTTCTTTTTTTTTGTTTTAAATGAAATCGGGAATCAGCTTAGGGGGGGCCAGAAGGAAGAATAAAGGGAGGGAGGGAAGAGTACTTTTTTTTATTATTATTATTTAATTATTATATTTAGCAAAGAGTTGACCTTTTACGTACGACCTCTAAACGAGGCCCACCGCCTGTCGTCCATAGCGTTTAACCCCCATTCCGAACACAATGGGATATGCATCGCAAGCTGATTCGATCGTTTGAATCAGTTTCCGTTGAATTTACTTTTAAATCACTATATTGGATTTTAAACGTACATTTCGAATTACCGGGGCCACATACTAACTCTAAAAATTCTCGAAAAATATTTTCTAGCTTCGTATTGACGATACGGTCCTAACAAAACTAGTTTCGTCGAATTCTGAGACCGTTAGAAAAATGGCCAATTTCCAGTCGATTAAAATCAACTGAAACTGGTCAAACGCGTTTTCCTTTGCCACGCTCACATATTGATTCGAAAAATTATGAAATTTGGAATCTAGCAATAATTTAACCTCACGGACCCAACAAAACTGGTTTCGTCGAAATCCGAGGTCGTTTGCAAAATGTCCATTTTTAAGGGCCTTATATATATAAAAATATATATAAATTCCACAGCGACTATTTCTAATTTTAAACTGGACATATCTTATCATTTCTAAAATGAAATCTCAGTTTGTTAACTTCGTTACAAAGATATAGTTATACAGATTCAAATATTTCTTGTTTCGTTCAATTCTGACTTATATTGAATTCTGTATATTCATTTGAAATTAGAAATCGAATTTTCGAACTACCGCGCCATTTTCAATTCCTTTTTTAATTATATATAATTATTATATATTCTAACGACGACGCGTATAATATATACGTTCGAATTATATTCAAAATAAATTTCTCGTCGATATTATTTAAAATAATTCATTTTAAATAATCAAAATTCGCTAAAATGGCCAAAATAAAATTTTTAAACTGGCCCAGATTTTCGGGTTGTTACAATCTCCCCCACTTAAAACTTTTCGTCCCCGAAAAGGAACAAAGTCGAAAGTGGTTTGATTAATCAACTCTACGATCGGTCAGGCTTCCATTCTCCAACTCTTTAGTTTCTGAGAATTTTCAAAATTTCAAAAATTTGGCTAACACCCTAAATTTCCGAAAAATTTCGCCATAACCTCCCCTGCAATGGGAGCATCGGGGAATTTCAAATAGCTTCCCCGATCCTTCAGATCTCAAAAAGAAAAAGAAAAAGCAAGCGGCTAGCCAATAGGCTCACAAAATCATCATCACCCAAACAAAACAGTAAATTATGTAGTAAACATGTACCTATTTGTCGGGCAAACAAATTTTATTCTCTGGCTCTAGCCTCCTTGCTATGACCTGCTCAATATAAGTATATGTATATGCAAGCAAATGCGACCAATTTTCAATATAATCCAATATTTGATTCAATTAGGCTAAATGGTTTAAAATTAGCAAACAAATGAACAAACAACACAAACATCAATCAATTAGTGAATTTAACGTTTCAAATTCATAATTTTGATATATATATTGAAAATCTTGTTTTTGATGCCAATTCACAACAAAGTGTTCTAGCTATATAAGATTTGGTTCTCACACCAGCCTAATGGAAATATATAGATATCACACTTTCGTTACTCGAAAATAAATGCTGGTGATGGTATACTTCATCATCAGGACCATGTCCGGGCGACTAGAGTGCGACTCTATATCTATCCAATATATTAAAACTTCGAATACACGCGGATCAGACGTATACGCAAAATCTATATATACTGGATTGTCCACATCAATTTAAATAGATAATCAAATACGAATAATTGATTTAAATTTTCAAAACCAGATTTGTTTTCATTTTAAAAATATACTCTTCACACTCGTTCTAGGATACTACTGATCCCATCTCTAACGAGTCATTCCCATTGGATATTACTAACCCAATATCTGATGAATTCTTTCGTATAGTTCTAATGTGTCTTGTTCTCTGAGCTTGGTAAACCAAAGCTCTGATACCAAATGTGACGGCAAGGAATTTCGCTCGGTCCGAACCAGTCGCTGAACCGATCTAGACCGTTCGAAACGCCCTATCGTTTTGAGAACACGACAAAATAGAACGTAGACAAAAGAACATTTCATTGTTATTACAACAATGCACCAGATTACAAGAATATACAGAGTATGAATAAATATTACACAGAAATATCAGAGATTTAAATTACATTTAAATACATAGCAGCGGAAAATAATACAATACACAACTAGAATGAGATATACGGATACAAAGCTTTCCGGATATCGTTCCAGCTGTAAACCAGGATCCTGTGAATATAAATCTGCAAAACCAAAACTACTAGCTGCCCGTGTCGAAAATAAGGGCACCCAGAGTTTAGGTTAAAACAATAAACTCCAGGTCAGTCATGTGACTGGTGTGAGAACTAAAACAGTTATTAATCTTTATTTTAAATCATTAGGTGAATCAAGGGACCACGCCGTATAACACGGAACGGGTTTCCTCCCAAGAATACCAGTGCATAAAACAAACTGCGCAATGCTAAATAAAGAAAAATGAAGCTGTTATAAGACCCAGGTCCCATCACACAATGCAACGCAGCCGAGGATAGGGTTTTCCCTTATAACAGCCAAAGAATGCTTGATACGGTTAAAACAAATCGTTTGATACTATAATAAGTGTATAGTGTATAAAACATCTTCAAATCATAAGTATCAATCATAGGCGGCATGGGTACCATATATCATGTCGCCATATATAGGTTTACAAATGAAACCGCAAAGGTCACGTATTTGGAAATTGGATTTCCGTCTATGAACCGAGGCAAAAGATAGTCCTCAACCGATTCGAGACAATCTAGCCCATGTCTCAGGATCAGAACGCATCAACCCTTTAGATCGTCAGGGCCAGTCCACCGATGTGGATTATTATGCCTGAACAATACGTCTCTCCGCCCTATGGGGCGTAAACGAGCCAACAAATGACTCCATCGGTTCGAGAACGACCGATCAATCCGAGGCGCCTCGCAACAGCAACAACCACATAAGTCAAACTCGTCAGGGCGTGTAAAACCACTGACGCCACTTCTAGCTAGAAAGAAACGCAAGTCCTCTCTGATGTCCTCTCCCGTTTTTGGTTCATACCGGGTGTGAAACTCGCGAAGTAAACGTTACACAAAGCTACGCCACAAAGGCCGTGCTTTGATCACCAACCACAAGACTTTGCTTTTCAACAGAAGCCTTGATCATTTCCATCTTAGCATGCCACACAGGCAAACCATCCTATGCAACCGATATCAGTCACACAGAATGAAATCCGATGTCAGACACACAGTCCATTTACAAGTCCGTTCTGGGTCTGAACGAAACCGGGAGCACCTAGTACCCCGCATATCCATCGATCTCCAAGTACGTCTGGACGATCACCGACTGTTTCCATCTTCTTGGGTGTACAGCCCAATCAAGATCATCAGCTATCACCCAAACGACGTGAAGACCTCCGGTCTTCGACCATCGTCTTCATCTTCGACTTATCGTCGTATCAGTTATTCAGAATGGGATAAACCCGGCCTTTCCGAATAACTCGCGTATATTTTAAATAAGTGTTACACAAACACAACATACGCCTCATTCCAATTCATCAGTCACTAACCATAAATTAATCAAGAGAATAATTCCCCAAATATTAACCCCGAAGGCCGAAACCAACATCAGATCAATATCCAGAAAACCATTCTGCTTGGCTAACCGACAGTTAGTTTCTAAATTTCACGTTCAAATCTAATTAAAGATTTAACTATCGCCTGGAGCAAAACTGGTGATACTCCATTCTCGATCTTTTCAATCTAATTAAAGATTCATTAAAACTCCACTTAGTTTTAATCATTATCTGGGTTAAAGAATCAGTGTCATTTAAAACACGATTCACGATAAACCCAAAATCACATTCCATTAATTATCGGGTTAAAGAACAAGTGTTATTTAAAACACTGTTCACGATAAACCCAAAAATCCATACCAATTCAATTCCAATTAAATATCATTTAATTGGTACACTTCATTGAATCTAAATATAAAGATTTAATCTTTTCTCAACTGGGTTCAAGAACAGTGTTAGTGAAGACACCATTCACGACAAACCCAAATCACGTTCCATTAATTATCGGGTTAAAGAACAAGTGTTATTTAAAACACTGTTCACGATAAACCCAAAAATCAATACCAATTCAATTCCAATTAAATATCATTTAATTGGTACACTTCATTAAATCTAAATAAAAAGATTTAATCTTTTCTCAACTGGGTTCAAGAACAGTGTTAGTGAAGACACCATTCACGACAAACCCAAATCACATTCGATATTCAATACAAGGCTCTGAATAGAAAATATATCGGCTTATATTCAATATCGAATTCTACGACTAACAAATGTCGTATTGGAAATAACGATACAAATATATATCTTTCAAATTTCCATAACAACACCTGTAATATCACGAATTCCAACATCGAAATATTCCGAAGACAATTTCGATTCAACTCCACCCCAATGCAATCATTGGAAATTTTGGTTATTTTCAAAACCATTTCAAATTCAATTTATTTATTTAAAAATAAATAGAATTATAATTCTAGTTCAAAACTAGTTCATTTCGATAAAAATCTATTTTTATCTTTTCAAATATGGAGTTTTTCATCCCAAACTTTCACAAATCATTTCTTATGATTTTACACAAATTATTACTATTTTTAATAATTTTATCAAGGCCCGTACAGTCGATTTCCATTAACGGCCATCGAACTGCACTTACAGCGACCTTTTTCGAATTTGATTTGGACGTATCTCCAAATCCAACCGTTAGATTTCAAATTTCTAACATTCATTAGAAAGCTCTTTTCGATACGAACCCAACGGTTCCGGTTTTAGGAGAATCCGACGGTCGGATCTCCCGTAATGTCCGTTTGAAATAAATGGTCGAAATTCACGAACTGCCGCGGCGCGGCGCGTTCTATTCAGGCCATTATATTATATATATAATATATATAATATATATTTCGTCGATTTCTATTTAAAACGAATTATATAAATAGTTTTAAAATTCGTTTTCAAAATCTATTTCAACTTCCATTTCAATTCAAAGCAAAATTGAATTCTTCTCTATAAATTCGTTTTAAAATTCATTTCTATTCAATTCAAATTTCAATTCAATTTGAATTCGTTTCAATTTGTTTTCAATTCAATTCATTTCGAAATCGTTTTCAATTCAATTCATTTCGAAATCGTTTTCAATTCATCTCATTTCGAAATCGTTTTCAATTCAATTCATTTCGAAATCGTTTTCAATTCGAATTCGTTTTCAATTCAATTCGAATTCGTTTTCAATTCATTTCATTTCGAAATCGTTTTCAATTCAATTCATTTCGAAATCGTTTTCAATTCAATTCATTTCGAAATCGTTTTCAATTCAATTCATTTCGAAATCGTTTTCAATTCATTTCATTTCGAAATCGTTTTCAATTCAATTCATTTCGAAATCGTTTTCAATTCAATTCATTTCGAAATCGTTTTCAATTCATTTCAATTCGAAATCGTTTTCAATTCATTTCAATTCGAAATCGTTTTCAATTCATTTCAATTCGAAATCGTTTTCAATTCATTTCATTTCGAAATCGTTTTCAATTCATTATATATATCGTTCACGTCAAAATGGCGTTAATCTATCAACACGGCTTCATAAATTTCTATTTTCAAAATAGTTGTTATTATCAAAATATTTCGTTCAACACATGACCAATCTCAATGGATGAGTACTGTCAACACATGAACTTTTATTTTATAATATTCTTTATTTTTCAAATTGGAATGAGGCCCAATCAATTACCATATAAAGTTAATTATATGGATTTTCATACAACACATGTATATCATAGCATTGAAAAATAATCAACCATCAACCAAAGTGCACTACACTGTATAAGCATCAAATAAAGATATCTAACGCTTATAACAGCATGTCAATCAATCAATCGACATATTTAATCAGTCAGGATGAGTGAATTTCAAATTTCATCCTAACACCCGTGTGGGGTTTCAAACAATCAAACACATATTTTATTTGTGCTGTTGGGCGATGTGTAAAATTTATCGTCCCAATCAATGTCATTCAAATAGGTGTACATAAACAAACCGTCTGGTTTGTAAATGAATATTCTATTTTATTCACTTCACGTTAAAAATTATATTTTTAACGATAAAACATTCTTATTTCAACCTATGAATTTCTATTCAATTCATTCTTTAAATAAAATGATATTTTTATCTTTCTAACTTATTTTAGAAAATTTCGGCGGCATAGCGGCACGATACTAGAAACGGGACAAGGCCTAGCCTTATTCCCGGTCTAGTGAAGGCCCACGCCATTCACACATCAATCAAATCAATTTCATTATGCAAACCACAAAGTTTGGAGTAAGCGTCTAACCTAGCCTTACTCCTTCGCCTTATAACGGCGCACGTCTAATCCTAACCAATTTATCGATTCGATTTTTCACACCACAAACCACATTCGAACCAATATCGCAATCAATCACCAAACAGTCAAACAAACAAGTCCATGGTCTGTGGACGATTGTGTCGGGTGCTACTAAGCACCATCTGCATCCTAGTATATATATATAACTAGAAAAGAAATAGAAAGGTGAGAAATTCTCACCTATAGCTATCCTAGCTCCACGGCACTTCATTTGCAGAAGTCTTCGTCGTTTCGCCTTTTTGTCACCTTCGTTGCTGCTTTCACTACATATGTAAAAATCGAATTTTTACTATGCTCTTCAATATATAAAAAATCGAATTTTGACTTCGCTATTCAATATATAAAAATATGATTTTTACTTTTGCTTTCAACATATAAAAATATGGTTTTTTTTCTTTTGCTTTCAACATATAAAAATATGGTTTTTACTTTTGCTTTCAACATATAAAAATATGGTTTTTACTTTTGCTTTCAACATATAAAAATATGGTTTTTACTTTTGCTTTCAACATATAAAAATATGGTTTTTACTTTTGCTTTCAACATATAAAAATAAGATTTTTCAACATATAAAAATATGATTTCTCAACATATAAAAATATGATTTTTCAACATATAAAAATATGATTTTTCAACATATAAGAATATGATTTTTCAACATATAAAAATATGATTTTTCAACATATAAAAATATGATTTTTCAACATATAAAAATATGATTTTTACTTTTGCTTTCAAATCCTTTTCTACTAAAAGATTAATCTTTTTCCTATTTTAAAGTTCAAAATAAAATCAGTTTTTCTCTTTTAAAAATAAATCAGTTTATACTTTTTAAAAATAAATCAGTTTATACTTTTTAAAAATAAATCAGTTTTTATTCTTTAAAACATTACAGTAAAAAAAAAATTCCAGTTTTTAATAATTTAAAAATAAAAATAAAATCAAAATACTTACAGACAAAAAAAAGGGGGGGGTTTCTGCTTTCGTCGGAGGGCTTCTGGCTTCGAGGGGCAGGTGGCGCTGCGTCTTCGCGAGAGGGTCGAGGGCCTCTAGGGGGGGCGCGGCTGCTTCGTCGGCGTTCGAGGTTAGGGGGCGGCGCGGCGTTTGAGGTTAGGGGGGGCGGCTCTTCGTCGGCGTTCGAGGTTAGGGGGGGCGACGGCTCGACAGTTTAGGGTTTTGTGGTTTTTTTTTTCTTTTTTTTTGTTTTAAATGAAATCGGGAATCAGCTTAGGGGGGGCCAGAAGGAAGAATAAAGGGAGGGAGGGAAGAGTACTTTTTTTTTATTATTATTATTTAATTATTATATTTAGCAAAGAGTTGACCTTTTACGTACGACCTCTAAACGAGGCCCACCGCCTGTCGTCCATAGCGTTTAACCCCCATTCCGAACACAATGGGATATGCATCGCAAGCTGATTCGATCGTTTGAATCAGTTTCCGTTGAATTTACTTTTAAATCACTATATTGGATTTTAAACGTACATTTCGAATTACCGGGGCCACATACTAACTCTAAAAATTCTCGAAAAATATTTTCTAGCTTCGTATTGACGATACGGTCCTAACAAAACTAGTTTCGTCGAATTCTGAGACCGTTAGAAAAATGGCCAATTTCCAGTCGATTAAAATCAACTGAAACTGGTCAAACGCGTTTTCCTTTGCCACGCTCACATATTGATTCGAAAAATTATGAAATTTGGAATCTAGCAATAATTTAACCTCACGGACCCAACAAAACTGGTTTCGTCGAAATCCGAGGTCGTTTGCAAAATGTCCATTTTTAAGGGCCTTATATATATAAAAATATATATAAATTCCACAGCGACTATTTCTAATTTTAAACTGGACATATCTTATCATTTCTAAAATGAAATCTCAGTTTGTTAACTTCGTTACAAAGATATAGTTATACAGATTCAAATATTTCTTGTTTCGTTCAATTCTGACTTATATTGAATTCTGTATATTCATTTGAAATTAGAAATCGAATTTTCGAACTACCGCGCCATTTTCAATTCCTTTTTTAATTATATATAATTATTATATATTCTAACGACGACGCGTATAATATATACGTTCGAATTATATTCAAAATAAATTTCTCGTCGATATTATTTAAAATAATTCATTTTAAATAATCAAAATTCGCTAAAATGGCCAAAATAAAATTTTTAAACTGGCCCAGATTTTCGGGTTGTTACACTACGTCTATCTTCAGAACATCTGATCACCATTCACTTTGAATGCCACATCGTCATACCCGCCAAATCACAAATTGACTTATCCAAAAATAACACGGGTATACAGCTAAGAGAAACGAATTCCTCCGCCACCAAACGTGAATACGTTTTGAACAGATCAACTTACGCGATCCATTGGATATACTATGTCAGATCTTCTTCCATATACGTTGTCCTGGGACTGGACAAACCGAAGGCACTATTCAGTATATCCATCTTAGTCACTTTTATCTAAGACTTATACAACAACCCTTGCACTTTACTCCGTCTTAAATTTATCTTTGGCAGATATTGCTCGCAACGCTTATGCCAATACAGAGTGGTTCTTTGGATAATAATCCAACCGGTCTCTCCATATTAACAACGTTAAAATGGTAAAAACTTTGATAGTCTGTGATTCAACTATCAAATGAAAACATGTCGGTGTACAAACAACGATCTTATTTCCAAATGGAAATTCGATCGATCAATCATCATATGTTCATATTTCCTTATTTCATATATTTAGAAAATATATGTTATTAATCATTGGAAAACATTTCCATAGCTTATTTTCACATCACTATTATTATGCAACTATCAGTCCCTAACTGTAACCAGTATGAGGACAATTCTCGAAGTATCAATTCGGAAGGTCGAAACCAACATCAGATCGTCACTTAGAAAACCGTTCAACTTACCCTCTCCAGTCAGTTTCTAAATTTGCTTAACTCTATTTTTTCAATTCTTATCATGAAAACATTTCATTTCTATGTTTAGAAAACATATCTGACTATATTTGGAAAACGTTTCCAAAACTCATTTACGGATTTCCAATGAACGTTGTATAAAACATCGTTTCGCTTAATCCATTTATCGCTTATTCCTTAACTTTATTCCAAATCAACCTTTTAGATCGAACCACAACTATTCCTTTGTCAATTCTGATGTCAATCAAGTTGGGGTATAATTACCTCGCAGACCTTAATTGAATAGCGTCCTTTACTGTGAAATAGATGAAGCTCATCACTCACTTTTTACAATCATCTGTTTACGCAAATTCTCGGATTCAGGTTACGAATCCACTTCTTATATGGCAGTGTTTGATTATAACTATAACGCTATAATTCCTACTGCTGCAATATCTAACCTAAATTATAACTTTATCTCCTAACTCGAATAATTTAACAGACACCTAATTTCTAAATCAATAACTAAATCTTGATTCAAACCCTGGAAAGTAAATAGTACTTTCCCGAATTCGCTATAATTGAATTCGACGTATAACTCTCTTTCGAGTAATCTCTATTTGATTAACTCTTCTTCGAATAACCTATATTTGATTATCTCTCTTCGAATAACTCATATTCGAAATATCTCTCTTTCGAATAAACAATATTCGATCTCTTTCTTTCGAATATGCTATATTCGAAAATCTCCTTTCGATTTACTAATCGATAACTCCTTTCGATCAAACTAAAATCGATAACTCCTTTAACTCTATTCGAATAACTAATATTCGACTAACTCTTTTGGATCGACTCATTTGATTAACTCCTTCGAATAACTAATTCGAATAACTTACCTTCGAATAACCAATATTCGATTTACTCTAACTCGATTGACTTAATTCTAATCGATTTACTCCATTTCGATTCAACTTAATTCAAATCGATTAACTTAACTCAAATTGATTAACTCTTTTCGAATAACTAAATTCGATTTAACACTTCTCGAATAAATACATTTGATTAACTCAAATTGAATAACTAATATTCAATTAACTCTTATGTGTTTAACTCTATTCGAATAACTAATTCGAATAACTCTAATGTGTTTAACTCTATTCAAATATCTAATTTGAATAACTCATTTCGAATAACTAAATTCGATTAACTCTTTTAACTTTACTCGAATAACTATATTCGATTAACACTTTCTTTCGAATAACCATATTCGATTAACTCCTCGAATAACTCCTTTGGATTAACTAAGTTCGAATAACTCCTTTGGATTAACTACCTTCGAATAACCAATATTCGATAACTACTCTTCGAATAAATAATATTCGGTAACTCTTCTCAAATGAATAACATTTGATTTCTCCACTCGAATAAACTATATTCGATTACTCTTCCCTCGGATACACTATATTCGATAACCCTACTTCGAATAAGTGATATTCGGCAACTCTACTCGATTAACTCCACTTGGATAACTCTAACTGGTCAACTCTAACTGGTCAACTCTAACTGAGTAACTCTAACTGATCAACTCTAACTGGTCAACTTTAACTGGTCAACTTTAACTGGTCAACTCTAACTGTTTATCTTTAACTGGTAAACTTTAACTGGTTAACTCAAATGGTTTAACCTAACTGGTTAACTCAAATGGTTTAACCTAACTTGATTTACTTGTCTCGATTAACTGAACTAATCCACTTAGTTTAACATAGTTAATTCACTTAGTTTGACGCAACTAATTCACTTTGATTTACCAATTAGTTTAACTTAACTAATTCACTTCGATTAACCGCTTAGTTTATCTTACCTAATTTACTTTGGTTAACTTAACCAATTACTTTGGTTAACTTAACCAATTACTTTGATTAACTCGACTAACTTTGCTTTGGTTAACCTAACAAATTACTTTGTTTAACTCGACTAACTTGCTTTGGTTAACCTAACCAATTACTTTGTTTAACTCTTTTTATAAAGATTTACTTTTTACAACGTTTATCAATTTATAAAGATTTACTTTTAGTAACGGTTCTTCACTTTATAAATGTCCTTTTAATAACGTTTCTACTTCTCTATATAAGTCCAGACTTATATATATTCCATTTATCAACGATAAATAATTTATTTAATTTATAAAACATTATTTATAAATTAATCTACTTCAATTTATCTGTTTAAAACTGATTTCCTATGTAATATCTCATTTAAATCCATATCGGGTTATACCGTGTGCGAAGCACGGGTTTTAAATCTTTCCTTGTATAATTCTATTTATTTTCCGAACAAGTGTTCCTTTATTTATTCCCTAAATAAATATTCCTTTATTCCATTTATTTATAATCTAAATAAATGTTCCTTTATTTATTTCCTAAATAAATAAATGTTTTCATTTTATAAAATCCTATCGATTTTATAAATAAGATTTATTTTCAATATAAACATTGAAAATTCCCTTTTTACATTCTAGTATCACCGACGGTGTTTAACGTGTCGTATAACAAGGATCGGTATCATTCAATCATATGAAATTAATAACAGATTTCATAACACATCATATATCACAATATATGAAAAACGGTAAAATAAATGTTGAGGAATCCAGTCGGATTCCTCCAACCTGTTTCCCTGCATCCACAGATGTTACACAATAAAATATACATCAATTTCATTCCAACATGAAATATACTGATGAACTGAATCAATATTTGATTGTCGTTTATATATATAACTATATCTATGTTTCAATCAAATCTATTTAACAGTCCAAACTATCAACACACAGCAATCAAATCATTTAACACAGTTTATATAAAAATATAAACTGAGGAGGGTTAGTGAGTTTTACTCACTTTTGCAGTTCATCGTTGAAGAACGATAAACTGTTGTTTGATTTGAATCAAACAATTTATTTTGCCGTGAATTCAAACGAGCTCCATTCCCCTCCAAGTCAGTTTCATTGGGTATTGTCCATCCATACGATCCTGTCGGATTCTGTTTTGCCCAATTCCGACACCGTATGGATAACATATAAGTTTTACAAGTTTATACATATTAAAAATTAAGTTTAAATCCAATTTAACCCTTAGATGGGCTTTACCTTAATTTCTCGGCCCGCGCCTTTTGCCTATGTTTTAAACAAATTTAAACGCTCCCCTAAATTTCTTGGCCCACGTTTTTAACTAAATAAACATTTATTCTCTTCCAAAGGAAGAAACCCGATCCACCTTTTCTCCAGACATCGTCTTCTACCCCTCACCTCGCTCAACCTCGATCACCAGAAGGCCGTCGCGCATCACCAGAGTCACCGCCCTGCTCAGCCGACGCCACACCCTCCACGACAGGCCCCCAAACCTCACCATTCAACCAGAAACAGAAGCAAAAGCGGTTCCGTTCATCACAGCAAAACAACCACCACCGTCCACAGCGGCCCATTGGACAACCACCAGACCCCGCGTCTCCCTCCTGCGCTTCAACGCTACCCTCCACCTGACCAAAAATACTCATACTGCTCGCGATTTGAAGCTTGGATGTACGGTGGTAAAAATGTCAACCTGAGGAAATCGATCGAACCCAAACCCATCGATACCCAAAAAACCTCGCACACGCACTCCACTCAAAACCACAACTCCCCTATAAAATCCGACCGATGCCTTGCCTCGACTGGAAGAAACCCAGCTCCACAAATTTACATCGCACCTCCTGTTTTTCAAAACCAGATGAAGCCCTTTTGCTGATGCGAGCCTAAGAGTCTTATTTTATTCAATTTCATGAAGCCAAAAATTTAGAATTTTTATTTGTTTGAAGATACCATGAGGAGGCGGCTTGTATTTTGATTCACAGAAGAAGGAGAATTATTTGTTTTAATGTTTGATTTTGTGAGAGAGGGATGTCCACGTTTTTTTTATTTTAGGACATAAAAACCGCTGGCTGAACAAAGAAGTGCGTGGCCTTATTTTCGATCAGGGAGAGAGAGTGATGTTATTTAGCTTAAGTTTTGGCTTGGTCACCCCTTTTTATTTGCTCCTAAGTTTTAGATTATAAAACTTAACATACCTCGTTTCATAAAATTCCTTCCACTTACAGACTGAAATAGAGATACCATTGTGTCGAGCTTGGTGACACGGTCCCAAAAATATAAAAATACCGGTAGGTTAACTCATATTGTGAAACCCCAAAATGTTGGTTACAGGGTGCGAAATACTTCAAATAAAAAGTCGCTTATTAAATTAATTAAAAATTATAGTAAAATTCTAAAAATTAAATTATCACTACTTCTCAAAAGAACCTTGTCTAAATTCAAACCCAATCTCTAGTTATTTTGAAATAACCGTTATGGCCGATAAACGATTCTATAGCGACTATTCTGGAATTTGATTTGGACATAAATCAAAATCTACCCGATGAAATCCCGATTTTTCTCTTCTACTAGAAAGATATACTTCACCAGCTCCACACGTTTCTTGTTTCACAAAAATCTGGCTTAAAATGAATCCTGTACATTCAGTTGAAGTTCAAATCGCTAAATAGCGAACTGCCGTGTCGTTACGGGTTCGATTATAATTATTATTATAATTTATACGTTCGAACGTTGTATTTTAAGTTATCGATATCGCCACATCGATATATAAATCATTAAATAAATTAATTATTCGACAGCTATCAAAACGCGCCATTACAACGATATTTTTTGATTGTGAATTGGCATGAAAAATTTGGTGAATAATGCGAATGGTTGATAGGATTGTTTGTGGTTGATAATGTTTGGATTATGGTTGAAAAATACCATTGTGGTTGAAAAATACCCATTTGTGATTGAAAAAAAATTAGAATAAATTATGGAAAAGAAAAACATACTCACCTGCGTGCGAAATAGATGGATGAAATCTCCATTGTAAAAAACCGCGAGGTTTTAAGGTAGAGCGAGGAGCCGTACTCGGGACGGTGCCGGTTTTAAACACCCTGCCGTTATGCTGTCGAAATTTTCAATAATATTCATGTGTTAGAATTATTTTCATGTGTTGAAACTTTATTCATGTGTTGAAACCTTATTCATGTGTTGAATAGAAATTCATGTGTTGAAACCATATTCATGTGTTGAATAGAAATTCATGTGTTGAATAGAAATTCATGTGATGAATAAAATTCTTTGAAAAATAATAATAACTTTTTATCACATATATAAACTATTCGTGTTTTAAATAAATTGTTTTAACATTAAAAATCACAATTTTATTATATATATATAAATTATTGAAAATATTCATGTGTTGAATAAAGGATTAGAACGATAAAAATCATATTTTTATCGTATGTGTGAAGTGGATAATATTCATGTGTTGAATATATAGATTGAACAATAAATCTACATTTTTATTGTGAATATGAAGTGCTAAAAATGTTCATGTGTTGAATAAATATTTTTGATGATAAAAATATCATTTTTTTTCATGTAGACGACTCGCTAAAAATATACAAGTGTTGAAACAAATATTTGTTTGCTATGAATATTATTTTTAACATACAGGTGAACTAAATAAAATAATCATGTGTTGAGATATATTTTTGTTCGCTAAAAATATCATTTTATGCGAAACGTGAAGTGTTAAAAATAACCACTTGTTCAAATAAATATGTGTGGGTTGAAAATACTATTTTTAACATGTGTAAGAAGTGTTAAAAATAACCATATATGGAAATAAACCTTTGTTCGCTAGAAATATTATTTTTAGCTTAGTTGTGCACACACCTATATATATATATATATGCATGTGTTGAACAGGAAAGTGGATTAGCTATTGAGTAAAGAATTTATTTGCGTGCCCGACAAATAGGTAAACCTTAATGAGTTGGATGCACAATTTTATTATTATATCAACTCCTGTGAATGTCATTGGATGCGGAGTGCTGGTTGTTCTGTGTGTAATAATAAACGTCTCCATAGGATAGTAACATTTAATTTTGAACTACACTACATGGCATACTTTTTGATGATAGACATACTTCATCATATCCCACATAAGCATTTGGAGCTTGTGTGACGAGGTTGAAGATTTACCATACAGCAAGAGGCTTGTATGGCGATGGCTATATATTACAGGTTGAACTGATGACTGATCTGGACTATATAAATTGTAACAGTAAATTGCAAGATTAATAAAAAACCCCACACGGGTCTGGAGATGACAATAAACACGTCTCTCTGGTCATTAAGGCACAAAAACCATTTATAGGGTGACGAGAATTTATTCTTTGAATTTCCAAACCCCTTCCCGTACAAAGGAGGTTATAGCGAAATTTTTCGAAATTTAAAGGCGTTAATGAAATATTTGAAGTGAAAACGATATTGAAATCGTCGAATGAATTATATTTATATATATAAATATAAATTGAATAAAACGAATCGAGCCCCTGCAGTTCGCGTTTTGAAATCGTAACTTCAAACGATTATACCGAAAGATCCGACCATCGGATTTTTACGAAACTGGAACCGTTGGGTTCGCTTTGGGAATATCTTCTCAACGATATAAACTTTGTTGAGATCCAACGGTTAGATTTTCAGATATATGTAAAACAAATTTAGGGAAAAACAGCGCCAGTGCCTCGGCACGACTTGAAACGTCGTTTAATTAAATAGGGCCATTTTTAAATAAATAAAAATGGCAATATATCGTTATAAAATATTATAGACGATATAGAATGGAAATAAACCGATTCTACTTGGTTTGCTTGATATTTGATGGTTGCATGTGTCTGACATGAAAATTATACTAAAGAACTGAAATGTGAATGTCGAATAATTTAACCATGGGAAGAATTGATTTGAAAATCTAATTATATGTGAATTATTTGAAAAGGCCGTGTTAATCCTCGCTTCAAATAATTGATCGACGATTAGAAGTTGAAGAGTTGAAGACGGTTCAAGACCGATGATCTTCACATTGGATTGATGGGCGCTACTGATGCTCATGATTGGAGTAGGTACCTTGAAGGAGCTGAAGTGGTAGCCGTCCGGACGTATTTGTTGATTGTACGGATATGCGAGGAATATGGTGCCTCCGGCTTCGTTCAAACCTAGAACGAACTTGTAAATGGACTGTGTGTCTGACATTGGATTTTGTTCTGTGCTGATTGATCTCTATTAAATATATGTCTGTTTGGCGGCGAAGAATTAATTCTCTTGCTTAACGCCCTTCTTTGAGACGTACGAGCTCAGAGGTTATATATCGATAGAAATCAGTCGCATGGAGTGAATTTTCTGTGTGGCATGCCTAAGTGGCAAATGATCAAGACTTCTGTTGAAAAGAAAAGTCTTGTGGTTGATGATCAAAGCATGGCCTAAGTGGCGTAGCTTTGTGTATAGCGGGGATTCGCGAGCCTCACACCTCGGTATGAGTCAAAAACGAGATAAGGACCCAAGGAGAGCAAGACGTTTCTTTCTGGCTATGGGTGATGTTAGCGACCTACCGGCCCTGACATTTATATACTTTTTACCTGTGTGGTTGTTGGAATGGGAGGCGCCTCGATTATAGGTCCTATAGGACTGGGAAACGTGTGTTCAGGAATACTAATCCTTAAAAGTAAGAGAGGACCGGCCTTGGAGGTTCCAGGGATCGCTGTGTGTGGTCCTGAGACATTTGCTAGAGTGTCTTGAATCGGAGAGGAGCTTGCCCCTTGCCTCGACTCATGATGGAATCCAATTTCCGATACGAAATTTCGGATTTGATTGCATTACTAGTATGGCGACATAGTGGTATCAGGCACTTATGCCGTCTATGATTGATATTTATGATGGAAGTTGTTTTTGAAACATATATGCACTGGTAATAATATCAAACAATTTTGTTTTATACGTATCAAGCATTTCTTGGCCATTATAAGGTAAAACTCTATCCTCCGGCGTGCGTTGCATTATGTGATGGGACCCGAGTCTTATAATGGCTTCATTTTTATAAAAACATTGCGATGATTTAATAATTTACTTTATTTCATGCACTAGCAATCATTGGAGTAAACCTGTTCCGCGAAAGTGGCGTGGTCCTATAATTTGCCTTATTATTGTTGTTTAACTAGTTAAGTAGATTTCTCATACCAGTCCCATGACTGACTCGTAGTTTGTTTCACCTTGCAAACTCGAGTGCCCTTATTTTCACACGGCAGCCTAATATCAAGTAGTTGGACATATTTTGGCTTGGCACTTCAGCAGGGAGTGCATTTTTGGCTCATGGCGAGGCTTGACTTCTCAGTGTTGACTATTGATTTTCCTCCATTATTATTGATGTATATGATTCCGCCTCTGGCGATGTAGATTGATATTTCCTTTATGTACTCTCTATGTATATGTACCGCTTATGGCGATTTAGACTGATCTTGTACTCTTATGCACTAAGTTGTATCCTAAACTGTGCTCTCTGATGTTGTGATATGTATGATTCCGCTGTCATATTTATGTAAATTATTCTATTTCCTGCTTATGCTATTACCTGCATTCTGCTAATGATGATTAATGTGTTATATTCCAATGATTATCCTTAACACCGACGTACGGGATTTTGGGATCGTCGTTGGTGGTATCAGAGCTTTGACTAACCTTAGTTCTGGAATTTAACACATTAAACACCTCGTCAGAATAGAATCAGTAGTATTCTAAGACGAGTATCTCATTAGAGATAGGACTAGTAATGTCCTAGAATGAGCTAAGCAGAATAGAAAAAATAATCTGATCAGTAGATCGTTGTCTTTTCTTAAGTTCTTCTGCGGTAACATATAATAAAATTATCGTTTCTGAGGGCTGACTCTTTTCTTGCTTATATAGAACTTGATAGATGGCTACGAGAGCAGCAACAGCTAGAGGAGGCCAAGGAGGCCGAGGCTGTAACACCCGCCTCCGCCAGGGTGTCTCTTGCAAGCACTCTGACTTTGGAGGGGCGTTTGAATCAGGTAAACATGCATAATGATATATCAAGGCAGAACAAGAACATATGTATATATGTAAACAGAGTAAATAACATAGATAAAACAGCGGAAGATTTCAAAACATTTCAAAACAAGTCTGGTACAACATAGCTTTCCAAATAAACAGGTCTAGATAAAAACAACATCAACTGAAAAACTGAAATACATAAGTGCTATCCCCAAATAAGTGATAACCATAGCTAGCTTCATGTCGAAACCGTACATGAGCTGAAATCCCACAAGCAAGCAATCCGAAATCCAAGCAAAGCTCCAGTATTCCCTCCCTGAGAACCTGGGAGGGAGGGGGGAAACGGAAGAAAAGAGGCGAAAGAAAACAGGTCAGTCAAAAAGACTGAGTAAGCCCTACTACAATCAATGTAAACTGATAAAGTTAACTGGCATGAGCAGCAGGGATGAACATAAGGGTAACAACATACTAGCATGATGATTAACTAACAAGGTAGATAAAGGTGTCATCGCATAATCAGGATTAAGGTTTTGCACCACAGGTGTACTAGCAAACTAACATGACTTGAATAAACAAGTATTGATCCCTTGGCCCAAGCTTTGGCCCAAATAACATGAAATGACCCTAATACAAGGTCCAACCAAACGGTCTAGTCGATCGGCTCCCTAAGCCTAACTCGTCACGTGTTGGTGTCAATACGGCCCAAACATAATTGTAGTCGAACTGTGCCGGGTCCACCCTTCGGGTGTATCAAGCCCTAGGGTGCCAACCCCTGGACACCATAAACATGAGTGCACAGTCTCGATCTACTGGTACCCATGGGTGACTTCTCCAAATACGGACTACGTGCATGACCATAGTCCGTCCGGAACTACATCGGCGTACCACACGGCCATCGTTTATTGGGTCGCTTACCTCCAGCCCAGTAATCGTGCCCCTCCCTAGCCTAGTCCCTAGGGCCTTAATGATACCAATTTTTGGGGATTTACTGCGGAGTGGGCCCCCCATTGCTAGGATTTTCTAGTGGGTTAAGTACGGATTAACCCTCTTGCTAATCATGGATTAACTTGGTTAAGTGTAACGATGAGTTCACGACTTAACCCCGATTAATCTACCAAGCCCAAGTTGGTTAAGTATTCAGTGGACCATGACTTAACCCTAATCACGAGGCATTAATTAATTTAATGCGCCTTAACCTCTCACATTAGACCTTGTTGTGGTTACTAGTTAAGCCGGTCGGTTCCGGGTAGCTTTACACCATAACTTGGTCTAACCTCGGGTTCAAGGTACAACATGACCAACTTCTCACATTGGGTCCTATTGTTTGTAGCAACTAGTTAAGCCGGTCGGTTCCGGGTAGGTTTACGCTACAAACTCAACCCAACCTCGAGTTGGCCACACTTATCTTTTCTAAGTGTCAGGTCCATCATGTTTCCAAAACATGTTACAAGTTTTCAAGCAATTGGGTAGACCTAACTTAATAGGTAAATTCCCAATGGGTAGACCTAACTTAATAGGTAAATTCCCAAGCTTATGTTTTTATGTCTTTTACTTTTACCCAACCCCCAAACGCAATCCCATCGCTTACATATCGCAATAGCGCATAAAGGATAGAAAGAGGGAACTTGGCATAATCATGACATAAAAGGTGTTGAAGCCACAAGTTCAACATGGTGGCATATGAAATGTACATATGTTCATATACTTGCATATTACATTTTTAGGCCCCAAAAGCATGCATAAAACCAAACTTGGCATATTGGTGATACATGGTGCTAAATGACATGTAGAAATGGCCATAAGTTCGCATTTAGCCTCACATGCAAGTTATCATAAGAGATATGATAACTTACATGTTGCCAAAATGCAACCTTTGGCATAAAGCTTGAAGCTTTATATTCATAAACCCAAGATAAGCTTGCATAACATGATAGCATGAACAAAGTGTTCAACCCAAACTTGCATAGCATAACTTGCATATCATATGACAACTTGCATATCAAACTTGCATAACATAACTTGCATATCATATGACAACTTGCATATCAAACTTGCATAACATAACTTGATGAACTTGCATAACACATCATAGTAAACTTGCATATTATGGCAAACTTGCATATCATACATTTAACTTTAGAGTTTAAGTATGAAAGTAGAATAGGGCTTACAACGCTTAAGAAGTCACAAAAATATGACAAAGCCCTTATGCAATCAATAAAACCCAAAATGCAAGCAAAACCCTTGAGCCAAAATGATCAAAACTCTTCCTTTAAGATGAAAATATAGAATCTTGACTTGAATGCAAGCTAATGATGCTCATACAAGTTTAAAAACACTTGTATGCATGGAAAATCGCTTAGAAATTTATTTAGGAATTTTATGAAGAGAGTGGAGGCCATGAGAGGGATGATTTTGCCACAGTTTAGTTACTTGGATGAATAATGATGATTTAGGGTAGGTTAGGGTCTTATTTATAGATTAGGCAAGTGTTTTAGGCCATAGGATTAAACCCTAGTTGCAATCTCAGCCCTCAAAACCGAATCTGGCCCCCAAGCTCAACACAATCTCAAAATGGTGCACCAGGCTAAACAGCCCGGCTGGACCAAGTCGACAGCCAAGTCGACAGGGCTGTCGACTTGGGTCCAACCAAGTCGACTCCCAAGTCGACAGGGCTGTCGACTTGGGTGTTCTGGCGGGACTTTTCCCGCCTGGCCCAAACTGGCCCAAATTTCCAATTTCAAACTTGAATTTGAAATCTGTTTTTACTTAGAAATTTTCTGAAAACTTCGTTGGGCCTTAATCGGGTCATACGGACTCCGATTTTCGAAAACTCGGACTCTATTTCGCGTATTTTTCCGAGACGAACGCAGTGGCATAGCCCGTTTCCCTTGATTCAGATTTTAGAATTAAATTCTGCCTCGATTTACGTTATAATAGGTTATTGAAAATACGGGTTGTTACATTCTCCCCTCCTTAAAGGATTTCGTCCCTGAAATCTTCGAGTTAGGAAGAACGCATCCTACCATCCAACATCCATCTACTCAAAACATCATCCACGAGCAATCATTGTCCTTACAAGATTCTAAATGTTGTATGAACATGTAACACCCCACCTCCGCTAGGGTCACTCACAAGGGAATGCACTAGCTTTAGAGGGGCATTATTGGTAAACATGCACAGAAGTATCACAAGACATAACATATAAAATAGCGGAAGTAAAATCGAACTTTCATAAACATTAATAATTAAGGTCTAAAGCCTTTTACATCAGAGTACATCAAAACCTGTCTTGCAATAATAAAGAAGCATAAAAACCTTTTCATAAATTATTCCCCTAAAATAAAGCGGTGAAGCAGCCATAGCCAAGAGAAGACCAAGCTATACATCAAGCTATACATGATGACCTTCAAGCATAAGAGGCCCGAACTAAACAACATCATTTCCTCCCTGGAACCTGGGGGGGGGGAAACGGAAGACAAAGAGGCGAAAGAAAACGGGGTCAGTCATAAAGACTGGTAAGTCCTATCTACTCCCAGTATAAAAACAGGTAAAGGTAACATGACATGCATAAACTGAAAGTAAACATAAGGATGACTACAAGATAGATAAACTAAACCAGGGTAACTGGCTAAACTACTGTAGCAAGGTAAACTAAGATATCGTGATAAACTACGGTGTCGTGATAAATCAAGGTATCACATCGTCAGGTTTCTATCAATTATACTATCCCAAGGTATCTATCCTGTCTAACATCCCCCGGTGTCTATTATGTATATTTTTCCTGGTTCTAACATGTATATTTGCTCTTGGTTCTAACATGTATATTTGCTCTTGGTTCTAACATGTATATTTGCTCTGCACCTCTCGTACTAGTATCCCAACCCGCGTCATGTGTTAACCATGAATGTCCCTTGCCCAATGTCATGTAATGGTCCATGTCAACCTAACATATATCATATGTTGGTTTTCCCAACTCGTATGTTTCTTTCCATGTATAAGTTCAGTCCTTTGCCGTAGGCCATACGGGCTTTCCTATCTAAACGTTTTATCCTTGAGGTCATTTTGGACTGCCTCCCTTGATCTAGTTATGTTTCCTTACCATGAACTATCGCGCGTCCATTTAGGATTTATGCCACCTAGGACCGCTAGGGATTATGCTACCTAATGAACGTCTCCGTGTCTCGGTTTGGGTTCAGCCACCTAGGGCCACTAGGAATTATGCTACCCGTCAACCGCGCCCTTTATCCCACGTAGGTATCGTGAATCGTTTTCCATGTCTAGACGCACATGTTCCTCAATGTGCCATCCGAGTTCCGTGCCAGGGCAAACCAAGAAATACGGAACTCGGTCGGGAGCTTTAAGTCGTCTGCTGATGCAGATATCAAGGTCTGTTTTTGTACCCGTGGCTATAGTCCCACGTGACCCCTCCCTCATCTACTGAAAGGCAACCCAAGAAAAATCATGTATGAGAACCACATCCCGGCCCCACTATAGCCCCACTTTCCTACGGGCCTACCTCACCCATGACTCGATAGCAAGAACATGGTCTGTTGGGGGTTCCCTGCCTTTCCGTTCGTACACGATTGACTAAAGATGGTAGGTAGTCGGCGATGTGCTATCCAGGGCAAAAACCAAGAATCGTCGACTCCACGCTAATCCATCCCAGTCTTTAGGTCGCTCGCATAGCAACCAAGGCATACTCTTGTTCCTTCTAACGCAGACCTTAACCTCTCATGGGCCTAGTATAATTACCTAGCAGCCCACAGAGGGATCCCAAGAATATCCTCACGTCCCCCGAAGCCTCCACTTCGGCACCCAGTGCGCTGGAGCTTTTATCCAAGTCAGATAACTTGCTCCTCCTCGTATACTAAGCGATGACCTACCGTATCAGGTTACTCATCGCTTTATGAATTAGTCCTATGTCCTTAGCTAAGAATTATTACTTAGTTACCCTTAACTAAGGTTTACCACTTAGCTTCCTTTCCCGTTATCCTTGATTAACCAAGATTTTCTACCTAGTTCCTCTAACTAGGGTTTGTCTATTGGGTTAAGTGTTATCATTCAAGTCCATGACCTAACCCGACCACGAATCACGTCAAGATTGGCTAAGTATTTAAGTTCAAGACTTAGCCCTGTAAGTTGGTTAAGTGTACCCAGAGGCTCATGACTTAACCCTATCAAGTCAAATCGGTCAAGTACTAGCTTACCTTAATCCTATCGGATTATCTTGCTAGATCGATTAAGCATAGATTATCTTAATCCCATCAAATTATCGAGTCGGATTGGTTAAGTATAGGTGGGCTTAACCCCATCCTCTAATCGTACTACAATGGTTAAGTATATTCTAGAAAGGGCTTGTGACTTAACCTTATCAGGTCCGCGTATTAGATTGGTTAAGTGTAGGTTACTTAACCCCATCAAATCATCATGTATAATTGGTTAAGTATAAGTTGCTTAACCCCATTAAATTATCACGTTAAGTTGGTTAAGTATTGGTTACTTAACCTCATTGAATTACCATGTTTAAGTTGGTTAAGTGTTTAACTTAACCCCATCGAATTACCGTGTTTAGATTAGTTAAGTGTGGATTACTTAACCCCATCTAATTACCGTGTTTAGATTAGTTAAGTGTGGATTACTTAACCCCATCTAATTACCGTGGTTAGATTAGTTAAGCGTCAATTACTTAACCCCATCTAATTACCGGGTCGGATTAGTTAAGTGTAAATTACTTAACCTCATCCCCTAATCATCTTGCATGGTTAAGTGTCATTAAGAAATCAAGTTCGGTCCCACTTAACCTACCCATTCGTGTCATATCGGTTAAGTGTCATTAGTCAAATTTACTTAACCTTATCATGTGGCATTAATTTAATTAATGCACCCTCAACCTCTCACATTAGACCTTGTTGTGGTTACTAGTTAAGCCGGGCGGGTCCGGGTAGATTTACACCACAACCTAGTCTAACCTCGGGTCTTAAGCGCGACATGACCAACTTCTCACATTGGATCCTATTGTTTGTAGCTACTATTTAAGCCGGGCGGGTCCGGGTAGATTTATGCTACAAACTCAACCCAACCTCGAGTTGGCCACTTCCATGTTTGGTCTAGTGTTATATTACACTTACAACCCATACGTGTCTAATTTCAAGTCCCAAGTTTACCCCACGTGTCATGCCCCCATTTTGGTTCAACTTACATGTCGTGTTCACATGTAACCTCAAGTCAAGTTTTCATGTCATATTCAAGTCAAGATTTCGCGTCATGTTCATGTTTATCTAACTACCCCAAAGTCGTGTTTTCCAACGCAAGCAAAAGCGAGTCAACATAGTAAGGATACTACGTCACATATTGACCTCAAAACATGCATGATGCCAAAAAGGGATTGGCTTCCACATGCACAACCTTGGCCAAAAACATGCATAGTGTCATAAGGTGATTTGGCCACAAACATGCATAGTATCTCAAGGGGATTTGGCCACAAACATGCATAGCATAAAAGGGGATTACTTGCATAAGTGTTCATGTCATAAACCTATCATGAAGGGATGAACATGCCCATGTTACTCATGTGATAAAAAGGTAAACTTGCATAATATCATAAGGGATTTCGGGTTCATATACTTGCATAGCCTCAAAGTCACATTCATGCACATGTTTCATGAGTCAAAGCGGTTTCAAGTGTGCATGCTAACATACCACAAGCAAAGGTCCAATCTTGCATGGCAAACTAGGTCCAATGTAACATGAATAGCATGGTTTAGTCGCTACAACATAACCCAAAGTCATATGTTCATGCTAAAGGGGCAAACTAGGTTCCCATAGGCTAACATACTCATGTTACTTTGCATTTTATCCCATGTCACATCAAGATCATCGTTTAAATCTACAAGTAGCTAGAACTTACATAGCATGGCAAGAGGACTAGGAGCATGAATCGTTTTGACGAAGAAAGGTGGCTCCTTTGATGAAGATCCGTCATGAAACTCGCATAGCAACGTTGATTTGGCCTCTATTTGGTGTAGCAAGCTTGCACCTTTTGATTTGAACCCGATTTGAATGCATAAGCTCTAGGGATTGGAGATGGAGGCCATGATCAAGATTGATTTTGGCAGCACTTAGTTGCTAGGTTTGATTTTTAGGGATTTAGGTTAGGTTTAGGGTCTTTTTATAGAGATTAGGATAGTTTTAGGCCCTTAGATTAACCCTAGGATAGATCTGAACCATCAAACCACGTCAGAAGCTTCCAGAACAAGACCAGAGACCAGTGCAGGTGCACCAAGCCAGGAATGCTCGTCTGAGCCAAGTCGACAGGGCTGTCGACTTGGTCAGACCAAGTCGACTCCCAAGTCGACAGGGTTGTCGACTTGGGTACTGTGGCGGGAATTTTTCCCGCCTGGCCCAACTGGCCCAATTTTCCAAATCCAAGTTTGAATTTGAAATCTGTTTTTACTTAGAAATTTTCTGAAAACTTCGTTGGGCCTTAACCGGGTCATACGGACTCCGATTTTCGAAAACTCAGACTCTATTTCGCGTATTTTTCCGAGATGAACGCAATGGCATAGCCCATTTCGCTTGATTCAGAATTTAAAATTAAATTCTACCTTGATTCTCGTCTTAATCATGTTATCGAAATACGGGTTGTTACATTCTCCCCACCTTTTAGGATTTCGTCCCCGAAATCTCCAAGTTAGGAAGAACATATCCTACCATCCATCATCCATCTACTCAAAACATCATCCACAAGCAACCATTGTCCTTAGATGATTTCTAATGTTGTATGAATATATGCAAAACGTGTGTGTACATGTTCCTTAGCTAATGCTAATGATCAGGCCTGAATAATTTTTCTAATGCAAAAATATGCATAGTGCCATGAATCCAACATGTATGCAAATAGTCCTAGTCATATAGATACTATATGCGTGCACAACCATTCATTCATATGCGACATCCACATGACAACACATTCAATTTTATCCATAAAGAAGTATAAATGCTCGTGCATATGCAACATGAAACGTGATCGCGTCAATCTAGTATCTAACGTGTATTCGCGCATCCACGAGCAACCACTTGCAACCATATCAATCATAACATGTCTCAAATACATGTTTACATCCATAACGTTCTACCTAAGGTTCCCAGGATAAGATCGAGAAGATAAACAAGACAAACTCCTTACGGGGTTTGTAACAGAAACAGGACCGAGAGGATATCCACCAAGCGATAGCATGCAAGTAAGCTTTACAGGTGAACCAAGGATCAAAAATATACTCTTAAAAAGAGACGTGATGCGTGCGTCCAAGCCGCATTTCCATGAGCTCAATCCCATCAGGCCTTGACCGCCTTTGACTTCATGATTTCGTAGCTCCTTGATTCCTATTTCCAAGGTGTGAGTGGAACTCATCTCACTGTCGCCTCCTGTTTCACTTTCACTTATTCTTTCCCTAGTATGCTCGGCTCAAATATGTCTGCGTACTCATGCAAGCTCTCCAAAATTCACTAGTGAATTCTGGATCTCGTTTTCCGATGCCGATCCATGTTGCCAAGGGTTCTTACTAGGGTGATTGCCATAACCCATGCATAATCGAAACGAACCATCCGCCTTAGCGGCGAATCCTATTTGAACGGATTACCAACAACTGCATCCCGGGATTCTAGGTAACTAACCATGACAGAACCCAAAAAGGTTACACGAGACTTTGAGGGTATCACCAAGCTGAGTTGAGAGTCTAACTACCCTCTTTTCAAAACCGAGAATGGCACCCCTTATTGGGTGACCACTTTATCCTTAGAATCTATCTGTAGTTGAGACATGTCATTCTCAAATCCAACAAGTCATGAAGGAATGGACCAACTCTCCAACCAGATTTTTTGGGACAAAACTGGGATCCTCTACCATGCTAGTACTAAGGTGCAGAGACTCAACTATCTAAGCAGACTTAAGTGATACGATGATCAAAACAAAGTCTGGACGGGATGATAGAGAAGGAAGGCTGAACCTCTAATAGAAACGGTACCATTTCTTTTAGGCACCCCAGAAGTGGGAGCGTACTATTTCCCTCTCCACTGATCTTGTCCTTGTCCTCCTTGATGGACCAAGCCCTAACAACAGTTGCTTATCCTTAAGCTGGTATCCTTTATCCTTACTCTTATTATCCTTTCTTGTAACACGGCAATGGGTCTCTCGAGAACCACCTCCATCGTACGGGAAACACCTACGTGGCTAGACCAAGATTAGTCACAGTGAGAACTACTGTGACCATGGATGGAGAAAAGAAAGGAAACGAGATTTAATCAAGGAATCAAAGGATGGTGCTAATGGCTTTTGGGGAATAGCCTTTAAAACAAATTTTTCTTGAAAAATGCTTCTTTATAAACGGTTTTTCAAATAGTTTTCAGAAGGTCTTTAAAAACTTTTGCCTAGTCTGGTAACCTTCTGCTCTGATACCAAATGTAACACCCCGCCTCCGCTGGGGTCACTCGCAAAGGAATGCACTAGCTTTAGAGGGGCATTATTGGTAAACATGCACAGAAGTATCACAAGACAGAACATATAAAATAGCGGAAGTAAAATCGAACTTTCATAAACATTAATAATTAAGGTCTAAAGCCTTTTACATCAGAGTACATCAAAACCTGTCTTGCAATAATAAAGAAGCATAAAAACCTTTTCATAAATTATTCCCCCAAAATAAAGCGGTGAAGCAGCCATAGCCAAGAGAAGACCAAGCTATACATCAAGCTATACATGATGACCTTCAAGCATAAGAGGCCCGAACTAAACAACATCATTTCCTCCCTGGAACCTGGGGGGGAACGGAAGACAAAGAGGCGAAAGAAAACGGGGTCAGTCATAAAGACTGGTAAGTCCTATCTACTCCCAGTATAAAAACAGGTAAAGGTAACATGACATGCATAAACTGAAAGTAAACATAAGGATGACTACAAGATAGATAAACTAAACCAGGGTAACTGGATGAACTACTGCAGCAAGGTAAACTAAGATATCGTGATAAACTACGGTGTCGTGATAAATCAAGGTATCACATCGTCAGGTTTCTATCAAGTATACTATCCCAAGGTATCTATCCTGTCTAACATCCCCCGGTGTCTATTATGTATATTTTTCCTGGTTCTAACATGTATATTTGCTCTTGGTTCTAACATGTATATTTGCTCTTGGTTCTAACATGTATATTTGCTCTGCACCTCTCGTACTAGTATCCCAACCCGCGTCATGTGTTAACCATGAATGTCCCTTGCCCAATGTCATGTAATGGTCCATGTCAACCTAACATATATCATATGTTGGTTTTCCCAACTCGTATGTTTCTTTCCATGTATAAGTTCAGTCGTTTGCCGTAGGCCATACGGGCTTTCCTATCTAAACGTTTTATCCTTGAGGTCATTTTGGACTGCCTCCCTTGATCTAGTTATGTTTCCTTACCATGAACTATCGCGCGTCCATTTAGGATTTATGCCACCTAGGACCGCTAGGGATTATGCTACCTAATGAACGTCTCCCTGTCTCGGTTTGGGTTCAGCCACCTAGGGCCACTAGGAATTATGCCACCCGTCAACCGCGCCCTTTATCCCACGTAGGTATCGTGAATCGTTTTCCATGTCTAGACGCACATGTTCCTCAATGTGCCATCCGAGTTCCGTGCCAGGGCAAACCAAGAAATACGGAACTCGGTCGGGAGCTTTAAGTCGTCTGCTGATGCAGATATCAAGGTCTGTTTTTGTACCCGTGGCTATGGTCCCACGTGACCCCTCCCTCAACTACTGAAAGGCAACCCAAGAAAAATCATGTATGAGAACCACATCCCGGCCCCACTATAGCCCCACTTTCCTACGGGCCTACCTCACCCATGACTCGATAGCAAGAACATGGTCTGTTGGGGGTTCCCTGCCTTTCCGTTCGTACACGATTGACTAAAGATGGTAGGTAGTCGGCGATGTGCTATCCAGGGCAAAAACCAAGAATCGTCGACTCCACGCTAATCCATCCCAGTCTTTAGGTCGCTCGCATAGCAACCAAGGCATACTCTTGGTCCTTCTAACGCAGACCTTAACCTCTCATGGGCCTAGTATAATTACCTAGCAGCCCACAGAGGGATCCCAAGAATATCCTCACGTCCCCCGAAGCCTCCACTTCGGCACCCAGTGCGCTGGAGCTTTTATCCAAGTCAGATAACTTGCTCCTCCTCGTATACTAAGCGATGACCTACCGTATCAGGTTACTCATCGCTTTATGAATTAGTCCTATGTCCTTAGCTAAGAATTATTACTTAGTTACCCTTAACTAAGGTTTACCACTTAGCTTCCTTTCCCGTTATCCTTGATTAACCAAGATTTTCTACCTAGTTCCTCTAACTAGGGTTTGTCTATTGGGTTAAGTGTTATCATTCAAGTCCATGACCTAACCCGACCACGAATCACGTCAAGATTGGCTAAGTATTTAAGTTCAAGACTTAGCCCTACAAGTTGGTTAAGTGTACCCAGAGGCTCATGACTTAACCCTATCAAGTCAAATCGGTCAAGTACTAGCTTACCTTAATCCTATCGGATTATCTTGCTAGATCGATTAAGCATAGATTATCTTAATCCCATCAAATTATCGAGTCGGATTGGTTAAGTATAGGTGGGCTTAACCCCATCCTCTAATCGTACTACAATGGTTAAGTATATTCTAGAAAGGGCTTGTGACTTAACCTTATCAGGTCCGCGTATTAGATTGGTTAAGTGTAGGTTACTTAACCCCATCAAATCATCATGTATAATTGGTTAAGTATAAGTTGCTTAACCCCATTAAATTATCACGTTAAGTTGGTTAAGTATTGGTTACTTAACCTCATTGAATTACCAAGTTTAAGTTGGTTAAGTGTTTAACTTAACCCCATCGAATTACCGTGTTTAGATTAGTTAAGTGTGGATTACTTAACCCCATCTAATTACCGTGTTTAGATTAGTTAAGTGTGGATTACTTAACCCCATCTAATTACCGTGGTTAGATTAGTTAAGCGTCAATTACTTAACCCCATCTAATTACCGGGTCGGATTAGTTAAGTGTAAATTACTTAACCTCATCCCCTAATCATCTTGCATGGTTAAGTGTCATTAAGAAATCAAGTTCGGTCCCACTTAACCTACCCATTCGTGTCATATCGGTTAAGTGTCATTAGTCAAATTTACTTAACCTTATCATGTGGCATTAATTTAATTAATGCACCCTCAACCTCTCACATTAGACCTTGTTGTGGTTACTAGTTAAGCCGGGCGGGTCCGGGTAGATTTACACCACAACCTAGTCTAACCTCGGGTCTTAAGCGCGACATGACCAACTTCTCACATTGGATCCTATTGTTTGTAGCTACTAGTTAAGCCGGGCGGGTCCGGGTAGATTTATGCTACAAACTCAACCCAACCTCGAGTTGGCCACTTCCATGTTTGGTCTAGTGTTATATTACACTTACAACCCATACGTGTCTAATTTCAAGTCCCAAGTTTACCCCACGTGTCATGCCCCCATTTTGGTTCAACTTACATGTCGTGTTCACATGTAACCTCAAGTCAAGTTTTCATGTCATATTCAAGTCAAGATTTCGCGTCATGTTCATGTTTATCTAACTACCCCAAAGAGAAAGATATGCTAACAAAGAAAAGAGATTGAGAGTGTACCCTCAAAAAGGAATGGATAAAGCCCACGCATCTTCTCCTCGGTTTCCCAAGTTGCGTCTTCTTCGGCTTCACCCCATTGAACCTTCACCAACTTGACCTCTCGATTCCTTAGCTTCTTGGTCTCCGTCCCCAAGATACGAATCGGAGCTCTCCTCAAGGTAGCCTCTTTCTCCACTTCTACATCTTTCAGAACACTTGGCTCAACAACATCTGCTGAATCATGTAAACACTTCCGGAGATGCGAGACATGAAAAACATCGTGTACTCCGGCAAGCTTCTCGGGCAACTCTACTCTATAAGCCATCTGCCCGATCCTCTCTATAATAGGGAATGGTCCAACAAACCTCGGTGCTAACTTCCCAACGGCTCCAAATCGGACCACATTCCGCAAAGGAGAAACCTTCACGAAAACCATATCCCCAACATCAAACTCCAAATCAGTTCTTCGCTTATCAGCATAGGATTTCTATCGGTCTTGGGCCGCTTTCATCCGTCTCCGAATCAACTCGACCTTCTTGGATGTATCTCTGATCATATCAGGCCCAAGTATAAGCTTATCTGTAGTCTCCCACCAACATGTAGGCGACTTGCACGGCCTCCCATATAAAGCTTCGAATGGTGCCATCCCTATGCTTGCCTGATAACTGTTATTATATGCAAACTCAACAAGAGGAAGATGGTCTTCCCAAGTACCACCAAAATCCAGAATAGAAAGCCTCAACAGATCCTCGAGTACCCTATTCACCCTTTCGGTTTGACCGTCCGTCTGTGGGTGATAGGCCGTACTTAGATTCAACCTTGTGCCCATAGCTTCTTGCAAGCTATTCCAGAATTGACTTGTAAAGATTGGGTCACGGTCACTGACAATACTAGAAGGGACTCCATGAAGTCTCACAATCTCACGAAGATATACAGACGCTAGCCAAGATGCGGTCCTCTTGCTCTTTACCGGAATGAAATGAGCACTCTTCGTAAGTCTATCCACAATAACCCAAATGCTCGTATTCCCTTTCCTTGACCTTGGTAGTCCATCGATAAAATCCATGGAAATACTCTCCCACTTCCAAAGTGGAACGTCTAGAGGATGTAATAGCCCACCGGGCTTCTTTGACTCGGCCTTAACTTGCTGGCAAATGATACATCTAGAGACAAACTCTGCCACATCCTTCTTCATCCCAGGCCAAAAGAAAATGCGCTTCATATCTTTATACATCTTATCTCCGCCCGGATGTATAGTCAACTTAGAGCGATGCGCTTCCTCAAGAACTTTTCTTACTAAATCTTCTACCATTGGAACACATAACCTTCCGTCTCTCCTCAGCCAACCCTTGTCATCAATAGAATATCGAGCGAGATGACTAGACGCCTCTCCTCGAATCAGCTTATCCATAATCTCAACTATCTGAGGGTCTTCTCTCTGCGAAGCCCCAACTTGATCAAGAAGGGTAGGTCTGAGTTCCAGAGAGGCTAAAGAACTGGTCATCGACTCAACCGCCAAAGAGAAATCAAAGGTTGCCACATACTCTAAATTCTTCATCTCAACGAATAGAGGACTTAGGGTCAACCTTCTTCTACTCAATGCATCTGCTACCACATTCCCCTTGCCAGGGGTATAAGCTATCTCAAAATCGTAGGACGCCAAGAATTCCATCCATCTTTGTTGCCTCAGATTCAGATCCTTCTGAGAAAAGAGATACTTCAATGACTTGTGATTGGTATAAAGCTCAAATCTTTCGCCCAGAAGATAATGGCGCCAAGCCTTGAGTGCATATACTATTGCTGCCAACTCTAAGTCATGAGTGGGATAATTCTTCTCATGCACTTTGAGTTGTCTACCGCCAAAGCATATCACCCTTCCTTCTTGCATCAGAACAGCTCCTAACCCCGCGCCACATGCATCGGTGTATACTGTAAATAACTTCCCTCCATCGGGCAAAGCTAGAACAGGTGCTGATGTGAGGGCTCTCTTGAGCTTCTGAAAAGCAAGCTTGCATTCTATGCTCCAAGCAAAAACTAAATTCTTCTTCGTCAATTTAGTGACAGGAGCGGAAATCTTCGCGAAGTCCTTGATGAACTTCCGGTAAAAACCCACAAGACCTAGAAAACTTCTCACTTCGGTTGCATTCCTTGGAGTCTTCCAATCCTGAACTGCAACTACCTTAGCGGGATCCACCGCTAAGCCTTGCTTAGATACTATATGCCCAAGGAATCTAACTTCCCTTCTCCAAAAGTGACACTTGGAGAACTTGGCCTTCAACTGATGCGCTCTAAGCGTATCCATCACCTCCACGAGATGCCTTGCGTGCTCTTCCTCATCTTTAGAGAAGATCAGAATATCATCTACGAAGACCACGACAAACTTGTTCAAGAACTCCCTGAACACCCTACTCATCAAGTCCACGAAATATGCGGGTGCATTAGTCAAGCCGAACGGCATGACAAGCCATTCGAAGAATCCATCTGGAGTCCTGAACGCAGTCTTGTCTATACTATCTTCAGCTACCCTGAGCTGGTGGAATCCCGTAGCAAGATCAAGCTGAGAGAAAACAGAAGCACCGACAAGCTGGTCAAAGAGATCATCAATCCTCGGTAATGGGTGTCTATTCTTCTTAGTCAGCTTATTCAACTCTCGATAGTCAACACAAAGTCGGAGAGAACCATCTGCCTTGGTAGCAAATACCACAGGCGCTCCCCATTCAGATATACTTCGTCTAATGAAGTTCTTCTCAAGCAACTCCTTCACTTGCTTACTTAGCTCCCGCCTTTCACGCGGAGCCATGTGCCGAACGGGCAAAGAAACCGGCTTTGCATTATCCACCAGATAAATGCGGAAATCAATCTCTCGCTTAGGGGGCAACCCCCTAACTTCATCGAAAACATCCGGATACTCTCGAACCACTCTCACAGACTGAAGAGTTTCCATTGACGAGTCGAGTGATTCCAGATAGCATAACATGACGGGACCTCTCGGATCACAAGAAATCTCTAGGGTGTTTCCGAGGCGAGTCACGAGCCTCACAACCCTATGCTCACAATCAAGAATGGCTCCATATCTGGACAGCCAATCCATGCCCAATATCAATCCGTATCCCCTAAAACCAAGAACATAAGCACTGCACAAGAACTCTACACTCAGTATAGAGATCCTCAAATCCCCACATATCATAGACAAATGGGCGGAACCCCCAATAGGATTTGAGACACAAACGGGATCATCTACCAAGCTAGTACTAAGGTGAAAACTATCAACAAGATCAGATGAGAAAAAGCTATGCGATGCACCAGAATCAAACAAGGTACGAACTGGAAAATCAGAAATATATACAAGGCTCTCAACAGAAATACTACCTCGATCGGGAACTGGAGCGGTATTGAGAGCATGAACTTGCCCTCCTGAAGGTCCAGCACGCTGAGTCTGACCCTGGCCTTGCCCTTGCTTCTTCGGGCAATCCCTACTGAAATGTCCAGTCTTACCGCAGAAAAAGCATTCACCATTCTTCCTTTTCCTTTTCTTACAATCCTTAATAAGATGCCCAACTGAACCGCAATAATGGCACTTCTCCTTGTTGTTCTTGCCCTTGTTGTTGTTCCCCTTGTTGCCTTGACTTTTGTTCTTGTTCTGATTGCCTTGACTGCTCTGGCCACTTGGATTACCCTGATTTCCTTTTCCCTGGGAATCAGTCTTCTTGGCTTGAGTATCATTCGTCTTGATCTCTTTCTTGACATCTCCCTGAAGTAACGCCATATCAACCAAACTCTCAAACGTGGCCCCATGGGGAATATGTGACATAGCCAATCCCTGCAACGGCTCATTCAATCCTCTAGCAAAACGAAGAGCCTTCTTCTGAGGAGTATTCACCATATCTAAGCCAAAACGAGCTAACTGATTGAACTTGTTCACATATTCTTTGACAGACATATCTCCTTGTTTCAAAGTTATGAACCTCTCCATTTGCAGATTCTCCTCAGCAGAAGATAGAAACTTAAGCATGAACCTTGCCCTGAAATCGGCCCAAGTCTCAACAGGCCTAGTACCATTGGTGACTTCCCACCAACAAGCGGCTTCATCCTTCATAAGCCAAACCGCCAACAAGGTCTTCCTCTGATCGTCTAACCCAAAGATAGCAAATAAATCCTCGGTCTCTTTCAACCAATTTCTGGCCTCTACAAAAGTCTCAGTGCCTTGAAAGTTCTTGCCACCCATTGCTTTGAAATCTTTGCAAGTCTTAGCGAAGTCAGCTTGAGGATGCTGAGGGGGAGGAGGAAGAGGAACCTCAGCGACCGGGGGAGGAGGAACATTAGCGACAGGAGGAGGAGGAATATTAACTACTGGAGGAGGAGGAGGGGGAACATCTGCGGGGCCGGCTTCGGTCGCCCTAGCCTCCAAAAGTCTCCTATACCAAACAGGTACGTGTACTCCCTCCGGAATAGCAAAGTTATCGGCCATACTAAAAATGAAGAAAAAGACAGATTCAGAATGGAGAAAAACGAAGGAATTTTGCTAATGGCTTTTTGGGGAATAGCCTTTAAAATAAACTAGACTTTTCTTTGGAAAATACTTTATACTTGGTTTTGAAAATAGTTTTCCAAAAGTTTTCTAAAAACCTTTTTGTTCCTTCTCGTAAACCATATGCTCTGATACCAAATGTAACACCCCGCCTCCGCCAGGGTGTCTCTTGCAAGCACTCTGACTTTGGAGGGGCGTTTGAATCAGGTAAACATGCATAATGATATATCAAGGCAGAACAAGAACATATGTATATATGTAAACAGAGTAAATAACATAGATAAAACAGCGGAAGATTTCAAAACATTTCAAAACAATTCTGGTACAACATAGCTTTCCAAATAAACAAGTCTAGATAAAAACAACATCAACTGAAAAACTGAAATACATAAGTGCTATCCCCAAATAAGTGATAACCATAGCTAGCTTCATGTCGAAACCGTACATGAGCTGAAATCCCACAAGCAAGAAATCCGAAATCCAAGCTAAGCTCCAGTATTCCCTCCCTGAGAACCTGGGGGGGAAACGGAAGAAAAGAGGCGAAAGAAAACAGGTCAGTCAAAAAGACTGAGTAAGCCCTACTACAATCAATGTAAACTGATAAAGTTAACTGGCATGAGTAGCAGGGATGAACATAAGGGTAACCACATACTAGCATGATGATTAACTAACAAGGTAGATAAAGGTGTCATCGCATAATCAGGATTAAGGTTTTGCACCATAGGTGTACTAGCAAACTAACATGACTTGAATAAACAAGTATTGATCCCTTGGCCCAAGCTTTGGCCCAATAACATGAAATGACCCTAATACAAGGTCCAACCAAACGGTCTAGTCGATCGGCTCCCTAAGCCTAACTCGTCACGTGTTGGTGTCAATACGGCCCAAACATAATTGTAGTCGAACTGTGCCGGGTCCACCCTTCGGGTGTATCAAGCCCTAGGGTGCCAACCCCTGGACACCATAAACATGAGTGCACAGTCTCGATCTACTGGTACCCATGGGTGACTTCTCCAAATACGGACTACGTGCAAGACCATAGTCCGTCCGGAACTACATCGGCGTACCACACGGCCGTCGTTTATTGGGTCGCTTACCTCCAGCCCAGTAATCGTGCCCCCACCCTAGCCTAGTCCCTAGGGCCTTAATGATACCAATTTTTGGGGATTTACTGCGGAGTGGGCCCCCCATTGCTAGGATTTTCTAGTGGGTTAAGTACGGATTAACCCTCTTGCTAATCATGGATTAACTTGGTTAAGTGTAACGATGAGTTCACGACTTAACCCCGATTAATCTACCAAGCCCAAATTGGTTAAGTATTCAGTGGACCATGACTTAACCCTAATCACGAGGCATTAATTAATTTAATGCGCCTTAACCTCTCACATTAGACCTTGTTGTGGTTACTAGTTAAGCCGGTCGGTTCCGGGTAGCTTTACACCACAACTTGGTCTAACCTCGGGTTCAAGGTACAACATGACCAACTTCTCACATTGGGTCCTATTGTTTGTAGCAACTAGTTAAGCCGGTCGGTTCCGGGTAGGTTTACGCTACAAACTCAACCCAACCTCGAGTTGTCCACACTTATCTTTTCTAAGTGTCATGTCCATCATGTTTCCAAAACATGTTACAAGTTTTCAAGCAATTGGGTAGACCTAACTTAATAGGTAAATTCCCAATGGGTAGACCTAACTTAATAGGTAAATTCCCAAGCTTATGTTTTTATGTCTTTTACTTTTACCCAACCCCCAAACGCAATCCCATCGCTTACATATCGCAATAGCGCATAAAGGATAGAAAGAGGGAACTTGGCATAATCATGACATAAAAGGTGTTGAAGCCACAAGTTCAACATGGTGGCATATGAAATGTACATATGTTCATATACTTGCATATTACATTTTTAGGCCCCAAAAGCATGCATAAAACCAAACTTGGCATATTGGTGATACATGGTGCTAAATGACATGTAGAAATGGCCATAAGTTCGCATTTATCCTCACATGCAAGTTATCATAAGAGATATGATAACTTACATGTTGCCAAAATGCAACCTTTGGCATAAAGCTTGAAGCTTTATATTCATAAACCCAAGATAAGCTTGCATAACATGATAGCATGAACAAAGTGTTCAACCCAAACTTGCATAGCATAACTTGCATATCATATGACAACTTGCATATCAAACTTGCATAACATAACTTGCATATCATATGACAACTTGCATATCAAACTTGCATAACATAACTTGATGAACTTGCATAACACATCATAGTAAACTTACATATTATGGCAAACTTGCATATCATACATTTAACTTTAGAGTTTAAGTATGAAAGTAGAATAGGGCTTACAATGCTTAAGAAGTCACAAAAATATGACAAAGCCCTTATGCAATCAATAAAACCCAAAATGCAAGCAAAACCCTTGAGCCAAAATGATCAAAACTCTTCCTTTAAGATGCAAATATAGAATCTTGACTTGAATGCAAGCTAATGATGCTCATACAAGTTTAAAAACACTTGTATGCATGGAAAATCGCTTAGAAATTTATTTAGGAATTTTATGAAGAGAGTGGAGGCCATGAGAGGGATGATTTTGCCATAGTTTAGTTACTTGGATGAATAATGATGATTTAGGGTAGGTTAGGGTCTTATTTATAGATTAGACAAGTGTTTTAGGCCATAGGATTAAACCCTAGTTGCAGTCTCAGCCCTCAAAACCGAATCTGGCCCCCAAGCTCAACACAATCTCAAAATGGTGCACCAGGCTAAACAGCCCGGCTGGACCAAGTCGACAGCCAAGTCGACAGGGCTGTCGACTTGGGTGTTCTGGCGGGGCTTTTCCCGCCTGGCCCAAACTGGCCCAAATTTCCAATTTCAAACTTGAATTTGAAATTTGTTTTTACTTAGAAATTTTCTGAAAACTTCGTTGGGCCTTAATCGGGTCATACGGACTCCGATTTTCGAAAACTCGGACTCTATTTCGCGTATTTTTCCGAGACGAACGCAATGGCATAGCCCGTTTCCCTTGATTCAGATTTTAGAATTAAATTCTGCCTCGATTTACGTTATAACAGGTTATTGAAAATACGGGTTGTTACAGAGGCAGAGGACGAGGAGATGTCCCCGCTGTAGAAGGACCATTGATACAACCACCAGCCGCTCAGCCATTCGAGCTAGACCGAGTGGCCAAGAGATATAAGAATCTTAGGGGCAAAACCTTCTCAGGAACAGGCACAGTGATAGAGGCCTTAGCATGGTTGAAAACGTGCGAAAAGATCTTGGGAGGCCTGAGGCTCGGAGATCGGGACAAGGCATTTATGGGCGCCTGGCTTTTGCAAAATGAAGTAGAATTATGATGGGAAGCCATCACCGCTGAGAACCAAAACGTAGGGAGAACATGGGATGAGTTCAAAGCAATGTTTAAGGAGAAGTTCATCCCAGAACAAGCGATAGAGCACATGCATGACGAATTTGCAAATCTCCAGCAAGGAGACCTCTCCGTGCAGGACTACCTCAATAAGTTCATGCAGCTATCTCGCTACGCCCCAGATCTTGTCGTGACTGCCAAGTCCAAGAACAAAAGGTTCATACAAGGGTTAAAGCGTAAATATCAAGATAGAGCCATGAGCCACATCAAACTAGCATTTTCAGACTTAGTGGAAATGGCCTGTAATTACGAAGACTTGGACCAAAGGAACCTTGATCTGGACCGCGCCAAGAGTCAAGAGGGAAATAACCGCAAGCCTTCTATGAACCAGCAAGAGTCTAGCAATGCAGCATCCACAAATCAGCAAACTAGCAAGCCGCCAAAGGGAAGCTTCTTTAATTGTGGTAAGGTGGGACACTACTCTAATGTGTGCACAACTCCAAAACGGCAGAGGACCAACTCACAAGGCTCAAGCCGAACTCTCAAAATTCTCGATCATGCTTCAACTGCCGCCAAACAGGACATCTCGTCAAGGATTGTCCATTGCTTAAGAAGGCAGAAGTTGCACATGTTTATGACGGGGCGAACCCGCCGGCTGCTTCCGATAGAGCAGGTAAACCCGATGTTTTGGGAGGTACCCTTACAATTAAAAATATTCCTGTTTCTGTATTATTTGACATGGGTGCATCACGTAGTTTTATTTCAAGTAACACTGTTAACAAGTTAAAGATAAATTCAAGAAAGCTTAGAGAGATTAGAGTTCAAAATCCGATAGGAGGCTCTCTTGTTCTCAGTTCATATTGTAATGTACCAGTCTCTTATTCTTTTTACCGGTTTCCTTTTAAGTTGATCGTTATGGATTTTTTTGAATTCGACGCTATTCTTTGGCTTGACTGGTTAACAAAATATGAGGCCGAAGTAAATTGTGTGCAAAGAATGGTAAAAATTAAAACGAAACTTGGATATATTACCACGGTTCAAATCCAGATAGAAAGGAATTTTGGTCTGCGCTAGAAGTTATCCTCACTTCCTTAGAAAAGATTCCTGTTGTTAAAAACTATGCGAATGTGTTTGAAGAAGTTGAAAACTTACCTCCGCAAAGAGAAATTGAATTCAGAATCGATCTAATTCCAAATGCCAGACTAGTGATACATCCAATTCGAAGAATGACTCCAAAAGAAAAAGAAGAATTAGGCGATCAAACTCGTCAACTGCTATGGAAGGGTCTAATCAGACCTAGCTTTTCTAGTTGGGGTGCAGCTATAGTGTTTGTTCCTAAGTCAGATGGTACTCTCCGATTGTGTGTTGATTACCGAGACCTCAACAAGCAGACGCTCAAAAACAAATATCCGTTACCCCGCATTGATGATCTGTTAGATCAATTAAATGGAGCGAGGGTATTTTCCAGAATGGACCTTGCTACAGGTTTCCATCAACTGAGAATTGCCGAAGAGTGTGTTCCTTTGACCGCTTTCAGAGATCTAGATATATTTTATGAATGGCTAGAAATGCCGTTCGGCTTATGCAATGCTCCAGCATTCTTCGTCGATCTAATGAATAGAGTGTTCAGAGAAGTTCTAAATAAATTTGTCCTGGTATTCATCGATGATATTTTTAATCTACTCCAAATCAAAAGCCGAGCATGAAAAACATTTAGAACAAGTATTGGGGATTCTGAGAAAGAACGTCTTCAAAGCCAAATTCTCTAAATGTATCTTCTGCCAGGAAGAGGTGAAGTTCCTTGGCCATGTCGCCTCAAAGGAAGGAATTTCTATAGATCCGAGCAAAATTACAGCAATTCAAGACTGGAAACAGCCTACTACACCCACAGAGGTCCGAAGTTTTATGGGGTTGGCTAGTTATTACCGAAAATTCGTTAAGGATTTTTCGAAGATATCCGGTCCATTAACAAAGCTTACAAAGAAGCATAAGAAATTTAAATGGACTTCCGACTGTGAGGAAGCTTTCCAGGAATTGAAATCAAAATTGACAACCGCTCCAGTATTAACCATTATCGATGGCAATCAGGATTCGACGGTTTGGACGGATGCTTCTATTAGAGGTCTTGGTGCAGTATTAATGCAAAGAGGCCAAGTAGTCGCTTATGCTAGCCGTCAACTGAAACCGCATGAGAAGAATTATGTAACTCATGATCTTGAGTTGCTAGCCATCGTTTTTGCTTTGAAAATCTGGAGGCATTACTTATTGGGTGAGAAATTCGAATTGTTTACAGATCATCAATCATTGAAGTATTTGTTCACCCAGAAAGATCTGAATTTAAGACAGCAGCGTTGGCTAGAATTTCTCGCAGCATATGATCTAGATATTTTGTATACGCCGGGAAAGGCTAATGTAGTAGCTGATGCGCTCAGTAGAAAGAATGAAATCATCGCCAGTTTTATCGTTACGTCTTCATTAAATGACAAGATCTCTGTTCTTCAGAAAAACGACAATTTTGTAAAAGAGATGATCAAAAGAATTCAAAAAGACGAAGACTCCAGTTTCTAAGTGGATAATGAGGGAGTTCTGTGATTAAAAGGAAGAATTTGTGTTCACGACATCCCTGAGCTCAAAAGAGAGGTGCTCGATGAATGCCACAAGTCCAAACTTTGCATTCATCCTGGAGTGAGTAAGATGTACAACGATATCAAGCGCACTTTCTGGTGGAAGGCGATGAAGAGGGACATTTCTTTATATGTTAGCAGGTGCTCTACTTGCCAACTAGTCAAGAGCGACCAACAAAAGCTGGCCGGATTGTTGCAACCGTTGGAAGTCCCAGGTTGGAAATGGGAATAGATTTCCATGGATTTCATAGATGGTTTGCCCCAAACCAAGAAAGGTAATGACAGTATTTGGGTGATCGTAGATCGCTTCACGAAGACCGCCCATTTCATACCTGTCAGATCCAATAGAACCGCCCAAAGTCTAGCACAGATTTATTTCAAAGAGATTGTTAAGCTGCATGGAGTTCCCATCAGCATAGTCAGTGATAGAGACCCAATATTTGCTAGCAAATTCTGGGAGACATTCCAGAAGAATTGGGGCAAAACTGAACCTAAGCACCGCTTATCACCCTCAGACAGATGGCCAAACTGAGAGGGTGAACAGAATTCTAAAAGATTTACTACGGGCTTGTATTATTGATTTTTGCGGGTCATGGGAAGATCACTTGCATTTGGCAGAATTCTCATACAACAACAGCTATCAAGCAAGTTTGAAAATGTCGCCATTTGAAGCATTATACGGCAGACCGTGCAGATCTCCCGCATGTTGGGTGGAACCAGGCAACGGACTTGTGTTGGTACCCGATATGATTAGGGAAGCATCAGATAAAGTCGATTTCATCAAGAAACGATTGAAAACCGCGCAAAGCCGACAGAAAAGTTATGAGGATTCTAGAAGAAGAGATTTGGCATTCGTTGTTGGTGATTATGTTTATTTGAAAGTTTCTCCAATGAGAGGAGTAATTCGATTCGGTAAAACTGGGAAGTTGGCACCCAGATTTATTGGTCCCTTTCCTATACTTGAACGAATTGGAACTCTTGCTTATAGGGTTCAACTACGTGATTGGTTGCCTGGAGTACATAATGTGTTTCACGTATCTCAACGTAGAATACATGTGCATGATCCAGATCTTGTTGTAGAAGAAGCAGCGCAACAGGACATGGAAATTACTCCAGAATTAGCAGTCAGAAGAGAGCCGTTAAAAATTGTTGGCAAAGAAACTAAAGAGCTAAAGAGATAGAAGGTTCGAAGGTTCATTTAGTTAAAGTGCAGTGAAGTAGTGATCCTAGAGACTGTACTTGGGAGACTGAGGAAAGAATTAAGCAAGCTTACCCCAAATGCAGAGTGGACATCTCTGACTAACTCCGGTGGAAGGTACCTTTACAATACTTTGCGTTTCCATTTTTGTTTCCTACTTTACTGTTGTTTCCTTTTCGGGGACGAAAAGTTTTAAGTGTGGGAGATTGAAACAACGCGGAAAAAACGAGCCAATTTAAAATTTTTAAATTGGTTATTTTAAGAAGATTAAGACAATTGAAATAGAATATTTCAATAAAATAAAGAGTTAGAAATGGTGCGGCAGTTTGAAAATTTGAATTCAAACTTTGACTGACTGTACCGGGTGCAAAATAAAACGGATTTTAGTGAAACCAAAAATATTTAAATCTGTTTATGAATATCTTTGTGATGGCCCGCCCCACACCAACCGACATTTACTCCAAAAGTGCGCTGTACACATGTCCAGTTAGCATGGGACGGTCGTCAAAAGGAAAGAAAGAAGACGAATAATCAACAAGGAACCTGTAGAATGTCTCACAGCGCATGGAACAAAATATAATAATAACATAATCTTGACATAAAACAGGCGAGACAGTACATAAGCTGAAAATTAGACCAACATAGCAGTGGAAATCCAAATACAGCTTATGATCCAACATCATTATTACAACTCTAAACTGTCTCTAAAGCAAAAGAAAGATAAAGTAGGAGATGCACTACTAATGCCCAAGCAGTGATCTTCAACAACACAGGGAGAATATTTATATGTATCATACGTGGAAGCCCCTTGCTCGTCTCTAGATCAGCTACTCATGCACACCTAGATAACCTGTCTCTAGTCTGCTCGTGAGAGCACCCAGAGTAATAAGAAGAGACATAAAACTCTGGGTCAGACAAAAAGTCTGGTATGAGCGATAAGCAACAAAACAGAACAATAACAGGTATAATCCAATCATACCTGAACCTGGACCTGCAACCAAAGAGTTAGCACTACATACCGTACAATACTCTAAGGTGCCACTGAACAGATGGTGTAAAGATAACGGGGCTGGGGAGGTGCATCTTGTAATGATGGCAAGCAAATCAACCATAGCAATCATCCTCACATCTCTCACTCAGTGCGTAAAGCATACGATATCCACTACCTTGGTCACCTATCCATTGGGCCATGACAGAATCCAATCCCGTACAACTATCACTACAAGCCCACTATCCGTCTCTCAGTGGTGAACCAAAGTTATGAATACCGACAACCCCTTTGCACACGTCCCGCAGCAAAGCCCAACTCATGAAGTCGACTCGTTGGTTCCCAACTAGATCCTGAGCTCTAACTTCTTATTTGGACTACCTTTGCATCTCGGGTTATTGGTCTTCTTCTCCTGATTGGTCTTCTTCCTTTACTTTGCTTCGGATCATACTCCCATCAGGCTCGGATCGTACTCCCATCGGGTTCAGATCGTCATCATCAACCCTGACGGATCGGGTCGGGGCCTTCAAGTCCAATCGCCATACATCGGTTCGGTTCGGAGGTGGCTATGCGGGTCGGGTCGTGGTGGCCTTCCTCCGACGGTTCGGATCAGAGTCCACACCTCCTGGCTTCCTGGAAAACTCCTCTGGTTCGGTCCTTCTTCCCAAGCACTCCGGATCGGGTCGGGTGTCTCAAGCTTCTCCATGGTGCGTCGGTTCGGATCGGAGTAGCTGCATGCCCACGAGGGAGGATCGGGTCGGGTGTGAGCAGCTCTCGTGGAAGGTGGTTCGGATCAGGCTCCTTCCTCCGATCCGATGCGGATCGGCCAAAATCTTGCAACTTCTTCCAGCGATTGTTTACGCCATTCGACGGCATTTTCGACCAATCTAACACTTCTAAACAATCACAAATCATACCATACAGTCATAGCATCATGTATAATCATTCAGAAACACCAAAACAACAATCCTAGCATGTAAAACGGATCAAACATAGCCAAAATCTCCATATTTTCCCTTAGACATGTTTAAGCAAAACTAATCGTAGGATTAACAAAACTAAACCAAATCAAACCCAATTCCTAACAGAGGTCTAAAACATTATTTAAGAATTTATAAATATTTTTCCAGAATTTATTAGTGCATAAATTCGCTAATCTTCACTAATTACCCTTAATCAACCGTAATTAGTTCAAAACTATGCAAATCACTCACCTTAGCCACAAATAAACCTTAGATCTGAAATAAATCTCTGATATGGCACGAATACTAATGCTAAACAGTAGCTCTAATCTTGATTTGATGAAGATCTCCCTTGATTTGATGTTGCTAAGCTTAATCCTTGATTAGAAAGTGATTTAGAGGTTATTTAGAGGTTGGAGGCCATTTTTATGGTTTCTAAAAGGTAAGTGGAGGCTAGAAAACTGAAATGGAGTGAAACACTAACTCTTTTCAGCCTCCTCATTACTCTAATCCCGAAATGGGTTATGGGCCCATTCACTAATCGCCCTATTTGGCCCGGTTAAGTAGTTTTTCACCGTCCAATCCTTATTTCAGCCATATCTCCCAAACAGTAAGTCCGTTTAGCTATTATGACCACTCTACAGAATGGTAAACCATCATCTGAAGCCAATGGAAGTGGTTTCATGTGAAAACTCCTTCCAATCAAAAGTTATGGCCGAAACAAGATCGGTTAGGGGCAAAACGGTCATTTAAAAATCGACAAAAATCATGAACATGGGAAATGACCTCAATGGTCGTTTCCCAAAGCCACATGACCATATGACTTCATATAAGAAAGAAATAAATATTCTACGATCCTCCGACGCGTAGAATGCGGGTTGTTACATTCTTCCCCCCTTAAGAAATTTCGCCCCCGAAATTCCCTAACCAAAACACACAAAGGGTTCCGCATGCCTTTCAGCCATAAAACAACAATCAAACATGCAAAACAAGTCTATCCTAGCATGCGGAATAACTAAATTGCAAAGTAAATCATACCAGGCAAAGAGTTTTGGATACGACTTTCTTATGTCATTCTCTACTTCCCAAGTACAGTCGTTCTCTCGCCATCGATTCCCATCTCTACCCTAGAGGTAATTTCTAATAGGTTGGGATCATCCCTCTGACTGGAACCGATCCACTTAATCTAGAGCGATCTAATCGTCAAGCTTACCAGCGTTTCTGAATCCAATTCACATTTAGGTCTGGAGTCATATCCCATGATATACTCTACTTGATTCCATTCCAGAAAAATACCCTCTAAACTGGCATGTCTCCTACCCAATGCATCGGCTATCGTACCTAGTTCGGTACTATGGCATTCGTCTGTACCGTCATCTTCTTAGGTAATCCAACCCTATATGCCAAATTTTCAACTACATTCCAAATGTCCTTTCAAGTCCAACTTGAGTCCTTCCTACATTCGTACTGCACATCCGACGTACATTCACCTCCTAGAGGCAAACTAGACCCATCCAATGAACCTAGGTACTCCACTTATACTCGTAATGCACGTCCGACGTACATTCACCTTCTAATTGTGAACTAGACTCATCCAATGAATCTAGGTACTCTACCTTCAAGTCTAAGTCCAACTTGAAGCTCCTATATCCGCTGAATCTTCAAGGTCAACGGACACTCCACAATGCCCAACATACTTCAAGTCTAACGTAAAGTATCTTACACCCGTCATATCACAAGGATCAACGAACTTATACTATTTCCATTCAACAGGATCCTACAGGTGATACTCAAGAGAAGAAAGGTAGGAACAAACACAACAACCATAGCATCCATCAAACAAATCCTATCTATCACCTGCTAAAGCCATGAATACATCGATACCTGTATGTCTGGTCCAACCAACATCAATAACTAGTGGAAGCCCTGCCTCCAAACGGACTACCATACGTCCAACGTACGTTTATCCTCCAAGGATAACTAGATCACGTCCAACGGATCCAAGGTAAGTGGGCGTCCCCAGATACCCTTGCTTTTAGTCCTCCTGAAACACTCGAGTCCCACCCAACTCTATCCATTACCTTGCTGCCCTCTCGAGTCCAACTCGAGCCTATCCAATTCCTTGCAGGTTTCTCGTGTCCAACTCGAGTCGATCTATTACCCATAAACTCAGACCTAGTCTTGAGTATCCCTTACCTACAGACCTTAGTCCAACGTGAGTCGTTTCCCTATTCGTTGCATCTCCAAGATCAACAAACACCCATTTTCTTTTACGAGATCAAGTCCAACTTGAATCGTCCTAATCTTCGTTGCATCTTCCATGACCGACGAATACATCCTATTTCTTCAAAAAGAACATCAACATAAGGTCCTAAACAATCCATTACTTTGCATCTTTCTCGAGTCCCACTCGAGTCATCTCATAACCCTACCGAGTCTAACTCGGGGCAGTCCATACCAACGAATAGTCTTATCCTATCACGGCTGCCTATTACTCCTCGAGTAAACAAAGATATCATCCAATGAAAATCACAACAACTACTTATCTCTCACGCAAACCATCCTAGTCGAACTCGACATTCCTTAAGCACAAGCCCCAAAGGCCTAAACCAATATCAGACAAGCACCCAAGGAACATCTCCTTCGAATTCGGACAATCCACGTGAAGTGATACTAGCAAAACAACTAAGCACTGGAGCACTCATTTGCCTCCCAGAGACAACTAGAACTTATTACAACAATAACCTCAGCTTCCTTGAATCCAGTTACTATCGCCATCACTAGGTAGGTACCTAATACCACCCTATTCCTTTAGAGTAGATCGACTCCCCAAAAAAATGCTAAACCCAGTAAAGCCCAAAACAAAGTAATTACAAACAAACATACATCCACAACTCGATAAGACCACGTTACGACAAATCATACTGAGGCTAGTCGAACCACCAATCGGGTTCGTCACTACTAAAGGTCTATCGACTAACTCAGGTTTGTCAAACAAAACTCGATCAAAAACATCTTAAATAGAAAGCATACCTCGAATAACGACACCTTTTTCCTTCTGCGCCACAGTTGGGGCATTCGACGTAGAAGGAACAACGTTGATAGCATATGTTTTCATGATCTGCTTCTCCCTAGGAGGTTGTGGACATTCATTCCTATGATGTCCTGCTTGGCCACAATTAAAGCACTTCCTTTCCCCAGGCTTTTCCCGACAATCTCTGGCATAGTGGCCCTTCTTACCGCAGCTAAAGACTCGCTATCTTTCTTATTTTTCTTATTCTGACCATCCATGGTTTGATCTTGTTTCCTCTTATTCTGGGAATTATTCTTGCCTCCACCTCTTGCTTGCGGCTTTGGCTCTTCTGCATATGCAACCTTAGTCTTTGACTTAGGGTAAAGACTCTCTGACCTCAATGCTTTCCCCATAATCGATTCAAACGTCTCATCGATGTGGTTAATAAGCTTTTCCCCTAAGTACTGATCCAAACCTGTTATAAACTTCTCGTTCATCTTCTCGGTAGTATCTATTAGGGATAACCCATATTTCGACAAAGTGTCGAACTCAGAAATATACTCCGAGACTGCACTACCATTCTGCTTAAGCTCCAAGAACTTCCTAAACAATTCCGACTTCTGAGCAGCTGGGATAAACTTGTCGCTAAAGCGAGCCTTAAACTGATCCCAAGTAACCTGATCCTCTGGAGTGGCTTTCTTAATAGCATTCCACCAATTCATCGCTCGCCCTTGCAGCTGACGAGATGCTAGCCTTATCTTCATCGCATCCTCGATACCCAAGTCTTCGAAGAAACGCTCGCAGCTATCCAAGCAATCCTGAACATCCGTAGCTGACTCCGTTCCGTGGAATGGCTTCCCACCAAGACTAGTATAATCCTTATTCAGCTTGGCGAAATCGGCCCTGGGCGCCTGCACTATTGGACCACCACCATTGGGAGCTGCCCTCTGCACATCCCTAAGCATTTCTCTCATGAGGTCAGTAAACATCGTCCTCATGTTAGCAACATTCCAATTATTGGCTCCTCTACCAGCACCTCTTGCGTATCGGCTCATCGTTCAATCTGTAAAGAGAAAACGATTAACCATCTCCATAGTGGTGCTAGTGCAGTGCGACTTCATCCTTAGCTATACAAATAGTGTGTATATATATTGCTTTTGAAAATCAAAATAATCGCAAATACGCGCTCTCATATACGTATATTATCTCTCCCTGATGACTTCCCTAGGTTAACTACGCAACCTAGTGCTCTTATACCAAATGTGACGGCCCGCCCTGCACCAACCGATGTTTACTCCAAAAGTGCGTTGTACACATGCCCAGTTAGCACGGGACGGTCGTCAGAAGGAAAGAAAGAAGACGAATAATCAACAAGGAACCTGTAGAATGTCTCACAGCGCATGGAACAAAATATAATAATAACATAATCTTGACATAAAACAGGAGAGACAGTACATAAGCTGAAAATTAGACCAACATAGCAGTGGAAATCCAAATACAGCTTATGATCCAACATCATTATTACAACTCTAAACTGTCTCTAAAGCAAAAGAAAGCTAAAGTATGAGATGCACTACTAATGCCCAAGTAGTGATCTTCAACAACACAGGGAGAATATCTATATGTATCATACGTGGAAGACTCCTGCTTGTCTCCGGATCAGCTACTCATGCATACCCAGCTAACCTGTCTCTAGTCTGCTTGTGAGAGCACCCAGAGTAATAAGAAGAGACATAAAACTCTGGGTCAGACAAAAAGTCTGGTATGAGCGATAAGCAACAAAACAGAACAATAACAGGTATAATCCAATCATACCTGAACCTTGACCTGCAACCAAAGAGTTAGCACTACATGCTGTACAATACTCTAAGGTGCCACTGAACAGATGGTGTAAAGATAACGGGGGTGGGGGTGTGCATGTTATAATGATGGCAAACAAATCAACCATAGCAATCATCCTCACATCTCTCACTCAGTGCGTAAAGCATACGATATCCACTACTTTGGTCACCTATCCATTGGGCAATGAAGGAATCCAATCCCGTAAAACTATCACTACAAGCCCAGTATCCGTCTCTCAGTGGTGAACCAAAGTTATGAATACCGACAACCCCTTTGCACACGTCCCGCAGCAAAGCCCAACTCATGAAATCGACTCGTTGGTTCCCAACTGGATCCTGAGCTCTAACTTCTCATTTGGACTACCTTTGCATCTCGGGTTATTGGTCTTCTTCTCCAGATCGGTCTTCTTCATTTACTTTGCTTCGGATCGTACTCCCATCGGGTTCAGATCGTCATCATTACCCCTGGCGGATCTGGTCGGGGCCTTCAAGTCCAATCGCCATACATCGGTTTGGTTCGGTTCGGAGGTGGCTATGCGGGTCGGGTCGGGGTGGCCTTCCTCCAGCGGTTCGGATCAGAGTCCACACCTCCTGGCTTCATGTAAAACTCCTCTGGTTCGGTCCTTCTTCCCAAGCACTCCGGATCGGGTCTGGCGTCTCAAGCTTCTCCATGGTGCATCGGTTCGGATCGGAGTGGCTTCATGCCCACGAGGGAGGATCAGGTCGGGTGTGAGCAGCTCTCGTGGAAGGTGGTTCGGATCGGGCTCCTTCCTCCGATCCGATCCGGATCGGCCAAAATCCAACAACTTCTTCCAACGACTGTTTACGCCATTCGATAGCGTTTTCGACCAATCTAACACTTCTAAACAATCACAAATCATACCATACAGTCATAGAATCATGTATAATCATTCAGAAACACCAAAATAACAATCCTAGCATGTAAAACGGATCAAACATAGCCAAAATCCCATATTTTCCTTTAAGCATGTTTAAGCAAAACTAATGTAGGATTAACAAAACTTAACCAAATCAAACCCAATTTCTAACAGAGGTCTAAAACATTATTTAAGAATTTATAAATATTTTTCCAGAATTTATTAGTGCATAAATTCGCTAATCTTCACTAATTACCCTTAATCAACCGTAATTAGTGCAAAACTATGCAAATCACTCACCTTAGCCACAAATAAACCTTAGATCTGAAATAAATCTCTGATATGGCGCAAATACTAATGCTAACCAGCAGCTCTAATCTTGATTTGGTGAATATCTCCCTTGATTTGATGTTGCTAAGCTTAATCCCTGATTAGAAAGTGATTTAGAGGTTATTTACAGGTTGAAGGCCATTTTTAGGGTTTCTAAAAGGTAAGTGGTGGCTAGAAAACTGAAATGGAATGAAACCCTAACTCTTTTCAGCCTCCTCATAACCCTAATCCCGAAATGGGTTATGAGCCCATTCACTAATCGCCCTATTTGGCCCGGTTAAGCAGTTTTTCACCTTCCAAACCTTATTTCAGCCATATCTCCCAAACAATAAGTCCGTTTAGCTATTATGACCACTTTACGGAAAGGTAAACCATCATCCGAAGCCAATGGAAGTGGTTTTAGGTCAAAACTCCTTTCCAATCAGAAGTTATGGACGAAACAAGATCAGCTAGGGGCAAAACGGTCATTTAAAAATCGGCCAAAATCATGAACATGGGAAATAACCCCAATGGTCGTTTCCCAAAGCCATATGACCATATGACTTCATATAAGAAAGAAAGAAATATTCTACGATCCTCCGACGCGTAGAATGCGGGTTGTTACAATCTTTCTAACGAATCTGAAAAATCGAAGTTTCATAGCGGGAATCAAAATTATGGCCAAATGAATTTTCAGAAAGGTTGCTATAGAGAATATATAGCCCTTGAAAATAGACATTTTGCAAACGACCTCAGAATTCGACGAAACCACTTTTGTTGGATCCGGGATGTCAAATTATTGCTAGGTTTCAAATTTCATAATTTTTGAAGTTAATATGTGAGCGTGGCAAAGGAAAATGTGTTTGGTCAATTTCTGTTGAATTGGATCGACCAGAAAATGGTCATTTTTCAAACGTTCTCGGAATTCGACGAAACTAGTTTTGTTGGGACCGTATCATCAAAAAATAACTAGATTTATTTTTCTGGAATTTTTTTGAAATCAGTTTGTGGCCCCGATAAATTGAAATGTACATTCAAAACAGAATTTGAATGTTTTATACTTTAATTTGAAAAATAATTGACTGTAACAGTCGAATAGGCCTATGAAACATATCCCATTGTGTTCAGGATGGGGGTATTTAGCTAAGGGGGACAGTCGTTGGGTTTGAAAAGGAGTTCATTTGTGAAAACCCTAATTTTTTGAAATATATATATATATATATATTCCGGCCAATCAAAATTTTCCTTCATAAAATAAAAAATCCTTTAAAAACCCGCCCCTCTCTCTCTCTCTCACCAATGACGCACAGTGCTCCCACCTTCCCATCCATTCTCCGACCAAACCGGGAAGAATTACACCCCCGCTCTTTTGGAACTTTTTGAAGCTCTCATCACCCTCTTCAAATCAATGCCTGTTAGACCCCCTATTGCTGCGCCATCGAGGAGAACGAGCTCCCCAAAGTCGGATACTTCACTGCGCCACCGCCCTCTGCTCTGACCACCGAACTGCACACGACCACCACGCTCCTGAGCGCGATTCGAAGCACTTCGTGGCGTCAAAACCCGATTGAGTCCAGGTGCAGCGGATTGAAAGTAATATCGAAACCTAGTTTCGAAGGTTCAAAGAAAGGTGCGGCCTTTATTATATTCAAATTGAAAATAACACTTTTAAGTGTTGCAAACTTTGAAAAATCGTATCTTTATCATGTGTTAACGAAATTCGATGAAACAGGAGACATCGAGACCGTGTCGATGCTCTCTACATTCTAGAAGTGTCCGTGGATTTTTCTGAGCACGCTACGATTTTTAGCAAAGCAACAAACCAATGTGAGATTTCTAAACTGAAATGTGAATGGAAATGTATTGTATAAGTTATATAAGCGAAATATAAATTATACACATGTTGTATACCTCATGTACATGCGTGATATAAGTTATATGAGCGATGCATGCATTGTATAAATCATATGTGTGTTGGAATGGAAATAAAATGCATTTATATATGAATATATATATATATATATGTATGTATGTATATACTCCCCTCGTCCACAAACCATGGACAATATTTATTGATTGTGAATTAGCATAAAAAATTGGGTGAATAATGCGAATGGTTAATAGGATTAGTTGTGGTTGATATTGTTTGGATTATGGTTGAAAAATACCATTGTGGTTGAAAAATACAAATTTGTAATTGAAAAAAAATTAGAATAAATTGTGGAAAAGAAAAACATACTCACCTGCATGCGAATTAGATGTATAAAATCCCCATTGTCAAAAACCGCGAGGTTTTAAGGCAGAGCGAGGAGCCGAACTCGGGACGGTGCCGGTTTTAAATACCCTACCGTTATGCTGCCCAAATTTTCAATAATATTCATGTGTTAGAATAATTTTCATGTGTTGAAACTTTATTCATGTGTTGAAACCATATTCATATGTTGAATAGAAATTCATGTGTTGAAACTTTATTCATGTGTTGAAACCATATTCATGTGTTGAATAGAAATTCATGTGTTGAATAGAAATTCATGTGATGAATAAAAATTTTTGAAAAATAAAAATAACATTTTATCACATATATAAACTATATAAACTATTCATGTTTTAAATAAATTGTTTTAACATTAAAAATCACATTTTTATTATATATAAACTGTAGAAAATATTCATGTGTTGAATAAAGGATTAGAACGATAAAAATCACATTTTTATCGTTTGTTGAAGTGGATAATATTCATGTGTTGAATATATAGATTGAATAATAAAAATCTACATTTTTATTGTGAATATGAAGTGCTAAAAATGTTCATGTGTTGAATAAATATTTTTGATGATAAATCATTTTTATCATGTAGACGACTCGCTAAAAATATACAAGTGTTGAAACAAATATTTGTTTGCTATGAATATTATTTTTAACATATAGGTGAACTAAATAAACTAGACATGTGTTGAGATATATTTTTGTTCGCTAAAAATATCATTTTTATGCAAAACGTGAAGTGTTAAAAATAACCACTTGTTCAAATAAATATGTGTGGGTTAATAATACTATTTTTAACATGTGTAAGAAGCGTTAAAAATAACCATATATGGAAATAAACCTTTATTCGCTAGAAATATTATTTTTAGCTTAGTTTTGCACATATATATATATATATATATGCATGTGTTGAACAGGAAAGTGGATTAGCTATTGAATAAAGAATTTATTTGCGTGCCCGACAAATAGGTAAACCTTAATGAGTTGGATGCACAATTTTATTATTATATCAACTCCTGTGAATGCCATCGGATGCGGAGTGCTGGTTGTTCTGTGTGTAATAATAAACGTCGCCATAGGATAGTAACAATTAATTTTGATCTACACTACATGGCATACTTCTTGATGATAGGCACACTTCATCATATCCCACATAAGCATTTGGAGCTTGCGTGACGAGGTTGAAGATTTACCATACGAGCGAGAGGCTTGTATGGCGATGACTATATATTACAGGTTAAACTGATGACTGATCTGGACTATATAAATTGTAACGGTAAATTGCAAGATTAATAAAAACCCCCCACACGGGTCTGGAGTTGACAATAAACACGTCTCTCTGGTCATTAAGGCACAAAAACCATTTATAGGGTGACGAGAATTTATTCTCTGGAGTTATGATCTATACACACTCCCCTGTGGACACCGGAATATATCACTATAAATATGTGCATGCTTATTAGGATTTATTGGGTGCCTAATACAGCCCAATAAATTTCCAAACCCCTTCCTGTACAAAGGAGGTTATGGCGAAATTTTTCGAAATTTAAAGGCTTTAGTGAAATATTTGAAGTGAAAACGATATTGAAATCGTCGAATGAATTATATTTATATATATAAACATAAATTAAATAAAACGAATCGAGCCCCTGCAGTTCGCGTTTTGAAGTCGTAAGTTCAAACGATTATACCGAAAGATCTGACCATCAGATTTTTACGAATCTGGAACCGTTGGATTCGCTTTGGGAATATCTTCCCAACGATATAAACTTTGTTGAGATCCAATGGTTAGATTTTCAGATATATGTAAAACAAATTTAGGGGAAAACAGCGTCAGTGCCTCGGCACGACCTGAAACGTCGTTTAATTAAATAGGTCCGTTTTTAAATAAATAAAAATGGCGATATATCGTTATAAAATATTATAGACGATATAGAATGGAAATAAACCATTCTGCTTGGTTTGCTTGATATTTGATGGTTGAATGTGTTTGACATGAAAATTATACTAAAGAACTGAAATGTGAATGTCGAATAATTTAACCATAGGAAGAATTGATTTGAAAATCTAATTATACGTGAATTATTTGAAAAGGTTGAGTTAATTCTCACTTCAAATAATTGATCGACGATTAGAAGTCGAAGAGTTGAAGACGGTTCAAGACCGACGATCTTCACATTGGATGGATGGGCGCTACTGATGCTCATGATTGGAGTAGCTACCTTGAAGAAGCTGAAGTGGTAGCTGTCCGGACGTATTTGTCGAGTATGGATATGCGAGGAATATGGTGCCTCCGGCTTCGTTCAAACCCAGAACGAACTTGTAAATGGACTGTGTGTCTGACATTGGATTTTGTTCTGTGCTGATTGATCTTTATTAAATATATATCTGTTTGGCGGCGGAGAATTTATTCTCTTGCTTAACGCCCTTCTCTGAGACGTACGAGCTCAGAGGTTATATATCAATAGAAATCAGTCGCATGGAGTGAATTGCCTGTGTGGCACGCCTAAGTGGCAGATGATCACGGCTTCTGTTGAAAAGCAAAGTCTTGTGGTTGATGATCAAAGCATGGCCTAAGTGGCATAGCTTTGTGTATAGCGTGGATTCGCGAGCCTCACACCTCGGTATCAGTCAAGAACGGGATAAGGACATAAGGAGTGCACGATGTTTCTTTCTAGCTCTGGGTGATGTCAGTGACCTACCAGCCCTGACATTTATATACTTTTTACCTATGTGGTTGTTGGAATGCGAGGCGCCTCGATTATAGGCCCTATAGGACCGAGAAACGTGTGTTCAGGAATATTTATCCTCAAAAGTAAGAGAGGACCGACCTTGGAGGTTCCAGGGATCACTGTGTGTGGTCCTGAGACATTTACTAGAGTGTCTCGATTGGAGAGGAGCTTGCCCCTTGCCTCGACTCGTGATGGAATCCAATTTCCAGTAAAAAATTTCGGATTTGATTGTATTACTAGTATGGCGACATAGTGGTATGGGGCACTTATGCCGTCTATGATTGATATTTATGATGGAAGTTGTTTTTAAAACATATATGCACTAGTAATAATATCAAACACTTTTCTTTTATACGTATCAAGCATTTCTTGGCCATTATAAGGCAAAACTCTATCCTTTGGCGTGCATTGCATTGTGTGATGGGACCTAAGTCATATAATGGCTTCATTTTTATAAAAAGCATTGCGATGATTTAATAATTTACTTTATTTCATGCACTAGCAATCATTGGAGTAAACCCGTTCCATGAAAGTTGCGTGGTCCTATGAGTTGCCTTATTATTGTTGTTTAACTAGTTGAGTAGATTTCTCATACCAGTCCCATGACTGACTCGTAGTTTGTTTCACCTTGCAAACTCGGGTGCCCTTATTTTCACACGGGCAGCCTAGTATCAGGTAGCTGGACATATTTTGGCTTGGCACTTCAGCAGGGAGTGCATCTTTTGGCTCATGGCGAGTCTTGACTTCTCAGTGTTGACTATTGATTTTCCACCACTATTATCGATGTATATGATTCCGCCTCTGGCGATGTAGACTGATATTTCCTTTATGTACTCTCTACGTATATGTACCGCTTATGGCAATGTAGACTGATCTTGTACTCTTATGCACTAAGTTGTATCCTACACTGTGCTCTCTGATGTTGTGATATGTATGATTCCGCTGTCATATTTATGTAAATTATTCTATTTCCTGCTTATGCTATTACCTGTATTATACTAATGATGATTAATGTGTTATATTCCAATGATTATCCTTAACACCGTCGTACGGGGTTTTGGGATCGTCACATGGAGACCGAGAAAAGAACATATTCGATGAGCACCAGGCAGTCAAAGTGGATCCTCAACCTCTACCTCTTCTTCCAAGGAATTTGCTACCCATTACTATGGCGAGAGACACAAGCAGAGATAGGCCTAGAAAAGGCTCGGAAGTACAGAGATGGAGAGACAAAATAAAAAGCAGAAACCCGAGCAGATTCCTAAAGCTGGCAGATGACTCCTTAGGAAAGGAAGGAGTATCCGAGGAAGAACTTCCCGAATTACTACTTTGAAAAGCTCTTCTTTCTTCCAAAAATGCATCAATCCCACTGGACATTGATAGAGAAATATTTATAGGATTTGTATGATCTACAATCAGTATTAGAATTCCATGGAATATGGAAAAAACCTATTAGCGCTGATATATAGGAAAAAAGTTGAAATAGATGGTCTGAAGCTTTAAGACAATGCAGCTCGGGTTATGATTAAATTGAGGGATTTGATGATTGAGGAGTTAAATAAATAACTGGCTACTTCTAATCAAAAGATTGAGGAAGCACGCGCAACAATTATCGAAGCCCGGAAAGAGCATAAGGAAGTAGTGGCCTTCTTACTGGCTCGAGCTCCTGCAGTTAAGAAGGACAATAGAGGGCTGACTCAAGAAGACAAACAACTAAGGAAGGAGAACGAATAGATTTAACCCTCAGAAAGGAGTGCGAGGAGCACAAGAAAAGGCTAGAGTCAAACCTGGACAAACTCGAGTAGGCCAAAAAAGACAAGGAAGCAACAGAGGCGTCGAGCAAGGGCATGCTGGGACAAGCTTACGAGGTTAAAAAAACTCTGAAGGCTAGTTGGAGGTGCTCATAGAAAAGGCTATGAATGTTAAAGAAGATGATGAGCAGCAATTGGAAACATCAATCCTTGGATTTTACGCAAAAGTTACCCGTTATCAAAGAATTTCATGGGTTGATGATCATGCTAGGATCTTTACTCTGACCTTGGGGTGGTTCCCGGATGATGAGTCTGCTTCCCTCGACGTGGATGAGGTAGAGGAAGCACACCTAGTGGCTAGGCATTTAACCGAGGATGAGTGTTGGGTTTTGATGAAAGAAAGGGGCAATGTTGATGGAGGATGTCGAGGTGGAAGCAACAAATAAAGTTATTGCAAAGAAAGGGAAGACTATCATGGCCGAGAGCGTCATTGTAACCCACACGTCCAAAGCTAGTGCTTGCCAAGTTTCAGCTGTCCTGCCCACCACTAGTAGTGGCCCATCCCACTAAGATTCTTTCGTTTTGGGTTAAGACCCAGATCATTCAGGGTTGGGCATTAGAGGCTTCCTTCAGTCCATAGCTAAGGGCACCATCACTTTGGTAACTGTCAAGAAGATGCTAGGAGGTATATCCACTTTCTCTCCAATGTTTGAAAGAAGATATCAAGTACCAAAAGAAGACTAAAACATCTTCCTCTTCAAAGTGTAGGTACTTTCGGGATGGAGATTCCTGTCAGTTTCGGACTACAACTTCTATTGGGCCCCCTCCGATATTGATGCGTATGTGCGACAAATGAATAATGAATTTTGCAATATCACTACAACTAAAAAGGCTTTTAGGTTCAAAAGCGCTGTTAAAAGTTATAACAGCGTTAGTATAAACACTGTATAACAGCAAGTGGTCGTAGACCCCTTTTTTCGATAGCGGAAAATAAACGCTGCTAAAAAGTGAGTTTCACAGCATTTTTTCAGAGCTGTTAATACTTTATGCCTATCGTTTTTCTGAGCTGTTAATACTTTATGCACAGCGTTTATAATGAACTGTTAATAGTTTTTAAGTGTGTATTACGTCCATTTTCAACAGCAAATTATAAACGCCATTACTATTATTTCACAGTGTTTTTCTTATGCTGTTATAGTGAATATCCTTTGTCTTTTCATAGAACTAACAATGTTATATAAACGCTATCGTTAGTTCCTGATATTTTTACTCCACTACTGTCACGTCCCACTGAAATATTTATATCGATAATCTACAATCATTTCATCATATTTCAACTAAACAATATACATAACATCGTATCAAACTTGAAATTACCATACGAAAATATAATTTTTAGCCATCATTTTCATAAAGTAATATGAATATAATATCCATATACAAAATTTACATAAATTCATAAACAAACATTATACAACATTAGAAAAACTTATGAAAACAAACCTGCTTATGATGCATATTTAAAACATACATATTTATCCCTTAAACCTTCTGTTCTGGCACATACCGCTTAAGCATGTCGTTTATTGCTTCTTTTAGTCCATACTGTAGATTGCTCCATTGTTCGTCTCTTTAATGCTTCAAGTCCTCTTGAGCTTCAACACTACAAGATTGGGCAGTATCTGTACAACGAAAGAAACATGGACATATGCAAGCTGGTATAGTATAAGCTCAATCAATGCTCATTATTAATTATCTATTAGCGAAACAACGATGATTTCTTTTATTTATTGTTGTCATCGTCGGACATTATGCAATGGTGCTAATGGTGCACTGCACCAAAGTAATGATGCATAAGTGCACCGATGCAAGTGCACCACAGTGGTGAACTACACCACACAGTGGTGCATCTGCATCACTGTGTGGTGCAGTTCACCACTGTGGTGCATTTGCACCACTACAGTGGTGCAGCGCACCATTAGCACCACTGCATAATGTCCATATATCAAAAGGAAAAAAAATCTAACATACGAGGGAAATGAAACAGACATGTACATCTCAAATATTTATTCACAATTTTTGGAAACAATCCTAGCTAGTATGTCGCTTTCCAATCAGTATGTACTTCAGATAGTTGAAGTTATAATGAATACAAGCAGTAGTAGAAATCAGTTGTACACACAATAAAATGTTTAGGTAGGAAGGTGAGATGTATACAATAAGTGCTAATGGAAATATATAATAACATGAAAAAAGTGGCTAAATAAAAGCATCATCAGTATTTCGTAGTGTTCACGGTAACTGCTTAAAGCCTTAAACACGCAGTATATTGAATTTGTATTTTAGTAAATGGTTGGTACATAATAAATATTGGGTGCATTATGGTTGAGTGTCAAAACCGATATACTGTAATTAAAAATCAACCCATATCAGCTTTTAGCTCCAACGACAATCGGAATGAGGGCACACAAAAGAAGAATGAATTTACTAAAAGTGTCAGCAAGTTATATGGTTTCATCAATAGTTGAAAAGTAGAGCACGTACTAACCAAAGAAGCCTTTTTGTCTTCACATGCTGAATAAAATCCAACTAGAAACGGCCATTTCGACCATGCCTGAACTTGACATAACCTTTTACATCCTTGATTCCAATATCTCACATCAAAAGCTCGGTCTAAACAAGCAACAAGGTATTAAGTACCCAGGAACATCATCATCTGTGAAACGTCTATAGTTCCCTTCCTCGTAATTATATATAAACAGCCTGGAATAATAGTTCCCTCTCCAAGTCTGCCTAAAATATATGGAATGTAAATAGAATTTTTCTTACTAGGATGCTTGCAAATAGAGAAAATGTAGTATACAGATCCAAAGACATAGTTCTATGTCCGATAACCCTATCTTCCCCTCCCCCCAATGAAATAACAATTTTACATGGGTAAAATTATTAAACATATATGTTAGGACCCTCTCACCCAAACTTAATCTGTCCCTGGTTGGCAGTACATAGGCAGCTAGACAAAGTAAAAAAAAATGATTTCAAATGCTTGTTTAATATTTATAAATTAAGTAAAGCCTGATGTAAAAGGTGGTCATTACATGGTAAATTCAATAGGTTTTTTGGCACAGTTCGGTTGGCTTGTGAACTGTACAAGATTCCACTGGAAAATAAAGCTCGAAATTTGATCAATAGTTCATAAACAGCAACACAACATCTTCTTATTTGGTTCTCGATTGGAGATGAAACATACAGGTCTATCTGCCTTAATATATGTCATAACTGCTCTGCTTAACTACGACCATCTTCACCACTAGTAAACATAACATATCAATGAGATCAGATAAATGTAATAGACAGCTGAATTACTGTATAGAAAATCACTTCATAATATAGATATGCATATGCTGATACCTGTGGACAAGAAAACTATCTTCTTCTATCTTTCCACATAAACCAAATCATATATGGGATTATATTAATATGCTTGTTTGCAGTAATTCGGTTTCAAAATTGGGAAAAAGCAATGAAAAGGTGATTACTTAATGCGTCAAGCTTCTCGGCTTTTGCATCCACAACGTCTTTCAATTGGCATGTGTGGAGATAAAAAGTGGGGTGTGTGCTCGAGCCAAGCCTTCATAGCTGTTGATTATATGTAGTAGTTATATATTCTCTCACATGCGATCGAGATAAAAAGGTAATTGTTGAGCGAGTCGTTGCGGGAAAGTGGGATGTGTGCTTGGGCCAAGCTTGCATAGTTGTTGACTATATGCTTGTGGAAGAGATCATTACCAAACTACACTTCTAGAGGTTGACAAATTTACTGGAAGAGCCTTCTGTTGCATCATCCATTGTGTATGGTGGTTCCATGGATTTCAACAACCTGTAATGAATATAGAAGAGAGTATTGAGTTCGTAAAAACAAGGCCTAAACCTTTTGTCATTTACGCCTTCACCAACAATGAAAAGCTTAAGCTAAAAATCCTGAATGAAACTAGTTCTAGAACACTGACCTTTAACGATGTGCTTATATAGTATATTGTTGATAAATGCCATTTGGAGGAGTTGTGAGAGTGGATTTGGAAAGTATCATGGAAAAGGCAGTTTTGACTTGTTTAGCCATGGAAAGCTAGTTCCAAGGAGTAGTTTTTTAACAGATCAGATATCCATTATGGGATGATAAAAAACTAGAGCTCACAAAATGTTTATACAAGTATGATTATTTGGGATTTATATTGGTACACTAGGGACAAAAATGAAAAATCTTATAAATTATGGGATTTATATAGTTAATTTACCAAATAATATATACTAGGACCGCATGAAGTTGATTCGCTTATGCGTATTAATAAACTGAGCAGTCTATACTTTACAGTGTTAAATAAAAAAAAAAACCTGTGTTGCTATAGTTGAAATCCGAATAAACTCCATTCCACTTTCCTGTGTTACCATCCATCAAATTGTTGAAGCTATTCTTTTGATTTGCAAATAAGACCAGTGTTATCCATTAGAAGTAAATTGCAATAAGTAGTGCACTATACTCCATTGAAACTTCAAACCACTGAACTTAAATCAAGCTTCTTAAAACCATTAAGTATGGAGGTAATGCACACTACACTGAAAATGGGAATGACAAATGCCGAAATAAAATAGCTTGGACCTACTACTGCTCCTACACCCATTAAAGAAGGACCTTCATTCACCGTAATATCTCGAACATCAGAAAAATCAACATTGACTTAACCAAGAAGCGGTGGAATCATGTAATTATAATATCTATAATTGCTATATTACTTTTTGCAACCTAACATTGTTAATTGTTTGATTTGAATATTTCTGTTAGTTGTTTGTTTAATGTTCTATTTAGTGGAAGCAACAGCTAGTACCATCAAATAAAGAACAACAACAAGGTGACAAGTGCAGTATAGAACAAAAGGCAACATCATAAAATTCCAAACCAAAAACAGTAATTCATCGGGTACGAGTCCTAAGAAATAAGGACTGTTTAATGTTGGGGTACCACCTTTATTTGATTAAATAAATTTTCCCTTTAATAAACTCCATTTAGAGGTTGTATGCATGCTTATGCCATAACAAGTCTGGTAACCGACCCTAAAAGATTCTCTACTGGCAAAGAATTCAAATAATTAAGTAAAATGATAGCTAATAACTTTAACCATATTCTTGAAATTTCCCTACATTGGTTAACGGAAAATGCATCAAAAATGCTAAAGGACTAAACCATATTGAATACTTGTATATTAGTTATGGTCGCTGCATCAGCATTCAGCGCATCTACATCATATTTCATTATCTGGCGATATTACACAGCATACAATGGCTATGCATGTCCACTAACTTGAACACTGTTACTATGTCATAGATACAACGTACATTACAGTGTCACTCATTCATATGCCAACGCCTGCAAGGATACCATAACTTGCTCAACATACTTGCGTCCGTTCTTCCGTCACATACTCAACACCAGTACCTCATTCCATGTGCAATTGCCTTGTATATGAGAGTTATGCTACTCGCTGTCACTTGCTCAACATGCTTGCTAGCTCTACTAATCAACACATAGATATAATAATATCCTTATAAATAGTTGCGCCGGCCTACATATAAAAGAGGAAAATAATACTTTCAGAAATCTTCTCGAACCCAACAGCAGACGATAAACCTAACTTCCCTATGGGATAAAGCAACACATTCCTATAACTTTATCCTTCACGAAACAAGTGTGTTAAAGTTATTTAAACATCCATTTTATTTTCTTGTATCAAGGTCATATGCTCTACTGACATCAATAAGACCTAAAAGAACATATTTTAAACATAAATTTGATGCGTTTCTGAGTGTTCACTCAAGCGGATTTTAAATGCTTTCTCTATCGGATTAAAAAATATCATCTAGCAACTGCTGTGAGATGTCCAGGCAAAAAGAAAACAATAAAATACATATAAGATTCGAATGACGTCAGTTAAGGATTCTCTAATAGCTTATATTTTTCCTCTATCGTGATTGGACTCAAGGGAATACTTAACATCCAACTACCAAGAAGTAAACATGCAATCTTCTCGTTACACACACTCATGAAAACCTCAATTTCAGATCCAATATAAGTGACATAAAAGGTCTAGCACCCTGAACGGGTGTTTGGTTTGACCAAATAACAGTTTTTTGAACCTGCACTTTTTACTAGAAGCACTTCGCTTTTGATTTCAAATCCCTCTTCAGGCTAGCACCACATAAATTTATTATGTACTGGCACATCTTTTACTAGAAGTACTTTGCTTTTGATTTTATGAGTCATATAAGCTACTAATGCATAGGAAAATGAAAAATAAAAAAAATTACCTGCCGCTTTCACCTGCAGTTGCTTCACTGCATTAGCTATTGAATTTCATTCACGTGAAGCAAAACGCAGCTCATAGTCTAGGATCTGCATCACCGTATTAAATTCACCGTCTTACGTTCCCGAGGACAGATAAAGAGGGTTAGGGCTCGACCGGACTAGAAGTTGTTCGCGGAATTGGTGAAGCAACAAGATTTCATTGGGGATTCAAGTATGATTAGGTTTCAAAAGAATGTTGGGGTTGGGGAAGGAAGGTACAGTTTCACTATATCTTACGAATCAAAAAAAGAAAAAGGAAAATAAGGCGGCAAGGTTGTCGCGTACTAAAAATAACCTCAAAATGAAGCGCGTTAAGTAAAACAACGTTTAGATTTCCAATTTTCAGTTTAGTAATTACTTTCCTCAGCACTCACGATGGGAACGTTGTCCAATATTGCGGTCAAAAGCACATTTTCTTGTAGTGTCAGCATCTTTGGGAGCTTGGATCTTGGAGAGGTCGATCACGGTCACCTGTTTGATAGGATGGAAGAATTTTTCAAATATGTTGGAGGACGCAGCGGAATGAGTAAGAAGAGGTGAGGGTCACCAACTAGGGTGGAGTACCAGGTGGGACAAGCATGCACGAGCTAAAGAAACTACAACAAGCCCGTCTGCCTATTAAGTAGCAGAAGGCCGATACTAAGAAGAAGACTGAGGAAGAAATTGCCAGGGTGACCCAAGAGGAGTTTTAGAAATAAACTTAGGTGGAGGCTACGAAGTTTCAAACTTCTCTAGACACGGTGGAGATTAGTCCTTCTTTACTGAATGTAATTCTTCGTGAGGCTGAAATTACGGAGATCTCATATGAGGGGAGAAGACTCCCAAAGGGCACCCTGGTAAGTGTATCAAGATGATGCTTCATTCTGAGCTAACTTCGACGAAAGGGTCGAAGAGAATGAGGAGAAATGGGGCCAAGTGTAATAGGAACGAATTGGAGGGCAAGCTACCCTAGTTTTCAACAAAGAAGCCGCACAAAAAAAAGAATGGTGGCTCCTCCAAGTGACATCATGGATTTTTTTTTAGTTTTCTTTTTTTTGATGGGCAGTTGTAGCGCGAGTGTGGCCCTCTCTTTTGGTGATACGACTATGTTTTTATGTAAGTCGTATCATATAGAATCTGACTTGTAAATAAAAGATGAATTTACTTTCGTTTCACATGAGTTTATTCTAATTGTATGAGTATTTTCACATTTTCCAGTAGTTTTGCTCGTGCCATGTAAATCATCATTATACTTAGAATTATGTTGCTTGAGACTTTACTCTTAATGAGCTCAAATCTTGTGAAGTTCGAGTGTTTTGACTTCACTCCCAAAATTTTCTTTTGGTCGTTTATCTCGAGTAGTGTAAAGTTCGAAGTCACTTACTTCACTCTTGAGATCTCCTTCTGATCGCTGTTTGGTAGCTCCAATTAGGGATCTCCTTTTGGTCGTTGATCCAAAGTGATTGTAACACCCCATATCCGTTAATGTCACCCACAAAGGGAATGGATTAACTTCCATGAAGCATTATAAGTAATCAAAACATAATATTACAAGACAGATACATAAAGTAGTACTTGAAAAATTTATAACTTTATTACCGCAGAAACAGAAGTAAGTTTGGTTACATCTTTCAAAACCACAATATCAAAGTTCAAGTACATAAATATCAGTCTTGTACAAAAGCCTTCAGAGTACGTAATTTTAAAGCCATAATCCCCAACAGAAAATGCCATAAATAAGTAGAATCAAAGCCAAGAAATACTTCTAGCACTTCAAGCAGAGAGAAATCTAAATCAAGCTCCTACATTCCCAACCTGAGTACCGGGGGGGAGGGGGGATGGAAGAAAAGAGGCGAAACAAAGTAGGCCAGACATACGCCTGGTGAGTCCAGTGACTTTCAGCATATAAACAGATAACAATATCATGACATGTAAATAAAACTGGATGAGAGATAGCTGTAACAGGAGTGGCAGGTTAACAGAAGAAACAGAATGATACAGGCTAAGCTAAACTCCGTACTTAGTTTTCACTTCTCTGCACTAATACTAGTATAACAGAGTTAGGTCTTTTCCTATTGTCTAAGCAGAAAACAGAATGATCTCTTCAGAAACACGATGTTAGAAATGGGCCTTTACCACCAGAACAGAGACAGACGGTACAGAAACAGAATCAGGAAAAAAATCAAAGACAGAAACAGAATAATCCCAACAGAAACAGAATATTAGAGTTAGGTGTACACTAGTAATGGGCCTTTACCACCCCAACAGACGGTACCACACGGAAACAGACAGGTGTTACAACCCCAACAGAAACAGACGGTACCCCAACATAAACAGACAGAACTAAGTGTACCCTAAATTCTACCCCAAGCGATCGGCTCCCTAATACATAAATACCCTGTGTCGTCCCCACAGAAGGGTGTATCACTCCCTAAAGTGGCAACCTATAGACATAGACCTATTTACAGATGTCACCGTGTCTTACATCAGACCAGATCCATGCACGCACATGACCCGGTTGGAATGCACCATCAACACCCCTTGCCATTATCAGAGTGAACTTCTTACAATTAGTTCAGTAAGCATGCCCGGACCCCTCCTAGTGTTGGGTCATAGTTTTGATACCAGAAAGGGTTACTGACTAATATGGGTCCCAAACATCAGATGACACAAGTAATTATCCTTCCTAACCTTGGTTCCCCAGACTAACGGATTTCAGATTAACTTGTTTACAGATTTCAGATGTACAAAGTTCAAATTAACTAGTTTTAGATCAGACATACAAGTTAACAGGTTTTCAGACTAACGGATCAGATGTACAGATTAACAAGTTCTCAGACTAACGGATCAGATATATAGATTAACAGACTTACAGATTGTTTTAGTTAACTTTGTATTGGGCCTACAGATTCACGAAATGGGTTTATTAGATTCACCAGTCCAGCTGTTTGAACCTTATCCACCCAACACGTTTTAGGCATCATATTTATCTTAGATTTGCATTAATTAAATATTAATGCACAGACCTCTCACATTAGGTCGGTAGCTTGTGGCCGCTAGATGTGCCGGGCGGTTCCGGGCAGACTTCTGCCACAAGCCAGACCTAACCTCGTGTCTAAGCATCCTTATGCCTACGACCTCTCACATTAGACAGACAGTTTGCGGTTGCTGGTTAAGCCGGTTAGGTCCGCGCAGGCTTCCACTGTAAACTGAGTCTAACCTCGTGTCTCAGCATTCTTATTTGTATCTAAAGTTTTTCGTTCATAGAATATGCCAATATCAGACTAATTATGCCAATTCAACAAATTAACTTCTTCACAAGTTACAACCGATTATCCAAAGTTCTATTAACATGTTTTGCTCAATTTTAGATCGAGCTTACAGATTTCATACCCCAAATTACCATATTAAGTTTCAACAGATTTAGCAGATTGGGCAATTTAACAGATTTAATCATTCCTTAAAATTCCATTGACATACCTCGCCTAATCATAAAATTAAGCCTAATTTTACATGCCCAAATTATGGTCATAATTCACCATATAACATATGTCCCAATTTTTTTTTTGTTAAATTTGCACCGTACAGAATATTCTCTAAAAAACCCAAATCCTGATGCACAATATAACTTATGCCAAATTATAGCCGTTGATTACCGCGTGTGTCAAATATCCAAAAATCCAAATTAGGCGTATTCACATTAATATTTATCCCTATTTTGATATAGATCTTTTACTCCTAAACCATATATCCTTTTTTTTCTTCCATTTCATGGATCGTCATATAAAATGTGCCCCCAAAGCTAGATCTTAAATTACAACAAGTATTATGTCCTCGAAATCAGATCTTGAATTATAACATGCATTTTGTCCCCCAAATTACAAGTCATACGTTGTCATACAATAATTCTCCTTCTTCGAAATCATAAACCGCCATATATCGTATGCCTAGATCTAGATCTTAAATTACCACTTATGTTGTGTTCTCAATTTATTCACAAATCAGTTATGTCCAATTATGCATCATTTAATATTTTTCCCAAATTTAGCGTTCGCGTGTCAATCTCTTATGAGATTTGGCTCAGGCTCGTGGTAGCCTGGCTATAGAACAGAAGGAAGGAAGAGATACAGAATAGTTACAATAAGATAGATCTACACAGAAAAACAGATCTGATAAACAAGAATAAGATAGATCTACACAGAAAAACAGATCTGATAAACAAGAATAAGATAGATCTCAAATTCAGATTTATACCCATGTCAAGATCATAATTAAATTTCATATCTAAAAATAACTGTACTCACGAATCATGGTTTAAAAAAGAGAAGAACGATTCTGGGATCGGATTTTCTGGAGTTGATTTAGCTTTCCGTTGATGTAGGCATTGATTTGTTATCTTTATCTTCTCTTTTGAATTGATTGATTAGGGTGAAGGCTTGGTCACTTTAGGTTTTAGGAGCATGGAGGCATCATTCCTCTTTGTTAATGAATTAGGGTGTAGGTTTAGGGTCCTTATATAGTTGTAGAGAGTGTTTTAGGACCATTAGATTAACCCTGAACCATGAGAACCAATCAGATGCCACATCTGCCTTAGAGCGAATCGACCCACGGGTTGACAGCCAAACACCTTGAATCAACCCCTAGTCGACTCAGCGAGGCTCGGATCGAGCTCAAAAAAGGGCCGGTTCGGTTATTCCCCCTCCCGATTCGCTGTTTTGAACTTTTTTCATATTTATTTATTTATTTAATTTATATATATATATATATTTCCCATATGCATACAAACTTCAACGCTTAACAACATCTTCATAAGGTATCCGTTTTGTGCAAACCAAATGTCTATCTTGACCCAAAATTTTGAAACGAACATAATAGAGCAACCCATTTCACTTAATTCTTCTTCTAAAAATTAAGTATACTTTAATTTGTGAATTTTAATGTTATAAAATAACGGGGTGTTACATTCTCCCCTCCTTAAAGGATTTCATCCCCGAAATCTCCAAGTTAAGAAGAATGTATCCTACTATCCAATCATCCATCTACTTAACCATTATCTACAAGCATCCATTGTCCTTAAAAGGTTTTCTAATGCCGTATGAACATATGCAGAGTGTGTGTATATGTTTCTTATCTAATGAAAAATCAGGCAGTCTACTGATCCAGTTAACCTCCTTAATGCAAATTATGTTAGTGCCATGAGTCCAATTTTGTTTGCAAGAAATCCTATTTGATACACATCATTTCTATATGAGTGCATAACCATTCATCCAAATGCAACATCCATGTGATGAGTCAATCATTTTGCATCCACAAAAATTGAAAAATGCACACACATCCATATGCAGTATGAAAGTGTTATTGAGCCGATCTAGTGCCTAGTGTTTGTATATGCATCCACGAGCAACCACTAGCAACCACTTGCATCCACTTGTAACCATCAAACATAACATGTCTCCAACGCATGTTTACACCCATTAGTTTCTACCTAAAGGTCGAAGACTCGATCGATAGGATACAGCCGAGTGATAGAAGCAAGTACAATTAAAATAAAAGTTCTGTTCTCAGTAGACATCGGTTAAGAAAATAAATCCCTAAGTATCAACACCGAAGACCGAAATCAACATCAGATTGACACTCAGATAATTACTCCTATTAAACACTGTTAAAACTAGAAATTTACTTCAAGCTTCGAGTAAAAACTCCTATTCTTTTCAGAAATATTCAGACACTTAAAGACTACTAGTACAGATCAGATTATCAAATGATTCTTAGGAAACTAAGCATGATAAAACCCTACCATATCCCACAAAAACCAGAATGTATGCGTCATAGTCAACTTGACGCTTAACACAGATACCCTCAAACCCCAACCTATCACAAACAGATGAGTCGTAACCCTTATGGGGTTTGAGACTATAGCGGGATCAGAAACAAGACTAGTATTAAAGTGCACAGACTCAACTACATAATTAAAATGCCAGAATGATCAGATAAGGAAATTAAACTTTCTACGAAAAAATTTCCACGTCTATCCTGTCCACCAACTGCGTGAGCATTCGCCTACCTTCCAGAAGATTCTGTCCTTTTCGCTTGCCATCTGGGGCAATCCTTGATCAGATGTCCTATCTCACCGCATTGAAAACAACCAGTCTTCTTACATGTTAACAAGTCTTTCTCTAAAGTTGCCACGATCGCGCGAAAAACCCTACAAAGCTCAAAAGTGGATTAGCCATAGGTGAAATTACTGCGACTACAGATGGAAGTTAGGCACTTCTTTGCCCTTTGACAGGCATCGTAGTCTCATCATGCCTACGGAATCATGTCGCGATAAGGTTACCTCCCAGAAAGCCAGGAGCCCCGGAGACTCAGAAAAGAAGGAAACAAGAATTAAACAGAAAATCAAAAGATAGATATATGGCTTTGGGGACTATGTTTATCAAAATAACTTTCCTTTTGAAAATACTTCCTTTTTAAAACCTTTTTGAAAATAGTTTTCAAAAACTTTTTATCAAATCTGGTAACCTTCAGCTCTGATACCAAGTGTATCACCCTATGTTCGTTAATGTCACTCACAAAGGGAATGCATTAACTTCCATGAAGCATTATAAGTAAACAGATCAGAATATTACAAGACAGATACATAAAGTAGTACTTGAAAATTTTATAACTTTATTACAGCAGAAACAGAAGTAAGTTTGGTTACATCTTTCAAAACCACAATATCGGAATTCAAGTACATAAATATCAGTCTTGTACAAAAGCCTTCAGAGTACATAATTTTAAAGCCATAATCCCCAACAAAAAATGCCATAAATAGGTAGAATCAAAGCTAAGCAGTACTTCAAGCACTTCTAGCACTTCATGTAGAGAGAAATCTAAATCAAACTCCTACGTTCCCTACCTGGGGATGGGGGGGAGGACGGAAGAAAAGAGGCAAAACAAACCATGTCAGATATACGTCTGGTGTGTCCAGTGACTTTTAGCATATAAATAGATAATAGTATCATGACATGTAAATAAAACTGGATGAGAGATAGTCGTAATAGGAGCAACAGGTTAACAGAAGAAACAGAATGATATAGGCTAAGCTAAACTCCTTACTTAGTTTTCACTTCTCTGCACTAATACTAATATAACAGAATTAGGTGTTATCCTATTGTCTAAATAGAAAACAAAATGATCTCTTTAGAAACACGATGCTAGAAATGGGCCTTTACCACCCGAACAGAGATAGACGGTACAGAAACAGAACCAGGAACGAAATCAGAGACAGAAACAGAATAATCCCTATGGAAACATAATATTAAAGTTAGATGTACACTAGTAATGGGCCTTTACCACCCCAATAGACGGTACCACAATGAAACAGATAGTTGTTACCACCCCAACAGAAACAGACAGAACTAAGTGTACCCTAAATTCTACCCCAAGCGATCGGCTCCCTAATACATAAATACCCTGTGCCAGCCCCACAAAAGGGTGTATCACTCCCTAAAGTGGAAACCTATAGACACAGACCTATTTACAGATGTCACGGTGTCTTACATCCTCAAAGAAGACCAGATCCATGCACGCACATGACCCAATTGGAATGCGCCATCAACATCCGTCGCCATTATCAGAGTGAACCTCTTACAATTAGTTCAGTAAGCGTGCCCAGACCCCTCTTAGTGTTGGGTCATGGTTTTGATACCAGAAAGGGTTACTGACCAATATGGGTCCCAAACATCAGATGATACAAGTAATTATCCCTCCTAACCTTGTGTCCCCAGACTAACGGATTTCAGATTAACTTGTTTACAGATTTCAGATGTACATAGTTCAGATTAACTAGTTTTCAGACCAGACATACAAGTTAACGGGTTTTCAGACTAACGAATCAGATGTACAGATTAACAAGTTCTCAGACTAACGGATCAGATATACAGATTAACAGACTTACAGATTGTTTTACCTAACTTTGTATTGAGCCTACAGATTCACGAAATGAGTTTATTAGATTCATCAGTCCAGTTGTTTTAATTCTATCCACCCAACACGTTTTAGGCATCATATTTATCTTAGATTTGCATTAACTAAATATTAATGCATAGACCTCTCACATTAGGTCAGTAGCTTGTGGCCGCTGGATGTGCCGAGCGTTTCCGAGCAGACTTCTGCCACAAGCCAGACCTAACCTCGTGTCTAAGCATCCTTATGCCTACGTACTCTCACATTAGACAGACAGTTTGCGGTTGCTGGTTAAGCCGGTTGGGTCCGGGCAGGCTTCCACCACAAACTGAGTCCAACCTCGTGTCTCAGTATTCTTATTTGTATCTAAAGATTTCGTTCATAGATTATGCCAATATCAGACTAATTATGCCAATTCAACAAACTAAATTCTTCACAAGTTACAACAGATTATCCAAAGTTCTATTAACATGTTTTGCTCAATTTTAGATCGAGCCTATAGATTTCATATCCCAAATTACCGTATTAAGTTTCAATAGATTTAGCAGATTGGGAAATTTAACAGATTTAATCATTCCTTAAAATTCCATTGACATACCTCGCCTAATCATAAAATTAAGCCTAATTTTACATGCCCAAATTATGGTCATAATTCACCATATCCCAATTTTTTTTGTTAAATTTGCATCGTACAGAATATTCTTTAAAAACCCCCAAATCATGATGCACAATATAAATTATGCCAAATTATAGCCGTTGATTACCGCGTGTGTCAAATATCCAAACATCTGAATTAGGCATATTCACATCAATATTTATCCCTATTTTAATATAGATCTTTTACTTCTAAACCATATATCCTTTTTTTTCTTCCAAGTCATAGATCGTCGTATTAAATATGCCTCCAAATCTAGATCTTAAATTACAACATGTATTATGTCCTCAAAATCAGATCTTGAAATATAACATGCTTTTGTCCCCCAAATTACAAGCCATATGTTGTCATACAATAATTCTCCTTCTTCCAAATCATAAACCGTCATATATAGTATGCCTAGATCTAGATCTTAAATTACCACTTATGTTGTGTTCTCAATTTAGTCACAAATCAGTTATGTCCAATTATGCATCATTCAATATTTTCCCCAAATTTAGCATTCGCGTGCCAATCTCTTATGAGATTTGGCTCAGGCTCGTGGTAGCCTGACTATAGAACAGAAGGAAGGAAGAGATACAGAATAGTTACAATAAGATAGATCTACACAGAAAAACATATCTGATAAACAAGAATAAGATAGATCTACACAGAAAAACAGATCCGATAAACAAGAATAAGATAGATCTCCAATTCAGATTTATACCCATATCAAGATCATAATTAAATTTTATATCTGAAAATAACTGTACTCACAAATTGTGGTTTAAAAAAGAGAAGAATGATTTTGGGATCTGATTTTCTGGAGCTGATTTAGCTTTCCGTTGATGTAGGCATTGATTTGATATCTTTATCTTCTCTTTTGAATTGATTGATTAGGGTGGAGGCTAGGTCAGTTTAGGTTCTAGGAGCATGGAGGCACCATTCCTCTTTGTTAATGAATTATGGTTTAGGTTTAGGGTCCTTATATAGTTGTAAAGAGTGTTTTAGGACCATTAGATTAACCCTGAACCATGAGAACCAATCAGATGCCACATCTTCCTTAGAGCGAATCGGCCCACGGGTTGACAGCCAAAGACCCTGAATCAACCCCTATTCGACCCAGCGGTGCTCGGGTTGACCTCAAAAATGGGCTGGTTCGATTATTCCTCCTCCTGATTCGCTGTTTTGAACTTTTTTGCATATTAATTTATTTAATTTATATATATATATATTTCTTATATGCATACAACCTTCAAGGCTTAATAACATCTTCATAAGGTATCCGTTTTGTGCAAACCATATGTCTATCTTGACCCAAAATTTTGAAACGAACATAATAGCGCAACCCATTTCACTTAATTCTTCTTCTAAAAATTAATTATACTTTAATTTGTGAATTTTAATGTTATAAAGTTACGGGGTGTTACAGTGATGAGGGACTAAAAGATGGATATCGTTGGTTCATCCTTTATATTCCTCCATCATTTTGCTTGGATAAGAGTTAAAGGCATGGTTGGTTCACTAGTTATACTCAAATCCGAACTTTGAGGGTCGGATTCAGTGAAGTGAGCGGTTGGTATCACACTCACTTGATATGGGTGTTTCCCTCAAGTCCGGAGACTAAGGTTCAGAAGTTATATACTTAGGATATAAGTGTTACAAGTTCCTTATACTCGATGTCGTTGTTGGTTCGAGACTCGAGTTAGCTTGTGGGGGATCAAGTCACTCCTACAAGGTTAGAGTCTAAGTATATACTTGAAGTGGCGGATCTATGCCAAGATCTGAGGCAATAATCCAACATTACACGCTCATGTGTACAAGTCGGTCATTTCATAACTAGCACACTATACGTAGTGAGAGCTTACCAGTAGTGCAACTCAACGAGTAAAGGACGGATCACATTTAACTCTAACCACACTTTCATTTGGTAACTTAGAGGTCGTACCAATAGATAGAGTTCAAAATATTTCGGAGAATTAATCGGTCGTGTACTAACCATCGGGCTTAAGTTGGTTCCAATGGATAGACTCCTAAATATGCATGAGCATAAATAGGTCACGTACCCACCATCAGGCTTAAGGTGGTACCAATGGATAGACTCCTAAATATGCTTGAGCATAAATAGGTCACATCATACCCATCGGGCTTAGGGTATTTTCCCTCAGGTTAGGAGGTAAACGAGGTTGCAAGCATTCAATTGCACTTGCAATAGTACTTCGATGACTCCCGGAAGAATCACGAAGGTTTAAGTCAATGATTTAGCACTTCATACAAGAGTTACATTTTGGTCGGCTATGTCAACAAATCAAATAACATGTTAAAGTACAAGGCTGCAATCAAACTTTTCTCTGAAAATAAACAACAAGGTTTACATTGGGTGTAACGTCAAGCAAGATGAAATAAACATCATGGCGTCATAAATCCAAGCCACCTATTTCAATTATAATCTTACTAAGTCGAAATGTTGAACCCCGAGGATCTAACAATAACTAGGTCCCTTATTGTTGGTCAATCTTGGCAAGGATTGGACGGCTAAAGAACTTCATTCGTAGAGCCCCATTTGTAATACTCAATCTTTTTCTAGTATATAAGCTTCTTGATAGCATCCACCGGATGGCGATATTTGTTTGTGTCATGACCATACATGTCGTGGTACATACAATATTTTTATAACCCCCTATCCTTATACGACGAATTTCTATGACTCGATCTCTTGTACCTGAGTACGTTGCAAATTTCAAGGTATATGGTCTCGTGCGGGTTTATTTGGAGCATCCCCTTTAACCTTTTCAGAGCTTTCCCCAGTCGTTTTAGTCACGACACCGTCTAGCACAATTCTTTGATGTGGGTTGTCAGGATGGCCACTTCGAGTAGCTCGATTCTTACACCTCTCTTCTAAGCATAGGAATTGATTAACTTTTTAATAAAAACCTCCAAGCTTTTTGGTTGTTTTCTATCGATCCATGCCCCAAATTTTGAGTCGAGAAGTATAAACCTTGTAAGATGGACTAGGATGATTTAGGGCTTTGGGACTTCAACTTCTGCCAAGGTATTATTGAATCTTTCAAGGTAGTTCTTTATAGTCTCACCAGTTCCTCGGTAGACGTTGGAGATTGTCAGGATGTCTTTATCTCAAGTCACATGCTTCCTGAATTATTTTATGAATCCCCTTGCAAGTTGGTTGAAAATTGAAATGGTTCTCAGAGGAAGTCAAGAGAACCATAGCGAAGCCATGCCTTCGAGAAAGACAGTTAAGCACTTGCACTTTACGATGTCAGTGGTGCGGCCAAAGTCCATGCGCCACTCGTAACAGTTTAAGAAGTTTGAGGATCTATCTTCCGCGAGTAGGACGTTAAGTACGACATATTGAAGCATCTATTCCATTAAGCATTAAGAACATTTTGAGTAAATGGGTTACATATTGTGTTATCTTCCCAACCGTAGGTAACGGGGCCCCTCGATTCTCTCATGATCTTACGGACCAGGTAGGTAAGAACTGGGGTTTGGATCTACGCTGGATTCCAATGGTTGTGTTCCAACTATGGATTGTTTGCCTAGGACGTCTTCTTGGATGAAAGTCTTCATCATCCTAATAGCCATCAATACCCATTCTTGGATTTCTTGGAGGCTGGTTAGCGGGAACTTGAGCCTTATTTGATTATGAAAATGTAGGCACCAAGTTTTGAATCATGACAGGCTAGGCCTGCTAGTAGAGGGTTGAGCACTAGTCCCTTGGTCGAGACCAGGCCCTAACCATGAATAGTCATGTTGACGCGGCCCCCTTTTGATGGTGACTCTAGCAACATCTTGAGTAAGTATTCTCCGTTGGCTACGGTTACCGTTGGAGCGTATCAGAAGAGAAGCTCTCTAAGACATTGTTAGGAGGAGCTTTAGCGCTCCTATTATCCAGAAGGCGGGTGATATATCATAGAGAATTTTGTTGGAGCTTTTGTATCAACTTAAGATTCAACTTGATTTTTTCATTAAACATTCTGTGAGTTTCCTCCAGCTTTCTTGTAACTTGAATCAGCCGGGCTTGAGTAATCGAAGCTTCGGTGTCATGAAAAGTACCCACATTAGCGATGGTTTGAACATTGGAGGGTAGTAGTTGCTGGATAAATGCAACTTGATTGGCATTTGAAGGTCCAGCACTGACGGATTTTCCCGTCTTCACCATTTAGGTAAATCTTCAAAGATCTAAGTAGCACTCCAAACTTGAATGGAAGAAATGGCGGAAAAAGCGCAATCTTTTCTTGTTTCTATCACAGAAAGCACTAGAGAATATTAATATAGAAAAGTTGATATGACAACTTAGAGTTCTACAATAGTATAGATAAATGAAAATGAAGAAATATGTAGTGAAAATGTAGAAAAACAGTCACACAATGTTTATAGTGGTTTGCCTTGTCAAACCATATGTCCACATCCAAATTTTTAGCACTTTATTGATCAACTTCTCAAGTTACAAAGCGAGATTGGTGCAACTCATGAAGTTACAAGAGTAATGGAAAATTCATGTTCCTAAAGCCCTTTTCTTGCTCAGGAAATGAGGTATTTATAGATGAGGTTCTACAGGGAAGCATATAGGTGCGCGGAAACAAAGCCCATGAGGGCCTAAGGCCCAAAAACAAATCAAAGGGGATCTGTACCGAACCCTGGATCTTAGTACTGATACCAAGTGACTTATTTATTTTTTGGGGACTTGAATTGGTGATGTTGCTTCTCTTGGCTTCCTTTGTCTTATGGTATAATGGTTGTATTCAGATTGATAGGTTGGAAAATATGAACACTTTAAGTTGGAATGTGTTGTTGAATTCCAAAAGTCGTACGGATCCCTTATTTATTGCTAAGTTATACCGATCCCATAAGTTTTGAGATATCTTGTGATGTTGGGGAGTTGTACCGATCCTAATACCTTAGAATTGTTTGTTGATCTATTTGGAGTGCGCGGATTCATACGGATCCCATAGTGGGTTTCCTATCGATCCTCTAACCCTTGTGCATCCGAGAGTTGTTTTGACAAGCTCGAACGAACGTACTTGCTTGACTCCAACTAGACTTGATCTCTAGGTGTCCAAGTGAAACTTCTGAGTCGTTTTATCCACATGATGGTCGATTCATTCACTACAGTAAAATATAATATTTATAACGCTTTTTTATAACATACTATTCTAAACTATTATTGATTAGACTTAATTATTTCTTTCAACCTGAATTTGTTTTGTAATTAGAGTGTAACGCTGGCTTCTTTTCATGTAACTAGAATGTAACGCTGGCTTCTTTTCATGGCCGCCACTTCACAAATAATTTTTCTATCTTCCCCGATAATCCATTTTGCTTCCTCCAAAACTTACACCGTACCTCACAAATCATCAACCGATTGCGAAAACCTCGTCCATCTCCAATCTCGTCAACTCTTATACATGGTGTCGCTTCAAAACTTCTTCCACCTCCAATCTCCATCGAAGCTAGGGTGGCGCGTTTTAGATCTAATATTCGATTAGGATTTTGTTAAGCAATCCCGACTGTTTGTTTGTGTGTGCTGTAGATCTGAATTTACGATTATGCATTTATGATTATGGATTTATGATTATGAATTTACGATTGTGGATCTAATATTCGATTAGGGTTGCTGTTTTAGGGTAAACAAAATGTTATTTTTAAATTTTAGGGTTGGTGTTAGTAAAGAAAATGTTAAATGAAAGATACTTAATCAAAAAACTAGGTTTTTTAGCATAATAAATAATTTAATAATTTCTATTTTAACTAAGGATAATTTTGTTTTCATCCACCATTTTTATTAGTTGATCCACACTTGAGTTCATCCACAATTAGTTTGTAGTTTATCCACATGGACATAGAAAACCATCACTTAGCAAGTATAATATTACCCCAGTATTTCACAGCCACTACAACAAAATAGTTTTTTAACGACGCAAAAGGGTGTGTTTTTTATGATGCTTATGCGACGCTATTAAAATAAGCGTCGTAAAAGACATATTGCGTCGCTAAAGACTAGTTTTGTTGTAGTGAGCATAGGCGGCAAGCTCCTTGAACTCATGAACACCTTGAATAGAATCACTGCTGTTGAAATCAGGATTCTTCATTGCCTTCCATGATTTTCCAAGCTGCACTTTTCATGCCAAGTTCGTTGAGTGCAACGCTATTTATGTAGCATTCTATGCTTGATAAATAATTATTTGTTCATGAAAATTGTTTATTGATGCATTTTTTCTGATAAAATGAAGAAGAAAAATGCATCAGTAAATTTGTAGATGTGCACACAGTCTAACACAATCATTATGATGTTTTCTCTTCATAAACAATTTTGCAAACTATACTTGACTGTCTGTCATAATATCTATAGACAATAAAAAGATATATACATGTAATTAAATGCATTATGTTATACCTTGATGTATGCATATCTTTTAACTTCAAAGTACACCCATTTGCCAAGCATAGTTTTAAGACTGCCTAGATATGTCTGATAGGATCATACAGTAATATATATGTACTTTTGATCCTATATGCTATTGTTATTTGTTTTGATGCATATATCATATATAACATACATATATATATATATATATATATTTGTTTTTGTTGAGTTGTTTAACAAACTGATTCGATAAAACATGGGTCAATATGGACAAAGTTATATACATTTTATGGCAAAACTTGTTTTGTAATTTTGAAACAAAAAGATATTTTTCAATTTGCAATTTTTGGTAATCTGAACTGTTTGTATTAAGGTGTATAGTATTCCTGAGACTCTTAGTCTAAATGTTTAGATATATATATATGTCTATATGCCATGTACATCTCGAAATATATATAAGATATTTGTTTTGAGAATGCCTGTTTCATTATGCCCATACATGTATATAATGATGTTTCTTAGGTTAGTACTAATTAAAGTCATTAAATAAATGAATACAACACATAAAACTTGCTATGTGCATAAGATGTAATGTATGTTTTATATAAAGCTATTTGTGACACAGTGCCTTTATAATGCAAATATTATTTGGTGAAGCTCCATGCACCATTTCAAAAGATAAGATTCTTATGCTCATATATTTGAATTATATTAATGGTCACTAGGCAATGGATATAAGACATTTGTTTTAAACTATTAAAATAATATGTTTGTTGCCTTACTATAACTGATAGATTATAACATAAATTTTATTTACATATTATAACATGCTATGTGTTTAATTCAAATGGTACGCCAGTGGTGTTCACAATAATAAATGTTCTAATATGTCCTATTATTTAAAAACAAGTGTGACTTACTTTATTATTTTCATGAACACACAGAATCTGGGTATTGAATAGTATTATAGAAACTGATTTATAGACTGCTTGGACATACATATATGCATCAAGACAAGAATTGGATTTAGAAGACCAATTTTCATCTTATATCTTGCATCATATACTTGACAGATCATGTTTAGTAGATTAGGATATTAATGAGTTGTTTGTATATTTATGTTGATAAATATACATGATCCAAACTAGATTTAAAAGTTCAGCGAATATAACATGATATTTGCCTTTATACTGCATGTATAACCAAATATATCAAAATTGAATTGGTTTTAGATTAATTCATAAGCTTCTAATTTGGTCCATATATGAGCATTAATGAATGATTTTCATGTTTATATATATGCATCTCCATTACCATATTTTTTAATACATATTTCATTAACATAGCAGTCATTATGACTTATTGATTGCCTTAGAATGCAATTATTCCTATACTTGTATATTTACAAGAATCAGTTTTGAACTGAATTTTTTTTATCTATAACATCATAGTATATAGATGATAAATTCTGATCAGCCATCATAATTAATAACATGCATATATACATGGTTATGTTTGCACATTGATGCAGCAAAATTCACTGTCACTACAACAAAATATAATATTTATAATCTTTTTTTATAACATGCTGGCATTTTTACAACAAAATAAAATATATGTGTACTTTTTATAACATGCAACAAAATCCTCTGTTATTGCACATATATAATTAGAAATATGCTGGCATTTTTTTAATTATTTATTTACTTAATTCTTAATTTTATTTTGGTGGTAGGTCTACCCATTGTTTGCTGCTGTTGGCTCAGTTGTGGGTATCTACGTGTATTCTCTTTATAGTAACATTACCATCAATCCTGAAGTCAGGTAATTTTGTGATGTCATTATTTTTGCTTTATTTGGTAGATTAATGTTTTTGTTAGTTGGTTATGAATATTTTGTGAGTAGAACGATAATTTTTTCCAACTAATGACCTGTAGAACCCTGTTTTTAGAACATTATACCACTTGTATTTTCACTTTTATATCTTAGTACAAATAATTTCTTTTTTGAAAAGAAATCCATACCTATTTTCGCTGAATTATATATATTTTGGTGCAAACGCACTTTTAGCTCTAAAATCCTCCTTGACTTAAATGTTTGTATGCCTATGCATGTATGTATCATTGTTGTTGCAGTGTGATATCTATTGAAATTGTCAATGTGGATGATCCATAAAGAAAGATGCCATTGGTTTGTACTTTGATACAAATTTTAAATAGGTTATCTAATTTCTATATCGTTATAGTTTCAAGAGTCGCATACTAAAGTCTCTTTTTTAAAGACATTTTGATGCTATATCGAAATCGTGCAAAGTGGTTAGTAGTGTTTCGTAGTTTCTAGGATAAAACTGCCTTGTATGCCAATATCAATGGTCTCTTGAACAAAGATTGGGGATGAAGAATATGGATGAAAACTTGTTTAGAAAACTGATGATATTTACCATGTCAATAGCTCGGTTTACATAGGGAAAAATCCGAGAGAGAAACATGGTTGAGTCATGAGAAAATGTATCCTTTGAGCTTACGGGATGTTATTACCAAAACAAAATCAGTTTAAAAAATATATATAGTAAAAAAAAATTAGAGTTATACAATATTTTGTATGCTTATTATCAACATATCATTCGCTTAAAGTTATATTCACAACTTTTTGTATGCTTATTTCAAGAGAGTTACTAGCATAATAAATCTTTTTTAAAACTCTTATATACCGAACATATGTATAAATACTATGAACCTTAATTGCCTTCATGAAATTTTTAGAAAACTATATCCAACTAGTGACCGACTGCATGTGGATTTGTTTTTAATCTTGTCAGAATCTAACAGTCAAACTTATTATATGCATACATACTAAAGCAGATATGTTACTCAATTTTTGCAAACCTATGTGAATATTGAAAATTATGACTAGTTATAATGTTTATAAACTAAACAATTACTACACACACACAAACACACACACACACATATATATATATTATTGCGATTATATTCTTTAAGAAAACTTCTGGTTGTATCAAATCCACATCTATTTGACTTTACAAGGAAGTCATTTTTTCATTATTAATTGGTGTATAACATTTTCATGTACTTGTATAGAACAGGTTTTGTTTAATTGAGTTTGTATCATATACGTAAAACTTATCCTTACCTTCAATTAGTAAGTTAGAAGAATAATTTGTTGTTGTAGGTAAATGACTGTGTATCTTTCTGTTAAAGAGTTCATGTTAACAGAAAATCAATCCATTGCGAACATCTTTAAATAAATCATTGTCTTCTATTTTTATTATTTATGAGCTAACAATTTTGTGCGCTAAAACATTGCACGTAAAAGAATGTGAGATGATCAATTGTAGTAGCAAACATATGGAAATAACTGAAGAGATTTCAAATGAACAAATTGTTTAAAGTAAAAATAAAAGTACCACTTCACCAAAATATTGCTAACCTTTGTTTCCAAAGTTTTCCGGTACCCTTGACCTTACAATTTCGATGGATACATAAAATTATAGCCCCAAATCTTCAGTAAGCCTTACAACCTCGATAAGCAAAGAGATAGCGGCAATAACAGCTTCACGATCAATGGTTACAAAATTAGGAAGTTGAGAATAAAGGAGTTTAGAGGGTTTGATTTGATGGAATGAAAATTAGATAACATATGCACTTACAAACCGATGGGTATGCTTGTGAAAAATTGTAATTTGATTTTATAAGAGGAGGGTGAAGAGGAAAGAGATAAGAGAAAGATGACATGGCAAAATTTGGGAATATATCTAGTAAAGATGAAGAGGAATGAGGTAAGAGGAGGAAGATACAACGAGGTTTAGGAATGTACGCAACGAGTAAAATTTGCATGAAAGAGGAATGCCTTTTTTTGACTTCAGACTAATTTGATTACCCTCTCATAGTAAGCATACTTCCATAACGGTCGATTTAATAATAATGATAAATATAATGAAATTTGTGAGGTTCAATTGTGTCGTCAACACATTTAGTCCGAATTAGATATTGATCAATTACTAACTTAGTCCGAATCAGGTATTGATCAACTCGACTTTGTTGAGCTCTAGGTACTGCTTGATTCCAACAAATCTCATCACATTTTGATAAATTCATAACATGCATTAGACTCTAATGACATCTTAGGTAAATAAAAAAAGTTGTAACTAATGTTTTTTGTTTGCTCGATTAGTACCAGCAAGAAAAACTTGAATGACAATCATCATTGAATTAACATTTAAACATGGAAATTCTATTAAACAAAATCACTTCAATAGCAAAAGCATTTTCTACTGCCTAGGAATGAGATCTCACCATGGTTGAATTAACAAGGTTTATTATCAACATATCATTCGCTTAAAGTTATGATAATATATATAGTAAAAAAAAAGCGTACACAAGAGAGTATGTATGCTTTTCTATTGCCTAGGAATGAGACCTCACCACGGTTGTTAACGTTTGGTCTGAGATTAATAATAATAATTGAAGAGTGCAGGAATAGCAAATGAGCAGTTGAGGTTGATGACGTTGATATGAATTTAATGTACTTTATGCTGTACAATCTTTTTTCTATGTAGTTTTGGAGCTTGAGCACTCTTTCTTCCTGTGTGTATCCTAAATTGTATGTCGATGGAAAAAGATTGGGTTTATTTACACAGGAAAATAGATAATTCAATATTCTCAACTGTGCTTAATTTCAGAAAATAAAAATATTTGACGTTAAAACTCAACTATTTTGTTGATTTTTTTTCATCGTAGAACTTCCAAAGAGTACTCGCTAGAGGCAAGAAGCTTTGTAGATGTTGTAAAGAGAAATATAATAAATGTAGAGAAACTTTTATGCCCTTGTTTAGATTACCGAAATCTTACTCGACAAAATGATGACGTTATTGTTGAGCATTTAATTATAAGGGGGATGGATACTGCGTACAAGAGCAGTACTAAGTGGTATCATCATGGCAAACAATTAAATGTGGGCGTAGACATGAAGTTGGACAATACATTTGATCTACTTAAAGCTATTCATTTTGAAGATGAAGATTTTATGAATCATGCTTTTTTTACTGATGTTAATGAAGACGAGGATATTCAAAAATGTGAGGATGAATTACTTAAGAATTTGGAGGATGTAGAAACCCCCTTATATCTTGATTGTGTAGATCAAACAAAACTATCTGCCATCACTGCTTTGTATAATCTTAAATGTGAGGTTGGATTATCCGATAATGGTTTTGATAAGCTTTTGAAGGTACTACAGTTGTTGTTGCCGGTGAATAATGTACTTCCTAAGACTTTGTATGATATAAAAAAATTTCTCAAAGTATTTGACATGGGGTTTGAAAAGATTCATGCTTGTAAGAAGGATTGTTGTCTTTTTAGAAAAGAGTTTCAAGATTTAGAAAGTTGTCCGAAATGTAACTCTTCGAGATTGAAGATAAATGAGGACACTAAGGATATTATACGTAGTGTTCCAGCTAAAGTGTTGAGGTATTTTCGAATCATACCAAGATTTAGGAGAATGTATAGATCGCAACAAATGGCAGAAGACCTAAGCTGGCATTTCAACAATAAAACCAATGATGGAAAAATGCGACATCCTATAGATTCTGTAACATGGAATGCAGTGGACGAGAGGTGGAAATCATTTTCATCTGATCCATGCAATCTCAGACTTGGTCGTGCTTCAGATGGTGTCAATCCATTTGCCTCGATGAGCTCCAAATATAGTTGTTGGCCAGTAATGCTTGTGACATATAATCTCTCGCCTATGTTATGTATGAAAACAGAAAATATGATGCTAACATTAATAATTCCTGGACCAAAGTAACCTGGAAATGATATTGATGTGTACTTGGTGCCATTGGTAGAAGACTTAAATTATTTATGGAATAATGGGATTGATATATGTGATGCATTCAGTAAATTATTTTTTAATTTAAGAGCAACTTTACTATGGACAATAAACGACTTTCCAGCCTATGGAAATCTTGCAGGATGTTGTGTAAAAGGCGAAAAAGCTTGTCCATTATGTGGTGTTAACACTCATCATCGATGGTTGAAGCATTGTTGAAAAAGTGTTTATATGGGACATAGAAGGTTTCTAGACCCTTCACATCCATGGAGAGAAAAAAAACTTGGTTTGATAACACTATAGAGGAGAGTTATAGACCTAGAATTCTAACGGGACGAAACATTTCTGCTATTTTGGATGGTTTTCCAAATGTTTTTGGAAAAGATAAGAATTAAGCAATAAAATAGAGGATGAGTAAGAAGAAGCTAAAGATAGGGTTGAGTAAGAAGTTAAAAAGTAAAAAAAGTAAGGAAGAGTACTCGCAGTAAAGAAGACGAAGATGATGGGAAAAAAGGGCTATTAAGGTGGAAAAAAAGATCAATCTTTTTTGATTTGCCATATTGGAAGGTTAGTATTAATTTTTTTTTTAATAGACCTAAAAATACAAAAGTTAATAAATTGTTGTATTATCGATATTTGTAGGAACTTCCTTTGCAACATAATTTAGATGTGATGCATGTTGATAAAAATGTCGTTGAAAGCGTAATAAGCACGATGTTGCATGATAGTAAATCGAAAGATGGAATTAATTCAAGAAAGGATTTGGAGGAATGGGGGACTCGACAAAGCTTTATGCACAACCTCGTGGGAATAGAACATATCTACCACTGGCTCCATATATGTTGTCATTGTCCAAAAAAAAATATTTTGTAAAAGGTTACATGATTTTAAAGGTCCCAATGGTTATTGCTCAAATTTCAAATGTTTTGTATCATTAGAAGAGTGCAAACTTAGTGGGTTGAAATCGCATGATTATCATGTCCTAATGCAGCAATTATTACCCGTTGCGGTTAGAGATTTGTTACCGAAAAAAGTTAGAACACTAATAATTCGTTTGTGTTTGTTTTTCAATCAAATATGTCAACGTGTTCTTGAAAGAGAGACATTGAGGCGACTTAATGATGAGATTGTTGAAATTTTGTGTGGACTCGAAAGATATATTCCACCTACCTTTTCGATATAATGGTACATTTGACAATTCATCTTGGAAGAGAAGCACAATTATGTGGTCCGGTTCATTTTCGTTGGATGTATCCTTTTGAAAGGTATATGAAAATGATTAAAGATTATGTACGGAATTATGCACGACCTGAAGGGTGTATTGCAGAATTTTATCTTGCAGAAGAATCAATGAGATTTTTTAGTGAATTTCTACAAAAGAAAGTACAAATGGAGGGGAAAGAAGTCCGAAACAAAGATTATGAAAACAAAGCGATACTTGAAGGACGTCCAATTTTAAAACCGAAGACAATTACATTGTCATCGAATGAAAAAGATATTGCTCATTTGTCTATGCTAATGAATATAACTGTGGTGGAACCATACTTAGAGTAAGTACATAATATATTTTGTTTATACCTTTTTTTTAAATTTTTGATGTGGAATATAACTTGGGTAAAATTATTTAAACACCAGTATGCATTTGGAGGAGTTACAAAATTCTGATAAGCGTTTTGAAAAAAAAAATGCGGCATTGCTGTGGAAAAAGCATATAAATAATTTTTCAGATTGGATTAAACAGAAGGTTAGTTTAATTTTAATTATCCTTCCTTGGACAATATTTTTTTCCTTTTTACTTCAAATTTTATGTAAAACGATTTGATTCCAGGTACCTTTTCAATCAACAAGTGATGAAATACTAAGATGGACTGCTTTTGGCCCAAGTAGTAATCCATTGTCCTATAAAGGTTATATAATTAACGGACAACGTTTTCATACAAAAGACGTTGAAAGAGAAACCCAAAACTACGGTTTCGCTTACGATGCGACTACCATGTGTAGGGCAAGTGCAAAAGATATTTCTCAAAGAGTTAATGTGGTCACTTTTTATGGGGTAGTGATAAACATAATCTTGCTAGACTATCATGTTTTTTATATTCCCATATTCAAGTGTCACTGGGAAAATATAGGAAATGGAGTGAAGGTCGAAGATGGATTCACTCTTGTCAATTTACAACAAAATCAAGCTTCATTTGTAAAAGATCCATATATCCTTGCATCTCAAGCAAAACAAGTTTTTTATTCTAGAGAAAAAGACCATTCTAATTGGTATGTTATAATGAAAGCACCACCAAGAGGCTATCATGAGTTAGAGACAAATGATCCTATTACGGAAGTTAGCTTTGTTAGGAAAGATTGTGAAGAAACCGACATGGATATTGATTCGGTTGAGAATGTTAGCTATGTTAGAGAAGATTGTGAAGGCATATTTGAGTAGATTTCCATACTTATTTGCTTGTGAGGTTTGTAATTCCTACTGAATTGCTAGTATACGATAATAGTACAGATTTAGGGCGTAATATTAACAAATAAACGGGTTTGTGCATTTTTTTAAAGATGAAGTTAAAAAGTACACAAAATACTTCATTATTCATTCTACGTGTAGGAAAATCTAAAGTATTATTTAATTTATATGCCTTGTTTGAATTTCCAAATAATTTCTCTGCAAATACATTAGTTATGTCATAGTTGGTGGAGTTTGTATAATAAGGCCAGGAATAATTGCTCAAAGATATTTCCTGTTTTCACTGCATGAGATAACAAGGCCAAGAATAATTGCTTAAAGATACTTTCCTGTTTTCACTGCATGAGATAATAAGGCCAGGAATAATTGCTCAAAGATATTTCCTATTTTCACTGCATGAGATAGTAAGGCCAGGAATAATTGCTCAAAGATATTTTTTGTTCTTTTGCCTATTTATTGCTTTGTAATTGTCAGTACTGCATGAATGAAATCTTTCACAATATCTCTTCTTCTCTACATGGTATCAGAGCTCTTCTAAACACTCACAAATAATTGCTTCCATGTCTCTCTATAATTCTACAAATCAAAATCTCCTTGCAGCGGCTACCATAACCCCTTCTCAACTCAATTTTCAGACTCCTCCTATTAGCATCAAACTAGACCGAGAAAATTATTCACTGTGGCATACAACAATCATTTCAGCCCTTGAGACCTTCGATCTTGAATCCTTCGTCTTATCTTCTAATTCCCCACCCGAGTTTCTTCCCACTCCAAATGGTGCTATGTCCACCAATCCAAATCCGGCATTTCTCGATTGGAAAAAACCGGAAATATCTTTGAGCAATTATTCCTGGCCTTATTACCTTTTATACTGTTGTAGTCTTTCTGAGTATGGGTGTTCATTATTTGACTTTAGCATGGTAGGCCCCCTTAGTTCAGTCCGTGTCTATCCATAGCATTTGCTGTCCAGGCTTCTCTCCTCAAATTTAGGACACCATGAAGGATGTTGGCAAAAAAAATTATGGTTGAAAATAAATTGTTTACTTGAATTAGATTATTTGAATCAGTTATTTAAACAGGTATAATTGATTATAGTTACTATGAGACAATAACATATGTTTATTAATTAGGAAAATTATGATAATCCTGATATGCGTCGGATTTCATTGCTAAGCAACGATTTAAACCAGTCAAATGAATTAAGGATAAATACAAGGTCAACAAAAAGTATGCAACACAATATTCAATATAAAGCAAAGTGGCTAGATCATAGCTACACTACGCACGTCTTATGCCTTAGTCAACTGAATTTGCACATATACAATCAGTGGGGACAAATCACAATATCGTTATATAACTACAAAAATTAGGAAATAATTAGGCACACCAATTTTTTTAATTCTTGATATTGGAAATAATTAGAAAATCATCTAATTATAGTATTTAATACATGCACCAATTTTTTTTATTCTTGATGATATGTTTTCAAACAAAGTTATATTGCATTTATTGCTCTCATTTTTTGGGGTCTATGTCTTCCCTTGTTTTGCTTCATGATACTGGAAGCAGACAACGACAACAGATTTTATGCATGTATAAACCTTAGATAGTGTTATTATAGGACTTGAACATAATTAAGACACAAGCTTGTTGTCATACAGTGCTTTATACGATATTGTTAATTTTTTATTCTTGATGATACTCTGCAAATAATTTGTATGCCTTGTTTGAATTTGCAAATAATTAGTTCATTGCTTGTGGTATAGAAAATGAGCAACTGTGGGAATGTAAGAACTCGGCACATGCAAAAAGAATTCAACGAGCAGAAAAAGAAAAGCAAAACAAATAAGCAGCTTGGAGACAATCAAGCAGACGATGAGATTACGCTTTCTAAATTGGTAGGCTCTTTCATTTTTTTCAATGCTATTAGATGATTTTAATTTTTAAGAACAAACACTTGTTAATAATAAAAAATGTAACGTGAAATACACATGTTTTATGTTTTGTTATAATGTCATAATATGCATTTTATGTGATTTTTTTCCTCGCTTAGCTAATTTAAGATTTTTGAGCTGAAAGTTTGGGGCAACAAAAAACATGCTTCTTGGAAAAACATGCTTTTGGTTTTTCCCTTTGGAAATCATAATATACATGCTTTTGATTTTTGAGCTGAAAGTTTGGAAATCATAATATACATGCTTTTGGTTTTTCCCTTTGGAAAAACATGCCCAATGCAAGTCGCACCTTATGCCTTTTAAATCTGTTTTAGGGATCACTTTAAGTCTTTAACCATGTCTCCATAATAAAAAGAAATATCACCTAACATGGCATAATGAGTAGGTAGGTAAGTTCCTAAATCTTCACTCTTAAAAAAAAGGACTAACGTGGAGGGGAAATATACATGCATTTGAGGGTCCTGTAACTGTAAGTTAAAATAAATAAGATTGAAGTATGGCTATAGTTCCAGTTCTTGTAGCACATTAACTTAAAAATATCCGGTTTCAGGGAACACAGAATGGCTACAGCCCCAAACACAACTCAGTCGAAGGATGCAAAAATTTTCAAAATTAAACCTAATGATACATCAATTTCTTTTAATACAATGGAATCTCACATGCAAAATCTTTGTTATTCCTCACATTTATTCTGTTATTATTTATGTATTAATAGCTTCGTTCATGACAGTTGTCCTTTTATTTTTTATAAACAGAAAATAGCGAAGAAGAATAAGGCCATTAAAAGGAAAAGTCACATGCAAAACGAACTAGACGAACAGAGGAAGAAACATATGAGAGAAGAGCTATTTGAAGACCATCAAGTAGAAGACGGGGCTGATACTGAACCAGAAAATATTGCTGTAATACATGACAACCCACATGCATTAGAAAACAATCAAGCTCAAATCATATTAGAAAACAATGATGAAGTACAAGACAATCTACGAACAATTGACAATGGAGTTCAGGCGGAAGGAAAATCGAGAAGAAAGTCTAGAGGACCAACCAAAGTCAGAAGACTTCCATTCAACTCTTCGGAGCTGATAGAAGTTGAACTTAAAAGTACAGGCAAACTAATAGGACAGGGGTCAGTCAAATTATCCTCTTATTTAGGAGCACTTGTACGAGAAATTGTTCTGGTTACACTAAGTGGATGGAAGCAAGTTATTTCCAAGTTGAAAGATGTTTTATGGGAAAGCATCCAGGTGACACTCTGAATAATTGTACTCATGATGTTGATCTATCCCAATTAACGACTTTTCATCTGACTTATTATCCACATTAACCAAAAGTGCACTTTTATTGTTCAACTTTGATTATACTATACTGCCTTTATTTATAAATAAATTTTGGATAATGCATAGTGGATCCTAGTGCTTTATGACAGTAAACCATGTATTATGATTTAGTTATTGAAGCGACTTTTTCAACATTTCAGATTAAAGTTTAAATTTCAATCATAAGACAGTTTGCAATATATATGCATTATTGTCACAAATTTTAAGCTAGATGAACTATATCTATCTCACATGCATTGTTTTAGTTTTTAACTGTTGTGTTCATTACTGGACATGTTAAACTTATAATTAATTTCACCATATTCCTGGAACCTGCTATATGGTGGTGAAAACATGCAATGATAGGACCTCTTTTGGTACCAGTATTCGCAAACAAACTATAACAACTTGTATTATTGTCGCAGGAAAGGTTTAAATTGGATTTAGGTTGGCACAAAACACTAGTTTTCAACAAATGGGTGGTATTTGGCGGGAATCAAAATGTAGATTAGTTCGACAGGTGTTAAAGCCAAGTCCATGGAGGAAAGACTTCAGTTAAAACCATCTAACATTAGATGTATAAATGAATGGAAGAAATTTATCAAGTTGAAAACAAGTTTGGAATTCAAGGTACGAGAAATTTTCTTATATACTACTAATGTACAAAAAACTAAATTAAATAGAACTACATTGGAATTTGTATGTGCATGTCAAATGTCAATAATGTATGGTGCTAGTAAAACATACATCCAGCCCGTTATGAATTTGCATGTATTCATCATTTAAAGGGGAGGGGGTAGTCTTTAGTTTCTTCTTTGATTATCTGTAATTGAATAAAAATTGCAACTTTTAAGAACTGAAACTATATGACAGTAAATGCAATGCACTCATCATCTGAACATTATATATCGTTATAAAAGTAGCTGGCTTTTGTTATGCAAGACGGCATCTTTAGATCTGTATGGGTTTCAGTCAGAAAACTTATACTCCATATTATTATTTTTTGCATTAATTTATTGTATATAGTGATAAGGTATAACCTGTGACGACCCAAATTTCCGGTACCTTTTGAGCTGAGCAAACAATACCAGTCCAACCCAAATTGTACTGGAAACCCCGATGTCAATAAAAAGAATTTAGAGGATGAGATAAGAAAGAAAGAAATATTAGAATAGAAGAAAGAAGAAGAATATCAACACAGTGTCTCACATCGCAGCGGAACAAAATAAAATATATAAATAAATCTTTATTGAGAGCATGAACTAAAACTTACAATCATCAGAGTACATCACATATCTGGACAGTTATAATAATCTATCCTCATATACAATACACAGCGGAATAAATAATAATACGTCTGAATTTCTTCAACATGTCTTCTGAACTTCGCAGCATCCGATAACCTAGATCTGTACAACCTGGTCTAACCCGAGCATTTCAAATACCCGGTCAGTCTGGTGAACCAGAGTGAGAACAACTCGCAAGGTTTTAAGGGGATCAACCAACTTGATTTTAAATTTCAAAAATCTTTTCGAAAGAAAAGGATAATCGTAAGACCAAATCCACACATAAATACGGACGGTTTTCACCTTACGATAACCCAAAACATTTTTGGAAACAATATATCTTCTGATATTATAATAGTGTTTATATACAAATAAATATCAATCTAGCGGAACACTTGCATCTCACGCTCCATATAAATAGTATACAATCAAAACCACGGGCGCTTATTGGAGATTGGATTCCGACTATGATAGGGTATGGAACCACCTGCCGATAGTGTATCTCTAGAGGCGAATACACTGGGTTCAACAAGAACGTCTTGCAACCCGGCCCACATATGACCGACCACTCATTTCGCTTGAGTGTATCGAATGTATATCACCAACGGATGGGATCAACAACCGTTTCCCGAAAGGGACAACATCGATAGATTAAAGAAGTAAAAGGAATTTCTCTAAATAGGTGATTATACAACCTAATGGGAGCGACCCACATAGCCGTGCTGCCTGCCCGATTTTTGTCATTTCCCAGTTGATGAGGCTTGACGTTATAATTCTTCTTTCCGTGATAGCACTCCACCATCCACTTTGAATGCCACATCGTCAGATCCGCCAAACCACTAATTGACGTCAATAAAAATACCATGGGTGTTAGCTATCACCAATAGGAGTACATTTGTAAAAATCAATGTACGTGACTCTTAAGAAATATTCTGTCAGACATTCGTCTATACATCCAGAAATAGGATGAACCGAATGTACTCTCATACGGCATCCAATATAAGAATCACCCCATGGATCAGTAGCGAGAAGTCCATGCAATCCGTAGATTCCAACCACGACAGAATCACAGTGTATCTCGGGCCGTTAAGCCAGAGATTATAAGTAATCCTTCCGCTTTATGAGGATCCACGATCTTCAATTACTTCGTCTTAATCAGCATTCCTTTGTCTTCATCTATTTACGTATTTATTGGTCGGAATGGTTTTCGAATATAAATTCGATCCCGGTATTCCCTTACCAATAATCGTATTGGTTAAGTTTGATAGTCGGTGATTTAACTATCAGTCGTGTGAATATAATGAATTCATTGGTTCAGTGCTCAACATCATTTGGCCCTTTTTATTATAAATAACTAACGAGTGGTTAATTTAAACTTCTAAAGTATTCTATATTTTTAAACATTGCATTCAATTCTCGTTTTAATATATTAATCTCTTATATTAATCTTCTCAAAGCCATTTAAATCTAGTATTTTGAAAAAGTATTAGATAACCATATCAAATTCCTATTTTTATTATTATTTCAAAACATTAGTTACGACACCATTTATTTTCTATCATTGATTCCACATGTTATTCATAATCAATCGTTACGACACGTCCTTTGGTTTCGTTATTTGAATATCATCCCATCTCCTTATTAGGGAAATATCGTTGTATTTTCATAAAAACTCCTTTATCCTATGGGAATACCATTTTATATTCTCAAGCCCATTTAATTTCCTTTACTTTGGAATCCATTATATATATATATATCCAAATACTTCAAATAACGTTACATTTTTATTTCTCAAAATAAATTTCTTTTAACATCTTCACCATTACATCCAATAGCATCCCTCGATAATCCTGAAGTCACTCAAGTTGGGGTATTTTAAATTACCTCTCGGACCTTGATCAACAACATTCTTATCTTAAGATAGGTATCGGTTGTAATACAAAAACCAATATTCATCCCCAGTATCAAACCAAATCCCATTTTGGTTATAACTGATAAAACTTCATCTCTCATTTAATATAGCGAATTTAGATCGCATCTATAATTCCAGAATTAAGTAACGTTAATCTAATCTTAACGTTTTAGCCTCACGCTCCTTTTATACATTGTTAATAAAACTCGGGTTTAACATAGAACCCTTTTTATCCCGCTTTCCTTACCTTAACTCAGACACTTACTTTAAGCTATTGTCTTGGCTTAAATCTCTTTTATAACTTGGTTATAAAACTCGGTTTTAATATTAAATCGTTCATCAACATTTGTTTAAAAAAAATTCAATTGTGTTCCAATATTAACTTCGATTACTTAATGAATCTCATTTTCGACTGGATCACTTAAATTATTATTCGTTAAAAATAATAATTTACACCATCATTAACTATCATAGAATAGTTAACTTCTTACTTAACTCAATTATACATTTATTTTTAAATCTTATTAAAGTTAAAATCAATATTTGTTAAACTATTTTATTTGATTAATTAAGACTAAGTTAATCAAATAACTAATTCCAATTTAAATTAGTTTACTTCATCAGTTCAAACCATGATTATCTTGCTAATCAGTCCTGTTAGCCCTTCCTTTAAATTAATCAATAATATAATTAATTTAGATCATCCCATTTAATTGTCTCTTTTAAAATAATTTATGTAACTATCAACCATTGCGTTAATTTCTAATCGCCTGCTTATAAATCTTATCAAAAGAATCGATTTGTAAAACAATTTAATAACTACTTATAATTTAAATAATAATTTTAATTTCCTTATTAAACTTTTATTCAAAATAATAGATTTAAAAAATTTATCTTTAGTTATAAAATAAATTTTATAACTTCATTACCGTCGATTTACCTAACGGTAAATCAATATTTATAAAACGATATATTTTTGGGCCAATTACTCAACCAATACTACCTATTGGTTAAAATTAAAACAACTGTTGTATTTCTAGTCAATGATCAACAATCACATCAACATTCCAATCATATTGGTTAAGTGGTTCATATAATGATCATATGAAAATATCCATAAATTTGAGGAATCCAGTTGGATCCCTCCAACCTGTTTTTTTTTTCCTGCATCCAAATATGTTATTTCAAACAATATCATTTATTTCAATCATATATAATATTCAAACATCAAACAATAACAGCAATCCAAACATTCATCTATAAACTTAACACGTTTATAACCGTGACCAATGAGGTAAGTTACCTCCATCGGTTGCAATCGTTAACGATAACAACTGATTTAATTTAAATTAAATGAACGTTAAATTTAATCGATTCAATCAATGCATATAAATATATATTCATCGTCCACAAATCAATTAACAATCATAACACACAAATATTTAAACCCTACATATATAAAATATAAGTGGGACAAAACTGAGTGAGTTGAACTCACCTTGATCTATTTGTCATCAACATGGTTCGCTTTATAAACTTCCAGTTGTGTCCATCTGCGTCCAATCCAATTCCAAAATCTTACGTCCATTGATACGATTCCACGCTTTTTGTTTTGGTCCAATTTCGTTACTGTATGGCCAAACTGTGATTTAACGCAGTGTTCATATTATAAATTAATATTATTGATAACTTAATAACATGTTAATACCTATGCTACTAATTAACGTTATCAAAAACTTTGATTAGGAACTTACAATTAATCATTTGGCATAACATAAACTAATCCAACACGTTATAATACTTTTAAACTTTCTTTCGGGTAACGTGTAACTCATCAGGTACACTTGAATAAACCCAGTGGCCACTACGATATGTAGGTCATGCACTGTACAAATTAACTATTTCCCTTAGTGTTATTCATGATGCTAATTATAATATAAAACTTGTATTAGGCTAAATTAAACATCGCTTAGGCTCATTTCTAATTTAGTTAGGCACATTTGTAAGCGGGTTTGTGATCTACATAGGCACCGTTATAATTTGAAATATATAATATTACTTAGGTTATGCTAAACTAACCGTACTTAGGCATGTTTAACTAGGATTGCGTGCTTTTAATAATTACCTAGCTATTTTGTTAATACATAGCCTAAGTATATAGATTACTAACTTAAACTTACTAACGCTAAATAAATCGGTGATTAGGCAGAAAAAGCTTACCACGCAACTATTGTTCCTCTCCCTCCTTTTAGAGCACAACCAACCATGGCTTGTTCAGTTACTATACAAGCCACGGAGCAATCAGGTGTGGCTTGTTCACTCATCCGTGGCTGGTTTGTGGCTAGTTTTGAGCTCCTTCGTGGCTGGTTCACTGAACAGAGGCTAGAGCTTATAACGGCAAAGAGAATACCGTTATAATCTTATAACGGCAAACTCTTTGCCGTTATAAGTTTATAACGGCAAAGAGTTTGCTGTTATAAGCTTATAACGTCAATCTCTTTGCCGTTATAATACATAGCTGTTACACTCCAACGGCTACCCCATTTTCCCCTCTAATACACCAACCTTCCTCCTTCTTCTTCCATACAACCACTCGACCTTCTCAACTTCAACTTCTTCAACAATAAAAATGTCTTCTTCCGCACCTAAGCAAAGCATCAAAAAATGCGGAAATAAGAATCCCATGTCCAAACCGCCCTCTTCATCGTATGCCATGCAACGGTCAGTCCAACAACATCAATCGTTGCAGCCATCTCACGAATATGGCTACTCGCCGTATTCAAATTATCCATATCGACCATCGTAACAACCGCTCGCTCCTCCTAACTTTCCTCCCGTCAATTCGTCCGCCCCGCCACATTTTTACCAACGACTGCCCGTTCCAGGCGTGTACGATGATCATTCGTCGTATATGTCAATGATGATGCAGACCGATCAAAGTCAACAACCTCCCCTACCTACGCAACAGACCGAGGTTCGTGACCGCGAAGGTACACAAAATCTGCAAAGACAGTTTTCGTACGGGTTTGTCTCTCCTAGTAACGAAGAAAACGTTGAAACTTCAACGGAGGAGCCGGAGGACGAAGATGCAAATGAGGATGTGAATGTTACAAATTCTGAAGAATTTAGTCAAGAATACACTGCCCCTGTCAGTCCCGAATATAACCAAAAGAAGACGAAGTGGAAGTCTTTAAGCGGCATTTTCAGTAAACGACACCAAACCGAAGTTGAATCGGAGCCGGATCCCGGAATAGAAGATGTTGAGGATGATCATGCTGAAGAGGAAGAAATAGCAGCGGATGACAGAAAAAAACAATGTAAGTTTACTTCCGAGCAGTACGTTTCACTTGCTAAATCGTGGATACGCATTTGACAAGACATCATTGTTGGGAATAATATGAAAGGTCAGAAATTTTGGGAAAGAGTTGCAGATTTCTACAATTCGTTGGAAACGAGGAGTAGAACATGGGGATCACTTAGAGGCGGTTATAGAGTTATGAATGCTGCATGTCAGAACTATCTGGCAATACTGACAGGCTTGCAGAACAGGCAGCAAAGCGGTGTTGCACCTTAAGACGTTGTAAGTATCGTAGATTACTTTTAAAAATAAGTTAGTATACTATGCTTGATTAGTTAGAAATGTCATACACTCATACAATTTCGACTTTCTGTTACAGATTGAAGAGTCACGAACGGCCTACCAACGAAAGTATGGACTTCCATTTAAATTTAACGACTGTTTCGAGCTTCTATCTAGGTTGCCTAAGTGGAAGAACCCAAGCAACTTCATGGTTGAACAGCAGAACAAAGCTAGAAGGATGAACTACTCTGAATCTAGTCCAGGAAGTGACCCGAGCTCTCAAGAAAGAAACCCTTTATTTGGAACTAGTGACGGACGGCCTATTGGCAGAGCCAAGTCAATTCAGCTGGAGCAACTCGGTGCAGAGTTCTCTAGATTTATTGAAACAGTAGAGAATTCACCTACGGAGACAAAAGAGCATAGACTTCGATTTTCGAAGTAAAGAAACCGCAGTGACGAAGAGTTCCACAAAGCAGTTAGTGTTGATAGAGAGCTTCGCAGACAATAACATACGGAGAAACAAGCCCTGTTACGAGCAAGGCTGGAGAAGAAGGAAGCACTGGTGCGGGAGAGCAATTATGTTAAAATGATTACATGTGATTTTAGTAAGCTTTCCCCTTTACAACAAGAACTAGTAAAAGAGCAGATTGCAGAGTACAGAAGAAGCAAAGGAAGCGGAGGCGGAAGCTGTAGTGGCTCGTTTGAGGACTAGCTATGTATGTTGGGTTAAGTTGTAATATGACTGTGAACTGTTTGTAGTAGTTACATACTAGTGGGCATTTATGTACTAGCTAGGGTTTAGTTGTAATATGATTGTGTCCTATTTGTAGTACGTATGCAGTAGTTGTTTATGTAGTAGCTGTATATGTTGGGTTGAGTTGTAATATGATTGTGATCTGTTTGTAGTATTTATGTACTGGTTGTTGAAACAATGATACAATCGACAATATGATTGGAAACTAGATTTATTGACCCAACATACACACTGATACATAGTGCACGAGTGCAAACCGATACATAGTTCTAGTACCAACTACTGATTCCGACTATTTGTTCCTTTATGCGCCCACAAATGATCCACTAACTGGTCACGCAATTGGAAGTGTGCAGCTTGATCTTCAATATGTTGAACCATATCAACATACTCATCCATTGAGTTTACATCTTTATGGGGTTTTGCATTTGACCCCGTAAACATGTCAGGATAATTAGACTTTTGATTCTTATACCCACCTCTTTCAGACTCCACAATCATGTTATGTATTATTATACAAGCGTACATGATTTCTGAAAGCACTCTTGCATCATGAAAACGAGCAGGATTGCGTAAAATATGAAATCGGGATTGTAGAACACCAAACGTACGTTCGATGTCCTTTCTGTAGCTAGCTACTTTCTCAGTGAAATAATGTTCTTTGTCATTTGATGGTACTCTGTATAATTGAATCAAAGTTCTCCACTTTGGGTATATTCCGTCCACTAGATAGTATCCAGTTTTGTGTTCTATATTACCAACGTTATATGAAACATCTGTTGACAGTCCGTTAGCAAGCTCTGTGAAAATATATGATTGCTTTAAAACATTTATATCATTCATTGAACCTGGGACTCCAAAAAAAGCATGCCAAACCCATAAATCGTCTGTTGCTACTGCTTCAAGGATCATTGATGGCACTTTCTTATGTCCGGTGAACATTCCTTTCCATCCCGTTGGGCAGTTTTTCCAAGGCCAGTGCATGCAATCTAAACTTCCAAGCATACCTGGAAATCCTCTAGCTTCTCCCCTGCATAGTATCCTGCTTATATCGTTTGGTCCAGGTGTCTGTAGATACTCGTTCCCGAACTCTTGAACAATTGTTTTACAGAATTCTTTCAGACACTCTATTGCTGTTGATGCTGCAATTCTGAAATATTCATCCATTTGGTCGCCAGCTGTTCCATAGCTTAACATCCTCAATGCCGTTGAAATTTTGATGTGGGGCGAATGGCCAATTTCTTGTGCTCCGTTCAGTCTATAAGTGAAATATGGATTTGACTGATTAAGTTTAAGATAAATTTCAGAGAAGATTGTCGGACTCATACGATAATGACGGCGGAACAAAGTTATATCGTAGGTTGGATCGTCGATGAAGTAATCTCTCATTAGTCTTTCATGTCCAATCCTGTAGTCTCTCTTATACCGCCGGTCACGCCGGCCAGGCATACTACCTCGATGGTTGCTAATTGAGCTTTCAGCGAAATTATTGGAATACCCAACCATTGTGTGTTGCTCCAGCTGCTCCTCCGTCTCTTCCTCATCTTCTAGGTCGTAATCTTCAGTTTGATTCATGTGGTAGTAATGGTGATGTAGATTTGGATCCATTGCTTGCTTTTTTATAAATTGAGTTTCGTTGTTCTGCCTAAGTGTAGACGTACGACTGATATATATAAGCAATGATGGTTAACAAATTTTAAATATATTTTTTGGCAATAATGGTTCCGACATAAAGGTTGGGATAGTAAAGATTCTGTCATTGAGTAGTCAATTCAGAAAGTTGTTGTGCTGTGAACGGTTGGCACTAATGGTTGGCAATAATGGTTCCGACATAAAGGTTGGGATAGTAATGATTCTGTCATTGAGTAGTCAATTCAGAAAGTTGTTGTGTTGTGAACGGTTGGCACTAATGGTTGGCAGATTGAGTAGGCAATAATGGTTTGGATAATATCTCTGCGATGAGTAGTCAAATTCCTTTACAATGGTTTGGATAATATCCCTGCGTTGAGTTGTCAATTCGGACAGATGATGTGATATAAAGTGATATCCAAATATGTTTAAAATCTCTACTAAATCCAACCCGTGGAGTAGGATACGGGGATACAACAATTTATAAAGATACAACAATAAGCATAAAGATACAATAGTTTATAAAGGTACAACAACTGCCAACATAACATGCGAACTAGCTTCGTCAAAGTATGAAGTGAAAATTAGCAACTTCAGTAAACCCCATTTTACGTTTTAGTCTTATGGGAATCGCAGGATGTTCAATCGCAACTGGGCATTTTCACTTCGAACAAGTCTATTCTCGCATTCGAGTTCGTTACAATATGCTATTCCCCGAGGACACAAAGGTTGGTCTATCCAATCCGTGTAATTGCAACCATTTGGATAGGCTGGACATCGCTGCACGCGCCAACCTATATTGTTGCCCTCTGCTTGAACGACAACTTCAACCGCATACCCGCAATAGCAACGAACTGGATAAGAATCCACTACATGTTCATGCAGTGGTACACGAAAGAACTCTTCTTCTTGCGTTGATTGAGTGACCTCTTGTTGAGATGGAACTTGAACAGTGGGTACTGGGGTTTCATGTGGAGTTTGAACGTTCACTTGTTCGTACGGCGGTATAGTTTGCGGTTTCATTTGGTTTAGGAACTGAAGTTCGTCTTCAAGCTCCTGTAGCCTCATGTTTTCGTAAGCTTGTTCCTCGGAATCTGTAGATGTTGCCCACGAAGACATTTTCAGTGAGTGCGAATCAAAGGATGTGCTCTAAGAATGGGGAAAAAGTTGTTTGAGTTTTGCATGTTGTGAGTAAATTAACATATGTATATATAGCTGGAAGATGGGCAATGGTGTGAACGGTGAAAAGCTACACTGTAGGGAACACTAAATGGAATCTGGCAGATGACATGACTGCACTATGCGAAGTATGCAAGACTTGACCAGTCATTGCGCTATAGTTGGTTGACCCATTACGTTCTTACGTAGAATATGGAGTTATCTGCAAACCTTGTTATGTTGGCGCGTTATGTAAGAATTTTGCATTTGTAAACGAGAAGACGATAATCTTGTTCACGATCAAATTGAAACAGTATACATTCCAAACCACACTTACAGGAACCAGAACAACAGAACATAGCAACATCAAATTCAAAGTAGAGTAATAAATCTTCGATTCAAGAAAAACTAAATCCTAACAATTTCTGAGATAGCCAGATCTAGTTGCATCCGCAACAATCTTGTTCAACCGCCTTATTTCGGCTTGCGCTTCCAGTGCATATTGAAGTCCACGTTGGCACATTGGCGGGTCTATCCACTGCATAAAATTACAACAGTGAATATCATTGGGGTAATACCTATGGTCTTCGAAGGCAGGACATCCGAAGAATCGGCGTCCAGCATTTTTTTCAGTTTTGGCAACAACAACAACCGATTCATCTCCGCAACAGAAAATAGGGTAAGCTCCACTAGGTAGCGTTGGACCGATCAGATGTAGGGGCTCGATTTCTTGTCCTTCGTATACGATCTGCTTACCAGGTCTTTGATTAGCTACAACTTCGCGCAATCGAGCGTTGAAAGATTTTGTTCTCGGCTTCACTGATTTAGAATGAACTTGTGCTCCTTCACCGAATTCCACCGTAGGCTTGTTGTGTTGTACACTATTCCTTGACCGTTCAAACTCTTCATAACACTTATTCATTGTTTCATCGTCAATCTCCAAGTTGTCCATAGCTTCAATACAAAACAAATCGTTAATCAATTGAATTGGATGGGAAGTGTATGGAATTTTTGTTCTGTTAGAGATATTAACCTAGTGCATATTTATTGCTGCGTTTACACAAAAAGCAGGGCTAGATTTGTAAAAAGAAATGTTGAACTTCCCAACAGAAACAAAAAGTAGGTGATACCCGTGATAAATTTATGGTTTTGATATTTAATGCATCAACTTTTTCAGTAACATAATTACTGGCACTGTATCAATGTATAGTGTATCACTGTTTTCACTGTGTACTGTTTGACCGTTTCCGAAAAATGTTTGACATAAAGTATGCTGACCCTTTTTTTAAACTCCTACACGTATTGAAAAGGTTAATGCACCCGCGGACGACCCCTATTTTTAACTCGTAATCTCGAAAATGTGATAATAAGTTACAAATAATGATAAATTAAACGAACGGTAGATTAGACAAACACTAGGTTCCGTGTAATTGTAAGATGGTCCTGAGAGAAGGTCCGTGTAATTGTAAGAAGATGGATACAATATTGGCATTTTTCTTATTTGAGATACAGTTTCCAGTCCGTATGGATCGGGTATTGCTTAAGCAATGTTAGCTATATATAGGAGGAGATTTAGTTACCACTGCATAAGGAAATTACTTCCCGTTTTCAAAAGACACGGAATGTGAAAACAAATTGACAACGGGTAATTGCAACCGTTGGACTGTGCTCTTTATACTGTGCACTATTTACTGCACACTGTCCGCTGTATACTGTACACTGTTTCCTATAGCTACGTTGGAAAATGCGTTCATAACTTTAGAAAAAGAGTGACATGACAACACTCTGGTCTGAAAACTGTAGAAAAAGAGTGACCGGCCTACACACTAGGAAAATATATATCCTGTATTAAAATATAATGGCAAACTGTTTCCCGTTATATTTTTTGTCGTGGCACCACAGTGGCTACTTAATCGGTCGCATTCCCTCCCATTATATACCAACCTACCTCCTCCTTGTTCCACACAACCAGACCACCTTCTCAGATTCTTTTTTGACAACCAGAAAAATGTCTTCGTCTGAACCGAAGCGTACCGGCAAAAAATCTGCAAGCAAGAAACCCATGGCCCAATCGCACTCGTCATCGTATGCCATGCAACGTCCGGTCCAAGACCAGCAATCGTTTCGCCCAACTCACGAATACAGATACTCACCGTATTCAAACGAAGATGCCTCTTCCATTCATCAAAGATCTGGAAAAGAGATTGTACTCGAAGGGAAGGTATCCGAGCCACTATGGACGATTGGATACAACCCTATTTGCCATTGTGGACAAGTGTCGGTCGTTGTTGTTGACGAGACCGAAACAAATGCCGGTCGTCGATTTTTCGGTTGTCAAGCCTTCAACGACCACATGAATTATCCTGGTGACATTGATTGTTGTTGCTTTAAGGAGTGGATTGACCCTCCCATTTGCGAACGTGGACGTCAGTATGCACTCGAAGCGCAAGCAGAAATAAGACGCTTGAGCAAGACTAAGGCGGGTACGACAACAGATGGTCCTTTCCCTAGACCATGGTAGGTGTACGTGTTTGAATTTGATGCTTGTGTGCTCAGTTGTTGTAGTTTGTATGATTATGGTTTGACATTACCTTCTGTTGTACTAGTTGTCGTTATTTCAGTTGTTATAATTGCTCAATAGTTGTTATAATTGCTCAATAGTTGTACTAGTTATTGAAGTTTGTATGAATATGGTTTGGCATTTCCTTCTGTTGTACTAGTTGTCGTGAATTGAAATGGTTAAAGCACTGGTGGACGACCCCTATTTTTAAACTCCTACATATACACAAAATTACCACCATGACAAAACAATTACGAATAATGCTTCCAAAGGCTGCTACAGTCAATGAAATGACTAGACACTGAGTCATACAACAATATTACATACTGCAATATCACTGTGAATTTAATACGAGTCACGTGTATGTAGAGTGTACCCTTTCACATGCATGTACGGCATGATTGGACCAGTCACTGAGAAGAAAAAATTAAAGATGCGTCTCCATCATTCGTAACTGTGATTCCATTAAAAGTCTCCATCTTTCGCTCACTGCATTGAGTAGTCTCTTCCTAATTAAATGACAACATTTCATGTGATGGCACCATTTTTCGTGCTGCAATGATGTGACCGGTCATTGTACAGAATCACCCATAATATCACGAGAACCCTATAACGGGTATTCTAGTATGTTGAATTGTAACTGTTGGTCGTACATTGCCCTTATAAGTACTCCATATCTGATAATCCATCTCATACCTTCTACAGCTTCAAGCTGCACCGTTGTAGACTAAAGTGAGAAAATTTATTTTCTTGTTGTCTTATAGGCAACGTTTATTATCAACAAAATTCGTACTTCTAATAACTCTACTTATTCTACTGATGCACAGGTTACATGGACGATTCAGAAATAAGTGATGAAGAAATGGGTAGTATTTTTGATGAGTACGAACGAAACTTAGTGAATGATAACGAAATTGGATTAGTTCATGATACACAAGTTGAAGAGGTGCCTGCCGCTATTCAGCATCGAGCGGTTACATCTCCGCGTCCTTCTCCAGCAAATCAACGACCTAGTAATAGAGCTCGAACATTGAATTCTCCAACTTCAGAATTTTCTTCTAAGGATTTGCTGGCCCTCGTTAAATCCTATATTGAGGTTGAAAAGAGGGATGAGTTGCTAATGCAAAGTGGAGGAGGTTTAACATATGAAGAAAGATGGGCAATGATCATGAGGCTATACAACAACCATCGTTCCCGGCCCACTACATGAACATCGGTTGAAATCCAAATGGCTAATCGTCATTTTGCAGACGCTTGTGATCGGTACACAAAGATTATCGAAACTATTGAAGACGAGAACATATTTAAAACAAATTAAGCAACATATGATTCTCGTTACCTTTTCGAGTATGGTGAGGAGTTCGTTGGTTACAAAGCGTATAAACTACGCTACAGTTGGTTGACCCGCTATGGAACTGAGTAGACTTATGGTATTGTGATTTTATTGTTGTTTTACTGTCTATTTAATTTGATGTTTGTGCGTAGACTATGGAGTTATCTGCAAACCTTGTTATGTTGGCGTGCTATTTAAGAATTTTGCATTTATACACGAGAAGAGGGAAACCTTGTTCAACATCAAATTCAAACGTTATTACATTCCAAACAACACTTACAGGAACTAGAACAACATAACATACCGGCTGTACACAAAAACATTCTCTACACAGAAATACAGTCTCTCCACATAACCAAATGCAGTCTCTACACAGAAACATAATCAAAACGTACACAAAATACATCGAAAGTACATAATAGTGGTAGTCAACAAATACAGAACACATACTCAAACAACAGGAACATACAACTATCAACTAGGAAAACGTAATACAACAAAAGTACATAACTGTGGTAATACAACCTAAATACATAACAGTGGTAGTCAACAAATGCAGAACGTCTACTCCAACAGTAGGACCATACAACTGACAACTGTGAAAGTACATAAAAGCGGTAGTAACTCAGTCGTCTGAGTCATCTGAATGTGTACATGGACGTGTGCGGCGCCGATGACGTCTCTCATCATCACCAACATCTGGAGGCTGACTGGACCCAGCACTAGACCTATGGTGGTAATACATTTGCAAGTCCTGAAGTCTCTTGCGCTCTGCCTCAAGCTGGGCCTCTAAATGTGCCTGCTGCTGTCGTGCCTCCTCTGCAACACGACGTAGCTCACCATCATAGTAATCTAGGCTACGCCTATGCTCTATATAGCCCGTATGCCTAATCCCCATCTGCATATCATACAGATCATGATATGATATCTGTGTAGGATCCGGGTAATCGTGATGGGCCGGAGGATGAAACACATCAACGTAACGATCCGGTCCAATGGTGGGCACTGCCATGGTCCATCCAAAATGACTGGCGGCCGCCACATGATCAGCTGCACGAAAACTCTGGCTGGGCTGGGTAATATCCTCGACAACAGGTGGACGTATGCCGTGTCGTATAGCAGATGGCCCTACTAAATCAATTGATGCTGCATGCGTAATCGTGTCTGAGGACCCGGTGAAAAATCTACGCCAGAAGGTAAGGTAACACTCCCCGATAATAACAAAGCTCTCAGCCGTCCACCAGCTTGCTGCTCTGGCTATATCTAGCTGCTCCCTCGGGTAAATCATACACCGATAAGTATGTGGGTGTGGATCATCCGGAATAGCATCGAAGTCATACAACTGTCTCCAGCACCTCTCACCAAGATACCAATAAGCACATAGCGCCACGGGAGAAGATATAAGTGGAAATCTCCGTCCGGCAAGCATCCTTGCAATCTGTATGATCTCAAGATCGATGGATGTACTCTGCTCAAATGGATGCCATAGAATCTGATCCCTATACATCCTCAACTCGATCTGGTTATAGGCAATGGGATACACATGGCGTGACTCATTATCTCTGGACCCCCGGTTGTCCGCAGTCCAAAAGCGTATACGGGGGAAAAAGGTCGATGGGTCTGCAGTACGGGTGATAAAATGAAAGTTCCTAGAGTACTCAAAGTACCAATACTGTAACAACTCCCAGAATCCAAATAAAGAAACTTGAGAATCAGTGATGGTGCACTGCATGTCGAGACATCTGTATAGGTATGCAAGGATAGGTGTGCCCCAATCATATAAAATCGCCCCATCGGCATTTATCTCAGCCGCGACCGCAAAAAACCCCACAGGAATGCTACTTCTCGAAGAACTAAAGAAAAGGTTACCCATAAGGTATAACATAAATAATCGAGCAAGCTCCAAGTCGTCATCAACAGAGTAGTGATCGAGTATCCTGTCCATAGCCGCACGGATCGCGCTCACTCTAATAGCGCCTTCTGCCTGATACGACGTAGCAGAAACATCCAAATGAGGCAGTATATCATGAACAAGTGCACGATCACGCCATTGACCATCGTCATAAGGCAGTGGGGGATAAGCACCTACTCCAATGCTAATACCAGTAAGCATGGAGAAATCAAGCGGTGTAAGTCCTAACTCACCACAAGGAAAGTGAAATGTGTGGGTGGTTTTGTACCACCGTAGAGCAATGGCCGCACACAATTGGACATCGGCATTTATAACATGATTTATTCCTAAAATAGCAAAGAGCACAATAAGATAAAGTATGACTACTAAATTATCCACTTATTTCATTAAAAGGTCTATAATATTACCTAGAAAAAATTGAAATCCAAGAGCATGTAACAGTCCTGCGACCCCCTCCTTACTCGCCAAGTGTGCATGATAATATCTAAGTGTGGTCGCTAACGAACCACGTGGACGTATATTCCGCGACTGTTAACGGTTCAACAAAATGTTATACTATCTACCCAATATCTAACACTCAAAGAATACTATTTAAATATTACTAAAAATACTTACAGCCAAACTCGACTGCGTGCTAACGTGTACTTCGTCATCTGGAAGAATGCGAAAGTTGGATAGCATAGGAAGCTTCGCCGCGCTGAGGTTCATATCCACATAGCCATCGAGATCGACCTGTCTAGCGGAAACCGATCCAACACCCCTACGTGCTCTTCCTGTTCGTCCGCCTCTACGCCCGCCACGTCCCCGATGGGCGCCTTCCTCGTGCGCCCCTATTTCTTCGTTATCCATGTTCTCGGCGGCTGCAAGCAAGTCTTCTATTCCGAGCACTGGTTGTTCGCCACTACCCCCTGCACCACTCCCGCCTGCGCCACTTCCCCCGGTGCTACGATCGTCGCCGTGCATGAATTTTTTTGGCGAATTTTTTTAGTAATCTAGCCATATTTTCGAACGAATATTTCAAATACGGTATTTAATTTGGTTAGAAGCTGACGGATTGGTGAATTGAAGGTAAAATTTAGGTGAAAAATGGGGGTTGGAAGATGGTTTTCGGGTTAGGAAAATGAAGGAAGGGGATAATGAAGCAGGAGGCGGCTGGGGGAGGGTTTTGATGGTTTGCTTATAACGGCAAACTCTTTGCCGTTATAAGTTATAACGGCAAAGAGTTTGCCGTTGTAACCCCCTTCCCCAAACCAGTCTGTGGCTGGTTCGCCCTTTCTGGGTACTCGGCTCGTTGGACCAGTTGCAGGACATGAGAGAGAATAACTGAACAGAACGGATGGTTGGTTTTGGTCTTAGCTCTTACTTCCATACTCCTCTTTACATTAGAACTCCACCCCCCATACAAACCGCAAATCTATTCTTCCCAGGCCATGTTTTTGTTTATTTCATTTTTGTTTTTTTCATGCTATTGTATTCTTCCCAATCTCGTTTTACATATCCACATATTTTTTTTCATGCTACTCTGTATTCTCACAACTCCATCTGTTCATCTGAACCCCTTCACACCACCTTGCCACTAGCATTACACCATTTGACACTGGACTCCACCTTGGATCACCAACGTCGGGACCATCCTTCTTACTAGTTTGTTTCGTCTCCTCGCACCCCATACGGATCTGCCCTGACAACCCCCTCCCCGGTGCCAACCCATCTCCAGAACGACGCACCAGCACCCTACCGCACCGCCAGATCAGCGCCTGGCGTGGCTCTACCCTCGCCTTCCTCAGGCGATCCCGCGCCATGAATATCCTTCAAGTCAATCAACGTAGAACCCAACATAACATTGACAGCGCTCTCCTTCAGTCCCAGCATTCTCGCTTCAGTCCTTTAAATCTTTTATTTATCTTGTTATTTATTTATATATTTATGCGGAGGCCTTGGGTTTTAATGTAGAGGAATTTGTTTTCATCTTACTGCTTTCGTAGGGAGGAAAAGTGCTTTGGTGGAGAAGAAAGCGAAATGAGACAACGTACTTATAGACACACATCCTTGGCCTCCACGTTTGCTAGATGGGTAGGTTTGCATACGGTAGCTAGGCTGTTTGAGTTTTCATCTCATAAGCTTTATGATGTTGACGGTGTTGTAGTTCAGTGACGGGTGGAAGAAAGTAAAGATGTGCCTTTGTATATGCATGTTTGTAGCTATTTAAATAGGCTCTGTTTGTACTTGCGTTGGTTGTCTTAGATATGAGGTATACTAGTTTTGTACAGACACGGCATGGCAAGTCTGATTCAAGGCATGTGCTGGTTGAAAATTCCCAAACCTTGGTCGGCAAGGTTAATGGTTTTGAAAAGAAAATACGTAGAAGAAGACAGCCAGGCTACCGTGATCCATACATTTCCTTAGAATGAGGGACATGGTTTCTTAAATTACTGGAAAGGTGAATGAACTGTAAACATACGAGAGCTACATATATAGTCTAATGAAAATGGGATACGGATGATGTAAGTTCATTAACGTAAAAGGTAGAGTTCAGCATAGATGGTAGCTGTATATGTACATCATGGGTTCCCTTTCCCTACGTTGGTTAGGTAGCCTGTTGCGTACTTTCATTTACTTAAGAGTTAAGTATAGGTACTTCTTTATTTTAATATGGAAGTATAGGGGTACGTGGCCAAGGTTGGAAAGATTTAGCATGTGTGTTAGCTGAAAGGAGATAAGGCAGCGGTGCTATATTTTTCTACAAATAAGGTCTGTAGGTTTGAATTGATGTGCTGTTTGCATTATTAATTTTGCTTAGGGTTGAAGTATACACGTACGGACGGATATATATATATAGTCTTGTTTCAATTTAGTTTAGCGTAGCCATGTATATTCACATCTTTGATATGTGCGTGATTGATCGGTAAGCAGACATTTATACTTCGTAACTTGGCTGTGAAGTTTAAACATCATATTTATATTTTCTTTCATTTGGTATGGTTTGCATTACAGCGTTATTTAAAATCCTACCGCTAACCATTATTTACTGCGAACCGTTAAATATACGTACCGCATACGCGAACTCCAAAGGCAATGAAAATTGACATACTGCTACGTTATAACGTTCTGGTCCCAAAAATTTATTTCATCGAAAACAGAAGTCATTTGAAGAGAAAGCTATTTCTAAGGCCTGTATAATATATCAAACAATTTTCCGTGTGCGAAGCACGTGCCTCATCTTACAGTAAGTAACATATTGAGTTGAACGTTCTATTTCATATGATTATTTAATTTCGGTGTCACTTGTCATTGAAAGTTTTATACCCGTACCGATATACATGAATTATATATTATAAACCTATTTATAATACCAAATCGATATTTATAAGAAAATATATTAAATATTTGATTACCAAAAATGCGGGACGTTACATTCCTTCCCCCTTAAAATAATTTCGTCCTCGAAATTGCTCGAGTAAGAGAAATGTTTCAGTCCCAATTATTTTCAACATAATTATTATAGAATATTATCAAAAATTTCTAAGTTATATAAATTTACGAAAAATCCGCCAACATCTCCACTACACTACTCAATTACAAACGCCACTTTGGGCTTCTCCTCAATGAAAAGAAAAACCAAAGCCCAACGGTAACCCCGCCCAGGGGTATAAAATCAATCCCCAACCAATATATTAAGGTTTACTTTTTTTTTCGGGCAACTCAATCTCCAATTCCGAAGCATAGCATTAACATCTCATCCTTCTTCAATCAACCTGCGCTTAACTCATTTCCAATGCCAGAATAAATATAGATTTATTCAGTTTTATTTCCTAATCGAATTTTATTTGAATTCATTATACTGAATTTTAGTTTTCGATTCATTCAACACTGCTATTAAATCATTTATGAATTTCATTCACGCTATCTATCAATAATCAATCCATAACCAATCAAACAATATTTTGCTTCGTTTCCAAACTCCTAGTTGATTTCATTTAACTCAAAAATCCATTCTTAAATCAACTTGTCTTAACTAAGTTAAGTTCCAAATCCGTATTAACTATTAAATTTTTCTAATTTATTCACTTCCATTTAAATTAAAATTCTGATTTTATTTCAGAAATCATTCATCTTGTCTTCCTAATCCGGTTTATTTAACTTATCCCCAAGTTAAATCCTGATTCATACTGTAACAACCCGCATTCTACGTATCGGAGGATCGTAGAATATTTCTTTCTTTCTTATATGAAGTCGTATGGTCATGTGGCTTTGGGAAACGACCATTGGGGTCATTTCCCATGTTCATGATTTTTGCCAATTTTTAAATGACCGTTTTGCCCCTAGTTGATCTTGTTTCGGCCATAACATTTGATTAGAAAGGAGTTTTGACCTAAAACCACTTCCATTGGCTTCGGATGATGGTTTACCTTTCCGTAGAGTGGTCACGTTGAAAAACGGACTTACCGTTTGAGAGATATGGCTGAAATAAGGTTTGGAAGGTGAAAAACTGTTTAACCGGGACAAATAGGGTGATTAGTGAATGGGCCCACCCATTTCAGGATTAGGGTTATGGGGAGGCTGAAAAGAGTTAGGGATTCATTCCATTTTAGTTTTCTAGCCTCCACTTACCTCTTAGAAACCCTAAAAATGGCCTTCAACCTCTAAATCACCTCCAAACCACTTTCTAATTAAGGATTAAGCTTAGCAACATCAAATCAAGGGAGATCTTCACCAAATCAAGATTAGAGCTGCTGTTTAGCATTAGTATTCGCGTCATATCAGATATTTATTTCAGATCTAAGGTTTATTTGTGGCTAGGGTGAGTGATTTGCATTGTTTTTCACTAATTACGACTAATTAGGGTAATTAGCGAAGATTAGCGAAATTATAACTCAGAAAAATCAAGAAAAATTTGTAAAATTCCAGAATATTATTTTATGTCTCTGATATGAATTTGGGTTAATTTGGACTAATTTTGCTAATCCTGGAATTTAGGGGATTAAGGGGTGATTTGTGATAATTAGCGAAATTATGTGTCATAAAAATCTGGAAAAATATTCAAAAATTCTAAAATATTGTTTTATACCTCTGTTAGAAAATTTGGCTATTTTGGTTAAATTTTGCTAATCATATCATTAGTTTTGCTAAAGCAAGCTTAAGGGAAAATATGGGTTTTTGGCTATGTTTGATCCATTTTAACCTATCATATTGTTGTTTTGATATTTGTGGTTGATTATACATGTTGCTATGACTGTATGATATGCTTTGTGATTGATTAGAATTGATAGAATGGTTGAAAACGCTGTCGAATGGCATAAACAACTCGCTGGACAAAATGCAGGAAATGGACAGGGACCGGACCGAATCGGATGGGGAGGTCCAAACCGAACCGTTCGTGTGGGCCAACCACGATCCGCCCCTTGCATCTGAACCGAGCCTGCATGCAACGAGTTGACTTGAAACCTGGAGGAGATCACACCGACCTGATCCACCAGAAGTACTCCGATCCGCCATAGTACCCAGACCCGAACCGATGTACTACGATTGGACTTGGAGACTGCGATCTGACCCGGTGTGCTTTGGAAGAGGCCGATCCGAACAGCCAACAGATGAAGACTACGATCCGATCCGGAGAAGCTTGGCATGAACCGATCCAGTGGGGGATACTAAAGGCCGATCCGAACCGCTATGACATGAAGGCGACGATCTGAACCGATCTTATGAAAACCAATAACCCGAGATGCAAAGGTAGTCCAAATGGAAGTTAGAGCTCATGATCCGGTTGGGAACCAATGAGTTCACTTCATGATTGGGCTTTGCTGCGGGACGTGTGCTAAGGAGTTGTCGACGTTCTTAACTTCGATTCACCAATGAAAAGGAATGACGGGCTACGTATTAGTGTAGTAGAGTCATCATGACTCGAGGGGCAAAGTGATCGTAGCAAGACTATGAGCCATTGCAGTGGAGCCGTTGTGACTCCATGGGGCAGAGTGGACATAGTAAAGGATTAGTAAGGCTATGAGCCAGTGCAGTGGGGTGTGTACGACTCCATGGGGCAAAGTGGACATAGCGAAGGATTAGTGGCTATGGATCAGTGCAGTGGAGCCGTTGTGACTTCATGGGGCAGAGTGATCATAGCAAAGTACTGGGTGGTCGAAGTGGTGGATATCGTATGCTTTACGCACTGAGTGAGAGATGTGAGGATGGTTGCTATGCTTGATTGTTTTCCATCACTATGACATGTACCCCCCACCTCCGTATACTTTTACACCATATGTTAGTGGCACCTTAGAGCATTGTACAATATGTAGTGCTAACTCTTTGGTTGGAGGTCCAGGTTCAGGTATGGTTTAGTATACCTGTTATTGTTCTGTTTAGCTGCTTATCGCTCATACCAGACTTTTCTCTGACTCAAAGTTTTATGTCTCTTCTTATTACTCTGGGTGCTCCTAAACGAGCAGACTAGAGATAGGTTAGCTGGTGATGCACGAGTAGCTGATCCGGAGGCGAGCAGGAGGCTTCCACGTGTGATATATATATATATATATATATATATATATATATATATATATATATTCTCCCTGTGTCGTTGGTGGTCACTACTTGGGCATTAGTAGTGTACCTTCCTTATCTTGCTTTTAGAGACAGTTTTAAAAGTTGTAATAATGATGTTGTGAAACATAAGCTGTATTTGGATTTTCCGCTGCTATGATAGTTTGTTTTCAGTTTATGCACTGTCTCACCTGTTTTATGCCAAGTATATGTTATGATTATATTTTATTCCATGCGCTGTGAGACACATTACAGGTTCTTTATTGATTCTTCATCTTCTTCCTTTTCTTCTGACGACCGTCCCGTGCTAACTGGACACATGTACATCGCACTTTTGGAGTTAATGTCGGTTGGTCCGGGGCGGGCCGTCACATTTAGTATCAGAGCTCTAGGTTGCGTAGTTAACCTAGGGAAAGACACTAGGGAGAGATAGTACGTATATGAGAGAGTGTATTTGTGATTACTTTGGTTTTCAAAAGCTATGTATATATACTATTAGTATAGCTAAGGATGAAATCGCACTGCATTAGCACCACTATGGAGATGGTTAATCGTTTTCTCTTTACAAGATTGAACGATGAGCCGATACGCAAGAAGTGCTGGTAGAGGAGCCAATAATGGGAATGCTGCTGACATGAGGGCGATGTTTACTAACCTCATGAGAGAAATGCTTAGGGATATGCAGGGGGAAGTTCCCAATCCCGGTAATGGTGGTGGTCCGATAGTGCAGGCGCCTAGGGCCGATTTTGCCAAGCTGTGCAGGGATTACACTAACCTTGGTGGGAAGCCGTTCCACGGAACGGAGTCGGCCACGGATGTCCAGGATTGGTTGGATAGTTGTGATCGTATCTTCGATGACTTGGGTATCGAGGATGCGATAAAGAGAAGGCTAGCGTCTCATCAACTGCAAGGGCGAGCGATGAATTGGTGGAATGCTATTAAGACAGCCACTCCAGAGGATCAGGTTACTTGGGATCAGTTTAAGGCTCGCTTTTACGACAAGTTTATCCCAGCTGCCCAGAAGTCGGAATTGTTTAGGAAGTTCTTGGAGTTTAAACAGAATGGTAGGGCAGTCTCGGACTATATTGCTGAGTTCGACACTTTGTTGAAGTATGGATTATCCCTTATCGATACTCCTGAGAAGAAGAATGAGAAATTCCTTATTGGTTTGGATGGATACTTGGGGGAAAGGCTTATCAACCACATCGATGAGACTTTTGAATCGATTATGGGGAAAGCTTTGAGATCAGAGAGTCTTTACCCTAAGTCAAAGACTGAGTTTGCATCTGCAGAAGGGCTGAAGCCGCAAGCAGGCGGTGGAGGCAAGAATAACACTCAGAACAAGAGGAAGCAGAACCAAACCAAGGATGGCCAGAAAAAGAGCAAGAAAGATGTTGAGTGCTTCAGCTGTGGTAAGAAGGGCCATTATGATAAAGAGTGTCGGGCCAAGCCAGCGGATAGGAAGTGCTACAATTATGACCAAGTGGGACATCATAAGGATAAATGTCCACAACCTCTTAAGGAAAAGCAGATTGTGAAAGCATATGCTATTAATGCTGTTACTTCTTTGTCGAATGCCCCAGCTGCGGCGGAGAAAGGAAAGAATGTCGTCATTCAAAGTATGCTTTCTATTCATGATGTACCTGTTCGAGTTTTGTTTGATACTGGGGCTTCCCGTTCCTTCATATCTAGTGACCTGGTAGATAGTTTGGGACTGGAACCCGAGATAGTCGATAGACCGTTGGTTGTGACAAACCAGTTTGGTGGTTCGACTAACCTCAGTATGATTTGCCGAAATTTGGTCTTATCGAGTCATGGATGTATGTTTTTTGTGATTGCTTTGTTTTGGGCTTTACTGGGTATGGCATTATATTGGGAGTCGATTGGCTCCAAAGATACGGGGTGGTGGTAGACTGTGAGGGCTTTTTGGCGACAGTTAGGGCGGATGATGGGCGGAGGGTATTGTTTGGTAGTCTACCTAGTGATGGGGTAATGCCTAGTTTTATAAATTCCCTCGACATCCCACATGATGAGTTGTCAGATGTGCCCGTGGTTGGCCAGTATCCGGACGTCTTCGAGGAAGTGACCGGGCTTCCGCCACACCGAGATATTGAGTTCCGTATTGATTTAGTGAAAGATGTCAGACCTATAATGATGCCACTTCGTCGTATGGCACCAAGGGAGCAGCGAGAGCTTGTGGTGCAAGTAAGCGATCTTTTGAAGAAGGGATTTATTAGAAGAAGTGTCTCCGAGTGGGGAGCACCAGTTGTGTTTGCCACTAAGGCAGTTGGTTCCCTTCGTTTGTGTGTGGACTATCGCGAGTTGAATAAGGTAACGAGGAAGAATAAGTATCCTCTACCGCGGATAGATGATTTGTTTGATCAACTAGAAGGAGCAAGAGTGTTCTCCCAGTTGGACCTCGCGATAGGATTTCATCAGCTCCGAGTAGCAGCTGATAGTATAGCGAAAACGACATTTAGGAAGCCGTCTGGATTCTATGAGTGGTTGGTCATGCAATTTGGGTTGACCAATGCACCAACATATTTCGTGGATCTTATGAATCGGGTGTTCAGAGATCAGTTGAATAAGTTCGTTCTTGTGTTCATAGATGACATCCTTGTTTACTCGAGGACAGAGGAAGAACACAAGGGGCATTTGAGGATAGTGATGGAGGTGTTGAGAAAACACCAATTGAAAGCGAAATTTTCTAAGTGTCACTTCTGGAGGAGGGAAGTTAGATTCTTGGGCCATGTTGTTTCAGAGAATGGTATTGCCGTGGACCCTACGAAGGTGGCTACGGTACAGGATTGGTCTACGCCTAAGAATGCAACAGACGTGAGAAGCTTCGTAGGGTTAGCTGGATATTATCGTAAGTTTATCCAGGTCTTCTCCAAGATAGCAGCACCGTTGACTCAGTTGACTAAGAAAAATCAAGCCTTCGTCTGGGACGGAGTGTGTGAGAATGCATTCAAGAGTCTAAAAGAAAAGTTGACGTGTGCGCCAGTGTTAGTCATTCCTAAAGGGAATGAAGAGATGACGGTATACACGGATGCTTGTGGTACCGGACTAGGTGCTGTAATGATGCAAGGAGGTAGGGTTGTAGCTTATGCTAGTTGGCAACTAAAGCCGCATGAGAAAAGGTATCCTACCCATGATTTGGAACTGGCAGCGATCGTGTTCGCATTGAAGATGTGGAGACATTATCTCTTGGGAGAAAGATTTGAGTTGTTTACCGATCATAAATCGTTAATGTATCTCTTCTCTCAGAAGGATCTGAATCTCCTTCAGCGGAGATGGTTAGAGTTCTTGGCTTCATATGATTTTGATATCGCCTATACACCTGGGAAAGGCAATGCGATAGCCGATGCCTTGAGTAGGAGACATGCCAGTTTAGGGGCTATGTTTCTTGAATGGAAGCAACTGGAGTATATCGCGGGGTATGCTTTCAGACCAAAGTGCGAATTGGATCCAGAGATATTAGCTAGTTTGACGACCAGACCCACCTTGATTGAGCGGATTGGTTCCAGTCAGAGGGACGATCCTAATCTATTGGAAATCATCTCTAAGTTAGAGATGAATATCGATGGTGAGGAGTTGAATTTGTATGGGCTTGATCGAGAAAGATGGTTTCGAAAGAATGGAAGACTAGTTGTACCCAACGTGAATGGTTTGAAAGATGAAGTGCTTAGGGAATGTCATCACTCAAAACTGACTATACACCCCGGTGGTGATAAGATGTATTGAGACATGAAGCAGACTTACTACTGGGAAAGGATGAAAAGAGACGTTGGGAAGTTTATATCCAAGTGCATGAATTTCCAGCTAGTTAAAGCCGAGTAGAAGAAGCCTAGTGGTTTGTTGCAACCGTTAGAAATTCCCGAATGGAAGTGGGAACAAGTTTCAATGGATTTCATTGACGGGTTACCGAGGACTAGATCAGGACATGATAGTATTTGGGTAATTGTGGATCCATTGACCAAGAGTGCAAGATTTATACCAGTCAAATCGACCAGAACGGCAGCTAAGTTAGGAGAAATGTATATGAAGTGGGTAGTGAGATTTCATGGAGTACCTAAAAGCATTGTGAGTGACCGAGACCCGTTGTTCACTAGTGGGTTTTGGAAGAGCTTCCAAGAGGCTCTAGGATCGGAACTATATCTCAGTACCGTGTATCATCCTCAAACCGATGGTCAGACAGAGAGGGTGAATCGTTATTGGAAGATCTCTTGAGAGCTTGTATATTGAATTTTTGTGGATCATGGGATGACCATTTGCATCTTGTAGAGTGTGCATATAATAATAGTACCAATCCAGTATCGATATGGCTCCATATGAAGCTTTGTACGGAAGACCGTGTAACTCACCATCATGTTGGATAGAGACCGATGAGAAGTTCGTGCTTGGACCAGATGTGGTAAGGGAAACTTCAGATAAGATTAAGATCATTCAACAACGGATGAAGGCTGCCCAGGATAGGCAGAAGAGTTATGCTGATAAGAGGAGAAGAGACTTAAAATTCTCCATTGGTGACTTGGTGTTTGTCAAGATTTCTCCATTGAAGAGCGTGATACGGTTTCGCAGGAGAGGCAAGTTGGCACCAAGATTTGTTGGCCCATTCCCAGTTCTCTAACAAGTTGGGAATTTGGCGTATAGAATTGAATTACCAGAGAAGATGGCGGGAGTTCACAACGTATTTCATGTTTTCCAGCTAAGGAAGTTCATGCATGACCCAGATTTGATTATTTCACCTGATCAGTTAGAGGACTTCGAAGTGGAACCCAAGGCGGTTGGGAACCGCAAGCCGATTCGTATTGTCGAGCATGATACGAAACAAATTCAAAGGAAGGCGGTGAAGCTAGTCAAGGTTCAGTGGGGCGAGAATGAGAGTGACTGTACTTGGGAGACAGAGGAAAGCATTAGGAAGACGTATCTAGAACTCTTTGCCTGGTAAGATTTACTTTACAATTTAGTTATTCCGCAAGCTAGGATAGACTTGTTTTGCCTGTCTTGCATGTTTGATTGTTGTTTTATGGCTGATAGGCATGCAGGACCTTTTGTGTGTTTTGGTTAGAGAATTTCGGGGGCGAAATTTCTTAAAGGGGGGAGGGGAGAATGTAACAACCCGCATTCTACATATCGGAAGATCGTAGAATATTTCTTTCTTTCTTATATGAAGTCGTATGGTCATGTGGCTTTGGGAAACGACCATTGGGGTCATTTCCCATGTTAATGATTTTTGCCAATTTTTAAATGACCGTTTTGCCCCTAGCTGATCTTGTTTCGGCCATAACTTTTGATTGGAAATGAGTTTTGACCTGAAACCACTTCCATTGGCTTCGGATGATGGTTTACCTTTCCGTAGAGTGGTCACATGTGAAAAACGGACTTACCCTTTGAGAGATATGGCTGAAATAATGTTTGGAAGGTGAAAATCTGCTTAACCGGGCCAAATAGGGTGATTAGTGAATGGGCCCATAACCCATTTCGGGATTAGGGTTATGGGGAGGCTGAAAAGAGTTAGGAATTCATTCCATTTTTGTTTTCTAGCCTCCACTTACCTCTTAGAAACCCTAAAAATGGCCTCTAACCTCTAAATCACCTCCAAACCACTTTCTAATTAAGGATTAAGCTTAGCAACATCAAATCAAGGGAGATCTTCACCAAATCAAGATTAGACCTGCTGTTTAGCATTAATATTCGCGCCATATCAGAGATTTATTTCAGATCTAAGGTTTATTTGTGGCTAAGATGAGTGATTTGCATTGTTTTTCACTAATTACGGCTAATTAGGGTAATTAGCAAAGATTAGCAAAATTATAACTCAGAAAAATCTGGAAAATTTGTAAAATTCCATAATATTATTTTATGCTTCTGATATGAATTTAGGTTAATTTGGACTAATTTTGCTAATCCCGGAATTTAGGGGATTAAGGGGTGATTAGTGATAATTAGCGAAATTATACGTCATAAAAATCTGGAAAAATTTTCAAAAATTCTAAAATATTGTTTTAGACCTCTGTTAGAAAATTTGGCTAATTTGATTAAGTTTTGCTAATCATATCATTAGTTTTGCTTAAGCACGCTTATGGGAAAATATGGGTTTTTGGCTATGTTTGATCCATTTTAACCTATCATATTGTTGTTTTGATGTTTGTGGTTGATTATACATGTTGCTAGGACTATATGGTATGCTCTGTGATTGATTAGAATGGATAGAATGGTTGAAAACGCCGTCGAATGGCGTAAACAACTCGCTGGACAAAATGCAGGAAATGGACAGGGACCGGATCGGATCGGATGGGGAGGTCCGAACCGAACCGTTCGTGTGGCCCATCCACGATCCTCCCCCTTGCATCCGAACCGAGCCTACATGCTATGAGTTGACTTGAAACTTGGAGGAGATCACGACCGACCCGATCCACCAGAAGTACTCCGATCCGCCATAGTACCCCGACCCCAACCGATGTACTACGTTTTGACTTGGAGACTGCGATCCGACCCGGTGTGCTTTGGAAGAGGCCGGTCCGAACCGCCACCAGATGAAGACCACGATCCGATAAGGAGAATCTTAGCACGAATCGATCCAGTGGGGGACACTAAAGGCCAATCCGAACCGCTATGACATGAAGGCAACGATCCGAACCGATCTGATGAAGACCAATAACCCGAGATGCAAAGGTAGTCCAAATGGAAGATTGAGCTTAGGATCCGGTTGGGAACCAATAAGTTCACTTCATGATTGGGCTTTGCTGTGGGACGTGTTCTAAGGAGTTGTCGACGTTCATAACTTCGATTCACCACTGAAAAGGAATGATGGGCTACGTATCAGTGTAGTAGAGTCATCATGACTCGAGGGGCAAAGTGATCGTAGCAAGACTATGAGCCAGTGCAGTGGAGTCGTTGTGATTGCATGGGGCAGAGTGGACATAGTAAAGGATTAGTAAGGCTATGAGCCCGTGCAGTGGGGTGTGTACGACTCCATGGGGCAAAGTGGACATAGCGAAGGATTAGTGGCTATGGATCAATGCAGTGGAGCCGCTGTGACTTCACGGGGCAGAGTGATCATAGCAAAGTACTGGGTGGTCGAAGTGGTGGATATCGTATGCTTTACGCACTGAGTGAGAGATGGGAGGATGGTTGCTATGCTTGATTGTTTGCCATCACTATGACATGCACACCTCCCCACCTCTGTATACTTGTACACCATATGTTAGTGGCACCTTAGAGCGTTGTACAATATGTAGTGCTAACTCTTTGGTTGCAGGTCCAGGTTCAGGTATGGTTTAGTATACCTGTTATTGTTCTGTTTAGCTGCTTATCGCTCATACCAAACTTTTGTCTGACCCAGAGTTTTATGTCTCTTCTTATTACTCTGGGTGCTCCTAAACGAGCAGACTAGAGACATGTTAGCTGGTGATGCACGAGTATGTGATCCGGATGTGAGCAGGAGGCTTCCACGTATGATATATATATATAGATAGATATTCTCCATGTGTCGTTGGTGGTCACTACTTGGGCATTAGTAGTGTACCTTCTTTATCTTTCTTTTAGAGACAGTTTTAAAAGTTGTAACAACGATGTTGTGAAACATAAGCTGTATTTGGATTTTCCGCTGCTATGGTAGTTTGTTTTCAGCTTATGCACTGTCTCACCTATTTTATGCCAAGTATATGTTATGATTATATTTTATTCCATGCGCTGTGAGACACATTACAGGTTCTTTATTGATTCTTCATCTTCTTCCTTTTCTTCTGACGACCGTCTCGTGCTAACTGGACACGTGTACAACGCACTTTTGGAGTAAATGTCGGTTGGTGCGGGGTGGGCCGTCACACATACCTTTCTATTTAACTCTTATTAGTCAAATCTCACTCTTTTAACTCCATGATATTTACTAATTTCATATATGAAATTTCTGGTAATATCAAACCAATTCAAATTTCTACACCAATTTGAATCTAATTTGAAATCCATCTTATCAAATAATTTAATATCTTAATAATTTTATAAAATTATTTCTTTTCTATAAAATTATAATTTGGTCAAAATTATTCCATTTGACCTTCTTTACAAAATATTATTGTGTAAGTTACTAGTTCAAATACTGAACCCATCAAATAACACAATACAAAATATTTTTATATAAAATTTACAAATACGCTCTCATATATATACACTCAAACTCAATCTAGGGTATTACTACCCCTATCTCTATCGAGTTACTCCACAGAGCCGAGGTTATTACTAAACCAATAACTCTGATACCAACTGTGACGACCCAAATTTCCGGTACCTTTTGAGCTGACCAAACAATACCAGTTCAACCCAAATTGTACTGGAAACCCCGATGTCAATAGAAAGGATTTAGAGGATGAGATAAGAAAGAAATATTAGAATAGAAGAAAGAAGAAGATCAACACAGCGTCTCACATCGCAGAAGAACAAAATATAATATATAAATAAATCTTTATTGAGAGCTTGAACTAAAACTTACAATCATCAGAGTACATCACATATCTGGACAGTTATAATAATCTGTCCTCATATACAATACATAGTGGAATAAATACTAATACATCTGAACTTCTTCAGCACGTCTTCTGAACTTCGCAGCATCCGATAACCTAGACCTATACAACCAGGTCTAACCCGAGCATTTCAAATACCCAGTCAATCTGGTGAACCAGAGTGAGAAAAACTCGCAAGGATTTAAGGGGATCATCCAACTTGATTTTAAAGTTCAAAAATCTTTTCGAAAGAAAAGAATAACCGTAAGACCAAATCCACACATAAATGCAGACGGTTTTTACCTTACGGTAACCCAAAACATTTTTGAAACAAATATATCTTCTGATATTATAATAGTGTTTATATACAAATAAATATCAATCTAGCGGAACACTTGCATCTCACACTCCATATAAATAGTATACAATCAAAACCGCGGGCGCTTATTGGAGATTGGATTCCGACTATGACAAGGTATGGAACCACCTGCCGATAGTGTGTCACTAGAGGCAAATACACTGGGTTCAACAAGAACGTCTTGCAACCCGGCCCACAAATGACTGACCACTCATTTCGCTTGAGTGTATCGAATGCATATCACCAACAGTTAGGATCAGCAACCGTTTCCCGAAAGTGACAACATCGATAGATTAAAGAAGCAAAAGGAATTTCTCTAAATAGGTGACTATACACCTTAATGGGAGCGACCTATATAGCCATGCCGCCTGCCCGATTTTTGTCATTCCCGGCTGATGAGGCTTGAGGTTATAATTCTTCTTTCCCCGAAAGCACTCCACCATCCACTTTGAATGCCACATCGTCAGATCCGCCAAACCACTAATTGACGCCAACAAAAATACCCTGGGTGTTAGCTATCACCAACAGGAGTACATTTCTAAAAATCAATGTACGTGGCTCTTAAGAAATATTCTGTTAGACATTCATCCATACAAGTCATCCAGGAACAGGATGAACCGTATGTACTCTCCTATTGCATCCAATATAGGAATCACCCTATGGATCACTAGCGAGAAATCCATGCAATCCGTAGATTCCAACCACGACAGAATCACAGTGTATCTCGGGCAGTTAAGCCAGAGATTATAAGTAATCCTTCCACTTTATGAAGATCCACGATCTTCAATTACTTTGTCTTGATCAGCATTCCGGTGTCTTCATCTATTTACGTATTTATTGGTAGGAATGGTTTTCGAATATAAATTCGATCCCGGTCTTCCCGTACCAATAATCGTATTGGTCATGTTTGGTAGTCGGTGATTTAACTATCAAATAATAATCATGTGAATAAAATGAATTCATTGGTTCAGTACTCAGCATCATTTGGCCCTTTTTATTATAAATAACTAACGAATGGTTAATTTAAACTTCTAAAGTATTCCATATTTTTAAGCATTACATTCAATTCTCGTTTTAATATATTAATCTTCTCAAAGCCATTTAAATCTAGTATTTTGAAAAAAGTATTTGATAACCATGTCAAATTTCTATTTTTATTATTATTTCAAAACATTAGTTATGACACCATTTATTTTCTATCATCGATTCCACTTGTTATTCATAATCAATCGTTAGGATACCTCCTTTGGTTTCGTTATTTGAATATCATTCCATCTCCTTATTAGGGAAATATCCTTGTATTTTCATAAAAACTCCTTTATTCTATGGAAATATCATTTTATATTCTCAAGCCCGTTTAATTTCCTTTATTTTGGAATCCATTATATATATAAATATATCCAAATACTTCAAATAACATTACATTTTTATTTCTCAAAATAAATTCCTTTTTAACATCTTCACCATTACAACTAATAGCATCCCTCGATAATCCTGAAGTTGCTCTAGTTGGGGTATTTTAAATTACCTCTCAGACCTTGATCAACAACATTCTTATCTTAAGATAGGTATCTGTTGTAATACAAAAACCCATACTCATCCCCAATATTAAACCAAATCCCATTTTGGTTATAACTGATAAAACATCATCTCTCATTTCATATAGAGAATTTAGATCGCATCTATAATTCTAGAATTAAGTAACGTTAATCTAATCTTAACGTTTTAGCCTCACGCTCCTTTTATACATTGTTTATAAATTTGGGTTTAACATAGATCCCCTTTTGTAACGACCCAGAAAATCTGAACCAATTTAAAAAATTTAAATTGGCTAAAATAATGGATTTTAAATATTTAAAATAAATATTTAAAATAATAGCGATGAAAATTGAGTTTGAATCGACGTTTAAAAACGAATATAATTAATTATAATTATAAACAAGGCCTGAAATGGCGCGGTAGTTTCAAAAATTGAATTCAAACTTTGTCGGACTGTACCGGGTGCAAAACAAAACGGATTTGAGTGAAACCAAAAATATTTAAATCTGTTAGTGAACACCTTTCTAACGAATCTGAAAAATCGAATTTTCATAGTGGAAAGCAAAAGTTATGGCCAAATGAATTTTCAGAAAGGTCGCTATGGAATTTATATAGCCCGTGAAATTGGCCATTTTGCAAACGACCTCGGAATTCGTCGAAACCACTTTTGTTGGATCCGGGATGTGAAGTTATTGCTAGGTTTCAAATTTCATAGTTTTTGAAGCTAGTATGTGAGCGGGGCAAAGGAAAACGTGTTTTGATCAATTATAGTTAAATTGGATCAACCAGAAATGGGCCTTTTTGCAAACGGTCTCAGAATTCGACGAAACTAGTTTTGTTGGGACCGTATCGTCAAAACATAGCCAGATTTATTTTTCTGGAATTTTTCGAATCAGTTTGTGGCCCTGGCAAATTGAAAGGTACGTTCAAATCGAATATTGAATGTTATATATTTTAAATTGAATGGAAACTGACTGAAACAGTCAAATGGGCCTACGAAACATATCCCATTGTGTTCGGAATGGGGGTAAAACGCTAGGGACAATAGTCGTTGGGTTTAGATTGGTGGTCGTGTCAGAAAACCCCTTTAAAACTCCCTCGACCAATCATATTTTTTTTAAAAAAAAAAAGAAAATTCCTTTTTTCCTCCCTCCCGATTAACAGCGGAAGTCGCTCTTTTCTTTCCGACCAAATCGTCGCCGCTACAGGCACTTCCAGCCTTCGCCGCCGCCACCACTCGAAGCGCCGCTCCCTCCTCTTCCAATCCGACCCCACCACGACCCCGACCGACGCCCCCATCGCCGGAATCGGCCCTCCAAAGTTCTGATCTTCCTGACGCCGCCGACGGTAGATCCGACCACCGTACCCCCTCAAACCACCATCGACCGACAGCCCTCACCTCCCTCTACGACGTGCAGCCACCGATAATTCCAGTTCTTCCCGGATTTCGCGAATTTCTCCGACCAAGTTTTGAACAGCGTATAAAGGTGGTTCCTTTATATTGTTTAAGCACTTCAAAGTGTTCCAACCTTTGAAAAATCATATCTTTTTCATTCGTTAACGAAATTCGATGAAACGGGAGACACCGGGACCGTGGCAACGTCCTCTACATTCTAGAAGAGACTACGGATTTTTCTGAGCTCGTATCAATTTTTAGCAAAGCAACGAACCAAGGTGAGATTTCTAGTTTATAAACGATATGGAAAACGACGATGTATAAATTATATAGTCGATGTATGAGTTAAATAAGCGTTGTACACCCCTTGTATAAGCGTTGTATAAGTTGTACGTTCGATGTATAAGTTGTATATGCATTGTAAAAATTATATATGTGTTGAAATAGAAGTGAATTGCTATATATAAATATATATATATATATATATACGCCCCTCATCCACAAACCATGGACGATATTTATTGGTTGTGATTGGTGTGAAAATTGATTGATAGCGAATGGTTGTTTGGGATTGTTTGTGGTTGATATTGATTGATTGTGGTTGAAAAATACCCGTTTGTGGTTGAGAAATATTTGGTTGAAACCACATAGGATTAGTTTGCGGAAATGAAATAAATATATACATGCCGCCTGCTTGCGAACTAGATGCATGATCCCCATTGTCAAAAACCGCGAGGTTTTAAGGTAGAGCGAGGAGCCGTACTAGGGACGGTCCCGGTTTTAACTACCCTGCCATTATGCTGCCGAAATTTTTAATAATATTCTTGTGTTTGAATTATTTTCATTTGCGGAAACTATATTTATTCGTTGAATGGAAAACCTTCATGTGTTGAATTGAAATTCATTCGTTGATAAGAAATTCATGTGTTGAATGGTGTTCGTGTTTTAAATATAAAAATCACATTTTTATCTATATATATAAACTATAGAAAACCTTCATGTGTTGAGTCGATATTCATTCGTTGGATAGAAATTCATGTGTTGAATGGTGTTCTTGTTTTAAATATAAAAATCACATTTTTATCTATATATATAAACTATAGAAAACCTTCATGTGTTGAGTCGATATTCATTCGTTGGATAGAAATTCATGTGTTGAATGGTGTTCGTGTTTTAAATATAAAAATCACCTTTTTATCTATTTATATAAACTATAGAAATTCTCCATGTGTTGAATCGATATTCATTCGTTGAATTGAAATTCATGTGTTGAATGGTATTCATATTTTGAAATAAATTGTTTTATAATAAAAATCACATTTTTATCATCTATATGAAATGTATAAAATAATCCCGTTTTGAAAGAAATTGTTTTATAATAAAAATCCTATTTTTATTACCTATATGGACTATATAAAATAATAGAGTTTTGAAATAAATTGTTTTACAATAAAAATCACATTTTTATTATATAAATGAATTGTTAAAAATAGTGAAGTGTTGAAATAGAAGACAGTTAGATAAAAATATCATTTTTATCAAATGTATGAAAAGAACATAGCTTTGAAATCGAAGAATCGATATATATATATATATATATGAATAGAATTAAAATATATCGAATAACGACACTGCAGTTCGTATTTTGAAACCGTGATTTCAAACGATTAGTACGGGAGATCCGACAATCGGATTTTCCTGAAATCACAACCGTTGGGTTCGCTTTGGAAAAATCTTTCCAATGGCACCAACTTTGTAAAAATCCAACGGTTGGATTGTCTGAAATGTTTAATTCAAATCTAAAGAAAAACAACGCCAGAACCGATTATTTATATATATATATATACATAAATATAATTATATTGAATCGAATAACGACGCTGCAGTTCGTATTTTGAAATCGAAACTTCAAACGATTGTACCGGGAGATCCGACCGTCGGATTTTCCCGAAACTGGAACCGTTGGATTCATTTTGAAAAGATCTTTCTAATGATGTAAATTTTGTGAAGATTCAACAGTTAGATCTTCAGATATGTGTAAATCAAATCTGAAGAAAAACAGCGCCACGGTCGTGTTATGGCCCGAAGCGTCGTTTTAAATAAATTGGCTATTTTAAAATAAATAAAAATAGCGATAAATCATTATAAAATATTATAAACGATATGGATGTGATTTAGAAATTAACTGAAGGTTGGCTAAGTCGAATGGTTTCCTGGGTGTTGATCTGATGTTGGTTTCGGCCTTCGGGGTTAATATTTGGGAAATCGTTCTCTTACTGATTGACGGTTAGTGACTAATGAATTGAAATGATGCGTGTGTATGTTAGTGTTGCACTTGTTTATTATATACGCGAGTTATTCGGAAAGACCGGGTTTATCCCATTCTGAATAACTGAATCGACGATAAGAAATCGAAGATGAAGATGGTGGTCGAAGACCGGAGATCTTCACCTCGTTTGGATGGTAACCGAGGTCCTGATTGGGAGGCATCCCGAAATATGGATAATGAGTGGTGATCATCCAGACGTACGTGGTGGTCGATGGGTTTGCGAGGTATTTAGTGCCTCTGGTTTCGTTCAGCCCCAGAACAGACTTGTAAATGGACTGCGTGTCTGACATTGGATTTTATTCTCTGTTGATTGATCTCTATTAAATATACATCTGTTTGGCGGCGGAGAATTTATTCTTTTGCTCAACGCCCTTCTCTGAAACGCATGAGCTCAGAGGTTGTATATCGATGGACATCAGTCGCATGGCATGAATTGCTAGTGTGGCATGCCTAAGTGGCAAATGATCAGGGCATCTGTTGAAAAGCAAAGTCTTGTGGTGATGATCAAAGCACCGCCTATGTGGCGTAGCTTTGTGTATAACGTGAATTCGCGAGCCTCACTCCCCGGTATGAACCAGAAACGGGAGAAGGACCTCAGGGAGGGAATGCGTTTCTTTCTAGCTAGGAGTGATGTCAGTGTTTTTACACGGCCTGACATTTTACTTATGTGGTTGTTACTGTTGCGAGGCGCCTTGGTTAGATCGGACGATCCGGGTCCGATGGAGTCATTCGTTGGCTCATTTGCGCCCCATAGGGCGGGGAGACGTATTGCTCAGGCATTTTAATCCACACTGGTGGACCGGCCCTGTCGCTCCAAGGGTCGATGCGTTCTGATCCTGAGACATGGTAGGCTAGATTGTCTCGAATTCGGTGAGGACTATCTTTTGCCTTGTTTCATGACGGAAATCCAATTTCCAAATACGTGACTGTGCGGTTTTGTTTGTATACCTAGATATGGCGACATAGTGGTATGGGGCATTAATGCCGTCTATGATTGATAGTTATGATTTGAAATTGTTTTCAAAACATATAAACACTAGCAATAATATCAAATGTCTATGTTTTATTCGTATCAAGCATATCTTGGCCGTTATAAGGTAAAAACTCTATCCTCCGGTTTGCGTTGCATTGTGCGATGGGAACTGAGTCTTATAATGGCTTCATTTTTATAAAAAGCATTGCGAGGTTTAAAAGAAAGATTTGTTTTTAAAACACTGGCAATCCAATGGAGTAAACCCGTTCCACGAAAGTGGCGTGGTCCTGTGATTATCCATATATTAAATGTGTTGTGTGGATTTCTCATACCAGTCCCATGACTGACTCGTAGTTTGTTTCACTTTCAAACTCGGGTGCCCCTTTTTTTACACGAGCAGCCTTGTATTCAGGTTTAGCTGGTTCTTTCTGGATAGCTGGAGCTGAAGATGGATTCTATTATTTATCTCTTTTTATGCTGTTCAGCTCCTATTGTACATATTTTGTTTGTTTCCGCTGTAGACATTTATGTATAGCTGAACTGTATTTGTACTAAGTATGATCCTGTATACTGTGTAACTCTGATGATTTCGTTTATCTAGTATATTCTATTATTCATTATCTGGTGTATTTATTTATTTCTGTTCTGCTATTATCTGTTTCTGTGTTATATTCCACGGATTACCCTTGCCGCCGTCAGTATGGGGTTTGAGGTCGTCTCATTTGGTATTAGAGCTTTGGTTAAGCTTAGTGCTGGAATATAACGTATTGACGAATTCGTCAGAAATAGAACCAATAGTGTTCTAGGAAGGGTAACTCTATACAGATAGGATCAGTAATATCCTAGTATGAGTAAAGCAGAATGAAATAACACCTCAATAGACACATTTACATTGATGTATATGTTTCTATATTTTAAATTATCTTTTCTGTGACCTGACACTTGATCTGTTGTTTGCAGAAGTACTAGAAAATGAGTGACAGAAACAGAAGGAATGCAGAACCGGATATTGAGGCCCTATTAATCAAATATCGAAATATGGGTGGAATACCGTTCTCGGGTGAAGAATCTATTAAGAAGACACAGGCTTGGATTCGTTCAGCCGAAAAGATCTTTGATGGTTTAAAGCTGAGGGATGACCAGAAAAGATTACTGGCCTCCTGGGCACTCAAAGATGAAGCTTTGTTATGGTGGGATTTAGTTGTTGAGAATAATCCAGAAGGTGATATCACCTGGGATAGATTCAAAGTGATTTTCCTAGAAAGATTTACTCCTCCAAAAGCGACTGAGCGATTATACGATGAATTTTCTTATCTGATACAAGGCGATATGACCATCCCAGAATATCATAAGATATTCAACGAACTTTCTCACTTTGCTCCTCATCTGATTAAAGACCCAAAGAGGAAGAATCTGAGATTTATTCATGGCCTGCAAAGAAAATATCAGAATAGTGTGATGAGGAATGTGAAGCTTCCTTTCTCAGAAATGATTTATATGGCTTATCAGTATGAAGATCTCCATAGGAAAGGTATGTTACAGTATGAAGAGGAAGTCAGCTCTAGCAATAAAAATGAGTCTGAGACAGATCGTCCTAAGGCCAGTACAACGTCTGAGGTCGGTAAGAAGCCCAGTGCCAAGAGAAAAAGGGCTAAATATGAGAAGGGGCCAGTAGCGACAACTGTATGCTCTAACTGCAATAGGCAAGGACATCTCTCGATAAGTTGTCGATCTCTCAAGAAATGAATAAAGAGTGGATCTAAATCCAAGGAGAATTTTCAAGAAAAAAGGGGTTGCAGTAAATGCCATCAGATTGGACATCTGGCAAAGGATTGCTGGCTCTTAAAGAAGCCTGGGATAGTACAAGTGAATGAAGTGGCAGAAACTTCAGCACCCTCAGCTACTCAGGAAAGGCCAGATGTATTAGAAGACACGCTTACTGTCAAAGATATTCCAGTCAAAGTACTGTTTGACACAGGCGCGTCACGAAGCTTCATTGCCAAGAATGCAGCTAAGAAACTAGATTTGAATTTGAAGAAGCTCAAAGAACCAATGACTTACCAGAATCCGGTTGGGGGTTCCATTGATCACAGTTGGGTTTGTGGAGTGCCGGTTTCTTTCTCTCGTTATCGGTTCCCTACCATCGCGACCGTCATGAATTTTATAGAGTTTGATCTTATCTTGGGGTTAGACTGGTTGACCAAATATGAAGCTGAAGTTAAATGCGCTGACAGAGTCGTAAAGGCGAAGATTAAATCAGGTGATTATATAACCATTCCCTGTGAAGGTCAGAATGCTAATAGAAAAGACTTCTGGGCAGCTTTGAATGTTTCTCCAGCCCAAATAGAAAATGTCCCTGAAATCACAGAGAATATTCACGACCTAGTGAAAGATATTCCTGTCGTTAAGAACTATGTGGATCTATTCGAGGAAGTTGTTCGCTTACCTCCGCAGAGAGAAATAGATTTCAAGATCGCTTTGATTCCCAATGCAAGGCCGGTAGTTCACGCTATTCGAAGAATGTCCTTGAAAGAGAAAGAAGAACTTGACAATCAAACACGACAGCTAGTATGGAAGGGTCTGATCAGGCCTAGTTTCTCTGATTGGGGTGAAGCAATGGTGTTTGTCCCAAAATCTGATGGTACTCTACGTCAATGTGTGGATTATCGTGATCTGAACAAACAGACAATAAAGAATAAATATCCATTGCCGCGGATTGAGGATTTGTTGGATCGATTAAATGGCGCACAAGTATTCTCAAGGATGGACCTAGCTACAGGCTTCCATCAACTTCGAATTGCCGAAGAGTGTGTTCCAATGACATCATTCAGAGGTCCCGACTTGTTCTACGAGTGGTTAGTAATGCCGTTCGGCTTATGTAATGCTCCTGCTTACTTCGTCGATCTGATGAATAGAGTGTTCAGAGGGGTTTTGAATAAATTTGTTCTGGTTTTCATTGACGATATTCTAATCTTCTCTAAATCAAAGGCCGAACACGAAAAGCATCTGTAACAGGTTCTGGAAATCCTCAGAAGGAATGTATTAAAAGCCAAACTGTCCAAATGTATATTCTGGCAAGAGGAAGTAAAATTTCTGGGCCATGTCGTATCAAAAGAAGGAATTGCTGTGGATCCAAGCAAAATCACAGCTATTCAGAATTGGAAACAGCCCAGTACCCGCACTGAAGTCCGCAGTTTTCTCGGATTGGCTAGCTATTACTGGAAGTTCGTTAAAAACTTTTTGAAGATATCTGGTCATTTAACGAAGCTTACGAAGAAGCACTCTAAGTTCAAATGGACTCCAGAAAGTGAGGAGGCTTTCGAAGAGCTAAAGTTAAGATTAACGACAGTTCCAGTGTTAACCATCATCGATGGCAATCAGGATTTGAAAGTCTGGACTGATGCTTCTAGAGAAGGCCTTGGCGCAGTGTTAATGTAAAGGGGTCAAGTGATTGCTTAGGCTAGCCGTCAACTGAAGCCGCACGAAAAGAACTACGTAACTCATGATCTTGAGTTATTGGCTATTTTGTTCTCTTTGAAAATCTGGAGACACTATCTCCTGGGTGAGAGATTTGAACTGTTTACAGATCACCAGTCGTTAAAGTATCTGTTCACCCAGAAAGACCTGTATCTGAGGCAGCAACGTTGGCTAGAGTTTCTTACAGCATACGACTTTGAGATTATATACACTCCAGGGAAAGCCAATGTCGTGGCCGATGCGTTAAGCCGAAAGAATGTAATGATCGCCAGCTTTATTATCACGACTTCCTTGATTGACAAAATATCTATTCTTCAGAAGGAGGATAACTTTATTAAGGACATGATTAAAAGGATTCAGAAAGGCGAACCCTCGTGTTTTCAAATAGATAACGACGAGACCCTGAGGTTGAAAGGAAGGATTTGTGTTCCTGATATCCCAGAGTTAAAAAAGGAAGTGTTAGACGAGTGTCACAAGTCCAAGCTTAGTATCCATCCTGGTGTAGCCAAAATGTATAACGATCTCAAGCGAACATTCTGGTGGAAGGCTATGAAAAGGGATGTTTCAATATACGTTAGCCGATGCCCTACTTGCCAGCTAGTCAAAAGCAACCAACATAAACTAGCTGGATTATTGCAACCGCTGGACGTTCCTGGTTGGAAGTGGGAACATATTTCTATGGATTTCATTGATGGTCTGCCCAGAACCAGAAAAGGGAATGACAGTATTTGGGTGATCGTAGATCGCTTCACGAAGACCGCCCATTTCATACCTGTCAGATCAAACAGAACGGCTCAGAGTCTGGCGCATATTTACTTCAAGGAAATAGTTAGACTACAAGGAGTGCCACTCAGTATAGTCAGTGATAGAGATACAATATTTACTAGTAAATTCTGGGAGGCATTTCAAGTTGAGCTAGGAACGAAGTTGAACTTGAGCACCGCTTATCATCCTCAGACAGACGGTCAGACTGAGAGGGTGAATCGTATTTTAGAAGATCTATTGCGGGCTTGTGTTCTAGATTTTGGTGGATCGTGGGAAGACCATCTACATTTGGCTGAATTCTCATATAACAACAGCTACCAGGCGAGCCTGACAATGTCGCCATTCGAAGCATTGTATGGTAGACCGTGCCGATCTCCTGCTTGTTGGGTCGAACCCGGTAATAGACTTGTGTTGGGGCCTGATATGATTCGAGAAGCCGCCGACAAAGTCGACTTTATTAAGAAACGATTACTGGCCGCTCAAAGCCGACAAAAGAGCTATGCCGATAGAAGAAGAAGAGATATATCGTTTGCTGTTGGCGACTATGTATATTTGAAAATATCGCCGATGAGAGGAGTTATCCGGTTTGGTAAAACTGGGAAGTTGGCGCCCAAATTCATTGGTCCGTTTCCTATTCTGGAACGGATCGGAACTCTCGCTTATAGGGTCAAATTGCCTGATTGGTTGCCTGGAGTTCATGATGTATTTCACATATCTTAACTTCGAAAGCACGTTCATGATCCAGACTTGATCGTGGAAGAAGCAACTCAGCAGGATATTGAAATTACTCCAGAATTAGCTGTGAGGAGAGAGCCACTAAAGATCATCGGCAAAGAAACCAAGGAGCTGAGGAACAAGAAGGTTCGCTTAGTCAAAGTGAAATAGAGTGGAGATCCGCGAGATTGTACTTGGGAAACTGAGGAGAGCATTCAGAAAGCTTATCCTAGATGCCGAGTAGATATCTCTGTTTGACTCCGGTGCAAGGTACATTTACCATACTTTGCATTACCAATTAGTTCTCTATTCTGTTGTTATTTTCTTTCCATGGATGTGCACTTTTAATTCTATAGTCTGAATGATTTTAAAAGAATATAAGAATTGATTTGTATGATTTTGAAAAGTTAAAAACAATTTGATTGTTGTTTGTGTTGTGTGATAGTAAATTTGATTAATTGAATTATTGAAACAATAGTTAATTTAATCAACAACAGAATGAATGGTAGAATTTATTCGATTAAATCACACATTGAACTGATTAGAAAATAAATAGAAATATATATACATGTGTATTATATATGTTTGAATAGGTAAATGGATTAACTGTTGAGTAAAGATTTTATTTGCGTGCCCGACAAATAGGTAAACCTTAATGAGTTGGATGCGAAATATTATTATATCAACTCCTGTGAATGCCATTGGATGCGGAGTGCTGGTTTTTCTGTGTGAGATAATAAAAGTCGCCATAGGATAGTAACAATTAATTTTGAACTACATTACATGGCATACTTCAGAAGATAGGCCTACTTCATCATATACCACATAAGCATTTGGAGCTTGTGTGACGAGGTGGAAGATTTACCATACGAGCGAGAGGCTTGCATGGCGATGACTATATTTTACAGGTTGAACTGATGACTGATATGGACTATTTAAATTGTAACGATTAAATTGCCAGATTAATAAAAACCCCACACGGGTCTGGAGTTGACAATAGTCACGTCTCTCTAGTCATTAGATACGGCACATGGACTATTTATTTCCCACACGGGACGAGGTGACGAGGATTTATCCTCTGGAGCATTTTAAATACACACTCCCTCAGGCTTTGACAGGGTGACGAGAATTTATTCTCTGGAGTTATTATCAATACACACTCCTCTGTAAACACCAGAATATATCATTATAAATATGTGTATGCTTATTAGGATTTATTGGGTACCTAATACGGCCCAATAAATTTCCAAACCTCTCCCCGTACAAAGGAGGTTATGGCGAAATTTTTCGAAAATTCCGGGTGTTAGCCAAATTTTTGAAGAATTTGAAAATTCTCAGAAACTGAAAAGGAGGATGGATGCCAGATCGAACGTAGAGTTTATTAATCAAACCGCTTTCGACTTTGTTCCTTTTCGGGGACGAAAAGTTTTAAGTGGGGGAGATTGTAATGACCCAGAAAATCTGAACCAATTTAAATTTTTTAAATTGGCTAAGATAATGAATTTTAAATATTCAAAATAAATATTTTAAATAATAGCGATGAAAAGTGAGTTTGAATTGACGTTTAAAAACGAATATAATTAATTATAATTATAAACAAGGCCTGAAATGGCGCGGTAGTTTCAAAAATTGAATTCAAACTTTGTCGGACTGTACCGGGTGCAAAACAAAACGGATTTGAGTGAAACCAAAAATATTTAAATCTGTTAGTGAACACCTTTCTAATGAATCTGAATTATCGAATTTTCATAGCGGAAAGCAAAAGTTATGGCCAAATGAATTTTCAGAAAGGTCGCTATGGAATTTATATAGCCCGTGAAATTGGCCATTTTGCAAACGACCTCGGAATTCGACGAAACCAATTTTGTTGGATCCGGGATGTGAAGTTATTGCTAGGTTTCAAATTTCATAGTTTTTGAAGCTAGTATGTCAGCGGGGCAAAGGAAAACGTGTTTTGATCAATTATAGTTAAATTAGATCGACCAGAAATGGGCCTTTTTGCAAACGGTCTCAGAATTCGACGAAACTAGTTTTGTTGGGACCGTATCGTCAAAACATAGCCAGATTTATTTTTCTGGAATTTTTCGAATCAGTTTGTGGCCCTGGCAAATTGAAAGGTACGTTCAAATCGAATATTGAATGTTATATATTTTAAATTGAATGGTAACTGACTGAAACAGTCGAATGGGCCTACGAAACATATCCCATTGTGTTCGGAATGGGGGTAAAACGCTAGGGACGACAGTCGTTGGGTTTAGATTGGTGGTCGTGTCAGAAAACCCCTTTAAAACTCCACGACCAATCATACTTTTTTTTTAAAAAAAAATGAAAATTCCTTTTTTCCTCCCTCCCGATTAACGGCGGAAGTCGCTCTTTTCTTTCCGACCAAATCGCCGCCGCTACAGGCACTTCCAGCCTTCGCCGCCGCCACCACTCGAAGCGCCGCACCCTCCTCTTCCAATCCGACCCCACCACGACCCCGACCGACGCCCCCATCCCCGGAATCGGCCCTCCAAAGTTCCGATTTTCCTGACGCCGCCGACGGAAGATCCGACCACCGTACCCCCTCAAACCACCAACGACCGACAGCCCTCACCTCCCTCTACGACGCCGCAGCCACCGATCATCCCAGTTCTTCCCGGATTTCGCGAATTTCTCCGACCTAGTTTTGAACAGCGTATAAAGGTGGTTCCTTTATATTGTTTGAGCACTTTAAAGTGTTCCAACCTTTGAAAAATCATATCTTTTTCGTTCGTTAACGAAATTCGATGAAACAGGAGACACCGCGACTGTGGAGACGTCCTCTACATTCTAGAAGAGACCGCGGATTTTTCTGAGCTCGTATCAATTTTTAGCAAAGCAACGAACCAAGGTGAGATTTCTAGTTTATAAACGATATGGAAAACGACGATGTATAAATTATATAGTCGATGTATGAGTTATATAAGCGTTGTACACCCCTTGTATAAGCGTTGTATAAGTTGTACGTTCGATGTATAAGTTGTATATGCGTTGTAAAAATTATATATGTGTTGAAATAGAAGTGAATTGCTATATATATATATATATTTATATATTTATATATATACGCCCCTCATTCACAAACCATGGACGATATTTATTGGTTGTCATTGGTGTGAAAATTGATTGATAGCGAATGGTTGTTTGGGATTGTTTGTGGTTGATATTGATTGATTGTGGTTGAAAAATACCCGTTTGTGGTTGAGAAATATTTGGTTGAAACCATATAGGATTAGTTTGTGGAAATGAAATAAATATATACATGCCGCCTGCGTGCGAACTAGATGCATGATCCCCATTGTCAAAAACCGCGAGGTTTTAAGGTAGAGCGAGGAGCCGTACTAGGGACGGTCCCGGTTTTAACTACCTTGCCGTTATGCTGCCGAAATTTTGAATAATATTCTTGTGTTTGAATTGTTTTCATTTGCGGAAACTATATTTATTCGTTGAATGGAAAACCTTCATGTGTTGAATTGAAATTCATTCGTTGATTAGAAATTCATGTGTTGAATGGTGTTCATGTTTTAAATATAAAAATCACATTTTTATATATATATATATAAAAACTATAGAAAACCTTCATGTGTTGAGTCGATATTCATTCGTTGGATAGAAATTCATGTGTTGAATGGTGTTCGTGTTTTAAATATAAAAATCATATTTTTATCTATATATATAAACTATAGAAAACCTTCATGTGTTGAGTCGATATTCATTCGTTGGATAGAAATTCATGTGTTGAATGGTGTTCGTGTTTTAAATATAAAAATCACCTTTTTATCTATTTACATAAACTATAGAAAATCTTCATGTGTTGAATCGATATTCATTCGTTGAATTGAAATTCATGTGTTGAATGGTATTCATATTTTGAAATAAATTGTTTTATAATAAAAATCACATTTTTATCATCTATATGAAATGTATAAAATAATCACGTTTTGAAAGAAATTGTTTTATAATAAAAATCCTATTTTTATTACCTATATGGACTATATAAAATAATAGAGTTTTGAAATAAATTGTTTTACAATAAAAATCACATTTTTATTATATAAATGAATTGTTAAAAATAGTGAAGTGTTGAAATAGAAGACAGTTAGATAAAAATATCATTTTTATCAAATGTATGAAAAGAACATAGCTTTGAAATTGAAGAATCGATATATATATATAAATAGAATTAAAATATATCGAATAACGACACTGCAGTTCGTATTTTGAAACCGTGATTTCAAACGATTAGTACGGGAGATCCGACCATCGGATTTTCCTGAAATCGCAACCTTGGGTTCGCTTTGGAAAAATCTTTCCAATGGCACCAACTTTGTAAAAATCCAACGGTTGGATTGTCTGGAATGTTTAATTCAAATCTGAAGTAAAACAGCGCCAGAATCGATTATATTTATTTATATATATATAAATATAATTATATTAAATCGAATAACGACGCTGTAGTTCGTATTTTGAAATCGAAACTTCAAACGATTGTACCGGGAGATCCGACTGTCGGATTTTCCCGAAACTGGAACCGTTGGATTCATTTTGAAAAGATCTTTCTAATGATGTAAATTTTGTGAAGATTCAACGGTTAGATCTTCAGATATGTGTAAATCAAATTTGAAGAAAAACAGCACCACGGTCGCGTTATGGCCCGAAGCGTCATTTTAAATAAATTGGCTATTTTAAAATAAATAAAAATAGCGATAAATCGTTATAAAATATTATAAGTGATATGGATGTGATTTAGAAATTAACTGAAGGTTGGCTAAGTCGAATGGTTTCCTGGGTGTTGATCTGATGTTGGTTTCGGCCTTCGGGGTTAATATTTGGGAAATCGTTCTCTTACTGATTGACGGTTAGTGACTAATGAATTGAAATGATGCGTGTGTATGTTAGTGTTGCACTTGTTTATTATATACGCGAGTTATTCAGAAAGACCGGATTTATCCCATTCTGAATAACTGAATCGACGATAAGAAATCGAAGATGAAGACGGTGGTCGAAGACCGGAGATCTTCACCTCGATTGGATGGTAACCGAGGTCCTGATTGGGAGGCATCCCGAAATATGGATAATGAGTGGTGATCGTCCAGACGTACGTGGTGGTCGATGGGTTTGCGAGGTATTTAGTGCCTCCGGTTTCGTTCAGCCTAGAACGGACATGTAAATGGACTGCGTGTCTGACATTGGATTTTATTCTGTGTTGATTGATCTCTATTAAATATACATCTATTTGGCGGCGGAGAATTTATTCTTTTGCTTAACGCCCTTCTCTGAAACGCATGAGCTCAGAGGTTGTATATCGATGGACATCAGTCGCATGGCATGAATTGCTAATGTGGCATGCCTAAGTGGCAAATGATCGGGGCTTCTGTTGAAAAGCAAAGTCTTGTGGTGATGATCAAAGCACCGCCTGTGTGGCGTAGCTTTGTGTATAACGTGAATTCGCGAGCCTCACTCCCCGGTATGAACCAAAAACGGGAGAAGGACCTCAGGGAGGGCATGCGTTTCTTTCTAGCTAGGAGTTGTGTCAATGTTTTTACACGTCCTGACATTTTATGTAATAACCCGGAAATTTTGAACCAGTTTAAAATTTTTATTTTGGCAATTTTAGCGAATTTTGAATATTTAAAATAGAATATTTTAAGTAAAAACGACGAGAAATTTATTTTGAAAATAGTTAGAACGTATATATTTATACGCGTCGTCTATAGAATATAAAAATTTATATAATTATAAATAGAATTGAAAATGGCGCGGTAGTTCGATAATTCGATTTCAAACTTCAATTGAACATACCGGGTGCAAAACAATCCGGATTTTAGTGAAACCAAAAACATTAGGATCTAATTGATAATATCTTTCCAACGAATCCGAAAAAACAAAATTTCATAGCGGGAATCAAAAGATATGTCCAGTTGAAAATTCTGAATAGTCGCTATGGAATTCAGGCCCTTAAAAATGGGAATTTTGCAAATGACCTCGAATTTTGACGAAACCACTTTTGTTGGATCCGCAGTGTCAAGATATTGCTAGATTCCAAATTTCATAATTTTCTGAATCAATATGTGAGCGTGGCAAAGGAAAACGCGTTTGACCAGTTTCAGTTGATTTTAATCGACTGGAAATTGGCCATTTTTCCAACGGTCTCAGAATTCGACGAAACTAGTTTTGTTAGGACCGTATCGTCAATTCGAAGCTAGAAAATATTTTTATGGAATTTTTAGAGTTCGTATGTGACCCCAGTAAATTGAAATGCGCGTTCAAATTCAATATATAGAGTTATATGTTGATTTTAACGGGAACTGATCGAAATGTTCGAATCAGCTTATGATACATATCCCATTATGTTCGGAATGGGGGTAAAACGCTATGGACGACAGGCGGTGGGCCTCGTTTAGAGGTCGTATGTAAAAGTCAACTTTTTCTAATTAAATAATTAAAAAAAATATCTTCTCTTTCCCCTTATAAACCGCTGCCCCCCCCCCCCCCCTTTCCCTCGTTCATCCGATTCAGGAAAAAAAAAGAAAAAAAAAGGAAAACAAAATCGAAATCGCACGCCGCCACCAGCCGATTCCCCCAACCTCCGATCCTCCGCCATCGCCTGGCGCGCACGCCCCTCGCCGACCTGCGACCCCCCCCCCTCTCGAACCCCCTTCCTTGCTTCAACTCCTCCTCTTCCCCAACCTTGCAGTTTCCCCTCTTCTTCCCAGCGAGCCACCCACAAACCCTCGTCGGACCCTCCCCTTGCCACCCACGACCCCCCCCTCCGACCTGCAGAAGCCGGCGCCCTCCCCCTAGCACCCCTGTAAGTTTTTTTTTATGTTTTATTTTTATTTGTTTTATTTAATTAATTTGTTTAGTTTAAAGCAAAATCAGTTTTTATATATATTAAGGCATTAAGAAGAAATGATTTTTAATTAAAGTAAGATTGGATTTGTATGCATGATATTAGCGGAGGAAGAATAGATTTTTATCATGTAAAAGAATAGATTTTTGGTTAGAAGAAAAAGATTTGATTTTGTTAGAGAAAAATATGATTTTTATATTTTTAAAGTATTAAAAATATGATTTTTATATTTTTAAAGTATTAAAAATATAATCTTTACTATATGGAAGATGTAAAAATATGATTTTTGTTTATGTAGAGAATTAAAAATATAATTTTTACATGATAGGAATATTAAAAATATCATCTTAATATATGTGTAGAAAAAATAAAAATGTGATTTTTATAATGATATATTTGAAAAGGCGAAATCTTTATATATTGAATAGCGAAATAAAAATTCGATTTTTATATATTGAATAGTATAATAAAAATTCGATTTTTATATATTGAACAACGAAATAAAAATTCGATTTTTATATATTGAACAACGAAGTAAAAATTCGATTTTTTTTTATATTGAATAGCATAATAAAAATTCGATTTTTATATATATTGAATAACAAGATAAAAATTCGATTTTTAAATATATGAAGTGATTATAAAAATATGATTTTTAAATTGAAAGTGAATAAATAAAAATGTGATTTTTATTTTAAAGACATCAGTATATAAAAATGTGATTTTTACATATGTAGTGAAAGCGGACAACGAAAGTGACAAAAAGGCGAGAACAACGAAGACTTCTGCAAAAGAAGAGTCGAGATGGTTGGATAGCTATCGGTGAGAATTTCTCACTCTTCAATTTCTTTTCTAGTTATATATATACTAGGATGCAGACGGTGCTTAGTAGCACCCGACACAATCGTCCACAGACCATGGACTTGTTTGTTTGGTTGCATAAATTAGTTAGATGATTTGATTTAAATTTGGTGAAATGGAATGGATTGATTGATGTGTGAATGGCGTGGGCCTTCACTAGACCGGGTGTAACAACCCGTATTTCTATTAACCAGTTACAACGTAAATCGAGGCAGAATTTAATTCTAAAATCTGAATCAAGGGAAACGGGCTATGCCATTGCGTTCATCTCGGAAAAATACGCGAAATAGAGTCCGAGTTTTCGAAAATCGGAGTCTGTATGACCCGATTAAGGCCCAACGAAGTTTTCAGAAAATTTCAAAGTAAAAACAGATTTCAAATTCAAGTTTGAATTTGGAAATTAGGGCAGATTGGGCTAGGCGGGAAAACTCCCGCCAGAGCACCCAAGTCGACAGCCCTGTCGACTTGGGAGTCGACTTGGTTGGACCCAAGTCGACAGCCCTGTCGACTTGGCTGTCGACTTGGTTTAGCCGGGCAGTTTTGCCTGGTGCACCATTTGGGGTCTTGGTTAGGTTTTTAGGGCCAGATTCGGTTTTGATGGCTGAGTTTGGAACTAGGGTTTAATCCTAAGGCTAGAACTAATCCTAATCTCTATAAATAAGCGCCTAACCTAACCCTAAATCATCATTATTCATTCAAGTAACTAAACTATGGCAAAATCATTCCTCTCATGGCCTCCACTCTCTTCATAAAATTCCTAAATCATTTCTATGAGAGATTTTCCATGCATACAAGTGTTTTCAAGCTTGTATGAGCATCATTAGCTTGCATTCAAGTCAAGTTTCCATATTTACGTCATAAAGCAAGAGTTTTGATCATTTTTGCTCAAGGGTTTTTCTATTAGAGCTTGCATTTTGGGTCTATTTGATTGCATAAGGGCTTTGTCATATTTTTGTGTCTTCATAAGCATTGTAAGCCCTATTCTACTTTCATATTTAAACTCTAAAGTTAAATGAATGATGCAAGTTTGGTTGACCATTATGATATGCAAGCTTATCATGTTATGTTATGCAAGTATGCCATGTTATGATATGCAAGTTTACCATGTTATGCTATGCAAGTTTGCCATGTTATGATATGCAAGCTTATCATGTTATGTTATGCAAGTATGCCATGTTATGATATGCAAGTTTACCATGTTATGCTATGCAAGTTTGCCATGTTATGATATGCAAGTTTACCATGTTATGCTATGCAAGTTTGCCATGTTATGATATGCAAGCTTATCATGTTATGTTATGCAAGTATGCCATGTTATGATATGCAAGTTTACCATGTTATGCTATGCAAGTTTGCCATGTTATGATATGCAAGTTTACCATGTTATGCTATGCAAGTTTGCCATGTTATGATATGCAAGGTTATCATGTTATGTTATGCAAGTTTGATATGCAAGTTCGTCATATGATATGCAAGTATGTTATGCAAGTTTGGGATGATCATTTTGTTCATGTTATCATGTTATGCAAGCTTATCTTGAGTATATGAACATAAAGCTTCAAGCTTTATGCTAAAGGTTGCATTTTGGCAACATGTAGGTTATCATATCTCTTATGATAACTTGCATGTGAGGCTAAATGCGAACTTATGGCCATTTCTACATGTCATTTATCACCATGTATCACCAATACGCTAAGTTTGGTTTTATGTATGCTTTTGAGGCCTAAAAATGTAATATGCAAGTATATGAACATGTGTACATTTCATATGCCACCATGTTGAACTTGTGGCTTCAACACCTTTATGTCATGATTATGCCAAGTTCCCTCTTTCTATCCTTTATGCGCTATTGCGATATGTAAGCGATGGGATTGCGTTTGGGGTTGGGTAAACTTAAAAGACATAAAAACATAAGATTGGGAATTTACCTATTAAGTTATGTCTACCCATTGGGAATTTACCTATTAAGTTAGGTCTACCCAAATGCTTGAAAATTTGTAATATGTTTTGGAAACATGATGGACATGACACTTAGAGAAGATAAGTGTGACCAACTCGAGGTTGGGTTGAGTTTGTAGCGTAAACCTACCCGGAACCGACCGTCTTAACTAGTTGCTACAAACAATAGGACCCAATGTGAGAAGTTGGCCATGTTGTACTTTGAACCCGAGGTTAGACCAAGTTGTGGTATAAAGCTACCCGGAACCGACCGGCTTAACTAGTAACCGCAACGAAGTCTAATGTGAGAGGTTAAGGCACATTAATTAATTAATGCCTCATGATTAGGGTTAAGTCATGGTCCACTTAATACTTAACCAATTTGGGCTTGGTAGATTAATTAGGGTTAAGTCGTGAACTCATCGTTACACTTAACCAAGTTAATCCATGATTAGCAAGAGGGTTAAACCGTACTTAACCCACTAGAAAATCCTAGCAATGGGGGCCCACTCCAGCAGTAATCCCAAGTTTGTATCATTAAGGCCCTAGGGACTAGGCTAGGGAGGGGGCACGATTACTGGACTGGAGGTAAGTGACCAAAAACGAAGGCAGATTGGTACGCCGGTGTAGTTCCGGGCGGACTATGGTCGTGCATATAGTCCGAAGCCGGGGAAAACATGCACGGGTACCAGTAGATTGAGACTGTGCACTCATGTTTATGGTGTCCAGGGGTTGACACCCTAGGGCTTGATACACCCGACGGGAGACCCTGCACAGTCTGACTACAATTATGTTTGGGCCGTATTGACACCAACACGTGACGAGTTAGGCTTATAGGGAGCCGATCGACTAAACCGTTTGGTTGGACCGCGTATTAGGGTCACTTCATGTTATTGGGCCAAAGCTTGGGCCAAGGGATCAATACTTGTTTATTCAAGTCATGTTAGTTTGCTAGTACACCTGTGGTGCAAAACCTTAAACCTGATTATGCGATGACACCTTTATCTACCTTGTTAGTTAATCATCATGCTAGTATGTTGTTATCCTTATGATCATCCCTGCTTCTCATGCCAGTTAACTTTATCAGTTTACATTGATTGTAGTAGGGCTTACTCAGTCTTTTTGACTGACCTGTTTTTCTTTTGCCTCTTTTCTTCCGTTTCCCCCCCAAGTTCTCAGGGAGGGAATATTGGAGCTTAGCTTGGATTTCTGATCGCTTGCTTGTGGGATTTTAGCTCATGTACGGTCTTGACATGAAGCTAGCTATGGTTATCACTTATTTTGGGGATAGTACTTATGTATTTCAGTGATGTTGTTTTTATCTAGACTTGTGTATTTGGAAAGTTGACATTATGTTGTACCAGACTTGTTTTGAAATAGTTTGAAATCTTCCGCTGTTTTACTTATCTTATTTACTCTGTTTACATATATACATATGTTCTTGTTCTGCCTTGATATATCATTATGCATGTTTACCCGGTACAAACGCCCCTCCAAAGCCAGAGTGCTTGCAAGAGCCACCCTGGCAGAGGCGGGGTGTTACATTTGGTATCAGAGCATATGGTTTACGAGAAGGAACAAAAAGGTTTTTTTTAAAAAAAAAACTTTTGGAAAACTATTTTCAAAACCAAGTATAAAGTATTTTCCAAAGAAAAGTCTAGTTTATTTTAAAGGCTATTCCCCAAAAAGCCATTAGCAAAATTCCTTCGTTTTTCTCCATTCTGAATCTGTCTTTTTCTTCGTTTTCAGTATGGCCGATAACTTTGCTATTCCGGAGGGAGTACACGTACCTGTTTGGTATAGGAGACTTTTGGAGGCTAGGGCGACCGAAGCCGGCCCCGCAGATGTTCCTCCTCCTCCTCCGGTAGTTAATGTTCCTCCTCCTCCTGTCGCTGAGGATCCTCTTCCTCCTCCCCCTCAGCATCCTCAAGCTGACTTCGCAGAGATTTGCAAAGACTTTAAGGCGATGGGTTGCAAGAATTTCATTGGAACTGAGACTTTTGTAGAGGCCAGGAATTGGTTGAAAGAAACCGAAGATCTTTTTGCCTTCTTTGATATAGATGACCGTAGGAAGGTTTTATTGGCAGTGTGGTTGCTAAAGGAAGAAGCTGCACGTTGGTGGGTGGTCACCACCGTTACTAGGCCAATTGAGACTTGGGTTGACTTTCGGGGAAAATTTGGACTAAGGTTCCTATCACTGAAGCAAGGGGACATGACTATTAGGGAATACATAGATAAGTTTAATCAACTAGCTCGGGTCGGTTTGGACTTGGTTAACACAGCTCAGAAGAAGGCCCTATACTTTGCTCTAGGATTAAATGAGCCATTACATGGTTTAGCCATGACTCATATACCCTTGGGGGCAACTTTCGAGAGCTTGGTGAATATGGCCCTACTCAATGAAGAGAATAGGAGTGACAAGAAGGAGATCAAGATGAATGAAACTCAAGCTAAGGAGACTGATTCCCAGTGGAAAGGAAATCAGGGTAATCCAAGCGGTCAGAGCAGTCAAGGCAATAAGAACAAGAAAAAGAGTCAAGGCAACAAGGGGAACAACAACAAGGGCAATAACGACAAGAGGAAGTGCCATTATTGCGGTTCAGTTGGGCATCTTATTAAGGATTGTAAGAAGAGGAAAAGGAAGAGTGGTGAATGCTATCGTTGTGGTGAGTTTGGACATTTCAGCAAAGATTGCCCGAAGAAGCAAGGGCAAGGTCAGACTCAGTGTGCAAGACCGTCGGAAGGGCGAGTTCACCCCCTCAACATCGTTCTTCTAGCTCTTGATCGAGGTAGTGTTTCTGTTAAAAGTCTTGTTTACATTTCTGATTTTCCTGTTTGTACCTTGTTTGATTTTGGTGCATCGCATAGTTTATTTCATCTGATCTAGTTGAAAGTTTGCACCTAAGTACTAGTCTAGTTAATGATCCCGTGTGTGTTTCAAATCCAATTGGGGTTTCCGCCCATTTGTCTATTATCTACGAGGATTTGAAAATCTCTATCTTTAGTGTAGAGTTCTCGTGTGATGCTTATATTCTCGGTTTCATGGGGTATGGGTTGATTTTGGGCATGGATGGGTTGTCCAGTTTTGGAGCCATCCTTGATTTTTGAGCATAGGGTTGTGAGGCTCATGACTCGTCTCGGTAATACCCTAAAAATTTCTTGTAACCCTATGGGTCCCGTCATGTTGCGTTATCTTGAATCCCTCAATTCGTCTATCGATAGTTTGCAATCAGTGAGGGTGGTCCGAGAATATCCTGATATCTTGGGTGAAGTGAAGGGGGGTTACCCCTAAGCGAGAGATTGATTTCCGCATTTATTTGGTTGATAATGCCAAGCCAGTTACGTGGCCGGTTAGGCACATGGTCCCGCGAGATGAGAGTTAAGAAAGCAAGTCAAGGAGTTGCTTGAGAAGAACTTCATACGATTAAGCATTTCAGAAGAGGGTGCTCTAGTAGTATTCGCTACTAATGTGGACAGTTCGCTTCGCCCGTGTGTTGATTATCGTGAGTAGAACAAGAAGAATAGACAACCATTACCAAGGATCGATGATTTGTTCAGCTTGTAGGAACATTTGTTTTCTCTTGATCTTGCTACTGGATTCCATCAGCTCAGAGTAGCTGAAGATAGTATAGACAAGATTGCGTTCAGAACTCCGGATGGATTCTTAGAATGGCTGGTCATGCCATTCGGTTTGACTAATGCACCCGCCTACTTCGTGGACTTGATGAGTAGGGTGTCTAGGGAGTTCCTGAACAAGTTTGTGGTAGTCTTTGTAGATGATATCCTGACTTTCTTAAAGAACAAGGAAGAACATGCTAGACATCTCAAGGAGGTGTTGGATACGCTTAGAGCGCATCAGTTGAAAGCCAAGTCCTCCAAATGTCATTTTGGAGAAAAAGGAGTTAGATTTCTTGGGCACATAGTTTCTAAGCAAGGCTTAGTGGTGGATCCTGCTAAAGTAGTCGCGGTTCAAGACCGGAAAGCTCCGACGAGGACAATTAAAGTAAGAAGCTTTCTCAGTTTAATTAGTTAGTTAGCGTCCCTTGAGCTTAGACCTACCCTTCTGGATCAAGTAGGGACTTCGCAGAAAGAAGACCCGCAGTTAGTCGAGATCATGGACAAGTTGATTCGAGGCGAGATGGTAAGTCACCTCGCTATAGATGACAAGGGATGGCTAAGAAGCGATGAGAGAAAGAAAGTTCTTGAGGAAGCGCATTTTCTTTTGGCCTGGGATAAAGAAGGATGTGGCGGAGTTTGTCTCTAGATGTATCATTTGCCAGCAAGTTAAGTCGAAGAAGCCCGGTGGGCTATTTCATCCTGTAGACGTTCCACTATGGAAGTGGGAGAGTATTTCCATGGATTTTATCGATGGACTGCCTAGATCAAGAAAGGGAATAAGAGCATGTGGGTCATAGTAGGTAGACTCACGAAGAGTGCTCATTTCACTCCGGTAAAGAGCGAAAGGACTGCATCATAGCTAGCGACAGTTTACTTTCAAGAAATAAAGAGGTTGCACGAGGTTCCCTAAAGTATAGTTAGTAACCATGGCTCAATCTTCACTAGCCAGTTTTGGGATAGTCTACAGGAAGTCATGGGCAAGAAACTGAATCTAAGTACGGCCTATCATTCACAGGCGGATGGTTCATTTCGTTCAACCATGAGTTATAGAAAATCACGTTAGTAAGAGCAATTGGCAACGTGGATTGGTATTTTCAAGAAAAGTTCTGCTGCGTGGAATACTTTATAGTAAGTAAACGAGATCCAGGATTCACTGGTGAATTTTGGAGAGCTTGCATGAAACCCTGAGGTCATAGTTATGTTTAAGCCAAGAATGATAGAAGAGTAAGTGAAAGAGGAAGACGAGAGGCGACAATGAAATGGGTTCCAACTCATATTTGGAAATAAGAGTTAAGAAGCTAAGAAATCATGAGGTAAAAGACGGTCAAAGCACAGTGGAGTTAAACTCAAGGAAACGTGACTTAGAAGACTGAAGGCTAGATACGCGCATCATATCTCTTTTTAAGAATATATTCTTGATCCTTGTTTTCCTGTGGAACTTACTTGCATGTTATCTTTTACATATATCCTCTCGGTCCCATTCTCGATCCCATTTCTGTTGTAAACTCCATAAGGGGGTATGACTCATCGGTTAGTAATACATGTCAAGGTTTGAAGGGGTCCGTTAGGTTGACTAAACATTTTGGGCTTTTATAGGATTGGGGTTGGGTTAGGAAGGGATTTCTTGTAATCCGGAAGGAGTATATCCTGCTTATCTTCCCGATCTCTTTGTAGCATATCTTTCTTTTGCTATCTATATCGTGTTAATCTTGTCATGAGAACCTTAGGTAGAAACCCTTTGGATGAAACATGTGTTTGAAGCATGTTATGCTTGATGGTTGCAAGTGGTTGCAAGTGGTTACTCGTGGATGCATTATACACATTAGGCACTAGATCGGCTCACACACTCCTCATATTGCAGATGCATGAGTGTTTACGCTTATTCATGGATGAAAATTTTTGTGTTATCACATGGATGTTGCATATGGATGTATGTTATGTGCACGCATATAGATGTTATACATTATGTTAGGAATTGCATACATATGGATTCATTTCACTAACATAATTTGCATTGATGATATTTGCATTAGATAAGTACATATACACACACCCTTGCATATGTTCATACAACATTTAGAATCTTGTAAGGACGATGATTGCTCGTGGATGATGTTTTGAGTAGATGGATGTTGGATGGTAGGATACGTTCTTCCTAACTTGAAGATTTCGCGGACGAAATCCTTTAAGGAGGGGAGAATGTAACAACCCGTATTTCTATTAACCAGTTACAACGTAAATCGAGGCAGAATTTAATTCTAAAATCTGAATCAAGGGAAACGGGCTATACCATTGCGTTCGTCTCGGAAAAATACGCGAAATAGAGTCCGAGTTTTCGAAAATCGGAGTCTGTATGACCCGATTAAGGCCCAACGAAGTTTTCAGAAAATTTCAAAGTAAAAACAGATTTCAAATTCAAGTTTGAATTTGGAAATTAGGGCAGATTGGGCTAGGCGGGAAAACTCCCGCCAGAGCACCCAAGTCGACAGCCCTGTCGACTTGGGAGTCGACTTGGTTGGACCCAAGTCGACAGCCCTGTCGACTTGGCTGTCGACTTGGTTCAGCCGGGCAGTTTTGCCTGGTGCACCATTTGGGGTCTTGGTTAGGTTTTTAGGGCCGGATTCGGTTTTGAGGGCTGAGATTGGAACTAGGGTTTAATCCTAAGGCTAGAACTAATCCTAATCTCTATAAATAAGCCCCTAACCTAACCCTAAATCATCATTATTCATTCAAGTAACTAAACTATGGCAAAATCATTCCTCTCATGGCCTCCACTCTCTTCATAAAATTCCTAAATCATTTCTATGAGAGATTTTCCATGCATACAAGTGTTTTCAAGCTTGTATGAGCATCATTAGCTTGCATTCAAGTCAAGTTTCCATATTTACGTCATAAAGCAAGAGTTTTGATCATTTTTGCTCAAGGGTTTTTCTATTAGAGCTTGCATTTTGGGTCTATTTGATTGCATAAGGGCTTTGTCATATTTTTGTGTCTTCATAAGCATTGTAAGCCCTATTCGACTTTCATATTTAAACTCTAAAGTTAAATGAATGATGCAAGTTTGGTTGACCATTATGATATGCAAGCTTATCATGTTATGTTATGCAAGTATGCCATGTTATGATATGCAAGTTTACAATGTTATGCTATGCAAGTTTGCCATGTTATGATATGCAAGCTTATCATGTTATGTTATGCAAGTATGCCATGTTATGATATGCAAGTTTACCATGTTATGCTATGCAAGTTTGCCATGTTATGATATGCAAGTTTACCATGTTATGCTATGCAAGTTTTCCATGTTATGATATGCAAGCTTATCATGTTATGTTATGCAAGTATGCCATGTTATGATATGCAAGTTTACCATGTTATGCTATGCAAGTTTGCCATGTTATGATATGCAAGTTTACCATGTTATGCTATGCAAGTTTGCCATGTTATGATATGCAAGGTTATCATGTTATGTTATGCAAGTTTGATATGCAAGTTCGTCATATGATATGCAAGTATGTTATGCAAGTTTGGGATGATCATTTTGTTCATGTTATCATGTTATGCAAGCTTATCTTGAGTATATGAACATAAAGCTTCAAGCTTTATGCTAAAGGTTGCATTTTGGCAACATGTAGGTTATCGTATCTCTTATGATAACTTGCATGTGAGGCTAAATGCGAACTTATGGCCATTTCTACATGTCATTTATCACCATGTATCACCAATATGCTAAGTTTGGTTTTATGTATGCTTTTGAGGCCTAAAAATGTAATATGCAAGTATATGAACATGTGTACATTTCATATGCCACCATGTTGAACTTGTGGCTTCAACACCTTTATGTCATGATTATGCCAAGTTCCCTCTTTCTATCCTTTATGCGCTATTACGATATGTAAGCGATGGGATTGCGTTTGGGGTTGGGTAAACTTAAAAGACATAAAAACATAAGATTGGGAATTTACCTATTAAGTTAGGTCTACCCATTGGGAATTTACCTATTAAGTTAGGTCTACCTAAATGCTTGAAAATTTGTAATATGTTTTGGAAACATGATGGACATGACACTTAGAGAAGATAAGTGTGACCAACTCGAGGTTGGGTTGAGTTTGTAACGTAAACCTACCCGGAACCGACCGGCTTAACTAGTTGCTACAAACAATAGGACCCAATGTGAGAAGTTGGCCATGTTGTATCTTGAACCCGAGGTTAGACCAAGTTGTGGTATAAAGCTACCCGGAACCGACCGGCTTAACTAGTAACCGCAACGAAGTCTAATGTGAGAGGTTAAGTCACATTAATTAATTAATGCCTCATGATTAGGGTTAAGTCATGGTCCACTTAATACTTAACCAATTTGGGCTTGGTAGATTAATCAGGGTTAAGTCGTGAACTCATCGTTACACTTAACCAAGTTAATCCATGATTAGCAAGAGGGTTAAACCGTACTTAACCCACTAGAAAATCCTAGCAATGGGGGCCCACTCCAGCAGTAATCCCAAGTTTGTATCATTAAGGCCCTAGGGACTAGGCTAGGGAGGGGGCACGATTACTGGACTGGAGGTAAGTGACCAAAAACGACGGCAGATTGGTACGCCGGTGTAGTTCCGGGCGGACTGTGGTCGTGCATATAGTCCGAAGCCGGGGAAAACATGCACGGGTACCAGTAGATCGAGACTGTGCACTCATGTTTATGGTGTCCAGGGGTTGACACCCTAGGGCTTGATACACCCGACGGGAGACCCTGCACAGTCTGACTACAATTATGTTTGGGCCGTATTGACACCAACACGTGACGAGTTAGGCTTATAGGGAGCCGATCGACTAGACCGTTTGGTTGGACCGCGTATTAGGGTCACTTCATGTTATTGGGCCAAAGCTTGGGCCAAGGGATCAATAGTTGTTTATTCAAGTCATGTTAGTTTGCTAGTACACCTGTGGTGCAAAACCTTAAACCTGATTATGCGATGACACCTTTATCTACCTTGTTAGTTAATCATCATGCTAGTATGTTGTTATCCTTATGATCATCCCTGCTTCTCATGCCAGTTAACTTTATCAGTTTACATTGATTGTAGTAGGGCTTACTCAGTCTTTTTGACTGACCTGCTTTTCTTTCGCCTCTTTTCTTCTGTTTCCCCCCCAGGTTCTCAGGGAGGGAATATTGGAGCTTAGCTTGGATTTCTGATCGCTTGCTTGTGGGATTTTAGCTCATGTACGGTCTTGACATGAAGCTAGCTATGTTTATCACATATTTTGGGGATAGTACTTATGTATTTCAGTTTTTCAGTGATGTTGTTTTTATCTAGACTTGTGTATTTGGAAAGTTGACATTATGTTGTACCAGACTTGTTTTGAAATAGTTTGAAATCTTCCGTTGTTTTACTTATCTTATTTACTCTGTTTACATATATACATATGTTCTTGTTCTTCCTTGATATATCATTATGCATGTTAACCCGGTACAAACGCCCCTCCAAAGCCAGAGTGCTTGCAAGAGCCACCCTGGCGGAGGCGGGGTGTTACACCGGGGATAAGGCTAGGCCTCGTCCCGTTTCTAGTATCGTGCCGTTATGCCGCCGAAATTTTCTAAAATAAGTTAGAAAAATTAAAATATCATTGTATTGAATAAATGAATTGAATAGAAATTCATATGTTGAAATAAAGTATTTTATCGTTAAAAATATAATTTTTAACGTGAATGTAAATAAAGAAATATTCATTTACAAACCGGACGGTTTGTTTATGTACACCTATTTGAAGGACATTGATTGGGTCGATAAATTTTACACATCGCCTAACTGCACAAATAAAATCTGTGTTTGTTGATTTGAATCCCCACACGGGTGTTGGGATGAAATTTGAAGTTCACTCATCCTGGTTGATTAAATATGTCGATCGATTGATTGACAGGCTGTTATAAGCGTTAAATATCTATATTTGATGCTTATACAGTGTAGTGCACTTTGGTTGATGGTTGATTATTTTTCAATGCTATTATATACGGTTGATGTATGAAAATCCATATAATTAACTTTATATGGTAATTGATTGGGCCTCATTCCAATTTAGAAAATAAAGAATTTTAAAAAATAAAGGTTCATGTGTTGACAGTACTCATCCGTTGAGATTAGTCATGTGTTGAACGAAACATTTTAATAATAAAATTTACATCTTTATCAATATAAATAAAGGTTCATGTGTTGACAGTACTCATCCGTTGAGATTAGTCATGTGTTGAACGAAACATTTTAATAATAAAATTTACATCTTTATCAATATAAATAAAGGTTCATGTGTTGACAGTACTCATCTGTTGAGATTAGTCATATGTTGAACGAAACATTTTAATAATAAAATTTACATCTTTATCAATATAAATAAAGGTTCATGTGTTGACAGTACTCATCCGTTGAGATTAGTCATGTGTTGAACGAAATATTTGAAATAGAAATATTTGAAAACAAAATATTTAAAATAAAAATATTTGAAAACGAAATATATGAAGCCGTGTTGATTAGATTGACGCCATTTTGACGTGAACGATATTTATATTGATTTTATTCATTTTAAAATGAATATTGAAAAGTGATTTCGAAATCGAATATTTTGAAATGAAATTTGAATTGAATAGAATAGAAAATCAATTAAATTTGAATAGAATAGAAAACCAATTGAATTTGAATAGGATAGAAAACGAATTTGATTTGAATTGGATTTGAATTGAATAAATAATGAATTGAATTCGAATTGAATTAATAACGAATTCGAGTTGAATTGAATAGATAACGAATTCGAATTGAATTGAATAGATAACGAATTCGAATTGAATTCAATAGATAACGAATTCGAATTGAATTGCATAGATAATGATTTCGAAATGAATTGAATATAAAACGATTTCGAAATGAATTGAATATAAAACGAATTCGAATTAAATTGAATATAAAACAAATTTGATTTAAATTGATTAGAAAACGAATTTGATTTAAGTCGAATAGAAAACCAATTTGAATTGAATCGAATGGAAAACCAATTTGAATTGAATCAAATAGAAAACGACTTTGAAATTGAATTGAATTGAAAACAAATTCAAATTGAATTGAAAGCGAATTGAAATGAATTCAAATTGAATTGAAATTTGAATTGAATAGAAATGAATTTTAAAACTAATATATAAAGAAAAATTCAATTTTGATTTGAATTGAAATGGAAGTTGAAATTGTTTTTGAAACGAATCTAAAAAAAACTATTTATAAAATTCGTTTTAAATAGGAATCGACGAAATATATATTATATATATAATATAATGGCCTGAATAGAACGCGCCGCGCCGCGGCAGTTCGTGAATTTCGACTATTTATTTCAAACGGACATTACGGGAGATCCGACCGTCGGATTTTCCTAAAACCGGAACCGTTGGGTTCGTATCGAAAAGAGCTTTCTAACGAATATTAGAAATTCAAAATCTAACGGTTGGATTTGGAGATACGTCCAAATCAAATTTGAAAAAGGTCGTTGTAAGTGCAGTTCGATGGCCATTGTTGGAAATCGATTGTACGGGCCTTAATAAAATTATTAAAAATAGTAATAATTTGTGTAAAATCATAAGAAATGATTTGAGAAAAATTGGGGTGAAAAACTCCATATTTGAAAAGATAAAATGGATTTTTTATCGAAATGAACTAGTTTTGAACTAAATTTAAAACCCAATTATTTTTAAATAAATAAATTAGATTTAAAAAGGGGTTTTAAATAATCGGAATTTGTAATATATTCGATTGGATTTGAAATGGGTTTATCGTGAACGGTGTTTTAAATAACACTAGTTCTTTAACCCGATAATAAATAGAATGTGATTTGGGTTTGTCGTGAACTGTGTTTTAAATAACACCTAGTTCTTTAACCCAGTAAAAGGAGTTTTAACGAATCTGTAATTAGGTTGAAATGTGAATCTATAATCTAAATTATCAAATTTAGAAATGAGCGAGAATGGAGTATCGCCAGTGTTGCTCCAAAGCGATAGTTAAATCTTTAATTAGATTTGAACGTGAAATGGTAATTAATTTTACCGATAACACCATAGTATTAGATATGGAGTATTACCAGTTTTGCTTCATGGGATGAATAGGTTGGGACTGAGAAATAAAATAAATAATTACTTCGGTGTGGTTTGCTAATCTCGACTAGTTTAGAAAACCATAATTTGGTTTGAAACGACATCCAAAGGAAGATTAAAGGATAAATTTTAAAGAATTTATCTTGGATAAAATTAATGGGAACCTTTCCCTAAGAATGTGGAATTGGAATGAGGCGTATGTTGTGTTTGTGTAATATTTTTAATATACGCGGGTTGTTCGGAAAGTCCGGGTTTATACCCATTCTGAATAACCGATTCGACGATATGTCGAAGATGAAGACGGTGGTTGAAGACCGGAAGTCTTCACATCGTTTGGATAATTACTGACGATCCTGATTGGGCTGTACACCCAAGAGGATGGAAATAGTTAGTGGTCGTCCAGACGTACTTGGAGATGGATGGCTATGCGAGGAAAGTGCCTCCGGTTTCGTTCAGACCCAGAACGAACTTGTAAATGGATTGTGTGTCTGACATTGGATTTTATTCTGTGTTGATTGATTTCTGTTAAATATATATCTGTTTGGCGGCGGAGAATTTATTCTCTTGCTTAACGCCCTTCTCTGAGACGTACGAGCTTAGAGGTTATATATCGATGGACATCAGTCGCATGGCATGAATTGCCTATGTGGCACGCTAAGATGCAATGATCAAGGCTTCTGTTGAAAAGCAGAGTCTTGTGGTTGATGATCAAAGCACGTCCTTTGTGGCGTAGCTTTGTGTATAACGTGAATTCGCGAGCCTCACACCTCGGTATGAGTTAAAAACGGGATACGGACCGCTGGGAGAACACGACGTTTCTTTTTAGCTTTGGTGGTGTCAGTGACTTACCATCCCTGACATTTATATACTTTTCACCTTTGTGGTTGTTGGATGAGGCGCCTCGATTATAGGTCTGTAAGGACCGGGAAACGTGTGTTCAGGCATAATTAATCCTCTAACGTAAGTGAGGACCGGCCCAGCCGAATCCAGGGTTGCCCAGAGTGCGTAGCCCTGAGGCATTTGCTAGAGTGTCTCGAGCGCGGAGAGGATCTTGCCCCTTGCCTCGACTCATGACGGAAATCCAATTTCCAATACGTGTATTTCGGCTTTATTTGTAGAGCCTAGTATGGCGACATAGTGGGATGGGGCACTCATGCCGTCTATGATTTATATTTATGATTGAAATTGTTTTGACACTATACACTTATTATAGTATCAAATAATGTGTTTTAAACGTATCAAGCATGCTTTGGCTGTTATAAGGGAAAACCCTATCCTCCGGATTGCGTTGCATTGTGTGATGGGACCTGGGTCTTATAACAGCTTCATTTTTCTTTATTTAGCGTTACGCTGTTTGTTCTATGCACTGGTATTCTTGGGAGGAAACCCGTTCCGTGTTATACGGCGTGGTCCCTTGATTTACCTAACTTTAAAACTAATGTTAATAACTGTTTTAGTTCTCACACCAGTCACATGACTGACCTGGAGTTTATTGTTTTAACCTAAACTCTGGGTGCCCCTATTTTACGCACGGGCAGCTAGTAGTTTTGGTTTTGCATATTTATATTCACAGGATCCTGGTTTACAGCTGGAATGATATCCGGAAAGCTCTGTATCCGTATATCACCTTCAGTTGTGCTTTGTATTATTTTCCGCTGCTATGTAATTTATTGTAATCTCTGATATTTATCGAATGTAATTTATTCAATTATACTCTGTATATTCTTGTATCTGATGGAATTGTTGTAATAGCAATGAAATGTTCTTCCGTCTGCATTCTGATTTGTCCTGTTCTCGAACGATCAGGGGTTTCGAACGGTCTAGATCGGTTTAACGACTGATTCAGATCGAGCGAAATTCCCGGCCGTCACATTTTATTTATGTGGTTGTTACTGTTGCGAGGCGCCTCGGTTAGATCGGACGATACGGGTCTGATGGAGTCATTCGTTGGCTCATTTGCGCCCGATAGGGCGGGGGGGACGTATTGCTCAGGCATTTTAATCCACACCGGTGGACCGACCCTGTCGCTCCAAGGGTCGATGCGTTCTGATCCTGAGACATGGTAGGCTAGATTGTCTTGAATTCGGTAAGGACTATCTTTTGCCTTGGTTCATGACGGAAATCCAATTTCCAAATACGTGACTGTGCGGTTTTGATTGTATACCTAGATATGGCGACATAGTGGTATGGGGCATTAATGCTGTCTATGATTGATAGTTATGATTTGAAATTGTTTTCAAAACATATAAACACTAGCAATAATATCAAATGCCTTTGTTTTATTCGTATCAAGCATATCTTGGCCGTTATAAGGTAAAAACTCTATCCTCCGGTTTGCGTTGCATTGTGTGATGGGAACTGAGTCTTATAATGGCTTCATTTTTATAAAAAGCATTGCAAGGTTTAAAAGAAAGATTTGTTTTTAAAACACTGGCAATCCAATGGAGTAGACCCGTTCCACGAAAGTGGCGTGGTCCTGTGATTAGCCGTATATTAAATGTGTTGTGTGGATTTCTCATACCAGTCTCATGACTGACTCGTAGTTTGTTTCACTTTCAAACTCGGGTGCCCCTTTTTTTACATGGGCAGCCTTGTATTCAGGTTTAGCTGGTTTTTTCTGGATAGCTGGAGCTGAAGATGGATTCTATTATTTATCTCTTTTTATGCTGTTCAGCTCCTATTGTACATATTTTGTTTGTTTCCGCTGTAGACATTTATGTATAGCTGAACTGTATTTGTACTAAGTATGATCCTATATACTGTGTAACTCTGATGATTTCGTTTATCCAGTATATTCTATTGTTCATTATCTGGTGTATTTATTTATTTCTGTTCTGCTATTATCTGTTTCTGTGTTATATTCCACGGATTACCCTTGCCGCCGTCAGTACGGGGTTTGGGGTCGTCTCATTCCGCTTTCCTTACCTTAACTCAAATACTTACTTTAAGCTACTATCTTGGCTTTAATCTCTTTTATAACTTGGTTATAAAACTCGATTTTAATATTAAATCGTTCATCAACAATTTTTTTTTAAAATTCAATTGTGTTCCAATATTAACTTCGATTACTTAATGAATCTCATTTTCGACTAGATCACTTAAATTATTATTCATTAAAAATAATAATTTACACCATCATTAACTATCGTAGAAATAGTTAACTTCTTATTAAGTCAATAATACATTTCTTTCTAAATCTTATTAAAGTTAAAATCAATATTTGTTAAACTATTTTATTTGATTAATTAAGACTAAGTTAATCAAATAACTAATTCCAATTTAAATTAGTTTACTTCATTAGCTCAAACCATGATTATCTTGTTAATCACTCCATTTAGCCCTTCCTTTAAATTAATCAATAATATAATTAACTTAGATCATTCCATTTAATTGTCTCTTTTAAAATAATTTATCTAACTCTCAAACATTACGTTAATTTCTAATCGCCTGTTTGTAAATCTTATCAAAAGAATCGATTTGTAAAACCATTTAACAACTACTTATAATTTAAATAATAATTTTAATTTCCTTATTAAACTTTTATTCAAAATAAAAGATTTAAAAATCTATCTTCAGTTATAAAATAAATTTTATAACTTCATTACCGTCGATTTACCTAACGGTAAATCAATATTTATAAAACGATATATTTTTGGGCCAACTGCTACCAATTACTCAACCAATACTACCTATTGGTTAAAAATAAAATAACTGTTGTATTTCCAGTCAACTATCAACAATCACATCAACATTCCAATAATATTGGTTAAGTGGCTCATATAATGATCATATGAAAATAACCATAAATTTGAGGAATCCAGTTGGATCCCTCCAACCTGTTTTTTTCCCCTGCATCCAAATATGTTATTTCTAACAATATCATTTATTTCAATCATATATAATATACAAACATCAAATAATAATATCAATCCAAACATACATCTATAAATTTAACACATTTATAACCATGATCAATAAGGTAAGTTACCTCCATCGGAAACAATCATTAAAGATAACAACCGATTTAATTTAAATTAAACGAACATTTAATTTAATCGGTTCAGTCAATGCATATAAATACATATTCAACATCCACCAATCAATTAACAATCATAACACACAAATATTTAAACCCTACTTATATAAAATATAAGTGGGACAAAACTGAGTGAGTTGAACTCACCTTGATCTATTTGTCGTCAGCACGGTTCGCTTTATAAATTTCCAGCTGCATCCATCTGCATCTGCTCCAATTCCAAAATCTTACATCCATTGATACGATTCCACGCTTTTTGTTTTGGTCCAATTTTGTTACTCTATGGCCAAACTATGATTTAACGCGGTATTCATATTATAAATTAATATTATTGATAACTTAATAACATGTTAATACCTATGTTGCTAATTAACGTTATCAAAAACTTTGATTAGGCACTTACAATTAATCATTTGGCACAACATAAACTAATCCAACACATTATAATACTTTTAAACTTTCTTTTGGGTAAGTGTAACTCATCAGATACACTTGAATAAACCCAGGTGGCCACTACGATATGTAGGTCATGCATTGTACAAATTAACTATTTCCCTTAGTGCTATTCACGATGCTAATTATAGTATAAAACTTGTATTAGGCTAAATTAAACATTGCTTAGGCTTATTTCTAATTTAGTTAGGCACATTTGTAAGCGGGTTTGTGATCTACATAGGCACCGTTATAATTTGAAATATATAATATTACTTAGGTTATGCTAAACTAACTGTACTTAGACGTGTTTAACTACGATTGCGTGCTTTTCATAATTACCCAGCTATTTTGTTAATACATATCCTAAGTATATAGATTACTAACTTAAACTTACTAACGCTAAATTAATCGGTGATTAGGCAAAAAAAGCTTACCACACAACTATTGTACCTCTCCCTCCTTTCAGCTCTTACTTCTATAAAATATTTTCCTCCTTGCGTTAGAACTCCACCCACCCCCATACAAATCGAAACTCTATTCTTCCTAGGCCATGTTTTCATTTATTTCATTTTTGTTTTTTTCGTGCTACTGTGTTCTTCCCAGTCTCGTTTTACATATCCGCATTTTTTTTTTCATGCTACTCTGTACTCTCGCAACTCCATCTGTTCATCCGAACCCCTTCGCACCGCCTTGCCACTAGCATTACACCATTTGTCATTGGACTCCGCCTTGGATCACCAATGTTGGGACCATCCTTCTTACTAGTTTGTTTCGGCTCCTCGCACCCCATACAGATCCGCCCTGACAACCCCCTCCCCGGTGCCAACCCATCTCCAGAACGACGCACCAACACCCTACCGCACCGCCAGATCGGCGCCTAGCTTGGCTCCACCCTCGCCTTCCTCAGGCGATCCCGCGCCATGAATATCCTCCAGGTCAATCAACGCAGAACCCAACATAACATTGACATCGCTCTCCTTCAGTCCCAACATTCTCGCTTCAGTCCTTTAAATCTTTTATTTATCTTGTTATATATATATATATATATATATATATATATATATATATATATATATATATATATATATATATATATATATATATATGCGGAGGCCTTGGGTTTTAATGTAGAGGAATTTGTTTTCATCTTACTGTTTCGTAGAGAGGAAAACTTCTTTTGGTGGAGAAGTATGCGAAATGAGACAATGTACTTATAGACACACATCCTTGGCCTCCACGTTTGCTAGATGGATAGGTCTGCATACGGTAGCTAGGCTGTTTGAGTTTTCATCCCATAAGCTGTATGATGTTGATGGTGCCGCAGTTCAGTGATGGGTGGAAGAAAGTAAAGCTGTGCCTTTGTATATGCATGTTCGTAGCTGTTTAGATAGGCTCTGTTTGTACTTGCGTTGGTTCTTATATATGAGGTATAATAGTTTTGTATAGACACGGCATGGCAAGTCTGATTCAAGGCATGTGCTGGTTGAAAAATCACAAACCTTGGTCGGCAAGGTTAATGGTTTTGAAAAGAAAATACATAGAAGAGGACAACTAGGCTACCGTGATACATACATTTTCTTAGAATGAGGGACATGGTTTCTAAAATTACTGGAAAGGTGAATGAACTGTAAACATACGAGAGCTACATATATAGTCTAATGATATGGATGATGTAAGTTCATTAACGTAAAAGGTAGAGTTCAGCATAGATGGTAGCTATGTATGTACATCATGGGTTCCCTTTCCCTACGTTGGTTAGGTAGCCTGTTGCGTACTTTCATTTACTTAAGAGTTACGTATAGGTACTTCTTTATTTTAATATGGAAGCGTATAGGGGTACGTGGCCAGGGTTGGAAAGATTTAGCATGTGTGGTAGCTGAAAGGAGATAAGGCAGCGGTGCTATATATTTCTACAAATAGGGTCTGTAGGTTTGAATTGATGTGCTGCGTGCATTATTAATTTTACTTGGGGTTGAAGTATACATGCACAGACGGATATACATATACAAATATACATATATAGTCTTGTTTCATTTAGTTTAGCGTAGCCTTGTATATTCACATCTTTGATATGTGCGCGATTGATCGGTAAGCAGGTATTTATACTTCATAACTTGGCTGCTAAGTTTAAACATTATATTTATATTTTCTTTCATTTGGTACGGTTTTCGTTACATGGTTATTTAAAATCCAACCGCTAACCGTTATTTACTGCGAACCGTTAAATTTACGTACCGCATACGCGAACTCCAAAGGCAATGAAAATTGACATACTGCTACGTTATAACGTTCTGGTCCCAAAAATTTATTTCGTCGAAAATAGAGGTCTTTTGAACAGAAAGCTATTTCAAAGGCCTATATAATATATCGAACAATTTTTCGTGTGTGAAGCACGTGCCTCATCATACAGTAAGTAACATATTGAGTTGAACATTCTATTTCGTATGTTTATTTAATTTCGTTGTCACTTGTCGTTGAGTGTTTTATACTTATACCGATATACATGAATTATATAATATAAACCTATTTATAATACCAAATCGATATTTATAATAAAATATATTAAATATTTGATTACCAAAAATGCGGGACGTTACATAACCGACTTAATTGGCACTTAGAATAGAGTTCTTAAAAGTGCTTCTATACATACATACATACATACATACATACATATATGTGTGTATGTATATATAACTTTTGAGTTATATCGGTAATTGAATAAAAACTGAAACCCCAATTTTCATATGTTTTGTTTTATGACCATGTGTTTAGTCAAGCGATTCTTCAAGGATAAATACACATATATGAATTTTCAAATGATTTGAACAAAAGGTCAGCCGTTTCCCAACAACAACAATTTTTTTTTTATGATATCCAGTGATGATTTGAACAAAATATATTTTATCTCAATGATTATTTTATAGAGTAAGTTGAACACTTGAACCCTTATAAATACCATTCCATTGTTCGGCTACTCCACTGACTTAATTATTTTTATTTAATTTTACAATTTCGGAAAAGAATTGACTCTTTTCTGTTGCTAGTTTTGCTATTTAGGATCATTTTGTTGACTCTTACCTTACTCTAAAAAAGGAATATTTGTATATGAAAATTTCTTTCAGTGCTACCATGACGCGCTTTGCTTATAAACATTGGTATCGGCTCATGAATGTACTTTAATTTTATTTATCTATAATGACTAAGTTGAATACTACCATACCATTCTCATTTTAGGTTTTGAGCGAGAAGAACAGAGCTATTAGACAGAGGCAGTTGCCACGCACGTCCAGTCGTAAAGGAATGACACGACTAGCTGAAGATTTGGTAACAAAATTGTAGTTATAATTTACTGCAATATTTACGAAACTTTTAATTTAATTGCTTTTGTTATTTGGTGATTTTGAATGTAGAAAAGAAAAAGTAGCGATCGCTCTGCCGTTTCTAGAAGTGTAGTCTGGATCAAATCTCGCACTAAGAAAAATGGTGAACTGGTGAATATGATTGCTGTAGATGCTAGAGTAAGTTCGTACTTTTCAAATACGTATGATGGACATAAAAATACTATGTTTTAATGAGTTCTGAAAAAATATAAGATGTCATATATGTGGTATTTAAATTTGCAAGCTTCAGAGTGTGTTTCCTATTTTAATTTAAATACCACGTTTTAGTACTACATAATGATTTAGTGCTGTGAAGATTGGGAAGCAATAAATGCCCTTTTTCTGAAAATTTTCATTTGGCTGTATCTTCTGAGTTCCCTACAGTGAAAGTCGGTCACACTGTTGAACAAATATCAACTTTTATTGATCGACAGTGACTACAGCTCAATCTTTTGTCTACTCGTTTCTGTTTCAGAGTGTCACATTTATTTTATTCTTTTTTTTTCTTTTTTTGTATTTTTTTAATGGTTGATGATCATTATGAATTTATAATGCCGACTAAATATTTTTGATAGAACTGCAATTCAAATGCTGGATATTACGGTGATTGCTAGGGTCACCAAAGCGATTTTGATGGGCAATAATGAGCTCAAAATTAGGTCGCCAAAGCAATTTCTTACTGCACACTGACAGCTTCATATCACTATTTCAATCAATGTTTTTGACTATGCATTATTTGATATCTGTACCTATGATACACATACCTGGTTTTCTTTGGTACCTGTAATCGGATCTTTATATATCGATTGTACAGTTTCCAGTCTATTGAACTTTATTGCTTTTAATATCATGAGCATTTGAATGATAAATTAATTGCAGCACAATACACTATTGATTTGTACTACAAAAAGATCTGTGAATTTCCTCAAAGTTATAACAAGTAGGATTAGGCTGTAAATCAACATTAAAACCTACAAGGCACCTACAAATTGCAATCTTACAAGTACAAAAGCCCTTGATTGGCTTTGAAGGAAAGTGCCATGGAGTTTCTTTTGAAAGAGAATTTTACCCTTTGGAATTTTAGCACATGATAGCTCAAATAGCAGTGCTCCACAAGGCACACCATATTCATTGCCTTATTTATTTGCCTTTTGGAGTGCGTGTGTATATGCATACATACATATATACACATACATACATATATATATATACACACACACACTTGGTTCTACTAATTATTTGAGATGTTTTAGAACATGATTTATTTATTTAGCTTTTTGGTGATGGATTCAAATGAGCACCATGTTTTTGTATTTGCACTGTGGTATTTAAACTGCAATTATATGAAATTAATCATGTTCTGTAGGAAAAGATTAAGCCAATTGAAAGTGTTTCACAATCGAGCTCGCCAATTAATTATAGAGAAGATGCACTTAAAGTGTTAGGGAAAGAAAGACCGGGTCGACTTAGAGTGATGGGAAAAGAATGAGTCTTAGTAGAGCGGCTTTATCGCAAGTTAAGGATAAGCATACACTGCTACTTGAAAGCAAAGTGTCGGACTTAGAGGAGATTTCTACAACTAGAGAAAAATCAGGTGCAAATTATCACTACATATTGCATTGCTAAAATGATAAAGGCATCAGTTCCTATGAAATGTTTCTTTCAGGCAAACTATCTCAAATAATTGAACGATCGGTTTTTCATCGTTGTACAGTTATACCAGTAAATCCAGGTTACGGTTTCAAAATTGATTCAGAGAACCGAGCAAATACTATGCTAAAACCACTATGCTTGGTTAAGCACACTAAGTTACTATTATTTGCTGAGACCATTTGTACTACTGTCTGCCATGCTTGGCCATTAAAGTCCATCGAAAAAAAAATCTGAAAATCATAGGCTGACAATAAAAATTATATATTGCTGAGAGCACCACCATTTGATTATCAAAACTACTCAAACTAATCTCATATCGTCCGAACTAATTTTTTATACAACTACGTCTATAATTAGTTTTGGGATAAAACTAAAGAAATTATATATTGTCTGACCGTTTTGTTTAAAATTGGTCGTCCGACTTTACGTAAAATTGATGCCATGTTAACTATACTCGACCTCTGCATTCCTTAAGCATCCCAACATTGTATACATTTGGTGTATATTATCTAAACATTTGTACCAATGCAATCTTTATTTATATAGGAGGCTTCCAAGTTGAAAATATATAACTAATTATATAAAATAGAATATATTTAAGCTAAACAGAACAAAAATGTCTAATACATTTCTTATATCAGCCAAGTCCAATTTGGTTTCCTATACCAACTTTTGACATATACTACATAGCTTATACCTTTATTTTAGGATGTTGTCACTCATATCAATGCACTTTTACCCATATTTACATAGTAGAGATAAAGTGTGAGTGCAGCCATACTTTATCACATGCTTGTTGTGTAGAGTCCCATCAGTGCTAGTATTTATATATTCATATAAATCAATTTTAAACTTGAAGGATTACCTTCTTGTATATCTTAAATATTACATTTGTATATAATTATAACTAACTTTATATTTTCTAAGATTTTGTAGAGTAGACACAGTGGGACAGAAGTAAGCAAACCTCAAGTAATTTTTTTAATTAGTTTCGCATTGTTCTTATTTTAACTTTTTATTCAATTAATATCATTATTTTCCTATGTTTAAATGTAGTGTAACTTCGACGAAAATATGAAGAAGTGTGATTTATTGGATTGGTAAGGGAATGAAGAGTTCATTGCTGAAGGGAGATGATGATCCGAACCAGCTTGTCAATGATGTTCCTTTAGGGCCGGATGCGATGATTATTTTTGCTGAAAATCCAATCAAGCTAGATGCTTTTGTATGGAGGCCTACAACTTGTTTCTCTCTTATTGGGGAGGCAAAGGATAATATTGTGGCATGGCCGAAGAACAGTGTTCTACATTCAACCGATCACAATGGAGGAGGAAAAGATAAGGTAAATTTTTTTATTCACAATGAACATGCAATTTGATTATATACATTTTTTACTAAATAAATATTTTTACATCTAATAGAGTAGAAGTAGCAGCTTGGAACACAAATGCAAGATTTTTGATTGGGGAGGTGGCAAACAATTAGTGGCTTTAGGATGATTACATTCGAGCATCTCGAAGGAAATTGTTAACGATGTTTCTCTTGGACCAGCAGCTATGATTGTTTGGATAGATGAACCCCTAAATCCAGAAGCTTTTTTGTGGAGGCCATCCCCTGGTTTGTTCCAAATTGGAGATGTTGCTGGTAAGAAGGTTGCATGGCCTGAATCGCAAGTGGTTATTGAGACAAGTGATACTACAGTTACTACTATGACTAAGGATGTTGTGAAAACATTTACGGTACTTGATTTTTATGTTGTCTTTTTATTTTTTCAAGAATTAACAACTTCATTTTTTTCTTTTTTCAACTTGCAGACTGCAAATTCAAAAACAAACAATAAATGCAAGATAATGAGTTTATCGGGAAATGGGAAAGTAGTAGCTTTAGGACGGGTGGAGTCAACCGATCCAAATGCAAGGGTAAATTTCAAACCTCTAGGAAACAATGCAGTTAAAGCTTGGATAGACACCGTAAAAGATCCGGAAGTAGAGCTATGGAGGCAGACATGTGAACTTCAGTACATGGAAGATGCGCTCTCTTCTACTATAGCTTGGCCTGCTGAGCACGTCATAATGGAATGAATTTTAAGTAAGTCTTTACCGTTTAATTTTTATGTTAATTTTAGCAAGCATGTAACTACTGAATTTAATTTTTAACTGTCTCCTTTTTCAATGTATACATATGCGGTCCAATCATCATCGCTGCCATCCTGAGGTTCATTTGAGATTTCATCTGACCCATGTACTTAACTATGAAATGCAAAAATTAAACTATGACCTTAGAATCTCGATAGCTTAGAAAAATACAAGACAATTTCGGATGCTTAGGAATTGAATTTTCTAAATATGTTTCATATTTTTTCAATCTGGTTTCTTTTCATTTTAATAACTAATTGAATCAAATGAAATATTCACTATAAATTAATTTTCTAAATATTGCCTTTTGAAATATTCACTATAATTTGAAACAAATTATTAATAGTGATTACAGTATTATGATTTCTTAGTGTGCAAGCGGTTATGACATGAGTATTATATACTTTTAATTAATAAATCAATAAATTTCCCGAATAGTAAGTTGCATCAATAATAGTTATACATTAGTAAGTGTATATATTTCAAACTGTTATCATACCACTCATGTTTTTATATTCTCTTGTCATTATAAACGCATTGTTATTTGTATTTAATATGTGATTTAATGATAAAAAATGTAAATAAATAAATTTTGTACATTAGGTCACAATTTTAACGATTCTTGTGCTAGGTCGGATCTACCTTCGTTCTTGCAGGTTTGGAGTTTGTGGTGAAATTCTAAACTCATATCGGGACTGCGGGACAACTCTGGGGTGGGGTACAAAATATCTAGGATAGGTCTAGGCATAAAAACTTGTTTTAATTAGTCTTGATATCATTCCTATTACATGATTATATAAGCTCGAAGTTGATTTTGATTTCCCATCAATCAATGGCACAAACTCTAGATTTTGTTCATGCTAACTCAACAAGCATATATTTTTGTGAATACAAGGGACGGGCTTTAATATTTTACTATAACTTTTGACGTAAAGCTGGTATGTACTATTGTAGCAGCGTGTTTTCCATTTTATTTTGAGCAACTTTTTAAAAGAATGAAAAAATGTAAATATTAATAGCAAATTACTTGAAAATAAAATAAAAAGATGCAGAAATATATATATTTATTGTGAAAAGTGTGGACATATTTTCCGATATATCCATAGTATATTGCAAACATGTATCAGTGTATTAAAAAACTACGAACATGTCTGTAATTTTTCTTTATAATTACATCTTTTTCTGCATTTATAATGGAAGTGAGTTTTTTTAATTTGTATGTAATTTACGTTATTTTTTTAATGATTTTTCTGCAATAATATGATGTTAAATAAGTGCAGATATTGAATTTAAAATTTTGAAGCAATGAGTAAAAGTTGCATAAAAGTATGCATTATTTTGTTATAATTGTGGCGATATTTGCAGTTTTTTGAAAAACTATAGTTATTGCTACATGATTTGCTGAAATGTGATTTTTTTATTTTTATTTTTGAAGCATATTTTTTAACTTTTTTATGTGAGTACAAAGATAGATGCATATTGAATCAAAAATTTAAAATTTGATAATTTTTTACGTTGATTTCTGATGATCTAATTAAAAAACTCATAAGTAAACCGAAATGTATTGGGAAAACGACAATGCGTTCTTTTTACGAAAGCGGAAACTTAAAAGAGAAAGAATGGTTGGAATTTTATGGTTTGGCTTCGGACATTACGCGGCGCGAATAGATAAAATTTCATTATTCGTTTTGAATGGATAGTCTGGTGGGTCCATGCTCAACAAGTCAATGTGAATGCTACCTTAAGCTTAGCGTGTTTAAAAAAAGATGCTTTATTCTAGCCAGACTTTCTCTTTACATATAGCTATATAGGGATATGCTTTGTTTCAAGTATAAATAAAATAAACCAAACCGATATAAAACAAGCTGTGTACTTGCAAAGGCAACCTGTAATTGTCAAAGTGACAACTAATTTAAGCCATTATATATATATATATATAATGAATACTTTTGTCACCAAGGTTCCTGATGAGACGAAAGGCATGAAATCGGTGTCAATATAAAATGTGAATGATTGTCAATTTTTTGTACTGACTTCCCATTTTATAGCACTAAATTATTCTTGTTTGTTGATAGGGTATTTTTTTAATCTTCTACATGGTTTCACATGTGCATTAAAGTGTTTACACACGCATAAATCCGTCTCATATATTTAGCCTATGTTTGTACGTTTTATTAAATGTGAAATGAAATGAGACAAGTGCAAGGTTTTAACATGCCACTATCTGAAGTTTAAGTTTTCTTCCTTTTTTGAATATCTCAAGGATGTAACGGTTTAATGGTTTATGGATGAAAGAGAAATGATATTTAATGGTCTTTTGAAAGGGTAGCAATGAATTTAGTTTAATCTTGAAATAAGACTGATGCAAAAGTTTTAGCTAAATGCGCTTGCTATTACTAGAGTTAGAAAATGTAAAATTAAATCAAAAAATAAGCAAATTAACATAAGTGAAATAGAAATATGTGACTACTTTGTACCAAACTGTATTTAGTTGAGTTAAATTCTGATAAAAATAAGCAAATTAACATAAGTCCACAAAGCACGAATTATTTGGCTTGGTATCCAAAAGAAATAGTGTGAGTCTTATAAAATTAAACTTATAACGAAAGTAAGATTAAATACTAAATATCAAAAGATGACCACTATCTTAAAACCAATAGAATTTCTCGAAAGTCAAAGTGTCACTCGTTTCCATGTCAGTAATGTTGCACAAAAGAGTAATGTATACGAAAACTGCACACAAACATGAGATATTAGTTGATGTACACAATCCTTTTTGGCTGTTTCCAGATTCACGATACAAATATGTGCAATGTATGAGTTTGGTGGATGATAAAATCATTTGGTTCTATTAAGCTTATTGCCTAAATAGAGTTAGACAGCTCAATTATGTGGCGTCATGATTTTTGTTTGTAAGCGCATTTATACCCGATCATGCGTATATCTAAAAAATTCGAGTTTTCATGCATGTCAAAACCACTCAGCGCCGTCCCTATTATATGTAAAAACATCTTGATCCTTATCCTTTTGGACTATTTTATTATATTAATTATAGTGTGCAAAGTAGAGAGGCCGACATGTATTCGTTGTAAATTTGCATGTTATGATTATACTCGCTGTAATTGGCAGTTAGGTTGTTATTATATGTTGTTGTGATCATACTCACTATAATTGCAGTTAGCTTGTGTCCTTCGAGCATCGAAAATGCCTGCTTAACGGGTATTGATTTTGCTTTTATCCGCGTTGCGGTTGGGCCGGAATAAGCTTAACGATAAGTGCCAGCTAAAGTAAGTCGTTACAATTTACAAAGGTTGGGCAAGTAAACCCGAGTCAAGAGTTAACATTGTAACTAGGGATAATTTTGATGAAGAAAGTAATGATTTACTTTTGCTAAAGGTTACAAAATGCTAATGAACATGTTAAAAAAATGATTAATTTGGTAAGTGTAGCAGTAGTACTTTTAGGTCAAAGATCCGAGCTTATTTCAGGGTTCTGCAAAATAACTATTATGAATGAAATGTGCATATCAGCATATCATATCTTTGATCAGGATCTGAAAATAGTAGGAATTTCATTGCTTTGCAGGGAAAAACCATGGTATAAGTTGCTGCTACAATTTTTGCATACTGCTGCAGTGAACTTACTACCAATTTTTTATTTATTTGGGTATTTGGATATCAGATTAGAAATGATAGAGCCGAAATTTTGTACACTCTGTAGTCTACAATGTTTGTGCAACTTTTTAATATGTCCTGCACTAAACATGTCCTGCACTTGGTATTCTTTATGAATGATTGTTTTAACATTTCTATATATGCAGGTGAGGAAATAAGACATGACTCTGGTGATGGTGCTGTGATTACCAATGGAAGGGTATCTTTCGTGTGTTAACTGAACAATTATAAACTATGTTTTGTATTTTGTGTACTCAAGTTGACATTAGTGGGAATTAAGAACATATGTATTGAATTAGGTGTTAACTCATGTATTGAATTTCTTTTGTTAGTTGATACTTTATTAGATACTAGTATATTTTATGTGTTCATCTTTTAACTTGTTATGAATATTCATTTTGATTATTATTATTAAAATGCATGAGCCATCAAAGATATATGTTATAACAGTAAACCTGCGCTATGAATAATGTCATATTTATTGAGATTTAGATGTATAATAGCGATAAATCTGGGCTATTGTATTGATGTAGCATAGCGGAAAAATTGAGCTATTGTATTGATCGAGCATAGCGGCAAAAATGAGCTATCAAAGGGGTTAGTAAAACAATAACACGTTTATTAATAACATTGAATATCTGTTATAGATCACTTATTTTATAGCGGCAACATTGTGTTATAAATATTTTCTCTTTGAATGAGATTTTGATGTAATATAGCGGTTAACAGGGGCTACTGTAATAAGATAAACATAGTGGCAAAATACCGCTGTCAAAAGGGATCTTTAATAATGGCATAGAAAGCGTTATAAAAGTTCAGTAGTTTTTTATAACGTGTTTATATACAACAGTTATGAAACCGTATCTTTCTTATTCATAGCGGCTATAGGCCGCTATAAAACAACAGTTCTGTTGTAGTGATTTCGGTTAAAAGTTGTAATGGTTCGAATTTCCGTACCCTTTGAGTTGACTAATAACACCACACGTCCAACCCAAATGACACAGAAATACGAATCATTGGTAGAAAGAAGTAAGAGGATGAGGAATAGAAAGAAAAGTTAGAATAGAAGAAAAACGAAGAACACAAATCTCATAGCGAAACGAATAAAATATATTAAATAACATAACTTTTGAAATACAAATCAGTAACTGTATATACATACCATTATCAGAGCACAACAGTTATTCCTGGAACAGTTATAAACACCTGTTTCCGGATACAACATAGTACACAGTGGAAATATGATAGTCTATAGCTAACTGGTGAAGCCTCCTGCTTCCAGCTCTTCCAAGTGAATCTGAAAAATCCCAACTACTTGACTGCCCATAAAAATTTGGGCACCTAAGAGTTTAGGGAAAACAAAAAAACAAAATAAACTCTGGGTCAGTCATGGGACTGGTGTGAGTAAACTCCAATCATCGGTTTAACTTTAAAAAAAATCCTTTCGAAAGAATGATAATCGTAAGACCGATCCACACATAAACACGGATGGTTTTTACCTTACGATAACCCAAAATACTTTTGATATCAAACCCAGTGATATTATAATAATGCCTACATTAAATAAATAGAATCTAGCGGAACGCTTGCATCTCACGCTCCATATATGTTATAAAACCAAAAAGCGCAGGGCGCTTTTGGAGATTGGATTTCCAACAAGACAAGGTATGGGACCACCTTCCGATAGTGTATCTCTAGAGGGGAATACACTGGGTTCAACAAGAACATCTTGCAACCCAGCAAATACATGACCGACCACTCATTTCGCTTGAGTGTATCGAATGTATATCACCAACGGTTGGGATCAGCAACCGTTTCCCGAAAAGGACAGTATTGATAAACTAAAGAAGCAAATGGAATTTCTCTAGACAGGTGATTATACACCCTAATGAGAGCGGGCCACATAGCCATGTTGCCTGCCCAATTTTTGTCATTTCCCAGTTATTGAGGCCTGAGGCTATGATTTCTTATCATTCATTGATAGCACAATCACTTTGAATGCCACATTGTCAGACCCGTAAATCATTAATTGATTTGCACAAATATATTCTGGATATTATGCTAAGAGAATAAATTCTCCGCCACCATATATATCTATACAGACCAACATATGCGATCATTGAAAATACTCTGTCAGACATTCGTTCATACACTTCGTTTTGGGACTGAACGAAACCGAAGTCACCATTTCTATTAATAGAAAAAGTCCTTGCACTTTACACCGTCTTCGATTATCTTCATATAATCTGATTTGCAATGCTACTGCCAATACGGAGTGATTCACGGAAAATAATCCAACCGGTCTCTCCATATTGACAACGATTATTGGCAAATACTTCGATAGTCGGTTATTTAACTATCGAAGAAAAACAAACATTCAACCAAAGCATCTAACAAATCGCTGAGCCCTTTAATTAATATTTCGTTAATTAAAACACTTCTCCATTTCCTTATCCATATTCGTTAACACGATATTTTCGATAATCATCTTGACCTCTTAGGCTATTTGGAAAACATTTCCATATTTCGCCTTCTTTTATTTTCTATACCTAGAAAAATATATTCTATTTATAATTGGAAAACATTCCAATTACTTATCTCTTCCATGACCCTTCATTTATTTCTATACTCAGGAAATATTTATTATTTTATTTCCAAATTTCCACTTACTTGGGTTAAAACGAATATTGTGTAAAACATCGTTACAACAACCCAAAACACTGCATTCAACTGACTCTTATTCAAACATTTCTTTTCAAGACTGGATCTTGCTGTTTATCAGTTAGTAATGAAATCACTCAAGTTGGGGTATAATTACATCTCAGACCTTGACTGAATAACCTCTTTAACTTCAAAACAGACAAGACCACTTATCTCAAATCATCAACATCATAAAAAAACCACTTATTAATATTTAAAACGTATATATATATATATATATATTTCTATTACTAGATTTTCGATTTTCTTTTTGTTTATAATATTCTATTTTTAAGTTCGTTTCCTTACCGGATTCTATATATATTGATATATAGATTTCTAGTTATCAATTTATCTTAAAAATATTCTAACTCCTTAAATTTTCAATTTTTTTTGCTATAACCTACTTTGTACCGGTCGATAGTTCAAACCTCAACTCGCCTCTCTTGGCCCTTTCCATTCAAAAAGAAAATCAAAAAGCCAAGTGGCTTGCCGATTCGGCGCATAAAATCTCATATGGAATTTAAACGTGTACCTTTTTGTCGGGCACTAAATTTATAAACTTCATTCTGTTTATCCCATACCTGTTAACACATATGCGTCCATTTCTAATTTATTTAAACTCAGTCTGGTCATTTTAACTCGATTCGTTAATTTACTTTTTAATCAGCTCTTTTGCCCATTTCATCTTTTTAATTGAACATATCACTTCCGGATATGTTTTTAATTTACTTAAAACAAAATCTAATTCCATTCTCAACTCGAGTTTCATATTCAATTTCGAATATAAATTCTAAAACGTCATTTACTTATCCAACGCCCAATTTCGATTCAAAATTTCATTTACTAATTATTCTTCAAATTAGTCAATTCTATTCAATAATTAAAAATCTGATTTTTGATTCAAAAATCAGATTCATTTACACAACATGAGTTCATATTTATTTTACAACTCATGTCTGGATTTTTCTAATGGAAATTCGGATTTTATTTACTTAAAATTCCATTATTTATTTAATTAAATCGTTATGGTTTTACAATGGTTATGGCGCTGCTTTTCTAAAAATTTGATTTTGATATAACTCAAAATCTACATGAAGAAATCCAGATTTTTCTCTTTCATTAGAAAACTATTATCAAATCGGTCTTGATGATTCTTGTTTCAAAGAATTCCGACTTGAATTGAGTTCTATCTACTCAATTGAAGTTCGAAACGCCAATTTACAAAACGTCCGCACTGCGACGAGTTCGTTTTAATTATATATATATATATATAAACGTTTAAACTTCCTTTCTATCGAATACAAATTTAATACCCTTTCTGGAAATAGTTTAATTTTATGAATTTGACATAGTCGAATTCATATCATAAATCCGTTTGGATTATTTTAGTTCAACTTATATTCCAAACCTTGGAATAAATTACATCGTTTCCTTTTAACGCAATTCCCAATTCAAATTTAATTCATATTTGAATTTAAATATTTTAAATTATCCAAATGATAATTTTTCACCTTTCTTTATAAACATCGTTTATATTACCTGCTTATATATTTAAACAAGTCTCATTTCAAATCCATTTGAAATTATAATTTCTACTTTGGAAAAATAAATTTCCCTTTTATAATTCACACTTGTATTTACATTTTCCCCATTATCCAATGATAATTCATTTCTCTTCATTTATAAACAATGTTTATAAATTCACTTCAGTTCCCTGATTATCTAATGAAAATCATTCCATTTTATTTATAAACACCGTTTATAAATTTACTTCAATTGCATGATTATTTTATAAATATCGTTTATAAATTTAATACTTGTTTTATTTATTCAAAACAAGTTTATATTTTTAGTCTATTCGAATTTCAAATTCTATTTTTAGAAAAATAGAATTTTCCATTTAAATCTCAAATATCGTTTTCACAATATTTTTATATATCAACATTTTATACCGGTGATATTTAAATATCCAAAAACTTTCAATTATCAAATCACGGGTTTTATAACACATTGTATATGATAATATATATGTGAAAACAAATAGTAATAAATTTTGAGGAATCCAGTAGGATTCCTCCAACCTATTTTTCCTGCATCCACAGACGTTAGCCAACGTAAATAATACCTATCCTGCTTCGAGGCAGGATATCGTGGTATGAAGGTCATCCACTATCATAGCGTGGGGCGTATAGGGTCATCCGCTAATGATACTACGGGCATCCGCTAATAATACCGCGGGAATCCAACTACCAATATATATAATAATAGCCACAAACACCAATCCTAAATAACTAATATATATTATAATAGCCACAGTAATATTTTAATGCAACCAAACAACCATCAATTATTTTTAACGACTAAAAATAATTCTAAATAATAAATTGAGTGAGATTTAATCATCAGAGTTTTATTTGCTAAATATTCTGTTAAATTCCAAATCTTGCTGCGTCTACAAATTTGACTTGGATGGAATTTATACCTATGATTTATTTGATTTTAAATATCAATTAAATAATGATTTATTTAATTTAACCATAAATCATAAGTTAGTAAATTATCCTATGTAATTTGAATTCCAAAATAAAGTATACCTTATTTCCAAGCTGCTACTATTACCAAACTGATCTACACCACTGTCTATTTCCAGTTCCAATTAGTTGACTTCCTCCAACTCATCAGCCCATTTTCCAATCACCAATGCTTCACCACTACGCCTCAAAACTCACTGAACTGTCACCGTACACTACTGTGCATCTAATTTTCTCGTCCTCCTTTAATACTTGCGGCGAAATGTCAACTTTCCACTTTTATTCTTGTTCCCAAAATGTCTTACAACTCAGCCTTCCTCTCCAGTTTTAACAGTATACACGCATGAAATCAAACCCCATTTTAAACTTATCTTCCTGAAATACTCTATAATGTACGCATACCTAAACTCCCTTTCACCCTTACCAGATCGTCTCCACTCCTCACAACCGCCATTTGCTACTGTCGTGAGTTCATACCATGCCCAAACTCCACATACATGAGCTTTCATATCTCACTGCATAACTCCAAAAGCTCGCGGTGATGTTTGAGATCGCCATTCCAAAAACGTTGACTTTAAGAACTGTGCCCCCACTACGAACTCCACCTCACAAGCCCCGCATCGATATTGGAACCCTACTTGACTCCGTTCCCAAACTCGAGCCTTGCCAGCTAGGCCTCGAGTTACACAAATCTAGGCGATTTTGATTTGAGGGAAATAGAATAGTGCGACTTCGATTTGAGTGATTTTATTTGGTTTTGAAAATACTGAAGGATGGAAACAAATAACACAATAAAGGGACGACTTTTTTTTTTGAAGTTTTTGATCTTTCTGAAACCTCAAATTTTAACAACAAGAAAAGGAGCGACCCTTTATCATTTTCCTGGAACTTTACTCGATTTTCCATTTAGTTTCATAAAGAAGAAATAGAATTGGAATGACTGCATATTTATAATTGAGGAATAGTTGGCTGAAGTACAGGGAAATAGGTCGGCTAAAATTTCCTTAAAATTTTGAAACAAATTAAATAGATTTTGATTTGATAATAAAAATGTTTTAATTAAATTTGATTTTATAATTAATACGATTTGACATAAAGTGATTTTTATCCTTTTTAAATAGTGATTTCAGATTTGATTCCGATCTTATCCATTACAAATATATCGGGGTTCATCACTTGACATCACGGACCGCTATTTCAACGTAACGACTGATATTTCAATGTTATAATACTATTCTGAACATAGCAGAATAGACTATAAAATTTAATTCGAACTCATATATAAAATAACCATATTAAATTGATGTAATATAATTTAAATTTAAAATAAATAAATTCTTCAACAATAAATTACTATTATCGTCGTTTATATTTAAACAGAATATATATTGATCATCTGAACCGTTTCGATTCAGTTTTATCTTCGAATTGAATTATTTCAGATTCCCATATTATGATAATTATATATATCAAAAATTAAATCCTATAACAATTAATGATCGATAACTCAATATAAAAATTCTTTTATATTATCAATTCAATATTTAAAACAATATTAAATATTTTAAAATAAATCAACCAAAAATCTGGATTGTTACATTCTTCCCATCTTAAAAGAATTTCATCCCCGAAATTACTAAGGTACGAAAAATGCTAGAAACCCATTGTTTTTTCAAAAACCCACTTATGTTGAACTCAAAACTTTATATTTCAACATATTTTATTCTACCAAAACATTTGGTTTCTTATTCATATGGCACCCCATATATGTTTGCATTTATTTAGTCTGAATGATTTTCAATCAACTCATATTCCATTCAAATTGATTCTGATCAATTTATTCTCTTCAATCCAATTAACTTGATTAAGTTAAAATTTTAAATTCCAGTATTCAAGTTCCTGGGTTTTTTATTTCAAATCCTTTTGAAATCACATAAATATATATATATATATATATACATATATTTTGTTCCGTATCAAATTCAAAACATTAGAATTTTTTAAAACTATTTGTTTTCTTCCAAACAAATTTCTATCAAAAACTTTTCTAAGGTAGCAATCCATCACTTAGAAACTCGAAAATGAATACCAATGATGTCGCGATCATCATCAGAATTATTTTCCAGCCACTAAAGTGAGTTCAATGCTTTATCACCTTCTAACTCGTCTAAAATGATTTTTGATTCAAAACCCTTGCAAAACAAAGCTATATTACTTTTAATATACTTCGGAAAATATTTTTCCAAACACCCAGGATTTATAATTGCAAATTCTGGTTTGAATTTAATTTTAGTTCATCTCATTTGTATATATTTCCTTCATATACAAATTTTATTTGGTTGTATATAATCATTCCAATTTTATAATCTTATTTGATTATAATCTACCAATCAACACATCCATATATTATAATAATTAAAGAAAATTATTCTTTCTATATCAAAATAGGATTTTGGGTAAAATTATTTCATCTATCCACTTTAAAACAATATTGTGTCAAACTTCTCTATTCAAGTGTTTAGAAATTCCTATCGACTTCGTGGCATTCCACAATTCAATCAAAATTCGTAAACCACTCAACAGACTAGCTAATACCATATAAAATAAATTTTATATCAATTAACAAATACACTATCTCGTATATATACACTCAACTCATTCTAGGGTACTACTGACCCTATCTCTAATGAGCAAAACCCCACCAAAGCCTAGGTGTTAGCTCAACCTAAGCTCTGATACCAACTATAATGGCCTGAATTTCCGTACCCTTTGAGTTGACTAATAACGCCACACATCCAACCCAAATGACACAGAAATACGAATCATTAGTAGAAAGAAGTTAGAGGATGAGAAATAGAAAGAAAGAAAAGTTAGAATAGAAGAAAAATGAAGAAGACAAATCTCACAGCGGAACGAATAAAATATATTAAATAACATAACTTTTGAAATACAAATCAGTAATTATATATACATACCATTATCAGAGCACAACAATTATTCTTGGAACGGTTATAAACACCTGTTTCCAGATACAACATAGTACACAGCGGAAATATGAAAGTCTATAGCTAACTGGTGAAGCCTCATGCTTCCAGCTCTTCCAAGTAAATTTGAAAAATCCAGACTACTTGACTGCCCGTACAAATTTAGGAACCCAAGAGTTTAGGGAAAACAAAATAAACTCTGGGTCAGTCATGGGACTGGTGTGAGTAAACTCCAATCATTTGTTTAACTTTAAAAAAATCCTTTCGAAATAAACGATAATCGTAAGACCGATCCACACATAAACACGGATGGTTTTTACCTTACGATAACCCAAATTATTTTTGATATCAACTCCAGTGATATTATAATAATGTTTACATAAAATAAATTGAATCTAGCGGAACGCTTGCATCTCACGCTTCACATATATTATAAAACCAAAAAACACAGGGCGCTTATTGGAGATTGGATTTCCAACATGACAAGGTATGGGACCACCTTCCGATAGTGTATCTCTAGAGGGGAATACACTGGGTTCAACAAGAACATCTTGCAACCCGGCCCACATGACCGACCACTCATTTCGCTTGAGTGTATCAAATGTATATCACCAATGGCTGGGATCAGCAACCGTTTCCCGAAAAGGACAGTATTGATAGACTAAAGAAGCAAATGGAATTTCTCTAGATAGGTGATTATACACCCTAATGGGAGCGACCCACATAGCCATGTTGTCTGCCCGATTTTTGTCATTTCCCGGTTGTTGAGGCCTGAGGCTACGATTTCTTATCATTCATTTATTGCACAATCACTTTGAATGCCACATTTTCAGATCCATAAATCATTAATTGATTTGCACAAATATATTCTGGATATTATGCTAAGAGAATAAATTCTCTGCCACCATATATATCTATACAGACCAACATATGCGATCATTGGAAATATTCTGTCAAACATTCGTCCATACACTTCGTTCTGGGACTGAACGAAAATGAAGGCACCAAATCTATTAATAGAAAAAGTCCTTGCACTTTACTCCGTCTTCGATTATTTTCATATAATCTGATTCGCAACGCTACTGCCAATATGGAGTGGTTCACGGATAATAATCCAACCGGTCTCTCCATATTGACAACGATTATTGGCAAACACTTCGATAATCGGTTATTTAACTATCAAAGAAAAACAAACATTCAACCAAAGCATCAAACAAATCACTGAGCCCTTTAATTAATATTTCATTAATTAAAACACTTCTCCATTTCCTTATCCTTATTCATTAACACGATATTTTCGATAATCATCTTGACCTCTTACGCTATTTGGAAAACATTTCCATATATCGCCTTCTTTTATTTTCTATACTTAGAAAATATATTCTATTTGTAATTGGAAAACATTCCAATTACTTATCTCTTCCGTGACCCTTCATTTATTTCTATACTCAGGAAATATTTATTATTATATTTCCAAAATTTCCACTTACTTGGGTTAAAACGAATGTTGTGTAAAAGATTGTTACAACAACCCAAAACACTGCATTCAAATAACTCTTATTTAAACATTTATTTTCGAGACTATATCTTGTTGTTTATCAATTAGTAATGAAATCACTCAAGTTAGGGTATAATTACCTCTCAGACCTTGACTGAATAACATCTTTAACTTCAAAACAGACAAGACCACTTATCTCAAATCATCAACATCATAAAAAAAAACCACTTATTCATTTTTAAAACGTATATATATATTTCTCTTTCTATTACCATATTTTCGATTTCCTTTTTGTTTACAAATTCTATTTTTAAATTCGTTTCCTTACTGGATTCTATATATATTGATATACAGATTTAAAATTATCAATTTGTCTTAAAAATATTCTAACTCCTTAAATTTTCGAAATTTTTTGCCATAACCTCCTTTGTACCGGTCGATAGTTCAAACCTCAACTCGCCTCTCCAGGCCCTTTCCATTCAAAAAGAAAATCAGAAAGCCAGGTGGCTTGCCGATTCGGCGCATAAAATCTCATATGGACTTTAAACGTGTACCTTTTTGTCAGGCACTACATTTAGAAACTTCATTCTCTTCATCCCATACCTGTTAACACATATGCGTCCATTTCTAATTTATTTCAACTCAGTCTGGTAATTTTAACTCGATTCGTTAATTTACTATTTAATCAGCTCTTTTGCCCATTTCATCTTTTTAATTGAGCATATCACTTCCGGATATGTTTTTCATTTACTTAAAACAAAATCTAATTCCATTTTCGACTCGAGTTTCACATTCAATTTCGAATATAAATTCTTACACCTCATTTACTTATCCAACGCCCAATTTCGATTCAAAATTTCATTTACTAATTATTCTTCAAATTAGTCAATTCTATTCAATAATTAAAAATCTGATTTTTGATTCAAAAATCAGATTCACTTACACAACTTGAGTTCATATTCATTTTACAACTCATGTCTGGATTTTTCTAATGGAATTCAGATTCTATTTAGTTAAAATTCCACTATTTATTTAAATAAACTGTTATGGTTTTATAATGGTTATGGCACTACTTTTCTAAAAATTTGATTTTGACATAACTCAAAATCTATACTACAAAATCCAGATTTTTTCTTTCATTAGAAAACTATTATCAAATCGGTCCTGATCATTCTTGTTTCAAAGAATTCCGGCTTGAATTGAGTTCTATCTACTCAATTGAAGTTCGAAACGCCAATTTACGAACTGCCGCACTGCGACGTGTTCGTTTTAATTATAAATATATAAACGTTTAAACTTCGTTTATAATAATTTCAACTCCATTCTAATATATTTTAATATAATATTGAATCTAATTTTCCCAATTCAACTGAATATTTCCAATTATCTAAAATCGTCGATTTTTCATTACTTGGTTATAATTTATTTATACTAGATTTGCTATATTAAATTCCAATTCCCTTTTATGAATAAATTATTTATAAAATTCGATATAATCGAATTCTAATTGTAAATCCTCAAATTTATCTCAATTCAGTTTTTATTCCAAATTCCTGAATAAAATATATCGTTCCCTTTTCGAAACGTTTTCAAATCCCTTTTTAAATTCATACTTGAATTTAAAATGCCAAATATATCTAATGATAATTATCTCACCTTATTTATAAACATCGTTTATAAATTTCCCTTCCTTGTTTTATATATACTAAAACAAGTTCTTATTTCAAAACCCTTTGGAGTTCTACTCCTATTGGAATATTTTATTTTTACAACTTATAAATAAAATTGTAGAATCTATTTTCACTTTTAATTATAGTTTCTATCTAATAAAAATTTAATACCATTCCTGGAAATAATTTAGTTTTATAAATTCGACATAGTCGAATTCATTTCATAAATCCGTTTGGATTTATTTTAGTTTAACTTATATTCCGAACCATGGAATAAATTCCATCGTTTCCCTTTTAACGCAATTCCCAATTCAATTTTAATTCATATTTGAATTCAAATATTTTAAATTATCCAAATGATAATGTTTCACCTTTCTTTATAAACATCGTTTATATTTCTTGCTTATATATTTAAACAAGTCTCATTTCAAATCCATTAGAAATTATAATTTTTTACTTTGGAAAAATAAATTTCCCTTTTATAATTCACACTTGTATTTACATTTTCCCCATTATCCAATGTTAATTCATTTCTCTTCATTTATAAACAATGTTTATAAATTCACTTCAATTCCCTGATTATCTAATGAAAATCATTCCATTTTATTTATAAACACCGTTTATAAATTCAATTCCCTGATTATTTTATAAACATCGTTTATAAATTTAATACTTGTTTTATTTATTCAAAACCAAGTTAATATTTTTAGTCTATTCGAATTTCAAATTCTATTTTTAGAAGAATAGAATTTTCCATTTAAATCTCAAATATCGTTTTCACGATATTTTTATATATCAATATTTTAGCCCAGTGATATTTAAATATCCAAAAACACTCAATTACCAAATCACGGGTTTTATAACACATCATATATGATAATAAATATGTGAAAATAAACAGTAATAAATTTTGAGGAATCCAGCTGGATTCCTCCAACCTGTTTTTCCTGCATCCATAGACGTTAGCCAACATAAATAATACCAGTCCTGCTTCGAGGCAGGATATCGCGCTATGAAGGTGATCCACTATCATAGCGTGGGGCGTATAGGGTCGTCCGCTAATGATACTGTGGGCATCCGTTAATAATACTGTGGGAATCCAACCACCAATATATATAATAATAGCCACAAACACCAATCCTAAATAACTAATATATATTTATAATAGCCACAGTAATATTTTAATGCAAACAAACAACCATCAATTATTTTTAATGACTAAAAATAATTCTAAATAATAAATTGAGTGAGATTTACTCACCAAGGTTTTATTTGCTGAATATTCCATTAAATTCCAAATCTTGCTGCGTCTATGAATTTGACTTGAACGAAATTTATATCTACGATTTATTTGATTTTAATTATCAATTAAATATTTATTTATTTAATTTAACCATAAATCATAAGTTAGTAAATTATCCTATGTAATTTGAATTCCAAAATAAAGTATACCTTATTTCCAAGCTGCTACTATTACCAAACTGATCTATACCACTGTCTATTTCCAGTTCCAATTAGTTGACTTCCTCCAACTCATCAGCCCATTTTCCGATCACCAATGCTTCCCCACTACGCCTCAAAACTCACTGCACTGTCGCATCAGTACACTACTGTGCATCTCATTTTCTCGTCCTCCTTTAATACTTGCGACAAAATGTCAACTTTCCACTTTTATACTTGTTCCCAAAATGTCTTACAACACAGCCTTCCTCTCCAGTTTTAACAGTATACACGCATGAAATCAAACCCCATTTTAAACTTATCTTCCTGAAATACTCTATACTGTACGCATACCTATAACTCCCTTTCACCCTTACCAGATCGTCTCCACTCCTCACAACCGTCATTTGCTACTGTCGTGAGTTCATACCATGCCCAAAGTCCACATACCTGAGCTTCCATATCTCACTGCATAACTCCAGAACTCGCGGTGATGTTTGAAATCGCCATTCCAAAAAGGTTAACTTCCAGAACTGCGCCCCCACTACGAACTCCACCTCACAAGCCCCGCGTCGATATTCGAACCCTACTTGATTCCGTTCCCAAACTCGAGCATCGCCAGCTAGGTCTCGAGTTACACAGATCTTGGCGATTTTGATTTGAGGGAAATAGAATAGTGCAGCTTCGATTTGAGTGATTTTATTTGGTTTTGAAAATACTGAAGGATGGAAACAAATAACACAAGAAAGGGGCGATTTTTTTTTGAAGTGTTTGATCTTTCTGAAACCTCAAATTTCAACAACAAGAAAAGGAGCGACCCTTTATAATTTGCATGGAACTTCACTCGATTTTCCATTTAGTTTCATAAAGAAGAAATAGAATTGGAATGATCACATATTTATAATTGAGGAATAGGTTGGCTGAAGTACAGGGAAATAGGTCGGCTAAAATGTCCTTAAGATTTTGGAACAAATTAAATAGATTTTGATTTGATATTAAAAATGTTTTAATTCAATTTGATTTTATTTTATAATTAATACGATTTGACATAAAGTGATTTTTATCCTTTTTAAATGGATATCGATTTGATTTCTTATTCGATTTCGGTCTTATCCATTACAAATATATCGGGGTTCATCACTTAACATCACGGACTACTATTTCAACGTAATGGCTGATATTTCAACGTTATAACACTATTCTGAACATAACAGAATAGACTATAAAATTTAATTCGAACGTGTATATAAAATAACCATATTAAATTGATGTAATATAATTTAAATTTGAAACAAATAAATTCTTCAACAATAAATTACTATTATCGTCGTTTATATTCAAATAGAACATATATTGATCATTTGAACCGTTTCAATTCTGTTTTATCTTCGAGTTGAATTATTTCAGATTCCCGTATTATGATAATTATATATATCAAAAATTAAATCCTATATCGATTATTGATCGATAACTCAATATAAAAATTCTTTTATATTATCAATCCAATATTTAAAACAATACTAAATATTTTAAAATAAATCAACCAAAAATCTGGGTCATTACAAAAGTGCTATGGATAGCCAGACAAAAAGGTCGAGTAACAATTATTATATACCTTAAGAAGTGTTGCACTCATATATACATAATAATGGTTCGCATACATCTTTACTAATTTGTCTTTAGTTATAAACATAAAATTGATATCATGCAATCTTGTTTAGGCAAAATAGAGTGCAACACACATAATTTACACATCCAATAATATTAAAAAAAATTGTATTATTTGTTGATGAACTATGTTATTTATATTGAAAACTATGACTGCCATTATGAAAGCATATGTCACTTTGATATAAAATGGCTGTGATGATGAAAAACAATGCACTATATAATGTCTATTAAGAAGTTGATGTATAGTTATATAGCCTACCTTGATCCTTATTTTGTTTAACTAAAATGTGTTGGATGTCTTATCTAGAATCATATAAATAGCCGTGCCAAAATCACGAACCATGATTTGTTTTATGTGAATTGCAGAAGGCAGGAAAATATATATCTGATTTTAGGTTAGAATGAGAATTGGATGGAAATAATTGAATCCAAATGGACCGTCGAGTCAACAAGCTTATAGAGATTGAAGCTATATGGTTTTTTATTGAAACCCATCCTGCTATCATAGGATTTGCTAATGATTTATCTGCAAATCTCAATGAATGCTTAGATGCATTCACTCGACCGATTTGCGATTAATATGGATGAAGAAGCAACAGTAACGAAGGCAGAAGAGTGCTTCATAACGCTGGAAAGGTAAAATTTCAATATCAATTATAATAGCATAGAAAAGTGTGTGGTTGATATAATAAAAATAAGTAAACAAGTGGTAAAAATACTTTAAAAGTGTCAAAAATATTTACAAAAAAAGATCAAGAAGGTGCATATTTTGAAGGGAGGAGGAGGTTAGGTTGGTGAAGTAAGGAGGGAAGAGATGCAGATGGAAACACATAACCAATCGGAAAATTAAACCATTAACGTTTGACGAGTCAAATGCCAATGGTTTAATTTTCTCTAGTGAGAAAACATGGCAACCTGGACTGTCACCATTTTTGGACGCATCGAACGCATTCTAAATGATAATAGTCTAAATTCTTGTTGCAAGGGGCCCATTATCTATACTCTATGCATTGAAATTTAATGTTGATACGTCCACTAGTATAAAGTGTTGGAAATAGTACACATAAAATTATTTTTTTGATAGAAAAAACTAAGGACTTTGAGCTAGTTCCATACAAGTTTCTAAGTTGAGAACATTGCGTCTTTACGGTGAAAACAATCAAATACACTTAATGAGTTTTATTGAAGATTATTTATTTATTCGTTAGCATTTTATGTAATCGTACGTGTTAATTTAGGTTTGGGATAAACTTGATCCTAGTTTCCCAAAGACTTCTTGGACCCCATAAAATCCACCCAATCATTTATTTTTATTTTTATTTTCTTTAAGTGAAAAAATGAAGGGTGATTATCCATAAGAAAATGAATCAAGGGGGTTTGCACCCATGTGGTTTTGGCATAAAGAGAAAATGGGAGAAAGTTTGCAAAAAAAATAGAGGAAAGATGTTAAAGTGATACTACAGTTGTAATCAAATTTTTTCAAAGCAAATCTTGGCCTATTTAAACACTGCCCTAGCCAGTTTGTTTCCATTATTAAAAATAAAAAATAATGTTGCCCCAAGCGAAGATTGGACCAAGTGGAGTAAAAAGCAGCATTTTTACCAACATTACAATATTCATTAATTTCATTGAACTTTCCTTTTAAATCAGACAGTAATATATTAGTTTCATTATGTAGCCCTTGACCAAGATAGTGGTTGTCACCAATAAAAATTGCAACAACACTCACTACTATAAATACAATATATAGCCACGCTCCATTTCCAATGGTTGCCAACGATGTTTTCAACATTAGCAATGGCCCGTTATTTTCGAGGTAAAATAGTTATTTTAATAAACTAACCGTTGCGAGCTGTTGATTGTCGTTGCAATAATAGACGTTTGCGGCCATTGATAGTTGTTGCAAATTTCCTATATATGTTTCTAGCAAGCCGAAAGCTCCTCACTCTCCCTCAACCCAGCTCAAAAACGATTAAAAAAACCGTCAACTCCTCCTCCCAAAATGCAACCACCACTCAAAATATCCTCCAAACCATTTTCGGTGCCACCAAGTTGAACGTGTAGCCCCTCTCCACCCTCCAATCCTCTCAAAATTAGATTTTTTTAACTTAAAGCCTAATTTTTTAGGTTCTTAGTTTTGGAACTAATTTTGGATTATGTTTGTTCCTAATAGTTAGTGAATGTTTGTTACATCATATTGCATGCTAATTACTATTATTTCATCAAAATGTTTAAATTATTACTAATAGCTAGGTTTTCTAATTTAGCCTATTGTGTATATTTAGGAAGATTTTTGTTAAGATTGATCATAGATGTATGATGAGTTTTGCAAATTGTATAATTTATGCGAACGTGACGTATAAATTATGTTAGGATTGATCGTAGTTTTGGATAAATTATGCAAATACGAATTATATATTTATACGAACATGCGGATTAAGTTGGTATACAATAATTTTTTGATGATTTCAGATGATTTTATCAGGAATCATCATAGTTAGAATTCTTTATATAGTATTGTTTAGTATATAAACAAATTATATATTTAATCTAGTATATAATGTAATGTGTAAGCACAAACGAGTTATATATTATGCAAACTAGTAAAAATATTTAATTTACTACATATGTAATAAAACAATAAAATATATATTTAAATTTAATATAAATACATATTAAAACCCTTAGATATTATCTGGCTATGCCTGACAAGTTGTAACGACCCGGATTTTGAGCGACTTTGGTTATCGACATAAACTCGATGTCAATAACCAAAACATCGAAAAATCCCGGTAATTAATGAAAGAAATTAGAGGGTGAGAATAGATAAGATAGAAACTTAGAATAGAAGAAGAAGAAGAACACAACATCAGAGTAACACGAACCTCACAGCGGAATGAATAACATATAATAGATAACATAACTTTGAAATATAACAGTTATGTATACAATAGCACTTATCAGAGTACATCACTTACAACACAGCGGAACAAAACTCTATATAACTAACGCTGAAGCCTCTTGCTCCAAGCTCCTTTAGATAGATCTGAAAAATCCTGAACTACTTGACTGCCCGTACAAATTTAGGCACCCAAGAGTTTAGGTAGAACAAAACAAAATAAACTCCGGGTCAGTCATGGGACTGGTATGAGTAAAACAGTTTAAACAGTTTGAACAAGTAAACGATATCTCATAAGACCACGCCGTATAACGGAACGGGTTTTTCCCTTATGAGAATCCAAAATATCTTTATATCAAAAACCTTTTGATATTATAATAATGTCTATCAACCACAATATAATAACCATCTAGCAGAAACGCTTTCATCTCACGTTCTACATATAGTATACAATCAAAACCGCAAGCACGTATTGGGTAATGGATTTCCAACTATGACAAGGTATGGAACCACCTTCCGATCAGTGTACTCTAGGAACGATACACTAGAGTTCAACAAGAACATCTTGTAAGTCTGCCACACATGACCGACCACTCATTTTGCTTGAGTGTATCGAATGTATATCACCAACGGTTGGGATCAGCAACCGTTTCCCGTATATATATGAGACAACATTGATAGATTAAAGAAGCAAATGAATATTCTCTAGATAGGTGATTATACACCCTACTTCGGTTCTACCGACTTAGCCATGCTGCCTGCTCGATTTCTGTCATTTACCGGATGATGAGGCTTGAGGTTGCGCTTTGTCATCACATCATATTCATTTTGAATGCCACATCATCAAATCCATCAATCACCGATTGCCGTCCTCAACAATACATTATGTGTTAGCTAAAAGAAGTTTCCTTCTTCGCTTCCACTCTTGGTAAGGTTGGAGAAATCAATATACGTGATCGTCTGGAAATACTCTGTCAGACATCCGTCCATACAAGTCACCAAGAACAGGATGAACCGAAGGCACTATTCAGTACATCCATCTTAGGCACTGTTATCTAAGACTTATACAATAGCCCTTGCACTTTACTCCGTCTTCAATTATCTTTGGCAAATATGATTCGCAACGCTTATGCCAATACAGAGTGGTTCTTTGGATAATAATCCAACCGGTCTCTCCATATTAACAACGTCAAAATGGTCAAAACTTCAATGGTCTGTGATTTAACCATCAAAGAAAAACAGGTGTGCAAACAACGATATTATTTCCAAATGGAAATTCTATCAATCAATCATCCATCATATATATATATATATATATTCATATTTCCTTATTTTCTATGTTTAGAAAATATACGTTAACACTGGAAAACATTTCCATTTCTAATCCATATTTCCAATTCCAATATTTGATTAAGTTTCTGATTTCTATTTGGAAAACATTTCCAAATCTTCTTTACTTGGATTTAAACAGATGTTTAAATCAACATCGCGACGACAACTCAACCCACTATACTTATTTACTAAATTCACTTAACCACTTTCACTCTCGAACCTTAACCATTTCTAAATTAAAAACCAAGTCAATCAAGTTGGGGTATAGCTACCTCTCAGACCTTAACTGAACAACATTCAAATCTCGAAATAGGGTAAGTTCATTCTTTTAACTCTAATCAATCAACTCTTTCCACTTAACTCCTTACTTAACTCCTTTCGGACAACTATATTCGATTTCTCCTTTAACTCTATTTAAACAAACTATATTCGATTAACTCTTTTGATTTTATTTGAATAACTATATTTGATTAACTCCTTTAATTCTATTCGAACAACTATATTCGATTAACTCCTTTTGATTTAACTCTAATCGATTAACTCCATCGAATAACTAAATTCGATAACTCCTTCGAATAACCAAATTCGATAATTCCTTTCGAATAAACTATATTCGATAACTCACTTCGATTAAACTAATCGATAACTCTCTTTGATTAAACTATAAACGATAACTCCTTGTGTTTAACTTTATTCGAATAACTAATTCGAATAACTCTTATCGATTAAACCATAATCGATAACTCCTTCGAATAACCAAATTCGATAATTCCTTTCGAATAAACTATATTCGATAATTCCTTTTCGAATAACTAAATTCGATAACTCCTTTTCGACTAACTCTAATCGATTAACTCAAATCGATTAACTCTAATTCGATTAATCCTATTTAATTACTCTATTTGTTTAACTCTAACTCTAACTGGTTAACTTTAACAAATTTACTCTGACTGGTCAACCCTAACTGATTAACTCTAACTGGTTAACTCTAACTGTTCAACCCTAACTGATTAACTCGACTTATTCAGCTTAACCTGATTTAACTCCTATCGAATAACAAATATTCGATTTAACTCCATTTGAATAATTCTATTTGATTAACTCTAGTTGGTTAATTCTAATTGGTTAACTCTAACTCTAATCGATTTCTCTTATTCGAGTACCCCTATTTGATAACGTTTATTCATTTACAAAGATTTACTTTTAGTAACGGTTCTGCACTTTATAAATGTTTCTCTTTAATGATGTTACTTCACTTATACAAGTGTTGTGTATCCATTCTATTTAAACCTATCGCTGTTAAAACCAATATCTCTTCTCTATATAAGTACAGACTTATATATTCCAATTATCGAAGGATAAATATTAAATTTAATTTATAAACTGTTATTTATAAATTAATCTTTTCTATTTATCTGCTAAAAACAGATTTCCATTTTCTATTTATTTAACAAATAAATATTCCTTTTATTCTATTTATTCTAACAAGTAAATATCTTCTTTTAAATCCTATTTATTTACCAAATAAATATCTCCTTTTATTTCTATTTATTTAACAAATAAATATCTCCTTTAATCTTTATTTATTTCCTAGGTAAATAAACCCTTTTTACTTTTATTTATTTCCTAAATAAATAAATTCTTTTAACTCTTTATTTATGTTTTACCAATATATTCCCTTATATTTGCTTTCAAATATATTTCCTTTATATTTGATTTCAAATATATTCCTTTATATTTGATTAACAAATAAATTCCTTCTATATTTGATTAACAAATAAATCCCTTTTATATTTGATTTCAAATATATTCCTTTATATTTGATTTCAAATATATCTCCTTTTCAATTTCATTTGTAATGGTTTTACAAACATTTCTATTTCATTTTGATTTGTAAATGGTTTACAAACCCTTCCCTTTCTATTTGATTTCTGAAAAATATTCTAACTCCTTATATTCCCGGGAAAATTCGCCATAACCTCCTTTGTACAGGGAGCATCGGGAAAATCCCCAAACCCGCCACACAGGCCCTTTCCATTCAAAAAGAAAATGTTTTGAAATTTATTTCCTTTCTAAATATCTTCTATTTATAAATATTCCAATTTATAAATATTTCTTATTTATAAATATTCCATTTATAAATATTTTATTTTCACTATTACTTTGAAAATTTCCTTGTCAACACTCCGGTATGTTATGGTGTTTAAAATATCAAATTTCGATATCCAATATCGTCCATACACACACAATCAACAACATGTTATAATTCACATCATATATCTAAATATATGAAAAACAATAAAATAACTGTTGAGGAATCCAGTCGGATTCCTCCAACCTGTTTCCCTGCATCCACAGATGTTACACAACATGATTGTCATCACTTTCAGTTCAATATGAATTATTCTGATAAACAGAATCAATATATAACTATATAACTGTTTATATATATATATATATTTATATATATATAATATTTCATTAACTGACTAGCAGTTCAATCAAACAGTCAACACACAATCAACAGACAATTTCTAACAGTTCTAAAAATACAACATGATATTATAAACTGTTCAGAGTTAGTGAGATTTACTCACATTGGACTGTTATCGTTAAAAACGATTAACTGTCTTTGATTTAGATGGACAATTTATTTCACCATAAATTGTAACGAGCTCGGATTCACTCCCAGTCAGTCTCATTGTGTTGCACCCGTCCATATGGTCCCAACGCAACTTACGGTTCGTCATTCTGATATCGTATGAGAGAAATATTTAAATTACAAGTTAATACACTTTTAAATTGAATTAAAACTTAAATGAATTTAACATTGGGCCTCACCCCTTCTAACCGGCCCATCAGCCCAAACCTCTCCTCTTAAAACCCGACCCATCCAAACGCTTTTCCCCCAATTCATTTTCCACTGTGAGCTCCAATCGCTACTCCCCCATTTACCGATCCTTTCCTCCAACCTTCCTCGTCCATCTCTCCACTAACCCCAAATCCGAAATCACCATTCAATTCTCCACCCCATCCTGTTCAAAGCTGCACCCTCCGTTATCAACTCGCATGCCTCACGAAAAACGCGATAGTAGCCTTTTCAGCTAGCTCGCCATAGGAACTGCGACCCTTTTTCGATCGGAATCCACCAAAACAACTTAAACTCCTTCCATTCTTCACCATGATCACTAATACAACCACCAATCATCACAACGTTGCTTAAATCGAGGTATAATTGGAACCCTAGCTCGAAAAATGGTGCTATACATTTTGCGCAATCCCCCAAACAAACGTCGAACACTGTAAATCATATACAAGGTTGTAGAGATTTACTTGAGCAACTCATTAATCACCATTTTATGATTTATAGAATTTTTCTTTATTTGATTTTGATTTTTTTTTTGAGTTTGGGTTTTCTCGTTGAAATGAAGAAAGTGGAGGCGGAAAAAAAATACTTTGACTTCTGAAGTGAGAATGTTAGGTTTAGAATGTGAGGGGGGTATTTATAGCATTGTGGGGTTGGAAATTTTGTAGGAGATATTTTATTTTATATTCATTTTATATTCGTTCTGGCCTTCTAAAAATTTGTGTGATCACACACGATACCCAAAAATCACGAAAACTGACATGCAGCTAGAGTTTGACATTACGGTCCTAACGAAACTAGTTTCGTCGAATTTCGACTTCGAATGCTCACACAACGTATTTTTAAAGCTCTGGATGACCCATTTAAATATATAAATATATTTAAATATAATTAAATTAAATATAAATAAATTTATATTATCATATATATTCACAGTGGAATACCATACAGCTCCACTGGGATATTCCTATATGAATTTCTAACTCGATATTCACTTCTGGGTCAACCCGATATTCGATTTATATTGAATTTCCTTTTTAAAATATAAATAATTCCTTTATAAATTATAAAGGAATTCCACAGCGACTTTTCTAAAATTTGATTTGGACGTAAATCAAAATCTACATGACGAAATCCTGATTTTTCTCTTCCACTAGAAAGATATACTCCACCAGCTCCACACGTTTCTTGTTTCACAGAAATCCGGCTTAAAACGAATCCTGTGCGTTCAGTTGAAGTTCGAATCACCAATTTACGAACTACAGCGCCATTTCAAGCTCGATTTTAATTATAATATAATTATACGTTCAAACTATCGTTTATATAATATATTCGTTATTCTAATTCAATTCCAAGCTGAATTTAATATCACAGATGATCCAGTTCACACCGTATCGCCATTTCTGATTATTTCAGAATTAAATATATATTATTTAATTATTATTTTAATTAAATATTCCTTATAATTTAATTAACGATCATTATATCCTCTAAACTCTATTTAAATAATTAATTAAATTAATTATTATACCTCTGAAAATGCGGGTCATTACATTCTTCCCCACTTAAAATAATTTCGTCCTCGAAATTGCTAAGGTAGAGGACGACTCTATCGACTGGTTAAAACATATTTGTTCACTTCTTAACTTCAGTTTCAACTGAACCATTTTAATTTTAATTAAAATATTAATTAATTTTTATCAACGAAAATTTTCAAAAATCCTGAAAATTTTCTAACGCCTTAATTTTTCGAAAAATTTCGCCAGCACCTCCTTTGAACTGGTCAATCGGTCAAACTCCAACTCGCCTCTCTAGGCCATCTCCATCCCAAAAGAAAATCAAACAGCCAAACGGCTTGCCAATTCGGCTCATAAATCTTATATCCAATAGAAATATAAACTTGTACCTTTTGTCGGCATATCATTATACCATTTACATATGTTGCTACTTCAGCATATACCAAGGCCATCCCGATCAAACTGATATCACTTTTATTTCCAACACAACCATTCGCTTTTTATCAAGCCAAATTTTCATTTCAAACTCAAGTTTCGTTCTTGATCCCGAATCCATAACTCGATTATCCAATCACATTTCAAATTCAAATTTCACAAATCCAATCCTATTCGATTTCAATTCAATTTCAGTTACCACTTAACTGACTTTACTTAAATCCCAATTTGCTTTCACAAGTTCACATTTAATTTGTGTTAAATTAAACCATCTATTTCTAGGAGTTATTAAACATCTTTGTTTTTCTCAAAAATCAAACTCCCCCTTCGAAGTTCAAAACAACTTGTTTTTCTAAACAATTCAAAAACAGAATCTTTGGTGGTAATCCGTCACTTAGAAGAAAATGAACACTGATGATGTCTAGATTCATCATCAGAATCTATTTTCCAGCGATCGGAGTGAGTTCAATACTATAAAACCATTTCTAAACATTTTCACTTTGAAATTCATTTCAAAATATATAATTCACACTGCTTGTAAAACAATTTAAAATCTCCCAGGATCTTAAATTTTCTTTATTTTTAATCCAAATCCATGAACAAACACTTATCCAATTTTCCAGAATTTTAATTCAATTTCTGGTTTAAATTTCAGATTTAACACATCTGATTTCACGTATTTCACTTATATGAATTCTGATTGGTTATTTACATAACCATTTAATTTATAATCTTATTCGATTTTAATAACAATCAATATATCCACCATATTATAATTTTGATATATATATCTTCTCTATATCAAGATTTACCTTGGGTAAACTTATTTTTATTTACCCTCTTTTCAAAACATATCGTGACGACCCATCGTATTCAAGTGTTTAGTAACTCCTACCGATACAGTGGATCAAACTGATCGACCAGAACTCATAAACAACTCAACCAATGAATCTCCTCAATATAAAACAAATTTTTATATCAAATACAAATACGTTCACTCGTATATATACACTCAAACTCAATCTAGGGTATTACTAACCCTATCTCTACCGAGCCACGCCACAGAGCCAAGGTAATACTTAACTTAAGCTCTGATACCAACTGTAACGACCCGGATTTTGAGCGACTTTGGTTATCGACATAAACTCGATGTCAATAACCAAAACATCGAAAAATCCCGGTAATTAATGAAAGAAATTAGAGGGTGAGAATAGATAAGACAGAAACTTAGAATAGAAGAAGAAGAAGAACACAACATCAGAGTAACACGAACCTCACAGCGGAACGAATAACATATAATAGATAACATAACTTTGAAATATAACGGTTATGTATACAATAGCACTTATCAGAGTACAGAACTTACAACACAACGGAACAAAACTCTATATAACTAAAGCTGAAGCCTCCTGCTCCAAGCTCCTTTAGATAGATCTGAAAAATCCTAAACTACTTGACTGCCCGTACAAATTTAGGCACCCAAGAGTTTAGGTAGAACAAAACAAAATAAACTCCGGGTCAGTCATGGGACTGGTATGAGTAAAACAGTTTAAACAGTTTGAACAAGTAAACGATATCTCATAAGACCACACCGTATAACGGAACGGGTTTTTCCCTTATGAGAATCCAAAATATCTTTATATCAAAAACCTTTTGATATTATAATAATGTCTATCAACCACAATATAATAACCATCTAGCAGAAACGCTTTCATCTCACGTTCTACATATAGTATACAATCAAAACCGCAAGCACGTATTGGGTAATGGATTTCCAATTATGACAAGGTATGGAACACCCTTCCGATCAGTGTACTCTAGGAACGATACACTGGAGTTCAACAAGAACATCTTGTAACTCAGCCACACATGACCGACCACTCATTTTGCTTGAGTGTATCGAATGTATATCACCAACGGTTGGGATCAGCAACCGTTTCCCGTATATATATGAGACAACATTGATAGATTAAAGAAGCAAATGAATATTCTCTAGATAGGTGATTATGCACCCTACTTCGGTGCTACCGACTTAGCCATGCTGCCTGCCCGATTTCTGTCATTTACCGGATGATGAGGCTTGAGGTTGCGCTTTATCATCACATCATATTCATTTTGAATGCCACATCATCAAATCCATCCAATCACCGATTGACGTCCTCAACAATACATTATGTGTTAGCTAAAAGAAGTTTCCTTCTTCACTTCCACTCTTGGTACGGTTGGAGAAATCAATATACGTGATCATTTGGAAATACTCTGTCAGACATCCATCCATACAAGTCATCCAGGAACAGGATGAACCGAAGGCACTATTCAGTACATCCATCTTAGGCACTGTTATCTAAGACTTATACAATAGCCCTTGCACTTTACTCTGTCTTCAATTATCTTTGGCAAATATGATTCGCAACGCTTATGCCAATAAGGAGTGGTTCTTTGGATAATAATCCAACCGGTCTCTCCATATTAACAACGTCAAAATGGTCAAAACTTCGATGGTCTGTGATTTAACCATCAAAGAAAAACAGGTGTGCAAACAACGATATTATTTCCAAATGGAAATTCTATCAATCAATCATCCATCATATATATATATACATATATATATATATATATATTCATATTTCCTTATTTTCTATGTTTAGAAAATATACGTTAACACTGGAAAACATTTCCATTTCTAATCCATATTTCCAATTCCAATATTTGATTACGTTTCTGATTTCTATTTGGAAAACATTTCCAAATCTTCTTTACTTGGATTTAAACAGATGTTTAAATCAACATCGCGACGACAACTCAACCCACTATACTTATTTACTAAATTCACTTAACCACTTTCACTCTCGAACCTTAACCATTTCTAAATTAAAAACGAAGTCAATCAAGTTGGGGTATAGCTACCACTCAGACCTTAACTGAACAATATTCAAATCTCGAAACAGGGTAAGTTCATTCTTTTAACTCTAATCAATCAACTCTTTCCACTTAACTCCTTACTTAACTCCTTTCGAACAACTATATTCGATTACTCCTTTAACTCTATTTAAACAAACTATATTCGATTAACTCTTTTGATTTTATTCGAATAACTATATTTGATTAACTCCTTTAATTCTATTCGAACAACTATATTCGATTAACTCCTTTTGATTTAACTCTAATCGATTAACTCCATCGAATAACTAAATTCGATAACTCCTTCGAATAACCAAATTCGATAATTCCTTTCGAATAAACTATATTCGATAACTCACTTCGATTAAACTAATCGATAACTCTCTTTGATTAAACTATAATCGATAACTCCTTGTGTTTAACTTTGTTCGAATAACTAATTCGAATAACTCTTATCAATTAAACCATAATCGATAACTCTTTCAAATAACCAAATTCGATAATTCCTTTCGAATAAACTATATTCGATAATTCCTTTTCGAATAACTAAATTCGATAACTCCTTTTCGACTAACTCTAATCGATTAACTCAAATCGATTAACTCTAATTCGATTAATCCTATTTAATTACTCTATTTGTTTAACTCTAACTCTAACTGGTTAACTTTAACAAATTTACTCTGACTGGTCAACCCTAACTGATTAACTCTAACTGGTTAACTCTAACTGTTCAACCCTAACTGATTAACTCGACTTATTCAGCTTAACTTGATTTAACTCCTATCGAATAACAAATATTTGATTTTACTCCATTTGAATAATTCTATTTGATTAACTCTAGTTGGTTAATTCTAATTGGTTAACTCTAACTCTAATCGATTTCTCTTATTCGAGTACCCCTATTTGATAACGTTTATTCATTTACAAAGATTTACTTTTAGTAACGGTTCTGCACTTTATAAATGTTTCTCTTTAATGATGTTACTTCACTTATACAAGTTGAAACGACCCGCAAATCCGTGCTATCTGAGTTGACTAAATACAACACACGTCCAACCCAAATTGCACAGAAATACGACTCATTATTAGAAAGAAGTTAGAGGATGAGAAATAGAAAGAAAGAAATATTAGAATAGAAGAAAACAAAGATCACAAACTCACAGCGGAACGAATAAAATATATTATATAACATAAGCTTTGAAATACAAATTTGTTTGGTACATATATACATACCATCATCAGAGTACACATAACATTTGATCCAGCGGAAGTAACTCTAAATAACTAACGTTGAAGCCTCCTGCTTCAAGCTCCTCCAAGTGTATCTGTAAAAGCCTGAAACACTTGACTGCCCGTACAAATTTGGGCACCCAAGAGTTTAGGGAAAACAAAACAAAATAAACTCTGGGTCAGTCATGGGACTGGTGTGAGTAAACTCCAACCACTTGTTTAACTTTCAAAATCCTTTCCGAAAGAAAAGATAATAGTAAGACCAGCCCACACATAAACACGGACGGTTTTTACCTTACTATAACCCAAAACACTTTGATACAAAAATCCCGTGATATTATAATAATGTCTACATCAAGTAAATAACCAAATAGCAGAACGCTTGCATCTCACGCTCCACATATATAGTATAAAATCAAAAACCGCATGGCGCTTATTGGAGATTGGATTTCCAACATGACAAGGTATGGAACCACCTTCCGAGGATGTATCTCTAGAGGCGAATACACCTGGGTTTAACAAGAACATCTTGCAACCCGGCCCACACATGACCGACCACTCATTTCGCTTGAGTGTATCGAATGTATATCACCAACGGTTGGACTCAAACCACCGTTTCCCGAATGGGCAGAATCGATAGATTTAGAAACAAAAGGAATTTCTCTAGATAGGTGATTATACACCCTAATGGGTGCGACCCACATAGCCATGCTGCCTGCCCGATTTTTGTCCTTCCCTGGTTGTTGAGGCCTGAGGCTACGCATACTTACCATTCCTTGATAACACAATCACTTTGAATGCCACATCGTCAGATCCGTTAATCACTAGTTGAGTTTGCACAAATATTCTGGATATTATGCCAAGGGATAAATCCGTTGCAACCATATACATTCATACAGACCAACCCATTTGATCATTGGAAATACTTTGTCAGACATTCGTCCATTTACGTTCGTTCTGGGATTGAACGAAACCGAAGGCACTATTTCTATTAATAGAAAAGCCCTTGCACTTCACTCCGTCTTCAATATATTCAGCATACTTGGTTCGCAACGCTTATGCCAATACGGAGTGGTTCTTCGGATAATAATCCAACCGGTCTCTCCATATTGACAACGATGGTCAAAACTTCGATAGTCTGTGATTTAACTATCGAATAAAAACAAGTGTTCAATCAACATATCAAACAAATCACTGGGCCCTTTAATTAATATTTCATTAATTAAATCTCTTCTCCATTTCCTTATCAATATTTGTTAACCAAATATTTTCAATAATCATATTGGCCCTTTACGCTATTTTTGATTTCGTTTCCTTATCGAATTCTATATATATCGATATATAGATTTCTAACTGTCAAATTTTCTTAAAAATATTCTAACTCCTTAAATTCCCGGAAAAATTCGCCATAACCTCCCCTGTATCGGGAGCATCGGGAAATTTCAAATAGCATCCCGGTATCTTCCAATCGAAAAGAAAAAGGAAAAGCCAAGCGGCTTGCCGATACGGCGCATAAAATCTCATATATGAATTAAACATGTACCTTTTTGTCGAGCACATAAATTTAAATCTTCATATATTCCATCCCATATCTGTTAACACCTGTTCACCTGTTTCTAATTCAATTCAACTCAATCCATTCGTTTGAATTCAAATTTTTGAATCGTTTGAATTCAGTTTCGCTCAATTATCCTTTAATTAGCCCTTTTGCCTATTTCACTTCTTTGTTTGAACATAACATGTTCAAATAAAATGTTTAACTTGTTCACAACCAAATTGAATTTCAATTTCAATTCTAGTTCCCTTTTTGATTTCGAACATAAATTTTCAAATCGAATTTACTTATTAAAACCCCAATATTCATTCGAAACCTCCTTAACTAATTTCTATTCAAAATTAGTTAATACCATTCAATAAATCAAAATCTGGTTTCTGTTTCAAAAATCATATTCTTTTACACAACTTGAATTCGCATATATTTTACAACTCACTCTGAAATTTTCTAAATAGAACTTCGGATTTATTTTGCTTAAAATCCTTTTATAATATTAAATAAACCATTATGGTTTTAAAACGATTCTGGCGCTGCTTTTCTGAAAATTTGATTTTGACATAACTCAAAATCTATACGACGAAATTCATATTTTTCTCTTTCATTAGAAAACTATTATCAAACCGGTCCTGACGTTTCTTGTTTCGAAGAATTCCGACTTCAATTGAGTTCTGTATATTCAATTGAAGTTCGAATCGCTATTTTACGAACTGCAGCGCTGCGGCGAGTTCGTTTTAATTATAATTATATATATAAACTTTTAAAACTTCGTTTATATAAATTCAACTCCATTCTGATATATTTTAAATATATATCAAACCATTTTTCCCAACTCAACAAATATCTCTGATATTCTATTTCATTTTTTTATTTGAAATCTATATTCAAATTCCAATTCGATTCAAATTCTATATTCAAATTCTATTTCAACTATTTGAATCCAAATTCCATTTTTAATCCATTTGAACTTCAACTATTTAAACTCATTTTTACTTTGAACTTCAAATATCACATTTTAATTTCTTTGAATCCAAATACCATGTTTCAAATCTCTTTGAATTCCTCTTATTCAAATTCTTTCTATTTAAACTCCATTTGAGTTTTGTTTGAACTCTTATATTTAATACCATTTGAGTTCTATTCAAATTCTTTATATTTAATTCCTCTTCGGTAAAACCCATTATTTAAATCTCATTTGAATTTCCCTTATTTCAAATCCAGTTGAACTCCTTTGAATTCAAATTCCCTTTCAAAACTATTTGTATTTCTTATTTTGAAATCCTATTTCAATCCTACTTTGAAATCCTATTTTCAAAGTTTATTTCAAATTCTATTTTGAAATTCAATATTCAAATCTCTATTTGAATTTCTATATTCAATCCCATGTTCAAATTCAATACTTGAATTTCTATTCAAATCTTTATTCAAATTTCATATTTGAATTTCATTTCAAATCTCTAGTCAAATTTCATATTTCAATTCTTCTTTTGAAATTCTATATTTCAAATCTTATTCGATTTTTCTTTGAAATTCTATATTTCAAAGTATGTTCAATTCTTCTTTGAAATTCTATATTTCAAATCTATTTGAATTTCTAATATTCAATCTCCTTTTAAAATTCAAATATTTGAACTCCTTTGAATTCTACTATTCAAATGTTATAATCAAATTTCATTTGAGTTATATATTTAAAAATTTCATTTCAAATCCTATTTTGAAATTCCTTTTCAAATCCCAATTTCACACTTGTATTTCTATTTCTGAATTATCGAATGATAATCCTTTTCCCTTCATTTATAACTTCGTTATAAAAGAACTATTTATAACTTCGTTTAAAAAGAAACTACTTGTTTTATTTTTCAAAAACAAGTTTATATTTTATTTCCATTAAAATTCAAATTCTATTTAAAAATAGAATTTTTCCTTTTTAAATCCAAATATCCTTCCATGATAGTTTTAAATATTATTACTTAAGCCCAGTGATATTTAGACACACAAAGCAACGAATTATTTATTTTTCTAACACATCATATATAACGATTTATATGCAAACAAATAAACAAACAGATAATATATTTTTGAGGAATCCAGTTGGATTCCTCCAACCTGTTTTCCTGCATCCACAGACGTTAGCACATAAATAATACCCATTCTGCTTCGTGGCAGAATATCGCGGTATAGAAGGTCATCCACTAATCATAGCGTGGGGCGTATAGGGTAATCATCCGCTATGGTACCGCGGGCATCCGCTAATGAGACTGCGGGAATCCAACCAATCAATCAACCCAATATATGTATATATAATAGCCTAAATAACTAATATATATAAAGCAAGCAGAAACATTCAAACAAGCAACAACAATTATTTTTAACGAAATAAAAATAATTCTAAAGGTGAGTGAGATTTACTCACCAGGATTTTTCGTTTGCACTGAATATCCAGTTGAATTCCATCTCATCTCGACAATGGATTTTTTTTGAATAAATCTACTTAGCCCCTACGATTTATTAAATAAAGTTTTAACATTTATTTAATTTAAATTAACTCCTTAACAATTAAATAAATTTTCTATATATTTTAAATTTTTCGTAAGAAGTATACCTGCTGCCTCGATCAACTAGGAAGCAAAACACAAATATCTTTGATCTTAGATCAGCCCCAAAAGTTGTTATACGGCATTGAGACATTTCCTCGAACACCTAATATACAATCCACCATTTCTTTCTTCTAACTGACCTTACCGCAGCAAGCCCTCTTTTCAAAAGGACAACTCAAACACTTCCTGACCCAACAGCCAACGTTAGACAATCCAACTCATATCTCCCCAGTTTTCTCCACCACATACCCAATACAAAGGACCGAACTCCCATTTCTACCTTTAGTAAAGTCGAACTCCAATAGCCACATACATCGATGTCATCTTCTGCTAAATCGCAACACCCCTTTTCAACCCAAATCACAACTCACAAAGGGATGCCGACATCCCCTTCAAATACCAGCGCCACCAAAATGCTGTCGAGCTTCGAGAACTCCTCTAGGTCAACTCGCGTCGAGCCACAAACACCCGAACCCCTCATACATCGGATCGCACCTTATAACAATGGCCTAACCCTCCTCAACAACCTCCGAACAAGCCATCGACGGTCCCTACTTTCTGCAAGTCGCGAGTGTCCCAGAAGATCCTCGAGCTTCAGATCTTGTGATGGAATTGTGAATTCTATTTTCGATTCCCTTTTTTTTTTTTTTTATAGTGGGATTGATTTGAGCTTTGACTCAAGAAAGAACAAATGAGGGAAATGAATTGAGTTGCGTTGGTTTGGAATTAACGAAGGAAGGAGCTTGATATATAGGTGCGGACATCAGACAATACGTACCGAAGCCATAAATGCCTTGCTTCCTTGATATGGAAGATGGAAGGCAGTTTTTACAGCTCGAGGAAAAATATGTCTGGGTGTCTTCAGTTTTAGGGTGGCGCTATAAAGGTAGGTCGGCTGATGTTAAAAGAAACCGAGCTTTTAAATTTATTTTAAATATTTAACCACTTTTCACTTATCGAGTTTGAATATAAGAGATTCAAATTGAATTCAAATAGGATTTGGTCTATGGGATTTGAATATGAAATTCAAATGGGTTTTAACTATGGAATTTGAATATAGAATTTAAAAAGGAGTTTGAATATTTGAATTTCAATAGAATTCAAATATAGAAATTGGAATATAGAAGTTCCAATGGAATTTAAATATAGAGTTTGAATAAAAGAATTCAAATGAATTCGAACATAGAATTTGAATATGGAATTGAAATAGAAAATTCAAGTATTGAATTTGAATATCCAATAGAACTTGAATTTGGTTAAGTAATCTTATTTGAAGTAACTCCCCTTTTGAATTTCATTTAGAATAATTTACTTATAAACTTGAATTTTCTTATTTATTTAAAATAATTCCATTGCAAATTCTTTATACCTACTGAGTTGGACGTGTGGTGTTAACATTGTCAAATTTGTCAAATTTACAATTCGGATACCTTTCAAATTTATGTCCCCTGATCAAATTTCGAATGTTATAATGACATTTTTAAATATCCCTTTTGAAAATACGACGTTTGCTATTGCTATCCGTGCTATCTGATAGCGTGCTATCTGATAGCTAGATAGGAGTTTGAATATTTGAATTTCAATAGAATTCAAATATAGAAATTGGAATATAGAAGTTCAAATGGGATTTGAAACATTTAGAATTTCAAATAGAAATTTAAATGGAGTTTGGATATTTAAATTCAAGTATGAATTTCAAATATAGAAATTCAAAAAGGAGTTGGATTTGAAATGGGAATTCGAATAAAGAATTTGAAATGAAATTCGAATAAAGAATTTGCAATGGAATTCGAATAAAGTATTTCAAATGGGATTTGAATACAGGATTTAAAACTATGGAATTTGAAATGTAAAGATTCAAATGGAATTTGGAATATATATCTATGTATATATATTAGAATAGAGTTGAATTTATATAAACGAAGTTTTAAAAGTTTATATATATAAATATAATTAAAACGAACTCGCCGCAGCGCTGCAGTTCGTAAAGTGGCGATTCGAACTTCAATTGAATATACAGAACTCGATTGAAGTCGGAATTCTTCGAAACAAGAAACGTCAGGACCGGTTTGATAATAGTTTTCTAATGAAAGAGAAAAATATGAATTTCGTCGTATAGATTTTGAGTTATGTCAAAATCAAATTTTCAGAAAAGCAGCGCCAGAATCGAAATGAAACGACCCGCAAATCCGTACCCTTTGAGTCGACTGATAACACTACACGTCCAACCCAAATTGCACAGAAATACGAACCATTATTAGAAAGAAGTTAGAGGATGAGAAATAGAAAGAAAGAAATATTAGAATAGGAGAAAACGAAGATCACAAACTCACAGCGGAAACGAATAAAATATATTAGATAATATAACTTTTGAAATACAAAGCAGTAACTGTATATATACATACCATCATCAGAGCACAACAGTTATCTCTGGAACAGTTATAATCACCTGTTTCCAGATACAACAAAATACACAGCGGAAAATATAATAGTCTATAGCCAACTGGTGAAGCCTCCTGCTTCGAGCTTCTTCAAGTGAATCTGTAAAATCCTAACTACTTGACTGCCCGTACAAATTTGGGCACCCAAGAGTTTAGGGAAAACAAACAAAATAAACTCTGGGTCAGTCATGGGACTGGTGTGAGTAAACTCCAACCATTGGTTTAAATTTTCAAAATCCTTTCGAAAGAAATGATAATCGTAAGACCAATCCACACATAAACACGGACGGTTTTTACCTTACGATAACCCAAAACACTTTGGAAATCATATATTATCTGATATTATAATAATGTCTAATCACAAGTAATTAAAATCTAGTAGAACGCTTGCATCTCACGCTCCACATATATAATATACAATCAAACTCGCAGGCACTTATTGGAGATTGGATTCCAACTTGACAAGGTATGGGACCACCTTCCGAACGTGTATCTCTAGAGGCAAATACACTGGGTTCAACAAGAACATCTTGCAACCCGGCCCACACATGACCGACCACTCATTCCGCTTGAGTGTATCGAATGTATACCACCGACGGTTGGGATCAGCAACCGCCTCCCGAAAAGGGACAGCATCGATAGATTAAAGAACAAATGGAATTTCTCTAGATAGGTGATCATACATCCTAATGGGTGCGACCCACATAGCCATGCTGCCTGCCCGATTTTTGTCCACTTCCGGGTTGATGAGGCTTGAGGTTTAAATTATCTTCCAGAACATCTGGCCACCATTCACTTTGAGTGCCACATCGTCAGATCCATCGGAAATCACTAATTGATTCCCACAAAAATACTCAGATTGTTAGGCTAAAGAAGTTTCCCTTCTATGCCACCAACTTCGTACGTTTGAAGGAATCACCGTACGTAACCCCCTTTGGAAACACTCTGTCAGACACTCGTCCATACAAGTTGTCCTGGGTCTGGACAAACCGAAGGCACTATCCCGTAAACAGGATAACCCTTGCATAACTCCGTCTTTAATTTTCTTCAGCATAAGTTGCTTCATAACGCTTATGCCAATACGGAGTGGTTTTCAGATATCAAATCTGATCCCGGTCTCTCCATATTGACAACGGAGGTATAAAATAGAATAGAACTTTGATAGTCGGTGATTTAACTATCAAAGAAAACATCCACACAATCAACGGTCCTATTTCCAAATGGAAATTCTATCAATCAAGCATCAAACAACACAGGGCCCTTTTTATATTAGTTCTTTATCACATTATCATTTCCAATTCCCATTTTCCACCTTTCGTGTTCTTTCAAAGCTCTATTTTCTCTCTTGATTATTGGAAACATTTCCAATATATATAATTCCTTTATTGAGAAAATATCTTTTACTCCAGTTAGAAAACATTTCTAAATCCTTTGAATTAACTGATGTTATAAACATCGTTATTATAACTCAAATCATAAATCATTCGTTAACTAACGATATCACTAACCAACCCTTGCTATCGAGTCTTAACCATTTCTCCGTCAATAATGCAGTCAGTCAAGTTGGGGTATAATTACCTCTCAGACCTTAACTGAACGACATTCTTAACTTTGAAATAGTCAGAACTCACAACTTTAAACCAAACATTTGCTTATCACAACAGCGTTAAAACCGCTGTCTAGCATTATAGAGCACTTATCATAACCATAGCATTAAAATTGCTATTTAAACAGTTATTATAACGGCAGCGTTAAAATTGCTATTTAGATTTAAAATACCGTGTGCGGCGCACACGCTTCCGTTGTTCATTTATAAACTCTGTTTATTTTAAACAATTCAAGTTCTCCTTTAAACATATTTATAAACTATACATTCTTCTAACCACTTAATTCGATTTCTATAAATCCCCTTTCTATTTGCAAAATATTTCCTTGTTTTAAACTATTATTCTTTTATTTTAAGCATTTGGAAATCTTTCTTTAAATTTTCCTCTGTAATTTGCTAAATTCAAATCCATTTCCAAATATTGGTTTCAAAACCGATACTCACTTTCAAATATACATTCATATTTGAACTCACCTTTTTATTTTATCCAATGGTTAATGATCCACTTAATTTATATCTTTATCTATAACATTTTTCTTGGTTTACCCGATGGAATAGGTTTCCATTTGCAACTCAATGGAAAAGAAATTATTTCTAATTTGGAAATAAACTCTGCTTTTAAATTCTAATTTCCTTTTTCACATTCGATGATATTTTACGGTATCTAAAATACCAGGTTCCTACGGCCAGGGTAAACCAAACACACAAATTCAACCATGGATAATGTAGCATAACATATATCACCATCAAATAAAACAGTAAATAAAAATGTTGAGGGATCCAGTTGGATCCCTCCAACCTGTTTCCCTGCATCCACAGATGTTAGTAACATCAAAAATATTATTTCACATCAAAAATGAAATATCAGAACTAATGATCAATTAATGGTGTAATCCTATCAACCAATTCAACCAAATTTACCAACTATTCAACCATTCAACCATTTCATATTATAAAAATATTTAAAATTCGTTTATATATATAAAAATATAAACGAGAGGGAGTTAGTGAGTTTACTCACCTCGTTTCGCAGTTGACTATTCTGCTCTTGTTTCATTTACAATAAAACAAGCGTTTGATTTGATCATGAATTCCGGTTTCTCCGTTCTCAAGCATGTCAGTTCCAAAGCAACTGTTTTGGTTCAATTCTGTCCATACCGAAAATTATTTGCGGTTTAGTTATCACGGTTTTAATTAAATTAATTAGCTAACTAATTATATAATTATAACCGTGATAACTAAACCGCAAATAATTTTAGGTATGGACAGAATTGAACCAAAACAGTTGCTTTGGAACTGACATGCTTGAGAACGGAGAAACCGGAATTCATGATCAAATCAAACGCTTGTTTTATTGTAAATGAAACAAGAGCAGAATAGTCAACTGCGAAACGAGGTGAGTAAACTCACTAACTCCCTCTCGTTTATATTTATATATATATAAACGAATTTTAAATATTTTTATAATATGAAATGGTTGAATGGTTGAATAGTTGGTAAATTTGGTTGAATTGGTTGATAGGATTACACCATTAATTGATCATTAGTTCTGATATTTCATTTTTGATGTGAAATAATATTTTTGATGTTACTAACATCTGTGGATGCAGGGAAACAGGTTGGAGGGATCCAACTGGATCCCTCAACATTTTTATTTACTGTTTTATTTGATGGTGATATATGTTATGCTACATTATCCATGGTTGAATTTGTGTGTTTGGTTTACCCTGGCCGTAGGAACCTGGTATTTTAGATACCGTAAAATATCATCGAATGTGAAAAAGGAAATTAGAATTTAAAAGCAGAGTTTATTTCCAAATTAGAAATAATTTCTTTTCCATTGAGTTGCAAATGGAAACCTATTCCATCGGGTAAACCAAGAAAAATGTTATAGATAAAGATATAAATTAAGTGGATCATTAACCATTGGATAAAATAAAAAGGTGAGTTCAAATATGAATGTATATTTGAAAGTGAGTATCGGTTTTGAAACCAATATTTGGAAATGGATTTGAATTTAGCAAATTACAGAGGAAAATTTAAAGAAAGATTTCCAAATGCTTAAAATAAAAGAATAATAGTTTAAAACAAGGAAATATTTTGCAAATAGAAAGGGGATTTATAGAAATCGAATTAAGTGGTTAGAAGAATGTATAGTTTATAAATATGTTTAAAGGAGAACTTGAATTGTTTAAAATAAACAGAGTTTATAAATGAACAACGGAAGCGTGTGCGCCGCACACGGTATTTTAAATCTAAATAGCAATTTTAACGCTGCCGTTATAATAACTGTTTAAATAGCAATTTTAATGCTATGGTTATGATAAGTGCTCTATAATGCTAGACAGCGGTTTTAACGCTGTTGTGATAAGCAAATGTTTGGTTTAAAGTTGTGAGTTCTGACTATTTCAAAGTTAAGAATGTCGTTCAGTTAAGGTCTGAGAGGTAATTATACCCCAACTTGACTGACTGCATTATTGACGGAGAAATGGTTAAGACTCGATAGCAAGGGTTGGTTAGTGATATCGTTAGTTAACGAATGATTTATGATTTGAGTTATAATAACGATGTTTATAACATCAGTTAATTCAAAGGATTTAGAAATGTTTTCTAACTGGAGTAAAAGATATTTTCTCAATAAAGGAATTATATATATTGGAAATGTTTCCAATAATCAAGAGAGAAAATAGAGCTTTGAAAGAACACGAAAGGTGGAAAATGGGAATTGGAAATGATAATGTGATAAAGAACTAATATAAAAAGGGCCCTGTGTTGTTTGATGCTTGATTGATAGAATTTCCATTTGGAAATAGGACCGTTGATTGTGTGGATGTTTTCTTTGATAGTTAAATCACCGACTATCAAAGTTTTATTCTATTTTATACCTCCGTTGTCAATATGGAGAGACCGGGATCAGATTTGATATCTGAAAACCACTCCGTATTGGCATAAGCGTTATGAAGCAACTTATGCTGAAGAAAATTAAAGACGGAGTTATGCAAGGGTTATCCTGTTTACGGGATAGTGCCTTCGGTTTGTCCAGACCCAGGACAACTTGTATGGACGAGTGTCTGACAGAGTGTTTCCAAAGGGGGTTACGTACGTTGATTCCTTCAAACGTACGAAGTTGGTGGCATAGAAGGGAAACTTCTTTAGCCTAACAATCTGAGTATTTTTATGGGAATCAATTAGTGATTTCCGATGGATCTGACGATGTGGCACTCAAAGTGAATGGTGGCCAGATGTTCTGGAAGATAATTTAAACCTCAAGCCTCATCAACCCGGAAGTGGACAAAAATCGGGCAGGCAGCATGGCTATGTGGGTCGCACCCATTAGGATGTATGATCACCTATCTAGAGAAATTCCATTTGTTCTTTAATCTATCGATGCTGTCCCTTTTCGGGAGGCGGTTGCTGATCCCAACCGTCGGTGGTATACATTCGATACACTCAAGCGGAATGAGTGGTCGGTCATGTGTGGGCCGGGTTGCAAGATGTTCTTGTTGAACCCAGTGTATTTGCCTCTAGAGATACACGTTCGGAAGGTGGTCCCATACCTTGTCAAGTTGGAATCCAATCTCCAATAAGTGCCTGCGAGTTTGATTGTATATTATATATGTGGAGCGTGAGATGCAAGCGTTCTACTAGATTTTAATTACTTGTGATTAGACATTATTATAATATCAGATAATATATGATTTCCAAAGTGTTTTGGGTTATCGTAAGGTAAAAACCGTCCGTGTTTATGTGTGGATTGGTCTTACGATTATCATTTCTTTCGAAAGGATTTTGAAAAGTTAAACCAATGGTTGGAGTTTACTCACACCAGTCCCATGACTGACCCAGAGTTTATTTTGTTTGTTTTCCCTAAACTCTTGGGTGCCCAAATTTGTATGGGCAGTCAAGTAGTTAGGATTTTACAGATTCACTTGAAGAAGCTCGAAGCAGGAGGCTTCACCAGTTGGCTATAGACTATTATATTTTCCGCTGTGTATTTTGTTGTATCTGGAAACAGGTGATTATATCTGTTCCAGAGATAACTGTTGTGCTCTGATGATGGTATGTATATATACAGTTACTGCTTTGTATTTCAAAAGTTATATTATCTAATATATTTTATTCGTTTCCGCTGTGAGTTTGTGATCTTCGTTTTCTCCTATTCTAATATTTCTTTCTTTCTATTTCTCATCCTCTAACTTCTTTCTAATAATGGTTCGTATTTCTGTGCAATTTGGGTTGGACGTGTAGTGTTATCAGTCGACTCAAAGGGTACGGATTTGCGGGTCGTTACAGTTGGTATCAGAGCTGGTTGCTTAATTGGTACGGATGATAGGGGGTTCTCGCTTCGCGTTTGGTGGCGAACGGGAGACTCTTACCCCTACATCTCCCGACAATGTGGGTTGGTCGAGTCGAGAGGCTGGCCGTAAAAGCAGTTCTGAGGTATCTCTGTAAGCCACGCTGGGAGGTTAGCCCAGTGCCGAGGGAGGAGAGGATGGTTGAAAAGCCTACTCGAATCTCGGGGTCGTTACAGTAAAGTAGTGGTATTTCACTTTCGCCGGTAAACCGACTCCCACTTCTTAAATCTCTAATCAACTTCTGATTAGTCCACTTCAATTCTATCAATTCAAATCTGATCTCAACTTCAGGAATCAATCCACTTATTCCATTTGAGTTTCACTTTCCCTTTTAACTTAAATTTCGAATGTTATAATCAAATTTTGAAAATACTACTATTCCTTTATTACAGTGGTATTGTTGTTATAATCAAATTTCGAATGTTATAATGAAATTTCGAATGTTATAATGAAATTTTGTGTAAATTTGACAAATCACTGTATGGCGTTTGCTATCCAAATTGATCATTATAACATTATACCTGTCAAAATAATTGTGTAAATTTGAATACGTTCGAAAGGATTGTTGGGTTACTCATAAATTTGACAGGTATAGACATACATTTCAAAAGGGATATTTAAATCTGCTGATTTTATGTAAATATCTTTTATGAGCAGGGTGAGGCGCTCAGGGAGGTACTGTCTGATCAGCGACAGGAAGAGGAATGAGGGCGGGATGGCTTGCTGACGAGGGCGTGCGTGGGTTCTGTGGGTTGGAGCATGGCGAAATTAAAGGGAACGGGATCGAACCTGGGTAAATGAAAATGGGATCAGTCCCATTACTAGCAAACCCTTCTTTAAACATAAACACTAAGTGTTAATTTTGATTTAAAAATAAATCAATTACTGGTTATTATAAATAAGTGGGATTTATTGATGCATATGAAAACCTGGAACACGAACAAGCCTGGGAGAAGTAGGGTATCAGAACGGCCATTGTATTAGTTAATAGTAAAACTTATTTTAGGAAAATATTATCACAATTTAAAATGTTTTGAAAGGGAACGTGAAGATTCGATCAACTATCTCACTAATGCCGTAATCAAAGAATTTAGGACAGCTTGATAAAAGCATTGACAAAGCAATACTACTTAAAGGGTGATTAGGGTAATATATGTTAAATTAGGCAATTAATAATTTACTTGAATCCCATGGGTCAGTATTTTCAAACCAAGAGCACTGGGAGTCGAACAGATTAACAAATGCCGGCCTTTATTTACTTAACCAATGGAGTTAATTAGTGATTTATCAAAGTCTAATTAAGATATTAGTTTAACTTATAACATCTAATAAATGGAATTAATCAGGATATAATTAGGAAAAGTGTCTAACTAAATGTATTTAGCTTATTTTATATATAGTTAAGGGGTTAGAAAAATATATTACCATGAAGATAATTAGTTAATTATTCAATAAAATCATGTATGTTCAAGCGATCATAACTCGTGCATATATGGACAGAATTGGACGAACAAGCTGCCATTGGAACCGCATAGACAAACACCACGTCATGGGACAAACCTGGACGCGCTTGGAATCAACGGGATGTTTTAATTAAGTTAAACACTAGTTTAATTTAATTAAAATGAACCTCTTCGGAAAGAAATCAACTCAAGGTGAGTTAAACTCACTCAGTTTTTCCCATTTATATTTTATATAAATTGGAATACTAGAAAATACGACGTTTTCAATGGTGCGGGAATTCAAATCTGATACCACTGTAACGACCCGGAAAAAAAACGACCTTGGTTATCCGATATACAACACCTATCGAACAATCAAAAGTCGAAATTACCGGATAGTCCATGAAAGAAATTAGAGGTTGAGGATAGATAAGATAGAACTAATAGAATAGAAGAAGAAGACAATCACAACATCAGAGTAACACGAATCTCACAGCGGAACGAATAAAATATAATATACAACATAACTTGAAATCAAAAACGGTATATGTATACTACAACATTATCAGAGTACAGCACTTACAATACAGCGGAATACACAATAGCTACATAAATCCTGAAGCCTCCTGCTCCAAGCTCTCCAAGTATATCTGTAAAATCCTGACTACTTGACTGCCCGTACAAATTTGGGCACCCAAGAGTTTAGGGAAAACAAACAAAATAAACTCTGGGTCAGTCATGGGACTGGTGTGAGTAAACTCAAATCATTTGGTTTAACTTTCCAAAATCCTTTTCAAAAGAAAAGGTAATCGTAAGACCAATCCACACATAAACACGGATGGCTTTTACCTTACGATAACCCAAAACACTTGTGGAAATCATATATTATCTGATATTATAATAATGTCTAATCACAAGTAATTAGAAATCTAGTAGAACGCTTGCATCTCACGCTCTACATATATAATATACAATCAAACTCGCGGGCACTTATTGGGGATTGGATTCCAACTTGACAAGGTATGGGACCACCTTCCGAACGTGTATCTCTAGAGGCAAATACACTGGGTTCAACAAGAACATCTTGCAACCCGGCCCACACATGACCGACCACTCATTTCGCTTGAGTGTATCGAATGTATATCACCAACGGTTGGGATCAGCAACCGTCTCCCGAATGGGACAGCATCGATAGATTTAAGAACAAAAGGAATTTCTCTAGATAGGTGATCATACACCCTACTTCGGAGCGACCGACTTAGCCATGCTGCCTGCCCGATTTTTGTCCTTTCCTGGTTGATGAGGCTTGAGGTCATAACGTATCTTTTGACAGATCACACCTCCATTACTTTGAATGCCACATCGTCATACCCGCCAAATCACAAATTGATTTCACCAAAAATACCACGGGTATAAAGCTAAGAGAAACGAATTCCTCCGCCACCAAACGTAAGTACGTTTGAAGAGATCAACTTACGCGATCCTTTGAATATACTCTGTCAGACATTCGTCCATACACGTTTGTCCTGGGACTGGACAAACCGAAGGCACTATTCTGTAAACAGGATAGCCCTTGCATAGCTCCGTCTTCAAAATATTTAGCATACTTGATTCGCAACGCTTATGCCAATACGGAGTGGTTCTCTGGATAATAATCCAACCGGTCTCTCCATACTAACAACGTAAAATGGTCAAAACTTTGATAGTCGGTGATTTAACTATCAAATGAAAACATGTCTGTGTGCAAACAACGATATTGTTTCCCGAAGGAAATCCTATCGAACAATCATCACTTCATCCATTCGTTCATTTCCCTATTCCTGTTGTTTAATGTTTCTTATTCACTATATTTAGAAAATATATATCATTGTCATTGGAAAACATTTTCATCTCTTGTTTCTATATTCAGAAAACAATTCTACTTCTCATTTGGAAAACATTTCCAAATCTCTTTCATTTGATTAAACAGATGTTTGAATAAACATCACTATGCCAAATCTCCTTCATTTGGTTTCCACTTAACCACTTTTCACCATCGAATCTTAACCATTTCTTAGTTAAAAACGAAGTCAATCAAGTTGGGGTATAGTTACCTCTCAGACCTTAACTGAACAACATTTCTAACTTCGAAATAGGCAAATTCATCTTTCTAAATCTCAACATTTATTTACCGCTTTTCATATATTTTGATACATGATGTGTTATATCATCCGTATTATTTCTGGGTGTTTGGATGATGACCGATCAGTTTGATTTGATATTTTTACTCCATAAGTGATACGAGAAAGTGAAAAGGGAAATTTTCAAAGTATATTTTGAAAATAGATTATTTATATAAAATCAGCAGATTTTATATATGAAAGGGAAAAAGGGTTTTATAAAAAGAAATCATGTTATAAAATCAAAGCAATAAAGGAAAAATATTTGTAGACAAATAGAGGAGGGAAATTGTTTGTAAAACATTTACAAGTAAAAATAGAAAAGAAAATATTTGTAAAACCATTGCAAATAGAGATAAAAAGAAAACATTTGTAGAACATTTACAAATGGAATTAGAAAAAGAAAATATTTGTAAAACATTTACAAATAGATTAAAAGGAAATAATGATCTAGAGAAATAAACTGAGTTATAAAAAGGAATTTTCTATTTAGAAAATAAATAGAATATTGAAGTACTTGAAAATGGATAAAAGTGTAATTTTACACTAGGAAGAATTTAGGCCCGTGCTTCGCACACGGGTAAACAGAATATGAATTCAAAGGGAATTTTTAAGAGAGATCTGTTTTAACAGATAAAGTGAGAAGGTTAATTTATAAATAAAGTTTTATAAATTAATTTAGTTATTTATCTTTGGGTAAATAGAGTATATAAGTCAAGACTTATATAGAGAAGTAAAAATCGATTTCCACATCGATATTTGAAACTGAGTATGTATGAAAGAGAATTTATCGAATAAGAGTTATTCGAAGTAAAGTTATCGAATATCAGTTTATTCGAAAGGGAGTTTATTGAATATTTGTTATTCGAAATGGGTTGATCCAAGAGAATTAATCGATTAGAGTCTAATCGAACTAGAGTTATTAAAATATAGTAATCGAATAAGTGATGATTGAATATTAGTTATTCAATTAGATTTGCTCGAATCTAGTTATTCGAGATAGAGTTAAACAGAAAGTAGTCATTTAAGATAAGCTACCAGTGAGCACGACTGCTAGCGTAATTCGCAGGGCTGCAGATAGCCTAAGGCGGACGGATGTTTCCTGAGGGAATCAGGCGTAACCATTGTGATCGCTGCGATCTAGAGTCGAGCGAATGGTGTCAAGTCAAATATTAGTTAATTGATAAAAGTAATTTAGTCGAGTTAATTAAGCTAAGTTAGTCCAGTTGAACTGATCAAGTAAGTGGGTCAAAATGAGTAAATCAGACCGAGTTATCTGAACAAGGGTTAGTCCAGTAAGAGTTAAATAGAATAAGAGTAAATTGAATAAGAGTCACAGCTTAGAGTTAACCGAGTATGAGTAAATAATTTAGTTCGTTATTTATTCGAGTTAGAAAATCAAAGTATTTATAAAGTCATTATATTTCGGATAGTTAAATTTAAGGAGTTAGAATAAATTCCATTTGAAATGTTGGGTAAATGAGTACCAGTAAATTTGTTTTAGAGTTAGAATATCAAAGTATTTATAAAGTCATTATATTTCGGATAGTTAAATTTAAGGAGTTAGAATAAATTCCATTTGAAATGTTCGATGAATTCCATTTGAAATGTTGGGTAAATGAGTACCAGTAAATTTGTTTTTTATATAGGATTAATATTTAAATAACTGGTATTAACTATATATATCTCAAGTAAAACACTATTTTGAATTTTGTTTGAACTTTGATATTGGAATAGAAATATCTCAAGTATTAAATCTCAAGTAAATAGCGATTCGAACTGGTATTAACTATATATATCTCAAGTATTAAATCTCCCGAGTATTAAATCTCTATATCGGATAACCCCATTGAATAAATTTAACGAAATAAAACAACTAATTCCTCGAGTAAACACTATTTTGAATTTGAATTTAAATTATTTGAAAGTTCAAACAAATTCAAAATTTAAATATTTTTATATATTATTGAAGAGCAAGAAAAATTGAACAACATGGTTGAAAAAGATTTTGGATAAGGTATCAATAATTAAGTCAAATTAACGTCCGAATAGGGTTGAGAAAGCACACTTTACTATTCATAAATTATTAAATTTATTTATAATTTAATTAATTTAAGGATTAATCCTAGCCATCCATTTTCGACCGTTAGATTCGCGCCACCTCAGCAATCCATGTGACTCCTTCGGCTATAAATAGCCCCCCCCTCATTTTAAACTCACTCCTCCTCCTCCTCTTTCAAGCTTTGGCAATGGCAGAAATAATAATAAAATAATAGAAAATAGGGAAAAGGGAAGGATGGGAGAAAGGAGGGCAAGACGGGGAGCTAGGGACTCTTAGGCAGAGGCTTGGGCTTCACGGGGTAAGTTTTTAAATAATATTTATTTATTTATTTATTTTTGTAATATATATATATATAATAATTAAAATAGAATTTGTAAAAATAAATATCGGAACATTCTAAGGGTGACAGAGAGGATAGTGTCTAAGGCTTGAGTTTGGAAAATATAGTTTCCTGCCCTCCCTGGCTATCCCTAACTGATCCGACGAATGAGATGATTAATTTAAATTTTAAATTTTAAATTTAATTTGAATTTAATTTGAATTTAAAACAAACCAGGGGCATTTTCGTAATTTTTAACTATAAACTTTAAAAGCTTATAACTTTTTCAAAACAAGTCGGATTTCCACGAAACAAGGACCGTTGGATTCTTATCGAAAAATACTTTAAAATGAGTGGAAGCAGATTTTTGATCCGGGTTAAAAATTTTAAGTTATAATTAAATGAATATTTTTAAGTATTTTATTTGAAAATTAAATTTAATTGATATTAAAATGGTTTTTCAATCCAAGGATATTCTAAAACCAAATTGATGGTCACGTTTTGAAAATTCAGACCGGATATTTTAAACAGAAAGTTGAATTCGAAGCCCAGTGATTTTTAAATTATGGCACTTTGAGTAATTCAGTTTTAAAAGGAATCTCCAATAAGAATAATCTCACGCTCCCCAAATACCTACTGAAATTAAAGAAATGTTATACAGACCAGAATTCAAAAGGACAGTTTATTCCTTTTATAACGAACCATTAAAACCAGGTCCGCAACACACAAAGTGGTTAAGTGGAAACCAAGTGGTATCAGAGCTTTGGTTTAATCAAAGCGTAGCTTATCGAGTTTGAAATAGAATCGACACTGGAAAAGCGGATTTTGAAAATAAAAAGATTTCAAAATATAATTTTTGAAAAGTGTAAACAATTTTAAAATAAATTTTTGAATGGAAAAAAATATTTTGGAAATATTATATATAAAACCAGTATTTTAAAATTAATACAGCGGCCACATCGTCAGATCCGTTAATCACTAGTTGAGTTTGCACAAATATTCTGGATGTTATGCTAAGGGATAAATCCGTTGCAACCATATATATCCATACAGACCAACCCATTTGATCATTGGAAATACTCTGTCAGACATTCGTCTATATACGTTCGTTCTGGGATTGAACGAAACCGAAGGCACTATTTCTATTACTAGAAAAGCCCTTGCACTTTACTCCGTCTTCAATATATTCAGCATACTTGGTTCGCAACGCTTATGCCGATACGGAGTGGTTTTTCGGATAATAATCCAACCGGTCTTCAGTTTTAGAATATCCTTGGATTGAGTAATCTCAGACTAGTGATTCCATTTGAAAAGTTAGAATATTTAAAATATCCTTAAATTTAACTATCCAAGGATATTTAAATGGTACGGTCCCGAGTAGAATTTGTCGTACAAATTTGAATATCGTTCGAGAAGATTAGTAGCCAGAAATTTCGAGATAAACAGGATATTCGACAACTGCAAAATCAGGTGAGTAAATCTCACTCACCTTTAGAATTATTTTTATTTCGTTAAAAATAATTGTCTGTTGCTTGTGTGAATGATTTCTGGTTGCTTTATATATATTAGTTATTTAGGCTATATATATATATATATTGGGTTGATTGATTGGTTGGATTCCCGCAGTCTCATTAGCGGATGCCCGCAGTTTCATAGCGGATGATTACCCTATACGCCCCACGCTATGATTAGTGGATGACCTTCTATACCGCGATATTCTGCCACGAAGCAGAATGGGTATTATTTATGTGCTAACATCTGTGGATGCAGGAAAACAGGTTGGAGGAATCCAACTGGATTCCTCAAAAATATATTATCTGTTTGTTTATTTGTTTGCATATATATTATTATATATGACGTGTTAGAAAAATAAATAATTCGTTGCTTTGTGTGTTTAAATATCACTAGGCCAATTAAAAGGACATTTGAGATTTTAAAAGTAAAAATTCTATTTTTAAATAGAATTTGAATTTTTAAACGGAAATAAAAATATAAACTTGTTTTTTTTGAAAAATAAAACAAGTAGTTCCCTTATAAACGAAGTTTATAAATAGTTCTTTTATAACGAAGTTATAAATGAAATAAAAAGAATTATCATTTGATAATTCAAAAATAGAAATGCAAGCGTGAAATTGGAATTTTGAAATGAAATTTCAAACAGGATGTGAAATGAAATTTTTAAATATATAACTCAAATGAAATTTGAGTATAACATTTGAATTTTAAAAGGGAGTTAAATATTTGAATTTTAAAAGGGGATTGAATATTAGAAATTCAAATAAGAAGTTCAAATAGAATTTGAATAGACGAGATTAGAATGAAAAGTAGAATTTGAATTTAAGGAATTAAAATATAATTTGAATTCGAAGGGATTCGAATAAAGAAATTCAAATAGAGATTTGAATGTAGAATTTCAAAATAGAATTTGAAATATAGAATTTCAAAGAAGAATTGAATAGAATTTGAAATATAGAATTTCAAAGAAGAATTGAATAGAATTTGAAATATAGTATCTCAAAGAAGAAATTCAAATGTGAAATGTGAATAGAGATTTGAATGGAATTTAAATATGAAATTCGAATTGAGATTTGAAATAGAAAGTCAAGTGTTTCAGGCTTTTACAGATACACTTGGAGGACCTTGGTTATCCGATATATAACACCTATCGAACAATCAAAAGTCGAAATTACCGGATAGTCCAAGGAAGAAATTAGAAGGTGAGGAAAGATAAGATAGAACTAATAGAATAGAAGAAGAAGAAGACAACAACATCAGAGTAACACGAATCTCACAGCGGAACGAATAAAATATAATATACAACATAACTTGAAATCAAAAGCAGTACATATATACGATACCATTATCAGAGTACAATACTTACATCACAGCGGAAATAATCAATAGCTATATAATCCTGAAGCCTCTTGCTCCAAGCTCTCCAAGTATATCTGTAAAATCCTGACTACTTGACTGCCCGTACAAATTTGGGCACCCAAGAGTTTAGGGAAAACAAAACAAAATAAACTCTGGGTCAGTCATGGGACTGGTGTGAGTAAACTCAAATCATTTGGTTTAACTTTCCAAAATCCTTTTCAAAGAAAAGATAATCGTAAGACCAATCCACACATAAACACGGATGGCTTTTACCTTACGATAACCCAAACACTTGTGGAAATCATATATTATCTGATATTATAATAATGTCTAATCACAAGTAATTAGCAATCTAGCAGAACGCTTGCATCTCACGCTCTACATATATAATATATATACAATCAAACTAGCAGGCACTTATTGGAGATTGGATTCCAACTTGACAAGGTATGGGACCACCTTCCGAACGTGTATCTCTAGAGGCAAATACACTGGGTTCAACAAGAACGTCTTGCAACCCGGCCCACACATGACCGACCACTCATTTCGCTTGAGTGTATCGAATGTATATCACCGACGGTTGGGATCAGCAACCGCCTCCCGAAATGGGACAGCATCGATAGATTTAAGAACAAAAGGAATTTCTCTAGATAGGTGATCATACACCCTACTTCGGAGCGATCGACTTAGCCATGCTGCCTGCCCGATTTTTGTCATTTCCCGGTTGATGAGGCTTGAGGTCATAACGTATCTTTTGACAGATCACACCCCCATTACTTTGAATGCCACATCGTCATACCCGCCAAATCACAAATTGATTTCACCAAAAATACCACGGGTATAAAGCTAAGAGAAACGAATTCCTCCGCCACCAAACGTAAGTACGTTTGAAGAGATCAACTTATGCGATCTATTGGATATACTCTGTCAGACACTCGTCCATTTACGTTTGTCCTGGGACTGGACAAACCGAAGGCACTATTCTGTAACAGGATAGCCCTTGCACAACTCCGTCTTCAATATATTCAGCATACTTGATTCGCAACGCTTATGCCAATACGGAGTGGTTCTCTGGATAATAATCCAACCGGTCTCTCCATATTAACAACGTAAAATGGTCAAACTTTGATAGTCGGTGATTTAACTATCAAATGAAAACATGTCGGTGTGCAACCAACGATATTATTTCCAATGGAAATTATATCGATCAATCATCATTTCATTCATTGTAACTCCTCACAAATTTGAGTAATTCTACTCAAATTTTCTAATTTCTGGCTACTAATCTTCTCGAACGATATTCAAATTTGAGTAATTCAAGTAGCGGTCCAACTAATTTCAATGTTACTGGTATAACACAGATTGATATTAAAATTTCAGTAGGTATTTTGTTGTACCATGAGATTCTTTCTCAACTCAAATAAAATCTGTGTTATGGCAATAATTTAAATGTTGTACCATGAGATTCTCAAAGACCTGCATAAAACCTAATCAGAAATGGGGAGATCTGATATATATATATATATATATATATATATATCTCAATAGAATTCAAATTCCCTATATGGTATTTGCCCCAAATTATATTTTGAATGGTATCAGAGCTGGTTGCTTAATTGGTACGGATGATAGGGGGTTCTCGCTTCGCGTTAGGTGGCGAACGGGAGACTCTTACCCCTACATCTCCCGACAATGTGGGTTGGTCGAGTCGAGAGGCTGGCCGTAAAAGCAGTTCTGAGGTATCTCTGTAAGCCACGCTGGGAGGTTAGCCCAGTGCCGAGGGAGGAGAGGATGGTTGAAAAGCCTACTCGAATCTCGGGGTCGTTACAGTTGGTATCAGAGCTTAGGTTGAGCGAATACCTAGGCTTTGGTGGAAATGTGCTCATTAGAGATAGGGTCAGTAGTACCCTAGGATGAGTTGAGCGTATATATACGAGAGAGCGTATTTGTATATTGATATAAAAAGTTATTTTATATTGTGTTGGCTAGTCTGTTGAGTGGTTTATGAATTCTGGTCGAATCGTGGGACGCCACGACGTCGATAGGAATTTCTAAATACTTGAACAGAAGATTGAACACGATATAGTTTTAAAGTGGGTAGATGAAATAATTTTACCCAAAATTCTATTTTTGATATAGAAAGAATAATTTTTGAAAATTTTAGAATATATGGATGTATTGGTTGTTATTATAACAAATGAAATAGTTATATAGAATCAAATAGAATTTATATATGAAGAATATACAAATGAGATGAATTAGAATTAAATTCAAACCAGAATTAAGAATTCAAAATCCTGGGAAGTTTGAAAATATTTTTCAAAGTATATTAAAGTAATATAGCTTTGTTTTAGAAGGATTTGAAAGGAAATCATTTTAGATGAATTTTGGAATAATAAAGCACTGAACTCACTTCAGTGGCTGGGAAATAATTCTGATAATGATTGCAACATCTTCAGTGTTCATTTCCGAGTTTCTAAGTGATGGATTGCTACCTTAGAAAATTTTTGTTGGAAATTTGTTTGAAAATTCAAATGTTTGAAATTTGAAATGAAAATAAATATATATATTTATGGGATTTCAAAGGATTTGAAATAAAAACCCTGTGATTTGGATTCTGGAATTAAAATTTAACTTAAAACAAGTTAAATGAATCAAGTGGATGAATTGATTAGAATCAATTTGAATAGGTTTATTGGAATATAGATTGGATATAAATGGATTGATCGTAGATCATTTGAATTGAAGGTGTGAAAACCAAAAGTTTTGGTTGGAGTTAATTTGTTGAAATATGAGGAGTTGAGTTTCAACATAAGTGGATTGTTGAAAGGTAATGGATTTGTACCATTTTTCCTACTTTAGCAATTTCGAGGACGAAATTATTTTAAGGGGGAAGGAATGTAACGTCCCAGATTTTCAGCTCTTTTATAACAAATATTTAAATTGGTTTTAAATATTTAATTCGAATTATAAATGAATTTTCGTATTGAATTTATCGATTTAAAATCGACATACAAATTAATATCGAATATATTGAATAATTGAATGCTGAAATTAAATTAAACCAAAATGGTTTCTATATAAAAAAAAAAAAAAAAGGGGGGGATTTTTTTTGTTGGTACTTAAGCCTACACAAAGGCCGACATACTTTGTTAATCAGGCAGCAATATTGTCTTCTCGAGCCAACAAAATGTTTCACTTATTCGATACCTAAGGGAGCAAGATTTTAATGGCTTGGGTACGGTCTGTTCCTCGCGCATCTATAAATTTAGCTAGTCTTCGTTCTGAAACTCACAAAACCATTTCAGTTCCTTCCCTCGTCTCGTTCTTCAATTGAAACCAAAGCCTCAAAAATGGCCAGGCACAAAATCTCAAATCAAATTGAGTATCGCAATGGAAACCGCGATTTGGAAATAGCCAAAACCTAAATACTTCGAAGCCACTTCCTCCTTCATTCAATTACTTAATTCGTTCGAAAAACAAAAGGGGAAAATCGAAACCGAATTCGTGACTGAGGCTAGGATGGTGCGAGGTGGAGTTGACGAGCACGGTTTCGATAGTCGCGATAGGCACTGAAGTGAATTTCGAAGCCGTTGTGGTGGTTCAGGGGGATGCGACTGCAAGTCGAAGAGGGATTTAGGTTGTAGTTCGGATCTGTATTTGTGGGGATGGTGCGATTCAGCAGTTGAACGCGATGAGGAGGCAATGGCGCAGGTCATTCAGGCGAGCACGACACACTTGGGGACAGTGAGATGGTGGAGTTGCCGCGAGCAAGTGAAGGGAAGAAGAGGGTTCGCGATGGGATTAAAGGGTAATGAGCTTTAACAAATTTTGATTAAATAATTTAAACTTAGTTTAATTTATTTGGTGAATAAATGAAATAAATAGTTAATGTGATAATTAATTTAATATATAGGGATTAGTTATATAGTTGGAAATTTAATTCATTTAAATATGGAAAAGGTAATTAAGGTTGTGGTTATTTATTTATTTAAGTAAGCATTGCAAAAAAAAAAAATATATGGTTAAGTGTTTGAAAATACATAGAATAAATTAATTTATAGGATAAATTAGTTTAAACTAAAAATCATTTAACCGTTGAATTTAATTAATGGTAGGTACCAAATTAATTTATTCAAGACGATGCACAACCGAGATGAGTTGGAAATTTACACAGGATATTTCGGCAAAAATCTCGGTGAGTAAATCTCACTCACCTTTAGAATTATTTTTATTTCATTAAAAATAATTGTTTGTTGCTTGTGTGAATGTTTTATGGTTGATTTATATATAGTAGTTATTTAGGCTATATATATATATTGGGTTGATTGATTGGTTGGATTCCCGCAGTCTCATTAGCGGATGCCCGCAGTTTCATAGCGGATGATTACCCTATACGCCCCACGCTATGATTAGTGGATGACCTTCTATACCGCGATATTCTGCCACGAAGCAGAATTGGTATTATTTATGTGCTAACATCTGTGGATGCAGGAAAACAGGTTGGAGGAATCCAACTGGATTCCTCAAAAATATATTATCTGTTTGTTTATTTGTTTGCATATATATATTGTTATAAATGATGTGTTAGAAAAATAAACAATGGGTTGCTTTGTGTGTTTAAATATCACTGGGCTTAAGTAATGATATTTAAAATATCGCGGAAGGATATTTGAGATTTAAAAAGGGAAAATTCTATTTTTAAATAGAATTTGAATTTTAAATGGAAATAAAAATAAAAACTTGTTTTTGAAAAATAAAACAAGTAGTTTCTTTATAAACGAAGTTTATAAATAGTTTTTTTATAACGAAGTTATAAATGAAGTGAAAAGAATTATCATTTGATAATTCAGAAATAGAAATACAAGTGCGAAATTGAAATTTGAAATGAAACTTCAAAATAGGATGTGAAATGAAATTTTTAAATATATAACTCAAATGAATTTTGAGTATAACATTTGAATAGTAGAAAAGGAGTTTAAAATATTTGAATTTTAAATAAAAGAAAAAGGAGATTGAATATTCGAAATTCAAATAGAAGTTCAAATAGAATTTGAATAGACGAGATTAGAATGAAAAATAAAATTTGAATTCAAAGGAATTCGAATAAAGGAATTCAAATAGAGATTTGAATATAGAATTTCAAAATAGAATTTGAAATAAATTTTGAAATTAGGATTTCAGAGTAGGATTGAAATAGGATTTCAAAATAGGAAATCCAAATAGTTTTGAAATGGAATTTGAATTCAAAGAAGTTCAAATGGTCTTCAAACGGTTCAACCATTTAAAACACTTTTATAATAAACGTGACCAACCAAGGTGAGTTACCTTTATTGGAACCAATCGTTAAAAATAACGATTTGGTATTTCACTGAAATTAAACACAGTTTAATTTCGTCAGTTCAATCAACAAACCAATGTATAACTAGCAAATAGGCAACCATCAGCAAGCAGAGCACACAACATAAAAACACCCAATATTTATAAAATATAAAAAGGGTAACTGAGTGAGTTTAACTCACCTTGATTCCGTTCGTTGTTCAAGCGGTCAGTTCTAGTCAAATTAAACAGATGTTTAATTTCACTAGATGCTCTAGCAGTCCCCAGCTCTATTCCAGTCCATTCCCAAAATGTAGTATTCATTAGCACGGTTCCTCCGCAACTCATTTGGTTTAATTCTGATCACAGAATGAGAGATTATATGGTTATACGTATACATATGATTTTATTAACGATCTATTTCTTAATCAAATATTATTTACCAACTAATTCTTTATTGTTCACGGTCAAACAAGGCTGATGAAATTTTCTTCGTTTGATTCCTCTTGCTTCTCGTCCCTGCATTCTGTATTATTTATTTTCATGTTATCATATATGAACTAATCTATTTGTGTGATTGATTTGATGGTTGATTATTAATTGAATATTCAACATCTGTTTGGTTTGAACCAATGGGCGATATTGGTTAAGTGTTTGGCAGAGTATGGCCTTTAAAACCAATCGAGTTATAGATATTGATTCACCGACAGGTGAATCGATAGAGTTGAGGTTATAAAATTTATTTTATAACCAGAGTTAGATTTGAATTATATTATTTGAATAAAAGTCATTTAAGAGAAATAAATAAATATTTTAAGACTTTGATTTGTTATGAATTTATTTTGCAAAATAAATGCTGATGTTAATCAGATTTACCAGTTGAAGAATAAGAAATGAATTAAATGGTAAAACCTTGGAAAATTGTTTTGTAAAGAAAACAAATATTTAGAATCTATCTAAATTAATTATATTTTAAATTAATTTAAAGCGAGGATTGTTGAAATCGGTTAATGAGATAATCAAGTTTTTGAGTTAATTAAATCGACCGTTTGGAATTAGAATTGTTTATCAAGTTAAACTGTTTTGACTAAAATAGTTAAATGAATATTGTTTGAATTTAAATAAGGATTAAAAAGGGATTTAGTGGTTCATTTAGATAATAAAGGGATTAACTACTAAAGTAGTTAATGTTTGAAATAAGTTATTATTTTAATTAACGATAAAGTTAGGAAAATATTTTTAAATGGGAATTCATTTAAAAAGTTACCAAATGTGAGATGCAAGCCAATTGAGTGGTGAAAGGAAATAAACGTACTCAATTATATGAATTAAGTGAAAGGAGATTACGATAAAAAGGGTTTATTATAAACCAGAGGTTTTAAGTGAGATTCAAAGTGTTAAGACGTTAATTTTACATTAACGTTATTTGAAAACGAGATCTAGTAAGAAGGAGAATTTTAAATGAGATTTCAAAATGGGAAATTGAATATAGTTATTCGAGATAGAATTAGCCAAACATAATTATTGGGCTAAGTTGCCATTTCGTACGACTGCTAGCGTAATTCGCAGGGCTGCAGATAGCCTACGGCGGTCGGATGTTTCCTGAGGGATTCAGGTGTAACCATTGTGATCGCTGTGATCTAGAGTCAAGCGAATGGGGTTAAGACGAATGTTAAATTAGAGTTATTCAAATATCGTATTTTTGAATATTTAAAGAAATTTGAAATTTAAATTTAACAAAAAGGAAATTAGATTGTCAAAGGCCAAATGATGCTAAATACTGAACCAGTGAACTCATTGGAGTGTCATGATTGAAACACTGTATATTTTGATAGTTAAAACACCGACTATCAAATCTGTCCAATACGATTGTTGGTACGGAAAGACCGGGATCGAATTTATATTTGAAAACCATTCCGACCGACAAATACGCGAAGATATCAGAAGATGGTCGAGATGGTGCTGTGAAGACCGTGGATTTTCACAAACGGAAGAACTACTAATATTCTCTGCCTGGCAAGCAGAGATGAGCTGTGATTCGGTCGTGGCTGGAATCTACGGGTTGCAAGGACTTCTCGCTACTGATCCATGGGGTGATTCCTATATGGATGCGGTAGGAGAGTGCCTTCGGTTCATCCTGTTCCTGGATGAAGTATATGGACGGATGTCTGACAGAGTATTTCCAAAGGGTCACGTACGTTGATTTCTTCAAACGTACGATAGTTGTTGGCAGGGAATTGCCATTCTCTAGCTTTCAGCTAGAGTATTTTTGTGGACGTCAATTAGTGGTATCTGACGGATCTGACGATGTGGCATTCAAAGTGAATGGCGACCAGATGATCAAGAGTAATCTAGACCTCAAGTCTCATCAACCGGGAAATGACAAAAATCGGGCAGGCAGCATGGCTATGTGGGTCGCTCCCATTAGGGTGTATAATCACCTATCTAGAGGAAATCCTATTGTTTCTTAAATCTATGTTTCGATGCTGTCCCTTGTCGGGAGATGGTTGCTGATCCCAACCGTCGGTGATATACATTCGATACACTCAAGCGAAATGAGTGGTCGGTCATGTGAGGGCCGGGTTGCAAGAAGTTCTTGTTGAACCCAGTGTATTCGTCTCTAGAGATACACTATCGGAAGGTGGACCCATACCTTGTCAAGTCGGAATCCAATTTCCAATAAGCGCCTGCGGTTTTGATTGTATACTTTATATGTGGAGCGTGAGATGCAAGCGTTCCACTAGATTGTTATTTACTTGTATTTAGACATTATTATAATATCAGAAAAGATATTGGTTTCAAAAATGTTTTGGGTTATCGTAAGGTAAAAACCGTCCGTATTTATGTGTGGATTTGGTCTTACGATTATCCTTTTCTTTGGAAAAGATTTTGAACCTTTAAAATCATGATTGGATGGTTCACCCTTATTACTGTGCGAGTTTATCTCACTCTGGTTCACCAGACTGACCCGGTGTTTTGTAAATGCTCGGGTTAGACCGGGTTGTACAGGTTCAGGTTATCGACTGCTGTGAAGAGGCGAGCTGGAAGAGTCCAGACGTATGATATTACTATTCCGCTGTGTGTTATATGAGGACAGATTAGTATCGCTGTCCAGATGTGTACTCTGATATTGTAAGTATTTCAAAAGCTTTCAATAAAGGTTATTTCTGTATTATATTTTGTTCCGCTGCGATGTGAGACTCTGTGTTGTGTTGTGTTCTTCTTCTTCTTCTATTCTAATATTTCTTTCTTTCTTATCTCACCCTCTAAATTCTTTCTATTAATGATCTGGAATGTTCGATGTCTGAATGGTCGACATGGTAGTTTGATGTTGATTTTCGGAGTCGAAAATCCCGGTTCGTTACAGTGGTATCAACTGAAACAGGTGTATTTAGTCAACTCAAAATGCAACACAGGTGGTTATTCTCCTGTTACCAATCTTTAAAAACCCGGAGTATATTTGTGGGCGTCAATTAGTGATTTGACGGATCTGACGATGTGGCATTCAAAGTGAATGGTGACCAGGTGTTTCAAAAAGGTAATCTAAACCTCAAGCCTCATCAGCCGGGAAATGACAAAAATCGGGCAGGCAGCGTGGCTATGTGGGTCGCTCCCATTAGGGTGTATAATCACCTATCTAGAGAAATTCCTTTTGTTTCTTAATCTATCGATTCTGCCCATTCGGGAACGGTGGTTTGAGTCCATCCGTTGGTGATATACATTCGATACACTCAAGCGAAATGAGTGGTCGGTCATGTGAGGTCGTTACAGTTGGTATCAGAGCAATGGTTTAGAGATAACCTTGGCTCTATGGCGTAACTCGATAGAGATGGGGTTAGTAATACCCTAGATCGAGATTGAGTGTATATATATAGGAGAGCGCGTGTTTGTAAATTTTATATACAAATGTTTTGTATTGTGTTGGTTGATCGGTTCAAGCTGAACTGACAAATTGATACAATATGATTTTGTAAAGCGGGTAAATGAAATAATTTTGCCCAAACTATATCTTCATAAAGAAATAAATAATTTTATTAAATTATTGATATTGGTTTGTTGGTTGATTTGAATAGAAATTCAAATAGGAATTTAACAGTTAATATAGCTAGAAGAAAATTTTCACATATAGGATATGTAAATAAGAACTTTAAATTGGATTTGAATCGGTTAATTTAACCAGAATGGAAATTCAAACTTGATTTGAATTTGAAAAGATTCAATTTAACCCGTAGAATTTACAAGTAAGAATTTAAATAAGAAATCAGATAAATCAGAATTTAACTTAAGTTAAATATGGATGATTTGCTTGTATTGATTGTTGCTTGTTTGATTATTGGATTGGTTGAATGTAAAATTCATCAACAAATGGAATAAACTGGAAACTAAGAGAAATAACTCCAATATAATGAATTCGAATAAAATCAAATATGAGACTGAAATGATTTAACCCTATATCTGTTATTGGCATTGGATATCGAGCTAAGTGCAGGTTGGAAAGAGGAAGAGCTGTTAGTTGGGTTGCTTCGTGATTGGAGTTTGGTTTCCCGACAGATAGGTAAACCTTAATATAATTGATTTGGGTGATTGACTTTAAAACCCTTGAGTTGGGTAGCCGCTTGGCGTTGATTTTCTTTTGATCGATCTGAGGCCCAGAGTGGCGAGTTGTAGTTGTTTGAATCGAACAGTACAGAGAAAGTACTGACGAACTTCTGTAAAATTTTAATCTTAGATATTTTTGGATAATATTTTAATATAATTGTTTTGAAAACAAACCGGGTTTGGCATTTCTTCTTACTTAGCAATTTCGAGGACGAAATTATTTTAAGGGGGGAAGGATGTAACGACCTGGATTTTTCTGCTATTTGAGTTCGAATATTTAAATTGGTTTTAAATATTTTATTTGGTATATTAATGGATTATTAATATTGAACTTGTTATTAAACGACGGTCGAATGTTTATATTTATATTTAATATAAAACGAACTCAAAACTGCGTGGTAGTTCGTAATTTAACGTTCTGAACTTCAACTGAGTGTACATGGTTCGCTATAAATCAGATTTCTTCGAAACAAGAAACGTTAGGATCGACATGACTATAATTTTCTAATGGAAAAGAAAAATCGAGATTTCGGCTTTTAAATGGTAAGTTATGTCCAAATTAGATATTCAGAAAAACAGCGCCATGATCATAACGGTTTATTTGAAATAACTAGATATAGGATCCGAATTTGGACAAGGTTCTTTTGGGGCGTAAGTATAATTTAATTTTTAGAATTTTTCTGTAATTTTTAAATAATTAAATAAACAACTTTTTTTTTAGTATTTTGCACCCTGCATTAGCATTTTTGGGGTTTCACAATATAAGTCAATCTACCGATATTATTACATTTTCGGGATCGCGACACCTCGCTGATCACGACTATATTCTTATTCCTGTCCATAGCAGTGTGTTTAATTTTGTGGTGTTCGAAGTTGATGTGCGACGGCTAACGTTAAATACGGTATATATTATCAACAGTATTAAATAAAAATAAATGTTAAAGTAACTAAAATGAAGAACAAGACCATACCCTATGTTTCCTTTTCAGTCAGTCATGTGCGAAGTGCACCTACCCCAAAAGAAAACATTATAGATATGTGTACCCAATGAAATGTAAAATCAACAGCATACCCATGTGGTTTTCCCTTCATCGGCATACCTACGCCAGTGAAGCTAGGAAAAGAAATGTACCCTATTTTCTTGCAACCTACATATAGCCTGTATTTGAATTGGAAACATCAAGCAGGCCTTCGTCAAATTAAAAATAATGCACATGCCTATACATTCTGCAAAATTTACATCCTAAATACAGAAAACCTACTCTAATAAAGCTAGCCCACAACTATTTGAAATGGAAAGAACGCAGCATTTCTTTTCACCATTAAAGCTTGTACACATATATTTCCATCATCCAGCTACCCTACGTTTAAAACCGGTCGTGATGCTCCCTCCCTACTTTCCTTGCTTGCCAAGGGTTTGAGATCTATAAATACATATGCATCCCACTGTATGAGCGAGCAAATAAAAACGAAGACCTCTCCTTCAAAACATAACCAAACTCCACTCTTCAACAAAACAAAACGTTCCACTATTTTATAACACGCAGCTGTCCAAGCTAAGTGGAACGGAGCTTCTCTCGTCGGACAGAGGAGTGGTTCACCGGAAGGCGAGATGATGGTGCCGGCACGTGGGGTGATGGAAGTGGAGTGGAGCGGTGGCAGTCTCTGGGTTGCCTGAGCGTGAGTGAAGGTGAGAAAAAAAAAGTAAAGAAGAAAAGGGTGCAGACGAGAAGTCAGTCCGGGTTCGAGTATCATAAGAGCGATGGTTTTAAAAAAATATGAAGAATGAAGTAACCGGACATTTGTGCATGCATGAGAAGCTTTATGTGATGTCAGGTGTGCATGGGATGGGGAGTCTTTCTTGCGTGGTGGTGTTTGCGGTTTGGTGGACGAGCTGAAAACAAATGAAGAGAAGGAAAATACAAATGTGAAACTGTGTGAGGCATGGGTACTCCACGTGAAAGAAGAGACATTGGAGGTGCTTCAGGCAAACAATCGATTGGGGGAAGGAGCAACAGTCCAAAACGTTCTGAAGACATTGATGAGGGTATGTTAATAGGTACCCGAATTGAACAAACAAAGAAGGAAAGAGAAAAAATAACGGATGGAGAGTGGAGCAACATGTTGAGCTACTGTTCATATTTGGAGCAGAACTGTTTATAGCAGATTAAAGGGGTGCGCACGGTTATAAATTAGGTGAGGCCAAATGTTTCTTTAAAATTTAAAGTTAATTTAAATAAATATTTTTACCATCTTATACTTCAATTATTCGCTCGTACATTTTTAGAATTACTCCCGGTTGGTCGCCTTAGAACCAGAGGGAAAGAGGCAACAAGAGGAAGCGGGTTTGGTCAGCATTTGAAACGAACCGTTCTAACGACCGAAATAAATCTAGGTGAGTTAAACTCACTCAGTTCTCCACTTATATTTATTATAAGTTGGGTTTTATCCTTGTTTGCTATGATTGCTGAATATTGGTTGATTTGATGACTGCCTGAATGGTTGTTAGATATGGTTATACCGATTATTTAAATTAAACGTTGTTTAATTTAAGTAAAACGGCATTGTTATTTTTAACGATGATTTCCAAGCAAGGTAACTTACCTTGTTGGTTACGTTTATAATAATATAAACGTATTGAAGTGAATTGGATGTTTGAATGGGTGTTATTAGTTGACTGTTATCAGTCAAATTTACTGTTTATTTTCATATGATCATTATATGAACCGTTGAACTCATATGATTGGATTACTGAATTGGTTATTGATTGATAAACCCAAATTCAACATTTGTTTGGTTATTAACCAATGGGTGGTATTGGTTAAAGATTGTATAGCAGATGGCCAAATATACAAACTATTTTATAAAGATGAATTTACCGTCGGGTAAATCGATAGAAATGAACGAAGTTATGGAATTTATTTATAATCGAATATAGATTTTTAAATATATTATTTAATTTGTGTTTATAATAAGAAAATAAACCAACCGTGTATATATTGATTATTTTAAAAACACCAATCATCATTTTTGGGTGTTGAAATTTATCCGTGCGCGAAGCACGTGCCTAAGCAAGCGGTAAGCAAATGAGCGGAGATTACTACGATGTTTAACAACCGAGGTTAATTGTTTTTAAGGAAAAGTGAGATTATATTGATTTGATAAGAATCAAATAAGATTATTAATTTGAAATTAGTTTAAATGGAAGGATGGATTAAGATCCGATTAAGAAGTTTATCATGCTTATAGTCGACTAAGTCAACCGAAATAACTGGAATGGATTGATTAAATTAATTAATTAATTTAATGGGTTAACCAAACATTTTTATAAAGGTTGATGTTTATTTAATGATAATCAAAGGGGTAAATGTGGATTTAAAAGGTGTTAATTTTTGTTTATGAACCAAGAAGGCTTATTATAATAAAGTTATAATTTAAAGAAAATCATATTGATGATAATGAAAGATAAGTTTAAATTGGAATTTAAAGCAAATTCTTATTTGAGATTCTATTTGACTGGGTTTATGAAATCCAAGATTTTGACGACGTTACACATCCGACTTTAGTGAATATTATTGTAAAGAGTTATTAGAAATGGATTTTGAAACAAAAATCAAATGGAAACCCAAGTTTAAATTAAAGTGGTTAAACGAGTTGAATTATAAAAGGTGCAGATTAAATTCGCTATATTAAACAAAAGATGATGTTCATCAAGATAGAATCGAAATAGGATTTGTTTGATATTGGAATGAATATCGGTTTTGGTATTTCAACTGATATCTATCTTAAGATAATAACGATGTTGATTAAGGTCTGAGAGGTAACTAAAATACCCCAACTTGAACAACTTCATAATTATCGAAAGATGATGTTAGTTGAAATGGTGGAGACATAAGAAGTAATTTATTTTGTGGGATAATAATGTAACGTTATCCAAGGAACGTGGGATTTTATAATGGATTTAAAAGGGGCTCGAGAATACGGAGTGATATTTTAAAGGAGTTTTGGAAAGAACAACGATATTTCCAAAGAAAGGAAATGGGATTTGAAATGAGTTTATCCTGAAAAGGAAAGTGGCGATTATAGTGTTCCAATAATGAAACGAACGAGGTATCGTAACGATCATTTAAGTGATAAGCTAAATGGTTTCCCAAATATTAGAAAATAAGCAATATTGTAGCAGTGTTTTGAAATGATAGAAAAGGGAAAAACTAGATATGATTTTAAGTTATTTTATTAAGTATTTAAAATGAAATGATTTGAGAATATTGGCCAAGTGACGCTGTGTAACAAACCAGTTGATCTGTTTTATTTTTTTTTGGTTGTTTATTTTGATAGTTAAATAACCGACTATCAAAATCGTGCCCAATGCGTTGTTGGTATGGAAAGACCGGGATCGAAGTTATATTCGAAAACCATTCCGACCAACAAAAACGTAAGCGAAGAAGATATTCGATGTTGATCGAGATGGAGCAATGAAGACCGTAAATCTTCATGAGCGGAGAAACTATTGTTGAATTCCTCTGGCTGATCCCCAGAGATATTTCGATAATGATTTTGTCGTGATTGGAATCTACGGATTGCAAGGACTACTCGCTACTGATCCATGGGGTGATTCCTATATTGGATGCAGTAGGAGGGTGCCTTCGGTTCATCCTGTTCCTGGATGACTTGTATGGACGATGTGAATGGCGGCCAGATGTTTCAAAAGTCGATTATAACCTCAAGCCTCAGCAACCGGGAAAAATGACAAAAATCGGGCAGGCAGCATGGCTATGTGGGTCGCTCCCATTAGGGTGTATAATCACCTATCTAGAGAAATTCCTTTTGTTCTTTAATCTATCGATTCTGCCCATTCGGGAACGGTGGTTTGAGTCCAACCGTTGGTGATATACATTCGATACACTCAAGCGAAATGAGTGGTCGGTCATGTGAGGGCCGGGTTGCAAGACGTTCTTGTTGAACCCAGTGTATTCGCCTCTAGAGATACACGAGCGGCAGGTGGTCCCATACCTTGTCAAGGTCGGAATCCAATTTCCAATAAGTGCCCACGGTTTTGTTTGTATATATATATGTGGAGCGTGAGATGCAAGCGTTCCACTAGATTGATATTTACTTGTATTTAGACACTATGATAATATCAGATACGATATTGATTTCGAAAACTGGTTTGGGTTATCGTAAGGTAAAAACCGTCCGTGTTTATGTGTGGATCGGTCTTACGATTATCCTTTTCTTTCGAAAGGATTTTAAATATAAAATCTAGTTGTGTGATACCCTTAATACTGTGCGAGTTTTACTCACTCTGGTTCACCAGACTGACCCGGTGTTTTGTAAATGCTCGGGTTAGACCGGGTGTACAGGTTCAGGTTATCGGATGCTGTGAAGTCCAAAGACAAGCTGAAAGTGTTCAGACGTATGATGTTCGATCGTTATTATTCCGCTGTGTGATGTATATAAGGACAGATTATTATAACTGTCCCAGTGTATTGATGTACTCTGATGATTGTAAGTTTTTTTTTTATTTCAAAGCTCTCTATAAAGTTTATTTATATATTATATTTTGTTCCGCTGCGATGTGAGATTCTGTGTAGTGTTCTTCTTATTCTTCTATTCTAACTTTCTTTCTTTCTTATCTCACCCTCTAACTTCTTTCTTATAGCCTTCTGGGATTTTTGATACTTGAGTTCTGGACAAGAGGTGTGTAAATGTCAGGATTCAAGTGTCGAATTTCCCGGGTCGCTACAGTTTTATATCGAATTGAGATTGAGATATTAGCCGGTCAAGTTTAAATAATCTCATGGTCTGTATAACATTTCTTTAATTTATCACAACAGTTAAATAATTTCTTTTTAAAAGGAATTTACAATTTTGTTATCACTGGGCTATACCTTTTATCTCATGGTCTGTATAACATTTCTTTAATTTCAGTAGGTATTTGGTTAAGTAATCTTATTTATTTAAAATTTCATTTAGAATAATTTGAATTTGGTTATGAAATTCACTTATGGAATTTGAATATAAGAGATTCAAATTGAATTCAAATAGGATTTGGTCTATGGGATTTGAATATGAAATTCAAATGGGTTTTAACTATGGAATTTGAATATAGAATTTAAAAAGGAGTTTGAATATTTGAATTTCAATAGAATTCAAATATAGAAATTGGAATATAGAAGTTCCAATGGAATTTAAATATAGAGTTTGAATAAAAGAATTCAAATGAATTCGAACATAGAATTTGAATATGGAATTGAAATAGAAAATTCAAGTATTGAATTTGAATATCCAATAGAAAAGGAATTGGGATTTGAAATATAGAATTCAAAAGTAAGATTTGAATTTGAACCAAGGAATTCAAATCGAGTTAAAATGGAATTGAATTCGTTTTAAGAAGTTTAAAAAGTTTATATATATAAATATGATTAAAACGAACTCGCCGCAGCGCTGCAGTTCGTAAATTGGCGACTCGAACTTCAATTGAGTATACAGAACTCAATTGGGGTCGAAATTCTTCGAAACAAGAAACGTCAGGACCGATTTGGTAATAGTTTTCTAATGAAGGAGAAAAATCTGAATTTCGTCGTATAGATTTTGAGTTATGTCAAAATCAAATTTTTAAAAATGCAGCGCCATAAACCATTATAAACCATAATGGATTTTATATATAAATATAAGGATTTTTAAGCAAATAAAAATCCAAAGTCCCATTTTAAAAGCCTAATCTTGAGTTAGAAAATAAAGGCGAGCTCAAGTGAAGTAAGTACAGAGATTTTTGAAACAATAACCCTATTTTGATTATTTAGGATTAACTAAGTCAAGTAGAAATTAGTTAATCGAGTTTGAACTAAAGTCGAACTTTGAAAAGTGAAATTTGGGATTGTAAATATATATTCGAAATCGAATATAGAACTTAATTTGAATTCAATTGATTGATAAGTAAGTGGAAATATATTCAAAACGTGTTATATTCAAATATACAAGCGAGATAGGCAGAGAGTTAGTTAAAGAATTACTTTAACGAATTGAGTCAAACGAGTGTACGAAGTTGAAATAAATGGGACAGGTATAGACATACAGGAGACAGGTATGGGGCAAGGATAATGCAGGTATATAAATAATGTGCTCGACAAAAGGTACATGTTTAATTCATATATGAGATTTTATGCGCCGTATCGGCAAGCCACTTGGCTTTTCCTTTTTCTTTTTGATTGAGGAAGATACCGGGAAGCTATTTGAAATTTCCCGATGCTCCCGATACAGGGGAGGTTATGGCGAAATTTTCCGGAAATTTAAGGAGTTAGAATATTTTTAAGAAGTTTGACAATTAGAAATCTATATATCGATATATATATAGAATTCGATAAGGCAACGAAATCAAAAATAGCGTAAAGGGCCAATATGGTTATTGAAATATTTGGATAACAAATATTGATGGAAAAGAGATTTAATTAATGAATATTAATTAAAGAGCCCAGTGATTTGTTGATATGTTTGGATGAACACTTGTTTTTATTCGATAGTTAAATCACAGACTATCGAAGTTTTGACCATCGTTGTCAATATGGAGAGACCGGTTGGATTATTATCCGAAGAACCACTCCGTATCGTCATAAGCGTTGCGAACCAAGTATGCTGAATATATTGAAGACGGAGTAAAGTGCAAGGGCTTTTCTAGTAATAGAAATAGTGCCTTCGGTTTCGTTCAGTCCCAGAACGAACGTAAATGGACGAATGTCTGACAGAGTATCCCTCCGACCTGTTTCCCTGCATCCACAGATGTCAGTCACCATAAATAACATGAGTATAAAATATTCTGATAAGCAGAATCAATATTTCGATACGATTTATATATATCGTTATCGATGTTTTAAATCAACTGACTAGCAGTTCAACCAAACAACCAATACACAGCAAATCAGCCAATATTTATCAATTCTAAAAATACTTTATAAAAATATAAAGTGTTCAGAGTTAGTGAGATTTACTCACCTTGAACGGTTTATCGTTGAATAACGATATTTGTCCGTCGATTTAGATTAGACAATTTAATTTGCAATAAATTGTAACGGGCTCCACTTCACTCGCGGTCAGCTTCATTGGGTAGCTCTCGTCCATACGGTCCTAATGGATCTTACGGTTCGTCAATCTGATATCGTATGACGAAGATATGAATTTACGAAGTTCATACGCTATTTTAAACAAATAAAAACTTGAATTTTAAAAGAATTGGGCCTCACTCTTTTTAACAAGAATCCGGCCCATACCCCTTTTGCAGCCCAAACCCGGAACTCCTTCTCCCTCAATACCGCTTCGACGAGCTCCAGGAAATTCACTTGACCATTTTCGAATTCAACCCTTCCCCTTATCTCCTTCTTTACTTAATGGTTCATCCAACCGAAAATACCACTGACTTCCTCTTTCCATCCTCTTCACCCTCATCCTAGTTTCCTCCAGCTCGCACCCTCGTAAGGGATCGCGACCATCATCCCACACGCTACAGGCGCGACAATACTTCTCACCGAACTCCCCAAATAAACTACATTCAGGTGCTCATCGACCTTATAAACTCAACTACAAACCTCATTTTAACCATCATTGCTCCCATTCGACAAAAATCGCAACCCTAATTTCGTTGAGAAGTTCCAGCGAACCAAAAATGAGCGTCGCACCTGGTAGAACTGGTATAGGAGCAAAGTAAATCATTTGAGGGATCCAAAGCTGCTCATTCCATGATTTTATGATTTTTGTTCAATTTTACTTTGATTTTTAGAAGTGGGATTTTCACGTTTGAAAAATAAGAAGTGGAGGCCGGTTTCTGGTTTCGCAGAAAGTGGTTTAGGGTTAGAGAGGGTTGAGGGTAATTTATAGAGAAGGTTTACTATTTTTTTATTCGAATATTTTATTAATTTATACAGTATTGCTGCTTATATTTGTCCTTTTAAAATTCCTGTGATTACACACGACTCCCAAAAATTACCAAACTGGACATGCACCTTCAGTTCGACATTACGGTCCCAACGAAACTGGTTTCGTCGAATTCCGACTCCGTATGCCCACACAGCGTATTTTTAACCGTCGAAATACTGTCTATTTTTCACTCTAAAAATCCGTACGGCCACACACTGCCTCTAAAAATCACCAAACTTGGAATCTAACAATAATTTGACACTGCGGATCCAACAAAATTAGTTTCGTCGAAATCCGTCTTCGTTTGCAAAAGTTGCTATTTTTAAAGCCCTAAATAGTCCCTTTAAATAAATAAATATATTTAAAAACATTTAAATTTAATATTTAAAAATAAATATTATCGTATATATCCACAATAATTATCCATACAGCTCCAGAGAAATACATGTGGGTTTTCAATTCGATATTCCACCAACAGAGTTATATCGATATGCGATTTATATTTAAATCCTTATATAAAATTAAATAAACTATTTGGGTTTTAGGGCGCTGTTTTTCTGAAATTTTGATTTGGACGTAACTCAAAATCCACCCGACGAAATCTCGATTTTTCACCTCCACTAGGAAGATATACTTCACCAGCTCCACACGTTTCTTGTTTCACAGAAATCCGAGTTAAAACGAATCCTGTATAACCAGTTGAAGTTCGAATCGCCAAATAGCGAACTGCTGCGCCATTTCGAGCTCCATTATAATTATAATTTAAATTATACGTTCAAATGGCGTTTATAAATATATTCGTCAATATAATCCAATATAAACTGAATTATATATATTTTACATTGCCCATTCCCACAATATTGTGAATTCAACTATTTTTGACTATTTCAGAAATAAATATATTATTCTATTATTTAATTTAATTAAATATTCACTATAATTCAATTCAACGACCCTTTAATTATCTAAATCACTATTCATATAATTAAATAAATTAATTATTCTGTTGCTGAAAATGCGGTTCGTTACATTCTTCCCCCCTTAAAATAATTTCGTCCTCGAAATTGCTAAGGTAGAGAACAACCATATTAACTAGTTTCAAATTATTTGTTTACTTCTTTAACTTCAGTTTCAACTGAATTTATTTATTTCAATTAAATTATTACTTCATTTCTATAAACGAAAATTTCAAAACCCCTGAAAATTTTCTAACACTCGAAATTTCCAAAAAATTTCGCCAGCACCTCCTTTGTACCGGGAGCATCGGGAAAATCCCCAAACCGCCACACAGGCCTCTCCAATCCAAAAGAAAATCAAACAGCCAAGCGGCTTGCCAATTCGGCTCATCAAAATCTCATCAAACTCATATGAATATAAATGTGTACCTTTTGTCGGGCATTCCTTATATTACTTCCATCTGCTGCCAATCCAACATATGCAACTGTCATCCCAGTCAAACTCAAATCACTTTTATCTCCAACGCAGTCATTCGCTTAGCCAAGCCAAATTCCAATCAAACTGCAATTCCAATCTCAATTCAAATCCTTGCTCGACAATTCATTTCTATTCTAGATTATCTCTAATCCAGTCCAATTCTACTTGATAGCATTCTAATTCAATTTTAGTTACCCCTTAACTGGCTTTATTTCTATTTCAAATTTGCTTTCACAAATTTCTATTTAATTTGTGTTTATTCCAAATAATCTGTTTCTGGGAGTTTTTAAACAACTTTGCCTTTTCCAAAAATCAAATGATTCATTTGGAATATCAAAACAACTTGTTTTCTCAAAACAATTCAAAAACAAAATCTTTGGTAGTAATCCGCCACTTACAAGCTCGAAAATGAACACTAATGATGTCCGGATCATCATCGGAATCTACTTTCCAGCTATCGAAGTGAGTTCAATACTATGTCACTTTCAAAACCATTTCTAAACACTTTCATTCGGAAATCCATTTCAAAATATCATTTTCAATGCTTGAAAACATTTCAAAACCTCCCAGGATCTTAAAATTCTCTTATACTTCATTCAATTCCATTTATAACACTTTTTCCACATTTCCAGAGTTTTAATTTCAGTTCTGATTAAATTCACTTGATTCCATATAATTCACTTATATGAATTCTGACTGGTTATTTACATAACCATTTCAATTTATAATCAACCAACACATCCAATATATTATATTTTCAAAATTTATATTTCTCTATATCAAAATATACTTCGGGTAAAATTATTTCATTTACCCTCTTTTTCAAAACATACTGTGTCGGTCCATCGTATTCAAGCGTTTATAAACTCCTATCGATACAGTGGATCAAACTGATCGACCAGAATTCATAAACAACTCAACCAATAAATCTCCACAATATAAAATCATTTTATATCAAATAACAAATACGTTCACTCGTATATATACACTCAAACCCAGTCTAGGGTATTACTAACCCCCAAATACCTACTGAAATTAAAGAAATGTTGTACCATTTGAAATGAAATTCGAATAAAGAATTTGCAATGGAATTATTTAGAAAATAAGATTGAGTTTGAGTGAATATATGAACGAGTTTAACATTTAAATAATCTCATGGTCTGTATAACATTTCTTTAATTTATCACAACTTGATTATAGGATAAATAAGGATATTATTTAAATAATATCACTTTGAGTAATTCCAACTCGCTCAGTGGGGTGTTTTTGGTTAAGTAATCTTATTTCTTTCTCAATTCAACAAGAACATCTTTGAACAGAAACCAAATTCAAAATCTAATTCCACCTAACTTGACCCCTATCATCGCCTGTATAACACAGATTTTATTGGTTTTATGCAGGAGCTGTAATCTTCGAATTCGAGTTCGGATTAGGTTTTAGGAGTGGAATCCGTACCTGCTCGATAATTTTTTGGTGATTTCGGGTTGAGAAGTGTCGCTGGTCTTCGTCGAGTACGGACGAGGTCGCGATGGAGAAACATAATGCGAGTGGGGTGTTTTTGATATCGGGAGGAAAAGCTTCCAACGAGTTACGCAAAGATGGTTTTTGTTTTGGATTTTGTGGAGTAATGGAGTGGAAGGGGCAATGGGAGATAAACGGAAATGGCCAGTGGCATTGGGGAGGACGAGATTTACTGGTGTTGAGGAAGAGACCACTATTCATTTCGGGTCAAGGGCTGGGCTGGGTTTGGTAAGTAGCGAGGCCCAATAAAGTTTGATTTAAAATCAAATAGTGTATTTTCTTGTAATTACAGTAACTAATCCATACGTTATCAGTTTTGCAAACGGTTAGATCCGTTGGGTTCGTAGGGACGGTGGCTACACCATGAAACTGACCGGGAGTGAATCCGAGCTCATTTGGATTTACGGTGAAAATAAACGCCTGAACCAAATCATTGACCAATTATCGTTGTTCAACGATAAACCGACCAATGTGAGTAAATCTCACTAACTCTGAACACTTTATGTTTTTATAAAGTATTTTTAGAATTGATAAATATTGGTTGAATTTCTGTGTGTTGGCTGTTTGGTTGAACTGCTAGTCAGTTGATTGAATATTTCGATAACGATATATATATAAATCGTATCGAAATATTGATTCTGTTTATCAGAATATTTTATACTCATGTTATTTATGTTGACTGACATCTGTGGATGCAGGGAAACAGGTCGGAGGGACCCAACTGGGTTCCTCAACATTTATTTACCGCTTTTCATATATTTTGATATATGATGTGTTATATCATCCGTTATTGATTCTGTGTGTTTGGATGATGACCGATCATTTTGATTGGATTTGTTTACACCGTAAGTGATACGAGAAAGTGAAAAGGGAGATTTTCAAAATATATTTGAAATTAGATTATTTATATAAAAACAACGGATTTTATATATAAAGGGAAAAGGGTTTATAAAGGAAAAATCATATTTGTAAAATCAAAATAAAGGAAAAATATTGGTAAACCAATGTAGAGGGAAAATATATGTGTAAATCAATATAAAGGAAATTATTGGAAGAAATAAGGAATAGGGGAATATTGCAAATCATTTGCAAATAAAAATATATGGAAAAGGGAAAAATATTTGTAAATCGTTTACAAATAAAATAGCAAGAGGAATATTTGTAAAACAATTACAAATAGGAATAATAAGAGAATATTTGTAAACATTTTTCAAATGAAATAGGAAAAGAGATATTTATCTAGAAAATAAACTGAGTTATGAAAAGGAATTATTTATTTAGAAATTAAATAGAATAATGGAATACTTGGAAATGGATAGAAGTGTAATAAAGGAGAATTTTACACTAGGAAGAATTTAGGCCCGTGCTTCGCACACGGGTAAACAGAATATGAATTCAAAGTGGATATTTAAGAAAGATCTGTTTTAACAGATAAAGTGAGAAGGTTAATTTATAAATAAAGTTTTATAAGTTAATTTAGTTATTTATCTTTGGGTAAATAGAGTATATAAGTCAAGACTTATATAGAGAAGTAAAAATCGATTTCCACATCGATATTTGAAACTGAATATGTATGAAAGAGAATTTATCGAATAAGAGTTATTCGAAGTAAAGCTATCGAATATCAGTTTATTCGAAAGGGAGTTTATTGAATATTTGTTATTTGAAATGGGTTGATCCAAGAGAGTTAATCCAATAGAGTTAATCCAGTAGAACAAATTGATTGAGATCAACCATTAGAGTTAAACTATTAGAGTTGAACTGTTAGAGTTAAACCGTTAGGGTTAAACCGTAGAGTTAAACCGTTGGAGTAAACATTTAGAATTATTTAGTTATAGTTAACCAATTAGAGTTAATCAGTTAGAGTTAATCGATTAGAGTCTAATCGAACTAGAGTTATCCAAATATAGTAATCGAATGAGGGATGACATGTCGGTGTGCAACCAACGATATTATTTCCAATGGAAATTCTATCGATCAATCATCATTTCATTCATTCGTCCATTTCCCTATTCCTGTTGTTTAATGTTTCTTATTCACTATATTTAGAAGATATATATCATTGTCATTGGAAACATATTCATCTCTTGTTTCTATATTCAGAAAACAATTCTGCTTCTCATTTGGAAAACATTTCCAAATCTTCTTCATTTGATTAAACAGATGTTTGAATAAACATCACTATGTCAAACCTCCTTCATTTGGTTTCCACTTAACCACTTTCCACTATCGAACCTTAACCCATTTACCCAACATTTCTTTAATTTATCACAATTCTCTATATTCAAACACCATTTGAAAGTTCTATATCCAAATCCACTTTGGATTTTCTATTTGAATTCTAAATTCAAATTTCCATTTCCTTTTCTATTATTCAAATTCCATATTTAAATTTCCTTTTTAATCATATTTTCAAAACACTTGCATTTCTATTTCTGAATTATCAAATGATAATTCTTTTCACTTCATTTATAACTTCGTTATAAAAGAACTATTTATAAACTTCGTTTATAAGGAACTACTTGTTTTATTTCAAAAACAAGTTTATGTTTTATTTCCATTAAAAATTCAAATTCTATTTAAAAATAGAATTTTTCCTTTTAAATTTCAAATATCCTTTCACGATATTTTAAAATATCATTACTTAAGCCCAGTGATAAAACACACAAAGCAACCAATTGTTTATTTTTCTAACACATCATATATAACAATATATATGCAACAAATAAACAAACAGATAATATATTTTTGAGGAATCCAGTTGGATTCCTCCAACCTGTTTTCCTGCATCCACAGATGTTAGCACATAAATAATACCCATTCTGCTTCGTGGCAGAATATCGCGGTATAGAAGGTCATCCACTAATCATAGCGTGGGGCGTATAGGGTAATCATCCGCTATGAAACTGCGGGCATCCGCTAATGAGACTGCGGGAATCCAACCAACCAATCAACAACCCAATATATATATATATAGCCTAAATAACTAATATATATAAACAACCAGAAAGCATTCACACAAGCAGCAAACAATTATTTTTAATGAAATAAAAATAATTCTAAAGGTGAGTGAGATTTACTCACCAGGGCTTTTATTTGTGCTGAATATCCGATGAAGTCTATTATATAGATTTCACAGTGATTTCTCCAACCGTCTGTTTTTCAATGTAAAACAGTATAAATAAATTTCAGTTATTTAATTATACTAATTTAATTTAATAAATTACCCGCATGTAACAAATTCCAATTTAAACCTTAAATACCTACTTAATGGTTAATTTAAAATTTTCCTACATACTAGTTAAATATACATGTTTAACTAGAGTTTATGATCAAACAGTATGCTAATTTCAGTTTTAAATAAATTTCCATGCACTTACATAAAAATTTATTTTACAAAAATAAAAATACTTATGTTAGTTACCTTATAAATTGAATCCTCCACCTTATGCTTCAGTACAAAGGGCCGCTATCGCCTTGGCCTTCTGAACTTCGAAACTTGAACGCAACCCCAAAAACCATCAATCACGGTCTATAGCTGTAGCTCGAAATCGAATCGGCTATCGGACCATCGCATGCCACTAAAAACCGACCACTGGTGCTCTTCTCTCCCGTTGAATGGCATGCTGACCTCGAAATGAACCAACGATAGTTGTACTGACCCCAAATCGAGCAACTTCAGACCGATGACGAGCTTCAGAGGATACAGCGATTTCCATCGCACCTCTTCCTGAATTTGAGTGCCTCCGATATGATGTTGACCTCCCTGGAAGCCGCGGTCCTTGAGCGCAAATTGGATTTAGCCCCCTTTCAAAATGATTTTGAGGAAAGGACGAGTTCGAAATCTCATTCGGTTTTAAAGGGAATTGAGGAGCGGTCATTGATTGGAAAAAGAACGAGAAGAAAGACTTGAACTGTATGTTCGTTTCCGAATGAAAGCTCGGTTCGTTTATATAGAACGCGAACGAGAACAGAAGGTACACGCCATTGAATTCGTTGTCTTCCTTGTTGTGAAGCTGGGAGACACTAATTCGTGCTCGAGAAAATATAGGTCTGCGAAATGAAACTAAGGTCGGCTGATATATTGATTTGACTTTGTAATATAATATTTCAAAGTATCTCTTGATCTCCTAATTTAAAATCCTGAACCGTTATTTCAACGCAACCATTGACGTTACACGATTAGTAGAACTAAATTCTGAATTTTAATTCGACAGCATAGAAGAAATAACAAATTAAATCAATGGTTTAAATTAAATTTGATTTAAATATAAATAGATTTCAACATTTAATTTCATCGATAATAAATTATTATTATCGTTTTAATTCAACATAGAATTTATATTAATTGACCGAAGTGTTTCGATTCAGTTTTAAATCTGAATTATATCCTATATTGATTATTTAATCGATAAATTCAATATAAAAATTCTTTTATATTACCAACACAATATTTAAAACGATATTAAATATTTAAAATAAATCATTGGTTGCTTTGTGTGTTTTATCACTGGGCTTAAGTAATGATATTTAAAAATATCGTGGATGGATATTTGAGATTTTAAAAGGGAAAATTCTATTTTTAAATAGAATTTGAATTTTAAATGGAAATAAAACAAGTAGTTCTTTTTAAACGAAATTTATAAATAGTTCTTTTATAACGAAGTTATAAACGAAGTGAAAAGAATTATCACTTGATAATTCAGAAATAGAAATACAAGTGTGAAATTGAAATTCGAAATGAAATTTCAAAATAAGATGTGAAAAGGAAATTTTAAATATATAACTCAAAGGAAATTGGAGTATAACATTTGAATTTTAAAAGGAGTTTAAATGTTTGAATTTTAAAAGGAGATTTAATATTAGAAATTCAATTAGAGATTTCAATGTAAAATTTCAAAATAGAATTTGAAATATAGTATTTCAAAGAAGAATTCAAATGTGAAATGTGAATAGAGATTTGAATGGAATTTAAATATGAAATTTGAATTGAGATTTGAAATAGAAATTCAAGTGTTGAATTTGAACATGGGATTGAATATAGAAATTCAAGTAGAAATTTGAATATGAGATTTCAAAATAGAATTTGAAATAAACTTTGAGAATAAGAAATGGAATTTCAACAATAGGATTTCAAATAGAAAATCCAAATGGTTTTGAAAATGGGATTTGAATTCAGGGGAATTCAAATGGATTTGAGTAAAGAAATTCAAATGGTGTTAAAAATAATTTTGAGTATTAGAATTCAAATGGGGCTGGAAATGAATTTGAATATTAAAATTCAAAGGGAAAATGAAATTTGAATATAAGAGAGTTAAAAATTCAAAGTGAATGATACCAAGGTCGGAGGGACCCAACTGGGTTCCTCAACATTTATTTACCGCTTTTCAAATATTTTGATATATGATGTGTTATATCATCCGTTATTGATTCTGTGTGTTTGGATGATGACCGATCATTTTGATTTGATATTTTTACGCCATAAGTGATACTGAAAAGTGAAAAGGGAGATTTTCAAAGTATATTTGAAAATAGAGTATTTATATATAATCAATGGATTTTATATATGAAAGGAAAAAGGGTTTATAAAGGAAAATCATTTTTTGTAAATCAAAGAAATAGAGGAAAATATTGGTAAAACCAATATAGAAGAATAATTGTAAAATAATTACAAATGGAACAAAAAGAGAAACATTTGGGAAATAGTTACAAATGAAATTAGGAAGAAATATTTGTAAAACATTTCAAATAGACTAAAAGGAAAAATGAATTTAGAAAATGAACTGAGTTATATAAGGAATTATTTATTTTGGAAATAAATAGAATAATAAAATACTTGGAATTGGCTAAAAGTGTAATGAAGGAGAATTTTACAATAGGAATAATTTAGGCCCGTGCTTCGCACACGGGTAAACAGAATATGAATTCGAAGTGAGAATTTAAGAGAGATCTGTTTTAACAGATAAAGTGAGAAGGCTAATTTATAAATAAAGTTTTATAAATTAATTTAGTTATTTATCTTTGGGTTAATAGAGTATATAAGTCAAGACTTATATAGAGAAGTAAAAGTCGATTTCCACATCGATATTTGAAACTGAATATGTATGAAGAGAATTTATCGAATAAGAGTTATTCGAAGTAAAGCTATCGAATATCAGCTTATTCGAAAGGGAGTTTATTGAATATTTGTTATTCGAAATGGGTTGATCCAAGAGAATTAATCGATTAGAGTCTAATCGAACTAGAGTTATTAAAATATAGTAATCGAATAAGTGATGATTGAATATTAGTTATTCAATTAGATTTGCTCGAATCTAGTTATTCGAGATAGAGTTAAACAGAAGTAGTCATTTAAGATAAGTTATCAGTAAGCACGACTGCTAGCGTAATTCGCAGGGCTGCAGATAGCCTAAGGCGGACAGATGTTTCCTGAGGGAATCAGGCGTAACCATTGTGATCGCTGCGATCTAGAGTCGAGCGAATGGTGTCAAGTCAAATATTAGTTAATCGATAAAAGTAATTTAGTCAAGTTAATTAAGCTAAGTTAGTCCAGTTGAACTGATCAAGTAAGTGGGTCAAAATGAGTAAATCAGACCGAGTTATCTGAACAAGGGTTAGTTCAGTAAGAGTTAAATAGAATAAGAGTAAATTGAATAAGAGTTACAGCTTAGAGTTAACCGAGTATGAGTTAATAATTCAGTTCGTTATTTATTCGAATTAGAAAATCAAAGTATTTATAAAGTCATTATAATTCGGATGCAGGGGATTATAACACCATTGTTATAATAAAGTGTTTTTCCATAAGAGAAGCGGATTTGTAAATAAAATCCGGGGATGTCGTAAAGAAGTGTTAAAGATTTAGAAAGATGAATTTTGCCTATTTCGAAGTTAGAAATGTTGTTCAGTTAAGGTCTGAGAGGTAAATATACCCCAACTTGATTGACTTCGTTTTTAACTAAGAAATGGTTAAGATTCGATGGTGAAAAGTGGTTAAGTGGAAACCAAATGAAGGAGATTTGGCATAGTGATGTTTATTCAAACATCTGTTTAATCAAATGAAAGAACTCCCCTTTTGAAATTTCATTTAGAATAAAAGGAATTATTTACTTATAAACTTGAATTTTCTAAATAAATAATTTAATCATCGTGAAGTAACTCCCCTTTTGAATTTCTTATAACTTAAAATATCTCATGGTCCACGAACCGTTATTTTAACCGTAACGACTGATATTCACTATTCTGACTTCAACGAAATGATTTCTAAATTTTAATTCGACTGTTCAGAAGTGATAACCAATTAAATTCACGTTTTAAATTAATTTCGATCTAAAATATAAATCGATCTCAAACCATTTAATTTACCGATAATAAATTATTTTTATTGTTCATGTTCAGACAGAACTGACACTGATCATTTGAATTGTTTTGATTCTGTTTTTAACTTCGATTTCAATTATAATTTGTTCTCGTATTTCGATTATTTAATCGATAATCACATATAAAAATTCTTTTATATTATCAACACAATATTTAAAACGATATTAAATATTTAAAACTAATCGTTCAAAAACCTGGGTCGTTACATTCTTCCCCCCTTAAAATAATTTCGTCCTCGAAATTGCTAAGGTAGAAAAAGGGTACAAATCCATTTCTTTTCAACATCTCACTTATGTTGAAACTCAACTCCTCATATTTCTATGACTTTATTTTCAACCAAAACTTTTGGTCTTCTTCCTTTCATATGCCTTCATATTCATTTTCACAACTTCTTTATGTTGGAACTTACCTCCTCACATTTCAACAAATTTTAGTTCTACCAAAACTTTGGGTTTCATTCATTTAATCTGAATGATTTACAATTAATCTGTTCACATTCAATTCATATTCCCTTCATATTGGTTCAACACCAATTTATCCAAATTGACTCTATTCAATTTATTCACTTCGACCCATTTAACTAGCTTAAGTTAAATTCCGATTCCATAATTTCAATTCCCAGGGTTTTCTTTTCAAATCCTTTGAAATACATAAATGTATACTTATATTTATTTTCATCTCAAATTCAAAACATTTGAATTTTCAAACCACTTGTTTTCTTTCAAACAAATTTCCATCAAAAACTTTTTCTAAGGTAGCAATTCATCACTTAGAAACTCGGAAATGAACACTGATGATGTTGCAATCATCATCAGAATTATTTCCCAGCCACTGAAGTGAGTTCAGTGCTTTATTATTTCAAAATCCATCTAAAATGATTTTCTTTCAACTCCTTTTAAAACAAAGCTATATTATTTTAATATACTTTGAAAAATATTTTTCAACTTCCCAGGATTTTGAATTCTGAATTCTGTTTTTGAATTTAATTTTAATTCATCTCATTTGTATATTTAATTTCTATACAAATTCTACTCTGGTTATAAATACCCATTCTAAATTTATAATCTCATTTGATTATAAAGTCAACATCCAACACATCCATATAATAATAATTCTAGAAAATTATTCTTTCTATATCAAAATAGAAATTTCGGGTAAAATTATTTCATTTACCCACTTTAAAACAATACTGTGTCGAATTTCTCTGTTCAAGTGTTTAGAAACCCCTATCGACTTCGTGGCGTCCCACGATTCGACCAGAATTCATAAACTACTCAACAGACTAGCCAACACAATATAAAACAACTTTTATATCAATTTACAAATACGCTCTCTCGTATATATATACGCTCAACTCATTCTAGGGTACTACTGACCCTATCTCTAATGAGCACATGCCACACAAGCCTAGGTGTTCGCTCAACCTAAGCTCTGATACCACTGAAACGACCCGCAAATCCGTGCTATCTGAGTTGACTAAATACAACACACGTCCAACCCAAATTGCACAGAAATACGACTCATTATTAGAAAGAAGTTAGAGGATGAGAAATAGAAAGAAAGAAATATTAGAATAGAAGAAAACAAAGATCACAAACTCACAGCGGAACGAATAAAATATATTATATAACATAAGCTTTGAAATACAAATTTGTTTGGTACATATATACATACCATCATCAGAGTACACATAACATTTGATCCAGCGGAAGTAACTCTAAATAACTAACGTTGAAGCCTCCTGCTTCAAGCTCCTCCAAGTGTATCTGTAAAAGCCTGAAACACTTGACTGCCCGTACAAATTTGGGCACCCAAGAGTTTAGGGAAAACAAAACAAAATAAACTCTGGGTCAGTCATGGGACTGGTGTGAGTAAACTCCAACCACTTGTTTAACTTTCAAAATCCTTTCCGAAAGAAAAGATAATAGTAAGACCAGCCCACACATAAACACGGACGGTTTTTACCTTACTATAACCCAAAACACTTTGATACAAAAATCCCGTGATATTATAATAATGTCTACATCAAGTAAATAACCAAATAGCAGAACGCTTGCATCTCACGCTCCACATATATAGTATAAAATCAAAAACCGCATGGCGCTTATTGGAGATTGGATTTCCAACATGACAAGGTATGGAACCACCTTCCGAGGATGTATCTCTAGAGGCGAATACACCTGGGTTTAACAAGAACATCTTGCAACCCGGCCCACACATGACCGACCACTCATTTCGCTTGAGTGTATCGAATGTATATCACCAACGGTTGGACTCAAACCACCGTTTCCCGAATGGGCAGAATCGATAGATTTAGAAACAAAAGGAATTTCTCTAGATAGGTGATTATACACCCTAATGGGTGCGACCCACATAGCCATGCTGCCTGCCCGATTTTTGTCCTTCCCTGGTTGTTGAGGCCTGAGGCTACGCATACTTACCATTCCTTGATAACACAATCACTTTGAATGCCACATCGTCAGATCCGTTAATCACTAGTTGAGTTTGCACAAATATTCTGGATATTATGCCAAGGGATAAATCCGTTGCAACCATATACATTCATACAGACCAACCCATTTGATCATTGGAAATACTTTGTCAGACATTCGTCCATTTACGTTCGTTCTGGGATTGAACGAAACCGAAGGCACTATTTCTATTAATAGAAAAGCCCTTGCACTTCACTCCGTCTTCAATATATTCAGCATACTTGGTTCGCAACGCTTATGCCAATACGGAGTGGTTCTTCGGATAATAATCCAACCGGTCTCTCCATATTGACAACGATGGTCAAAACTTCGATAGTCTGTGATTTAACTATCGAATAAAAACAAGTGTTCAATCAACATATCAAACAAATCACTGGGCCCTTTAATTAATATTTCATTAATTAAATCTCTTCTCCATTTCCTTATCAATATTTGTTAACCAAATATTTTCAATAATCATATTGGCCCTTTACGCTATTTTTGATTTCGTTTCCTTATCGAATTCTATATATATCGATATATAGATTTCTAACTGTCAAATTTTCTTAAAAATATTCTAACTCCTTAAATTCCCGGAAAAATTCGCCATAACCTCCCCTGTATCGGGAGCATCGGGAAATTTCAAATAGCATCCCGGTATCTTCCAATCGAAAAGAAAAAGGAAAAGCCAAGCGGCTTGCCGATACGGCGCATAAAATCTCATATATGAATTAAACATGTACCTTTTTGTCGAGCACATAAATTTAAATCTTCATATATTCCATCCCATATCTGTTAACACCTGTTCACCTGTTTCTAATTCAATTCAACTCAATCCATTCGTTTGAATTCAAATTTTTGAATCGTTTGAATTCAGTTTCGCTCAATTATCCTTTAATTAGCCCTTTTGCCTATTTCACTTCTTTGTTTGAACATAACATGTTCAAATAAAATGTTTAACTTGTTCACAACCAAATTGAATTTCAATTTCAATTCTAGTTCCCTTTTTGATTTCGAACATAAATTTTCAAATCGAATTTACTTATTAAAACCCCAATATTCATTCGAAACCTCCTTAACTAATTTCTATTCAAAATTAGTTAATACCATTCAATAAATCAAAATCTGGTTTCTGTTTCAAAAATCATATTCTTTTACACAACTTGAATTCGCATATATTTTACAACTCACTCTGAAATTTTCTAAATAGAACTTCGGATTTATTTTGCTTAAAATCCTTTTATAATATTAAATAAACCATTATGGTTTTAAAACGATTCTGGCGCTGCTTTTCTGAAAATTTGATTTTGACATAACTCAAAATCTATACGACGAAATTCATATTTTTCTCTTTCATTAGAAAACTATTATCAAACCGGTCCTGACGTTTCTTGTTTCGAAGAATTCCGACTTCAATTGAGTTCTGTATATTCAATTGAAGTTCGAATCGCTATTTTACGAACTGCAGCGCTGCGGCGAGTTCGTTTTAATTATAATTATATATATAAACTTTTAAAACTTCGTTTATATAAATTCAACTCCATTCTGATATATTTTAAATATATATCAAACCATTTTTCCCAACTCAACAAATATCTCTGATATTCTATTTCATTTTTTTATTTGAAATCTATATTCAAATTCCAATTCGATTCAAATTCTATATTCAAATTCTATTTCAACTATTTGAATCCAAATTCCATTTTTAATCCATTTGAACTTCAACTATTTAAACTCATTTTTACTTTGAACTTCAAATATCACATTTTAATTTCTTTGAATCCAAATACCATGTTTCAAATCTCTTTGAATTCCTCTTATTCAAATTCTTTCTATTTAAACTCCATTTGAGTTTTGTTTGAACTATTATATTTAATACCATTTGAGTTCTATTCAAATTCTTTATATTTAATTCCTCTTCGGTAAAACCCATTATTTAAATCTCATTTGAATTTCCCTTATTTCAAATCCAGTTGAACTCCTTTGAATTCAAATTCCCTTTCAAAACTATTTGTATTTCTTATTTTGAAATCCTATTTCAATCCTACTTTGAAATCCTATTTTCAAAGTTTATTTCAAATTCTATTTTGAAATTCAATATTCAAATCTCTATTTGAATTTCTATATTCAATCCCATGTTCAAATTCAATACTTGAATTTCTATTCAAATCTTTATTCAAATTTCATATTTGAATTTCATTTCAAATCTCTAGTCAAATTTCATATTTCAATTCTTCTTTTGAAATTCTATATTTCAAATCTTATTCGATTTTTCTTTGAAATTCTATATTTCAAAGTATGTTCAATTCTTCTTTGAAATTCTATATTTCAAATCTATTTGAATTTCTAATATTCAATCTCCTTTTAAAATTCAAATATTTGAACTCCTTTGAATTCTACTATTCAAATGTTATAATCAAATTTCATTTGAGTTATATATTTAAAAATTTCATTTCAAATCCTATTTTGAAATTCCTTTTCAAATCCCAATTTCACACTTGTATTTCTATTTCTGAATTATCGAATGATAATCCTTTTCCCTTCATTTATAACTTCGTTATAAAAGAACTATTTATAACTTCGTTTAAAAAGAAACTACTTGTTTTATTTTTCAAAAACAAGTTTATATTTTATTTCCATTAAAATTCAAATTCTATTTAAAAATAGAATTTTTCCTTTTTAAATCCAAATATCCTTCCATGATATTTTTAAATATTATTACTTAAGCCCAGTGATATTTAGACACACAAAGCAACGAATTATTTATTTTTCTAACACATCATATATAACGATTTATATGCAAACAAATAAACAAACAGATAATATATTTTTGAGGAATCCAGTTGGATTCCTCCAACCTGTTTTCCTGCATCCACAGACGTTAGCACATAAATAATACCCATTCTGCTTCGTGGCAGAATATCGCGGTATAGAAGGTCATCCACTAATCATAGCGTGGGGCGTATAGGGTAATCATCCGCTATGGTACCGCGGGCATCCGCTAATGAGACTGCGGGAATCCAACCAATCAATCAACCCAATATATGTATATATAATAGCCTAAATAACTAATATATATAAAGCAAGCAGAAACATTCAAACAAGCAACAACAATTATTTTTAACGAAATAAAAATAATTCTAAAGGTGAGTGAGATTTACTCACCAGGATTTTTCGTTTGCACTGAATATCCAGTTGAATTCCATCTCATCTCGACAATGGATTTTTTTTGAATAAATCTACTTAGCCCCTACAATTTATTAAATAAAGTTTTAACATTTATTTAATTTAAATTAACTCCTTAACAATTAAATAAATTTTCTATATATTTTAAATTTTTCGTAAGAAGTATACCTGCTGCCTCGATCAACTAGGAAGCAAAACACAAATATCTTTGATCTTAGATCAGCCCCAAAAGTTGTTATACGGCATTGAGACATTTCCTCGAACACCTAATATACAATCCACCATTTCTTTCTTCTAACTGACCTTACCGCAGCAAGCCCTCTTTTCAAAAGGACAACTCAAACACTTCCTGACCCAACAGCCAACGTTAGACAATCCAACTCATATCTCCCCAGTTTTCTCCACCACATACCCAATACAAAGGACCGAACTCCCATTTCTACCTTTAGTAAAGTCGAACTCCAATAGCCACATACATCGATGTCATCTTCTGCTAAATCGCAACACCCCTTTTCAACCCAAATCACAACTCACAAAGGGATGCCGACATCCCCTTCAAATACCAGCGCCACCAAAATGCTGTCGAGCTTCGAGAACTCCTCTAGGTCAACTCGCGTCGAGCCACAAACACCCGAACCCCTCATACATCGGATCGCACCTTATAACAATGGCCTAACCCTCCTCAACAACCTCCGAACAAGCCATCGACGGTCCCTACTTTCTGCAAGTCGCGAGTGTCCCAGAAGATCCTCGAGCTTCAGATCTTGTGATGGAATTGTGAATTCTATTTTCGATTCCCTTTTTTTTTTTTTTATAGTGGGATTGATTTGAGCTTTGACTCAAGAAAGAACAAATGAGGGAAATGAATTGAGTTGCGTTGGTTTGGAATTAACGAAGGAAGGAGCTTGATATATAGGTGCGGACATCAGACAATACGTACCGAAGCCATAAATGCCTTGCTTCCTTGATATGGAAGATGGAAGGCAGTTTTTACAGCTCGAGGAAAAATATGTCTGGGTGTCTTCAGTTTTAGGGTGGCGCTATAAAGGTAGGTCGGCTGATGTTAAAAGAAACCGAGCTTTTAAATTTTATAACTTAAAATATCTCATGGTCCACGAACCGTTATTTTAACCGTAACGACTGATATTCACTATTCTGACTTCAACGAAATGATTTCTAAATTTTAATTCGACTGTTCAGAAGTGATAACCAATTAAATTCACGTTTTAAATTAATTTCGATCTAAAATATAAATCGATCTCAAACCATTTAATTTACCGATAATAAATTATTTTTATTGTTCATGTTCAGACAGAACTGACACTGATCATTTGAATTGTTTTGATTCTGTTTTTAACTTCGATTTCAATTATAATTTGTTCTCGTATTTCGATTATTTAATCGATAATCACATATAAAAATTCTTTTATATTATCAACACAATATTTAAAACGATATTAAATATTTAAAACTAATCGTTCAAAAACCTGGGTCGTTACACAAGTGTTGTGTATCCATTCTATTTAAACGTATCGTTGTTAAAACCAATATCTCTTCTCTATATAAGTACAGACTTATATATTCCAATTATCGAAGGATAAATATTAAATTTAATTTATAAACTATTATTTATAAATTAATCTTTTCTATTTATCTGTTAAAAACATATTTCCATTTTCTATTTATTTAACAAATAAATATTCCTTTTATTCTATTTATTCTAACAAGTAAATATCTTCTTTTAAATCCTATTTATTTACCAAACAAATATCTCCTTTTATTTCTATTTATTTAACAAATAAATATCTCCTTTAATCTTTATTTATTTCCTAGATAAATAAACCCTTTTTACTTTTATTTATTTCCTAAATAAATAAATTCTTTTAACTCTTTATTTATGTTTTACCAATATATTCCCTTATATTTGCTTTCAAATATATTTCCTTTATATTTGATTTCAAATATATTCCTTTATATTTGATTAACAAATAAATTCCTTCTATATTTGATTAACAAATAAATCCCTTTTATATTTGATTTCAAATATATTCCTTTATATTTGATTTCAAATATATCTCCTTTTCAATTTCATTTGTAATGGTTTTACAAACATTTCTGTTTCATTTTGATTTGTAAATGGTTTACAAACCCTTCCCTTTCTATTTGATTTCTGAAAAATATTCGAACTCCTTATATTCCCGGGAAAATTCGCCATAACCTCCTTTGTACAGGGAGCATCGGGAAAATCCCCAAACCCGCCACACAGGCCCTTTCCATTCAAAAAGAAAATGTTTTGAAATTTATTTCCTTTCTAAATATCTTCTATTTATAAATATTCCAATTTATAAATATTTCTTATTTATAAATATTCCATTTATAAATATTTTATTTTCACTATTACTTTGAAAATTTCCTTGTCAACACTCCGGTATGTTATGGTGTTTAACATATCAAATTTCGATATCCAATATCGTCCATACACACACAATAAACAACAGGTTATAATTCACATCATATATCAAAATATATGAAAAACAATAAAATAACTGTTGAGGAATCCAGTCGGATTCCTCCAACCTGTTTCCCTGCATCCACAGATGTTACACAACATGATTGTCATCACTTTCAGTTCAATATGAATTATTCTGATAAATAGAATCTATATATAACTATATAACTGTTTATATATTATATTATATATATATATATATTTATATATGTATAATATTTCATTAACTGACTAGCAGTTCAATCAAACAGTCAACACACAATCAACTGACAATTTCTAACAGTTCTAAAAATACAACATGAAATTATAAACTGTTAAGAGTTAGTGAGATTTACTCACATTGGACTGTTATCGTTAAAAACGATTAACTGTCTTTGATTTAGACGGACAATTTATTTCACCATAAATTGTAACGAGCTCGGATTCACTCCCAGTCAGTCTCATTGTGTTGCTCCCGTCCATACGGTCCCAACGCAACTTACGGTTCGTCATTCTGATATCGTATGAGAGAAATATTTAAATTACAAGTTAATACACTTTTAAATTGAATTAAAACTTAAATGAATTTAACATTGGGCCTCACCCCCTTCTAACCGGCCCATCAGCCCAAACCTCTCCTCTTAAAACCCGACCCATCCAAACGCTTCTTCCCCAATTCATTTTCCACCGTGAGCTCCAATTGCTACTCCCCCATTTACCGATCTTTTCCTCCAACCTTCCTCGTCCATCTCTCCACTAACCCCAAATCCGAAATCACCATTCAATTCTCCACCCCATCCTGTTCAAAGCTGCACACTCTGTTATCAACTCGCACGCCTCACGAAAAACGCGATAGCAGCCTTTTCAGCTAGCTCGCCATAGGAACCGCGACCCTTTTTCGATCGGAATCCACCAAAACAACTTAAACTCCTTCCATTCTTCACCATGATCACTAATACAACCACCAATCATCACAACGTTGCTTAAATCGAGGTTTATTTGGAACCCTAGCTCAAAAAATGGTTCTATACATTTTGCGCAATCCCCCAAACGAACGTCGAACACTGTAAATCATATACCAGGTTGTAGAGATTTACTTGAGCAACTCATTAATCTCCATTTTGTGATTTATAGAATTTTGCTTTATTTGATTTTGATTTTTTTTTTGAGTTTGGGTTTTCTCGTTGAAATGAAGAAAGTGGAGGCGGAAAAAAAATACGTTGACTTCTGAAGTGAGAATGTTAGGTTTAGAATGCGAGGGGGGTATTTATAGCATTGTGGGGTTGGAAATTTTGTAGGAGATATTTTATTTTATATTCATTTTATATTCGTTCTGGCCTTCTAAAAATTTGTGTGATCAAACACGATACCAAAAATCCCGAAAACTGACATGCAGCTAGAGTTTGACATTACGGTCCTAACGAAACTGGTTTCGTCGAATTTCAACTTCGTATGCTCACACAGCGTATTTTTAAAGCTCTGGATGACCCATTTAAATATATAAATATATTTAAATATAATTAAATTAAATATAAATAAATTTATATTATCGTATATATTTACAGTGGAATACCATACTGCTCCACTGGGATATTCCTATATGAATTTCTAACTCGATATTCACTTCTGGGTCAACCCGATATTCGATTTATATTGAATTTCCTTTTTAAAATATAAATAGTTCCTTTATAAATTATAAAGGAATTCCACAACGACTTTTCTAAAATTTGATTTGGACGTAAATCAAAATCTACACGACGAAATCCTAATTTTTCTCTTCCACTAGAAAGATATACTCCACCAGCTCCACACGTTTCTTGTTTCACAGAAATCCGGCTTAAAACGAATCCTGTGCGTTCAGTTGAAGTTCGAATCGCCAATTTACGAACTGCAGCGCCATTTCAAGCTCGATTTTAATTATAATATAATTATGCATTCAAACTATCGTTTATATAATATATTCGTTATTCTAATTCAATTCCAAGCTGAATTTAATATCACAGATGATCCAGTTCACACCGTATCGCCATTTCTGCCAATTCTGATTATTTCAGAATTAAATATATATTATTTAATTATTATTTTAATTAAATATTCCTTATAATTTAATTAACGATCATTATATCCTCTAATCTATATTTAAATAATTAAATAAATTAATTATTATACCTCTGAAAATGCGGGTCGTTACACAAGTGTTTATATGGATATTTGTCTTTTTTTACAAAACGAACATTCCCATCATCTAATACATCATTTGTTAGATTTGCTCCTATATTGGACAAGTTACAAACACTATAAAGTAATTACGTTTTCTAAGTCATATCATTTTAAATGGTTCACAAATTTTCGACGACATTTCCTTTTCGTTCCTTGTGTAAACACATTGGTGTACGGTACATGGAACACGTGGGAAATGCTGCCGAAATTTGGGGAAATCGTTCAAAATGATATGTTTTAAGGAATGTAATTACTATTGTGTTTGTAATGGGAAGTAGGATGGCCGACCATCACAGAGAGAATAATAATGTCAATGAACCCATAATCGTTTATATATTTTGATAATTTGCGAAGTCGTAAAAAACATATATAATTTAGTATTTGTTTACTAAAACAGTAAAATATAAATAAAAAAATGAACGATTAATATTTTTTTACTATTTATCATAGGTTTTTGTAGGAAAAATGGTCAATTACTTTATTGATCAAAGCCGGATGTACCAAAGAATAGAAATGGGAGGCTCAATAAGTAAACATTTTCTTAACGGGGTAAATGTGTTCATCGAGTTTGCTTTAAGTAACATTGAAAATGACATAGAAATTAATTGTCCATGTAGTATGTGCAACTTGTTAAGCATTTAACGCTGGATATGTTTAGGGTTCATTTACATCAATAAGCATGTACAACACATAATATGTTATATTTGAAGCATTTAATACTGGATAATGTAGTAGCAGTAAACTCACGCACATAATACACACATCACGACATATAGTATGTATTATAGTTTTCAATGATTCATCATATCATAATTACTATAAATTATACGTATGTCCTAACATAATAAGATGGTATATATGTATGCAATAGGTAATATGTCCCAACATCGTAGCTCTTTCTGCTCAGTTGGTGAGAGTAATTGTAACGACCCAGGGATTTCGGCGCCGGAAATCGACATAAATACCTTTACTGTAACTCATGCCGACCCTCCAAGCACCAAAACACTGGATAGTTATTAGAAAGAAATTAGAGGGTGAGATAAGAAAGAAAGAAGTATTAGAATAGAAGAAGAAGAAACACCACAACACAGAGTCTCACATTGCAGCGGAACAAAATATAATACAGAAATAAATCTTTATTGAGAGCTTTAAAAATACTTACAGTATCAGAGTACATCACACAATGGGACAGTCATAATGATCTGTTCCCATATACAACACACAACGGAATAATAGCTATATAATATCGTACGTCTGAACATCTCCAGCTCGTCTCTGGACTTCACAGCATTCGATAACCTGAACCTGTACACTTCGGGCTAACCCGAGCATTTACAAAACACCGGGTCAGTCTGGTGAACTAAAGTGAGATAAACTCGCACAATATTAAGAGTAAATCATCCAACTTGATTTTAGAGTTCAAAAACCTTTTCGAAGAAAGGATAATCGTAAGACCAAATCCACACATAAACACGGACGGTTTTTACCTTACGATAATCCAAAACCATTTTGAAACCAATATATTTTCTGATATTATAATAATGTCTACATACAAGTAAATAACAATATAGTGGAACGTTTTCATCTCACGCTCCACATATAGTATACAATTAAAACCGCGGGCGCTTATTGGAGATTGGATTCCAATTATGACAAGGTATGGGACCACCTGCCGATAGTGTATCTCTAGAGACGAATACACTGGGTTCAACAAGAACATCTTGCAACCCGGCCCACACATGACCGACCACTCATTTCGCTTGAGTGTATCGAATGTATACTACCGACGGTTGGGATCAGCAACCGCCTCCCGAAAAGGGACAACATCGAACATAGATTATAGAAGAAAATAGGATTTTCTCTAGATAGGTGGTTATACACCCTAATGGGAGCGACCCACATAGCCATGCTGCCTGCCCGATTTTTGTCATTTCCCGGTTGATGAGGCTTGAGGTTTAGAACAACTTCTGAACATCGGGTCATCATTCACTTTGAATGCCACATCGTCAGATCCGTCAGATATCACTAATTGACGTCCACAAAAATACTCTAGCAGTAGCTAAGAGATTGGCAATTCTCTGCCAACAACTATAGTACGTTTGAGGAAATCAACGTACGTGACCCTTTGGAAATACTCTGTCAGACATCCGTCCATACAAGTCATCCAGGAACAGGATGAACCGAAGGCACTCTCCTACCACATCCAATATAGGAATCACCCCATGGATCAGTAGCGAGAAGCCCTTGCAGCCCGCAGATTCCAACCACGACAGAATCACAGCTTATCTCTGCTTGCCAGGCAGAGAATATTAGTGGTTCTTCCGTTTATGAAAATCAACGGTCTTCAATGCTCCATCACGATCATCTTCTGAAATCTTCACGTATTTGTTGGTCGGAATGGTTTTCGAATATAAATTCGATCCCGGTCTTTCCATACCAACAATCGTATTGGACAGATTTGATAGTCGGTGTTTTAATCATCAAAATATACAGTGTTTCAATCATGACACTCCAATGAGTTCACTGGTTAAGCATTCAGCATTACCTGGCCTTTTAACACTTGATTTACTTTGTTAAATCAAAACTTCTAACTCTGTTAATATTTAAAAATACGATATTTGAATAACTCTAATTCGATTTAACTCTAATCGATTAACTCTAATTAATTAACTTTAACCGGTTAATTCTAATTGACCAATTCGACTTAATTAACTCCTATTGATTAACTAATATTCGACTTAACACCATTCGCTTGACTCTAGATCACAGCGATCACAATGGTTATGCCTGGTTCCCTCAGGAAACATCTGACCGCCGTAGGCTATCTGCAGCCCTGCGAATTACGCTAGCAGTCGTACGCAATGGCAACTTACCTTGAATACTATGTTTGACTAACTCTTGCTCGAATAACTATATTTAATTACCCACTTAAATCTTCTTTCAAATCATCTTTTAAATTCGGAAATCCATTAGTTTTAACAAACAAATTTATAACACATATGTTATAACAATAGCGTTATAATTACTATTTAGATTTACAAAACAACAGCGCTATAATTGCTGTTTAGGTTTACAACCCATTTACTATAGCAAAAGCGCTACAATCGCTATATTAGATTTACAAAACATATATTATAATAACAGCGCTAAAATCGCTGTTTAGATTTTCAAAACATATCCACTAACGTCTCTTACGATTACCAACTAATACTATCTTCAGATAATCCCGATGTTGTTCAAGTTGGGGTATTTTAATTACCTCTCAGACCTTGATCAACAACGTTCTTATCCTCCGATAAACATAAGTTGTAATCAAAATCAATATTTCATTCCAGTCTCAAACAAATTCCATTTAACTATTGGATTTGGTTATACAACCCTATAACTCAGTTCTTTACCCAGATTCGCTTATTTCCAATCTGCTTTCAAAATCATTCGACCATTTTCCCATTTTGAAATCACATTTAAAATTCTCCTTTTTACTTGATCTTGTTTTCAAGTAACGTTAAATAAAATTAACGCCTTAACACGTAAACCTCATTTACACGACCCTGGTTTATATAAACCCTTTACCTTAATTCCCATAATTAAACAACACTTAAATTTAAGTTATCATCTTCGCTTGAAATCCTCTTTTTACATCGTTATAAACATTTTAGCTTTAAATATAAAACCCGCTCATAGATTCCTTTCACAATCCAATTTGGATTACACTTCTCTTCGATTTCTTTTCAAAAGTAGTCTTCTAAATTCTTATTAAAACAATAATTTTCTTTACTCATTAACTACTTCAGTAGTTAATTTCGTTATTTACTAAAATAAATAGAAAATCCTTTTTAAAGACCTTGTTTAAAGTTAAAACAATATTCTTCAACTATTTCATTTCGCAATTTCGAAACAAACTAATTTGATATTCGATTCCAGTTTAAATGGTCAATTTTGTCAAGTCAACATTCGATTATCTCGTAAACTAATTCCAATTAACCTTCACTTTAAATTAATTAAAAATATAATTAATTTAAATTATTTCGATTAATTGTTTTCTTTTCAAAACAATTATCAAAGTTTAACCATTCGATTCATTCTCTATTCTCATTCTTTGTAAATCTGATTAACATCAGAATTTACTTTATAAAATAAATTACTAACAAATTAAATCTTAAATAAATAAAATATTTATTTAATTCTCTTTAATACTTTTGTTCAAAATAATACATTTTTTCCAAAATCTAACTCCAGTTATAAAGTAAATTTTATAACTTCAACTTTATCGATTCACCTGACGGTGAATCACTGTCTATAACCCGATTGATTTTAAAGGCCATACTCTGCCAAACACTTAACCAATATCACCTATTGGTTCAAACCAAACAGATGTTGAATATTCAATTAATAATCAACCATCAAATCAATCACACAAACAGATCAGTTCATATATGATAATATGAAAATAAATAATACATTTGAGGGATCCGGTTGGGTCCCTCCAACCTGTTCTTCCCTGTATTCAAATGGTTATCTCAAATCAGACCATTCAGTTTTGTTTAACTGATAACACTAAATAGCAACCATTCAACATCAACCACAAGCAATTCAAACAATTCAACCATTTAAACACGTTTATAAATAAACGTGACCAACCAAGGTGAGTTACCTTTATTGGAACCAATCGTTAAAAATAACGGTTTCGTATTCACTGAAATTAAACACAGTTTAATTTCATCAGTTAAATCAACAAACAAATGTATAATTAGCAAACATGCAACCATCAGCAAGCAGAGCACATAAAATAAAAACCCAATTTATATAAAATATAAATGGGAAAAACTGAGTGAGTTTAACTCACCTTGGTTTCCCTTCGTTTGCTGTAGTGGTTCGGTTACAGCTATAATTTAACTGTAAACTCCTGTTTTGTCTCTGTTTTTGTCCAGATCAGTTTCACAATATAGCGTTCGTCACTACGATGTCGGCGTAAGATATTTCATTCCATTCTGTACATAGCACAAAAAGTTGTATGTGTTTTAAATTAACGATTTAATTAATATAATTATTTTCTCCTTACCGATAGTTTAAATAAACTAATTACGGTTTATAACTAATTACTCCATTTGCAAATAATTAGATCGACCAAATTATTCCATTCCCACTTGTTCTGGTGTCGATTGTTTCAGCTTCCCTAACCACGGTTATTTATTTATTTAATAATACTTCTTAAATCAAGGTTTTAATTGACTAATTGCTTCATATATAAGAATTTAGGTCCGATAGTTTTTACCAACGTCCCCAATGCCCAATCCATACCTTTGATCATCGAAGAAAAACCGACCCAACTGCTTTTGAAAATCCAGTGTTGCTTGTTCTCGTTCTTCGGTTTGTTTACAGGCTTCATCACCACAAACCCATATTCGCTGTGTCACGTTTCACCGTCCCATTTGTGTCATGCACTTAAACGTACCAGCCCACGTCCCCTCATTATAGAACCAACTACCCAACAAGAAGACCAACGTAAGTTTCCTCCCCTTCCAAAGTACCAAAAGATCCATTGTCTTCCCTTTTCTTTTCTCATATGTATTTATAAATGAGCTCACGCATGTCTTCGGTCCACCCCTTACAACCACCTCCACACAATGCTTCCAGCTCGTGATTCTTGCTTCCGATTGAAAGACAAACCAACGCTCACCATTCCCATTTATTTCCTTCAGTATTACGACGGATCCAGGCACCACACCTTGTTGTACACCGCACCATCCCACGTTAGATCCCACGCACCCAACTCCCGTCCATCCCTTCACCTTCGGTTTTTTTTTTTTTTTAGGATGGAAGATGCGGTTTTCCACCAGTATGAACCCAGCGAAAAAAATGAAAGGAGTAGAAGGGGTTTTATAAGAGAGAACTCCTTGGAATGCAAGGAATAGTATATAGGTCTTCACGTGAAATTATAGGGTAGCTGATACGGATAGTGGCAATTTCGAGGTGAGACTTGGGTGCCACGGTCCTTAAATGGATTGATGCGCAAGTAAGTGAAGTGTTTGGGATGAATTGAACGCAAGTAAAAGGATAGCTACAGTGAAAGGTGGGATGTTTTTATTTAATATTATCATGTACGAAACTTCGTCGTGGAGAAATCGTGTTAAAAACCACTACATACGATTTCTGTTTTCTGACAAAAAGGCTAATCTCAATGTAAAAAGATATTCTGGATCCAATGGGACAAGTTTCGTCGAATTCCAACATCGTTTGAAAAAATTTCCTTTATAAAACCGGAAATCAACACGCGATTAAAATTTTCACGATTAAATGGCAAGTCCGATCAACTTGAAACCTTGATATCTTGCCATAACTTTTCGATACGAACCCAACGGCACTAGTTTCGTCGCATTCTGAGACGGTTTGCCCGATAGGCTGTTTTTACCCCGAACCGCCCTACCCCTTTTAACGCCAAATTTCTCGATCTCTAAAAATAACAAACTATATACCTTTCCTGACTCTAATCGACGATACGAACTCAACGGAACTGGTTTCGTGGCCTAATTCGATCGTCTGCTCAAGTTACGCCCAAATACTCCTTATATTTATTTGAATGCGCGCTATAGAATTTGAACGGGCGTTTACGGTTGCTGTGGTCACATACGACATCTGTTTGCCACGCCGTTTGACTTTATGACAATAATTTAGCGATACGGTCCCAATGAAACTAATTTCATCGAAAACAGAGTCCGTTTGCAAAACGGCTATTTTAACGGCCGATAACGATTTCCACAACGTTTTTTCCAAAATTTGATTTAGCCATAACTCGCAACCAATAACACGAAATCTGGATTTTTCTCTTTCATATGAAAGCTATCATCAACACGCTCCCAACGTTTCTTGTTTCACAGAAATCCGACCTATATCGGGCTCTGTATGTCCAGTTGAAGTTCAAACTCGAATTTTTAAACTGCAGCGCTATATTTCAAGCTCTATTTATAGTTATGTAAATATATAACGTCGAACTTTGTTTAAATAACGAGTTCAATATTAAATTTCATTAATATTCCCAATATAATATTTAAAATTAAACAAATTGAATTAAATATTTGATTGCCAAAAACACGGGTCGTTACATTCTTCCCCCCTTAAAATAATTTCGTCCTCGAAATTGCTAAGGTAAGAAAGAACGTTATAAACCCATTTATTTCCAAATTTAATTTTATTATAAATCGAAAATCGATTCAATATCGTAAATAAATATTTTCAAAAATATTGAAAATTTTCTAACACCTTAAATTTCCAAAAAATTTCGCCAGCACCTCCTCTGTACGGCTCAATCGGCACAACTGCAACTCGCCTTTCTATGCCTTCTCCAATCCAAAAGAAAATAAAACAGCCAAGCGGCTTGCCCATTAGGCTCATAAATCACCAAACCCATATAAAAATAAACGTGTACCTTTTTGTCGGGCATATCATTATATTCTTTCCATCTGCTGCCCTTTCAGCATATACAAATGCATTCTCCAAACAAAATTCCAATTTTATCCTCAAAACCAAATCCTTCAAGCGTCCAAGCAAAATCTCATTCTGAATTCACTTCCTGTCTATTTCAATTCCAACTCTTAACTTGCCAGTCCAACACCATTTCAGATTCCAGTCTCATAATTCAAATCTGATTCTACTTGATATATTATCTCACGATTTAATTTCCGGTTAATTTGTTTCAATTCAATTCATATTTGTTTTCACAAATTTCTATTTAATTTTGTTTTGTTCAAACAATCTCCCTGGGAGTTTTTAAATAGTTCAGTTCTTACAAAAATCAAATATTCCTTTTCAGGATTCAAAACAACTTGTTTTTCTCAAAGCAATTCAAAACAAAAGCTTTGGTAGTAATCCGTCACTTACCACTCGAAAATGAACACCGATGATGTCCGGATCATCATCAAAATCTATTTTCCAGCTATCGAAGTGAGTTCAGTACTATGTCACTTTCAAAACCAGTTCTAAACACCTTCATTTTGAAATCCATTTCAAAATATCCCTTTCAATGCTTGTAACAAAATTAAAATCTCCCAGGATTTTAAAATTCTCATATATTCAATTCAAGTTCATTTGCAATCATCTTTCCCACTTTAAGGAATTTTAATTCCAATTCTGATTTAGATTTCAGATTTAATTCATCTGATTCCATATTATACGAATTTTAATTGGTTATTTATATAACCATTTCAATTATAATCAACCAACACATCCAATATACTATAATACTTCAAATATATATCATTCTTTTATATTAAAATATAATTTGGGTAAAATTATTTCATTTACCCTCTTTCAAAACATATCGTGACGACCCATCGTATTCGAGTGTTTATAAACCCCTATCGATACAGTGGATCAAACTGATCGACCAGAATTCACAAACAACTCAACCCAATAAATCTCCACAATATAAAACAATTTTTATAAAATCTACAAATACGTCCACTCGTATATATACACTCAAACTCAATCTAGGGTATTGCTAACCCCATCTCTACTGAGTTACGCCACAGAGCCAAGGTAATAACATAACCAATAGCTCTGATACCACTGTAACGACCCAGGGATTTCGGCCCCGGAAATCGACATAAATACCTTTACTGTAACTCATGCCGACCCTCCAAGCACCAAAACACTGGATAGTTATTAGAAAGAAATTAGAGGGTGAGATAAGAAAGAAAGAAGTATTAGAATAGAAGAAGAAGAAACACCACAACACAGAGTCTCACATTGCAGCGGAACAAAATATAATACAGAAATAAATCTTTATTGAGAGCTTTAAAAATACTTACAGTATCAGAGTACATCACACAATGGGACAGTTATAATGATCTGTTCCCATATACAACACACAGCGGAATAATAGCTATATAATATCGTACGTCTGAACATCTCCAGCTCGTCTCTGGACTTCACAGCATTCGATAACCTGAACCTGTACACTTCGGGCTAACCCGAGCATTTACAAAACACCGGGTCAGTCTGGTGAACCAAAGTGAGATAAACTCGCACAATATTAAGAGTAAATCATCCAACTTGATTTTAGAGTTCAAAAACCTTTTCGAAGAAAAGGATAATCGTAAGACCAAATCCACACATAAACACGGACGGTTTTTACCTTACGATAATCCAAAACAATTTTGAAACCAATATCTTTTCTGATATTATAATAATGTCTACATACAAGTAAATAACAATATAGTGGAACGTTTTCATCTCACGCTCCACATATAGTATACAATTAAAACCGCGGGCGCTTATTGGAGATTGGATTCCAATTATGACAAGGTATGGGACCACCTGCCGATAGTGTATCTCTAGAGATGAATACACTGGGTTCAACAAGAACATCTTGCAACCCGGCCCACACATGACCGACCACTCATTTCGCTTGAGTGTATCGAATGTATACTACCGACGGTTGGGATCAGCAACCGCCTCCCGAAAAGGGACAACATCGAACATAGATTATAGAAACAAATAGGATTTTCTCTAGATAGGCGGTTATACACCCTAATGGGAGCGACCCACATAGCCATGCTGCCTGCCCGATTTTTGTCATTTCCCGGTTGATGAGGCTTGAGGTTTAGAACAACTTCTGAACATCGGGTCATCATTCACTTTGAATGCCACATCGTCAGATCCGTCAGATATCACTAATTGACGCGCACAAAAATACTCTAGCAGTAGCTAAGAGATTGGCAATTCTCTGCCAACAACTATAGTACGTTTGAGGAAATCAACGTACGTGACCCTTTGGAAATACTCTGTCAGACATCCGTCCATACAAGTCATCCAGGAACAGGATGAACCGAAGGCACTCTCCTACCACATCCAATATAGGAATCACCCCATGGATCAGTAGCGAGAAGCCCTTGCAGCCCGCAGATTCCAACCACGACAGAATCACAGCTTATCTCTGCTTGCCAGGCAGAGAATATTAGTGGTTCTTCCGTTTATAAAAATCAACGGTCTTCAATGCTCCATCACGATCATCTTCTGAAATCTTCACGTATTTGTTGGTCGGAATGGTTTTCGAATATAAATTCGATCCCGGTCTTTCCATACCAACAATCGTATTGGACATATTTGATAGTCGGTGTTTTAATCATCAAAATATACAGTGTTTCAATCATGACACTCCAATGAGTTCACTGGTTAAGCATTCAGCATTACCTGGCCTTTTAACACTTGATTTACTTTGTTAAATCAAAACTTCTAACTCTGTTAATATTTAAAAATACGATATTTGAATAACTCTAATTCGATTTAACTCTAATCGATTAACTCTAATTAATTAACTTTAACCGGTTAATTCTAATTGACCAATTCGACTTAATTAACTCCTATTGATTAACTAATATTCGACTTAACACCATTCGCTTGACTCTAGATCACAGCGATCACAATGGTTACGCCTGATTCCCTCAGGAAACATCTGACCGCCGTAGGCTATCTGCAGCCCTGCGAATTACGCTAGCAGTCGTACGCAATGGCAACTTACCTTGAATACTATGTTTGACTAACTCTAGCTCGAATAACTATATTTAATTACCCACTTAAATCTTCTTTCAAATCATCTTTTAAATTCGGAAATCCATTAGTTTTAACAAAGAAATTTATAACACATATGTTATAACAATAGCGTTATAATTACTATTTAGATTTACAAAACAACAGCGCTATAATTGCTGTTTAGGTTTACAACCCATTTACTATAGCAAAAGCACTACAATCGCTATATTAGATTTACAAAACATATATTATAATAACAGCGCTAAAATCGCTGTTTAGATTTTCAAAACATATCCACTAACGTCTCTTACGATTACCAACTAATACTATCTTCAGATAATCCCGATGTTGTTCAAGTTGGGGTATTTTAATTACCTCTCAGACCTTGATCAACAACATTCTTATCCTCCGATAAACATAAGTTGTAATCAAAATCAATATTTCATTCTAGTCTCAAACAAATTCCATTTAACTATTGGATTTGGTTATACAACCCTATAACTCAGTTCTTTACCCAGATTCGCTTATTTCCAATCTGCTTTCAAAATTATTCGACCATTTTCCCATTTTGAAATCTCATTTAAAATTCTCCTTTTTACTTGATCTTGTTTTCAAGTAACGTTAAATAAAATTAACGCCTTAACACGTAAACCTCATTTACACGACCCTGGTTTATATAAACCCTTTACCTTAATTCCCATAATTAAACAACACTTAAATTTAAGTTATCATCTTCGCTTGAAATCCTCTTTTTACATCGTTATAAACATTTTAGCTTTAAATATAAAACCCGCTCATAGATTCCTTTCACAATCCAATTTGGATTACACTTCTCTTCGATTTCTTTTCAAAAGTAGTCTTCTAAATTCTTATTAAAACAATAATTTTCTTTACTCATTAACTACTTCAGTAGTTAATTTCGTTATTTACTAAAATAAATAGAAAATCCTTTTTAAAGATCTTGTTTAAAGTTAAAACAATATTCTTCAACTATTTCATTTCGCAATTTCGAAACAAACTAATTTGATATTCGATTCCAGTTTAAATGGTCAATTTTGTCAAGTCAAAATTCGATTATCTCGTAAACTAATTCCAATTAACCTTCACTTTAAATTAATTAAAAATATAATTAATTTAAATTATTTCCATTAATTGTTTTCTTTTCAAAACAATTATCAAAGTTTAACCATTCGATTCATTCCCTATTCTCATTCTTTGTAAATCTGATTAACATCAGAATTTACTTTATAAAATAAATTACTAACAAATCAAATCTTAAATAAATAAAATATTTATTTAATTCTCTTTAATACTTTTGTTCAAAATAATACATTTTTTCCAAAATCTAACTCCAGTTATAAAGTAAATTTTATAACTTCAACTCTATCGATTCACCTGACGGTGAATCACTGTCTATAACCCGATTGATTTTAAAGCCCATACTCTGCCAAACACTTAACCAATATCACCTATTGGTTCAAACCAAACAGATGTTGAATATTCAATTAATAATCAACCATCAAATCAATCACACAAACAGATCAGTTCATATATGATAATATGAAAATAAATAATACATTTGAGGGATCCGGTTGGGTCCCTCCAACCTGTTCTTCCCTGTATTCAAATGGTTATCTCAAATCAGACCATTCAGTTTTGTTTAACTGATAACACTAAATAGCAACCATTCAACATCAACCACAAGCAATTCAAACAATTCAACCATTTAAACACGTTTATAAATAAACGTGACCAACCAAGGTGAGTTACCTTTATTGGAACCAATCGTTAAAAATAACGGTTTGGTATTCACTGAAATTAAACACAGTTTAATTTCATCAGTTAAATCAACAAACAAATGTATAATTAGCAAACATGCAACCATCAGCAAGCAGAGCACACAAAATAAAAACCCAATTTATATAAAATATAAATGGGAAAAAACTGAGTGAGTTTAACTCACCTTGGTTTCCCTTCGTTTGCTGTAGTGGTTCGGTTACAGCTATAATTTAACTGTAAACTCCTGTTTTGTCTCTGTTTTTGTCCAGATCAGTTTCACAATATAGCGTTCGTCACTACGATGTCGGCGTAAGATATTTCATTCCATTCTGTACATAGCACAAAAAGTTGTATGTGTTTTAAATTAACGATTTAATTAATATAATTATTTTCTCCTTACCGATAGTTTAAATAAACTAATTACGGTTTATAACTAATTACTCCATTTGCAAATAATTAGATCGACCAAATTATTCCATTCCCACTTGTACTGGTGTCGATTGTTTCAGCTTCCCTAACCACGGTTATTTATTTATTTAATAATACTTCTTAAATCAAGGTTTTAATTGACTAATTACTTCATATATAAGAATTTAGGTCCGACAGTTTTTACCAACGTCCCCAATGCCCAATCCATACCTTTGATCATCGAAGAAAAACCGACCCAACTTCTTTTGAAAATCCAGTGTTGCTTGTTCTCGTTCTTCGGTTTGTTTACAGGCTTCATCACCACAAACCCATATTCGCTGTGTCACGTTTCACCATCCCATTTGTGTCATGCACTTAAACGTACCAGCCCACGTCCCCTCATTATAGAACCAACTACCCAACAAGAAGACCAACGTAAGTTTCCTCCCCTTCCAAAGTACCAAAAGATCCATTGTCTTCCCTTTTCTTTTCTCATATGTATTTATAAATGAGCTCACGCATGTCTTCGGTCCACCCCTTACAACCACCTCCACACAATGCTTCCAGCTCGTGATTCTTGCTTCCGATTGAAAGACAAACCAACGCTCACCATTCCCATTTATTTCCTTCAGTATTACGAAGGATCCAGGCACCACACCTTGTTGTACACCGCACCATCCCACGTTAGATCCCACGCACCCAACTCCCGTCCATCCCTTCACCTTCGGTTTTTTTTTTTTATAGGATGGAAGATGCGGTTTTCCACCAGAATGAACCCAGCGAAAAAAATGAAAGGAGTAGAAGGGGTTTTATAAGAGAGAACTCCTTGGAATGCAAGGAATAGTATATAGGTCTTCACGTGAAATTATAGGGTAGCTGATACGGATAGTGGCAATTTCGAGGTGAGACTTGGGTGCCACGGTCCTTAAATGGATTGATGCGCAAGTAAGTGAAGTGTTTGGGATGAATTGAACGCAAGTAAAAGGATAGCTACAGTGAAAGGTGGGATGTTTTTATTTAATATTATCATGTACGAAACTTCATCGTGGAGAAATCGTGTTAAAAACCACTACATACGATTTCTGTTTTCTGATAAAAAGGCTAATCTCAATGTAAAAAGATATTCTGGATCCAATGGGACAAGTTTCGTCGAATTCCAACATCGTTTGAAAAAAATTTCTTTATAAAACCAGAAATCAACACGCGATTAAATTTTTCACGATTAAATGGCAAGTCCAATCAACTTGAAACCTTGATATCTTGCAATAACTTTTCGATACGAACCCAACGGCACTAGTTTCGTCGCATTCTGAGACGGTTTGCCCGATAGGCTGTTTTTACCCCGAACCGCCCTACCCCTTTTAACGCCAAATTTCTCGATCTCTAAAAATAACAAACTATATACCTATCCTGACTCTAATCGATGATACGAACTCAACGGAACTGGTTTCGTGGCCTAATTCGATCGTCTGCTCAAGTTACGCCCAAATACTCCTTATATTTATTTGAATGCGCGCTATAGAATTTGAACGGGCGTTTACGGTTGCTGTGGTCACATACGACATCTGTTTGCCACGCCGTTTGACTTTATGACAATAATTTAGCGATACGGTCCCAATGAAACTAATTTCATCGAAAACAGAGTACGTTTGCAAAACGGCTATTTTAACGGCCGATAACGATTTCCACAGCGTTTTTTCCAAAATTTGATTTAGCCATAACTCGCAACCAATAACACGGAATCTGGATTTTTCTCTTTCATATGAAAGCTATCGTCAACACGCTCCCAACGTTTCTTGTTTCACAGAAATCCGACCTATATCGGGCTCTGTATGTCCAGTTGAAGTTCAAACTCGAATTTTTAAACTGCAGCGCTATATTTCAAGCTCTATTTATAATTATGTAAATATATAACGTCGAACTTTGTTTAAATAACGAGTTCAATATTAAATTTCATTAATATTCCCAATATAATATTTAAAATTAAACAAATTGAATTAAATATTTGATTGCCAAAAACACGGGTCGTTACAGTAATGGTAAGCCACCAGCTTGTCTAGACCTTTATTTGCAGCCTAAGGCTGATGGACCGTAAGTATCGAAATTAATAGCATAGCAGTATAATCTTTTTACATGATATATATCTATAATTGTCTAAAGTTATGTTTTATATTTAAAACAGGGTATTCAAGTTGGAGCCATCAGGAGTGGTTCTTAGCATTTCTAACCAGGCGTGTACGAGCAAGATGTCAGACTGCTGGCGTAAGTAGAGTAAGATCGCCGACCCCATCAGAAAGGCCATTTAGCAAGATTTTCGTATGACTTTATACCAATTTACAGTATGTTTAAGCATAAATGAGAAACCAGTAACATATTCTCATTGTACGGGGGCAGTAGATCTTTAGGGGGTTAACATCATCTAAGTTCAGCACAATTGGAATTCAAAGGTTGCTAATATTTGCAGAGAGATAAAGTTAGAAATAAAGAAATCGGGCAAGAAACCGAGCTGGATGAGGGTGGATGTACAAGATAAATAGGTTAACTGGTGGAACAGTGACGAGTTTAAAGTTAATCTATAAAATAAATCATTAATAATTTTGCATTTATTAAATCTATGATTCAATGTAAACTGACAAGTGGAGTCGGAGAGAAACTCGGCAAATAAAAGCAAGAACCCAATGACTCATCGTGGTGTATGTAAGTCTTTCCAACATCACCTCGAGGACTTGGTAAATTTATCAACTATGACTACAAACAGTTAATTCATTTGCATATTGATCAGTTTAGTAATTAGTTATGTAGTTAAAATATATAATTTTTTCTACCACAAGAAAGAGCTCGCGGACATACTATGTTCAACATGGAAGTATTTGCTCAAACCCATGCACTAAAGCAAAAAAATGATGCTGGGAACATTACATATCAGTGGGATGATAAGAATAAGTTGACGATTGCATATATATATATATATATACATATATGCATATTTTAAATCCTATTTTATTAATATCGATAAGTTTAGTAACTAGCAGTGCAAAATAAAAATAAATTTCTACTATATTTCAACTTTAATTGTTTTTGCATTATAGGTAAAGTTTCAGGAGGCACAAGCACCACATTTTGCAGAGCTTGATTGCGTTGAGTTAGCGCGGGAGGATGAAGTTGATTTTTTCGACTCTATCATGGATTTGACGCAGTGCAATAGGCGTTATGGCTATTGAAACAAAGCGGTGGTCTTATAAACATTGCAATATTATATTTAATGTGAATATGTACGAATTTAACTGGTGTAACAACCCGAATTCCGACAGACCGATTTTTTTTCCTTCAAAATTCTAATCTGTCGAAACTCATGTTGGTTTGTTTTAGTATCTTGCAGAAGAGATGGAGACATAAAATATGTCAGAGCTCAGAGAATATCTCACAGCGGAATGGATAAAATATAGTATAATCAAAGTATAGCCTTACCGTATTAATCATACTACCTAATCAGCATCCAAAGCTATTATGTCTCTACCACAAATCTAACCTGCGAGTATATTATGAGGAGGGGGTCAGAACAAAAGTTCTGGTGACTAGATTTAAACTATACACTTTGGATAATCCTACATATACCGTTCAATCACATTTTCCTTTTTATTAGGTTACTTGGGTTAACATCACTCAAGGCTTACACACACGTCGTACCCATGTACTTCCCAGTGGTTTAACCTAATACAATATATATGTAGCTACCCCCAATATTGAGGTACATCCCATGGTACCTCACTCGCACGGTCTCCACCATAATGCCATAGAAATGAACGCAGTCTGTCATCCTACGACAGAGTGACGTATAGATCTCTACATAACAATGTTACGTTATGTAAATATCTGTCATTACTATGCTACATAAGCGTACGGACTGCCACCTTTGATCGAATCAGATTCCATACCATAGTAATGCCCTCAAGTCTACAATACACCACCTAGAGAAGACATGCATATATCTAGATTTTCCTACGTATGTATCATCAATCGTATTCGATGCCTTAAATACACATAATGTGCATCGAGTTCCGTGGTAGGGCTATACAAGAAACACAGAACTCGGTCGGGAGCTTTTCCATACCTGTACAGGCCCGCCTTTAAGAGCTTCAAATATACAGATATCCCTCGGATCTGTTTTTCATGGTGGCTGTGGCCCTACCTCGGCCCTTCCCTCACCTAGTAAAGACTACAAGAGCTAAGCGACTTTCCCCTAACAAACAAGCTAAACATCCAGTTGGTGTCTCTGCTCAACCACCATACCTCGATAGTGAAAGGTGAATGGTCTATCGAGATTAGCTCTAGTCTTTTTGCATCCCACTGGCTGCCGATGATGGGTACCCCATGATCTACTATCTTTGTTGGTCCTGACCTCGCCTCCCGTTGAGGCGATCGCCGAATCACCCTAGTGTTACCACGTCACAACATTCTGAATGCAAAGCTACTTTTGCAGTCAAAGCCCATCCACCTGATGGTAACACGCAGACCCAACCTCTACAAGCACAGCTTGGACGTCTGCCACTACACAGAGGACTACCAGGAGCACCTTACGTATCTCAAGAAGATGCATGCTTCCCCTTACAGTCCTTCGGAGTTGACAGAATAATCAGATGAACGTGTGCTCCCCTCATGCCTCATGACACCACGATGATCTACCGCGATGAGTTATTCACCCTCAAACGTGCGGACAAGTCCAAGCACCTCATTTTAATATGTTATTAGACCCTATATCTAAACACTCTTCTATGCACTTGTTTTACCTCATCAGGTTTCCATTTAACTTGGTTATTCCCATTCACATTGACTTCTTATTCAAGTTAGCAAGTTCCTCTTGCTTATTAATTTCAGTCATATAACTTAGCCCATTTAAGTTTATTAATAAGCCCACAACATGTTATTCTCTTAATTATGATCCAAGGTCTGTAATCCACAATCCCTTTATATTCTTGTTGGTTTCAAAGTTACAAGAACATGTTCTATTTAATTTGTAATTAAGTATATCTCAATTCACATGTTTTCTATTTAACATGTCAGTAATTATTTATGATTAAATATAACTTATTTCATTACACAAGTTTGCCTCATTCTTTCTTATTTAATCATAATTCCATCTTATACTATCACTACAACTTATCGTTGTTTACTTATTAACTTAGTTCTCTTAACTAAGGTTTACTAATAAGTCTCCTTTCCATTTATTATAACCTGTGTTATAATTTCCACTTATCCCGAGGACAAGCCTTAACATGTTATCCTTATCAGCAATTTCATATTTCCAAGTTTATAGATTAATTAATTTATAATTAAGTACAACTTCTTGTAATTCATAAATTTTCCCCATTTTCTCTACTTATTATAAACAACTGGTTTCAGGTTTCCCCATTTACTAATTACATAATTTACGATTAAGTGCCACTTATCTCATTTCACTAGTTATCTCATTTCCTTACTAGTTTATTATAACCTAAGTTATAATCTTCACTTGTCCCTAGGACAAGTCTACCTATTATACAACATTCCCGTTAAAGTAATTTATTTATAATAGGTTATTATCATTCCCCGTTTATTCAAATCATTTTACTGTTGTATCTTTCATTCAATTCATTTTATTTCCATTAATTCCAATTAATGTTGTTTATCAGTCCTGGTATTTACATATATTTATATGTGTGTGTGTATATTTATGCACCAGACCTCTCACATTAAGCCTACACTTGTGGATGCTGGATTTGCTGGGCGGTTCTAGGCAAAATTCTATCACAACTTGAATTAACCTCGTGTCTTAGCATCATCACATGTTTTATTTATGCACTTACACCCCTCACATTAAATTTACCACTTGTGGATGCTGAATATGCCCGGCGGATCCAGGCAGACTTCTACCGTAAGTGTAATCTAACCTCGTGTCTAAGCACGATTACAATTTCCTATTCATTATAAATTTTCTATATAATTTTGGCATTTCCATTCTTTTAAGTCTATATTTTACATGTCATCATATTAACCCATTTTATGTCGCAAGTTCTTTTTAACATACAATAAATTCTATTTTGACATGTAATCATTTTAATCATGTAATTGTTCAAATCAAACAAACTAACATGTAATGTTCTCAATTTCTACAGTTAATGGTCTAGGTACATAAATGTCACAAATTAACACGGAATGGAAACAACAGTAATTGCTACACATATTTCGACAAGTTTATATTTCAATATATGAATTTTCCAACATATTAATATCTTAGCATATCAATATTCCAACATGTCATATTCGTCACTTTAATCCTTTTAACATATGTTTAAACTTTTCAATATATCACATTTCAACATGTCATAAAAACATTTCAGTACATTTAATTATTATAGCAAATTCACATTGTACGATAACGGGGAATGTTAAACGATAATATATCATTATCAAAAATGACATAACTTAAATCCACTCACCTAGTCTTCTTTCCAAATCCTGGATCTGGTCCAGATCTAGCATTCCATGGTTTTCCCCTAATTGGATTCAGATTTTTTTACTAAAAGAAAAAGGGAAGAAAGAGGAAGAAAATTGAATAGACCGGATCTAGAAAATTACCTCACTTCGCATATGATTCTGAACACCTTTTTATTAACGTCTATACTTTTCCTCCATATCTTGATTTAGAATTTTTTTCTAAACTAATAATCTTAATTTTCTGAAGAGATTTGAGGAGGAAGAAGAATGACAGAGCTTCTGCGTTGTCTCAAAAATATGGGATTTAGCTAGGCTCTGCTAGCCTATTTATAGGTGTTCAGGATCTTATCGTACACGCAGTGCTGAGTCAGCACTGAACTTGGTTAAGAAAACAGTCCATGTACATTAACGAATCTGCCCAGATCTGTGCGGGGGTCGATCCCGGGGTCGACACCCTATGGGTGGGTCGAAACATGGGTCAACCCCCATGCCTGGGTTGACCCCGACTCTATATTTTTTTTCCATTTCTTTTGTTGTGTATGTTCTTTAGTTTGAATTGATTTGAATTATGTTCATATATAAGGCCTTATATGTATACAAAACTTGTAATGATCATTTTATACGTATATATATATATATATATATGCATAACTTTCGTTTTGTTTTCAAAATTCAAATGGTATTGCACCATTATTTGATTCTTGCCATATTTCTATGATTTCAGCCTTATCTTGAATTTTATTTCTAGTGTGCGTATATATATATATATATATATTCCTATAGATATATATACGTGTATATTCTCATATACATATATACATATATTTTCTTAACTTCCTTATATGTATATTTTTTTCTTATATGTGCATTTGTAAATATTTTTCCTCATGAAAATTTGTTATTTTAGTCGTTCCCTTAAAACAAAAATATGACGGCGGCGGGGATCGAAATCTGCACCTCTTGTATGCAGGCCACCTTCTCTAACCTACTGGACTACTAAGGCTATTGTTAACAAGGCCTATAACATGGTAATTATTTTTCTCTTCTTACTTCTCTTTTTCATATTTGTTACAATATTTTAATTAAACCATTGCATGAATCCTTTTCTTTTATTCCTCTTTTATTATTAATGCATAATCAGTGCATGCAACATGTTTACACCGCGTGCAACCTATCCTTTCTTTCTTTTAATGCATGCATTACATTTTTATTTGCATTCATAATTATTTTATTCTTTATATATACATTTATGTCAATGCATATACATATGCATTATTTAAATGGTCATACAATGCGGGGTGTTACATTCTCCCATCCTTAGGAAATTTCGTCCCCGTAATTTAATAAGGGTAAAAAAAAAAATCAATTAACCCCTCGCATAATATACATCCATCATGTGTGCATTAAATTTTTGCGAACATTGTGAACTTGTGCAAAGTGAAATACAACATAATAATACATGTATGCCTTAGCGGTACCTCTTATGTGTACACAAGTTTTTCAAAAATTCTTTAAAAACATGATGCTCACATTCTAAACATACTGGCAGTTCTACATGAATGCAATATCTTGAAAATCAAAAATGGTTTTTCATCAAAATTTTCCCACATTTTTACTGAGTAAGAGCATAGATCATCCAATTTTTGCATCCAAAATCCTACCAATCAACTTTATTTTTTCAATTTCAGAAAAATTTAATTTTCTAAATTTGATTTCTTATGTTACAAGAAGGTGGAAAACGGAAAATTTGACATCTTCTGTTTTTCTTTTGTGTACCTTCTTCCAACCGTACTTGGATTTTATGTAACTATCTATAAAGATTCCCTATTTTCCTATCCAAGCACAGCCCACATAAGAAAATTTTCTCTGTTACTGATTTTCTTTTTTCATCTTATCTTGGAAATTTTCATTCTTATTTATCTTTTCTCATAATTTTCCATTTTTCTTTAACTGTCATGTTTGTTGCTTTACTGTATTTGTTGTTTCCTTTTTAGTTGTACCATTTCTCTTTTCTCAGCTTATTAAATCATCTGATCTAAGTTTAGTTTTCCAAAAAGCATTCTAATCTTTCAAATAAAACAGGAAAACGGATGCTCTACATAACTACTACTAAGGGCCAAGAATCTTGGGACTATGCCCCCCTCAGACAGAAAAATCCAAACCATGGGATCCACGACAGGTTTAAGTGTTACCCTAACTATCCAACAAGAACAAAATAACGGAACGGTCCCAATAGAAATGGAGTAACGGGGTTTACCCCTAACATGAAAATCAGCAACCGGATCTAAACACTTGCTTGCCCTTTTTCTATCTAGTAGTCACCATTAGTCCTAGTTGTGTACCAACAATTATTTCAAGCAACACCCTAGGCTTACTAATGCTTACGCATTCTACGGGAACTTACCATTATTCCAAGATAATTCTCGCTATTTACTTCATAGCCTCAAAACTTTTCCCGTCTTCCTTAGGCACTAATCCTTACCAACTCAGTACTTTTTAATACATGGTTTGGCCCTTTTCTTTTAAATTTTCTTCCAAAAAATTAAAAGTGTCAAAACTTTATTTTCCTCATGAAAACTTACTTTTGTCAAACCATAAAACATGTCATATATATAAATGTAAAACATTTTTTTTTCAAATTACAAAAACTGGAGTAGATAAGGACAACTGTTTCGTAACTGGGTTTATCACTTGTTCTTGCCTATAAGGTCAGTTCAGTCTCTTACTACAAGGTGCAATTATCCACTCTATTCTTAATTTCTACAACTTGTTTTTTCCCCCGACAAAATTTTCTCTTTTAAACAATTTATCAAAAATGATTTTCAAAAGAATAGAGACTTCAAAACTTTCTTTATTAAAAATTCTTGTATGAAATATAACAAGAAAACTAGCGAGCTATACATGCTCTATAACATGCACCTTTTTATGAGAGAATTTTACTTTAGACAAAATTTTCGCAAGAAATCACTATTTACAAAATATACCCTATTTTACTTTAAAACTCAATATGTGTACTTTATATAATTAAAACTATAACTCCTAGGAATAAATCTTGAAAACACCATAAACCACTTTCCCAAAACTTTTACAATTTCATGTTCTTAAAAGTTAACAATCGATTAGACCCAAAGCGGGTTTCCAATTTTTCTTGGCTTTTCTAGACGCTCCCACAAAGTCAATTCTCTTAACTATATATATTCCTAATCCATTTGAGACGACCCGAAATCCCGTTCTCACGGAAACAGGGTTATCTTTGGAATATAACACAGAAACAGATAATAGCAGAACAGAATTAAATAAATACACCAGATAATGAACAATAGAATATACTGGATAAAAGTAATCATCAGAGCTACACAGTATACAGGATCTTACTTAGTACAAATACAGTTCAGCTATACATAAATGTCTACAGCGGAAATAAACAAAATATGTACAATAGGAGCTGAACAGCATAAAAAGAAATAAATGATAGAATCCATCTTCAGCTCCAGCTATCCAGAAAAGAACCAGCTAAACCTGAATACAAGGCTGCCCATGTAGAAAAAGGGGCACCCGAGTTTGAAAGTGAAACAAACTACGAGTCAGTCATGGGACTGGTATGAGAAATCCATTCAACACATATATAGTTTGGCTAATCACAGGACCACGCCACTTTCGTGGAACGGGTTTACTCCATTGGATTGCCAGTGCTTTAAAACCAATCTTTCTTTTAAACATCGCTATGCTTTTTATAAAAATGAAGCCGTTATAAGACTCAGTTCCCATCACACAATGCAACGCAAACCGGAGGATAGAGTTTTTACCTTATAACGGCCAAAATATGCTTGATACGAATAAAACAAAGGCATTTGGTATTATTGCTAGTGTTTATATGTTTGAAAACAATTTCAAATCATAACTATCAATCATAGACGGCATTAATGCCCCATACCACTATGTCGCCATATATAGGTATACAATCAAAACCGCACGATGTCGTATTTGGAAATTGGATTTCCGTCATGAACCAAGGCAAAAGATAGTCCTTACCGAATTCGAGACAATCTAGCCCATGTCTCAGGATCAGAACGCATCAACCCTTTAGATCGTCAGGGCCGGTCCACCGATGTGGATTATTATGCCTGAACACTACGTCTCCCCGCCCTTTGGGGCGTAAACGAGCCAACGAATGACTCCATCGGACCCGGATCGTCCGATCAAACCGAGGCGCCTCGCAACAGCAACAACCACATAGGTGAAAAGTATATAAATGTCAGGGCTGGTAGGTCACTGACACCACCCTAGCTAGAAAGAAACGCAGGCCCTCCCTGATGTCCTCTCCCGTTTTAGGTTCATACCGGGGTGTGAGGCTCGCGAATTTACGTTATACACAAAGCTATGCCACACAGGCGGTGCTTTGATCATCACCACAAGACTTTGCTTTTCAACAGAAGCCCTGATCACTGCATCTTAGCATGCCACACAGACAATTCACACCGTGCAACTGATGGCTATCAATCACACAGAACAAATTCCAATGTCGGACACACAGTCCATTTACAAGTCCGTTCTGGGTCTGAACGAAACCGGAGGCACTAAATACCTCGCAAACCCTTCGACCACCACGTACGTCTGGACGATCACCACTCATTATCCATATTTCGGGATGCCTCCCAATCAGGACCTCGGTTACCATCCAAACGAGGTGAAGATCTCCGGTCTTCGACCACCGTCTTTATCTTCGACTTTCAATCGTCGGTCAATTATTTGAGATGAGAATTAACTCGGCCTTCTCAAATAATTCACGTATATTTAGGATTTCAAATCAATTTATTTCAATGGTTAAATTATTCGACAACACCAATTGTGTTCCTTAATGTAATTTTCACACCAAACACATTCAACCATCAAATACAACATAAATCGAGCAAATTCAGTTTATTTCCATTCCATATCGTTTATGATATTTTATAATGATTTGTCGCTATTTTTATTTATTTTAAAATAGCCTATTTATTCAAAACGACGCTTCGGGCCATAAAGCGGCCGTGGCGCTGTTTTTCTTCAGATTTGATTTACACATATCTGAAAATCTAACCGTTGGATCTTCACAAAATTTACATCATTAGAAAGGTCTTTTCAAAACGAATCCAACGGTTCCAGTTTCGGGAAATTCCGACGGTCGGATCTCCCGGTACAATCGTTTGAAGTTTCGATTTCAAAATAAGAACTGCAGCGTCGTTATTCGATTAAATATAATTATATTTATATATATAATTAAATATAATCGCTTCTGCCGCTGTTTTTCTTCAGATTTGAATTAAACATTCCAGACAATCCAACCGTTGGATTTTTACAAGGTTGGTGCCGTTGGAAAGATTATTCCAAGGCGAACCCGACGGTTGAGGTTTCGGGAAAATCCAATGGTCGGATTTCTCGTACTAGTTGTTTGAAATCATGGTTTCAAAATACGAACTGCACGGCTTAGTTCCGTTTTAATTTTATTTATATTTATATATTTATATAAATATAGTTCATTCAATGATTTCCATATCGTTTTCACTTCAAATATTTTTCTAACACCTTAAAATTTTGGAAAATTTCGCCATAACCTCCCCTGCACCGGGAGCATCGGGAAATCGCAAATAGCTTTCCCGGTCATTCTAATCTCAAAAAGAAAAAGAAAAAGCCAAGCGGCTAGCCAACAGGCTCATAAAATCATGACCCAAACAAAGCAGTAAATGTGTACCTATTTGTCGGGCACAAAATTTTATTCCTCTTCTCTAGCCCCTTTGCTATAACCTGTTCAATGAATATGCATGTACATGTATATACAGTCCTTATCATTTATCATTTTATATTCAACTTCATATTTGATTTCTATTTGGTTTAAAAACACCATTCATTCTAATGTTACATAAATAGGTGCAAATCATTTCATTAGCTAATTAATGAATATTTCAACTCATATATGTTTATTTTGAATAAGTGGCTATTTTTAACACTTCACATTTCAACGATTTATGCATACAATAAAAATGTGATTTTTATTGTAAAACAATTCATTTCAAAACACTATTTTTCTATATAGTTCATGTTGGTGATAAAAATGGGATTTTTATCCTAAAACAATTTCTTTTAAAACGAGATTATTTTACACAGTTCATATAGTCGATAAAAGGTGATTTTTTTTATCAAACAATTTATTTCAAAATATGAATACCATTCAACACATGAATTTCTAATCAACGAATGAATATCAATTCAACACATGAATGTTTTCTATTCAATGAATAAATATAGTTTAAGCATATGAAAATAATTCAAACACACGAATATTATTCAAAATTTCGGCAGCATAACGGCAGGGTAGTTAAAACCGGGACCGTCCCTAGTACGGCTTCTCGCTCTACCTTAAAACCTCGCGGTTTTTGACAATGGGGATCATGCATCTAGTTCGCACGTAGGCGGCATGTATATATTTATTTCATTTCCACAAACTAATCCTATGTGGTTTCAACCAAATATTTCTCAACCACAAACGGGTATTTTTCTACCAATATCAATCACAAACAATCCCAAACAATCCCAAACAACCATTCGCTATCAATCAATTTTCACAACAACTTCAACCAATAAATATCGTCCACGGTTTGTGGACGAGGGGCGTATATATATATATTTATATATAGCAATTCACTTTTATTTCAACACATATATATATATATATATATAGTAAAAGAAATTGAAGAGTGAGAAATTCTCACCAATAGCTATCCAATACTACGACTCTTCCTTTATAGAAATCTTCGCCAACCTCGCCTTTTTGTCGCTTTCGCCCGTATTCTCTACATATGTAAAAATCGAATTTTTACGATGCTATTCAATATATAAAAATCGAATTTTTACTACGCTATTCAATATATTAAAATATGATTTTTACTTCGACTTTCAATATATAAAAATCTGATTTTTACTTCGACTTTCAATATATAAAATTCTGATTTTTACTTCGACTTTTAATATATAAAAATCTGATTTTTCTTTTTAAAGTTCAAATCCTTTCCTTTTTGAAGTTAGATCATTTCTTTAAAAAGATTAAACCTTTTTCTATTTAAAGTTTAAACCTTTTTCTTTTAAAAGTTCAAATCTTTTTCTTTAAAAAGATTAAACCTTTTTCTATTTAAAGTTTTAAAATCAAATCAGTTTTAAACTCTTAAAAAAAATCAGTTTTAAAGCCTTTCAAAAATCTGTTTTAATCCTTTATAAAAATCAGTTTTTAACCTGTTAAAAAGTCAGTTTTAACCTTTTAAAAAAAATCAGAATTTAACCTCCTATAAAAATCAGTATTTACATCCTTTTAAAATCAGTATTTACATCCTATAAAAATCAGTATTTACATCCTATAAAAATCAGTATTTACATCCTTTTAAAATCAGTTTTTACATCCTATAAAAATCAGTATTTACATCCTTTTAAAATCAGTTTTTAATTTTTTTTTAAAATCAGTTTTAACTTTCTGTTTATATAAAATAATAAAATAAAAAAAAATACTTACAGAGGGGGGGGGGTTTCCGCAGATCGTCGGAGCTGGCTTCTAGGGGGGGGCGCTAGGGTTTCGAACGGGGGAGGCGGCTTCGAGGTCTCGAACGGGGGAGCGGATGCGTCGCGAGGGGGAGGAGCGGGATCGGCGCGTGGTGGGGGGGTTCGGCGGTCGTCAGGGCGGTGGCGTCGCTGCTGCTCCGTCCTTCTTCTTTTCTGTTTTTTTTTTGTTTACTGATTAATGAAATCGGGGGGGAGGCCAGAAAGAGAAAAGGAGAGGGAAGGAATATTAATTTTTTTTTTATTATTATTTAATTATTTTAATTATATAAAGTTGACTTTTACCCACGACCTCTAAACGAGGCCCACCGCCTGTCGCCCATAGCGTTTTACCCCCATTCCGAACACAATGGGATATGTATCGCAAGCTGATTCGATTGTTTCGAATAGTTTCCGTTGAATTTACATTTAAATCCTTATGTTGAATTTTAAACGTACATTTCAAATTACCGGGGTCACATACTAACTCTAAAAATTCCAGAAAAATATTTTCTAGCTTCGTATTGACGATACGGTCCTAACAAAACTAGTTTCGTTGAATTCTGAGACCGTTTGAAAAATGGCCAATTTCCAGTCGATTAAAATCAACTGAAACTGGTCAAACGCGTTTTCCTTTGCCACGCTCACATATTGATTTGAAAAATTATGAAATTTGAAACCTAGCTATAATTTGACATCACGGATCCAACAAAAGTGGTTTCGTCGAAATCCGAGGTCGTTTTCAAAATGTCCATTTTTAAGGGCCTGAATTCCATAGCGACTATTCAGAATTTTCAACTGGACATATCTTTTGATTCCCGCTATGAAATTTCGATTGGTCGGATTCGTTAGAAAGATATCACTAACAGATTTAAATATTTTTGGTTTCACTAAAATCCGGATTGTTTTGCACCCGGTATGTTCAATCGAAGTTTGAAATCGAATTATCGAACTACCGCGCCATTTTCAATTCTATATATAATTATAATTAATTATATTCGTTTTCAAATGTCGATTCAAACTCAGTTTTCATCGCCATTATTTAAAATATTTATTTTAAATATTTAAAATCCATTATTTTAGCCAATTTAAAAAATTTAAATTGGTTCAGATTTTCTGGGTCGTTACACCATTTTTCTCTTTTTAACCTTTTCTAGTTTATAAGATTTTACTGCCATACCCACTAAACCAAAATACTAAGCATATGGGATTCACCTTCCTTCCATACAAATTACATTGTATAGTTTCCACCCAAGTTACCTAAGGGTCACAAATTTCCATATTCATTCCTTTAATGTACAAAACAATCATCCCAATTCTTACCTTATTATACTCTTTTTATTTAGTGGGTTCCTCTATATGTAATATTTATATTTTTTAAAATACAAATATGTTCACTCACTATTTATACAGAAATCCTAAACCTAAGCTTTGATACCAGATGTAACAACCCGAATTCCGACAGACCGAATTTTTTTTCTTTAACAATTCTAATCTATCGAAACACGTGTCGGTTTGCTCTGGTATCCTATAGAAAAGACAGAGACATAAAATATTCAGAACTCAGAAAATATCTCACAGAGGAATGGATAAGATATAATATAATCAAAGTATAGCCTTACCGTATTAATCATACCGCCTAACCAGTATCCAAAGATATTATGTCTCTGCCACAAATCTAACCTGCGAGTATCTTATGAGAAGGGGGTCAGAACACAAGTTCTGGTGACCGGATTTAAACTATATATGTAACAACCCGCATTCTACGTATCTAGGATCGTAGAATATTTATTTCTTTTTCTTATGAAGTCGTATGGTCGTGTAACTTTGGGAGACAACTATTGGGGTCATTTCCCATGTTCGTGATTTTTCCAATTTTTAAATGACCATTTTTGTGACGATCCCAAAACCCCGAGACTCGGTATTAAGGATAATCATTGGAATATAACACATTAATCATCATTAGCAGATCACAGATAATAGCATAAACAGAAAATAGAATAATTTACACACATATGACAGCGGAATCATATAGATATCACCACATCAGAGAAGCACAGTACAGGATACAACTTAGTGCATAATGATACATAATCAGTCACCATCGCCAAAAGCGGAATCATACATAAAGAGTACTCAAAATAAATATCAGTCTACATCGCCAAGGGCGGAATCATAATATAGATACAATAATGGCGGAGAAAATCCAAGTCAGCACGGTGTAGTCAAGCCTCTCCATGAGCCAAAAGGTGCATCAGAAACCTGTACCTAGGTTGCCCGTGTGAAAATGAGGGCACCCGAGTTTGCAAGGTGAAACAAAATACGAGTCAGTCATGGGACTGGTATGAGAAATCTACTCAACTTATTAACAACAATAATAAGGCAAATCAAAGGACCACGCCACTTTCGCGGAACGGGTTTACTCCAATGAGTGCTAGTGCATGAAATAAAGTAAATGATTAAATCAACGCAATGCTTTTTATAAAATGAAGCCATTATAAGACTCAGGTCCCATCACACAATGCAACGCAAGCCGGAGGATAGAGTTTTTACCTTATAATGGCCAAAGATGCTTCATACGAATAAAACAAAAGTGCTTGATATTATTACTAGTGCATATATGTTTCAAAAGCAAATTCAATCATAAATATCAATCTTAGGCGGCATAGCTACCATCTACTATGTCGCCATACTAGTAATACAATCACGTCCGCATATTTCGTATTGGAAATTGGATTCCTTCATGAGTCGAGGCAAGGGGCAAGCTCCTCTCTGATTCGAGACACTCTAGCAAATGTCCCAGGACCCCACTATGATCCTTGGATCTTCAGGGCCGGTCCTCTCTTACTTTTGAGGATTGGCAATTCCTGAACACACGTTTCCCGGTCCCTACAGACCTATATCGAGGCGCCTCGCATTCCAACAACCACACAGGTGAAAAGTATATATAATGTCAGGGCTGGTAGGTCACTGACACCACCTTAGCTAGAAAGAAACATCGTGCTCTCCCTGCAGTCACTCTCCCGTTTTTGACTCATACCGAGGGGTGAGGCTCGCGAATTCACGTTATACACAAAGCTACGTCACACAGACCATGCTTTGATCATCAACCACAAGACTTTGCTTTGCAACTGAAGCCTTGATCGTATGCCACTTAGGCGTGCCACACAGGCAATCCACTCCATGCGACTGATTTCTGTCAATGTATAACCTCTGAGCTCGTACGTCTCAGAGAAGGGCGTTAAGCAAGAGAATAAATTCTCCGCCGCCAAACAGATATATATTTAACAGAGATCAATCAACACAGAACAAAATCCAATGTCAGACACACAGTCCATTTACAAGTCCGTTCTGGGTCTGAACGAAACTGGAGGCACCCATTCCTCGCACATCCGTACAATCAACAGTATGTTTGGACGGCTACTACTTCAATTCCTTTATGGTAGGTACTCCAATCACGAGCATCAGTAGCGCCCATCCATCCAATGTGGAGATCGTCGGTCTTCAGCCGTCTTCGACTCTTCGATTTCTCAACGTCGATCGATTATTTGAAATGAGATAAACTCGGTCTTTTCAAATAACCCACGTATATTTAGATTTTCAAATCAATTAATCACATGGTGGGACTATTCAACATTCACATTTCAGTTATTTAGTTATATTTTTCATGTCAAATACATTCAACCATCACATATCAAGCAAACACAACGAAATTGGTTTATTTCCACTCTATATCGTCTATAGTATTTTATAACGATATATTGCCATTTTTATTTAATTAAAAACGACCAAATTTAATTAAACGACGATTCAGGTTGTATCGATGCATTGGCGCTGCTTTTCACTAATTTTGTTTTACACATATCTGAAAATCTAACCGTTGGATCTTCACAAATTTTATATCATTAGGAAGGTCATTTCAAAACGAATCTAACGGTTTCAGTTTTGGGAAAATCCGACGGTCGGATCTTCCACACTAGCCATTTGAAGTTACGATTTCAATTTACGAACTACAGCGTCGTTATTCGATTTAATTTAAATTATATATATATATATATAATCGTTTATGGCGCTGTTTTTCTTCAGATTTGAATTAAACATTCCAGACAATCCAACCGTCGGATCTTCACAAAGTTGGTGCCGTTGGAAAGATATTTCCAAGGCGAACCCAACGGTTTCGGTTTCGGGAAAATCCAATGGTAGGATTTCCCGCACTAGTCGTTTGAAATCACGGTTTCAAAACACGAACTGCACGGCCATGTTTCGTTTTAATTTTATTTATATTTATATATTTATATAAATATAGTTCATTCAAAAATTCCTATATCGTTTCCACTTCAATTATTTCACTAACGCCTTTAAATTTCGGAAAATTTCGCCATAACCTCCTTTGTACGGGAGGGTCTGGGAAAATTCCCAAATAGCCACACGGGCGTCTCATATCAAAAAGAAAAGGAAAAAGCCAAGCGGCTAGCCAACAGGCTCATAAAATCATCACCCAAACAAAGCGGTAAATGTGTACCTATTTGTCGGGCACAAAATTTTATTTCTCTTCTCTAGCCCCTTTGCTTTAACCTTTTCAATAGATATGCATATACATATATACAATTTCTATCACTTATCATTTTCCATTCAATTTCATAATTGATTTACTTCGGTTTTAAAAACACCATTCATTCTAATGTTGAATGCATAGGCTAAAATCATATCATTAGCTAATTAATGTATATTTCAACTCATGCACGTTTATTTGAACAAGTGGCTATTTTTAACACTTCACATTTCAAAGATGATAATTGTGGCGAACTAACCTAGATTTCAACCCATGACTATTTTACTTAGTTCCTATGCATGTTAAAAAGAATATTTCTTTCACAAATATTTATTTCAACGTCCGCATATCTTTAGCGTATCACAAATATGATAAAAATGATATTTTTATCATTCAAAATATTTATTCGACCAATGGATGTTTTCAACACTTCATAGTTTTAATAAAAATGTAATTTTTATTGTTCGATCTTTTTATTCAACACATGAACCTTTCCACTACACACACTTCTCAACAAATGAGCATATCCACACATGGACATTTTATTTATGTTGTTCATATTAGAAAGATGGGATTTTTATTGTTGAAACTATTTATATAAGGCGAATATTTTTCATACTTCATATATATATAAAAATGTGATTTTTATTGTTTAAACACTTCATTCATTCACAAATGAATCTAATTTTCACACAACACTTTTGAACACACAAACATTTCCACACATGGATATAGTTTCAATATATGGCTTTAATTTCAACGCATGAAAATAATTTCAACATATGGAAATAATTCTAACACACAAAGATTATTCAAAATTTCGGCAGCATAACGGCAGGGTAGTTAAAACCGGCACCGTCCCTAGTACGGCTCCTCGCTCTACCTTAAAACCTCGCGGTTTTTGACAATGGGGATTCATGCATCTAATTCGCACGCAGGAGACATGTTTATTTTTATTTCCACAAATATTTCCAATTCATTTCAATCACCAATGGGTATTTTTCAACCACAACCAAACAATATCCACCACAAACAATTATTCAACCATTCGTATTTTCTATCCAATATTTCACACCAATTCACAACAATAAATATCGTCCATGGTTTGTGGACGAGGGGAGTATATGTATATATATATATATATATATATATAATTGCTATATTTCACTTGCATTTCAACACATATATCAATTATTCTATGCATGTAAAATTCATACTTCGCTTATATAGCTTACACTACGTATGTACATGAGGTATACAACACGTATGTAGTTTATATTTCGCTAATATAAATTATACACGACATTTTTCCATTCAATTTCACGTTAATTTAGATTTCTCACCTTGGTTTTTGGAGCGCTAAAAATCGATACGATGTTAGAAAAATCCGCGGCTTCTTCTATTGGGTAGAGAGCTTTCTTAAGGTCCCGATGTTTCCTGTTTCATCGAATTTCGTCAACATACCAAAAAGATATGATTTTTCAAAGTGTAAAGATCAAAGAAAAACTCACTTTCACGAAGCTTCAAAACTAGGTTTACAGTTTTCGCGAGAATTGAGGCACGAGGGGATGATCAGCGAGTTGGACGTGGAAGAGGGAAGAAAGGGCTTCCAGTCGGTGGTGGTTTGGTGGCGTTCGGTGGCCTAGATCGGCGGCGGCGGCGGTGGAAAGGTCGGGACTTTGGGGCTTCGATTCGGGCGGCACAGGCGACGAGGGGTGGCGATGGTTAGTCGGATTTGAAGAGGGGACGGAGGCGCGTCGAGGGGTGGCGGTGGCGAAGGCTGTAGGTGGCGGTAGCGGCGGCGGTGGAGGAGAGAAGGTCTCGAACGGGTTTCGCCGTTGATTTTGGGGGGTTTTCTTTTTTTTTTATTTTTAAAATTTATGAATGGAAAATTCTGATTGGCCGAGGACTATACTAAATTTTTAAATAGAGTTTTCTCAAACGAACTCCTTTTTAAACCCAACGACTGTCGCCCCTAGCTAAATACCCCCATTCCGGACACAATGGGATATGTTTCGCTGGCCAATTCGACTGTTACAGTCAGTTATTTTCCAAATTAAAGTATAAAACATTTAATTTTTAACTTTCAACGTACATTTCAATTTGCCAGGGCCACAAACTGATTCGAAAAATTCCAGAAAAATAAATCTAGCTATGTTTTGACACTACGGTCCCAACAAAACTAGTTTCATCGAATTCTGAGGTCATTTGAAAAATGGCCATTTTCTGGTCGATCCAATTTAACAGAAATTGACCAATCACATTTTCTTTTTCCACGCTCACATACTAGCTTCAAAAATTATGAAATTTGAAACCTAGCAATAGTTTAACATCCCGGACCCAACAAAAGTGGTTTCGTCGAATTCCGAGGTCGTATGCAAAATATCAATTTTCCAGGGCTATATATTCTATATACCGACCCTTCTGAAAATTCATTCGGCCATAACTTTTGATTCCCGTTATGAAACTTCGATTTTTCAGATTCGTTAGAAAGGTATTGACTAACAGATTTAAATATTTTTGGTTTCACTAAAATCCGTTATAATTTCCACCCTGCACAGTCAGTCAAAGTTTGAATTCAAATTTTCAAACCGACTCACTATTTCTAATTCCCTATTTTATTGAAATATTCTATTTCAATTGTTCAAATTCCTTTGTAATCACCAATTTAAAAAATTTAAATTGGCTCGTATTTTCTGGGTTATTACAACCTCCCCCACTTAAAACTTTTCGTCCTCGAAAAGGAAACAACAGTAAAGTAGAAAATAAAATGTAAATGCAAAGTATTGTAAAGGTACCTTGCACCGGAGTTAGTCAGAGATATCCACTCTGCATTTGGGGTAAGCTTGCTTAATGCTTTCCTCAGTTTCCCAGGTACAGTCTCTAGGATCACTGCTCCATTGCACTTTAACTAAATGAACCTTTTTGCTTCTGAGTTCTCTAGTTTCTTTGCCGACAATCTTTAATGGCTCTCTTCTGAGTGCTAATTCTGGAGTTATCTCCACATCCCGTTGCGCTGCTTCTTCTACAACAAGATCTGGATCATGCACATGTCTTCTAAGTTGAGATATGTGAAATACATTGTGCACTCCAGGCAACCAATCTGGCAATTGAACCCTATAAGCAAGAGTTCCAATTCGTTCAAGTATAGGAAAGGGACCAATGAATCTCGGTGCCAACTTCCCAGTCTTGCCAAATCTGATTACTCCTCTCATCGGAGAAACCTTCAAATAAACATGATCACCAACAGCAAATGTCAAATCTCTCCTTCTAGAGTCTGCATAACTTTTCTGTCGGCTTTGGGCGGTTTTCAAACGCTTCTTGATGAAGTCCACTTTATCAGATGCTTCTCTAATCATATCGGGTCCTAGTACAAGTCTGTTGCCAGGTTCTACCCAACATGCTGGAGATCTGCAGGGTCTGCCATATAATGCTTCAAATGGCGACATTCTCAAACTTGCTTGATAGCTATTATTATATGAGAATTCTGCCAAATGCAAATGATCTTCCCATGACCCACCAAAATCAATTATACAAGCCCGCAATAAATCTTCTAGAATTCTATTCACCCTCTCAGTTTGGCCATCTGTTTGAGGGTGATAAGCGGTGCTCATATTCAGTTTTGTTCCCAATTCTGTTTGGAAAGCCTCCCAGATTTTGCTAGTAAATAGGGGATCTCTATCACTGTGCCAGTACCCGAGAAGGTCTTGCCTCCTAAGTTCTTATATCTCTTAGCTACACGGTCAAGCTCGAAGTATTGAGCTGCCGGAGGTTGTATCAAAGGTCCTTCTTGAGCTGGGACTTCTCCCCTTCCTCGGCCTCGGCCGGCACGGCCTCCTCTAGCGGCGGCTGCTCTGGTAGCCATTTGTCAAATTCTGTTTAAGCAACGAAAAAGTCAGCTAACAGAAATGATAGTCTATTGCATAGTTAAGCAGAAAATTTTACGGAAAGATAACGATGGATTGATCAAATTGTTTTTGCTATTCTGCTCGGCTCATTCTAGGACTTTACTAGTCCTATCTCTAATGAGCGACTCGCCTTAGAATACTACAGATTCTATTTTGACGAAGTGTTTAATGTGTTAGACTCAGAACTAAGGTTAACCAAAGCTCTGATACCAGCTGTGACGATCCCAAAACCCCGAGACTCGGTGTTAAGGATAATCATTGGAATATAACACATTAATCATCATTAGCAGATCACAGATAATAGCATAAATAGAAAATAGAATAATTTACACACATATGACAGCGGAATCATATAGATATCACCACATCAGAGAAGCACAGTACAGGATACAACTTAGTGCATAATGATACATAATCAGTCACCATCGCCAAAAGCGGAATCATACATAAAGAGTACTCAAAATAAATATCAGTCTACATCGCCAAGGGAGGAATCATAATATAGATACAACAATGGCGGAGAAAATCCAAGTCAGCACGGTGTAGTCAAGCCTCGCCATGAGCCAAAAGGTGCGTCAGAAACCTATAACTAGGCTTCCCGTGTGAAAATGAGGGCACCCGAGTTTGCAAGGTGAAGCAAACTACGAGTCAGTCATGGGACTGGTATGAGAAATCTACTCAACTTATTAACAACAATAATAAGGCAAATCAAAGGACCACGCCACTTTTGCGGAACGGGTTTACTCCAATGAGTGCTAGTGCATGAAATAAAGTAAATGATTAAATCAACGCAATGCTTTTTATAAAATGAAGCCATTATAAGACTCAGGTCCCATCACACAATGCAACGCAAGCCGGAGGATAGAGTTTTTACCTTATAATGGCCAAAGATGATTCATACGAATAAAACAAAAGTGCTTGATATTATTACTAGTGCATATATGTTTCAAAAGCAAATTCAATCATAAATATCAATCTTAGGCGGCATAACTACCATCTACTATGTCGCCATACTAATAATACAATCACGTCCACATATTTCGTATTGGAAATTGGATTCCTTCATGAGTCGAGGCAAGGGGCAAGCTCCTCTCCGATTCGAGACACTCTAGCAAATGTCCCAGGACCCCACTATGATCCTTGGATCTTCAGGGTCGGTCCTCTCTTACTTTTGAGGATTGGAAATTCCTGAACACACGTTTCCCGGTCCCTACAGACCTATATCGAGGCTCCTCGCATTCCAACAACCACACAGGTGAAAAGTATATATAATGTCAGGGCTGGTAGGTCACTGACACCACCTTAGCTAGAAAGAAACGTCGTGCTCTCCCTGCAGTCACTCTCCCGTTTTTGACTCATACCGAGGGTTGAGGCTCGCGAATTCACGTTATACACAAAGCTACGTCACACAGACCATGCTTTGATCATCAACCACAAGACTTTGCTTTGCAACAGAAGCCTTGATCGTATGCCACTTAGGCGTGCCACACAGGCAATCCACTCCATGCGACTGATTTCTGTCAATGTATAACCTCTGAGCTCGTACGTCTCATAGAAGGGCGTTAAGCAAGAGAATAAATTCTCTGCCACCAAACAGATATATATTTAACAGAGATCAATCAACACAGAACAAAATCCAATGTCAGACACACAGTCCATTTACAAGTCCGTTCTGGGTCTGAACGAAACCGGAGGCACCAATTCCTCGCACATCCGCACAATCAACAGTACGTTTGGACGACTACTACTTCAATTCCTTCATGGTAGCTACTCCAATCACGAGCATCAGTAGCGCCCATCCATCCAATGTGGAGATCGTTGGTCTTCAGCCGTCTTCGACTCTTCGACTTCTCAACGTCGATCGATTATTTGAAATGAGATAAACTCGGTCTTTTCAAATAACCCACGTATATTTAGATTTTCAAATCAATTAATCACATGGTGGGACTATTCAACATTCACATTTCAGATATTTAGTTATAATTTTCATGTCAAATACATTCAACAATCACATATCAAGCAAACACAACGAAATTGGTTTATTTCCACTCTATATCGTCTATAGTATTTTATAACGATATATTGCCATTTTTATTTAATTAAAAACGGCCAAATTTAATTAAACGACGATTCAGGTTGTATCGATGCATTGGCGCTGCTTTTCACTAATTTTGTTTTACACATATTTGAAAATCTAACCATTGGATCTTCACAAATTTTATATCATTAGGAAGGTCATTTCAAAAAGAATCTAACGGTTTCAGTTTTGGGAAAATCCGACGGTCGGATCTTCCACACTAGCCATTTGAAGTTACGATTTCAATTTACGAACTGCAGCGTCGTTATTCGATTTAATTTAAATTATATTTATATATATATATATAAATATAATCGTTTCTGGCGCTGTTTTTCTTCAGATTTGAATTAAACATTCCAGACAATCCAACCGTCGGATCTTCACAAAGTTGGTGCCGTTGGAAAGATATTTCCAAGGCGAACCCAACGGTTTCGGTTTCGGGAAAATCCAATGGTCGGATTTCCCGCACTAGTCGTTTGAAATCATGGTTTCAAAACACGAACTGCACGGCCATGTTTCGTTTTAATTTTATTTATATTTATATATTTATATAAATATAGTTCATTCAAAAATTCCTATATCGTTTCCACTTCAATTATTTCACTAACGCCTTTAAATTTCGGAAAATTTCGCCATAACCTCCTTTGTACGGGAGGGTCTGGGAAAATTACCAAATAGCCACACGGGCGTCTCATATCAAAAAGAAAAAGAAAAAGCCAAGCGGCTAGCCAACAGGCTCATAAAATCATCACCCAAACAAAGCGGTAAATGTGTACCTATTTGTCGGGCACAAAATTTTATTTCTCTTCTCTAGCCCCTTTGCTTTAACCTGTTCAATAGATATGCATATACATATATACAATTTCTATCACTTATCATTTTCCATTCAATTTCATATTTGATTTACTTCCGTTTTAAAAACACCATTCATTCTAATGTTGAATGCATAGGCTAAAATCATATCATTAGCTAATTAATGTATATTTCAACTCATGCACGTTTATTTGAACAAGTGGCTATTTTTAACACTTCACATTTCAAAGATGATAATTTTGGCGAACTAACCTAGATTTCAACACATGACTATTTTACTTAGTTCCTATGCATGTTAAAAAGAATATTTCTTTCACAAATATTTATTTCAACGTCCGCATATCTTTAGCATATCACAAATATGATAAAAATGATATTTTTATCATTCAAAATATTTATTCGACCAATGGATGTTTTCAACACTTCATAGTTTTAATAAAAATGTAATTTTTATTGTTCGATCTTTTTATTCAACACATGAACCTTTCCACTACACACACTTCTCAACAAATGAGCATATCCACACATGGACATTTTATTTATGTTGTTCATATTAGAAAGATGGGATTTTTATTGTTGAAACTATTTATATAAGGTGAAAATTTTTCATACTTCATATATATATAAAAATGTGATTTTTATTGTTTAAACACTTCATTCATTCACAAATGAATCTAATTTTCACACAACACTTTTCAACACACAAACATTTCCACACATGGATATAGTTTCAATATATGGCTTTAATTTCAACGCATGAAAATAATTTCAACATATGGAAATAATTCTAACACACAAAGATTATTCAAAATTTCGGCAGCATAACGGCAGGGTAGTTAAAACCGGCACCGTCCCTAGTACGGCTCCTCGCTCTACCTTAAAACCTCGCGGTTTTTGACAATAGGGATTCATGCATCTAATTCGCACGCAGGCGGCATGTTTAATTTTATTTCCACAAATATTTCCAATTCATTTCAATCACCAATGGGTATTTTTCAACCACAACCAAACAATATCCACCACAAACAATTATTCAACCATTCGTATTTTCTATCCAATATTTCACACCAATTCACAACAATAAATATCGTCCATGGTTTGTGGACGAGGGGAGTGTATATATATATATATAATTGTTATATTTCACTTGCATTTCAACACATATATCAATTATTCTATGCATGTAAAATTCATACTTCGCTTATATAGCTTACACTACGTATGTACATGAGGTATACAACACGTATGTAGCTTATATTTCGCTAATATAAATTATACACGACATTTTTCCATTCAATTTCACGTTAATTTAGATTTCTCACCTTGGTTTTCGGAGCGCTAAAAATCGATACGATGTCAGAAAAATCCGCGGCTTCTTCTATTGGGTAGAGAGCTTCCTTACGGTCCCGATGTTTCCTGTTTAATCGAATTTCGTCAACATACCAAAAAGATATGATTTTTCAAAGTGTAAAGATCAAAGAAAAACTCACTTTCACGAAGCTTCAAAACTAGGTTTACAGTTTTCGCGAGAATCGAGGCACGAGGGGATGATCAGCGAGTTGGACGTGGAAGAGGGAAGAAAGGGCTTCCAGTCGGTGGTGGTTTGGTGGCGTTCGGTGGCCTAGATCGGCGGCGGCGGCGGTGGAAAGGTCGGGACTTTGGGGCTTCGATTCGGGCGGCACAGGCGACGAGGGGTGGCGATGGTTAGTCGGATTTGAAGAGGGGACGGAGGCGCGTCGAGGGGTGGCGGTGGCGAAGGCTGTAGGTGGCGGTAGCGGCGGCGGCGGAGGAGAGAAGGTCTCGAAGGGATTTCGCCGTTGATTTTGGGGGGTTTTCTTTTTTTTATTTTTAAAATTTATGAATGGAAAATTCTGATTGGCCGAGGACTATATTAAATTTTTAAATAGAGTTTTCTCAAACGAACTCCTTTTTAAACCCAACGACTTTCGCCCCTAGCTAAATACCCCCATTCCGGACACAATGGGATATGTTTCGCTGGCTAATTCAACTGTTACAGTCAGTTATTTTCCAAATTAAAGTATAAAACATTCAATTTTTAACTTTCAACGTACATTTCAATTTGCCAGGGCCACAAACTGATTCGAAATATTCCAGAAAAATAAATCTAGCTATGTTTTAACGCTACGGTCCCAACAAAACTAGTTTCGTCGAATTCTGAGGTCGTTTGAAAAATGGCCATTTTCTGGTCGATCCAATTTAACAGAAATTGACCAATCACATTTTCTTTTGCCACGCTCACATACTAGCTTCAAAAATTATGAAATTTGAAACCTAGCAATAGTTTAACATCCCGGACCCAACAAAAGTGGTTTCGTCGAATTCCGAGGTCGTATGCAAAATATCAATTTTCCAGGGCTATATATTCTATATACCGACCCTTCTGAAAATTCATTCGGCCATAACTTTTGATTCCCGTTATGAAACTTTGATTTTTCAGATTCGTTAGAAAGGTATTGACTAACAGATTTAAATATTTTTGGTTTCACTAAAATCCGTTATAATTTCCACCCTGCACAGCCAGTCAAAGTTTGAATTCAAATTTTCAAACCGACTCACTATTTCTAATTCCCTATTTTATTGAAATATTCTATTTCAATTGTTCAAATTCCTTTGTAATCACCAATTTAAAAATTTTAAATTGGCTCGTATTTTCTGGGTTATTACAATTTTACCCCTAACCGATATTGTTTTGGCCATAACTTTTGATTGGTAAGGAATTTTGACCTGAAACTACTTTCATTAGATTCGTTTGATGGTTTACCTTTCCGTAGAGTGGTCACATTAGCTAAACGGACTGACCGTTTGGGAGATATGGCTGAAACAAGTTTCAGATAGTGAAAAACTGCTTAATTGGGCTTAACCGGGTGATTAACAGCTAGGCCCAAAGGGGAATTTTGGGATTAGGGTTATGAGAGGGCTGGAAGGGTTAGGAAAATCATTTCATTTCAGTTTTCTCAGCCGCCACAAACCTTCCTTAAGCTCTAGCAATGGCCTCCATCTTCTAAAACACTCCAAAACACCTTTTTGTCATCTCTAATCACATATTAGCCTAATCTACATCAAATCAAGGCGGATTAGCATAAGGATTGGGATAGAGCTACTGGAACACATAGAGATTGGATCCAAATCAGAGATTATTTCAGATCTATAGTTTACTTTGTGGCAAAGGAGAGTGATTTGCTTTGTTTTTCACTAATTATGGCTAATTAGGGGTGATTAGTGAAAATTAGCAAAACTATGCGTCATTAAATTCTGGAAAAATTTGTAAAATTCTTAAATGTCATTTTATGCCTCTGATGAGAATTTGGTTGATTTCGACTAATTTTGCTAATCCCAGAATTTAGGGGATTAAGTAGTGATTAGTGATAATTAGCGAAATTATGCATCATAAAAATCTGGAAAAATATTTAGAAATTCCAAATATTATTTTAGGCCTCTGATAGAAAATTGGGTTAATTTGGTTAAGTTTTGCTAATCCTATCATTAATTATGCTTAAACATGATTAAGGGGAAAACATGGGTTTTGGGTACATTTGATCCATATTGTTATGATTAAATTGTTGTTTTGGTGTTTATGGTTGATTATACATGTTGCTACTACTGTTTGGTATGACCTATGATTGCATTATAATGTTAGAATGGTTGAAAACGCCGTCGAAAGGCGAAAATAGCTTGTTGAAATGGTGCATGTTTTCTTTGGGTCGAGTTAGACCGACCAGGGGAAGGTTTTGACCGACCAATCCGAGCTCACGACCGACCCGAATAGGAGGACATCACGACCGACCCTGTATGAAGTGTTCGACCGACTAGGGAGACCGACCAGGCTGGGCAAGACCGACCACTATGCGATGTTCGACCGACCCCATACGATGATGAAGTATGACCGACCAGGGATGGTGAAGTACGACCGACCAGGAATGGTGAAGTGTTCGACCGACCAGGGGGGCAGTACCGACCGACCAGTGTAGAGATGATGAAAACCGACCAGAATGAAAGGTGCTTGACCGACCGACCCGAACAGGAGGAAACCGAAACCCGAGATGCAAAGGTAGTCCAAGTGGAAGTTATAGCTCAGGATCCAGTTGGGAACCAATGAGTTCACTTCATGATTGGGCTTTGCTCGGGACGTGTGCAAAGGGGTTGTCGGTATTCATAACTTTGGTTCACCACTGAGAGATGGATAGTGGGCTTGTAGTGATAGTTGTGCGGGATTGGATTCCGTCATGGCCCAAAGGATTAGGTGACCAAGGTAGTGGGTATCGTATGCTTTACGCACTGAGTGAGAGATGTGAGGATGGTTGCTATGCTTGATTGTTTGACATCACTATGACATGCACACCCCCACCCCCGTATTTCTTACATCATATGTTAGTGGCACCTTAGAGTAATGTACAGTATGTAGTGCTAACTCTTTGGTTGCAGGTCCAGGTTCAGGTATGATTGGATTATACCTGTTATTGTTCTGTTTTGTTGCTTATCTCTCATACCAGACTTTTGTCTGACACAGAGTTTTATGTCTCTTCTTATTACTCTGGGTGCTGACACGAGCAGACTAGAGACAGGTTAGCTGGTTGTGCATGAGTAGCTGTCCGGAGACGAGCAGGAGGCTTGCAGGTATTATCTCCTATTATTCTCCCTATGTCACTGTTGGTATCTACTTTGGGCATTAGTAGTATACCTATCTTATTTGCTTTAGAGACAGTTTTGAAAAGTTGTAATAATGGTAGTTTGGAACATAAGCTGTACTTGGATTTTCAGCTTCTATGATGGTTTAGTTTTCAGCTTATGCACTGTCTCGCCTGTTTTATGTCAAGTTATATTATTATTATATTTTATTCCATGCGCTGTGAGACATTCTACAGGATCTTTGTTAGTTCATCCATCTTCTTTCTTTTTCTTTGGCGACCATTCCATGCTAGTCGAGCATGTGTACAACGCACTTTCGGAGGAAATGCCGGCTGGTGCGGGGCGGGCCGTCACAATATACTTTAGAAAATACTACATATACCGTTCAATCACATTTTTTAATTTATTAGGTTACTTGGGTTAACAACACTCAAGGCTTACACACACGTCATACCCATTTACTCCCAGTGGTTTAACCTAATACAGTATGTACATAGCTACCCCCAATATTGAGGTACACCACATGGTACCCCACACACGGTCTCCATCGTAATGCCACAGAAATGAACGCAGTCCCTTATCCTACGCCGGAGTGACGTACGGATCTCTATATAACAATGTTACGTTTTGCATATATCTGTCACTACTATGATATGTAAGCGTATGGACTGCCACCTTCGATCGAATCAGATTCCATATCGTAATAATGCCTTCAAGTCTACGATACACCACCCAGAGTAGACATGCATGTACCTAGACATTCCTATGTACGTATCATCAATTGTATTCGATGCCTTAACAACTTATAATGTGAACCAAGTCCGCGGCAGGGCTATACAAGAAAAACGGAACTCGGTCGGGAGATTTTCCATACCTGTACAGGCCCGCTTTTAAGAGCCTCAAATATACAGATATCCCTTGGGTCTGTCTTTCATGGTGGCTATAACCCCACCTCGGCCCCTCCCTCAACTAGTAAAGACTACAAGAGCCAAGCGGCTTGCATCTAACAAACAATTTAAACATGCAGTTGGCGTCTCCTCTAAACCACCGTACCACGATAGTGAAAGGTGAATGGTCTATCGGGTTTAGCTCTAGTCTTTTTGCGTCCCACTAGCTGCCGATGATGGGTGCCCCACGATCTACTATCTTTATTGATCCTGACCTCGCCTACCATTGAGGCAATCGCCAAATCACCTTAGTGTTACCACGTCACAGCACTCTGACTGCAAAGCAACTTTTGTAGTCAAGGCCCACCCACCTGGCGTGGACCCAACCTCTGCGAGCACAGCCTAGACATCTTCCACTACACAGAGGACTACCAGGAGCACCTTAAGTATCTTAGGAAGCAACGTGCTTCTCTTTCCAGTCCTTTGGAGACGATAGAATAATCAGATGAACGTGTGCTCCCCTCGTGCCTCATAACACCACGATGATCTACCCCATTGGGTTATTCACCCTCAAATGTGCGGACTAGTCCAAGCACCTCATTTTAATATGTTATTAGACCCTATGTCTAAACATTCTTCTATGCGCTTGCTTTACCTCATCAGGTTTCCATTTAACTTGGTTATTCTCATTCACATTAACTTCTTATTCAAGTTAGCAAATTCCTCTTGCTTATCAATTTCAGTCATATAACTTGGCCCATTTAAGTTTATTAATAAGCCCACAACATGTTTTCTCTTGATTGTGATCCAAGGTCTGTAATCCACAATCCCTTTATATTCTTATTGGTTTCAAAGTTACTATAACATGTTCTATTTAATATGTAATTAAGTATATCTCAGTTCACATGTTTCCTATTCAACATGTCAGTAATTATTTATGATTAAATATAACTTATTTCATTACATAAGTTTGCCTCATTCTTTCTTATTTAATCATAATTCCATCTTATACTGTCACTACAAGTTATTGTTATTTACATATTAACTTAGTTCTCTTAACTAAGATTTTCCAATAAGTCGCCTTTCCATTTATTTTAACCTATGTTATAATTTCCACTTATCCCTAGGACATGCCTTAACATGTTATTCTTATCGGCAGATTTCATATTTCCAAGTTTACAGATTACTTAATTTATAGTTAAGTACAACTTCTTGCAATTCATAAATTTCCCCCCTTTTCTCTACTTATTACAAACAACTGGTTTCATGTTTCCCCATTTATTGATTACTGAATTTACGATTAAGTGCCACTTATCTCATTTCACCGGTTATCTTATTTCCTAACTAGTTTATTATAACCTAAGTTATAATCTTCACTTGTCCCTAGAACAAGTCTACCTTTTATACAATATTATCATTAAAGTAATTTATTTGTTATATGTTATTATCATTCCCCGTTTATTCCAATCCTTTTACTGTTGTATCTTTCATTCAATTCCATTTATTTACATTAATTCCAATTAATGTTGTTTATCATTCCTGCTATTTACATACATTTATATGTATGTATATACTTATGCACTAGACCTCTCACATTAAGCCTACACTTGTGGATGCTAGATTTCTCGGGCGATTCCAGGCAAACTTCTACCACAAGTTGACTAACCTCGTGTCTTAGCACTATTACATGTTTTACTTATGCACTTAGACCCCTCACGTTAAATTTACCACTTGTGGATGCTGGATATGTCTGGCGGTTCCAGGGAGACTTCTACCACAAGTGTAATCTAACCTCTTGTCTAAGCGCGGTTACAGTTTCCTATTCATTGTAAATTTTCTATATGATTTAAGCTTTTCCATTCTTTCAAGTCTGAATTTTACATGTCATCAAATTAACCCATTTTATATCGCATGTTCTTTTTAACATACAATAAATTATATTCTAACATGTAATCGCTTTAATCATGTAATTGTTCAATTGAAACAAACTAACATGTAATGTTCTCAATTTCTACCGTTAATAGTCCAGGAACATAAATATCACAAATTAACATGGAATTGAAACAACTGTTATTGCTACACATATTTTGATAAGTTTATATTTCAATATATGAATTTTCCAACATATTAATATCTTAGCGTATTAATATTCCAACATGTCATGTTCGTCACTTTAATCCTTTTAACATATGTTTAAACATTTCAACATATCATATTTCAACATGTCATAATAACATTTCAATACTTTTAATTATTCTAGCAAATTCACATTGTACGATAATGCGGAATGTTAAACGATAATTCTAGCAAATCCTGGATCTGGTCCAGATCTAGCATTCCTTGGTTTTCCCCTAATTGGATTAAAAACCTAACTACCATGGATTCATAATTTTTACTAAAAGATATTAATTCAAATCGACATAAATTAAATTCAAAACAATTAATTCTTCGAAAATATATTTATATTATTATTCTAATTCAAACAGAAGTTTGTATTGATCATCTGAACTGATTCGATTCAGCTTTAAATCTCCAACTGAATTATTTTTCGTATTACGATAATTTAATATATTCGATATTAAATCGAAATTGATAATTAAATCGATCACTTAATATAAAAATTCATTTATATTATCAACTTAATATTTAAAGTAAATCAACAAAAATCCGGGTTGTTACATTCTTCCCCTCTGAAAAGAATTTCGTCCCCGAAATTACTAACGTAGGAAAAATAGTACAAACCCATTACTTTTCAAAAACTCACTTAATTTTAACTTAACTCTTCACATTCTACAAATTTAGTTCCAACAAAACCTTTTGTTTTCATTCATATTTCACATCATATATGTTTACATTCATTTAATCTGAATGATTTACAATCAGGATATTCACATCTAATTCATATTCCATTCCAATTGATTCTAATCAATTTATTCAATTTGATCCGTTTAGCTTGCTTAAGTTAAATGTAAATTCCAGAATTCAAATTCCCGAGTTTTTATTTCAAATCCTTTTTGAAATCACACAAATATATACATATATATTTATAACTATCCCAAATTCAAAACATTGGAATTTTCAAAGCAATTTGCTTTATTTCAACCCAATTTCCATCAAAACTTTTCTAAGGTAGCAATTCATCACTTAGAAACTCGAAAATGAATACTGATGATGCTGCATTCATTATCAAAATTAATTTCCAGCCACAGTAGTGAGTTCAGTGCTTTATCATTTTAAAAATACCTCTAAAATGATTTTTATTCAAAAACACTTCCAAAACGAAGCTATATTATTTCAATATACTTTAAGAAAATATTTTCCAACTTCCAAAGATTTAAATTCCAAATTCTGGTTTGAATTTAATTTTAATCCATCTCATTTGTATATACTTCATTCCTATGAAATTTTATTTGGTTATATAACCATTCAAATTTTTATAATATCAGTTGATTATGATAATAACATCCAACACATCCCTATAATATAATAATTTCAGGAAATTATTCCCTTTCAATCAAAAATAGAATTTTGGGTAAAAATATTTCACTCGCCCACTAAAAAACAATATTGTGTCAAATTTATTTGTTCAAGTGTTTAGAAATTCCTATCGACTTCGTGGCATCCCATGATTCGATCAAAATTCATAAACCATTCAACAGACAAGACAACACAATATAAAACAATTTTTATATCAATTAACAAATACACGCTCTCGTATATATATACACTCAACTCATTCTAGGGTACTACTGACCATATCTCCAATGAGTACAACCAACCAATGCCTAGGTGTTCGCTCAACCTAAGCTCTGATACCAACTGTAATGGCCCGCAAATCCATACTATCTAAGTTGACTACATACATCACATGTCCAACCCAAATATCATAGAAATACAAATCATTTTTTTTTTTGAAGAAATAATAGAAGAAGAGCAAAAATAATAATACAGAATCTCACATCGCAGTGGAACAAAAAATAACATGTCATAACTTTGAAATACAAAATTTTAACTATATAACATATCATTATCAGAGTACAACACTTAAAACACAGCGGAACAAAACTCTATATAACTAACACTGAAGCCTCCTGCTCCAAGCTCCTTCAGATAAATCTGTAAAATCCTTAACTACTTGACTGCCCATACAAAATTGGACACCCACGATTTTAGGTAAAACAAAACAAACTCTGGGTCAGTCATGGGACTGGTATGAGTAAACAATTTAAAACAGTTTGATAGAATAAATGATATCTCATAAGACCACGTCGTATAACACGGAACGGGGTTTTCCCTTATGAGGATCCAAAATACTTGATTTAACTTTCAAAGTCTTTTTGAAAGAAACGATAATCTTTATATCAAAACTCTTTTGACATTATAATAATGTCTAAATCAAATAAATAGAAATCTAGTGGAACGCTTTCATCTCACGCTCCACATTTATAATATACAATCAAAACCGCAAGCACTTATTGGGCAATGAATTTCCTACTATGACAAGATATGCAACCACCTTCTGATAGTGTATCTCTAGAGGAGAATACACTGGGTTCAACAAGAACATCTTGTAACCTGGCCACACATGACCGACCACTCATTTCGCTTGAATGTATCGAATGTATATCACCAACTGTTGGGATCAGCAGCCGTTTTCCCAAATGGGACAGCATTGAATAGATTAAAGAATGAAATGAATTTCTCTAGATAGGTGATAATACACCCTGATGGAAGATACCCACTTAGCCATGCTGCCTGCCCGATTTTTGTCATTTCCCGATTGTTGAGGCCTGAAGCTACGATTACTTAGCATTCATTGATAACACAATCATTTTGAATATCGCATTGCCAGATCCGTTAATCATTAACTTATTTGCACAAATATATTCTGGATATTATGCTAAGAGAATAAATTCTCCGCCACCATATATATTTGTACAGACCAACATATGCGATCATTGGAAATTTTCTGTCAAACACTCTTCCATATACGTTCATTCTGGGACTGAACGAAACCGAAGGCACAATTTCTATTAATAGAAAAAGTCCTTGCATTTTACTCCGTCTTCGATTATCTTCATATAATCTGATTCGCAACGCTAATGCCAATACGGAGTGGTTCTTGGATAATAATCCAATCGGTCTCTCCATATTGACAATGATATTGGCAAACCCTTTGATAGTCAGTCATTTAACTATCGAAGAAAACAAGCATTCATTCAAAGCATCAAACAAATCACTGGGCCTTTTAATTAATATTTCATTAATTAAAACACTTTTCCATTTCCTTATCCATATTCGTTAACATGATATTTTCGATAATCATCTTGGCCTCTTACGCTATTTGGAAAACATTTCCATATATCGCTTTCTTTTATTTTCTATACTTAGAAAATATATTCTATTTATAATTGGAAAACATTCCAACTACTTATCTCTTTTCCCGACTCATTTGTTTCTATACTTAGGAAATATTTATTATTATATTACCAAAATTTCCACTTACTTGGGTTAAAATGAATGTTGTGTAAAACATCGTTACAACAACCCAAAACACTGCATCCAACTAACTTTTATTCAAACATTTCTCTTCGAGACTGAATCTTGCTATTTATCGGTTAAAAATGAAGTCAATCAAGTTGGGGGTATAACTACCTCTTAGACCCTGACTGAAAACATCTTTAACTTCAAAACAGACAAAACCACTTACCTGGAATAATCAACATCATAAAAAACCAATTATTCATTTTTAAACCCTATACGTTTCTCTTTCTAATTTTACTAGATTTAATTATAGATTTCCTTTTTGTTTATAATATTCTATTTTTAAGTTCGTTTCCTTATCGAATTCTATATATATCGATACATTGATTTCCAGTTATCATAATTTCTTTAAAATATTCTGACTCCTTAAATTTTAGGAAAATTTCTCCATAATCTCCTTTGTATGGGTCACTCAGTACAACTACAAAATACCTCTTCGGGCCCTTTCCATTTAAAAAGAAAATCAAAAAGCCAAGTGGCTTATTAATTCGGCGCTTAAAATCTCATATGGAATTTAAATGTGTACCTTGTTGTCGGGCACACAAATTATAATCTTTATCCACTTCATTCTATACCTGTCTAACTCATATATGTCTATTCCCAATTTATTCCAACTTAATCTGGTCATTTTATCTCAATTTGCTAATTTATTCTTTAACTAGCCCTTTTTCCTATTTCACTTTTTATTTGATCATATCACATTCAAATATTTATTAATTTGTTTATAAAACAATCTAATGCCATTTCTAATTCAAGTTTCATATTTGATTTCGAATATGAGTTTACAAACCCCTTTTCTGATCCAAAGTCCAATTTCGATTTAAAATTTCATAACTAATTATTCTTCAGATTAGTCAGCTCTATTTAATAAATAAAAATTTGACTTTTGTACCAAAAATCATTTCATTTACACCGCTTGACTTCGTATTTATTTTACAACTCAAAATCTGGATTTTTCTAATGGTATTTGGATTTTATCTGTTTAAAATCTTTTTATTAATTTAAATAAACTGTTATGGTTTTATAATGGTTATAGCACTGCTTTTCTGAAAATTTGATTTTTACATAACTCAAAATCTATACAACAAAATTCAGAATTTTCTCTTCCATTAAAAAACTATTGTCAAACCGATCCTGACGATTCTTGTTTCAAAGAATTCCAACTTAAATTGAGTTCTGTATACTCAATTAAAGTTTGAAACGCTAATTTCCGAACTGCCACGTTGCGGCGAGTTGGTTTTAATTATATTTAAATATAAACATTTAAACTTCGTTTATAATAAATTTCAACTCCATTCTATTATATTATATATATATACATATATATATTAAATACAGTTTTCAAATCCAACTTAATATTTTCGATAATCTCTAATCGTCGATTTTCCATTACTCTGTTATCAATTCAATTACAACTCCATTTCTGTTATTATTTTCTAATTCCATTACAAATAAATTATTACGTAGAGTTCATGAAATTGAATTCTAAATATATATAGCCTTTGGATTTTTCCAGTTCATTTTATATTTCGAATTCGAAATAAAAACCGTCTTTCCCTTTCCGAAATGATTTCCAAGTCACTTTCAAATTCATACTTGAATTTATAATTCCACATTTATCCCATGATAATTATTCCACTTTATAAACATCATTTATAAATTTTCTTCCTTGTTTTATACATTAAACAAGTTCCACTTCGAAATCTATTTAAAACCAAAATCTTATTTTGGAATATTTTATTTATTATAACTTATCTATATAAATATAGAATTTATTTTCATATTAGATTTTAACTTCTATTCAATACATCCTAATATTTATTCTAGAAATATTTTACTTAAATAAATTCGATCTAATCGAATTCAAATCATAAATCCATACGGATTTATATTTAGTTCAATTTACATTCTAAAAATCAGAACAAACTTCATCGTTTACTTCTTTAAAACGATTCCCCATTTCTATTTTTAAATTCACATTAGGATTTAAATATTCAAATTATCAAATGATAAATTTTCCACTTTATTTATAAACCTTGTTCATAAATTCATTTCAATTCTCTACATTATTTAATTTATAAACAACGTTTATAATTTCACTTCAAATCCCGTATTATTAATTTATAAACAACATTTATAAATTCACTACTTGTTTCATGTATTCAAACAAGTTAATATACATATAACCCAATTGAAATTGAAATTCTATTTTAGATAAATAGATTTTTCCCTTTAAATTTCAAAATGTAATTTTCTCAATATTTTTATATATCAATATTTCAGGTCCAATGATATTTTAACCAATCAAAAATATCAATTATCAACCACGGATTTTCTAACATATCATATATGATAATATTATGAGAACAAACAAATAATAATATTTTTGAGGAATCCAGTTGGCTCCAACCTGTTTTCCCTGCATCCACAGACGTTAGCCAACATAAATAATACCCATCCTGCTTTGAGGTAGGATATTGCGGTATAGAAGGTCATCCATTATCATAGCGTGGGGCGTATCGGGTCATCCGCTAATGATACCGCGGGCATCCGCTAATGGTACTGCGGGAATCCAACCACCAATATATATAATAATAGCCACAAACACCAATCCTAAATAACTAATATATTTTAAAATAGCCACAACAATATTTCAGTGCATGCAAACAACCAATGAATAATTATTTTAACGAATAAAATAATTTTAAATAAAAATATGAGTGAGATTTACTCACCAGGATTTATTATTATTAGTGATCCATCCCAGTTTCTTTCCAAATAAAATCTAACCATGTTCGATTGACTTTATAATTTCTTGCTAACTCTATCTCATTCATTTTGCAGCTACACACCCATCGTGACTCGTTTATTCCAATTGGACCTCGTATAACAAAGATGTGTTTTTAAACATTTATATATATATATATATATGTATTGTTTTACTTAGATAAATAATTAACAAATTTAAATTTACCTAATCCATCTAGACATGTCGTAATATCTTTCTCTTCTCTTATCGGCTTGGACCCAGGAATTTGTTTTCCAACTTCACAGCAAATCCTAATTTTTTTCACAAGCCAATTCCTTCTTCCTCATTTTCGAATAGCTCCTCTTTCATGGATTTGAACTTCAACTTCGCTTGACTCCCTATCATTTATAGATTTTCAAAGTCGAGTTTCAGGAAAATGCAGATTTATCTCGGCATGCTACATGAAACATGAATTTCACCGGACTTTGAATCTTCTCCAAAAATTCAAACAGTACCTCCCTCACTGTGTTGAACTACCTAAACTTCTGTTAATCCACCATCGACCCCTTCTGTCTCCCTTCTTCTTCATGCCTCCAGAACGCGACAAAGACCGAAGTGAATCCTTCCAAACATTGCGACTTACCCCATAACGCATGACATCAGGAAGAACGCAATCTAAAATATCACAAAACCAGATATGACTTTCACCATCAAACCATACCAACCCATCCTTTTACACTCGCCCACTGGTTTCGTGACTCGCTACAAATCATATCCAACCTTCGAAACTCTATTTGGACTACTGGAAATCGCGTCGTTGTCACCCCATCGCTCGCTAATTTCAAATGTCGAATTCTCCAATAACCATTCACATTAATTCACGCTCCACCCTGACATCGTTGCTCAACCTAGCAGTGGAATTCAGATCATGATTTGATTCAATTTCCCCCTTTTTCATTTGAGGACGAGTTCAGATTTCTGATGCGAGGAGGGAATGAAAGTACGACTTTGATTTTTGGGGATTCTGATTTGTTTTTGAGAACCGAAAAAGAAAAAGGAAAATTATATCGACTGTTTTAAAATGAAAAATGGAATGCTGGTTTTCTTTGAATTGCAAAGGAATGGAATAGAAGATATACAGAAGTAGTCGCGTATTTAATAATGAATACTACCTCATTAAGGAATATAGCTCTGGATTTTACACAGTTAAGGGTGTACTGTAACTTAGTGTAGAAGGAATATATTTATTTTATTTTAAATTTAAATTGATATGACTTAATTTAATTATCATGTAATTTCGAATCCCTCTTTAAATGCAACAACCACCCTTTCGAGGGTTATACCATTATTCTGAACACACTGGGACCAGTTTCGAAGCCTCATTAGATCTATAGAGAAGATACTAATACAAATCGATATAAATTAAATTCAAAACAATTAATTCTTCGAAATTAAAATTTATATTATTATTCTAATTCAAACAGAAGTGTGTATTGATCATCTGAACTGATTCGATTCAGCTTTAGATCTCCAATTGAATTATTTTTTGTATTACGATAATTTAATATATTCAATATTAAATTGAAATTGATTACTAAATCGATCACTTAATATAAAAATTCATTTATATTTTCAACTAAATATTTAAAATAAATTGACAAAAATCCGGGTCATTACACAACTCCTTCGAGCAAACAGTTAATCCTCCCATGGACAAGCGAGTAGGATTACGATCTATGCGACATATGCTGTCATTTTTCATAAGATTCAATTATAAGCAGCAGCCAATCAGGTGATAAGTTCTGGTAGAAAAATAAAGAGTGCCTTCAACCTCAAGCATCCTGAAAGCACATGAAGATTGTCGGCGATTCAGGGTCGATTTGAGAAAATAAGTCGTCAAAAGTCGTTTTATGAATCATAAGTTTATAAAATAAAGAAAAAAAAATCCTAATGGCATGGGAGGCGATGAACATTTGGTATGTTTTCTATAATACATATGTTATTGATGTAGTAATTGTTACTTACAAATCTATTCCATTTTTTACTGCAGAAACGAATGGAAAATGAGGAATTCAAGAAGTTGTTTGCTAAAGAAAATGGGGTAAAAAGACCCCATTAATATCATTTCTTGGGACTATTATGAGCTGCTTACCAGTCAAGCGAAATGGAAATTTGATACTTCCAGGAACCTATGAGATGTCCAAATGTCTGCAAAGGGAAATGACAAAGCTTTAATATCCACTTATTCGTCTAGTCTTGCAGATTCATTGGGAAGAGAAATCTCTATTTCAAGGAGAAAACCATCTTGATGAATTTAGTCAAAGAGAAGACGAAGATTATAGACCAGTAGGGGTCAAAGCTGCAAAGTGGAAGAAAAAGGTTGATGTTGTCATTGATGCAAAAGTGAACATCGCCTTTCATATACACGAGCATAGAAATCAAGACAGAACTTTGCAAGATCAGAAGAAAATAAAATTAATAAGAAAGTTCACTAATATTGAGCAGCAGAAATTGCTAATGTAATCGCAGGAGTTAGTTGTCAGGCAACATCAACAGGCTATGCATAAACAAAGAGAGGAGAAGGAAATAATGGCCAAAGACTAGACTGGAATGTATGATTATGAGAAGGAATATTGGATGGGACTCAAAAATAAGTTTATTATTTCAAAGTTTCCTCAGTTGTAGTTGGTTCGATAATTTCTTTTGTAACTGGTTTTATTAAAATTTAACGAATGAAATAAAATTATCTGCATCAAGCTTTTCACATTGTGGTAGTTCGCAGTTTTACGGAACAAAGTTCAAATTAATATATAAACTCGAGAAAATATTGGAATTCATCCAAACAAGATTCTTCAAGACTTATTTGAAAAGAGCTTTCAAATGAATGTCACAACATGTGATTTGGTCTTGTACATTATAAGACATGTGAAAATTAAATTTTCTAAAAAATTACGGTTAGTTCATGTAGTAAACATACCTTAACAATTAAGATAGTCGAATATTTTCAATTAAGGAGTTAAACATTACAGGTCGCCAATTCTGAGGTAAATAAGATTCCATGTTATATAACTAAAATTTGGTTCATAATGAGTCAAAACATTCCATTTAGTACTCTTTTTTATTAAATTTTAACGAATGAACTGAACTTATTTATATCGATCTCGTCGCATTGTTGTAGTTCGTAATTTTACAAAGCAAAGTTCAAATTAATATATAAAATGAGAAAATGTCGGAATCCATCCAAACAAGATTCTTCAAGACTTATTTGAAAAGAGCTTTCAAATGAATGTCACGGTCTATGATTTGGTGTTGTACATTATGGGATATGTGTAAATTAAATTTTCTAAAAAATCGTAGTTAGTTCGTGAAGTAACCATACCTAAATAATTAAGATACTTGAATATTTTCAGTTAAGGAGTTAAACCTTACGGGTCATCGTCTGCTGAGTTAAACAAGATTACATGTTATACAATCAAAATTTGGTTCATAATGAGTTAAGACATTCCATTGTAGTACTCTTTTATATTAAATTTTAACGAGTGAACTAAAATTATTTATATCGCGCTCGTCGCATTGTGGTAATTCGTAATTTTCCGAAACGAATTTCAAATTAATATATGAAATCGAGAAAATAAAGGAATCCATCGAACCAAGATTCTTCAAGACTTATTCGAAAAGAGCTTTCAAATAAATGTCATATTTTGTGATTAAGTCCTGTACATTATGGAATATACGTAAATTAAATTTTCCAAAAAATTGTGGTTAGTTTGTGTTGTAATCATGCCTAAATAATTAAGATCACAAAATATTTTCAATTAAGGAGTTAAACAAGATTCCATGTTACATAATTAAAATTTGGTTCATAGTGTGGTAAAACATTCCATTGTAATACTCTTTTTTATTAAATTTAAATGAATGAACGAAAATTATTTATATTGAGCTCGTCACGTTGTGACAGTTTTTAATTTTGCAAAATGAAGTTCAGATTAATATATAAAATCGAGAAAATATTCGAATCCATCCAAACTAGATTCTTTCAAACTTATTTGAAAAAAGCTTTCAAATGAATGTCGTAGTCTGTGATTTGATCTTTTACATTATGAGATATGCATAAATTAAATTTTCGAAAAATTGCAATTAGTACATGTAGTAACCATACCTAAATAATTAAGATAATCGAATATTTTCAGTTAAGGAATTAAACATTATGGGTCGTCCTTTGCTGAGTTAAACAAGATTCCATGTTATATAATTAAAATTTGGTTCATAATAAGCTAAAACATTCCATTATAGTACTCTTTTTTATTAAATTTGAATGAACGAACTAAAATTATTTATATCGAGCTCGTCGCATTGTGGTAGTTCGCAATTTTACGAAACGAAGTTCAAACTAACATATAAAATGGAGAAAATATCGAAATCCATCCAAACAAGATTCTACAAGAGTTGTTCGGAAAGAGATTTCAAATGAATGTCACAGTCTATGATTTGGTCTTGTACATTATGAGACATGTGTAAATTAAATTTTCCGAAAAATTGTTGTAAGTTCATGTGGTAATACCTAAATAATTATGATAGTCGAATATTTTCAATTAAGGAGGTAAACATTACGGGTTGTCCTCTACTGTGTTAAATAAGATTCCATGTAATTTAATTAAAATTTGGTTCATAACAAGTAAAAACATTCCATTGTAATACTCTTTTTTACTAAATTTTAATGAATGAACTAAAATTATTTATACCGAGCTTGTTGCATTGTGGTAGCTTGTAAATTTACGAAATGAAGTTCAAATAAATGCATAAAATAAAGAAAATATCGGAATCCACCGAAACAAGATTCTTCAAAACTTAGTCGAAAAGAGCTTTCAAAGAATGTCACAGTTTATGATTTAGTCTTGTATAACATAAGATATGTGTAAATTAAAATTTCCAAAAAATCACGGTTATTTCATGTACTAACCATACCTACATAATTAAGATACTCGAATATTTTCAATTGAGGAGTTAAACATTACGGGTCATCCTCTGTTGAATTAAACAAGATTCGAAGTTATATAATTAAAATTCATAATGTGTTAAAACATTCCGTAGTAGTACTCTTTTTTTATTAAATTTTAATGAATGAACTAAAATTATTTATATCATTCTCCTCGCGTTATGGAAGTTCGTAAATTTACAAAACGAAGTTCAAATTAATACATAAAATCGAGAATATATCGAAATCAATTGTGGGATTAAACATTCAGTCTGTGATTCTACGAATGAACTAAAAATTAGTTCAAATGAATGTGACAGTCTGTGATTTGGCCTTGTACATTATGAGATATGTGTAAATTGAATTTTCCCATAAATCCCAGTTAGTTCGTGCATTAACCATACCTAAATAATTAAGATAGTCGAATATTTTCAATTAAGGAGTTAAACATTACGGGTCGTCCTCTATGGAGTTAAAAAAGATTCCATGCTATATAATTTAAATTCTGTTCGTAATGAGTTAAAACATTCTGGTCCTCTTTCTATTAAATTTTAACGAATGAATTAGACAAAGTAGCATATATAGTATAAAGTAGCAACATGAAACAGGCAATGATCAATAACACATAACATCATATAATATAGTCATGAACATGAATCCACACAGCAACATATAATACAGTAGAACAATACAGATAAATACATCATGAAATCATGTATGTAATAGACAATAAGCATAAATTCACAACAGCAGCGCCATTAACGACGTCGTCGTCATTGTCGTTGTCGTCATCTTCCTCACCTTCCTCGTCCATGTCATAATCGTCGTACTCGTCATCATCGTCCTCGTCATCACCTCCATCACCTGCACCATCTCTACCTCCAGCACCATCACAACCTAACACATCCTGTCGAGCCTGTAGCTCATTGATCTCAGCATGCGTATGACCTTGCAATGTCTGCATCTCTGCCTAGTGCTGCTGACTCAATGCATGCGAATGCCAGGAAAGTCATATGCTGAGTAGCAGTTATATGTCTTCTGTGTTGGTCCAACCTGTGTGAATACTATAATACAAGACCATTACACTCACTTTATATTTCTTAAAAATGTACAAGCAACTAATTTAATAAGTAGCTAAAATAACTCATGAGGCGGGTACAATCCCTTGGTGGGGATACCAGCAACAAGCTTATCAGGTGGATAAATAATAGGCTGCGCGATCAAAGTACCGCTCAGATCATATGCTCTGAAAGAGTCATCAAGAGCATAACCCATGGGATGCTTGGTGTACTATGATGAGGTGAGATCAAAAGTAAATGGTGGAGGATGAACTCTATTAGTAGCCATACGCCTACCTTTATGATCAGATTTTACACCCAGACTATAATCTGGCAACAAGTAGCACTGAGGTGCAACTTTATCCCAATAATATCAAAATAAGCTCTGAGTATGAAATAAATCAGCGTATCTACCCAACCTATCTCTCTAGGACCCTGTATGTAATATCTACTAATAGTACGATGCCTTCTGAACATATCACTAGACAATAGTGGATCTTCTGGTATATGCAGCTCACACGTGCCCGGGAAGTTAACATAGGTCTCTCAAGTACCAAACAGGAAGGTAAGACGGTGGAAGCAGAATAACATGATGAAGAGACAAACGTTATGCAACGGAGAGGGGACATGGTCATGGAGTTGACTAGCTTGTGTAAGAGCTATCCAATAAGAGGCCCAGGGTGCTCGTAAAATGTTGTCCATGGAACTCAGATCAGTCTGAGATCAGGCCTCCAACAAGTCGTGTCTAACACTGGTAGGAGTACACATAGTTACCTGGATCTCCCATCGATGCATGCATGGAAAATATGTATCAGATATAGGGTCGGTGGCCTCAGTAATGCATAGATGCATGTTGGCTGTATACCCGTAGTACTAGTATGACAACATATATCAGAAACTAAACATTTGAGCCACCTCCCTAAAAGAAAAGGAATTTAATGCAGTGTAAAGACAACCCAGTATAAGTGAACCACAATCTATCATATGAAGTTTCTCTCAATCGGCTAGTGATGCTAGGTGACCCAATCAAATCGTACTATTTTGGTTCGAGAAGAATGCCAAACCAAAAAGATATAAAAGGAAAGCCTGTAATACAACACCCTCCATGGTCTCGGTACAAATATAAGCTAAAATGCACTCTTGTAAACCTGTTAAGGTGATAGCTCTAGAAGAAATATGATCGGGGCCGAAATCAGGCAAGTAAGACGTGTACAACTCAACTGACTTAAAGATAGATTCAAAAGAGTATAGCACTCGACCTGCACCGTTTCTCTCAATCCCTATAAGCATGTAAAAATCGACAGAGGTAATAGCAAGCTCAAAATCAAGAAAATTAAAGGTATGTGTAGTGAGTGACCATCTCTCTACTAAGGCAATTAGTAGTGGTCGGTCAAAGGATTAGCAGGTCTAATATCTAAGAAACAACCAAATGAACTAGTTCATATACCACTTTAATGCTCTGAGATGTGAACATACGGTGAGAGAAACCCTCAGATAACTCATGAAGGATCCATAGTTCTAATACCATCGTCCCGAGCATATGAGGGGTGTGCAAAGGACCGGTTGTCCCGTTTGTCTGCGGTCGAACGATCCATCTAGCGATTTTGGTGTTGTGAGGCGACATTTCAATGTAATATTCAAATAAAAAAGTTAAAATAAAAATTTGTGAGGGTGGTAAAAAAATTGGCTGGTAGGGCGCTATTTATCAATACCCTACTTCGGGCGCTGATTAAATCAGCGCCCACTGATTTTTTTTCATTTCCCAACAGTGGACGCTAACTAAATCAGCCCCCGCCTGTTGCTTAACATCGTAATTCTTCACATAATATTACGAAATGTAATATTTCATTACATACTACCGTTGGTGATGCAATTAGGTATACAAGAGGCTCAAGTCGTGAATCAAGAAGTTGATCTTTCTCTTTATGTTAGATGGTATGATTGGTTTGTGCCCTTCTAGACTTGATATAGCTTCAGTTGTAAGAATTTGTGAGAAACATGATATCCACTTGACAATGTGATGCTTCCAAGGCATCATCAAAGGGCACACCATCGTTCAAAGGGTTAACAACTCATAACAGATACATATGCATGTGTGAAGAAATTCCACCATTTAATCTGTTTATCCATTGATTTTTATTTGAAATGAAGTTAGCTCCCACACAATTACATCTAAATATTTTTCCATTCCTAAATTGCATGTTTATCGTTTTTTTCCGTTGTTTCTAATGAGCTTCAACTTTTATAGAGGTCTAATATCTATTTACTTTTAAACTTTTAAAAGGAAACCCTTTCCCATTTTCTCTTGAATCATCTCGAGATAGTAAAGTGATTATTAGAACTTGGAATAAATTAAGCCAACCTAAAGATATATATTGCTTTATACGTTGTCCTCTTGGAATTGCTCAGAGATGGGTAATTAGGTGTAAGTGTTCTTATAAGGTTTTTACATATTAAACTCTATGACTTAGCCATTATTGCATGAGATCCTCATTTTCATGCAGATATTCCTTGCAACCCTCATAATGCTGATTTAAAAGAAATTATGCATCAACTTCAACCCATTCCGTTAGTGGAAAAGATAGCTAAGTTGTTGCTTAAGAACCAAATTTTGTAGGCCTACCACCTGTTAGATCCCAACCCAAGCGTTGGTCCTCATTTGGTTGTCATTGATAACAAGGAGGAAGACAAAATAAAAGAAGAAAATGTCGATCATTCATCAGATCTTCTAAACTAAAATCTACTTCGTGGGATAATGTTTCATTAGAGTGTACCAACGAAGGTGAACTCTAGGAAGGTTAAATGCGCAAAGGAAATTTAATGGTTAGGATGAATTCGAGGTCGAAGAGGAGGAGCACTTAGTTCGGGGACCTCGCGATCATCTCAAAGTCAAACTTCCTTTGTTACGGATTACAACTCCTTTGATTTGTAACAACCCTATTTTCCACGTTGGAATTCTACGAGTATTTAAATAAAATAAAGAGTTTAAATTTGGTTTATGGTAACTTTTTAATTGAGTAAATGGATTAAATTAAATAAAATCATTTGCGATATCAAATAATTTTATTTTATATGTAATCAAAATAGTCAAAAATATATATTAAAATAAATGAAAGTATAATTAATAGTAAATTAAGCAAAAATTGAATAGGATAAACTGTTAATTAAAAAATTATATTTGAAGAACGAGTTGTGAATCAATTATTATTATATTAAAAAATTTCGAAAATTAAAACTCAAATTTAAATAACTTAGCCGATAGATAAGATTTGAATTATATTGTGACATGATCATATCAGTTTAGTCACAAACATGTTTCATGAGCCGTGCTTCCCTTATTTTTCCGACCATTAAAAGTCAAATTGAGATCTAATTTTCCTTCTAACAAAAAATCACATTCTTACATTTTAAAAAAATATCAAAATTGAGCTTGCATTCAATCAAGATATTCAACGAATGACGCTAACATGCGAGGGTGGCATGACTATGTGTGTATGATAGTGACAATCAGCAGCTTATGGTAAAGGTGAAACTTCAAGAGAAAAAAAATCAAAATTAGAAAATTAAGGAAAATTAGAGCCTCACGACATAGATACACATGTGCAGGCAAAGACGAATCGAATAGTGGATCAAGATTTTGGTTTGATGCGATTGAGTAGAAGGTTACGACCAAGGGATGCATCCATTGAATTGATGTGCTCTAAATCCTAGTTAAGGTGAGTTTTTCTCTCACTCACGTCTATGCCAAAACGCAATCATATATTTTCATCTTGCTATTTTGAACGTTGTCGAATTGTTTGGTTGAGTTTAATTGTTGTGATTAGATTGTTAGAAAACAAGATTATTTGAAAGGAATTTCCATTTAGATTACTCCGCTAGAATGAACTAGGAGCAATTACTTGATTGAATGGTTAGGAAATTTTAATTGAATTGTTAGGATAAATTATTGTGAAACTGAATATTATTGGTGATTGGTATGAAAGTTTTGAGTTTGTTAAATGTTGGGAATATAAATGAAGTGCCATCCATTTCCATTTTGAATTAAGTTTCTTATTTTAAATTATTTGATTTCTTTATTACTATATAAATTATTAATTTGGATATTGGAGATTTATTTTAAAGTAACTTGAAAGTTCATTTAAACATATATTTACATATTTCATTTTGTTATTTAAAAACAAGAATTGAAGTGATATTTACGTATTTACCAACATTGATTTATGAATTATGAATAGATTGAATCTTGTTAACCAGCCTTTTGGCAAAGCCATTATGATTTGGACTTGGACATACGGATTGCTCGCGGCTCAAGCGTCGGCTCGAATATACTCAAAGTGTCAAAATTAGTGTTGGCATGGAAATAAGGAAATTACTCGGCTCAAATTGATTACCTCCCGACATTGTCCGATATTTAGAAATATCCTAATTGGCTCATTAGATCACTCAATATTCACTTGATCGATCATGCTCAGGATCAAATCGATCACCTTAGAAAAGCTGGATCGATACGTGCCATTACTTGGAAATCGAGGATCAAACCGGTTTGACACTTATCTGATCATTAGCAAAGTTTGGATTGGTACAATCAAAAAACATGACCCAATCACTCAAAATGCATCGATTAGCGCATGGTTTTACTTTGGGTAACTTGTTGAATCATATGCTTTATCGTATCGGTACGAATCTGAGGCTTCAGATTGGTGTAACCAAGGAGGCTTCAGATCAAGACAAAATGAGGGGATCAACAAAGGAGATCACACAAAAAATGAAGAAGTTGCACTAGGCTTTGGACTGGTATTTGAGAATTAGTCGAAATGATATGACTTAGATAATGTTAGATTGGTATTTTACTCAGTGATCGATCATATGGAAATCAGGCAGATGGCTGAAAAATTGTGATCAACATGTGGTTTTGGATCAAAATGGGATGATCGAGCATAAGTGCGCAGATACAAAAACATGCAAGTTTGGATTTGAAGGGATTCATACCGATCCCGCGGTGGACCGGTAATGATAACTGCAACATGGGATTACATAATTTTTTTGCAGACTTGGTCTGTTCGCAGATCCACTTCTCACTCTTTTATTCATGGACGATCGTATCTTATCATCATATATAAATAGGACATCAAATGGCATTTTTAAGGGATCTTTTTTTTTGGATTGGACTATTTGGCACTCATTAGCAGGGACTTTGCCATTGCCAATACCCGATTTCTTTTACTCCACATTTCTATAATCAAAATGAAATGTAATTATAATCAAGCAGTATAAATAAAGGTTACCTCAAATTAGATGTAGGCATGATTTTACGAACCACTATAAATTCTGTGTCTCTTTACTTTATTGCATTATATGTCTAGATTTATATCGTAATTCTATGATTTAGGAATATAAATGTTGTGTTCAATTGACCAAAATCAACATCAATATTTTTGGGATGCCATGAAGGGGTCAAACCTACGACTTGCTTGAGAATTCCGATTTCTCTCAAGTTCAATAATTGTTAAGAGGAAGAAGATGAATTCTACAGGATGAAGATGCTGGGTTGGAAGGGAGTCAAGAGGATTCCTATGTTGGAAACCTCTCAATTTATCTAACTCGAAAAGAGATGGATGAAGTGGTCAAGGATGTAGAATCATGCCTTGAAGGGAAAGAAGGACTCCTCAGTCGGAAAAAGGAAACGATGAACACTTTTCTAACTTGGATGGGGGAAGTCAAATGCCCATCACGCCAATGAACAATATGTTGGGCAGGACCCGGTGGCGTGCTCGGATTAAAACAAGGCTTGGAGCATCCCCCACAACCCTTTACGAATCTATACCAGTCTGACCCGGTTGGTATTAATCCGGAGATAACCCGCGAACTGCAGGTGATTTAGCTCGGGACACTCTGGCTAATCGTGTTTTGGTATTTGTTCTTAAAATTTGGCTCAAGCACAAGCACGTAAGATTGGATCATGAAAGAACTCCTACAACTCTTGGAATTAGGTTTATACCCGAGACCGCACCTCAGATTGGGGTCGAGTCGAATGGTAATGTCATTAAACAACATATTACTTCTTTTGGATTAAACATCAGGGGCACCGGCGTAGGATTGAACGATTGAAACCAAATTCTCAGCAACGAAAATCAAATTATGGATGTGGTTCGGCAATTTTCATGAGATAGTTGTCCCAACTGAATATGGACAGCATCAATCGTAGCCTTTTTATTCAGATCATAAGGAATTCATGAAATCCACCGGACTTCAAATATCCGATGTTAGAGGCTTGTGATGGTAGAAATGATCCTATTGTCTGTTTTATGTGCCATATGGAAGTGCTAGTGACATCAAATAATTCCGTGGGAAAGTGCTTCCCATTTTATCTTACAGTCATCGCTACTCTATGGTTTAGGCAGTTGGAATCAAAATCAGTTTGCAGCTGGAATGTTTTGGTTGAATGGTTCACTAAACAGTTCAGGGTCCACATCCCTCGACCCAAAAACGCAATGACGCTCACTACAATTTAGAACAGGTATAGTGTAACGTCCCGGATTTTTCGACCATTTAAATTAGAATATTTAAATCAGTTTATATATATTATATTTGAAATATAATGGATTTTTATTCGAGTTTATTTAATTAAATAGAGTTCGAATATATATTATATATTAATTAAAACGAGCTCAAAACGACGCGGTAGTTCGAAATTTTCGATTTGAAGTTTGATTGAAGATACAGGATCCGATATAAGTCGGAATTTCGTGAAACAAGAAACATTAAGATCAAATTGATAATAATTTTCTAATGGAAGAGAGAAATTGGGATTTCAGTTTATAGATTGTCAGATATGTCCAATTCAAATTTTAAAATAGTCACTATGAAATTCATTAATAAACGATAACATTTATTTATTATATTTAATAACGTTTTTATATAAATTTGATATCAATTAACTCGAACTTATCGATGCGGAGTTATAATTGGATATTGAGAAAATTTTGAAATGAGACACTATTCCATTCAGACATAATTATCGATAATAATTCATTTATCTTTGAATTTAATAGTTTCGGGATTTTTATTGAATAATTTATTGACATTTATTTTAAAAAGCTATTTACATTCCTTTGGTAGAATATGAGAGAATTGTACAGTCGTTTATGAACCAATACACTCAGTGACCACAATAATTGATACGAACATGCATATTGAAATATAAAGTTCAGAAACATCCGCATAACAGAAGATTCAAAATAATGGCTAGTGTAGTGGACACTTTCAAGCATGGCAAGTGAGGCCAAAAGACAACAAGAATGCATTGGCCATCACAGGCAAAAGGAAATTTAGTGAAGTTGACAAACAAATTGTATAGGAGGAAAATATAACATAAAAATGTGAACAACTGCTCACGTTCACACCATCAATATTGAAAGACATCACTTGGCGAAAACAACACAGAAAAGTAGCAAAAACAAATTTTATTTTTAATTTGTTGATGTGCAAAGACCTTTTCTTCAAACAGATTTACATACTGACGTGCACAGTACAAAGCATTGTATCAAGAATACAAAGAAGATAAGGACAGTACAAGATTTTCCCCAAGCCAAATAATAATATAAAAAAAACTGACGTGAAGATTACAAAAGAGAAGTACCAAAACAAATAAAATATAAGTAGTTTCTTCACATGTATAACTCCAAGTAAATCTAATAAACTATATGAATTCCATGTCCATGTGCTTCTGTACCAAGATCCCTCACATACATGTGCTTCGGAAACCCATCTTTTGCCAAAATATCTTTTGCCAAGGTAGGAACAGATTCTTCACATGAATGTGCAGTTTTACCAAATCTTGCCAAATCCAACAAAATTTACACATCAACCCTATAGTACCGTGAACAACTAATTGGAATCAAATATGTATATATTCTATAGACAAATGAATTGATAATATATATTCATACAATCTACACAATTGAATACATAAATATCTGAACACAAATCTGGTTGTATCTTACTTTTTCTAAATATCTGAACACAAATCTATAATACAGTTCAAATATCTATGTTGAAATAAACAAGTCATAGCTGAAATCTACCAAATCTATAGAGGATCAATCACTGTCTTTTTGAACAAACCCAATAGTATTGGAAATATAATACTTAATTCATCTCTGCTAAAACCAGTGTACAGTAATCCATATCCATAACGCTAAGCTTCACCAGTACAAGTAAATCGGAGAAGGGGAATGGCCTTAAGATATGGTAGCTGAAGCTACCTTGGACAAGCTATGATAAACATTGATCCTATCTATAATTACTACACTATAAATACAGGTATCCACGCCATATGTTTCATCAATCCAAAGAAAAACCACATGAACCATACAGTGGAGGAAAAAATGGTTCAAACCACTTATAAAAATCAAAACAAGAAATACAGTAAACAAAAAAAATCAAAATGAGCACTTATCTGTAGTTGCGGATCCAAGTGCTCCGCTTCAGAATGCTTCGATGAATTCCCTGATACTTTTGTTCGGGGTCCTGACCTAGGGTTCAGTTGAACTGTCAAATGGGAGCTTCGAATTTGGTTGTTGATAGTCTATACTGGCTCTAGATGGACTGGGAGGCTGATTGGGAGACTGCGGTGACGACAGGCGTTAGAGGAGTAGGGTTTGGGTTTGGCCGATCGTTTGAAGGAGGTGAAGGGAAGATCGAAGAAGAGGTTTGCGTAAGGACGACTCGATGCAACTGAACTCGATTTTACTGAAGAACAGAAAGGAAAGGAGAGATCGGAGTGCGGCCATGGATGGATTTTAGTGTAGGCGGTGCATTTTTGCTAAGGGTTTGGGAAAAGTTTGGATCGGGTGAAGGGTTTTTGTGAATGGGAACGGGTTGGGGTTACGGGCCGACATCTTCCTGGGTAGGACCATTTAATTTTTGAAAAAATTAGTTTAATTTATTTTAATTATACTATAATCATTTTAACACCGTACATCGTACATACGTTATCAGATTTTCGAACTGCTGGTTTCGTTGAAACCGTAAAGATGAGGGCTACGAGATGGAGCTGGTCTGGATGAGATTGAAAGCAAACGTAATTTTTAATTAAATTAAATGGTTGTTTAATTTAATTAAAAACCAGCGTTAATGATCAAACGAAATCAAGGTGAGTTAAACTCACTCAGTTCTTCCCAATTATATTTTATATAAATTGGGTTTTCATTTTCTGTGCTCTAGTTGCTAGTGGTTGACCATTTGCTAGTTATATACTTAGTGTTGATTTAACCAATGAAACTAAGCGGTTGTTTAATTTCAGTAAAATACATAATCGCTGTTTAAACCCAATAGAAGAAATTTCCCTTGGTTGGTCATGTTTTTTTGAAATTGTTTGAATTGTTCTGAATGATCTGTGAATTGATTGATAGTCGTCATTTATTATCAGATAAATGAAACAGTTCTGATTGGACAGTTGATTTGATCGATAACCGTTGGATTGAAAGTTCAATATGTGATTTGTTTTAACCAGTGGGTATATTGGTTGAGTAAATTGGCATCACACTGTCTATAAGTCAATCATTATTCAAATATGGATTTTTATCGTCAAGTGGGTCGACCGTAGTGAAGTTATAAATTATTTTATTACTAGAAATAAGTTTTAAATATATTATTTTGAATAGAGCGATTTCAAAAGAAAATAAGTATTATTATTATTATTATTCAAAGGTTTATAAGTCAGTATTAAATTGTTTTGATAAAGTAAACGCTTATGTTAATAGAAAGGGTAAGCAGGTGAGCAGGAAATAACCTAACGGTTAAGAATTCGATTAAGTGGTTCTTAGAAAACAATTATATGAAGTTATTTGAATTAGTTATATTATTAATTAAAAGTAGGAATTAACTGGAATTGATTTAAACTTTGAGAAGAGATTATGAACGAATTTTATATTTGAACTCAATGAACTTGTAAAGAGATTTAAGCGAACTCATAACTTAAATGGAAGGGTCACTTAACGTTGGGATTAAGTAAAGAAAGGCAAAGGTATAAAAGAGTTATAATTAAACCTAAGATGTAAAAACATGGTTTATAAAGCGAGTAAGAAGTAAAAAAGTGGATTTTGAATTAGAAATACTTGAGTGTGGAATTAAATAAGTAATTGGATATTGAATATCCCAGAAAGGAAAGGGGATGGGAAAAGTGACTTGAAAAGAATTAGGTAATAGGGTTTGTGATAATAACCCAGTTAGGGAACAAAGTATTTAAATAATTGGAAGTTAATGAGAGTGGGATTTGGTAAGGAATTAAGTAATCAAGGAATTAGGCAATATCAAGTATATTTTAAAAAGAGGTTTTCGTAATGTAATTTTACGAAAAATAGGTTAAACTGACTCCTTAGTTTTAGGAAATGAATATGTTATATTACATATTTTGAAAATGATAGCCAAATGGAGTGTTGGATTATTATAGTATATTTTCCAAATATAAAATGAAGTGGTTTTGCGATTTTAGTATGCTAAAATAACAAGTGGACGTTTTTTCCAATATTGGGGTATTGAAGTTAATCATTCTTTAATTATTTAATTAAAGAAGCCTAGTGATCTGAACCTACAAATCTATTTTTCTTTTATAATCAAATGACTATTTTATTTGATAGTTAAATAACCGACTATCAAATCTAGCCTATACGTTTGTTGGTACGGGAAGACCGGGATTGAAGTTATATTCGAATACCATTCCGACTAATAAATACGAAAATATAAAAGACATCAGATGACGATCGAGATGGAGCATTGAAGACCATAGATCTTCATAAAACAGAAGAACCACTTAAAATCTCTGATTCGACCTTGAGATATACTAGGGTTCTATTGTGGTTGAAGTCTGTGGATTGCAAGGACTACTCGCTGCTGATCCATGTGGTGATTCCTATATGAGATGCAGTAGGAGGGTGCCTTCGGTTCATCCTGTTCCTGGATGACTGGTATGGACGGATGTCTGACAGAGTATTTACAAAAGAATTGCATACGTTGATTTGTTCAAACATGCTGTAGTTGGTTAGCTCCTAACTAGAGTATTTTTGTGGACGTCAATTAGCGATATCTAGTGGATTTGACGATGTGGCATTCAAAGTGAATGGCGATCAGATGTTACGAAGAAAATTATGGCCTCAAGCCTCACAACCGGTGAATGACAAAAATCGGGCAGGCGGCATGGCTATGTGGGTCGCTCCTATTAGGGTGTATAATCACCTATTTGGAGAAAATCTTATTTGCTTCTTTAATCTATTTAGATGCTGCCCCTTTTCGGGAAGACGGTGGGTAGCTCCCAACCGTTGGTGATACACATTCGATACACTCAAGCGAAATGAGTGGTCGGTCATGTGTGTGCCGGGTTGCAAGACATTCTTGTTGAACCCAGTGTATTCGTCTCTAGAGATACACTATCGGCAGATGGTCCCATACCTTGTCATGGTTGGAACCCAATCTCCAATAAGCACCTGCGGTTTTGTTTGTATACTATATACGTAGAGCGTGAGATGCAAGCATTCTACTAGATTCTATTTACTTGTATTTAGACATTATTATAATATCAGATAAGATATTGGTTTCAAAAATGTCTTGGGTTATCGTAAGGTAAAAACTGTCCGTATTTATGTGTGGATTTGGTCTTCCGATTATCCTATTCTTCCGAAAGGATTTTAACTTTAAAATCAAGTTGTGTGATACCTTAATACTATGCGAGTTTTTTGTCACTCTGTTTCATCAGACTGACCTGGTGTTTTCTAAATGCTCGGGTTAGCCCGGGGTGTACAGGTTCAGGTTATCGAATGCTGTGAAGTTCGAAGACGAGCTGAAGGTGTTCAGATCTAGTATCTTGCTGCTGTGTGTTGTATATGATGACAGATTATTATAACTGTCCAGATAAACTGATGTACTCTGATGATTGTAAGTTATTTCAAGCTCTCAATAAAATTATTTCCATATTATATTTTGTTCCGCTACGATGTGAGACTCTGTGTTATGTTGGTTCTTCTTCTTCTATTCTAATATTTCTTTCTTTCTTATCTCACCCTCTAAAATTCTTTCTAAAAACGTTCCAGTATTTTCGGTGTTTGGAAGGTCGGCATAAGTTACTGTAAAGGTATTTATGTCGATTTTTAGGGCCGAAAAACCTTGGGTCGTTACAGTGGTATCAGAGCTATTGGTTGAGTAGTAACCTTGGCTCTGTGGTGTGACTCAATAGAGATGGGGTTAGTAACACCCTAGATTGAGTTTGAGTGTATATATATGAGAGCGTATTTGTAAATTCTGTATAAAAATGTTTTATATATTGTGTCATTTGACCAGTTCGAATTGGAATTAGCAACTAACACAATAATGTTTTATAAAAATGGTCATATGAAATAATTTTGGCCATATTATATTTTTGTATAGGAATTGAAAATTTTTATGATTGATTTAGAGTTGGTCGATTTGTTTGAATCAGATTCGAATTAGACTATGAATTTGAAATTGTCAAATATAACTCTAGTTTTTCATATATGGAATTAGAAAGAGAAAATGTATAATGTTGAAATAGAAATCAAAATTTGAGTTTGAAATGGCAGTGTATAAATTAGAAAAGTAAATAGTTAATTAAATTTGAGTTTGAAACTAAAAATGGTTAAGAGTTGGATATTGTAATTTAAATTTGGAGATGGGAAATAAAAGTTGTCTGATCTAGTTGATTGGATTCTGCATTGTTGACTTGTTGTTTGTAAGATGAATTGAATAATTTCATCAAATGATTTAATGAACAAGAGAAGAAAAAATTGAAAACGGAGATAACAATCCTATATAGTAATCTTGAATAAAATCAAATTTGAAATAAAACTGGGAGGATTTAACCTGTAATGGTTATTGCATATTGGGCTAAACGCGGGTTGAAAATGAAAAGGGATGCTGGTTGCTTTGGAATTTGGGTTTGTTGGGTTGACAAAAAGGTAAATCTTAATATTGTTGGTTAATAATTGCTTTTATATCCCTAAACCGGGTAGCCATTTGGTTCTTTTCTCTTTTGAGATGCGTGAGGCCCGGGGTGGCGGATGTAGTTGGCCTGGTCGAGCAACACTGTAGAGATACTGACGAATTTTTCGCAAACTGAGAATTTTGATGACAATTCCATAATAATTGTTCTGAGAATAATGGGGATTCAAACATTCCTCTTACTTTGCAATTTCGAGGACGAAATTATTTTAAGGGAGGAAGAATGTAACGTCCCAGATTTTTCGACCATTTAAATTAGAATATTTAAATCAGTTTATATATATTATATTTGAAATATAATGGATTTTTAATCGAATTTACTTAATTAAGATATAGTTCGAATATATATATTTATATATTAATTAAAACGAGCTCGAAACGATGCGGTAGTTCGAAATTTTTGATTTGAATTTTGATTGAAGATACAGGATCCGTTATAAGTAGGAATTTCATGAAATAAGAAATGTTAAGATCAAATTGATAATAATTTTCTAATGGAAGAGAGAAATCGGGATTTCAGTTTATAGATTGTCAGATATGTCCAATTCAATTTTTAAAATAGTCGCTATGAAAATCGTTAATAAACGATAACGTTTATTTATTATATTTAATAACGTTTTTATATAAACTTGATATCAGTTGACTCGAACTTGTCAATGCGGAGTTATAATTGGATATTGAGAAAATTTTGAAATGAGACACTATTCCATTCAGACATAATTGTCGATAATAATTCATTTATCTTTGAATTTAATAGTTTTGGGATTTTTATTGAATAATTTATTGACATTTATTTTTAAAAAGCTATTTACATACCTATGGTAGAATATGAGAGAATTGTACAGTCGTTTATGAACCAATACACTCAGTGACCACAATAATTGATACGAACATGCATATTGAAATATAAAGTTCAGAAACATCCGCATAACAGAAGATTCAAAATAACAGCTAGTGTAGTGGACACTTTCAAGCATGGCAAGTGAGGCCAAAAGACAATAAGAATGCATTGGCCATCACAGGAAAAAGGAAAATTAATGAAGTTGACAAACAAATTGTATAGGAGGAAAATATAACATAAAAAAATGAGAACAACTTCTCATGTTCACACCATCAATATTGAAAGACATCACTTGGTGAAAACAACACAGAAAAGTAGCAAAAACAAATTTTATTTTTAATTTGTTCATGTACAAAGACCTTTTCTTCCAATAGATTTACATACTGACGCGCACAGTACAAAGCATTGTATCAAGAATACAAAGAAGATAAGGACAGTACAAGATTTTCCCCAAGGCAAATAAAAAAAACTAACGTGAAGATTACAAAAGAGAAGTACCAAAACAAATAAAATATAAGTAGTTTCTTCACATGTATAACTCTTTTACCAAGTGAATCTAATAAACTATATGAATTCCATGTCCATGTGCTTTGTCCATGTGCTTCTGTACCAAGATCCCTCACATACATGTGCTTCAGAAACCCATCTTTTGCCATGATATCTTTTGCCAAGGTAGGAACAGATTCTTCACATGAATGTGCAGTTTTACCAAATCTTGCCAAATCCAACAAATTTACACATCAACCCTATAGTATAGTGAACAACTAATTGGAATCAAATATGTATATATTCACCATCAATCTACAGATAAATGAATTGATAATATATATTCATACAATCTACATAGTTGAATTCATAAATATCTGAACACAAATCTGGTTGTATCTTACTTTTTCTAAATATCTGAACACAAATCTATAATACAGTTCAAATATCTGTGTTGAAATAAACAAGTCATAGCTGAAATCTACCAAATCTATAAAGGATCAATCACTGTCTTTTTGAACAAACCCAATAGTATTGGAAATATAATACTTAATTCATCTCTGCTAAAACCAGTGTACAGTAATCCTTATCCATCACGCAAAGACATCACCAGTACAAGTAAATCGGAGAAGGGGAATGGCCTTAAGATATGGTAGATGAAGCTACTTAGGACAAGCTATGATAGACATTGATCCTATCTATAATTACCACACTATAAATACAGGTATCCACTCCATATGTTTCATCAATCCAAAGAAAAACCACACGAACCATATGGTGAAAAAAAATGGTTCAAATCACTTATAAAAATCAAAACAAGAAATACGGTAAACAAAAAAAAATCAAAATGAGCACTTATCTATAGTTGCGGATCCGAGTGCTCCACTTCAGAATGCTTCGATGAATTCCCTGATACTTTTGTTCGTTGTCCTGACCTAGGGCTCGGTTGAACTGTCAAATGGGAGCTTCGAATTGGGTTGTTGATAGTCTATACTGGCTCTAGATGGACTGGGAGGCTGATTGGGAGACTGCGGTGACAACAGGCGTTGGAGGAGTAGGGTTTGGGTTTTGGCCGATTGTTTGAAGGACGTGAAGGGAAGATCGAAGAAGAGGTTTGCATTGGGACGGCTCGATGCAACTGAACTCGATTTTACTGAAGAACAGAAAGGAAAAGAGAGATCGTAGTGCGGCCATGGATGGATTTTAGTGGAGGCGGTGGATTTTTGCTAAGGGTTTGGGAAAAGTTTGGATCGGGTGAAGGGTTTTTGTGAATGGGAACGGGCTGGGGTTACGGGCCAACATCTTCCTGGGTAGGCCCATTTAATTTTTGTAAATTTTAGTTTAATTTATTTTATTTATACTATAATCATTTTAATATCGTACATCGTACATACGTTATCAGATTTTCGAACCGCTGCTTTCGTTGAAACCGCAAAGACGAGGGCTACGAGATGGAGGTGGTCTGGATGAGATTGAAAGCAACCGTAATTTTTAATTAAATTAAACGGCTGTTTAATTTAATTAAAAACCAGCGTTACTGATCAAACCAAATCAAGGTGAGTTAAACTCACTCAGTTCTTCCCATTTATATTTGATATAAATTGTGTTTTCATTTTCTGTGCTCTAGTTGCTAGTGGTTGACCATTTGCTTGTTATATACTTAGTGTTGATTTAACCAATGAAATTAAGTGGTTTTTTAATTCCAGTAAAATTCATAATCGTTTTTTAAACCCAATAGAAGAAATTTCCCTTGGTTGGTTATGTTTTTTTGAAATTGTTTGAATTGTTCTGAATGATCTGTGAATTAATTGATTGTCGTCATTTATTATCAGATAAATGAAACAGTTCTGATTGGACAGTTGATTTGATCGATAACTGTTGGATTGAAAATTCAATATGTGACTTATTTTAACAAGTGGGTTTATTAGTTGAGTAAATTGGCATCACACTGTCTATAAGTCAATCATTATTCAAATATGGATTTTTACCATCAAGTGGGTCGACCATAGTGAAGTTATAAATTATTTTATAACTAGAAATAAGTTTTAAATATATTATTTTGAATATAGTGATTTTAAAAAAAAAAGTGTTATTATTATTATTCAAAGGTTTATAAGTCAGTATTAAATTGTTTTGATAAAGTAAACGCTTATGTTAATAGAAAGGGTAAGCAGGTGAGTAGGAAATAACCTAACGGTTAAGAATTCGATTAAGTGGTTCTTAGAAAACAATTATAAGAGAAGTTATTTGAATTAATTATATTATTAATTAAAAGGAGGAATTAACTGGAATTGATTTAAACTTTGAGAAGAGATTATGAACTAATTTTACATTTGAACTCAATGAACTTATAAAGAGATTTAAACGAACTCATAGCTTAAATGGAAGGGTCACTTAACGTTGGGATTAAGTAAAGAAAGGCGAAGGTATAAAAGAGTTATAATTAAACCTGAGATGTAAAAACATGGTTTGTAAAGCGAGTAAGAAGTAAAAAAGTGGATTTTGAATTAGAAATACTTGAGGGTGGAATTAAGTAATTGGATATTGAATTTCCCAGAAAAAAAAGGGGATGAGAAAAGGGATTTGAAAAGAATTAGGTATTAGAGTTTGTGATAATACCCCAGTTAGGGAACAAAGTATTTAAATAATTTGAAGTTAATGAGAGTAGGATTTGGTAAGTAATCAAGGAATTAGGCAATATCAAGTATATTTTTAATAGAGGTTTTCGTAATGTAGTTTACGAAAAATAAGTTAAACTGACTCCTCAATTTTAGGAAATGAATAAATTATATTACATATTTTGAAAATGATAGCCAAATGGAGTGTTGGATTATTATAGTATATTTTCCAAATATTAAATGAAGTGGTTTTGCGATTTTAGTATGCTAAAATAATAAGTGGATTTTTTTTCCAATATTGGGGTATTGAAGTTAATCATTCTTTAATTATTTAATTAAAGAAGCCTAGTGATACTGAACCAACAAATCTATTTTTCTTTTATAATTGAATGACTGTTTTATTTGATACTTAAATAACCAACTATCAAATCTAGCCTATACGTTTGTTGGTATGGGAAGACCGGGATCGAAGTTATATTCGAATACCATTCCGACCAATAAATACGAAAATATAAAAGACATTAGATGACGATCGAGATGGAGCATTGAAGACCGTAGATCTTCATAAAACGGAAGAACCACTTAAAATCTCTGATTCGACACGGAAATATACTGGGGTTCTTTCGTGGTTGAAGTCTGTGGATTGCAAGGACTACTCGCTGCTGATCAATGGGGTGATTCCTAAATGAGATGCTGTAGGAGGGTGCCTTCGGTTCATCATGTTCCTGGATAACTAGTATGGACGTATGTCTGACAGAGTATTTCCAAAAGAATCACGTACGTTGATTTCTTCAAACATGTCGTAGTTGGTTAGCTCCCAACTAGAGTATTTTTGTGGACGTCAATTAGCGATATCTAGTGGATTTGACCATGTGGCATTTAAAGTGAATGGCGATCAGATGTTACGAAGAAAATTCTGGCCTTAAGCCTCACAACCGGTGAATGACAAAAATCGGGCAGGCAGCATGGCTATGTGGGTCGCTCCCATTAGGGTGTACAATCACCTATTTGGAGAAAATCTTATTTGCTTCTTTAATCTATTTCGATGTTGCCCCTTTTCGGGAAGACGGTGGTTAGCTCCCAACCGTTGGTGATATACATTCGATACACTCAAGCGAAATGAGTGGTCGGTCATGTGTGGGCCGGGTTGCAAGACGTTCTTATTGAACCCAGTGTATTCGTCTCTAGAGATACACTATCGGCTGGTGGTCCCATACCTTGTCATGGTTGGAATCCAATCTCCAATAAGCACCTGCGGTTTTGTTTGTATACTATATATGTAGAGCGTGAGATGCAAGCGTTCTACTAGATTCTATTTACTTGTATTTAGACATTATTATAATATCAGATAAGATATTGGTTTCAAAATTGTTTTGGGTTATCGTAAGGTAAAAACCGTCCATATTTATGTGTGGATTTGGTCGTACGATTATCCTTTTCTTTCAAAAGGATTTTAACTTTAAAATCAAGTTGTGTGATACCTTAATACTGTGCGAATTTTTTCTCACTCTGGTTCAGCAGACTGACCCGATATTTTGTAAATGCTCGGGTTAGCCCGGGGTGTACAGGTTTAGGTTATCGAATGCTGTGAAGTTCGAAGACGAGCTGAAGGTGTTCAGATCTAGTGTCTTGCCGCTGTGTGTTATATATGAGGACAGATTATTATAATTGTCCAGATAAACTGATGTACTCTGATGATTGTAAGTTATTTCAAGCTCTCAATAAAATTATTTCCATATTATATTTTATTCCGCTGCGATGTGAGACTCTGTGTTATGTTGGTTCTTCTTCTTCTATTCTAATATTTCTTTCTTGTCTCACCCTCTAAAATTCTTTCTAAAAACGTTCCAACTTTTTTGGTGTTTGGAAGGTCGGCATGAGTTACTGTAAAGGTATTTATGTCGATTTTCGGGTCCGAAAAACCTTGGGTCGTTACATATAGGGAAACTTTGCAATCGTTTTTGTAAGAACCCGTAACTTCCCCGTGAAGGAAAGAGCGGATACTTTGAGAACAACAAACAAATGAACGCAGACGGAAGAACATTTCATTGCTTTTACAACAATTCCATCAGATTACAAGAATATACAGAGTATGAATAAATGAATTACATTCGATAAATATCAGAGATTACAATAAATTACATAGCAGTGGGAAAAAAATATATACAAAACACAACTGAAAGTAATGCACGGATACAGAGCTTTCCGAGCATCGTTCCAGCTGTAAATCAGGATCCTGTGAATATAAATATGCAAAACCAAAACTACTAGCTGCCCGTGCGGAAAATGAGGGCACCCAGAGTTTAGGTTAAAACAATAAACTCGAGGTCAGTCATGTGACTGGTGTGAGAACTAAAACAGTTATTTAAAACTTGACTTTAAAAGAGAGTAATTCAAGGGACCACGCCGTATAACACGGAACGGGTTTCCTCCCAAGAATACTAGTGCATAGAATAAACAGCGCAATGCCCTTTATAAAAATGAAGCTATTATAAGACCCAGGTCCCATCACACAATGCAACGCAAGCCGGAGGATAGGGTTTTCCATTATAATAGCCAAACATGCTTTGTACGTTTTAAAAACAAATCATTTGATACTATAATAAGTGTATAGTGTCAAAACAATTTCAATCATAAATATCAATCCTAGGCGGCATGGGTTCCATCTATCTTGTCGCCATACTAGGCTCTACAAATAAAACCGAAATATCTCGTATTGGAAATTGGATTTCCGTCATGAGTCGAGGCAAGGGGCAAGCTCCTCTCCGCTTCGAGACACTCTAGTAAATGCCTCAGGACTACACACTCTGGGCAAGCCTTGGATCTTCAGGGTCGGTCCTCTCTTACGTTTGAGGATTGGCAATTCCTAAACACACGTTTCCCGGTCCTTACAGACCTAAAATCGAGGCGCCTCATCCAACAACCACATAGGTGAAAAGTATATAAATGTCAGGGCTGGTAAGTCACTGACACCACCAAAGCTAGAAAGAAACGTCGTGCTCTCCCTGCAGTCCTTATCCCGTTTTTGACTCATACCGAGGTGTGAGGCTCGCGAATTCACGTTATACACAAAGCTACGCCACAAAGGTCGTGCTTTGATCATCAACCACAAGACTTTGCTTTTCAACAGAAGCCTTGATCCATGCAACTCAGCGTGCCACACAGGCAATTCATGCCATGCGATTAATATCTATCGATATATAACCTCTAAGCTCGTACGTCTCAGAGAAGGGCGTTAAGCAAGAGAATAAATTCTCCGACGCCAAACAGATATATATTTAACAGAAATCAATCAACACAGAATAAAATCCAATGTCAGACACACAATTCATTTACAAGTTCGTTCTGGGTCTGAACGAAACCGGAGGCACTTTCCTCGCATATCCATCGATCTCCAAGTACGTCTGGACGACCACCAACTGATTCCCTCATCTTGGGTGTACAGCCCAATCAAAATCATCAGTAATCACCCAAACGATTTGAAGACTTCCGGCCTTCGACCACCGTCATCATCTTCGACTTACCGTCGAATCGGTTATTCAGAATTGGTATAAACCCGGCCTTTCCGAACAACCCGCGTATATTAAAAACAAATGTTACACAAACACAACATACGCCTCATTCCAATTCATTAGTCACTAACCGTAAATCAGTAAGAGAGCAATTCCCCAAATATTAACCCCGAAGGCCGAAACCAACATCAGACCAATACCCAGGAAACCGTTCTTCTTAGCTAACCTACAGCTAGTTTCTAAATTTCATATTCTTAGGGAAAGGTTCCCATTAATTTTATCCAAGATAAATTCTTTAAAATTTATCCTTAAATCTTCCTTTGGATGTCGTATTAAACCAAATTATGGTTTCCCAAACTAGTCGAGATTAGCGAACCACACCGAAGTAATTATTTATTTTATTTCCCAATCCCTACCTATTCATCCCATGAAGTAAAACTGGTAATACTCCATATCTAATACCATGGTGCTATCGGTAAAATTAATTACCATTTCACGTTCAAATCTAATTAAAGATTTAACTATCGCTTGGAGCAAAACTGGTGATTCTCCATTCTCTCTCATTTTCCAAATTTGATAATTTAAATTATCAATTCACATTTCAATCTAATTGCAGATTCATTAAAACTCCCTTTACTGGGTCAAAGAACTAATGTCATTCAAAACACAATTCACGACAAACCCAAATCACATTCTATTTATTTATCGGGTTAAAGAACAAGTGTCATTTAAAACACCCTTCACGATAAACCCACAAATCAATCCTGTTTAAAACCCATTTCAAATCCAACTTATTTATTTAAAAATAAATGATTTTTAATCTTAGTTCAAAACTAGTTCATTTCGATAAAAATCTATTTTTATCTTTTTAAATATGGGGTTTCTCATCCTAATTTTTCCCAAATCATTTCTTATGATTTTACACAATTTATTACTATTTTTAATAATTTTATCAAGGCCCGTACAGTCGATTTCCATCAACGGCCATCGAACTGCACTAATATCGACTTTTTCCAAATTTTATTTGGACGTATCTCCAAATCCAACCGTTAGATTTCAAATTTCTAATATTCGTTAGAAAGCTCTTTTCGATACGAACCCAACGGTTCCGGTTTTAGGAGAATCCGACGGTCGGATCTCCCGTAATGTCCGTTCGAAGTCAATGGTCGAAATTCACGAACTGCCGCGGTGCGGCGCGTTCTATTCAGGCCATTATATTATACATATAATATATATAATATATATTTCGTCGATTTCTATTTAAAACGAATTTTATAAATAGTTTTGAATTCGTTTCAAAATCATTTCAACTTCCATTTCCAATTCAAATCAAAATTGAATTTTTCCTTATAAATTCGTTTTAAAATTCATTTAAATTCAATTCAAATTTCAATTCAATTTGAATTCATTTCAAATTCGTTTTCTATTCAATTCAATTCAATTCAAATTCGTTTACTATTCAAATCAAATTCGATTTCTATTCAAATCAATTCGAATTCGTGTATAATCGATATAAATATCGTTCGCGTCAAAATAGCGCATCTCTAATCAACACGGCTTTATATATTTCAATAATCCCGTTATTCTATTCAACAAATGGATATTTATTCTTTTCAATACGTGAATCTATATTTTTGCCAACACATGACTAATCTCAACAAATGAGTACCATCCACGTGTGACTATTTTTGTTATTTAATATATTTTATAAAAATTATGATATCTATCGTTTGATTTAAAATCAGACTCCAACCGTAAATTAGTAAGAGAACGATTCCCTGAATATTAACCCCGAAGGCCGAAACTAACATCAGATCAATATCCAGGAGACCACTCATCTTATCTATTTTCCAATTAGTTTCTAATTTTATATATGATAAAGATGTAAATTTTATTATTAAAATATTTCGTTCAACACATGACTAATCTCAACGGATGAGTACTGTCAACACATGAACCTTTATTTTATAAAGATAAAGATGTAAATTTTATTATTAAAATATTTCGTTCAACACATGACTAATCTCAACGGATGATTACTGTCAACACATGAACCTTTATTTTATAATATTCTTTATTTTCCCAATTGGAATGAGGCCCAATCAATTACCATATAAAGTTAATTATATGGATTCCATACAACACATGTATATAATAGCAACGATAAATAATCAACCATCATCCAATGTGCACTACACTGTATAAGCATCAAATATAGATATCTAACGCTTATAACAGCCTGTCAATCAATCGATCGACATACAACTAATTATTGGGATTAGTGTATGCCGTATTTTATCCCAACACCCGTGTGGGGTTTCAAATCAACAAACATAGATTTTTATTTGTGCAGTTGGGCGATGTGTAAAATTTATCGTCCCAATAAATGTCCTTCAAATAAGTGTACATAAACAAACCGTCCGGTTTGTAAATGAATATTTATTTATTCACATTCACTATATTCCTATTCACGTTAAAAATTATATTTTTAAGGATAAGATATTTTATTTTAACACATGAATTTCTATTCAGTCCATTTACAAAGTAAAAATGGTATTTTTATTTTTCTAACATATTTTAAAAAAAATTGGCGGCATAACGGCACGATACTAGAAACGGGACAAGGCCTAGCCTTATCCCCGGTCTAGTGATGGCCCACGCCATACACATATCAATCAAATCAAATTCAATTCACCAAACAATTCTATTCAAACCAAATAATCTAACCAACTACACAACCAAACAAACAAGTCCATGGTCTGTGGACGATGGTGTCGGGTGCTACTAAACACCGTCTGCATCCTAGTATATATATATAACTAGAAAAAGAGATTTTGAGTGAGAAGTTCTCACCGATAGCTATCCCAATCCCACGACTCTTCATTTGGAGAAATTTTCATCGTTCTCGCCTTTTGTCATCTTCGTTGCCCGTATTCTCTACATATGTAAAAATCGAATTTTTACTTAGCTATTCAATATATAAAAATCGAATTTTTACTTCGCTATTCAATATATAAAAATCGAATTTTTACTTCGCTATTCAATATATAAAAATCACATTTTTATAATCACGCTATATGGATAAAAATTCTATTTTCACACCGCTACTATATAGATAAAAATTATATTTTCACATCGATACTATATAGATAAAAATTATATTTTTACATGCTATTCTTCATATAAAGACTTCGCCTTTTCAAATATAAAGATTTCTCCTTTTCTTACTTTAAAAATGTCGTCTTTCACTACATAAAAATATCGTCTTTTTATATCCTACCATATACAGATCACATTTTTATCATCTATATAATATGAAAATTATATTTTCAACCTTTACATGCGATAAAAATTATTCCTTTCTTCGCTAATCACATATAAAAATTATTCCTTTCTTTGCTAATCACATATAAAAATTATTCCTTTCTTTGCTAATCACATATAAAAATTATTCCTTTCTTTGCTAATCACATATAAAAATTAATCCTTTCTTTGAATTAAATAATGTTTATACATAAAAAAAACAAAATTTAAAACGATTAAAACTCACCGTGTTCTTTCAGGGGGGGTTGGACTGCTGTGGAGAGGGGGGGGGGTCTGCGTCTTGCGTCGGACTGGAGGAAGAGGGGTCGGGGTGGTCAGCAGGCGGAGGTGGGTCATCGGTGGGCCTAGGGGGTGGCGCTGCGGTCGGTGGGCTTGGGGTTTAGGGGTGTCGCGGTTTGAACGAAGCAGGGATGGAGGAGGAGGGGAAGAAGAAAGGGAGGCGACGGTGGTGGTGGCGCCCCACCTGGGGCGGCGGCGACTCATCGGGGGGAGGAGGGGAGCGACGGCGATCGATCGCGTCCCCCCATTCTGTTTCCTTTTTTTCTTTGATTTCTGAAATCGGTTTTGAAATAAAAGGGGGGACAAAGGGAATTAAGGTGGAAGAGAAAGGTTTTATTTTTTTTTATTTTTTTTTATTATTTTACTTTCAAAAAGTTGACTTTTACATACGACCTCAAAACGAGGCCCACCGCCTGTCGTTCATAGCGTTTCACCCCATTCCGAACACAATGGGATATGTATCGTTCGCTGATTCGATCGTTTCGATCAGTTTCCGTCAAAATCAACATATAACTCTATATATTGAATTTGAACGCGCATTTCAATTTACTGGGGTCACATACTAACTCGAAAAATTCCAAAAAAATATTTTCTAGCTTCGTATTGACGATACGGTCCTAACAAAACTAGTTTCGTCGAATTCTGAGACCGTTAGAAAAATGGCCATCTTCCAGTCGATTAAAATCAACTGAAACTGGTCAAACGCGTTTTCCTTTGCCATGCTCACATATTGATTCGAAAAATTATGAAATTTGGAATCTAGCAATAATTTGACATCACGGACCCAAAAAAGTGGTTTCGTCGAAATCCAAGGTCGTTTGCAAAATTTCCATTTTTAAGGGCCTGAATTCCATAGCGACTATTCAGAATTTTCAACTGGACATATCTTTTGATTCCCGCTATGAAATTTCGATTTTCCGGATTCGTTGGAAAGATATTATCAATTAGATCCTAATGTTTTTGGTTTCGCTAAAATCCGGATTGTTTTGCACCCGGTACATTCAATTAAAGTTTGAAATCGAATTATCGAACTACCGCGCCATTTTCAATTCCTTTTTATAATTATATATAATTATTTATATTCTAACGACGACGTATATAATATATACGTTCGAATTATATTCAAAATAAATTTTTCGTCGATATTATTTAAAATAATTCATTTTAAATATTCAAAATTCGCTAAAATTGCCAAAATAAAAATTTTAAACTGGCCCAGATTTACGGGTTATTACAATCTCCCCCACTTAAAACTTTTCGTCCCCGAAAAGGAACAAAGTCGAAAGTGGTTTGATTAATCAACTCTACGTTCGATCTGGCTTCCATTCTCCAACTTTTCAGTTTCTGAGAATTTTCAAATTCTTCAAAAATTTGGCTAACACCCGGAATTTTTGAAAAAATTCGCCATAACCTCCCCTGCACCGGGAGCCACGGGAAAATCCCGAAATTGCCATATTGGCCTTCTAATCTCAAAAAGAAAAAGAAAAAGCCAAGCGGCTAGCCAATAGGCTCATAAAATCATCATCACCCAAACAAAACGGTAAATTATATAGTAAACTTGTACCTATTTGTCGGGCAAACAAATTTTATTCTCTGCTCCAGCCTCCTTGCTATGACCTGTTCAATGTAAGTATATGTATATGCATGCAAATGCGACTAATTTTCAATATAATTCAATATTTGATTCTATTAGGCTAAATGGCTAAAAATTATTAAACAAATGAACAAACAACACAAACATCAATCAATTAGTGAATTAGAGTTTCAAATTCATAATTTTGATATATATATATATACAGAAAATCATGTTTTTGATGCCAAATCACAACAATGTATTCTTGCTATATTAGTTTTGGTTCTCACACCAGTCTAATGGAAATATATAGAAATCACACCTTCGTCACTCGAAAATAAATTCTGACGACGAGTACTCAACCATCAGAATCATCTTCGGGCCACTAGAGTATGATTCTATATCTATCCAGTATATTAAAACTTCGACTATACGTTCATGACGCGTATACGCGAAATCTTTATATACTCGATTGTCCATATTCAAAATAAATAAATAATCAAATACGTATAAAGCGATTTAAATTTCAAAACAAAATTATTTTCATTTGAAAAATATACTCTTCACACTCGTTCTAGGATACTACTGATCCTATCTCTAACGAGTCATTCTAATTGGATATTACTAATCCAACATCTGATGAATTCTTTCGTATGGTTCTAATGTGTCTTGTTCTCGAGCTCTGTAAACCAAAGCTCTGATACCAACTGTAAGAACCCGTAACTTCCCCGTGAAGGAAAGAGCGGATACTTTGAGAACAACACACAAATGAACGCAGACGGAAGAACATTTCATTGCTTTTACAACAATTCCATCAGATTACAAGAATATACAGAGTATGAATAAATGAATTACATTCGATAAATATCAGAGATTACAATAAATTACATAGCAGCAGAAAAAAATAATACAAAACACAACTGAAAGTAATGCACGGATACAGAGCTTTCCGAGCATCGTTCCAGCTGTAAATCAGGATCTTGTGAATATAAATCTGCAAAACCAAAACTACTAGCTGCCCGTGCGGAAAATGAGGGCACCCAGAGTTTAGGTTAAAACAATAAACTCCAGGTCAGTCATGTGATTGGTGTGGGAACTAAAACAGTTATTTAAAACTTGACTTTAAAAGAGAGTAATTCAAGGGACCACGCCGTATAACACGGAACGGGTTTCCTCCCAAGAATACTAGTGCATAGAATAAACAGCGCAATGCCCTTTCTAAAAATGAAGCTATTATAAGACCCAGGTCCCATCACATAATGCAACGCAAGCCGGAGGATAGGGTTTTCCTTTATAATATCCAAACATGCTTGGTACGTTTTAAAAACAAATCATTTGATACTATAATAAGTGTATAGTGTCAAAACAATTTCAATCATAAATATCAATCCTAGGCGGCATGGGTACCATCTATCATGTCGCCATACTAGGCTCTACAAATAAAACCGAAATATCTCGTATTGGAAATTGGATCTCCGTCATGAGTCGAGGCAAGGGGCAAGCTCCTCTCCGCTTCGAGACACTCTAGCAAATGCCTCAGGACTACACACTCTGGGCAACCCTTGGATCTTCAGGGCCGGTCCTCTCTTATGTTTGAGGATTGGCAATTCCTGAACACACGTTTCCCGGTCCTTACAGACCTAAAATCGAGGCGCCTCATCCAACAACCACATAGGTGAGAAGTATATAAATGTCAGGGCTGGTAAGTCATTGATACCACCAAAGCTAGAAAGAAACGTCATGCTCTCCCTGCAGTCCTTATCCCGTTTTTGACTCATACCGAGGTGTGAGGCTCGCGAATTCACGTTATACACAAAGCTACGCCATAAAGGCCGTGCTTTGATCATCAACCACAAGACTTTGCTTTTCAACAGAAGCCTTGATCCATGCAACTCAGCGTGCCACACAGGCAATTCATGCCATGCGATTGATATCTATCGATATATAACCTCTAAGCTCGTACGTCTCAGAGAAGGGCGTTAAGCAAGAGAATAAATTCTCCGCCGCCAAACAGATATATATTTAACAGAAATCAATCAACACAGAATAAAATCCAATGTCAGACACACAATCCATTTACAAGTTCGTTCTGGGTCTGAACGAAACCGGAGGCACTTTCCTCGCATATCCATCGATCTCCAAGTACGTCTGGACGACCACCAACTGATTCCCTTATCTTGGGTGTACAGCCCAATCAAGATCATCAGTAATCACCCAAACGATGTGAAGACTTCCGGTCTTCGACCACCGTCATCATCTTTGACTTACCGTCGAATCGGTTATTCAGAATGGGTATATACCCGGCCTTTCCGAACAACCCGCGTATATTAAAAACAAATGTTACACAAACACAACATACGCCTCATTCCAATTCATTAGTCACTAACCATAAATCAGTAAAAGAGCAATTCCCCAAATATTAACCCCAAAGGCCGAAACCAACATCAGACCAATACCCAGGAAACCATTCTTCTTAGCTAACCTACAGCTAGTTTCTAAATTTCATATTCTTAGGGAAAGGTTCCCATTAATTTTATCCAAGATAAATTCTTTAAAATTTATCCTTTAATCTTCCTTTGGATGTCGTATTAAACCAAATTATGGTTTCCCAAACTAGTCGAGATTAGCGAACCACACCGAAGTAATTATTTATTTTATTTCCCAATCCCTACCTATTCATCCCATGAAGCAAAACTGGTAATACTCCATATCTAATACCACGGTGCTATCGGTAAAATTAATTACCATTTCACGTTCAAATCTAATTAAAGATTTAACTATCGCTTGGAGCAAAACTGGTGATACTCCATTCTCGCTCATTTTCCAAATTTGATAATTTAAATTATCAATTCACATTTCAATCTAATTGCAGATTCATTAAAACTCCCTTCACTGTGTCAAAGAACTAATGTCATTCAAAATACAATTCACGACAAACCCAAATCACATTCTATTTATTTATCGGGTTAAAGAACAAGTGTCATTTAAAACACCCTTCACGATAAACCCACAAATCAATCCTGTTTAAAACCCATTTCGAATCCAATTTATTTATTTAAAAATAAATGATTTTTAATCTTAGTTCAAAACTAGTTCATTTCGATAAAAATCTATTTTTATCTTTTTAAATATGGGGTTTTTTATCCCAATTTTTCCCAAATCATTTCTTATGATTTTACACAATCTATTACTATTTTTAATAATTTTATCAAGGCCCGTACAGTCGATTTCCATCAACGGCCATCGAACTGCACTTATTCCAAATTTGATTTGGACGTATCACCAAATCCAACCGTTAGATTTCAAATTTCTAATATTCATTAGAAAGCTCTTTTCGATACGAATCCAAAGGTTCCGGTTTTAGGAGAATCCGACGGTCGGATCTCCCGTAATGTCCGTTCGAAGTCAATGGTCGAAATTCACGAACTACCGCGGCGCGGCGCGTTCTATTCAGGCCATTATATTATACATATAATATATATAATATATATTTCGTCGATTTCTATTTAAAACGAATTTTATAAATAGTTTTGAATTCGTTTCAAAAACATTTCAACTTCCATTTCCAATTCAAATCAAAATTGAATTTTTCCTTATAAATTCGTTTTAAAATTCATTTAAATTCAATTCAAATTTCAATTCAATTTGAATTCATTTCAAATTCGTTTTCTATTCAATTCAATTCAAATTCGTTTACTATTCAAATCAAATTCGATTTCTATTCAAATCAATTCGAATTCATGTATAATCGATATAAATATCGTTCGCGTCAAAATAGCGCATCTCTAATCAACACGGCTTTATATATTTCAATAATCCCGTTATTCTATTCAACAAATGGATATTTATTCTATTCAATACGTGAATCTATATTTTTGCCAACACAAGACTAATCTCAACAAATGAGTACCATCCACGTGTGACTATTTTTGTTATTTAATATATTTTATAAAAATTATGGTATCTATCGTTTGATTTAAAATCAGACTCCAACCGTAAATTAGTAAGAGAACGATTCCCTGAATATTAACCCCGAAGGTCGAAACCAACATCAGATCAATATCCAGGAGACCACTCATCTTATCTATATTCCAATTAGTTTCTAATTTTATATATGATAAAGATGTAAATTTTATTGTTAAAATATTTCGTTCAACACATGACTAATATCAACGGATGAGTACTGTCAACACATGAACGTTTATTTTATAAAGATAAAGATGTAAATTTTATTGTTAAAATCTTTCGTTCAACACATGACTAATATCAACGGATGAGTACTGTCAACACATGAACCTTTATTTTATAATATTCTTTATTTTCCCAATTGGAATGAGGCCCAATCAATTACCATATAAAGTTAATTATATGGATTCCATACAACACATGTATATAATAGCAATGATAAATAATCAACCATCATCCAATGTGCACTACACTGTATAAGCATCAAATATAGATATCTAACGCTTATAACAGCCTGTCAATCAATCGATATTGGGATTAGTGTATGCCGTATTTTATCCCAACACCCGTGTGGGGTTTCAAATCAACAAACATAGATTTTTATTTGTGCAGTTGGGCGATGTGTAAAATTTATCGTCCCAATCAATGTCCTTCAAATAAATGTACATAAACAAACTGTCCGGTTTGTAAATGAATATTTATTTATTCACATTCACTATATTCCTATTCACGTTAAAAATTATATTTTTAACGATAAGATATTTTATTTTAACACATGAATTTCTATTCAGTCCATTTACAAAGTAAAAATGGTATTTTTATTTTTCTAACTTATTTTAGAAAATTTCGGCGGCATAATGTAACGGCTGGAAATTTCCGACTCCTCGAGAGTCGGAAATTCCGAGACGTTAGTGAAAGAATTTAGAAGGTGAGAAAGAAAAGATAGAGCTAATAGAATAGAAGAAGAAGAAGAACATCGGAATCATCAGAGTAACACGAATCTCACAGCGGAACGAATAACATATAATATATAACACAACTTTGAAGTAAACAGTTATATATATACAATAGCACTTATCAGAGTACAACACTTACAACATAGCGGAAATAACTATAGCTATAAAATCTTGCAGCCTCCTGCTCCAAGCTCTCCAAGTATATCTGTAAATCCCGACTACTTGACTGCCCGTCCAAATTTAGGCACCCAAGAGTTTAGGGAAAACAACAAAGTAAACTCCGGGTCAGTCATGGGACTGGTATGAGTAAAACAATTTAAACATGTATATGAACAAGTAAACGATATCTCGTAAGACCACGCCGCATAACGGAACGGGTTTTTCCCTTATGAGAATCCAAAATATCTTTATATCAAAAACCTTTTGATATTATAATAATGTCTATGTACAAATAGATATCAACTAGCAGAAACGCTTGCATCTCACGTTCTACATACATAGTATAAAATCATAAACCGAAGGGCGCTTATCGGAGAATGGATTCCAACAGACAAGGTATGGGAGCACCTTCTGAATAGTGTACTCTAGAGGTGATACACTCAGGGTTCAACAAGAACGTCTTGCAACCCGGCCACACATGACCGCTCACTCATTTAGCTTGAGTGCCGCGAATATATTGCCACCACGGTTATAGGCCATCAAACCATCATCCGAAGATACAGAATCAAAAAGAAGTATAAATATGAATATTCTCTAGATTGGTGACAATACACCCTGCTTGGGTATGACCCAACTAGCCATGCTGCCTAGCCCAACTTTTGTTACTTCGCGGTGTGAGGCTAGAAGCTACGTCTATCTTCAGAACATCTGATCACCATTCACTTTGAATGCCACATCGTCATACCCGCCAAATCACAAATTGACTTATCCAAAAATAACTCGGGTGTATAGCTAAGAGAAACGAATTCCTCCGCCACCAAACGTGAATACGTTTGAACCGATCAACTTACGCGATCCATTGGATATACTCTGTCAGACCTTCTTCCATATACGTTGTCCTAGGACTGGACAAACCGAAGGCACTATTCAGTATATCCATCTTAGTCACTGTTATCTAAGACTTATACAACAGCCCTTGCACTTTACTCCGTCTTCAATTTATCTTTGGCAGATATTGCTCGCAACGCTTATGCCAATACAGAGTGGTTCTTTGGATAATAATCCAACCGGTCTCTCCACATTAACAACGTTAAAATGGTAAAAACTTTGATAGTCTGTGATTCAACTATCAAATTAAAACATGTCGGTGTACAAACAACGATCTTATTTCCAAATGGAAATTCGATCGATCAATCATCATATGTTCATATTTCCTTATTTCATATATTTAGAAAATATATGTTATTAATCATTGGAAAACATTTCCATAGCTTATTTTCACATCACTATTATTTCGCAACTATCAGTCCCTAACTGTAACTAGTATGAGAACAATTCTCTAAGTATCAATTCGGAAGGTCGAAACCAACATCAGATCGTCACTTAGAAAACCATTCAACTTACCCTCTCCAGTCAGTTTCTGAATTTGCTTAACTCTATTTCTTAAATTCTTATCATGAAAACATTTCATTTTCTATGTTTAGAAAACATATCTGACTATATTTGGAAAACGTTTCCAAAACTCATTTACGGATTTCCAATGAACGTTGTATAAAACATCGTTTCGCTTAATCCATTTATCGCTTATTCCTTAGCTTTATTCCTGATCAACCTTTTAGATCGAACCACAACTATTCCTTTGTCAATTCTGAAGTCAATCAAGTTGGGGTATAGTTACCTCTCAGACCTTAATTGAACAACGTCCTTTACTGTGAAATAGATGAAGTTCGTCACTCACTTTTTCCAATCATCTGTTTACGCAAATTCTCGGATTCAGGTTACGAATCCACTTCTTATATGACAGTGTTTGATTATAACTATAACGTTATAATTCCTACTTCTGCAATGTCTAACCTAAATTATAACTTTATCTCCTAACTTGAATGATTTAACAGACACCTAATTTCTAAATCAATAACTAAATCTTGATTTAAACCCTGGAAAGTAAATAGTGCTTTCCCGAATTCGCTATAATCGAATTCGATGTATAACTCTCTTTCGAGTAATCTCTATTTGATTAACTCTTCTTCGAATAACCTATATTTGATTATCTCTCTTCGAATAACTCATATTCGAAATCTCTCTCTTTCGAATAAACAATATTCAATCTCTTTCCTTCGAATATGCTATATTCGAAAATCTCCTTTCGATTTACTAATCGATAACCCCTTTCGATCAAACTAAAATTGATAACTCCTTTAACTCTATTCGAATAACAAATATTCGACTAACTCCTTTGGATCAACTCATTTGATTAACTCCTTCGAATAACTAATTCGAATACTTACCTTCGAATAACCAATATTCGATTTACTCTAACTCGATTAACTTAATTCTAATCGATTTACTCCATTTCGATTCAACTTAATTCAAATCGATTAACTTAACTCAAATTGATTAACTCCTTTCAAATAACTAAATTCGATTTAACTCTAATTGAATAACTAATATTCAATTAACTCTTACGTGTTTAACTCTATTTGAATAAGTAATTAGAATCACTCTAATGTGTTTAACTCTATTCAAATATCAAATTCGAATAACTCATTTCGAATAACTAAATTCGATTAACTCTTTTAACTTTACTCGAATAACTATATTCGATTAACACCTTCTTTCGAATAACTATATTCGATTAACTCTTCGACTAACTCCTTTGGATTAACTAACTTCGAATAACTCCTTTGGATTAGCTAACTTCGAATAACTCCTTTGGATTAACTAACTTCGAATAACTCCTTTGGATTAACTAACTTCGAATAACTCCTTTGGATTTACTAACTTCGAATAACTCCTTTGGATTAGCTAACTTCGAATAACTCCTTTGGATTAACTAACTTCGAATAACTCCTTTGGATTAACTAACTTCGAATAACCAATATTCGATAACTACTCCTCGAATAAATAATATTCGGTAACTCTTCTCAAATGAATAACATTTGATTTCTCCACTCGAATAAACTATATTCGATTAACTCTTCCCTCGAATATACTATATTCGATAACTCTACTTCGAATAAGTGATATTCGGCAACTCTACTCGATTAACTCCCCTTGGATAACTCTAACTGGTCAACTCTAACTGGTCAACTCTAACTGGTCGACTTTAACTAGTCAACTTTAACTGGTCAACTCTAACTGTTTATCTTTAACTGGTAAACTTTAACTGGTTAACTCAAATGGTTTAACCTAACTTGATTTACTTGTCTCGATTAACTGAACTAATCCACTTAGTTTAACTTAGTTAATTCACTTTGATTAACTCTAACCGATTTACTTAGTTTAACTCAGCTAATTCACTTTGATTAACCCAACTAATTTATTTCGATTTACCAATTAGTTTAACTTGACTAATTCACTTAGTTTGACGCAACTAATTCACTTTGATTTACCAATTAATTTAACTTAACTAATTCACTTCGATTACCCGCTTAGTTTATCTTAACTAATTTACTTACTTTGGTTAACCTAACAAATTACTTTGTGTAACACTATATAAGTCCAGACTCATATATATTCCATTTATCAACGATAAATAATTTATTTAATTTATAAAACATTATTTATAAATTAATCTACTTCAATTTATCTGTTTAAAACAGATTTCCTATTTAATATCTCATTTAAATCTATATCGTGTTATACCGTGTGCGAAGCACGTGTTTAAATCTATCCTTGTATAATTCTATTTATTTTCCGAACAAGTGTTCCTTTATTTATTCCCTAAATAAATATTCCTTTATTCCATTTATTTATAATCTAAATAAATGTTCCTTTATTTATTTCCTAAATAAATAAATGTTTTCATTTTATAAAATCCTATCGATTTTATAAATAAGATTTATTTTCAATATAAACATTGAAAATTTCCTTTTTTCATTCTAGTATCACCTACGGTGTTTACCGTGTCGTATAACAATGATTGGTATCGTTCAAACATATGAAATCAATAACAGATTTCATAACACATCATATATCACAATATATGAAAAACGGTGAAATAAATGTTGAGGAATCCAGTCGAATTCCTCCAACCTGTTTCCCTGCATCACAGATGTTAGACAATATAGATAACATCAATTTCAGTTCCATATGATGTATTCTGTTAAACAGAATCAATATAGAAATTTAACTAACTGACTAGCAGTTCAATCAAACAATCAACACACAATCAAACAGACAATTTTAACAGTTCTAACAATACAACATGAAATTATAAACTGTTCAGAGTTAGTGAGATTTACTCACTTTTGCGCGTTAACCGATAAATATCGGTTTGCGTTCATTGGTTCAGTCGAACAATTTATTTCGCCATAAATTGTAACGAGTTCGGATTGACTCGCGGTCAGTCCCATTGTGTCGCTCCCGTCCATATGATCCCAACGCAACTTACGGTTTGTGATTCCGATTTCATATGAATAAGATATCGCATTTATAAGTTAGTACATATTTGAATTCGAATTAATTTAAACATTATCTCTTAAATGGGCTCACCCTTACATTCCTTGGCCCAACCACCCTTTATAAAGCCCAAACCCGCTTCAGTTGTGAACCCATCTCTCCCAAATACCACCGTGACCTCCTGTAACTAAATCGACCGGCTTTGACCACCATTCATCACCACGTCGGCCATCTATGGCCTCCACTACCACCAAAAATCTCTTCCCCTTGCCACCACGCACCAGACCGACCCCCTTAGTTCACCTCCGGTGCATTCCCTCCAAACCCGACCTGCTACTTAGTTCGTGAACCCCAAATGTCGCGCTTCACGGTGAGGCACCAGAGTTGCCCTCGTCGACACCATCACCTGCGGCTCCCTCCCACGAACTCAACCACGACCTCGATTTCAACTCAGGCCTCCCCATCGTCGATTTAAACCCAACCCTAGCTCCCCTTTGTATTTTCGCAACCCAGGATGATGCGTCGAGTACCCTACATCGGGTATGAGGTTGAAGCCAGAGATCTTAGGAACTCATATAAAATCGATTCAGGATTTTTAGCATTTTATTTCTATTTTATTTTGATTTTTCTTTACTCAATTTGGTTTGCTGTGTAATGTATTTTGTGGCGGATTTGAGAACATTGTTCTGTGTTTTATAGAGGAGGGTTGTTGAGATTAGTGGCTGTACAAGGTGTTGGGTGGCCAGTTTTAGTCCTTAGAAAAATTTGAGATATTTATTTCATTGTTTTATATTCGTTTAAGCATTCTAAAAATCCGTGTGACCACACACGATGCCCAAAAATCACGAAACTGGACACGTAGGTAGACTTCGACATTACGGTCCTAACGGAACTGGTTTCGTCGAATTCCGACTTCATATGCCCACACAGCGTATTTTTAACCTTTGAAATACTGGCTATTTCTCAGTCTAAAAATCCCTACGGTCACACAGTGACTCTAAAAATCATGAAACTTGGAATCTAACAACTATTTGACATTGCGGATCCAACAAAACTGGTTTCGTCGAATTCCGACTTCGTATGCAAAAGTGGCTATTTTTCAAAGCTCTAAATAGCCTATTTAAATATATAAATATATTTAAATATTATTAAATTAATTACTTAAAATTAATTATTATCGTCTGTATTCACAGTGTAATGCCGTACAGCTCTAGACTATTCCTGTATATATTTACAACTCGATATTACCTTGTCAGAGTTATATCGACGCTCGATTCCTATTTAAATCCCTATTTAAAATATAATTAAATCGTTGTGGTCAGGGCGCTGCATTTCTGATATTTTGATTTGGACGTAACTCAAAATCCACACGACGAAATCCCGATCTCTCTCTTCCACTAGAAAGATATACTCCACCAGCTCCACACGTTTCTTGTTTCACAGAAATCCGATTAAAAATGGACCCTGTATACTCAGTTGAAGTCTAAATCGCCAAATAGCGAACTACCGCGTCGTTTCGCGCTCTATTTTAATTATATTATAATTAATACGTTTTAACGTCGATTATTAAATCGATTCGTTATTCAAATTCAATTCTAAACTGAATTAAATATTTTAGCTGATCCAATTCACACAGTATTGTGAATTCGGTGATTTCCGATTATTTCGACATTATAATATATTATTATATTATTTATTTTAATTAAATATTCAATATTATTTAATTCAAGTCATCGATATCGCCCAATCGATATTTAATAATTAAATAAATTAATTATTCGACAGCTAACAAAACGCGCCATTACAGACTTCCCCCCTTAAAATAATTTCGTCCTCGAAATTGCTAAGTTAGAGGTTGACCCTATATATTGGAACTCCTAAGATTGGTTTACCCCTTATTTCTGATTTCAACCGAACCACTTAATATCGACTGAAATATTTATTCTTCCGACTAATTAAAATTTTCAAAAATTTCTGAAAATTTTCTAACACTTTAAATTTCGGAAAATTTTGCCATAACCTCCTTTGTACAGTCCTATCGGTAAAACCACAACTCGCCTCTCTAGGCCATCTCCAACCCAAAAAGAAAATCAAACAGCCAAGCGGCTTGCCGATTCGGCTCATAAATCTCATGCTTATATCCAAAAATAAACTTGTACCTTTTTGTCGGGCATATCAACTCTTATCACTTTCAAATGTATCAACCCAACATATACCAATGTCATCTCAATCCAATCTTCAACTCAACCACTTGGTTCTATCCAAGTCAAATTCTATTCAAACTCCAATATCAGATTTCAAACTCGTAACCCATCAACTTAATTCTAATCTAGATTATTCTCTAACCGAATCCCGATTTATTTAACTTGGTTTAAGTTAAATTTTAATTTACTATTTGTTTTTACCATCTTGATTCATTTAACTTAAAAAGTTAAATTTTAAATTTCAAGATTTAAATTCCTGGGATTTATCTCAAATTAATTTCAAATCCTAACACCAATTCAAAACCTTTGAATTTTTAAACACTTGTTTTCCCAACACAATTTGAAAACAAAACCCTTGGTAGTAATCCACCACTTAGAAACTCGAAAATCACACCGACGATGTATCGATCCATCCTCGGAATTATTTTCCAGTCATCCAGGTGAGTTCAATACTATATTTATTTCAAATTTGAAAAACCTTTTCAAAATCTCCTAGGAACTTAAAATTTCCTTATTTTAATTCCAATTCTGATTTAATTTCATATTTTAATTCAACTGATTCCACGTATTTTACTTGTAGGAATTAATATTTGTTATATATATAACCATTTAATTTATAATCTTACTCGATTATAATAACAACCAATATATCTAATATATTATAATTTTGATATGTATATATATATCTCTATATCAAAATATACTTTGGGTAAAGTTAAATTCACTTACCCTTTTTCAAAACATATCGTGACGACCCATCGTATCTGAGTGTTTATTTACTTCTACCGATACAATGGATCAAACTGATCGACCAGAACTCATAAACAACTCAGCCAATGAATCTCCCCAACATAAAACCATTTTTATATCAAATACAAATACGCACTCGTATATATACACTCAAACTCAATCTAGGGTATTACTAACCCTATCTCTACCGAGTCACGCCACAGAGCCAAGTAATTCTTAACTTAAGCTCTGATACCAACTGTAACGGCTGGAAATTTCCGACTCCTCGAGAGTCGGAAATTCCGAGACGTTAGTGAAAGAATTTAGAAGGTGAGAAAGAAAAGATAGAGCTAATAGAATAGAAGAAGAAGAACATCAGAATCATCAGAGTAACACGAATCTCACAGCGGAACAAATAACATATAATATATAACATAACTTTGAAGTAAACAGTTATATATATACAATAGCACTTATCAGAGTACAACACTTACAACACAGCGGAAATAACTATAGCTATAAAATCTTGCAGCCTCCTGCTCCAAGATCTCCAAGTATATCTATAAATCTCGACTACTTGACTGCCCGTACAAATTTAGGCACCCAAGAGTTTAGGGAAAACAACAAAGTAAACTCCGGGTCAGTCATGGGACTGGTATGAGTAAAACAATTTAAACATGTATATGAACAAGTAAACGATATCTCGTAAGACCACGCCGCATAACGAAACGGGTTTTTCCCTTATGAGAATCCAAAATATCTTTATATCAAAAACCTTTTGATATTATAATAATGTCTATGTACAAATAGATATCAACTAGCAGAAACGCTTGCATCTCACGTTCTACATACATAGTATAAAATCATAAACCGAAGGGCGCTTATCGGAGAATGGATTCCAACAGACAAGGTATGGGAGCACCTTCTGAATAGTGTACTCTAGAGGTGATACACTCAGGGTTCAACAAGAACGTCTTGCAACCCGACCACACATGACCGCTCACTCATTTAGCTTGAGAGTCACGAATATATTGCCACCACAGTTATAGGCCATCAAACCGTCATCCGAAGATACAGAATCAAAAAGAAGTATAAATATGAATATTCTCTAGATCGGTGACAATACACCCTGCTTGGGTATGACCCAACTAGCCATGCTGCCTAGCCCAACTTTTGTTACTTCCCGGTGTGAGGCTAGAAGCTACGTCTATCTTCAGAACATCTGATCACCATTCACTTTGAATGCCACATCGTCATACCCGCCAAATCACAAATTGACTTATCCAAAAATAACTCGGGTGTATAGCTAAGAGAAACGAATTCCTCCGCCACCAAACGTGAATATGTTTGAACCGATCAACTTACGCGATCCATTGGATATACTCTGTCAGACCTTCTTCCATATACGTTGTCCTGGGACTGGACAAACCGAAGGCACTATTCAGTATATCCATCTTAGTCACTGTTATCTAAGACTTATACAACAGCCCTTGCACTTTACTCCGTCTTCAATTTATCTTTGGCAGATATTGCTCGCAACGCTTATGCCAATACAGAGTGGTTCTTTGGATAATAATCCAACCGGTCTCTCCACATTAACAACGTTAAAATGGTAAAAACTTTGATAGTCTGTGATTCAACTATCAAATTAAAACATGTCGGTGTACAAACAACGATCTTATTTCCAAATGGAAATTCGATCGATCAATCATCATATGTTCATATTTCCTTATTTCATATATTTAGAAAATATATGTTATTAATCATTGGAAAACATTTCCATAGCTTATTTTTACATCACTATTATTTCGCAACTATCAGTCCCTAAATGTAACTAGTATGAGAACAATTCTCTAAGTATCAATTCGTAAGGTCGAAACCAACATCAGATCGTCACTTAGAAAACCGTTCAACTTACCCTCTCCAGTCAGTTTCTGAATTTGCTTAACTCTATTTCTTAAATTCTTATCATGAAAACATTTCATTTTCTATGTTTAGAAAACATATCTGACTATATTTGGAAAACGTTTCCAAAACTCATTTACGGATTTCCAATGAACGTTGTATAAAACATCGTTTCGCTTAATCCATTTATCGCTTATTCCTTAGCTTTATTCCTAATCAACCTTTTAGATCGAACCACAACTATTCCTTTGTCAATTCTGAAGTCAATCAAGTTGGGGTATAGTTACCTCTCAGACCTTAATTGAACAACGTCCTTTACTGTGAAATAGATGAAGTTCGTCACTCACTTTTTCCAATCATCTGTTTACGCAAATTCTCGGATTCAGGTTACGAATCCACTTCTTATATGACAGTGTTTGATTATAACTATAACGTTATAATTCCTACTTCTGCAATGTCTAACCTAAATTATAACTTTATCTCCTAACTTGAATGATTTAACATACACCTAATTTCTAAATCAATAACTAAATCTTGATTTAAACCCTGGAAAGTAAATAGTGCTTTCCCGAATTCGTTATAATTGAATTCGACGTATAACTCTCTTTCGAGTAATCTCTATTTGATTAACTCTTCTTCGAATAACCTATATTCGATTATCTCTCTTCGAATAACTCATATTCGAAATCTCTCTCTTTCGAATAAACAATATTCAATCTCTTTCCTTCGAATATGCTATATTCGAAAATCTCCTTTCGATTTACTAATCGATAACCCCTTTCGATCAAACTAAAATTGATAACTCCTTTAACTCTATTCGAATAACAAATATTCGACTAACTCCTTTGGATCAACTCATTTGATTAACTCCTTCGAATAACTAATTCGAATACTTACCTTCGAATAACCAATATTCGATTTACTCTAACTCGATTAACTTAATTCTAATCGATTTACTCCATTTCGATTCAACTTAATTCAAATCGACTAACTTAACTCAAATTGATTAACTCCTTTCGAATAACTAAATTCGATTTAACTCTAATTGAATAACTAATATTCAATTAACTCTTACGTGTTTAACTCTATTTGAATAAGTAATTCGAATCACTCTAATGTGTTTAACTCTATTCAAATATCAAATTCGAATAACTCATTTCGAATAACTAAATTCGATTAACTCTTTTAACTTTACTCGAATAACTATATTCGATTAACACCTTCTTTCGAATAACTATATTCGATTAACTCTTCGACTAACTCCTTTGGATTAACTAACTTCGAATAACTCCTTTGGATTAGCTAACTTCGAATAACTCCTTTAGATTAACTAACTTCGAATAACTCCTTTGGATTAACTAACTTCGAATAACTCCTTTGGATTAACTAACTTCGAATAACTCCTTTGGATTAACTAACTTCGAATAACTCCTTTGGATTAACTAACTTCGAATAACTCCTTTGGATTAACTAACTTCGAATAACCAATATTCGATAACTACTCCTCGAATAAATAATATTCGGTAACTCTTCTCAAATGAATAACATTTGATTTCTCCACTCGAATAAACTATATTCGATTAACTCTTCCCTCGAAAATACTATATTCGATAACTCTACTTCGAATAAGTGATATTCGGCAACTCTACTCGATTAACTCCCCTTGGATAACTCTAACTGGTCAACTCTAACTGGTCAACTCTAACTGGTCGACTTTAACTGGTCAACTTTAACTGGTCAACTCTAACTGTTTATCTTTAACTGGTAAACTTTAACTGGTTAACTCAAATGGTTTAACCTAACTTGATTTACTTGTCTCGATTAACTGAACTAATCCACTTAGATTACTTAGTTAATTCACTTTGATTAACTCTAACCGATTTACTTAGTTTAACTCAGCTAATTCACTTTGATTAACCCAACTAATTTACTTCGATTTACCAATTAGTTTAACTTGACTAATTCACTTAGTTTGACGCAACTAATTCACTTTGATTTACCAATTAGTTTAACTTAACTAATTCACTTCGATTACCCGCTTAGTTTGTCTTAACTAATTTACTTACTTTGGTTAACCTAACAAATTACTTTGTGTAACACTATATAAGTCCAGACTCATATATATTCCATTTATCAACGATAAATAATTTATTTAATTTATAAAACATTATTTATAAATTAATCTACTTCAATTTATCTGTTTAAAACAGATTTCCTATTTAATATCTCATTTAAATCTATATCGTGTTATACCGTGTGCGAAGCACGTGTTTAAATCTATCCTTGTATAATTCTATTTATTTTCCGAACAAGTGTTCCTTTATTTATTCCCTAAATAAATATTCCTTTATTCCATTTATTTATAATCTAAATAAATGTTCCTTTATTTATTTCCTAAATAAATAAATGTTTTCATTTTATAAAATCCTATCGATTTTATAAATAAGATTTATTTTCAATATAAACATTGAAATTTCCTTTTTTTCATTCTAGTATCACCTACGGTGTTTACCGTGTCGTATAACAATGATTGGTATCATTCAAACATATGAAATCAATAACAGATTTCATAACACATCATATATCACAATATATGAAAAACGGTGAAATAAATGTTGAGGAATCCAGTCGGATTCCTCCGACCTGTTTCCCTGCATCACAGATGTTAGACAATATAGATAACATCACTTTCAGTTCCATATGATGTATTCTGTTAAACAGAATCAATATAGAAATTTAACTAACTGACTAGCAGTTCAATCAAACAATCAACACACAGTCAAACAGACAATTTTAACAGTTCTAACAATACAACATGAAATTATAAACTGTTCAGAGTTTGTGAGATTTACTCACTTTTGCGCGTTAACCGATAAATATCGGTTTGCGTTCATTGGTTCAGTCGAACAATTTATTTCGCCATAAATTGTAACGAGTTCGGATTGACTGGCGGTCAGTCCCATTGTGTCGCTCCCGTCCATATGATCCCAACGCAACTTACGGTTTGTGATTCCGATTTCATATGAATAAGATATCGCATTTATAAGTTAGTACATATTTGAATTCGAATTAATTTAAACATTATCTCTTAAATGGGCTCACCCTTACATTCCTTGGCCCAACCACCCTTTATAAAGCCCAAACCCGCTTCAGTTGTGAACCCATCTCTCCCAAATACCAGCGTGACCTCCTATAACTAAATCGACCGGCTTTGACCACCATTCATCACCACGTCGGCCATCTATGGCCTCCACTACCACCAAAAATCTCTTCCCCTTGCCACCACGCACCAGACCGACCCCCTTAGTTCACCTCCGGCGCATTCCCTCCAAACCCGACCTGCTACTTAGTTCGTGAACCCCAAATGTCGCGCTTCACGGTGAGGCACCGGAGTTGCCCTCGTCGACACCATCACCTGCGGCTCCCTCCCACGAACTCAACCACGACCTCGATTTCAACTCAGGCCTCCCCATCGTCGATTTAAACCCAACCCTAGCTCCCCTTTGTATTTTTGCAACCCAGGATGATGCGTCGAGTACCCTACATCGGGTATGAGGTTGAAGCCAGAGATCTTAGGAACTCATATAAATTCGATTCAGGATTTTTAGCATTTTATTTCTATTTTATTTTGATTTTTCTTTACTCAATTTGGTTTGCTGTGTAATGTATTTTGTGGCGGCTTTGAGAACATTGTTCTGTGTTTTATAGAGGAGGGTTGTTGAGATTAGTGGCTGTACAAGGTGTTGGGTGGCCAGTTTTAGTCCTCAGAAAAATTTGAGATATTTATTTCATTGTTTTATATTCGTTTAAGCATTCTAAAAATCCGTGTGACCACACACGATGCCCAAAAACCACGAAACTGGACACGTAGGTAGAATTCGACATTACGGTCCTAACGGAACTGGTTTCGTCGAATTTCGACTTCATATGCCCACACAGCGTATTTTTAACCTTTGAAATACTGACTATTTCTCAGTCTAAAAATCCCTACGGTCACACAGTGACTCTAAAAATCACGAAACTTGGAATCTAACAACTATTTGACATTGCGGATCCAACAAAACTGGTTTCGTCGAATTCCGACTTCGTATGCAAAAGTGGCTATTTTTCAAAGCTCTAAATAGCCTATTTAAATATATAAATATATTTAAATATTATTAAATTAATTACTTAAAATTAATTATTATCGTCTGTATTCACAGTGTAATGCCGTACAGCTCTAGACTATTCCTGTATATATTTACAACTCGATATTACCTTGTCAGAGTTACATCGACGCTCGATTCCTATTTAAATCCCTATTTAAAATATAATTAAATCGTTGTGGTCAGGGCGCTGCATTTCTGATATTTTGATTTGGACGTAACTCAAAATCCACACGACGAAATCCCGATCTCTCTCTTCCACTAGAAAGATATACTCCACCAGCTCCACACGTTTCTTGTTTCACAGAAATCCGATTAAAAATGGACCCTGTATACTCAGTTGAAGTCTAAATCGCCAAATAGCGAACTACCGCGTCGTTTCGCGCTCTATTTTAATTATATTATAATTAATGCGTTTTAACGTCGATTATTAAATCGATTCGTTATTCAAATTCAATTCTAAACTGAATTAAATATTTTAGCTGATCCAATTCACACAGTATTGTGAATTCGGTGATTTCCGATTATTTCGACATTATAATATATTATTATATTATTTATTTTAATTAAATATTAAATATTATTTAATTCAAGTCATCGATATCGCCCAATCGATATTTAATAATTAAATAAATTAATTATTCGACAGCTAACAAAACGCGCCATTACACATAACGGCACGATACTAGAAACGGGACAAGGCCTAGCCTTATCCCCGGTCTAGTGATGGCCCACGCCATACACATATCAATCAAATCAAATTCAATTCACCAAACAATTCAATTCAAACCAAATAATCTAACCAACTACACAACCAAACAAACAAGTCCATGGTCTGTGGACGATGGTGTCGGGTGCTACTAAACACCGTCTGCATCCTAGTATATATATAACTAGAAAAAGAGATTTTGAGTGAGAAGTTCTCACCGATAGCTATCCCAATCCCACGACTCTTCATTTGGAGAAATTTTCATCGTTCTCGCCTTTTGTCATCTTCGTTGCCCGTATTCTCTACATATGTAAAAATCGAATTTTTACTTAGCTATTCAATATATAAAAATCGAATTTTTACTTCGCTATTCAATATATAAAAATTGAATTTTTACTTCGCTATTCAATATATAAAAATCGCATTTTTATAATCACGCTATATGGATAAAAATTCTATTTTCACACCGCTACTATATAGATAAAAATTATATTTTCACATCGATACTATATAGATAAAAATTATATTTTTACATGCTATTCTTCATATAAAGACTTCGCCTTTTCAAATATAAAGATTTCTCCTTTTCCTACTTTAAAAATGTCGTCTTTCACTACATAAAAATATCGTCTTTTTATATCCTATCATATAAAGATCACATTTTTATCATCTATATAATATGAAAATTATATTTTCAACCTTTACATGCGATAAAAATTATTCCTTTCTTCGCTAATCACATATATAAATTAATCCTTTCTTTGCTAATCACATATAAAAAGTATTCCTTTCTTTGCTAATCACATATAAAAATTATTCCTTTCTTTGCTAATCACATATAAAAATTATTCCTTTCTTTGCTAATCACATATAAAAATTATTCCTTTCTTTGAATTAAATAATGTTTATACATAAAAAAAAACAAATTTTAAAACGATTAAAACTCACCGTGTTCTTTCGGGGGGGGGGGGGGTTGGACTGCTATGGAGAGGGGGGGTCTGTGTCTTGCGTCGGACTGGAGGAAGAGGGGTCGGGGTGGTCAGCAGGCGGAGGTGGGTCATCGGTGGGCCTAGGGGGTGGCGCTGCGGTCGGTGGGCTCGGGGTTTAGGGGTGTCGCGATTTGAACGAAGCAGGGCTGGAGGAGGAGGGGGAGAAGAAAGGGAGGCGACGGTAGTGGTGGCGCCCCACCTGGGGCGGCGGCGACTCATCGGGGAGGGGGGGATCGATCGCGTCCCCCCCCATCTGTTTCCTTTTTTTTCTTTGATTTCTGAAATCGATTTTGAAATAAAAGGGGGGCCAGAGGGAATTAAGGGGGAAGAGAGAGGTTTTTTCATTTTTATTTTTTTTTATTATTTTACTTTCAAAAAGTTGACTTTTACATACGACCTCTAAACGAGGCCCTCCGCCTGTCGTCCATAGCGTTTCTCCCCCTTTCCGAACACAATGGGATATGTATCGTTCGCTGATTCGACCAGTTTCCGTCAAAATCAACATATAACTCTATATATTGAATTTGAACGCGCATTTCAATTTACTGGGGTCATATCCTAACTCGAAAAATTCCAGAAAAATATTTTCTAGCTTCGTATTGACGATACGGTCCTAACAAAACTAGTTTCGTCAAATTCTGAGACCATTAGAAAAATGGCCATCTTCTAGTCTATTAAAATCAACTGAAACTGGTCAAACGCGTTTTCCTTTGCCATGCTCACATATTGATTCGAAAATTATGAAATTTGGAATCTAGCAATAATTTGACATCACGGACCCAACAAAAGTGGTTTCGTCGAAATCCGAGGTCGTTTGCAAAATTCCCATTTTTAAGGGCCTGAATTCCATAGCGACTATTCAGTATTTTCAACTGGACATATCTTTTGATTCCCGCTATGAAATTTCGATTTTTCGGATTCGTTGGAAAGATATTATCAATTAGATCCTAATGTTTTTGGTTTCGCTAAAATCCGGATTGTTTTGCACCCGGTAAATTCAATTGAAGTTTGAAATCGAATTATCGAACTACCGCGCCATTTTCAATTCCTTTTTATAATTATATATAATTTTTTATATTCTAACGACGACATATATAATATATACGTTCGAATTATATTCAAAATAAATTTTTCGTCGATATTATTTAAAATAATTCATTTTAAATATTCAAAATTCGCTAAAATTGCCAAAATAAAAATTTTAAATTGGTCCAGATTTTCGGGTTATTACAGTTTTTGGACAGGTTTAACACGGCGATGGCATTGGAAGACCGATTAGATTCGTCTATCATACTTATGGATGTTGTCCCAGGTAGACAAAATAGATATTAAGATCACACTAGAAAAGGATCCGCCGAGGGACCTTGGTGAGTTCTATTTTGAGGCTGACAGATTTCTATGTAAAGGGGATGCTAGAGACAATAAGGAAAATTCCATGTTATTATGGATAAGGGTGAAGGACCATTTGAAACTAGCAAAGGAAAGGATAAATGCAAAGGAAAATCCAGTGCTATAAATGATCGGAATGTCCAACAATGGAGAGAACCTAAATTCTCTTCGTACATGGAGCTCAATGCTTCTCTAGAAGACATTTATTTGGATATTCATGTAATTTCTCCATTTAGGAAGCCACCCAGGATGGAGCCAACACAAAGAGAGATGGAGTCCGGTACATATTGTTTGTTCCACGACTTGGACGGTCACAAAACAAACGAGTGTCGGCATTTGCGGGATATGGTTGAAAAGTGTGTCAGACCTGGATAATTGACATAGTATGCAAGCAATAGGATGGTAGTAGCGGAACAAGTGAAGTCTCCTACTACCTCTCGGAATAGAAGCAAGCTAGGACATAGCTCGAATTGGGTGATCATCAGTTGATTTGGATTCTACAGATTTTAGATTTTTTCTAATTTTAGTTTTTTGGATTTTGGATGGCTACGTGGTCCTACCCATTTACGGGTTTGGGATTTAATCCTTAGCCATACTCCGTACCTAAAAATTAATTTTCCACTCTTTAGGAAATTAATTTTTAATAAAAAAAGGATAAGTCGGTCCACCTGGTACATGTTTAGGATTTAATTCTTAAGCGTGCTCTATAACCGATGATAAACCGTTAGGTTTTCTTCTGTATTTATAATTAATTCGAAATTTAAACTTTAATAAAGTTACTACACCTGTGCGGATTATATTTGTGAAGTATGGAATTGGAAAATGGAATTTCAAATTTTAATTTTTGGTCCCTGAGTATGGATTATGCTTGGGAAGAGTTGGGTCCTCTAATTACAATTTGGCAAAAAGGCTCGACCAAGACTCGAGTATGGATTATACTAGATTGGATTTGAGCTACTATGTTAGGACTTGGCAAAAAGTTCACTTAATTTTTATAGTTATGGATTAAACCCATGTTGGCTAGAATCGAAGATGCCCTGGATATCGGATATGGATTGGATATTATGGATTTCTAGAACTCTTTGGATTTATTGGAATTTTAGGTTTTTTGGACATTTGGATTTGGACTATAGATACTTTGATTTGGTCTTTATTTATAACGCAAATCTGGAGAGATTATTAGATTTTGTTTGCTTTTGGATTTGGATTTCCTTGGATTTCGTGTTCTGGTTTTCTATTAATATGCTCCGACACGATCATGGCTTTCTTTGTTTCTAGTCCTTAGTTATTGCATTTCTATTTGAACTTCTCTTAGATTATGGCTTACAGATTTATGTATTTTTGGATTATCCAAAACACATCTTCCATAGAAAGACATGTTTTAGGAGGTAAGTGTTAACTATCCTTTTGACAAGGTCGTTACTCGTTGGACTTGGATATCCGGATCGCTCGTGGCTCATGCACGGATTCGAACAAACTTAGACTAAGTATCAGAATTGGCATTGGCTTAAAATATGAAAATCACTTGGCTTGGATCGATCGGATTCGGGCATCATCCGATGACTTAGAAATGGCTTGATTGGCTCATTGGATCACTTAATATTCGCTTGATCGATCATGCTCGGATTCGGATCAATCACCTCAAATAAGCTTGATCGGCACTTGTCGATCACCTTGAAATCAAGGATCAGACCGACCCGGCATTTTCCCAATCGTTTGGTAAGTCCAGATCGGTACTCTCAAAAATAATGATTGATATGGCCCAACCACTCAAAATGCATGGATCGGCATATGAATTTACTTTAGAGAACCTGGATAATCATGTGCTTTATCGGATCGATAAGAATCTAAGGCTTAAAATTGGTATAACCAGGGACGCTTTTGTTCAAGCGATAAAGAGGAATCAACCCAGCAATTCACATGAAAAATGAAGGATATGCATAGGCTTTGGATGGGCATTTGTTGGTTAATCAAAAATTGTGTGACTTGGATAGTGTAAGATCTGTATTTTTCATAGTGATCGATCATATGGAAATCAAGTGGATCATTTGAAAGTTGTGATCGACACATGGTTTTGTTTGAAGATAGGATGATTGATAACAAGTTCTCGGATGTGGAAAACATGCAGTTGTTTGGATTGGTTGGGATTTATACCGATCCTTACACCATGGGAATAGATATGAATTTTGAAGAACTTGGTCCAATCACAAATCACATCCCAATCCTTGATTCATGGACGAACATATCTTCTTTACATCCATTAATAGGACCTCAAACGGCACTTTTGGGGGATTTTTTAACTAGGACTTCTTGTCACTCACAAGCAAGGATCTTCCATTACCAACACCTAATTTCTTTTAATGTACATTTCTATGATAAAAACAAACTGTAATTGTAATCAAGCGGTATAAACAAAGATTACCCCACAGTGGAAATATGATGATTTTCCAAACCACTATAAATATTGCATTTTGTGTCTGGGTTTACATTGTAATTTTGTTGATTATTGTATGGGAATTTGAGTGTTGCATTTGATTAACCAAATCCAACGTCAACAAATCTAATTATATATATTTAAATACTAGCATTTAAAATTTCCTATAGATAATTATATAAATATGATGGATTAATTCTTTTATATAGATATTATTAAGGTTATTTACCTTATCCTAATACAATATTTTAGAGTAATTATGTCTAGTTTTAGTTAGTTACTTAAAAGTACTTTACAATAATTTTGAACGCGTCACTTGAGAAGTTCATATTTTATCATGGTATGAAATAGTTACAAGTAATATCTGGCATGTTAATATGTTTGTTTCATTAAATAATATTCTACTTATGGACTTATACATATGTGAAATGAATGTTTACATCTTCTAAATATTTGAATTACTTTGAGATTTTTTTTTTTACTAGTAAATCATACTGGAATTCCATTTATTACTTTTGTATTACTTGAATTTCATTTATTACTTTTGTATTACTTGAATTTCATTCGTTATGTCTATATCTCCTTATATTCCAGTTTCTTGTGTGAATTTTTATATTTTGAATGATTCGTTGTTGATATTGATTTGATTAATGGTTTAAATATGGTACAGTGATTACAATCTTTATACGATTTTATAATATTTATATATTCTACGTAACGAGCAATCTGGACAAATGGTTTACTGGTACCGTTTGGTGTGGGACTTTCAGTAAAATTTTCCCACTTACTCATTAGACTGGTTATACAGAGTATTGAAGGGTGAGTGTAATGTATGAGCACTAAATAAACATATTAGTAAATGCAGTGGTATGAGACACCAATGAATTATTTATCTAGTTATTTTTTTCTATGTATGAAATTAATGTGGGGATAAGAGGTGTAGTATTTGCCACGGTGAATACATATGTATATAGTAGTCATTTACTGATCTAAGATTATATTAGCCATGCGTCCGCTATACACTATACTATAGGTAAACAAAGATATTTTGTTATAGATCTGTATTTGCATAATTTAATTATTTATTCAACAATTGTAAAATGGGACTCCTTTTAACAGATGTGGATTTATTCTGCTACTAGATGTAAAGGTATTATATTCATTCAAGCTATGGCAATAACAAAGCATGGGTTTACTCTACTAATTGTTATCATAAGTAACCTACTCAAATTTTATTTAACCACATATTATTATGGAAAATGGAATCCCTTGAGCTCAAACTATTTTTAATAATAAAGTTAATTTAAAACAATTTGATTCTCATAAAATAAAGTAATTAAAAACATACACACTTTTAAAATCATTAATTATAAATTAATCCTCGGTTAAATCGTGGTTAAATCTTAATTAAGTTTTTTTTCCAAGGGATATTATTAATTCTTAAATTAACTTAATTATTAGTTAAGGAATAATTAATCCTTTAATAAACAATTATAATAAATTGATTCTTTAATTATTAAAAATAAGTAAAAACTTGTTAATAATTAATTATTAATTAACTTTATATCCAATTAATGATTAATTAAAAATAACATATTTAACTCATAATTATTTTAGAACTAATCTTACTTAACTAAATAATTGATTAAAATTAATATCACTTTAAAAGAAAGTAATTAATTACTAATCATCACTTAATTATAATTAGTAAACCTTACCAAGTTTATTATTAATTAGCAAGGATAATTATTAATAATTAATTAATAAACATTTAATTATTTTTTCTTGATTGTCATTATCAAGTTTATAAACATTTAAAAACAATTTTAAAGTATAAAAACATAAAATTGCAAAAAACACATTTTAACCACAAAACTGCATCTATAGTTAGGATCGTTGTATGGACCACAACATGAAATTATGGTTTTTGGTTTATTTTTCAAAACTTAACTTATAAAGCTTACTAAACAAATCATAAGATAAAGGTTTTCAAGACTAGTAGAAGTTTGGATCTTGAAAAAGAACTTATTTTTAAACTCAAAACCTGTTAGTTTAAAATAAAAGATTTGATATCCCTAAAAGCTAAAAAATGCTAACTTTTCTAAGCTTACTATCACAAATCCAACTTCGTAATATACACAAGATCTCAAATACACATACATGATCCATAATGGCATGAATATAGGCAAATATTTAATTTAGGGTGAGCAAAATTTGGTTTAAACTGAATTAACCAACCAAACCGGTTCATTTCAATTAGTTCGGTTCGATTTTTAAAACTAAATTGGTTTGAATCCAGTTTGTAAAATATATTTTTTGTTATCGATTTAACCGAACTTTTAATTTATTATCTAATTTTACAGTAATATAGTACTTTTAATAATTGGTTTAATTATATAATACAAAGGCATTTGCTGCAAATAGATCAAATCTTATCATAAACATAAAATTTACTATAGGAAATTTCTTCAAACTTTAATTTATGTTTTACTTTAAGTGAATCCATCATTTTAATAAAAAAACATCCTTCAACCGTGGTTAAATCGGTTACCGACCGAATTAACTGAAATTAATTTTTTTTGGTTCGGATTGGTTTGGAATTTTTTTGATTTAAATTCAATTTGAGTTTTTCTTTTTTGCCTTCAAACCAACCGAAACGACCGGACGCTCACATCCTTAAATTAATTTGACCTTAACTTTAATTTTCAAATCCAAATCCATCAGTACATACAAATATACATAAGCATATATATATATATATATATATATATATATATATATACATATTCAATTCAGATAAAACAAGCTACAAACACATTATAATTTAACCAAAAATTCAAAACAGTAATAAACGATGAAATGCATATTCAAACAAGAACAAAAATTGTGTTTTACTCACCATACTCCTTGAGACCATAATAAAAATTTAAGCTAGCTTGGATCTTCATTCGAGCATCATAAATATATGATTTATGGAATATCATGCACATGAGGCTTAGTCATGGATCTAAGGGCTCGGTCACACCACAAAAAGATGGTTTTTATGCATGAATTTGAAAGGAAGTGTGAAGGGTTTCTAAACATTTTTAAAGAGTTATAAGCATAAAAAAATTAATTTTAAAACTTTTTAAGAGGTAAGGGAGCCAATTAACTACTTGGGAAACTTGAAAAGGAAAGAGGAAGTTTAGAAAAAGGTAAAATGAAAAATAAGATGAGAACGAAGAAAAAAATATTTTCTGTAAATAGGAGAATTTGGTAAATAACCTAACTACCTTGTACTCTACCCTCCACCATATGCTTGCCACATTATATCACCTCCTTTCACATGTCCTCCTCACATTATTATCTCCCCTTCCACCTCATAAACATGATAATGCCATAAATACGTAACCTTTGCACATGTGTGTGTGTGTGTGTATATATATAGGCGAGCGTTCAATGACACCCCAAATAGTGCAGCACCCCTAAATGCCCTCTGATTTCCACATGTCCCGTTTCTATCTCCATCCACCCATTCTCTCACCTCTCACTCACTTATTCTAATATAAATACTTGGTTTACATAGAAGGAAAACGGGGTTCTCACTATTTGGGTTGTCATATATATATATATATATATATATATATATGTAACGGCTGGAAATTTCCGACTCCTCGAGAGTCGGAAATTCCGTGACGTTAGTGAAAGAATTTAGAAGGTGAGAAAGAAAAGATAGAACTAATAGAATAGAAGAAGAAGAAGAAGAAGAACATCAGAATCATCAGAGTAACACGAATCTCACAGCGGAACGAATAACATATAATATATAACATAGCTTTGAAGTAACAGTTATATATATACAATAGCACTTATCAGAGTACAACACTTACAACACAGCGGAAATAACTATAGCTATAAAATCTTGCAGCCTCCTGCTCCAAGCTCTCCAAGTATATCTTTAAATCCCGACTACTTGACTGCCCGTACAAATTTAGGCACCCAAGAGTTTAGGGAAAACAACAAAGTAAACTCCGGGTCAGTCATGGGACTGGTATGAGTAAAATAGTTTAAAACAGGTATAGGATATCTCATAAGACCACGCCGTGAATACGGAACGGGTTTTTCCCTTATGAGTATCTGAACAACTTTGACAAGCAATATCATTGTGATATTATAATAATGTCTAAGTACAAATAGGTATCAATCTAGCAGAAACGCTTGCATCTCACGTTCTACATACATAGTAAAAACCATAAACCGCAGGGCGCTTATTGAAGATTGGATTCCAACAGACAAGGTATGGGAGCACCTTCTGAATAGTGTACTCTAGAGGTGATACACTCAGGGTTCAACAAGAACGTCTTGCAACCCGGCCACACATGACCGCTCACTCATTTAGCTTGAGTGTCGTGAATATATTGCCACCACGGTTATAGGCCATCAAACCGTCATCCGAAGATACAGAATCAAAAAGAAGTATAAATATGGATATTCCCTAGATCGGTGACAATACACCCTGCTTGGGAATGACCCAACTAGCCATGCTGCCTAGCCCAACTTTTGTTACTTCCCGGTGTGAGGCTAGAAGCTACGTCTATCTTCAGAACATCTGATCACCATTCACTTTGAATGCCACATCATCATACCCGCCAAATCACAAATTGACTTATCCAAAAATAACACGGGTATATAGCTAAGAGAAACGAATTCCTCCGCCACCAAACGTGAACACGTTTGAACAGATCAACTTACGCGATCCATTGGATATACTCTGTCAGACCTTCTTCCATATACGTTGTCCTGGGACTGGACGAACCGAAGGCACTATTCAGTATATCCATCTTAGTCACTGTTATCTAAGACTTATACAACAGCCCTTGCACTTTACTCCGTCTTCAATTTATCTTTGGCATATATTGCTCGCAACGCTTATGCCAATACAGAGTGATTCTTTGGATAATAATCCAACCGGTCTCTCCATATTAACAACGTTAAAATGGTAAAAACTTTGATAGTCTGTGATTCAACTACCAAATGAAAACATGTCGGTGTACAAACAACGATCTTATTTCCAAATGGAAATTTGATCGATTAATCATCATATGTTCATATTTCCTTATTTCATATATTTAGAAAATATCTGTTATTAATCATTGGAAAACATTTCCATAGCTTAATTTCACATCACTATTATTTCGCAACTATCAGTCCCTAACTGTAACTAGTATGAGAACAATTCTCTAAGTATCGATCCGGAAGGTCGGAACCAACATCAGATCGTCACTTAGAAAACCGTTCAACTTACCCTCTCCAGTCAGTTTCTGAATTTGCTTAACTCTATTTCTTAAATTCTTATCATGAAAACATTTCATTTTCTATGTTTAGAAAACATATCTGACTATATTTGGAAAACGTTCCCAAAACTCATTTACGGATTTCCAATGAACGTTGTATAAAACATCGTTTCGCTTAATCCATTTATCACTTATTACTTAACTATATTTCAAATCAACCTTTTCTATCGAACCACAACTATTCCTTTGTCAATTCTGAAGTCAATCAAGTTGGGGTATAATTACCTCTCAGACCTTAATTGAACCACGTCCTTTACTGTGAAATAGATGAAGCTCGTCACTCACTTTTTCCAATCATCTGTTTACGCAAATTCTCGGATTCAGGTTACGAATCTACTTCTTATATGAAAACGTTTGATTATAACTATAACGTTATAATTCCTACTTCTGCAATGTCTAACCCAAAATTATAACTTTATCTCCTAACTCGGATAATTTAACAGACACCTAATTTCTAAATCAATAACTAAATCTTGATTTAAACCCTGGAAAGTAAATAGTACTTTCCCGAATTCGCTATAATTGAATTCGACGTATAACTCTCTTTCGAGTAATCTCTATTTGATTAACTCTTCTTCGAATAACCTATATTCGATTATCTCTCTTCGAATAACTCATATTCGAAATCTCTCTCTTTCGAATAAACAATATTCGATCTCTTTCTTTCGAATATGCTATATTCGAAAATCCCCTTTCGATTTACTAATCGATAACCCCTTTCGATCAAACTAAAATCGATAACTCCTTTAACTCTATTCGAATAACTAATATTCGACTAACTCCTTTGGATCGACTCATTTGATTAACTCCTTCGAATAACTAATTCGAATAACTTACCTTCGAATAACCAATATTCGATTTACTCTAACTCGATTAACTAAATTCTAATCGATTTACTCTATTTCGATTCAACTTAATTCAAATCGATTAACTTAACTCAAATTGATTAACTCCTTTCGAATAACTAAATTCGATTTAACTCTAATTGAATAACTAATATTCAATTAACTCTTACGTATTTAACTCTATTTGAATAAGTAATTCGAATCACTCTAATGTGTTTAACTCTATTCAAATATCAAATTCGAATAACTCATTTCGAATAATTAAATTCGATTAACTCTTTTAACTTTACTCGAATAACTATATTCAATTTACACCTTCTTTCGAATAACTATATTCGATTAACTCTTCGACTAACTCCTTTGGATTAACTAACTTCGAATAACTCCTTTGGATTAGCTAACTTCGAATAACTCCTTTGGATTAACTAACTTCGAATAACTCCTTCGGATTAACTCTTCGAATGAATAATATTCGATAACTCTTCTCAAATGAATAACATTTGATTTTCTCCACTCGAATAAACTATATTCGATAACTCTTCTCAAATGAATAACATTTGATTTTTCCACTCGAATAAACCATATTCGATTACTCTTCTCTCGAATACCCTATATTCGATAACTCTACTTCAGATATGTGATATTCGACAACTCTACTCGATTAACTCTACTTGGATAACTCTAACTGATCCACTCTGACTGGTCAACTTTAACTGGTCAACTCTAACTGTTTATCTTTAACTGGTCAACTTTAACTGGTTAACTCAAATGGTTTAACCTAACTGTTTATCTTTAACTGGTAAACTTTAACTGGGTTAACTCAAATGGTTTAACCTAACTGTTTATCTTTAACTGGTAAACTTTAACTGGTTAACTCAAATTGTTTAACCTAACTGTTTATCTTTAACTGGTAAACTTTAACTGGTTAACTCAAATGGTTTAACCTAACTGTTTATCTTTAACTGGTAAACTTTAATTGGTTAACTCAAATGGTTTAACCTAACTGGTTAACTCAAATGGTTTAACCTAACTTGATTTACTTGTCTCGATTAACTGAACAAATCCACTTAGTTTAACTTAGTTAATTCGCTTTGATTAACTCTAACCGATTTACTTAGTTTAACTCAGCTAATTCACTTTGATTAACCCAACTAATTTACTTTGATTAACCAATTAGTTTAACTTGACTAATTCACTTAGTTTGACGCAACTAATCCACTTTGATTTACCAATTAGTTTAACTTAACTAATTCGCTTCGATTAACCGCTTAGTTTATCTTAACAAATTTACTTTGGTTAACTTAACCAATTATTTTGATTAACTCGACTAACTTGCTTTGGTTAACCTAACAAATTACTTTGTTTAACTCTATTCGAATAAGTAATTCGAATCACTCTAATGTGTTTAACTCTATTCAAATATCTTATTCGAATAACTCATTTCGAATAACTAAATTCGATTAACTCCTTTTATTTACGTTTATTCATTTCAAAAGGTTTCCTTTTTACAACGTTTATCCATTGATAAAGATTTACTTTTTTTACAACGTTTATCCATTTATAAAGATTTACTTTTAGTAACGGTTCTTCACTTTATAAATGTCCTTTTAATAACGTTTCTACTTCTCTATATAAGTCCAGACTTATATATATTCCATTTATCAACGATAAATAATTTATTTAATTTATAAAACATTATTTATAAATTAATCTACTTCAATTTATCTGTTTAAAACAGATTTCCTATTTAATATCTCATTTAAATCCATATCGTGTTATACCGTGTGCGAAGCACGTGTTTAAATCTATCCTTGTATAATTCTATTTATTTTCCCAACAAGTGTTCCTTTATTTATTCCCTAAATAAATATTCCTTTATTTCATTTATTTATAATCTAAATAAATGTTCCTTTATTTATTTCCCAAATAAATAAATGTTTACATTTTATAAAATCCTATCGATTTTATAAATAAGATTTATTTTCAATATAAACATTGAAAATTCCCTTTTTACATTCTAGTATCACCTACGGTGTTTAACGTGTCGTATAACAATGATCGGTATCATTCAAACATATGAAATCAATAACAGATGTAACAACCCGAAAATCTGGGCCAGTTTAAAATTTTTATTTTGGCAATTTTAGCGAATTTTGATTATTTAAAATGAATTATTTTAAATAATAACGACGAAAAATTTATTTTGAATAGAATTCGAACGTATATATTATATACGTCGTCATTAGAATATAAATAATTATATATAATTATAAAAGGAATTGAAAATGGCGCGGTAGTTCGATAATTCGATTTCAAACTTCAATTGAATGTACCGGGTGCAAAACAATCCGGATTTTAGTGAAACCAAAAACATTAGGATCTAATTGATGATATCTTTCCAACGAATCCGGAAAATCAAAATTTCATAGCGGGAATCAAAAGATATGTCCAGTTGAAAATTCTGAATAGTCGCTATGGAATTCAGGCCCTTAAAAATGGAAATTTTGCAAACGACCTCAGATTTCGACGAAACCACTTTTGTTGGGTCCGTGATGTTAAATTCTTGCTAGGTCTCAAATTTCACAATTTTTCGAATCAATATGTGAGCGTGGCGAAGGAAAACGCGTTTGACCAGTTTCAGTTGATTTTAATCGACTGGAAATTGGCCATTTTTCCAACGGTCTCAGAATTCGACGAAACTAGTTTTGTTAGGGCTGTATCGTCAATACGAAGCTAGAAAATATTTTTCGAGAATTTTTCTAGTTAGTATGTGACCCCGGTAATTTGAAATGTACGTTTAAAATTCAATATAGTGATTTAAATGTAAATTCAAGGGAAACTGATTGTAACAATCGAATCAGCTTGCGATACATATCCCATTATGTTCGGAATGGGGGTAAAACGCTATGGACGATAGGCGGTGGGCTTCGTTTCGAGGTCGATAGAAAAGGTTACTTTATGTGAATAAAATATTGAAATTAAATAAATAAATAAAAAACCCTCTTCCCTTTTATACGCTGGCCCCCTCCCCTTTTTATCTCGTTTCAGCAGAAATCAAAAAGAAAAAAAAACATTTAATTGCGGAAGACCGCGACGCGCCGCCGCCTGAGGCGCATGCCTCGCCCACCGTCGCCCTTCCCTTAAACTGGCCGCCCCCTCTTCTTCTTCCCCGAACCCCCTCCCTCCCTCCACGTCCGATTCGAGAGCCCCCAGCGAACCATCGACGACGCAACCGCCCTCCCCCCCCCCCCCCCATCCACCGCACCCCCCCCCCTGAAGCACGAAACCGCACCCCCCCCCTTTGGAGCCGCGTCACCTTCAGATCCAACTCTGGTGAAATGGTGGAGCTGCATATTCCAACCCTACGGGCCAAGCTTTGAGCGTGAATGAGTTCATCGGGTTCCGCATACCAGAGAAACAATGAAGAAGGAAGCAAGTGAGTGTTTATTTGATTTAAATACCTTGTAAAATCAGTTTTGATTGAAAATAAAATAGCCTAATATGCTTTGCTTTTGAAAATAGTAATAAAAATATGATTTTTATATTTTTAAAGTAATAAAAATATGACTTTTATATTTTTAAGGTATTAAAAATATAGTCTTTACTATTTAGACGAAGTAAAAATATGATTTTTATATTTTTAAAGTGTTAAAAATATAACCTTCATTAAGTAGAAGATGTAAAAATATGAATTTTGTTTAGGTAGAGAATTGAAAATATAATTTTTTCATGATAGGAATATTAAAAATATCATCTTTACATGTGTAGAAAACTAAAAATGTGATTTTTATAATGATATTTTTGAAAAGGCGAAATCTTTATATGAAGAATAGCGGGATAAAAATAGATTTTTACCTATATAACATAGAAGTAAAAATTCGATTTTTATATATTGAATAGCAAAGTAAAAAATTCGATTTTTATATATTGAATAGCAAAGTAAAAATTCGATTTTTATATACTGAATAACGAAGCGAAAAGGTGATTTTTTTATATATAGTGGCTACGGGCAACAAAGATGACTAAGAGACGAGAACGACGAAGATTTCTCTAAATGAAGTGTCGTGAAGTTTGGATAGCTATTGGTGAGAATTTCTCACCTTTCAATTTAATTTTCTAGTTAAATATATATATATACTAGGATGAAGACGGTGTTTAGTAGCACCCGACACCAGTCATCCACAGACCATGGATGGCTTGTTTGTTAAATTGTTTGGTTGTGTAGTTGGTTAGATTATTTGATTGAAATTTGAATTGGTTGGTGAAATGAAATTGATTTGATTGATGTGTGAATGGCGTGGGCCTTCACTAGACCGGGGATAAGGCTAGGCCTCGTCCCGTTTCTAGTATCGTGCCGTTATGCCGCCGAAATTTTCTAAAATAAGTTAGAAAAATAACAATATCATTTTATAGAATAAATGAATTGAATAGAAATTCATATGTTGAAATAAAATTTTTTGTCGTTAAAAATATAATTTTTAACGTGAATGTAAATAAATAAATATTCATTTACAAACCGGACGGTTTGTTTATGTACACCTATTTGAAGGACATTGATTGGGTCGATAAATTTTACACATCGCCCAACTGCACAAATAAAATATGCGTTTGATTGTTTGAAACCCCACACGGGTGTTGGGATGAAATTTGAAGTTCACTCATCCTGATTGATTAAATATGTCGATCGATTGATTGACAGGCTGTTATAAGCGTTAGATATCTATATTTGATGCTTATACAGTGTAGTGCACTTTGGTTGATGGTTGATTATTTTTCAATGCTATTATATACATGTTTTGTATGAAAATCCATAAAATTAATTTTATATGGTGATTGATTGGGCCTCATTCCAATTTAGAAAATAAAGAATATTATAACATAAAAGTTCATGTGTTGACTGTACTCATTCGTTGAGATTAGTCATGTGTTGAACGAAATATTTTAATAATAAAATTTGCATCTTTATCAATATAAAATAAAGGTTCATGTGTTGACTGTACTCATCCGGTGAGATTAGTCATGTGTTGAACGAAATAATTTAACAAAATTTGTCACACGTGGACAGTACTCATTCGTTGAGATTAGTCGTGTGTTGACAAAAATAAATATTCATTTTTTGAATAGAATATTTGAAAATAGAAATATATGAAGCCGTGTTGGTTAGTTTGACGCCATTTTGACGTGAACGATATTTATATCGATTTTATTCATTTTAAAATGCATATTGAAAAGTGATTTCGAAAACGCATATTTTGAAATGAAATTGAAATGAATTGAATATATAACGATTTCGAAATGAATTGAATATATAACGATTTCGAAATGAATTGAATATATAACGATTTCGAAATGAATTGAATATATAAAGATTTCGAAATGAATTGAATATATAACGATTTCGAAATGAATTGAATATATAATGAATTCGAATTGAATGGAAAACGAATTTGATTTCAATGGAATAGTAAACGAAATGAATTCGAATTGAATTGGAAACAAATTGAAATGAATTCAAATTGAATTGAAATTTGAATTGCTTTAGAAATGAATTTTAAAACGAATTTATAAAGAAGAATTCAATTTTGATTTGAATTGAAATGGAAGTTGAAATTGCTTTTGAAACGAATTTAAAACTATTTATATAATTCGTTTTAAATAGAAATCGACGAACTATATGTTATATATATTATATATATAATATAATGGCCTGAATAGAACGCGCCGCGCCGCGGCAGTTCGTGAATTTCGACCATTTATTTCAAACGGACATGACGGGAGATCCGACCGTCGGATCCTCCTAAAACCGGAACCGTTGGGTTTGTATCGAAAAGAGCTTTCTAACGAATATTAGAAATTAGAAATCTAACGGTTGGATTTGGAGTTACGTCCAAATCAAATTTGAAAAAGGTCGATGTAAGTGCAGTTCGATGGCCGTTGATGGAAATCGACTGTACGGGCCTTGATAAAATTATTAAAAACCGTAATAATTTGTGTAAAATCATAAGAAATGATTTTAAAAGAATTGGGATGAAAAACTCCATATTTGAAAAGATAAAAATAGATTTTTATCGAAATGTACTAGTTTTGAACTAGAAATATAATTCTATTTATTTTTAAATAAATAAATTGAATTTGAAATGGTTTTGAAAATAACCAGAATTTCCAATGATTGCATTGGAATGGATTTGAATCGAAATTGCCTTTGGATTATTTCGATGTTGGATTTCGTGATGATACAGATTTTGTTATGGGAATTTGAAAGATATATATATATCGTTATTTCCAATACGACATTTGTTAATCGTAGAATTTGATATTGAATATAAGCCGATATATTTTCTATTCAGAGCCTTGTATTGAATATCAAATGTGATTTGGGTTTGTCGTGAATGGTGTCTTCATTAACACTGTTCTTGAACCCAGTTGAGAAAAGATTAAATCTTTTTATTTAGATTTAATGAAGTGTACTAATTAAATGATATTTAATTGGAATTGAATTTATATTTATTTTTGGGTTTATTGTGAACAGTGTTTTAAATAACACTCGTTCTTTAACCCGATAATTAATGGAATGTGACTTTGGGTTTATCGCGAACCGTGTTTTTAAATGACACTGATTCTTTAACCCAGTTAACGATTAAAACTAAGTGGAGTTTTAATGAATCTTTAATTAGATTGAAATGATCGAGAATGGAGTATCACCAGTTTTGCTCCAGGCGATAGTTAAATCTTTAATTAGATTTGAACGTGAAATGGTAATTGAATTTACCGATAACACTGTGGTGTTAGATATGAAGTATTACCAGTTTTACTTCATGGGATGAATAGGTTGGAATTGGGAAATTAAAACCAATGATTACTTCGGTAAGGTTCGCTAATTCCGACTAGTTGAATCGAAATTCAAAAGAAGATTAGAGAATAAATTCAAGGAATTTATCTTGGATAAAATTAATGGGAACCTTTCCCTATGAATGTGAAATTTAGAAACTAACTGTCGGTTAGCCAAGCAGAATGGTTTTCTGGATATTGATCTGATGTTGGTTTCGGCCTTCGGGGTTAATATTTGGGGAATTATTCTCTTGATTAATTTACGGTTAGTGACTGATGAATTGGAATGAGGCGTATGTTGTGTTTGTGTAACACTTATTTAAAATATACGCGAGTTATTCGGAAAGACCGGGTTTATCCCATTCTGGATAACTGATACGACGATTAGTCGAAGATGAAGACGATGGTCGAAGACCGGAGGTCTTCACGTCGTTTGGGTGATTACTGATGATCTTGATTGGGCTGTACACCCAAGAAGATGGAAACAGTTGGTGATCGTCCAGACATACTTGGAGATCGATGGATATGCGGGGTACTAGGTGCCTCCGGTTTCGTTCAGCCCCAGAATAGACTTGTAAATGGACTGTGTGTCTGACATTGGATTTTAGTCCGCGTGATTGATCTCTATTAAATATATATCGGTTTGGCGGCGGAGAATTTATTCTCTTGCTTAACGCCCTTCTCTGAGACGTACGAGCTCAGGTGTTATATATTGATGGATATCAATCGCATGGAGTGAATTGCCTGTGTGGCATGCCTAAGTGGCAAATGATCAAGGCTTCTGTCGAAAAGCAAAGTCTTGTTGTTGATGATCGAAGCACGGCCTTTGTGGCGTAGCTTTGTGTAACGTTTACTTCGCGAGTTTCACACCCGGTATGAACCAAAAACGGGAGACGGACCTCAGGGAGGGCATGCGTTTCTTTCTAGTTAGGAGTGGCGTCAGTGCTTGAACTGGCTAACGAGTTTGACTCATGTGGATGTTGCTTATTATTACTTGCTGAAAAGCGAGGCGCCTCGTGATATCGGTTTCGGCCGATGCTTCTGGTCGGCTGACGGGCCAGGCTTACGCCCCAAAGGGCGGGGAAACGCAGTTTTCAGGAATTTTAATCCACATCGGTGGACCGGCCCTGTCGCTCCAAGGGTCACTCGAGCTCTGATCCTGAGGCTCGGACTAGACAGTCTCGAATCGGTTGAGGATCTTGCCCCTAGCCTCGGTTCATACCATAAATGATAACCCAACTTCCAATACGACATTGCGGTTTTGATTGTAAACTTATATATGGCGACATAGTGGTATGGGTCATTCAAGCCGTCTATGATTGATACTTATGATTTGAAGTTGTTTTATACACTATGCACTTATTATAGTATCAAATAATATGTTTTAAATGTATCAAGCATTCTTTGGCTATTATAAGGTAAAAACCCTATCCCCCGGCTTGCGTTGCATTGTGTGATAGGACCTGGGTCTTATAATAGCTTCATTTTTCTTTATTTAGCATTGCGCTGTTTGTTTTATGCACTGGTATTCTTGGGAGGAAACCCGTTCCGTGTTATACGGCGTGGTCCCTTGATTTACCTAACTTTAAAATAAAGATTAATAACTGTTTTAGTTCTCACACCAGTCACATGACTGACCTGGAGTTTATTGTTTTAACCTAAACTCTGGGTGCCCTTATTTTCGACACGGGCAGCTAGTAGTTTTGGTTTTGCAGATATATATTCACAGGATCCTGGTTTACAGCTGGAATGATATCCGGAAAGCTTTGTATCCGTATATCTCTTCTAGTTGTGTATTGTATTATTTTCCGCTGCGATGTATTTAAATGTAATTTAAATCTCTGATATTTCTGTGTAATATTCATTTATACTCTGTATATTCTTGTAATCTGATGCATTGTTGTAATATACAGTGAAATGTTCTTTTGTATGCGTTCTGTTGTGGCTTGTTCTCGAACTATCCGCCGCTTTCCTTTACGGGGAAGTTACGGGTCTTTACAGTTGGTATCAGAGCTCTGGTTTACAGAGCTCGAGAACAAGACACATTAAAACCATACGAAAGAATTCATCAGATATTGGATTAGTAATATCCAATGGGAATGACTCGTTAGAGATAGGATCAGTAGTATCCTAGAACGAGTGTGAAGAGTATATTTTTAAAATGAAAACAATTTTTGTTTTGAAAATTTAAATCAACTATTCGTATTTGATTATTTATTTGTATTGATTTGGACAGTCCAGTATATAAAGAATTTGCATATACGCCTTGCAAACGTATATTCAAAGTTTTAATATATTGGATAGATATAGCATCACACTCTAGTCGCCCGGAGATGATTCAGATGATGAGGCCTCATCATCAGTGTTTATATTCGAGTGACGAAAGTGAGATTCCTATATATTTCCATTAGACTGGTGTGAGAACCAAAATTTGATAGGGCTTATTGTTGTGATTTGGCATCAAAAATCTGATTTTTGTATATGTATCAAAATTATGAATTTGAAACTCTAATCCACTAACTGATTGATGTTTGTGTTGTTTGTTTATTTGTTTGATAAATTTTTAACCATTATGCCTAATTGAATCAAATATTGAATTGTATTGAAAATTGGTCGCATTCGCTTGCATATACATGTATATCAATGAACAGGTCATAGCAAGGAGGCTAGAGCAGAGAATAAAATTTGTTTGCCCGACAAATAGGTACATGTTTAATACATAATTTACTGTTTTGTTTGGGTGATGATGATTTTATGAGCCTATTGGCTAGCCGCTTGGCTTTTTCTTTTTCTTTTTGAGATTAGAAGGACCGGGGAAGCTATTTGAAATTCCCCGATGCTCCCGGTGCAGGGGAGGTTATGGCGAAATTTTTCAAAAATTTAGGGTGTTAGCCAAATTTTTGAAATTTTTGAAAATTCTCAGAAACTGAAAAGTTGGAGAATGAAAGCCAGATCGAACGTAGAGTTGAATGATCAAACCACTTTCGACTTTGTTCCTTTTCGGGGACGAAAAGTTTTAAGTGGGGGAGATTGTAACAACCCGAAAATCTGGGCCAGTTTAAAATTTTTATTTTGGCAATTTTAGCGAATTTTGATTATTTAAAATGAATTATTTTAAATAATAACGACGAAAAATTTATTTTGAATAGAATTCGAACGTATATATTATATACGTCGTCATTAGAATATAAATAATTATATATAATTATAAAAGTAATTGAAAATGGCGCGGTAGTTCGATAATTCGATTTCAAACTTCAATTGAATGTACCGGGTGCAAAACAATCCGGATTTTAGTGAAACCAAAAACATTAGGATCTAATTGATGATATCTTTCCAACGAATCCGGAAAATCAAAATTTCATAGCGGGAATCAAAAGATATGTCCAGTTGAAAATTCTGAATAGTCGCTATGGAATTCAGGCCCTTAAAAATCGAAATTTTGCAAACGACCTCAGATTTCGACGAAACCACTTTTGTTGGGTCCGTGATGTTAAATTATTGCTAGGTTTCAAATTTCATAATTTTTCGAATCAATATGTGAGCGTGGCGAAGGAAAACGCGTTTGACCAGTTTTAGTTGATTTTAATCGACTGGAAATTGGCCATTTTTCCAACGGTCTCAGAATTCGACGAAACTAGTTTTGTTAGGGCCGTATCGTCAATACGAAGCTAGAAAATATTTTTTGAGAATTTTTCTAGTTAGTATGTGACCCCGGTAATTTGAAATGTACGTTTAAAATTCAATATAGTGATTTAAATGTAAATTCAAGGGAAACTGATTGTAACAATCGAATCAGCTTGCGATACATATCCCATTGTGTTCGGAATGGGGGTAAAACGCTATGGACGACAGGCGGTGGGCTTCGTTTTGAGGTCGATAGAAAAGGTTACTTTATGTGAATAAAATATTGAAATTAAATAAATAAAAAAAACCCTCTTCCCTTTTATACGCTGGCCCCCTCCCCTTTTTATCTCGTTTCAACAGAAATCAAAAAGAAAAAAAAACATTTAATTGCGGAAGACCGCGACGCGCCGCCGCCTGAAGCGCATGCCTCGCCCACCGCCGCCCTTCCCTTAAACCGGCCGCCCCCTCTTCTTCTTCCCCGAACCCCCTCCCTCCCTCCACGTCCGATTCGAGAGCCCCCCAGCGAACCATCGACGACGCAGCCGCCCTCCCCCCCCATCCACCGACCTCGTCCAACCCACCGCACCCCCCCCCTGAAGCACGAAACCGCACCCCCCCTTTGGAGCCGCGTCACCTTCAGATCCAACTCTGGTGAAACGGTGGAGCTGCATATTCAAACCCTACGGGCCAAGCTTTGAGCGCGAATGAGTTCATCAGGTTCCGCATACCAGAGAGACAATGAAGAAGGAAGCAAGTGAGTGTTTATTTGATTTAAATACCTTGTAAAATCAGTTTTGATTGAAAATAAAATAGCCTAATATGCTTTGCTTTTGAAAATAGTAATAAAAATATGATTTTTATATTTTTAAAGTAATAAAAATATGACTTTTATATTTTTAAGGTATTAAAAATATAGTCTTTACTATTTAGACGAAGTAAAAATATGATTTTTATATTTTTAAAGTGTTAAAAATATAACCTTTATTAAGTAGAAGATGTAAAAATATGATTTTTGTTTAGGTAGAGAATTGAAAATATAATTTTTTCATGATAGGAATATTAAAAATATCATCTTTACATGTGTAGAAAACTAAAAATGTGATTTTTATAATGATATTTTTGAAAAGGCGAAATCTTTATATGAAGAATAGCGGGATAAAAATAGAATTTTTACCTATATAACATCGAAGTAAAAATCCGATTTTTATATATCGAATAGCAAAGTAAAAAATTCGATTTTTATATATTGAATAGCAAAGTAAAAATTCGATTTTTATATACTGAATAACGAAGTGAAAAGGTGATTTTTTTATATATAGTGGCTACGGGCAACAAAGATGACTAAGAGACGAGAACGACGAAGATTTCTCTAAATGAAGTGCCGTGAAGTTTGGATAGCTATTGGTGAGAATTTCTTACCTTTCAATTTAATTTTCTAGTTATATATATATATATATATATATATATATACTAGGATGCAGACGGTGTTTAGTAGCACCCGACACCAGTCATCCACAGATCATGGATGGCTTGTTTGTTAAATTGTTTGGTTGTGTAGTTGGTTAGATTATTTGATTGAAATTTGAATTGGTTGGTGAAATGAAATTGATTTGATTGATGTGTGAATGGCGTGGGCCTTCACTAGACCGGGGATAAGGCTAGGCCTCGTCCCGTTTCTAGTATCGTGCCGTTATGCCGCCGAAATTTTCTAAAATAAGTTAGAAAAATAACAATATCATTTTATAGAATAAATGAATTGAATAGAAATTCATATGTTGAAATAAAATGTTTTGTCGTTAAAAATATAATTTTTAACGTGAATGTAAATAAATAAATATTCATTTACAAACCGGACGGTTTGTTTATGTACACCTATTTGAAGGACATTGATTGGGTCGATAAATTTTACACATCGCCCAACTGCACAAATAAAATATGCGTTTGATTGTTTGAAACCCCACACGGGTGTTGGGATGAAATTTGAAGTTCACTCATCCTGATTGATTAAATATGTCGATCGATTGATTGACAGGCTGTTATAAGCGTTAGATATCTATATTTGATGCTTATACAGTGTAGTGCACTTTGGTTGATGGTTGATTATTTTTCAATGCTATTATATACATGTGTTGTATGAAAATCCATATAATTAATTTTATATGGTGATTGATTGGGCCTCATTCCAATTTAGAAAATAAAGAATATTATAACATAAAAGTTCATGTGTTAACTGTACTCATTCGTTGAGATTAGTCATGTGTTGAACGAAATATTTTAATAATAAAATTTGCATCTTTATCAATATAATATAAAGGTTCATGTGTTGACTGTACTCATCCGGTGAGATTAGTCATGTGTTGAACGAAATAATTTAACAAAATTTGTCACACGTGGACAGTACTCATTCGTTGAGATTAGTCGTGTGTTGACAAAAATAAATATTCATTTGTTGAATAGAATATTTGAAAATAGAAATATATGAAGCCGTATTGGTTAGTTTGACGCCATTTTGACGTGAACGATATTTATATCGATTTTATTCATTTTAAAATGCATATTGAAAAGTGATTTCGAAAACGCATATTTTGAAATGAAATTGAAATGAATTGAATATATAACGATTTCGAAATGAATTGAATATATAACGATTTCGAAATGAATTGAATATATAACGATTTCGAAATGAATTGAATATATAAAGATTTCGAAATGAACTGAATATATAACGATTTCGAAATGAATTGAATATATAATGAATTCGAATTGAATGGAAAACGAATTTGATTTCAATGGAATAGCAAACGAAACGAATTCGAATTGAATTGGAAACAAATTGAAATGAATTCAAATTGAATTGAAATTTGAATTGCTTTAGAAATGAATTTTAAAACGAATTTATAAAGAAGAATTCAATTTTGATTTGAATTGAAATGGAAGTTGAAATTGCTTTTGAAACGAATTTAAAACTATTTATATAATTCGTTTTAAATAGAAATCGACGAAATATATATTATATATATTATATATATAATATAATGGCCTGAATAGAACGCGTCGCGCCGCGGCAGTTCGTGAATTTCGACCATTTATTTCAAACGGACATTACGGGAGATCCGACCGTCGGATCCTCCTAAAACCGGAACCGTTGGGTTCGTATCGAAAAGAGCTTTCTAACGAATATTAGAAATTAGAAATCTAACGGTTGGATTTGGAGTTACGTCCAAATCAAATTTGAAAAAGGTCGATGTAAGTGAAGTTCGATGGCCGTTGATGGAAATCGACTGTACGGGCCTTGATAAAATTATTAAAAACAGTAATAATTTGTGTAAAATCATAAGAAATGATTTTAAAAGAATTGGGATGAAAAACTCCATATTTGAAAAGATAAAAATAGATTTTTATCGAAATGAACTAGTTTTGAACTAGAAATATAATTCTATTTATTTTTAAATAAATAAATTGAATTTGAAATGGTTTTGAAAATAACCAGAATTTCCAATGATTGCATTGGAATGGATTTGAATCGAAATTGCCTTTGGATTATTTCGATGTTGGATTTCGTGATGATACAGATTTTGTTATGGGAATTTGAAAGATATATATATATATATCGTTATTTCCAATACGACATTTGTTAATCGTAGAATTTGATATTGAATATAAGCCGATATATTTTCTATTCAGAGCCTTGTATTGAATATCAAATGTGATTTGGGTTTGTCGTGAATGGTGTCTTCATTAACACTGTTCTTGAACCCAGTTGAGAAAAGATTAAATCTTTTTATTTAGATTTAATGAAGTGTACCAATTAAATGATATTTAATTGGAATTGAATTTATATTGATTTTTGGGTTTATCGTGAACAGTGTTTTAAATAACACTCGTTCTTTAACCCGATAATTAATGGAATGTGACTTTGGGTTTATCGCGAACCGTGTTTTTAAATGACACTGATTCTTTAACCCAGTTAACAATTAAAACTAAGTGGAGTTTTAATGAATCTTTAATTAGATTGAAATGATCGAGAATGGAGTATCACCAGTTTTGCTCCAGGCGATAGTTAAATCTTTAATTAGATTTGAACGTGAAATGGTAATTGAATTTACCGATAACACTGTGGTGTTAGATATGAAGTATTACCAGTTTTACTTCATGGGATGAATAGGTTGGAATTGGGAAATTAAAACCAATGATTACTTCGGTAAGGTTCGCTAATTCCGACTAGTTGAATCGAAATTCAAAAGAAGATTAGAGAATAAATTCAAGGAATTTATCTTGGATAAAATTAATGGGAACCTTTCCCTATGAATGTGAAATTTAGAAACTAACTGTCGGTTAGCCAAGCAGAATGGTTTTCTGGATATTGATCTGATGTTGGTTTCGGCCTTCGGGGTTAATATTTGGGGAATTATTCTCTTGATTAATTTACGGTTAGTGACTGATGAATTGGAATGAGGCGTATGTTGTGTTTGTGTAACACTTATTTAAAATATACGCGAGTTATTCGGAAAGACCGGGTTTATCCCATTCTGGATAACTGATACGATGATTAGTCGAAGATGAAGACGATGGTCGAAGACCGGAGGTCTTCACGTCGTTTGGGTGATTACTGATGATCTTGATTGGGCTGTACACCCAAGAAGATGGAAACAGTTGGTGATCGTCCAGACGTACTTGGAGATCGATGGATATGCGGGGTACTAGGTGCCTCCGGTTTCGTTCAGCCCCAGAACGGACTTGTAAATGGACTGTGTGTCTGACATTGGATTTTAGTCCGTGTGATTGATCTCTATTAAATATATATCGGTTTGGCGGCGGAGAATTTATTCTCTTGCTTAACGCCCTTCTCTGAGACGTACGAGCTCAGGGGTTATATATTGATGGATATCAATCGCATGGAGTGAATTGCCTGTGTGGCATGCCTAAGTGGCAAATGATCAAGGCTTCTGTTGAAAAGCAAAGTCTTGTGGTTGATGATCGAAGCACGGCCTTTGTGGCGTAGCTTTGTGTAACGTTTAGTTCGCGAGTTTCACACCCGGTATGAACCAAAAACGGGAGACGGACCTCAGGGAGGGCATGCGTTTCTTTCTAGTTAGGAGTGGCGTCAGTGCTTGAACTGGCTGACGAGTTTGACTCATGTGGATGTTGCTTATTATTACTTGCTGAAAAGCGAGGCGCCTCGTGATATCGGTTTCGGCCGATGCTTCTGGTCGGCTGACGGGCCAGGCTTACGCCCCAAAGGGCGGGGAAACGCAGTGTTCAGGAATTTTAATCCACATCGGTGGACCGGCCCTGTCGCTCCAAGGGTCACTCGAGCTCTGATCCTGAGGCTCGGACTAGACAGTCTCGAATCGGTTGAGGATCTTGCCCCTAGCCTCGGTTCATACCATAAATGATAACCCAACTTCCAATACGACATTGCGGTTTTGATTGTAAACTTATATATGGCGACATAGTGGTATGGGTCATTCATGCCGTCTATGATTGATACTTATGATTTGAAGTTGTTTTATACACTATGCATTTATTATAGTATCAAATAATCTGTTTTAAATGTATCAAGCATTCTTTGGCTATTATAAGGTAAAAACCCTATCCCCCGGCTTGCGTTGCATTGTGTGATAGGACCTGGGTCTTATAATAACTTCATTTTTCTTTATTTAGCATTGCGCTGTTTGTTTTATGCACTGGTATTCTTGGGAGGAAACCCGTTCCGTGTTATACGGCGTGGTCCCTTGATTTACCTAACTTTAAAATAAAGATTAATAACTGTTTTAGTTCTCACACCAGTCACATGACTGACCTGGAGTTTATTGTTTTAACCTAAACTCTGGGTGCCCTTATTTTCAACACGGGCAGCTAGTAGTTTTGGTTTTGCAGATATATATTCACAGGATCCTGGTTTACAGCTGGAATGATATCCGGAAAGCTTTGTATCCGTATATCTCTTCTAGTTGTGTATTGTATTATTTTCCGCTGCGATGTATTTAAATGTAATTTAAATCTCTGATATTTCTGTGTAATATTCATTTATACTCTGTATATTCTTGTAATCTGATGCATTGTTGTAATATACAGTGAAATGTTCTTTTGTATGCGTTCTGTTGTGGCTTGTTCTCGAACTATCCGCCGCTTTCCTTTACGGGGAAGTTACGGGTCTTTACAACAGATTTCATAACACATCATATATCACAATATATGAAAAACGGTAAAATAAATGTTGAGGAATCCAGTCGGATTCCTCCAACCTGTTTCCCTGCATCCACAGATGTTAGACAATATAGATAGCATCACTTTCAGTTCCATATGATATATTCTGTTAAACAGAATCAATATAGAAATTTAACTAACTGACTAGCAGGTCAATCAAACAATCAACACACAGTCAAACAGACAATTTTAATAGTTCTAACAATACAACATGAAATTATAAACTGTTCAGAGTTAGTGAGATTTACTCACTTTGGCGCGTTAATCGTTAAATAACGATAATTGTCACTTGATTTCGACGGACAATTTATTTTACAATAAATTGTGGCGAACCCCAATTCATTTCCAGTTGGTTCCATTTTGTAGCCGTCGTCCATACGATCCCAACGGATCTTGTTTCGCTGAATTTCAATAACGTATGTTAAAGTTATCACTTATATAAGATTATACACACTTTAAACTAAAAATAATTAAATTTCCTTTTTATTTTCCATTGGGCTTACTCACATTGCTTGGCCCAATTTCCCTTCACACAAAAGCCCTCTCCGCCATGTCTCTTCCCCAAACCAAAAAAAAGGCTGTCGCTTCTTCAAAACTGAATTCAACCCATATTTGCTCCTCCTTTGACCACCTCTCGCCACCGCATCGGTCAACGACCGACCCTGCAACTATCGCCACCCGTCACATCTTTGCAAACCCTACCCAACGGTCTCCATCATCCCAAACTCGAGACGCCCCTCCAAAACCCATTCCAGATCTGCTCTCACGCCATCGCCATGTTTTTTGGAGGTCGGACTTCGCCTCGGCCATCGATGGCAACCGTAACCACCACAACAAGATCCTGCTTCCCATCCCCTACCCGTTCCAACTCTCGAAAACAACTCCGGTCACACTTAAAATCGCAACCTGTAGCTTTCTAAGTGGCACTGCCACTGTCGCAGATCGCCATGGCATCAGAGTTCGCCCATCAACCGTCGAGCCAACCTTCGCACCACCCTGAACCCAATATATTCTCCCCAACGATTAACCCCAGGTCACGCTGTGTAGTTTCCAGCAATTAAACAAGCATGCGGATGCTTGAAAACTCATACGGTGATGAAGATGATCAACTTGGGGACTCAAATGAATTGGTTACCTGATTTGTAGAATTTTGTTGAATTTGATTATGATTTTTAACTCACGGTTTTTTTGCTGAAGGTTTTTCAATGAAGGGAGGCGGCTTCTTTTGATCGATGAAAACTGATGGCATTATTATATAGTGGAAAGGGGTTGGCTGATAAATCACAACGTAGCTCCTTTATGTTCACACTTTTGTTTAATATATATCCTATGGTTGTTTGAAATGAATCGTGTTGCACTATCCTCCTCTTGTTTTGTTAAATTTCCTATGGTTGTTTTAAATGAATCGTGTTTCACTATCCTCCTCTTGTTTTATATATTAACCACTTTGCTAGTATATGCATATACATAAACATATATCTTTTTGTTTTACGTACTGCAATGGACAAAATAAAACCTTCCATTGTGTTAAGCAATGTGCCATGGTCCCAGAGATATAATAATACCGGTAGATGAAATCGTATTGTGAAACCCCAAAATGTTGATTACAGGGTGCAAAATACTTCAAATAAAAAGTCGCTTATTTAATTAAATAAAAATTATAGAAAAATTCTAAAAATTAAATTATCGCTATGTCCCACAAGAACCTTGTCTGAATTCACACCCGATCTCTAGTTATATCGAATAAACTGTTACGGTCGATAAATGATTCTATAGCGACTAATCTGAAATTTGATTTGGACATAACTCAAAATCTACACGACGAAATCCCAAATTTTCTCTTCCACTAGAAGGATATACTCCACCAGCTCCACACGTTTCTTGTTTCACAGAAATCCGGCTTAAAATGAATCATGTATATTCAGTTGAAGTTCGAATCGCCAAATAGCGAACTGCCGCGCCATTTCGAGCTCGATTATAATTATATTATAAATTATACGTTCAACTATCGTTTATTTAATATATTCGTTATTTAAATAATTAAATAACTTAATTATTATACCTTACAAAACGCGCCATTACAGACTTCCCTCCTTAAAATAATTTCGTCCTCGAAATTGCTAAGCTAGGAAAATGCTACCAACTTTACTAACTAGATTCAAATATCTTTTAGTTTGCTTCTCAACTCCAGGTTTCAACTGAACCATTAAATTTTCAATTAAATTATTAATTCATTCTGGCTAACTGAATTTCCATAAATCATGAGAATGTTCTAACGCCTGGAATTTTCAAAAAAAATCGCCATAACCTCCTTTGTATGGCTCAATATGTCAAACCACAACTCGCCTCTCTAGGCCTCCTCCAATCCAAAAGGAAATTAAAATAGCAAAGCGGCTTGCCAATTCGGCTCATAAAATCCAAACTCATATATGATATAAACTTGTACCTTTTTGTCGGGCATTTAACTCTATCCCTTTCATCTGCTACCACTTCAACATATACCAATGTTATCCATTCCAATTAATCTCCAATCAGTTCATATCCTCAAACCCAAATCGAATTTCATTCGAACTCTAATATCAAATTCCAAATTATAGACTTATCAATTTGGTTCCATTCTAGATTATCTCTAATCCCAATTCAATTTTATTTAACTCGGTTCAAGTTAAATTTCAACTTATTTTTACCATATCATTTTATTTAACTTCAATAGTTAAATTTTAATTCCAGAACTTAAGTTCCTGGGTTTCTTTCAAATCAATTTGAAATCATAATGCCAATTCAAAACCTTTGAATTTCTAAACAACTCGTTTTCTCAAAACAATTCAAAAACAAAACCTTTGGTAGTAATCCGTCACTTAGAACTCGAAAATGAACACTGATGATGTCTAGATTCATCATCAGAATCTATTTTCCTGCTATCGAAGTGAGTTCAATACTATATCATTTTCAATTTGAAAAACATTTTCAAAATCTCCCAGGAACTTAAAATTTCCTTATTTTAAATTCCAAATTCTGATTTAAATTCAAATTTAATTCAAACTATTTCATATATTATATTCATATGAATTCTGATTGGTTATATATAACCATTTCACATGTTATAATCTTACTCGATTATAATAACAACCAACACAATCAATATACTATAATAATTTCAAGATATATATTTCTTCTATAAACAAATATATTTTGGGAAAAATTATTTCATTTACCCCCTTTCAAAACATACCATGTCGGTTCATCGTATTCGAGTGTTTAGTAACCCTTATCGATACAGTGGATCAACTGATCGACCAGAATTCATAAGCCACTCAACCAATGAGTCTCCACAATATAAAACCATTTTATACTGAATAACAATTACGCGCTCATATATATACACTCAAACTCAATCTAGGATATTACTAATCCCATCTCTATCGAGTTATGTAACAGAGCCAAGGTAATCACTTAACTTAAGCTCTGATACCAACTGTAACGGCTGGAAATTTCCGACTCCTTGAGAGTCGGAAATTCCGTGACGTTAGTGAAAGAATTTAGAAGGTGAGAAAGAAAAGATAGAACTAATAGAATAGAAGAAGAAGAAGAACATCAGAATCATCAGAGTAACACGAATCTCACAGCGGAACGAATAACATATAATATATAACATAGCTTTGAAGTAACAGTTATATATATACAATAGCACTTATCAGAGTACAACACTTACAACACAGCGGAAATAACTATAGCTATAAAATCTTGCAGCCTCCTGCTCCAAGCTCTCCAAGTATATCTGTAAATCCCGACTACTTGACTGTCCGTACAAATTTAGGCACCCAAGAGTTTAGGGAAAACAACAAAGTAAACTCCGGGTCAGTCATGGGACTGGTATGAGTAAAATAGTTTAAAACAGGTATAGGATATCTCATAAGACCACGCCGTGAATACGGAACGGGTTTTTCCCTTATGAGTATCTGAACAACTTTGACAAGCAATATCATTGTGATATTATAATAATGTCTAAGTACAAATTGGTATCAATCTAGCAGAAACGCTTGCATCTCACGTTCTACATACATAGTAAAAATCATAAACCGCAGGGCGCTTATTGAAGATTGGATTCCAACAGACAAGGTATGGGAGCACCTTCTGAATAGTGTACTCTAGAGGTGATACACTCAGGGTTCAACAAGAACGTCTTGCAACCCGGCCACACATGACCGCTCACTCATTTAGCTTGAGTGTCGTGAATATATTGCCACCACGGTTATAGGCCATCAAACCGTCATCCGAAGATACAGAATCAAAAAGAAGTATAAATATGGATATTCCCTAGATCGGTGACAATACACCCTGCTTGGGAATGACCCAACTAGCCATGCTGCCTAGCCCAACTTTTGTTACTTCCCGGTGTGAGGCTAGAAGCTACGTCTATCTTTAGAACATCTGATCACCATTCACTTTGAATGCCACATCGTCATACCCGCCAAATCACAAATTGACTTATCCAAAAATAACACGGGTATATAGCTAAGAGAAACGAATTCCTCCGCCACCAAACGTGAATACGTTTGAACAGATCAACTTACGCGATCCATTGGATATACTCTGTCAGACCTTCTTCCATATACGTTGTCCTGGGACTGGACGAACCGAAGGCACTATTCAGTATATCCATCTTAGTCACTGTTATCTAAGACTTATACAACAGCCCTTGCACTTTACTCCGTCTTCAATTTATCTTTGGCATATATTGCTCGCAACGCTTATGCCAATACAGAGTGGTTCTTTGGATAATAATCCAACCGGTCTCTCCATATTAACAACGTTAAAATGGTAAAAACTTTGATAGTCTGTGATTCAACTACCAAATGAAAACATGTCGGTGTACAAACAACGATCTTATTTCCAAATGGAAATTTGATCGATCAATCATCATATGTTCATATTTCCTTATTTCATATATTTAGAAAATATCTGTTATTAATCATTGGAAAACATTTCCATAGCTTAATTTCACATCACTATTATTTCGCAACTATCAGTCCCTAACTGTAACTAGTATGAGAACAATTCTCTAAGTATCGATCCAGAAGGTCGGAACCAACATCAGATCGTCACTTAGAAAACCGTTCAACTTACCCTCTCCAGTCAGTTTCTGAATTTGCTTAACTCTATTTCTTAAATTCTTATCATGAAAACATTTCATTTTCTATGTTTAGAAAACATATCTGACTATATTTGGAAAACGTTCCCAAAACTCATTTACGGATTTCCAATGAACGTTGTATAAAACATCGTTTCGCTTAATCCATTTATCGCTTATTACTTAACTATATTTCAAATCAACCTTTTCTATCGAACCACAACTATTCCTTTGTCAATTCTGAAGTCAATCAAGTTGGGGGTATAATTACCTCTCAGACCTTAATTGAACCACGTACTTTACTGTGAAATAGATGAAGCTCGTCACTCACTTTTTCCAATCATCTGTTTACGCAAATTCTCGGATTCAGGTTACGAATCTACTTCTTATATGAAAACGTTTGATTATAACTATAACGTTATAATTCCTACTTCTGCAATGTCTAACCCAAAATTATAACTTTATCTCCTAACTCGGATAATTTAACAGACACCTAATTTCTAAATCAATAACTAAATCTTGATTTAAACCCTGGAAAGTAAATAGTACTTTCCCGAATTCGCTATAATTGAATTCGACGTATAACTCTCTTTCGAGTAATCTCTATTTGATTAACTCTTCTTCGAATAACCTATATTCGATTATCTCTCTTCGAATAACTCATATTCGAATTCTCTCTCTTTCGAATAAACAATATTCGATCTCTTTCTTTCGAATATGCTATATTTGAAAATCTCCTTTCGATTTACTAATCGATAACTCCTTTCGATCAAACTAAAATCGATAACTCCTTTAACTCTATTCGAATAACTAATATTCGACTAACTCCTTTGGATCGACTCATTTGATTAACTCCTTCGAATAACTAATTCGAATAACTTACCTTCGAATAACCAATATTCGATTTACTCTAACTCGATTAACTAAATTCTAATCGATTTACTCTATTTCGATTCAACTTAATTCAAATCGATTAACTTAACTCAAATTGATTAACTCCTTTCGAATAACTAAATTCGATTTAACTCTAATTGAATAACTAATATTCAATTAACTCTTACGTGTTTAACTCTATTTGAATAAGTAATTCGAATCCCTCTAATGTGTTTAACTCTATTCAAATATCAAATTCGAATAACTCATTTCGAATAATTAAATTCGATTAACTCTTTTAACTTTACTCGAATAACTATATTCAATTTACACCTTCTTTCGAATAACTATATTCGATTAACTCTTCGACTAACTCCTTTGGATTAACTAACTTCGAATAACTCCTTTGGATTAGCTAACTTCGAATAACTCCTTTGGATTAACTAACTTCGAATAACTCCTTCGGATTAACTCTTCGAATGAATAATATTCGATAACTCTTCTCAAATGAATAACATTTGATTTTCTCCACTCGAATAAACTATATTCGATAACTCTTCTCAAATGAATAACATTTGATTTCTCCACTCGAATAAACCATATTCGATTACTCTTCTCTCGAATACCCTATATTCGATAACTCTACTTCGGATATGTGATATTCGACAACTCTACTCGATTAACTCTACTTGGATAACTCTAACTGATCCACTCTGACTGGTCAACTTTAACTGGTCAACTCTAACTGTTTATCTTTAACTGGTAAACTTTAACTGGTTAACTCAAATGGTTTAACCTAACTGTTTATCTTTAGCTGGTAAACTTTAACTGGTTAACTCAAATGGTTTAACCTAACTGTTTATCTTTAACTGGTAAACTTTAACTGGTTAACTCAAATGGTTTAACCTAACTGTTTATCTTTAACTGGTAAACTTTAACTGGTTAACTCAAATGGTTTAACCTAACTATTTATCTTTAACTGGTAAACTTTAACTGGTTAACTCAAATGGTTTAACCTAACTGGTTAACTCAAATGGTTTAACCTAACTTGATTTACTTGTCTCGATTAACTGAACAAATCCACTTAGTTTAACTTAGTTAATTCACTTTGATTAACTCTAACCGATTTACTTAGTTTAACTCAGCTAATTCACTTTGATTAACCCAACTAATTTACTTCGATTAACCAATTAGTTTAACTTGACTAATTCACTTAGTTTGACGCAACTAATCCACTTTGATTTACCAATTAGTTTAACTTAACTAATTCGCTTCGATTAACCGCTTAGTTTATCTTAACAAATTTACTTTGGTTAACTTAACCAATTATTTTGATTAACTCGACTAACTTGCTTTGGTTAACCTAACAAATTACTTTGTTTAACTCTATTCGAATAAGTAATTCGAATCACTCTAATGTGTTTAACTCTATTCAAATATCTAATTCGAATAACTCATTTCGAATAACTAAATTCGATTAACTCCTTTTATTTACGTTTATTCATTTCAAAAAGTTTCCTTTTTACAACGTTTATCCATTGATAAAGATTTACTTTTTTTACAACGTTTATCCATTTATAAAGATTTACTTTTAGTAACGGTTCTTCACTTTATAAATGTCCTTTTAATAACGTTTCTACTTCTCTATATAAGTCCAGACTTATATATATTCCATTTATCAACGATAAATAATTTATTTAATTTATAAAACATTATTTATAAATTAATCTACTTCAATTTATCTGTTTAAAACAGATTTCCTATTTAATATCTCATTTAAATCCATATCGTGTTATACCGTGTGCGAAGCACGTGTTTAAATCTATCCTTGTATAATTCTATTTATTTTCCCAACAAGTGTTCCTTTATTTATTCCCTAAATAAATATTCCTTTATTTCATTTATTTATAATCTAAATAAATGTTCCTTTATTTATTTCCCAAATAAATAAATGTTTTCATTTTATAAAATCCTATCGATTTTATAAATAAGATTTATTTTCAATATAAACATTGAAAATTCCCTTTTTACATTCTAGTATCACCTACGGTGTTTAACGTGTCGTATAACAATGATCGGTATCATTCAAACATATGAAATCAATAACAGATTTCATAACACATCATATATCACAATATATGAAAAACGGTAAAATAAATGTTGAGGAATCCAGTCAGATTCCTCCAACCTGTTTCCCTGCATCCACAGATGTTAGACAATATAGATAGCATCACTTTCAGTTCCATATGATATATTCTGTTAAACAGAATCAATATAGAAATTTAACTAACTGACTAGCAGTTCAATCAAACAATCAACACACAGTCAAACAGACAATTTTAACAGTTCTAACAATACAACATGAAATTATAAACTGTTCAGAGTTAGTGAGATTTACTCACTTTGGCGCGTTAATCGTTAAATAACGATAATTGTCACTTGATTTCGACGGACAATTTATTTTACAATAAATTGTGGCGAACCCCAATTCATTTCCAGTTGGTTCCATTTTGTAGCCGTCGTCCATACGATCCCAACGGATCTTGTTTCGCTGAATTTCAATAACGTATGTTAAAGTTATCACTTATATAAGATTATACACACTTTAAACTAAAAATAATTAAATTTCCTTTTTATTTTCCATTGGGCTTACTCACATTGCTTGGCCCAATTTCCCTTCACACAAAAGCCCTCTCCGCCATGTCTCTTCCCCAAACCAAAAAAAAGGCAGCCGCTTCTTCAAAACTGAATTCAACCCATATTTGCTCCTCCTTTGACCACCTCTCGCCACCGCATCGGTCAACGACCGACCCTGCAACTATCGCCACCCGTCACATCTTTGCAAACCCTACCCAACGGTCTCTATCATCCCAAACTCGAGACGCCCCTCCAAAACCCATTCCAGATCTGCTCTCACGCCATCGCCATGTTGTTTGGAGGTCGGACTTCGCCTCGGCCATCGATGGCAACCGTAACCACCACAACAAGATCCTGCTTCCCATCCCCAACCCGTTCCAACTCTCGAAAACAACTCCGGTCACACTTAAAATCGCAACCTGTAGCTTTCTAAGTGGCACTGCCACTGTCGCAGATCGCCATGGCATCAGAGTTCGCCCACCAACCGTCGAGCCAACCTTCGCACCACCCTGAACCCAACATATTCTCCCCAACGATTAACCCCAGGTCACGCTGTGTAGTTTCCAGCAATAAAACAAGCGTGCGGATGCTTGAAAACTCATACGGTGATGAAGATGATCAACTTGGGGACTCAAATGAATTGGTTACCTGATTTGTAGAATTTTGTTGAATTTGATTATGATTTTTAACTCACGGTTTTTTTGCTGAAGGTTTTTCAAAGAAGGGAGGCGGCTTCTTTTGATCAATGAAAACTGATGCCATTATTATATAGTGGAAAGGGGTTGGCTGATAAATCACAACGTAGCTCCTTTATGTTCACACTTTTGTTTAATATATATCCTATGGTTGTTTGAAATGAATCGTGTTGCACTATCCTCCTCTTGTTTTGTTAAATTTCCTATGGTTGTTTTAAATGAATCATGTTTCACTATCCTCCTCTTGTTTTATATATTAACCACTTTGCCAGTATATGCATATACATAAATATATATCTTTTTGTTTTACGTACTGCAATGGACAAAATAAAACCTTCCATTGTGTTAAGCAATGTTCCATGGTCCCAGAGATATAATAATACCGATAGATGAAATCATATTGTGAAACCCCAAAATGTTGATTACAGGGTGCAAAATACTTCAAATAAAAAGTCGCTTATTTAATTAAATAAAAATTATAGAAAAATTCTAAAAATTAAATTATCGCTATATCCCATAAGAACCTTGTCTGAATTAACACCCGATCTCTAGTTATATCGAATAAACTGTTACGGTCGATAAATGATTCTATAGCGACTAATCTGAAATTTGATTTGGACATAACTCAAAATCTACACGACGAAATCCCAATTTTTCTCTTCCACTAGAAGGATATACTCCACCAGCTCCACACGTTTCTTGTTTCACAGAAATCCGGCCTAAAACGAATCCTGTATATTCAGTTGAAGTTCGAATCGCCAAATAGCGAACTGCCGCGCCATTTCGAGCTCGATTATAATTATATTATAAATTATACGTTCAACTATCGTTTATTTAATATATTCGTTATTTAAATAATTAAATAACTTAATTGTTATACCTTACAAAACGCGCCATTACAATATATATATATATATGAAAATTGATTCGCTTTTATTAACTGACAGAAAAACAGTACAAAAACATGCATAAAAAAGAAATTTACAAGTAAAACATAGAATATATGCTAACTAAGACCTATGATGAGGTCAACTTCACCCCGCTAGCAGCACAATAGTGCACTTCAATCCACACTAACCAATGATACAATAACAATGAATTACCAGAAGCATCACCAAGGAAGCACATGTCACCAAAGCTCCCCCGTTCACAAATTGATTCACTGGAGGAATGATAAACTGGTTCAAATTTGCTGAAATCTAACTTACATCTTTCACTACCTATTGTTCCCACAATTCAACAGCGAACCAAATGCCAAAGCCAGCTCTTAAGCTTCCAAACCAAATTCTTTTTGCAGGCAAATCCAATTCCACAGCATCAAAATTTGGAACAACTAATTATGTACCATAGAAACCAAAAGCAAAATTCATTAAGCTGAATAATTGGAACTGGTCATCTCCAAACCAAATTCATCTAATTGAAGATTCTTCCCCAAAAATGCATCAGTTGAGCTTGAAAAACTGGAAGGCAAGACTAACCAAATGCACTGGCCAAAACATCTCTTAAGCAAATGTATTAGCATCTAATTTCCAAAGAATTCAACTCCAAGTACTAAGTTTGGTTGATGATTCACAACATTGTGAATCAATCTTAGTACCGGAATCTACAAAATGATCACAGAGAACCCAAGCACCAATTCCTTGATATCAAATAAGAGCTATAAACAGGTCATGGGTGTGCAATATGAAGCACCATTCACGATAATCCAATATAAACCATCTGAGCCTTAATCGATGAAATGAACATCCCATTCATAGATAATCGAATATACACAGTATACGTCTTAACAGATGAAATGACAAGTGCCAAATATTTTAATAACATATAAAAGCTATGAAATGTATTTAATGTCTGGATGAACCTGATAAACTGCTTAACCCCTCAACGCGATTGAATACTAAAACATACATAAAAAACAATCGGTGGGTGTAACTAAAAATCTGCTTGATAAGAGCTAATCGAAAATCAAAAGAGCCTCAAGACTCAGAAGCAAAACTGTCATCAACATGATGCACTAAACCGAAATCTTCTTTGCATCAGTATGTAAAACACCTATGTAGTTGATAACCAAAACAACTGGAAACTCTTAGATTCCCAAATATAATCATAACCCAATGCATGACTGTTTCAATTTGCTAATAAGAATGCAAAACTTGACACGAAATTCTGCAGTTGAAGTGTTTCTCAACCAAATACACGTATTGATCAAAGACCTGTGAATTAAACAACAAGTTCCAAATGCATTTCTGACCAGATAGAAAAACAAACAGGACATGCTAGATTCCTCGTAAACAACTATCTGATAAACCAATGTAAATCAAGATCCACACCCAAATCGCACGCAATTATTAGAAATGGACCACCTTACTTGATCTCCTGTTTTCAAACATTCACATCTGAATATGATGGATCTTCGTTGAGCGAGCTTAGATCTGGGGTGGTATAATATGGGAACTATTCATATCTATGGAATTATAGGGCGATGCGTAGATCTAGGAACCACTGTTGAAGTTTTGGAAATTTTAATTGAAAACCACAAAACAATTTTGAGTAATGAATCAAAAGAAACCTAATAGATCAGGAGACTCAAAGAACTCCGCATTTGGTGATGAAGACTCAAATCTGGCTTCGACTTGTGAAAATAAAATGAAAAATAATAATGGATTATCGACGAAATGAATTTCGTTGAAGATTGCATACAGATCGCGAGCGATTTATAATAAAGTAGATCTCAGATCTGGATATCATATGTAAAAAGAAAAGAAAATATCTGATGGTTTATCAACAAAGTCTAAATATGAAATCACCGAAGGTAGGCAAGAGGAAATCGGATGAAATAAAAGATGAAATTAGGGAGAGGAGGAGTACTAGGGGTGGGCATAAACCGTACTGCAATGCGGAAACCGCCCAAACCGAACCGCAAAAACGGTACGAAAAACCGCACCGGATTCTCTCTCTGAAGCAAACAACCCAAACCGAACCGCCTCGCATGATACGGTTCGGTTGCGGTTTGAACTTTTACCAAACTGTATTAAACCGAACCGAACCGCATAACTACTCCGACAATGTTATGATAAAAAAAGTTAACAAATTCCTATCTAACTTTTAATTTAACGCTATATATTCTATTTTCAACGTATTATGTAGTTATATTAATTAATGATAACACTATGTGTTTTAACCTTCAGATGACACAACGTCATAAAATCGTAAATTGTTTGTTAATGAAAGTAATTTTCTTGTTTCATATTTAATACGAGTTCAAACCGAACCGAACCAAAATCGAACCGTATTACATCGAAACCGAACCAAAACCGAACCATTTGAACGGTTAATATAATGGTTTGTATTTTTGATCAACCGTTCGATGCGGTGCGGAAGCGGTTTGAGCTTCAAACCGCACCAAACCGAACTGCGCCCACCCATAAGGACTCACGCATAGTGAAATCAAGAGCCCTCCTTTCTCACACTTTGCATATATATGTGTGTGTGTGTATATATATATATATATATATATATATATATATATATATATATGAGCGTTCAATGACACCCCAAATAGTGAGCACCCCATTTGCCCCCATTTCTCTACCACTCATTTATTATAATTTAAGCTAGTGGAAGGAGAGAGAAGTAGTAGAGGGAGGGAGGGACGGAATGTGTGGTGGAAATCATGGGGCATTTAGGGGTGTTGCACTATTTGGGGTGCTATTGAACGTTTTCCATATATATATATACATATATATATATACACATATATATACATATATATAAGGGAAAATCTAAATGAAAATTCTTTCCTCTTTTTCTTTTTTCTTATTCAAAACTACAAGTCACATCATACATTATTAACCTAATTAACTAGTTGTGACGCTAAATAAAACTTAATTAAACTATATATATATATATACATATATATGTGTGCGCTTTAAGGATTTTAAACAACATTTAGAACAACTTTTATACGACCAAAGATCAGTTCATTTGAAAAAAAATTGATTACATTTACTATTTTTTTCTTTGAAACAAATTAAAAAATGATTTACTTATCGTTTATAATAAATTAAAAAAGTTCTATTTTAATTATAAAACCGTTATTTTGATTATCTAAAATTAATTAAATATTCCTAAACCAAAGCGATAAAATTCCGCATTACAAAACGGAATATTAGTCCCATTTGAGAAATTTAAGATTAGGATTCGTGTCTCATATTGTATTATTTTGAAATTTCTTTGATACCAAATTGAAACTTCCCACCTCGATATCCAAAATGTTTATGAGTATTACAAATTATTAGACAAATGTTATCTGATGTGCACAAGTGATATCTTTAGGGTAGAACAATGCATTATATACAACATATAATAAAGAACACAGAGCTAATCACAATGACCACATGCGATACTGTATATAATATATGATATAATATGGATACATATATTGCAATTGATAACTATCTCAATGAAATGTAATGTGATCAAAACAATAAAATGTTAAGCATATACATCAAACTAAAGTCAACAAAATGTCATATAACAATTCTAACATGAGTCTCCAAGCCTGCTAAATTTTATACTGGTAACTTCGCCTCTCTTAAACGTCTCGATCTGCCCTGATTATTATACAAATAACGCATTGGTCTATAATTAAATCTAGTATTAATAATATTCGGAATTAAGTGTAAACAAATTATAATAATAATAACACACAACTAGAGAAACTTAAGTCATCAACCAACATGTCAATATATGTGCAGGTAATTAATTAATTAAATATATATATATATATATATATTTGTAAATTGTATATATATACATACATACATACATATATATATAATATCATGAATTATCATTCAAACGTCGCATCTTATGAATAACTCAGAACGATATGAAGTGATAAATCTAATACTAAAAGTTGTCATCACACTTATAAAAGTACATAAAACCAAAAATCATATATAGTCAACCCAAATGTGTGAAATGCTCATATTCAAAAGTCACCATCAAATCCTGTAAAAATTATTGAATGAGATATCACCAAATATAATCAGGCTAACGCATAACATCCCAAATATCTCTCAGTCTCAATAAATAGACCATCATCATCAATATATGAAAGAAAGGATTGGTTCCTATCAATATAATTAATAATAGGAGAATAATAGGAGAATTCATTATACTCAAAGGCAATTATCTTAAATATAATTTCATATTCTCATACATAAAAACTATCTAAATATATCATGATGAGGATGACTGTAGGATTGACATGAAATCCGAAGTAAAATCATATATAACATTTACGATCGATTGGTCTTCTAACCTATAACTATAAATAAGTATGGTGTATCAATTGTATATGCCAATATATCATTCTATTAGTACCATAAAGGAGGCTGACAACACTGAGCAATATCCATGGACATTAAGCCTCTACGGTTTTAATTGCCTCTACTCTTATTGTGACATGTACACACTAGTGTGCTAGTCAATGCAAGGACTCATAATTGATGACACCACACACTTAGTAGCCTAATACGTTTACAAACTACTGGCCTAGGTTGTTAGATTTTTAGTTATACAATATTCCATATATATGTAGATCTTGGATATATTTGAGTCTATATGGAATCATGACTCAAATTCATTGTCCGTTTTATAGGTTTCCTACATTTTGAAGATTGATTAATTACATCTTTTAAAGATATTGGTAGATTTTATGGAGTAATTAGTTGCCTCTTTTATTGCATTAGAAAAGGCAACAAATTATCTACATGGGAAGACTTATGGAATTATTCAATGGCTTCTTAAAGAAGATATTTTGTCAATGCTATTACAAATAAGCATTATATTGTTCAGTATATGTATATGGGAGGAAAGGTTTATTCTCTTTAGGGTTTGAGATATCTTCTCAATTTTATTTCTTTTCTTGTAATCTTTTGGTGGTTTAATAAAGGTTTTTTGGTGGAATTATTTTTCCATTATTTTTCTTCACTTCTTATCTCTTCTTAAATCTAATTATGTAGAGATCCTAGGAAAATTCCTAACAATTTGGTATCAGAGCCTACTACATAATTTTTTTTGAAGAGAGTTTGGTTATGGAGAAGATAAATGTGGAGACACTTAATGGAAGAAATTGGGGGTTATGGAAAGCGAAGATGGAAGACTATATCTATCTTAATGATCTTCACCAACCCTTGGAAAATAATGGGGAGAACCCAAATGGCATAACTGAGGCAAAGTGGGAAATTTTGGATAGAAAGGCTGCAGCAGCTATTAGGTGTTTGTTTTTAGAATTCGGTATTTCATATTGTTGCTAATGAAACATCTGCTTATGCGATACGGAAAAGTTAGAAGGAATCTATGCAAAGAACTCCACAACGAACAAGGCTCTTCTTATGAGAAGATTGGTGAATCTCAAGCTTAAGGAAGGTGAATCAATTGGAGAGCATCTTAATGATTTTCAGGCAACAATTAGCAGCCGTAAGTTACAATCTAGATGATGAAACACAAGATTTAATGTTGATAAGTTCATTACCGGAGAGTTGGGAAACACCTATGGTTGCATTGAATAACTCCAATTCAAATGGCGTTGTATCAATGGAGTCGGTGGTTAGTAGCTAGCTTAATGAGGAGATACGGAGGATGAACCTAATAGAAGAAAAGGATAAGGTAAAAAGAGAAAGTAGAAATCCATTTGAAGAGGTCAATTTTGCTAGGAAATGTAGCCGCTTAAATACGGATAGACGATCAAATATCTCAAATGTGGAAAGGGATTTCATTTGCTATAACTGTGAAAAACCCGGTCATCAACTAAAATTTTGCAACAAACTTAAAAAGGATAAAGAAAGAATAAAAGCATTAGAAGATGACAAAGTTAAGGTTGATAAAAGCAGCAATGGAGAAGTTAATTTTGGTGAAGATCTTGATGATAATGTCCTATGTGTACATAAAGACAAAAGTATAGATTGGGTACTTGATTCAGGCGCTTGTAATCAAAGAGAAGCATTTATTGATTATGAAGAACAAATTGTAAAGTGTAATCTGCCGATGGTGGACATTTGCATGTTAAAGGCATAACTCGGATAAGTTAAAGATGAATGATGGAAGGGTAGTAAAGCTAATAGGAGTTAGGTACATCCTAGAAATTAAGAAGAATCTTGCTTCAATAAGACAGTTAGAACAAAAAGGCTGCAACATTTCGACTAGAGGTGGAGTCACAAGAGTTTGGAGGGATAATAAATAGCTTCTGCACGCGAAATGACGAAATAATAAAATATATAAATTGCTTAAGAAAACAATAAAGAATAAAGGGACTACACAAATGGTGGTGAAAATTCAAATTTGTCAAAATCAAGATGGAGCCAGCAACAGAAAGCTGCGAAGACCACATGGAGGCCATTGTCGTATTACAAGCAGTTCTAATTCGTTGACATGCATATCTAGTTTGGAGCATGCATTATTATTATTTTGGTGATTTGAAGGTTATTTATTTTTAGAATGGCGATATTTGTTCCCATTGTATTGTTGGATACTATTTTGAAGCTTTAGTTCTAGGTGGAGCTTGGATGACATATATGGAATATAGTATAAAGGTGGAGATTGTTAGGTTTTTTGCTGATACAATATTCCATATTTATGAAGACCTTGGATATATTTGAGTCTATATGGAATCATGACTCAAACTCATTGCCTATTTTATAGGTTTCCTACATTTTGAAGATTGATTAATTGCATCTTTTAAAGATATTGGTATATTTTATGGAGTAATTAGTTGCCTCTTTTATTACATTAGAAAATGCAACAAATTATCTATATAGGAAGACTTATGGAATTATTCAGTGGCTTCTTAAAGAAGATATTTTGTCAATCCTATTACAAATAGACATTACATTGTTCAATACATGTATGTGGGAGAAAAGGTTTATTCTCTTTAGGGTTTAGGATTTGAGATATCTTCTCAATTTTATTTGTTTTCTTGTAATCTTTTGGTGGTTTAATATAAGTTTAATTGGTGGAATTATTTTGTCATTATTTTTCATCACTTCTTATCTCTTCTAAAATCTAATTGTGTAGAGATCCTAGGAAAATTCCTAACATAGATGACACAAGGCAAATGTAACACCCTGTATTTTCTATGAATATTAAATTAACAAATTTAAGAACACTTAATTTTTAGGAGAATAATTTGGTGAAACGGGTTACACCATTGCGTTCGTCTCAGAATTTTGCTTGAGATAGAGTTCGAGTTTGCATAAATCGGGCTTCGTATGAAGAAGTTATGGAGTTCAAAAGATTTCAAGTTTAAACAGAAATTAAATTAAAATAGTAATTAAAAATCAAAACTGTTCGAAATTCGAAATTCAGTCAGAGCGGGTTGAGTGGGAAATTTCCCGCTCAGAGGTGTCGACCCCCTTATAGGGGAGTCGACATAGGTGTTGAACCCCCTGTAGGGAGTCAACCCCTTTTTGATCCAGATCCAATGACGAATTTTCATAGGCCTGAGCTGATGTGGCCTTCTCTGATTGGCCGATGACTAATTTCTGAGGTATTAGGGCTTATGTGTCATGCTATGGTTGGCTGAATGACACATCTCTTTGGTTTGACGGCTCCAATTTCTCCTAAACTAATCTAAAGGCTAGAAGTAATCCTAGACTTCTATATAAACACCCTAAACCTTAACCCTAAACCTCACAATCTCATTCTATGAAGTTGTCATGCTGTCCATCCTTAAGCTAGCCTAGCCTCCATCTTCTCCAAATTAGAAATCAAGTTAGAAAGCTCTAAACCAAATCCAAACTAGAGAATCAAATGTCTACATCAAAGGATAGCTTAACAAATTCAGAAATCAGATCCCAGAAAACAAGATCCGTTCATTTTCCATAAGTTCATGTTATTTTCAGATTTAAACTCCTAATATCTTGGCATGTAATAAAATGGATCTAAGTCTATGCTTGATGATGAGACAATCTTTTCAGATTTACCCCTATCTTTCTATTGAATCTATGATTTTACATGCCCAAGAAGTTATTATATCGATTCAGTCATGCCTATCTTTGTTGAACATCGAATATATAATCCTTTTTGGTTCATGATGCTATTCTTGTGCCTGCGATAATGATTCTATTAGCTTATTCAAGAATCTATCTTTGTTGGATCTATATTTCTTGTATTAGATCTGTTGTTACATACCTATTTTTATGCCTATTCTTATTTTATGCTCTTTCTTTCTCTTCCTCTATTTCCTTTTTCTTTTATGAACCTTGGTTACCTTCGAACCTAGGCTGAAATCGCGAAATACGAACGATTGAAATACGGGGAATATTTGGGTAAAATCTATTTTGGTGAAATTATTGGGCATAACTTGTAATTGACATTTGGGGAATAATCTATTTGGTAATAATGGAACATAATTTGTAACTTGTGATTTGGGGCATAATTGTTATTGTTACAAACTCGGGGAAAAATTGGAATATTAAAACTAGATTGGGCATAACTATTGATTGGGACGCTAAGCTTAATGTATATTGTGATTTTGGGGAATGATTATTATTGCAAATTTAGGGGGATTATGTGTAACCAATTTTGAGCAATAGCTTGAAATTTAATTTGTTGGGCTTAACTTGCAATTGGTTAGGTTGGGCATAACTTGAGAATTGGAACATGACTAATTTTGTAAAATTTGGGATAATTAGCATATAAAATCTAGACTTGGACATGTATGATAAATATGTAAATTGCCTAAAGATGAACGTGCCTAACCCGAGGTTAGATTGAGTTGCGGTGTAAGACTGCCCGGAACCGCCCGACACATCTAGCGATCGCAATAATATAGATCTAATGTGAGAGGTTAGCGCATTAAGCCCAAAACCCGATGTTAGAATGAGTTTGCGGTAGAAGTCTGCCCGGAACCGCCCGGCACATCCAGCAACCGCAAACAACAATTCTAATGTGAGAGGTTGAGGCATTAATGAATGAATTAATGCTAATGAACGGACATGCTAAGAATGGTAGGGTTAAGTTAACATAAGAGGGCAACACTTAACCAATATAACATGATGTGTGATAGGGCAACGCTTAACCAAGGTAACATGACAAGTGGAAGGGTTAAGTTAATAGGAAACACTTAACCAAATCCAACATGATGAATGAGTAGGGTTAAGTTAACCAACATAACATGATGAACGAGTGAGGTTAAGTCAAGGGGAAAACACTTAACCATTATAACATGATGAATGAACAGGGTTAAGTTAATAGGAAACACTTAACCAATACAACATGATGAATGAGAAGGGTTAAGTTAATAAGAAACACTTAACCAATATGACATGTTAGGTGGGTGGGTTAGGTTAACATGGACAAGAAGACAACTTAACTAATATTATATGAACAAAGCGAATAGGGTTAACACAAGCTTAACCAATAATACACATGGACTTGATAAGGGGAAGGGTTAAGTAAATCTTGGGTAAGTGGGTAATATTAGTATATATAGGCCCACAAACTTAACCGTCAAATAAACATGCGTGAATCAGTGAGAGGGTTAAGTAACATATGAATAGGCAACACTTAACCGGTACAACATGTTAATTAAGCAAATGGGTAGGGTTAAGTTAAACTGAGAATACTTAACCATTAAAACGTGTTGATTAAGAAACCCTAGTAACGGGGACCCATTTCAGCAGTAACCACATAGATGTATCATGGTACCTAGAGCTAGGCAGGGTGGAGCACGATTACTGGGCTGATTATAAGCGGTCAAAATAGTGGCGGGTGGTGCAGCAATGTAGTTCCAAAGGAGTACAGGTGTGCACGTGCTCCGGAGTGGAAAAGTAGGCACTGGGCATCAGTAGTATACACTGTGCATCTTGAATTGTGTTGGGTCGCCATCATGGGAATTGATACACCCTCATGATGGGGCCAGCACAGGTATCTACATACAAGCGGGGCCGAATAACACAAGTAATGAATGCATACAAGCAAGGTCAAATGACACAAGTAATGCATACATGCGAGTTAGGGAGCCGATCAACAGGGTAGTAAGGTTACGTCTAACATATCCATGGCAATTAGGCAGATTGGGGTGGGATCCTCATAATAGATGTACACCTGAAGGCTACCACAATTGCGGGGATTGCGATCACATTATCGTTTTATACATATTTCTAGTTGGGACACTAGTTAGGTGGTGTAGAGATATTGAAACTAGAATAACAGGGCTGTAGCGAAGCAATAGAAAAGATAGAAGCGCATTCAGTTTATCTTGCCTTATCATATCTTATGCTAATCTTATCTTGTTATTCCTCTTATCACGGTATTGTCTTATATTCAGTTTATTCGTGCCATGTTGCTTTTACCTGTTTACATACTGAAAGTCACTGGACTTACCAGGCTTTATGTCTGACCCGTTTTCTTTCGTCTTCTTTTCTTCCATTTCTCCCCCAGGTAGTCAGGGAGGGAATAGCTCAGCTCGGTTTGGACCGTTTCTCTTTCCAAGCTTGACGATTCTTTGATGTATTGCTTGGATCCTCTTATCTTTGGCTATGGCTGTATTTGCACTTTAACTTTGGAGACTTATGCTACTTTGCTATGTTTTATGCTTCTTATATACTTGAAAGTTTTTGAATCAAGACAGAAGTTTTATGTGGTACTTTAAGTATGATTGAGTCAATTGTTGTAAAAGCTGGACTGAACTACGTTGCTTATAAAATGACTTTGTTTTCCGCTGTTTTATTTGTCTATCTTGTAATTTATCTGCATCTTTTACCTATAACGCTTCACTGAAGTTAATGCATTCCCTTTGTGAGTGAAATTAATGGAGGTGGGGTATTACACTTGGTATCAGAGTTGAAGGTTACTGGATCAGATAAAAGATTTGAAAAATTATTTTCAAAATGGTTTTAAAAGAAGCATTTCCAAAATAAAAGTTTTGTTTTAAAGGAATATTCCCTAAAGCCATATGCACTAACTTTTCATCTTCTGTTTGAATCCTTGTTTCCTTCTTTTCTGAGTCCTCGGGGCTCCTAGCTTTTTGGGAGGTAACCTCATCGCTGCATGGTTCTGTAGGCTTGATGAGACTACGACACCTGTCAAAGGGCGAAGAAGTGCCCAACTTCCATATAAAGCCAAAGTAGTTTCACCTGTGGATAATTTTCTTTCAAGCTTTGTAGGGTTTTCCATGTGATGGAGGCAACTTTCGAGGGACTTGTGAACATGTTACACAAGGATGGTAAAGATGAGAATGAGGGAGTTTGGCTAAGGAGCACAACCCAAGGATGAGAAACTCATGGATATGGACTTGGTTCACAAAAAAGGTAAAAAGAAAGAGGTGTATGTGAAAGACTACAGGACAAGAAGGGAGGAAAGAATAGTAAAATCTAAGACAAGAGGAAGTGTCTTTATTATGGTATAACGGGTCATATAATTAAGGATAAGGGCAAGAACAATGGATAGGATTTTCAGGAAGGCAAGTGTGTGCTCTCACCGCCAGCGTACCAGAGAGAGAGGTAGTAAAGTTTCTATTGAGAAAGTTTAGTTTTTCTTTTTGATCATCCTGTTAGTTCTCTTTTTGATTATAGGGCTTCACATTCAGTTATATCAGCTTCCATAGTGAGTCTCTGCACCTTAGTACTTGCATAGTAGAAGATCCCATTACTGTCTCAAATCCAATTGGTGGTTCGACTCATTTATCTTTGGTTTGTAAAGATTTGAGAATATTTATATTAAGTATTAAGTTCAAAATTAATGCTTATGTTTTCAGTTTCATGGGCAATGGGTTGATTCTAGGTATGGATTGGTTAGCTAGTAATTGTGAAAGGAGGGTAGTTAGACTTTTGACTTGCCTCGGGAATACCCTCTAGATTTCATGCAATCCTAAGGGATCAGTTTGGCTTAGCTACCTAGAATCACTTGATGCATCTATCGATGATTTGCAATCCGTAAGAGTAGTCCATGAGTACGCAGATGTTTTTGATTAGGTTAGGGGTTTGTCCCCAACAACGCGAGATAGACTTCCGCATATATCTAGTTGACAATGCAAAGCCAGTTGCATTACCTGTACGATACATGAATCCAAGGGAAAGGAAGGGATCAATAAACAAGTAAAAGAGTTACTTGAGGAAGAGGTCATAAGGAGAAGTATTTCTGAATAGGGTGCTCCAGTTGTTTTCGCTACAACAGCGGATGGTTCACTTCGCTTGTGCATAGATGATATCTTGGTTTTCTCTAAGAGTGGGGAAAAACATGTTTTGTATATAAGGGAAGTCTCGGATACTCCCCAAGCGCATCAGTTTAAGGCTAGGTTCTCCAAATATCATTTTTGGAGAGAAGAAGTAAGGTTTCTAAGACATGTGATATCCAAGGAAGGGATAATAGTAAATCCCGCAAATGTAGTTGCGGTGCAAGATTAGAAGGTCTCAAGGAATGCAACGGGAGTAAGAAGTTTTCTTGGATTAGCAGGCTGGTATAGGAAGTTTATTAAGAGCTTTGTGAAGGTATCAGCCCCACTTACTAGATTGACGAAGAAGAATCTAACTTTTGCTTGGAATTTGATTTGTGATGTTGCTTTCCAATGACTGAAGAGAACCTTGACGACAACCCCAGTCTTGACATTGCCCTAAGGGAACAAGACGTTTACAGTTTATTCAGATGCATGCGGGATAGGGTTAGGCGCTGTCTTAATGCAAGAAGAGAGAGTAGTTTGTTATGGAAGAAGACAGGTGGAAGTACATGAGAAAAACTATCCTACCCACGACTTGGAATTAGCTGTTATAGTGTTCTCTCTTAAGTCATGGCATCTTTATCTTTTAAGAGAGAAAGTTTGAACTATATATGGATCCTAAGTCCTTAAAATTTTTGTTCTCGCAGAAAGATTAGAAGTTTGAGGCAACAATGATAGATGGAATTTCTTGCCTCATACGACCTGGAGATTAGTTATACCCCTAACAAGGGTAATGTTGTGGCAGGCGCCCTAAATAGAAAGAGACTGACCTTAACAGAGGTAAATTTTGAAGTACATAGCAACCTTTAGCTTTAAACCCTCAGTCAAGTTTGTACCTGGTTTGTTGGCATCAATAGAAGAGCGGCCTACGCTTTTGGATCGGATAGGAGCGGCGTAGCATGAAGACCCTCAGATTTGTGACATGATGGATAAGCTAAGTAGAGGAGAGACCTCTAATCATCTTAGTATATACACTTGGTATCATGGTTAACATCTGTTTATCTTGGAAAGATATAGTCCGACTACATGGGATACCCTCTAGCATAGTAAGTGATTGAGATCCTATCTTTACTAGTGAGTTTTGATAATGGAGGTCAAGAAGCTTTGAAATCGTGAAAGTCAAGCTAGTTGAAGTACAATGGAGTGACGCCGCAGAAGACGCGACCTGGGAGACTGAAGACAAGATACGCGCATCCTAACCTTTTCTTTTTGAGGGTACATCCTTGATCTCTTTTTCCATAAATTTATGCATGCTTGTATCTATATCTTAAGCATATCTCCTCGGCCGTATTCTTAATCCTTATGTAGAAACTAACGGATGTAAACATGTATTTGAAACATGTTATGATTGATGGGTGCAACTGGCTGCTCGTGGATGCATATACACACACATTAGGTACTAGATCAGCTCAATCACTTTCATATTGCATATGCATATATATATATATATATATGGATTGAAATTGGTGTGTTATCATGTGGACGTTGCATTTGTATGAATGATTGTGCACTCATGTAGAAGTTATAAAATACGATTAGGAATAATTGCATACATGATGGACTCATAGAACCGATATGATTTGAATCAAGGAGGTCAACTAAATCAGTAGACGACCTGATTTTACATTAGATAAGTACATATACACACTATGCATATGATCATGAAAGCATTAGCAATCTTTTTAAGGACAATGGATGCTTGTGACTGAATGGTTGAGTAGATGAATGTTGGATGGTAGGATATGCATTCTTCTTGACTTGGAGATTTCGGGGACGAAATCCTTTAAGGAGGGGAGAATGTAACACCCATGTTTTCTATGAATATTAAATTAACAAATTTAAGAACACTTAAATTTAGAAGAAGAATTGGGTGAAATGGGTTATGCCATTGTGTTCGTCTCGGAATTTTGCTTGAGATAGAGTCCAAGTTTGCATAAATCGGGCTCCATATGAAGAAGTTATGGAGTTCAGAAGATTTCAAGTTTAAAAAGAAATTAAATTAAAATAGTAATTAAAAGTCAAAACAGTTCGAAATTCGAAATTCAGTCAGAGCGGGCTGAGCGGGAAATTTCCCGCTCAGAGGTGTCGACCCCCCAAGGGGGGTCGACGCGTCAACCCCCCTATAGAGGTGTCAACATAGGTGTCGACCAACCCGTAGGGAGTCAAACCCTTTTTATCCAAATCCAGTGACGAATTTTCATAGGCCTGAGCTGATGTGGCCTTCTCTGATTGGCCGATGACTAATTTATGAGGTATTAGGACTTATGTGTCATGCTATGGTTGGCTGGATGACACATCTCTTTGGTTTGATGGCTCTGATTTCTCCTAAACTAATCTAAAGGCTATAATTAATCCTAGACTTCTATATAACCACCCCAAACCTTAACCCTAAACCTCACATTCTCATTCTATGAAGCTGTCATGCTGTCCATCCCTTAGTTAGCCTAGCCACCATCTTCTCCAAATTAGAAATCAAGTTAGAAAGCTCCAAACCAAATCCAAACTAGAGAATCAAACGTCTACATCAAAGGATAGCTTAACAAATTCAGAAATCATATCCCAGAAAACAAGATCCGTTCATATTCTGTAAGTTCATGATATTTTCAAATTTAAACGCATAATATCTTGGCATGTAATGAAATGGATCTAATTCTATGCTTGATAATGAGACAATCTTTTCAGATTTACCCCTATCTTTCTATTGAATCTATGATTTTACATGCCTAAGAAGTTATTATATCGATTCAATCATGCCTATCTTTATTGAACATCGAATATATAATCCTTTTTGGTTCATGATGCTATTCTTATGCCTGCGATAATGATTGTATCAGCTCATTCAAGAATCTATCTTTGTTAGATCAAAATTTCTTGTATTAGGTCTGTTGTTACATGCTTATTTTTATGCATATTCTTATTTTATGCTCTTTCTCTCTCTTCCCCTATTTCATTTTACTTTTATGAACCTAGGTTACCTTCGAACCTAGGCTGAAATCGCAAAATATGAACGGTTGGAATACGGGGAATATTTGGGTATAACCTGTTTTGGTGAAATTGTTGGGCATAACTTGTAATTGACATTTGGGGAATAATCTATTTGGTAATAGTGGAACATAATTTGTAACTTGTGATTTGGGGCATAATTGATATTGTTACAAACTTGGGGAAATTTTGGAATATTAAAACTAGATTGGGCATAACTATTGATTGGGACGCCAAGCATAATGTACATTGTGATTTTGGGGCATGACTATTATTGCAAATTTGGGGAGATTAGGTGTGAAACACCCTACCTCCGTTAAGGTCACTCACAAAGGGAATGCATTAACTTTGGTGAAGCATTTTAGGTAAAAGACACAGAAAATTTACAAGACAGACAAATAAACAGCGGAAAACTGAAATCATTTCATAAATAGCGTGGTTCAGTCAAAACATTATAAGCATGGTCTCAAAATCAAACTTCTAAATTATTATAATGAAACAACTGTCATGATTTAAATCTCCAAGTACATAAAGAAGCATAATACAGTAGTAAAGTAGCATAAATCCCCAATAAAAGTGTAACGACAGCCATAGCCCAAGAAGACAGAATCCAAGCAATACATCTACTCTCTTCAAACTGGAAAAGGTCTGCACTAAGCTGAAGTATTCCCTCCCTGTGTACCTTGGGGGGGAATGGAAGAAAAGAAGGCGAAAGAAAATAGGTCATACATAAGACTGGTAAGTCCAGTGGTTATTCAGCATGTAAATAGGTAAAAGAATCATGACATGAATAAAATAAATATAGGACAATACCATAGAAATAAGATAAGGCAAGATAAACTGAATATACTATCGCACTCATTTCCATTTCTCTGCACCTACTACGAATATTTCAACTGCCATTATGTGATCATAACAAAGTGATCCCTTTCCCAGTAGGCTTCTGCTCGCATGCATTTTTACTTGTGTCATTCGGCCTCGCTCGTGGGTAAATACCTGTGCTGGCCCCAATCATGGGGTGTATCAATTCCCATGATGGAAAACCGACAATATTCAAGATGCACAATGTATACTACTGATGCCCAGTGCCTGCTTTTCCACTTCGGAGTACGTGCACGCCCATACTCCGTCGAACTACACTGCTGCACCACCCGCCACTATTTTGATCGCTTATAATCAGCCCAGTAATCGTGTCTCACCTTGCCTAGTTCAGGGTACCATGATACATATATGTAGGTTACTGCTGAAATGGGTCCCCATTACCAGGGTTTCCTAATCAACATGTTATAACGGTTAAGTGTTCTCAAAATTTACCTAACCTCACCCATCTGTTTTGCTAACATGTTGTATTGGTTAAGTGTTTCCCTAATTAACTTAACCCTACCATTCTTAGTTTGTCTGTTCCTTAACTTTAATTCATTCATCAAAGCCCCAACCTCTCACATTAGATCTATATTGTTGCGGTCGCTGGATGTGCCGGGCAGTTCCGGCCAGCCTTACACCGCAACGCAATCTTACCTCGGGTTTTTGGGCTTAATGCGCTAACCTCTCACATTAGATCTATATTGTTTCGGTCGCTGGATGTGTCGGCCGGTTCCGGGCAGTCTTACACCGCAACTCAATCTAACCTCGGGTTAGGCATGTTCATCTTTAGCCAATTTACATATTTGTCATATGTGTCCAAATCTATGTGTTAAATTTTCTACAAGTCTAGTAAATACAATTTTATACCACATTCCCAAGCTATGTCCAAAATTTACTACATTAAATTATACCCAATTTTCCCCGCGTTATAATCGCACGTACAACGAGATTCAATTTAAGTTCCAAATGAACTTAGTATTCACAAAAGCAAGTAAAAATAGGAAATTAGAGAAGGAGCATAAGAATTGACATAAAGAAAAATAGGCATGTAAAGATGTACCAAATTCAAGAATCATGTTTCAATGTTGTACATTAACACTATGTATAGACAAGCTAAGCAATTCACACCATAGGTATAAAGATTAGATAGAATTGGACTTAAGAGAATTACTAATTTAATGTACAACATGATAAGTCCCATTTGATAAATCACAATAGTCTCATAGGCATAGGTTGTACAACATAAAAAAGTTCCATCCTATCAATAACAATAGTCTCACAGGCATGATAGGTTCATTTATGTCAATCCAACAGTCTCATAGGCATGATAGGTTCTATTATGTCAGTCCAACAGTCTCATAAGCATGGTAGGTGCCATTACATCAATCACAATAGTCTCATAGGCATAAGCAATTTAGATTAGACAAAAGGATAAGCACGAATCAGAATTAGGCATCGTTCTAGATCCGATTATTACAGTCATGATTTCTATCAGATATTTAAATCTAAATAATAACTAAACTTACAGAAAAAGGACGGATCTTGTATTCTAGGATCTGTTTTCTGAATTTGAAAAGCAACACTTTGATGTAGACGTTTGATTTGAAATTTTTCTAATCGATTACTAGTTTGGATTTATTTTTCTAGCTAGGAGCAGATGAAGGAGGCTAGGCTAGCTTGTAGACGAACAACATGATGACACCATAGTCTTAGGGTTATGAGGTTAGGGTCTAGCTTTGGCTATGTATATATAGATGTTTAGGATTAATTCTAGCCTTTAGATTAGTCTAGGAGAAATCAGAGCCATCAAACCAAAGAGATGTGTCATCCAGCCAACCATAGCACGACACATAAGCCCTAACACCTCAGAAATTAGTCATTGCCCAATCATAGAAGGCCATATCAGCTCAAGACTACAGAAATTCGTCACGGGAAGCAGATCTCAAAGGGGTCGGCTCCCTACGGGAGGGGGAGGGGTCGACACCTATGTCGACTCCCCTATAGGGGGGTCGACACCTATGTCAACTCCCCTTGGTGGGGGTCATCACCTTGAGCGGGAACTTTCCCGCTCAGCCTGTTCTGTCCGAATTTTGAATTTTGAACTGGATTTATTATTATTTTCTGTTTATTCTGGAAATCTTCTTAACTCCATAACTTCTTCATACGTATCCGATTCACGCAAACTCGGAGTCTACCTCAAGAAAAATTCCGAGATGAACGCAATGGCATAACCCGTTTCCCTTAATTCTTCTTCTAAAAATTAATTGTTCTTAGATTTGTTAATTTTAATATTCACGGAAAATACGGGGTGTTACATTCTCCCCTTCTTAAAGGATTTCATCCCCGAAATCTCTAAGTTAAAATGAATGTATCCTAACATCCAACATCCATCTACTCAACCATCAATCACAGACATCCATTGTCCTTAATGACTTCTAATGCTTTCATGATCATATGCATAGTATGTGTATATGTCTTTATCTAATGCAAAATCAGGCGGTCAGTGCTATGAGTCCATCATGTATGCAATTATTTCTAATTGTATTTTGTAACTTCTACATGAGTGCACAATCATTCGTACAAATGCAACGTCCACATGATAACACATCAATTTTCAATCCATATATAAATTCATATATGCATATGCAATATGAAAGTGACTGAGCCGATCTAGTACCTAGTGTGTGTGTGTGTGTATGCATCCACGAGCAACCACTAGCAACCATTTGCAACCACTTGCAACCATCAATAATAACATGTATCAAATACATGTTTGCATCCATTGGTTTCTACCTAAGTAACAAGAATAGGATCGAGGAGATACACTTAAGAGATAGATACAAGCATGCAAAACTTTTGGAAAAAGAGATCAAGAATGTACCCTAAAAAAGATAAGGGTAGGCTGTGCGTATCTTGTCGTCAGTCTCCCAAGTCACGTCTTCCTCAATATCACTCCATTGTACTTTAACTAGCTTGACCTCACGATTGCGTAGTCTTTTAACTTCTGTACCGAAGATACGAGTTGGAACTCTTCTCACCGTTGCTTCTCGTTCCACCTTTATTTCCTCTATTATGTTTGGCTCCACAACTTCCGCAGACTCATGTAAGCACTTTTGTAGATGAGAGACATGAAAGACATTATGTACTCCAACCAATCTTTCGGGCAGCTCTACTTTATAAGCCGTCTTCCCAATCCTCTCAATGATAAGAAATGGACTTACAAATCTTGGTGCCAATTTTCCTACGAACCCAAAGCGAACGACATTCCTCAAAGGAGATACTTTAAGAAAAAATCTGTCCCCAACCTCAGAATCAAGGTCAGTCCTTCTTTTATCAGCGTAGGACTTCTATCTACCTTGTGCGATCTTCATTCATCTTCGTATCTAGTCCACCTTCTCTGAAGTTTCTCTGATCATGTCAGGCCCAAGTACGAGCTTGTCTGTAGACTCCCACCAACAAGTTGGTGATCGGCACGGTCTTCCATATAAAGCCTCAAAGGGTGAAATGCCTATGGTGGCTTGGTAGTTATTGTTGTAGGAGAACTCCACTAAAGGAAGGTGATCCTCCCATGTTCCCCCAAAATCAAGAATGCACAATCTCAAGAGATCTTCTAATACTCTGTTCACCCTTTCTGTCTGACCATCGGTTTGAGGGTGATAAGCAGTGCTTAAGCATAGCTGTGTGCATACAGCCTCTTGCAAACTCTTCCAAAACTTGCTCGTAACGATAGGGTCTCGATCACTTACTATGCTGGAGGGTATTCCATGCAGTTGAACTACCTCTCTAAGATAAATGGATGTTAACGATGAGGCAGTCCTCCTTCTCTTAACAGGTATAAAGTGAGCGCTTTTAGTGAGCCTGTCCACTATTACCCAAACACTGGTATTTCCCCTTCTTGATCTAGGTAACCCATCAATAAAGTACATCGAAATGCTATCCCATTTCCACTGTGGTACCTATAGAGGATGAAGCAGACCACCAGGCTTCTTCTGCTCTGCCTTGACTTGCTGGCATTTCAAACATTTAGAGAAAAACTCAGCTACATCCTTCTTCATGCCATTCCAGAAGAAAACCCTTTTTATGTCTTTATACGCCTTGTCCCCTCCTGGGTGTATGGTCAACTTAGAATGGTGTGCCTCTTCGAGAATGGTCTTCACCAAATCCCTTGCTTGTAGGATGCATAGTCTTCCATCCCGTCTCAACCAACCCTTGTCATCGATGGAGTATCTATTGAGGTGGCTAGAAGTCTGACCTCTAATTAACTTATCCATCACATCAACTAGCTGAGGATCTTTACGTTGCGTGGTTCCTATTGAGTCCAAAAGAGTAGGCCGCACCTCGAGCGATGCTAACAAACCAGGTACAAATTCAAAGGAGGGTCTAAAGTCAAAGTTTGCTATGTACTCTAAGCTTTTCCTTTCTACAAAGAGAGGACTTAAGGTCAGCTTTTTCCTACTTAAGGCGTCTGCTACCACATTGCCCTTGCCAGTGGTATAAGCAATCTCAAAATCGTATAAGGCAAGAAATTCCATCCACCTTTGTTGCCTTAAGTTAAGATCTTTCTGTGAGAAAAGGTACTTTAACGATTTATGGTAAGTAGACAATTCAAACCTTTCTCCTAGCAGGTAATGACGCCATGACTTAAGAGCGAAAACAATGGCAGCTAGTTCCAAATCATGAGTTGGGTAGTTTTTCTCATGTACCTTCAACTGCCTTCCTCCATAACAAACTACTCTGCCCTCTTGCATCAAGACAGCGCCCAATCTTGTACTGCATTCGTCTGTGTACACTGTAAACATCTTACTCCCATCAGCTAATGTCATAACCGGGGCTGTTGTTAGAGCCCTATTCTATCATTGGAAAGCAACACCGCAATCCAAATCCCAAGAAAAAGTTAGGTTCTTCTTTGTCAACTTAGTAAGTGGGGCTGAGATCTTCGCAAAGTCCTTAATGAACTTTCTGTAAAAGCTTGCCAGCCCGAGAAAACTTCGTACTTCGGTTGCATTCCGTGGGATCTTCCAATCCTGCACCGCAACAACTTTTGCGCGATCCACAGCTATCCCCTCTTTGGACACTACATGTCCAAGAAACCTTACTTCATCTCTCCAAAAATGGCATTTAGAGAATTTTTCTTTCAGCTGATGTGCACGAAGAGTACCCATAACTTCCCTTAAATGCAAAGCATGTTCTTCCTCACTTTTTTGAGAAAAACAAAATGTCATCCATGAAGACCACTACAAATTTATTAAGGAACTCTCTGAATATCCTACTCATCAAGTCTACGAATTAAGCAGGTGTGTTTAACAAGCTGAAAGGCATGACAAGCCATTTCTAAGAAACCATCCGAGGTCCTGAACGCAGTCTTATCTATGCTGTCCTCAGCCACTCTTAGCTGATGAAATCCGGTGGCCATATCTAGTTGGGAGAAAACTGAGGCACCTACGAGCTGGTCGAACTAGTCGTCTATTCTAGGAAGTGGGTTCCTATTCTTCTTGGTCAATTTGTTTAGTTCCCTATAGTCCACGCACAGGCGAAGTGAACCATCTGCTTTGGTTGCAAACACCACTGGAGCAACCCATTCAGAAATACTCCTCCTTATAAACCCCTTTTCAAGCAACTCTATAACTTGCTTGCTGAGCTCTTTCCTTTCCCTTGGAGCCATGTGTCTAACGGGTAAAGCAACAGGTTTTGCATTATCAACAAGGTATATGCATAAGTCTATCTCTCGCTTAGAAGGTAAACCCTTCACCTCTTCAAAGACATCCGAGTATTCACGGACCACTCTGACAGATTGCAAGTTTTCAACAGACGCATCAAGAGATTCTAGGTAACTAAGCATAATAGAATTCATGGGATTACAAGAGATTTCGAGAGTGTTACCAAGGCGAGTCATAAATTTAACCACTCTCTTTTCACAATCGAGGATGGCACTATTACTGGATAACCGATCCATGCCTAGAATCAACCCATAGCCCGTGAAACCCAAAATAAAAGCATTACATCTAAACCCAACGCTTAGTATAGAAATTTCCAACTAAGCCGAGCCCCCAATTGGATTTGAAACAACCATAGGATCCTCTACTATACTAATATCTAGGTGCAGAGATTCAACTAAAGCAGTAGATATAAAAGAGTGTGATGCGCCAGAATAAAAAAGAGTACGAACTGGATGATTAGAAAGATAAACTAAACTCTCAACAGAAATATTTCTGCCTCTTTCTTGCGGAGGTGCCATGAGTGTGTGAATTTGTCCTCCAGTAGTGGATCCAGTCCTCTGCCCTTGCCCTTTCCTTTATGGGCAATCCTTAGCCATATGTCCTGTCTCGCAACATTGAAAGCAACCACCCATCTTCCTTTCCTTCTTTAAGCTGTCCTTAATCAGATGTCCAGGTATGCCACAAAATTTACACTCCCTCTTGTCACTGGGTTTGTTATTCTTCACGCCTTTCTTGGAATCCGTCTTCTTATTCCGCGATCCCTCCAGTTTCTTGTCTAGAGGTTCATCCACCTTTGCCTCTTTCTTTCCACCCTTGTCTTCCTTTTGTAACAGTGCCATGTCCACCAGTCTCTCAAGAGTTGCATCCATAGATATATGGGACATAGCTAGGCTGTGCAGCGGTTCATTCAACCCTTTCACGAAACGAAGAGCCTTTTTAGGTGGAGTGTTTACCAACTCCAGTCCGAATCTAGCCAGCTGGTTGAATTGGTTGACGTATTCCTTAACCGATAGGTTTCCCTGTTTGAGTGCTTAGAACTTCTCCATCTTTAGGCTTCGTCCAGCTTGCAAAAGGAACTTCATTTCAAATATCCTTCTGAAATCCTCCCAAGTTTCAACTAGTCTCTCCGCATTAGTAACTTCCCACCAGTAAGAGGCTCCGTCCTTAAGTAACTATACATCCAATTATATCTTTTGCCTATCGTCCACTTCGAAGATAACAAACAAATCTTCTGTTTCCTTGAGCAGATTCTTGCTTCCACAAATGACTCAGTCCCATTAAAGTTCTTTCCACCCATAGCTCGAAAGTCCCTACATATCTTCGAGAAAGCATTCACCCGTGGAGGAGGAGGAGGAGGAACGGCTGCAGCTGGGGGAAGAGGAACGTCTGTTGGGCCTGCATCATAGCCCTAGCCTCTAGATACCTTCAGAACCAGCTAGGCATTGGTACGCCCTCGGTAAGATTAAGATCCCCAGACATGCTGAAACGAAAAGAAAAGGTTCAAAACAAAGGATAGGAAAATAATGCATATGGCCTTGGGGATTATGCCTTTAAAATAAAACAACACTTTTCTTGAAAATGCTTCTTTAAAATTATTTTTGAAAAATAGTTTTCAAAAACTTTTATCTGATCTGGTAAACCATCGCTATGATACCAAGTGAAACACCCCACCTCCGTTAAGGTCACTCACAAAGGGAATGCATTAACTTTGGTGAAGCATTTTAGGTAAAAGACACAGATAATTTACAAGACATACTTATAAACAACGGAAAACTGAAATCATTTCATAAATAGCGTGGTTCAGTCAAAACATTACAAGCATTGTCTCAAAATCCAACTTCTAAATTATTACAATGAAACATCTGTCTTGATTTAAAACTCCAAGTACATAAAGAAGCATAAAACAGTAGTAAAGCAGCATAAATCCCCAATAAAAGTGTAACCACAACCATAGCCCAAGAAGAAAGAATCCAGGCAATACATCTACTCTCTTCAAACTGGAAAAGGACTGCACTAAGCTGAAGTATTCCCTCCCTGCGGACCTAGGGGGGACAGAAGAAAAGAAGGCGAAAGAAAACAGGTCAGACATAAGTCTGGTAAGTCCAGTGATTATTTAGCATGTAAACAGGTAAAAGAATTATGACATGAATAAACTGAATATAGGACAATACCATATAAATAAGATAAGGCAAGATAAACTGAATATACTATATCACTCATTTCCATTTCTCTGCACCTACAACGAATATTTCAACTACCATCATTTGTTCATAACAAAGTGATCCCTTTCCCGATCGGCTTCTACTCGCCTGCATTTCTTACTTGTGTCATTCGGCCCCGCTCGTGTGTAGATACCTGTGCTAGTCCCAATCATGGGGTGTATCAATTCCCATGATGGCAACCCGACACGATTCAAGATGGACAACGTATACTACTGATGCCCAGTGCCTTCTTTTCCACTCCCGAGTACGTGCACGCCCATACTCCGTCGGAACTACACTGCTGCACCACCCGCTGCTATTTTGAATGCTTATAATCAGCCTAGTAATCGTGCCCCACCCTGCCTAGTTCAGGGTACCGTGATATATCTATGTGGGTTATTGCTGAAATGGGTCCCTGTTACTAGGGTTTCCTAATCAACATGTTATAACGGTTAAATGTTCTCAAAATTTTCCTAACCTCACCCATCTGTTTGCTAACATGCTGTAATGGTTAAGTGTTGCCTTAATTAACTTAACCCTACCATTCATAGTCTATTTGTTCCTCAGCTTTAATTCATTCATTAAAGCCCCAACCTCTCACATTAGATCTATGTTGTTGCGGTCGCTGGATGTGCCGGGCGGTTCCGGGCAGCCTTACACCGCAACTCAATCTAACCTCGGGTTTTTGGGCTTAATGTGCTAACCTCTCACATTAGATCTATATTGTTGCGGTCGCTGGATGTGCTGGGTGGTTCCAGGCAATCTTACACCGCAACTCAATCTAACCTCCGATTAAGCATGTTCATCTTTAGCTAATTTACATATTTGTCAAATGTGTCCAAATCTATGTGTCAAATTTTCCACAAGTCTATTAAATACAAGTTTATACCACATTCCCAAGCTATGCCCAAAATTTACTAAATTAAATTATACCCAATTTTCCCCACATTATAATTTCACGTACAACGAGATTCAATCTAAGTTTCAAATGAACTTAGTATTCACAAAAGCAAGTAAAAAGGGGAAAATTAGAGAAGGAGCATAAGAATTGACATAAGGAAAATAGGCATGTAAAGCTGTACCAAATTCAAGAATCATGTTTCAATGTTGTACATTAACACTATGTGTAGACAAGCTAAGCAATTCGCACCATAGGTATAAAGATTAGATAGAATTGGACTTAAGAGAATTACTAATTTAATGTACAACATGATAAGTCCCATTTGATAAATCACAATATTCTAATAGGCATAGGTTGTACAACATGAAAAGTTCCATCCTATAAACTACAACAGTCTCACAGGCATGATAGGTTCATTTATGTCAGTCCAACAGTCTCATAGGCATGATAGGTTCTATTATGTTAGTCCATCAGTCTCATATGCATGATAGGTTCTATTATGTCAATCTAACATTCTCATAGGCATGATAGGTGCCATTACATCAATCACAATAGTCTCATAGGCATAAACAATTTAGATTAGACAAAAGGATAGGCACGAATCAGAACTTGGCATCGTTCTAGATCCGATTATCATAGTCATGATTTATATTAGATGTTTAAATCTAAATAATAACCAAAATTACAGAAAAAGGACATATCTTGTATTCTAGGATCTGATTTCTGAATTTGAAAAGCTATCCTTTGATGTAGACGTTTGATTTGAAGTTCTTCTAATCGATTACTAGTTTGGATTTATTTTTCTAGTTAGGAGAAGATGAAGGAGGCTAGGCTAACTTGTAGACGAACAACATGATGACACCATAGTCTTAGGGTAATGAGGTTAGGGTCTAGGTTTGGTTATGTATATATAGATGTCTAGGATTAATTCTAGCCTTTAGACCTGTCTAGGAGAAATCAGAGCCATCAAACCAAAGAGACGTGTCATCCAACCAACCATAGCACGACACGTAAGCCCTAACACCTCAGAAATTAGTCATTGGCCAATCAAAGAGGGCCACATCAGGTCAGGACTACAGAAATTCGTCATAGGAAGCAGATCTCAAAGGGGTCGACTCCTTACGGGGGGTCGAGACCTATGTCGACTCCCCTATAGGTGGGTCGACACCTATGTCGACTCCCCCTGGGGGGTCAACACCCTAAGCGGGAATTTTCCCGCTCAGCCTATTCTATCCGAATTTTGCATTTTGAATTGGATTTATTATTTAATTATAATTTTCTGTTTATTCTTGAAATCTTCGGAACTCCATAACTTCTTCATATGGAGTCCGATTTATGCAAACTTGGACTCTATCTCAAGCAAAATTTCGAGACGAACGCAATGGCGTAACCCATTTCCCTAAATTCTAGATTTGGACATGTATGGTAAATATGTAAATTGGCTAAAGATGAACGTGCCTAACCTAAGGTTAGATTGAGTTGCGGTGTAAGACTGCCCGGAACCGCCAGGCACATCCAGCAACCGCAACAATATAGATCTAATGTGAGAGGTTAGCGCATTAATCCCCAAACCCGAGGTTAGAATGAGTTCGCAGTAGAAGTCTGCCCGGAACCACCCTGCACATCCAGCAACCGCAAACAACAGTTCTAATGTGAGAGGTTGAGACATTAATGAATGAATTAATGCTAATGAACGGACATGCTAAGAATGGTAGGGTTTAGTTAACACAAGAGGGCAACACTTAACCAATATAACATAATGTGTGATAGGGCAACGCTTAACCAAGGTAACATGACAAGTGGAAGGGTTAAGTTGATAGGAAACACTTAACCAAATCCAAAATGATGAATGAGTAGGGTTAAGTTAACTAACATAACATGATGAACGAGTGGGGTTAAGTCAAGGGGAAAACACTTAACCAATATAACATGATGAATTAACATGGTTAAGTTAATAGGAAACACTTAACCAATACAACATGATGAATGGGAAGGGTTAAGTTAATAAGAAACACTTAACCAATATGGCATGTTAGGTCGGTGGGTTAAGTTAACATGGACAAGAAGACAACTTAACTAATATTATATGAACAAAGCGGATAGGGTTAACGCAAGCTTAACCAATAATACACATGGACTTGATAAGGGGAAGGGTTAAGTAAATCTTGGGTAAGTGGGTAATATTAGTATATATAGGCCCACAAACTTAACTGTCAAATAAACATGCGTGAATCAGTGAGGGGTTTAAGTAACATATGAATAGGCAACACTTAACCAGTACAACATGTTAATTAAGCAAATGGGTAGGGTTAAGTTAAACTGAGAATACTTAACCATTAAAACATGTTGATTAAGAAACCCTAGTAATGGGGACCCATTTCAGCCGTAACCCACATAGATGTATCATGGTACCCAAAGCTAGGCAGGGTGGGGCACGATTACTGGGCTGATTATAAGCGGTCAAAATAGTGGCGGGTGGTGCAACAGTGTAGTTCCAACGGAGTACGGGTGTGCACGTGCTCCGGAGTGGAAAAGTATGCACTAGGCATCAGTAGTATACACTTTGCAACTTGAATCATGTTGGGTCGCCATCATGGGAATTGATACACCCCATGATGGGGCCAACACAGGTATCTACATACAAGCTGGGCCGAATGACACAAATAATGAATGCATACAAGCAAGGTCAAATGACACAAGTAACACATACATGCGAGTTAGAGAGCCGATCAATAGGGTAGTAAGGTTACATCTAACATATCCATGGAAATTAGGCAGATTGGGGTGGGATTCTCATAATATATGTACACTTGAAGGCTACCACAATTGCGGGGATTGCGATCACATTATCATTTTATACATATTTCTAGTTGGGACACTAGTTAGGTGGTGCAGAGATTTCGAAACAAGAATAACAGGGTAGTAGCGAAGTAGAGAAAAAGTAGAAGTGCATTCAGTTTATCTTGCCTTATCATATCGTATGCTAATCTTATCTTGTTATCCCTCTTATCATGGTATTGTCTTATATTCAGTTTATTCATGTCATGTTGCTTTTACCTATTTACATACTGAAAGTCACTGAACTTACCAGGCTTTATGTCTGACCCATTTTCTTTCGTCTTCTTTTCTTCCGCCCCCCCGGTAGTCAGGGAGGGAATAGCTCAGCTTAGTTTGGACCGTTTCTCTTTCCAAGCTTGAAAATTCTTTGATGTATTACTTGGATCCTCTTATCTTAGGCTATGGCTGTGTTTGCACTTTAATTTGGGGACTTATGCTACTTTGCTATGTTTTATTCTTCTTATATACTTGGAAGTTTTTTGAATCAAGACAGAAGTTTTATGAAGTACTTTTAAGTATAATTGAGTCAATTGTTGTAAAAGCTTGACTGAACCACGTTGCTTATAAAATGACTTTGTTTTCCGCTGCTTTGTTTGTCTATCATGTAATTTATCTCCATCTTTTACCTATAACGCTTCACTGAAGTTAATGCATTCCCTTTGTGATTGACATTAGTGGAGGTAGGGTGTTACAGCTAACATGCACATATGGAAACATGAAGCTATATAAATATGCTATGTCACAAATCTAAGGCATGACCTTGTGATTAAACAATAAGAGTGGATTCTATTCATCTGGTCTTCTCCAATCAACATAATAAGAGTACATCATAATGTTGAAGTATTGATTAACATATAAGACGCAAAAGTTTTGGCCATCGTTAGCATAGAGTCGTGCTCTTTGAATACAGGCATAGAGCTATGCTCGTTGAATACATGCATAAAGCCATAAATCGCTACATGTATCTCCTCAGATTAACCACTCTACTTCCATGACAATGTCTAATGTTGTGATACTCAAATGTTCACTGTTACTTATGAACTACACTTTATCTCCATAATATTATATATTACGAGTCAAAAGAATCAGCAAAAAGTGCTATTGAATGCCCTATCCCAAAGGGTATTCTAACTCTGTTCATTCTGATTTCCTTGCATATAGAACTCAAATAACAAAATTAATATTAAAGCATCTCATTCCCATATCATATAGAATCACTAAACAACTAAACTTTAATAAAAAAGCACACATATAATCCAATTCAACATATAAGAGAAGAATAATCAGACAAGTAATATAAGTAAATTATTCAAAGAAATAAACATACTTTTGTAACAAAAATAAATATTTATAAATTTATATAATAAAAATATGTGTGTGTGTGTGTATATATATATATTCAATAATAAATTCACATTGCCTATTTTTATTTCAGAATACAAATTACTATCCAAACTTCACTTTAAGCTAGGATAACTGTATTTACAGTAATTTCCTTTAAATTATCCATAATTGAAATTCCAATATTATAAAGTGGGACTTTTTTCTACACTCAACTAAAATGGCTTACTTATTTCATAAAATAATATTATATATTTTTCCAAGATTTGTAATAATATTCTAATAACACTTATAATGTAATCACTTTAAAATTTTATTATTTTCACACTATATCTTTAAAAAATATCATTGCATTAAATTTTCCATAAAATAGTTCTAAAAACTTATAAAAATTCATGACGTTTGTTGTAAAAGAATTTTATTATGAATAAAAAGTTAAATCCGTACTTTTATTCAAATTATACTCGTAAGTATAAATTAACTAATTGAACAAAATTTAGCAATCATTTATAAAATATTTTAACAAATTTTTTGAAACCCCTTGATTTTTTTCCAAGATCCCTCGAGTATGGGTGTTTTTTCAGACAAGAAAATAGATTAACTAAATAATGAATGAATAAATATTCATTTCAATGCCCAAATGAATAGGGCACCATATATAAACTAACACCTTCCAAATAGCAGAAATAACTAGCTTAATGTTAGTTAGTTATAAAACCAATATCTGAATAACTACTAATACCAATAACTAATAAAACACACAAGGATATGGCATGTTATTTCAATACATAACAACCATATTACTCTATTTCATTATAAATAGTATATCAAGTAATGCATCCAACTAATAGCTCAAATAATAACATTAATAATTGTAAAATAATGGGACATAAAAATAGTTGTGACTTATAAAGATAAAACACCATACCGACGCTTGCAAAGTTGAAACCTATTTCACTACTTTAGTCTAAAATTTGAATAATCATCTGCTCATCTCTTCCAACTATCGCAGCTTCCATCACCACTATCAAATAACTGCTAGCCTACAGAACCACAACAAAATTCAGAGTTGGCACCAACCACATCATTGTCACCAAATCATGCATGCGCACATATTCCTTCATCTACATCACGAATTCCAAGTTGCCACTGCCTAGCTTGTGACCGATCATTACCATTTGAATCTGCAGACCTATACTTCATCGCCACTGTAACACCCCACACCCGCTACGGTCACTCACTAAGGGAATGCCATAACATCGGTGGAGTATTTTAAGTGAATATAGAACAGAAAAATTACAACATGACAGATATAAGTAATACTTGAGAATTTAAAACATCATTTCATTGCAGCGGAAAGTAAAACATGTTTGGTTACACCAAAACCATAAACAAGAGTCAAGTACATAATATCCATCCTGATAAAACAAAAGTACATAATCCCACTACATAACTTAATAGCCATAATAGAAAAGATAAACTGAGCTTTACATCCATGGTCCAAGCTCCAAAAGATAGATAAAGCAGTCTGATCAAAGCCCACTAGTGCTAGGCCCACTCTGAAAACCTGAGGGTTGGGAAAAAGATAAAAAAACAACGGGGTCAGACATAAGTCTGAGCGAGTCCTATAACCTTAACAATACAATCATTAAAGTAATTAGGGTATGATATAAACAAGGTACGGTACCTCTGGGGATAATGACTACACTAAGTACCCAACTAAACACAGGATGTACTAAGATAACCGAAAAGACGCATTTACCCACCCAAGGATAATTACTACACTGCACCACCCCAGATCTACCCACCCAAGGGTAATTCCTACACTGCACCACCCCAGATCTACCCACCCAAGGGTAATTCCTACTTAAGGTTGATCCCACTAAGTGTACTTAGTAATTTTTAATAGTAGTTTCGTGTACCCCTAGCTGACTACATAGGTGCCGTCTGCTCCTATCTCCACTAGGTGTACCCACTGCTCCCCAAGCGATCGGCTCCCTAACATAGATACCCGTGCTGGCCCCACAGTGGGGTGTATCATTTCCCCAAAGTGGCAACCTGATAATATCAACGGTGCACGGCTTATACCTACACGATGCAACAACGTCTTACTTACCAGCCCGGGTCCACACACGCATATGAAACCCGTTGGACTTGCGTTGCCACCGCTAACCCGTTTTGGCCTCTTATAGTCAAGCCCAATATGCGTGTCCCGTCCTCGACTTGGGTCGAGCCCACAAAGATACGTTTGGGATATTGGCTGAGATGGGCCCCCATTAGCTACCCACCTAAGCTTGTCATTTCTAGTGAATCCCACTTAACCCTTTAACCATGTCCACTTACATGTTATAAATTTTGGTTAAGTCTTTTAATCATATTTTAATTGCCACTCAAGGCACCCACTAGATTTCCACATGCCACCCAAGGCACTTACTTGATTCCCACATGCCACCCAAGGCACTTACTTAACCCTTTAATCATGTTTAATTACATGTTCCACTTTGGTTCTAATCGTATTTTCTATTACCACCCAAGGCAACCCACTAGTTTCCTCATGCCACTCAAGGCACCCCCACTAGTTACTACATGCCACCCAAGGCACCCACTTAACCCCTCATGCCCCACTACATGCTAATTTGGTTAAGTGTTTCTTAATTAATTAAGATCGTAACCTTTGTAAAGACCTCTCACATTAGACTGTCTTTTTATGGCAACTGGATATGCTGGTTGGTTCCGGGCATCCTTACACCATAACAGAGTCTAACCTCGTGTCTTTACACTTGTCACGTATTTAGTTTATACTAAGACCTCTCACATTGGGCCCATCATTTGTAGCCGCTGGATTTGCCGGTCGGTTCCGGGCAGTCTTATGCTACAAAAGGGTCCAACCTCGTGTCTTAGTCGATTAATTACACCTAATTAATCACCCCCATAATTTGTATTAATTATCCCTAATTAATTACCAATTTCAAGAATATGGGTAGACCTAACTCAATTGGTAAATTCCCAATTCCATAACATGGGTAGACCTAACTTAATAGGTAAATTCCCAATTCCATAATATGGGTAGACCTAACTTAATAGGTAAATTCCCAATTATGTCCATTCACTTTATGTTATGCTTAAGCATACCCATTTCACACCATTTTATTAACATGCATATTAACCCCATCGTTCCCCACGTAATTCGTTCTCATAACATGACATAATAAAGGGAAGATTCATAACAAGTGCCATGGGTTTAACCAACATAGCATATAACTTTATCATGGGTTTAAAAGGTGTCAACTTGCATATATGAGCATACATTAAACCCAACTAGCATTTACCCCAAACTTGCATGAAGCACATATGTCAAAAAGGGGTAACTTGCATATCATTCTTATGTCATACAAAGGTGTGAACTTGCATAGCATGTCACATGTTAACTTGCATATAACCAAACACATAACTTGCATAACATGTTACATATGAACTTGCATATAATCATGCACATAACTTGCATATAACCAAACACATAACTTGCATAACATGTTACATATGAACTTGCATATAACCAAACACATAACTTGCATAACATGTTACATATGAACTTGCATATAATCATGCACATAACTTGCATAACATGTTACATATGAACTTGCATATAATCATGCACATAACTTGCATAACATGTTACATATAAACTTGCATATAATCTCACATATAGCTTGCATAACATATGAATCAATGTTCAACATAGTGTTTTGCATAATGAGCATCATAAAACATAGCATTAAACTTGCATATCATATAGCATAAAATTTGCAAAACACACAACATACACTATACTAAACTTGCATAAACACATTGATCCACAAACATAGCCATATCTTATCATATCCTATCATAATCAATTTAACAATTGATTATCAAGGCTATAGAAACTCACCACTAAACTCCAATAAGCAAACCCTTGCCAAAAATCACCCAAAAACTCTAGCCTTGAAAATAAAGCTGGCAACTTGATGATGAATGCAAGCTAATGATCACTCATACAACTTAAAAATGCTTGTATGAACATGAAAGCCTTCATAGAAATAGTTTAGAAAGAGGATGGAGGCTAGGGTTTTGAGTGGAGGCCATGATCATAGAAAATTTTGGCATAGTTTAGTTAGAGGATAGGATTATGATCATTTAGGGCTAGCTTAGGGTCTTGTTTATAGGATTAGGATGTGTTTTAGACCCTTAGATTAACCCTAGGTTAGATTAGGACCATCAGATCTCGGAAGCTTCCAGAAAACAACCCCAAAACACAGCCAAACCCTAAAATGGTGCACCAGGCCAAACTGGCCGAGCACCCCCTGTCGACACACAAGTCGACAGGGTTGTCGACTTGGTCCTAGCCAAGTCGACAGGGCTGTCGACTTGGTTAGCTAGGCGGGAATTTTTCCGCCTGCGCCCAATGGCCCCAATTTCGAAATTTGAACCTGAATTTTAAATCTGTTTTGAACTTTGAATTTTTTGAAAACTTCATCAGGCCATAACTGGGCCATACGGACTTCGATTCTCGAAAACTCGGACTCTATTTCGCGTATTTTTCCGAGACAAACGCAATGACGCAACCCGTTTCCCCCAATTCTCATATCTGAGATTATTTATTCTGTAATTAGTGAATATTAGTATTAACTAAAAATTCGGGGTGTTACATTCTCCCCTCCTTAAAGGATTTCGTCCCCGAAATCTCTAAGCTAAGGAGAATGCATATCCTACCATCCAAACGACCATCTACTCAATCCATCAAACACGGGCATCCATTGTCCTTAAAAAAATTTCTAATGATGTATGAGCATATGCAAAAAGTGTGTGTATATGTTCCCTATCTAATGTATGAACATATGCAAACCATGATAGTGCCATGCATCCAATATGTATGCGAGAGAACCCTATCGACACATACTATATCTACATGAGTGCACAATCATTCACCAAAATGCATCATCCATATGATAACACAACCATTATACATTCATAAATATAGCTACCGACACACCCAATTATATGCAATATGAAGTGATTGAGCCGATCTAGTGTCTAGAGTGTGTGTATATGCATCCACGAGCAAACACTTGCATCCACATGTATCCATCAATCATAACATGTCTCAAACACATGTTTCAACCATAGGTTTACCCTATCTAAAGGTCAAAAGTACTAACGAGAGGACATACTACAGATAAGATAAGTACTAGTCAAACGATAAAGGAGAAATTAAAAGGCATATCCTAAAAAGGAATGGGTATAATGAACGCATTTTCGCTTCCGTCTCCCAAGTAGCGTTGCTCTCATCTTCTCCCCATTGCACTTTGACTAGTTGAACCTCTCGATTTCTCAACTTCCTAGTCTCTGACCCAAGGATGCGAGTAGGAGCTCGTCGAATTGTCTCATCACGCTCTATCTCTACTTCTTTAAGCAAGCTCGGCTCTACCACCTCAGCGGTCTCATGTAGGCACTTCCTCAAATGTGACACATGGAATACATCATGTACACCACTAAGCCTGTCGGGCAACTCCACTCTATATGCCATCTGTCCAATCCTTTCCTTAATAGGAAACGGTCCAACAAACCTTGGTGCTAACTTTCCAACAGATCCAAAGCGAACCACATTCCGTAACGGAGATACCTTGATAAAACCATGTCCCCAACATCAAACTCAAGCTCTGTTCTCCTCTTGTTCGCATAAGATTTCTGTCTGTCTTGCGCCGCTTTCATCCTTCTTCGAATCAAATCAATCTTTTCCGAAGTCTTCCTAACCATATCGGGCCCAAGCAAGATCTTATCCGTAGATTCCCACCAACATGTAGGTAATCGACAAGGCCTTCCATAAAAAGCTTCGAAAGGAGCCATGCCAATACTAGACTGAAATCTGTTATTATATGCGAACTTCACCAATGGAAGATGCTCTTCCCATGTACCTCCAAAATCCAAGATACATGGCCTCAAAAGGTCTTCTAAAATACGATTCACCCTCCCGGTCTGTCCGTCCGTCTGAGGATGATTTGCGGTACTCAAACACAACTGAGTCCCTACCGCCTCTTGCAAACACTTCCAAAACTCGCTAGTGAAGATAGGATCTCGATCGCTCACTATACTGGAAGGTACACCATGTAATCTAACAATCTCTCGAATGTAAACTGAATCTAGCTCTGCAGCAGTCCTCTTACTCTTCACGGGTATAAAATGGGCACTCTTAGTAAGTCTGTCTACCACAACCCAAATTCCCGTATTACCCTTCCTCGATCTCGGTAATCCATCGACAAAATCCATCGAGACACTATCCCACTTCCATAGCGGAACTTCCAATGGGTGAAGGAACCCACCGGGTTTCTTTTGCTCCGCTTTCACTTGTTGGCACACCAAGCATCTAGCGACATACTCGGCCGCGTCTTTCTTCATACCGACCCAAAAGAAAACTCGCTTCATGTCTTGGTACATCTTGTCCCTACCGGGATGAATGGTCATCTTCGAACGATGTGCATCATCTAAAATAGCCTTCTTCAAACCCTCGTCTTGCGGTACACAAAGTCTACCGTCTCTACGCAACCACCCCTTACCATCTAGGGTGTACCTACTCAAATGTCTGGACGACTCCCCCCTTATGAGCTTCCCTACTAACTCAACCAACTGTGGGTCGTCTCGCTGTGCTCCGCCAATCCGCCCCAAAAGAGTAGGCCTAACCTCCAAGGAGGCTAGCAAACCGGGTACAAAGTCAATGGAAGGTCTAAAGTCAAACATAGAAATAAACTCTAAGCTCCGTCGTTCAACGAACAATGAACTCAAGGACAACTTTTTTCTACTTAAGGCGTCCGCTACCACGTTACCCTTGCCAGGGGTATACGCTATCTCAAACTCATAGGATGCTAAGAATTCCATCCACTTTTGCTGTCCTAAGACTATGCGCTCGAAGAGTCTCCAACACTTCCCTAAGATGTAGGGCATGCTCTTCTCCACTTCTAGAGAAAATCAGGATATTCTCCCATGCAAAATCGTCACAACTATCCATCTCTCACGCAGACCACCCTAGTCGAACTCGACATCCCCCAAATGCAAGCCCAAAAGGCCTAAACCAATATCAGACAAACACCCATGGGATATCTCCTTCGAGTTCAGACGACCTACGTGAGATGATACTAGTAAAAATGGCTAAACAATTAAGCCTTTGACCAACTTTGGATGTCATCGCCAGTCTCGCTCCAAAACCACCGTTTTTCCCATAACTGGCTTTGCTCAACCTATTAAGCACACATGAAAACTTATTTCGCTCCTAGAAAAGACCAAGATGTCATTTACAAAGACCATCACAAACTTATTTAGGTACTTCCTGAACACCTTTCTCATCAAATCAACAAAGTATGCGGGGGCGTTCGTCAAACCAAATGGCATCACTAGCCACTCATAAAAACCATCCAGAGTCCTAAAGGTAGTCTTCTCTATACTATCCTCAGCCACTCTCAACTAATGAAACCCCGTGGCTAAGTCCTACTACGAAAACACTGAGGCGCCAACCAACTGATCAAAGAGATCATCAATCCTCAGCAATGGGTGTCTATTCTTCTTTGATATCTTGTTAAACTCCCTATAATCTACACAAAGTCTGAGGGACCCACCCGCCTTCATAACAAAAACTACTGGAGCACCCCACTCCGATATACTTCGTCTTCTAAACCCCTTCTCAAGCAAATCGCCTACTTGCTTATGGAGTTCCCTCCTCTCACGAGGAGCCATGTGGCACACTGGCCAAGATACTGGTTTGGCATTGTCTACCGGATATATTCGGAAGTCAATCTCCCACTCCGGAGGTAAGCCCTTCACCCCCTCAAACACATCCGAGTATTCCCGGACCACTCTAACAGATCGCAAACTCTCGACCGACGTGTCAAGCGATTCTAGATAACTTAGCATAACAGATTCCATGGGATTACAAGAGATCTCGAGAGTGTTACCCAAGCGGGTCATAAGCCTAACAACTCTCCCTTCAAAATCAAGAACGACACAACAACTGGATAACCAGTCCATGCCCAAAACTAACCCATAGCCCGTGAAGCCCAAAAAGCATCACATCTAAACTCAACGCTAAGTATAGAAACTTTCAAACCCAAACACATCATGGAGCCCCAATTGGGTTTGAAACAACTAAGGGATCATCTACTAAACTGGTGTCTAAGTGCAGTGACTCAACTAACAATGATGAGATAAACGAACTCGATGCGTCAAAATCAAATAAAGTTCGAACCGGATAATAAAGAAATCCAAATTCCAACCTAGACGGTCCTATCCCCCTCTGGTACACTAGCCGTGAGGGAATACAACTACCCTCCAGGAGATTCCGTACCTTGCCCTTGCCCCTTTTGACAACCCTAATAAGGTGTCCTATTCCTCCCAAAAGGATAACTACTCGCCTTCTTCTTCCCCTTTCTCCACTCGTAACCTCCCACCATTGAGGTTTCATCCTCCATTAACCAAACAACTATTTGAGCCTTCCTCCCATCGTCTATCCAATAGGTACCTACCAGTCCTCCTCCTTCTTGAACAAACTTCTAATCCGACTAACGTCTAAGTCCCTTGAAGTGGTTTTCCATTCTTATCTATCTTAGAAAGATCATCTATACACGGAGGGGAAACTCAAAACGAGAGAGGAAGAGATTCAAAACGGAGAATTCGAAAGATAAAGATATGGCTATCGGGGATTATGCTTTTCTTTCAAAAACTTTTCTCTTAAAAGACATGTTTTTGAAAATACTCCTTTCAAAAATATTCTTAGAAAATAGTTTTTCTAAAAATTTTATCTATTCTGGTAACCTTAAGCTCTGATACCACGTGTAACACCCCACACCCGCTACGGTCACTCACCAAGGGAATGCCATAACATCGGTGGAGTATTTTAAGTGAATATAGAACAGAAAAATTACAACAAGACAGATATAAGTAATACTTGAGAATTTAAAACATCATTTCATTGCAGCGGAAAGTAAAACATGTTTGGTTACACCAAAACCATAAACAAGAGCCAAGTACATAATATCCATCCTGATAAAACAAAAGTACATAATCCCACTACATAACTTAATAGCCATAATAGAAAAGATAAACTGAGCTTTACATCCATGGTCCAAGCTCCAAAAGATAGATAAAGCAGTCTGATCAAAGCCCACTAGTGCTAGGCCCACTCTGAAAACCTGAGGGTTGGGAAAAAGATAAAAAAACAACGGGGTCAGACGTAAGTCTGAGCGAGTCCTATAACCTTAACAATACAATCATTAAAGTAATTAGGGTATGATATAAACAAGGTACGGTACCTCTGGAGATAATGACTACACTAAGTAGCCAACTAAACACAGGATGTACTAAGATAACCGAAAAGACGCATTTACCCACCCAAGGATAATTACTACACTGCACCACCCCAGATCTACCCACCCAAGGGTAATTCCTACACTGCACCACCCCAGATCTACCCACCCAACGGTAATTCCTACTTAAGGTTGATCCCACTAAGTGTACTTAGTAATTTTTAATAGTAGTTTCGTGTACCCCTAGCTGACTACATAGGTGCCGTCTGCTCCTATCTCCACTAGGTGTACCCACTACTCCCCAAGCGATTGGCTCCCTAACGTAGATACCCGTGCTGGCCCCACAGTGGGGTGTATCATTTCCCCAAAGTGGCAACCTGATAATATCAACGGTGCACGGCTTATACCTACACGATGCAACAACGTCTTACTTACCAGCCCGGGTCCACACACGCATATGAAACCCGTTGGACTTGCGTTGCCACCGCTAACCCGTTTTGGCCTCTTATAGTCAAGCCCAATATGCGTGTCCCGTCCTCGACTTGGGTCGAGCCCACAAAGATACGTTTGGGATATTGGCTGAGATGGGCCCCCACAAGCTACCCACCTAAGCTTGTCATTTCTAGTGAATCCCACTTAACCCTTTAACCATGTCCACTTACATGTTATAAATTTTGGTTAAGTCTTTTAATCATATTTTAATTGCCACTCAAGGCACCCACTAGATTTCCACATGCCACCCAAGGCACTTACTTGATTCCCACATGCCACCCAAGGCACTTACTTAACCCTTTAATCATGTTTAATTACATGTTCCACTTTGGTTAAGTATTCTAATCGTATTTTCTATTGCCACCCAAGGCAACCCACAAGTTTCCTCATGCCACTCAAGTCACCCCCACTAGTTACTACATGCCACCCAAGGCACCCACTTAACCCCTCATGCCCCACTACATGCTAATTTGGTTAAGTGTTTCTTAATTAATTAAGATCGTAACCTTTATAAAGACCTCTCACATTAGACTGTCTTTTTATGGCAGCTGGATATGCCGGTTGGTTCCGGGCAGCCTTACACCATAACAGAGTCTAACCTCGTGTCTTTACACTTGTCACGTATTTAGTTTATACTAAGACCTCTCACATTGGGCCCATCATTTGTAGCCGCTGGATTTGCCGGTCGGTTCCGGGCAGTCTTATGCTACAAAAGGGTCCAACCTCATGTCTTAGTCGATTAATTACACCTAATTAATCACCCCCATAATTTGTATTAATTATACCTAATTAATTACCAATTTCAAGAATATGGGTAGACCTAACTCAATAGGTAAATTCCCAATTCCATAACATGGGTAGACCTAACTTAATAGGTAAATTCCCAATTCCATAATATGGGTAGACCTAACTTAATAGGTAAATTCCCAATTATGTCCATTCACTTTATGTTATGCTTAAGCATACCCATTTCACACCATTTTATTAACATGCATATTAACCCCATCGTTCCCCACGTAATTCGTTCTCATAACATAACATAATAAAGGGAAGATTCATAACAAGTGCCATGGGTTTAACCAACATAGCATATAACTTTATCATGGGTTTAAAAGGTGTCAACTTGCATATATGAGCATACATTAAACCCAACTAGCATTTACCCCAAACTTGCATGAAGCACATATGTCAAAAAGGGGTAACTTGCATATCATTCTTATGTCATACAAAGGTGTGAACTTGCATAGCATGTCACATGTTAACTTGCATATAACCAAACACATAACTTGCATAACATGTTACATATGAACTTGCATATAATCATGCACATAACTTGCATATAACCAAACACATAACTTGCATAACATGTTACATATGAACTTGCATATAACCAAACACATAACTTGCATAACATGTTACATATGAACTTGCATATAATCATGCACATAACTTGCATAACATGTTACATATGAACTTGCATATAATCATGCACATAACTTGCATAACATGTTACATATAAACTTGCATATAATCTCACATATAGCTTGCATAACATATGAATCAATGTTCAACATAGTGTTTTGCATAATGAGCATCATAAAACATAGCATTAAACTTGCATATCATATAGCATAAAACTTGCAAAACACACAACATACACTATACTAAACTTGCATAAACACATTGATCCACAAACATAGCCATATCTTATCATATCCTATCATAATCAATTTAACAATTGATTATCAAGGCTATAGAAACTCACCACTAAACTCCAATAAGCAAACCCTTGCCAAAAATCACCCAAAAACTCTAGCCTTGAAAATAAAGCTTGCAACTTGATGATGAATGCAAGCTAATGATCACTCATACAACTTAAAAATGCTTGTATGAACATGAAAGCCTTCATAGAAATAGTTTAGAAAGAGGATGGAGGCTAGGGTTTTGAGTGGAGGCCATGATCATAGAAAATTTTGGCATAGTTTAGTTAGAGGATAGGATTATGATCATTTAGGGCTAGCTTAGGGTCTTATTTATAGGATTAGGATGTGTTTTAGACCCTTAGATTAACCCTAGGTTAGATTAGGACCATCAGATCTCGGAAGCTTCCAGAAAACAGCCCCAAAACACAGCCAAACCCTAAAATGGTGCACCAGGCCAAACTGGCCGAGCACCCCCTGTCGACACACAAGTCGACAGGGTTGTCGACTTGGTCCTAGCCAAGTCGACTGCCCAGTCGACAGGGCTGTCGACTTGGTTAGCTAGGCGGGAATTTTTCCGCCTGCGCCCAATGGCCCCAATTTCGAAATTTGAACCTGAATTTTAAATCTGTTTTGAACTTTGAATTTTCTGAAAACTTCATCAGGCCATAACTGGGCCATACGGACTCCGATTCTCGACAACTCGGACTCTATTTCGCGTATTTTTCCGAGACAAACGCAATGACGCAGCCCGTTTCCCCCAATTCTCATATCTGAGATTATTTATTCTGTAATTAGTGAATATTAGTATTAACTAAAAATTCGGGGTGTTACAGCCACTCACTCTATCTTATTGTGGGCCTCATTCAATTAATAGCTCTCCTATATATAAAATGCCGCATGATTTTTTTCCACCTTTCACAATTTATCAAACGATAAAATCTTGGGTCTCGAATGGACCTAGGGTTTTTAAGTTTTGAACAAGCGAGGAGTTGGGTTTTAAACAAAGTAAGAAAGTATTAAGATATAAAGAATATAATTTTTTTCCATTGGTCTTGGTTGGGACTTTATTTTATTTCTAATTTCTTTTGATTAAGAAAATTATTTTTCTATTTTTTCTCGGTAAGGCAACAATAGAGCATTAGAAAAGGTGACTCTAAAATTTTAACTAGGCATTGAAATGGGATTAATTGGGCATTACCATCAAAAGAGAACACCTAAATCCATTATTCTATAACAAAGAAAGGTAGAGTTAAGAAAAAACCTTACTAACGACATTTATTGGACACTTATCATATTAAGTATATAATAGAAAGTGTATACTTTTTTATTTTAAACAAGATTGGTTATCAAATTAGATATATATGTATCAAGTTACACAATTATTCCTAGAAAATACCCTTAACTCTATGATAAAGGAAGAGCAGATGCATAAAAAATTATAATAGAGCAAGCAAGAACAATTCCCCCTTGCACCATCATATTAGTACCTAGACGAATCGTGTCAGTACTAACTTGTTTGCTCTAAGAGGCATGGTTGATTTGAACCTTGAGCATGATGAAGCGTTACAAAGGGATAATCTTGAGTCAATAATCAAAATCAAAATGCGGATTTACAGCTATATAAGACCAAAACTCCCTATAAGAATGAGGATGAGGCATAATGAAAATTTGAAACAAGCACGCGTGGAGCCCTAGATATTTTTATTAAACAATATAAATGAATAGTTGGTATGATATTAATTGGTTGTTCCCAAGATTAAGGTTTAGAGTATATAAATAGAAACACACCGCCACAAACATCTAATATGCTAGGAGACTACATGATTTTATGCAATCAGCATCAGAGATGTGTAAAGGAAGAGCAACCTTGACTATTCATTTTGATGAGATACATCTAGGACATGTGGGTGTTAGGCACATCTGAAGAAACGCTGGGACGATGCATCCTAGTGTACTTAATAGATTTAACAGCAATGTGGTTTAATTTGTCAATTGGAAAATGTATGTAACCAAACATATACCAGAATGGTGGAGAAGTTTATGAATATAGTTCATACTGAGTGACTCAAAAATGAAACGACACATTCAAACGTGATGTAGATAGCATAAGATACCCTAAAATACTGACTAGATTCAACATAGTAGAAGACACAATGCATAACCCATATACATTAGTAATTCTGATGAAAATGGTTTTCGGAGTCAAAAAAGGTTGACTTTGAAATTGCTTTACTTATTCTTATTTCTATCGTTTTCGTACTTCTAGATTTAGATCTATTCATCTTTGCATTTTAAGCCATCTTGTGGTCTAACAATCACAATTGACATTTTACTGACGACAAGAAATAATAATCAATGAGGGATTTCACTTTGAGGGCTTCTTAAATCAGGATAATAAGTTTTAAAGACTTAGTTTAAGGACAATTCACAAAAAGGATAAATGAAGTTATCATTTTCAGTTATACAGAAATAATGACAATTGAATTTACTGTTCTCCACAATTTAAAAAGATATCCATTTGAGCTAATTTCCATAAAGAAATTTTTTCCCATGACTATATATGGTAGTTCATATATTTATATTGTAGTGATTCTTATATTATAAATAAAAAAATCATAAATTAGTAAGATTTAGAATAAAATAATTGAAATGTTAGTTTTAAAATCAAATTATTAATAAATATTATTTTAAACAATAATAGTAAATATATAACGTAGTTAAATTATATAAATAAAAACATTATCAAAAGTCTTTAAAAATTAAATACTAAAATTTATTTAGTATGCACAAAGTAATATTTATTTAGGCGCAAAATATGATTTTCTCGATTTAATCAGAGGTATTTTTCTGAAAATTTCTCCATTTACCCGTTATCGATGCACTAATCAGATAAACACAGCCAACGATGGTGCACAGACTCGAATCAACCACCGTAATAAGTAAAGAAAATGCCACACACGTCTTGACTAGGTATAGTGCATATTCGGATGCTGAAGGAACTTGCTCGAACCTATGGCATGAGATACATTATAAAAGTAAGATAACATGAATTCAATTCTTCAACCAACACCAACATTATTATCAAAGGGAAATGATTATATAGCCCTCTTTACAAATGGAATAGTAAGCAAATTTATTAACACATTAACTATAATTCCTTTACTGGTACAACTATAATATACTCATGCATTTAAAAATATTACTTTTGTTCATAGCTGGATTTGTGACATACCAAATATTCCAATAATATTAATTCGCGAATCTTACATTATTAAGTCTAAATCTTTATTTATGGTTGTTTCTATTTTTTGTAAATAAAAAACTCATAGTTTTAACATTTAACCGTAAGTTTATTTATTTTCCCACTTGTATTTGGTTAAATTTTGTGTCTTTTATATTTATGATAAAACGTTATACTCTTAATGAAAATTTTGCATTTATGTGGCAACGCACTATTTTAAACAACGTAACTTGCTTAAAATAATAGAAAAATCAATGCGGCAAGTAACGATCAATCATGTAATCATAGACACAAAAATAAATATAGTACATAATCCCACAGCGGAAATATATTAATGCATAAGTAGTTCATGAAGTTACTACATAAGTTCACATTTTATTTTCTAAAATAAAATAAATGGAATAGCAAAAGGTCAACTACTTCATAACTAAACTGAAAGATGAAATAAAACAGATAAAGATGAAACCTTTAGTAGTGCCTTTGTCCAAAGAAAAGCACCCCCAACTATAATACTCAGGCTAACCCGAGCATCATAGAAAACAAAATACTCGAGTTAGAACTAATATTCTCATGAGAACCAACAAAAGAAAATTCACGGTAACTTAAGACATGTTAAGGGTCTTCTCATCTCTTTAAGGATCCGTTAAACATCCATACGGTAAGATACAATATGTATATTATGTCTACTAATAAAATAAATACTAAGTAGCATTAATATTTTATATTAATTCACCTTAACACATTTTAAAGAATGAAGTCTATGCAAGTCCTGTAAGACAACGTTGATATCCAGTGAGTCCGCTATAGGTACAATGTCAAACAAGATCGTAGTAGGTTCGTATAAGGACAAAGTATGAAAAGACACGTGAAGCAATGCCCAAGACATGATTCGTCCATTTTACCCTTTCTTGCTAGTCATAACATGTCACAGAGTACAGTGTCCATTAATCCAAATCAGAAAAGCGCACCAGTTAAGTGCGAAATCACGATAATAATATGAGGGAAAGATGTCTGATAGAGGTATTAACCTTATTGGTCGGATGTAGACTTTCATTTTAATCATTTAAAATTGACATAAGTGTTAGAACATCCATCATTGTTCAATTATTCATTTCAGTTACATTTGCTGATTCAACCACTCCATTTTGGATAATATCCACCACGTATACTGTTATTAAAATGGTTTTGGGATTGATAGGGAGTATACCAATATCAGGTCCCGGTCTCCTTAATAACCAATCATTCATTTTATATACCACTCGATCGTTTATATTTTCAAAATATATTAACATTTTTTGTTGAATTTTAATTATTCAAATTCCATATGTCCACGTACACAATTTGTCATTTTAACAATTTCCATTTTAAAAGATAGTTCAATTCAAAATTTACTTTATGTTTTACAATTTAATTCAAACAGATTTACTCTTATTTGAAGTATAATGTATATTTTTTAATAATAAATTTTAAACTAAATTTTGCAAACTTTAAACTTCAATGGTTTCAAATTAAAATTCAATTTTAAACCAAGGTTTACTAAATCACGTTTGATTAAAATCAAAGTTAATTAGGTAAATTCAAATTTAAATCGTTAATCATTTTAATAAACTTTGACTTGACTTGGTTATATTAAAAATATTTGAAATCCCCATTTCCAATCAATTTGGATTCAAATTCAAGAATTAAGTCTAAACTTTATAAATTAATTCGAATCATTTATCGATTAATTTTAGTGTTACCATATAATTTGAACTAAATTTTTTTTTCTTACAAATTCGAGTAATATGTCCAATTACATTTTTAAAACGATTTACCTATACAATTTCAATCCTTAAACATTTTATTTAAGAATTTTAATTCATTTAAGAAACATTTAATTAAAATCTTATACCTAGAATTCTCAAATAATTTTTTCTAACAAATTTCCATTTAAAATTTTCAAACTATTACTATAAAAAAAATCGATTTCAATTTGTTAAAACCACTTATTTTGACCAAGCGATGTTTATTATTTGAAATTTCTTCTCAGGCCAAATGAAAGGTTTATACTTTTAGATACTGAGTTATATATCATTTTAACCTCTTCCAATGCCATGACTATATCCTTTCAGCCTTATCCAATACCAATATGGATTTTGCAATAGTAATAATAAAAATTAATGACCATAACAACCATAGTCATTATTTAATGCATGGGTATAACATAATATGATTATAAATAAACTTCCTACAACATATGTCCATATAAATTTCCAATTATATACTATACATGCATATAATGGCAAGTAAGTACAAATAAAGCGTAACAATTTTTCCATAATTGATTCAAGTATTTATATGTACATTTAAGTACAACCTAACTTATATAAAATTAAATGAGGCATGATTAAATTTAACTTACACGATAATATCGGTGCAGCATGATTGCAGTTTAAGCACTCGTCTCCATACAGATCTACAATTGACGATGTGGTCCACAAGCTAGAAATCTACACCTATGCATACATGCTACAAACACAACTATAATAAGATGTGATACTCTTCATGCTACGACAACAACTACAGGTGCAACAACTATGCAACGAAGTAGGTAACTCTACTGAACGACGATAGAAGGAACGAAGCTTAACGGGTGAAGGTTGTTTTTGTCTCGAGTGGTGTGGAGGCAGTCGGAGGTGCAAAGAGGTTGTTGCATGCTGATTGGACATTGTGGTGGAGTTCGATGAATGTGGCTGAGGCAGATCAAATGGGAGCTGTAGTGGCCCAAAAATCCGTACCAATTTGAGCTGACTAATATCATACACATTCAACTCAAAGTGCACGAAAATTTAGATCATTAATAGAAAGAAGTAAGAGGATGAGAAAGATAAGATAGAACTAATAGAACAGAAGAAGAAGAACTTAACTGAACAGAATCAGAGTAGACACGAAACTCACAGTGGAACGAATAAAATCTATTGTATAACATAACTTTGAAATACAAATCTGAATTTGTATATACATACCATATCAGAGTATAACTCATTTACATCACAGCGGAAATAATCTCTAAATAATTAGTGGTGAAGCTTCCTGCTTTGAGCTCCTCCAAGTAAATCTGTAAAAGCCTGAAACACTTGACTGCCCATGCAAATTTGGGCACCCAAGAGTTTAGGGAAAACAAACAAAATAAACTCTGGGTTAGTCATGGGACTGGTTTGAGTAAACTCCAACCATTGGTTTAACTTTGAAATCCGTTTGAAACAAAAGGATAATATTAAGACCAACCCACACATAAACATGGATTGTTTTTACCTTACTATAACCCAAAACACTTTGATATCAAAATCCAGAGATATTATAGTAATGTCTAATCAATATAAATATCCAAGTAGCAGAACGCTTGTGTCTCATGCTCCACGTATATATAGTATAAAATCATAAACCGCAGGGCGCTTATTGGAGATTGGATTCCAACAGACAAGGTATGGGAGTACCTTCCGATCAGTGTACTCTAGAGGGGATACACCTGGGTTCAACAAGAACGTCTTGCAACCCGGCCACACATGACCGCCCACTCATTTAGCTTGAGTGTGGAAAATATATTTACACCCACGGTTTGTTGGCTATCCAACTGTAATTCGAAGATACATAATCAAAAAGAAGAACAAATATGAATTTTCTCTAGATCGGTGTCAATACACCCCGCTTGGGTATGACCCAACTAGCCATGCTGCCTAGCCCAACTTTTGTTACTTCCTGGTTGTGAGGCTAGAGGCTACGTCTATCTTCAGAACATCTGATCACCATTCACTTTGAATGCCACATCGTCAAACCCGTCAATTCACTAATCGATTTCCAAAAATATCACGGGTATAAAAAGCTAATAGGAACGAATTCCTCCGCCACTAGACGTAATACCTTTAAGAGATAAACTGTACGTGATTTGTTAGGTATACTGTGTCAGACACTCAACTCCTGGGACTGGACAAACATAAAGCACCATTTTGGAACAGGACGACCTTTGCATTACACTCTGTCTTCAATTATCTTCAGCATAATCTAATTCGCAGCGCTTCTGCCTATACGAAGTGGTTTTCAGATAATATATCCAACCGGTCTCTTCGTATTGACAACGATGGTCAAAACACTTCAGTAGTCGGTTATTTAACTATCAAAGTAAAAACAAATATCCATTCAAATGTACAACTAAATATCACACAATCACTGGCCCCTTTATTATTTTAAAATTTATTCCCCAGTTTCCTATATCTTCCTAGATATTTTTCCAAAACCCGTTTGGCCCTTCCCGCCTCTTTGAAAAACATTTCCAAATATAATAAACTCCTATTTCCTCATACCCCAAAATATATACATTATTAATGTTCGAAATGTTTCCCATTTCCATTATTGGTTAAACCCCATCGAATTATGTTATAAATTCATATTCCAATTTCACATTATGAAATTTATTCAAGTAAGCTCCTTGTTAAATTGTTACAAGGTCTTATCCTAATCTTGATTACCTATTATAATTTATTGGGTTTAAATATTAACTATCTTATCAGATTCTAAATTACAATGTATATAATTTCTGAAAATGAATTATTTTAAAACATTAGACCTAGTCGATCTAACTTCATATACTTATGGATTTATTTCAATCCTATTTACATTTCGAATATCAAACTAAATTTCATCTCTTTACCTTTTAGATGATTCTCCAATTTCCCCATCTAAATTCATTTCTATCCTTCCAAATTATTTAAAAATAACTATTCCACTTTATTTCTTGATATCGTTTTATAAATCAGCTACCCGTTTTTATATACTTAAACAAGTTATTGTATTCTAACCAAATCAGGATTAAGTTTCTATTATTTAAAATATATAAATAATAGATTTCCCTTTTTAAACCTGAATTTCTTTTCAATATATCTTAAAGTATTTAAATACCATTTATTCCAGGATCCAGTGTAATTACACATCCCAAACAAAATAATCAACCACAGGTTATTTATCACATCATATCATGTAATATATGAAAACAACAATATAATTGTTGAGGAATCTAGTTGGATCCCTCCAACCTGTTTCCCTGCATCCACAGATGTTAATCACATAAATAACACCAATTTCATATTGGTATGAAACATAATGGTAAACGGTATCAGTTTTCAATCGACCGTTGTATATGTATATGACGGTATATATTATTTTAGCCAAATAATTTAGTAAATCACCCAAGCATCCATCGCACACAACATTCAACCAATAATTAAAATATAATAATAATATTTTAAAACAGAACAGAGTTAGTGAATTTACTCACCTTGGCGCGTTAACCGATAAAGGACGATTTGCATCAGCAAATCTGATCAGACGTTTAATTCTGTCATCGTTCACGCTGAAACATCTGCCAGCTCGCTCAAGACACGAACGCTTCACGCTGCTACTTCGCTTCAGCACGTCCAAACCTCTTCATCGCTATGCTTCTCACTCACTCCTAACAAAGTTCCGAACACAATCGCATTTTGACCCATCAACATATATGTTGCTCAAAGTTTGGAATGCCATTGTTACCATTTTATATTTATTTCTTTAAATTCTTTTGTTTTCTTTTCATTTGGCCTCACGTTCTTTTCCATCGGCCCAACCCATGCTCATTCAGATGCTTACCCATTTTAAACTTCTTGATCCTTCCCGTCTAGCCTCTCTCCAATACACCAAGCTCTACATCCTCGGCACCACTATCTCCAAACTCGGCAGCACCTTACCATTTCCGTTCCCGACCCTTTTTGTTCGCTCTAGTATGCTTCAATGCCATGCACACACAGTATATGTGCAATAGCTGATGTCTCCCCAAACAAAAATGCACGCACCCAGTATATCTTCCTTTCATTAAACACGGTGCCACCATAATACTCTACTCCTGCCACGTAAATACTCCATTTCCTGTGCATGGCCACAAACCCCAAATGCTCACATATCCATTTATACTCACCACGCAACCGAGCCCATATTCACTTTGCTGCATCGACCATCATTCTTGCTACTCACACTACAGTACCCACAATCTCTCTTTTATTTGTCATTGCCGCTCATTCTTAAACCTCCACTTCATCATTAAACTTCACATCCACCTCTCGATCTTACTACTCCAGTTCCTTACGAAGAACGCAGCTCCTATCCACGTAACACATTCCATTCATGTCACATATACATGCAGGCATACTAGAATAACCTTCGAAAAAAGTCCACTGCTCCTCCTTTATTTGTGTGCGCTCCTCAGTTTTTTCCTCCACTGAACAGTACACGGTGCACTAGTCTTTAGCATGAAATTCCACCACTCACTCTCCTTGTCACCGCGGTTTTCAGCAGGACCTCAAGCTGCTTGTCAACAGTGAAATGGCAAAGTTATTATCGCCAAAAGCTGACCCTAACACTCACAGTGAAAGCTTCAATCTACTGAAAGGCTGCATCACCATGAAGGTGTTTATCCCAGAAGAGAAAAGCACATTTTTAATGATTTCGTAGATATATACTTTGGATTTCATATGAGGATTTCATTTGTTATGATTCTCGAAAGCCATGGAGGAGTTTGCACTTAAGTTTTTGAACACTCAAAGAAAAATAAAGAGAAGAAGCTGATTTTATATTGATGAGGAGAGCCTTAGTTGCCAAGTAATAGACCACTGTACTTCATAAGTAGGATGTGTTTTCATTCATTAGGTAGGACATGCATTGATTTGTCTTTTGATGTAATTCTTACTTAGGCGTTAAGTTATTTCCTGTATAGGTTAGCTTATATTTTCGAAGTGTAGGGTATGGCCATATGTTTTCCTTCAGCATAAAGCTTATAAAAAATATGTATATATATCTGTCAAAGGAATGGACTTAACATATGGGCTTGTTTTAAAAATGAAAGTCGACAGTAAACTAAAGTACATGGCAAAGAAAATTGACGGACTAAGGTATGGTTCAAATATAGAAGTGGACATCGGTTTTCTATTACAGCTTGTGTGTGATTTTCTTTTAAGCGTAGAAGATAAGCAGTACCATTAACAACCATAGATCGTGTATGTATTCTTGTTTTAACCAGTTAAAGTTTAAATAATAACCTCTCCATAGAATTTCGTTTATGTCCGAGCTGCTGCGGACAGAAATAAAAATACGGTCGTACCCAGTGAGGTGCCACGATTCCAAAAATATAATAATATCGGTAGGTTAACTCATATTGTGAAACCCCAAAATATTGATATAGGGTGCAAAATACTCCAAATAAAAGTTTGCGTATTTAATTAATTAACAATTACAGTAAAATTCTAAAAATTAAACTATCACTATGTTTCAAAAGAATCTTGTCAAAATTCAAATCCGATATTTAAATATATTTAAATAACCGTTGTAGCCATAAACGAATATGCCACTGCTTTTCTGAATATTTAATTTGGACATAACTTCTCATTTATAATACGAAATCTTGGTTTTTCACTTCCATTAGAAAAAAACAGTTCAATAGATTCCAATGTTTCTTGTTTCAAAGAAATCCGACTAATAACGGAACTTGTACACTCAGTTGAAGTTCAGAATGTTAAATTATGAACTACCCCGATATTATGGGCTCAATTATATTTAATATATATTTTTATACGTTCAACTTAATTTTAATTAATACATAAATCCACGAATTCAATATTTAAACTGATTTAAATATTCAAATACAATCTGGTAATATTGCAGGACGTTACAAGAGCGCTGACGTGGAGGGGGTTGGCTAGTGTTTGAAGGATGTTGCTCAAACTGCAGATAGTGGTCAGACAAGGCGATGGTGGTTATTGTGTGAGGTGGAGTTGGGTGGGGTTGTAGCTGCTAAGGGGTGCTATGGCCGAGGTAGACGGTTATGCCTAGGCTGGGGATGATGGGTACGCTATTGTGATGGTTATGGAGAGATTCAATGGTTACGGAGGGTGTTACGTGGGTAAGGGTGGTCGGAGCAACTGTGAATGGGATCAGTTTAATGGTTGAGAACGATTAGGGCTATGTTATGGAAGGGGAAGTTGTGGTGATTGTGAAGGCACTGTTCGTTCGGTAAGGGTTGAGGATGGTCGGAGGGCTAACATAAGCGAGCGAGCGAGGTGAAGGTCAGTAAGGTTTCAACGACACACACGCACACACACTCGCCACACATGCACGTGTGTGTATGCGCGCACATACACACACACACACACACACACACACACACATATATATATATAAGAGTTTCAAATTTTGAAAGAAGAGAATGAGGAGAAATGTAATAATGAAAGTGGGAAAGTTAATGATAACAAAGGCACTAATTATGAAATATCAGTATGGAGATTTGAACTATATTAAACCGTTTTGATCACTATTCCCACTCACATAAAAAACACAAAACGAATCGGACAAAATTCCCATCGATTCCAAATATTGTTTTATATATTTTTATATGTCACTTTGCTTTATTAGATACGGATAAGTCCTGTAAATCGGGTACACCGAAAATCAAATTCGAACTGCTCTACAGTCCTAATTAAGCATCCAAACACATGAAATAAAATATTATTATTTTTAGCATGTGAACACAAATGGAATAACACACTAAAATCTTAAATTTTATCAATCGCGTAAAATTTTATTATATTCATTATACATGCTACCTATAACACCCCAAATTTTAATAAATAATAATTAAATATAAACGATTAATGAACTAATTTTTTTTATGACATGGTAAGCCGATTTTATAGTGGTCGTACCACTAAATAAAGAAGTTAAAATAAAGAAGATTAATGAACTAAATATTAATCAGGAATATATTCAGAATTGGACAACAGGACTAGCACTATTAGGTTCGCTGTAATTTTCTAATCAAAATAGACACATGATTTGCTAAAATCAGAGTTAAAATAAATTGGTATAAATTAAAGAAGAATTCGGGAAAATTAAATAAAAATATATATAGAAATCAACAGTTACTAGGTGACCCGGCTCAACTAGATCAACACGTGTGTAGACCCATGGATCGACCCCTATGTCAACCCAGGTAAGCGGGTATGTCGACCCAGTTGGGAGAATTATCGTGCCTTGCCTGGCACGCAGGAAGCGAAAATTAGTTAATTTCCAATACTATTTTCATGTGAGTTGGCATTGTTTTATTGTTTTATTTTAAACCAAAGGTTGACGTGGCGCTTTCTCATTGGTCTGATGACATGGCTGGACCAGATCTAATCTTAGACTTTAACGGCCGAGGGCATCCAGAACCCAATAAATAGACTAGCATAGCCTCCCTCAGCTCTTCACATCCATTCTATTTTCTTCTTCTTCCCCAGGTCTATCCTCGAAATTAGGAAAGGCCACACAATAAAAACTTTACGGGGTGAAGTAGTTCTTCAGATTTTAATATTTATTTTTAAAAACACTTCTAGAGGCGAAGTTCTGCTAAATATAAGAAGAAGACCATGGAGGAAGCATTTATCATCAGATCTGTTAGTTTTTACGTAATTTTTAGATTTGTTATTTGCATAGGAATGTTTAGATAGTTAAGTAGTTTTAATTTGCAAGTTTTATGTTTATAGTATTTACATGTTTATTTTTTTGGTAAGTTAATGTAATTTATTTTTTGTTTATGCCTATTTCATTCCAATTGTTTATTGTTTATAAGTAATTCTCCTTTATCGTATCCCCTTCTTTGTTATTTTGGTAGTTGGTGTAGAAATTTTTTTGGATATGAATGTGAAGCATATCTTTATTTTTTTTATCTGTCCTGTTATTTCATTTATGCTTTTGCGCCTATTGCTCTTAGAGCTATTCATATATCTAAATGCTTCCTTATTTTATGCTCATGCTAGAAATTATTAGAACTCTCCAAACGTATGTCGGACCTAGTTTGTTTTCTCCTCCTCTCTTGCTTCCCCTTCCTCGCCAGGTTTGTAGGGTGGAGGGTCTCAGTAGTGATTCTTAATTATTTGGTTCAGCTTGGATTCAGACTCTTTCTAGATTCATTTATTGGTTCATTTCTTGTTTTCTGGTCATTGTATTGACTTATGAGAGGGATACTTTTCATTGTTTTACTTATGCACTCTAGTATTTTTCACGAGACAATATGTTTGTTATATGATGATGACTATCTGGTATTTTGAAGTGAGATGAGTATTGTGATCTAACTTGCTTATTTAATAAATGTTTTAAAGTTTGTTTTATATTTCTGTCTTGTGAATTTTAGCCTTTGTGTTGTTACTTTATACCTAAGCGCTTCATAAATCTTAGCGCATTCTCATATGGGTGATGTTAAGGGGTGTGGGGGTGTCAAATGAGGTGTTAGAGCCTAAGGTTACAAAATCAAAGAAAATGTTATGAAAAAATATTTTGAAAAGTAAAGAATTTTCAAGTAAAACTTATTTTTGAAAAGTATCCCTTCAAGTCAATTACAATACTCCTTCGATCCCTTTTTGAATCCTTGTCTCTTTTCTTCCCAGCATGCCTGGGGCTCCTAATTTTCTAGAGGGCATTCCTATTCTGGCATGGTCTAGTAGATATGTTGAAGCTACGGCACCGGCCGAAGGGCAAGGAAGTGCCCCACGTTCATTTGTATGTTAGAGTTTATGCCCTAGAGGCAATCTATTTGATGTGATTAATGACATTTTTGGTGTTATTGTTTTATTTGAAATAAAATATTCTATTATGTTATATTTACCGTATAATATAAATATTAACATAATAGAAGTCGTTAGAATAATAATACTGAATTATATAGTTCGAGCAAGACTTAAACATGAGATTATATTTAATATAATAAGTATTATCATTCTTAAATGTCCCTTGTCAAGTTTTACTGTATAAAAATGACAATAATTAAACATTGAGACTAGTATGTTAATTGACTGATGATCATATCTCACTGATCATTACTATATGTGATATTAATGTTAAGACATAAATATGTATTGGAGAATAGCGTACCGGGCTGACCCATCATGAGAAAAACTACATGTAATATAATTAACATTATCATAAGTTATTCTCATAATGACAGTGATATAATGGTCCTCGGACCTGAAATCATTATAAAATTATTCGAGGGTATTTGTGTTTTGATATCATCTAAAGTTGTTTTTAACCGAATAGACGATAATGGTGACTACTGAATACATCTCGAATTGAATGAAAATAATGAATGATCTAGATGGAATTTAACCCTACAATATTCATAGTAATATTTATGTGCCTCTTGATTGAGTTAGACTACGAAATGCATCGACATAAAATGATTAAATTATAAAGAGGCTAATATGATCAATGCCTCGAGTTTAATCCGGGATATATTGTTTAAAAGGATTATATTACATTGTGACGCTAGTCACAGAAAAGGTTGTGTCGAATCATTGATCTTATTATAATTGGGTAGCAGCGACATATTGCAAGATGTCAATTACTACTTATGATTTAAAATACAATTTAAAATCATTGCCAACATTGTAATAACCTATAGGGTCACACAGTAGAACGATTAAAGGGATAAACTATTTTGGACAAATAAAATATCAGTATGTTGATATTTTATTTGGAGTTGGAATACAGATTTGGGTGGGTTCCTAATTTTATGGATTACACTGCTTATAAAGAAGGGTATTCCTTCTTTTGTAACACATGCGCCTATAAGGATTGATGAGATCAGATCTAAAATTATTATTATACCAACCTAAAAACATTTTATCCAAACCCTAAAAGTATAATGGCGGCTAGCACCACATCTCTCCATCTTTTTCATCGATATGCATGACAATCGAAGAAATTGTCATTCGTAGATACCTCTAGAGGAGACGGTTTTTCTATCATGCTACGGTTCTATATTGCTTCATCTTCAATTTGGATACGTTGAATCTCACAAGCCCGAAAAGGTATTGTTTTGATTTCACTTGATTTACAAGTTTTTACATAAGATCCTGTTTATTTTGGTTTGAATTTCATTATCGTAATATGAATTTGACCGAAAAATTGCTTCAGTGGTATCAGAGCTATGTTTGTTGTGAATTTGTAGATTGAGTTTAATTAGGGTTTAATCCATTTGATTAATGGAAAATTCAACATTATTGTTAACACTACCATAAAACAATTAAACATAAATTTGAAGATGAAAGTGTTTCATCATAGATCATTTTATATATGATATGAAACAGACAAGGATTTATGGATTAAAAGTTGTTGTTTCTTCTGGTTTAAAATGTTTAAATCTTCCTATATTAATACTTAGAATTCTGAAATGAAACGTTTCTAGGGATAAACACAAACTTCGTTTTGCTACAAAATTAGAATGGAATTATGAATCAATATATGATATTAACTCCAACATGTTACCAAATCCTAATTTATCATATTCGATAATATGAGATCTGCATATCTTGTTTATTGATTGCCTTTGTACGCTTTGTTAAGGCTAATTTAGATCTGTTTTGATATATGTCAAACACACATATGAATAGATTGATTATTGTAAATATTATTGCAATTAGTTGATTAAAGGTACATTTATGTTTTGCATCATTGGCATTAAATTAAACAATAGAGTGATTTTGTTCTTCAAGACAATTGTTGATCCTAAAAAACAGTCACGACTGCATTTACTAAGATTTGGAGCAAATTTTGATATCATCTGAATATTAGCATATAAACAATATTAATATTATTAATATTGTTTATATATATGCCTAAAATCAGTTTAATTAATATCTTTGATTTCAGACTAGATAAATCTGATTTATTAGGAGGAATTCCTAAAGCACATATTCTAACTTTTGTTGATTTAATTGGATGAATCACGATCATAAAGTTAAACATGTAATGCTTTTGATAAAAGAAACAATTTTGATTGTTGATCAAATGAAAGAATATTAGATTCATAGTTGAGTACTTTTTGATTTTGCATCTTCATGATATTGTTTATGAATACATGATAACTTTCAGGTCATAATACATACATCATGATATATATATATATATATTATGTTTTAATCTTGAATTTGATTAGTGGATGCAAATCAAAAACCTTTATAAGGACTTAGCATCTAAAGTAACTGATCAGTTTAAAAAAGGATACAGGTTGCGTAGATATTTAAGTGATGTTTTGAATTTCAATTTGGGATGGGTATATATATATATATATATATATATATATATATATACACACACACATCCACAACAGTTAAAATTTTATGATTTATTCTAATATGTTTAAGTACAGTTGAACTTGATTTTTTTATGAAAAACTCATGTTAATTGGATTTTATAACAGTCTATATATGCGTAGTGTTTATTATAAAATGCATAATGTAATATGAGGATCAACACTTTATAACTGATCTAAGTATTTGCAGTATTTTAATATGATATGAATTGTTCATATCAATCTTAATGTATTACTTATACACATAAAGTAATACGCAATGATACATGTTTTATACATATATGATCAGATCATTACTGTGAATATAAATTAATGGTTTATTATATGTTATTTATCTAAATGTGAGGATCAAAACAATGGAATAATTATCATTCACTTTAAGTCTTGCTGCCCAGACACATTATATATATGTATGTGTGAGTATATATATATATACAATATACATCTATATCCTGTTGAATATAGATAAGGCTAGGAGCCAAAGTTTGCCTGGAAATATGTGTCTTTTATATATATACATATTTATAACTCTTTTGCAGATTTTCAATCTCGAATAAAAATAGAAGTTATTTTATAGTATGTGGAAGTAGGCTCTACAATGATATAAACCGATTACATGTATTTCTCTCATATGTCACTCATTATCATATATAGTTATAACATGTATATTGATCTGATGATGTAAAGATAATTAGTACATGTTGACTGCCTTGTATCATAGATATTAAATGAAGCGACCCGAACTTCCCGATAAAGGAAAGCCCGGATTAAGTTGAGAACATGACAAATCAGAACACAAAGAGAAGAACATTTCATTGCTATTACAAAAATTTACATCAGAGTACAAGAATATAACAGAGTAGGACTAAATAATATACATCAGAAAATATCAGAGATTAAAATACATTACATAGCAGCGGAAAATAATACATAACACAACTGAAAGAAATACACGGATACAGAGCTTTCCGAATATAGTTCCAGCTGTGAACCAGGATCCTATGAAAATAAATCTGCAAAACCAAAACTACTAGTTGCCCATGTGGAAAATATGGGCACCCAGAGTTCAGGTTAAAATAATAAACTCCAGGTCAGTCATGGGACTGGTGTGAGAACTAAAACAGTTATTTAAAACTTTATTTTAAAGTTAAGTAAATCAAGGGACCACGCCGTATAACACGGAACGGGTTTCCTCCCAAAAATACCAGTGCATAAAACAAATAGCGCAATGCTTTTTGGAAAAATGAAGCTATTATAAGACTAAGGTCCCATCACACAATGAAATGCAAGCCGGAGGATAGATTTTTTCTGTAATAACCCGGAAATCTGAGCCAATTTAAAAATTTTATTTTGGCGAATTTAACGTATTTTGGTTATTTAAAATGGATTATTTTAAATAATAACGACGAAAAATTCATTATCGATGAAGTTGAAATGAATAATTTTATTTTAATTATATAACGAGCCTGAAACGACGCGGTAGTTTGAAATTCTATTTCAAATTTCAAATGAATATACAGAATTCGTTTTAAGTCGGAATTGAGCGAAACTAGAAATATTAGAATTTGTTTAACTATATCTTTCTAACGGATGTAAGAAACTGAGATTTCGTTTTGAAAGCTGAGAGTTATGTCCAGTTCAAAATTCAGAAAAGTCGCAGTGGAATTTTTTTTTTTAATATACATATAAAGGCCCTTAAAAATGGAAATTTTGCAAATGACCTCGGTTTTCGACGAAACAACTTTTGTTGGGTCCGGGATGTCAAATTATTGCTAGGTTTCAAAATTCATAATTTTCTGAATCAATATGTGAGCGTGGCAGAAGAAAACATGTTTTGACAGTTTCAGTCAATTTGGATTGACCAGAAAATGGCCATTTTTCAAACGGTCTTCAAATTTGACGAAATTAGTTTTGTTAGGACTGTATCGTTAATGCGAAGCTAGAAATAATTTTTCTGGAATTTTTCGAGTCAGTATGTGGCCCCGGTAATTTAAAATGTACGTTCAAATTGAATATATACTGATTTATATTTTAAATTTAATGAAAACTAATCATAACAGCCGAACTGGCTTGCGAAACATATCCCATTACGTTCGAAATGGGAGTAATTAGCTAGAGACGATAGTCGTTGGGTTTGAACTGGAGTACGGACAAATAAACAAGTTATTTTCAAATTAAATAATAATTAAATATTTATATAAATAAAAAAAGGGGGGCAACCCTAATTGATTTCGTTCAGCCACCACTACAGGCTATGAACGAACGAAGTTGCTCAGAAATTTGGGGTTAAAATTATCCAATTACAAGATGAATTAAACCAGGATTCTAAAGAGAAAATTGTGGTGTTTTGCTCGATCTTCAAATCCCCACCCACCATGTCGATCCTCGTGAAGCAAATTGGGAAAATTCCCTCCTCAAACACCGTCAGTTCGCAACCGTTTCCAGGCCGCTGGGGAAGCCGAGCTCGATGAGATGGGGTGGAACCGGAGGCGCACGCGAAGGCGCAGGTCATGGTGATGGGCGATCAGACTCCGGCGTACCCTAGTGGCGGCTGTGGTGAACCCTAGCTGGCGAGCCACAAAAGCAAGATGTCGTTTGTTACAGAGGGAGGAGAACGTTATGTAAAACATTGTAAAAGGAAAAAAAAGGTTATTTTTCTTTTTTAAAATACGTTGGTTAATTTAATTTTGTAAATCAAAATAGCAGAGTTTTATATATAGTTTTAAAATCAGTTTTTATAGTTTTTAAAATCAGTTTTATACAGTAATTAAAATCAGTTTTTATAGTTTTTAAAATCAGTTGTATACAGTAATTAAAATCAGTTTTAGACAGTATATAAAATCAGTTTTTTTAAGTGAATAAAATTCAGTTTTGTTCTGAATAAAATGCAGTTTTAAAAGAAAATAACATTATTTTAAAATAAACTTCTTTGATTTGAAAAATATAAACTTCTTTGATTTGAAAAATATAAACTTCTTTGATTTGAAAAATATAAAGATCAAATTTTGAAAATAGAAAGATACGATTTTTGGAAATATAAAAATGAGATTTTTATGTAGATAGTATAGAAATAAAAATATTTTTTTTATTTATAAATAGCACTGAATTAAAAATGTGTTTTTTTAATAACTACTGCGTGAAACAGATTACGTCGAAATCACAGTAAAGAATACAATGCATTGGAGACGGATCCAAATCGGAACCGTTCAAAACTAAAGAACGACGGGGTGGAACCCAAAGGTGAGAACTCCTCACTTTTAATTTATTTTCTAGTTGAAATATATACTTGGATGCAGACGGTGCTTAGCAGCACCTGAAACCCGTCGTCCATAGACCATGGACGGCTTGTTTGTTTGATTGATTGTGTTGTGAAATTTGACTGTTGATTGTGTTGAAATAAAATATATATTCATGTGCCGAAGTAAAATAAATATTCATTTACAAATCGAACGATTTATTTATGTACACCGATTTGACTGATACTGATTGGGACGATAAATTTTACACATCGCCCAACCGCACAAATAAAATATATGTTTGTTGATTTGAAACCCCATACGGGTATTGGGATTAGATTTGACGTACACTAATCCCGATTGTTTAGTTGTATGTCAATCGATGGATTGACAGACTGTGTAAGCGTTAATTATTGATATTTAATGTTTATGCAGTTGTGTGGTGCACTCTGGATGGTTTATCGTTGTTGTTTCCTATATGTGTTGTAGAAAATCCATATAATTAACATTATATGGCAATTGATTGCGCCTCATTCCAATTTAGAAAATAAGGAATATTATAAAAATAAATTCGTGTGTTGAATAGAAAATAAATTCATGTGTTGAATAGAAAATAAATTCATGTGTTGAATAGAATAAATATTCATGTGTTGAATAGAATAAATATTCGTGTGTTGAATAGAATAAACATTCATGTGTTGAATAAAAGCCGTGTTGATTAGATTGACGCCATTTTGACGTGAACGATATTTATATCGATTTTATTCATTTTTATAATGAATATAGAAAAGAAATTGATTTCAAATTATAATGTTTTGAAAATATTATCATTTGCATATCGATGAAGTGGAATATTCAATTTTGATTCGAAATTGAATATGAAGTTGAAATCGTTTTGAAAACGAATTTAAAACGATTTATAAAATACGTTTTAAACGGAAATTGACAAAATATATAATATATATGTTATATATATAATGTCCTGAATAGAACGCGCCGTGCTGCGGCAGTTCGTGAATTTCGACCATTGACTTCGAGTGGACATTACGGGAGATCCGACCGTCGGATTCTCCTAAAACCGGAACTGTTGGGTTCGTATCTAAAAGAGCTTTCTAACGAATATTAGAGATTTGAAATCCAATGGTTGGATTTGGAATTATGTCCAAATCAAATTTGGAAAAGGTCGTTGTAAGTGCAGTTCGATGGCCATTGATGGAAATCGACTGTACGGGCCTTGATAAAATTATTAAAAATAGTAATAATTTGTGTAAAATCATAAGAAATGATTTGGGAAAAATTGGGATGAAAAACTCCATATTTGAAAAGATAAAAATAGATTTTTATCGAAATGAACTAGTTTTGAACTAGAATTAAAATCAATTTATTTTTGAAACAAATAAATTGGATTTGAAAGGGTTTTAAAAGTAACCACAAGTTTCAATAATTGAATTGGAATGGAATATGATTTTGGGTTTATAGTGAACCATGTTTTAAATGACATTGGTTCTTTAACCCAGTTAAAGACAGGATATTGATTTTTGGGAAGATTAAAACCAAGTGGAGTTTTAATGAATCTTTAATTAGATTGAAATGGTCGAGAATGGAGTATCACCCGTTTTGCTCCAGGCGATAGTTAAATCTTTAATTAGATTTGAACGTGAAATGGTAATTGAATTTACCGATAACACCGTGATGTTATATATGAAGTATGACCAGTTTTACTTCATGGGATGAATAGGTTGAGATTGGGAAATAAATGATTACTTCGGTGTGGTTCGCTAATCCCGACTAGTTTGAATTGATATTCAAAGAAGATTAAAGAATAAATTTAAAGAATTTTTCTTTGATAAGATTAATGGGAACCTTTCCCAAAGTATAAGAATATTTGAATAAAAGAATATTCTGAATTGGAATGAGGCGTATGTTGCATTTGTGTAACACATGTTTATTACATACGCGAGTTATTCAGAAAGACCGGGTTTATCCCACTCTGAATAACTGATTCGATGTGGTGTCGAGGATGAAGACGGTGGTTGAAGACCGGAGGTCTTCACGTCGTTTGGGTGATTACTGATGATCTTGATTGGGCTGTACACCCAAAAGGAGGGAATCAGTTGGTGATCGTCTAGACGTACTTAGAGATCGATGGATATGCGAGGTACAAGGTGCCTATGGTTTCGTTCAGACCCAGAACGAACTTGTAAATGGACTGTGTGTCTGACATTGGATTTTATTCTGTGTGATTGATTTCTATTAAATATATATCTATTTGGCGGCGGAGAATTTATTCTCTTGCTTAACGCCCTTCATTGAGACATACGAGCTCAGGGGCTATATGTTGATTGATATCAATCGCATGGAGTGAATTGCCTGTGTGGCATGCCTAAGTGGCAAATGATCAAGGCTTTTATTGAAAAGAAAAGTCTTGTGATTGATGATCAAAGCACCGCCTGTGTGGCATAGCTTTGTGTAACGTTGATTCGCGAGCCTCACACCCCTGTTGTGAACCAGAAACGGGAGAGGACAGCAGGGAGAGCATGCGTTTCCTTATAGCTAGGGTGGTGTCAGTGACCTACCAGCCCTGACATTTATATTATTTTCACCTGTGTGGTCGTAGGATTGCGAGGCGCCTCGGATATATCGGTGACTGTGTGGAGCCGATGGAGTCATTTGGCTCATTTATGCCCCAAAGGGCGTGGAAAACGCATGTTCAGGGTTTAAGTTTAATCCACATCGGTGAACTGGCCCTGCATGTTGCCTAGGTACAGTTGCGGCTGAGTCCTGAGGCTCTGGCTAGAGAGTCTCGAAACGGTAGGATTGCGCCTTGCCTTCGTTCACAGATGGAAACCCAACTTCCAATACGTGACATTTGCGGTTTTGATTGTAGAGCCTAGTATGGCGACATGATATACGGTACCCAAGTCGTCTATGATTGATACTTATGATTTGAAGTTGTTTTATACACTATGCACCTATAATAGTATCAAATGATTTGTTTTAAACGCACCAAGCATGTTTGGCTATTATAAGGGAAAACCCTATCCCCCGGCTTGCGTTGCATTGTGCGATAGGACCTGGGTCTTATAATAGCTTCATTTTTTTCAAAAAGCATTGCACTGTTTTGTTATATGCACTTGTATTCTTGGGAGGAAACCCGCTCCGTGTTATACGGCGTGGACCCTTGATATATCTGATTTAAAATAAAGTTTTAAATAACTGTTTTAGTTCTCACACCAGTCACATGACTGACCTGGAGTTTATTGTTTTAACCCAAACTCTGGGTGCCCTTATTTTGACATGGGCAGCTAGTAGTTTTGGGTTTGCAGATTTATATTCACAGGATCCTGATTTTCAGCTGGAACGATACTCGGAAAGCTCTGTATCCGTGTATTACTTCTAGTTGTGTTTTGTATTATTTTTCCGCTGCTTTGTAATGTAATTTAAATCTCTAATATTTTCTATGTAATATTTATTCATACTTTGTAATATTCTTGTATTCTGATGAACTGTTGTAATAAGCAATGAAATGTTCTTCTATTTGCGTTCTGATCTGTCTTGTCCTCAAAGTATCCGCTCTTTCCTTCACAGGGAAGTTACGGGTCCTTACATTTACCTTATAATAGCCAAACACGCTTAAAACAAAATCATTTGATACTATTGTAAGTGTAAAGTGTATAAAACAACTTCAAATATAAATGTATCAATCATAGATGGCATGGGTACCATATATCATGTCGACATACTAGTTCTATAATTAAAACCGCACAATGTCGTATTGGAAGTTGTATCATGTCTATGAACCAAGGCAAGGGGTCGTCCTTACCGAATTTGAGACAATCTAGCCCATGTCTCAAGATCAGAACGCATTGACCCTTAGGAATGCTAGGGTTGGTCCTCTCTTACGTTTGAGGATTGGTTATTCCTGAACAATACGTTTCCCACCCTATGGAGCGTAAGTCTGGTCAGTATGTCGACCATATAATCCATCAGTCCCGTAGTGACCGATATATTAGAGGTACCTCACTTTCCATCATCCACATAAGTAAGAATGTCTGGGCTCCAAACCATGACACCACTTCTAGCTAGAAGGAAACGCATGTCCTCATTGGGGTCCTCCCGTTTCTTGTTCATACCGGGGAGTGAAGCTCGTGAATTAACACTACACAAATCTATGTTATTTAAAGCCGTTGGTCATTAACCACAAGACTCTGCTTTTCAACAGAAGCCTTGACCATTTGCATCTCAGCATGCCACACAGGCAATTCATGCCATGCGACTGATGTCTATTGATATATAACCTCTGAGCTCGTACGTATCAGAGAAAGGTGTTAAGCAAGCGAATAAATTCTCCACCACCAAACAAATATATATTTAATAGAGATCAATCAACACAGAATAAAATACAATGCCAGCACACATCCATTTACAAGTTCGTTCTGGGTCTGAACGAAACCGTAGGCATCTTATTCCTTGTCCCATATGTCCAATACAGGAGAGATGCCCTCGCATATCCGGTCGATCTCCAAGTTCATCTGGACGATCACCACTTATTACTTCGTCTTGGGTGTATAGCCCAATCAAGACATCAATAATCATCCAAACGATGTGAAGACCTTCGGTCTTCAACCACTGCCTTCATCATTGACTTACCGTTATCCCATATCGATTGATTATGTACAATTGAATTATATTATCATTTCACGTTCAATATATAATCGATATCTGTTCCCGTATCAGACTAATAATATAAATGTAATAACGATAAAGCCTTTTAAATTCCATATATAGTAACAGTCTTCCTCCACAGAATCTCACTTCGATTATTACCAAATCGATTTCCATTCCATTCCAATTTATTTTATTAAATTGGAAAATTTACTTTGGAAAATTTCCATTAAATCGTAATAAAAAGATTTATATATTCCAAATCACATTTCACTGTTAATCGGGTTAAAGAACGAATGTCGTTAAAAACACAGGTCACAATAAACTCATTTCATATCCCATTTTATTCCAATTAAATGTAAATTAACTGGAAACTCTAATAATATTAATTACAAGATTTATGCTTTTCAGACAGGGTTTAAGAACAGTGTTATTTAAGACACCATTCACGACAAACCCAAAATCCAATTCTTTTATTCATTTCCAATTAAATATTAATTAATTGGAAAACTTCTCTAAATCTTAATTAAAATATATATTCTTTTCTCAACTGGGTTCAATAGCAGTATTATTAAAGACACCGTTCACGACAAACCCAAAATCCCATTTGATGCTAAATACAAGGCTATGAATAGAAATTATATCGGCTTATATTCAATATCAAATTCCGAAACCAACTAATATCATATTGGAAATAACGATATATATATTTATATATATCTTCGAAATTTCCATAACAATATCCGTATAATCACGGAATCCAATATCGAAATATTCCGAAGATTATTTCCATTCCAATTTGGTTGAAGTTAATGGTCGAAATTCGAGAACTGTCGCTGCAATATATATTTTGTCAATCTCTGTTTAAAAAGTATTTTATAAATCATTTATAAATTTATTTCAAAACAATTTCTACTTCTTTTCAATTTTCAAATCAAAATTGAATATCCCATATCATTATTATATTTAAATGATAATATTTTTAAAATATCTGATTTTGAAATCATTTCCTTTTGATATTCATTATAAAAAATTGAATAAAATCGATATAAATATTGTTTGCGTCAAAATGGCGCAAATCTAAACAACACGGCTTCATATATTTCAATATTTTCATGTCCATCCCAAATCGGACATCAAAATCATATTTTACTCCTTTACAGAATATTATTTTAAAATATTCGTTATTTTAAAATATTCGTTATTCCTGAATGGGAACCAGACACTGTCAATTACCATATAATGTTATTTATATGCATTTCATACAACACATGTACATAACAATAGCGATACACAATCAATCATCATCCAGAGTGTAATTTACAACTTTATAAGTGTTAAAAATAAATAATTAACGCTCATCACAGTCTGTCAACCCATCGACTGACATACAACTAAATATAGGGATTAGTGTATGTCCAATATCATCCCAATACCCATGTGGGATTTTCAAAAAGCAAATACTGGTTATTATTTGTGTAGTTGGGCGATGTGTAAAATTTGTCGACCCAATCAATATCAGATAAATGGGTGTACATAAACAAACCGTCTGATTTGTAAATGAATATTTATTTTATTTCAGAAGAATTTTATGTCATTCATATATACGTTAAAAATTATATTTTTAACGATACAATATTTTATTCAACACATGAATATTTTATATAATTCATTTCACATCACAACATAATACAGCCCAAACGAACAATCATGGTTTATACAATAAATGGTATCGGGGGCTACTAAGCCCTATCTGCGTCCTAGTATATAATTAACTACAAAATAATTAGATTGAGAAGGATTTCTCACATTCCTTTCTACTCCGTCAGTGTTTATCTGGTGAATTCTGCATCGTTCGGGTTTGAATTTACCTAAATTTCTAATGTGCTCCAAATTGAACCCAGTTAGTTTTGTTGTGAAGCTCTCGCCTCCACGATCGCAACGGATCCGGACACAATGAGATATGTTTCGTAGGCCAATTCGATCGTTTTGATCATTTTTCATTCAAATTAAATATAAATCTATATATATTGAATTTAAACGTACATTCTAATTCTACGGGGCCACATACTGACTCCGAAAATTTCCAAAAAATAAATCTAGCTATGTTTTGACAATCTAACAAAACTAATTTCGTTGAATTTGAAGGCCGTTTGAAAAATGACCGTTTTCCAATCGATTAAATTCAAACTGAAAGTACCAAACGCGTTTAAATCCACCACGCTCACATATTAATTCCAAAAATTATGAAAATTGGAATATAACAATAATTTGACTTTCTGGATCCAACAAAAGTGGTTTCGTCGAAAACGGTGGTTGTTTGCAAAATGGCTATTTTTAAGGGCAATATATATATTTAAAATATATATAAATTCATAGCGACTATTTTAAATTTTAAACTGGACATAACTTTCAATTTATAAAGTAAAATCTTAGTTTCTCACATTCGTTAGGAAGATCTTATTAAATAGATTCAAATTTTTCTAGTTTCGTCCAATTCTGACTTATATTGAATTATGTAAATTCAATTGAAATTTGAAATTGAATTTTCAAACTACCACGATATTTCAGGCTCGTTTTAAAACTAAATAAATTTATTTGTTCTAACTTCGATTAAAATAAATTTTTAGTCGTTATTATTTAAAACAAATCATCTTAAATATTCAAATATCATTAAAATTGCTAAAATAAAAATTTTAAATTGGTTCTGAAAATCCGGATTGTTACATTAAATTGGTCCATTTTATATCAATTAACAACTTATATTAATTCATATGATGAAAATGCAAATATGATTTGCATGTCCAAATCCTATGTTGCGTTTGCAAGTAACAATCACTTGTTACTTATCTTGGCATGGACATTTAATGCTTTAATTGTATGATTCAAATGGCCCTCCTGAACATAACAAACCATATACATACATACATATATGTATTGACATATATATATTTGTATAAATTACGGTGTCTGCTTAATCATCCCTGCTTGTAACGACCCGGGTTTTTGTGATCCTGAGTAACCGACATAAACTCAATGTCGACTATTCAAGCATTGGAAATACCGGATAATTAATGAATGAAAATAGAGGATGAGAATAGATAAGATAGAAACTTAGAATAGAAGAAGAAGAAGAACATACAACATCAGAATAAAACGAAACTCACAGCGGAATGAACAACATATAATAGATAACATATCTTTGAAATAAAATCAGTATATATATACAGTAACATTATCAGAGTACAACACTTATAGCACAGTGGAATAAACAATATGTAACGACACAGATTTTTCGTCCATTTGATTTTGGATATTTAAATTTGTTTAAATATAACATTGGTATACTAATGGATTTTTATATTTAAATTCGTTTATTTAAAACGAAGTTTTAACGTTAATATATATATATATATATATAATATAAAACAAACTCGAAATGGCACGGTAGTTCGTAATTTATGATTTGAACTTTAATTGGTTATACATGATCCAAATTAAATTGGATTTCTGTGAAACAAGAACCATTTGAATTGATTATATGATAATTATCTAATAAAAGAAAAAATCGAGATTTCATCGTACAGACGTTAAGTTATGGCCAATTCAAATTTTCAGAAAAACGCTATGGAATCGTTTATAAACCATAACGATAATTAAATATTGGTTTCGAATTTGGACAAGATATTTGAGGCGTAGTTATAATTTAATTTTTAAAATTTTACAGTAATTTTTAATTTGAAAAATAAGCAACTTTTTATTAGAATTATTTTACACCCTATATCAGCATTTTGGGGTTTCATAAAATAAGTTAACTGGTCTATATTATTATATTTCTGGAATCGTGGGACCTCGCTCGACTCGATTGTAATTTTATTTTATCTGTGACATTCCATACATAAACGAAAATTTCTTAGTGGGGTATGTTAAACTTTACCCTTAAAACAAGTTTGCACCAATATTTTAATGTTGTCTGAATATCAAATCCAAATCTTAGTACATATGAATCTATACCTCGCAACATATATTACGAGCCCATGTGAAATCTATTTAAAATTCTCCATAAATCTTATCATATATCTGGCAATATCTCGTTTGTGAATACAGTGTGTAAACGCAAGCAACCATGTTACAGATTGTTCAACCATTTCGGCTTTGTACGAGATTTTAAAACAAATCTTTTTAAGATCGTTGTATATGCAAACATAGTTATCCTATCCTACTTCTTCTCGCACATAGACTATTGAAATGAAACACGGAAAGGAAAACTCCATCACCATGAATTGAAGGAACACTGCTAACTCACATACCTCCCCTGTTCTCTTCTATCTACCCTATATTTCTTTAATTTAAAACTCACGCACATGTAGACCTGAAAAGGGTATACATTTCAGTCCTATCCCCTACCCTAAGGACTCAACTCACCGTGCTACTGAAAAGAGAAGACATCCTAGCATCGGAAAGGTAAGAAAAAGCAGCAGCTATCCTATCATCCTACATTCCTATGCCTTGCGTCCCAAACCGAGATACGTGATCCCCAAGTAGTTGGAATGTATATAAATATAGGCAGCGTTGTTCATTTACAACATCTTGAAATCGAGTTACAAAGAAACAAAATAGTGAGCAAATCTTTGAAAATTCATTTCCTCTTGAATATACCCTCTAAAATCATGGAAATAACTGTAATAAATCCCCTAAGCAAATATCTACCCGTTCGATGTCTCCAATGGTTAAGCGACGATGATCGAAGTCCTAGGTCAAAACCTAGGTCTGATCTTAGCTTGAAATTCAGAGAGCATGGCGTGCATTCGAGTATAGTTTTGTGATCAGGGAAGCACAGCGGTCTAGTGGCCTTTTTTCCGTGAAATCTGGAGCTAACTATTTTCGCACCTGGGAGGTGCTGAGCAACGGTGAACGGAGCTGCGAGGCACCGGAGAGGGAGCAGGGCATGGCGGCGTGTCGGCCATGAGTGGAGGAGTCGAGCGGTATTGTTTGTTGGGGGGTTCGTAGTATGCTGCGTGGTATCATGTTTGAATAGACACGGAACTGTGCACGGGAGGAAGCAAACGAAGCTCCAGGAAATCATAAAGGGAGGAGACGAATATTGTGCGGGTTTGGGTATTAGACTGTAAGTGTGTGGGAATAAAATAATTTAGGTTGGGAAAGTAGTGACGGTGGAGCATTATGATGTGTGAGCATTTAAAATGGGAACGGAACGAAAGGTGTTGGGGGTATCAGAACAGCGGTGGTGTGCGTTTTTAATTGGGAAGCGAGCTGAACGAACGGGCTTTGGGTCGGTTGTGGATTGGTGAAATAAGAAAAAGAAATAAAAAAACAAAAGGGGAAGATAAATGGGCGGCATGGGAAGAATACGGTGGTAGATTGTTTTCAATTCAAAACCGAGATGGTGGCATGCATGGACAAGTTTTAGCTGTGTGGCATAGTGTATGGGAAGAAATGAAATTGGACAGAAGGCGTTGATGGGTTTCAGAGTATGTCAAGGAACAAGATAAAGCAACGGTATGCAAGAATGAATTTTATATAGAATAACCTTCCCTAATTATGAAGTATAATTTGTCTAATTACTAAATATAAACTATGTTAATATACACAGTGTCAACTCGTGTTATAACATGTCCATATACTAAAACAAGAATTAGCTCAATTATATGTGTAAATAAAATTATTAAGTAATTAGTTAGAACATAATTAATGTTTTAAATTAGGATCTAATTCGTGCTTAATAATTATTAATTTAAAAGTTTAATTAATTTAAAGTAAAACATAGATGCATAAATGGTTTAATATTCTCATATGTCAACAGAATCTGACCAAACAAAGAACGTTGGAACATTATCGATGGGCATAATATTATGGAGCTGGTTTGGATAGAGCTAGACACAGTTTGGAGTTCTAATTAGATAAAACACTTGTTTAATTTAATTGAAACAATCTATCCTGACAACATGCAGAAAGTCAAGGGGAGTAAAACTCACTCAGTTATCCCACTTATATTTTATATAAGTTGGGTTTTTAGTTGTGTGTTATGGTTGCTAATGGTTGACTGTTTGTTAAATATATATTCATATATTGACCGCACCGATAAAATTAAATGTTGTTTAATTTCGGTGAAGCACCAATCGTTATTCTAACGATTGGTCCCAATTAAGGTAACTTACCTTATTGGCCATGTTTATAAAATAAACGTGTTAATTGTTTGAATTGCTTTGGATTGTTTGTTGGTATTTAATAAATTGGTTGATATTAAATGGTCGTCATTTACTATCATATCAGTTAAATTAAATTGAACAAGTTCATATTGAGATAACCAATTCGAATGCAGGGAAGAACAGATTGGAGGGATCCAACGGGATTCCTCAAATACATTTAATGTTATTTTTATCATTATATGAATCGTTCTGATTGAATGTTTGATTTGTTTGGTGATCGTTACCCTGAAATTCACCATTTGTTCTGTTTAAACCAATGGGCAATATTGGTTAAGTAATAAGCAATATATGGCCTATAAATAAATCATTTTCCAAACATTTATTTATCATCAAGTGAATCAATGTGAAGAAAGTTATAAAATTTATTTTATAACTGAAGATAGTTTTTTTTAAACTCATTCGAATAAATGTTATTAAAAGAAATTTAAATATTATTATTTAAATTTATAAGCGAATATTAAATGATTTTATAAAGGAAATTATGATGTTACAAGCAGATAAGGGGAAAACTAACCTAACGGTCAAGATTTAGATATTTGTTTTTAAGTAATAATTAAATGGAATTGTTTAAATTAATTATATTATTAATTAATTTAAAAAAAGGACTAATTGAAATTGGTTAATGAAATAACCGTGTTTAAGTTGACTAAGTCAACCGTTTTAACTGAAAACGATTATTAAACTAGTTTACTCCGAATTAATCTAATGAAACAGTAAAATGGATATTTGTTTAATTCAATAAGATATTAAAAAGAAAAAGGGACTTCCTATTTATTTTAGTTAATAAAGGAATCGACTACTTTTACAGTAGTTAACGGTTGAAGTAAATTATTAAGTTAATGATGATTTTGAAGATTACATTCTAATTGGAATTCATTAAAAAAGTAATCAAAGTAGAAATGAAATCAAATTGAATTATGGGAAGAAATTATGAAGGGTTTTAATATTAAAACCCGAGTTTTTATAACGAAGTTATAAAAGGAATTTTAAGCAGATACGTTGGCTTAAATTAAATATTTAGTTAATATCTGAATTAAGTAAAAAGAAATTAAGGATAAAATGGTTTATATTAAACTAGAGTTATTTAAGCAAAGTTTACACAATGGGATGAGGGGTTAAAGCGTTAATTTTAGATTAGCGTTACTTAATAATGAATTTAGTAAAATGAATGGAATTGAAACAATATTTTCAAAGTAGGAAATGGGTGAATGGACTGAAAGTGGGACAATGTGAATTGACAAGGAGTTAAGATAAAGAATTGTAACCTAACTGGGAAATGGCTGGGTTGAGTGATTTTCTGAGTATTAATCTAATGTTGATTTCGGTCTTCGGGAAAGTTATTCGCTTACCAATTTACAGTCTGGAACTAATGAATGGTGGAGTAACGATAATGGAATGGGTTCGAGAATTTAAAATGATATTTCTAAAGTAATGGAAATAAAAAGAGAATTGTGGGAATATAACGGTATTGTCAAGCTGTAAGGAATTATCAATGAGATGAGTTTGAATAAGTTATTTAAAAGGGGAAAGTGTAATATTATTTTTCAAGAAATAAACCAAAGAGATGTGATAACGATATTTTACGTGAAATTTAATTTAAACCCAAAGATTTGGAATATATATGATTTAATCCTAAAGCATATAAAATAGTTTTTGAGAACTCTGTTATAATAAAATAAGGAGAAATATAATGATTAAAAATATTGGAAGATTAGAAGTTGATAAATCATTCGTTAATTATTTTAGTTAAAGTGGCCAAGTAATGCCGAGTACTCAACTAGTAAACTCATTTTATTCACACGATTATTATTTGATAGTTAAATCATCGACTACCAAATCTGACCAATACGATTGTTGGTATGGAAAGACCGGGATCGAATTTATATTCGAAAACCATTCCGAATCAGCAAATACGTGAAGATGCAGATTGAAGATGGAGAAATTGAAGACTGTTGATCTTCATGAGCGAAAGATCTACTTGTTGAATTTCTCTGGTTTAGCGGCCGGAGATATTTTGACTTGTGATTCTGTCGTGATTGGAATTTGCAGATTGCAAGGACTACTCGCTAATGATCTATAGGGTGATACCTAGGATGCAGTAGGAGAGTGCCTTCGGTTCATCCTGTTCCTGAATTACTTGTATGGACGAATGTCTGACAGGATATTTTGAAAGGAGTCACGTACGTTGACTTCTTCAAATGTACCATAGTTGTGGCGGAGGACGACGGTTCTCTTAACTTAACAAGTAGAGTACTTTTGTGGTTGTCAATTAGTGATATCTTGCGGATCTGACGATGTGGCATTCAAAGTAAGTGGTGACCAGATGTTCCAAAAGATTTATAACCTCTAGCCTCATCAAATGGGAATGGCACAAAATTGGGTAGGCAGCATGGCCATGTGAGTCATACCCTTTAAAACGCTATATTCATTACCTGATCTGGAGAAATTAAATGCCTTCGGTTGTCCCTTTTTATTTTTATGCTATCGATTCGGTTGACTGGCCCCAACCGTGGTGATGATATATTTAGTACTCTCAAGAGAATTGAAGGGCCAGTCATGTGCAGCCAGGTTGCAAGACGTTCTTGTTGAACCCCAATGTATTCATCTCCGGAGGTACATTGTCGGTAGGTGGTCCCACACCTTGCCAGGAAATCCATTCTCCAATAAGCGCCCACAGTTTTGATTGTATACTATATATGTAGAGCGTGAGATGCAAGCGTTCTGCTAGTTTCTATTTACTTGTTTTAGGCACTATTATAATATCAGAGAAGTATTGATTTTCAAAAATGTTTTTGGTTATAGTAAGGTAAAAACCATCCGTGTTTATGTGTGGGCTGGTCTTACTATTACTTTTTTTTCAAAAGGATTTTGACTTTAAAATCATGTTGTGTGATACCCTTAAACTTAGTGTGGTTTTCTCACTCTGGTTCACCAGACTGACCCGGTGTTTGTAATGCTTGGGTTTGACCGGGTTGTACAGGTCCAGGTTATCGGATGCTGTGAAGAGACGAGCTGGAGAAGTCCAGACGTATGATATATGGTTGTTATTCCGATGTGTGTTGTATATGAGGATAGGATAGTATAACTTTTCCAAATGTGTTGATATACTCTGATGATTGTAAGTATTTATTCAAGCTCTCAATAAAGATTTATTTCTGTATTATATTTTGTTCCGCTGCAAAGTGAGACTCTGATTTTGTGTTAGTTCTTCTTCTTCTGTTATAATATTTCTTTCTTTCTTACCTCACCCTCAAATTTCTTTCTATTAATGATCATGTGTTTTTCGATGCCTCAATGTTCGACATGGTGTTGTTATGTCAATTTTCGGGGTCGAAAATCCTTAGGTCGTTACAATGGTATCAGAGCTCTTGGTTGAGTAGAAACCTTGGCTCTGTGGCATAACTCGATAAGGATGGGGTTAGTAACACCCTAGATTGAGTTTGAGTGTATATACGAGAGAATGTATTTGTAAATTTTATATAAAAATGTTTTGTATTGTGTTGATTGATCGGTTTGAGTGTTGAGAAGCATTGAACTCGCAAATGACCAATATTGTTTTATAAAAAGGGTGAATGAAATAATTTTTCCCGAACTATATTTTATAGAAAAATGAAATAATTTTCTATAATATAGTACTGTTGTTTGTTTAGTTGTTTTGATTTGAAACTAGATTATGGAAAGAAAATGAATTGGTTAGAAACCAAATGGTTAATTGAATATGGAAAATGAAACTTAACTTGGTTAGGTGAATTAATTTAAGATGGAGTTCAACTGGGATTGAAAAAAAATAAATTTAGATTTTGGAAATCGAATAGATAATTATAGAAATCAATCAAATATAAATCGATTGATATTAATGTGGGCTGAACTAAAGTGAAAATAATACAAATTGGTTTGGCTGTGTATTGTTTGATTTATTGAATCTTAGTTGGATAAATTAGATTTAACAATGAGTTAAATGAAATTTAAGGAATCAGGGGCAAGGAAATAAACCCCAATCAAATGAATTAAAAATAAATTAGTTGTGAAGTGAGTACTAAATTATTTAAACCTGTATATGTTATTGGCATCGTAAATTGAGAGAGTGCAGATTCTAGAAGGCTATGGAATTGATTTGGTCATACAGATTGGGAGTACAGGGGCAGTTGGTTGATTTGATTCGAAATTGGGATGGAGTTGCCCGACAAATAGGTAAACCTTAATATTATTTGTTGGCGATTGATTTTATACCCCTGAGTTTGGTAGCCATCTAACCTTTTGTTTTCTTCTGGTGAAATTGAGGCCCGGTGTGGCAGTTGCAATTGTACCGATCAAACCATGTATAGAAGGCACTGGCGAAATTTTTGAAAATTTTTAAGAGTCTAAATTTGTTTTGATGATAATTCAAAGATAATTACTTTAAATTAATCAAGGATCGGGGCATTCTTCTTACTTTGTAATTTCGGGGACGAAATTCTTTTAAGGGTGAAGAATGCAACAACCCAGATTTTTCGGCCATTTGAATTTGGATAGTTAAATCTGTTTAAATATAATATTGGTATACTAATGGATTTTTATATTTAAATTATTTAAAACGAAGTTTTAACGTTAATATATATAATATAAAATGAACTCGAAATGGCATGGTAGTTCGTGATTTACGATTTGAACTTCAATTGGTTATACATGATCCAAATTAAATCGGATTTCTATGAAACAAGAACCGTTTGAATTGATTAGACGATAATTATCTAATGAAAGAAAAAATCGAGATTTCATCGTACAGACATTAAGTTATGGCCAATTCAAATTTTCAGAAAACGCTACGGAATCGTTTATAAACCATGACGATAATTTAATATAATTAAATATCGGTTTCGAATTTGGACAAGATATTTGAGATGCAGTTATAATTTAATTTTTAGAATTTTACTGTAATTTTTAATTTGAAAAATAAGCGACTTTTTCTTTAGAGTATTTTACACCCTATATCAGCATTTTGGGGTTTCACAAAATAAGTTAACTGGTCTATATTATTATTGGCACCTCGCTCGACACGATTGTATTTTTCTTTTTATTCGTGACATTCCGTACATATACGAAAATTTCTTAGTGGGGTATGTTAAACTTTACCCTTAAAACAAGTATGCATCAATATTTTAATGCTGTCTGAATATCAAATCTAAATCTCAGTACATATGAATCTATACCTCGCAACATATATTACGAGCCCACTTGAAATCAATTTGAAATTCTCCACAAATCTTATCAAATCTTTGCCAATATCTCGTTTTTGAAGATCGTGTGTAAATGCAAGCAACCATCTTACAGATTGTTTAACCATTTCGGCTCTATACAAGATTTTAAAACAAATCTTTTTAAGACCGTTGTACATGCATACACAGTTATCCTATCCTACTTCTTCTCATACATAGACTATTGAAATGAAACACTGAAAGGAAAACTCCATCACCACGAATTGAAGGAACACTACTAACTCACATACCTCCCATGTTCTCTTCTACTTACCCTATATTCTTTAATTTAAAACTAACGCACATGCAGACCTGAAAAGGGGTATACATTTCTGACCTATCCCCTACCCTAAGGACTCACCTCACCGTGCTATTGAAAAGAGAAGACATCCTGGCATTGGAAAGGTAAGAAAAAGCAGCAGTTATCCTATCATCCTACATTCCTATGCCTTGCGTCCCAAACCGAGATACGTGATCCCCAAGTAATTCGAGTGTATATAAATATAGGCAGCGTTGTTCATTTCCAACATCTTGAAATCTAGTAACAAAGAAACAAAATGGTGAACAAATCTTTGAAAATTCATTTCCGCTTGAATATACACTCTAAAATCATGGAAATAACTGGAATAAATCCCCTAAGAAAATCTCTATCCGTTCGATGTCTCCAATGGATGAGCGACGATGATCGAAGTCATAGGTCAAAACCTAGGTCTGTTCTTAGCTTGAAATTCAGAGAGTGTGGCACGTATTCGAGTATAGTTTTGTGATCAGGGAAGCACATCGGTTGAGTGGCTTTTTTTCGTGAAATCTGGAGCTGACTATTTTCGCACCTGGAAGGTGCTGAGCAACGGTGAACGGAGCTGCGAAGCACCGGAGAGGGAGAAGGGCATGGCGGCGTGTCAGCCATGAGGGGAGGCGTCGAGCGGTATTGTTTGTTGGGGGGTTTGTAGTATGCTGCGTGGTATCATGTATGAATAGACATGGAACTGTGCACGGGAGGAAGCAAACAAAGCTCCAGGAAATCATAAAGGGAGGAGATGAATACTGTGCGGGTTTGGGTATTAGACTGTAAACGTGTGGGAATAAAATAATTTAGTCTGGGAAAGTAGTGGCGGTGGAGCATTATGATGCGTGAGCATTTAAAAAGGGATGGGAACAAAAGGTGTTGGGGGTAGTCAGAACTGCAGGGGTGTGCGTTTTTAATTGGGAAGCGGGCTGAACGAATGGGCTTTGGGCCGGTTGTGGATTGGTAAAAGAAGAAAAAGAAATAAAAAAATAAAAGGGGAAGATAAGTAGGCGGCATGGGAAGAATACAGTGGCAGGTTGTTTTCAATTCAAAACCGAGATGGTGGCATGCATTGTAACGACCCGGAATTTGGGGCCAATTTAAAATTTTTATTTTTAAATTTTTTAATGGATTTTAATGTTTAAATTAATTTATTTTAAATAGGAACGACTAAAAATGTACTTTAAAAGGAATAAATTCAATTTAATTATAAAAGGAGTTTAAAACAGTGCTGCAGATTGAAATTTTGAATTTGAACTTTGACTGATTGTACATGATTCATAATAAATCAGAATTGAGCGAAACAAGAAATATTTAAATCTGTTTAATCATACCTTTCCAACAAATCTGAAAAACTGAAATTCCGTTTTAAAAATCAAAAGTTATGGCCAATTCAATTTCTAGAAAGTCGTTGTAGAATTTATATATATATATATATATATATATATATATATATATATATATATATATATTATATAGGGCCCGAAAAGCTACTTTTCACATATGAAGGAATTTCGACTCGGAATTACTTCCATTGAGTTCGGAATGACGTTCCTGCATTGAAAAACAGTAAACACTTATATATTTTGAGTTTCGGAGTTCATATGTTTAAAAATGTATTTTTAACATTAAATATATTGGCCTTAAAAATAGTCATTTTTCAAATGACCTCGGTTTTCGACGAAACCACTTTTGTTGGAACCGGAATGTCAAATTATTGCTAAGTTTCAATTTTCATAATTTTTCGAATTAATATGTGAGCGTGGCAAAGGAAAACGTGTTTTGTCAATTACAGTCAAATTTAATCGACTAGAAAATGGCCATTTTTCAAACAGTCTCAGAATTTGACGAAATTAGTCTCGTTAGAACCGTATCGTCAAAACATAACTAGAAATATTTTTTTCTATAATTTTTAGAGTCAGTATGTAGCCCCGGTAATTTAAAATGTATGTTTGAATTTAATAATTAAATGATTTTTAATTTAATTTAAAGAAAAACATATCGTAACAGCCGAATGGGGTTACGAAACATGTTCCATTGTGTCCGGGATGGGAGTTATTAGCTAGGGGCGATACTCGTTGGGTTAGATTTGGAATTCGTATTGATAAACTTGAATTTTCGAAATAAATGAATTAAAATAATATAGAAAATACGGCGATATACTGTGTAAATACGGCCCATATACGTAGAACCCTAACCTACCACTACAGCAGCCGCCTTCTTAGAAATCGATGGCCGATTGCTTCCAGTCTTCGTCCTCAGTTTTCTTCTAATCTAAACAATGGATTTCAAAATCTCCAAAAGGAAATCGAAGAGATTCTTGAGCTCTATAGTTTTAAAGGTCGTGATCTTTTTCTGCTGCTCGAAGCATGAGGAATCGAGCCACCAATAGCCGCCGTGCGCACCACCTGGACTCCCCCCTGCCACGACTGAACTTCGCCATTTTGGGTCCCCCAGGTGCGCCTCTCGGAGCTGGAGCACGTGCCATCCTCTGATCATCGCGAAAGCCCACAGTTGGATCGGAAACTCTAGACCTACGAACGAACAAGAGGATGAAAGCATCGGCCTATTACCTGTAAGGTAGAAGAGGGTAAATAATGTAATTAAATTATTAATTAAACAATTAACTGGTTTTAAAAGTTTAAATGATCATATCTCATTCAAATCAAATCGGAATTCGATGATTTCAGGTTCGTTAGAACCGAATTGACGAGATCTACAACATGGTACAGACTAGGACGTAAACAGAGGATGTCAGGAATTTGAGAAAATTCAAACCTGGAAAGCTATTGGTGAGAATTCTATATTTAAAAATAATTAAAATATTAATTATTTCTCGTTATTTAAATTCCATATTTGTATGTTGAACTATTCAGATCTGTGATATATGAAATTGTTGTGTATTGATTTTGATGATTGTGATGCGATGATTTTATTGATTTGTTCTGTGTTGTAATAACATAGCGTAGTTCGCTAAAATTATAGATCGATGTGTTTTAATTTAAATTAGATCATGTTGGAAATGTTTGTTGAATAATTGTAAAAATATTGTTTTGTCTATTGAATTGAAATAAAAGCGTCAATTCAATATAAAATTATCATTTTTCCTATTTTATTGAATTGAGATAAATTATCAATTTAATAAAAAGAAACATTTTGTTGCCATTTTCCCTTTTAGATAAAAAGAAACAATTGTCGTCATCATTTCTTCTTATAAATAAAAAGAAGCATTTTTATGTCGCATTTCTTTTATTACTAAAAAGAATATTTATGTTGCATTTCTTTTTAGAATTAAAAAGGAAATATTCTTGTTTACATTTCTTTTAGGACAAGAAAAGAAGTCATTTTGTTATCATTTCTTTTATGAATAAAAAGAATCACTTGTTATCATATTTTTCTTTTCTAGATAAAAAGAACCATTTTGTTATGAAAGGTTACATTAAAATAAAAGCATCATTTTGGGGTAAAAGGTAATATTAGATAAAAATATCTTTTTACATAAAAATATCTTTTTACATAAAAAGATCTTTTCAACATAAAGAAAAAAATTACTCATTTTTATATTATGCTGAACTAGAACCGTCAACATAAAAATATTCATTTTTATATTATGTTGAAATAGAACCTTCAGCATAAAAATACTCATTTTTATATCATGTTGAACTAAAATAAAAAGGTACATCTTAGTTTTCATGTTAGAATAGAACACCGTTTTGTTAGCAAATTTAAAATCAAAATAAAGACACCGTTTCACTAGAAATGTTATATTAGACCAATTTTGTCACTTTGGTTTAATTTAGTGCAAACATATAAATTTTATCACTTTGGTTAAATTTAGAATTGGCATGTAAATTTGTGGCTTTTGTCAAATTTAGAATAAACATATAAAATATCACTTTTAGTTAAATTAGAAATATTGAACTAGTTATGCAAACCAGACATTCTTTTTTGTTTGTCATTAGAAAGAAATATACATTTTTGTTATAAATATACATTTATGTTAGAAGTATACATTTATGTTAGAAATATACATTTATGTTATAAATATACATTTATGTTAGAAATATACGTTTATATTAGGAATATACATTTATGTTAGAATTAAAGAATGAATTGGAAATGTATATTTTTATATATTAAAAAGAACGAATTAGTAATGTACATTTTCGTCACATTAAAAAGTATGAAGTAGAAATACATATTTTGTTATTAAAATGAAGGATGCTAAAATATACATTTTGATAAATGAATAAGAGTTAAGATCCTTATTGTCATTGGTTATTAAAAGCTGATCTTTTATTTACATTCTTTGATGTAAATAAAACTAGAATAAAAAGTTATATTTTTGTTTGCAATTTTAGATGCAAACAAACATTGAAATAAAAATTTATATTTTTATTTGTATTCTTTGTTGAAATAAACATGAAATTAAAAGGTTGGATTTTTATTTGCATTCTTTGATGCAAATGAAAACTTGAATTACAAAGGTTACACCTTTTGTTTGCAATTAAAAATGCAAATAAGAGCCTAGATTAAAGAAGATACATTTTTCATCTGTATTTTTGTTACAAATGCAAGAATAGAATAAAACATAGGAAAAACCCATTTTTAATGCTAATAATAGAAAGAGTTGAAAATATACGTATTTCTTTATGAAATATGTTTCACATTAAAAACACATTTTTAATGTTAACCTTAGAAACATAGAAAAAGAATATCATTTTTAATGTAAAATAAAGATTACATTTTATACAATGTAAAAAGGATGTCATTTGTATGTAATATAAAGAGATTACATTTCATTGTAAGTGAGTCAACATTAGAACTCACTATTTTTTTTATGTAAATGAATCAGTAGAAAAGATTCACTGTTTTTGATAAATTATGTCAACATGAGAACTTACAATTCTATTATATATGAAATGATTCATCATTATATATGTTTATGATGCTGAAATGTTACACTCCGATTTACAAGTTACCCGACTTGTTTATGTGATTGGGACGATAATTTTCACACATCGCCTAAGCGCACAAATGATTTATGATTTGCTTGATGGATGAAACCCCATACAGGTATTGGGATGATTTTGGATACACACTAATCCCAATATTTAGTTATCTGTCAATCGATGGATTGACAGTCTGTGATGAGCGTCAGCTATTTACTTTAATGCTCACACAGTTATATATTCCACTTTGGTCGTCATTTGGATGTTTGATAATTATTTATCATGATTGTCGATTCCATACAAAATATATGGTTGTTGGTTGAGTCACATTCCAATAAAGAATATTCTAGGAAAAGAATATTGTAGAAAATATAAATATGAAAAGAATATTTTAGAAAAAGAATATATTTTGAGAAAAATATATTTTTATTGAAATAAACTAGTTATTGATTAGAATAAATCATAAAATTTAGAATTAATGAGTTTTCCAATCTGTTAGGATTTAATTGAAGTTAAATTAAATAAATTGGATTTTGGGGTTTGTCGTTAATAGTGTCTTAAATAACACTGTTCTTAAACCCCATATGAAAAGAATAATCTTTTAATTTAGATTATTAAAGTTTTCATTTAGTAATTGGAATAAGATGAAGTGTGAGTCGGGTTTATTGTGAACTGTGTTTCTAAGCGACATTTGTTCTTTAACCCAGCTGACAGCGGAAGTATGATTTGGAATTTATAAATCTTTTATCAAGATTTAAATGGAAATGTTCCAAAAGTAAAGTTTTCAACTTAATATATTAAATTGGAATTGAATGGAATTCGAGTTGATAATAACCAGGATAAGCTTCTGTAAAAGAAGACCGATACTACATATGAAATTTAAGAGGCTTTGCCGTTATTTCATTTATATTATTGGTCGGATACAGAAATTTATAACGATTATATATTGATTTGATTTCTGTGAAGATTCCATATTTCATGGAAGATTATTTTGGGTTTACCGTGAACAATGTCTTAAATGACATTAGTTCTTTAACCCAGTAAAAGATAAGATAAATTTCTTAAATCTAAATAATCATTGAATAATGATTTTTGTTTTAAAATCCAAATTAGGGGTTTAATAAATCTTTAAAATTTAAGAATAATTTAAAGAGTTTATCTTTGTTAGAATAATTTGAATATTTTATTCAAAAGAATATTCTGAGTTGGAATGAGACGTTGGATGTGTTTTAGAATACTTGATTTTAAATTATAAAAATACGTGAGTTATTCGGGAAGACCGGGTTTAACCCATTCCGAATAATTACTACGACGATGAAGAGTCAAAGATGAAGACGGTAGTTGAAGACCGACGATCTTCACATCGGATGGATGTGTTGTTACAGAGACCTTGATGGGAGTAGCTACCTTGAAGGGGCTTCAGTGGTGGCCGTCCGGACTATTGTTGATTGTTCGGATTTGGTTTTCGCTCAGACCTAGAGCATAAGCTAGTAAATGGATGCGTGTCTGACATTGGATTTCGTTCCATGTGAATTAAATCGATTTCTGTTAATGTATGTATGTTTGGTGGTAAAGGATTTATCCTCTACTTAACACCCTGGTATATATTAATAGTGATTGATCGCATGGCGTGAATTGTCAATGTGGCACGCCAAGATGCAAATGATCAAGGCTTTTGTTGAAAAGCAAGGCCTTGTGTGTAACGACCCAAGAATTTTCGACTCCGAAAATCGACATAAAAGCCAACGTCGACTGTTCAGACATCGAAAATACCGAATCATTAATAGAAAGAAATAAGAGGATGAGAAAGATAAGATAGAACTAATAGAATAGAAGAAGAAGAAGAAGAAGAACACAACTGAGCATAATCAGAGTAACACGAATCTCACAGCGGAACGGATAAAATATATTATATAACATAACCTTGAAATACAAAACTGTATTGTATATTCATACCATCATCAGAGTACAACATAACATTTGATACAGCGGAAATAACTCTAGATAACTGACACTGAAGACTCCTGCTTCAAGCTCCTCCAAGTGCATCTGCAAAGCCTAAAACACTTGACTGCCCGTACAAATTTGGGCACCCAAGAGTTTAGGGAAAAACAAACAAGATAAACTCTGGGTCAGTCATGGGACTGGTGTGAGTAAATTCCAACCATACGGTTTAACTTTGAAAATCCTTTTTGAAACAAAAAGGATAATAGTAAGACCAATCCACACATAAACATGGACGGCTTTTACCTTACTATAACCCAAAATATTTTTGATATCAAAATCCAGTGATATTATAATAATGTCTAATCAAATAAATAACCAAATAGTAGAACGCTTGCATCTCACGCTCTACATACATAGTATAAAACCAAAACCCGCAGGGCGCTTATTGGAGATTGGATTCCAACTATGACAAGGTATGGGACCACCTTCCGATGATGTATCTCTAGAGGCGAATACACCTGGGTTCAACAAGAACGTCTTGCAACCCGGCCCACACATGACCGACCACTCATTTCGCTTGAGTGTATCGAATGTATATCACCAACGGTTGGGCTCAAACCACCGTTCCCGAATGGGCAGAATCGATAGATTTAGAAACAAAAGGAATTTCTCTAGATAGGTGATTATACACCCTAATGGGAGCGACCCACATAGCCATGCTGCCTGCCCGATTTTTGTCATTTCCCGGTTGTGAAGCTTGAGGCTACGTCTACTTTTTAGGACATCTGGCCACCATACACTTTGAATGCCACATCGTCAAACCCGTCAAGTCACTAGTTAATCTCCTCAAAGATAATACGGGCATAAAAGCTAAGAGAAACGAATTTCTCCGCCACCAGACGTAACATCTTGAAAAGATCGTCTTATGTGATCCGTTAGGAATACTTTGTCAGACATTCGTCCATACAAGTTGTCCTGGGACTGGACAAACATAAAACACCATTCTGAAACAGGACGACTCCTGCATTTCACTCCGTCTTCAATTTTCTTCAGCATAATCGAATACGCAGCGTTTATGCCTATACGGAGTGGTTCTCGGATAATATGTCCAACCGGTCTCCCCGTATTGACAACGAGGGTCAAAACACTTCGATAGTCGGTTATTTAACTATCGAAGTAAAAACAACATCCATTCAAACATCACACCTCGCTGGCCCTTTCTAATATTTTCCCGTTTCCTATATCTTCCTAGATAATTTCTCAAAGCTCGTTAAGCCCTTCACGCTCCGGAAAACATTTCCAAATATTATAAAACCTTATTTTTTTTCATATTCTTGAAACCCTATGTCATTAACGTTCGAAAACATTTCTCGCTTTTACACACTTCAAATTTTCTGTACATGCATCATTTATATTGGAAAATATTTCCAATAACCATTTAATTCTACAATGATGGCTTTTCAAACATAATTCACTTTAAACCGGGAATGTTATCTCTCATAGAAACTGATCCCATTAAATCAAACCAACTTGGTTTTAACAATAAATATCACTATCGATTATATACATACAATTTGACAAAGCTAAATCCAACTGTATCACTTCTTCGGAAAAACATAATTATTTCCTTATCACTTGGCTAAGTGAGTTTCAAACCCCTCTAGGGAATAGTGCTATATCTCATAATCACGCTTAAGCTTGGTCAACAGCGCTAATTTATCGCTATAGTTCAAAAACTTGTCAGACGCTGTAATATTCTTCTTTATAGCTAATCTCAACATAATAGTCATGCTTAAGCCTAGTCAACAGCGCTATTTTATCGCTATAGTTTACAGATTTGCAATACGCTACCATATTCCACTTTATAACTAATCTCGTCACCTCTTTCCGTTACAAAAATCTTGACATCTTTTTCAATTACAAAAATCTTGACATCTCTTTCTGTTACAGAAATCTTGAATCTATTTTCGTTACAAAAATATTGGCATCACTTTCCGTTACAAAAATATTGACATCACTTTCCGTTACAAAAATATTGACATCTCTTTCCATTACAAAAATATTGACATCTCTTTCTGTTACAAAAATATTGACATCTCTTTCCGTTACAAAATATTGACATCTTTTAAATATGATTTTTATGACGCCATATCCTTATTTGAAAACTCGGTTGTTTAAATTTATTTACATTGGCCATTAACTCTTCACCCCATCTTCCTTAAACATTTCTCTTTAAACTTCTCTTATCAAAAATCGATCACGTTCTTTGTCTTTTTAGCAATTTACTTTTCATTCGTATTATTATACCCAATTCAATAAAACATCTCAATATAAACTTAATACCAGTTTATAATAGAATTTCTATTATAATTTAAACTTTGCTTTAATTATAGAGATATAATTTTTTTTTAAATTAACATCGTTGATTTGTCTGACGGTCAACCAACTTCTTAACAAAATGGGTTTATGGTTGACTGTCGCTGATATCTTTTATTTATCAAATCAACATAACGTTGAATGTCCATTCAACACGGTTCAAACAGTGCACAAACAATACAATTAAATATTTAGGAATCCGGTTGAGTTCCTCCAACCGATTTCCGCATCCACGGATATTAGTCAAATCAGTATCAACCGATGATGTGTACATATGCAACGATATATGTTTATTTCAACCAATTTAACTGAAATTTACCTAATCAACCATCACACAGCATTCAACCATTATTTAAAATATGATTAAAATATTTTAAATAAAACAGAGTTAGTGAATTTACTCACCTTGGCGCGTTAACCGTTAAATAACGATTTGCGTCAGTCGATTAAACCGGGCGTTCAGTTATGCCATGGATTCCAACGTGCTTCAAATATGTTCCATGGCGTACTGTTCATCGGTGAGGTCTCAGCGCATCTTGGTTTATCCGATCCTGATAACGTATGACAGGTTTATACACTTTAAAATTTTATACACATTTTATATATAAGTTAAAATATTTATAATAACACTAGTTGTCTAGTTAATGCTTAATTACCATAATTATGTTAATCCAATACTTCAGAATCCATGGTTTTCCCAGGTCTGTATTTCCTGATTTACCTTCCAAATCTCACCCTTCTCCTTGTTCTGCACAAAAGCCAATTGGGATCATTAATACTTTTAAGTTAAATATTATCCCTTAATCTATGATTTGCATGGTCAAATTGTTTATACCAGATCGAGAAACCAGGTCGTCCTCCCTTTTATCCCTCTACGCACTCCAAAGGCCACAAGCAAGTGCCATTTCCCTTACTGTTCAACGCCATGCTTCCGCTGCAATATGTACAGCGGAACCCTACTTCTCCTCAACTACTTCGCGAATGACCCAGCTTCCATAACGCCATGATCAACACTACACCACGTCCTACACAGTTTGTGCGTGAAAACCCCTCTGGCATTGATCCGTAACGGTGCATGCTCCTTTCCAAAACATTTATCACCTCGTTATACCCACCCAACGTCAGTCCAGATCCCCCAAAAGCCACCGTTCCCTCTCCTCAATTTAAACAAATACAAGGACCTGAAAAGGAACACTGCTCCTCCTCATTTTTCATGCACGCAAGTCCACTCATTCGCAAGCCTCCCCTTCTACCCGAACACTGGCCCTCGAGGCTTGCGCTGCCGGTGCTCATTCCGATGAGCGGAACTCCATTTCCCGCTTCCCGACAAAATTCCAGTGGCAGAAATTCCTTCCAGTCGCCATCTGTTTCCAACGCAAGCCCATTTTGTTGCTGCTCATGTTTTATTTAAGCCTTGCATTCTCTTTTGTATTTGTTTAATTTGTTTTGGTGTCTGTTTTCTATGCGTTCGAGCTCGATGGTGTATATATATAGATAACCAAGACTTGGAGGCCAAGGAATAGAGGATATAGGATATGACATTAGAGGAGATAGGTTAGGTCTGCTTGATATGAAAACTCAACTTTGTGGTACACTATACAGCATATATAAAATAGAAGCTAGGTTGGCTGCTGTTTTGATCAAAGAGAAGGGTACTGCAAATCGTTCGCAACCCAATAACGATTTGCACATGTATAAATTTTTTTTTCCTTTTTGTAAAAACATATATATTTTGATTCGCCAGGACATACGTTTGTAACTGAGGGATAGTACGGGTGTGTTTAGAATTAATGCATGCTATAGAAAGAATAGGGTGGCTATGCAAAGGTAGGTTGGCTACTAAAGGTGACAATTCGTGTGGTAGCCTGCTGCCACTGTGCAGAAGAAAAGAAAGAAGACCGTTGTACCTTAATTTACTTTCGGTGGAAGCCTTCTCTTGGTTATATATCTAAATAGTGGTGTGCATTTGTATGGGAGCACCGTGTTTGTTTTTGAGCCGTGTATTTTTATGTACGTAGTTGCATTGTTGTTAAGTTGTTTTATTTTATTTAGTATTTAAAGTTTAGCGTACCCATTACACAACATTTTTTCATGTTCGAGATGCTACGGACAGAAATAAGATTACAGCTGTGTCCATCGAGGTGCCACGATCCCAAAAATATAATAATATCGGTAGATTAACTCATATTTTGAAACCCCAAAATATCGATATAGGGTGCAAAATACTCTAAATAAAAAGTTGCGTATTTAATAAATTAAAAATTACAGAAAATATCTAAAAATTAAATTATCACTACGTCCCAAAAGAACCTTATCTAAATTCGAAACCGACAAGAAGTTATTTCAAATAAACCGTTATAGTCGATATACGATTTCATAGCGACTTTCTGAATATTTGATTTTGACATATCTTGCAATCTATACGACGAAATCTCAATATTTCACTTCTGTCAGAAAGATACAGTTCAACAGATTTCAATATTTCTTGTTTTGCAGAAATCCGATTTAAACTGGTTTCTGTACACTCAGTTGAAGTTCAGAACGTTAAATTACAAACTGCAGCGTCGTTATGAGCTCGATTATATTGAATATATATTTATATACGTTCAACTTCGTTTTAATTAATATTTAAATCTACTTATATTAAGAATTCAATATTTAAACTGATTTAAATATTCAAATATAAACCGATAAAAATGCGGGACATTACATTCCTTCCCCCTTAAAATAATTTCGTCCTCGAAATTGCTAAGGTAGGAAAAATGCTACAATTTCTGTTGTAAATATGTTAAAAAAAATCCTTTTGGTTTACTTCATAATTTCAGTTCCAACTGAACTGATCAAAATATCAATTCCCTTCTTTGTAACGAAAATTTTCAAAATTCTGAAAATTTTCCTAATACTTTAATTTTCGGAGAATTTCATCAATCTCTCCGCTGCACTGTTCATTCGGTACTATTACAACACGCCACTCTGGGTCTTCTCCCTTTTATCGGGCATCCAACTTTCTCGCTTCCATTTGCAATCCATTCAACATACCCAAATGCATCCCGAACTGATCTCCAGTTAGTTTATTCTCAATCAATAATCCCAACTCAAATTTCTTCTTCAAACTCCAATTCAATTCCAATTCCAAAATGATCAAATTTCCCAACCAAGTTGGTTCCATTCCCAATCTCAATTCACAACTCAACTACTTTGCCAAGTCAAATCCTTATTCCAATACGATTTCCACTTACTTGGCTTCTATTTTATTTGACTTATTTAAATTCGCTGTTTATTTACTTCATAAGTAAATTTTAAATTTCAGAATTCAAATTCCTGAGGTTTTGTTTCAAATCAGTTTGAGATCATATACACATATATACCTATAACATGGCTATTCAAAACATTTGAATTTCTAACAACGTGTTTTCCCAAAACACTTCAAAAACAAAACCTTTTGGTAGTAATCCGTCACTTAGCACTCGAAAATGAATACAGATAATGGTCGACTTCATCATCGGAATTCATTTCCCAGCGATCAAAGTGAGTTCAATACTATATCACTTTCAAAACTCATATTCAAATACTTTTATTTGAAATTACTTCAAAAATATCTTTTCAAAACTTGGATAATATTTCAAAATTTCCCCAGGATCTTAAAATTCCATATATTTAATTCAAATTTCATTTACAAACATTTTCATGTTTCAGAATTTTTATTCCAATTCTGGTTTAAATTTTAGATTCAGTTCATCTGATTTTACATATTATATTTATAAAATATTTCGATTGGTTATTTATATAACCAATTCAATTATAAATCTTATTCGATCATAAGTTCACCCAACACATTCAATATATACTAGATAATTCCAATATATATGTTTTCTTTATATCAAAATATATTTCAAGTAAAATTATCTCATTTACTCTCTTTCAAAACAATACTATGTCGAAATTCTCTATCCAAGCGTTTATAAAGCCCTATCGATCTCGTCAGCTAAACGCGTCGATCTGGAATTTATATACCACTCACCAGATCAATCAACACAATATAAAATGCTTTTTATATCAATTTACAAATACGCGCTCATATAGATACACTCAAACTCAATCTAGAGTATTACTAACTCCATCTCTATTGAGTCACGCCACAGAGCCAAGGTAATCACTTAACCTTTAGCTCTGATACCACTGTAACGACCCAAGAATTTTCGACTCCGAAAATCGACATAAAACCCAACGTCGACTGTTCAGACATCGAAAATACCGAATCATTAATAGAAAGAAATAAGAGGATGAGAAAGATAAGATAGAACTAATAGAATAGAAGAATAAGAAGAAGAAGAACACAACTGAGCATAATCAGAGTAACACGAATCTCACAGCGGAACGGATAAAATATATTATATAACATAACCTTGAAATACAAAACTGTATTGTATACTCATACCATCATCAGAGTACAACATAACATTTGATACAGCGGAAATAACTCTAGATAACTGACACTGAAGACTCCTGCTTCAAGCTCCTCCAAGTGCATCTGCAAAGCCTGAAACACTTGACTGCCCGTACAAATTTGGGCACCCAAGAGTTTAGGGAAAAACAAACAAGATAAACTCTGGGTCAGTCATGGGACTGGTGTGAGTAAATTCCAACCATACGGTTTAACTTTGAAAATCCTTTTTGAAACAAAAAGGATAATAGTAAGACCAATCCACACATAAACATGGACGGCTTTTACCTTACTATAACCCAAAATATTTTTGATATCAAAATCCAGTGATATTATAAAAATGTCTAATCAAATAAATAACCAAATAGTAGAACGCTTGCATCTCACGCTCTACATACATAGTATAAAATCAAAACCCGCAGGGCGCTTATTGGAGATTGGATTCCAACTATGACAAGGTATGGGACCACCTTCCGATGATGTATCTCTAGAGGCGAATACACCTGGGTTCAACAAGAACGTCTTGCAACCCGGCCCACACATGACCGACCACTCATTTCGCTTGAGTGTATCGAATGTATATCACCAACGGTTGGGCTCAAACCACCGTTCCCGAATGGGCAGAATCGATAGATTTAGAAACAAAAGGAATTTCTCTAGATAGGTGATTATACACCCTAATGGGAGCGACCCACATAGCCATGCTGCCTGCCCGATTTTTGTCATTTCCCGGTTGTGAAGCTTGAGGCTACGTCTACCTTTTAGGACATCTGGCCACCATACACTTTGAATGCCACATCGTCAAACCCGTCAAGTCACTAGTTAATCTCCTCAAAGATAATACGGGCATAAAAGCTAAGAGAAACGAATTTCTCCGCCACCAGACGTAACATCTTGAAAAGATCGTCTTATGTGATCCGTTAGGAATACTTTGTCAGACATTCGTCCATACAAGTTGTCCTGGGACTGGACAAACATAAAACACCATTCTGAAACAGGACGACTCCTTCATTTCACTCCGTCTTCAATTTTCTTCAGCATAATCGAATACGCAGCGTTTATGCCTATACGGAGTGGTTCTCGGATAATATGTCCAACCGGTCTCCCCGTATTGACAACGAGGGTCAAAACACTTCGATAGTCGGTTATTTAACTATCGAAGTAAAAACAACATCCATTCAAACATCACACCTCGCTGGCCCTTTCTAATATTTTCCCGTTTCCTATATCTTCCTAGATAATTTCTCAAAGCTCGTTAAGCCCTTCACGCTCTGGAAAACATTTCCAAATATTATAAAACCTTATTTTTTTCATATTCTTGAAACCCTATGTCATTAACGTTCGAAAACATTTCTCGCTTTTACACACTTCAAATTTTCTGTACATGCATCATTTATATTGGAAAATATTTCCAATAACCATTTAATTCTACAATGATGGCTTTTCAAACATAATTCACTTTAAACCGCGAATGTTATCTCTCATAGAAACTGATCCCATTAAATCAAACCAACTTGGTTTTAACAATAAATATCACTATCGATTATATACATACAATTTGACAAAGCTAAATCCAACTGTATCACTTCTTCGGAAAAACATAATTATTTCCTTATCACTTGGCTAAGTGAGTTTCAAACCCCTCTAGGGAATAGTGCTATATCTCATAATCACGCTTAAGCTTGGTCAACAGCGCTAATTTATCGCTATAGTTCAAAAACTTGTCAGACGCTGTAATATTCTTCTTTATAGCTAATCTCAACATAATAGTCACGCTTAAGCCTAGTCAATAGCGCTATTTTATCGCTATAGTTTACATATTTGCAATACGCTACCATATTCCACTTTATAACTAATCTCGTCACCTCTTTCCGTTACAAAAATCTTGACATCTTTTTCTATTACAAAAATCTTGACATCTCTTTCTGTTACAGAAATCTTGAATCTATTTTCGTTACAAAAATATTGGCATCACTTTCCGTTACAAAAATATTGACATCACTTTCCGTTACAAAAATATTGACATCTCTTTCCATTACAAAAATATTGACATCTCTTTCCGTTACAAAAATATTGACATCTCTTTCTGTTACAAAAATATTGACATCTCTTTCCGTTACAAAAATATTGACATCTTTTAAATATGATTTTTATGACGCCATATCCTTATTTGAAAACTCGGTTGTTTAAATTTATTTACATTGGCCATTAACTCTTCACCCCATCTTCCTTAAACATTTCTCTTTAAACTTCTCTTATCAAAAATCGATCACGTTCTTTGTCTTTTTTGCAATTTACTTTTCATTCGTATTATTATACCCAATTCAATAAAACATCTCAATATAAACTTAATACCAGTTTATAATAGAATTTCTATTATAATTTAAACTTTGCTTTAATTATAGAGATATAATTTTTTTTAAAATTAACATCGTTGATTTGTCTGACGGTCAACCAACTTCTTAACAAAATGGGTTTATGGTTGACTGTCGCTGATATCTTTTATTTACCAAATCAACATAACGTTGAATGTCCATTCAACACGGTTCAAACAGTGCACAAACAATACAATTAAATATTTAGGAATCCGGTTGAGTTCCTCCAACCGATTTCCGCATCCACAGATATTAGTCAAATCAGTATCAACCAATGATGTGTACATATGCAACGATATATGTTTATTTCAACCAATTTAACTGTAATTTACCTAATCAAACATCACACATCATTCAACCATTATTTAAAATATGATTAAAATATTTTAAATAAAACAGAGTTAGTGAATTTACTCACCTTGGCGCGTTAACCGTTAAATAACGATTTGCGTCAGTCGATTAAACCGGACGTTCAGTTATGCCATGGATTCCAACGTGCTTCAAATATGTTCCATGGCGTACTGTTCATCGGTGAGGTCTCAGCGCATCTTGGTTTATCCGATCCTGATAACGTATGACAGGTTTATACACTTTAAAATTTTATACACATTTTATATATAAGTTAAAATATTTATAATAACACTAGTTGTCTAGTTAAGGCTTAATTACCATAATTATGTTAATCCAATACTTCAGAATCCATGGTTTTCCCAGGTCTGTATTTCCTGATTTACCTTCCAAATCTCACCCTTCTCCTTGTTCTGCACAAAAGCCAATTGGGATCATTAATACTTTTAAGTTAAATATTATCCCTTAATCTATGATTTGCATGGTCAAATTGTTTATACCAGATCGAGAAACCAGGTCGTCCTCCCTTTTATCCCTCTACGCACTCCAAAGGCCACAAGCAAGTGCCATTTCCCTTACTGTTCAACGCCATGCTTCCGCTGCAATATGTACAGCGGAACCCTACTTCTCCTCAACTACTTCGCGAATGACCCAACTTCCATAACGCCATGATCAACACTACACCACGTCCTACACAGTTTGTGCGTGAAAACCCCTCTGGCATTGATCCGTAACGTTGCATGCTCCTTTCCAAAACATTTATCACCACGTTATACCCACCCAACGTCAGTCCAGATCCCCCAAAAGCCACCGTTCCCTCTCCTCAATTTAAACAAATACAAGGACCTGAAAAGGAACACTGCTCCTCCTCATTTTTCATGCACGCAAGTCCACTCATTCGCAAGCCTCCCCTTCTACCCGAACACTGGCCCTCGAGGCTTGCGCTGCCGGTGCTCATTCCGATGAGCGGAACTCCATTTCCCGCTTCCCGACAAAATTCCAGTGGCAAAAATTCCTTCCAGTCGCCCTCTGTTTCCAACGCAAGCCCATTTTGTTGCTGCTCATGTTTTATTTAAGCCTTGCATTCTCTTTTGTATTTGTTTAATTTGTTTTGGTGTCTGTTTTCTATGCGTTCGAGCTCGATGGTGTATATATATAGATAACCAAGACTTGGAGGCCAAGGAATAGAGGATATAGGATATGACACTAGAGGAGATAGGTTAGGTCTGCTTGATATGAAAACTCAACTTTGTGGTACACTATACAGCATATATAAAATAGAAGCTAGGTTGGCTGCTGTTTTGATCAAAGAGAAGGGTACTGCAAATCGTTCGCAACCCAATAACGATTTGCACATGTATAAATTTTTTTTTTCCTTTTTGTAAAAACATATATATTTTGATTCGCCTGGACATACGTTTGTAACTGAGGGATAGTACGGGTGTGTTTAGAATTAATGCATGCTATAGAAAGAATAGGGTGGCTATGCAAAGGTAGGTTGGCTACTAAAGGTGACAATTCGTGTGGTAGCCTGCTGCCACTGTGCAGAAGAAAAGAAAGAAGACCGTTGTACCTTAATTTACTTTCGGTGGAAGCCTTCTCTTGGTTATATATCTAAATAGTGGTGTGCATTTGTATGGGAGCACCGTGTTTGTTTTTGAGCCGTGTATTTTTATGTACGTAGTTGCATTGTTGTTAAGTTGTTTTATTTTATTTAGTATTTAAAGTTTAGCGTACCCATTACACAACATTTTTTCATGTTCGAGATGCTACGGACAGAAATAAGATTACAGCTGTGTCCATCGAGGTGCCACGATCCCAAAAATATAATAATATCGGTAGATTAACTCATATTTTGAAACCCCAAAATATCGATATAGGGTGCAAAATACTCTAAATAAAAAGTTGCGTATTTAATAAATTAAAAATTACAGAAAAATTCTAAAAATTAAATTATCACTACGTCCCAAAAGAACCTTGTCTAAATTCGAAACCGATAAGAAGTTATTTCAAATAAACCGTTATGGTCGATATACGATTTCATAGCGACTTTCTGAATATTTGATTTTGACATATCTTGCAATCTATACGACGAAATCTCAATATTTCACTTCTGTCAGAAAGATACAGTTCAACAGATTTCAATATTTCTTGTTTTGCAGAAATCCGATTTAAACTGGTTTCTGTACACTCAGTTGAAGTTCAGAACGTTAAATTACGAACTGCAGCGTCGTTATGAGCTCGATTATATTGAATATATATTTATATACGTTCAACTTCGTTTTAATTAATATTTAAATCTACTTATATTAAGAATTCAATATTTAAACTGATTTAAATATTCAAATATAAACCGATAAAAATGCGGGACATTACATTGTGGGATGATCAAAGCATAGCCTATTACGGCATAGCTTTGTGTATATCGTGACTTCGCGAGCCTCACACCCCGGTATGAGTCAAAAACGGGATATGGACCGTAGGGAGTGCACACGTTTCTTTCTAGCTAGTGGTAGTGTAAGTGCTTTAACACGGCCTGGCATTTTACTTATGTGGATGATGGATTTTGGGGCGCCTCGGATTTTTATAGGCCGATAGTGGTCATATTATAGGTTCAAAGGAACCGGGAAACATGTGTTCAGGCATAACTAATCCACTGCCGATAGGCGGTGTAACGACCCAGAAAATCTGAACCAATTTAAAAATTTTAAATTGGATAAAATGATGGATTTGAAATATTTAAAATAAATATTTTAAATAATAGCAATGAAAACTGAGTTTGAATCGACAATTGAAAACGAATATAATTAATTCTAATTATAAACAAGGCCTGAAATGGTGCTGCAGTTTCAAAAATTGAATTCAAACTTTGCCGGACTGTACCGGGTGCAAAACAAAACGGATTTGAGTGAAACCAAAAATATTTAAATCTGTTAGTGAATACCTTTCTAACGAATCTAAAAAATCGAATTTTCAAAGCGGAAAGCAAAAGTTATGGCCAGATGAATTTTCAGAAAGGTCGCTATGGAATTTATATAGCCCGTTAAATTGGTCATTTTGCATACGACCTCGGAATTCGACGAAACCACTTTTGTTGGATCCGGGATGTGAAGTTATTGCTAGGTTTCAAATTTCATAATTTTTGAAGCTAGTATGTGAGCGTGGAAAAGGAAAACGTGTTTTGGTCAATTACAATTAAATTGGATCGACCAGAAATGGGCCTTTTTGCAAACGGTCTCCGAATTCGACGAAACTAGTTTTGTTGGGACCGTATCGTCAAAACATAGCCAGATTTATTTTTCTGGAATTTTTCGAATCAGTTTGTGGCCCTGGCAAATTGAAATGTACGTTCAAATCGAATATTAAATGTTTTATATTTTAATTTGAAGGAAAACTGACTGAAACAGTCGAATGGGCCTACGAAAAATATTCCATTGTGTTCGGAATAGGGGGAAAACGCTAGGGACGACAGTCGTTGGGTTTGAATTGGTGGTCGTGTCAGAAAACCCATTTAAAATCCACCGGCTAATCAGAATTTAATTAAAAAGAAAAGAGAAAATCAATTTTCTCTCTCCCCGTAACAGCCGATCGATGGCGAAAAGCAATTCAAACCTCCCCCCTCATTTTTCGATCAATCCACACCGAATTAGCTCGTGCCACAGTTGAACTTTTTGAAGATCTTCTCGAGATCTTCAAATCCATATAAAGTTTGGAATTTTTCGTGGCTGGTGGAGAGAGAACCACCTCCCTGAAGTCGACAACTTTAACCCGCCGCCCCGACCGCCTGGCACCACCGAGTGGGCCCCCACAACCACGCGCAGGCGCTTGTCTCCCTCTTCTTTGTCGCTGCACCGGCCGATCCTCCTATCGATTCACGGTTTGATCGAAAATTGCAAACCTAGTTTTGAACCTTTCAGCTGAGGTACGGCTTGTTTTATTTTCAACTGTTTTAACACCTTTAAACCGTTGCAAACTTTGAAAAATCATATCTTTTTGCTGTGTTGACGAAATTCAATGAAACAAGAGATAGTGGACTCGTGTGGACGTCTTCTACATTCTAGAAGAGACCGCATATTTTTCTGAGCCTTCTGCAATTTTTGGTGGAGTGGAACCCAATGTGAGATTTCTAAATTATAAACGATGGAAAACGACGATGTACAAATTATATAGTCGATGTATGAGTTATATAAGCGTTGTACACCTCTTGTATAAGCGTTGTATAAGTTGTATGTTCGATGTATAAGTTGTATATGCATTGTAAAAATTATATATGTGTTGGAATAGAAGTGAATTGCTATATATAAATATATATATATATACGCCCCTCGTCCACAAACCATGGACGATATTTATTGGGTGTGATTGGTGTGAAAATTGATTGATAGCAGATGGTTGATTGGAATTGTTTGTGGTTGATATTGATTGATTGTGGTTGAGAAATATTTGGTTGAAACCACATAGGATTAGTTTGTGGAAATGAAATAAATATACATGCCGCCTGCGTGCGAACTAGATGCATGATTCCCCATCGTCAAAAACCGCGAGGTTTTAAGGTAGAGCAAGGAGCCGTACTAGGGACGGTCCCGGTTTTAACTACCCTGTCGTTATGCTGCCGAAATTTTGAATAATATTCATGTGTTTGAATTATTTTCATTCGATTGAAACTATATTTATTCGTTCGATAGAAAACCTTCATGTGTTGAGTCGATATTCATTCGTTGGATAGAAATTCATGTGTTGAATGGTATTCGTGTTTTAAATATAAAAATCACATTTTTATCAATATATAGAAACTATAGAAAACCTTCATGTGTTGAATTGAAATTCATTCGTTGAATTGAAATTCATGTGTTGAATGGTATTCATATTTTGAAATAAATTGTTTTATAATAAAAATCACATTTTTATCATCTATATGAACTATATAAAATAATCTCCTTTTGAAATAAATTGTTTTATAATAAAAAACCAATTTTTATTACCTATATGAACTATATAAAATAATAGTGTTTTGAAATGAATTGTTTTACAATAAAAATCACATTTTTATTATATACATGAATTGTTAAATATAGTGAAGTGCTGAAATAGAAGACAGTTAGATAAAAATATCATTTTTTATCAAATGTATGAAAAGAATATAGCTTTAAAATCGAAGAATCGATATATATATATATATAGAAATAGAGTTAAAATATATCGAATAACGACGCTGCAGTTCGTATTTTGAAACCGTGGTTTCAAATGATTATACCGGGAGATCCGACCATCGGATTTTCCTGAAATCGCAACCGTTGGGTTCGCTTTGGAAAAATCTTTCCAACGGCACCAACTTTGTAAAAATCCAACGGTTGGATTGTCTGGAATGTTTGATTCAAATATGAAGAAAAACGGCGCTAGAATCGATTATATTTATATACATATATATATATATATATATATATAATTATATTTAATCGAATAACGACGCTGCTGTTCGTATTTCGAAATCGAAACTTCAAACGATTGTATCAGGAGATCCGACCGTCGGATTTTCCCGAAACTGGAACCGTTGGATTCGTTTTGAAAAGATCTTTCTAATGATGTAAATTTTGTGAAGATCCAACGGTTAGATTTTCAGAGATGTGTAAATCAAATCTGAAGAAAAACAGCGCCACGGTCGCGTTATGGCCCGAAGCATCGTTTTGAATAAAATGGCTATTTTAAAATAAATAAAAATAGCGATAAATCGTTATAAAATATTATAAACGATATGGATGTAAATTTAGAAATTAACTGAAGGTTGGCTAAGTCGAATGGTTTCTTTGGTATTGATCTGATGTTGGTTTCGGCCTTCGGGGTTAATATTTGGGAAATCGTTCTATTACTGATTGACGGTTAGTGACTAATGAATTGAAATGATGCGTATGTATGTTGGGGTTGCACTTGTTTACTATATACGCGAGTTGCTCAGAAAGATCGGGTTTATCCCATTCTGAATAACTGAAACGACGATAAGAAATCGAAGATGAAGACGATGGTCAAAGACTGGAGATCTTCACCTCGTTTGGATGGTAACCGAGGTCCTGATTGGGAGGCATCCCGAAATATGGATAATGAGTGGTGATCCTCCAGACGTACGTGGTGATCGATGGGTTTGCGAGGTATTTAGTGCCTCCGGTTTCGTTCAGACCCAGGACGGACTTGTAAATGGACTGTGTGTCTGACATTGGATTTTATTCTGTGTTGATTGATCTCTATTAAATATACATCTGTTTGACGGCGGAGAATTTATTCTTTTGCTTAACGCCCTTCTCTGAAACGCACGAGCTCAGAGGTTGTATATCGATGGACATCAGTCGCATGGCATGAATTGCTAGTGTGGCATGCCTAAGTGGCAAATGATCAGGGCTTCTGTTGAAAAGCAAAGTCTTGTGGTGATGATCAAAGCCCCGCCTATGTGGCATAGCTTTGTGTATGTAACACCCCACACCCGCTACGGTCACTCACTAAGGGAATGCCATAACATTGGTGGAGTATTTTAAGTGAATATAGAACAGAAAAATTACAACAAGACAGATATAAGTAATACTTGAAAATTTAAATCCTCATTTCATTTCAGCGGAAAGTAAAACATGTTTGGTTACATCACAAAACCATAACAAGAGTTAAGTACATAATATCCATCTTGATAAACTAGAAGTACATAATCCCACTACATAGACAATAGCCATAATAGAAAAGATAAACCGAGCTTTACTTCTACGATCCAAGCCCAAAAGATAGATATAGCGGTCTGATCCAAGCCCACTAGTGCTAGGCCCACTCTGATAACCTGAGGGTTGGGAAAAAGATAAAAACAACGGGGTCAGACATAAGTCTGAGTGAGTCCTATAACCCTAACAATACAACCATTAAAGTAACTAGGGTATGACATAAATAAGGTACGGTACCTCCGGGGATAATGACTACATTAAGTAGCCCAAAAACACAGGATGTACTACGATAACCGCAACAACGTATTTATCCACCCAAGGATAATTACTAGCTTACACCACCCCAGACCTACCCACCCAAGGGTAATTCCTACACTGCACCACACCAGTTCTACCCACCAAGAGTAATTCCTACTTAAAGGTTGATCCCATCTAAAGTCTTCGAAAATATAACTAGTAGTTTCTGGTACTTCTAGCTGACCACGTAGGTGCCGTCTGCCCCTACATCCATTAGGTGTACCTAATAATCTTACCCAGTAGTTTCGTGTACCCCTACACAGGTGCCGTCTGCCCCTATCTTTACTAGGTGTACCCACTACTCCCCATCGATCGGCTCCCTATCGTAGATACCCGTGCTGGTCCCACATCTGGGGTGTATCATTCCCCAAAGTGGCTACCTGATAATATCAACGGTGCACGGCTTTATATCTACACGATGCAACAACGACTTATCTACCAGCCCGGGCCCACACACGCATATGAAACCCGATGGACTTGCGTTGCCACCGCTAACCCGTTTTGGCCTCTTATAGTCAAGCCCAATATGCGTGTCCCGTCACTCGACTTGAGTCGAGCCCACAAAGATACGTTTGGGATATTGGTTGAAATGGGCCCCCACAAGCTACCACTTAAGCTTGAAATTTTATCTAGTGTATCCCACTTAACCCTTTAACCATGTCCCCTTACATGTTATAAATCTTGGTTAAGTCCTTTAATCATATTTCAATTGCCACTTATGGCACCCACTAGATTTCCACATGCCACCCATGGCACTTACTTAACCCCTTAATCATGTTTAATTACATGTTCCACCTTGGTTAAGTATTCTAATCGTATTTTTCTATTGCCACCCAAGGCAACCCACTAGTTTCCTCATGCCACCCGAGGCACCCCCACTAGTTACCACATGCCACCCAAGGCACCCACTTAACCCCTCATGTCCCACTACATGCTAATATGGTTAAGTGTTTCTTAATTAATTAAGACCGTGATCCTCCTAAAGACCTCTCACATTAGACTATCTTTTATGACTGCTGGTTAAGCCGGTTGGGTCCGGGCAGCCTTACGTCATAACCGAGTCTAACCTCGTGTCTTTACGTTAATCACGTATTTAGTTTGTGACTAAGACCTCTCACATTGGGCCAATCATTTGTAGCCGCTGGATGGCCGGTCGGTTCCGGGCAGACTTCCGCTACAAAAGGGTCCAACCTCGTGTCTTAGTTGATTAATTACGCCTAATTAATCACCCCCACAATTAATTATCCCTAATTAATTACACATTGTTCATAACATGGGTAGACCTAACTCAATAGGTAAATTCCCATGGGGTAGACCTAACTCAATAGGTAAATTCCCACTTATGTTAATTTATTTTTATGGTATGCTTAATCATACCCAAACATTCATTTATTAACATATTTACCAACCCCATCGTTCCCCACGTAAATCGTTCTCGTTACATGACATAATAAGGGGAAGATCAACACAAATATCATGGGTTTAACATACAACTTTGTCATGGGTTAAGAGGATGTCAACTTGCATATATGAACATATATTAACCCAACTACATATAACCCAAACTTGCATATTATAATACACCTATCTTGCATAACATGTCGAACTTGCATATAGGCATTCTCATAACTTGCATAACATGTTAAACATGCATTTAAGCATACACATAACTTGCATAAGCATTCACATACTTGCATAAGCATCCACATACTTGCATAAGCATTCACATACTTGCATAACTTGCATATCATGTCATTTAAGCATATACATATCTTGCAAAAGCATTCATATACTCGCATAAGCATGCATAACTTGCATATCACTTTCAACTTGCATAACTCACTTTGCTAAACATGCATAATTCCACTTAGTAAATATGCATAAATCCACTTATTAAACATGCATATATCAAATACTTAACATGCATAACACCAACTACTTAGCATGCATAAAATCACATGCATAACTTGCATATCATGTTACATATAACTTGCATATATTCTCACATATAGTTTGCATAACATGTCATATATACATAAATGTTTAACATGGTGTTTTGCATCATAAAACATGGCCTTAACTTGCATTTAACATAAAACTTGCAAATCACATATCATACAAACTTGCATAAATACATTTATCCACAAACATAGCCATGTCTTATCACATCCTACCATAATCAATTTAACAATTGATTATTAAAGCCATAGAAACTCACCAAAACCAAGATTAGCAAATCAATGAAGTAAAACTAGTTGCCAAATATGAAGAAGAAGGTGATTAGGGGTTGATTAGCTTGCAACTCTCTTCATTTGATTTGTGGAGGCCATGACCAAGTTTCATTTTGCCATAGTTTAGTTACAAAACCTAATTATGAATGAATTAGGATAGGGTTAGGGTCTTATTTATAGGATTAGGTTGCATTTTAGGCCCTTAGATTAACCCTAGATTGATTTAGGACCCTTAGATTTAGGAAATCTCTAGAACCAGCCCTCCTAGCCAGCCTGAAACCCAACCTGGTGCAACCTGGTGCACCCAGGTTCACTGGGCGCCTGGACCCTGTCGACAGGCAAGTCGACAGGCATGTCGACACCCCTGTCGACAGGCCTGTCGACAGCCCTGTCGACATGGGCTGGGCGGGAAGCTTCCCGCCTGACCCCGCCTGGCCCATTCCCAATCTGAATATTTAAATTTAAATCTGTTTTAGTTTTGAATTTTCTGCAAACTTCATTGGGCCATAACTGGGCCATACGGACTCCGATTTTCGAAAACTCGGACTCTATTTCGCGTATTTTTCCAAGACGAATGTAATGACGCAGCCCGTTTCCCCTAATTCCCACATCTGAGTTTATTTATCTTGTAATTAGTGAATTTTAGTATTAACTAAAATTCGGGGTGTTACATTCTCCCCTCCTTGAAGGATTTCGTCCCCGAAATCTCTAAGATAAGGAGAATGCATATCCTACCATCCAAACAACCATCTACTCAATCCATCAAACACTGGCATCCATTGTCCTTAAAACAATTTCTAATGATGTATGAGCATATGCTAAAAGTGTGTGTATATGTTCCCTATCTAATGTATGAACATATGCAAACCATGATAGTGCCATGCATCCATTATGTATGCGAGAAAACCCTATCGACACATACAATATCTACATGAGTGCACAACCATTCACCAAAATGCATCATCCATGTGATAACACAACCATTATACATCCATAAATATACTTTCCTACACACAATTTTATGCAATATGCAATATGAAGTGACTGAGCCGATCTAGTGCCTAGAGTGTGTGTATATGCATCCACGAGCGACCACTAGCAAACACTTGCATCCACTTGCATCCATCAACCATAACATGTCTCAAACACATGTTTCAACCATAGGTTTACCCTATCTAAAGGTCAAAGGTACTAACGAGAGGACATACCAAAGATAAGATAAGTACTAGACAAGCGATAAAGGAGAAAGTAAGGACATACCCTCAAGAAGAAATGGGTACAATGAACGCATCTTCGTTTTCGTCTCCCAAGTCGCGTTGCTCTCATCTTCTCCCCATTGCACCTTGACTAGTTGAACCTCTCTGTTTCTCAACTTCCTAATCTCTGACCCAAGGATGCGAGTAGGAGCTCGTCGAATAGTCGCATCACGCTCTACCTCTACATCTCTAAGCAAGCTTGGCTCTACCACCTCTGCCGTCTCATGTAAGCACTTCCTCAGATGTGATACATGGAATACATCATGTACACCACTAAGTCTGTCGGGTAACTCCACCCTATATGCCATCCGTCCAATCCTTTCCTTGATAGAAAACGGCCCAACAAACCTTGGTGCTAACTTCCCAACGGATCCAAAGCGAACAACATTTCTCAACGGAGATACCTTAACAAAAACCATATCCCCAACCTCAAACTCAAGATCCGTCCTTCTTTTGTCCGCATAAGATTTTTGCCTATCCTGCGCTGCCTTCATCCTTCTTCGAATTAAGTCAATCTTCTCAGAAGTCTCCCTAACCATATCGGGCCCAAGCAAGATCTTATCCGTAGATTCCCACCAACATGTAGGTGATCGACAAGGCCTTCCATAGAGAGCTTCGAAAGGAGCCATACCAATACTGGACTGAAAGCTGTTATTATATGCGAACTCCACCAATGGAAGATGCTCTTCCCATGTACCTCCAAAATCAAGGATACAAAGCCTTAAAAGGTCTTCTAGAACACGATTCACCCTCTCAGTCTGGCCGTCTGTCTGAGGGTGATATGCAGTGCTCAGACACAATTGAGTCCCCACTGCTTCTTGCAAACTTCTCCAGAACTCGCTAGTGAAGATAGGATCTCGATCACTCACTATGCTAGAGGGTACCCCATGCAATCGAACTATCTCTCGAAGATATACTGAAGCTAGCCATGGAGCAGTCCTCTTGCTCTTCACAGGTATGAAATGGGCGCTCTTAGTAAGTCTGTCTACCACCACCCAAATTCCTGTATTACCCTTTCTCGACCTGGGTAACCCGTCAATAAAATCCATCGAGACGCTAATCCCACTTCCATTGCGGAACCTTCCTCAACCCACTTCCATCTTGGTACATCTTATCCCCACCGGGATGAATGGTCATCCTAGAACGGTGTGCATCATCAAGAATAACCTTCCTCAACCCTTCATCTTGCGGTACACAAAGTCTACCGTCTCTACGCAAGCACCCCTTATCGTCTGGGGTGTTCCTACTCAAATGGCTGGACGACTTCCCCCCTTATGAGCTTCTCTACCAACTCAACCAACTGTGGGTCATCCATCTGTGCTCTTCCAATCCACCCCAAAAGAGTAGGTCTAACCAAGGAGGCTAGCAAATCGGGTACAAAGTCAACGGAAGGTCTAAAGTCAAACTTAGAAATAAACTCTAAGCTCCGTCGTTCAACGAACAATGAACTCAAGGACAACCTTTTTCTACTTAAGGTGTCCGTTACCATGTTACCCTTACTCATAGGATGCTAAGGATCCCATCCACTTTTGCTGTCCTAAGACTATGCGCTCAAAGAGTCTCCAATACTTCCCTAAAATGTAGGGCATGCTCTTCTCCACTAGGATATCATCCAAAATTATCACAACTGTCTCCCACGCAGACCACCCTAGTCGAACTCGGCATCCCCCAAATGCAAGCCCCAAAGGCCTAAACCAATATCAGACAAACACCTAAGGGATACCTCCTTCGAATTCAGACGACCTACGTGAGATGATACAGAGGAAAATGGCTAAATAATTAAGCCCTTGACCAATTCTGGATGTTCTTGCCAGTCTCGCTCCAAAACCGTCGTTTATCCTATACTGGCTCTGCTCAGCCTATTGAGCACATACGAAAACTTATTTCGCTCCTAGAAAAGACCCAGATGTCATCTACAAAGACCATCACGAACTTATTTAGGTTCTCCCTGAACACCCTTCTCATCAAATCAACAAAGTATGCGAGGGCGTTCGTCAAACCCAATGGCATCACCAGCCACTCATAAAAGAAATCATCCGGAGTCCTAAAGGCAGTCTTCTCTATGCTATCCTCAGTCACTCTCAACTGATGAACTTCCGTGGCTGAGTCCACTACTAAAACACTGAGGCGCCAACCAACTGATCAAAGAGATCATCAATCCTCGGCAATGGGTATCTATTCTTCTTTGTGAGTTTATTTAGTTCTCTTCTGTCTACACAAAGTCTGAGGGACCCACCCGCCTTCGTGACAAAAACCACTGGAGCACCTTACTCCGATACACTTCGTCTTATGAACCCCTTCTCAAGCAAATCGCCTACTTACTTATGGAGTTCCCTCCTCTCACGAGGAGCCATGTGGCACACTGGCCAAGATACTGGTTTAGCATTGTCTACCAGATATATTTGGACGTCAATCTCCCGCTCCGGAGGTAAGCCCTTCACCTCCTCAAAACACATCCGAGTATTTCCGGACCACTCTAACAGATCGCAAACTCTAGACCGACGTGTCAAGCGATTCTAGATAACTTTAGCATAACAGATTCTATGGGATTACAAGAGATCTCGAGAGTGTTACCCAAGCGGGTCATAAGCCTAACAACTCTCTCTTCAAAATCAAGAACGGCACCTCTACTGGATAACCAGTCCATGCCCAAAACTAGCCCATAGCCCGTGAAGCCCACAAGCATCACATCTAAACTCAACGCTAAGTATAGAAACTTTCAAACCCAAACACATCATGGAGCCCAATTGGGTTTGAAACAACTAAGGGATCATCTACCAAACTGGTGTCTTAGTGCAGTGACTCTACTAGTAATGATGAGATAAACGAACTCAATGCGTCAGAATCAAATAAAGTTCGAATTGGATGATAAAGAAATCCAACCTCAAATCTAGACGGTCTTATCCCCATCTGGTACCCTAGTCGTGAGGGAATACAACTACCCCCCCAGAAGATTCCATACCTTGCCCTTGCTTCTTTGGACAATCCTAATAAGGTGTCCTATTCCTCTCAAAAGGATAACCACTTGCCTTCTTCTTCCCTATTCCCCACTCGTAACTTCCCACCAATGAGGTTTCATCTTTCATTAACCAAACAACTATTTGAGCCTTCCTCCCACCGTCTATCCAATAGATACCTACCAGTCCTCCTCCTTCTTGAACCAACTTCTAATCCGACTAACGTCTAAGTCCCTTGAAGTGGTTTTCCATCCTTATCTATCTTAGAAAGATCACCTATACGTGGAGGGGAAACTCAAAACGAGAGAAAGGAAGAGATTCAAAATGGAGAATTCGAAAGATATAGATATGGCTATTGGGGATTATGCTTTTCTTTCAAAAACTTTTCTCTTAAAAGACATGTTTTTGAAAATACTCCTTTCCAAAAATATTCTTAGAAAATAGTTTTTCTAAAAAAATTTATCTGTTCCGGTAACCTTAAGCTCTGATACCACGTGTAACACCCCACACCCGCTACGGTCACTCACTAAGGGAATGCCATAACATTGGTGGAGTATTTTAAGTGAATATAGAACAGAAAAATTACAACAAGACAGATATAAGTAATACTTGAAAATTTAAATCCTCATTTCATTTCAGCGGAAAGTAAAACATGTTTGGTTACATCACAAAACCATAACAAGAGTTAAGTACATAATATCCATCTTGATAAACTAGAAGTACATAATCCCACTACATAGACAATAGCCATAATAGAAAAGATAAACCGAGCTTTACTTCTACGATCCAAGCCCAAAAGATAGATATAGCGGTCTGATCCAAGCCCACTAGTGCTAGGCCCACTCTGATAACCTGAGGGTTGGGAAAAAGATAAAAACAACGGGGTCAGACATAAGTCTGAGTGAGTCCTATAACCCTAACAATACAACCATTAAAGTAATTAGGGTATGACATAAATAAGGTACGGTACCTCCGGGGATAATGACTACATTAAGTAGCCCAAAAACACAGGATGTACTACGATAACCGCAACAACGTATTTATCCACCCAAGGATAATTACTAGCTTACACCACCCCAGACCTACCCACCCAAGGGTAATTCCTACACTGCACCACACCAGTTCTACCCACCAAGAGTAATTCCTACTTAAAGGTTGATCCCATCTAAAGTCTTCGAAAATATAACTAGTAGTTTCTGGTACTTCTAGCTGACCACGTAGGTGCCGTCTGCCCCTACATCCATTAGGTTTACCTAATAATCTTACCCAGTAGTTTCGTGTACCCCTACACAGGTGCCGTCTGCCCCTATCTTTACTAGGTGTACCCACTACTCCCCATCGATCGGCTCCCTATCGTAGATACCCGTGCTGGTCCCACATCTGGGGTGTATCATTCCCCAAAGTGGCTACCTGATAATATCAACGGTGCACGGCTTTATATCTACACGATGCAACAACGACTTATCTACCAGCCCGGGCCCACACACGCATATGAAACCCGATGGACTTGCGTTGCCACCGCTAACCCGTTTTGGCCTCTTATAGTCAAGCCCAATATGCGTGTCCCGTCACTCGACTTGAGTCGAACCCACAAAGATACGTTTGGGATATTGGTTGAAATGGGCCCCCACAAGCTACCACTTAAGCTTGAAATTTTATCTAGTGTATCCCACTTAACCCTTTAACCATGTCCCCTTACATGTTATAAATCTTGGTTAAGTCCTTTAATCATATTTCAATTGCCACTTATGGCACCCACTAGATTTCCACATGCCACCCATGGCACTTACTTAACCCCTTAATCATGTTTAATTACATGTTCCACCTTGGTTAAGTATTCTAATCGTATTTTTCTATTGCCACCCAAGGCAACCCACTAGTTTCCTCATGCCACCCGAGGCACCCCCACTAGTTACCACATGCCACCCAAGGCACCCACTTAACCCCTCATGTCCCACTACATGCTAATATGGTTAAGTGTTTCTTAATTAATTAAGACCGTGATCCTCCTAAAGACCTCTCACATTAGACTATCTTTTATGACTGCTGGTTAAGCCGGTTGGGTCCGGGCAGCCTTACGTCATAACCGAGTCTAACCTCGTGTCTTTACGTTAATCACGTATTTAGTTTGTGACTAAGACCTCTCACATTGGGCCAATCATTTGTAGCCGCTGGATGGCCGGTCGGTTCCGGGCAGACTTCCGCTACAAAAGGGTCCAACCTCGTGTCTTAGTTGATTAATTACGCCTAATTAATCACCCCCACAATTAATTATCCCTAATTAATTACACATTGTTCATAACATGGGTAGACCTAACTCAATAGGTAAATTCCCATGGGGTAGACCTAACTCAATAGGTAAATTCCCACTTATGTTAATTTATTTTTATGGTATGCTTAATCATACCCAAACATTCATTTATTAACATATTTACCAACCCCATCGTTCCCCACGTAAATCGTTCTCGTTACATGACATAATAAGGGGAAGATCAACACAAATATCATGGGTTTAACATACAACTTTGTCATGGGTTAAGAGGATGTCAACTTGCATATATGAACATATATTAACCCAACTACATATAACCCAAACTTGCATATTATAATACACCTATCTTGCATAACATGTCGAACTTGCATATAGGCATTCTCATAACTTGCATAACATGTTAAACATGCATTTAAGCATACACATAACTTGCATAAGCATTCACATACTTGCATAAGCATCCACATACTTGCATAAGCATTCACATACTTGCATAACTTGCATATCATGTCATTTAAGCATATACATATCTTGCAAAAGCATTCATATACTCGCATAAGCATGCATAACTTGCATATCACTTTCAACTTGCATAACTCACTTTGCTAAACATGCATAATTCCACTTAGTAAATATGCATAAATCCACTTATTAAACATGCATATATCAAATACTTAACATGCATAACACCAACTACTTAGCATGCATAAAATCACATGCATAACTTGCATATCATGTTACATATAATTTGCATATATTCTCACATATAGTTTGCATAACATGTCATATATACATAAATGTTTAACATGGTGTTTTGCATCATAAAACATGGCCTTAACTTGCATTTAACATAAAACTTGCAAATCACATATCATACAAACTTGCATAAATACATTTATCCACAAACATAGCCATGTCTTATCACATCCTACCATAATCAATTTAACAATTGATTATTAAAGCCATAGAAACTCACCAAAACCAAGATTAGCAAATCAATGAAGTAAAACTAGTTGCCAAATATGAAGAAGAAGGTGATTAGGGGTTGATTAGCTTGCAACTCTCTTCATTTGATTTGTGGAGGCCATGACCAAGTTTCATTTTGCCATAGTTTAGTTACAAAACCTAATTATGAATGAATTAGGATAGGGTTAGGGTCTTATTTATAGGATTAGGTTGCATTTTAGGCCCTTAGATTAACCCTAGATTGATTTAGGACCCTTGGATTTAGGAAATCTCTAGAACCAGCCCTCCTAGCCAGCCTGAAACCCAACCTGGTGCAACCTGGTGCACCCAGGTTCACTGGGCGCCTGGACCCTGTCGACAGGCAAGTCGACAGGCATGTCGACACCCCTGTCGACAGGCCTGTCGACAGCCCTGTCGACATGGGCTGGGCGGGAAGCTTCCCGCCTGACCCCGCCTGGCCCATTCCCAATCTGAATATTTAAATTTAAATCTGTTTTAGTTTTGAATTTTCTGCAAACTTCATTGTGCCATAACTGGGCCATACGGACTCCGATTTTCGAAAACTCGGACTCTATTTCGCGTATTTTTCCGAGACGAATGTAATGACGCAGCCCGTTTCCCCTAATTCCCACATCTGAGTTTATTTATCTTGTAATTAGTGAATTTTAGTATTAACTAAAATTCGGGGTGTTACAGTGTATAACATAAATTCGCGAGCCTCACACCCCGGTATGAACCAGAAACGAGAGAGGACCTCAGGGAGGCCATGCGTTTCTTTCTAGTCAGAAGTGGCGTTAGTGGTTTTACACGCCCTGACGAGTTTGACTTATGTGGTTGTTGCTGTTGCGAGGCGCCTCGGTTAGATCGGACGATCCGGGTCCGATGGAGTCATTCGTTGGCTCGTTTACACCCCAAAGGGAGGGGAAACGTATTGTTCAGGCACTATAATCCACTCTATGTGGACCGGCCCTGTCGCTCCAAGGGGCAGTTGCGGCTGTTCCGGAGGCTCGGACTAGAGAGTCTCGAAGTCGGTAAGGACTATCTTTTGCCTTGGTTCATGACGAAAATCCAATTTCCAAATACGTGACTGTGCGATTTCGATTGTATATATATTTGGTGACATAGTGGCATGGGACGCTCATGTCGTCTATGATTGATAGTTATGATTTGAAATTGTTTTTGAAACATATAAACACTAGTAGTAATATCAAATGCTTTTGTTTTATTCGTATCAATCATATTTTGGCCATTATAAGGTAAAACTCTATCCTTCGATTTGCGTTGCATTGTGTGATGGGAACTGAGTCTTATAATGGCTTCATTTTTATAAAAAGCATTGCGATGTTTAAAAGAAAGATTTGTTTTAAAGCACTGGCAATCCGATGGTGTAAACCCGTTCCACGAAAGTGGCGTGGTCCTGTGATTAGCCATATTATAAATGTGTTGAGTAGATTTCTCATACCAGTCCCATGACTGACTCGTAGTTTGTTTCACTTTCAAACTCGGGTGCCCCTTTTTCTACATGGGCAGCCTTGTATTCAGGTTTAGCTGGTTCTTTCTGGATAGCTGGAGCTGAAGATGGATTCTATTATTTATCTCTTTTTATGCTGTTCAGCTCCTATTGTATATATTTTGTTTGTTTCCGCTGTAGACATTTATGTATAGCTAAACTGTATTTGTACTAAGTATGATCCTGTATACTGTGTAACTCTGATGATTATGTTTATCCAGTATATTCTATTGTTCATTATCTGGTGTATTTATTTAATTCTGTTCTGCTATTATCTGTTTCTGTGTTATATTCCACGGATTAACCTTGGCACCGTCAGTACGGGGTTTGGGGTCGTCTCATTTGGTATCAGAGCTTTGGTTAAGCTTAGCTCTGGAATATAACATATTAAAGAACCCGTCAGAGATAAAACCAGTAGTGTTCTAGGACGGGTAACTCATTATAGATAGAATCAGTAATATCCTAATATGGGTGTAGCCGAATCAGAATAACTCGTTAGAGATGGGGTCAGAAGTGCCCCAGAACGAGTCGAGAGTTATATGTTTATAAATAACGTATTTGTGATTATATTCTGGTTTTAGAAATATGATTTTTGAACATATATAAAATATATATATTTGAAAAGTTAAAAACAATTTGATTATTGTTTGTGTTGTGTGATAGTAGATTAGATTAATTAAATTATTGAAACAATAGTTAATTAATCAACAATAGGATAATGGTAGAATTTATTCGATTATATCACACATTGAACTGATTATAAAATAAATAGAAATATATATATGTGCATTATGTATGTTTGAACAGGTAAAGGGTTAGCTGTTGAGTAAAAAAAATATTTGCGTGCCCGACAAATAGGTAAACCTTAATGAGTTGGATGCGAAATATTGTTATATCAACTCTTATGAATGCCATTGGATGCTGGTTATTCTGTGTGTAATAATAAACATCGCCATAGGATAGTAACAGTTAATTTTGAACTACACCGCATGGCATACTTCTGGAAGATAGGCATACTTCATCATATACCACATAAGCATTTGGAGCTTGTGTGATGAGGTGGAAGATTTACCATACGAGCGAGAGGCTTGTATGGCGATGACTATATTTTACAGGTTGAACTGATGACTGTTATGGACTATTTAAATTTTAAAGATAAAATTGCTAGATTAATAAAAACCCCACACGGGTCTGGAGTTGACAATAATCACGTCTCTCTAGTTATTAGATACGACACATGGACTATTTATTTCCCACACGGGACGAGGTGACGAGGATTTATCCTCTGAAGCGTTTAAAATACACAGTCCCTCAGGCTTTGACAGGGTGACGAGAATTTATTCTCTGGAGTTATTATCAATACACGCTCCCCTGTAAACACCAGAATATATCACTATAAATATGTGTATGCTTATTAGGATTTATTGGGTACCTAAAACGGCCCAATAAATTCCCAAACCTCTCCCCGTACAAAGGAGGTTATGGCGAAATTTTTCGAAAATTCCGGGTGTTAGCCAAATTTTTGAAGAATTTGAAAATTCTCAGAAACTGAAAAGTTAGAGAATGGAAGCCAGATCGAACGTAGAGTTGATAAATCAAACCATTTTCGACTTTGTTCCTTTTCGGGGACGAAAAGTTTTAAGTGGGGGAGATTGTAACGACCCAGAAAATCTGAACCAATTTAAAATTTTTAGATTGGCTAAAATAATGGATTTGAAATATTTAAAAAAAATATTTTAAATAATAGCAATGAAAACTGAGTTTGAATCGACAATTGAAAACGAATATAATTAATTCTAATTATAAACAAGGCCTGAAATGGCGCTGCAGTTTCAAAAATTGAATTCAAACTTTGTCGGACTGTACCTGGTGCAAAACAAAACGGATTTGAGTGAAACCAAAAATATTTAAATCTGTTAGTGAATACCTTTCTAACGAATCTGAAAAATCGAATTTTCATAGCGGAAAGCAAAAGTTATGGCCAGATGAATTTTCAGAAAGGTCGCTATGGAATTTATATAGCCCGTGAAATTGGCCATTTTGCATACGACCTCGGAATTCGACGAAACCACTTTTGTTGGATTCGGGATGTGAAGTTATTACTAGGTTTAAGATTTCATAATTTTTTAATCTAGTATGTGAGCGTAGCAAAGGAAAACGTGTTTTGGTCAATTAAAGTTAAATTGGATTGACCAGAAATGGGCCTTTTTGCAAGCGGACTCAGAATTCGACGAAACTAGTTTTTTTGGGACCGTATCGTCAAAACATAGCCAGATTTATTTTTATGGAATTTTTCGAATCAGTTTGTGGCCCTGGCAAATTGAAATGTATGTTCAAATCGAATATTGAATGTTTTATATTTTAATTTGAAGGAAAACTGACAGAAACAGTCGAATGGGCCTACGAAACATATTCCATTGTGTTCGAAATGGGGGTAAAACGCTAGGGACGACAGTCGTTGGGTTTGAATTGGTGGTCGTGTCAGAAAACCCCTTTAAAACCCACCGGCCAATCAGAATTTAATAAAAAAAAAAAGAGAAAACCAATTTTCTCTCTCCCCGTAACAACCGATCGATGGCGAAAAGCAATTCAAACCTTCCCCCTCATTTTCTGATCAATCCACGCCGAATTAGCTCGTGCCACAGTTGAACTTTTATAAGATCTTCTCGAGATCTTCAAATCCATATAAAGTTTGGAATTTTTCGTGGCCTGTGGAGAGAGAACCACCTCCCTGAAGTCGACAACTTCAACCCGCCGCCCCGACCGCCTGGCACCACCGAGTGGGCCCCCACCACCACGCGCAGGCGCGCGTCTCCCTCTTCTTCGTCGCTGCACTGGTCGATTCTCCTATCGATTCACGATTTGATCAAAAATTGCAAACCTAGTTTTGAACCTTTCAGCTGAGGTACGGCTTGTTTTATTTTCAACTATTTTAACACCTTTAAACCGTTGCAAACTTTGAAAAATCATATCTTTTTGCTGTGTTGACGAAATTCAGTGAAACAAGAGACAGTGGACTCGTGTGGACGTCTTCTACATTCTAGAAGAGACCGCATATTTTTCTGAGCCTTCTTCTATTTTTGGTGGAGTGGAACTCAATGTGAGATTTCTAATTTATAAATGATATGGAAAACGATGATGTACAAATTATATAGTTGATGTATGAGTTATATAAGCGTTGTACACCTCTTGTATAAGCGTTGTACAAGTTGTACGTTCGATGTATAAGTTGTATATGCGTTGTAAAAATTCTATATGTGTTGGAATAGAAGTGAATTGCTATATATATATATATATATATATATATATATATATATATATATATATAGGCCCCTCGTCCACAAACCATGGACGATATTTATTGGTTGTGATTGGTGTGAAAATAGATTGATAGCAGATGGTTGATTGGAATTGTTTGTGGTTGATATTGATTGATTGTGGTTGAAAGATACCCATTTGTGGTTGAGAAATATTTGGTTGAAACCACATAGGATTAGTTTGTGGAAATGAAATAAATATACATGCCGCCTGCGTGCGAACTAGATGCATGATTCCCCATTGTCAAAAACTGCGAGGTTTTAAGGTAGAGCGAGGAGCCGTACTAGGGACGGTCCCGGTTTTAACTACCCTGCCGTTATGCTGCCGAAATTTTGAATATTATTCATGTGTTTAAATTATTTTCATTTGATTGAAACTATATTTATTTGTTGGATAGAAAACCTTCATGTGTTGAGTCGATATTCATTCGTTGGATAGAAATTCATGTGTTGAATGGTATTCGTGTTTTAAATATAAAAATCACATTTTTATCAATATATAGAAACTATAGAAAACCTTCATGTGTTGAATTGAAATTCATTCGTTGAATTGAAATTCATGTGTTGAATGGTATTCATATTTTGAAATAAATTGTTTTATAATAAAAATCACATTTTTATCATCTATATGAACTATATAAAATAATCTCCTTTTGAAATAAATTGTTTTATAATAAAAATCCTATTTTTATTACTTATATGAACTATATAAAATAATAGTGTTTTGAAATGAATTGGTTTACAATAAAAATCACATTTTTATTATATACATGAATTGTTAAATATAGTGAAGTGTTGAAATAGAAGACAGATAAAAATATCATTTTTTATCAAATGTATGAAAAGAATATAACTTTAAAATCAAAGAATTGATATATATATATATAAATAGAGTTAAAATATATCGAATAACGACGCTGCAGTTCGTATTTTGAAACCGTGATTTCAAATGATTATACTGGGAGATCCGACCATCGGATTTTCCTGAAATCGCAACCGTTGGGTTCGCTTTGGAAAAATCTTTCCAACGGCACCAACTTTGTAAAAATCCAACGATTGGATTGTCTGGAATGTTTAATTCAAATCTTAAGAAAACCAGCGCCAGAATCGATTATATTTATATATATATATATAAATATAATTATATTTAATCGAATAACGACGCTGCAGTTTGTATTTCGAAATCGAAACTTCAAACGATTGTTTCGGGAGATCCGACCGTCGGATTTTCCCGAAACTGGAACCGTTGGATTCGTTTTGAAAAGATCTTTCTAATGATGTAAATTTTGTGAAGATCCAACGGTTATATTTTCAGAGATGTGTAAATCAAATCTGAAGAAAAACAACGCCACGGTCGCGTTATGGCCCGAAGCGTCGTTTTGAATAAAATGGCTATTTTAAAATAAATAAAAATAGCGATAAATCATTATAAAATATTATAAACGATATGGATGTAAATTTAGAAATTAACTGAAGGTTGGCTAAGTCGAATGGTTTCTTGGGTATTGATCTGATGTTGGTTTCGGCCTTCGGGGTTAATATTTGGGAAATCGTTCTCTTACTGATTGACGGTTAGTGACTAATGAATTGAAATGATGCGTATGTATGTTGGTGTTGCACTTGTTTACTATATACGCGAGTTGCTCAGAAAGACCGGGTTTATCCCATTCTGAATAACTGAATCGACGATAAGAAATCGAAGATGAAGACGATGGTCGAAGACCGGAGATCTTCACCTCGTTTGGATGGTAACCGAGGTCCTGATTGGGAGGCATCCCGAAATATGGATAATGAGTGGTGATCGTCCAGACGTACGTGGTGATTGATGGGTTTGCGAGGTATTTAGTGCCTCCGGTTTCGTTCAGACCCAGGACGGACTTGTAAATGGACTGTGTGTCTGACATTGGATTTTATTCTCTGTTGATTGATCTCTATTAAATATACATCTGTTTGGCGGCGGAGAATTTATTCTTTTGCTTAACGCCCATCTCTGAAACGCACAAGCTCAGAGGTTGTTTATCGATGGACATCAATCGCATGGCATGAATTGCTAGTGTGGCATGCCTAAGTGGCAAATGATCAGGGCTTCTGTTGAAAAGCAAAGTATTGTGGTGATGATCAAAGCCCCGCCTATGTTGCATAGCTTTGTGTATAACGTAAATTCGCGAGCCTCACACCCCGGTATGAACTAGAAACGGGAGAGGACCTTAGGGAGGACATGCGTTTCTTTCTAGATAGAAGTGGCGTCAGTGGTTTTACATGCCCTGACGAGTTTGACTTATGTGGTTGTTGCTGTTGCGAGGCGCCTCGGTTAGATCGGACGATCCGGGTCCGATGGAGTCATTCGTTGGCTCTATTACGCCCCAAAGGGCGGGGAAACGTATTGTTCAGGCACTATAATCCACTCTGTGTGAACCGGCCATGTCGCTCCAAGGGGCAGTTGCGGCTGTTCCGAAGGCTCGGGCTAGAGAGTCTCGAAGTCGGTAAGGACTATCTTTTGCCTTGGTTCATGACAGAAATCAAATTTCCAAATACGTGACTGTGCGATTTCGATTGTATATATATTTGGCGACATAGTGGCATGGGACTCTCATGTCGTCTAAGATTGATAGTTATGATTTGAAATTGTTTTTGAAACATATAAACACTAGTAGTAATATCAAATGCTTTTGTTTTATTCGTATCAATCATATTTTGGCCATTATAAGGTAAAACTCTATCCTCCGGTTTGCGTTGCATTGTATGATGGGAACTGAGTCTTATAATGGCTTCATTTTTATAAAAAGCATTGCGATGTTTAAAAGAAAGATTTGTTTTTAAAGCACTGGCAATCCGATGGAGTAAACCCGTTCCACGAAAGTGGCGTGGTCCTATGATTAGCCATATTATAAATGTGTTGAGTAGATTTCTCATACCAGTCCCATGACTGACTCGTAGTTTGTTTCACTTTCAAACTCGGGTGCCCCTTTTTCTACATGGGCAGCCTTGTATTCAGGTTTAACAGGTTCTTTCTGGATAGCTGGAGCTGAAGATGGATTCTATTATTTATCTCTTTTTATGCTGTTCAGCTCCTATTGTACATATTTTGTTTGTTTCGCTGTAGACATTTATGTATAGCTAAACTGTATTTGTACTAAGTATGATCCTGTATACTGTGTAACTCTGAGGATTACGTTTATCCAGTATATTCTATTGTTCATTATCTGGTGTATTTATTTAATTATGTTCTGCTATTATCTGTTTCTGTGTTATATTCCACGGATTACCCTTGCCACCGTCAGTACGGGGTTTGGGGTCGTCTCAGGCGGGGACCGGCCCTACCGCATCCAAGAATTCACTACGGGGGATCCGGAGGAATTTGCTAGAGTGTCTCGAATCGGAGAGGAGCTTGCCCCTAGCCTCGACTCATGATGGAAACCCAATTTCCAATACGACCTTGCGGTTTTGATTGTAGAACTAGTATGGCGACATAGTAGGATGGGGTACTATGTCGTCTATGATTAATACATTATGATTGAAATGTTTTTGAAACATATATACCCATATGTGTACACACTAATACTAAATCCGTTTTATCGTATCAAGCATCTTTTGACCATTATTAGGTAAAACCCTATCCTCCGGTTTGCGTTGCATTGTGTGATGGGACTTGGGTCTTATAATGGTTTCATTTTTCTAAAAAGGCATTGCGTTGTTTAACGATTTACTTTAATTTATGCACTGGCATTCCAATGGAGTAAACCCGTTCCGCATTAGTGGCGTGATCCTGTGATTAGCCTTATTATTAGGTAGTTAAGCTAAGATTTCTCATACCAGTCCCATGACTCGTAATATCCAATAAGAATAACCAATAAGAATAACTCGTTAGAGATGGGATCAGTAGTATCCCAGAACGAGCGTGAAGAGTATTATTTTCTTTTAAAAAAAATAAAAGTAAAAACAAATTTAGTTTTGAAATTTTATCTAAAAATACGTATTTGAGTATATTATATTTTAATGTGGACAATCGAGTATATAAAGGTTTCGAATATACGAGTAATTAACGGATATTCGAAGTTTTAATATACTGGATAGATATAGAATCACACTCTAGTCGCCCGGAGGTAATTCTGGTGATAGGTCGACCATCACCAGTATTTATGTTCGTGTCTCGAAGGTGGGATTTCTATATATTTCCATTTGACTGGTATGAGAACCAACACTTAGTTAGTACACATTGCTATGATTTGCACTAAAAATATGATTTTTGATTATATATATAAAAGTTATATATATTTGAAAAGTTAATCACCTAATTGATTGCTGGTTGTGATGTTTGATTATTAGTTTAACTAATTAAAATATTAGGATGATAATTAATTGAAACCAATAAATAAAATCTAGTTGAGTTGGTTAAATTAAACAACTCTTAGCTTCGTTCCTTTTCGAGGACGAAAAGATTTTAAGTGGGGGCGATTGTAACGACCCGGAATTTTGGGGCCAATTTAAAATTTTTATTTTTAGAAAATTTTAATGGATTTTAATGTTTAAATTAATTTATTTTAAATAGGAATGACTAAAAATGTACTTTAAAAGGAATAAATTCAATTTAATTATAAAAGGAGTTTAAAAAAGCGTTGTAGTTTGAAATTTTGAATTTGAACTTTGACTGACTGTACAGGATTCATAATAAATCAGAATTGAGCGAAACAAGAAATATTTAAATCTGTTTAATCATATCTTTCTAACAAATCTGAAAAACTGAAATTCCGTTTTAAAAATTAAAAGTTATGGCCAACTCAATTTCTAGAAAGGTCGCTGTAGAATTTATATATATATTATATAGGGCCCGAAAAGCTACTTTTCACATATGAAGGAATTTCGACTCGAAATCACTTCCATTGAGTTCGGAATGACGTTCCTGCATTGAAAAACAGTAAACACTTATATATTTTGAGTTTTAGAGTTCATTTGTTTAAAAATGTATTTTTAATATTAAATATATTGGCCTTAAAAATAGTCATTTTTCAAACGACCTCGGTTTTCGACGAAACCACTTTTGTTGGAACCGAAATGTCAAATTATTGCTAAGTTTCAATTTTCATAATTTTTCGAATTAATATGTGAGCGTGGCAAAGGAAAACGTGTTTTGTCAATTACAGTCAAATTTAATCGACTAGAAAATGGCCATTTTTCAAACAGTCTCAGAATTCGACAAAATTAGTCTCGTTGGAACCGTATCATCAAAACATAACTAGAAATAATTTTTCTATAATTTTTAGAGTCAGTATGTGGCCCCAGTAATTTAAAATGTACGTTTGAATTTAATAATTAAATGATTTTTAATTTAAAGAAAAACATATCGTAACAACCGAATGGGGTTACGAAATATGTTCCATTATTTCCGGGATGGGGGTTATTAGCTAGGGGTGACACTCGTTGGGTTAGATTTGGAATTCGTATTGATAAACTTGAATTTTCGAAATAAATGAATTAAAATAATATAGAAAATACGGTGATATACTGTGTAAATACGGCCCATATACGTAGAACCCTAACCTACCACTACAGCAGCCTCCTTCTTAGAAATCGATGGCCGATTGCTTCCAGTCTTCTTCCTCAGTTTTCTTCTAATCTAAACAATGGATTTCGAAATCTCCAAAAGGAAATCGAAGAGCTTCTTGAGCTCTATAGTTTTAACGGTCGTGATCTTTTTCTGCTGCTCGAAGCACGAGGAATCGAGCCACCAATAGCCGCCGTTCGCACCGCCTGGACTCCCCCCTGCCACAACCGAACTCCGCCATTTTGGGTCCCCCAGGTGCGCCTCTCGGAGCTGGAGCACGTGCCATCCTCTGATCATCGCGAAAGCCCACAGTTGGATCGGAAACTCTAGACCTAGGAACAAACAAGAGGATGAAAGCATCGGCCTATTACCTGTAAGGTAGAAGAGGGTAAATAATGTAATTAAATTATTAATTAAACAATTAATTGGTTTTAAAAGTTTAAACGATCATATCTCATTCAAATCAAATCAGAATTCGATGATTTCAGGTTCGTTAGAACCGAATTGACGAAATCTACAACATGGTACAGACTAGGACGTAAACAGAGGACGTCAGAAATTCGAGAAAATTCAGATCTAGAAAGCTATTGGTGAGAATTCTATATTTAAAAATAATTAAAATATTAATTATTTCTCGTTATTTAAATTCCATATTTGTATGTTGAACTATTCAGATCTGTGATGTATGAAATTGTTGTGTATTGATTTTGATGATTGTGATGCGATGATTTAATTGATTTGTTCTGTGTTGTAATAACGTAGCGTAGTTCGCTAAAATTATAGATCGATGTGCTTTAATTTAAATTAGATCATGTTGGAAATGTTTGTTGAATAATTGTAAAAATATTGTTTTGTCTATTGAATTGAAATAAAAGCGTCAATTCAATATAAAATTACCATTTTGCCTATTTTATTGAATTGAGATAAATTATCAATTTAATAAAAAGAAATATTTTGTTACCATTTTCCCTTTTAGATAAAAAGAAACAATTGTCGTCATCATTTCTTCTTATAAATAAAAAGAAGCATTTTTATGTTGCAATTCTTTTATTACTAAAAAGAATATTTATGTTGCATTTTTTTTTAGAATTAAAAAGGAAATATTCTTGTTTACATTTCTTTTATGTAACAACCCGGAAATGCGAGCCAGTTTAAAATTTTTATTTTGGCAATTTTAGTGAATCTTGAATATTTAAATGAATTATTTTAAATAATAACGACGAGAAATTTATTTTGAATAGAATTCGAACGTATATATTTATACGCGTCGTCGTAAGAATATAAATATTATTTATAATTATATATAGAATTGAAAATGGCGCGGTAGTTCGATAATTCGATTTCAAACTTCAATTGAACATACCGGGTGCAAAATAAACCGGATTTTAGTGAAACCAAAAATAATAGAATCTAATTGTGAATATCTTTCCAACGAATCTGAATAATCGAAATTTCATAGCGGGAATCAAAAGTTATGTCCAGTTTAAAATTCAAAATATTCGCTGTAGAAATTATATACGGTGCCGAAAAGTCATATTTTGCATACGGATGAATTTGGACTCGAAACCACTTCCGTTGACTTCAAAATGCCGTTTAGAATTCCGAAAAGTATAAGCTTCGATATATTCCGATATCCGGAATAGTGGCAATTGGCTGGAGCTTTTCGGTTAGCAATACATAGCCCTTAAAAAGTGAAATTTTGCATATGAACTCAGAATTCGACGAGATAAATTTTTCTGGATTCATAATGACAAATCATTGTTGAGTTCCAAATGGCGCGTCGAACGGAGTCAGTATGTGTCCGTGCGAAGCAAAACCATTTGTTCAAAAGCGGGCAGTCATTTTACAAAGGAACATTATTGATACGACCACGGAATTCGATTCTTTTTTTTTTTTGGATTCGTATGGTCCAATAATGGTTAAATCCAAGAGGGCATGATTTTTGGAGTTAGTGTGTGAGCGTGCGAGAAGAAAAGGTGCGCCAAAATCACATTTTTGAGCAATATCTGAGCATATTCGTGATTTTTTTTGAACGGTCAAACGAACTCAGAATTCGACGAAACTTGTTTCATTGGTGTAACGACCCAGATTTTTGAATAATTTATTTTAAATATTTAATATTGTTTTAAATATTTAGTTGATAATATAAATGATATTTTATATTGAATTATCAATTTAATATGGCCGTTTATATTTACATTCGAATTTAAATTTCAATATCAGATCATAGAGTTCAAAATAACGTTGTAACATTGGAACAATGGTTAGTACGTTAACATAGCGGTTCGTGATTTAAATTAATGGACCCCGAGATATTTAATTGTGGATAGGCTTGAGATCAAATCGATATCTGTTTAAAAAGAAATAAAAATCTTTCTATATCAAATCGTATTTAATAAAAATCAAATCAAAAAAATCTTTTTAAAATAAAATAAAAGATTTGTTGTGTACTTTAGCCTACACAAATTTAATACCTATGTACGTTTGTCCCCTTCAACTTCTTTATAAAACCGCGACATCTCCTCTTTGTTTCCCCTTTTCATTTCCGTTCTGCCAAACAAACTAAATCAAAAGCTTCAGGAAATGGTTTCCCTCTTTACCACCGTAAATTCCTTTTCCTCAATAAAATTCCGTCCATTCCCTTCAGAAGGAAATGGCCTCTTCTCGATTTAAAATCGAAATCGAAATCCTCAGAAGAAAAAAAAAAAAAAAAAAAAAAAAAGCAAATTCGAAATCGAATTGGCGGCTCGGACTGAAGCTTGATACTGGTGCCAGCGAACTTAGGGTTTTTGGAAATTGAAATTGGCAAGGTCGAAGGTCGACCTGAGGGTATGGGTGAGTTCGCGATAAGGAGAAGCGGCGTTAGTGAAGTGATGGTGGAGTTCGATGTTGGGGCACGTCGAGGTGTTCATTTGGGCTATACGATGAAGCCCAGGTCACCGTTAGGAGAAGTCGACATGGGTTTTGAAGGTGAGTTCAGAAGCGACGTTAGTCGCCAGGAGCTCGACATTTGGGGGTTTTCATTTTGCAAGAGTTTGTTTTCCTGTGTGCTGTCCCTAGTCACGTTGGGTCCTGGCAATAGAGAAGGAGGTCGCAGGGTTCTTATTGCCCGTATCGTGTTCTGTTCGTCCAAGGCAAGAAGAAGACGTGGGGAAAGAGGGAGATCAGATCTGTGAAGATGAGGCTGGTATGCGAAGCAGGAAAGAAGAAGGGTTTAAAAATGGTGATTAAGGTAATTTATATTATTAAATAAAATTTTAGTTAACAAGTTAATGACCATTTAAACTTTATCAAATTTATAACACAAATATATACCTCTTACGATACCAGATTCAAGCAAAACAAAACTTGTCATGTTGAATTCGTGTTGTCGTTACCTGCGAAATGGAAATAAATTGGGATAAATCAAGATAAAATCCCTGGTGAGTAAATCTCACTCACCTTTAGAATTATTTTTATTTCATTAAAAATAATTGTTGTTGCTTGTTTGAATGCTTTCTGCTTGTTTTATATATATTAGTTATTTAGGCTATTATATATATATTGGGTTGATTGATTGGTTGGATTCCCGCAGTCTCATTAGCGGATGCCCGCAGTTTCATAGCGGATGATTACCCTATACGCCCCACGCTATGATTAGTGGATGACCTTCTATACCGCGATATTCTGCCACGAAGCAGAATGGGTATTATTTATGTGCTAACATCTGTGGATGCAGGAAAACAGGTTGGAGGAATCCAACTGGATTCCTCAAAAATATATTATCTGTTTGTTTATTTGTTTGCATATATATTGTTATATATGATGTGTTAGAAAAATAAATAATTGGTTGCTTTGTGTGTTTTATCACTGGGCTTAAGTAATGATATTTAAAAATATCGTGGAAGGATATTTGGGATCTAAAAAGGGAAAATTCTATTTTTAAATAGAAATTTGAATTTTAAATGGAAATAAAATAAAAACAAGTAGTTTCTTTATAAACGAAGTTTATAAATAATTCTTTTATAACGAAGTTATAAATGAAGTGAAAAAGAATTATCATTTGATAATTCAGAAATAGAAATACAAACGTGAAATTGGAATTTTGAAATGAAATTTCAAAATAAGATGTGAAAAGGAAATTTTAAATACATAATTCAAATGAAATTTGAGTATAACATTTGAATTTTTAAGGGGTTTAAATATTTGAAATTTTAAAAGGAGATTGAATATTAGAAATTCAAATAGAAGTTCAAATAGAATTTGAATAGACGAAATTAGAATGAAAAATAGATTTTGAATTCAAGGAATTAAAATTATAATTTGAATTCGAAGGAATTCAAATAAAGGAATTCAAATAGAGATTTGAATGTAGAATTTCAAAATAGAATTTGAAATATAGAATTTCAAAGAAGAATTAAATAGAATTTGAAATATAGTATTTCAAAGAAGAATTCAAATGTGAAATTTGAATAGAGATTTGAAATGGAATTTAAATATGAAATTTGAATCGAGATTTGAAACTGAAATTCAAGTGTTGAATTTGAATATGGAATTGAACATAGAAATTCAAGTAGAAATTTGAATATGAGATTTCAAAATAGAATTTGAAATAAACTTTGAAAATAGAATTTCAAAGTGGAATGGGAAATGGAATTTCAAATAGGATTTCAAATAGGAAATCAAAAGGGTTTTGAAATGGAATTTGAATTCAAGGGAATTAAAATGAATTTGAATATTAGAAATTCAAATGGCGTTGAAAATGGGTTTGAATACTAGAATTCAAATGGTGTTGAAAATGAATTTGTATGTTAGAAATTCAAATGGGGTCGGAAATGGAAAATGGAATTTGAATGTAAGAGATTCAAATTGAATTCAAATAGGAATTAATCTATGGGATTTGAATATGAAATTCAAATGAGTCTTAAACTATGGAATTTCAAATATAGAATTTAAAAAGGAGTTTGAATATTTGAATTCCAATAGAATTCAAATATAGAAATTGGATTATAGCAGTTCAAAGGGTATTTAAAAATAGAGTTTGAATAAGAGAATTCAAATGAATTCAAACATCGAATTTGAATATAGGGAATTCAAATAGAAATTCAAGTATTGAATTTGAAAAGGAATTGGGATTTAAAAATATGGAATTCAAAAGAAGATTGGAATTTGAATCAAGGAATTCAAATGGAGTTAAATGAAGTTGAATTCATTTTAAAGAAGTTTAACGTTTATATTTATAAATATAATTAAAACGAACTCGCCGCAGCGCTGCAGTTCGTAAATTGGCGTTTCGAACTTCAATTGAATATACAGAACCCAATTGAAGTCGAAATTTCTCGAAACAAGAAACGTCAGGACCGGTGTGATAATAGTTTTCTAATGAAAGAGAAAAATCTGAATTTCGTCGTATAGATTTTGAGTTATGTCAAAATCAAAATTTCAAAAATGCAGCGCCAGAAACCATTATAAACCATAATAGATTTTATATATAAATATTGGGATTTTTAAGCAAATAGAAATCCGGATTGCCATTTAAAAATCTAGACTTGAGTTAGAAAATAAATATGAACTCAAGTGAAGTAAACAATAAATCCTGTTTTTGATTATTGAATAGGATTAACTAAATCAAAGGAAAATTAGTCAATCGAGTTTGAACTAAAGTCGAATTTTGAAAAGTGAAATTTGGAATTGTAAATATATATTCTAAATCGAATATAGAACTTAAATTGAAATTTGAATTCAATTGATTGATAAGTAAGTGGAAATATATTCGAAACGTGTTATATTCAAATATACAAGTGAGATAGGCAGAAAGTTAGCTAAAGAATTACTTTAACGAATTGAGTCAAAACGAGTGTGTGAAGTTGAAATAAATCTGACAGGTATAGACATACAGGAGACAGGTATGAGACAAGGATAATACAGGTATATAAATAATGTGCTCGACAAAAGGTACATGTTTAATTCATATATGAGGTTTATGCGCCGTATCGGCAAGCCGCTTGGCTTTTTCTTTTTCTTTTTGATTGAGGAAGATACCGGGAAGCTATTTGAAATTTCCCGATGCTCCCGATACAGGGGAGGTTATGGCGAATTTTTCCGGGAATTTAAGGAGTTAGAATATTTTTAAGAAATTTGACAATTGGAAATCTATATAGCGATATATAGAATTCGATAAGGCAACGAAATCAAAAATAGCGGAAAGGGCCAAGATTGGTTATTGAGAATATTTGGTTAACAAATATTGATAGAGAGAATGGAGAAGTAATTTAATTAATGAAATATTAATTAAAGGGCCCAGTGATTGTTTGATATGTTTGGATGAACACTTGTTTTTATTCGATAGTTAAATCACAGACTATCGAAGTTTTGACCATCGTTGTCAATATGGAGAGACCGGTTGGATTATCATCCGAAGAACCACTCCGTATCGGCATAAGCGTTGCGAACCAAGTATGCTGAATATATTGAAGACGGAGTAAAGTGCAAGGGCTTTTCTAGTAATAGAAATAGTGCCTTCGGTTTCGTTCAGTCCCAGAACGAACGTAAATGGACGAATGTCTGACAGAGTATTTCCAATGATCAAATGGGTTGGTCTGTATGAATATATATGGTTGCAACGGATTTATCCCTTAGCATAACATCCAGAATATTTGTGCAAACTCAACTAGTGATTAACGGATCTGACGATGTGGCATTCAAAGTGATTGTGTTATCGATGAATGGTAAGTATGCGTAGCCTCAGGCCTCAACAACCGGGAAAGGACAAAAATCGGGCAGGCAGCATGGCTATGTGGGTCGCACCCATTAGGGTGTATAATCACCTATCTAGAGAAATTCCTTTTGTTTCTAAATCTATCGATTCTGCCCATTCGGGAAACGGTGGTTTGAGTCCAACCGTTGGTGATATACATTCGATACACTCAAGCGAAATGAGTGGTCGGTCATGTGTGGGCCGGGTTACAAGACGTTCTTGTTGAACCCAGGTGTATTCGCCTCTAGAGATACATCATCGGAAGGTGGTCCCATACCTTGTCATGTTGGAAATCCAATCTCCAATAAGCGCCATGCGGTTTTTGATTATAGACTATATATGTGGAGCGTGAGATGCAAGCGTTCTGCTATTTGGTTATTTACTTGATGTAGACATTATTATAATATCATTGGATTTGATATCAAAGTGTTTTGGATTATAGTAAGGTAAAAAACCGTCCATGTTTATGTGTGGGCTGGTCTTACTATTATCTTTTCTTTTGAAAGATTTTTAAAGTTAAACAAATGGTTGGAGTTTACTCACACCAGTCCCATGACTGACCCAGAATTTATTTTGTTTTGTTTTCCCTAAACTCTTGGGTGCCCAAATTTGTACGGGCAGTCAAGTGTTCAGGCTTTTACAGATACACTTGGAGGAGCTTGAAGCAGAAGGCTTCAACGTTAGTTATCTAGAGTTACTTCCGCTGGATCAAATGTTATGTGTGCTCTGATGATGGTATGTATATATGTACGAAACAGATTTTGTATTTCAAAGCTTATGTTATATAACATATTTTCTTCGTTCCGCTGTGAGTTGTGATCTTCGTTTTTCTTCTATTCTAATATTTCTTTCTTTCTATTTCTCACCCTCTAACTTCTTTCTAATAATGAGTCGTATTTCTGTGTTATTTGGGTTGGACGTGTGGTGTTTTTAGTCAATTCAGATAGCACGGATTTGCGGGTCGTTTCAGTTGGTATCAGAGCTTAGGTTGAGCGAATACCTAGGCTTGTGTGGCATGTGCTCATTAGAGATAGGGTCAGTAGTATCCTAGAATGAGTTGAGTGTATATATACGAGAGAGCGTATTTGTTAATTGATATAAAATTTGTTTTATATTGTGTTTGCTAGTCTGTTGAGTAGTTTGTGAATTCTGGTCGAATCGTGGGACGCCACGACGTCGATAGGAGTTTCTAAATACTTGAACAGAAGATTGAACACAGTATTGTTTTTAAGTGGGTAAATGAAATAATTTTACCCAAAATTTCTATTTTGATATAGAAAGAATAATTTTCTAGAATTATTATTATATGGATGTGTTGGATGTTGATGTTATAATCAAATGAGATTATAAATTTAGAATAGTTATTTATAACCAGAGTAGAATTTGTATAGAAATTGAATATACAAATGAGATGAATTAGAATTAAATTCAAACCAGAATTAAGAATTCAAAATCCTGGGAAGTTTGAAAATATTTTCTTAAAAAAAGTAAATAATATAGATTTGTTTTAAAGGATTTGAAAGAAAATCATGGGTGTTGAAATAATAAAGCACTGAACTCACTTCAGTGGCTGGGAAATTATTCTGATGATGATTGCAACATCATCAGTGTTCATTTCCGAGTTTCTAAGTGATGGATTGCTACCTTAGAAAAAGTTTTTGATGGAAATTTGTTTTGAAAGAAAACAAAATTAGAAAAGAAAAACCCAGGGATTTGAATTCTGGAATTGAAATTTAACTTAAACAAGTTAAATGGGTCGAAGTGAATGAATTGATTAAAATCAATTTGAATTGGTTTAATAGAACATAGATTTGATATAAATGGATTGATCGTAGATCATTCAAATTAAAGGAAGAAAGACCAAAAGTTTTGGTGAAATCAAATATGTTGAAATATAAGGAGGTGAGTTTCAACATAAAGGAGTTTGAAAAGTAATGAGTTTGTACCATTTTTTCTATCTTAGCAATTTCGAGGACGAAATTATTTTAAGGGGGAAAGAATGTAACGACCCAGATTTTTGAATAATTTATTTTAAATATTTAATATTGTTTTAAATATTTAGTTGATAATATAAATGATATTTTATATTGAATTATCAATTTAATATGGCCGTTTATATTTACATTCGAATTTAAATTTCAATATCAGATCATAGAGTTCAAAATAACGTTGTAACATTGGAACAATGGTTAGTACGTTAACATAGCGGTTCGTGATTTAAATTAATGGACCCCGAGATATTTAATTGTGGATAGGCTTGAGATCAAATCGATATCTGTTTAAAAAGAAATAAAAATCTTTCTATATCAAATCGTATTTAATAAAAATCAAATCAAAAAAATCTTTTTAAAATAAAATAAAAGATTTGTTGTGTACTTTAGCCTACACAAATTTAATACCTATGTACGTTTGTCCCCTTCAACTTCTTTATAAAACCGCGACATCTCCTCTTTGTTTCCCCTTTTCATTTCCGTTCTGCCAAACAAACTAAATCAAAAGCTTCAGGAAATGGTTTCCCTCTTTACCACCGTAAATTCCTTTTCCTCAATAAAATTCCGTCCATTCCCTTCAGAAGGAAATGGCCTCTTCTCGATTTAAAATCGAAATCGAAATCCTCAGAAGAAAAAAAAAAAAAAAAAAAAAAGAAGCAAATTCGAAATCGAATTGGCGGCTCGGACTGAAGCTTGATACTGGTGCCAGCGAACTTAGGGTTTTTGGAAATTGAAATTGGCAAGGTCGAAGGTCGACCTGAGGGTATGGGTGAGTTCGCGATAAGGAGAAGCGGCGTTAGTGAAGTGATGGTGGAGTTCGATGTTGGGGCACGTCGAGGTGTTCATTTGGGCTATACGATGAAGCCCAGGTCACCGTTAGGAGAAGTCGACATGGGTTTTGAAGGTGAGTTCAGAAGCGACGTTAGTCGCCAGGAGCTCGACATTTGGGGGTTTTCATTTTGCAAGAGTTTGTTTTCCTGTGTGCTGTCCCTAGTCACGTTGGGTCCTGGCAATAGAGAAGGAGGTCGCAGGGTTCTTATTGCCCGTATCGTGTTCTGTTCGTCCAAGGCAAGAAGAAGACGTGGGGAAAGAGGGAGATCAGATCTGTGAAGATGAGGCTGGTATGCGAAGCAGGAAAGAAGAAGGGTTTAAAAATGGTGATTAAGGTAATTTATATTATTAAATAAAATTTTAGTTAACAAGTTAATGACCATTTAAACTTTATCAAATTTATAACACAAATATATACCTCTTACGATACCAGATTCAAGCAAAACAAAACTTGTCATGTTGAATTCGTGTTGTCGTTACCTGCGAAATGGAAATAAATTGGGATAAATCAAGATAAAATCCCTGGTGAGTAAATCTCACTCACCTTTAGAATTATTTTTATTTCATTAAAAATAATTGTTGTTGCTTGTTTGAATGCTTTCTGCTTGTTTTATATATATTAGTTATTTAGGCTATTATATATATATTGGGTTGATTGATTGGTTGGATTCCCGCAGTCTCATTAGCGGATGCCCGCAGTTTCATAGCGGATGATTACCCTATACGCCCCACGCTATGATTAGTGGATGACCTTCTATACCGCGATATTCTGCCACGAAGCAGAATGGGTATTATTTATGTGCTAACATCTGTGGATGCAGGAAAACAGGTTGGAGGAATCCAACTGGATTCCTCAAAAATATATTATCTGTTTGTTTATTTGTTTGCATATATATTGTTATATATGATGTGTTAGAAAAATAAATAATTGGTTGCTTTGTGTGTTTTATCACTGGGCTTAAGTAATGATATTTAAAAATATCGTGGAAGGATATTTGGGATCTAAAAAGGGAAAATTCTATTTTTAAATAGAAATTTGAATTTTAAATGGAAATAAAATAAAAACAAGTAGTTTCTTTATAAACGAAGTTTATAAATAATTCTTTTATAACGAAGTTATAAATGAAGTGAAAAAGAATTATCATTTGATAATTCAGAAATAGAAATACAAACGTGAAATTGGAATTTTGAAATGAAATTTCAAAATAAGATGTGAAAAGGAAATTTTAAATACATAATTCAAATGAAATTTGAGTATAACATTTGAATTTTTAAGGGGTTTAAATATTTGAAATTTTAAAAGGAGATTGAATATTAGAAATTCAAATAGAAGTTCAAATAGAATTTGAATAGACGAAATTAGAATGAAAAATAGATTTTGAATTCAAGGAATTAAAATTATAATTTGAATTCGAAGGAATTCAAATAAAGGAATTCAAATAGAGATTTGAATGTAGAATTTCAAAATAGAATTTGAAATATAGAATTTCAAAGAAGAATTAAATAGAATTTGAAATATAGTATTTCAAAGAAGAATTCAAATGTGAAATTTGAATAGAGATTTGAAATGGAATTTAAATATGAAATTTGAATCGAGATTTGAAACTGAAATTCAAGTGTTGAATTTGAATATGGAATTGAACATAGAAATTCAAGTAGAAATTTGAATATGAGATTTCAAAATAGAATTTGAAATAAACTTTGAAAATAGAATTTCAAAGTGGAATGGGAAATGGAATTTCAAATAGGATTTCAAATAGGAAATCAAAAGGGTTTTGAAATGGAATTTGAATTCAAGGGAATTAAAATGAATTTGAATATTAGAAATTCAAATGGCGTTGAAAATGGGTTTGAATACTAGAATTCAAATGGTGTTGAAAATGAATTTGTATGTTAGAAATTCAAATGGGGTCGGAAATGGAAAATGGAATTTGAATGTAAGAGATTCAAATTGAATTCAAATAGGAATTAATCTATGGGATTTGAATATGAAATTCAAATGAGTCTTAAACTATGGAATTTCAAATATAGAATTTAAAAAGGAGTTTGAATATTTGAATTCCAATAGAATTCAAATATAGAAATTGGATTATAGCAGTTCAAAGGGTATTTAAAAATAGAGTTTGAATAAGAGAATTCAAATGAATTCAAACATCGAATTTGAATATAGGGAATTCAAATAGAAATTCAAGTATTGAATTTGAAAAGGAATTGGGATTTAAAAATATGGAATTCAAAAGAAGATTGGAATTTGAATCAAGGAATTCAAATGGAGTTAAATGAAGTTGAATTCATTTTAAAGAAGTTTAACGTTTATATTTATAAATATAATTAAAACGAACTCGCCGCAGCGCTGCAGTTCGTAAATTGGCGTTTCGAACTTCAATTGAATATACAGAACCCAATTGAAGTCGAAATTTCTCGAAACAAGAAACGTCAGGACCGGTGTGATAATAGTTTTCTAATGAAAGAGAAAAATCTGAATTTCGTCGTATAGATTTTGAGTTATGTCAAAATCAAAATTTCAAAAATGCAGCGCCAGAAACCATTATAAACCATAATAGATTTTATATATAAATATTGGGATTTTTAAGCAAATAGAAATCCGGATTGCCATTTAAAAATCTAGACTTGAGTTAGAAAATAAATATGAACTCAAGTGAAGTAAACAATAAATCCTGTTTTTGATTATTGAATAGGATTAACTAAATCAAAGGAAAATTAGTCAATCGAGTTTGAACTAAAGTCGAATTTTGAAAAGTGAAATTTGGAATTGTAAATATATATTCTAAATCGAATATAGAACTTAAATTGAAATTTGAATTCAATTGATTGATAAGTAAGTGGAAATATATTCGAAACGTGTTATATTCAAATATACAAGTGAGATAGGCAGAAAGTTAGCTAAAGAATTACTTTAACGAATTGAGTCAAAACGAGTGTGTGAAGTTGAAATAAATCTGACAGGTATAGACATACAGGAGACAGGTATGAGACAAGGATAATACAGGTATATAAATAATGTGCTCGACAAAAGGTACATGTTTAATTCATATATGAGGTTTATGCGCCGTATCGGCAAGCCGCTTGGCTTTTTCTTTTTCTTTTTGATTGAGGAAGATACCGGGAAGCTATTTGAAATTTCCCGATGCTCCCGATACAGGGGAGGTTATGGCGAATTTTTCCGGGAATTTAAGGAGTTAGAATATTTTTAAGAAATTTGACAATTGGAAATCTATATAGCGATATATAGAATTCGATAAGGCAACGAAATCAAAAATAGCGGAAAGGGCCAAGATTGGTTATTGAGAATATTTGGTTAACAAATATTGATAGAGAGAATGGAGAAGTAATTTAATTAATGAAATATTAATTAAAGGGCCCAGTGATTGTTTGATATGTTTGGATGAACACTTGTTTTTATTCGATAGTTAAATCACAGACTATCGAAGTTTTGACCATCGTTGTCAATATGGAGAGACCGGTTGGATTATCATCCGAAGAACCACTCCGTATCGGCATAAGCGTTGCGAACCAAGTATGCTGAATATATTGAAGACGGAGTAAAGTGCAAGGGCTTTTCTAGTAATAGAAATAGTGCCTTCGGTTTCGTTCAGTCCCAGAACGAACGTAAATGGACGAATGTCTGACAGAGTATTTCCAATGATCAAATGGGTTGGTCTGTATGAATATATATGGTTGCAACGGATTTATCCCTTAGCATAACATCCAGAATATTTGTGCAAACTCAACTAGTGATTAACGGATCTGACGATGTGGCATTCAAAGTGATTGTGTTATCGATGAATGGTAAGTATGCGTAGCCTCAGGCCTCAACAACCGGGAAAGGACAAAAATCGGGCAGGCAGCATGGCTATGTGGGTCGCACCCATTAGGGTGTATAATCACCTATCTAGAGAAATTCCTTTTGTTTCTAAATCTATCGATTCTGCCCATTCGGGAAACGGTGGTTTGAGTCCAACCGTTGGTGATATACATTCGATACACTCAAGCGAAATGAGTGGTCGGTCATGTGTGGGCCGGGTTACAAGACGTTCTTGTTGAACCCAGGTGTATTCGCCTCTAGAGATACATCATCGGAAGGTGGTCCCATACCTTGTCATGTTGGAAATCCAATCTCCAATAAGCGCCATGCGGTTTTTGATTATAGACTATATATGTGGAGCGTGAGATGCAAGCGTTCTGCTATTTGGTTATTTACTTGATGTAGACATTATTATAATATCATTGGATTTGATATCAAAGTGTTTTGGATTATAGTAAGGTAAAAAACCGTCCATGTTTATGTGTGGGCTGGTCTTACTATTATCTTTTCTTTTGAAAGATTTTTAAAGTTAAACAAATGGTTGGAGTTTACTCACACCAGTCCCATGACTGACCCAGAGTTTATTTTGTTTTGTTTTCCCTAAACTCTTGGGTGCCCAAATTTGTACGGGCAGTCAAGTGTTCAGGCTTTTACAGATACACTTGGAGGAGCTTGAAGCAGAAGGCTTCAACGTTAGTTATCTAGAGTTACTTCCGCTGGATCAAATGTTATGTGTGCTCTGATGATGGTATGTATATATGTACGAAACAGATTTTGTATTTCAAAGCTTATGTTATATAACATATTTTCTTCGTTCCGCTGTGAGTTGTGATCTTCGTTTTTCTTCTATTCTAATATTTCTTTCTTTCTATTTCTCACCCTCTAACTTCTTTCTAATAATGAGTCGTATTTCTGTGTTATTTGGGTTGGACGTGTGGTGTTTTTAGTCAATTCAGATAGCACGGATTTGCGGGTCGTTTCAATTGGACTCGTCTTCACGTCTACTATCTCGTTTCCGAAAGCCGCGGCAGTTGGAGATCGTCGGCGTTCAGGCGATACGCGAGAAACTAGCATATAATCACTTTTACTCCATTTCTCTCTTCATAATTTCACTTCTCTCTTCGTCTTCAAAAAACTCAAAAATGGCCTCCACCCTCCCGCCGCCGCTGCCGCCCCTCCTCCGCTGCCACCCCCCACCGCCGCCGCTCCTCCTCCCCTCCGGCGCCACCTCCTCCTCTTCCTCCTCCTCCTTCTCTCTCTCCTTTTCTACAAACCCTCCTCCAAACCCTAGCTCCTCCGGCCACCACCACCTCCCACGCCCCACCGCCACCACCAGCGGCCTCCCCACCTCCCATCAGGTCCGGCGCCCCCCTCAGGCCCCGCACTTCCGGCCGTGGGCCCCGCTACACTCAAAAACTCATTTTCACCAAAATTCCCGTTTTGCACAAAACACCCCGGACTGTTTTGGCCTATATCTCTCAAACGGTGCGTTTCTGGACAAAGTCCCTCTGAACCAAAGTTGTAGAGCACGAAATTCTCTTCGATTTGGCTATAAGGAAGTCGTGTTTTGGAGTTCAGAGCTGCTCGGAAAACGCGTTCGAATTCTGCTGTTCAAAAGCGGTAAAATTCGTGTACTTTCGCGAATTCTGGCGAATTGGTGCATTTTTGGCAAAAAGTCTCTTAGGCGAAAGTTGTCCAGAATGACGCGTTTAAGCTAGAAAAACGATGGCGTGAAGGTTGGAGCTTGTTTGCAAATTCTGGAACCAGAACAACGAATCCGGACGTTAGGAAAAAATGTGAGTTTTCTTCGTTTTAAAGCTTCTACAGTTTTTGACATATGAAGTAAATAAAAATATGATTTTTATATTATAGAAAGAATAAAAATATAATTTTTATATAGTAGAGATAATAAAAATACGATTTTTATATTATATAGATAGTAAAGATTTGATCTTTACTATATTAACAGCGGTATAAAAATAGAATTTTTATCTATATAGTAGTAGTATAAAAATGTGATTTTTATATACATAGCAACAATATAAAAATGTGATTTTTATATATGTAGTGACTACGGGCAGTGAAATTGGCAAAAAGGCGAGCACGACGAAGATTTCTATATAAGAAGACTCGTGGCGTTTGGTTTAGCTGGTCGGTGAGAACTTCTCACTCTAAATTTCTTTTTTTAGTTATATATATATATATATATATACTAGGATGCAGACGGTGTTTAGTAGCACCCGACACCATCGTCCACAGACCATGGACTTGTTTGTTTGGTTGTGTAGTTGGTTAGATTATTTGATTCGAATTTGATTGTTTGGTGAAATGGAATGGATTTGATTGATATGTGTATGGCGTGTGCCATTATTAGACCGGGGATAAGGCTAGGCCTTGTCCCGTTTCTAGTATCGTGCCGTTATGCCGCCGAAATTTTCTAAAATAAGTTAGAAAAATAAAGATATCATTTTATGTAATAAATGAACCGAATAGAATATTCATAGGTTGAATAAAATAATTTGGTCGTTAAAAATATAATTTTTAACGTGAATGTGAATAAATAAATATTCATTTACAAACCGGACGGTTTGTTTATGTGCACCTATTTGAAGGATATTGATTGGGACGATAAATTTTACACATCGCCCAACTGCACAAATAAAAATCTGTGTTTGTTGATTTGAAACCCCACACGGGTATTTGGATAAAATGCGGCATACACTAATCCCAATAATTAGTTGTATGTCGATCGATTGATTGACAGACTGTTATAAGCGTTAGATATCTATATTTAATGCTTATACAGAGTGGTGCACTTTGGATGATGGTTGATTGTTTATCGTTGCTATTTATATACATGTGTTGTATGGAATCCATATAGTTAACGCTATATGGTGATTGATTGGGCCTCATTCCAATTTAGAAAATAAAGAATATTATAAAATAAAGGTTCATGTGTTGACCGTACTCATTCGTTGAGATTAGTCATGTGTTGAACGAAATATTTTAACAATAAAATTTACATCTTTATCATATATAAAATTAGAAACTAATTGGAAAATAGATAAGATGAGTGGTCTCCTGGATGTTGATCTGATGTTGGTTTCGGCCTTCGGGGTTAATATTCAGAGAATCGTTCTCTTACTAATTTACGGTTGGAGTCCGATTTGAAATCAAACGATAGATACCATAATTTTTATAAAATATATTAAATAACAAAAATAGTCACACGTGGACAGTACTCATTCGTTGAGATTAGTCATGTGTTGACAAAAATATAGAGTCATGTATTGAAAGAAATATAGATTCATTTGTTGAATAGAATAACGAAGTTATTGAAAAATATAAAGCCGTGTTGATTAGAGATGCGCTATTTTGACGCGAACGATATTTATATCGATTATATTCGTTTTTATATAATTGAATTGAATATATTACGAATTCGAATTGAATATATAACGAATTCGAATTGAATTGAATATATAACGAATTCGAATTGAATTGAATATAAAACGAATTCGAATTGAGTTGAATATATAACGAATTCGAATTGAATTGAATATAAAACGAATTCGAATTGAATTGAATATATAACGAATTCGAATTGAATTGAATATATAACGAATTCGAATTCAATTGAATATAAAACAAATTCGATTTGAATTGAATATATAACGAATTCGAATTGAATATAAAACGAATTCGAATTGAATTGAAAATGAATTGAAGTAGAATAAAAATCGATCTGAAATGAATTCAAATTGAATCGAAATTTGAATTAAATTGAAATGAATTTAAAACGAATTTATAAGGAAAAATTCAATTTTGATTTGAATTGGAAATGAAAGTTGAAATGTTTTTGAAACGAATTTAAAACTATTTATAAAATTCGTTTTAAATAGAAATCGACGAAATATATATATATATATATATATATATATTATATATATAATGGCCTAAATAGAACGCGCCGCGTAGCGGCATTTCGTAAATTTCGACCATTGACTTCGAACGGATATTACGGGAGATCCGACCGTCGGATTCTCCTAAAACCGGAACCGTTGGGTTCGTATCGAAAAGAGCTTTCTAACGAATATTAGAAATTTGAAATCTAACGGATGGATTTGGAGATACGTCCAAATCAAATTTGGAAAAGGTCGCTGCAAGTGTAGTTCGATGGCCGTTGATGGAAATCGACTGTACGGGCCTTGATAAAATTATTAAAAATATCAATAATTTGTGTAAAATCAAAATAAATGATTTGGGAAAAATTAGGATGAAAAACTCCACATTTGAAAAGATAAAAATAGATTTTTATCGAAATGAACTAGTTTTGAACTAGAATTAAAACCCATTTATTTTAAAATAAATAAATTGGATTTGAAATGGGTTGTAAATAGAATTGATTCGTGGGTTTATCGTGAAGGGTGTTTTAAATAAAACTTTTTCTTTAACCCAATAATAAATAGAATGTGTTTTGGGTTTGTCGTGAACTGTGTTTCAAATGACATTAGTTCTTTAACCCAGTAAAAGGAGTTTTAATGAATCTGTAGTTAGATTGAAATGTGAATTGATAATCTAAATTATCAAATTTGGAAAGTGAGCAAGAATGGAGTATCACCAGTTTTGCTCCAAAACGATAGTCAAATCTTTAATTAGATTTGAACGTGAAATGGTGATCAACTTTACCGATAACACCGTGGTGTTAGATATGGAGTATTACCAGTTTTGCTTCATGGCATGAATAGGTTGGGATTGGGAAATAAAATAAATAATTACTTCGGTATGGTTCGCTAATCCCGACTAGTTTGGAAAATCATAATTTGGTTTGAAATGACATCCAAAGGAAGATTAAAGAATAAATTTAAAGAATTTATCTTTGATAAAATTAATGGGAACTTTTCCCTAAGAATATGAAATTTAGAAACTAGCTGTAGGTTGGCTAAGAAGAATGGTTTCCTGGGTATTGATCTGATGTTGGTTTCGGCCTTCGGGGTTAATATTTGGGAAATTGTTCTCTTGCTAATTTGCGGTTAGTGACTACTGAATTGGAATGAGGCGTATGTTGTGTTTGTGTAACATTTGTTTACTATATACGCAGGTTGTTTGGAAAGGCCGGGTTTATACCCATTCTGAATAACCGATTCGACGATAAGTCGAAGATGAAGACGGTGGTTGAAGACCGGAAGTCTTCACATCGTTTGGGGGTGATTACTGATGATCTTGATTGGGCTGTACACCCAAGAGGAGAAAATCAGTTGGTAGTCGTCCAGACGTACTTGGAGATCGATGGATATGCGAGGAAAGTGCCTCCGGTTTCGTTCAGACCCAGAGCGAACTTGTAAATGGATTGTGTGTCTGACATTGGATTTTATTCTGTGTTGATTGATTTCTGTTAAATATATATCTGTTTGGCGGTGGAGAATTTATTCTCTTGCTTAACGCCCTTCTCTGAGACGTACGAGCTTAGAGGTTATATATCGATAGATATCAATCACATGGCATGAATTGCCTGTGTGGCACGCTGAGTTGCATGGATCAAGGCTTCTGTTGAAAAGCAAAGTCTTGTGGTTGATGATCAAAGCACGGCCTACATGGCATAGCTTTGTGTTTAGCGTGTTTTCGCGAGCCTCACACCTCGGTATGAGTCAAAAAGGGGATGCGGACCGTTGGGAGAACACGACGTTTCTTTCTAGCTTTGGTGGTGTCAGTGACTTACCAGCCCTGACATTTATATACTTTTCACCTTTGTGGTTGTTGGAATGAGGCGCCTCGATATTAGGTCTGTAAGGACCGGGAAACGTGTGTTCAGGAATAACTAATCCTCAAACGTAAGAGAGGACCGGCCCAACCGATCCAAGTGGCTGCCCAGAGTGTGTAGTCCTGAGCATTTGCTAGAGTGTCTCGAAGCGGAGAGGAGCTTGCCCCTTGCCTCGACTCATGACGGAAATCCAATTTCCAATACGTGTATTACGGTTTTATTTGTAGAACCTAGTATGGCGACATGATAGATGGTACCCATACCGCCTAGGATTGATATTTATGATTGAAATTGTTTTGACACTATACACTTATTATAGTATCAAATGATTTGTTTTTAAAACGTACCAAGCATGTTTGGCTATTATAAGGGAAAACCCTATCCTTCGGCTTGCGTTGCATTGTGTGATGGGACCTGGGTCTTATAATAGCTTCATTTTTCGAAAAAGCATTGCGTTGTTTATTCTATGCACTGGTATTCTTGGGAGGAAACCCGTTCCGTGTTATACGGCGTGGTCCCTTAAATTACTCTCTTTTAAAGTAAAGTTTTAAATAACTGTTTTAGTTCTCACACCGGTCACATGACTGACCTGGAGTTTATTGTTTTAACCTAAACTCTGGGTGCCCCTATTTTCGACACGGGCAACTAGTAGTTTTGGTTTTGCAGATTTATATTCACAGGATCCTGATTTACAGTTGGAACGATGCTCGGAAAGCTCTGTATCCGTGCATTACTTTCAGTTGTGTTTTATATTATTTTCCGCTGCTATGTAATTTATTGTAATCTCCGATATTTATCGAATGTAATTTATTCATACTCTGTATATTCTTGTATTTTGATGGAATTGTTGTAATAAGAAATGAAATGTTCTTCTGTTTGCGTTCCAATTTGTCATGTTCTCAAAACAATCAGGGGTTTCGAACGGGCTAGATCGATTTAACGATCGATTCGGATCGAGCGAAATTCCAGGCCGTTACATTTGGTACAGAGCTCGAGAACAAGACACATTAGAACCATACGAAAGAATTCATCAGATATTGGATTAGTAATATCCAATTGGAATGACTCGTTAGAGATAGGATCAGTAGTATCCTAGAACGAGTGTGAAGAGTATATTTTTCAAATGAAAACAATTTTGTTTTGAAATTTAAATCGTCTTATACGTATTTGAATAATTTATTTATATTGATTTGGACAATCTAGTATATAAAGATTTTGCATATACGCGTCATGAACGTATATTCGAAGTTTCAATATATTGGATAGATATAGAATCACATTCTAGTCGCCCGGGGATGGTACCGATAATTGTCATGACATCATCAGTATTTATGTTCGTGTTTCAAAGGTGTGATATCTATATATTTCCATTAGACTGGTGTGAGAACCAAAACTTATATAGATAGATTTATTTGTTGTGATTTGGCATCAAAAACATGATTTTTGACTATGTATCAAATTTATGAATTTGAAACGTTAATCCACTAATTGATTGATGTTTGTGTTGTTTGTTTATTTGTTTGATAATTTTGAACCATTACGCCTAACTGTACCAAATAGTGAATTGTATTGAAAATTGGTCACATTTGCTTGCATATACATGTACTTACATTGAACAGGTCATAGCAAGGAGGCTAGAGCAGAGAATAAAATTTGTTTGCCCGACAAATAGGTACATGTTTACTATAATTTGCTGTTTTGTTTGGGTGATGATGATTTTATGAGCCTATTGGCTAGCCACTTGGTTTTTTCTTTTTCTTTTTGAGATCAGAAGGCCTGTATGGCAATTTCGGGATTTTCCCGTGGCTCCCGGTGCACGGGAGGTTATGGCGAAATTTTTCGAAAATTTAGGGTGTTATCCAAATTTTTGAAAAATTTGAAAAGTTGAAGAACTTAAGCCGTAATCAAAATAAAGAAAGTTGAGTTGAATTGTTAAACAACTTTCGGCTTCGTTCCTTTTCGGGGACGAAAAGATTTAAGTGGGGGAGATTGTAACAACCCGGAAATGCGAGCCAGTTTAAAATTTTTATTTTGGCAATTTTAATGAATCTTGAATATTTAAATGAATTATTTTAAATAATAACGACGAGAAATTTATTTTGAATATAATTCGAACGTACATATTTATACGCGCCGTCGTTAGAATATAAATATTATTTATAATTATATATAGAATTGAAAATGGCGCGGTAGTTCCATAATTCGATTTCAAACTTCAATTGAACATACCGGGTGCAAAATAAATCAGATTTTAGTGAAACCAAAAATAATAGAATCTAATTGTGAATTTCTTTCCAACGAATCTGAAAAATCGAAATTTCATAGCGGGAATCAAAAATTATGTCCAGTTTAAAATTCTGAATAGTCGTTGTAGAAATTATTTACGGCGCCAAGAAGTCATATTTTGCATACGGATGAATTTGGACTCGAAACCACTTCCATTGAGTCCAAAATGCCGTTTAGAACTCCGAAAAGTAGAAGCTTCGATATATTCCGATATCCGGAATAGTGGCAATTGGCTGGAGCTTTTAGGTTAGCAATACATAGCCCTTAAAAAGTGAAATTTTGCATATGAACTCAGAATTCGACGAGATAAATTTTTCTGGATTCATAATGACAAATCATTGTTGAGTTCCAAATGGCGCGTCGAACGGTGTCAGTATGTGGCCGTGCGAAGCAAAACCATTTGTTCAAAAGCGGGCAGTCATTTTACAAAGGAACATTATTGATACGATCTCGGAATTCGATTCTACTTTTTTTCTAGATTCGTATGGTCCAATAATGGTTAAATCCAAGAGGGCATGATTTTTGGAGTTAGTGTGTGAGCGTGCGAGAAGAAAAGGTGCGCCAAAATCATATTTTTGAGCAATATCTGAGCATATTCGTGATTTTTTTTGAACGGTCAAATGAACTCGGAATTCGACGAAACTTGTTTCGTTGAACTCGACTTCACGTCTACTATCTCGTGTCTGAAAGCCGCGGCAGTTCGGGATCGTCGGCGTTCAGGCGATACGTGAGAAACTAGCATATAATCACTTTTACTCCATTTCTCTGTTCATAATTTCACTTCTCTCTTCCTCTTCAAAAAACTCAAAAATGGCCTCCACCCTCCCGCCGCCGCTGCCGCCCCTCCTCCGCTGCCACCACCCACCGCCGCCGCACCTCCTCCCCTCCGGCGCCACCTCCTCCTCCTCCTCTTCCTCCTCCTCCTTCTCTCTCTCCTTTTCTACAAACCCTCCTCCAAACCCTAGCTCCTCCGGCCACCACCACCTCCCGCGCCCCACCGCCACCACCAGCGGCCTCCCCACCTCCCATCAGGTCCGGCGCCCCCCTCAGGCCCCCCACTTCCGGCCGTGGGCCCCGCTACGCTCAAAAACTCATTTTCACCAAAATTCCCGTTTTGCACAAAACACCCCGGACTGTTATGGCCTATATCTCTCAAACGGTGCGTTTCTGGCCAAAGTCCCTCTAAACCAAAGTTGTAGAGCACGAAATTCTCTTCGATTTGGCTATAAGGAAGTCATGTTTTGGAGTTCGGAGCTGCTCGGAAAACGCGATCGAAGTCGGCTGTTCAAAAGTGGTAAAATTCGTGTACTCTCGCGAATTCTGGCGAATTGGAGCATTTTTGGCAAAAAGTCTCTTAGGCGAAAGTTGTCCGGAATGGCGCGTTTAAGCTAGGAAAAAGATGGCGTGAAGGTTGGAGCTAGTTTGCAAATTCTTGAACCAGAACAACGAATCCGGGCATTAGAAAAAAATGTGAGTTTTCTTCGTTTTAAAGCTTCTACAGTTTTTGACATTTGAAGTAAATAAAAATATGATTTTTATATTATAGAAAGAATAAAAATATAAGTTTTATATAGTAGAGATAATAAAAATACGATTTTTATATTATATAGACAGTAAAGATTTGATCTTTACTATATGAACAGCGGTATAAAAATAGAATTTTTATCTATATAGTAGTAGTATAAAAATGTGATTTATATATACATAGCAACAATATAAAAATGTGATTTTCATATATGTAGTGACTACGGGCAGTGAAATTGGCAAAAAGGCGAGCACGACGAAGATTTCTATATAAGAAGAGTCGTGGCGTTTGGTTTAGCTGGTCGGTGAGAACTTCTCACTCTAAATTTATTTTTCTAGTTATATATATATATATATATATACTAGGATGCAGACGGTGTTTAGTAGCACCCGACACCATCGTCCACAAACCATGGACTTGTTTGTTTGGTTGTGTAGGTTGTTAGATTATTTGATTCGAATTTGATTGTTTGGTGAAATGGAATGGATTTGATTGATATGTGTATGCCGTGTGCCATTATTAGACCGGTGATAAGGCTAGGCCTTGTCCCGTTTCTAGTATCGTGCCGTCATGCCGCCGAAATTTTCTAAAATAAGTTAGAAAAATAAAGATATCATTTTATGTAATAAATGAACCGAATAGAATATTCATAGTTTTAATAAAATAATTTTGTCGTTAACAGTATAATTTTTAACATGAATGTGAATAAATAAATATTCATTTACAAACCGGACGGTTTGTTTATGTACACCTATTTGAAGGATATTGATTGGGACGATAAAGTTTACACATCGCCCAACTGCACAAATAAAAATCTGTGTTTGTTGATTTGAAACCCCACACGGGTATTGGGATAAAATACGGCATACACTAATCCCAATAATTAGTTGTATGTCGATCGATTGATTGACAGACTGTTATAAGCGTTAGATATCTATATTTGATGCTTATACAGAGTGGTGCACTTTGGATGATGGTTGATTGTTTATCGTTGCTATGTATATACATGTGTTGTATGGAATCCATACAGTTAACGCTATATGGTGATTGATTGGGCCTCATTCCAATTTAGAAAATAAAGAATATTATAAAATAAAGGTTCATGTGTTGACCATACTCATCCGTTGAGATTAGTCATGTGTTGAACGAAATATTTTAACAATAAAATTTACATCTTTATCATATATAAAATTAGAAACTAATTGGAAAATAGATAAGATGAGTGGTCTCCTGGATGTTGATCTGATGTTGGTTTCGGCCTTCGGGGTTAATATTCAGGGAATCGTTCTCTTACTATTACGGTTGGAGTTTGATTTGAAATCAAACGATAGATACCATAATTTTTATAAAATATATTAAATAACAAAAATAGTCACACGTGGACAGTACTCATTCGTTGAGATTAGTCATGTGTTGACAAAAATATAGAGTCATGTATTGAAAGAAATATAGATTCATTTGTTGAATAGAATAACGAAGTCGTTGAAAAATATAAAGCCGTGTTGAATAGAGATGCGCTATTTTGACGCGAACGATATTTATATCGATTATATTCGTTTTTATATAATTGAATATATAACGAATTCGAATTGAATTGAATATATAACGAATTCGAATTGAATTGAATATATAACGAATTCGAATTGAATTGAATATAAAACGAATTCGAATTGAGTTTAATATATAACGAATTCGAATTGAATATAAAACGAATTCAAATTGAATTGAATATATAACGAATTCGAATTGAATTGAATATATTACGAATTCTAATTGAATTGAACATAAAACGAATTCGAATTGAATTGAATATATAACAAATTCGAATTGAATTGAATATAAAATGAATTCGAATTGAATTGAAAACGAATTGAAATAGAATAAAAAACGATTTGAAATGAATTCCAATTGAATCGAAATTTGAATTAAATTGAAATGAATTTAAAACGAATTTATAAGGAAAAATTCAATTTTGATTTGAATTGGAAATGAAAGTTGAAATGTTTTTGAAACGAATTTAAAACTATTTATAAAATTCGTTTTAAATAGAAATCGATGAAATATAATATATATATATATATTATATATAATGGCCTGAATAGAACGCGCCGCGCCGCGGCAGTTCGTAAATTTCGACCATTGACTTCGAACGGATATTACGGGAGATCCGACCGTCGGATTCTCCTAAAACCGGAACCATTGGGTTCGTATCGAAAAAAGCTTTCTAACGAATATTAGAAATTTGAAATCTAATGGTTGGATTTGGAGATACGTCCAAATCAAATTTGTAAAAGGTCGTTGTAAGTGCAGTTCGATGGCCGTTGATGGAAATCGACTGTACGGGCCTTGATAAAATTATTAAAAATATCAATAATTTGTGTAAAATCAAAAGAAATGATTTGGGAAAAATTGGGATGAAAAACTCCACATTTGAAAAGAAAAAAATAGATTTTTATCGAAATGAACTAGTTTTGAACTAGAATTAAAACCCATTTATTTTAAAATAAATAAATTGGATTTGAAATGGGTTGTAAATTGAATTGATTCGTGGGTTTATCGTGAAGGGTGTTTTAAATAACACTTGTTCTTTAACCCAATAATAAATAGAATGTGTTTTGGGTTTGTCGTGAACTGTGTTTTAAATGACATTAGTTCTTTAACCCAGTAAAAGGAGTTTTAATGAATCTGTAATTAGATTGAAATGTGAATTGATAATCTAAATTATCAAATTTGGAAAGTGAGCGAGAATGGAGTATCACCAGTTTTGCTCCAAAACGATAGTCAAATCTTTAATTAGATTTGTATGCGAAATGGTAATCAACTTTACCGATAACACCGTGATGTTAGATATGGAGTATTACCAGTTTTGCTTCAGGGGATGAATAGGTTGGGATTGGGAAATAAAATAAATAATTACTTCGGTATGGTTCGCTAATCCCGACTAGTTTGGAAAATCATAATTTGGTTTGAAATGACATCCAAAGGAAGATTAAAGAATAAATTTAAAGAATTTATCTTTGATAAAATTAATGGGAACTTTTCCCTAAGAATATGAAATTTAGAAACTAGCTGTAGGTTAGCTAAGAAGAATGGTTTCCTGGGTATTGATCTGATGTTGGTTTCGGCCTTCGGGGTTAATATTTGGGAAATTGTTCTCTTGCTAATTTGCGGTTAGTGACTGCTGAATTGGAATGAGGCGTATGTTGTGTTTGTGTAACATTTGTTTACTATATACGCGGGTTGTTTGGAAAGGCCGGGTCTATACCCATTCTGAATAACCGATTCGACGATAAGTCGAAGATGAAGACGGTGGTTGAAGACCGGAAGTCTTCACATCGTTTGGGTGATTACTGATGATCTTGATTGGGCTGTACACCCAAGAGGAGAAAATCAGTTGGTGGTCGTCCAGACGTACTTGGAGATCGATGGATATGCGAGGAAAGTGCCTCCGGTTTCGTTCAGACCCAGAGCGAACTTGTAAATGGATTGTCTGTCTGACATTGGATTTTATTCTGTGTTGATTGATTTCTGTTAAATATATATCTGTTTGGCGACGGAGAATTTATTCTCTTGCTTAACGCCCTTCTCTGAGACGTACGAGCTTAGAGGTTATATATCGATAGATATCAATCACATGGCATGAATTGCCTGTGTGGCACACTGAGTTGCATGGATCAAGGCTTCTGTTGAAAAGCAAAGTCTTGTGGTTGATGATCAAAGCATGGCCTACGTGGCATAGCTTTGTGTTTAGCGTGGATTCACGAGCCTCAAACCTCGGTATGAGTCAAAAAGGGGATGCGGACCGTTGGGAGAACGCGACGTTTCTTTCTAGCTTTGGTGGTGTCAGTGACTTACCAGCCCTGACATTTATATACTTTTCACCTTTGTGGTTGTTGGAATGAGGCGCCTCGATATTAGGTCTGTAAGGACCGGGAAACGTGTGTTCAGGAATAACTAATCCTCAAACGTAAGAGAGGACCGGCCCAACCAATCCAAGTGGCTGCTCAGAGTGTGTAGTCCTGAGCATTTGCTAGAGTGTCTCGAAGCGGAGAGGAGCTTGCCCCTTGCCTCGACTCATGACGGAAATCCAATTTCCAATACGTGTATTTCGGTTTTATTTGTAGAACCTAGTATGGCGACATGATAGATGGTACCCATGCCGCCTAGGATTGATATTTATGATTGAAATTGATTTGACACTATACACTTATTATAGTATCAAATGATTTGTTTTTAAAACATACCAAGCATGTTTGCCTAATATGAGGGAAAACACTATCCTCCGGCTTGCGTTGCATTGTGTGATGGGACCTGGGTCTTATAATAGCTTCATTTTTCGAAAAAGCATTGCGTTGTTTATTCTATGCACTGGTAATCTTGGGAGGAAACCCGTTCCGTGTTATACGGCGTGGTCCCATGAATTACTCTCTTTTAAAGTAAAGTTTTAAATAACTGTTTAGTTCTCACACCAGTCACATGACTGACCTGGAGTTTATTGTTTTAACCTAAACTCTGGGTGCCCCTATTTTCGACATGGGCAGCTAGTAGTTTTGGTTTTGCAGATTTATATTCACAGGATCCTGATTTACAGCTGGAACTATGCTCGGAAAGCTCTGTATCCGTTCATTACTTTCAGTTGTGTTTTATATTATTTTCCGATGCTATGTAATTTATTGTAATCTCTGATATTTATCGAATGTAATTTATTCATACTCTGTATATTCTTGTATTTTGATGGAATTGTTGTAATAAGCAATGAAATGTTCTTCTGTTTGCGTTCCAATTTGTCATGTTCTCAAAACGATCAGGGGTTTCGAACGGTCTAGATCGGTTTAACGATCGATTCGGATCGAGCGAAATTCCAGGCCGTTACATTTTAGGACAAGAAAAGAAGTCATTTTGTTATCATTTCTTTTATGAATAAAAAGAATCACTTGTTATCATATTTTACTTTTCTAGATAAAAAGTACCATTTTGTTATGAAAGGTTACATTAAAATAAAAGCATCATTTTGGGGTAAAAGGTAATATTAGATAAAATTATCTTTTTACATAAAAAGATCTTTTCAACATAAAAAAAATACTCATTTTTATATTATGTTGAACTAGAACCGTCAACATAAAAATATTCATTTTTATATTATGTTGAAATAGAACCGTCAGCATAAAAATACTCGTTTTTATATCATGTTGAACTAAAATAAAAAGGTACATCTTAGTTGTCATGTTAGAATAGAACATCGTTTTGTTAGCAAATGTAAAATCAAAATAAAGACAACGTTTCACTAGAAATGTTATATTAGACTAATTTTGTCACTTTGATTTAATTTAGTGCAAACATATAAATTTGGTCACTTTGGTTAAATTTAGAATTGGCATGTAAATTTGTGGCTTTTGTCAAATTTAGAATAAACATATAAAATATCACTTTTAGTTAAATTAGAAACATTGAACTAGTTATGCAAACAAGACATTCTTTTTTGTTTGTCATTAGAAAGAAATATACATTTTTGTTATTAATATACATTTATGTTAGTAGTATTCGTTTATGTTAGAAATATACATTTATGTTAGAAATATACATTTATGTTATAAATATACATTTATGTTAGGAATATACGTTTATATTAGGAATATACATTTATGTTAGAATTCAAGAATGAATTGGAAATGTATATTTTTATACATTAAAAAGAATGAATTAGTAATGTACATTTTCGTCACATTAAAAAGTATGAAGTAGAAATACATATTTTGTCATTAAAATGAAGGAGGCTAAAATATACATTTTGATAAATAAATAAGAGTTAAGATCCTTATTGTCATTGGTTATTAAAAGCTGATCTTTTATTTACATTCTTTGATGTAAATAAAACTAGAATAAAAAGTTATATTTTTGTTTGCAATTTTAGATGCAAACAAACATTAAAATAAAAATTTATATTTTTATTTGTATTCTTTGTTGAAATAAACATGAAATTAAAAGGTTGGATTTTTATTTGCATTATTTGATGCAAATGAAAACTTGAATTACAAAGGTTACACCTTTTGTTTGCAATTAAAAATACAAATAAAAGGCTAGATTAAAGAAGATACATTTTTCATTTGTATTTTTTTTACAAATGCAAGAATAGAATAAAACATAGGAAAACCCATTTTTAATGCTAATAATAGAAAGAGTAGAAAATATACGTATTTCTTTATGAAATATGTTTCACATTAAAAACACATTTTTAATGTTAACCTTAGAAACTTAGAAAAAGAATATCATTTTTAATGTAAAATAAAGATTACATTTTATACAATGTAAAAAGGTTGTCATTTGTATGTAATATAAAGAGATTACATTTCATTGTAAGTGAGTCAACATTAGAACTCACAATTTTTTTTATGTAAATGTATCAGTAGAAAAGATACATTGTTTTTGATAAATTATGTCAACATGAGAACTTACATTTCTATTATATATGAAATGATTCATCATTATATATGTTTATGATGCTGAAATGTTACACTCCCATTTACAAGTTACCCGACTTGTTTATGTGATTGGGACGATAATTTTCACACATCGCCCAAGCGCACAAATGATTTATGATTTGCTTGATGGATGAAACCCCACACGGGTATTGGGATGATTTTGGATACACACTAATCCCAATATTTAGTTATCTGTCAATCGATGGATTGACAGTCTGTGATGAGCGTCAGCTATTTACTTTAATGCTCACACAGTTATAGATTCCACTTTGGTCGTCATTTGGATGTTTGATAATTATTTATCATGATTGTCGATTCCATACAAAATATATGGTTGTTGGTTGAGTCACATTCCAATAAAGAATATTCTAGGAAAATAATATTGTAGAAAATATAAATATGAAAAGAATATTTTAGAAAAAGAATATATTTTGCGAAAAATATATTTTTATTGAAATAAACTTGTTATTGATTAGAATAAATCATAAAATTTAGATTTAATGAGTTTTCCAATCTGTTAGGATTTAACTGAAGTTAAATTAAATAAATTGGATTTTGGGGGTTGTCCTGAATAGTGTCTTAAATAACACTGTTCTTAAACCCCATATGAAAAGAATAATCTTTTAATTTAGATTATTAAAGTTTTCATTTAGTAATTGGAATAAGATGAAGTGTGAGTCGGGTTTATTGTGAATTGTGTTTCTAAGCGACATTTGTTCTTTAACCCAACTGACAGCGGAAGTATGATTTGGAATTTATAAATCGTTTATCAAGATTTAAATGGAAATGTTCCAAAAGTAAAGTTTTCAACTTAATATATTAAATTGGAATTGAATGGAATTCGAGTTGATAATAACCAGGATAAGCTTCTGTAAAAGAAGACCGATACTACATATGGAATTTAAGAGGCTTTGCCGTTATTCCATTTATATTATTGGTCAGATACAGAAATTTATAACGATTATATATTGATTTGATTTCTGTGAAGATTCCATATTTCATGGAAAATTATTTTGGGTTTACCGTGAACAATGTCTTAAATGACATTAGTTCTTTAACCCAGTTAAAGATAAGATAAATTTCTTAAATCTAAATAATCATTGAATAATGATTTTTGTTTTAAAAACCAAATTGGGGGTTTAATAGATCTTTAAAATTTAAGAATAATTTAAAGAGTTTATCTTTGTTAGAATAATTTGAATATTTTATTTAAAAGAATATTCTGAATTGGAATGAGATGTTGGATGTGTTTTAGAATACTTGATTTTAAATTATAAAAATACGTGAGTTATTCGGGAAGACCGGGTTTAACCCATTCCGAATAATTACTACGACGATGAAGAGTCGAAGATGAAGACGGTGGTTGAAGACCGACGATCTTCACATCGGATGGATGTGTTGCTGCAGAGACCCTGATGGGAGTAGCTACCTTGAAGGGGCTTCAGTGGTGGCCGTCCGGACTATTGTTGATTGTTCGGATTTGGTTTTCGCTCAGACCCAGAGCATAAGCTAGTAAATGGATGTGTGTCTGACATTGGATTTCGTTCATGTGAATTAAATCAATTTCTGTTAATGTATGTCTGTTTGGTGGTAAAGGATTTATCATCTACTTAACACCCTGATATATATTAATATTGATTGATCGCATGGCGTGAATTGTCAATGTGGCACGCCAAGATGCAAATGATCAAGGCTTTTGTTGAAAAGCAGGGCCTTGTGGGATGATCAAAGCATAGCCTATTACGGCATAGCTTTGTGTATATCGTGACTTCGCGAGCCTCACACCCCGGTATGAGTCAAAAACGGGATATGGACCGTAGGGAATGCACACGTTTCTTTCTAGCTAGTGGTAGTGTCAGTGCTTTAACATGGCCTGACATTTTACTTATGTGGATGATGGATTTTGAGGCGCCTCGGATTTTTATAGGCCGATAGTGGTCATATTATAGGTTCAAAGGAACCGGGAAACGTGTGTTCAGGCATAACTAATCCACTGCCGATAGGCGGGGACCGGCCCTACCGCATCCAAGGGTTCACTGCGGGGGATCCGGAGGCATTTGCTAGAGTGTCTCGAATCGGAGAGGAGCTTGCCCCTAGCCTCGACTCATGATGGAAACCCAATTTCCAATACGACCTTGCGGTTTTGATTGTAGAACTAGTATGGCGACATAGTAGGATGGGGTACTATGCCGTCTATGATTAATACATTATGATTGAAATGTTTCTGAAACATATAGACCCATATGTATACACACTAATACTAAATCCTTTTTATCGTATCAAGCATCTTTTGACCATTATAAGGTAAAACCCTATCCTCCGGTTTGTGTTGCATTGTGTGATGGGACTTGGGTCTTATAATGGTTTCATTTTTCTAAAAAGGTATTGCGTTGTTTAACAATTTACTTTAATTTATGCACTGGCAATCCAGTGGAGTAAACCCGTTCCGCGTTAGCGGCATGGTCCTGTGATTAGCCTTATTATTAGGTAGTTAAGCTAAGATTTCTCATACCAGTCCCATGTCTGACCTATAGTTTGTTTCACTGGCAAACTCGGGTGCCCTTATTTTCCACACGGGCAGTCGAGTAGCTTTTTGCAGATATATTTACAGGATCCTGGCTTACAGCTGAAGCGGTATTCGGAAAGCTCTGTATCCGTGTATTCCTTTCAGTTGTATATTTGTATTATTTTTCCGCTGCTATTTAAATGTAATCTAAACTCTGATATTATTGTATTTCCAATGTATATCATAAGTTCATACTCTATTACATTCTTGTACTCTGATGTAATTGTTGTAATCAGCAATAAAACGTTCTTCAGTTTGTGTTCTGGTGTGTGTTGTTCTCAAAGCAATCCAGGCTTTCCTTTACTGGGAAGTTTGGTTCGTCACATGCATGGACAAGTTTTAGCTGTGTGGCATAGTGTATGGGAAGAACTGAAATTGGACAGAAGGCGTAGATGGGTTTCAGAGTATGTCAAGGAACAGGATAAAGCAACAGTATGCAAGACTGATTTTTATATAGAATAACCTTCCCTAATTATGAAGTACAATTTGTCTAATTACTAAATGTAAACCATGTCTAATATACACAGTGTCAACTCGTGTTATAACATGTCCATATACCGAAACAAGAAATAGCACAATTACATGTGTAAATCAAATTATTAAGTAATTAGTTAGAACATAATTAATGTTTTAAATTAGGATCTAATTATTGCCAAATAATTATTAATTTAAAAGTTTAATTAATTTAAAGTAAAACATAGACGCATAAATGGTGTAATATTCTCATATGTCAAAAGAATCAGACCAAACAAAGAACGTTGGAACATTATCGATGGGCGTAATATTATGGAGCTGGTTTGGACAGAGCTAGACACAGTTTGGGGTTATAATTAGATTAAACACTTGTTTAATTTAATTGAAACAATCCTTCCTGACAACATGCAAAAAGTCAAGGTGAGTTAAACTCACTCAGTTATCCAACTTATATTATATATAAGTCGGGTTTTTATTTTGTGTTCTATGGTTGCTAATGGTTAACTGTTTGTTAAATATATATTCATATATTGACCGCACCAATAAAATTAAACGTTGTTTAATTTTGGTGAAACACCAAATCGTTATTCTAACGATTGGTCCCAGTTAAGGTAACTTGCCTTATTGGCACGTTTATAAAATAAACGTGTTAATTGTTTGAATTGTTTTGGATTGTTTGTTGGTATTTAATAAACAAGTTGATATTAAATAGTCGTCATTTACTTTCATATCAGTTAAATTAGATTGAACAAGTTCATATTGAGATAACCAATTTGAATGCAGGGAAGAACAGATTGGAGTGATCCAACGGGATTCCTCAAATACATTTATTTTTATTTTTATCATTATATGAAATGTTCTGATTGAATGTTTGATTTGATTGGTGACTATTACCCTGAAATTCACCATTTGTTCTGTTTAAACCAGTGGGTATTATTGGTTAAGTAATTGGCAGTATATGGCCTATAAATAAATCGTTTTCCAAATATTTATTTATCGTCAAGTGAATCGACGTGAAGAAAGTTATAAAATTTATTTTATAATTGAAGATAGTTTTTTTTTAAATTCATTTGAATAAATGTTATTAAAAGAAATTTAAATATTATTATTTAAATTTATAAGCGAATATTAAATGATTTTATAAAGGAAATTATGATGTTAAACAAAGCTATAAGCAGATAAGGAGAAAACTAACCGAACGGTCAAGATTTAGATATTTGTTTTTAAGTAATAATTAAATGGAATTATTTAAATTATTTATATTATTAATTAATTTAAAATAAGGGCTAATTGAAATTGGTTAATGAAATTACTGTGTTTAAGTTGACTAAGTCAACCATTTTAACTGAAAACGATTATTAAACTAGTTTATTCTGAATTAATCTAATGAAATAGTAAAATGGATATTTGTTTAATTCAGTAAGATATTACGAAGAAAAAGGTACTTCCTATTTATTTTAGTTAATAAAGGAATAAAATACTTTTATAGTAATTAACGGTTGAAGTAAATTATTAAGTTAATGATGATTTTGAGAGATTTTATTTTAATTGGAATTCATTTAAAAAGTAATCAAAGTATAAACGAAGGAATAAATTATGAAGGGTTTTAAAATTAAAACCCGAGTTTTTATAACGAAGTTATAAAAGGAATTTTAAGCAGATACGATGGCTTAAATTAAATATTTATTTAATATCTGAATTAAGTAAAAAGAAATTAAGGATAAAATGGTTTATATTAAACCAGAATTATTTAAGCAAAGTTTATACAATGGGATGAGGGGTTAAAGAGTTAATTTTAGATTAGCATTACTTAATAATAAATTTAGTAAAATGAATGGAATTGAAACAATATTTTCAAAGCGGGAAAGGGTGAGTGGATTGAAAGTGGGATAATGCTAATTGACAAGGAGTTAAGATAAAGAATTGGAACCAAACTGGGAATTGGCTGGGTTGAGTGATTTTCTTAGTATTAATCTAATGTTGATTTCGGTCTTCGGAGTTAGTACTTAGAAAGTTATTCGCTTACCAATTTACAGTCTAGAACTAATGAATGGTGGAGTAACGATAATGGAAAGGGTTCGAGAATATAAAATTATATTTCTAAAGTAATGGAAATAAAAAGAGATTTGTGGAAATATAACGGTATTGTCAAGCTGTAAGGAATTATCAATGAGATGAGTTTGAATAAGTTATTCAAAAGGGGAAAGTGTAATATTGTTTTTCAAGAAATAAACCAAAGAGATGTGGTAATGATATTTTATGTGAAATTTAATTTAAACCCAAAGATTTGGAATATATATGATTTAATCCTAAAGCATATAAAAATAGTTTTTGAGAACTCCGTTATAATAAAATAAGGAGAAATATAATGACTAAAAATATTGGAAGATTAGAAGTTGATAAATCATTCGTTAATTTTTTTAGTTAAAGAGGCCAAGTAATGCCAAGTACTCAACTAATAAACTCATTTTATTCACATAATTATTATTTGAAAGTTAAATCACCGACTATCAAATCTGGCCAATACGACTGTTGGTATGGAAAGACCGGGAGCGAATTTTTATTCGAAAAAGATTCCTAATCAGCAAATACGTGAAGATGCAGATTGAAGATGGAGCAATTGAAGACCGTTGATCTTCATGGGCGGGAGAGCTACTTGTTGAATTTCTCTGGTTTAGCGGCCAGAGATATTTTGACTTGTGATTCTGTCGTGATTGGAATTTGCGGATTTCAAGGACAACTCGCTACTGATCTATAGGGGGATACCTAGGATGCAGATTAGGAGAGTACCTTCGGTTCATCCTATTCTTGGATGACTCGTATGGACGAATGTCTGACATGATATTTTCAAAGGAGTCACGTACGTTGACTTCTTCAAACGTACCATAGTTGTGGTGGAGGACGACGGTTCTCTTAGCTTAACAAGTAGAGTATTTTTGTGGTCGTTAATTAGTGATATCTGGTGGATCTGACGATGTGGCATTCAAAGTGAATGGTAACCAGATATTCCAAAAGATTTATAACCTCTAGCCTTATCAAATGGGAATGGCACAAAATCGGGTAGGCAGCATGGCCATGTGGGTCGCACCCATTAAAAGGGTATATTCATTACCTGATCTGGGGAAATTAAATGCCTTCGGTTGTCCCTTTTTATTTTTATGCTATCGGTTCGTTTGGCTGGCCCCTAACTGTGGTGAAGATATATTCGGTACTCTCAAGAGAAATGAGGGGCCAGACATGTGTAGCCAGGTTGCAAGACGTTCTTGTTGAACCCCAGTGTATTCATCTCAGGAGGTACATTGTCGGTAGGTGGTCCCACACCTTGCCCGGAAATCCATTCTGCAATAAGCGCCCGCAGTTTTGATTGTATATTATATATGCAGAGCGTGAGATGCAAGCGTTCTGCTAGATTCTATTTACTTGTTTTAGGCACTATTATAATATCAGAGAAGTATTGATTTTCAAAATGTTTTTGGTTATAGTAAGGTAAAAATCATCCGTGTTTATGTGTGGGCTGGTCTTACTATTACTTTTTCTTTCAAAAGGATTTTTACTTTAAAATCAAGTTGTGTGATACCCTTAAACTTAATGTGTTTTTCTCATTTTGGTTCACCAAACTGACCCGGTGTTTATAATGCTCGGGTTAGACTGGGTTGTACAAGTCCAGATTATCGGATGCTGTGAAGAGACAAGCTGGAGAAGTCCAGACGTATGATATATGGTTGTTATTCCTCTGTGTGTTGTATACAAGGACAGGATAGTATAACTGTCCAGATGTGTTGATATACTCTGATGATTGTAAGTATTTATTCAAGCTCTCAATAAATGTTTATTTCTATATTATATTTTGTTCCACTGCGGAGTTAGACTATGATTTTTTGTTAGTTCTTCTTCTTCTAGTCTAATATTTCTTTCTTTCTTACCTCACCCTCTAATTTCTTTCTATTAACAATCATGTGTTTTTCGTGCCTGAATGTTCGACATGGTGTTGTTATGTCGATTTTCGGGGTCTAAAATCTGCGTTCGTTACACAATAGCTATAAAATCCTGAAGCCTCCTGCTCCAAGCTCAATTGGGCACCCAAGAATTTAGGGAAAACAAAACAAAATAAACTTCGGGTCAGTCATAGGACTGGTGTGATAAACAATTTAAAACAGCTTGAGAAAATAAAAGATATCTGATAAGACCATGCCGTATAACACGGAACGGGTTTTTCCCTTATGAAATCCAAAACACTTGATTCAACATTTAAAAAATACTTTTGAAAGAAAACAATAATCTTTATATCAAATTTTTTATGATATTATAATAGTGTCTATCAACCACAATATGATAATCATCTAGCATAACGCTTTCATCTCACGTTCCACATACATAATATATAATCAAAAACCATGGGCGCTTATTGGATAATGAATTCCAACTGGTAAGGTATGGGACCACCTTCCGACGGTGTATCTCTAGAGAGGAATACACCGGGTTCAACAAAAACATCTTGTAACCCAGGCTAAACATAACCGGTCACTCATTTCGCTTGAGTGTACCAAATGTATTATCACAACGGTTGGGATCAACAACCGTTTCCCGAAAGGGACAGCATCGAAATATATTAAAGAAGTAAATGAAACTCTAGATCAGGCGACAATACACCCTACTTGGAAGCTAACCCCTTAGCCATGCGACCTACCCGATTTTATACCATTTCCTGTTTGTGAGGCCTAAGGCCAAAACATACAGATCACACCTTTATTTACTCTGAATGTCACATCGTCATACTCGCTAAATCACAAATTGATTTCTCCAAACATATCACGGGTAAACAGCTAACAGAAACGAATTCCTCTTCCACCAAACGTAAATACTTTTGAAGAGATCAACTTACGCGATCTATTAAATATACTTCGTCAGACATTCTTCCATACAGGTCGTCCTGGGACTTGATAGACTGAAGGTACTATTCTGTAAACATGACAGCCCTAGCATAACTCCGTCTTCAATTATCTTCATCATATTTAATCGCAATGCTAACGCCCATACAGAGTGATTTCCAGATAATGAATCTGATCCCAGTCTCTCTGTATTGAGACGTAAAAATGGCCAAAAACTTTGATAGTCAGTGATTTAACTATCAAAGAAAAACATGTGTGCAAACAACAGTATTATTTCCAGATGGAAATTCTATCGATCAATCATCAGTCAAAATTTATTCATTTTCCCATTTCTCGTTTCCATATATTCATCTAATCCTTATTTTTCTAATTTTAGAAAATATATGTTATTAACTTTGGAAAACGTTTCCATTTCTGATTCATGCATCAATGTCTTCCCACCTCTATCAGTCTCTAATTGTAGACTAGTAAGAGAACAACTTCCTAAGCATAAACCCCGTAGGCCGAAACTAACATCAGATGGATACCCAGAAAGCCATTCAACTCAACTAATTTCCAGTCAGTTTCTAATTTCAGAAATTCCATTTAAATTCCTATTTCAAAACCTAAATTCCTTTATAAATATTTTTATCTGCAAATATTTATTTAAATCCTTTATTCAAATTAAATGTGAATTATATTTCTTCTTAAAATCAAAACAGTTTGATTTCGTATTTAAAAACAATATCCCAAATCGAATTTCTATTTATGCTTCTAATTATAGACTTATTCATATAAAATCTCATTTTATTCTTCTAACACTTATAATCTCATTTATAATTCCCTTTATATAATTCTATTTATTCTATATAAATCCTTTTATATAATTCTATTCATTTTATATTAATCCTTTTATATAATTTTATTCATTTTATATAAATCCTTTCATTTTCAATATTCACTTTGAAAATTTTCTTTTTACATTCCGGTATTTCATATGGTATTTAAAATACCAAATAACATAACCAGTGTCATCATAATCAATCACAGATTTTATATCACATCATATATCACAATATATGAAAACTAATAGTATTATAATCATGGAGAATCCAGTTGGATCCCTCCAACCTGTCTTCCTGCATTCACATATGTTAAACAATATAATTAACATCAATTTCATTTCTATATAAAATATTCTGATAAACATAATCAATATATAATTAACGATTATATATATATATATTACTCCATCTATAATTTCAGGCAATTAATCAACAGTTCAACCAACAATCAACACACAACAATCAATCATCGTTTATCAATACTAGATTATATTTATAAAATATAAACTGTACAGAGTTAGTGAGATTTACTCACATTGGACGATCATCGTTAAATAACGATAACTGTCGGTTGATTCTGACAGACAATTTATTTCGCTATAAATTGTAACGAGCTCCAATCCACTCCAAACCAGTTCCATTGTGTAGCCGCCGTCCATACGATCCCAATGGATCCTGTTTTGTCCGATTTCGATAATGTATGGCAAAGTTATGAATTTCACAAGTTTATAACTGTTTAACATTGCAAATTAAATAATTAATAGTTAATTATCCTCAACAAATCCCCCCTTAGCCACGTCATCAGCTCCTAATACCCTGCTCATTCTTTTTCATCCTGAACGAATCCACTCTGCCAATATAAACTCCCAGTCATGGCCGATATCCTCAAGCATTCAAACTCCCTTATTGTCTCTCCGTCTAACTCCAAACCTATAGTAACCCGGATTTTCGGGCGACTTTGGTTATCGACGTAAGCTCGACGTCGATAACCAAACCATCGAAAAATCCCGGTAATTAATGAAAGAAATTAGAAGGTGAGGATAGATAAGATAGAACTTATAGAATAGAAGAAGAAGAAGAACATCATCATCAGAGTAACACGAATCTCACAGCGGAACGAATAACATATAATAGATATCATATCTTTGAAATAAATCATTTTATGTATACAATACATTATCAGAGTACAACACTTACAACACAGCGGAAATAAACAATAGCTATATGATTTTGAAGCCTCCTGCTCCAGCTCTTCAATGTATCTGCAAATCCCGACTACTTGACTGCCCGTACAAATTTAGGCACCCAAGAGTTTAGGGAAAACAACAAAGTAAACTCCGGGTCAGTCATGGGACTGGTGTGAGTAAAAACAGTTTAAAACATGTATATGAACAAGTAAACGATATCTCATAAGACCACGCCGCAGAACGGAACGGGTTTTTCCCTTATGAGAATCCAAAATATCTTTATATCAAAAACCTTTTGATATTATAATAATGTCTATGTACAAATAGATATCAACTAGCAGAAACGCTTTCATCTCACGTTCTACATATATAGTATACAATCAAAATCGCAAGCACGTATTGGATAATGGATTTCCAACTATGACAAGGTATGGAACCACCTTCCGATCAGTGTACTCTAGGAACGATACACTGGAGTTCAACAAGAACCTCTTGCAACTCAGCCACACATGACCGACCACTCATTTCGCTTGAGTGTATCGAATGTACATCACCAACGGTTGGGATCAGCAACCGTTTCCCGTATATATATGGGACAGCATTGATAGATTAAAAGAAGCAATTGAATATTCTCTAGATAGGTGATAATACACCCTACTTCGGTGCGACCGACTTAGCCATGCTGCCTGCCCGATTTCTGTCATTTACCGGTTGATGAGGCTAGAAGCTACGCTTTATCATCATCAGATTCACTTCGAATGCTACATTATCAAATCCATCGAAAATCACTATTTGACGTCTACAACAATACATTACGTGTTAGCTAAAAGAAGTTTCCTTCTCCGCTTCCACTCTTGGTACGGTTGAAGAAATCAAGGTACGTGACCTTTCTGGAAAATACTCTGTCAGACATTTCATTCATACAAGTCATCCTCATTCACTTAGAATGTCACATCGTCATACCCGCCAAATCACAAATTGACTTATCCAAAAATAACACGGGTATACAGCTAAGAGAAACGAATTCCTCCGCCACCAAACGTGAATACGTTTGAACAGATCAACTTACGCGATCCCTTGGGTATACTCTGTCAGACCTTCGTCCATACAAGTTGTCCTGGGACTGGACAAACCGAAGGCACTATTCTGTAAACAGGATAGCCCTTGCATTTTTACTCCATCTTCAATTACCTTTGACATATATGATTCGCGACGCTTATGCCAATACAGAGTGGTTCTTTGGATAATAATCCAACCGGTCTCTCCATATTAACAACGTTAAAATGGTCAAAACTTCGATAGTCGGTGAGTTAACTATCAAAGAAAAACAAGTGTGCAAACAACGATATTATTTCCAAATGGAAATTATATCGAACAAACATCATTTAACATAAATCTCTTTAGTTCATTTATTTACTCATCTCCTGTTTCCTTATATTCTAAATTCTTATTTTTCTTTTATCAGAAAACATTTCTGATTCTCGTTTGGAAAACATTTCCAAAACTCCTTTACGATCAAACCTTACCATTTCTTAGTTAAGAAGGAAGTCACTCAAGTTGGGGTATAATTACCTCTCAGACCTTAACTGAACAACGTTATAACTTCGAAATGGTCAAAGTTTATCTTTTAATCTTTAACAACTTCTTTACGCCTTTCTCGGATCCAATTTTACTAATCCACTTCTATATTTAAAACATTGGTTATAACGATAACGTTAAAATCCCTACTTTCGAATTATCTAACTTTAATTGTAACTTCTATTCTTATTAGTGAATAATTAACCTAACACTTATTTATTTATAAATAAATAAATCTCTATTTAAACACTGGAAAGTATAAGTACTTTCCCGAATTCGATATAATCGAATTCGCCGATTAACTCTCTTCGAGAAATCTCTATTTGATTTACTCTTCTTCGAATAACCTATATTCGATTAACTTCTTCCTTTTCAAATATCTCATATTTGAAAATCTTACTTTCGAATAAACTATATTCGAAAATCTCTCTTCGAATAACTCTTGTTCGATAAGTCTCACTTCGATCAACTAATATTCGATAACTCTTCCTTTTCAAATATCTTATCTTTGAAAAACCTCACTTCGATTAAACTATAATCGATAACTCCCTTCGATGAAACTAACATCGATAACTCCTTTCGATGAAACTAACATCGATTACTCCTTCCGATGAAACTAACATCGATTTATTTAACTCGACGAACTTAACTCGACTAACTTAACTTGACTCGACTAACTCGATTTACTTGGTTCGACCAATTCGATTCGATTTACTAGGCTCGGCTAACTTGACTAACTCTGTCTCAAATAACTATATTTGATTAACTCTAGTTCGTTTTAACTCTAATCGATTAACTCTAACTAATTAACTCCAACTGGTTAACTCTGTTTGATTTACTCTAACTGGTTAACTCTAACTGATTAACTCTAACTGGTTAACTCTAACTGATTTACTCTATTTGACTAACTCGACTTGACTAACCCCTTTCGAATGTCTATATTCGATTAACTAACTTCGAATACCATATTCGATTAACTCCTTTCGAATGTCTATATTCGATTAACTAACTTCAAATGTCTATATTCGATTAACTAACTTCGAATACCATATTCGATTAACTGACTTCGAATGTCTATTCGATTAACTAACTTCGAATGTCTATTCGATTAACTAACTTCGAATGTCTATTCGATTAACTAACTTCGAATGTCTATTGGATTAACTAACTTCGAATGTCTATATTCGATTAACTAACTTCGAATGTCTATTCGATTAACTAACTTCGAATGTCTATTTGATTAACTAACTTCGAATGTCTATATTCGATTAACTAACTTCGAATGTCTATTTGATTAACTAACTTCGAATGTCTATATTTGATTAACTAACTTCGAATGTCTATTCGATTAACTAACTTCGAATGTCTATTTGATTAACTAACTTCGAATGTCTATATTAGATTAACTAACTTCGAATGTCTATTCGATTAACTAACTTCGAATGTCTATTCGATTAACTAACTTCGAATGTCTATTTTCGATTTCTCCTTTTTAACAACGTTTTATTCATTTGAAAAGATTTACTTTTAAATAACAGTTCTACACTTAAAAAAATGATTTCCTTTTTATGACGTTCCCTTTTCAATTCTATTTGTAAATGGTTTACAAATATTTCCTTTTCAAATTTATTCTTGAAATATTCTAACTCCTTAAATTCCCGGAAAAATTCGCCATAACCTCCTTTGTATCGGGAGCATCGGGAAAATCCCCAAACTCGCCACACAGGCCTTTCCATTCAAAAAGAAAATAGTTTGAAATTATTTCCTTTTTGAATATCTCCTATTTCTTAATATTCCCATTTATAAATATCTCTTATTTATAAATATTCCAGTTTATAAATATTATGTTTTCAATATCACTTTGAAAATCTCCTTATCTACATTCCGGTATGTTATGGTATCCAATCATATCAAATCACGATGTTCAATATCGTCCATACACACACAATCAACAACAGGTTATAATTCACATCATATATCAAAATATATGAAAAACAATAAAATAACTGTTGAGGAATCCAGTCGGATTCCTCCAACCTGTTTCCCTGCATCACAGATGTTAGACAGTATAGATAACATCACTTTCAGTTCCATATGATATATTCTGTTAAACATAATCAATATAGAAATTTAACTAACTGACTAGCAGTTCAATCAAACAGTCAACACACAATCAATCAGTCCATATTTAACAGTTCTAAGAATATAACATGAAAATATAAACTGTTCAGAGTTAGTGAGATTTACTCACATTTGCAGTTCATCGTTAAAGAACGATAAACTGTTATTTGATTTGAATCAAACAATTTATTTTTCCATAAATTCAAACGAGCCCCAATCCACCTCCAGTCAGCTTCATTGTGAAGCTCTCGTCCATATGGTCCCAATGCAACTTACGGTTCGTCAATCTGATATCGGATGACCAAGTTATAGCATTACGAAGTTAATACACTTTTACGTTTAAAATAAAACTTATAAATTAGATACGTTGGGCCTCACCCCTCATTTTCCTTGAACCGGCCCACTACCCTTTATAAAGCCCAAGACCCTCCTGCTAAAAACCCAACCCGACTTCCTTTCCCTTCTTCCTCGATGGGTTCCTGCTCCAAAAACATCCCCGTTGACTTCACCTTTGACCGCCTACACGTCCTCCTCCGTCCATCTACTTCGAGCGCCACCTCCTCCATCCAGTTCGCCATCGAAATCCCCATCCGCCAACACCCATAGCCTCGAACTCGACGCTACCTCCACAACCGGCGACGCAAATGTCGCACTCCGCCCAGTCAACCGTACATCCTCCGAACACCACCGCTAGGTGCGGTTTCACCCGTTGAACCCAAATCCGACATCCTCAACGCGAATTGATCACCACAAAAGAGCCAAAGTCGAACCCTAGCTGGTCGTTCAGCAAACCCATCGAACCAAAAAGGACGTCGAACCCAAGAAAAACTACATCAAGAGAAAGAGCACCTCACCAGCAATCTAAAGACACTTGTTTTGGATTTTTAAACTTTTCTTTGAATTTGAATTTGATTTTCGAGGTCCGACTTTTGTTTCTGGAAGAACAAAATAAATCAGCGGCGCAAATTCTGGTTGTTGACCAACCTAGAAAATGAAATTAGGTTTTAAGGAATTAGTTAGGGGGTATATATAGGGTGTTAAAATATCTAGATATTTTTTTTATTAATATTTTAATATTTTATTTTAATCCTTTATATTCGTTTTCCCCTTCTAAAAATCCGTGTGATCACACACGATACCCAAAAATCACGAAACTGGACATGTAGCTAGAGTTCGACATTACGGTCCCAACGAAACTGGTTTCGTCGAATTCCGACTCCGTTTGCTCACACAGCGTATTTTTAACCGTAAAAATATCGACTGTTTCTCACTCTAAAAATTCGTACGACCACACAGTGACTCTAAAAATCACGAAACTGGAACCTAACAACTATTTGATATTGCGGATCCAACAAAACTGGTTTCGTCAAATTCCGACTTCGTTTGCAAAAGTGGCTATTTTTAGACCCTTGAATAATCCATTTAAATATATAAATATATTTAAATAAATTAAATTAAATATAAATAAATTTATATTCTCGTATATATTCACAGATGATGTCGTACGGCTCCGGAATATCCTGCCAGAATTTATGACTTGATTTCCAGAACTCTGATTTGATCGATATTCAGTTCGTATCGAAAAATCGATTTATAACGTATATAAAGCGTCGTAAATTATAAAGGAAATCCATAGCGACTTTTTCTGAAATTTTATTTGGACGTAAATCAAAATCTACACAACGAAATCCAGATTTTTCCCTTCCACTAGAAAGATATACTCCACCTGCTCCACACGTTTCTTGTTTCACAGAAATCCGGCTTAAAACGAATCCTGTACATTCAGTTGAAGTCTGAATCGCCAAATAGCGAACTGCCGCGTCGTTTCAAGCTCTATTTTAATTATATTATAATTATACGTTCAAACTGTCGTCGATTGAATATATTCGTCAATATAATCCAACTCTAAGTTGAATTACATCTTTGGGATGACCCCATTCACAGAATATTTGTATTTCCAATATTTTTGATTATTTCGACATTATAATATATATTTTATTATATTATAATTATTAATTAAATATTCAATATTATTCAATTCACGTTCTCGATATCGATAAATCGATATTTAATGATTAAATAAATTAATTATTCAACAGCTAAAAATGCGGGTTACTACAATCTTCCCCCCTTAATAAAATTTCGTCCTCGAAATTGCTAAGCTAGGGGATGACCCTATCTTCTGGGTAAAAATTTATCTGTTTACCTCTTGTATCCGGTTTCAACTGAACCAATTAATATCGACTAAAATATTAATTTATTCCGACTAACTAAATTTTCAAAAATTCTGAAAATTTTCTAACACCTTAACTTTTCGAAAATTTTTGCCAGCACCTCCTTTGTACTGGTCAATATCTCAAACTCCAACTCGCCTCTCTGGGCCTTCTTTAACCCAAAAGAAAATCAAACAGCCAAGCGGCTTGCCAATTCGGCTCATAAATCTCATATCCATATATAATATAAACTGGTACCTTTTTGTCGGGAATATCAACTCTATCACTTCCATATGCTATCAACTAAGCATATACCAGTGTTATCTCAATCCAATTCCAATCAGTTCATATCCTCAAATCCAAATCGAATTTCATTCGAACCCCAATATCAAATTTCAAATTCTTAACTCATCAACCCAATTCCATAACAGATTATTCTCTAATCCAATTCAATTCTATTTAACTTAGTTCAAGTTAATATTTCAATTTATTTCTACTATCTTATTCTATTTAACTTCATAAGTTAAAATTAAATTCCGAAACTTAATTTCCTGGGTCTATTTCAAATCAATTTGAAATTACAATGCCAATTCAAAACCTTTGAATTTCTAAACAACTTGTTTTCTCAAAACAATTCAAAAACAAAACCTTCGGTAGTAATCCGTCACTTAGCAGCTCAAAAATGAACACTGATAATGTCGCGATTCATCATCAGAATCTATTTTCCAGCTATCAACGTGAGTTCAATACTACATTACTTTCAGATTGAAAAACATTTTCAAAATCTCCCAGGAACTTAAAATTTCCTTATTTTAAATTCCAATCTGATTTAAATTCAGATTTTTCTTCATTTTATTTCATATACTTTACTTATATGAATTCTGATTAGTCATTTATAATCATTTTACCTTTTTATAATCTTACTCGATTATAATAACAACCAACACAACCAATATACTATATCAAATATATTCGGGTAAAATTTATTCCATTTACCCTCTTTCAAAACATACCATGACGGTTCATCGTATTCGAGTGTTTAGTAACCCCCATCGATACAGTGGATCAAACCGATCGACCAGAATTCACAAACAACTCAACCAATAAAACTCCACAATATAAAATCATTTTATATTAACTAACAAATACGTTCACTCGTATATATACACTCAAACTCAGTCTAGGATATTACTAACCCTATCTCTACCGAGTCACGCCACGGAGCCAAGGTAATATTTAACCTTCAGCTCTGATACCAACTGTAGTAACCCGGATTTTCGGGCGACTTTGGTTATCGACGTAAGCTCGACGTCGATAACCAAACCATCGAAAAATCCCGGTAATTAATGAAAGAAATTAGAAGGTGAGGATAGATAAGATAGAACTTATAGAATAGAAGAAGAAGAAGAACATCATCATCAGAGTAACACGAATCTCACAGCGGAACGAATAACATATAATACATATCATATCCTTGAAATAAATCATTTTATGTATACAATACATTATCAGAGTACAACACTTACAACACAGCGGAAATAAACAATAGCTATATGATTCTGAAGCCTCCTGCTCCAGCTCTTCAATGTATCTGCAAATCCCGACTACTAGACTGCCCGTACAAATTTAGGCACCCAAGAGTTTAGGGAAAACAACAAAGTAAACTCCGGGTTAGTCATGGGACTGGTGTGAGTAAAAACAGTTTAAAACAGGTATATGAACAAGTAAACGATATCTCATAAGACCACGCCGCAGAACGGAACGGGTTTTTCCCTTATGAGAATCCAAAATATCTTTATATCAAAAACCTTTTGATATTATAATAATGTCTATGTACAAATAGATATCAACTAGCAGAAACGCTTTCATCTCACGTTCTACATATATAGTATACAATCAAAATCGCAAGCACGTATTGGATAATGGATTTCCAACTATGACAAGGTATGGAACCACCTTCCGATCAGTGTACTCTAGGAACGATACACTGGAGTTCAACAAGAACCTCTTGCAACTCAGCCACACATGACCGACCACTCATTTCGCTTGAGTGTATCGAATGTACATCACCAACGGTTGGGATCAGCAACCGTTTCCCGTATATATATGGGACAGCATTGATAGATTAAAAGAAGCAATTGAATATTCTCTAGATAGGTGATAATACACCCTACTTCGGTGCGACCGACTTAGCCATGCTGCCTGCCCGATTTCTGTCATTTACCGGTTGATGAGGCTAGAAGCTACGCTTTATCATCATCAGATTCACTTCGAATGCTACATTGTCAAATCCATCGAAAATCACTATTTGACGTCTACAACAATACATTACGTGTTAGCTAAAAGAAGTTTCCTTCTCCGCTTCCACTCTTGGTACGGTTGAAGAAATCAAGGTACGTGACCTTTCTGGAAAATACTCTGTCAGACATTTCATTCATACAAGTCATCCTCATTCACTTAGAATGTCACATCGTCATACCCGCCAAATCACAAATTGACTTATCCAAAAATAACACGGGTATACAGCTAAGAGAAACGAACTCCTCCGCCACCAAGCGTGAATACGTTTGAACAGATCAACTTACACGATCCCTTGGGTATACTCTGTCAGACCTTCGTCCATACAAGTTGTCCTGGGACTGGACAAACCGAAGGCACTATTCTGTAAACAGGATAGCCCTTGCATTTTTACTCCGTCTTCAATTACCTTTGACATATATGATTCGCGACGCTTATGCCAATACAGAGTGGTTCTTTGGATAATAATCCAACCGGTCTCTCCATATTAACAACGTTAAAATGGTCAAAACTTCGATAGTCGGTGAGTTAACTATTAAAGAAAAACAAGTGTGCAAACAACGATATTATTTCCAAATGGAAATTATATCGAACAAACATCATTTAACATAAATCTCTTTAGTTCATTTATTTACTGATCTCCTGTTTCCTTATATTCTAAATTCTTATTTTTCTTTTATCAGAAAACATTTCTGATTCTCGTTTGGTAAACATTTCCAAAACTCCTTTACGATCAAACCTTACCATTTCTTAGTTAAGAAGGAAGTTACTCAAGTTGGTGTATAATTACCTCTCAGACCTTAACTGAACAACGTTATAACTTCGAAATGGTCAAAGTTTATCTTTTAATCTTTAACAACTTCTTTAAGCCTTTCTCGGATCCAATTTTACTAATCCACTTCTATATTTAAAACATTGGTTATAACGATAACGTTAAAATCCCTACTTTCGAATTATCTAACTTTAATTGTAACTTCTATTCTTATTAGTGAATAATTAACCTAACACTTATTTATTTATAAATAAATAAATCTCTATTTAAACACTGGAAAGTATAAGTACTTTCCCGAATTCGATATAATCGAATTCGCCGATTAACTCTCTTCGAGAAATCTCTATTTGATTTACTCTTCTTCGAATAACCTATATTCGATTAACTTCTTCCTTTTCAAATATCTCATATTTGAAAATCTTACTTTCGAATAAACTATATTCGAAAATCTCTCTTCGAATAACTCTTGTTCGATAAGTCTCACTTCGATCAACTAATATTCGATAACTCTTCCTTTTCAAATATCTTATCTTTGAAAAACCTCACTTCGATTATACTATAATCGATAACTCCCTTCGATGAAACTAACATCGATAACTCCTTTCGATGAAACTAACATAGATTACTCCTTCCGATGAAACTAACATCGATTTATTTAACTCGACGAACTTAACTCGACTAACTTAACTTGACTCGACTAACTCGATTTACTTGGTTCGACCAATTCGATTCGATTTACTAGGCTCGGCTAACTTGACTAACTCTGTCTCAAATAACTATATTTGATTAACTCTAGTTCGTTTTAACTCTAATCGATTAACTCTAACTAATTAACTCCAACTGGTTAACTCTGTTTGATTTACTCTAACTGGTTAACTCTAACTGATTAACTCTAACTGGTTAACTCTAACTGATTTACTCTATTTGACTAACTCGACTTGACTAACCCCTTTCGAATGTCTATATTCGATTAACTAACTTCGAATACCATATTCGATTAACTCCTTTCGAATGTCTATATTCGATTAACTAACTTCAAATGTCTATATTCGATTAACTAACTTCGAATACCATATTCGATTAACTGACTTCGAATGTCTATTCGATTAACTAACTTCGAATGTCTATTCGATTAACTAACTTCGAATGTCTATTCAATTAACTAACTTCGAATGTCTATTCGATTAACTAACTTCGAATGTCTATATTCGATTAACTAACTTCGAATGTCTATTCGATTAACTAACTTCGAATGTCTATTTGATTAACTAACTTCGAATGTCTATATTCGATTAACTAACTTCGAATGTCTATTTGATTAACTAACTTCGAATGTCTATATTCGATTAACTAACTTCGAATGTCTATTCGATTAACTAACTTTGAATGTCTATTTGATTAACTAACTTCGAATGTCTATATTCGATTAACTAACTTCGAATGTCTATTCGATTAACTAACTTCGAATGTCTATTCGATTAACTAACTTCGAATGTCTATTTTCGATTTCTCCTTTTTAACAACGTTTTATTCATTTGAAAAGATTTACTTTTAAATAACGGTTCTACACTTAAAAAAATGATTTCCTTTTTATGACGTTCCCTTTTCAATTCTATTTGTAAATGGTTTACAAATATTTCCTTTTCAAATTTATTCTTGAAATATTCTAACTCCTTAAATTCCCGGAAAAATTCGCCATAACCTCCTTTGTATCGGGAGCATCGGGAAAATCCCCAAACTCGCCACACAGGCCTTTCCATTCAAAAAGAAAATAGTTTGAAATTATTTCCATTTTGAATATCTCCTATTTCTTAATATTCCCATTTATAAATATCGCTTATTTATAAATATTCCAGTTTATAAATATTCCGTTTTCAATATCACTTTGAAAATCTCCTTATCTACATTCCGGTATGTTATGGTATCCAATCATATCAAATCACGATGTTCAATATCGTCCATACACACACAATCAACAACAGGTTATAATTCACATCATATATCAAAATATATGAAAAACAATAAAATAACTGTTGAGGAATCCAGTCGGATTCCTCCAACCTGTTTCCCTGCATCACAGATGTTAGACAGTATAGATAACATCACTTTTAGTTCCATATGATATATTCTGTTAAACATAATCAATATAGAAATTTAACTAACTGACTAGCAGTTCAATCAAACAGTCAACACACAATCAATCAGTCCACATTTAACAGTTCTAAGAATATAACATGAAAATATAAACTGTTCAGAGTTAGTGAGATTTACTCACATTTGCAGTTCATCGTTAAAGAACGATAAACTGTTATTTGATTTGAATCAAACAATTTATTTTTCCATAAATTCAAACGAGCCCCAATCCACCTCCAGTCAGCTTCATTGTGAAGCTCTCGTCCATATGGTCCCAATGCAACTTACGGTTCGTCAATCTGATATCGGATGACCAAGTTATAGCATTACGAAGTTAATACACTTTTACGTTTAAAATAAAACTTATAAATTAGATACGTTGGGCCTCACCCCTCATTTTCCTTGAACCAGCCCACTACCCTTTATAAAGCCCAAGACCCTCCTGCTAAAAACCCAACCCGACTTCCTTTCCCTTCTTCCTCGACGGGTTCCTGCTCCAAAAACATCCCCGTTGACTCCACCTTTGACCGCCTACACGTCCTCCTCCGTCCATCTACTTCGAGCGCCACCTCCTCCATCCAGTTCGCCATCGAAATCCCCATCCGCCAACACCCATAGCCTCGAACTCGACGCTACCTCCACAACCGGCGACGCAAATGTCGCACTCCGCCCAGTCAACCGTACATCCTCCGAACACCACCGCTAGGTGCGGTTTCACCCGTTGAACCCAAATCCGACATCCTCAACGCGAATTGATCACCACAAAAGAGCCAAAGTCGAACCCTAGCTGGTCGTTCAGCAAACCCATCGAACCAAAAAGGACGTCGAACCCAAGAAAAACTACATCAAGAGAAAGAGCACCTCACCAGCAATCTAAAGACACTTGTTTTGGATTTTTAAACTTTTCTTTGAATTTGAATTTGATTTTCGAGGTCCGACTTTTGTTTCTGGAAGAACAAAATAAATCAGCGGCGCAAATTCTGGTTGTTGACCAACCTAGAAAATGAAATTAGGTTTTAAGGAATTAGTTAGGGGGTATATATAGGGTGTTAAAATATCTAGATATTTTTTTTATTAATATTTTAATATTTTATTCTAATCCTTTATATTCGTTTTCCCCTTCTAAAAATCCGTGTGATCACACACGATACCCAAAAATCACGAAACTGGACATGTAGCTAGAGTTCGACATTACGGTCCCAACGAAACTGGTTTCGTCGAATTCCGACTCCGTTTGCTCACACAGCGTATTTTTAACCGTAAAAATATCGACTGTTTCTCACTCTAAAAATCCGTACGACCACACAGTGACTCTAAAAATCACGAAACTGGAAACCTAACAACTATTTGATATTGCGGATCCAACAAAACTGGTTTCGTCAAATTCCGACTTCGTTTGCAAAAGTGGCTATTTTTAGACCCTTGAATAATCCATTTAAATATATAAATATATTTAAATAAATTAAATTAAATATAAATAAATTTATATTCTCGTATATATTCACAGATGATGTCGTACGGCTCCGGAATATCCTGCCAGAATTTATGACTTGATTTCCAGAACTCTGATTTGATCGATATTCAGTTCGTATCGAAAAATCGATTTATAACGTATATAAAGCATCGTAAATTATAAAGGAAATCCATAGCGACTTTTTCTGAAATTTGATTTGGACGTAAATCAAAATCTACACAACGAAATCCAGATTTTTCCCTTCCACTAGAAAGATATACTCCACCAGCTCCACACGTTTCTTGTTTCACAGAAATCCGGCTTAAAACGAATCCTGTACATTCAGTTGAAGTCTGAATCGCCAAATAGCGAACTACCGCGTCGTTTCAAGCTCTATTTTAATTATATTATAATTATACGTTCAAACTGTCGTCGATTGAATATATTCGTCAATATAATCCAACTCTAAGTTGAATTACATCTTTGGGATGACCCCATTCACAGAATATTGGTATTTCCAATATTTTTGATTATTTCGACATTATAATATATATTTTATTATATTATAATTATTAATTAAATATTCAATATTATTCAATTCACGTTCTCGATATCGATAAATCGATATTTAATAATTAAATAAATTAATTATTCAACAGCTAAAAATGCGGGTTACTACAAAACCAAAGCCATTTGCTTCCTCATCGAAAACACTTCATCCTGCATCATCTTCTAGTTCCAACTTTTGAATCCTGTTGGAGCCATAAACTTAAATTCCAACTCCAAAAATCACGTTCTCTTTTCACAGTCCCTTAAAAATAAAAAAAATACACCAAAATTCTTGTTGTTTAAATCTCTACCTCCTTGTACTATCGATGCCAAACTCGAAAACCCAAAATCACCTGCGTCATTTAGGTCTTCCGCACAGCTACAGTGCAAACAACGACAAATATTTGAATCGAATTCCACCATAAATACACATAAGGTGTAACTTGCTTCACTAATCAGCAATCCAACCTCGAAAACTCGATTCAATGCTTCTAAATCCCCAAACCCCTAACGCTACTCATGCTGTACACGAAGTAGCATACTCAAGCAGGTTCGAACATTATGGTTTATACATGAAAATGAAGAGCGAATCGATAGGAATCTGAATATATAGGTATTCTGATTTATAGCAATTTAGTGGATTTACTTTGGATTTTAAAAGGGTGGACATTTTACTCGAAATGAAAAACGACGGCGGAAATAATTTTGACCAAAGAAATGAAGTATGACTTAGGTTTAGAAAGGTAAGGGTATTATATAGGATATATTTGGCTTGCTTAAGAATCCTCATTATTTATATTTTTAATTTATAGTATCCGCTATTTATACTTATCATTAGAAATGCGTATGATCACATATGATACCCAAAAATCACGAAAATGGACAAGCATCTACAGTTCGACATTACAGACCCAATGAAACTGGTTTCATCGAATCCCGAGTTCATTTGCTCACACAGCGTATTTTTAAAGCTAGTTATTGATAATTTTTCACATTAAAAATTCGTATGGCTACATACTGACTCTAAAAATCATGAAAATTGAAATCTAATATTAATTTAATATTCTGGATCTATCAAAATTAGTTTCGTCGAAAACGGAGGTCGTTTGCAAAGCTGGCTATTTTTAATGCTCTAAATAAATCCATTCAAATATAAATATATTTAAAATAATTAAATTAAATATTTATAAATAAATATTTTCGTATATATTCACAATAGAATATCATACAACTCAAAATAAATATATAGGGATTTATAACTCGATATTTCAAAATTAGATTTAACCGATATTCAATTAAAAATAGAAATCCTTTTATAAATTGTTAAAAATTATAAAGGAATTCCATAGCGACTATTTGAAAATTTGATTTGGACGTAAATCAAAATCTACACGATGAAATCCCGATTTTTCTCTTCCATTAGAAAAATATACTTCACCAGCTCCGAACGTTTCTTGTTTCACTGAAATCCAGCTTAAAACAGATTATGTATATTCATTTAAAGTTTGAATCACTAAATTACGAACTGCCGCGCCATTTTGAGCTCGATTTTAATTATAATATAATTATACATTCAACTATCGTTTATATAATATATTCGTTAATATAATTCAACTCTATACTGAATTATATATTATATATATGATCCAATTCACACAATATTGTGAATTCCACTATTTCCGACTATTACGGAAATTAAATATATTATTCTATTATTTATAATAATTAAATATTCAAGTTTATTTAATTAAACAACGATTTAAATTACCAAACCATATTTTAAATTATAAATAAATTATTTATTATCTGCTAAAAATACGGGTCGTTACAATACTTATACATGTTATAATCTTATTTAGATTAGGAATTATATCCCCTATCATACTATAGTGTATATACATATATATGTGAGTATATATATATATATATATATATATATATATATATGTAAGCAGATGGTGTTAATTCTATGTGTTGAGCTTAAAACTTTATTAAATGGTTTAAAATGTTGACTACTCAACACATTTCATATGCTAATTGAAATATTTTATCATGTAGCATGGTTACAAAAAATTCCTGGTATTTGTTAATCTAACATTTGTGTTAATACATGTATGTGTAAGTCTTAATGTTAGTATATTTATATGTGACCATAGATTAGTTAAACCATACATGTTTAGTAACCTTACTATTGCATATATATATATATATATATATATATATATATATATATATATATATATATATATATATATATATAGTGCCACTGTCTGGAAATGAAAAAAAGGATGCTTGCATAAGTTAGTGTATGAATAATTCAAAAAAATAGCATTTGCCTGATCAGAACCCGGATTTTATTTGTCTTTGAAATTTGAAAGAATCATAATCCATATAGATTATGGAAGGGTTTGTATTTTAATTTATGTCCACATTAATCATTATAATGGATGTCATTCACTGTTAAAGAACAATAAATAAATTAAAATTTGCAACCAGTTTAGATGTTAGCCATGGTAAACTGGAAATTTCAATTTGGCTTTTGATTAAAGTAGGCACTAAAACATACATTTAGATGTATAGTTCGTGAAACTAACATGTGTATTAAAATTGTTTTTATATTTTAGGAGTAAAGCCTGTTGAAATTGTTTCAGCGTGAACGACAACTTAACATTGGGGTTGGGGAATGGATGCTACAACGAGCATACTTTAAGAGACAAATTTGACTTGCTTTTAATTTTTAAATTAAATGTATGTCTGTATTACTACATAAGTATTCCACTGTGATATATGTCCATATGTATAAAGATAAAAGTAACGGCCATTGTTGGATTTAGTTATGTCTAAAGTGTATAAATGTTCTGATATACATGCTGCATGTAATATATATAAAGTCTGATAATGTATAAGACAATATAGTAGTATTGTCTGGACAGAATATATGAAACAGTTGTTACTGTTTAGTTATGGATATAAAATTTGTAAATATGCATAACATATATAAGTGCAGCAGATTCTGATCGGTTATGTAACATATTGTTAAAAATGTTTAAATTCCGATGATGCATATGTATACAAAATATCATACCTGCGTATGTTACAAATATACCTATATATGTAGTTTTAAAAAAGAAATTCAGATGCTATGTAAAAAATAAAGATGTCATATAAATATGAAAAATAAAATTGGTTAATAGAAAATTCATTTTAGATTTGAATATAGTATTTGATACAAGAGTTAAAATAACCAATGGTTTTAAGTGTTCAAAAAGAATATGTAGGCATAATTCCTATATATTATTGAATTTAAATACACATATATGTTTCATATATTTTATTTAAATCCAATTTATATCATGAATATAAAATACATGTATTTTGATATGTGTAAACAAAAATGATATTGTTCGCCATTATGAATTATAAAATTCCCTTTAAAGCAAATTTTGTTATATTGAGTCATGGTGAAGTCTTCCAATTTGTAACAACCCGGAATTTCTGAACCAATTTAAAATTTCACTTAAGTTATTTTAGTGAACATAAATTGGTTATTTTTGCTAAATAAAAATTGAGAATAATTTTAAAAGTAGTTTTTATATTTTATTTGACTTAAAACAAACTCAGTAAAATTATCAAATTTATTTATAAGCTTTGTTATTGAAAATTCTGAAAATTTGATTTTTAAAATCATCGCATAGCCCTTAAAAAGTGAAATTTTGGTAGGAAGCTCAGAATTCGATGAGACCAATTTTGTTGGATTCATAATGAAAAATCATTGTTGAGTTCCAAAATGTGTGTCGAACGGAGTCAGCATATGGCCGAGCGAAGCAAAACCATTCATTTAAAACTGACGATCAAATTACAAAGGAACATTATTGATACGATCTCGGAATTCGATTCCCCTTTTTTTTCTGAATTAGTATCATCAAATAAAGGTTAGATTCAAAAAAGCATAATTTTTGAAGTTAGCGTTTGGGCGTACAAGAAGAAAAGGTATGCTAAAATTGCATTTTTGAAGCTAATTTGAGCAATTTTATAAAGGAACTTAATGCAAACGATCTCGGAATTCGACGAATTTTTTTGTTGGATCCGTAATGTTGAATAATGGTAAAATTCCAAGTTTCTTGATTTTTAGAGTTAGTATGTGACACGACCCAAACTTCCCCATGAAGGAAAGCACAGATTGAATTGCGAACAAGACGAATCTAAACACAAACAGAAGAACATTTCATTGCTTATTACAACAATTTACATCAGAATATAAGAATATACAGAGTATGAATAAATATTAGACATCAGAAAAATATCGGAGATTTACAAACTATAATGCAGCGGAAAAATAATACAAAACACAACTGAAAGAAATATATGGATACAGAGCTTTCCAAGTATCATTCAAGCTGTAAACCAGGATCCTGTGAAAATAAATCTGCAAAACCAAAACTACTAGCTGTCCATGCAAAATAAGGGCACCCAGAGTTTAGGTTAAAACAATAAACTCCAGCTCAGTCATGTGACTGGTGTGAGAACTAAAACAGTTATTAATCTTTATTTTAAAGTTTGGTAAATCAGGGGACCACGCCGTATAACACGGAAGGGGTTTCCTCGCAAGAATACCAGTGCATAAAACAAGCAGCGTGTAACACCCCGTATTTTTAATATAATTAAAAGTAAAATAAAATATATAAAAATATGCTTATGATGGGTAAATAATGGTGATGCATAAGAAGAATTAATTAATACATGGAAGAGAAGAAAAATTAGTTCGATAACGGCTTATGTAACGGAAAAGATAGTAAAATAAGGATAATTAATTTAAGAAACAGGAATTAGGTAAAATGGACATCACCATTGCATTCCTCTCGAAAAAATATGCGAAATAGAGTCCGAGTTTTCGAAAATCGTAGTCTGTATGACCAAGATTTGGCCAAAACAAGATTTCAGAAGACTTTCTGGCAGACTACCTGTGTCGACTGTAGTGTCGACTCCCCCCTATACAGGTCGACCTGGTCGGCCTGGTGTGGTCCAGAACCCATTTTTGAGGCCCGGAACGAGTTTTGATTGTACGGATGGGTTTTAGGGTTAATCCGATGGCTGAAATGAAGTGCTACACCTATAAAATAACACCTAGACCTAGCCTAACTCACACAAATTCATATGACACCTAAATGCTGCTGGAATCTCTCTTGAGCCATAGCCGCCATCTCCAAATTAAAGCTTAAGCGTTCAAACCCAAATTAAATCAAAGATCAATGCTTCTACAACAAATTCAAGAGGATAGATCAATGACACTGCAACTTTCTACGACAAATTCACTCCCTAATTCATTAGCCGTTCTCTGTAAGTTCTAGTTATTTTCAGATTTAAATATTTAATTATAATATGGCGATGAAATAAAGTGAAATTGATGTAAGTTTAGCTATATTTGCGGAATGTTAATTAAGATTAAAATCATGTTTTGTGGTCAAATGAAAATAGTACGATGCTTATTATGTTTGGTTATGTTGTATAATATTATGCCAGTGATTTGATTCTATTATCATGTTGGATTGGGAATTATTGAGTACAATGTTTGTCATGTTGTATAATATGCCAGTGATTTGATTCTATTATCATGTTTAATTGGGAATTATTGATAAGTTTATTATGCAAGTTTATGTTGTAGATTCATGCGACAAATGGTCAAATCTACATGTTTATGTATAAGAAAAACCTATGCCACACTTATCATATATTTGTGATTGGCTTGTGAGTATGTTAATTTAATCTATGTTGCCAAGTAACGCATGTGTATGTTGATTTTCCTATGTTGCAAATTAACATATGTATATTGATTAGTTCATATTGCTAATTCTCATGTATGTATGTTAATATGGCCTATGTTAAAAATACACATATATGTTGAATTAGCTTATAATTGCGAGTTCACACTTATGACACTATAATGTTCATGATGTCATTTTGCAAGTTCACCCCTGTAGTGTTCATGATGTCATTTTGCAAGTTCACCCCTATAATGTTCGTGATGTCATTTTGCAAGTTCACCCCATTATGTTCACATTAATTATGCCATCAATGTCAAAATTATACCTTTGTCATGTTTATGATTGTGTATTTGTGTACATTAAATTAGGCTAAGTTTTTAGCCTAAACTTTATACTCAAAAATCATACGAACGTAAATTAGGCTAAGATAATTAGCCTAATATTAGACGGGGTAACGGTGGGTTAAAATGATTAATTATAGGAAAACTTGCCATAAATTGGTCATTTATCACATAAGTGATTTATGGCATAAAATGGTATTAATTATATACCTAATTTAATGAGATTGATTGGAAACAAATTGGGCATTAAATCTGAATTTGAACAATTTACATAATTAAAATGTAAATTAGAATTATGGCATAAAATGGTATTAATTATATACCTAATTTAATGAGATTGATTGGAAACAAATTGGGCGGTAATATGAATTTGAATAATTTACATAATTAATGTAAATTGGAAAATACGAATATGCTTAGCACGATGTTGGATTGAGTTGTGATGTAAACCTGCCCGGACCCGCCCGGCTGTCCAGTAATCACAGCAATACCTATCCAATGTGGGAGGCTAAGCATTAGGCCCAATAAAGACCCGAGGTTAGACTGAGTTGTGGCGTAAGACTGCCCGGACCCGACCGACACACCGGCAGCCACAACAATATCTGTCTAATGTGAGAGGTTGGTGCCCTAATAAGACAACTAGAGCTGAGCTAGGGTTGGTAGGGTTAAGTTAACTAGAACACATAACCAATTTCAACATGTTAACTAAATTGCCGGGTAGGGTTAGGATAATCTGGACACATAACCAAATTAATATGTTGAGTACGGGAGTAGGTAAGGTTAAGCAAATGTTTAACAATTATAACATGATTAAACTGGACTAGAGAGTGAGGTTAAGTTAATGAGAACACTTAACTAATACAATGGGTTAATTAGACAAGTGGTTGTGGTTAAGTAGTAACACTTAACCAACATAACAGGACAAGCGGGTGGGCTAAGTTAACTTGAATAAGTTGATAACACTTAACCATTATAATATGACTAGTGGAAGGGGTTAAGTTAACATGCACTTAACCAATCCGATGTGATGCGTGGTAGGGTTAAGTAACACACGGGGTTAAGTTAACAAGAAAATCCTTAACCAATGTAACCAGATAGACGAACGGGGTTAAGCTAATAAACCACACTTAACCAATCAAACATAATAAGCGAGAAAGGTTAAGTTAACTAAGGTAAACACTTAACCATGATAACATAACGAGTAGGAGGGTTAAGTACATATCGGGTTGGTGGGTACTATTAGTAAATATAGGCCCACATACACTTAACCATTAAATACACATGCTTGAATCAGTAGCGGGGTTAAGTACACATCAGGGTTGCTGGGTAATATTAGTAAATATAGGCCCATATACACTTAACCATTAAATACACATGCTTGAATCAGTAGCGGGGTTAAGTACACATCAGGGTTGGTGGGTAATATCAGAGAATATAGGCCCACAGACTTAACCATTAGAAAAACCTAGTAACGGGGACCCATTTCAGCAGTAACCCACAATAGGTATCAATGGAACCCTGAGCTAGGCAGGGTGGGGCACGATTACTGGGCTGATTATAAGAGGTCAAATTAGCGGTGGTTGGTGCAGTAGTGCAGGTTCTAACGGAGTGCGGGCGTGCACACACTTCGGCGCAGAAAATTTAGCCATTGGGCATCAGTAGGTATAAAGCTGTGCATCTTGATTGTGTCAGGGTTGCCACCATGGGACTTGATACACCCCATGTTGGGACCAGCACAGGTATCTACAAGTAGGGGGCCGCGTGACACAAACGAGAACTAGGTCAAGTAGGGAGCCGATCGATAAGGTAGTAAGGGTGCATCGAATATATACATGGCCATTGGGGTGATCGAGGTGGAATCCTAATAATCGATGTACACCTGAAGGCTACCATAGTTGCGGGGATTGGGATCACGTTGTAATTATTATATAACACGGGCTACTAGTTGGGACACTGGTAGGGGGTACGGATCCTTGTTACACAGGACACTAGTTGGGACACTAGTAGGAATAAGGATCATTCAATGTAAGACACTTATGAGGATGCTAGTTAGGTGGTGCAGAGCAAATAGATATCATTTTAATGGTAAAGCTTAGAAACCTTGCGATGTTATTCTTGATAGAAACCATGCGGTGGGATACTTGATAGGAATTATGGGATGTTATACGTGTTTCATCGTGCCCTTAGTTTATCTTGTTATCATAGTTTATCTTGATATCTTAGTTTATCTTGCCTACCTTGTTATCATGCTTATGTTTACTTTCAGTTTATTCATGCCATGTTATCTTTACCTATTTTTATGCTGAAAGTCACTAGGACTTACTCAGTCTTTATGACTGACCCGTTTTGTTTCGCCTCTTTTTCTTCCGTCCCCCCCCCCCCAGGTTCACAGGGTGGGAATACAGTTTAGTTCGGATCTTACCAAGCTCCAAGGCTCTTTCATGTATGGCTTGGATTTCTCTTGGCTATGGCTTGCTTTGCTTTATTGGGGAATACTGCAGTTTGTTTTTATGCTTCTTTGTTTTTGATCAAGACAGATATTTTAACTATGAAATTGGGTATTGGAAATTGATGGGCTTTTCTTGTAAACATTTATATTTAATAAATGATTTGAAGTACTTCCACTTTATTTTCCGCTGTTTTATATATGTCTGTCTTGTAATATTTATGTTCCAGTACCCATAATACTCCATTGAAGTTAAGGCATTCCCTTTGTGAGTGACCTTAACAGATGTGGGGTGTTACATTTGGTATCAGAGCAGAAGGTTACCAGACTGGGCAAAAGTTTTCAAAAACCTTCTGAAATTATTTTCAAAACATTTACAAAGTAGCAAATTTTCAAGAAAATTTTGTTTTAATTAAAAGGCATATTCCCCAAAACCATATGCACTATCTTTTGATTCTCTCTTGAAATCTCTTCTCACTCTTTTCACCATAGTTTCGTAGGCATCTAACACATGTCGGAGGGCAAAGGAGTGCCCAACCTCCGTCTGTAGCCGTGGTAGTCCCATCTGCGTCTAATCTTATTTCAAGTTGGGTAAAGTGCCGTGCGTTGGAGGTAGCTTCGAGAGACTTGTTAACAAACTATACAGGGACAGTAAGAACAAGAAACTAGTTGTTATAGCTTAATCCACGAAGGAGGAAAAAGGTGAGAGGAAAGAGGCCAAAGTGAAAGAATAGTAAAACCCATGACAAGAGAGAGTATCTTTAGTGAGAAGGGACATGTATTTAAGTATTATAGGACAAGGGCAAGGGACAAGATCGTCGAGAGAGCAATTAATGCTCTCACCACTAGCGTACCTAAGAGGGTGGTAACATTTCTGTTAAAGGTTTAGCTTTTCTTTTCTATCATCCCACTAGAACCTTGTTTTTTTACATCGCATCCTTTTAATTCTGCTTCGAAAGTTGAGTCTCTGCACCTTAGTACTAGCATGGTAGAGGATCCCATTTTTTTTCTTCTTTTCTCAAATCCTGTTTGGGAAATCGGCTCATTTATTCATGACTTGTTTGGATTTGAGAATGTCTATGCTAAGTGTTGAGTCTAGAAGTAATGTTTATGTTTTGGGCTATGGATTGATTCCAGCGATGGAGTGGTTATCCAGTAAGGGTGACCTTCTCGGTTTTGAAAAGAGGGTAGTTAGACTCTTGACTTGCCTCGGTAATACCCTCGAAGTCGCAGGTAACCTTTAGGGTTATATCATGATTTGTTTCCTAGAATCTCTTGACACATTTATTGGTAATTTGTAATACGATCGAGTAGTGTTCGCCACTAAGGCGGATGGGTCATTTCGCTTGTGCATGAGTTGTAGAGAATCACCTTAGTAAGTACATTTGGCAACATGGTTGGCATTTATTTCCAAGAGATAGTTCTTCTACGTGGAATACCTGATAGTAAGTGGACGAGATCCAAGATTCACTAGTGAATTTTGGAGAGCTTGCATGAAACCATGAGTACGCAGTTATGTTTGAGCCGAGTATACTAGGAGGAGAATAAGTGAAAGTGGAACGAGAGGTAAAAGTGAAATGGATTCCAACCCATATTTTGGAAACAAGAATTATGAAGCTACGGAATTGTGAAGTTAAAGGCGGTCAAAGCACAATGGATTTAAGCTCAAAGAAATGCGACTTAGAAGATTGAAGACTAGATTCGCGCATCATATCTCTTTTTAAGAGTATATCCATGATCTCTCTTTTCCTATAGAGCTTACTCACATGCTATTCTTGTGTATATCCTCTCGGTCCTATTCTCAATCCTCTTTCTATTGCAAACTTCATAGGGAGTATGACTCGTCTGTTAGTAATATATGTTGGGGCTTGAGGATGTCCGTCGGGTGGACTAAACTTTTTGGGTTTTATAGGATACGGGTTGGTCTTAGGAAGGGATTCCCTTGTGACCTAAAAGGAGTCCATCATGCTTAGTTTCCTAGAATCATATATAGTGGTTGGGTTGAGTAATTCTTTGGGTTTCAGTCTGATGTTGATTTCGGTCTTCGGGGCTGATGCTTAGAGAGTTCTTCTCCTAATCAATATATATGTGGCATAGGTTTCCAGTTTTGACATTGCCTAATGGGCACAAAGTTTTTACTTGCTTCTATCATTCGACTATACCTTTAGATAGGAACAATTGGGTGTAAACATGTGTTTGAGACATGTTATGATTGATGGTTGCAAGTGGCTGCAAGCGGTTGCTAGTGGTTGCTCGTGGACGCATTTACACACATTAGGCACTAGATCGGCTCAATCACCTTTCATATTGCATATGCATGAGTGTTTACACTTGTTTGTGGATGAAATTGAATTTGTTATCATGTGAATGTTGCATATGGATGGATGTTTGTGCACACATATAGTGTTTATGTGACTAGGACTATTTGCATACATGTTGGATTCATGATACTAAACATATTTTGCATCTAGAAGATCAATCAGGCCTGATCATTTGCATTAGAGAAGGAACATATACACACACTTCTTTCATATGTTCATACAACATTAGAAATCTCTTAAGGACAATGAATGCCTGTGATTGATGATTGAGTAGATGGATGATGGATGGTAGGACACATTCTTCTTAACTTGAAGATTTCGGGGACGAAATCCTTTAAGGAGGGGAGAATGTAACACCCCGCATTTTTAATATAATTAAAAGTAAAATAAAATATATAAAAATATGCTTATGATGGGTAAATAATGGTGATGCATAAGAAGAATTAATTAATACATGGAAGAGAAGAAAAATTAGTTCGATAACGGCGTATGTAACGGAAAAGATAGTAAAATAAGGATAATTAATTTAAGAATCAGGAATTAGGTAAAATGGACATCACCATTGCATTCCTATTGAAAAAATACGCGAAATAGAGTCCGAGTTTTCGAAAATCGGAGTCCGTATGACCAAGATATGGCCAAAACAAGATTTCAGCAGACTTTCTGGCAGACTACCTGTGTCGACTGTAGTGTCGACTCCCCCCTATACAGGTCGACCTGGTCGGCCTGGTGTGGTCCAAAACCCATTTTTGAGGCCCGGGACGAGTTTTGATTGTCCGGATGGGTTTTAGGGTTAATCCGATGGCTGAAATGAAGTGCTACACCTATAAAATAACACCTAGACCTAGCCTAACTCACACAAATTCATATGACACCTAAATGCTACTGGAATCTCTCTTGAGCCATAGCCGCCGTCTCCAAATTAAAGCTTAAGCATTCAAACCCAAATTAAATCAAAGATCAATGCTTCTACAACAAATTCAAGAGGATAGATCAATGACACTGCAACTTTCTACGACAAATTCACTCCCTAATTCATTAGCCGTTCTCTGTAAGTTCCAGTTATTTTCAGATTTAAATATTTAATTATAATATGGTGATGAAATAAAGTGAAATTGATGTAAGTTTAGCTATATTTGCGGAATGTTAATTAAGATTAAAATCATGTTTTGTGGTCAAATGAAAATAGTACGATGCTTATTATGTTTGGTTATGTTGTATAATATTATGCCAGTGATTTGATTCTATTATCATGTTGGATTGGGAATTATTGAGTACAATGTTTGTCATGTTGTATAATATGCCAGTGATTTGATTCTATTATCATGTTTAATTGGGAATTATTGATAAGTTTATTATGCAAGTTTATGTTGTAGATTCATGCGACAAATGGTCAAATCTACATGTTTATGTATAAGAAAAACCTATGCCACACTTATCATATATTTGTGATTGGCTTGTGAGTATGTTAATTTAATCTATGTTGCCAAGTAACGCATGTGTATGTTGATTTGCCTATGTTGCAAATTAACATATGTATATTGATTAGTTCATATTGCTAATTCTCATGTATGTATGTTAATATGGCCTATGTTAAAAATACACATATATGTTGAATTAGCTTATAATTGCGAGTTCACACTTATGACACTATAATGTTCATGATGTCATTTTGCAAGTTCACCCCTGTAGTGTTCATGATGTCATTTTGCAAGTTCACCCCTGTAATGTTCGTGACGTCATTTTGCAAGTTCACCCCATTATGTTCACATTAACTATGCCATCAATGTCAAAATTATACCTTTGTCATGTTTATGATTGTGTATTTGTGTATATTAAATTAGGCTAAGTTTTTAGCCTAAACTTTATACTCAAAAATCATACGAACGTAAATTAGGCTAAGATAATTAGCCTAATATTAGACGGGGTAACGGTGGGTTAAAATGATTAATTATAGGAAAACTTGCCATAAATTGGTCATTTATCACATAAGTGATTTATGGCATAAAATGGTATTAATTATATACCTAATTTAATGAGATTGATTGGAAACAAATTGGGCATTAAATCTGAATTTGAACAATTTACATAATTAAAATGTAAATTAGAATTATGGCATAAAATGGTTTTAATTATATACCCAATTTAATGAGATTGATTGGAAACAAATTGGGCAGTAATATGAATTTGAATAATTTACATAATTAATGTAAATTGGAAAATACGAATATGCTTAGCACGAGGTTGGATTGAGTTGTGATGTAAACCTGCCCGGACCCGCCCGGCTGTCCAGTAATCACAGCAATACCTATCCAATGTGGGAGGCTAAGCATTAGGCCCAATAAAGACCCGAGATTAGACTGAGTTGTGGCGTAAGACTGCCCGGACCCGACCGGCACACCGACAGCCACAACAATATCTGTCTAATGTGAGAGGTTGGTGCCCTAATAAGACAACTAGAGCTGAGCTAGGGTTGGTAGGGTTAAGTTAACTAGAACACTTAACCAATTTCAACATGTTAACTAAATTGGCGGGTAGGGTTAGGATAATCTGGACACTTAACCAAATTAATATGTTGACTACGGGAGTAGGTAAGGTTAAGCAAATGTTTAACCATTATAACATGATTAAACTGGACTAGAGAGTGAGGTTAAGTTAATGAGAACACTTAACTAATACAATGGGTTAATTAGACAAGTGGTTTCGGTTAAGTAGTAACACTTAACCAACATAACAGGACAAGCGGGTGGGCTATGTTAACTTGAATAAGTTGATAACACTTAACCATTATAATATGACTAGTGGATGGGGTTAAGTTAACATGCGCTTAACCAATCTGATGTGATGTGTGGTAGGGTTAAGTAAGACACGGGGTTAAGTTAACAAGAAAATCCTTAACCAATGTAACCAGATAGACGAACGGGGTTAAGTTAATAAACCACACTTAACCAATCAAACATAATAAGCGAGAAAGGTTAAGTTAACTAAGGTAAACACTTAACCATGACAACATAACGAGTAGGAGGGTTAAGTACATATCGGGTTGGTGGGTAATATTAGTAAATATAGGCCCACATACACTTAACCATTAAATACACATGCTTGAATCAGTAGCGGGGTTAAGTACACATCAGGGTTGGTGGGTAATATTAGTAAATATAGGCCTACGTACACTTAACCATTAAATACGCATGCTTGAATCAGTAGCGGGGTTAAGTACACATCAGGGTTGGTGGGTAATATCAGAGAATATAGGCCCACAGACTTAACCATTAGAAAAACCTAGTAACGGGGACCCATTTCAGTAGTAACCCACATTAGGTATCAACGGAACCCTGAGCTAGGCAGGGTGGGGCACGATTACTGGGCTGATTATAAGAGGTCAAATTAGCGGCGGTTGGTGCAGCAGTGCAGGTTCTAACGGAGTGCGGGCGTGCACACACTTCGACGCAGAAAATTTAGCCACTGGGTATCAGTAGGTATAAAGCTGTGCATCTTGATTGTGTCAGGGTTGCCACCATGGGACTTGATACACCCCATGGTGGGACCAGCACAGGTATCTACAAGTAGGGGGCCGCGTGACACAAACGAGAACTAGGTCAAGTAGGGAGCCGGTCGATAAGGTAGTAAGGGTGCATTGAATATATACATGGCCATTGGGGTGATCGAGGTGGAATCCTCATAATCGATGTACACCTGAAGGCTACCATAATTGCAGGGATTGGGATCACGTTGTAATTATTATATAACACGGGCTACTAGTTGGGACACTGGTAGGGGGTACGGATCCTTGTTACACAGGACACTAGTTAGGACACTAGTAGGAATACGGATCATTCAATGTAAGACACTTATGAGGATGCTAGTTAGGTGGTGCAGAGCAAATTGATATCGTTTTAATGGTAAATCTTAGAAACCTTGCGATGTTATTCTTGATAGAAACCATGCGGTGGGATACTTGATAGGAATTACGGGATGTTATACTTGTTTCATCGTGCCCTTAGTTTATCTTGTTATCATAGTTTATCTTGATATCTTAGTTTATCTTGCCTACCTTGTTATCATGCTTATGTTTACTTCCAGTTTATTCGTGCCATGTTATCTTTACCTATTTTTATGCTGAAAGTCACTAGGACTTACTCAGTCTTTATGACTGACCCGTTTTGTTTTGCCTCTTTTTCTTCTGTTTCCCTCCCCCCCCCCCCCAAGGTTCACAGGGTGGGAATACAGCTTAGTTCGGATCTTACCAAGCTCCAAGGCTCTTTCATGTATGGCTTGGATTTCTCTTGGCTATGGCTTGCTTTGCTTTATTGGGGAATACTGCAGTTTGTTTTTTTTGCTTTTTTGTTTTTGAGCAAGACAGATATTTTAACTATGAAATTGGGTATTGGAAGTTGATGGGCTTTTCTTGTAAACATTTATATTTAATAAATGATTTGAAGTACTTCCACTTTATTTTCCGCTGTTTTATATATGTCTGTCTTGTAATATTTCTGTTCCAGTACCCATAATACTCCATTGAAGTTAAGGCATTCCCTTTGTGAGTGACCTTAACAGATGTGGGGTGTTACACAGCGCAATGCTAAATAAAGTACAATGAAGCTATTATAAGACTCAGGTCCCATAACATAATGCAATGCAAGCCGGAGGATAGAGTTTTTACCTTATAATAGCCAAAAATGCTTGGTACGTGAATTTTCATCTTTTATTATTACTGTAAGTGTATAGTGTCAAAACAATTTCAATCATAAGTATCAATCATAGATGGCATAAGTGCTTCATACCACTATGTCCCCATATATAGGTTTACAATCAAAACCTTAAAATGTCGTATTGGAAGTTGGATTTCCATCTGTGAACCAAGACAAGGGATCGTCCTTACCGCTTTGAGACAATCTAGCTGTGACGATCCCAAAACCCCGTGACACGGTGTTAAGAATTATCATTGGAATATAACACATTAATCATCATTGGCAGATCACAGATAATAGCATAAACAGAAAATAGAATAATTTACACACATATGACAGCGGAATCATATAGATATCATCACATCAGAGAAGCACAGTACAGGATACAACTTAGTGCATAATGATACATAATCAGTCACCATCGCTAGAGGCGGAATCAAACATAAGGAGTACACAATAATGGCGGAGAAAATCCAAGTCAGCACGGTGTAGTCAAGCCTCGCCATGAGCCAAAAGGTGCGTCATAAACCTGTAACTAGGCTGCCCGTGTGAAAATGAGGGCACCCGAGTTTGCAAGGTGAAACAAACTATGAGTCAGTCATGGGACTGGTATGAGAAATCTACTCAACTTATTAACAACAATAATAAGGCAAATCAAAGGACCACGCCACTTTCGCGGAACGGGTTTACTCCAATGAGTGCTAGTGCATGAAATAAAGTAAATGATTAAATCAACGCAATGCTTTTTATAAAATGAAGCCATTATAAGACTCAGGTCCCATCACACAATGCAACACAAGCCGGAGGATAGAGTTTTTACCTTATAATGGCCAAAGATGCTTCATACGAATAAAACAAAAGTGTTTGGTATTATTACTAGTGCATATATGTTTCAAAAGCAAATTCAATCATAAATATCAATCATAGGCGGCATAAATGACCCATACCACTATGTCGCCATACTAGTAATACAATCACGTCCGCATATTTCGTATTGGAAATTGGATTCCTTCATGAGTCGAGGAAAGGGGCAAGCTCCTCTCCGATTCGAGACACTCTAGCAAATGCCTCGGGACCGCACACAGCAATCCCCTGGATCCTCCAAGGCCGGTCCTCTCTTACTTTTGAGGATTAATTATTCCTGAACACACGTTTCCCGGTCCTTACAGACCTAAAATCGAGGCGCCTCGCATTCCAACAACCACACAGGTGAAAAGTAGATATAAATGTCAGGGCTGGGAGGTCACTGACACCACCATAGCTAGAAAGAAACGTCATGCACTCCTTGGGTCCTTCTCCTGTTTTTGACTCATACCGGGGTGTGAGGCTCACGAATTCACGTTATACACAAAGCTACGTCACACAGACCATGCTTTGATCATCAACCACAATACTTTGCTTTGCAACAGAAGCCTTGATCATATGCCACTTAGGCGTGCCACACAGGCCATCCACTCCATGCGACTGATTTCTGTCAATGTATAACCTCTGAGCTCGTACGTCTCAGAGAAGGGCGTTAAGCAAGAGAATAAATTCTCCGCCGCCAAACAGATATATATTTAACAGAGATCAATCAACACAGAACAAAATCCAATGTCAGACACACAGTCCATTTACAAGTCCGTTCTGGGTCTGAACGAAACCGGAGGCACCAATTCCTCGCATACCCGTACAATCAACACTATGTTTGGACGGCTACTACTTCAATTCCTTCATGGTAGCTACTCCAATCACGAGCATCAGTAGCGCCCATCCATCCAATGTGGAGATCGTCGGTCTTCAGCCGTCTTCGACTCTTCGACTTCTCAACGTCGATCGATTATTTGAAATGAGATAAACTCGGCCTTTTCAAATAACCCACGTATATTTAGATTTTCAAATCAGTAAATCACATGGTTGGACCATTCAACATTCACACTTCAGTTATTTAGTTATAATTTTCGTGTCAAATACATTCAACCATCACATATCAAGCAAACCCAACAAAATTGGTTTATTTCCACTCTATACCGTCCATAGTATTTTATAACGATATATCGCCATTTTTATTTAATTTAAAACGGCCATATTTAATTAAACGACGTTTCAGGTCGTGTCGATGCACTGGCGCTGCTTTTCACTAATTTTGTTTTACACATATCTGAAAATCTAACCGTTGGATCTTCACGAATTTTACATTATTAGGAAGGTCATTTCAAAACGAATCCAACGGTTCCAGTTTTGGGAAAATCCGACGGTCGGATCTTCCACACTAACCATTTGAAGTTACGATTTCAATTTACGAACTGCAGTGTCGTTATTCGATTTAATTTAATTATATTTATATATATATATAAATATAATCGTTTCTGGCGCTGTTTTTCTTCAGTTTTGAATTAAACATTCCAGACAATCCAACCGTCGGATCTTCACAAAGTTGGTGCCGTTGGAAAGATATTTCCAGGGCGAACCCAACGGTTGAGGTTTCGGGAAAATCCAATGGTCGGATCTTCTGCACTAGTCGTTTGAAATCACGGTTTCAAAACACGAACTGCACGGCCACGTTTCGTTTTAATTCTATTTATATTTATATATTTATATGAATATAGTTCATTCAAAAATTCCTATATCGTTTCCACTTCAATTATTTCACTAACGCCTTTAATTTTTGGAAAATTTCGCCATAACCTCCTTTGTACGGGAGGGTCTGGGAAAATTCCCAAATAGCCACACGGGCGTCTCATATCAAAAAGAAAAAGAAAAAGCCAACAGGCTCATAAAATCATCACCCAAACAAAGCGGTAAATGTGTACCTATTTGTCGGGCACAAAATTCTATTTCTCTTCTCTAGCCCCTTTTTCTTTAACCTGTTCAATAGATATGCATGTACATATATACAATTTCTAACATTTATCATTTTCCATTCAATTTCATATTTGCCTTGCTTTGGTTTAAAAACACCATTCATTCTAATATCGCATGCATAGGCTAAAATCATATCATTAGCTAGTTAATGTATATTTCAACTCATGCACGTTTATTTGAACAAGTGGATAATTTTAACACTTCATATTTCAAAAGATGATAATTTTGGCGAACTAAAATAGATTTCAACACATGACTATTTTATTTAGTTCCTATGCATGTTAAAAATAATATTTCTATCACAAATATTTGTTTCAACGTCCGCATATCTTTAGCATATCACACATATGATAAAAAGGATATTTTTATCATTTAAAATATTTATTCAACCAATGTATGGTTTCAACACTTCATAGTTTCAATAAAAATGTAATTTTTATCGTTTGATCTTTTTATTCAACACATGAACTTTTCCACTACACACACTTCTCAACAAATGAGTATTTCCACACATGGACAATTTATTTATGTTGTTCATATTAGAAAGATGGGATTTTTATGATTGAAATTATTTATATAAGGCGAATATTTTTCATACTTCATATATATATAAAAATATGATTCTTGTTGTTTAAACACTTCACTCATCCACGAATGAATTTTATTTTCACACAACACTTTTCAACACGTGAACAATTTCCACACATGGACATAATTTCAATATATGACTTTAATTTCTATGCATGAAAATAATATCAACATATGAAAACAATTCTAACACACAAAGATTATTCAAAATTTCGGCAGCATAACGGCAGGGTAGTTAAAACCGGCACCGTCCCTAGTACGGCTCCTCGCTCTACCTTAAAACCTCGCGGTTTTTTACAATGGGGATTCATGCATCTAATTCGCACGCAGGCGGCATGTTTATTTTTATTTCCACAAATATTTCCAATTCATTTCAATCACCAATGGGTATTTTTCAACCACAATCAAACAATATCAACCACAAACAATTATTCAACCATTCGTATTTTTCATCCAATATTTCACACCAATTCACCACAATAAATATCGCCCATGGTTTGTGGACGAGGGGAGTATATATATATATATATATAATATATATTTGCTATATTTCACTTGCATTTCAACACATATATCAATTATTCTATGCATGTAAAAATTCATACTTCGCTCATATAGCTTACACTACGCATGTACATGAGGTATACAACACGTATGTAATTTATATTTCGCTTATATAAATTATACACGGCATTTTCCATTCAATTTCACGTTAATTTAGATTTCTCACCTTGGTTTTCTGAGCGCTAAAAATCGATACGATGTCAGAAAAATCCACAGCTTCTTCTATTGGGTAGAGAGCTTCCTTGCGGTCTCGATGTTTCCTGTTTCATCGAATTTCGTCAACATACCAAAAAGATATGATTTTTCAAAGTGCAAAGATCAAAGAAAAACTCGCTTTCAGGAAGCTTCAAAACTAGGTTTGCGGTTTTCGCGAGAACCGGGACACGAGGGGACGATCAGGAAGTTGGAGGTGGAAGAGCTTCGAGAGAGCTACAGGCGCGCGGCGGTTTGGTGGGACTCGGTGGCGCAGAACGGCGGCGGCGGCGGCTTGAAGGTCGGAAATTTGGAGGTGGATATCTCGGCGGAGAGGCGACGATAGGGGGAGCTCCTTATATGGATTTGAAGAGGGGAGGGAGAACTACAAAAAGTTGAACTGGAGGAGGGGCTAATTCTGGCCGTGGCGATCGGAAATCGCCTAGGAAGGTGATGAAGGCTTTTTGTCGTCGATGTCGGGGTCAAGGGGGGGTTTCTGTTATTTTTTTTTATTATTATGAATGGAAAAATATGATTGGCCGAGACTATATAAAAAAATTTTAAATAGTGTTTTCTTAAACGAACTCCTTTTTAAACCCAACGACTGTCGCCCCTAGCTAAATACCCCCATTCCGGACACAATGGGATATGTTTCGTAGGCCAATTCGACTGCTACAGTCAGTTATTTTTCAAATTAAAGTATAAAACATTTAATTTTTAACTCTGAACGCACATTTCAATTTGCCAGGGCCACAAACTGATTCGAAAAATTCCAGAAAAATAAATCTAGCTATGTTTTGACGCTACGGTCCCAGCAAAACTAGTTTCGTCGAATTCTGAGGTCGTTTGAAAAATGGCCATTTTCTGGTCGATCCAATTTAACAGAAATCGACCAAACACATCTTCTTTTGCCACGCTCACATACTAGCTTCAAAAAATATGAAATTTGAAACCTAGCAATAGTTTGACATCCCGGACCCAACAAAAGTGGTTTCGTCGAATTTCGAGGTCGTATGCAAAATATCAATTTTCCAGGCCTATATATTCTATATACCGACTCTTCTGAAAATTCATTCGGCCATAACTTTTGATTCCCGTTATGAAACTTCGATTTTTCAGATTCGTTAGAAAGGTATTGACTAACAGATTTAAATATTTTTGGTTTCGCTAAAATCCGTTATATTTTCCACCCTGCATAATCGGTCAAAGTTTGAATTCAAATTTTCAAACTGACTCACTATTTCTAATTCACTATTTTATTGAAATATTCTATTTCCATTGTTCAAATTCCTTTGAAATAATCAATTTAAAAATTTTAAATTGGCTCGTATTTTCCGGGTTATTACAATCTCCCCCACTTAAAACTTTTCGTCCTAGAAAAGGAAACAACAGTAAAGTAGGAAATAAAATGTAAATGCAAAGTATGGTAAAGGTACCTTGCACCGGAGTTAGTCAGAGATATCCACTCTGCATTTGGGGTAAGCTTGCTTAATGCTTTCCTCAGTTTCCCAAGTACAGTCTCTAGGATCACTGCTCGACTGCACTTTAACTAAATGAACCTTTTTGCTTCTGAGTTCTCTAGTTTCTTTGCCAACAATTTTTAATGGCTCTCTTCTGAGTGCTAATTCTGGAGTTATCTCCACATCCCGTTGCGCTGCTTCTTCTACAACAAGATCCAGATCATGCACATGTCTCCTAAGTTGAGATACGTGAAATACATTGTGCACTCCAGGCAACCAATCTGGCAATTGAACCCTATAAGCAAGAGTTCCAATTCGCTCAAGTATAGGAAAGGGACCAATAAATCTCGGTGCCAACTTCCCAGTCTTTCCAAATCTGATTACTCCTCTCATCGGAGAAACCTTTAAATAAACATGATCACCAACAGCAAATGTCAAATCTCTCCTTCTAGAGTCTGCATAACTTTTCTGTCGGCTTTGGGCGGTTTTCAATCGCTTCTTGATGAAGTCCACTTTATCAGATGCTTCTCTGATCATATCGGGTCCTAGTACAAGTCTGTTGCCAGGTTCTACCCAACATGCTGGAGATCTGCATGGTCTGCCATATAATGCTTCAAATGGTGACATTCTCAAACTTGCCTGATAGCTATTGTTATATGAGAATTCTGCCAAATGCAAATGATCTTCCCATGACCCACCAAAATCGATTATACAAGCCCGCAATAACTCTTCTAAAATTCTATTCACCCGCTCAGTTTGGCCATCTGTTTGGGGGTGATAAGCTGTGCTCATATTCAGTTTTGTTCCCAATTCTGTCTGGAAAGCCTCCCAGAATTTGCTAGTAAATAGGGGATCTCTATCACTGACTATGCTGATGGGAATTCCATGCAGCTTAACAATTTCTCTGAAATATATCTGTGCTAGACTTTGGGCAGTTCTATTGGACCTGACAGGTATAAAATGGGCAGTCTTCGTGAAGCGATCTACGATTACCCAAATGCTGTCATTACCTTTCTTGGTTCGCGGCAAACCATCTATGAAATCCATGGAAATCTGTTCCCATTTCCAACCTGGGACTTCCAACGGTTGCAACAGTCCAGCTAGCTTTTGTTGGTCACTCTTGACCAATTGACAAGTAGGGCATCTGCTAACATACAAAGAAATATCTCTTTTCATTGCCTTCCACCAGAAAGTGCGTTTGATATCGTTGTACATTTTACTCACCCCAGGATGGATGCAAAATTTGGATTTATGGCATTCATCTAGCACTTCTCTTTTAAGCTCGGGAATGTCGGGAACACATATTCTTCTATTCAGCCTCAGAACTCCCTCACTATCCACTTGGAAACTGGAGCCTTCGCCCCTTTGAATCCTTTTTATCATCTCTTTCACAAAATTGTCACTCTTCTGAAGAACAGATATCCTATCAATCAATCCAGGTGTAATTATAAGATTGGCAATGATTGCGGTTTTCCTACTAAGTGCATCCGCTACCACGTTAGCCTTTCCCGGCGTATACAAGATATCAAGATCATACGCCGCAAGAAATTCTAGCCAACGCTGCTGTCTCAGATTCAGATCTTTCTGGGTATATAAATACTTCAACAATTGATGATCTGTGTACAGTATAAATTTCTCGCCCAATTAGTAATGTCTCCAGATTTTCAAGGCAAATACGATGGCTAGCAACTCAAGATCATGAGTCACATAATTCTTCTCATGCGGTTTCAATTGGCGGCTTGCATAAGCGACTACTTGGCCTCTCTGCATTAACACTGCACCAAGACCTCTAATAGAAGCATCTGTCCAAACCGTTAAATCTTGATTGCCATCAATAATTGTTAACACTGGAGCGGTGGTCAGCTTCGATTTCAATTCCTGGAAAGCTTCTTCACAGTCGGAAGTCCACTTAAACTTCTCATGTTTCTTTGTGAGCTTCGTTAATGGACCGGATATCTTCGAAAAATCCTTAACGAACTTTCGATAATAACTAGCCAACCCCATAAAACTTCTAACTTCTGTGGGAGTAGTGGGTTGTTTCCAGTCTTGAATCGCTATTATTTTGCTTGGGTCAACAGAAATTCCTTTCTCTGACACGACATGGCCAAGAAATTTGACTTCTTCTTTCCAGAAGACACATTTAGAGAATTTGGCTTTGAATACGTTCTTCCTTAGAATCTCCAATACTTGTTCTAAGTGTTTTTCATGCTCGGGTTTTGATTTGGAGTAGATTAAAATATCATCGATGAATACGAGGACAAATTTATTCAGAACTCCCCTGAACACTCTATTCATTAGATCGACAAAGTATGCTGGAGCGTTGCATAGGCCAAACGGCATTACTAACCATTCATAAAATATGTCTGGGCCTCTGAAAGCGGTCAAAGGAACACACTCTTCCGCTATTCTCAATTGATGAAAACCTGTAGCTAGGTCCATTCGGGAAAATACTTTCGCCCCATTCAATTGGTCTAGCAAATCATCAATGCGGGGTAGTGGATATTTGTTTTTAAGCGTCTGTTTGTTAAGGTCTCGGTAATCAACACGTAATCTAAGAGTACCGTCTGAGTTTGGAACAAACACGAAAGCTGCACCCCAATTAGAAAAACTAGGTCTGATTAGACCTTTCCACAACAGTTGACGAGTTTGATCGCCTAATTCTTCTTTTTCTTTCGGAGTCATTCTACGAATTGGATGCACCACTGGTCTGGCATTGGGAATTAGATCGATTCGGAATTCTATTTCTCTTTGCGGAGGTAAGTTTTCAACTTCTTCAAACACATCCGCATAGTTGCTAACAATCGGAATTTTTTCTATGGAAGTGGGGATAAGTTCTAATGCTGACCAAAATTCTTCTCTATTCGGATTCGAACCATGACAGGGAATATATATATGTCCAAGCTCCGTTCGGATTTTAACAATTCTTTCCGCACACTTTACTTCAGCTTCGTATTTCGTTAACCATTCTAACCCAAGGATAACGTCGAATTCGGGAAAATCCATAACTATCAAATTAATGGGAAATTTGTAGAAAGAATAAGAGATTGGCACTCTACAACATGTACTGAGAGTAACAGGACCCCCTATCGGGTTATGAACTTCAACCGATTCTTTAAGCTTTCGCTGTTTTAACTTTAATTTGTGCATTGTGTGTCTAGCAATAAAACTACGCGATGCACCTGTGTCAAACAATACAGAAACAGGAATATTTTTAATTGTAAGGGTACCTCCCAAAACATCGGGTTTACCTGCTCCATCGGAAGCAGCTGGCGGGCTAGACCCGTCATAGACATGAGCTACTGTAGCTTTCTTCAGCAAAGGACAGTCTTTGACCAGATGATCGGTCTTGCGATAATTGAAGCACGAGCGAGGGTTCTGAGAGCCTTGGCTCGAGCCTTGAGAATTTGTCTTCTGTCTCTTCGGAGCTGTGCAGACGTTTGAGTAGTGCCCCGGCTTACCACAGTTAAAGCAATTTCCTCTTGGCGGCTTGCCAGTCTGAGGCTTTGAAGATGCTGCTTGGCTTGACTCGCCCTGATTTACAGCAGGCTTGCGCTTGTTTCCGGCTTGGCTTCTAGCGCGATCCTGATCCAGATGCCTTTGATCAAGGTCTTCATAGTTGCATGTCATTTCCACTAGCTCATTGAAATCCAGCTTGACATGGGCCATGGCTCTATCATGATATTGTCGTCTTAGTCCAAAGATAAACCTCTTATTTTTGGATTTCGCAGTGGCAACGAGCTCTGGAGCATAGGGCGACAACATTGTAAATTTGTTCAGATAATCTTGCACGGAAAGATCCCCTTGCTGGAGATTGGCGAAGTCATCGTGCATTCTTTCTAGAGCTTGTTCTGGGACATATTTCTCCTTGAAGAGTTCTTTAAATCCATCCCGTGTTCTTCCAGCTTCTCTATTCCCAGCGGTAAGAGATTCCCACCATAATTCAGCTTGTTCCTGCATAAGCCATGCGCCCATAACAGCTTTGTCTTCGTCTCCTAGCCTTAGGCCTTCAAGAATTTTCTCGCATGTTTTGAGCCATGCAAGAGCCTCTATTACGGTGCCAGTTCCCGAGAAGGTCTTGCCTCCTAAGTTCTTATATCTCTTAGCTACACGGTCGAGCTCGAAGTATTGAGCTGCCGGAGGTTGTATCAAAGGTCCTTCTTGGGCTGGGATTTCTCCCCTTCCTCGGCCTCGGCCGGCACGGCCTCCTCTAGCGGCGGCTGCTCTGGTAGCCATTTGTCAGATTCTGTATAAGCAATGAAAAAGTCAACTAACAGAAATGATAGTCTATTGCATAGTTAAGCAGAAATTCTACGGAAAGATAACGATGGACTGATCAATTGTTTTTGCTATTCTGCTCAGCTCATTCTAGGACTTTACTAGTCCTATCTCTAATGAGCGACTCGCCTTAGAATACTACTGATTCTATTTTGACGAAGTGTTTAATGTGTTAGACTCCAGAACTAAGGTTAACCAAAGCTCTTATACCAGCTGTGACGATCCCAAAACCCCGTGACACGGTGTTAAGGATAATCATTGGAATATAACACATTAATCATCATTGGCAGATCACAGATAATAGCATAAACAGAAAATAGAATAATTTACACACATATGACAGCGGAATCATATAGATATCATCACATCAGAGAAGCACAGTACAGGATACAACTTAGTGCATAATGATACATAATCAGTCACCATCGCCAGAGGCGGAATCATACATAAAGAGTACACAATAATGGCGGAGAAAATCCAAGTCAGCACGGTGTAGTCAAGCCTCGCCATGAGCCAAAAGGTGCGTCAGAAACCTGTAACTAGGCTGCCCGTGTGAAAATGAGGGCACCCGAGTTTGCAAGGTGAAACAAACTACGAGTCAGTCATGGGACTGGTATGAGAAATCTACTCAACTTATTAACAACAATAATAAGGCAAATCAAAGGACCACGCCACTTTCGCGGAACGGGTTTACTCCAATGAGTGCTAGTGCATGAAATAAAGTAAATGATTAAATCAACGCAATGCTTTTTATAAAATGAAGCCATTATAAGACTCAGGTCCCATCACACAATGCAACACAAGCCGGAGGATAGAGTTTTTACCTTATAATGGCCAAAGATGCTTCATATTAATAAAACAAAAGTGTTTGGTATTATTACTAGTGCATATATGTTTCAAAAGCAAATTCAATCATAAATATCAATCATAGGCGGCATAAATGACCCATACCACTATGTCGCCATACTAGTAATACAATCACGTCCGCATATTTCGTATTGGAAATTGGATTCCTTCATGAGTCGAGGCAAGGGGCAAGCTCCTCTCCGATTCGAGACACTCTAGCAAATGCCTCGGGACCGCACACAGCAATCCCCTGGATCCTCCAAGGCCGGTCCTCTCTTACTTTTGAGGATTAATTATTCCTGAACACACGTTTCCCGGTCCTTACAGACCTATAATCGAGGCGCCTCGCATTCCAACAACCACACAGGTGAAAAGTAGATATAAATGTCAGGGCTGGGAGGTCACTGACACCACCATAGCTAGAAAGAAACGTCATGCACTCCTTGGGTCCTTCTCCCGTTTTTGACTCATACCGGGGTGTGAGGCTCACGAATTCACGTTATACACAAAGCTACGTCACACAGACCATGCTTTGATCATCAACCACAAGACTTTGCTTTGCAACAGAAGCCTTGATCATATGCCACTTAGGCGTGCCACACAGGCCATCCACTCCATGCGACTGATTTCTGTCAATGTATAACCTCTGAGCTCGTACGTCTCAGAGAAGGGCGTTAAGCAAGAGAATAAATTCTCCGCCGCCAAACAGATATATATTTAACAGAGATCAATCAACACAGAACAAAATCCAATGTCAGACACACGGTCCATTTACATGTCCGTTCTGGGTCTGAACGAAACCGGAGGCACCAATTCCTCGCATACCCGTACAATCAACACTATGTTTGGACGACTACTACTTCAATTCCTTCATGGTAGCTACTCCAATCACGAGCATCAGTAGCGCCCATCCATCCAATGTGGAGATCGTCGGTCTTCAGCCGTCTTCGACTCTTCGACTTCTCAACGTCGATCGATTATTTGAAATGAGATAAACTCGGCCTTTTCAAATAACCCACGTATATTTAGATTTTCAAATCAGTTAATCACATGGTTGGACCATTCAACATTCACACTTCAGTTATTTAGTTATAATTTTCATGTCAAATACATTCAACCATCACATATCAAGCAAACCCAACAAAATTGGTTTATTTCCACTCTATACCGTCCATAGTATTTTATAACGATATATCGCCATTTTTATTTAATTTAAAACGGCCATATTTAATTAAACGATGTTTCAGGTCGTGTCGATGCACTGGCGCTGCTTTTCACTAATTTTGTTTTACACATATCTGAAAATCTAACCGTTGGATCTTCACGAATTTTACATTATTAGGAAGGTCATTTCAAAACGAATCCAACGGTTCCAGTTTTGGGAAAATCCGACGGTCGGATCTTCCACACTAACCATTTGAAGTTACGATTTCAATTTACGAACTACAGCGTCGTTATTCGATTTAATTTAATTATATTTATATATATATATATATATAAATATAATCGTTTCTGGCGCTGTTTTTCTTCAGTTTTGAATTAAACATTCCAGACAATCCAACCGTCGGATCTTCACAAAGTTGGTGCCGTTGGAAAGATATTTCCAGGGCGAACCCAACGGTTGAGGTTTCGGGAAAATCCAATGGTCGGAACTTCCGCACTAGTCGTTTGAAATCACGGTTTCAAAACACGAACTGCATGGCCACGTTTCGTTTTAATTCTATTTATATTTATATATTTATATAAGTATAGTTCATTCAAATATTCCTATATCGTTTCCACTTCAATTATTTCACTAACGCCTTTAATTTTTGGAAAATTTCGCCATAACCTCCTTTGTACGGGAGGGTCTGGGAAAATTCCCAAATAGCCACACGGGCGTCTCATATCAAAAAGAAAAAGAAAAAGCGAAGCGGCTAGCCAACAGGCTCATAAAATCATCACCCAAACAAAGCGGTAAATGTGTACCTATTTGTCGGGCACAAAATTCTATTTCTCTTCTCTAGCCCCTTTTGCTTTAACCTGTTCAATAGATATGCATGTACATATATACAATTTCTAACATTTATCATTTTCCATTCAATTTCATATTTGCCTTGCTTTGGTTTAAAAACACCATTCATTCTAATATCGCATGCATAGGCTAAAATCATATCATTAGCTAGTTAATGTATATTTCAACTCGTGCACGTTTATTTGAACAAGTGGATATTTTTAACACTTCATATTTCAAAAGATGATAATTTTGGCGAACTAAAATAGATTTCAACACATGACTATTTTATTTAGTTCCTATGCATGTTAAAAATAATATTTCTTCACAAATACTTTTTTCAACGTCCGCATATCTTTAGCATATCACACATATGATAAAAAGGATATTTTTATCATTTAAAATATTTATTCAACCAATGTATGGTTTCAACACTTCATAGTTTCAATAAAAATGTAATTTTTATCGTTTGATCTTTTTATTCAACACATGAACTTTTCCACTACACACACTTCTCAACAAATGAGTATTTCCACTCATGGACAATTTATTTATGTTGTTCATATTAGAAAGATGGGATTTTTATGAATGAAATTATTTATATAAGGCGAATATTTTTCATACTTCATATATATATAAAAATATGATTCTTGTTGTTTAAACACTTCACTCATCCACGAATGAATTTTATTTTCACACAACACTTTTCAACACGTGAACAATTTCCACACATGGACATAGTTTCAATATATGACTTTAATTTCTATGCATGAAAATAATATCAACATATGAAAATAATTCTAATACACAAAAATTATTCAAAATTTCGGCAGCATAACGGCAGGGTAGTTAAAACCTGCACCGTCCCTAGTACGGCTCCTCGCTCTACCTTAAAACCTCGCGGTTTTTGACAATGGGGATTCATGCATCTAATTCGCACGCAGGCGGCATGTTTATTTTTATTTCCACAAATATTTCCAATTCATTTCAATCACCAATGGGTATTTTTCAACCACAATCAAACAATATCAACCACAAACAATTATTCAACCATTCGTATTTTTCATCCAATATTTCACACCAATTCACCACAATAAATATCGCCCATGGTTTGTGGACGCGGGGAGTATATATATATATATAATATATATTTGCTATATTTCACTTGCATTTCAACACATATATCAATTATTCTATGCATGTAAAAATTCATACTTCGCTCATATAGCTTACACTACGCATGTACATGAGGTATACAACACGTATGTAATTTATATTTCGCTTATATAAATTATACACGGCATTTTCCATTCAATTTCACGTTAATTTAGATTTCTCACCTTGGTTTTCTGAGCGCTAAAAATCGATACGATATCAGAAAAATCCGCAGCTTCTTCTATTGGGTAGAGAGCTTCCTTGCGGTCTCGATGTTTCCTGTTTCATCGAATTTCGTCAACATACCAAAAAGATATGATTTTTCAAAGTGCAAAGATCAAAGAAAAACTCACTTTTAGAAAGCTTCAAAACTAGGTTTGCGGTTTTCGCGAGAACCGGGACACGAGGGGACGATCAGGAAGTTGGAGGTGGAAGAGCTTCGAGAGAGCTACAGGCGCGCGGCGGTTTGGTTGGACTCGGTGGCGCAGAACGGCGGCGGCGGCGGCTTGAAGGTCGGAAGTTTGGAGGTGGATATCTCGGCGGAGAGGCGACGATAGGGGGAGCTCCTTATATGGATTTGAAGAGGGGAGGGAGAACTACAAAAAGTTGAACTGGAGGAGGGGCTAATTCTGGCCGTGGCGATCGGAAATCGCCTGGGAAGGTGACGAAGGCTTTTCGCCGTCGATGTCGGGGTCGGGGGGGGGGGGGGGTTTCTGTTATTTTTTTATTATTATTATGAATGGAAAAATATGATTGGCCGAGACTATATTAAAAAAATTTAAATAGTGTTTTCTTAAACGAACTCCTTTTTAAATCCAACGACTGTCGCCCCTAGCTAAATACCCCCATTCCGGACACAATGGGATATGTTTCGTAGGCCAATTCGACTGGTACAGTCAGTTATTTTTCAAATTAAAGTATAAAACATTTAATTTTTAACTCTGAACGCACATTTCAATTTGCCAGGGCCACAAACTGATTCGAAAAATTCCAGAAAAATAAATCTAGCTATGTTTTGACGCTACGGTCCTAACAAAACTAGTTTCGTCGAATTCTGAGGTCGTTTGAAAAATGGCCATTTTCTGGTCGATCCAATTTAACAAAAATCGACCAAACACATCTTCTTTTGCCACGCTCACATACTAGCTTCAAAAATTATGAAATTTGAAACCTAGCAATAGTTTGACATCCCGGACCCAACAAAAGTGGTTTCGTCGAATTCCGAGGTCGTATGCAAAATATCAATTTTCCAGGCCTATATATTCTATATACCGACTCTTCTGAAAATTCATTCGGCCATAACTTTTGATTCCCGTTATGAAACTTCGATTTTTCAGATTCGTTAGAAAGGTATTGACTAACAGATTTAAATATTTTTGGTTTCGCTAAAATCCGTTATATTTTCCACCCTGCATAGTCGGTCAAAGTTTGAATTCAAATTTTCAAACTGACTCACTATTTCTAATTCACTATTTTATTGAAATATTCTATTTCAATTGTTCAAATTCCTTTGAAATAATCAATTTAAAAATTTTAAATTGGCTCGTATTTTCCGGGTTATTACACTAGCTGTAACGACCCGGAATTTCGCTCGATCCGAATCGGTCGCTAAACCGACCAAGACCGTTCGAAACCCCTGATTTTTTTGAAAACACGATAAATTGGAACACAAACAGAAGAACATTTCATTGTATATTACAACAATTCCATCATAATACAGAGTATGATTAAAAATTGAATTTTTATATAATGGAGAATTTAAAAATATGTTTTTTATATAAGTAGCGAAATAAAAATATGATTTTTATTATATATATAGTGAAGTAAAAATGTGATTTTTTATATATATGGAGAAGCGATAAAAAGTCGATCTTTATATAAGAAGTAGAAATATAAAAATATAATTTTTATATAGAAAGAAGCGTTGTAAAAATCTATGATTTTTAGTCGAGTAAAAATATAATTTTTAGTTATATATCGAAAGATTGATTTTTATATATCTACACTAGTGAAGTAAAAATATGATTTTTACTTCGATAAAAATAGGATTTTTATACGTGAAGCGAATTAAAAAAGTGATTTTTCATGTGAACCGCGTGTAACAGATCTCGTTGGAAGCACGGCGAAGATTTTCTGCATATGAAAAGTCGTGGCGTTTGGTTTAGCTAGTCGGTGAGAACTCCTCACTTTTAAATTTGTTTTCTAGTTGAAATATATACTAGGATGCAGACGGTGCTTAGCAGCACCCGACGCCCGTCGTCCACAGACCATGAATGACTTGTTTATTTGATTGCTGTGTTGTGAAATTTTATTGTGTGATGTGGAATAGAATAAAATATATATTCATGCATTGAAAATAAATAAATATTCATGTGTTGAATAGAAATAGAAATTCATGTATTGAGTAGAAATATATATTCATGTGTTGAATAGAAAAATAAATATTCATGTGTTGAATAGAGATATAAATTCATGTGTTGAATAGAAATATATATTCATGTGTTGAATAGAAAAATAAATATTCATGTGTTGAATAGAAATATAAATTCATGTGTTGAATAGAAATATATATTCATGTGTTGAATAGAAAAATAAATATTCATTGGGTTGAATAGAATAACGAAGTTATTGAAATATATAAACCCATGTTGGTCAGATATGCGCCATTTTGACGCAAACGATATTTATATCGATTTTATTCATTTTTATAATGAATATAGAAAAGAAAGTGATTTCAAAATATAACGTTTTGAAAATATAATCATTTGTATATCGATGATATGGAATATTCAATTTTGATTCGAAATTGAATATGAAGTTGAAATCGTTTTGAAGATTTATAAAATATGTTTTAAAAGGAAATCGACGAAATATATATAATAAATATTATATATATAATGGCCTGAATAGAACGCGCCACGCCGCGGCAGTTCGTGAATTTCGACCATTGACTTCGAATGGATATTACGGGAGATCCGACTGTCGGATTCTCCTAAAACCAGAACCATTGGGTTCGTATCGAAAAGGGCTTTCTAACGAATATTAGAGATTTGAAATCTAACGGTTGGATTTGGAATTATGTCCAAATGAAATTTGGAAAAGGTCGTTGTAAGTGCAGTTCGATGGCCCTTGATGGAAATCGACTATACGGGCCTTGATAAAATTATTAAAAATAGTAATAATTTGTGTAAAATCATAAGAAATGATTTTTGAAGAATTGAGATGAAAAATTCCAAATTTGAAAAGATAAAAATAGATTTTTATCGAAATGAACTAGTTTTGAACTAGAATAATAATTTATTTATTTTTAAATAAATAAATTGGATTTGAAAGGGTTTTTAAAGTAACCAGATGTTTCAATAATTGAATTGGAATGGAATGTGATTTTGGGTTTATAGTGAATGGCGTTTTAAATGACATTGGTTCTTTAACGCAGTTAAAGACAAAATATTGATTTTTGGGAAGATTAAAACTAAGTGGAGTTTTAATAAATCTTTAATTAGATTGAAGTGATCGAGAACGGAGTATCACCAGTTTTGCTCCAGGCAATAGTTAAATCTTTAATTAGACTTGAACATGAAACGGTAATTGAATTTACCGATAACACCGTGGTGTTAGATATGAAGTATTACCAGTTTTACTTCATGGAATGAATAGGTTGGGATTAGGAAATTAAATAAATGATTACTGCGGTGTGGTTCGCTAATCCCGACTAATTTGAACTGGTATTCAAAGGAAGAATAAAGAATAAATTTAAAGAATTTATCTTTGATAAAATTAATGGTAACCTTTCCCAAAGTATAAGAATATTTGAATAAAAGAATATTCTGAATTGGAATGAGGTGTATGTTGTGTTTGTGTAACACTTGTTTATTATATACGCGAGTTATTCAGAAAGATCGGGTTTATCCCATTCTGAATAACTGATTCGACGTGGTGTCGAGGATGAAGACGGTGGTCGAACACCGGAGGTCTTCACATCGTTTGGATGATTACTGATGATCTTGATTGGGCTGTACACCCAAGAGGAGGGAATCAGTTGGTGATCGTCCAGACGTACTTGGAGATCGATGGATATGCGAGGTACAAGGTGCCTCCGGTTTCATTCAGACCCAGAACGAACTTCTAAATGGACTGTGTGTCTGACATTGGATTTTATTCTGTTTGATTGATTTCTATTAAATATATATCTGTTTGGCGGCGGAGAATTTATTCTCTTGCTTAACGCCCTTCTCTGAGACGTACGAGCTCAGGGGTTATATATTGATGGATATCAATCGCATGGAGTGAATTGCCTATGTGGCATGCCTAAGTGGCAATTGATCAAGGCTTCTGTTGAAAAGCAAAGTCTTGTGGTTGATGACCAAAGCACGGCCTGTGTGGCATAGCTTTGTGTAGCATTGATTCGCGAGCTTCACACCCCAGTTGTCAACCAGAAACGGGAGAGGACCTCATGGAGGGCATGCGTTTCCTTCTAGTTAGGGTGGTGTCAGTGACCTACCAGCCCTGACATTTATATTATTTTCACCTATGTGGTTGTTGCTGTTGAGAGGCGCCTCGGATATATCGGTGACTATGTGGAGCCGATGGAGCCATTGCGCTCATTTACGCCCCAAAGGGCGGGGAAACGCAGTGTTCAGGCTTTTTAATCCACATCGGTGACCGGCCCTGATGATCCAAAGGCTTGACTGAGTACTTGCCTGAGACATGGGCTAGATTGCCTCGAATTCGGTAGAGGACTATCTTTTGCCTTGGTTCACAGATGGAAATTGTGACGATCCCAAAACCCGTGTGACAGTGTTAAGGATAATCATTGGAATATAACACATTAATCATCATTAGCAGAGTACAGATAATAGCAAAAACAATAAATAGAATAATTTTACATAGATATGACATCGGAATCATAATATGTAACAACATCAGAATAGCACAACGTAGGATACAACTTAGTAAATAAAAGAGGAATGGTCAGTCAACATCGCCATAGGCGGAATATATACATACAGTGAGACATAATGAAGGTATTAGTCTACATCGCCTGCGACGGAACATATACATAAGATAATAAATACTGGAAGTAAAACAGTCTGCATCGCCATAGGCGGAATCATATACATAAGGTAAGGATAGCGGAAAGTCAATAGCCAAAATACAAATCTAATCCTCGCCATCAAGCCAAAAGCGCACTCCATACTGCAGTGCTAAGCCAAAACAACCTGTCATCTGTCAACTAGGTTGCCCGTGTGAAAATAAGGGCACCCGAGTTTGCAAAGTGAAACAAAAAACGAGTCAGTCATGGGACTGGTATGAGAAATCTACTTAACTGGTTAAACAACAGTAATAAGGCAAATCATAGGACCACGCCACTTTCGCGGAACGAGTTTACTCCAGTAATTGCCGGTGCATTTAAAACAAATAAATTGTTTAAAACAACGCAATGCTTTTAAAAAGAATGAAGCCGTTATAAGACTCAAGTCCCATCATACAATGCAATGCAAACCGGAGGATAGAGTTTTACCTTATAATGGCCAAATATGCTTAATACGTGTAAAGCAAAATCATATTATATTATTACTAGTGCATATATGTTTCAAAAACGAATATCATCACAAATATCAATCATAGGCGGCAAAGCTACCATCTACTATGTCACCATACTAGTTCTACAATCAAATCATGTTATTTTGTATTGGAAATTGGATTTCCGTCATGAGTCGAGGCAAGGGGCAAGCTCCTCTCCGCTTCGAGACACTCTAGCAAATGCCTCAGGACTACACACTCTGGGTAACCCTTGGAATCGGCTGGGCCGGTCCTCCCTTATGTTTGAGGATTAGTTACTCCTGAACACATGTTTTCCGGTCCTTACAGACCTATAATCGAGGCGCCTCGCATTCCAACAACCACAAAGATGAAAGTAATATAAATGTCAGCCAGTTCAAGCACTGACACCATCATAACTAGAAAGAAACGTCGTGTTCTCCCAGCGGTCCTTGTCCCGTTTTTGACTCATACCGAGGTGTGAGGCTCGCGAATCCACACTATACACAAAGTCAGGCCACGTAGGCCACTGCTTTGATGATCGAACACAAGACTTTGCTTTGCAACAGAAGTCTTGATCACTGCATCTTGGCATGCCACATAGGCAATCCACTCCATACGACTGATTTCTACCGATATATAACCTCTGAGCTCGTACATCTCAGAGAAGGGCGTTAAGCAACAGAATAAATTCTCCGCCGCCAAACAGATATATATTTAACAGAGATTAATCAGTACAGAACAAAATCCAATGTCAGACACACAGTCCGTTTACATGTCCGTTCTGGGTCTGAACGAAACCGGAGGCACCATATTCCTCGTATATCCGTACAATCAACACATACGTTCAGACGGCTACTACTTCCGTTCCTTCAAGGTAGCTACTCCAATCGGGAACCTCAGCACCACCCATCCATCCGATATGAAGATCGTCGGTCTTGAACCGTCTTTGTATTTTCGACTTCGAATCATTCGATCAATTATTTGAAATGAGGGTTAGCTCGGCCTTTTCAAATAATTCACGTAATTAGAATTCAAATCAATTCTTTCCATGGTTATATTATTCGACATTGACATTTCAGTTCTTTAGTGTAATTTTCATGTCAAACACATACAGCCATCAACTATAGAGCAAATCAAGCAAAGTTGGTTTATTTCCAATCCATGTGGATTATAATATTTTATAACAATTTTTCGCCATTTTTATTTATTTAAAAATGGCCATATTTAATTAAACGACGTTTCAGGTCGTGTCGTGACACTGGCGCTGTTTTTCCCCAAATTTGTTTTACGCATATCGGGAAATCTAACTGTTGGATTTCTACAAAGTTTATATCACTAGGAAGATATTCCCAAAAGGAACCCAACGGTTTCAGTTTCGTGAAAATCCGATGGTCGGATCCTCCACACTAGTCGTTTGAAGTTACGGTTTCAAAATATGAACTGCAGCGTTGTTATTCGATGTAATTTAATTATATTTACATTTATTTATAAATATAAAGGATTCTGGTGCTGTTTTTCTCTAGATTTGAATTAAACATTCCAGACAATCCAACCGTTGGATTTTTACAAAGTTGGTGTCGTTGGAAAGATATTTCCAAGGCGAACCCAACGGTTGCGGTTTCGGGGAAATCCGATGGTCGGATCTCTCGTACTAATCGATTGAAGTTATGATTTCAAAACACGAACTGCACGGCCTCAATTACTTTCAATTCTATTTATATTTATATATATAAATATAGTTCATTATGTAATTTCAATATCGTTTTCACTTCAAATATTTCACTAACGCCTTTATATTTCGAAAAATTTCACAATAACCTCCTTTGTTCGGGAAGGGGTTTGGAAATTTATTGGGCCGTATTAGGTACCCAATAAATCCTATAAAGCAAAGACATATTTATAGTGATATATTCTGGTGTTTACAGGGGAGCGTGTACAGATAATAACTCCAGAGAATAAATTCTCGTCACCCTGTCAAAGCCTGAGGGAGTGTGTATTTTTAATTACTCCAGAGGATAAATCCTCGTCACCTCGTCCCATGTGGGAAATAAATAATCCATGTGCCGTATCTAATAACTAGAGAGACGTGATTATTGTCAACTCCAGACCCGTGTGGGGTTTTTATTAATCTGGCAATTTATCGTTATATTTTATATGGTCCATATCAGTCATCAGTTCAACCTGTAATATATAGTCATCGCCATACAAGCCTCTCGCTCTTATGGTAAATCTTCAACCTCGTCACACAAGCTCCAAATGCTTATGTGGTATATGATGAAGTATGCTTATCGTCAAGAAGTATGCCATGTAGTGTAGTTCAAAATTAATTGTTACTATCCTATAGCGATATTTATTATTACACACGGAATAACCAACACTCCGCATCCAATGGCATTCACAGGAGTTGATATAAAAATAAAATTTCGCAGCCAACACATCAAGGCTTACCTATTTGTCGGGCATGCAAATAATTTCTTTACTCAACAGCTGATCCATTTTCTCTGTTCAACACATGTATATATATATGCAGAACAAAGCTAATAATAATATTTCTAGTGAACAAATATTTATTTCAACACGTGTGTATTTTTAGCACTTCATATTCACACTAAAAATGTAATTTTTATTGTTAAATCAATTAATTTAAAACACGAACATCATTCAATACATGAATTTCTATTCAACGAATGAATTTCTGCTCAACACATGAATGTTTTCTATAATTTGTATATATAATAAAAATATGATTTTTATTGTTAAAGCTATTTATTTAAAACACGAACATCATTCAACACATGAATTTCTATTCAACGAATGAATTTCTATTCAACACACGAATGTTTTCTATAATTTGTGTATATAATAAAAATGTGATTTTTATTGTTAAAGCTATTTATTTAAAACACGGACATCATTCAATACATGAATTTCTATTCAACGAATGAATTTCTATTCAACACATGAATGTTTTCTATATTTTGTATATATAATAAAAATGTGATTTTTATTGTTAAAGCTATTTATTTAAAACACGAACATCATTCAATACATGAATTTCTACTCAACGATTGAATTTCTATTCAACACATGAATGTTTTTTCAATATATGAAAATAATTTCAACAAATGAAAATTATTCTAACACATGAATATTTCAGAAAATTTCAGCAGCATAACGGCAGGGTTGTTAAAACCGGGACCGTCCCTAGTACGGCTCCTCGCTCTACCTTTAAACCTCGCGGTTTTTGACAATGGGGATTCATGCATCTAGTTCGCACGCAGGCGGCATGTTTTATTTTCATTTCCACAATCCTATTCTAATTTGTTTCAACCATAAGAGGGTATTTTTCAACCACAAAGGTATTTTTCAACCACAATATCAACCACGAACAATTATTTTCAACCATTCGTCATACTACATATTTTCACGCCAATCACAAGCAATAAATATCGTCCATGGTTTGTGGATGAGGGGAGTATATATATATTTTATATTTCACTTGCATTTCAACACAATTCAAAGCATATATGTTTCATACAACGCTTGTATAATTTATACATCGCTCATATAACTTATACAACACACGTACATGAGGTATATAACGCGTATATAATTTACACTTTGCTTATATAATTTATACAATGTGATTTCATTCACACATTTCGATTTAGATTTCTCACATTGGTTTTCGAGGTGCTAAAAATCGTAGATAGCTCAGAAAAATCCGTGGCCTCTTCTAGATGGTAGAGAGCCTCCTTGCGGTCACAATGTTTGCTGTTTCATCGAATTTCGTCAACACATGACAAAGATATAATTTTTCAAAGTTGACAACGCTTAAAAGTGTTATTTTCAATTCAGAAAAATTAAATTCGTTCACCTCTGTAAACCTTCGAAACTTGGTTTTAAATTTTCTCTCGATCCGTGCAGTGTTGTCTCGATCAGGTGCTGCAGCGTCGAAGAGCTTCGAACAAGGTTTCCAGCGTCGGTGGTGGCACACAACTCGGTGGTCCCTGTAGCGCATGGCGGAGCTCCAAATTCGGCGCCTTCCTCGAGGTAATTCGACGCAAATATCCAACTATACCACACGAGAATTGTATGGATTTATAGAGGAGGGAGAGGCGAACGGAAAATTCAACTGGAGGTGGGGCTGAAAGTGGACGTGGCGGCGGCGATTAGGTCGGGAAGATGGGAGCAACTTCCATCGTTCGTGGGGGGGTTTAATCGAGTTTGACCGGTCAACAAGAAGTGAGAGAGAAAGAGGGTGATTGGCCCATGTTATTTTGTTTTTAATTTATTTTAAATTCAAAAATATCTTCTTGTCTAAACGAACACCTATTTCAACCCATTGACTGTCGCCCCTAGCTAAATACCCCCATCCCGGACACAATGGGATATGTTTCGTTGGCCTATTCGACTGTTACAGTCAGTTATTTTTCAAATTAAAGTATAAAACATTTAATATTCAATTTGAACGTACATTTCAATTTGCCAAGGCCACAAACTGATTCGAAAAATTCCAGAAAAATAAATCTAGCTATGTTTTGACGATACAGTCCCAACAAAACTAGTTTCGTCCAATTCTGAGATCGTTTGAAAAATGGCCATTTTCTGGTCTACCCAATTTAACAGAAATTGACCAATCACATTTTCTTTTGCCACGCTCACATACTAGCTTCAAAAATTATGAAATTTGAAACCTAGTAATAGTTTGACATCCCGGACCCAAAAAAAGTGGTTTCGTCGAATTCCGAGGTCGTTTGCAAAATGTCTATTTTCAAGGGCTATATATTCTATATAGCGACCTTTCTGAAAATTCATTTTTTGCCATAACTTTTGATTCCTGCTATGAAATTTCGATTTTTCCAGATTCGTTAAAAAGGTATTCAAAAACAAATTTAAATATTTTTGGTTTCACTAAAATCCGTTATATTTTACACCCGGTACAGTCAGTCAAAGTTTGAATTCAAATTTTCAAACTGCTACACTATTTCCAATTCAATACTTCATTGAAATATTCTATTTCAATTGTTTAAATTCTTTGAAAATAACCAATTTAAAAATTTTAAATTGGCTCGCATTTTCCGGGTTGTTACAATCTCCTCCACTTAAAACTTTTCGTCCTCGAAAAGGAAACAACAGTACAGTAGGAAACAAAATGTAAATGCAAAGTATTGTAAAGGTACCTTGCACCGGAGTTAGTCAGAGATGTCCACTCTGCATTTGGGGTAGGCTTGCTTAATGCTTTCCTCAGTCTCCCAAGTACAGTCTCTAGGATCACTACTCCACTGCACTTTAACTAAATGAACCTTTTTGCTCCTGAGCTCTTTAGTTTCTTTGCCAACAATCTTTAATGGCTCCCTTCTGACTGCTAATTCTGGAGTAATTTCCAAGTCCTGTTGCGCTGCTTCTTCTACAACAAGATCCGGATCATGCACATGTTTTCTGAGTTGAGATACGTGGAACACATCATGCACCCCAGGCAACCAATCAGGTAGTTGAACCCTATAAGCAAGAGTTCCAATTCGTTCAAGTATAGGAAAGGGACCAATAAATCTCGGTGCCAACTTCCCATTTTTACCGAATCTGATTACTACCCTCATCAGAGAAACTCTTAAATAGACATAGTCACCAACGGAAAATGATAAATCTCTTCTTCTAGAATCCGCATAACTTTTCTGACGGCTTTGCGCGGTTTTCAATCGCTTCTTGATGAAATCGACTTTATCTGATGCTTCTCTAATCATGTCGGGCCCCAACACCAGTCTGTTGCCAGGTTCTTCCCAACATGTGGGAGATCTGCACGGTCTACCGTATAATGCCTGAAAATGCGACATTCCCAAACTTGCTTGATATCTATTGTTATAAGAGAATTCTGCTAAATGTAAGTGATCCTCCCATGACCCGCCAAAATCAATAATACAAGCCCGCAGTAAATCTTCTAGAATTCTATTCACGCGCTCAGTTTGGCCATCTGTCTGAGGGTGATAAGCAGTGCTTAGATTCAATTTGGTTCCCAATTTTGTCTGGAATGCTTCCCAGAATTTGCTAGTAAATAGGGGATCTCTATCACTGACTATACTGAGCGGCACTCCATGCAGTTTAAATATTTCTTTGAAGTAAATATGTGCTAAACTTCGAGCCGTTCTGTTGGATCTGACAGGTATGGAATGGGCGGTCTTCGTGAAGCAATCTACGATCACCCAAATACTGTCGTTTCCTTTCTTTGTTCGAGGCAAACCATCTATGAAGTCCATGGAAGTTTGCTCCCACTTCCATCCTGGAGTATCTAATGGTTGTAATAATCCAGCCAGTTTCTGCTGGTCGCTCTTAACGTGTTGACAGGTGGGACACCGGCTAACATAAATTGAAATGTCCCTTTTTAATGCCCTCCACCAGAATGTGCGCTTGATATCGTTATACATTTTGCTCACACTGGGATGGATACTGAGTTTGGACTTATGGCATTCATCCATGACTTCCTTTCGAAGCTCTGGAAGATTTGGGATGCAAATTATGACCTTTAATCTAAGAACTCCATTGTCATCGAGCTGGAAACTTGTGGATTCACCCCCCTTGACTCTCTGACTGATTCTCTGAATAAATTCATCATCTTTCTGAAGGACCAAAATCTTATCAATCAATGAAGACGTGACGATAAAACTGGCGATGATTTCATTCTTCCTGCTAAGCGCGTCCGCGACAACATTGGCTTTCCCTGGAGTGTATAGAATCTCAAAATCGTATGCTGCATGGAATTCTAACCAACGCTGTTGTCTCAAGTTTAGATCTTTCTGAGTGAATAGATACTTCAATGATTGATGATCGGTAAATAGGTCGAACTTCTCTCCTAACAAATAATGCCTCCAGATTCTCAAAACAAACACGATGGCTAACAAATCAAGATCATGAGTTGCATAGTTCCTTTCATGCGGCTTCAGCTGACGGCTAGCATAAGCGACCACTTGGCCTTTTTGCATTAATATTGCGCCAAGCCCTCTAATAGAAGCATCTGTCCATACAGTCAAGTCCTGGTTGCCTTCTATAATTGTTAATACTGGAGCAGTTGTCAATTTCAGTTTCAGCTCCTGGAAAGCTTCCTCACATTCGGGATTCCATTTGAATTTCTCATGCTTCTTTGTAAGCTTTGTTAATACACCGGATATCTTCGAAAAATCCTTAATGAATTTCCGATAGTAACTAGCCAATCCAAGAAAACTTCGAACTTCTGTGGGGTAGTAGGCTGTTTCCAGTCCTGAATTGCTGTAATTTTGCTTGGATCCACAGTAATCCCTTCTTTTGATACGATATGGCCAAGGAACTTAACTTCATCTTGCCAGAAGATACACTTAGAAAATTTAGCTTTCAAGACATTTCTTCTCAGAATTCCCAGCACTTGTTCTAAATGTTTTGCATGCTCGCCTTCTGACTTGGAGTAGATTAAGATATCATCGATGAAGACCAGAACAAATTTATTCAAGACACCATGAAACACTCTATTCATAAGATCGATGAAGTATGCTGGAGCGTTACACAAGCTGAACGGCATCAATAACCATTCGTAGAATAAATAGGGACCCCTGAAGGCTGTCAAAGGAACACAATCTTCGGCTATACGTAATTGGTGGAAACCTGTAGCAAGGTCCATTCTGGAGAATACACTCGCCCCATTTAATTGATCTAACAGATCATCGATTCGTGGCAAGGGGTATTTGTTCTTCAGTGTCTGCTTATTGAGATCTCGGTAATCAACACAAAGTCGTAGAGTACCGTCTGATTTCGGGACAAACACTATTGCTGCTCCCCAATCTGAAAAGCTTGGCCTGATCAGACCTTTCCAAAGCAATTCTCGAGTTTGGCTACCCAACTCTTCCTTTTCTTTCGGGGCCATTCTTCGAATTGGATGTACTACTGGCCGGGCATTCAGAATTAGATCTATTCTGAATTCAATTTCTCTTTGCGGAGGTAAATTTTCAACTTCTTCAAACACATCCGCATAGTTTTTAACAACATGAATCTTTTCTAATGAAGTGGGGATAACTTCCAAAGAAGACCAAAATCCTTTTCTATTTGTATCCGAGCCATGACAGGGTATAACATTACTCCCAAGTTTTGTTTTAATTTTTACTTCTCTTTCGACACACTTTACTTCAGCTTAATACTCCGTTAACCAGTCAAGCCCAAGAATAGCGTCGAATTCAGAAAAATCCATAACAATCAACTTAAAAGAAAATCGGTATCGGGAAAAAGAAATAGGCACATTACAACATGAACCGAGAATGATAGAGCCTCCTGTCGGGTTTTGAACTTTAATTGGTTCTCTAAGCTTTCTTTGTTTCAATTTTAATTTGTGAACAGTTTTACTAGAAATGAAGCTACGTGATGCACCAGTATTAAAAAGTACAGAAACAAGAATGTTTTTAATTGTAAGGGTACGTCCAAAGACATCGGGCTTACCTGATCCATCGGTGATAGCTGGCGGGTTTTCCCCGTCATAAACATGTGCCACCTGTGCATTCTTCTTCAAAGGACAATTCCTGCTATAGTGCCCCTTCTGATGGAAGATGTAGCATTCAGCTGAGCTGTGGGGGTTCGGATTTGAGCTTTCTGGATTTGCCTTCAGTCTCTTTGGGGCGGTGCACACATTCGAATAATGCCCCTTCTTTCCGCAATTGTAGCAGCTTCCTTTGGGTATCTTACCAGCTTGCTGAGTAGCGGCTGCTGCATTGCTGCACTCGAGCTGATCTCCTAAAGTTTTGTGCTTGTTCCAGCTTGGCTTTTAGCACGGTCTAGATTGGAGTTTCTCTCATCCAAGTCTTCGTAGTTGCAGGCCATCTCCACCAGATCTGAAAATGGGTGTTTGATGTTGCTCATGGCTCGGTCCTGGTACTTGCGCTTCAGCCCCAATATGTACCTCTTGTTCTTTGCTTTGGATGTCAAAATAAGCTCTGGAGCATAACGTGATAGTTGTGTGAATTTGTTTAGATAGTCTTGAATAGAACGGTCTCCCTGCTGGAGATTAGAAAACTCATGACGCATACGCTCTAATACATGCTCGGGAATGAACTTCCCCTTGAACAAGGTCTTGAACTCTTCCCAGGTCCTAACAGTATCCTCCTCATCCTCAGAGGTGATGGCATCCCACCATAATTCGGCCTCCTCCTGTAAAAGCCAAGCGCCCATAAGCGCTTTGTCGCGGGTTCCCAGTCTCATGCCAGCAAAAATCTTCTCGCATGTCTTCAACCATGCCAAAGCCTCTGTCACGGTGCTAATGCCAGAAAAGGGTTTGCCTCCGAGGTTTCTGTACCTCTTTGCTACTCGGTCAAGATCGAAGTCCTGAGGTGCTGGTGGCTAAATCATAGGACCCTGTTCTGCTATGGGGATATTCCCCGTCCTCCAGCTCTGCCTGCTCGGCCGCCTCTGGCTGCAGCTGCTCGTGTAGCCATCAAGTCAAGTACTGTATAAGCGAGAAAAGAGTCAAGCTCACAGAAATGATAACTTTCATATATGATAAAGCAGGAGAACATAAGGAAAGGTAATGATGTACTGATCAAATTGTTTTGCTATTCTGCTTAGCTCATTCTAGGACATCACTAATCCTATCTCTAACGAGCTACTAGCCTTAGAACACTACTGATTCTATTCTAACGAGGTGTTTAATGTGTTAGATTCCAGAACTAAGGTTAACCAAAGCTCTGATACCAACTGTGACGATCCCAAAACCCGTGTGACGGTGTTAAGGATAATCATTGGAATATAACACATTAATCATCATTAGCAGAGTACAGATAATAGAAAAAACAATAAATAGAATAATTTTAAATAGATATGACCATGGAATCATAATATGTAACAACATCAGAATAGCACAACGTAGGATATAACTTAGTAAATAAAAGGGGAATGGTCAGTCAACATCGCCATAGGCAGAATATATACATACAGTGAGACATAATAAAGGTATCAATCTACATCGCCGGCGGCGGTACATATACATGAGATAATAAATACTGGAAGTAAAATAGTCTGCATCGCCATAGGCGGAATCATATACATAAGGTAAGGATAGCGTAAAGTCAATAGCCAAAATACAAATCTAATCCTCGCCATCAAGCCAAAAGCGCACTCCGTACTGCAGTGCTAAGCCAAAACAACATGTCATCTGTCAACTAGGCTGCCCATGTAAAAATAAGGGCACCCGAGTTTGCAAAGTGAAACAAACAACGAGTCAGTCATGGGACTGGTATGAGAAATCTACTTAACTGGTTAAACAACAGTAATAAGGCAAATCATATGACCACGCCACTTTCGCGGAACGGGTTTACTCCAGAGATTGCCAGTGCATTTAAAACAAAGTAAATTCTTTAAAACAACGCAATGCTTTTAAAAAGAATGAAGCCGTTATAAGACTCAAGTCCCATCATACAATGCAACGCAAACCGGAGGATAGAGTTTTACCTTATAATGGCCAAATATGCTTAATACGTGTAAAGCAAAATCATTTGATATTATTACTAGTGCATATATGTTTCAAAACGAATATCATCATAAATATAAATCATAGGCGGCATAACTACCATCTACTATGTCGCCATACTAGTTCTACAATCAAATCCTGTTATTTCGTATTGGAAATTGGATTTCCGTCATGAGTCGAGGCAAGGGGCAAGCTCCTCTACGCTTCGAGACACTCTAGCAAATGCCTCAGGACTACACACTCTGGGTAACACTTGGAATTGGCTGGGCAGCTCCTCCCTTAAGTTTGAGGATTAGTTATTCCTGAACACACGTTTCCCGGTCCTTACAGACCTATAATCGAGGCGCCTCACATTCCAACAACCACAAAGATGAACGTAATATAAATGTCAGCCAGTTTAAGCACTGACACCATCATAACTAGAAAGAAACGTCGTGTTCTCCCAGCGGTCCTTATCCCATTTTTGACTCATACCGAGGTGTGAGGCTCACGAATCCACGCTATACACAAAGTCAGGCCATGTAGGCCATGCTTTGATCATCGAACACAAGACTTTGCTTTGCAATAGAAGTCTTGATCACTGCATCTTGGCATGCCACATAGGCAATCCACTCCATACGACTGATTTCTATCGATATATAACCCCTGAGCTCGTACGTCTCAAAGAAGGGCATTGAGCAAGAGAATAAATTCTCCACCGCCAAACAGATATATATTTAACAGAGATCAATCAGTATGGAACAAAATCCAATGTCAGACACACAGTCCATTTACAAGTCCGTTCTGGGTCTGAACGAAACCGGAGGCACCATATTCCTCGTATATCCGTACAATCAACACATACGTTTAGACGGTTACTACTTCCGTTCCTTCAAGGTAGCTACTCCAATCGGGAACCGCAGCAGCGCCCATCCATCCGATATGAAGATCGTCGGTCTTGAACCGTCTTTGTATTTTCGACTTTGAATCATTCGATCAATTATTTGAAATGAGGGTTAGCTCGGCCTTTTCAAATAATTCACGTAATTAGAATTCAAATCAATTCTTTCCATGGTTATATTATTCGACATTCACATTTCAGTTCTTTAGTGTAATTTTCATGTCAAACACATACAACCACCAAATATCAAGCAAATCAAGCAAAGTTGGTTTATTTCTAATCCATGTCGCTTATAATATTTTATAACGATTTTTTGCCATTTTTATTTATTTAACAATGGCCATATTGAATTAAACGACGATTCAGGTCGTGTCGTGGCACTGGCGCTGTTTTTCCCCAAATTTGTTTTACGCATATCGGAAATCTAACTGTTGGATTTCTACAAAGTTTATATCACTGGGAAGATATTCCCAAAACGAACCCAATGGTTCCAGTTTCGTGAAAATCCGATGGTCGGATCCTCCACACTAGTCGTTTGAAGTTACGGTTTCAAAATACGAACTACAGCGTCGTTATTCGATATAATTTAATTATACTTATATATAAATATAAACGATTCTAGCACTGTTTTTCTTCAGATTTGAATTAAACATTCCAGACAATCCAACCGTTGGATTTTTACAAAGTTGGTGTCGTTGGAAAGAAATTTCCAAGGCAAACCCAATGGTTGCGGTTTCGAGGAAATCCGATGGTCGGATCTCTCGTACTAATCGATTGAAGTTATGATTTCAAAACACGAACTGCACGGCCTCAATTACTTTCAATTCTATATATATATATATATATATATATATATATATATATATATATTTCATTCTGTGATTTCAATATCATTTTCACTTCAAATATTTCACTAACGCCTTTATATTTCGAAAATTTTCGCCATAACCTCCTTTGTACAGGAAGGGGTTTGGAAATTTATTGGACCGTATTAGGTACCCAATAAATCCGATAAAGCATACACATATTTATTGTGATATATTCTGGTGTTTACAGGGGAGCGTGTATAGATAATAACTCCAGAGAATAAATTCTCGTCACCCTATCAAAGCCTGAGGGAGTGTGTATTTTTAATTACTCCAGAGGATAAATCCTCGTCACCTCATCCCGTGTGGGAAATAAATAATCCATTTGCCGTATCTAATAACTAGAGAGACGTGATTATTGTCAACTCCAGACCCGTGTGGGGTTTTTATTTATCTGGCAATTTATCGTTATATTTTATATGGTCCGTATCCGTCATCAGTTCAACCTGTAATATATAGTCATCGCCATACAAGCCTCTCGCTCGTATGGTAAATCTTCAACCTCGTCACACAAGCTCCAAATGCTTATGTGGTATATGATGAAGTATGCCTATCGTCAAGAAGTATGCCATGTAGTGTAGTTCAAAATTAATTGTTACTATCGTATGGCGATGTTTATTGTTACACACAGAATAACCAACACTCCGCATCCAATGACATTCACAGGAGTTGATATAAAATAAAATTTCGCAGCCAACTCATCATGGCGTACCTATTTGTCGGGCACGCAAATAATTTCTTTACTCAACAGCTGATCCATTTTCTCTGTTCAACACATGTATATATATATATATATATATGTAGAACAAAGCTAATAATAATATTTCTAGCGAACAAATATTTACTTCAACACGTGTGTAATTTTAGCACTTCATATTCACACTAAAAATGTAATTTTTATTGTTAAATCAATTAATTTAAAACACGAACATCATTTAATACAAGAATTTCTATTCAACAAATGAATTTCTATTCAACACATGAATGTTTTCTATAATTTGTATATATAATAAAAATGTGATTTTTATTGTTAAAGCTATTTATTTAAAACACGAACATCATTCAACACATGAATTTCTATTCAACGAATGAATTTCTATTCAACACATGAATGTTTTCTATAATTTGTGTATATAATAAAAATGTGATTTTTATTGTTAAAGCTATTTATTTAAAACACGAACATCATTCAATACATGAATTTCTATTCCACACATGAATGTTTTCTATAATTTGTATATATAATAAAAATGTGATTTTTATTGTTAAAGCTATTTATTTAAAACATGAACATCATTCAATACATGAATTTCTATTCAACGAATGAATTTCTATTCAACACATGAATGTTTTTTCAACATATGAAAATAATTTCAACAAATGAAAATTATTCTAACACATGAATATTTCAGAAAATTTCGGCAGCATAACGGCTGGGTAGTTAAAACCGGGACCGTCCCTAGTACGGCTCCTCGCTCTACCTTTAAACCTCGCGGTTTTTGACAATGGGGATTCATGCATCTAGTTCGCACGCAGGCGGCATGTTTTATTTTCATTTCCACAATCCAATTCTAATTTGTTTCAACCACAAGAGGGTATTTTTCAACCACAAAGGTATTTTTTAATCACAATATAAACCACAAACAATTATTTTCAACCATTCATCATACTACATATTTTCACGCCAATCACAAGCAATAAATATCGTCCATGGTTTGTGGACGAGGGGAGTATATATATATATATATTATATTTCACTTGCATTTCAACACAATTCAAAGCATATATGTTTCATACAACGCTTGTATAATTTATACATCGCTCATATAACTTATATAACACATGTACATAAGGTATACAATGCGTATATAATTTACACTTCGCTTATATAATTTATACAACGTGATTTCATTCACACATTTCGATTTAGATTTTTCACATTGGTTTTCGAGGTGCTAAAAATCGTAGATGGCTTAGAAAAATCCGCGGTCTTTTCTAGATGGTAGAAAGCCTCCTTGCGATCACAATGTTTCCTGTTTCATCGAATTTCGTCAACACAGGACAAAGATATGATTTTTCAAAGTTGACAATGCTTAAAAGTGTTATTTTCAATTCAAAAAAATTAAAGTCGTTCACCTCTGTTAAGCTTCGAAACTAGGTTTTAAATTTTCTCTCGATCCGTGTAGTGTTGTCTCGATCAGGTGCTGCAGCGTCGAAGAGCTTCGAACAAGGTTTCCAGCGCCGATGGTGGCACCCAACTCGGTGGTCCCTGTAGCGCACAGCGGAGCTCCAAAGTCGGCGCCTTCCTCGAGGTAATTCGACGCAAATATCCCACTATACCACACGAGAATTGTATGGATTTATAGAGGAGGGAGAGGCGAACAAAAAATTCAACTGGAGGTGGGGCTGAAAGTAGACGTGGCGGCGGTGATTAGGTCGGGAAGATGGGAGCAACTTCCGTCGTTCGTGGGGGGGGGGGGTGTTTAATAGAGTTTGACCGGTCAACGAGAAGTGAGAGAGAAAGAGGGGGATTGGCCCATGTTATTTTATTTTTAATTTATTTTAAATTCAAAAATATCTTCTTGTCTAAACGAACACCAATTTAATCCCAACGACTGTCGCCCCTAGCTAAATACCCCCATCCCGGACACAATGGGATATGTTTCGTTTGCCAATTCGACTGTTACATTCAGTTATTTTTCAAATTAAAGTATAAAACATTTAATATTCAATTTGAACGTACATTTTAATTTGCCAGGGCCACAAACTGATTCAAAAAATTCCAGAAAAATAACTCTAGCTATGTTTTGATGATACAGTCCCAACAAAACGAGTTTCGTCCAATTCTGAGATCGTTTGAAAAATGGCCATTTTCTGGTCGACCCAATTTAACAGAAATTGACCAATCACATTTTCTTTTGCCACACTCACATACTAGCTTCAAAAATTATGAAATTTGAAACCTAGCAAAAGTTTGACATCCCGGACCCAACAAAAGTGGTTTCGTCGAATTCTGAGGTCGTTTGCAAAATGTCTATTTTCAAGGGCTATATATTCTATATAGCGACCTTTCTGAAAATTCATTTGGCCATAACTTTTGATTCCCGCTATGAAACTTCGATTTTACAGATTCGTTAGAAAGGTATTCATAAACAGATTTAAATATTTTTGGTTTCACTAAAATCCGTTATATTTTACACCTGGTACAGTCAGTCAAAGTTTGAATTCAAATTTTCAAACTGCTACACTATTTCCAATTCAATACTCCATTGAAATATTCTATTTCAATTGTTTAAATTCTTTGAAAATAACCAATTTAAAATTTTTAAATTGGCTCGCATTTTCCGGGTTGTTACAGAAATCCAACTTCCAATACGTGATTTTGCGGTTTTTGATTGTAGAGCCTAGTATTGGCGACATGATATATGGTACCCATGCCGTCTATGATTGATACTCATGATTTGAAGTTTTTTTATACACTATGCACTTATAATAGTATCAAATGATTTGTTTTAAACATACCAAGCATGTTTGGCTATTATAAGGAAAACCCTATCCCCCGGCTTGCGTTGCATTGTGTGATAGGACCTGGGCCTTATAATAGCTTCATTTTTTCCAAAAAGCATTGCGCTGTTTTGTTATATGCACTGGTATTCTTGGGAGGAAACCCGTTCCGTGTAATACGGCATGGTCCCTTGATATATCTGATTTAAAGTAAAGCTTTAAATAACTGTTTTAGTTCTCATACAAGTCACATGGCTGACCTGGAGTTTATTGTTTTAACCTAAACTCTGGGTGCCCTTATTTTGACATGGGCAGCTAGTAATTTTGGTTTTGCAGATCTATATTCACAGGATCCTGATTTACAGCTAGAATGATATCCGGAAAGCTCTGTATCCATATATCTTCTTCTAGTTGTATTGTATTATTTTCCGTTGCTATGTAATGTAATTTAAATCTCTGATATTTTCTGTGTAATATTTATTCATACTCTGTATATTCTTGTATTCTGATGGAATTGTTGTAATATACAATGAAATGTTCTTCTATCTGCGTTCTTTTGTGTGTTGTTCTCGATGTATCCGCTCTTTCCTTCATGGGGAAGTTGCGGGCTTTCACACTAGCCCATGTCTCAGGACTCAGAAACAGGTGGGCCCTTGGATCGTCAGGGTCGGTCCACTCGATGTGGATTAAAATGCCTGAACACTATGTTCCCCCCCCCCTGGGGTGTAAATTATGCCAAATGACTCCATTGGCCCCAGTACGACCGATATAACCGAGGCGCCTCGCTATCCATCATCCACATAAGTAAAATGCCAGGGCGTGCAAAACACTAACACCACTCTTAGATAAAAGGAAACACATGCCCTCCCTGATGTCCTATCCCGTTTCTGGTTCACACCGGGGTGTGAGGCTCGCAAATTAACGCTACACAAAGCTATGCCATAAAGGTCGTGCTTTGATCATCAACAACAAGACTCTGCTTTTCAACAGAAGCCTTATTCATTTGCATCTCAGCATGCCACACATGCAATTCAAGCTATGCAACCAATGTCTATCAATCACACAGAATGAAATCCGTTGTCAGACACACATCCATTTACAAGTCCGTTTTGGGTCTGAACGAAACCGGAGGCACCTTAATCCTCCACCATACGTCCAATACAGGGGAGAGGCCCTCGCATATCCGTTGATCTCCAAGTACGTCTGGACGATCACCACATATTACCTCGCCTTGGGTGTACAGCCCAATCAAGACATCAGTAATCATCCAGACGATGTGAAGACCTCGGTCTTCAACCACCTTCTTCATCCTCGACACATCGTCGAATCAGTTATTCAGAATGGGATAATCCGGTCTTTCTGAATAACTCGCGTATATAATAAACAAGTGCTATAAAAACACAACATATGCCTCACTCCAATCCAGAATATTTCTTTGTCCAAATATTCATATACTTTGGGAAAAGTTCCCATCAATTTTATCAAAGATAAATTCTTTAAATTTATTCTTTAATCTTCCTTTGGATATCAATTCAATCTAATTAAAGATGCATTAAAACTCCACTTGGTTTTAATCTTCCTAGAAATCAATATTAACGATTGTTTGACTTGAGAAATCATATCCTGCCTTTAACTGGATTAAAGAACCAATGTCATTTAAAACCCGATTCATGATAAACCCAAAATCACATTCCATTCCATCAGCCTTTAACCGTAAATTAGCAAGTGAACAATTACCTAAGTATTAACCCCGAAGGCCGAAACCAACATCAGATCAATACCTAAGAAACCATTCAACTTAACTAATCTCCAGTTAGTTTCTGATTTTCTTAACTCCGTTGGGTCTAAGAAACGTATTGTTAAAGATACCATTCACGACAACCCGAAATCACATTCCATTAACAATGGAATCTTCATGGAAAACAAATTGATATATATATATATAATCGATATAAACTTCCATATCCAACCGATAATATAAATGGAATAACGACAAGGCCTTTTAAATTCCATATATATTAACCGTCTTCCTCTACAGAAACTTACTTCAATTATTACCAAATCGAATTCCATTCAATTCCAATTTAATATGTTAAATTGGAAAACTTTACTTTGGAAAATCTTCTTTAAATCTTAACAAAAGATTTATAAATTCCAAATCACATTTCACAGTAAATCGGGTTAAAGAATGAATGTCGTTAAAACATAGTTCACAATAAACCCATTTCACATTCCATCAGTCTCTAATTGTAAATTAGTAAGAAACAATTCTCTAAGTATTAACCCCGAAGGCCGAAACCAACATTAGATCAATACCCAGGAAACCATTCAACTTAACTAATCTCCAGTTAGTTTCTGATTTTCTTAACTCCGTTGGGTCTAAGAACCGTATTATTAAAGATACCATTCACGACAACCCAAAATCCAATTTGATATTAAATACAAGGTTCTGAATAGAAAATATATCGGCTTATATTCAATATCAAATTCTAAAATCAACAAATATCTTATTGGAAATAACGATATATATATATATATATATATATATCTTTCAAATTTCCATAACAATATCTATATAATCATGAAATCCTATATCGAAATATTCCGAAGACAATTTCGATTTAAATCAATTTCCAATTTACATATTGGAAATTCTGGTTATTTTTAAAACCATTTCAAATCCAATTTATTTATTTTAAAAAATAATTGGGTTATAATTCTAGTTCAAAACTAGTTCATTTCGATAAAAATCTATTTTTATCTTTTCAAATATGGAATTTTTCATCTTCATTCTTTTCAAATCATTTCTTATGATTCTACACTAATTATTGATATTTTTAATAATTTTATCAAGGCCCGTACAGTCAATTTCCATAAACGGTCATCGAATTGCACTTACAACGGCCTTTTCCAAATTTGATTTGGACATAATTCCAAATCCAACCGTTAGCTTTCAAATCTCTAACATTCGTTAGAAAGCTCTTTTCGATACGAACCCAATGGTTCTGGTTTTAGGAGAATCCAACGGTCGAGTCTCCCGTAATGTTCATTTGAAGTCAATGGTCGAAATTCGCGAACTACCGCAGTGCGGCGCGTTCTATTTAGACCATTATATTATATATATAATATTTTTTTCATCAGTTTCCTTTCAAAACGTATTTTATGAATCGTTTTAAATTCGTTTTCAAAACGATTTCAACTTCATATTCAATTTCTAATCAAAATTGAATATTCCATATCATCGATATATAAATGATAATATTTTCAAAACATTAGATTTTGAAATCCATTCCTTTTCGATATTCATTATAAAAATGAATAAAATCGATATAGATATCGTTCACGTCAAAATGACATTAATCTAATCAACACGGCTTTGTATATTTGAATATATTCATGCCCATCCCAAATAGAACATCAAAATCATATTTTGATCCTTTACTAAATATTGTTTTAAAATTTTCGTTATTCTAAAATAATCATTATTTTTAAAATATTCATTCTTTCTGAACTGGAATCAGACATAGTCAATTACCATATAATGTGATTTATATGGATTTCATACACACATGTATACAACAACAATCAAAAGCATTCAACCATCATCCAGTTTGCATTCCACACTACTTAAGCATTAAATATAAATATTCAACGCTTACACAGCCTGTCAATCAATCAATCGACATACAGCTAATTGTTGGGATTAGTGTATGTCATATATCATCCTAATACCCGTGTGGGGTTTCAAACAATCAAACTCAGGTTTTATTTGTGCAGTTAGGCAATGAGTAAAATTTATCGTCCCAATTAATATCAGTCAAATCAGTGTACATAAACAAATCGTCCGATTTGTTTATGAATATCTATTTTATTCCTACACGTTAAAAATTATATTTTTAACTATAAAATATTTTCAACTATAAAATATTTTATTCCATTCTACATCACACAATCAATTTTCACAACTTAACCAAACAAACAAACAAGTTGTCCATGGTCTGTGGACAAAGGGTGTCGGGTGTTGCTAAGCACCGTCTGCATCCTAGTTATATTTTAACTAGAAAATAAAATAAAAAAGAGGAGTTCTCACCTATAAGCTAAACCAAACACCACGACTCTTCATATGTAGAAAATCTTCGCTGTGTTTCCAATGAGATCTGTTTCACGTGGTATATGTTAAAAATCATGTTTTTAACATTGCTATATATATAGTTAAAAATCACATTTTTATATCGTTGTTATATATAGAAAATCCCTTCTTTCTTCGAACATTATGTATATAAATTTCACAAATTTATATGTTATCCATATAAATAAAAATCAAATCTTTATATCGTTACATACATATAATAGATCATATTTTTACCGCCACTCTATTTAAATAAAAATAATATATTTATATATTCTCACCCATTATAAAAATCAAATCTTTTTAAATAAAAAAAATCTAATCTTTGTTTTTCTAAAAATCAAATTTGTCATGCGATTTAAAAATCATATTTTTATGCGTATAAAAATCCTAACTTGTAAGTATACAAGTCATATCCTTTCAATCACTTAAAATTATATTTTTCATCACTAAGAAATATATTTTTCCTCACGAAAAATCTGAACTTTAAATAAATATATCAATTTTAAATTAATAAAAATCTAATTTTTATCATGTTATCATTATAAAAATCAGTTCTTTTTTTCTATAATGAAAATCAATTCTTTTCTTTAAAATAGTGTAATATATAATAATAAAAAGGGGGAAAACTCACTGTTGCTTTCTGTTTTTGTGGTTGGAGGAGGCTCGCTGTCGTGGTCGGCGCGGAGGCGAGGGGATGGTGGCACACTGGCTCACGCGGCGGTGGGTTCGATGGGGTGACTGGTCGAATCTCGCGAGGGGGGGGGGGGTAGGTTTGCGCGAGGTGGAGAAGAAAAGGGTGAGGGAAATAAGGAGGTCGAAGTGAGGAGGATGGGGTGGTGGCCTATGCGGCGCAGCGCCACGATGGAGCACCAGGGCAATGGGGCGGGGCTCCGCCCCCTTTTCTTTTTCTTTTTTTTAAACCGAAATCAAATAGAGGGAGAGAGAGATGAGAGGGTATAATATATAGTTTATTATTTTTAATTTCAAAAAGTACCTTTTTATTTCGACTTCCAAACGAGACCCACCGACTGTTGTCCATAACTAATTACCCCCATTCCGAACACAATGGGGTATGTATCGCACGCCAGTTTGGCTGTTTCGATCGGATTCTGTCAAAATCAAAATATAAATCTATACATTAAATTTGAACGTACATTTTAATTTACCGGGGCCACATACAGACTCGGAAAATTCCCAAAAAATATTTTCTAGTTTCGTATTGACGATATGGTTCTAACAAAACTAATTTCGTCAAATTTGGAGACCGTTTGAAAAATGGCTATTTTCTGGTCGATCCAAATTGACTGAATGTAGCCATAACTTGACATCCCGGATCCAACAAAAGTGGTTTTGTTGAAAACGGAGGTCGTTTGCAAAATTTTCATTTTTCAGGGCAAAAATTCCATAGGGACTATTCTGAATTTTCAACCGGGCATAACTTTTTATTCCCACTACGAAATTTCAATTTTTCGGATTCGTTGGAAAGATATTTTCAAATAGATTCAAATATTTTTTGTTCCGCAAAAATCCGTTTTATTTTGAATCCTATACAACCATTTGAAATTGAATTTTTAAACTACCGCACCATTTTCGATTCCTTTTATAATTAAAAACAAATATTTATACTCTAACGTCGATTCAAATAAATAAATACATTTTAATTCTATTCAAAATAGATTTCTCGTCATTATTATTTAAAATAAATATTTTAAATATCCAAAATTTATTAAAATTGCTAAAATAAAAATTTTAAATTGGTTCAGATTTTCCGGGTTGTTACAATCTCCCCCACTTAAAATCTTTTCGTCCTCGAAAAAGAACGGAGCTGAATGTTGTTTTACTAATCAACTCAACTTTCAGTATTTTAATTATGGCTTAAGTTTTTCAACTTTTCGATTTCCAAAAAAATTTCAAATCTTCAAAAATTTGGCTAACACCCTAAATTTTCAAAAAATTTCGCCATAACCTCCCCTGTACGGGAGCACCAGAAAATCCCGAAATCGCCATACAGGCCTCTCCAATCAAAAAAAAAAAGCCAATCGGCTCGTAAAATCATCAAAAACCCCAAGAAATACAATAAACTTGTACCTATTTGTCGGGCAAACAATTTTATTCCTCTGCTCTAGCCTCCTTGCTATGACCTGTTCAATGTATACACATGTATATGCATGCATTTCCAAACAATTTTCAATACAGTTCAATATTTGGTTCAATTTGGCTAACGGTCCAACATTTTAATTAATCAAACAATAATCAAACAACACAACCAGCAATTGATTAGTTGATTATTTTTTCAAATTCATAATTTGGATACATAGTCAAAAAATCCCATTTTTGGTGCTAAATCACAACAACAGACCCTATCTAGTTTTGGTTCTCACACCAGTCAATTGGAAATATATAAATATCACACCTTCGAAACTCGAACCCAAACGAATGATGTTGTACAGTCATCAATAATTATATCTTCGGGCGACTAGAGTGTGATTCTATTTCTATCCAGTATATTAAAACTTCGAATACACATGGATTAGACGTATATGCAAAATCTTTATATACTTGATTATCCAAATTCAATATAAATAAATAATCAAATACGTATAATAGGGTTTTAAATTTTCAAAACAAAATTTGTTTTCCCTTTTATTTTGAAAACACTACTCTTCACACTCATTCTAGGATACTGCTGATCCTATCTCTAACGAGTCATTCTCATTGGATATTACTAATCCAATCTATGGTGAATTCTTTTGTTTGGTTCTAATGTATCTTGTTCTCCGAGCTCTGTAAAGAAAAGCTCTAATACCAAACTGACACGACCCAAACTTCCCCGTGAAGAAAGCACGGATTGAATCGAGAACAAGATGAATCAGAACACAAACAGAAGAACATTTCATTGCTTATTACAACAATTTACATCAGAATACAAGAATATGCAGAGTATGAATAAATATTACACATCAGAAAAATATAAGAGATTTACAAATTACAATGCAGCGGAAAAATAATACAAAACACAACTGAAAGGAATATGCAAATACAGAGCTTTCTGAGTATCATTCCAGCTGTAAACCAAGATCTTGTGAATATAAATCTGCAAAACCAAAACTACTAGCTGCCCGTGCAAAATAAGGGAACCCAGAGTTTAGGTTAAAACAATAAACTCCAGGTCAGTCATGTGACTGGTGTGAGAACTAAAACAGTTATTAATCTTTATTTTAAAGTTCGGTATATAAAGGGACCACGCCGTATAACACGGAACGGGTTTCCTCCCAAGAATACCAGTGCATAAAACAAATAGCGCAATGCTAAATAAAGAACAATGAAGCTATTATAAGACTCAAGTCCCATCACACAACGCAATGCAAGCCGGAGAATTGAGTTTTTACCTTATAATAGCCAAAAATGTTTGGTATGTAAAATTTCATCTTTTATTATTACTACAAGTGTATAGTTTCAAAACAATTTCAATCATAAGTATCAATCATAGACGGCATAAGTGCCTTATACTACTATGTCGCCATATATAGGTTTACAATCAAAACCGCAAAATGTCGTATTGGAAGTTGGATTTCCATCTGTGAACCAAGGCAAGGGATCGTCCTTACAGCTTCGAGACAATCTAGCCCATGTCTCAGGACCCAGACATAGGTGGGCCCATGGATCATCAGGGCCGGTCCACTCAATGTGGATTAAAATGCCTGAACACTACGTTTCCCCGCCCTATGGGGCGTAAATTGAGCCAAATTACTCCATCGGCCCCGGAACGACTGATATAACCGAGGCGGCTCACTATCCATCATCCACATAAGTAAAATGCTAGGGCGTGCAAAACGCTAACACCACTCCTAGCTAGAAGGAAATGCATGCCCTCCCTGATGTCCTCTCCCGTTTCTGGTTCACACCAGGGTGTGAGGCTCGCGAATTAATGCTACACAAAGCTATGCCACAAAGGCTATGCATTGATCATCAACCACAAGAATCTGCTTTTCAACCGAAGCCTTGATCATTTGCATCTCAGCACGCCACATAGGCAATTCACGCTATGCAACCATTGTCTATCAATCACACAGAATGAAATCCGATGTCAGACACACATCCATTTACAAGTTCGTTTTGGGTCTGAACGAAACCGGAGGCACCTTATTCCTCCCCCATATGTCTGATACAGGGGAGAGGCCCTTGCATATCCGTCGATCTCCAAGTACGTCTGGACGATTACCGCCTTCTACCTCGCCTTGGGTGTACAGCCCAATCAAGACATCAGTAATCATCCAAACGATGTGAAGACCTCCGGTCTTCAACCACTGTCTTCATCCTCGACACATCGTCGAATCATTTATTCAGAATGGGATAACCCCGGTCTTTCTGAATAACTCGCGTATATAAACAAGTGTTATAAAAACACAACATACGCGTCATTCCAATCCAGATTATTTCTTTATCCAAATATTCTTATACTTTGGGAAAAGTTCCCATTAATTTTATCAAAGATAAATTCTTTAAATTTATTATTTAATCTTCCTTTGGATATCATTTCAATCTTATTAAAGATGCATTAAAAGTCCACTTCGTTTTAACCTTCCCAGAAATGAATAATAACGAATGTTTAACCTAGGAAATCATATTCTGCCTTTAACTGGGTTAAAGAACCATTGTCATTTAAAACACGGTTCACGATAAACCCCAAATCACATTCCATTCCATCAGCCTTCAACCGTAAATTAGCAAGTGAACAATTCCCTAAGTATTAACCCCGAAGGGCTGAAATCAATATCAGATCAATACCCAAGAAACCATTCAACTTAACTAATCTCTAGTTAGTTTCTGATTTTCTTAACTATGTTGGGTCTAAGAACCGTATTATTAAAGATACAATTCATGATAACCCAAAATCACATTCCATTAACAATGGAATATTCATGGAAAACAAATCGATACATATAATCAATATACACTTCCATATCCAACTGATAATATAAATGGAATAATGACAAGGCCTTTTAAATTCCATATATATTAGTCGTCTTCCTCTACAGAAGCTTACTTTGATTATTACCAAATCGAATTCCATTCATTTCCAATTTAATATGTTAAATTGGAAAACTTTACTTTGGAAAATCTCCTTTAAATCTTAATAAAAGATTTATAAATTCCAAATCACATTTCACAGTAAATCGGGTTAAAGAACGAATGTCGTTAAAACATAGTTCACAATAAACCCAATTCACATTACATCAGTTTCTAAACGTAAATTAGTAAGAGAACAATTCCCTAAGTATTAACCCCGAAGGCCGAAACCAACATTAGATCAATACCCAGGAAACCATTCAACTTAACTAATCTCCAATTAGTTTCTGATTTTCTTAACTCCATTGGGTCTAAGAACCATATTATTAAAGATACGATTCACGACAACCCAAAATCTAATTTGGTATTAAATACAAGGCTCTGAATAGAAAATATATTGGCTTATATTCAATATCAAATTCTGAAATCAACAAATATCGTATTGGAAATAACGTTATATATATATATATATATATATCTTTCAAATTTCCATAACAATATCTGTATAATCACGAAATCCTATATCGAAATATTCCGAAAACAATTTCGATTCAAATCCATTTCCAATTTATATATTGGAAATTTTGGTCATTTTTAAAACCATTTCAAATCCAATTTATTTATTTTAAAAAATAATTAGGTTATAATTCTAGTTCAAAACTAGTTCATTTCGACAAAAATCTATTTTTATCTTTTCAAATATGGAATTTTTCATCCCAATTCTTTCCAAATCATTTCTTATGATTTTACACTAATTATTGATATTTTTAATAATTTAATCAAGGCCCGTACAGTCGATTTCCATAAACAGTCATCGAACTGCACTTACAGCGACCTTTTCCAAATTTGAATTGAACATAATTCCAAATCCAACCATTTCAAATCTCTAAAATTCATTAGAAAGCTCTTTTCGATACGAACCCAACGATTTTGGTTTTAGGAGAATCCGACAGTCGGCTCTCCCGTAATGTCCATTCGAAGTCAATGGTCGAAATTCGCGAACTATCGCAGCGCGACGCGTTCTATTCAGGCCATTATATTATATATATAATATATATTGTATTTATTTCATCAATTTCCTTTCAAAACGTATTTTATAAATCGTTTTAAATTTGTTTTCAAAATGATTTCAACTTCATATTCAATTTCTAATCAAAATTGAATATTCCATATCGTCGATATATAAATGATAATATTTTCAAAACATTAGATTTTGAAATCCATTCCTTTTCGATATTCATTATAATAATGAATAAAATCGCTATAAATATCGTTCACGTCAAAATGGTGTTAATCTAATCAACACGACTTTATATATTTGAATATATTCGTGTCCATCCCAAATCGGACATCAAAATCATATTTTGATCCTTTACTGAATATTGTTTTAAAATTTTCGTTATTCTAAAATAATCGTTATTTTTAAAATATTCATTCTTTCTGAACTGGAATCAAACACAGTCAATTACCATATAATGTGATTTATATGGATTTTATACACACGTGTATACAACAACAATCAAAAGCATTCAACCATCATCCATAGTTCATTTTACACTGCATAAGCATTAAATATAAATATTCAACGCTTACACAGCCTGTCAATCAATTGATCGACATACAACTAATTATTGGGATTAGTGTATGTCATATATCGTCCCAATACCCGTATGGGGTTTCAAACAATCAAACACAAGTTTTATTTGTGTAGTTGGGCGATGTGTAAAATTTATCATTCTAATTAATATCAGTCAAATCAGTGTATATTAACAAATCGTCCGATTTGTTTATGAATATCTATTTTATTTCTACACGTTAAAAATTATATTTTTAACTATAAAATATTTTCAACTATATAATATTTTATTCCATTCCACATCACACAATCAATTTTCACAACATAACCAAACAAACAAACAAGTGGTCCATGGTCTGTGGACAATAGGTGTCGGGTGCTGTTAAGCACCGTCTGTATCCTAGTATATATTTTAACTAGAAAATAAAATAAAAGTTAGGATTTCTCACCTAAAAGCTAAACCAAACGCCACGACTCTTCATACGTATAAAATCTTAGTTGTGTTTCCAATGAGATCTGTTTCATGTGGTATATGTTAAAAATCATGTTTTTAACATCGCTATATATATATATATTTAAAAATCACATTTTTATATCGTTGTTATATATAGAAAAATCCCTTCTTTCTTCGAACGTTATGTATTCAAAAATCACAACTTTATATGTTATCCATATAAATAAAAATCAAATCTTTATATCGTTACACATATAAAAGATCATATTTTTACCGCCACTTTATTTAAATAAAAATCGTATTTTTATATATTCTCACCCATTATAAAAATCAATTCTTTTTAAATAAAAAAATATAATCTTTGTTTTTCTAAAAATCAAATTTGTTATGCGATTTAAAAATCATATTTTTATGCGTATAAAAATCCTAACTTGTAAGTATATAAGTCATATCCTTTCAATCACTTAAAATTATATTTTTCATCACTAAGAAATATATTTTTCCTCACTAAAAATCTAAACTTTAAATAAATATCTCAACTTTAAATTAATAAAAATCTAATTTCTATCACGTTATCATTATAAAAATAAGTTCTTTTTTTTCTATAATGAAAATCAATTCTTTTCTTTAAAATAGTGTAATTTATAATAATAAAAAAGGGAAAAACTCATTTGTAACAACCCGGAAATGCGAGCCAATTTAAAAATTTTAAATTGGCTAAAATAGTTGATTTTAAACATTTAAAATAAATATTTTAAATAATAACGATGAAAAGTAAGGTTGAATCGACGTTTGAAAATAAATATAATTAATTCTAATTATAAACAAGGCCTGAAATGGCGCGGTAGTTTCAAAATTTGAATTCGAACTTTGACTGACTGTACCGGGTGCAAAACAAAACAGATTTGAGTGGAACCAAAAATATTTAAATCTGTTAGTGAATACCTTTCTGACGAATCCGAAAAATCAAGATTTCATAGCGGGAATCAAAAGATATGTCCAGTTGAAAATTCAGAATAGTCGCTATGGAATTTCGGCTCTTAAAAATAGCCATTTTGCAAACGACCTCGGATTTCGACGAAACCACTTTTGTTGGATCCGCGATGTCAAATTATTGCTATGTTTCAAATTTCATAATTTTTCGAATCAATATGTGAGCGTGGCAAAGAAAAACGCATTTGACCAGTTCTAGTTGATTTTAATCGACTGGAAATTGGCCATTTTTCAAACAGTCTCAGAATTCGACGAAATTAGTTTTGTTAGGATCGTATCGTCAATATGAGGCCAGAAAATATTTTTCTGGAATTTTTAGAGTTTGTATGTAGCCCCGGTAAATTGAAATGCGCGTTCAAATTCAATATATGGATTTATATTTTGATTTTGACGAAAACTGATCGAAACGATCAAATCAGCTTACGATACATATCCCATTGTGTTCAAAATGGGGGTAATTAGCTATGGACGACAGGCGGTGGGCCTCGTTTAGAGGTCAAATGAAAAAGTCAACTTTTTGAAATTAAATAATTAAATAAATTGAAAATAAAAATACCCCTCTCTCCTCCTATACCCACGATCAGGCCCCACCCCCAAGTTCATTTCAATTCGATTTACCAGAAGAGAAAAAAAAGGGAAATTGGGGGATCGAACGGGGAGGCTGCTGCGCCGCCCTCAGCCACCCACCGCCGATCAACACCCTGCCGCCGCCCCCTTTCCTTCTTCTCCACCCCTCGCGCCCGCGCCTTTAGTCCCCCCTCGTCCTCCTTCATTCCAACCAAACCCTAGCCCGAAATTGAGCCGCCGCCGACCAACCAAGGAGCCCCACCACCGAGCGCCGACCTCCCTACCCCCTGCGCCTCCTCCCCTACTCTCTCTCTCCTCTCTCTCTTCTTTAATCCATCGACCATGACCCCAAATCAAACCCCTTCGACGCCAGTACCTCCCCCACAGCACCGCGAGCACTAGCAGCCACTTCCGACGCGCCAAGCCCCTCCGACGAGCGAAAAACAGTGAGTTTTTGTATGTATTAATTTCATTTTCGGTTTTAAATATACATATCATTATAAAAATCTAATCTTTAATATATATAGCATACGTTTAAGTGACATGATTTTTAGATTGTAAAAATATGTTTTTAAGTTGATTAAAAATATAAAGGTTAGATTTTTATATTTGAAAAGGTGAAATCTTTATATTTAAAAAGGCGAAATCTTTATTTTTGAAATGGCGAAATATAATTTTCATATGATGTAGAAGATAAAAATATGATTTTTATATTTTAGGAGGAATAAAAATTCGATTATTAATTTATAGAAAATATAAAAACATGATTTTTATATAGTGGAGATAATAAAAATAGGATTTTTATATTATATAGATAATAAAAATTCGATCTTTATTATATAGGAGGTATGAAAATATAATTTTTATTATGTAGAAGAAGTAAAAATATAATCTTTATTGCATGAAGATCGATGTAAAAATAGAATTTTTATCTATATAGTAGCGGTGTCAAAATAAAATTTTTATATACATAGGAACAATATAAAAATGTGATTTTATATATGTAGTGGCTACGAGCAACGAGAGTGGCAAAAGGCGAGAACAGTGATGATTTCCTACATTTGAAGTGTCATGGAGTGGGGATATCTTTGGTGAGAACTTCTCACTTTAAATCTTCATTTCTAGTTAGAAATATTTACTAGGATGCAGACGGTGCTTAGTAGCACCCGACACCCGTCGTCCACAGACGATGGACGGCTTGTATGCTTGTTTGATGTGTTGTGAAATTTGTTTGTGATGTTGATGTGAAATCGATAATAAAATATTTATATAGTTAAAAATATTTTACCGTTGAAAATATAATTTTTAACGTGAATGTGAATAAATGAATATTTATAAACAAATCGGCCGATTTGTTTATATACACTGATTTGACTGATATTGATAGGGATGATAAATTTTACACATCGCCCAACTGCACAAATAAAAATCTGTGTTTGTTGATTTGAAACCCCACACTGGTGTTGGGATGATATTTGGCGTACACTAATCCCAATTATTTAATTGTATGTCGATCGATTGGTCGACAGGCTGTGTAAGCGTTAATTATTTATATTTGATGCTTATGCAGTTGTGTGGTGCACTTTGGATGATGGTTGCTTGTTTATCGTTACTATTATATACATGAGTTAGGTGGAATCCATATAGTTAACGTTATATGGTAATTGATTGGGCCTCATTCCAGTCGGGAAAATAATGAATATTATAAAAGAAAATTCATGTGTTGAATATAAAAATAGTCATGTGTTGACGATGTTCATGTGTTGAAACTATTTATGTGTTGAGTAAAATATTTTTACAATAAAATTTACATCTTTATCATATTTAAAATTAGAAGCTACTTCACGGTGGAGTCTGATTAAAAATCAAACGATAGACACCATAATTTTATAAAATATATTACATAACAAAAATAGTCGTGTGTTAACAGTACTCATGTGTTGAGATTAGTCATGTGTTGAAAGAAATATAGATTCATGTGTTGAATAGAATAAATATTCATTTGTTGAATAGAATAACGAATTTATTAAAATATATAAAGCCGTGTTGATTAGAGTTACGCTATTTTGACGTGAACGATATTTATATCGATTATAGTCGTTTTTATAATGAATATAGAAAAGGTAGTGATTTCAAAATATAACGTTTTGAAAGTATTATCATTTATATGGTAATGAAAGGAAATATTCAATTTTGATTTGAAATTGAATATAGAGTTGAAATGGTTTTGAAAACGAATTTAAAATGATTTATAAAATATGTTTTAAAAAGGAAATCGACGAAATATATAATATATATATATATATATATTATATATATAATGGCCTGAATAGAACGCGCCGCGCCGCGGCAGTTCGTGAATTTCGACCATTGACTTCGAATTGACATTGCGGGAGATCCGACCGTCGGATTCTCCTAAAACCGGAACCGTTGGGTTCGTATCGAAAAGAGCTTTCCAATGAATATTAGAAATTTGAAATCTAATGGTTGGATTTGGAATTATGTCCAAATCAAATTTGGAAAAGGTCGCTGTAAGTGCAGTTCGATGGCCGTTGATGGAAATCGACTGTACGGGCCTTGATAAAATTATTAAAAATATTAATAATTTGTGTAAAATCATAATATGTGAATTGGAAAGAACTGGGATGAAAAATTCCACAGTTGAAAAGATAAAAATAGATTTTTATCGAAATAAACTAGTTTTGAACTAGAGTTAAAATCAATTTATTTTTGAAATAAATAAATTGAATTTAAAGTGGTTTTAAAAGTAACCATAAATTCCAATAATTGAATTGGAATGGATTTGAATCGAAATTGTCTTAGGAATATTTCGATGTTGGATTCCGTGATTATACAGATATTGCTATGGGAATTTGAAAGATATATTTATATCGTTATTTCCAATACGATATTTGTTGGTTTCAGAATTTGATATTGAATATAAGCCGATATATTTCCTATTCAGAGCCTTGTAATTCATATCAAACGTAATTTGGGTTTGTCGTGAATCATGTTTTAGATGACATTGGTTCTTTAACCCAGTTAAAGACAGAATATTGATTTTTGAAAAGATTAAAACTAAGTGGAGTTTTAATGAATCTTTAATTAGATTGAAATATGAATTGATAATTTAAATTATCAAATCTGAAAGGTGATCGAGAATGGAGTACCACCAGTTTTGCTCCAAAGCGATAGTTAAATCTTTAATTAGATTTGAACGTGAAATGGTAATTAATTTTACCGATAACACCGTGGTGTTAGATATGGAGTATTACCAGTTTTGCTCCATGGGATGAATAGGTTGGGATTGGGAAATAAAATAAATAATTACTTCGGTGAGGTTCGCTAATCCCGGCTAGTTTGGAAAACCATGACATGGTTTGATATGATATCCAAAGGAAGATTAAAGAATAAATTTAGCAGAATTTATCTTTGATAAAATTAATGGGAACCTTTCCCTAAGAGTGTGAAATTTTGAATAAAAGAATATTCTGAATTGGAATGAGGCGTTCGTTGTGTTTGTGTAACATTTGTTTATTATATACGTGGGTTATTCAGAAAGGCCGGGTTTATACCCATTCTGAATAACCGATTCAACGAGATGTCGAAGATGAAGACGGTGGTTGAAGACCGGAAGTCTTCACATCATTTGGGTGATTACCGATGATCTTGATTGAGCTGTACACCCAAGATGAGGGAAACAGTTGGTGATCGTCGAGACGTACTTGGAGATGGATGGATATGCGAGGAAAGTGCCTCCGGTTTCGTTCAGACCCAGAACGAACTTGTAAATGGATTGTGTGTCTGACATTGGATTTTATTTTGTGTTGATTGATCTCTATTAAATATACATCTGTTTGGCGGTGGAGAATTTATTCTCTTGCTTAACGCCCTTCTCTGAGACGTACGAGCTCAGAGGTTGTATATCGATGGACATCAGTCGCATGGAGTGAATTGCCTGTGTGGCACGCCTAAGTGGCAGATGATCAGGGCTTATGTTGAAAAGCAAAGTCTTGTGGTTGATGATCAAAGCACAGCCTGTGTGGCATAGCTTTGTGTATAACGTGAATTCACGAGCCTCACACCTCGGAATGAGTCAAAAACGGGATACGGACCGTTGGGAGAACACGACGTTTCTTTCTAGCTATGGGTGATGTCAGTGACCTACCAGCCCTGACAGTTAAATAATTTTTACCTATGTGGATGTAGGAATGCGAGGCGCCTCGGATATGGGTCTGTTAGGACCGGGAAACGTGTGTTCAGGAATAACTAATCCTCCAAAGTTAGGTGAGTACCGACCCAACCGATTCCAAGGATCATAGTGGGGTCCTGAGACATTTGCTAGAGTGCCTCGAACGGAGAGGAGCTTGCCCCTTGCCTCGACTCATGACGGAAATCCAATTTCTAATACGTGATATTGCGGTTTTAATTGTAGAGCTAGTATGGCGACTTGATATATGGCACCCATGCCGTCTATGATTGATATTTATGATTGAAATTGTTTTGACACTATACACTTATAATAGTATCAAATGATTTGTTTTAAATGTACCAAGCATGTTTGGCTATTATAAGGGAAAGCCCTATCCTCCAGCTTGCGTTGCATTGTGTGATGGGACCTGGGTCTCATAATAGCTTCATTTTTCCAAAGAGCATTGCGCTATTTTGTTATATGCACTAGTATTCTTGGGAGGAAAGCGTTCCGTGTTATACGGCGTGGTCCCTTTGATTACTATCTTTTAAAGTAAAGTTTTAAATAACTATTTTAGTTCTCACACCAGTCACATAACTGACCTGGAGTTTATTGTTTGAACCTAAACTCTGGGTGCCTCTATTTTCTACACGGGCAGCTAGTAGTTTTGGTTTTGCAGATTTATATTCATAGGATCCTGATTTACAGCTGGAACGATGCTCGGAAAGCTCTGTATCCGTGTATCACTTTCAGTTGTGTTTTGTATTATTTTTCCGCTGCTATGTAATTTATTGTAATCTCTGATGTTTGTCGAATGTATATTTATTCATACTCTGTATATTCTTGTATTCTGATGGAATTGTTGTAATAGACAATGAAAGGTTCTTCCGTCTGCATTCTGATTTGTCCTGTTCTCAAAACGATCAGGGGTTTCGAACGGTCTTAGTCGGTTTAACGATCGATTCGGATCAAGCGAAATTCCTTACCGTTACATCATTGTTGCTTTCTGTTTTTGTGGTTGGAAGAGGCTCGCTGTCGTGGTCGGCACGGAGGCGAGGGGGTGGCGACGCACTGGCTCGCGCGGTGGTGGGTTCGATGGGGTGATTGGCCGGATCTCTTGAGGGGGGGGGGGGTTGCGCGAGGTGGATAAGAAGAGGGGGAGGGAAAGAAGGAGGTCAAAGTGAGGAGGATGGGGTAGTAGCCTGTGCGGCGCAGCGCCACGGTGGCGCGCCAAGGCAATGGGGCGGGGCTACGCCCCCCTTTTCTTCTTCTTTTTTTTAATCTGAAACCGAACAGAGGGAGAGAGAGATGAGAGGGTATAATTATATATATTTTTTATTATTTTTAATTTCATAAATACCTTTATATTTCAACCTTCAAACGAGACACACCGACTGTTGTCCATAACTAATTACCCCCATTCTGAACACAATGGGGTATGTTTTGCAAGCCAGTTTGGTTGTCTCGATTGGTTTCCATCAAAATCAAAATATAAATCTATACATTGGATTTGAACGTACATTTTAATTTACCAGGACTACATACAGACTCTAAAAATTCCCAAAAAATATTTTCTACTTTCGTATTGACGATACGGTTCTAACAAAACTAATTTCGTCAAATTTGGAGACCGTTTGAAAAATGGCCATTTTCTGGTCTATCCAAATTTACTAAAACTAATAAACCACGTTTTACTTTGCCACGCGCACATATTAACCCCAAAAATTATGAATTTTGGAATATAGCAATAACTTGACATCCTGGATCCAACAAAAGTGATTTCATCGAAAACAGAGGTCGTTTGCAAAATTTCTATTTTTAAGGGCCAAAATTCCATAGCGACTATTCTGAATTTTCAACTGGGCATAACTTTTTATTCCCATTATGAAATTTCAATTTTTCGGATTCGTTGGAAAGATATTTTCAAATAGATTCAAATATTTTTGGTTTTAGTAAATTCCGGTCTAATTTGAATCTTGTACAGCCATTTGAAATTTGAAATCGAATTTTCAAACTACCGCGCCATTTTCGATTCCTTTTATAATTAAAAGTAAATATTTATACTCTAACGTCGATTCACATAAATATATATGTTCTACTTCTATTCAAATTAAATTTCTCGTCGTTATTATTTAAAATAAATAATTTTAAATATTTAGGATTCATTAAAATTGCCAAAATAAAATTTTTAAATTGGTTCAAATTTTCCGGGTTGTTACAGTATGTGGTCGAACGTGATTTTTAAAGTGAAAAGTATATAATATTTGACTTTAAAAATTTGCTGTTTGTGCATACAGACACGGAATTCGATGAACCAGTTTCATTGGGTCCCTAATGTCAAAGGGTAGTTGCATGTCAATTTTCATTGAAAACGGGATCCATAGGTGATCACACGGATTTTTAAACAATGAAAATAAGCGGGAATTGAGTATAATAAAATATAAAATCATTAAAAATAATAATTTCCTCTACTATATAATATCCTTTTCACTTCCTTAACCTAATTCTATTTCTCAATATCACATTGCTGCTCTCCTTTCTCTTCAACGTGAGTTTCCCCCTTTTCTAAAATCAAAATCAAACAAAATACAAAGCTATAAAATCATGAGATAAATATATATGTGATCCTTATATCTTTCTCTTCGGTTTGGTATGAGTATGGGAGAGGTTCAAGAACATTTTGTACGCTGCGTTTTTTCAGCATATGGTTTATGCGGGCTAGGGTTGATGAATTCATGAAATAGAAGTAACGATACATGAATTCGAGTTTGTTTTGGTGTTTAGGAGGTAGAATAGCACGTTGTGGCCAAATTTGAGGCAGTTCAGAGATAAAAGTGTCGGGATGAATATGGGCAGCGTGCGTTTGGGAGTTGGCTGTTGCGTGAGGGTTTTGGAAGAAGAAGAGAGATTAGAGGAAGAGATTGGAGAAGGTTAGGGGGTTAATTACTTATTTTAATTGTTAATGACATGTGTGTACATGCAATCTTATAAAAAGCATAACTTTCTCGTACGAACTCAGAATTCAGCGAAACAGGATCCATTGGAACCTTATCGACGAGAGCTTCGCAACAAAACTGATTTGGATTGATTTGGAGCTCGTCTCAATATTTGGCGGAGTGGAAACCATCGGTGAGATTTCTAAATTTAAAATAAAATTGATGGTGATTGTGATATTAAATTTATATATACGCTATATGTAATATATATATATGTGTGTGTGTGTGTGTTTGTGTTGTATAGAATTGAAATTTATTGATTGTGGTTGTGATGAATTGTTGGATCGAATTGTGTAGTGAAAATAAAAGAATCATGTGTTGAATTGTGATTTTATTTGATAAAAATGTCACCTTTAACCTGTTAATAAATATTAAAATAATCATTTGTTAAATATGTTTTGTTCAATAAAATATTTTTATTTACATGTTAGCGAAGTTAGAAAATGGTCATTTGTTGAATATGTTTTGTTCATTAAAATATTGTCATTTACATGTTAGCGAAGTTAGAAAAATGATCATTTGTAAAATATGTTTTGTTCATTAAAATATCGTCATTTACAAGTTAGCGAAGTTAGAAAAATGATCAATTGTTAAATATGTTTTGCTCATTAAAATATTGTCATTTACATGTTAGTGAAGTTAGAAAAATAATCATTTGTTAAATATGTTTTATTCATTAAAATATTGTCATTTACATGTTAGCGAAGTTAGAAAAATGATCATTTGTTAAAGATGTTTTGTTCATTAAAATATCGTCATTTAAATGTTAGCGAAGTTAGAAAAATTATAAGTTGTTAAATATGTTTTGTTCATTAAAATATCGTCATTTACATTTTAGCAAAGTTAGAAAAATGATAATTTGTTAAATATGTTTTGTTCATTAAAATATTGTCATTTACATGTTAGCGAAGTTAGAAAAAATAATCATTTGTTAAATATGTTTTGTTCATTAAAATATTGTCATTTACATATTAGCGAAGTTATAAAAATAATCCTATGTTAAAAATATGTTTTGTTCGTTAAAATATTGTCATTTACATATTAGTGAAGTTATAAAAATAATCATATGTTAAAAATATGTTTTGTTCGTTAAATATTGTCATTTACATGTCAGCGAAGTTAGAAAAATGATCATTTGTTAAATGTGTTTTATTCGTTAAAATATTGTCATTAACATGTTAGAGAAGTTATAAAAAAATAATCATTTGTTAAATATGTTTTGTTCATTAAAATATTGTCATTTACAAGTTAGCGAAGTTATATAAAAAAAACATTAGTTAGATATATTTTGTTCATTAAAAATATTGTCTTTAACATGTTAGTGGAGTATTAAAAAGATTCAAGTTTGAAATAAATTGTTTCAACAATAAAAATTACATTTTTATTGTATGATTAAATCATTAGAAAGATTCAAGTTTGAAATAAAATGTTTCAACAATAAAAATTACATTTTTATTGTATGTATAAACCAATAAAAAGAACCATGTATTTGATTACCTTTTTGTTAGATAAAAAATGTCATCTTTAACATATTAGTGAAGTTATAAAATAGACATATGTTATTGTTCGATAAAAAAGTCATCATTAACATGGTAATGAAGAATAAAATAATTATGTGTTAAATATATTCTTGTTAATTAAAAATATTATTTTTAACATGAATAGAAAGTGTATTTAATTTATTTTTTAATATATGTATGTGAAGTGTATAAAATTTACATGTCCTGACACAAATGTGTGTTCATTAAAAATATAATTTTTAACATGAATATGAAGTGTACAAAATTTACATACAAGAAAATAAATGTATTTGTATATGTATATATATATATATATATATATATATATATATATATTAAAATTAAACGAATCGCGTGTGGTAGTTCGCGTTTTGGAATCGTAACTTTAAACGATTATATTGAGAGATCAAACCGTTGAATTTTCTCAAAACAGGAACCGTTGGGTTTGCTTTGGAAAGATCTTTCCAACGATATTAGATTTGTTAAGATCCAATGGTTATATTTCGAGAAATGTGTAATTCAAATCTGAATAAAAATAACGCCAAGGCCCCGTAATGACCCGAAACATCATTCAAATTAAATGGGCTATATATATATAGTGATAAATCATTATAAAATATTATAAGCCATATGGAATGAAAATAAACCAACTTTCCTTGGTTTATAGAGTAAAATGGACGGTTAGATTTATTGGACATTAATCTATAGAATTGAATCAAATTTAACCAAAGAGAAGAAATGATTTGAATTATATATATTCGAGAATTATTTGAAAAGGCCGAGTTAAATCTCATTTCAAATAATTATACGATGACTAGAAATCGAAGACATTGAAGATAGTGGTTGAACACCGTCGATCTTCACATCGAATGGACGACTACTGATGCCCTGGATTGGTTAGCTCTTAGAAAAGTATTAAAGCGGTAGTTGTCCGGACGTACTTATTGATTGTTCGGATATGCGAGGACCTCTCTTCCATATTGGACATATGGAACGAGGAATAAGGTGTCTTCTGTATCGTTCAGAACCAGAACGGACTTGCAAATGGATGTGTGTCTGACATTAGATTTTGTTCTATGTTGAATGATTTCTATTAAATATATATCTGTTTGGTGGCGGAGAATTTATTCTCTTGCTTAACAACCTTCTTTGAGACGACAAGCTTAGTGGTTATATACTGATAAACATCAGTTACAAAGAGTGGATTGTCAATGTGGCATGCTAAGATGTAAATGATTAAGGCTTTTATTGAAAAGCAGAGCCTTGTGGTTAATGAACAAAGCACAACTTTAATTAGCATAGCTTTGTGTATAGTGTTACTTCACGAGCCTCACACCCCGGTATGAGTCAAAAACGGGATAAGGACCGTAGGGAGAATTTGTGTTTCTTTCTAGCTAGAAGTGGTGTCATGGTATGGATCCCAGACATTTTTACTTATATTAATGATGGATTGAGAGGACTTGGATATTGGTCGCTACTGGCCAAGTGATAGGTCCAATAGGACCGGAAAACTTATTGTTCAGAAATAATTAATTTACTAAAGTATGTGTGGACCGGCCCTACCGCATCCAAGGGTTGCCCGTAGGTGTGATCCTGAGACATTTGCTAAAGTGTCTCGAATCGGAAGGAGCCATCACTAGCCTTGACTCATGATGGAAAATCCAACTTCCAATACGACATTACGGATTTGATTGTAAACCTATATATGGTGTCATAGTATATGGTAGCCATGCCGTCTAGAATTGTTACATTTATATTGAAAGGTGTTTTAAACTGACTAGTCACTAGTAATAATATCAAATGAATTGGTTTATGCATACCAAGCATTTTTAGACATTATAAGGTAAAACTCAATCCTCTAGTTTGCGTTGCATTATGTAATGGGACTTGAGTCTTAAAAGGTTTCATTTTTCTAAAAAGAGTTGTCTTGTTTAAAAGATTTACTTTATTTTATGCACTAGCAATCTGAGACGACCCGAACTTCCCCGATAAGGAAAGCCCGGATTGAATAGAGGACAAGCCACATCGGAACACAAATAGAAGAACATTTCATTGCTTATTACAAAAATTCCATCAGAATACAAGAATATACAGAGTATGAATAAATATTAATCAACAGAAAATATCAGAGATTACAATAAATTACATAGCAGCGGAAAATAATACAAAACACAACTGAAAGGTATATACAGATACAGAGCTTTCCGGATATCGTTCCAGCTGTAAACCAGGTTCCTGTGAATATAAATCTGCAAAACCAAAACTACTAGCTGCCCGTGTCAAAATAAGGGCACCCATAGTTTAGGTTAAAACAATAAATTCCAGGTCAGTCATGTGACTGGTGTGAGAACTAAAACAGTTATTTAAAACTTTACTTTAAAATAAAGTAAATCAAGGGACTGCGCCGTATAACACGGAACGGGTTTCCTCCCAAGAATACCAGTGCATATAACAAAATAGCGCTAGGCTTTTTGGAAAAATGAAGCTATTATAAGACCCAGGTCCCATCACACAATGCGACACAAGCCGGAGGATAGGGTTTTCCCTTATAATAGCCAAACATGCTTGGTACGTTAAAACAAATCATTTGATACTATTATAAGTGCATAGTGTATAAAACAACTTCAAATATAAATGTATCAATCCTAGACGGCATGGGTACCATATATCATGTCGCCATACTAGGCTCTACAATCAAAACAGCAAATTCACGTAATTGGAAATTGGATTTCCATATGTGAACCAAGGCAAGGGATCGTCCTTACCGAATTCGAGATGCTCTAGCCTGTGTCTCAGGAACATCCGCAACTCCACCTTGGATCGTCAGGGCCGTTCCACTCGATGTGGATTATAATGCCTGAACACTGTGTTTCCCCACCCTATGGGGTGTCAATGAGTCCAATGACTCCATCGGCTCCACAGAGTCACCGATATATCCGAGGCGCCTCGCATTACAACAACCACATAAGTCAAACTCGTCAGGGGATGTAAAACCACTGATGCCACTTCTAGCTAGAAAGAAATGCATGTCCTCCCTAAGGTCCTTCTCCTGTTTCTGGTTCACAATCGGGGTGTGAGGCTCGCGAATCAACGTTACACAAAGCTATGCCACACAGGCGGTGCTTTGATCATCAACCACGGGACTTTGCTTTTCAACAGAAGCCTTGATCAATTGCCACTTAGGCAATCCACACCATGCGACTGATGTCTATCGATATACAACCTCTGATCCCGTAAGTCTCAGAGAAGGGTGATGTAAGGGAATGAATTCCCCTTCACCAGGCAGATGTATATTTAATAGAGACCAATCAACACAGAGCAAAATCCAATGTCAGACACACAGTCCATACAAGTTCGTTCTGGGTCTGAACGAAACTGGAGGCACCTTATACCTTGCATATCCATCGATCTCCAAGTACGTCTGGACGACCACCAACTGATTCCCTCGTCTTGGGTGTACAGCCCAATCAAGATCATCAGTAACTATCCAAACGATGTGAAGACCTCCGGTCTTCGACCACCGTCTTCATCCTCGACACATCGCCGAATCAGTTATTCAGAATGGGATTAACCCGGTCTTTCTGAATAACTCGCGTATATAATAAACAATTGTTACACAAACACAACATATGCCTCATTCCAATTCAGAATATTCTTTTATTCAAATATTCTTATACTTTGGGAAAGGTTCCCATTAATTTTATCAAAGATAAATTCTCTAAATTTATTCTTTAATCTTCTTTTGAATATCAATTCAAATTAGTCGGGATTAGCGAACCACACCGAAGTGACCATTTATTTTATTTCCCAATCCCAACCTATTCATCCCATGAAGTAAAACTGGTCATACTTCATATCTAACACCACGATGTTATCGGTAAATTCAATTACCATTTCACGTTCAAATCTAATTAAAGATTTAACTATCGCTTGGAGAAAAACTGGTGATACTCCATTCTCGATCATCTCAATCTAAAACCCCCCTTGGTTTTAATCTTCCCAAAAATCATATCAATGGTTGTTTATCTTGGGAAACCATATCCTGTCATTAACTGGGTTAAAGAACCAGTGTCATTTAAAACATGGTTCACGATAAACCCAAAAATCAATTCAAATTCAATTCTAATTAAATATCATTTAATTGGTATATTTCAACAAATCTAAATAAAAAGATTATTTCTTTTTCTCAACTGGGTTTAAGAACAGTGTTAATGAAGACACTATTCACGACAAACCCAAATCCCATTTAATATTAAATACAAGGCTCTGAATAGAAAATATATCGGCTTATATTCAATATCAAATTCTACGACCAACAAAATAATATTGGAAATAACGATATAAATATATCTTTCAAATTTCCATAACAACATCTGTATAATCACGAAATCCAACATCGAAATATTCCAAAGACAATTTCGATTCAAATCCCTTTCCACTTCAATTATTGGAAATTCGGGTTATTTTCAAAACAATTTCAAATCCAATTTATTTATTTTAAAAATAAATGGAATTATAATTCTAGTTCAAAACTAATTCATTTCGATAAAAATCTATTTTTTTCTTTTCAAATATAGAATTTTTCATCCCAATTCTTTCCAAATCATTTCTTAGGATTCTACACAAATTATTACTATTTTTAATAATTTTATCATGGCCCGTACAGTCGATTTCCATCAACGGCCATCGAACTGCACTTATAGCGACGTTTTCCAAATTTGATTTGGACAGAATTCCAAATCCAGCCGTTAGATTTCAAATCTGTAATTTTCATTAGAAAGATTTTTTCGATACGAACCCAATGGTTCTAGTTTTAGGAGAATCCGACGGTCGGATCTTCTGTAATCTCCACTCGAAGTCAATGGTCGAAATTCGTGAACTGCTGCAGTGCGGTGCGTTCTATTCAGGCTATTACATATTTATATATATAATATATATTATATATATTTCATCGATTTCCTTTCAAAACGTTTTTTATAAATCGTTTTAAATTCGTTTTCTAAACGATTTCAACTTCTTATTCAATTTCTAATCAAAATTGAATATTCCATATCATCGATATATATATATATATATATATATATATATGGTTATATTTTCAAAGCGTTATATTTTGAAATTACTTCCTTTTCTATATTCCTTTTAAAAATGAATATAATTGATATAAACATCGTTCGTGTCAAAATGGCGCAAATCTAATCAACACGGCTTTATATCTTTCAATAACTTCGTTATTCTATTCAACAAATGAATATTTTCTTTAACACATGAATTTCCTCTTATTCAACACATGAATATATATTTTATTCAACACATGAATTTTCTTTTATTCAACACTTGAATATATATTCTATTCAGTACATGAATTTATATTTTATTCAACACATGAATATATTTTCTATTCAACACATGAATTTTCTTTTTATGATATTCTTTATTTTCCAACTTGGAATGAGGCCCAATCAATTACCATATAATGTTAATTATGTGGATTTCATACATACACATACACTACAACAATCAAACACAGTCAACCATCACCCAAGGTGCATTCTGCACTGCATAAGCATCAAATATAAATATTTAACGCTTATAACAGCCTGTCGATCAATTGATCGACATTCAGCTAATTATTGGGACGAGTGTATGGCCAATTTCATCCCAAAACGCGTGTGGGGTTTTCAAATAATCAAACACAGGTTTTATTTGTGCAGTTAGGTGATGTGTAAAATTTGTTGTCCCAATCAATATCAGTCAAAGCGTTGTACATAAACAAATCGTTCGATTTGTAAATGAATATTTATTTTATTTCAACACATGAATATATATATTTTATTTCAACATATGAGTATATATTTATTTCAACAAATGAATATATATTTTATTTTAGCACATGGATATATATTTTATTTCAGCACATGAATATATATTTTATTTCAACACATGAATATATATTTTTTATTTCAAAACATAAATATATATTTTATTTCAACACATGAATATATATTTCATTCATCATCATCAACAGTCAAAATTCACAACACAAACAATCACACAAGTCGTCCATGGTCTGTGGATGACGAGGAGCAGTTTATATATGCAGTTATAAAATAAATAATTGAACAGAAAATTCTACTGAGGAGTTCTCATCGTGGGATCCACTCCTTCATTCTCTATTTCTGAACTACTGAACCGTTTGGATTTGTTTGAAATTCCAATGTAGTCCTTGTCACGCTGTTCATAATAAAAATTATATTTTTATTGCTTCATTCCACTAAATAAAAATCACATTTTTATTCCTACTTCATATACTTTTATGATGCTTCTTTCTATATAAAAATTCTATTTTTATATTTCTACTTCTTATATAAAGATCGAATTTTCATTTCGACGCTATAAAAATCATATTTTTTTCTTTACATCATACAAAGATTATATTTTTAAGTTCATACTTATATAAAAATTATATTTTTAACTTCATACTTATATAAAAATTATATTTTTAACTTCATAGTTATATAAAATTATATTTTTAACTTCATACTTATATAAAAATATATAACTTCGTACTCAAAAAATAAAAATCCCATTATTATGTCGTTTTGATATATATAAAGATCTAATCCTTAATTCGCTAACTTATATATAAAAATCAAATTTTTATCTTCACTTCATATATATAAAAATCGAATTTTTATCTTCACTTCGTATATATAAAAATCGAATTTTTATCTTCACTTCATATATATATATATATATAAATTGAATTTTTATCTTCACTTCATATATATAAAAATCGAATTTTTATCTACAACTCTAGATTATAAAAATCATATTTTTATTTTGCTTTTCATATAAAAACCCTTCTATATAATTAAAAATCAAACCTTCCCATCACTAAAAATCATATTTTTCTTCATCATTATGTAAAATAAACTGAAAATGAAATTCGAATTAGGATCTACTTATGTTGATTTGAAGAAATAGGGTTTTCGGGCTTTGAATGAAGAGAGAGATAGGGGATAGAGGCGGCGTCGGGGGTGGTCATTGGTCAGGCCGGCGGTCCGTCCTGGCAGTGGGCGGCGGCTATGGGGCCAAAGGATGGTGGCGGCGCGGTTAACGAAGGGGCGGGAGCTTTGGAGGTTCACGGGTTTTTGGAGGAGGGGGAGAAGGAAGCGGAGGAGCAAGAGAGGGAGGGGGAGTTCGCCGGAGGTGGGGTCCGGTGCCGGCAGGCCGCAGCGACCGGTCGGGGAGGCGTCGCGCGATATCAACGGTTTTATATTTTTTTTCTTTTTTCTGAATGACCGGGGAAGAGAATAAGGGGGGCCTATTATATATTTTAATTGATTAATATTTTATCCTTCAAAAGTTGACTTTTAATCTCGAACTCTAAACGAGGCCCAACGACTGTCGTCCTTAACCAAATACCCCCCTTCCGAACACTATGGGATATGTATCGTAGGCCGATTCGATCGTTTCGATCAGTTTCCATCAAAATCTATATATTGAATTTGAACGCGCATTTCAATTTATCGGGCCACATACGGACTCTAAAAATTCCAAAAAAATATTTTCTAGCTTCGTATTAACGATACGGTTCTACAAAACTAATTTCGTCAAATTCTGAGACCGTTCGAAAAATGGCCATTTTTTGGTCGATTGAAATTGACTGAAACTGTTAAAACGCATTTTACTTTGCCACGCTCACATATTGATTCAAATAATTACGAATTTTGGAATCTAGCAATAATTTGACATCGCGGATCCAACAAAAGTGGTTTCATCGAAAACCGAGGTCGTTTACAAAATGGCTATTTTTAAGGCCCAAAATTCTGTAGCGACTATTCTGAATTTTCATCTGGGCATAACTTTTGATTCCCTCTATGAAATTTCAATTTTTCGAATTCGTTGGAAAGATATTCTCAAATAGATTCTATTATTTTTGGTTTCGCCAAAATCCGGTTTATTTTGAATCCTACACATTCATTTGAAATTTGAAATCGAATTTTCAAACTACCGCGCCATTTTCAATTCCTTTTATAAGTAAAATAAAATATTTATATTCTAACAATGAATCAAATAAATATATTCATTCTAATTCTATTCAAAACAAATTTCTCGTCGTCATTATTTAAAATAATTCATTTTAAATGTTTAAAATTCATTAAAATCGCCAAAATAAAAAAAATTAATTGGCTCAGATTTCCGGGTTATTACAATCTCCCCCACTTAAAACTTTTCGTCCCTAAAAAGGAACCAAGCTGGAAGTTGTTTAACTAATAAACTCAACTTCCATTATTTTCTTTACGTCTTAAGTTCTTCAACTTTTCAGTTTCTAAGAACTTTTCAAATTTTTCAAAAATTTGGCTAACACCCTAAATTTTCGAAAAATTTCACCATAACCTCCCCTGCACCAGGAGCTTCGGGATATTTCAAATAGCCTCCCATGGCCCTCACCAATCCAAAAAGAAAAAAAAACAGCCAATCGATTCATAAAATCATCAAAAACCCAAGAAATACAATAAACATGTACCTATTTGTTGGGCAAACAATTTTATTCCTCTGCTCTAGCCTCCTTGCTATGACCTGTTCAATGTAAGTACACGTATATGCATGCAAATGCGATAAATTTTCAATACAATTCACTATTTGGTACAATTTGGCTAAATGGTTCAAATTTTAATTAATCAACCAATAATCAAACAGTACAATCAACAATCAATTAGTTGATTAGCATTTCAAATTCATAACTTTGATATATAGTCCAAAAATCAGATTTTTGATGCCAAATCACAACAATAAGCCCTATTTAATTTTGGTTCTCACACCAGTCTATAGAAATATATAAATATCACACTTTCGACACTCGAATATAAATACTGATGATGCGGCCGCATCACCAGAATTATCCCCGGGCGACTAGAGTGTGACCCTATATCCATCCAGTATATTGGTGTAATAACCCGAAAATCTGGGCCAGTTTAAAATTTTTATTTTGGCTATTTTAACGAATTTTGATTATTTAAAATGAATTATTTTAAATAATATCGACGAGAAATTTATTTTGAATAGAATCGAACGTATATATTATACGCGTCGTCGTTAGAATATAAATATTTATATATAATTATAAATAGAATTGAAAATGGCGCGGTAGTTCGATAATTCGATTTCAAACTTCAATTGAATGTACCGGGTGCAAAACAATCCGGATTTTAGTGAAACCAAAAATAATGGAATCTAATAGTGAATATCTTTCCAATGAATCCGAAAAATCGAAATTTCATGATAAGAATCAAAAGATATGTCCAGTTGAAAATTCTGAATAGTCGCTATGGAATTCAGGCCCTTAAAAATAGCAACTTTGCAAACGACCTCGGATTTCGACGAAACCAGTTTTGTTGGGTCCGGGATGTAAAGTTATTGCTAGGTTTTAAATTTCATAATTTTTCGAATCAATAGGTGAGCGTGGTAAAGGAAAACGCGTTTGACCAGTTTCAGTTGATTTTAATCGACTGGAAATTGGCCATTTTTCAAACGGTCTCAGAATTCGACGAAACTAGTTTTGTTAGGACCGTATCGTCAATACGAAGCTAGAAAATATTTTCCTGGAATTTTTCTAGTTAGTATGTGACCCCGGTAATTTGAAATGTACGTTTAAAATTCAATATAGTGATTTAAATGTAAATTTAACGAAAACTGATTGTAACAGCCGAATCAGCTTACGATACATATCCCATTGTGTTCTGAATGGGGGTAAAACGCTATGGACGACAGGCGGTGGGTCTCGTTTAGAGGTCGTATGTAAAAGTCAACTTTTTCATAAATAAAAAAAAAAAAGAAATAACTCCCTCCCCCTTTAACTCTTCTGGCCCCCCTTTTTATTTCATTCGTTCAGAAAGATTGAAAAAAAAAAAACAAATCTCGAATCGCGACGCCGCCCGGGGGGGGGGGGAGTAGCCGCCGCCGCCCCCTCTTCTTCTTCCCCGAGCTCCTCCTCTCCTCCACCGCCACCAGAGCCTCTCCGCCCCTCTCCTCCTTCTTCCCCACCTCGAGCTGCTCCTCCCACGCACCCCCTGCTCGCGAATCCCTCCTTCTCTTCTATTTGAACGACGCCCTAGCCTCCAGGACCCGCCACCTGAAGCCGCGACAGCCCCACCCCCCTCCAGGCCTCACGCCGACGCTTGCACCACCCCCCGACGACCCCTGGCGCCTGTCCTCCGACGATCGGCGAAAACCCCCCCTCTCCCTGTAAGTTTTATTTTATTTATTTATTTTGTTTTAATTCTGATTTTTGAAAAAGATTATAAAACTGTTTTCTTTTTTAGAATTTTAAACTGATTTTTGAAAAAGATTATAAAACTGTTTTTTTTAAATAAGGTTAAAACTGATTTCAAAAGAATTTAAAAACTGATTTTCAAAAGAATTTCAAAAGGATTTTTTTTAAACTGATTTTTAAAATGATTTATAAACTAATTTATTTTAAGATTTAAAATAGAAGGAGATTAGAAATTTAAAAAGAAAGAAAAATCAGATTTTTATATATTGAATAGCGAACTAAAAATCAGATTTTTATATATTAAATAGCGAACTAAAAATTTGATTTTTATATATGGAATAGCATAGTAAAAAATTCGATTTTTAAATATATGAAGTGATTATAAAAATATGACTTTTTAAAATTGAAGTGAATAAATAAAAATATGATTTTTATTTTAAAGACATCAAAATATAAAAATGTGTGATTTTTATACGTGTAGTGGCTACGGGCAACGAAGGTGACAAAAAGGCGAAACGACGAAGACTTCTGCAAAAGAAGTGCCGTGGAGCTAGGATAGCTATAAGTGAGAATTTCTCACCTTTCAATTTAATTTTTCTAGTTATATATATATACTAGGATGCAGACGGTGCTTAGTAGCACCCGACACAATCGTCCACAGACCATGGACTTGTTTGTTTGGTTGCATAGATTAGTTGAATTATTTGTTTGAATTGAATTGTTTGGTGAGATGAAATTGATTTGATTGATGTGTGAATGGCGTGGGCCTTCACTAGACCGGGGATAAGGCTACGCCTTGTCCCGTTTCTAGTATCGTGCCGTTATGCCGCCGAAATTTTCTAAAATATGTTAGAAAATAAAAATATCGTTATATTGTGTAAATGAACTGAATAGAAATTCATAGGTTGAAATAAAATGTTTTATCGTTAAAAATATAATTTTAACGTGAAGTGAATAAAGTAAAATATTCATTTATAAACCGGACGGTTTGTTTATGTACACCTATTTGAATGACATTGATTGGGACGATAAATTTTACACATCGCCCAACAGCACAAATAAAATATGTGTTTGGTTGTTTGAAACCCCACACGGGTGTTGGGATGAAATTTGAAGTTCACTCATCCTGATTGATTAAATATGTCGATCGATTGATTGACATGCTGTTATAAGCGTTAGATATCTTTATTTGATGCTTATACAGTGTAGTGCACTTTGGTTGATGGTTGATCATTTTTCAATGCTATTATATACATGTGTTGTATGAAAATCCATATAATTAATTTTATATGGTAATTGATTGGGCCTCATTCCAGTTTCGAAAAAGAAATATTTGAAAATAAAATATTTGAAAATAGAATATTTGAAAAAGGAAATATTTGAAAGGAAATATTTGAGATAGAAATATTCGAAATAGAATATTTGAAAATAGAAACATATGAAGCCGTGTTGATTAGATTGACGCTATTCTGACGTAAACGATATTTATATCGGTTTAATTCATTTCGAAATGAATTGAATTGAAAGTGATTTCGAAATGAATTGAATTGAAAGTGATTTCGAAATGAATTGAATTGAAAGTGATTTCGAAATGAATTGAATTGAAAGTGATTTCGAAATGAATTGAATTGAAAGTGATTTCGAAATGAATTGAATTGAAAACGATTTCGAAATGAATTGAAAACGAATTCAAATTGAATTGAAAGCAAATTGAAATGAATTCAAATTGAATTGAAATTTGAATTGAATAGAAATGAATTGATTTGAATTGAAACGGAAGTTGAAATTGCTTTTGAAACGAATTTAAAACTATTTATATAATTCGTTTTAAATAGAAATCGACGAAGTATATATTATATATATTATATATATAATATAATGGCCTGAATAGAACGCGCCGCGCCGCGGCAGTTCGTGAATTTCGACCATTTATTTCAAACGGACACAACGGGAGATCCGACCGTCGGATTCTCCTAAAACCGGAACCGTTGGGTTCGTATCGAAAAGAGCTTTCTAACGAATGTGATAAATTAGAAATCTAACGGTTGGATTTGGAATTATGTCCAAATCAAATTGGAAAAAGGTCGCTATACGTGCAGTTCGATGGCCATTGGTGGAAATCGACTGTACGGGCCTTGATAAAATTATTAAAAATAGTAATAATTTGTGTAAAATCATAAGAAATGATTTGTGAAGATTTGGGATGAAAAACTCCATATTTGAAAAGATAAAAATAGATTTTTATCGAAATGAACTAGTTTTGAACTAGAAATATAATTCTATTTATTTTTAAATAAATAAATTGAATTTGAAAAGGGTTTTGAAAATAACCAGAATTTCCAATGATTGCATTGGAGTGGATTTGAATCGAAATTGTCTTCGGAATATTTCGATGTTGGAATTCGTGATTATACAGATGTTGTTATGGAAATTTGAAAGATATATATTTATATCGTTATTTCCAGTATGGCATTTGTTAGTCGTAGAATTCGATATTGAATATAAGCAGATATATTTTCTATTCAGAGCCTTGTATTGAATATCGAATGTGATTTGGGTTTGTCGTGAATGGTGTCTGCACTAACACTGTTCTTGAACCCAGTTGAGAAAAGATTAAATCTTTTTGTTTAGATTTAACGAAATGTACCAATTAAATAATATTTAATTGGAATTGAATCGATATTGATTTTTGGGTTTATCGTGAACAGTGTTTTAAATAACACTCGTTCTTTAACCCGATAATTAATGAATGTGGTTTTGGGTTTATCGTGAACCGTGTTTTAAATGACACTGATTCTTTAACCCAGTCGAAGATTAAAACTAAGTGGAGTTTTAATGAATCTTTAATTAGATTGAAATGATCGAAAATGGAGTATCACCAGTTTTGCTCCAGGCGATAGTTAAATCTTTAATTAGATTTGAACGTGAAATGGTAATTGAATTACCGATAACACTGTGGTGTTAGATATGAAGTACTACCAGTTTGACTTCATGGGATGAATAGGTTGGGATTGGGAAAATAAAATAAATGATTACTTCGGTGTGGTTCGATAATCCCGACTAGTTTGAATTGATATTCAAAGGAGATTAAAGAATAAATTTAAAGAATTTATCTTGGATAAAATTAATGGGAACTTTTTCCCAAAGTATAGGAATATTTGAATAAAAGAATATTCTGAATTGGAATGAGGCGTATGTTGTGTTTGTGTAACACTTATATAATATATACGCGAGTTATTCAGAAAGACCGGGTTTATCCCATTCTGAATAACTGATTCGACGTGGTGTCGAAGATGAAGACGATGGTCGAAGACCGGAAGTCTTCACGTCGTTTGGGTGATTACTGATGATCTTGATTGGGCTGTACACCCAAGAAGATGGAAACAGTTGGTGATCGTCCAGACGTACTTGGAGATCGATGGATATGCGGGGTACTAGGTGCCTTCGGTTTCGTTCAGGCCCAGAACGGACTTGTAAATGGACTGTGTGTCTGACATTGGATTTCATTCTGTGTGACTGATATCGGTTGCATAGAGTGGTTTGCCTGTGTGGCATGCTAAGATGCAAATGATCAAGGCTTCTGTTGAAAAGCAAAGTCTTGTGGTGATGATCAAAGCACAGCCTGTGTGGCACAGCTTTGTGTAACGTGAATTCGCGAGCCTCGCACCCCGGTTATGAACCCAAAACGGGAGAGGACCTCAGGGAGGGCATGCGTTTCTTTCTAGCTAGGGTGGTGTCAGTGACCTACCAGCCCTGACATTTATATACTTTTCACCTGTGTGGTTGTTGCTGTTGCGAGGCGCCTCGGTTTGATCGGACGATCCGGGTCCGATGGAGTCATTCGTTGGCTCGTTTGCGCCCCAAAGGGCGGGGAGACGTATTGTTCAGGCATAATAATCCACATCGGTGGACCGGCCCTGACGATCCAGGGGGCAGTTGCGGCTGTTCCTGAGACATGGTAGGCTAGATTGTCTCGAATCGGTGGAGGACGATCCCTGGCCTCGGTTCATAGACGGAAATCCAATTTCCAAATACGTGACTTTGCGGTTTTATTTGTAAACCTATATATGGCGACATAGTGGAATGGGACGCTCATGTCGCCTATGATTGATACTTATGATTTGAAGTTGTTTTATACACTATGCACTTATAGTGGTATCAAATGATTTGTTTTAAAACGTATCAAGCATTCTTTGGCTGTTATAAGGGAAAACCCTATCCTCGGCTGCGTTGCATTGTGTGATGGGACCTGGGTCTTATAACAGCTTCATTTTCCTTTATTTAGCATTGCGCTGTTGTTTTATGCACTGGTATTCTGGGGAGGAAACCCGTTCCGTGTTATACGGCGTGGTCCCTTGATTTACCTAACTTTGAAAATAAAGATAATAACTGTTTTAGTTCTCACACCAGTCACATGACTGACCCGGGGTTTATTGTTTTAACCTAAACTCTAGGTGCCCTTATTTTCGACACGGGCAGCTAGTAGTTTTGGTTTTGCAGATTTATATTCACAGGATCCTGGTTTACAGCTGGAATGATATCCGAAAAGCTTTGTATCCGTATATCTCTTCTAGTTGTGTATTGTATTATTTTCCGCTGCGATGTATTTAAATGTAATTTGAATCTCTGGTATTTCTGTGTAATATTCATTTATACTCTGTATGTTCTTGTAATCTGATGCATTGTTGTAATATACAATGAAATGTTCTTCTGTATGAGTTCTGTTTTGTCCTGTTCTCAAACGATAGGGCGTTTCGAACGGCCTGGATCGGTTTAGCGTCTGGTTCGGACCGAGCGAAATTCGCGTTGCCGTCACAGTTGGTATCAGAGCTTTGGTTTACAAAGCAGAGAACAAGGCACGTTAGAACCATACGAAAGAATTCATCAGATATTGGATTAGTAATATCCAATGGGAATGACTCGTTAGAGATAGGATCAGTAGTATCCTAGAACGAGTGTGAAGAGTATATTTTTTAAATGAAAACAATTTTTGTTTTGAAAATTTAAATCAATTATTCGTATCTGATTATCTATTTATATTGAGTTGGACAGTCCAGTATATAAAGATTTTGCGTATACGTCTGATCCGCGTGTATTCGAAGTTTTAATATATTGGATAGATATAGATTCACACTCTAGTCGCCCGAAGGTGATTCTGATGATTGTAGCTACATCATCAGAATTAATATTCGAGAGTCGAAGGTGTGATATTTATATACTTCCTATTGACTGGTGTGAGAACCAAAATTAGATAGGGTCTATTGTTGTGATTTGGCATCAAGAACATGATTTTTTGTATATGTATCAAAATTATCAATTTGAAACGTTAAATTCACTAATTGATTGATGTTTGTGTTGTTTGTTTATTTGTTTGATAATTTTGAACTATTATGCCTAATTGAACCGAATATTGAATTATATTGAAAATTGGTTGCGTTTGCTTGCATATACTTGTATATCATTGAACAGGTCATAGCAAGGAGGCTAGAGCAGAGAATAAAATTTGTTTGCCCGACAAATAGGTACATGTTTACTACATAATTTCCTGTTTTGTTTGGGTGATGATGGTTTTATGAGCCTATTGGCTAGCCGCTTGGCTTTTTCTTTTTCTTTTTGAGATCTGAAGGACCGGGGAAGCTATTTGAAATTCCCCGATGCTCCCATTGCAGGGGAGGTTATGGCGAAATTTTTCGAAAATTTAGGGTGTTAGCCAAATTTTTGAAATTTTGAAAATTCTCAGAAACTGAAAAGTTGGAGAATGGAAGCCAGATCGAATGTAGAGCTTATTAATCAACCACTTTCGACTTTGTTCCTTTTCGGGGACGAAAAGTTTTAAGTGGGGGAGATTGTAATAACCCGAAAATCTGGGCCAGTTTAAAATTTTTATTTTGGCTATTTTAACGAATTTTGATGATTTAAAATGAATTATTTTAAATAATATCGACGAGAAATTTATTTTGAATAGAATCGAACGTATATATTATATGCGTCGTCGTTAGAATATAAATATTTATATATAATTATAAATAGAATTGAAAATGGCGCGGTAGTTCGATAATTCGATTTCAAACTTCAATTGAATGTACCGGGTGCAAAACAATCCGGATTTTAGTGAAACCAAAAATAATGGAATCTAATAGTGAATATCTTTCCAACGAATCCGAAAAATCGAAATTTCATGATAAGAATCAAAAGATATGTCCAGTTGAAAATTCTGAATAGTCGCTATGGAATTCAGGCCCTTAAAAATAGCAACTTTGCAAACGACCTCGTATTTCGACGAAACCAGTTTTGTTGGGTCCGGGATGTAAAGTTATTGCTAGGTTTCAAATTTCATAATTTTTCGAATCAATAGGTGAGCGTGGTAAAGGAAAACGCGTTTGACCAGTTTCAGTTGATTTTAATCGACTGGAAATTGGCCATTTTTCAAACGGTCTCAGAATTCGACGAAACTAGTTTTGTTAGGACCGTATCGTCAATACGAAGCTAGAAAATATTTTCCTGGAATTTTTCTAGTTAGTATGTGACCCCGGTAATTTGAAATGTACGTTTAAAATTCAATATAGTGATTTAAATGTAAATTTAACGAAAACTGATTGTAACAGCCGAATCAGCTTACGATACATATCCCATTGTGTTCGGAATGGGGGTAAAACGCTATGGACGACAGGCGGTGGGTCTTGTTTAGAGGTCGTATGTAAAAGTCAACTTTTTCATAAATAAATAAATAAAAAAATAACTCCCTCCCCCTTTAACTCTTCTGCCCCCCCCCCTTTTTATTTCATTCGTTCAGAAAGATTGAAAAAAAAAAAAAACAAATCCCGAATCGCGACGCCGCCCGGGTGGGGGGGGAGTAGCCGCCGCCGCCCCCTCTTCTTCTTCCCCGAGCTCCTCCTCTCCTCCACCGCCACCAGAGCCTCTCCGCCCCTCTCCTCCTTCTTCCCCACCTCGAGCTGCTCCTCCCACGCACTCCCTGCTCGCAAATCCCTCCTTCTCTTCTATTTGAACGACGCCCTAGCCTCCAGGACCCGCCACCTGAAGCCGCGACAGCCCCACCCCCCTCCAGGCCTCACGCCGACGCTTGCACCACCCCCCGACGACCCCTGGCGCCTGTCCTCCGACGATCGGCGAAAACCCCCCCTCTCCCTGTAAGTTTTATTTTATTTATTTATTTTGTTTTAATTCTGATTTTTGAAAAAGATTATAAAACTGTTTTCTTTTTTAGAATTTTAAACTGATTTTTGAAAAAGATTATAAAACTGTTTTTTTAAATAAGGTTAAAACTGATTTCAAAAGAATTTAAAAACTGATTTTCAAAAGAATGTCAAAAGGATTTTTTTTAAACTGATTTTTAAAATGATTTATAAACTAATTTATTTTAAGATTTAAAATAGAAGGAGATTAGAAATTTAAAAAGAAAGAAAAATCAGATTTTTATATATTGAATAGCGAACTAAAAATCAGATTTTTATATATTGAATAGCGAACTAAAAATTTGATTTTTATATATGGAATAGCATAGTAAAAAATTCGATTTTTAAATATATGAAGTGATTATAAAAATATGACTTTTTAAAATTGAAGTGAATAAATAAAAATATGATTTTTATTTTAAAGACATCAAAATATAAAAATGTGTGATTTTTATACGTGTAGTGGCTACGGGCAACGAAGGTGACAAAAAGGCGAAACGACGAAGACTTCTGCAAAAGAAGTGCCGTGGAGCTAGGATAGCTATAAGTGAGAATTTCTCACGTTTCAATTTAATTTTTCTAGTTATATATATATACTAGGATGCAGACGGTGCTTAGTAGCACCCGACACAATCGTCCACAGACCATGGACTTGTTTATTTGGTTGCATAGATTAGTTGAATTATTTGTTTGAATTGAATTGTTTGGTGAGATGAAATTGATTTGATTGATGTGTGAATGGCGTGGGCCTTCACTAGACCGGGGATAAGGCTAGGCCTTGTCCCGTTTCTAGTATCGTGCCGTTATGCCGCCGAAATTTTCTAAAATATGTTAGAAAATAAAAATATCGTTATATTGTGTAAATGAGCTGAATAGAAATTCATAGGTTGAAATAAAATGTTTTATCGTTAAAAATATAATTTTAACGTGAAGTGAATAAAGTAAAATATTCATTTATAAACCGGACGGTTTGTTTATGTACACCTATTTGAATGACATTGATTGGGACGATAAATTTTACACATCGCCCAACAGCACAAATAAAATATGTGTTTGGTTGTTTGAAACCCCACACGGGTGTTGGGATGAAATTTGAAGTTCACTCATCCTGATTGATTAAATATGTCGATCGATTGATTGACATGCTGTTATAAGCGTTAGATATCTTTATTTGATGCTTATACAGTGTAGTGCACTTTGGTTGATGGTTGATCATTTTTCAATGCTATTATATACATGTGTTGTATGAAAATCCATATAATTAATTTTATATGGTAATTGATTGGGCCTCATTCCAGTTTCGAAAAAGAAATATTTGAAAATAAAATATTTGAAAATAGAATATTTGAAAAAGGAAATATTTGAAAGGAAATATTTGAGATAGAAATATTCGAAATAGAATATTTGAAAATAGAAACATATGAAGCCGTGTTGATTAGATTGACGCTATTCTGACGTAAACGATATTTATATCGGTTTAATTCATTTCGAAATGAATTGAATTGAAAGTGATTTCGAAATGAATTGAATTGAAAGTGATTTCGAAATGAATTGAATTGAAAGTGATTTCGAAATGAATTGAATTGAAAGTGATTTCGAAATGAATTGAATTGAAAGTGATTTCGAAATGAATTGAATTGAAAGTGATTTCGAAATGAATTGAATTGAAAACGATTTCGAAATGAATTGAAAACGAATTCAAATTGAATTGAAAGCAAATTGAAATGAATTCAAATTGAATTGAAATTTGAATTGAATAGAAATGAATTGATTTGAATTGAAACGGAAGTTGAAATTGCTTTTGAAACGAATTTAAAACTATTTATATAATTCGTTTTAAATAGAAATCGACGAAGTATATATTATATATATTATATATATAATATAATGGCCTGAATAGAACGCGCCGCGCCGCGGCAGTTCGTGAATTTCGACCATTTATTTCAAACGGACACAACGGGAGATCCGACCGTCGGATTCTCCTAAAACCGGAACCGTTGGGTTCGTATCGAAAAGAGCTTTCTAACGAATGTGATAAATTAGAAATCTAACGGTTGGATTTGGAATTATGTCCAAATCAAATTGGAAAAAGGTCGCTATACGTGCAGTTCGATGGCCATTGGTTGAAATCGACTGTACGGGCCTTGATAAAATTATTAAAAATAGTAATAATTTGTGTAAAATCATAAGAAATGATTTGTGAAGATTTGGGATGAAAAACTCCATATTTGAAAAGATAAAAATAGATTTTTATCGAAATGAACTAGTTTTGAACTAGAAATATAATTCTATTTATTTTTAAATAAATAAATTGAATTTGAAAAGGGTTTTGAAAATAACCAGAATTTCCAATGATTGCATTGGAGTGGATTTGAATCGAAATTGTCTTCGGAATATTTCGATGTTGGAATTCGTGATTATACAGATGTTGTTATGGAAATTTGAAAGATATATATTTATATCGTTATTTCCAATACGGCATTTGTTAGTCGTAGAATTCGATATTGAATATAAGCAGATATATTTTCTATTCAGAGCCTTGTATTGAATATCGAATGTGATTTGGGTTTGTCGTGAATGGTGTCTGCACTAACACTGTTCTTGAACCCAGTTGAGAAAAGATTAAATCTTTTTGTTTAGATTTAACGAAATGTACCAATTAAATAATATTTAATTGGAATTGAATCGATATTGATTTTTAGGTTTATCGTGAACAGTGTTTTAAATAACACTCGTTCTTTAACCCGATAATTAATGAATGTGGTTTTGGGTTTATCGTGAACCGTGTTTTAAATGACACTGATTCTTTAACCCAGTCGAAGATTAAAGAATTGATATTCAAAGGAGATTAAAGAATAAATTTAAAGAATTTATCTTGGATAAAATTAATGGGAACTTTTTCCCAAAGTATAGGAATATTTGAATAAAAGAATATTCTGAATTGGAATGAGGCGTATGTTATGTTTGTGTAACACTTTTATAATATATACGCGAGTTATTCAGAAAGACCGGGTTTATCCCATTCTGAATAACTGATTCGACGTGGTGTCGAAGATGAAGACAATGGTCGAAGACCGGAAGTCTTCACGTCGTTTGGGTGATTACTGATGATCTTGATTGGGATGTACACCCAAGAAGATGGAAACAGTTGGTGATCGTCCAGACGTACTTGGAGATCGATGGATATGCGGGGTACTAGGTGCCTCCGGTTTCGTTCAGGCCCAGAACGGACTTGTAAATGGACTGTGTGTCTGACATTGGATTTCATTCTGTGTGACTGATATCGGTTGCATAGAGTGGTTTGCCTGTGTGGCATGCTAAGATGCAAATGATCAAGGCTTCTGTTGAAAAGCAAAGTCTTGTGGTGATGATCAAAGCACAGCCTGTGTGGCACAGCTTTGTGTAACGTGAATTCGCGAGCCTCGCACCCCGGTTATGAACCCAAAACGGGAGAGGACCTCAGGGAGGGCATGCGTTTCTTTCTAGCTAGGGTGGTGTCAGTGACCTACCAGCCCTGACATTTATATACTTTTCACCTGTGTGGTTGTTGCTGTTGCGAGGCGCCTCGGTTTGATCGGACGATCCGGGTCCGATGGAGTCATTCGTTGGCTCGTTTGCGCCCCAAAGGGCGGGGAGACGTATTGTTCAGGCATAATAATCCACATCGGTGGACCGGCCCTGACGATCCAGGGGGCAGTTGCGGCTGTTCCTGAGACATGGTAGGCTAGATTGTCTCGAATCGGTGGAGGACGATCCCTGGCCTCGGTTCATAGACGGAAATCCAATTTCCAAATACGTGACTTTGCGGTTTTATTTGTAAACCTATATATGGCGACATAGTGGCATGGGACGCTCATGTCGCCTATGATTGATACTTATGATTTGAAGTTGTTTTATACACTATGCACTTATAGTGGTATCAAATGATTTGTTTTAAAACGTATCAAGCATTCTTTGGCTGTTATAAGGGAAAACCCTATCCTCGGCTGCGTTGCATTGTGTGATGGGACCTGGGTCTTATAACAGCTTCATTTTCCTTTATTTAGCATTGCGCTGTTGTTTTATGCACTGGTATTCTGGGGAGGAAACCCGTTCCGTGTTATACGGCGTGGTCCCTTGATTTACCTAACTTTGAAAATAAAGATAATAACTATTTTAGTTCTCACACCAGTCACATGACTGACCTGGGGTTTATTGTTTTAACCTAAACTCTGGGTGCCCTTATTTTCGACACGGGCAGCTAGTAGTTTTGGTTTTGCAGATTTATATTCACAGGATCCTGGTTTACAGCTGGAATGATATCCGGAAAGCTTTGTATCCGTATATCTCTTCTAGTTGTGTATTGTATTATTTTCCGCTGCGATGTATTTAAATGTAATTTGAATCTCTGGTATTTCTGTGTAATATTCATTTATACTCTGTATGTTCTTGTAATCTGATGCATTGTTGTAATATACAATGAAATGTTCTTCTGTATGAGTTCTGTTTTGTCCTGTTCTCAAACGATAGGGCGTTTCGAACGGCCTGGATCGGTTTAGCGACTGGTTCGGACCGAGCGAAATTCGCGTTGCCGTCACAATTGGAGGCTTTCAATACACGTGGATCAGACGTATATTAATATCTCTATATACCTGATAGTCCAAATCAATATAAATAAATATTCAAATACGAATAATTGAATTAAATTTTCAAAACAAAATCTGTTTTCAATTTTATTTTAAAAACAACACTCTTCCCAATCGTTCTAGGATACTACTGGTCCTATCTCTAACGAGTCATTCTCATTGGACATTACTAATCCAATCTCTGATGAATCCTTTCGTTTGGTACTAACATGTCTTGTTCTCCGAGCTCTGTAAACCAAAGCTCTGATACCAAACATAGACGACCAGAACTTCCCCGGTAAGGAAAGCCTGGATTGAATAGAGGACAAGCCACATCGGAACACAAACAGAAGAACATTTCATTGCTTATTACAAAAATTCCATCAGAATACAAGAATATACAAAGTATGAATAAATATTAGTTAACAGAAAATATCAAAGATTACAATAAATTACATAGCAGCGGAAAATAATACAAAACACAACTGAAAGGTATATACGGATATAGAGCTTTCCGGATATCGTTCCAGCTATAAACCAGGTTCCTGTGAATATAATTCTGTAAAACCAAAACTACTAGCTGCCCGTGTAAAAATAAGGGAACCCAGAGTTTAAGTTAAAACAATAAACTCCAGGTCAGTCATGTGACTGGTGTGAGAACTAAAACAGTTATTTAAAACTTTACTTTAAAATAAAGTAAATCAAGGGACCACGCGGTATAACACGGAACGGGTTTCCTCCCAAGAATACCAGTGCATATAACAAAACATTGCAATGCTTTTTGGAAAAATGAAGCTATTATAAGACCCAGGTCCCATCACACAATGCAACACAAGCCGGAGGACAGGGTTTTCCCTTATAATAGCCAAACATTCTTGGTACATTAAAAAAAATCATTTGATACTATTATAAGTGCATAGTGTATAAAACAACTTCAAATATAAATGTATCAATACTAGACGGCATGGGTACCATATATCATGTCGCCATACTAGGCTCTACAATCAAAACCGCAAAGTCATGTATTTGGAAATTGGATTTTCATCTGTGAACCAAGGCAAGGGATCGTCATTACCGAATTCGAGACGCTCTAGCCCGTGTCTTAGGAACAGCCGCAACTGCACCTTGGATCGTCAGGGCCGATCCACTCGGTGTGGATTATAATGCCTAAACATAGCGTTTCCCTACCCTATGGGGTGTCAATGAGTCCAATGACTCCATCGACTCCACATAGTCACCGATATACCCGAGGTGCCTCGCAATCCAACAACCACATAAATCAAACTCGTCAGGGCATGTAAAACCACTAACGCCACTTCTAGCTAGAAAGAAACACATATCCTCCCTGAGTTCCTTCTCCCGTTTCTGGTTCACAACCGGGTGTATGGCTCGCGAATCAACGTTACAGAAAGTTATGCCACACAGGCGGTGCTTTGATCATCAACCACAAGACTTTGCTTTTCAACAAAAGCCTTGATCAATTTCCACTTAGGCATGCCATAAAGGCAATTCACACCATGCGACTGATGTCTATCGATATACAACCTCTGCCCGTACATCTCAGAGAAGGGTGAAGTAAGGGAATGAATTCCCCTTCACTAGGCAGATGTATATTTAATAGAGATCAATCAACATAGAGCAAAATCCAATGCCAGACACACAGCCCATACAAGTTCGTTCTGGGTCTGAACGAAACCGGAGGCACCTTATACCTCGCATATCCATCGATCATCAAGTACATCTGGACGACCACCAAATGATTCCCTCCTCTTGGGTTATAGGCCAATCAAGATCATCAGTAATTATCCAAATGACGTGAAGACCTCTGGTCTTCGACCACCATCTTCATCCTTGACACATCGCCTAATCAGTTATTCAGAATGGGATAAACCCGGTCTTTCTGAATAACTCGCGTATATAATAAACAAGTGTTACACAAACACAACATACGCCTCATTCCAATTCAGAATATTCTTTTATTCCAATATTCTTATACTTTGGGAAAGGTTCCCATTAATTTCATCAAAGATAAATTCTCTAAATTTATTCTTTAATCTTCTTTTGAATATCAATTCAAATTAGTCGGGATTAGCGAACCACACCGAAGTAATCATTTATTTTATTTCCCAATCCCAACCTATTCATCCCATGAAGTAAAACTGGTCATACTTCATATCTAACACCACGGTGTTATCGGTAAATTCAATTACCATTTCACGTTCAAATCTAATTAAAGATTTAACTATCGCCTGGAGCAAAATTGGTGACACTCCATTCTCGATCATCTCAATCTAATTTAAGATTCATTAAAACTCAATTTGGTTTTAATCTTTCCAAAAATCATATCAATGATTGTTTAACTTAGGAAACCATATCCTGTCATTAACTGCGTTAAAGAACCAATGTCATTTAAAACACGATTCACGATAAACCCAAAAATCAATTCAAATTCAGTTCCAATTAAATATCATTTAATTGGTATATTTCATCAAATCTAAATAAAAAGATTTAATCTTTTCCTCAACTGGGTTTAAGAACAGTGTTAATGAAGACACCATTCACGACAAACCCAAATCCCATTTGATATTAAATACAAGGCTCTGAATAGAAAATATATCGGCTTATATTCAATATCAAATTCTACGACCAACAAATATCGTAATGGAAATAACGATATAAATATATCTTTTAAATTTCCATAACAATATCGGTATAATCATGAAATCCAACATCGAAATATTCCAAAGACAATTTCGATTTAAATCCCTTTCCACTTCAATTATTGGAAATTCGGGTTATTTTCAAAACCATTTTAAATCCAATTTATTTATTTTAAAAATAAATGGAATTATAATTCGAGTTCAAAACTAATTAATTTCGATACAAATCTGTTTTTATCTTTTCAAATATGGAATTTTTCATCCCAATTCTTTCCAAATCATTTCTTAGGATTTTACACAAATTATTACTATTTTTAATTATTTTATCAAGGCCCGTACAGTCGATTTCCATCAACGGCCATCGAACTGCACTTATAGCGACCTTTTCCAAATTTGATTTGGACATAATTCCAAATTCAACTGTTAGATTTCAAATTTCTAATATTCATTAGAAAGCTCTGTTCGATAAGAACCCAACGGTTTCGGTTTTAGGAGAATCCGACGGTCGGATCTCCCGTAATATCCATTCGAAGTCAATGGTCAAATTCGCGAACTGCCGTAGTGCGGCGCGTTCTATTCAAGCCATTATATATATAATATATATTTCGTCGATTTCCTTTCAAAACGTATTTTATAAATCGTTTTAAATTCGTTTTCTAAATGATTTCAACTTCCTATTCAATTTCTAATCAAAATTGAATATTCCATATCATCGATATATATATATATATATATATATATATGATAATATTTTCAAAGCATTATATTTTGAAATTACTTCCTTTTCTATATTCCTTTTAAAAACGAATATAATCGATATAAACATCGTTCAGGTCAAAATGGCGCAAATCTAATCAACAAGGCTTTATATCTTTCAATAACTTCGTTATTCTATTCAACAAATGAATATTTTTTTCAACATATGAATTTCCTCTTATTCAACACATGAATATATATTTTATTCAACACATGAATTTTCTTTTATTAAACACATGAATATATATTCTATTCAACACATGAATTTATATTTTATTCAACACATGAATATTTATTCTATTCAACACATGAATTTTCTTTTTATGATATTCTTTATTTTCTAACTTGGAATGAGGCCCAATCAATTACCATATAATGTTAATTATATGGATTTCATACACACATGTACACTACAACAATCAAACATAGTCAACCATCACCCAAGGTGCATTATACACTGCATAAGCATTAGATATAAATATTTAACGCTTATAACAGCCTGTCAATCAATCTATCGACATTCAGCTAATTATTGGGACTAGTGTATGGCCAATTTCATCCCAACACCCGTGTGGGGTTTTCAAACAATCAAACACAGGTTTTATTTGAGTAGTTGGGCGACGTGTAAAATTTATCGTCCCGATCAATATCAGTCAAATCGGTGTATATAAACAAATCGTTCGATTTGTAAATGAATATTTATTTTATTTCAACACATGAATATATATTTTATTTCAACACATGAATATATATTTTATTCCAACACATGAATATATATATTTTATTTCAACACATGAATATACATTTTATTTCAACACATGAATATATATATTTTATTTCAACACATGAATTTATATTTTATTTCCACACATGAATATATATTTTATTTCAACACATGAATATATATTTTATTTCAAAACATAAATATATATTTTATTTCAACACATGAATATATATTTCATTCATCACCATCAACAGTCAAAATTCACAACACAAACAATGACACAAGTCGTCCATGGTCTGTGGACGACGGGGAGGAGTTTATATATGCAGTTATAAAATAAATAACTGAACAAAAAATTCTAGTAAGGAGTTCTCACCGTAGGATCCACTCCTTCATTCTCTATTTCTGAACTGCTGAACCGTTTGGATTTGTTTGAAATTCCAATGTAGTCCTTTCCACCCTGTTCATAATAAAAAAAAAAATTATTGCTTCATTCCACTAAATAAAAATCACATTTTTATTCCTACTTCGTATATTTTTACGACGCTTCTTTCTATATAAAAATTCTATTTTTATATTTCTACTTCTTATATAAAGATAGAATTTTCATTTCGACGCTATAAAAATCATATTTTTATTCTTTACATCATACAAAAATTATATTTTTAACTTCATACTTATATAAAAATTATATTTTTAACTTCATACTTATATAAAAATTATATTTTTAACTTCATACTTATATAAAAATTATATTTTTAACTTCATACTTAAAAAATAAAAATCCCATTATTATGTTGTTTTTATATATATAAAGATCTAATCCTTAATTCGCTGTATAAAAATTGAATTTTTATCTTCACTTCATATATATAAAAATTGAATTTTTATCTTCGCTTCATATATATAAAAATCAAATTTTTATCTTCACTTCATATATATTAAAATTGAATTTTTATCTACAACTCTAGATGATAAAAATCAAAATTTTATTTTGCTTTCCATATAAAAACACTTCTATATAATTAAAAATCAAACCTTCCTATCACTAAAAATCATATTTTTTCTTCATCATTATGTAAAATAAACTGAAATTGAAAATCGAATTAGGATCTACTTACATTGATTTGAAGAAATAAGGTTTTCGGGCTTTGAATGAAGAGAGAGGGGGATAGAGGCGGCGTCGGGGGTGGTCAGAGGTCAGGGCGGCGGTCTATCTTGGCGGTGGGCGACGGCTGGGGGGCCAAAGGATGGTGGCGGCGCGGTTTTAACGAGGGGGCGGGAGGTTTGGAGGTTCACGGGTTTTCAGAGGAGGGGGAGAAGGAAGCGGAGGAGCAAGAGGGGGGGCGGGAGTTCGCCGGAGGTGGGGTCTGGCGCCCGCAGGCCGCGGTGGCCGGTGGGGGAGGCGCCGCGCGAGATCAGGAGTTTTATTTTTTTTTTCTTTTTTTTTGAATGAACGGGGAAGAGAATAAGGGGGGCCTATTATATATTTTAATCAATTAATATTTTATCCTTCAAAAGTTGACTTTTAATCTCGATCTCTAATCGAGGTGCAACAACTGTCGTCCTTAACCAAATACCCCCTTACGAACACTATGGGATATGTATCGTAGGCCGATTCGATCGTTTCGATCAGTTTCTGTCAAAATCAAAATATAAATCTATATATTGAATTTGCACGTGCATTTCAATTTACCGGGGCCACATACGAAATCTAAAAATTCCCGAAAAATATTTTCTAGCTTCGTATTAATGATGCGGCTCTAACAAAACTAATTTCGTCAAATTCTGAGACCGCTTGAAAAATGGCCATTTCTGGTCGATCGAAATTGACTAAAACTGTTAAAACACGTTTTACTATGCCATGCTCACATATTGATTCAAAAAATTACGAATTTTGGAATCTAGCAATAATTTGACATCGCGGATCCAACAAAAGTAGTTTCGTCGAAAACCAAGGTCATTTGCAAAATGGCTATTTTTAAGGGCCTAAAATTCCATAGCGACTATTCTGAATTTTCTTCTGGGCATAACTTTTGATTCCCGCTATGAAATTTCAATTTTTCGGATTCTTTGGAAAGATATTCTCGAATAGATTCTAATATTTTTGGTTTCACCAAAATCCGGTTTATTTTGAATCCTATACATTCATTTAAAAGTTGAAATCGAATTTTCAAGCTACCGCGTCATTTTCAATTCCTTTTATAATTAAAATAAAATATTTATATTCTAACGATGATTCAAATAAATATATTCGTTCTAATACTATTCAAAACAAATTTCTCGTCGTCATTATTTAAAATAATTCATTTTAAATGTTCAAAATTCATTAAAATCGCCAAAATAAAATTTTTAAATTGGCTCAGATTTCCGGTTTATTACATAATACAATGGAGTAAACCCGTTCCGCATTAGCGGCGTGGTCCTGTGATTAGCCTTATTATAAAATAAGTTAAGTATGATTTCTCATACTAGTCCCATGACTGGCTCGTAGTTTGTTTCACTTGCAAACTCGGGTGCCCCTATTTCCACACGGGCAGTCGAGTGGTTTATTTTGCAGATATTTATTTATTGAGCGGAATTCTAAATTGAAGCTTAAAGCTGCGTCCAAAGCATTAATAGGGTTCCGCTGTATTGTATTAAATTTATTATAAATTAATCTTACGTTGTAGAATTATTTTTCGCTGATATATTCTGTACTCTGATCTAACATTATTATGATGTTTATAAAAGTCTTCTGTTATTTTTTCTGCTGTGTTGTATACCCAGAGTTAGCGTATCCGGATTTCGAACGGTCTTGGTCGATTTAGCGATCGATTAGGTCCCATCAAAATCCATATCATTACAGCTAGTATCAGAGCCTTGATTAACTCAAATCTTTGGGGTACAACTCGTTATAACCGAACAAAAGACTCATCAGGGGTGGGATTAGTAATGTCCTCTGGAAGAAAACTCATTAGAGATAAGATCGGTAGCATCCTAGAATGAGATACTCATTAGAGATGGGGTTAGAAATTCCCAAGAATGAGTTGAGAGTGAAAAATTTATAATTAATTTATTTGTGATTATATATATAATCAAATCTTAGAAAATATGATTTTTGAATATATAAAAGTTATATACATTTGAAAAGCCAATCAACTAATTGATTGATGATTGTGTTGTATGATTATTAGTTCAACTAATAAAATTATTGAAACCAATAAAAGAATGAAAGTGAGTTGGTTAGTTAAACAACTTTTAGCTCTATTCCTTTTCGAGGAAGAAAAGATTTTAAGTAGGGGAGATTGTAACAACCCGGAATATCTGAACCAATATAAAATTTAATTTAAGCCATTTTAATGAATATAAATTGGTTATTTTGGTTAAATAAAATATGAGAATAATTTTGAAAGTAGTTTTTATATTTTATTTGACTTAAAACAAACTCAGTAAAATTATCAAATTGATTTATAAGCTTTTTTATCGAAAAATTTTAAAATTCGATTTTTAAAATTATCGCATAGCCCTTAAAAAGTGAAATTTTGCTAGGAAGCTCAGAATTCGATGAGACCAATTTTGTTGGATTCATAATGAAAAATCATTGTTGAGTTCCAAAATGTGCGTCGAACGGAGTCAGCATGTGGCTGTGCAAAGAAAAATCATTTTTAAAAACTGACGATCAGTTTACAAAGGAGCATTATTGATACGATCTCGGAATTCGATTCCACTTTTTTTTTCTGAATTCATATCTTCAAATAAAGGTTAAATCCAAAAGGGCATAATTTTTGAGGTTAGCGTTTGGGTGTACGAAAAGAAAAAGTACGCTAAAATCGCATTTTTGAAGCTAATTTGAGCAATTTTATAAAGGAACATTATACAGACGACCTCGGAATTCGACGAATTTTTTTTATTGGATCCGTAATGTCGAATAATGGTAAGATTCCAAGTTTCATGATTTTTAGAGTTAATATGTGGCCGGGCTTGATTTTTAAAGTGAAAAACAGACAACATTTTGACTTTAAGAATTCGTTGTCTGTGCATACGAACTCGGAATTCGACGAAACAAGTTTCTTTGGGTCCGTAATGTCAAAGAGTAGTTTCATGTCAATTTTCATTGAAAATGGGATACGTAGGTGATCACACGGATTTTTAAACAATGAAAATAAGCGAAAATTGAGTATAATAAAATATAAAATCATTAAAATAATAATTTCCTCCACTATATAATATCCTTTTCACTTCCTTAACCTAATTCTATTTCTCAATATCACACTGCCGCTCTCCATTCTCTTCAACGTGAGTTTCTCCCTTTTCTAAAATCAAAATCAAACAAAATACAAAGCTATAAAATTATGAGATAAATATATATGTGATCCTTATAGCTTGCTCTTCGATTTGGTATGAGTATGGGAAAGGTTCAAAAATATTTTGTACGCTGTGTTTTTCCAACATATGGTTTATGCGGGCTAGGGTTGATGAATTCGTGAAATAGAAGCAACGATGCATGAATTCGAGTTTGTTTTGGTGTTTATGAGGTAGAATAGCACATTGTGGCCAAATTTGAGGCGATTCGGAGACAAAAGTGTCGGGATGAATATGGATAGCGCGTGTTTTGGAGTTGGCTGTTGCGTGAGGGTGTTGGAAGAAGAAGCGAGATTAGAGAAGGTTAGGAGGTTGATTACATATTTTAATTGTTAATGACTTATATGTACATGCAATCTTATAAAAAGCATAACTTTCTCATACGAAGTCAGAATTCAGCGAAACAAGATCCATTGGAACCGTACCGACGAGAGCTTCACAACAAAACTGATTTAGATTGATTTGGAGCTCGTTTCAATATTTGGCGGAGTGGAAACCATCTGTGAGATTTCTAAATTTAAAATAAAAGTGATGGTGAGTGTGGTGTTAAATTTATATATACGCTATAAAATATACATATATGCATTGTATTAAATTGGAATTGATTGATTGTGTTGCGAAGAATTGTTGGATTGAATTGTGTAGTGAAAATAAAAGAATCATGTGTTGAATTATGTTTTTATTTGATAAAAATGTCACCTTTAACCGTTAATGAAAATATAAATAATCATTTGTTAATGTGTTTTGTACATTAAAATATTGTCATTTACATGTTAGCGAAGTCAGAAAAATGATCATTTGTTAAATATGTTTTGTTTATTTAAATATTGTCAATTACATGTTGGCAAAGTTAGAAAAATAATCATTTGTCAAATATGGTTTGTTCATTAAATTATTGTCATTTACATGTTAGCAAAGTTAGAAAAATGATCATTTGTTAAATATGTTTTTTTCATTAAAATATTGTCATTTACATGTTAGCGAAGTTAGAAAAACGATCATTTGTTAAATATGTTTTGTTTATTAAAATATTGTCATTTACATGTTAGCGAAGTTAGAAAAGTAATCATTTGTTAAATATGATTTGTTCGTTAAAATATTGTCATTTACATGCTAGCGAAGTTAGAAAAAATAATCATTTGTTAAATATGTTTTGTTCATTAAAATATTGTCATTTACATGTTAGCGAAGTCATAAAAATAATCATGTGTTAAAAATATGTTTTGTTCATTAAAATATTGTCATTTACATGTTAGCGAAGTTATAAAAATGATCATTTGTTAAATATGTTTTATTCATTAAAATATTGTCATTAACATGTAAGCGAAGTAATAAAAAAATCATTCGTTAAATATGTTTTGTTCATTAAAATATCGTCATTTACAAGTTAGCGAAGTTATAAAAAAATAGCATTGGTTAGATATATTTTGTTCGTTAAAAATATTGTCTTTAACATGTTAGTGGAGTATTAAAAAGATTCAAGTTTGGAATAAAATGTTTCAACAATAAAAATTACATTTTTATTATATGAATGAATCATTAGAAAAATTCAAGTTTGAAATAAAATGTTTTAACAATAAAAATCACATTTTTATTGTATGTATAAACCAATAAAAAGAACCAGGTATTTGATTACATTTTTGTTAGATAAAAAAATGTCGTCTTTAACATATTAGACAAGTTATAAAATAGACATATGTTAAAATATGTTATTGTTAGATAAAAAGGTCATCTTTAACATGGTAATGAAGAATAAAAGAATTTTGTGTTAAATATATTTTTGTTAATTAAAAATATTATATTTAACATGAATAGAAAGTGTATAAAATTTACATGTATTGAAATATATTTTTATTGATTTTTTTTTTAACATAAGTATGTGAAGTGTATAAAATTTACATGTCTTGACATAAATGTGTGTTCATTAAAAATATAATTTTTAACATGAATATGAAGTGTACAAAATTTACATGTAAGAAAATAAATGGTTTTGAAATCGTCGAACGAATTAAATTTATATATATATATATATATATATTATATAAATTAAAATTAAATGAATCGAGCGTAGTAGTTCGCATTTTAGAATCGTAACTTTAAACGGTTATACCGAGACATCCGACCGTCGCATTTTCCCAAAATTGGAACTGTTGGGTTTGCTTTGGAAATATCTTTCCAACAATATTAAATTTGTTAAGATCCAATGGTTATATTTCGAGAAATGTGTAATTAAAATCTGAATGAAAACAGTGCTAGGGCCGCGTAATGACCTGAAACGTCGTTCGAATTAAATGGGCTATATATATATATACGTATATGTATATGTATACGTATATGTATATATAAATAGCGATAAATCGTTATAAAATATTATAAGCGATATGCAATGAAAATAAACCAATTTTCCTTGGTTTATAAAGTAAAATGGACGGTTAGATTTTTTGACATTAATCTATAGAACTGAATCAAATTTAACCAAAGAGAAGAAATGATTTGAATTGTATGTATTCGAGAATTATTTGAAAAGGCCGTGTTAAATCTCATTTCAAATAATTATACGACGACTAAAAATCGAAGACATTGAAGATGGTGGTTGAAGGCAATCTTCATATCGAATGGACGACTACTGATGCCTTGGATTGGTTAGCTCCCAGGAAAGTGTTAAAGTGGTAGTTGTCTAGACGTACTTGTTGATTGTCTGAATATGCGAGGACCTCTCTTCCGTATTGGACATATGAAACGAGATAAGGTATCTCTGGTTTCATTCAGACCCAGAACGGACTTGTAAATGGACGTGTGTCTGACATTGGATTTCGTTCTGTGTTGATTGGTTTCTATTAAATATATATATGTTTGGTGGCAGGGAATTTATTATCTTGCTTAACACCCTTCTCTGAGACGTACGAGCTTAGAGGTTATATATTGATGGACATCAGTTACATAGCGTGGATTGTCAATGTGGCATGCTAAGATGCAAATGATCAAAGCTTTTGTTGAAAAACAGAACCTTGTGGTTGATGATCAAAGCTCAACGTTAATTAGCATAGCTTTGTGTATAGTGTTACTTCACGAGCCTCAAACCCCGATACGAGTCAAAAACGGGATAAGGACCGTAGGGAGAATTTGTGTACCTTTCTAGCTAGAAGTGGTGTCATGGTATGGAGCCCAGACATTTTTACTTCTGTGGATGATGGATTGAAATGCCTCGGATATTGGTCGCTACTAGCCAAGTGATAGGTCCGATAGGACCGGGAAATGTATTGTTCAGGAATAATTAATCCACTAAAGTATGTGTGGACTGGCCCTACCGCATCCAAGGGTTGCCAGTAGGTGTGATCCTGAGACATTTGCTAGAGTGTCTCGAATCGAAAGGAGCCATCCCTAGCCTTGACTCATGATAGAAATCCAACTTCCAATATGACATTACGGATTTGATTGTAAACCTATATACGGTGACATAGTATAAGGTAGTTATGTCATCTAGGATTGATACATTTATATTGGAAGGAGTTTTAGACTGGCTAAACACTAGTAATAATATCAAATGGATTTGTTTATGCGTACCAAGCATTTTTAGCCATTCTAAGGTAAAACTCTATCCTCCGGTTTGCATTGCATTTGTGATGGCACTTGAGTCTTATAATGGTTTCATTTTTCTAAATAACATTGCATTGTTTAAAGATTTACTTTATTTTATGCACTGGCAATCCAATGGAGTAAACTCGTTCCGCTTTAGCGGCATGGTCCTGTGATTAGCCTTATTATAAAATAAGTTAAGTAAGATTTCTCATACCAGACCCAGATTGACTCGTATTATGTTTCACTTGCAAACTCGGGTGCCCCTATGTAACAACCCGGAAAATACGAGCCAATATAAAAAATTTAAATTGGTGATTTCAAAGGAATTTGAACAATTGAAATTGAATATTTCAATAGAATAGTGAATTAGAAATAGTGAGTCAGCTTGAAAATTTGAATTCGAACTTTGACTGACTGTGCAGGGTGGAAAATATAACGGATTTTAGTGAAACCAAAAATATTTAAATCTGTTTATCAATACCTTTATAACGAATCTGAAAAATTGAAGTTTCATAACGGGAATCAAAAGTTATGGCCGAATGAATTCTCAGAAAGGTCGCTATATAGAATATATAGCCCTGGAAAATTGATATTTTGCAAACGACCTCGGAATTCGACGAAACCACTTCTGTTGGGTCCGGGATGTCAAACTATTGCTAGGTTTCAAATTTCATAATTTTTGAAGCTAGTATGTGAGCGTGGCAAAAGAAAATGTGTTTGGTCAATTTCTGTTAAATTGGATCGACCAGAAAATGGTCATTTTTCAAACGATCACAAAATTCGACGAAACTAGTTTTGTTGGGATCGTAGCGTCAAAACATAGCTAGATTTATTTTTCTGAATTTTTCGAATCAGTTTGTGGCCCTGGCAAATTGAAATGTACGTTTAGAGTTAGAAAATAAATGTTTTGTACTTTAATTTGAAAAATAACTGACTGTAACAGTCGAATTGGCCAACGAAACATACCCCATTGTGTCTGGGATGAGGGTATTTGGCTAGGGGCGACAGTCGTTGGGTTCGAATTGGGGTTCGTATGGGAAAACCCTAATTTTCTGAATAATATATATATCGGTGAATCAGAAAATTTCTTTCATAAATTAAAAAAAAAAACCCCGCTTCCTTTGTTATCAATGGCGAAAACAATTCGAACCTTCCCAGGCGATTTCCGACCGCCTCAGTCCTCTATCGTCGCCGCCACCACCACCCGTCGACGCGCCTCCTCCTCCTCTTCAAATCCGACCAACCCACACACCCCCTCGACCATCCTATCGCCTGAATCGAGCCCAGGAAGTCGCCGACTTCCCAGCGCCGCCCCGATCGCCACCGACCACCGAGCCACCCCAAACCGCCACCGACCGACTCCCCTCTCCTTCCTCTTCCACGTCAGCACCTCTGATCATCCCCTCGTGCCACGGATTTCACGAAAACTACAAACCCTAGTTCGAACCACTTAGAAAGGTGAATTCTTTTTGATGTTTGCACTTTGAAAAATCATATCTTTTTAGTGTGTTGACGAAATTCGATGAAATAGAAAACATCGGGACCGCAAGGAAGCTCTCTACCACATAGAAGAAGCCGCGGATTTTTCTGATTCATCTATGATTTTTAGCACTCTGAAAACCAATGTGAGAAATCTAAATTAAATGAATTTGAATGGAAAATGTCGTGTATAAATTATACAAGCGAAATATAAATTACACACGTGTTGTATACCTCATGTACATGCGTGGTGTAAGCTATATAAGCGAAGTATGAATTATACATGCATAGAATAATTGATATATGTGTTGAAATGCAAGTGAAATATAGCAATATTATATATATATATACACACTCCCCTCGTCCACAAACCATGGACGATATTTATTGTTGTGAATTAGAGTGAAATAATGGATGAAAAATGCGAATGGTTGAATAATTGTTTGTGGTTGAAAAATACCCATTGGTGATTGAAATGAATTGGAAATATTTGTGGAAATAAAAATAAAACATGCCGCCTGCGTGCGAATTAGATGCATGAATCCCCATTGTCAAAAACCACGTGGTTTTAAGGTAGAGCGAGGAGCCGTACTAGGGACGGTGCCGGTTTTAACTACCCTGTCGTTATGCTGCTGAAATTTTGAATAATATTCATGTGTTAGAATTATTTTCATATGTTGAAATTATCTTCATGCGTTGAAATTAAAGTCATGTGTTGGAACTATATCCATGTGTGGAAATGTTCATGTGTTGAAAAGTGATATGTGAAAATTAAATTCATGTATGAATGAATGAAGTGTTTGAACAATAAAAATCACATTTTTTTTATAATATATATGAAGTATGAAAATATTCGCCTTATATATAAATAGTTTCAACAATAAAAATTTCATCTTTCTTATACGAACAACATATATAAAATATCCATGTGTGGAGGCGCTCATGTGTTGAGAAATGTGTGTATTGGAAAAGTTCATGTGTTGAATAAAAAGATCGAACAATAAAAATTACATTTTTATTGAAATTATAAAGTGTTGAAAACATTCAAGTGTTGAATAAATATTTTAAATGATAAAAATATCATTTTTATCATATTTGTGATATGCTAAAGATATGCGAGCGTTGAAATAAATATTTGTGAATGAAATATTATTTTTAACATGCTTAGGAACTAAATAAAATAGTCATGTGTTGAAATATATTTTAGTTCGCCAAAATTATCATCTTTGAAATGTGAAGTGTTAAAAATAGCCACTTGTTCAAATAAATATGCATGAGTTGAAATATTCATTAATTAGCTAATGATATGATTTTTGCCTATGCATGCAACATTAGAATGAATGGTGTTTTTAAACCGAAGTAAATGAAATATGAAGTTGAATGGAAAATGATAAATGATAAGAATTGCATATATGTACATGCATATTTATTGAACAGGTTATAGCAAAGGGGCTAGAGAAGAGGAATAAAATTTTGTGCCCGACAAATAGGTACACATTTACTGTTTTGTTTGGGTGATGATTTTATGAGCCTATTGGCTAGCCGCTTGTCTTTTTCTTTTTCTTTTTGACATGAGACACCCGTGTGGCTATTTGGGAATTTTCCCAGACCCTCCCGTACAAAGGAGGTTATGGCGAAATTTTCCAAAATTTAAGGGCGTTAGTGAAATATTTGAAGTGAAAACGATATAGGAATTTTTGAATGAACTATATTTATATAAATATATAAATATAAACAAAATTAAAACGAAACATGGCCGTGCAGTTTGTGTTTTGAAACCGTGATTTCAAACGACTAGTGCGGGAAATCCGACCATTGGATTTTCCCGAAACCGCAACCGTTGGGTTCGCCTTGGAAATATCTTTCCAACGACACCAACTTTGTGAAGATCCGACGGTTGGATTGTCTGGAATGTTTAATTCAAATCTGAAGAAAAACAGCGCCAGAAATGATTATATTTATATATATAAATATAATTAAATTAAATCGAATAACGACGCTGCAGTTCGTAAATTGAAATCGTAACTTTAAATGGCTAGTGTGGGAGATCCGACCGTCGGATTTTCCCGAAACTGAAACCGTTGGATTCGTTTTGAAATGACCTTCCTAATGATTTAAAATTTGTGAAGATCCAACGGTTAGATTTTCCGATATGTGTAAAACAAAATTAGTGAAAAACAGCGCCAGTGCATCAACACGACATGAAACGCCGTTTAAATAAATATGGCCGTTTTAAATAAATAAAAATGGCAATATATTGTTATAAAACACTGTAGACGATATAGAGTGGAAATAAACCAATTTTGTTGTGTTTGTTTGATATGTGATGGTTGAATGTATTTAACATGAAAATTATAACTAAAGAACTGAAAGGTGAATGTTGAATAGTCCAACCATGTGATAAAATGATTTGAAAATCTAAATATACGTGGGTTATTTGAAAAGGCCGAGTTCATCTCATTTCAAATAATCGATCGACGTTGAGAAGTCGAAGAGTCGAAGACGGTTGAAGACCGACGATCTTCACATTGGATGGATGGGCGCTACCGATGCTCGTGATTGGAGTAGCTACCACGAAGGAGCTGAAGTAGTAGCCATCCAAACATACTGTTGATTGTACGGATATGCGAGTTATTGGTGCCTCCGGTTTCGTTCAGACCCAGAACGGACTTGTAAATGGACTGTGTGTCTGACATTGGATTTTGTTCTGTGCTGATTGATCTCTGTTAAATATATATCTGTTTGGCGGCAGAGAATTTATTCTCTTGCTTAACGCCCTTCTCTGAGACGTACGAGCTCAGAGGTTATGTATTGACAGAAATCAGTCGCATGGAGTGGATTGCCTGTGTGGCACGCCTAAGTGGCATATGAGCAAGGCTTCTGTTGCAAAGCAAAGTCTTGTGGTTGATGATCAAAGCATGGTCTGTGTGACGTAGCTTTGTGTATAACGTGAATTCGCGAGCCTCACACCCCGGTATGAGTCAAAAACGGGAGACGGGCCGCTGGGAGAGCACGACGTTTCTTTCTAGCTAAGGTGGTGTCAGTGACCTACCAGCCCTGACATTATATATACTTTTACCTTTGTGGTTGTTGGAATGCGAGGCGCCTCGATTATAGGTCTGTAAGGACCTGGAAACGTGTGTTCAGGAACTGCCAATCCTCAAAAGTAAGAGAGGACCGGCCCAGCCGATTCCAAGGATCATAGTGGGGTCCTGAGACATTTGCTAGAGTGTCTCGAATCGGAGAGGAGCTTGCCCCTTGCCTCGACTCATGAAGGAATCGAACTTCCAATACGAAATATGCGAATGTGATTGTATTACTAGTATGGCGACATAGTAGATGGTAGCTATGCCGCCTAGGATTGATATTTATGATTGAATTTGCTTTTGAAATATATATGCACTAGTAATAATATCAAACACTTTTGTTTTATTCGTATGAAGCATTTTTGGACATTATAAGGTAAAACTCTATCCGCCGGCTTGTGTTGCATTGTGTGATGGGACCTGAGTCTTATAATGGCTTCATTTTATAAAAAGCATTGCGATGATTTAATCATTTACTTTATTTCATGCACTAGCACTCATTGGAGTAAACCCGTTCCGCGAAAGTGGCGTGGTCCTTTGATTTGCCTTATTATTGTTGTTAATAAGTTAAGTAGATTTCTCATACCAGTCCCATGATTGACTCGTAGTTTGTTTCACCTTGCAAACTCGGGTGCCCTCATTTTCACACGGGCAGCCTAGTTACAGGTATCTGGTGCACTTTTGGCTCATAGCGAGGCTTGACTACACCATGCTGACTTCGACTCTTTCCGCCATTATTGTATATATATTATGATTCCGCCATTGGCGATGTAGACTGATATTTATTTTGTGTACTCTTTATGTATGATTCTGCCTCTGGCGATGGTGACTGATTATGTATTATTATGCACTAAGTTGTATCCTGCACTGTGCTCTCTGATGTGGTGATATATATGATTCCGCTGTCATATGTGTGTAAATTATTCCATTTTATGTTTATGCTATTATCTGTGATCCGCTAATGATGATTAATGTGTTATATTCCAACGATTATCCTTAACACTATGTCACGGGGTTTTGGGGTCGTCACAGCTGGTATCAGAGCTTTGGTTAACCTTAGTTCTGGAGTCTAACACATTAAACACTTCGTCAAAATAGAATCAGTAGTATTCTAAGGCGAGTAGCTCATTAGAGATAGGACTAGTAAAGTCCTAGAATGAGCCAAGCAGAATAGCAAAAACAATTTGATCGGTCCATCGTTATCTTTCCGTAAATTTTCTGCTTAACTATGCAGTAAACTATCATTTCTGTTAGCTGACTCTTTTCTTGCTTATACAGAATTTGAAAAATGGCTACCAGAGCAGCCGTCGCTAGAGGAGGCCGTGCCGGCCGTGGCAGAGGACGGGGAGAAGCCCCAGTTGAAGAAGGACCTTTGATACAACCCCCGGCTGCTCAATACTTCGAGCTGGACCGTGTAGCTAAGAGATACAAAAACCTAGGACGCAAGACCTTCTCGGGAACTGGCACGGTAATAGAGGCCCTTGCATGGCTCAAAACATGCGAGAAAATACTAGAAGGCCTAAGGCTTGGAGATCAAGATAAAACTATTATGGGTGCCTGGCTTATGCAGGAACAAGCTGAATTATGGTGGGAATCTCTCACCGTCGGGAATAGAGAAGCTGGAAGAACTTGGGACGGATTCAAAGAACTCTTCAAGGAGAAATATGTCCCGGAACAAGCACTTGAACGAATGCATGATGACTTCGCCAACCTCGAGCAGGGGGATCTTTCAGTGCAGGATTATCTGAATAAATTTACACGGTTGTCGCCCTATGCTCCGGAGCTCGTCGCCATTGCAAGGTCCAAAAATAAGAGGTTTATCCTCGGACTAAAGCGACAGTATCAGGATAGAGCCATGGCCCACGTCAAGCTGGAATTTAATGAATTGGTGGAAATGACATGCAACTACGAAGACCTTGACCAAAGGCATCTGGAGCAGGATCGCGCTAGAAGTCAAGCTGGAAACAAACGCAAGCCTGCTGTGAATCAAGTTGAGTCAAGCCAAGCAGCATCCTCGAAACCTCAGACTGGCAAGCCGCCAAGAGGAAGCTGCTATAACTGTGGCAAAATGGGGCACTTCTCTAATGTGTGCACAGCCCCGAAGAGGCAGAAGACAAATTCACAAGGTTCAAGCCAGGGTTCTCAGAACCCTCGCTCCTGCTTTAATTGCCACAAGACGAATCTTGTCAAAGATTGTCCTTTGCTGAAGAAGGCCGCAGTAGCTTACATGCATGACGGGTCGAGCCCGCCGGCTGCTTCCAATGGAGCAGGTAAACCCAATGTTTTGGGAGGTACACTTACAATTAAAAATATTCCTATCTCTGTATTGTTTGACACGAGTGCATCACATAGTTTTATTGCTAGTAACACAGTGCACAAATTAAAGTTAAAACAACGAAAGCTTAAAGATTCGGTTGATGTACATAACCCGATAGAAGGATCTCTCATTCTCAGTTCATATTATAAAGTACCTGCTTCTTTTTCTCGATACAAGTTTCCCTTTGATTTAATCATCATGGATTTTCCGGAATTCGATATCATTCTCAGACTTGATTGGTTAACGAAATACGAAGCCGAAGTAAATTGTGCAGAAAGAATCGTTAAAATTCGAACGAAGCTTGGATATATTACGGTACCCTGTAATGGTTCGAATCCAAATAGAGAAGAATTTTGGTCGGCATTAGAACTTATCCCCACTTCCTTGGAAAAGATTCCGATTGTTAGAAACTATGCGGATGTGTTTGAAGAAGTTGAAAACTTACCTCCGCAAAGAGAAATAGAATTCCGAATCGATCTAATTGCCAATGCCAGACCAGTGGTGCATCCAATTTGCAGAATGACTCCAAAGGAAAAAGAAGAATTAGGCGATCAAACTCGTCAACTGTTGTGGAAGGGTCTAATCAGACCTAGCTTTTCTAATTGGGGTGCAGCTGTTGTGTTTGTCCGTAAGTCAGACGGTACTCTTTGATTATGTGTTGATTACCGAGACCTCAACAAACAGACTCTAAAAAATAAATACCCGTTACCCCGCATCGATGATTTGCTAGACCAATTAAATGGAGCAAGAGTATTTTCCCGAATGGACCTAGATACAGGTTTTCATCAATTGAGAATAGCAGAAGAGTGTGTTCCTTTGACAGCTTTCAGAGGTCCAGACATATTTTATGAATGGTTAGTAATGCCGTTCGGCCTGTGCAATGCTCCAGCATACTTTGTCGATCTAATGAATAGAGTGTTCAGGGGAGTTCTGAATAAATTTGTCCTCGTATTCATCGATGATATTTTAATCTACTCCAAATCAAAACCCGAGCATGAAAAACACTTAGAACAAGTATTGGAGATTCTAAGAAAGAACGTATTCAAAGTCAAATTCTCTAAATGTGTCTTCTGGCAAGAAGAAGTGAAGTTTCTTGGCCATGTCGTGTCAGAGAAAGGGATTTCTGTAGATCCGAGCAAAATAACATGGATTCTAGACTGGAAACAACCCACTACTCCCACAGAGGTTAGAAGTTTTATGGGGTTGGCTAGTTATTATCGAAAGTTCGTTAAGGATTTTTTGAAGATATCCGGTCCGTTAACGAAGCTCACGAAGAAGCATGAGAAATTTAAGTGGACTTCCGACTGTGAAGAAGCTTTTCAGGAATTGAAATCGAGACTGACATATGCTCCAGTGTTAACCATCATTGATGGCAATCAGGATTTAACGGTTTGGACAGATGCTTCTGATAGAGGTCTTGGTGCAATGTTAATGCAAAGAGGCCGAGTAGTCGCTTATGCAAGTCGCCAACTGAAACCGCATGAGAAGAATTATGTAACTCATGATCTTGAGTTGCTAACCATCGTTTTTGCGTTGAAAATCTGGAGGCATTATTTATTGGGCGAGAAATTTGTGTTGTACACAGATCATCAATCATTGAAGTATTTATACACCCAGAAAGATCTGAATTTGAGACAGCAGCGTTGGCTAGAATTCCTTGCAGCGTATGATCTTGACATCCTGTATACGCTGGGAAAGGCTAACGTTGTGGCGGATGCACTTAGTAGAAAAACTGCAATCATTGCCAATCTTATAATTATGCCTGGATTGATTGATAAGATTTCAGCCCTTCAAAAAGACGACGAATTCATTCAGAGAATCAGTCAGAGGGTCAAGGAAGGTGAAACCACAAGTTTCCGTATTGACGATAAGGGGGTTCTCAGGTTAAATGGTAGGATTTGTATTCCAAATATTCCAGGCCTTCGAAGAGAAGTGCTAGACGAATGCCATAAATCCAAATTTTGCATTCATCCTGGTGTGAGTAAAATGTACAACGATATCAAACGCACTTTCTGGTGGAAGGCAATGAAGAGGGATATTTCTTTGTATGTTAGCAGATGCCCTACTTGTCAATTGGTCAAGAGCGACCAACAGAAGCTAGCTGGATTGCTGCAACCGTTGGAAGTCCCATGTTGGAAATGGGAACAGATTTCCATGGATTTCATAGATGGTTTGCCGCGAACCAGGAAAGGTAATGACAACATTTGGGTAATCGTAGATCGCTTCACGAAGACTACCCATTTTATACCAGTCAGATCCAATAGAACTGCTCAAAGTCTAGCACAGATATATTTCAAAGAAATCGTTAAGCTGCATGGAATTCCCATCAGCATAGTTAGTGATAGAGACCCAATATTTGCTAGCAAATTTTGGGAGGCTTTCCAGACAGAATTGGGAACGAAACTGAATATGAGCACCGCTTACCACCCTCAAACAGATGGCCAGACTGAGCGGGTGAATAGAATTCTAGAAGATTTATTGCGGGCTTGTATAATTGATTTTGATGGGTCATGGGAAGATCACTTGCATTTGGCAGAATTCTCATATAACAATACCTATCAAGCGAGTTTGAGAATGTCGCCATTTGAAGCATTATAGGCAGACCATGCAGATCTCCAGCATGTTGGGTAGAACCTGGCAATAGACTTGTGTTTGGAACCGATATGATTCGAGAAGCATCTGATAAAGTCGACTTCATCAAAAAGCGATTGAGAACCGCCCAAAGCCGACAGAAAAGCTATGCAGATTCTAGAAGAAGAGATTTGACGTTTGCTGTTGGTGACCATGTTTATTTGAAAGTTTCTCCGATGAGAGGAGTAATCAGATTTGGTAAAACTGGGAAGTTGGCACCGAGATTTATTGGTCCCTTTCCTATACTCAAACGAATTGGAATTCTTGCTTATAGGGTTCAAATACCAGATTGGTTGCCTGGAGTGCATAATGTATTTCACGTATCTCAACTTAGAAGACATGTGCATGATCCAGATCTTGTTGTAGAAGAAGCAGCGCAACAGGATATAGATATAACTCCAGAATTAGCAGTCAGGAGAGAGCCATTAAAGATTATTGGCAAAGAAACTAGAGAACTAAGAAGCAAAAAGGTTCATTTAGTTAAAGTTCAGTGGAGCAGTGATCCTAGAGACTGTACTTGGGAGACTGAGGAAAGCATTAAGCAAGCTTACCCCAAATGCAGAGTGGACATCTCTGACTAACTCCGGTGCAAGGTACCTTTACAATACTTTGCATTTACATTTTGTTTCCTACTTTACTGTTGTTTCCTTTTCGAGGACGAAAAGTTTTAAGTGGGGGAGATTGTAACAACCCGGAAAATACGAGCCAATTTAAAAATTTTAAATTGGTGATTTCAAAGGAATTTGAACAATTGAAATTGAATATTTCAATAGAATAGTGAATTAGAAATAGTGAGTCATCTTGAAAATTTGAATTCGAACTTTGACTGACTGTGCAGGATGGAAAATATAACTGATTTTAGTGAAACCAAAAATATTTATATCTGTTTATCAATACCTTTCTAACGAATCTGAAAAATCGAAGTTTCATAACGGGAATCAAAAGTTATGGCCGAATGAATTCTCAGAAAGGTCGCTATATAGAATATATAGCCCTGGAAAATTGATATTTTGCAAACGACCTCGGAATTCGATGAAACCACTTTTGTTGGGTCCGTGATGTCAAACTATTGCTAGGTTTCAAATTTCATAATTTTTGAAGCTAGTATGTGAGCGTGGCAAAAGAAAATGTGTTTGGTCAATTTCTATTAAATTGGATCGACCAGAAAATGGCCATTTTTTAAACGATCTCAGAATTCGACGAAACTAGTTTAGTTGGGACCATAGCGTCAAAACATTGCTAGATTTATTTTTCTGGAATTTTTCGAATCAGTTTGTGGCCCTGGCAAATTGAAATGTACGTTCAGAGTTAAAAATTAAATGTTTTATACTTTAATTTGAAAAATAACTAACTGTAACAGTAGAATTGGCCAACGAAACATATCCCATTATGTCCGAGATGGGGATATTTGGCTAGGGGCGACAGTCGTTGGGTTCGAATTGGGGTTCGTATGGGAAAACCCTAATTTTCTGAATAATATATATATCGGCGAATCAGAAAATTTCTTTCATAAATTAAAATAAAAAAACCCGCTTCCTTCGTTATCAACGACGAAAACCGTTCGAACCTTCCCAGGCGATTTCCGACCGCCTCAGCCCTCTGTCGCCGCCGCCACCACCACCCGTCGACGCGCCTCCTCCTCCTCTTTAAATCCGACCAACCCTCACACCCCCTCGACCACCCTATCGCCTGAATCGAGCCCAGGAAGTCGCCGACTTCCCAGCGCTGCACCGATCGCCACCGACCACCGAGCCACCCCAAACCACCACTGACCGACTCCCCTCTCCTTCCTCTTCCACGTCAGCACCTCCGATCATCCCCTCGTGCAACGTATTACACGAAAACTGCAAACCCTAGTTCGAACCACTTAGAAAGGTGAATTCTTTTTGATGTTTGCACTTTGAAAAATCATATCTTTTTAGTGTGTTGACGAAATTCGATGAAACAGGAAACATCGGGACCGCAAGGAAGCTCTCTACCACATAGAAGAAGCCATGGATTTTTCTGAGTCATCTACGATTTTTAGCACTCCGAAAAATGTGAGAAATCTAAATTAAATGAATTTGAATGGAAAATGTCGTGTATAAATTATACAAGCGAAATATAAATTACACACGTGTTGTATACCTCATGTACATGCGTGGTGTAAGCTATATAAGCGAAGTATGAATTATACATGCATAGAATAATTGATATATGTGTTGAAATGCAAGTGAAATATAGCAATTATATATATATATACTCCCCTCGTCCACAAACCATGGACGATATTTATTGTTGTGAATTAGAGTGAAATATTGGATGAAAAATGCGAATGGTTGAATAATTGTTTGTGGTTGATATTGTTTGGTTGTGGTTGAAAAATACCCATTGGTGATTGAAATGAATTGGAAATATTTGTGGAAAAAAAAATAAAACATGCCGCCTGCGTGCGAATTAGATGCATGAATCCCCATTGTCAAAAACAGCGAGGTTTTAAGGTAGAGCGAGGAGCCGTACTAGGGACGGTGCCGGTTTTAACTACCCTGCCGTTATGCTGCCGAAATTTTGAATAATATTCATGTGTTAGAATTATTTTCATATATTGAAATTATCTTCATGCGTTGAAATTAAAGTCATGTGTTGGAACTATATCCATGTGTGGAAATGTTCATGTGTTGAAAAGTGATATGTGAAAATTAAATTCATGTATGAATGAATGAAGTGTTTGAACAATAAAAATCACATTTTTTTATAATATATATGAAGTATGAAAATATTCGCCTAATATATAAATAGTTTCAACAATAAAAATTTCATCTTTCTTATACGAACAACATATATAAAATATCCATGTGTGGAGGCGCTCATGTGTTGAGAAATGTGTGTATTGGAAAAGTTCATGTGTTGAATAAAAAGATCGAACAATAAAAATTACATTTTTATTGAAATTATAAAGTGTTGAAAACATTCATGTGTTGAATAAATATTTTAAATGATAAAAATATCATTTTTATCATATTTGTGATATGCTAAAGATATGCGAGCGTTGAAATAAATATTTGTGAATGAAATATTATTTTTAACATGCATAGAAACTAAATAAAATAGTCATGTGTTGAAATATATTTTAGTTCGCCAAAATTATCATCTTTGAAATGTGAAGTGTTAAAAATAGCCACTTGTTCAAATAAATATGCATGAGTTGAAATATTCATTAATTAGCTAATGATATCATTTTTGTCTATGCATGCAACATTAGAATGAATGTTGTTTTTAAACCGAAGTAAATTTAATATGAAGTTGAATGGAAAATGATAAATGATAAGAATTGCATATATGTACATGCATATTTATTGAACAGGTTATAGCAAAGGGGCTAGAGAAGAGGAATACACTTTTGTGCCCGACAAATAGGTACACATTTACTGTTTTGTTTGGGTGATGATTTTATGAGCCTATTGGCTAGTCGCTTGGCTTTTTCTTTTTCTTTTTGACATGAGACGCCCGTGTGGCTATTTGGGAATTTTCCTAGCTCCTCCCGTACAAAGGAGGTTATGGCGAAATTTTCCAAAATTTAAGGGCATTAGTGAAATATTTGAAGTGAAAACGATATTGGAATTTTTGAATGAACTATATTTATATAAATATATAAATATAAACAAAATTAAAACGAAACATGGCCGTGCAGTTTGTGTTTTGAAACCGTGATTTCAAACGACTAGTGCGGGAAATCCGACCATTGGATTTTCCCGAAACCGCAACCGTTGGGTTCGCCTTGGAAATATCTTTCCAACGGCACCAACTTTGTGAAGATCCGACGGTTGGATTGTCTAGAATGTTTAATTCAAATCTGAAGAAAAACAGCGCCAGAAATGATTATATTTATATATATAAATATAATTAAATTAAATCGAATAACGACGCTGTAGTTCGTAAATTGAAATCGTAACTTTAAATGGCTAGTGTGGGAGATCCGACCGTCGGATTTTCCCGAAACTGAAACCGTTGGATTCGTTTTGAAATGACCTTCCTAATGATTTAAAATTTGTGAAGATCCAACGGTTAGATTTTCCGATATGTGTAAAACAAAATTAGTGAAAAACAGCGCCAGTGCATCAGCACGACCTGAAACGCCGTTTAAATAAATATGGCCGTTTTAAATAAATAAAAATGGCGATATATTGTTATAAAACACTGTAGACGATATAGAGTGGAAATAAACCTATTTTGTTGTGTTTGTTTGATATGTGATGGTTGAATGTATTTAACATGAAAATTATAACTAAAGAACTGAAAGGTGAATGTTGAATAGTCCAACCATGTGATAAAATGATTTGAAAATCTAAATATACGTGGGTTATTTGAAAAGGCCGAGTTCATCTCATTTCAAATAATCGATCGACGTTGAGAAGTCGAAGAGTCGAAGACGGTTGAAGACCGACGATCTTCACATTGGATGGATGGGCGCTACCGATGCTCGTGATTGGAGTAGCTACCGTGAAGGAGTTGAAGTAGTAGCCATCCAAACATACTGTTGATTGTACGGATATGCGAGGAATTGGTCCCTCCGGTTTCGTTCAGACCCAGAACGGACTTGTAAATGGACTGTGTCTCTGACATTGGATTTTGTTCTATGCTGATTGATCTCTGTTAAATATATATCTGTTTGGCGGCGGAGAATTTTTTTCTTTCTTAACTCCCTTCTCTGAGACGTACGAGCTCAGAGGTTATGTATTGACAGAAATCAGTCGCATGGAGTGGATTGCCTGTGTGGCACGCCTAAGTGGCATATGATCAAGGCTTCTGTTGCAAAGCAAAGTCTTGTGGTTGATGATCAAAGCATGGTCTGTGTGACGTAGCTTTGTGTATAACGTGAATTCGCGAGCCTCACACCCCGGTATGAGTCAAAAACGGGAGACGGACCGCTGGGAGAGCACGACGTTTCTTTCTAGCTAACGTGGTGTCAGTGACCTACCAGCCCTGACAATATATATACTTTTCACCTGTGTGGTTGTTGGAATGCGAGGCGCCTCGATTATAGGTCTGTAAGGACCGGGAAACGTGTATTCAGGAATTGCCAATCCTCAAAAGTAAGAGAGGACCGGCCCAGCCGATTCCAAGGATCATAGTGCGGTCCTGAGACATTTGCTAGAGTGTCTCGAATCGGAGAGGAGCTTGCCCCTTGCCTCGACTCATGAAGGAATCCAATTTCCAATACGAAATATGCGAATGTGATTGTATTACTAGTATGGCGACATAGTAGATTGTAGCTATGCCGCCTAGGATTGATATTTATGATTGAATTTGCTTTTGAAATATATATGCACTAGTAATAATAACAAACACTTTTGTTTTATTCGTATGAAGCATTTTTGGCCATTATAAGGTAAAACTCTATCCTCCGGCTTGCGTTGCATTGTGTGATGGGACCTGGGTCTTATAATGGCTTCATTTTATAAAAAGCATTGCGATGATTTAATCATTTACTTTATTTCATGCACTAGCACTCATTGGAGTAAACCCGTTCCGCGAAAGTGGCGTGGTCCTTTGATTTGCCTTATTATTGTTGTTAATAAGTTAAGTAGATTTCTCATACCAGTCCCATGACTGACTCGTAGTTTGTTTCACCTTGCAAACTCGGGTGCCCTCATTTTCACACGGGCAGCCTAGTTACAGGTATCTGGTGCACTTTTGGCTCATGGCGAGGCTTGACTACACCGTGCTAACTTCGACTCTTTCCACCATTATTGTATATATATTATGATTCCGCCATTGGCGATGTAGACTGATATTTATTTTGTGTACTCTTTATGTATGATTTCGCCTCTGGCGATGGTGACTGATTATGTATTATTATGCCCTAAGTTGTATCCTGCACTGTGCTCTCTGATGTGGTGATATATATGATTCCGCTGTCATATGTGTGTAAATTATACCATTTTATGTTTATGCTATTATCTATGATCTTCTAATGATGATTAATGTGTTATATTCCAATGATTATCCTTAACACCATGTCACGGGGTTTCGGGGTCGTCACACCCTATTTCCATATGGGCAGTCGAGTGGTTTGTTGTGACGACCGCCCATAACCCCCGCACTAAACAAGAGGAATAATGCGCTGAAAGGCGTGCCAGGCTGCTATGGACGATCATCATAGTAAGTGAACACATCGAAACCTGTCGTAGAACTCACAGCGCAAGGATAAAATATAATAGAACATATACAACAGGTGATAGTAATGAGGTATCATATAGCAAACTTTTTGAAACTCTTTCAACATCCAGAAAGATTATCTAACTGATATCCAAGTTTGTACATAAGGCCTCACTACAACTCTCAAGCAACTCAAACAGCGGAAACAGAAATACTAGATAGAATAAAACCGGTACGCCAGCCTCCTGCTCGTCATCGCTCAGCTTCCTCGTATCACTAAGCTCCATTACCTGTAACCTGCTACTTAGTCTGCCCATCCACAACCGGATGAACAGCCCAAGGTAATAAGAGGAGACATAAAACCTTGAGTCAGACAATAGTCTTAGTGAGCGATAATACAACTAACAAACTTCAACAAGAAAGCATATGAGAATGGGTAAATGAACAACTTATCTACCCACATCACCAGAGAAGAACTCAACCTTATCTTCCCCACATCGGACAGTGATAGCCTTTACACCAAGCATTTCAACCATTCATCCATAGAAACCAGAACACCCATTCAATCATAGAGAACACACATAACATCCAGATTATATAAGTCTGACACAGACAACCCTAATCGAGTTTAACATTCCTCAAGTACCCTCGCCAGAGGCCTAAACCAATATCACTTAAGCACTCAAAGAACATCTCCCTCGACTTTGGATAATCTGTGTGAGATAGTACACACAGAACAAACAATCATCCATAACCGACTTTGGCTATCACCGCCAATCCTGCTTCGAAACCATCATTATCGTATGACGGCCAACCTTGCCATATGTCAAGGGCTAATGATAACCCCAGTTCTAGCATGAACTCCATATGCCCAACCTTGGCAATGTCCAACCTTGACACTAGGCCTTTCCCTAACCAGAAAGACCCAGGGTACTCGACCAAAAACCGGTCTTTTGGGCCTTTCAACGATACCCATCGTACCCCTGCTTTGAGCCTGCTAGAACTTACGACAACGATGACTTCTCGGCCTTCGCATCTCTAATCGTCCAACCTTGACGATGTTTCATAGCTCAAGCAACCTTCTCGAGCAGCCATTATCCACCAACTCACGACCTTTTAGTTGTCTCCGCATTCGTTGTTCCACCTTGATCAACGAACACATACATCACTTCGAGTCTTCCTACTTGAATCACCTCGAAGTCACGCCATCACCGAACCAAAACACATCACTTAGACCTTTTTGGTTCGTACCCGAGTCGTACCCGAAAACGTACTTTTTCAGAAAACGACCCTGCCAAAACCGACCAGAACCTTGCTCCAGAACGACCAGCCGAAAACCGACCAGCCTTGCTCCAGAATGACCCGCCAAAAACCGACTAGCCTTGCTCCAGAATGACCCGCCTCCATGCAGCTTTGAATCGACTCGACCTCCTTGCAGCTTTGGATCGACTCGACCTCCTTGGGACCGACCAGCTTTGGATCGACACCGTCAAGACCGACCAGATTTTGCTCCACCTGACCGACCAGCTCCTTCAGAGCGACCAGGATTTGCTTCCAGTAAAAACCAACCAGAATGCCACCATCTGAAACCGACCAGAATGCCACCATCTGAAACCGACCAGAATGCCACCATCTGAAACCGACCAGAAACACTTCTGCTCCTTCTGGACTGACCAGCTTAAACCGACCAGCTCCCTGACTTGCTTCCCAAGCCATACTATGACCGACCACCTCATTCCAGACCGACCCGACCAACTCCAGGACGACCAGAAACCTGCACATCTCCACTTCGACTCCGATTTCGACAAAAACTTCGCCAAATGACGAATCCGACGAAACCAGCTTATCCGATTCATCCAAACGCAATCACAAACATGTTATGCAACCAACAATATCATCAATCTAACAATTTCCATCAAAACACATAAATTTCCCAAAACATGATAAGTGAATCATATGAACATAAAAACGGATCTAACTTGCATAATCTTGAGAAAAATCATAAAATTAACCATTTAAATTATCTAGATCAGATCCTAAGGTGATTCATATATAAAATGGACTTAGCATGGTGTGGATCTAAGGAAAATAACATGGAAATGATGAAATTAACATCCTAAAACCCATGTACTTGCATGAATCCAAATGAGAGATGTAAATCACTCACCAATTATCCAAATCTAAGCAAAAGCAATGAAAACGCAATCCGAACAGCGAACACTTCGAATCAAACTCTTCAATCCGATGAATTCGCCCTTGAGATGATGTAGATCTAGCCTCTTATGGTGTAGATCTTCGATTTCCCTCCTTGGGTTTTGGAATTTTAATGGTGGAAAGATGTTAGAGGAAGAAGGAGATCAAAGCCTCCCCATAAGAGAATGGAAAATGCCAACCTTTCGCCATACCCCTTACCCCCTATTTATAGTCTCTACCCACCATCTAATGGGCCTTCTCCAAATCAGCCCATTAGCCTTCCAAAACCTGAACAGCCAATTTAAAAACCTTAAAACAGCGATTTCTCCCAAACCGCTGAACCAAATCCTTAATGTAACCACTCTACGGAAAGAGAATCATCAATTCCTTTCCAATGGCACAGGTCTCACCCTCTGATTCGACCTGAGTCAAAAGTTATGCCCTGTACAAGACTGACAGGGGCAAAATGGTCACAAACAAAATCGGTAAAATTTATGGACATGTCTCACATCTCCATAAGAAACATAGTAAAAGATGAGAATGATCCAACCCTCAGGGAATAAAATAAAATTATTTTATGATCTTCCGATACATAAAATGCGGGCTGTTACATTTGTTTTGCAGATATTTATTTATTGAGAAGGATTCCGGATTGAAGCTTAAAGCTACGCCCAAAGCATTGCTAGGGTTCCGCTGTGTTTGTTTATTGGTTATGTTGTATTGTATTAAATTTATTGTAAATTAATCTTACGTTGTAGAGTTATTTTTCGATGTACTCTGATATATTTTGTACTCTGATGTAACATTATTATGATGTTTATAAAAGTCTTCTGTTATTTGTTCTGATGTGTTGTATACCCAGAGTTAATGAAGCGACCCGAACTTCCACGGTCTCCGAAGAGAAGAGAAAGAACGAATTACTTTGAGGACAAGATGAATCAGAACGCAAACAAAAGAACATTTCATTGTATATTACAACAATTCCATCAGATTACAAGAATATTACAGAATTTGAATAAATATTATACAACAGAAAAATATCAGAGATTACATTACATTACATAGCAGCAAAAAATAATACAAGCACAACTGAAGGAGATATACGGATACAGAGCTTTCCGGATATCATTCCAGCTGTAAATCAGGATCCTGTGAATATAAATCTGCAAAACCAAAACTACTAGCTGTCCACGTCAAAATAAGGGCACCCAGAGTTTAGGTTAAAAAAATAAACTCCAAGTCAGTCATGTGACTGGTGTGAGAACTAATATAGTTAATAATCTTTATTTTAAAGTTAGGTAAATCAAGGGGCCACGCCGTATAACACGGAACGGGTTTCCTCCCAAGAATACCAGTGCATAAAACAAACAACGCAATGCTAAATAAGGAACAATGAAGCTATTATAAGACCCAGGTCCCATCACACAATGCAACATAAGCTGGAGGATAAGGTTTTACCTTATAATAGCTAAAGAATGCTTGATACGCTAAATTTCATCTTTTATTATTACTATAAGTGTATAGTGTCAAAACAATTTCAACCATAAGTATTAATCATAGACGGCATGGGTACCATATATCATGTAGCCAATACTAGGTTCTACAATCAAAACCGCACATGTCACATATTGGAAGTTGGATTTCCATTTGTGAACCAAGGCAAAAGATAGTCCTTACTGATTTGAGACGCTCAAGCCCGCTCCTCAGGAACAGAATGCATCGTCCCTTGGATAGTCAGGGTCGGTCCACCGATGTGGATTAAAATACCTGAACACTGCGTTTCCCCACCCTATGGGGTGTCAGTGAGCCAACGAATGACTCCATCGGCTCCACACAGTCACTGATATATCTGAGCCGCCTCGCAAAAGCAACAACCACATAAGTCAAACTCGTCACGGCATGTAAAACCACTGACGCCACTTCTAGCTAGAAGGAAACGCATGCCCTCCCTGATGTCCTCTCCTGTTTCTGGTTCACAACTGAGGTGTGAGGCTCGCAAATCAACACTACAAAAAGCTATGCCACACAGGACGTGCTTTGATCATCAACCACAAGACTTTGCTTTTCAACAGAAGCCGTGATCAATTGCCACTTAGGCATGCCACACAGGCAATTCACGCCATGCGATTGATATCCATCAATATATAACCCCTGAGCTCGTACATCTCAGAGAAGGGCGTTAAGCAAGAGAATAAATTCTCCGCCGCCAAACAGACATATATTTAATAGAGATCAATCATCACAGAACAAAATCTAATGTCAGACACACAGTCCATTTACAAATTCGTTCTGGGTTTGAACGAAGCCGGAGGCACCTTGTACCTCGCATATCCATCGATCTCCAAGTACGTCTGGACGATCACCAACTGATTCCCTCCTCTTGGGTGTACAACCCAATCAAGATCATCAGTAATCACCCAAACGACGTGAAGACCTCCAGTATTCGACCACCGTCTTCATCCTCGACACCACGTCGAATCAGTTATTCAGAATGGGATAAACCCGGTCTTTCTGAATAACTCGCGTATAGAGTAAACAAGTGTTACACAAACACAACATACGCCTCATTCCAATTCAGAATATTCTTTTATTCAAATATTCTTACACTTTGGGAAAGGTTCCCATTAATTTTATCAAAGATAAATTCTTTAAATTTATTCCTTAATCTTCTTTTGAATATCAATTCAAATTAGTCGGGATTAGCGAACCACACCGAAAAAATCATTTATTTTATTTCCCAATCCCAACCTATTCATTCCATGAAGTAAAACTGGTTATACTTCATATCTAACACCACAGTGTTATTGGTAAATTCAATTACCATTTCACGTTCAAATCTAATTAAAGATTTAACTATCGCCTGGAGTAAAACTGGTGATACTCTATTCTCGATCACTTCAATCTAATTAACGATTCATTAAAACTCCACTTGGTTTTAATCTTCCCAAAAATCAATATTAATGATTATTTATCTTGTGAAATCACATCCTGTCTTTAACTGGGTTAAAGAACCAATGTCATTTAAAACACGGTTCACGATAAACCCAAAATCACATTCCATTAATTATCGGGTTAAAGAACCAGTGTTATTTGAAACACCGTTCACGTTAAACCCAAAAATCAATTCAAATTCAATTCCAATTAAATACCAGTTAATTGGTACAATTCATTAAATCTAAATAAAAAGATTTAATCTTTTTCTCAACTGGGCTCAAGAACAATGTTAATGAAGACACCATTCACGAAAACCCAAATCACATTTGATATTAAATACAAGGCTCTGAATAGAAAATATATCGACTTATATTCAATATCAAATTCTACGACTAACAAATATCGTATTGGAAATAACGATATAAATATCTTTCAAATTTCCATAACAATATTTGTATAATCACGAAATCCAACATCGAAATATTCCAAAGACAATTTCAATTCAAATCCATTCCAATTCAATTATTGGAAATTCTGGTTATTTTCAAAACCATTTCAAATCCAACTTATTTATTTAAAAATAAATAAATTATTATTCAAATTCAAAACTAGTTCATTTCGATAAAAATCTATTTTTATCCTTTCAAATATGGAGTTTTCACCCCAATTCTTCACAAATCATTTCTTATGATTTTACACAAATTATTATTATTTTTAATAATTTTATCAAGGCCCGTACAGTCTATTTCCATCAACGGCCATCGAACTGCACTTACAACGACCTTTTCCCAATTTGATTTGGACATAATTCCAAATCCAACCGCTAGATTTCAAATCTCTAATATTTTTTAGAAAGCTCTTTTCGATACGAACCTAACGGTTCCGTTTTTAGGATAATCTGACGGTCGGATCTCCCGTAATGTCCACTCAAAGTCCATGGTCGAAATTCACGAACTGCCGCAACGCGGCGCGTTCTATTCAGGCCATTATATATATAATATATATATTATATGTATTTCGTCGATTTCCTTTTAAAACGTATTTTATAAATCGTTTTAAATTCGTTTTCGAAATGATTTCAACTTCATATTCAATTTCGAATCAAAATTGAATATTCCACATCATCGATATACAAATGATAATATTTTCAAAACGTTATATTTTGAAACCACTTCCTTTTCTATATTCATTATAAAAATGAATAAAATTGATATAAATATCGTTCATGTCAAAATGGCGTCAATCTAATCAACACGGCTTTTATTCAATACATGAATGTTTATTCTATGCAACACATGAATTTATATTTTCTATTCAACACATGAATTTATATTTTCTATTCAACACATGAATATATATTTTTATTCAACACATGAATATATATTTTCTATTTAACACATGAATATATATTTCTCATTTTCCAAATTGGAATGAGGCTCAATCAATTACCATATAACGTTTATTATATGGATTCCCTACAACACATGTATATAACAGCAATGATAAATCATCAACCATCATCCAGAGTGCAACACACAACTGCGTATGCATTAAATATAAATAATTAACGCTTACACAGTCTGTCAACCCATTGATGGACATACAACTAAACAATTGGGATTAGTGTACGTCAAATATCATCCCAATACCCGTATGGGGTTTCAAATCAACAAACACATATTTTATTTGTGCGGTTGGGCGATGTGTAAAATTTATCGTCCCAATCAATATCAGTCAAACCGGTGTACATAAACAAATCGTTCGATTTGTAAATGAATATTTATTTTACTTCAACACATGAATATATATATATATATATTATTTCAACACGTGAATATATATTTTACACATCACAATCAACAGTCAAATTTCACAACACAGCAATCAACCAAATAAGTCATCCATGGTCTGTGGACGACGGGTGTCGGGTGCTGCTAAGCACCGTCTGCATCCTAGTATGTATTTCAACTAGAAAAATAAATAAAAGTGAGAAGTTCTCACCCAAGCTAAACCAAACGCCACGACTCTTCATATGTAGGAAATCTTCGCCGTGTTCGCCTTCTGTCTCTTTCGTTTCCCGCATTCACTACATATATAAAAATCCCATTTTTATATTATCTATATAAAAATTCTATTTTTACTTCACTAAAAATCATATTTTTATTTCGCTACATATATAAAGATCACATTTTTACTATCTATATAATATAAAAATCGTATTTTTCCTATATAAAAATACGTTCTTTCTATATTTAAAAATATAGTCTTTCTATATTAAAGCTCTCGCCTTTATATATTATCAAAATCATGTCTTTATATATTATCAAAATCATGTCTTTATATATTATCAAAATCATATATTAATCACAACTTTATATATATATATATATAAATCTGAGCTTTACATTCGTAAAAATCCGAGCTTTTAATTTAATAATAATCTGAGTTTTAAATCAATAAAAATCTGATTTTTAAATCAATAAAAATCTGAGCTTTAAATTTATAAAAAAAAGACAAGGCTTACAGTGTTTGGTTGGAGGAGGGGTGGTGTCTGAGCGGCGGAGGTGGAGGGGATGCTGAGGCTATAGGCGGTGGTGCCAGGGAGGCGGAGGCGCAGGCCAGGGGGAGGTCGATTTGGGGATTGGGCATTGGAGGCGCGGTTTTCCACGTCAGAGAGGGAACGGGGGAAAGAGAGGAGGGCGAACTGAGGGGATGGTGGCGCGAGAGGGGCCGGCGGCGTCGGGGTCACGGTGGAGCAGCTCCAGCGAGGTGGCGAGGTAAACGAGGAGGAGGACGACGGGGGGCATCGTGTTTTTTTTTCTTATTTCGCTTTGACTGATTGGAAGAGAGAGATAGGGTAGTGCTTATACAATTATATATTTATTTAATTATTTAAATTTCCATAAAGTGACTTTTTATTTTGACCTCGAAATCAAGCCCACCGACTGTCGTCCATAGCTAATTACCCCATTCCGAACACAATGGGATATGTCCCGCAAACTGATTCGACTGTTTCGATCAGTTTCCGTCAAAATCAAAATATAAATCTATATATTGATTTTGAACGCACATTTCAGTTTACTGGGGTCACATACTAACTCAAAAAATTCCATAAAAATTATTTCTAGCTTCGTATTGACGATACGGTCCTAACAAAACTAATTTCGTCAAATTCTGAGACCGTTTGAAAAATGGTCATTTTCTGGTCGATCGAAATCAGCTAAAACTTATCAAACGCGTTTTCCTTTGCCACGCTCACATATTGATTCGAAAAATTACGAATTTTGAAACCTAGCAATATCTTGACATCACGGATCCAACAAAACTGGTTTCGTCGAAAACCAAGGTCGTTTGTAAAATGGCTATTTTCAAGGGCTAGAATTCCATAGCGACTATTCTGAATTTTCAATTGGACATAACTTTTTATCCCCGCTATGAAATTTCAATTTTTCGGATTCGTTGGAAAGATATTCTCAATTAGATTCAAATATTTTTGGTTTCACTAAAATTCGGTTTATTTTGAATCCTGTACATTCATTTGAACTTTGAAATCGAATTTTCGAACTACCGCGCCATTTTCAATTCCTTTTATAATTTAAAATAAATATTTATATTCTAACGACGATCTATATAAATATATACGTTCTAATTCTATTCAAAATAAATTTGTCGTCGTTATTATTTAAAATAATTCATTTTAAATATTCAAAATTCAGCGAAATTGCCAAAATAAAATTTTTAAATTGCCTCGGAATTTCCAGTTTGTTACAGTTAGCGTGTCCGAGTTTCGAATGGTCTTGGTCAATTCAGCGATCGATTAGGTCCGAGCAAAATCCATATCGTTACACAATATGTACAGCCATCAATGCTAGTCACATTGGATGTAGGTAATGCCAAAGCATTGTGCATCTTTTTATTTTGGTTATATGCAGTAGGAGTAATTATGGCACTTCGACTGTATTATTGGGTCTGAATTAACTAAGGCTACATAATAGCTTTTATGGCCTTAGAGACAAAGAGTGTATATTATTCTATATTTGAGAAAATAAATAAATATATGAACAAAATGTCCATCTTGCGATCCAAGAATTATATATGATATAATTGACATAAGACGTCTACCTAAAAGGTTGTATTTTAGGGATTAGCCAAAGCTAGGTCAAGTCATGACTAGATATGGATCTTGGAACATCATTATATATATACTTCTATATATATGCAAAGGGATGTTAATTTGAGTGGGGACGTATTTTAGTTTAAGTTATACATTTATGTTAATATAATTTTTGATTGTCAAATTTTTTTATTTATATTAAAAATATATTTCAAAATCAGTTATTATTTATTATCTACTGTAAAAATTAAATAACAAATAACTCCGATAATTTAAATTAATCCTTGAGAAGGATAAATTGAATTAAATCAAATTTCTTGACTAACATTGAAATTTAAGGATTGCCCTCAATCAAATATAAAACGTAATTGTTTTACAAACATAAAAGGTCTAAAATTAAAGATGAAGCGTGACTTTAAATCGAATAAGATATAAATATTATAATAGTCTATATATACATCTCTAGATGAATCACATAGATGTATATTTACAGAACTTGCAAAATAAGTAGATATCTGACAAAAGGACAAGTGAATTTACGATTGGAAATGAAGCAAACGTTGCTGCATTATCCATAGGATGCTGCTTCTTGTTCTACGAACTAGCTTAATTAAATAGATAAAATAATTGTTATTATGAAATTCCATTTTAAAAAAAATATTATTATGAATCTTGTTTAGAAAAGTTTGAATTTCATTTGTAATAAAAGAACAATTGTTATTCATTTTATTTAAATGAAATATCTTATGGGAATTCACAAATAGTTAATGATCTTTATAAATCCTTAACTATGATGTGCTTGACATAAATACTGAGCGGGTTAAATGATTTAAATCTAGCATACCTTTAGCATTATTAGTTAGCCCATATAAACCAGAAAAGCATATCAAAATTCCATAATGATGGAATTTTGGAATTATTTGATTTCGAATCATACAAATACTGCAAATCTTGTTTATTAGGCAAAATAACTGAATCATCTTTAATTTGAAACAGTGAATGGGCTAGTAAGTATTGGGTCTCATGCATAATGATGTGTGTGTGCGCGCGCGCGTATATATCACTGAATACATAAGCTAGAGTTAGGTTTTATTACTTCATTACATTTACTGATGATGTCAGTGGATATAGATATATGTATCTTATGAAACACAAATTAGAATCCATTAATAAGTTCAAAGAACTCAAAAATAAAGTTCAAAACCCATTTTGATAGAAAATAAATACTCTTCAAACAGATTGAGAGAGAATATTTAAGCTAATAATTTAATCACTATCCAAATGAGTGTGGAATTGTTTCACAATTCACTCAATCTAGAACACCATATTGAAATGGTGTGTATGAAAGGAGAAGTCGCACCTTATAAGATATGGTAAGATCAATGATAAGTCATATAGATCTTCCAATAAATTAAATTTAGAACAATTGCATTTAATCCTACTAAGACGATTTTGAAGACGCCATATAAGATATGAACTAGGAAATGTCCTAGTGTGTCTAATGCGAAGATTTGGGATGTAAGGCGCTTGTTAAATGTTCTTCTTCTGATAAGATCGGACCCAAATTAGATAAATATTTTGTGGAATATCCAAAAGAAACAAAAGAATATTATTTCTATAAATCTTCTAAGAATAAAATGTTTATTGCTCAAATTGGTATCTTTTTAAAAGGAGAGCTAGTCTCTAAGAAATCGATCGGAATAAAATAGAACTCGAAACCTCTCGTTAACCAAAAAATACCATTGAATCTTGCATGGACAAGAATTTGTGCGGGAGTGACACAATAATTTTAACGTTATATATTGATAACACATTGATTATTGTGAATAATGTTAGTTTTTAAAACAAGAAATAAATACTGATTCTAATAAAGAAAATGTTTGGGTTAAGAAGTTCATAATTGAACTTAATTCAATGTTGATCCAATGATTTACATTGCGATAAAAATGTGGCTATGGCTCAAGCCTAAAACCTTAAACTCATTATCGATCCAAACATATATTTAAGAAATATAATTTCTTATGTGAAGTTGTTCACAAAGGAAGTAAACATATCTACAAAGTTGCAAGAGGTTGTAATGTTGCAGAGCTACTGACTTAAACTTTGTCGCAACAGAAGTTTAATAGTCACACTAGTTTCATGAGTATACCCTACATGAATGATTGACTCTAGTGCAAGTGGGAAACTGTTAGAGTTTATGCCCTAGAGGCAATCCATTTGATGTGATTAATAATATTTTTTATGTTATTGTTTTATATGGTATAAAATATTATGTTATGTTATATTTACTGCATAATATAAATATTAACATAATAGAAGCCCTTAGAATAATAATACAGAATTATATAGTTCGAGTAAGACTTAAACATGAGATATATAATATATTAAGTATTATAATTCTTAAATGTCCCTAGTCAAGTTTTATTGTATGCAAAGGACAACAATAAAACATTAAGACTAGTATGTTGATTGACCATTAATGTACGTGATATTAATGTTAAGACATAAATACATATTAGAGAATAGCATATTGGAATGACCCGCCATGAGAAAAACTACATGGAATATAATTAACACTATCACAAGTTATTCTTATAGTGACAATGATGTAATAGTCCTCAGACCTGAAACCATTACAATTTTATTCGAGGATATTTATTTTGATATCAACTAAAGTTTCTTTTAACCAACTAACGATAACGGTGATTGTTGGATTCATCTTGAATCGAATGAAAATTATGAATGATCTAAATGGAATTTAACCCTATAATATTTGTAGTGATATCCATGGGTCTCCTGATTGAGTTAGACTATGAAATGCATGGATGTGCTCAAATATTGATTTGTTTTATATAGTCTGCTCATTGATTGAGATAAAAGGATTAAATTGTACGGAGGATGATACGATCCATGCCTCGAGTTTAATCCTGAATATATTAGTTAAAAGGATTATATTACATTGAGACACTAGTTATAGAAAAGGTTGCATCGAATCATTGATCTTATTATAACCTGGGTAGCAGCGACGTATTTCCAGATGTCAATCACTGTTTATGATTTTAAATACAATTTAAAATCATTGCCAACGTTGTAGTAACTTATAAGGTCACACAATAGAGCGGTTAAAAGGAGAAATTATTTTGGACAAATAAAATATCAATATGTTGATATTTTATTTGGAGTTGGAATACGTATTTGGGTGGGTTCCTAATTTTATGGATTACATGGTTATAAAGAAGGGTATTCCTTTTGTAACACATGCATCCATAAGGATTGATAAGATCAGATCTAAAATTATTATTAGACCAACCTGAATTTTTTTTATCCAAAACCTAAAAATAGAATGGTGGCCAGCACCACATCTCTCCATCTTTTTCATCAATTTGTATGACAATCGAAGAAATGGTCAATCATGGATACCTCTAGAGGCAGCGGCTTTTCTGTCATGCTAGGGTTCGATGCTGCTTCATCTTCAATTTGATTACGTTGAATCTTGCAAGCCCGAAAAGGTATTGTTTTGATTTCACTCGATTACAAGTTTTTACATAAGATCCTGTTTATTTTTGGTTTGAATTCATTATCGTAATGTGAATTTGACTGAAAATTTCTTCACTGTAGCCGCGGTAGTTCCACCTAATCTAGCGGTTAATTTCTCTGAGCTCTTTTAGGACTTTTATGGTATGGGTAGCAAGCCATTTCTTGGATAGGAGAGTTTTTTGGATGCTCACAACTGGCTGAGGGAGAATAATTGTGTGTTTGGATAATTAGAGCTTGATGACAGGGGGATGATTCAGTTGGCTGCTTGGAAACTGAAAGGGGAAGCGTTATATTGGTGGAAAGTAGTTAAGGCTGAGTGTGCCATATAGATACGGAATGAGTTCAAGGATAAGTTCAAAAAGAAGTTTTTATCGCAAGCTCAAGAAGGAATGCAGTTGGAAAAGGTCTTAAGTCTGAGGAAGGGTGGTATGTCGGTTAAGGAGTATGTGAATAGCCTTAATGAGTTAGAGAGATTTGGATTAGATCTAGTTAATACTGCATACACAAAGGCTTTGAGGTTTGTTAAGGGACTGAACCAACCCCTCCAACGATTGGCAATGACACATATTCTGATAGGGGCCATGTTTGAGAGGCTTGTGGATATGGATCTGATGCATGAGGATGGAAAGGAGAGTAAGCAAGAGGAAAAGATTAAAGTGGCCAAGCGAAATGTTAGAAAGAAAAAGTGGTGGCCCAAGAAAGATGCAGTTACAAAGGGAGAGAAGCCAGGTAAAGTGCAGATCAAGAAGTAAGTAAAGTGCCATGATTGTGGTATGATGTGACACTTCATTAAAGATTGTAAGAAGACAACTAAGAAGGGTGCTTGTTTTCAGTGCACATAGATGTGACGTTACACCAGGCAGTGCACTCAGAAATAGGGACAGGGAGCATGTTCATTTGGAGAACATGTTCATGTGCTAAAGGCGACTCAGAGTGGAGGTAGCAATCCGGACGGAGGTAGGAAGGTCACTGTAGAAGGTTTGATTTTTCCTTTTGACTTTTCCATTAGGACCTTGCTCGACTCTAGTGCTTCTCATTTTTTTCATATCCAATTAAGTTGTTGATAGTCTCCACCTAGATACTTCTATAGTTTATGATCCAGTAGCTATCTCAAACCCCATATGAGTTACGGCTCACCTGTCTATGGTATGCAGGGGTTCGAGGATTTGCATTCTTGGCATCGAGTTTGAGTGCAACGCATATGTACTACGTTTTTTGGGTTACAGGCTTATTCTAGGGATGGATTAGTTGGACATGTATAGTGCCATCCTTGACTGTGACACTACAAGAAAACATTGATTTTGCAGGAGCAAAATCCGCTGCCAATCCGTCGCTATGTTGTTCATAGCGACGGATTTCCTGTAGATTATGGTAGTCGGTAAAAACCAAATGGTAATCGTGTTGAATTTTTGGGACGATTTTACCATGAGTTTTATGACAATTTACAATCATTATACTAATTATATAACAAAAATATAATTTTATTTATTAATTTACTTTTAATATATTTACCGACCATTTACCGATGGATAAGTATTTTATAATAAATTATTATTTAATAAAAACTTTTGTAAACCCCTGCTAATTGCCAAGGGATTAGCAACAAATAGCTTTCCTTCTTTGCTAGTAATCTTTCGCTATTCCCTTTCGTATCTATCAATAAATATTTTCTCAGTTCTCTCCTTTCAGCTTTACGAACTAATATTATTCAAGTATATATATAATAATGTAAACAGCTAGCTAAAAAATAATACAAATTTACCGTCCACATGCAAATAATACTATATCATAAGCAATAATGCAACAAGGATAATATTAATATCACATGCAAAAAACATCCAGAATCCTTCATTTTGTACACCAAGATGAATTATGAAAAATAATTTTGTTCAACTGGTATGAAACGGTAAACCACATACAGATAAATACCATCCACAACATTCTAGTACGAACGTTAATATACTTAAGAATGCATTCGATAAAGATGGAAAGCATTCTGGATTGTTTATATATAGGAGCAATCCAAAGGGTCTTGTGTTTCTCAACTCACTACAAGAAAATGGGGCCTTTACCTACCAATTGTAAGCGTAGGTAAAACTAATATAATGGTGGGTAATATATTTTAGCTACCAATATTGAATTGGTAGAGCTTGGTAGGTAAAGCTTAGTAGAGAAAGAGCTTTTACCTACACTTATTGTTATTGGTAGGTAAAAGAATCAATGAACCCCACTATGTTATGACTCAAATGATGAGTCATCAGCTGATGTGTTTGATGATGTGTCAACCTACATGGCTGCTACCATGGCTGATGATGTATCATCTTGCATGGCTGCTGACATGGTTGTCGTAGTAGTATACACATGGCATATATTAAGTCTGACACTTGGCACTTAATGGTTGGTTCACGTGTCAAACAATAATTTGTCCATGTGTCATCATTTGGTTAGTGCATATGATCATTTTTAGGCCATATGACATTATTTAATATAAATAAATATTTACAAGAATTTAATATTTAAAAAAGAATTTATTTTTAAACAGATAACAAATATTTATGCAAATAAATATTTATTGCATTTTTGAATAGTACACATTTGTTTCCTCACTATTACACAATCACTTATACATACACTTCCTCTCTACATTTCACTCGTATACATTGAGTCCTTACTAGATACTCATTCACTCATATACATGCACATAGTCACTCATGCTATCACTCTAGTTTTAGTCATTGGCTTCTTGCTCTAGAATTTGTCCAGTCGTTTTTCGTACCTGTTATAGTAAAATAGCATAATAAATTGGAAAAGAGACAATTTAATTCTTTCCTTTTTTTGCTATCATTGACTAATTTGTAATAATATCAGCTTCGTCTACAAAAGACCAATAAACAAATAAGGAAGTAGCCAATATTTCCATTTTTATATTATAAATGATACAAGCATCATATTCAAACTTAAACTCTTATGTGATTCTCTTAAAATCGTACCTTGCCTTGGAGAGGTACATGTATTTGATGCATCGCTACTTCAGGTCATGTTTCTGAAAATAAAATGGATTGAATACACACAAGTATGAAAATAACCTAATATAGAAGAAGGAAACTTCTAAAACTAGTGAAATTTCACAAATGCTTACATTTACAAACCTTAAATGGAGACCCATCCAGATTCTGTGAGAGGATGCTCCATAATGATTTAGACGTCATGTCTCAACTTGGAGGAAAAGGGAAGGAATAGGATATATTTAAGTTCGATAAGTTAAAGACAGTCAATTATGAATTAACAAAAATGGTATAAAATAAGTAGAAATAACAAACATAAATGGTATAAAATAACAAACATAAATAGTATAAAATAATTCATGTGTTTGCTTGTACTACATGGAAATTGGATGTCAGTGCCTTAATAACAAACATAAATGGTATAAAATAACTCCAAATAAGTAAAATTAACAAACATAAATGATATAAAATAAGTAGAAATAACAAGAATAAATGGTACAAAATAACAAACACAAATGGTATTAAATAACTCCTCTGTTTTCTTGTACTACATGGAAATTGAATGTCAGTACTTTAATAACAAACTAATGGTATAAAATAACTCCAAATAACTAGAAATAACAAACATAAATGGTATAAAATAAGTAGAATTAACAAACATAAATGGTATAAAATAACAAACATAAATGGTATAAAATAACTCCTATGTTTGCTTGTACTACACGAAAATTTGATGTTGGTACCTTAATAACAAACATAAATGGTATAAAATAATTCCGAAAAGGTAGAATTAACAAACATAAATGGTATAAAATTAGTAGAAATAACAAACATAATTGGTATAAAATAACAAACACAAATGGTATTAAATAACTCCTTTGTTTTCTTGTACTACATGGAAATCGGATGTCAGTACTTTAATAACAAACAAATGATATAAAATAACTCCAACTAAGTAGTAATAACAAACATAAATGGTATAAAATAAGTAGAAATAACAAACATAAATGGTATAAAATAACAAACATAAATGGTATAAAATAACTCCTTTGTTTGCTTGTACTACATAGAAATTGGATGTTTGTACCTTAATAACAAACATAAATGGCACAAAATAAGTAGAAATAAGCAAAAAGTAAATACAATAGTATATATTAGTGTCAAAAAATATAAAAGGACAAAAAATAAAGTAAATACAATTTTCAGTCAACAATAGTATGCATTAGTATCAAAAAATGTAAAAGGGCAAAAAGTAAAGTAAATACAGTTTTCAGTCAAAGTTAACACTTCATTTCATTTTGTTATTTTAATTCTATATCAACAGCAATAGGTTGACACATGTATAAAAACAAAAATATAGGTCCAATATATTTGTATCTAAAAATTGAACCATGTTTTTCCAAATGGTAAACATATCATCAGCATTGGATTCGTACGTTTCTAAATAAATAAAAGAAAGTATTTGTGCTAAAAATCAAAGGAAAGAAGGATTTTTTTTTAAAACAACTTGAGCCTAAATTCAATAATATGCAATGCAGCATGTATGCATTATTCAGAACAGAAAGTCAAGAGATGATGGTAGGTAGACGTAATAAAAAAGAAAAAAAGGGTAAAAGTATCATGGTGATACATATACACCAAAGAATGGTTAAAATGAAATTAAGTCTCATTAATCAACATTTTGCCAAAATAAAAACACAGTAATTGTAATGTCCCGCATTTTTATCGGTTTATATTTGAATATTTAAATCAGTTTAAATATTGAATTCCTAATATAAGTGAATTTATATTTTAATTAAAACGAAGTTGAACGTATAAAAATATATATTAATTATAATCGAGCTCATAACGACGCTGCAGTTCGTAATTTAACGTTCTGAACTTCAACTGAGTGTACAAGATTCGTTATAAATCGGATTTCTTCGAAACAAGAAACGTTGGAATCTGTTGAACTGTATTCTTCTAACAGAAGTGGAAAATCAAGATTTCGCGTTATAGATTGCGAGTTATATCCAAATCAAATTTTCAAACAGTCGCTATAGAATCGTTTATCGACCATAACAGTTTATTTGATATAACGGGATACCGGTTACAAATCTGGACAAGGTTATTTGAGATGTAGTGATAATTTAATTTTTAGAATTTTACTGTAATTTTTAATTAATTAAATACGCAACTTTTTATTTGGAGTATTTTGCACCCTACATCAATATTTTGGGGTTTCAAAATATGAGTTAACCTACCGATATTATTATATTTTTGGGATCGTGACGCCTCGCTGGACACAACTGTATTGTTATTTCTGTCCGTAGCGGTCTGTAAATGAGCAGAGTTTTATGTGACGGGGTGCGTTAAACTTTATATATTATGTAAATAAAATCAAACTCTAAAGTAGACATACTATTCTATCTTTCTGCCCGACAAAGGCACGTGACGAGCAAACATATGGTCATAGCAATGTCCTTAAGACGTGGAATTGCATGGAACTCGTAACCATAAAATAAGAAAGGGTACAGCTCTATACCGCGCAACAACAGTGATGTAGCAGTGTTGTTTCACATCATAGCTGCCTTAAATCTAACAGCTATGGAAAGACTTGGTGCTTGTCATCCCCTTTTATATATTATATGTACCACAAGCAGCTTCTTCTTTATTTGCTTTTCTCGCTCAAAAATCCATGTCAGGGTGTCAAAGCTGGTTGACAACTAAGGCATGTAAATCACGCAAAAGATTGTTTTCAATAGCAGCTACTCTAGCCTCCTTTGTCGGCCTATTATGCTTCATAACAAAGAAAAACTAACAAAGAAAAACTACCATGAATTTTCAAATCAAAAGCCACGTTTTCTTCCAGCTATCCTAGAACTATGCGCATGCCTATGGAACTGACTTCAATCTTATACCTCTCGCCATCGTATGTATAACGCAGCAGCTACACTGCTTTCCTTTCAGGAACTTTGGAATCCAAGGTTTTCATGGCAGACAGAAGAAAGAAAGAGAAACTATATTTATATATTAATATATATAATATATATATATACCTTGTCTTCTAAGCTATTTTAGCACATGTGAAAGGCTGAACCTGCATATCCATTTCACGTAGGCTACCTTCAAACAAAGACACCCTATGTTTTGCACATGACTATTCGACAAACTTCATCCCAAAGTTCTGAGAAATTTAATTAACGCAGACTAGGATTTGAGCATGTCTAGGTTTGCCTACCATCCTATGTTTTCTAATCAACCTATCACCAATGCATATCAGCTCCATCACTTTCTTGAAACCATCACGGACAGGCTAAGAAATAGGATTGCAGACTCCACCCCTATTGCTTAATGTCCGTTGCTTCATGAGTTTTCAAATCGTCACAGTGTATTTTCGAATCACTGAAACTGTTCAGCTACCTATAATGCTAAACCTTGGGTAGCAAGGAAACAAGCATTATATATACGATCAGAAACATTCATTTCTTATCCTCGTTTCAGGAATTGAACTCAAAGCCTTCAATGGCGAGAAATAGAAGAAATAATAATCAAAATAATACCCAAACAAATACTCTCCTATAATCTGCAAATTTTATACTTTTGAAACCCTGAGTCATACTTGTCATCTCGGTAGTTTTTCCATGCGCTTGACATGAATTTTCTGTCGCATGAAGAGCGCCCAGCATAGCCTTGCGCGAGCCAGTGGTTGGATTGATTGGTTTAGCAGAAACTAGGAAAGAGGAGGGCGCAGCAGGCGTGATGAGCATCAGAAATGGCGAGATGCTTTTGCTGGAGACAGGGCGTGGTATTTCGGAGAAGAAGGGGACTAACGTGACACGTTGTTGGTTGGTGTGCGTAAGGGAATTGTGTACCTGCGTGTAAACTGAAAAGTAAGTGGGAAGAGATGCAACGTTGGAGGCTTGTTTCGGGAAAGAGTGGGAATGGCGTACAGTGGATTTACAATGACTGGATGGAGATTGAAATGAGGAGCTGAGCGATGAGTTTCATTTTTGAAAGGATGGGTTCATGGTTTCGGACGCTGGAAATTGGTGTAGTATGATTACAAAAATGATGACACACTGGAAGGGAATTGCGTGAATAAAAGGTTGAAGGGGGAGATGAGATTTGCACAGTAGGAGTGTTGGGTGGAAAAGTGTGTTCGTGAATGGCAAATGGGAAACGAAATGCCATGAAGCTGGCGGTAAGAATACAAAGGAGGAGTCACGGGGATGGAGGAATAGAAATAACTGGAGCATGATTTGTTAACAGGAAGAAGAAGTACACTGTAGTGTCATGGGTTTAGTCACACGTGAAAATGGATGGGCCGAGGACAAATTAATGTGAAGGCCAGTTTTTCTTTTGAGAGAAAAGAAGGCCCGAAAACATTTTAAATACTAGAACGTGAGTGGTTTGAATCCATACTCGGACGTGGGTTGTATGACTACCAAAAGAGATCGATTCAGATGCGAATGGAGTTTTATTTCAAGTAGAAGCAGGGTTCGGGATGACGGAGTCGAGACATGTTTATTGCGACTATGGTGGAAAGAAGATATTGAAGCGTGAGACTTTCAGTTGGAGAAGTGCAGAGCGAATTAGTTTTAACATCGGTGTATGAGCTGACGGTGGAAAGAAGAGCATGCGTGTTGATCATAAATTGTTCACTGAGATGAGAATGTCAGTAAAAGGAAGCAAGGAATGACGCAAATCGTTATTTAACGATTAATGCGCAAAGGTGAGTAAATTCACTAACTCTGTTTTATTTAAAATATTTTTATTATATTTTAAATAATGGTTGAATGCTGTGTGATGGTTGTTTAGGCAGATTATGGTTAAATTGGTTGAAATATTATATATCTTTGCATATATACACGTCATTGGTTGAACTGATTCCATCGATTATAATATTTCCTGGTATGGAATCAGTGTTAATTGTTGACTAACATCGGTGGATGCAGGAAACCGGTTGGAGGAATCCAACCGGATTCCTCAATATTTATATGTACTGTTTGTTTTATATAGATGCATTGTTTGAACCCAAATGACTTTTGAAACCTTGTATTGAGATTAGCGTTGAATGGAAATTCAAACGTTATTTTGATTTAATCAATAGATGATATCGATTAAGAAAGTGGCAACAACCAACCATAAATGTATCATTTGTTTTAACCGCTGTTGTTTTACCAAAATCCCACCGTGTGTGAAGCACGTGTTTCACCATACTTACTAAATGATTTGGTAAAGTAGATTCTTATATTAATAAGATAAATAAGTAAGTAGGCGGAGATTAACTTGATGATTAATAACAGAATTTATTGTTTCAAGAACAATTACATGGGATATTGACAAATAGATTATGGTTGATTTCATATTAAGTCAGATTAGTTAGAATCGATTATGGTTTATTTAATAGTAAATGAGATTATTTAGAAACAAATCATTATTTTTATAGTAATCGATACAAGTGAAATTATATGGATTAATAAATGTTATTTATTCAAAATGAAAAGCTTTGTTAGCATTGATTAGTGGGTAAATCATGGCTAAATATTTACCAAGCAAACTGTTTTGATCAATAATTGGTTATTTAATTAAGTTAGATTGGGTTGATTTATCTAATGCAATAAAATTGACGAATAGTTGATTTAATAAGATTTTAAAGTATAAGGGATTTGTCTAAGGAAGACAAAGCGAAGAGGAATGTTTAAAAAGAGATGTGTCTAAGGAAGACAAAGCGAAGAGGAATGTTTAAAAAGAGATGTGTCTAAGGAAGACGAAGCGGAGAAAAATGTTTAAAATGGGTTTGAACAAGGAAGTTGAAGCTAATGTAAATAACCGAGTTTGCAAAATAAGGATATGGCGTCATAAAACCATATTTAAAATATAACAAGAAGTACGGTTGGCGGATTTTAAAGTATAAGGGGTTAGAGTTACGAACTTATATTTATTCTAAGATAAGAATGTTGTTGTTCAAGGTCTGAGAGGTAATTAAAATACCCCAACTTGAATGGCTTCACTATTAGCGAGGAATGGTATTTGTTTGTAACAGAAAGAGGTGTCAAGATTTTTGTAACGGAAAGCGGTGTCAAGATTTTTGAAACAGAAAGAGGTGTCAAGATTTTTGTAACAGAAAGAGGTGTCAAGATTTTTGTAACGGAAAGAGGTGTCAAGATTTTTGAAACAGAAAGAGGTGTCAAGATTTTTGTAACGGAAAGAGGTGTTGAGATTAAATATAAAGTGGAATATAGTAGCGTACTACTATAGCGATAAAATAACGCTGTTGACTAGGCTTAAGAGTGACTATTGTGTCGAGATTAGTTATAAAGGGGAGTATTACAGCGTATGACCAGTTTTTGAACTATAACGATAAATTAGCGCTGTTGACCAAACTTAAGTGCGATTGTATGATATTTAGTTATACATTTGAATGGATGTTGTTTTTACTTCGATAGTTAAATAACCGACTATCGAAGTGTTTTGAACCATCGTTGTCGATACGGAGAGACCGGTTGGATATATTATCCGAAAACCACTCCGTATAGGCATAAGCGTTGCGAATTCGATTATGCTGAAGACAATTGAAGACGGAGTGAAATGCAAGGGTCGTCCTGTTCCAGAATGGTGTTTTCTGATTGTCCAGTCTCAGGACAACTTGTATGGACGAATGTCTGACAGAGTATTCCTAACGGTCACACAAGACGATCCTTTCAAGGTATTACGTCTGGGGGCGGAGAAATTCGTTTCTCTTAGCTTTTATACCCGTGATATTTTGGGAAGATTAACTAGTGATTTGACGGGTTTGACGATGTGGCATTCAAAGTGTATGATGGCCAGGTGTTCTAAAAGGTAGACGTAGCCTCAAGCTTCACAACCGGGAAATGACAAAAATCGGGCAGGCAGCATGGCTATGTGGGTCGCTCCCATTAGGGTGTATAATCACCTATCTAGAGAAATTCCTTTTGTTTCTAAATCTATCGATTCTGCCCATTCGGGAACGGTGGTTTGAGTCCAACCGTTGGTGATATACATTCGATACACTCAAGCGAAATGAGTGGTCGGTCATGTGTGGGCCGGGTTGCAAGACGTTCTTGTTGAACCCAGGTGTATTTGCCTCTAGAGATACATCATCGGAAGGTGGTCCCATACCTTGTCAAGTTGGAATCCAATCTCCAATAAGCGCCCTGCGGTTTTTGATTTTATACTATATATGTAGAGCGTGAGATGCAAGCGTTCTACTATTTGGTTATTTATTTGATTAGACATTATTATAATATCACTGGATTTTGATATCAAAATATTTTGGGTTATAGTAAGGTAAAAGTCGTCCGTGTTTATGTGTGGACTGGTCTTACTATTATCTTTTCTTTCAAAGGATTTTTGAAGTTAAACCATATGATTGGAGTTTACTCACACCAGTCCCATGACTGACCCAGAGTTTATTTTGTTTTGTTTTCCCTAACTCTTGGGTGCCCAAATTTGTACGGGCAGTCAAGTGTTTCAGGCTTTACAGTTACACTTGGAGGAGCTTGAAGCAGGAGTCTTCACTATTGGTTATTTAGAGTTATTTCCGCTGTATCAAATGTTATGTTGTACTCTGATATGGTATGTAAATACAAATACAGTTTTGTATTTCAAAGTTATGTTATATAATATATTTTATTCGTTCCGCTGTGAGATTCGTGTTTACTCTGATTCTGCTCAGTTGTGTTCTTCTTCTTCTTCTTCTATTCTATTAGTTCTATCTTTCTATCTCATCCTCTAATTTCTTTCTATTAATGATCTGGTGTTTTCGATGTCTGAACAGTCGACGCTGGGTTTTGTGTCGATTTTCGGAGTCGAAAATTCCGGGTCGTTACAGTTGGTATCAGAGCATAAGGTTAAGTGATTACCTTGGCTCTGTGGCGTGACTCAATAGAGATGCAGTTAGTAATACTCTAGATTGAGTTTGAGTGTATATATATGAGCGCGTATTTGTAAATTTATATAAAAACTGTTTTATATTGTGTTGATTGATCTGATGAGTGGTATATAAATTCCAGATCGACGCGTTTAGCTGACGAGGTCGATAGGGATTTATAAACGCTTGGATAGAGAATTTCGACATAGTATTGTTTTGAAAAAGAGTAAATGAAATAATTTTGCTCGAAATATATTTTGATATAAAGAAACATATATATTGGAATTATCTAGTATATATTGAATGTGCTGGGTGAACTTATGATCGAATAAGATTTATAATTGAATTGGTTATATAAATAACCAATCGAAATATTTTATAAATATAATATGTAAAATCAGATGAACTGAATCTGAAATTTTAACCAGAATTGGAATAAAAATTTTGAAATATGAAAATGTTTGTAAATGAAATTTGAATTAAATATATGGAATTTTAAGATCTTGGGGAAATTTTGAAATATTATCCAAGTTTCGAAAAGATATTTTGGAAGTAAATTCCAAATAAGAGTGTTTGGATATGAGTTTTTAAAGTGATATAGTATTGAACTCACTTTGATCGCTGGGAAATAAATTCCGATGATGAAGTCGACCATTATCGGTTTTCATTTTCGAGTTCTAAGTGCCGGATTACTACCAAAGATTTTGTTTTTGAATTATTGTGAGGAAACAAGTTGTCAGGAATTCAAAGGTTTTTGAATTGCTATGTTATGAATATATATGTATATTATTTCAAACTGATTTGAAATAAAAACCCCAGGAATTTGAATTCTGAAATTTAAAATTTACTTATGAAGTAAATAAACAACGAATTTAAATAAGTCAAATAAAATTTGAGTTGAATTGAAGCCATGTAAGTGGAAATCGTACTGGAATAAGGATTTGACTTGACCAAGTAGTTGAGTTGTGAATTGAGATTGGGAATGGAACCAAACTTGGTTGGGAAATTTGATTATTTGGAATTGGAAGTGAACTGGAGTTTGAAAAAGAAATTTGAGTTGGGATTGTTGATTGAGAATAAACTGACTGGAGATCAGTTTGGGATGCATTTTGGTATGCTGAATGGATTGCAAATGGAAGCGAGAAAGTTGGATGCCCAATGAAGGGAGAAGGTCCAGAGTGGCGTGTGGTAGTAGTACCGAATGAACCGTGCAGCGGGAAAGGTTGACGAAATTCTCCGAAAATTAAAATTTTCAGAATTTTGAAAATTTTTGTTACAAAGAAGGGAATTAATATTTTGATCAGTTCAGTTGGAACTGAAATTATGAAGTAAACCAAAAGAATTTTTAACATGTTTACAACAGAAATTGTAGCATTTTTCCTACCTTAGCAATTTCGAGGACGAAATTATTTTAAGGGGGAAGGAATGTAATGTCCCGCATTTTTATCGGTTTATATTTGAATATTTAAATCAGTTTAAATATTGAATTCCTAATATAAGTGAATTTATATTTTAATTAAAACGAAGTTGAACGTATAAAAATATATATTAATTATAATCGAGCTCATAACGACGCTGCAGTTCGTAATTTAACGTTCTGAACTTCAACTGAGTGTACAAGATTCGTTATAAATCGGATTTCTTCGAAACAAGAAACGTTGGAATCTGTTGAACTGTATTCTTCTAACAGAAGTGGAAAATCAAGATTTCGCGTTATAGATTGCGAGTTATATCCAAATCAAATTTTCAAACAGTCGCTATAGAATCGTTTATCGACCATAACAGTTTATTTGATATAACGGGATACCGGTTACAAATCTGGACAAGGTTATTTGAGATGTAGTGATAATTTAATTTTTAGAATTTTACTGTAATTTTTAATTAATTAAATACGCAACTTTTTATTTGGAGTATTTTGCACCCTACATCAATATTTTGGGGTTTCAAAATATGAGTTAACCTACCGATATTATTATATTTTTGGGATCGTGACGCCTCGCTGGACACAACTGTATTGTTATTTCTGTCCGTAGCGGTCTGTAAATGAGCAGAGTTTTATGTGACGGGGTGCGTTAAACTTTATATATTATGTAAATAAAATCAAACTCTAAAGTAGACATACTATTCTATCTTTCTGCCCGACAAAGGCACGTGACGAGCAAACATATGGTCATAGCAATGTCCTTAAGACGTGGAATTGCATGGAACTCGTAACCATAAAATAAGAAAGGGTACAGCTCTATACCGCGCAACAACAGTGATGTAGCAGTGTTGTTTCACATCATAGCTGCCTTAAATCTAACAGCTATGGAAAGACTTGGTGCTTGTCATCCCCTCTTATATATTATATGTACCACAAGCAGCTTCTTCTTTATTTGCTTTTCTCGCTCAAAAATCCATGTCAGGGTGTCAAAGCTGGTTGACAACTAAGGCATGTAAATCACGCAAAAGATTGTTTTCAATAGCAGCTACTCTAGCCTCCTTTGTCGGCCTATTATGCTTCATAACAAAGAAAAACTAACAAAGAAAAACTACCATGAATTTTCAAATCAAAAGCCACGTTTTCTTCCAGCTATCCTAGAACTATGCGCATGCCTATGGAACTGACTTCAATCTTATACCTCTCGCCATCGTATGTATAACGCAGCAGCTACACTGCTTTCCTTTCAGGAACTTTGGAATCCAAGGTTTTCATGGCAGACAGAAGAAAGAAAGAGAAACTATATTTATATATTAATATATATAATATATATATATACCTTGTCTTCTAAGCTATTTTAGCACATGTGAAAGGCTGAACCTGCATATCCATTTCACGTAGGCTACCTTCAAACAAAGACACCCTATGTTTTGCACATGACTATTCGACAAACTTCATCCCAAAGTTCTGAGAAATTTAATTAACGCAGACTAGGATTTGAGCATGTCTAGGTTTGCCTACCATCCTATGTTTTCTAATCAACCTATCACCAATGCATATCAGCTCCATCACTTTCTTGAAACCATCACGGACAGGCTAAGAAATAGGATTGCAGACTCCACCCCTATTGCTTAATGTCCGTTGCTTCATGAGTTTTCAAATCGTCACAGTGTATTTTCGAATCACTGAAACTGTTCAGCTACCTATAATGCTAAACCTTGGGTAGCAAGGAAACAAGCATTATATATACGATCAGAAACATTCATTTCTTATCCTCGTTTCAGGAATTGAACTCAAAGCCTTCAATGGCGAGAAATAGAAGAAATAATAATCAAAATAATACCCAAACAAATACTCTCCTATAATCTGCAAATTTTATACTTTTGAAACCCTGAGTCATACTTGTCATCTCGGTAGTTTTTCCATGCGCTTGACATGAATTTTCTGTCGCATGAAGAGCGCCCAGCATGGCCTTGCGCGAGCCAGTGGTTGGATTGATTGGTTTAGCAGAAACTAGGAAAGAGGAGGGCGCAGCAGGCGTGATGAGCATCAGAAATGGCGAGATGCTTTTGCTGGAGACAGGGCGTGGTATTTCGGAGAAGAAGGGGACTAACGTGACACGTTGTTGGTTGGTGTGCGTAAGGGAATTGTGTACCTGCGTGTAAACTGAAAAGTAAGTGGGAAGAGATGCAACGTTGGAGGCTTGTTTCGGGAAAGAGTGGGAATGGCGTACAGTGGATTTACAATGACTGGATGGAGATTGAAATGAGGAGCTGAGCGATGAGTTTCATTTTTGAAAGGATGGGTTCATGGTTTCGGACGCTGGAAATTGGTGTAGTATGATTACAAAAATGATGACACACTGGAAGGGAATTGCGTGAATAAAAGGTTGAAGGGGGAGATGAGATTTGCACAGTAGGAGTGTTGGGTGGAAAAGTGTGTTCGTGAATGGCAAATGGGAAACGAAATGCCATGAAGCTGGCGGTAAGAATACAAAGGAGGAGTCACGGGGATGGAGGAATAGAAATAACTGGAGCATGATTTGTTAACAGGAAGAAGAAGTACACTGTAGTGTCATGGGTTTAGTCACACTTGAAAATGGATGGGCCGAGGACAAATTAATGTGAAGGCCAGTTTTTCTTTTGAGAGAAAAGAAGGCCCGAAAACATTTTAAATACTAGAACGTGAGTGGTTTGAATCCATACTCGGACGTGGGTTGTATGACTACCAAAAGAGATCGATTCAGATGCGAATGGAGTTTTATTTCAAGTAGAAGCAGGGTTCGGGATGACGGAGTCGAGACATGTTTATTGCGACTATGGTGGAAAGAAGATATTGAAGCGTGAGACTTTCAGTTGGAGAAGTGCAGAGCGAATTAGTTTTAACATCGGTGTATGAGCTGACGGTGGAAAGAAGAGCATGCGTGTTGATCATAAATTGTTCACTGAGATGAGAATGTCAGTAAAAGGAAGCAAGGAATGACGCAAATCGTTATTTAACGATTAATGCGCAAAGGTGAGTAAATTCACTAACTCTGTTTTATTTAAAATATTTTTATTATATTTTAAATAATGGTTGAATGCTGTGTGATGGTTGTTTAGGCAGATTATGGTTAAATTGGTTGAAATATTATATATCTTTGCATATATACACGTCATTGGTTGAACTGATTCCATCGATTATAATATTTCCTGGTATGGAATCAGTGTTAATTGTTGACTAACATCGGTGGATGCAGGAAACCGGTTGGAGGAATCCAACCGGATTCCTCAATATTTATATGTACTGTTTGTTTTATATAGATGCATTGTTTGAACCCAAATGACTTTTGAAACCTTGTATTGAGATTAGCGTTGAATGGAAATTCAAACGTTATTTTGATTTAATCAATAGATGATATCGATTAAGAAAGTGGCAACAACCAACCATAAATGTATCATTTGTTTTAACCGCTGTTGTTTTACCAAAATCCCACCGTGTGTGAAGCACGTGTTTCACCATACTTACTAAATGATTTGGTAAAGTAGATTCTTATATTAATAAGATAAATAAGTAAGTAGGCGGAGATTAACTTGATGATTAATAACAGAATTTATTGTTTCAAGAACAATTACATGGGATATTGACAAATAGATTATGGTTGATTTCATATTAAGTCAGATTAGTTAGAATCGATTATGGTTTATTTAATAGTAAATGAGATTATTTAGAAACAAATCATTATTTTTATAGTAATCGATACAAGTGAAATTATATGGATTAATAAATGTTATTTATTCAAAATGAAAAGCTTTGTTAGCATTGATTAGTGGGTAAATCATAGCTAAATATTTACCAAGCAAACTGTTTTGATCAATAATTGGTTATTTAATTAAGTTAGATTGGGTTGATTTATCTAATGCAATAAAATTGACGAATAGTTGATTTAATAAGATTTTAAAGTATAAGGGATTTGTCTAAGGAAGACAAAGCGAAGAGGAATGTTTAAAAAGAGATGTGTCTAAGGAAGACAAAGCGAAGAGGAATGTTTAAAAAGAGATGTGTCTAAGGAAGACGAAGCGGAGAAAAATGTTTAAAATGGGTTTGAACAAGGAAGTTGAAGCTAATGTAAATAACCGAGTTTGCAAAATAAGGATATGGCGTCATAAAACCATATTTAAAATATAACAAGAAGTACGGTTGGCGGATTTTAAAGTATAAGGGGTTAGAGTTACGAACTTATATTTATTCTAAGATAAGAATGTTGTTGTTCAAGGTCTGAGAGATAATTAAAATACCCCAACTTGAATGGCTTCACTATTAGCGAGGAATGGTATTTGTTTGTAACAGAAAGAGGTGTCAAGATTTTTGTAACGGAAAGCGGTGTCAAGATTTTTGAAACAGAAAGAGGTGTCAAGATTTTTGTAACAGAAAGAGGTGTCAAGATTTTTGTAACGGAAAGAGGTGTCAAGATTTTTGAAACAGAAAGAGGTGTCAAGATTTTTGTAACGGAAAGAGGTGTTGAGATTAAATATAAAGTGGAATATAGTAGCGTACTACTATAGCGATAAAATAACGCTGTTGACTAGGCTTAAGAGTGACTATTGTGTCGAGATTAGTTATAAAGGGGAGTATTACAGCGTATGACCAGTTTTTGAACTATAACGATAAATTAGCGCTGTTGACCAAACTTAAGTGCGATTGTATGATATTTAGTTATACATTTGAATGGATGTTGTTTTTACTTCGATAGTTAAATAACCGACTATCGAAGTGTTTTGAACCATCGTTGTCGATACGGAGAGACCGGTTGGATATATTATCCGAAAACCACTCCGTATAGGCATAAGCGTTGCGAATTCGATTATGCTGAAGACAATTGAAGACGGAGTGAAATGCAAGGGTCGTCCTGTTCCAGAATGGTGTTTTCTGATTGTCCAGTCTCAGGACAACTTGTATGGACGAATGTCTGACAGAGTATTCCTAACGGTCACACAAGACGATCCTTTCAAGGTATTACGTCTGGGGGCGGAGAAATTCGTTTCTCTTAGCTTTTATACCCGTGATATTTTGGGAAGATTAACTAGTGATTTGACGGGTTTGACGATGTGGCATTCAAAGTGTATGATGGCCAGGTGTTCTAAAAGGTAGACGTAGCCTCAAGCTTCACAACCGGGAAATGACAAAAATCGGGCAGGCAGCATGGCTATGTGGGTCGCTCCCATTAGGGTGTATAATCACCTATCTAGAGAAATTCCTTTTGTTTCTAAATCTATCGATTCTGCCCATTCGGGAACGGTGGTTTGAGTCCAACCGTTGGTGATATACATTCGATACACTCAAGCGAAATGAGTGGTCGGTCATGTGTGGGCCGGGTTGCAAGACGTTCTTGTTGAACCCAGGTGTATTTGCCTCTAGAGATACATCATCGGAAGGTGGTCCCATACCTTGTCAAGTTGGAATCCAATCTCCAATAAGCGCCCTGCGGTTTCTGATTTTATACTATATATGTAGAGCGTGAGATGCAAGCGTTCTACTATTTGGTTATTTATTTGATTAGACATTATTATAATATCACTGGATTTTGATATCAAAATATTTTGGGTTATAGTAAGGTAAAAGTCGTCCGTGTTTATGTGTGGACTGGTCTTACTATTATCTTTTCTTTCAAAGGATTTTTGAAGTTAAACCATATGATTGGAGTTTACTCACACCAGTCCCATGACTGACCCAGAGTTTATTTTGTTTTGTTTTCCCTAACTCTTGGGTGCCCAAATTTGTACGGGCAGTCAAGTGTTTCAGGCTTTACAGTTACACTTGGAGGAGCTTGAAGCAGGAGTCTTCACTATTGGTTATTTAGAGTTATTTCCGCTGTATCAAATGTTATGTTGTACTCTGATATGGTATGTAAATACAAATACAGTTTTGTATTTCAAAGTTATGTTATATAATATATTTTATTCGTTCCGCTGTGAGATTCGTGTTTACTCTGATTCTGCTCAGTTGTGTTCTTCTTCTTCTTCTTCTTCTATTCTATTAGTTCTATCTTTCTATCTCATCCTCTAATTTCTTTCTATTAATGATCTGGTGTTTTCGATGTCTGAACGGTCGACGCTGGGTTTTGTGTCGATTTTCGGAGTCGAAAATTCCGGGTCGTTACAGTAATCAAGATGAAAACAAACAAATATCAAACTTGGAAACACATAGAAAATAAAATCATAAAAAAAAAGTGACAAATCATATACTAAGCAACAAACATTCAAAAGAAGAAGATTACCTCAAAGGTAGTTAGTGGTAGCAGAGGTTTGAGAGGTAGAGGAACATACGATGAAGGCAAGAATAAAGTTGTCGCCCGCAACACATGGCAATTGTAAACAGTAAGGAAGGGCTATTTGGTGTCATGGAGGAAAGAAGAATGGCCCAACCTTGAATGATGGATGATAGATAGTTTTTGAAGGGATTTGTAACGGCGGGATTTTCGACCCAGAAAATCAACATAAAAACACTGTCAATTTCTCGAGCATCGAAAATACCACGACATTAATAGAAGAATTTAGAGTTTCGTGTTACTCTGATTCTGATCAGTTGTGATCTTCTTCTTCTTCTATTCTATTAGTTCTATCTTTTCTTTCTCACCCTCTAAATTCTTCTATTAATGTCGTGGTATTTTCGATGCTCGAGAAATTGACAGTGTTTTTATGTTGATTTTCTGGGTCGAAAATCCCGCCGTTACAGGATTAATATTAGGATTGAAGAAATTGGGGAATTGAAAGGAAGTTGTAGCAGATTCTATGAGAAGGAAAGAATTTGAGAAGGAATAGTGGAATAGGAACAATGATGGAAAGGAGAAGGGGGTAATATTTGGGGAAGAAATAAATGGAGAAGAGGAGGCAACGGTGAAACATGCTTTAGGGGGGGACGGTTTTTGTATAAAATAAATGAAAAAAGGAGAACATGCGTAATAGGAGCCATTTTGAATTGTGGAGATATCGATGCAAGATTTGGTCCCACCTTACAGCCAATCAAAAGAGATTTTTTGGATGGTAGCTAGAATGGAAACCTGCATATGTTAAGGAAAAATATCACACAATAAATTTTTAAATATAAACAATAATAACAGTTTGTGTTATACATAATTTGCAATAATTTATGTCTACACAAGCTTTTTCGTTTTTGATATTTTTAAATTTTACGGAGTTTATATATTTTTGCCATATTTAACCTTTGTAATATTAAGATGACAAGTTCAATTTATACACCGTAAATTACTTTACCTACATCATTAAAAAAATTAATTAAATTAAAGACAAAATTTTCCTTATTAAAAAATAATCAAAATAAAATTAAATAATAAAAATTTCATATGTCCACATCACACACAATCGTTAAAATTCTTTTATAAAATAATTGAAATTTCTATGTGTTATCAAGTGAATTTAATTTAACTTCTATTTAAGCATTATATTTTATTCATATTCTTTCTTGTTATATTCATGTATAATTAGTTCTAACAATATGCATTCCAGATTAGTCACAAAAATAAATTTACAAATGAAGTACTAAAATTAGTATGGTTCATTGTGTACTAAGTTCTCAATTTTTTGTTATATTTAAATTGGTTTTTAATTTAAAGTCAAAATTTAAGTAGATTAATATTTTATTATTCAAAATTTAATGTTAAATTCTAATATATTAATAATTAAATAAATATAAATCCAATTAAGGATTTGAATTTGAGTTGCAAAAGTGAATTTATTAATTTTAGAAATCAATATTCTTTAGTTCGATCAAAGCACGTCAGAAAGATACTAAATGAGAAACTTATTTTGTTCTATTCAGGCTTGAGGATAGTTTAGTAATATGCACTAAGTAAAAAGTGGTGTATATGATTTAAAAAAAAGAATGGTGTATCCAAAGCAATTTAAGGTGTACAAATTGAATTTGCCTATTAAGATATGTAGACATAGAAATTATAATAAATAATTGTCATCTAGATTTTGGTATTTATTTGTAGTGGCAGTTTTTGTGGTTTATATTGTGGCCAATCAAAAGATATTACGTGGATTGAGATCACAAAAGTGATCATGTGGACTGAGATGTGAACCGTTAGATTTGATTTAAAATACGCTGAGATGATGGTATGGATTGCGACTCTACAATAAACTAGAGAAAATACTTTTTAGTCATTTCAGATAATGACATATTAGTGTGAAATTGTGAATCATTAAAAAAATAATTAAAGTTAAAACTTTTATAGTCAATTGTTTAGAAAATAATAATAATGTATGATAAGTTATTAATAAATGATTATTTAACATTAATTATTTACAATTTAATTATTGTTTATCATTTCATTAACTGTTAATTATTTCATATTCCAAAATAATTATTAATAATTAATAAAGAAATGATTTTACAAAAAACATTGCTAGGATATGTTAATGAAATCTTCAATTCAAAAAAATTGCTAGAATATACGTTTTTGACACATCATCACACAGCTCAGCATTATTTTTAACGAAATGTTAAAATGATATGAAAAAAATGTAGGGGCTAATCGCATAAAAACTTTCCCTTCTATATATGTGTAGATAATACATTTTACCTACCTATAATTATTGGTAGATAATCATCCTTCAACAATTTTATAACATTGACAATATTTATTTACCAATAAATTTTACCTTTGAATATTGGTAGATAAAGGTTCTCTTTACCTACCCATATTTATTGGTAAGTAAAATATTGGTAGGTAAAGGTCAAATTTCTTGTAGTGACTCATTGCGCCTAGCTGATATTTATTTAGATGACTCGAATTTCTGATCTTTCTTTATGTCAAATACCATTCAGGTTCTTATTGAGGTGCTGTGAGTCTCCCATGAAGAGTTTTGTGCTATGTTGATTATCTAATCATAGGGGAAGATTCTAACCTAGAACATGACCCATTCACGACTTTCGGCATGGCAATACTATTCAGTAAACCTGATATTGCTTCAAATGAAACCAGCTTCGTATGTAGTTACAATTTAGGTGATGCAATGCCATCTACAATATATGCATAGCAGAAAACATCAATTTGGTTAAAATAATAGCAAATCTACATTGTATTGTTCCCAACATATGTGAAGAAGAGGAGAGTGATCTATTTCTTAAGAAATTTGACAAGGGTCTCTATATGAAAATTTCCGATGCCGATGGACCTTTTACACATGTAGAACAGAAGGACGGATTAATTTGCGAAAACCTAAGCACGTTATCAGCTCATGCATCATCGTTGATTCCAAATTTACTAAACAATGAGGATATTGAGCTTGTGAGCCTTTTTACTGAACAAGTGAAGAAAGTACCCCCTCGGAAAGAGGAGTTTCATATTCAGCGTGTTGATACAAAATATGTTGGTAATGCACCATGCAAAATGGAAGAGCCATTTTCCATCATTTAGTGTTGAACTGGAATAGCTTTTCAAAACTAAATTACAATACAATCGAATCATTAGATCAGATTCAGGATTGACAAATTACTTCACAAGAAGGTACTTCATTATCATTTAGGAAGGAAGTGCTTACTCATCAAGAAAAATCTCAAAATTTGAAGAACTAAATCAAACGATAACAAGAAAACTTGAAAATCCAGTTAAGAAAAGTTGCACAGAACACTCCAAAATTTCCATTTTAGTGGCAACCCCTAGTGGGACAGAGAATAAAAAAAGCGAGCGAGAAAACAGTTTATGTAAACGAAATTTTGATGTGTTGTCCTAAAGCAAAGAGATGGGTACCGGAAGTGGTGTAAATGACAACGATTAAGTTGATATTATATAGAATGAAGAAAAGCTACAAAGGAAAAGGTAGCAAAAAATTATGTGCGAGAAATAAATAAGTTTAATACATAACACGCTACTGGACGAGCCTGATCTACAGCAAAATTCGCCTGCATTGCAATCTTGGTCAGAGACTTTAAGTGCCATGGGATTAGAAATTACAGCTTCATAACTGAAAAATTGGCTAAACAATAGGAAAGAAAAATTAGCTCGAATAGTGGCATTGGCACATGAAAAGAACACACGGTCTGAACTAGATAACAAAACAAGTGGCACATCCCATTTTCAAGAGTCTTCTGAAAGCATGAACGAAGATATTTACACATTAAACATCATGGAAGATCAAGACATTCGATTCCCCCTGCACATTAAACCATAATCAAATTGTAACCCCAACACTAATCTGAAGCCAACGTTTGTAACTGGGGGCAGCAATGAACTAGTTAAGGCAAGTCAGCTGGTAATGGTAATGGACGCAAACGAGGTAGGAAAAGGGAAGGTGTTTCAAGTGGAGGATCGATGGCAAGGAAGCAACTTGGAGGAAGTAGGGGGTGGTGGAATGAATTTTCAGGACGTGATATCGAGGAAAGGTGGTGTTTGTAGGGTTTCCTGCCATGTTGATAGGCTTCATCAATTGCTTCCTCGGTAAGCTTGCTTTTAGATCTGCAGTCCATATGAAAGTTCCAAATTATATGTTCTTAACTCTCAATCTTGTTTGAAACTAAACCTTTGCTCTAGTTATTATGTCAACACCATGTAAACACTTGCATGGAGCAGATTATGGACTGCTTGACAAGCCTGATCATCAAGTACCGTTGTTTACTGGAAAAAAACCATCCACAATAGTACTAATACCGCATAACTACCAAAATAAAAAACCTATCAACCATAATTGTACTACAACCACATTACTACAAAATAGGTCTTAACATACCAAACAAGCTACGCAGTTGACGACGGTGAAAGCGCAAGCGAACGAGAAATCAAAGACGAAGGCGAACATGAAACTCTATCTGAAATAAACATGCTTTTTATGATATTTGGTATCCTTTCTATTTGAAATTCTTATAAGTGTGCATAATAATGAGTTTGCAATGTACAATATGGATAAAACATTCGTATGAAATTTCTGAGTGGTGGTTTACCTGTTAAAATTCGAGATTATTGAGATTATCTAGGACAAATAAGAGAAAAGGTAAATAAATAAACACTACACTTTGATACTTACTCGTCCTTTTGACATTGGGTTGCATCAACATCTACAGTTAATGCTTCCTTTTCCCTAGTAAGTAGTATTATTTTTTATACTCAAAAGTTGACATGGTAGGAACAAATAACCAAATTTGATGTAAATCGAAACATGATCTATTACCAAACATTAGTACCAGTTGTCAATTATTCAAGAATTACAGGATTGCACGGAGAATGAGCTGCAATTTCAATTAGAGGGACACCTACATTATGTTACCAAACATTAGTACCAGCTGTCAATTATTCACCAATAGAAACTACCATCATAGGAATATTACATAGCTAATAATTGCATATGTAAACACAAAGTCAGATTGTACGTTGAAAACCCATGTGTTGTTTACCTTCATCATGAATGATACTGCCTGTGCTAGATCCAAATGCACTTTACAGGTAGTTAGAAGCTACCGTAAGGTTTATGTTCTCAGTTAGATAAATAGGCACAAAATAATGTGTTGCTTCTATATAAGTACTAAATCTACTTTATAAAAATTAAACAAATAATGGTCGTGTGATTACAAATTTATCACCCATTCATTCCAAAAGTATATTATTGAAATCATTTTTGTTAAGATAATATGTTAATAATATATTAAATCCCACGAAATCATGGAATAAGCTATTGAATCCATTCAATTTCTTAGTTCCATATTTATCTGCAGTAAAAAATATTAAGAAGAATCTTTCTTCTAAGTTTCTTCAGCGACCACCTCCTCCTTAGTATTAGACCCTTTAGGATCTCCTTTTTTGTTTTCGATCTGTGAGTTTTTTGAAGCATCAACTAGCTAAAATCAGATGAAGATAGAAAAATAAATAAAATAGTAAATGTTTCGCACTCCACCATACCTACAAATTGATCAATAGCAAGGCGAAGCCGGCAAGCATCAACCGGGACACCGGCAAGCGCGTAAAGCGGCGAGCAATAACAGAGGCAGCAAGAAGCGAGTAGCAACATATATTAGGGTTTAAGTTTTACATATAATAGTGAGCAGAGATGGATAATAGCAAGCAGCGAGAAACGGAGGCGAGCAACAACGGAGAGGCAAGCCACGCAGAGGCCGGACCGAAAGGTGTAGTGGAAGGAGTTGAGGATGGAGAGAGCGTGTTTTTAGATTAGGTCTTCCTGACTTGGGGATTAGGAAATGAGATGGTTATTTTTATTAGATATTTATTTAGTTAACATAGAGTGGGACTACAGAGGGAAAACGAAAATTTTCACTTATTAGTGTGGACTAGGAATGAAAATGCAGAGATGAAAATTATTTCTAAATGCAGAGTGAAAATTTTCGCCTATTAGGGGGGCTGTGGATGGAGTTTGACCGCTTTATTTTATTTATTTGATTTATTTTAGTATATTGGATAGAGTAAAAAGTCTAAAATTATATATTATAGCCAAAATTTAACGAATCGATATTTGGTAAATAAAGCCAACAATTACACACTGAAGTTAAATAAGACTAATTAATAAGAAAAATTAGTTATTAAATATTTAATGTTGATAAAATATTATTTTCAAAAAATGTTTAGTATAAAAATTAGTTACTAAATATTCAATGTTAATAAAATATTCACTACACATCATTAGTAATTATTTTATTGTGATTATTGAATATTAAAAACTAATTATTGTACAATAAAAATAACTTCTAAATATTACATTGTTATCAATTATTATTTATTGAACATATTAATGATTATTAAAAAAATATTGCTCACGATATTTCTCGTCGACACTGAAGATAGGTCTACAGAAGCGGATCTAAAGGAAAAGGGAGTATTTAGTTTCCACGAGCTTGAGTTAGTTCACTGTTTCCTAGATATCAAGCTCAAAATCCCAAAAGATTAGTAACTCTTCCCTCAGAGGGTGAGCATCATGCTTAAGCTACTTAAGAATAACAAGTTATTTTGGGATAAGGGTTCTCTAAGCACAACCTTCGGTAGAAGGCTAAAAGGCTTGTAGGAAGGGGTTTTTCTATGACTTTGCACAAGGGTTTAGACTTGAATGCGAAACCGTGGCCATGTAGATGATATATGGTATGTTGTGTAGGAAATAACTAAGAAAACTCATAAGAAGCTCATAAGAAATATGCTAAGTGTTGATCCTCTCTTTATTGATCTTTGATGTTGAATACATAATTGATTACAATAGAAATCCCCAAATCGATTTAGAAATTACGGTTTACTCTAGAAGGAAAGAGTACAAGGATGAGAAATGAGAAACTGGTCTCAAAAATGAGACCCCTAGGGTCTTATTTATAGACAAATCAGGCCCCTTTTGTCATTGGGCCAGCAAAAGCCCCTGTCGGCCGCTTTTCCTTTCGGTTCCAGATGCTTTGGCTCTCAACCGCTTTTTCGACTTTTCTTATTGCCTTTTGGGTGCTAGTTCCAACTCTCGGGAGGATGCTCTTGGTCTTTGGAACTTCTTTTTGATGTCATATCTATCTTCTTTGTATCGATACCAAGCCTATAGGTATGGATAGCTACTTCCGAAAATAGGCTTTTGGATATAGGCTTCCGATCATGAGCTTCTGATCTTGTCATTAATTCTTTGTGAAACTTGCCTTCGTGCTTCAAAGGTGTGGTTGCGGGATCCGCTACCCTTGTCAGTATCATCATTGACTAGATTAGTGTGGATAGCTCGTCTCTTTTAGAGGATCTGATTTGCCTTTCGGTAGATCTCTGAAATATGTTTCGGCCTTCCGGAAGGGTGCTTCCGATGCTTTACTGATTGTTTGCTAAAATGGCCTCTTGTTGACCATCCAACTGGGGTCTCGGTAGCTGGATTCCGGATGATTTCATTATGTTGCAAACTCCAAGCTTTTGATTCTCTTTTTTCTTAATGTATCGGCATTAAGAAAGTTAATGCCAATAGCCCTTTCGTCCTTCTTTGTCTTAGTTTGCAGTGTTCTTTATCTTTCTCTTCATTAGCTCCCGGTTTTGGATGACTTCTTGCCGGTTGCCCTTCATGCCAGAACTACCCAGTCGGTAGCCTTTCTTCATATTGAATTTTTAGTTCCTTCCTTGATGATGGTGTCAACCACCTTGCTTTCAAATTGTTCTCTTTTGCAACTGTTGGTTCGTTGCCCCTTTGTCGACAACCTGAAACAAATTTTGCTGGTAACATTTTCCCCTACTAAATGTTATTTTCGACTTTTCGAGTCGAAGTCTTCCAATCTCTATGGTGTACGGTTCGGAATATGCAGGGTCTCCACTTTCCATCCTTTTTGACAGATCTGATTTGCTGATTCGATTTTATTCATGCGACAGAGATTGAAAGAGCATCTTTTGTCATTAATTCCTCCTTCCTCTTCTTTCCTGCATATTACATTGCTCGAACAAGTTTACTGCTCTTGAAAAAATTTCAGGCTTTCTTAGGGTTTCAGACTCGATTCCTTGTAAGTACTTTTAACCCAATTTTATTTGTTCCCATAACTTGATTTTAGGAAAATGATCGAAATTTGAGTTTCTATTGTGAGTTAAACCATCATGATAATTGGGTTAGCGCCTAATGGCGGACCAAATAAGTCACATCCTTCCCCAATATATTTTTAGGGTTTAACATGCAAAATTACATGAAGAAGGCTACTTCTTGTCAATAAACACTATATTAGGCTTTGGTAAGAGTGAACCTCGCACCTCAGTCGTTTGTTTAACTAACCCTTGATTTTACCGACACCAAGGGTCATTATTATTTGGCTTCTATCCCAATGGGCGCAGTTTTGATTGAGAAAACCTCACTGAAAACTTTATTTCTTCTCGGTTTTAGTATTAGCGAATTTCGAAGATTTTAAATAAAACATATTGGTTTTGAGTTTTCCTGTACTAGGGTTTGAGACTAACTAGATTTTTGGTAATTATCCTACTAATTGTCTCATACCAATGGTCTAGTTGGTCTCCCTCATAGGTGGCTTATGCACAAGCCTTGTTAATATTGAATGGCTAGTGTTTTAATGGGCCAAATTTCGAACATTAGTAAGCCTCTATGTTACTTACTCGCCAACATGTGATTTGCACATACTTTTATTAAAAGAGAATGGGACTAAATATGTGTGTTATGGTACGATATCACCTGGCAGTATTATGTCTGAGGAGCAACAATCTGGTAGCTCCATGCCAGGCAGATCTATCAAACCTCATCCAAAGAAGGTGCCCATCCCCCAATGTTCCTTCATTAATTCCCAAGAGGAAGTAAATGATATTCTCCAAAGTTTTGGTATGACTGGTATAGACGCTATTTCTGCTTCTCCATAAGATACTATTCAGAACAAATCAGAATGGTATTTTGCATATACTGCCATCCATATCTTGCATGGAGGTTTCTTCCCTTTTCCAGAGTTTGTACTTAGGTTCTTGCGTCACTTGGGATTGCCCCCATTCATATTTCGCCGAATATATGTATACTCTTCTTTTATGCTTAGAAATCTAAGCGCTTGAGTCATGCCAAATTTCCCCTAGTGTAAATCTTCTGCTATTCCTACTTTGTCTAGCCAAAGTGTCAGACTCACTTATTCTATATTCTAATCCTACGAGGAAATGGGTTAGTGATCCCATTAATAACTCTAGGGATTGGGATAACCATTTTTTCTACATTAAGTGTCCCCTTGGCATATCGAGGACTTTCGTTGACCCGGGTAAGTGGCTTTTCTCTTTCTTATATTTTCTCTTTTTTATTATATCACATTAGCTATTACTCCTTCCTAGCCTTCTTTCCTAAAAAGAAGGAGCTTGGGGTAAGAGAGGTCCAAGTTGTTCATGCCCTTAGTAAAGTACCTGAAGAGCTGAGCCAGCGTTCCGTTCTACTAACTTTTGAAAATTTCCACAAACATTCAATCTTGCTTCTTGGACAAAAGATTCTGGGATAGCCTCCAATTCACTTTACGGGTGCTACGAGCTTGCCTCCTAGCTCGGATGATTTTAATATCTCATCACCTTCATTTACAGATTCTTCAGGTAAGGTCGTCTTATCGTAAGGATTGCCATCTTTCATTCAATGTTCCAACTTATCTTTACATTCTCTCTTTTGTAACCAGCTGCCCAAGGTGTTAATGAATTCATAGCTCAGGCCATCCACGCCCATTTTAGCAGTCTGTCCGGAAAAAGGCCAGCTTCGACTATAGATGATGGTCTCCCTGAAAGACACAAAGGTGTAAGTTTAGCACCTACCTCCTTTGGTGAGGGGACGGCTGCATTGCCTAGTGGTCCATCATTGCTCATTCCCACCATCCCTCCGTCCAGTAATACTCCTATCACGGATTTTTTTTTCCCACTGAAACTGTAGGAAGTGACTTTGTTGTGGGCTTTCTTATATCATATTCTCAAGAAGTTTTGGATTTGAGGGATCATAAGTTACTCCTATCCCCTTTACCGTGTTACGACGATTCTTTGAGCCTTCCTCTGTCAACTTCTAATTTCGATGATATTGTGAAATCCATTCTTCCTTCCGTTGATGTTTCCAACATGTGAGGATATGTCCTTTCAGATTGGTCGGGTTTCTACTATTATCTCATCAAGCAACAACTTTCGATTTGTTTTCTACCCTTTTTTAACTTCTTTTTTAGACACCTTCGTATTAGGGCCAACATGGCCTTGTTCTTTTTATATGTCCAAAGTCTTGTATATCCTTCGGACGGTGATTGCTTCATCATCCCCTGAAGTGAATAAGCTTAGAGAAGAAAATGTCACATTAAAGTCTAAAGTTCGTGACTTAACCGTAGCGAAGAGTGAAAGTGATGAGGTCTGCGAACAGTTGAGAATATCACTTGGAAAAGAAAGGGAAAGTAAAAAATTCTATCTGCCAAGGTTTCAACCTTTGAGAGTGAGCGGTCGAATTATTGGTTGAGCATGCAAATAAGTTGAGGATAAAGGAAAATGCATTGTATAATACTAAACGAGTGGTTTATGAAGCTCAGGGTAGGATTTCTTTGTTTTTAAAAGCACATCTTCTAGATGTGGTGATGGGATATTATGAGAAGGCTTTCTTCCTAGCTTATTGTGATAACTTTAAAAAGTTTCTGAGCATGGACTTTCCTTCTATTCATCTTTCTGTTTGGAGCAGGGTTATAGAGAGAGTAAATTTGACCAAACAAGGTATTAAGGTTCCTAGGAAAATCGAAGTTAGGTTCGAGGACCTTCTATTCTTCCGAAGAACTTCCAGATGACTTTGAATCTAGTGATGAGAAGGAATTGGCTTTGAATGATGGCGACAACGATGGAGACGGTTACAATAATGAATCCAACCCCGAGTGCGGAGGTTCTCAAGATATCAAAGATGATGGCCTAATTTCCTTGCTTGTTAGCATGGCCTTAGGCTTTGGGGTGGTGAATATTGGTCCTTCATATGCTTTCACTACTCCATACCACGTTGGCACTCCGGCTAAAGAGATTTTTCTTTTGGAGTCTGGTTAAAGGGAACAAGCAATGCAATCTATCTCCCCAATTCCTCAAGTATAAATTTTTGCTTTGAGTCGCCTCCTTTCCTACATTAGGTTAGTTTGCTTTATTTTAAAGCATACTGATATTTGCAAATTTTCACGATATTACTTTATGCTTCCATAGGTGATCATTTACCACTCACTATTATTATAGCAAAACCCGGTTTTTATTAATGGCATTGTTTCCAAGGACGATGTGTGTTCATTATCTAGGTTGAGGAGGGAGTTTCTTACAAAATTGCTTTACCAGTCTGGCAGGGAGAGCTTTTTAAAAGAACTTAAGCTTGTCTATATAAAGTATCCTCAGCTTTCTTTTAACTTCTTGGGTACCGGTAAGGAGATGATACTAAAGAAACTTAGGGCTCACCATGCAAAACTGATATGCAGTATGAACAAAAAAATATCCAAGTAAATGATTAGAATGCAATGTTTTTTGTAATTAATGCTCATTTGGATGAATGTAGGGTAACACTATATTGATTTTTTTCGAATGATGAAAGATATGATTTACTATTGTTATTTACTCCTGAAAGTAGCTTATATAAGTAGTAGTTTATATGTCTGTAAAATAGGAAAATTCAAGCAAAGATCCTTCTCCCTTCGCCGGGAAGGACGTGATAAGAACTACAGGCTGGGGAGGTCTTCTAGAGGACTCTCTCACTGATACCATAGATGGGTCAGTTTTGTTTAAAGAGCCATCTATGAAATGTTTAAATGAACAAATGAGTGTTTGGGTGGGTCAGAAAAGGCAAAAGGATAAAATTATCCTTGAGCTAAAGAGAGAGATAAGGACGAATCCTTCCATTTATTTTGATAAAGAAGTCGATGAGCTACATCGTCAAATTGTTGATTTAGAGGTTGAGCGTGACAGTGCGTTAATAAAATGTATAACTTAGGAATTCGTCTTTAGATGCACCGCCGAAACTTCTGAGCCTGAGCCTCCATGAGTCAAAGAAGAGTTTGAGGTCTCAGAGTTTGGGATAAGTCATCATATGAGGAATTTCCCCTCTGGATTGGACGATTCCCTCGCTAACAGATGACATTGGAAAGTTAAAACCAATATTAAAGGTTTTTATGACAGAAAGCATAATGAGGATACAATTCGGCATATCAACTTGTACACGTCCAAAGTTAAGCAACTATACAAGGAAAGAGAAGCTTTACGAAAGAATGCTTTTAATTTATAGACAGAAAATAAGACTCTACGAGCCATGGGCAGGCTTATAACCGAGCTTTGAAACTTCAACTTAAGCCTTTAGAAGACCTATATAAAGTTATGGAAAATGGCAGAAAATCAATGAACTTTTATGTACTGTGCTTTGACATGCTATTATTCCCCCCTTACCCAAGAATGGGGAATAATAGGAAAATATATTAAGTGTCCACAATGTTTAACTTTCTTTTGAGCAGTAAATAATGTGGCTTTGTGAATGAATTTGTGAACGAAATATGTATTATTTCTTTAATCTATGTTCTGCATAAATAGTAGCAATTTGTATGTAATGCGTTTAGGAAATCTCCTTGAACAAGATTGAAGATCATTATAGTAGAACCATGTCATCATCCTGACTACTGGTAGTTGAACCCTTTCCTTGGGATTAGAAACTTGAATCTTGCAACCCAAATTAGTGTATTAAAGGTAGCATTTTAGGAATTCCCTTTGATCATGACAAAAACCTTGAATCATTTTAAGTTCCGACATTGAGGGAATAAGACTAGAAATCTGCTTTTGGCATTTAGGAATCTTAACCATAACCCATATTCAGATTATTTAGAAGACCAAAAACCCCTTTCTGGCATAATGGAGGTCCCAAATTGACCCAGATTCGGTTATTAGAAGGAGAGACCAGAAATCCTTTTCTGTTAATAATAGAAGTCCTAAACAAACCTAGATTCGGATATTTAGGAGGAGGTGCTAGAAATCCTTTTCTGGTAATAATAGAAGTCCTGAGAAAACCCAGATTTAGGTATTTAGGATGAGTGACCAGAACCCTTTTTCTGGTAATTAGTGAAAGTCCCGAACAAACCCAGATTCGGGCATTTAGAGACAGAAGACCAGAAAACTTTCTTCTGGTAAAAATTGAAATCCGAATCAACCCAAAATCGGGCATTTATAATGAGAGACCAGAAACCATATTCTAGTAATTAGTTTCGTTAACTCTTTTGGGTTGGATTTAGGAAGCAGAGGGTGTACGTGCTTCTTGAGCCACTCTCTGGTTTGTTTATTGTCAAAGCAGAGGATGTATGTGCTTTGTTGGCCACTCTCTTGGCATGCGCATCCGGTGTGCTTGGCTAGCTTATCCACAAGAAGGGCCCAAGGACTTGCCCGACCTCCCTCCAGGTTGCGCATTATCTTGACCATTGTAGGCGATGATAAGGTCTTAGATGCTTAAACCAGGCCATCATAGACGCGGAATTAAGGCTTACTCTTTCGATGCTCTACCCTGTCCATCATAGGAGGTGATAGAAGCTACACTCCACCCCCTCCGAATGGTGCCTTATCTCGGCTATCATAGGCGATGATAAGGATTTGCACTCCTTTCTGCGGGTAACACGGAACATAAGCAGAGATACGACGCACTCTTCTACGAGCAGAGGCAGGGCGTACTCTTCTGCGAGCAGAAGGTAGGGCATGCTAGTTAGATGCTCCGTCATGACCATTTTTTGGCATGGGTAGGAGGCTTACGCTTTTGATGCTTTAACCTGGTCCTTTCTGTTTTGGGCCCGGAGAAAGGTTTATGTATCACCTCCCTCCGGGGGGTGCCTTGCCCTGGCCAACTCGGCGGTGACAAGGGTTTTTATCCCTTTGTGATCAAAACCACCTTGGGTTAATTCGAGTTCTTGAGAGGGTTTCCATACCCTTAGTTATGCAGATAATCCTTTTCCTAAGGATTTTATTAGGCTCAGTTTGATCATGTTACAAATGCTTGTAATTGGCCTTGATTGAGGAACTCAATGATCATCCCTTTGAGGATTTTGCAATGGTTAGTTTCATGTCCATTTATCATGTGGTAGTGACAGTAAGGCCCTCCCAATTTCCTTTCATATTTGGGATCCTTCTTCGCAGATGGCCAATAATCGAGTTCATGTTTGGTTAGGAAATAGATATTTTCCATAGAAGTGGTAAGATAGTATCCTTTGGGTAGACTTGGTGTAAACTCCCTTTCTTGTTGTTAGAACCTACCCGTTTTGTTACAAAAACTTGTTGTTTCGCTCATACCCTTGTTTCTTCTTTTCAAGATATGCTGAGATTGGAGTGTTATCCTTTTTGTCCTTTTGAAAAACAAGTGGTAAAATCCTTCATTATTCCTCGTTCGAATATCATTCCTTTGGTTTGTTCATGGATAATCTTCCTTATACGAGAAAAGGGGTTATGCTTCCTTGATGTAGAACTACTTAGATGAAAGGTTGGTGCTTGTCCTATATAGGAAAGGTTGGCATTTCAATAGTCATAATCATATTGTTCTACTTCCCTTTTCAACCTGATTATTTGCAAGGCTTCCATTCTTAACCTTTTTCTTCCGTCATTCTTGGGTCAGTAGTACCTGACATATCCATCTAAGATCCAAAAGACTCTTGTTGGGACCTACTACCCATAATCTTGTTTCTTCAAAGCTTAGTCCAATCCTGGACAGAACAACACAGTAAGATATGTGGATGTTAACCACAAGGTCGGAGGTTCAAGCCCTCCTTCTAGCGCCAAAATGTTAACGATATTTCTCGTCAAAATCGGAGATATGTCCACGGAAGTGGACCTGAGGGAAAATGGGAGTATTTAATTTCCACGAGCTAGAGTTAGTTCACCACTTCCTAGATATCAAGGTCAAAATCCCAAAAGATTAGTTAATTTTCCCACAGAGGGTGAGCATCACGCTTAAGCGACATAAGAACCAACAATTATCTTTGGATAAGGGTTCTCTAAGCACAACCTTCGGTAAAAAGCTAAATGGCTTATAGGAAGGGGTTTTTCTACGACTTTGCGGGAGGGTTTAGACTTGAATGTGAAACCATGTCCACGTAGATGGTATATGGTATGTTGTGTAGGAAGTAACTAAGAAAACTCATAAAAATCTCATAAGAAATATGATAATTGTCGATCCTCTCATTATTGATCTTTGATTATGAATGCATAAGTGATTAGAATAGAAATGCCCAAACCGATTTAGAAATTAGGGTTTGCTCTAGAAGGAAAGAGTACAAGATAAGAAATAAGAAATTGGTCTCAAAAGTGAGACCCCTAGGGTCTTATTTATAGACAAATCGGGACCTCTCTAGTCATTGGGCCAGCAGAATCCCCTGCCAGCCACTTTTCCTTTCGATTCCGGATGCTTTTGCTCTCGGCCGCTTTTTCGGCTTTGCTTATTTCCTCTAGGGCTCCGTTTCCATCTCTCAGGAAGATTGTATCGGTTTTAGAGCATTCTCGGTTTTAGAACATTTTTTGATGTCTTATCTATCTTCTTTGTATCGATACCAAGCCAGTCGGTATGGATAGATGCTTCCAGATATAGGCTTCTAGCCATAAGCTTACAGTCTTGTCATTAATTCTTTATGAAACTTGCCTTCATTATTCAAAGGTATGGTTACGGGATCCGCCACCCTTGTCGGTATCATCACTTAGTAGATTAGTGTGGATAGCTTGTCCCTCTTAGAGGCTTCGATTTTCCTTTCGGTAGATCTCTGAAATGTGTTTCGGCCTTCCAGAAGGGTGTTTCTGGTGCTTTACTGATTGTTTGCTAAAGTGGCCTCTCGATCACCATTCGACTGTGGTCTCGGTAGCTGTCTTTTAGATGATTTCTTTATGTTGCAAACTCCGTGCTTTTGCTGCTCTGGTTTCTTAATGTATCACATTAAACAAGTTAATGCCGATAACCCTTTCGGCCTTCTAGGTCTCGAGTTGCAGTGTTCTTTGTCTTTCTCTTCATTAGCTCCCGGTTTTGGATGACTTCTTACTGGTTTCACTTCATGGCGGAACTACCCTGCCAGTAGCCTTTCTTCATATCGGATTTGTGGTTCCTTCCTTGATGACGGTGCCGGTCACCTTCGATACACCAAAACAGGGGATTCCCAACAAGTATAGGTGTTACAAATAATTTCTGTAACACTTTTAAGTGTCATCAATGGCCTGTGAGGAATTTCCTGTAACACTTATAAGTGTTACAAATAGAGTAACTGCTAACACTTATAAGTGTTACAAACATATTCATTGCTAACACTTATAAGTGCTACAAACATATTCATTGCTAACACTTTAAAATGTTAGAACCATAACATATTGTAACACTTATAAGTGTTACAAACATATTCATTGCTAACACTTATAAATGTTGGAACCATAAGATATGGTAACACTTATAAATGTCAGTATCATAATCCTACTAACACATATACATGTTGGCATACAAAAATTGCTAACAATTATAAATGAGTTACATGTCTTTACGATTTCCAATCACATATATAATTCAACATATGGTTGTGTTGGATTATGCTGAGTTGATAGCATATGGAAGTGATAGAGTTGATATGCACGACAAAAAGGAGGTGATATGCAGAAAGTGATTTTATAATTTGATTTTGTTGGAGATGAAAGTGATTTCAGAATTTGATTGGGATAACATTGGTATATGCTGAGTTGATAGCATATGGAATTGACAAAGTTGATATGCCCGACAAAAAGGTACAAGTTTATATTTCATACGGTATGAGATTTTGATAAGCCAAGTTGGCAAGCCGCTTGGCTGTTTGATTTTCTTTTGGGGTGGAGAAGGCCCAGAGAGGCGAGTGGTGGTTTGACGTATTGACCAGTACAAAGGAGGTGCTGGCGAAATTTTTCAAAAAAAATAAGGCGTTAGAAAATTTTCAGGATTTTTGAAAATTTTTGTTGATAAGAATTAATTAATATTTTAATTGAAATTAAATTTGGTTCAATTGAAACTGAAGTTAAAAAGGTGAACTAATAAGTTCTAACCAGTCGATAGGGTTTGTTTCCTACCTTAGCAATTTCGAGGACGATATTATTTTAAGGGGGGAAGAATGTAATGACCCGCATTTCCAGCGATATAATAATTAATTTATTTAATTATTTATACAATGAATTAGAGAATATAATGGTCATTGAATTAAATAATAGTGAATACTTAATTAAAGTAAATAATAGAATAATATATTTAATTCAGAAATAATCAAAAATAGTGGAATTCACGATATGGTGTGAATTGGATTATTAAACATATATAGTTCAGCTTAGAGTTGAATTATATGAACAAATATATTCAATCGACGATAGTTGAACGTATAATTATATTATAATTAAAATCGAGCTCAAAATGGCGCTGCAGTTCGTTGTTTGGCGATTTGAACTTCAATTGAATATACAGAAGTCGTTTTGAATCGGATTGCTGTGAAACAAGAAACGTTAGGAGCTGGTGAAGTATATTTTTCTATTGGAAGAGAAAAATCGAGATTTCGTCATGTAGATTTTGATTTATGTCCAAATCAAATTTTAGAAAAGTCGTTGTGGATTTCCTTTATAATTAAATAATATTTTTATAAAAGGAATTTCATTATAAATCGAATATCGATTTAATCGGGTTGACCCAGATTTGAAATATCAAGTTAGAAATTCATATAGGAATATTCTAGAGCTGTATGGTATTCCACTATGAATATATATGATAATATTTATTTATAAATATTTAATTTAATTATATTTAAATATATATATATATTTAAAAGGGTTATTTAGGACTTTAAAAATAGCCACTTTTGCAAAGGAAGTCGGAATTCGACGAAACTAATTTTGTTGGATTCGCAATGTCAAATAGTTGTTAGATTTCCAGTTTCGTGATTTTTAGAGTCACTATGTGGCCGTACGGGATTTTAATGTGAAGAACAGTCAGTATTTTGACGGTTAAAAATACGCTGTGTGAGCATACGAAGTCGGAATTCGACGAAACCAGTTTCGTTGGGACCGTAATGTCGAACTTTAGCTGTATGCCCATTTTCATGATTCACGGGTATCGTATGGGATTATAAGAAATTTATTTCGATAAGAACACATTGCGATAAAATATTAATGGAATATGCTAAGGGAATATTCCAATCCAAATGCTATAAATAACCCCCAACATTCTGTTAACCCTAAAAACCTTTCTCTCTACGGTCAAACAAAACCCGCTGACAACTTTTCTCTTCTCAAATGAAATTGATCCTTTGGAAAATCGATATAAATCCTATAAAAATCCAGAAATCAAAGTATGGGTATATTTGAAATCCCCATCGCATTCTCTTCAAACTGAGGTACATTCCAGTGGGTGCGAACATGGTTGGGTGCGATGGATTTCTACAGCAGTAAACTAGGGTTCATTGATTCAGTAATTCAGGGTTATAATTCGAGTTGAGGTCGTTCGTTTTGGATTTGTGAGATCAAGTGGAGTGCGTTGGCAAAGTATTGTGATTTTTGGCGATCGAAAATGTCGCGAGCTATAGTATACAACATGAGATGGTTTTTTTACCAGATTCCGAGAAGAATGATCGAGTCCCTCAAGGTGTGGATGGACAGATGGAGCTCACGACTAGATGATCCATGGTGTCATCAGTTTGGATTAACGTGAGGTGAAGAGGGAGTTGTGGTGATTAGAAGATGCAGTCATGGCCTTTGTAAATGAAACGAGGAGCACGGTGGAATTTCTTAGTTCGGGGAAGATGGGTGGTAACGGGTCTGGGCTTTATGAGGGTATGGGCCGGAGTAAATTCAAGGTGAAGCCCACTTAGCTAAAAAGGAAATTTAATTAATTTCAAAATAAATGTATTCAAATCTCGTAACTTTAATATCTTGAACATGTGTTATCGGAATTGCGTGAAACAAGATCTGACAGGATCGTATGGACAGTGGCTACACAGTGGAACTGATTGAGAGTGGATTGGAGCTAGTTTGAATTTATGGCGAAATAAACTATTTGATTCAAATCAAACAACAGTTTATCGTTCTTTAACGATGAACTGCCAAAGTGAGTAAAATCTCACTAACTCTGAATAGTTATAATTTCATGTTGTATTTTTAGAACTGTTAAATATTGGCTGATTGACTGTGTGTTGACTGTTTGATTGAACTGCTAGTCAGTTAGTTGAATTTCTATATTGATTCTGTTTAACAGAATATATCATATGGAACTAAAAGTGATGTTGATTTTATATTGTATAACATCTGTGGATGCAGCGAGACAGGTTGGAGGAATCCAACTGGATTCCTCAACATTTATTTTACTGTGATTCATATATTGTAATATATGATGTGATATATAATCTGTTGTCGATTATATGTGTTTGAACGATATTGGTCATCGTGATTTGATGTGTTAAATACCACAACATATCGGAATGGTGAAAAGGGAATTTTCAAAATGAATATTGAAAATAGATTATTTATAAAATCCTCGGAATGGTGAAAAGGGAATTTTCAAAATGAATATTGAAAATAGATTATTTATAAAATCCTCGGAATGGTGAAAAGGGAATTTTCAAAATGAATATTGAAAATAGATTATTTATAAAATCAAAGGATTTTATAAAAGAAATAATATTTATAACAATCAAAGGAGATTTTATAAAAGGAATTATTTTTAAATGGAATATTTATAAATAGAAATTTATTTATAAATGGATTATTTATAAATAGAAAATACTTAGAAATGAAACCCTAAAGGAATTATTTGCAAACCATTTGCAAAAAGATTAGAATGAGAAAGTTTTGTAAACCATTTACAAATCAATCAGAAAGAGAAATGTTTGTAAACCATTTCCAAATGGAATCGAAAGAGGAATATTTTTAAAACCTTTACAAATGAAATCGAAAAGGAGGTATTTGTAAAACCATTTACAAATAGAATTAAAAAGGAAATATTTAGAAAACAAATAGAGTTATAAAAAGGAAATTTGTTTATAACTAAATACGATGTTATAAAAAGGAAACCGTTAGTAAAGTGAAGAACCGTTACTAAAAGTAAATCTTTATAAATGAATAGTTTATTCGAAGGGAGTTAATCGAGTATAGTATTCGAAAGTAAGCAAATCGAATTAGTTATGCGAATTATTTATTCGAATATAGTTAAATAAATAAGAGTTATTCGAATTAGTTATTCGAGTAGAGTTAAACACATAAGAGTTATTGAATTAGTTATTCGAAAGGAGTTAAGTAAAAAGAGTTAATCAATTAGGGTTAGATAAATAGAGTAAATCGAATTTAGTTTATTTGAAGAAAGGTTAATCGGATCTAGTTATGCGTAAGAGAGATTATCAAATATAGTTATTCGAAGGAAGGAGTTATCGAACAGAGATTTATTCGAACGAAAGTTACGTAAGGAAGTGTTTAAGAGTTAAAAATGAACTTATCCTAATTCGAGATTTGAAATGTTGTTCAGTTAAGGTCTGAGAGGTAGTTATACCCCAACTTGATTGACTTCGTTTTTAATTTAGAAATGGTTAAGGTTCGAGAGTGAAAGTGGTTAAGAGAATTTAGTAAATAACTATAGTAGTTTGAGTTGTCATCGCGATGTTGATTTAAACATCTGTTTAAATCCAAGTAAAGAAGATTTGGAAATGTTTTCCAAATAGAATCAGAAACGTAATCAAATATTGAAATTGGAAATATGAATTAGAAAAGGGAGTGTTCATGTATAAGGATTTAAGAAATGGACATAAGCTAAATCAGAATTTGATTGGAGGCTTGTTAAGTTGAATGGTTTCCTAAGTGTCTATCTGATGTTGGTTTCGACCTTCAGGATTGATACTTGGGAAATTGTTCTTATACTAGTTTACAATCAGAGACTGATAGTTGTAGAAGAATAGTGATATGTAAATAAGTTATGGAAATGTTTTCCAGCGTTAACGTATATTTTCTAAACATAGGAAATAAGGAAATATATATATATATATATATGATTGATGATTGATTGATAGAATTTCCATTTGGAAATAATATCATTGTTTGCACACGTGTTTTTCTTTGATAGTTAAATCACAGACTATCGAAGTTTTTGACCATTTTAACGTTGTTAATATGGAGAGACCGATTGGTTTATTATCCAAAGAACCACTCTGTATTGGCATAAGCATTGCGAATCATATATGCCAAAGATAATTGAAGACGGAGTAAAGTGCAAGGGCTATTGTATAAGTCTTAGATAACAGTGCCTAAGATGGATGTACTGAATAGTGCCTTCGGTTCATCCTGTTCCTGGATGACTTGTATGGATGGATGTCTGACAGAGTATTTCCAAACGATCATGTATATTGATTTCTCCAACCGTATCAAGAGTGGAGGCGGAGAAGGAAACTTCTTTTAGCTAACACATAATGTATTGTTGAGGACGTCAATCGGTGATTTGATGGATTTGACGATGTGGCATTCGAAGTGAATCTGGTGTGATGTTAAAGCGTAGCTTCTAGCCTCACATCCGGTAAATGACAGAAATCGGGCAGGCAGCATGGCTAAGTCGGTCGCTCCGAAGTAGGGTGTATAATCACCTGATCTAGAGTTTCATTTACTTCTAAAAAATCTATTGTTGATGCTGTCCCATTCGGGAAACGGTTGCTGATCCCAACCTTTGGTGATATACATTCGATACACTCAAGCAAAATGAGTGGTCGGTCATGTATGGCCGGGGTTGCAAGATGTTCTTGTTGAACCCAGTGTATTCCTCTCTAGAGGTACACTAGAGAAAGGTGGTTCCATACCTTGTCATAGTTGGAAATCCATTACCTAATACGTGCTTGCGGTTTTGATTGTATACTATATATGTCGAACGTGAGATGAAAGCGTTTCTGCTAGATGATTATTATATTGTGGTTGATAGACATTATTATAATATCAAAAGGTTTTTGATATAAAGATAATTTGGATTCTCATAAGGGAAAAACCCGTTCCGTTATACGGCGTGGTCTTATGAGATATCATTTACCTGCTTAAACTGTTTTAAACTGTTTTACTCATACCAGTCCCATGACTGACCCGGAGTTTATTTTGTTTTGTTTTCCCTAAACTCTTGGGTGCCCAATTTTGTACGGGCAGTCAAGTAGTCAGGATTTACAGATACTTGAAGAGCTGGAGAAGGAGGCTTCAGGATCATATAGCTATAGTTTATTTCCGCTGTGCTGTAAGTGTTGTACTTTGATAATGATGTATATTCAAGTACAGATATATATTTCAAGTTATGTTATCTATTATATGTTATTCGTTCCGCTGTGAGATTCATGTTACTCTGATGTTGTGTTCTTCTTCTTCTTCTTCTATTCTAAGTTTCTATCTTATCTTTCCTCACCCTCTCATTTCTTTCATTAACTATTTGGTTATTTTTCGATCCTTGGATGTTCGATATGTGTTGTATATCGGATAACCAAGATCGCCAAATTTTCGGTTTGTTACAGTTGGTATCAGATCTTAAGTTAAGTGAATTACCTTTGCTCTGTGGCGTGACTCGGTAGAGATAGGGTTAGTAATACCCTAGATTGAGTTTGAGTGTATATATATACGAGTGAACGTATTTGTTATTGATATAAAAATTTGTTTTATATTATGGAGATTTATTGGTTGAGTTGTCTGTGAATTCTGGTCGATCAGTTTGATCCACTGTATCGGTAGGGATTTTGTAAACACTCGAATACGATAAACCAGCACTGTATGTTTTGAAAAAGAGTAAACGAAATAATTTTACCCAATTTATATTTTGATCTAAAGAATTTATATCGGGGTGATTATAATATATTGGATATATTGGTTGTTATTATAATCGAGTAAGATTATAAATTAAATGGTTATGTAAATAACCAACCAGAATTCATACAAGTGAAATATGTGAAATCAGATGAGTTAAATCTGAAATTTAAACCAGAAATTAAGTTAAAACTCTGGAGAATTGGATAAGTGTTTGTAAATGGATTTGGATTAAAAATAAGGAAAATTTAAGATCTTGGGAGGTTTTAAATTGTTTTACAAGCAGTGTGAATTATATTTTGAAATGAATTTCAAAGTGGAAATGTTTAGAAATGGTTTTATATTATTGAACTCACTTCGATCACTGGAAAATAGATTCCGATGATGACAGCTGCATCATCAGTATTCATTTTCGAGTTGTAAGTGACGAATTACTACCAGAGATACTGTTTTGAATTTGTTTTGGGAAAGACAAGTTGTGTTGAATTTCAAAATGGGATTTTGAATAATAGAATTTGAATATAGAAATTCAAATGGGATTTATAATATAAAATTTGAATGGAAATTGAATAGAATTAACTAAGTCGAAGAGGAATTAGTTAATCAAGTTTTGAATTTGAAGTTGAACTTTGAAAGGTGCATTGGATTTGTAAATGGATATTCGAAATCGAATATAGAACTTAAATTTGAAATTTGGATTCAAATTAGTTAATAAGCAAGTTATAATATATTTGAACATGTCATGTTCAAATATAAAAGCGAAATAGACTAAAGAGTTAATTAACAAATTAATTAACGAATTGAGTTTAAACGATCAGGTATAGTTAAAATAGATTGGGCAGGTACAAATATACATGAGATAGGTACGGATATGGTATGAAGGTATATAAATAGAATGCTCGACGAAAAGGTATGTATTTAATTCATATATAGGATTTTATGTGCCGTATCGGCTAGCCGCTTGGCTTTTTCTTTTTCTTTTGGATTGGTGAGGGCCATGGGAGGCTATTTGAAATATTCCGATGCTCCTGGTGCAAAGGAGGTTATGGCGAATTTTTCTGGGAATTTAAGGAGTCAGAATATTTTTAAGATAATTTGATAGTTAGAAATCAACGTATCGATATATGTATAGAAGTGGATAAGGAAACGAACTTAGAAATAGAATTGTAAAATCAAAAAAGAAGAATAAGAATAAAATCTAGTAAGAAAAGAAAGAGGAAGCATATACATGTTTAAAAGTGAATAAGTAGTTGTATGGTATTGATTATTCGAGTAAGTAGTCATATCTGTTTTGATGTTATAAATGTTATTCAGTCAAGGTCTGAGAGGTAGTTATACCCCAACTTGATTGATTTCATTATTAACAAATAAATAGTAAGATTTCAGGCTCGAAGATCAATGTTGAATAAGAGTTAGTTGAATATGGTATTTGGGTTGTCGTAACGATGTTTTACACAACATCCATTTTAACCCAAATAAGTGTAAGCTTGGAAATATAATAAAGAATATTTCCTAGGTATAGAAATAAACGAGATCGGAAAAGAGATAAGTAATTGGAATATTTTCCAATTATAAATAGCATATATTTTCTAAAGTTTAGAAAATAAAGGAAGGCGATATTCGAAAATGTTTTCCAAATAACATAAAAGGCCAATATGGTTATTGAAAATATTTGGTTAACAAATATTGATAAAGAAATAGAGAAGTGATTTAACTAATGGAATATTAATTAAGGGCTCAGTGACATGTTCAAAAGGAAAATTTGAGTTTTGAAAAGAGTAAACGGTTTAAAAACTCCAAGGGAAAGAATGTTTGAATTAAAAACAAATTTAACAAAAATTTGTGAAAGCAAATTTGAATTAAAGTAAAGCCAGTAAAGTGGTAACTGAGATTGAATTAGAATGATATCAAGACAAATTGGATTGTGAGATTCAAATTTGAAGTGTAATGTGATAATCAAGTTAAGAGTTGGGAATCGAGAAGAAACTCGAGTTAAAATGATATTTGGCTTGGTAAAAAGGCGAATGGTTGTGTTGGAGACGAAAGTGATTTCAGAATTTGATTGGGATAACATTGGTATATGCGGAGTTGATAGCATATGGAAGTGATAGAGTTATATGCCCGACAAAAAGGTACAAGTTTATATTTCATACGGTATGAGATTTTGATAAGCCAAGTTGGCAAGCCGCTTGGTTGTTTGATTTTCTTTTGGGGTGGAGAAGGCCCAGAGAGGCGAGTGGTGGGTTGACGTATTGACCAGTACAAAGGAGGTGCTGGGGAAAATTTTCAGAAAAATTAAGGCGTTCGAAAATTTTCAGGATTTTTGAAATTTTTTGTTGATAAGAATTAATTAATATTTAAATTGAAATTAAATTTGGTTCAGTTGAAACTGAAGTTAAAAAGGTGAACTAATAAGTTCTAACTGGTCGATAGGGTTTGTTTCCTACCTTAGCAATTTCGGGAACGAAATTATTTTAAGTGGGGAAGAATGTAATGACCCGCATTTCCGACGGTATAATAATTAATTTATTTAATTATTTATATAGTGAATTAGAGAATATAATGGTCGTTGAATTAAATAATAGTGAATATTTAATTGAAGTAAATAATAGAATAATATATTTAATTCAGAAATAATCAAAAATAATGGAATTCACGATATGGTGTGAATTGGATTATTTAAAATATATAGTTCAGTTTAGAGTTGAATTATATGAACAAATATATTCAATCGACGATAGTTGAACGTATAATTATATTATAATTAAAATCGAGCTCGAAATGGCGCTACAGTTCGTTGTTTGGCGATTCGAACTTCAATTGAATATACAGAAGCCATTTTAAATCGGATTGCTGTGAAACAAGAAACGTTAGGAGCTGGTGAAGTATATTTTTCTAGTGGAAGAGAAAAATCGAGATTTCGTCATGTAGATTTTGATTTATGTCCAAATCAAATTTTAGAAAAGTCCCTGTGGATTTCCTTTATAATTAAATTATATTTTTATAAAAGGAATTTCATTATAAATCGAATATCGATTTAATCGGGTTGACCCAGATTTGAAATATCAAGTTAGAAATTCATATAGGAATATTCTAGAGCTGTATGGTATTCCACTATGAATATATATGATAATATTTATTTATAAATATTTAATTTAATTATATTTAAATATATTTATATATTTAAAAGGGTTATTTAGGACTTTAAAAATAGCCACTTTTGCAAATGAAGTCGGAATTCGATGAAACTAATTTTGTTGGATCCGCAATGTCAAATAGTTGTTAGATTTCCAGTTTCGTGATTTTTAGAGTCACTATGTGGCCGTACGGGATTTTAACGTGAAGAACAGTCAGTATTTTGAAGGTTAAAAATACGTTGTGTGAGCATTCGAAGTCGGAATTCGACGAAACCAGTTTCGTTGGGACCGTAATGTCGAACTTTAGCAGTATACCCATTTTCATGATTCACGGGTATCGTATGGGATCATAAGAAATTTATTTCGATAAGAACACATAGCGATAAAATATAAATGGAATATGCTAAGGTAATATTCCAATCCAAATGCTATAAATAACCCCCAACATTTTGTTAACCCTAAAAACCTTTCTCTCTACGGTCAAACAAAATCCGCCGACAACTTTTCTCTTCTCAAATGAAATCGATCCTTTGGAAAATCGATATAAATCCTATAAAAATCCAGAAATCAAAGTATGGGTATATTTGAAATCCCCATCGCATTCTCTTCAAACTGAGGTACATTCCAGTGGATGCGAACATGGTTGGGTGCGATGGATTTCTACAGCAGTAAACTAGGATTCATTGATTCAGTAATTCGGGGCTATAATTCGAGTTGAGGTCGTTTGTTTTGGATTTGTGAGATCGAGTGGAGTGCGTTGGCAAAGTATTGTGATTTTTGGCGATCGAAAATATCGCGAGCTATAGTATACAGTGTGAGATGGTTTTTTTACCAGATTCCGAGAAGAATGATCGAGTCCCTCAAGGTGTGGATGGACAGATGGAGCTCACGACGAGATGATCCATGGTGTCAACAGTTTGGATTAAAGTGAGGGGAAGAGGGAGTTGTTGTGATTAGAAGATGCGGTCATGGCCTTTGTAAATGAAACGAGGAGCACAGTGGAATTTCTGTGTTCGGGGAAGAAGAGTGGTAACGGGTCTGGGCTTTGTGAGGGTATGGGCCAGAGTAAATTCAAGGTAAAGCCCACTTAGCTAAAAAGGAAATTTAATTAATTTCAAAATAAATGTATTCAAATCTTGTAACTTTAATATCTTGAACATGTGTTATCGGAATTGCGTGAAACAAGATCCGACAGGATCGTATGGACAGTGGCTACACAGTGGAACTGACTGAGAGTGGATTGGAGCTAGTTTGAATTTATGGCGAAATAAACTGTTTGATTCAAATCAAACAACAGTTTATCGTTCTTTAATGATGAACTGCCAAAGTGAGTAAAATCTCACTAACTCTGAACAGTTATAATTTCATGTTGTATTTTTAGAACTGTTAAATATTGGCTGATTGATTGTGTGTTGACTGTTTGATTGAACTGCTAGTCAGATAGTTGAATTTCTATATTGATTCTGTTTAACAGAATATATCATATGGAACTGAAAGTGATGTTGATTTTATATTGTATAACATCTGTGGATGCAGGGAGACAGGTTGGAGGAATCCAAATGGATTCCCCAACATTTATTTTATTGTGATTCATATATTGTAATATATGATGTGATATATAATCTGTTGTCAATTATATGTGTTTGAACGATATTGGTCATCATGATTTGATGTGTTAAATATCATAACAAACTGGAATGGTGAAAAGGGAATTTTCAAAATGAATATTGAAAATAGATTATTTATAAAATCACAGGATTTTATAAAAGAGATAATATTTATAGCAATCAAAGGAGATTTTATAAAAGGAATTATTTATAAATGGAATATTTATAAATAGAAATTTATTTATAAATGGATTGTTTATAAATAGAAAATACTTAGAAATGAAACCCTAAAGGAATTATTTGCAAACCATTTGCAAATAGATTAGAACGAGAAAGGTTTGTGAACCATTTACAAATCAATCAGAAAGAGAAATGTTTGTAAACCATTTCCAAATGGAATCGAAAGAGGAATATTTGTAAAACCTTTACAAATGAAATCGAAAAGGAGGTATTTGTAAAACCATTTACAAATAGAATTAAAAAGGAAATATTTAGAAAATAAATAGAGTTATAAAAAGGAAATTTGTTTATAACTAAATAGGATGTTATAAAAAGGAAACCATTATAAAAAGGAAAATGTTAGTAAAGTGAAGAACTGTTACTAAAAGTAAATCTTTATAAATGAATAGTTTATTTGAAGGGAGTTAACCGAATATGGTATTTGAAAGTTAGAAAATCGAATTAGTTATGCGAATTAGTTTTTCGAATAGAGTTAAATAAATTAGAGTTATTCGAATTAGTTATTCGAATAGAGTTAAACACATAAGAGTTATTGAATTAGTTATTCGAAAGGAGTTATCGATTATAGTTTAATCGAAAGGAGTTATCGATTATAGTTTAATCGAAAGGAGTTCTCGAATTAGTTATTCAAAAGGAGTTAAGTAAAAAGAGTTAATCGATTAGGGTTTGATAAATAGAGTAAATCGAATTTAGTTTATTTGAAGAAAGGTTAATCGGATCTAGTTATGTGTAAGAGAGATTATCAAATATAGTTATTCGAAGGGAGGAGTTATCGAATAGAGATTTATTCGAATGAAAGTTACGTAAGGAAGTGTTTAAGAGTTAAAAGATGAACTTACCCTAATTCGAGATTTGAAATGTTGTTCAGTTAAGGTCTGAGAGGTAGTTATACCCCAACTTGATTGACTTCGTTTTTAATTTAGAAATGGTTAAGGTTCGAGAGTGAAAGTGGTTAGGTGAATTTAGTAAATAAGTATAGTGGTTTGAGTTGTCGTCGTGATGTTGATTTAAACATCTGTTTAAATCCAAGTAAAGAAGATTTGGAAATGTTTTCCAAATAGAATCAGAAACATAATCAAATATTGAAATTGGTAATATGAATTAGAAAAGGGAGTGTTCATGTATAAGGAGTTAAGAAATGGAGTTAAGCTAAATCAGAATTTGATTGGAGGCTTGTTAAGTTAAATGGTTTCCTAAGTGTCTATCTGATGTTGGTTTCGACCTTCAGGATTGATACTTGGGGAATTGTTCTTATACTAGTTTACAATCAGAGACTGATAGTTGTAGAAGAATAGTGATACGTAAATAAGTTTTGGAAATGTTTTCCAACGTTAACGTATATTTTCTAAACACAAGAAATAAGGAAATATATATATATATATATATATGATTGATGATTGATTGATAGAATTTCCATTTGGAAATAATATCGTTGTTTGCGCACGTGTTTTTCTTTGATAGTTAAATCACAGACTATCGAAGTTTTTGACCATTTTAACGTTGTTAATATGGAGCGACCGGTTGGATTATTATCTAAGGAACCACTCTGTATTGGCATAAGCGTTGTGAATCATATATGCCAAAGATAATTGAAGACGGAGTAAAGTGCAAGGGTTACTGTATAAGTCTTAGATAACAGTGCCTAAGATGGATGTACTGAATAGTGCCTTCGGTTCATCCTGTTCCTGGATGACTTGTATGGACGGATGTCTGACAGAGTATTTCTAGACGATCACATATATTGATTTCTCCAACCGTACCAAGAGTGAAAGCGGAGAAGGAAACTTCTTTTAGGTAACAAATAATGTATTGTTGAGGACGTCAATCGGTGATTTGATGGATTTGACGATGTGGCATTCGAAGTGAATCTGGTGTGATGATAAAGCGTAGCTTTTAGCCTCACATCCGGTAAATGACAGAAATCGGGCAGGCAGCATGGCTAAGTCGGTCGCTTCGAAGTAGGGTGTATAATTTCCTGATCTAGAGCTTCATTTACTTCTAAAAAATCTATTGTTGATGCTGTCCCATTCGGAAAACGGTTGCTGATCCCAACCGTTGGTGATATACATTCGATACACTCAAGTGAAATGAGTGGTCGGTCATGTGTGGCCGGGGTTGCAAGATGTTCTTGTTGAACCCAGTGTATTCCTCTCTAGAGGTACACTAGCGAAAGGTGGTTCCATACCTTGTCATAATTGGAAATCCATTACCCAATACGTGCTTGCGGTTTTGATTGTATACTATATATGTATAACGTGAGATGAAAGCGTTTCTGCTAGATGATTATTATATTGTGGTTGATAGACATTATAATATCAAAAGGTTTTTGATATAAAGATAATTTGGATTCTCATAAGGGAAAAACCCGTTCCGTTATACGGCGTGGTCTTATGAGATATCATTTACCTGCTTAAACTGTTTTAAACTGTTTTACTCATACCAGTCCCATGACTGACCCGGAGTTTATTTTGTTTTGTTTTCCCTAAACTCTTGGGTGCCTAATTTTGTACGGGCAGTCAAGTAGTTGGGATTTACAGATACTTGAAGAGGTGGAGCAGGAGGCTTCAGGATCATATAACTATAGTTTATTTCCGCTGTGTTGTAAGTGTTGTACTTTGATAATGATGTATATTCAAGTACGGATATATATTTCAAGTTATGTTATCTATTATATGTTATTTGTTCCGCTGTGAGATTCGTGTTACTCTGATATTGTGTTCTTCTTCTTCTTCTATTCTAAGTTTCTATCTTATCTTTCCTCACCCTCTAATTTCTTTCATTAACTATTCGGTTATTTTTCGATCCTTGGATGTTCGATATGTGTTGTATATCGGATAACCAAGATCGCCAAATTTTCGGGTCGTTACAATTCTTGTCGGCAATTGCTTCTGAAGCTTGTATCATCTTTGCTTGCTTTACAGAAGAAGTGGTGCTAATTGCATGACAATAATTGTTCTTTTTATCTGAACCAAAAACTTTGGAGATAGGATAATTGTCAAGATCACACATATTTTCTTTCTCGTTGACATTACATTCCAAATTCTGTTTTTTTTCCTCCTCCACAAGTGCCAACAAAATATAAATGACCTTATTTTTACAAAAATAACAAATAAAAAATATAAATGCACGCACCTAGTCTTAAGATATTCTCAGGCTAGAAAAGCATATTAGTATTCAATTTGCATAATTGTTGAAGAATAAATTATTGTTATGGTTTCTAAAAAGCTTGTGCTCATAGAGACCTTTCCAGGTAACCACACATGGGAAAAACAAGCAGTTATGGTCTGCTAATTTGAAGTTAGTTTATTTATATTATTTCCATTTACATTCAAGCTCGTTGGCCTAGGCTTTGGTTGCTTCAGCCGTGGACCACCCATGACCAAATGAGTACATTAACTTGCCAGGAAAACAGTGATAGATGCCATAAATGTTATACATACACACACTTCCCATCCGACCACTTTATCATATGTATCAACACATGTGACTACAATTGTCACATTTGTCACATTTGTGCATGCCTCGGGATATGTCACATGTGAGCATGACATTTTTGGGATCAATTCGTATGGTGATGCTAAAATCTCAAGCAAAAAATGGGAAAAACATTGAAACAACTATAAAATTATGGCAACTAATAGACTTAAAGTTTTCCAGTTGAATAAATGGACTTGTGCGTGCATACAGATAAATTCAACTCCCTATATGTTCGTGTTTCTACTTCTACATAAAAATACGTAGTAGCATATCAGTACAAATATAAGTCTGTAAACACCTGAATTAAAAAAAATTAACTGGTAAAACAGCATGTATGTACCTGGTTTGGACAGTTTTTGTCACTAGGGCAGTAGTTCTCATCAATCATGATCAGATTCTGCACAAAATGAACCTAGTACAACAAAATACAATAGATTAATTGATAGTAAGTATTATAAAATACTAGTATGTACTGAACTTGATGTGTGAACTTGCTGAAAAGATACATTTTAAATCATATATACATTCAAATGTTGAGTCTATATTTTATTTCTACATGGGTGCACTATTCTTAAATCATTTTAAAGGTGTCACTGTCATAAGATCCCAATATTATTAAAACAGATTTCACAAACCGGAACTCCATCTCTACCCTCCTCTACCCTGCCGAATGCCTTCTGCTACAAACCGAAACTTAAATTTGTATTGTGTTCTGGTTGTTCATCTCTCTGCACCAAGGTAGCTTCTCTCCTCTATCAAAAAAAAACTAAAATTAGAAATCCAAACATACGTAAAGAGAATAAATTCAACAAAATGTAACATTTACAAATAGGTTGATCATACAGACGATATTTTGTTGAAGTTACCGGTGATGATACTGTCTCTGTCTACGTTGTACGGATGCAATTGTTTTCATTATGAAGTAGAATGGCAACTAAATTCCAATTGCCCTTAATACAATGACCTGCATTGCATATTATTGAACTTTATTTTTATAAGTCAGATTACAGGAAAATTTTAAAATAAATAAAGAGGGGGGAAAAACTCGTGGTGATCAGCACAAAAGGATAATGGCCTTCTCCATTGGAGACAATAATATAAAAGGGTCTTGCTGGCAGGATGAACAGCAATTGTGGAAGAGTTTAAAATTTGGTAAATAAATGCTGTGTTGTTTATGAACAACGTAACTGAAGTATTTATAACTCACTGTAAGAGTGGTGAATCAAAAGCAAGTTGAACTCGCATCATATGAAGATGAGCATTCTGTGTATTCTTAATCAGATTCAAACTCATTTATGAGCATTTCACTTTCAGACTCCTAGTTAAGGCTGGGAACCTCCAAGCTTCTTCTGTAGAGAAAGCATGACCCATTTGTCGATAAACTAGTTTTGGCTCTTAAGATTTATTTAGGAAGTCATAATTGATTTCTAAGAAGATTGTCATATATTACTAATAGTTGTAATTTCCGAAGACAATACTTTAAAAACACATGTTTTGGAGCAAATGAACAGAGACACTACTATCAAAAGGCACAGAGCTCATTCCAAAAGACACTACTACCTAAAACACATGTTATTGGCAATCAATACTACCTTATGGTCACATCAATATCAACCAGTGCTACTTTGGGAGGAACCATGTATTCAGGTTCATATTTCTGCACAGATTCAAATATACAACATATATTCAAACATATTGTTCTTAGTTTAAATAGAATACAAGTAGGGAATACATCCAACTTGTGACAAATACCAATTCAAAATGTGGTTTGCAAAATAGTCACAATGTAAAATCTCAAAAGCACCAACATGATTAGATATGTGATAATACACCAACATCAGTATAGTAGTTTAGAGTTGCAATATACATTAAAAAAAGTCATTTTTTTTAATCGAACTTTTTTGGTTACATGTAAACAGATTTCACAAACTGAACTACCTTTTTCATCTCACAACCTCTGTACACAGTCTTTATGTGCAAACTGCAACAAGCAAATAAATTTGATTAATAAGAAAACTCACAAAAATAGTAAAATCTTATGATTTTCCGAATGATGTCATTATAGAAGTGGGATTACATACCTTGAGAGTTCCAGAACAAGCACAAGGGGATTCCATGCTTGTTGAGTTTTCATCTTCCTCCTCATGGAATATTCTAGAGGTTATTGAAGAAGAAGAAGAAACGAAGTTATCATGGAATAATCTACAGGTTCTGATCCTATGTTCTCTCGATATTTGTATATCCTACACAATAAATCTTTTCCACCTTCTGCAAAATTTCAGTGCAATGTGGCTGTCATATTGTACACAATCAATCTTCTAAATGGAATAGGCCAAAGTCTCCACTTTTTGCTTGAAGTAGACGGCGTTGGTGTATCTATATGTTCAACGGGAATTGAATCACTTTGCTCGACCATAAAATTTGAAACAAATTAAGCTTTTCCAATAATGATATGAGCAACTTTTTCCCACGAGAAATATTCATTTTTATATCTGATGATAAGATTTGCACTTTTAATCATCTCGGAACCAAATGCCTTGAATTCATCCTCAAGTATTTGATGTTCTTCAAATATTTCTTTAGCAGTCATACTACCCATGCCCGGAGTGAATAATGGACTGCATTTTGAAATCTCGAATCCTAGTAAATTATACTTACGTAAGCACAAAACAAAAGAAACAAATTAATGGCTTCGTTGAACAACAGTGGAGCAGGAAACTGTCGCATTAAAAGATATTCCAGATTTGCAGCATGTTTTTTGTTTTCTTCAACGCAAATATTTAAAAATATGGAATTTGCAAACTGTGAATAAGTGAAGGATGGCAAGTTTCAAATAAACGGTTTCAGAATTACATCTTTTCTCATTCCTATTAAATGATCATATACAAAGCATTTACAAGGTAAATTCAAATGACTTGTACTGCCAAAACAGTATAAATATATAGCTCACACATCTTACATGTAAAAGCCATGATTTCTAAAACTGTAATGCCAATTCAAGCCTAACTACAAATAATTTTACTTACCAAACCCTAAGAATACTTGCATGGAAGGAGCCATTGGTGGTTCTTCAGTGCATTCTATTTTAATGTCATTAGATTCTACTGACATATCATTTAGGTCTGTAACTTCCGCTTCATCGCTAATTGAAACATCATGAACATCACCATCAATTATAAGAACATTAACACTATTTTCATTAGCAATATCTACAGCATGCTGAATAGTATCAACAGGATTATCAGACATCTTAGCATGACTTATGTTCTCTATTGTTAGGTTACTTGATGTAGCTTCTTCTCCTTCAATCAACCCATTAGTAGATGCACATATTTCTATCAATTCTGCGCAACTCTTGAACATGTCACGATCTTTTGGCATACCTTCATTCATATCCCCACTACTGCTCTGATACTCATTGTCTAACACTTGATTCTCAATTATGACTCCATCCTTCTCTTTTGGAAATAAAGAGTTACTCCATGCATCTATATCGGTTTCAAAATCTTCACTAGCACCTTCGGTAGGCCCAAGGTGAAACTGAGGAATATTTAATTGTGCATCATCTATCTTCTCATCATCTTTGGAAATTGGAGCCATAATAACATGTCTATCCACACTAATCTGCAACATACCAGCAGATGACATAACCATATTTTCTAACTCATCAATATATTCGTTATATTTAGCCTCCTCATGTTCTTACTCATTATTGTTACCATCAACTTCTCCTTTTATTCCATCAACACAAACATTTTCAACGTCATCTTGACCAAATAATCACAAATCTATACCTTCATTCCCTGGAAGTTTATCTCTCAAGAAATAGGCTTCTCCGGAGTTATGTAAAAACATATTGAAATTGGCTTCAAACCCATTGACGGATATGCGAACTATCTTCTTAGAACATTTGAGTATCCCTTGGAATTTTCCAAACCGCACGTGCCATGCCCAACAACAATTATATCTACTGCTCCACCAAAAGGATGGAAAGGAGTCGCAACGGAGTAGACACCTTGTGTCAACAAACTTCCTACTCTTCCAACCATATTCATCTTCAATGCCAACGAGTATAAATACAATTTCAAGAATGAACTACTTAAATCTAAAAAATTCTTGAAATTTGAGGGGATCTGGTATGATTGCAAAAATATATGCTACATAAAGAACCAAATTTATGATATTTCTTTTCGAGTGGGTAGTATATTATACAAAAGTTGCATAAAAATGTCATATCATGAGCTCAACTAAAAATAAATAAGATAGTTATCAGTAACTACTTACCTAACAATGATGATGTACTGAAATTGACGCTACGCTATTCTAAGTATATCTAAGTCAAATTATTCATGCAAGCTCGAATTAACTAAGCATAATTTCAACATTTACTCGCAAATAATTAGTGATTTCATCATGTTACGAAAGTGAAATCGATTAGTTTACCTATTATCGTGATCCCTTTAAGCCCTAATCGAAGTCGACGATTGAGAAACGGATCGAGAGAGGATTTGAGAGACTAATATTGATTTGAGAAATCCAAAGTCCTTCGATTAGAGAGAGGGATCGCGTGAGATTGCTGATATCAATTCTTCAAAGTCCAATTTTTTTTCAATTTGCTTATGATGCGGCCTCCGAAGGATAAGCGTTGAGGTACCGATTAGGGTTATGTGTGAGAACTTACCCTTTTGCCCTTGGAATATAAGAGTTGACCACGCATATCAACACATGTAAGTGTTGGCACATTTTTGGTGACACATTTTTACTATAGCAACACATATTAGTGTCACCAGTCTACAACACATATAAGTGTTGGCAGTTGAAAAAAAATAAGAGTTGCCAAATGGCCATTATGGTGTAGTGCTTTCTTTCGGATTGTTCTCTTGTGCAACTATCGGTTCGTTACCCCTTCACTGACAACCTGTCTCGATGTTAATTATGGTAGTAATAAATACTAAAGTATTTTTAGAAAAATAACATGAACATCTCTTGAAAATTCCTTGTAATTCTACTACAAAATAGCTTTGATATATATATATTTGTCAGTATTTTTCCTCTATTTACACTGGAAAATTACGGTAGAAAAATTTTGTTGGTAACTTGACGCAATTTGCAACGGCTTATTGAGGGATAATAGAAGACGACGGTAATAAATAAAGGGAAAAAATTTAAAAAACCAAAAACTATCCCTTGTAGATCACATGGAAATCCGTCGCCAATTAGCAACGGAAATTTTCACTTCTAAAAGTATGACGCTAAATCAGTGTTTTCTTATAGTGTGAGAGGAGAATTGTTAGGCTTTTGATGTGCCATGTAGGACTCTCAAGATTTCTTGCAACCTGCGAGGGTCAGTCATGCTCAGTTTCTTAGATTTCCTAGATGCTTCTTTTGATGATCTCAGTTTTGTGCCCATAATTAGAGATTTTTTGGACGTATTCGAGGAGGTGAGATAGCTACCTCCTAGGCGTGAGATAGATTTCCGGATATACTTGGTGGAGAATACTAAGCTTTTTGAGTTACAAGTGCGCCATATGGCTCCGAGAGGGAGGAGGGAGCTAAATAAGTAAGTGGATGAGTTGTTCAAGAAAGGGTTTTTTTAGACAGAGCATTTTTGATTAGGGAGAACTAGTCGTCTTCATGACAAAGGCACATGGTTCTCTCCTTCTATGTACGGATTACAGGGGATTGAATAAGCTCATGAAGAAGAATAGACATCTACTCCAGTGGATGGATGACTTGTTTGATCAACTAGTGGGCGCTTAAGTTTTCTCGCAGTTGGATTTAGCTACATGTTTTCATAAGCTTAGGGTGACAGATGAAAGCATTAACAAGATTACTTTTAGGACACCCGATAGATTCTTTGAGTGTATGGTTATACCTATTGGGCTAACCAATGCACCGGCGTATTTTGTTGATTTGATGAGATGGGTATTTAGGGAGTACCTGAGTATGTTTTTGGTGGTATTCGTTTATGATATCTTGGTTTTCTCGAGGAGCGAGCAAAAGCACACCTTTCACTTGAAAGAGGTCCTCCCTACTCTTCGTGCACATTAGTTGAAGTAGAAGTTTTCTAAGTGTCATTTCTGGTAGAAGGAGGTAAGGTTCCTGAGGCATGTTGTCTCTAGTGGTGGTATAGTGGTAGGCCCCGCTGAGGTTGTCGCAGTTCTCAGCTACGCTTACCCGGGTAACGAAGAAGAACCTAGTATTTGCTTGGGATGTAGATTGCGAGGATGCATTTTTGAGGTTGAAGAAGGCTCTTACATCATCTCCAATATTAACTCTTCTTGATGGTATGAAGCTATTCACCGTTTATATAGATGTTTGCGGTGTGGGTTTAGATGTGGTGCTTATGCAGGAGGGTAGTGTTGTCTTCTAGGGGAGTAGGCAGATGAGGGTATATGAGAAGAACTATCCGACTTGTGATTTGGAGCTAGCGGCGATAGTGTTTGCGCTCAAGTCTTGGAGACATTATTTATTAGGTGAGGGGTTTGAGCTTTATATAGATCATAGGTCCCTCAAGTACTTGTTCTCATAAAAAGATCTTAATCTGCAATGGCAGCATTGGATGGAGTTCCTTGCATCTTATGACTTCGAGATAGAATATAATCCGGGGAAGGGGAATGTGGTGGTAGACACATTGAGTAGACAGAGAATGATTTTGAGTCCATTTTTTCATAGAGAGGAAGAGTTTGGAGTTTATCTCATCGATCGATTTAGACCATCCACGGATTTTGCACTATATTATTGGCATCCTTGGAGGTGCGATCTACTCTCTTAGAGCGCATTGGATCCATTGGCGCGAGGATCGGCGGTTAGTGGATATCATGGACCAACTTAGTAGAGAAGATACCTCTAGCCACCTTTATAGGATTCAGTGGATAAGGAAGGGTAGTTACTTCATGAAGGGAAATTTTGTCCCTTAAGTTGATGATTTGTTGAGATCAGTTCAGACAACCCGAACTTCCCCGGTAAGGAAAGCCCGGATTGAATAGAGGACAAGCCACATTGGAACACAAACAGAAGAACATTTCATTGCTTATTACAATAATTCCATCAGAATACAAGAATATACAGAGTATGAATAAATATTATTCAACAGAAAATATCAGAGATTACAATAAATTACATAGCAGCGGAAAATAATACAAAACACAACTGTAAGGTATATATGGATACAGAGCTTTCCGGATATCATTCCAGCTGTAAACCAGGTTCCTATGAATATAAATCTGCAAAACCAAAACTACAAGCTGCCCGTGTCAAAAAAATGGCACCCAGAGTTTAGGTTAAAACAATAAACTCCAGATCAGTCATGTGACTGGTATGAGAACTAAAACAGTTATTTAAAACTTTACTTTAAAATAAAGTAAATCAAGGGACCGCGCCGTATAACACGGAACGGGTTTCCTCTCAAGAATACCAGTGCATATAACAAAACAACGCAATGCTTTTTGGAAAAATGAAGCTATTATAAGACCCAGGTCCCATCACACAATGCAATACAAGTCGGAGGATAGGGTTTTCCCTTATAATAGCGAAACATGTTTGGTACGTTAAAAACAAATCATTTGATACTATTATAAGTGCATAGTGTATAAAACAACTTCAAATATAAATGTATCAATTCTAGACGGCATGGGTGCCATATATCATGGTGCCATACTAGGCTCTACAATCAAAATCGCAAAGTCACGTATTTGGAAATTGGATTTCCATCTGTGAACCAAGGCAAGGGATTGTCCTTACCGAATTCGAGACGCTCTAGCCCGTGTCTCAGGAACAGCCACAACTGCACCTTGGATTGTCAGGGCCGGTCCACTCGATGTGGATTATAATGCCTGAACACTGCGTTTCCCCACCCTATGGGGTGTCAATGTGTCCAATGACTCCATCGGCTCCACATAGTCACTGATATATCTGAGGCGCCTCGCAATCCAACAACCGCACAAGTCAAACTCGTCAGGGCGTGTACAACCACTGACGCCACTTCTAGCTAGAAAGAAACGCATGTCCTCCCTGAGGTCCTTCTCCTGTTTCTGGTTCACAACCGGGTTATGAGGCTCTCGAATCAGCGTTACACAAAGCTATGCCACACATGCGGTGTTTTGATCATCAACCACAAGACTTTTCTTTTCAACAGAAGCCTTGATCAATTGCCACTTAGGCATGCCACATAGGCAATTCACACCATGCGACTGATGCTTATCGATATACAACCTCTGATCCCGTACGTCTCAGAGAAGGGTGAAGTAAGGGAATGAATTCCCCTTCACCAGGCAGATGTCTATTTAATAGAGATCAGTCAACACAGAGCAAAATCCAATGTCAGACACTCAGTCCATACAAGTTCGTTCTGGGTCTGAACGAAACCGGAGGCACCTTATACCTCGCATATCCATCGATCTCCAAGTATGTCTAGACGACCACCAACTGATTCCCTCCTCTTAGGTGTACAACTCAATCAAGATCATCAGTAATTATCCAAACGACGTGAAGACCTCCGATCTTCGACCACCATCTTCATCCTCGATACATCATCGAATCAGTTATTCAGAATGGGATAAACCCGGTCTTTCTGAATAACTCACGTATACAATAAACAAGTGTTACACAAATACAACATACGCCTCATTCCAATTCAGAATATTCTTTTATTCGAATATTCTTATACTTTGGGAAAGGTTCCCATTAATTTATCAAAGATAAATTCTCTAAATTTATTCTTTAATCTTCTTTTGAATATCAATTCAAATTAGTCGGGATTAGCGAACCACACCAAAGTAATCATTTATTTTATTTCTCAATCCCAACCTATTCATCCCATGAAGTAAAACTGGTCATACTTCATATCTAACACCATGGTGTTATCGGTAAATTCAATTACCATTTCACGTTCAAATCTAATTAAAGATTTAACTATCGCCTGGAGCAAAACTTATGATACTCCATTCTCGATCATCTCAATCTAATTAAAGATTCATTATAACCCCACTTGGTTTTAATCTTCCCAAAAATCATATCAATGATTGTTTAACTTGGGAAGCCATATCCTGTCAGTAATTGGGTTAAAGAACCAATGTCATTTAAAACACGGTTCACGATAAACCCAAAAATCAATTTAAATTCAATTCCAATTAAATATCATTTAACTGGTATATTTCATCAAATCTAAATAAAAAGATTTAATCTTTTTCTCAACTGATTTTAAGAACAGTCTTAATGAAGACACCATTAACGACAAACCCAAATCCCATTTGATATTAAATACAAGGCTCTGAATAGAAAATACATCGGCTTATATTCAATATCAAATTCTACGACCAACAAATATCGTATTGGAAATAATGATATAAATATATCTTTCAAATTTCCATAATAATATCTATATAATCACGAAATCCAACATCGAAATATTCCAAAGACAATTTCGATTCAAATCCCTTTCCACTTCAATTATTGGAAATTCGAGTTATTTTCAAAACCATTTCAAATCCAATTTATTTATTTTAAAAATAAATGGAATTATGATTCTAGTACAAAACTAATTCATTTCGATAAAAAACTATTTTTATATTTCAAATATGGAATTTTTCATCCCAATTCTTTCCAAATCATTTCTTAGGATTTTACACAAATTATTACTATTTTAATTATTTTATCAAGGCCCGTACATTCGATTTCCATCAACGGCGATCGAAATGCACTTATAGCGACCTTTTCCAAATTTGATTTGGGCATAATTCCTAAATCCAACCGTTAGATTTCAAATCTCTAATATTTGATAGAAAGCTCTTTTCGATACGAACCCAACGGTTCTGGTTTTAGGAGAATCCGACGGTCGAATCTCCCGTAATATCCATTTGAAGTCAATGGTCGAACTTCGCGAACTGCCGTAGCGCAGCGCGTTCTATTCAGGCCAATATATATATAATATGTATATATTATATATTTCGTCGATTTCCTTTCAAAACGTATTTTATAAATCATTTTAAATTCGTTTTCTAAACGATTTCAACTTCCTATTCAATTTCTAATCAAAATTGAATATTCCATATCATCGACATAGATATAAATGATAATATTTTCAAAGCGTTATATTTTGAAATTACTTCCTTATCTATATTCCTTTTAAAAACGAATATAAACGATATAAATATCGTTCGCGTCAAAATGGCGCAAATCTAATCAACACAGCTTTATATCTTTCAATAACTTCGTTATTCTATTCAACAAATGAATATTTTCTTCAACACATGAATTTTCTCTTATTCAACACATGAATATATATTATATTCAACACATGAATTTTCATTTATTCAACACATGAATATATATTCTATTCAACACATGAATTTATATTTTATTCAACACATGAATATTTATTCTATTCAACACATCAATTTTCTTTTTATGATATTCTTTATTTTCCAACTTGGAATGAGGCCCAATCAATTACCATATAATGTTAATTACATGGATTTCATACACACACGTACGCTACAACAATCAAACACAGTCAACCATCATACAAGCTGCATTCTACACTGCATAAGCATCAAATATAAATATATAACGCTTATAACAGCCTGTCAATCGATCGATCGACATTCAGCTAATTATTGGGACTAGTGTATGGCCAATTTCATCCCAACACCCGTGTGGGGTTTTCAAACAATCAAACACTGGTTTTATTTGTGCATTTAGGCGATGTGTAAAATTTATCGTCCTAATCAATATTAGTCAAATCGGTGTACATAAACAAATCATTCGATTTGTAAATGAATATTTATTTTATTTCAACACATGAATATATATTTTATTTCAACACATGAATATATATTTTATTTCAACATATGAATATATATTTTATTTCAACACATGAATACATATTTTATTTCAACACATGAACATATATTTCATTCATCACCATCAACAGTCAAAATTCACAACACAAACAATCACACAAGTCGTCCATGGTCTGTGGACGACGGGGAGCAGTTTATATATGCAGTTATAAAATAAATAATTGAACAGAAAATTCTAGTGAGGAGTTCTCACCGTGGGATCCATTCCTTCATTCCCTATTTCTGTACTGCTGAACCGTTTGGATTTGTTTGAAATTCCAATGTAGTCCTTGCCACGCAGTTCATAATAAAAATTATATTTTTATAGCTTCATTCCAATAAATAAAAATCACATTTTCATTCCTACTTCATATATTTTTATGATGCTTCTTTCTATATAAAAATTCTATTTTTATATTTCTACTTCTTATATAAAGATTTAATTTTCATTTCGACGCTATAAAAATCATATTTTTATTCTTTACATCATACAAAAATTATATTTTTAACTTCATACTATATAAAAATTATATTTTTAACTTCATACTTATACAAAAATTAAATTTTTAACTTCATACTAAAAAAATAAAAACCTATTATTATGTCGTTTTTATACATATATATAAAGATCTAATCTTTAATTCGCTAACTTATGTATAAAAATCAAATTTTTATCTTCACTTCATATATATAAAAATCGAATTTTTATCTTCATTTCATATATATAAAAGTCGAATTTTTATCATCACTTCATTATATAAAAATCGAATTTTTATCTTCACTTCATATATATAAAAATCGAATTTTTATCTTCACTTCATATATATAAAAATCAAAATTTTATCTACAACTCTAGATGATAAAAATCATATTTTTATTTTGCTTTTCATATAAAACCCTTCTATATAATTAAAAATCAAACCTTTCTATCACTAAAAATCGTATTTTTCTTCATCATTATGTAAAATAAACTGAAAATCGAATTAGGATCTACTTACATTGATTTGAAGAAATAGGGTTTTCAGGCTTTGAATGAAGAGAGAGAGGGGATAGAGGCGGCGTCGGGGGTGGTCAGAGGTCAGGGCGGCGGTCCGTCCTGGCGGTGGGCGGCGGCTGTGAGGCCAAAGGATAGTGGCGGCGCGGTTTTTAACAAGGGGGCGAGAAGTTTGGAGGTTCACGGGTTTTCAGAGGTGGGGGAGAAGGAAGCGGAGGAGCAAGAGGGGGAGGGGGAGTTCGCCGGAGGTGGGGTCTGGCGCCGGCAGGTCGCGGTGGCCGGTGGGGGAGGCGTCACGCGAGATCGAGGGTTTTATATTTTTTTTCTTTTTTTTTCTGAATGAACGGGGAAGAGAATAAGGGGGGCCTATTATATATTTTAATTAATTAATATTTTATCCTTCAAAAGTTGACTTTTAATCTCGAACTCTAAACATGTAACACCCCATGTCCATTAATGTCAATCACAAAGGGAATGCATTAACTTCCATGGAGGTTATAAGTGAATATAGAACAGAAAAATTACAACAAGACAGATAATAAGCAGTACTTGAAAACTAAAGCTTCATTTTATTGCAGCGGAAACATGTTTATTACATCACAAAACCATTAATCAGAGTCAAGTACATTATCCATCTTCATAAAAACAAAATACATAACCCCATTACAAAATAGCCATTAAAGAAGATAACAAGCTGGACTTTACTTCAATGGTCCAAGCTTTCCAAAAAGAGATAAAGCAATCCAATCAAACTCCACTAGAGCTGGGCCCAACATGAGGGCCTGGAGGGGGAAAAGGATAGAAATGGAGGGGGTCAGACATAAAGTCTGGCGAGTATGATAATTCTAACAATACTATTATCAAAATAACTAGACCAAGGCATAAGCTGGAAGACAAGTAAATGTCTATGAACTATTAGGTATGGAATGAGCAGATAAAGATAACGTGAAAGATAACGTTACAGGTAACGGTAAAGGCATACCTAATTTCTAACAAATAATTACTATACTACACCGCACATTACTACACTGCACCGCTCCAATTACTACACTGCACCGCGCCAATTACTACACTGCACCGCGCCAATTACTACACTGCACTGCACCAGTCACCCTAAAGGTTGATCCCGCATGCTTCACACATAACCTATATAAATAGCCTTGCGTACCCCTAGCTAACTACATAGGTGTCGTCTGCCCCTACCTCCACTAGGTGTACCCCACTACCCTCTTAGAAATTTTATAAGTAACTTCGTGTACTCCTAGCTGACTACATAGGTTGTCTGCCCCTATCTCCACTAGGTGTACCCCACTACCCACTTTCGATCGGCTCCCTACTCGTAGATACCCGTGCTGGCCCCACAGTGGGGTGTGTCACTCCCCTAAAGTGGCAACCCGATACAACTGAGAATGCACGGCTTATTCCTACACGATGCAACAACGTCTTACCTACCAGTCCGGGTCCACACACGCATATGAAACCCGTTGGACTTGCGTTGCCACCACTCCCCGTTTTGGCCTCTTATAGTCAAACTCAGTATACGTGTCCCGTCCTCGACTTGGGTCGAGCCCACAAAGATACGTTTGGGATACTGGTTGAAATGGGCCCCTACAAGCTACCCACCTAAGCTTGTCATTAATATATCCCACTTAACCCTCTTAGTCATGTTCATTTACATGTGTGCTTGGTTAAGTCTTACTAATCGTATTTCACATGCCACTAAGGGCACCCACTAGATTCCTCATGCCACACAAGGCACCTACTTAACCCCCATGTCCCACCTTACATGTTTGTCTGGTTAAGTATTTCTTAATTCATTCAGGCCATAACCTCATAAAGACCTCCCACATTAGACTGGCATTTATGGCAGCTGGATTTGCCGGGCGGGTCCGGGCAGTCTTACACCACAAAAGAGTCTAACCTCGTGTCTTTACAACTGTTATGCTTTAGTTTAGGCCTAGGACCTCTCACATTGGGCTGACATTTGTGACCACTGGATTTGCCGGGCGGTTCCGGGCAGGTTTACGTCACAAACGAGTCCAACCTCGTGTCCTAAGCATTGATTGACAACTTTCAATCTTTTACCCCAGTTTTAATAATTCCCTATCCAAATTATTAATTAAGTCCACTTTTATTGATGCCCATAATTGACTCAATTATGGTTATCCACTCATGGTATGCAAAATCATATCAATTGCACCCCAACATCTTATTATTAAATCCTTAATATTACCCCTACCCCCACGTTTATACGTTCGCTTATTCAACGCATAATATAGGCTAGACTTGAATAGTCTAACACATAGCACAAGGACAAATTATCACGACATATAGACAATAAAATGAATCTAATCATAATAGGGGTGAAACTTGCATAAACTACACATGTTAAGGATCAAAAGGTGTCAACTTGTTAAATGTCACAATTTACATGATATGATCATAGCCCAAATCTATACATAAACTTGCATATGGGGTTTTTAGGCAACATGATGATGGTGTGAACTAGCATAGGATATCACATATGTCATAGCATAATTCTAGATGTCATAATAGACGTCATGGCATATGTTCATAACTTTTCTAATCAATCTAACTTGCATATATAACTTGTCATATAGATCAACATAGCCCAAACATGATGATTTAATTGATATGCACTAAATAGCATAGATGGCTTTCTAACATGTATGATTCATCACAACTTAGCATAGAAACTTTCAACATACATAGCATGATTTACAACATATAGTATATCATCACCACATAGCATAGGATTAATAACATACATGATAGCATATGACAATTCACATCATCTACTCACAATCCATTCATGACTTAACCTAATTAAAATGATAATAATCTTGTTAAGACTATCATAATCACAATTAGAGAAGAAAGAGAGTCGAATTAGCACTCTTTGATGAAGAATCGCTGTTAGGGTTGGGTAGTTCTGATTTGGTTGCTGTTCTTTATCTTTAATTTGATGGCGGCTGCACTAGATCTCAAAATATCAGCATGACGGCCATGGTCTTTGTTTATTTTCTGATTTAGGGTTTGTGTATAGGGGTCTTTTTATAGAGTTATAAACTAATTTAAGCCGTCGGATGTTCATAGGGTTAATCAAAACCATTTAATTATGATAGGGTGATGAGTCAGCCCTAATGACTCAGCAAGGAGTCAGAATGGACTCAACAACACGGGTCAGCCTGAACCAGAAAGCTATGCAGGCTCCAGCCTCGGCCTGGGCGCACTTGGCAGATGCGCCAGTGTAAATATGTACTGGCACACTTCCCAAGTGCGCCAGTGCATTTTTTTCTCTACTATGCCACCAAACTTCGTTCGTCCATAACTTTTTCATCCGGTACTCGTTTCCCGCAAACTCGGACTCTATCTCCACTAGAATTCCGAGACGAACACAATGGCGCAACCCATTTCCCACAATTCTCATGTCTGAGATTAGTTATTCTTTAATTTGTAAATATTAATATTAACAGAATTACAGGGTGTTACATTCTCCCCTCCTTAAAGGATTTCATCCCCGAAATCTTCAAGTTAAGAAGAATGTATATCCTAACATCCAAACAACCATCTACTCAACCATCAAACACAGGCATCCATTGTCCTTATAGACTTCTAATGCTTCATGTTTAAATGCACAGTGTGTGTATATGTCCATATCTAATGCAAAATCAGGCGGTCCACTAATTCAGTTGACCTCCTTAATGCAATTCATGATAGCGCCATGCGTCCATTATGTATGCAAAAGTTCCTTAATGCTACATATTATTTCTACATGCGTGCACAACCATTCACCAAAATGCGGTATCCATATGATAGCACAACCATTATACATCCATTTTACTAAATACAGCCATTTATATGCAATATGCAGTATGAAGTGACTGAGCCGCTCTAGTGCCTAATAGTGTGTGTATATGCGTCCACGAGCAAACATGTGACGGCCCGTCCCGCACCAGCCTGCATTTCCTCCGGAAGTGCGCTGTACACATGCTCGACTAGCACGAAACGGTCGCCAAAGAAAGGAAAGAAGAGGACGAACTAATCAAGGAACCTGTAGAATGTCTCACAGCGCATGGAATAAAATATAATAATAATATACTTGACACAAAACAGGCGAGACAGTGCATAAGCTGATAACTAGAATCAACATCAATCATCAAAGCAGCGGAAATCCAAATACAGCTTATTACAATTTTCCAAATTTACTGTCTCTAAACAAAAGAAAGCTGAAGTAGAAGATACACCAACAATGCCCAAGCAGTGAACTTCAACAACACAGGGAGAATATTGTGTATACAGTACGTGGAAGCCTCCTGCTCGTCTCCGGATCATCTACCTGTGCATCACCAGCTAACCTGTCTCTAGTCTGCTCGTGTGAGCACCCAGAGTAATAAGAAGAGACATAAAACTCTGGGTCATACATAAAGCCTGGTATGAGCGATAAGCATCTAAACAGGGAAATAACAGGTATACTAAACCATACCTGAACCTGGACCTGCAACCAAAGAGTTAGTACCACATACCGTACAATACTCCAAGGTGCCATAATAATTAGTGTAAGAATACGGGGGTGGGGTGTGCATGTCAAAATGATAGCAACAAATCGTCCATAACAACCATCCTCACACCTCTCACTCAGTGCTTAAAGCGTACGACATCTACCACTTTGGAACACTAGACAAACTGAGGTAACGACGAATCCCGACTTGTAGAAACCCTGCTGTGACCAAGCCAAACACTTGGAGTCATGACCAAACATTTCAATGACCCACTTCATTGGTCATAGCCCTTGGTTCTACCAATGCCATAATGGCCCTGAATCCGCCTTCGTACCTCCTACCATAGTGGTCCAAAGCTATAGGTGTCGATAACTCCTTAGCACGCGTCCCGCAGCAAAGCCCAATCATGAAGTGAACTCGTTGATTCCCATCTGAATCTTAAGCTCTAACTTCTCATTTGGACTTCCTTTGCATCTCGAGTTTGGTCGAATTGGAGTGGGTCTTCAGAAAAGTTGTCGTGCAGTAGCAGCTCTAGAATTCGGTTCGGTTCGGTCACCCATGCTCGGTTCGGTTCGGAGTGCCACCTGCCTCTGGGTTCGGGTCCTTCTCCTTGTCTTCTTTCATTCGATTCGGGTCGGGTACTTCGCTCCGGGTCGGGTCGGGGTCCTCCTCCAGGTCGGGTCGGGTGTCCTTCCCTCCAGCGCTCCAATCCCTAGCTTATTTCTTCACGTATTCCGATCCGATCCCTCCTTGCCATCTGATCCGCGTGGCCTTCCCTCTTGCTAGTTCTCCCGAGTGTTTGCTTCCGATCCGAGCCCTGCATCTCAATCGATCCAATCTGGCCTCCAATCACTCTTCCGATCCGATCCGCTCCGCTCCCTAGCTTACTCCGATCCGATCCCCTTGTCCACCCCAACTCTAAGTGAACAGCCTTCCTTCTTGCCAAGCCTTCTCCAGCGACAAGTTCCAATCCAGTTCGAATCCCCTTGGTCAGTTCACAAATCCGATCCGACCCCCTTTCTCCGACCAGAACCGGTTCGGAACCTGCACACTTCTGCAATTTTCCAGCAAGCTTTCTACGCCATTCGACGACGTTTTCGAGCAATTTAACTATTCTAATCAATCATGAAACATACCACAGAGTCATAGCAACATGTAATAGCAACCACAAACAACAACCAACAATTCAAATGAATCAAAATGGATCAAAAGTAGCTAAAACTTCATATTTTCCCTTAAGCACTCTTAATCATGTTTAGGCATACAATTAACAAAACACATCGAAATTATCTCAAATTTCTAACAGAGCCTTAAAACATTATTTTAGAATTTTTAAGAATTTTTCCAGAATTTATTTACGTATAAATTCGCTAATCTTCACTAATTACCCTTAATCAACCGTAATTAGTGTCAAAATGATGCTATCACTCACCTTGGCCACAAATGAAATTCTCAGAACTGAAACTCCTCTGATTTGGGGCGAATACTGATGTCTAACAGCGGCTCTAACCTTGCTTTGGTGCTTTTTCTCCTTAATTTGGTGTTGCTAAGCCTAATCTTCAATTAGTGAGTGATTTTGGGTGTTTTAGATGTAGGAAGCCATTACTAAGGTCTCAAGGAGGTTTGTGGCGGCTCAAAACTGAAATGAAAGTGATAACCTAACCCTAATCAGTCCTCCTATACCTCTAAACCCGAAATTCCCCTTGGGCCTAACTGCTAATCACCCGGTTAAGCCCAATTAAGCTGTCTTTCACTATCTGAAACTTGTTTCAGCCATATCTCCCAAACGGTGAGTCCGTTTGGCTAATGTGACCACTCTACGGAAAGAGAAACTATCATTCAAAGCCAATGGAAGTGGTTTCAGGTCAAAATTCATTTCCAGTCAAAAGTTATGGCCAAAACAGTGCCAACTAGGGGTAAAATGGTCATTTAAAAATCGGGAAAAATCATGAACATGGGAAATGACCACAATAGTCGTCTCCCAAAGTTACGCGACCATACGACTTCGTATGTGACAGAAATAAATATTCTACGGTCCTGTGATGCGTAGAATGCGGGTCGTTACACTCTCCCCCCCTTAAGAAATTTCGTCCCCGAAATTCCTTAACCCCAAAACATACAAAGGATCCCGCATGCCTAACAACCATATACAACAATCAAATGTGCCAAACAAGCAAACAAGTCTATCCTAGCATGCGGAAAAACTAAATCGAAGTCAAAATCTTACCAGACAAAGAGTTCTGGGTGCGTCTTCCTAATGTTCTCCTCTGTCTCCCAAGTACAGTCATTCTCGTCCTCGCCCCACTGAACCTTAACTAGCTTCACCGCCTTTCTTCGAAGTTGCTTCATGTCGTACTCGACAATACGGACCGGCTTGCGGTTCCCAACCGCCTCGGGTTCTACTTCGAAGTCCTCTAACTGATCAGGTGAAATAGTCCTATCTGAGTCGTGAACGAACTTCCTTAGATGGGAAACATGAAATACGTTATGGACTCCCGCCATCTTCTCTGGTAAGTCAATCCTATATGCCAAATTCCCGACTAGTTCAAGAACAGGGAACGGGCCAACAAATCTTGGTGCCAACTTGCCTCTCCTGCCAAATCGTATTACGCTCTTCAACGGGGAAATCTTGACAAACACCAAGTCACCAACGGAGAATTTTAAGTCTCTTCGCCTCTTATCAGCATAACTTTTCTGCCTATCTTGGGCTGCCTTCATTCGTTGCTGAATGATCTTGATCTTATCTGAAGTTTCCCTCACCACATCTGGTCCAAGCATAAACTTCTCGCCAGTCTCTATCCAACATGATGGTGAGTTACACGGCCTTCCATACAAAGCTTCAAACGGAGCCATACCGATACTGGATTGGTAGCTATTATTATATGCAAACTCTACTAGATGCAAATGGTCATCCCATGACCCACCAAAATCCAATATACATGCTCTCAAGAGATCCTCCAAAATACGGTTCACCCTCTCCGTCTGGCCGTCGGTCTGAGGATGATATGCGGTACTGAGATGTAACTCTGATCCTAGAGCCTCTTGTAAGCTCTTCCAAAACCCACTAGTAAACAACGGGTCTCGGTCGCTCACAATGCCTTTAGGTACTCCATGAAATCTCACTACCCACTTCATATACAATTCTGCTAACTTAGCTGCCGTTCTTGTCGATTTGACTGGTATAAACCTTGCACTTTTAGTCAGTCGATCTACAATTACCCAAATGCCGTCATATCCCGATCTAGTCCTTGGTAAACCATCGATGAAATCCATCGAGACTTGCTCCCATTTCCATTCGGGAATTTCTAATGGTTGCAACAACCCACTAGGCTTCTTTTGCTCGGCTTTAACTAGCTGGCAATTCATGCATTTGGATATAAACTTCCCAACGTCTCTTTTCATCCCTTCCCAGTAGTAGGCCTGCTTCATATCTCGATACATCTTATTACCACCGGGGTGTATAGTCAGTTTTGAGTGATGACATTCTCTAAGCACTTCATCCCTCAATCCACTGACATTGGGTACAACAAGCTTTCCATTCTTTCTAAGCCATCTATCTCGATCAAGCCCATACTTGTTCACCTCCTCATCGATACCCATCTCTAACTTGGAGATGATTTCCAATAGGTTAGGATCGTCCCTCTGACTAGAGCCGATCCGCTCAATCAAAGTGGGTCTGACCGTCAAACTCGCTAACATTTCTGGATCCAATTCGCACTTTGGTCTGAAATCAAACCCCGCGATAAACTCCAGTTGCTTCCATTCAAGGAACATAGCCCCTAAGCTGGCATGTCTTCTACTCAATGCATCAGCCACCGCATTGCCCTTTCCTGGTGTGTATGCGATGTCAAAATCATAGGAAGCTAAGAACTCTAACCATCTCTGCTGACGGAGATTTAAATCCTTCTGGGAGAATAGATACTTTAACGACTTATGATCTGTAAATAGCTCAAATCTTTCTCCCAAGAGATAGTGTCTCCACATCTTTAACGCGAACACGATCGCTGCCAATTCTAAATCATGGGTAGGGTATCTTCTCTCGTGCGGTTTCAATTGCCGACTTGCATAAGCTACAACCCTACCGCCTTGCATCAATACAGCACCCAGTCCGGTACCACAGGCATCCGTGTATACCGTCATCTCTTCATCCCCCTTAGGAATGACTAACACTGGTGCGCTTGTCAACTTGTCCTTTAGACTTCTGAATGCATTCTCGCACCTTTCATCCCAGAAAAAAGCTTGATTCTTCTTTGTCAACTGAGTCAACGGTGCTGCTATCTTGGAGAAGCCTTGGATAAACTTACGATAATATCCCGCTAACCCCAAGAAACTTCTTACATCTGTTGCATTCTTGGGCGTAGGCCAATCTTGTACCGTAGCCACCTTTGCTGGGTCCACGGCAATCCCATTTTCTGATACAACATGGCCCAAGAACCTCACTTCCCTCTTCCAGAAGTGACACTTAGAAAACTTTGCTTTCAATTGGTGTTTTCTCAACACCTCCATCGCTACTCTTAAATGTTCCTTGTGTTCTTCCTCTGTCCTCGAATAGACCAAAATATCATCAACGAACACAAGGACAAACTTATTCAACTGATCTCTGAATACCCTATTCATAAGATCCACAAAATATGCTGGGGCATTGGTCAGCCCGAATGGCATGACCAACCACTCATAAAATCCAGACGGCGTCTGAAATGCCGTTCTAGCTATACTCTCAGCTTCCACTCTAAGCTGATGAAAACCTGTCGCGAGATCCAACTGAGAAAATACTCTCGCGCCACTCAACTGATCAAACAAATCATCTATCCGCGGTAGAGGATACTTGTTCTTCCACGTCACTTTATTCAACTCGCGGTAGTCTACACACAAACGAAGGGAACCATCCGCCTTGGTAGCAAACACAACTGGTGCTCCCCATTCAGAAACACTCCTTCTGATAAATCCCTTCTTCAAAAGATCGCTGACTTGCACCTCGAGCTCCCGCTGCTCTCTTGGTGCCATACGACGAAGTGGCATCACTATAGGTCTGGCATCTTTTACCAAATCAATACGAAACTCAATTTCTCGGTGTGGTGGAAGTCCGGTCACTTCTTCGAAAACATCCGGATACTGGCCAACCACGGGCAAACCTGACAACTCACTATGCGGAATGTCGAGGGAGTTTAGAAAACTAGCCAATACCCCCTTACTGGGTAGACCACCAAACACTATCCTCCGCCCATCATCCGCTCTAGCTGTCACCAACAAGCCCTCACAGTCTACCACCACCCCGTATCTTTGGAGCCAATCTACTCCCAAAATAATGCCAAACCCAGTAAAGCCCAAAACAAAGCAATCACAAACAAACATGCATCCATGACTCGATAGAACCACATTACGACAAATCATGCTAAGACTAGTCGAACCACCAATCTGGTTCGTCACTACTAAAGGTCTATCGACAATCTCGGGCTCCAATCCCAACCTATCTACCAGGTCACTAGATATGAAAGAACTGGAAGCTCCGGTATCAAACAAAACTCTAATAGGAACATCATAAACAGAAAGCATACCTTGAATGACGACACTCTTTCCCTTCTCCGCCGCAGTTGGGGCATTCGACGAAGAAGGAATAGCATTAAGAGCATATGCTTTCACCATTTGCTTTTCCTTAGGGGGTTGCGGACACTTGTCCTTGTGATGTCCCATTTGGCCACAGTTGAAACACTTCCTATCTGCTGGCTTGGCCCGACAATTACTAGCATAATGGCCCTTCCTACCACAGCTGAAGCACTCCACATCTTGCTTATTCTTTTTCTTCTGGCCATCCTTAGCCTGATTCTGCTTTCTCTTATTCTGGGAACCACCTTTGCCTCCACCACTAGCTTGTGGCTTTGGCTCATCTGCAGATGCAACTTCAGTCTTCGGCTTAGGGTAGAGACTTTCCGACCTTAACGCTTTCCCCACAATCGATTCAAACGTCTCATCGATGTGGTTAATAAGTTTTTCCCCCAAGTATTGATCCAAACCAGTTATGAATTTCTCATTCTTTTTCTCGGCAGTATCTATAAGAGATAACCCATATTTTGACAAGGTGTCAAATTCAGCAATATACTCCGAGACAGCCCTGCCATTCTGCTTGAGCTCCAAGAATTTCTTAAACAACATTGACCTCTGAGCAGCTGGAATGAACTTCTCGCTAAAGCGAGCCTTGAACTGCTCCCAAGTAATCTGATCTTCGGGGGTAGCTGCCTTTATAGCATTCCACCAATTCATTGCCCGCCCTTGCAGCTGACGGGACGCTAGCTTTCTCTTCATCGCATCCTTGATACCCAAATCCTCGAAGATACGTTCGCAACTATCCAACCAATCTTGAACATCCGTAGCCGACTCCGTTCCGTGGAACGGCTTCCCACCAAGGCTAGTATAATCCTTATTCAGCTTGGCGAAGTCGACTCTTGGCGCCTGCACTATTGGACCACCACCATTTCCACCATTGGGAGCTGCCCTCTGCACATCTCTAAGCATCTCTCTCATGAGGTTAGTAAACATCGTCCTCATGTCAGCAGCAATCCCATTATTAGCTCCCCTACCAGCACCTCTAGTATCTCGGCTCATCGTCAATCTGAAAAAGGAAATGATTAACGACTCCATAGTGGTGCTAGTGCAGTACGACCTCATCCTTATACTACTAATAGTATATATATATATAGCTTTTTAAAAACCAAAGTAATCACAAATACGCGCTCTCATATACGTATTATCTCTCCCTAGTGTCTTTCCCTAGGTTAACAACGCAACCTAGAGCTCTGATACCAAGTGTGACGGCCCGCCCCGCACCAGCCTGCATTTCCTCCGGAAGTGCGTTGTACACATGCTCGACTAGCACGAAACGGTCGCAAAAGAAAGGAAAGAAGAGGACGAACTAATCAAGGAACCTGTAGAATGTCTCACAGCGCATGGAATAAAATATAATAATAATATACTTGACACAAAACAGGCGAGACAGTGCATAAGCTGATAACTAGAATCAACATCAATCATCAAAGCAGCGGAAATCCAAATACAGCTTATTACAATTTTCCAAATTTACTGTCTCTAAACAAAAGAAAGCTGAAGTAGAAGATACACCAACAATGCCCAAGCAGTGAACTTCAACAACACAGGGAGAATATTGTGTATACAGTACGTGGAAGCCTCCTGCTCGTCTCCGGATCATCTACCTGTGCATCACCAGCTAACCTGTCTCTAGTCTGCTCGTGTGAGCACCCAGAGTAATAAGAAGAGACATAAAACTCTGGGTCAGACATAAAGCCTGGTATGAGCGATAAGCATCTAAACAGGGAAATAACAGGTATACTAAACCATACCTGAACCTGGACCTGCAACCAAAGAGTTAGTACCACATACCGTACAATACTCCAAGGTGCCATAATAATTAGTGTAAGAATACGGGGGTGGGGTGTGCATGTCAAAATGATAGCAACAAATCGTCCATAACAACCATCCTCACACCTCTCACTCAGTGCCTAAAGCGTACGACATCTACCACTTTGGAACACTAGACAAACTGAGGTAACGACGAATCCCGACTTGTAGAAACCCTGCTGTGACCAAGCCAAACACTTGGAGTCATGACCAAACATTTCAATGACCCGCTTCATTGGTCATAGCCCTTGGTTCTACCAATGCCATAATGGCCCTGAATCCGCCTTCGTACCTCCTACCATAGTGGTCCAAAGCTATAGGTGTCGATAACTCCTTAGCACGCGTCCCGCAGCAAAGCCCAATCATGAAGTGAACTCGTTGATTCCCATCTGAATCTTAAGCTCTAACTTCTCATTTGGACTTCCTTTGCATCTCGGGTTTGGTCGAATTGGAGTGGGTCTTCAGAAAAGTTGTCGTGCAGTAGCAGCTCTAGAATTCGGTTCGGTTCGGTCACCCATGCTCGGTTCGGTTCGGAGTGCCACCTTCCTCTGGGTTCGGGTCCTTCTCCTTGTCTTCTTTCATTCGATTCGGGTCGGGTACTTCGCTCCGGGTCGGGTCGGGGTCCTCCTCCAGGTCGGGTCGGGTGTCCTTCCCTCCAGCGCTCCAATCCCTAGCTTATTTCTTCACGTATTCCGATCCGATCCCTCCTTGCCATCTGATCCGCGTGGCCTTCCCTCTTGCTAGTTCTCCCGAGTGTTTGCTTCCGATCCGAGCCCTGCATCTCAATCGATCCAATCTGGCCTCCAATCACTCTTCCGATCCGATCCGCTCCGCTCCCTAGCTTACTCCGATCCGATCCCCTTGTCCACCCCAACTCTAAGTGAACAGCCTTCCTTCTTGCCAAGCCTTCTCCAGCGACAAGTTCCAATCCAGTTCGAATCCCCTTGGTCAGTTCACAAATCCGATCCGACCCCCTTTCTCCGACCCGAACCGGTTCGGAACCTGCACACTTCTGCAATTTTCCAGCAAGCTTTCTACGCCATTCGACGACGTTTTCGAGCAATTTAACTATTCTAATCAATCATGAAACATACCACAGAGTCATAGCAACATGTAATAGCAACCACAAACAACAACCAACAATTCAAATGAATCAAAATGGATCAAAAGTAGCTAAAACTTCATATTTTCCCTTAAGCACTCTTAATCATGTTTAGGCATACAATTAACAAAACACATCGAAATTATCTCAAATTTCTAACAGAGCCTTAAAACATTATTTTAGAATTTTTAAGAATTTTTCCAGAATTTATTTACGTATAAATTCGCTAATCTTCACTAATTACCCTTAATCAACCGTAATTAGTGTCAAAATGATGTTATCACTCACCTTGGCCACAAATGAAATTCTCAGAACTGAAACTCCTCTGATTTGGGGCGAATACTGATGTCTAACAGCGGCTCTAACCTTGCTTTGGTGCTTTTTCTCCTTAATTTGGTGTTGCTAAGCCTAATCTTCAATTAGTGAGTGATTTTGGGTGTTTTAGATGTAGGAAGCCATTACTAAGGTCTCAAGGAGGTTTGTGGCGGCTCAAAACTGAAATGAAAGTGATAACCTAACCCCAATCAGTCCTCCTATACCTCTAAACCCGAAATTCCCCTTGGGCCTAACTGCTAATCACCCGGTTAAGCCCAATTAAGCTGTCTTTCACTATCTGAAACTTGTTTCAGCCATATCTCCCAAACGGTGAGTCCGTTTGGCTAATGTGACCACTCTACGGAAAGAGAAACTATCATTCAAAGCCAATGGAAGTGGTTTCAGGTCAAAATTCATTTCCAGTCAAAAGTTATGGCCAAAACAGTGCCAACTAGGGGTAAAATGGTCATTTAAAAATCGGGAAAAATCATGAACATGGGAAATGACCACAATAGTCGTCTCCCAAAGTTACGCGACCATACGACTTCGTATGTGACAGAAATAAATATTCTACGGTCCTATGATGCGTAGAATGCGGGTCGTTACAAAACACTTGCATCCACTTTGCATTCATCATACATAACATGTCTCAAACACATGTTTCAACCATAGGATGATCCTAACTAAAGGTCAAAGATACTAACGAGAGGATACTCTAAAGGTAAGATAAGTACAAGATAAGCGAGAAAAGAGAAATTAAAGGACATACCCTCGAAAAGAAAAGGGTATCGTGAACGCATCTTCTCTTCTGTCTCCCAAGTAGCGTTGCTCTCATCATCTCCCCATTGTACTTTGACCAGTCTGACCTCTCGATTTCTCAGCTTCTTAATCTCTGACCCAAGAATGCGTGTAGGAGCTCGTCGAATCGTCGCATCACGCTCTATCTCCACCTCTCTAAGCAAGCTCGGCTCTACCACTTCCGCGGTCTCATGCAAGCACTTCCTCAAATGTGACACATGGAATACGTCGTGTACACCACTAAGTCTCTCAGGCAACTCCACTCTATACGCCATCTGTCCAATCCTTTCCTTAATAGGAAACGGCCCTACGAACCTTGGCGCTAACTTCCCAACGGACCCAAAGCGAACAACGTTCCGTAATGGAGACACTTTGACAAAGACCATGTCCCCAACTTCAAATTCAAGATCCGTCCTTCTCTTATCCGCATATGATTTCTACCTATCTTGTGCTGCTTTCATCCTCCTTCGAATCAAGTCGATCTTCTCCGAAGTCTCTCTAATCATATCGGGCCCAAGTAAGATCTTATCAGTAGATTCCCACCAACATGTAGGTGAACGACAAGGTCGTCCATAAAGAGCTTCGAAAGGTGCCATGCCAATGCTTGACTGAAAGCTGTTATTATATGCGAACTCTACCAATGGAAGATGCTCTTCCCATGTACCCCCAAAGTCTAGGATACATAGCCTCAAAAGATCCTCTAGAATGTGATTCACCCTCTCAGTCTGGCCATCCGTCTGAGGATGATATGCGGTGCTCAAACATAACTGAGTCCCTACCGCCTCTTGTAAGCTTCTCCAAAATTCGCTAGTGAAAATAGGATCGCGGTCGCTCACTATGCTAGAAGGAACACCGTGCAAACGAACTATTTCTCGGATATATACAGAAGCTAACCATGGAGCAGTCCTCTTATTCTTTACGGGAATGAAATGGGCGCTCTTAGTAAGTCTATCTGCTATAACCCAAATGCCCGTATTACCCTTCCTTGATCGCGGTAATCCATCCACAAAATCCATCGAGACGCTTTCCCACTTCCATAGTGGAACCTCCAATGGGTGAAGTAACCCATCGGGTTTCTTTTGCTCCACTTTTACTTGTTGGCACACCAAGCATCTAGCGACATACTCGGCCACATCTTTCTTCATGCCGGCCCAAAAGTAAACTCGCTTCATGTCCATGTACATCTTGTCCCCGCCGGGATGAATGGTCAGCTTCGAACGATGTGCTTCGTCAAGAATAGTCTTCCTTAGGTCATCGTCTTTTGGTACACAAAGTCTACCGTCCCTACGTAACCAACCCTTATCGTCTAGGGTATACCTACCGAGATGGCTTGATGACTCCCCTCCTTTGAGCTTTTCTACTAACTCAACCAACTGCGTGTGACGACCAGGAATTTCGCTCGATCCGAATCAGTCGTTAAACCGATCTAGACCGTTCGAAACCCCTGATCGTTTTGAGAACAGGACAAAATAGAACGCGGACGGAAGAACATTTCATTGCTTATTACAACAATTCCATCAGAAACAAGAATATACAGAGTATAAAGGAATAAATTACATTCGATAAATATCAGAGATTACAATAAATTACATAGCAGCGGAAAATAATACAAAGCACAACCGAAAGTAATGCACGGATACAGAGCTTTCCGAGCATCATTCCAGCTGTAAATCAGGATCCTGTGAATATAAATCTGCAAAACCAAAACTACTAGCTGCCCGTACGGAAAATAGGGGCACCCAGAGTTTAGGTTAAAACAATAAACTCCAGGTCAATCATGTGACTGGTGTGAGAACTAAAACAGTTATTTAAAGATTTACTTTAAAAGAGAGTAATTAAAGGGACCATGCCGTATAACACGGAACGGGTTTCCTCCCAAGAATACCAGTGCGTAGAATAAACAGCGCAATGCTTTTTCGAAAAATGAAGCTATTATAAGACCCAGGTCCCATCACACAATGCAATGCAAGCCGGAGGATAGGGTTTTACCTTATAACAACCAAACATGCTTGGTACGTTTAAAACAAATCATTTGATACTATAATAAGTGTATAGTGTCAAAACAATTTCAATCATAAATATAAATCATAGACGGCATAAGTGCCCCATACCACTATGTCGCCATACTAGGCTCTACAAATAAAGCCGAAATACACGTATTGGAAATTGGATTTCCGTCATGAGTCGAGGCAAGGAGCAAGCTCCTCTCCGCGTTCGAGACACTCAAGCAAATGTCTCAGGACTACACACTCTGGGCAATCCTGGATGCTTCAGGGCCGGTCCTCACTTTCGTTAGAGGATTAGTATTCCTGAACACACGTTTCCCGGTCCTTACAGACCTATAATCGAGGCGCCTCATCCAACAACCACATAGGTGAAAAGTATATAAATGTCAGGGCTGGTAAGTCACTGACACCACCAAAGCTAGAAAGAAACGTCGTGCTCTCCCTGCAGTCCGTATCCCGTTTTTGACTCATACCGAGGTGTGAGGCTCGCGAATTCACGTTATACACAAAGCTGCCACGTAGGTCGTGCTTTGATCATCAACCACAAGACTCTGTTTTTCAACAAAAGCCTTGATCATTGCATCTCAGCGTGCCACACAGGCAATTCATGCCATGCGACTGATGTCCATCGATATACAACCTCTGAGCTCGTACTTCTCAGAGAAGGGCGTTAAGCAAAAGAATAAATTCTCCGCCGCCAAATAGATGTATATTTAATAAAAATCAATCAACACGGCATAAAATCCAATGTCAGACACACAATCCATTTACAAGTCCGTTCTGGGTCTGAACGAAACCGGAGGCACTTTCCTCGCATATCCATCCATCTCCAAGTACGTCTGGACGACCACCAACTGATTCCCTCATCTTGGGTGTACAGCCCAATCAAGATCATCAGTAATCCCCCAAACGATGTGAAGACTTCCGGTCTTCAACCACCGTCTTCATCTTCGACATATCGTCGAATCGGTTATTCAAAATGGGTATAAACCCGGCCTTTCCGAACAACCCGCGTATATTAAAACAAATGCTACACAAACACAACATACGCCTCATTTCGATTCATATTCTCAGGGAAAGGTTCCCATTAATTTTATCCAAGATAAATTCTTTAAAATTTATCCTTTAATCTTCCTTTGGATGTCGTTTCAAACCAAATTATGGTTTTCTAAACTAGTCGAGATTAGCGAACCACACCGAAGTAATTATTTATTTTATTTCCCAGTCCCAACCTATACATCCCATGAAGCAAAACTGGTAATACTCCATATCTAATACCACGGTGTTATCGGTAAAATTAATTACCATTTCACGTTCAAATCTAATTAAAGATTTAACTACCGCTTCGGAGCAAAACTGGTGATACTCCATTCTCGCTCATTCTCTATATTTGATAATTTAGATTATCAATTCACATTTCAATCTAATTGTAGATTCATTAAAACTCCTTTTACTGGGTTAAAGAACTAATGTTATTTAAAACACAGTTCCCGACAAACCCAAATTACATTCTATTTATTATCGGGTTAAAGAACAAGTGTTATTTAAAACACTATTCACGATAAACCCACAAATCACTTCTAATTTAATTTAAATCAAATATATTAGAAATTCTGATTATTTAAAACCCCTTTTTAAATTCAATTTATTTATATATAAAAATAGTTGGGTTTTAATTTTAGTTCAAAACTAGTTCATTTCAATAAAAATCTATTTTTTATCTTTTCAAATATGGAGTTTTACATCCCAATTTCTCCCAAATCATTTCTTATGATTTTACACAAATTATTGATATTTTTAATAATTTTATCAAGGCCCGTACAGTCGATTTCCATCAACGGCCATCGAACTGCACTTACAGCGACCTTTTTTGAATTTGATTTGGACGTATCCCCAAATCCAACCGTTAGATTTCAAATTTTTAATATTCTTTAGAAAGCTCTTTTCGATACAAACCCAACGGTTCCGGTTTTAGGAGAATCCGACGGTCGGATCTCCCGTACGGTCCGTTCGAAATAAATGGTCGAAATTCACGAACTGCCGCGGCGCGGCGCGTTCTATTCAGGCCATTATATTATATATATATAATATATATTTCGTCGATTTCTATTTAAAACGAATTCTATAAATAGTTTTGAATTCGTTTCAAAAACCATTTCAACTTCCATTTCAATTTAAATCAAAATCGAATGCTCACTTATAAATTCGTTTTAAAATTCATTTCTATTCAATTAAAATTTCAATTCAATTTGAATTCATTTCAATTCGTTTTTAATTCAATTCGAATTCGTTTTATATCCAATTCATTTCGAATTCGTTTTCTATTCGATTCAATTCAAATTGGTTTTCTATTCGATTCAAATTCATTTTCTATTCAAATCAAATTCATTTTCTATTCAAATCAAATTAAATTCGAATATAATCGATATAAATATCGTTCGCGTCAAAATGGCGCTTCTCTAATCAACACGGCTTTGTATTCAACAAATGGATCTATATTTCTTTCAATACACGACTCTATATCTTTGTCAACACACGACTAATCTAAACGAATGAGTACTGTCCACGTGTGACTATTTTTGTTATTTAATATATTTTATATAAAAATTATGGTATCTATCGTTTGATTTGAATCAGACTCCAACCGTAAATTAGTAAGAGAACGATTCCCTGAATATTAACCCCGAAGGCCGAAACCAACATCAGATCAATATCCAGGAGACCACTCATCTTATCTATTTTCCAGTTAGTTTCTAATTTTATATATGATAAAGATGTAAATTTTATTGTTAAAATATTTCGTTCAACACATGACTAATCTCAACGGATGAGTACTGTCAACACATGAACCTTTATTTTATAATATAAAGATGTAAATTTTATTATTAAAATACTTTGTTCAACACATGACTAATCTCAACGGATGAGTACAGTCAACACATGAGGCTTTATTTTATAATATTCTTTATCTTCTAAATTGGAATGAGGCCCAATCAATTACCATATAAAGTTAATTACATGGATTCCATTCAACACATGTATATAATAGCAACGACAAATAATCAACCATCATCCAAAGTGCACTACACTGTATAAGCATCGAATATAGATATCTAACGCTTATAACAGCCTGTTAATCAATCGATCGACATACAACTAATTATTGGGATTAGTGTATGCCGTATTTTATCCCAATACCCGTGTGGGGTTTCAAACAATCAAACACAGATTTTATTTGTGCAGTTGGGCGATGTGTAAAATTTATCGTCCCAATCAATGTCCTTCAAATAGATGTACATAAACAAACCGTCTGGTTTGTAAATGAATATTTATTTATTCACATTCACGTTAAAAATTATATTTTTAACGACCAAACTATTTTATTCAACCTGTGAATATTCTATTCAGTTCATTTACACAATAAAAATGATACTTTTATTCTTCTAACATATTTTAGAAAATTTCAGCAGCATAACGGCACGATACTAGAAACGGGACAAGGCCTAGCCTTATCCCCAGTCTAGTGAAGGCCCACGCCATTCACACATCAATCAAATAAAATTCATTTCACCAAACAATTCAATTCAAGCCAAATAATCTAACCAACTACACAGCCAAACAATTAAACCAACAAGCCATACATGGTCTGTGGATGACGGGTGTCGGGTGCTGCTAAGCACCGTCTGCATCCTAGTATATATATATAACTAGAAAAAAAGTAAATTTGAGTGAGAAGTTCTCACCAAAGCTAATCCAATCACACGACTCTTCATTTATAGAAATCTTCATCGTTATCGCATCTTTGTCATCTTCGTTGCCCGTAGCCACTACATATATAAAATTCGAATTTTTACTTTGCTATTCAATATATAAAAATCGAATTTTTACCTTGCTATTCAATATATAAAAATCGAAATTTTAACTTCGCTTTTCACTATAATAAAAATCGAATTTTTACTTCGCTATTCAATATATAAAAATCGAATTTTTACTTCGTTATTCAATATATAAAAATCAAAATTTTAATATCTCTACTTTATAATAATATCGCCTTTCTTCTTTATAAAAATACCGCCTTTCTTCTTTATAAAAATACCGCTACTTTCGAAATGAAAATCTAACTTTTCTACTATGAAAAATCCAATTTTCCTACAATGAAAAGTCTCATTTTACATCACATGTAAATCGTATTTTTATTTTTATCTTTATCATTAAAAATTATATCTTTTTAATGTTTCAAAATCACTACTTTCCTATGATAAAAACCATTACTTTCATAGGATAAAGATCATCACTTTCATAAGGTAAAAATCATTACTTTCACATTAAAAATCATTCTTTTTACGTTTAAATATATAAATATAAATAAAAATCAATTCTTTTTCAGCAATACTATAAAAAAATTGATTTTGATCTTCTAGTATCAATTACCATATAAATCAACATAAATAACTAAATAAATTAAAACAAAAACTTACAATGGGCTTGGGGGAGGGGGATTGGCTACGCTAGAGGGGGGAAGGGGTCTTCACGCGAGCGCTGGAGGTGGAGGGGGTTAAGGAGGCGGCGCCTGGTCAGGGTAAGGGGGTCGGCGAAGGGGAGAGAGGGGGGGGGGGTTCTGTCGTGACTCAACAGGGAAGGGGGGTCGCGCCGATCGCGGCAGAGGATAGGCGGGGCGACGCTGGATGATCGGTGGTGGCAGCGGCGGTGGAGGAAGCCGCTCCACCCCTCCATCCTCTTCTTTTTTTTCCTTTTTTTTATTTAATCTGAATCGGGTTTGAAAATAAAGGGGGGGCCAGAGGAATATAGAGAGGAGAGAGAAAAGGGTTTTAATTTTTAATTAATTTTCAAAAAGGGTTGACTTTTTATTCGGACCCCAATCGAGACCCAACGACTGTCGCCCATAGCACATTACCCCCATTCCGAACACAATGGGATATGTATCGTAGGCTGATTCGATCGTTTTGATCAGTTTCCGTTGAATTTACATTTAAATCATTATATTGAATTTTAAACGTACATTTCAAATTACCGAGGTCACATACGGACTCGAAAAATTGCAGAAAAATATTTTGTAGCTTCGTATTGACGATACGGTCCTAACAAAACTAGTTTCGTCGAATTCTGAGACCGTTTGAAAAATGGCCAATTTCCAGTCGATTAAAATCAACTGAAACTGGTCAAACACGTTTTCCTTTGCCACGCTCACATATTGGTTCGAAAAATTATGAAATTTAAAATCTAGCAATAATTTGACATCACGGACCCAAGAAAAGTGGTTTCGTCGAAATCCTAGGTCGTTTGCAAAATGTCCATTTTTAAGGGCCTGAATTCCATAGCGACTATTCAGAATTTTCAACTAGACATATCTTTTGATTTCCGCTATGAAATTTCGATTTTTCGGATTCGTTGGAAAGATATTCTAAAATAGATCCTAATGTTTTTGGTTTCACTAAAATCCGGTTTGTTTTGCACCCGGTACATTCAATTGAAGCTTGAAATCGAATTATCGAACTACCGTGCCATTTTCAATTCTATTTATAATTATATAAAATTATTTATATTCTAACGACGACGCGTATAATATATACGTTCGATTTATATTCAAAATAAATTTCTCGTCGATATTATTTAAAATAATCTATTTTAAATATTCAAAATTCATTAAAATTTCCAAAATAAAAATTTTAAACTGGCTTAGATTTTCCGGGTTATTACAATCTCCCCCACTTAAAACTTTTCGTCCCCGAAAAGGAACAAAGTAGAAAGTGGTTTGATTAATCAACTCTTCGTTCGATCTGGCTTCCATTCTCCAACTTTTCAGTTTCTGAGAATTTTCAAATTTTCAAAAATTTGGCTAACACCCTAAATTTTCGAAAAATTTCGCCATAACCTCCCCTGCACCGGGAGCCACGGGAAAATCCAGAAATTGCCATATAGGCCTTCTGATCTCAAAAAGAAAAAGAAAAAGCCAAGCGGCTAGCCAATCGGCTCATAAAATCATCATCACCCAAACAAAACAGTAAATTATAGTAAACATGTACCTATTTGTTGGGCAAACAAATTTTATTCTTCTGCTCTAGCCTCCTTGCTATGACCTGTTCAATGTAAGTACATGTATATGCAAGCAAATGCGACCAATTTCAATATAATTCAATATTCGGTTTTATTAGGCGTAATGGTTCAAAATTATCAAACAAATAAACAAACAACACAAACATCAATCAATTAGTGAATTTAACGTTTGAAATTCATAATTTTGATACATATACAAAAAATCATGTTTTTGATGCCAATTCACAACAATGTGTTCTAGCTATATTAGTTTTGGTTCTCACACCAGTCTAATGGAAATATATAGATATCATACCTTCGAAACACGAACACAAATTCTTATGATGATATATCAATTATCAGAACCATCTCCGGGTGTCTAGAATGTGATTCTATATCTATCCAGTATATTAAAACTTCAAATATACGTTCATGACGCGTATATGCAAAACCTTTATATACTAGATTGTCTATATCAATATAAATGAAATATTCAAATACGTATAGAACGATTTAAATTTTCAAAACAAAATTGTTTTCATTTGAAAAATATACTCTTCACACTCGTTCTAGGATACTACTGATCTTATCTCTAACGAGTCATTCTAATTGGATATTACTAATCCAATATCTGATGAATTCTTTCGTATGGTTCTAATGTGCCTTGTTCTCGAGCTCTCTAAACCAAAGCTCTGATACCAAATGTGACGACCAGGAATTTCGCTCGATCCGAATCAGTCGTTAAACCGATCTAGACCGTTCGAAACCCCTGATCGTTTTGATAACAGGACAAAATAGAACGCGGACGGAAGAACATTTCATTGCTTATTACAACAATTCCATCAGATATAAGAATATACAGAGTATAAATGAATAAATTACATTCGATAAATATCAGAGATTACAATAAATTACATAGCAGCGGAAAATAATACAAAGCACAACTGAAAGTAACGCACGGATACAGAGCTTTCCGAGCATCGTTCCAGCTGTAAATCAGGATCCTATGAATATAAATTTGCAAAACCAAAACTACTAGCTGCCCGTGCGGAAAATAGGGGCACCCAGAGTTTAGGTTAAAACAATAAATTCCAGGTCAGTCATGTGACTAGTGTGAGAACTAGAACAGTTATTTAAAGCTTTACTTTAAAAGAGAGTAACTCAAGGGACCACGCCGTATAACACGGAACGGGTTTCCTCCCAAGAATACCAGTGCATAGAATAAACAGCGCAATGCTTTTTCGAAAAATGAAGCTATTATAAGACCCAGGTCCCATCACACAATGCAACGCAAGCCGGAGGATAGGGTTTTACCTTATAACAGCCAAACATGCTTGGTACGTTTAAAACAAATCATTTGATACTATAATAAGTGTATAGTGTCAAAACAATTTCAATCATAAATATAAATCATAGAAGGCATAAGTGCCCCATACCACTATGTCGCCATACTTGGCTCTACAAATAAAGCCGAAATACACGTATTGGAAATTGGATTTCCGTCATGAGTCGAGGCAAGAGGCAAGCTCCTCTTCGCGTTCGAGACACTCTAGCAAATGTCTCAGGACTACAAACTCAGGGCAATCCTGGATGCTTCAGGGCCGGTCCTCACTTACGTTAGAGGATTAGTATTCCTGAACACACGTTTCCCGGTCCTTACAGACCTATAATCAAGGCGCCTCATCCAACAACCACATAGGTGAAAAGTATATAAATGTCAGGGCTGGTAAGTAACTGACACCATTAAAGCTAGAAAGAAACGTCGTGCTCTCCCTGCAGTTCGTATCCCGTTTTTGACTCATACCGAGGTGTGAGGCTCGCGAATTCACGTTATACACAAAGCTGCCACGTAGGCCGTGCTTTGATCATCAACCACAAGACTCTGCTTTTCAACAAAAGCCTTGATCATTGCATCTCAGCGTGCCACACAGGCAATTCATGCCATGCGACTGATGTCCATCGATATACAACCTCTGAGCTCGTACGTCTCAGAGAAGGGCGTTAAGCAAAAGAATAAATTCTCCGCCGCCAAACATATGTATATTTAATAGAATTCAATCAACACAGAATAAAATCCAATGTTAGACACACAATCCATTTACAAGTCCGTTCTGGGTCTGAACGAAACCGGAGGCACTTTCCTCGCATATCCATCCATCTCCAAGTACGTCTGGACGACCACCAACTGATTCCCTCATCTTGGGTGTACAGCCCAATCAAGATCATCAGTAATCCCCCAAACGATGTGAAGACTCTCGGTCTTCAACCACCGTCTTCATCATCGACATATCGTCGAATCGGTTATTCAGAATGGGTATAAATCCGGCCTTCCGAACAACCCGCGTATATTAAAACAATGCTACACAAACACAACATACGCCTCATTCGGATTCAAATTCTCAGGGAAAGGTTCCCATTAATTTTATCCAAGATAAATTCTTTAAAATTTATCCTTTAATCTTCCTTTGGATGTCGTTTCAAACCAAATTATGGTTTTCTAAACTAGTCGAGATTAGCGAACCACACCGAAGTAATTATTTATTTTATTTCCCAGTCCCAACCTATACATCCCACGAAGCAAAACTGGTAATACTCCATATCTAATACCACGGTGTTGTCGGTAAAATTAATTACCATTTCATGTTCAAATCTAATTAAAGATTTAACTACCGCTTCGGAGCAAAACTGGTGATACTCCATTCTCGCTCATTCTCTATATTTGATAATTTAGATTATCAATTCACATTTCAATCTAATTGTAGATTCATTAAAACTCCTTTTACTGGGTTAAAGAACTAATGTTATTTAAAACACAGTTCCCGACAAACCCAAATTACATTCTATTTATTATCGGGTTAAAGAACAAGTGTTATTTAAAACACTGTTCACGATAAACCCACAAATCACTTCTAATTTAATTTAAATCAAATATATTAGAAATTCTGATTATTTAAAACCCCTTTTTAAATTCAATTTATATATATTTAAAAATAGTTGGGTTTAAATTTTATTTAAAACTAGTTCATTTCGATAAAAATATATTTTTTTCTTTTCAAATGTGGAGTTTTACATCCCAATTTCTCCCAAATCATTTCTTATGATTTTACACAAATTATTGATATTTTTAATAATTTTATCAAGGCCCGTACAGTCGATTTCCATCAACGGCCATCGAACTGCACTTACAACGACCATTTTCGATTTTGATTTGGATGTATCCCCAAATCCAACCGTTAGATTTCAAATTTTTAATATTCGTTAGAAAGCTCTTTTCGATACGAACCCAACGGTTCCGGTTTTAGGAGAATCCGACGGTCGGATCTCCCGTAATGTCCGTTTGAAATAAATGGTCGAAATTCACGAACTACCACGGCGCGGCGCGTTCTATTCAGGCCATTATATTATATATATAATATATATTTCGTCGATTTCTATTTAAAACGAATTCTATAAATAGTTTTGAATTCGTTTCAAAAACCATTTCAACTTCCATTTCAATTTAAATCAAAATCGAATTCTCACTTATAAATTCATTTTAAAATTCATTTCTATTCAATTCAAATTTCAATTCAATTTGAATTCATTTCAATTCGTTTTTAATTCAATTCGAATTCGTTTTATATCCAATTCATTTCGAATTCGTTTTCTATTCGATTCAATTCAAATTGGTTTTCTATTCGATTCAAATTCATTTTCTATTCAAATCAAATTCATTTTCTATTCAAATCAAATTAAATTCGAATATAATCGATATAAATATCGTTCGTGTCAAAATGGCGCATCTCTAATCAACATGGCTTTATATTCAACAAATGGATCTATATTTCTTTCAATACACGACTCTATATCTTTGTCAACACACGACTAATCTCAACGAATGAGTACTGTCCACGTGTGACTATTTTTGTTATTTAATATATTTTATATAAAAATTATGGTATCTATCGTTTGATTTGAATCAGACTCCAACCGTAAATTAGTAAGAGAACGATTCCCTGAATATTAACCCCGAAGGACGAAACCAACATCAGATCAATATCCAGGAGACCACTCATCTTATCTATTTTCTAGTTAGTTTCTAATTTTATATATGATAAAGATGTAAATTTTATTGTTAAAATATTTCGTTCAACACATGACTAATCTCAACGGATGAGTACTGTCAACACATGAACCTTTATTTTATAATATAAAGATGTAAATTTTATTGTTAAAATATTTCGTTCAACAAATGACTAATCTCAACGGATGAGTACAGTCAACACATGAACCTTTATTTTATAATATTCTTTATCTTCTAAATTGGAATGAGGCCCAATCAATCACCATATAAAGTTAATTACATGGATTCCATTCAACACATGTATATAATAGCAACGACAAATAATCAACCATCATCCAAAGTGCACTACACTGTATAAGCATCGAATATAGATATCTAACGCTTATAACAGCCTGTTAATCAATCGATCGACATACAACTAATTATTGGGATTAGTGTATGCCGTATTTTATCCCAATACCCGTGTGGGGTTTCAAACAATCAAACACAGATTTTATTTGTGCAGTTGGGCGATGTGTAAAATTTATCGTCCCAATCAATGTCCTTCAAATAGATGTACATAAACAAACCGTCTGGTTTGTAAATGAATATTTATTTATTCACATTCACGTTAAAAATTATATTTTTAACGACCAAACTATTTTATTCAACCTATGAATATTCTATTTAGTTCATTTACACAATAAAAATGATACTTTTATTCTTCTAACATATTTTAGAAAATTTCGGCGGCAAAACGGCACGATACTAGAAACGGGACAAGGCCTAGCCTTATCCCCGGTCTAGTGAAGGCCCACGCCATTCACACATCAATCAAATCAATTTCATTTCACCAAACAATTAAATTCAAGCCAAATAATCTAACCAACTACACAGCCAAACAATTAAACCAACAAGCCATCCATGGTCTGTGGATGACGGGTGTCGGGTGCTGCTAAGCACCGTCTGCATCCTAGTATATATATATAACTAGAAAAAAAGGAAATTTGAGTGAGAAGTTCTCACCAAAGCTAATCCAATCACACGACTCTTCATTTATAGAAATCTTCATCGTTATCGCATCTTTGACATCTTCGTTGCCCGTAGCCACTACATATATAAAAATTGAATTTTTAACTTCGCTTTTCAATATAATAAAAATCGAATTTTTACTTCGCTATTCAATATATAAAAATCGAATTTTTACTTCGCTATTCAATATATAAAAATCAAATTTTTAATATCTCTACTTTATAAAAATATCACATTTCTTCTTTATAAAAATACCGCCTTTCTTCTTTATAAAAATACCGCTACTTTCAAAATGAAAAGCTAACTTTTCTACTATGAAAAATCCAATTTTCCTACAATGAAAAGTCTCATTTTACATCACATGTAAATCGTATTTTTATTTTTATCTTTATCATTAAAAATTATATCTTTTTAATGTTTCAAAATCACTACTTTCCTATGATAAAAACCATTACTTTCATAGGATAAAGATCATCACTTTCATAAGGTAAAAATCATTACTTTCACATTAAAAATCATTCTTTTTACGTTTAAATATATAAATATAAATATAAATCAATTCTTTTTCAGCAATGCTATAAATAAAAATTGATTTTGATCTTCTAGTATCAATTACCATATAAATCAACATAAATAACTAAATAAATTAAAACAAAAACTTTCAGTGGGCTTGGGGGAGGGGGATTGGCTGCGCTAGAGGGGGGGAAGGGGTCTTCACGCGAGCGCTGGAGGTGGAGGGGGTTGAGGAGGCGGCGCCTGGTCAGGGTAAGGGGGTCGGCGAAGGGGAGAGAGGGGGGTTCTGTCGCGACTCAATAGGGAAGGGGGGGTCGCGCCAATCACGGCAGAGGATAGAGGGGGCGACGCTGGATGATCGGTGGTGGCAGCGGCGGTGGAGGAAGCCGCTCCACCCCTCCGTCCTCTTCTTTTTTTTCCTTTTTTTTATTTAATCTGAATCGGGTTTGAAAATAAAGGGGGGGCAGAGGAATATAGAGAGGAGAGAGAAAATGGTTTTAATTTTTAATTAATTTTCAAAAAGGGTTGACTTTTTATTCGGACCCCAATCGAGACCCAACGACTGTCGCCCATAGCACATTACCCCCATTCCGAACACAATGGGATATGTATCATAGGCTGATTCGATCGTTTTGATCAGTTTCCGTTGAATTTACATTTAAATCATTATATTGAATTTTAAATGTACATTTCAAATTACCGGGGTCACATACGGACTCGAAAAATTGCAGAAAAATATTTTCTAGCTTCGTATTGACGATACGGTCCTAACAAAACTAGTTTCGTAGAATTCTGAGACCGTTTGAAAAATGGCTAATTTCCAGTCAATTAAAATCAACTGAAACTGGTCAAACACGTTTTCCTTTGCCATGCTCACATATTGATTCAAAAAATTATGCAATTTAAAATCTAGCAATAATTTGACATCACGGACCCAACAAAAGTGGTTTCGTCGAAATCCGAGGTCGTTTGCAAAATGTCCATTTTTAAGGGTCTGAATTCCATAGCGACTATTCAGAATTTTCAACTGGACATATCTTTTGATTTCTGCTATGAAATTTTGATTTTTCGGATTCGTTGGAAAGATATTTTAAAAGAGATCCTAATGTTTTTGGTTTCACTAAAATCCGGTTTGTTTTGCACCCGGTACATTCAATTGAAGTTTGAAATAGAATTATCGAACTACCGCGCCATTTTCAATTCTATTTATAATTATATAAAATTATTTATATTTAACGACGACGCGTATAATATATACGTTCGATTTATATTCAAAATAAATTTCTCGTCGATATTATTTAAAATAATCTATTTTAAATATTCAAAATTCATTAAAATTGCAAAATAAAAATTTTAAACTGGCTCAGAATTTCCAGGTTATTACACTACGGGTCGTCTCGCTGTGCCTCGCCAATCCGTCCCAAAAGCTTAGGTCCGACCTCCAAGGATGCTAGCAAACCGGGTACGAAGTCAACGGAAGGTCTAAAGTCAATCATCGAAATAAATTCTAAGCTTCGCCGCTCCACAAACAAAGGACTTAAGGAAAACCTTTTTCTACTTAAGGCATCCGCCACCACGTTACCCTTGCCAGGGGTATATGCTATCTCGAAGTCGTAGGATGCTAAGAACTCCATCCACCTTAACATACCTCCCTTCCCTAGAGACCACATGCCCTAAATTCCTCACTTCCTTCCTCCAAAAATGGTATCTTGGAGAACTTAGCTTTAAGCTAGTGCACTTGTAGGGTCCCTAAGCTTTCTCTAAGACATAGGGCATGCTCTTCTCTGCTTCTAGAGAAAACCAGGATATTATCCCATGTAAAATCGTCACAACTATCCATCTCTCACGCAGACCATCCTAGTCGAATTCGACATCCCCCAAGTGCAAGCCCCAAAGGCCTAAACCAATATATGACAAACACCCAAGGGATACCTCCTTCGAATTCAGACGACCTACGTGAGATGATACTAGTAAGATGGTCAATCAATTGAGCACTTGACCGACTCTGGCCGTCCTTGCCAGTCTTGCTCCAAAACTACCGCTGATTACATAACGGGCTTTGCTTAATCTATTAAGCACATACGAAAACTTAGTCCGCGCCTATGGGTAAACCCCGCGCTTTATCAACGACGTCTCCATACTCACGGACTACACAAACAGGTTCCTAATCATCGTTAGATGCGTTAGAAGATTCTAGGCAGCTAAGCATCACTGAACCCCTAGGGTCGCAAGAAATATGAGGGTTTTTCTATAACGAATCAATAGTCTAACTACCCTCCTTTCACAGTCTAGAATGGCACCCCGCTTGGCTAGCCAATCCACCCCTAGAATCAAACTACAGCCCGTGAAACCAAGGACAAAGGCGTTGCATTCAAACTCAACGCCCAAGATAAACACTCTCAAATCCCAACAAATCATAGAAAGATGAGCCGAACCACCAATAGGATTTGAGACTACTAAGGGATCAGTAACAATACTAGTATCTAGGTGAAGTGTTTCAACTAATGATGTAGAGATAAACGAGTGCGATGCGCCCGAATTGAATAAGGTACGGACATGATGATCAAACAGAAAAACTAATCTTTCAACAGAAATGGTTCTACCTCGTTCTTGCAGCGGTGGGACCGCGAGAGCCTGAACTTGTCCCCTTGCCTGCCCTGGTGCCAGAAGAGCCTGCACCTGTCCTCCCGAGGTAGTCCCTGTCCTCTGCTCCTTCTTTGGGCAGTCCTTCACTAGATGTCCCGCATCGCCATAATGAAAACAGCCAGTCTTCTTTTTCTTTCGGCAATCCTTGCTGAGATGGCCTGGTGTCCCATAGTTAAAGCATTTCTTCTTCCCCTTAGCACTGTTGCCTTTGCCACCCTTATTTTGATCCCCTTTCTTCTTGGGTGCCTTATTAGCTTTAGTGCCTTTCTCCTCGTGCATGAGCGCCATTTCTACTAGCTTCTCAAAGGTGGCCCCTATAGGGATGTGGGTCATGGCCAACCCTTGCAACGGTTCATTCAAGCCATTAACGAACCTCAGAGCCTTCTTCTCCGGCGTGTTCACTAAGTCTAAGCCAAACCTTGCTAACCGATTAAATTTGGTGACATATTCTTTCACTGATGAGCTTCCTTGCTTCAATGTCAAGAACCTTTCCATATATAGATTTTCTTCTGCCCTAGAGAGAAACTTCGCCTCGAACCTACGTCTAAAATCCGCCCAAGAGTCAACGGGACGCTCCCCATTAGTGACCTCCCACCAAAACGAGGCCTCTCCCTTCATTAGCCAAGCTTCTAATCTAACTCTCCTCCCTTCTTCCACTTCAAAGATTTCTAGCAATTCTTCCACCTCCTTAAGCCAATCTCTAGCTTCTACAAATGATTAAGACCCTTGAAAAGGTTTTCCACCCATAGCCTTAAATTCCTTGCACGTCTTTGCAAAAGTATCAACGCGAGGAGGAGGAGGAGGAGGAGGAACGGGTGCAACTGGTGGTGGAGGAACATTGGCTGGACCTGTGGCGGCCCTAGCCTCTAATAACCTCCTATACCATCCTGGTATCGTCACACCGTCAGGTAGGTTAAGATCTTCAGCCATGCTGAAATGAAAAAGGAAAGATTCAAAATGGAGAATTCGAAAGATAAAGATATATGGCTATTTGGGGATTATGTTTTTCATAAAAACTTCCTCTTTAAATTTCTCATTAAAACATGTTTTTGAAAACATTTCTTTCAAAAATAACTATTTTTCGAAAGTATTTTTATCTGTTCTGGTAACTTTAAGCTCTGATATAACGTGTAACACCCCACGTCCATTAATGTCACTCACAAAGGGAATGCATTAACTTTCATGGAGGTTATAAGTGAATATAGAACAGAAAAATTACAACAAGACAGATAATAAGCAGTACTTGAAAACTAAAGCTTCATTTTATTGCAGCGGAAACATGTTTATTACATCACAAAACCATTAATCAAAGTCAAGTACATTATCCATCTTCATAAAAACAAAATACATAACCCCATTACAAAATAGCCATTAAAGAAGATAACAAGCTGGACTTTACTTCAATGGTCCAAGCTTTCCAAAAAGAGATAAAGCAATCCAATCAAACTCCACTAGAGCTGGGCCCAACCTGAGGACCTGGAGGGGGAAAAGGATAGAAATGGAGGGGGTCAGACATAAAGTCTAGCGAGTATGATAATTCTAACAATACTATTATCAAAATAACTAGACCAAGGCATAAGCTGGAAGACAAGTAAATGTCTATGAACTATTAGGTATGGAATGAGCAGATAAAGATAACGTGAAAGATAACGTTACAGGTAATGGTAAAGGCATACCTAATTTCTAACGAATAATTACTATACTGCACCGCACATTACTTGTAGTGACCCGAAAATCCGGTAGAATTTGAGCTGACCAAAAACACAAGTCCAACCCCAAATATCACGGAAATTCGAACCATTAATAGAAAGAAGTTAGAGGGTGAGGATAGATAAGATAGAAACTTAGAATAGAAGAAGAAGAAGAACACAACATCAGAGTAACACGAATCTCACAGCGGAACGAATAACATAAAATATATATAACATAACTTGAAATATACATCTGTACTTGAATATACATCAATATCAAAGTACATCACTTACAACACAGCAGAAATAACTATAGCTATATGATCCTGAAGCCTCCTGCTCCAAGCTCTTCCAGTATATCTGTAAATTCCCGACTACTTGACTGCCCGTACAAATTTAGGCACCCAAGAGTTTAGGGAAAACAACAAAGTAAACTCCGGGTCAGTCATGGGACTAGTATGAGTAAACAGTTTAAATCAGTTTCAGAAAACTAAATGATATCTCATAAGACCACGCCGTATAACACGGAACGGGTTTTTCCCTTATGAGAATCCAAACACTTGACTTATCTTTATATCAAAACTCTTTTGATATTATTATAATGTCTAAATCAAGTAAATAACAATCTAGTGGAACGTTTGCATCTCACGTTCCACATATATAATATACAATCAAAACCGCAAGCACGTATTGGGTAATGGATTTCCAACTATGACAAGGTATGGAACCACCTTCCGCTAGTATATCTCTAGAGGAGAATACACCGAGTTCAACAAGAACATCTTGCAACTCAGCCACACATGACCGACCAATCATTTCGCTTGAGTGTATCGAATGTATATCACCAACGATTGGGATCAGCAACCGTTTCCCGAATGGGTCAGCATCGACAATAGATTTTTAGAAGTAAATGAAACTCTAGATCAGGTGATTATACACCCTAATAGGTGCGACCTACATAGCCATGCTGCTTGCCCGATTTCTGTCATTTACCGGTTGATGAGGCTAGAAGCTACGCTTTATCATCACACCAGATTCACTTCTAATGTCACATCGTCAAATCCATCAAATCACCGATTGACGTCCTTAACAGTACATTACGTGTTAGCTAAAAGAAGTTTCCTTCTCCGCTTCCACTCTTGGTACGGTTGAAGAAATCAATGTACGTGACCATTCTGGAAATACTCTGTCAGACATTCATCCATACAAGTCACCCAGGAACAGGATGAACCGAAGGTACTATTTCTATTAATAGAAAAAGTCCTTGTACTCAACTCCGTCTTCGATTATCTTTATATAATCTGATTCGCACGCTACTGCCGATATGGAGTGGTTCTTCGGATAATAATCCAACCGGTCTCTCCATATTGACAACGATGGTCAAAACTTCGATAGTCTGTGATTTAACTATCGAATAAAAACAAGTGTTTCGATAGTCGATGATTTAACTATCGAATAAAAACAAGTGTTCATCCAAACATCCAACAATCACTGAGCCTTTAATTAATATTCCATTAATTAAATCTCTTCTCTATTTCTTATCAATATTTGTTAACCAAATATTTTCAATAACCATATTGGCCTTATACGTTATTTGGAAAACATTTCCATATATCGCCTCCTTTTATTTTCTAAACTTTAGAAAATATATGTTATTTATAATTGGAAAATATTCCAATTACTTATCTCTTTTCCAATCTCGTTTATTCCTATACTTAGGAAACGTTCATTATTCTATTTCCAAGCTTTGCACATATTTGGGTTTGTAACGACCCGCATTCTACGCATCATAGGATTGTAGAATATTTATTTCTGTTACATACGAAGTCGTATGGTCATGTAGCTTTGGGAGACGACTATTGGGGTCATTTCCCATGTTCAAGATTTTTCCCGATTTTTAAATGACCATTTTACCCCTAGTTGGCACTGTTTTGGCCATAACTTTTGACTGGAAAGGAATTTTGACCTGAAACCACTTCCATTGGCTCCGGATGATGGTTTCTCTTTCCGTAGAGTGGTCACATTAGTCAAACGGACTCACTGTTTGGGAGATATGGCTGAAACAAGTTTCAGATGGTGAAAAACAGCTTAATTGGGCTTAACCGGGTGATTAGCAGCTAGGCCCAGAGGGGAATTTCGGGTTTAGAGGTATAGGAGGACTGATTAGGGTTAGGTTATCACTTTCATTTCAGTTTTGAGCCGCCACAAACCTTCTTGAGACCTTAGTAATGGCTTCCATCCTCTAAAACCTCTCCAAAACACATTTTTAGTGAAGATTAAGCCTAAACTACATCAAAGCAAGGCCAAATAGCAACAAAGCAAGGTTGGAGCTGCTGCTATACATAGGAATTCGACCCAAACATAGAGTATTTCAGATTTGGTGTTTCATTTGTGGCCAAGGTGAGTGATTTGCATAGTTTTTGCACTAATTACGGTGATTAAGGGTAATTAGTGAAGATTAGCGAATTTATACGTAAATAAATTCTGGAAAAATTCTTAAAATTCTAAAATAATGTTTTAAGGCTCTGTTAGAAATTTGGGTTAATTTCGATGTGTTTTGCTAATCGTATGCTTAAAACATGATTAAGAGGGATTATAGGAAAATGTGAGGTTTTAGCCACTTTTGATCCATTTTGGTTCATTTGAATTGTTGTTAGCTGTTTGTGGTTGTTCTTACATGTTGCTATGACTCTATGGTATGGTTTATGATTGATTAGAATAGTTAGATTGGTCGAAAATGCCGTCGAATGGCGTAGAAAGCTCGCTGGAAAGTTGCAGAAGTGTGCAGGTTCCGAACCGGTTCGGATCGGAGAAAGGGGTCGGATCGGATTTGTGAACTGACCAAGGGAATTCGAACTGGATTGGAACTTGTCACTGGAGGAGGCTTGGCGAGAAGGAAGGCCGTTTACTTGGAGTTGGAGTGGACAAGGGGATCAGATCGGAAGAATAATTGGAGGCCAGATCGGATCGACTTGGAGATGCCGGGCTCGGATCGGAAGTAAACATTTGGGAGAACTAGCAAGAGGGAAGGCCACGCAGATCAGATGTCAAGGAGGGATCGGATCGGAATACGTGAAGAAATAAGGGAGTGGATCGGAGCGCTGGAAGGAAGGACACCCGACCCGACCCGGAGGAGGACACCGACCCGACCTGAAGTGGAATACCCGACCCGAACCGAATGGAAAGATGACAAGGAAGGAGGACCGAACCGAATCGACGAGGGTAATGACCACCGAACCGAACCGTATTCTAGGGCTGCTACTGCACGACAACTCTTCTGAAGACCCACTCCAATTCGATCAAAACCCGAGATGCAAAGGAAGTCCAAATGAGGAGCTTTGACTCAGGATCCAGCTGGGAACCAATGAGTGGGCTTCATGATTGGGCTTTGCTGCGGGACGCGTGCCAAGGGGTTATCGACGTCTATAGCTTTGGACCACTATGGTAGGAGGTACGAAGGCGGATTCAGGGCCATTATGGCATCGGTAGAACCAAGGGCTACAACCAATGAAGTGGGTCATTGAAATGTTTGGTCATGACTCTATATGTTTAGCTTGGTCATAGCAGGGTTTCTACAAGTCGGGATTCGTCATTACCTCAATTTTTTCTAGTGTTCCAAAGTGGTAGATGTCGTATGCTTTACGCACTGAGTGAGAGATGTGAGGATGGTTGCTATGGATGGTTTGTTTGCTATCATTATGACATACACACCCCACCCCCGTATTCTTTACACTATTCATTATGGCACCTTGGAGTATTGTACGGTATGTGGTACTAACTCTTTGGTTGCAGGTCCAGGTCCAGGTATGGTTTAGTATACCTGTTATCATTCTGTTTAGATGCTTATCGCTCACACCAGGCTTTATGTCTGACCCAGAGTTTTATGTCTCTTCTTATTACTCTGGGTGCTCACACGAGCAGACTAGAGACAGGTTAGCTGGTGATGCACGGGTAGATGATCCGGAGACGAGCAGGAGGCTTCCAAGTGATATATATAGTATTCTCCCTGTGTTGTTGAAGATCACTGCTTGGGCATTGGTGGTGCATCTTCTACTTTAGTTTTCTTTTGTTAGAGACAGTAAATTTGGAAAGTTGTAATAAGCTGTATTTGGATTTCCGCTGCTCTGATGTTGACATTGATTATTAGTTATCAGCTTATGCACTGTCTCGCCTGTTTTATGTCAAGTATGTTATTATTATATTTTATCCCATGCGCTGTGAGACATTCTACAGGTTCCTCGTTTAGTTCATTCCCTTCTTCCTTTTCCTTCTAACGACCCGTTCCGTGCTAACTGGACATGTGTACAGCGCACTTTTGGAGTAAATGTCGGTTGGTGCGGGGCGGGCCGTCACACTTGGTATCAGAGCTCTAGGTTGCGTAGTTAACCTAGGGAAGTTATCAGGGAGAGATATTATACGTATACGAGAGAGCGTATTTGTGATTACTTTGGTTTTTAAAAGCTATATATATATATATACTATTACTAGTATAAGGATGAAGTCGTGCTGCACTAGCACCACTATGGAGTCGTTAATCTTTTCCTTTTTCAGATTGAAGATGAGCCGGTATACTAGAGGTGCTGGTAGAGGAGCCAATAATGGGAATGCTGCTGACATGAGGACGATGTTTACTGACCTCATGAGAGAGATGCTTAGAGATGTGCAGAGGGCAGCTCCCAATGGTGGAAATGGTGGTGGTCCAATAGTGCAGGCGCCAAGAGTCGACTTCGCCAAGCTGAATAAGGATTATACTAGCCTTGGTAGGAAGTCGTTCCACGGAACGGAGTCGGCCACGGATGTTCAGGATTGGTTGGATAGTTGCGAACGTATCTTCGAGGATTTGGGTATCGAGGATGCGATGAAGAGAAAGCTAGCGTCCCGTCAGCTGCAAGGGCGGGCAATGAATTGGTGGAATGCTATAAAGGCAGCTACTCCCGAAGATCAGATTACTTGGGAGCAGTTTAAAGCTCGCTTTAGCGAGAAGTTCATTCCAGCTGCTCAGAAGTCAGTGCTGTTTAAGAAATTCTTGGAGCTCAAGCAGAATGGCAGAGCAGTCTCGGAGTATATTGTTGAATTCGACACTTTGTCGAAATATGGGTTATCTCTTATTGATACTGCCGAGAAAAAGAATGAGAAATTCATAACTGGTTTGGATCAGTACTTGGGGGAAAAACTTATTAACCACATCGATGAGACGTTTGAATCGATTGTGGGGAAAGCATTAAGATCAGAAAGTCTCTACCCTAAGTCGAAGACTGAGGTTGCATCTGCAGATGAGCCAAAGCCACAAGCAAGTGGTGGAGGCAAGGGTGGTTCCCAGAATAAGAGAAAGCAGAACCAAGCTAAAGATGGCCAGAAGAAAAAGAATAAGCAAGATGTTGAGTGCTTCAGCTGTGGTAAGAAGGGCCATTACGCTAGTAATTGTCGGGCCAAGCCAGCGGATAGGAAGTGCTTCAACTGTGGCCAAATGGGACATCACAAGGACAAGTGTCCACAGCCCCCTAAGGAAAAGCAAATGGTGAAAGCCTACGCTCTTAATGCTATTCCTTCTTCGTCGAATGCCCCAACAGCGGCGGAGAAGGGAAAGAATGTCGTCATTCAAGGTATGCTTTCTGTTTACGATGTTCCTGTTAGAGTTTTGTTTGATACCGGAGCTTCCAGTTCTTTCATATCTAGTGACCTGGTAGATAGGTTGGGATTGGAGCCCGAGATTGTCGATAGACCTTTAGTAGTGACGAACCCGATTGGTGGTTCGACTAGCCTTAGCATGATTTGTCGTAATGTGGTCATATCGAGTCATGGATGCATGTTTGTTTGTGATTGCTTTGTTTTGGGCTTTACTGGGTTTGGCATTATTTTGGGAGTAGATTGGCTCCAAAGATACGGGGTGGTGGTAGACTGTGAGGGCTTGTTGGTGACAGCTAGAGCGGATGATGGGCGGAGGATAGTGTTTGGTGGTCTACCCAGTAAGGGGGTATTGGCTAGTTTTCTAAACTCCCTCGACATTCCGCATAGTGAGTTGTCAGGTTTGCCCGTGGTTGGCCAGTATCCGGATGTTTTCGAAGAAGTGACCGGACTTCCACCACACCGAGAGATTGAGTTTCGTATTGATTTGGTAAAGGATGCCAGGCCTATAGTGATGCCACTTCGTCGTATGGCACCAAGGGAGCAGCGAGAGCTCGAGGTGCAAGTCAGCGATCTTTTGAAGAAGGGATTTATCAGAAGGAGTGTTTCTGAATGGGGAGCACCAGTTGTGTTTGCTACCAAAGCGGATGGTTCCCTTCGTTTGTGTGTAGACTACCGCGAGTTGAATAAAGTGACGAGGAAGAATAAGTATCCTCTACCGCGGATAGATAATTTGTTCGATCAGTTGAGTGGCGCGAGAATATTTTCTCAGTTGGATCTCGTGACAGGTTTTCATCAGCTTAGAGTGGAAGCTGAGAGTATAGCTAAAACGGCATTTCGAATGCCGTCTGGATTTTATGAATGGTTGGTCATGCCATTTGGGCTGACTAATGCCCCGGCATATTTTGTGGATCTGATGAATAGGGTATTCAGAGATCAGTTGAATAAGTCTGTTCTTGTGTTCGTTGATGATATTTTGGTCTATTCGAGGACAGAGGAAGAACACAAGGAACATCTAAGAGTAGCGATGGAGGTGTTGAGAAAACACCAATTGAAAGCCAAGTTTTCTAAGTGTCACTTCTGGAAGAGGGAAGTGAGGTTCTTGGGCCATGTTGTATCAGAGAACGGTATTGCCGTGGACCCAGCAAAGGTGGCTACGGTACAAGATTGGCCTACGCCCAAGAATGCAACAGATGTAAGAAGTTTCTTGGGATTAGCTGGATATTATCGTAAGTTTATCCAAGGTTTCTCCAAGATAGCAGCACCATTGACCCAGTTGACCAAGAAGAATCAAGCTTTTGTCTGGGATGGAAGGTGCGAGAATGCATTTAAAAATCTAAAGGACAAGTTGACAAGCGCACCAGTGTTAGTCATTCCTAAGGGGGATGAAGAGATGACGGTATACACGGATGCCTGTGGTACCGGACTGGGTGCTGTATTGATGCAAGGCGGTAGGGTTGTAGCTTACGCAAGTCGGCAATTGAAACCGCACGAGAGAAGATACCCTACCCATGATTTAGAATTGGCAGCAATCGTGTTCGCGTTAAAGATGTGGAGACACTATCTCTTGGGAGAAAGATTTGAGCTGTTTACAGATCATAAGTCGTTAAAGTATCTCTTCTCTCAGAAAGATCTGAATCTCCGTCAGCAGAGATGGTTAGAGTTCTTAGCTTCCTATGATTTTGACATCGCATACACACCAGGAAAGGGCAATGCGGTGGCTGATGCATTGAGTAGAAGACATGCCAGCTTAGGGGCTATGTTCCTTGAATGGAAGCAACTGGAGTTTATCGCGAGGTTTGATTTCAGACCAAAGTGCGAATTGGATCCAGAAATGTTAGCAAGTTTGACGATCATACCCACTTTGATTGAACGGATCGGCTCTAGTCAGAGGGACGATCCTAACCTATTGGAAATCATCTCCAAGTTAGAGATGGGTATCGATGAGGAGATGAACAAGTATGTCTTGATCGAGATGGATGGCTTAGAAAGAATGGAAAGCTTGTTGTACCCAATGTCAATGGATTGAGGGATGAAGTTCTTAGAGAATGTCATCACTCAAAGCTGACTATACACCCCGGTGGTAACAAGATGTATCGAGATATGAAGCAGACTTACTACTGGGAAGGGATGAAAAGAGACGTTGGGAAGTTTATATCCAAGTGCATGAATTGCCAGCTAGTTAAAGCCGAGCAAAAGAAGCCTAGTGGGTTGTTACAGCCCTTAGAAATTCCCGAATGGAAATGGGAGCAAGTCTCGATGGATTTCATCGATGGTTTACCAAGGACTAGATCGGGATATGACAGCATTTGGGTAATTGTAGATCGACTGACTAAAAGTGCAAGGTTTATACCAGTCAAATCGACCAGAACGGAAGCTAAGTTAGCAGAATTGTATATGAAGTGGGTAGTGAGATTTCATGGAGTACCTAAAGGCATTGTGAGCGACCGAGACCCGTTGTTCACTAGTGGGTTTTGGAAGAGCTTACAAGAGGCTCTAGGATCAGAGTTACATCTCAGTACCGCATACCACCCTCAGACCGACGGTCAGACGGAGAGGGTGAATCGTATTTTGGAATATCTCTTGAGAGCATGTATATTGGATTTTGGTGGATCATGGGATGACCATTTGCATCTAGTAGAGTTTGCATATAATAATAGCTACCAATCCAGTATCGGTATGGCTCCGTTTGAAGCTTTGTACGGAAGACCGTGTAACTCACCATCATGTTGGATAGAGACTGGCGAGAAGTTTATGCTTGGACCAGATGTGGTGAGGGAAACTTCAGATAAGATCAAGATCATTCAACAACGAATGAAGGCAGCCCAAGATAGGCAGAAAAGTTATGCTGATAAGAGAAGAAGAGACTTAAAATTCTCCGTTGGTGACTTGGTGTTTGTCAAGATCTCTCCGTTGAAGAGCGTAATACGATTTGGCAGGAGAGGCAAGTTGGCACCAAGATTCGTTGGCCCATTCCCTGTTCTTGAACTAGTCGGGAATTTGGCATATAGAATTGACTTACCAGAGAAAATGGCGGGAGTTCACAACGTATTTCATGTTTCCCAACTAAGGAAGTTCGTTCACGACTCAGATATGACTATTTCACCTGATCAGTTAGAGGACTTCGAAGTAGAACCCGAGGCGGTTGGGAACCGCAAGCCGGCCCGTATTGTCGAGCACGACATGAAGCAACTTCGAAGGAAGGCGGTGAAGCTAGTCAAGGTACAGTGGAGCGAGGACGAGGGTGATTGTACTTGGGAGACAGAGGAGGACATTAGGAAGACACACCCAGAACTCTTTGCCTGGTAAGATTTTGACTTCGATTTAGTTTTCCGCATGCTAGGATAGGCTTGTTTGCTTGTTTTGCATGTTTGATTGTTGTACGTGGCTGTTAGGCATGCGGGATCCTTTGTATGTTTTGGGTTAAGGAATTTCGGGGACGAAATTTCTTAAGGGGGGGGGGGAGAGTGTAACGACCCGCATTCTACGCATCATAGGATCGTAGAATATTTATTTCTGTCACATACGAAGTCGTATGGTCATGTAACTTTGGGAGACGACTATTGGGGTCATTTCCCATGTTCATGATTTTTCCCGATTTTTAAATGACCATTTGACCCCTAGTTGGCACTGTTTTGGCCATAACTTTTGACTGGAAAGGAATTTTGACTTGAAACCACTTCCATTGGCTCCGGATGATGGTTTCTCTTTCCGTAGAGTGGTCACATTAGTCAAACGGACTCACTGTTTGGGAGATATGGCTGAAACAAGTTTCAGATGGTGAAAAACAGCTTAATTGGGCTTAACCGGGTGATTAGCAGCTAGGCCCAGAGGGGAATTTCGGGTTTAGAGGTATAGGAGGACTGATTAGGGTTAGGTTATCACTTTCATTTCAGTTTTGAGCCGCCACAAACCTTCTTGAGACCTTAGTAATGGCTTCCATCCTCTAAAACCTCTCCAAAACACATTTTTAGTGAAGATTAAGCCTAAACTACATCAAAGTAAGGCCAAATAGCAACAAAGCAAGGTTGGAGCTGCTGCTATACATAGGAATTCGACCCAAATAGAGAGTATTTCAGATTTGGTGTTTCATTTGTGGCCAAGGTGAGTGATTTGCATAGTTTTTGCACTAATTACGGTGATTAAGGGTAATTAGTGAAGATTAGCGAATTTATACGTAAATAAATTCTGGAAAAATTCTTAAAATTCTAAAATAATGTTTTAAGGCTCTGTTAGAAATTTGGGTTAATTTCGATGTGTTTTGCTAATCGTATGCTTAAAACATGATTAAGGGGGATTATAGGAAAATGTGAGGTTTTAGCCACTTTTGATCCATTTTGGTTCATTTGAATTGTTGTTAGCTGTTTGTGGTTGTTCTTACATGTTGCTATGACTCTATGGTATGTTTTATGATTGATTAGAATAGTTAGATTGGTCGAAAATGCCGTCGAATGGCGTAGAAAGCTCGCTGGAAAGTTGCAGAAGTGTGCAGGTTCCGAACCGGTTCGGATCGGAGAAAGGGGTCGGATCAGATTTGTGAACTGACCAAGGGAATTCGAACTGGATTGGAACTTGTCACTAGAGGAGGCTTGGCGAGAAGGAAGGCCGTTTACTTGGAGTTGGAGTGGACAAGGGGATCGGATCGGAAGAATAATTGGAGGCCAGATCGGATCGACTTGGAGATGCAGGGCTCGGATCGGAAGTAAACATTTGGGAGAACTAGCAAGAGGGAAGGCCACGCGGATCAGATGTCAAGGAGGGATCGGATCGGAATACGTGAAGAAATAAGGGAGTGGATCGGAGCGCTGGAAGGAAGGACACCCGACCCGACCCGGAGGAGGACACCGACCCGACCTGAAGTGGAATACCCGACCCGAACCGAATGGAAAGATGACAAGGAAGGAGGACCGAACCGAATCGACGAGGGTAATGACCACCGAACTGAACCGTATTCTAGGGCTGCTACTGCACGACAACTCTTCTGAAGACCCACTCCAATTCGATCAAAACCCGAGATGCAAAGGAAGTCCAAATGAGGAGCTTTGACTCAGGATCCAGCTGGGAACCAATGAGTGGGCTTCATGATTGGGCTTTGCTGCGGGACGCGTGCCAAGGGGTTATCGACGTCTATAGCTCTGGACCACTATGGTAGGAGGTACGAAGGCGGATTCAGGGCCATTATGGCATCGGTAGAACCAAGGGCTACAACCAATGAAGTGGGTCATTGAAATGTTTGGTCATGACTCTATATGTTTAGCTTGGTCATAGCAGGGTTTCTACAAGTCGGGATTCGTCGTTACCTCAATTTTTTCTAGTGTTCCAAAGTGGTAGATGTCGTATGCTTTACGCACTGAGTGAGAGATGTGAGGATGGTTGCTATGGATGGTTTGTTTGCTATCATTATGACATACACACCCCACCCCCGTATTCTTTACACTATTCATTATGGCACCTTGGAGTATTGTACGGTATGTGGTACTAACTCTTTGGTTGCAGGTCCAGGTCCAGGTATGGTTTAGTATACCTGTTATCATTCTGTTTAGATGCTTATCGCTCACACCAGGCTTTATGTCTGACCCAGAGTTTTATGTCTCTTCTTATTACTCTGGGTGCTCACACGAGCAGACTAGAGACAGGTTAGCTGGTGATGCACGGGTAGATGATCCGGAGACGAGCAGGAGGCTTCCACGTGATATATATAGTATTCTCCCTGTGTTGTTGAAGATCACTGCTTGGGCATTGGTGGTGCATCTTCTACTTTAGTTTTCTTTTGTTAGAGACAGTAAATTTGGAAAGTTGTAATGAGCTGTATTTGGATTTCCGCTGCTCTGATGTTGACATTGATTATTAGTTATCAGCTTATGCATTGTCTCGCCTGTTTTATGTCAAGTATGTTATTATTATATTTTATCCCATGCGCTGTGAGACATTCTACAGGTTCCTCGTTTAGTTCATTCCCTTCTTCCTTTTCCTTCTAACGACCCGTTCCGTGCTAACTGGACATGTGTACAGCGCACTTTTGGAGTAAATGTCGGTTGTTGCGGGGCGGGCCGTCACAGGGTTAAAACAGATGTTGTGTAAAACATCGTTACGACAACCCAAATACAGTATTTAACTAATTCTTATTCCACATTGATGTTCGAGCATGAATCTTACTACTTATCGGTATATCATGAAATCAACCAAGTTGGGGTATAATTACCTCTCAGACCTTGACTGAATAACATTTAACGTCAAAACAGACAAGACTACTTACTCGAATAATCAATACCATACCACTACTTCTTCACTTTTAAACACATATACACTTTCTCTTTTATCCTTACGAGGTTTTATTCTTATACGTCCTTTTTTATTATACTATTCTATTTCTACGTTCGTTTTCTTATCGACTTCTATATATTTTGATATGTAAATTTCTAACTATCAAATTATCTTAAAAATATTCTATCTCCTTAAATTCTTGGAAAAATTCGCCATAACCTCCTTTGTACCGGGAGCATCGGGAAATTTCAAATAGCTTTCCCGGTCCTTCTCATCTCAAAAGAAAAAGAAAAAGCCAAGCGGCTTGCCGATACGGCGCATAAAATCTCATATATGAATTAAATACGTACTTTTTTTGTTGGGCATTCTATTTATTTCACTTCTATACTTTATTCCATACCTGTCTCCTGTATGTCTATACCTATCCAATCTATTTTAACTATACCAATCGTTTTAACTCAATTTGTTAATTAAATCTGTTACTTAACTTTTCAGTCTATTTCACCTTCATATTTGAACATGACATGTTCAAATATATTTTAACTGCATATTAACAAATTCTAATTATACTCATACTCTCGTTCCCTTATCGACTTCTTATTCAAATTCCAAATCAATTCTATTTGAATTCTTTTTATTTAAACTTCATTTGAATTCTATTTTCAAATTCTATAGTTTAAAGTCCATTTGAATTCTATATTCAAATTCTATAGTTAAAGTCCATTTGAATTCTATATTCAAATTCTATAGTTTAAAGTCCATTTGAATTCTATATTCAAATTCTATAGTTAAAGTCCATTTGAATTCTATATTCAAATTCTATAGTTAAAGTCCATTTGAATTCTGTATTCAAATTCTATAGTTAAAGTCCATTTGAATTCTATATTCAAATTCTATAGTTAAAGTCCATTTGAATTCTCTGCATTATTTATAAACAACGTTTATAACTTCAATTCAAATCCCACCTTTCCATTTATAAACAACGTTTATAATTCGATTCAAATTCCATCCTTTCATTTATAAACAAAGTTTATAAATTCAATTCAAATTCCATATTTTCATTTATAAACAAAGTTTATAAATTCGATTCAAATCCCACCTTTCCATTTATAAACAAAGTTTATAAATTCAATTACTTGTTTATATATATTCAAAACAAGTTAATGTTTCTATACTTCATTTAAAATTCAAATTCTATTTATAAAAATAGAATTCCCCTTTTAAATTTCAAATACCCTTTTTGATATTTTTATAAATCAATATCCCAAGCCCCAGTGATATTTAAACAATCAAATCAACCAATTTTCAATCACTTGATTTTTAACACATCATATAGGAATATATATATGAAATCAAACAAACAACAAACAGATAATATATTTTGAGGAATCCAGTTGGATTCCTCCAACCTGTTTTCCTGCATCCACAGACGTTAGCACATAAATAATACCCATCCTGCTTCGAGGCAGGATATCGCGGTATAGAAGGTCATCCACTAATCATAGCGTGGGGCGTATAGGGTAATCATCCGCTATGAAACCGCGGGCATCCGCTAATGAGACTGCGGGAATCCAACCAATCATCAACCCAATATATATATAATAGTCAACCAATCCTAAATAACTAATATATTCTTAACAACAATAAATAAATATTTAAAGCATCCAAAAATCAACAAAACAACCAACAATTTATTTTAATGCTAAAATAAATTAAATGAGTGAGAATTTACTCACATGATTTTCTTTTGCCGAATACTCCGTTTATATTCCTTATCGACACGGCTTCAAATCTACTGGAATCGACTATCTTGAATCTTAAGGCCTTGCCAATAACTTGACAGATAGACGAACAGATCTCGGTCCATCTCTATTGCAGATCAGCCCCAAAAGTTTCAGCCATTCCCTTAAGGCATTTCATCAAACACCTTGCAGTCGACTATCTTCACCTTTGAACCAAAATTCTACCATCAGCTTGTCCCTTCTATATCGCACCTACTACACAAATCAACTGCGACTTTCCCCCATTCAATTTCAGTTCGAAGCAACAGTCCCATCCAAAACCCACGTACACTGTTGAACTCCACATCGCAATCCCTTCCTCACCGTCACCTCGTTAACAGCCTTCTACTACTGGCGAAACTTGAATAACCCAAATCGCGAGTACCCTCAGACCAAAAATCGAGCTCCAGGAAAACCTGCGATCCCCTTTTCCACTTCGAGTCCATCGTTACTCAACCCAGTTCACGTCTGTCGAGCTTCAACGCCTCGAGATGACCGCGAAGTCCACCATCAACCTTCCTACCTCGCGACCCAAGTTGTGTTCCAGAGAGTTGATCGACATCTTCGACCTTTCTATTACGAAGTCGAACTCGATTTCCCTAAATTTGAACACCCAATTCCCATTCCTACTATCGATCCTTCCCAAAATATGAAATTCCCCTAGTCTGCGTCGCACCCTATAAGGTGAACGAGGTTGAAATTTGATTTCGAGAGGCTCGATTTCTAAAAAAGAATAAAAGGGAAGGGACGGTGGTTTTATAGAGGAAGGGGTGGAAAAAGAAGGGCCACGGTGGTTTGGTTTTGTGGAGAGGGAGGAGGTACGGTGGTGTTTTGATGTGTGGAAATGAAGAGAGCACGGTGGTGTCTTTGAGGTGTGGTAACGAAGAAAGGCACTGTTGTTTTTGTTCCTGTCCACACAACAAAGGATTTATTTTTATTTTAAAATAATTTAAAACTCGTACCCTTTAATTAAAATACTCCAGGGTCCCGAACTCCTTTCTGAACCCAACGAATGTTATTTCTAGGGTTTTACCACCATTCCGGACACACTGGGATAGGTCACGAAGTCTGATTCAATTGTCTGTGGAAGATATTTATTTAAATCTATATAAATTTATTTCAGACAATTTATTCTTCGATAATAAATTAATATTATTCTTCTAATTCAAACAGGAGTTTGAATTGATTTTCTGACCTGTTTCTAATTCAGTTTTCAATTTCTCGAACTGACGTATTACGATAATTTAATATATTCGATATTAAATCGAAATTGATTATTAAATTAATAACTTAATATAAAAATTCATTTATATTTATCCACCCAATATTTAAATCCATTCTAAATATTTAAAATGAGTTGGTCGAAATCCCGGGTCATTACAATCTTCCCCACTTAAAATAATTTCGTCCTCGAAATTGCTAAGGTAGAAAAAGTGCTACAAACCCATTAACTTTTCAAAATCTTATTTATGTTGATACTCAACATTTCAAACTTCCTTGCATAACTCTCTTTCGAATAGATTCCATATTCGATAACTCCTCCCTTCGAATAACTATATTCGATAATCTCTCTTTCGAATAACTAGATTCGAAAACATTTTCTTCGAATAAACTACATTCGATTTACTCTATTCAATTTACTCTTATCAATTAACCCTATTGGATTTAACTCTTTTCGATTAACTCCATCGAATAACTAAATTCGATAACTCCTTCGAATAACCAATATTCTATAACTCACTTTGATTAAACTAATCGATAACTCTTTTCGATTAAACTATAATCGATAACTCATTTCGATTAACAAATAGTCGATAACTCCTTCCGAATAACCAAATTCGATAATTCCTTTCGAATAAACTATATTCGATAACTCCTTCGAATAACCAATATTCTATAACTCACTTTAATTCTATTCAAATAACTCGTATTTGATTTAACTCCATTCGCTTGACGCTAGATCGCAGCAATCACAATGGTTACGCCTGATTCCCCCAGGAAACATCCGACCGCCCTAGGCTATCTGCAGCCCTGCGAATTACGTTAGCAGTCGTACGAAATGGCAACTTATCCTGAGTAACTATGGTTGACTAACTCTATCTCAATAACAATATTCGATCATTTTTAATTGAATAACTAAAATTCAATTAAATCCTAATTCGATTTACCATGTTCAATTTACTCTATCTTGTTAACTCTTTATTTGAATAACAAATATTCGATAAATTCTAATTGAATAACTAATATTCAATTTACTCTACGGATTTACCCTAACTGATTAACTCTAACTGGTTAATTCTTACTCTAATCGATTTATTCTAACTCTAATCGATTATTTCTAACTCCAGTCGACTTCTCCTATTCGAATAACTCCTATTCGATAGCGTTTATTCATTTATAAAGATTTACTTTTAGTAACGGTTCTTTACTTTATAAATGTTCTCTTTAATAACGTTACTTCACTTATACAAGTGTTGTGTACCACTTCTATTTAAAACTATCGGTGTTAAAAACCGATATCTCTTCTCTATATAAGCTCAGACTTATATATTCCATTTATCGAATGATAAGTATTCAATTTAATTTACAAACTATTATTTATAAATTAATCTTTCGATTTATCTGTTAAAAACAGATTTTCATTTTCTATTCATCTTCTAAATATTCCTTTGATTAAATTCTATTTATTTAACAAATAAATATCTCATTTATAATAATCTATTTATTTTCTATAAATAAATATTTCCATTTAATCTATTTGTAAATGTCTTTACAAATATTCCCTTCTAAATTTTATTTGTAAATGTTATTACAAATATTTCTCCTTCTATTTGTTTACACATAACTTCCTTTGTATTTGTTTTACAAATATATTTCCTTTATTCACACCCAATTCATATTCACATTGATTTTACTCAATTTATTCATTTCGATCCATTTAACTTATTTAAGTTAAATTTAATTTCAATCATTCAAATTCCCATTAACTAGTTGCTAATTAACCGTTTTGCATATTTCACCCTTTTTATTTGAATATAACTTGTTCAAATATATGTCATCTTAATTATAAACTAATATAATTATATTCTCAACTCGAGTTATATATTCGATTTCGAATATAAATTCTCAATCTCTCTCACTTATCCAAAAACCCAATTTGATTCAAATTTCCTTTAACTAATTATCCTCCAATTTAGTTAATTCTATTTAACCATTTAAAATATGATTTTTGTCCTAAAAATCATTTTACTTACTTCACTGGAGTTCATATTTATTTTATATCTCCAGTCTGGATTTTTCAAATGCCAATTCGGATTTTATTTCCTAAAAATCCTTCTGTTTATTTAATTAAACCGTTATGGTTTATAATGGTTCTGGCGCTGCTTTTCTAAAAATTTGATTTTGACATAACTCAAAATCTATACGACGAAATCCAGATTTTTCTCTTTCATTAGAAAACTATCGTTCAACCGGTCCCGACGATTCTTGTTTCAAAGAATTCCGACTTCAATTGAGTTCTGTATACTAAATTGAAGTTCGAATCGCCAATTTACGAACTGCGCACTATGGCGAGCTCGTTTTAATTATATTTATAAATATAAACGTTTTAACTTTGTTTATAATAAATTCAACTCCATTCTGATATATTTTTAATATATATCCAATCCATTTTTCCATTTCAGCATAATATTTCCGATATTCAAATCCTATATATTTACAATATTCAAATTCCATTTGAATCTCTTTATTCAAACTCTATATTATTTCCTTTTATTCAATTTCTATTTGAATTTCCTTCTATTCAAATTCTATTTCAATTTCTTATCTTCAAATTCTATTTGAATTTCTTATCTTCAAATTCTATTTGAAATCCTTTGTCCAATTTCTATTTGAAATCCTTTATTCCATTTCTATTTAAATTCCTTTGTTCAATTTCTATTTGAAATCCTTTGAATTTAAATTCTATTTTAACTCCCTTGAATTCAAATCCTATTTAAATTTCACTTTGAATTCAAATTCTATTTAAACTCCTTTTATTTAAAATTCTATTTCAAACTTTATATTTTCTTTGAATTCTAATATTCAACCTCCACTTTATATTCTCTTTGAAATTCTATTTAACCAAATTCCATTTGAACTCTAATATTCAATTCTCTATTTGACTTTTCTTTATTCAAATCCATTTGAATTCCTTTGAATTTAAATTCCCTTTCAATTTTTCTTATACAATTTCTATTTGAATTATATATATATTCAAATTCCTTTATTTTACTTCTATTTGAAATCTATATTCCAGTTCCCATTTCAAAATTCCTTTGAAGTTATATAAATATATACATATATATATATATATATATCTCAAATTCAAAACATTTGAATTTTCAAACAACTTGTTTCTTTCAAACAGATTTCCATCAAAATTTCTCTAAGGCAGCAATTCGTCACTTAAAAACTCGAAAATGAACACTGGTGATGTTGCGACCATCATCAGAATTATTTTCCAGCCACTGAATGAGTTCAGTGCTTTATTTCTTTCAAAGATCCATTTAGAAAAATATTTCCCAAACTCCCAGGATTTTAAATTCTTAATTCTGGTTGGAATTCAATTTCAATTTATCACATTTGTATATTTGATTTCATATACAAATTCCACTTGGTTATATATAACTATTTCATTTTTATAATCTAATTTGATTATAATCCTAACAATCAACTTAACTATTTAAAAACAATATCGTGTCCAATCTCCTGTTCAAGTGTTTATAAATTCCTATCGACTTCGTGGCGTCCCACGATTCGACCAAAATTTATAATCCACTCAACAGACTAGTCAACACAATATAAAACAGTTTTTATATCAAATAACAAATACGCTCTCTCGTATATATATACACTTAACTCATTCTAGGATACTACTGATCCTATCTCTAATGAGCATATTTCCACACAGCCTAGGTATTCGCTCAACCTAAGCTCTGATACCAACTGTAGTGACCCGAAAATCCGGTAGAATTTGAGCTGACCAAAAACACAAGTCCAACCCCAAATATCACGGAAATTCGAACCATTAATAGAAAGAAGTTAGAGGGTGAGGATAGATAAGATAGAAACTTAGAATAGAAGAAGAAGAAGAACACAACATCAGAGTAACACGAATCTCACAGCGGAACGAATAACATATAATATATATAACATAACTTGAAATATACATCTGTACTTGAATATACATCAATATCAAAGTACATCACTTACAACACAGCAGAAATAACTATAGCTATATGATCCTGAAGCCTCCTGCTCCAAGCTCTTCCAGTATATCTGTAAATTCCCGACTACTTGACTGCCCATACAAATTTAGGCACCCAAGAGTTTAGGGAAAACAACAAAGTAAACTCCGGGTCAGTCATGGGACTGGTATGAGTAAACAGTTTAAAACAGTTTCAGAAAACTAAATGATATCTCATAAGACCACGCCGTATAACACGGAACGGGTTTTTCCCTTATGAGAATCCAAACACTTGACTTATCTTTATATCAAAACTCTTTTGATATTATTATAATGTCTAAATCAAGTAAATAACAATCTAGTGGAACGTTTGCATCTCACGTTCCACATATATAATATACAATCAAAACCGCAAGCACGTATTGGGTAATGGATTTCCAACTATGACAAGGTATGGAACCACCTTCCGCTGGTATATCTCTAGAGGAGAATACACCGAGTTCAACAAGAACATCTTGCAACTCAACCACACATGACCGACCACTCATTTCGCTTGAGTGTATCGAATGTATATCACCAACGATTGGGATCAGCAACCGTTTCCCGAATGGGTCAGCATCGACAATAGATTTTTAGAAGTAAATGAAACTCTAGATCAGGTGATTATACACCCTAATAGGTGCGACCTACATAGCCATGCTGCTTGCCCGATTTCTGTCATTTACCGGTTGATGAGGCTAGAAGCTACGCTTTATCATCACACCAGATTCACTTCGAATGTCACATCGTCAAATCCATCAAATCACCGATTGACGTCCTTAACAGTACATTACGTGTTAGCTAAAAGAAGTTTCCTTCTCCGCTTCCACTCTTGGTACGGTTGAAGAAATCAATGTACGTGACCATTCTGGAAATACTCTGTCAGACATTCATCCATACAAGTCACCCAGGAATAGGATGAACCGAAGGTACTATTTCTATTAATAGAAAAAGTCCTTGTACTCTACTCCGTCTTCGATTATCTTTATATAATCTGATTCGCATGCTACTGCCGATATGGAGTGGTTCTTCGGATAATAATCCAACCGGTCTCTCCATATTGACAACGATGGTCAAAACTTCGATAGTCTGTGATTTAACTATCGAATAAAAACAAGTGTTTCGATAGTCGATGATTTAACTATCGAATAAAAACAAGTGTTCATCCAAACATCAAACAATCACTGAGCCTTTAATTAATATTCCATTAATTAAATCTCTTCTCTATTTCTTATCAATATTTGTTAACCAAATATTTTCAATAACCATATTGGCCTTATATGTTATTTGGAAAACATTTCCATATATCGCCTCCTTTTATTTTCTAAACTTTAGAAAATATATGTTATTTATAATTGGAAAATATTCCAATTACTTATCTCTTTTCCAATCTCGTTTATTCCTATACTTAGGAAACGTTCATTATTCTATTTCCAAGCTTTGCACATATTTGGGTTAAAACAGATGTTGTGTAAAACATCGTTACGACAACCCAAATACAGTATTTAACTAATTCTTATTCCACATTGATCTTCGAGCCTGGATCTTACTACTTATCGGTATATCATGAAATCAACCAAGTTGGGGTATAATTACCTCTCAGACCTTGACTGAATAACATTTAACGTCAAAACAGACAAGACTACTTACTCGAATAATCAATACCATACCACTACTTCTTCACTTTTAAACACATATACACTTTCTCTTTTATCCTTACGAGGTTTTATTCTTATACGTCCTTTTTTATTATACTATTCTATTTCTACGTTCGTTTTCTTATCGACTTCTATATATTTTGATATGTAAATTTCTAACTATCAAATTATCTTAAAAATATTCTATCTCCTTAAATTCCCGGAAAAATTCGCCATAACCTCCTTTGTACCGGGAGCATCGGGAAATTTCAAATAGCTTTCCCGGTCCTTCTCATCTCAAAAGAAAAAGAAAAAGCCAAGCGGCTTGCCGATACGGCGGATAAAATCTCATATATGAATTAACTACGTACCTTTTTGTCGGGCATTCTATTTATTTCACTTCTATACTTTATTCCATACCTGTCTCCTGTATGTCTATACCTGTCCAATCTATTTTAACTATACCAATCGTTTTAACTCAATTTGTTAATTAAATCTGTTACTTAACTTTTCAGTCTATTTCACCTTCATATTTGAACATGACATGTTCAAATATATTTTAACTGCATATTAACAAATTCTAATTATACTCATACTCTCGTTCCCTTATCGACTTCTTATTCAAATTCCAAATCAATTCTATTTGAATTCTTTTTATTTAAACTTCATTTGAATTCTATTTTCAAATTCTATAGTTTAAAGTCCATTTGAATTCTATATTCAAATTCTATAGTTAAAGTCCATTTGAATTCTATATTCAAATTCTATAGTTTAAAGTCCATTTGAATTCTATATTCAAATTCTATAGTTAAAGTCCATTTGAATTCTATATTCAAATTCTATAGTTAAAGTCCATTTGAATTCTATATTCAAATTTTATAGTTAAAGTCCATTTGAATTCTATATTCAAATTCTATAGTTAAAGTCCATTTGAATTCTCTGCATTATTTATAAACAACGTTTATAACTTCAATTCAAATCCCACCTTTCCATTTATAAACAACGTTTATAAATTCGATTCAAATTCCATCCTTTCATTTATAAACAAAGTTTATAAATTCAATTCAAATTCCATATTTTCATTTATAAACAAAGTTTATAAATTCGATTCAAATCCCACCTTTCCATTTATAAACAAAGTTTATAAATTCAATTACTTGTTTATATATATTCAAAACAAGTTAATGTTTCTATACTTCATTTAAAATTCAAATTCTATTTATAAAAATAGAATTCCCCTTTTAAATTTCAAATACCCTTTTTGATATTTTTATAAATCAATATCCCAAGCCCCAGTGATATTTAAACAATCAAATCAACCAATTTTCAATCACTTGATTTTTAACACATCATATAGGAATATATATGAAATCAAACAAACAACAAACAGATAATATATTTTGAGGAATCCAGTTGGATTCCTCCAACCTGTTTTCCTGCATCCACAGACGTTAGCACATAAATAATACCCATCCTGCTTCGAGGCAGGATATCGCGGTATAGAAGGTCATCCACTAATCATAGCGTGGGGCGAATAGGGTAATCATCCGCTATGAAACCGCGGGCATCCGCTAATGAGACTGCGGGAATCCAACCAATCATCAACCCAATATATATATATATATAATAGTCAACCAATCCTAAATAACTAATATATTCTTAACAGCAATAAATAAATATTTAAAGCATCCAAAAATCAACAAAACAACCAACAATTTATTTTAATGCTAAAATAAATTAAATGAGTGAGAATTTACTCACATGATTTTCTTTTGCCGAATACTCCGTTTATATTCCTTATCGACACGGCTTCAAATCTACTGGAATCGACTATCTTGAATCTTAAGGCCTTGCCAATAACTTGACAGATAGACGAACAGATCTCGGTCCATCTCTATTGCAGATCAGCCCCAAAAGTTTCAGCCATTCCCTTAAGGCATTTCATCAAACACCTTGCAGTCGACTATCTTCACCTTTGAACCAAAATTCTACCATCAGCTTGTCCCTTCTATATCGCACCTACTACACAAATCAACTGCGACTTTCCCCCATTCAATTTCAGTTCGAAGCAACAGTCCCATCCAAAACCCACGTACACTGTTGAACTCCACATCGCAATCCCTTCCTCACCGTCACCTCGTTAACAGCCTTCTACTACTGGCGAAACTTGAATAACCCAAATCGCGAGTACCCTCAGACCAAAAATCGAGCTCCAGGAAAACCTGCGATCCCCTTTTCCACTTCGAGTCCATCGTTACTCAACCCAGTTCACGTCTGTCGAGCTTCAACGCCTCGAGATGACCGCGAAGTCCACCATCAACCTTCCTACCTCGCGACCCAAGTTGTGTTCCAGAGAGTTGATCGACATCTTCGACCTTTCTATTACGAAGTCGAACTCGATTTCCCTAAATTTGAACACCCAATTCCCATTCCTACTGTCGATCCTTCCCAAAATATGAAATTCCCCTAGTCTGCGTCGCACCCTATAAGGTGAACGAGGTTGAAATTTGATTTCGAGAGGCTCGATTTCTAAAAAAGAATAAAAGGGAAGGGACGGTGGTTTTATAGAGGAAGGGGTGGAAAAAGAAGGGCCACGGTGGTTTGGTTTTGTGGAGAGGGAGGAGGTACGGTGGTGTTTTGATGTGTGGAAATGAAGAGAGCACGGTGGTGTCTTTGAGGTGTGGTAACGAAGAAAGGCACTGTTGTTTTTGTTCCTGTCCACACAACAAAGGATTTATTTTTATTTTAAAATAATTTAAAACTCGTACCCTTTAATTAAAATACTCCAGGGTCCCGAACTCCTTTCTGAACCCAACGAATGTTATTTCTACGGTTTTACCACCATTCCGGACACACTGGGATAGGTCACAAAGTCTGATTCAATTGTCTGTGGAAGATATTTATTTAAATCTATATAAATTTATTTCAGACAATTTATTCTTCGATAATAAATTAATATTATTCTTCTAATTCAAACAGGAGTTTGAATTGATTTTCTGACCTGTTTCTAATTCAGTTTTCAATTTCTCGAACTGACGTATTACGATAATTTAATATATTCGATATTAAATCGAAATTGATTATTAAATTAATAACTTAATATAAAAATTCATTTATATTTATTCACCCAATATTTAAATCCATTCTAAATATTTAAAATGAGTTGGTCGAAATCCCGGGTCATTACATTACTACACTGCACCGCTCCAATTACTACACTGCACTGCGCCAATTACTACACTGCACCGTGCCTATTACTACACTGCACCGCGCCAATTACTACACTCCACCGCGCCAATTACTACACTGCACCGCGCCAATTACTACACTGCACCGCGCCAATCCCGCATGCTTCACACAGAAACTATATAAATAGCCTTGCGTACCCCTAGCTGACTACATAGGTGCCGTCTGCCCCTATCTCCACTAGGTGTACCCCACTACCCTCTTAGAAATTTTATAAGTAACTTTGTGTACTCCTAGCTGACTACATAGGTGCCGTCTGCCCCTATCTCCACTAGGTGTACCCCACTACCCACTTTCGATTGGCTCCCTACTCGTAGATACCCGTGCTGGCCCCACAGTGGGGTGTATCACTCCCCTAAAGTGGCAACCCGATACAACTGAGAATGCACGGCTTATACCTACACGATGCAACAACGTCTTACCTACCAGCCCGGGTCCACACACGCATATGAAACCCGTTGGACTTGCGTTGCCACCGCTCCCCGTTTTGGCCTCTTATAGTCAAACTTAGTATGCGTGTCCCGTGCTCGACTTGGGTCGAGCCCACAAAGATACGTTTGGGATACTGGTTGAAATGGGCCCCCACAAGCTACCCACCTAAGCTTGTCATTAATATATCCCACTTAACCCTCTTAGTCATGTTCATTTACATGTGTGCTTGGTTAAGTCTTACTAATCGTATTTCACATGCCACTAAGGGCACCCACTAGATTCCTCATGCCACCCAAGGCACCTACTTAACCCCCATGTCCCACCTTACATGTTTGTCTGGTTAAGTATTTCTTAATTCATTCAGGCCATAGCCTCATAAAGACCTCCCACATTAGACTGGCATTTATGGCAGCTGGATTTGCCGGGCGGGTCCGGGCAGTCATACACCATAAAAGAGTCTAACCTCGTGTCTTTACAACTGTTATGCTTTAGTTTAGGCCTAGGACCTCTCACATTGGGCTGACATTTGTGACCACTGGATTTGCCGGGCGGTTCCGGGCAGGTTTACGTCACAAACGAGTCCAACCTCGTGTCCTAAGCATTGATTGACAACTTTCAATCTTTTACCCCAGTTTTAATAATTCCCTATCCAAATTATTAATTAAGTCCACTTTTATTGATGCCCATAATTGACTCAATTATGGTCATCCACTCATGGTATGCAAAATCATATCAATTGCACCCCAACATCTTATTATTAAATCCTTAATACTACCCCTACCCCACGTTTATACGTTCGCTTATTCAACGCATAATATAGGCTAGACTTGAATAGTCTAACACATAGCACAAGGAAAAATTATCACAACATATAGACAATAAAATGAATCTAATCATAATAGGGGTGAAACTTGCATAAACTACACATGTTAAGGATCAAAAGGTGTCAACTTGTTAAATGTCACAATTTACATGATATGATCATAGCCCAAATCTATACGTAAACTTGCATATGGGGTTTTTAGGCAACATAATGTTGGTGTGAACTAGCATAGGATATCACATATGTCATAGCATAATTCTAGATGTCATAATAGACGTCATGGCATATGTTCATAACTTTTCTAATCAATCTAACTTGCATATATAACTTGTCATATAGATCAACATAGCCCAAACATGATGATTTAATTTATATGAACTAACTAGCATAGATGGCTTTCTAACATGTATGATTCATCACAACTTAGCATAGAAACTTTCAACATACATAGCATGATTTACAACATATAGTATATCATCACCACATAGCATAGGATTAATAACATACATGATAGCATATGACAATTCACATCATCTATTCACAATCCATTCATGACTTAACCTAATTAAAATGATAATAATCTTGTTAAGACTATCATACTCACAATTAGAGAAGAAAGAGAGTCGAATTAGCACTCTTTGATGAAGAATCGCTATTAGGGTTGGGTAGCTCTGATTTGGTTGCTGTTCTTTATCTTTAATTTGATGGCGGCTGCACTAGATCTCAAAATATCAGCATGACGGCCATGGTCTTTGTTTATTTTCTGATTTAGGGTTTGTGTATAGGGGTCTTTTTATAGAGTTATAAACTAATTTAAGCCGTCGGATGTTCTTATGGTTAATCAAAACCATTTAATTATGATAGGGTGATGAGTCAGCCCTAATGACTCAGCAAGGAGTCAGAATGGACTCAACAACACGGGTCAGCCTGAACCAGAAAGCTGTGCAGGCTCCAGCCTGGGCGCACTTGGCAGGTGCGTCGGTGTAAATATGTACTGGCGCACTTCCCAAGTGCGCCAGTGCATTTTTTTCTCTACTATGCCACCAAACTTCGTACGTCCATAACTTTTTCATCCGGTACTCGTTTCCCGCAAACTCGGACTCTATCTCCACTAGAATTCCGAGACGAACACAATGGCGCAACCCGTTTCCCACAATTCTCATGTCTGAGATTAGTTATTCTTTAATTTGTAAATATTAATATTAACAGATATACGGGGTGTTACAAAACAAGTCCCAACGACAGTCGTCCTTAACCAAATACCCCCCTTCCAAGCACTATGGGATATGTATCGTAGGCCGATTCGATCGTTTCGACAGTTTCCGTCAAAATCAAAATATAAATCTTTATATTGAATTTGAACGTGCATTTCAATTTACCGGGGCCACATACGGACTCTAAAAATTCCAGAAAAATATTTTCTAGCTTCGTATTAATGATACGGTTCTAACAAAACTAATTTCTTCAAATTCTGAGACCGTTTGAAAAATGGCCATTTTCTGGTCGATCGAAATTGACTGAAACTGTTAAAACACGTTTTACTTTGCCATGCTCACATATTGATTCAAAAAATTACAAATTTTGGAATCTAGCAATGATTTGACATCGCAGATCCAACAAACTTGGTTTCGTCGAAAACCGAGGTCGTTTACAAAATGGCTATTTTTAAGGGCCCAAAATTCCAAAGCGATTATTCTGAATTTTCATCTGGGAATAACTTTTGATTCTCGCTATGAAATTTCAATTTTTCGGATTCTTGGAAAGATATTCTCAAATAGATTCTAATATTTTTGGTTTCGCCAAAATCCAGTTTATTTTGAATCCTACACATTCATTTGAAAGTTGAAATCGAATTTTCAAACTACCGTGCCATTTTCAATTCCTTTTATAATTAAAATAAAATATTTATATTCTAACGACGATCTAGATAAATATATTCATTCTAATTCTATTCAAAACAAATTTATCGTCGTCATTATTTAAAATAATTCATTTTAAATGTTCAAAATTCATTAAAATCGCCAAAATAAAAAAATTAAATTGGCTCAGATTTCCGGGTTATTACAATCTCCCCACTTAAAACTTTTCGTCCCCGAAAAGGAACGAAGCTGAAAGTTGTTTAACTAATCAACTCAACTTCCATTATTTTCTTTACGGCTTAAGTTCTTCAACTTTTTAGTTTCTAAGAACTTTTCAAATTTTTCAAAAATTTGGCTAACACCCTAAATTTTCGAAAAATTTCGCCATAACCTCCCCTGCACCGGGTGCTTCGGGATATTTCAAATAGCCTACCGTGGCCCTCACCAATCCAAAAAGAAAAAAGAAACAGCCATGCGGCTAGCCAATCGGCTCATAAAATCATCAAAAACCCCAGAAATACAATAAACATGTACCTATTTAGCGGGCAAACAATTTTATTCCTCTGCTCTAGCCTCCTTGCTATGACCTGTTCAATGTAAGTACATGTATATGCATGCAAATGCGATAAATTTATAATACAATTCACTATTTGGTACAATTTGGCTAAATGGTTCAAATTTTAATTAATCAACCAATAATCAAATAACACAATCAGAAATCGATTAGTTGAATAACTTTTCAAATTCATAGCTTTGATATATAGTCCAAAAATCAGATTTTTGATGCCAAATCACAACAATAAGCCCTATTTAATTTTGGTTCTCACACCAGTCTATGGAAATATATAAATATCACACTTTCGGTACTCGAATATAAATATTGATGATGCGACAGCATCACCAGAATTATCCCCGGGCGACTAGAGTGTGACTCTATATCCATCCAGTATATTTGAGGCTTTCAATACACGTGGATCAGACGTATATTAAAATCTCTATATACCTGATAGTCTAAATCAATATAAATAAATATTCAAATATGAATAATTGAATTAAATTTTCAAAACAAAATTTGTTTTCAATTTTATTTTAAAAACAACACTCTTCCTACTCGTTCTAGGATACTATTGATCCTATCTGTAACGAGTCATTCTCATTGGATATTACTAATCCAATCTCTGATGAATCCTTTCGTTTGGTTCTAACGTGTCTTTTTCTCCGAGCTCTGTAAACCAAAGTTTTGATACCAAACTCAGACGACCCGAACTTCCCCCGTAAGGAAAGCCCGAATTGAATAGAGGACAAGCCACATCGGAACACAAACAGAAGAACATTTCATTGCTTATTACAACAGTTCCATCAGATTACAAGAATATACAGAGTATGAATAAATATTATTCAACAGAAAATATCAGAGATTACAATAAATTACATAGCAGCGAAAAATAATACAAAACACAACTGAAAAGTATATACGATACAGAGCTTTCCGGATATCGTTCCAGCTGTAAACCAGGTTCCTGTGAATATAAATCTGCAAAACCAAAACTACTAGCTGCCCGTGTCAAAATAAGGGCACCCAGAGTTTAGGTTAAAACAATAAACTCCAGATTAGTCATGTGACTGGTGTGAGAATTAAAAGGTTATTTAAAAATTTACATTAAAATAAAATAAATCAAGGGACCACGCCGTATAACACGGAACGGGTTTTCTCCTAAGAATACCAATGCATATAACAAAACAGCGCAATGCTTTTTGGAAAAATGAAGCTATTATAAGACACAGGTCCCATCACACAATGCAACACAAGCCAGAGGATAGGGTTTTCCCTTATAATAGCCAAACATGCTTGGTACGTTAAAACCAAATCATTTGATACTATTATAAGTGCGTAGCATATAAAACAACTTCAAATATAAATGTATCAATCCTAGACGGCATGGGTACCATATATCATGTTGCCATACTAGGCTCTACAATCAAAACCGCAAAGTCACGTATTTGGAAATTGGATTTCCATCTGTGAACCAAGGCAAGGGATCGTCCTTACCGAATTCGAGATGCTCTAGCCCATGTCTCAGGAACAGCCGCAAATGCACCTTGGATCGTCATGGTCGGTCCACTCGATGTGAATTATAATGCCTGAACATTGCGTTTCCCCACGCTATGGGGTGTCAATGAGTCCAATGACTCCATCGGATCCACATAGTCACTGATATATCCGAGGCGTCTCGCAATCCAACAACCACTTAAGTCAAACTCGTCAGGGCGTTTAAAACCACTGACACCACTTCTAGCTAGAAAGAAACGCATGTCCTCCCTGAGATCCTTCTCCCGTTTCTGGTTCACAACCGGGGTGTAAGGCTCGCGAATCAATGTTACACAAAGCTATGCCACACAGGCGGTGCTTTGATCATCAACCACAAGACTTTGCTTTTCAATAGAAGCCTTGATCGGTTGCCACTCAGGCATACCACATAGGCAATTCACACCATGCGACTGATGTCTATCTATATACAACCTCTGATCCCGCACGTCTCAAAGAAGGGTGAAGTAAGGGAATGAATTCCCCTTCACCAGGCAGATGTATATTTAATAGAGATCAATCAACACAGAGCAAAATACAATGTCAGACACACAGTCCATACAAGTTCGTTCTGGGTCTGAACGAAACCGGAGGCACCTTATACCTCGCATATCCATCAATCTCCAAGTACGTTTGGACGACCACCAACTGATTCCCTCCTCTTGGGTGTACAGCCCAATCAAGATCATCAGTAATTATCCAAACGACGTGGAGACCTCCGGTCTTCGACCACCGTCTTCATCCTCGACACATCGTCGAATCAGTTATTCAGAATGGGATAAACCCGGTCTTTCTGAATAACTCGCGTATATAATAAACAAGTGTTACACAAACACAACATATGCCTCGTTCCAATTCAGAATATTCTTTTATTCAAATATTCTTATACTTTGGGAAAGGTTCCCATTAATTTTATCAAAGATAAATTCTCTAAATTTATTCTTTAATCTTCTTTTAAATATCAATTCAAATTGGTCGGGATTAGCGAACCACACCAAAGTAATCATTTATTTATTTCGCAATCCCAACCTATTCATCCCATGAAGTAAAGCTGGTCATACTTCATATCTAACACCATGGTGTTATCGGTAAATTCAATTACCATTTCACGTTCAAATCTAATTAAAGATTTAACTATCGCCTGGAGCAAAACTGGTGATACTCCATTCTCGATCATCTCAATCTAATTAAAGATTCATTAAAACTCCACTTGGTTTTAATCTTCCCAAAAATCATATCAATGATTGTTTAACTTGGGAAACCATATCCTGTCATTAAGTGGGTTAAAGAACCAATGTCATTTAAAATACGGTTCACGATAAACCCAAAAATCAATTCAAATTCAATTCCAATTAAATATCATTTAATTGGTATATTTTATCAAATCTAAATAAAAAGATTTAATCTTTTCCTCAACTGGTTTTAAGAACAGTGTTAATGAAGACACCATTCATGACAAACCCAAATCCCATTTGATATTAAATACAAAGCTCTGAATAGAAAATATATCGGCTTATATTCAATATCAAATTCTACGACCAACAAATATCGTATTGGAAATAACGATATAAATATATCTTTCAAATTTCCATAACAATATATGTATAATCACGAAATTCAACATCGAAATATTCCAAAGACAATTTCGATTCAAATCCCTTTCCATTTCAATTATTGGAAATTCGAGTTATTTTCAAAACCATTTCAAATCCAATTTATTTATTTAAAAAATAAATGGAATTATGATTCTAGTTCAAAACTAATTCATTTCGATAAAAATCTATTTTTATCTTTTCAAATATGGAATTTTCATCCCAATTCTTTCCAAATCATTTCTTAGGCAAATCATTTCTTAGGATTTTACACAAATTACTACTATTTTTAATAATTTTATTAAGGCCCGTACAGTCTTCCATCAACGGCCATTGAACTGCACTTAGCGACCTTTTCCAAATTTGATTTGGACATAATTCCAAATCCAACAGTTATATTTCAAGTCTCTAATATTCGTTAGAAATCTCTTTTAGATACGAACCCAATGGTTCCAGTTTTAGGAGAATCCGACGGTCGGATCTCCCGTAATATCCACTCGAAGTCAATGGTCAAAATTCGCAAACTACCGCAGCGCGGCGCGTTCTATTCAGGCCATTATAATATATATATATATATATATATATATATATATATATATATATATATATATATATTTCATCGATTTCCTTTCAAAACGTATTTTACAAATCGTTTTAAATTCGTTTTATAAACGATTTCAACTTCCTATTCAATTTCTAGTCAAAATTGAATATTCCATATCATCGATATATATATATATATATATATGATAATATTTTCAAAGCATTATATTTTGAAATTACTTCCTTTTCTATATTCCTTTTAAAAACGAATATAATCAATATAAACATCGTTCGCGTCAAAATGGCGCAAATCTAATCAACACAGCTTTATATCTTTCAATAACTTCGTTATTCTATTCAACAAATGAATATTTTCTTCAACACATGAATTTCCTCATATTCAACACATGAATATATATTTTATTCAACACATGAATTTTCTTTTATTCAACACATGAATATATATTCTATTCAACACATGAATTTATGTTTTATTCAACACATGAATATTTATTCTATTCAGCACATGAATTTTCTTTTTATGATACTCTTTATTTTCCAACTTGGAATGAGGCCCAATCAATTACCATATAATGTTAATTATATGGATTTCATACACACGTACACTACAACAATCAAACACAGTCAACCATCACCCAAGGTGCATTCTACACTGCATAAGCATCAAATATAAATATTTAACGCTTATAACAGCCTGTCAATCAATCGATCGACATTCAGCTAATTATTGGGACTAGTGTATGGCCAATTTCATCCCAACACCCGTGTGGGGTTTTCAAACAATCAAACACAGGTTTTATTTGTGCAGTTGGGCGATGTGTAAAATTTATCGTCCCAATCAATATCAGTCAAATCGGTGTACATAAACAAATCGTTCGATTTGTAAATGAATATTTATTTTATTTCAACACATGAATATATATTTTATTTCAACACATGAATATATATTTTATTTCAACACATGAATATATATTTCATTCATCACCATCAACAATCAAAATTCACAACACAAGCAATCACACAAGTCGTCCATGGTCTGTGGACGTCGAGGAACAGTTTATATATGCAGTTATAAAATAAATAACTGAACAAAAAATTCTATTAAGGAGTTCTCACCATGGGATCCACACCTTCATTCTCTATTTCTGAACAGCTGAACCATTTGGATTTGTTTGAAATTCCAATGTAGTCCTTGCCACGGTGTTCATAATAAAAATTATATTTTTATTGCTTCATTCCACTAAATAAAAATCACATTTTTATTCTTACTTCATATATTTTTACGACGCTTCTTTCTATATAAAAATTCTATTTTTATATTTCTACTTCTTATATAAAGATTGAATTTTCATTTCGACGCTATAAAAATCATATTTTTATACTTTACATCATATAAAAATTATATTTTTAACTTCATACTTGTATAAAAATTATATTTTTTACTTCATACTTATATAAAAATTATATTTTTAACTTCATACTTATATAAAAATTATATTTTTAACTTCATACTTAAAAAATAAAAATCCCATTATTATGTCGTTTTTATATATATAAAGATCTAATCCTTAATTCGCTAACTTATATATAAAAATCAAATTTTTATCTTCACTTCATATATATAAAAATCGAATTCTTATCTTCACTTCATATATATATATATATACACACACACATATATATATATAAATCGAATTTTTATCTTCACTTCATACATATATAAATCGAATTTTTATCTTCACTTCATATATATAAAAATCTAATTTTTATCTACAACTCTAGATGATAAAAATCATATTTTTATTTTGCTTTTCATATATAAACCCTTCTATATAATTAAAAATCAAACCTTCCTATCACTAAAAATCATATTTTTCTTCATCATTATGTAAAATAACTGAAAATGAAAATCTAATTAGGATCTACTTACATTGATTTGAAGAAATAGGGTTTTCGGGCTTTGAATGAAGAGAGATAGAGGGATAGAGGCGGCGTCGGGGGGTGGTCAGAGGTCAGGGCGGCGGTCTGTCCTAGCGGTGGGCGGCGACCGTGGGGCCAAAGGATGGTGGAAGCGTGGTTTTAACGAGGGGGCGGGAGGTTTGGAGGTTCACCGGTTTTCAGAGGAGGGGGAGAAGGAAGCGGAGGAGCAAGATGGGGAGGGGGAGTTTGCCGGAGGTGGGGTCTGGCGCCGGCAGGCCGCGGTGGCCGGTGGGGGAAGGCGTCGCGCGAGATCGAGGGTTTTATATTTTTTTCTTTTTTTTCTGATTGAACGGGGAAGAGAATAAGGAGGGGGCCTATTTTATATTTTAATTAATTAATATTTTATCCTTCAAAAGTTGACTTCTAATCTCGAACTCTAAACGAGGCCCAACGACTATCGTCCATAACAAAGTACCCCCCTTCCGAACACTATGGAATATGTATCGTAGGTCAATTCGATCGTTTCGATTAGTTTCTGTCAAAATCATAATATAATTCTTTATATTGAATTTGAACGCGCATTTCAATTTACCGGGGCCACATACGGACTCTAAAAATTCCCGAAAAATATTTTCTAGCTTTGTATTAACGATACAGTTCTAACAAAACTAATTTCGTCAAATTCTGAGACAATTTGAAAAATGGCCATTTTCTGGGCGATCGAAATTGACTGAAACTATTAAAACACGTTTTACTTTGCCACGCTCACATATTGATTCAGAAAATTATGAATTTTGGAATCTAGCAATAATTTGACATCACGGATCCAACAAAAGTGGTTTCATCGAAAACCGAGGTCGTTTGCAAAATGGCTATTTTAAAGGTCCAAAATTCCATAGCGACTATTCTGAATTTTCATCTGGGCATAACTTTTGATTCCCGCTATGAAATTTCAATTTTTCGAATTCGTTGGAAAGTTATTCTCAAATAATTTCTAATATTTTTGGTTTTGCCAAAATCCGGTTTATTTTGAATCCTACACATTCATTTGAAAGTTGAAATCGAATTTTCAAACTACTGCGCCATTTTCAATTCCTTTTATAATTAAAATAAAATATTTATATTCTAACGACAATTCAAATAAATATATTCATTCTAATTCTATTCAAAACAAATTTCTCATTTTCATTATTTAAAATAATTCATTTTAAATGTTCAAAATTCATTAAAATCTCCAAAATAAAAAAATTAAATTGGCTCAGATTTACGGGTTATTACATCAGTTTTAGAGAAATCTCATCATTCTCGGATGACTATCCATCCAAGAGGTGATCAGATGTATAGAGACATTGGGAGGGTTTTTCATTGGATTAGGATGAAGAAGGACGTGGCAAAGTATTTAGCTTGATGTATGACTTGTCTGGGAGTAAAGGCTGAGCAGAGGAAGCCTGGTGGAATTATTCAGCCTTGGATGTGCCATAGTGGAAGTGGGAGAGAATCTCATGGACTTTATAGATGGGGCACCCAAATCGAGGAATGGCAACACCAATATTTGGGTTATTGTGGATAGGTTGACTAAGAGCACACACTTGTCGTCGTTAAGATTAAGCGGACGACAACTTGGTTGGAATTAGTGTGTGTTAGAGAAATCATCCGACTTCATGGATTTCTCTCTAGTATTATTAGTGATCGAGACCCCATCTTTACGAGCGAGTTTTGGGGGAGCCTGCAGGTGGCATTGGGGACGCAACTACGACTTAGTATTGCCTATCACCCTTAGACAGATGGGCACATGGAGAAGGTTAATATGATTCTAGAGGACTTATTATGGTTGTGTATCCTACACTTGAGAGGGACTTGGGAGGAGCATCTTCCATTGGTATAGTTTGCATATAATAACAGCTATTAGACGAGTATTGGTATGGCTTCCTTAGGCATTATATGGACGACCTTGCAGGTCACCTACATATTGGTGGGAGTCCACTGACGGACTTTTACTTGGACCTGAGATAGTTAGAGAGACCTCAAAGAAGATATATTTGATTCGGAGGCAGATGAAGGCAGCTTAGGAAAGACAGAAGTTGTATGTAGATCAGCAAAGGATAGACCTAGATATCGAGGTAGGAGACAAGATTTTTGTTAAGGTGTCACCTTTGACGAGTGTGGTTCGATTCGGCTCAATGGGGAAGTTGGCATCGAGGTTCATAGGGCCATTCCCAATAATAGAGAGGATAGGACATATGGCCAATAGAGTCATACTACCGGAGAGATTGGTTGGAGTTCATGATGTGTTCCATGTTGCACATTTACCAAAGTGTCAACATGATTCCACGGTAGTAGTTGAGCTGAGTACTTTAAAGGATATCGAGGTAGAGAGGGAGGAATCAGTTAGGAGAGTTCTTACTCGGATACTAGGATCTGAGGTGAAGAAGATACGAAATAAAGGGATCAAGCTTGTCAAGATTCAGTGGGGAAAAGACAGCGACGGCTCGACTTGTGAACCAGAGGACGGGATTCACACTTCTTTTCTGTTTCACTTTGAGAGTATGCTCTTATTCCTTTCGTAGGCTTTGAATTTGAATTTAATTTTCCTATCATTTGAATCGTAAGTCTTAGGTAGAGGCCTATCAATGGTAGGAAATAGTTTAAAACAAGTTAATATAACATGTTATGATTGAATGAATTCACGTGGATGCAAGTGTTAGTTACTGGATGTAGTGACTGCATAAACACACACTAGGCATAGCTAGAGATCTGCTGAACTAGGCCACTTACATAATTGCATATCGTTGCACGCGCCTTTGTATTATTTATATAGAAGAAAAATGGTCGAATCATCACTTGGATGTTGCATTTTGATGAATGGTTGTTGCACACATATAGAATTTTATGTGCATTATTAGGATTCCTTTGCATACATATTGGGTGCATGGCACAAACATGAATTGCATTAAGGAGGTCAACTAAATCAGTGAACCGCCTGATTTTTGCATTAGATTAGGGACATATACACAACACCTTTGCATATGTTCATGAAAAGCATTAGGAAATCTAAGGACAATGGATGTTAGTAGTTGACGGTTGAGTAGGTGGATGTAGAAAATGGTTGATAACATTTATAACATTCTTCTACCCTTGGAGATTTTGGAGAAGAAATCCTTTAAGAAGGGAAGAATATAATAACCCGGATTTTATTTAATAATTAAATATAAAAAAATAATAAACTAAATATTAATCAGGAAAATAATTAGAATTGGACAATGGGATAAGCACCATTGGGTCTGTTGTAATTTTATGATCAAATGAACGCTTGGTTTGCTAAAATCGAAGTTAAAATGAATTAGTTATGAATTAAAGAAGAATTTAGAAAAATTAAATAAAAATGTATATAGAAACCAAAGGTCACTGGGAAACCCATGTCAACTAGGTTGGCACGTGTGTCGACCCAAGGGTAGACTCCTTTGTCGACCCACTTGGGAGAATTATCGTGCCTTGCCTATCACGCTGGCAACCAACGTTAATTAATTTCCAATGTTAATTTTAGCTGAGTTGGCATTGTTTTATTGGTTTATTTTGAAATAAATGCTGACGTGGCACTTTCTTATTGGTCCGATGACATGGCTGGACCAGATCTAATCTTAGATTTGAACGGCTAAGGGCATCCAGTAAACCCTATAAATAAACTAGCACATCATCTCTTATTTCTTTACATCCATTCTCTCTTCTTCTTCTTCCCCATGCCAATCCTCGAAAGTAGGAAGGGCCACATAATTAAATTTTTACGGGGTGAAGAAGTTCTTAAGTTTTTAATATTTATTTTTATAAACACTTATGGAGGCAGAGGTTCTGCTAGATTTAAGCAGAAGGCCATGGGGGAAGCTTTGATCATCAGATCTACGAGCTTTTATGTAATTTTTTTATTAGTTATTTGCATAGGAATGTTTAGATAGTTAAGTAGTTTTAATTTGCAAGTTTTATGTTTACAGTATTTACAGGTTTAGTTTTTTAGTAAGTTTCTGTAATTTATTTACTGCCTATGTCTGTTTCTTTATAGTTGTTTGTTGTTTATAAATATAGCTCCTTCTTTTTATCCCGTTCTTTGTTATAGTTTATTTACAGTTGTGTTTATGCCTATTTTATTTGCTTTTGTCTATTTTAAGTCTAGACCTGGCGAGTAGCCTAGACTATTTCCCTTTACCTTTTAACGTTGAGCCTAGGCCTGAGAAGAGCCTAGGCCTTTGTCGTTATTTGTGTGTTAAATTGGAATAATGTTGAAATTGAATAAAAAGTGATATTTAGGCATATTGAAGCTGATTAAGTATCATAATCAAATTATACTGTAAATTTGGGGATAAAACCTTATGTAATTGAAGAACATGTAAACATGTAAGTTGGAATAGACTGAACTTAATTGAACATTAAGTAACGTGGGAATTGGTTGCACAAAAGGGAATAACATTAATTAGAAATATTAATACAACCTAGTAATACGACATTTCGTTACATTGGGCTTATTAAGAAACTTAAATGTGTTAAGTTAAATTGATGAAATTAATAAGCTAAGATAGAGGAAGTCTGTTCCATCAACATGGGGCTGATTGGGGAAGATAAGTGGCTCGTAGATAAGGTCTGTTCCGGCAAGGCGGGGCTGAATGGAGAAGATTAGAGGCCTAATATTATAGTGAAATCATATATAAGGTTCGTTCCAGTAGCGTGAGGCTGATTGGGGAAGATATGGGGACTAATAAAATAACGAAAGGGGACCAAGTCTAGGGTTGACTTATATCAATTGCATTTTTGGTTGGGAACCCGTATCAGTCAGTATCACTTTGTTATCATGGTGTCTCGCACTAGGTAGAGGCTAGGGCATGCTTTGCTGAACTGGATAGTAAATGGTCCAAACAAGGTGGGCACGGACGTGTTTTGGCAGAACAATGAGCGTGCATCATTCCGATTGGGAAAGAAAAGCCATTGTAACGTCTATGATTAACGGTTATAACCTTTTAGTTAATGGGTTCAGAATTGAAAACCCTGGATTCCATGTATGGCATAAGTTATCACATTTTGGGTAAAGTAGTTGATCGATGGGTAGAAATTAGGTAAAGCATAATTATGATATTTTGGTAGTTGGTGCAGGAATTTTTTTTAGATATGAATGGGAAGCCTATCTTTATTTTTGTTTATCTTTCCTGCAATTTCATTTATGCCTATTACTCTTAGAACTATTCATCTGTCTAAATACTTCCTTATCTTTATTTGTGTTTTCTCCTTCTCCAACCCCTCCGTCGGTTCGCAGGGTAGAGGGCTCGTATAGTAATTCCTGATTATTTGGTTCAGTTTGGGTTCATACTCTTTCCAGATTCATGTATTGGTTCAGTTTTTATTTTTTGATCATTGTATTGACTTATGAGAGGGATAGTTTTTATGGTTTTACTTATGTATTCTGATATTTTCCCCAAGATAGTATGTTTATTCTATGATGATTATCTATTATTTTAAAATGTAATAAGTACTGTGATTTGACTTGCTTACTTATTAAATGTTTTAAAGTTTCCGTTGTGTTTTATATTTCTATCTTATGAATTTTATTCTATGTGTTGTTACTTTATACATAAGCGCTTCATAAAGCTTGCATCCTCATATGGATGACGTTAATGGGTGTGGGGTGTCACAATACCGTTTGTCATTTACTAATTATAAAAACATTACGCCATAGATTGCATACTGCAACACCAGGGAAGTGATGCAGGAAGTTCCAAAAAGTGTTGCTATAGGCAAAAAATGATCTAGGGCAACACTTTCTAGGGGTTGCCTTTTGTTGGGTTGCCTTAGAGTCAAATGCAATACCCTTGCGACCCTATGGTAACATCAGTATAAGTGTTGCCACAGGGACCACTACAACAAAAAGTACCCTTCGACAACTGCCAAAAACAGTTGTAATATGTCTATCAAAACTAGTTATATCTGCAATCATAATAAAGTCTACCTTTTTTCCAACTATTTCTAGCAGTTATTAAATTTTGTTTTACAACTGTTAAAAGTAATTATACCACAACTGCTATTAATCAAATTTTTCATAATATCATAATAAATATTGTTAAAACACAGTATTCAAACATAGTATTTTATTCTAATAAATATTTTATTTCAACATTTCGAATGACAAATTCTTCGACTCCATTATTTTACATTCACTTCTATATTACACAATCATTCATATTTACATACATTCCTCACTACATTATCACTCGATTCACTCATATACAAACTCATGTTGCAAGCTCAGGCCTCAACGTCGGGTACTTCTAGGCTCAAATATGGGTAATAGCCACAAACAATGGTTTACAAACAAGTTTCCATAGCTTCAGTCACAAACATTGGCTTACAAGCAAACATGAAGCACCTGCAGCAGCGATCAACGTAAACACTTGGATACTGAAATCAATCCAAGGACACACTTCAATTGAAAAACCCAAAGAACTGCGGACTTCTTCAATATTGTGAAAATGCTGATGACCCATGCATTGAGAGGTGGTGTACAACGAAAAAGCAAGCTTCAACTTTAGCCACATCAATGGCTTCGATAAACTGCACAGAGAAACATGGCGACATGATAATAAAAAAGGCGCCATGCCTTCATCAGAATCCGTAGTATGCATAAAACATACAGGGAACGATTTTCCGGAGTTGCCCTCACCACATTAGATACCTAAAACAAATATGAACAATATAAATGATTATTACCTCAAATGTATCCTAACTTAGAGCATTATGTTTGCCCAATATGCACACATTTGGTTATCTGAGCAACTGACCGGATTCATGTGAAATAACAAAAACAATCTGCCAAGGCTTCTCTCAAATCCAAAGCGCAATTCTTAGATAGCCAACAAGCCTTGTTTGGCAATGGCGATGCAGGTCCAAAAATGATCACTGCAGATTGGTTTGAGTTGGGAAGGGACCTTAAAGAAGTCGATAACGAAGGAGAATGTCAAGTTAAATGAAAAATATAAAGAACTGGCAAACTTCTTGTAATAACCCGAATTTTTATAACATGTTAATACAAGAATCAAGGCAGAATTAAATCTTAAAATAAGAATCAAGAGAAACGGGTTGCGCCGTTGCGTTCGTCTCGGAATTCTGGTTGGAAACGAGTCCGAAATTTCGTAAATCGAAGTCCGTATGACCGAGATATGGCCTCTAGAAGTTTCACAAAAAACGAAAACAGATTTTCAAATTTCGAATTTAACCCCAAACAGACTGGGCGGGAAAATTTCCCGCCCAGCCCCAAGTCGACTGGGGAGTCGACTCCCCAGGACCAGGTCGACTGGGGAGTCGACCTGGGTGTCGACCGGGGGGTCGACCTCCTTAGCCGGGCCAGGTTGGCCTGGTGCACCTGCTTGCTCCTTTGGGTCTGTTCTGTTGGCCTGTGACGAGATTGGATGGTTCATACCTAAACTAGGGTTAATCTAAGGGCCTAAACTAGTCCTAAATCCTATACAAACCCCCTGATGCCTAAACCCTAATTCACTACAACATGTCTAGCCACTGTTATACTGCTAAAATCCCTCTTGGTCATGGCCGCCGTGTCTAATCTTCTTCTTAAGCTTTCATACGCAATCCAATACAAAGATGAAGACTTCTACAACAATTCAAGGAGATGAATCAACAACTCTACAACGTTTCTACATCGATTTCAGTTCTTAATTCGCTAGCCATGCTATGTAAGTTCTAGTTACTTTTTAGATTAAAATACTTAATTTTAATATGGCTATGGAATAAAGTGTAATTGGATATAAGCATGTTTATCAATTCAGATCTATTCCTGTTTACCTTTGAACCTTGAGTTTTGAGACTTGTTCATCTCCATTCTTATGTCTAGTTCATGCTCTATTCAATCATTGTAAATCAGTTTCTTGGATTCATGTTGATCTAATCTTTATGCCCATCATGACGGTCTATGATGTTTTCTCCCTGATCTTGTTTCATTGCAACTTCTACCTCCCCCTATTTATTTTCCTTTGATGAACCTAGGTCAATTTCGGACCTAGGCCTAAACTGCGATTTATGTGCGATTGGATACGGGGGAAATACCGAGATATTGCCTAGTTATATATATGTGTGTTTGGTAGAATCGAAGGCATAATATAGAATTAGATATATGGGTATTATTGCCATTAATATGAAATTTGATAATTGGGTATTGCCATTAAAATGGTAATTGCAAAAATTGGGATTGGCATATGTAATTTTTGGCTAGAACTTGATATGTGTAAATTGACATAAAAATTGACATACGTGTAAAACGGCATGAACTGAACATATGTAGATTTGGTATGAATTGGGCATATGTAAAACTGATATGTAATCTAGAACTTGGGCATATGTTAATTATGTGAGATTTGTAGTTGAAACACATATGATAATTTATGTCTTGAAAAAGGGCTAATATGAACACGCCTAAGTGGGTTTTGGGTAGTTGGCATGTAAATAGCCTTAAAGGAGGGATAAATATAAATTGAGATAAGTTGCCTTTAATGGCATAAGATAAATTGTGGTAAAATTGGTATGATTTTGCATACCATTAATTGATGAACATAATTGAGTCAATTATGGACATCGTTAAATTAGGAATTAATTAATAATTTGAATAAGGAAATTATTAAGACTGGGGTAAAAGATTATAAACGATAATCAATGCTTAGGACACGAGGTTGGACTCATTTGTGACGTAAAACTGCCCGGACCCGCCCGGCGAATCCAGTAGTCACAAATGGTAGCCCAATGTGAGAGGTTCTAGGCCCAAATTAAAAGCGTAACAGTTGTAAAGACACGAGGTTAGACTCTTTTATGGTGTAAGACTGCCCGGACCCGCCCGCAAATCCAGCTGCCATAAATGCCAGTCTAATGTGAGAGGTCTTTATAGGGTTACGACCTTAATGAATTAAGAAATACTTAACCAGATAAACATGTGGTGGGATATGGGGGTTAAGTGGGTGACATGTGGGTGACATGTGGAAATACGAATAGTAATACTTAACCAACATAACATGGTAATTAGACCACTGGATAAGGTTAAGTAAACTAAGAACACTTAACCAATATGGTATGAATGGGTGGGTTAAGAAATATGATTAGGCTAATGACACTTAACCAATATGGTATGAGTGGGTGGGTTAAGTAATATGATTAGGCTAATGACACTTAACCAATATGGTATGGATGGGTGGGTTAAGTAATATGACCAGGTTAATGACACTTAACTGTTATGACATGAATGGTTGAGTTAAGTAAATCTTAATTAATGCCTAGGTGGGAATGATAACTTATGGAATAAAGTAAGTTAGGCGGAACAATAGATAAGACAAGATAACTTACGTAATAAGGAAAGATGTGCTTCATTGTAGATTAAGCAATATGTAAAGACAAGAATGAATTTACAATTGAAGGCGACATAAGTTATATTATAAAAAGGAACAAAACATTGGTTAGGTTGGATAATCCTCTGAGTATCAATCTGATGTCGATTCCGGTCTTCGGGGTTGGTATTTAGGGAATTATTCTCTCTCTCCAGTGTGTTAGTAAGTTAAGGGGTACTTGGTTGTAAAGATTGAATAAGAACATGTTATTGTACCATACGGGGGTTAATGTATGAATTATAGGAATAACATGTTGTGGGCTTATTAATGGACTTAATATAGTGCAAGTTAAGAATTGAATTAATAAGCAAAGTTGAAGGTTGGTATGAATGGAAATAACCAAGTTAAATGATAAGACTGATGAGGTAGCATAAGCGCATAATTAATGGATAGACATAGGGTCTAATGGCAGATAAAGCCAAGGCGCTTGGTTAAACCCAGACGTTGGGGGTAATATGAATGACATGTAAAATATAACCTATAAGCACTTAACCAAGATAAAGCATGTATTAAGACATGAGGATGATGTAGGGGTTAAGTGGAGGACATGGGTAACATGTAAGACATAACTGGTGTATACTTAACCAAAAATTTAAGCATGTAAGTGGACATGAATAAGAAGGGGTTAAGTAAGAATTACTAGAGGGGACCAAGCATAGGTGGGAAGCTTGTGTCGAGGAAAGGGGACCCTTTTCAGACCAGTCGCCCATTACGTATCTTTGTGAGCTTGACCCATGTCGAGGATAGGACACGCATACTGGGTTTGATTGTAAGAGGTCAAAACGGGTTAGCGGTGGCAACGCAAGTCCAACAGGTTTCATATGCGTGTGTGGACCCGGGCTGGTAGTTAAGACGTTGTTGCATCGTGTAGGTATAAGCCGTGCATCCTCAAGTTGTATCGGGTTGCCACTTTGGGAAATGATACACCCCACTGTAGGGCCAGCACGGGTATCTACGAGCTAGGGAGCCGATCGCATGGGGATTGGTGGGTACACCTAGGGGAGATAGGGGCAGGCGGCACCTATGTAGTCAGCTAGGGGTACATAAGACCAGTATTATGATTTCTAAGTAGTGGGTGGGATCACCTTATTATATAACACGGGCTCCTAGTTGGGACATTAGTAGGGGGTTAAGGATCCATGTTACATAGGACACTAGTTGGAGTACTAGTAGGAATACGAAACATTCCATGTAAGACACTTGTAAAGACGCTAGTTAGGTGGTGCAGAGCAAATAGATATCACAGAAATCTTTTAATGGCGAAGCAGAGGAATCGTGATATGCTTGATAGGAATCTTACGAAATTATACTTAGTTTATTTTGAATGGGAACCTTGCGATGTTACTTGACAAAAATCACATCATGTTATCCTTAGTTATCTTGCCTGTTGCTTATCTTGTCATCATGCTTATGTTTACTTTCAGTTTACTCATGCCATATTATCTTTACCTATTTTTGTGTTGGAAGTCACTAGGACTTACTCAGTCTTTATGACTGACCCGTTTTGTTTCGCCTCTTTTTCTTCCGTTCCCCCCCCTCCAGGTTCACAGGGTGGGAATACAGCTGAGTTCGGATCTTACCAAGCTCCAAGGCTCTTTCATGTATGGCTTGGATTTCTCTTGGCTATGGCTTGCTTTGCTTTATTGGGGAATACTACAGTTTGTTTTTATGCTTCTTTATTTTTGAGAAGGACAGATATTTTAACTATGTAATTGGGTATTGGAAGTTGATGGGCTTTTCTTGTAAACACTTATATTTAATAAATGATTTGAAGTACTTCCACTTTACTTTCCGATGTTTTATATATGTATGTCTTGTAATATTTCTGTTCCAGTACCCATAATGCTCCATTGAAGTTAAGGCATTCCCTTTGTGAGTGACCTTAATGGATATGGGGTGTTACATTTGGTATCAGAGCAGAAGGTTACCAGACTGGGAAAAAGTTTTCAAAAACCTTCTGAAACTAGTTTTCAAAACGTTTACAAAGAAGCAAATTTTCAAGAAAACTTTGTTTTGATAAAAAGGCATATTCCCCAAAGCCATATGCACTATCTTTTGATTCTCTCTTGAAAAATCTTTTCTCTCTTTTCACCATAGTTTCGTAGGCATCCGACATATGTCAGAGGGCAAAGAAGTGCCCAACCTCTATCTGTAGCCGCAGTAGTTCCATCTGCGTCTAATCTTATTTCAAGTTGTGTAGAGTTGTCGTGCGTTGGAGGTAGCTTCGAAGGACTTGTCAACAAACTATACAAGGACAGTAAGAACAAGAGACTAGTTGTTATAGCTTAATCCACGAAGGAGGAAAAAGGTGAAAGGAAAGAGGCCAAAGTGAAAGAATAGTGAAACCCATGACAAGAGAGAGTATTTTTAGTATGGTAAGGGGTGAGTGTAGTTAAGTATTATAGGACAAGAACAAGGGCAAAGGACAGGATCGTCGAGAGGGCAATTGTATGCTCTCACTACTAGCGTACCTAAGGGAGGTGGTAACGTTTCTGTTAAAGGTTTAGCTTTTCTTTCTATCATCCCGCTAGAACTTTGTTTTTGTACACCGCATCCTTTTAATTCTGCTTCGATAGTTGAGTCTCTGCACCTTAGTACTAGCGTAGTAGAGGATCCCATTTTTGTCTCAAATCCTGTTGGGGAATCGGCTCATTTATTCATGACTTGTTAGGATTTGAGAATGTCTATGCTAAGTGTTGAGTTTAGAAGGAATGCTCATGTTTTTGTGAGCTATTGGTTGATTCTAGGGATGAAGTGGTTATCCAATAAGGGTGCCATTCTCGGTTTCGAAAGGAGGGTAGTTAGACTTTTGACTTGCCTCGGTAATACCCTCGAAGTCGCGTGTAACCTTTAGGGTTCTATTAGGATTAGTTACCTAAAATCTCTTGATACATTAGTTGATCCGTACGAGTAGTGTTCGCCACTAAGGCGGATGGGTCATTTCGCTTATGCATGAGTTGTAGAGAGTCACCTAAGTAAGTACATTGGGCAACATGGTTGACATTTGTTTATTTTCAAGATATAATTCATCTATGTGGAATACTTTCTAGTAAGTGAACGAGATCCAAGATTTACTAGTGAATTTTGGAGAGCTTGTGTGAAACCATGAGTACACTGTTATGTGTAAGTCGTGTATACTAAAAGGAGAATAAGTGAAAGTGGAACGAGAGCAATAGTGAAATGAGTTCCAACTCATATTTTGGAAACTAGAATTAAGAAGCTACAAAATTGTGAAGTTAAAGATGGTCAAAGCACAATGGAGTTAAGCTCAAGGGAATGTGGCTTAAAAGATTGAAGACTATATTCGTGCATCATATCTCTTTTTAAGAGTATATCCTTGATCCCTCTTTTCCTGCAGAGCTTACTCGCATGCTATCTTTTGTGTATATCCTCTCGATCCTATTCTCAATCCAATTTCTGTTGCAAACCCCATAGGGAGTATGACTCATCTGTTAGTTTTACATATTGGGGCTTGAGGGTGTCCGTTGGGTTGATTAAACCTTTTGGGTTTTATAGGATATGGGTTGGTTTTAGGAAGGGATTTCTTGTGACCTAAAAGGAGTCCATCATGCTTAGTTTCCTAAGAAACATATATATTGGTTGGGTTGAGTAATTCTTTGGGTGTCAGTCTGATGTTGATTTTGGTCTTCGGGGCTGATGCTTAGGGAGTTCTTCTCCTAATCAATATATATGTGGCGTAGATTTCCAGTTTTGACGTTGCCTAACGGGCACAAAGTTTTTACTTGCTTCTGTCATTCGATTATATCCTTAGATAGAAACAATTGGGTGTAAACATGTGTTTGAGAGATGTTATGATTGATGGTTGCAATTTGTTGCAAGTGGTTGCTAGTGGTTGCTCGTGGATGCATTTACACACATTAGGCACTAGATCGGCTCAGCCACCTTTCATATTGCATATGCATGAGTGTTTACACTTGTTTATGGATGGAATTGAATGTGTTATCATGTGGATGTTGCATATGGATGGATGTTTGTGCACACATATAGTGTTTATGTGACCAGGACTATTTGCATACATGTTGGACTCATGGCACTAAACATATTTTGCATCTAGAAGATCAATCAGGCCTGATCATTTGCATTAGACAAGGAACATATACACACACTTCTTGCATATGTTCATACAGCATTAGAAATTTCTGAAAGACAATGAATGCCTGTGATTGATGATTGAGTAGATGGATGATTGGATGGTAGGACACATTCTTCTTAACTTGAAGATTTCAGGGACGAAATCCTTTAAGGAGGGGAGAATGTAACAACCCGAATTTTTATAACATGTTAATACAAGAATCAAGGCAGAATTAAATTTTAAAATAAGAATCAAGAGAAACGGGTTGCGTCGTTGCGTTCGTCTCGGAATTCTGGTTGGAAATGAGTCCGAAATTTCGTAAATCGAAGTCCGTATGACCGAGATATGGCCTCTAGAAGTTTCACGAAAAATCAGAAAATGAAAACAGATTTTCAAATTTCGAATTTAACCCCAAACAGACTGGACGGGAAAATTTCCCGCCCAGCCCCAGGTCGACTGGGGAGTCGACCCCCCAGGACCAGGTCGACTGGGGAGTCGACCTGGGTGTCGACCTGGGGGTCGACCTCCTTAGTCGGGCCAGGTTGGCCTGGTGCACCTGCATGCTCCTTTGGGTCTGTTCTGTTGGCCTGTGACGAGATTGGATGGTTCAGATCTAAACTAGGGTTAATCTAAGGGCCTAAACTAGTCCTAAATCCTATATAAACCCCCTGATGCCTAAACCCTAAGTCACTACAACATATCAAGCCACTGTTATACTGCTAAAATCCCTCTTGGTCATGGTCGCCGTCTCTAATCTTCTTCTTAAGCTTTCATACGCAATCCAATACAAAGATGAAGACTTCTACAACAATTCAAGGAGATGAATCAACAACTCTACAACGTTTCTACATCGATTTCAGTTCTTAATTCGCTAGCCATGCTATGTAAGTTCTAGTTACTTTTTAGATTAAAATACTTAATTTTAATATGGCTATGGAATAAAGTGTAATTGGATATAAGCATGTTTATCAATTCAGATCTATTCCTGTATACCTTTGAACCTTGAGTTTTGAGACTTGTTCATCTCCATTCTTATGTCAAGTTCATGCTCTATTCAATCGTTGTAAATCAGTTTCTTGGATTCATGTTGATCTAATCTTTATGCCTATCATGACGATCTATGATGTTTTCTCCCTGATCTTGTTTCATTGCAACTTCTACCTCCCCCTATTTATTTTCCTTTGATGAACCTTGGTCAATTTCAGACCTAGGCCTAAACTGCGATTAATGTGCGATTGGATACGGGGGAAATACCGAGATATTGCCTAGTTAGATATATGTGTGTTTGGTAGGTTCGAAGGCATAATATAGAATTGGATATACGGGTATTATTGCCATTAATATGAAATTTGATAATTGGGTATTGCCATTAAAATGGTAATTGCAAGAATTGGGACTGGCATATGTAATTTTTGGCTAGAACTTGATATGTGTAAATTGACATAAAAATTGACATACGTATAAAACGGCATGAACTGAACATATGTAGATTTGGTATGAATTGGGCATATGTAAAACTGATATGTAATCTAGAACTTGGGCATATGTTAATTATGTGAGATTTGTAGTTGAAACACATATGATAATTTATGTCTTTAAAAAGGGCTAATATGAACACGCCTAAGTGGGTTTTGGGTAGTTGGCATGTAATAGACTTAAAGGAGGGATAAATATAAATTGAGATAAGTTGCCTTTAATGGCATAAGATAAATTGTGGTAAAATTGGTATGATTTTGCATACCATTAGTTGATGAACATAATTGAGTCAATTATGGACATCGTTAAATTAGGAATTAATTAATAATTTGAATAAGGAAATTATTAAGACTGGGGTAAAAGATTATAAGCGATAATCAATGCTTACGACACGAGGTTGGACTCATTTGTGACGTAAAACTGCCCGGACCCGCCCGGCGAATCCAGTAGTCACAAATGGTAGCCCAATATGAGAGGTCCTAGGCCCAAATTAAAAACGTAACAGTTGTAAAGACACGAGGTTAGACTCTTTTATGGTGTAAGACTGCCCAGACCCGCCCGGCAAATCCAGCTGCCATAAATGTCAGTCTAATGTGAGAGGTCTTTATAGGGTTACGGCCGTAATGAATTAAGAAATACTTAACCAGATAAACATGTGGTGGGACATGGGGGTTAAGTGGGTGACATGTGGAAATACAAATAGTAATACTTAACCAACATAACATGGTAATTAGACCAGTGGATAAGATTAAGTAAACTAAGAACACTTAACCAATATTTAATGAATGGGTGGGTTAAGTAATATGATTAGGCTAACGACACTTAACCAATATGGTATGAGTGGGTGGATTAAGTAATATTATTAGGCTAATGACACTTAACCAATATGGTATGGATGGGTGGGTTAAGTAATATAACCAGGCTAATGACACTTAACTGTTATGACATGAATGGTTGAGTTAAGTAAATCTTAATTAATGCCTAGGTGGGAATGATAACTTATGGAATAAAGTAAGTTAGGCGGAACAATAGATAAGACAAGATAACTTACGTAATAAGGAAAGATGTGCTTCATTGTAGATTAAGCAATATGTAAAGACAAGAATGAATTTACAATTGAAGGCGACATAAGTTATATTATAAAAAGGAACAAAACATTGTTTAGGTTGGATAATCCTCTGAGTATCAATCTGATGTTGATTCCGGTCTACGGGGTTGGTATTTAGGGAATTATTCTCTCTCTCCGGTGTGTTTGTAAGTTAAGGGGTACTTGGTTGTAAAGATTGAATAAGAACATGTTATTGTACCATAACGGGGGTTAATGTATGAATCATAGGAATAACATGTTGTGGGCTTATTAATGGACTTAATATAGTGCAAGTTAAGAATTGAATTAATAAGCAAAGTTGAAGGTTGGTATGAATGGAAATAACCAAGTTAAATGATAAGACTGATGAGGTAGCACAAGCGCATAATTAATGAATAGACATAGGGTCTAATGGCAGATAAAGCCAAGGCGCTTGGTTAAACCCAGACGTTTGGGTTAATATGAATGACATGTAAAATATAACCTATAAGCACTTAACCAAGATAAAGCATGTATTAAGACATGAGGATGATGTAGGGGTTAAGTGGAGGACATGGGTAACATGTAAGACATAACGGGTGTATACTTAACCAAAAATTTAAGCATGTAAGTGGACATGAATAAGAAGGGGTTAAGTAAGAATTACTAGAGGGGGCCAAGCATAGGTGGGAAGCTTGTGTTGAGGAAAGGGGACCCTTTTCAGACCAGTAGCCCATTACGTATCTTTGTGAGCTCGACCCATGTCGAGGACGGGACACGCATACTGGGTTTGATTGTAAGAGGTCAAAACGGGTTAGCGGTGGCAACGCAAGTCCAACGGGTTTCATATGCGTGTGTGGACCCGGGCTGGTAGGTAAGATGTTGTTGCATCGTGTAGGTATAAGCCGTGCATCCTCAAGTTGTATCGGGTTGCCACTTTGGGAAATGATACACCCCACTGTGGGGCCAGCACGGGTATCTACGAGTTAGGGAGCCGATCGCATGGGGATTGGTGGGTACACCTAGTGGAGATAGGGGCAGGCGGCACCTATGTAGTCAACTAGGGGTACATAAGACCAGTATTATGATTTCTAAGTAGTGGGTGGGATCACCTTATTATATAACACGGGCTACTAGTTGGGACACTAGTAGGGGGTTAAGGATCCTTGTTACATAGGACACTAGTTGGAGTACTAGTAGGAATACGAAACATTCCATGTAAGACACTTGTAAAGACGCTAGTTAGGTGGTGCAGAGAAAATAGATATCACAGAAATCTTTTAATGGCGAAGCAGAGGAATCGTGATATGCTTGATAGGAATCTTACGAAATTATACTTAGTTTATCTTGAATGGGAACCTTGCGATGTTACTTGACAAAAATCACATCATGTTATCCTTAGTTATCTTGCCTGTTGCTTATCTTGTCATCATGCTTATGTTTACTTTCAATTTACTCATGCCATATTATCTTTACCTATTTTTGTGCTGGAAGTCACTAGGACTTACTTAGTCTTTATGACTGACCCGTTTTGTTTCGCCTCTTTTTCTTCCGTCCCCCCCCCCTTAGGTTCACAGGGTGGGAATACAGCTGAGTTCAGATCTTACCAAGCTCCGAGGCTCTTTCATGTATGGCTTGGATTTCTCTTCGCTATGGCTTGCTTTGCTTTATTGGGGAATACTACAGTTTGTTTTTATGCTTCTTTGTTTTTGAGCAAGACAGATATTTTAACTATGTAATTGGGTATTGGAAGTTGATGGGCTTTTCTTGTAAACACTTATATTTAATAAATGATTTGAAGTACTTCCACTTTACTTTCCGTTGTTTTATATATGTTTGTCTTGTAATATTTCTGTTCCAGTACCCATAATGCTCCATTGAAGTTAAGGCATTCCCTTTGTGAGTGACCTTAATGGATGTGGGGTGTTACACTTCTTCAACTCTTTGGAAAATTCAATCAGATTACTTAAGCTAAAAAGTCAAGCACCAACATTTGATAATCTTTGAAATCAACTTTCAGGTTCTCTTCCTTCATTTGATAATCTTGAAAAGGTAGATGCTTAAGCCAAAAAGTCAAGCACCATCATTTTGTTATCATGTATGTTTCTTCCATGAACACATTGGAATTAATTTTCACAAAAAAATGCATGTAGGCTGACGACATCCTTTGGCAAAATATTAGCAAACTACTACATAAACAATATCACCTGGATGGTATAACAAAAAGAGATTGAACTACACTCGTAATAGCAATCAAAATATGTTATTCATTTGATATGTTGAAGTCATTTTCCAAACAAAATCATTTTTAGAGTTCTCGAAAATAATTAACAAATGCAATTTTTTTGTTAGTTAATTGTTATATAGTAAAAAAAATTCAAAAAAATAAACGTACCTTCTCTCCAGTTCATTCCTTCCTCAAACCATAACTTTGTGTGCTTGGGCACCAAAAAGGAAGAAGTTTTCATCTCTAAACTCTTCTCTTATTTCTAAATTTGCTCTATCTACGGTTCCATATAAAACGCAGCTGTTCATTGGAAATTTCATACTTCTGGTTCCGCTAGCGCTCATTCTAGCAGTACTAAGCAAGAAAAGACATACTGATGCACCGTATCTGGAATTATTGCAAATAATTTAAAGATTTTTACACATTTCCAAAGTTATTTTTAAGGCAGTAGAGGAGGAAGAGAGACGGAAAATATGACTTTAACGTAGTTTGATAGATAAGAATTGGTATTGTTATCTACCGGAACAACTCTATTTGAAAAAATTAGAGCTTCCTGTGATATGTTGTGATAAATCACATGCAGGAATTAGGACTTTAGCCACATTGGCATTATAATCTGGAATGAGAATAACCCTGAAAGGAAACACTGGTATGAGTAAGAAAATATGTTCAAGTAAACAAGAAAAATGGGCAAGTAAACAGTTGGCAAGCATTTCACTCAGCAATCTCGAAGCCTCCATCAAAGAAGTAGTAGTCAATGCCTTAGTAGCCGAGTTTATATGTTATGTTTAATGCTCCTTAGCACCGTGCATAACAGTATTTATCTACGAGCAGACACTACAAGAGAGGCTTCAGTTTGCAACGAGAGGGCGTGACGGCTAGCGACGGCTAAAAAAACATTATTTCCACCGTGGCCTTTCTTCCCCAAATCAGTTAGCCACAATTAAAAAAAAGGAAAACTGTTGTTGTCACCCCCTCCCATCATCCGATTTCTTCATCCAAAACTTGATTTCATCTTCTCAAATTGCTCCGGTTTGACTTCTAATCACTATTATATGTTTAATTAGGGTTATTTAGGCTTATTCAGGGTTATTTAGGGTTGTTTTGTATGTTTATATGGGGTTTGAAATTGATTGTTTATGGGTATGAAATTTGTTGTGTTGTGAGATGCATATGATATCGATAATGCTATAGATTGATTTGGGAATAAGTGGAATTGATTAGGTGGTTGAAATCGTTGATTATCACATATGTGCTTGATTTAGGAGCATGAAAACGACGATTATCATGTATATAATTGGGTTTACATTGATTGTGTTGTAGGTGGATTGTGTTGTAGTATCATTTGACAAATTTGTTGCTATAATATTAACAAAATTGAAATCTTAGTTTATCGTTCAAAAATTGAAACTAATTAACTTCATAATTTATAACGTTAAACTAAAATTAACCAAAAGTAACTCAAATTAATTTAACTTCATAATTTTCATTGTCATGTTATTTTACAAATTGAAAGTACAAACTGAAAGTAACTCAAATTGAAAGTACATGTAGATGGAAAAAGGCGCATGCGTAGAACTAAGGAGCTTTTTTGAACTTTAAGACACACCTATTAGTGAAGCGCAAAAAAGCTCATAGCGCAAAAAACGCACTTTTTTCATTTGTGTTGTTTTTTGGTTTAAACTTAGATTGAATGTTTTTTGACTACTTATGTGAACCCCTTAGATAAATGTGGCCCCGTCCGATAAGTGTTGTATATGATCGTTATATGGGTATTCGTTTTTACATAAAACAGAAATCTATATTCATCTGATACAATATTCGTAGGATTTGTCCTAGTATTGGACAAGTTACAAATATAATAACGTAAGCATATTTTATAAATCATTTCAGTTTAAACGGTTAACAAAGTTTCGACGGCACTTCCTATTTGCTCCCTGTGTACACGCATCTGTGTACGATACAGGGACCAAAGGGAAGTGCTGCCGAAATTTTGTAGAACCGTTTAACCTGAAATGATTTATAAAATATGCTTACGTTATTATATTTGTAATGGGAAGTAGGTAGACCGGCCGTCAAAGTAAAAAAGAAATAGACAAAAAATTCGAAAACATGCAATAGTTATAGATGAAATTTTACAAGATGTAAAATAGTATAAAGTGTTACGTTCGATCGAACTTTCTAACATATTTGTTGCAAATCAGGAAAATGTTTGATTATTTTCGTGATCGCAGTTGGATGTATCAACCCCGAACCGGTAAGAAAGGGTCGATAAAGGAACATTTTTGTAATGGAGTCCAAGAATTTATTAGATTCGCTAAATCTAATAATCAGAGTAACGTAGACATTCGTTGTCCGTGTAGTAAATGCAGACATTTGAAGCATTGGAACCCAGATGTAGTAGAAGTACATCTGTATAAATTTGGTTTTTGTCAAATTATCACTTATGGGATCGTCATAGAGAACTTGTTCAACCTACGTCTAACCCTGTAGTGGTAGAGGACGATAGTATAATGATGAACGATAATACATTGACGAATCTGATAGAAAATATGGTGCAAGATGCAGCACGGTAATATTTCCTAACATTGAGAAAAGCGACGATGAGACTGGATTTGTTGAAGAGCCAACGACGGAAGCGAAAAAAATTTATGAGTTATTGAATTCTGCTAAGAGGCCGTTGTGGGAAGGGTGTACAAGCGTAACCGATTCTCTGTAACCGCCGAATTTATCACTATGAAATCAAAATTCAATCTTACAGAAGCTGCATTTACAGAAGTTGTACAAACTGCAAAACGACATATGCTGCCTAATAATTTGATGTGCGATAGTCATTATAAAGTGAAAAAACTTATGTCCTCTTTTGGATTACCATATCATAAGATAGATACATGTGTTAAAGGTTGCATGTTGTATTGGAAAGAAGACGATCACCGTAGAAAATGCAAATTTTGCATTGAAGATAGATATAAACCAAGGGAAAAGAAAGGAAAAGAAGTTCCATATAAAAGAATGCATTATCTACCCATAACCCCCAGACTTCAATGACTATATGCATCTTTTGCTACAGCGTGTCATATGCGATGGCATAGCGTGAGAACATCAGAGGAAGGAACTATGATACATCCGTCTGATGGTGAAGCATGAAAACACTTTGATAGAACTTATCCTGAATTTGCTGCCGAGAGCCGTAATGTTAGACTCGGTTTATGCACAGATGGATTTTCGCCATTTTCTCAATTTGGTAGTAAATATTCATCATGGCCTATCATTGTTACTCCTTATAACTTACCCCAATGAATGTGTATGAAAAATCCGTATATGTTTTTAACGGTTGTCGTCCCCGGTCCCGATGATCCGACACAAGGAATTGATGTTTATCTACAACCGTTAATTAAAGAGTTGAAAACACTGTGGCGTGAAGGAGTTGAAACATACGATATTTCGAGAAAAAGAAATTTTCGTATGTTTGCTTCTGTATTATGGACTATTAGTGATTTTCCCTCGTATGGCATGCTTTCAGGTTGGAGCACTGCTGGACGTCTAGCTTGTCCTCATTGTATGGAGGAGACATAGGGATTTTCGTTAAAGTATGGAAAAAAATTCTTAGTTTGACTGTCATCGTTGTTTTCTCCATATTAATCATAAATTTAGAACGGATAAAAATAACTTTAAAGCTAACAGAGTAGAGACTATGCTACCGCCTACAGTTTGGACAAGTGAAGAGATATATGAAGTTGTAAGTGAGTACCCAAAAATACATGAAACTGGAGAGCAGGTTGAAATTCCAGGTAAATCGGACATTCATAATTGGTGCAAACAAAGTATATTTTGGGAGTTACCTTACTGGAAAAATCAAAAACTTAGGCATAATATTGACGTGACGCATAATGAAAAAAATGTTTTTGATAACGATTTAATACAGTTTTGAATGTAAAGCGTAAAACCAAAGACGATGCGAATTCGAGACACGATATATTACACTTTTGTAAACGGCCGGAGCTTCACTTGTATGATGAAAATATAAAACCTAAAGCATGCTATGAGCTAGACTATAGGCAAGTAAAACTCGTGCTAAAGTGGGTAGAAGGATTACGATGTCATTATGGGATTTCTTCAAACCTCCATAGATGTGTGGACTTTAAAAACAATAAATTGAGTGGAATGAAAAGCCATCTCCTGGAGCAGGATCAGGAGCAGGTCCGAGCGGTTCAGTGCCAGATCTTCGCAGAGTTGCGGAGATTGTTCCGAAGAGTGCCGGGTAAATGTTCAAATTTATTTCAATGTAGATCATTTAAACTATATGAAATGTTTATATTAACATCTATACAGGGGATTTGAGATTGAGCCAGCGGAATTCATTTTAGAAGTATCAAGGCAATCTTACACATGTAGAATGCAGGGCGCTTAGCCGCATTAGGATAGTATCCCAGCACATATCAAGAATGTCATTTTAGTTGATTTATTGGTAAGTATTTTTTATACTAATATTAAAAATTAATATATTGGGAATAATTACAAATAAATGTAATATGCAGGCTGTCGTACGTGTTGAGGAGGAGGACATGCCCACATTTTTGAGTTATTGGAATATGAAGATGCAAAAGAATTATCGAGAGACGATTTCAAGAGCCAAGAAAAGCAGAAAAAAGCCTCCATTTATGAGTGATGGTGTTTGGGCAGACTTTCAAGCTTACTGGGACACGGAAGATGCTAATGTAAGATTTAATGATAATATTCACATTTATAATATTGATTGCATTATTTTACATCATTGTGTATCAAATTTAATAGAAAGTAACAGCTACAAACAAAGCAAACAGAGAAAAGAATCCTGCTCTACATCGAGGTGGCTCAAAATCATTTCAACAGCACAGAAGGGATTTGGTATAAATTTTAAATATTTGTAGTACATGGTTAGATAAAAATTTAGCGTTTATAATCCTGTCTTATCTTTAATAATTTCAGTTTATAAAGCACGGAAAAGAGCCTTCGTTGGCAGACATATTTAGACATACACATGCGGTGGAGCACACAGATGAAGAAGGAAATCTGACGTATGAGTTGGCGGATCCGAAGAGTGCACGTATAATGGTAAATTTGCTTATCCGTATAAATTATCGTGTTTCATACTCGTTTGTATCACAGTACATAAGTAAATTTTATAACACTTTTCTTAAAATTATATTGCTATTGCAGGGGAAGTATGATCCAGAGGCTGCCAAAGCGATAGAGGCTAGTGGACAGGAGCTTACAGCTGCATATTCTGATAGCATATGGCATTCTATCACTAATCCGCCTACTCGAGGAAGGCGATATGGTTTCGGTAATCAGGAGGTAAGACTTTTTTTAGACGTAATTACTGCAATCACGATGCTTTATAAATATGTAAACCAAGAATACGAGTTAAGGAAAAAATTCATGTTTAACACTAAGAAGTAAAAATTTGTTTAAATAACTTTAATGTGAAATTATTTATTTCACAGGCCATTCAGCGCGCTTATAAGAGGTCGATGGAGGAAGCGACTATTGCGCGAATGCAAAAGCAGATGAATGAGATGATGGACTGGCGAAAAGGCCAGATGCAACAGGAAATAGACGAGCGCATCACAGCTTACTTTCAGGAGCATGGATTTATGCCTGGGCAGGGAGGAGAGGGAGATGATTCCGCTGTATATCGAGAGGAAGCAGAAGAAGACGACAACGAGAACGAGAACAAGGAAGATGAGGATTAGTTCGTAGTGTAGATGCTCATTTTGACTTAGACTCTGGTATGAACATATACTTAGTTTTTTCTATGTTAAATGTACGTACGATATTATATGGTGTGTTTGGACATGTATGACGATTTGTTGACGGTGGTATGAAGTGTTTTGACATGTATGACTTTATTTGAATGGTTTTATGTTATGATAGGGTTTTTATTTTTGCTTTTTATGTATTTGATGATGGTACGGTTATGATGGATTGATTGTTGATGAGTATTGGTGAAATAGTGAGATAATAGTGGTGTGGTATTGGTTTTTTGATTGAATGGTTGTGGATTGGATTGTAGGAAAGGAATTGCTGTGTGCTGCAGTTTTTGGTTTCAGGAATAGCGACGGCCAATTGGTCATTATATAGCGACGGCATGTGACGGTTTCCCGGTCAAAACAACTGCCTGCCACGTCAGATGACACGTGTCCACAAGCCGTCGCTAACCGTTGCTAATTAAGCGACGGGGTCGTCGTTATCCCCGTTGCTATTCCTGTTGGCAACGACAATAATAGCGACAACATATAGCGACGGCTAGCGTCGGCCGCCGATGGCTATATGTCGTCGTTATTTGGAGTGTTCCTTGTAGTGAGAAGAGCTTCATTGTTGTCGATTTCATAACACATAAGTCGTCGATTTCGGAGCATATTTTCATAGTCGATCAGTAATCTAAATGTTGCTTCTCAATATCAATTTAAATCTGCATTAAAACCGTATCAATTTCAACTTGATCAACATACATACATAACTTAAATAACGCAAGGGAAATTTATTAAAAAAAACTTAAAAAATTTCAATACGTTGGCCAATATACCCAATTTTTGTATATATTAACTACCACAATATATTACTCAACAATTTTAGCATCAGACACGCCATGTTAATTCGATTCTGCAAGTCGTTTCAGTGGACTTGATTTGCAACTTGAATATGAAATAAAAGCTTTATATGTTGGGAAGTAAAAGCAATAAGTAATCATAAAGTTGTATCCCATACTCTGTTTTGCAACTTGAATATGAAATAAAAGCATTAAGTGCTGTGAAGCAATACCTGGATTTCCATCAACAAAAGACGATTTTGCTAACCAACTTCGGATCTAATGTACAAAAAAAACACATAATCATCTTGTCAACCGATTTCTTCTATTGAATGAACAAACCCCAAAAAAGAACCGATACTCGAATTTATAAGTCATCCAATTGAATTACCCCCAAATCATATTGGATATAGATTTCTTACCTTTATTACATCGAATTAGAACCGTTTCATTTTACAAATCCATACTTGGATAGGATCGGTTTTTGTAGATGGATGGGATTTGGCTTAAAGATGTCCTCTGTTGAGTACGATTGCGCCAGAATAACAAATCATCTGTTATCTTGATCTTTAGTCAGTCTAACTAAATCTGCGTTTTTTTTTATGTGACCTGAGGGGTTTATTTAGGAGTAGAACAGTTCACCGAACTCCCTATTTCAAAGAAGTTAAGGATTGAGCGGAAGCTTTGAATGATTAGTGGATCATCTCCAATTGAGGGCTAAACCCTAGTTTTTTATCGGTATACTTTTTCTCAAGTAAAAAAGAAACATGAATTATGTTTCAGCGGCAAAATGAAAATTTGGGACAAAGGAGGTAAAGCGATGGAGGAAAATCAGATTGATGCGGATTGGTAACGTAGACCGTTGGATCGTATTCACACACGGATTGTTAGTTTTATTAATATTTCAATTTGACTATATCTATAGCTACTGCAACACATGTTGACATCTATGCTAATACATTGAAGTGTGCGTTGCAATAGACAAAAAACAGCATAGCTATGGCAATATTGTAGCTATTAACACCATGAATTTTCGTCGCAGTAGGTCATCTATGGCGTAGTGAAATCAATTTAAATGGAATTATTGAAATCAAAATTCGACCAAACGATCATTGACATTTTAATTATAAAATTTTCTAGAACAATTTTAATTTTTTTGAATTTGTTTACGAGGGAAACCTACCGGAGTCGTAAAAAAAGTTTATTTCAAAAACCAATATTTTATGACACGACCCGAACTTCCCCGTGAAGGAAAGCCCGGATGGCGTTGAGAACAACACACATCGGAACACAAACAGACGAACATTTCATTGCTTATTACAACAATTCCATCAGAATACAAGAATATACAGAGTATGAATAAATATTACACAGAAAATATCAGAGGTTTAAATTACATTTAAATACATCGCAGCGGAAAATAATACAAAACACAACTAGAAGTAATACACGGATACAGAACTTTCCGAGTATCGTTCCAGCTGTAAATCAGGATCCTGTGAATATAAATCTGCAAAACCAAAACTACTAGCTGCCCGTGTGGGAAATAGGGGCACCCAGAGTTTATGTTAAAACAATAAACTTCAGGTCAGTCATGTGACTGGTGTGAGAACTAAAACAGTTATTTAAAACTTTACTTTAAAAGAGAGTAATTCAAGGGACCACGCCGTATAACACAGAACGGGTTTCCTCCCAAGAATACTAGTGCATATAACAAAACAGCGCAATGCTCTTTGGAAAAATGAAGCTATTATAAAACCCAGGTCCCGTCACACAATGCAACGCAAGCCGGAGGATATGGTTTTTACCTTATAACAGCCAAACATGCTTGGTACGTTTAAAACAAATCTTTTGATACTATTATAAATGTATAGTGTCAAAACAATTTCAATCATAAATATCAATCATAGACGGCATTAATAACCCATACCACTATGTCGCTATACTAGGTTCTACAAATAAAACTGAAATATCTCGTATTGGAAATTGGATTTCTGTCATGAGTCGAGGCAAGGGGCAAGCTCCTCTCCGATTCGAGACACTCTAGCAAATGTCTCAGGACCCCACTATGATTCTTGGATCTTCAGGGCCGGTCCTCTCTTACTTTTGAGGATTGGCAATTCCTGAGCACATGTTTCCCAGTCCTAACAGACCTATATCCGAGGCGCCTCACATTCCAACAACCACACAGGTGAAAAGTATATAAATGTCAGCCAGTTTAAGCACTGACACCACCACTAGCTAGAAAGAAATGTCGTGCTCTCCCTGCAGTCACTATTCCGTTTTTGACTCATACCGAGGTGTGAGGCTTGCGAATTCACGTTATACACAAAGCTATGCCACACAGGTAGTGCTTTGATCATCAACCACAAGACTTTGCTTTTCAACAAAAGCCTTGATCATTTGCCTCTTAGGCATGCCACACTATCAATTCAAGCCATGCGACTGATGTCCATCGATATGAAACCTCTGAGCTTGTACGTCTCAGAGAAGGGCGTTAAGCAAGAGAATAAATTCTCCGCCGCCATACAGATGTATATTTAATAGAGATCAGTCCACACAGAATAAAATCCAATGTCAGACACACAGTCCATTTACAAGTTCGTTCTGGGTCTGAACGAAACCGGAGACACTTTCCTCGCATATCCATCGATCTTCAAGTACGTCTGGACGATCACCAACTGATTCTCTCATCTTGGGTGTAAAGCCCAATCAAGATCATCAGTAATCACCCAAACGATGTGAAGACTTCCGGTCTTCAACCACCGTCTTCATCTTCGATTTGTCGTCGAATCGATTATTCAGAATGGGTATGAACCCGGCCTTTCCGAATAACCCGCGTATATAATAAACACGTGTTACACAAACACAACATACGCCTCATTCCAATTCAGAATATTCTTTTATTCAAATTTTCACATTCCTAGGGAAAGGCTCCCATTAATTTTATCAAAGATAAATTCTTCTAAATTTATTCTTTAATCTTCCTTTGGATATCATTTCAAACCATATTATGGTTTTCCAAACTAGTCGGGATTAGCGAACCACACCAAAGTAATTATTTATTTTATTTCCCAATCCCAACCTATTCATCCCCTGGAGCAAAACTGGTAATACTCCATATCTAACACCACGGTGTTATCGGTAAAATTAATTACCATTTCACGTTCAAATCTAATTAAAGATTTAACTATCGCCTTGGAGCAAAACTGGTGATACTCCATTCTCGATCACTTTTCAGATTTGGTAATTTAAATTATCAATTCACATTTCAATCTAATTACAGATTCATTAAAACTCCACTTAGTTTTAATCTTCCCAAAAATCAATATCATGTCTTTAACTGGGTTAAAGAACCAATGTCATCTAAAACACGGTTCACGATAAACCCAAGTCACATTCAAATTCAGTTCCAATTAAATATTATTTAATTGGTACACTTCATTAAATCTAAATAGAAAGATTTAATCTTTTCTACACTGGGTCCAAGAACAGTGTTATTCAAGACACCATTCACGACGAACCCAAAATCCCATTTGATATTAAATACAAGGCTCTGAATAGAAAATATATCGGCTTATATTCAATATCTAATTCTGAAATCAACAAATATCGTATTGGAAATAACGATATAAATATATCTTTCAAATCTCCATAACAATATCTGTACAATCACGAAATCCAACATCGAAATATTCCGAGGATATTTTCGATTCAAATCCCTCCCAATTCACGTATTGGAATTCTGATTATTTTTAAAACCACTTTCAATCCATTTTATTTATTTAAAAATAATTGGATTTTTATCTCTAGTTATAAACTAGTTCATTTCGATAAAAATCTATTTTTATCTTTTCAAATTGGGAAATTTTCATCCCAATTCTTTCCAATTCATATATTATGATTTTACACAAATTATTAATATTTTTAAAAAATTTATCAAGGCCCGTGCAGTGATTTCCATCAACGGCCATCGAACTGCACTTACAGCGAACTTTTCCAAATTTCATTTGGATATAATTCCAAATCCAACCGTTAGATTACAAATTTCTAATATTCATTGGAAAGCTCTTTTCGATACGAACCCAACGGTTCCGGTTTTAGGAGAATCCAATGGTCAGATCTCCCGCAACGTCAATTCGAAGTCAATGGCCGAAATTCGCGAACTGCCGTGGCGCGGCGCGTTCTATTCAGGCCATTATATATATATTATATATATTTCGTCGATTTCCTTTTAAAACGTATTTTATAAATCGTTTTAAATTCGTTTTCAAAACAATTTCAACTTCCTATTCAATTTCTAATCAAAATTGAATATTTCACATCATTATTATATAAATGATAATATTTTCAAAACGTTACATTTTGAAATCACTTCTTTTTCTATATTCATTATAAAAACGAATATAATCGATATAGATATCGTTCGCGTCGAAATGGCGTATCTCTAATCAACACGGCTTTATATATTTCAATAACTTCGTTATTCTATTCAACAAATGAATATTTATTTTATTCAACACATGAATCTATATTTCTTTCAATATATGAATATATATTTTTCTTTCAACACATGAATATATATTTTTCTTTCAACACATGAATATTCTCAACATATGAGCATCGTCACCACATGACTATTTTTTTTATTTAATATATTTTATAAAATTTTGATAAAGGTATAAATTTTATTGTTAAAATATTTTACTTAACACACGATAAGTTTCAACACATGAATTTTCTCAACACATGAGCATCGTCAACACATGACTATTTATTCTATTCAACAAATGAATCTTTATTTTATAATATTCTTTATTTTCCCAATTGGAATGAGGCCCAATCAATTACCATATAATGTTAATTATATGGATTCCATACAACACATGTATATAATAGCAACGATAAATAATCAACCATCACCCAAAGTGCACCACACAAGTGTATAAGCATTAAATATAAATAATTAACGCTTACATAGTCTGTCGACCAATCAATCGACTTACAGCTAAATAATTGGGATTAGTGTACGACAAATATCATCCCAACACCCGTGTGGGGTTTTAATCCACAAACACTGAATATTATTCGTGCAGTTGGGCGACGTGTAAAACTTATCGTCCCAATCAATGTCCTTCAAATAGGTATACATAAACAAACCGTCCGGTTTGTAAATGAATATTTATTTATTCATATTCACTATATTCATATTCACGTTAAAAAATATATTTTTAACGATAATTAATTTATTTCAACACATGGATATTTTATTATCTATTTCACATCAACATCACAAACAAACTTCACAACACATCAAACAAGCATGCAAGCCGTCCGTGGTCTGTGGACGACGGGTGTTAGGTGCTACTAAACACCGTCTGCATCCTATTATATATTTTTAACTAGAAAAGAAGATTTAAAGTGAGAAGTTCTCACCGACTAGCTAAACCAAACGCCACGACTCTTCATATGTAGAAGTCTTCGCCGTTCTCGCATTTTGTCACTTTCGTTGCCCGTAGCCACTACATATATAAAAATCACATTTTTATATTGTTGCTATGTATATAAAAATCCTATTTTTACACCGCTACTATATAGATAAAAATTCTATTTTTACAACGCTACTATATAGATAAAAATTATACTTTTACAACGCTACTACATAGATAAAAATTCTATATTTACAACGCTACTATATAGATAAAAATTCTATTTTTATCGAAGTAAAAGTCATATTTTTAAACTTCATGCTTATGTAAAAATTATATTTTTATCTTTGCTTTCTATGATATAAAAATTATATTTTTATCCTTTCCATGATATAAAAATTATATTTTTATCCTTCGTTCTTCATGGTAAAAATCCGGTCTTTTTATAATTAAAGATCTAATCTTTTCTATTGTAAAAATATAAACTTTATATATAAAAATATAAATTTTATCGTATAACAAAATCTAAATTTTATCGTTTTACTAATCCTAACCTTATATAAATTAAAAATCAGAGTTCTATATAAACAAAAATCAGAAATTTATATAAACAAAATTTGAAAACTCACTGTTCATCGCGTTTTTATTGAGAAGGGGGCCCCCTAGGCGTCGCTGATGTGGCGGTAGAGGAGGGGAAGGTCTTGGCGGTCGACGGTAGGGACTAGGCGGTGGCGCGGGGGTCGACGTGGCTAGGGTTCGAGCTGCGAGGCTTGGGGCGTCGAACTGGGGCTGGGAAGGAGCGAAGAGAGAGAAGCGCGAGAGGGGGGCTTGGTGGCCAGCGCTTGAGGCACGACGGAGGTCGGGGGTGGGGGGGAGGGCGATGACGAGAGGCGGCGGCGCGACAAGGGTTTCCCCCCTTTCAGCGGGGTTTTTTTTATTTTAAATGGTGGTTATGAGGAAAAGAAAGGTGAGTGAGTTAATATATAATTTAATTATTTATTTTAATTTATTTCTCTTTTAGAGTTGACTTTTCATCCGAACCCCGATTCGAACCCAACGACTGTCGTCCCTAGCGTATTACCCCCATTCCGAACACAATGGGATATGTATCATAAGCTGATTCGATCGTTTCGATCAGTTTTCATCAAAATCACCATATAGCTCTATATATTTATTTTGAACGCGCATTTCAATATACCGAGGCCACATACGAACTCTAAAAATTCCCAAAAAATATTTTCTAGCTTCGTATTGACCATACGGTCCTAACAAAACTAATTTCGTCGAATTCTGAAACCGTTTGAAAAATGGCCATTTTCCAGTCGATTAAAATCAACTAAAACTAGTCAAACACGTTTTCCTTTGCCACGCTCACATATTGATTCCAAAAATTATGAAATTTGAAACCTAGCAATAACTTGACATCACGGATCCAACAAAAGTGGTTTCATCGAAATCCGAGGTCGTTTGCAAAATTTCCATTTTTAAGGGCCAGAATTCCAAAACGACTATTCTGAATTTTCAACTGGACGTAACTTTTGATATCCGCTATGAAATTTCAATTTTTCGTATTGGTTGGAAAGATATTCTCAATTAGATTCAAATATTTTTTGTTTCGCTAAAATCCGGTTTATTTTGCACCCGGTACATTCATTTAAAATTTGAAATCGAATTATCGAACTACCGCGCCATTTTCAATTCCTTTTATAATTATAAATAATTATTTATATTCTAACGACGATTCAAATAAATATATGCATTCGAATTCTATTCAAAATAAATTTCTCGTCGATATTATTTAAAATAATTCATTTTAAATAATCAAAATTCGCTAAAATTGCCAAAATAAAAATTTTAAACTGGCTCGCAATTCCGGGTTATTACAATCTCCCCCACTTAAAACTTTTCGTCCCCAAAAAGGAATGAAGCCGAAAGTTGTTTAACTAATCAACTCAACTTCCTTTATTTTCTCTACGGCTTAAGTTCTTCAACTTTTCAGTTTCTAAGAACTTTTCAAATTTTTCAAAAATTTGGCTAACACCCTAAATTTCCGAAAAATTTCGCCATAACCTCCCCTGCACCGGGGACTTCGGGATATTTCATATAGCCTCCCATGGCCTTCTTCAATCCAAAAGAAAAAGAAAAAGCCAAGCGGCTAGCCAATCGGCTCATAAAATCATCATCACCCAAACAAAATAGTAAATTATGGTAAATATGTACCTATTTGTCGGGCAAACAATTTTATTCTTCTACTCTAGCCTCCTTGCTATGACCTGTTCAATGTAAGTACACGTATATGCATGCAATTGTGACTAATTTTCAATACAATCTACTATTTGGTTCAATTTGACTAAAGGTTCAACATTCAATTAAACAAACAATAATCAAACAACACAACCAGCAATCAATTAGTTGATTATCGTTTCAAACTCATAATTTTGATACATAGTCAAAAATCACATTTTTGATGCCAAATCACAACAATAAATCTATATAGTTTCGGTTCTCACACCAGTCTAATGGAAATATGTAGATATCACACCTTCGAAACATGAATATAAATATTGGTGATGGAGCTCCATCATCAAAATCATCTCCAAGCGACTAGAGTGTGATCCTATATCTATCCAGTATATTAAACTTCGAATATACGTTCATGACGCGTATATGCAAAATCTTTATATATTGGATTGTCCAAATTCAATACAAATAAAATATTCAAATACGTATAAAATGGTTTAAATTTTCAAAATAATATTGTTTTCATTTGAAAAATAAACTCTTCACACTCATTCTAGGATACTACTGATCCCACCTCTAACAGTCATTCTAATTGGATATTACTAATCCAATATCTGATGAATTCTTTCGTTCGGTTCTAATGTGTCTTGTTCTCGAGCTCTGTAAACCAAAGCTCTGATACCAAATTGACACGACCCGAACTTCCCCGTTAAGGAAAGCCTAGATGGCGTTGAGAACAACACACATCGGAACACAAACAGAAGAACATTTCATTGCTTATTACAACAATTCCATCAGAATACAAGAATATACAGAGTATGAATAAATATTACACAGAAAAAATCAGAGGTTTAAATTACATTTAAATACATCGCAGTGGAAAATAATATAAAACACAACTAGAAGTAATACACGGATACAGAGCTTTCCGAGTATCGTTCCAGCTGTAAATCAGGATCCTGTGAATATAAATCTGCAAAACCAAAACTACTAGCTGCCCGTGTGGAAAATAGGGGCACCCAGAGTTTAGGTTAAAACAATAAACTCCAGGTCAGTCATGTGACTGGTGTGAGAACTAAAACAGTTATTTAAAACTTTGCTTTAAAAGAGAGTAATTCAAAGGACCACACCGTATAACACGGAACGGGTTTCCTCCCAAGAATACTAGTGCATATAACAAAACAGCGCAATGCTCTTTGGAAAAATGAAGCTATTATAAGACCCAGGTCCCATCACACAATGCAACGCAAGCTAGGGTTTTAACCTTATAGCAGCCAAACATGCTTGGTACGTTTAAAACAAATCTTTTGGTACTATTATAAATGTATAGTGTCAAAACAATTTCAATCATAAATATCAATCATAGACGCCATTAATGACCCATACCACTATGTCGCCATAATAGGTTCTACAAATAAAACCGAAATATCTCGTATTCGAAATTGGATTTCTGTCAAGAGTCGAGGCAAGGGGCAAGATCCTCTCCGATTCGAGACACTCTAGCAAATGTCTCAGGACCCCACTATGGTCCTTGGATCTTCAGGGCCGGTCCTCTCTTACTTTTGAGGATTGGCAATTCCTGAGCACACGTTTCCCGGTCCTAACAGACCTATATCCGAGGCGCCTCGCATTCCAACAACCACACAGGTGAAAAGTATATAAATGTCAGCCAGTTTAAGCATTGGCACCACCACTAGCTAGAAAGAAACGTCGTGCTCTCCCTACAGTCACTATCCCGTTTTTGACTCATACTGAGGTGTGAGGCTCGCGAATTCACGTTACACACAAAGCTATGCCACACAGGCCGTGCTTTGATCATCAACCACAAGACTTTGCTTTTCAACAAAAGCCTTGATCATTTGCCACTTAGGCATGCCACACTAGCAATTCATGCCATGCGACTGATGTCCATCGATATACAACCTCTGAGCTCGTACATCTCAGAGAAGGGCGTTAAGAAAGAGAATAAATTCTCCGCCGCCATACAGATGTATATTTAATAGTGATCAGTCAACACAGAATAAAATCTAATGTCAAACACATAGTCCATTTACAAGTTCGTTCTGGGTTTGAACGAAATCGGAGGCACTTTCCTTGCATATCCATCGATCTCAAAGTACGTCTGGACGATCACCTATTGATTCTCTCATCTTCGGTGTACAGCCCAATCAAGATCATCAGTAATCACCCAAACGATGTGAAGACTTCCGGTCTTCAGCCACCGTCTTCATCTTCGACTTGTCGTCGAATCAGTTATTCAGAATGGGTATGAACCCGGCCTTTCCGAATAACCCGCGTATATAATAAACACGTGTTACACAAACACAACATACGCCTCATTCCAATTCAGAATATTCTTTTATTCAAATTTTCACATTCCTAGGGAAAGGTTCCCATTAATTTCATCAAAGATAAATTCTTCTAAATTTATTCTTTAATCTTCCTTTGGATATCATTTCAAACCATATTATGGTTTTCCAAACTAGTCGGGATTAGCGAACCACACCGAAGTAATTATTTATTTTATTTCCCAATCCCAACCTATTCATCCCCTGGAGCAAAACTGGTAATACTCCATATCTAACACCACGGTGTTATCGGTAAAATTAATTACCATTTCACGTTCAAATCTAATTAAAGATTTAACTATCGCCTTGGAGAAAAACTGGTGATACTCCATTCTCGATCACTTTTCAGATTTGATAATTTAAATTATCAATTCACATTTCAATCTAATTACAGATTCATTAAAACTCCACTTAGTTTTAATCTTCCCAAAAATCAATATCCTGTCTTTAACTGGGTTAAAGAACCAATGTCATCTAAAACACGGTTCACGATAAACCCAAATCACATTCAAATTCAATTCCAATTAAATATTATTTAATTGGTACACTTCATTAAATCTAAATAGAAAGATTTAATCTTTTCTACACTAGGTCCAAGAACAGTGTTATTCAAGACACCATTCACGACGAACCCAAAATCCCATTTGATATTAAATACCAGGCTCTGAATAGAAAATATATCGACTTATATTCAATATCAAATTCTGAAATCAACAAATATCGTATTGGAAATAACGATATAAATATATCTTTCAAATCTCCATAACAATATCTGTATAATCACGAAATCCAACATCCAAATATTCCGAGGATATTTTCGATTCAAATCCCTCCCAATTCACATATTGGAATTCTGATTATTTTTAAAACCACTTTCAATCCATTTTATTTAATTAAAAATAATTGGATTTTTATTTCTAGTTATAAACTAGTTCATTTCGATAAAAATCTATTTTTATCTGTTCAAATTGGGAAATTTTCATCCCAATTATTTCCAATTCATATATTATGATTTTACACACATTATTAATATTTTTAATAATTTTATCAAGGCCCGTACAGTCGATTTCCATCAACGGCCATCGAACTGCACTTACAACGACCTTTTCCAAATTTCATTTGGACATAATTCCAAATCCAACCGTTAGATTTCAAATTTCTAATATTCATTGGAAAGCTCTTTTTGATACGAACCCAATGGTTCCGGTTTTAGGAGAATCCGACGAACGGATCTCCCGCAACGTCAATTCGAAGTCAATGGTCGAAATCCGCGAACTACCGCGGCGCGGCGCGTTCTATTCAGGCCATTATATATATATAATATATTATATATATTTCGTCGATTTCCTTTTAAAACGTATTTTATAAATCGTTTTAAATTCGTTTTCAAATCAATTTCAACTTCATATTCAATTTCTAATCAAAATTGAATATTTCACATCATTATTATATAAATGATAATATTTTCAAAACGTTACATTTTGAAATCACTTCTTTTTCTATATTCATTATAAAAACGAATATAATCGATATAAATATCGTTCGCGTCGAAATGGCGCATCTCTAATCAACACGGCTTTATATATTTCAATAACTTCGTTATTCTATTCAACAAATGAATATTTATTCTATTCAACACATGAATCTATATTTCTTTCAACATATGAATATATATTTTTCTTTCAACACATGAATATATATTTTTCTTTCAACACATGAATATTCTCAACACATGAGCATTGTCACCACATGACTATTTTTGTTATTTAATATATTTTATAAAATTTTGATAAAGGTATAAATTTTATTATTAAAATATTTTACTCAACACACGATAAGTTTCAATACATGAATTTTCTCAACACATGAGCATCGTCAACGCATGACTATTTATTCTATTCAACACATGAATCTTTTTTTTTATAATATTCTTTATTTTCCTAATTGGAATGAGGCCCAATCAATTACCATATAATGTTAATTATATGGATTCCATACAACACATGTATATAACAGCAACGATAAATAATCAACCATCACCCAAAGTGCACCACACAACTGTATAAGCATTAAATATAAATAATTAACGCTTACATAGTCTGTCGACCAATCGATCGACATACAGCCAAATAATTGGGATTAGTGTACGCCAAATATCATCCCAACACCCGTGTGAGGTTTCAATCCACAAACACTGAATATTATTCGTGCAGTTGGGCGACGTGTAAAATTTATCGTCCCAATCAACGTCCTTCAAATAGGTGTACATAAACAAACCGTCCGGTTTGTAAATGAATATTTATTTATTCATATTCACTATATTCATATTCACGTTAAAAATTATATTTTTAACAATAATTAATTTATTTCAACACATGGATATTTTATTATCTATTTCACATCAACATCACAAACAAACTTCACAACACATCAAACAAGCGTACAAGCCGTCCATGGTCTGTGGACGACGGGTGTCGGGTGCTACTAAACACCGTCTGCATCCTAGTATATATTTTTAACTAGAAAAGAAGATTTAAAGTGAGAAGTTCTCACCGACTAGCTAAACCAAACACCACGACTCTTCATATATAGAAGTCTTCACCATTCTCGCCTTTTGTCACTTTCATTGCCCGTAGCCACTACATATATAAAAATCACATTTTTATATTGTTGCTATGTATATAAAAATCCTATTTTTACACCGCTACTATATAGATAAAAATTATATTTTTACAATGCTACTATATAGATAAAAAATTTATTTTTACAATGCTACTATATAGATAAAAATTCCATTTTTATCGAAGTAAAAATCATATTTTTAAACTTCATGCTTATGTAAAAATTATATTTTTTCTTTTCTTTCTATGATATAAAAAATTATATTTTTATCCTTTCCATGATATAAAAATGATATTTTTATCCTTCGTTCTTCATGATAAAAACCGGTCTTTTTATAATTAAAGATCTAATCTTTTCTATTATAAAAATATAAACTTTATATATAAAAATATAAATTTATCGTATAACAAAATCTAAATTTTATCGTTTTACTAATCCTACCCTTATATAAATTAAAAATCAGAGTTCTATATAAACAAAAATCAGAAATTTATATAAACAAAATTTGAAAACTCACTGTTCATCGCGTTTTTATTGAGAAGGGGGCCCCCTAGGCGTCGCTGACGTGGCGGCAGAGGGGGGGAAGGTCTTGGCGGTCGACGATGGGGACTAGGCGGTGGCGCGGGGGTCGACGTGGCTAGGGTTCGGGCTGCGAGGCTTGGGACGTCGAACTGGGGCTAGGAAGGAGCGAAGAGAGAGAAGCGCGAGAGGGGGGCTTGGTGGCCAGCGCCTGAAGCGCGGCGGAGGTCGGGGGAGATGACGAGAGGCGGCAGCGCGACAAGGGTTTCCTCCCTTTCAGCAGGGTTTTTTTTAATTTTGAAAGGTGGTTATGAGGGAGAGAAAGGTGAGTGAGTTAATATATAATTTAATTATTTATTTTAATTTATTTCTCCTTTAGAGTTGACTTTTCATCCGAACCCAACGACTGTCGTTCCTAGCGTATTACCCCCATTCCGAGCACAATGGGATATGTATCGTAAGCCGATTCGATCGTTTCGATCAGTTTTCGTCAAAATCACCATATAGCTCTATATATTGATTTTGAACGCGCATTTCAATATACCGAGGCCACATACGAACTCTAAAAATTCCCGAAAAATATTTTCTAGCTTCGTATTGACCATACGGTCCTAACAAAACTAATTTTGTCGAATTCTGAGACCGTTTGAAAAATGGTCATTTTCCAGTCAATTAAAATTAACTGAAACTGGTCAAACACGTTTTCCTTTGCCACGCTCACATATTGATTCGAAAAATTATGAAATTTGAAACTTAGCAATAACTTGACATCACGGATCCAACAAAAGTGGTTTCGTCGATATCCGAGGTCGTTTGCAAAATTTTCATTTTTAAGGGCCAGAATTCCATAGCGACTATTCTGAATTTTCAACCGGACGTAACTTTTGATTTCTGCTATGAAATTTCAATTTTTCGGATTCGTTGGAAACATATTCTCAATTAGATTCAAATATTTTTGGTTTCGCTAAAATCCGGTTTATTTGCACCCGGTACATTCATTTGAAATTTGAAATCGAATTATCGAACTACCGTGCCATTTTCAATTCCTTTTATAATTATAAATAATTATTTATATTCTAACGACGATTCAAATAAATATATACATTCGAATTCTATTTAAAATAAATTTCTCATCGATATTATTTAAAATAATTCATTTTAAATAGTCAAAATTCGCTAAAATTGTCAAAATAAAAATTTTAAACTGGCTCGCATTTCCGGCTTATTACATTTTACCATTTTAATTATAGAATTTTTTTAGAATAGTTTTATGTAAAAAAAAATTCGAAAACCAATATTTTACCATTTTCTAATCAACTGATTTCACATCAACATTTCAAACTCGAATAAATTTATGTTTTTAAAGATCGATTTAGTTCCTTTAATCTAATCCAAACATAGGTAGTCTAGATTGTAAATTCAAATGTAAGTTCATTAAGTTTCTTCCATTTCTAATAAATCATATTACGCTATTTTTAAATGGTAATTCATGAGTCATTACATTTTATTTGATTATTATCGCATGTATTTAAAAGGATGTTACTTTTGTACCCACCAACCTTAGTACCATTAAAAAATGTTATCAGATATTTTTCGATGAATTCACCACCAATAAATCTAAATAAACATATACAAAATTTTGATTTATCTTGAATCCCTTTTAATACCAAATATAAGGAAAAAGTTAATAGATACAACAAAAAAATAATTTTAAGCATCAAACATTGACTTCTATTTTTTTTAATCAAGATAAAATAGCAAAGAAAATCATTTTGCGTACTAAAATACACAAGAAATAGATCTGATAACAATTTGAAGGTTAACAATTGGATACAGAAATGTTCGCATTGACAACATTCTTCGAATATTGGATAATTTCTTATTTTTAAGGTACGGATATGAAATGGTTTACAATTACTCGGATACTCATTTGATAGCCTTAAGCAGAAGTTTTAATATTCAAAGAATTAAATTTTAATCGGTTAAAGTACAGTCGGCCTTTCTTTTCCAGTAAGAATTAAACTGGGCCCAGTCCAGTTTAGTAAGTATGTACGCGGATAAACGTAAGCCTATAGCTTCGTTTCAATTATTGCCTGAAATACGACTTCTCAGACTAAGAATTTTTTTTGCGAAATATAGTCATTGAAAGTTAATCATCTTATTAAATATCTGTATGTAGAGTACCATTAGTTTCTTCCATTTCTAATAAATTTAACTTTGTTATTTTTAATTAAACGGTAAATTCGTGAGTCGTTACATTTTATTTGACTATTATCGAATGTGTTTAAAAGGCAGTTACTTTTGTATCCACCAACCTTAGTAACATTTTATAGCCTATAAAAAATGTTATCGTATGTTTACCAGATATTTATTAGATATTTTTCGACGAACTCACAACCAATAAATCTAAATAAACAAATACTAAATTTTGATTTATCGCGAATCCGTTTCAATACCAAATATGTAGGACCAAAGTTAACAAATACACTAAAAATAATAATTTTAAGTAGCAAATATTGACTCCTATGTATATATTTCTCTACCAAAATAAAGTAGCAAAGGAAATTATTTTATGCACTAAAATACACAAAAAACATATCTTGGTAACAACCGGAAGGCTAATTATTGGATACAAATATGTCCACATTGACATCATTTTTGGAATATTGGACAATTTCTTATTTTTCAGGTATGGATATGAAATGGCTTAGAATTTCCCGGGTGCTCATTTGATAGCCTTAAGGGGGATTGTTAATGACACCCCCCTTTTGGTTAAGGGGGGACATAAATTTTAAGTTTTCAATTTTTGTTAAGGGGCGTACAATACATACTTAACCCCCCTTAACAATATAATACTTTTAGACCAAATTACCCTTAAGCTGAAGAAGAAGCACGACGTGGTGAAATTCGGTCGCGAATCACCGTTTTTAATGTGCAAACACGGTAGAGTATAACCGTTTATGTTGTTTTTGTTAAGTTTGTTATAGAGATAGAAAATATGTTCTAATGCTACCCTTTTTATAAAATAAAAACGGCATACTCTTACCTTTTTTCTGGTTCGAGCGCGAGCATTGAAGTACAACAGGGTTATTTCTGTCCCTTAAAAGTATAACTGGTGTTGCTCCTTAACAAATTTTTAAACATCGGTGTCTCCTTAACAAAATGTCCCCCCCTTAACCAAAACGGAGGTGTCGTTAACAATTCCTGCCTTAAGCAAAAGTTTTACTAATATTCAACGAATTAGTTTTAATTAATTAAAGTGCTGTTGGCCTTTCCTTCCCCGAAAGAAATAATCCAGTTTAGTAAGTACTAAGTACGTATGCGGATAAACGCAAGCCAGCCTAAAATTCAATTCATTTGCTCAGACTAAGAAAATAAATTGCCAAATATAGTCATTGAAAGTTAATCATCTTATTAAATATCAATATATCTATATGTAGAGTATCATTAATCCCCAAAACCCCAAAACTATCGTTATCCCACCAAGTTTTCTACAACCCAGAATTTTCAATATTCTCTGTCGAGACCAAAACTTCATATATACAAGTATAAAAAAACATGTTTTCCTATCATAAACGAGTCAGAGTTAATGCTGCAGTGAAAATACAGAGATTATTTCGAGGATTCATGGTGAGAAAAAATGTTGGGATCGTTTATAGAGTAGAGAAAGGGATTGATGAAACTTTTAAAGAGGCTTATCTTATTAAAATCAAAGTGCTACTGCGTGATTTTGAGGAGAGGTTGTATTATGTTTCTGGAATCAAAGATTATAAGGAAAGAGTATATGCTAAATTGTTGACGCTTGAAAATTATGCTACTGAAATTGCGGCCATAAAAATTCAGAAGGCCTTCAGAGGGCTTTTTTTTTTTGGCAAGGCCGACGGGGTTGAGTAGACCCCTACCACTTTTATTAATGCACCGGAGAAAAGAAGAGAAGAGGACAACACACACAAGAATACAGAGAAACACGGTACATTAACACAGGTAGAACAACATGACAAGTATGTACATGCTAACCTAAAAGCACTTGCAAGATGCCCGGATCGTAGGTGAACTTCAGCAGCTTCAAACCATTTCGTACTTCCATTCTCACACTTTTATTGAACTGTTCAGTACTTCTGGCTTCATCAGGCACGAAAATTCTTTTATTTCTTTCTCTCCATAAAGAGCTCACATGTTTTTTAAGAGTAAAACACAACAGCCTTCCCTTATTACTCTTTTTACTTGTTTGCATCTCTAAGCTTCTCCACTCAGCGTTGCTGTCACGGCTTACACCACTTCTCCCAATACTTGTCATCAGACCCGACCAAACAGTGAAGGTAGAGCCGCACTCAAAGAAAAGGAGGTTAATACTCTCATCGCTGACACCACAAAGCACACACGTTTGATCAATTGACAATCCATGCTCCTGCAGCCTGTCTTTGGTTAGAACCGCTCTATTGATTATCTTCCATAAAAGCAGATTCTCCTTTGCACTATTATCTTTATGCCATATCTTCTTAGTCCATCTGTTTCTAGTCATTTCATCTTGACCAGATAAGTTACCATACATTTGCCTGATCATATACGGATTACCTTCTTTTCCCCATTTAGTGATGGTGTCAGTTTCTACTCCAACCTTTAGTTTGTTGGCTTCCTTCCAGTATTGATTAACCTTCCGCACAGCCGTTAAAGGAAGTATTATAACATTATCATGAATGAATTGCCTCACCTTAACATTGCGTCTAATGCCTGTAACCTCAATTTCGATGTCAGTCAGCTCCCTCTCCAAGATGAGTCCTCCACGCAACCATGGATCATTCCATAACTCTACATTAACCGCACTGCTAACTCTATACCAGAAGTAAGGCAGTATCACCTCTCTTAAATTAAAAATGCTTCTCCATGTCTAGCTAAGCTTCTGTGGTCTTTCCATTGCCCAGAAATTGCTTTCCTTGATGACGTTCTTGTACGACCATTCAACCCATATATTATCGTTGTTGTTGAGAAAGTGATCTATGTGCTTAACGAAAGCCGCTTTGTTCCATGTTACCATGTTAACTATGCCTAGACCACCGCAGCACACCGGCTTTTCAAGCAACTTAAATGCTACTGGAGCATGATACTGCCCTTCCATTCTACCCTTCCAGAAAAACTTCATAAACGCAGACCGGATCATGCTAATCAGTTTGGTTGGTAGTATATATGTTCTTGCCCAATACACTTGCATGGAGAAAACAACGGATTTAATCATCGTGAGTCTTCCAGCTTGACTCAATAGTCTACATGTCCAGTACTCCAGTCTCGCAATAATTCTAGAATAAAGAGGCATGCAGTGGCTAGTGGTTATTTTAGCCGTAGTCAATGGTAGGCCGAGATAGTTAATTGACTCATCTCTGCATTGTAAGTCTGTTTTAATGCTAATTTGGCTAACCTGTATACTAATCAGACCCGCCGCTTTCATTTCAGATTTTTCAAGATTGACACACAATCCTGTCATTTCTTGGAAGCTATTGAGCGTGCTCTGAATGTTGTCTATCGTATTAACATCAGGAGTACAAAATATAATTAGATCGTCCGCAAACATAAGTGAAGATATTCTTGGCTCGGAACAGTTCGGATGCAGTTTGATCAATCCTTCGTCAATTTTACTATTTAGCATCCGCGTCAACATTTCCATAATAAGAATAAAGATGTACGCTGAAAGCGGATCACCTTGTCTAATGCCCCGTTTACTGTTAAAAACCCCCCATAGGTGCTCCATTTATCAAGATTGAGAACTTTGCCGTTGATATGCATGAATAAATCCATCTTATAAAGGGAACGGGGAAATTCATGTACCCCATAATTCTAACAATAGCATCCCATTGCAGCTTATCAAATGCTTTCATGATATCAGGTTTGAACATAGCACGAGGTGAGATATGTTATGGAGGAATTTTGATTCAAGACCGCTCAAATCAAAAATCCCCAACGCCGCGGAAAACGAGATCGTGGTAATAGTGTAAAAACAACCAATCGAACAATCTCAATCTTATCCAAGCCAATCACAATCACCAAATAATGGAAATAATAGAGCAATAACGAGAAACTAAATCACACAGGGATTTATAGTGGTTCCACCGACGTCTTGTCAGTGTACGTCCACTTTGAGAGAGAAACCTTTATTAATATCAATAGAAGAGTACAAGAGATTGATTATAATGATCAAATTTACTAGAAAAAATTGATTTTGTGGAGAAAAGAATTGAAGAAGATTAGGATTTCCAAAACCCTAATTAGAATAAATCTTGATCTAATCTCTTGATTTGTGATATCTCCTTTTGGATTTGATGTAGCTTATATAGGCATAGAGAAGTATATGGAAATTCCCAAAATTTCCTCTAGATCCGAAATATTCTCCAGATCCAAAATATCCTCCAGATCCAAAATATTCTCCAGATCCAAAATATCCTCCAGATCCAAAATATTCTCCAGATCCAAAATATTCTCTACAATAGTATCGCATACTTCAACACTCCACCTCAATACTATATCCATCTACATCACAACCTTCAATACACCCAAGCATTTCCTTCTATCTTCAATCAAGAAAGCTTGAATGTTTCCCCAATGAACTCCGGCATAGCCACCGCCCATTGCACTTTACTAACGAGTTCAGGCATAGCCCACACCCGTCAATAAAGTGTTGAAACATCCAACTCCTAAACCAGTCCCACCGAAAGACAATGTACTCGGGAGTGAAAACGAGTACTTACCATGAAGATAGAACAACAACCTCTCACCGATACTCTTCTACACCCAAGTTTCTCTCTCAACTGTGCCACCTCGTGGCACCTAGCATCTCTCCAAGCGAATTAAGTTCGAGCAATGCTCGAACTTTCCAACCGGCAATGTCTTAGTGAACATGTCCGCCGCGTTATCCTTTGTGTGCACTTTCCGAAGGCATGCTTGCTTGTCTTCGTCCATGGCTACTAGAAATGACTCTCTCACTTCAATATGCTTCGTTCGTGAGCTAAACGCCAAATTCTCCGCCAAATGTATAGCACTTTGGCTATCACATCGAACATCAATACTCTCATGTTCGAAACCCAAGTCACACAATAGTCGCTTCAAATAGAGTGCCTCCTTTGCCGCTTCCACAGCGGCTATCAACTCCGCCTCCGTAGTGGATAAAGCAACTACGGTCTGCAATCTCGATCTCCAACTAATGGTCGTACAACCAAGTGTGAAGACATATCCGGAAGTTGATTTCCTCCGATCCCTATCACCGGCGTAGTTCGAGTCACAATAACCAACTAACTTGCAACTCAATCCATCACTACCACCAAAAACAAGACCATCAGATGCTGTGCCTTTCAAGTATCTCAATATAGCCTTCACGGCTTCCCAATGCGATTTCCCCGGATTAGCTGTATACCGACTAACCACCCCGACGGCATTTGCAATATCGGGCCTTGTACACACCATGACATACATTAAGCTACCAACCGCACTTGCATATGGCACCTTTGCCATATAAGCCTTGTCTTTCTCTCCGATAGGTGATCCCTTATCCGAAAGCTTCATATGTAAAGGTAAAGGTGTATTTAACGCCTTTGCTTTCTCCATGTTAAACCGGCAAAGCACCTTCTTAATGTACTCCTTTTGAGTCAATCTCAACTCAAAACGCTTTCGGTCCCTTACAATCTCCATGCCCAAGATCTTATTTGCTTCTCCAAGGTCTTTCATCTCGAACTCCGCCTTTAATTTCTCTTTCAACTTGTTGATTTCTGCCTTGTCCTTAGAAGCAATGAGCATATTGTCCACATACTAGAGTAAATACACCCAACAATCATTTCCTAACCTCTTGAAGTAAACGCAAGCATCCTTGATGCTTCGATAGAAGCCACTTTCAAGCATGAAATGATCAAATCTCTTGTACCATTGCCTAGGTGATTGCTTCAAACCATATAGTGATTTCTTCAACTTGCAAACTAGTTCTGACTTACCTTCTACAACAAACCCTTTTGGTTGCTCCATGTAGATGTCTTCATCCAAGTCTCCATGCAAGAAGGCGGTTTTCACATCTAGTTGCTCCAACTCCAAGTCGTAAATAGCAACTAATGCAAGTAGTATCCGGATAGAAGTATGCCTCACAACCGGTACGAAGATCTCATCATACTCCTTTCCTTTCCTCTGTGCAAACACCTTAGCCACTAGCCTAGCTTTGTATCTTCCATCGTCCTTCACCTTATATATCCACTTGCACCCAATAGCACGGTTTCCTTGAGGAAGTGGAACCAACTCCCAAGTCTGGTTCTTCATCAACGATTGCATCTCTTCCTCCATGGCGCAACTCCACTTCGAGCTATCACTCGAACCCATGACGTCATCAAGGTCCATCGGCTCATTTTGGACTACATGAAGAGCATAGTCCAAATTCTCACAAAAGCTAAGATAGTTCCAATCACCATATCTTTCGGGTGGCCTTATAGCACGCCGACCAACCCGAGTAGCAATACCATCACCCGGTCTTCCTTCAGCTCCACCTTGAACTGAATCTTCTCTAGGCTCGTGCACATCACCAACACTACTAGAGGAATCCTGTGGACTATGTGATGTAACATCAACCGCATTCACCTCGCAAGCACCTCCAACAACTCTACTCTCTCTAGGTCTGAAAGTGGGAATAACTTCCTTCTCCTTTGATTCACCATGAACCAAATACGGAACATCCGATGAGCCTTCGTTCTCCTTGAACATAGCCGACTCATCAAAAGTAACATGACGAGAAACCTTAGCCTTCTTCGTTTCCGGATTCCAAATTCGATAGCCTTTGACGCCATCCATATATCCGAGAAAAATCCCTTTGAAAGCTCTAGGCAAGAGCTTATCATTCCCCGGATCATGCACATAAATAGGACTGCCAAATACACGAAGATAACTCAAGTCAATGCTCTTCCCTTTCCACACTTCCTCCGGAATTTTGTTATCAATAGCCGAGCACGGAATTTGATTAATAATATGCACCGCGGTTGAGAAAGCTTCGGCCCAAAATCCCTTAGACAAACCCGATGTCAATCTTAAGCATCGAGCTTTCTCTAGTAGAGTTCGGTTCATTCTCTCCGCCACTCCATTAGATTGCGGATCTCCCAGTGTAGTAAAATGCCTCCGAATACCATGATGCTTGCAAAAATTCAGAAACTCTTCGGAAACATACTCGCCGCCATTATCGGACCTAAGAACCTTCAAAGATTTTCCACTCTCATTCTCAACAAGAGCCTTCCATTCTTTGAATCTTGCAAATGCCTCCGACTTGGCCTTCATTACATACACCCAAACCTTCCGAGAAAAATCATCAATGAAAGAAATATAATATCTTGCTCCTCCCAAAGAAGCTACAGGCGCTGGTCCCCAAACATCCGTGTGCACATACTCAAGAAACCCTCTTGAATCATGTTTTCCTTCACCGAATGATACTCTAGTTTGCTTCCCCATGACACATTCCTCGCAAAACTCCAACTTGCTGAAACTCTCACCATCAATCTTCTCCCTTCGACGAAGAACATCTAAACTCTTCTCCGAGACATGACCCAATCTCAAATGCCACAGCCGTGTAGCATCTAAGCCACGAGAACTATCAATACTGACACAAGTTTCGCCTTGCACGGTCACTCCTTGAAGCAAATAAATACCATGAGTTCTAGCACCCCTCATAACCACAAGCACACCCTTCGAAACCCTCAAGCTATTACTCTCAATCGTGATCTTGCAACCTAAAGAATCCAACTGTCCCAAAGAGATAAGTGACTTCCGTAGTCCCGGAACATAGCGCACATTAGTGAGAGTACGAACCACTCCGTCAAACGTTCGAATTTGCACGGATCCAATGCCATTCGACTTGCAAACTGCACCATTTCCCATAACAATTGATTTTCCTTCCCGTTCAACATAAGAAGAAAAACAATTTCTATTAGGTGTCATGTGATATGAAGCCCCCGAATCAAGCACCCAATCGCTGCCCGAAACATCTGATGCTACTGCCGACAAAACATCTACGTCTCCCTCACCAACATCTCTCTCCACCGCAACTAATGAAGATGCTACTTCCTTCTTCCCCTTCTCTGGACAATCATTCTTCCAGTGACCAGGTTTCTTACATATAAAGCACTTACCATTTCTTTCCTTTGACTTTCCTCTTCCACCGGGCTTCTTAGACTTAGAACGCCCCCGGTTTCCCTTCTTCTCTGACTTTTCTTTCTCCGTAAATAAACCTTGACCATTACCAGCACCACTACTACCATCACTCAGCTCCTTCATCTGATCTCGCAATTCCTCACTAAAAAGACCCGTCTTGACATCATTTAGAGTCAATGTATCCCGGCCATAGATCAAACTGTTTGAGAACCCAGTATAGCGCTCAGGCAACGAACATAGCAATATCATCGCCTTCTCCTCCTCCTCAATCTTCAAATCTACCGCCTTCATCTTCATTAGCAAATCATCAAACACATTTAAGTGCGCCTTTAGCGAAGTTCCTTCCTTCATCTTGTAGGTAAAGAAAGTCCGCAACAAGATCAGTCGATTTGTGAGTGATTTCTTCATATACAACTCCTCCAACTTGTTCCAAATACCTTTAGCAGTCGTCTCACCACTAATTTCGGAAATAACATTCTCTCCCATGGAAAGTTGAAGTGTAGTGAATGCCCACTCTTCCATTTCTTCTCTCTCCACATCTGAGATATCCTCTGGCAATAAATGTGTATCAAACACTACGCGATGTACCCGATTCCGCCTAAGAACCGCTTTCATCTTCCACTGCCACTTTTCGAAATCATTATCGCCATTCCACTTGTCGATAACCAATTGTGAACCAGCAGCTGCATACGACCCACGTACATAAGGAGCTACACCACTTGGACCAACTATTGATGAATTATTTGAACCTGATTCCGGCATTTCTACAACTATCTACCAACACCAATGCTCTGATACCAAATGTTGTGGAGGAATTTTGATTCAAGACCGCTCAAATCAAAAATCCCCAACGCCGCGGAAAACGAGATCGTGGTAATAGTGCATAAACAACCAATCGAACAATCTCAATCTTATCCAAGCCAATCACAATCACCAAATAATGGAAATAATAGAGCAATAACGAGAAACTAAATCACACAGGGATTTATAGTGGTTCCACCGACATCTTGTCAGTGTACGTCCACTTTGAGAGAGAAACCTTTATTAATATCAATAGAAGAGTACAAGAGATTGATTACAATGATCAAATTTACTAGAAAATTTTGATTTTGTGGAGAAAAGAATTGAAGAAGATTAGAATTGCCAAAACCCTAATTAGAATAAATCTTGATCTAATCTCTTGATTTGTGATATCTCCTTTTGGATTTGATGTAGCTTATATAGGCATAGAGAAGTATATGGAAATTACCAAAATTTCCTCTAGATCCGAAATATCCTCCAGATCCAAAATATTCTCTACAATAGTATCGCATACTTCAACAAGATATTCCTCCTAGAATATCCGTTGAGGAGCTCATGCGAAATCAGCACGTTATCCACAATACTTCTACCAGGAATAATCCATGGGTGGGAGGTTGAAATCTATGAAGGAGAAAAATCGAAGCAATTGGTAAGACGCATCAACAATGCAGTTGATCGTATTTTTTTGAAGTTGAAATTAGAGACGGCTGCAATTAGAATACAAAGCTATTTTCGAGGCTTTAGGGTTAGGAAAAATATGACGTTGGTTAGGCAAATTGAAAGGCTGTTTGTTGAAGTTATGGAAGTACCAGATTTAGAGTTGGAGAAGAAGAGGTTGATATGTAAGGAGCTCTTGGAAGAAGTTATTTCGCTGGGTGAAGTAATTGGAGGAGCATATCAGACTCTTGTGATTATGAAGATTTATGAGAGGATGAAAGAGATTGATGATGAGCTTATAATTAAGGAAGCTCATGACTCAACTAGTGCCGATATAGAAGATGAATTTGTTCATGTTAACTTTGACGACTATCCAGAACTACCAGAGGAACCATTTGATTATTCAACCTTCATAAAAGAAGAGTTAATTCGTCGTGTTTTGGATGATTTGGAAGGATCTTTCTTTGAAGAATGGAACGTCATAGAAAAATATGAGTTGATGGACTAAGACATAATTAAGTATAAAGCACTAGCGTTGTAAGATGAAAAAGGGGATGAGTAATGATTCCTACAACGTAATTAAGAGCTTTTTTTTCTCGCACAGTGAAGGAACTGAAGAGCTACGTACTCTACAAATTATTAGTAGCAGTATTTGAGTTTGCCTTGATTTTTTCCTTCTTGTTCTTGTAGTATCTTTAGGATGGCTTTAGAGATTTAAGTAACCTTTTGATTGGATTCTTCGTAATTATTCAAGACTACCATTTAGCTGCAATTTATTTTTTGGTGATATATTGGAGTAGTTTGTTTTTTCTTGTTAAGATAAACCGTCTGATCTTTTTTTTCTTTTTTGGAAGATATGCATCATTTTATTAGCGTGCAAGCTAGTAAATTTTTGGAAATACAATAGTACAAAAATGTTTCTTTGTTTTACAAAAAATTGAATGCTTTTGAGGAATTACTTGGTCAATGATTAGCGATATCATAAAATGATGCACGGTTATATTTTTAGTTTTTTCAGCAGTGCGTATGAACATAAAACTGTTCAATTATACTGCATTAATAATGTATCGATCTTTTTTTTGGGGCATGAATAATGTGTCCAATGAAAGATTTGATGCAAAAGTAATTTTATTATTATTTGAGAGTAGGTTTACAAGTTTTGATTGTAATCTAAAATACAAAGACCGCTTGAACAATATACACAGGCTTTCGGTCAATTGTGACCGTTATACATTATTGGTCAATGTACAACTAGAAGGTTAATTATTGGATACGGATATCATTTTTGGAATATTGGATAATTTCTTATTTTTCTGGTATGGATATGAAATGGCTTAGAATTTCTCGGGTGCTCATTTGATAGCCTTAAACAAAAGTTTTAATATTCAACGAATTAGTTTTAATTAATTAAAGTGCCGTTGGTCTTTCTTTTCCCGAAAGAAACAGTCCAGTTTAGTAAGTACTAAGTATGTACGCGGATAAATGCAAGCCAGCTTCGTTTCAATAATTACCTAAAATTCAATTCATTTTCTCAGACTAAGAAAATAATTTGCCAAATATAGTCATTGAAAGTTAATCGTCTTATTAAATATCTATATATCTATATGTAAAGTATCATTAATCTCCAAAACCCCAAAACTTCCTACAACCCTAAATTTTCGATATTCTCGGTCGAGACCAAAACTTCATATAAAAGTCACAAAAAAACATGCTTTTCGATCATAAACGAGTCAGAGTTAATGCTGCAGTGAAAATACAGAGATTATTTCGAGGATTCATGGTGAGAAAGAACGTTGGGATCGTTTATCGGGTGGAGAAAGGGATTGATGAAACTTTAAAAGAGGCTTATCTTATTAAAATCAAAGTGCTACTGCGTGATTTTGAGGAGAGGTTGTATTATGTTTCTGGAATCAAAGATTATAAGGAAAGAGTATATGCTAAATTGTTATTGCTTGAAAATTATGCTACTGAAATTGGGGCCATAAAAATTCAGAAGGTTTTCAGAGGCTTTTTAGTCAGGAAGAAACTACGTGGTGAAATCTATGAACGAGAAAAATCGAAGCGATTGGTAAGACACATCAACGATGCAGTTGATCGTATTTTTTTGAAGCTGAAGTTAGAGACTGCTGCAGTTAGAATACAAAGCTATTTTCGAGGTTTTAGGGTTAGGAAAAATATGACGATGGTAAGGTACATTGAAAAGCTGTTTCTTGAAGCTATGGAAATACCAGATTTGGAGTTGGAGAAGAAGAGCTTGATATGTAAGGAGCTGTTAGAAGAAGTTATTTCGCTGGGTGAAGTAATTGGGGGAGAATATCAGACTCTTGTGATTATGAATATTTATGAGAGGATGAAAAAGATTGATGATACGCTTATTAAGGAAGCTGATCATGATTCAACTAGTGCCGATATAGAAGATGAATTTGTTCATGTTAACTTTGACGACTATCCAGAACTACCAGAGGAACTATTTGATGATTCAACCTTCGTAGAAGAAGAGTTAATTCGCGGTGTTTTGGATGATTTGGAAGGATCTAATTTCTTTGAAGAATGGAACATCATAGAAAAAGATGAGTTGATGGACTAAGACATAAGTATGAAGTATATATCAGCGTTGTAAGATGAAAAAGGGGATGAGTAATTAATGATTCCTACAACGTAATTAAGAGCTTTTTTCTCGCACAGTGAAGGGACTGAAGAGGTACAATACAAATTATTAGTGGCAGTATTTGAGTTTACTTTGTTTTTTTTTTTTTTTTTTTTTCCCTTCTTGTTCTTGTAGTATCTTTAGGATGGCTTTACAGATTTAAGTAACTTTCCGATTGGATTCTTCAAGATTATTTAAGACTACTATTTAGCAGCAATTTAGTATTTTTGGGTGATATATCCGTAGTAGTTTGTTTCTTTGGATAAACCGTCTGATTTTTTTCTTTTTTTGGAAGATATGCATGAGTTTATTAGCGCGCAAGTAGTACAGAAATGTTTCTGGGTTTTACTAAATATTGGGATGCTTTTGACGAATTACTTAGTCAATGATTAGCGATATCATAAAATGATGCAGTTATATTTTGAGTATTTTCAGCAGTGTGTATGACCATAAAACAGTTCAATTATACTCCATTAATAATGTTTGGATCCTTTTTTGGTGCATGAATAATGTATTCAACTTTTATACTAATGTGTTTGATATTATAACCTGTTAATGTTTTGTTTATTTTATGTTTTGAGTTTTCAAACATTACTATTGAAAGATTGGAAGATTTAAAGGTTAACACAGATAATGGATTAAAAACAAAGCGGATGATGAAGGGGACAGAGGGATGATGGATGAATGAATTTGTTTAACTTCTTTCGTTGTTTTTTGAATTGTGAAAAATAAAGATAAATCATTTTTTGTTCTGTGTGTTAAATTTGTTCTGTACAACAATTATTTTTTATAATATATGTGGTCGTTCATACTTTTAATTACTTATATAAGATCCAGAATAAAAAAATAGAAATCAAAACGCACCAATAGTTTTTCAGTCCAATATTATGTCTGTACATCTAATTTGAGAACATTCTTGGCTTTACCATGACAGATCTTCAAGCACGTTAAACAACGAAGATTATTTATTTGTATACTTATATTTTATGTAACCCTATTGAACATAAGTTTAGAGGGGTAAATAAGATGATAGAGAAAAATCTGAATGGAAATGTGTTCTTATTAAGAGAAGGTGTTAAATTGGGACTTGGTATAATTCTTCCGTTTGCAATGGAAGAATTTTGTTGCTTTTCTAAGAAATCATGGTAGAATCGGAACATATCTGAGCATTACAGACTATTGAGTTAAATATTAAAATACAGATCTTGGTACTAAAATATAAGTTTGGCTTTTTAGTTTAGAAATTTTAAATTTCAAAACTAAAATTTAACTTTTAGACATGAATTTGAAAATTTATGTTAAAGTTAATCGATTCTGTAAAAATAATGTTTAAATTTTAACTAAATAGGAACAATTGAGCATGTAGTCTTCTTAAAACATACATATCCCACGTACCAAACTGTTGTGTAGAATTACTTTCATGAAGAAAAAACTTAGTTGTATGTTGCAGTTCCATATCTATTTCAAAATAGATAACAAATTTAGATTTTATCATGACAAAGTTTAGAGTTTCATTAAAGATTATTTATTTATGGATCCACCATACGCATTGAATTAAGCATAGTTTCAAAGGGCGTTGTCACTACAAGATGAACAGTGAATAGCGACGGCAAATAGCTGTTGACGGCCGACGCAAGCCGTCGCTATAAATGACGTCGCGAGCAAAAAATGTGACGGAAAAAGCAACGGTCCCGTCATTTATTTAGCAACAGCTTGCAACGGATACTTGTCATGTGGCCACAAGCTCAAATAAATTGTAACGAATACTTGCAACATATATATATATATATATATATATATATATATATATATATATATATATATATATATATATATATACATACATAAAGCCACAAGCTCAAATAAATTGTATGCGCAAATTGTTTGTATTTTTTAAGAGTGAAAAAGTAACAAATATATTAGGATGTAGGTACCATTTGCGTAGGTATCATTTGCAAGACGAACTTGGCAGGAAAAGTCGGCGTCTACATCTGATGCGTCAGTGCGTCTAACACGTCAGAAGCGTTTGACGCATCAAGAGTGGGACTCACACGTTTATCCATTCAAAGTGGAACGTTGGAGAATAACAGTTTGCGTTTGGCACGTCCGACGCGTTAGGACGCATTCCCAACGTTCGTTTCCCTTCAACTCTTATATATACCCTGCCCCATTTCTTCATTTCCATCACCCAAAACATCCCAAATTCAAGAACCCGCACATATGTTTTTTCAGGTAATCGATGTTATTTTCGTGTTTTAATTTAAGATTGTCAAGTAGCCAATCGTCTTCTACCCGCACTATCATCGAGTGGAACGACGAAAGAACCAACGCTTTTATCGACGTTTGCACAGAGATTTTGTCGCAATGTCAAGGTTTTGTGGCACAGTGATACGTGGACATTGTCGCGCTTTTCAACCAGCGCATTTGCCTCAGTTACAATGCAAGGCAGAAGAAGAATACATTTGACAATCTCAAGAGGGACTGGTTTTCGTGGAACTGGCTACAAATTTCTGGTGGGTATTGGAATGAGGAGAAGGACATCGTTGATGGAACCGACGAGTGATGAGATACGGTACCCGGATAGTGTCGTAAATACAAGCTTGCATCTCCCAGCAAATTCATAGATATGGATTGTAATAACCTGCCATTTTGACCGCTCCAAGTCGGTAATTAAACCAACTCGAAACATTAAAAGCGACAGATTATTTTGGATTACAGGATTTAAATAGAATTAAACACAGAATCACAAAGTACAATAGCTTGCAGCGGAATAATTTTTATATATAAATATCAGAGTTTTATACAATAATTTTGTACAGCGGAAAAATAAAAATGTATACATAAATTTATAAATAAATAAAACTTTACACTTTATGTTGGGCTTGCGCGCACATGCGTCTTCACTTGCCTCTCTTCTTTGCGAGCTGAAAATCTTTAAATTTGTAACACTTGGGGGTCTGACCGAGCGTTCCATGCAAAAACGTAGACACCCAAGTCAGGATTAACTTATCTCAAGTAAATCAACATCAATAAAATACCGAAAAAATATATTTAATCCTTATAATATATTAAATGATTCAAGCATAATGACCCATGAAACTGTCAAATAAATAACTTAACAAAGTCAATCATCCTGGGATAAGTGAGGCTACTAACGCGTGGGGGATATACTCAATTCCAAAGGGTAGAAATCACGTGTAATTGGGTACTATAGAATATCCTTAATGACCCTAATATTGAAATATGCAAGGGAAGCATGCTGGATTTTTAAACACGCAATGCATGGCCAAATAATTAACTTTGAACAACAGAAAGAGAAGGTGACCGGTTCAACATAGCACCAAATACAGGAAAATCATTACACAGGTCCTAAAGCAATGAATGCAGCACGTGTGTGGCGTGCAAATAATGAGGGGCAGAATGTAAATAATGTCCTAGAATAAGTGGTTAAGCAAAATGCCTCATGACAACAACATGTAAGAAAGGTGCATACAAAAGTTATGGCAACACAGGGAAAACAGGTAAAGTTTGACTGTTGCAAAATGAAAGGAGCCACATGAAACTGGAACATGCAAGACATTTTTTCCGAAAACCAAAATAGAGGTGTATGGAGCAGGTAAATGTATGGAACATTCAAATGTCAAGGCATGCATAAAAGGGAGTGCTTCAGGTTACAGCAAACAAACAGAACTATTAACAAAATGCATACAATTAAAAGGGGCAGCAACAAGCATGGCAACGGACAGGTCAGCAGGCGCAATATAGTGGGCAATAAGATCACAAAATCACAGTCAACCACAAATCAACCAAGTTTTTATTTTATATTCAGTATCATGTTGGTGTTAAGATATTTGAAACATAACTAATCGTAAGGCAAACTTAACTGCAGTGGTGGAAGATGAAAGCATAGGCGGTGGCTGCGGATTCCAGTGGTGATTGTGTTGACGAGGAGGACAGTGGCTTGGATGTGGAGACGAGACAGAGACATGTGCGTGGTGATAACGAATGACGCTGAAATGGTTTAGGTCGGAGATTTTCCAGCGTTGTTAGTGACCATGATGGAGGCTACACAACGTTGAAGTGGAGGCTGGTGACGTCGGTCTCAAGTGGTATAGCAGCTTCAGTGAGGAGGAGCGAATTCTAATTGCAAGAGAAAGGAGGTGACTGGTCAGTCTTGCAGTGATGGTGAAAACCGAAGGCAGCGGTCCATGGTGGGACCTGCGACATCCCAAGCAGCGAATACCTGGATGGTGGCGCGTATACAAGGTGGAATTTGATTTGGGCAACGGCCAGTTCGATGGCGGCCATTTTCTTTGATTTCGAGGAGAACGAATTTTGATTTTTGATTCGGGAAGAAGTAATTTTGATTTTGGGGGAAGGAAACTAATTCGTCTATTAAATTTTAAAAGGAGGAAGGAGCACTAGTTTTGTTGTGAATGGTAGAATGGGTACGCCCTTTTTTTAATACAAACAAAAGAAGATCCGTAGTAGGAACAAAACACATTGTGTACAACATTTCCAGATAGAGAAGAATATGTGTAAAAACTTACAACACTCACTACACCATAACCTCAAATTAAACTGTGTTTTTAGCCGTATCAAATGCAATTTGACAGTGCTTTGGACCGTATCAAAGAATGGCGTCTCTGTTACTTCGATACGGCCTTAAGCCGTATCAATCCATGAATTTGATACGGCTTATAGCCGTACCAAACTCTTGGATTGATACGGCTGGTGACCGTATCTCATTAAAAAAAATACAATTAGCTGGTTACAATATACAGTATATACATCACAAAATGGTTTAATAGAATTATACATCACAAAATCATTACAATGTCCAGTATAATATACATCACAAAATGGTTTAATAGAATTATACCTCACAAAATGGTTACAGAGTGTATATTATAATAACTCAAAATGGGTGAAAGCAACACAGTACCATGTAAGAAGCACTTAACACCCAATATTGAACAACAGGTTTAATTTCGCTGTATGAAGCGATGAGAATTCAAGGGATTATGTGTAATATAACAAAATATTTACCTTCATTGCCTCAATATTGAACAATAGATTGGAACCAGTTGAAAACAACCCTCAGTGCATCAACTTGCCATTTTTTAGAATATCATCAACAAGCAACGAAATCTGTTTATGGGAAATAAAAGGAAATACCAAGTAGCAAAATTAATGGTAAGCGTGAAAAAATAACAATGCATAAAGATAATTCAATCATGTATGGTGCATTCTGAATTATATTCTGAGCATGTGAGGCTCTTACTAAGTAAGCAGATAGCAAAATAAAATAATAAGTTATCAACACGATTGGCGATTACACAATCACAAGGGAAAAAGTATTGGAACAAAAGTCTGATTGCTGGAATTCAACCTCAGTAGGAGAAACATGAAAAAAAGCTATCTCCGAGTAATAGAAAAATATAAACTTTTGAAGTTAGTGAATCCAAAATAGAAAAATTTGAAGAAAAGCAGTACACATTCCTTAGCTAATAAAGAAAAGCATGACAAAGATGAACTAATTGAATTAAATGCCTTGTTGGGCCGAATTTTAGTCTCTCTAAGCGAGCTTGTTGTTTCAGCAAGCTTGAGCTTGCTGTAAAACAGCAAGCTTGCTTTTGTTGTTTTACAGCAATCTCAAGCTTGCTGGTTTACACATGACTCTTTGTTACTTTTCGACAATTAGTTGCATGTGAAGACGATTAACTGTATTTCAATATATACCGTTTAAATATTGGGGAAGCAGAAGTGAAATAGTTGAAAAAAAAACAAATTAGGCATTTGAAACCAAGCTTTTTAGAACAGAATACGAACTGAATGATTATTTGAACAAAAACAAACATGATATACTCCTACCATTACCTTTCACATAAAAGGCTACTGAATTTTTACTGCAAGGCCCAGTGGAAACCAGCTTCAATTATTTCTTTCTAACTTTGCCGCCAAGCTATATATAAGCAGAACAAACAAGTCATGTTAAAAATAAATGGTGGTGCAGATGCAAATGCATGGGTGTGTTAATGAAAATACTCAATGCAACTATCCATTGATTAAAACAAGAACATCCTACCTATGATATTGATGAAGCAAGAGTTGAATAGCATAAAAATTAGGAATCTTTCCAATTTTTATGCTATTCAACTTTGCCTCATCAATATCATTTTGAACCCTTGTCTGCTAAAAGCCTAAGCATCCCAATCACTACAAAACCAAAAACAACCATTTACCCTTAACCAGAAAAACCGACAGGAACAAATTAAACATGTACTAATTAAAATGTTTTCTATTTTCTATTTTTTTCTTACGGCGTGATCTATTTAAAAATGGTTGTAGCATGTACTAATTAAACATGCATGTGTGTTTTCTGTTTTTTTTTTCCTACAACATTACTAATCATAGTTAAACGTATTGGTTAATTAAATTCTTTAGCTTACAGCATTACTAATCAAAGATATAGGATAATAATATAAGAAGTAGTTAGAACTTTAACTTACTACTTAGTTTTGAATGATGGATGTAGGCTGTAAATCAAAATCATAAATGTTTCTATCTATGGCTTAGGCATCCAATCCAACCTATATGATTTTAGAGGACCGACGAAGTTCAACTAATCCCAATGAGTAGTGCAAATGAAAGCTCGGTGCATTTCTTTACAAACAACTAAATCTGTTGTTTTTATGGGATCGGGTAGTCTTTGATTTAATTACAAACAACTAGAGCACTGAGATTAAAATGAACAAATATCATTTAGGCGTCGCTTGTAAAGAAATGCAATGAGCTTTAGTTGTTTGTATTACTGAGCAAAAAAGTTTGTCTCACATGGTGTGACGACCGCCCATAACCCCCGCACTATACAAAAGAAACAATACGCTGAAAGGTGTGCAAGGCAATCATGGATGATCATCAGAGTAGGTAAACACAAGCGGAACCTGTCGTAAACTCACAGCGCAAGGATAAAATATAATAGAACATACACAACAGGTAGTAATAGTGAAGCAGAAACACAAGACTTTCATACAACCAGAAAGTAATATCCACAAACTTGGAAATAGTGTTTATACAAAGTTGCCTCACTACATTATTCAGTAAAGCAAACAGTGGAAACCCAATTATTAGACAGTAGTAAAACTAGTACGTGAACCTCCTGCTCGCCACCGATCAACATCATCGTCCTCACTAAAGCATCACTTGTCACCTGCTACTTAGTCTACCCATCCACAACCAGATGAATAGCCCAAGGTAATAAGAGGAAACATAAAATCTTGAGTCAGACAATAGTCTTAGTGAGCGATAAAACAGCAAACAAACTTCAACAATAAAGTGCATGAGAAAGGATAGATAAACATACTAATCTACCAACGACACCAGAGAAGAAATCAACCTTATCTTCCCCACATCGGACAGTGATAGCCTTTACAACAAAAATTCAACCATTCATCCATGAAAACCAGAACACCCATTCAATCATGGAAAACACACGTGACATCCAGATTATATAAGTCTCACACAGACAACCCTTATCGAGTTTAACATCCCCCAAGTACTCTCCCCAGAGGCCTAGACCAATATCAGTTAAGCACTCAAAGAACATCTCCCTGGACTTTGGATAATCTATGTGAGATAGTACAAACAGAACAACCAATCATCCATGACTGACTCTGGCTATCACCGCCAATTCTGCTTTGAAACCATCGTTAATCGTATGACGGCCAACCTTGTCATATGTCAAGGGCTAATGGTAACACCAGTTCTATCATAAACTCCATATGTCCAACCTTGACAATGTCCAACCTTGACAACTAGGCCTTTCCCCACGACCTAGGGTACTAGAACTTACGACAACGATAATCCCTCGGCGTTCAATATCTCTAGTCGTCCAATCTTGACGGCTATTTACTGCTCAAGCGACCTTCTCGAGCAACCATTATCCACCAACCCACGACCTTTGAGTTGTTACTTCATTCGATGTTCTACTCCGATCAATGAACACCTCTCAACACTTCGAATCTTCCTACTTGAACTTACTTCGAAGTCACACCATCACCGAGCTAATTACATCACTGCGTTGCGGCTAGGGTTCGGGGGGTTGCCCCCGAAAAATATTTTTTTCAGACTTTTTTCTCCAAATCTGAGTCGTACCCGAAAAACGTACTTTTTCAGAAAATGACCCTATTGGAAACAAACCATAGCATCATCACTATCAACCGTAGCGTTTAAAAGCGCTGTTAAAAACATGACTGATCCGCCCTCTTTCAGACCGACCCGATCCAAACTAGGCCGATCCGATCCACGATGACCGATCCAATCCATATAACAACCAACCGACCTGATCCAGTCTAGCCCGACCCGATTCGGTCTAGCCCGAACCGATCCAGTCTAGCCCGACCTGACCTAGTTGTGCTATCACGAATATGAGCTTCGATCTGACCGATCCAGTTGCAACCTACCGACCCAATCCAAGTGTAACACCCCACCTTCGTTAAGGTCACTCACAAAGGGAATGCCTTAACTTTGATGGAGCGTTTTAGTAGACAGAACAGAAACTTACAAGACAGATAAAACAATACTTGAAAAATTTATAGCTTTATTACAACAGAAACCGAAGTAAGTTTGGTTACATCCTTTCAAGTCACAATATCAGAATTCAAGTACAAAATATCAGTCTTGTACAAAAGCCTTCAGAATGTATAGTTTCTAAAATCATAATCCCCAACATAAACTGCCATGCCAAAGCCAAACGATACTTCAAACAGAGAAGATCTGAATCAAGCTCCTAGATTTCCACCCTACAAACCTGGGGGGGGGACGGAAGAAAAAGGGGCGAAAACAAGCAAGGTCAGACATAAAGTCTGGCAAGTCCAGTGGCTTTCAGCATATGAACAGATAATAATAATTATGACATGAAAATAAAAGTAGATGCGAGATAACAGTAACAGGAGTAGCAGATATACTTAGGTTAAACAGAAAAAGAACATAATGATGTAAGCTACCACTTTTCACCTCTCTGCACTAATACTAGTATAACAGGATTAGGTGTCACCCCAATGTCTAAACTGAAACAGAAACGAGAACAAAATAATTTCTACAGAAGAGAATGCTAGAAATTGGCCTTTACCACCCCAACAGAAACATATTGCTAATAATGGGCCTTTACCATCCGAACAGAAGGTACAGAAACAGATTAATCCCTACGGAAACAGAATGTAGAATTAGGTGTACACTAGTAAATGGGCCTTTACCACCCAAACAGACGGTACCACGCAGAAACAGACAGGTGTTACCACCCAACAGAAACAGACAGAACTAAGTGTACCCTAAAACCCTACCCCAAACGATTGTCTCCCTAATACATAAATACCCTTTGCCAGCCCCACAAAAGGGTGTATCACTCCCCAAAGTGGCAACCTTTAAATGACACAGACCTATTTACAGATGTCACGGCGTCTTACATCCTCAGAGGCAGACCGGGATCCATGCACGCACATGACCCGGTTGGAACGCACCATCAACACCCCCTCGCCATTATCAGAATGAACCGCTTATAATTAGTTCAGTAAGCGTGCCCGGACCCTACCTACTGTTGGGTCAAAGTTTTGATACCAGAAAGGGTTACTGACTAATATGGGTCCCAAACAACAGATGACACAAGTAATTTCCCTCCTAATCTTGTGTCTCCAGACTAACAGATTTCAGATTGACTTGTTTACAAGTTCAGACATACAGAGTTCAGATCAACTAGTTCACAGATCAGACAAGTTTCAGACTAACGGATCAGATATACGGATTTAACAGATTTGTCTAACTTTGTAATTGGGCCTACAGATTCACGAAACGGGTTTGTTAAATTCATTAGTCCAATTGGTTTAACCCTATTTACCCAAAACGTTTTAGACATCATACTTATCCCAGATTTGCATTAATTAAATATTAATGCACAGACCTCTCACATTAGGTCGGTAGCCTGTAACCACTGGATATGCCGGGCGGTTCCGGGCAGACTTCTGCTACAAGCCAGACCTAACCTCGTGTCTAAGCATATTTTAGTTATGCCTACGACCTCTCACATTAGACTGACAGTTTGCGGTCGCTGGTTAAGCCGGTTGGTTCCGGGCAGGCTTCTACCGCAAACAGAGCCTAACCTCGTGTCATAGCCAATTCATTCCAATACAGAATTTCAGATATCAGACTAAATCTGTTTATTTAACAGATTAAACTTCTTCATAGGATACAACAGATTAATTGTAATAACCCGGAAAATCCGAACCAGTTTAAAAATTTTATTTTGGCAATTTTAGCGAATTTTGAATATTTAAAATAGATTATTTTAAATAAAAACAACGAGAAATTTATTTTGAATAGAATTCGACGTATATAATATATACGTTGTCGTTAGAATATAAATATTTATATATAATTATAAAAAGAATTGAAAATGGCGCGGTAGTTCGATAATTCGATTTCAAACTTCAATTGAACATACCGGGTGCAAAACAATCCGGATTTTAGCGAAACCAAAAACATTAGGATCTAATTGATGATATCTTTCCAACGAATCCGAAAAATTGAAATTTCATAGCGGGAATCAAAAGATATGTCCAGTTGAAAATTCTGAATAGTAGCTATGGAATTCAGGCCCTTAAAAATGGACATTTTGCAAACGACCTCGGAATTCGACGAAACCACTTTTGTTGGATCCGTGATGTCAAATTATTGCTAGGTTCCAAATTTCATAATTTTTCGAATCAATATGTGAGAGTGGCAAAGGAAAACGCGTTTGACTAGTTTCAGTTGATTTTAATCGACTGGAAAATGGCCATTTTTCTAACGGTCTCAGAATTCGACGAAACTAGTTTTGTTAGGACCGTATCGTCAATACGAAGCTAGAAAATATTTTTCGAGAATTTTTAGAGTTAGTATGTGACCCCGGTAATTTGAAATGTACGTTTAAAATTCAATATAGTGATTTAAATGTAAATTTAACGGGAACTGATTGTAACTATCGAATCATCTTGCGATACATATCCCATTGTGTTCGGAATGGGGGTAAAACGCTATGGGCGACAGGCGGTGGGTCTCGTTTAGAGGTCGTTTGTGAAAGTCAACTTTTTGCAATTAAAATAATATTAAAATATATATAAATTTTCATATAACCCCCCCCCCCTTATTCATTTATTCAGATCGAAGTAGAGAAAAAAAAAGGAAAACCCCGCCGTTCATCGCACCCGACCTCCTCCTCCGCCACTGATGGCGTCGCGCCGCCCAGTCGCCCGCCTCCGGCGATGCCCCTCTCCACCCGACGCGATTCCATTCCTCCTCCGCAACCACGACCCCCATCTCGAACCCCGAATCCTCCCTGGAACCCTAACCGCCGATTCAGCCTCCCCCCTTCGTTGCGACTCCCCCCTGCCTCGAGCCCCCGCCTGAATCGAACCCCTCCGATTCTCAGCAACCGCCGCCGCCTGAAGACCCACAACCCGCCTTCGTTGACCGCTGGTGATCCCCGACCACCTCTAGCGCGCCCCTCGACCTCTGCTTTGCCCCTCTCTCCTTCTAGCAGCGCTGTGAGTTTTAAATTTCTTTATATATAATTCCTTAGCTTGAGTAAATCAGTTTTGCTTTAGAAATTCAGTTTTATATAAATTCAGTTTTATATAAATCCAGTTTTCAAACCAGTTTTTAAATCAGATTTATAAAAAGGGAAGTTTGATTTTTAGTTATAGAAAGATTTGATTTTTGTGTATAGAAAGATTTATTTTCACGTATAGAAAGGTTTGATTTTTAATGATATGAGAAAATATTTTTATGAAGATTAAAAATATGATTTTTATATTTTTAAAGAATTAAAAATATGATTTTTATATTTTTAAAGTATTAAAAATATAATCTTTACTATATAGAAGTAGTAGAAATATGATTTTTGTTTATGTAGAGAATTAAAAATATCATCTTAGTATATGTAGCAAAATAAAAATCTGATTTTTATTATATATATGTTGAAACAAAGAGGTGATTTGTATAAAAATGAAATCTTTATATTCAAAAAGGCGAAATCTTTGTATTTGAAAGGGCGAAATCTTTATAGAGTGAATAGAAGTAAAAATTCGATTTTTATATATTGAATAACAAAGTAAAAATTCGATTTTTACATATGTAGTGGCTACGGGCAACGAAGATGACGAAGATGCGATAGCGATGAAGATTTCTATCAAAGAAGAGTCAAGATGATTGGATAGCTATTTGTGAGAACTCCTCACCTTTCAATTTCTTTTTCTAGTTATATATATATATACTAGGATGCAGACGGTGCTTAGTAGCACCCGACACAATCGTCCACAGACCATGGACTTGTTTGTTTGGTTGCATAAATTAGTTAGATGATTTGGGTTGAATTGAATTGTTTGGTGAATTGAAATTGATTTGATTGATGTGTGAATGGCGTGGGCCTTCACTAGACCGGGGATAAGGCTAGGCCTTGTCCCGTTTCTAGTATCGTGCCGTTATGCCGCCGAAATTTTCTAAAATAAGTTAGAAAAATAAAAATATCATTTTATTTAAAGAATGAACTGAATAGAAATTCATATGATAAAATAAAATGTTTTATCGTTAAAAATATAATTTTTAACGTGAATGTGAAGAAATAAATATTCATTTACAAACCGGACGGTTTGTTTATGTACACCTATTTGAAGGACATTGATTGGGTCGATAAATTTTACACATCGCCCAACTACACAAATAAAATCTGTGTTTGATTGTTTGAAACCCCACACGGGTGTTGGGATGAAATTTGAAGTTCACTCATCCTGATTGATTAAATATGTGGATCGATTGATTGACAGGCTGTTATAAGCGTTAGATATCTATATTTGGTGCTTATACAGTGTGGTGCACTTTGGTTGATGGTTGATTATTTTTCAATGCTATTATATACGTGTGATGTATGAAAATCCATATAATTAACATTATATGGTGATTGATTGAGCCTCATTCCAATTTGAAAAATAAATGAATTGAATATAAAGGTTCATGTGTTGACTGTACTCATCCGTTGAGATTAGTCATGTGTTGAACGAAATATTTTTATAATTAAATTTACATCTTTATCAATATAAAATAAAAGTTCATGTGTTGACTGTACTCATCCGTTGAGATTAGTCATGTGTTGAACGAAATAATTTAACAAAAATGGTCACACGTGGACAGTACTCATTCGTTGAGATTAGTCGTGTGTTGACAAAAATAAATATTCATTTGTTGAATATAATGAAGGAATATATGAAGCCGTGTTGATTAGATTGACGCCATTTGGACGTGAACGATATTTATATCGATTTCATTCATTTTGAATTGAATATAAAACGATTTCGAAATGAATTGAATATAAAGTGATTTCGAAATGAATGGAATATAAAACGATTTCGAAATAAATCGAATATATAACGAATTTGATTTGAATAGAAAACGAATTTGATTTCAATTGAATATATAACGAATTTGATTTGAATAGAAAACGAATTTGATTTCAATTGAATATATAACGAATTTGATATGAATAGAAAACGAATTTGATTTCAATTGAATATATAACGAATTTGATTTGAATAGAAAACGAATTTGATTTCAATTGAATATATAACGAATTTGATTTGAATAGAAAACGAATTTGATTTCAATTGAATATATAACGAATTTGATTTGAATAGAAAACGAATTTGATTTCAATTGAATATATAACGAATTTGATTTGAATAGAAAACGAATTTGATTTCAATTGAATATATAACGAATTTGATTTCGATTGAATATATAACGAATTTGATTTGATTAGAAAACGAATTTGGTTTAAGTCGAATAGAAAACCAATTTGAATTGAATCGAATAGAAAACCAATTTGAATTGAATCGAATAGAAAACCAATTTGAATTGAATCGAATAGAAAACGACTTTGAAATTGAATTGAATAGAAAGCGAATTCAAATTGAATAGAAAGCGAATTGAAATGAATTCAAATTGAATTGAATAGAAATGAATTTTAAAACGAATTTATAAGGAAGAATTCAATTTTGCTTTGGATTGAAAGGGAAGTTGAAATTGTTTTTGAAACGAATTTAAAACTATTTATAAAATTGGTTTTAAATAGAAATCGACGAATTATATATTATATATATTATATATATAATATAATGGCCTGAATAGAACGCGCCGCGCCGCGGCAGTTCGCGGATTTCGACCATTTATTTCAAACGGACATTACGGGAGATCCGACCGTCAGATTCTCCTAAAACCGGAACCGTTGGGTTCGTATCGAAAAGAGCTTTCTAACGAATATTTGAAATTTGAAATCTAACGGTTGGATTTGGAGATACGTCCAAATCAAATTCGAAAAAGGTCGCTATAGGTGCAGTTCGATGTCCGTTGTTGGAAATCGACTGTACGGGCCTTGATAAAATTATTAAAAATAGTAATAATTTGTGTAAAATCAGAAGAAATGATTTGGGAAAATTTGGGATGAAAAACTCCATATTTGAAAAGATAAAAATAAATTTTTATCGAAATGAACTAGTTTGGACTCAATTTAAAACCCGGGTTTTTATTTTTAAATAAATAAATTAGATTTAAAAAGGGGTTTTAAATAATCGGAATTCCTAATATATTTGATTTGAACTAGAATTGATTTGTGGGTTTATCGTGAACTGTGTTTTAAACAACACTAGTTCCTTAATCCGATGATAAATAGAACGTGATTTGGGTTTGTCGTGAACGGTGTTTTAAATGACATTAGTTCTTTAACCCAATAAAAGGAGTTTTAACGAATCTGCAATTAGATTGAAATGTGAATTTACAATCTAAATTATCAAATTTAGAAAACGAGCGAGAATGGAGTATCACCAGTTTTGCTCCAAAGCGATAGTTAAATCTTTAATTAGATTTGAACGTGAAAAGGTAATTAATTTTACCGATAACACTGTGGTGCTAAATATGGAGTATTACCAGTTTTGCTTCATGGGATGAATAGGTTGGGATTGGGAAATAAAATAAATAATTACTTCGGTGTGGTTCGCTAATCTCGACTAGTTTGGAAAACCATAATTTGGTTTGAAACGACATCCAAAGGAAGATTAAAGGATAAATTTTAAAGAATTTATCTTGGATAAAATTAATGGGAACCTTTCCCTAAGAATATGGATTGGAATGAGGCGTATGTTGTGTTTGTGTAACATTTGTTTTTAATATACGCGGGTTGTTCGGAAAGGCCGGGTTTATACCCATTCTGAATAACCGATTCGACGATATGTCGAAGATGAAGACGGTGGTCGAAGACCGGAAGTCTTCACATCGTTTGGATTATTAATGACGATCCTGATTGGGCTGTACACCCAAGAGGATGGAAATAGTTGGTGGTCGTCCGGACGTACTTGGAGATGGATGGATATGCGAGGAAAGTGCCTCCGGTTTTGTTCAGACCCAGAACGGACTTGAAAATGGATTGTGTGTCTGACATTGGATTTTATTCTGTGTTGATTGATTTCTATTAAATATACATCTGTTTGGCGGCGGAGAATTTATTCTTTTGCTTAACGCCCTTCTCTGAGACGTACGAGCTCAGAGGTTGTATATCGATGGACATCAGTCGCATGGCATGAATTGCCTGTGTGGCACGCTAAGATGCAATGATCAAGGCTTCTGTTGAAAAGCAAAGTCTTGTGGTTGATGATCAAAGCACGCCTACGTGGCAGCTTTGTGTATAACATGAATTCGCGAGCCTCACACCTCGGTATGAGTCAAAAACGGGATATGGACTGCAGGGAGAGCACGACGTTTCTTTCTAGCTTTGGTGGTGTCAATGACTTACCAGCCCTGACATTTATATATTTTTCACCTTTGTGGTTGTTGGAATGCGAGGCGCCTCGATTATAGGTCTGTAAGGACCGGGAAACGTGTGTTCAGGAATAACTAATCCTCTAACGTAAGTGAGGACCGGCCCTGAAGCATCCAGGGGTTGCCCAGAGTGCATAGCCCTAGGACATTTGCTAGAGTGTCTCGAACGCGGAGAGGAGCTTGCCCCTTGCCTCGACTCATGATGGAATCCAATTTCCAATACGAGATATTTCGGCTTTATTTGTAGAGCCTAGTATGGCGACATAGTAGCATGGGATGCTATGCCGTCTATGATTGATATTTATGATTGAAAATTGTTTTGACACTAAACACTTATTATAGTATCAAATGATTTGTTTTAAACGTACCAAGCATGTTTGGCTATTATAAGGGAAAACCCTATCCTCCGGCTTGCGTTGCATTGTGTGATGGGACCTGGGTCTTATAATAGCTTCATTTTTCGAAAAAGCATTGCGCTATTTATTCTATGCACTGGTATTCTTGGGAGGAAACCCGTTCCGTGTTATACGGCGTGGTCCCTTGAATTACTCTCTTTTAAAGTAAAGCTTTAAATAACTGTTTTAGTTCTCACACCAGTCACGACCTGGAGTTTATTGTTTTAACCTAAACTCTGGGTGCCCCTATTTTCCGCACGGGCAGCTAGTAGTTTTGGTTTTGCAGATTTATATTCACAGGATCCTGATTTACAGCTGGAATGATATCCGGAAAGCTCTGTATCCGTATATTACCTTCAGTTGTGCTTTGTATTATTTTCCGCTGCTATGTAATTTATTGTAATCTCTGTTATTTATCGAATGTAATTTATTCATTTATACTCTGTATATTCTTGTATCTGATGGAATTGTTGTAATAGCAATGAAATGTTCTCCCGTCTGTGTTCTATTTTGTCTTGTCCTCAACGCCATCCGTGCTTTCCTTTACGGGGAAGTTCGGGTCGTGTCATTAATCAAATTTCCATGTTTTACTAAATCTTAGGTCGAGCCTACGGATTTCCATACCCAGATTACCATTATCTAGTTTTCAACAGATCAGGCAATTCAACAGGTAGCAGATCTAGCAGTTTAAGCGATTCAACAGATTTAGCAGATAACAGATTCAGCAGTTTAGGTAATTCAACAGATTTAGCAAATAATGGATTAGGCAATTTAACGGATTTAGCAGATAACAGATTTAGCAGATTATATATATCTAAAACTCTATTTACATATCTTTCCTAATCATAAATTTAGCCTAAACTTACATGCCCAAATCAAGGTCATAATCCATAATACAGTATATGCCCCAAATCTTAGCCTTAATATTCCCATCTACAGTTCATGTCAAAACTTGATTTAATATTCTAGTTTACCATTTTTGTCCAAGACTAATACACATGTAAATCATTCTCTATTATAGCCAATTCAGATTATGCCAAATTAACTTAATTAAGATATGCCCAATCCCCGTATAACATGTTTCCACAAGTTCTCTAAATACTCATGAAATGTCCCTAGCAAAAGGAATAGGGGATAAGCACAAGAAAGAATCGGCATGCAATAATGAACCAAATACAATGATAATGGCCCCACTAGGCTCGATGTACATAACAGTGAATGAGAATAAACTAGCAAAGTTACATACTAAATATGAGATCTAACATCATTAAGGGAATAGGCATAAGAAACTAACTGCAATAGTTATAGGCAACTAAGTACAATAGTCATGGGCGACTAATCACAATAGTTTCTTATTCAATGTCATAGGCAATAGTCTCATAGGCGTGAATCATAGTCATAGGCAATAGTCTCATAGGCATGAATCATAGTCATAGGCAATAGTCTCATAGTCAACAATTTCATGTCCAATTATGCATTATTCATTATTTATCCCAAAATTTTGCGTTCGTGCATTAATCTCTTATGAGATTTGGTGCAGGCTCGTAGTAGTCTGACTATAGAACAGAAAGAAGAAAGAGATACAGAATAAGATAGGTCTAAACAGAACAGAACAGACATAACCTCAGATTCAGATTTACAATTCATGTCACAATCATAATTAACGTTTATATCGGAAAATAACTGTACTTGCCTTTCGTGGTTTAAGAAAGGATAATAAACTGGTGTTGATGCAGAAAGGCTGAATTACTCTTCTTTAATTGTTGTTGTTATTGCTCTAAACTTTGATTTGAGATTTGATTTAGCTTTTAATTCTATTCAGGTTGGAAGAAGATGCATCAGTCCAAGTTTTGATTCCAGCAGAGTAGCGACGCCATTTTTATTTATTAATTAGAACAGAGACAGAGTATAGACAGAATGAAATTGTGTAGAGAAAATGAGGCTAGGGGGCTATTTATATAGGATTAGGTGGACGAATCTAGACAGAAAACGAGACCGGATACATCAGAATGAACCAGGTTCAAAAACTGGGTTTCGGGAGCAGGTCGACCCCCAGGTCGACTCCCCAGTCGACCTGGTCATGGGGAGGTCGACACCCCAGTCGACTCCCCAGTCGACCTGGTTGGGGGGGTATATGGGCGGGAATTTTCCTACCAGCCTTCTCTGGGTTTGAATTTCGAATTTCTGGCTTTATTTTCGAGCTGTTTTATTTTATTCAAATCCCTAAAACTTCTGAGGGTCATAACTTGGTCATACGTACTCCGATTTTCGAAAACTCGGACTCGATTTCATGCAGACTTCCGAGACGAACGCAATGGCGCAACCCGTTTCCCTTGATTCTTATTTTATAATTTAATTATTCTTTGATTTGTTACTTATACGTTCACAGAAAATACGGGGTGTTACATTCTCCCCTCCTTAAAGGATTTCGTCCTCGAAATCTTCACGTTAAGAAGAATGTGTCCTATCATCCAGTCATCCATCTAATCAACCATCATCCACAAGCATCCATTTTCCTTAGAAAACTTTTAATGTTGTATGAACATATGCAAAAGTGTATATGTTCCTTATCTAATGCAAAGATCGGGCGGTCCACTGATTCAGTTGGCCTCCTTAATGCGAATTATGTCAGTGCCATGAGTCCAACATGTATGCAATTTTCCTATTTGATACATATCATTCTTATATGAGTGACAACCTGATCGACGCTAGTCTATGAATTAGAAAAGCGCGACATTTGTAATAAATTCTACAAGCATACAGGTGTGTAGCATACAGGTCGAACACAGGGAGGAAAGTTAAATTTTATTATTTATATGTTTCGTGGGCGTGTTAGACGAACTTTGGAGGTTGATTTTGAAAATAAAACAAAACAAAATTAAAACTGTGATTTGATTCAGAACAGATCTAACTGAACCGACGATCAGATCACAATTTCAATGGAAAAGAAATAAAACTATGAATTAGATTTGAATCTAATCAAATCCAATTTGACCTAAGAAAATAATAAAAGCAGAAATTGAAATTGCAGAAATTGAAATAACAAACAAGAATTAAAATTAGGATTTCCGCTGAATCTAATCAGACGGTAAATCACTAATGCAAATAAGTGCAAAATACAAATAGTGTTCTACCGAATCTAATCGTATAGACAACACTAGTTGCTAAGAAAACAAAAAAAATGCAGAAAATAAAAGAGAAAGAAGAACTTTTATTAGAACAATGGAATAAGAGATGAGATGGTGGCTACAATGCCATTACAAGGGTATATATAGGGTAGATAGCCAAACCCTAACCCTAACCCTAATGATAACTGGGCCTTGTCATTAGACCACTAATTAGTTTACAATGAGAAACATAAATGGGCCTTAGATAAATAAAGCAAATTTGGGCCTTTTCTCTTTTTACTCTTGCTTCCTTGATATTTCTTCATTGATTTGTGATGTGCAAGGCCTTTTTATCACTCCTTTTCTTGTCCAACAGCAACTAGATGTGATATCTTCATCTACAACTCTTCAAAATGCAAATACACAGCAAATTGAACTCTATTTCTCTACATTTCTGGTTGCATGCGGGCTGGGTTGGACTATCTGTAAAAATAACAAGACAATACCCAAGTAATATTTATTTATATACAAAAGATAAGGTATAAGAGCATAAAATAAACACATTTCTATGTCAATCACAACCATTCATTCATATGCAACATCCATGTGATGAGTCAATCATTTTGCATCCACAGAAATTGAAAATGCTTACACATCCATATGCAGTATGAGAGTGTTTTCGAGTCGATCTAGTGCATTGTGTGTGTATATGCATCCACGAGCAACCACTTGCAACCATCAAACATAACATGTCTCAAACACATGTTTGCACCCATTGGTTTCTACCTAAAGTTCGAAGATCGATCGATAGGATACAGTCGAATGATGGAAGCGAGTACAGATAAAACAAAAACTTGGTTCCCATTAGACATTGGTTGAGAAAATAATTCCCCTAAGTATCAACCCCGAAGACCGAAATCAACATCAGATTGACACCCAGAGGATTATCCTCTTTAGACAATGTCAAAACTGGAAACCTTAACCTTATCAGAAATATTCAAATACTTACAGACTACTGGTATGGATCAGATCACCAAATGATTCTTAGGAAACTAAGCATGATAAAACCCAGAATGTATGCGTCCTACTTGACGCCTAACACAGATATCTCTCAAACCCCAATCTATCACAAGCAGATGAGTCATAACCCTTATGGGTTTGAGCCTACAGTGGAATCAGAAACAATACTAGTATTAAAGTGCAGAGTATCGGTTACAGAATCAAAATGCCAGAATCAGAAAGAGTTTCAACTTAACAATCAGATAAAGAAATTAAACCTCCCACAGAAATTTTTCCTAATTCTATCCTATCCACTAGCCTCGAGAGTGTTCGCCTGCCCTCCAGAAGTTGGTCCTGCCCTCTGCCCTTGCCCTCTTTTTTTCGGGCAGTCCCTAGTGAAGTGTCTTATCTCACCACAGTTGAAGCAAGTGCCCTTCCTTTTTCTGCAATCCTTGTTCAGATGAGTCGAGCTTCCACAAGTAAAGCACTTTTTCTCCTTCTTATCTTCAGACTTCCCAATCTTCTTTTGTGTTTCCTTTTTGGGCCATGCTTTCTTGTTCTGTGGTTCTTCCTTCTTTGCCACTTCCTTGCCCTTGTCTTCCTCGTGCAGTAGTGCCATGTCCACCAATCTCTTGTAAGTCGCTCCCATGGGTACATGGGTCATGGCTAGGCTGTGCAGTGGCTTGTTCATTCCTTTAACAAAGCGGAGAGCCTTTTTATGCTAAGTGTTGACTAAATCCAGTCCGAACCTAGCCAGTTGGTTGAACTGGTTGACGTATTCCTTGACCGTCATACTTCCTTGCTTAAGAGATAAGAACTTTTTCAGTTGTAGACTTCGTTCAGCTTGCGAGAGGAATTTCGTCTCAAACCTTGTTCTGAAATCCATCCATGTTTCAACTGGCCTCTCGGCGTAAGTGACTTCCCACCAATAGGAAGCTTCGTCCTTGAGTAACCATACCGCCAATTGTACCTTCTGCCTATCGTCTACCTCGAAAATGACGAACAAATCTTCGGTCTCCTTCAGCCAGTTCCGTGCTGCCACGAAGGATTCAGTTCCACAGAAGTCTTTTCCACCCATAGGCTTGAAGTCTCTACACGTCTTTGCGAAAGCATTTCCATGAGGAGGAGGAGGAGGTGGTACCGCTGCCACTGGGGGAGGAATATCTGCTGGGCCTGTACCATTGGCCCTAGCCTCTAAGTACCTCCCGAACCAGCCAGGTATTGGCACCTCCTCTGGAAGGTTAAGATTCCCAGACATGCTGAAACGGAAGAAAAAGGATTCAAAACGGAGAACTGAAAAGATAGATATATGGCTTTCGGGGATTATGTTTTTCAAAATAAGCTTTATTTTTGAAAATATTTCCTTTCAAAACCTTTTTGAAAATAGTTTTCAAAAACTTTATCCAATCTGGTAACCTTCAGCTCTGATACCAAGTGTAACACCCCACCTCTGTTAAGGTCACTCACAAAGGGAATGCCTTAACTTTGATGGAGCGTTTTAGTAGACAGAACAGAAACTTAGAAGAAAGATAAAACAGTACTTGAAAAATTTATAGCTTTATTACAACAGAAACCGAAGTAAGTTTGGTTACATCCTTTCAAATCACAATATCATAATTCAAGTACAAAATATCAATCTTGTACAAAAGCCTTCAGAATGCATAGTTTTTAAAATCATAATCCCCAACATAAACTGCCATGCCAAAGCCAGACGATACTTCAAACAGAGAAGATCTGAATCAAGCTCCTAGATTTCCACCCTACAAACCTGGGGGGGGGAACGGAAGAAAAAGGGGAGAAAACAAGCAAGGTCAGACATAAAGTCTGGCAAGTCCAGTGACTTTCAGCATATGAACAGATAATAATAATTATGACATGAAAATAAAACTAGATGCGAGATAACAGTAGCAGGAGTAGCAGATATACTTAGGTTAAACAGAAAAAGAACTGAATGATGTAAGCTACTACTTTTCACCTCTCTGCACTAATACTAGTCTCACAGGATTAGGTGTCACCCCAATGTCTAAACTGAAACAGAAACGGGAACAGAATAATTTCTACAGAAGAGAATGCTAGAAATGGGCCTTTACCACCCCAATAGAAACAGACAGAAACAGAATGCTAATAATGGGCCTTTACCACCCGAACAGAAGGTATAGAAACAGAAACAGATTAATCCCTAAGGAAACAGAATGTAGAATTAGGTGTACACTAGTAAATGGGCCTTTACCACCCGAACAGACGGTACCACGCAGAAACAGACAGGTGTTACCACCCAACAGAAACAGATAGAACTAAGTGTACCCTAAAACCCTACCCCAAACGATCGGCTCCCTAATACATAAATACCCTGTGCCAGCCCCACAAAAGGGTGTATCACTCCCCAAAGTGGCAACCTTTAAATGACACAGATCTATTTACAGATGTCACGGCGTCTTACATCCTCAGAGGCAGACCGGGATCCATGCACGCACATGACCCGGTTGGAACGCACCATCAACACCCCTCGCCATTATCAGAATGAACCACTTATAATTAGTTCAGTAAGCGTGCTCGGACCCTATCTACTGTTGGGTCAAAGTTTTGATACCAGAAAGGGTTACTAACTAATATAGGTCCCAAACAAAAGATGACACAAGTAATTTCCCTCCTAACCTTGTGTCCCCAGACTAACAGATTTCAGATTAACTTGTTTACAAGTTCATACATACAGAGTTCAGATCAACTAGTTCACAGATCAGACCAAGTTTCAGACTAACGGATCAGATATACGGATTTAACATATTTGTCTAACTTTGTAATTGGGCCTACAGATTCACAAAACGGGTTTGTTATATTCATTAGTCCAATTGGTTTAACCCTATTTACCCAAAACGTTTTAGACATCATACTTATCCCAGATTTGCATTAATTAAATATTAATGCACAGACCTCTCACATTAGGTCGGTAGCCTGTAACCGCTGGGTATGTTGGGCGGTTCCGGGCAGACTTCTGCTACAAGCCAGACCTAACCTCGTGTCTAAGCATATTTTAGTTATGCCTACGACCTCTCACATTAGATTGACAGTTTGTGGTTGTTGGTTAAGCCGGTTGGTTCCTGGCAGGCTTCTACCGCAAATAAAGCCTAACCTCGTGTCATAGCCAATTCATTCCAATGCAGAATTTCAGATATCAGACTAATTCTGTTTATTTAACAGATTAAACTTCTTCATAGGATACAATAGATTAATCAAATTTCCATGTTTTACTAAATCTTAGGTCGAGACTACGGATTTCCATACCCAGATTACCATTATCTAGTTTTCAACAGATCAGGCAATTCAACAGGTAGCTGATCTAGCAGTTTAAGCGATTCAACAGATTTAGCAGATAACAGATTCAGCAGTTTAGGTAATTCAACAGATTTAGCAGATAACGGATTAGGCAATTTAACGGATTTAGCAGATAAAAGATTTAGCAGATTATATATATCTAAAACTCTATTTACATATCTTGCCTAATCATAAATTTAGCCTAAACTTACATGCCCAAATCAAGGTCATAATCCATAATACAATATATGCCCCAAATCTTAGCCTTAATATTCCCATCTACAGTTCATGTCAAAACTAGATTTAATATTCTAGTTTACCATTTTTGTCCAAGACTAATACACATGTAAATCATTCTCTATTATAGCCAATTCAGATTATGCCAACATATTTGTTATGCCAAATTAACTTAATTAAGCTATGCCCAATCCCCGTATAACATGTTTCCACAAGTTCTCTAAATACTCATGAAATGGCCCTAGCAAAAGGAATAGGGGATAAGCACAAGAAAGAATAGGCATGCAATAATGAACCAAATACAATGATAATGGCCCCCACTAGGCTCGATGTACATAACAGTGAATGGGAATAAACTAGCAAAGTTACATACTAAATATGAGATCTAACATCATTAAGGGAATAAGCATAAGAAACTAACTACAATAGTTGTAGGAAACTAACTACAATAGTCATAGGCGACTAATCACAATAGTTTCTTATTCATTGTCATAGGCAATAGTCTCATAGGCGTGAATCATTGTCATAGGCAATAGTCTCATAGGCATAAATCATAGTCATAGGCAATAGTCTCATAGTCAATAGTTTCATGTCCAATTATGCATTATTCATTATTTGTCCCAAAATTTTGCGTTCGTGCGTTAATCTCTTATGAGATTCGGCACAGGCTCATAGTAGCCTGGCTATAGAACAGAAAGAAGAAAGAGATACAGAATAAGACAGGTCTAAACAGAACAGAACAGACATAACCTCAGATTCAGATTTACAATTCATGTCACAATCATAATTAACGTTTATATCGGAAAATAACTGTACTTGCCTTTCATGGTTTAAGAAAGGATAATAAACTGGTGTTGATGCAGAAAGGCTGAATTACTCTTCTTTAATTGTTGTTATTGCTCTAAACTTTGATTTGAGATTTGATTTAGCTTTTAATTCTATTCAGGTTGGAAGAAGATGCACCAGTCCAAGTTTTGATTCCAGTAGAGTAGCGACGCCATTTTTATTTTTTACTTAGAACAGAGATAGAGTATAGATAGAATGAAATTGTGTAGAGAAAATGAGGCTAGGGCGCTATTTATATAGGATTAGGCGGACGAATCTAGATAGAAAACGAGACCGGATACATCAAAATGAACCAGGTTCAAAAACTGGGTTTCGGGAGCAGGTCGACCCCCAGGTCGACTCCCCAGTTGACTTGGTCATGGGGAGGTCGACACCCCAGTCGACCTGGTTGGGGGGGGGGGGTATATGGGCGGGAATTTTCCCGCCAGTCTTCCCTGGGTTTGAATTTCGAATTTCTGGCTTTATTTTCGAGCTGTTTTATTTTATTCAAATTCCTGAAACATCTGAGGGTCATAACTTGGTCATACGAACTCCGATTTTCGAAAACTCGGACTCGATTTCATGCAGAATTACGAGACGAACATAATGGCGAAACCCATTTCCCTTGATTCTTATTTTATAATTTAATTATTCTCTGATTTGTTACTTATACGTTCATAGAAAATACGGGGTGTTACACCAAGTATGACCCGATCCAAATAGGACCTGATCCAAATATGCCCCGATCCAAATATGACTCGATCCGATCCACTACTAGTCGATTCAACCTATGGCCGAGCCAACTCCTAGCCTAGCCAATCTCTGGCCGAGTCAATCTATGGCCGAGCCAAACCCTGACCGAGCCAATTTCTGCATATTGCAATTCAACTCCGATTTTGACCAAAACTTCACCAAACGACGAATCCGACGAAACCAACTCAACTAAAATCATCAAACACAATCATAAACATATCATAACATTACTATCCACATAAATATGACGACTAACACAAAATGATGTAAATCTCACCAAAAACCATTAAAATGAACATATGATCAAAATGAGAGATCTAATTAACATAAATATGTAAAATGACATGAAATTAACGAGTAAAACTTGTTAGATTAGATCATAGGGTGATGCATATGAAAATGAACTTATAATGGTGTAAATCTATGATAAAACATCCCAATTTGATGAGAAACATGCACAAACACTCATATACTTCATTGCATTCATGTAAGAGATGTAAATCACTCACCGATTTGCCGAAACAATCTAAAACGATAGAAATAAGAATCCAGACAGCGAGTACTCTGGATCAAACCCCTCGATCTGATGAATTCGCCTTTGAAATGATGTAGATCTAGCCTTGAGTGGTGTAGGTTTTCGATTTCCTCCCTTAGATTTGGATTTTTAATGGTGGAAAGGTATAGGAGGAAGAAGGAGATCAAATGCCTTCAAATGAGAGAATGGGAAGAAGTAAACCTTTTCCCTCCACTCTCACCCCCATTTATAGGCTTCCACTAAGGCTCCAAAACCTGAATAGCCAACTGAAAAACCTTAAAACAGCGATTTCTCCCAAACCGATGAGCCAAATCCTTAATGTAACCACTCTACGGAAAGGTAATCCATCAATTCCTTTCCAACGGCACAAGTCTCACCCTTTGATTCGACATGAGTCAAAAGTTATTCCCTGTACAAGGCTGACAGGGGAAAAATGGTCACAAACAAAATCGGTAAAAATTATTGACATGTCTCACATTCCCCTAAACAACATATTAAAAGATGAGAATGATCCAACCCTTAGAGAATAAAACAAATATATTTTATGACCTTTCGATACATAAAATGCGGGTTGTTACACATGGCACTTGAAAGAAAGAAGCGGGCGAATTGCAATTAAATTATGCAGCGTATATAACAATACATGATGGGAAGCAATTTAACCTTTAACATCCCAGATTTTTTCCTCCATTTCACCTTTAAAGTTGTTGTTTAAAAGGTAGTTGGTATGGTACAACTAAAATCCAAGCATCTCACCTTTGTTTTTTTCCTCTATCTTTACTCTATTGTATTTCTTCTTCACCTATACATTCATATTGCTTTCTTTTTCATTCTCCCTTAATGTATTTACTCATACCCATCTACCTATAAAGTAAACCAATTCTTATTAGCTACTGACTAGACATGGTTGATACCTTAGATTAATAAATCTTAATGTTGCTAACTATCTGGAAGACTATGTGAAATATCAACTGTTATTTGTACTTCATATATGAATAACCATACTTTTGATTTTCACAATAAAACTTTTACTTAAATATATGTTCTACTTTTACTCCTCTATCAATTCAATAAAACTTCTTTAGCAATTTAACTCTTCACTTTTTGCATACAAAATATGCTCCTCAATGTTATAATAATTCGTAGCCAAAATATCATCAACTTTTAACATTTGATTCCTTATATATATATATATATCATATTAGAACCAAAATCAGTACCAAGGCATCACCTAAATATCTGGCATTCTTAAAACCAATGATTTGACAAATTCATCAAAGGAACCGATACAGTAGTGCCTATGATAAATTGAAAAAGACAAAAGCAGTACGTAGACCTATACCGGTAAATAAAAAGAAGCATACAGCAGAAGCTATTGTAATATGCAAAATGAATCCATTAGCAAGGCTAATATGCATTAAAAAATGTACTTGACATAAATATAAAAAAGAAATCTAATAATTTACCATCTCATTTACAACAACAAATAAATCTTTCCTAGCTTTGGCAAACCTCTTCAATTGGCCTCCGATCATATTAAATAACAATGCATCGAGAGTATTTGGTCCTAAATAGATTGAAAATAAAATTTTGCAGCGATTGATTGCAAGTAAAGTATTACCTAGAAAAAAAAAATTTATAACCTTACAAAAATAAATACGTGAGTGATTATAAGTACACGAGTTGAGGAGGTGGAGTTTTGCAGCGAGTGATTACAGATCTAATCTTCTTGCAGAGGAGCTGTGATGCGAGGTGATGAAAGTAGAAGCCGCAATTTCAGTTTACGCAATTGGAGTGTGGATTTTACTTCTTGGGTTTTCATCGAGAAGGGGGAGATGGGAAGATAGAATCGAGATAATTAGAAAAGAACCAGCCAGATATTTTTGGAATGGTGAGAAAGGAAAATTCAACGGGGAAAAAAATACGAGCCTGATTTGATACAGGTTTAAGACTTACCAAAAGGGAACGATCTGAAATTGTAATGATCTATGGCCAGATTTTTGAGATTTGGAAGACGCGGATTGGTTAAGCTGTAGCAAATGAATTTTGATACGGGTATGAGCCCTATCAAATTTGATACGGCTTAAAGCCATATCAAATCCCTGAATCCTGGGGTGTCAAATTGGTTGTTTTGGGGTAGTGACTATAAAAAGAAGTGGCAAATTCAATAATCAAATCTTTGATTCAAAGTTCTTAGATATGGTTTGAAGTAAACATTGGGTTGAACGATGAAAGTGGTTTGGACGAAGTACACAAACAATGTTTTTTATACATTTTTAAATTTCAGCAAATTTATCAAATATTGTTTTGAACGAACGTTACTAGCTAATGGAATACGGCTGAAATAAACAATGTTGTTTATTAATTTCACTATCCTAAATGATAAATTCAATTAACGTGTACGCAATATCATGCGTATTTTATTTCATAATTCATTTCTGTTTATTACGTCAAACGTATTTCACGTATTGGAGTCTTGAAATTAATTTATACTAGGATTTGATTTGAAACCAATTGTCACATAAAAATATAAATTAGATTTCTCTCAAAATTAAATAACACCGTTTATATTCTAAAGTTAAGTTTAAATATCCTATTAAATTCATATCAGCTAAATAATGCTAATAACGTCCGTTTTGACAAACGTTCATGTTGAAATTAAATTTATGAAAGGAATTTTATTTAAGAACATATCCAAACTACATTAAAAATAGTTAAAATTCCAAATTCTAAGTTGAATATCAAATATAAACATCTATTTTTGACGTTAAACCTTAATTCAATTTATATTTTAAATGTCTAAATTTCTAGGCCGTTAGAATCTCCCCCACTTAAAGCTTTTCATCCTCGAAAAGGAGAGGTTGTAAAATTATACTTAAAATAAATCTTACTTATAAAATTTATTGAAACCAAATACTTACAATTCCTGGTAAGCTTGAAAGTTTGTCAAATAGTTCATAGGAATTTAAACCCATAAATTTTCATACAATTAAAATTGTAAACTTTTTACATCGAAACCTTTTTACAAAACTTACGAACTTAAATCTTTGTATTGGTAAGAGTGCTTGGAAAGATCAAATAAGGAAATTTGTACTTTGCTATAGCAATAAATTATTATTTGCAAAGCCATTTGAAAACCTATACATGATTTCTTTGAACTTAGAATCTCGTTTTTCATTTCAAACCATTAAAATATTACATAGTTTTTTTTCATATTGAATCATACTTCACTTTGGGATTTCAAAAGCAAAATTCCTTTTCGAAACTTCAAACATACTATGATAGAATCGTATCAACACATATGTCCCCCGTTCGAGAAGTTCTCTCCCTATGATAAGGTCACTAGGGACGACCAATCGCACACAATAATATAGATAAATGATGTCTCTCTGGACCCTAGAGCAGACTATCATCAACGGCTCTTACAAACCCTAAATAACACACCCTTTCTTTAGTCATGGGTTACCCAAATCCATGGTAACATATCAAATCATTTCATATCCTAAAGTTATAAATCATTTTGCAACAATAATTCGCAAATACTTTCAATCATAGTATTGTTGTGTTTCAAACATCCCAAATATCGGGATTCAAGTCGTCGAAATTTCTTTTGTTTATAAACCACTTTAATGAACTATTCATCATACCCAAAATAGTTGGAAATCAAATTTCCTTTCAATAATTGGAAATCAAATTTGATCAATACGATTTCCTTATCGTCTTTTAAAATCAAGTAAGCTTTTCAAAATTTTAAAAGATTCAGATAATCGTTTATAATCTATATAAGTAATATCAATCTTTCTTTAAATCAAATTTCATTTTTAAATGGTTTCAAAACATTTCCAAGATTTTCCAAGATTTCTAAATAAATTCCATATTCTCATAATTTAAAATTTTCAAGAGCTTCAAATCAATATCTTAGAAATTATTTACAACTCACATAGTCGAATACCTTCCATTTTCAAACACTAATTTCAAAATAATTCAAGACATATCTCCATTCAAATCCTTTACACAAAAATGTAGAATTTTTCATTATTGTTTCGAGTATCAAATCGTGTTTGGAAGGGTTACATTTTCCTATAGTCGGGAAAATCTTTCGAAATATTTCTATTCAAAAATGGCATCATGCTTCTAATGCGCTACTCTGATTTAGTATATGCATGTTTCAAACTAGTATTATCCCAAATATTAATTTCAAAATGTTAGAAATTGATTTCAAAAATTTCTAGAACCAAATCTTCAAAATTAATGTTTCAAAATCCAATTTTCTTGCATAAGTTGGATTCTATATTTCAAACACTTTCAATTGCTATGTATAGATTATTTGTAGATGTTCCATTAACATAATGTCTTAGATAAACCAAAGTTATCTGGTTTGAATTCAATCTGGTTTCTTCGAAGCACGACACAAACGATATACATACATGGATCAGGTCAAATTCTATGTGCTCAACTCAAGTGGAGATGTATAAATAGAAATTCAATATCAAAATGAGCAGCACAAAGTATGATGGTTCGAGTCAAAAAACTCACCTATATTCATAAGATAAAGGTGTCCAAGATCAAATAGTTTGGTTCAAATGTTCAAGCAGAGCCAAGATAAGTAAGTTAAGTGCACCTAAGGATACAAGTATGGGCAGTTCAATCACGGGTACTTGATTTTTCCCATTAAATTTTCTCGTGAGTAAATCTTACTTCAAAATTTTCATTTTTCTTTGCATCATAAGTGATTACTTGATAAGTTAATTCAATTCATTCATACAATTTCAATATAGGAAAAGCAGTTTTCTCCCCAACTCAGACATTTGTTATAATTTGATTAGATACTATTGTCAAAATCAGAAAAATGGGGTGATATTCTCAACTTATCTTAAATATGATTTCTTAATAAATTAGCTCACTTACATGCACTTTCAAGATTCCACTTTCAAATTGTGAGATTCACTTCTAAAAATATGTCTTTCTCAGTTAATGACAAAATAGTTTGATTTGCGCTTACCATTTATTATACAAGTTAAGTATTAATTTGACATCTCAACTAGAAGTATACATCTTCCTCACTTTTGAAACTTGAAAATAAATAACGATAATATTGCAACAACCACTAGATTCATTTTCAAGTGACTACAACGTGAATCTATATTTAACCAATACACGAAGGCTTTAGCACATACGTTAGCTGGGCGTATGTCCAAAAATCTTCATGTACTCAATCAATAGTCTCGCAACTCTTTTCATTACACATTGATTAATTTCAAAAACTATAGTTTCGAATTATCGACATTCTTATATTATTTTTTCATATATAAGTTTCGAAAAACCTTCATATCAAATGTCCATGAAGTCGAAGGTCCTTAAATTTTCATTCCAATTCAATTCAGTTTAAATTGATTCAGATATTCATTTTCATTTCAAATTCATATTAGCAAATCAACCTTTCAAAATTTCTTATCTGATTTGGATTAGGCATCATGACTATCATTAATTAAATTCTCATACTCAACCATTCGAACTAAATTTGTTTAGATCTTTACCAAATAGTAAGCAAATAGTAAGTTTGAAATAAAAAAAGTTTAATTAAGAAAATAAGATAAAATGTTTTTATGATATAGGTTAAATACAAAATGATTTAGAAAAAGTAGTTTAAGTTAAAATAATAGAGCGGATTTTAAGAAAATAGATAGTTTTGGTATAAAATAGTTTTGAATAAATTAGTAAAACGAATTTGGTATAAACTAAGCTTAAAATAAATGGGTTTAAGTAATATGAAAAATGGTTACAATATATTAGTTGTAATGTAAGATATACTAATTTTATTCCGATCCGTGTCAATTTCAAAACCGATTCAGCCCTCGTTTCAACCCTCGTTTTCTCAAGTCGAATATCGTCAAATTTAAACTTTATTAAGTTTTCGAAGTACTTTTCGAAAAATCCATACTTAGTACTCGTATTGATTTTTCTTCAACAAAAATACCTTTCATATTAATTGGAAGATTTGAAAACCATTTGGTAAAACCAATTCATTAGTCAATTATATTTTCTTTAATGATTTTGAACAACTCGATGATGGATTTCGAAATTTATATCGCAAAGGCTTTTACGTAGGAGTCCTGAATGGAACTCATATTTCATAAATATTTTCCTTCAAAACAATTTATTTCCAAAATATCTTCCAAATAAAATAATTTTATTTCAAATGCTCTCTCTAGGGCGATTCTAGCTTCAATTCCACTCATTCTAGGGCATTTCTACAATATCTCTGATGAGTTTTATACCCGATAAGCCAAGCTTTGTATGAACCAAAGCACTGATACCAATTGTAACGACCTGCCTTTTTGACCGCCTCAAGTCGGTAATTAAACCAACTCAAAACATTCAAAGCGACATATTGTTTTGGCTTACAGGGTTTAAACAGAATTAAACATAGAATCACAGAGTACAATAGCTTGCAGCAGAATAAGTTATATATAAATATCATAGTTTTGTAGAATATTTTTGTACAACGGAAAAATAGAAATGTATACATAATTTTTTAATTGAGTAAAATTTTATGCTTTTTGTTGAGCTTGCACGCGTGTGCATTCACGTGCCTCTCTTCTTTGCGAGCTGAAAATCTTTAAATCTGTTACATTTAGGGTCTGACCCGAGAGTTCCATGCAAAAAAATAAAACACCCAAGTTAGGAATAACTTATCTCAAGTAAATCAACATCAATGAAATACTGGAATAAAATAGTTAATTCTAACAATATATTAAATGATTCGAGCATAATAAACCATGAAACTGTCAAATTAATAATTTAACAAAGTCAATCATCCAGGACCAAGTGAGGCACTAATGTGTGGGTTATATACCCATTTCCAAAGGGTAGAAATCATATGTAATAGGGTAATACATAATATCCTTAATGACTATAATATCGAAATATGAAAGGGAAGCACGCTGGATTTTTAAACACGCATATATACATGCATGGCCAATTAATTAACTCTGAACAATAGAAAGAGAAGGCGACTGGTTCAACCTGGCACCAAATATAGGAAAATAATTAAAGGGTCCTAAAGCAATGAATGCAGCATGTGTGTGGCGTGCAAATAATGAGTGGCAGACGTAAATAATGGCCAAGAATAAGTGGTTAAGCAAAATGCCTCATGACAACAACATGTAAGAAAGGTGCATACACAAATTATGGCAACACGGAGAAAACAGGTAAAGTTTGACTGTTGCAAAATGAAAGGAGCCACACAAAATTAGAACACGCAAGGCAATTTTTCCGAAACCCAAAATAGCAGCGTATGGAGTAGGAAAATGTATGGAACGTTCAAATGTTAAGGCATGCATAAAAGGGAGTGCTTTAGGTTACAGCAAATAAACATAATTATTAACAAAAAGCATACAATTAAAGGGGACAGCAACAAGCATGGCAAGGGACAGGGCAGCAGGCGCAATATAGTGAGCAATAAGATCACAAAATCATAGTCAACCACAAATCAACCAAGTTCCTATTTTATATTCAGTATCATGTTGGCGTTAAGATACTTGAAACGAAGCTAAGCGTAAAGTAAACTTACCTGCAGTGGCGGAAGACGAAAGCGCAGGAGGTGGTTGTGGGTTCAGGTGGTGATTGTTCACGAGGAGGATTGTGGCATGGATGTGGAGACGAGGCAGAGACGTGGGTGTAGTGACAGCGAACGAGGCCGAAATGGTTCAGGTCGGATATTTTCCAGCGCCATTGGTGAGGCTACAGTTGTCAACGTTGTGGAGGCTGGTGATGCTAGTCTTGACTGGCGTGGCAACTTCAGTGAGGAGGAGCGAATTACGATTGCAAGAGAAAGGAGGTGAGTGATCAGTCTTGCAGTGATGGTGAAAACCAAAGGTGGCGGTCCATGAAGGGACCTGCGATGTCCTAAGCAATGAATGCCTGGATGGTGGTGCGTCGAGAAGGCGGAGTTCGATTTGGGCGAAGGCCGGTTCGATGGTGTCCATTTTCTTTAATATAGGGGAGAACAAATTTTGATTTTTGATTTGGGAAGAAGTAATTTTGATTTTGAGGGAAGGAAACTAATTCGGCTGTTAAATTTTAAAAGAGGGAAAGGGCATGTAGTGACCCTCCCTCTCGGTCCATCCAAATCGATCGTTAAACCGACTTAAATCGAACCAAAAATGCGGATACGCTAACTTTGGGCGCACAACACATCAAAACAAACAACAGAATATTTTTATAAACATCATAATAATGTTACATCAGAGTAAAAATTCCAGAGTATCGAAAATAATATACAGCGGAAAATAAATTTACAATAAATATAATACAATGCGGCGGAAGCAAATAAACTAACACAGCGCGGAAGACTATCAATTCTCTGGACACAGCTTTACGCTTCGATCCAGAGTCCTGCTAAATGAAATAATCCGCAAAACCAAAACTACTGACTGCCCATATGGAAAATATGGACACCCAGAGTTTAGGTAGAAACAATAAACTCTGAGTTTGTCATGGTACTGGTGTGAGAACTAAAACAGTTATTAAATCTTTACTTTAAAATAGAGTAAATCACAGGACCACGCCGTATGTCACGGAATGGGTTTACCCCTATGAATACCGGTGTACAAACACTACTTACTATAAATAGACATATGGATCTACTATGCATCATACAACATGCAATTTTCCAATCTACCCATTTAGGCTTAATCCCTAAATTTAGATTTTTCGAAATCCAATTCACTTTACAGAAATTATTCCTTTTGACTTTATTCCCGATTTCTTATTTCTAATCATTTCAAATACATATTAGATTTCATATCAACATAGATTTCACTCCGTGATCTCAAACTAAACATTTGAAAATATGAATTCCAAAATATCACAATGGATTCAAACAAGTATGCAACCGAATATCGGGCTCCCCTTAGACAAGGCAAAGTGTACATACCTCACCAACTTGATATATATGTGCACCTCCCACGATGGAGCTGGCTACACTGAAGATGCACATTCCCACGCCCTTGGGGACTACACCGCTGTCTCACCCATACTTTTAGTTGTCCGGGTTACCAGAATCTTTAGCCACATACCAAATCATTTTTATATCCCGAAGTAGGGAAAATCATTTCACAACATAATAATCACAAGTACTTTCAAACTATAGTACTTCACATCAGCAATTCACACATATGATCAGCCACTATTAATCACATAACCTTTGAGCTCGTACGTCTGAAAGAAGGGTGTTAAGCAAGAAAATAAATTCTCCGCCACCAAAAAGATATATCATCAATAACAACTAATCGGTTATGTGTTGAACTACAATGTAAGCCATAATACTTTTCCAAATCATTTTGGAAACATCGGGTTTAGCCCTCGAAATCCTTTATGTTTTATAAAACATTTTTATAAAACAGTCCCTGTTCGAAATTGGGCAAACATTTCTTTTCGCTTAAGAATATATCATTTCAAAATCATTCATTAATTTTGAAATAAACAACATCGCTAACACCTCTTAGTCAAATCGTGAAGTGTTTCACAGGATGTTAGCATACAAATACTTCTACCCAACCCAATGCTAAATGTAAAAGCATATTTTTCTCATAAATTGGTCGAGCACAATCCAAACAATCAATCAATCACAATCAATATCAATAACCAAGTATATTTGGTTTATGCCCCATCTCATGTTTTGGTAAATTTAATCACCATTCATTCATTCCAATCTAATTAAAGATTTATTAAAACTCTTCTTAGTTTTAATCTTCAAGAATCATTACTTAATGATTATTCAACTTTAGGAAAATTAATCCTGCCTTTACTCGGGTTAAAGAACAAATGTTATTTAAAACACAATTCACGATAAACCCAAAATCATCTTCCATTCAAACGGAACTTCCACGGAAATCCTAAAGGTACAAATCGATATAAATTACCATATGGTACTAATACTATAAATGAAATAACGTCAAATCCTTTTAAATTCCATAAATAGTAATGGTCTTCCTTCACAAATCTCATCTCGATTATCACTTGAGACGACCCCAAACCCCGTACTGACGGCGGCAAGGGTAATCCGTGGAATATAACACAGAAACGGATAATAGCAGAACAAAATTAAATAAATACACCAGATAATGAACAATAGAATATACTGGATAAAAGTAGTCATCAGAGTTACACAGTATACAGGATCATACTTAGTAGAAATACAGTTCATCTATACATAAATGTCTACAGCGGAAAACAAACATAATATGTACAATAGGAGCTGAACAGCATAAAAAGAGATAAATGATAGAATCCATCTTCAGCTCCAGCTATCCAGAAAGAACTAGCTAAACCTGAATACAAGGCTGCCCGTGTAGAAAAAGGGGCACCCGAGTTTGAAAGTGAAACAAACTACGAGTCAGTCATGGGACTGGTATGAGAAATCTACTCAACACAAATATATAATTTGGCTAATCACAGGACCACGCCACTTTCGTGGAACGGGTTTTCTCCGTGGGATTGCCAGTGCTTTTAAAACAAATCTTTCTTTTAAACAACGCAATGCATTTTATAAAAATGAAGCCATTATAAGACTCAGTTCCCATCACACAATGCAACGCAAACCAGAGGATAGAGTTTTTACCTTATAACGGCCAAAATATGCTTGATACGAATAAAACAAAGGCATTTGATATTATTGCTAGTGTTTATATGTTTCGAAAACAATTTCAAATCATAACTATCAATCATAGACGACATGAGCGTCCCATGCCACTATGTCGCCAAATATTTATACAATCGAAACCGCACGATCACGTATTTGGAAATTGGATTTCCGTCATGAACCAAGGCAAAAGATAGTCCTTACCGAATTCGAGACGCTCTAGCCCGTGTCTCAGGATCAGAGCTCGAGTGACCCTAGAATCGTCAGGGCCGGTCCACCGATGTGGATTAAAATTCCTGAACACTGCGTTTCCCCGCCCTATGGGGCGTCAATGAGCCAACGAATGACTCCATCGGTCCCGGATCGACCGATATATCCGAGGCGCCTCGCAACAGCAACAACAACACAGGTGAAAAGTATATAAATGTCAGGGCTGGTTGGTCACTGACACCACCCTAGCTAGAAAGAAACACATGCCCTCCCTGAGGTCCTTCTCCCGTTTCTAGTTCATACCGGGGTGTGAGGCTCGCGAATTCACATTATACACAAAGCTACGCCACACAGGCGGGGCTTTGATCATCACCACAAGACTTTGCTTTTCAACAGAAGCATTGATCATTTGCCACTTAGGCATGCCACACTAGCAATTCATGCCATGCGACTGATGTCCATCGATATACAACCTCTGAGCTCGTGCGTCTCAGAGAAGGGCGTTAAGCAAAAGAATAAATTCTCCGCCGCCAAACAGATGTATATTTAACAGAGATCAATCAACACAGAATAAGATCCAATGTCAGACACACAGTCCATTTACAAGTCCGTTCTGGGTCTGAACGAAACCGGAGGCACTAAATACCTCGCAAACCCATCGATCACCACGTACGTCTGGACGATCACCACTCATTATCCATATTTCGGGATGCCTCCCAATCAGGACCTCGGTTACCATCCAAACGAGGTGAAGATCTCCGGTCTTCGACCACCGTCTTCATCTTCGACTTTCAATCGTCGGTCAATTATTTGAAATGAGAATTAACTCGGCCTTTTCAAATAATTCACGTTTATTTAGAATTTCAAATCAATCTATTTCAATGGTTAAATCATTTGACAACACCAATTTTGTTCTTTAATGTAATTTTCACACCAAACACATTCAACCATCAAATACCACATAAATCGAGCAAATTTAGTTTATTTCCATTCCATATCGTTTATGATATTTTATAACGATTTATCGCTATTTTTATTTATTTTAAAATAGCCAATTTATTCAAAACGACGCTTCGGGCCATAACGCGGCCGTGGCGATGTTTTTCTTCAGATTTGATTTACACATATCTGAAAATCTAACCGTTGGATCTTCACAAAATTTACATCATTAGAAAGGTCTTTTCAAAACGAATCCAACGGTTCCAGTTTCGGGAAAATCCGACGGTCGGATCTCCCGGTACAATCGTTTGAAGTTTCGATTTCAAAATACGAACTGCAGCGTCGTTATTCGATTAAATTTAATTATATTTATATATATATATATATATAAATATAATCGTTTCTGGCGCTGTTTTTCTTCAGATTTGAATTAAACATTCCAGACAATCCAACCGTTGGATTTTTACAAAGTTGGTGCCGTTGAAAAGATTTTTCCAAAGCGAACCCAACGGTTGCGATTTCAGGGAAATCCGACGGTCGGATCTCCCGTATTAATCGTTTGAAATCACGGTTTCAAAATACGAACCGCACTGCCACGTTTCGTTTTAATTTTATTTATATTTATATATTTATATAAATATAGTTCATTCAACTATTTTAATATCGTTTTCACTTCAAATATTTCACTAACGCCTTTAAATTTTGGAAAATTTCGCCATAACCTCCTTTGTACGGGAGGGGCTGGGAAAATTCCCAAATATTCACACGGGCGTCTCATATCGAAAAGAAAAAGAAAAAGCCAACAGGCTCATAAAATCATCACCCAAACAAAACAGTAAATGTGTACCTGTTTGTCGGGCACAAAATTTTATTCCTCTTCTCTAGCCACTTTGCTATAACCTGTTCAATAAATATGCATGTACATATATATAGTTCTTATCACTTATCATTTTCCATTCAACCTCATATTTGATTCCATTTGGTTTAAAAACACCGTTCATTCTAATGTTGCATGTATAGGCAAAAATCATATCATTAGCTAATTAATGAATATTTCAACTCATATATATTTATTTGGACGAGTGGCTATTTTTAACACTTCACATTTCAACAACTCATGTATATATCAAAAATATGATTTTTATTGTAAAACAATTCATTTCAAAACACTATTATTTTATATAGTTTATATAGGTGATAAAAATAGGATTTTTATTATAAAACAATTTCTTTTAAAACGAGATTACTTTACATAGTACATATAGTTGATAAAAGGTGATTTTTATTATGAAACAATTTATTTCAAAACACTATTATTTTATATAGTTTATATAGGTGATAAAAATAGGATTTTTATTATAAGACAATTTCTTTTAAAACGAGATTACTTTACATAGTACATATAGTTGATAAAAGGTGATTTTTATTATGAAACAATTTATTTCAAAATATGAATACCATTCAACACATGAATTTCAATTCAACGAATGAATATCGATTCAACACATGAATATCGATTCAACACATGAAGGTTTTCTATAGTTTCTATATATAGATAAAAATGTGATTTTTATATTTAAAACACGAATACCATTCAACACATGAATTTCTAATCAACGAATGAATATCGATTCAACACATGAAGGGTTTCTATTCAATGAATAAATATAGTTTCAGCAAATGAAAATAATTCAAACACATGAATATTACTCAAAATTTCGGCAGCATAACGGCAGGGTAGTTAAAACCGGGACCGTCCCTAGTACGGCTCCTCGCTCTACCTTAAAACCTCACGGTTTTTGACAATGGGGATCATGCATCTAGTTAGCACGCAGGCGGCATGTATATATTTATTTCATTTCCACAAACTAATCCTATGTGGTTTCAACCAAATATTTCTCAACCACAAACGGATATTTTTCAACCACAATCAATCAATATCAACCACAAACAATCCCAAACAACCATTCGCTATCAATCAATTTTAACACCAATCACAATCAATAAATATCGTCCATGGTTTGTGGACGAGGGGCGTATATATATATATATATATATATATATATTTATATAGCAATTCACTTCTATTTCAACACATATATAATTTTTACAACGCATATACAACTTATACATCGAACGTACAACTTATACAACGCTTATACATGAGGTGTACAACGCTTATGTAACTCATACATCGACTATATAATTTATACATCGTCGTTTTTCCATATTGTTTATAAATTAGAAATCTCACATTGGGTTCCACTCCACCAAAAATAGCAGAAGGCTCAGAAAAATATGCGGTCTCTTCTAAAATGTAGAAGACGTCCACACGGTCACGATGCTTCCTGTTTCATCAAATTTCGTTAACAAAAGAAAAAGATACGATTTTTCAAAGTTTTGCAACGCTTTAAAGTGTGAAAATCAGTTGAAAATAAACAAGCCGTTAGTTTTCAAACCTGGTTCGAAACTAGGGTTCGATCTTTCGACCAAACTGTTGCGCGATAGGGGAATCGGGTCATACGGTGTCGAAGAGGGCTGGAAGGTGCTTGAACGGCGGGTGGAGGCGGCCGGCTCGGTGGGGCCCAGTGGCCACGGCGGCGCTCCGAAGTGTCGACCTTCTCAAGCTCGGTTCTCTCTCCACACTCATTGAAAATATTCAAACTTGGTATGGATTTAAAGAGGGGAAGAAGAGCTTTAAAATGTATCTGGAATCACTCGATTTCATTGAGAAACGAGAGAGAAATCTCTCCTGGAAGATTTGAAGCCTCTTCCGTCTCGCGCAGGGGGTTTACGGGGGGGGGGGGGGGGAAGACGAATTGTGATTGGCCAGCTCATTTTTTTATTTATTTATTTAAAAAATCCGAAAATACCCCTCTTCACATGCGAACACCAATTCAAACCCAACGACTGTCGTCCCTAGCGTTTTACCCCTATTCCGAACACAATGGGATATGTTTCGCAGGCCCATTCGACTGTTTCAGTCAGTTTCCCTTCAAATTAAAATATAAAACATTCAATATTTGATTTGAACGTGCATTTCAATTTGCCAGGGCCACAAACTGATTCGGAAAATTCCAGAAAAATAAATCTAGCTATGTTTTGACGATACGGTCCCAACAAAACTAGTTTCGTCGAATTCTGAGACCGTTTGCAAAAAGGCCCATTTCTGGTCGATCCAATTTAATTGTAATTGACCAAAACATATTTTCCTTTGCCACGCTCACATATCAGCTTCAAAAATTATGAAATTTGAAACCTAGCAATAACTTCACATCCCGGATCCAACAAAAGTGGTTTCGTCGAATTCCGAGGTCGTATGCAAAATGGCCAATTTCACGGGCTATATAAATTCCATAGCGACCTTTCTGAAAATTCATTCGGCCATAACTTTTGCTTTCCGCTATGAAAATTCGTTTTTTCAGATTCGTTAGAAAGGTATTCACTAACAGATTTAAATATTTTTGGTTTCGCTAAAATCCGTTTTGTTTTTCACCCGGTATTGTCCGACAAAGTTTGAATTCAATTTTTGAAACTACAGCGCCATTTCAGGCCTTATTTATAATTATAATTAATTATATTCATTTTCAATCGTCGATTCAAACCCACTTTCCATCGCTATTATTTAAAATATTTATTTTAAATATTTAAAATCCATTACTTTAGCCAATTTAAATTTTTTAAATTGGTTCAGATTTTCTGGGTCGTTACAAATCGAATTCCATTCAATTAAAATTTCTTTTGTTAAATTGGAAAATTTCCATGAAATCTTAATAAAAAGATTTATAAATTCCGAATCATATCTTCACTGTTAATTGGGTTAAAGAACGAATGTTATTTAAACATCGTTCACTATAAACCCCAAAATCCAATTTGATTCCAATTCAATTATTTAATTGGTAAACTTCTCTAAATCTTAACTAAAAGATTTATTCTTTTCTCAACGGGGTTTAATGTGACGGCCCGACTCGCACCAGCCTGCATTTCCTCCAAAAGTGCGCTGTACACATGCCCGACTAGCACAAGACGGTCGTCATAAGAAAGGAAAGAAGGGAATGAACTAATCAAAGAACCAGTAGAATGTCTCACAGCGCATGGAATAAAATATAATAATAATAATGTACTTGACATAAAACAGGCGAGACAGTGCATAAGCTGATAACTAAAACCAACATCAATCTCAAAGCAGCGGAAATCCAAATACAGCTTATTACAACTTTTCAAAATCTACTGTCTCTGAACAACAGAAAGCCAAAATAGAAGATACACCACCAATGCCCAAGTAGTGATCTTCAACAACACAGGGAGAATACTATATATGTATATTACGTGGAAGCCTCCTGCTCGTCTCCGGATCATCTACCCGTGCATCACCAGCTAACCTGTCTCTAATCTGCTCGTGTGAGCACCCAGAGTAATAAGAGGAGACATAAAACTCTGGGTCAGACATAAAGCCTGGTATGAGCGATGAGCATCTAAACAAAATAATAACAGGTATACTAAATCATACCTGAACCTGGACCTGCAACCAAAGAGTTAGTACCACATACCGTACAATACTCCAATGTGCCATAATAAATAGTGTAAGAATACGGGGGTGGGGTGTGCATGTCAAAATGAGAGCAAGCAAATCATCCATAGTAACCATCCTCACATCTCTCACTCAGTGCGTAAAGCGTATGACATCTACCACTTTGGAACACTAGACAAACTGAGGTAACGACGAATCCCGTCTTGTAGAAACCCTGTTGTGACCAAGCCAAACACTTGGAGTCATGACCAAACATTTCAATGACCCACTTCATTGGTCATAGCCCTTGGTTCTACCGATGCCATAATGGCCCTGAATCCGCCTTCGTACCTCCTACTATAGTGGTCCAAAGCTATAGATGTCGATAACTCCTTGGCACACGTCCCGCAGCAAAGCCCAACCATGAAGCAAACTCGTTGATTCCCATCTGAATCCTGAGCTCTAACTTCTCATTTGGACTTCCTTTGCATCTCGGGTTTGGTCGAATTGGAGTGGGTCTTCAGAAGAATTGTCGCGCAGTAACAGTCCTAGAACTCGGTTCGGTTCGGTAGTCATTGCCCTCGTCGGTTCGGTTCGGTCCTCCATCCTTGTCATCTTCCATTCGGTTCGGGTCGGGTACCTCACTCCGGGTCGGGTCGGTGTCCTCCTCCGGGTCGGGTCGGGTTGCTATCCTCCTTCCAGCTCATGCTCCTTCTCCGATCAGCTCCCTCCTTCCCATCTACTCCGATCCGATCCGATCACTTCGCTTTACTTCAGTCCGATCCGCTCCGCTCCCTAGCTTACTCCGATCCGATCCCCTTGTCCACTCCAACTCTAAGTAAACGGCCTTCCTTTTTGCCAAGTCTTTTATGTGCCAAACTCCAGTTCGGGTCGGGTTTCTTGCCCAGTTCACATATCCGATCCGAGCCCCTACTCCGATCCGATCCGGTTCGGAACATGCACATTTCTGCAACTTTCCAGCGAGCTTTCTACGCCATTCGACGACGTTTTCGAGCAATTTAACTATTCTAATCAATCATAAAACATACCATAGAGTCATAGCAACATGCAATAGCAACCACAAACAGCAAACAACAATTCAATTGAATCAAAAGGGATCAAAAGTGACTAAAACTTCATATTTTCCCATAGTCCCTCTTAATCATGTTTAAGCACATACTTAGTAAAACTTAACCAAATCGTCTAAATTTTATAACAGAGGCATGAAATATTATTTAAGAATTTCTAAACATTTTTCCAGAATTTATTAGTGTATAAATTCGCTAATCTTCACTAATTACCCTTAATTAACTGTAATTAGTGTCAAAACGATGCTATCACTCACCTTGGCCACAAAATAAATCACCAAATCTGAAATATTCTCTGTTTGGGTCGAATTCCTATGTATAGCAGCAGCTCCAACCTTGCTTTGTTGCTATTTGGCCTTGTTTTGATGTAGTTTAGGCTTAATCTTCACTAAAAATGTGTTTTGGAGTGGTTTTAGAGGATGGAAGCCATTACTAAGGTCTCAAGAAGGTTTGTGGCGGCTCAAAACTGAAATGAAAGTGATAACCTAACCCTAATCAGTCCTCCTATACCTCTAAACCCGAAATTCCCCTTGGGCCTAGCTGCTAATCACCCGGTTAAGCCCAATTAAGCTGTATTTCACCATCTGAAACTTGTTTCAGCCATATCTCCCAAACGGTAAGCCCGTTCGGCTAATGTGACCACTCTACGGAAAGAGAAACCATCATCCGAAGCCAATGGAAGTGGTTTCAGGTCAAAATTCATTTCCAGTCAAAAGTTATGGCCAAAACAGTGCCAACTAGGGGTAAAATGGTCATTTAAAAATCGGGAAAAATCATGAACATGGGAAATGACCACAATAGTCGTCTCCCAAAGTTACATGACCATACGACTTCGTATGTGAAAGAAATAAATATCCTACGATCCTATGATGCGTAGAATGCGGGTCGTTACACTCTTCCCCCCTTAAGAAATTTCGTCCCCGAAATTCCTTAACCCAAAACATACACAGGATCCCGCATGCCTAACACCCACATACAACAATCAAACATGTAAAGCAAGCAAAACAAGTCTATCCTAGCATGCGGAAAACTAAATCGCTAATAAAATCTTACCAGACAAAGAGTTCTGGATACTTCTTCCTTATGTCCTCCTCTGTTTCCCAAGTACAATCATTCTCGTCTTCGCTCCACTGTACCTTGACTAGCTTCACCGCCTTCCTTCGAAGTTGCTTCAAGTCGTGTGCGACAATACGGGCCGGCTTACAGTTCCCACCCGCCTCGGGTTCTACTTCGAAGTCCTCTAACTGATCAGGTGAGATAGTCATATCTGAGTCGTGAACGAACTTCCTTAGTTGGGAAACATGAAATACGTTGTGAACTCACGCCATCTTCTCCGGTAAGTCAATTCTATATGCCAAATTCCCGACTAGTTCAAGAACAGGGAATGGGCCAACGAATCTTGGTGCTAATTTGCCTCTCCTGCCAAATCGTATTACGCTCTTCAACGGAGAAATCTTGACAAACACCAAGTCACCCACGGAGAATTTTAGGTCTCTTCTCCTCTTATCAGCATAACTCTTCTGCCTATCTTGGGCTGCCTTCATTCGTTGTTGAATGACCTTGATTTTATCTGAAGTTTCCCTCACCACGTCTGGTCCAAGCATAAACTTCTCGCCAGTCTCTATCCAACATGATGGTGAGTTGCACGGCCTTCCGTACAAAGCTTCAAACGGAGCCATACCGATACTGGATTGGTAACTATTATTATATGCAAACTCTACTAGATGCAAATGGTCATCCCATGATCCACCAAAATCCAATATACATGCTCTCAAGAGATCTTCCAAAATACGATTCACCCTTTCCGTCTGACCGTCGGTCTGAGGATGATATGCGGTACTGAGATGTAACTCTGACCCTAGCGCCTCTTGCAAGCTCCTCCAAAACCCACTAGTGAACAACGGGTCTCGGTCGCTCACAATGCCTTTAGGTACTCCATGAAATCTCACTACCCACTTCATATACAATTCTGCTAACTTAGCTGCCGTTCTAGTCGATTTGACTGGTATAAACCTTGCACTTTTAGTCAGTCGATCTACAATTACCCAAATGCTGTCATATCCCGATCTAGTCCTTGGTAACCCATCGATGAAATCCATCGAGACTTGCTCCCATTTCCATTCGGGAATTTCTAAGGGCTGTAACACCCCACTAGGCTTCTTTTGCTCGGCTTTAACTAGATGGCAATTCATGCACTTGGATATAAACTTCCCAACGTCTCTTTTCATCCCTTCCCAGTAGTAGGTCTTCTTCATATCTCGATACATCTTATTACCACCGGGGTGTATGGTCAGCCTTGAGTGATGACATTCTCTAAGCACTTCTTCCCTCAGTCCATTGACATTGGGTACAACAAGCTTTCCATTCCTTCTAAGCCATCTATCTCGATCAAGCCCATACTTGTTCATCTCCTCATCGACACCCATCTCTAACTTGGAGATGATCTCCAATAGGTTAGGATCGTCCCTCTGACTAGAGCCGATCCGTTCAATCAAAGTGGGCCTGATCGTCAAACTTGCTAACATTTCTGGATCCAATTCGCACTTTGGTCTGAAATCAAACCCCGCGATAAACTCCAGTTGCTTCCATTCAAGGAACATAGCCCCTAAGCTGGCATGTCTTCTACTCAATGCATCAGCCACCGCATTGCCTTTTCCCGGTGTGTATGCGACGTCAAAATCATAGGAAGCTAAGAACTCTAACCATCTCTGCTGACGGAGATTCAGATCTTTCTGAGAGAAGAGATACTTTAACGACTTATGATCAGTAAACAGCTCAAATCTTTCTCCCAAGAGGTAGTGTCTCCACATCTTTAACGCGAACACGATTGCTGCCAATTCTAAATCATGGGTAGGGTATCTTCTCTCGTGCGGTTTCAATTGCCGACTTGCATAAGCCACAACCCTACCGCCTTGCATCAATACAGCACCCAGTCCGGTACCACAGGCATCCGTGTATACCGTCATCTCTTCATCCCCCTTAGGAATGACTAACACTGGTGCGCTTGTCAACTTTTCCTTTAGACTTTTAAATGCATTCTCGCACCTTTCATCCCAGACAAAAGCTTGATTCTTCTTGGTCAACTGGGTCAATGGTGCTGCTAACTTGGAGAAACCTTGGATAAACTTACGATAATATCCAGCTAACCCCAAGAAACTCCTTACATCTGTTGCATTCTTGGGCGTAGGCCAATCCTGTACCGTAGCCACCTTCGCCGGGTCCACGGCAATACCATTCTCTGATACAACATGGCCCAAGAACCTCACTTCCCTCTTCCAGAAGTGACACTTAGAAAACTTTGCTTTCAATTGGTGTTTTCTCAACACCTCCATCGCTACTCTTAAATGTTCCTTGTGTTCTTCCTCTGTCCTCGAATAGACCAAAATATCATCAACGAACACAAGGACAAACTTATTCAACTGATCTCTGAATACCCTATTCATAAGATCCACAAAATATGCCGGGGCATTAGTCAGCCCAAATGGCATAACCAACCATTCATAAAATCCAGACGGCGTTCGAAATGCCGTTTTAGCTATACTCTCAGCTTCCACTCTAAGCTGATGAAAACCTGTCGCGAGATCCAACTGAGAAAATATTCTCGCGCCACTCAACTGATCGAACAAATCATCTATCCGCGGTAGAGGATACTTATTCTTCCTCGTCACTTTATTCAACTCGCGGTAGTCTACACACAAACGAAGGGAACCATCCGCCTTGGTAGCAAACACAACTGGTGCTCCCCATTCAGAAACACTCCTTCTGATAAATCCCTTCCTCAAAAGATCGCTGACTTGCACCTCGAGCTCCCGCTGCTCTCTTGGTGCCATACGAAGAAGTGGCATCACTATAGGTCTGGCATCTTTTACCAAATCAATACGGAACTCAATCTCTCGGTGTGGTGGAAGTCCGGTCACTTCTTCGAAAACATCCGGATACTGGCCAACCACGGGCAAACCTGACAACTCACTATGCGGAATGTCGAGGGAGTTTAGAAAACTAGCCAATACCCCCTCACTGGGTAGACCACCAAACACTATCCTCCGCCCATCATCCGCTCTAGCTGTCACCAAAAAGCCCTCACAGTCTACCACCACCCCGTATCTTCGGAGCCAATCTACTCCCAAAATAATGCCAAACCCAGTAAAGCCCAAAACAAAGCAATCACAAACAAACATGCATCCATGACTCAATAAGACCACATTACGACAAATCATGCTAAGGCTAGTCGAACCATCAATCGGGTTCGTCACTACTAAAGGTCTATCGACAATCTCGGGCTCCAATCCCAGCCTATCTACCAGGTCACTAGATATGAAAGAACTGGAAGCTCCGGTATCAAACAAAACTCTAACAGGAACATCATAAACAGAAAGCATACCTTGAATGACGACATTCTTTCCCTTCTCCACCGCAGTTGGGGCATTCGACGAAGAAGGAATAGCATTAAGAGCATATGCTTTCACCATTTGCTTTTCCTTAGGGGGCTGCGGACACTTGTCCTTGTGATGTCCCATTTGGCCACAGTTGAAGCACTTCCTATCCGCTGGCTTGGCCCGACAATTACTAGCATAATGGCCCTTCTTACCACAGCTGAAGCACTCCACATCTTGCTTATTCTTTTTCTTCTGGCCATCCTTAGCCTGATTCTGCTTTCTCTTATTCTGGGAACCACCTTTGCCTCCACCACTAGCTTGTGGCTTTGGCTCATCTGCGGATGCAACCTCAGTCTTCGGCTTAGGGTAGAGACTTTCTGACCTTAACGCTTTCCCCACAATCGATTCAAACGTCTCATCGATGTGGTTAATAAGTTTTTCCCCCAAGTACTGATCCAATCCAGTTATGAATTTCTCATTCTTTTTCTCGGCAGTATCTATAAGAGATAACCTATATTTTGACAAAGTGTCAAATTCAGTAATATACTCCGAGACAGCCCTGCCATTCTGCTTGAGCTCCAAGAATTTCTTAAACAACATTGACTTCTGAGCAGCTGGGATGAACTTCTCACTAAAGCGAGCCTTAAACTGCTCCCAAGTAATCTGGTCTCCAGGAGTAGCTGCCTTTATAGCATTCCACCAATTCATTGCCCGCCCTTGCAGCTGACGGGACGCTAGCTTTCTCTTCATCGCATCCTCGATACCCAAATCCTCGAAGATACGTTCGCAACTATCCACCCAATCCTGAACATCCGTAGCCGACTCCGTTCCATGGAACGGCTTCCCACCAAGGCTAGTATAATCCTTATTCAGCTTGGCGAAGTCGACTCTTGGTGCCTGCACTATTGGACCACCACCATTTCCACCATTGGGAGCTGCCCTCTGTACATCTCTAAGCATCTCTCTCATGAGGTCAGTAAACATCGTCCTCATGTCAGCAGCATTCCCATTATTGGCCCCTCTACCGGTACCTCTAACATATCGGCTCATCGTCAATCTGAAAAAGGAAATGATTAACGACTCCATAGTGGTGCCAGTGCAGTACAACTTCATTCTTATACTACTAATAGTATATATATAGCTTTTGAAAACCAAAATAATCACAAATACGCTCTCTCGTATACGTATACTATCTCTCCCTGATAACTTCCCTAGGTTAACTACGCAACCTAGAGCTCTGATACCAAGTGTGACGGCCCGCCTCGCACCAGCCTGCATTTCCTCCAAAAGTGCGTTGTACACATGCCCGACTAGCACAAGACGGTCGTCATAAGAAAGGAAAGAAGGGAATGAACTAATCAAAGAACCTGTAGAATGTCTCACAGCGCATGGAATAAAATATAATAATAATAATGTACTTGACATAAAACAGGCGAGACAGTGCATAAGCTGATAACTAAAACCAACATCAATCTCAAAGCAGCGGAAATCCAAATACAGCTTATTACAACTTTTCAAAATCTACTGTCTCTGAACAACAGAAAGCCAAAATAGAAGATACACCACCAATGCCCAAGTAGTGATCTTCAACAACACAGGGAGAATACTATATATGTATATTACGTGGAAGCCTCCTGCTCGTCTCCGGATCATCTACCCGTGCATCACCAGCTAACCTGTCTCTAGTCTGCTCGTGTGAGCACCCAGAGTAATAAGAGGAGACATAAAACTCTTGGTCAGACATAAAGCCTGGTATGAGCGATGAGCATCTAAACAGAATAATAACAGGTATACTAAATCATACCTGAACCTGGACCTGCAACCAAAGAGTTAGTACCACATACCGTACAATACTCCAAGGTGCCATAATAAATAGTGTAAGAATACGGGGGTGGGGTGTGCATGTCAAAATGAGAGCAAGCAAATCATCCATAGCAACCATCCTCACATCTCTCACTCAGTGCGTAAAGCGTACGACATCTACCACTTTGGAACACTAGACAAACTGAGGTAACGACGAATTCCGTCTTGTAGAAACCCTGCTGTGACCAAGCCAAACACTTGGAGTCATGACCAAACATTTCAATGACCCACTTCATTGGTTATAGCCCTTGGTTCTACCGATGCCATAATGGCCCTGAATCCGCCTTCGTACCTCCTACTATAGTGGTCCAAAGCTATAGATGTCGATAACTCCTTGGCACGCGTCCCGCAGCAAAGCCCAACCATGAAGCAAACTCGTTGATTCCCATCTGAATCCTGAGCTCTAACTTCTCATTTGGACTTCCTTTGCATCTCGGGTTTGGTCGAATTGGAGTTGGTCTTCAGAAGAATTGTCGCGCAGTAACAGTCCTAGAACTCGGTTCGGTAGTCATTGCCCTCGTCGGTTCGGTTCGGTCCTCCATCCTTGTCATCTTCCATTCGGTTCGGGTCGGGTACCTCACTCCGGGTCGGGTCGGTGTCCTCCTCCGGGTCGGGTCGGGTTGCTATCCTCCTTCCAGCTCATGCTCCTTCTCCGATCAGCTCCCTCCTTCCCATCTACTCCGATCCGATCCGATCACTTCGCTTTACTTCAGTCCGATCCGCTCCGCTCCCTAGCTTACTCCGATCCGATCCCCTTGTCCACTCCAACTCTAAGTAAACGGCCTTCCTTTTTGCCAAGTCTTTTATGTGCCAAACTCCAGTTCGGGTCGGGTTTCTTGCCCAGTTCACATATCCGATCCGAGCCCCTACTCCGATCCGGTTCGGAACATGCACATTTCTGCAACTTTCCAACGAGCTTTCTACGGCATTCGACGACGTTTTCGAGCAATTTAACTATTCTAATCAATCATAAAACATACCATAGAGTCATAGCAACATGCAATAGCAACCACAAACAGCAAACAACAATTCAATTGAATCAAAAGGGATCAAAAGTGACTAAAACTTCATATTTTCCCATAGTCCCTCTTAATCATGTTTAAGCACATACTTAGTAAAACTTAACCAAATCGTCTAAATTTTATAACAGAGGCATGAAATATTATTTAAGAATTTCTAAACATTTTTCCAGAATTTATTAGTGTATAAATTCGCTAATCTTCACTAATTACCCTTAATTAACTGTAATTAGTGTCAAAACGATGCTATCACTCACCTTGGCCACAAAATAAATAACCAAATCTGAAATATTCTCTGTTTGGGTCGAATTCCTATGTATAGCAGCAGCTCCAACCTTGCTTTGTTGCTATTTGGCCTTGTTTTGATGTAGTTTAGGCTTAATCTTCACTAAAAATGTGTTTTGGAGTGGTTTTAGAGGATGGAAGCCATTACTAAGGTCTCAAGAAGGTTTGTGGCGGCTCAAAACTGAAATGAAAGTGATAACCTAATCAGTCCTCCTATACCTCTAAACCCGAAATTCCCCTTGGGCCTAGCTGCTAATCACCCGGTTAAGCCCAATTAAGCTGTATTTCACCATCTGAAACTTGTTTCAGCCATATCTCCCAAACGGTAAGCCCGTTCGGCTAATGTGACCACTCTACGGAAAGAGAAACCATCATCCGAAGCCAATGGAAGTGGTTTTAGGTCAAAATTCATTTCCAGTCAAAAGTTATGGCCAAAACAGTGCCAACTAGGGGTAAAATGGTCATTTAAAAATCGGGAAAAATCATGAACATGGGAAATGACCACAATAGTCGTCTCCCAAAGTTACATGACCATACGACTTCGTATGTGAAAGAAATAAATATCCTACGATCCTATGATGCGTAGAATGCGGGTCGTTACATTTAAGATCAGTGTTATTGAAGACACCATTCACGACAAACCCAAAATCCAATTTGATATTAAATACAAGGCTCTAAATAGAAATTATATCGGCTTATATTCAATATCAAATTCTAAAACCAGCAAATATCGTTTTGGGAATAATGATATATATATCTTCCAAATTCCTCAACAATATCCGTATAATCACGGAATCCAATATCAAAATATTCCGAAGATTATTTCCATTCAAATCCTTTCTAATTTATTCATTGAAAATTTTTGGTTATTTTAAAACCCCTTTTTCAATCCAATTTATTTATTTAAAAACATTGGATTATTATTCTAGTTAATAACTAGTTCATTTAGATAAAAATATCTTTTATCTTTTCAAATATGGAATTTTTCATCCAAAATCTTTCCAAATCATTTATTATGATTTTACACAATTTATCCATATTTTTAATAATTTTATTAAGGCCCTTACAATTGGTTTACAATATTGGCCATCGAACTGCGTCCACAACGATCTTTTCCAAAATTGATTTGGACATGTTTTAAAATGTAAACATTAGATTTCAAATCTCTTAGTATCATTGGAAAGCTCTCTCCGATACGAACCCAAGGTTCCAGTTTTAGGAGAATCCGATGGTCGGATCTCCCGTTACATTAATTTGAAATTAATTATTGAACTTAGCGAATGGTCGCTGCGCGGAGCGTTCAATTCAAGCCATTAAATATGTATAATATATATATCGTCGATTCCTATTTTAAACGTATTTAATAAATTCGTTTTAAAAATGATTCAAACTCCCATTTCAATTTTAAATCAAAATTGAATATTCCATATATAATTAAAATATATATTTTTAACCATCCAATAATTATTTCATTACATGCCAATTTTATTCATCGCATATATACGTTAAATATTATATTATTATTTTTAACGAACAAATATTTATTCCATATCATGACCATTTTATATAGTGCATATATATATATTAAATACGGCGCATATATATAATTTATACAACGCATATATATAATTTATACAACGCATGTATATTTTATACAACGCATACACATGATTTATACAACGCATATATATTTTATACAATGCATATATATGTTAAACATCACAATCACAAGTCACCAAATCATCCATATAAATAAATACTCAACTACCTAATGCCATTTACGGCGCCACAAGTGGCCATCCGCGGAGTATGAAATACAAGTGTCGCTAATATCCATACATCGCTTCTAATTCAAATGATTTGTGGGAGTTCGTGTGTTGAACTCCAAAAACAAATAACTACATGATAAAATATTGAGTGAGAAGGAGTTCCACTTTGGTTTCCACTCCGCCAGTCTTTTATTGACGATTTCAGTACCGTTTGGATCTAAACTCACCTCAAATTCTAATTTGCTCCGTTTCTAATCTAGTCAGTTCCATGTTGTAGAGCTCGTTGTCACGATTGCAACGGTTCAGAAATTACTGAATTATGATAACAGATGATTGAGCCATTTACAATTAAAGTTAACGCTAATTTAAATTAAATACTTGGTTTCCTTAATCATTCTTATGTACTCTAATTACCATCCGTTTAATCTGGGCCGCACATTCTTGGATCCAAGGCCCCAGGCCTTTTCTTCTTCATCGTAATTTCTTGCAGGTGACAAAAAAACTCATTGACTTCAATAATCCATTCGCGTGCCTCCCACAGATGATCGGAACCCGCTTTGAGGTGTCCATGTCAGAGAGCTACGACGCCTCCCCCCTCACCAGCAACGGCGCCGATCGCAGCGCCCCTATCCGCCTCGAAAACTGCCCCAAAACTGGCGACTTCGAGCAAACGATTCGGCCTCTATATATCATTAAATATCATCAAACCCGTATCTAATCAAAGCTCTGATTTTGCTCTTGAATTTTTGTTTTGGGCGTTTGATCTAATTGAAATCGGATTGGGAGAATTTTTAGATTGAATTTCTGAGTTACTAGGCCGTTGGTTTAAATGGAACGGCGGCTGCTCTGTTATGGAGATGAGGGTTTAGAAAAGTTAATATATACATATATTTTAATTCAACTTTCATTTGTTTATCGATCCAAGCTCCAAATCAAACCCATCGACTAATGTTCCTAGCTAAATACCCCTATTCCGGACACAATGGAATATTTTTCGTAAGCCAATTTGACTGTCTTAATCAGTTTTTATCAAAATTAAAATATAAATCAATTATATTGAATTTGAATATATGCTTTAATTTACCGGGCCACATACTAACTCAAAAAATTAAAAATAATAATTAATCTAGCTATGTTTTAACGATGCGGTCCTAACAAAACAAATTTCGTCAAATTTGGAGACCATTTGAAAAGTGGCTTTTTTATGGTTGATTAAATTTAAACTATATTGACAAAACACATTTAAATTTACCACGCTAACGTATTAATTCCAAAAATTATGAAATTTGAAGCCTAACAATAATTTGACATTCCGGATCCAACAAAAGTGGTTTCGTCGAAAATGCAGGTCATTTGCAAAATGGCTATTTTAAGGGCTTTATATATATATATATATATATTAAAATTTAAATAAATTCCATAGCGACTATTTTAAATTTTAAACTTGATATAACTAAATCCGATTTATTTTTCATTCTGTACATTCATTTAAAGTTCAAAACCAAATTTTCAAACAACCGCGCCATTTTGAGTTCGTTTTAATTAAATTAAATATTTATACGTTCTAAACTTCGATTTAAATAAATTTTTAGTCATTATTATTTGAAATAAATCAATTTAAAGATTCAAAATCCATTAAAATACCTAAAATGAAAACTTTAAATTGGTTCAGAAATTCCGGGTTGTTACAGGGCACTTATTTTGTTGTGAACGGTAGAGAGCGTACACCCATTTTTAATATTAAAAAAGAAGACTAGTAGCTGGAACAAAACACAACTTGTACAACAGTTTCAGACAGAGAAGAACAGGTGTAAAAATTTACAGCACTATGAAAACAAGTAGCAAATTTCAACAGCTAAATCTTTGATTCAAAATTCTCATATATGGTTTGGGCTGAATGATGGAAGTGGTTTGAACGAAATACACAAACAATGTTGTTTATGCAATTTTGAATTTCAGCAAATATATCAATTTTTTAACAAACGTTATTGCCGAACGGAACACGGTTGAAATGAAAAACGTTGTTTATTAATTTCACGATCCTAAACGATAAATTCAATTAAAGTGAACGCGATATCATGCGTATTTTATTTCATAATTCATTTTTGTTTATTAGATCAAACTTATTTCACATATTGGTGTCTTGAAATTAATTTATACTAGGATTTTATTTGAAACCAATTATCTCATAAAAATATAAATTAGATTTCAAAATTAAATAGCACCATTTATATTCTAAAGTTAAGTTTCAAATATCCTATTAAATTCATATCAGCTAAATAATGTTAATAATGTTTGTTTTGACAAAGGTTCATGTTGAAATTAAATTTATAAAAGGAATTTTCTTTAAGAATATATCCAAACTACGTTCAAAATAGTTAAAATTCCAAATTCTAAGTTGAATTTCAAATATAAACGTTTATTTTTAACGTTAAATCTTAATTTAATTTATATGTTAGACGTCGAAATTTTCGGGCCAGTACAATCTAACTCACTTAAAGCTTTTTGTCCTAAAAAAGGAGAGGTTGTAAAGTCATACTTAAAATAAATCTTACTTATAAAATTTATTGAAACCAAATACTTACAATTCCAAGCTAGAAGGTTTATCAAATAGTTCATAGGAATTTAAACCCATAAATTTTCACACAATTAAAATTGTAAACTTTTTACATCGAAACCTTTTTACAAAACTTATGAACTTAAATCTTTGTAGTGGTAAGAGTGCTTGGAAAGATCAAATAAGGAAATTTGTACTTTGCTATAGCAATAAATTATTATTTGCAAAGCCATTTGAAAACCTATACATGATTTCTTCGAACTTAGAATCTCGTTTTTCGTTGCAAACCATTGAAGTATTTCGTAGTTTTTTCATACTGAATCGTACTTTACTTTGGGATTTCAAAACCAAAATTGCTTTTCAAAACTTCAAACATACTACGATAGAATCATATCAACATATATGTCACCCGTTCGAGAAATTCTCCCCCTATGAAAAGATCACTAGGGATGACCTATCACGTGCAATAATATAGATAAATGATGTCTTTTTGAACCCCAGGGCAGACCATCATCAAGGGCACTTACAAACCCTAAATCACACACCCTTTCATTAGTCATAGGTTACCTGAATCCATGGTAATATATCAAATCATTCCAAATCCTGAAGTTATAAATCATTTCGCAACAATAATTTGCAAATACTTTCAATCATGATATTGTTGTCTTTCAAACATTCCAAATGTCGAGATTCAAGTCATTGAAATTTCTTTTGTTTATAAACCACTTTTATAAACTATCCATCATATTTAGAATAGTTGTAAATCAAATTTCCTTTCAATAATTGGAAATCAAATTTGATCAATATGGTTTTCTTGTCGTCTTTTCAAATCGAGTAGTCTTTTTGGATTTTAAAAGCTTCAGAAAATCATTTATATTCTATATTAGTCATATCAATCTTTCTTTAAATCAAATTTCATTTTTAAATGGTTTCGAAACATTTACCAGATTTTCCAATATTTCCAAATAAATTCCATATTCTCATAATATAAAATTTTCAAGAGCTTCAAATCAATATCTTAGAAATTAATTACGATTCATATAGTCAAATACCTTCCCTCTTCAAACATTAATTCCAAAATAATTCAATACATATCCCCTTTCTAATCCTATACACAAAAATATAGAATTTTTCATTCTTGTTTCGAGTATCAAATCGTGTTTGAAAAGGTTACATTTTCCTATAGTCGGGAAAATATTTCTATTCAAAAATGTCATCACGCTTCTGCTGCGCTACTCTGATTTAGTATATGCATGTTTCAAACTAGTATTGTCCAAGATATTAATTTCAAAACATTAAAAATTGATTTCAATAAATTTCGGAACCAAATCCTCAAAATTAACGTTTCAAAATCCAGTTTTCTTGCATAAGTTGGATTCTATATTTCAAACACTTTCATCTATGTAAAGCTTAGAGGTTCCATTAACATAATGTCTTGGATAAATCAAAGTTATATAGTTTGAATTCAATCTTGGTTTCTTTTGACACATGGCACAAAGTGTAAACTATACATACATGGACCAGGACAAATTCCATGTGCTCAACTCATTGGAGATGTATAAATAGAAGTTCAATATCAAAATGAGCACCACAAAGTATGATGGTTCAAGTCAAAATACTCACCTGAATTCACAAGATGAAGGTGTTCAAGATCAACTAGTTTGGTTCAAATGTTCAAGCAGGGCTAAGATAAGAACGTCAAGTGCACCTAAGGATACAAGTATGGACAGTTCAATCACATGTACTCGATTTTTTCCATTAAATTTTCTCTTGAGTAAATCTTACTTCAAAATTTTTATTCATAAGGGATCACTTATTAAGTAAATTCTATTCAATTCATTCATATAGTTTCAATAGGGGAAAAGCAGTTTTCTCCCCCACTCAGACATTAATTTGATTAAATATTATTGTCAAAATCTGAAATGTGGGTTGATATTCTAAACATGTATTAAATATGATTTCTTAATAAATAAGCTCATTACACGCACTTCCAAAATTCAACTTTCCAATTCTTTAAGTGAGATTCACTTCTAAAAATATTTCTTTTTCAGTTATTGACAAAACAGTTTGATTTGAGCTTATCATTTATTATCCATGTAAAGTATTACTTTGATGTCTCAACTAGAATTATACATATTTCTCACTTTCGAAATTTGAAAATAAATACCGGTGATATTGCAACAACCATTAGATTCATTTTCAAGTGACTACAACGTGAATCTATATTTATCTAATACACGAAGTGTTTAGCCCATACGTTAGCTAGGCGTATATCCAAAAATCTTCATGTACTCAATAGTCCAACCTTGACGTCAAATTAAATGCTCGCAACTGTTTTCGTTAGACATTTATTACTTTCCAAAATACAGTTTCAAATTAACGACATTCTTATATTATTCTTTCATATATAAGTTTCGAAAACCTTCATATCAAATTTCCATAAAGTCGAAGGTCCTCAAATTTTCATTCCAATCCAATTCAGTTTAAATCAATTCAGATATTCGTTATCATTTCAAATTCATATTTGCAAATCAACATTTCAAAACTTCTTATTTGATTTGGATTATGCGTCATGAATGTCATTAATTAAATTCCCATACTCAACCATTTGAACTAAATTTGTTTGGATCTATACCAAATAGTAAGTTTGAATAAGAAAATAAGATAAAATTGTTGGAGAATAGAGTTTTGGTGAAAACAACCTTATTTCAATATTAATTGATTATAAAATATATACTAACACTTTTTATCTAGAATATATATATACATACACACATATGCTGGATTTATATATAGGAATTTATACTGAAGACTGTACAGTTTAAAGATTTAATAGACTTAGAATTCAGAGATGATTCAAGTCTCATGAGTACTCAAGATTTCAAGAGTTCAAGAGAAATATAGTACTAGAGTCTAGTTTATGTAAGACTTTGAATAGCACTCCAGGTTCAAATTCAAATTCTGTTATTTCAATTTCTGATGTCAAGTTCTATTCTCAAATTCTATCTTCAATCTCTATCTTCTTTATTTTATTTTCGTTACTTTACTTTTGATTTCAAACTCAAGTTTTATAAGTTTTATATTTATACTTTTATATACTTTATATTTGTATAGTTTTAAGCTTTATAATTTTATAAATACTTTTATATAGTTTATATTTATGTTTTCATATGATTTTCTACTTTATAATATTCATTTACAACATTATGTTTTAATTCAAGAATTTCCAAAATTATATATACATCAAAACACTTCAAAAATGCTCAAAATTTAATTTTACACATGCTTTTTCGACATACATTTTAACCTATGTCGACATATAACTGTCACTTTTTCAAAATTGAAAGGAAATTTCTTTTCACTATTTGTGATGCTCCAGAAACGTTGCAACCTTTCAAATCTTATATATAGTGGCTGATTTCGAATTTTTTTCATTATTCTTCTTCTCCATCTTCATCTCCTTTCTTTACACCATTATACTTTCTTATTTTTATGATTTATACAGCTATACTCTGCCGAATCAAAATCTATTTACATAAAACTTCTTCTCTTCGCACTCTCTACTCATGACTCTCTGAATCAAAGTGCTATTGAAGAGTAATATGGCTGTTGTAATCTTTTGGGAAGTGTTTGAGTAATCGGAGGGACCCTTGTAACCGTGAAATCAAGGAGGCTGGAATTTTGTAGCCATGAAATCAAGGAGAAAATTGTAATTGGATATCAATATAGTAATAAAACACTACGGAAGCTGGCATTGCGTGGGACTGGACGTAGGAAAAATTCCGAACCAGTATAAAACTCGGTGTGTTCTTTCCTTTTCTACATTTTATTTTTGTTTACCTTTGTGTTTGTGTTCGATTCTGTGTATTTGATTGTTTCTGTGGTGTTTGATTCATATAGTGGTTCATATAAGTTTTAAATTTTGTTTAAATTCTCAAAAACACTATTCACCCCCCTCTAGTGTTAGTTTTGCCTTAATGATCCATATTGCAATCCCTAACAATTGGTATCAGAGCTAGGTCTTTCAAAAGTTCATAATTGATCTGATTTTTGAAAATAATGATAATGGCAATCAGCACTGGTAGCAATAATAGTTCTTTTGTAGAGGGTCAGTCCACTGTTAGATCACCACTATTTAATGGTAGCAATTATTCATATTGGGCATGTAGTATGAAAATATATTTACAATCAGTAGGATTAGACACATGGAATAGTACACAAAATGAGTTTGTTGAACCCACAACTGCTTTTGCACAATGGACAAATGAACAAAAGACTGCTGCACAAAGCAATTCTAAAGCCATGCAGATGTTATTTTGTTCTTTAAACAGAAATGAGTTTAATAGATTGCCAGTATGCAAAACTGCTTATGAAATTTGGAGAACTTTATAAGTTACTCATGAAGGAACTAGTAAAGTTAAACGAACTAAGATATCAATGTTAGTTAATCAGTTTGAGTTATTCAAAATGAACGAGAACGAGACTATCTCCGATATGTATTGTAGATTTCAAGAGATAGTGCATTCATTAACAGCCCTTGGAACTATGAACTCTGAAGAAGATCAAGTCAGAAAAATATTAAGTTCATTGACTCTATAATGGGATCAGAAAACTCTGGCAATTGAAGAAGCCAATAAGGTCAGTGAAATGAAGATTTAGGAGTTAACTGGAAGTCTGATGTCTTTTGAAGTCCAATTATAGAAAAGAGAGGAAAATAGGTCAACTGAGAAGAAATCCATTGCACTTAAAGCAACAATAAATGATTTTGGCTCGAGTAGTGAAGATGGTGAAGAAACAGCCCTTATGATAAGACATTATAGAAAATTTCTGAAATATAGAAGGAAAAATTATTTTCAAAATGATAACAAAGGAAATTCAAGAAGAAATGATGGTCGATGTTATAACTGCAACAAACCAGGCCATACAAGGAAAATGTGTCCATATCCAGATAAATCAACTCAACGAATAGACAACGGCAATTCGACAAGGAAGAGAAAGAAAGCATACACAGCAATGTTAGATGATAAATCTAGTGATGAAGTGTTAAAAACCGGAAATTCCAATATGTGCTTCACGACAATTCAGAATTCAGAAAATTTTGAAGAAAAGGATCTAAAAACCGGGTATGCCTTAAATAATTTTTAAATTTTATTCTGTTGAATGGGTGCTTTGTTTGTTTGCTTTGTTTTGAATTTAAAAATTAAAATTCAAACCTAAAATTCGAAATTCAGATTTGAAATTTGAATTTTAAAATTCAATATAATAATATAGTAATTAATAAAATACATTTTTGGATGTATATTAGGATTAGAATTATTTCAGGAAATCGTTAAACTTGAAATATAAATCGATAATTTAAATCACATTTCGCAAAAATATAATTTACTTTGAAAAGAGGTACATACGTCAACATACATATGTCTATATGTCGACATATATGACCAGAAATTTGAAAATTTGAATTCCAAAGGTTTAAACTTTCAAACTTCCCTCCAACTTTTCACCAACTCCCAAGGTTTGAAAAGGGGTCATTGACTACTAAAAGTTGTGCCTATTTAATTCATATGCATTCAATTTCTATATATACATCTATTCTCTCTACCTTTCATTCACAACTCAAATCAATATTCTTCATATATATTCTCTTCAAAACCATCAATTCAACGCCTTCCTCAAGTTCAAATCAAAAATTGAAGATAACCAAAACCATCTAAGGTTACCTTCATAATGACAAAGAAGCTATCAAAACCTATGTTAACTATGTAGCAAATGCTAAAGTTAACACGGGTGCTTTCGCCGTCTTTAGCGATTTTCCCTTACAATCTTACCTCTCTCTTTCAACACAATGAAGTCTTGAGTCTAATTGACTCACGAGATCATGACGAAGTGTATTATCGTAAGCTTGTCAAGATGTTCTATGCAAATCTTAATCACCGATTTAACGAAGGCAACGAAGACCAAATTTGGAGTAGCGCCAAAGGCACGTAAATTGTTCTCGATGCCGAACTCTTAGGCACTATTTTAAATTGTAGAAGCACATGCTCGGATTTTTCGGATTTCGTTATCAATGAAACTAATTTAGAGACTTATCACGACATATTTGAAGACGATGCTCACGTGGATTTCAAAAATCGCTTTTTCTGTCCAAAAACAAGAATTGACAACCTTCTCCTCCAACATACCATCACTCCCCATTCCAGAAACTTTAATAATCCAACTCTCAAAGTCCAAAAAGTTCTCTGTGCTATTATGGGTGGCTATAATATCAATTGGGCTAATATGATCTTAAAAGAGATCAAACCCAAAGAATTGTCATCAAGAGAAAACACTCTCTACTATGGGGTTTAGCTCACCTGCATTTTCAAATATTTCGAAGTTGATCTTCACGGAGAAGAATTTGTGCCAAGGAACGTGTTTGACTCATCAAACATACATCTTATGCAAATTCCTTTCAATTTCCAACCATATGAGACATTAGAAGCAAAACAAGCTCGAATGCAATAAGAACAAGCGCTAATGGAAGTCGAAGAAGAAGAAACTTCTTTAGAAAATGTTGAGTGTCCAACCGAAACTTCTTTGGAAAGTGTTGAGTGTCCAATCAACACTAGACACATTTCCAAAGAGATGCTTGTTCAAAACCAAGTAAAAATTGTCAACAATCAAAAGAAGTTAAGGAAGAACTTCTCCAAAATGACCAAGTTCATGGTCAAGATTGGAAGAAAGCTTGGAATCTCACCTCCTCATCATCATCTGAAAACAAGTCTATCTAGTTTTAATTTATCTTTAAGTATTCGCTTGTATTTTTTTAAGTTTGCTTTCAAATCTCTTATTTAGTGTGTCTTAATTAGTTAGATGTATTTGCTTTCTATGAAGTAATGAATGGAGTTTTATTTATGTTAAAATTGTATTTAAATTACTGTAAAACTATATAATCAAATATAATATAAGATCAAAAGATTCAAAATTTGAAAATTTTCAAAAAAAAAGGATATGTCAACATACATTTATGCATATGTCGACATACATTTATGTATATGTCGACATATAACTGCCAGATTTTTCAAATCTTTTCAAATTTTAAAATTAAATAACTAACTCATATCCATTCAAAATCCAATGAATTTCAGACCCTATTTAAGCCTATTTCTTCCAGGAAAATTCATGTCAAATCCAATCCATAACCTAAGCCAAAATCTTGAAGAAACATTGATTTCCTTCAAGAACATTCTCTCTATAATTCTACGAAACCAGCATCATCTTGAATTAAGCCAAATAAAGATGTTTGAACAACAAGAGAAGCATTTTGATGCAATTTGGTGGATAATCTTTTCTCTTTTCAGAGATGAAGATAACAATCTCGCTAAGGCACCACCAACCAAAGAAGATGAAGATTGGGAAGTCATCAAGAAGGATCCAATCTTTGGAGAAGACAATTAGGTAGAAGTCCCAAGAAACGTCTAATTGTTTATTATGGTTGATTTGATTGATTGATTTGAATTTGTTTATCTTGGATCAAAAACTTGTATATATTAAACATATGGTGTGGTGTGCTTTGTTTTGGTTTGTATATATGACATCGAACATATGTAATTATAATACTTGATTAGTTTGTATTAATGATAATCATGAATTTAGGAAGTAGTATAGAATATATATATATAGATTTAGGACTCAGGGGGAGTATTTTACTTTGGTATAGGAATTATTTAGATAGTTAAAGGATTTAGGGAGGGGGGGGGGGTAGTTTCAGATTTTCTTTTTGATAATGCCAAAGAGGGAGAAATTATAAAATATAGAATTAGTTTATAAGATTCATATAGATAGGGGAGTATTAAAAGGATCATCATCAACAAGTATATACAGGAATGATATTTAATAAACTAAGGTTGTCATAATCAAAAAAGGGGAGATTGTTGAAGAATTGAGTTTTGATGACAACAACGTTATTTCAATATTAATTGGTTATAAAATATATACTAACACTTTTTATCTAGAATATACACACACACATATGCAGGATTTATATACAGGAATTTATACTGAAGATTGTACAGTTTAAAGATTTAAATGACTCAGAATTCAGAGATGATTCAAGACTCATGAGTATACAAGATTTCAAGAGTTCATGACAAATGTAGTAATAAAGTCTAGTTTATGTAAGACTCTGAATAGCACTCCAGGTTCAAATTCAAATTTTATTTTTTCAATTTCTGATTTCAAATTCTATTTTCAAATTCTATCTTCAATCTCTATCTTCTCTATTTTATTTTCTTTACTTTACTTCTGATTTCAAACTCAAGTTTTACAAGTTTTATATTTATACTTTTATATACTTTATATTTATATAATTTTAAACTTTATAATTTTATAAATATGTTTATATAGTTTATATTTATGTTTTCATATGATTTTCTACTTTATAATACTCATTTACAACACTATGTTTTAATTCAAGAATTTCCAGAATATTATATATATATTCAAAACACTTCAAAAATGCTCAAAATTTAATTTTACACATGCTTATGTCAACATACATTTTAGCCTATATCAACATATAACTGTCACTTTTTCAAAATTAAAAGGAAGTGTCTTTTCACTATTTGTGACGCTCCATAAACGTTGCAACCTTTCAAATCTTATAAATAGGGGCTAATTTCAAATTTTTTTCATTATTCTTCTTCGTCTTCATCTTCTTTCTTTACACCATTATACTTTCTTATTTTTATGATTTCTACACCTATACTCTACTGAATTTAAATCTATTTACATAAAATTTCTTTACTTCTCACTCTCTACTCATTACTCTCCGAATCGAAGTGCTATTGAAGAGTTATAGGGCTATTGTAATATTTTGGGAAGTGTTAGAGTAATCGGTGTGACCCTTGTGGCCTTGAAACCAAGGAGGTTCGAATCGATGTTACCCTTGTAGCTTTGAAATCAAGGAGAGAATACTTGATCAAGTGTATGAAATCGGTGTTACCCTTATAGCCTGAAATCAAGAAGAGAGCTGTAATTGGATCTTGATATAGTAATAAAACTCTGTGCAATCCAGCGTACGTGGGACTGGACGTAGGAGCAATTCCAAACCAATATAAAATCTGGTATGTTCTTTCCTTTTCTGCATTTTATTTTTGTTTACCTATGTGTTTGTGTTTGATTCTGTGTCTGTGATTGTTTCTGTGTTGTTTGATTCATATAGTAGTTCATATAAATTTTATATTTTCTTTAAATTCTCAAAAACACTATTCACCCCTAGAGTGTTAGTTTTGCCTTAACGATCCATTCTGCAATCCCTAACAAAAATGATTTCATGATACAGGTTAAATAGTAAAATACAAAATGATTTAGAAAAAATAGTTTAAGTAAAAATAGTAAAGTGGATTTTAAGAAAATAGATAGTTTTGGTACAAAATAGTTTTGAATAAATCAGTAAAACGAATTTGGTATAAACTAAGCTTAAAATAAAAAGGTTCAAGTGAGATGAAAAATGGTTATAATATATTAGTTGTAATGTAAAAAATACTAATTTTAGTCCGATCCGAGTCAATTTCAATACCAATTCAGGTCTCGTTTTCTCAAGTCGAGTATCGTCAAATTTCAACTTTATCAAGTTTTCAAATTACTTTTCAAGAAATTCATATTTAGTACTCATCTTGATTTTTTTCAACAAATATCCCTTTAATATTAATTGGAAAATTCGAAAAACATTTGGCAAAACCAATACATTAGTCACTTATATTTTCTTTGATGATTCCGAACAACTCGGGATTTCGAATCTTTATCGCAAAGGCTTTTACGTAGAAATCCCCAACAGAACTTATATTTCAAAAAAAAATTCCTTAAAAAAAATTGTTTTCAAAATCTCTTTCAATTTTTTTTAAATACGCTCTATCTATGGCGATTCTAACGTCAATTCCACTCATTATAGGACATTTCTACCCTATCTTTAATGAGTTTAAATTCGATAAGCCAAGCTTTATATGAACCAAAGCCTTGATACCAACTGTAATGACCTGTCTTTTTGACCGTCTCAAGTCGGTAATTAAACCAACTCGAAACATTCAAAGCAACAGATTGTTTTGGCTTACAGGGTTTAAACAGAATTAAACACAGAATCACAGAGTATAATAGTTTGCAGCGAAATAAATTATATATATAAATATCAGAGTTTTATACAATATTTTTGTACAGCAGAAAAATAGAAATGTATACCTAAATTTTTAAATGAATAAAATTTTACACTTTATTTTGGGCTTGCGCGCATGTGCGTCTTCACATGCCTCCCTTTTTTGCAAGCTGAAAATCTTTACATCTGTAACACGTCTAGTCCGAGCGTTCCATGCAAAAACATAAGACACCCGAGTCAGGATTAACTTATCTCAAGTAAACCAACATCAATAAAATACCGGAATAAAACAGTTAATCATAACAATATATTAAATGATTCGAGCATAATAACCCATGAAACTGTCAAATAAATAACTTAATAAAGTCAATCGTCCAACACCAAGTGAGGCTACTAACGTGTGGGGGGATATACCCATTTCCAAAGGGTAGAAATCACATGTAATATGGTACTACATAATATCCTTAATATTGTGATATGCGATACTATATGTGTTGGATTGAAGAGGACGAAGACAACTTCGAGTCGGAGGTGACCGTTCGCAAATCGAAGCTCGTATGGAGGAGATATGAGCTGGAAGGTGCAGTTTTCAGTGGTCTGGAGCGACATACGTTTGTCATAGTGGATGACAGACGTCTGACTGTAGGGAATTGGTTTCCCGAGAGCTCAGACAGACGTCCGTCATACCCTTGGCAGACGTCTGTGCTGAGTACATTTGCCCAATGGATATCTGGAAGATGACAGACGTCTGTCAGGAGGTACGACAGACGTCTGATCGGGTTTTGGGCTATTTTCGGGCTGAAGATTAGCAAATTGATTTGCGACTAATTCGGGGGCAATTTGGGTAATTGGCAAACCTCTATATAAGCTATTTTCGGAAGTGAATTAAGTGAGAGCTTGAAGACTTGATTTGGGATCAAGGGTTTATTCTCAAGGGAGAATTAGGGTTTATAACCTAATTCCAATTCTTCAATTCTATTCTCCTCAAACTCTTTTCTATATTGAAATATAGTGATTATTGGATCAATCTCTTGTATTCCTTTCATCGTGGTAATAAAATACTCTCTCACAGTGGATGTACACTAACAAGATGTTAACCACTATAAATTCTTGTGTGATTTATTTTTGATACTTTGTCATTAGTTTCTTGCTTGTGATTGAGATTTGGATTGTTCGTGATTGGTTGATCTTTGTTTATGGCCAGAGTTATTGCTTTGGTTGTTTTTGCAAGTCTAACAACGATCTAGTCTTCCGCTAGCGCATTGTGGTTTAGATATCGGATTCAAGTGGTCTTGAATTGGATTAATCACAATAGTTACAACAGTTGGTATCAATGTTGTTTTGGTGCTTGTTAGGTGTTTGTGAAAATGCCGGAGATGGATAGTAGCTCGGTAAGCTTTCAACCGGAAGTCCGAATAGTGTGGCGCCTGATGTACGGGGTTCTTATGCGGCGTTGGGTTCTCAATTGTTTGACAAGTGGAATGGTGATAATGACTTTGAGAAGTGGCAATGGAAAATGAAAGCGATTCTTAGGCGGAATCGGGTGCAACCGGGTAGTATTTGATACTCACTTATTGCCAAGTGGTATCTCGGATGTTGAGAGAGAGGAGATGGAGGAATGGGCTTACACTACTCTTCAACTTGCTATGGGGGAGAATGTGATCTCCGAAATTAGTGGTGGGACTAACGCTAAAGGTATTTGGGACAAGTTGGAAGAACTTTATATGAAGAAGTCGCTCACTAACCGTTTGATTTTGTTGCGAACGTTTTTCACCTTCAAGATGAAGGAGGGTAATTCGCTTAAGGCACATTTGAATTCCTTTGATGACTTGCTCATGAAGATGAAGGCCGTTGATTTGAATATTGAGGAAGAACAAAAGGCAATGATATTATTATGTTCATTGCCGGACTGTTATTCGGGTTTCTCATATAGTTTGATCTATGGTCGGGATACCTTGACTCTAGATGATGTCAAGACGGGTGTTCTTAGTGAGGAGTTGAGAGATCAAATGAAGGATATGAGTAAGGGTAGTAGTGGAGCTAGTAGTAGTCATGGGTTATTTGTGGATAAAGAAAAGAATGTGAAGAAAGGAAACCGGGGACGTTCTAAATCAAGAAAACCCGGTGGAAGAGGTAAATCGAAAAAGAGAAATGGCAAGTGCTTTATTTGTAAAAGACCAGGACATTGGAAAAATGAATGTCCGAAAAAAGATAAGAAGGAAGTAGCCTCTTCATCCGTGGCGGTGGAGAGTGGAAATGGTGAGATAGATGAGAATGTGTTGACGGCGGTAGCAACGGGTGTTTCGGGTAACGAATGGGTACTCGATTCGGGCGCATCGTATCATATGACGCCAAATAGAAATTGTTTTTCATCCTTTGAGGTCAAAGAAGGAAATGCAATTGCTATGGGAAATGGTGCTATTTGCAAGTTGATGGGTGGTGGCTCCGTGCAAATAAGAATGTTTGATGGAGTTGTTCGCACGCTCACCAATGTTAGATATGTTCCGGGACTTAGGAAGTCGCTTATATCTTTGGGGCAATTGGATTCTCTAGGATGCAAGATCACTATCGAGAAGGATTGCTTGAGGGTTTCGAAGGGGCACTTGTGGTTATGAAAGGTGCTAGGACTCATGGTATATATTTGCTTCAAGGTGTGACCGTAGGAGGTAAGACTTGTGTGGGTGTTGATAGTTCTCGTGACTTGGATGCGACACGGTTGTGGCATTTGAGATTGGGTCATGTCTCGGAGAGGAGTTTGGATATTCTTCGGAAGTGGGAGATGATCGAGGGTGAGAGTTTCAACAAACTAGAGTTTTGCGAGGAATGTGTCATGGGGAAGCAAACAAGGGTATCATTCGATGAAGGCAAGCATGACTCAAAGGAGGTTCTTGAGTATGTTCATTCGGATGTTTGGGAACCGGCACCGGTTGCTTCTTTGGGAGGAGCAAGGTATTATATTTCTTTCATTGACGATTTGTCTCGAAAGGTATGGGTGTATGTAAGGGGGGCCTAGTCGGAGGCATTTGCTAAGTTGAAAGTGTGGAAGGCTCTTGTTGAGAATGAGAGTAGTAAGAAGGTGTTAAGGACCGACAATGGAGGTGAATACGTCTCACGTGAATTCTTGGAGAATTGTAAGCATCACGAAATCCGAAGACATTTTACTACACCGGGAGATCCGTAATCTAATGGAGTAGCGGAGAGAATGAACCAAACTCTACTTGAGAAGGCTCGATGCTTGAGATTGACATCGGGTTTGTCTAAGGGATTTTGGGCCGAAGCTTTGTCAACCGCGGTGCATATTGTAAATCGAATTCCGTGCACGACCATTGGTAACAAAATTCCGAAGGAAGTGTGGAAAGGGAAGAGTGTTGACTTGAGATATCTTCGTGTGTTTGGTAGCGCGGTTTATGTGCATGATCCGGGGAATGATAAGCTTGGAGCTAGAGCATTCAAAGGGGTCTTACTCGGTTTCACGGATGGCATGAAAGGCTATCGGATTTGGAATCCGAAAACGAAGAAGGTTGTTAATTCTCGTCATGTCACTTTTGATGAGTCGGCTTTATTTAAGGTGAATGAGAGCTCATCGGACGTTCCGGATTTGGTTCATGGTGAATCAAATGAGAAGGAAGTCATTCCCACATTCCGTCCAAGTGGTAGTAGAGTTGAAGAAGCTCGTGGGGTTTAAGCGGTTGATGAAACATCACATAGTCCACATGGTTCCTCTAGTGATGTTGGTGATGTACATGATACTAGATAGTGACATAAGGCCTCCCGAAAGGGGATTGGGCGATAGTATTGCTGCTCGGGTTGGTCGACGTGCAATAAGGCCTCCTGAAAGATATGGTGATTCGAACTACCTTAGCTTTTGTGATCATTTGGACTATGCTCTTAATGTAGTCCAAGATGAACTGATCGACCTTGATGACATCATGGAGTCGAGAGAGAGCTCGAAGTGGATTTGCGCCATGGAGTAAGAGATGCAATCGCTTATAAAGAACCGAAATTGGGAGTTGGTTCCACTTCCTCAAGGAAACCGTGCTATATGGTGCAAATGGATTTACAAGGTGAAGGATGATGGAAGGTACAAAGCAAGTTTAGTGGCAAAGGGGTTCTCACAAAGGAAAGGAAAGGAGTATGATGAAATTTTGGCACCGGTGTTTCGTCATACATCTACCCGGGTTTTACTTGCCATAGTTGTTATTCATGACTTGGAGTTGGAGAAACTTGATGTGAAAACCGCCTCATTGCATGGAGACTTGGATGAAGACATCTACATGGAGCAACTGGAAGGGTTTGTTGTAGATGGTAAGTCTAAATTGGTTTGCAAGTTGAAGAAATCACTATATGGGTTGAAGAAATCGCCTAGACAATGGTACAAGAGATTTGATCATTTCATGCTTGAAAGTGGCTTCCATCGAAGCATCAAGGATGCTTGCGTATATTTCAAGAGGTTGGGAAATGATTGTTGGGTGTATTTACTCTTGTATGTGTATGATATGCTCATTGCTTCCAAGGATCAAAATGAAATCAACAAGTTGAAGATGCTTTTGAAATTGGAATTCGAAATGAAAGATCTTGGAGAAGCAAGAAAAATCTTAGGCATGGAAATTGAAAGGGACCGAAAGCATTTTGAGTTAAGATTGACTAAAAAGGAATACATTAAGAAAGTGCTTTGCCGGTTTAGCATGGAGGATGCAAAGGCATTAAATACACCTTTACATTTGCATATGAAGCTTTCGGATAAGGGATCACCTATCGGGGATAAAGACAAGGCTTATATGGCAAAGGTGCCATATGCAAGTGCGGTTGGTAGTTTGATGTACGCAATGGTGTGTACAAGGCCCGATATTGCAAATGCCGTCGGGGTGGTTAGTCAGTATATGGCTAATCCGGGGAAATCGCATTGGGAAGCCATTGTAATAACCCGGAATTTTTGTCGATTTATTTTAAATATTTAGTATGGTTTTAAATATTGAATTTATAATATAAATGGTATTTTATTGGGTTATCGATTAAATAATCAAAATACAAGAACTAAAATAATTTAATTCAAAGACATGACTGAATCGAAACAGTTCAGATGATCAATATATATACTATTTAAATATGAACGATGATAATAGAAATTTATTGTTAAAGAAATTATTTGTTTTGAATTTAAATTGATTTAACATGGCTATTTTAAATATACGTTCAAATTTAATTGTATAATCTATTTTGTTGAATTCAAAAATGTGCTATAACATTGGAACGACGGTCGGTACGCTAAAATAGCGGTTCACAATTTTTAACTGTGAACCCCGAGATATTTATAATGGATAAGATCGAAATCAAATCGAAGATCAAATCAGAATCTGTTTAAAAGAAATAAAAATCTCTTTATATCAAATCAAATTAATCAACCTACCCTAGCTATACCTTCTTCCCCTTTTCTAATCACGTATGCCTTCAACCCAAAGTAATCAGAGAAATTAATGATCTTGTGTACTTCGGTATTTCCGTTCTCCCTTATAAATCACATACAAAGGCTTCTCTTTTAAATTCATTCTCTGGCAATCGAAAAACAAAAACAATTTCCATTTCCCCTTTTCTTCAATACTGTGTTACTTCTTTCTGAAACACAATTCGATTCTTGCCTTCGTTCCTCTCTTCCTCTGTCAATTATAAACCTTCCTCCGATATGGAAAAAAATATAGAATTCCAAATCAAGATCGAGATCGAAATCTCGATTCAATCAGCAACGCAGGATTGGGTTCGAATTGGAACTCAGGAAGGCGCGATGCCATTTTCTGGAGTTCATATGGTCTGTCGCGAGGGTTATGGGGTATCGATTCACGGATAAGCGATTTGAGTCAGAATCTGGAGGAGGGCGATGGAAGGGTGGGCTTTCGTTCACCGCGATTGGAAATCTAGGAGGGGATGCGAGGGTTCGAAGAAGAAACAAATACTGCTAGTTCAATTTGAATCTAGACTCGTCGCTTGAAGGGGTTCAGTAGTCAGAAGTTAAGAAGATTGACGAGATTGGGTCCTGGTGATTTCGTGAGTAGGGGTCGACGATGGGATTCCATTGGTTTTTGCAGCAGCCGCGTTGACCTAGAGGAAGGAACGATGAGTTTGTTTCAGGTGTTCGAGTGTATGGGTTTTGGTGTTAGGGTCATAGTGAATTTTAGGAGGATGAAGATGGACTGTGTTCACAATGATGGTGATGGTGCTAGCCTTGATCGATGGCCACAGGTGTTCGAATGAAGATGTTAAACATGTAGCATAATGTGTTCGACATTTAGGTAATTTAATTAAAATGGTTTTCTTATTTAAAATTTAATTAGTTTAAATTATATTCCAAAAATTTATTATATAAGCATGTTAACTTGTAATGCAATATAAAATGTAGACCGTTTCAAAGAAAAATCAAGGACCAAGCAAGTGGATTTCGTAGCTGCGAGAGAAATGAACTAGAGTTGGTTTTAGAGTCCCTTTAGAATTTTTTTCTGAATAAGTCGATCAACAAATGAAATCACAGTGAGTAAATCTCACTCACCTTTTATTTAGAATTATTTTTATTCGTTAAAAATAATTGTTTGATGCTTGTTTGAAATGCTTTCTGGTTGATTTAAAAATATTAGTTATTTAGGGTTGACTAATACATATATATTGGTTTGGTGATTGGATTGTTCCCGCAGTATCATTAGCGGATGCCCGCAGTATCATTAGCGGATGACCCTACGCCCACGTATACAAGTGGATCCCCTTTTATACCGCAATATCCTGCCACGAAGCAGGATGGGTATTACTATGTTGACAAACGTCTGTGGATGCAGGAAAACAGGTTGTAGGAATCCAACCGGATTCCTCAAAAATATATTATATGTTTGTTTGTTTGCTTGATTTCATATATTCATATATGACGTGTTAAAAATAAAATGATTGAAAACTAGGTGATTTGATTGTTTTAAATATCACTGGGCTAAGTGTTAATTTATTCAAAATATAGTGGAAAGGATATTTGAGATTAAAAGAGAAAATTCTATTTTAAATAGAATTTAAAATTTGAATGGAATAAAAATATAAACTTGTTTTGAAAAATAAAACAAGTAGTTCCTTTATAAATGAAGTTTATAAATAGTTCTTTTATAACAAAGATATAAATGAAGTGAAAAGAATTATCATTTGGTAATTCAAAAATAAAAATACAAGTGTGAAATTGAAGAAAAAAAAAATCTATTTTCAAAAATAATAATAGAAATATCGATTTCAAAGGGAATTGAAATTGAGACTTGTTTAAAGAATGAATAAAGAAAATTCAAATAGAAATTGAATATAGAAAATATAAAGGAATTCAAATGTAGGATTCAAATATATTGAAACGAGAATTTGAATATAGAATTCAAATAGAAACAGACTTTGAGTACAGAATTTAAAGAGTTAAAATGAAATTTGAAAATAAGTTTCAAATCGAGTTAAAATGGAATTTCGAAAAGAAAATTTTTAATAGAATTTGTATAAAAAAAATTTAAATAGAATTTGTATATAGAAAATTTAAATAGAATTTGAATATATTGAATTCGAATAGAATTTGAATATACAGAAATTTGAATTCATAGGAATTCAAATAGAATTTGAATTCAAAGGAATTCAAATGGATTTGAAGAAAGGGAGTTCAAATGAAATTCAAATATAGAGATTTGAAAATAATGGATTTTAATATAGAATTTGAATAAGAGGAATTTAAATGGAATTTGAGTAGAGAAGTCAAATGGAATTTAAAATATGGAATTTGAATATAGGACTCAAATAAAAAAATTCAAAGGAAATTTGAATATAGAGATTCAAATGGAGTTTGAATATATGAAATTCAAAGGAAATTCAAATATAGAATTTGAACGTAGAAATTCAAATGGGATTTGAATAAAGGAAATTCGAATATAGAAATTCAAATAGAATTTTAAAAAAATAGAAGCGAATTGAAATTTGAATACAGAATTTCAAATAGAAGTGAAATAGATCAGAAATACTATGTTTAATTGGAAAAAAAATTGATTTGATATATTAAAATATATCAGAATGAAGTGGAATTTATTATAGACGAAGTTTAAACGTTTATATTTATATATAGAATTAAAACGAACTCGCCGTAGCGCTGCAGTTCGTAAATTGGCGATTCGAACTTCAATCTAGTATACAGAACTCAATTGAAGTCGGAATTCTTTGAAACAAGAAACGTCGGGACCGATTAGATAATAGTTTTCTAATGGAAGAGAAAAATCTGGATTTCGTCGTTTAGATCTTGAGTCATGTCAAAATCAATTTTTTTTAAAAGAAGCGCCATAATCGTTTTAAAAACGATAACGGTTTATTTAAATAAATAAAAGGATTTTAAAGAAATAAAATCCGAATTGACATTAGAAAAATCCAGACGGGAGATACAAAATAAATATGAACTCCAGTGAAGTAAGTGGAATGATTTTGCGACAAAAATCATATTTTTAACTATCAAATAGAATTAACTAAATTGGAAAATAATTAGTTAAAGGAAATTTGAATCGAAATTGGGTTTTTGGATAAGTGAAGGAGATTGAGAATTTATATTCGAAATCGAATATATAACTCGAGTTGAAAATAGAATTCAATTTGATTATAAGCAAGTTAATATTTTGTTTGAACATGTTATGTTCAAACAAAGAAGTGAAACAGGCAAAATAGCTAATTAAAGAATAAATGAGCGAAACTGAATTCAAACAATTGGATTGAGTTGAATTGAATTGAAACAGGTGAACATGTGTTAGACAGGTATGGGATGGAGTATATGAAGATTTTAAATTATGTGCCAGACAAAAAGGTACATGTTTAAATTCATATATGAGATTTTATGCGTCGTATCGGCATGCCGCTTGGCTTTTTTTTCTTTTGGATTGCAAAGGGCCATGGGAGGCTATTTGAAATATCCCAAGCTCCCGGTACAAGAGAGGTTATGGCGAATTTTTCTGGGAATTTAAGGAGTTATAATATTTTTAAAGATAATTTGACAATTAGAAATCAATGTATCGATATATATAGAATTCGATAAAATAACGAAATTAAAAATAGAATATTGTAAACAAAAAGGAAATCTATAAATTAGAAATAGAAAGCAAACCATGTACATGTTTTAAAAATGAATAATTTGGTTTTATAGTGTGTTTATTCGAGGTAAGTGGTTTTGTCTGTTTTGAAATTGAGGATGTTTCAGTCAAGGTCTGAGAGGTAATTTTACCCCAACTTGATTGATTTCATTTTTAATTGATAAATAGCAGGATCCAGTCTCGAAGAGAAGTGTTTGAAAAAGAGTTAGTTGAATAAAATATTTTGGGTTGTTGTAACGATGTTTTACACAGCATTTGTTTTAACCTAAGTAGTGAAAACTTTGGAAATATAAAAGTAAATATTTCCTGAGTATAATTAAAAGTAGTCGGGAAAGAGATAAGTGATTTAAATTGTTTTCAATTGCAAATAAAGATATTTTCTAAATATAGAAAGAAAAAGAAGTTGATATTTGGAAACGTTTTCCAAATGGCGTAAGAAGCCAAGATGATTATTGAAAATACTGGTTAATGAATATTGATAAGGAAATGGAGAAATGTTTTAAATTAATGAAATATTAATTAAATGGTGTAAAGACCCGTAACTTCCCCGTAAAGGAAAGCGACAGATAGTTCGAGAACAAGCCACAACAGAACGCATACAGAAGAACATTTCATTGTATATTACAACAATGCATCAGATTACAAGAATATACAGAGTATTAATGAATAAATGTTACACAGAAATATCAGAGATTTAAATTACATTTTAAATACATAGCAGCGGAAAATAATACAATACACAACTAGAAGAAGATATACGGATACAAAGCTTTCCGGATATCATTCCAGCTGTAAACCAGGATCCTGTGAATATAAATCTGCAAAACCAAAACTACTAGCTGCCCGTGTCAAAATAGGGGCACCCAGAGTTTAGGTTAAAACAATAAACTCCAGGTCAGTCATGTGACTGGTGTGAGAACTAAAACAGTTATTAATCTTTATTTTAAAACATTAGGTAAATCAAGGGACCACGCCGTACAACACGGAACGGGTTTCCTCCCAAGAATACCAGTGCATAAAACCAACAGCGCAATGCTAAATAAAGAAAAGTGAAGCTGTTATAAGACCCAGGTCCCATCACACAATGCAACGCAGTCGAGGATAGGGTTTTCCCTTATAACAGCCAAAGAATGCTTGATACGTTTAAAACAAATCATTTGATACTATAATAAGTGCATAGTGTATAAAACAACTTCAAATCATAAGTATCAATCATAGGCGGCATGAATGGCCCATAACACTATGTCGCCTTATATAAGTTTACAATCAAAACCGCAAATGTCGTATTGGAAGTTGGGTTATCATTTATGGTATGAACCGAGGCTAGGGGCAAGATCCTCAACCGATTCGAGACAATCTAGCCCATGTCTCCGGAACAGCCGCAACTGCCCCTTGGATCGTCAGGGCCGGTCCACCGATGTGGATTATAATGCCTGAACACTACGTTTCTCCGCCCTTTGGGGCGTAAATCTGGCCCGTCAGCCGACCAGAAGCATCGGCCGAAACCGATATCACGAGGCGCCTCGCTTTTCAGCAAGTAATAATAAGTAACATCCACATGAGTCAAACTCGTCAGCCAGTTCAAGCACTGACGCCACTCATAACTAGAAAGAAACGCATGCCCTCCCTGAGGTCCGTCTCCCGTTTTTGATTCATACCGGGTGTGATACTCGCGAATCAACATTACACAAAGCTACGCCACAAAGGCCGTGCTTCGATCATCACCACAAGACTTTGCTTTTCAACAGAAGCCTTGATCATTTGCATCTTAGCATGCCACACAGGCAATTCACTCCATGCGATTGATATCCATCAATATATAACCCCTGAGCTCGTACGTCTCAGAGAAGGGCGTAAAGCAAGAGAATAAATTCTCCGCCGCCAAACAGATATATATTTAATAGAGATCAATCACACGGACTAAAATCCAATGTCAGACACACAGTCCATTTACAAGTCCGTTCTGGGTCTGAACGAAACCGGAGGCACCTAGTACCCCGCATATCCATCGATCTCCAAGTACGTCTGGACGATCACTAACTGTTTCCATCTTCTTGGGTGTACAGCCCAATCAAGATAATCAGTAATTACCCAAACGACGTGAAGACCTCCGGTCTTCGACCATCGTCTTCATCTTCGACTTATCGTCGTATCAGTTATTCAGAATGGGATAAACCCGGTCTTTCCGAATAACTCGCGTATATTTTAAATAAGTGTTACACAAACACAACATACGCCTCATTCCAATTCATTAGTCACTAACCGTAAATTAATCAAGAGAATAATTCCCCAAATATTAACCCCGAAGGCCGAAACCAACATCAGATCAATATCCAGAAAACCATTCTGCTTGGCTAACCGACAGTTAGTTTCTAAATTTCACATTCATAGGGAAAGGTTCCCATTAATTTTATCCAAGATAAATTCCTTGAATTTATGTTTGAATCTCAATTCGAACTAGTCGGGATTAGCGAACCTTACCGAAGTAATCATTTGTTTTAATTTCCCAATCCCAACCTATTCATCCCATGAAGTAAAACTGGTTATACTTCATATCTAACACCACAGTGTTATTGGTAAATTCAATTACCATTTCACGTTCAAATCTAATTAAAGATTTAACTATCGCCTGGAGCAAAACTGGTGATACTCCATTTTCGATCATTTCAATCTAATTAAAGATTCATTAAAACTCCACTTAGTTTTAATCGTTAACTGGGTTAAAGAATCAGTGTCATTTAAAACACGGTTCACGATAAACCCAAAGTCACATTCATTAATTATCGGGTTAAAGAACGAGTGTTATTTAAAACACTGTTCACGATAAACCCAAAAATCAATATCAATTCAATTCCAATTAAATATTATTTAATTGGTACACTTCATTAAATCTAAATAAAAAGATTTAACCTTTTCTCAACTGGGTTCAAGAACAGTGTTAGTGAAGACACCACTCACGACAAACCCAAATCACATTCGATATTCAATACAAGGCTCTGAATAGAAAATATATCGGCCTATATTCAATATCGAATTCTACGACTAACAAATGTCGTATTGGAAATAACGATATAAGTATATATCTTTCAAATTTCCATAACAACATTTGTATAATCACGAATTCCAACGTCGAAATATTCCGAAGACAATTTCGATTCAAATCCACTCCAATGCAATCATTGGATATTCTGGTTATTTTTAAAACCCTTTTTAAATTCAATTTATTTATTTAAAAATAAATAGAATTATAATTCTAGTTCAAAACCAGTTCATTTCGATAAAAATCTATTTTTATCTTTTCAAACATGAAGTTTTTCATCCCGAACTTTCACAAATCATTTCTTATGATTTTACACAAATTATTACTATTTTTAATAATTTTATCAAGGCCCGTACAGTCGATTTCCACCAATGGCCATCGAACTGCACGTATAGTGACCTTTTCCCAATTTGATTTGGACATAATTCCAAATCCAACCGTTAGATTTCAAATTTCTAACATTCGCTAGAAAGCTCTTTTCGATACGAACCCAACGGTTCCGGTTTTAGGAGAATCCGACGGTCGGATCTCCCGTAACGTCCATTTGAAACCAATGGTCGAAATTCGCGAACTGCCGCGGCGCGGCGCGTTCTATTCAGGCCATTATATTATATATATAATATATATAATATATACTTCGTCGATTTCTATTTAAAACGAATTATATAAATAGTTTTAAAATTCGTTTCAAAATCTATTTCAACTTCCATCTCAATTCAAAGCAAAATTGAATTCTTCTCTATAAATTCGTTTTAAAATTCATTTCTATTCAATTCAAATTTCAATTCAATTTGAATTCATTTCAATTTGCTTTCAATTCAATTTGAATTCGTTTTCAATTCAATTCATTTCGAAATCACTTTCAATTCAATTCATTTCGAAATCACTTTCAATTCAATTCGAATTCGTTTTCAATTCAATTCATTTCGAAATCACTTCCAATTCAATTCATTTCGAAATCGTTTCCAATTCAATTCATTTCGAAATCGTTTCCAATTCAATTCATTTCGAAATCGTTTCCAATTCAATTCATTTCGAAATCACTTTTAAAATCGATATAAATATCGTTCACGTCAAAATGGCGTCAATCTAATCAACACGGCTTCATATATTCCTTTATTTTCAAATATTCTTTTTCAAATATTTCTTTTTCAAATATTTCTTTTTCAAATATTTCTTTTTCAAAACTGGAATGAGGCCCAATCAATTACCATATAAAATTAATTATATGGATTTTCATACAACACATGTATATAATAGCATTGAAAAATAATCAACCATCAACCAAAGTGCACTACACTGTATAAGCATCCAATAAAGATATCTAACGCTTATAACAGCATGTCAATCAATCGATCGACATATTTAATCAATCAGGATGAGTGAACTTCAAATTTCATCCTAACACCCGTGTGGGGTTTCAAACAATCAAACACATATTTTATTTGTGCTGTTGGGCGATGTGTAAAATTTATCGTCCCAATCAATATCAGTCAAATCAGTGTACATAAACAAACCGTCTGGTTTGTAAATGAATATTTTATTCACATTCACGTTAAAAACTTTATTTTTAACGATAAAATATTTATTCCAACACATGAATTTTCTTTTCAGTTCATTTATTCAATAAATGCCATTTTTATTTTTCTAACATATTTTAGAAAATTTCGACGGCATAACGGCACGATACTAGAAACGGGACAAGGCCTAGCCTTATCCCCGGTCTAGTGAAGGCCCACGCCATTCACACATCAATCAAATCAATTTCATCTCACCAAACAATTCAATTCAACCAAATAATTCAACTAATCTATGCAACCAAGCAAACAAGTCCATGGTCTGTGGACGATTGTGTCGGGTGCTACTAAGCACCGTCTGCATCCTAGTATATATATATAATTAGAAAAGAAATTGAAAGGTGAGAAATTCTCACATATAGCTATCCTAGCTCCACGGCACTTCATTTGCAGAAGTCTTCGTCGTTTCGCCTCTTTTCACTTTCTTTGACCATAGCCACTACATACATAAAAATCGAATTTTTACTTCGCTATTCAATATATAAAAATCCATTTTTCTATCGAAGTTCAATATATAAAAATTCTATTTTTCTATCGAAGTTCAATATATAAAAATTCTATTTTTCTATCGAAGTTCAATATATAAAAATTCTATTTTTCTATCGAAGTTCAATATATAAAAATCATATTTTTAATTCGAAGTTCAACATATAAAAATTCTATTTTTAATTCTCTACAAATCCGATCTTTTTTTAAAGTTTAAACCCTTTTGCTTAAACTTAAAATTAAAATCAGTTTTAACCTTTTTTAAAAAATCAACTGTTTTTAATCTTTTAAAAATCAATTCAGTTTTTGCTCTTTTATAAAAATGCAGTTTTTATTTTCTTTTCAAAACAGTTTTTATTTTCTTTTTAAAAAAGCAGTTTTTAAAATCTTTTATAAAAATCTGTTTTTAAAATCTTTTTAAATCAGTTTTTATAACTTCTTTTCAATTCAGTTTTTAACTTTAAAAATCAGGTTTTAAAATTCTTTTAAAAATTAGGTTTTTACTTTCTTAAAAAAAAAATCAGTTTTTATTCTTAAAACCAAATCAGTTTTAAAATCATTTTCAAATTAGTTTACATTTACATAATAATAAATTAACAAAATAAATAAAAAAATAAAATAAAATAACAAACTTACAGTAGAAATCTCGAAAAGGGAGGGGGGGCTTTCCGCGGCTGTCCAAGGTGGCGGAGGGGGCGCGTGGGGTCGTGGTGGTCGCCGGAGGTCACAGCAGGCGTTGGAAGGCCTGGTGGTGGCTTTGGGGACTGTGGCGTCGGGGTTTTAGGCTGTGGAGGTTCAAACGGGGAAAGGGGCGAGGTAGAGAAGCGACGGAGGAGGGAAGGAGGGGGGCGTGCGATCGACGGTGGCGAGGGTGGGCGATTCCGTCGCTGGTGAACGATTCGATTTCTTTTTTTTTTTTTCTTCCAGGGCGTTGACCGATTAAGAGGGAGAAGGGGGGGGTTATATGGTTTATATATATTTAATAATTTAATTAATATTTTATTTCCACCAAAAGTAACTTTCCAATACGAACTTCAAACAAGACCCACCGACTGTCGTCCCTAGCTAATTACCCCCATTCCGAACACAATGGGATATGTATCGCAAGCCAATTCGACTGTTTCGATCAGTTTCTGTTTAATTTACATTTAAATCGCTATATTGAATTTTAAACGTACATTTCGAATTACCGGGGCCACATACGAACACGAAAAATTCCAGAAAAAATATTTTCTAGCTTCGTATTGACGATACGGTCTTAACAAAACTAGTTTCGACGAATTCTGAGACCGTTTGAAAAATGGCCAATTTCCAGTCGATTAAAATCAACTGAAACTGGTCAAACGCGTTTTCCTTTGCCACGCTCACATATTGATTCGAAAAATTACGAAATTTGGAATCTAGCAATAACTTAACATCACGGACCCAACAAAACTGGTTTCGTCGAAATCCGAGGTCGTTTGCAAAATGGCTATTTTTAAGGGCCTTATATATATAAAAATATATATAAATTCCACAGCGACTATTTCTAATTTTAAACTGGACATATCTTATCATTTCTAAAATGAAATCTCAGTTTGTTAACTTTGTTACAAAGATATAGTTATACAGATTCAAATATTTCTTGTTTCGTTCAATTCTGACTTATATTGAATTCTGTATATTCATTTGAAATTAGAAATCGAATTTTCGAACTACCGCGCCATTTTCAATTCCTTTTATAATTATATATAGTTATTATATATTCTAACGACGACGTATATAATATATACGTCGAATTACAATTCAAAATAAATTTCTCGTCGATATTATTTAAAATATTTCATTTTAAATAATTAAAATTCGCTTAAATTGCCAAAATAAAATTTTCAAACTGGCTCGCATTTTACGGGTTGTTACAATCTCCCTCACTTAAAACTTTTCGTCCCCGAAAAGGAACAAAGTCGAAAGTGGTTTGATTATTCAGCTCTACGCTCGATCTGGCTTCCATTCTCCAACTCTTTAGTTTCTGAGAATTTTCAAAATTTCAAAAATTTGGCTAACACCCTAAATTTTCGAAAAATTTCGCCATAACCTCCCCTGCAATGGGAGCATCGGGGAATTTCAAATAGCTTCCCCGGTCCTTCAGATCTCAAAAAGAAAAAGAAAAAGCCAAGCGGCTAGCCAATAGGCTCACAAAATCATCATCACCCAAACAAAACAGTAAATTATGTAGTAAACATGTACCTATTTGTCGGGCAAACAAATTTTATTCTCTGGCTCTAGCCTCCTTGCTATGACCTGCTCAATATAAGTATATGTATATGCAAGCAAATGCGACCAATTTTCAATATAATTCTATATTTGGTTCAATTAGGCATAATGGTTCAAAATTAGCAAACAAATGAACAAACAACACAAACATCAATCAATTAGTGAATTTAACGTTTCAAATTCATAATTTTGATACATATACAGAAAATCTTGTTTTTGATGCCAATTCACAACAAAGTGTTCTAGCTATATAAGATTTGGTTCTCACACCAGTCTAATGGAAATATATAGATATCACACCTTCGAAACACGAATATAAATACTGATGATGTGGCCACATCATCAGAATTATCCCCGAGTGTCTAGAATGTGACTCTATATCTATCCAGTATATTAAAATTTCAAATACACGTGGATCAGACGTATACGCAAAATCTTTATATACTGGACTGTCCAACTCAATATAAAGAGATAATCAAATACGAATAATTGATTTAAATTTTCAAAACAAAAATTTGTTTTCATTTTGAAAAATATACTCTTCACACTCGTTCTAGGATACTACTGATCCCATCTCTAACGAGTCATCCCCAATGGATATTACTAATCAAATATCTGATGAATTCTTTCGTATGGTTCTAAGGTGCCTTGTTCTCTGAGCTTTGTAAACCAAAGCTCTGATACCAAATGTAAAGACCCGTAACTTCCCCGTAAAGGAAAGCGACAGATAGTTCGAGAACAAGCCACAACAGAACGCATACAGAAGAACATTTCATTGTATATTACAACAATGCATCAGATTACAAGAATATACAGAGTATTAATGAATAAATGTTACACAGAAATATCAGAGATTTAAATTACATTTTAAATACATAGCAGCGGAAAATAATACAATACACAACTAGAAGAAGATATACGGATACAAAGCTTTTCGGATATCATTCCAGCTGTAAACCAGGATCCTGTGAATATAAATCTGCAAAACCAAAACTACTAGCTGCCCATGTCAAAATAGGGGCACCCAGAGTTTAGGTTAAAACAATAAACTCCAGGTCAGTCATGTGACTGGTGTGAGAACTAAAACAGTTATTAATCTTTATTTTAAAACATTAGGTAAATCAAGGGACCACGCCGTATAACACGGAACGGGTTTCCTCCCAAGAATACCAGTGCATAAAACCAACAGCGCAATGCTAAATAAAGAAAAGTGAAGCTGTTATAAGACCCAGGTCCCATCACACAATGCAACGCAGTCGAGGATAGGGTTTTCCCTTATAACAGCCAAAGAATGCTTGATACGTTTAAAACAAATCATTTGATACTATAATAAGTGCATAGTGTATAAAACAACTTCAAATCATAAGTATCAATCATAGGCGGCATGAATGGCCCATAACACTATGTCGCCTTATATAAGTTTACAATCAAAACCGCAAATGTCGTATTGGAAGTTGGGTTATCATTTATGGTATGAACCGAGGCTAGGGGCAAGATCCTCAACCGATTCGAGACAATCTAGCCCATGTCTCTGGAACAGCCGCAACTGCCCCTTGGATCGTCAGGGCCGGTCCACCGATGTGGATTATAATGCCTGAACACTACGTTTCTCCGCCCTTTGGGGCGTAAATCTGGCCCGTCAGCCGACCAGAAGCATCGGCCGAAACCGATATCACGAGGCGCCTCGCTTTTCAGCAAGTAATAATAAGTAACATCCACATGAGTCAAACTCGTCAGCCAGTTCAAGCACTGACGCCACTCATAACTAGAAAGAAACGCATGCCCTCCCTGAGGTCCGTCTCCCGTTTTTGATTCATACCGGGTGTGATACTCGCGAATCAACGTTACACAAAGCTACGCCACAAAGGCCGTGCTTCGATCATCACCACAAGACTTTGCTTTTCAACAGAAGCCTTGATCATTTGCATCTTAGCATGCCACACAGGCAATTCACTCCATGCGATTGATATCCATCAATATATAACCCCTGAGCTCGTACGTCTCAGAGAAGGGCGTAAAGCAAGAGAATAAATTCTCCGCCGCCAAACAGATATATATTTAATAGAGATCAATCACACGGACTAAAATCCAATGTCAGACACACAGTCCATTTACAAGTCCGTTCTGGGTCTGAACGAAACCGGAGGCACCTAGTACCCCGCATATCCATCGATCTCCAAGTACGTCTGGACGATCACTAACTGTTTCCATCTTCTTGGGTGTACAGCCCAATCAAGATAATCAGTAATTACCCAAACGACGTGAAGACCTCCGGTCTTCGACCATCGTCTTCATCTTCGACTTATCGTCGTATCAGTTATTCAGAATGGGATAAATCCGGTCTTTCCGAATAACTCGCGTATATTTTAAATAAGTGTTACACAAACACAACATACGCCTCATTCCAATTCATTAGTCACTAACCGTAAATTAATCAAGAGAATAATTCCCCAAATATTAACCCCGAAGGCCGAAACCAACATCAGATCAATATCCAGAAAACCATTCTGCTTGGCTAACCGACAGTTAGTTTCTAAATTTCACATTCATAGGGAAAGGTTCCCATTAATTTTATCCAAGATAAATTCCTTGAATTTATGTTTGAATCTCAATTCGAACTAGTCGGGATTAGCGAACCTTACCGAAGTAATCATTTGTTTTAATTTCCCAATCCCAACCTATTCATCCCATGAAGTAAAACTGGTTATACTTCATATCTAACACCACAGTGTTATTGGTAAATTCAATTACCATTTCACGTTCAAATCTAATTAAAGATTTAACTATCGCCTGGAGCAAAACTGGTGATACTCCATTTTCGATCATTTCAATCTAATTAAAGATTCATTAAAACTCCACTTAGTTTTAATCGTTAACTGGGTTAAAGAATCAGTGTCATTTAAAACACGGTTCACGATAAACCCAAAGTCACATTCATTAATTATCGGGTTAAAGAACGAGTGTTATTTAAAACACTGTTCACGATAAACCCAAAAATCAATATCAATTCAATTCCAATTAAATATTATTTAATTGGTACACTTCATTAAATCTAAATAAAAAGATTTAACCTTTTCTCAACTGGGTTCAAGAACAGTGTTAGTGAAGACACCACTCACGACAAACCCAAATCACATTCGATATTCAATACAAGGCTCTGAATAGAAAATATATCGGCCTATATTCAATATCGAATTCTACGACTAACAAATGTCGTATTGGAAATAACGATATAAGTATATATCTTTCAAATTTCCATAACAACATCTGTATAATCACGAATTCCAACGTCGAAATATTCCGAAGACAATTTCGATTCAAATCCACTCCAATGCAATCATTGGATATTCTGGTTATTTTTAAAACCCTTTTTAAATTCAATTTATTTATTTAAAAATAAATAGAATTATAATTCTAGTTCAAAACCAGTTCATTTCGATAAAAATCTATTTTTATCTTTTCAAACATGAAGTTTTTCATCCCGAACTTTCACAAATCATTTCTTATGATTTTACACAAATTATTACTATTTTTAATAATTTTATCAAGGCCCGTACAGTCGATTTCCACCAATGGCCATCGAACTGCACGTATAGCGACCTTTTCCCAATTTGATTTGGACATAATTCCAAATCCAACCGTTAGATTTCAAATTTCTAACATTCGCTAGAAAGCTCTTTTCGATACGAACCCAACGGTTCCGGTTTTAGGAGAATCCGACGGTCGGATCTCCCGTAACGTCCATTTGAAACCAATGGTCGAAATTCGCGAACTGCCGCGGCGCGGCGCGTTCTATTCAGGCCATTATATTATATATATAATATATATAATATATACTTCGTCGATTTCTATTTAAAACGAATTATATAAATAGTTTTAAAATTCGTTTCAAAATCTATTTCAACTTCCATCTCAATTCAAAGCAAAATTGAATTCTTCTCTATAAATTCGTTTTAAAATTCATTTCTATTCAATTCAAATTTCAATTCAATTTGAATTCATTTCAATTTGCTTTCAATTCAATTTGAATTCGTTTTCAATTCAATTCATTTCGAAATCACTTTCAATTCAATTCATTTCGAAATCACTTTCAATTCAATTCGAATTCGTTTTCAATTCAATTCATTTCGAAATCACTTCCAATTCAATTCATTTCGAAATCGTTTCCAATTCAATTCATTTCGAAATCGTTTCCAATTCAATTCATTTCGAAATCGTTTCCAATTCAATTCATTTCGAAATCACTTTTAAAATCGATATAAATATCGTTCACGTCAAAATGGCGTCAATCTAATCAACACGGCTTCATATATTCCTTTATTTTCAAATATTCTTTTTCAAATATTTCTTTTTCAAATATTTCTTTTTCAAATATTTCTTTTTCAAAACTGGAATGAGGCCCAATCAATTACCATATAAAATTAATTATATGGATTTTCATACAACACATGTATATAATAGCATTGAAAAATAATCAACCATCAACCAAAGTGCACTACACTGTATAAGCATCCAATAAAGATATCTAACGCTTATAACAGCATGTCAATCAATCGATCGACATATTTAATCAATCAGGATGAGTGAACTTCAAATTTCATCCTAACACCCGTGTGGGGTTTCAAACAATCAAACACATATTTTATTTGTGCTGTTGGGCGATGTGTAAAATTTATCGTCCCAATCAATATCAGTCAAATCAGTGTACATAAACAAACCGTCTGGTTTGTAAATGAATATTTTATTCACATTCACGTTAAAAACTTTATTTTTAACGATAAAATATTTATTCCAACACATGAATTTTCTTTTCAGTTCATTTATTCAATAAATGCCATTTTTATTTTTCTAACATATTTTAGAAAATTTCGACGGCATAACGGCACGATACTAGAAACGGGACAAGGCCTAGCCTTACCCCCGGTCTAGTGAAGGCCCACGCCATTCACACATCAATCAAATCAATTTCATCTCACCAAACAATTCAATTCAACCAAATAATTCAACTAATCTATGCAACCAAGCAAACAAGTCCATGGTCTGTGGACGATTGTGTCGGGTGCTACTAAGCACCGTCTGCATCCTAGTATATATATATAATTAGAAAAGAAATTGAAAGGTGAGAAATTCTCACATATAGCTATCCTAGCTCCACGGCACTTCATTTGCAGAAGTCTTCGTCGTTTCGCCTCTTTTCACTTTCTTTGACCATAGCCACTACATACATAAAAATCGAATTTTTACTTCGCTATTCAATATATAAAAATCCATTTTTCTATCGAAGTTCAATATATAAAAATTCTATTTTTCTATCGAAGTTCAATATATAAAAATTCTATTTTTCTATCGAAGTTCAATATATAAAAATTCTATTTTTCTATCGAAGTTCAATATATAAAAATCATATTTTTAATTCGAAGTTCAACATATAAAAATTCTATTTTTAATTCTCTACAAATCCGATCTTTTTTTAAAGTTTAAACCCTTTTGCTTAAACTTAAAATTAAAATCAGTTTTAACCTTTTTTAAAAAATCAACTGTTTTTAATCTTTTAAAAATCAATTCAGTTTTTGCTCTTTTATAAAAATGCAGTTTTTATTTTCTTTTCAAAACAGTTTTTATTTTCTTTTTAAAAAAGCAGTTTTTAAAATCTTTTACAAAAATCTGTTTTTAAAATCTTTTTAAATCAGTTTTTATAACTTCTTTTCAATTCAGTTTTTAACTTTAAAAATCAGGTTTTAAAATTCTTTTAAAAATTAGGTTTTTACTTTCTTAAAAAAAAAAATCAGTTTTTATTTTTAAAACCAAATCAGTTTTAAAATCATTTTCAAATTAGTTTACATTTACATAATAATAAATTAACAAAATAAATAAAAAAATAAAATAACAAACTTACAGTAGAAATCTCGAAAAGGGAGGGGGGGCTTTCCGCGGCTGTCCAAGGTGGCGGAGGGGGCGCGTGGGGTCGTGGTGGTCGCCGGAGGTCACAGCAGGCGTTGGAAGGCCTGGTGGTGGCTTTGGGGACTGTGGCGTCGGGGTTTTAGGCTGTGGAGGTTCAAACGGGGAAAGGGGCGAGGTAGAGAAGCGACGGAGGAGGGAAGGAGGGGGGCGTGCGATCGACGGTGGCGAGGGTGGGCGATTCCGTCGCTGGTGAACGATTCGATTTCTTTTTTTTTTTTTTCTTCCAGGGCGTTGACCGATTAAGAGGGAGAAGGGGGGGGTTATATGGTTTATATATATTTAATAATTTAATTAATATTTTATTTCCACCAAAAGTAACTTTCCAATACGAACTTCAAACAAGACCCACCGACTGTCGTCCCTAGCTAATTACCCCCATTCCGAACACAATGGGATATGTATCGCAAGCCAATTCGACTGTTTCGATCAGTTTCTGTTTAATTTACATTTAAATCGCTATATTGAATTTTAAACGTACATTTCGAATTACCGGGGCCACATACGAACACGAAAAATTCCAGAAAAAATATTTTCTAGCTTCGTATTGACGATACGGTCTTAACAAAACTAGTTTCGACGAATTCTGAGACCGTTTGAAAAATGGCCAATTTCCAGTCGATTAAAATCAACTGAAACTGGTCAAACGCGTTTTCCTTTGCCACGCTCACATATTGATTCGAAAAATTATGAAATTTGGAATCTAGCAATAACTTAACATCACGGACCCAACAAAACTGGTTTCGTCGAAATCCGAGGTCGTTTGCAAAATGGCTATTTTTAAGGGCCTTATATATATAAAAATATATATAAATTCCACAGCGACTATTTCTAATTTTAAACTGGACATATCTTATCATTTCTAAAATGAAATCTCAGTTTGTTAACTTTGTTACAAAGATATAGTTATACAGATTCAAATATTTCTTGTTTCGTTCAATTCTGACTTATATTGAATTCTGTATATTCATTTGAAATTAGAAATCGAATTTTCGAACTACCGCGCCATTTTCAATTCCTTTTATAATTATATATAGTTATTATATATTCTAACGACGACGTATATAATATATACGTCGAATTTCAGTTCAAAATAAATTTCTCGTCGATATTATTTAAAATATTTCATTTTAAATAATTAAAATTCGCTAAAATTGCCAAAATAAAATTTTCAAACTGGCTCGCATTTTACGGGTTGTTACAAATGGCCCAGTGATTGTTTGATGTTTTGAATGGATGTTTGTTTTTCTTCGATAGTTAAATAACCGACTATCGAAGTGTATGCCAATATCGTTGTCAATATGGAGAGACCGGTTGGATTATTATCCGAGAACCACTCTGTATTGGCAGTAGCGTTGCGAATCAGATTATATGAAGATAATCGAAGATGGAGTGAAGTACAAGGGCTTTTTCTATTATAGAAATTGTGCCTTCGGTTTCGTTCAATCCCAGAACGAACGTAATGGACGAATGTCTGACAAAGTATTTCTAATGATCGAATGGGTTGGTCTGTATAAATATATATGGTTGCAACGGATTTATTCCCTTAGCATAATATCCAGAATATTTGTGCAAATCAATTAGTGATTAACGGATCTGACAATGTGGCATTCAAAGTGATTGTGCTACAAAGAATAGAAAGTAATCGTAGCCTCAGGCCTCAACAACCAGGAAATGACAAAAATCGGGCAGGCAACATGGTTATGTGGGTCGCTCCCATTAGGATGTATAATCGCCTATTTAGGGATTCATTTAATTTATTATTCTATTCGATGCTGTCCCAGTCGGGAAACGGTTGCTGATCCCAACCGTTGGTGATATACATTCGATAAACTCAAGCGAAATGAGTGGTCGGTCATGTGAGGGCCGGGTTGCAAGATGTTCTTGTTGAACCCAGTGTATTCCTCTCTAGAGATACACTAGCGGAAGGTGGTTCCATACCTTGTCATAGTCGGAATCCAATCTCCAATAAGCGCCCTGCGGTTTTTGCTTTTATACTATATATGGAGCGTGAGATGCAAGCGTTCTGCTATTTGGTTATTTATTTGATTTAGACACTGTTATAATATCACTGGATTTTCGTATCAAAGTGTTTTGGGTTATAGTAAGGTAAAAACCATCCATGTTTATGTGTGGACTGGTCTTACTATTATCTTTTCTTTCGAAAGAATTTTGAAAGTTAAACAATTGGTTGGAGTTTACTCACACCAGTCCCATGACTGACCCAGAGTTTATTTTGTTTGTTTTCCCTAAACTCTTGGGTGTCCAAATTTGTACGGGCAGTCAAGTATTCGGGATTTTTCGATTCACTTGGAAGAGTTGGAAGCAAGAGGCTTCACCAGTTAGCTATAAACTATCATATATTCCGCTGTGAACCATGTTGTATCTAGAAACAGGTGCTATGATGATGGCATGTATATACAGCTACTGATTTGTATTTCAAAAGTTATGTTATATAATATATCTTATTCGTTCCGCTGTGAGATTTGTCTTCTTTGTTTTCTTCTATTCTAATATTTCTTTCTTTCTATTTCTCATCCTCTAACTTCTTTCTAATAATGATTCGTATTTCTGTGCAATATGGGTTGGACGTGTGGTGTTATTAGTCAACTCAAATGGTACGGATTTGCGGACCATTACAGCCGTGAAGGCTATTATGAGATACTTGAAAGGCACAACATCTCATGGACTTGTCTTTGGCGGTAGTGAAGATAGGAGTTGCAATTTTGTTGGTTATTGTGACTCGGACTACGCCGGTGATAGGGATCGGAGGAAATCAACTTCTGGGTATGTCTTCACACTTGGCGGGACAGCCATTAGTTGGAGATCGAGATTGCAAACCGTATTTTCTTTATCCACTATGGAGGCGGAGTTGATTACCGCAGTGGAAGCGGCCAAGGAGACAATCTACTTGAAGCGATTGTTGTGTGATTTGGGTTTCGAACATGAGAGTGTTGATGTTCGATGTGATAGCCAAAGTGCTATCCATTTGGCGGAGAATTTGGCGTTTAGCTCACGGACCAAGCATATTGAGGCGAGGGAGTCATTTCTTGTAGCCATGGATGAGGGTAAGCTAGTATACCTTCGAAAAGTGCACACAAAGGATAATGCAACAGATATTTTTGCGAAGGCATTGCCGTATGGGAAGTTCGAGCATTGCTCGAACTTAATTCGCTTATTGAGTTGCTAGGTGCCACGGGGTGGCACGAGGTGGAAAGAGTGATTTTATGTTTGATGGAAAAGGAATAACTGTGAGAAATTGGAAATCTATCTTCATGGTAAGTACCTGTTACACTCCCAAGTACATTGTCTTTTGGTGAGACGGTTTTTGCTTTGAATGTTTTTAACACTACATTGGCGGGTGGGGGCTTTGCCTGAACTCGTTGGTGTAGTGCAATGGGCGGTGGCCATGACGAAGCTCATTGGGGAATCATTTAAGTTGCTTGGTCGAAGGTAGAAGGAAGTGCATGGTGCATTGGAGTTTGGAGTTGAGATGGTTATAGTATCAAGGTGGAGTATTGTGATCTGCGATACTATATGTGTTGGATTGAAGAGGACGAAGATAGCTTCGAGTCGGAAGTGACCGTTCGCAAATCGGAGCTCGTATGGAGGAGATATGAGCTGGAAGGTGCAGTTTTTCAGTGGTCTGGAGCGACAGACGTCTGTCATAGGGGATGGCAGACATCTGACTGCAGGGAATTGGTTTCCCGAGAGCTCAGGCAGACGTCTGTCATACCCTTGCAGACGTCTGTGCTGAGTACATTTGCCCAATGGATATCTGGAAGATGACAGATGTCTGTCAGGAGGTACGACAGACGTCTGATCGGGTTTTGGGCTATTTTCGGGCTGAAGATTAGCAAACTGATTTGTGACTAACTCGGAGGCAATTTGGGTAATTGGCAAACTTCTATATAAGCTATTTTCTGAAGTGAATTAAGTGAGAGCTTGAAGACTTGATTTGGGATCAAGTGTTTATTTTCAAGGGAGAATTAGGGTTTATAACCAAATTCCAATTCTTCAATTCTATTCTCCTCAAACTCTTTTCTATATTGAAATATAGTGATTATTGGATCAATTTCTTGTATTCCTTTCATCATGGTAATAAAATACTCTCTCCAAAGTGGATGTACACTAACAAGATGTTAGTGGAACCACTATAAATCCTTGTATGATTTATTTTTGCTACTTTGTCATTAGTTTCTTGCTTGTGATTGAGATTTGGATTGTTCGTGATTGGTTGATCTTTGTTTGTGGCTAGAGTTATTGCTTTGGTTGTTTTTGCAAGTCTAACAACGATCTAGTCTTCCGCTAGCGCATTGTGGCTTAGATATCGGATTCAAGTGGTCTTGAATCGGATTAATCACAACGGTTACAACACTTAATGACCGTAATATCGAAATATGCAAGGGAAGTACGCTGGATTTTTAAACACACATACATACATGCATGGCCAAATAATTAACTCTAAACAACAGAAAGAGAAGGTGAACGGTTCAACATTGCACCAAATATAGGAAAATAATTACACAGGTCCTAAAGCAATGCATGCAGCATGTGCGTGGCGTGCAAATAATGAGGGATAGGATGTAAATAATGGCCAAGAATAAGTGGTTAAGGAAAATGCCTCATGACAACAACATGTAAGGAAAGTGCATACACAAGTTATGGCAACACGGGGAAAACAAGTAAAGTTTGACTGTTACAAAATGAACGGAGCCACATGAAACTGAAACATGCAAGGCAGTTTTGCTGAAACCCAAAATAGGTGTGTATGGAGCAGGTAAATGTATGGAACATACAAATGTCAAGGCATGCATAAAAGGGAGTGCTTCAGGTTACAACAAATAAACAGAACTATTAACAAAATGTATATAATTAAAATGGGCAGCAACAAGCATGGTAAGGGACAAGGCTGCAGGCTCAATATAGTGAACAATAAGATCACAAAATCACAGTCAACGAATCCAGTTTCTATTTTATATTCAGTATCATGTTGGTGTTAAGATACTTGAAATGAAGCTAATCGTAAGGTAAACTTACCTGTAGTTGCGGAAGACAAAAGCGCAACCAATGGCTGCGGATTAAGGTGGTGATTGTTGACGAAGACGATTGTGGCTTGGATATGGAGCCGAGGCGGGGATGTGGGCGTGGTTACAGGGAACGACGCCGAAATGGTTCGGGTTGGAGATTTTCCAGTGCCTTTGGTGGCAGCGATGGAGGCTACAGTCGTTGGCATTGAAGTGGAGGCTGGTGATGCCGGTCTCCAGTGGTGTGGCAGCTTTAGTGAGGAGGAGCGAATCCCGATTGCAAGAGAAAGGAGGTGACTGGTTAGCCTTACGGTGATGGTGAATATCGGAGGCAGTTGTCCATGATGGAACCTGCGATGTCCTAAGCAGCGAACGCCTGGATAGTGGCGCGTCGAGAAGGCGGAGTTCGATTTGGTCGAAGGCCAGTTCAATGGTGGCCATTTTCTTTGATTTGGGGGAGAATAGGTTTTGATTTTTTATTTTTTATTTGGGTAGAAGTAATTTTGATTTTGGAGGAAGGAAACTAATTCGGCATTAAATTTTAAAAGGAGGAAGGAGCACTTGTTTTGTTTTGAACGGTAGAGAGGGTACGCCGTTTTTAATACAAACGAAAGACGACCAATAGCAGGAACAAAATGCAACGTGTACAACAGTTTCAGAGAGAGAAGAACAGGTGCAACAACTTACAACACTGTGAAAACAAATGGCAAGTTTCAACAGCCAAATCTTTGATTCAAAATTCTTAGATATGGTTTGAAGTGAACATTGAGTTGAATGATGAAAGTGGTTTGAACGAAGTACACAAACAATGTTGTTTATACATTTTTAAATTTCAGCAAATTTATCAAATATTGTTTTGAACGAACGTTACTAGCGAACGGAACACGGCTGAAATGAACAACGTTTATTAAATTCACGATCCTAAACAATAAATTCAATTAACGTGAACGCATTAGCATGCTAATTTTATTTCATAATTCATTTCTGTTTAAACACTAATTAAATGATGTTTAATAAGGTTGTAAAATCATATTTATAACTTTTAACAATATTCCAAATGGTCACGATGTTCGAAGATTAAGTTTTCGAAATTTCAGGTCTTTACATCTTGTTTCATTCAATTAATAAAAGAAATATGATAGGAAAACCATTCATACTCACTCTCTTTAATTGTAACAATTAACATATTAAATGACATTTATTACTCATCAATCAACTTTACCTACATCTTTGTTTTCTAATTTTTTTTTTAGTAACATATATGTATACATCCATAATAATGTGGATACATACATACAAACATATAAAGTAAAAACTACTATTTGTGTTAAATATTCAAAATTAACATTGATAGAAAAGATTTCAATTAAGAATGGTTTACAAACAAAATGTTACATTATTGCTCATAGCTATCTTACAAGTTTGAATTAAACTATATATATATATATATATATATATATATATATATATGGTTCAAAAATTTAGACCTAAGCAACATACGTTTACAAACATTGCAGCAAATGACATTTATGTATACACACTTATATAAAAGATTTTGGTTAATGTTAACAGTTTTCGCTAAACTTTTAATTTTAGGAATGAAACAATATTTTAAATTTTACATGAAACTTTAAATATAGAAAACAAAAAAGAACTGAATTTTGTAATAAAGTTCGTTTAATAATATTAAATCAATATTTTTCTCTTTTTCAAATACAAGGATTGAGCGGATGTACATAGGAATCTAACATGCGAATAAGGTTAATTATAAGGAATGAAAGATTACTTAACATACATGAAATTCATTAATAATTGAATAAGTAAATGTTATATCATTGTATGCATAAAATCTCATTTAAAATTAATTTTCAACTTCATATATTTCCAAAAGAAAATAGAGTAAATTAGGATAAGGTAGACATGTGTAAATTTGTGATAAAATTTACAGATCGAAACGATACAAAGAACAACGATAATTTATCAAAAGTAATATGAGATTCAAAATACATCAATTTGTCATAACATACATCGAAAGGAACTGAACAAAAATAGACTTGAATATAAATAATATTACAAAGGTGATTCAATCAAACTAAGTATAAGGAATATTTAGTTTACATATTCAATATGAAGAGTTGAAGCATGAGGGAATCAGAGGAAATTTTGTTATATTAATCATACGAATTCATAGGCAAATTTAATTAAAGATTAGCTTTAGATGTAGCTAATAAACCACAACTTGAATCATGAATGATCCTAGATTCATAAATCGTCCCCTAGATGTTGCTAGGATCAACAGACATAAACCAAATTAAATTTATTGTTTTGTTTGAATACATTTTATAAATAAATTTTTTTTATGGAGGTCATTAAGAAAGAGGAGGTAAGCTTCAGAAAGAAACAAAAGAAACAAATATATCTACAAGGAATGTAGATGAATAAGAGGAAGATAATATGTTGGCAACTTCTATTTCAACCCACATAATTAGTTAGTAGCCCCCCATTTTATCAAAAAAATACGATGACCAAACTGCCCTTTTACTGTTATATTTTTTTTTCAGTTTTTTGAACACCTCGTAGTTGCATTACGTGGTTTTTTGGTGTACCTCGTAGTATGTCTACGTGGTCCATGAATGAACCATGAAGATCATCTACGTGGTACTTTGATGAACCACGTAGGGCAACTACTAGGTACAGTGAAAAACCACGTAGTCCCCCTACGTGGAAGGGTATTTTTGGTTTTTTTTAAAACGGGGGGCTACTAACTAAATTTGTGGGTTCACTGATTATTTCATGATTTGGGGGGCTACTACCTAAAATAGTGGGTTGAAATAGAATTTTCCTAATATGTTTACAGTAAAATTTGAAACCTTTCAATTTCCTTCTTCAAAACCTTCCCTCTTTAGTTCCAAACTAGATCTCACTAATCCTTTTTCGTCCTCTTCGTATTTACATTAAGAAATTAAAATAAGGGGGAATTAGGATAAAGGGCTGATTACTTGTTCACATTTAGTTCCCAGGACCGGGTTAAAATTCAATTAGTTTCCAGGATAAACATATTAAAATTACTTATCTACCCCTTTACGTCCCGCACTACCTGTAAAATAAAAAACAGCGATACTTCTCTTTTCATCCAATCTCTCCTCAATATCTTACATCTCCAAGAAAACCCTAATCTTTTTCACCCGAATTCAGCAAACCTGCTCCTCGTTTTACGAATCAAGTCTCTTTTCCGACCCATAGAGATACTCTTTTTTTCGAATCAATAGAACATAAGAAATTAGTGGTTCCGACAGAGATCCTTTAAGCTGCCGAGTTATGTACTTGAAGAAAACAGAGGTTCGATTTGTTCAATTCTTATGGTAATTCAGCTAATTGTTTTACATGAATTTATATGATGTTGCTACAAGGGTTGAATGATTGAATTATTAGTTATATGGTTTTGCCACAAGGGTTGAATGAATAAATTATTTGTTAGTGAGAGTTAACTCATTTATTAATTTGATGAATATGGAAGTAAATTTCAATTTTTTGCATCTTAGAAATATCATGGTGAGATTTTTTGTTCTAGGATGATATTTTTTTTCCAGTTTCTTTTTTTTTTGGAAGAAATGCCTTGTGGTGATAAACAGAAAATATGATGACTGAATACTGTTTGAACTACGAGACTTATTAATGAAATATCAGAATATTACATATAAATATATTCAAATCTGGAATAGCTAGAAACTAGAGATGGTACGGAATAACTAGAAACGGAGGGAGTAGTTGTTAGTTCATCTTTAGAGAATGTTATTGCCAAATGCAGGATAAACTTATTAACTGTGCTTAGATTATCTGTACCCAATCACGCATGGCATGAGATGAAATGGAGTATTAAATATTAATGATATAACAAAGATGACATCATTCTCACGTTTTCATGGACAGGTATTGAGTCCCTAATAAAGTTGCTTCAACAAAGTTATCATGGATTATAAAGACAAATTCAGCTCCATAGCAGAATTTCGGTTTAAGGTTGAAGTGTTGGTTGTCAAATGGTAAGTGTTTATTTCACTTAATCCCAAGAGAGCTCTCATTTTCAGTCCATTTCCGGACTCTTCAGTTAAAATAAAATGCATCTGTAAACTCCATGCACGACACTATATGAGACTATTTTTGTACTTGAATTGCATCTTTATCTGCTTTATATACCACTTGGTACTTGGATACATTGCATTTGATTTAACTTTAACATCTTATCTGATATCAAAGCAAAAAAATAAAATAAAAAATCAAAGCAGGTACTTATGAGTATCCTTTGATATTACCTTTTGTATAGTCGAAGTCGATCGGTCAATACCGATAGTGTACGTAAACTCAAAACTTTAGTTTTAATTTTACCCTTTTTTAATAAGTAAATAAATAAATCTTGATATGATATAAGCTGATTTCGGGAATGCATGCAACAATGCTAATGCCAGTTGGGTCTTGTTTGGGCCCAAGTTCTTCCTCATCCTATCCTGGACCGCGTAATTGTTAAGTAAATTTTCACAACCATTTATTTACAAGAAGAATCAAGGGACTGCATTTTTTTTGTCAAACCACTTGATATCGATAGATTGGAATGTTATTTGTCTCACATCACGAAGGTTCCCACGATCTGTAATTTGGGCTCTTTTTGTTTATTTCAAATTTTCTTTACATCTGTAATTCTCTTAATTTCGTGACATTGAGATTTCCAGAATATTGCAAAAACTCGGAAGGACCAAATGACACAAAGGCAATCAACCAATGGATGGCTTGGACAACCTAGGCATAACTGGATTACAAAGGGAAGTGACCACAGATATTATTGCATCGTCAATATATTATTGCATTTTCAATGAATCTGACTTTTCTATTTGTTAGATCTATACTTAATTCAAAATTATGTAAAACAACGTCAACGTGATTGGACAAATGCATCTTCAATATATTATTGCATATTCAATGAATCTGACTTTTCTGTTAGATCTATACTTGATTCAAAATTCTGTAAAACAACTCGATTGGACAATGAATTGCGTGAAAAGCCGCACAAGCCTGACATCTATATTTCGGGCTTCGTAGCACTGTTTTTTCATCGGTCCTAAAATTAAAATCGAAGAGCCCCATAAATTCTCTTGCATCTTTTTCGATTAGTTTGTTCTTTTGATTGTGCTCTTTATCAGTCTCATTGCCAACTGTTGAGTCAGCATTGGCATAGGCGGCAGTAGCGGTAGCGTAGTCATATATGGTGGCGGCGTGGGGTGATGAAACGTCGTTCGGCTAGCAGATCTGAGCTGGGTATCCTGAAAGGTTTATTTTGTGTATATACAGAAATAAATGCTTTCATCGGTTTCTCTGAGATGATGGCTGTATTCAGGTGTTGCTGATATGCTTCCTCTGCTGCTGCATTTTGTTGTGGACAGACTTTTTACATTGGTAATGGCAGCATTCACGGCCTGTTTCTCTTTTTCTATCTCCTTTATCAAATTCATCCAGATATAGTAAGTATGCGCCTTAATTTGTTGTTGCAACGATATCATGGTTTGCAATACGGATGAATATAATTTGTTTTGATGAATTGGCATTAATGTATTTCTAATTTATTTTGCAATGGATGCTTATGCAGGTATTTATAAGAGTAATGGTTTCTTGAAAATATCATGTAACGGAGGGCTTAATCAAATGCGTTCGGTAGTGAATACATTATACAAGTAGCAATTGAATTTCCCTAATATGTATTACTGTTTTATTTATTTATTTATGTTACTTAATGGAACTGCTTTTTTTATTTCAGATATGTAACATGGTAACTGTTGCTTACATGTTGAATCTGACATTAATTTTCCCAGAGCTTGGTAAAACTTCTTTTTGGGATGACACAAGGTATTGCATGTTCATATATGTCCGTGAGTTTATATTCATGTCTTAAATCATGATAATTAATATTTTGACCATTATGAAATATTGTTCCACTAATTTTGGTGGAATATTTGATGTTAGTCATTTCATCAATTCGTTGAAGAATGATGTGTGTATTGTTAAAAAAATTCCAAAAAGGATAAGGATAGATGGGGTGAATATTTCACTAATGTTGCCTCCAGTTCTAACCATCGTGAAATCTAGCAATTGCCCGCATCTAAGGTTAATTTTTCCCCTTTTAGATATTTTGTACTGTAGAATCCACCGATTTCTAGGTTTTTTTTTTAATATAAACTTTAGTTGTACCGTTGAATTTTAGTGCTTGCTCTATATGCTATGTGTTTATTAAGGTTCCAATCCAAATTTTGTCTCATTTAAGGTGGTTAAAACTTTTCTCTTCATCATACTTTTGCATTCATCCTTAAGATTGATGGAAGGTTCACAAACATCGGATTTTTTATGTCCTATCCTTTTCCGGGTTCTTCTCTTTTCAATTTGGACACAAATAACATATATCAATCATATAATACTGATAAGGTGTAATCCATTGGTATTTATTTGAGTCATATTCATTTGTGAAAAAATTGTTAAGAAAGTACTTTTGTTTCATTCATTTTATTTCTTATTTTTCACCAGATTGAAGTGATGGTGCATAATTTGTACTTTGTACAACGCAGGGATAGGGTTGCTTAGATGTTGTATTCCACTGACCATGAACTTTATTTTACTGCTTATTTGCCTTTTTATCTGTAGTCATTTAAGTATGTCTTTTATTATCTTTTTTAGAGAGTGTTAGTTATATTCATAAACTGCTATTACAGATGATGATTTGTTATTCGCTTGCTGACGTACTCCATAATAATTTTCCAAGAGGATACATCACCAATAACTCTAGCATGGAACAAAAGGATACATCACCAATACAGGATTTCCAAGAAATGAAAATTGTAGCAGGGCACCCTAGCATGGAACAAAAGCTCAATGAAGATTCAAGATGAAGCAACAGCAAAAAGAGTTAAAAGGGAGCTCAGGGCGACATCTCCATTTGTACAACTCCGCCTATTCATCTCTTTTGATTGAAAGGGATGTTTTGTTTCTGTTTTATGATTGAAAAATACTTTGCACAGTCGCGCTGACTGTGCAAATACTCGCGGGCCATGTGCATTGTTGTTGACCTATATTGGCTATTTCAAGTTTATATATTAATACTCAGTTTGATTATTTATTGATCATGGGGTATGTTGTGTATAGATAAACTAATTCACCTTATATGTCTAAGGTGGTTGTGCACAAATATTTTGATTTCACTTCATTTCATTGCTGCAATTTATATGGATTTGACTTTATTTACATCATTTTACTGAACAAAACACTCCTTTTGCCCAATTGCATTGTTGTTTATTATCTCTACGCTGTGTATGTGGTTAAAATTATTACATGCAATTGTTGTTTATGATTTTATTTATATGCTCAGTGTATGGCATGTTTTTTCTTTATGTATACACCACAGTTTTACAATTTAATCATATTTCGTAGGTTTGGCGGTTTGAACTGTATGTTTTTGTATGTGCAACTTTATTATAATTTCATGTGCAGTGCTTGAATTTGAGCTTGCTACCAGATATAGACATCCATTTTTATTGTGATACTCTTGCAGACAAATTCTTTATGAGATTTTCACTTAAAAGACTTATTTGTTCATGATAATATGTTTTAAGCACAACACTTTCAAAAAATTAGTTTTAAGGACATTCTACAGGAAAAAAATAAAATAATTTATCATTTTCGGTTATATATAAATAATAATATAAGAATTTATCATTTCATTGTGTAAGTTAGAAGCTCTAAATTATAAATAACCCTTAATTATGACCTTAATTAAGTATAAAATATGAACAAAATATAAATAACTAATTTCAGTTACAAGCTAGATCCTAACCGTGATTAAGAGCTCAATTATAAATTCAATTACAAGCTTGTTTAAGAGCTCGGTTATGGATTTGGTTTTGGCTCGGTTATGTGCCCGGTTATTGGCTAGGTTAAAGGTTTGGTTATGAACTTAATTTTGACTTTGGTTATGAGCTCGGTTATTACTTCAGTTATGAGTTAGGTTTAGAACTCGGTTATGGAAAAAAAGCTAAATTAGAAAATATAAAATATAAAAGCTAAATTAGAAATTATAAAATATAAAGTATAAATTATAAAATATGAATAAAATATAAATAACTAATTTAAGTTACAAGCTAGATCATAACCTCGATTAAGAACTCAATTCTATACTCAATTACAAGCTTGTTTAAGAGCTCGGTTGTGGGCCCGGTTATGAGCTCGATTATGGGATCAGTCATGAGTTTGGTTTTGGCTTGTTTATGTGCCCGGTTATAGGCTCGGTTATGTGTCTGGTTATGGGCTCAATTATGACCTCAATTATGACCGTAGTTATGTGCTCGGTTATTACCTCAGTTATGAGCTGGATTTAGATCTCGGTTATTGGATCGATTATGCAATAAAAGTTAAATTAGAAAATATAAAATATAAAAGCTAAATTAGAAAATATAAAATTTAAAAGCAAAATAGAAAATAAGAAATATAAAATATAAAATATAAAGTATAACTATGAAATATGAAATATGAAATATGAATAAAATATAAATAACTAATTTAAGTTACAAGTTAGATCATAACCTCGATTAAGAGCTCAACTATAAGCTTGTTTAATAGCTCGGTTATGGTCTCTGTTATGGGTTTGGTTTTGGCTTGGTTATGTGCCCCGCTATGGGCTCGGTTATGGGCTAGGTTAAAGGTTTAGTTATGACGTCAATTATGACCGTGGTTATGTGCTCGGTCATTACCTCAGTTATGAGATAATATAAATGCTAAATAAGAAAATATAAAATATAAAATAAAAATATAAAATATAAACTACGAATAAAATATAAATTATGAATAAAATATAAACTAGGTTTAAATCTCGGTTATGGGCTAGGTTAAAGGTTTGGTTATGATCTCAATTACGACCGTGGTTATGAGCTCGGTTATAAACTCAGTTATAAGCTAGGTTTAGATCTCGATTATGGGATAAAAGCTAAATTATAAAATATAATTATAAAATATTAGACGATTCTGCACCCAGTAGGAATTAATTAACCGAGCGGGTACCGGTGACACATAAAAGACTTCCGCACGCAAGGCCTAATCGGGTACCTATGACACGTAAAAGACTTCCGCACGCAAGGCCTAATCGGGTACTCCAACGATTCTGCACCTAGTAGGAATTAGTTAACCGAGCGAGTACCAGTGACACGTAAAAGACTTACGCACGCAAGGCCTAATCGGGTACCTATGACACGTAAAAGACTTCCGCACGCAAGGCCTAATCGGGTACTCCATCAATGATTCTGCACGCAGTAGGAATTAGTTAACCGAGCGGGTACCGATGACACGTAAAAGACTTACGCACGCAAAGCCTAATCGGGTACCTATGACACGTAAAAGACTACCGCACGCAAGGCCTAATCGGGTACTCCATCAACGATTCTGCACCAAGTAGGAATTAGTTAACCGAGCGGGTACCGGTGACACGTAAAATATTTACGCACGCAAGGCCTAATCGGGTACCTATGACACGTAAAAGATTTCCGCACGCTAGGCCTAATCGGGTACTCCATCAACGATTCCGCACCCAGTAGGAATTAGTTAACCGAGCGGGTACCGATGACACGTAAAAGACTTACGCATGCAAGGCTTAATCGGGTACCTATGACATGTAAAAGACTTCCGCACGCAAGGCCTGATCTGGTACTCCATCAACGATTCTGCACCTAGTAGGAATTAGTTAACCGAGCGGGTACTGGTGACACGTAAAAGACTTACGCACGCAAGGCCTAATCGAGTACCTATGACACGTAAAAGACTTCCGCACGCAAGGCCTAATCGGGTACTCCATCAACGATTCTGCACCCAGTAGGAATTAGTTAACCGAGCGGGTACCGGTGACACGTAAAAGACTTACGCACGCAAGGCCTAATCGGGTACCTATGACACGTAAAAGCCTTCTGCACGCAAGGCCTAATCGGGTACTCCATCAATGATTCTGCACGCAGTAGGAATTAGTTAACCGAGCGGGTACCGATGACAAGTAAAAGACTTACGCACGCAAAGCCTAATCGGGTACCTATGACACGTAAAAGACTACCGCACGCAAGGCCTAATCGGGTACTCCATCAACGATTCTGCACCAAGTAGGAATTAGTTAACCGAGCGGGTACCGGTGACACGTAAAAGATTTACGCACGCAAGGCCTAATCGGGTACCTATGACACGTAAAAGATTTCCGCACGCTAGGCCTAATCGGGTACTCCATCAACGATTCCGCACCCAGTAGGAATTAGTTAACCGAGCGGGTACCGATGACACGTAAAAGACTTACGCACGCAAGGCTTAATCGGGTACCTATGACACGTAAAAGACTTCCGCACGCAAGGCCTAATCTGGTACTCCATCAACGATTCTGCACCTAGTAGGAATTAGTTAACCGAGCGGGTACTGGTGACACGTAAAAGACTTACGCACGCAAGGCCTAATCGAGTACCTATGACACGTAAAAGACTTCCGCACGCAAGGCCTAATCGGGTACTCCATCAACGATTCTGCACCCAGTAGGAATTAGTTAACCGAGCGGGTACCGGTGACACGTAAAAGACTTACGCATGCAAGGCCTAATCGGGTACCTATGACACGTAAAAGCCTTCCGCACGCAAGGCCTAATCGGGTACTCCATCAACGATTCTGCACCCAGTAGGAATTAGTTAACCGAGCGGGTACCGGTGACACGTAAAAGACTTACGCACGCAAGGCCTAATCGGGTACCTATGACACGTAAAAGACTTCTGCATGCAAGGCCTAATCAGGTACTCCAACAACGATTCTGCACCCAGTAGGAATTAGTTAACCGAGCGGGTACCGGTGACACGTAAAAGACTTCTGCACGCAAGGCCTAATCGGGTACCTATGACACGTAAAAAACTTCCGCACGTAAGGCCTAATCGGGTACTCCAGCAACGATTCTACACCCAGTAGGAATTAGTTAACCGAGCGAGTACCGATGACACGTAAAAGACTTACGTATGCATGGCCTAATCGGGTACCTATGACACGTAAAAGACTTCCGCACGTAAGGCCTAATTGGGTACTCCAACAACGATTCTGCACCCAGTAGGAATTAGTTAACCGAGTGGGTACCGATGACACGTAAGAGACTTAGGCACGCAAGGCTCGTAAAATATAAAATATTAATTATAAAATGTAAAATATAAAAATGAATAAAATATTAATACTAAATTCAATTACAAGCTTGATCAAAACATTGATTAAGAGCTCAATTATAATTTCAATTACAGGCTTGGTTATGGGCTCAGTTATGGGTTTGGTTTTGGCTTGGTTATGTGCCCAGTTATGGGCTCGGTTTTAGGATAGATTAAAGGTTTAGTTATGACCCCAATTATGACTGTGGTTATGTGATTTATTATTACCTAAGTTATGAGCTAATATAAAATCTAAATTTAAAAAAATATAAAATATGAATAAAATATAAATAACTAATTCCAGTTACAAGCTACATCATAACCTCAACTAAGAGCTCAATTATAAATTCAATTACAAGCTTGCTTAACAACTCGGTTATGGGTTTGGTTTTGGCTCGGTTATGTGCCCAATTATCGGCTCGGTTATGGGCTAGGTTAAAGGTTTAGTTATGACCTCAATTATGACCATGGTTATGTGCTCGGTTATTAACTCATTTATGAGCTAATATAAAAGCTAAACTAGAAAATATTAAATATAAATATAAAATATGAATAAAATATAAATAACTAATTTTGGTTACAAGCTACACCATAACGTCGATTAAGAGCTTAGTTATAAATTCAATTACAAGCTTGCTTAAGTGCTTGGTTATGGGTTCGTTTACGAGTTTGGTGTTGGACTCGGTTATATGCACGGTTATGGGCTCGAATATGGGATCAGTTATGGGTTTGATTCTGGACTCGGTTATGTGCTTGGTTATTGGCTTGATTATGCGTACAGTGTAGCGCATGATTTTGTTATATGCTCGGTTATAGGTTTAATAGTCAACTCGGTTATGGACTTAGCAGTAATTTGTTATGAAATATAAAATATAATATATAATATATAATGTATAATAAATTATAAAAAATAAAGTATAAAATATAAATTATAAAATATAAAGTATAAAATATAAAGTATAAAATATAAATTATAAATTATGAATTATAAAAAATAAATATAAAGTATAAAATATAAAGTATAAAGCATAAAATAAAAATTATAAAATAAAAATTATGAGCTCGATTATAGGTTCGGTTATGGACTCAGTTATGTGAAGGGTCTCGGTTATAGGCTCAGTTTTGGACTCGGTAATGGCCTCGGTTATGGACATGTGATCGGTTATGGGTTCGGTTACGGTCTCGCTTATGACCTAGTTTAAAGGTTTGATTATGACCTAGTATAAAATATAAATTAGAAATAAAAAATAAAAATATAAAAAAATATAAAATATTAATTATTAAATATAAAGTAATATTACAAATTATATAATATAAAATATAAAGTATAAAGTATACAAAATAAAGTATAAAGTATAAAGTATAAATTATGAGCTTGATTAGAGGTTTGGTTAAGACCTAAATTATGAGCTCAGTTAGGGTTTTGGTTATTGGCTCGGTTATGGGCTTGGTTATGGGTTCAGTTATGGTCTCGGTTATGGGCATGTGATCGGTTATGGGTTCGGTTATGGTCTCTGTTATTGGCTCGGTTATGTGATCGGTTATGTAAAGGGTCTCGGTTATTGGCTCGATTATGAAATCGATAATGAGCTCGCTTATGGGCTCGGTTATGGACTCGGTTATATGAAGGGTCTCAGTTATGGGCTCAGTTTTGAGCTTGGTTACAGACATGTGATCGGTTATGGGTTCGGTTATGGTCATATGATCAGTTATGGCTTGGTTATTCCATCGGTTAAGGAATATAAGCTAAAGTAGAAAATAAAAATAAAAAATATAATGTTAATTATAAAATATAAAGTATATATTACAAATTATCTAATATAAATATAAGCTCAAAATACAAAGTATAAAGCATAAAATAATATTTTATAAGCTATAAATTATGAGCTCAATTATTGGTTTGGTTATGGACTAGGTTATGTGAGGGGTCTGGGTTATAAGCTCAGTTATGGACTCGGTTATGGACATGTGATCGGTTATGGGTTCGATTAGGGTCTTGGTTATGGGCTCGGTTATGGACTCGGTTATATGAAGGGTCTCGGTTATGGTCTCGGTTATGGACACGGTTATGAGTTCGGTTATGGTCTCGGTTATGTACATGTGATCGGTTATGGGTTCAGTTGTGGTCTCGGTTATGACCTAGGTTAAAGGTTTCGGTATGACCACAGTTCTGACCGTGATTATGGCTTCGGTTATGGGCTAGGTTTAGATCTTGGTTATTCCATCGATTATGGGATATAAGCTAAATTAAAAAAAATACAAAGTTTATATTACAAATAATATAATATAAAGTATAAAACATAAAGTATAAAGTATAAAACATAAAGTATAAAATTTAAAATATAAAGTATAAAATATAAAATATAAAAATAAAATTTAAAGTACAAAACATAAAGTTAAAAACATAAAATTAAAACTATAAAAATAAAATATAAAATATAAAGCATAATATATAAACTATAAATTATGAGCTCAATTATTAGTTTGGTTATGGACTAGGTTGTGTGAAGGCTCTTGGTTATAAGCTCAGTTATGGGCTCGGTTATGGACTTGGTTATGGTCTCAGTTATGGACATGTGATCGGTTATGGGTTCGGTTACGGTCTTGGTTATGGGCTCGGTTATGGGCTCGGTTATATGGAGGGTCTTGGTTATGGTGTCAGTTATGGGCTCAGTTATGGACACGATTATTGGTTCGGTTATGTACATGTGATCGGTTATGGGTTCAGTAATGGTCTCGGTTATGACCTAGGTTAAAGGTTTGGGTATGACCATAGTTCTGACCATGATTATGGATTTGGTTATGGGCTAGGTTTAGATCTTGGTTATGTGCTTGGTTATTCCATCGATTATGGGATATAACCTAAATTAAAAAAAATACAAAGTATATGTTACAAATAATATAATATAACGTATAAAAAATAAAGTATAAAGTATAAAATTTAAAATATAAAGTATAAAATATAAAAATAAAATTTAAAGTACAAAACGTAAAGTTTAAAACATAAAATATAAAATATAAAGTACAAAGCATAATATATAAACTTTAAATTATGAGCTCAATTATTGGTTTGGTTATGGACTAGGTTATGTGTAGGGTCTTGGTTATAAGCTCAGTTATGGGCTCGGTTATGGACTCGGTTATGGCCTAAGTTATGGACATGTGATCGGTTATGGGTTCGGTTACGGTCTTGGTTATGGGCTCGGTTATGGACTCGGTTATATGAAGGGTCTTGGTTATGGTCTCAGTTATGGGCTTAGTTATGGACACGGTTATGGGTTCGGTTATGGTCTCGGTTGTGTACATGTGATCGGTTATGGGTTCAGTTATGGTCTCGGTTATGACCTAGGTCAATGGTTTGGTATGACCATAGTTCTGACCGTGATTATGGGTTCGGTTATGGGCTAGGTTTAGATCTTGGTTATGAGCTTGGTTATTCCATCGATTTTGGAATATAAGCTAAATTAAAATAATAATGATTATTAAATATAAAATACAAAGTATATATTACAAATAATATAATATAAAGAACAAAGTATAAAACATAAAGTATAAAGTATAAAACATAAAGTATAGAGTATAAAATATAAAGTATAAAATATAAAATATAAAAATAAAATTCAAAGTATAAATAAAACATAAAATATAAACTATAAAATATAAAATATAAAATATAAAGTATAAAACATAAAGTATAAAGTATAAAATATAAAATATAAAGTATAAAGTATAAAGTACAAAACATAAAATATAAAGTATAAAATATAAAGTATAAAATATTACGTATAAAATATAAAGTATAAATTATGAATTGTAAAAAATAAATATAAAGTATAAAGCATAAAATAATGTTTTATAAGCTATAAATTATGAGCTCAATTATTGGTTTGGTTATGGACTAGGTTATGTGAAGGGTCTTGGTTATAAGCTCAGTTATGGACTCGGTTATGGACATGTGATCGGTTATGGGTTCGATTATGGTCTTGGTTATGGGCTCGGTTATGGACTCGGTTATATGAAGGGTCTCGGTTATGGTCTCGGTTATGGACACAGTTATGAGTTCGGTTATGGTCTCGGTTATGTACATGTGATCGGTTATGGGTTCGGTTATGGTCTCGGTTATGACCTAGGTTAAAGGTTTGGGTATGACCACAGTTCTGACCGTGATTATGGCTTCGGTTATGGGCTAGGTTTAGATCTTGGTTATGAGCTTGGTTATTCCATCGATTATGGGATATAAGCTAAATTAAAAAAAATACAAAGTTTATATTACAAATAATATAATATAAAGTATAAAACATAAAGTATAAAGTATAAAACATAAAGTATAAAATTTAAAATATAAAGTATAAAATATAAAATATAAAAATAAAATTTAAAGTACAAAACATAAAGTTTAAAACATAAAATTAAAACTATAAAATATAAAATATAAAACATAATATATAAACTATAAATTATGAGCTCAATTATTGGTTTGGTTATGGACTAGGTTATGTGAAGGCTCTTGGTTATAAGCTCAGTTATGGGCTCGGTTATGGACTCGGTTATGGCCTCAGTTATGGACATGTGATCGGTTATGGGTTCGGTTACGGTCTTGGTTATGGGCTCGGTTATGGACTCGGTTATATGAAGGGTCTTGGTTATGGTGTCAGTTATGGGCTCAGTTATGGACACGATTATTGGTTCGGTTATGGTCTCGGTTATGTACATGTGATCGGTTATGGGTTCAGTTATGGTCTCGGTTATGACCTAGGTTAAAGGTTTGGGTATGACCATAGTTCTGACCGTGATTATGGGTTCGGTTATGGGCTAGGTTTAGATCTTGGTTATGTGCTTGGTTATTCCATCGATTATGGGATATAAGCTAAATTAAAAAAAATTCAAAGTATATGTTACAAATAATATAAAGTATAAAACATAAAGTATAAAGTATAAAACATTAAGTTTAAAACATAAAATTAAAACTATAAAATATAAAATATAAAGTATAAAGCATAATATATAAACTATAAATTATGAGCACAATTATTGGTTTGGTTATGGACTAGGTTATGTGAAGGCTCTTGGTTATAAGCTCAGTTATTGACTCGATTATGGACTTGGTTATGGCCTCAGTTATGGACATGTGATCGGTTATGGGTTCGGTTACGGTCTTGGTGGTTTGCTCGGTTATGGACTCGGTTATATGAAGGGTCTTGGTTATGGTCTCGGTTATGGGCTCAGTTATGGACACGATTATTGGTTCGGTTATGGTCTCGGTTATGTACATGTGATCGGTTATGGGTTCAGTTATGGTCTCGGTTATGACCTAGGTTAAAGGTTTGGGTATGACCATAGTTCTGACTGTGATTATGGATTCGGTTATGGGCTAGGTTTAGATCTTGGTTATGTGCTTGGTTATTCCATCGATTATGGGATATAAGCTAAATTAAAAAAAATACAAAGTATATGTTACAAATAATATAAAGTATAAAACATAAAGTATAAAGTATAAAACATAAAGTATAAAATTTAAAATATAAAGTATAAAATATAAAATATAAAATATAAAAATAAAATTTAAAGTACAAAACGTAAAGTTTAAAACATAAAATATAAACTATAAAATATAAAATATAAAGTATAAAGCATAATATATAAACTATAAATTATGAGCTCAATTATTGGTTTGGTTATGGACTAGGTTATGTGAAGGGTCTTGGTTATAAGCTCAGTTATGGGCTCGGTTATGGACTCGGTTATGGCCTCAGTTATGGACATGTGATCGGTTATGGGTTCGGTTACGGTCTTGGTTATGGGCTCGGTTATGGACTCGGTTATATGAAGGGTCTTGGTTATGGTCTCGGTTATGGGCTTAGTTATGGACACGGTTATGGGTTCGGTTATGGTCTCGGTTGTGTACATGTGATCGGTTATGGGTTCAGTTATGGTCTCGGTTATGACCTAGGTCAAAGGTTTGGGTATGACCATAGTTCTGACCGTGATTATGGGTTCGGTTATGGGCTAGGTTTAGATCTTGGTTATGAGCTTGGTTATTCCATCGATTTTGGAATATAAGCTAAATTAAAATAATAATGATTATTAAATATAAAATACAAAGTATATATTACAAATAATATAATATAAAGTACAAATTATAAAGCATAAAACATAAAGTATAAAGTATAAAACATAAAGTATAGAGTATAAAATATAAAGTATAAAATATAAAAATAAAATTCAAAGTATAAAACATAAAGTATAAAGTATAAAGTATAAAACATAAAATATAAACTATAAAATATATAATATAATGTATAAAACATAAAGTATAAAGAATAAAATGTAAAATATAAAATATAAAATTTAAAGTACAAAACATAAAATATAAAGTATAAAATATAAAATATTACGTATAAAATATAAAGTATAAATTATAAATTATGAATTGTAAAAAATAAATATAAAGTATAAAGCATAAAATAATATTTTATAAGCTATAAATTATGAGCTCAATTATTGGTTTGGTTATGGACTAGGTTATGTGAAGGGTCTTGGTTATAAGCTCAGTTATGGACTCGGTTATGGACATGTGATCGGTTATGGGTTCGATTATGGTCTTGGTTATGGGCTCGGTTATGGACTCGGTTATATGATGGGTCTCGGTTATGGTCTAGGTTATGGACACGGTTATGAGTTCGGTTATGGTCTCGGTTATGTACATGTGATCGGATATGGGTTCGGTTATGGTCTCGGTTATGACCTAGGTTAAAGGTTTGGGTATGACCACAGTTCTGACCGTGATTATGGCTTCGGTTATGGGCTAGGTTTAGATCTTGGTTATGAGCTTGGTTATTCCATCGATTATGGGATATAAGCTAAATTAAAAAAAAAATACAAAGTTTATATTACAAATAATATAAAGTATAAAACATAAAGTATAAAGTATAAAACATAAAGTATAAAATTTAAAATATAAAGTATAAAATATAAAATATAAAAATAAAATTTAAAGTACAAAACATAAAGTTGGAAACATAAAATTAAAACTATAAAATATAAAATATAAAGCATAATATATAAACTATAAATTATGAGCTCAATTATTGGTTTGGTTATGGACTAGGTTATGTGAAGGCTCTTGGTTATAAGCTTAGTTATGGGCTCGGTTATGGACTCGGTTATGGCCTCAGTTATGGACATGTGATCGGTTATGGGTTCGGTTACGGTCTTGGTTATGGGTTCGGTTATGGACTCGGTTATATGAAGGGTCTTGGTTATGGTGTCAGTTATGGGCTCAGTTATGGACACGATTATTGGTTCGGTTATGGTCTCGGTTATGTACATGTGATCGGTTATGGGTTCAGTTATGGTCTCGGTTATGACCTAAGTTAAAGGTTTAGGTATGACCATAGTTCTGACCGTGATTATGGTTTCGGTTATGGGCTAGGTTTAGATCTTGGTTATGTGCTTGGTTATTCCATCGATTATGGGATATAAGCTAAATTAAAAAAAAATACAAAGTATATGTTACAAATAATATAAAGTATAAAACATAAAGTATAAAGTATAAAACATAAAGTATAAAATTTAAAATATAAAATATAAAATATAAAAATAAAATTTAAAGTACAAAACGTAAAGTTTAAAAAATAAAATATAAACTATAAAATATAAAATATAAAATATGAAGTATAAAGCATAATATATAAACTATAAATTATGAGCTCAATTATTGGTTTGGTTATGGACTAGGTTATGTGAAGGGTCTTAGTTACAAGCTCAGTTATGAGCTCGGTTATGGACTCGATTATGGCCTCAGTTATGGACATGTGATCGGTTATGGGTTCGGTTACGGTCTTGGTTATGGGCTCGGTTATGGACTCGGTTATATGAAGGGTCTTGGTTATGGTCTCGGTTTTGGGCTCAGTTATGGACACGGTTATGGGTTCGGTTATGGTCTCGGTTATGTACATGTGATCGGTTATGGGTTCAGTTATGGTCTCGGTTATGACCTAGGTTAAAGGTTTGGGTATGACCATAGTTCTGACCGTGATTATGGGTTCGGTTATGGGCTAGGTTTAGATTTGGTTATGAGCTTGGTTACTCCATCGATTTTGGAATATAAGCTAAATTAAAATAATAATGATTATTAAATATAAAATACAAAGTATATATTACAAATAATATAATATAAAGTACAAAGTATAAAGTATAAAACATAAAGTATAAAGTATAAAACATAAAGTATAGAGTATAAAATATAAAGTATAAAATATAAAATATAAAAATAAAATTCAAAGTATAAAACATAAAGTATAAAGTATAAAGTATAAAACATAAAATTTAAACTATAAAATATAAAATATAAAGTATAAAACATAAAGTATAAAGTATAAAATATAAAATATAAAATGTAAAATGTAAAATATAAAGTATAAAGTATAAAGTACAAAACATAAAATAAAAAGTATACAATATAAATTATAAAATATTACGTATAAAATATAAATTATAAATTATAAATTATGAATTGTAAAAAATAAATATAAAGTATAAAGCATAAAATAATATTTTATAAGCTATAAATTATGAGCTCAATTATTGGTTTGGTTATGGACTAGGTTATGTGAAGGGTCTTGGTTATAAGCTCAGTTGTGGACTCGGTTATGGACATGTGATCGGTTATGGGTTCGATTATGGTCTTGGTTATGGGCTCGGTTATATGAAGGGTCTCGGTTATGGTCTCGGTTATGGACACGGTTATGAGTTCGGTTATGGTCTCGGTTATGTACATGTGATCGGTTATGGGTTCGGTTATGGTCTCGATTATGACCTAGGTTAAAGGTTTGGGTATGACCGCAGTTCTGACCGTGATTATGGCTTCGGTTGTGGGCTAGGTTTAGATCTTGGTTATGAGCTTGGTTATTCCATCGATTATGGGATATAAGCTAAATAAAAAAAATACAAAGTATATATTACAAATAATACAATATAAAGTATAAAACATAAAGTATAAAGTATAAAACATAAAGTATAAAATTTAAAATATAAAGTATAAAATATAAAATATAAAAATAAAATTTAAAGTACAAAACATAAAGTTTAAAACATAAAATTAAAACTATAAAATATAAAATATAAAATATAAAATATAAAGTATAAAGCATAATATATAAACTATAAATTATGAGCTCAATTATTGGTTTGGTTATGGACTAGGTTATGTGAAGGGTCTTGGTTATAAGCTCAGTTATGGGCTCGGTTATGGACTCGGTTATGGCCTCAGTTATGGACATGTGATCGGTTATGGGTTCGGTTACGGTCTTGGTTATGGGCTCGGTTGTGGACTCGGTTATATGAAGGGTCTTGGTTATGGTCTCGGTTATGGGCTCAGTTATGGACACGGTTATTGGTTCGGTTATGGTCTCGGTTATGTACATGTGATCGGTTATGGGTTCAGTTATGGTCTCGGTTATGACCTAGGTTAAAGTTTTGGGTATGACCATAGTTCTGACCGTGATTATGGGTTCGGTTATGGGCTAGGTTTAGATCTTGGTTATGAGCTTGGTTATTCCATCGATTTTGGAATATAAGCTAAATTAAAATAATAATGATTATTAAATATAAAATACAAAGTATATATTAAAAATAATATAATATAAAGTACAAAGTATAAAGTATAAAACATAGAGTATAAAGTATAAAACATAAAGTATAGAGTATAAAATATAAAATATAAAAATAAAATTAAAAGTATAAAACATAAAGTATAAAGTATAAAACATAAAATATAAACTATAAAATATAAAATATAAAGTATAAAACATAAAGTATAAAGTATAAAATATAAAATATAAAATATAAAGTATAAAGTATAAAGTACAAAACATAAAATAAAAAGTATAAAATAAAAAGTATAAAATATTACGTATAAAATATAAAGTATAAATTATAAATTATGAATTGTAAAAAATAAATATAAAGTATAAAGCATAAAATAATATTTTATAAGCTATAAATTATGAGCTCAATTATTGGTTTGGTTATGGACTAGGTTATGTGAATGGTCTTGGTTATAAGCTCTGTTATGGACTCGGTTATGGACATGTGATCGGTTATGGGTTCGATTATGGTCTTGGTTATGGGCTCGGTTATGGACTCGGTTATATGAAGGGTCTCGGTTATGGTCTCGGTTATGGACACTGTTATGAGTTCGGTTATGGTTCGGTTATGTACATGTGATCGGTTATGGGTTCGGTTATGGTCTCGGTTATGACCTAGGTAAAAGGTTTGGGTATGACCACAGTTCTGACCGTGATTATGGGTTTGGTCATGGGCAAGGCCTAATCGGGTACTCTAGCAACGATTCTACACCCGGTAGGAATCAGTTAACCGAGCGGGTACCCGTGACACACAAAAGACACCCACACGCAAGGCCTAAACAGGTACCTTTGACACGTAAAAGACTTCCGCACGCAAGGCCTAATCGGGTACTTCAGCAACGTATCTGCACCTAGTAGGAATCTGCACCCAGTATAAAATATAAAAATAAAATTTAAATTTAAAACATAAAGTATAAAACATAAAATATAAACTATAAAATATAAAATATAAAACATAAAGTACAAAACATAAAATATAAAGTATAAAATATAAAGAATAAAATATAACGTATAAAATATAAAGTATAAATTATAAATTATGAATTATAAAAAATAAATATAAATTATATAGTATAAAATAGAAAGTATAAAATATAAAGTATAAAACATAAAATATAAACTAAAAATTATGAGCTCAATTATTGGTTTGGTTATGGACTAGGTTATGTGAAGGGTCTTGGCTATAGGCTTTACTTATGGACTCGGTTATGGCCTTCGGTTATGGACATATGATCGGTTATGGGTTCGGTTACGGTCTTGGCTATGGGCTCGGTTATGGTTTCGGTTATATGAAGGGTCTCGGTTATGGTCTCGGTTATGGGCTCGGTTAAGGAAACGGTTATGGGTTCGGTTACGGTCTCTATTATGTACATGTGATCGGTTATGGTCTCGGTTATGACCTAGGTTAAAGGTTTGGGTATGACCACAGTTCTGACCGTGATTATGGGTTCGGTTATGCGCTAGGTTTAGATCTTGGTTATGAGCTTGGTTATTCCATCGATTATGGAATATAAGCTAAATTTAAAAAAACTATTAAATATAAAATACAAAGTATATATTACAAATAATATAATATAAAGTATAAAGTATAAAACATAAAGTATAAAGTATAAAACATAAAGTATAAAATTTAAAATATAAAGTATAAAATATAAAAATAAAATTTAAAGTGTAAAACATAAAGTGTAAAGCATAAAATAAAAACAATAAACTATAAAATATAAAATATAAAGTATAAATTATAAAGCATAAAATATAAATTATAAATTATGAGCTCAATTATTGGTTTGGTTACGGACTAGGTTATGTGAAGGGTCTTGGTAATAAGCTCAGTTATGAACTCGGTTATGGCCTTGGTTATGGACATGTGATCGGTTATGGGTTCGATTACGGTCTTGGTTATGGGCTCGGTTATGGACTCGGTTATATGAAGGGTCTAGGTTATGGTCTTGGTTATGGGCTCGGTTATGGACACAGTTATGGGTTCGGTTATGGTCTCGGTTATGTACATGTGATCGGTTATGGGTTCGGTTATGGTCTTGGTTATGACCTAGGTTAAAGGTTTGGGTATTACCATAGTTCTGACTGTGATTATGGCTTCAATTTTGGGCTAGGTTTAGATCTTGGTTATGAGCTTGGTCATTCCATCGATTATGGAATATAAGCTAAATTAAAAAAATAAAAATAAAATACAAAGTATATATAACAAATAATATAATATAAAGTACAAAGTATAAAGTATAAAACATAAAGTATAAAGTATAAAACATAAAGTATAGAGTATAAAATATAAAGTATAAAATATAAAATATAAAAATAAAATTCAAAGTATAAAACATAAAGTATAAAGTATAAAACATAAAATATAAACTATAAAATATAAAATATAAAATATAAAGTATAAAACATAAAGTATAAAGTATAAAGTATAAAATATAAAATACAATACAATTGTGACCGTTGTCTACAATTGTGACCGTTGTAATGACTCGGTTGAGTGCTAGTTTAATGGTTTGGTTTTGACTCGGTTGAGTGCTAGTTTAATGGTTTGGTTATGGCTACAATTGTGACCGTTGTTATGAGCTTGGTTATTACCTCAGTTATGAGCTAGGTTTAGATCTTGGTTATGGGCTAGGTATATCATAACCTCGATTAAGACCTCAGTTATAAATTCAATTACAAGCTTGTTTAAGAGCTCGATTATGAGCATGGCTATGGGATAAGTTATGGGTTTAGTTTTGGCTCAGTTATGGTCTCAGATTTGGGCTAGGTTAAATGTTTGGTTATGACCTCAATATGACCGTGGTTATGAGCTTGGTTATAACCTCAATTACGAGCTACGTTTAGATCTTGGTTATGGGCTTTGTTATAAGCTCGGTTATTGGATCAGTTATGGAATAAAGGCTAAATTAGAAAATAAAAAATAAAAATTAAAAAAGTTAAATTAGAAAATATAAAATGTGAATAAAATATAAATAACTAATTTCGGTTACAAGCTATATCATAACCTCGATTAAGAGCTTAGTTATAAATTCAATTACAAGTTTGTTTAAGAGCTCGATTATGGGCTCGTTTATAGGATCAGTTGTGGATTTGGTTTTGGCTCGGTTGTGTGCTCGGTTATGAGCTTGGTTATGGGCTAGGTTAAAGGTTTGGTTATTACCTCAATTATGACTGTGGTTATGCGCTTCGTTATTCTCTCAGTTATAAACTAGGTTTAGATCTCGGTTATGGGATACAAGCTAAATTATAAAATATAAAATATAAATTACTAATTTCGGTTACAAGATAGATCATAACCTCGATTAAGACCTCAGTTATAAATTAAATTACAAGCTTGTTCAAGAGCTCGGTTATTGGCTCGGTTATGGGATCAGTTATGGGTTTGGTTTTGGCTCGGTTATGTGCCCGGTTACGGGTTCGGTTATGTGATAGGTTAAAGGTTTGATTATGACCTCAATTATGACCGTGGTTATGAGCCCGGTTATTACCTCAGTTATTAGCTAGGTTTAGATCTTGGTTATAGGCTCAGTTATTTGATCGGTTATGGAATACAAGCTAAATTAGAAAATATAAAATATAAAAGCTACGTTAGAAAATATAAAATATAAAGTATAAAGTATAAAATATAAAATATAATGTATAAAATATAAATTATAATATATAAAACATCGCGGGTCCAACTCTGAAAATGGTGTTTATGTCCATATCACTACTACTATTGTACAAATTGTAAATTCATCCAGCTTAATGTAGTTGTTACTTGTACAGAAAATAAAATAAAATAAAATAAAAGCTCAATTCCAAGGTAAAAAGGAAAAACAAATTCCAAAGTATTAATAACAAACCCAATGGTATCATGATCATAGTATTATTATGTACATATGTTAAAGTTATATTAGAACTATAACACCATAATCAAATCACAAAATCATGAGGGAGTTCTGCAATCACTTCACCAGGTACTTCCAAAGTTTACTAAGTACTCGCTGAAATTATCACATCTTATTATCCAATCAAATACTTCAATTGACTACAACAAAATACAATAAAACATGCAGCATTGTAGCTTAGCGTTAGGCGGTAGCCTTTTAGGCTGAAAAACAAAGACCTCCCAAATAAACTAATCTTCACATATGCTGTGAAGATTAGGCCTCCACAGCGAACCTCAATCTTTCTTCTTCTATGTCTTCTTCTTTCTACCTCCTTCGCCACCTTAGGACTCTCTTTTCACATTATTACATTTCTTCTCAGGCAAAGGCAAATTCAGAATCAAGTACATGCTACCATGCTTCAACTCTGCATTGGAAGACACAGCCACGATCTTACTGGAAACGCCATGCGGACAGGGTTTGCTCAAAACATGACCTGGATTCGCATCCAGTATCTCCTTAGCTTACACTTGGCGACTATAAACATCTACTTGCCCACTTAAATGAACCACTCTGATCAAATCCAAGGCTCCGCATGGTAGCATATATAGCATCTAAGACTATTGCCTATTCCTTCCTAGAAAATAAAATCTTTGATCTACATATTCCAAAAAAAGCAGAAGCAAGCCTCTCAGAATAGTGATTTTGCAGAATATTTGCGGTTTATTTGGCAATTTTCATTGGCATTGAGTTGGTTATTGACCAGCCCCTGAAGTCAATTAGCCACATCATTTACTCTTGACCTTCTGGTAAATATAGCATTCTCTATTAGATACACCAGATGGCATAGCTGATTATCAAGAGACTTTATGTTCTGCATCAAATTCAGTATTGCATGTCACAACATAAGGTGCAAGTTTGAAAGTACTGCAATATTTGTATGTGAACCACATACATTTTAATCGAAGATTATATACAACAGAATTGAATATTTCTCCATCTAAAATTAGTTTGATAAACAATATTGTTTTCATGGTTCTGATACGATCAGTATCATGTACATTACAAAATCAGTCCATGTCTTCAGGTTTGTAAGTTGCCCTCCACTTTAGAATATCCCTCCACTTCTAGAGTACTATTTTCCTAGTTATATTTAAAAGTCAATGTATTAATAATTGCTTGTTTTTTAGTGTAGGCTTTTCACTATATACTGACGGTATCTCCTAAAAATTTAAAGCAATACATCAAAAAAATATACATAATTAGCATTTAGGGGGCTACAGTGTTATAGTTTATCTGTATTCAAAACAGAATTTGAAACAGAATATAAATGTTTCTAATTTGTAACAGAATTAAAGTGTTCCAAATCAGAAACAGTACTGCAATCTGTTCAAAATAAAATGATTTGCACACAAATCAATTCAACGACAGAATTATTATTTCTGTCCAACAGTGCTACTATGATATAGCACACAAATCAAACAACAACACAATATTGCTGCAGTATACAGAATTATCCGGTATACAAATTGAAAGTTAAACAACAAAGAACTGAAGTCTATTCGAGTTCGCTTGAGGCTTGTATTCACAGTTTCCTCAAGACTTTCAGTCGAAACCTCCCAGGATACAACAGACGAGAAAGCTGCTCGAGATTGTAGTGAGTATGTACTGAAAGTGACAATCAGCAATGGTAGAAATAGACAGCGGAAGGAAGAAGAAAACTGTATATTATTTCGGTTATCCATTTGATCAGAACTACCATGTATTTATAGTTTTCAAATGGATGCGTTAACGGGTCGCACCCGTTTGAAAAAACGCACCGTTGCCATCTAAGTTCAAATGAACGCGTCCGCTCATTTGAACAGTAACGCGTCGCACCCACTCATTCCAAACGGGTCGCACCCGTCCAAAAAACCCGCTCAAAAATTGCAGAGTTTTTTAGTGCAAAAATATGGTTTTATTCAAGGCCCAAAGCCCAAGCCCAAGCCCGACCGGTCGGACGGGCGGGCGGCGCACGCGTGTGTGTTCATCAGATATAGGTCCTCCCTCTCGCACAAAATTACCTGACCCTAAGGGCCAATTGGAAAAATGAGGATCCTATATATGTACACACAACATTAACCCATTATTTGCCAATGTGGGACTAAATGTATTTCATTCAACTCTTTAGGAATTTCAACATACAGATGATATGGTTTATTCTTAAATCGAGTATAATAATGGTTCGATGGGATGGCTTTCAGGTGAACATGGCTGGCCGTGCTTAGAGGAAGCAAAAATAGTGATAAAATCAGTGTTTTTTTTAATGTTTTTTGAGCTATGTAAATCTATTTATTTGTTTAATATAAAAATTAACCAAAATTTTAAAAAACATTTTGTAATTTATTGCAAAATGCATCAAGGTAAAACTAGATTACGTAAAATATTGTGTCCAAGGCAAATGCATGGAAGTTTGAGTCAAATACTCAGTAGAACCGGAGTACAAATGCCCCGGCATATAATATGTTGAAGAAAGCAACAATAGTTCATTTTTCGAACGCATCAAATTACTCAAATGATGTGCACACAATTAGATTTCAAAATGTAAATTCAACAAACCAGTCTAATACTACATAACAATGACACGCATCAGGAAATGCCTCAAAATGTGCAACTAAAAATGTCCAACATAAAATCAGCAACTTAATTAATGAAGCTGAGAAAAAGCTTTTCCACAACCAACATTGTAATTCAATTCACGACCTCTCTTTAAAGGGCAAGGCACCTGTATACACTCAGCTGGAATGACCCTTCATTCAAGAAGCAATTCAGCCTATTGACCATTCTGTTGAGCCAGTAAAATTCCTGTTAATGAATTCATTGCTTTCTTTGAGGAACAACAAGAGTAAAATGGTATGTTTAAAATTTTGTTATTATTTTTATGAAACTGGCCAATGTAGAGGCAAAGACATCAAGGCTAAAGTAAACCATGTGCCACACTGTGTCCAAGGCAAGAAAGAAAACCAAGCACATCATGTTGTAGACATGGAAAAACAGCTAGAAAGGTGCCTAAAATATGCGGTACAAGAATTTTCCATTAATAGACCTACAGAAATTTGATGTTTAACCAACCTAACAAGAAAACTTCATAAGTTCATCTAAAAGAAGTGAAATAAATATAAACCATGAGCGAAAAACATGAGTTCAACTTAGAATACATTAACTACCTTATACAATCAACACCCCTAAAGTATAGGCTAAAGTACTGAGAGTGCAATCACCTTTAGTAAAAAGAAAGAAAAAATGATAGTATAGTTTTTCTTTGTAACACCCAAAATCTTAAAATCCAAATAAAGACTTAGTAAAGCTCACAAATGCATTTGAAAGCAATAGGCAAACTTTGTAATTCCATAAAAGTTCATCACCAAATTGATTGATCGACAAAAATACAACAATCAGGAATAGAAAATAATTTATTGATTTATATTTTGTATAAAATGACTTGTAGATGTGTTTCCCTTCACCAAGTTGTAAGTTTTGCCTTTGGTATAGATTAAAATGAACGAGCCATGTAATTAAATGCCAAGGCTGTTCAAATGAGCATTTGATGATGATTGGGCGACATAAAGCTGTGCTTGCCTCGATTTGATGAAACAACACTGAAGAATGCACATTTGCTGAAACTGCACGTTGAAGCACTTGTATACATGTTGATATCAGTGAGTTGCTGAAGCACGTATTGCTGAGGCTGAGTGATTGAATGAGGCTGAACTGTCGTATGACTAGGTGGGGTTGGTTAACCGACTGTCTGGGTGACTAAGAGAACTGGCGCTGATTGCGGCTCTTCTGCATGTAGAACTGGAAAATGTTAACAACCAACTTTAACATGCTCCTGCTTCGCCTGAGCTACAACCAAGACTTAGACCGGTCAGCTAACGGTATTAAAGAATAACCAGAGGATCATATCTCTGTGATATTTCCTGTTTTCACCAATGTTTCCAGACCAAAACTTAGTGTAATTACTTACAAGCCAAAAAGCTTCATTATATATATGTTCTTAATTGTATGCTTAAAAACTAAATATGGAGATAAATTATCCAACATACATATAAAAAAATAATTACACAATAAACATACTTTTGACGAAAAAGATAAAATTATTTATCTTTTTACTTAAAAGCTGATTATATTCACTGATTCAATTCAAAAGGGTTTCTTGAGATCTGCAACAAGTTGATTAATTAACCAATACTGGTGTTCATCAAACCTATTCAACAAAACAAATATTGAAACTCAGTAAACTCAATATTATCAAAAAAGCCTTTTGGAAAGCCATGGCCAATGGCTACAAATACCTCCTGAAAGATGAAACCCGACCATCCCATGATTTTCCTCAAGGTTGCTACAGTTTGGAAAACGCAATATCAAGAAAGAACACAGCTGCCTCTATTTGCTACACCACCATGAGTTCGCCAACACACACTACCGAGTTTGCTCCATCTCCACCGGGCATCGTCAGACAATGGTGGTTGGTCGGTAACTAAGGGTTTCAACTTCTGGTGTGACTTACGAAGCCAACAAACTCTCTCAAAAAACATTGTTGTTTTAGTAGCCCTAGTTGACATCGAGCATTCGTTTTATTGGTCACTGTGATGGAGACAAAGAAGTTGGTTTTTTTTGGATTCGATTATTCAGAATGAAATAGAGTGGTGATTTGATAGAATTGAGATTGAGATTGTATATTAGAATTGGGAAGAGAAAAGGAGAAGGGTAATTACGACAAGTTGAAAATATAATCGCAACCTGGAAACAATCAAAATTGGTAATGAAGTACTTGCCTAGGATTAAACATGCATTTCTGTCCTTAAAACTTAAAAGTCTAAACCGCTGTCCTGCAAAAAAATTCAACCCGATGGACAAGTACTGAAACATAATTTCCAGTTAAAATAAAGCGAAAAGGATAAAATCCATTAATGTATAACATAGAATTTCTATTTTTGTGTTTGCTTCACTTTTTAATCCCGTTTGAAACATCTTCCTTTTTTTATCATGCATGCAAGCGAAATATACTTAATCTATTTAGATCCAGTTTAAATATTTTATTGATGTCAAATACCAATATGTGCGTTTGTAAGCTTTATGAATAAACTTTATTAATTGCTAATTCAAACAAATTTAAATAATTGATATTTCATGAACATTAATTAATTCAATTAATTTACAATAATTTATAAACTAACTAAATCATGTATTTTATTCGAGTATTCATCATTACAACCGTGTCATTTAAAGATGTAAATTCAATCATTGATTAATATCCAACTATTCAAATATTAATGTTCGCACGTCACTTATTAGATGATGTGACATTTTCCTAAATTTATTGCTTATACATCTTTTGGTAAAATCAAATTTTACTTGTTATAAAAGGTACCTGATAGTGACATATTTACTCCAATTCTCTTCGTCACACTACAAGGATTGAACAGTATAGCAACGGTGGGTTCCAACGGCCTCCAACGGCCATTGACCAACGGCTTCCAACGGAAGCCAAAAATGTGTATTTTATTACGGAAAAAAATTATTGGCCGTTGGAAACCGTTGGCGGCCGTCGGTTATAAAACCGATGGAGGCCGTTGGTAGCCGTTACACGAGCCTGCAGCTAAACAGCCCGAAGCTTCTCCTTCTTCCCCATTTTGCTTTCACCACGAATTTCAACCCAAAAACCCCAAATCCCACCCCTTTAATTCTGACTCACCCTATTCCGCGCCTCCATCCACCAAGGACGTCTCCAAGTCGGTCAAGGCACTCTCTTCTCCTCTGTAATCTCGGATTCTCTCCAATTTGAAGGTATGTTTGTGTGTATTAACCCTAATTTTGTTAATTAGTGTATGTTTGTTTATGTTTGTATGTATGATGCTATTAATTAGTCGCTAATGTAGGGTTTAATCATTTAAGTTGCTAATTTAGGGTTTTTATTTATAAATTACTTAGTTGTTAATTAATTTAGGGTTTTAGTTAGTGTAATTGGTTGTTGTTAGTATGTTTGTATTTATAGATTTATTTGATTATGTTGCTAATCTAGGGTTTAATTAGTTCAAGTTGAATATGTATATATGTATACATGTATAGTGATGTATGCATTGAAAAATATATTTAATTTGTTGAAAACATGTGGTGGAAACGCGCACAATTCAATGTTGAAAATATACATGTATAGTGATGTATATTTCGATTCTATGTTGAAAATATACGTATATATGATAAAATTCATATACGTACAATTCAAAGTCGTTAATTAAGGCGCTAAGGTGTAGAAACGCGCACGGCTTGAGCTTTGGCCTTTTTTTAAGTTCTGTAACTGATCGTAAACCTGCAACTATGATTTTGAAAAAAAAATTAGGTTGAAATTTCGAAATCAAAGTTGAAAAAATACACTTCAATCACGAAAAAAAACCAAATCGTAATATGTTACATTCATAAAGCCTTAGAGGTTTTTTTGGCCCCGTCTGACAAGTATTGTATATAATCGTTATGTGAATGTTTGTTTTATTAACAAAACGGACTTTTATATTCATTATATACAATATTTGTTGGATTTGTCTTTTGTATTGGACAAGTTACGAATACAATAACGAAATTAAATCTCGTAAAATATTTCATTTTAAACGGTTCTCAAAATTTCGAAAGTACTTCCTTTATGTTCCCTGTGTACACGCAATTGTGTACTTTTCAGGGAACTAAAGGGAAGTGCTGCCGAAATTTTGTTGAATCGTTTAAATTGAAAAGATTTACGTGATTTAATTACGTTATTGTATTTGTAATGGGAGGTAGGATGATACACCAGTAAATGATCAATTAACATAACATGCATTCGGTAATAAAATTGTGAATATATTTCAACATAACATGCATATATCAATAATAAGGGAATTTTGAGAATTTAGTGACAGACACAAAAATTGTTATAAAAGTAATAAAAATTGTAAATTTTAACATTTTTTCTAATTTTATATGTACTTAGGAAAAATGGATCGCGGTTATTTTAATGATCGAAGCTGGATGTACCAACGAAGAGAAATTGATGGCACAATAAAGAAACAATTTATTAACGGTGTCAGCGTGTTTATTGATTTCGCGTTAAGTAATAACGGAAACGACGTCGAAATCCGTTGTCCATGTAGTAGATGCAAGTTATTGAAGCATTTGATACCACAAATGGTTAGAGTTCATTTGCGTCAGTATGGTTTTGTGCCGAACTATTCAGTTTGGGATCGTCATGGAGAACCATTAGCATCTACTTCTACACAAGTTGAGGAGGTAGTGAATAATGAAATTGCTACGACGAATCTGGTAGAACAAATGGTTGAAGATGTTGCACGTTCAATGTTTCCGCTTCAACAATTTAATGATAACGATGGTAATGTTGAAGAAGAACCAAATATTCAAACCAAAACGATATATGATTTATTAGATGCAGTGAAAAAACCCATTTGGGAAGGTTGTGAAAGAGGAACTCAATTATCAGTAACTGCTGAATACATTGCGATGAAATCGAAATACAACCTCATAGGATCTGCATTTACAGCTGTTGTACAAGTTGCGAAGCGGCATATGCCTCCTAATAATTTGATGTGTGAAAATCATTACGAAGTTAAAAAACCGATGTCGGCCTTTGGTTTACCGTATCAAAAAATAGATACATGTGTAAAGGGTTGCATGTTATTTTGGAAGGAAGATATCAACCTTAAGAACTGTAGAATATGTAATCAAGAAAGATACAAACCTAGAAAGAAAAAGGGAAAGGAAGTCCCGTATAAACGTATGCATTATTTACCTATTATTCCTAGACTTCAAAGGTTATATGCATCTTCTGTAACCGCACAACATATGAGATGGCACAGTGTGAGAACACGTGAAGAAGGGACGTTAACACACCCGTCCGATGGAGAAGCATGGAAGCATTTTGATCAAAAATATCCCAATTTTGCATCTGAGAGTCTCAATGTTAGACTTGGTTTATGTACGGATGGGTTTTCACCTTTTTCTCAATTTGGTTCTAAATATTCATCCTGGCCTATAATTGTAACACCTTATAATTTACCTCTGTGGATGTGTATAAAAACGCCTTATATGTTTCTCACAATTGTCGCCCCTGGTCCTGATGATCCGACGCAAGGAATCGATGTGTATTTACAACCGTTGATTGAAGAATTAAAAAAATTGTGGTATGAAGGGGTAGAAACATATGATATTTCGCAAAAAAAAACTTTTGTATGCGTACTTCTCTGTTGTGGACAATTAGCGATTTTCCTGCTTATGCAATGCTTTCAGGTTGGAGTACGGCTAGTCGTCTAGCTTGTCTGTATTGCATGCAAGAAACAAGAGCATTTTCTTTACCTATCGAAAAGAAAATTTCATGGTTTGACCGTCACAAGTGTTTCCTTAAAATTAATCATCCTTTTAGAAGAGATAAGAAAAAATTTACCGTCAATAGGCATGAAACTTTGCGACCACCTAAAGTATGGACAAGTGAACAAATTTTTGAACTTGTAAAAGTTCTTCCCAAGATTCATGAAACAGGAGTACAAGAAGAAATTCAAGGTAAATCAATGACTCATAATTGGTGGAAACAAAGCATATTTTGGGAGTTGCCTTATTGGAAAGATCTTCTGATTCGTCATAATATTGACGTGATGCATAATAAGAAAAACGTTTTTGATAATGTAATCAATACAATTTTGAATGTTGACGAAAGATGATTTGAAATCAAGACGCGATATTGAAGTAATATGTAATCGTCCGGAGCTTCATATAAAGCCAAATGACACCAAAAAACCGAAAGCATGCTATGAATTGGACAGTAATCAAACTAAAATATTTTTAAAATGGAATGAAGGATTAAGATTCCCAGATGGTATATCTTCCAATCTTCGTAGATGCGTCGACTATAAAAACAGCAAACTTAGCGGGATGAAAAGTCACGACTGTCATGTTATGATGGAAAATTTATTGCCCGTCGCTTTCAAAGAACTATTGCCCGTAAAAGTTTGGACTGTTGTAACGGAGCTTAGTTTGTTCTATAAAGATCTTTGTTCTACTACATTAACACTTGATCGTCTACGTAAACTAGAGGAAGAAATCCCTATATTACTCTGCAAATTGGAAAAACTGTTTCCTCCTAGATTTTTCAATGTTATGGAGCATTTACCTATTCATCTTCCGTTAGAAGCACGCCTTCGAGGGCCTGTGCAATATGGATGGATGTATCCATTTGAAAGGTATATTAATTTTTAGTTAATTTAAATTTTGGTTAATGAAACGTGTAATAAAAATAATTTGCATTAATTATAAATAGGTATATAAATCATCTAAAGAAAAAAGTGAGGCAGAAAGCTCGAGTTGAAGGTTCTATTCGCAAATCATACATCGAAGAGGAAGCTTCATTTTTTTTCTCCCATTATTTTAGTGATCATGTGAACATATCATTTGCAAATACTGCGCGTAATGACGAAGGCATTAATCAAGATGATTGTCCAGCGACTATCAATTTTTAAAAAACATGGACGACCTTCTGGTAAATGTGTGGAAGAATGGCTGAATGATACAGATTATAATGCAGCACACACATATATTCTTCTCAATTGCACTGAAGTTGCACCGCTCGTTAGGTAATGAACTTATATATCTATTTATACATGTACTAAATGTTTATTCATAAATGTAACATTTGTCCTATAATTGCAGCATTTATGAATCACAGTATCCAAACGGCGATATCAGCAAAGAATTCGCTAGTTGGTTTACTAATTATGTTTTTGATCCAACAAATTGTGTTGTGGACGAAGGTTTGAAACATTTGGCAATAGGACCAAACACTACAAGAAAAGCTGTAAATAGCGACGGCCGAATACGCTGCTAATCCGTCGCTAAACAGGTATTAGCGACGGATTTCCTATATAAGTGAGTGGTCGGTAAAAACCATGACGATATCTGTGTCAGATTTAGCGACGGAATTTCGCAAGTGATTTCCGACATTTTACCGACGTTTTTCTAATTTTATAATAAAAATAAATATTATTTATTAATTTAATTTAATTTTAATTTTAATTTATATACCGACGATTTACCGACGGATTATTAATTTAGAATAAAATATTATTTAAAAAATCTGTCAGTAAACCCTTACTAATTACCAAGAGATTAGCGACGAAAATTAAATTAAGGTAAATTTAACCTCCTTTTTTTGTTGGTAATCCGCTGCTATTCCCCTTCTACTATATATATATATATATTCATCACACATAACTTGTGTTCCATTCAATACACAATCCTAATTTAAATACAGCGCAATTAATATAAACACACACATCTCATAATCAATGTATTATATTAATCACTCATCTCATAATCAACATTCAACATTACATAATTGACATACTAAAGATTCTTACATCAAAAAATACATAATACAACCATCCCAAAAAGTAACGCTGCAGCTACAAATTCCAAAAAAGTCAACCTCTCCATCTATGTTTGCGTCAATCTGTTCAATGAATATGTGAAAGAATGATCAAATTTCCAGTTAAAATCCTACAAAGCACTACTGAGCATAAATATAAATGTAATCAGAATATTTTCTATGAGGACAGAAGTATGTTTTGATGACATGTAGTAATTAAAATACATGAGTAAGATCTACAAACCTGTAAACAAGGAATCCCATGGCCATATGTACCATATACAAAAAAGCTTATTATTTAGCGCATTTTGCAATACAAAAACAGTTGAAGTTATCATGATACAAGTCTAAATTATGTTGGTATGTTTTATGTAATTAGTAATTAAGCATTCTTTGTTCATCATGTAAAGTTAATCATAAATCATATGCTAAAGGAATACCAAAGGAATATCATCCTAAAGATTGAGATAAAATTTACCTTGATGTTCTTTATGGTGTCATAGAGTGCTTTGTTTGATTCTTGAAGCTTCTCCGATTCAAGACATAACTGCTTCAGTCTTTGATTTGCATCAATAAGAATAAATAATTTGTCAGTTTTTGGCGACATTCCAGGGATCAAGACTGAACTTAGTTCTTTGTATCTGAATATTCGAAATGTCAGACAGCACTCTAGACAGCATTTTCAGGGAAGAAATATTTTTAAAATTTAATTATTGATATATACTATGTTGCATACAAAGCAAAAGTTACAACAAATATCTTACTACCACCTGACTAATCAATTCCAGAGAAAGGAAAACACAACTAATAGTCTAATACACATTATAGTAATTCCCAATTTATGTAATTTTACTTCGAAGAAACCTCTGATTATACAATCCCAGTTCGAAAAAATCTCCCAACTGAAGATATATTCATGCAAGAAATTAAAAAAATTACTAAATGAGAGTATGCTTCAATTAATGCCAACTTATACAAAACTCTCGTATTAAACTGTAAGGTCCATTAAACTTTAGAATGAATCTAAACCTTCAAAATGTTTTATAGAAAAAGTTAGCAATCTGACATCTATATAATAATTTAAAGCAGAATTTGCTAAAAATTAGCATCGTTAAGCCCCTACCAAATTAGTAGAAAGTAGTCTGTACCCACTGTGTACAAAATTTGAAGGCCACGATGAAATGGTGTATGATGGTCACTTTTTAAGTCTCATGTTATAGCATGTAAAAGGCTCATCCTTCTACTGATCATAAATATTTAATTGGAGCTTGTGAATTAAAAGATGGAGACATTGATTTAGAGAAGTACCTAATACACCGCATTGATTATGTGCCGCCTTTGTATTGCTTTATTTTGATCAGGCTGACTGCTTCGATTCCTCACCGAACTGAGTATGTCCCGACTTTGTATTGCATTCTATTGATAAAAAAAAAAGGGTTTGACCAGCATTGCAGCAATCAACCTCCTCCAGTTCTCCTCCACTGAAGTTAGCATCATACTCATTCTCCAGTCTAGTGCCGCCTATCTAGTTCGTCTTTAGTCGACACCCTTCTACAATCTGAAATTCAAGTGTTTGATTTTGCAGAATGAATGGAAGGATCAACGGGGCAACCTATTGATGTAAGAAGCGACCACATAAACAGTACTGAACATAAAAAGAACTTACAATCTTTAGGCTTTTGCGTTGTTTTTTGCAGTTGGGATTATTTTGTTAGGTTTATCATAACAATATCGTCCACATAAACAGTAATATATTATTGAATGACTTAAATAATGTAGTTGCTATCATGTACCTTCCACCATGAAATAAAAAAATATAGTGTAACATCAGCATACTATTTTTTATGCTGCATTGAGCACTGGGACAAAAGCAAAGTTCAATGCATTATAGTTTATGAATTCATTCAGTAGCACCATTTCTCACTAGAGTTCAAATTATGGAAGCTTTTGTCTTGATGCCTTTTGTGTTGGAACTACTGTTCTTCATAAAGTGTGCTTCCTTTACATCATATAACAATTCATTAAGAATCAATTACAGCCATATGATAGGATTTGAACCATCCATGGCTATAGTGTATTAGGAGGTTAAATCCTCCGTTCGTGTTCGTCGGCCATTAACGGCTATAGTGTAGTGCATTTTTTTTAAATCCGTTAGGCGACAAACGTCCGAACGGCAGCGGTAGTCGGAAACACACAACAATTATCAGTTCTGTCATATATCAATTGAATAATTCAATTTTGAACTAATTTTTAACAATAGCCCAGTTATCAGGAAATGTTTAAACTACAAATTCCTTTAATTAATATACAAGGAAACCTGAACATGAAATATATGATCAAAATTGTGTTTGCATTTTAGCATAGTACATAAATGATGCTCATAAATTTATTTTACAATTCCCTGAAGCAGCGTATAAGGACATTATAGACTATAGTATTATACAGTAGCACATTTACACTGCAACAACTCATCGAGAAAGCCAGTTCAAAAATCATATATTAAACATTAAAAACCCAAATTTGTACCTTCAGCAATTCGGCTTCAAAAAATCAACCCAAACTGAAATCAAGCGTTTGTGGCTTGCAACAGTTCGGCATTCTTCTTGTGCCCTATACGTTGCTATGCTGATAACAGTAGGTGAAAATGATTATTCGAGAGCTCGCCGTCTGGAGATGAAGACGCTGCTCACTCGACCTAGAAGAAGATGCAATCGGTCCATTCGTTTGTGTTTCGTGATCTAGCAGTTTCCGATTCACAATGTTTTTCTGGCTGCGTAGTCTCAAAAGCCGCGAGCTTTCAAGTCCAGGTCGAGTTCTTTATGATCGATCTACGAAAATCATTGGAAGAAAAAAGGGATTTTTAGAACGATACCACTGTTTGATTCAGATCTACAAGTTTGAGTGCATTTCAAGTCCAAACATACCGTCTTGTTTTTCAGATCTGAAGTTTTTTTAGCGCCGCCATGAATTTGGAATTGTTCGATTTTTAGGGTTAGAGATAAAAGGATCGTTGCCTATGGGTTTAGTATGTTCGGGATTAACTACCTAGTCTCTGCCTGTACCCGGTTTGCTCCTGTGTGCGCTATTTGGGTGCTGGAGCAAATAAAATTTGTACACCTTATTTTATTATTCTTTAAATGAACAATCAATATTATTCATTAAATAAATAAAATATATAAACACTAATTATTTATATTTATTATTTCGTATTACTCAGTTGAACTAATTATTAAATATTAATTCATATTTATAAAGTTGAAATATTATCAATTATTCTTATTAAGTTACATAATAGTAATTATTAATTAATAAATAAAATTTGTTAAATACATTAAAATTAAATAGTGATTAGTATGTATACAATAACTTTGTCAGCAACAGGCTAAAGATAAAAAATGAAGTGGGGTAATTTTGTCGGCAACGTTATTTTGCAAGCAGCACAAACTATTAACTTTTTCTTATATTTTGCAAGCGGGATATTAGACAAATTATTAACGTTATCTTACCAATAACTTTTGCAAATTAAGCGTTTAATATGTAACTGTTAATGATATGTAGTGATATACTGAAATCGCATTATACACCATTATAAAAGAACATGATATTATATATGTATATATAATCTTACAGTTTAAATTCTGATCTTTATAAACTGAAAATGTGTTGTCTCACAATATATTAGAGATAAGTGCACTACTTAAATCTTATGCTCAGCTGTAATTAATCACTAATTAAATATTTATTATTAATTATAGATTACCAACAACCAATTATTAATAGTAGATATTAATTTATAATTACTATTATATACTTATATGACCAAGTAAAGAATTCTGAAAATTCATAAAAAAAACACACATATATACATATATATGTGTATATATATATATATATTTGAATTGTATAAACTGAGGATGTGTTGTCTCATATTATATTAGAGATAATTGCAATACTTATTGAATTTAGGAAACATGTATACTGAAATCACATTATACACCATTATAAAAGAACATGATATTATATATGTATATATAATCTTACAGTTTAAATTCGGATCTTTATAAACTGAAAATGTGTTGTCTCACAATATATTAGAGATAGGTGCACTACTTAAATCTTATGCTCAGCTGTAATTAATCACTAATTAAATATTTATTATTAATATGCATGAAAATAATAACTTGTATGGTAATGTTTGAATTTTTTGAATTTCGAAATTCTTTAATATTTATTTAACTTCTTATTTTTAAACTTTGACCATTTTGTGTTTCTTAATTACGAATTATTTATCAAATAATACGTACCAATCAATTTCTTAAAAGCAAATATGTACTAATAATTTCTTGATATTGATTTAATTAATCGTATTAAAGACTATTAAATAATCATTGATTATCAAAACAAATTTAATAAACATCGAACAACAATGTATTTTATTAATTACTATTACCTCTTATTTACATTATATAGTAATTAATAATTAATCGGCATTAATTTTCAAAATAAAAATAAAAATAATAATCAGCATTAACTATTGAATTTTATTTACTTCTAATAGTTATTATTTATTATTAATTACTAATGTATTATTAACATTAATTATTTAAAATTTAAATTTACTAATTAATTACTAAGTAATAACACAAATTTAAAACATTTAATAAATAAAAAATATAAAAGTTCGTTTCAAATCTCTTGGAAAATTGAAGGAAAATAGCTTCAAAATTATGACGACGGTAATCCGACTCTATTAGCAACGGAATTTAGCGTCAAATATTATATGACGGTAAAGAGCTGCAATTTTCATTGATTTAGCGACAGAATTAGTATTTGACGGTAATAATTTATAATAAGATGACATATAAAATCCAAAATATTTTCTCTTAAAAAGCCCAAGGAAATCCGCCGCTAATTAGCGACGGAATTTTCCGCGGCTAGAAATCTGTCGCTAATCTCGGTTTTTCGTAGTGAAAAAGAAATGTCAGGACATATCCAATTTTCTTTGTTAATGGATATAAATTTAACACTAAAGAATATGGTGCTGAAAAATTAACTGACAATAGCGGTGTATTTGTGAAAGGTAGTGATGATCCAAATGACCATATACATGATTTTTATGGCGTGCTAAACAAGATTCTGCAATTGACATATTTCACACGACCCGCGGAAGAAGTATTTTTGTTTAAGTGCAACTGGTTCAGCAATGTTTTGGGTTCTGGAATAAACATGCACCCAAAATATAATCTTATTGAAGTGAGACATACTTCCCGTTATTATAAGTACGATCCTTTTGTACTTGCCAAACAAGCTCTTCAAGTTTATTATGCTCCTTACCCATCTATGAGAAGAGACAAAATAGATTAGTGGGCTGTTTTCAAAACAAAGGCAAGGTTTACTTTTGACGGATGTAATATTATCGACGACAAAGCTTATCAAGCAGATGTCGACGAAAATCTAGAAGTAGTAATAACCGATGATCAAACAGATTTTGGACCTCTAAACGATGAATCAAACACATTAATTGACGTATTTGAGACTACAAATGAAACAAATATGGAGGAGGAAATGGAGTCAGAATCTGAAAGTGATGAGGACGACTAACCAATAATCCTCATTTTAAAAAGGTAATTTTATGTTTTTTTTTACCTAGTATGAATCAAATTCATATTTTGTAGGTATTTCTTATGTTATCTATGTACAAGTAACTCATATGTTAAGTAGACATGTCTATTAACAAGTAACATATAGAATCAAAACATTTCCTATTCATGTTATCTCATACCTTGTTTTTACATAGCTATTTCATGTTTATGCTATATACATTATGTTGTTATCTGTAACAGGTTATATGTAAGTATAGAATAATTAATTTATAGGTATAATTTAATTAAGATAATGTTATCTAATTTCATTTGTTTTATGTTTAACAGGAGAAATTTCAAGCATATAAGGCGCAGTTACTGGAATCTACTGGTAAGACTGAGTTGACTAAGGATGAGGAGGACATGATATTTGATGCTGTCATGGATAAGCCCACCCGGAACAGACGATACGGTTATGGAAATCTAGAGGTAATATTCAAATTATTTTACATCACACATGCAGAACAATTATCTATCAACTCATTTTACATCACTAATACAAAAAATATTGGTGAGGTTAAGAGTATACCTTGAGGATAATCATGTAATTTAATTGTATAATTTATTTATTTTTGAAATGTTCATAGTTTTGCTTCTTTCAATTCCGATGTACTCGTTAAATAAGATCATTTAGTATACGTAAAACAAAGACAACAATGTTGTTAATAAAAAAATATGATATGACTAATTACACATGTACTCGTAAATGATACAGGTTAGATCATCTCAGGAGGCGTATCAGAGGGCTCAGGACAAGGAAGTAATCGAACAGCTAAAAGCAGAAATTGTGGAGCTTCGTGAGCGTGAGGATCGGCGTTACCAGCAGATGGAGTTGCTTAATCAGAAGCTAGCGGAGTTCATCGCCCAGTACGGTATGCCACCTTCATCTTCCGGTGGAGAGAGTTGATCAGGTTAGCGTTTGGACATGGTTGTGTGTGTTTTGAGCGTTAGTGAGGCTTGCTACATGGTTATTGTATATATTGATGGTTTGGACATGTTATGGTGCTTTGGTGATGGTGTGGTGTCTTGGTTATGATGTTTGGACATGCTTGTGTTGTTTTGACTACGTTTGGACATGGGTTATGATGTTTTGGCGACGTATGTTATGGAAATATTGGTTAGTTAATGTGTTTTGTGTTTGATTTTTATTTTTTACTTTGATTGGGTGTATATATGGTTCAGATTTTTAGTTATATGCTCGGATTGGAGCACTTTCAATGGTTGATTGTGTTGTGTGTGGATTGTAGTGGCAAATCTGAAATCTATAAAAAAAAAGACCCAGATTTCCAATGGCGAGTAACGGCTTATTGGTCATCCACAACCAACGGTTTCCAACGGCGAGAAACGATGTATTTGCAACGGTTTCCATCCTTTTCCAACGTCCCTTTGATCAGAAATATGGGACACATGGTCACATCTTCCAATTGGAAGCCGTTGGAAAATGGGCGTTGTTTGCATTGAAAGTCGTTGGAAACCGTTGATCCATATACCAACGGGTTGACCAGCGGCCTCCAACGGCGTTTCCAACGGCCGCCAACGGCCCTGGCCGTTGGAAACTAATGTTTCTCTTGTAGTGTCAAAACCATATCACTTTGGATTTGTTAAATTTCGTAATGGTCAAAATTCCATTAATGGCTTTTGTGGAACTTCTGTCGACGTTAGCGAGACATGGAAGGGCATACTAGAGACTAAAGTATCTTTTGATGCCAAATTGGCCATTGCTGGCTCCGATTGGCCAGTGGAGGTTGCACTCTTTAGTGAGCTTGGAATGCAATTCGCATTCAGAGCGCGCGCCTTGTCTCCTGTTCAACTTGAACTAGGACCCCACATTTAGCCCAAGAATTCCATTTTTGATGTGGAAAACATTTCGTAACCCCCTCATCTTGATCTCAACATTTCTAAAATTGGAATTCATACTATTTCAAAATGTTGTTGTTGCCCTATGGACCACTTAGAGTTCATTGCTCCTCTCTTCGGTTCTAGTACTAGCACTATGGTTATTTGGCATCACTTTAAATGTCTTGTAGGAATTCGTTATCGTGACCTCAACTTCCGATCCAGGTGCATCGATTGGTGGTCTAATTCGAGGGGCAAGACGGTGCGTGCCATCCTCTTTCGTATACTCTTGGCTTACATCTTCTGGCGTCTTTGGTGTGCCCGAAACAACTTTCGATTCAATTATGAACACTTTGACACAGCTGAAACCACTCATTAGATCCACAGAAATATAAAAAAATTCATTCACTGCTAGGCCTTATTGTCGCCTTTTAAATAGGTTCCTAAATTCTTTTATCGTTGACTTCCAGATATGCATCTGAACATGACCTTTAGCAAGTTTTCCAATTTTATTTACTATTTCAAGCTATTTTGCATTTTCTTTACTGTTTCGGTTACCGATATCTGGTGTTTTCTCTGGCAGGTTCTTTAGAGTTTCACGATGCCTCCTTCCCAGAGTTTTAGACATTATATTACCACTCCCCTTTCCTATGGCTTTGGATTTCATCATGTGAGACTTCCACTAGGATCATCCCTGCTACCATCTCTTTCATGCATTCAGCGGAGATTCTTTTCTTTTTAACTTTCCCATTTAGGCTCCTATCTTTGAGAATCTGTAGTACGATCATGCCTGTTCATGTTTTTGTTTCGTCTACTTTCCATGATGGGGGTCTTTGTTCCCATCTTATTTATTCTATGTTTCTTTATATAACGCCACCCTCCTCCATAATCCTAATGGTATTTTGCCAAGTAAACCTTCTGACTATTTTTTTGTATTTCCCATGTATAGAGTTCTCTTAATTAAATTACAATTGTTAAAATTTTCAAAATAGAATAAATTTACAATGACATAATATACCATTATATAAAAATATATAATTTAACCACTCGCCTGGAGGCTTTCCAAGTCCCCTGAACTCAACCCAAATCGAACCCTATGGCGGTGTATTACCCTTTGATGTTCCCTTTATTTGCACTTATAAGCATTATTTGCATAGATCTATAAGATTGGATTTAGAAGAAAAAGATCCGGATTCCAATTAACTAATTAAAACCAGATCAAAGAGTTTACCTTTTCGATGTAGCATTCTGATATGAATCAATTTCTAATCCTCTTTTTTATTCTATTCTCCTCCAATTTTAATTTGTGCATCTCAGATTTAAAGTTTTATGGTAAGAAGTTTTGTAGTAGAAAGAATAGTGGTAGAGCTTTCATGATAATGAGTTGAAAGTGAAGTCATACATGTTTATTTATAGAGGTTCAAATGAGCGCCAACCATTAGATCATATCCAATCAAATCCAGGTTGCTCAAGTTTCAAGATTTGACATGCATTTTTTACATAAGTGGGTCGACCTCCAAGAGGATCAATCGACCGATCATGGTCTATCCGATAAAGGGACAGTCAACCACTGATAGGGTGGTCGACCCTCATCAATTTTTTTCCTTCGTTTCATTTGAAAGGCTATATATATACATGAATTATTCTTTATTGGTTTAAACCATTATTTTGACCATTTTCCCCATTACACAACCTTATCAATTTGTTACAATTTATACATATTTTCTAGTTTGGATTTCAAATATTTATAATTGTTTAAAGTTTTCCATATATACATATATAATAGTTATTTACATTAAAATTTCAAATGACATAACTTCTATGTTTGAATATCGATTGGAATACAATTTATATAAAGACTCATTAGAAAACCACCAAAAACACAATGTTATGAGTTTTATGGTCAAATTTTAGCCTTTGCTAAATTTCCATTTTCACCATTTTTTATTTTTTATTAATTAAATCATTTTAATAAATTGTAAAAACACGCGTGTTACACAACTATGGTATTTAGATGGATGTTATGCCACGATTGTAACAACCCGTATTTTTGGAACTAATTTAAAATTTATTTTTAATTGTTTTTCATAGAAATTAAATATTTTAGATGAGTTATTTTGAGAATAAACGATTTAAATTTTAATTTAAATCGAAGTTAGAACGTTTAAATTTAAATTTTTATTAAAACGAGCTTGAAATGGCATGGTAGTTTGAAATTTTGATTTTCAACCTTGAATGAATGTATAGAATTCAATATAAATCAGAATTTGATAAAACAAGAAACGTTCGAATATTTTGAATTGTAATTTTCTAACGAATGTAAGAAATTGAGATTTCACTTTATAAGTTGGAAGTTATGTCTAAATTATTTAGAATAGTCACTATGGAATATATATATATATTTTGTATTATGTATAGCCCTTAAAGATAGTCATTTTGCAAACGACTTCTGCTTTCGATGAAACCACTTTCATTTGGTTCAGAATGACGTTTGTGACTTTTAAAACTATAAACATCGATACCTTTAGAGTTGGAGAAATATGGTCTCTTTCATTGGATGTATGACCAAAATATCACTTTTTACACATGGACGAATTTGAACTCGAAACTAATTCCATTGAGTTCAAAACATTGTTTGCGTGTTCAAAAAGTATAAACTTTGATATATTCCGAGCTTCGGGGATTTGGCATTTGGGTTAGGTCTTGGTTTGGCTAGACCTAGCCATTTAAAACTCCCCCAAATCAACCTCCTCCCCCTCATTCTCTTCCTCTCTTCAAAACAAAAATAGCAATGGTGAATGGAAAAGGAAAATAGAAATTCATAAGCTAGGGTTCTTGATTCCAAGCATAAATCAAGTGCTAATTTGGAGAGACAACTTGTGTAAGCTCTCTCTACTCCATCTCTACCTCTCTACCTTCTCAATTTTCGGATTTTGTGCAACCTTAACACATATAAGTTTTCTTGTGTGTGTATGTGTTGTTTAGAGAGAAGAATTGATGAGATATTGGATTCCTAGCAAGTGTAGAGGCTTGTTCTTCCTTGTTGGAGCTTGTTCTTGCCATTCAAGAGCCAAATGTGAGTTCTTTGTGAGTTATTCATGAACCCACATCTATGCCATAAGTTATTAGCTTGTAAAAGTGTAATTTAGTGTTCATTTGGATTTACATATGCTTATGAATTGGTTAGATAAGTATACACTTTCCGTTTCATTAGTTTATATTCCGTTGAATTGAAATTTATGATTAGAATTGTCCACACAATCTAATTCATAAGCTATTTGTTGATTTGGCGATATTGTGAAGCTCCGTTGTCGCCCCGGCAAAGTTCTAGGTCTTCACAATTCGCTTATATCGCATTTGATTGCTTTGATTAGAAAATTTGCCCGTTTTGGAATTTATAATCAAGGATCATTGCTAATCACTTGTATGAATGTTTGTGCGTGTGAGTTTGGTGTTATGAGTTGCTTCGGTGAGTTATAGAAGCCTCATTTGCATGTATATAACATCGTAGACCTTCAAATATTGGACGATATCATTTCGAACATGTTTTTATGCAAAAATGTAAAAAAAAAATGGGGTTTGACAGCCGTTCGGCCATTAATTGCTGAGCAAAAGATCTTTCCTCGGAATTTTAAATTTTAAAATGGTTATAACGTTTTCATACGAACTCGGAATTTAGCGAAACAAGATGCGTTTGAGCCGTATCGACGAGAGGTTTTCAATTAAACTAATTTGGAGTGATTTGGAGCTCATGATAATTTTTGGTGGAGATAAACATCTGATGTAAACAATCGAATGTTTATCGTTTTTCAACGATTTCAAAACCGATCAAGGTGAGAACTCTCTCACTCAAATCTTTTGTACAGTTATTTATTTTTATGACTGAATATATATATATATATATATTTCTTATTATTGCAATATTTGTTTGGTGATTGAGGGATGTTTACAGTTGTATTGTTATCATTATATTAAATGTGAAAATATTAGATAAGTTTACATGGATTGTGATGTAAACCCCACACGGGTATTAGGATGGTAATTTTACATATCGCCCAAGTGTACAAATAATAATAATTGTTTGATGGTTGAAAACCCCACACGTATCTGGGGATCATAACTAATTCACATCTCCCTTGGATTTAATTGTATGTCAACTGATTGATTGACAGACTGTTATAAGCGTTATTTAATTAATTAATGCTTACATAGTTGCATCTTGCACTCTGGATGTGAATTGGAGTTTAATAGTTGTTTATCACTATTGTTGAATACATGCGATATATGAAATCCATATAACTAAAATTATATGGTAGTTGATTGAATCTCACTTCAATCCGGAATGAAACGAATATTTTAATATAGTATTCAGTCAAATGTTGAAGTCTGGCTTTGATGTCCGATTTCGAATGGACACGAATACATTATGTAAAATCATAATAAATGATTTGAAAAGATTTTGGATGAAATATTTCACATTTGTAAAGATAAAATATATTTTTATCTAAATGAACTACCTAACAACAAGAATAAAGAACTGAAAGGAATTGAAATGGTTATGATCTAACCAGAGTTTTCCAACGTATGTATTGGAATGGATTTGAACGGAAATAATCTTCGGAATATTTCGATATTGGATTTTGTGATTATATGGATATTGTTGAGGAATTTGGAAGTTACAAATATCGTTATTCCCAATACGATATCCGTTGGTCTAAGAATTTGAAATTGAATATAAGTCGATATGATTTCTATTTAGAGCCTTGTATTTAATGTCAAATTGGATATTTGGTTTATCGTGAATGGTGTCTTTAATAACATTATTGTTAAACCCAACTGAGAAAAGAATAAATCTTTTAACTAGGATTTAAGGAAGTTTTCCAATGAATAAATATAATTGGAATTAAGTGGAAGTTGATTTTGGGTTGATTGTGAACAATGTTTTAAACAACATTAGTTCTTAAACCCGATTAACTGTGAAGTTAAGATTTGGAATTTATAAATCTTTGTCGTAAGATTTAAAAGAAATTTTCCAAAGTAAAGTTTCCCAATTTAATAAAAGAAATTGGAACTGAATGGAATTCGATTTAGTGATAATCGAGATGAGCTTCTGTGAAGGAATGCATTTACTATTTACGGAATATAAAAGGCTTTGCCAATATTCTGTTGATAGCATTTGTCCGATACGGAAACTTATATCGATTATATACAGTTATGATTTCCGTGAAGGGTTCCATTTTGATGGAAGGTGATTTTGAGTTTATCATGAATGGTGTGTTAAATGACATTGGTTCTTTAACCCAGTTAAAGACAGAAATAATTTTCCTAAAGTTGAATAATCATTAAGTAATGATTTAGAGATTAAAACTAAGTGGATTTTTAATGAATCTTTAATCGGATTGAAATGGGAATGAGGTAAATAATTTTAGCAAATTCAAGAAATGTTCAAGATGGAGTATCACTAGTTTTGCTCCATGCGATCGCTAAATCTTTAATTAGATTTGAAACGTGGAATGGTAATTAAATTTATCGATAACACAGTGGGCATTAGATATGGAGTACTACCAGTTTGACTCTATGGGATGAATAGGTTGGGATTAGGATTAATAAAATGAGTGGTTACTTCGTAAGGCTCGATAATCCCGACTAGTTCTTAAACCTTAATTTAGTTTAATTTGAGGAAAGATAAGATAAAATCTTTTGAAAATGATATCAAAAGGAATATCATCCAGACGTACTTGGAGATCGACCGGATATGTGAGGGCCTCTCTTCTGTATTGGACATATGGGACAAGGAATAAGGTGCCTCCAGTTTCGTTCAGACCCAGAACGGACTTGCAAATGGATGGTATGTCCGACATTGTATTCATTTATGTTGTATTCGTTGATCTCTGCTAAATATATATCTGTTTGGTGGTGGAGAATTTATTCTCTTGCTTAACACCCTTCTCTGAGACGTACAAGCTTAGAGGTTATATATTGGAATGGATTGACAATGTGGCATGTTGAGATGCATGGATGAAAGAACCCGTAACTTCCCCGTGAAGGAAAGCACGAATACTTTGAGAACAACACACAAATGAGCGCATACGGAAGAACATTTCATTGTTATTACAACAATTCCATCAGATATAAGAATATACAGAGTATAAATGAATAAATTACATTCGACAAATATCAGAGATTACAATAAGTTACATAGCAGCGGAAAAATATACAAAACACAACTGAAAGTGATACACGAATACAGAGCTTTCCGAGCATCGTTCCAGCTGTAAATCAGGACCCTGTGAATATAAATCTGCAAAACCAAAACTACTAGCTGCCCGTGCGGAAAATAGGGGCACCCAGAGTTTAGGTTAAAACGATAAACTCCAGGTCAGTCATGGGACTGGTGTGAGAACTAAAACAGTTATTAATATTGGTTTTAAAGTTAGGTAAATCAAGGGACCACGCCGTATAACACGGAACGGGTTTCCTCCCAAGAATACCAGTGCATAGAACAAACAGCGCAATGCTAAATAAAGAAAAATGAAGCTGTTATAAGACCCAGGTCCCATCACACAATGCAACGAAAGCCGGAGGATAGGGTTTTTACCTTATAACAGCCAAAGCATGCTTGATACGTTTAAAACACATTATTTGATACTATTATAGGTGTATAGTGTCAAAACAATTTCAATCATAAATATCAATCATAGGCGGCATGAATGACCCATACCACTATGTCGCCATACTAGGTTCTACAAATAAAACCGCACTATCACGTATTGGAAATTGGATTTCCGTCATGAGCCGAGGCAAGGGGCAAGCTCCTCTCCGATTCGAGACACTCTAGCAAATGCCTCAGGACCCCACTATGATCCTTGGATCTTCAGGGCCGGTCCTCTCTTACTTTTGAGGATTGGCAATTCCTGAACACACGTTTCCCGGTCCTTACAGACCTATATCCGAGGCGCCTCGCATTCCAACAACCACACAAGTGAAAAGTATATAAATGTCAGGGCTGGTAGGTCACTGACACCACCCTAGCTAGAAAGAAACGTCGTGCTCTCCCTGCAGTCACTATCCCGTTTTTGACTCATACCGAGGTGTGAGGCTCGCGAATTCACGTTATACACAAAGCTACGCCACACAGGCCGTGCTTTGATCATCAACCACAAGACTTTGCTTTTCAACAGAAGCCTTGATCAATTGCCACTTACGCATGCCACATTGGCAATTCACTCCATGCGACTGATGTCCATCGATATACAACCTCTGAGCTCGTACGTCTCAGAGAAGGGCGTTAAGCAAGAGAATAAATTCTCTGCCGCCAAACAGTTGTATATTTAATAGAGATCAATCAACACAGAATAAAATCCAATGTCAGACATACAATCCATTTACAAGTTCGTTCTGGGTCTGAACGAAACCGGAGGCACTTTCCTCGCATATCCATCCATCTCCAAGTACGTCTGGACGATCACCAACTGATTCCCTCATCCTGGGTGTACAGCCCAATCAAGATCATCAGTAATCACCCAAACGATGTGAAGACTTCCGGTCTTCAACCACCGTCTTCATCTTCGACATCTCGTCGAATCGGTTATTCAGAATGGGTATAACCCGGCCTTTCTGAATAACCCACGTATATGATAAACAAATGTTACACAATCACAACAAACGCCTCATTCCAATTCAGAATATTCTTTTATTCACAAAATCACATTTTCAGGGAAAGGTTCCCATTAATTTTATCCAAGATAAATTCTTCTAAATTTATTCTTTATCTTCCTTTGGATATCATTTCAAACTAGTCGGGATTAACGAACCACACCGAAGTAATTATTTATTTTATTTCCCAATCCCAACCTATATATCCCATGGAGAAAACTGGTAATACTCCACATCTAACACCACGGTGTTATCGGTAAAATTAATTACCATTTCACGTTCAAATCTAATTAAAGATTTAACTATCGCTTTGGAGCAAAACTGGTGGTACTCCATTCTCGATCACCTTTCAGATTTGATAATTTAAATTATCAATTCACATTTTTATCTAATTAAAGATTCATTAAAACTCCACTTAGTTTTAATCTTTTCAAAAAATCAACATCTTGCCTTTAACTGGGTTAAAGAACCAATGTGTAACGAACCAGGATTTTCGACTCCGAAAATCAACATCAAACTACTGTGTTGACCATTCAGACATCGAACATTCCAGATCATTAATAGAAAGAAGTTAGAGGGTGAGATAAGAAAGAAAGAAATATTAGAATAGAAGAAGAAGAAACACCACACACAGAGTCTCACATCGCAGCGGAACAAAATATAATACAGAAATAAATCTTTATTGAGAACTTTGAAAAATACTTACAATATCAGAGTACATTAACATCTGGACAGTGATAATCTGTCCTCATACAACACACAGCGGAATACTAGTAATATCATACGTCTGGACTCTTCCAGCTCGTCTCTTCACAGTAGTCGATAACCTGAACCTGTAAAACCCGGCCTAACCCGAGCATTTACAAAACATCGGGTCAGTCTGGTGAACCAGAGTGAGATAAACTCGCACAGTAATAAGGGTGAACTATCCAATCATGATTTTAAAGTTCAAAAATCTTTTCAAAAGAAAAGGATAATCGTAAGACCAAATCCACACATAAATACGGACGGTTTTTACCTTACGATAACCCAAAACAGTTTTGAAACCAATATCTTGTCTGATATTATAATAATGTCTAAATACAAGTAAATAACAATCTAGTGGAACGCTTGCATCTCACGCTCCACATATATAGTATACAATCAAAACCCGCAGGCGCTTATTGGAGATTGGATTCCAACTTGACAAGGTATGGGTCCACCTTCCGATAGTGTATCTCTAGAGACGAATACACTGGGTTCAACAAGAACGTCTTGCAACCCGGCCCTCACATGACCGACCCCTCATTTCGCTTGAGAGTATCGAATGTATATCACCGACGGTTGGGATCAGCAACCGTCTCCCGACAAGGGACAGCATCGAAACATAGATTAAGAAACAAATAGGATTTCCTCTAGATAGGTGATCATACACCCTAATGGGAGCGACCCACATAGCCATGCTGCCTGCCCGATTTTTGTCATTTCCCGGTTGATGAGGCTTGAGGTCTGGATTTCTCTTGATCATCTGGTCGTCATTCACTTTGAATGCCACATTGTCAGATCCGTCAGATATCACTAATTGACGTCCACAAAAATACTCTAGCAGTAAGCTAAGAGAACGGCGATTCCCCGCCAACAACTATCGTACGTTTGAAGAAATCAACGTACGTGATCCTTTGGAAATACTCTGTCAGACATTCGTCCATACACGTCACCCAGGAACAGGATGAACCGAAGGCACTCTCCTACCACATCCATATAGGAATCACCCCATGGATCAGTAGCGAGTAGTCCTTGCAACCCGTAGATTTCAACTACGACAGAATCACAGCTCATCTCTGCTTGCCAGGCAGAGAATATTAGTGGTTCTTCCGTTTATGAAAATCAACGGTCTTCACAGCACCATCTCGATCATCTTCTGATATCTCCACGTATTTGTTGGACGGAATGGTTCCGAATATAAATTTGATCCCGGTCTTTCCGTACCAACAATCGTATTGGACAGGTTTGATAGTCGGTGTTTTAACTATCAAAGTATACAGTGTTTCAACCATGACACTCCAATGAGTTCACTGGTTCAGTATTTGGCATTACTCGGCCTTTAATTAAACTGATTTACTTTTGTTAAATTAAAACTTCTAATTCTTTTAATATTCAACAATACGATATTTGAATAACTCTAATTGATTAATTAACATTCGTCTTAGCCCCATTCGCTTGACTCTAGATCACAGCGATCACAATGGTTACGCCTGAATCCCTCAGGGAACATCCGACCGCCGTAGGCTATCTGCAGCCCTGCGAATTTCGCTAGCAGTCGTACGAAATGGCAACTTAGCCCAATAATTATGTTTGGCTAATTCTATCTCGAATAAATATATTCAATTTCCCATTTTGAAATTTCATTTAAAATTCTCCTTTTTACTAGATCTCGTTTTCAAATAACGTTACTGTAAAATTAACGTCTTAACACTTTGAAACTTATTTACATGTTTTGGTTTATCTTAAACCCTTTTATCGAAATCTCCTTCGACTTAATTCAAATGATTAAGAAATATTTAAATCAAGCTCTCATTCTCGCTAAAATTTCCTTTTATAACTTCGTTATAAAACCTAGGTTTAAAATAAAACCTATTCAGGAACTCCTTTCGCCATTCGGTTGTATTTCACTTCAATTTGATTACTTTTAAATGCATTTTCATTTAAAAAGGTACTTTTCTAAATTATCATAAATCATACTAACAATTGCTTGACCAGATAATTATCCAAGCTAAACCATTCGGCTTATTTCTTATTTCCATACTTATCAAATCTGATCAACTTTCTAAAATCACTTAATAATAAATCAAAGTCTTAAATAAGTAAACTATTCATTTATTCTCTCTTTATATAACTTTTATTCAAAATAGTATTCAAAAATCTATTTCTAGTTATAAAATAAATTTTATAACCTCAACTCTATCAATTCACTTGACGGTGAATCAACATTTGTAAACCGATTGATTCTATAGGCCATACTCTGCCAAACACTTAACCAATACCGCCCATTGGTTCAACCCAAACAGATGTTGAATATTCAGTCAATAAACAACAATCAAATCAATCAGCTCAACAGGACAGTTCATATGTGGAAATATGAAATAAATAATATATTTGAAGAATCCGGTTGGATCCCTCCAACCTGTTCTTCCCTGTATTCAAAATGGTTATCTCAAATCAGACTGTTCAGTTTTGTTTAACTGATAAACTAAATAACGACCATTTTACATCAACCATAAGCAATTCAAACGGTTCAACCATTTAAAATACGTTTATAAATAAACGTGACCAACCAAGGTGAGTCACCTTTATTGGAACCAATCGTTAAAAATAACGATTTGGTATTTCACTGAAATTAAACACAGTTTAATTTCATCAGTTTAAATCAACAGATCAATGTATAACTAGCAAAATAGTCAACCATTGGCAAGCAGAGCACACAAAATAAAAATACCCAATTTATATAAAATATAAAAAGGGTAACTGAGTGAGTTTAACTCACCTTGCTTCTCTTTATTTCTTAGGCGGTTCAGTTTTAATTAAACTAAACCAGCGTTTAATTTAATCAAAATTTTCAGATGAACCCATATCTGTCCACACCGACTCCAGAATGTAGTGTTCATTGATGCGGCCCTACCGCCCTTTTGCTTCCGAGCAATTCTGTCAACGTAATCAAAAATTTCTATCATCTTAGTTTTACATGAATTCAATTAAAAATAATTAACTTTCTAATTGAACTAAAATTTTTTATTAATTACTTTTTGTAAAATGATTTCCAGGCCAATTGGTATAGTTCTCTTTTGTCCCCCCCATTCTTGTACATATCTTCAACCTGTCACGCATTAATCCATGCATCATCTCATAATTTATAAACTGATTAGCTAATTAATTAACATATTCAATTACTTTTTTTTCTTTCAACTGTTCAGTAGGTTGACTAAACTTTCTTTTCAGTTTGGTCCCTTGAACCTTGATAATTCGAGTGCATAACATCCTGCATCAGTTTTAGATGTTATATAAGAATATGGTAATAGTAACTAAGTATATGTTTAATTATAACTTAATGTATATTTACTTAGGTTTAGATGGGATTAAACCGGCCGATAGTTTTCCCATCCTCCTGCATCCCGTGATTTCCATCGTTTCCTTCCCATGTTTGATAACCTTGCACCAAATTCATTACACAGTTTGGCCGATCCTCAGGCCCCTTCTTTCAGTTACCATGCTTCTAAGTTCTACCCGTCATTTTCACTTCCAGATCACCAAGGACAGAAGCCACTTCAACATCCCTTCCCTCCGTATACTGTTCGTTTGAACTCCAAAAATTGGATCCTTACGCTCACATTTCCCCTTCCTCATTTGAAATCCCTGGACTCACGAAAACACATCCGCTTTCCTCCCACAACCGCGCCCAACGCCGACCCCCTGAACACCATCAACCACCGCCAACAGATCGGATGTCACCAGAAACTGCGGCTGACTCTCCACAACATCCGCTCCAAATTACAACCACCCCGCTACAGCCCTTTGTTTCGAGGATCTCCCAACCCGTCGATGCTTCAAAGCCGACGCTGACCCTTCTGAAACTCGAAAACCCCTCCTAGCCGGTCATTAGCAAGGTTCTCGAGGAGTTAAAACTATTTGATGTTAAAAGTTTTTTTGGAAACTGATGAGAGTATTTCGAGATAATTAAAGTAGAAGTGGGTGGATTTCAGACCATTAGTTTTGTTGAAGGAGGCGGCGCTATTTTGTTTGGATTACCCTAGCAGAGAAAAGGGTTTGAGCAAAGGGAATGTATTTATAGTGTTAGGGTATTATTATTTTATTTTCATCGAAACTTAACGGTGAAGTAGTTGATTAAAACTCCTATAAACAATTTCTGTCTACTGATAAAAAAGCTAATCTTGGTGTAAAAAGGTATTCCGGACCCAATGGGATAAGTTTCATCGAAATCCGTGGACGTATGAAAAAAATTCCCTTATAAAACCAGAAGTAAACACACTTTTTTAATTTACCACGACCACCAGCTAAATCGAATCAACTTGAAACCTTGATATCTTGCAATAACTTTTCGATACGAACCCAATGGCACTAATTTCGTCGCATTCTGAGACTGTTGCCCCGGTAAGCTGTTTTTACCCCGAACCGCCCTACCCTTTTTAACGCCAAATTTCTCGATCTCTAAAATTAACAAACTATATACCTATCCTGACTATAATCGACGCTACGAACTCAACGGAACTGGTTTCGTGGCCTACTTCGATTGTCTGCTCAAGTTATGCCAAATATCCTTTTATTTATTTAATTGCGCGCTATATAAAATGAACGGGCGTTTATGGCTACCGTGACCACATACGATATCGGTTTGCCACGCAATTCACCACCATACAATAATTTAGCGATACGGTTCTAATGAAACTGATTTCATCGAAATCTGAGTCCGTTTGCAAAACGGCTATTTTAAAGGCCTATAATTTAATAACGAGTTTCCATAGCGACTATTTCAAAATTTGATTTGGCCATAAATATCAAACTATAACACGAAATCTGGATTTTCCTCTTTCATATGAAAACTATCGTCAATACGGTTCTAACGTGTCTTGTTTCACAGAAATCCGACTTATATCGAATCCTGTATTCTCAGTTGAAGTTCAAAACTTCATTTCACGAACTGCACGCCATTTTAGGCTCGATTTATATTATATATAAATATATAATGTTCAACTTCATTTTAAAATAAAGAATTCAATATTAAATTTCATTAATATTCCCAATATAATATTTAAAACTAATTTAAATATTCATATTCAAATGGTCGAAAAACACGGGTCGTTACATTCTTCCCCCCTTAAAATAATTTCGTCCTCGAAATTGCTAAGGTAAGAAAGAACATTATAAACCTATTTATTTTCAAATCTAATTTTATATTAAATTAGAAACCAATTCAATACTGTAAATAAATATTTTCAAAAATATTGAAAATTTTCTAACACTTTAAATTTTCGAAAAATTTCGCCAGCACCTCCTCTGTACGGCTCAATCGGTACAACTCCAAATCGCCTTTCTAGGCCTCCTTCAATCCAAAAGAAAATAAACAGCCAAGCGGCTTGCCATATAGGCTCATAAATCACCAAACCCATATAAAAATAAACGTGTACCTTTTTGTCGGGCATATCATGATATCCTTTCCATCTGCTGTCCTGTCAGCATATACAAATGCATTCCCAACCAAAATTCCAATCTTAACCTCACAACCAAATCCTTCATGCGTCCAAGCCAAATCCTATTCTTAACTTAATTTCCATCCATTATCAATTCCAACCTTTAACTTACCAATCCAATACCTTTTCAGATTCCTGTCTCCCAATTCCAAATCTGATTCCACTTGATACATTATATCTCGATTCAATTTTCATTTAATTGGTTTCAATTCAATTCATATTTGCTTTCCCAAATTCAATTAAATTTTTCTTTTGTTCAAACAATTTTCCTAGGAGTTTTTAAACAGTTCAGCTCTTTCAAAAATCAAATATTTCTTTTCACGATTTTAAACAGCTTGTTTTTGTCAAAGCAATTCAAACAAAATCCTTGGTAGTAATCCGTCACTTAGAACTCGGAAATGAACACTGATGATGTGGCCATCATCCTCAGAGTTATTTCCCAGCGATCAAAGTGGGTTCAATACTATACCACTTATCAAAGCGTATTTAAACATTTTCATTTTGAAATCTATTTCAAAATATCCCTTTCAATGCTTGTAAAACAATTTAAAAACCTCCCAGGATTTTAAAATTCTCATATATTAAGTCCAATTCCAATTTCAACCACTTGTTCGAATTTCCAAAGTTTTAATTTCAATTCTGATTTAAATTCAGCTTTAATTCATCTGATTTCATATATTTCACTTATATGAATTCTGATTGGTTATATATAACCATTTCACATATAATCAACCAACACATCCAATATATCATAATACTTCAAATAATAATCATTCTTTTATATCAAAATATAATTTGGGTAAAATTATTTCATTTACCCTCTTTCAAAAACATACTGTGTCGAATTATTCTGTTCAAGAGTTTAGAAACACTTATCGACACAGTTTGCATTACTGTATCGACCAGAATTCATAAACTACTCGACAAACCAATCAACACAATATAAACAGTTTTTATAACAATTTACAAATACGCGCTCATATATATACACTCAAACTCAATCTAGGGTATTACTAACCCCATCTCTACTGAGTCACGCCACAGAGCCAAGGTAATTACTTAACCAATAGCTCTGATACCACTGTAACGAACCAGGATTTTCGACTCCGAAAATCAACATCAAACTACCGTGTTGACCATTCAGACATCGAACATTCCAGATCATTAATAGAAAGAAGTTAGAGGGTGAGATAAGAAAGAAAGAAATATTAGAATAGAAGAAGAAGAAACACCACACACAGAGTCTCACATCGCAGCGGAACAAAATATAATACAGAAATAAATCTTTATTGAGAACTTTGAAAAATACTTACAATATCAGAGTACATTAACATCTGGACAGTGATAATCTGTCCTCATACAACACACAGCGGAATACTAGTAATATCATACGTCTGGACTCTTCCAGCTCGTCTCTTCACAGTAGTCGATAACCTGAACCTGTAAAACCCGGCCTAACCCGAGCATTTACAAAACACCGGGTCAGTCTGGTGAACCAGAGTGAGATAAACTCGCACAGTAATAAGGGTGAACTATCCAATCATGATTTTAAAGTTCAAAAATCTTTTCAAAAGAAAAGGATAATCGTAAGACCAAATCCACACATAAATACGGACGGTTTTTACCTTACGATAACCCAAAACAGTTTTGAAACCAATATCTTGTCTGATATTATAATAATGTCTAAATACAAGTAAATAACAATCTAGTGGAACGCTTGCATCTCACGCTCCACATATATAGTATACAATCAAAACCCGCAGGCGCTTATTAGAGACTGGATTCCAACTTGACAAGGTATGGGTCCACCTTCCGATAGTGTATCTCTAGAGACGAATACACTGGGTTCAACAAGAACGTCTTGCAACCCGGCCCTCACATGACCGACCCCTCATTTCGCTTGAGAGTATCGAATGTATATCACCGACGGTTGGGATCAGCAACCGTCTCCCGACAAGGGACAGCATCGAAACATAGATTAAGAAACAAATAGGATTTCCTCTAGATAGGTGATCATACACCCTAACGGGAGCGACCCACATAGCCATGCTGCCTGCCCGATTTTTGTCATTTCCCGGTTGATGAGGCTTGAGGTCTGGATTTCTCTTGATCATCTGGTCGTCATTCACTTTGAATGCCACATTGTCAGATCCGTCAGATATCACTAATTGACGTCCACAAAAATACTCTAGCAGTAAGCTAAGAGAACGGCGATTCCCCGCCAACAACTATCGTACGTTTGAAGAAATCAACGTACGTGATCCTTTGGAAATACTCTGTCAGACATTCGTCCATACACGTCACCCAGGAACAGGATGAACCGAAGGCACTCTCCTACCACATCCATATAGGAATCACCCCATGGATCAGTAGCGAGTAGTCCTTGCAACCCGTAGATTTCAACTACGACAGAATCACAGCTCATCTCTGCTTGCCAGGCAGAGAATATTAGTGGTTCTTCCGTTTATGAAAATCAACGGTCTTCACAGCACCATCTCGATCATCTTCTGATATCTCCACGTATTTGTTGGACGGAATGGTTCCGAATATAAATTTGATCCCGGTCTTTCCGTACCAACAATCGTATTGGACAGGTTTGATAGTCGGTGTTTTAACTATCAAAGTATACAGTGTTTCAACCATGACACTCCAATGAGTTCACTGGTTCAGTATTTGGCATTACTCGGCCTTTAATTAAACTGATTTACTTTTGTTAAATTAAAACTTCTAATTCTTTTAATATTCAACAATACGATATTTGAATAACTCTAATTGATTAATTAACATTCGTCTTAGCCCCATTCGCTTGACTCTAGATCACGGCGATCACAATGGTTACGCCTGAATCCCTCAGGGAACATCCGACCGCCGTAGGCTATCTGCAGCCCTGCGAATTTCGCTAGCAGTCGTACGAAATGGCAACTTAGCCCAATAATTATGTTTGGCTAATTCTATCTCGAATAAATATATTCAATTTCCCATTTTGAAATTTCATTTAAAATTCTCCTTTTTACTAGATCTCGTTTTCAAATAACGTTACTGTAAAATTAACGTCTTAACACTTTGAAACTTATTTACATGTTTTGGTTTATCTTAAACCCTTTTATCGAAATCTCCTTCGACTTAATTCAAATGATTAAGAAATATTTAATTCAAGCTCTCATTCTCGCTAAAATTTCCTTTTATAAGTTCGTTATAAAACCTAGGTTTAAAATAAAACCTATTCAGGAACTCCTTTCGCCATTCGGTTGTATTTCACTTCAATTTGATTACTTTTAAATGCATTTTCATTTAAAAAGGTACTTTTCTAAATTATCATAAATCAGACTAACAATTGCTTGACCAGATAATTATCCAAGCTAAACCATTCGGCTTATTTCTTATTTCCATACTTATCAAATCTGATCAACTTTCTAAAATCACTTAATAATAAATCAAAGTCTTAAATAAGTAAACTATCCATTTATTCTCTCTTTATATAACTTTTATTCAAAATAGTATTCAAAAATCTATTTCTAGTTATAAAATAAATTTTATAACCTCAACTCTATCAATTCACTTGACGGTGAATCAACATTTATAAACCGATTGATTCTATAGGCCATACTCTGCCAAACACTTAACCAATACCGCCCATTGGTTCAACCCAAACAGATGTTGAATATTCAGTCAATAAACAACAATCAAATCAATCAGCTCAACAGGACAGTTCATATGTGGAAATATGAAATAAATAATATATTTGAGGAATCCGGTTGGATCCCTCCAACCTGTTCTTCCCTGTATTCAAAATGGTTATCTCAAATCAGACTGTTCAGTTTTGTTTAACTGATAAACTAAATAACGACCATTTTACATCAACCATAAGCAATTCAAATGGTTCAACCATTTAAAATACGTTTATAAATAAACGTGACCAACCAAGGTGAGTCACCTTTATTGGAACCAATCGTTAAAAATAACGATTTGGTATTTCACTGAAATTAAACACAGTTTAATTTCATCAGTTTAAATCAACAGATCAATGTATAACTAGCAAAATAGTCAACCATTGGCAAGCAGAGCACACAAAATAAAAATACCCAATTTATATAAAATATAAAAAGGGTAACTGAGTGAGTTTAACTCACCTTGCTTCTCTTTATTTCTTAGGCGGTTCAGTTTTAATTAAACTAAACCAGCGTTTAATTTAATCAAAATTTTCAGATGAACCCATATCTGTCCACACCGACTCCAGAATGTAGTGTTCATTGATGCGGCCCTACCGCCCTTTTGCTTCCGAGCAATTCTGTCAACGTAATCAAAAATTTCTATCGTCTTAGTTTTACATGAATTCAATTAAAAATAATTAACTTTCTAATTGAACTAAAATTTTTTATTAATTACTTTTTGTAAAATGATTTCCAGGCCAATTGGTATAGTTCTCTTTTGTCCCCCCCATTCTTGTACATATCTTCAACCTGTCACGCATTAATCCATGCATCATCTCATAATTTATAAACTGATTAGCTAATTAATTAACATATTCAATTACTTTCTTTTCTTTCAACTGTTCAGTAGGTTGACTAAACTTTCTTTTCAGTTTGGTCCCTTGAACCTTGATAATTCGAGTGCATAACATCCTGCATCAGTTTTAGATGTTATATAAGAATATGGTAATAGTAACTAAGTATATGTTTAATTATAACTTAATGTATATTTACTTAGGTTTAGAAGGGATTAAACCGGCCGATAGTTTTCCCATCCTCCTGCATCCCGTGATTTCCATCGTTTCCTTCCCATGTTTGATAACCTTGCACCAAATTCATTACACAGTTTGGCCGATCCTCAGGCCCCTTCTTTCAGTTACCATGCTTCTAAGTTCTACCCGTCATTTTCACTTCCAGATCACCAAGGACAGAAGCCACTTCAACATCCCTTCCCTCCGTATACTGTTCGTTTGAACTCCAAAAATTGGATCCTTACGCTCACATTTCCCCTTCCTCATTTGAAATCCCTGGACTCACGAAAACACATCCGCTTTCCTCCCACAACCGCGCCCAACGCCGACCCCCTGAACACCATCAACCACCGCCAACAGATCGGATGTCACCAGAAACTGCGGCTGACTCTCCACAACATCCGCTCCAAATTACAACCACCCCGCTACAACCCTTTGTTTCGAGGATCTCCCAACCCGTCGATGCTTCAAAGCCGACGCTGACCCTTCTGAAACTCGAAAACCCCTCCTAGCCGGTCATTAGCAAGGTTCTCGAGGAGTTAAAACTATTTGATGTTAAAAGTTTTTTTGGAAACTGATGAGAGTATTTCGAGATAATTAAAGTAGAAGTGGGTGGATTTCAGACCATTAGTTTTGTTGAAGGAGGCGGCGCTATTTTGTTTGGATTACCCTAGCAGAGAAAAGGGTTTGAGCAAAGGGAATGTATTTATAGTGTTAGGGTATTATTATTTTATTTTCATCGAAACTTAACGGTGAAGTAGTTGATTAAAACTCCTATAAACAATTTCTGTCTACTGATAAAAAAGCTAATCTTGGTGTAAAAAGGTATTCCGGACCCAATGGGATAAGTTTCATCGAAATCCGTGGACGTATGAAAAAAATTCCCTTATAAAACCAGAAGTAAACACACTTTTTTAATTTACCACGACCACCAGCTAAATCGAATCAACTTGAAACCTTGATATCTTGCAATAACTTTTCGATACGAACCCAATGGCACTAATTTCGTCGCATTCTGAGACTGTTGCCCCGGTAAGCTGTTTTTACCCCGAACCGCCCTACCCTTTTTAACGCCAAATTTCTCGATCTCTAAAAATAACAAACTATATACCTATCCTGACTATAATCGACGCTACGAACTCAACGGAACTGGTTTCGTGGCCTACTTCGATTGTCAGCTCAAGTTATGCCAAATATCCTTTTATTTATTTAATTGCGCGCTATATAAAATGAACGGGCGTTTATGGCTACCGTGACCACATACGATATCGGTTTGCCACGCAATTCACCACCGTACAATAATTTAGCGATACGGTTCTAATGAAACTGATTTCATCGAAATCTGAGTCCGTTTGCAAAACGGCTATTTTAAAGGCCTATAATTTAATAACGAGTTTCCATAGCGACTATTTCAAAATTTGATTTGGCCATAAATATCAAACTATAACACGAAATCTGGATTTTCCTCTTTCATATGAAAACTATCGTCAATACGGTTCCAACGTGTCTTGTTTCACAGAAATCCGACTTATATCGAATCCTGTATTCTCAGTTGAAGTTCAAAACTTCATTTCACGAACTGCACGCCATTTTAGGCTCGATTTATATTATATATAAATATATAATGTTCAACTTCATTTTAAAATAACGAATTCAATATTAAATTTCATTAATATTCCCAATATAATATTTAAAACTAATTTAAATATTCATATTCAAATGGTCGAAAAACACGGGTCGTTACACAATGTCATCTAAAACACGATTCACGATAAACCCAAATCACATTTGATATTAAATACAAGGCTCTGAATAGAAAATATATCGGCTTATATTCAATATCAAATTCTGAAACCAACAAATATTGTATTGGAAATAACGATATAAAATATATCTTTCAAATTCCCATAACAATATCTGTATAGTCACGAAATCCAACATCGAAATATTCCGAAGATAATTTCGATTCAACTCCAGTCCAATTCACGTATTGGAAATATTGATTATTTTCAAAATCACTTTCAAATTCAATTTATTTATTTCAAAAATAAATTGATTTTAATTCTAGTTCAAAACTAGTTCATTTCGATAGAAATCTATTTTTACCTATTCAAATGTGGAATTTTCCAGCCCAATTCTTTCCAATTCACATATTATAATTTTACACAAATTATAGATATTTTTAATAATTTTATCAAGGCCCGTACAGTCGATTTCCATCTACGGCCATCGAACTGCACTTACAGCGACCTTTTTCGAATTTGATTTGGACATAATTCCAAATCCAACCGTTAGATTTCAAATTTCTAATATTCATTGGAAAGCTCTTTTCGATACGAACCCAACGGTTCCGGTTTTAGGAGAATCCGACGGTCGGATCTCCCGCAATGTCCATTTGAAATAAATGGTCGAAATTCACGAACTGCCGCGGCGCGGCGCGTTCTATTCGGGCCATTATATATATATAATATATATATTATATATATTTCGTCGATTTCCTTTTAAAACGTATTTTATAAATCGTTTTAAATTCGTTTTCAAAACCACTTCAACACTACATTCAATTTCAAATCGATTTGATTTCAATTCAACTCGGATTCATTTCAATTTTATTTAATTCGAATTCAAATTCGTTTCAATTCAATTCAAATTCAAATTCGTTTCATCTCAAATTGATTTCAATTTAATTTCGCTTCGAATTCAATGAAATTTCAGTTCGTTTTCAATTCAACTTGAATTTGTTTCATATTCAATTCCATTCGAAGTCCTTTTATATTCAATTCAAATTCGTTTTCTTTTCAATTCGAAAACACTATAATATTCATTCAATTTGAATAAAATCGATATAAATTTCGTCCACGTCAAAATGGCGCAAAACTAATCAACACGGCTTTATATTTTTCACAACTTCTTTATTCTATTCAACAAATGAATATTTGTTCTATTCAACACATGAATCTATATTTCTTTCAACACACGACTAATCTCAACACATGAGTACTGTCAACACCTCACTATTTTTGTTATGTAAAATATTTTATAAAACTATGGTATCTATCGTTTGATTTTTAATTAGACTTCTACTGGGAAGTAGTTCTAATTTTAAATATGATAAAGATGTAAATTAGTTTATTTAAAATATTTCACTCAACACCTGGACATCGTCAACACATGACTATTTTTATATTCAACACATGAATTATCTTTTATAATATTCATTATTTTCCTGATTGGAATGAGGCCCAATCAATCACCATATAATGTTAATTATATGGATTCCATACAACACATGTATATAATAGCATTGAAAAATAATCAATCATCAACCAAAGTGCACTACACTGTATAAGCATCAAATATAGACATCTCACGCTTATAACAGCCTGTCAATCAATCGATCGACATATTTAATCAATCAGGATGAGTGAACTTCCAAATTTCATCCCAACACCCGTGTGGGGTTTCAAACAATCAAACACAGAATTTATTTGTGTAGTTGGGCGACGTGTAAAATTTATCGACCCAATCGATATCAGTCAAATCAGTGTATACAAACAAATCGGCCGATTTGTTTATAAATATTCATTTATTCACTTTCACGTTAAAAATTATATTTTTAACGATAAACATTTTATTTTAACACTTGAATTTCTATTCAGTTTATTTATTCAATAAATGATTATTTTTATTTTTCTAACATATTTTAGAAAATTTCGGCGGCATAACGGCACGATACTAGAAACGGGACAAGGCCTAGCCTTATCCCCGGTCTAGTGAAGGCCCACGCCATTCACACATCAATCAATCCATTCCATTTCATCAAACAATTCAATTCAAACCAATAAACTAACCAACTACTCAACCAAACAATTTACAAACAAGCCATCCATGGTCTGTGGATGACGGGTGTCGGGTGCTACTAAGCACCGTCTACATCCTAGTATATATATATAACTAGAAAAAAAAGAGAATTTAGAGTGAGAAGTTCTCACCGAAAGCTATCCACTCATCTTGACTCTTCTTTTATAGAAATCTTCTTCATTCTCGCTTTTTTATCATCTTCGTTGCCCGCTTTCACTACATATGTAAAAATCACATTTTTATATACTGATGTCTTTAAAATAAAAATTACATTTTTATTTATTCACTTTCAATTTAAAAGTCATATTTTTATAATCACTTCATATATTTAAAAATCGAATTTTTACTATGCGATTCAATATATAAAAATCGAATTTTTACTACGCTATTCAATATATAAAAATCGAATTTTTACTACGCTATTCAATATATAAAAATCGAATTTTTACTTCGCTATTCAATATCTAAAAATCGAATTTTTACTTCGCTATTCAATATTTAAAAATCGAATTTTTACTTTGGTGTCATATAGATAAAAATTCCATTTCAAAAATATTGATTTCGCCTTTACAAAAATAAAGTTTTCGCCTTTATAAAAATAAAGTTTTCGCCTTTATAAAAATAAAGTTTTCGCCTTTATATTTCATCCCTATAGAAATCACATTTTTATTATGCTACCTATATAAAGATGATGTTTTTATAGTTCCTACTATGCAAAGATCATATTTTTATCTTTCTACAATATAAAAGATTGTATTTTTATATTTCTTCAATGTAAAAGATTATATTTTTATTCTATACATCCTATAAAAATCAAATTTTTATTATCTATATTATATAAAAATCATATTTTTATTCTTTTAGAAATATAAAAATCATATTTTTATTCTTTTAGAAATATAAAAATCATATTTTTATTCTTTTAGAAATATAAAAATCATATTTAATCTGACAATCATTTCTATTCCTTCTACTATATGTAAAAAAACTGATTTCTATGTCTAAAGCTAACTATATTAGTTAGGAACACAAAAAGGAAATAAAATGAATAAACTTACAGTTTATTTTCAGCGAATAAGAGAGGGGTTTAGGACGGTTTAAACCGAAGAGAGAGGGTTGCGCTTAGGGAGGGGGTTGACTGGCCTAGGCGATCCGCGGCTTTCGAGGGGGCGTCGGTTTCTTTCAGGAGGAGGAAGGAGATGGGGGAGGCGGAGGAAAAGGGGGGCTGTCGGGGCTGTTGGTGGTGACTGGCGGCTCGTTCTTGGGCGTGGGGGTTTGGGCGCTCGCGTTCTTCGATGCAGGGAGGGGTCTGCGTCGCATCGAGGTGACGAAGGAGGAGCAGAAGGGGAGGGCGACGAACTTGGACGGAGGTGGGCGCCTCCGGTGGCGGCGACGAGGGAAAAGGCCGCTCCGTCCTCTTCTCTTTTCCCTTTTTTTTTTATATTTGATTTCTGAGAAAAAAAATAAACGGGGGGGGGGGCCAGAGTTAAAAAGGGGGAGAAATATATTTTATATATTATTTATTTTATTATGAAAAAGTTGACTTTTACATACGACCTCGAAACGAGGCCCACCGCCTGCCGTCCATAGCGTTTTACCCCCATTCCGAACTCAATGGGATATGTATCGTAAGCTGATTTGATCGTTTGAATCAGTTTCCGTTGAATTTACATTTAAATCACTTTATTGAATTTTAAACGTACATTTCAAATTACCGAGGTCCCATATTAACTTTAAAAATTCAAAAAAAATACTTTCTAGCTTCGTATTGACGATACGGTCCTAACAAAACTAGTTTCGTCGAATTCTGAGACCGTTGGAAAAATGGCCAATTTCCAGTCGATTAAAATCAACTGAAACTGGTCAAACGCGTTTTCCTTTGCCACGCTCACATATTGATTCGAAAAATTATGAAATTTGGAATCTAGCAATAATTTGACATCACGGACCCAACAAAAGTGGTTTCGTCGAAATCCGAGGTCATTTGCAAAAAGTCCATTTTTAAGGGCCTGAATTCCATAGCGACTATTCAGAATTTTCAACTGGACAAAACTTTTGATTCCCGCTATGAAATCTCGATTGGTCGGATTCGTTGGAAAGGTATCATCAATTAGATCCTAATGTTTTTGGTTTCACTAAAATCCGGATTGTTTTGCACCCGGTACATTCAATTGAAGTTTGAAATCGAATTATCGAACTACCGCGCCATTTTCAATTCCTTTTATAATTATATATAAATATTTATATTCTAACGACGACGCGTATAAATATATACGTTCGAATTCTATTCAAAATAAATTTCACGTCGATATTATTTAAAATAATCTATTTTAAATACTCAAAATTCGCTAAAATTGCCAAAATAAAAATTTTAAACTGGCCCAGATTTTCCGGGTTATTACAATCTCCCCCACTTAAAACTTTTCGTTCCCGAAAAGGAACAAAGTCGAAAGTGGTTTGATTAATAAGCTCTACATTCGGTCTGGCTTGCATTCTCCAACTTTTCAGTTTCTGAGAATTTTCAAATTTTCAAAAATTTGGCTAACACCCTAAATTTCCGAAAAATTTCGCCATAACCTCCCCTGCACCGGGAGCATCGGGGAATTTCAAATAGCTTCCCCGGTCCTTCAGATCTCAAAAAGAAAAAGAAAAAGCCAAGCGGCTAGCCAATAGGCTCATAAAATCATCATCACCCAAACAAAACAGTAAATTATAGTAAACATGTACCTATTTGTCGGGCAAACAAATTTTATTCTTCGGCTCTAGCCTCCTTGCTATGACCTGTTCAAGGTGAGTATATGTATATGCAAGCAAATGCGACCAAATTTCAATACAACTCAATATTTGGTTCAATTAGGCTAAATAGTTCAAAATTAGCAAACAAATAAACAACCAACACAAACATCAATCAATTAGTGAATTAGAGTTTTAAATTCATAATTTTTGATATATATACAAAAATCTCATTTTTGATGCCAATTCACAACAATGTGTTCTAGCTATATAAGTTTGGTTCTCACACCAGTCTAATGGAAATATATAGAAATCACACCTTCAAAACACGAACATAAATTCTGATGATGATATATCAATCATCAGAACCATCTCCGGGTGTCTAGAATGTGATTCTATATCTATCCAGTATATTAAAACTTCGAATATACGTTCATGACGCGTATACGCGAAATCTATATATACTCGATTGTCCATATTCAATATAAATAAATAATCAAATACGCATAAAGCGATTTAAATTTTAAAACAAAATTATTTTCTTTTGAAAAATATACTCTTCACACTCGTTCTAGGACACTACTGATCCTATCTCTAACGAGTCATTCTAATTGGATATTACTAATCCAATATCTGATGAATTCTTTCGTATGGTTCTAATGTGTCTTGTTCTCGAGCTCTGTAAACCAAAGCTCTGATACCAACTGAAAGAACCCGTAACTTCCCCGTGAAGGAAAGCACGAATACTTTGAGAACAACACACAAATGAGCGCATACGGAAGAACATTTCATTGTTATTACAACAATTCCATCAGATATAAGAATATACAGAGTATAAATGAATAAATTACATTCGACAAATATCAGAGATTACAATAAGTTACATAGCAGCAGAAAAATATACAAAACACAATTGAAAGTGATACACGGATACAGAGCTTTCCGAGCATCGTTCCAGCTGTAAATCAGGACCCTGTGAATATAAATCTGCAAAACCAAAACTACTAGCTGCCCGTGCGGAAAATAGGGGCACCCAGAGTTTAGGTTAAAACAATAAACTCCAGGTCAGTCATGGGACTGGTGTGAGAACTAAAACAGTTATTAATATTGGTTTTAAAGTTAGGTAAATCAAGGGACCACGCCGTATAACACGGAACGGGTTTCCTCCCAAGAATACCAGTGCACACTACAACAAAATGACCCTATTACAACGGTGGAACACCGTTGTAATAGGTTTTTACAACGGTGGGCAAACCGTCGTGTCTTAAGAAGTTGTAATAGCCTAATATCTTTTACAACTTTTCTGCACTGTTGCAAAACCGTTGTAATATGTATATTTTACAACTTTTTTCCACCGTTGTAATAAACTTTATTACAACAGTTATGCACCGTTGTGATTGATATTTGGGTTTTAAAAAAAATAAATTTTGCAAATGCAACAAAAGCTGAATAAACAGAAAACAAATTGATATAAATTCAAAGCAACAGATCCATTCATACAAAACACATTACAACTTTATATTCAAAATGCAAAAAATGAATCATACATCATCACGTTAATATATCAATTCTTCATTACAAATAATGATTACAAATAAGTACCATCCAAAAACTTTGCTTCAACTATCAGCTTGCTTCATCTTTGCACTTCCTCAACTTCCCCACCAACACAAGACACCACCTGCACAATCACAAAACATGCATATATATAAACATAACCTTAAGCTTGTTGTAAACATAAAATGGTGGATATCTACTTTTCTTCCAAGTTGGATGAGGAGTTGAAACTATGTAAAATGCAATGCATGTATTTTTGTAGTAAGCTAAGAGTATATAAGAGTTTTACTGGTTTAAGAAATACGTAATGACCATGAACTGCTTCGCTCTTTTAATGTGTTTAAGTTAATTAAGGTAATGAAAGATGATAGTAATGATTAAGCCAAAAAGGCTGTTAAAGAATTTTGTTTTAACTGTATATATTTACTGAAGCAAATGAAATGAGATTTAAAGCATGGTATGTTTAGACAGTCATGAGAAATGTATCATTAGTGAAATTCTTAGTTTCAATCACTAACTTAAAAGTTTGGATTGGAATAGCTAAACGTATGTACTGGAAATGAATCATTCTTCTTACGTTAAAAGGGAGTTTTCATGAGGTTGTTTTCATTGCTAATAAACTGGAATTGAGTACAGCTGTATGTTAAAAATGAGTTTGCATGAGTTTGATTTTATTGCTAATAATCTGAGACTGAATACAACCGTGAATATAAAATAAAGTTAAGAGATATTATATAAAAGACATGAGTATGTGAAGCTGCGTTGATGTGATAGCATTTAGCTGTCATGATAAGGTGTATGGATGTAGATAAATTCATATATAAATGAACGTATTTGGCAGTATGGCCATAGAATTGGACACAATTGTATATTTAAACCGGTGAGGTAATTATTTGGTACCAGTTACGAGCTTACAATACAAATATGATTACAATAGTCAAACTAGTTCCGTATTTGCACACAACTGCAAAAATAAGCAGCACGGTGTTTATTCTAATCAATACAACAATAAATTGAGCAAACAAAAGTAATGGGTATAAAGAAGTAGAACTAACCAGACAGAAGAATTGCTATGCTGCTTTAGCTGTTGAAGTACATCAATCTCGATCATAGCATCCTCACGATACTTATTTACAGCTCGAACAATTTTTACGGCTACCATTTCTTTACCTTCCCTGTCCCAACTCCCAACACTCCAATACTTGACCAAACGTGCCTTCTCCTATCTTATATATGAGAAGCGCAACAACTGAAAAAACAAATTAAAACTTATCATGTCTTCAAAACTTAAATAGTAAAAGAAACAAAATGACAAACAATAGCAATCCTCATTTACTCGTAGCCACCCTTTCATGGAACCAGTATAACAACAACCTACTTTTTCTGTATAAGGAAAACATCTAAAAACTTATTGAACGACATCGGATTGATCCTCCTAGACTCGCTGCATCATCTTTCTTCTGTTGAGCATAGTTTAACAAGTTTTTATAATCAACACTACTCTTATCTCCAAATTATTAAAAACCCTTAACAGTATACCTTAACCAATTTTATTATTACTTGAAAAAAAAAACGAACTACAAAGATTAAGTCATATGACTCCTTTCAGTGCAGTACAAGAGACCCCAACAAAGACAGCGTCGAAAAATTGAAAATGCACAGCCAACTCATCGACTACTCAAAAATTCAATGTCTAAAAAAAAATTTGGGTTGATAAAGCACAAGTGCATAAATCAGACTCACGCTAATGTTTAAGCAATTCAGGCCAGGTCAACATGTAGTTAGCAAAAGCAACTTATGGCAAACATCACAAGTGCAGTAGGCAAGCATGCACGACATAAAGCAAAGAAAAAGTAGGAACTGTGCACCTGAATATCAGACCAAGGCTCACCAATAACATTCAAATAATAAAATGATCAAAGTTTTAATATAATCTGTACAAATTAGACGCTCTCAGGACTAAACAATCCTTGTGTATGCAAGGGACAAAGAGTAATGGCCGAAACATACCCTTTAACGTGAATCCTCTACAGCAGACCCAAAGTAACACTAACATTTATCATAATTTCTAATTATAGGTTGAGCGGGTTATCTAATACCAAAAGTTCTCACCCTTCATTTTAATTAAAAGAAGTAAAAGAAGTAAAGAAAATAGAACAGGAAAAAGTGATAGAAGCAAAATGAATTACCAGCGTTGACGACCGAGAAGCAAGAAGAGCGAGCAAGAGTTCACGGTGACTGAGCTCCATTGGGTGAAGTTGTGGCACTGGTCTGAGCTGTGCGTTGTCCGATGGCAGCTCTGGCGATTTGGTTGACTAACTATGGGAAGGAGGAGATGGCAGCGCGATTGCTGAAAGGTGAAGCGGAGCAATCGGTTGAAGGAGCGGCTTCCGATGAGGAGGGAGGTCGGCTATTGGTTCAGGTGGCGACGGTGGAAGAAAGCGAACGGGTAGTGCAGCAGAGGGATGACGGCGATGGCCATTTCAGTGGCCATTCATTTCGAAATTTTTGGAGGATTTAATTTTGGGGAAAAAATGCTGAAATCTCATGGGAACAAACGTGCCTTCTCCTAGACTCGCTGCTCTCGCCCTCGAGTTCGTCTCCATCACGAATCCGACTACAAATCTGATGCGAGGCATCGGATTGATCGATTTTCCCCCAATTTCCAGTCGCTAGGGCTTCGGCCATTATTGTTGCCTTTTATTTTGAACGAGATAAATGAAAATGACGGCTCGTTTCTCCTTTCTTACATTAACACGGCTAGGGTTATTTTCCTGCCAATTGACAGCTTTGGCCCTAGGGTTTTATTGGGCTTTATAACCCTTAAGCCATTTTATAATACTTAAATCAATATTTACAACACTTGGACGAATTTTAATGTCGCACACACACACAATATATAAATTAGCATGTATATTTGTTAACAATTTAAAAAATGTACAATTTTTATATATTCAATATGTACATAAATAAATGATTTATTTATTTATTCATTTATCCACCCTAAATATATATATACACATAAATATATATATAATTGAGATCAATATTTTTTTTTTGAAAATTGAGATCAATATTATAAATTAACTATTAAATATAATCTTAGTTATTAATCTCTTCTTCTTAATTATTAATCTCTACTTCTTAATTATTAATAGCAATCATTGATTATTCATGATTAGCATTAATTATTATATTTTAATTATTAGTATTGAACAGTGAATTATTATTTTATAATTTTTAATTAGTATTTGATTAATTATTATTTATTGAAAATTATTATCAATCATTAATTACTAGTATTTAACAGTGAATTATTTGTAAATTATTAATTAATTAATTAATATTTATTTGTTTACTTATTATCGATTATTAATTATTACTTACTAATTAGTTATTAATTAAATGTTAATTATTAATTAGGATTATTTCATATTAACAATAGTTATTATTTAACTTTTACTTATTTCTACTTAGTTATAATCGAGTAATAACTATTAAAAGCTTATAATGTATATGTCACCTAAATATTAATTAATAAGCAGTTAACATTAACTATTAAACATTAATTACCACTTATTAACTATTAATTATTTAATAAATATTATTGATTCCTAAGTTTATTATTAATTATTAATTATTATTAAATATTAATATAATTAGTTATTAAATATAGATATTATAAACATGAAGTTTGTAATGGGCATCTATTACAACTAACAAAACAAAAAGTTGTTAAAAATACGTTTATTACAACTTTAGGGAATACCACCATTGTAAAAAACCATTTATTACAATGGTGCTTTTACCACCGTTGTAAAAAACCATTTATTACAACGGTGTCTTTACCACCGTTGTAAAAAATCATTTATTACAACGATGCTTTTACCACCGTTGTAAAAAACCATTTATTACAACGGTGCTTTTACCACCGTTGTAAAATTAAAGTTGTAATAGGGTCATTTTGTTGTAGTGGCATAGAACAAATAGCGCAATGCTAAATAAAGAAAAATGAAGCTGTTATAAGACCCAGGTCCCATCACACAATGCAACGCAAGCCGGAGGATAGGGTTTTTACCTTATAACAGCCAAAGCATGCTTGATACGTTTAAAACACATTATTTGATACTATTATAGGTGTATAGTGTCAAAACAATTTCAATCATAAATATCAATCATAGGCGGCATGAATGACCCATACCACTATGTCGCCATACTAGGTTCTACAAATAAAACCGCACTATCACGTATTGGAAATTGGATTTCCGTCATGAGCCGAGGCAAGGGGCAAGCTCCTCTCCGATTCGAGACACTCTAGCAAATGCCTCAGGACCCCACTATGATCCTTGGATCTTCAGGGCCGGTCCTCTCTTACTTTTGAGGATTGGCAATTCCTGAACACACGTTTCCCGGTCCTTACAGACCTATATCCGAGGCGCCTCGCATTCCAACAACCACACAGGTGAAAAGTATATAAATGTCAGGGCTGGTAGGTCACTGACACCACCCTAGCTAGAAAGAAACGTCGTGCTCTCCCTGCAGTCACTATCCCGTTTTTGACTCATACCGAGGTGTGAGGCTCGCGAATTCACGTTATACACAAAGCTACGCCACACAGGCCGTGCTTTGATCATCAACCACAAGACTTTGCTTTTCAACAGAAGCCTTGATCAATTGCCACTTACGCATGCCACATTGGCAATTCACTCCATGCGACTGATGTCCATCGATATACAACCTCTGAGCTCGTACGTCTCAGAGAAGGGCGTTAAGCAAGAGAATAAATTCTCTGCCGCCAAACAGATGTATATTTAATAGAGACAATCAACACAGAATAAAATCCAATGTCAGACACACAATCCATTTACAAGTTCGTTCTGGGTCTGAACGAAACCGGAGGCACTTTCCTCGCATATCCATCCATCTCCAAGTACGTCTGGACGATCACCAACTGATTCCCTCATCCTGGGTGTACAGCCCAATCAAGATCATCAGTAATCACCCAAACGATGTGAAGACTTCCGGTCTTCAACCACCGTCTTCATCTTCGACATCTCGTCGAATCGGTTATTCAGAATGGGTATAACCCGGCCTTTCTGAATAACCCACGTATATGATAAACAAATGTTACACAATCACAACAAACGCCTCATTCCAATTCAGAATATTCTTTTATTCACAAAATCACATTTTCAGGGAAAGGTTCCCATTAATTTTATCCAAGATAAATTCTTCTAAATTTATTCTTTATCTTCCTTTGGATATCATTTCAAACTAGTCGGGATTAACGAACCACACCGAAGTAATTATTTATTTTATTTCCCAATCCCAACCTATATATCCCATGGAGAAAACTGGTAATACTCCACATCTAACACCACGGTGTTATCGGTAAAATTAATTACCATTTCACGTTCAAATCTAATTAAAGATTAAACTATCGCTTTGGAGCAAAACTGGTGGTACTCCATTCTCGATCACCTTTCAGATTTGATAATTTAAATTATCAATTCACATTTTTATCTAATTAAAGATTCATTAAAACTCCACTTAGTTTTAATCTTTTCAAAAAATCAACATCTTGCCTTTAACTGGGTTAAAGAACCAATGTCATCTAAAACACGATTCACGATAAACCCAAATCACATTTGATATTAAATACAAGGCTATGAATAGAAAATATATCGGCTTATATTCAATATCAAATTCTGAAACCAACAAATATTGTATTGGAAATAACGATATAAAATATATCTTTCAAATTCCCATAACAATATCTGTATAGTCACGAAATCCAACATCGAAATATTCCGAAGATAATTTCGATTCAACTCCAGTCCAATTCACATATTGGAAATATTGATTATTTTCAAAATCACTTTCAAATTCAATTTATTTATTTCAAAAATAAATTGATTTTAATTCTAGTTCAAAACTAGTTCATTTCGATAGAAATCTATTTTTACCTATTCAAATGTGGAATTTTCCAGCCCAATTCTTTCCAATTCACATATTATAATTTTACACAAATTATAGATATTTTTAATAATTTTATCAAGGCCCGTACAGTCGATTTCCATCTACGGCCATCGAACTGCACTTACAGCGACCTTTTTCGAATTTGATTTGGACATAATTCCAAATCCAACCGTTAGATTTCAAATTTCTAATATTCATTGGAAAGCTCTTTTCGATACGAACCCAACGGTTCCGGTTTTAGGAGAATCCGACGGTCGGATCTCCCGCAATGTCCATTTGAAATAAATGGTCGAAATTCACGAACTGCCGCGGCGCGGCGCGTTCTATTCGGGCCATTATATATATATAATATATATATTATATATATTTCGTCGATTTCCTTTTAAAACGTATTTTATAAATTGTTTTAAATTCGTTTTCAAAACCACTTCAACACTACATTCAATTTCAAATCGATTTGATTTCAATTCAACTCGGATTCATTTCAATTTTATTTAATTCGAATTCAAATTCGTTTCAATTCAATTCAAATTCAAATTCGTTTCATCTCAAATTGATTTCAATTTAATTTCGCTTCGAATTCAATGAAATTTCAGTTCGTTTTCAATTCAACTTGAATTTGTTTCATATTCAATTCCATTCGAAGTCCTTTTATATTCAATTCAAATTCGTTTTCTTTTCAATTCGAATACACTATATATTCATTCAATTTGAATAAAATCGATATAAATTTCGTCCACGTCAAAATGGCGCAAAACTAATCAACACGGCTTTATATTTTTCACAACTTCTTTATTCTATTCAACAAATGAATATTTGTTCTATTCAACACATGAATCTATATTTCTTTCAACACACGACTAATCTCAACACATGAGTACTGTCAACACCTCACTATTTTTGTTATGTAAAATATTTTATAAAACTATGGTATCTATCGTTTGATTTTTAATTAGACTTCTACTGGGAAGTAGTTCTAATTTTAAATATGATAAAGATGTAAATTAGTTTATTTAAAATATTTCACTCAACACCTGGACATCGTCAACACATGACTATTTTTATATTCAACACATGAATTATCTTTTATAATATTCATTATTTTCCTGATTGGAATGAGGCCCAATCAATCACCATATAATGTTAATTATATGGATTCCATACAACACATGTATATAATAACATTGAAAAATAATCAATCATCAACCAAAGTGCACTACACTGTATAAGCATCAAATATAGACATCTCACGCTTATAACAGCCTGTCAATCAATCGATCGACATATTTAATCAATCAGGATGAGTGAACTTCCAAATTTCATCCCAACACCCGTGTGGGGTTTCAAACAATCAAACACAGAATTTATTTGTGTAGTTGGGCGACGTGTAAAATTTATCGACCCAATCGATATCAGTCAAATCAGTGTATACAAACAAATCGGCCGATTTGTTTATAAATATTCATTTATTCACTTTCACGTTAAAAATTATATTTTTAACGATAAACATTTTATTTTAACACTTGAATTTCTATTCAGTTCATTTATTCAATAAATGATTATTTTTATTTTTCTAACATATTTTAGAAAATTTCGGCGGCATAACGGCACGATACTAGAAACGGGAAAAGGCCTAGCCTTATCCCCGGTCTAGTGAAGGCCCACGCCATTCACACATCAATCAATCCATTCCATTTCATCAAACAATTCAATTCAAACCAATAAACTAACCAACTACTCAACCAAACAATTTACAAACAAGCCATCCATGGTCTGTGGATGACGGGTGTCGGGTGCTACTAAGCACCGTCTACATCCTAGTATATATATATATATATATATAACTAGAAAAAAAAGAGAATTTAGAGTGAGAAGTTCTCACCGAAAGCTATCCACTCATCTTGACTCTTCTTTTATAGAAATCTTCTTCATTCTCGCCTTTTTATCATCTTCGTTGCCCGCTTTCACTACATATGTAAAAATCACATTTTTATATACTGATGTCTTTAAAATAAAAATTACATTTTTATTTATTCACTTTCAATTTAAAAGTCATATTTTTATAATCACTTCATATATTTAAAAATCGAATTTTTACTATGCGATTCAATATATAAAAATCGAATTTTTACTACGCTATTCAATATATAAAAATCGAATTTTTACTACGCTATTCAATATATAAAAATCGAATTTTTACTTCGCTATTCAATATTTAAAAATCAAATTTTTACTTCGCTATTCAATATTTAAAAATCGAATTTTTACTTTGGTGTCATATAGATAAAAATTCCATTTCAAAAATATTGATTTCGCCTTTACAAAAATAAAGTTTTCGCCTTTATAAAAATAAAGTTTTCGCCTTTATAAAAATAAAGTTTTCGCCTTTATATTTCATCCCTATAGAAATCACATTTTTATTATGCTACCTATATAAAGATGATGTTTTTATAGTTCCTACTATGCAAAGATCATATTTTTATCTTTCTACAATATAAAAGATTGTATTTTTATATTTCTTCAATGTAAAAGATTATATTTTTATTCTATACATCCTATAAAAATCAAATTTTTATTATCTATATTATATAAAAATCATATTTTTATTCTTTTAGAAATATAAAAATCATATTTTTATTCTTTTAGAAATATAAAAATCATATTTAATCTGACAATCATTTCTATTCCTTCTACTATATGTAAAAAAACTGATTTCTATGTCTAAAGCTAACTATATTAGTTAGGAACACAAAAAGGAAATAAAATGAATAAACTTACAGTTTATTTTCAGCGAATAAGAGAGGGGTTTAGGACGGTTTAAACCGAAGAGAGAGGGTTGCGCTTAGGGAGGGGGTTGACTGGCCTAGGCGATCCGCGGCTTTCGAGGGGGCGTCGGTTTCTTTCAGGAGGAGGAAGGAGATGGGGGAGGCGGAGGAAAAGGGGGGCTGTCGGAGCTGTTGGTGGTGACTGGCGGCTCGTTCTTGGGCGTGGGGGTTTGGGAGCTCGCGTTCTTCGATGCAGGGGGGTCTGCGTCACATCGAGGTGACGGAGGAGGAGCAGAAGGGGAGGGCGGCGAACTTGGACGGAGGTGGGCGCCTCCGGTGGCGGCGACGAGGGAAGAGGCCGCTCCGTCCTCTTCTCTTTTCCTTTTTTTTTTATATTTGATTTCTGAGAAAAAAAATAAACGGGGGGGGGGGCAGAGTTAAAAAGGGGGAGAAATATATTTTATATATTATTTATTTTATTATGAAAAAGTTGACTTTTACATACGACCTCGAAACGAGGCCCACCGCCTGCCGTCCATAGCGTTTTACCCCCATTCCGAACTCAATGGGATATGTATCGTAAGCTGATTTGATCGTTTGAATCAATTTCCGTTGAATTTACATTTAAATCACTTTATTGAATTTTAAACGTACATTTCAAATTACCGAGGTCCCATATTAACTTTAAAAATTCAAAAAAAATACTTTCTAGCTTCGTATTGACGATACGGTCCTAACAAAACTAGTTTCGTCGAATTCTGAGACCGTTGGAAAAATGGCCAATTTCCAGTCGATTAAAATCAACTGAAACTGGTCAAACGCGTTTTCCTTTGCCACGCTCACATATTGATTCGAAAAATTATGAAATTTGGAATCTAGCAATAATTTGACATCACGGACCCAACAAAAGTGGTTTCGTCGAAATCCGAGGTCATTTGCAAAAAGTCCATTTTTAAGGGCCTGAATTCCATAGCGACTATTCAGAATTTTCAACTGGACAAAACTTTTGATTCCCGCTATGAAATCTCGATTGGTCGGATTCGTTGGAAAGGTATCATCAATTAGATCCTAATGTTTTTGGTTTCACTAAAATCCGGATTGTTTTGCACCCGGTACATTCAATTGAAGTTTGAAATCGAATTATCGAACTACCACGCCATTTTCAATTCCTTTTATAATTATATATAAATAATTATATTCTAACGACGATGCGTATAAATATATACGTTCGAATTCTATTCAAAATAAATTTCACGTCGATATTATTTAAAATAATCTATTTTAAATACTCAAAATTCGCTAAAATTGTCAAAATAAAAATTTTAAACTGGCCCAGATTTTCCGGGTTATTACAATGGATCAAGACTTTTGTTGAAAAGCAGAGTCTTGTGGTTGATGATCAAAGCACAGCTTTAAGTTGCACAGCTTTAAATAGCGCAGCTTTGTGTAGCGTTAATTCGCGAGCTTCACACCTCGGTGTGAACAAAAAAGGGGATGAGGACCGTAGGGAAATGGAATACATTGGTTTCTAGATATGGGTGATGTCATGGTATGAAGCCCAGACATTTTACTTATGTGGATGTTGGATTATGATGGAAAGCGAGGTACCTCATATATGATATCAAGGCCGACTAAAAGGCTGTTGATTGGTCTACATACTGACCTTGTGATAGGTTCCATAGAACCGGCTAATGTATTGTTTATGGAATTGCCAATCAGCGACGGCTGACCGGCCCTACCGCTAACCTACGGTTGCCTAGAGGCGTGATCCTGAGGCATTGCTAGTGTGTCTCGAAATCGATGAGGAAGATTGCTTGCCTCGGTTCATAGACAGAAATCCAATTTCCAATACGCGATTTATTGTTTTTAGTTGTAAACCTATGTATGGCGACATAATATATGGTACATATGCCGTCTATGATTAATACATTTATATTTGAAGTTATTTTGACCCTATGCACTTATAATAATATCAAAATGATTTGTTTTAGAGCGTACCAAGCATGTTCAGCTATTATAAGGTAAAACTCTATCCTCCGGCTTGCGTTGCATTGTGTGATGGGACCTAAGTCATATAATAGCTTCACTTTTTTAAAAAATAAAGTGGAATCTGCTGATAGTGAAGATTTTCATGTTAAAGGCATAGATTCGGTAGGTTAAAGATGAATGATGGAAGGGTGGTGAAGCTAACAGGAGTTAGGTACATCCTAGAAATTAAGAAAAATCTTGCTTTAATAGGACAGTTAGAACAAAAAGGCTGCAACTTTTCGACTAGAGATGGAGTCATAAGGGTTTGGAGGGGTAATAAGGAGCTTCAGTGCGCGAAATGGAGAAATAATAACATATATAAATTGCTTAGGAAAACGATAGAGAATGAAGGACCTTCTCAAAGTGGTGGTGTAAATTCAAATTTGTCAAAATCAAGGTGGAGTCAGCAATAGAAAGCTACCACATGGAGGTCATTGTGGTATTACAAATAGTTTTGATTTATTTATGACATGCATGTCTGATTTGGAGCATGCATATTTTTTTTTGGTGATTTGAAGGTTATTCATTTTTAGAATGGCGATATTTGTTCCCATGGTATTATTGGATACTGTTTTGAAGCTAGGGATCTAGGTGGAGCTTGGATGACATATATGGAATATAGTATCAAGGTGGAGATTGCTAGGTTTTCTGTAATACAACATTCCATATTTATGTAGATCTTCGATATATTTGAGCCTATATGGAATAATGACTCAAATTCATTGCCTATTTTATAGGTTTCCTAGTTTTTTGAAGATTGCTTAATTGCATCTTTTAAAGATTTGGTAGATTTTATGGAGTAATTAGTTGCCCCTTTTATTGCATTAGAAAAGGCAACAAATTATCTACATGTGAAGACTTATGGAATTATTTAATGGCTTCTTAAAGAAGATATTTTGTCAATCTTTTTATAAATTGGCAATACGTTGTTCATTATATGTATATGGGATAAAAGGTCTATTCTCTGTAGGTTTTAGTATTTGAGATATCTTCTCAATTTTAATTTTTTCTTGTAATCTTTTGGTGGTTTAATAAAAGTTTTGTTTTGGTGGAATTATTTTGTCATTATTTTTCTTCACTTCTTATCTCTTCTAAAATCTAATTGTGTAGAGATCCTAGGAAAATTCCTAACAAGGAGGACAGGGGTTCCTAAAATGAGGAGCCTGATCAGTGTCTACACTAGGGAATCAGGTGAGCATACTAGTTTGGAAGAAAAGCTATATATTTGAGTAGTGATTGAATAAGATTCACGTATGGATAATATATGAACATCATACAAACTTATAAACAGTCTTCGACATTTTTTAGATGAAATTTTGGGGATGTAATCCTTTTAAGTGGGAAGAATGTAACAAACCGAAATGTTTTGGTTGGGAATAGTTAATAAATTTTAAATATTCAAATAATGATTTTTATAATTAGAATAACTCTTTTTTAATCTATAATACACGATTAAAATCATTTTATAAATTGGTTTATAAATATATTTAGCTTAAAGAAAAACAGAAAATGTAACTGAAAATGAGACCACCCGAACTTCCCCGTGAAGGAAAGCATGGATTGCTTTGAGAACAAGACGAATCAGAACTTTCATTGCTTATTACAACAATTTCATCAGAATACAAGAATATACAGAGTATGAACAAACATTACACATAATAAAATATCAGATTTAAATTACATTACATAGCAATGGAAAATAATACAAGACACAACTGAAGGAGATATACGGATACAGAGCTTTCTGAATATCATTCCAGCTGCAAACAAGGATCCGGTGAATATAAATCTGCAAACCAAAACTACTAGCTGCCCGTGTAGAAAATAGGGGCACTCAGACTTTAGGTTAAAACAATAAACTCCAGGTCAGTCATGTGACTGGTGTGAGAACTAAAACAGTTATTTAAAACTTTACTTTAAAATAGAGTAATTCAAGGGACCACGCCGTATAACACGGAACGGGTTTCCTCCCATGAATACTAGTGCATATAACAAAACAGCGCAATGCTTTTTGAAAAAATGAAGCTATTATAAGACCCAGGTCCTATCACACAATGCAATGCAAGTCAGGGGATAGGGTTTTCCCTTATAATAGCCAAACATGCTTGGTACGTTAAAACAAATCATTTGGTAATATTATAAGTGCATAGAGTATAAAACAGCTTCAAATATAAATGTACAATCCTAGACGGCATGGGTACCATATATCATGTCACCAGTACTAGGCTCTACAATCAAAACCGCAAATGTCATGTATTGGAAGTTGGATTTCCATCTGTGAAACAAGGAAAGGGATCGTCCTTACCGCTTCGAGACTGTCTAGCCCGAGTCTCAGGGCAAGTACTCAGTCAAGCCCTTGTATCGTCAGGGTCGGTCCACATGGAGTGGATTAAAATGCCTGAACAATGCGCTTCCCCGCCCTATGGGGCGTAAACTGGTCATATCCCGACCAAACTATCGGCCACGGAATGACCAATACAACCGAGGCGCCTCGCATTCCAACAACCACATGAGTCAAACTTGCCAGGGCTTGTAAAACCACTAACACCATTCCTAGCTAGAAGTAAACGCATGCCTTCCCTGAGGTCCTCTCTGATTTCTGGTTCACACCGGGGTATGAGGCTAGCGAATTAACGCTACACAAAGCTACGTTGTATCACAGCCGTGCTTTGATCATCAACCACAACACTCTACTTTTCAACATAAGCCTTGATCATTTGCATCTCAGCATGCCACACAGGCAATTCACGCTACGCAACCGATGTCCATCAATCACACAGAATGAAATCCGATGTCAGACACCATCCATTAACAAGTTCGTTCTGGGACTGAATGAAATCGGAGGCACCTTATTCCTCCCCCACATGTCCAATATAGGGGAGAGGCCCTCGCATATCCATTGATCTCCAAGTACGTCTGGACGATCACCACTTATTACCTCATCTTGGGTGTGCGGCCCAAATCAAGACATCAGTAATCATCCAAACGATGTGAAGACCTCCGGTCTTCAACCACCATCTTCATCCTCGACACATCGTCGAATCAGTTATTCAGAATGGGATAAACTCAGTCTTTCTAGATAACTCGCGTATATAATAAACAAGTGCTTTAAAACACAACATACCCCTCATTCTAATCCAGAATATTTCTTTATTCAAATATTCTTATACTTTGGGAAAGGTTCCCATTAATTTTATCAAAGATCAATTCTTCCAATTAATTCTTTAATCTTCCTTTGGATATCATTTCAATCTAATTAAAGATGCATTAATGATTGTTTAACTTGGGAAATCATATCCTGTTTTAAACTGGGTTAAAGAACCAAAGTCATTTAAAACACGGTTCACGATAAAACCAAAATCACATTCCATTCCATTAGCCCTTAACCGTAAATTAGCAAGTGAACAATTCCCTAAGTATTAACCCCGAAGGCCGAAACCAACGTCAGATCAATACCCAGGAAACCATTCAACTTAACTAACCCCCATTTAGTTTCTGATTTTCTTAACCCCATTGGGTCTAAGAACAATATTATTAAAGATACAATTCACGACAACCCAAAATCACATTCCATTAACAACTGAATCTTCATGGAAAACAAATCGATATATAATCGATATCAATTTCCGTATCCGATCAATAATATAAATGGAATAACAACAAAGCCTTCCAAATTCCATATGTATTAACAGTCTTCCTCCACAGAAGTTCACTTCGATTATTACCAATCAAATTCCATTCAATTCCAATTTAATATATTAAATTGGAAAACCGTTACTTTGGAAAATTCCCGTTAAATCTTAATAAAAAGATTTATAAATTCCAAATCGCATTTTACCGTGAATCGGGTTAAAGAACAAATGTCGTTAAAAACACAGTTCACAATAAACCCAATTCACCTTCTATTTTCAGTTCCAATTAAATGTTAATTAATTGGTAATTTTTCTTCAAATCTTAATTAAAATATTTATTCTTTTCACCTTGGGTTTAAGAAAAGTGCCATTTAAAACACAGTTCACGACAAACCCAAAATCCCATCAGTTTCTAACCGTAAATTAGTAAGAGAACAATTCCCTAAGTATTAACCCCGAAGGCCAAAACCAACATTAGATCAACACCTAGTAAACCATTCAATTTAACTAATCTCCAGTCAGATACTAATTTCCTTAACTCCATTGGGTTTAAGAACAGTATTATTAAAGATACCATTCACGACAAACCCAAAATCCAATTTGATATTAAATACAAGGCTCTGAGCAGAAAATATATTGGCTTATATTCAATATCAAATTCTGAATCCAACAAATATCGTTTTGGAAATAATGATATAAAATACATCTTCCAAATTTCCATAACATTATTCGTATAATCCAGAATCCCACATCGAAATATCTCGATGATAATTTCGGTTCTAATCCATTCCATTTCATATATTGGAAATTCTGGTTATTTTTAAAACCATTTCAAATCCAATTTATTTATTTTAAAAAAATATTCGATTTATTATTCTAATTCAAAACTATTTCATTTCGATAAAAATCTATTTTTATCTTTTCAAATATGGAAAATTTTCATCCCAATTCTTTCCAAATCACTTCTTATGAATTTACACTAATTATTGATATTTTCAATAATTTTATCAAGGCCAGTACAGTCGATTTCCATAAACGGCCATCGAACTGCACCTACAACAACCTTGTCCAAATTTGATTTGGACATAATTCCCAGTCCAACCGTTAGATTTCAAATCTCTAGTATTCGTTAGAAAGCTCTTTTCGATACAAACCCAATGGTTCCGGTTTTAGGAGAATCCGACGGTCGGATCTCCCGTAATGTCCGTTTAAAGTCAATGGTCGAAATTCGCGAACTACCGCAGTGCGGCGCGTTCTATTCAGGCCATTATATATATATATATATTTCGTCGATTTCCATTTAAAACGTATTTTATAAATTGTTTTAAATTCGTTTTCAAAACGATTTCAACTTCATATTCAATTTCTAATCAAAATTGAATATTCCATATCATCGATATATAAATGATAATATTTTAAAAACATTAGATTTTGAAATCAACTATTTTTCGATATCCATTATAAAAATGAATAAAATCGATATAAATATCGTTTTCGTCAAAATGGAGTTAAACTAATCAACACGGCTATATATATTTAAATATATTCGTGTCCATCCCAAATCGGACATCAAAATCATATTTTGATCTTTTACAAACATTATTTTAAAATATTCATTATTTTAAAATCATCGTTATTTTAAAATATTCTTTCTTTCTGAACTGGAATCAGACACAGTCAATTACCATATAATTTGATTTATATGGATTTCATACACACATGTACATAACAACAACGATAAATAATCAACCATCATCCAAAGTGCATTCTACACTGTATAAGCATCAAATATAAATATTTAACGCTTATAACAGTCTGTCAATCAATCAATCGACATACATCTAATTATTGGGATTAGTGTATGCCCAATATCATCCCAATACACGTGTTGGGTTTCGATAAACAAATAATGAATTTAATTTGTGCAGTTGGACGATGTGTAAAATTTATCGTCCCAATCAATATTAGTCAAATGTGTGTACATAAACAAATCATCCAATTTGTTTATAAATGTTTATTTCATTCATATCAACGTTAAAAATTATAATTTTTAACTATAAAATATTTATTTCCATTCCACATCACACAATCAATTTTTCACAACACAGTTAAACAAACAAACAAGTCATCCATGGTCTGTGGGCGACGGGTGTCGGGTGCTGCTAAGCATCGTCTGCATCCTAGTATATATTTTACTAGAAAATAAAAATAAAAGTGAGGAGTTCTCACTTTTGGGTTCCACTCCGCCATTCTTTCTTTCTGAACTGTTTGGATATGTCCAAAATTCCAATGCGACCTTTTCTCTCTGTTCATATATAAAAATCATATTTTTATCATTTCATTCCAATAAATAAAAATCATATTTTTATTTCTACTTCATATTTATAAAAATCGAATTTTTATCGCTACTTCACATATATAAAAATCGAATTTTTATATTATTACATACACATGATAAAATTTATATTTTTATCTAACTGATATAATATTCTCATATCGGTGTTCATATTATAAAAATCATATTTTTATTATCTCTATAATATAGAAATCATATTTTTATTATTCTATAATATAAAAATCATATTTATATTATCTATAATATAAAAATCATATTTTTATTATCTCTATAATATAAAAATCATATTTATATTATCTACATAATATAAAAATCATATTTTTATTATCTACATAATATAAAAATCATATTTTTATTATTTACATAAGATAAAAATCATACTTTTATTATCTACATAATATAAAAATCATATTTTTATTATCAACATAATATAAAAATAATATTTTTCTATGTACAAAAACCATACCTTTGAAGTGTTATAAATCAGAATTTTAAAGGGTTATAAATCAGATTTTGAAGTACTAAATAAATAAGAAAACTGAAAACTAACTTCGATTTTAGAAGAAGAGGGAGGAAGAGGGGTTTGTGCGCAGGTGGGTGGGTCCAGGGGCTGATGGCGGCGGTGGTGGCCTGAGGAGGGCATGGGCAGGTGGTTGGTCATCACGGTGGAGGTCGTGACGTCAGTTTTTGGGTTAGGGTGCGGCTGCACTAGGGTTTCAGGGGGGAGGAGGGAGAGGCGAAGGGAAGGGGGAGCTCAGGGAGGGAGGCGCAGAGCTTGGGGGGCGGCACCGTGCCCGGCGGCGGCTTCCTCCCCCCCCCCCCCCCTTTGATCTCCTTTTCTCTTTTTTTTCTTAATTTTAAAACTATGACGGGGAAGAAAATAGGGGGTGTTAAGTGAAAATTTATATTATTTTATTTTAAATCCAAAAAGTAACTTTAAATTTTGATCTCCAAACGAGACCCAACCCCCATTTCGATCACAATGGGATATGTATCGTAAGCTGATTCGATCGTTTCGATCAGTTTCCGTCAAAATCAAAATATAAATCTATATATTGAATTTGAACGCACATTTCAATTTACCGGGGACACATACGGACTCTAAAAATTCCCGAAAAATATTTTCTAGCTTCGTATTGACGATACGGTTCTAAGAAAACTAATTTCGTCAAATTTGGAGACCGTTTGAAAAATGGCCATTTTCTGGTCGATCGAAATTGAATGAAACAGTTAAAACACGTTTTTTTCCACGCTCACATATTGATTCAGAAAATTACAAATTTTGGAATCTAGCAATAACTTGACATCCCGATCCAACAAAAGTGGTTTCATCGAAAACGGAGGTCGTTTGCAAAATTTCCATTTTTAAGGGCCGAAATTCCATATCGACTATTCTGAATTTTCAACTAGACATAATTTTTTATTCCCGCTATGAAATTTCAATTTTTTGGATTCGTTGGAAAGATATTTCCAAATAGATTCTAATATTTTAGGTTTTGCTAAAATCCGGTTTATTTTGAATCATGTACATTCATTTGAAATTTGAAATCGAATTTTCAAACTACCGCGCCATTTTCAATTCCTTTTATAATTAAAAATAAATATTCATACTCTAACGTCTATTCAGATAAATATATACCTTCTAATTCTATTCAAAATAAATTTCTCGTCGTTATTATTTAAAATAATTCATTTTAAATATTCAAAATCCCTCAAAATTGCCAAAATAAAATTTTTAAATTGGCTCATATTTTCCGGGTTGTTACAATCTTCCCCACTTAAAATATTTTCGTCCTCGAAAAGGAACAGAGCTGAAAGTTGTTTTACAAAGCAACTCAACTTTCATTATTTTCATTATGGCTTAAGTTCTTTAACTTTTCAGTTTCTAAGAACTTTTCAAACTTTTCAAAAATTTGGCTAACACCCTAAATTTTCGAAATTTTTTCCCATAACCTCCCCTGCACGGGAGCAAAGGGAAAATCCCGAAATTTCCATGCAGGCCTCTCCAATCCAAAAAAAAAAAGAAACAGCCAAGCGGCTAGTCAATCGGCTCATAAAATCATCAAAACCCCAAGAAATACAATAAACATGTACCTATTTGTCGGGCAAACAATTTTATTCCTCTGCTTAGCTTCCCTGATATGACCTATTCAATGTATATACACATGTACATGTATGCAAATGCGATAAATTTTCAATACAGTTCAATATTTTATCAATTTGGTTATATGTACCATTCATTCACATAATGGTTTTATTGGTTAACAAATATTCATACAACACAACCATCAATCAATTAGTGAATTAACGTTTCAAATTCATAATTTTGACATATATATAGAAATTCATGTTTTTGATGCCAATTCACAACAATATATTCTAACTATATTTTGGTTCTCACACTAGTCAATTGGAAATATATAGATATCCCACTCCCGAAGTTCGAACATAAATACTGATGATGACGCATCAATCATCAGAACTATGCCCGGACGACTAGAGTGTGATTCCATATCCATCCCGTATATTCGAGGCTTCATATACACGTGGATCAGACGTATATTATAATCTCTATATACCCGACAATCCAAATCAATTTAAAATAAATTATTCAAATACGTATAATCATGTTTAAATTTTCAAACAAAATTTGTTTTCATTTTTATTTTTTAAAATACTCTTCACACTCGTTCTAGGATACTACTGATCCTATCTCTACCGAGTCATTCCTATTGGATATTACTAATCCAATCAATGATGAATTCTTTCGTTTGGTTCTAACGTGTCTTGTTCTTCGAGCTCTGTAAACCAAAGCTCTGATACCAAACTGAGACCACCTGAACTTCCCCGTGAAGGAAAGCACACATTGCTTCGAGAACAAGACGAATCAGAACACAAACAAAAGAACATTTCATTGCTTATTACAACAATTTCATCAAAATAAGAAAATATACAGAGTATGAATAAACATTACACATCATAAAATATCAGAGATTTAAATTACATTACATAGCAGCGGAAAATAATACAAAACACAACTGAAGGAGATATACAAATACAGAGCTTTCCGAATATCATTCCAGCTGTAAACAAGGATCCGGTGAATATAAATCTGCAAAACCAAAACTACTAGTTGCCCGTGTAGAAAATAGGGGCATCTAGAGTTTAGGTTAAAACGATAAACTCCAGGTCAGTCATGTGACTGGTGTGAGAACTAAAACAGTTATTTAAAACTTTACTTTAAAAGAGAGTAATTCAAGGGACCACGCCGTATAACACGGAATAGGTTTCCTCCCAAGAATACCAGTCCATATAACAAAACAACACAATGCTTTTTGGAAAAATGAAGCTATTATAAGACCCAGGTCCTATCACACAATGCAATGCAAGCCGGGGGATAGGGTTTTCCCTTGTAATAGCGAAACATGCTTGGTACGTTAAAACAAATCATTTGATACTATTATAAGTGCATAGAGTATAAAACAGCTTCAAATATAAATGTATCAATCCTAGACGGCATGGGTACCATATATCATGTCGCCAATACTAGGCTCTACAATCAAAACTGCAAATGTCACGTATTGGAAGTTGGATTTCCATCTGTGAACCAAGGCAAGGGATCGTCCTTACCGCTTCGAGACTGTCTAGCCCGAGTCTCAGGGCAAGTACTCAGTCAAGCCCTTGGATCGTCAGGGCCGGTCCACACGGAGCGGATTAAAATGCCTGAACAATGTGCTTCCCCGCCCTATGGGGCATAAACTGGTCATATCCCGACCAAACTATCGGCCCCGGAACGACTGATATAACCGAGGCGCCTCGCATTCCAACAACCACATGAGTCGAACTTGCCAGGGCTTGTAAAACCACTAACACAACTCATAGATAGAAGGAAACGCATGCCCTCCCTGAGGTCCTCTCCGGTTTCTGGTTCACACCGGGGTGTGACGCTCGCGAATTAATGCTACACAAAGCTACGTTGTATTACAGTCGTGCTTTGATCATCAACACAAGACTCTGCTTTTCAACAGAAGCCTTGATCATTAGCATCTCAGCATGCCACACAGGCAATTCACGCTATGCAACCGATGTCCATCAATCACACAGAATGAAATCCGATGTCAGACACACATCAATTTACAAGTTCATTCTAGGACTGGGAGGCACCTTATTCCTCCCCCACATGTCCAATATAGGGGAGAAGCCCTCGCATATCCATCGATCTCCAAGTACGTCTGGACGATCAACACTTATTACCTCGTCTTGGGTGTACGGCCCAAATCAAGACATCAGTAATCATCCAAACGATGTGAAGACCTCCGGTCTTCAACCACCATCTTCATCCTCGACACATCGTCAAATCAGTTATTCAGAATGGGATAAATCTGGTCTTTCTAGATAACTCGCGTATATAATAAACAAGTGCTTTAAAACACAACATACGTCTCATTCCAATCCAGAATATTTCTTTATTCAAATATTCTTATACTTTTGGAAAGGTTCCCATTAATTTTATCAAAGATAAATTCTTCCAATTTATTCTTTGATCTTCCTTTGGATGTCATTTCAATCTAATTAAAGATGCATTAACGATTGTTTAACTTGGGAAATCATATCCAGTCTTTAACTGGGTTAAAGAACCAATGTCATTTAAAACACGGTTCATAGTAAACCCAAAATCACATTCCATTCCATCAGCCCTTAACCGTAAATTAGCAAGTGAACAATTCCCTAAGTATTAACCCCGAAGGCCGAAACCAACATCAGATCAATACCCAGGAAACCATTCAACTTAACTAACCCCTGGTTGTTTTCTGATTATCTTAACTCCATTGGTCTAAGAACAGTATTATTAAAGATACTATTCACGACAGCCCAAAATCACATTCCATTAACAATTGAATCTTCATGGAAAAAAATCGATATATAATCGATATCAATTTCCGTATCTGACCAATAATATAAATGGAATAACAGCATAGCCTTCCAAATTCCATATGTATTAATAGTCTTCCTCCACAGAATTTCACTTCGATTATTACCAATCGAATTCCATTCAATTCCAATTTAATATATTAAATTGAAAAACCGTTACTTTAGAAAATTCCCGTTAAATCTTAATAAAAAGATTTATAAATTCCAAATCGCATTTTACTGTAAATCGGGTTAAAGAACCAATGTCGTTAAAAACATAGTTCACAATAAACCCAATTCACCTTCTATTTTCAGTTCCAATTAAATGTTAATTAATTGGTAATTCTTCTTTAAATCTTAATTAAAAGATTTATTCTTTTCACCTTGGGTTTAAGAAAAGTTCCATTTAAAACACAGTTCACGATAAACCCAAAATCCCATCAGTTTCTAACCGTAAATTAGTAAGAGAACAATTTCCTAAGTATTAACCTCGAAGGCCGAAACCAACATCAGATCAACACCCAGTAAACCATTCAACTTAACTAATCTCCAGTCAGATTCTAATTTCCTTAACTCCATTAGGTTTAAGAACAGTAATATTAAAGATACCATTCACGACAAACCCAAAATCCAATTTGATATTAAATACAAGGCTCTGAGCAGAAAATATATCGGCTTATATTCAATATCTAATTCTGAAACCAACAAATATTGTTTTGGAAACAAAGATATAAAATATATCTTCCAAATTTCCATAACAATATCCGTATAATCTCGAATCTGTAACGTCCCGTATTTTTTCGATATAATAATTTATCTATTTATTTATTTAAATATTGATATGTAGATTTAAATAGTTTTTTAATTAAATTTTATTGAATATTTAATTAAAATAAAGAATATAATAATATATTTAATTCTGAAATAGTCGGAAATAGTGAATTGACAATATCGTGTGAACTGGACAATTCAAAATATATGATTCAGTTTAGAGTTGAATTATATTAACGAATATATTATTTGAACGAAGTTTGAACGTATAATTATATTATAATTAAAATCGAACTCGGAATGGGGCTGCAGTTCATAATTTGGTGATTCAAACTTCAACTGAATATACAGGGTCCGTTTTAAATCAGATTTCTGTGAAACAAGAAACGTTAGGAGCTGGTGAAGTATATTTTTCTGATGGAAGAGAAAAATCAGGATTTTGTCATGTAGATTGTGAGTTGTGTCCAAATCAAATTTTAAAATAGTCGCTATAGAATCGCTTATCGATCGTAAAGGTTTATTCGATATAACTAGATACCAGTTTCGAATTTGACAAGATTCTTTTGAGACATAGTGATATTTTAATTTTTGGAATTTTACTGTAATTTTTAATTAATTAAATAAGCATCTTTTTATATGGAGTATTTTGCACCCTTAATCAGCGATTTTGGGGTTTCACAATATGAGTTAATCTACTGGTATTATTACATTTTTGGGATCGGGGCACTGAGCTCGACACAACGGTATTTTTATTTCTGTCCGTACGTAAGTAGAATTTTATGTAACAGGGTACGCTCGATATTATAACTCAAACAAACAACATATGTTGGATTCAATACAAACGTGTGGTTGATACTCGCGATAGGTGGCCGATGGTATTACCTTAAGTTTTGAGCATTCGGTCGTTATAAATACACTTCAACTTTTTTCTTATAACCTAAAAATCAATCGTACTGCAAACGAAAAATGAAGCCGCCGGTCTCTTTTCTTAAAACCAAATCGTGAGCAAAAACAAATGCAATACTTCACAATAAAAGTCGAAAATGTGGAGGCTATCTTGCATAAATATGAACGACGTGAAGGGTAGGAGAGGAGACATGTTGGCGTGTGTGCTTTCTTCTGTGATGAGGTGCATATGAAATGGCAGAGGAAGAGAAGCACGCGAGTTAAAGGGTTGAATGGTGGTGAATTTCGTGTACAGTTTTAGGTAGGGAGTACTGTGAGTGGTAGTAACGCATGGAAAGGGGAGCTGGGTCTTTGGGAAGTGCCGAAAGTAAGGGAGTAGTGGAAGATTTGGAACTAGAAAACATGGAAGGGGTACATGCGGTGGTAAGGGGACCATTTGCTGCTGTTACTGAGGGAGAAGAGTAGGTTGCGGTCTTAAGCTGATACTGAGGGAGAAGGGGGAGTTTAAGGGCACGGCATGGTGAAGTTTTAAAGTGCATGAATTTTTAACGTGTGTATACATGTAAGGATTTGCCAAGTTTCCAAAGGGTGGAAAGAAAATACATGAAGGCTGGCGTGTACTTCATTGGAGACAGACGTTTTTGTTTGACAAAGGAGGAGGCACCGTGTACCTAGCGCAAGCCGGTCTGAACGTTTTGGGCCAAGAATTTGTTTTACAAACTGTTCGTTACATTGGGATCGTAGGGACGAGGGCTACACACTGGAACTGACTGGGAGTGGATTGGAGTTCGTTACAATTTATAGTCAAATAAATTGTCCGTCTGAATCAAGCGATGGTTATCGTTTTTAACGATGATCGTCCAATGTGAGTAAAACTCACCAACTCTGAACAGTTATATTTTTATAGCATATTTTTAGAACTGATAATTATCTGTTGATTGCTGTATGTTAACTGTTTGGTTGAAATGCTTATGTATTAGTTTAAATTATAGATAACGATATATAGATGTAGGGAAACAGGGTGGAGGAATCCAACTGGATTCCTCAACATTTATTTTACTGTTTTTCATATATTGTTATATATGATGTGATATATAGCCTGCTGTTAATTATATATGGTTGAATGATATTGATCAATTTTATATGGTATGTTAAACACCATAGAGAACACTAGAATGTATAAAGGGAAATTTCAATGTATATCTATTGAAAGAAACTATTTATAAAATCAAAAGATTTTATAAAGGAAATTATTTATAAAATCAAAGGATTTTATGAAAGAAAATAATTATAAAATCAAAGAATTTTATAAAAGGGATAATTATTTGTTTAACAAAAAATTGAAAAGAAATATTTATTTGTTAAATAAATAGAATAGAAAAATGAAATATTTATTTAAGAAATAAATAGAAGTATAAAAGGATTATTTATTTAGAAAATAAATAAAATAGAAAGAGGAATATTTGTAAAACATTTACAAATAAAATAGAAAGAAAAATATTTGTAAACCATTTACAAATAGAATAGAAAAAGGAATATTTGTAAAACAATTACAAATAGAAATAAAATGGTAAACATTTGTAAACCATTTACAATTAGAATTGGGAAGAGAAATATTTGTAAAACGTTCACAAATAGATTAAAAGGAAATATTTATGAAATAAATAAAATTGTAAAAGGAAATATTTATTTAAGAAATAAATAGAATTATATAAAGGAAATATTTATATGAAATAAATATAGACAAATAGAAAAGGAGGTATTTGTAATCGAATAGAGTTATCAAATATAATTTATTTGAATAAGAGTAAGTCGATTAGAGTTAATCGAATTTGAATAATCAATTAGAGTTAATCGAGTTAGGTAAATCGATAAGAGTTAATCGAGTTAGAGTAAATGGAGTTAGTGTTAATCGAATTAGAGTTAATCGATTAGAGTTAAATCGAAATAAGTTATTCGAAGTGAGTTAATCGATTAGAGTTAAATCGAAATAGAGTTGTCAAATATTAGTTAATCGAATAAGAGTCAATCAAGTTAGAGTTAGTCGAGTGTTATTTAATCGAGTTAGAGTTCGTCGAGTATTGATTAATCGAAGATAAGAATTTATCGAATAGAGTTATTCGAAATGAGTTAATCGAATATTAGTTATTCGAAAGGGGTTATCAAATATTAGTTATTCGAAAGGAGTTATTGAATGTTTGTTATTCGAAAGGAGTTATTGAATATTTATTATTCGAAGGAGATATCGAATATAGTTTATTCGAATAGAGTGAAAAGAAGATATCGAATAGAGTTAAAAGGAGATATCGAATATTAGTTATTCGAAAGGAGTTATCGAATATTAGTTATTCGAAAGGAGATATTGAATATTAGTTATTCGAAAGTAGTTATCTAATATTAGTTATTCGAAAGGAGTTATCGAATATTAGTTATTCAAAAGGAGTTATCGAATATTAGTTATTCGAAAGGAGTTATCGAATATTAGTTATTCGAAAGGAGTTAATTGATCAGAGTAAATTAGTTAGAGTTAATTGAACAGAGTTAATCCAGTAGGGTAAATCAGATAGATTTAATCCAATAGAGTTAATCAAATAGAGTTAATAGAATCGAGTTAATCAAATAGAGCTAACTGATAAGAGTAAATCGATTAGAGTTAATCGAATCGTGTTAATTGAATAGATTTATTCGAAGAAGAGAGAATATCGAATATAGTTTATTCGAAGGAAAGAGTTATCGAATAGAGATTTATTCGAAAGAGAGTTACATAAGGAAGTTTGTTAAAGATTTAAAAGATAAACTTTGACTATTTCAAAATTAAAACGTTGTTCAGTTAAGGTCTGAGAGGTAAATTTTACCCCAACTTGATTGACTTCCTTCTTAACTAAGGAATGGTAAGGTTTGATAGTGAAGGATGGATAAGTGAATTTAGTAAATGAGTGAAATGGTTTGAGTTGGCATGGCGATGTTTGATTTAAACATCAGTTTAAACTCAGTGAGGGAGTTTGGGAAATGTTTTCCAAGAAAGAATCAGAAATGTTTTCTGAAAATAGAAAATCAGAATTTAGAATATATGGAAACAGGAGATAAGTAAATTAATGAACTAAAGAGATAAATGTTAAATGATGATTGATCGATATAATTTCCATCTGGAAATAATATCATTGTTTGCACACGCGTTTTTCTTTGATAGTTAAATCACAGACTATCAAAGTTTTGACCATTTTTCCGTCGTTAATACGGGGAGACTTGTTGGATTCTTATCCATAGAACCACTCTGTATTGGCATAAGCGTTGCGGAATCATATATGCCAAAGATAATTAAAGACGGAGTAAAGTGCAAGGGCTGTTGTATAAGTCCTAGGTAGAAATTGCCTAGGATGGATGTACGGAATAGTGCCTTAGGTTTGTCCAGTCCCAGGACAACTTGAATGGACGAATGTCTGACAGAGTATATCTGGTAGATCGTGTAAGTTGATCGTTTCAAACGTATTTACGGTAGTGGTGGAGGAATTCGTTTCTCTTAGCTTATACCCGTGGTATTTTTGGGGAAATCAATTTGTGATTTGACGGGTATGATGATGTGACATTCAAAGTAAATGAAGACGTGATCTGTATAGAGATACGTTATAACCTCAAGCCTCATCAACTGGGAAATGACAGAAATCGGGCATGCAGCATGGCTAAGTGATTCGCAACCAATTAGGGTATATTGTCACCATCTAGAGAATATTCATATTTGTTACTTCTTTCAATTCGGTATCTCCTGGGAACGGTTATGTTGGAATACTAACCGAGGGGTAGCAATATATTCGATACACTCAAGCGAAATGAGTGGTCGGTTAGATTGCTAAGTACTTGTATTTATACATTATTGTAATATCATAAGAGCTTGATATAAAGGATAATTTGGTTTATCGTAAGGTAAAAACCGTCCGTGTTTATGTGTGGATCGGTCTTACGATAATCATTTCTTTTAAAGAGATTTTAAAAAATTAAGCAAGTGATTTGAGTTTACTCACACCAATCACATGACTGACTCGGAGTTTATTTTGTTTTGTTTTTCCTAAACTCTTAGGTGCCCAATTTTGTACGGGCAGTCAAGTAGTCGGGATTTACAGATACTTGAAGAGCTGGAGCAGGAGGCTTCATAATTATATAGCTATGGTTTTCCACTGCGTTGTAAGTGCTGTACTTTGGAAATGATATGTATATTCAGGTACAGATTTATATTTCAAAGTTATGTTATGAAATATATTTATTCGTTCCGCTGTGAGATTTGTGTTTATTCTGATGTTGTATGTTCTTCTTCTTCTTCTTCTTCTTCTATTCTAAGTTTCTATCTTATCTATCCTCACCCTCTAATTTCTTACATGGACTATCCGGTGTTTCCGATGCTTGAATAGTCGACATGGCGTTATATGTCGATATCCAAGATCTTGAAATCCCCGGGTCGTTACAGTGGTATCATAGCTGAAGGTTAAGTTATTACCTTGGCTCTGTGGCGTGACTCAGTAGAGATGGGGTTAGTAATGCCCTAGATAGAGTTGAGTGTATATATATGAGTGAACAATTTTTTATTCAATATAAAAGATTTTATATTGTGAAGATTTGTTGGTTGAGTTATTTATGAGTTCTGGTCGATTAGTTTGATCCACTATATCGGTAGGGGTTTATAAACACTCGGATACGATGAACCAACACAGTATGTTTTGAAAAGAGGGTAAACAAAATAATTTTACCCAAATTATATTTTGATATAAAGGATTTATATTGGAATGATTATAATATATTGGATATATTGGTTGTTATTATAATCGAGTAAGATTATAAATTGAACGGTTATGTAAATAACCAATCAGAATTCATATAAGTGAAATACGTGGAATCAGATGAATTAAATCTAAAGTTAAAATCAGAATTGAAATTAAAACCCTGGAAATTGGAAAGGTGTTTGTAAATGGATTTGTATTGAATATATGAAAATTTTAAAATCCTGGGAGATTTTAAATTGTTTTACCAGCATTGTGAATGGTATTTTGAAATGAAGTTCAAAGTGGAAATGTTTAGAAATGGTTTTGAAAAGTGATATAGTATTGAACTCACTTCGATCACTGGAGAATAAATTCTGATGATGACAGCTGCATCGTCAGTGTTCATTTTCGAGTTGTTGAGTGACGGATTATTACCAAAGATTTTGTTTTTAAATTGTTTTACGAAAACAAGTGTTCAGAAATTCAAAGGTTTTGAATTATTATTGTGATTTCAAATTTGATTTGGAATAAAACCCAGGAAATTGAATTTCTGAATTTGAAATTAAAATTTAACTTATGAAGTTAAAAAGATTCAAATGGAAAAGGTGAATATATAAATTAGAATTTAACTTAAAATAAGTTAATTAGAATACAGATTTGATTATGAAATGATTTGGAATGGAATTGAGATGATAAGTTAAGAACTGGAATCAAGAATGAAACTTGAGTTGAAAAGGAATTTGGTTTGGATATAAGCGAATACCTGTGTTGAACAAATATTGATTGGAATTCGGTTGGGATGACATGGTATATGTTGGATTGATAATAGGTGAAAGTGATAAAGTTGATACGGCCGACAAAAAAAGATACAAGTTTATATTTGGTATAAGCATGAGATTTATAAGCCGATTGGCTGTTTGATTTTCTTTTGGGTTGGAGAAGGCCCAGAGAGGCGAGTTGTAGTTGTACCGCTTGACCCGTACAAAGGAGGTGCTGGCGAAATTTTTCGAAAATTTCGGGTGTTAGAAAATTTTCAGGATTTTTGAAAATTTTCGTTGATAAGAATTAATTAATATTTATTTAAAATTAAACTGGTTCAGTGAAACGGAAAAATAATTAAACAAATAATTTTTAATCAGTGAGTAGGGTTTGTTTTCTACCTTAGCAATTTCGAGGACGAAATTATTTTAAGGGGGGAAGAATGTAATGTCCCATATTTTTTCGATATAATAATTTATCTATTTAATTATTTAAATAGTGATATATAGGTTTAAATAGTTGTTTAATTAAATTTTATTGAATATTTAATTAAAATAAAGAATAGAATAATATATTTAATTCTGAAATAGTCGGAAATAGTGAATTGACAATATCATGTGAACTGGACAATTCAAAATATATAATTCAGTTTAGAGTTGAATTATATTAACGAATATATTATTTGAATGAAGTTTGAACGTATAATTATATTATAATTAAAATCAAGCTCGGAATGGCGCTGCAGTTCTTAATTTGGCGATTTGAACTTCAATTGAATATACAGGGTCCGTTTTAAATCAGATTTCTGTGAAATAAGAAACGTTAGGAGTTGGTGAAGTATATTTTTCTGATGGAAGAGAAAAATCAGGATTTCGTCGTGTAGATTGTGTGTTGTGTCCAAATCAAATTTTAAAATAGTCGCTATAGAATCGTTTATCGACCTTAACAGTTTATTCGATATAACTAAATACCAGTTTCGAATTTAGACAAGATTCTTTTGAGACGTAGTGATATTTTAATTTTTGGAATTTTACTGTAATTTTTAATTAAATATTTAAGCAACTTTTTATTTGGAGTGTTTTGCACCCTTAATCAGCGATTTGGGGTTTCACAATATGAGTTAATCTACCAGTATTATTATATTTTTGGGATCGGGGCACTGAGCTCGACACAACGGTATTTTTATTTATGTCCGTACGTAAGTAGAATTTTACATAACAGGGTATGCTCGATATTATAACTCAAACAAACAACATATGTTGGATTCAATACAAACGTGTGGTTGATACTCGCGTTAGGTGGCCGATGGTATTACCTTAAGTTTTGAGCATCCGTTCGTTATAAATACACTCCAACTTTTTTATTATAACCTAAAAATCAATACTATAGCAAACCAAAAATGAAGTCGCCGGTCTCTCTTCTTAAAACCAAATCGTGAGCAAAAACAAATGCAATACTTCACAATAAAAGTCGAAAATGTGGAGGCTATCTTGCATAAATATGAACGACGTGAAGGGTAGGAGGGGAGACATGTTGGCGTGTGTGATTTCTTCTGTGATGAAATGCGTATGAAATGGTAGAGGAAGAGAAGCTCGCGAGTTGAAGGGTTGAATGGTGGTGAATTTCATGTACAGTTTTGGGTAGGGAGTACCGTGAGTGGTAGTAACGCATGGAAGGGGAAGCTGGGTCTTTGGGAAGTGCCGAAAGTAAGGGAGTAGTGGAGGATTTGGAACTGGAAAACATGGAAGGGGTACATGCGGTGGTAAGGGGACCGTTTGCTGTTGTTACTGAGGGAGAAGAGCAGGTTGCGGTCTTAAGCTGATAATGAGGGAGAAGGGAGAGTTTAAGGGCACGACATGGGGAAGTTTTAAAGTGCATGAATTTTTAACGTGTGTATACATGTAAGGAATGGCCAAGTTTCCAAAGGGTGGAAAAAATACGTGAAGGCTGGCGTGTACTTCATTGGAGAGGGACGTTTTTGTTTGACAAAGGAGGAGGCACCATGTACCTAGCGCAAGCCGGCCTGAACGTTTTGGGCCAAGAGAAATTTGTTTTACAAACCGTTCGTTACGTTGGGATCTTTGGGACGAGGGCTACACACTGGAACTGACTGGGACTGGATTGGAGTTCGTTACAATTTATAGTCAAATAAATTGTCCGCCTGAATCAAGCGATGGTTAGCGTTATTAACGATGATCGTCCAATGTGAGTAAAACTCACCAACTCTGAACAGTTATATTTTTATAACATATTTTTTGTAAGGACCCGTGACTTCCCCGTGAAGGAAAGAGCGGATACTTTGAGAACAACACACATCGCAACGCAAACAGAAGAACATTTTATTGCTTATTACAACAATTCCATCAGAATACAAGAATATACAGAGTATGAATAAATATACATTCGATAAATATCAGAGATTATAAGAAGTTACATAGCAGCGGAAAAATAATACAAAACACAACTGAAAGTAATACACGGATACAGAGCTTTCCGAGCATCGTTCCAGCTGTAAATCAGGATCCTGTGAATATAAATCTGCAAAACCAAAACTACTAGCTGTCCGTGTGGAAAATAGGGGCACCCAAAGTTTAGGTTGAAACAATAAACTCCAGGTCAGTCATGTGAATGGCATGAGAACAAAAACAGTTATTAATCTTTATTTTTAAAGTTAGGTAAATCAAGGGACCACGCCGTATAACACGGAACGGGTTTCCTCCCAAGGATACCAGTGCATAAAACAAACAACGCAATGCTAAATAAAGAAAAATGAAGCTATTATAAGAACCAGGTCCCATCACACAATGCAACGCAAGCCGGAGGATAGGTTTTTTACCTTATAATAGCCAAAGAATGCTTGATACGCTAAATTTCATCTTTTATTATTACAATAAGTGAAGAAAACAACTTTAATCATAAGTAGAAATCATAGACGGCATAAGTGACCCATACCACTATGTCGCCATACTAGGATCTACAAATAAAACTCCATCATGAGTCGAGGCAAGGGGCAAACTCCTCTCCGTTCGAGACACTCTAGCAAATGTCTCAGGACCACACATAGCGATCCTTGGATCTTCAGGGTCGGTCCTCTCTTACTTTTGAGGATTGGCTATTCCTGACCACATGTTTCCCGGTCCTAACAGACCTATATCCGAGGCGCCTCGCATTCCAACAACCACACAGGTGAAGAGTATATAAATGTCATCCAGTTTAAGCACTGACACTGTAATAACCCGCAAAATCTGAGCCAGTTTAAAATTTTTATTTTGGCGATTTTAGCGAATTTTGATTATTTAAAATAGATTATTTTAAATAATATTGACAAGAAATTTATTTTGAATAGAATTCGACGTATATATTTATATACGTCGTCGTTAGAATATAAATAATTATATATAATTATAAAAAGAATTGAAAATGGCGCGGTAGTTCGATAATTCGATTTCAAACTTCAATTGAATGTACCGGGTGCAAAACAATCCGGATTTTAGCGAAACCAAAAATCATAGGATCTATTTGATAGTATCTTTCCAACGAATCCGAAGAATCAAGATTTCATAGTGGGAATCAAAAGATATGTCCAGTTGAAAATTCTGAATAGTCGCTATGGAATTCAGGCCCTTAAAAATAGACATTTTGCAAATGACCTCGGATTTCGACGAAACCACTTTTGTTGGATCCGCAGTGTCAAATTATTGCTATATTCCAATTTTCATAATTTTTCGAATCAATATGTGAGCGTGGCAAAGGAAAACGCGTTTGACCAGTTTCAGTTGATTTTAATCGACTGGAAAATGGCCATTTTTCAAACGGTCTCAGAATTTGACGAAATTAGTTTTGTTAAGACCGTATAGTCAATACGAAGCTAGAAATAATTTTTCTGGAATTTTTAGAGTTCGTATGTGACCCCGGTAATTTGAAATGTACGTTTAAAATTCAATATAGTGATTTAAATGTAAATTTAACGGAAACTGATTGTACCAGCCGAATCAGCTGACGATACATATCCCATTGTGTTCGGAATGGGGGTAAAACGTTATGGACGACAGGCGGTGGGCCTCGTTTTGAGGTCGAAAATAAAAGTTGCTTTTTGGTGAAAAATTAAATAATAAATTAAATAATATAAATTTTATAAAAGCCCCTCCCCCCCCTTATTCTTCCCGATTCAGTTTTAAATAGAAAAAAAAAGAGAAAGAAACGAAGGGAGGGAGGCGCTCCTCCCAGCAGCACCGCCGCGACCCCCCCCCCCCCTGGCGCGCCGCCACTAGGGCGTGGCCCCCCTCTTCCTCCACCTCCCCTTCTCCTCCTCGCCGAACCCGCGTCGAACCCACCCAAACCCGAACCCTAAACCCCCAATTCGAGCACCGCACCATCCTCCGACCCTCAGCCTCCGCCCTCTCTCTCTCCTACGCAGACCCCTCTCCTTCCCCTTTGACTGCGCCACTCGGTTGCGTCCCCACCCCCACTCAAAGCCGGAGCCACTTCATTCGACGCCAGAACCACCACCGCGATCTTGAAGCCCCCCTCCCTTTCGCTGCAATGAAAAGTAAGTTTTTATTTTACTTAGCTAGTTTTATTTTCAGTCTATGATTATATTTTTCTTTAATTAAAATAAAAGGGGGGATTTTTATTTGAAAAATAAAAATGAGATTTTATATAGTTAACCGAATGGAAAGTTGTAATTTTTATATAGTAGCAAAAGGAAGATGTGATATTTATATAGATTAAATACTAAAAATATAATTTTTATTATATAGGGAAGTTAAAGGTATGATCTTTATATTTTTAAATTAATAAAAATATGATTTTTATCTTTTTAAAGTATTAAAAATATAATCTTTACTATATAGAAGATGTAAAAATATAATTTTTATATTTTTAAAGAATTAAAAATATAATTTTTACATGTTAGGAATATTAAAAATATCATCTTTTTATAGGTAGCAAAATAAAATGCGATTTCTATAGGGATGGAACTGAAAAGGTAAAATCTTTAAAAATAAAAAGACGATATTTTAATAATAGAAAAGGCGAAAACTTTATTTTTATAAAGGCGAAAACTTTATTTATGAAAGGGCGAAATCTTTATATAGAGAATAGCGTTATAAAAATATAATCTTTATCTATATAACATCGTCGTAAAAATTCGATTTTTATATATTGAATAGCGAAGTAAAAATTCGATTTTTAAATATAAAAATATGATTTTCAAATTGAAAGTAAACAAATAAAAATGTGACTTTTATTTTAAAGACATCAAAATATAAAAATGTGTGATTTTTATATATGTAGTGACTACGGGCAACGTAGATGAAAAAGGCAACAACGAGGAAGATTTCTGTCAATGAAGTGTCGTGAAGTTGGATAGCTATCGGTGAGAACTTCTCACTCAAAATTTCTTTTTCTAGTTATATATACTAGGATGCAGACGGTGCTTAGTAGCACCCGACACCCGTCATCCACAGACCATGGATGGCTTGTTTGTTAAATTGTTTGGTTGTGTAGTTGGTTAGATTATTGGTTTGAATTGAATTATTTGGTGAATTGAATGATTTGATTGATGTGTGAATGGCGTGGGCCTTCACTAGACCGGGGATAAGGCTAGGCCTCGTCCCGTTTCTAGTATCGTGCCGTTATGCCGCCGAAATTTCCCAAAATATGTTAGAAAAATAAAAATATCATTTTTATTGTGTAAATGAACTGAATAGAAATTCATGTGTTGAAATAGATTATTTTATCGTTAAAAATACAATTTTTAACGTGAAAGTGAATAAATAAAATATTCATTTACAAACCGGACGGTTTGTTTATGTACACTGATTTGACTGATATTGATTGGGATGATAAATTTTACACATCGCCCAACTGCACAAATAAAATCTGTGTTTGATTGTTTGAAACCCCACACGGGTGTTGGGATGAAATTTGAAGTTCACTCATCCTGATTGATTAAATATGTTAATCGATTGATTGACAGGCTGTTATAAGCGTTAGATATTTATATTTGATGCTTATACAGTGTAGTGCACTTTCGTTGATGGTTGATTGTTTATCAATGCTATTATATACATGTGTTGTATGGAATCCATATAATTAACATTATATGGTGATTGATTGGGCCTCATTCCAATCGGGAAAATAAGGAATATTATAAAAGAAAATTCATGTGTTGAATATAAAAATAGTCATGTGTTGACGATGTTCATGTGAAATATTTTATACAATTGAAATTTACGTCTTTATCATATTTAAAATTAGAACTACTTCCCGGTAGAAGTCTAATTGAAAATCAAACGATAGATACCATAGTTTTATAAAATATTTTACATAACAAAAATAGTGATGTGTTGACAGTACTCATGTGTTGAGATTAGTCGTGTGTTGAAAGAAATATAGATTCATGTGTTGAATGAAATAAATATTCATTTGTTGAATAGAATAACGAATTTATTGAAATATATAAAGCCGTGTTGATTAGAGATGCGTTATTTTGACGCGAACGATATTTATATCGATTTTATTAGTTGTATAATGAATGTTGAAAAGTGATTTCAAAATTTAAGATTTTGAAAGGAAATTTAAATTGAATTAGATTAAAAATTGAAATTGAAATTTTATTGAATCAATTTGAAATGAGTTCGAATCGAATAGAAAATGAATTCGATTCGAATTGAATAGAAAGTGAATTTGAATTCGAGTAAAATAGAAATGAATTCAAATTGAATTAGATTGAAATTGAAATTTCAAACAAACTGAAATTGAATTGAAATCAATTTGAAACGAATTCGAATTAGATCAAATAGAAGGTAAATTCGAATTGAATTGAATTGAAACGAATTTGAATTTGAATTTGAATTGAATTGAAATGAACTCGAATTGAATTGAAATCAAATCGATTTGAAATTGAAGATGAAGTTGAAATTGTTTTTGAAACGAATTTAAAACGATTTATAAAATACGTTTTTAAAAGGAAATCGACGAAATATATATAATATATATATTATATATATAATGGCCTGAATAGAACGCGCCGCGCCGCGGTAGTTCGTGAATTTCGACCATTGACTTCGAATTGACGTTGCAGGAGATCCGACCGTCGGATTCTCCTAAAACCGGAACCGTTGGGTTCGTATCGAAAAGAGCTTTCCAATGAATATTAGAAATTTGAAATCTAACGGTTGGATTTGGAATTATGTCCAAATCAAATTCGAAAAAGGTCGCTGTAAGTGCAGTTCGATGGCCGTTGTTGGAAATCGACTGTACGGGCCTTGATAAAATTATCAAAAATATCTATAATTTGTGTAAAATTATAATATGTGAATTGGAAAGAATTGGGCTGGAAAATTCCACATTAGAAGGTAAAAATAGATTTTTATCGAAATGAACTAGTTTTGAACTAGAATTAAAATCAATTTATTTTTGAAATAAATAAATTGAATTTGAAAGTGATTTTGAAAATAATCGATAATTTCCAATACGTGGATTGGAATGGAGCTGAATCGAAATTATCTTCGGGATATTTCGATGTTGGATTTCGTGACTATACAGATATTGTTATGGGAATTTGAAAGATATATTTTATATCGTTATTTCCAATACGATATTTGTTGGTTTCAGAATTTGGTATTGAATATAAGTCGATATATTTTCTATTCAGAGCCTTGTATTTAATATCAAATGTGATTTGGGTTTGTCGTGAATCGTGTTTTGATGACATTGGTTCTTTAACCCAGTTAAAGGCAGGATATTGATTTTTGAAAAGATTAAAACTAAGTGGAGTTTTAATGAATCTTTAATTAGATTAAAATGTGAATTGATAATTTAAATTATCAAATCTGAAAGGTGATCGAGAATGGAGTACCACCAGTTTTGCTCCAAAGCGATAGTTAAATCTTTAATTAGATTTGAACGTGAAATGGTAATTAATTTTACCGATAACACAGTGGTGTTAGATGTGGAGTATTACCAGTTTTCTCCATGGGATATAGGTTGGGATTGGGAAATAAAATAAATAATTACTTCGGTGTGGTTCGTTAATCCCGACTAGTTTGAAGTGATATCCAAAGGAAGATTAAAGAATAAATTTAGAAGAATTTATCTTGGATAAAATTAATGGGAACCTTTCCCTAAGAATGTGATTTTGTGAATAAAAGAATATTCTGAATTGGAATGAGGCGTTTGTTGTGTTTGTGTAACATTCGTTTATTATATACGTGGGTTATTCAGAAAGGCCGGGTTATACCCATTCTGAATAACCGATTCGACGAGATGTCGAAGATGAAGACGGTGGTTGAAGACCGGAAGTCTTCACATCGTTTGGGTGATTACTGATGATCTTGATTGGGCTGTACACCCAGGATGAGGGAATCAGTTGGTGATCGTCCAGACGTACTTGGAGATGGATGGATATGCGAGGAAAGTGCCTCCGGTTTCGTTCAGACCCAGAACGAACTTGTAAATGGATTGTGTGTCTGACATTGGATTTTATTCTGTGTTGATTGATCTCTATTAAATATACATATGTTTGGCGGCGGAGAATTTATTCTCTTGCTTAACGCCCTTCTCTGAGACGTACGAGCTAAGAGGTTGTATATCGATGGACATCAGTCGCATGGAGTGAATTGCCAATGTGGCATGCGTAAGTGGCAATTGATCAAGGCTTCTGTTGAAAAGCAAAGTCTTGTGGTTGATGATCAAAGCACGGCCTGTGTGGCATAGCTTTGTGTATATCGTGAATTCGCGAGCCTCACACCTCGGTATGAGTCAAAAACGGGATAGTGACTACAGGGAGAGCACGACGTTTCTTTCTAGCTAGGGTGGTGTCAGTGACCTACCAGCCCTGACATTTATATACTTTTCACCTGTGTGGTTGTTGGATACGAGGCGCCTCGGATATAGGTCTGTAAGGACCAGGAAACGTGTGTTCAGGAATTGCCAATCCTCAAAAGTAAGAGAGGACCGGCCCTGAAGATCCAAGGATCATAGTGGGATCCTGGGACATTTGCTAGAGTGTCTCGAACGCGGAGAGGAGCTTGCCCCTTGCCTCGACTCATGACGGAATCCAATTTCCAATACGTGATATGGCGGTTTTAATTGTAGAACTAGTATGGCGACATGATATATGGTACCCATGCCGTCTATGATTGATATTTATGATTGAAATTGTTTTGACACTATACACCTAAAATAGTATCAAATAATGTGTTTTAAACGTATCAAGCATGCTTTGGTTGTTATAAGGGAAAACCCTATCCTCCGGCTTGCGTTGCATTGTGTGATGGGACTTGGGTCTTATAACAGCTTCATTTTTCTTTATTTAGCATTGCGCTGTTTGTTTTATGCACTGGTATTCTTGGGAGGAAACCCGTTCCGTGTTATACGGCGTGGTCCCTTGATTTACCTAACTTTAAAAATAAAGAGTAATAATTGTTTTAGTTCTCACACCAGTCACATGACTGACCTGGAGTTTATTGTTTTAACCTAAACTCTGGGTGCCCCTATTTTCCGCACGGGCAGCTAGTAGTTTTGGTTTTGCAGATTTATATTCACAGGGTCCTGATTTACAGCTGGGATGATGCTCGGAAAGCTCTGTATCTGTGTATCACTTCTAGTTGTGTTTTGTATATTTTTCCGCTGCTATGTAATTTATTGTAATCTCTGATATTTGTCAAATGTAATTTATTCATTTTTACTCTGTATATTCTTGTATCTGATGGAATTGTTGTAATAACAATGAAATGTTCTTCTGTATGCGTTCTATTTTGTCTTGTACTCAATTCTATTCGGGCTTTCCTTCACGGGGAAGTTCGGGTCGTCTCAGTTTGGTATCAGAGCTTTGGTTTACAGAGCTCGAGAACAAGACACCTTAGAACCATACGAAAGAATTCATCAGATATTGGATTAATAATATCCAATTAGAATGACTCGTTAGAGATAGGATCAGTAGTATCCTAGAACGAGTGTGAAGAGTATATTTTTCAAATGAAAACAATTTTGTTTTGAAAATTTAAATCGCTTTATACGTATTTGATTATTTATTTATTTTGAATATGGACAATCGAGTATATATAGATTTCGCGTATACGCGTCATGAACGTATACTCGAAGTTTTAATATACTGGATAGATATAGAATCACATTCTAGACACCCGGGGATAATTCTGATGATGTGGCCACATCATCAGTATTTATATTCGTGTTTCGAAGGTGTGATTTCTATATATTTCCATTAGGCTGGTGTGAGAACCAAAACTAATATAGTTAGAACACATTGTTGTGAATTGGCATCAAAACATGATTTTCTGTATATGTATCAAAATTTATGAATTTGAAACTCTAATCCACTAATTGATTGATGTTTGTGTTGTTTGTTTATTTGTTTGATAATTTTGAACCATTTATGCCTAATTGAATCAAATATTGAATTGTATTGAAATTTGGTCGCATTTGCTTGCATACATGTATATCTTTTGAACAGGTCATAGCAAGGAGGCTAGAGCCGAAGAATAAAATTTGTTTGCCCGACAAATAGGTACATGTTTACTACATAATTTCCTGTTTTGTTTGGGTGATGATGATTTTGTGAGCCTATTGGCTAGCCGCTTGGCTTTTTCTTTTTGAGATCTGAAGGACCGGGGAAGCTATTTGAAATTCCCCGATGCTCCCGGTGCAGGGGAGGTTATGGCGAAATTTTTCGAAAATTTAGGGTGTTAGCCAAATTTTTGAAGAATTTGAAAATTTTCAGAAACTGAAAAGTCGGAGAATGGAAGCCAGATCGAATGTAGAGCTTATTAATCAAACCACTTTCGACTTTGTTCCTTTTCGGGGACGAAAAGTTTTAAGTGGGGGAGATTGTAATAACCCGCAAAATCTGAGCCAGTTTAAAATTTTTATTTTGGCGATTTTAGCGAATTTTGATTATTTAAAATAGATTATTTTAAATAATATTGACAAGAAATTTATTTTGAATAGAATTCGACGTATATATTTATATACGTCGTCGTTAGAATATAAATAATTATATATAATTATAAAAAGAATTGAAAATGGCGCGGTAGTTCGATAATTCGATTTCAAACTTCAATTGAATGTACCGGGTGCAAAACAATCCGGATTTTAGCGAAACCAAAAATCATAGGATCTATTTGATAGTATCTTTCCAACGAATCCGAAGAATCAAGATTTCATAGTGGGAATCAAAAGATATGTCCAGTTGAAAATTCTGAATAGTCGCTATGGAATTCAGGCCCTTAAAAATAGACATTTTGCAAATGACCTCGGATTTCGACGAAACCACTTTTGTTGGATCCGCAGTGTCAAATTATTGCTAGATTCCAATTTTCATAATTTTTCAAATCAATATGTGAGCGTGGCAAAGGAAAACGCGTTTGACCAGTTTCAGTTGATTTTAATCGACTGGAAAATGGCCATTTTTCAAACGGTCTCAGAATTTGACGAAATTAGTTTTGTTAAGACCGTATAGTCAATACGAAGCTAGAAATAATTTTTCTGGAATTTTTAGAGTTCGTATGTGACCCCGGTAATTTTAAATGTACGTTTAAAATTCAATATAGTGATTTAAATGTAAATTTAACGGAAACTGATTGTAACAGCCGAATCAGCTGACGATACATATCCCATTGTGTTCGGAATGGGGGTAAAACGATATGGACGACAGGCGGTGGGCCTCGTTTTGAGGTCGAAAATAAAAGTTGCTTTTTGGTGAAAAATTAAATAATAAATTAATTAATATAAATTTTATAAAAGCCCCTCCCCCCCCCCTTATTCTTCCCGATTCAGTTTTAAATAGAAAAAAAAAAGAGAAAGAAACGAAGGGAGGGAGGCGCTCCTCCCAGCAGCACCGCCGCGACCCCCCCCCCCCCCGGCGCGCCGCCACTAGGGCGTGGCCCCCCTCTTCCTCCACCTCCCCTTCTCCTCCTCGCCGAACCCGCGTCGAACCCACCCAAACCCGAACCCTAAACCCCCAATTCGAGCACCGCACCATCCTCCGACCCTCAGCCTCCGCCCTCTCTCTCTCCTACGCAGACCCCTCTCCTTCCCCTTTGACTGCGCCACTCGGTTGCGTCCCCACCCCCACTCAAAGCCGGAGCCACTTCATTCGACGCCAGAACCACCACCGCGATCTTGAAGCCCCCCCCCCCCTTTCGCTGCAATGAAAAGTAAGTTTTTATTTTACTTAGCTAGTTTTATTTTCATTCTATGATTATATTTTTCTTTAATTAAAATAAAAGGGGGGGATTTTTATTTGAAAAATAAAAATGAGATTTTATATAGTTAACCGAATGGAAAGTTGTAATTTTTATATAGTAGCAAAAGGAAGATGTGATATTTATATAGATTAAATACTAAAAATATAATTTTTATTATATAGGGAAGTTAAAGGTATGATCTTTATATTTTTAAAGTAATAAAAATATGATTTTTATCTTTTTAAAGTATTAAAAATATAATCTTTACTATATAGAAGATGTAAAAATATGATTTTTATATTTTTAAAGAATTAAAAATATAATTTTTACATGTTAGGAATATTAAAAATATCATCTTTTTATAGGTAGCAAAATAAAATGCGATTTCTATAGGGATGGAATTGAAAAGGTAAAATCTTTAAAAATAAAAAGACGATATTTTAATAATAGAAAAGGCGAAAACTTTATTTTTATAAAGGCGAAAAATTTATTTATGAAAGGGCGAAATCTTTATATAGAGAATAGCGTTATAAAAACATAATCTTTATCTATATAACATCGTCGTAAAAATTCGATTTTTATATATTGAATAGCGAAGTAAAAATTCGATTTTTAAATATAAAAATATGATTTTCAAATTGAAAGTAAACAAATAAAAATGTGACTTTTATTTTAAAGACATCAAAATATAAAAATGTGTGATTTTTATATATGTAGTGACTACGGGCAACGTAGATGAAAAAGGCAACAACGAGGAAGATTTCTGTCAATGAAGTGTCGTGAAGTTGGATAGCTATCGGTGAGAACTTCTCACTCAAAATTTCTTTTTCTAGTTATATATACTAGGATGCAGACGGTGCTTAGTAGCACCCGACACCCGTCATCCACAGACCATGGATGGCTTGTTTGTTAAATTGTTTGGTTGTGTAGTTGGTTAGATTATTGGTTTGAATTGAATTATTTGGTGAATTGAATGATTTGATTGATGTGTGAATGGCGTGGGCCTTCACTAGACCGGGGATAAGGCTAGGCCTCGTCCCGTTTCTAGTATCGTGCCGTTATACCGCCGAAATTTCCCAAAATATGTTAGAAAAATAAAAATATCATTTTTATTGTGTAAATGAACTGAATAGAAATTCATGTGTTGAAATAGATTATTTTATCGTTAAAAATATAATTTTTAACGTGAAAGTGAATAAATAAAATATTCATTTACAAACCGGACGGTTTGTTTATGTACACTGATTTGACTGATATTGATTGGGATGATAAATTTTACACATCGCCCAACTGCACAAATAAAATCTGTGTTTGATTGTTTGAAACCCCACACGGGTGTTGGGATGAAATTTGAAGTTCACTCATCCTGATTGATTAAATATGTTAATCGATTGATTGACAGGCTGTTATAAGCGTTAGATATTTATATTTGATGCTTATACAGTGTAGTGCACTTTCGTTGATGGTTGATTGTTTATCAATGCTATTATATACATGTGTTGTATGGAATCCATATAATTAACATTATATGGTGATTGATTGGGCCTCATTCCAATCGGGAAAATAAGGAATATTATAAAAGAAAATTCATGTGTTGAATATAAAAATAGTCATGTGTTGACGATGTTCATGTGTTGAGTGAAATATTTTATACAATTGAAATTTACGTCTTTATCATATTTAAAATTAGAACTACTTCCCGGTAGAAGTCTAATTGAAAATCAAACGATAGATACCATAGTTTTATAAAATATTTTACATAACAAAAATAGTGATGTGTTGACAGTACTCATGTGTTGAGATTAGTCGTGTGTTGAAAGAAATATAGATTCATGTGTTGAATGAAATAAATATTCATTTGTTGAATAGAATAACGAATTTATTGAAATATATAAAGCCGTGTTGATTAGAGATGCGTTATTTTGACGCGAACGATATTTATATCGATTTTATTAGTTGTATAATGAATGTTGAAAAGTGATTTCAAAATTTAAGATTTTGAAAGGAAATTTAAATTGAATTAGATTAAAAATTGAAATTGAAATTTTATTGAATCAATTTGAAATGAGTTCGAATCGAATAGAAAATGAATTCGATTCGAATTGAATAGAAAGTGAATTTGAATTCGAGTAAAATAGAAATGAATTCAAATTGAATTAGATTGAAATTGAAATTTCAAACAAACTGAAATTGAATTGAAATCAATTTGAAACGAATTCGAATTAGATCAAATAGAAGGTAAATTCGAATTGAATTGAATTGAATTGAAACGAATTTGAATTTGAATTTGAATTGAATTGAAATGAACTCGAATTGAATTGAAATCAAATCGATTTGAAATTGAAGATGAAGTTGAAATTGTTTTTGAAACGAATTTAAAACGATTTATATAATACGTTTTTAAAAGGAAATCGACGAAATATATATAATATATATATTATATATATAATGGCCTGAATAGAACGCGCCGCGCCGCGGTAGTTCGTGAATTTCGACCATTGACTTCGAATTGACGTTGCAGGAGATCCGACCGTCGGATTCTCCTAAAACCGGAATCGTTGGGTTCGTATCGAAAAGAGCTTTCCAATGAATATTAGAAATTTGAAATCTAACGGTTGGATTTGGAATTATGTCCAAATCAAATTCGAAAAAGGTCGCTGTAAGTGCAGTTCGATGGCCGTTGTTGGAAATCGACTGTACGGGCCTTGATAAAATTATCAAAAATATCTATAATTTGTGTAAAATTATAATATGTGAATTGGAAAGAATTGGGCTGGAAAATTCCACATTAGAAGGTAAAAATAGATTTTTATCGAAATGAACTAGTTTTGAACTAGAATTAAAATCAATTTATTTTTGAAATAAATAAATTGAATTTGAAAGTGATTTTGAAAATAATCGATAATTTCCAATACGTGGATTGGAATGGAGCTGAATCGAAATTATCTTCGGGATATTTCGATGTTGGATTTCGTGACTATACAGATATTGTTATGGGAATTTGAAAGATATATTTTATATCGTTATTTCCAATACGATATTTGTTGGTTTCAGAATTTGGTATTGAATATAAGTCGATATATTTTCTATTCAGAGCCTTGTATTTAATATCAAATGTGATTTGGGTTTGTCGTGAATCGTGTTTTGATGACATTGGTTCTTTAACCCAGTTAAAGGCAGGATATTGATTTTTGAAAAGATTAAAACTAAGTGGAGTTTTAATGAATCTTTAATTAGATTAAAATGTGAATTGATAATTTAAATTATCAAATCTGAAAGGTGATCGAGAATGGAGTACCACCAGTTTTGCTCCAAAGCGATAGTTAAATCTTTAATTAGATTTGAACGTGAAATGGTAATTAATTTTACCGATAACACAGTGGTGTTAGATGTGGAGTATTACCAGTTTTCTCCATGGGATATAGGTTGGGATTGGGAAATAAAATAAATAATTACTTCGGTGTGGTTCGTTAATCCCGACTAGTTTGAAGTGATATCCAAAGGAAGATTAAAGAATAAATTTAGAAGAATTTATCTTGGATAAAATTAATGGGAACCTTTCCCTAAGAATGTGATTTTGTGAATAAAAGAATATTCTGAATTGGAATGAGGCGTTTGTTGTGTTTGTGTAACATTCATTTATTATATACGTGGGTTATTCAGAAAGGCCGGGTTATACCCATTCTGAATAACCGATTCGACGAGATGTCGAAGATGAAGACGGTGGTTGAAGACCGGAAGTCTTCACATCGTTTGGGTGATTACTGATGATCTTGATTGGGCTGTACACCCAGGATGAGGGAATCAGTTGGTGATCGTCCAGACGTACTTGGAGATGGATGGATATGCGAGGAAAGTGCCTCCGGTTTCGTTCAGACCCAGAACGAACTTGTAAATGGATTGTGTGTCTGACATTGGATTTTATTCTGTGTTGATTGATCTCTATTAAATATACATCTGTTTGGCAGCGGAGAATTTATTCTCTTGCTTAACGCCCTTCTCTGAGACGTACGAGCTCAGAGGTTGTATATCGATGAACATCAGTCGCATGGAGTGAATTGCCAATGTGGCATGCGTAAGTGGCAATTGATCAAGGCTTCTGTTGAAAAGCAAAGTCTTATGGTTGATGATCAAAGCACGGCCTGTGTGGCATAGCTTTGTGTATAACGTGAATTCGCGAGCCTCACACCTCGGTATGAGTCAAAAACGGGATAGTGACTGCAGGGAGAGCACGACGTTTCTTTCTAGCTAGGGTGGTGTCAGTGACCTACCAGCCCTGACATTTATATACTTTTCACCTGTGTGGTTGTTGGATACGAGGCGCCTCGGATATAGGTCTGTAAGGACCGGGAAACGTGTGTTCAGGAATTGCCAATCCTCAAAAGTAAGAGAGGACCGGCCCTGAAGATCCAAGGATCATAGTGGGGTCCTGGGACATTTGCTAGAGTGTCTCGAACGCGGAGAGGAGCTTGCCCCTTGCCTCGACTCATGACGGAATCCAATTTCCAATACGTGATATGGCGGTTTTAATTGTAGAACTAGTATGGCGACATGATATATGGTACCCATGCCGTCTATGATTGATATTTATGATTGAAATTGTTTTGACACTATACACCTAAAATAGTATCAAATAATGTGTTTTAAACGTATCAAGCATGCTTTGGTTGTTATAAGGGAAAACCCTATCCTCCGGCTTGCGTTGCATTGTGTGATGGGACTTGGGTCTTATAACAGCTTCATTTTTCTTTATTTAGCATTGCGCTGTTTGTTTTATGCACTGGTATTCTTGGGAGGAAACCCGTTCCGTGTTATACGGCGTGGTCCCTTGATTTACCTAACTTTAAAAATAAAGAGTAATAACTGTTTTAGTTCTCACACCAGTCACATGACTGACCTGGAGTTTATTGTTTTAACCTAAACTCTGGGTACCCCTATTTTCCGCACGGGCAGCTAGTAGTTTTGGTTTTGCAGATTTATATTCACAGGGTCCTGATTTACAGCTGGGATGATGCTCGGAAAGCTCTGTATCCGTGTATCACTTCTAGTTGTGTTTTGTATATTTTTCCGCTGCTATGTAATTTATTGTAATCTCTGATATTTGTCAAATGTAATTTATTCATTTTTACTCTGTATATTCTTGTATCTGATGGAATTGTTGTAATAACAATGAAATGTTCTTCTGTATGCGTTCTATTTTGTCTTGTACTCAATTCTATTCGGGCTTTCCTTCACGGGGAAGTTCGGGTCGTCTCAGACACCACCACTAGCTAGAAAGAAACGTCGTGCACTCCCTGCAGTCACTATCCCGTTTTTGACTCATACCGAGGTGTGAGGCTCGCGAATTAACGCAATACACAAAGTTGCGCCACACAGGTCGTGCTTTGATCATCAACCACAAGACTTTGCTTTTCAACAGAAGCCTTGATCATTTGCCACTTAGGCGTGCCACACAGGCAATTCACTTCATGCGACTGATTTCCATCAAGAGACAACCTCTGAGCTCGTACGTCTCAGAGAAGGGCGTTAAGCAAGAGAATAAATTCTCCACCGCCAAACAGATGTATATTTAATAGAGATCAATCAACACAGAATAAAATCCAATGTCAGACACACAGTCCATTTACAAGTTCGTTCTAGGTCTGAACAAAACCGGAGGCACTTTCCTCGCATATCCATCGAACTCCAAGTACGCCTGGATGATCACCATCTGATTCCCTCGTCTTGGGTGTACAGCCCAATCAAGATCATCAGTAATCACCCAAACGATGTGAAGACTTCCGGTCTTCAGCCACCGTCTTCATCTTCGACTTTGTCGAATAGGTTATTCAGAATGGGTATAAACCGGCCTTTCCGAATAACCCGCGTATATAATAAACACGTGTTACACAAACACAACATACGCCTCATTCCAATTCAGAATATTCTTTTATTCAAAATCTCACATCCTTAGGAAAAGGTTCCCATTAATTTTATCAAAGATAAATTCTTCTAAATTTATTCTTTAATCTTCCTTTGGATATCATTTCAAACCATATTATGGTTTTCCAAACTAGTCGGGATTAGCGAACCACACCGAAGTAATTATTTGTTTTATTTCTCAATCCCAACCTATTCATCCCATGGAGCAAAACTGGTAATACTCCATATCTAACACCACGGTGTTATCGGTAAATATTAATTACCATTTCACGTTCAAATCTAATTAAAGATTCATTAAAACCCCACTTAGTTTTATTCTTCTCAAAAATCAATAACCTATCTTTAACTGGGTTAAAGAACCAATGTCATCTAAAACACGGTTCACGATAAATCCCAAAATCACTTTCCATTGTTAATCGGGTTAAAGAACAGGTGTTATTCAAAACACCGCTCACGATAAACCCAAAAACAAATTTAAATTCAATTCCAATTAAATATCATTTAATTGGTACACTTCATTAAATCTAAATAGAAAGATTTAATCTTTTTCTCAATTGGGCTTAAGAACAGTGTTAATGAAGACACCATTCACGACAAACCCAAATCACATTTGATATTAAATACAAGACTCTGAATAGAAAATATATCGGCTTATATTCAATATCAAATTCTACGACCAACAAATATCGTATTGGAAATAATGATATAAATATATCTTTCAAATTCCCATAACAATATCTGTATAATCACGAAATCCAACATCGAAATATTTCAAAGACAATTTCGATTCAAATCCATTTCCAATTCGTATATTGGAAATTCTGATTATTTTTAAAACCATTTTCAGATTCAATTAATTTATTTCAAAAATAAATTGATTTTAATTCTAGTTCAAAACTAGTTCATTTTGATAAAAATCTATTTTTAACTTTTCAAATATGGAGTTTTTCAGCCCAATTTTTCCCATATCATTTCTTATGATTTTACACAAATTATTGATATTTTTAATAATTTTATCAAGGCCTGTACAGTCGATTTCCATCAACGGCCATCGAACTGCACTTACAACGACCTTTTCCAAATTTGATTTGGACATAGTTCCAAATCCAACCGTTAGATTCAAAATTTCTCATATTCGTTAGAAAGCACTTTTCGATACGAACCCAACAGTTCCGATTTTAGGAGAATCCGACGGTCGGATCTCCCGCAACGTCAATCCGAAGTCAATGGTCGAAATTCGCGAACTGCCGCGGCGCGACGCGTTCTATTCAGGCCATTTAATATATATAATGTATATATTATATATATTTCGTCGATTTCAATTCAAAACATATTTTATAATTCGTTTTAAATTCGTTTCAAAAACAATTTCAACTTCATATTCAATTTCAAATCAAAATTGAATATTCCACATCATCGATATACAAATGATAATATTTTCAAAATATTACATTTTGAAATCATTTCTCTTTCTATATTCATTTCAAAAACGAATATAATCGATATAAATATCGTTCGCATCAAAATGGTGCATCTCTAATCAACACGGATTTATATATTTCACTAACTTCGTTATTCTATTCAACAAATGAATATTTATTCTATTCAACACATGAATCTATATTTCTTTCAACACATGAATATTCTCAACACATGAGCACTGTCAACACATGACTATTTATATTATTTGATATATTTTATAAAATTATGATAAAGATGTAAATTTTATTGTTTAAAATATTTTACTCAACACATGAATATTCTCAACACATGAGCACTGTCAACACATGACTATTTATATTATTCAACACATGAATTTTCTTTATTCTATTCATCACATGAATATACATTTTATAATATTATTTATTTTCCCAATTGGAATGAGGCCCAATCAATTACCATATAATGTTAATTATATGGATCCCATACAACACATGTATATAATAACAACGATAAATAATCAACCATCATCCAAAGTGCACCACACAACTGCATAAGCACTAAATATAACTAATTAACGCTTACACAGTCTGTCGACCAATCGATCGACATACAACTAAATAATTGGGATTAGTGTACGCCAAATATCATCCCAACACCCATGTGGGGTTTCAATCCACAAACATTGAATATTATTTGTGCAGTTGGGCGATGTGTAAAATTTATCGTCCCAATCAATATCAGTTAAATCAATGTATATAAACAAATCATCCAATTTGTTAATAAATATTTATTTTATATACACGTTTAAAATTTATATTTTTAACTATAAAATATTTTACACTATAAAATATTTTATTTCATTTCACATCACACAATCAACTACACATCAAAATCAAACAAACAAGCATACAAGCCGTCCATGGTCTGTGGACGACGGGTGTCGGGTACTACTAAACACCGTCTGCATCCTAGTATATATTTTTAACTAGAAATTTAAATTAAAGGTGAGGAGGTCTCACCGATTAGCTAAACAAAACACCACGACTCTTCATATGTAGGAAATCTTCATCGTGCTTCCAACGCAGTCTGTTTCACGAAGTATATGTTAAAAAATTATATTTTTATATCGCGCTTCTTCTAATAAAGATTATATTTTTATATCACCCCCCATATAAAAATCACATTTTTATATTCTATAGTATGTAAAATTATATTTTTCCCTCACTACTTAAACGATAAAAATCATAACCTTCCATCCACAAAAATCACTTCTTTATATAATAAAAAAACCGATCTTTCCTTTATTTAAAAATATAAACTTCCTTAAAAATAAAAATATAATCTTTTCCTTTGCTAACTAAAAATCAGAACTTTGTTTAAATAAAAATCTAGTCTTTTTATTCATTAAAAATCTAATCTTTTAACTCGCTCTTTCAACAAAAAATCATTTTTTTATTTAATTAAAAAAATATCAATGCTTATAAAAAAAACTGACTTAACCCACTGTAAAAATTTTCAGCTCGAACCCCATTCGAATCCATGCTATGTACGTTTAAAAATAACACTACTTTAATTATAATTCTTAAAAATAAATTACCTTGCTTCATAAATTCGATTTCATCCTATCAAGCGTCACCATTTTTTTTTCAAAGAGGACGAGGGTGTGTGTGTTGCGATTTAAGGAAGTTGGGGGGGCTCTCATTGTTCGAACGCAAGCAGAGGGGGGAGGGGTTTCTGACGGTCGGAGGGGGAGGGAGGAGCAAGGTCTTGGTGGCGGGTGTAGGTCCAAGGGGAGGCGGCGCAGCGCGTTTAAGTGGATGGGGGCTAGGGCTTCCTCGAACTGGACAAAGGGGGCGGCTTTTTTGGGGTTTCGTGACTGAGGGGGGCTCGTGGGAGGAGAGAGGGTGGTTGGGTGAGGCGCGCCGTCGATCGGCACTGGCCAGGCGGCGGGGAGGGATCGCGGATCCTTCGTGATTCTTTTTTTTATTTACTTTACTAAAATGAATTTCAACGAGGAAAGGGAGAGGGTATAAGGGTTTTTTTTATAATTTATTTATTATTTTATTATTCATTTAAGTTGACTTTTCATACTAACTCGAAATCAAGTCCACCGACTGTCGTCCCTAGCTAATTACCTCCATTCCGAACACAATGTGATATGTTTCGTTAGCCAATTCTATCGTTTCGACCAGTTTTGATTTAAATTAAAATATAAATCTTTATATATTCAATTTAAACACACATTTCAATTTACCGGGGTCACATACAGTCTCTAAAAATTCCAGAAAAATTATTTCTGGCTTCGTATTGACGATACGGTCCTAACAAAACTAGTTTCGTCAAATTCTGAGATCATTTGAAAAATGGCCATTTTCCAGTCGATTAAAATCAACTGAAACTGGTCAAACGCGTTTTCCTTTTCCCCGCTCACATATTGATTCAAAAAATTATGAAATTTGAAACCTAGCAATAATTTGACATTGCAGATCCAACAAAAGTGGTTTCGTTGAAATCGAGGTCGTTTGCAAAATGGCTATTTTCAAGGGCCAGAATTCCATAGCGACTATTCTGAATTTTCAACTGGACGTAACTTTTGATTCCCGCTATGAAATTTCGATTTTTCGGATTTGTTGGAAAGATATTTTTAAATATATTCTAATATTTTTGGTTTCGCCAAAATCCGGTTTATTTTGCACCCGGTACATTCATTTGAACTTTGAAATCGAATTTTCAAACTACCGCGCCATTTTTAATTCCTTTTATAACTATAAATAATTATTTATATTCTAACGATGACGTATATAAATATATACGTTCTAATTTCTATTCAAAATAAATTTCTCGTCGATATTATTTAAAATAATTCATTTTAAATATTCAAAATTCATCCAAATTGCCAAAATAAAAAAAATTAATTGACTCGCATTTTCCGGGTTGTTACAATCTCCCCCCACTTAAAACTTTTCGTCCCCGAAAAGGAACGAAGCTGAAAGTTGTTTTATAAATCAACTCAATTCCATTGTTTTCTTTACGGCTTAAGTTCTTCAACTTTTCAATTTCTAAGAACTTTTCAAATTTTTCAAAAATTTGGCTAACACCCTAAAATTTCGCCATAACCTCCCCTGCACCGGGGACTTCGGGATATTTCATATAGCCTTCCATGGCCTTCTTCAATCCAAAAGAAAAAGCCAATCGGCTCATAAAATCATCCAAACCCAAAGAAATACAATAAACATGTACTATTTGTCGGGCAAACAATTTTATTCTCTGCTCTAGCCTCCTTGCTATGACCTCTTCAATGTAAGTATATGTATATGCATGCAATTATAATCATTTTTCAATACAATTCCATATTTGGTTCCATTAGGCTAAACGGTTCAAAATATCAAACAAATAAACAAACAACACAACCATCAATCAATTAGTGAATTAACGTTTCAAATTCATAATTTTGATACATATACAGAAAATTATGTTTTTGATGCCAATTCACAACAACAAATCTATCTAGTTTTGGGTTCTCACACCAGTCTAATGGAAATATATAGATATCTAACTTTCGATACTCGAAAATAAATGCTGATAACGCTGCAGCATTATCAGAACCATCCCCGGGCAACTAGAGTGTGATTCTATATCTATCTAGTATATTAAAACTTCGAATATACGTCCATGACGCGTATACACGAAATCTTTATATACTCGATTGTCCAAATTCAAAATAAATAAATATTCAAATATGTATAAAATGGTTTAAATTTTCAAAACAATATTGTTTTCATTTGAAAAATTATACTCTTCACACTCGTTCTAGGATACTACTGATCCCATCTCTAACGAGTTATTCTAATTGGATATTACTAATCCAATATCTGATGAATTCTTTCGTTCGGTTCTAATGTGTCTTGTTCGCGAGCTCTGTAAATCAAAGCTTTGATACCACTGTAAGGACCCGTGACTTCCCCGTGAAGGAAAGAGCGGATACTTTGAGAACAACACATATCGGAATGCAAACAGAAGAACATTTCATTGCTTATTACAACAATTCCATCAGAATACAAGAATATACAGAGTATGAATAAATATACATTCGATAAATATCAGAGATTACAATAAGTTACATAGCAGCGGAAAAATAATACAAAACACAACTGAAAGTAATACACAGATACAGAGCTTTCCGAGCATCGTTCCAGCTGTAAATCAGGATCCTGTGAATATAAATCTGCAAAACCAAAACTACTAGCTGCCTGTGTGGAAAATAGGGGCATCCAGAGTTTAGGTTGAAACAATAAACTCCAGGTCAGTCATGTGACTGGTGTGAGAAATAAAACAGTTATTAATCTTTATTTTTAAAGTTAGGTAAATCAAGGGACCACGCCGTATAACACGGAACGGTTTTCCTCCCAAGGATACCAGTGCATAAAACAAACAGCGCAATGCTAAATAAAGAAAAATCAAGCTATTATAAGACCCAGGTCCCATCACACAATGCAACGCAAGCCGTAGGATAGGGTTTTTACCTTATAATAGCCAAAGAATGCTTGATACGCTAAATTTCATCTTTTATTATTACTATAAGTGAAGAAAACAACTTTAATCATAAGTAGAAATCATAGACGGCATAAGTGACCCATACCACTATGTCGCCATACTAGGCTCTACAAATAAAACCAAAATATAATGTATTGGAAATTGGATTCCATCATGAGTCGAGACAAGGGGCAAACTCCTCTCCGTTCGAGACACTCTAGCAAATGTCTTAGGACCACACACAACGATCCTTGGATCTTCAGGGCTGGTTCTCTCTTACTTTTGAGGATTGGCAATTCCTGAGCACACGTTTCCCGGTCCTAATAGACCTATATCCGAGGCGCCTCGCATTCCAACAACCACACAGGTGAAAAGTATATAAATGTCAGCCAGTTTAAGCACTGACACCACCACTAGATAGAAAGAAACGTCGTGCTCTCCCTGCAGTCACTATCCCGTTTTTGACTCATACCGAGGTGTGAGGCTCGCGAATTAACGCTATACACAAAGCTACGCCACACAGGCCGTGCATTGATCATCAACAACAAGACTTTGCTTTTCAACAGAAGCCTTGATCATTTTCCACTTAGGCGTGCCACACAGGAAATTCACTCCATGCGACTGATTTCCATCGATAGACAACCTCTGAGCTCGTACTTCTCAGAGAAGGGCGTTAAGCAAGAGAATAAATTCTCCTCCGCCAAACAGATATATATTTAATAGAGATCAATCAACACAGAATAAAATCCAATGTCAAACACACAGTCCATTTACAAGTTCGTTCTGGGTCTGAACGAAACCGGAGGCACTATCCTCGCATATCCATCGATCTCCAAGTATGTCTGGATGATCACCAATTGATTCCCTCGTCTTGGGTGTACAGCCCAATCAAGATCATCAGTATTCACCCAAACGATGTGAAGACTTCTAGTCTTCAGCCACCGTCTTCATCTTTGACTTCGTCGAATAGGTTATTCAGAATGGGTAAAACCCGGCCTTTCCGAATAACCCACGTGTATAATAAACACGTGTTACACAAACACAACATATGCCTCATTCCAATTCAGAATATTCTTTTATTCAAAATTTCACATCCTTAGGGAAAGGTTCCCATTAATTTTATCAAAGATAAATTCTTCTAAATTTATTCTTTAAACTTCCTTTGAATATCATTTCAAACCATATTATGGTTTTCCAAACTAGTCGGGATTAGCGAACCACACCGAAGTAATTATTTATTTTATTTTCCAATCCCAACCTATTCATCCCATGGAGCAAAACTGGTAATACTCCATATCTGACACCACGGTGTTATCAGTATATATTAATTACCATTTCACGTTCAAATCTAATTAAAGATTCATTAAAACCCCACTTAGTTTTAATCTTCTCAAAAATCAATAACCTGTCTTTAACTGGGTTAAAGAACCAATGTCATCTAAAACACGGTTCACGATAAATCCCAAAATCACTTTCCATTGTTAATCGGGTTAAAGAAAAGGTGTTATTCAAAACACCGCTCACGATAAACCCAAAAACAAATTTAAATTCAATTCCAATTAAATATCATTTAATTGGTACACTTCATTAAATCTAAATAGAATGATTTAATCTTTTTCTCAATTGGCTTAAGAACAGTGTTAATGAAGACACCATTCACGACAAACCCAAATCACATTTGATATTAAATACAAGGCTCTGAATGGAAAATATATCGTCTGATATTCAATATCAAATTCTACGACCAACAAATATCGTATTGGAAATAACAATATAAATATATCTTTCAAATTCCCATAACAATATCTGTATAATTACAAAATCCAACATCGAAATATTCCAAAGACAATTTCGATTCAAATTCATTTCCAATTCATATATTGGAAATTCTGATTATTTTTAAAACCACTTTCAGATTCAATTTATTTATTTCAAAAATAAATTGATTTTAATTCTAGTTCAAAACTAGTTCATTTTGATAAAAATCTATTTTTATCTTTTCAAATATGGAGTTTTCCAGCCCAATTTTTCCCAAATCATTTCTTATGATTTTACACAAATTATTGATATTTTTAATAATTTTATCAAGGCCCGTACAGTCGATTTCCATCAACGGCCATCGAACTGCACTTACAGCGACCTTTTCCAAATTTGATTTGGACATAATTCCAAATCCAACCTTTAGATTTCAAAATTTCTCATATTCGTTAGAAAGCTCTTTTCGATACGAACCCAACAGTTCCGGGTTTTAGGAGAATCCGACGGTCGGGTCTCCCGCAACATCAATCCGAAGTCAATGGTCGAAATTCGCGAACTGCCGCAGCGCGGCACGTTCTATTCAGGCCATTTAATATATATATTATATATATTTCGTCGATTTCAATTCAAAACATATTTTATAATTCATTTTAAATTCGTTTCAAAAACAATTTCAACTTCATATTCAATTTCAAATCAAAATTGAATATTCCACATCATCAATATACAAATGATAATATTTTCAAAATATTATATTTTGAAATCACTTCTTTTTCTATATTCATTTCAAAAACGAATATAATCGATATAAATATCTTTCGCGTCAAAATGGCGCATCTTTAATCAACACGGCTTTATATATTTCACTAACTTCGTTATTCTATTCAACAAATGAATATTTATTCTATTCAACACATGAATCTATATTTCTTAAACACATGAATATTCTCAACACATGAGCACTGTCAACACATGACTATTTATATTATTTGATATATTTTATAAAATTATGATAAAGATGTAAATTTTATTGTTTAAAATATTTTACTCAACACATGAATATTCTCAACACATGAGCACTGTCAATACATGACTATTTATATTATTCAACACATGAATTTTCTTTATTCTATTCATCACATGAATATACATTTTATAATATTCTTTATTTTCCCAATTGGAATGAGGCCCAATCAATTACCATATAATGTTAATTATACGGATCCCATACAACACATGTATATAATAGCAACGATAAATAATCAACCATCATCCAAAGTGCACCACACAACTGCATAAGCACTAAATATAACTAATTAACGCTTACACAGTCTGTCGACCAATCGATCGACATACAACTAAATAATTGGGATTAGTGTACGCCAAATATCATCCCAACACCCATGTGGGGTTTCAATCCACAAACACTGAATATTATTTGTGCAGTTGAGCGATGTGTAAAATTTATCGTCCCAATCAATATCAGTCAAATCAGTGTATATAAACAAATCGTCTGATTTGTTAATAAATATTTATTTTATATACACGATTAAAAATTATATTTTTAACTATAAAATATTTTCCACTATAAAATATTTTATTTCATTCCACATCACACAATCAACTACACATCAAAATCAAACAAACAAGCATACAAGCCGTCCATGATCTGTGGACGATGGGTGTGGGGTGCTACTAAACACCGTCTGCATCCTAGTATATATTTTTAACTAGAAATTTAAATTAAAGGTGAGGAGTTCTCACCGATTAGCTAAACCAAACACCACGACTCTTCATATGTAGGAAATCTTCATCGTGCATCCAACGCAGTCTGTTTCACCAAATATATGTTAAAAATTATATTTTTATATCGCGCTTCTTCTAATAAAGATTATATTTTTATATCACCCCCCATATAAAAAATCATATTTTTATATTCTCTAGTATGTAAAAATTATATTTTTACCTCACTACTTAAACGATAAAAATCATAACCTTCCATCCACAAAAATCACTTCTTTATATAATAAAAAAACTGATCTTTCCTTTATTTAAAAATATAAACTTTCTTAAAAATAAAAATATAATCTTTTCCTTTGCTAACTAAAATCAGAACTTTGTTTAAATAAAAATCTAGTCTTTTTATTCATTAAAAATCTAATCTTTTTACTCGCTCTTTCAACAAAAAATCATTTTTTTATTCAATTAAAAAAATATCAATGCTTAGAAAAAAAACTGACTTAACCCACTGTAAAATTTTCCTGCTCGAACCCCATTCGAATCCATGCTATATACGTTTAAAAATAACACTACTTTAATTATAATTCATTAAAATAAATTACCTTGCTTCAGAAATTCGATTTCATCCTATCAAGCATCACCATATTTTTCCAAAGAGGACGAGGGGGTGTGTGTTGCGATTTAAGAAAGTTGGGGGGGCTCTCGTCGTTCGAACGCAGGCAGAGGGGGGAGGGGTTTCTGACTGTCGGAGGGGGAGGGAGGAGCGAGGTCTTGGTGGCGGGTGTGGGTCCAGGGGGAGGCGGCGCAGCGCGTTTAAGTGGATGGGGGCTAGGGCTTCCTCGAACTGGACAAAGGGGGCGGCTTTTTTTGGGGTTTCGTGACTGAGGAGGGCTCGTGGGAGGAAGGAGGGTGGTTGGGTGAGGCGCGCCGTCGATCGGCGCTGGCCAGGCGGCAGGGAGGGATCGCGGATCCTCCGCGATTCTTTTTTATTTATTTACTTTACTGAAATGAATTTCAACGGGGAAAGGGGAGAGGGCATAAGGGTTTTTTATTATTCATTTAAGTTGACTTTTCATACTAACTCGAAATAAAGTCCACCAACTGTCGTCCCTAGCTAATTACCCACATTCCGAATACAATGTGATATGTTTCGTTAGCCAATTCTATCGTTTCGACCAATTTTGATTTACATTAAAATATAAATCTTTATATATTCAATTTAAATGCACATTTCAATTTACCGGGGTCACATACAGTCTCTAAAAATTCCAAAAAAAATATTTCTGGCTTTATATTGACGATACGGTCCTAACAAAACTAGTTTCGTCATATTCTGAGATCGTTTGAAAAATGGCCATTTTCCAGTCGATGTACTGAAACTGGTCAAACGCGTTTTCCTTTGCCCAGCTCACATATTGATTCGAAAAATTATGAAATTTGAAACCTTGCAATAATTTGACATCGCAGATCCAACAAAAGTTGTTTCGTCGAAAACCGAGGTCGTTTGCAAAATGGCTATTTTTAAGGGTCAGAATTTCATAGCGACTATTCTGAATTTTCAACTGGGCGTAACTTTTGACTCCCGCTATGAAATTTCGATTTTTCGGATTCGTTGGAAAGATATTTTCAAATAGATTCTAATATTTTTGGTTTCGCCAAAATCCGGTTTATTTTGCACCCGGTACATTCATTTGAACTTTGAAATCGAATTTTCAAACTACCGCGCCATTTTTAATTCCTTTTATAATTATAAATAATTATTTATATTCTAACGATGACGTATATAAATATATACATTCTAATTTCTATTCAAAATAAATTTCTCGTCGATATTATTTAAAATAATTCATTTTAAATATTCAAAATTCATCCAATTTGCCAAAATAAAAATTTTAAATTGGCTCGCATTTTCTGGGTTGTTACAATTTTAGAACTGATAATTATCTGCTGATTGTTGTGTGTTAACTGTTTGGTTGAATTGCCTATGTATTGGTTGAAATTATAGATAACGATATATATATATAAATCGTTAACCAAATATTGATTCTGTTTAGTAGAATATTTCATATTGAAATGAAATCGATGTTAATTATATTGTTTAACATCTGTGATGCGGGAAAACAGGTTGGAGGAATCCAACTGGATTCCTCAACATTTATTTTATTGTTTTTCATATATTGTATTTATAAAATCAAAGGATTTTATGAAAGAAAATAATTATAAAATCAAAGAATTTTATAAAAGGAATAATTATTTGTTTAACAAATAGAATTGAAAAGAAATATTTATTTGTTAAATAAATAGAATAGAAAAATGAAATATTTATTTAAGAAATAAATAGAAGTATAAAAGGATTATTTATTTAGAAAATAAATAAAATAGAAAGAGGAATATTTGTAAAACATTTACAAATAAAATAGAAAGAGAAATATTTGTAAACCATTTACAAATAGAATAGAAAAAGGAATATTTGTAAAACAATTACAAATAGAAATAAAAGGAAAACATTTGTAAACCATTTTCAAATGGAATTGGGAAGAGAAATATTTGTAAAACATTCACAAATAGATTAAAAGGAAATATTTATTAAATAAATAAAATTGTAAAAGGAAATATTTATTTAAGAAATAAATAGAATTATATAAAGGAAATATTTATATGAAATAAATATAGACAAATAGAAAAAAAAGGTATTTGTAATCGAATAGAGTTATCAAATTTAATTTATTTGAATAAGAGTAAGTCGATTAAAGTTAATCGAATTTGAATAATCAATTAGAGTTAATCGAGTTAGGTAAATCGATTAGAGTTAATCGAGTTAGGTAAATCGATTAGAGCTAATCGAGTTGGAGTAAATGGAGTTAGTGTTAATCGAATTAGAGTTAATCGATTAGAGTTAAATCGAAATAAATTATTCAAAGTGAGTTAATCGATTAGAGTTAAATCGAATTAGAGTTGTCGAATATTAGTTAATCGAACAAGAGTTAATCAAGTTAGAGTTAGTCGAGTGTTAGTTAATCGAGTTAGAGTTCGTGGAGTATTGATTAATCGAAGATAAGAATTTATCGAATAGAGTTATTCAAAATGAGTTAATCGGATATTAGTTATTCGAAAGAGGTTATCGAATATTAGTTATTCGAAAGGAGCTATCGAATATTTGTTATTCAAAAGGAGTTATCGAATATTTGTTATTCGAAGGAGATATCGAATATAGTTTATTCGAATAGAGTTAAAAGGAGATATCGAATATAGTTTATTCGAATAGAGTTTAAAGGAGATATCAAATATTAGTTATTCGAAAGGAGTTATCAAATATTAGTTATTCGAAAGGAGATATCAAATATTAATTATTTGAAAGTAGTTATTCGAAAGAGTACTTTGGAAATGATATGGCTATGGTTTTTCTGCTGTGTTGTAAGTGTTGTACTTTGGAAATGATATGTATATTCAAGTACAAATTTATATTTCAAAGTTATGTTATGAAATATATTTATTCGTTCCGCTGTGAGATTCGTGTTTACTCTGATGTTGTATGTTCTTCTTCTTCTATTCTAAGTTTCTATCTTATCTATCCTCACCCTCTAAATTCTTTCATGGTCTATCCGGTATTTCCGATGCTTGAATAATCGACATGGTGTTATATGTCGATATCCAAGATCTCGAAATCCCCGGGTCGTTATAGAATCCCACATCGAAATATCCCGATGATAATTTTGATTCAAATCCATTACAATTCATATATTAGAAATTCTGGTTATTTTTAAAAGCATTTCAAATCCAAATTATTTATTTTAAAAAATATTGGATTTATTATTCTAATTCAAAACTAGTTCATTTCGATAAAAATCTATTTTTATATATGGAATTTTTTCATCCTAGTTCTTTCCAAATCACTTCTTATGAATTTACACTAATTATTGATATTTTTAATAAATTTATCAAGGCCGGTACAGTCGATTTCCATAAATGGCCATCGAACTACACTTATAGCGACCTTTTCCAAATTTAATTTGGACATAATTCCAAATCCAACTGTTAGATTTCAAATCTCTAGTATTCGTTAGAAAGCTCTTTTCGATACAAACCCAACGGTCCTGGTTTTAGGAGAATCCGACGGTCGGATCTCCCGTAATGTCCGTTTGAAGTCAATGGTCGAAATTCGCGAACTGCCGCAGCACGGCGCATTCTATTCAGGCCATTATATAATATATATATATATATATATATATATATATTTCGTCTATTTCCATTTAAAACGTATTTTATAAATCGTTTTCAAAACGATTTCAACTTCATATTAAATTTCTAATCAAAATTGAATATTCCATATCATTGATATATAAATGATAATATTTTCAATTCATTAGATTTTGAAATCAATTCTTTTTCAATATTCATTATAAAAATGAATAAAATCGATATAAATATCGTTTTCTTCAAAATGGCGTTAAACTAATCAACACGGCTACATATATTTAAATATATTCGTGTCCATCCCAAATCGGGCATCAAAATCATATTTTGATCTGTTACAAACATTATTTTAAAATCATCGTTATTTTAAAATATTCTTTCTTTCTGAACTGGAATCAGACACAGTCAATGAAACGACCCAGCAGTTTCGGCCTCGAAAATCGACATAAATACCCTTTACCGTACTCATGTCGATCCTCCAAGCATCGAAAACACTGGAACTTTTTGAAAGAAATTAGAGGGTGAGATAAGGAAGAAAGAAAGTTAGAATAGAAGAAGAAGAAGAATCAACACAGAGTCTCACATCGCAGCGGAACAAAATATAATACAGAAATAAATCTTTATTGAGAGCCTTTAAAAAAAATACTTACAGTATCAGAGCACAACACACATCTGGACAGTTTTGATAATCTGTCCTTATATATATAATCACACAGCGGAATATCATTCATCTGAACATCTTCAGCTCGTCTCTGGACTTCACAGTACCTGATAACCTGAACCTGTACACCCCGGGCTAACCCGAGCATTTACAAAACACCGGGTCAGTCTGGTGAACCAGAGTGAGAAAAACTCGCACAGCATTTAGGTATCACACAGCTTGATTTTAAATTCAAAATCCTTTCGAAAGAAAAGAATAATCGTAAGACCGAATCCACACATAAACACGGATGGTTTTTACCTCACGATAACCCAAAACAGTTTTCGAAATCAATATCTTGCTCTGATATTATGATAATGTCTAGATACAAATAATTAACAAATCTAGAGGAACGCTTGCATCTCACGCTCCCCGTATATAGTATGTAATCGAAAACCGCGGGCGCTTATTGGATATTGGATTTCCAACTTGACAAGGTATGGGACCACCTTCCGCACGTGTATCTCTAGAGGCGAATGCACTGGGTTTAACAAGAACGTCTTGCAACCCGGCCCTCACATGACCGACCACTCATTTCGCTTGAGTGTATCGAATGTATATCACCAACGGTTGGACTCAAACCACCGTTCCCAAATGGGCAGAATCGATAGAGTAAGAAACAAAAGAAATTTCTCTAGATAGGTGATCATACACCCTAATGGGAGCGACCCACATAGCCATGCTGCCTGCCCGATTTTTGTCATCTCCTGGTTGATGAGGCTTGAGGTCATAATCTTTTGAACACCTGGCCACCATTCACTTTGAATGCCACATCGTCAGATCTGCCAGGTATCACTGAACACTGATTTCCACAAAAATACTCTGAGCGTTAAGCTAAAGAAGGTGTCCAGTCTTCTCTGCCACCAACAGAGATACGTTTGTAGAAAATCAATATACGTAATCCCTTTAGAAATACTTTGCCAGACACTCGTCCATACAAGTCACCCAGGAACAGGGTGAACCGAAGGTACTCTCCTACTGCATCCAACACAGGAATCACCCCATGGATCAGTAGCGATCGTCCTTGCAATCCACAGTTTCAACCACGACAGAACCCCAGTATATCTCCGGGTCGAATCAGAGATTGTAAGTGGTTCTTCCGCTTTATGAAGATCTGTGGTCTTCACATGCTCCATCTCGATCGTCGTCTGATCTCTTCTGTATATTTCGTAGTTGTTGGATGGAATGGTTTTCGAATATATATTCGATCCCGGCCTTTCCATACCAACAATCGTATTGGTCAACTTCGACAGTCGGTGATTTAACTATCGAATAATAATAGTGTGAATACAATGGGTTTGCTGATTCAGCACTTGACACAACTTGACCATCTTCAAAATATATTTAACCAAATTTCCTCTGATTAACTCTAAATGATTTGTTTTGATCGATTAACTCTAACTTGGTTAACTCGACCTATTTGACTAACATGGCTTGATTATTCTATCGATTAACTAATGCTTGACTTAACTCCATTCGCTCGACTCTAGATCGCAGCGATCACAATGGTTACGTCTGATTCCCTCAGGAAACATCCGACCGCCGTAGGCTATCTGCAGCCCTACGAATTACGCTAGCAGTCGTATGAAATGGAAACTTTTCCTGGCTACTATGTTTGACTAACTCTAACCATATTCGATCAACTCAAATTTGATAACAAATGTTAATAAAATTTGAATTTACTTATCCTTATTTCCTTTGGAACCATTATTGCAATATTATTTGATTTCAGAAACCCTTACATTGGAGTTTGATATATCCTGTATAGGGTAAAACAAATCTCAACCACTTCACTTACTTCAACCAATACTATTCCTTGATAATAGTGAAGCCAATCAAGTTGGGGTATTTAATTACCTCTCAGACCTTGATCAACCCGTTCCTATCACAGAATAATACTAGTTGTAATTCAAGAACCACTATTTAATCTCACATAAACATATTCTGCTTGTAAACATAGTTATAATTAATGTCGCTTAATTTAATGATTTAATAATTCCTTATTAACACCACTCTACCCACTCTCGATTTATTTAAATGACCTTGGTTTACCAACCGAATTACTACAAACCTTACTTCCTACCGTGTTTACCAGGCTTAAATCAAACTCCTTTCCAATTCCCTTTTCCTTCAGGTAATTCCCTGTTTTAAATCCATTTAATTTAATACCTCTATTAAGTTTTTCCATTTAAAGCCAACGTTTAACTCACATTCCATTTATAAACTTTGTTTATAAATTTTAGGTTTAATATAAACCCTTTATAATTCCCTTTACTTAGTCCAAATGCTAAGTAATGTTTTAGCTATCGTATCTCATCAACACCCTTTATCACTTGATTTAAAACTTGAGTTCAAAATATAAACTCATCCTTACTATCCAATTAAAATTTCGTTTCAAACCGGTTTACTTAAATATATTACATCTAAGAAGAGATTATTTTAACTCAACACTAATCACCGCAAATTTATTTAACTCCTAGAATAATAAATCTCCTTCTTAAATTCTTGCTAAGTTTAACCAATTATTCACTTAATTACTTCACTAAGTTCGAGTCTAACTTGGTTTAAATGGTCGTCCCAAAACATGATTACTCCTTTAACCAACTCTAATTAATTCCTTCTTTAAATTAATTAAATATAATTAATTTAAATAACTTTATTTAATCTTTCACGGCAAATCAGATACTTAACCCCTAGACTATCTCACTTGGTTATAATGCTTATCGACGTAACAAATTCCAGAATTCTCTTTAATACTTATTTCCTTTGAAATAACTTTTCCATGTACTAAGTTTAAAAATCTATTTATAACTTAAATATTATCGACCCATGGTCGATAAAAACCCATATTTTATACATCAACTGATTAACAGGTCAGGCGATGCCTAATTATTCAACACATGACATCCATTGGTTATTATCAGAAGAATTGTCGAATAAAGTTCGAAAATACAATCATCAACCATTTGATTTATAATTATCAACAACCTAATCAAACAGTCCAAACAAATTCAACAGTTTTGAACACGTTTCATCAACGTGACCAATCAAGGAATTTCTCTGTTATGGGTCATCCCCAACACAGTAGGTATTTTCTGAAATTAAACGATCGTTTAATTCCCAGAAATTAAATCCACAATTATATCACGGCAACCAGTCAAACACTTTCAATCAAACACGAAAATAAAAATCCAATTTATATAAAATATAAATTGGAAGAGCTGAGTGAGTTTAACTCACCTCGGTATTGATCTGTCAATAAATATGTCTTGAACAAATCTAACTGATGTTTTAATTCGAATAAAATTCCAGCTATTCCTGATCCGGACCGGACTTGCTCCATCTCGATCTACTTGTCTCCACGGTCCCAACGCGACTGACCGCGTCAAAATCTGATCACGTATGAGCCCGAAATTACATAAACAAGTTTATAATATAATTAGATTTTAAAACATGTTTTTATATCATTTAAAAATGGGCCATTACCTTCTCGTTTGGGCTGAGACCCACTACCCGCTTCTCCATTTAAACCCTCCCACCGATTCTTTTTTTTCATTTCCCATCAGCCGCCTCATAATTCCTCAAATCAAAAGGGGAGAACCCTAATCCCCTTTTAAATTCAACGCACCAGAGTTCGATGGCGTCGCACCCTCCCCCTTACGCCACCACTTCCCCGTCCGATCCCATCTGCTACCCCTGACAACTACTTCTACCACCACGATGTCGTCGACAGTCAACCCCAAACCCCGGAAGTGTAGTGGCTCCCTCTACCACACGCTACAAGCTTCCAACGGCTAGATCGAAGCTTCCGTTGCTACTGGGTCTTGGATTTCGAACAGCTCCAACAGAAATTGGTCCAAGATCGAACGCGCATCCCTTCGAATAAAGCTAAGTGCTTTATTTAAATTTTTAATTACAGTATTTTGTTTTGATTTTTATTTCTCTTGTTTTGAATTGGGTTTTGTTCTTGTTTGCGGTGTTGGTTTGTTTCGTTCTGGAATGGATGCGCCATTCGTATTTATAGTTGCAGATAGAAATTTAGATAAAAACATTGTTCTTCACATCTTATCCTAGATGTGTCTAGCTATACCTAGCTTAGGCCATTGATTTCTGATTTTGTATTGCTGATGGCAGCGTTGGTTGTTTGAGGGTTGTAACAATGGATCTGGTTGATTTAGTCTAGGGTTGTATAGCACTGTTGTGGAATTACTGACCGAATCATGTAGCTGCTATGAGTTGTCGAATTTAGTGATTTAAAACTGTTGTAGCTATATACATTCGGCCATGACTTGTCTCAAATAAATTCAGAGACCTTAGGACCTATACCTGGTAGGTTTTGTGTTCAGATTTCAAAAAGAAACAGTCTTGTATGACCTTGGCACATGGATTTTCTGTATACATATAGGATTTTGTTCAGAGATTTTCCTGAACTGTATATTGGATTTCTTACTTAGATTTCCAATAATATTTTCTGAACTGTATTAGATTTGATTTTCACCTTAAATATATAAACAGTGAATCCTGCATCAGAAAATTACCGTACATACATGTGGGTTTATTGTTTGATAAAGATTTTGGGTATAGGAATATATATATCAGTTTCTTTGTATTGATTAGGCTTGTCATTGATTTTGAAATCTGATACCAACTGTATATGAACATATATGTACAGTCATGTGGATTCGATGTATGAAAATTTCTTTATCTGTCCTGTATATTTTCCTTAGCTGCTTTCTTTGTACTTTCCTTTTTTTGGTTTTCATTTTCAACCCTTTTTCATATCTTTTCCTAGCTGCTATAGCTGTGTACATACCTGCTGTTCGATTATGCCCTTATAGATTTGGTTATATTCTTTAGTTGTCATAAATTTGCTCAGCTATGTATGCATATATATATTATAGATGTTCTTCCTAGATTTCTTATAGTTGTTTTATTATAATATTTCCTTCTCTTTTCTTCTTCTTTTTTTTTTCTTTCTGTTTACATGATCCTTCCTTACACTGTCCACTACTGTCATGAGATTTTCCTTTTTAATGGGTTTTATCCTTTCTTGTTCGCAGATCAAAGGAGATCGAGACGATGGAAAAGGGCTGCTGATATAAAAATGAATTCTTTTAGTATTGTTTTGTTTTCCAGTGTTCAAGATTTTCTTTTCTTCCTGTTCACTGATCTTGAAATCTGAGACACGTATGTATGTATGTATATTAATCTGTTTGAATTTTCTGTTTGGATCTGATGATATCATTTTCTGTTGAAGATATGATTCTTTGTTCAATTTTTAAATGTATGGCATCAACTTTGGAATAGATTTGTGTACGAATTCTAATGTGTGTACATATATATGTAGCCGTTCTTGGCTGTTTATATTTACTTTTGTAGATGTATCAATATGCCATCTTGAAATCTTTGCAGTTGGTTCTTTGTTAAAGAACCCTTTTTTTTCTTTTCAAAGTTTGATAATACTCTACTGTAGTACTATTCCAACATATTGTGCTTTTCGTACATTATCAAAGTGATTCATTGATATAGTTTATCCAAGACGGCTACCATTGCCATTGCCAAAACTGTATTGGTATGTCTTATTATTAAAAATTACAAAAAAAAATGTTTCCAAACTGTATATCCTTGGCTTAGTGCTTAGCATTCCCGTTTTCATTTGAATATATAGTTCGGATTATAACGCTCGTTTATTGGGTCGTTCACACCAGATAGTGTAATCCAATACTGATATAATATGAGTTGCTTATATAATCATTTGATTGGTATAATATATGGATAACCATTCATATATATATATAAACTAGTGATAACATTAATGCATTGGATTAAATAAATAATCGTTTATCAAATGCTGTGAACAACATTATTTAGAATCTCATTCCATATAGATTTACTGTATAATTTAGAATGGATAACTAATCAATCAGTAAATCGTTCAAGGCCGAAAAATCTGGGACATTACATTCTTCCCCCCTTAAAATAATTTCGTCCACGAAATTGCAAAGTAAGAAGAATATTCCGAACCAAATCATTATTTTTGCATTAAAATTTTAAATCGCAATTCATTTAAGTTCATTTTATTTGAATTCATTCTTAAATTGATTCCACTTAACCAGGTTTAGTTTTATTTTCATATCTGATTCAATTGACGAATTGATTTTCTAATCAGTTCAATTTTATTTTATAATTCAAATTTGATTTCAAATCAAATCAATCAGAACAAACAAACAACCCACATAGAAAATAATTTCTTTTTTTATATAAAATATACTTTGGGCAAAATTATTTCATTTACCCTCTTTTTACAAACCAATATTGTATCAGTTCACTAGTTCAATGCTTCTCGATACTTGAACCAGTCAAATAACACAATACAAAACATTTGTATATGAATTCTTACAAATACGCTCTCATATATATACACACTCAAACTCAATCTAGGGTGTTACTAACCTCATCTCTATTGAGTTACGCCACAGAGCCAAGGGTACTACTCAACCAATAGCTCTGATACCACTGTAACGACCTAAGGGCAGTGGGCTAACCTCCCACCGTGGCTTACAGAGATACCTCAGAACTACTTTTACGGCCAGCCTCTCGACTCGACCAACCCACATTGTCGGGAGATGTAGGGGTAAGAGTCTCCCGTTCGCCACCAAACGCGAAGCGAGAACCCCCTATCATCCGTACCAATTAAGCAACCAGCTCTGATACCACTGTAACGACCCAGCAGTTTCGGCCTCGAAAATCGACATAAATACCCTTTACCGTACTCATGCCGATCCTCCAAGCATCGAAAACACTGGAACTTTTTGAAAGAAATTAGAGGGTGAGATAAGGAAGAAAGAAAGTTAGAATAGAAGAAGAAGAAGAATCAACACAGAGTCTCACATTGCAGCGGAACAAAATATAATACAGAAATAAATCTTTATTGAGAGCCTTTAAAAAAAATACTTACAGTATCAGAGCACAACACACATCTGGACAGTTTTGATAATCTGTCCTTATATATATATAATCACACAGCGGAATATCATTCATCTGAACATCTTCAGCTCGTCTCTGGACTTCACAGTACCTGATAACCTGAACCTGTACACCCCGGGCTAACCCGAGCATTTACAAAACACCGGGTCAGTCTGGTGAACCAGAGTGAGAAAAACTCGCACAGCATTTAGGTATCACACAGCTTGATTTTAAATTCAAAATCCTTTCGAAAGAAAAGAATAATCGTAAGACCGAATCCATACATAAACACGGATGGTTTTTACCTCACGATAACCCAAAACAGTTTTCGAAATCAATATCTTACTCTGATATTATGATAATGTCTAGATACAAATAATTAACAAATCTAGAGGAACGCTTGCATCTCACGCTCCCCGTATATAGTATGTAATAGAAAACCGCGGGCGCTTATTGGATATTGGATTTCCAACTTGACAAGGTATGGGACCACCTTCCGCACGTGTATCTCTAGAGGCGAATGCACTGGGTTTAACAAGAACGTCTTGCAACCCGGCCCTCACATGACCGACCACTCATTTCGCTTGAGTGTATCGAATGTATATCACCAACAATTGGACTCAAACCACCATTCCCGAATGGGCAGAATCGATAGAGTAAGAAACAAAAGAAATTTCTCTAGATAGGTGATCATACACCCTAATGGGAGCGACCCACATAGCCATGCTGCCTGCCCGATTTTTGTCATCTCCTGGTTGATGAGGCTTGAGGTCATAATCTTTTGAACACCTGGCCACCATTCACTTTGAATGCCACATTGTCAGATCTGCCAGGTATCACTGAACACTGATTTCCACAAAAATACTCTGAGCGTTAAGCTAAAGAAGGTGTCCAGTCTTCTCTGCCACCAACAGAGATACGTTTGTAGAAAATCAATATACGTAATCCCTTTAGAAATACTTTGCCAGACACTCGTCCATACAAGTCACCCAGGTACAGGGTGAACCGAAGGTACTCTCCTACTGCATCCAACATAGGAATCACCCCATGGATCAGTAGCGATCGTCCTTGCAATCCACAGTTTCAACCACGACAGAACCCCAGTATATCTCCTGGTCGAATCAGAGATTGTAAGTGGTTCTTCCGCTTTATGAAGATCTGTGGTCTTCACATGCTCCATCTCGATCGTCGTCTGATCTCTTCTGTATATTTCGTATTTGTTGGATGGAATGGTTTTCGAATATATATTCGATCCCGGGCTTTCCATACCAACAATCGTATTGGTCAACTTCGACAGTCGGTGATTTAACTATCGAATAATAATAGTGTGAATACAATGGGTTTGCTGATTCAGCACTTGACACAACTTGACCATCTTCAAAATGTATTTAACCAAATTTCCTCTGATTAACTCTAAATGATTTGTTTTGATCGATTAACTCTAACTTGATTAACTCGACCTATTTGACTAACATGGCTTGATTATTCTATCGATTAACTAATGCTTGACTTAACTCCATTCGCTCGACTCTAGATCGCAGCGATCACAATGGTTACGTCTGATTCCCTCAGGAAACATCCGATCGCCGTAGGCTATCTGCAGCCCTGCGAATTATGCTAGCAGTCGTATGAAATGGAAACTTTTCCTGGCTACTATGTTTGACTAACTCTAACCATATTCGATCAACTCAAATTTGATAACAAATGTTAATAAAATTTGAATTTACTTATCCTTATTTCCGTTGGAACCATTATTGCAATATTATTTGATTTCAGAAACCCTTACATTGGAGTTTGATATATCCTGTATAGGGTAAAACAAATCTCAACCACTTCACTTACTTCAACCAATACTATTCCTTGATAATAGTGAAGCCAATCAAGTTGGGGTATTTAATTACCTCTCAGACCTTGATCAACCCGTTCCTATCACAGAATAATACTAGTTGTAATTCAAGAACCACTATTTAATCTCACATAAACATATTCTGCTTGTAAACATAGTTATAATTAATGTCGCTTAATTTGATGATTTAATAATTCCTTATTAACACCACTCTACCCACTCTCGATTTATTTAAATGACCTTGGTTTACCAACCGAATTACTACAAACCTTACTTCCTACCGTGTTTACCAGGCTTAAATCAAACTCCTTTCCAATTCCCTTTTCCTTCAGGTAATTCCCTGTTTTAAATCCATTTAATTTAATACCTCTATTGAGTTTTTCCATTTAAAGCCAACGTTTAACTCACATTCCATTTATAAACTTTGTTTATAAATTTTAGGTTTAATATAAACCCTTTATAATTCCCTCTTCTTAGTCCAAATGCTAAGTAATGTTTTAGCTATCGTATCTCATCAACACCCTTTATCACTTGATTTAAAACTTGAGTTCAAATTATAAACTCATCCTTACTATCCAATTAAAATTTCGTTTCAAACCGGTTTACTTAAATATATTACATCTAAGAAGAGATTATTTTAACTCAACACTAATCACCGCAAATTTATTTAACTCCTAGAATAATAAATCTCCTTCTTAAACTCTTGCTAAGTTTAACCAATTATTCACTTAATTACTTCACTAAGTTCGAGTCTAACTTGGTTTAAATGGTCGTCCCAAAACATGATTACTCCTTTAACCAACTCTACTTAATTCCTTCTTTAAATTAATTAAATATAATTAATTTAAATAACTTTATTTAATCTTTCACGGAAAATCAGATACTTAACCCCAAGACTATCTCACTTGGTTATAATGCTTATCGACGTAACAAATTCCAGAATTCTCTTTAATACTTATTTCCTTTGAAATAACTTTTCCATGTACTAAGTTTAAAAATCTATTTATAACTTAAATATTATCGACCCATGGTCGATAAAAACCCATATTTTATACATCAACTGATTAACAGGTCAGGCGATGCCTAATTATTCAACACATGACATCCATTGGTTATCATCAGAAGAATTGTCGAATAAAGTTCGAAAATACAATCATCAACCATTTGATTTATAATTATCAACAACCTAATCAAACAGTCCAAACAAATTCAACAGTTTTGAACATGTTTCATCAACGTGACCAATCAAGGAATTTCTCTGTTATGGGTCATCCCCAACACAGTAGGTATTTTCTGAAATTAAACGATCGTTTAATTCCCAGAAATTAAATCCACAATTATATCACGGCAACCAGTCAAACACTTTCAATCAAACACGAAAATAAAAATCCAATTTATATAAAATATAAATTGGAAGAGCTGAGTGAGTTTAACTCACCTCGGTTTTGATATGTCAATAAATATGTCTTGAACAAATCTAACTGATGTTTTAATTCGAATAAAATTCCAGCTATTCCTGATCCGGACCGGACTTGCTCCATCTCGATCTACTTGTCTCCACGGTCCCAACGCGACTGACCGCGTCAAAATCTGATCACGTATGAGCCCGAAATTACATAAACAAGTTTATAATATAATTAGATTTTAAAACATGGTTTTATATCATTTAAAAATGGGCCATTACCTTCTCGTTTGGGCCGAGACCCACTACCCGCTTCTCCATTTAAACCCTCCCACCGATTCTTTTTTTTCATTTCCCATCAGCCGCCTCACAATTCCTCAAATCAAAAGGGGAGAACCCTAATCCCCTTTTAAATTCAACGCACCAGAGTTCGATGGCGTCGCACCCTCCCCCTTACGCCACCACTTCCCCGTCCGATCCCATCTGCTACCCCTGACAACTACTTCTACCACCACGACGTCGTCGACAGTCAACCCCAAACCCCGGAAGTGTAGTGGCTCCCTCTACCACACGCTACAAGCTTCCAACGGCTAGATCGAAGCTTCCGTTGCTACTGGGTCTTGGATTTCGAACAGCTCCAACAGAAATTGGTCCAAGATCGAACGCGCATCCCTTCGAATAAAGCTAAGTGCTTTATTTAAATTTTTAATTACAGTATTTTGTTTTGATTTTTCTTTCTCTGGTTTTGAATTGGGTTTTGTTCTTGTTTGCGGTGTTGGTTTGTTTCGTTCTGGAATGGATGCGCCATTCGTATTTATAGTTGCAGATAGAAATTTAGATAAAAACATTGTTCTTCACATCTTATCCTAGATGTGTCTAGCTATACCTAGCTTAGGCCATTGATTTCTGATTTTGTATTGCTGATGGCAGCGTTGGTTGTGTGAGGGTTGTAACAATGGATCTGGTTGATTTAGTCTAGGGTTGTATAGCACTGTTGTGGAATTACTGACCGAATCATGTAGCTGCTATGAGTTGTCGAATTTAGTGATTTAAAACTGTTGTAGCTATATACATTCGGCCATGACTTGTCTCAAATAAATTCAGAGACCTTAGGACCTATACCTGGTAGGTTTTGTGTTCAGATTTCAAAAAGAAACAGTCTTGTATGACCTTGGCACATGGATTTTCTGTATACATATAGGATTTGGTTCAGAGATTTTCCTGAACTGTATATTGGATTTCTTACTTAGATTTCCAATAATATTTTCTGAACTGTATTAGATTTGATTTTCACCTTAAATATATAAACAGTGAATCCTGCATCAGAAAATTACCGTACATACATGTGGGTTTATTGTTTGATAAAGATTTTGGGTATAGGAATATATATCAGTTTCTTTGTATTGATTAGGCTTGTCATTGATTTTGAAATCTGATACCAACTGTATATGAACATATATGTACAGTCATGTGGATTCGATGTATGAAAATTTCTTTATCTGTCCTGTATATTTTCCTTAGCTGCTTTCTTTGTACTTTCCTTTTTTTTGTTTTCATTTTCAACCCTTTTTCATATCTTTTCCTAGCTGCTATAGCTGTGTACATACCTGTTGTTCGATTATGCCCTTATAGATTTGGTTATATTCTTTAGTTGTCATAAATGTGCTCAGCTATGTATGCATATATATATTATAGCTGTTCTTCCTAGATTTCTTATAGTTGTTTTATTATAATATTTCCTTCTCTTTTCTTCTTCTTTTTTTTTCTTTCTGTTTACATGATCCTTCCTTACACTGTCCACTACTGTCATGAGATTTCCCTTTTTAATGGGTTTTATCCTTTCTTGTTCGCAGATCAAAGGAGATCAAGACGATGGAAAAGGGCTGCTGATATAAAAATGAATTCTTTTAGTATTGTTTTGTTTTCCAGTGTTCAAGATTTTCTTTTCTTCCTGTTCATTGATCTTGAAATCTGAGACACGTATGTATATACATATATTAATCTGTTTGAATTTTCTGTTTGGATCTGATGATATCATTTTCTGTTGAAGATATGATTCTTTGTTCAATTTTTAAATGTATGGCATCAACTTTGGAATAGATTTGTGTACGAATTCGAATGTGTGTACGTATATATGTAGCTGTTCTTGGCTGTTTATATTTACTTTTGTAGATGTATCAATATGCCATCTTGAAATCTTTGCAGTTGGTTCTTTGTTAAAGAACCCTTTTTTTCTTTTCAAAGTTTGATAATACTCTACTGTAGTACTATTCCAACATATTGTGCTTTTCGTACATTATCAAAGTGATTCATTGATATAGTTTATCCAAGACGGCTACCATTGCCATTGCCAAAACTGTATTGGTATGTCTTATTATTAAAAATTACAAAAAAAAAATGTTTCCAAACTGTATATCCTTGGCTTAGTGCTTAGCATTCCCGTTTTCATTCGAATATATAGTTCGGATTATAATGCTCGTTTATTGGGTCGTTCACACCAGATAGTGTAATCCAATACTGATATAATATGAGTTGCTTATATAATCATTTGATTGGTATAATATATGGATAACCATTTATATATATATAAACTAGTGATAACATTAGCATTGGATTAAATAAATAATCGTTTATCAAATGCTGTGAACAACATTATTTAGAATCTCATTCCATATAGATTTACTGTATAATTTAGAATGGATAACTAATCAATCAGTAAATCGTTCAAGGCCGAAAAATCTGGGACATTACAGTCAATTACCATATAATTTGATTTATATGGATTTCATACACACATGTACACAACAACAACGATAAACAATCAACCATCATCCAAAGTGCATTCTACACTGTATAAGCATCAAATATAAATATTTCACACTTATAACAGTCTGTCTATCAATCAATCGACATACAGCTAATTATTGGGATTAGTGTATGCCCAATATCATCCCAATACCCCTGTGGGGTTTCAATCAACAAATAATGAATTTTATTTGTGAGTTGGGCGATGTGTAAAATTTATCGTCCCTATCAATATCATTCAAATATGTGTACATAAACAAATCGTCCGATTTGTTTATAAATGTTTATTTCATTCATATCAACATTAAAAATTATATTTTTAACTATAAAATATTTATTTCCATTCCACATCACACAATCAATTTTTCACAACACATTTAAACAAACAAACAAGTCATCCATGGTCTGTGGATGATAGATGTCGGGTGCTGCTAAGCACCATCTGCATCCTAGTATATATTTTACTAGAAAATAAAAATAAAAGTGAGGAGTTCTCACCTTTGGGTTCCACTACGCCGTTCTTTCTTTTTGAACTGTTTGGATATGCCCAAAATTCCAATGCGACCTTTTCCCTCTGTCCATATATAATAATCATATTTTTATCATTTCATTCCAATAAATAAAAACCATATTTTTATTTCTACTTTGTATTTATAAAAATTGAATTTTTATCGCTACTTCACATATATAAAAATCGAATTTTTATATTATTACATACACATGATAAAATTTATATTTTTATCTAACTGATATAATATTCTCATATCAGTGTTCATATTATAAAAGTTATATTTTTATCATCTCTATAACATAAAAATCATATTTTTATTATCTCTATAATATAAAAATCATATTTATATTATGTACATAATATAAAAATCATATTTTTATTATCTACATAATATAAAAATCATATTTTTATTATCTACATAATATAACATCTCTATAACATAAAAATCATATTTTTATTATCTCTATAATATAAAAATCATATTTATATTATCTACATAATATAAAAATCATATTTTTATTATCTACATAATATAAAAATCATATTTTTTCTATGTATAAAAACTATACCTTTGAAGTGTTATAAATCAGAATTTTAAAGGGTTATAAATCAGATTTTGAAGTACTAAATAAATAAGAAAACAGGAAACTCGCTTCGATTTTAGAAGAAGAGGGAGGAAGAGGGGTTTGTGCGCAAGTGGGTGGGTCCAGCGGCTGATGGCGGCGGTGGTGGCCTGAGGAGGGCATGGACAGGCAGTTGGTCGTCGCGGTGGAGGTGGTGGCATCAGTTTTTGGGTTAGGATGCGACTGCACTAGGGTTTCAGGGGGGAGGAGGGAGAGGCGAAGGGAAGGGGGAGCTTAGGGAGGGAGGCGCGGCGTCGTGCCTGGAGCGGGCTTCCTCCCCCCCCCCCCCCCCCACCCCGATCCCCTTTTCTCTTTTTTTTAAATTTTAAAACTATGACGGGGAAGAAAATAAGGGGTTAAGTGAAAATTTATATTAATTAATTTATTTTATTTTAAATCCAAAAAGTAACTTTAAATTTTGATCTCGAACCGAGACCCACCGCCTGTCGTCCATAACTAATTACCCCCATTTAGAACACAATGGGATATGTATCGTAAGCTGATTCGATCGTTTCGATCAGTTTCCGTCAAAATCAAAATATAAATTTATATATTGAATTTGAACGCACATTTCAATTTATCGGGACCATACGGACTCTAAAAATTCCCAAAAAAATTTCTAGCTTCTTATTGACGATACGGTTCTAAGAAAACTAATTTCGTCAAATTTGGAGACCGTTTGAAAAATGGTCATTTTCTGGTCGATCGAAATTGACTGAAATTGTTAAAAACACGTTTTCTTTTGCCACGCTCACATATTGATTCAAAAAATAATGAATTTTGGAATCTAGCAAATAACTAAATATCCTGGATCCAACAAAAGTGGTTTCGTCGAAAACGGTGGTCATTTGCAAAATTTCAATTTTTAAGGGCCGAAATTACATAGCGACTTCTGAATTTTCAACTGGACATAACTTTTTATTCCCGCTATGAAATTTCAATTTTTTGGATTCGTTGGAAAGATATTTCCAAATAGATTCTAATATTTTTGGTTTCGCTAAAATCCGGTTTATTTTGAATCCTGTACATTCATTTGAAATTTGAAATCGAATTTTCAAAATACCACGCCATTTTCAATTCCTTTTATAATTAAAAATAAATATTCATATTCTAACGTTGATTCAAATAAATATATACGTTCTAGTTCTATTTAAAATAAATTTCTCGTTGTTATTATTTAAAATAATTCATTTTAAATATTCATAATCCCTCAAAATTGCCAAAATAAAAATTTTAAATTGACTCAGATTTTCTGAGTTTTTACAGAAAAGATCTTTCAAAAATGCTAATTTTTGATCGTTTGAAAGTTATATATATATACCTTATTTCATTTGTATAATTACTTGTACAATTACTAAAGTGTCAACTAACACTTAATATAGTGTGTTAGCAAGTATATAAAGTAATGAACAAAGCATGATGTGACATGTAAATTGTTTTGTTTATTTTGGTTTTAAAATTTGGAAAAAATGGTATATTAATTACACATATTTATACCTTAAGCCATCAACAAGTTGGAAGTAATAGGGCGGAACCTAGTGACGTGGCTAAATGGAAGATGCTAATGAAAAAGAAGTAGAAGAAGAAGACGTAAAAATGGAAGAAGACGGCAAGGTTATATGCATTGGGGAAGTGCGCTTTGGTAAAGATGAAAACATAACTGAAAAAATGGAGGCTGTTTTCATTATCCCAATTGTCCAATTCACAAATCGCTCGTTATCAAAAGCACTCATTAAATAAGTTGCTTATATTTGTAAACATCATTGTATAATTTAAAGTTTCTATTGTATATTTAGATGATTTTATAGTCTTATATTTGTAAACTTACATTATATATAATAAATATAAGTTTAGTTCAATTTCTATACCTTCTTATTAAGTTCTATAATATTAGTTTAAGGGGAAGTATTATAATTTAGGAATAGTTATGTAGTTTTTATTGATAACAAAGGGGGAGAATTATAAAATACGTTAGACTAGGCTTAGATTAAGGGGGGGTTAGTAGTTTTAGGAGGAGTTATTGAAGTAAGAGAGAGTAACTGAAGAATCAAGCTATCGGTAAGTATACTTTATAAATAAAGGTTGTCATCGTAAAAAAGGGAGAGTTCATGAGATGACGGTTTTGATGAAAACAACCTTATGACTTATTATAAAATATGTATATTAACATTTTATGTTGAGTTATATATATATATATGCATAATATTCATAGACATGTTTTGAGAATGAAGATTGTACTGTATAAAGATTCTAGATTGAAGAATACAAAGATAAAGAATTCAAGATTTAAGACACATGAGTGTCAGGAGTTCAAAATATCAAGATAAGTAAAAAAGTTCAGATTTATGTTAAAACTCCACAATAAACTAACATCTTTATTTGGATTTTAGTTGTGGAATGGAATCAACCTTTTTGCTTTATAATGGGATAAAACCCATTGTGGGATGGAACCCAAGAGTTCTCTGATGGGACAGAACCCATCAACTTTCAAAATTGTTTTCATAATTCCTTTTCGAATTTTTTAAATATTTTCACCTCAAAATCAAAATTGTTTTAAATAACTTTTTTTATTTTATTTCTAAATTTTTATTGTTTCTTAACGAACCTTTTGTTATCTTTACAATTTACTGTTATTTTCAAATTTCAAAGTTTTAGCCTTAATCTTAAGTTATTATTAATTTTCTTATGTTCTTAATTATATTTATAATTTTATATGTTAAGTATTTTATTATTTTCAAAAATCATTTTCTAAAATGTTTAACAAGTGTTATTATTTACATATATTATGCTTAGAATGTTTTGCAAGTCTCAGAATTGTTTTAACAAGTTTTAAACTCAAAATAATTTGGAAACAAGTTTTTTTTTAATATATTTCAACATAGGCATGCCGACATATGTGCTCCCCCCACGTCGACATGGTTGTTGTTTCAGCCTGAAATCAAGTTTCAAAGAAGTGATCGTTCGTCGTTTCCTTTCGCGAATGGATATGGTCGTTGTTTGCCTATATATACCTGATGCCTAAACGAGTTTTAATTCACTTGTTCATTATTATTCTTCACTCCTCCACTCCATTTCCTTTCCAAATTTCTTAACCAAATTCTATCTAAATTCAAAATGAACCAAAGAAGATCATCGCTAGTTTGATTCTATGCCATTCTCTCTCAAAGATCTTCATGCTATTTAGAGCAATAGGAGCATTTGTAATCTAAGATCAAACGGTTAAAGTCCTATTGAGTCTCTCCATCAAGTTGTTACTAAAAAGGTGTGTTATGGTTCGTTTAAATCAACAGGATGTGATTTAGCTCGTAAATCAATAGGTGATCGTGTAGTCTGGTTAAATCAAGAAAGTTCCCTATACTCGGAAGCAGGAGATGTGTACCTCATAGCCTTCAAATCATGGGTTGTAATATCGACGTTTGTTTTAGAAGAGATCTACACAAGCAATTGTGTAGGACTGGATGTAGGGTATCTATGAACCAGTATAAAATCCTAGTGTGTTCTTTTCTTGGCTGCTTTTCCTTATTATTTTCATCTATGTTTGATTATGTGATTGTTTCATATCTATGATTTGTATCTGATTCTGTTATATTCAAAAAGATTTGAAAATTCATAATTTTCTTTAAACACTATTCACCCCCTCCAGTATTAAATTAGCCTTAAGATCCATAATCTGCATTCCCAACATACATGTCTTGCCTAGAGGTTGGAAATGCTAGATTGTATGCCAAAGATGGACATGATGTGATCTTCTATCTGTTATCTCTCACCCAAAGTTTGGCACGGCCGAAGGTTATTGCGTAGAAATAGACAAGATTCTACCCACATTTTGACCAAAGCCTAGAGCCAGGCCCGATTGCAACGAACATCCTAGAAGAGTATATTCTAAGGGTTGAACATGATAGTTCGCCTCCAGAGCTCATCCTCGAAATTCGAAAGAACATCTACACCTTACTCGGAATAGCAAGAAAAATGGTCTACTCCTAGAGTCAAGCAGGGCCTTAGCGATGAACTTCGATCAAAGCCCAGAGTTAAGCGCGATTGTGAGTGAATATCATGAATTAGAGTATCCCTTGACATTATCAAAACCAAACATTTTAAAATACGATGTCAAGTTGATAAACTAAGGATGAACCACTTTGACCAATGCTTGGAGTTAGGAACCATTTCAAGTACTTGAATAAGGTGCACAACTTCCTAACCGAGCAATTGGGTTCAATTAATTTCTAAGGATAGGGAAATCACCTAGAACCTTCCTTTTGAGTGGATAACTAAATCACCTGCTCAAGAGATAAAAGTTCGACTAATCTTCAGGGTTGGATATGGCCACCTAAGGGCACCTGGAAGTTGGCACCCCATAAATCTCTTTACGTTTGTCAAAGCGACTAAAAATCTGTGAATAACGAAATAGGCTAGCGACCCAATCTAAAGGCAATTATGACAAGAATTGAATTGTGAGTGCACCGAATGGAAAGAACATTTCTCAAATATTTATATATGTTCACACAAAACGCTTGAAAAAAACAAGAAGTCATCATTTTTCACAAGCTCTATAGTTGTATGCAATACTGATAATGGCCATAGTGTCAATAGCTACGACTGTTTTTCAGACAAACCTAACTATTCAAGGTGCAAAGAAATAAAGGAAGTATAGGGTTGCCTAATTACCCCCAATACCCAGAGAGTTCAACCATTGGATAGCCTCTTTTCCAAGTCTTTGTTTGACATGGAACCAAAACTAGGGATCGTGTAAAGGCCCATGAATTCGTACCAATTGAGTCGACTAATTACAACTCGCGTTCATCCCCAATTGCATGGAAATACGAATCTTTAGTAAGAAAGAATAAAAAGGGTGAGAAAAGAAATAAAGAAAAGGAGAATAGGAGAAGAAGAAGAAGAAAACATCAACACTACAGAATCAGAGTAAACAAGAATCTTATAGAAGAACGGATAAAATATAATATATCGATACTCTATGCACAAAGAGGAAAGTGCATATATATATATATATATATATATATGATACAACATCAGAGTACACAAACAAATTAGGTTATAAAACCCGATTAATACAACACAACAACGGAAATAAATTTATATCAGAAAAACACTGGAATACGTCTCGACTACAGCTCCTCTCCTGAAGCTCCAAGCAAAACCAATCAGAGTAAGACAAAACCTATCCAAAAATAACTTAATATTGTTGTACAATTAATTAATATAATTTCATCCAATGAATCATTTATTATCCAAATTTTGAAGACAACAGTGAAATTTATGTTGATAGGAAAAACACATATGAACAAGTTTTTTTAATAAAAAAATAATAATATACCAAAAAGGAGAATCTAGCCATTCTCCAACGGTTTCCACAATAAGCAGAAACCCCGCACACAAACACGAACAACAGAAACAGTACCAAGAGTATAAACAACAAAAATCAAGAAAAATAGCCCAGTACAAACAACCGCCTAGCACTACCAATGCAGCAGTCTAGGCCTCAGAACCCATAGGATAAGACGAACACTGCTAAGAGAGAGTCAATGATGAAGAAATATCCTCCATGATCCCATGAGTCTTCGCAAATCAAAGGCTCCCCGAAAAGATGATGGCAAGTGCATCTTGCGGTAGGCTAACCAAATCCAGCTCCACCTAAAACTCCCATAGCTCTAGCAGAACATGCTCCATGAACCGTTGGAGGTAGTAGAAATCATCAAGCGCCTAACAATCCTAGTCTAGCATCCAGAAATCCAAGACCCTGTACACCCTGGATCAGCAACCTGTAATCCACTACGTGCACACTAGAAATCGATATTAGTCCCTGGGGAGGGGGAAAGGGAAAAAGGGGGAAGGTGAGATAACTGTAGAAAAAATGAATAAACCTAAAAAATAAAGCAGCAAGGAATTAACCAATTCCTTCTCTGGGACTGGCGGACAGCCCTGGTACATCGAAGGCAACCGCTAAACTCCTAGAACGAGAACCGATAATTCCCCTGAATGGCGTACCCCGAAAAGCTAGGAAGACATTGTTCTTAATTTTCCGGATAATGGTCGGAGGGTCCATAGACACTTCGTCAAATACCTCCTTGTTCCGCGAGCACCAGATGTGCCAGCAAATCAAACAAAGAATCAGAAAAAAAAGGATTGCACAAAAACACTTGCCGGAGATTCCTAACCACCATAATCTCAGGAGATCTTCAATCGAGGTGACATTACCTCGGCAACCCATCAGATTTCTGAAGTAATTCCAAACAGACCTGGCACACTCTCTGGAGAATAACAAATGAAAGGAGGATTTGGTGCTACCAACATTGCAGAACCTGCACCTGGAAACAAATGGGATGCCGATTCTTTGAAGGTTCTCATCTATTGGTAAACCATTAAGCAAGTTTTTCCACATAAATAAAGAAATCTTCGTAGGAATCCAAACATTCCAAACGAAAGAGAAAAGAGGCAGCCTAGGCATGGAAGTCCGCACAGAATTCCACGCAGTTGTCAGCGAGAAAGGGTTGTCGTCCTAAGAGGTACCACCCCCATGAGCATCCGATAAGGCCTTCACGGATTGCACCCGTTTCCACGTCTCACTTGCGTAGGACGGGACACCGGTATAATTTTCACTTGCCAGCCTTCGGTACTTGGCGTGGAGGAATGTCGCTTATAGGGAGTTGTTCGCTCCAAACCTTGCCCAAAGCTTGCAAGCAAAAGCCTTGCAGATGTCCTGAGGGTTGCGGAGGCCTAGGCCTCCCTAACTTTTCGGACGACAAATAGAGCTCCAAGAGATCCAGTGGTAGCGAAAGGCATCCTCCTTGGATCCCCAGAAAAAGGAAGAGGCCAAGGAACGGTACGAATGGAAAAAGGAAGCTGTAGGAGTCATAGCAGCAAATATATGTGATCCCATGGAATCAAGGACATACCTAATGAGAATTAACCTTCCTGCCTAGGAAAGAAGGGTAGCATTCCACCTAAGGATCTTTCCGCTGACTTTGTCAGTCAGGGGATCAAAAATGGCGTTGAGCTTCCTGCCTCGATATAGAACAATACCCAGGTAAGGAAGCGGAAGTGATGTCGGCTTAAAACCTGTAGATGTCTCGGTCTAGGAAGATCTAACAACGGACATGCCTTTCGCGGGAACAAAGCATCCCTTGGAAGAGTTAACGAGTTAACCCGAGCAACTCTCATACTACCGAATAAGGCCCAACAACCCATTAATAGAATGGCGACTACCATTAGTAAAAATAATGATGTCGTCAGCGAAAGATAAGAAAGAAACTAAAGGGAAGCCCCTAGGGGTGTCGAACCACTGAATCTGCCTATCTATCATAAGGGAGTGCAATCCACGAATAAAAGCCTCGGCAGCTAGAATGAATAAAGAAGGGGACAGGGGGTCACCTTGACGAAGTCCTCTCCCGGACCTGAAAAAACTGGTGGTTGATCCGTTGATGAGAACAGAGAACCAGCAGTTAGAGATGAGCCTCCAAACAACATCAATTAGGGGTTCCGGGAAATCGAAAGCCCACAGAACCTTGATGATGAAGTACCACGACATGCGGTCGTAAGCCTTAGCCATATCGAGTTTGATGACCACATTGGACCCTCGAACTTTCTTATTGATCTGGGAGATAAGCTCCTGGGCTAAAAGGACGTTATCCGTGATTAAACATCCTTTTTACAGACCCAACCTAAGAAGAAGAGATAAGACGCTCAACAAACGGAGATAACCGAGAGGTTAGAACCTTAGATATGACTTTGTTAGAAAAATTACATAAACTGATTGGCCTAAAGTCCGAACAAGAGTTAGGTTGGTCACATTTTGGGATAAGGATCAAGTTGGTGGAGGTCCACCCCGTAGGTAGGTCTTCACCGGAAAAGAAGGACTGAATGGCGATACAAAAGTCTGCCTGAATAACTGGCCACACACTAAATACAAGTTTATCAGAGGTGACCCGAGAGACCTTTCTGGAAAATGGTGACCGCTCAAACAAAAATTTCTAATCCTCTTCAAAAAATCGTTAATAATTCAGATTCTGATAACCGATTCGCTATTCCACCTGATCTAAGAGCTTCCTTACAACATGCAGATTGCAAGGATCCTTCTATCAAAGACAATTGTATTTTTCTAGATGTTAATTCGAATAAGGTTTTTCCAGATCTGATTAAGAAGAATCAAAGCCTAATTAACTTGGGTAATATCAAGCAATCGAAGGCTTGGATAGACATAGTTTTAGAAAACAGGTATCATCAAAATTCTATTAAACTTAGGTTTTACGAACCTGTTGTTAAAGATAATATTAAGTGTGCGGTTATCAGTGAAGATTTAACAAATAGGGCTAGAGAAAAATGGTGTAATTCCATTGTTTGTTACATCTTTGGATATATGCCTTATTTTAATTTCCTAAAGGATTATATAGATTGATCTTGGAAACCAAGAGGAAATTATCAATTATATTCTAGGGACAACGGATTTTTCATCCTAAAATGTGAAAATGAAGCAGAATGTGATAGAATACTTGACTTAGGACTGTACTATTATAACAAGAGGCTGATTTTCATGAAAAAATGGCAACAGGATTAAAATTAACAAAGGAGTCTCTGCATTTAATCCCAATTTGGATTCGTTTTCCAAACTTAGATTTGGACTTCTGGTCAGTAGAATCAATTAGTAGAATTGCATCTTTGTTTGGAAATCCTTTAAAGTTAGATGATGTCAATGAAAGTTTAAGTAGATTATCATATGCTAGAATTCTAGTAGAAGTTAATGTTGATTTCAAATTTCCTTAAGTAGTTCCTATTGAATGTTGTAATGGTGAGATGGTTTGGCAGAGAGTAGTTTATGAATGGATGTCGTGTTCGAATTGCAAGATATTTGGGAATTCTATTAATACTTGTAAAGCTGTGAAAATCTAGACTCCAAAGAGCAAACCAATTCTAGAAAATGTAATGGATAATGATGATAAATGTGTTGAAAATGATATAACCCTAGCTAGTAATTTAGAATCAGTGAAAGGTTATAAGGATAAGAAGGTTGTATTTGGTTTAAAAAGTGGATCTATTGAGGATAGTAATCCTTTTAGAGTGCTTGAAGTCCAGGATGTAAGTATGCAAGACAAAGGGGAGAAAACTGAAAAGATAACAACCCATTGCATGTCAGATAGGAGTAAATCCGAAGCTAATAATTTGCAAAATAAAGATGAAGGTCTTTCTGTACAAAGTTTAAGTGAAAAATCAATTAAAGATAAAAAAATATACTGGTAATCATTTAGTTAGTAATGAAGCTGATGGTATGGGGATAAATGAAGTTTGCAATGACATGCAAGTTAATGAAGAGTTGATATACAAGGACATTTTACTAGAGGAATCTGATAGTTCAACCAGTAATGTTAAGAAAAGGAGGCTTAAAGGCAAGAACAGTAAGAGTAGAGGGGGGTAATAAGGTGACGATAGAAGAACCATTAGTTAAAACTAACCCAGAATGGGTTAAACTTATGTCTGAGATACAAGCACGATAAAAATCTAAGAAAAGTAAAGAGGATGGTGGAAATGTTGTTGTTGGTATCATAAATGGAGGTATTTTTAATAAATGATTTATCCTCTTGGCTTTTATCTCCTAGCAATCTTTGTTTATAGGTTTTGAGTAACTATATGGGCTGATCTTCTTGTCGGTGTTCCATGTTTGAGTTCTTTTAAAAAGTGGTATTTTTTGTGGGGTTGATTTTGTATGCGATTGTTGCTGTAGAATTTTGAGGTGGTGATGTTGTGTGGACTTGGCCCTGTTTGTTCTATTTTAGACTGTTCTGTGGGGTTCTATTGACAATTTGCAGTGGTTCTGTATGTTCTTAGTACGTGGCGGATGTTACCTCAAGGGTTTGTTCGGTTTGGTTATGATGTGGAGTACTTGCAGGGGTTCGTTAAGGTTGCGGGGGTTGTTCTATCTGCATGAGATTTATTTTGGTGCTTTGAAGATGTCGTGTCATGTCTTCAGTTGTTTTTCATGGTGTTTGGTTTATGTAATCTTTATATGTATATAATTTTGCCTTGTTATTTTTTTCTTGGGATCGAGCTGGATTAGTTGTTGACTGTATAGTATTCATTTTAGGTCTTTGTGGTATTTTGTATCCAGATTGATCCAATCTGTATCTTTTCCAATGTAATATAAGTACCCATTCTTTCAAAAAAAAATGGCCTCACACTCCTGTAGAAAATCCCGTTGAAACCATTAGGCCCAGATGCACTATCCTTGCTAACACAAGCACGTATTTCTTCCGAGGAAGGAGGTGCGGCAAGGTCAGAGCCATCCGACGGGAGGATCTAGCGAGGAATGAATGCAAGAAGGGTCGGGTCCGAAACCGATGGAGAGCTAAGGAAAGACTGGAAATGGGATAAAATAGTATCTTTGACCTCTACAAGAGTAGTAGCCAAGGATAAATCAGGGCGGAGGATCTGGCGAATGGAAAGAAGTCTATTCATCTTACGGATAGACGAATGGAAAAACGCAGAGTTCGTATCTCCTTCAATAACCCATTTGATCTTGGCTTTCTGACACAAATGGTCTTGTTCAATACGAAGCTCAAACGAGAAGGCAAGCAGGGCAACCGCCTAAGACTCCTTGTTGACAGCTGTGGGATCTTCATCAAAAGCTTCTTTCGCAAGAACAAGAGTTTCTTTAGCCGCTCTAACGCAATCGAAGATATTATTAAAAACAAGAAGATTCCACGTCTTAAGACAAGTTTTAAGACGGCGAGAAAAAACAGGGGGAACCGCTCATAAGAGAGATCCAGGATTTTTCCACAATGCTATGGAAAGAGTGATGAGATCGCCACATACTTTGAAACCGGTAAGAGGACGGGCCTGAAAAAGATAGTGGTGAACTAGTAAGAAGCATAGGGGCATGGTCAGAGAAGGTACGATGCAGGTGGGAAATAGAATACGTGAATGGAAGGCTGAACCACCCTTCCGAAGTGAATACTCTATCAAGTCTAGAGAGAATCCAGTTTGGGCTTTCTTGATTATTACACTAAGTGAAAGCCGAGACGGAAAAAGACACTTCAGGTAAACCCGAGCTTATAATGAAAGCATTGAAATCCACAATCGCAAGGCGGTTAACTGCATTGCCTCCATGTTTTTTTGCTTGGCTAGCGACCACATTGAAGTCACCACCTAATACCGAAGTAGAAAAACCCAAGTTGGATAAAGAAAGAAAGTCGGTCCAGAGGACTTGTCTCTCGATCCTATCACACTTAGCGTAAACCGCAGAGAATAAAAAGGACGAAGAGAAGGGGCATACGAATAAGCTACCGAGAACAGCTGGTCCTAATTGAAAATAGGGTGGACGACAAGGTCTTTGGACCATAAGATCCAAATCTTGTCCGACACGTTGGCTATGCACCACCAAAGCCAAGGGACAAAACCGATGAGGTAGTCACGGCTGTACCCATCATAGGTTCCAGAAGAGCTACCAAACAGACAAAATGCTTCCTTACAATGCACTTGAGCCTCGCTACTGACTCATCATTGCCCATACCCTGAACATTCCAGAATAGGAAGTTCGCCATCAAAGACAGAACCGAAAAAGGACCACCTAAAAAAAGGATAAAAGAGGCTAAGCTCACCACTAGACTCAAATAAAGTAAAGAGTGTGTCGAGTAGATCTAATGATCTGCTCGGACGCCGCTATAGAGCGTGTGTGAATGGTGCGGAGGGTGCGAGGGACCGGATGCCTACTGCGGCACGAGGAACGAGTAGGCTGTCTAACGGATGGAACATCGGTAGCAGAAAAACCGCTAACGGGGCTAGCTGAGGGAGCAGAACCAGGCGCAACTAAACCAGACCTGGCAGGATACGAATTCTTAGTAAGACGAGATAAGCGATCATTAATGATTGCTATCTCGACCTTACTAAGAGGGGGGGAGGAAGGAGGGGACAATCGACGAGTAGACGAAGAAGATGAACACACGACGCTAGGATCGACAGAAGAAGAAGAGGAAGACAGAGAAGGAGGAGGCAAAGAAAAGGGGGTAGAATGGAAGGATATGGAGTTGCTCACTGGAGACAACACCTATCGTTGTGTGAACTATACCGATGTCGATCTGTCATGAGGTTGACTGACCGGACAAAAAGGTAGAGTTCCGATCCCGATAAACCAATCTCGACCAAAAAAGCGATCCAATATAAAGAAACCGGGGAAAGGACGCTCCACAATCATAGGCGGTGCAGTAAGGGTACATGTAGTTTCCATGTAGCTAAGAGCTGATGTGATGGCTAGATGGTAACTACACATGCCTAACAATGAGCACCACCGAGGGACAACCGAAAACCCACTAACCGACGAACCAGTGTAAGCATCTGACGCAACGAACACATACATGCTTCTGCCAAACCTGATGTGTTCCATACCGAGCCAAACTAATGATAAAACCGAACATCGGTGATAGTACGGAGAAAGCCAATCCAACATGGAAAGAAGCCAACACGCAAAGAATCCCGCAGGGGAACAAAATGCAAACAAGCAAACCGAGATGAGCCTACCACAGAAGCTAAAATATGCAACATAAAAAAGTCTACCCGTACTGAGAAATAGCAAAAGGCTAAAACCAAAATAGCCATCCGTGGAAAAAACATCAACATGTCTAATGAGCAGTGGCGACTCAGAAAAAAGCCGAAGAAAACACCAACCCGCAAGCAAACACACACATGACCCATACTACAAGTAGTCGAAGAGGAACTTGCAGTGATGAGGAACACACACTGTGTTAAAGCTCATAACAGCAAGCAAAACAACACGCTGGGAACGAAAGTATACAAAAGTCAAAACAGTGGCAACAATATCCCTTATCCAAAACCAAAGCCCGCATAGGCAGAACCAATAGGTGCAGCAACCCCCTTAGAGCCACCAGGTTAACAGCACGGGACTTAGTGAACGACAAAGGATCATAGGGGAGAGCCACAGCCCAGTTAAGAGTTCCACAAGAGAAGGGAAAGAAAGACCATACCTCGGTGGTAATTGAAGCATCGAGAATGATGCTTCTCGTGCCAACAACATCCAACAAGAACTTGGCAGAGTGAATTGCCGGCGAAATAGAAGCCACTACAGCTGCACTAGCCAAACCGCAAGGACCAGTGGCAAGCTTCGTTGCCGCCGCCAAGAGAGCTAGTCTCTGGCTGCAGACGAAGCTTTGCCCTTAAGCCCCGACGCCAAAGTCTGAACCGAGCACCACGCAACCACATTGGCTTTGCCGGACTACCACAAGAACCATCAACAACTGATACTGGAACAACAAAAGGCTCGTCTCCCCCTAAAACATAGAAAGCGTTGGAAGTGACAAGCGGAGGGGGAGATTGAGCACCAACCAGCAAATACTCTGCTGGTACCGATGTACAACACTCAACAGAAGAAGGGAAAGGCATCTTGTGCTTCCCCAACCGATGCTTCTTACGACGGGACCGTTGATGGGAAACTTGTTGCTCACAAATGGTGCTAGAATCAGGTTGAGACACTTCCAGAACTGGACTGGAAATGGGTGAGGTGATTAAATCCCCACCCCCAGTCAAGTCGGCAGCGATAACCTTACCGAAGCCAGGGCCAAAGACGCCTCCACATGCCAGCGAACCCACAAAAAATCCATGTGCATCAACAATAGGTGCAAGCTCCGATGTCTTGGTCGAGGGAGAAAGGGGTGGTCAAATCCCCCTTGCCTCGAGCATTATCTGGACAGAGCGGAAGTGTAACACCCCACCTCCGCTAGGGTCACTCTTTCGGGGGCACTAGCTTCTGGGGGGCGTTAGAACTGGGTAAGCATGCATAATGATATATCAAGGCAGAACAAGAACATAAATATATATGTAAAACAGAGTAAGTGAGAATAAAACAGCGGAATATGTCAAACCATCTCAAAACAAGTCTAGTACATCATAAAGTCAACTGCCAAAATAAACATGTCTAGTACATCATAAACAGAAATACTGAAATACATAGTGCTATCCCCAAAATAAAGATGATAAACCATAGCGAGCTCAATGTCCAGACATACATGAGCTATCCAGCAAACAAGCAAGCGATCCAAGCTAAGCACCACTATTCCCTCCCTGAGAACCTGGGGGGGGGGAAACGGAAGAAAAGAAGCGAAAGAAAACGGGTCAGTCAAAAAGACTGGTAAGCCCTACTACGATCAGTCTATAAACTAATAAAGTTAACATCATGATGGAAACTGAGATGAACATACTGGCAATAGATAAAGGTGTCATCACATAAAGAAGATTAAGCTTTGCACCACAGTGTACTAGCAAACTAACATAACAGGTATTTATCCCTCAGCCCAAACTTTGGCCCAATAACATGAGGTGACCTTAATACAAGGCCCAGCCCAACGGTCTAGTCGATCGGTTCCCTATAAACCTAACACGTCAAGTGTTGGTGTCCATACGGCCCACATATGGTTGTAGTCAGACTGTGCTGGGTCCACCTTCGGGTGTATCAAGCCCTCGGGTGTCAACCCCAGACACCTAAGCAATAATGCACAGTCTAAACCTACTGGTACTCGTGCCTCGAGTTTGTCCAACACCGGACTACGTGCACGTCCGTAGCCCGCCTGGACCCGCACCGCTGTACCACTCAGCCGTCGCTTTAGTCGCTTACATCCGTCCAGTAATCGTGCCCCGCCCTAGCCTAGCCTCTAGGGTTGTGAATGATACCAAACTGGGATTACTGCTGGAACAGACCACGTTGCTAGGGTTTCTAAGAGGGTTAAGTGTGGTTTAACCCCTCACTAATCATGGATTAAATTAGTTAAGTGTAACCAACAGTTCACCACTTAACCCCATTTAATCCCTCGTATCCCCAAAATTGGTTAAGTATTAGTGGGCCATGACTTAACCCTAATCATGAGGCATTAATTAATTTAATTGTGCCTTAACCTCTCACATTAGACTTTGTTGCGGTTACCTAGTTAAGCCGGTGGGTTCCGAGTAGATTTACACCACAACTTGGTCTAACCTCGGGTCTTGGCACCACATGACCAACTTCTCACATTGGATCCTATTGTTTGTAGCCACTAGTTAAGCCGGTAGGTTCCGGGTAGAATTACGCTACAAACTCAACCCAACCTCGAGTTGGCCACACTTATGTTTTCTAAGTGTCATGTCCACTTTATTTTCAAAACATAATTACAAGTTTAACAAATACTTGGGTAGACCTAACTTAATAGGTAAATTCCCAAGGGGTAGACCTAATTTAATAGGTAAATTCCCAATCTTATATTTTCATGTATTTTAAGTTTTACCCAACCCCCCCCCCCCAACGTCATTCTATCGCTTACATATTCGTCATAACGCATAAAGGATAGAAAGAGGGAACTTGGCACAACATACATGATGAATCTTACATATCATAATAAACATGCATAACTTGTTGGACTTGCATAACTTAGCATAGTGAACTTGCATAAACATGCATAACTTGTTAAACTTGCAAATCATGGCATAGTGAACTTGCATAAACATGCATAACTTGTTAAACTTGCAAATCATGGCATAGTGAACTTGCATAAACATGCATAACTTGTTAAACTTGCAAATCATGGCATAGTGAACTTGCATAAACATGCATAACTTATCAAACATGTGTAACATGGCATAGTGAACTCGCATAAGCATGCATAACTTATTAAACATGCATAAATCCCAACTTTCATCACATATTAACTTTAGAGTTTCTAAAATGAAGGTAAGAGGGCTTACAAATATTATGAAGACACAAATCTACAAGTAAAGATTGAGAAGCCCTTTATGCAAGCATAAAAACCCAAAACAAAGCTCCAATAAGAAACACCCTTAACAAAAATCCCAAAAACTCTAGCTTAGCAAATAAAACTTGCAACTTGATGGTGTATGCAAGCTAATGATCATTCATACAACTTAGAAATGCTTGTATGAACATCATTATCTTCATAGGAATGATTTATGAAGAGGGTGGAGGCTAGGGTTTTTAAGTGGAGGCCATTTGAGAAATCAATTTGACATAGTTTGGTTGCTAGAATGAATAATGGGGTTTTAGGGTAGGATTAGGGTCATATTTATAGAAGATTAGAGTGATATTAGCCTTAGGATTAACCCTTAGTTGAATTAGGTCCATCAGATTTCGGAATTCTCCAGAACCAAGCCACACAACCAAGCCCAGATCAGAAATGGTGCGCCAGGCAAAACTGCCCGGCCACCCCGTGTCGACAGGGCTGTCGACAGGGCAGTCGACACCCTTAGACCCCTGTCGACATGCCTGTCGACTTGGGGGTCTTGGCGGGACTTTTCCCGCTGACGCCAGTTGTGCCCTAACCCTTGTTTTTAACTTAAAATTTAAATCTGTTTTTAATATGGAAATTTCTGAAAACTTCAATGGGCCTTAACTGGGTCATACGGACTCCGATTTTCGAAAACTCGGACTCTATTTCGCGTATTTTTCCGAGACGATCGCAATGGCACAGCCCGTTTCCCCTTGATTCAGATTTTTAAATTAAATTCTGCCTCAATTTATATCTTAACAGGTTATTAAAAATACAGGTTGTTACATTCTCCCCTCCTTAAAGGATTTCGTCCCCGAAATCTTCAAGTTAGGAAGAACATATCCTACCATCCAACATCCATCTACTCAAAACATCATCCACGAGCAACCATTGTCCTTAAAAGATTCTAAATGCTGTATGAACATATGCAAAAGTGTGTGTATATGTACTTATCTAATGCAAAGATCAATGCAAAATATGTTAGTGAAATGTATCCATATGTATGCAAATCCCTAACATAATGTATAATATCTACATGCGTGCTCAATCATACATCCATATGCAACATCCATGTGATAGCATACAAATTTCATCCAAGAATAAGCATAAACACTCATGCACATGCAATATGAGGAGTGTGTGAGCCGATCTAGTGCCTAATGTGTATCATGCATCCACGAGTAACCACTTGCAAACACTTGCAACCACTTGCAAACACTTGCAACCACTTGCAACCATCAAACATAACATGTCTCAAACACATGTTTCATCCAAAGGATTCTACCTAAGGTTCTCATGATAAGATAGACACGATGAACTAGATAAACTAGATAGACATGGAAAGATAAAGAGATTGAGAGTGTACCCTCAAAAAGGAATGGATAAAGCCTACGCATCTTCTCTTCAGTTTCCCAAGTTGCGTCTTCCTCGGCTTCACCCCATTGAACCTTCACCAACTTGACCTCACGATTCCTTAGCTTCTTGATCTCTGTCCCCAAGATACGAATCGGAGCTCTCCTCAAGGTAGCTTCTTTCTCTACTTCCACATCTTCTAGAACACTTGGCTCAACCACCTCTGCTGACTTATGCAAACACTTCCGGAGATACGAAACATGAAAAACATTATGCACTCCAGCTAGCCTCTCGGGCAATTCCACTCTATAGGCCATCTGCCCGATCCTCTCTACAACTGGAAACGGTCCAACAAACCTTGGTGCTAACTTTCCTACTGCTCCAAACCGAACCACATTCCGCAAAGGAGAAACCTTCACGAAAACCATATCCCCAACATCAAACTCCAAATCAGTCCTTCGCCTATCAGCATAAGATTTCTGTCTGTCTTGGGCCGCCTTCATCCGTCTTCTAATCAACTCGACCTTCTCGGATGTATCTCTAATCATGTCAGGTCCAAGTATAAGCTTATCTGTAGTCTCCCACCAACATGTAGGTGACTTGCACGGTCTCCCATATAAAGCCTCAAATGGTGCCATCCCAATGCTCGCCTGATAACTGTTATTATAAGCAAATTCCACAAGAGGAAGATGGTCTTCCCAAGTACCACCAAAATCCAGAATGCAAAGCCTCAACAAGTCCTCAAGTACCCTATTCACCCTTTCTGTCTGACCGTCCGTTTGTGGGTGATAAGCCGTACTTAGGTTCAACCTCGTGCCCATAGCTTCCTGCAAACTGTTCCAGAACTGACTAGTAAAGATGGGGTCTCGGTCACTGACTATGCTAGAAGGGACTCCATGTAGTCGTACTATCTCACGAAGATATACTGATGCTAGTCCAGATGCGGTCCTTTTGCTCTTCACCGGAATGAAATGAGCACTCTTCGTAAGCCTATCCACAATGACCCATATGCTTGTATTCCCTTTTCTTGACCTTGGCAATCCGTCAACAAAGTCCATAGAAATACTCTCCCACTTCCAAAGTGGAACGTCTAGAGGATGCAATAGCCCACCGGGCTTCTTCGACTCGGCCTTAACTTGCTGGCAAATGATACATCTAGAAACAAACTCTGCCACATCCTTCTTCATCCCAAGCCAAAAGAAAATACGCTTCATATCCTTATACATCTTATCTCCACCCGGATGTATAGTCAACTTGGAACGATGTGCTTCCTCAAGAACTTTCCTCACCAAGTCTTCCACCATCGGAACACAAAGCCTTCCGTCTCTCCTCAGCCAACCCTTATCATCTATAGAATATCGAGCAAGGTGACTAGATGTCTCCCCTCGAATCAGCTTATCCATAATCTCAATTATCTGAGGGTCTTCCTTCTGCGAAGCCCCAACTTGATCCAGAAGGGTAGGCCTGAGCTCAAGAGATGCTAAAGCACCGGTCATCGACTCAACTGCCAAAGAGAAATCAAAGGTTGCCAAGAACTCTAAATTCTTCATCTCAACAAATAGAGGACTTAGTGTCAACCTTTTTCTACTCAACGCATCCGCTACAACATTCCCCTTGCCAGGGGTATAGGCTATATCAAAATCGTAGGACGCCAAGAATTCCATCCACCTTTGCTGCCTCAAGTTCAGATCCTTCTGCGAAAAGAGATACTTCAAAGACTTATGATCAGTATACAGCTCAAATCTCTCTCCCAGAAGATAATGACGCCAAGCCTTGAGTGCATATACTATCGCTGCCAGCTCTAGATCATGAGTGGGATAATTCTTCTCATGCACCTTAAGTTGCCTACCACCAAAACATATAACTCTGCCTTCTTGCATCAGAACGGCGCCCAATCCCGTGCCACAAGCATCAGTGTACACGGTAAACATCTTACCACCATCGGGTAAAGCTAGAACTGGTGCTGAGGTAAGGGCTCTCTTGAGTCTCTGAAAAGCAAGCTCACAGTCCATATCCCAAGCAAAAACTAAGTTCTTCTTCGTCAACTTAGTAAGAGGAGCGGAAATCTTCGCGAAGTCCTTGATGAACTTCCGGTAAAAACCTGCAAGACCTAGAAAACTTCTCACTTCGGTTGCATTCCTTGGAGTCTTCCAATCCTGCACAGCAACTACTTTAGCGGGATCCACCGCCAAGCCTTGCTTAGATACTATATGCCCAAGGAACCGAACTTCCCTTCTCCAAAAGTGACACTTGGAGAACTTGGCCTTTAACTGATGCGCTCTAAGCGTATCCATCACCTCTACAAGATGCCTCGCGTGCTCTTCTTCATCCTTAGAGAAGATCAGAATATCGTCCACAAAGACCACGACAAACTTGTTCAAGAACTCTCGAAACACCCTACTCATCAAGTCCACGAAATACGCGGGTGCATTCGTCAAACCGAACGGCATAACAAGCCATTCAAAGAATCCATCTGGAGTTCTGAATGCAGTCTTGTCTATACTATCTTCAGCCACTCTGAGCTGATGAAATCCAGTAGCAAGATCAAGCTGAGAGAAAACAGAAGCACCAACAAGCTGGTCAAAAAGATCATCAATCCTCGGTAATGGGTGGCTGTTCTTCTTAGTCAGCTTATTCAACTCTCTATAGTCCACACAAAGTCGAAGAGAACCATCTGCCTTAGTAGCAAACACCACAGGCGCTCCCCATTCGGATATACTTCGTCTGATGAAGTTCTTCTCAAGCAACTCCTTTACTTGCTTGCTGAGCTCCCGTCTCTCACGCGGAGCCATGTGCCGAACGGGCAAAGAAACAGGCTTAGCATTATCCACCAGATAAATGCGAAAATCAATCTCTCGTTTAGGGGGCAACCCCTTAACTTCTTCAAAAACATCTGGATAATCTCGGACCACCCTTACAGACTGAAGGGTTTCCTCTGACGAGTCGAGAGATTCAAGATAGCACAACATGACGGGATCCTTCGGATTGCATGAAATCTCTAAGGTGTTGCCAAGGCGAGTCACAAGCCTCACAACCCTATGCTCACAATCAAGAATGGCTCCATGTCTAGACAGCCAATCCATGCCCAAAATCAATCCGTATCCCCTGAAACCAAGAACATACGCACTACACAAGAACTCTACACTGAGTATAGAGATCCTCAGATCCTCACATATCATAGATAGATGAGCAGAACCCCCAATGGGATTCGAAACACAAACGGGATCATCCACTAAGCTAGTACTAAGGTGCAAACTATCAACAAGATCAGATGAAATAAAGCTATGTGATGCACTAGAATCAAACAAGGTACGAACTGGAAGATCGGAAACATAAACAAGGTTCTCAACAGAAACACTACCTCGATCGGGAACTGGAGTGGTATTGAGAGCATGAACTTGCCCTCCTGAAGGTCCAGCACGCTGAGTCTGACCCTGCCCTTTCTTCTTCGGGCATTCCTTGCTGAAGTGTCCAGTCTCACCACAGGAAAAACATCCACCACTAAGCTTCCTTTTCTTCTTCCTACAATCCTTAGCAAAGTGTCCAGGCGCACCACAGTAATTGCACTTTCCCTTGCCTTTGTTGTTGTTCCCCTTCTTGTTCTTGCTCTGATTCCCCTGACTGCTTTGACCACCTTGATTGCCTTTACCCTGAGAATCAGTCTTCTTTGCTTGAGTATCACTCGACTTGACCTCTTTCTTTCCATCTCCCTGAAGTAGAGCCATATCGACCAAACTCTCAAAAGTAGCCCCATGCGGAATATGTGACATCGCCAAACCCTGCAGCGGCTCATTCAACCCTCTAGCAAATCGAAGAGCCTTCTTCTCAGGAGTGTTCACCATATCCAAACCAAAACGGGCCAGCTGATTAAACTTGTTCACATACTCCTTGACAGACATATCACCTTGCTTTAATGCAATGAACTTCTCCATCTGTAAATTCGCCTCAGCAGAAGATAGAAACTTGGCCACAAATCTAGCCCTCAAATCGGCCCAAGTCTCGACGGGCCTCGTCCCATTGGTGACCTCCCACCAATAGGCTGCTTCGTCCTTCAAAAGCCACACTGTCAATAAGATCTTCCTCTCGTCATCAATCCCAAAGATAGCAAACAAGTCCTCAGTGTCTTTCAGCCAATTCCTAGCTTCAACAAAAGATTCCGTGCCTAGGAAATTCTTGCCTCCCATCGCCTTGAAGTCTTTACAAACCTTCGTGAACTCAACCTGAGGATGCTGAGGGGGAGGGGGAGGAAGAGGAGCCTCAGCAACTGGAGGAGGAGGAACAGGAACCACCGGAGGAGGGACATTAGGGGGAGGATTCTCAACTACAGGAGGAGGAGTGGGAGTAGGGTTTGCGGGGCCAGCTGTCGCCCTAGCTTCTAGAAGTCTCCTATACCAGAGTGGTACGTTTACTCCATCCGGGATGGCAAGATTCTCAGCCATACTGAAACGAAAGATAAGATAAGATTAGGTCAAGGGAACGAAGGATAACGCTAATGGCTTTTTGGGGAATAGCCTTTTAAAATACTAGACTTTTCTTTGGAAAATACTTTATACTTGTTTTGAAAATAGTTTTTCAAAAGTCTTTTAAAAACTTTTTGTTCTTTCTTGTAAACCATATGCTCTGATACCAAATTTGTAACACCCCACCTCCGCTAGGGTCACTCTTTCGGGGGCACTAGCTTCTGGGGGGCGTTAGAACTGGGTAAGCATGCATAATGATATATCAAGGCAGAACAAGAACATAAATATATATGTAAAACAGAGTAAGTGAGAATAAAACAGCGGAATATGTCAAACCATCTCAAAACAAGTCTAGTACATCATAAAGTCAACTGCCAAAATAAACATGTCTAGTACATCATAAACAGAAATACTGAAATACATAGTGCTATCCCCAAAATAAAGATGATAAACCATAGCGAGCTCAATGTCCAGACATACATGAGCTATCCAGCAAACAAGCAAGCGATCCAAGCTAAGCACCACTATTCCCTCCCTGAGAACCTGGGGGGGGAACGGAAGAAAAGAAGCGAAAGAAAACGGGTCAGTCAAAAAGACTGGTAAGCCCTACTACGATCAGTCTATAAACTAATAAAGTTAACATCATGATGGAAACTGAGATGAACATACTGGCAATAGATAAAGGTGTCATCACATAAAGAAGATTAAGCTTTGCACCACAGTGTACTAGCAAACTAACATAACAGGTATTTATCCCTCAGCCCAAACTTTGGCCCAATAACATGAGGTGACCTTAATACAAGGCCCAGCCCAACGGTCTAGTCGATCGGCTCCCTATAAACCTAACACGTCAAGTGTTGGTGTCCATACGGCCCACATATGGTTGTAGTCAGACTGTGCTGGGTCCACCTTCGGGTGTATCAAGCCCTCGGGTGTCAACCCCAGACACCTAAGCAATAATGCACAGTCTAAACCTACTGGTACCCGTGCCTCGAGTTTGTCCAACACCGGACTACGTGCACGTCCGTAGCCCGCCTGGACCCGCACCGCTGTACCACTCAGCCGTCGCTTTGGTCGCTTACATCCGTCCAGTAATCGTGCCCCGTCCTAGCCTAGCCTCTAGGGTTGTGAATGATACCAAACTGGGATTACTGCTGGAACAGACCACGTTGCTAGGGTTTCTAAGAGGGTTAAGTGTGGTTTAACCCCTCACTAATCATGGATTAAATTAGTTAAGTGTAACCAACAGTTCACCACTTAACCCCATTTAATCCCTCGTATCCCCAAAATTGGTTAAGTATTAGTGGGCCATGACTTAACCCTAATCATGAGGCATTAATTAATTTAATTGTTCCTTAACCTCTCACATTAGACTTTGTTGCGGTTACCTAGTTAAGCCGGTGGGTTCCGGGTAGATTTACACCACAACTTGGTCTAACCTCGGGTCTTGGCACCACATGACCAACTTCTCACATTGGATCCTATTGTTTGTAGCCACTAGTTAAGCCGGTAGGTTCCGGGTAGAATTACGCTACAAACTCAACCCAACCTCGAGTTGGCCACACTTATGTTTTCTAAGTGTCATGTCCACTTTATTTTCAAAACATAATTACAAGTTTAACAAATACTTGGGTAGACCTAACTTAATAGGTAAATTCCCAAGGGGTAGACCTAACTTAATAGGTAAATTCCCAATCTTATATTTTCATGTATTTTAAGTTTTACCCAAACCCCCCCCCCCCCCCCCAACGTCATTCTATCGCTTACATATTCGTCATAACGCATAAAGGATAGAAAGAGGGAACTTGGCACAACATACATGATGAATCTTACATATCATAATAAACATGCATAACATGTTGGACTTGCATAACTTAGCATAGTGAACTTGCATAAACATGCATAACTTGTTAAACTTGCAAATCATGGCATAGTGAACTTGCATAAACATGCATAACTTGTTAAACTTGCAAATCATGGCATAGTGAACTTGCATAAACATGCATAACTTGTTAAACTTGCAAATCATGGCATAGTGAACTTGCATAAACATGCATAACTTGTTAAACTTGCAAATCATGGCATAGTGAACTTGCATAAACATGCATAACTTATCAAACATGTGTAACATGCCATAGTGAACTCGCATAAGCATGCATAACTTATTAAACATGCATAAATCCCAACTTTCATCACATATTAACTTTAGAGTTTCTAAAATGAAGGTAAGAGGGCTTACAAATATTATGAAGACACAAATCTACAAGTAAAGATTGAGAAGCCCTTTATGCAAGCATAAAAACCCAAAACAAAGCTCCAATAAGAAACACCCTTAACAAAAATCCCAAAAACTCTAGCTTAGCAAATAAAACTTGCAACTTGATGGTGTATGCAAGCTAATGATCATTCATACAACTTAGAAATGCTTGTATGAACATCATAATCTTCATAGGAATGATTTATGAAGAGGGTGGAGGCTAGGGTTTTTAAGTGGAGGCCATTTGAGAAATCAATTTGACATAGTTTGGTTGCTAGAATGAATAATGGGGTTTTAGGGTAGGATTAGGGTCATATTTATAGAAGATTAGAGTGATATTAGCCTTAGGATTAACCCTTAGTTGAATTAGGTCCATCAGATTTCGGAATTCTCCAGAACCAAGCCACACAACCAAGCCCAGAGCAGAAATGGTGCGCCAGGCAAAACTGCCCGGCCACCCCGTGTCGACAGGGCTGTCGACAGGGCAGTCGACACCCTTAGACCCCTGTCGACATGCCTGTCGACTTGGGGGTCTTGGCGGGACTTTTCCCGCTGACGCCAGTTGTGCCCTAACCCTTGTTTTTAACTTAAAATTTAAATCTGTTTTTAATATGGAAATTTCTGAAAACTTCAATGGGCCTTAACTGGGTCATACGGACTCCGATTTTCGAAAACTCGGACTCTATTTCGCGTATTTTTCCGAGACGATCGCAATGGCACAGCCCGTTTCCCCTTGATTCAGATTTTTAAATTAAATTCTGCCTCAATTTATATCTTAACAGGTTATTAAAAATACAGGTTGTTACAGGAAGTACAGGAGCCACCGTATTAGGAGGACGAGGATTTACTTCAATTGAGGCCATCGAACTCACAATCCCCAAAAAAATAGGGATTAATTCCAGAAACTGACCATCAATGTCCATGAATCGGTGCCGCGGTAGAGTAGCGTATGAAGATAAGGAGAATACCCGCACCCCAATGGAGTTAACCATAGAAAAGATGACCGAAAAAGGGCAAGAAACAACACCCAGCAGAGATTTCGTGATAACTTCGAAGCTAGGGCATGCCTAAAGAAAAGATCTGGCGGCTACATTTGCGTCCAGAAGAGGACACAAAGCCATCCCAAAATCTAGGGTTAGAACACAAATCACAAGATACTAGAGGAATAGAGAAGACGAAGAAATTAACAGCAGAAGAGATTAACAGATAAAGGAGCAAGGAGACAGCAATAAATTTCTCAGATATTGGTCGCCATGAATAAGACCGTTGCTTGGTTTTTTTCCTTATGATATGAACAAGTTAATGTTATAAGACATATATACTACAGAACACTCAATTCGCAATGCATAAGATTGGATTCAAGGACAAAATTTGCATAAATTTAGTGTGGTGCTAAGGATGCCCCAATATGTTCTTCCAAATACCGCAATTGAAAAAATAAATCTCATTAAATTTTGTATGCTTCCTAATACCACATTACCTCTCCATTCTAATCACTCGCTCAACCATTATTTGTCGAACTAATCACATATTCAGCTTTAATCTGAAAACCCTAATTTCTCTTATTGGTAATCAAGCGTTGTCTTCTACACATTTCTCGCAGGAAATTCAAATTCGTACGGTAATCTCTCAAATGTTTGGTGATCTAAACACCCTAAAACCGCGATATAGTGATTTATGTTTGGGTAAGTTTGTCTAGATATAGTCGAAGTTAGTCGGATTCGGTTGAAGTCGGAGATGAAGATTTTTTTTCTGATCGAATGTGATTAGGGTTCTCGAACGCAATGACAGAGATGGATAAATACGGTGGTAGCCCTTATTTTTAATTGTTTGGTACTAGAAAGAGGAGAACGTATTATTTTGTGGTATTTTTTCAATTGCGCTATTAAGAAGAGCATATTGGGGTGTTCTTAGCACCACACTAAATTTAAGTCCGGGGAGTATAGTTCTTTTTGATTCCGCAAACTTTTAAGACATTTAATATAAGTCTACCTTTTTTCCAAACCTCAATGACAACATCTAATTCTACTCATACATATTATTATGTGACAACGTGAACACCCTTTTTTTGCGAAGAACATAGATATTACAACTCGTGGTGCTCGTCTACCGTTCTATAAATTGAAGCAGGGTTTCTCATGTTAATGTTTCATTGACAAATTTATGTTGAAGTTAATGCAGTTAAATTATAAGATAATAAAACACATAATGTAAGTAAAACATTCTTATTTAAGTTGGGGCAAGATTCAAGAGGTTCTGCTTGCTATAATTTGTCCATTTTTTAAATAATACTTCATGTGTAACATCGGAAAAATCTTTTTAACACCCATACAACACTTCGTGCTAGGGGTGAGCAAAAAACCCAAATAAAACCAAAACCGAAACGAAACCGATAAAAACCGAATCGAAAAAAACTAAAATCGAAACCGAAAATCAAAAAACCGAACCGTACTAATATTTCGGTTTCGGTTTTAGGTCCAAACCGAACCCAAAAAAACTGAAACCGAACCGAATTATTAAAATAATTAAATAAATATATAATATTTGTAATTTATAAATCATGTCTTGTATTTAGCATATATGACGTCTTGGATATACCCTGTAAACATAAAGAATTGGGTTAAAGATATAGATATGAATTTCATTTATATAAGCTCAACTTAATCATATATTCAAGTATAATAATTTTGCTTGTACTTTGTATCATGTGTCTCAATACACTCAATTGAAACAATATGTTTTAATTTCTTTATGGTTGTTTAAATTTATAATATTTTTTATTTAAATCGGTTTTAAAACTGAAATCGAACCGATAAAAACCAAAACCGAGGTTTTAAAACCGATGCTTCGGTTACGGTTATCAATTTTTAAAACCGAGGTCTTTTGGTTCCGGTTCCGGTTTTACCCCAAAACCGAACCGAGGTTTGCTCACCCCTACTTCGTGCTATACATGCAAGACATCTGATTTGATCTAAAAACATGCACTAAGCTGGAAAATAAATAAAAATAAACCTACCACCGTGCCAAAATAAAATAAAAACATTAGCACATGATGATATTCACTTTAATGGTCCATGCACTAAACAGAATAGGGTCAACAGCATATGCATTGAACAAAACGGTCTACAGGTAAATTTTACAAAGCATTTTGAAAATCAAATGCTAGTCCTACAATACAGTAATCTAAAAACTGAAAGTAAGATCAAGGTGGGATAGAGGTATACAAACCATACAAAAATAACAAGCGTAATGCATAATTGAACAGTCTATTGAGCTTCATACAAATTTCAGGCAGGGGTTACTTGTGAGTGAATATACTTGGATTCCGAGGCCTCCAAAGGCCCAGCCTATACTTGTGAGCATACTTTAATATTAATTTTCTCTGCATTGCAAAAATAGAATCACGTCAATATAGATAGAATTTGCAGAAAAATTATGCATGGATGCATTTCTCATGCAAAGTTCCATATTTTTAAGCATCATACATAAAAAATGGTAAAACAACAAGAACGTCAAGGAAGCAGGTCAAGGTATAAATTGATTGGTGAACAGTACTGGGTTATCTTCCAGAATCTTCATCTATAGTTTCTAACCAAAATGTGATTTTTCATCAGTGTTTCTGTAACCAAACCAATTCGGTAGTGTGTTGCGGTGTCCCTGCTCTAAACAGCCATTCATGGACAGAATGAAATATACTGTGGAAGAACGCTTTCTTGCCTGGGTCCCCATAGTATATTTTTCTGTCGCTGAAGCTGATCATGTGACCCTAAAGTACCATGAACTTGAGCTTGCAAAATCTCACGCGAGACCTTATGATGTAAATGATTCGAGTGTGAGTGGAGCTTTACCAACCGGTTGCATATGGCCAACATGGCTCTGTCCACATGACCCATCTAACCCCTTTCAAGTTTGATAATATTTACTTATAGTTCATTTGGATTGTGAAGTAAAGATCATTGTTTTAAAAAATCCGCCTCGATACTCGTCTCAAGGCTCGCCTCGAGGAAATAAAAGATAAAACGCCTTGAGGCTTATTTCAAAAGACTTTTTAGCTCTAAAGCTTACGCCTCAAAAATTTGCGGCATACAAACCGCATAAAGCTTACGCCTCGCACGCCTCAAGCAGTTGAGGAATATGACTTAAAAACTTGTTTATCTTTAGTTGCAGATATTGACACAGATAAATGTCATTAAACTTTAATTATTTAATGGAAATAAAAAAGATTGTACAATATGCGTAGACAAACATTTTGAATTAATGTAGGCTTACCCTAAAAGCCCTTGTACAGTTGGTTCTTAATTTCAATTGTTGGCTAGGTTAATTTAAAATCAATTGTTGGCTAGGTTAATTTAAAATGAACAAACGGAATGTTGCATGGAAGTGGTTAAAAATTAAGTACATGTATTGCGCTTTTTCTCTACCCGAAAGGCTTACGCCTCACCTCACGGACCCGAAAACGCCTTACGTACGTCTTTTGCGTTTTAAAACATTGAAAGAAATATCATATAGTTAAAAATGGAAAGAAAAAAAAGACAGAACAATCTTCCCATGTGAGTAGTTCCGGTATGCTGGTATGTTCTGAAATATTTAAGATTTGAGCTGGGTTAGATGTAAAAGACAGGTTACATGTAACACAATCCGCTTTAAATATGCTAGGCTCTTTGGACATTTAGTTTAATGGCCAAGTATCAAAACAATCTCTCAGGTAATGAGGCAAGACTGTGTGCTCACCCCCTATCATTTTAAAACCCTTGTACGGAAATATATGTTAGGAGCCAACCTTTAAAAATCCTTGAATAAAAATATGCCAATATTTCGTTAATAAGATCAGCTTATAGCACAAACTTCAAAATAAGAAGAAAAGGAAAGTACATGTTAATATTTTATGCCAGACAAATTGATGTACATTTATTTTTCTTTTCTTTTAATGTGTCAAAATAACAATTGTTTGCATGTTTAAAGCATAAATCTACTTATACTTTCTTAAATTTGACTATTATACTGTCCGGCAGATGGTTCAGGATTTACAGTTTAACTCAAACTCAGCTTGATGCCCGCTCTATCTCTTCCATTGGATTTTTACTCCAGACCGAAAATAAAAGTCCAAGCGGTCCGAAATTCCAGTTTTTGGTCCCATTTTGGTCATGTGAGATTTTTGAACTTTCAGTTCCATTTTGAAATTCCATTTCAGTTCTGGTTTCAGATTTTGTTGCTCTTTGGAACTTCTTTTGATAGAACTACATTAATAAATAGTTACATACTACAAACCGGTACAAGTTCAATTATGATTAAATCTTTATTAATAGTTGGCTTAGAAGCACAAACTTTTAGTCCAACCGTAAACTTCTGAAGTTTCCCTTACATTTCTTTGTCTTTATATATCACTTAAAAATAGGATTTAACAGTCGTCTTTTTTTTGCAAATTCAAAATGCATTTCTGCAAATGCTAACGAATCTTAATAACACTTAAAAATATGACCAAACAAATAAACAGTCTTTACAACATCGTTTATTATTATTTTAAAACATATATAAAAATTAAAACTAATAAAAATATAGATATTGTAACTTAGAGATAAATTTCAGACTAATTACGTATGATTTCAACGCAAAAATATAAATAAAAATCCATAAATATCATTATATCTTGAATGTGTTAAACATGTACAAGTTTTTTTAAAACATAATTCACGCGCAAAGCATGTGTTATGGTCGTGCGGGTGACGTAATGCTCATAATCACAATTGTAACTGGATTTTTTTTTTAACATAAGAATATATATATATATATATATATATATACATATATATACATACACACACACACAATGAACCAATGGTCCACAAAAGCCGCCAACATACCTGGCCAGTAACCGAAAAGAAAACAAACAACCAACCATAAATGACCATATGTTTGTATAGAAAAGTAGGTAGATGAGCTCCGGAAAAATCACCGCCCATCATACTGCAAAACCGAGTTCCGGCACGGCCACCACCCGATAGTGTAGTAAATTTACTTCTACACTAATCGGGCCTTCTATTTAAACAGCATTGAATGTAAACATACAAAATAAAAAAAATCAAACACAATCCTTTGAACGTTGCCCAAGTTCAGTACCAAATTACACTATTTTCTGCTCCAAAGAACCATCACTGCTTTTATTAAAAAAAATGTCGACTCCCTTCCTTGCTCGTTGTTGCAACTTTCCCTTTTCCATGGTTCTCTCTCATTCTCAAGTATTCATTCATAGATATTAATCAATTTTCCATTTTCTTAGCTTAACTTAGGCTCATGAAAAAAGACTTCTATGCGAATTCTGTTCCGGTCATCGCCAGAACCAAAATGGAATAGTCGAAATTCTGGCATGATTGTCAAAATCTTGAAATACACAAAAGTTGTTTATTTTATTTGTACAGCAGCTTAAGTTTACTACGAGGTCAATTACGCAAAAAGCAAGTAGATTATATCGAAATACATAATCAAATACTTTCAAAGTTAAGGCGTCGAAAAGAAGCTCTTGGGAAAGAGGTTTTTAGGCACAAGGACAAAATTAGAGAAAAATTTAGACACAAAGACAAGAGGCTTGGATTTTAGGCTGAATTTCTGAATTTGTAATTTTTTTGAAAAAAAACTACTTTTTATCCTTTGAATTTCTAAATTAACTTCAATTCAAGTTCAAATTTCCAAATTCAAATTCCAACTTTCATAAAAAAATCAAAGTTTGGATGAGGTGTACCCCCTTATTTACTACAATCGCTATTCATCATGGATACCTACATCTTATGTTCAAAATATGAAGTATTTGAGTGTTCCATATTGTCTATTAGATGCCAATTTATTGGTTGAAGTCTCGTCTAAGTGCAAGTCGATATAAAGAAAAAAGTTGGATTGTAATGAGTAAATTTCTACATGACTATCTAGTGACTTAGAGACGAATGAATTTTTGAAGCACTTTTCTGGTTGGAGTATATAATGAAGTATTTAAGTACTTTTCAAGTAAGAGCATATATGCTAAGATAGCACAGCTTGCTATTTACCAAGTACAATTGTTAGTCATCATGGAGAAGTACAGCCTGCGTTTAAAACATGAAATACCCGATTATTCCATATTTGTTCATAATAATGTAAATGGCCAGTCTATTAATCAAAGCCTTGTCTGATTTGCGTCGGCATGAAAAAATTCCCAATTTTAAATGAAAAAAATTGCAACTTCTGCCTGTTGGCTCGAGTACAGATGTCCAGACTTTCGCCCCGATGTTTAACGGAACATAATCCAAAATAAATTAGGATCGATAACACATAAAATAAAGCAAATAAGTTAGGATCGATAATGCAATAAAGCTTCAAAAGAAAATAATCATAAAATATGTATACATAAGTACATAACAAACAGAAGTAATAAATATTGAGTTAAATGGAGACAATTGAATTAAGTTTGCCGTGAGGAAATACCAAAAATATATAAAAGGAAAATGTTATCAAATGTTATCATAAATTGAGAAAATTAGGGATAACATGTTTTGATGGTATAAGCACTGTTTCAAATATCGTCCGAGATCTCCTCCGAGATCTCGTTTTGGGCTCCTTCTGAAAGGAAACAGCAAATATCACTCTAAATCTCCTTTCGAATATATCGCCCGAGATATTGCAATATCAAACGATATATCGACCGAGATGAAATACTGGAATATCGTCCGAGATCTTAGTTTTTTGGTTAAAATTTAAATATGTGCCAGAACTAGAACAATAATTTAAAAACTCAAATCTAGCCATGATAATCTTTTGTTATTTTACATTTTGCATGATCGTGTGTTCATATATGTTCTACAATGCTTATGATTTTCATATTGGCTTTTTTACATACATGTTACTTATGAAATTATGTATTTTATTATCTATTTATGTTGAATTTTTTTAATGTTTTGGATCCTTTAAATGTTTTATGTCTAACAATAATTCTGTTTTAAGCATATTACGATTTAGAGTATGAATGATTTTTCGCAAAATAAAGAATAATAAAGTTATTTTGCAATTCAAACTTAAGTTACTATGTTTTTAACAGCATTCATAAAAATCATTTTGTAAAAATTTAATTTTTTAACATATCATGTACCCCAAGATTGTTCCGATATGAACTTTCAGACCCGAGATGGAAATCCGAGACGAACTACCGAGTTAGACCCATCTCGTCCGAGATCTCTCCCGGTGCGAGATCAAGTCTATAAAATCCCTAAGACGAAACGCGATCGATATCCGAGATTTAAAACCTTGGCTATAAGTATAACGCATCCAAATAAAATAAAGCAATACACCAATGAAAAAGGAAGATGGTATCTTCGTAAATTGGAACAAATAAAAAAAGAGAAAAGGAGAATTTATGTGGCTGCCCCCGCAATCATTTGAGGTCGAGGAATATCCAAAAAAAAGAATGAGCAAAGAAGCCGATTTATCATCTAGAATACTTAAAACTGGTTTGCCAATTATTTATAGAGAGACTAAAAAAATCTAAATCTAATATCTAAAAATAAAATATACGAATAACCCACCTTATTAACCAAAATACAACACACTTTTCTGCAGCTTTAATGAAAATTAGGTGTCTACTCGAATAAATAAATAAAATGAGATCCAGAAATAGAATTAAACAGCATCCGCATATAATAAGCCTTTGCTTCTTCATACGTAACACAAAATATCCCATAGCAAGTGTTGATAAATAGGACAGTATAACGCTTTGTTGGATACAACCTTTACTAATAATAACTAAAACTACCTTATTTCAAATATGTGGCAACTTTCAAAATTCTGTTTTATTTGTGCATTTCTCTTCTTTCCCTCCTTCAAGGAAATCACACGATGCTTTGTCTACAGAATCGTAGACATACTTCATAGAATATTAATTAATCTTCAGATGTGATTATTAGCAATGAAAACGAAAGTTTTACGGCTCACTCGATTAACTATCAAATGATTACAATCTTCCAATTTTCTTTCAACTGCAATGAATATCATATGAGATCATATTCGTGGACATTGTCGCCGAAAATCTTAAAATCCAATGATTTAAATCTCGTTTTAGATCGAATCTCTTCCTTTACAATTTGATTTTCATTCCGATTCAAATTAGTTAAAACCGCAATAGAGAACTTTATTCAATACGTAACGATATATTCAATATACTTACTTGAGTCTATAACTTCATGTTTTTCTAAACAAAATGAAAAAGGAATTAAAAAAAAAATCAGTTTTAGACTTAGAAGCCGCAATTCGAACATCAAAATCAATTTCAAAGTGCATATGAACCTTTGAAAAAATGGACCTTGTAAATCTATTATTTACAATTTAAATCCCGTTTCGATTTAAAATTTAAACTTCATGCTTTACGATTTGAATCTTATTTTGATAACCTTGCCCATGGGTATCATATGCTAGTTACTGTGAAAAAACCTTAAAACCCTGAATGTATTGATGTTGAATAGGTAGGATAACTAATTTATCATATATAAGTTCATATAAGATAGTAGGAAAACCCATCATTAAAAGCAAATAACAAAGAAATTATTGTTTGCCATGCCAAATGCTTTAGTAAAATCAATTTCAATGTGTACCTGTCACCAGACTATTTCTTTTCTTTTCTTTTTGGTTAAAACCCCGAACTCTTTCATGAACTAATAAATGGTTTTTTTGAAATATATCTTCCATAATGAAAGCATGTTAATTTTCAAATGCAAGATGGGTGATAATGGATTATTAATACGTAGCTATCCGCTTTAGGAAGTGTTAATAAAGTAGGTATTGATAGCACTAATTTTATTACAGAGTGAAAAGAGGGGACACAAAATTCAATTGCTTATAAAAGAAATCGAAACTGAATCATATGATCCAGTACAGTTATAAATTTTACAGTGCTAGTAGATAATGCAGCCATGTTATTTTATATACAAAAATTTTGCACCCTTCTTAGTTAGGAAGTTTTTTGCGTTAAACCATAGGAAATTCCTGCAGATAATTAACTAAACTAAATAAATTTAATTAGAAAAAGATAGATTCTGGCTCTATTTTGTTAGAATTTTGAAGAGGGTAGCACTTGTTATCTAGTAGGAAATTCAAAATGTTGGTTAGCTTTTCAACCAAGCCACCAAGAGTTTAATCATTTATGCACAACAAGGAAAATTGATGTTCATACAGATCCAAGATATGGCTCTCCACCTAGGATTATTCTGGCTCGTGAAAAACCCCATCATCACTGGTTCGTGACTCGCCATCACGACCCGTTCGTTATCCATACCCACGACCCGATCATGGTCCAATCCCATAACCCGCTTGTGCGTTAGCTTCACAATCCGGCTCGCCCCCGCATCACGAACCGGCTTCACCTCCAGGAAAGAAAGGCCAAGACTTGTCCCCCACGAACCGAAATTGAAGGATCTGGTGACACGTGACAGTAACGGCTTTCATGACAAATTTTCCATCAAGCCACGAACCGCTCCGAGATACTCGGAATTGGTGTCACATGTCTTCACGAACTGTCTGCAGAAATCACCTATAAATAGCCAACACTTGGCATTTTTCAGGATCTTTTGGAAATTAAGAGCTCTAATTCCACCATTATCAAACTTCTACCATTTCTAGTCAGAATTATCTCTAATTTACTGAGTGAATCATTATTGTAAAAGTGAGATTGAGATAATATTGTGGTTGTACTTGCATTCAAACCATTGTTTGAGAATCCGGCCGGAACCCCGGGATTCCGCTCATCCTGTTCCGGTTCCGGCCATCACCGGAACATAATTAGGGCTAAAATCCGGTTCCGGCCATAAAGCTTGAAACAAAAATTTAAGAAGAAGCGGTAGGTAGTTGCATACTTTCCTCCCTCATCAGCGATTGAATCACTTTTCCGATTTGTCTGCGTCTCCATGAATTAAACTTTTCATGAAAAGGAAGAAGCTTTTTTTACAGACTGGAAGTGGTGTTTACACAGTCTGACCCAAATTTGTGTTGAACTATGCATTACAGCCTGGCAACAACATGACAGAAAAAATGTGCTTTATTATATTGTAATATAGTATCCAATTTCAACTTAAAAAAAGCAAAATAGAAAGCTGAAATAAGCAGAGAGATGGGTGGAAGTATGTTCAATGATGGAGATGTAATATTGCAAGTTGCGGTTTTATGCGAAATCAAATTGCAGGTTGAAAATAATATCAGTATGAATTGATATATTGTACAGAAAAAACAATTGTATAATATATAACATTGTTTAGATCAGAAAATAATTGGTAATGGAAAATGACTGTGATTTACCAGGTTGATAATAGTATTAATATTAAACCGGGATTTCCGGACCGGATCCGGGATTTCGAATTTCTGACGTGACCGGAACGGAACCAGAAACCGGAATTTCGAACCTTGATTCAAACGTATAATCAAAGTCATATAAAGTGGACGTAGGCTCTTTTAACGCCGAAACACTATAAATTTGGTGTGTTTGTTGCATTTTCTTTCATTTTTAGTTTTAACTCTCTACGAATCAAGATAATTATTAGAATCACTTTTCTATCTAACATTTTGGTACTTTCACTGATAACGAGTTCTCAGCATGTCGAATTATTGCTCCACTGTTTAGATTTTCAAGTCCAAACAAAATAGTCCGCATTCCCACTGTTTCATTTTTGAAGATTTTAGCAAAGTCAAGACATTATGGCTGCAAAGAAATCCAAAGATTCACGAGCCTCTCGAGCAAATGAAGCTAATGAAGAGAACGCTCAAGAACAGGCCGAGGTGGTCTCCCCGTTCACGGTTCTCAGGGGGCGATCCGACCCCAGGAGGGGGTCACAACCCGCTCTCAAACAGGGATCACGAGCGGCCCTGAAGATGGGATCACGAACAGCTCCCCAGAGGGGGTCACGAACCGCCCTCACCATGTGACCACGAGCCGGCCCAGAAAAGAAATTATGACTCGCTACACTCACGCTGATGTTTCTACTCGACCTGACTCAATTGATCCACGTTCAACTGCGAATATTAATGACCGATTACCTGCCTCGGCCCCCGCAACAGAAGGAAATTTATCCCGTGTACTTGACATGTTGGAAAAAATAAACGATGCTTTAGAGGCTCAAAGACGTGACAACTCCTTGATGAGGGAAAATATGACTGCAATGAGAAGACAAATAGATGAGCACCAGAGGCAGAGAACACCTTTACCAACATATCGTTTTACTCCAGAATACTCATCAGAGGAGCCTCCGAGACTCCAAAGACGACCATTAGAAAGGCCTTAGAACGTGGAACAGCTTCGATTCAGATCCCTTCCTTCTCGAGAAGAAACGACACTTAACCTGGGACCTGACAACCATAACTCGAATAATCCTGCTCTTTTACCTGCAGGGGGACCCACAGTACTACCTATGGGTCAGGGCGCTGATGACCCTATTCAGAATCAACCATTACTACCCTCTCGTCGCGTGATTGATCAAGGCCACAAGGGCAAGGAAGCTCTGCTCAAGCCCGGACTTGGCGGTGATACATCAAAGAGATATTGGGGGATCCCGTAGGGCAAGGAGTGTTGATCCTAATCCATCTTGACCAATGCTGACGTTGAGGCGATGGTGAGACAGATCACAGCAGACAGCCGTGGACAAAGAAACGAGGATTGGGGTATATACAACAGTCATACGCCCTTCACTAATGACATATTAGACGTTCGATTCCCGAGGAGATTCAACATACCGACTATGAATCGTTATGCGGGCAGAACAAACCCGGTTCAGCATTTAATGAGATATTCATGATATATGAATGCAGTTGCCGCTCCCAACGCAGTGAAATGCAAAGCATTCCCAATCTTCTTAGAGGATGTGACATTAATGTGGTCTACCCGCTTGCTTGCACGATCAATCTCCAGCTTCAAAGAATTGAGCGAAAGATACATAAATCAATTCCGACTTCATACTCAAAGTTCCAAAAACGTCGTTGAGCTATCACTCATCAAGCAGCGTCCTGATGGAACTTTGAGGTCGTACTTAGACCGCTTTAATTTAGCAGTCACGGAGGTTAGAGACCCTCACGAGCAATCTTTCCTAATGGCCTTAATTGACGGAGTAGATAAAGATACGGAGTTCGGCAAATACTTAGTAGGAAAACCGCCTCTAACCAGGGAAATATTCTATGAGAAAATCAATATCAGCTTACGTTAAGAGGAATTGTATGCTAATCGAAAAAGAAATGTCATGGATAAAGAAGATATACAGAGTAACGTGACCATCAAACAATCTGGAGATAGCTCTGGGAAAATAGAGGTCAATGTTGGAAATAAGAATCAGGGTAATGGCCGCTAAACTGAAAACAACAAAAGGAAGAATCGAGGAAACGACTCGCAGAAGAGACCTTGGTTCAGAACATTTGAAAACCTCACGCCTTTGAATGACACGCTAGAGAATATCTACTTATAATGTTCTTCAGTACAAGAAACCTCCTCCATGGGATCCAACGGAGAAGGAGCGCGAGACAAAGAAGTTCTGTCATTTTCATGAGATCTATGGGCATTCAACAAATGAATGTCGACATTTAAGAGACTTGGTAGAGAAGCCTATTAGAGAAGGGAAGTTGGACAAATATAAGGCAGCCCCGAGAAACAGGGGGCAAGGTAGTCCAGACCGAAACAAAGGGCAACCACCTTAAAAGGCTACTGCGCAGCAGAAAGCTAAAGCCATCGTCATCAATATTATAGTTGGAGGACCACATCCGGCTGGACATAGCTATAGGAAAATGGATCAGTATGTAAATGCGGCCAAGCACCTCGAAATAGGGGAGTACAGCAATCCTGAAGATACCACCCCAGTAAAACAGCAGAAAACGATGTCTGACGATGTCATATTTCGTGATAGATATAATATTGGAGTTCATTCCCTTACCGAAGATCCCTTAGTGATCACAACCATTATTGGGCCTGCTCTAGTCCACAAGGTCTTAGTGGCAATGGAAGTTCAGTTAACATTCTATTTAAGAAAGCGTTTGATCAGATGAAGCTTGAAGCAAAGGATTTGAAGTCCTGCGATGGATGGATACGCGACTTCAACATCTCCAATCGGATTTGTAGAATTGTGTATACTGAGAGAGGGAGATCGTCGGAGAGTGAGAATTCTCCTATTTGTAGTTTTGGATATTGATTCATCCTATAACGCCTTCTTGGGAAGACCAGCCCTAGCAGAATTCAGGGCTTGCATTGCGTCCTGGTGTTTATTATTGAAATTTCCAACTGATGCGGGAGTGGGAGTAATCGGGGGTGACCAAGTCGCTGGACGAGCCTGCTATATAGCAGAGTTAAAATTGTTACGCAAAGGAAAAGACGTAGAAACTAAGAGTGTTTCCTCCCTCCAAAGGAGGATTCGTCATAGCAATTAAAGGGGACGACCCGGAACGAGTCGTCCAGAGAACTGCCCGAGGATATAGATCCCAGAGAGGACGAGGAACCCGGGGGCATAATGACGACACCTAATGAAACGACCGAGGATATCCCGATTGATGATAATGACCCAACGAAGGTTTTAAAGATCGGATCCCAGCAAGACCCTCTTCTGCCCCCACCTAATGAAACAACTGAGGATATCCCGAGTGATGATAATGACCCAACGAAGGTTTTAAAGATCGGATCCCAGCAAGACCCTCTTCTGCCCCCGGGTTCCTCGTCCTCTCTGGGATCTATGTCCTCGGGCAGTTCTCTGGCCGACTCGTTCGGGGTCGTCCCCTTTAATTGCTATGACAAATCCTCCTTTGGGGGGAGGAAGCACTCTTAGTTTCTACGTCTTTTCCTTTGCGTAGCAATTTTAACTCTGCTATATAGCAGGCTCGTCCAGCGACTTGGTCACCCCTGATTACTCCCACTCCCACACCAGTTAGGAATTTCAACAATAAACACCAGGGCGCAATCCAAGCCCTGAATTCTGCTAAGGCCGGTCGACCCAAGAAGGCGTTGTAGGGTGAATCAATATCCAAAACTACGAATGAGAGAATTCTCACTCTCCGACGATCTCTCTCTCCTAGAGTTATCGACAATTCTACAAATCTGATTGGAGATGTTGAAGCTCCGTTGAAGTCGCGTATCCATCCATCGCAGGACTTCAAATCCTTTGCTTCAAGCATCATCTGATCAAACGCTTTCTTAAATAGAATGCTAACTGAACTTCCATTGTCCACTAAGACCTTGTGGACTAGAGCAGGACCAATAGTGGCTGTGATCACTAAAGGATCTTCGGTAGGGGAATGAACTCCAATACTATCTCTATCACGAAATATGACATCGTTAGACATCATTTTCTACTGTTTTACCGGAGTGGTATCTTTAGGATTGCTGCACTCTCTATTTCGAGGTGCTTGGCCGCACTTACATACTGATCCATTACCATATAGCTATGTCCAGCCGGATGGGGTCCTCCAACTACAATGTTGATGGCAATGCCTTTAGCTTTCTGCTGCGCAGTAGCCTTTTGAGGTGGTTGCCCTTTGTTTCGGTCTGGACTACCTTGCCCCCTGTTTCTTGGGGTTGCCTTATATTCGTCCAACTTCCCTTCTCTAATCAGCTTCTTTACCAAGTCTCTTAAATGTCGACATTCATTTGTTGAATGCCCATAGGTCTCATGAAAAAGGCACAACTTCGCTGTCTCGCGCTCCTTCTCCGTTGAGTCCCATGGAGGAGGTTTCTTGTACTGAATAACGTTATAAGTATCTAAGTAGATATTCTCTAGCGAGTTGTTCAAAGACGTGAGGTTTTCAAATGTTCTGAACCGAGGTCTCTTTTGCGAGCCGTTTCCTCGAATCTTCTTTTTATTGTTGTTTCCAGGTTGGAGGCCATTACCCTGATTCTTATTTCCAACATTGACCTCTACTTTCCCAGAGCTATCTCTGGATTGTTTGATGGCCACGTTACTCTGCATATCTTCTTTATCCATGACCTTTCTCTTTCGATTAGCATACAATTCCTCCTGACGTAGGTGGATATTGGCTTTCTCATAGAATATTTCCCTAGTTAGCGGCGGTTTTCCAGCTAAGTATTTGCCGAACTCCGTATCTTTATCTACTACGTCAATTAAGGCCATTAGGACAGATTTCTCGTGAGGGTCTCTAACCTCCGTGATTGCTAAATTAAAGCGATCTAAGTACGACTTCAGAATTTCATCAAGACGTTGTTTGATGAGTGATAGCTCAACGATGTTTTTGGACCTTTGAGTATGAAATCGGAATTGATTTATGAATCTTTCGCTCAATTCTTTGAAGCTGGAGATTGATCGTGCAGGCAAGCAGGTAAACCACATTAATGTCACATCCTCTAAGAAGTCGGCAATGTTTTGCATTTCACTGCATCGGGAGCGGCAACAGCATTCATATACCATGAATATCTCATTAAATGCTGAACCGGGTCCGTCCTGCCCGCATAACGGTTCATAGCCGGCATGTTGAATCGCCTCGGGAATCGGACGTCTAATATATCATCAGTGAAGGGCGTATGACTGTGGTCTATACCCCAACCCTCGTTTCTTTGCCCATGGTTGTCTGCCATGATCTGCCTCACCATTGCCTCAACGTCAGCACTGGTCAAGGTGGATTCAGAATCAGCACTCCTTGCCCTACCGGGTCCCCAAATATTTCTTCGATGTATCGCTGCCAAGTCCGAGGCTTGAGCAGAGCTTCCTTGCCCCCTATGACCACGATCAATCACGCGGCGAGGGGATAGTAATAGTTGATTCTGAATAGGGTCATCAGCGCCCTGACCCCTAGGTAGTAATGTGGGTCCCCTGCAGGTAAAAGAGCGGGATTATTCGAGTTACGGTTGTCAGGTCCCAGGTTAAGTGTTGTTTCTTCTTGAGAAGGAAGGGATCCAAATCGAAGTTGTTCCACGTTCTCAGACCTTTCTAATGGTCGTCGTTAGGGTCTCGAAGGCTCCTTTAATGAAGATGAGTATTTTAGAGTATAACGATATGTTGGTGAAGGTGTTCTCTGCCTCCGGAGCTCATGTATTTGTCTTCTCATTGCAGTCATATTTTCCCTCATCAAGGAGTTGTCACGTCTTTGAGCCTCCAAAGCATCGTTTGTTTTTTCCAACATGTCAAGTACACGGGATAAATTTCCTTCTGTTTCGGGGGCCGAGGCAGGTAATCGGTCACTAATATTAGCAGTTGAACGTGGAGCACTTGAGCCAGGTCGAGCAAAAACATCAGCGTGAGTGTAGCGAGTCATAATTTCTTTTTCGGACCGAGTCGTGGTTACATGGTGAGGGCGGTTCGTGATCCCATCTTCAGGGCGGCTCGTGATCCCTGTTTGAGAGCGGGTCGTGACCCCCTTCTGGGGTAGGATCGCCCCCGAGAACCGTGTACTGGGGAGACCACCTCGGCCTGTTCCTGAGCGTTCTCTTCATTAGCTTCACTTGCTCGAGAGGCTCGTGAATCCTTGGATTTTTTTGCGGTCATAATGTCTTGACTTTGCTGAAATCGTCAAAAACGAAACAGTGGGAATGCAGACTATTTTCTTCGGACTTGAAAATCCAAACAGTAGAGCAATAATCCGACAGGCTGAGAATTCGTTCTCAGTGATAGCACCAAAATGTTAGACTGAAAAGTGGTTCGAACAACCAAATTATCTTGATTTGTAGAGAGTTAAAGCTAAAAATAAAAGAAAATGCAACAAACACACCAAATTTATTGTGGTTCGGCGTTAAAGAGCCTACGTCCACTTTATATGACTTTGATTATACGTTTGAATGCAAGTACAACCACAATATTATCTCAATCTCACTTTTACAATAATGATTCACTCAGTAAATTAGAGATAATTCTGACTAGAAATGGTAGAAGTTTGATAATGGTGGAATCAGATCTCTTAATTGACAAAAGATCCTGAAAAATGCCAAGTGTTGAGTTATTTATAGGTGATGTCTGCAGACGGTTCGTGAAGACACGTGACACCAATCCCGAGTATCTCGGAGCGGTTCGTGGCTTGAAGAAGAATTGGTCATGAGCGCCGTTACTGTCACGTGTCACCAGATCCTTCAATTTCGGTTCGTGGGGGACCAAGTCTTGGCCTTTCTTTCCTGGAGGTGAAGTTGTTCGTCATGCAGGGGGCGAGCCGGATCGTGAAGCTAACTCACGAGCGGGTTACGGGATTGGACCATGATCGGGTCGTGGGTATGGATCACGAACAGGTCGTGATGGTGAGTCAAGAACCAGTAATGATGGGGTTTTTCACGAGCCAGAATAATCTTAGGTGGAGAGCCATATCTTGGATCTGCAAGAACATCAATTTTCCTTGTTGTGCATTAATGATTAAACTCTTGTTGGCTTGGTTCAAAAGCTAGCCAACAATTCTGGCTCTATTTTGTTAGAATTTTGAGGAGGGTAGCATTTGTTATCTAGTAGGAATAAAAATGGCAAGTATTTGTTTCTGGCAACAGAATGAGAAAAACAAAGACTTTCATCCTGAAAAGCATCTAACTAATGTTTGATTACCCATGTTAGATTTACCCTTTGTATTTTTAACTTTTTCTTCTTTCAAAACACAAATCATCTCCTAAAAAAGACGACGATTTGTAGAAAAACCATCACCCACCTTGTGAGTAATTTGGCATTCTTCATTTATGGTAGAGTGCCTATCGCCTCCTTCGCCCGTACTGGATTCCACTTCTCAAAAAAAAAAAAAAAAACATGTATAAACAATTATTATTATCATTTGCTATCGAGTACTTAGATGGTGTATATAACATATTACAGGCCAACGGTGTCCAGTGGTTCGACTCACGCGCTATGCATAATAGCCATAAGATCTGTAGAAAGTAAATCTATCTACACCTCCTACAATAAAAACTTAGTAAACTCAAAAATATTCATTGAACAACGTATTCCAACATGAAAAAACAGCAAACAAATGTAAATGCGTTTGTGTGCATGCGCGTTAACCTATCAAATGTAAATATGAGAGCTAAAAAGTGTATTACCTGCTTCACTGGGATGCCAAGTTTCTTGAGCCGAAGAGTTCTGGTTTCTAGAAGCTTTTGGAAGTCTCCAATCTCTGTCTCTAGCTTTGCCACGTGTGCCTCCACACCCCTACCTACTCCATTCAAAAACTCGGGTATCCCTACTTTTTCTGATCATTAAAGGATAAAATTAAATAGTTATTTTTATTTATTTTGTATTTATTACAAAAACGGATCATAGAGCAATAAACAAAAAAACCATATCAATGTTGTAAAGCTTTTATTTAGGATTTTTGAAACAAAGTACGTAAATTCTACATGTAATTTTTTAGGTTTGTTAAGGAGATTTCACTGGTAATGGAGGAAAATTTTAAAGAGGCTTGTTACAATGAAAAATTATTAAAAGACATCAACATATAATGTAATACAAAAGAAATGACAACAATAAACATACCACCACCTAATATCATAGAAAATTGCAGTGAAGTATTAAATGACATAGGACTTTATAGTTTTTTGAAGTGTTAAGGCGTTGCCATCTTTTCTAGTAAAAGACTTCAGCGAATTTAAGTAGTTATTGGTGAAATTTTACAATCATTTTTCCCAAGACATTTTATGGTGTTAAGTTATTACGCTATATGAACAATATGAAATGATTAAAGATTTAAAACTAACATGAGCGTTGGCACTATGTAATTGAATTTTTCTTTTGAGACATTCCTACATATTGATATTTTTCTCAACTGATTCAGTTTTCATAGCTTTTTCATCACAATCGAAGTTTACAATGTTATTCGAATTCTCTGTTTTCATTTGTTGAGTTTAAGTAAATGTAATTAGATCTAACAGTGTCAAGGGCGGCGCTGAGCACGCTTAGGTGTTATTTGGCAATTCTAGCGCTTTGCCCTTTTTCATCGGTGCTTTATTCTACCCCTTGTCTGAGGCACAATCCGAGCATTAAGTTTTCCTTGAAACGCTACAAAACAGACGCTTTTGGTTATTTTATATATTTATTTGACTGGATTAATTTTATTTACACTAAAAAGATAATTATTTTGTTTATTTATGGAAGTTCTTTATCTTCTAGTATAATTTTAAATTTTAGTTACATTTTATATATTTCATATCAATATATATGGAAAAGTCTATTTAGACACACAATTTAACACAATTGATGAAACAATTGATCTCCACCGTTGGATCTCCCCCTGAATTTCACCTCTCCACATAAGGACAAAAAGATGCAACGGTCGAGGCTTTGTGTCTCTAAGTTTGTGTTTAATTTTATGTTCAAATAGCCGCCCCATATATATATATATATATATATATATATATATATATATAAGATAAGATTATTTAATTAATATTAATAATTCAAAATAAACGTGAAATCTTCATGTTTTCCAAGGCTTCCTTGATTAATTTTCTGGTTTAAAAAATATATACAATAATAAGTACTTGTTTACTTTTCACTTTCTTATTCCATTAATTTTTAAATTCTATTTTAAATATATTTTGGAATATAACATGGTGTATTACACACATGGTTGTTACGGCGGTAAGTCGAGTCGGGTCGATAAAGGTTCAATTAGTCGACTAGTGGACTAGTCGAGGACTAGCCGATAAATAAACAAATATATACATTAAAGTCTCTAGTAATTAAAGTAATATTGAATTCTGTATTTTCAATGGATAAAAAAGATATAATTCCAACAGTTAGAAGTACATTAACGTCTCCAGTAATTAAAGTAGAAGTTGAATAATAATTACTTCACTAGAAAGCTTTAAAAAAGAAGTAGCACATCCATAGTAGTCAAGGCGCTAAGGCGCAAGCATTGAGCCTGGGGCTTTTTTGCGCATTGGGATTTTTTGTGTGCCTTTTATATAAGTTTTGATCTGCTATTTTACTAGCTACAAATTAATTTTTAAACCATATTTTATAATTCATTCAATTATCTACATATTTTATTACTAAGATTCAAATTTTAAACCATATTTTATAATTTATTGAACAATTAAATTTTTTTTATTTAACTATTTGTAAACAAAATTTTGAATTTAGCAAAAAAAAACGCCTCAAACTACAAAAAAACGCACTCAAACTGCAAAAACGCGCAAACCATGAGCCTTGGGCTTTTCTGCGCTTATGCGCGCATAAGCACGCGCCTTGATAACTATGAGCCCATCTAATAATTAATCATTTCAATTTTGACAACCCACAAGTATTCAACCCACAAGTATTCAGCCCACACCAACACCTGAAATCTTAACCCCAAATCTTCTTATCCATTCATATGAAACTAAAAACAATATTAGCAATCAGATAAAAAGTGACAAATAGAAAAGAAAAGAAAATACAACATCAGATCCAATCAGACAAAAGGCGAAAAAGAGAAAAGAAAACAAAAAAAGACATCAAATCGAACCTCGTTTGCTCGATTTTTGTTGTTGTAGATGCTCAAATCCGCTCAAATTATCCTCAACGAATCGAAACTGAAAGTGATTTGCTAAAGATGTATGCGGAAAGTTTTATTTATTTATTTGTCCAACTTTTCCTTTTGATTCCATTTTTGTTTGGTTTTCCTATCTCTTATTTCTTCTTCCTGCAGTTACTTTGCGTTTTTTTTTCTTCCTTCTACTGCAGTTTCCAGTTGATAATTGGCAAGTCGAGATTTCCAGTCGAGGCTTCAATCTCGACTAATGGACTAGTCGACGACTAGTCGCGACTAGTCAAGCGCCGTGATAACAGTGATTACACAAACTAAAAATAAATAAATTATTTAATATTATTATGATTTTTGATGTCATGATCATGAAAAACAAAAATATTTACTTATAATTGTGGCATATATTTCATTATGCATAAAATTTTGTTACGTACAAGATTCGTTGCTATTCTAAACCATAATAAGATTTTTGTTTTCCTCCTTTTTTTTAGTTTACTTAAAATATAGATAATATTTGTATATCACTCATATTACAATCAGAAATGGTTATGATCTAATCAATGCAATTATAGTTTCAAAATTCTGGTCAAGATATAAGTAACTTAATTAAATAATGAGAATTAAGTAAAACGGATTGCGTCATTGCGTCCGTCTCAAAATTCTGGTCAAGATAAAGATAAACACATGGTTTGCATAAAACAGACAAAGTGTGAAGAAGTTATGAGCGTTAGAAGTTTGTATACATATAAGAAACTTATATGTATATATATGTGAAATAAATTTATCCAGAAATCTCAGAAAAATCAAAACACGAAGCGGAAAAACAGAGCGGGAAAATGTTCCGTAGGGGGTCGACCCATGGATCGACCCACCAACAGGGGGGTCGACCCTACCGTAGATCTAAACGCTGATTTGAGACGTGGTCGGTTCTGATGGTTTGTAATTCAAATCTAAAGGACCCGGTTTCTCTAATACACCCCAAAGCTCATATTTTTTAGACAACGCAGAAGCTCTGTCATTCTTCCTCCTCCTCAAATCTATTTACAAAATTAAGATTATTAGTTTAGGAAAAATTCTGAATCCAGATATAAAGGAAAGGAACAAGTGTTTATAAGTAGGTGTTCAGATCTCGTATCGAAGTAAGGTAATTATCTAGATCTGGTCTATTTCAATTCTCTTCCCTTTCCTCTCTTTTTCTTTTAGTAAAAAATATGAATCCATGGTCGTTAAGTTCTGAATCCAATTAGGGGAAAAACCATGGAATGCTAGGTCTGGACCAGATCCAGGATTGGGAAAGCATATGAGGTGAGTGGATTTAAGTTATATCATTTTTTATAATGATATATTATCGTTTAACTTTCCCCGTTATTGTACGATGTGAATTTGCTAGAATAATTAAACAGCATTGAAATGTTATATAGGATATGTTGAAATATGATATGTTGAGATGTTTAAACATATGTTAAAAAGATTAAAGTGACGAATATGACATGTTGGAATATTAATATGTTAAAATATTAATATGTTGGAAAAATCCTTTGTTGAAATATGGACTTGTCAAAATGTGTAGCAATTACTGTTGTTTCAATGCATGTTAACTTGTGACATTTATGTACCTGGACCATTAACGGTAGAAATTGAGAAAATCACATGTTAGTTTGTTTGATTTGAACAATTACATGATTAAATGATTACATGTTAGAATAGAATTTATTGTATGTTAAAAAGAACATACAACATGAAATGGGTTTAATACGATGACATGTAAAATTATAGGAAATTTATAGTAAATAGGAACTGTAACCACATTTAGACACGAGGTTAGATTACACTTGTGGTAGAAGTCTGCCCAAAACCGCCCGGCACATCTAGCATCCACAAGTGGTAAATCTAATGTGAGAGGTCTAAATGCACAAGTAAAACATGTAATGATGCTAAGACACGAGGTTAAGTCAACTTGTGGAAGAAGTCTGCCCGGAACCGCCCGGCAAATCCAGCATCCACAAACGTAGGCTTAATGTGAGAGATCTAGTGCATGATTATATACATATATATAAATATATGTAAATGGCAGGACTGATAAACAAGACTAATCGTAGTTAATGGAAATAAATGGAATTGAATGAAAGATAATTACAACAGTAGAGAAAGGGGATAAACGGGGAATGATAATAACCTATTATAAATAAATTACATTAATCAGAATGTTATATAATAGGTGGACATGTCCTAGGGACAAGTGGATATTATAACTTAGGTTATAATAAACTATAAAGGGAATGGAATAACTTATGTAAGGAGATAAGTTGTACTTAATTGTAAATTAAGTTATTTATAAGAACAAGAATCTGAAATCTACGGATGAGGACAACATAAGTTATATTTATGAGAATGAAACTTATTAGTGGACCTTAGTTAAGAGAACTAAGTTAATAAGTAAACAACGATAAGTTGCAGTGACGGTATAAAATGGAATTATGATTAAATGAGAAAGAATGAGGAAGACTTATGAAATGAAATAAGTTATATTTAATCATAAATAATGACTGACACGTTAAAAAGAAAACATGTGAATTGAGATATACTTAATTACATATTAAGTAGAACATGTTATTGTAATGACGAAATCAAACAAGAATATAAAGGGATTGTGGATTACAGACCTTGGATCACAATCTAGAGAATAACATGTTGTGGGCTTATTAATAAACTTAAATGAGCTAAGTTATATGACTGAAATTAACAAGCAAGAGGAATTTGGTAACTTGAAAAAGCAGTCAATGTGAAAGAGAATAACCAAATTAAATGGAAACCTGATGAGGTAAAGCAAGCACATAAAGGAATGTTTAACATAAGATCTAATAACATATTAAAAAAGGCGCTTGGACCAGTCCGTACATTTGAGGGTGAATAACCCAACAGGGTAGATCATCGTGGTGTCATGAGGCACGAGGGAAGCGCACGTTCATCTGATTATTCTGTCGGCTCCAAATGACTGGAAGGGGAAGCACGCGATTTCCTGAGATACGTAAGGTGCTCCAGATAGTCCTCTGTGCGGTGGCAGATGTTTGGGTTGTGCTCGCAGGGGTTGGGTCTGCGCGTAACTACTAGATGGGTGGGCCTTGACTACAAAAGTAGCTTTGCAGTCAGAATGTTGTGACGTGGTGACACTAGAGCGATTCGGCGGTCGCCTCAACGGGGAGGCAGAGGTCATAACCAACAGAGATAGTAGATCATTGGGTACCCGTCATCAACAGCCAGTGGGATGCGAAAAAACTAGAGCTAAACCCAATAGACCGTTCACCTTTCGCTATCGGGGTACGATGGTTGAGGGGAGACGCCAACTGGACATTTAGATTGTTTGTTAAGAGCAAGTCGGTTAGCTCTAGTAGTCTTTACTAATTGAGGGAGGGGCCGAGGTGGGGCCATAGCCACCATGAAAGCAGACCATAGGAATATCTGTATTTTGAGGCTCCAAAAGGTGGGCCTGTACAGATATGGAAAAGCTCTTGACCAAGTTCTTTGTTTCTTGAAAAGCTCTGCCACGGAATTCGGTGCACATTATGTGTGGTTAAGGCATATAATACGATTGATGATATGTACGTGGGACAGTCTAAATACATGCATGTCGGCTCTGGGTGGTGTATCGTAGACTTGAGGGCATTACTCTGGTATGAAATCTGATTCAATCGACGGTGGTAGTCTATACGCTTACGTAGCGTAGTAATAATAGATATATGCGGAACGTAATATTGTTATGTAGATATTTGTACGTCACTCCAGCGTTGGATGAGGGACTGCGTTCATTTCTGTGGCATTACGGTGGAGACCACACGAACGGGGTACCATGGGGTGTACCTCAATATTGAGGGGTAGCTACATATATACTGTATTAGGTTAATCCACTGGGAAGTAAATTACGACGTGTGTGTAAGCCTTGAGTGTTGTTAACCCAGGTAACCTAATAAATACGAAAATGTAATTGAACGGTATATGTAGGATTATCCAAAGTGTATAATTTAAATTAGTGACCAGAACTTGTGTTCTGACTCCCTCCTCATAACATACTCGCAAGTTAGATTTGTGGCAGAGACATGATAGTTTTGGATACTGGTTAGACAGTATTATTAATACGGTAAGGTCAACGATACACCACCCAGAGCCGACATGCATGTATCTAGACTGCCCCACGTACATATCGTAGGCTTGAGGGCATTACTCTGGTATGAAATCTGATTCGATCGACGGTGGCAGTCCGTACGCTTACGTAGCGTAGTAATGATAGATATATGCAGAACGTAATATTGTTATGTAGATATATGTATGTCACTCCGGCATAGGATGAGGGACTGCGTTCATTTCTGTGGCATTACGGTGGAGACATTTCTGTGATATTACAGTGGAGACCGTGCAAGTGGAGTACCATAGGGTGTACCTCATATTGAGGGATAGCTACATTTATACTGTATTAGGTTAATCCAATGGAAAGTAAATGGGTACGACGTATGTGTAAGTCTTGAGTGTTGTTAACCCAAGTAACCTAATAAATAAGAAAATGTAATTGAACGGTATATGTAGGATTATCCAAAGTATATAATTTAAGTTCAGTCACCAGAACTTGTGTTCTGACTCCCTCCTCATAACATACTCGCAGGTTAGATTTGTGGCAGAGACATGATAGCTTTGGATACTGGTTAGCCAGTATTATTAATACTATAAGGTCATATTTTGATTATATTATATTTTATCCATTTCACTGTGAGATATTTTCTGAGCTCTGACATATTTTGTCTCTGTTTTTCTGCAGGATACCAGAGCAAACCAACACGAGTTTCGATAGATTAGAATTTTAAAGAAAAATGGTCTGTCGGAATTCGGATTGTTACATTTTCTTTATTTTATAGTTTTTTTTTTTTTTTTTTTTTTTTTGCATTTCAAACTGCAATAACTACTCTACTACAAATACTCTTACCATCATTACAACCATCATCACTACTACTATTACTATTATTATCATAATAACATGAAATGCGAATAACTTTTTTAATATCATTTTTTTCAATTATATAAAAATGTAATCACATCATTAATATTTCTTATTCGATTATCATCAACGAGTTAATAACCTTACAATTATGTGATTGACTGACCTTAGCATGTTGGCATTTAGAACTGACATATGTTTTATTATCCAACATAGTTTAGATTCATTTTAGTATTGTCAGAAATATATAATGTAATGTATAAAAAATCATAAAATATTGCCTAGCATAGGTGCAAAAGCAAACGAATGCGACGAGAACTCGTGGACCGTAAATCAAGAGAAGCAGCTTTGGACGAAGAGAAAGCATTCTCAGAAAATTAACATTCAGTCAGCTTTGAAACATATCCTTAAATAGAATTTTTTTCTGCATGTGTGAATATGTCCAATCTATATAATAAAATCCCCCCCTTGGACAAACCCTTAGACAAACAAGGAGACAAAGAGCGGTTCAGATTTAATCCCGCAAAAACAAACGTCCTAATTTAAACACATCTCATAAACATGTCATAAACATGGCATTATTCTTGCATTAGCATTGAATAGGTTGATTTAAACACATCCTATCATTCCTATTATTGACATATTACCATTATCTTATACTGTGTAAATATAAAAATCTATTGCCATTTTAACAGTGTCCTTCCTAAATAAATTATTATTTATCATACTTGCAGACGTGAAATATTATCATACCAGCAGCCAAATTGTATTCTATGGTCCACGTCTTCCACTTACCAATTTTATTCACTTTTTAATGCTTTCTCTTCATGTATTATTTTTGATCAAAATCCGTAATGCCTCCATAATTTCATGCTTTTGAACTGTGTTAGCTTCTTCCTACATTTTCATATTTTATGCATCCATGATGCAGCTTTTTTCTTTAATCCTTCCTACGTTAATATTCATGTGTTAATCGTGGAAATGAATATTTTAATCCTTCCTACATTAATATTTTATGCATCCATGCTGGACCAACCACGATTATGCTTATTCATGCATCCAATTAATTGTACCATATGGACCTTGGCTGTTACTATACCATATATACATCAAATTTCACCTGCTACGATTATGTTACTTTAACACACATGCTTTCATCTGCATTAAATGTTCCCATTTACCATATACGTTTCCATCTCCATTAAATGTTCCCATTTACCAATGAATTAAGTAAAATTACACAATTTCTTATTTCTTGGTAAATTACGTTTTTTTTCCTATTACTGTTACTACTACAGTATGCATTCCATATAGACTTCATACAATATCTCCTTAATAGTTAAGTTTTCATTCATACACGTCATTAATAAATCGTATATCATAAATTTATTTCCAAGACTGCCTTTAATATTTCATTTAATATTCGTATACCAGTTTTGTTCTTTCTTCAAATTTAATATTCGTCATACCCCTATTCTGCACATGTCCTATATTTGGAAATCCTAAAAACAATATTTTACTTTGTTATCAAAATATACTTTCATTCCATATTCACACCACATTTCGAAATTGGCATATTTTATGGTGAATCTGTTAAATTTGATATTTTTTGTAATTCCTTATTTGTGTAAGCAATTAATGGTATTTTTCTAAAGAAAAAATAGGTGGAACATTAACTTATATAACATATGCAATAAACTAATGCATTAACATTAACATAAATTGACAACAATTTGTTCCACCAGTCAGTTTTTTTTTTTTACTATAATTGGGCCATCAACAAACCCGTTCTCTATAATTCTACATAACCTCCTCTGTCACCTTTTCTCCCAACTTGACCTTCTCTTCTCTTTTAATCTCATCTCCACCCAATTCACGCATTCTGCTCACACCACTCAACATTTTTCTGCTTAACCCCAACCATTTATCTTCTCATTGGTACATTACCTTTTCTGCCCGAACATGGTTATCTGCTCTGTACTCGATGCGCGACAACAAGCAGCAACAATATTTAATAATCTCATCATTCACGGAAATATTTGGACGGATGGAGATTATATTGTTTCGAAAATTATATGTTTGCTACGTGAATACGGGGTTAATGTCATTCTGTTTAATACTCATGTAAGTGTTTATCTTTGGTGGATTATGCTTACATATTTTAATTTCAGATTATCAGTACATAACAACTACCCATGTCTTGAAGGGTAAACAAGTTTACCCCAAACCAGCCTATGCAAATTCGGAGAAGCACATGGCCAAGATAGAGAACAAGTCTAGGAAGTGAAGTATGATCCAATACGAGAAATGTGTTCATATACTCTTTAATTTAATTATCAATTCATGTTACATTGTTCATTTCGCATTACAGATTTGGGATAATGCAATACTGGCCTATGAAGAGGATGCGATGTATAAACGGCAAACTACTGAATGGCCATTAAAAAGAATTACGGTAATACAATCTATTGCTTATCTTATATTTTAAATACTAAAATAAGTACTATATTCGTTTTAACCAACTGCTTATTTACTCCTATTTGCAGCTTAACTTACACTCAGCACATTGGAGTAAGGACGTAGTGATCGATAATTACACTTTTTTACGTGTACTTAAAAATATGTTTAAGTGTTGATAATAAGTTCTAATATACATGTCCTGTATCAAATTCTGTCATATTCATGTGTTTCCTCTCTACATTTGCTTTCTGTGCAAAATAATATTTCGTCGAGAATGTGGTTAGCTCAATTTTACATGATAGTTACATATGATTTTGATGATGCTTTATACCTTTTGTACTCAGTTTATGATACATACTCATATTTACTGAATGTCAGTCGTGTATATACTGGATCACGAAATGATAAAGCTGAAATGGATGTGCATACATGCATACAAAATGTGAACCATGTGTTCCCTTCCAAATTTCATTTTTTACTGTTTTACACTTTAAATCTGCACCGTTTTAGAACTCATTCACAATGTGCTGTATGAATTAAATTTTGTTTCCTGTTATACATTCCTACCATCTCTGGCATGCAATAAATAGCTAAAATGAAAACATAAAATTCTGCAAATGCACCGTTGTTCTATATAACAGCCAATCACTGTCAATATTCACAATCTAAAATTTAATATAGTAGTGGGTGATATAATTTAGCAGTAAATGTTAGTAATACTGGCATTGCATGTTTGTAGCCTTTAGACCTGTTGCAATTACGGAAATCAACTATAACTTTAGTTTTACAAATAATTGCATTTACGGTCATTACTTTAATTAGTCCTTTAAAATATATATACCATATAAAATTAGAGTGAAATTGTTTATATTCCATTACCATATAAAAATAAATGCATTTATTTACATTACTTTAATTAGTCCAACCAGTAAATGTTAGTAATACCCAATTTTAAAAATTCTATATCATAGAATTACCATATAAATGACATGGTTTTGTATATTTACATCTTCATAGGCTATTGCGTGTTTGCAGCCTTTATACCTGTTGCAAATACGGAAATCAAATACAATTTCATTTTACATATAAATGCAGTTAAGGACATTGCTTTAATTAGTCCTTCAATATATACTAAAATATAGTCATAATATTTAACATGTATGGTACTAATTTTAGACAGAGATGAGGTCAGTTAGAAGTAATTCATATGCACAGAAAGCAAATTAGCACCCATTTTCTTCAAATGCATGTAAAAAGCATCTAAAATTTAATTTAGCAGTGGGTGATATAATTTAGCAGTAAATGTTAGTAATATTGGCATTGCATGTTTGTAGCCTTTAGACCTGTTGCAATTACGGAAATCAACTATAACTTTAGTTTTACAAATAATTGCATTTATGGACATTACTTTAAATAGTCCTTCAAAATATACCATATAAAATTAGAGTATTAATAGTTTATATTCCATTACCATATAAAAATAAATGCATTTATTTACGTTACTTTAATTAGTCCTACCAGTAAATGTTAGTAATACCCAATTTTAATAAGGCTATATCATAGAATTACCATATAAATGACATGGTTTTGTATATTTACATCTTCATAGTCTATTGCTTTAATTAGTCCTTCAATATATACTAAAATATAGTCATAATATTTAACATGTATGGTACTAATTTTAGACAGAGATGAGGTCAGTTAGAAGTAATTCATATGCATGTCCAATAAATTAGCACCCATTTTCTTCAAATGCATGTAAAAAGCATGTAAAAAGCAACCAAACTGTAAGATAATAAAATTGAGCTATGATGTGCCATAAAGATAACCAAACATTAATTGTAAAAAATTAGTAGACAAAATCAAAATATATCAAATTCATGTTAAAACAAGCAAAACAATGACATGAGGTGCGAAGCAAAGCATAGATTACATGTCGCCTATTTTTTAAATCCCATAATAAAATGATCGACAAAACTGATAACGTATAAACAAATACGATTATAGTTCTGTTAATCCATTCACTTATTTATACTTCAGTTTATGAATATGACCACTTTAGATATTGACATCAAACATATACCATTCCAGCTAATTAAATCGTGATCGAAAAAAAAATGTTGTTCCTACTGCATATGATTAGCCACCTTATATGATTATAAGAGTCACATTTGTAAACATGTGAATACATTTGCTATATTGCTACAATGTTTGATTGCCATGTGATCACTTTCTCTACTATAACCCAGTCCATTATTACATCAAAACATTTTCTGTCCTTTTAAATCTACAACTTATACCAAGTCATCTGTTCAACCCCTACTATTCTCCTCTTTTTTCTCCCTTAGTACTTCTACAATTAACTACACGCATGCATCTATACAAACACAATGCAAACTACAACACCCCGTACTCTATGCTCCCGTGCAAACTACAACACCCCGTATATGATTACTTTCACTCTAAGTATATGATTATTACAATCCACGACACACACAATTGTATCATCTCAACAAATTATGACACCCAACATCTTATGCATCCGTGCAACGCACGGGTTTCCACTCGTATCTTTATATGATTTGTCTACAACATAAAAATATTTCATGATTTGGTATTTGTTAAATAAAATCGAGCATTAAATTTATCAGATTCAAATTTCTAGTTTATCAGTAGTATGTATTATTATTTTGGATTTGAAAACTATTATGCTTGAAAATTTATGCTTTATTTTTTTTGTAAAATGCATAAGAAAAATATTGCATATGTTTTAGCAAAAAATATTGATTTTTTTGCTAAAATATTAAATTTATTAAAAATAAATAAATATGCGCAGTAAATCAAAAAGGTGTGCGTCATTTGTCGCGCCGTGCGCCAAGACTCCAGAGAGGGTTTGCGCCTTTTTGCGCCGTGCGCCATTAATAACACTGCCTCAAATAACATTGACTAGGTCCAAAATTATATTATGGTTAAACGGAAAATAAATAATATATTAATTTTGTTCCTAAGAGAAAACGATAAGCTTGGAGTATTTATCGACAATCACGGTAGTGTTTGCTTGGAACCATTGTTCGATTAATTGATAACTTGTTTAAGAATTAGACCTTTAAGGGTGTTTATTCTTAATAAGCATATAAGCATTTCGAGCTTAAACAACTGTTTGTGAAGAAGTATTCAGAAATTCATTGTTGTTCAAAATCTTTGAACTCTGCGATTTGAATCATTTTTCAAACCGAATCTCTCACTTTATGATCTGATTTATATTTTGATTCATGAACCTAACTAAATACCGCATTTTAGAAAAATCATTCAGCCTAAATTGATATAATCAGCATACCTGCTTGGATATACTATTTCAATTATTATCATTTCCAAACAAAATAAAATTGGAACAAGAGAAACAATGAAGTTCTAGGTTTAAACAGAGAAGTTCAACCATCTAAATAAATTTTAAATTATGTGCAAACCTTAAAATATGGATTTTTTAAACCAGCAATTTAATATTTAAATCGAAATGTGATTCAAAGATTGAATTTGGTGATTTGCGATTTAAATCTCAATTTGGGAACCTTATTTAGAATTGTTATACTATTTTTTTTTTGTAAGTCTAAATTCTTAGTAACTTCATCTATTTATATCCTAACTTACATCTATAAGATTATCATAAACTAAAAATACTAAAATCAAAATAAGATTAGAATTTCATATTGTTTATAACTCTTTTCAAATCAAACATTTTAAATTCGATTTATTTCAATTCAAATCGTATAATATTAAAATGTTTGAAATTTGAAAAAAAAAAACTAGAAATTCATAAATTAAAATTCTAATAACTATTCTCTTGAAATTACTTCGTAAAAATTGGATTTATGGAAATTAGTTTCTAAAAGTTTTAAAATGTTATTCTTGATATATAACAAACTGAAAATCAATTCTTTAAAAATGGTTTAAAAAATTGAAACCAATGAATTATTTTCCTACCTACAATTCAGAATTTGTGTCGATTATAATTCACCAGAACTCAAAATTCCTAATTATATTAAAAAATTTAAGGCAATATAAATATTGCCAAAATAGTAATGTTTTTTTAACTATGATCAAGAAATAAAAAAAAATTGTTCCTAATCGGTGCTATGCAATAACCAATTGGAATTTAGCATTTTATGTTGTCATGATTTTTCCTTTAGCCAGAAATTGACCCCATAATACACCTCACTTTTCTCTTTTAGCAGGCACACCGCATGTTGGTTGAAACCCACATGCGTTTATAATTTTCCTCGTTTTTTCAAACACAAATTTTTACTACTTAAAATGATGAGAGAAAAAAATCAAGTTATGCCTCGATTTTCCTGGAAACACCAATTCATAGAAATAAAAATTATACAAACAAAACTCAATAAAGGAGAAATAAAGAGTACCTATGTAATATGATTGGGTAGAAAATCTACTGGAGGACAAACAGCGAGTTGAAGGGAGACTAACTGCAGCTTGATTCCCAAGGACAAATAAATATTTCAAGAGTTGCGTCATTCATAAGTATTTTCTGTAAAAGGACTGACGTCAGTTTTCCATGCAAGTAGGCAGTTCGGGTTTGGTTTATTCTGGACCTTGGTACTACGGTCCACCTACGAAAATGAGCTTTTGTAAACAAAAAATCGTAGGTAGACAAACCCATTTTCGTAGGTGGACCAAAAGTGCTATTCTTAATAAACCAAACCCTAGCCGTGAACATTCAGCAAAAAAAATGCTATTCTTAATCGATGAAACTATAAATCAAACAGTAATATGGAATTATCGACACTTATAAGCAGGGCCGGTTCAACGAATTGGGTTTCCCGAGGCTACAGCGATATTCGTTGCCCGCTTGATCCAAAACTAATATCATTGCTTTGAAGCTAACACGATATAAGATCTATCATTCAATCTGAAGCACTCAATACAGAGCCAAACACTGCCTTTAAACATAATTTATGTGGAGGCAGCGTTAGTGTTACTTCGCAAATAATAACTCAGCTTATCAGGTACTCCTGATTTGATTAGGACATTAGTTCCATTAGCTATCATTGCTTACGTTCATCTTGCACATGATGTTTTTTTATTTATGGTTTAAGTTTTTTTTTTTTTTTTTCCTGCTGAAATTCGGGAATTTATCTACATACAGGATACATTTGCAGGAAATTGCTAGCCACAATTAATCAAAACTGTAATAAAACAAAGATCTCGATATGTAAATAAAACTGAAGTTAAAACGCAAAACCACAATCAAAATTGCTAACCACAACTGCAGTGACATATTGACAATATATCATTACTAACTTATTTATAGTACAAATTATTGGAAAAAAAATTATCAATTTACCGCTCGGATTCCAAATATTGATCCTCCAAATCCGAAGTGCAGGAACGACGGAAACCGCAGATGCAGGTGAAGCAATGGAGGCCGAGGCAAAATCAGTCGGATTCGTGAAGGAAGATCTTCACGCTTTTTGATTAGGGCTGAAACGATTTTTGAGCGATCGTGGCAACTGGATATGGCGAATTAATGGAAGAGGATCGCCTTTTTGATTAGCAGCAGAAATGCTTTTTTATTTTATTTTGGGTTAAGTAACAAGGCATCCCAATATTTGTTTTCTGGGCAAATTCTATTTAAATGCTTATTACTGCTGAGGTCCCCCCATTGGAAAAAAAGATATACCCCCGTTTTAACTGAGTAGCGCCCATATTCCAATATTACCCTCGTTTCTCAAAACCGACTGTGTTAAACTCTAGCAGCAACATGACCTCTCCAGCGCCATTCCTCTTTCTTCCGCCGCGTCACCAACGCCGCTTCAGTTCTACACCGCCGCTTCAGTGGTTCCCCTCCATCGAGCTCTACAACTCTGAAGGTATTCTGCTTTTATTCTAACTAGTTCTAATCGATATGGTATTGTTGAAAATGTGAAAGAATTGAGAGTTGATAACGAATTGAGGAAGGACTGTTATTGTATCGTGATTGTTTTGAACTCCACGCAAAGACTATTTTTTTTTTTAATTCAGTTTTCCACGTAGAAGACCTACGAGCAAGGGAAAGAAACCACAGATGAGGCACACGTGGTTCGTATTAAAATCACGGAGAAAACCTACGTGGTATGATGTACTTCCACGTATGGGCACCCTGTGGTTTCTCCTTCTACCACGTAAACTGTCTTCGTGGTAGGGCTGTCAACGGGTACCCGAAAAATCCGATATCCGTCCGCATCCGTATCCGAAAATACGAAAAATATCCGTTATCCGAGATGCGGATATGGATATCCGATATCCGAAAATCATTTCGGATACGGATATGGTTATAGTGGTATCCGTATCCGAAAAATATCCGTCCGATTTTCTGATACGTGTATGTAGTATGTATATTATATAATTTTTAATTTATATTTAAGATTAAATTAATATATAAATTTCCTTAAAATAGCTAAGCTAAACGCAACTATTTAATTATAAAGGAAAGTTGTATTTTGTATTATGCAACATTTTAAATCATGAACTCATTTTATTTTGTGGTATGGTTATAATTAAAACATAATTGTGTATGTGCTTCTATTATTTATATTTTGTTTTATTTTAGTCTTAGGGTTGTGTATTTCATATTTTGAACACTTTATGTCTTAAAATATTTGTTATAAGAAAATTATTTGATTGATGTCCTGCTTGTAATTTTTAATTAGATGTATTCACATTTTCAAAAAAAATATTTTATGAGCCAAATTTGTATGTGAGTGATGTATTTGTAAACTTTTACTGTTTTATTTTCGGATATTTTTTCGGATGTTTTCGGATATTTTTCGGATATTTTCGGATATACACATCCAATGTACAGTTTTAAGTTTCGGATACGGATATTTCGGATATTTCGGATATTTTCGGATATCCGTATTCGCTAAGGCGGATACGGATATTTTCGGATATCCGAAAATACCCGCGGATACGAATACGGATATTTTTAACTGGTATCCGCGGATATCGGATACGGATTCGGATACGGATTTTCATTTTCGGATACGGATTCGGATACGGCACTATCCGTATCCGACTGCATCCGTTTACAGCCCTACTTCGTGGTAACTGTAAAATGAAAAAAAATGAAAAAATGAAAAAAAAAAAAAGATAGGCATTGTTATAGGTAGTGTTTAATCATACCTTATTATGACATGCTAATGGTTGTCGCGTTAGGCAGATGCCAGAAGGTTTTCATATTATACAATGTACATGTTTTTTTTTTTTTTTTTTTGCATCTTAATAAACCAGTCCACTTACTTGATTAATTTTTCATTTTATACAGATGGGCCGCATACCTATGACAGCATCGGAAAGAAAGCGACGAGCGGAAAAAGCAGCTGCACAAACAAGTGCGGACGTGAGCATCGAAGAACAGGAGGAGGATGTGGATCCTTCACAGTATGAGGTAGATGCACGGGGTAGTGATGATGACGGAGATGGTTCAGACTCTTCAGGGGAAGATGAAGAAATAAACGGGTCAGATTCTTCGGGGGAAGAAGGAGACAAAGATGGTTCAGACTCTTCAAGGGAAGAAGGAGATGAAACAGGGGAGGATTCTGAGACAGGTGATGATGATGAGCCAGAGAAGGAGGAAGCTGAAGCCGAAGAAGAATTGCAGGATAAAGCTGGGCCAAAAAGTAATGATATGATTAGAGAGTTCGATAGCCATGTTGCTTCTATGGTATGGATTGGTCAGGTATGTGTCCGTAATTTATTTACGAATGTGAATTATTTATTTATGTACCGAATGTCAGTTATTTATTTATGTATTGATTCTAAATTTTATTTGTGTAGGATCGAGCACCTCTCACTTGTGTCAACCATGCGCAGAAGGTATCGGAATGGAGGATTCCAGATAATGCTACTAGGTTCAAAGCCCTTATCGACATCACTGGTTTGGTTCCTATTGTTAGCACGTGTTACAAGTGTGTGAACAAAAATTTGATTTCAGCTTTTGTAGAACGATGGTATCCAGAGACTAATACTTTTCATTTACCATTTGGTGAGATGACAATTACTCTTGATGATGTAGCTTCATTGTTGCACATACCTATCGAAGGCAAACCTATACAGAGCATGGGATATGATACAGAACAAGCGGTTGCTTTTGTTACGAAGTATCTAGGTCTTAGTGCAGTGGAAGCTAGAATGGAAATGAATGAGAGGGTTGGATATAAGTTAAGCTTGTCAACGTTAGGTAGATTTGAGGATGTTAGTGATGAGTGGAGTGATCGTGCAGTTAGGCGTACTGCTCATGATTATCTTTTGTATGTGCTTGGCAACACAATATTTTCTGACAAAAGCAAGACTCATGTGCACTTATCTCTTTTGGAACCACTAAAAAATTTGAACCATGTCAACACATATTCTTGGGGATCAGCGGCACTAGCATTCCTATATAGACAGCTTGGATTAGCATCTCGGATGGGGGTCAAACAGATTGCAGGATTTCTATGTTTGCTTGAGTCATGGATATTCGAACATTTTCCTTGCTTCCATCCTTCTACAAAGCTGTACTATGAGATTTTACCCCATGCAGCTCGCTGGAATCCCTCTACTGATACCGGTGCGTCAGTCGTTGATCTACGCATTTTTCTTGATGATATTCAGATAGAGCATGTACCTTGTATGAATTATTCAGCTTTCTACTTTTATCCATTTGTATGTATTGAGTTTTTTTTATAATTCAAATATCGTTGAATAGGTTATTTTTGATCTGTATATATGTGCTCGGCATTATCATCCATTTCATGGTATAGCGTGGTATAGGGGGTGCATTCTATGCTTAAATGTTGTGGAGCCGTACCATCCCGATAGAGTATTGCGACAGTTTGGTAGAGTGCAGAACATTCCAATGGCTCCTATTCCTCCGGTTGCAATAAATGAATGGCGTGGTACAACCTCGACTACATACACTCGTGTGCGTTATCATTTTTTGGAAAGTATATGGGAGAGTTGGTATCATCATGTGATTGCAGAAGATCGTAGATCGATTCCATTACAGCAGTCTATTATGAGTGGCACAGATGATTATATGGAGTGGTATAGGAATCATTGTGTCCCGCGTGTTCACAATCCCGCAAATTTACCGGATAATGTAATGATGGGAGCACCACATTTTCAACCAACCTATGACCAAATGTTTTTGGTACGTTTGTTTTTCATGTTACACTTATTTTTACACCGTATTGAATTTCATTATACTTGTTGTAGACTCTTCATGATGTTCATGGCCTTTTGAATGAGGCTAACCCTCAAGTGGACCTTGCTAGAGTTGTTGCTAGGCGTTTCATTCATCATCATGATTAGTTTGCTTGTAGATGGATTATTTTGGGCCTTGCTTTATGTACGGGTTTAAGGATGTTTTTGGTATGTATGGATTTGATATGCAAGGATGTTATGAAGTTTAGGGATTTGGTATGTATTTGATATGTACAGATATGGTATGTATTTGTTATGTATGGATATGGTTTCTGGTATGTATTTGATATGCAAGTATGTTGGGATGTCTGATTTCTTGTTTTTCATGTTTTCCTGTTTTCTGGAATGTCTGATTTTATGTTAGAGAGTTCTGGAATGTCTGTTTTCTGGTATGTATGATTTCTACAGTGAGTTCCTATTATAATTTTTTTTTCAAAATTTTTGACTACCCCGGAGAGCACACACGTGGTTCGGAGAGAAACCACGTATAGAACCTACGGGGAAGTAGAAAGAACCACGTATGAAGACAGCATGGTTTGTTCCCAAACCTCGTATAGGTTATCCGACCTGGAACATAAATCACGTACAGCTCTTACGTGGTGGATGAAAATGTTAAATAAATATGACAATATACACTCACGCTGTTTCTTTCTTAAAACAATGTCATGCACACAGAGGTACGTACAAATATGTTGGCAAACACATGAGGCGGTTGGGAGGGCATATGTGGTTCTTCTATCTTCCACGTAAAAACTCGACGTGGTAAGCTCATGTACCACGTATAGTCAGTATGTGGTTTTCAGTCCAACGGCGTAGAGCCTCCCCGATCTGGAACCTGTATCTCGTATGCCCAACCCGTGGTAATTTAAATTCTGGAAAAAAAATACAAAATGCAACTTAATTCAGTGCCATTCCATACAGTACCATAAAACTAACATTGTCGTTCAATAGAGTGCCATAAAACTAACAATGTCATTCACTACGATGCAAAACAATGTCATACGATACTATGCCATTCAATACATAACAATGTATACTCATACAATACAATACAATGCAATTCAATTCCAGTCAATAGTTTGAGTTCTTTCATCCCATGCTTGCCGTCGATCTCCGTAAATATCCCCCCAACTAACTGCTTCCGGATGTTGGTGGGTCGACCATTTTGAAATTATAGGTGGCACCGGATGCTTAGGTTCCAACTTTACCTACATAAAATATTTACAATATATGACGAATTTTAACATTGAGTAAAATATATATATGATAACTATTATACTTACTTGAACAAAATGATTATCGTTAACAAAAGCAAATGCAATTTCTACGCGATGAATAGGAGGCGGAACTCTTCCTTTTAACGGTGGTATCGTTAAATTAAGCCTTTCACTAATGCTAATTATCACTACGCTATACTTTGTCGCCACAAGATAACCTATTTCCGGCATTGTCATCCATTTGTCCGATGGTGCAAATCCATCTTCATAATGTTGTAATTGCGCAAGTAATTCTTTGCATCGACCATTTTCTACGAAAACTTTTGCATATAGATCTTGATTTTCATACAACTCGCCATACAATTCTTGCCGAACTTGAGACCAAGACGATTTCCCCATTCCTACTAGTGCAGCAACACAACGAAATCCGCAATTTCCATCCGCCTCAACATCAATAATATCTTGGACATATGGCTTTAATTCCCAAGGAATTTGGGTGATGTAACGCTTCATATGTGTACTGCAATGGTCATATTGCAATGGCTTTCGGATTTGAAGTTTTTTCTTCTTTGGTTTGTTAACACTCAATTGACTAGATGGGTCATGTGATGACAAAGTACCGACTAATTCAAACGAAGACGGCATTCTCTTTGTTGACGTATTCGACGATTTCTTACTTTCTCTTCCTTTGGTTTTCACCTTACTAGTTGGTGAACTAAGCATGGACGTTTGTGGATGCACAACTTCCATCAACTTTTTGTAAATATGAAGTTGATGAGGAGTGTCCATTTTTTTGACATCGTTCAATAGAGTTTCCATTTTTTCAACAACACCAACATCATTACTCTTACCCGGTGGAATTATATTTAGCCGTGTCCAATGTACATCAATTAAATCAAGAGGTATTAGGGTAGAAGGACCAAGACGAGCCAATTCATGGGCACATGGAAGTCCGTGAGTTTTTCGAACGACACAACCACAAAGAAATTCATTGTCTCCAACCGCTTTCATCCGTACTAGTTCTGAATGAAGTAAATCAAGAGCCAAATTAGAAATAGCACCACGTAGGAACTTGAACTCTCTAACATAAAATACATGTTTCACTCTACTCAAACTTTGCTCGAATGAGGCGTTTAGCTCGACAAAAGATAACTCTAGTAAGGAGTGCATTTTTACCTAAGCTTGCTCGAAGTTACAATTGGAAGTAGCTAAGTGCTTCTTTAACTTTGAGTGTGCTGCTTGGCCCTGCATTTAGTAACCATTGTAAAGAAATAGTACTTAACGGTTAACTTTCATACAGGAAATAATATAATGAAAATTACCTATTTGATGTATAGTTTCCGAAATGCATATATTCATTGGTCCACATTTGTATAAAACAATCTTTGTACAGATCCAACCAACTCTCATGTACATACTTCAACAGAGATCCATGATTGCTATACTTTTCATGTAGCAGCTGTAAATTTTCATTGTATTGCATACTATTTTTCGAACATACAAGTTCATTCCAATCCCCCAAAAAAGATTTTCTCTCCATTACATCCATTTCTTTGAGAGTCTTCTTCTTTCCCATAAATGTAAGTATGTTGTTTTTAATATGCCACTTACATAACATATGAGCGGATTTGGGAAAAACAATTTCAATAGCATTCATCAATGCCAACTCTCTGTCACTAACGAATACATTGGGCATTTCTACATCGCAATCAATCATAATAGACTTCAAACGTTCTAAAGCCCAAATATAATTTTCTTCAGCTTCGGCAACTTAGTACGCTATGGCAATGCAAAATGTATGATCCGTAGATGTGACACCAACGATTTCAAGTAGCGGATAATTGTATCGATTAGTTTTATAGGTACAATCAAGTATTATCACTCGGGGGAATGTTCGTAAAAAAATCCAAACTAACGGGATGTGCCCAAAATATATCTTTTATAATATCGGTCCCATCTAGAGTTCGTCTATGCCATTCAAAATATCCACACTCTTTTAATTTTGAAAGCAAATATTGAACTTGAGATCGTCCACTTCGTTCTATAAGGTTTTGTGCATGAATAACATTGTATATGGTTTTGATGGTGGTACTATTCGACGGATCGTTTCTTTTTAAAGTACGTAGAATTTCCTTAGCTTTAACCATATGCCTATGCATATCCATCACTAACTTAATCTCCGCCGCACTTAATCTTCCCGCATATGAATGACCTTCACTATGTTTTAGTTCTGAATGGTTATGCACTCCATTAACAACTACCAAACTCCAATTGTCCACCGACGGAAGTTTCACTCCTTTAAGCCTAAACGGACAATTGCATTTTTTGGTACCCGCCAATCTATAGTTGTCAGGGTCTTTAACTTTTTTCCTAGTGCACATACCACTACGTTCGCAACCAAATACTACTCTCGGTTTCTTAGTAGAAGCACCAATGTCGGATTTAACAATTATTATAACAAAACCAAGACGTTTACCGATGTTACGAACCCAGTCAACTAGTTGTTGCCGAGAAGGATAAATTTGGAAAAAAATGGCATAAACATATCAAAATGCAAACTTATTATACCAAAACAAACATAGAAATCACAAATAAGCTTACATCAAACGTTGTAAATTCATTGCTACAATCCATCAATATTTCATTATTCACGTCTACATCAGACGAGTAATCGCCATCCTGAAATCAACAGTATAACTCAAGTCAAACAGACAAACATTAAACTGAACAACCAAGAAAACTGTGTGGTGGTAACAGAAACCACGTATAACTCCTACGTGGTTCTATAACAAACCACAAGTTCGGTATAGGTGGTATCCATCAAAACCTAGGGGAGTTTTACGTGGTATGTATATGAACCACGTAGCCTTTATACGTGGTTTCGCGTCGTCCCAAACATTTTTCTCTCCGCGAAATGCAGATTACTTTTGACGAAATTTGATGAAAAAAAGAACTAAATTTTACCTCTTCTATATCGCGTAGAAGTGATGTACACTCATTAGAATCCATTCCCAAAAATTAAAATCCGAAATTTTCAAGATCTTTGATTGAAAATTGCAAAATTTAGGGTTTGTGGGTTAGTTTGAATTTTGAGAGGATTTAGAAATGAGTGAGGAGAAGAAAGCCAATGAATGAAAGAGGAGGGGGTATTTTTGACCGATGAAAAAAATTAAAAGGGGGGGGGGGGCAACTCAGCAACTATAGAGGTTTAAATAGAATTTGCCTGTTTTCTAATACCACGACTAAAAAATAACACAAAAATTAGTATTACATTCTTTTTTATACCACACATTTAGAGACTACCACGTTGTTTTACCATATTTCTATTTCGGTTGATATTCGTTTGTCCTCATTTGTAAAACCAATCAACGAGCTAAACCCTACATCTATAACTGATCAATGAATTCGACGCTGCAGTATGCAAAAGCCGTGAATAAGGTTTGAATTAAGCAAAGTAGAAAAGAAAGTGAGATATTAGGGTTTTTAGATCACCAAACAATTGAAAGATTATCATACGAATTTGAATTTTCCCGCGAGAGATGCAAAGAAGAAAGCGATTACGAGATATTAGGGTATTTAGATTAGCTTAGTACGTGATTAGTCCAGCAAATAATGATTGAGTGAGAGATTAGAATGGAGTGATAATGTGGTATTAGGAAGCATACAAAATTTAATGAGTTTTTTTTTAATTGTGGTATTAAGAAGAACATATTGGGGTGCTCTTAGCACTACACTTTTTTATATATAACAAAATTTTGAAGTGAGCTAGTTTTGGAAACTATTTCGTGCTTGAGGCTGATTTTTAAACTTATTACCAAATAAGGCTGGTTTGGGCACAGTCAGCAGTTTAAAAACTGCTACGATAGGGCACAACTCATAATTGCACCCAAAACATTTTTATAAAATTTTGTGGTGCACAACTATAAGTTGCGCATGGTTTTTTAAATTTTTTTCTGACATGGTGATATGGCGCGTCTCTTAGTTGCGCTAAGAAGCTGAAATTTTTTGCCTGGGGCGCAAGTTCGGATTTTTTTTTATACATGGACGCAACTATGAGTTGTGCCCAAAACTGATGCCGTGTTAATTACAGCAGCCTTCTTTCCTTTCTCATTACCTTCTTTACTTTATCAAAACATTCCTCCACTTAGAAAAATGGCGGAACCCAACTCCAAATACTCTAATTTTTATTCAAATTCATCCAAATATAGTCAATTTCTTCATCGTTGTTCACATAATACAAATCTACAACTAATGGAAGTCGGATCTTCTTCTACAATCCATGAAGTTTGGTAATTTCTAAAACCCTAGTTTTAGAACTTTGCTTGTATTTCTGATTTTGTTTATAATTGCATCATACACTATTAAATAACTTGTTGTAAACAATGTTAATTTAAGTTTCACTTTGAATTTATTTTAGATTTACAGTGAGCTAAAATACATTTCATTTGTTGATTAATTTGTAGAATCGGAGAGCGAACCGGTTGATAATAGCGTTTTATACTCACAACATGAGCATCATACCAACTCTGAAGAAACGACGAGGGTATGGTTGTAGTGATTTTTTTAATGTGCATCTTTTTTAGCTAAAAATGAGATTTACTTTGTTAATGTAGAGTACAAAAACTATAGATTGTTTGGATCATTCACAAAGTTTTGACCACCTAATGGAGAGGGTCCAGGATATTCGAGTGCAGTAGTTACTTCAACAGGCTGAATTTTAGTCTTTTATGCAGATAAAGTATACCAGATTTGATAGGTCTTTGCTCACACTTTATCAGAATTGATAGGTCTTTGCTCAAAGCATTATGTGATAGATTGAGGCCAGAGACTAGCACGTTTCATTTCTCCATCGGTGAAATGACAATTATATTACTAGACGTTGCTATTTTGCTAGGTCTTCCTATTGATGGCAACGTCGTTGCATATTCTGGTAATGTTGATGTAAGCTCCACCTAGTGAAGCAATTGTACATGGAAGGGAGCTGAAAGTATCGTGGATTCATGAGTTCTTACCCTCCTGATAGATTACTCATGATAGTTCGGTTGAGGAGATAAAACAATACACACGAGCTGTGTGACAACCCGGAAAATCAGAACCAATTTAAATTTTTTATTTTAGCTACTTTAATGAATTTTGAATATTTAAAATGATTTATTTTAAATAATAATGATTTAAAATTTATTTAAATCGAAGTTAGAACGAATATAGTTATTTTAATTATAAAAGGAGTTAGAAATAGTGCGGTAGTTTGAAATTTGGAATTTGAACTTTGATTGAATGTACAGGATTCAAAATAAATCGGATTTCAATAAAACCAAAAATATTTAAATTTGTTTAATTATATCTTTCTAACTGTGAAAAATTGAAATTTCATAGCGGGAATAAAAAGTTATGGACAGTTAAATATTCAGAATAGTCGCTATGGAATTTAATATAATATATAGCCCTTATAAATAGCCATTTTGCAAACGACCTCCATTTTCGACGAAACCACTTTGCTTGGATCCGGAATGTCAATTTATTGCAAGGTTCCAATTTTCATAATTTTTGGAATTAATATGTGAGCGTGGCAAAAGAAAACGTGTTTTATCAATTTCAATCAATTTGGATCGACCAGAAAATGGCCATTTTTCAAATGGTCTCCAAATTCGATGAAATTAATTTTGTTAGGACCGTATCGTCAAAACATAGCTAAATTTATTTTTGGCAACTTTTTGAGTCAGTATGTGGCCCCGATAAATTAAAATGTATGATTAAATTTAATAATTAAATGTTTTATATTTTAATCTAAAGAAAAATGGGTTGATACGATCAAATGGGTTGATGAGACCTAGTCCATTGTGTTCGGAATAGGGGTGTTTGGCTAGGGGAGACATTCGCTGGGCTGGATTTGGAGAGAGTATGAATTAACGGGCTTTTTTGTGAGTTAAAGAATTAATATAAATAAAAAATTCATAAAATAATAAAACCCTAACTCTCTAATGTACAGGTCGTCGCCCTTCTAAATCATTGGCTAGAATTCACGAAATTTCTTGAGCAAAAATCATTCTATCCTCCGATCGATTTCAAAAACATATTAAACAAAGATGGTAGAGGATCCTGCACTCTTTCAATCCACACGCTATTGATGGAATTTCGTGTTTTAATTTGGGAGTAATCGCAAGTCAAAGGTGTCGCGTTTCAGTTCGTTTATCGAGACATCCAGGCTGCCGATCTTGGCGAGGCTCACGCCGTTGGTGGAGGGTTCGAAGGTGGTTCGGGTGGCACTCCTTGATTTGATCTCGATGCCTCGTAGTTTGCGCGCTTGGAAGCCCTAGGTTGACGTGCGTTGGGTTCGGCAGAAATAGAAGAAGAACGATGAGGAGCAGGGTATTAAGCTAATTATATATTATTTAATTAATAGTTAATTACTGTTCAATGTATACAATATTGTAAAATCCATAACTTTCTCATACGATGATGAAATCCGATGAAACAGGAAGCATTGTGATCGTGACAACGTCTTTTACATTATAGAAGAGACCGGAGAATTTTTGGAGCTTTCTTCAATTTTAGAAGAAATAAAAAGCAATGTGAGATTTCTGAATTCAAAAATAAATAAATAAAATTATATTTGGTTGCAGACGGAGTTTAGTAACTCCCGACACCGTCGTCTACAGACCATGGATGATTTGTTTGTATTGTGGTGTGAAATCGGTTACTATTGTGTGTGATTGATTGTGGTTGGAAAAAAATTGGTTATGATTATGGAAAATTCACAGTGTTGTGAAAATAAATTGTATTATGAAAATAAAACCCTTGTATCACCGCGAGGCCTAGGACAGCAGAGGAGCCGTACTAGGGACAGTGCCGGTTTTAATTATCCTGCCGTTATAATGCTGAAATTTTCGGAAATATTCATGTGTTGAAATATTCATGTTTTGAAATAGAATTGTTCGAACAATAAAAATCTCATGCTTATTATATGAATAGAAAACATTAAAATTATCATTATTTAAAATGTAAAATTTGTTAAACAACAAAAATCTCATTTTTATTGTATATATATTAAATATGAAAATATTCATGTTTGAATAAAATTGGTTAAACAATAAAAATCACATTTTTATTGTATAAATAGAATTTGTTAAAATGATCATTATTTGAAATGAAAATTGTTAACAATAAAATTCACATTTTTATTGTATAAATAGAAAAGATTAAAAATGATCATTATATGAAATGAAAATTTGTTCACATTAAAAATTACATTTTTAATGTAAAAGATGAATCATTAAAAATAGGACTCATAGTTTGATAAAATTTGTTCACATTAAAAATTACATTTTTAATGCAAAAGATGAATCATTAAAAATAGGATTCATAGTTTGATAAAATTTGTTCACATTAAAAATTATATTTTTAATGTAAAAGATGAATCATTAAAATAGGATTCATAGTTTGATAAAAATATGTTTACATCAAAAATTACATTTTTAATGTATAAAGGATACAATAAAACGATTAAAGTTTGATAAAAATATGTTTACATTAAAAAATACATTTTTAATGTATAAAGGATTGCAATAGAAAGATAAAGTTTGATTTAAAATGTGTTTACATAAAAAATTACATTTTTAATGTATAAATGGTTCAATAAAAAGATTAAAGTTTGATTAGAATGTGTTAACATTAAAATTACACTTTTAATGTATAAATGGTTCAATAAAAAGATTAAAGTTTGATTAGAACGTGTTAACATTAAAAATTACATTTTTAATGTATAAATGGTTCAATAAAAAGATTAAAGTTTGATTAGAATGTGTTAACATTAAAAATTTACATTTTAATGTATAAATGGTTCAATAAAAAGATTAAAGTTTGATAAGAATGTGTTAACATTAAAAAAATTACATTTTTAATGTATAAATGGTTAAATAAAAGGATTAAAGTTTGATTAGAATGTGTTAACATTAAAAACTACATTTTTAATGTATAAATGGTTCAATAAAAAAGATTAAAGTTTGATCAGAATGTGTTAACATTAAAAACTACGTTTTTAATGTATACATGGTTCAATAAAAAGATTAAAGTTTGATTAGAATGTGTTAACATTAAAAAATTACATTTTTAATGTATAAATGGTTCAATAAAAAGATTAAAGTTTGATTAGAATGTGTTAACATTAAAAATTACGTTTTTAATGTAGAAATGGTGCAATAAAAAGATTAAAGTTTGATTAGAATGTGTTAACATTAAAAATTACGTTTTTAATGTATAAATGGTTCAATAAAAAGATTAAAGTTTGATTAGAATGTGTTAACATTAAAAAATTACATTTTTAATGTATAAATGGTTCAATAAAAAGATTAAAGTTTGATTAGAATGTGTTTACATTAAAAAATTACATTTTTAATGTAAAGTAGGATTCATTGTTTGAAAATGTTTTTACATTAAAATTTACATTGTTAATGTAAAAATGAATCACTAAAAAGATTCTTGTTTGATAAAAATATTTCAACATTAAAAAGTACCTTTTTATGTATGAATGATCATTTAAAATATTCATCTTTTGATAAAAATGATGTAACATTAAAAAGTACATTTTTTTAATGTATGAATGATCATTTAAAATATTCATAGTTTGATAAAAATGATGAAACATTAAAAATTATATTTCTAATGAAAATATGATTCATTTAAAATAATCATTGTTTGATAAAAATGATTAAACATTAAAAATTACATTTTTAATGTAAGTAGGTTCATTTAAAATATTCATTGTTATGATTAAAATAATGCTAATTATATGTTAGAGGGTGAATGGTGTTGATATCGTTAAACGAATTATATATATATATATTAAAATAAAACGAATCGCGCGCGACAGCTCGCGATTTGGAATCGTAACTTTAAACGATTATACCGAAAGATCCGACCAATGGATTTTCCCAAAACTGGAACCGTTGGGTTTGCTTTGGAAAGATCTTTCCAACGATATAAAATTTGCTAAGATCCAGCGGTTAGATTTTGAGAAATGTGTAATTCAAATTTTAGTAAAACAACGCCAGGGCCGTGTAATGACCTGAAGCGTCGTTTAATTAAAAGTGGCTATTTTTATATAAATAAAAATAGCGACAAATCGTTATAAAATATTATAAATGATATGGAATGAAAAGAAATGATTTGAATTATATATATATACGCGAATTATTTGAAAAGGCCGAGTTAATTCTCATTTCAAACAATTGATCGACAATTAGAAGTCGAAGATATTGAAGACGGTGGTTGAAGACTGACGATCTTCACATCGAATGGATGACTACTGATGCCCTGGATTGGTTAGCTCCCAGGAAAGGATTAAAGTGGTAGTTTCCCGGACATACTTGTTGATTGTCCGGATATGGGGGAGCCTCTCTTCCGTATTGGACAAATGGAACGAGGAATATGGTGTCTCCAGTTTCGTTCAGACCCAGAACAAACTAGTAAATGGATGTGTGTTTAACATTGGATTTTACTCTATGCTGATTGATTTCTATTAAATATATATATGTTTGGTGGCGGAGAATTTATTCTCTTTCTTAACACCCTTCTCTAAGACGTACGAGCTCAGAGGTTATATATTGATAGACATCAGTCGCATGGCGTGAATTGTCAGTGTGGTATGGGAAGATGCAAATGATCGAGGCTTTTTGTAACACCCCACCTCGCCAGGGTCACTCACAAGAGAATGCACTAGCTTTGGAGGGGCGTTGTCTAGGTAAACATGCATAGAAATATTACATGACATAACATATAAAACAGCGGAAGAAAAACCAAATTTCATTACCTCATAAAATTATAAGGTCTAAAGCCTTTTACATCAAAATGCCTTTAAAAGCCATTACATTGGAAACCTGTCTTGCAATAGTTAAAGAAGCATAAAACCACAGTCATAAAATATTCCCCAAGTAAAACGGTAAAGCAGCCATAGCCAAGAAAAATCCAAGCCATACATGATGACCTTGAAGCAGAAGAAGTCCGAGCTAAATAACAGTATTTCCTCCCTGAAAACCAAGGGGGGAACGGAAGACAAAGAGGCGAAAGAAACGGGGTCAGTCATAAAGACTGGTAAGTCCTATCTACTTCCATCATAAAAACAGGTAAAGGTAAGATGACATGCATAAACTGAAGGTAAACATAAGGATGATGACAAGATAGACAAGCTAAACCAAAGTAACAGGATGAACTACTGTATCAAGATAAACTACGGTCACTATGAATCAAGTATAAGATCCCAAGGTTCTATCGAGTATAAGATCCCAAGGTTCTATCGAGTATAACATCCCAAGGTTCTATCGAGTATAACACCCCCAAGGTTCTATCGAGTATATTTGCCCTGCACCTTCCGTACTAGTATCCCAATCCGTGTCATGTGTTAGCTACAAAATGTCCCTTGCCCAATGTCATGAAATGGTCCATGTCAACCTAATGTAGGTTTTCCCAACTCGTATGTTTCTTTCCATGTATATGTTTAATCCTTTGCCGTAAATCCTACGGGCTTCCTCACGTAGTTCTATACTACTTCAACGTAGTTCCATTATCCTTGGAATCGTTTGGACTGTCACCCTTGATCTAGCTGTATTTTCTTACCATGAATTCTCGAATGTTCGGCTAGGATTTATGCCACCTAGGACCACTAGGGATTACGCTACCTACTAAACGTTTTCGTAACTCGGTTTGGGTTTAAGGCACCTAGGACCGCTAGGGATTACGCTACCCGTCAACCACGCCCCTTTTTCCCCCGTATGTATCGTGAATCGTTTTTCCATGTCTAGATGCACATGTATCTCAATGTGCCATCCGAGTCCCGTGACAGGGCTAATCAAGAAATACAGGATTCAGTCGGGAGCATTAGGTTATCTGCCGATGCAGATATCAAGGTCTGTTTTTTTACCGGTGGTTATGGTCCCACGTGACCCCTCCCTCAACTACTGAAAGGCAATCCAAGAAAATCATGCACGAGAACTATACTCCGGCCATTCATGCCCCACTTTCCTATTGGCCTACCTCACCCATAACTAGATAGCAAGTATATGGTCTGTTGGGAGTTCTCTGCCTTTCCGCATACGTACACGATTGACTAAAGATGGTAGGTAGTCGACGACGTGCTATCACAGGGCTAAACTAAGTAATCGCCGACTCCACGCTAATCCACCCCAGTCTTTAGGTTGCTCGAACAGCAACCAAGGCATACCCTTGGTTCTTCTACCGCTGACCTTAACCTCTGTGAGCCCAGGAGGATCATCTGCAACCTCACAGAGGGATACCAAGAGTACCCTCACGTCCCCCGAAGCTACCGCTTCGTCACCCAGTTCGCTGGAGCCTTTATCTAAGTCAGATAAACATTCGCTCCTCCTCGTGTGTTTGTTTAAACGATGACCTACCGTATCAGGTTACTCATCTATTTGTGAACTGGTCCAATTCTCTTGACTAAGAATTATTACTTAGTTATCCTTAACTAAGGTTTATCACTTAGTTTCCTTTCCCATTATCCTTATTAACTACGATTTTCCACTTAGTCCCATGAACTAGGGTTTTGTCTAATGGGTTAAGTGTTGTCATTCGAGTTCATGACTTACCCCGCCCACGAATCATGTCAGAATTGGCTAAATATTCAAGTTCAAGACTTAGCCCTACAAACCATGTATCAAGTTGGTTAAGTATATCAAGAAGTTCATGACTTAACCCTAGATTATCGTGTCAGATTGGTTAAGTATAGGTTAACTTAACCCTATCAAATTACCGTGTCAGATTGGTTAAGTATAGGTTATCTTAACCTCATCAAGCTACCGCGTCAGATTGGTTAAGTGTAGGTTGTCTTAACCTCATCAAATCATCGAGTAAATTTGGTTAAGTGTAGGTTAACTTAACCCCATTAAATTATCGAGTCGGATTGGTTAAGTATAGTTTAACTTAACCCCATTAAATTATCGAGTCGGATTGGTTAAGTATATTTAAGAGGTTCGTGACTTAACCCTATCAAATCATCAAGTCAGATTGGTTAAGTGTAAGTTAACTTAACCCCATCAAATTACTGAGTCGGATTGGTTAAGTGTAGGTTAACTTAACCCCATCCACTAGTCGTATTTATAATGGTTAAGTATCATTATTGTGGGTTTACTTAACCCTACCCCGCATCGCGTTATCCCAGTCGGGTGTTATCAACCCATTTAGGTTAAACTAACCCATCCGCTAATCGTGTTATATGGTTAAGTGTCTTTAAGTAATCAGGTCCAGTCTTACTTAACCCACCCATTCATGTCATATTGGTTAAGTGCCATTAGTCAAACTAACTTAACCTTATCATGTGGCATTAAGTAAATTAATGCACCCCAACCTCTCACATTAGACTTTGTTGTGGTTACTGGTTACGCCGGGCGGGTCCGGGCAGCTTTACACCACAACCTAGTCTAACCTCGGGTTTTGAGCGCGATATGGCCAACTACTCACATTGGGTCTTATTGTCTGTAGCTACTGGATTTGTCGGGCGGTTCCGGGCAGATTTATGCTACAAACTCAACCGAACCTCGAGTTGGCCACTTTCATGTTTTCCTACTTGTCATATTCATGTCAAATTTAGGCTACGACAAAGTCCACGTTTTCCACTTATGCCCATTATCCCATTACTTAATTCATGTTAAGTTTCATAGCCCATCTCAAGTTTGCCTAAACTACCCAAGGCGTATTCCCAACGCAAGTGAAAGCGAGTCAACATAGTAGGAATAATATGACAACATATTGGCCTTAAACATGTATGATAGCATAAAGGGATTGGCCTCAAATATGTATGATAGCATAAAAGGATTGGCCTCAAACATGTATGATAGCATAACACTAGGTTCATCATCATAAGCATGTAAATGGTCATGAGGGGTTTAGGTTCTTTTACATGCATAAGCCCCCAAGTCAAGTTCATATGAATGTTCCACAAGTCAAGTTGTTCTAAGAGTTTATGCCAGCATTCCACAAGTCAAGATTCAATCTTGCATGATAAACTAGGTCAAACACAACATGAGTGGCATGATTTAATCACTAAGAATTAGCCCAAAGTCATAGGTTCAAGAGAGAGGCAAGACTAGATTCACATAGACTAACATACTTAGGTTTTCATCTCATTTTATTCCATGTCAGCATTAGAACTACCGTTTAGATCTAAAAGTAGCTAGAACTTACAAAGCGTGGCTAGAGATTTATGAGCAAGCATTTGTCGTAGAACGGTGTTGAGATGATGCTCTACTCCCTTGATTTGATGTAGAAAGCTTGCTTCTTTGACATGGATCTAGTTTGAATGCTCAAGCCTTTGAAGTTGGAGATGGAGGCCGTGATCAAGAAATATTTGGGCAGCACTTTGTTGTTAGAGTGAATTGTAGTGAATTAAGCTTGGTCTTAAGGTGTTTTTATAGGAGTAGGAACAAGTTTAGGCCATAGGATCAACCCTAGAACAGATCTGAGCCATCAAAAATCGTCACAGGCCAACAAACCAGACCACAAGACCCTGCAGGTGCACACAGGCCAACCTGGTCCGACCAGGGAAGTCGACCCCCAGGTCGACACCCAGGTCGACTGGGCAGTCGACCTGGTCCCTGGGGGGTCGACTCCCCAGTCGACCTGGGGCTGGGCGGGAAATTTTCCCGCCCAGTCTGTTTGGGGTTAAATTCGAAATTTGAAAATCTGTTTTCGTTTTCTGATTTTTCATGAAACTTCTAGAGGCCATATCTCGGTCATACGGACTCCGATTTACGAAATTTCGGACTCGTTTCCAACCAGAATTCTGAGACAAACGCAATGGCGCAACCCGTTTCTCTTGATTCATATTTTAAATTTTAATTCTGCCTCGATTCTTGTCTTAGCACGTTATTTAAATTCGGGTTGTTACATTCTCCCCTCCTTTAAGGATTTCGTCCCCGAAATCCCTAAGTTAGGGAGGATGTGTCCTACCATCCAATCATCCATCTACTCAAAGCATCATCCACAGGCAACCATTGTCCTTAAAAGATTTCTAATGCTGTATGTGTAACACCCCGTATATTGAATAACTTGTTATAATCTAAATCAGGGCAGAATTAAATTTTAAAATCTGAATCAGGGGAAACGGGCTATGCCATTGCGTTCGTCTCGGAAAAATACGCGAAATAGAGTCCGAGTTTTCGAAAATCGGAGTCCGTATGACCCAGTTAAGGCCCGAAGAAGTTTTCAGAAAATTCAAAACAGATTTAAATACAAAAATTTCACATTTCAGAAAAGGCGGGAAAATTCCCGCCTGGCAGAGGGTGTCGACCCTAGGGTCGACATGGGTGTTGACCCCCTCCCTAGGGGTCGACCCAGGGGTCGACCCCCCCTGTCGGTCTGTGTGACCTGGGTGCAACCTGATGGGGTTTGGGCTATGTTTTAGGGCTAGTGACGAGATCTGACGGCTCTAATCTGATTTAGGGTTAATCTAATGGCCTAAAACACCTAACTAATCTATAAATACACCCTAAGACTACCCTAATTCATACTAAAAATAGATACAACATCGTTATGCCATCAAAATGCAACTTGAAGGAGCCTCCATCAATTTAAAGAGGAAGATAGCTTCTCAAATCAACTTCTAATCAACTCTAGGAACTTAATCTTCTTCTTATGAGTGCTAATCAACAAGTTGTGAGTTTCTATAGCCTTAATGACCAATTGTTGAAATGATTATGATAGGATATAATGAGGTTATGGCTATGAATGTGGATCAATGCAAGTTATGTTATCATATGCTATGTGTTCATGATGTTATGCAAGTTATGCAAGTTATATGCTATGTGTTCATGATGTTATGCAAGTTATGCAAGTCATATGCTATGTGTTATGCAAGTTATGCAAGTCATATGCTATGTGATCATGATGTTATGCAAGTTATGCAAGTCATATGCTATGTGATCATGATGTTATGCAAGTTATGCAAGTCATGTGCTATGTGATCATGATGTTATGCAAGTTATGCAAGTTTTAGGCTATGTGTTCATGATGCTAGTTATGAAAATCGCTATGATAAACATTGATCCATTATGACACCATGTTATGCAAGTTTGGTGTTTTATTATATGCAAGTTCATATATGATATGTTATGCAAGTTTGGTGTATGATTATACGCAAGTTCATATATGACATGTTATGCAAGTTTGGTGTTTGATTATATGCAAGTAACATGTGCAAGTTTACACCTTAGTATGATATGCATACATATGCAAGTTAACCCCTTTGTATGTCATACATACATATGCAAGTTTACCCCTTTTGTATGACATAAGTAGCTTATGCAAGTTACCCTCCTTATGACATATGTGATTCATGCAAGTTTGAGTTGATTATTTATGCTAGTTGGGTTTGATGCTATATGCATGTTGACACATTTAAAACCCATGTTGATGCTAATGTTATGCAAGTTGAACCCATTGTATGTGTGATGAATCTTCCCTTTTAAGTATGTCATGTTGGCGAATTACGTGGGGAACGATGGGGTTAATATTCATGTTAATGAAATGGTGTGAAGTTGGTATGATTATGCATACCATAAAGTGAATGGACATAATTGAGTCAATTATGTACATCGTTAAATTTGTAATTAATTAGGGATAATTAATACAAATTATGGGGGTGATTAATTAGGTGTAATTAATCGACTAAGACACGAGGTTGGACCCTTTTGTAGCATAAGACTGCCCGGAACCGACCGGCAAATCCAGCGGCTACAAATGATTGGCCCAATGTGAGAGGTCTTAGGCACAAACTGAATACGTGACAAGTGTAAAGACACGAGGTTAGACTCGGTTATGGCGTAAGGCTGCCCGGACCCGACCGGCAAATCCAGCTGCCATAAAAGATAGTCTAATGTGAGAGGTCTTTACAACGGTTACGTTCTTAATCAATTAAGAAACACTTAACCAGATAAGCATGTAGTGGGGCATGAGGGGTTAAGTGGGTGCCTTGGGTGGCATGTGGAAATCAAGTAAGTGCCTTGGGTGGCATGTGGAAATCTAGTGGGTTGCCTTGGGTGGCAATAGAAAATACGATTAGAATACTTAACCAAGTGGAAACATGTAATTAAACATGATTAAAGGGTTAAGTGGGATGCACTAGATAAAGGGACAAGCTTAGGTGGGTAGCTTGTGGGGGCCCATTTCAACCAGTAACCCATATGTATCTTATTGGGCTCGACCCATGTCGAGGACGGGACACGCGTACTGGGCTTGACTATAAGAGGCCAAAACGGGTTAGCGGTGGCAACGCAAGTCCAACGGGTTTCATATGCGTGTGTGGACCCGGGCTGGTAGGTAAGACGTTGTTGCATCGTGTAGATATAAGCCGTGCACCATTGATTGTATCGAGTCTCCACTTTGGGGAGTGATACACCCCACTATGGGGCCAGCACGGGTATCTACGGTAGGGAGCCGATCGCTTGGGGAGTAGTGGGTACACCTAGTGGAGATAGGAGCAGACGGCACCTATGTAATCAGCTAGGGGTACACGAAACTACTGGGAAATTTTTCTAAGTCCTTGGGTGGGATCAACCTTTAAGTAGGAATGACTGGTGTGGTGCAGTGTAGTAATTACCCTTGGGTGGGTAGATGCGTCTTTACCGTTATCTTAGTTCATCCTATGTCTAGTTGGCTACTTAGTGTAGTCATTTATCCCCAGTCATCACCGTACCAAGTTTATATCATACCCTAATTACTTTAATGATTGTGTTGTTAAAGTTATAGGGCTCACTCAGACTTATGTCTGACCTAGTTGTTTTTATCTTTTTCCCCCTCAGGTCCTCAGGTTGGGCCTAGCACTAGTGGGCTTTGATCAGATTTCTTTATCTATCTTTTGGAGCTGGGACCGTGATGTAAAGCCCAACTTATCTTTTCTATTATGGCTATTAGTTATGTAGTGGGATTATGTAATTATGCTTTTATCAGGATGGATATTTGGTACTTGACTCTTTTAATGGTGTTGTAACTAAACATGTTTATCTTCTGCTGCAATGAAATGATGTTTTAGATTTCAAGTATTATTTATATCTGTCTTGTTGTAATTTTTCTGTTCTATATTCACTTAAAATACTCCACCGAAGTTAAGGCATTCTCTTAGAGAGTGACCTTAGCGGGTGTGGGGTGTTACACGTGGTATCAGAGCTGAAGGTTACCAGAACAGATAAAATTTTTAGAAAACTATTTTTCTAAAAACATTTTTGGAAGAAGTATTTTCAAAAACATGTCTTTTAAGAGAAAAGTTTTTGAAAGAAAAGCATAATCCCCAATAGCCATATCTTTATCTTTCGAATTCGCCTTTTTGAATCTTTCCTTTTTCGTTTCAGCATGGCTAAAGATCTTAACTTTCCGGAGGGTGTGACGATACCAGTATGGTATAGGAGATTGATGGAGGCTAGGGCCGCCACTGCGGGTCCAGCAAATGTTCCTCCACCAACAGTAGCACCCGATCTTCCTCCTCCTCCTCGCACGGATACTTTTGCTAAGACTTGCAAGGAATTTAAGGCTATGGGAGGGAAACCTTTTCAAGGATCAGAAACTTTTGTGGAAACTAGATATTGGCTTAAGGAGGTGGAAGAGTTGATAGATATCTTTGAGATGGAAGAAGGAAAGAAAGTCAAGTTAGCTGCTTGGTTAATGAAGGGAGAGGCCTCATTCTGGTGGGAGGTCATTAATGGAGAGCGCCCTATTGACTCTTGGGCGGATTTCAGGCAAAGGTTTGTGGCAAAGTTTCTCTCAAGGGCGGAGGAAAACTTGTATATGGAAAGGTTCTTGACTCTAAAGAAAGGGAACCTATCAGTGAAGGAATATGTCAACAAGTTTAATCAATTGGCAAGGTTTGGCATAGACATGGTGAATACCCCGGAGAAGAAGGCTTTGAGGTTCGTTAAGGGCTTGAATGAACCGATGCATGGATTGGCTATGACTCACATCCCTATGGGGGCCACCTTTTAGAAGCTAGTAGACATGGCACTCATGCATGAGGAAGAGAAGGGTCCCAATGCTAATAAGGCACCCGAGAAGAAAGGAGATCAGAAGAGACCTCAACAGCAACAGCAAAACAAGGGTGGGAAAGGCAATGGTGGCAAGGGAAAGAAGAAGTGCTTCAATTGCGGGACACCAGGCCACCTAAGCAAAGATTGTCGGAAGAAGAAGAAGACTGGCTGCTTCCACTGTGGCGAAGCAGGGCATCTAGTGAAGGACTGCCCTAAGAAGGGGCAAAGGATGGGATCTACCTCAGGAGGACAGGTGCAAGCTCTTATGGCACCGGGTCAGGCAAGGGGGCAAGTTCAGGCTCTTGCGGTTCCACCGATTCAGGAAAGAGGTAGAACTATTTCCGTTGAAAGTCTGGTTTTTCTGTTTGATCATCCTGTCCGTACATTGTTTGACTCTGGCGCATCGCATTCGTTTATCTCATCATCATTAGTTGAGTCACTGCACTTAGACACCAGTCTAGTAGATGATCCCTTGGTTGTTTCAAACCCAATTGGGGGCTCCACTTATTTGTCCATGATATGTTTGGGTTTGAAGATTTCTATACTTAGCGTTGAGTTTAGATGTGATGCTTTTGTTTTGGGCTTCACGGGCTATGGGTTGATTTTGGGCATGGACTGGTTATCCACTAATGGTGTCATTCTTGATTGCGAAAGGAGAGTGGTTAGGCTCATGACCCGCTTGGAGAACACTCTCAGATCTCTTGTAATCCCATGGATTCTGTTATGCTAAGTTATCTTGAATCGCTTGACGCTTCGGTCGAGAGTTTGCAATCTGTTAGAGTGGTCCGGGAATACTCGGATGTGTTTGAGGAGGTGAAGGGCTTACCTCCGAAGCGGGAGATAGACTTCCGAATATATTTGGTGGACAATGCTAAACCAGTATCTTTACCAGTGCGCCACATGGCTCCTCGTGAGAGGAGGGAACTCCATAAGCAAGTAGGGGAGTTGCTTGAGAAGGGGTTCATAAGACGAAGTATATCGGAGTGGGGTGCTCCAGTAGTTTTTGCCACGAAGGCGGATGGGTCCCTCAGACTTTGTGTAGACTATAGAGAACTCAACAAGCTCACAAAGAAGAATAGACACCCATTGCCGAGGATTGATGATCTCTTTGATCAGTTGGTTGGCGCCTCAGTGTTTTCGCAGTTGGACTTGGCCACGGGGTTTCATCAGTTGAGAGTGGCTGAGGATAGCATAGACAAGACTGCCTTTAGGACTCCGGATGGTTTCTATGAGTGGCTGGTGATGCCATTTGGTTTGACGAACGCCCCAGCATACTTTGTTGATTTGATGAGTAGGGTGTTCAGGGAGTACCTTAATAAGTTCGTGGTGGTCTTTGTGGATGACATCTTAGTCTTTTCTAAGAGTGAGGAAGAGCATGCCCTACATCTTAGGGAAGTGTTGGAGACTCTTCAAGCGCATAGCCTTAAGGCTAAATTCTCTAAATGTCACTTCTGGAGGAAGGAAGTGCGGTTCTTGGGGCACGTGGTCTCCAAGGAAGGGATAGTTGTGGATCCCGCGAAGGTAGTGTCCATCCAAGATTGGAAGGTTCCGAAGAATGCTACCGAGGTGAGGAGTTTCTTGGGGTTGGCTGGCTACTATAGGAAGTTTATCAAGGACTTCGCGAAGATATCAGCCCCATTAACTCGCTTGACGAAGAAGAATCTAGTCTTCGCATGGGACGTAGATTGTGATGATGCGTTCCAACGGTTAAAGAGAGCTTTAACCACAGCTCCAGTCTTAGTGTTGCCAGATGGGAGTAAGCCATTTGTTGTTTATACCGATGCTTGTGGGACAGGACTGGGCGCAGTCTTAATGCAAGAGGGAAGGGTAATAGCCTACGGTGGAAGGCAGTTGAGAAAGCATGAGAAAAATTACCCTACCCATGATTTAGAGTTGGCCGCTATTATTTTTGCGCTTAAGAATTGGCGCCATTATCTTCTGGGAGAGAGGTTCGAATTGTTCACTGACCACAAATCATTGAAGTACTTGTTTTCTCAGAAGGATTTGAACTTGAGACAGCAAAGGTGGATGGAGTTCTTAGCATCCTATGATTTCGAGATAGCGTATACCCCTGGCAAGGGTAACGTGGTGGCGGACGCCTTGAGTAGAAAAAGGTTGCCCTTGAGTCCATTGTTCGTGGAACGACGAAGCTTGGAATTTATCTCGATGTTTGATTTCAAACCTTCCGTTGACTTTGTACCCAGTTTGCTAGCATCTTTAGAGGTCAGGCCTACTCTTTTGGGACGGATTGGCGAGGCACAGCGGGACGACCCACAGTTGGTTGAGTTGGTAGAGAGGCTCATAAGGGGGGAGTCGTCCAGCCATTTGAGTAGGTACACCCTAGACGATAGGGGGTGCTTGCGTAGAGACGGTAGACTTTGTGTACCGCAAGACGAGGGTTTGAGGAAGGCTATACTTGATGATGCACATCGTTCTAGGATGACCATTCATCCCGGTGGGGACAAGATGTACCAAGACATGAAGCGAGTTTTCTTTTGGGCCGGTATGAAGAAAGACGTGGCCGAGTATGTCGCTAGATGCTTGGTATGCCAACAAGTGAAAGCAGAGCAAAAGAAACCTGGTGGGTTGCTTCACCCATTGGAAGTTCCGCAATGGAAGTGGGATAGTGTCTCGATGGATTTTATTGATGGGTTACCTAGATCGAGGAAGGGTAATACGAGAATTTGGGTTGTGGTAGACAGACTTACTAAGAGCGCCCATTTCATACCCGTGAAGAGCAAGAGGTCTGCTCCATGGCTAGCTTCAGTTTATCTTCGAGAGATAGTTCGATTGCATGGGGTACCTTCTAGCATAGCGAGTGATCGAGATCCTATCTTCACTAGCGAGTTTTGGAAGAGTTTGCAAGAAGCAGTCGGGACTCAGTTGTGTCTGAGCACCGCTTATCATCCTCAGACGGACGGCCAGACTGAGAGGGTGAATCGTGTTCTGGAAGACCTTTTGAGGCTTTGTATTTTAGATTTTGGAGGTACATGGGAAGAGCATCTTCCATTGGTGGAGTTCGCGTATAATAACAGCTTTCAGTCTAGTATTGGTATGGCTCCTTTCGAAGCTCTTTATGGAAGGCCTTGTCGATCACCTACATGTTGATGGGAATCTACGGATAAGATCTTGCTTGGGCCTGATATGGTTAAAGAGACTTCGGAAAAGATTGATTTGATTCGAAGAAGGATGTAAGCAGCGCAAGACAGGCAGAAATCTTATGCGGACAAGAGGAGGTCAGATCTTGAGTTTGATGTTGGGGACATGGTCTTTGTCAAAGTATCTCCATTACGGAATGTTGTTCGCTTTGGGTCCGTTGGGAAGTTAGCACCAAGATTTGTTGGGTCGTTTCCTATTAAGGAAAGAATTGGACGGATGGCATATAGAGTGGATTTACCCGAGAGACTTAGTGGGGTACATGACGTATTCCATGTGTCACATTTGAGGAAGTGCCTACATGAGACCGCAGAGGTGGTAGAGCCGAGCTTGCTTAGAGAAGTGGAGGTAGAGCGTGATGCAACTATTCGACGAGCTCCTACCCGCATCCTTGGGTTAGAGATTAGGAAGTTGAGAAATAGAGAGGTTCGACTAGTCAAAGTGCAATGGGGAGAGGATGAGAGCAATGCTACTTGGGAGACAGAAGCGAAGATGCGTTCATTGTACCCATTCCTTTTTGAGGGTACGTCTTTTAACTTCTCCTTTATCGTTTGTCTAGTACTTATCTTATCTTTAGTATGTCCTCTCATTAGTACCTTTGACCTTTAGATAGGGTAAACCTATGGTTGAAACATGTGTTTGAGACATGTTATGTTTGATGGATGCGTGTGGATGCAAGTGGTTGCTAGTGGTTGCTCGTGGATGCATATACACACACTTTAGACACTAGATCGGCTCAGTCACTTCATATTGCATATTGCATAAAATTGTGTGTAGGTAGCTATATTAATGGATGTATAATGGTTGTGCTACCATATGGATGATGCATTTTGGTGAATGATTGTGCACTCATGTAGAAATAGTATGTGTCGATAGGGTTCTTTCGCATACATATTGGATGCATGGCACTATCATGGTTTGCATTAAGGAGGTCAACTGAATCAGTAGACCGCCTGATTTTGCATTAGACAGGGAACATATACACACACTCTTTGCATATGTTCATACAGCATTAGAAACTTTAAGGACAATGGATGCCAGTGTTTGATGGTTTAGTAGATGGTTATTTGGATGGTAGGATACATTCTTCTTGACTTAGAGATTTCGAGGACGAAATCCTTTAAGTAGGGGAGAATGTAACACCCCGTATATTGAATAACTTGTTATAATCTAAATCAGGGCAGAATTAAATTTTAAAATCTGAATCAGGGGAAACGGGCTATGCCATTGCGTTCGTCTCGGAAAAATACGCGAAATAGAGTCCGAGTTTTCGAAAATCGGAGTCCGTATGACCCAGTTAAGGCGCGAAGAAGTTTTCAGAAAATTCAAAACAGATTTAAATACAAAAATTTCACATTTCAAAAAAGGCGGGAAAATTCCCGCCTCGCAGAGGGTGTCGACCGTAGGGTCGACATGGGTGTCGACCCCCTCCCTAGGGGTCGACCCAGGGGTCGACCCCCCCTGTCGGTCTGTGTGACCTGGGTGCAACCTGATGGGGTTTGGGCTATGTTTTAGGGCTAGTGACGAGATCTGACGGCTCTAATCTGATTTAGGGTTAATCTAATGGCCTAAAACACCTAACTAATCTATAAATACACCCTAAGACTACCCTAATTCATACTAAAAATAGATACAACATCTTTATGCCGTCAAAATGCAACTTGAAGGAGCCTCCATCAATTTAAAGAGGAAGATAGCTTCTCAAATCAACTTGTAATCAACTCTAGCAACTTAATCTTCTTCTTAGGAGTGCTAATCAACAAGTTGTGAGTTTCTATAGCCTTAATGACCAATTGTTGAAATGATTATGATAGGATATAATGAGGTTATGGCTATGAATGTGGATCAATGCAAGTTATGTTATCATATGCTATGTGTTCATGATGTTATGCAAGTTATGCAAGTTATATGCTATGTGTTCATGATGTTATGCAAGTTATGCAAGTCATATGCTATGTGTTATGCAAGTTATGCAAGTCATATGCTATGTGATCATGATGTTATGCAAGTTATGCAAGTCATATGCTATGTGATCATGATGTTATGCAAGTTATGCAAGTCATGTGCTATGTGATCATGATGTTATGCAAGTTATGCAAGTTTTAGGCTATGTGTTCATGATGCTAGTTATGCAAATCGCTATGATAAACATTGATCCATTATGACACCATGTTATGCAAGTTTGGTGTTTGATTATATGCAAGTTCATATATGATATGTTATGCAAGTTTGGTGTATGATTATATGCAAGTTCATATATGACATGTTATGCAAGTTTGGTGTTTGATTATATGCAAGTAACATGTGCAAGTTTACACCTTAGTATGATATGCATACATATGCAAGTTAACCCCTTTGTATGTCATACATACATATGCAAGTTTACGCCTTTTGTATGACATAAGTAGCTTATGCAAGTTACCCTCCTTATGACATATGCGATTCATGCAAGTTTGGGTTGATTATTTATGCTAGTTGGGTTTGATGCTATATGCATGTTCACACCTTTAAAACCCATGTTGATGCTAATGTTATGCAAGTTGAACCCATTGTATGTGTGATGAATCTTCCCTTTTAAGTATGTCATGTAGGCGAATTACGTGGGGAACGATGGGGTTAATATTCATGTTAATGAAATGGTGTGAAGTTGGTATGATTATGCATACCATAAAGTGGATGGACATAATTGAGTCAATTATGTACATCGTTAAATTTGTAATTAATTAGGGATAATTAATACAAATTATGGGGGTGATTAATTAGGTGTAATTAATCGACTAAGACACGAGGTTGGACCCTTTTGTAGCATAAGACTGCCCGGAACCGACCGGCAAATCCAACGGCTACAAATGATTGGCCCAATGTGAGAGGTCTTAGGCACAAACTGAATATGTGACAAGTGTAAAGACACGAGGTTAGACTCGGTTATGGCGTAAGGCTGCCCGGACCCGACCGGCAAATCCAGTTGCCATAAAATATAGTCTAATGTGAGAGGTCTTTACAACGGTTACGTTCTTAATCAATTAAGAAACACTTAACCAGATAAGCATGTAGTGGGGCATGAGGGGTTAAGTGGGTGCCTTGGGTGGCATGTGGAAATCAAGTAAGTGCCTTGGGTGGCATGTGGAAATCTAGTGGGTTGCCTTGGGTGGCAATAGAAAATACGAGTAGAATACTTAACCAAGTGGAAACATGTAATTAAACATGATTAAAGGGTTAAGTGGGATGCACTAGATAAAGGGACAAGCTTAGGTGGGTAGCTTGTGGGGGCCCATTTCAACCAGTAACCCATATGTATCTTATTGGGCTCGACCCATGTCGAGGACGGGACACGCGTACTGGGCTTGACTATAAGAGGCCAAAACGGGTTAGCGGTGGCAACGCAAGTCCAACGGGTTTCATATGCGTGTGTGGACCCGGGCTGGTAGGTAAGACGTTGTTGCATCGTGTAGATATAAGCCGTGCACCATTGATTGTATCGGGTCGCCACTTTGGGGAGTGATACACCCCACTGTGGGGCCAGCACGGGTATCTACGGTAGGGAGCCGATCGCTTGGGGAGTAGTGGGTACACCTAGTGGAGATAGGGGCAGACGGCACCTATGTAATCAGCTAGGGGTACACGAAACTACTGGGAAATTTTTCTAAGTCCTTGGGTGGGATCAACCTTTAAGTAGGAATGACTGGTGTGGTGCAGTGTAGTAATTACCCTTGGGTGGGTAGATGCGTCTTTACCGTTATCTTAGTTCATCCTATGTCTAGTTGGCTACTTAGTGTAGTCATTTATCCCCAGTCATCACCGTACCAAGTTTATATCATACCCTAATTACTTTAATGATTGTGTTGTTAAAGTTATAGGGCTCACTCAGACTTATGTCTGACCCCGTTGTTTTTATCTTTTTCCCCCTCAGGTCCTTAGGTTGGGCCTAGCACTAGTGGGCTTTGATCAGATTTCTTTATCTATCTTTTGGAGCTTGGACCGTGATGTAAAGCCCAACTTATCTTTTCTATTATAGCTATTAGTTATGTAGTGGGATTACGTACTTATGCTTTTATCAGGATGGATATTTGGTACTTGACTCTTTTAATGGTGTTGTAACTAAACATGTTTATCTTCTGCTGCAATGAAATGATGTTTTAGATTTCAAGTATTATTTATATCTGTCTTGTTGTAATTTTTCTGTTCTATATTCACTTAAAATACTCCACTGAAGTTAAGGCATTCCCTTAGAGAGTGACCTTAGCGGGTGTGGGTGTTACAGTATGAACATATGCAGAAAGTGTGTGTATATGTGTTCCTTATCTAATGCAAATAATCAGGCCTGATTGATCTTCTAAATGCAAAATATGTTTAGTGCCATGAATCCACATGTATGCAAATAGTCCTAGTCACATAAACACTATATGTGTGCACAACCATTCATCCATATGCAATATTCACATGATAACACATTCAAATTCATCCGTAAACAAGTATAAACACGTATACATATGAAGTATGAAATGTGACTGAGCCGATCTAGTGCCTAGTGTGTATTCGCGCATCCACGAGCAACCACTTGCAACCATATCAATCATAACATGTTTTCAAACACATGTTTACATCCACAGGGTTCTACCTAAGGTCCTCAAGATAGGACCGAGAAGATAAGCAAGATAAACTCCTTTTGGATTACAAGAAATCCCTTTCTAAACCCAACCCATATCCTATAAAGCCCAAAAGGTTTAGTCGACCTAACGGACATCTTCAAATCCTGACATGTATTATCAAACGATGAGTCATACCCCCTATGGAGTTTGTAACAGAAATAAGATCGAGAATAGGACCGAGAGGATATGCATAAAAAATAGCATGCGGGTAAGCTCTACAGGAAAACAGGGATCAAGAATATACTCTTAAAAAGAGATATGATGCGCGCATCATGTCTTCAATCTTCTAAGTCGCATTTCCTTGAGCTTAATTCCATTGTGCTTTGACCATCTTTAACTTCATGATTTCGTGGCCTCTTAACTCCTATTTCCAAATATGAGCTGGAACTCACTTCATTGTCGCCTCTCGTTCCACTTTTACTTATTCTCCCCCTAGTATACTTAGCTCAACCATATCCGTGCACTCATGGTTTCATGTAAGCTCTCCAAAATTCACTAGTGAATCATGGATCCCGTTTACTCGCTCTACGGCATTCCACACAGAAGAACTTATCTCTTGAAAACAAACAGATGCCAACCATGTTACCAAGTGTACTTACTAGAGTGATTTCCATAACTCATGCACAAGCGAAATGAACCATCTGCCTTAATGGCGAACTCTACTCGAACGGATTACCAACAAATGCATCAAGAGGTTCTAGGTAACCAATCATGACAGAACCCTAAAGGTTACACGAGACTTCGAGGGTATTACCGAGGCAAGTCAAGAGCCTAACTACCCTCCTTTCAGAACCGAGAATGGCACCCTTACAGGATAACCATTCCATTCCTAGAATTCAACCAATAGCTTAAAAGCATATGCATTATTCCCAAAAGTCATAGGCGTCCTCAAATCCAAACAAGTCATGAATAAATGAACCGATTCCTCAACAAGATTTGAGACAAAAATGGGATCCTCTACTATGCTAGTACGAAGGTGCAGAGACTCAACTATCGAAGCAGACTTAAATGATGCAGTGATCAAAGCAAAGTCCTGACGGGATGATAGAGAAGAGAAGCTAAATCTTTCACAGAAATGTTACCATCCTTCTTAGGTACGCTAACAGCGAGAGCATACAATTTCCTTCTCGATGATCTTGTCCTCGTCTCATAATACTTGACTATCTTTCCCTTTTTACCCTACTTGAGATACTCTCTCTTGTCATGGGTTTTATCATTCACCCTTTTTCTCCCTTTGTGGATTAAGCCATACCAACAAGTTGCTTGTCCTTAAGCTTGTATCCTTTATCCTTGTTCTTACTATCCTTTCTTATAACGCGGTAACAAGTCTCTCAAGAACTACCTCCATCGTACCGAAAACACTGACGTAGTTAGAAGAGGATCAGTCGCAGTTCAAACCACTGTGACTACAGGTGGAGGAAAGAAAGGAAAATAGATTAAATCAAGGAAACAAAGGATAATGCTAATGGCCTTTGGGGAATAACCTTTAAAAATAAAACTTTTTTTGAAAAATGCTTCTTTGTAAACGATTTTCAAATAGTTTTCAGAAGGTTTTTAAAACTTTTGCCCAGTCTGGTAACCTTCTGCTCTGATACCAAATGTAACACCCCACCTCGCCAGGGTCACTCACAAGAGAATGCACTAGCTTTGGAGGGGCGTTGTCTAGGTAAACATGCACAGAAATATTACAAGACAGAACATATAAAACAACGGAAGAAAAACCAAATTTCGTTACCTCATAAAATTATAAGGTCTAAAGCCTTTTACATCAAAATGCCTTTAAAAGCCATTACATTGGAAACCTGTCTTGCAATAGTTAAAGAAGCATAAAACCACAGTCATAAAATATTCCCCAAGTAAAACGGTAAAGCAGCCATAGCCAAGAAAAATCCAAGCCATACATGATGACCTTGAAGCAGAAGAAGTCCGAGCTAAATAACAGTATTTCCTCCCTGTAAACCTGGAGGGGGGGGGGGGAACGGAAGACAAAGAGGAGAAAGAAACGGGGTTAGTCATAAAGACTGGTAAGTCCTATCTACTTCCAGCATAAAAACAGGTAAAGGTAAGATGACATGCATAAACTGAAGGTAAACATAAGGATGATGACAAGATAGACAAGCTAAACCAAAGTAACAGAATGAACTACTGTATCAAGATAAACTACGGTCACTATGAATCAATTATAAGATCCCAAGGTTCTATCGAGTATAACATCCCAAGGTTCTATTGAGTATAACATCCCAAGGTTCTATCGAGTATAACACCCCCAAGGTTCTATCGAGTATATTTGCCCTGCACCTTCCGTACTAGTATCCCAACCCGTGTCATGTGTTAGCTACAAAATGTCCCTTGCCCAATGTCATGAAATGGTCCATGTCAACCTAATGTAGGTTTTCCCAACTCGTATGTTTCTTTCCATGTATATGTTTAATCCTTTGCCGTAAATCCTACGGGCTTCCTCACGTAGTTCTATACTACTTGAACGTAGTTCCATTATCCTTGAAATCGTTTGGACTGTCACCCTTGATCTAGCTGTATTTTCTTACCATGAATTCTCGAATATTCGGCTAGGATTTATGCCACCTAGGACCACTAGGGATTACGCTACCTACTAAACGTTTTCGTAATCGGTTTGGGTTTAAGCTACCTAGGACCGCTAGGGATTACGCTACCCATCAACCACGCCCCTTTTCCCCCCGTATGTATCGTGAATCGTTTTTCCATGTCTAGATGCACATGTATCTCAATGTGCCATCCGAGTCCCGTGACAGGGCTAATCAAGAAATACAGGACTCGGTCGGGAGCTTTAGGTTATCTGCCGATGCAGATATCAAGGTCCGTTTTTCTACCAGTGGTTATGGTCCCATGTGACCCCTCCCTCAACTACTGAAAGGAAATCCAAGAAAATCATGCACGAGAACTATACTCCGGCCATCCATGCCCCACTTTCCTATTGGCCAACCTCACCCATAAGTAGATAGCAAGTATATGGTCTGTTGTGAGTTCTCTGCCTTTCTGCATACGTACACGATTGACTAAAGATGGTAGGTAGTCGACGACGTGCTATCACAGGGCTAAACTAAGTAATCGCCGACTCCACGCTAATCCACCCCAGTCTTTAGGTTGCTCGCACAGCAACCAAGGCATACCCTTGGTTCTTCTACCGCAGACCTTAACCTCTGTGAGCCCAGGAGGATCATCTGCAACCTCACAGAGGGATACCAAGAGTACCCTCACATCCCCCGAAGCTACCGCTTTGTCACCCAGTTCGCTGGAGCCTTTATCTAAGTCAGATAAACATTCGCTCCTCCTCGTGTGTTTGTTTAAACGATGACCTACCGTATCAGGTTACTCATCTATTTGTGATCTGGTCCAATTCTATTGACTAAGAATTATTACTTAGTTATCCTTAACTAAGGTTTATCGATTAGTTTCCCTTCCCATTATCCTTATTAACTACGATTTTCCACTTAGTCCCCTGAACTAGGGTTTTGTCTAATGGGTTAAGTGTTGTCATTCGAGTTCATGACTTACCCCGCCCACGAATCATGTCAGAATTGGCTAAATATTCAAGTTCAAGACTTAGCCCTACAAATCATGTATCAAGTTGGTTAAGTATATCAAGAAGTTCATGACTTAACCCTAGATTATCGTGTCAGATTGGTTAAGTATAGGTTAACTTAACCCTATCAAATTACCGTGTCAGATTGGTTAAGTATAGGTTATCTTAACCTCATCAAGCTACCGCGTCAGATTGGTTAAGTATAGGTTGTCTTAACCTCATCAAATCATCGAGTAAAATTGGTTAAGTGTAGGTTAACTTAACCCCATTAAATTATCGAGTCGGATTGGTTAAGTATAGGTTAACTTAACCCCATTAAATTATCGAGTCGGATTGGTTAAGTATATTTAAGAGGTTCGTGACTTAACCCTATCAAATCATCAAGTCAGATTGGTTAAGTGTAAGTTAACTTAACCCCATCAAATTACCTAGTCGGATTGGTTAAGTGTAGGTTAACTTAACCCCATCCACTAGTCATATTTATAATGGTTAAGTATCATTATTGTGGGTTTACTTAACCCTACCCCGCATCGCGTTATCCCAGTCGGGTGTTATCAACCCATTTAGGTTAAACTAACCCATCTGCTGATCGTGTTATATGGTTAAGTGTCTTTAAGTAATCAGGTCCGGTCTTACTTAACCTACCCATTCATGTCATATCGGTTAAGTGCCATTAGTAAAACTAACTTAATCTTATAATGTGGCATTAAGTAAATTAATGCACCCCAACCTCTCACATTAGACTTTGTTGTGGTTACTGGTTACGCCGGGCGGGTCCGGGCAGCTTTACACCACAACCTAGTCTAACCTCGGGTTTTGAGCGCGATATGACCAACTACTCACATTGGGTCTTATTGTCTGTAGCTACTGGATTTGCCGGGCGGTTCCGGGCAGATTTATGCTACAAACTCAACCCAACCTCGAGTTGGCCACTTTCATGTTTTCCTACTTGTCATATTCATGTCAAATTTAGGCTACGACAAAGTCCACGTTTTCCACTTATGCCCATTGTCCCATTACTTAATTCATGTTAAGTTTCATAGCCCATCTCAAGTTTACCTAAACTACCCAAGACGTATTCCCAACGCAAGTGAAAGTGAGTCAACATAGTAGGAATAATATGACGACATATTGGCCTTAAACATGTATGATAGCATAAAGGGATTGGCCTCAAATATGTATGATAGCATAAAAGGATTGGCCTCAAACATGTATGATAGCATAACACTAGGTTCATCATCATAAGCATGTAAATGGTCATGAGGGGTTTAGGTTCTTTTACATGCATAAGCCCCCAAGTCAAGTTCATATGAATGTTCCACAAGTCAAGTTGTTCTAAGAGTTCATGCCAACATTCCACAAGTCAAGATTCAATCTTGCATGATAAACTAGGTCAAACACAACATGAGTGGCATGATTTAATCACTAAGAATTAGCCCAAAGTCATAGGTTCAAGAGAGAGGCAAGACTAGATTCACATAGACTAACATACTTAGGTTTTCATCTCATTTTATTCCATGTCAACATTAGAACTACCGTTTAGATCTAAAAGTAGCTAGAACTTACAAAGCGTGGCTAGAGATTTATGAGCAAGCATTTGTCGTAGAACGGTGTTGAGATGATGCTCTACTCCCTTGATTTGATGTAGAAAGCTTGCTCCTTTGACATGGATCTAGTTTGAATGCTCGAGCCTTTGAAGTTGGAGATGGAGGCCATGATCAAGAAATATTTGGGCAGCACTTTGTTGTTAGAGTGAATTGTAGTGAATTAGGCTAGGTCTTAGGGTGTTTTTATAGGAGTAGGAACAAGTTTAGGCCATAGGATCAACCCTAGAACAGATCTGAGCCATCGAAAATCGTCACAGGCCAACAAACCAGACCACAAGACCCTACAGGTGCACACAGGCCAACCTGGTCCGACCAGGGAAGTCGACCCCCAGGTCGACACCCAGGTCGACTGGGCAGTCGACCTGGTCCCTGGGGGGTCGACTCCCCAGTCGACTCCCCAGTCGACCTGGGGCTGGGCGGGAAATTTTCCCGCCCAGTCTGTTTGGGGTTAAATTCGAAATTTGAAAATTTGTTTTCGTTTTCTGATTTTTCGTGAAACTTCTAGAGGCCATATCTCGGTCATACGGACTCCGATTTACGAAATTTCGGACTCGTTTCCAACCAAAATTCCGAGACGAACGCAACGACGCAACCCGTTTCTCTTGATTCTTATTTTAAAATTTAATTCTGCCTCGATTCTTGTCTTACCACGTTATTAAAATTCGGGTTGTTACAATTTTGTTGAAAAGCAGAGCCTTATGTTTGATGATCAAAGAACAGCTTTAATTAGCATAGCTTTGTGTATAGCGTTACTTCGCGAACCTCACACCCCAGTATGAACCAGAAACGGAAGAGGACTGCAGGGAGAACATGCGTTTCTTCTAGCTAAGAGTGGTATCATGGTATAGAGCCCAGACATTTTTACTTATGTGGATATTGGAAAGCGAGGTACCTCGGATTTGAGTCCCTAGTAGCTCTACATTTACGCCCCATAGGGTGCGGAAACGTATTGTTCAGGAATTACCAATCCATTAAAGTAATTGTGGACCGATCCTGAAGATCCAGGTGCAGTTGCAGCTTTATCCTGAGGCTCGGGCTAGAGAGTCTCAAATTCGGTAAGGACGATCCCTTGCCTTGGTTCATGATGGAAATCCAACTTCCAATACGACATCGTGCGGTTTTGATTGTAAACATATATATGGCAACATAGTAGGATGGGGTATTATGCCGTCTATGATTGATACATTATGATTGAAATTGTTTTTGAAACATATATGCACTAATAATAATATCAAATCTGTTTATTACGTATCCAGCATATTTTGACCGTTATAAGGTAAAACTTTATCCTCCGATTTGTGTTGCATTGTGTGATAGGACTTGAGTCTTATAATTGCTTCATTTTTCTAAAAAGCATTGCGTTGTTTAAATGATTTACTTATTTCCTACACTGGCAATCCAATGGAGTAAACCCGTTCTGCATTAGCGGCATGGTCCTGTGATTAGCCTTACTATTAAATATGTTAAGTAAAATTTCTTATACCAGTCCCATGATTGACTCGTAGTTTGTTTCACTTTGCAAACTCGGGTGCCCTCTTTTCCACACGGGCATCCTTGTATCCAGGTTTTAGCGGATTCATTCTGGATAGCTAGGGAGCTGAAGATGGATACTATCATTTCTATTATGTTGTTCATACTTCATCTAGTATATCATGTTTAATTCTGCTGCAGACATTTTATATTAAGCTGAAACTGTTTCATGTACTAAGTATGATCCTGTTATGTTGTTTAACTCTGATGTTGAGATATTATTTCCAGTGTAACTTTGATGTACTTTATATGGTATAATTCTATGATTATGTTCTGCTGTTATTGTTTATGCGTTGTATTCCAATGATTATCCTTGCTTCCGTGACACCGGGGTTTGGGGTCATCACAAGCTATAATATTGCTTCTTGTTGCTTCTAGGCTTTTTCCGAACCATATAAAGGGTCGAGTGAGCATTATGTGGTTATACCTTTTAGAGGACTTCAATACTATTGGAGATTATTCACGTGGTAGTGTGTTTTATGTGCACTGTATAAAGAGTTAGACAATGTAGTGCTTAAAAAGTCGAATGCTTTAGCTCATTGTTTAACTCTTCTCCAGGTATGATGTTGTTTACGTATTTAATTATTCACTTGTCTACGAATCTTTATTAAACACTGGTATTGTATAGGTTTGGACGTGGACACGTATTTCCGTTGGTCGTCCAAATGTACGTGTTGGCGATATATAGGGATTACCACGTAGTGCAAGGTATAATTCCTCATTAAATTATATTGGAATGATAAGTTTTAGTAAATAACTCGAATTGTAAATTCTTTTTGTTGTATGTAAATGGACGTTAGACGGGCATTGGAGAGATAATCCATCCCGTCATCTAACATTATATCGCAATGAGTTGGATGTCATGGAGGAACATCAGGTTGAGCGGATGCCTTACTCGAATGATGTTTTAGATGATCTTCTGCAGATATGTTTGGAAGGGAAACGACTATGGCTTGCAAGGACTTCCATTATATGCTTGCAAAGTGTTGACATACATTATCCGGATAGAGTGATGAGACAATTTGGCCTTAGTCAGCATATACCGGGTGTGGCGGAGATTATTTTTCCTAATGGTTGGACCAGAAATTTGTATAATAGCAATATGTATAGATGGGATCAATGTTTTGGCTATCTACAAGTCAAACGCATTCCCAGAACCTCCATACAAGATTACTACAGTTGGTATTGTCATATCACGAAACGATTTGTTCTTAAAGAGTCGTCTACTAGATTGCCTAGATATGCTCCACGAGGACCCATGGAACGTGACTTGGTATGATTTTTTCTTTTTTGTTCTCAATTCATGGTTACGTTTCAAACATCATAAGCTTGTATAATTTTTTTGTTATAACCTTAGGTTCAAAGCATGTATATGATTTCAAATGAGGTTGCTGATGTGTTGGCCTATCCACCAGATGAAGCACTTTGTTAAAAGCAAGTGCATAAGCATTAAACATATCATCGACACAATTCTTAGACGACATAAACTCGAACGACCACCGCCTTATTGTCCTCGTCCACCGAGAGCATTTGGTGTTACATACCAACGTAGAGGTCGAAGAGGACAAGAGGGTATTCACATAGAAGAGCACGGATGATCTCAACCAACGTAGGACATTATTGAAGTCGGGTCGTCCCAACCACCTACCACTCAGACACAACCAACAGGGCGAGAGAGATACAATCTACGATGACATAGTGAGCATAGGAATGATTGATTACTATGTATGTTTGGCTTGTTATGATATGCTTAGCTTAGTACTTGAATAGTTTGTAGCGTTTGACTTATTATTTTACTACAATGTATGTGAACTTTGTTTTTGAATCCTGTATGTGAACTTTACTGTCGAATCTTGTATGTGAACTTTGTTGTCGAATCTTGTATGTATTGATCTTGCAATGATCTTTGTATGTTCACATGTTCGCAACTTTGAGTTGCTATGGCATGCAGCAGAAAATTAAGATTCGACAATTTTAAGCCAAAGTTCTACTTGTAACACCCCGAATTTTGTGTAAACAGAAGAGTAACAAAATGAAGTATAATTAATTTTAAATATGAAAATTAAGGAAAATGGGTTACGCCATTGCGTTTGTCTCGGAATTCTGCTTGAGATAGAGTCCGAGTTTGCGTAAATCGGACTCCGTATGGGGAAGTTATGGCTACAGAAGTTTCTGAAAATATAAAATAGCTCGAAAAATAAATTCGAAATTCAAAAATCTGAACCCAGAAGTGGGCTGGGTGGGAAATTTCCCGCCCAGGACCCAAGTCGACCTGGGGGTCGACCTAGGTAGGCAGGTCGACCAAAGGGTCGACCTGGGGGTCGACCTTAGTGTCGACCTCCCCCCTACAGGTCGACCTGTTTTGCCCAAATCCGATTTTCTTCGGCGTGTGACGTGGTTTTGGCTGTTCTGATGGTTTGGATTGGTTCTAGGTTAATATCTAAGGCTCTGGACACTCCTATTCTCCTATAAGTACATCCCTAAGCCAAAACCTAAATCTCCTACACTATTCTCTAGCCTCCATAGCTCTCTCCCTCTTAGAAAATAAAATAATGGCGGTGCTACTCTGTTGAAACCTAGGATAAAACTAGTGCATCTTCTTCCAAACTGAATAGGATTAAAAGAACAACTAGTCTACATCAAAGGAGCGCTATTCAGTGTCAGAACACAAATTCCAGAATACAAGAATCATTCCCTTTTTGTGAGTATGGTTATTTTCAGATATGAAATTTAATAATTATCTTGACATTTTTGTGAATCTGGATCTGAGGTTATGCATACTTTTCTGTGGATTTATCTTGACCGTGACTATTTTGTATATGTTCTCTCTTTTCTTCCTTTTTGTTTATAGCCAGGCTACCACGAGCCCGTGCCAAATCTCATAAGAGATTAACGCACGAAGGCTAAATTTTGGGATAAATAATGGATAATGCATAATTGGACATAACTGATCTTTGACTGATTTGAGAAAAGAACATAGGTTGTAAATTAAGATCTGAAATCAGTGCATACTATGTATGATAGACTGTGATTTGGTAGAAGAATTATTATATGATAACATTTGGAATACAGTGCATATTATAGTACAAGATCTGATTGTGAGGACATAATACATGATAAAAATTTAAGGTCTAGATTTGGGCACATTTTATATCACGATTTATGACTTGAAAAGAAAAGAAGGATTTGTGACTTAGGAATAAAGATCTACGTTAAAATGAGACAACTATAAATGTGAATGCGCCTAAATATGGGTTTTTGGATATTTGACATCATAGGCTATAATTTAGCATAATTCATATTGTTTGGGGATTTCTGAGAATATTCTGTACTATGCAAAGCTTAACTAAAATTTGGGCATATGTTGTATTATGAATTATGACCATGATTTAGGCATGTAAGGTTAGGCTAAATTTATGATTGGGCAGGATATGTAAATAGAATTTTAGAAATGTTTAATCTGTTCTCCTAATCTGCTAAATCTGTTATCTGCTAAACCTGTTGAATTGCCTAATCTGCTAAATCTGTTGAATTGCCTAATCTGCTAAATCAGTTATCTGCTAAATCTGTTGAATTGCCTAATCTGTTAGATCTGTTATCTGTTGCGTTGCCTAATCTGTTGGAAGCTAAATAGTTGTAATTTGGGTACGAAAATCCGTAGGCTCGATCTAAGATTGAGTAAAAACATGGAAATCTGATTAATCTGCTGTAACCTGTAAAGAAGTTCAATCTGTTAAATAGACATAATCAGTCCGATATCTATATAATCTGTATTGGAATAAATTGGCTATGACACGAGGTTAGACTCTGTTTGCGGTAGAAGCCTGTCCGGAACCAACCGGCTTAACCAGCAACCGCAAACTGTCAGTCTAATGTGAGAGGTCATAGGCATAACTGAAATATGATTAGACACGAGGTTAGGTCTGGCTTGTGGCAGAAGTCTGCCCAGAACCGCCCGGCATATCCAACGGCCACAAGCTACCGACCTAATGTGAGAGGTCTGTACATTAATATTTAATTAATGCAAATCTGAGATAAATATGATGTCTAAAACGTGTTGGGTGGATAGGGTTAAACCAACTGGACTGATGAATCTGAAAACTTGTTAACTTGATAGTCTGATCTGTGAACTAGAAATCTGGACTCTGTCTGAAATCTGTAAACAGGTTTAATCTGAAATCTGTTAGTCTGGGGACACAAGGTTAGGAGGGGAATTACTTGTGTCATCTGTTGTGTGGAACCCATATTAGTCAATAACCCTTTCTGGTATCAAAACATTGACCCCACGCTATGTAGGGGTCCGGGCACGCTTACTGAACTAATTATAAGAGGTTCATTCTGATAATGGCGAAGGGTGTTGATGGCTCGTTCCAACCGGGTCATGTGCGTGCATGGATCTGGTCTACTCTGAGGATGTAAGACATCGTGACATCTGTAAATAAGTCTGTGCCAATAGGTTACCACTTTAGGGGGTGATACACCCTACTATGGGGCCGATATAGGGTATTTATGTATTAGGGAGCCGATCGCTTGGGGTAGGACTTAGGGTACCCTTAGTTCTATCTGTTTCTGTTGGTACCGTCAATTTCTGTTGGGTGGTAACACCTGTCTGTTTCTGCGTGGTACCGTCTGTTGGGGTGTTAAGAGCCCATTACTAGTGTACACCTAATTCTAACATTCTGTTCCCACAGGGATTATTCTGTTTCTGTCTCTGATTCCGATTCTGTTTCCGTACCTTCCGTCTGTTTGGGTGGTAAAGGCCTATTAGTTGGGTGGTAAAGGCCCATTATTAGTATTCTGTTTCCATACCTTCTGTCTGTTGGGGTGGTAAAAGCCCATTATTAACATTCTGTTTCTATACCTTCTGCCTCTGTTCGGGTGGTAAAAGCCCATTACTAGCATTTCTATTTCTGTAGAGATTATTCTGTTTCCATTTCTGTTTCAGTTTAGATATTAGGGTAACACCTAATCCTTTTATACTAGTATTAGTGCTGAGAAGTGAAAAGCTTAGCCTATATCATTCCGTTTCTTCTGTTAACCTGCTATTTCTGTTACGGTTATCTCTCATCCAGTTTTATTTACATGTCATGATATTATTAGCTGTTTATATGCTGAAAGTCAATGGACTCACCAGACTTATGTCTGACCTAGTTTGTTTTGCCTCTTTTCTTTCTGTTCCCCCCCATGTTTTCAGGGTGGAAACATAGGAGCTTGATTCAAATTCTCTCTGCTTGAAGTGTTTGAAGTATTGCTTGGCTTTGGCTCTATTTTTCCATGGCAGTTTACATTGAGGATTATGGCTTTAAAAACTATGCATTCCGAAGGCTTTTGTACAAGACCGATATTTATGTACTTGAATTTCGATATTGTGATTTTTAAAGATGTAACCAAACTTATTTCTGTTTCTGTTGTAATAAAGTTATAAAATTTTCAAGTACTACTTTATCTGTGTTGTAAATTTCTGTTCTGTCTACTAAAAACGCACCACCAAAGTTAAGGCATTCCCTTTGCGAGTGACCTTAACGGAGGTGGGGTGTTACACTTGGTATCAGAGCTGAAGGTTACCAGATTTGATAAAAAGTTTTTGAAAACTATTTTAAAAAAGGTTTTAAAAAGGAAGTATTTTCAAAAGGAAAGTTTATTTTGAAAAACATAGTCCCCAAAGTCATATATCTATCTTTTGATTTTCTGTTTAATCCTTGCTTCTTTCTTTTCTGAGTCTCCGGGGCTCCTGGCTTTCTGGGAGGTAACCTCATCGCGACATGGTTCTGTAGGTATGATGAGACTACGGTGCCTGTCGAAGGGCAAAGAAGTGCCTAACTTCCATCTGTAGCCGCAGTAATTTCACCTACGGCTAATCCTCTTTCGAGCTTCGTAGGATTTTCCACGCGATGGGGGCAACTTTAGAGAAAGACTTGTTAACATGTAAGAAGACTAGTTTTTTCAGTGCGGTGAGATAGGACATCTGATCAAGGATTGCCCCAGAAGGCAAGGGCAGAGGGCAGAACCTACTTTTGGAGGGCAGGCGAATGCTCTCGTGGCTGGTGGATAGGATAGAGATAGGAAAAATTTCTATAGAAGGTTTAATTTCCTTATCTGATTATTTAGTTAAAACTCTTTCTGATTCTGGCATTTTGATTCTGTAGTTGAAACTCTGCACTTTAATACTAGTCTTGTTTCTGATTCCGCTATAGTCTCAAACCCCATGAGGGTTATGACTCATCTGTTTGTGATAAGTTAAGGTTTGAGGGTATCTTGGTTAGGCGTTAAGTTGACTATGATGCATATATTCTGGGTTTTCATCATGCTTAGTTTCCTAAGGATCATTTGATAATCTGATCTGTATCAGTAGTCTATAGGTATCTGAATATTTCTGAAAAGGATAGGGGTTTTTACTCAAAACGTGAAGTATATTTCCAGTTGGACATTTGTTTAATGGGAGTGGTTCTCTGAGTGTTAATCTGATGTTGATTTCGGTCTTCGGGTTTGATACTTAGTGGGTTATTCTCTTAAACCGATGTCTAATGGGAACCTAGCTTTTGTTTTAATTGCACTTGCTTCTATCACTCGACTTTATCGACCGAATCTTCGACCTTTAGGTAGAAACTAATGGGTGTAAACATGTATTTGAGACATGTTATGTTTGATGGTTGCAAGTGGATGCAAGTGGTTGCTCGTGGATGCATATACACACACTAGGCACTAGATCGGCTCAAAAACACTCTCATACTGCATATGGATGTGTGTGCATTTTTTTTAAATTTTTATGGATGCAAAATGGTTGACTTAGCACATGGATGTTGCATATGAATGAACGGTTGTGCACTCATATAGAAATGATATGTATCAAATAGGAAAATTGCATACATGTTGGACTCATGGCACTGACATAATTCGCATTAGGGAGGTCAACTGAATCAGTGGACCGCCTAATCTTTGCATTAGATAAGGAACATATACACACACTTTTGCATATGTTCATACAACATTAGAAGTTTTATAAGGACAATGGATGCTTGTGGATGATGGTTGAGTAGATGGGTGATTGGATGGTAGGACACATTCTTCTTAACTTGAAGATTTCGGGGACAAAATCCTTTAAGGAGGGGAGAATGTAACACCCCGAATTTTCTGTAAACAGAAGAGTAACAAAATGAAGTATAATTATTTTTAAATATGAGAATTAAAGAAATCAGGTTATGCCATTGCGTTCATCTCGGAATTCTTCTTGAGATAGAGTCTGAATTTGCGTAAATCGGACAATGTATGGGAAAGTTATGGCCTTCGGAAGTTTCTGAAAATATAAAACAGCTCGAAAAATAAATTCCAAATTCGAAATTCAAAAATCTGAACCCAGAACCAGGCTGGGCGGGAAATTTCCCGCCCAGGACCCAGGTCGACCTGGTTCGACAGGTCGACCTCAGTGTTGACCTCCTCCCCTACAGGTCGACCTTTTTGCCCAGATCCGATTTTCTTCGGCATGTGACGTGGTTTTGGCTGTTCTGATGGTCTAGATTGGTTCTAGGTTAATATCTAAGGCCCTGGACACTCCTATTCTCCTATAAATACATCCTTAAGCCAAAACCTAAATCTCCCACACTATTCTCTAGCCTCCATAGCTCTCTCCCCCATAGAAAATAAAATAATGGCGGCGCTGCTCTGCTGAAACCTAGGATAAAACTAGTGCATCTTCTTCCAAACTGAATAGGATTAAAAGAACAACTAGTCTACATCAAAGGAGCGCTATTCAGTGCTAGAACACAGATTCCAGAATACAAGAATCGTTCCCTTTTTGTGAGTACAGTTATTTTCAGATATGAAATTTAATAATTATCTTGACATTTTTGTGAATCTGGATCTGAGGTTATGCATACTTTCTGTGGATTTATCTTGACTGTGACTATTCTGTATCTGTTCTCTCTTTTCTTCCTTTTTGTTTATAGCCAGACTACCATGAGCCTGCTTCAAATCTCATAAGAGATTAATGCACGAACGCTAAATTTGGGATAAATAATGGATAATGCATAATTGGACATGACTGATCTTTGACTGATTTGAGAAAAGAACATAGGTTGTAAATTAAGATCTGGAATCAGTGCATACTATGTATGATAGACTGTGATTTGGAAGAAGAATTATTATATGATAACATTTGGAATATAATGCATATTGTAGTACAAGATCTGATTGTGAGGACATAATACATGATAAAAATTTAAGATCCAGATTTGGGCACATTTTATATCACGATCTATGACTTGAAAAGAAAAGAAGGATTTGTGACTTAGGAATAAAGATATATGTTAAAATGAGACAACTATAAATGAGAATGCGCCTAAATATGGGTTTTTGGATATTTGACATCATAGTCTATAATTTAGCATAATTCATATTGTTTGGGTATTTTTGAGAATATTCTATACTATGCAAAGCTTAACTAAAATTTGGGCATATGTTGTATTATGAATTATGACCATGATTTAGGCATGTAAGGTTAGGCTAAATTTATGATTAGGCAGGATATGTAAATAGAATTTTAGAAATGTTTAATATGTTCTCCTAATCTGATAAACCTATTGAATTGCCTAATATGCTAAATCTATTATCTGCTAAATCTTTTGAATTGCCTAATCTGCTATATCAGTTATCAGCTAAATCTGTTGAATCACCTAATCTGTTAGATCTGTTATCTGTTGAGTTGCCTAATCTGTTGGAAGCTAAATAGCTGTAATTTGGGTACGAAAATCCGTAGGCTCGATCTAAGATTGAGTAAAAACATGGAAATCTGATTAATCTGATGTAACCTGTAAAGAAGTTTAATCTGTTAAATAGACATAATCAGTCTGATATCTGTATAATCTGTATTGGAATAAATTGGCTATGACACGAGGTTAGACTCTGTTTGCGGTAGAAGCATGCCCGGAACCAACCGGCTTAACCAGCAACCGCAAACTGTCAGTTTAATGTGAGAGGTCGTAGGCATAACTGAAATATGCTTAGACACGAGGTTAGGTCTGGCTTGTGGCAGAAGTCTGCCCGGAACCGCTCGGCATATCCGGCGGCCACAAGCTACCGACCTAATGCGAGAGGTCTATGCATTAATATTTAATTAATGTAAATCTGAGATAAATATGATGTCTAAAATGTGTTGGGTGGATAGGGTTAAACCAACTGGACTGATGAATCTAATAAACCCATTTCGTGAATCTGTAGGCCCAATACAAAGTTAGACAATCTGTAAGTTTGTTAAATCCGTACATCTGATCTGTTAGTCTGAAAACTTGTTAACTTGATAGTTTGATCTGTGAACTAGAAATCTGAACTCTGTTTGAAATCTGTAAACAAGTTAATCTGAAATCTGTTAGTCTGGGGAGACAAGGTTAGGAGGGGAATTACTTGTGTCATCTGTTGTGTGGAACCCATATTAGTCAGTAACCCTTTCTGGTATCAAAACTTTGACCCCATGCTATGTAGGGGTCCGGGCACGCTTACTGAACTAATTATAAGCGGTTCATTCTGATAATGGCGAGGGGTGTTGATGGCACGTTCCAACCGGGTCATGTGCGTGCATGGATCCGGTCTGCTCTGAGGATGTAAGACACCGTGACATCTATAAATAGGTCTGTGCTAATAGGTTGCCACTTTAGGGAGTGATACACCCTACTGTGGGGCCGACACAGGGTGTTTATGTATTAGGGAGCCGATCGCTTGGGGTGGGACTTAGGGTACACTTAGTTCTGTCTGTTTCTGTTGGGTGGTAACACCTGTTTTTTTTTGCGTGGTACCGTCTGTTGGGGTGGTAAGAGCCCATTACTAGTGTACACCTAATTCTAACATTCTGTTTCCATAGAAATTATTCTGTTTCTGTCTCTAATTCCGTTTCCGATTCTGTTTCCGTACTTTCCGTCTGTTGGGGTGGTAAAGGCCCATTAGTTGGGTGGTAAAGGCCCATTATTAGTATTCTGTTTCCGTACCTTCTGTCTGTTGGGGTGGTAAAAGCCCATTATTAGCATTCTGTTTCTATACTGTCTGCCTCTGTTTGGGTGGTAAAAGCCCATTACTAGCATTTCTATTTCTGTAGAGATTATTCTGTTTCCATTTCTGTTTCAGTTTAGATATTATGGTAACACTTAATCCTTTTATACTAGTATTAGTGCAGAGAAGTGAAAAGCTAAGCTTAGCCTATATTATTCCGTTTCTTCTGTTTACCTGCTATTTCTGTTACGGTTATCTCTCATCCAGTTTTATTTACATGTCATGATACTATTATCTGTTTATATGCTGAAAGTCACTGGACTCACCAGACTTATGTCTGACCTAGTTTGTTTCGCCACTTTTCTTTCCGTTTCCCCCAGGTTTTCAAGGTGGAAACATAGGAGCTTGATTCAATTCTCTCTGCTTGAAGTGTTTGAAGTATTACTTGGCTTTGGCTCTATTTTTCCATGGCAGTTTACATTGGGGATTATTGATTTAAAAACTATGCATTCCGAAGGCTTTTGTACAAGACCGATATTTATGTACTTGAATTCCGATATTGTGATTTTTAAAGATGTAACCAAACTTATTTCTATTTCTGTTGTAATAAAGTTATAAAACTTTCAAGTACTACTTTATCTGTCTTGTAAATTTATATTATGTCTACTAAAAATGCTCCACCAAAGTTAAGGCATTCCCTTTGCGAGTGACCTTAACGGAGGTGGGGTGTTACACAATTAATATTAAAGGGCGCAACTAAAAGTTGCGCCCAGTCAATATTACAAAGTGCGCAACTTAAAGTAGTGCATGTTTGCGCAACTTTTAGTTACACTTGTGCAATATTCAGAGAAGTGCAACTTTGATGAGCAGGTACAAATGGAAGAACCACTAGAAGACGACCAATGCAACGACGTTATCATGAATAGATCTGTAATGCAAGAGGTTCAATTAAGAGATGAAATGTTCGACATAGAATATGTAGAGAGAGGCCCCCAAGTCGGCATGATTTTCAGATCAAAGGAATCTCTAATTGAATACGTAAGTGAATGGTCGATAAAACGTTTAGTTTCATTTTAAACATCAAGTCACGTGCTAGAGAGTCCACCATTGTATGTGATATAGATGATAACTGTCCATGGAGGTTACATGTTATTATTTCTACAATAGATCACGTTGGCTAATGGATAGTAAGGAAATATGGTGGTGATCATACCTGTTCAGATCCTATCATCAATTCCAATCATAAAAAAGCAACTACCAAGTTTATATGTAGTAAAGTCCTTCCATATGTTCGTTTGAACCCAAGTTACACTGCAAAATCCGTCCAGAAGCTAATGGCAAGCACGTACAAAATTCAAATAAGTTACATGAGGGATTGGAAGGGTCTTAGCAAAGCCTTGTCTGAAATATTCGGTGATTGGAAGTCATCGTCTAAGGACTTATCACTGTATCTTCGTGCGATATAGAAAAGTAATCCAGGGACAGTTTATCACACTCATATAGATGGCCTTCAATTTTGGGGAGCTTATTAGGCATTCAGATCGTGCATAGAAGGCTTTAAGCATTGTCGTCCTATTTTTTCTATTGACGGAACATGTAACACCCCACCTCCGCCAATGCCACTCTTGCAAGGACATTAGCTTTGGAGGGGCGTTAAACAAGGTAAACATGCATGCAGATATCACAAGACAGAACATATAAGTAAAACAGAGTAGTAAAGCAGCGGATAAAACTTAGCATTTCAAAACCATAGTCATGTTACAACAAAGTACTTGGTCATTATTTTCCAACAACAAAGTCTAGATAAAAGCATAAACTGAAAAACTGAAATACATAAAGTATTATCCCCAAAATGAAGTGATAAACCATAGCTAGCTCAATGTCCAAAACCGTACATGAGCAAATCCAGTAAGCAAGCTGTAAAGATCCAAGCTAAGCTCCAATGTTCCCACCCTGAGAACCTGAGGGTGGGGGGAAACGGAAGAAAAGAGGCGAAAGAAAACAGGTCAGTCAAAAAGACTGGTAAGCCCTACTACTATCTGTCTATGAACTAGTAAAGTTAACTGGCATGAGAAGCTGAGATGAACATAAGGATAACAACATACTGGCATGATGATTAACAAACAAGATAGATAAAGGTGTCATCGCATAATTAAGGTTAAGTTTTTCACCACGGGTGTACTAGCATTCTAACATGTCAAGTAAAAACAAGAATTGATCCCTTGGCCCAAGCTTGGCCCAACATCATGAGATGACCTAAATCAAGGTCCAACTACTCGGTCTAGTCGATCGGCTCCCTATAAGCCTAACTCGTCAAGTGTCGGTGTCATGCGGCTTAATCATGTAATGTAGTTGACTGTGCAGGGTCCACCCTAGGGTGTATCAGGCCCTATGGTGTAACCCTCTGACACCATACCATGATGCACAGTCCAAACCTACCGTTGCCCTTGTTCAACTCCGGACTTGATGTGCACGACCATGGTCCGCCTGAACAACCGGGGCATCATTCAGCCGTCTCTTTTGGTCTCTTACAATCAGCCCAGTAATCGTGCCCCACCCTAGCCTAGTCCTAGGGTCTTATGATACTACCTAGAAGGTTACTGCTGAAAAGGACCACACAACTAGGGTTTCTTAACGGGTTAAATGTGGTTAACCCGATCCAAACGTGGATTAAATCGGTTAAGAGTACCCAAGGCTCCTGACTTAACCTCGATTAACCCATCAAGCCCAAATTAGTTAAGTATTAAGTGGACCATGACTTAACCCTAATCAGGAGGCATTAATTAACTTAATGCGCTTTAACCTCTCACATTAGACTTTGTTGTGGTTACTAGTTAAGCCGGGAGGGTCCGGGTAGCTTTACACCACAACTAGGTCTAACCTCGGGTTCGAGCACAACATGACCAACTTCTCACATTGGGTCCTATTGTTTGTAGCCACTAGTTAAGCCGGGCGGGTCCGGGTAGATTTATGCTACAAACTCAACCTAACCTCGAGTTGGCCACACTCATATTTTCTAAGTGTCATGTCCATTATGTTTCCAAAACATAATTACAAGTTAACATATCATGTCATGTTACAAAAAATCATGTTCATGTCATTATGTTACCCAACCCCAACGTAATCCCATTGTTTACATAATCGCAACAACGCATAAAGGATAAAATAGGGAACTTGGCATAACCATGACATAAAGGTGTTGAAGCCACAAGTTTAACATGGTGGCATATGAAATGTACATATGTTCATATACTTGCATATTGCATTATTAGGCTTCAAAAGCATGCATAAAACCAAACTTAGCATATGAGTGATACATGGTGATAAATGACATGTATAAGTTGCTAGAAGTTCGCATTTTGCCTCACATGCAAGTTATCATAAGGGATATGATAACTTTCATGTTGCCAAAATGCAACCTTTAATATAAAGCTTGGAGCTTTATGCTCAAAACCTCAAGTTTAACTTGCATAACATGATAACATGATCAACCCAAACTTGCATAACATAGCAACATGTGTCATACATAATGATTAAACCAACTTGCATAATGATCATCCAAACTTGCATATAATGATCAACCAAACTTGCATATAATGATCAACCAAACTTGCATATAATGACCAACCAAACTTGCATATAATGATCAACCAAACTTGCATATAATGATCAACCCCAAACTTGCATCATTCATTTAACTTTAGAGTTCAAAGAAAGAAAGTAGAAAAGGGCTTACAATGCTATGAAGACACAAATAAATATTTATTATAAAGATTGAGACGAAGCCCTTATGCAAGCACCAAAAACCCAAATATGCAAGCTCCAAATGAAAACCCTTGAGCCAATTCAATAAAAACCCTTGCTTTGAAATAGAAATGTTGCAACTTGACTTGAATGCAAGCTAAGAACACTCATACAAGTTTGAAAACACTTGTATGAACTCAAAATCTCTCATAGAAATTAACTTAGAAATTTTAGCATGAGAGTGGAGGCCATGAGAGGAACAAATTTGGCATAGTTTAGTTGTAGGATTGAATAATGGTGATTTAGGCTAGGTTTAGGGGTCTTTTTATAGAGTTTTAGGATAGTATTAGCCATATGATTAACCCTAGATTCAATCCAAGCCATCAAAGCATGTCTTGGGGAAGAAGTCAAGTGTAGGAACCATCTAGGGCCTTTAGATTAAAGCTGAACCATGAGAACCATTCAAATGCAAAATCTGCATTTGAGCGAATCGGCCCAAGGGTTGACAGCCAAACACCCTGGATTAACCCCTAGTCGACCCAGCGAGCTCGGGTCGACCTCAAAAATCGGCCGGTTCGGTTATTCCCCTCTCCCAATTCGCTGTTTTGAACATTTTTGCATATTTATTTATTTAATTTTCAGTTATATATATATATATCAATATATATATATTTCTCTGCACAACCCATTTCACTTAATTAAGTATACTTTAATTTGTGAATTTTTATGTTCAAATTACGGGGTGTTACATTCTCCCCTCCTTGAAGGATTTCGTCCCCGAAATCTCCAAGTTAGGAAGAACGTATCCTACCATCCATCATCCATCTACTCAAAACATCATCCACGTGAAGTCATTGTCCTTAAAGGATTCTAAATGCTATATGATCATATGCAAAGGTGTGTGTATATGTACTTATCTAATGCGAAAATCAGGCGGTTAATGATACAGTAAACCTCCTTAATGCAAAGTATGTTAGTGAAATGAGTCCATATGTATGCGAATTCCTAACATAATTTATGATCTCTACATGAGTGCACATAACATTCATCCATATGCAACATCCACGTGATAGCATAACAAGTTTCATCCATGAATAAGTATAAACACTCATGCATATGTGGTATGAAAGTGTGTGAGCCGATCTTAGTGCCTAATGTGTATCATGCATCCACGAGTATCCACGTGCAAACACTTGCAACCATTTGCAACCATCAAGCATAACATGTTTCAAATACATGTTTCATCCAAAGGGTTTCTACCTAAGGTCCTCATGACAAGTTTAACGAGATAATAAGATAAACAGGATAAACACGGATAAAAGAAAGATATGCTAATTAGGAAGGAGGTCGAGAATGTACCCTCAAAAAGGAATGGATAAAGCCCACGCATCTTCTCCTCCGTTTCCCAAGTTGCATCTTCGTCGGCTTCACCCCACTGAACTTTCACCAATTTGACTTCTCGATTCCTTAGTTTCTTGACCTCTGTTCCCAAAATACGAATCAGAGCTTTTCTCAAGGTTGCTTCTTTCTCTACCTCAACGTCTTCAAGAATGTTTGGTTCAACCACCTCAGCGGACTCATGTAGGCACTTTCGGAGATGCGAGATATGAAAGACATTATGCACTTCGGCTAGCTTTTCGGGCAATTCCACCTTATAGGCCATCTTTCCAATTCTCTCTATGATAGGGAAGGGTCCTACGAACCTTGGTGCCAGCTTCCCAACTGCTCCAAAACGTACCACATTACGCAAAGGTGAAACCTTAACGAAAACCATGTCTCCCACTTCGAATTCCAAATCCGCCCTTCGCTTGTCAGCATAGGATTTCTGTCTATCTTGGGCTGCTTTCATCCTTCTTCTCACCAATTCAACTTTCTCGGATGTGTCCCGTATCATATCGGGCCCAAGTATAAGTCTGTCTGTTGTCTTCCCACCAACATGTTGGTGGCTTGCACGGCCTCCCATATGAAGCTTCAAATGGTGCCATCCCTATGCTGGCTTGATAGCTATTATTATAACCAAACTCTACAAGAGGAAGGTGGTCTTCCCAAGTACCACCGAAGTCGAGAACACAAAACTTCAAAAGATCTTCTAGCACTCTATTCACCCTTTCGGTTTGGCCATCCGTCTGGGGGTGATAGGCTGTACTCAGATTCAATCGCGTACCCATTGCTTCTTGCAAACTGTTCCAGAACTGGCTAGTGAAAATTGGGTCACGATCGCTAACTATGCTAGAAGGAACTCCATGCAGCCGCACTATCTTTTGAAGATAAACAGATGCTAGCCATGATACGGTCCTCTTGCTTTTCACCGGAATAAAATGGGCTTTCTTTGTAAGTCTATCAATTATTACCCATATCCCATAAAGCCCAAATAGTTTGGTGACGAACATCTTCACCCCAACTATATCTCACAAACAGGCGAGTCATACTCCTTATGGGGTTTGCAACAGAACTAAGATTGAGGATAGGACCGAGAGGATATACTTAAAAGATAGCATGCGAGTAAGCTCTACGGAACAATAGGGATCAAGGATATACTCTTAGAAAGAGATATAATGCGCGTATCTAGTCTTCAGTCTTCTAAGCCGCATTTTCTTGTGCTTAATCCCATCGTGCCTCGACCGTCTTTTAACTTCATAATTCCATAGTTCTTAATCCTTATTTCCAAAATATGAGTTAGAACTCATTTCACCGTTGCCTCTCATTCCCCTTCCACTTATCCTTTGCCTAAAATACTTGGCTTAAACATAACTGCGTGCTCATGGTTCATGCAAGCTTTCCAAAATTCGTTAGTGAATCTTGGATCTCGTTTACATATTATACGGTATCCCACGCAGAAAACTATCTCTTGAAACCAAGTGCCAATCCATGTTGCCAAAACTGGAGCTGAGGTAAGGGCTCTCTTGAGACTTTGAAAAGCAAGCTCACAGTCCAAGTCCCATGCAAAGACTAAGTCCTTCTTTGTTAACTTAGTAAGAGGGGCCGAAATCTTAGCGAAGTCCCTGATGAACTTCCTATAGTAGCCCGCCAAACCGAGAAAACTTCTCACTTCGATTGCGTTCCTAGGAGTCTTCCAGTCTTGAACCATAACCACTTTCGCGGGATCCACCGCTATGCCTTGCTTAGAAACTATATGTCCAAAAAATGACATTTGGAGAACTTGGTTTTCAACTGATGCGCTCTAAGCGTATCCATCACTTCCTTGAGATGCCTAGCATGTTCTTCCTCATCCTTTGAGAAGATCAGAATATCATCCACGAAGACAACCACGAACTTGTTAAGGAACTCCCTACTCATCAAATCTACGAAGTAGGCGGGTGCATTTGTCAAACCGAATGGCATGACAAGCCATTCAAAGAATCCGTCTAGAGTCCTAAACGCAGTTTTATCGATACTATCCTCAGCCACTCTAAGCTGATGGAATCTGGTGGCTAGATCGAGCTGAGAGAAAACAGAAGCACCAACAAGCTGGTCAAAGAGATCATCAATCCTCGGTAACGGGTGCCTATTCTTCTTTGTTAGCTTGTTCAATTCTCGATAATCAACACGTAGGCGAAGCGAACCATCTGCCTTAGTAGCGAATACCACAGGCGCACCCCATTCTGAAATGCTTCGCCTAATGAAATTTTTCCCAAGCTATTCCTTGATTTGCTTATCAAGCTCTCTCCTTTCTCGCGGGGCCATGTGCCTAATGGGCAATGTAACTGGCTCGGCATTATCGACTAGATAAATGCGGAAATCTATCTCTCGTTTAGGGGGTAACCCCTTAACTTCTTCAAAGACATCGGGATAGTCTTGGACCACCCTTACAGATTGCAGATCATCGATGGACGAGTCGAGAGATTCAAGATAACATAACATGACGGGACCTCTAGGGTTACAAGAAATTTCTAGGGTATTACCGAGGCGAGTCATGAGCCTCACGACCCTATGTTCACAATCAAGGATGGCTCCATAACTGGACAACCAATCCATGCCCAAGATCAACCCATATCCCGTGAACCCGAGAACATAAGCATTACACGTGAATTCTACAGTCAAGATAGAAATCTTCAAATCCACACAAATCATAGATAGATGGGCGGAACCCTCCAATTGGATTTGAAACACAAACGGGATCCTCAACTAAGCTAGTACTTAGGTGCAAACTTTCAACAATGTCAGAAGAGATAAAACTATGCGATGCGCCAGAATCAAATAAGGTGCGAACAGGAAAATCAGAAATGTAAACATGAATTTCTATAAAAACTCTACCTCGATCAAAAGCTGGAAGAGCGAGGAGAGCCTGCAATTGCCCTCCAGAGGGTCCTAGTTGCTGAGTTTGTCCTTGCCCTTGTCCATGCTTCTTGGGACAATCCTTGCTAAAATGTCCAGATTCTCCGCAATGAAAACACTTGCCTAACTTCCTCTTCTTCTTCCTGCAATCCTTGGCTATGTGCCCAGTGATCCTACAGAAGTTGCACTTTCTTGTCTTTCTTGCCTTGTTGTTGTTCTTATCTCTTTTCTCGGTATCTTCCTTCTTGCCTTGGGACTCATTTGCCTTGACCTCCTTCTTGCCACTCTTATCTTCCTCTTGAAGTAGGGCCATATTCACCAAACCCTCGAAGGTCGCCCCCAGGGGTATATGAGATATGGCCAAACCGCGCAATGGCTCATTCAATCCTAGAGCAAAGCGTAGGGCCTTCTTCTGAGCGGTGTTAACCCATTCTAGACCGAACTGAGCAAGTTGATTAAACTTATCCACGTATTCTCTAACGGTCATGTCCCCTTGCTTTGGTGATAGGAACCTCTCTAGCTGAAGGTTCTCTTCTGCTGATGATAAAAACCTTAGTCCAAACCTTCTCTTAAAGTCATCCCAAGTCTCAATTGGTCTAGTAGTGGTGGTGACTACCCACCAATAAGCAGCTTCCCCTTTTAGTAGCCATACCGCCAACAGAACTTTCCTATGATCTTCCACATCAAAGATAGCGAAGAGGTCCTCAGTTTCCTTTAACCAGTTCCTTGCCTCCACGGAAGTCTCCGTTCCGATAAAGTTCTTACCACCCATCGCCCTAAAGTCCTTGCAAACTTTTGCGAAATCCGCTTGTGGATTCTGAGGAGGAGGAGGAACTTCAGTTACGGTGGGGGTAGTCGCTGGGCCCGCATCGTTGGCCCTAACTTCCAAGTACCTCCGGAACCATCCCGGAATGGTCACTCCCTCGGGAAGGTTAAGATCGGCCATACTGAAAAAGGAAAAAGATAGATTCAGAACGAAGAAACGAAGGATAGTGCTATGGCTTTTGGGGAATAGCCTTTTTTTTTAAAATAACTAGACTTTTCTTGGAAAATACTTAATTGGTTTTGAAAATAGTTTTTCAAAAGGTAAGTTTCAAAAACGCTTTTGCTCATATCTTGTAAACCTTATGCTCTGATACTAAATGTAACACCCCACCTCCGCCAATGCCACTCTTGCAAGGACATTAGCTTTGGAGGGGCGTTAAACAAGGTAAACATGCATGCAGATATCACAAGACAGAACATATAAGTAAAACAGAGTAGTAAAGCAGCGGATAAAACTTAGCATTTCAAAACCATAGTCATGTTACAACAAAGTACTTGGTCATTATTTTCCAACAACAAAGTCTAGATAAAAGCATAAACTGAAAAACTGAAATACATAAAGTACTATCCCCAAAATGAAGTGATAAACCATAGCTAGCTCAATGTCCAAAACCGTACATGAGCAAATCCAATAAGCAAGCTGTAAAGATCCAAGCTAAGCTCCAATGTTCCCACCCTGAGAACCTGAGGGGGGGGGGGAAACGGAAGAAAAGAGGCGAAAGAAAACAGGTCAGTCAAAAAGACTGGTAAGCCCTACTACTATCTGTCTATGAACTAGTAAAGTTAACTGGCATGAGAAGCTGAGATGAACATAAGGATAACAACATACTGGCATGATGATTAACTAACAAGATAGATAAAGGTGTCATCACATAATTAAGGTTAAGTTTTGCACCACGGGTGTACTAGCATTCTAACATGTCAAGTAAAAACAAGAATTGATCCCTTGGCCCAAGCTTGGCCCAACATCATGAGATGACCTAAATCAAGGTCCAACTACTCGGTCTAGTCGATCGGCTCCCTATAAGCCTAACTCGTCAAGTGTCGGTGTCATGCGGCTTAATCATGTAATGTAGTTGACTGTGCAGGGTCCACCCTAGGGTGTATCAGGCCCTATGGTGTAACCCTCTGACACCATACCATGATGCACAGTCCAAACCTACCGTTGCCCGTGTTCAACTCCGGACTTGATGTGCACGACCATGGTCCGCCTGAACAACCGGGGCATCATTCAGCCGTCTCTTTTGGTCTCTTACAATCAGCCCAGTAATCGTGCCCCACCCTAGCCTAGTCCTAGGGTCTTATGATACTACCTAGAAGGTTACTGCTGAAAAGGACCACGCAACTAGGGTTTCTTAACGGGTTAAATGTGGTTAACCCGATCCAAACGTGGATTAAATCGGTTAAGAGTACCCAAGGCTCCTGACTTAACCTCGATTAACCCATCAAGCCCAAATTGGTTAAGTATTAAGTGGACCATGACTTAACCCTAATCAGGAGGCATTAATTAACTTAATGCGCTTTAACCTCTCACATTAGACTTTGTTGTGGTTACTAGTTAAGCCGGGCGGGACCGGGTAGCTTTACGCCACAACTAGGTCTAACCTCGGGTTCGAGCACAACATGACCAACTTCTCACATTGGGTCCTATTGTTTGTAGCCACTAGTTAAGCCGGGCGGGTCCGGGTAGATTTATGCTACAAACTCAACCCAACCTCGAGTTGGCCACACTCATATTTTCTAAGTGTCATGTCCATTATGTTTCCAAAACATAATTACAAGTTAACATATCACGTCATGTTACAAAAAATCATGTTCATGTCATTATGTTACCCAACCCCAACGTAATCCCATTGTTTACATAATCGCAACAACGCATAAAGGATAAAATAGGGAACTTGGCATAACCATGACATAAAGGTGTTGAAGCCACAAGTTTAACATGGTGGCATATGAAATGTACATATGTTCATATACTTGCATATTGCATTATTAGGCTTCAAAAGCATGCATAAAACCAAACTTAGCATATGAGTGATTCATGGTGATAAATGACATGTATAAGTTGCTAGAAGTTCGCATTTTGCCTCACATGCAAGTTATCATAAGGGATATGATAATTTTCATGTTGCCAAAATGCAACCTTTAATATAAAGCTTGGAGCTTTATGCTCAAAACCTCAAGTTTAACTTGCATAACATGATAACATGATCAACCCAAACTTGCATAACATAGCAACATGTGTCATACATAATGATTAAACCAACTTGCATAATGATCATCCAAACTTGCATATAATGATCAACCAAACTTGCATATAATGATCAACCAAACTTGCATATAATGACCAACCAAACTTGCATATAATGATCAACCAAACTTGCATATAATGATCAACCCCAAACTTGCATCATTCATTTAACTTTAGAGTTCAAAGAAAGAAAGTAGAAAAGGGCTTACAATGCTATGAAGACACAAATAAATATTTATTATAAAGATTGAGACGAAGCCCTTATGCAAGCACCAAAAACCCAAATATGCAAGCTCCAAATGAAAACCCTTGAGCCAATTCAATAAAAACCCTTGCTTTGAAATAGAAATGTTGCAACTTGACTTGAATGCAAGCTAAGAACACTCATACAAGTTTGAAAACACTTGTATGAACTCAAAATCTCTCATAGAAATTAACTTAGAAATTTTAGCATGAGAGTGGAGGCCATGAGAGGAACAAATTTGGCATAGTTTAGTTGTAGGATTGAATAATGGTGATTTAGGCTAGGTTTAGGGGTCTTTTTATAGAGTTTTAGGATAGTATTAGCCATAGGATTAACCCTAGATTCAATCCAAGCCATCAAAGCATGTCTTGGGGAAGAAGTCAAGTGTAGGAACCATCTAGGGCCTTTAGATTAAAGCTGAACCATGAGAACCATTCAAATGCAAAATCTGCATTTGAGCGAATCAACCCACGGGTTGACAGCCAAACACCCTGGATTAACCCCTAGTCGACCCAGCGAGCTCGGGTCGACCTCAAAAATCGGCCGGTTCGGTTATTCCCCTCTCCCAATTCGCTGTTTTGAACATTTTTGCATATTTATTTATTTAATTTTCAGTTATATATATATATATATATCAATATATATATATTTCTCTGCACAACCCATTTCACTTAATTAAGTATACTTTAATTTGTGAATTTTTATGTTCAAATTACGGGGTGTTACAGAACACATCTATACGGTAAATATCAAGGTACATTGCTTGTAGCTACATGAGTTGATGCAAACAACTCTCTATTTCCATTAGCTTTTTCTATTGTTAGAGCTGAATCAATGGAGACATGGGGATGGGTTTTGTCTTGCATAGGACATTCAATTTCATCTATAAGAAGAAGATGCATTATATTCATTTCAGATAGAATGAAAAGAATTCCAACAGCCTTACAAGGAAAATGGAGAACACCTCATCATCATTGCTTCTGCCTTCGCCGTTTGAAAGCAAACTTCAAAAAAGCAGGTTTTGGTAGTCAAATCTTGTAGAACTTATTCCATGCATGTGCAAAAGCAACAGATCAGGTAAAAAAACAAGAGATCAACTAAAAAATGTTAGTTAGAATGCTGATAAAAGGATAAACAAAAGCCTTAAGAAAAATGATGAACATTGGGTTCTTTATAAAGACAACAACGCAAGATTTTGTATGATGCCCACAAATGCTTCCGAGAGTTTCAATGGGGTTCTAAAAGGTGCAAGGTCACTATTAGTGAAAGCATTAGTAGTCCGTTCATTTCATCGCCTCAACAGTTACTTCTATACAATACACTACCGCACTAACACTAATTTATGAGAAAATGATGGAAAAACACGCAGAAGAGGCACGAAGTATGAGCATTACAAGGTTTAGCATGTCGGAGTGGTAAGTAACAAATATACGCATGCAACTATATGGTAAATATTACAAATGACAACTGCAGTTGTTCTTGTAATATTCCTGTTCTAGCCCACTTTGCTTGTCTTCATGTTTTGGCTGCATATGCACGCTGTAGAGACGGAGCAAATCGATCTTTTCACGATCTTATTTCGCCATGATTTAGGGCAGATAGCTGTAGACAGACTTAATTTAAAGTGAGTAAACAGAATTCCATACTCAATCTCATAGGTACATATAAAATTCTATGGAAAGACTTATTCACTTATTTTCCATCCAGTTCCGGATAGCAGATATTGGGATGTACATGACGGTTTTATCATACAGCCGCCACCTACGCGTAGAAATATCATCAGACCAAGGTCAACAAGAATATTAGGAGTCATGGATGAGACGGGCGAACGAAAACAAGACAGATGTGACCAATGTGGTAACTTGGGTCATAAGAGAAGAACGTGCGGAAAACAATAGCTCATTTATTCTAGTTCATTTTTATTTTTAGTTCTTATCTTGCTTTAGAATTAGGAAAGTTTATAATGTGAAACTTTAATGTGAGTTGTTATGTTATTGGATTGCATCTTATTTTATATGCATACGTATTCCATATTTAGTACATGCATAGCCCAATTAATTAGCATCAAAGTAATGCATAATTCATTTCAAAAAACAAGGTCCTACATCAATCATGGTCATAAAATAGCTGAGTAATACAACAAACAAGAAACACACAACATACACGAAATAAAAATGACTAATTTCGAGAAATACAATAACTAGAAAATAAATTAAACAAGGAAAACATCAACCCCAAGCGATGCATTGCTTCAGTCTATTACAATACCAAGTAGTCTATTTTCAGCCCCCAAACGACGAATTTTGGTTTCTAATAGTCTGAGGGTGGCCTCCAAACCTTCAACTTTCCTTTGCATCTATCGGGCGTAATTATCTCCTCTAATGTACATCACAGGATCAATCCACTCTACATATTGTGTAACACCCCGCCTCCGCCAGGGTGTCTCTTGCAAGCACTCTGACTTTGGAGGGGCGTTTGAATCAGGTAAACATGCATAATGATATATCAAGGCAGAACAAGAACATATGTATATATGTAAACAGAGTAAATAAGATAAGTAAAACAGTGGAAGATTTCAAACCATTTCAAAACAAGTCTTGTACAACATAATGTCAACTTTCCAAATACACAAGTCTAGATAAAAACAACATCACTGAAAAACTGAAATACATAAGTACTATCCCCAAAATAAGTGATAACCATAGCTAGCTTCATGTCAAGACCGTACATGAGCTAAAATCCCACAAGCAAGCGACCAGAAATCCAAGCTAAGCTCCAATATTCCCACCCTGAGAACCTGGGGGGGGGGGGGGGAGGGGGGGGAAACGGAAGAAAAGAGGCGAAAGAAAACAGGTCAGTCAAAAAGACTGAGTAAGCCCTACTAAAATCAATGTAAATTGATAAAGTTAACTGGCATGAGAAGCAGGGATGAACATAAGGATAACTACATACTGGCATGATAGATAAAGGTGTCATCGCATAATCAGGTTTAAGGTTTTTGCACCACAGGTGTACTAGCAAACTAACATGGTTTGAATAAACAAGTATTGATCCCTTGGCCCAAGCTTTGGCCCAATAACATGAAGTGACCCTAATACGAGGTCCAACCAAACGGTCTAATCGATCGGCTCCCTAAGCCTAACTCGTCACGTGTTGGTGTCAATACGGCCCAAACATAATTGTAGTCGGACTGTGCCGGGTCTCCCGTCGGGTGTATCAAGCCCTAGGGTGTCAACCCCTGGACACCATAAACATGAGTGCACAGTCTCGATCTACTGGTACCCATGCTTGACTTCTCCAAATACGGACTACGTGCACGACCATAGTCCGTTCGGAACTACATCGGCGTACCACTCTGCCGTCGTTTTTGGTCACTTACCTCAAGTCCAGTAATCGTGCCCCCACCCTAGCCTAGTCCCTAGGGTCTTAATGATACAAACTTGGGATTACTGCTGGAGTGGACCCCCATTGCTAGGATTTTCTAGTGGGTTAAGTACGGTTTAACCCTTTTACTAATCATGGATTAACTTGGTTAAGTGTAACGATGAGTTCACGACTTAACCCTGATTAATCTACCAAGCCCAAATTGGTTAAGTATTAAGTGGACCATGACTTAACCCTAATCATGAGGCATTAATTAATTTAATGTGCCTTAACCTCTCACATTAGACCTTGTTGTGGTTACTAGTTAAGCCGGGCGGGTCCGGGTAGCTTTACACAACAACTTGGTCTAACCTCGGGTTCAAGGTACAACATGACCAACTTCTCACATTGGGTCCTATTGTTTGTAGCAACTAGTTAAGCCGGTCGGTTCCGGGTAGTTTTACGCCACAAACTCAACCCAACCTCGAGTTGGTCACACTTATATTTTCTAAGTGTCATGTCCATCATGTTTCCAAAACATATTACAAGTTTTCGAGCATTTGGGTAGACCTAACTTAATAGGTAAATTCCTAATGGGTAGACCTAACTTAATAGGTAAATTCCCAATCTTATGTTTTTATGTCTTTTAAGTTTACCCAACCCCAAACGCAATCCCATCGCTTACATATCACAATAGCGCATAAAGGATAGAAAGAGGGAACTTGGAATAATCATGACATAAAGGTGTTGAAGCCACAAGTTTAACATGGTGGCATATGAAATGTACATATGTTCATATACTTGCATACTACATTTTTAGGCCTCAAAAGCATGCATAAAACCAAACTTAGAATATTGGTGATACATGGTGATAAATGACATGTAGAAATGGCCATAAATTCGCATTTAGCCTCACATGCAAGTTATCATAAGAGATATGATAACTTACATGTTGCCAAAATGCAACTTTTAGCATAAAGCTTGAAGCTTTATGTTCATATACTCAAGGTAAGCTTGCATAACATGATAACATGAGCAAAATGATCAACCCAAACTTGCATAACATAACTTGCATATCATATGGCAAACTTGCATATCAAACTTGCATAACATAACATGATAAACTTGCATATCATAACATGGCAAACTTGCATAGCATAACATGGTAAACTTGCATATCATAACATGGCAAACTTGCATACCATAACATATCAAACTTGCATAACATGACATAGTAAACTTGCATATCATGGCAAACTTGCATATCATAATGATCAACCAAACTTGCATCATTCATTTAACTTTAGAGTTTAAATATGAAAGTAGAAAAGGGCTTACAATGCTTATGAAGACACAAAAATATATATAGATTGAGACAAAGCCCTTATGCAATCAAATAAACCCAAAATGCAAGCTCCAATAGAAAAACCCTTGAGCCAAAATGATCAAAACCCTTGCTTTATGATGTAAATATGGAAACTTGACATGAATGCAAGCTAATGATGCTCATACAAGCTTGAAAACACTTGTATGCATTGAAAATCTCTCACAGAAATAACTTAGAATTTTATGAAGAGAGTGGAGGCCATGAGAGGAATGATTTTGCCATAGTTTAGTTGTAGGGTTGAATAATGATGATTTAGGGCTAGGTTAGGGGCTTATTTATAGAGATTAGGATTAGTTTCAACCTTAGGATTAAACCCTAATTCCAATCTCAGCCCTTAAAACCGAATCTGGCCCCCAAACTCAACACAACTCCCAAAATGGTGCACCAGGCAAAACTGCCCGGCTGAGCCAAGTCGACACCCAAGTCGACAGGGCTGTCGACTTGGGCCTAACCATGTCGACTGCCCAGTCGACAGGGCTGTCGACATGGGTGGTCTGGCGGGAAATTTCCCGCCTGCGCCCAACTGCCCTAATTTATAAATTCAAACTTGAATTTGAAATCTGTTTTTACTTTGAATTTTTCTGAAAACTTCGTTGGGCTTTAATCGGGTCATACGGACTCCGATTTTCGAAAACTCGAACTCTATTTCGCGTATTTTTCCGAGACGAACGTAATGGCATAGCCCGTTTCCCTTGATTCAGATTTTAGAATTAAATTCTGCCTCGATTTACGTTATAACAGGTTATGGAAAATACAGGTTATTACATTCTCCCCTCCTTAAAGGATTTCGTCCCTGAAATCTTCAAGTTAGGAAGAACGTATCCTACCATCCAACATCCATCTACTCAAAACATCATCCACGAGCAATCATTGTCCTTACAAGATTCTAAATGTTGTATGAACATATGCAAAGGTGTGTGTATATGTACTTATCTAATGCAAATATCATCAATGCAAATTATGTTAGTGAAATGAATCCATATGTATGCAATTCCTAACATAATGTATAACATCTATATGTGTGCACATAACATACATCCATATGCAACATCCATGTGATAACACAAAAATTTTCATCCATGAATAAGCATAAACACTCATGTATATGCAATATGAGGAGTGTGTGAGCCGATCTAGTGCCTAATGTGTATAATGCATCCACGAGTAACCACTTGTAAACACTTGCAACCACTTGCAAACATCAAGCATAACATGTTTCAAACACATGTTTCATCCAAAGGGTTTCTACCTAAGGTTCTCATGACGAGATTAACACGATAAACTAGATAAATATGGATAGCAAAGAGAAAGATATGCTAACAAAGAAAAGAGATTGAGAGTGTACCCTCAAAAAGGAATGGATAAAGCCCACGCATCTTCTCCTCGGTTTCCCAAGTTGCGTCTTCTTCGGCTTCACCCCATTGAACCTTCACCAACTTGACCTCTCGATTCCTTAGCTTCTTGGTCTCCGTCCCCAAGATACGAATCGGAGCTCTCCTCAAGGCAGCCTCTTTCTCCACTTCCACATCTTTCAGAACACTTGGCTCAACAACCTCTGTTGATTCATGTAAAGACTTCCGGAGATGCGAGACATGAAAAACATCGTGTACTCCGGCAAGCTTCTCGGGCAACTCCACTCTATAAGCCATTTGCCCAATCCTCTCTATAATAGGGAATGGTCCAACAAACCTCGGTGCTAACTTCCCAACGGCTCCAAATCGGACCACATTCCGCAAGGGAGAAACCTTCACGAAAACCATATCCCCAACATCAAACTCCAAATCAGTTCTCCGCTTATCAGCATAGGATTTCCGTCGGTCTTGGGCCGCTTTCATCCGTCTCCGAATCAACTCGACCTTCTCGGATGTATCTCTGATCATATCAGGCCCAAGTATAATCTTATCTGTAGTCTCCCACCAACATGTAGGCGACTTGCACGGCCTCCCATATAAAGCTTCAAATGGTGCCATCCCTATGCTTGCCTGATAACTGTTATTATATGCAAACTCAACAAGAGGAAGATGGTCTTCCCAAGTACCACCAAAATCCAGAATACAAAGCCTCAACAGATCCTCGAGTACCCTATTCACCCTTTCGGTTTGACCGTCCGTCTGTGGGTGATAAGCCGTACTTAGATTCAACCTCGTGCCCATAGCTTCTTGCAAGCTATTCCAGAACTGACTTGTAAAGATTGGGTCACGGTCACTGACTATACTAGAAGGGACTCCACGTAGTCTCACAATCTCACGAAGATATACAGACGCTAGCCAAGATGCGGTCCTCTTGCTCTTCACCGGAATGAAATGAGCACTCTTCGTAAGTCTATCCACAATAACCCAAATGCTCGTATTCCCTTTCCTTGACCTTGGTAGCCCATCGATAAAATCCATGAAAATACTCTCCCACTTCCATAGTGGAACGTCTAGAGGATGCAATAGCCCACCGGGCTTCTTCGACTCGGCCTTAACTTGCTGGCAAATGATACATCTAGAGACAAAATCTGCCACATCCTTCTTCATCCCAGGCCAAAAGAAAATGCGCTTCATATCTTTATACATCTTATCTCCGCCCGGATGTATTGTCAACTTAGAGAGATGCGCTTCCTCAAGAACTTTTCTTACTAAATCTTCTACCATTGGAAGACATAACCTTCCATCTCTCCTCAGCCAACCCTTGTCATCAATAGAATATCGAGCGAGATGACTAGACGCCTCTCCTCGAATCAGCTTATCCATAATCTCAACTATCTGAGGGTCTTCTCTCTGCGAAGCCCCAACTTGATCAAGAAGGGTAGGTCTGAGTTCCAGAGATGCTAAAGAACCGGTCGTCGACTCAATCGCTAAAGAGAAATCAAAGGTTGCCACATACTCTAAATTCTTCATCTCAACGAATAGAGGACTCAGAGTCAACCTTTTTCTACTCAATGCATCTGCTACCACATTCCCCTTGCCAGGGGTATAAGCTATCTCAAAATCGTAGGACGCCAAGAATTCCATCCATCGTTGTTGCCTCAGATTCAGATCCTTCTGAGAAAAGAGATACTTCAATGACTTGTGATCGGTATAAAGCTCAAATCTTTCTCCCAGAAGATAATGGCGCCAAGCCTTGAGTGCATATACTATTGCTGCCAACTCTAAGTCATGAGTGGGATAATTCTTCTCATGCACTTTGAGTTGTCTACCGCCAAAGCATATCACTCTTCCTTCTTGCATCAGAACAGCTCCTAACCCCGTGCCACATGCATCGTTGTATACTGTAAATAACTTCCCTCCATCGGGCAAAGCTAGAACAGGTGCTGATGTGAGAGCTCTCTTGAGCCTCTGAAAAGCAAGCTCGCATTCTATGCTCCAAGAAAAAACTAAATTCTTCTTCGTCAATTTAGTGAGAGGAGCAGAAATCTTCGCGAAGTCCTTGATGAACTTCCGGTAAAAGCCTGCCAGACCTAGAAAACTTCTCACTTCGGTTGCATTCCTTGGAGTCTTCCAATCCTGAACTGCAACTACCTTAGCGGGATCCACCGCTAAGCCTTGCTTAGATACTATATGCCCAAGGAATCTAACTTCCCTTCTCCAAAAGTGACACTTGGAGAACTTGGCCTTCAACTGATGCGCTCTAAGCGTATCCATCACCTCCACGAGATGCCTTGCGTGCTCTTCCTCATCCTTAGAGAAGATCAGAATATCATCTACGAAGACCACGACAAACTTGTTCAAGAACTCCCTGAACACCCTACTCATCAAGTCCACGAAATATGCGGGTGCATTAGTCAAGCCGAACGACATGACAAGCCATTCGAAGAATCCATCTGGAGTTCTGAACGCAGTCTTGTCTATACTATCTTCAGCTACCCTGAGCTGATGGAATCCAGTAGCAAGATCAAGCTGAGAGAAAACAGAAGCACCGATAAGCTGGTCAAAGAGATCATCAATCCTCGGTAACGGGTGTCTGTTCTTCTTAGTCAGCTTATTCAACTCTCGATAGTCAACACAAAGTCGGAGAGAACCATCTGCCTTGGTAGCAAATACCACAGGCGCTCCCCATTCAGATATACTTCGTCTAATGAAGTTCTTCTCAAGCAACTCCTTCACTTGCTTACTTAGCTCCCGCCTTTCACGCGGAGCCATGTGCCGAACGGGCAAAGAAACCGGCTTTGCATTATCCACCAGATAAATGCGGAAATCAATCTCTCGCTTAGGGGGCAACCCCCTAACTTCATCGAAAACATCCGGATACTCTCGAACCACTCTCACAGACTGAAGAGTTTCCATCGACGAGTCGAGTGATTCAAGATAGCACAACATGATGGGACCTCTCGGATTACAAGAAATTTCTAGGGTGTTTCCGAGGCGAGTCACGAGCCTCACAACCCTATGCTCACAATCAAGGATGGCTCCATATCTGGACAACCAATCCATGCCCAATATCAATCCGTATCCCCTAAAACTAAGAACATAAGCACTACACAAGAACTCTACACTCAGTATAGAGATCCTCAAATCCCCACATATCATAGACGGATGGGCGGAACCCCCAATAGGATTTGAGACACAGACGGGATCATCTACCAAGCTAGTACTAAGGTGCAAACTATTAACAAGATCAGATGAGATAAAGCTATGCGATGCACCAGAATCAAACAAGGTACGAACTGGAAAATCAGAAATATATACAAGGCTCTCAACAGAAATACTACCTCGATCGGGAACTGGAGCGGCATTGAGAGCATGAACTTGCCCTCCTGAAGGTCCAGCACGCTGAGTCTGACCCTGGCCTTGCCCTTGCTTCTTCGGGCAATCCTTACTGAAATGTCCAGTCTCACCGCAGAAAAAGCATTCACCATTCTTCCATTTCCTCTTCTTACAATCCTTAATAAGATGCCCAACTGAACCGCAATAATGGCACTTCCCCTTGTTGTTCTTGCCCTTGTTTTTGTTTCCCTTGTTGCCTTGACTCTTGTTCTTGTTCTTGTTCTGATTGCCTTGACTGCTCTGACCACTTGGATTACCCTGATTTCCTTTCCACTGGGAATCAGTCTTCTTGGCTTGAGTATCATTCGTCTTGATCTCTTCCTTGACATCTCCCTGAAGTAACGCCATATCAACCAAGCTCTCAAACGTGGCCCCATGGGGAATATGTGACATAGCCAATCCCTGCAACGGCTCATTCAATCCTCTAGCAAAACGAAGAGCCTTCTTCTGAGGAGTACTCACCATATCCAAGCCAAAACGAGCTAACTGATTGAACTTGTTCACATATTCTTTGACAGACATATCTCCTTGTTTCAAAGTTATGAACCTCTCCATTTGCAGATTCTCCTCAGCAGAAGATAGAAACTTAAGCACGAACCTTGCCCTGAAATCGGCCCAAGTCTCAACAGGCCTAGTACCATTGGTGACTTCCCACTAATAAGCGGCTTCATCCTTCATAAGCCAAACCGCCAACAAGATCTTCCTCTGATCGTCTAACCCAAAGATAGCAAATAAATCCTCGGTCTCTTTCAACCAATTTCTGGTCTCTACAAAAGTCTCAGTGCCTTGAAAGTTCTTGCCACCCATTGCTTTGAAATCTTTGCAAGTCTTTGCGAAGTCAGCTTGAGGATGATGAGGGGGAGGAGGAAGAGGAACCTCAGCGACAGGAGGAGGAGGAAGATCAGCGACAGGAGGAGGAGGAACATTAACTACCGGAGGAGGAGGAGGAGGAACATCTGCGGGGCCGGCTTCGGTCGCCCTAGCCTCCAAAAGTCTCCTATACCAAACAGGTACGTGTACTCCCTCCGGAATAGCAAAGTTATCGGCCATACTGAAAACGAAGAAAAAGACAGATTCAGAATGGAGAAAAACGAAGGAATTTTGCTAATGGCTTTTTGGGCAATAGCCTTTAAAATAAACTAGACTTTTCTTTGGAAAATACTTTATACTTGGTTTTGAAAATAGTTTTCCAAAAGTTTTAAAAACCTTTTTGTTCCTTCTCGTAAACCATATGCTCTGATACCAAATGTAACACCCCGCCTCCGCCAGGGTGTCTCTTGCAAGCACTCTGACTTTGGAGGGGCGTTTGAATCAGGTAAACATGCATAATGATATATCAAGGCAGAACAAGAACATATGTATATATGTAAACAGAGTAAATAAGATAAGTAAAACAGCGGAAGATTTCAAACCATTTCAAAACAAGTCTGGTACAACATAATGTCAACTTTCCAAATACACAATTCTAGATAAAAACAACATCACTGAAAAACTGAAATACATAAGTACTATCCCCAAAATAAGTGATAACCATAGTTAGCTTCATGTCAAGACCGTACATGAGCTAAAATCCCACAAGCAAGCGATCAGAAATCCAAGCTAAGCTCCAATATTCCCACCCTGAGAACCTGGGGGGGGGGGGGAACGGAAGAAAAGAGGCGAAAGAAAACAGGTCAGTCAAAAAGACTGAGTAAGCCCTACTACAATCAATGTAAACTGATAAAGTTAACTGGCATGAGAAGCAGGGATGAACATAAGGATAACTACATACTGGCATGATAGATAAAGGTGTCATCGCATAATCAGGTTTAAGGTTTTTGCACCACAGGTGTACTAGCAAACTAACATGGTTTGAATAAACAAGTATTGATCCCTTGGCCCAAGCTTTGGCCCAATAACATGAAGTGACCCTAATACGAGGTCCAACCAAACGGTCTAATCGATCGGCTCCCTAAGCCTAACTCGTCATGTGTTGGTGTCAATACGGCCCAAACATAATTGTAGTCGGACTGTGCCGGGTCTCCCGTCGGGTGTATCAAGCCCTAGGGTGTCAACCCCTGGACACCATAAACATGAGTGCACAGTCTCGATCTACTGGTACCCATGCTTGACTTCTCCAAATACGGACTACGTGCACGACCATAGTCCATCCGGAACTACATCGGCGTACCACTCTGCCGTCGTTTTTGGTCACTTACCTCAAGTCCAGTAATCGTGCCCCCACCCTAGCCTAGTCCCTAGGGTCTTAATGATACAAACTTGGGATTACTGCTGGAGTGGACCCCAATTGCTAGGATTTTCTAGTGGGTTAAGTACGGTTTAACCCTTTTACTAATCATGGATTAACTTGGTTAAGTGTAACAATGAGTTCACGACTTAACCCTGATTAATCTACCAAGCCCAAATTAGTTAAGTATTAAGTGGACCATGACTTAACCCTAATCATGAGGCATTAATTAATTTAATGTGCCTTAACCTCTCACATTAGACCTTGTTGTGGTTACTAGTTAAGCCGGGCGGGTCTGGGTAGCTTTACACCACAACTTGGTCTAACCTCGGGTTCAAGGTACAACATGACCAACTTCTCACATTGGGTCCTATTGTTTGTAGCAACTAGTTAAGCCGGTCGGTTCCGGGTAGTTTTACGCCACAAACTCAACCTAACCTCGAGTTGGTCACACTTATATTTTCTAAGTGTCATGTCCATCATGTTTCCAAAACATATTACAAGTTTTCGAGCATTTGGGTAGACCTAACTTAATAGGTAAATTCCCAATGGGTGGACCAAACTTAATAGGTAAATTCCCAATCTTATGTTTTTATGTCTTTTAAGTTTACCCAACCCCAAACGCAATCCCATCGCTTACATATCGCAATAGCGCATAAAGGATAGAAAGAGGGAACTTGGCATAATCATGACATAAAGGTGTTGAAGCCACAAGTTTAACATGGTGGCATATGAAATGTACATATGTTCATATACTTGCATACTACATTTTTAGGCCTCAAAAGCATGCATAAAACCAAACTTAGCATATTGGTGATACATGGTGATAAATGACATGTAGAAATGGCCATAAGTTCGCATTTAGCCTCACATGCAAGTTATCATAAGAGATATGATAACTTACATGTTGCCAAAATGCAATCTTTAGCATAAAGCTTGAAGCTTTATGTTCATATACTCAAGGTAAGCTTGCATAACATGATAACATGAGCAAAATGATCAACCCAAACTTGCATAACATAACTTGCATATCATATGGCAAACTTGCATATCAAACTTGCATAACATAACATGATAAACTTGCATATCATAACATGGCAAACTTGCATAGCATAACATGGTAAACTTGCATATCATAACATGGCAAACTTGCATACCATAACATATCAAACTTGCATAACATGACATAGTAAACTTTCATATCATGGCAAACTTGCATATCATAATGATCAACCAAACTTGCATCATTCATTTAACTTTAGAGTTTAAATATGAAAGTAGAAAAAGGCTTACAATGCTTATGAAGACACAAAAATATATATAGATTGAGACAAAGCCCTTATGAAATCAAATAAACCCAAAATGCAAGCTCCAATAGAAAAACCCTTGAGCCAAAATGATCAAAACCCTTGCTTTATGATGTAAATATGGAAACTTGACTTGAATGCAAGCTAATGATGCTCATACAAGCTTGAAAACACTTGTATGCATTGAAAATCTCTCATAGAAATAACTTAGAATTTTATGAAGAGAGTGGAGGCCAAGAGAGGAATGATTTTTCCATAGTTTAGTTGTAGGGTTGAATAATGATGATTTAGGGCTAGGTTAGGGGCTTATTTATAGAGATTAGGATTAGTTTCAACCTTAGGATTAAACCCTAATTCCAATCTCAGCCCTTAAAACCGAATCTGGCCCCCAAACTCAACACAACTCCCAAAATGGTGCACCAGGCAAAACTGCCCGGCTGAGCCAAGTCGACACCCAAGTCGACAGGGCTGTCGACATGGGTGGTCTGGTGGGAAATTTCCCGCCTGCGCCCAACTGCCCTAATTTCCAAATTCAAACTTGAATTTGAAATCTGTTTTTACTTTGAATTTTTCTGAAAACTTCGTTGGGCTTTAATCGGGTCATACGGACTCCGATTTTCGAAAACTCGGACTCTATTTCGCGTATTTTTCCGAGACGAACGCAATGGCATAGCCCGTTTCCCTTTATTCAGATTTTAGAATTAAATTCTGCCTCGATTTACGTTATAACAGGTTATGGAAAATACGGGTTATTACATATTGACAATAAGGTACACCGTATTTGTTCGAGACTTCACGTTGATACTCTGGACAGCCAAAATAACGACGTCTAGCCTCTCTTCCTTGCTTAGAAACAAGCTTATAACACTTATACCCACAATAACAAGTAGGCTAAGATGGATCTCCGAAATTGTAATCGTTTGCAAGTGATGGCCAAGGACGTTGGTTTGTAGGAGTTATGTGGAAATCACTCTCCAAATTAAGATCTCCAATGTTAATGTTGTCAACAAATGTTTCAAATTGAGTTACATGAACAACAACGTCTCAACATTAGCATCAACTGTTTCAAATTGTGTTTCTAAGTGGGTATTGAGAACGACTTCAGATTTAGCTTCCCATTGTTCAGCATATTGCACTAACAGATCATCAGGGATATTCCAGTTATCCATATCTGTTTAGCTAGCAAATATTAAAAAATAGACATAGCCAAAATCATCATAATTGATTATTTGTATAAACAAGGGTTTCATCATATTAAAGTGAAGAGATTGGTATACCTGAGCTTAATTCGATTAACGATACTAAAAAGATGGATAATTTGAAGTTTTGTTGGCCAAAATTTATAAACTTTTGGGTTTGAGGGAGATGGGTTCGACCATTTTTTGAAGGAAGAGAAGTGTTCAAAGAATGAGAAATGATTCGAGACATGGAAAGAGCTGCTGTGTTTTATTGAACAGCAGGTTAAGGCACAACTATGAGTTGCGCCTTATAAAAAAACAAATTTCATAAACTTGCGCAATTAGTAGTTGCGCAAAAAAAAAAAAAAAATCCATCTGCGCAGCTATTAGTTGCGCCCAGGAAAAAAACTTCTGCTTTATAGCGCAACTAAGAGTTGCGATATGTCAAAAAAAACAATGAAAATACATGGCGCCACTCATAGTTGTGCACCGTAAATTTTGCAAAATTGTTCTGGGTGCAACTATGAGTTGCTCCCTATCGTAGCACTTATTAAAATGCTGACTTGACTGCTGACTGTTCTCAAACCAGGCTTGTTTGGTAATAAGTTCGAAAATCAGCCTCAAACGTGAAATAATTTCGAACACCAGCCCACTTCGAAAAATTTTCCTTGTATATATATATATATGTATAGGTTTTAGTCGCAATTTTTTGTTGCCCCTTATCTTGCCGCGAGGGTTGCCCAAGGCAACAACCTGATGCAAAGACCAACCTTGCTTATAAGTATATTGGACACCATATGTTTCAAAGCGCGATTTGGTAGGAATCACTAGCTTTCCGATCAGAGAGTTAAACTCGATCGCAACCCGTGCAAAATGTGCGATTCTTTTTCGAAAGGAATATAATAGAGTCTAATATTGGATCGTGATTTCAGTTTAAACATCCAATTGAAACAGAATCGAAAGAGATTTAGTTCGGCTGCGCGATGTCGATTCAACATAAAAGGAAAAAAAGAAAAGAGGAGGAATAAGAAGAAGCAGCACAAACCCGAACTTTTTTAAAACCCTAAGCTTCAAGAAGATGATTGAAAGCGGTAGTATTTGGATCGATCTTCTCACACACAAAACTACAGCCTAAGTCCATTCATGCCTGCACCCACCCATATAACCCTCCCAACCCTCTACATCTCACTACTTATTTTTCTGAACATCCTTGATTATGGCATATGTTTTGCGTATGAATTATGCTTTTAGACACTATATACGTTTAACGTATTCAAAAGAAAATGATTTACACGAACTTTCAGTTATATTTTTTCTTTGAAATCATGCGTAGTTAGCTTGAATATTTATTTTTATATTTTTAATTGCAATTTTTTAATTATTTTCAATATACGATACTGTAAAAAATATTAATTTATTAGATCCTATTTTTGACTGATTTTAAGATTTATTAATATTTTTAATAATAGTTGGAATACCTTTGGTGTCACACATTTTTGGTACAAATGTGAACTACCCAAAATACCCTATGTAGATGTTATTAAATCTAAATATTACTAATAATTAGGATCTTATAAATAAGTATCGTTTATCATTTCACAATGATCGTTAGATATTATTAAATCCTAACATTGCTTAAGAATACGACCTAACACATAAGTTCTATTTTCAAATTAAACATTCATCTATAAATATTAATAAGTCTTAATATCGCTTAAGAATATGATCTAGCAAATAAACCTTGTTTACAAATTTGTTCTAAACTAAAACAAAAACATTAGATATTGCAATTTAAATGAAAAAATTAAAATGATTTTAACACAAAAATATGACATATATATCATTTTATTTTGACTGTGTTACACATATAAGATTTGTAAAACAAAATTCACGTGCGAAGCGCATGCTGTAACACTCGTATAGAAATGCAATATGAGTTTAAATTTATAATTGTTAGATTTCACTTTTAAGACACATATAAGGATAATGATATTCAAGGACAATTTTGAAAGTTTGCACTTCCAAACCAACTATTAATAAAGATATTCAAAAGAAAATGATTTGCATAAACTTTCAGTTATATTTTTGCATTGACATCATGTGTAGTTAGCTTGAATATTTATTATTAAATTCTTAATTGCAGTATATTTTTTTTTGTTACTTTCAATATTTATCTATATTATCAGCTTATAAAGGATGTCAGCGGCTCTAGTGCGAGTGGTGGGGGTTCCTAGCTCCCCAGGAAGAGGGAGATGGTTTGATTCCCGCCTCACGCATTTTAGTTCAAATAAGGGGGCTTACCATATGCATGAGCTTGATGACCCCTCGGACTGGGTTAGGTGCACTAGAGGGAGTTTTACGGCAGTGTCGGTTTCTCCCCTGAAAAAATAAAAATAAAAAACTTATAAAGGATGATGTTGTAAAGAACATTAATTTATTAGATCTTAATTTTTATGTGATATTTAGATTTAATAGTATATGTGGAAATGCAATTTGAATCTATAAAAATGGTATAATTGATAGATTCTATTTTTAAATGATATGTAAGGATATTGATATTCAAGGGCAATTTTGAAAGTTTGTAGTTGGACCGAAAGTTTGCACTTTCAAACAACTTATATATACATACACAAACATACACATACACACACGCGCGCACACACAAACACACACACACACACACATATATATATATATAACAAATATAAAAATGTCTGATTTTTAATGTATAATAACAATCATGAATAGTATATAATAGAGAGAATCATGGAAAGTATACGTAACACCCCGTATTTTCTTTAAACGTTAATGTGACCAATCAAAGTATACTTAATTTTTGAGAGAAGAATTAAGGGAAAAGGGTTATGCCATTGCGTTCGTCTCGGAATTCTGCTTGAGATAGAGTCCGAGTTTGCGTGAATCGAGCTTTGTATGAAGAAGTTATGGCCTTTGGAAGTTTCAGCTCAAATTTAAAAACAGCTCGAAACTGAATTCAAAATTCAAAACAGAACCCAGAAGCGGGTTGGGTGGAAAATTTCCCGCCCAAGACCCAGGTCGACCAGGGGGTCGACCTCCCCCCTATAGGTCGACCTGGGGGTCGACCTGCCATGTTTTTCCAGATCCGAGGCAGAATTCATTTTTATGTATCCAGGCTGATTTCTGGACCAAATTCATGAGTTCTACGCTATATAAACGCCCCAAACTTCACTTTCTCCACGCTACTTCATTACGCCCATACTCTACCTCAATCCTAATTAAAACAAATCTTATTCTCCATTAAAACAAATTATAGTTCTTCTTCAAATTGGAGATTCAAATCAAGATAAAGCTTCAAGTTGGACCATAGGCATTCCGCTTCAAGCAACGTCACTCGAATCATAGCAAATCGCCTTTTTCTAAACCGATAACTGTAAGTTCGGTTATTCCTTAGATTTGTACGTGTAATTGGAATTGTGAATGTAATGAATCAAAATATAGAACTATACCAATTTGCAAGTTAATTATCTTTGATTCGTGCTTATGTCAAATCTAATGTTATCTATGCCTTTGGATCTGATTCTCGATTGTGGCCTAGAACTTATTGTGGCTAATTGCCAATGACTATGATTATGGGACTTTTGCCTAAGCCTATGACCATGAAACTGTTGCTCATGAAACTATCGCCTATGACTATGATCCATGACAAAGAGACTATTACATATGACTATGACTATAAGACTGTTGCCTATGACTATGACTATGGTTCATAATTTTGAGACTATTGCATATGATTCATGACTATGAGACTATTACCAATATTTATGACTATGAGACTATTGCCTATGACATTGATTAAGATACTATTGTGATTAGTCGCCCATGACTATTGTGGTTAATTGCCTATAACTATTGTAGTCAGTGACTTATGCCTATTCCCGTTAACCTATTAGGTTGTACTTCGAACTGGCATTATGTTGGACCAAATCACCTATGCTTATTCCCTTAATTAGGTTAGATCCCATTTTTTGGGGTGTAACTTGTCTAGTTTATTCCCATTCACTGTTATGTACATCAAACCCATTGGAACCATTATTTTTGTATTTGGTTCATTCTTGCATGTCCATTCTTTTATGTCAATTCTTGTGCTTATCCCATATTCCTTGCATTGATACTATTAGTATCATTTCATGAGTACTTAGAAACTTGTGAAATCATGTCATACGTACGATTACGGCGCGGGAATTCGGGTGTAGCTTAATTAAGTTAGTTAGGCATAATAAATATGTCGGCATCGTCTAAATTGGCTATAATAGTGAATGATTTACATGCATATTAGACTTGGGCATAAGTTGATAAATTTAATTGGCCGCAAAGGGTGTAATTGGCGTGTAAACCAAGTTTTGGACATAAATGGTAAACTAGAATATTAAATCTAGTTTTGACATGAACCGTATATTGGAATATTAATCTAGATTGGGCATGAATTGTAAAAGGGGAATATTAAATCTAAAATTGGTATAAACTGCAAGTTGGGCTGATTGATAGGTAAATCAAGTTTTGGGCATAGAATATAAATATGCTAATTTGCATGACAAATAAATATGATCTAGGTTAAATTGATTTACGAAAAATTTACATAAATAGTAAATATGTAAATTTAGTAAAAGACGAATATGCCTAACCCGAGGTTAGACCGAGTTGTGGTGTAAAACTGCCCGGAACCGACCGACACATCCAGTGACCACAACAATACCTGTCTAATGTGGGTGGTTAGTGCATCAAGCCCAGAAAGACCCGAGGTAAGACTGAGTTGTGGTGTAAACCTGCCCGGAACCGACCGGCACATCAAGTAACCACAACAATATTTGTCTAATGTGAGTGGTTGGTGCTTTAATTAATTAATTAATTAATTAAGGTTCATGAATAAATCAAGCTAGAAATGGTGAGGTTAAGTAATTAGGGAAACACTTAACCGTAATAACTTGTTAACTAGGCAAGTGGGTGAGGTTAAGTAAAATTAGATCACTTAACCGTTACAACATGTTAATTAGACAAGTGGGTGAGGTTAAGTAAATTTAGAACACTTATCCGTTGTAACATGTTAATTAATTAGATGATAGGGTTAAGTTAACTAACGTAACACTTAACCAAAATATATACTGACATGTGGTGGGGTTAAGTAATACAAGGGGAAAACACTTAACCAATTATATAATATGATGTATGGGGAGGGTTAAGTTAACACGAGAACAACACTTAACCAATATAACATGATTTGAGGTAGGGTCAAGTCAGCACCAGAAGGAAACACTTAACCAACATGACGTGACGGGTGGATGGGTTAAGTCAACTTGAACTGATTAATGACACTTGACCAATATAACTTGATGAGCGAATGGGGTTAAGTTAAATGGGAAATACTTAATCAATATAACCTGATGAATGAACAGGGTTAAGTTAATAAATCACACTTAACCAATCCAACATGATAAGCAAGAAAGGTTAAGTTAATAAGAACCACTTAACCAACACGACTTGACGAGTAGGAGGTTAAGTTAAGTACACGTCGGGTAGGTGGGTAATATTAGTAAATATAGTCCCACAAAACTTAACCATTAAATAAACATGCTTGAATCCGTGGGAAGGTTAAGTGCACGTCGGGTTGGTGGGTAATATTAGTAAATATAGGCCCACAAAACTTAACCGTTAAGAAAACATGCTAGAATCAGTGGGAGGGTTAAGTACATCTCGTATAGGTGGGTAATATTTGTATATATAGGCTCACAAACTTAATCAGCAGGAAACTCTAGTAACGGGGACCCATTTCAGCAGTAACCCACATAGATGTATCATGGTACCTTGAAACTAGGCAGGGTGGGGCACGATTACTGGGCTGATTATAAGCAGTTAAAAATAGCGGCAGGGGGTACGTCAGTGTAGGTTCCGACGGTTTACGGGCATGCACGTACTCCGGAGTGGAAAAATCAGGCATTGGGTACTAATAGTTATACACTGTGCATCTTGAATCGTGTCGGGTCGCTATCATAAGGCTTGATACACCTTATGGTGGGGCCAGCACAGAGTATCTACACGCAAGAGAGGGCCGACTGACACAGACACATGGAAAATTAATACAAAGTAGGTAGCATAATCCCTAGTTGGACCTAGGTCGCGTAAACCCTGAACCGAGAAGCGTTCAATAGGTAGCATAAACCCCAGTGGCCCTGGGTAGCGTAAACCCTGGTTGAATCTAGTAAGCACTCGATAGTAATCCCTGGATTAGATCTAGATAATAAACGAAATCCCCATAATAGAAGCACACCTGAAGGCAACCGCAAATACGGGGATTGGGATCAAGTTATCATATGATCATAGATTACTAGTTTGGACGCCAGTTTGGTAGTGCAGAGATGTAGAAATCAGTATAAACAGGGTAGTTGCAAAGCAGAAAAGGAGTAGAAGCGCATTCAGTTTATCAGTACATTCAGTTTATCGATACATTCAGTTTATCTTGCCATATCCCATGCTTATCCCATATTATCTTGTTACTATGGTTTAGTCTTATATTTAGTTTATTCATGTCATGATCCTTTTCCTCGTTTAAATACTAAGAATCACTAGACTTACCAGACTTTATGTCTGACCTAGTTTGCTTTCGTCTCTTTTCTTCCGTTCCCCCTCCCCCCCGCTAGGTAGTCAGGGAGGGAAAAGCTCAGGTTTGTTTGGACCGTTACTCTTTCCAAGCTTGAAGACTCTTTGACGTGTTGCCATGGACTCTCTCTTCTACTGCTATGGCTGGCTCATGCTTTATTTGGGGAAATCATTTTATGCTTTTTTATTTTTGTAAGCAAGACATGATACTTTGGTATTGTAAAACAATCTTTGTACAAGCTGTTTATCAATGAAATAAAGTTTTATTTATTTGCCGCTGCTTTAATTGTCTGTCTTGTAATTTATCTACATCTTTTACCAATAATTCTCCACCGAAATTAAGGCATTCCCTTTGTGAGTGACCTCAACGGAGATGGGGTGTTTCACTTGGTATCAGAGCCGAAGGTTACCGGATCAGATAAAAAGATTTGAAAAATTATTTTCAAACGATTTTAAAAGAAGCATTTTCAAAAGAAAAGTTTTGTTTTAAAGGCATATTCCCCAAAGCCATATGCACTATCTTTTGATCCTCTATTTAAATCCTTGTTTCCTTCTTTCTTGAGTCTCCGGGGCTCCTGGCTTTCTGGGAGGTAACCTCATCGCAGCATGGTTTCATAGGCTCGACAAGACTACGACACTTGTCAAAGGGAAAACAAGTGCCCAACTTCCATTTGTAGCCGTAGCAGTTTCACCTGCGGCTAATTTTCTTTCGAGATTTGTAGGATTCTCCGTGCGATGGAAGCAGCTTTCGAGAGACATGTCAACAAGTTACACAAGGATGGAAAAGTTGAGAATGAGGGGGTCTGGCTACGGAGCACAACACAAGGATGAAGAACCCATGGATATGGACTTGGCTCACAAAGGAGGGGAGGAAAAAAATAGTAAAACCTAAGACAAGAGGAAGTATCTTTACTAGGGTATAACGGGTCATATAATTGAGGACAAGGGCAAGAACAAGGGACGGGATTTTCCGGAAGGCGAGTGCATGCTCTCACCGCCAGCATACTTGAGAGAGAGGCAGTAAGATTTCGGTTGAAAGAGTTTTTCCTTTTTGATTATCCTGTTAGTACTCCTTCCAATTTTAGCGCTTCACATCCGTATATATCTGCTTCCATAGTTGAGTCTCTGCACCCTAGATATTGTGTAGTAGAGGATCCCTTTATAGTCTCGAATCCAATTGCTAGTTCGGCCCATCTATCTTTGACTTGTGAGGATTTGAGAATAACTATATTTATGCTTATGTTTTTTGGGCTATGGGTTGATTCTAGGCATTGATGGGTTAGCTAGTAATTATGGAACAAGGGTAGTTAGACTTTTGACTTGCCTCGAGAATACCCTTGAGATTTCGTACGGATCCTAAGTGATCAGTTTGTCTTAACTACCTAGAATCACTTTACTTAACTATCGACGATTTTCGATCCGTTGGGGTAGTCCATGAGTACGCAAGATATTTTGATTAGGGTAGGGGTTTCCCCTCTAAAAATTCGAGACAGACTTCCGCATGTATCTAGATGACACTGTAAAGCCAGTTATGCGATCAACGATAATTCTGGAGCAAGATTGGCAAGGATAGCCAGAGTCGGTAAAGTGCTCAATTGTTTGGTTGTTTTGTTAGTATCATCTCACATAGATCATCCAAATTCGAAGGAGGTATCCCTTGGGTGCTTGTCTAATATTGGTTTAAGCCTTTGGGGCTTGTACTTGAGGGATGTCGAGTTCGACTAGGATGGTTTGCGTGAGAAATAAATGGTTGGGGCTGGCACCCTAAGTTAGACTGACCTTAAGAGAGGTAATAAGCACATAGTAACCATTAGCTTTAGACCCTCAGATTCGCAGCATGATGGATAAGCTAAGTAGAGGAGAGACCTCTAATCATCTTAGGTATATACACTTGGTATCATGATTAACATATGTTTTTCTCGGGAGGATAGTTCGACTATATTGGATACCCTCTAGCATAGTAAGTAAGCGAGGTCCTATCTTTACTGGTGGGTTTTGGAAATGGAGGCCAAGAAACTTCGCGATCATGAAGTTAAATTAGTTAAGGTATAGTGGGGTGAAGATCAAGAAGATGCGAATTAAAAGACTGAAGACCAGATACGCGCATCACACCCTTTTTGAGGGTATATCCTTGATTCCACTTTCTCTATAATGTTTATCTTTAAAATATATCCCCTAGGTCGTATCTTCGATCCTTAGGTAGGAACCCATCTAGATGTAAACATGTAATTGAAACATGTTATGATTGATGGTTGCAAGTGGTTCCTAGTGGTTGCTCGTGGATGCATATACACACATTAGACACTAGATCGACTCAGTCACTTTCATGTTTGCATATGCATATATGTATTTGTAGATGGATTAAAACTTGATGTATTATCATATGGATGTTGCATATGGATGAATGAATATGCACGCATATAGTACTTACATGACTAGGGATAACTGCATACATGATGGACTCATGGCACTGACATAATTCGCATTAAGGAGGTAAACTGAATCAGTAGACCACCTGATTTTACATTAGATAAGGACATGTACACACACTATGCATAGAATCATGAAAGCATTAGAAATCCTTTTTATGGACAATGGATGCCTTTTATTGAGTGGTTGAGTAGATGGATGCTGGATGTTAGGATACATTCTTCCTAACTTGAAGATTTCGGGGACGAAATCCTTTAAGGAAGGGAGAATGTAACACCCCGTATTTTCTGTAAATGTTAATGTAACAAATCAAAGTATATTTAATTTTTAAGAGAAGAATTAAGGGAAACGGGTTATGCCATTGAGTTCGTCTCGTAATTCTGCTTGAGATAGAGTTCGAGTTTGCGTGAGTCGGACTTCGTATAAAGAAGTTACGGCCTTCGGAAGTTTCAGCTCAAATTTAAAAACAGCTCGAAACTGAATTCAAAATTCAAAACAGAACCCAGAAGCAGGCTGGGCGGGAAATTTCCTGCCCAAGACCCAGGTCGACCAGGGGGTCGATCAAGGGGTCGACTTCCCCCTATAGGTCGACCTATGGGTCGACCTGCCCTGTTTTTCAAGATCCGAGGCAGAATTCATTTTTATGTATCCGGGCTGATTTCTGGACCAAATTCATGAGTTCTACGCTATATAAACGCCCCCAAACTTCACTTTCTCCACGCAACTTCATTACGCCCATACTCTACCTCAATCCTAATTAAAATAAATCTTATTCTCCATTAAAACAAATTATAGTTCTTCAAATTGGAGATTCAAATCAAGATAAAGCTTCAAGTTGGACCATAGGCATTCCGCTTCAAGCAACGTCACTCGAATCATAGCAAATCGCCTTTTTCTCAATCGATCATTGTAAGTTCGGTTATTCCTTAGATTTGAACGTGTAATTGGAATTGTGAATGTAATGAATCAAAATATAGAACTATACCAATTTGCAAGTTAATTATCTTTGATTCGTGCTTATGTCAAATCTAATGTTATCTATGCCTTTGGATCTGATTCTCAATTGTGGCCTAGAACTTATTGTGGCTAATTGCCAATGACTATGATTATGGGACTTTTGCCTAAGACTATGACTACGAAACTGTTACCCATGAAACTATCGCCTATGACTATGATCCATGATAAAGAGACTATTACATATGACTATGACTATAAGACTGTTGCCTATGACTATGACTATGATTCATAATTTGGAGACTATTGCATATGATTCATGACCATTAGACTATTACCAAGATTTATGACTATGAAACTATTGCCTATGACATTGATTAAGAAAATATTGAGATTAGTCGCCCATGACTATTGTGGTTAATTGCCTATAACTATTGTAGTCAGTGACTTATGCCTATTCCCATTAACCTATTAACTTCGAACTGGCATTATGTTGGACCAAATCAGCTATGCCTACTCCCATAATTAGGTTGGATCTCATTTTTTGGGGTGTAACTTGTCTAGTTTATTCCTATTCACCATTATGTACATCAAACCCATTGGAACCATTATTTTTGTATTTGGTTCATTCTTGCATGGATATTCTTTTATGTCAATTCTTGTGCTTATCCCCTATTCCTTGCTTTGATACTATTAGTATCATTTCATGAGTACTTAGAAACTTGTGAAATCATGTTAGCGTAGCTTAATTAAGTTAGTTTGGCATAATAAATATGTTGGTATAGTCTAAATTGGCTATAATAGTGAATGATTTACATGCATATTAGACTTGGGCATAAGTTGATAAATTTAATTGGCCGCAAAGGGTGTAATTGGTGTGTAAACCAAGTTTTGGACATAAACGGTAAACTAGAATATTAAATCTAGTTTTGACATGAACCGTAAATTGGAATATTAATCTAGATTGGGCATGAATTGTAAAAGGGGAATATTAAATCTAAAATTGGTATAAACTGCAAGTTGGGCTGATTGATAGGTAAATCAAGTTTTGGGCATAGAATATAAATATGCTAATTTGCATGACAAATAAATATGATCTAGGCTAAATTGATTTACGGAAAATTTACATAAATAGTAAATATGTAAATTTAGTAAAAGACGAATATACCTAACCCGAGGTTAGACCGAGTTGTGGTGTAAAACTGCACGGAACCGACCGGCACATCCACTGACCACAACAATACCTGACTAATGTGGGTGGTTAGTGCATCAAGACCAGAAAGACCCGAGGTTAGACTGAGTTGTGGTGTAAACCTGCCCGGAACCGACTGGCACATCCAGTAACCACAACAATATCTGTCTAATGTGAGTGGTTGGTGCTTTAATCAATTAATTAAGGCTCACGAATAAATCAAGCTAGAAATGGTGAGGTTAAGTAACTAAGGAAACACTTAACCGTAATAACATGTTAACTAGGCACGTGGGTGAGGTTAAGTAAAATTAGAACACTTAACCGTTACAACATGTTAATTAGACAAGTAGGTGAGGTTAAGTAAATTTAGAACACTTAACCGTTGTAACATGTTAATTAAGCAGATGATAGGGTTAAGTTAACTAAGGTAACGCTTAACCAAAATATATATTGACATATGGTAGGGTTAAGTAATACAAGGGGAAAACACTTAACCAATTATATAACATGATGTATGGGGAGGGTTAAGTTAACACGAGAACAACACTTAACCAATATAACATGATTTGAGGTAGGGTCAAGTCAACACCAGAAGGAAACATTTAACCAACATGACGTGACGCGTGGATGGGTTAAGTCAACTTGAATTGATTAATGACACTTGACCAATATAACTTGATGAGTGAATGGGGTTAAGTTAAGTGGGAAATACTTAATGTAACAACCCGAAAATCTGGGCCAGTTTAAAAATTTTATTTTGGAAATTTTAGCAAATTTTGAATATTTAAAATGGATTATTTTAAATAATAACAACGAGAAATTTAATTTGAATATAATTCGAACGTATATATTTATATACGTCGTCGATAGAATATAAATAATTATTTATATATTACAAAAGGAATTGAAAATGGCGCGGTAGTTCGATAATTCGATTTCAAACTTCAATTGAATGTATCGAGTGCAAAATAAACCGGATTTTAGTGAAACCAAAAATAATAGGATCTAATTGAGAATATCTTTACAAAGAATACAAAAAATTGAAATTTCATAGCGGGAATCCAAAGATATGTCCAATTGAAAATACTGAATAGTCGCTATGGAATTCAGGCCCTTAAAAATGGGAATTTTGCAAACGACCTCGGATTTCAACGAAACCACTTTTGTTGGATCCGTGATGTCAAATTATTGCTAGGTTTCAAATTTCATAATTTTTCGAATCAATATGTGAGGGTGGCAAAGGAAAACGCGTTTGACCAGTTTCAGTTGATTTTAATCGACTGGAAAATGGCCATTTTTCCAACAGTCTCAGAATTCGACGAAACTAGTTTTGTTAGGACCGTATCGTCAATACGAAGCTAGAAAATATATTTTTTGTAATTTTTAGAGACTGTATGTGGCCTCGGTAATTTGAAATGTATGTTTAAATTGAATATACAAAGAATTATACTTTGATTTTAACGGAAACTGATCGAGACGGTCGAATCAGCCTACGATACATATCTCATTATGTTCGGAATGGGGGTAATTAGCTATGAACGACAGGCGGTGGGCTTGATTTCGAGTTAGTATGAAAAGTCAAGTTTTTGAAATAAAATAATAAAAGTATATATATATAGGAAACCCTTTCTCTCCTTATATTGCCCCCCCGTCAGTTTTCCCAAATCGGAAAAAAAGAAAAAAGAAAAAGGGAAGAGGACGGAGGAGCAGCCGCCGCCGCCCAGGTGGGCCGCCGAAGCCCCTCCTCCTCCTGCCGCGTACCCTCCTCCACCTCCTCTTCTTTCTCCTACCTCCAACGCACGAAGACCCTCCACCCCCCCTGAAACCCTACGCTGACCACCCCTTCTCCCCCACCGCCGACGGCCTGCGGCCATCCCCGACCACCGCCGCCCTCACCTCGACCCTGCGCCGCCACCACATCCCCTCCGACCCTCTTACTCCCTCCGTTTCCTCCTTCTTCGGTCCTAGAACGCGCAATGAACCCCTCCTCTCCGTTCGAAAACAATGTAAATTTTAAATTCAAGTTTTATTTATTTTCATTAAGTTAAAAACTGAATTTTTATTTGATAGGAAAGTTAAAAACTGAATTTTTATATGATAGGAATGTTAAAAATATAATTTTTATACTAGTGGCACATTAAAAATGTGATCTTTATATAAAAGAAGATATAAAAATACTATTTTTATATAAGTAGTGTATTGAAAATAAGATTTCTATATAATAGAGAATATAAAAATATGATCTTTATATATGTTGTGAAATAAAAATCTGATTTTTATTATATACATAGTGATGTAAGGAAAAGGCGAAATCTTTACTTTTGAAAAGGCGAAATCTTTATAATTGAAAAGGCGAAATCTTTACTTTTGAAGAAAGGCGAAATCTTTATATAGAGAATAGCGTGATAAAAATATAATCTTTATTATATGAACACCGTTATAAAAATAGAATTTTTATCTATATAGTAGCGGTGTAAAAATATGATTTTTATATACATAGCAACAATATAAAAATGTGATTTTTATATATGTAGTGGCTACGGACAACGAAAGTGCCAAAAGGCGAGAACAGCGAGGACTTCTACATATGAAGAGTCGTGGTATTGGATTAGCTAGTCGGTGAGAACTTCTCACTCTAAATTTCTTTTTCTAGTTATAAATATATACTAGGATGCAGACGGTGCATAGCAGCACCCGACACCCGTCATCCACAGACCATGGATGGCTTGTTTGTTTGATTGATGTGTTGTGAAAATTGTTTGTGATGTTGATGTGAAATCGATAATAAAGGTAGATAGTTGAAATAAATTAATTATCGTTAAAAATATAATTTTTAACGTGAATGTGAATAAATAAATAATTATAAACAAATCGGCCGATTTGTTTATATGCACTGATTTGACTGATATTGATTGGGATGATAAATTTTACACATCGCCCAACTGCACAAATAAAAATCTATGTTTGTTGATTTGAAACCCCACACGGGTGTTGGGATGAAATTTGGCGTACGCTAATCCCAATTATTTAATTGTATGTCGATCGTTTGGTCGACAGGCTGTGTAAGCATTGATTATTTATATTTGATGCTTATGCAGTTGTGTGGTGCACTTCGGATGATGGTTGATTGTTTATCGTTGCTATTATAAACATGAGTTGTATGGAATCTATATAATTAACGTTATATGGTAATTGATTGGGCTTCATTCCAATTGGGAAAATAATGAATATTATAAAAGGAAATTCATGTGTTGAATATAAAAATAGTCATGTGTTGAAACTATTTATGTGTTGCGTGAAATATTTTAATAATAAAATTTACATCTTTATCATATTTACAATTAGAATCTACTTTACGGTGGAGTCTAATTAAAAATCAAACGATAGATACCATAATTTTATAAAATATTTTACATAACAAAAATAGTGATGTGTTGACAATACTCATGTGTTGAGATTATTCATGTGTTGAAAGAAATATAGATTCATGTGTTGAATAGAATAAATATTCATTTGTTGAATAGAATAACGAATTAATTGAAATATATAAAGCCGTGTTGATTAGAGCTGCGCTATTTTGACGTGAACGATATTTATATCGATTATATTCGTTTTTATAATGAATATAGAAAAGGTAGTGATTTCAAAATATAACATTTTGAAAATATTATCATTTATATATTAATGATATGAAATATTCAATTTTGATTAGAAATTGAATATAGTGTGGAAATGGTTTTGAAAACAAATTTAAAACGATTTATAAAATACGTTTTAAAAGGAAATCAATGAAATATAATATATATATATATATATATATTATATATAATGGCCTGAATAGAACGCGCCGCGCTGCGGCAGTTCGTGAATTTCGACCATTGACTTCGAATTGACGTTGCGGGAGATCCGACCGTCGGATTCTCCTAAAACTGGAACCGTTGGGTTCGTATCGAAAAGAGCTTTCCAATGATTATTAGAAATTTGAAATCCAACGATTGGATTTGGAATTATGTCCAAATCAAATTTAAAAAAGGTCGCTGTAAGTGCATTTCGATGGCCGTTGATGGAAATCGACTGTACGGGCCATGATAAAATTATTAAAAATATTGTGTAAAATCATAATATGTGAATTGGAAAGAACTGGGATGAAAAACTCCATATTTGAAAGGATAAAAATAGTTTTTTTTTTATCGAAATGAACTGGTTTTGAATTAGAACAAAAACCAATTTATTTTTGAAATGAATAAATTGAATTTGAATCGGTTTGGAAAATAACCAGAATTTCCAATATATATAAAGTGGAAGTGGATCTGAACCGAAATTGTCTTTGGAATATTTCGTGACTATACAGATATTGTTATGGGAATTTGAAAGATATATTTTATATCGTTATTTCCAATACGATATTTGTTGGTTTCAGAATTTGATATTGAATATAAGCCGGTATATTTTCTATTCAGAGCCTTGTATTTAACATCAAATGTGATTTGGGTTTATCGTGAATCGTGTTTCATATGACATTGGTTCTTTAACCTAGTTAAAGACATGATATAGATTTTTAAGAAGATTAAAACTAAGTGGACTTTTAATGAATCTTTAATTAGATTGAAATGTGAATTGATAATTTAAATTATCAAATCTGAAAGGTGATCGAGAATGGAGTACCACCAGTCTTGCTCCAAAGCGATAGTTAAATCTTTAATTAGATTTGAATGTGAAATGGTAATTAATTTTAACGATAACACCGTGGTGTTAGATATGGAGTATTACCAGTTTTGCTCCATAGGATATATAGGTTGGGATTGGGAAATAAAATAAATAATTACTTCGGTGTGGTTCGCTAATCCCGACTAGTTTGAAATGATATCCAAAGTAAGATTAAAGAATAAATTTAGAAGAATTTATCTTGGATAAAATTAATGGGAACCTTTCCCTAAGAATGTGATTTTGTGAATAAAAGAATATTCTGAATTGGAATGAGGCGTTTGTGTGTTTGTGTAACATTTGTTTATTATATACGTGGGTTATTCAGAAAGGCCGGGTTTCTACCCATTCTGAATAACCGATTCGACGAGATGTCGCAGATGAAGACGGTGGTTGAAGACCGGAAGTCTTCACATCGTTTGGCCGATTACTGATGATCTCGATTGGGCTGTACACCCAAGATGAGGGAAACAGTTGGTGATCGTCCAGACGTACTTGGAGATGGATGGATATGCGTGGAAAGTGCCTCCGGTTTCGTTCAGACCCAGAACGAACTTGTAAATGGATTGTGTGTCTGACATTGGATTTTATTCTGTGTTGATTGATCACTATTAAATATACATCTGTTTGGCGGCGGAGAATTTATTCTCTTGCTTAACGCCCTTCTCAGAGACGTACGAGCTCAGAGGTTGTATATCGATGGGCATCAGTCGCATGGAGTGAATTGCCAGTGTGGCATGCGTAAGTGGCAATTGATCAAGGCTTCTGTTGAAAAGCAAAGTCTTGTGGTTGAAGATCAAAGCACGGCCTTTGTGGCATAGCTTTGTGTATAGCGTGAATTCGCGAGCCTCACACCTCGGTATGAGTCAAAAACGGGATAGTGACTGCAGGGAGAGCACGACGTTTCTTTCTAGCTAGGGTGGTGTCAGTGACCTACCAGCCCTGACATTTATATACTTTTCACCTATGTGGTTGTTGGATACGAGGCGCCTCGGATATAGGTCTGTAAGGACCGGGAAACGTGTGTTCAGGAATAACTAATCCTCAAAAGTAAGAGAGGACCGGCCCTGAAGTTCCAAGGATCATAGTGGGGTCCTGGGACATTTGCTAGAGTGTCTCGAACGCGGAGAGGAGCTTGCCCCTTGCCTCGGCTCATGACGAAAATCCAATTTCCAATACGTGATATTGCAGTTTTAATTGTAGAACTAGTATGGCGACATGATATATGGTACCCATGCCGTCTATGATTTATATTTATGATTGAAATTGTTTTGACACTATACACCTGTAATAATATCAAATGATTTGTTTTAAACGTATCAAGCATTTTTTGGCTATTATAACGGAAAACCCTATCCTCTGGCTTGCGTTGCATTGTGTGATGGGACCTGGGTCTTATAATAGCTTCATTTTTCAAAAAAAAAAAACATTGCACTGTTTTGTTATGTGCACTAGTGTTCTTGGGAGGAAACCCGTTCCGTGTTATATGGCATGGTCCCTTGAATCACTCTCTTTTAAAGTAAAGCTTTAAATAACTGTTTTAGTTCTCACACCAGTCACATGACTGACCTGGAGTTTATTGTTTTAACCTAAACTCTGGGTGCCCTTATTTTCGACACGGGCAGCTAGTAGTTTTGGTTTTGCAGATTTGTATTCACAGGGTCCTGAATTACTGCTGGAATGATGCTCGGAAAGCTCTGTATCCGTGTATCACTTTCAGTTGTGTTTTGTATATTTTTCCGCTGCTATGTAATTTATTGTAATCTCTGATATTTTTCTGTTGTATAATATTTATTCATACTCTGTATATTCTTGTAATCTGATGGAATTGTTGTAATAACAATGAAATGTTCTTCCGTCTGCGTTCTATTTTGTCCTGTTCTCAAAGTATCCGCTCTTTCCTTCACGGGGAAGTTACGGGTCCTTATAGTAGTATCAGAGCTTTGGTTTACAGAGCTCGAGAACAAGACACATTAGAACCATACGAAAGAATTCATCAGATATTGGATTAGTAATATCCAACTAGAATGACTCGTTAGAGATAGGATCAGTAGTATCCTAGAACGAGTGTGAAGAGTATATTTTTCAAATGAAAACAATTTTGTTTTGAGATTTAAATCGTTTTATACGTATTTGAATAATTTATTTATATTGATTTGGACAATCTAGTATGTAAAAGTTTTGCATATACGCGTCATGAACGTATATTCGAAGTTTTAATATATTAGATAGATATAGAGTCACACTCTAGTCGCCCGGACATGGTCCTGATGATGAAGTATACCATCACCAGTATTTATTTTCGAGTGACGAAGGTGTGATATCTATATATTTCCATTAGACTGGTGTGAGAACCAAAACTTATATAGATAGATTTATTTGTTGTGATTTGGCATCAAAAACATGATTTTCTGTATATATGTATCAAAATTATGAATTTGAAACTCTAATTCACTAATTGATTGATGTTTGTGTTGTTTGTTTACTTGTTTGATAATTTTGAACCATTTAGCCTAATTGAATCACATATTGAAATGTATTGAAAATTAGTCACATTTGCTTGCATATACATGTACTTACATTTAACAGGTCATAGCAAGGAGGCTAGAGCAGAGAATAAAATTTGTTTGCCCGACAAATAGGTACATGTTTACTATAATTTACTGTTTTGTTTGGATGATGATGATTTTATGAGCCGATTGGCTAGCCGCTTGGCTTTTTTCTTTTTCTTTTTGAGATCAGAAGGCCTATATGGCAATTTCGGGATTTTCCCGTTACTCCCGGTGCAGGGGAGGTTATGGCGAAATTTTTTGAAAATTTAGGGTGTTAGCCAAATTTTTGAAAAATTTGAAAAGTTCTTAGAAACTGAAAAGTTGAAGAACTTAAGCCGTAGTCAAAATAATGGAAGTTGAGTTGATTTGTTAAACAACTTTCGGCTTCGTTCCTTTTCGGCTTCCATTGTTATGTTCCTTTTCGGCCTTTGATTTAGAGAAGATTAGATATCATCAATAAAAACCAGAACAAATTTATTCAACTAAATCACACATTGAACTGATTAGTAAATAGTTAGAAATATATACTTATGCATTATATATGTTTGAACAGGAAATTGGATAGTTGTTGAGTAAAGAATTTATTTGCGTGCCCGACAAATAGGTAAACCTTAATGAGTTGGATGCGAAATATTATTATATCAACTCCTGTGAATGCCATTGGATGCGGAGTGCTGGTTATTCTGTGTGAAATAATAAACATCGCCATAGGATAGCAACAATTAATTTTGAACTACATTACATGGCATACTTCTGGAAGATAGACATACTTCATCATATACCACATAAGCATTTGGAGCTTGTGTGACGAGGTGGAAGATTTACCATACGAGCGAGAGGCTTGTATGGCGATGACTATATTTTACAGGTTGAACTGATGACTGATATGGGCAATATAAAATTGTAACGATAAAATTGCTTGATTAATAAAAACCCCACACGGGTCTAGAGTTGGCAATAATCACATCTCTCTAGTTATTAGATACGACACATGGACTATTTATTTCCCACACGGGACGAGGTGACGAGGATTTATCCTCTGGAGCATTTAAAATACACACTCCCTCAGGCTTTGACAGGGTGACGAGAATTTATTCTCTGGAGTTATTATCAATACACGCTCCCCTGTAAACACCAGAATATATCACTATAAATATGTGTATGCTTATTAGGATTTATAGGATACCTAATACGGCCCAATAAATTTCCAAACCTCTCCCCGTACAAAGGAGGTTATGGCGAAATTTTTCGAAAATTCCGGGTATTAGCCAAATTTTTGAAGAATTTGAAGATTCTCAGAAACAGAAAAGTGGGAGAATGGAAGCCAGATCGAACGTAGAGTTGATTAATCAAACCACTTTCGACTTTGTTCCTTTTCGGGGACGAAAAGTTTTAAGCGGGGGAGATTGTAACAACCCGAAAATCTGGGCCAGTTTAAATTTTTTATTTTGGCAATTTTAGCGAATTTTGAATATTTAAAATGGATTATTTTAAATAATAACGACGAGAAATTTATTTTGAATATAATTCGAACGTATATATCTATATACGTCGTCGATAGAATATAAATAATTATTTATATATTATAAAAGGAATTGAAAATGGCGCGGTAGTTCGATAATTCGATTTCAAACTTCAATTGAATGTACCGGGTGCAAAATAAACCAGATTTTAGTGAAACCAAAAATAATAAGATCTAATTGAGAATATATTTACAACGAATCCGAAAAATTGAAATTTCATAGCGGGAATCCAAAGATATGTCCAGTTGAAAATTCTGAATAGTCGCTATGGAATTCAGGCCCTTAAAAATGGGAATTTTGCAAACGACCTCGGATTTCGATGAAACCACTTTTGTTGGATCCGTGATGTCAAATTATTGCTAGGTTTCAAATTTCATAATTTTTTGAATCAATATGTGAGCGTGGCAAAGGAAAACGCGTTTGACCAGTTTCAGTTGATTTTAATCAACTGGAAAATGGCCATTTTTCCAACGGTCTCAGAATTCGACGAAACTAGTTTTGTTAGGACCGTATCGTCAATACAAAGCTAGAAAATATTTTTCTGTAATTTTTAGGGACTGTATGTGGCCTCGGTAATTTGAAATGTATGTTTAAATTTAATATACAAAGAATTATACTTTGATTTTAACGGAAACTGATCGAGACGGTCGAATCAGCCTACGATACATATCCCATTGTGTTCGGAATGAGGGTAATTAGCTATGAACGACAGGCGGTGGGCTTGATTTCGAGTTAGTATGAAAAGTCAACTTTTTGAAATAAAATAATAATAAAAAAATATAGAAAACCCTCTCTCTCCTTATATTGCCCCCCCGTCAGTTTTCCCAAATCGAAAAAAAAGGGAAGAGGACGGAGGAGCAGCCGCCGCTCCTTCGATCGGAGCGCCGCCGCCGCCCAGGTGGGCCGCCGAAGCCCCTCCTCCTCCTGCCGCGTACCCTCCTCCACCTCCTCTTCTTTCTCCTACCTCCAATGCACGAAGACCCTCCGCCCCCCTGAAACCCGACGCTGACCACCCCTTCTCCCCCACCGCCGACGGCCTGTGGCCATCCCCGACTACCGCCGCTCTCTCCTCGACCCTGTGCGGCCACCACATCCCCTCTGACCCTCTTACTCCCTCCGTTTCCTCCTTCTTCGGTCCTAGAACGCGCAATGAACCCCTCCTCTCCGTTCGAAAACAATGTAAGTTTTAAATTCAAGTTTTATTTATTTTCCTTAAGTTAAAAACTGAATTTTTATTTGATAGGAAAGTTAAAAACTGAATTTTTATATGATAGGAATGTTAAAAATATAATTTTATACTAGTGGCACATTAAAAATGTGATCTTTATATAAAAGAAGATATAAAAATACTATTTTTATATAAGTAGTGTATTGAAAATAAGATTTCTATATAATAGAGAATATAAAAATATGATCTTTATATAAGTAGCGAAATAAAAATCTGATTTTTATTATATATATAGTGATGTAAGGAAAAGGCGAAATCTTTACTTTTGAAAAGGCGAAATCTTTATAATTGAAAAGGCGAAATCTTTACTTTTGAAGAAAGGCGAAATCTTTATATAGAGAATAGCGTGATAAAATTATAATCTTTATTATATGAACACCGTTATAAAAATAGAATTTTTATCTATATAGTAGCGGTGTAAAAATATGATTTTTATATACATAGCAACAATAAAAAAATGTGATTTTTATATATGTAGTGGCTACGGAAAACGAAAGTGCCAAAAGGCGAGAACAGCGAGGACTTCTACATATGAAGAGTCGTGGTATTGGATTAGCTAGTCGGTGAGAACTTCTCACTCTAAATTTCTTTTTCTAGTTATAAATATATACTAGGATGTAGACGGTGCTTAGCAGCACCCGACACCCGTCATCCACAGACCATGGATGGCTTGTTTGTTTGATTGATGTGTTGTGAAAATTGTTTGTGATGTTGATGTGAAATCGATAATAAAGGTAGATAGTTGAAATAAATTAATTATCGTTAAAAATATAATTTTTAACGTGAATGTGAATAAATAAATAATTATAAACAAATCGGCCGATTTGTTTATATGCACTGATTTGACTGATATTGATTGGGATGATAAATTTTACACATCGCCCAACTGCACAAATAAAAATCTGTGTTTCTTGATTTGAAACCCCACACGGGTGTTGGGATGAAATTTGGTGTACACTAATCCCAATTATTTAATTGTATGTCGATCGATTGGTCGACAAGCTGTGTAAGCGTTGATTATTTATATTTGATGCTTATGCAGTTGTGTGGTGCACTTCGGATGATGGTTGATTGTTTATCGTTGCTATTATAAACATGTGTTGTATGAAATCCATATAATTAACGTTATATGGTAATTGATTGGGCCTCATTCCAATCAGGAAAATAATGAATATTATAAAAGGAAATTCATGTGTTGAATATAAAAATAGTCATGTGTTGACGATGTTCATGTGTTGAAACTATTTATGTGTTGAGTGAAATATTTTAATAATAAAATTTACATCTTTATCATATTTACAATTAGAATCTACTTTACGGTGGAGTCTAATTAAAAATCAAACGATAGATACCATAATTTTATAAAATATTTTACATAACAAAAATAGTGATGTGTTGACAGTACTCATGTGTTGAGATTATTCATGTGTTGAAAGAAATATAGATTCATGTGTTGAGTAGAATAAATATTCATTTGTTGAATAGAATAACGAATTAATTGAAATATATAAAGCCGTGTTGATTAGAGCTGCGCTATTTTGACGTGAACAATATTTATATCGATTATATTCGTTTTTATAATGAATATAGAAAAGGTAGTGATTTCAAAATATAACGTTTTGAAAATATTATCATTTATATAGTAATGATATGAAATATTCAATTTTGATTAGAAATTGAATATAGTGTGGAAATTGTTTTGAAAACGAATTTAAAACGATTTATAAATTATGTTTTAAAAGGAAATCGACGAAATATATATAATATATATATTATATAATGGCCTGAATAGAACGCGCCGCGCTGCGGCAGTTCGTGAATTTCGACCAATGACTTCGAATTGACGTTGCGGGAGATCCGACCGTCGGATTCTCCTAAAACCGGAACCGTTGGGTTCGTATCGAAAAGAGCTTTCCAATGAATATTAGAAATTTGAAATCCAACGATTGGATTTGGAATTATGTCCAAATCAAATTTGAAAAAGGTCGCTGTAAGTGCTGTTCGATGGCCGTTGATGGAAATTTACTGTACGGGCCTTGATAAAATTATTAAAAATATTAATAATTTGTGTAAAATCATAATATGTGAATTGGAAAGAACTGGGATGAAAAACTCCATATTTGAAAAGATAAAAATAGTTTTTTTTATCGAAATGAACTGGTTTTGAATTAGAACTAAAACCAATTTATTTTTGAAATGAATAAATTGAATTTGAATCGGTTTGGAAAATAACCAGAATTTCCAATATATAAAAAGTGGAAGTGGATCTGAATCGAAATTGTCTTTGGAATATTTCGATATTGGATTTCGTGACTATACAGATATTGTTATGGGAATTTGAAAGATATATTTTATATCGTTATTTCCAATACGATATTTGTTGGTTTCAGAATTTGATATTGAATATAAGTCGGTATATTTTCTATTCAGAGCCTTGTATTTAATATCAAATGTGATTTGGGTTTATCGTGAATCGTGTTTCATATGACATTGGTTCTTTAACCCAGTTAAAGACAAGATATTGATTTTTAAGAAGATTAAAACTAAAGTGGAGTTTTAATGAATCTTTAATTAGATTGAAATGTGAATTGATAATTTAAATTATCAAATCTGAAAGGTGATCGAGAATGGAGTACCACCAGTTTTGCTCCAAAGAGATAGTGAAATCTTTAATTAGATTTGAACGTGAAATGGTAATTAATTTTACCGATAACACCGTGGTGTTAGATATGGAGTATTACCAGTTTTGCTCCATAGGATATATAGGTTGGGATTGGGAAATAAAATAAATAATTACTTCGGTGTGGTTCGCTAATCCCGACTAGTTTGAAATGATATCCAAAGGAAGATTAAAGAATAAATTTAGAAGAATTTATCTTGGATAAAATCAATGGGAACCTTTCCCTAAGAATGTGATTTTGTGAATAAAAGAATATTCTAAATTGGAATGAGGCGTTTGTGTGTTTGTGTAACATTTGTTTATTATATACGTGGGTTATTCAGAAAGGCCGGGTTTCTACCCATTCTGAATAACCGATTCGACGAGATGTCGAAGATGAAGACGGTGGTTGAAGACCGGAAGTCTTCACATCGTTTGGGTGAATACTGATGATTTCGATTGGGATGTACTATGACGACCCCAAATCCCGTTCAGACGGAGACAAGGGTTATCTTTGGAATATAACACAGAAACAGATAATAGCAGAACAGAATTAAATAAATACACCAGATAATGAACAATAGAATATACTGGATAAAAGTAATCATCAGAGTTACACAGTATACAGGATCATACTTAGTACAAATACAGTTCAACTATACATATACGTCAACAGCGGAAACAAACATAATGTACAATAGGAGCTGGACAGCATAGAAAGAGATAAATGATAGAATCCATCTTCAGCTCCAGCTATCCAGAAAGAACCAGCTAAACCTGAATACAAGGCTGCCCGTGTAGAAAAAGGGGCACCCGAGTTTGAAAGTGAAACAAACTACGAGTCAGTCATGGGACTGGTATGAGAAATCTGCTCAACACTTTTATAATATGGCTAATCACAGGACCACGCCACTTTCATGGAACGGGTTTACTCCATCGGATCACCAGTGCTTTGAAAACAAATCATTCTTTGAAACAACGCTATGCTTTTTATAAAAATGAAGCCATTATAAGACTCAGTTCCCATCACACAATGCAACGCAAACCGGAGGATAGAGTTTTTACCTTATAACGACCAAAATATGCTTGATACGAATAAAACAAAGGTATTTGATATTATTACTAGTGTTTATATGTTTTGAAAACAATTTCAAATCATAACTATCAATCATAGACGACATTAATGCCCCATACCACTATTTCGCCATATATAGGTATACAATTAAAACCGCACAGTCACATAATTGGAAATTGGATTTCCGTCCTGAACCAAGGCAAAAGATAGTCCTTACCGAATTCGTGACTCTCTAGCCCGAGCCACAGGCAAGCGCGCAGGCAAGCCTTTAGATCGTCAGGGCCGGTCCACCGATGTGGATTATTATGCCTGAACACTACGTCTCCCCGCCCTTTGGGGCGTAAACGAGCCAACGAATGACTCCATCGGACCCGGATCGTCCGATCAAACGGAGGCGCCTCGCAACAGCAACAACCACACAGGTGAAAAGTATATAAATGTCAGGGCTGGTAGGTCACTGACACCACCCTAGCTAGAAAGAAACGCAGGCCCTCCCTGATGTCCTCTCCCGTTTCTGGTTCGTACCGGGGTGTGAGGCTCGCGATTTCACGTTATACACAAAGCTACGCCACACAGGCGGTGCTTTGATCACCACCACAAGACTTTGCTTTTCAACAGAAGCCCTGAACATTTGCCACTTAGGCATGCCACACTAGCAATTCATGCCATGCGACTGATGTCCATCGATATACAACCTCTGAGCTCGTGCGTCTCAGAGAAGGGCGTTAAGAAAAAGGATAAATTCTCCACCGCCAAACAGATGTATATTTAATAGAGATCAATCAACACAGAATAAAATCCAATATCAGACACACAGTCCATTTACAAGTCCGTTCTGGGTCTGAACGAAACTGGAGGCACTAAATACCTCGCAAACCCATCGATCACCACGTACGTCTGGACGATCACCACTCATTATCCATATTTCGGGATGCCTCCCAATCAGGACCTCGGTTACCATCCAAACGAGGTGAAGATCTCCGGTCTTCGACCACCGTCTTTATCTTCTATTTCTTATCGTCGATTCAGTTATTCAGAATGGGATGAACCCGGTCTTTCTGAACAACTCACGTATATAATAAACAAGTGCAACACTAAACTACACACGCATCATTTCAATTCATTAGTCACTAACCGTCAATCAGTAAGAGAACGATTTCCCAAATATTAACCTCGAAGGCCGAAACCAACATCAGATCAACACCCAGGAAACCATTCGACTTAGCCAACCTTCAGTTAATTTCTAAATCACATCCATATCATTTATAATATTTTATAACGATTTATCGTTATTTTTATTTATTTTAAAATAGCCAATACATTCAAAATGACGCTTCGGGCCATAACGCGACCGTGACGCTGTTTTTCTTCAGATTTGATTTACACATATCTGAAAATCTAACCGTTGGATCTTCACAAAATTTACATCATTAGAAAGATCTTTTCAAAACGAATCCAACGGTTCCAGTTTCAAGGAAAATCCGACGGTCGGATCTCCCGGTATAATCGTTTGAAGTTTCGATTTCAAAATACGAACTACAGCGTCGTTATTCGATTAAATATAATTATATTTATATATATATATATAAATATAATCGATTCTGGCGCTGTTTTTCTTCATATTTGAATTAAACATTCCAGACAATCCAACCGTTGGATTTTTTACAAAGTTGGTGCCGTTGGAAAGATTTTTCCAAAGCGAACCCAACGGTTGCGATTTCAGGAAAATCCGATGGTCGGATCTCCCGTACTAATCGTTTGAAATCACGGTTTCAAAACACGAACTGCACGGCCATGTTTCGTTTTAATTTTATTTATATTTATATATTTATATAAATATAGTTCATTCAAAAATTCCTATATTGATTCCACTTCAAATTTTCACTAACGCCTTTAAATTTTGGAAAATTTCGCCATAACCTCCTTTGTACGGGAGGGGCTGGGAAAATTCCCAAATAGCCACACAGGCGTCTCATGTCAAAAAGAAAAAGAAAAAGCCAAGCGGCTAGCCAACAGGCTCATAAAATCATCACCCAAACAAAACAGTAAATGTGTACCTATTTGTCGGGCACAAAATTTTATTCCTCTTCCCTAGCCCCTTTGCTATAACCTGTTCAATAAATATGCATGTACATATATACATTTCTTATCACTTATCATTTTCCATTTAACTTCATATTTGATTCCATTTGGTTTAAAAACACCATTCATTCTAATGTTGCATGCATAGGCAAAAATCATGTCATTAGCTAATTAATGAATATTTCAACTCGTGCGTATTTATTTGAACGAGTGGCTATTTTTAACACTTCGCATTTCAACAATTCATGTATATAATAAAAATGTGATTTTTATTGTAAAACAATTCATTTCAAAGCACTATTATTTTATATAGTTCATATAGGTAATAAAAATAGGATTTTTATTATAAAACAATTTATTTCTAAACAAGATGAATTTATACTTTTCATATTGATGTTAAAAATGGGATTTTTATTATAAAACAATTCCTTTCAAAATATGAATACCATTCAACACATGAATTTCAATCCAACGAATGAATATCGATTCAACACATGAAGGTTTTCTATAGTTTATATATATAGATAAAAATGTGATTTTTGTATTTAAAACACGAACACCATTCAACCCATGAATTTTAATTCATCGAGTGAATATCGATTCAACACATGAAGGTTTTCTATTCAACGAATAAATATAGTTTCAGCAAATGAAAATAATTCAAACACATGAACATTATTCAAAATTTCAGCAGCATAACGGCAGGGTAGTTAAAACCGGGACCGTCCCTAGTATGGCTCCTCGCTCTACCTTAAAACCACGCGGTTTTTGACAATGGGGATCATGCATCTAGTTCGCACGCAGGCGACATGTATATATTTATTTCATTTCCACAAACTAATCCTATGTGGTTTCAACCAAATATTTCTCAACCACAAATGGGTATTTTTCAACCACAATCAATCAATATCAACCACAAACAATCCTAAACAACCATTCGCTATCAATCAATTTTCACACCAATCACAACCAATAAATATCGTCCATGGTTTGTGGACGAGGGGCGTATATATATATATATATATAGCAATTCACTTCTATTTCAACACATATATAATTTTTACAACGCATATATAACTTATACATCGAACGTACAACTTATACAACGCTTATACAAGAGGTGTACAATGCTTATATAACTCATACATCGACTATATAATTTATACATCGTCGTTTTCCATATCGTTTATAAATTAGAAATCTCACGTTGGGTTCCACTCCACCAAAAATAGCAGAAGGCTCAAAAAAATATGCGGTCTCTTCTAAAATGTAGAAGACATTCACACGGTCACGATGTTTCCTGTTTCATCGAATTTCGTCAAGAAACGAAAAAGATATGATTTTTACAAGGTTTGCAACTGTTTAAAGGTGTTAAAATCATTTCAGAAAAATAAAAACCGTACCTCCCTTTGTTTGTTCGAAACTAGGTCACCAGATTTCGCGCGAATCGATGCGTGTTAGGATGATCGGCCTTCGTAGCGGCGAAGAGCTTGGAGAGGCGCTCAGAACGAGGGTGGTGGCGCTCAACTCGGCGCGGCGGTGGAGGCGCGATCTGGCTCGAAACGGCGGATCTTCCCAGCGTCGAAACTCTCCAAACGCTGCAAGAAAAAAATCCGAACTATATATGGATTTGAAGATCTCTCCGAGCTCTACAAAATCTTCAACTGGAGCTCTTGATATTAGTGAGTGGGTTGATCAGAATATGGACGGGAAGCTCAGGAAGGTTTTCTGCCGCCACTCGAAATCATACGGGGAGAGAGAAAGATAATGGGCCAATAGGATTTTTTATTTTATTTTATAATTTCTAAAATCTCTAAAATACCCCTTATCACCGACGAACGCCAATTCAAACCCAACGACTGTCGTCCTTAGCGTTTTACCCCCATTCCGAACACAATGGGATATGTTTCGAAGGCCCATTCGAATGTTTCGGTCAGTTTTCCTTTAAATTAAAATATAAAACATTCAATATTTGATTTGAATGTACATTTCAATTTGCCAGGGCCACAAACTGATTCGAAAAATTCCAGAAAAATAAATCTAGCTATATTTTGATGATACGGTCCGAACAAAAGTAGTTTCGTCGAATTCTGAGACCGTTTGCAAAAAGGCCCATTTCTGGTCGATTCAATTTAACTGTAATTGAACAAAACACGTTTTCTTTTGCCACGCTCACATACTAGCTTCAAAAATTATGAAATTTGAAACCTAGCAATAACTTCACATCCCGGATCCAACAAAATTGGTTTCGTCGAATTCCGATGTCGTATGCAAAATGACCAATTTCCCGGGCTATATAAATTCCATAGCGACCTTTCTGAAAATTCATCCGGCCATAACTTTTGCTTTCCGCTATGAAAATTCGATTTTTCAGATTCGTTAGAAAGGTATTCACTAACAGATTTAAGTATTTTCGGTTTCGCTAAAATCCGTTTTGTTTTGCACCCGGTACAGTCCGACAAAGTTTGAATTCAATTTTTGAAACTACAGCGCATTTTCAGGCCTTGTTTATAATTATAATTAATTATATTCGTTTTCAATTGTCGATTCAACTCACTTTTCATCTCTATTATTTAAAATATTTATTTTAAATATCTAAAATCCATTATTTTAGCCAATTTGAAATTTTTAAATTGGTTCAGATTTTCTGGGTCGTTACAATCTCCCCCACTTAAAACTTTTCGTCCCCGAAAAGGAACAAAGTCGAAAGTGGTTTGATAAATCTACAATCACCCAACACACTACCAATCCAATTGTTTTCAACCTCTCAAAAATATACTAATCAATTTCTATACTCTTTTTAAAATCATTCAGACTATAGAATTTAAAAGTGCACATCCATGGAAAGAAAATAACAACAGAGTAGAGAATTAAATGGTAATGCAAAGTAGTGTAAATGTACCTTGCACCAGAGTCAATCAGAGATATCCACTCGGCATCTAGGATAAGCTTTCTGAATGCTCTCCTCAGTTTCCCAAGTACAATCTCGCGGATCTCCACTCCATTGCACTTTGACTAAGTGAACCTTCTTGTTCCTCAGCTCTTTGGTTTCTTTGCCGATGATCTTTAGCGGCTCTCGTCTCACAACTAATTCTGGAGTAATTTCAATATCCTGCTGAGCTGCTTCTTCCACGATCAAGTCTGGATCATGAACGTGATTTCGAAGTTGAGATATATGAAATACATCATGGACTCCAGGCAACCGGTCAGCCAATTTAACCCTATAAGCGAGAGTCCCGATCCGTTCCAGAATAGGAAACGGACCAATAAATTTGGGTGCTAACTTTCCAGTTTTACCGAACCGGATTACTCCTCTCATCGGCGATACTTTCAAATATACATAGTCGCCAACAGCAAAGGATATATCTCTTCTTCTCCTATCGGCATAGCTCTTTTGTCGGCTTTGAGCGGCGAGTAATCGCTTCTTAATAAAATCGACTTTGTCGGCGGCTTCTCGGATCATATCAGGACCCAACACAAGTCTATTACCTGGTTCGACCCAACAAGCAGGAGATCGGCATGGTTTACCATACAATGCTTCGAATGGCGACATTGTCAAACTCGCCTGGTAGCTGTTGTTATAAGAGAATTCAGCCAAATGCAGATGGTCTTCCCATGATCCACCGAAATCTATAACACAAGCCCGCAATAGATCTTCTAAAATACGATTCACCCTCTCAGTCTAGCCTTCTGTCTGAGGATGATAAGCGGTGCTTAAGTTCAACTTCGTCCCCAGTTCGACTTGAAATGCCTCCCATAATTTGCTAGTGAATATTGTATCTCTATCACTGACTATACTGAGCGGCACTCCATGTAGTCTAACTATTTCCTTGAAGTAAATCTGCGCCAGACTCTGAGCAGTTCTGTTTGATCTGACAGGTATAAAATGGGCAGTCTTCGTGAAGCGATCTACGATCACCCAAATACTGTCATTCCCTTTTCTGGTTCTGGGCAGACCATCAATGAAATCCATAGAAATATGTTCCCACTTCCAGCCTGGAACTTCTAGCGGTTGCAACAATCCAGCCAGTTTTTGTTGGTCGCTCTTGACTATCTGGCAAGTAGGGCATCGGCTAACGTATATTGAAACGTCTCTTTTCATAGCCTTCCACCAGAATGTTCGTTTGAGATTGTTATACATTTTGGCCACACCAGGATGGATACTCAGCTTAGACTTGTGACACTCGTCTAACACTTCCCTTTTTAACTCTGGGATATCAGGAACACAAATCCTTCCTTTCAACCTCAAGGTCTCGTCGTTATCTATTTGAAAACATGAGGGTTCGCCTTTCTGAATCCTTTTAATCATATCCTTAATAAAGTTATCCTCCTTCTGAAGAATAGATATTTTGTCAATCAAGGAAGTTGTGATAATAAAGCTGGCGATCATTACATTCTTTCGGCTCAGCGCATCGGCCACGACATTGGCTTTCCCTGGAGTATATATAATTTCAAAGTCATATGCTGCAAGGAACTCCAGCCAACGTTGCTGCCTCAGATTCAGGTCTTTATGAGTGAACAGATACTTTAGCGACTGGTGATCTGTAAACAGTTCGAATCTCTCACCTAGGAGATAGTGTCTCCAGATTTTCAAGGTGAATACTATAGCCAATAACTCAAGATCATGAGTTACGTAGTTCTTCTCGTGTGGCTTTAGTTGACGGCTAGCATAAGCAATCACTTGGCCCCTTTGCATTAACACTGCCCCAAGGCCTTCTCTAGACGCATCAGTCCAGACTTTCAAATCTTGATTGCCATCGATGATGGTTAACACTGGAGCAGTCGTTAGTCTTAACTTTAGCTCTTCGAAAGCCTCCTCACTTTCTGGAGTCCATTTGAACTTAGAATGCTTCTTCGTAAGCTTCGTTAAATGACCAGATATCTTCGAAAAGTTTTTAACAAACTTCCGGTAATAGCTAGCCAATCCGAGAAAACTGCGGACTTCAGTGGGGGTACTGGGCTGTTTCCAATTCTGAATGGCTGTGATTTTGCTTGGATCCACAGCAATTCCTTCTTTCGACACAACGTGGCCTAGAAATTTCACTTCATCTTGCCAGAATATGCATTTGGAAAACTTTGCTTTCAATACATTCCTTCTCAGATTTTCTAGAACATGTTCCAAATGCTTTTCATGTTCGGCCTTTGATTTAGAGAAGATTAGAATATCATCAATGAAAACCAGAAAAATTTATTCAAGACTCCTCTGAATACTCTGTTCATCAGATCGACAAAGTAAGCTGGAGCATTACATAAGCCGAACGGCATTACTAACCACTCGTAGAATAAATCTGGACCTCTGAATGCTGTCATTGGAACACACTCTTCGGCAATTCGAAGTTGATGGAAGCCTGTAGCTAGGTCCATCCTTGAGAATACCTGTGCTCCATTTAATCTATCCAACAAATCATCTATTCGCGGCAATGGATATTTGTTCTTTATGGTCTGCTTGTTCAAATCACGATAATCCACACATAGCCGTAGAGTACCGTCAGATTTTGGGACAAACACCACTGCTGCACCCCAATCAGAGAAACTAGGCCTGATCAGGCCCTTCCATATTAGTTGTCGTGTTTGATTGTCTAATTCCTCTTTCTCTTTCAAGGACATTCTTCGAATAGCGTGAACTACCGGCCTTGCATTAGGAATCAAAGCATTCTTGAAATCTAGTTCTCTCTACGGAGGTAAGCGAACAACTTCCTCAAACACATCCACATAATTTTTGATGACAGGAATGTCTTTGATGAGGTCAGGAATATCCTCTGCGACTTTTGGGATATTTTCTGTTAGGGCTGGAGAAATATCGAGAGCTGCCCAGAAGTCTTTTCTATTAGGATTCTGACCTTCACACGGTATGGTTATATAATTCCCTGATTTAATCTTAGCCCTAACAACTCTCTCGGCGCATCTAACCACTGCTTCATATTTGGTTAGCCAATCCAATCCCAGAATAAGATCGAATTCATTAAAATTCATGACGATAGAGATAGTAGGGAATTTATAGCATGAGAAAGAGACAGGTACTGCACAAACCCAACTGAGATCGATGGAACCCCCGATCGGATTTTGGACAGTCATTGGTTCTTTAAGCTTCCTCAATTTCAAATTCAACTTCTTAACAACATTCTTTGCTATAAAGCTTCGTGACGCGCCGATGTCAAACAATACTTTAACTGGAATATTTTTGACATTAAGCGTGCCTTCTAAAACATCAGACCTTCCCTGACCATCTGAGGGTGCTGAGGTTTCTGCTACTTCATTTACTTGAACCGCTTTGGTCTTTTTCAACATCCATCAGTCTCTCTTTATATGACCAGTCTTATGACAAAGATTGCACTTTCGGGTCACTTGAAACTTATTCTTGGATTTAGATTCATCCCTTTTTGGTTTCTTTAGAGATCGGCAACTCATCGAGATATGTCCTTGCTTATTGCAGTTAGAGCATACAGTTGTCGTTACTGGTTTCTTCTTAGATTTGGCCCTTTTACTCTTGGCACTGGGCTTCTTACTGACCTCAGACGTTGTACTTGCCATAGGACGATCAGTTTCAGACTCAATTTTATTACTAGAGCTGACTTCCTCTTCGTACTGTAACATACCTTTCTTGTCTAGATCTTCGTACTGGTAAGCCATGTATATCATTTAAGAGAAGGGGAGCTTCACATTCCTCATTACACTGTTCTGATATTTTCTTTGCAGGCCATGAATAAATATCAGATTCTTCCTCTTTGGTCTTTAACCAGATGAGTAGCAAAGTGAGAAAGTTCGTTGAATTTCTTATGATATTCTGGGATGGTCATATCACCTTGTATCAGATAAGAAAATTCGTCGCATAATCGCTCAGTCGCTTCTGGAGGAGTAAATCTTTCTAGGAAAATCACTTTGAATCTATCCCAGGTGATATCACCTTCTGGATTATTCTCAATAACTGAATCCCACCAGAACAAAGCTTCATCTTTGAGTGCCCAGGAGGCCAGTAATCTTTTCTGGTCATCCCTCAGCTTTAAACCACCAAAGATCTTTTCGGCCGAACGAATCCAAGCCTGTGTCTTCATAATAGATTCTTCACTAGAGAATGGTATTCCACCCATATTTCGATATTTGTTTAACCGGGCCTCAATATCCGGTTCTGCATTCCTTCTGTTTATGACACTCATTTTCTAGTACTTCTGCAATTAGCAGATCAAGTGTCAGGTCACAGAAAAGATAATTTTAAAACATAGAAACATATACTTCAAATGTAAATGTGTCTATCGAGGTGTAATTTCATTCTGCTTTACTCATACTAGGATATTGCTGATCCTATCTGTATAGAGTTACCCGTCCTAGAACACTACTGGTTCTATTTCTGACGAGTTCGTTCAAATGTTATATTCCAGCACTAAGCTTAACCAAAGCTCTGATACCACGTTATGAAGACCCCAAATCCCGTTCAGACGGAGACAAGGGTTATTTTTGGAATATAACACATAAACAGATAATAGCAGAACTGAATTAAATAAATACACCAGATAATGAACAATAGAATATACTGAATAAAAGTAATCATCAGAGTTACACAGTATACAGGATCATCCTTAGTACAAATACAGTTCAACTATACATATATGTCTACAGCGGAAACAAACATAATGTACAATAGGAGTTGGACAGCATAAAAAGAGATAAATGATAGAATCCATCTTCAGCTCCAGCTATCCAGAAAGAACCAGCTAAACCTGAATACAAGGCTGCCCGTGTAGAAAAAGGGGCACCCGAGTTTGAAAGTGAAACAAACTACGAGTCAGTCATGGGACTGGTATGAGAAATCTACTCAACGCATTTATAATATGGCTAATCACAGGACCACGCCACTTTCGTGGAACGGGTTTACTCCATCGGATCACCAGTGCTTTGAAAACAAATCATTCTTTGAAACAACGCTATGCTTTTTATAAAAATGAAGCCATTATAAGACTCAGTTCCCATCACACAATGCAACGCAAACCGGAGGATAGAGTTTTTACCTTATAACGGCCAAAATATGCTTGATACGAATAAAACAAAGGCATTTGATATTATTGCTAGTGTTTATATGTTTTGAAAACAATTTCAAATCATAACTATCAATCATAGACGACATTAATGCCCCATACCACTATGTCGCCATATATAGGTATACAATTAAAACCGCACAGTCACGTAATTGGAAATTGGATTTCTGTCCTGAACCAAGGCAAAAGATAGTCCTTACCGAATTCGTGACTCTCTAGCCTGAGCCACAGGCAAGCGCGCAGGCAAGCCTTTAGATCGTCAGGGCCGGTCCACCGATGTGGATTATTATGCCTGAACACTACGTCTCCCCGCCCTTTGGGGCGTAAAAGAGCCAACGAATGACTCCATCGGACCCGGATCGTCCGATCAAACCGAGGCGCCTCGCAACAGCAACAACCACACAGGTGAAAAGTATATAAATGTCAGGGCTGGTAGGTCACTGACACCACCCTAGCTAGAAAGAAACGCAGGCCCTCCCTGATGTCCTCTCCCGTTTCTGGTTCGTACCGGGGTGTGAGGCTCGCAATTTCACGTTATACACAAAGCTACGCCACACAGGCGGTGCTTTGATCCTCACCACAAGACTTTGCTTTTCAACAGAAGCCCTGATCATTTGCCACTTAGGCATGCCACACTAGCAATTCATGCCATGCGACTGATGTCCATCGATATACAACCTCTGAGCTCGTGCGTCTCAGAGAAGGGCGTTAAGCAAAAGGATAAATTCTCCGCCGCCAAACAGATGTATATTTAATAGAGATCAATAAACACAGAATAAAATCCAATGTCAGACACACAGTCCATTTACAAGTCCGTTCTGGGTCTGAACGAAACCGGAGGCACTAAATACCTCGCAAACCCATCGATCACCACGTACGTCTAGACGATCACCACTCATTATCCATATTTCGGGATGCCTCCCAATCAGGACCTCAGTTACCATCCAAACGAGGTGAAGATCTCCGGTCTTCGACCACCGTCTTTATCTTCTATTTCTTATCGTCGATTCAATTATTCAGAATGGGATAAACCCGGTCTTTCTAAACAACTCGCGTATATAATAAACAAGTGCAACACTAAACTACACACGCATCATTTCAATTCATTAGTCACTAACCGTCAATCAGTAAGAGAACGATTTCCCAAATATTAACACCGAAGGCCGAAACCAACATCAGATCAACACCCAGGAAACCATTCTACTTAGCCAACCTTCGGTTAATTTCTAAATCACATCCATATCGTTTATAATATTTTATAATGATTTATCGTTATTTTTATTTATTTTAAAATAGCCAATATATTCAAAACGACGCTTCGGGCCATAACGCGACCGTGGCGCTGTTTTTCTTCAGATTTGATTTACACATATCTGAAAATCTAACCATTGGATCTTCACAAAATTTACATCATTAGAAAGATCTTTTCAAAACGAATCCAACGGTTCCAGTTTCGGGAAAATCCGACGGTCGTATCTCCCGGTATAATCGTTTGAAGTTTGGATTTCAAAATATGAACTGCAGCGTCGTTATTCGATTAAATATAATTATATTTATATATATATATATATAAATATAATCGATTCTGGCGCTGTTTTTCTTCAGATTTGAATTAAACATTCCAGACAATCCAACCGTTGGATTTTTTACAAAGTTGGTGCCGTTGGAAAGGTTTTTCCAAAGCGAACCCAACGGTTGCGATTTCAGGAAAATCCGATGGTCGGATCTCCCGTACTAATCGTTTGAAATCACGGTTTCAAAACACGAACTGCACGGCCACGTTTCGTTTTAATTTTATTTATATTTATATATTTATATAAATATAGTTCATTCAAAAATTCCTATATTGATTCCACTTCAAATTTTCACTAACGCCTTTAAATTTTGGAAAATTTCGCCATAACCTCCTTTGTACGGGAGGGGCTGGGAAAATTCCCAAATAGCCACACAGGCGTCTCATGTCAAAAAGAAAAAGAAAAAGCCAAGCGGCTAGCCAACAGGCTCGTAAAATCATCACCCAAACAAAACAGTAAATGTGTACCTATTTGTCGGGCACAAAATTTTATTCCTCTTCCCTAGCCCCTTTGCTATAACCTGTTCAATAAATATGCATGTACATATATACATTTCTTATCACTTATCATTTTCCATTTAACTTCATATTTGATTCCATTTGGTTTAAAAACACCATTCATTCTAATGTTGCATGCATAGGCAAAAATCATGTCATTAGCTAATTAATGAATATTTCAACTCGTGCGTATTTATTTGAACGAGTGGCTATTTTTAACACTTCGCATTTCAACAATTCATGTATATAATAAAAATGTGATTTTTATTGTAAAACAATTCATTTCAAAGCACTATTATTTTATATAGTTCATATAGGTAATAAAAATAGGATTTTTATTATAAAACAATTTATTTCTAAACAAGATGAATTTATACTTTTCATATTGATGTTAAAAATGGGATTTTTATTATAAAACAATTCCTTTCAAAATATGAATACCATTCAACACATGAATTTCAATCCAACGAATGAATATCGATTCAACACATGAAGGTTTTCTATAGTTTATATATATAGATAAAAATGTGATTTTTGTATTTAAAACATGAACACCATTCAACCCATGAATTTTAATTCATCGAGTGAATATCGATTCAACACATGAAGGTTTTCTATTCAACGAATAAATATAGTTTCAGCAAATGAAAATAATTCAAACACATGAACATTATTCAAAATTTTGGCAGCATAACGGCAGGGTAGTTAAAACCGGGACCGTCCCTAGTACGGCTCCTCGCTCTACCTTAAAACCTCGCGGTTTTTGATAATGAGGATCATGCATCTAGTTCGCACGCAGGCGGCATGTATATATTTATTTCATTTCCACAAACTAATCCTATGTGGTTTCAACCAAATATTTCTCAACCACAAATGGGTATTTTTCAACCACAATCAATCAATATCAACCACAAACAATCCTAAACAACCATTCGCTATCAATCACTTTTCACACCAATCACAACCAATAAATATCGTCCATGGTTTGTGGATGAGGGGCGTATATATATATATATTTATATAGCAATTCACTTCTATTTCAACACATATATAATTTTTACAACGCATATATAACTTATACATCGAACGTACAACTTATACAACGCTTATACAAGAGGTGTACAATGCTTATATAACTCATACATCAACTATATAATTTATACATCATCGTTTTCCATATCGTTTATAAATTAGAAATCTCACGTTGGGTTCCACTCCACCAAAAATAGCAGAAGGCTCAAAAAATATGCGGTCTCTTCTAAAATGTAGAAGACGTTCACACGGTCACGATGTTTCCTGTTTCATCGAATTTCGTTAAGAAACGAAAAATATATGATTTTCACAAGGTTTGCAATGGTTTAAAGGTGTTAAAATCATTTCAGAAAAATAAAAACCGTACCTCCCTTTGTTTGTTCGAAACTAGGTCACCAGATTTCGCGCGAATCGATGCGTGTTAGGATGATCGGCCTTCACAGCGGCGAAGAGCTTGGAGAGGCGCTCAGAACGAGGGTGGTGGCGCTCAACTCGGCGCGGCGGTGGAGGCGCGATCTGGCTCGAAACGACGGATCTTCCCAGCGTCGAAACTCTCCAAACGCTGCACGAAAAAATCCAAACTATATATGGATTTGAAGATCTGTCCGAGCTCTACAAAATCTTCAACTGGAGCTCTTGATATTAGTGAGTGGATTGATCAGAATATGGACGGGAAGCTCAGGAAGGTTTTCCGCCGTCGCTCGATATCATACGGGGAGAGAGAAAGATAATGGGCCAATAGGATTTTTTATTTTATTTTATAATTTCTAAAATCTCTAAAATACCCCTTGTCACCGACGAACGCCAATTTAAACCCAAAGACTGTCGTCCCTAGCATTTTACCCCCATTCCGAACACAATGGGATATGTTTCGAAGGCCCATTCGAATGTTTCAGTCAGGTTTCCTTTAAATTAAAATATAAAACATTCAATATTTGATTTGAACGTACATTTCAATTTGCCAGGGCCACAAACTGATTCGAAAAATTCCAGAAAAATAAATCTAGCTATATTTTGACGATACGGTCCCAACAAAACTAGTTTCTTCGAATTCTGAGACCGTTTGCAAAAAGGCCCTTTTCTGGTCGATCCAATTTAACTGTAATTGAACAAAACACGTTTTCTTTTGCCACGCTCACATACTAGCTTCAAAAATTATGAAATTTGAAACCTAGCAATAACTTCACATCCCGGATCCAACAAAAGTGGTTTCGTCGAATTCCGAGGTCGTATGCAAAATGACCAATTTCCCGGGCTATATAAATTCCATAGCGACCTTTCTGAAAATTCATCCGGCCATAACTTTTGCTTTCCGCTATGAAAATTCGATTTTTCAGATTCGTTAGAAAGGTATTCACTAACAGATTTAAATATTTTTGGTTTCGCTAAAATCCGTTTTGTTTTGCACCCGGTACAGTCCGACAAAGTTTTAATTCAATTTTGAAACTGCAGCGCCTTTTCAGGCCTTGTTTATAATTATAATTAATTATATTCGTTTTCAATTGTCGATTCAACTCACTTTTCATCTCTATTATTTAAAATATTTATTTTAAATATTTAAAATCCATTATTTTAGCCAATTTAAAAAAATTTAATTGGTTCAGATTTTCTGGGTCATTACATGTACACCTAAGATGAGGGAAACAGTTGGTGATCGTCCAGACGTACTTGGAGACGGATGGATATGCGAGGAAAGTGCCTCCGGTTTCGTTCAGACCCAGAACGAACTTGTAAATGGATTGTGTGTCTGACATTGGATTTTATTCTGTGTTGATTGATTTCTATTAAAAATACATCTGTTTGGCGGCGGAGAATTTATTCTCTTGCTTAACGCCCTTCTCTGAGACGTACGAGCTCAGAGGTTGTATATCGATGGACATCAGTCGCATGGAGTGAATTGCCAGTGTGGCACGCGTAAGTGGCAATTGATCAAGGCTTCTGTTGAAAAGCAAAGTCTTGTGGTTGAAGATCAAAGCACGACCTGTGTGGCGTATCTTTGTGTATAGCGTGAATTCGCGAGCCTCACACCTCGGTATGAGTCAAAAACGGGATAGTGACTGCAGGGAGAGCACGACGTTTCTTTCTAGCTAGGGTGGTGTCAGTGACCTACCAGCCCTGACATTTATATACTTTTCACCTATGTGGTTGTTGGATACGAGGCGCCTCGGATATAGGTCTGTAAGGACCGGGAAACGTGTGTTCAGGAATAACTAATCCTCAAAAGTAAGAGAGGACCGGCCCTGAAGATCCAAGGATCATATTGGGGTCCTGGGACATTTGCTAGAGTGTCTCGAACGCGGAGAGGAGCTTGCCCCTTGCCTCGGCTCATGACAGAAATCCAATTTCCAATACGTGATATTGCGGTTTTAATTGTAGAACTAGTATGGCGACATGATATATGGTACCCATGCCGTCTATGATTGATATTTATGATTGAAATTATTTTGACACTATACACCTATAATAGTATCAAATGATTTGTTTTAAACGTATCAAGCATTATTTGGCTATTATAAGGGAAAACCCTATCCTCCGGCTTGCGTTGCATTGTGTGATGGGACCTGGGTCTTATAATAGCTTCATTTTTCAAAAAAAAAAACATTGCGCTGTTTTGTTATGTACACTAGTGTTCTTGGGAGGAAACCCGTTCCGTGTTATACGACGTGGTCCCTTGAATCACTCTCTTTTAAAGTAAAGCTTTAAATAACTGTTTTAGTTCTCACACCAGTCACATGACTGACCTGGAGTTTATTGTTTTAACCTAAACTCTGGGTGCCCTTATTTACGACACGGGCAGCTAGTAGTTTTGGTTTTGCATATTTATATTCACAGGGTCCTGAATTACAGCTGGAACGATGCTCGGAAAGCTCTGTATCCGTGTATCACTTTCAGTTGTGTTTTGTATATTTTTCCGCTGCTATGTAATTTATTGTAATCTCTGATATTTTTCTGTTGTATAATATTTATTCATACTCTGTATATTCTTGTAATCTGATGGAATTGTTGTAATAACAATGAAATGTTCTTCCGTCTGCGTTCTATTTTGTCCTGTTCTCAAAGTATTCGCTCTTTCCTTCACGGGGAAGTTACGGGTCCTTACACTTAACCAATATAACCTAATGAATGAACATGGTTAAGTTAATAAATCATACTTAACCAATCCAACATGATAAGCAAGAAAGGTTAAGTTAATAAGAACCACTTAACCAACACGACTTGACGAGTAGGAGGTTAAGTACACGTCGGTAGGTGGGTAATATTAGTAAATTTAGGCCCACAAAACTTAACTATTAAATAAACATGCTTGAGTCCGTGGGATGGATAAGTGCACGTCGGGTTGGTGGGTAATATTAGTAAATATAGGCCCACAAAACTTAACCGTTAAGAAAACATGCTAGAATCGGTGGGAGGTTTAAGTACATCTCGTATAGGTGGGTAATATTTGTATATACAGGCCCACAAACTTAACCAGCAGGAAACCCAAGTAACGGGGACCCATTTCAGCAGTAACCCACATAGATGTATCATGGTACCCTAAAAATAGGCAAGGTGGGGCACGATTACTGGGCTGATTATAAGCGGTCAAAAATAGAGGTAGGGGGTACGTCGGTGTAGGTTCCGACGGTTTATGGGCGTGCACGTACTCTGGAGTGGAAAAAGCAGGCACTGGGTACCAGTAGTTATACACTGTGCATCTTGAATCGTGTCGGGTCGCTATCATATGGCTTGATACACCTTACGGTGGGGCTAGCACAGAGTATCTACTTGCAAGAGAGGGCCGACTGACACAGACACATGGAAAATTAATACAAAGTAGGTAGCATAATCCCTAGTTGGACCTAGGTCGCGTAAACCCTGAATCCGAGAAGCGTTCAATAGGTAGCATAAACCCCAGTGGCCCTGGATAGCGTAAACCCTGGTTGAATATAGTAAGCACTCGATAGTAAGCCCTGGATTAGATCTAAGTAATAAACGGAATCCCCATAATAGAAGCACCCCTGAAGGCAACCGCAAATACGGGGATTGGGATCACGTTATCTTATGATCATAGATTACTAGTTTGGACACCAGTTAGGTAGTGCAGAGATATAGAAATCAGTATAAACAGGGTAGTTGCGAAGCAAAGAAGGAGTAGAAGCGCATTCAGTTTGTCAGTACATTCAGTTTATAGGTACATTCAGTTTATCTTGCCATATCCCATGCTTATCCCATATTATCTTGTTACTATGGTTTAGTCCTATATTTAGTTTATTCATGTCATGACCCTTTACCTCGTTTAAATACTAAGAATCACTGGACTTACCAGAATTTATGTCTGACCTAGTTTACTTTTGCCTCTTTTCTTCCGTTCCCCCCAGGTAGTCAAGGAGGGAATAGCTCAGGTTTGTTTGGACCGTTACTCTTTCCAAGCTTGAAGACTCTTTGACGTGTTGCCTTGGACTCTCTCTTCTACTGCTATGGCTGGCTCATGCTTTATTTGGGGAAATCATTTTATGCTTCTTTATTTTTGTAAGCAAGACATGATACTTTGGTATTGTAAAACAATCTTTGTACAAGCTGTTTATCAATGAAATAAAGTTTTATTTATTTGCCGCTGCTTTAATTGTCTGTCTTGTAATTTATCTGCATCTTTTACCTATAATGCTCAACCGAAATTAAGGCATTCCCTTTGTGAGTGACCTTAACGGAAGTGGGGTGTTTTAGTATACAAATCGATGTTGTATTGGATCGAAACTAATAAATATAATCTTGAATAATGATTATAATACATTTGATGTAGTAAACTTTTGCGTACATCTAAATTATCACAAATACTAATGAAAGGAATTGATAGATAAATGGATATATTCAAAAAGTCATACAACTATCTATAGTTGATTAGTAAAAAAATTATTAAGCAAAATTGTATTTTGCTTACTGTTGTTTGTTGAAATTTTTTGGTACCCCAAAGCATCTTCATGTGCACGCACTTCATTCAGCATAAAGGCACAACAAACTACTGAATGAACCCCTCTTAGTACCACCATCATTATTGGATATTCCTACATTCCCTAAGGCACACATATGTTCAAGGCAACATTTAATTATAACAAAAGAAATCCCATGTTGTTACATGTCACCAATTCCATATATATTCTCATCTTCTTTAAGATATCGTACCGATGTGGGACTAACTACAAATTCAATCTACACACCCACTCTCATATAACGCGAGCCACACCTAACGATCTCCACCTTGGCGAGCATTTCTCAACTGAACTTCAAGTCATACAGAGTCCTCAAACACTTGGAAATGTCGCTAACAATTCATGCGGTTTGGATTAGGTCGCTACCACCTCTAAGTACTTTCACCAAAATGTTTTTTTTCCTGTAACGAGTCTCTTTTTCTATGATTGGGCCAGACCATGATCTAGCATATCACTCCACCTTGATGAGAGTCCGAAGCTCAAGCTACATATTGGAGCAAACTTAGGTCAATGTTGCATCATATTGGTCCTCTCGAACAATCGGCTATAATATCCAAAGCCTCTTCATGCGCACGCACTTCGTTCAGCGTAAAGGCACTACAACTGCTGAACGAAGTCCTCTTTGTACTAGCGTCATGATTGGATATCCTTACATTCCCTAGGGCATACATGTTCTAAGCAACATTTTATTGTAACAAAAGGAATCCCTTGTTGTTACATGCCATCTATTACATATATATATATATATATTCATCTTCTTTAAGATATCTTGCGTTGTGGGACTAACAACAAATCCAATCTATGCACCCACTCTCATATAATGCGACCCACACCTAACATCATTCTCTGCTTCTTTTAAAAATGTATGGTTGCAAGTCATTGGTTTGTGTAAAACATTCTTTCTTGCACATATGAAACATATGTCGTTTGTAAAAAAGAAAAATTAGTTATACACACGAAGTACATGTCGTGACAGTAACATAAACAGTGTATATTGACTAGCACCCTTGTACCGTTAGATTGGCACTTCGGCTAGAGCTTAAGAAATCGCAAGTTTGTAACTTATGTAGCATAGTTCTAACACACACACACACACACATATATATATATATAGACATGTAGAAGGATTGTCAAAAATATTTGGATCTAGGTCAAACTCATTAACCATCTCTAGATGGGTCTATTAAGTATAACCGATTAACCAAAAATTAAATTGGTTACCTATGAAATTTTGTAGTTAATCGTTTAACCCACCTACACAACCATTAATTATTCGAATCTTCTCATTAGATTTTTAGGGTTTCTTTTCATCGATTTACCAGTCATTTCAAAACATCTACTTTCGCTAGTTGAAGCTTTAGAATTGTAGTGTCCCGAAATTCCGGTCCAATTTGAGCTAACCAATTAACACAAGTCCAACCCACATTGCACTGGAAATCAGAAAAACTAATAGAAAGAAAACAGAGGGTGAGAATAGATAAGATAGAAACTTAGAATAGAAGAAGGAGAACATACAACATCAGAGTAACACGAATCTCACAACTAAACAAATAAAATATAGCATAACTTTCAAATAAAACAGTTATGTATACAATAGCACTTTATCAAAGTACAACACTTACAACACAGTGGAAAAACAACAACTACAAAATCTAGAAGCCTCCTACTCCAAGCTCTCCAAGTATATCTGTAAATCCCGACTACTTGACTGCCCGTACAAATTTAGGCACCCAAGAGTTTATGGAAAACAAAACAAACAAACTCCGGGTCAGTCATGGGACTGGTGTGAGTAAACATCTAAAACAGTTTGAACAGGTATATGATATCTCATAAGACCACGCCGCAAATACGGAACGGGTTTTTCCCTTATGAGAATCCAAGCATCTTTGAAAAGCAATATCATTCTGATATTATAATAATGTCTAAATACAAATAGATATCAATCTAGCGGAACGCTTTCATCTCACGTTCCACATACATAGGAAACAATCAAAAACCGCGAGTGCGTATTCGGTAATGGATTTCCAACTATGACAGGGTATGGGACCACCTGCCGTTGGTGTATCTCTAGAGGAGAATACACCGAGTTCAACAAGAACATCTTGCACCTCAGCCACACATGACCGACCACTCATTTCGCTTGAGTGTATCGAATGTATATCACCAACGGTTGGGATCAGCAACCGTTTCCCAATAAGGGACAACATCGATAGATTAAAGAAGCAAATGAATATTCTCCAGATAGGTGATTATACACCCTAATGGGAGCTACCCACATAGCCATGTTGCCTACCCGATTCTTGTCATTTACCGGATGTGAGGCTAGAAGCTACGCTTATCTTTTACATGCCACATCTTCATTCACTTGAAATGTCACATCGTCATACCCTTTAAAATAACAAATTGATTTATCCAAAAATAACACGGGTTTACAGCTAAGAGAAACGAATTCCTCCGCCACCAAACGTGAATACTTCTGAAGAGATCAACTTACGCGATCTATTAGATATACTCTGCCAGACCTTCTTCCATACAAGTTGTCCTGGGACTGGACTAACCAAAGGCACTATTCAGTACATCCATCTTAGGCAAATCATTACCTAAGATTTATACAATAGCCCTTGCACTTTACTCCGTCTTCAATTATATTTGGCATATATGATTCACAACGCTTATGTCAATACAGAGTGGTTCTTCGGATAATAATCCAACTGGTCTCTCCATATTAACAACGTTAAAATGGTCAAAACTTTGATAGTCTGTGAGTTAACTATCAAAGAAAAATACGTATGCAAACAACGATATTATTTCCATATGGAAATTATATCGATCAAACATCGTTTAACATTTATCTCTTTAGTTCATTAATTTACTTATCTCCTATTTCCATATATTCTAATTTCTTATTTCCTATTATCAGAAAACATTTCTGATTCTTATTTGGAAAACATTTCCAAAACTCCTTTACTGGATTTAAACTGATGTTTAAATCAAACATCGCCATGCCAACTCAAACCATTTCACTCATTAACTAAATTCAATTAACCATCCTTTACTATCAAACCTTAGCCATTCCTTAGTTAAGAAGGAAGTCAATCAAATTGGGGTATAATTACCTCTCAGACCTTAACTGAACATTGTTTTAACTTCGGGATAGACAAAGTTTACCGCTCCAATTCTACCATCATTTGCTTACGCAACTTCTCGGATTCCGATTACGAATCCACTTTTTTTATGAAAACATTTATTATAACCTTAACGTTATAAACCCTATTTCTAAAATATCTAGTTTAACATCTAACCTTTTATTTCTTACTTTGAATAATTAACCTAACAACTAGTTTATTTATAAATAAATAAATCTTGATTTAAAAACAGAAAGTAAATAGTACTTTCCCCAATTCGATATAATCGAATTTGATGCATAACTCTCTTTGAGTAATCTCTATTCGATTAACTCTCCTTCGAATAACTTATATTCGATTTTCTCTTTTCAAATAGAATATATTCGATTATCTCTTTTCGAATAGATTATATTCGATTAACTCCTTTCAAATAGATTTTATTCGATTATCTCTTCTCGAACAACTAAATTCGATTAACTCCTCTCAAATAACTAAATTCAATTAACTCCTCTCGAATAACTAAATTCGATTAAATTTTCTCGAATAACTAAATTTGGTACTCTTTCTTCGAATAAACAAATATTCGATTAACTCCTTTTAACTTTATTCGAATAACTAATATTCGATAACTCCTTTTAACTCTATTCGAATAACTAATATTCGATAACCCCTTTTAACTCTATTCGAATAACTAATATTCGATAACCCCTTTTAAATCTATTCGAATAACTAATATTCGATATACCCTTTTAACTCTATTCGAATAACTAATAGTCGATAACTCTAACACGATTAATTCTATTTGAATAACTATAGTCCGATTTAACTCCAATCGATTAACTCTAATTGATTAACTCTAACTCTAATCGATTAACTCTCTTTGATTAACTCTATCTGGTTAACTCTAACTGATTAACTCTAACTGATTAACTCTAACTGGTTAACTCTAACTGATTAACTCTAACTGGTTAACTCTAACTGATTAACTCTAACTCGTTAACTCTAACTCTAATCGATTAACTCTAACTCAATTCAATTAATTCTATTCGATTAACTCTAATCCTATTTAACTCTATCTGGTTAACTCTAACTGATTAACTCGACTGGTTAACTCTAACTGATTAACTCTAACTGGTTAACTCTAACTAATTAACTCCAATGGGTTAACTCTATTTAATTAACTCTAACTCTAAACGAGTAATTCTAACTCTAATCGATTAACTCTAACTCTAACCGATTAATTCTAACTCTAATCGATTAATTCAAATTCGATTAACTCCTCTAACTCATTTTGATTAACACATTTTGATTAACTCTTTGTCCATATTCATTTCAAATATTGATGTTCAAATCGATTCTTACTTCTCTATATAAGTCCTGACTTATATATTCCATTTATCCAAAGATAAATATTTTACTTAATTTATAAAATATTATTTATAAATTAATCTTTCCAATTTATCTGTTAAAAACAGATTTCCATTTCCTATTCATTTTCCAAAAATTTCCTTTGATTAATTCTATTTATTTCCAAATAAATATTCCTTTGATTTAATTCTGTTTATTTCCAAATAAACATTCCTTTGATTTAATCCTATTTATTCCTCCGACCTGTTTCCCTGCATCACCGATGTTAAACAATATAATTAACATCAATAATATTTCACTATGAAATATTCTGCTAAACAGAATCGATGCTAGATTAACGATTTATATATATATATATATCGTTATCTATAAATTTCAACCAATACATAAGAAATTCAACCAGACAGTTAACACACAATAATCAACAGATAAATTATCAGTTCTAAGCATATATTATCAAAATATAACTGTTCAGAGTTGGTGAGTTTTACTCACATTTCGCGTTAACTGTTAAATAACGATTTGCGTCTATTGATTCAGACGGACAATTTATTTTGCTATAAATTGTAACGGGCTCCCATCCACTTCTAGTCAGTTCCATGTGTAGCCGTCGTCCATACGATCCCAACAGATTTTGTTTCATTCAATACTGATTACGTATGATATAGTTACACTTTATACAAGTTATAAATTGTTTTAAAATAAAACAAACCAATTTAATTTATCGATGGGCCTTACCCTTTTATACCAAACCAGCCCATCCACCATTACAAAGCCCACCCGCTCCCTTCTCCATTCCTTCTTCCACGTTAACGAACCTGACACCATCAGTTTTTAGAAGCCATTAGCACGATGTCAACCTCCCCGTTCATCATCATCTCGTCATGATTTCGAAAACAGAAAATACCATTGTCTCCCGCTTCGAATCCTCTTTCACGCGAACCCAAATTGGTGTAACTCGATCTTCTTTTGAAACTTGCGACTCTGCTCCTCCACGCACCGCCACTATAGCAGTCATGACACTTATTTTCACCATTTCTTCACCAAATCCCAAATCTGAACCCACCAACCTTATCTCCTTCGCCTGCCCTTTCTCCTCCATGCCTCAAAACATAGCTCGATCCTCTTCTAGCTGTTGCGTCCCAACAGCTTATACGCTGTCTGTAAAAAAAACTACGACACCTTTCATCGTGGAATACCCAAAAAAATACGACTCGTGCTATCCATCGCCACAAACACTAATATCATAACCCAAGTTTGAGTTATACCTTAGAACGCAAGAATTTGTGAGCCCTAGCTTCCAGTGAATCCACACTGAAGAAAACCCGTGACCAAAACTTGTGTCGAACCCAACAAAGATCATATTGAAATGAAGCGCTTGCAATTTCCTTTCCAAATAATTAAGTCACTTGATTTATAGATTTTACTTTGAATTTCTTTTGATTTAAGAAGGTGAATTTCTTTTCACGTTGAAATGAGGAACAGCGGCAGATGTTTTTGACCAAAGGAGGAATGAGATTTAGGTTAAAAGGATTTAGGATATTTTATAGGTAAATTATATAATGTTATTTTAATTGAATATTATATTGAATTTAAAGCAAACTTTATTTCTATTTGTCCTCAAAAATTCCTGTAATCACACATGACATCCAAAAATCACGAAATTGGACATACTGCTAGAGTTTGACATTACAGACCCAACGAAACTAGTTTCATCGAATTCCGACTCCATTTGCCGACATCCAAAAATCACACATGACATCTAAATATCACGAAATTGGACATACAGCTAGAGTTTGACATTACGGACCCAACGAAACTAGTTTCGTCGAATCCCGAAATTCCGGTCCAATTTGATCTGACCAATCTACACAAGTCCAACCCACATTACACTGGAAATCAGAAAAACTAATAGAAAGAAAACAGAGGGTGATAATAGATAAGATAGAAACTTAGAATAGAAGAAGAAGAAGAACATACAACATCAAAGTAAAACGAATCTCACAGCGGAATGAATAAAATATAACATAACTTTCAAATAAAACAGTTATGTATACAATAGCACTTTATCAAAGTACAACTGTAACACCCCACCTCCGCCAGGGTGGCTCTTGCAAGCACTCTGACTTTAGAGGGGCGTTTGTACCGGGTAAACATGCATATCAAGGCAAAACAAGAACATATGTATATATGTAAACAGAGTAAATAAGATAAGTAAAACAGCGGAAGATTTCGAACTATTTCAAAACAAGTCTGGTACAGCATAATGTCAACTTTCCAAATACACAAGTCTAGATAAAAACAACATCACTGAAAAAAACTGAAATACATAAGTACTATCCCCAAAATAAGTGATAACCATAGCTAGCTTCATGTCAAGACCGTACATGAGCTAAAATCCCACAAGCAAGCGATCAGAACTCCAAGCTAAGCTCCAATATTCCCACCCTGAGAACCTGGGGGGGGGGGGGAACGGAAGAAAAGAGGTGAAAGAAAAACAGGTCAGTCAAAAAGACTGAGTAAGCCCTACTACAATCAATGTAAACTGATAAAGTTAACTGGCATGAGAAGCAGGGATGAACATAAGGATAACAACATACTAGCATGATGATTAACTAACAAATAGTTCAAAATAGTCATCGCATAATCCAGGTGAAGTTTCTCACCACAGGTGTACCAGCATTCTAACATGTCATGTATAAACAAGAATTTATCCCTTGGCCTAAACTTGGCCCAGTATCAGGTGTTTGACTTAAATCAAGATCCAACTTCTTGGTACCAATTCTAGTATAACAGGATTAGGTGTTACCCCAATGTTTACATCGAAACAGGACGGAACAGCATGGTCCATACAGAGATAGAGTTTGGGAAAAATGGGCTTTTACCACCCTAACAGATAAAGTACAGAAATGGAATGCTAACAATAATGAGCCTTTACCACCCTAACAGAACAGAGTACAGAAACAGAATACTACAATTAGGTGTACACTAGTAGTGGGCCTAACAGACGGTACCACGCAGAAACAGACGGGTGTTACCACCCAACAAAACAGACGGTACCAACAGAATCAGACAGAGCTAAGTGTACCCTAAATCCTACCCAAGCGATCGGCTCCCTAATACATAAATACCCTGTGTCGGCCCCACGATAGGGTGTATCACTCCCTAAAGTGGCAACCAATTGGCACAGGCCTATTTACAGATGTCACGGCGTCTTACATCCTCAGAGGTAGACCGGGATCCATGCACGCACATGACCCGGTTGGAACGCACCATCAACACCCATCGCCATTATCAGAATGAACCACTTATAATTAGTTCAGTAAGCGTGCCCGGACCCTACCTACAGTTGGGTCAAAGTTTTGATACCAGAAAGGGTTACTGACTAATATGGGTCCCAAACAACAAATGACACAAATATTCCCCCTTGTGTCCCCAGACTATCAGATTCAGATTAACTTATTAACAGAGTTCAGACATACAAAGTTCAGACGATCAGTTTTCAGACTAACGGATCAGATAACAGATTTACAAACTTGCCTAACTTGGTGTGGGTCCTACAGATCCGCAAAACAGGTTCGTTTAATTTATCAATCAAGTTAGTTTATCCAGACCAGGTATCAAATTGGTTCTCAGCCTTATCAAATTACTGAGTTGGATTGGTTAAGTATAGTTCAACTTAACCCCGTTATATTACCGAGTTCAGATTGGTTAAGTGTAGGTTAACTTAACCCCGTTAATTTACCGAGTTCAGATTGGTTAAGTGTCATAAGTCAAATTTACTTAACCTTATCATGTAGCATTAATTAATTAATGTGCCTTAACCTCTCACATTAGACTTTGTTGCGGTTACTAGTTAAGCCGGTCGATTCCGGGTAGCTTTACACCACAACTTGGTCTAACCTCGGGTTCAAGGTACAACATGACCAACTTCTCACATTGGGTCCTATTGTTTGTAGCAACTAGTTAAGCCGGTCGGTTCCGGGTAGTTTTACGCTACAAACTCAACCCAACCTCGAGTTGGCCACACTTATATTTTCTAAGTGTCATGTCCATTATGTTTCCAAAACATATTACAAGTTTTCAAGCATTTGGGTAGACCTAACTTAATAGGTAAATTCCCAATGGGTAGACCTAACTTAATAGGTAAATTCCCAATCTTATGTTTTTATGTCTTTTAAGTTTACCCAACCCCAAATGCAATCCCATCGCTTACATATCGCAAGAGCGCATAAAGGATAGAAAGAGGGAACTTGGCATAATCATGACATAAAGGTGTTGAAGCCACAAGTTTAACATGGTGGCATATGAAATGTACATATGTTCATATACTTGCATATTACATTTTTAGGCCTCAAAAGCATGCATAAAACCAAACTTAGCATATTGGTGATACATGGTGATAAATGACATGTAGAAATGGCCATAAGTTCGCATTTAGCCTCACATGCAAGTTATCATAAGAGATATGATAACTTACATGTTGCCAAAATGCAACCTTTAGCATAAAGCTTGAAGCTTTATGTTCATATACTCAAGGTAAGCTTGCATAACATGATAACATGAGTAAAATGATCCACCCAAACTTGCATACATAACATGACAACTTGCATATCATAACATGGCAAACTTGCATAACATAACATGGCAAACTTGCATATCATAACATATCAAACTTGCATAACATGATATAGTAAACTTGCATATCATGGCAAACTTGCATATCATAATGACCAACCAAACTTGCATCATTCATTTAACTTTAGAGTTTAAATATGAAAGTAGAAAAGGGCTTACAATGCTTATGAAGACACAAAAATATATATAGATTGAGACAAAGCCCTTATGCAATCAAATAAACCCAAAATGCAAGCTCCAGTAGAAAAACCCTTGAGCCAAAATGATCAAAACCCTTGCTTTATGATGTAAATATGGAAACTTGACTTGAATGCAAGCTAATGACACTCATACAAGCTTGAAAACACTTGTATGCATGGAAAATCTCTCATAGAAATAACTTAGAAATTTTATGAAGAGAGTGGAGGCCATGAGAGGAATAATTTTGCCATAGTTTAGTTGTAGGGTTGAATAATGATGATTTAGGGTTAGGTTAGGGACTTATTTATAGAGATTAGGATTAGTTTTAAGCCTTAGGATCATCCCTAGATCTAATCTCAACCCTTAAAACCGAATCTGGCCCCAAAACCTAACCAAAACCCCAAAATGGTGCACCAGGCAAAACTGCCCGGCTGAACCAAGTCGACAGCCAAGTCGACAGGGCTGTCGACTTGGGTCCAACCAAGTCGACTGCCAAGTCGACGGGCCTGTCGACTTGGTTGGCTTGGCGGGAAATTTCCCGCCTAGCCTTCCAGGCCCGAAATTCGAAATTTGAACTTGAAATTCAAATATGTTTTGAACTTGAAATTTTCTGAAAACTTCATTGGGCCTTAATCGGGTCATACGGACTCCGATTTTCGAAAACTCGGACTCTATTTCGCGTATTTTTCCGAGACGAACGCAATGGCATAGCCCGTTTCCCTTGATTCATATTTTTGAATTAAATTCTGCCTCGATTATTGATTATAGTACGTTATAAAAATACGGGTTGTTACATTCTCCCCTCCTTAAAGGATTTCGTCCCCGAAATCTCCAAGTTAGGAAGAACGTATCCTACCATCCAACATCCATCTACTCAAAACATCATCCACGAGCAATCATAGTCCTTACAAGATTCTAAATGTTGTATGAACATATGCAAAGGTGTGTGTATATGTACTTATCTAATGCAAAGATCATCAATGCAAAGTATGTTAGTGAAATGAATCCATTATGTATGCAAATAGTCCTAATCATATAATACTATATGTGTGCACAAACATTCGTCCATATGCAACATCCATGTGCTGAATTAACCATCTTGCAACCATAAGAATTGAAAATGTACACACGTCCATATGCAATATGAGAGTGTATTTCAAGCCGATCTAGTGCCTAGTGTGTGTTTATGCATCCACGAGCAACCACTAGCAACCACTTGCATCCACTTGCAACCATCAAACATAACATGTCTCAAACACATGTTTACATCCATAGGATTCCTATCTAAACAAGATACAGTCGAGTGATGGAAGCGAGTACAGATAAAACAAAAACTTGGTACATATACTTACAGCCTACTAGTACCGATCAGATTTCCCCAAATGATTCTTAGGAAACTAAGCATGGTAGAAACCCAGAATGTATTCGTCATAGTCACCCTCATGCCCAACACAGATACTCTCAAACCCCAATTTATCACAAACAGATGAGTTATAACTCTCAGGGAGTTTGAGACTATTACCAAATCAGAAGCAAGACTAGCATTAAAGTACCGAGTTTCCATTACAGAATCAAAATACCAGAAAAAGAGTTTCAAACTGAAAATCAGACAAGGAAAATTAAACATCCTACAGACAAATTATTCTAGCCCTAATCTATTCACTCGCCATGCGAGTATTCACCGTTCCTTCCGATGTAGTCCCTTTCTTCTTCGGGCAGTCCCTAGTGAAGTGTCCCATCTCTCCACAGTTAAAGCAAGTGCCCTTCCTCTTTCTGCAATCCTTGTTTAGATGAGTTGAGCTTCCACAAGTAAAGCACTTCTTTTCCTTCTTATCTTCAGACTTCTCCTCCTTCTTTTGCATTTCCTTTTTGGGCCCCGTTTTCTTGTTTTGAGACTCATTCACCTTGACCTCCTTCTTTGCACTCTTGTTCTCTTCATTGAGTAGGGCCATATCTACCAAACTCTCAAACGTGGCCCCCATGGGCACATGAGACATAGCTAACTCCTGTAACGGCTCATTCAATCCTCTAGCAAAACGAAGAGCCTTCTTCTGAGTAGTACTCACCATATCCAAGCCAAAACGAGCTAACTGATTGAACTTGTTCACATATTCTTTGACAGACATGTCTCCTTGCTTCAAAGCAATAAACCTCTCCATTTGCAAATTCTCTTCAGCAGAAGACAGAAACTTAAGCCCGAATCTTGTCCTGAAATCAGCCCAAGTCTCAACGGGCCTAGTCGCGGTGGTGATCTCCCACCAATAAGCGGCTTCATCCTTCATAAGCCAAACCGCCAATAAGATCTTTCTCTGATCATCTAATCCAAAGATAGCGAATAAATCCTCGGTCTCTTTCAACCAATTCCGGGCCTCTACAAAAGTCTCGGTACCTAGAAAGTTCTTGCCACCCATTGCTTTGAAGTCCTTGCAAATCTTCGTGAACTCTACTGGAGGATGCTGAGGGGGAGGAGGAGGAGGAACCTCAGCGACAGGAGGAGGAGGAACATTAACCACCGGAGGAGGAGTAACATTTGCGGGGCCAGCTTCGGTCGCCCTAGCCTCCATAAGTCTCCTATACCAAACAGGAACTTGCACTCCCTCTGGGATAACAAAGTTATCTGCCATACTGAAACGAAGGAAAAGATATATTCAGAACGAGGAAACTAAGAATAGATAACTAAGGATTGTGCTAATGGCTTTTGGGGAATAGCCTTTTTTTTTAAAAAAAATACAAGACTTTTCTTTGGAAAATACTTTATACTTGATTTGAAAATAGTTTTTCAAAAGCTTTTGTTCCTTCTCGTAAACCATATGCTCTGATACCAAATGTAACACCCCACCTCCGCCAGGGTGGCTCTTGCAAGCACTCTGACTTTAGAGGGGCGTTTGTACCGGGTAAACATGCATAATGATATATCAAGGCAGAACAAGAACATATGTATATATGTAAACAGAGTAAATAAGATAAGTAAAACAGCGGAAGATTTCGAACTATTTCAAAACAAGTCTGGTACAACATAATGTCAACTTTCCAAATACACAAGTCTAGATAAAAACAACATCACTGAAAAAAAACTGAAATACATAAGTACTATCCCCAAAATAAGTGATAACCATAGCTAGCTTCATGTCAAGACCGTACATGAGCTAAAATCCCACAAGCAAGCGATCAGAACTCCAAGCTAAGCTCCAATATTCCCACCCTGAGAACCTGGGGGGGGGGGAACGGAAGAAAAGAGGCGAAAGAAAAACAGGTCAGTCAAAAGACTGAGTAAGCCCTACTACAATCAATGTAAACTGATAAAGTTAACTGGCATGAGAAGCAGGGATGAACATAAGGATAACAACATACTAGCATGAAGATTAACTAACAAATAGTTCAAAGGAGTCATCGCATAATCCAAGTGAAGTTTCTCACCACAGGTGTACCAGCATTCTAACATGTCATGTATAAACAAGAATTTATCCCTTGGCCTAAACTTGGCCCAGTATCAGGTGTTTGACTTAAATCAAGATCCAACTTCTTGGTACCAATTCTAGTATAACAGGATTAGGTGTTACCCCAATGTTTACATCGAAACAGGACGGAACAGCATGGTCCATACAGAGATAGAGTTTGGGGAAAATGGGCTTTTACCACCCTAACAGATAAAGTACAGAAACGGAATGCTAACAATAATGAGCCTTTACCACCCTAACAGAACAGAGTACAGAAACGGAATACTACAATTAGGTGTACACTAGTAGTGGGCCTAACAGACGGTACCACGCAGAAACAGATGGGTGTTACCACACAACAAAACAGACGGTACCAACAGAATCAGACAGAGCTAAGTGTACCCTAAATCCTACCCAAGCGATCGGCTCCCTAATACATAAATACCCTGTGTCGGCCCCACGATAGGGTGTATCACTCCCTAAAGTGGCAACCAATTGGCACAGGCCTATTTACAGATGTCACGGCGTCTTACATCCTCAGAGGTAGACCGGGATCCATGCACGCACATGACCCGGTTGGAACGCACCATCAACACCCATCGCCATTATCAGAATGAACCACTTATAATTAGTTCAGCAAGCGTGCCCGGACCCTACCTACAGTTGGGTCAAAGTTTTGATACCAGAAAGGGTTACTGACTAATATGGGTCCCAAACAACAAATGACACAAATATTCCCCCTTGTGTCCCCAGACTATCAGATTCAGATTAACTTATTAACAGAGTTCAGACATACAAAGTTCAGACGATCAGTTTTCAGACTAACGGATCAGATAACAGATTTACAAACTTGCCTAACTTGGTGTGGGTCCTACAGATCCGCAAAACAGGTTCGTTTAATTTATCAATCAAGTTAGTTTATCCAGACCAGGTATCAAATTGGTTCTCAGCCTTATCAAATTACTGAGTTGGATTGGTTAAGTATAGTTCAACTTAACCCCGTTAAATTACCGAGTTCAGATTGGTTAAGTGTAGGTTAACTTAACCCCGTTAATTTACCGAGTTCAGATTGGTTAAGTGTCATAAGTCAAATTTACTTAACCTTATCATGTAGCATTAATTAATTAATGTGCCTTAACCTCTCACATTAGACTTTGTTGCGGTTACTAGTTAAGCCGGTCGGTTCCGGGTAGCTTTACACCACAACTTGGTCTAACCTCGGGTTCAAGGTACAACATGACCAACTTCTCACATTGGGTCCTATTGTTTGTAGCAACTAGTTAAGCCGGTCGGTTTCGGGTAGTTTTACGCTACAAACTCAACCCAACCTCGAGTTGGCCACACTTATATTTTCTAAGTGTCATGTCCATTATGTTTCCAAAACATATTACAAGTTTTCAAGCATTTGGGTAGACCTAACTTAATAGGTAAATTCCCAATGGGTAGACCTAACTTAATAGGTAAATTCCCAATCTTATGTTTTTATGTCTTTTAAGTTTACCCAACCCCAAACGCAATCCCATCGCTTACATATCGCAAGAGCGCATAAAGGATAGAAAGAGGGAACTTGGCATAATCATGACATAAAGGTGTTGAAGCCACAAGTTTAACATGGTGGCATATGAAATGTACATATGTTCATATACTTGCATATTACATTTTTAGGCCTCAAAAGCATGCATAAAACCAAACTTAGCATATTGGTGATACATGGTGATAAATGACATGTAGAAATGGCCATAAGTTCGCATTTAGCCTCACATGCAAGTTATCATAAGAGATATGATAACTTACATGTTGCCAAAATGCAACCTTTAGCATAAAGCTTGAAGCTTTATGTTCATATACTCAAGGTAAGCTTGCATAACATGATAACATGAGTAAAATGATCCACCCAAACTTGCATACATAACATGACAACTTGCATATCATAACATGGCAAACTTGCATAACATAACATGGCAAACTTGCATATCATAACATATCAAACTTGCATAACATGACATAGTAAACTTGCATATCATGGCAAACTTGCATATCATAATGACCAACCAAACTTGCATCATTCATTTAACTTTGGAGTTTAAATATGAAAGTAGAAAAGGGCTTACAATGCTTATGAAGACACAAAAATATATATAGATTGAGACAAAGCCCTTATGCAATCAAATAAACCCAAAATGCAAGCTCCAATAGAAAAACCCTTGAGCCAAAATGATCAAAACCCTTGCTTTATGATGTAAATATGGAAACTTGACTTGAATGCAAGCTAATGACACTCATACAAGCTTGAAAACACTTGTATGCATGGAAAATCTCTCATAGAAATAACTTAGAAATTTTATGAAGAGAGTGGAGGCCATGAGAGGAATAGTTTTTCCATAGTTTAGTTGTAGGGTTGAATAATGATGATTTAGGGTTAGGTTAGGGGCTTATTTATAGAGATTAGGATTAGTTTTAAGCCTTAGGATCATCCCTAGATCTAATCTCAACCCTTAAAACCGAATCTGGCCCCAAAACCTAACCAAAACCCCAAAATGGTGCACCAGGCAAAACTGCCCGGCTGAACCAAGTCGACAGCCAAGTCGACAGGGCTGTCGACTTGGGTCCAACCAAGTCGACTGCCAAGTCGACGGGCCTGTCGACTTGGTTGGCTTGGCGGGAAATTTCCCGCCTAGCCTTCCAGGCCCGAAATTCGAAATTTGAACTTGAAATTCAAATCTGTTTTGAACTTGAAATTTTCTGAAAACTTCATTGGGCCTTAATCGGGTCATACGGACTCCGATTTTCGAAAACTCGGACTCTATTTCGCGTATTTTTCCGAGACGAACGCAATGGCATAGCCCGTTTCCCTTGATTCAGATTTTTGAATTAAATTCTGCCTCGATTATTGATTATAGTACGTTATAAAAATACGGGTTGTTACAACAACACTTACAACACAGCAGAAAAACAACAGCTACAAAATCTTGAAGCCTCCTGCTCCAAGCTCTCCAAGTATATATGTAAATCCCGACTACTTGACTGTCCGTACAAATTTAGGCACCCAAGAGTTTAGGGAAAACAAAACAAACAAACTCCAGGTCAGTCATGGGACTGGTGTGAGTAAACATCTAAAACAGTTTGAACAGGTATATGATATCTTATAAGACCACGCCGTAAATACGGAACGGGTTTTTCCCTTATGAGAATCCAAGCATATTTGAAAAGCAATATCATTCTGATATTATAATAATGTCTAAATACAAATAGATATCAATCTAGCAGAACGCTTTCATCTCACATTCCACATATATAGGATACAATCAAAAACCGCGAGTGTGTATTGGGTAATGGATTTCCAACTATGACAAGTTATGGGACCACCTGCCGCTGGTGTATCTCTAGAGGAGAATACACCGAGTTCAAAAGAACATCTTGCAACTCAGCCACACATGACCGACCACTCATTTCGCTTGAGTGTATCGAATGTATATCACTAACGGTTGGGATCAGCAACCGTTTCCCGATAAGGGACAGCATCGATAGATTAAAAAAGCAAATGAATATTCTCCAGATAGGTGATTATACACCCTAATGGGAGCTACCCACATAGCCATGCTGCCTGCCCGATTTTTGTCATTTACTGGATGTGAGGCTAGAAGCTACGCTTATCTTTTACATGCCACATCTTCATTCACATAGAATGTCACATCGTCATACCCTTTAAAATCAAAAATTGATTTATCCAAAAATAACATGGGTATATAGCTAAGAGAAACGAATTCCTCTACCACCAAACGTGAATACGTATGAAGAGATTAACTTACGCGATCTATTAGATATACTCTATTAGACCTTCTTCCATACAAGTTATCCTGGGACTGGACAAACCGAAGGCACTATTTAGTACATCCATCAACTATAAGAAAAACCGAGGTTAGCGACAGATTTTTAGCAGCGGAAAACTCCATCGCTAATTAGTGGCGGATTTCCATGGGCTTTGTAAGAGAAAATATTTTGGATTTTATATGTCATCTTATTATAAATTATTACCGTCGAATACTAATTCTGTCGCTAAATCAATGGAAATTGCAGCTGTCTACCATCATATAATATTTAACACTAAATTCCGTTGCTAATAGAGTCGGATTACCGTCAACATAATTTTGAAACTATTTTCCTGTAGTTTTCCAAGAGATTTGAAACGAACTTTTATATTTATTATTTATAAAATGTTTTAAATTTGTGTTATTACTTAGTAATTAATTAGTAAATTTAAATTTTAAATAATTAATGTTAATAATACATTAGTAATTAGTAATAAATAATAACTATAAGAAGTAAATAAAATTCAATAGTTAATGCTGATTAATTTTTTTTCGAAAATTAATGCTGATTAATTATTAATTACTATATAATATAAATAAGAGGTAATAGTAACTAATAAAATACATTGTTGTTCGATGTTTATTAAATTTGTTTTGATAATCAATGATTATTTAATATTCTTTAATACGATTAATTAAATTAATATCAAGAAATTATTAATACATATTTGCTTTTAAGAAATTGATTGGTACATATTATTTGATAAATAATTAGTAATTAAGAAAAACAAAATGGTCTAAGTTTGAAAATAAGAAGTTAAATAAATATTAAAGAATTTCGAAATTCAAAAAATTCAAACATTACCATACAAGTTATTATTTTCATGCATATTAATGTACTATTAAAATTAATAATTGATATGTGATAGTTAATATAAGTATAATAGTTATTATAAATTAATATCTACTATTAACAATTAGTTGTTGGTAATCTATAATTAATTGTAATAACCCGGAAATCCGAGCCAATTTAAAATTTTTATTTTGGCAATTTTAGCAAATTTTGAATATTTAAAATGAATTATTTTAAATAATAACGACGAGAAATTTGTTTTGAATAGAAATAGAACGTATATATTAATTTGAATTGTCGTTAGAATATAAATAATTATTTATATTTATAAAAGGAATTGAAAATGGCGCGGTAGTTTGAAAATTCGATTTCAAATTTCAGATGAATGTACAGGATTCAAAATAAACCGGATTTTGGCGAAACCAAAAATATTTGAATCTAATTGAAAGTATCTTTCCAACAAATCCAAAAAATTGAAATTTCATAGCGGGAATAAAAAGTTATGTCCAATTGAAAATTTAGAATAGTCGCTGTGGAAATTCTGGCCCTTAAAAATGGAAATTTTGCAAACGACCTCGTTTTTCGACGAAACCACTTTTGTTGGAACCGGGATGTCAAATTATTGCTAGGTTACAAAATTGATAATTTCTGAATCAATATGTGAGCGTGGTAAAAGAAAACGTGTTTAAGCAGTTTTAGTTAATTTTGATCGACCAGAAAATGGCCAATTTTCAAATGGTCTCAGAATTCGGCAAAATTAGTTTTGTTAGGACCGTATTGTCAATACGAAGCTAGAAATAATTTTTTTGGAATTTTTAGAGACTGTATGTGGCCCCTGTAAATTGAAATGTGCATTTAAATTGAATATATATAGATTTATATTTTAAATTCAATGGAAACTGATCATAACTGATGAATCGGCTTGCGAAACATATCCCATTATGTTTAGAATGTGGGTAATTAGTTAGGGACGTCAGTCGTTGGGTCTCGTTTGGAGGTCGAAGAAAAAGTCAACCTTTGAAGGAATAAAATAAAATATAAATTAATTTATATAACTTTTTTCCCTTTTCGCCCCCACTCTCATTCACCGATTCAGATTAGAAAAAAGGGAAAAATAAAATAAAATAAAACCGCCACATCGAATAGAATGCGTCGCACCCTTCCCATCTCGCCGCGCCACCTCCACCAAGGCGCCGCCACTGCTTCGACCTCTCCCCATCACCCCTCCTTCCTAACCGCCTCTCCTCCCTCAGCACGAGCCCCATACCACGAGACCACCAAACCCTAATCGCTGTAGGGCACGCCGCCGATCTCAGGCGCCTCCCCCTTGACCGCCACCGCGCCGCAAGCCCCTCCTCTGGCCTCAGATCCGACTGCCAAGTCACTGCTCTGGAAAAATGCGAAAAAGTGAGCTTCCATTTACTTTATTTAGTTTTAATTAGTTTAGAAATATGGTAATAGCTAATGTAAGAACATACGTTGTTTAAATAATATAAAAATATGATTTTTATATTATAGAAAGAATAAAAATATGATTTTTATATTATAGAAAGAATAAAAATATAATTTTTATATTATAGAAAGAATAAAAATATGATTTTTATTATATGTAGAGAAAAGAAAAAAAAATTATTATGTGCGAAGAATCAGGATATGATTATCATATATGGAAAAACAATATAAAAATATAATTTTTATTTGAATAGTAAGATAAAAATTCGATTTTTATATATATGAAGTGGAGATAAAAATATGGTTTTTATGTACATGTAGTGATGATAAAAATGTGATTTTTACTATGAACAACGTGTAAAGGATTGCATTGAATTTCAGGCAAACCCTGGCTATTCAGAAATTCAGAAATGAAATGGCGGAGTGGAACCCTCGGTGAGAACTTCTCACTTTTAATTTATTTTCTAGTTGAAATATATACTTGGATGCAGACGGTGCTTAGTAGCACCGACATTCGTCGTCCACAGACCATGGATGGCTTGTTTGTTTGATTGATTTGTTGTGAAATCGATTGTGTGCAGTGGAATGGAAGAAATTATTTTATGGTTAAAAATATAATTTTTAACATGTATATAAAATAAATATTTATAAACAAATCGGACGATTTGTTTATATACACTGATTTGACTGATATTGATTGGGACGATAAATTTTACACATCGCCCAACTGCTCAAATAAAATCTGTGTTTGTTGTTTTGAAACCCCACACGGGTATTGGGATGATATTTGACGTACACTAATCCCTATTGTTTAGTTGTATGTCAATCGATGGGTTGACAGACTGTGTAAGCATTAATTAATTATATTTAATGCTTATGCAATTGTGTGGTGCACTTTGGATGGTGGCTGATTATTTATCATTGCTATTATATACATGTGTTGTAGGGAATCCATATAAATAACATTATATGGTAATTGATTGGGCATCATTCCAATTTGGAAAATAAGGAATATTATAAAAGAAAAATCCATGTGTTGAATAGAAGGAAAATTTATGTGTTGAATAGAAAGAAAATTCATGTGTTGAATAGAAAGAAAATTCATGTGTTGAATAGAAAGAAAATTCATGTGTTGAATAGAGAGAAAATTTATGTGTTGAATAGAAAGAAAATTCATGTGTTGAATAGAAAGAAAATTCATGTGTTGAATAGAAAAAAAATTCATGCGTTGAATAGATGGAAAATTCGTGTGTTGAATAGAATAAAAATTCATGTGAAAGAAAATTCATGTGTTGAATAGAAAGAAAATTCATGTGTTGAATAGAAAGAAAATCCATGTGTTGAATAGAATAAAAATTCATGTGTTGAATAGAATAAAAATTCATGTGTTGAATAGAATGAAAATTCATGTATTGAATAGAATAACGAAGTTATTGAAATATATAAAGCCGTGTTGGTTAGATATGCGCCATTTTGATGTGAACGATATTTATATCGATTATACTTGTTTTTAAAATGATTATAGAAAAAGAAGTGATTACAAAACATAATATTTTGAAAATATTATCATTTGTATATCGATGGCCGTTCGATGGCCGTTGATGGAAATCGACTGTACGGGCCTTGATAAAATTGTTAAAAATAGTAATAATTTGTGTAAAATCATAAGAAATGATTTGGAAAGAATTGGGATGAAAAACTCCATATTGGAAAAGATAAAAATAGTTTTTTATCGAAATGAACTAGTTTTGAACTAGAATTATAATCCATTTATTTTTAAAATAAATAAAGTGGATTTGAAATGGTTTTGAAAATAACCAGAATTTCCAATATATAAAGTGGAAATGGATTTGAATCGAAATTGTCTATGGAATATTTCGATATTGGATTTCGTGATTATATAGATATTGTTATGGAAATTTGAAAGATATATTGATATCGTTATTTCCATTATGATATTTGTTGGTCATAGAATTTGATATTGATTATAAGCCGATATATTTTCTATTCAGAGCCTTGTATTTAATATCAAATGGGATTTGGGTTTGTCGTGAATGGTGTCTTCATTGACACTGTTCTTAAACCTAGTTGAAAAAAAGATTAAATCTTTTTATCTAGATTTAATGAAGTATACCAATTAAATGGTATTTAATTGGAATTAAATTTGAATTGATTTTTGGGTTTATCGTGAATGGTATTTTAAATAACACTTGTTCTTTAACCCGATAATTAATGGAATGTGATTTTGGGTTGTCGTGAATGGTATCTTTATTAATACTGGTCTTAGACCCAATGGAGTTAAGAAAATCAGAAACTAACTGGAGATTAGTTAAGTTAGATAGTTTCTTGGGTATTGATCTGATGTTGGTTTCGGCCTTCGGGGTTAACACTTAGGGAATCATTCACTTGCTAATTTACGGTTAAAGGCTGATGGAATAGAATGTGGTTTTGGGTTTATCGTGAACCATGTTTTAAATGACATTGGTTCTTTAACCCAGTTAAACACAAGATATGATTTCCCAAGTTAAACAATCATTGATAGTGATTTTTGGGAAGATTAAAACCAAGTGGAGTTTTAATGAATCTTTAATTAGATTGAAATGATCGAGAATGGAGTATCACCAGCTTTGCTCCAGGCGATAGTTAAATCTTTAATTAGATTTGAACGTGAAATGGTAATTGAATTTACCGATAACACCGTGTTGTTAGATATGAAGTATGACCAGTTTTACATCATGGGATGAATAGGTTGGGGTTGGGAAATTTAATAAGTGATTACTTCGGTAAGGTTCGCTAATCCCGACTAGTTTGGATAAACCATAATTTGGTTTGAATTATATTCAAAAGAAGATTAAAGAATAAATTTAAAGAATTTATCTTTGATAAAATTAATGGGTAAAAGAATATTCTGAATTGGAATGAGGCGTATGTTGTGTTTGTGTAACACTTGTTTATTATATACGCGAGTTATTCAGAAAAATCGGGTTCGTCCCATTCTGAATAACTGATTCGACGATGTGTCGAGGATGAAGACGGTGGTCGAAGACCGGAGGTCTTCACAACGTTTGGATAATTACTGATGATCTTGATTGGGCTGTACACCTAAGAGGAGGGAATCAGTTGGTGATCGTCCAGACGTACTTGGAGATCGACGGATATGCGAGGTATAAGGTGCCTCCGGTTTTGTTCAGACCCAGAACGGACTTGTAAATGGACTGTGTGTCTGACATTGGATATCATTCTGTGTGATTGATGGATATCGGTTGCATGGAGTGGTTTGGCTGTGTGGCATGCTAAGATGCAAATGATCAAGGCTTCTATTGAAAAGCAGAGTCTTGTGGTTGATGATCAAAGCATGGCCTGTGTGGTATAGCTTTGTGTAGCGTTGATTCGCGAGCCTCACGCCCCGGTTGTGAACCGGAAACAGGAGAGGACCTCAGAGAGAACATGCGTTTCCTTCTAGCTAGTGTGGTGTCAATGACCTACCAGCCCTGACATTTATATTGCCTCACACCCCGGTTGTGAACCGGAAACGGGAGAGGACCTCAGAGAGAACATGCGTTTCCTTCTAACTAGTGTGGTGTCAATGACCTACCAGCCCTGACATTTATATTATTTTCACCTGTGTGGTTGTTGGATTGCTAGGCGCCTCGGATAGATCGGTGACTGTGTGGAGCCGATGGAGTCATTTAGCTCATTTATGCCCCAAAGGGCGGGGAAATGCAGTGTTCAGGCATTTTAATCCACATTAGTGGACCGGCTCTATCGCTCCAAGGGTCGGTGCGTTCTGATCCTGAGACATGGGCTAGATTGTCTCGAATCGGTTGAGGACGATCCCTTGCCTCGGTTCACAGATGGAAATCCAATTTCCAATACGAGACATTTGCGGTTTTGATTGTAGAGCCTAGTATTGGCGACATGATATATGGTACCCATGTCGTCTATGATTGATACTTATGATTGAAATTGTTTTGACACTATACACTTATAGTAATAATAAAAGATGAAATTTAGCATATCATGCATTTTTTGGCTATTATAAGGTAAAACCCTATCCTCCGGCTTGTGTTGCATTGTGTGATGGGACCTGGGTCTTATAATAGCTTCATTGTTCTTTATTTTAGCATTGCGCTGTTGTTTTATGCACTGGTATTCTTGGGAGGAAACCCGTTCCGTGTTATACGGTGTGGTCCCTTGATTTACCTAACTTTAAAATAAAGATTAATAACTGTTTTATTTCTCACACCAATCGCATGACTGACCTGGAGTTTATTGTTTTTAACCTAAACTCTGGGTGCCCTTATTTTGACACGGGCAGCTAGTAGTTTTGGTTTTGTAGATTTATATTCACAGGATCCTGGTTTACAGCTGAAGCGGTATTCGGAAAGCTCTGTATCCGTGTATCTATTTTCAGTTGTGCTTTGTATTGTTTTTCCGCTGCGATGTATTTAAATGTAATTTAAACCTCTGATATTTTCTATGTAATATTCATTCATACTCTGTAATATTCTTGTATTCTAATGGAATTTTGTAATTAACAATGAAGTGTTCTTCTGTATGCGTTCCGATTTGTCGTGTTCTCAAAACAATCAGGGCTTTTGAACGATCTTGGTCAGTTTAGCGATCGATTCGTATCAAGCAAAATTCCTTATCGTTTCATTTGGTATCAGAGCTTTGGTTTACAGAGCTCAGAGAACAAGGCACGTTAGAACCAAATGAAAGAATTCATCAGAGATTAGATTAGTAATATCCAATGAGAATGACTCGTTAGAGATGGGATCAGCAGTATCTTAGAACGAGTGTGAAGAGTATATTTTTAAAATGAAAACGAATCTTGTTTTGAAAATTTAAATCAATTATTCGTATTTGATTATTTATTTATATTGATTTGGACTATCAGGTATATAGAGATTTTAATATACGTCTGTTCCACGTGTATTGGAAGCCTCCAATATATTGGATAGATATAGAGTCACACTCTAGTTGCCCGGGGATAATTCTAATGATGCGGCCACCTCATCAGTTTTTATATTCGAGTGCCGAAAGTGTGTTATTTATATATTTCCATAGACTGGTGTGAGAACCAAAACTAGATAGGGCTATTGTTGTGATTTGGCACCAAAAACATGATTTTCTGTACTTGTATCAAAATTATGAATTTCAAAAGCTAATCAACAAATTGATTGCTGATTGTGTTGTTTGATTAATTAAATGTTGAACCTTTAGCCAAATTGAACCAAATAGTGAATTGTATTGAAAATTAGTCGCATTTGCATGCATATACATGTACTTACATTGAACAGGTCATAGCAAGGAGGCTAGAGAAGAGGAATAAAATTGTTTGCCCGACAAATAGGTACATGTTTATTGTATTTCTTTGGTTTTTGATGATTTTATGAGCCGATTGGCTAGCCGCTTGGCTGTTTCTTTTTCTTTTTGGATTGGTGAGGGCCATGGGAGGCTATTTGAAATATCCCGAAGCTCCCGGTGTAGGGGAGGTTATGGCAAAAATTTAGGGTGTTAGCCAAATTTTTGATAAATTTGAAAGTTCTTAGAAACTGAAAAGTTGAAGAACTTAAGCCGTAATGAAAATAATGGAAGTTGAGTTGGTTTATAAAACAACTTTCGGATTCGTTGCTTTTCGGGGACGAAAAGTTTTAAGTGGAGGAGACTATAATAACCCGGAAATCCGAGCCAATTTAAAATTTTTATTTTGGCAATTTTAGCGAATTTTGAATATTTAAAATGAATTATTTTAAATAATAACAACGAGAAATTTATTTTGAATAGAAATAGAACGTATATATTAATTTGAATCGTCGTTAGAATATAAATAATTATTTATATTTATAAAAGGAATTGAAAATGGCACGGTAGTTTGAAAATTCAATTTCAAATTTAAGATGAATGTACAGGATCCAAAATAAACCGGATTTTGGCGAAACCAAAAATATTTGAATCTATTTGAAAGTATCTTTCCAACGAATCCGAAAAATTGAAATTTCATAGCGGGAATAAAAAGTTATGTCCAATTGAAAATTCAGAATAGTCGCTGTGGAAATTCTGGCCCTTAAAAATGGAAATTTTGCAAACGACCTCGGTTTTCGGCGAAACCACTTTTGTTGGATCTGGGATGTCAAATTATTGCTAGGTTCCAAAATACATAATTTTCTGAATCAATATATGAGCGTGGTGAAAGTAAACGTGTTTTAACAGTTTAAGTTAATTTCGATCGACCAGAAAATGGCCATTTTTCAAATGGTCTCAGAATTTGGCGAAATTAGTTTTGTTAGGACCGTATTGTCAATACGAAGCTAGAAATAATTTTTCTGGAATTTTTAGAGACTGTATGTGGCCCCTGTAAATTGAAATGAGCATTTAAATTGAATATATAAAGATTTATATTTTAAATTCAACGGAAACTAATCATAACTGACAAATCGGCTTGCGAAACATATCCCATTGTTTTCAGAATGTGGGTAAGTAGTTAGGGACGTCAGTCGTTGGGTCTCGTTTGAGGTCGAAGAAAAAGTCAACCTTTGAAGGAATAAAATAAAATATAAATTAATTTATATAACCTTTTTCCCTTTTCGCCCCCACTCTCATTCACCGATTCAGATTAGAAAAAAGGGAAAAATAAAATAAAATAAAACCGCCACATCGAATAGAATGCGTCGCACCCTTCCCATCTCGCCGCGCCACCTCCACCAAGGCGCCGCCACTGCTCCGACCTCTCCCCATCGCCCTTCCTTCCTAACCGCCTCTCCTCCCTCAACACGAGCCCCATACCACGAGACCACAAAACCCTAGCCGCTGTAAGACACGCCGCCGACCTCAAGCGCCTCCCCCTTGACCGCCACCGCGCCGCAGGCCCCTCCTCTGGCCACGAGTCCGACTGCCAAGTCCCTGCTCTGGAAAAATGCGAAAAAGTGAGCTTTCATTTACTTTATTTAGTTTTAATTAGTTTAGAAATATGGTAATAGCTAATGTAAAAACATACGTGGTTTAAATAATACAAAAATATGATTTTTATATTATAGAAAGAATAAAAATATGATTTTTATATTATGGAAAGAATAAAAATATGATTTTTATATTATAGAAAGAATAAAAATATGATTTTTATTATGTGCGAAGAATCAGGATATGATTATCATATATGAAAAAACGATATAAAAATATAATTTTTATTTGAATAACAAGATAAAAATTCGATTTTTATATATATGAAGTGGAGATAAAAATATTATTTTTATGTACATGTAGTGATGATAAAAATGTGATTTTTACTATGAACAGCGTGTAAAGGATTGCATTGAATTTCGGGCAAACCCCGGCAATTCAGAAATTCAGAAATGAAATGGCGGAGTGGAACCCTCGGTGAGAACTTCTCACTTTTAATTTACTTTCTAGTTGAAATATATACTAGGATGCAGACGGTGCTTAGTAGCACCTGACACCCGTCATCCACAGACCATGGATGGCTTGTTTGTTTGATTGATGTGTTGTGAAATCGATTGTGTGTAGTGGAATGGAAGAAATTATTTTATGGTTAAAAATATAATTTTCAACTGTATATAAAATAAATATTTATAAACAAATCGGACGATTTGTTTATATACACTGATTTGACTGATATTGATTGGGACGATAAATTTTACACATCGCCGAACTGCACAAATAAAATTTGTGTTTGTTGTTTTGAAACCCCACACGGGTATTGGGATGATATTTGACATACACTAATCCCGATTGTTTAGTTGTATGTTAATCAATGGGTTGACAGACTATGTAAGCGTTAATTATTTATATTTAGTGCTTATGCATATGTGTGGTGAACTTTGGATGGTGGTTGATTATTTATCGTTGCTATTATATACATGTGTTGTATGGAATCCATATAAATAACATTATATGGTAATTGATTGGGCCTCATTCCAATTTGGAAAATAAAGAATATTACAAAAGAAAAATTCATGTGTTGAATAGAAAGAAAATTCATGTGTTGAATAGAAAGAAAATTCATGTGTTGAATAGAAAGAAAATTCATGTGTTGAATAGAATAAAAATTCATGTCTTAAATAGAAAAAAAATTCATGTGTTGAATAGAATAAAAATTCAATTGTTGAATAGAATAACGAAGTTATTGAAATATATAAAGCCGTGTTGGTTAGATATGCGCCATTTGACGCGAACGATATTTATAGCGATTATACTCGTTTTTATAATGATTATAGAAAAAGAAGTGATTACAAAATATAATATTTTGAAAATATTATCATTTGTATATCGATGATGTGGAATATTCAATTTTGATTCGAAATTGAAATCGTATCGAAAACGAATTTAAAACGATTTACAAAATACGTTTTTTAAAAGGAAATCAATGAAATATATATAATATATATTAAATAGCCTGAATAGAACGCGCCGCGCCGCGATAGTTCGCGAATTTCGATCGTTGACTTCGAATGGATATTACGGGAGATCCGACCGTCGGATTCTCCTAAAACTGGAACCGTTGGGTTCGTATCGAAAAGATCTTTCTAACGAATAATAGAGATTTGAAATCTAATGGTTGGATTTGGAATTATGTCCAAATCAAATTTGGAAAAGGTCGCTGTAAGTGCAGTATGATGGCCGTTGATGGAAATCAACTATATGGGCCTTGATAAAATTATTAAAAATAGTAATAATTTGTGTAAAATCATAAGAAATGATTTGGAAAGAATTGGGACGAAAACTCCATATTGGAAAAGATAAAAATATATTTTTATCAAAATGAACTAGTTTTGAACTAGAATTATAATTCATTTATTTTTAAAATAAATAAAGTGGATTTGAAATGGTTTTGAAAATAACCAGAATTTCCAATATATAAAGTGGAAATGGATTTTAATCTAAATTGTCTTTGGAATATTTCGATGTTGGATTTCATGTTGATACTGATATTGTTATGGAAATTTGAAAGATATATTGATATCGTTATTTCAAAAATGATATTTGTTGATCGTAGAATTTGATATTGAATATAAGCCGATATATTTTTTTATTCAGAGCCTTGTATTTAATATCAAATGGGATTTGGGTTTGTCGTGAATTGTGTCTTCATTAACACTGTTCTTAAACCTAATTTAGAAAAAGATTAAATCTTTTTATTTAGACTTAATGAAGTATACCAATTAAATGGTATTTAATTGGAATTGCATTTGAATTGATTTTTGGGTTTATCGTGAACGGTGTTTTAAATAACACTTGTTCTTTAACCCGATAATTAATGGAATGTGATTTTGGGTTGTCGTGAATGGTATCTTTATTAATACTGTTCTTAGACCCAACGTAGTTAAGAAAATCAGAAACTAACTGGAGATTAGTTAAGTTAGATAGTTTCTTGGGTATTGATCTGATGTTGGTTTCGGCCTTCGGGGTTAACACTTAGGGAATTATTCACTTGCTAATTTACGGTTAAAGGCTGATGGAATAGAATGTGGTTTAGGGCTTATCGTGAACCTTGTTTTAAATGACATTGGTTCTTTAACCTAGTTAAAGACAGAATATGATTTCCCAAGTTAAACAATCATTGATAGTGATTTTTGGGAAAACTAAAACCATGTGGAGTTTTAATGAATCTTTAATTAAATTGAAATGATCGAGAATGGAGTATCACCAGTTTTGCTCCAGGCGATAGTTAAATCTTTAATTAGATTTGAACGTGAAATGATAATTGAATTTACCAATAACACCGTGGTGTTAGATATGACGTATGACCAGTTTTACTTCATGGGATGAATAGGTTGGGGTTGGGAAATTTAACAAGTGATTACTTCGGTAAGGTTCGCTAATCCCAACTAGTTTGGATAAACCATAATTTGGTTTGAATTAATATTCAAAAGAAGATTAAAGAATAAATTTAAAGAATTTATCTTTGATAAAATTAATGGGAACCTTTCCCAAAGTGTAAGAATATTGGAATAAAAGAATATTCTGAATCGGAATGAGGCGTATGTTGTGTTTGTGTAACACTTGTTTATCATATACGCGAGTTATTCAGAAAGACCGGGTTCGTCCCATTTTGAATAACTGATTCGACGATGTGTTGAGGATGAAGACGATGGTCGAAGACCGGAGGTCTTCACATCCTTTGGATAATTACTTATGATCTTGATTGGGTTGTACAACCAAGAGGAGGGAATCAGTTGGCGATCGTCTAGACGTACTTGGAGATCGATGGATATGCGAGGTACAAGGTGCCTCCGGTTTCGTTCAGACCCAGAACGGACTTGTAAATGGACTATGTGTCTGACATTGGATATCATTCTATGTGATTGATGGATATCGGTTGCATGGAGTGGTTTGCCTGTGTGGCATGCTAAGATACAAATTATCAAGGCTTCTGTTGAAAAGCAGAGTCTTGTGGTTGATGATCAAAGCACGAACTGTGTGGCATAGCTTTATGTAACGTTGATTCGCGAGCCTCACACCCCGGTTGTGAACCAGAAATGGGAGAGGACCTCAGGGAGGACATGCGTTTCCTTCTAGCTAGGGTGGTGTCAGTGACCAACCTGACATTTATATTATTTTCACCTGTGTGGTTGTTGGATTGTGAGGCACCTCAGATAGATCGGTGATTGTGTGGAGCCGATGGAGTCATTTGGCTCATTTACGCCCCAAAGGGTGGGGAAACGCAATGTTCAGGCATTTTAATCCACATCAGTGGACCGGCCCTGTCGCTCCAGGGGTCGATGCGTTTCGATCCTGAGACATGGGCTAGATTTTCTCGAATCGGTTGAGGACGATCCCTTGCCTCGGTTCACAGATGGAAATCCAATTTCGAATATGAGACATTTGCGGTTTTGATTGTAGAGCCTAGTATTGGCGACATGATATATGGTACCCATGCCGTCTATGATTGATACTTATGATTGAAATTGTTTTGACACTATACACTTATAGTAATAATAAAAGATGAAATTTAGCATATCAAGCATTCTTTGCTATTATAAGGTAAAACCCTATCCTCCGGCTTGTGTTGCATTGTGTGATGGGACCTGGGTCTTATAATAGCTTCATTGTTCTTTATTTTAGCATTGCGCTGTTGTTTTATGCACTGGTATTCTTGGGTGGAAACCCGTTCCGTGTTATACGGCATGGTCCCTTGATTTACCTAACTTTAAAATAAAGATTAATAATTGTTTTAGTTCTCACACCAGTCGCATGACTGACCTGGAGTTTATTGTTTTTAACCTAAACTCTGGGTGCCCTTATTTTGACACGGGAAGCTAGTAGTTTTGGTTTTGCATATTTATATTCACAGGATCCTGGTTTACAGCTGAAGCGGTATTTGGAAAGCTCTATATCCGTGCATCTGTTTTCAGTTGTGCTTTGTATTATTTTTCTGTTGCGATGTATTTAAATGTAATTTAAACCTCTGATATTTTCTGTGTAATATTCATTCATACTCTGTAATATTCTTGTATTCTAATGGAATTGTTGTAATTAACAATGAAGTGGTCTTCTGTTTGCATTCCGATTTGTCGTGTTCTCAAAACAATCAGGGGTTTCGAACGGTCTTTGTCGGTTTAGCGATCGACTCGGATCAAGCGAAATTCCTTATCGTTTCATTAATAATAAATATTTAATTAGTTGTTGGTAATCAATCATCAATAGAATTTTTTTTTGAAAACCGAGGAGAATCCAGCAGGCCGGTAAACTCCTGAGGAGGGTACGGTAAAGCTTGGATTAGCGTACGGCCTTTACCGTACCCTCCTCAGGAGTTTATAGACCTGCCGGGTTCTCCTGGATTTTCAGAAAAAAAAAGTTATACTGGTGTATAATGTGATTTCAGTATACATGTTTCCTAAATTCAATAAGTATTGCAATTATCTCTAATATAATATGAGACAACACATCTTCAGTTTATACAATTCAAAGTTATATATATAATGTATGTATATATATACACATACATAATATATATACACATACATTATATATATACATATATATATATACAGGTATATATGTGTTTTTTTAATCAATTTTCAGAGTTCTTTACTTGGTCATATAAGATAAAAAGATCTTCTACCATGTTAATAAACAAACCAAAACTTTGCCTACAAGGTTAAAGATTACCATCCTAATTACAGAAATTAAGAAAAAAGCCAAGTCATAACAATCATAAAATTACGATTGAAAAAGACCCCAATTTTACAATGGTTATAATACCTATTGTAATGGGTGTTAATTTTACAACGATAATGGTCAAAATTTATCGTATCAAATAATATATATTAAATTCGTGTTTGGCATTCCTGAACAATATCGTATCACATAATACCTATTGTAATAGGTCTTAAATAGACGGCGTTCTTGAACAATTTAACAAGCACTCCTAGAACAAAGGTATATCGATTTAGTAACCTATATCCTATTCATATATATAAAGATTGATATAGACAATACTATATCATTAGTTGATATTTTAAAAAAAAATTGGTTACAAGTTATGTTTTGATTTTCTAAATTGGTTGAACTGATAAACCAAACATATTTTTCAACTATAAATTACTATTCGTAGAGTCCCCAATTAATGTACAGTTTTTTTACATAAATATAAGTTCTGATTTAACTGGTTATATTGGAGATAAACTTTATGGTACATTATCGTTTATAGACATTATTGGTAAACTTTAATAAAACTTTGTAAAAGATGTAATTTTACAACGATTTTGACAAAGAGGTTTAAAAATATTATGTTTTCAGAACATTTTGTTTAGAAACATTGTAAAATATATACCTTTACAACGTTTTCATATGACACTGTAAAGAAGGAAGTTTTGACAACATTTACTTCTAATGATGATCTATTTACCTTTTAACAACTGTTTAAAAGGTTATAAAAAACATTGATCCAGCCAGATATTAAGTTACTACAAATTTTTTAGAAGTAATTTTATTTTATACATAGGTTTGTGGTAGAAAATTTAAATAGATTTATTATTGCTTAAAATACCATAGTAACAAATAATTTACAGTTAATAACAAATATTAAGTATAAAGTTAAATAATTTATAAATGGTAATTAATAATTAATAAATTATAGTTGAAAGCTTAGAAGGGTTTATTATCCATAATTTACAATAAAATGATTACAAATAAATAATTTATAATTTATAATTCATAGATTTTGTTTATAATTAGTAGCTAAATTTGAATTTAACGTTTTATTATGATTAATTATGAATGGTCAGTAAATCACACATGATAATTTATTTTTCATTTACTGCAGGTTCAAACTCTTGGCTCCAAAGTTGAGACTCTTGGCTCAAGCAATGAATTTTTGGCTCCAAATTTGAAGCTCTTGGCTCCAACCAGCAAAATTTTGACTCCAGCCTAAAAAATTTACTTCGTAACCGCTGTTTTTACTGAACCTAAATTTTTTTGGCTCCTCCTCTCCTCTGCCGCTCTCTTCTTCTCTCTCTCTTCCTCTTCATCCAGATCTCCCCTTATCTCCACTTCCTATCGCATCTACTCTTTTTCATTTCTATCGCTCTTCCTGCCCTAGCTTTCTCCATGCCTCGGTTTTAGCTGCTCTTTTTCACCCATTACCTAGGGCCGGTTTAGACGCAGTGCAAACAGTGCGCTTGCACGGGGCAGCATGAGGGGCAGCAAATTTTAATTGCGTAAAACCCGAGAAGAGGGCATAAAATATTGAGGAAAGAAAAGGAACGGACAAGCGATGTAATATATTTCAGAACTTAGAAGAGGGGCAACACACGTTAGAGGCGACACAACCAGGTCGCAAGCAATAACGGAACACATGCTGAGAAACTTAACCCTAATCGTTGAATTTTCTAATTGAAAAAATGGTAGGTTTCTTTTCTGCCAGCAGATTTTTATTTTGTTTTTAATTTGAAATTTTGGATTAATCATAACTGTCGCTTGCGGGTTCGATTTGTTCTTCCCAGTTGATATCGTTGCTTGAATCGGGTTTTATCTTCTTTTACAATTGATTACATTTTCAGCCGATCTGTTGTTCAAATAATTGGTTCATTGTAACTTACTCATTCATGTTTAATTTTTAGTTCTATTGTACTGATGTTGAACTTATCTCGGATATGCAGACTAGGTGCTTGTAAAAATTCCCAACACAACAATGTCCATTTTCCCTTCTTCTGTCACATATTATTCCAAAGGCTTTTCATTCTTCCAGGTCAGTTATGATTTTATATTTGTTTCAGCCTAATTTGAAAAATGGTAAAGCTTGTGTAAGTGGAATGTTATTTGAAAGCAATCAGATGCATCACACTATTTGATTTTGCATACGTACAGTAGAGCAATCCAACCGTTTTGATTACAATCTGGTGATCAGTGCTTAAGTTATGATCATCCATTTTGTCAATCATTATTCTCAAATATTGATTTGGTTATACAACCCTGAAAACTTTTGATTGTTTATGTTACGTTCTCTGGGTATGGCAGAGTAGACATTTTAAGTATGGTTTTGTAAACAGTATACAGTGCTAAAACAAAACGTTGTGGACTGAACAATTGAGTGGGTCGCAGGTAATGCCATTAAACACATTATCAGTACTTCCTAAAGACCAGTAATACATAATCACTTGAATATTGGCTATTTCGCTTTTGTAGATGGCACTCCTGGAGAGTATTCTTGCCATTCCTCATAGAACATTGAATGTGAAGAGGTAGATTATTTCTATGTACTAGCTTTTGATTCAGTCATAATTAGTAGAGCGGATGATGCACCACACTTGAATGCATGGGTATAAAAAATATATTTCTTGTATGTAATTTTTTTAAGCATAAGACATCAGATTAAAATACCCTAGTGGTTGCCATGTTGGTAAGTAGCATGATCAGTTGATCAGTATCAAGTCTCACATTCGATGAATCATACATTCAAATTGGAAAAAAAATATAATTTATAAATTTGTCTTTTCATGAATCATACTTTCAAATTTGGAAAAAAAATTCATTTAATATTGTCAAGCAATATTCTACAAAAAGGGCATCATTTAGAAATTCGCACTAGGCATTATACATTTCAGAACCGGCTCTGCCATTACCAATCGTTTTCCCAACTCCAAATCTAAAGGTGAATATCCTTCTTTATCCTTTTTCGTAACCTCGGATGATCCATATGTATATAGATCTAACGCGTATGCTTGATAGGTATCGTTTCTATGCAAGGTCGTACCCTACCTTCCTCTTTGTGAATCGAGACCATTTTATCACTGGCGTATTGAGGTTTGGTAATTTTGTGGCGTATCCTAATTGTATCGATCAAATTTTATGTGCGTCTTGTATTGTCTGCTTTTGTGTCTCCTTATGGATCTTGTTGGTAGATCTTTATTCGGGTTCTGGATCTTCTTTTTTCTTATGTTGGGTTTTTGGGTGAGGATGGTACATCATTGTTCTTTCTTTTGATGCTCTACTTTCCTACCTTGCTGAATGTTGGTCAGGGGTTTTGATTTGTGCAATTTCTTGTTTTTCTTTACAGTCCTTGGTTATGTCGTTTTTTCAGTAGGATGGAAACTGTGTTATGGTGATGGCCCTCCTTACTGAGGTGCTACTTTGTCTTAAAACTGCTGAATTTTTGTTCTAATGAAATGTCCTTGTCATGGTGTCTTCAAGTCATCTCGGTCGTTATCGTGTTGGTGTGTAGTTCGACATGTATCAGATCATGGTTTGTCTTGTGGTGTTGCTCATGTCAACTTTAGTATGATGTATCTTTCCTTATGTCAATCTCTCAGGCTTTAAGTTGAATTGCAGTGCTTGCTATGCCTCCATCCTTTTCGTTACTTGAGAAGTAACTACTAATATCGACTCTTGTGCAGATTTCTAAGACATAGATGATGTTCCTCTTGATAAATTTTACAGCTCCTTTCCTGGTGCTGTTTGTGTCTGCTGTGTGATTCTTATGTGCTTGTAACTTCTACTAGAGTAATATGCCAGTTATTTATATGTGCTTCACTCCTGGTTAGAGCAAGTATTGTGAAAAAAAAACTAGTTATGAAGTTGGGAACTAGTTATGACACTTAACAGATCATATGACTGCTAATATGAAGTTAGACATAGTTGGATCAACCTGGAGCACTTAGATCATGAGTGATAGCATGCTTATTTTCATATGCAGTAATAGATATACCACTAATATGTGCAAATTTTAATATGCAGAGTTTTACTTGGTTGTTCAGTGAGAATGGCATAGAATTGATGTGCTGCTACCAATTGATGTGCACAACAAGAATCAAAAGGGCGGAAGAAGCATACATAAACATCTTTTTAAAGGAATAGTACTATATTTTACTAGATCAGTATATGTATTTTGGCTTTATCATTTTGTATCGTACTATATATTGAAATTATTACTTGGATATGTGTTGTATGTTTTAATATGCTATAAGTTTGAGTGTAATTGTATTGAGCATCCATAAATATGTTAGAAATTTGTGTATGTAATTTTATTTTGCTTAGGTTTTATGAATGTGTTTTTAGTTATTACATTGTGATATTTGTTTTCAGCAACGGATTATCGCATAATACATACTGATAATGGATATATATATACACACACATACACACACACACATACATACATACATACATATATATCTATCTATCTATATATATATATATATATATATATTGGCAGATCAGAAGGGGAATAGCAGCGGATTACCAACAAAGAAAGTGAGGTTAAGTTTATCCCAATTTACTTTCCGTCGCTAATCCCTTGGCAATTAGTAAGAGTTTACCAACACCTTTTATAAATGATAATTTATTATAAATTAATTATCCGTCGGTAAATAAATTAAAATAAAATTATTAAATAAAATTATATTTTTATTAAATAAATAGTAAAATGACGGAAAACTCATGCTATATTCCGTCACTAAAATTGACACAATTACCGTCGTGGTTTTTACCGACCATCAAATTATGCAGGAAATCCGTCGCTAAGATCAATTTAGCGACGGATTAGAAGTAGATATTGCCGTCGCTATTTGCTGATTTTCTTGTAGTGATCTTAGGCAAATCTTTACCTAAGATTTATACAACAGCCCTTGCACTTTATTCCGTCTTCAATTATCTTTGGCATATATGATTCGCAACTCTTATGCCAATACGGAGTGGTTCTTCGGATAATAATCCAACCGGTCTCTCTATATTAACAACGTTAAAATGGTCAAAACTTTGATAGTCGGTGAGTTAACTATCAAAGAAAAACATGTGTGCAAACAACGATATTATTTCCAAATGAAAATTATATCGATCAAACATCATTTAACATTTATCTCTTTAGTTCATTAATTTACCTATCTCCTGTTTCCATATATTCTAAATTCTTATTTCCTATTATCAGAAAACATTTCTGATTCTTATTTGGAAAATATTTCCAAAACTCCTTTACTGGATTTAAACTGATGTTTAAATCAAACATCGCCATGCCAACTCAAACCATTTCACTCATTAACTAAATTCAATTAACCATCCTTTACTATCAAACCTTAGCCATTCCTTGGTTAAGAAGGAAGTCAATCAAGTTGGGGTATAATTACCTCTCAGACCTTAGCTAAACAACGTTTTAACTTCGGGATAGACAAAGTTTACCGCTCCAATTCTACCATCATTTGCTTACGCAAATTCTCGGATTTCGATTACGAATCCACTTTTTTTATGAAAACATTTATTATAACGTTAACGTTATAAACCCTACTTCTGAAATATCTAATTTAACATCTAACCTTTTATTTCTTACCTTGAATAATTAACCTACCAACTAATTTATTTATAAATAAATAAATCTTGATTTAAAAACGGAAAGTAAATAGTATTTTTCCCAATCCAATATAATCGAATTTGATGCATAACTCTCTTTGAGTAATCTCTATTCGATTAACTCTCCTTCGAATAACTTATATTCGATTATCTCTTTTCGAATAGAATATATTCAATTATCTCTTTTCGAATAGATTATATTAGATTAACTCCTTTCGAATAGATTTTATTCGATTATCTCTTCTCGAATAACTAAATTCGATTAACTCCTCTCAAATAACTAAATTCAATTAACTCCTCTCGAATAACTAAATTCGATTAACTCCTCTCGAATAACTAAATTCGATACTCTTTCTTCGAATAAACAAATATTCGATTAACTCCTTTTAACTTTATTCGAATAAAAAATATTCGATAACTCCTTTTAACTCTATTCGAATAACTAATATTCAATAACCCCTTTTAACTCTATTCGAATAACTAATATTCGATAACCCCTTTTAACTCTATTCGAATAACTAATATTCGATAACCCCTTTTAACTCTATTCGAATAACTATTAATCGATAACTCTAACACGATTAACTCTATTTGAATAACTCTAGTCCGATTTAACTCCAATCGATTAACTCTAATTGATTAACTCTAACTGGTTTAACTCTAAGTCTAATCGATTAACTCACTTTGATTAACTCTATCTGGTTAACTCTAACTGATTAACTCTAACTGATTAACTCTAACTGGTTAACTCTAACTGATTAACTCTAACTGATTAACTCTAACTGATTAACTCTAACTGGTTATCTCTAACTGATTAACTCTAACTGGTTAACTCTAACTGATTAACTCTAACTGGTTAACTCTAACTCTAATCGATTAACTCTAACTCAATTCAATTAATTCTATTCGATTAACTCTAATCCTATTTAACTCTAACTGGTTAACTCTAACTGATTAACTCTGACTGGTTAACTCTAACTGATTAACTCTAACTGGTTAACTCTAACTAATTAACTCCAACGGGTTAACTCTATTTAATTAACTCTAATCAATTAACTCTAATTCTAAACGAGTAATTCTAACTCTAATCGATTAACTCTAACTCTAACCGATTAATTCTAACTCTAATCGATTAATTCAAATTCGATTAACTCCTCTAACTCATTTTGATTAACACATTTTGATTAACTCTTCATCCATATTCAGTTTCAAATATCAATGTTCAAATCGATTTTTACTTCTTTATATAAGTCCTGACTTATATATTCCATTTATCCAATGATAAATATTTTACTTAATTTATAAAATATTATTTATAAATTAATCTTTCCTATTTATCTGTTAAAAACAGATTTCTATTTAATTCCACTTTAAATAAATCTTTTCCATTTATCTGTTAAAAACAGATTTCCATTTCCTATTCATTTTCTAAATATTCCTTTGATTAATTCTATTTATTTCCAAATAAATATTCCTTTGATTTAATTCTATTTATTTCCAAATAAATATTCCTTTGATTTAATCCTATTTATTCTATAAATAAATATTTCCATTTAATCTATTTGTAAATGTTTTACCAATATTTCTCTTTCTATTTTATTTGTAAATGGTTTACATATATTTTCTTTTTCTATTTTATTTGTAAATCTTTTTACAAATGTTTCCTTTTATATTTGTTTTACAAATATTTTCTTTTATATTTGTTTTACAAATAATTTCCTTGATATTTGTTTTACAAATATATTCTTTTTAACTCTTTTGATTTTATAATTATTTTCTTTTAAAAAATCCTTTTTCCTTTTATATATAAAATCCATTGATTTTATATAAATAAATTATTTACAAAATATACTTCGAAAATCCCCTTTTTACATCCCACTATTTTCTTACGGTATTTAAAATACCAAACGCAGTGATCGATATCATCCAAACACACATAATCATCAACAGATTATATATCACATCATATATTACAATATATGAAAAACAGTAAAATAAATGTTGAGGAATCCAGTTGGATTCTTCCAACCTGTTTCCCTGCATCATCGATGTTAAATAATATAATTAACATCGATAATATTTCATTATGAAATATTCTGCTAAACAGAATCGATATTAAATTAACGATTTATATATATATATATATATATATATCGTTATCTATAAATTTCAACCAATACATAAGAAATTCAACCAGACAGTTAACACACAGCAATCAACAGATAAATTATCAGTTCTAAGCATATGTTATCAAAATATAACTGTTCAGAGTTGGTGAGTTTTACTCACATTTCGCGTTAATCGTTAAATAACGATTTGCGTCTGTTGATTCAGACAGACAATTTATTTTGCTATAAATTGTAACAGGCTCTAATCCACTCCTAGTCAGTTCCAGTGCGTAGCCGTCGTCCATACGATCCCAATGGATTTTGTTTCATTCAATTCTAATTACGTATGATAAAGTTACACTTTATACAAGTTATAAATTGTTTTAAAATAAAACAAAACCAATTTAATGTATCGATGGGCCTTACCCATTTATACCAAACCGGACCATCCACCATAACAAAGCCCATCCGCTCCCTTCTCCATTCCTTCTTCCACGTTAACGAACCCGACACCATCAGTTTTGAGAAGCCATTAGCACAATTTCAACCTCCCCGTTCATCATCATCTCGTCCTGATTTCGAAAACAGAAAATACCATTGTCTCCCGCTTCGAATCCTCTTTCACGCGAACCCAAAATGGTGTAACTCGATCTTCTTTTGAAACTTGCGATGCTCCTTCACGCACCGCTATTATAGCAGTCACGACACTTATTTTCACCATTTCTTTAGCAAATCCCAAATCCGAACTCATCAACCTTATCGCCTTCGCCTGCCCTTTCTCCCCCACCCCTCAAAACATAGCTTGATCCTTTTCTAGCTGTTGCGTCCCAACAGCTTATACGCTGTCTGTAAAAAAAACTACTACACCTTTCATCGTGGAATACCCAAAAAAATCACGACTCGTGCTATCCATCGCCACAAACACTAATATGATAACCCGAGTTCGAGTTATACCTTAGATCGCAAGAATTTGTGAGCCCTAGCTTCCAGTGAACCCACACTGGAGAAAACCCATGACCAAAACTTGTGTCGAACCATCAAGATCATATTGAAATGAAGCGCTTGTGATTTCCTTTCCAAATAATTAAGTCGTTTGATTTATAGTTTTTTACTTTGAATTTCTTTTGATTTAAGAAGGTGAATTTCTTTTCATGTTGAAATGAGGAACTACGGCAGATGTTTTTGACCAAAGGAGGAATGAGATTTAGGTTAAAAGGATTTAGGATATTTTATAGGTAAATTATATAATATTATTTTAATTGAATATTATATTGAATTTAAAGCAAATGCTATTTCTATTTGTCCTCAAAAATTCCTGTAATCACACATGACATCCAAAAATCACGAAACTGGACTTGCTAGAGTTTGACATTACGGACCCAACGAAATTGGTTTCGTCGAATTCCGACTCTGTTTGCCCACACAGAGTATTTTTAACCATCAAAATACTGACTGTTTTTCACTCTAAATATCCGTTCGGCCACATACTGACTCTAAAAATCATGGAACTTGGAATCTAACAATAATTTGATGTTGCGGATCCAACAAAATTAGTTTCGTCGAATTCCGACTTCGTTTGCAAAAGTGTCTATTTTTAAAGCTCTAAATAACCCATTTAAATATGTAAATATATTTAAATATAGTTAAATTAAATATAAATAAATTTATATTATCGTATATATTCACACTAGAATATCCTACAGCTCTAGAAAAATCCTATATGGATTTCTAACTCGATATTTCATCATCAGAGTTATATCGATATTCGATTTATATTTAAACCATTTTAAAAATTAGAAATGGTTATGGCGCTATTTTTCTGAGAATTTGATTTGGACATAAATCAAAATCTACACGATGAAATCTTGATTTTTCTGTTCCATTGGACAAATATACTTCACCAGCTCCGTATGTTTCTTGTTTCACAGAAATCCGTTTTAAAATGGACCCTGTACATTCAGTTGAAGTTCAAATCGCCAAATAGCGAACTGCCGCGCCATTTCAAGCTCGATTATAAATATATTATAATTCTACATTCAAACTTCGTTTAAATAATATATTCGCTATTCTAATCCAAGTCTAAACTGAATTATACCCTATATATGATCCAATTCACACTGTATTGTGAAATTCCAATACTTCTGATTATTTCAGAATTAAATATATTATTCTATTATTTATTTTAATTAAATAATCTATATAATTTAATTCAATGACCATTAAATTCTCTGAATTTCTATTTATATAATTAAATAGATTAATTATATTACCGTAAAATATGGGCCGGTCGTTACAAGACTTCACTTCTCTAGACACTTACTAATGATTTATCAGTTGTTTTCAGGTATGTAATATTGTCATGTACCAGTTCTAATTCTCTATAGTTTTTTAGTTCATTATCAATTGAAGCTTCAATTGGAAAATGGTTTTGACTATAAGTTAATAGTTCAATTATATGACTTGGTGCATCGAATAATTAATTCACGTTTCAATTTTTTTGTAAGGCGGTTCATCTTTCAATTTTAATTTGTAACAATAATCCGTTTATTTTTCAAAATGTCCACGGTTAAGGTTATGGAGAGAATATTTGTTTTTAGCTAGCCAAATTTACCGTATCATCACCATCTTATGTTATGTCTGCTTCTACAATAGCGAGAGTAGCTAAGAATCCCTTGGAGGTTTTATGAATTAGGTAGAAGCACTAAAGAAGAAAAGCCCATGCTTATGGTATTCTTCTCCACTCTTTCGCTAAACAGTCATAGTGGAAATACTTATATTATTTGTTCTTATTGTTGCTTGCGTAATTTTCATGAATGTTTTTTGTTTTTAATTTCATAAGATAAGTTGCTTGTGTAATTGACTAACTGACTAAACTCTAGCAAATTATACCGTACATCTAATATGTATGCCTAGGTGTTTGTCAAAGGAAAATTTTGTACTTGGCTTATCTTAATTATTGTTTCTAGTTCCTATTGCAACAAGTAATGATGCCTCTAGGTAATGTTATGCGAAAAGGTTGCACAAATCCGAAAGAACAATAAACAAAATTTTGATTTGCTAAATAAACATCAATCTAACCTCAGACTAGGCTTAACAAGAAGAGACACTTCATTTGGGGATCATCGACACCATGTCAAGATGGGTTTACAATAAAGTCTACTCCTCAATATATAGCCAGTGAAATCTACGTAAGTCTTCTATCAAATTACTAAGATATGATAATAAATAATGGAGGTAAATTACTGAGGTAACAAATAGCGCAATAACAGCTAAATCACTAATTCTCTTCAATAGTAAAGATGGAAGAAAATAATCCCTGCATTCATCTTATGCAAATGCGATCAATAATTTATGCATTTCCATATTGAAAATATTTACTTTCTATTTTGCATATTTGATTGTGATTTTGTATCACCAAATTTAACACTCTACCATGATACAAAATCACATATCTCCAGCATCCCACCTTAAGTCAAATTCTCTTTTAACATAGAACTCTTCAAAAGATGTGACACCCCACGCCCGTTAATGTCACACACTAAGGGAATGCATTAAGTTCCGCGAAGCGTTATAGGTAAACATACACAAAATATTACAAGACAGATATAAATAAGATAGCAGCGGAATTTCAAATTTTTATTTCAAACATAAATCATCACATTATAGTTCAAAATACAATAAGTCACAAAAACCATTACAATAAGATAACTGCTGTCTTGTACTATCAGAGTACATAAATATTTAAAAAGCATAATTCCCCAAAAAGCGCTAAGCCATAGAAAAGAGAAGAACTTGAGCTATACTTCAAAAGCAGCTCCTACAAGATGGTAATGGAAGAAAGAAGAGGAAGCAAAAAGGGTCAGACATAAAGTCTGGCGAGTCCGGTTACTTTTAGTAAGTAAATAAGTAAAAGCAGCATGACAAACATATAAGGTGGATAAGAAGGACAACACCATAAAAGGTAAGCTTGACAAGGTGACCATGATGGAGTATATATATATGCTTCACTAATGATTACTCTGCACTAATACTAGTATAACCAGAATGAGATGATCCCAACAACTATCAAACAATAGGCTTAGGCATACGTCCAGATGTATCCTAACTATTACCCCAATCGATCGGCTCCCTAATCCGCTTAGATACCTTGTGTCGGCCCCATAGTAGGAGGTATCACTTCCTAAAGTGGAAACCCCTCGTCTTAATAATATGCACAACCATATCAACAGGTGTCACGATCATCTTATCCCCTTTTGCCCGGTTCATGCATGCACTTGGCTTGGTCGTTTTGCGACACCCACACCGTCCTCCATGTTTCTCTTACAATCAGTCCAGTAAGCGTGCCCCTTCTCCGACCTAGTTCGAAGTACATGTTTGATACCTACTCTAGGTTACTAGTTGAAACGAGTCGCACACAATATGATACAAGCTCTCTCCTTTGTCTTGTATCCCCCATTAGGTTTTCATTGGCTATGTATACCACTAAATATTTTTAATTACATAACCTTATCGGGTTAAGTTTGTGGGCCTATATGTAAATATTACCCACCCCCTCAGATTTACTTAACCCACCCATTGTTAATCCAAAGTTTACTTAACCCTAACATTAGTTTATATTCATACAATACTCGTGGATTCAACTAGGTTAAGTATTCAAGATTTATTACCATAATTTCATTTATGGTTATAGTATGTTAGACCTCCCAAATTAAGCCTACCATTTGTAGATGTTGGATATGTCGGGCAGGTCCAGGCAAACTTATTCCACAAATTGGGCTTAACCTCGTGTCTTAGTACGTCTCGTATTTGTACACTTAGACCTCTCACATTAGATTCAACACTTGCAGTTGCTGGATATGCCGGTCGGTTCTGGCCAGACTTACACCGCGAGTGCAATCTAACCTCGTGTCATAAGTGCGGTTACAGTTTCTAGTTACTGTAATCCTAAGCATTTCGTTATTATCTAATTCTACTTATGTCTTTATAGGTGTTCAATCCCCTTTTCTCCATATTGAATTACATGTTCAATTTATGTTTATAATCATTATTCAAATTATGCCAATTCTAATGTTTTTCCCCCGTTCCCTGACTAGCGCATTCACATAATTCGTGGCATGCCTAGGCTAGATAATATCCTAGTCATAAACGATAAAAGGGAAAGGTGATGGGAATATGACAAAAGTGATTGTTCTAACATAACTGATGTAAACATATACTAACACGGTGATAAGATGGGCATATAAGCATAGATCTGATGAACTTGTGGCAGTTAACCAGTTTTAACATAACAAAGATGTTAAGATAAACATGACAAGATCTAAATTTAGATGTTCAACAGGTTCAAATCTAATATGATAAGCACAAGGGAATCTAAACAATAACCTCAATCTGGTTAATAATTTAGATGTCCACATAATTCAGATCTAATGGTTAAAAGTAGATCTAGCACAATTAAGGTTTAAGATCCACATTATAGAATGTCATAGAAGTTACAACAGATCCGATAAGATAAAGATTGGGATCCAAGTTATAACCAATTCAGAATGTCATATATTCATAATTTATAATGGATCCAGTATAATTTAGTCATAGGGACAAATCCAAACTATAGTCATATCAGGTTTACTTCTAAATATTCAAATCTAAAAGCAACTAAGAACTCACAGTGTTTGGATTAGAAAGTAGAACTTAGAAGAAGAATAGATCTGGAATCTCCAATTGATTAGTCTTAACCCGTGGTCAACACTACTCCTATGGGGTCGACTCCCCTAGGCGGGATTTTTCCCGCTTCCCCCGTTTTCTGTGATTTCGAATTTTGAACTGAAATTTTTGAATTCCTGGGTCCTATATATATATCCTACACGTATACAAACTTCAAACCTTCATAACTTCTTCAAACGGTGTCCCTTTTACGCAAACCAAATGTCTGTCTTGACCAGAGTTTCAAGACGCACGCAATGGCGCATTCCATTTCCCTTAATTCTAAATATTAAATTAATTATTATTTAATTTAATCTCTTTTAATGTTATTAAAATTACACATTCTCCCCTACTTAGAGGATTTCATCCCCGAAATCTTCAAGTTAAGCAGAATGTATATCCTACCATCCATCATCCATTACTTATCCACCAATCATTGGAATCCATTGTCTTTAAAAGATTTCTAATGATTATATGAATATATGCAAAGGTGTGTGTATATGCCCCAACATTAATGTGAAAGATCAGGCGGTCTATTGGTTCAGTTGACCTCCTTAATGCAATGTATGTCTGCGTCATGAGTCCAATATGTATGCAACAATCATAGTATAACATATAAGTTCTATATGGGTGCACAATAATCCGTCCAAATGCAACGTCCATATGATGATACATCCAATTTTATCCATTAAAAGAAGAAAAATACACACACATCCATATGCAGTATGAGAGTGATTGAGCTGATCTAGTGCCTAATGTTTGTGTATATGCATCCACGAGAAACCACTAGCAAACACTTGCATCCATCAAACATAACATGTTTCAAACACATGTTTACAATCATGGATTCCTACCCAAAAGTTCGAAGATTCAATATATAAGACGTACTTAGATGATAGTGACAAGCATAGATAAAAGCCTTGGAAAAAGGAGTTAAGAACATACTCTCAAAAAGGAAAGGGTACGAAGAGCGAATCTTATCCTCGGTCTCCCAAGTTGCATCCTCTGGGTTGTCTCCCCACTGAACCTTCATCAACTTGATCTCCTTATTGCGTAGCTTCTTAACTTATTATCCAAGAATACGGGTAGGAACTTGTCTGACTATTCCTTCCATTCTACTTCCACCTCTTCCAATATACTCAGCTCAACAACTTCTGCGGTATCATGTAAGCACTTCTGCAAATGGGTAACATGGAAAACATCGTGAATGCTAATAATCTCTCAGGTAGCTTCACTCTATAGGCCAACCAATCCTTTCTGTTATGGGAAATGGCCCTAAAATCTTGGAGCCAATTTCCCTACAGATCCAAAGCATACCACATTTCTTAAGGGTGATACCTTAATAAAAACTATGTCTCCTACTTCAAATTTGATGTCAGTCCTTCTCTTATCTGCATAAGATTTCTGCCTATCTTGAGCGGTCTTCATTCGCCGTCTTATGAGATCAATCTTCCCAGATGTTTCTCTAACCATATTTGGCCCAAGCAATAGTCTTTCAATAGATTCCCACATATAAGTTGGTGATCTACAAGGTCGTCCATATAAGGCTTCAAAAGGTGCCATGCCAATGCTAGCTTGGTAACTGTTGTTGTAGGCGAACTCCACTAAAGTAAGATGCTCTTCCCAAGTACCTCCGAAGTCTAGGATAAATAGTCTCAAAAGGTCTTCTAAAAATCTGTTCACGCTCTCCGTATATCCGTCGGTCTGAGGATGATAAGTGGTGCTCAAACATAACTGTGTACCTAAGACTTCTTGCAAGCTCTTCAAAAATTCACTGGTAAAGATGGGGTCACGGTCACTTATGATACTGGAAGGTATCCCATGAAGACGAACTATCTCATGAACATAAAGTGCCGCTAACCATGTCGTCGTCCTCTTGCTCTTAACCGAGATGAAATGAGCGCTCTTTGTAAGTCTGTGTACAACCACCCAAATACTGGTGTTGCTTTTCTTTGATCTAGGCAAACCATCTATGAAATCCATAGAGACGCTTTCCCATTTCCACTGCGGAACCTTCAATGGATGAAGTAAACCACCAGGCTTCTTTGCTCAGCTTTAACTTGCTGGCAAACCAAACATTGAGCAACAAACTCCTCCACATCTCTCTTCATCCCTGCCTAAAAGAAAGCCCGCTTCATATCCTTATACATCTTATCGCCACCTGGATAAATAGTCATCTTAGAATGATGGGCTTCTTCTAGGATTGTCTTTATCAAGCTCCCAATTCAGGGAACGCAAAGCCTCTCATCTCGTCATAACCACCCTTTGTCGTCTATGGAGTATCTACTGAGGTGACTAGAAGTCTCCCCTTTACTGAGCTTGTCCAAGATATCTAAAATCTGTGGATGCTCTCGCTACGAAGCTTCTACTTGGTCCATAAGAGTATGTCGTATCTCCAATGATGCTAACAAGCCAGGCAAAAGCTCGGTTGAAGGTCCGAATTCAAAAGCCGATATAAACTCCAAGTTTTCCCTTTATACAAACAAAGGGATTAAGACCATCCTTTGCCTACTTAGTGCGTCTGCCACAACATTGCCCTTGCCAGGGGTATAAGTGATCTTGAAGTCATATCATGATAAGAATTCCATCCAACTTTGCTGCCTTAAATTAAGATCCTTTTGTGAGAACAAGTACATGAGAGATTTATGACCAGTGTACAACTCGAACTTTTCTCCAAGCAAATAATGAATCCACAACTTAAGCGCGAATACGATGGCAGCTAGCTCTAAATCATGGGTAGGGTAGTTCTTTTCATGAACCCTTGGATGTCTCCTTCATAGCATACTACCCTTCCCTCTTGCATCAGAATCACACCAAGCCCTGTACCACACGCATCAGTGTATACAGTGATACTTTATTTCCATCGGGCAAGGTCAAGACTGGGGCTGTTGTCAGAGCCCTCTTCAGTCTTTGGAAAACAACATCACAGTCTATATCCCACGCAAACGCCAATTTCTTCTTCGTCAGCCTGGTGAGTGGGGCGGATATCTTTGCGAAGTCCTTAATGAACTTCCGATAATAGCCTGCCAACCCCAAAAAGCTTCGCACCTTCGTTGCATTCTTTGGGATCTGCCAGTCTTGCACTATAACGAACTTCGCAGGATCTATGGCTATCCCTTATTTAGAAACCACGTGCCCTAAGAATCTCACTTCTTTTATCCAAAAATGACATTTGGAGAACTTTTCCTTAAGCTAATGCGCACGTAGATTTTCAAAACTTTCCTTATATGCAAAGCATGCTCTTCCTCACTCTTTGAGAAGATTAAGATATCATCAACAAAGACCACGACAAATTTGTTTAGAAACTCCTGAAACACCCTACTCATCAGATCAACAAAATAAGCGGGTGCGTTCGTCAACTCAAAAGGCATTACAAGCCATTCAAAGAAACCATCTGGAGTCCTAAAAGCGGTCTTATCTATACTGGCTTTGGCCACCCTCAGCTGATGGAACCCCGTGGCCAAACCCAACTGAGAAAATACTGATGCACCAAAAAGCTGATCAAATAAATCGTCTATCCTTGGGAGTGGGTGCCTGTTCTTCTTAGTGAGTTTTATTCAACTCTCTATAGTCTACACATAAGCGAAGCGAGCCATCCGCCTTCATTGCGAATACCACTGGCGCACCCCATTCAGAAATGCTTCGCCTAATGAACCCTTTTTCAAGTAGCTTCCCTGCTTGTTTGCTAGGCTCCCTCCTTTCCCTTGGAACCATATGGCGCACAGGCAATGCAATTGACTTTGCATTGTCCACCAAATATATGCAAAAGTCGATTTCGTGCCTTGGGGGTAAACCCCGAGCCTCCTCAAAGACATCATGATATTCACGGACTACTGGAACAGATTGCAGATCGTCAATAGATGCATCAAGAGATTCTAGGAAACTAAGCATGACAGACCCTTGCAGGTCACAAGAAATCTCGAGGGTCCTCCCATGACAAGTCAGAAGCCTAACGACCCTCTTCTCACAATCTAGAATGGAACCGTATGTGGTTAACCAATCTATCCCTAGAATCAACCCATAGCCCATGAACCCGAGCACATACACGTCGCATTCAAATTCGACACCTAAAACTGATATTGTCAAACCCCGACAAATCATAGATAAATGAGCCGAACAACCAATGGGGTTTGAGACAACTATGGGATCCACTACCATACTAGTATTTAAGTGCAGAGATTCTTCCACAGAACTAGATATAAATGAATGTGAAGCACAAGATTCAAAAAGAGTTCTAATAGGGTGACTGGAAAGAGAAATCAAACCTTCCACGGAAACTTTCCTACCGGAATGAAGCTTCGTTTTTGAGTAGCCAGGCAACTAACTGAATCTTCCTCCGATCATCCACTTCAAAGATTCCAAATAGATCCTTCGTTTCTTTCAGCCAGTTTCTTGCCTCCACGAATGTCTTAGTACCACGGAATAGCTTTCCTCCCATGGAACAGAAGTCCTTACATATATTAGCGAAGCTATCAGCGCGTAGAGGAGGAATAACGGGTGCAGTTGGGGAAGGAACGTCGGCTTGACCACCGGCAGGTGTTGTGGCCTCTAGATACCTACAAAACTAGCCAGGTATCGTAACACCCTCAGGAAGATTAGGAATGTTAGGTTCCCCAGACATACTGAAAAGAAAAGGAAATAGATTTAGATAAAGGATCGAAGGATATTACATATGGCTTTGGGGAAATACGTTTTCAAAACAAACTTTTATTTTGAAAATGCTTCTTAAAAATTCTTTTGAAAATAATCTTCAAAAACTTTTATCTGATCTGGTAACTTTCAGCTCTGATACCAAGTGTGACACCCCACGTCCGTTAATGTCACTCATTAAGGGAATGCATTAAGTTCCGTGAAGCGTTATAAGTAAATAGACATAGAATATTACAAGACAGATATAAATAAAATAGCGATGGAATTTCAACTTTTTATTTCAAACATAAATCATCACATCGTAGTTCAAAATACCATAAGTCACAAAAACCATTACAATAAGTTAACTGCTGTCTTGCACTATTAGAGTACATAGATATTTAAAAAGCATAATTCCCCAAAAAGAGCTAAGCCATAGTAAAGAGAAGAATTTAAGCTATACTTCAAAAGAAGTTCCAACAAGATGGTAACCGAGTCTTGACTAAGCCTGAGAATTCCCTCCCTGCGAACCTGGACGGGGAGGGGGGGGGAGGGACGGAAGAAAGAAGAGGAAACAAAAAGGGTCAGACGTAAAGTCCGGCGAGTCCAGTTACTTTTAGTAAGTAAATAAGTAAAAGTAGCATGACAGACATGTAAGGTGGATAAGAAGGATAACACCATAAAGGGTAAGCTTGACAAGGTGACCATGATGGAGTATATATATGCTTCACTAATGATTACTCTGCACTAATACTAGTACAACCAGAATGAGATGATCCCAACAACTATCAAATGGTAGGCTTATGCACACGTCCAGATGTATCCTAACTACTACCCCAATCGATCAGCTCCCTAATCCGCGTAGATACCTTGTGTCGGCCACACAGGTGGGAGGTATCACTTCCTAAAGTGGCAACCCCTTTGTCTTAGTAATATGCACAACCATATCAACATGTGTCACGGTCGTCTTATCCCATTCTGCCCGGCTCATGCATGCACATGGACCAGTCGGTTTGCGCCGCTCACACCATCCTCCACGTTTAGATCTCTTACAATCAGTCCAATAAGCGTGCCCCATCTCCGACCTAGTTCGGAGTACATGTCTGATACCTACTCTAGGTTACTGGCTGAAACGGGTCCCACACAATATGATACAAGCTCTCCCCTTGGTCTTGTATCCCCCACTATGTTTTCATTGGCTATGTATACCACTAAATATCTTTAATTACATAACCTTATTGGGTTAAGTTTGTGGGCCTATATGTAAATATTACCCACCCCCTTTTATTTACTTAATCCACCCACTGTTCATCCAAAGCTTACTTAACCCTAACTTTAGTTTATATTCAAACAATCCTCGTGGACTCAACTAGGTTAAGTATTCGAGGTTTATTACCATATTTTCATTTATGGTTATAGTATGCTAGACCTCCCACATTAAGCCTACCATTTGTGGATGCTGGATATGCTGGGCGGGTCCAAACAGACTTATTCCACAAATTAGGCTTAATCTCGTGTCTTAGTACGTCTCGTATTTGTACACTTAGACCTCTCACATTAGATTCAACACTTGTAGTTGTTGGATATGTCGGTCGGTTCAGGGCAAAACTTACACCGCGAGTGCAATCTAACCTCGTGTCATAATTGCAGTTACAGTTTCTAATTACTGTAATCCTAAGCATTTCATTATTATCCAATTTTACCTATGTCTTTATAGGTGTTCAATCCCCTATTCCCTATATTGAATTATAAGTCCAATTTATGTTTATAGTCATTATTCAAATTATGCCAATTCTAATGTTTTCCCCCGTTCCCTAACTAGCGCATTCATATAATTCGCGACATGCCTAGGCTAGATAATAGCCTAGTCATAAACGATAAAAGGGAAAGCTGATGGGAATATGACAAAAGTGATTGTTCTAACATAACTGGTATAAACATATACTAACATGGTGATAAAGTGGACATATAAGCATAGATCTGATGAATTTGTGGCAGTTAACTAGTTTTAACATAACAAAGTTGTTAAGATAAACATGAAAAGATCTAAATTTAGATGTTCAACAAGTTCAGATCTAATATGATAAGCACAAGGGGATCTAAATAATAGGTTCGATCTGATTAACAATTTAGATGTCCACATAATTCAGATCTAATGTTTAAAAGTAGATCTAACACAATCAAGGTTTAAGATCCACATCACAGAATGTCATAGAAGTTACAATAGATCCGATAAGATAAAGATTGGGATCCAAGTTATAACCAATTCGGAATGTCATATGTTCATAATTTAAAATGGATCCAGTATAATTTAGTCACAGGGGCAAATCCAAACTATAGTCATATCAGGTTTACTTTTAAATATTCAAATCTAAGAGCAACTAAGAACCCACAGTGTTTGGATTAGAAAGTAGAACTTAGAAGAAGAATAGATCTTGAATCTCTAACTGATTAGTCTTAGATGATTGTTGTAGAAGATAAAAGATTCAGTTCAATTCAGGCATCGACAGCGTTTGGCCTCCATTGATTTCCAGTGAAGAAAACAAGAGAAATGGACCTCTACATATAGCTGCCAGCCTCTAGAAACCGACTGCCACCTCAGCCTTAGGGGGGTCGACACCCCTCCTATGGGGTCGACTCCCCTAAGCGGGATTTTTCCCACTTCCCCCGATTTCTATGATTTCGAATTTGGAACTGATGAATTCCTGGGTCTTATATATATATATATATCCTGCGCTTATACAAATTTTAAACCTTCACAACTTCTTCATACAATGTCCGTTTTACGTAAACCAAATGTCTATCTTGACCAGAATTTCGAGACAGACACAATGGCATAGTCCGTTTACCTTAATTCTGAATATTAAATTAATTATTATTTAATTTATTCTCTTTTAATATTGTTAAAATTACGGGGTGTTACAAAAGAGCTCCACCTTAAACCAAAATCTCATAATGAGATAGAAACCAAAAATGCATATTTACCTAACGGGTTTCAACAAAGCTACCCCTCATCGCACATTGTTCACGATCTCAGACAATGTTGTTGCCCACCAACAAAATGTTGCAAATATCTAAAATCAAAAGAAGGTAAATTGCAAAATAATCTCGACACCACCAAAGCCAAAAATAATTCTCTCATTCACCAATTCAAATACAGAGCCAAGATCCAAATCTACGTATGCAAGATTAATATCTCTCCTTCCATATACCTGCATGTATCACCACACCTTTAAGGCGCCATCACAAAATTGATGATGTACCACAATGGCACCAAGTCCGCCAAAATCAACTCTATGAACTGAACGCTCCAAGAGGCATCACAAGTCGATAAGCCTTAACGATATCAAATCCATCAACAAAAACAGCTACATTAGATATAGTTTCTAAATCCAGTGGTCTCTTTAACACACTAAACTCTTCATCAATTAATTCTTATACAATGCGAGCCATGCCTAACAGATCTTCATCCTGGCAAGCATTTCTCAATTTAACTTGTAGTTATACAGAGTCCTCAAACACTTAGAAAGGTCACTAGCACATCTAGCGGTTTGTCATAAGTCTCTACCACCTTTAAGCAATTTCGCCAAGATTGTTTCTAATAAGAGTCTCTCTTCTACGGTTGGTCAGACCGCCTTCTAATATATAACCCCATCTTAATGAGAACCCGGAGCCGAAACTACATCAAAGTTCCAAGCCTGGAACATACACTCTCTCTCAACATAATCTTCTCCACCAAAGTCTCCTTTCCCCCCAAAACAGTAATTGCATATCACCACTGGATCTACCAAAATTTGTAGAAATAATTGATGCACATTTAAAATAGATCGCCTTGCTCTGATACCAATATGTTGTGCGAAAAGGTTGCACAAATGCAGAAGAACAATGGACAAGATCTAAATTCACCAGTTGAACATTAATTTAACCTCAAATTAATCTTAATAATAAAAGACACTTCATTTGTGGATCACTGGCACCATGCCAGGATGAGTTTACAATAAAGACTACCCCTCTATATATAGCCAGTGAAATCTATGTGGGCATCAATCGAATTACCAAGACATGGTAATAAATACTGGAGGTAAATTACTTACGTAACAAATGGCGCAATGGCAATTAAATCACTAAATCCCTTCAATAACAAAGATGGATGAAAATAACCCTGCATCCATCTCATGAAAACGCAACCAATAATTCACTAATTCCCTTTAATAACAAAGATGTATGAAAATAACCCTGCATCCATCTCATGCAAATGCAATCAATAATTTATGCATTTCCATATTAAAATATTTAGTTCCTATTTTTCATATCCGTTTCCATTTATTTGTGATCTTATATCATCAAAGTTAACAGGTAACACATTCATAGTGATTGCATATTGATTAGTACTCCAAGTTCAAGTGTATTCCAAACTGATTAATAAAGAGGGTTTGTAGAGTTTATGCACCTAAAAATAAAATACGAACTAGGTTGCTTGATTAATATCCATAATTTAAAATATTTGTGATATCTTCATGCTGGAAATATATTTTCAAAGGTTTATATCCTATCAATCTTAACTACTTATAAGTATGAACCACCAGTGAGTGGTATGCATGGATTAAGAATACTTGTTTTTTCATATAAACTTATGTTCAAAATTTAAACATAAGGCTACCAAGACATGTTCAAGCTAATTTATAATAATTTTCTTAGTCTTCCAATGTAGATTGCTAACTCCAAAAATTGTAGTAACACTGGATTAATTGTGAAAGCACCATCCCGTGATAGGGAAACAGAATAAAGTAGTAAAAGTAAATGAAAACAAGAAAGAAATGGTAAGAAGGAAAGAAGAAGACAATTTTATAGTGGTTCATCCTGAAATCAAGCCTACATCCACTTAGAACAGTATTATTATAATCTTTGCCATGCCAGATACAATATGGTATATATGATTACGAAGATCCCTAAAGTGGAGAGTAACAGACAATAACTAGTACTATCGGTTATTGGAGAATCATGATAACTAGCTTTGGTGACCTAGATTTGCTATCTATGGAGAAGAAGCTTTTCCGTAGGAGGAGAATAATGGCTATTGGAGATGGAGATATAAGTTTTCAGAGCATTGGCAGAGCAAGGAAACCTGTCCCCTTTGATGTTGGAGCTTTAAGGGTATTTTTGGGTGTTTTGGAGGGAGTCGGGCTGACCCCACTTGCATGAGTCCTTCGAATAACCTACTGATCTATCTTTGAAAATCTCATGACGAAATACGTTAACTACATGGGTCGATGCCGACCCATGATGGGTTGATACCGGACCATGTAGTTTTTGTTTTGGCCTCAACAGTCGTGATGAGCGTGTCTTCTTTAGCTTCTGGGTGTAATTTGGTATTGGTTGGACTTGTTTCGATGTTGTCTTGAACTTTACTTATTGTCTTCCAAATATGCCTTTTAATCCATCGAGTAATGGTACTTAAAGAAGTCTGATTGACTTGGAATTCCTTATGTTGCCTCCTGTTTGTGTTGCTAGGAGAATGGGCTGTAGGCCCAAACGAGCTAATACCATGGGTCGGTACCAACTCATCATAGGTCGACACCAATCTTTGTACATAGCTTTTTTCCCCTAAAATTTGGGCAGTGGCTTGGATATGTTCTCGTAGTCTTTCTGGTGAAGTATTCATTTAATTCCAAGATTGTACCTCTCTGTTTTTCATTGTGATTCTATATGAATATCAGTCAAGGTTATATCTGGGTTAAAATTGCCCCATGAAGATGAGGTCTTTTCCACTTGATGTTTATCAGTGCTTGTATAACTTTAATCGGGGTTGGGACCAATTAGAATTGGTCACATCTTCCCAAAGCCAAACTCATCACGATGTATATCAAGAGTGCCTTGTAAAGCCGAGGTCTTTCTCAATCCATTTTTATAGTTCATCATATGCCTTTGTTTGTGGTCAGTACATCTTTGCCGCGTTTCGTGAGGTTAGACTCTATCACGATTTATATCGAGAGTGCCTCGTAAAGACAAGGTCTTTTTTCACTCGGCTTTTATCAATTTTCGTATGTCTTCATTTGGGGTCGGGGCTAGTCCATGTTGGCCGCGTTACCCGAGGCCAGACTCTATCATGATGTATATCGAGAGTGCCTTGTAAAGACAAGGTCTTTTTCCACTTGGCTTTTATCCATCGTCGTGTGCCTTCATTTGGTGTCGGGGCTAGTCCCTACTGGCCGAGTTTCCCTAGGCTAGACTTTATCACATGTAGACCGAGTGCCTCATCGGAGCGAGGTTTTTGTTTAGATTATAGTTGTGCGATTGTCAGCGATCCCTTTATGCTTATCTTTATGGATCTAGCCTTTCATGACATTCATGTTTAGTTAATTTTGTGCATGAGTCCTTATTGAGGGCGGCTTTCCTGAAAGTTGTGCTATTCTTCTTGTAAATCGCGCTTACCTTTTTAAACTTGTTGCCTACAAATTTTAAATTGTATTTTAGTGTTTTGCGATCTCAAAATAAGAGAATGAAAATTTAACTAAAAGATATAAATTCCAAAGCATATAGTCGCAATCATTCAACAACAGATTTTATTAATGACTTAAATAACATAAGTTCCAATACAATTCCCCGACATGAGCGGTGGCTTATTTTAAATGGCAAAAGGGAAACATATATAAACAATAAAACTTTCAAGCACTATCTTTATGGAAGCAAGGACGTAGGTGATCGCTATTCCAAGCCCGGAGAATTGGAATTCCATCTGTTGTGGTTAACTTGAATGAACCGTCAAAGAGTTTCTGTCCTATCACATAGGGTCCATCCCAACTTGGCCCGAACACGCCTGTGTTAGTCATTATCTTTTTCAAGACTAGATTGGAAACTTCAAGGTGCGGTGACAGACTCTAGAGTTGAAATTTTTATGACTTTTCTCTATGTGTTGCCCGTATGAGTTCTGCTTCCTCCCTTTTTTCATCTAAATGATTAAGAGCTTCCAGCATCAACTGCGCGTTATCAACATGATTGAAGTGAATTCTTTGATGGGTTGGAACTTCTAACTCTTTTGAAACCATTGCTTTAGCGTCGAATTCCAAGGAAAATGGTGAATGCTCGGTTGTAGATTTGTGAGTTGTTCGATAGGCCTAAAGAGCGAGCGGTAACTCACCGACCCATCCACCTTTGAATTTCATTAGTAGCTTCTTGATAGTGGATTTGATAATCTTGTTGATAGCCTTAACTTTTGCATTCACATGTGCGTGAGTTACAACTGCGAAGCTCTTTTGAGTGTAGTATCATTTGTAAAATCCTGAAACTCTCCACTCTTAAATTATGTTCCATCGTCAGTGATGATCTTTTGCAGTACACCAAATCTACAAATGATATTTTTAGTGACAAAGTTAATGACTTTCTTAATGGTAATCGTAGCCAGCGGCTCCGCTTCGACCCATTTTGTAAAATAGTCCATGACGACTATTGCATATTTAGCACTTGCTTTGGCTATAGGCAGTACTCCAATCAAATCGATGCCTCATATTGTGAATGATCATAGGCTGACCATTTGTGTCAGTTCGGATGACGCGGCCTTGGAATTTTGGCAAAACTTTGGCATCTATCACATCTCCGATATAATCTACAACATCTCTGTTCACTTTGGGCCAAAAATAACTATATTGGAGTATCTTCTTTGCCAGAGTCTGATCTACAGAATGATCTCCACATTCTCCCTCATGCATCTTGAACAAAATTCTTATAGCTTCTTCCCGAGTAATGCATTGCAGTAGTGGCATAGAAAATCCCCTTCTAAACAGTTTTCCCTCTTGCACGATGAACCTTGGGGCTTTCTTAAGCAGCTTCTTCTATTCTGTTTGACTTACAAGGAGTGTTTCTTTAGTTAGATATTCCTTTATACAGATCATCCAGGACATTGGTTATTCTGATGTCTCTATAACATACTCAATCTCCATTTCTTCAAAACTTGGAATACTGAGGAATTATATCGGTACTAGTCCTAAAAGCTAAGCATCTCCTGAACTAGAATATTTTGTGAGTGAATCAATCTTCATGTTCTCATTTCTCGGGATGTGCGTAATAACATAATGTTCGAAGTGATCAAGCGATTCCCATTCCTTTGACAGGTAGGGAGTCAAATGTCCTCCTTTTACTTGAAACTCTCTTCGAACCTGATATACCACGAATTGGGGGTCACGGAATATTTGGAGAGTCGTGGGATTTAACTCTTTGGTTATCCTTAATCCAGCTACCAGAGCTTCGTATTATACCACGTTATCGGTTGCTGGGAATTCCAATCACAAAGCATAATAAACCGATCGTCCCTCGGGGGTTTCCAAGACTACTGCGCTTGAACAGTATTCATCCATAGCTCTATCTACATACAGTTTCCATTGAGTGTTTATTTCTATTGTTTCTTTCTTGTCTTCTACCCATAAATTGAATTCTACAATAAAGTTGGCTAGAGCTTGGCCATTAATTGCTCTCCGAGGATAGTAGGTTATCTCATATTGGCTTAACTTGATATTCCTCTTTAATAGACATCCCGACGTCTCCGGTCTAAACAGGACTTGCTTCAATGGCTGATCCATCAGTACCTTAATCGGATGGGCTTGGAAATAGGGTCGCAACTTCGTTGATGCAATCAGTAAATAGTAAGCAAGTTTTTCAAGCTTTGGATAATTCCTTTCTGCCACAGTAAATCATTTGCTAATATAGTATACTGTCCACTGGATTCACGATTCTTCTCGTATCAAAGTTGCTCTTAGGGCATGAGAGGATACTGCCAAATAAATTCACGGGAGAGAGCATTGGCGAGGCTTTCATATTTCGTATAAGTTCCTCAAAGGCTGTTTGACATTCCGTCGTCCATTCAAAGTTTTTCTTTCCTATTTCAAAGCATCGAAGAAGGGTATGCATCTATCGGCTGCCTTTGATATGAACCTGCTTAGTGCTGCGATTTTCCTATTGAGACTCTGAAGTTCTGTAACGACCCAGATTTTTAACTGTTTATTTGAATATTTAAAAATGGTTTTAAATGTTGATTTGGAATAAAAATTAATAGTTTTGAGTGATTTATTAATACAAATAATTAAATAATAATTTAATTCCGAATGGCTGAAATTTGTTGAGTTTGCAATATAATATGAATTGGCAATATAAAAGAGTTTAAGTTCGTTTAGATTTGAATTATATTAATGAACCCGTTTATTAAACAACATTGAACGTATAATTAATAATTTAATTATAAAACGAGTTGCAGCATCGCGGTAGTTTGTAATATTATGTTTTTAACTTTAAATGAATATATGGAGTCCAATATAAGTTGGAATTCTTTGAAACAAGAATCGTCCGGATTTATTGGATTATAATTTCCTAATGAAAGAGAAAAATCGAGATTTCATCTTGTATATTTTTAGTTACGTCCAAATAAAATTTTCAGAAAGTCGCTATGCAATTGTTTACAAACCATAACGATTTATTATAAAAATTTAAAAGGGCTTTTAATAAATGGAATATCGTTTTAACTTGAAATTTTATCAAAATGGTTTCTGAATAGTTATATATTGCTATTGGAATATATATGGAAGTTAATAAAGGTTTTAAATTATCGATTTAATATTGATTTGGCGAAAATGTGAATTTTATATTAATTTAATCAAGTTAAAATGGCCAATTCTGAAATAGTGACGGATTTTAGTGAAATCAGTTTCATTGGATCCGTAATGTTAAATTATTGGATGGAAATACATTTCGTGGTAATCCGATATTGTATGTGACCTCGATAGCCATAAACGTACAGCTAGTTTGCGTAGTGTTGAATTAAATAAATTTAATTTGATAAAAAGGAAATTGTGTATAACCTGAGCTAATGATCAAATTAAGACACGAGACCTTTTCCGTTTAATTCAAATTGATGTTTAGAGTCGTTATATGTATGATTCATTATTTTTGGAGACCACTTATTTTGGTGTCCAAAATATGGTCTTGTTACATGTAAAATATCATTCCTACCGAGCAGTCTCGGAATGCGAAAAAACTTGTGCCATTGGATCCGTATTAGCAAGTTATTGCAGGATTTCGATTTTCATATCGATCGGACTTACCATTTGAGCATGCAGAGGGTAAACGCCTAGATTTTTGTCTAATAGTTTTATCGATTTAATTTGAAACTTAAGAATAACCAATTTTCAAACAACCTTGGTTTTCAATGAAACTAATTTTTTTAAAATCTTCAATGAATAATAACTATAAAATTTTAAGTTTCAAGCCAATTGGATTTATTTTCTGATTGTGCGCAATTAGAACGCGTATCTATTCACGTTGTTCAATTATAAAGAAATTTTTACAAATGAACCCGGAATTCGATGAAACCAGTTACATCGTGTCCGAAATATTTAAATATGCTAGGATTTCAATTTTCGTTAAAAGCGGAGATCGTATGAAGAAGTTTTTGCGCAAAGCTTACAACATAAATTTTGTAAATAATATAATAATGTTATATTTCCCTTATAAATATTCATAACCCAAAATCACTAAGTCCCGTGGTGAATCAGATTTGTGCTTCTACTTATAACACACTGAATGACCAGCATCTGCTGATAATCTTCCTCAACTTTCCCCTGATTCCTTGATTAAATAAGAAACTTTTCAAAACCAAAAACGTAGAGATCGATAGACCTAGAAATTCAATGGTCATGATTGGATTCTATAAGCCAAGGCGGTCAGAATCTCAACAGGAGGAGTGGAGTTTGAAGCTAGTCCGTTGGCGTTTGAAGGCATCGACATGGTTGCAGTTGAGGTTGAAGGAGTCTATGGCGTGCTCGCCGGTGGTGCTGGATGTCCACCCGATGTACGAAAGGTCGACGTGGTGATGTGTCGATCGATATGTGTTGTTGATTTTTGGATGAGGGCAGAATAGCGTGGTTTTAGAGGAATGAAGGAAGTTGGGTAAATAAATAATTGGCCTTAATCAAAATAATTAGTCACATTAATTGTATATTTAAGAAATAATTTGTTTAATTAAATTCGTATATTAAAAATGTTTATAACTTGGGTCTATGTTAATAGAATTGAACGAAATCGGTACCGTTGGAATCGCAGCAACAAATACTACGCTGTTGAGCGGGTTCAGAAGGATCTGGAGACAACTGGGATTTCATTTAATTTTAAACATCTGTTTAAAACTAAATGAAACACGATATATTCATCATTCATCGAACCGTCAAATCAAAAAATAAATTTTGAGTTAACTCTCACGCTTTCTGAAGTACTGTGATGTGATTACATTCATATAATTATAACTTATCATTGTTAGTATAAAATTGGGTGTTTGATTGCTTGGTTAATTATTGGTTATCGATATTATTTATGTCAAATTTGATGATTTAAATTAAAATATTTATTTCAGACATTATTATTAAATGATGTTATATCTGTGATGAAGGGAAAAACAGGTTGGAGGGATCCAAATGGATTCCTTAACATTTGTGTGTTATTTATTTTCACATTGTTTATATAGTGAACTGTTTTACCCCAATGACATTATAACCTGCATGGATGTTAATGGTTATTGGACTCTAATAATTGAATTTAGATTCAACGATTGTTGTGTTTTAATCAATATACAATATTGATTAAGTGATTGGTAGTTGATAGTCTAAAATCCATTGTTATAAGACGTCGCTTTGCCGTTAAGAGAATTGACGTGATTGTAGTTATAAAATTTATTTTATAATTAAATTGAAGTTTTCAGGTTTATTTTTATAAGTTATTTAAAATAGAAGTTTTAATAAATATATCAATATTTATAGCCGTATCTTTACTAAAGAAGTTATTAAATGATTCATATAGGAAATCTATCAATGTTTATAACCGTATTTATACTAAAGAAATTATTAAACGATTTATACAGGAAATTCTTATGTTTTAAATAGTAAGGAATACATAAACTAACCGAAAGGTTAATAATCTCATCTCAACTTTGATTCTCTCTCTGGAACCCTAATTGGCAACATTCCCATCCTTCGCGTTGTAGCCATTCCAGGCAACTACACTACATGTCGCTTCTCTGGTCTGGTGCACGTTCTTCAACTGGTGGTTACTACAACAGATGTGTATTTGTCACTAACGTGGAGCTTATGGGTGAGCAGTAACTCCTAACTAGGTTTTTTGCTACGCGTCCCAGCGTTTATCTATGATGGAGCATCTTGCTAATTAGGTCTTTAATGTTTGGCCCGTAATCGTTTTGTTGTAGTATTTGTTGGAGGTTTTGTGTTTTTCTAGGAGAGATGAGTTTTGTGGAGGCGTTTGGATGTTTTTTCTTCTTCTGGAATTTGAAGCGCAAACTTGCGATTGTTACCTGCTTCTTCATGTTACATGTCTTGTTTTGGGTCTTTTTTGTCGATCAAAGGCTATACACGAGATTCTTAGCGCTGACCTTAGCTTTTGTTTGTTCGATGGAAAATTATGCTTGTTCAAACTGACCAAACATTTTCATGGTTACCATGGGAACTAGTTTGTAATCGTTGGTGAAACGTCGGTATGAGTCCTCTATTTTTTATCGTTTTGTCCAACGGATGGGAATATTTAGGCCTTCTGCCTTGTATCATGACATGGAAGTCTTATATCAAACGGTGTTGCTACGGTTTGGTCAAATCTTGGAGTAGTTTTGCTACCTATCAAGTCAATAACGTGTCTACAGTGATTCTTCTGGGAAAATATAAACGGTTGAATTTAGAAATAAACGGTTGAATGATTGGATATTGAGTGTGAATTAAAATTCAATATTTTGAGTGTGAATTAAAATTCAATATTTAATTCAAAATGGGTGGTTTGAATTAAATATGTACTATTGGATATTGAAATTGAATTTGATTGGATATTTGAATTAGATTTGGAATTCAACTAGAAAAATATAAACGGTTGAATTTAGAAATAAACGTAGTTGACGATTAACGAATTGAGGATTTTATTTGTTTAACTATATGAGAAAATTGGCTTGTATATGATATATTGTATATATAAGAAAATTAAATTTTAACGTTTCTTCGAATCAAACAGAGTTGTTTTATAGACAAACAGAATCAAATCGGAGAACCGATAAATAATTTTAAATTTTAAAAATACGTCGTATACAAACGGAGTCTGGTTAAAATTAAATTAATAGGAATCAGAATGTGAAAGCGAAAAGGTGCGTATAATTTTTGTTGTGTTTGGAGTTAGGTTGGTGGTACAGATATTAAGCGTTCAAGGATAATGTATGGTGCAGTTAAAAGTTTAATTAAAATATCGATTATCACCTACCCAAAATATTACCTATCGCATATATTACCTTCAGGAAAATTCTGCGTCGACCTATATGTTAAAAATGCGCTACCCTAAAATCCTACGTTGTAACGTCGTTCTTATCTCCTGTCTGGCTTCTATAAAAATCCATGGCCGATGTCCAAAATCACAATTAAAAACCATCTCTCCTTTCTTCAATTCCCTTCAGCAAAATCAGTTTTTCCCTAAATAATGTCCTCCTACGAAATCATGGCCATTGACCCTTTCAATTACCCTTCGCCTTTGGCTCATACCCAACCCTAATCGCAACTGCCTCCAAATCAAACCCTCTTCCAAATTCTCATCGCTTCCACCGTCGCTCGAAGCCACCCGCAAGCACCACTCTCCGAAGCCGCCAACACTGAAGCCTATGTCATCACCCGAAGTCAATTTGCCATCGCAACCGCCTCCATCGTAAAGCAGCAGTCACCGACAGCCACGCCAAAGCTAAGCGAGTTGCCACCATCTTAAGGTGAGTTTTAAACTCACGGTTTTCGTACTTCAAGTATTTCAATTTCAATTTCAACTAAATCTGAATATAGTGGTTATTTTGGGTAGTATTAGCTGTTGTGTATGAACGGCGTCTAAATAGGATCAACAAATCCGTATATTCTTTGATTTCTAGAAATGATTTGTTTTGACTGCTATGCAATGTTGTTGTCTTCATTAAAACTGATTTCCTTGACTTTGAATAATTGTTTGCATGGATTTTTGGAAAATCTGGGACCAGATAAAATGGTTCTTGCCTAAAAATGGGAACTGTCGACAAAATAAAGAGAAACACTTATGTAACCTGTATGTATACTAGTTTTAACGGTTGGATGATTAAACAATGGCCCTGTTCTTACAATTAAAAACCCCGAGCCATCCTAGGCTAGTATAGTCTGTTGTAATTTAAATTTAGTACATAGCATTTATTAATTAGACGTTATTTACAGAACATTACTAAAATGATAAGGAATCCTGAGCCTATGAGTTATGTGAATATAGTTCAAGTTAAATTTTCCGAGTAAAACTAAATATCAATATTATAAGCTAAACGTAGTAAAAATTTGAAGGCAAATTGAGCCATTATCAAGTCCTCAAGATAAACATTTGGATAAAAAGATTTTCTTAGTTCATTTTCTAATTAACAGTAAACACATGTTGATAATCATGAATGCATAAATGTCCAGGAGTTCAACGATAAATATATGTTTTGACAGTTTTACAAAGACAACAAAGTGCATTTGCCTAAACATTTCAGCACAAGAGAAGGCCCTCTTAATACACGTTGCTTTGTCAAGTGTCAGTATGGAAGTTTTCTTGCTAATTTTACATATAAAACTTATAATTCATGACTGCTTCTACAAAATAATTCAATCAGCATAAGTATGCTCCATGCATGTCCTTTTAATGAAGTTTACATAGTTTTATATCAAAGTATTATGTTTGTATTTAGGACTATGAGGAAACATCGATACTGAATTTAATGGTTAGTCCTAAGAGATTTGACGTTAAAACTAGTTCTGAATCAAGGCACTAAATAGATTAATAAAATATAAACATCAAAATAGTTACACAACTTTTTGACAAAATGATCTATCCTCTTATGCCAATTATGTAATTTTTGAATTGATATTAATCCCGTCCTGATGCTTACCATTTACTTTTTTACTATGTTTTTATATGTCCTCGGCTACTGTAAATTATTATGGCTTGGTTTCAGATTTTCTTTTATTTTTATTTAGTGTCTTGGTGTGGAACGGGTACAAAGTCATGGTTTAAAAATTTCATTTTATTTGAGCTTTTGTTCTCACAAATCACAATTCGGTCTCTGATTTTCCTGAATTTGAGGTCTGAATTATGTGCGGAAATAACTCAATTGTCTTTGACAATTAACTTTGAGGACTGAATTATGTTCACCGAAACCAGAGGCTGAAAACTTTATAAACTCCTTCACTATCTTGGTTCAACTATTGTAATAAATCCCAGAAATTGGTGACTGATTTATCAAAAAGTTTCAATGTTAAAAGGCGAGACAAATTGACGTAAAATTTAATAAGTGTGTTTTGATACATACTCTAAGTGCATGCAATGTATTAATATGTAAGTTCTTATTTTGTGAAAGAAAATTGGAATACTTTAAAGGGAAGATTTCACTACAAAATCCTAACTATAATATTGCTTTGAAATCTCGAATAGTCTATGCTAACAATAATGAGAAGATTTGTAAATAAATAAATGGGAAGATCCTAGTTGTAAAAAAAACCTATCTTTCTTTCCATTGTTAATCTACTTATATCTTAAAATGTTTTTCGTCTAAGCTTCCTAACCAATGCTTCGTACATGAAATTTTAGTGTTTTATCGAGGCAAGGAGGTGTATGCTGCAATATTTGACTCAGGTGATAGTAGTCGGAGGGTTTGATATACACATTTTGCATGACTTTGTTGTTTAATGTATAACAACAACACACCTTTGAAAATTTCATTCATATTTACATATACATAAGGAATGTTCTGTTCATTTTTGGTTCATTTCCACAAATGCCTTTTCTGGTCTCAGGGAGAAATTCACCTTCCTTTCACCACAAGAATTGAACAGTATTGCAACGGACGCTTCCAACGGCCTCCAACGGCAGTTGACCAACGGCTTCTAATGGAAGCCAAAATACGTATCTGTATTCCGTATGTAAAATATACGCCGTTGGAAACTGTTTGCGGCCGTTGGTTTGAAGCCGTTGGAAACTGTTTGCGGCCGTTGGTTTGAAGCCGTTGCCCCCCGTTACACGAACTGGAGCACAAATCAGCCGACGCTGCTTCTTCTTCTTCATTTCTCAAAACCCACGGTTTTTACCCCAAAATCCCCAATATTCCCCCCTTTCATTTCTGAAATCGCCAATTTCGCTCCATCTTCCTCCTAGGGTCTCTCCTACTCTATCAAAGCACTCTCTCATCCTCTCTAATCTCCTATTCTCTCCGATTTTTAGGTATGTGTTTATCCTAATTTTTGTTTAATACCTTATGTTTAATGTAATTGAAGCATAATTAGAGTATGTTTGTGTGTGTAGTGCTATTAATTAATTGTTAATGTGGGGTTTAATCATTTTAGTTGCTAATTTAGGGTTTTTAGTAATAAATTAATTAGTTATTATTATGATCTAGGGTTTGAATTAGTTGAAGTAGTTGTTGTAATTGAGATTTGTTTATAGAATTTATTGATTATGTTTGTAATCTAGGGTTTGATTAGTTAAAGTTGACTATGTATATATGCATATATATAGTGTTATGTATATATATACACGTATATATAGTTGACACTCTATGCATTTGTTTATTTGGTTAAGGCCCAATTCATCGAAAACAATATTTAATTTGTCGAAAACGTGTCGTGGAAATACATTTAAGTTTGTGTTTTTTGGGCTAAGGCGCACAACGGCGCTAAGGCGCATAAAGGTGTACAAAAAACACTTCAATCATAAAAAAAGCAAATCATATAATATGTTATATTCATAAAGCCTTAGAGAGTTTTTTTGGCCCCGTCTGATAAGTATTGTATATAATCGTGATATGATGTTCGTTTTATTAACGGAACAGACATTTATATTCATTGTATACAATATTTATTGGATTTGTCCTTTGTATTGGACAAGTTACGAATACAATAACGAAATTAAATCTCGTAAAATATTTCATTTTAAACGGTTCTCAAAATTTCAAAAGCACTTCCTTTATGTTCCCTGTGTACACGCAATTGTGTACTATTCAAGGAACTAAAGGGAAGTGCTGCCGAAATTTTGTTGAATCGTTTAAATTGAAAAGATTTACGCGATTTAATTACGTTATTGTATTTCTAATGGGAGGTAGGATAACCCACCATTAAATGATCAATTGACATAACATGCATTAATCACTAAAATTGTTTTAACACATTGTCAATGCAAATTTTATCATCATAATTAATATGTAAAAGAAATGTTTTCATTAAAATACAATCTTAGCGTTTGAGCGATCAGACACAAAAATTATGAATCTAATTTTATATAATTCTTTCTAATTTTATATGTACTTAGGAAAAATGGACGATTATTTTAATGATCGAAGCTAGATGTACAAACGAAGAGAAACCGATGGCACAATAAACAAACATTTTATTAATGGTGTCAGCGTGTTTATTGATTTCGCTTTAAGTAACAATGGAAACGACGTCGAAATCCGTTGTCCATGTAGTAGATGCAAGTTATTGAAGCATTTGATACCGCAAATGGTTAGAGTTCATTTGCGTCAGTACGGTTTTGTGCCGAACTATTTAGTTTGGGATCGTCATGGAGAACCGTTAGCATCTACTTCTATACAAGTTGAGGAGGTAGCGAATAATGAAATTGCCACGACGAATCTCGTAGAACAAATGGTTGAAGATGTTGCACGTTCTATGTTCCCGGTTCAACAATTTAATGAAAACGTTGGTAATGATGACGATGGTAATGATGAAGAAGAACCAAATATTGAAGCCAAAAAATTATATGACTTATTAGATGTCGCAAAAAAACCCCTTTGGGAAGGCTGTGAAAGCGGAACTCAATTATCAGTAACTGCTGAATACATTGCGATGAAATCTAAATACAACCTCACAGAAGCTGGATTTACAACTATTGTACAAGCTGCGAAGCGGCATATGCCTCCCAATAATTTAATGTGCGAAAACCATTATGAAGTAAAAAAATGATGTCGGCCTTTGGTTTACCGTATCAAAAAATAGATACATGTCTAAAGGGTTGCATGCTATTTTGGAAGGAAGATATCAAGCTTAAGAATTGTAACACCCCACGCCCGCTAAGGTCACTCATACCAGGGGAATGCCTTAGTTTCGGTGAAGTATTTTAAGTGAATATAGAACAGTAAAATTACAGCAAGACAGATATAAATAATACTTGAAAATTTAAATCATCATTTCATTGCAACGGAAAGTAATACATGTTTGGTTACATCACAAAACCATAAACCAGAGTCAAGTACATAATATCCATCTTGATAAAATAGAAGTACATAATCCCACTACATAACTAATAGCCATAAAAGGAAAGATAAGCTCGGCTTCACTTCAGAGGTCCAAGCTCCATAGGATAGATACAGCAATCAGATCAAAGCCCACTAGCACCAGGCCCACTCTAATAACCTGGGTTTGGGGGAAAAAGATAAAAACAACGGGGTCAGACATAAGTCTGAGTGAGTCCTATAACCCTAACAATACAATCATTAAAATAACCAGAGAAGACATAAGTTGATATACGGTAACGACTGGGGATGAATGGCTACACTAAGCAGCTTGGTAAACTTAGGATACACTAAGATCACCGTAAAGACGCATTTATCCACCCAAGGATAATTACTAGATTACACCGCCCCAGACTTATCCACCCAAAAGTAATTCCTACACTGCACCACACCAGTTTTACCTACCTAAGATTAATTCCTACTTAAAGGTTGATCCCACTAAATGTACTTAGTAATTTTTACCCAGTAGTTTCTAGTACCCCTACATAGGTGCCGTCTGCCCCTATCATTACTAGGTGTACCCACTACTCCCAAGCGATCGGCTCCCTAACGTAGATACCCGTGCTGGTCCCACAATGGGGTGTATCATTTCCCCAAGTGGCAACCTGATAATATCAACGGTGCACGGCTTTATACCTACACGATGCAACAACGATTTACTAACCAGCCCGGGTCCACACACGCATATGAAACCCGTTGGTCCTACGTTGCCACCGCTAACCCGTTTTTGGCCTCTTATAGTCAAGCCCAATATGCGTGTCCCGTCACTCGACTTGGGTCGAGCCCACAAAGATACGTTTGGGATATTGGTTGAGATGGGCCCCCACAAGCTACCACTTAAGCTTGTTAATTTTATCTAGTGTATCCCACTTAACCCCTTTAACCATGTCCACTTACATGTTATAAATACTTTGGTTAAGTCATTAATCATATTTTAATTACCTTTTAAGGCACCCACTAGATTTCATATGCCACCCAAGTCATTTACTTAATTCCCATATGCCACCCGAGGCACTTACTTAACCCTTTAATCATGTTTAATTCCATGTTCCACTTTGGTTAAGTATTCTAATCGTATTTTCTATTGCTACCCAAGGCAACCCACTAGTTTTCTCATGCCACCCAAGGCACCCACACTAGTTACTACATGCCACCCAAGGTACCCACTTAACCCTCATGTTCCACTACATGTTAATATGGTTAAGTGTTTCTTAATTAATTAAGGCCGTGATCCTCATAAAGACCTCTCACATTAGACTATCTTTTATGACCGCTGGTTAAGCCGGTTGGGTCCGGGCAGCCTTATGTCATAACCGAGTCTAACCTCGTGTCTTTACATTAATCACGTATTTAGTTTGTGCCTAAGACCTCTCACATTGGGCTAACATTTGTAGCAACTGGTTAGGCCGGTTGGGTCCGGGCAGTTTTACGCTACAACTGAGTCCAACCTCGTGTCTTAGTCGATTAATTACACCTAATTAATCACCCTCATAATTTATATTAATTATCCCTAATTAATATCAAGTTTTTCATAACATGGGTAGACCTAACTCAATAGGTAAATTCCCATGGGGTAGACCTAACTCAATAGGTAAATTCCCACTTATGTTAATTTATTTATTTTTATGGTATGCTTAATCATACCCAATCATACTTTAATTAACATATTTATTAACCCCATCGTTCCCCACGCAAATCGTTTTCATTTCACGACATAATAAAAGGGAAGATCCATCACAACATCATGGGTTTAACCAAATCTTAGCATATAACTTTGTCATGGGTTAAGAGAATGTCAACTTGCATACATGAGCATATATTAACCCAACTATATTTAACCCAAACTTGCATATTATCGCACATGACTTGCATAACATATTGCATATGAACTTGCATATTATCATACACATATTTTGCATAACATGTTGAACTTGCATATTAGCATTCACATAACTTGCATAAGCACACATAACTTGCATAACATGTTGAACTTGCATATAAGCATTCTCACAACTTGCATAACATGTTAAACATGCATCTAAGCATACACATAACTTGCATAAGCATTCACATACTTGCATATTAACAAACATGTAACTTGCATAGCATATCTTGCATATTAACATACATGTAACTTGCATATTAACAAACATGTAACTTGCATAGCATATCTTGCATATTAACATACATGTAACTTGCATATTAACAAACATGTAACTTGCATAGCATATCTTGCATATTAACATACATGTAACTTGCATATTAACAAACATGTAACTTGCATAGCATATCTTGCATATTAACATACATGTAACTTGCATATGAACTTGTTAAACATGCATAAACCCACTTGTTAAATATGCATAAAACAACTTATTAATCATGCATATTATCACATACTTAGCATGCATAGAATCACATACTAAACTTGCATAATATCATATACTTAGCATGCATAGAATCACATACTCATTATGCATAATATCACCTACTTAGCATGCATAGAATCACATACTCGTTATGCATAATATCACCTACTTAGCATGCATAGAATCACATACTCATCATGCATAAACCACATACTTAACTTGCATGAAATCAATTACTTATTATGCATAAACCCACATATCCAACTTGCATAAACTCTCATATAAACTTACATATTCAACATGCATAAACTCACATATTCAACTTGCATAAACTTACATATTCAACATAGGATTAATATTATACATAGATTAGCATATCATTACAATTGATTCAAACTCACAAATCCGCATTCAAGACCATAAGTCTCATTACACCTAATCTACTTATCTTAACAATTGATCATCAAAGTGATAGAAACTCACCACTAGCAATTTGCACTCCAAATGAAGAAGATTAAGATGCTTAGAATGGATTAGAAGTTGATTAGAGAGGTTGATTAGCTTGCTTTCCTTCATTGATTTGTGGAGGCCATGATCAAGTTTCATTTTGCCATAGTTTAGTTACAAGATTTAATTATGAATGAATTAGGGTAGGGTTGTGGTCTTATTTATAGGATTAGGTTGCATTTTAGACCCTTAGATTAACCCTAGATTAGCTTAGGACCCTTAGATCTCGGAACTCTCCAGAAATCAGCCCTAAGACCAAGCCCAAACCCCAAACTGGTGCACCCAACCACAGAACTCTCTAGAAACTGTGCAGGTTTCTTGGCTCGGCACGGGCGCACTTCCCAAGTGCGCCAGTCTATTTTTGTACTGGCGCACTTCACAAGTGCGCCAGTGCATTTTTGTTCTGGCGCACTTCACAAGTGCGCCAGTGCATTTCTGGCCTGTTCCGGGTTCTTCTGCCTAACTTCGTTCGTCCATATCTCTTTCATACGGACTCCGATTCTCGAAAACTCGGACTCTATTTCGCGTATTTTTCCGAGACGAACGCAATGACGCAACCCGTTACCCTTGATTCCCACATCTGGGATTAGTTATTCTGTAATTAGTGAATTTTAGCATTAACCGAAATTCGGGGTGTTACATTCTCCCCTCCTTAAAGGATTTCGTCCCCGAAATCTCTAAGCTAAGGAGAATGCATATCCTACCATCCAAACAACCATCTACTCAATCCATCAAACACGGGCATCCATTGTCCTTAAACAATTTCTAATGATGTATGAGCATATGCGAAAAGTGTGTGTATATGTTCCCTATCTAATGTACGAACATATGCAAACCATGATAGTGCCATGCATCCAATATGTATGCGAGATAACCCTATCGACACATACAGTATCTATATGAGTGCACAATCATTCACCAAAATGCATCATCCATATGATAACACAATCATTATACATCCATAAATATAGCTAACTACACACAATTTTATGCAATATGCAATATGAAGTGATTGAGCCGATCTAGTGCCTAGAGTGTGTATATATGCATCCACGAGCAACCACTAGCAAACACTTGCATCCACTTGCATCCATCAACCATAACATGTCTCAAACACATGTTTCAACCATAGGTTTTCCCTATCTAAAGGTCAAACAGGACTAACGAGAGGACCTACTAAAGATAAGATAAGTACTAGGCAAGCGATAAAGGAGAAGTTAAAAGACATACTCTCCAAAAGAAATGGATACAAAGAACGCATCTTCGCTTCCGTCTCCCAAGTAGCATTTCTTTCGTCATCTCCCCATTGCACTCTAGCTAGCTGAACTTCTCTGTTCCTCAACTTCCTAGTCTCTGACCCAATGATGCGAGTAGGAGCTCGTCGAATCGTCTCATCGCGCTCTAACTCTACTTCTTTAAGCAAACTCGGCTCTACCACCTCAGCGGTCTTATGTAAGCACTTCCTCAAATGGGACACATGAAATACATCCGGTACACCACTAAGTCTGTCAGGCAACTCCACTCTATATGCCATCCGTCCAATTCTTTCCTTAATGGGAAATGGCCCTACAAACCTTGGTACTCACTTCCTAACAGATCCAAAGTGAACCACATTCCGTAACGGAGATACTTTGATAAAAAGCATGTTCTAATATCAAACTCAAGCTCTGTTCTCCTCTTGTCCACATAAGATTCCGCCGCTTTCATCCTTCTTTGAATCAAATCAATCTTCTCTGAAGTCTCTCTAACCATATCTGGCCCAAGCAAGATCTTATCCGTAGATTCCCACCAACATGTAGGTGATCAACAAGGCCTTCCATAAAGAGCTTCGAAAGGAGCCATACCAATACTGGACTGAAAGCTGCCATTATATGCGAACTCCACCAATGGAAGATGCTCTTCCCATGTACCTCCAAAATCCAAAATACATAACCTCAAAAGGTCTTCTAAAATACGATTCACCCTCTCGGTCTGGCCATCCGTCTGAGGATGATATGCGGTACTCAAACACAACTGAGTCCCTACCGCCTCTTGCAAACTTCTCCAAAACTCACTAGTGAAGATAGAATCTCGATCGCTCACTATACTGGAAGGTACACTATGCAATCTAATAATCTCTCGAAGGTAAACTGAAGCTAGACATGTAATAGTCCTCTTGCTCTTCACGGGCATGAAATGGGCACACTTAGTAAGTCTATCTACCATAAGCCCAATCCCCGTATTACCCTTCCTTGATTTTGGTAATCCAACGAGACACTATCCCACTTCCCATTACGGAACTTCCAACGGGTGAAGCAACCCTCCGGGTTTCTTCTGTTCCGCTTTCACTTGTTAGCACACCAAGCATCTAGCGACATACTTGGCCGCGTCTTTCTTCATATTGGCCCAAAAGAAAACTCGCTTCATGTCTTGGTACATCTTGTCCCTACTGGAATGAATGGTTATCCTCGACCAATGTATATCATCAAGTATAGCCTTCCTCAAATCCTCGTCTTGCGGTACACAAAGTCCACCGTCTCTACGCAACCACCCCTTACCATCTAGGGTGTACCTACTCAAATGGCTGGACAACCCCTTCCTCGTGAGCTTCTTTACTAACTCATCCAACTGTGGGTCGTCTCGCTGTGTTCCGCCAATCCTCCCCAAAAGAGTAGGCCTAACCTCCAAGGAGGCTAGCAAACTGGGTACAAAGTCAACGGAAGGTCTAAGTCAAACATAGAAATAAATTCTAAACTCTATAGTTCAACGGACAACCTTTTTCTTCTTAAGACGTCTGCTACCATGTTTCCCTTGTTAGGGGTATACGCTATCTCAAACTCATAAGATGCTAAGAATCCTATCCAAAATCGTCACAACTGTCCATCTCTCACGCAGACCACCCTAGTCGAATTCGACATCCCCCAAATGCAAGCCCCAAAGGCCGAAACCAATATCAGACAAACACCCAAGGGACATCTCCTTCGAGTTCAGGCAACCTACGTGAGATGATACTAAAAATAATAATAATAATGGCTAAACAATTAAGCCTTTGACCAACTTTGGATGTCCTCGCCAGTCTCGCTCCAAAACCACCGTTTATCCTATAACTGGCTTTGCTCACCCTATTGAGCACATACGAAAACTTATTACGCTCCTTGAAAAGACCAAGATGTCATTTACAAAGGCCATCACAAACTTATTTAGGTACTCCCTGAGCACCCTTCTCTTCCAATCAACAAAGTATGCGGGGGCGTTCGTCAAACCAAATAGCATCACCAGCCACTCATAAAACCATCCGGAGTCCTAAAGGCAATCTTCTCTATACTATCGTCAGCCACTCTCAACTGACGAAACCATGTGGCTTAGTCCAATTGCGAAAATACTGAGGCGCCAACCAACTGATCAAAGAGATCATCAATCTTCGGCAATGGGTGTCTATTCTTCTTTGTGAGTTTATTTAGTTCTCTTTAGCCTACACAAAGTCTGAGGGACCCATCCGCCTTCATGGCAAAAACTACTGGAGCGCCCCATTCCGATATACTTCCCCTTATGAACCCCTTCTCAAGCAATCGCCTGCTTACTTATGGAGTTCCCTCCTCTCACGAGGAGCCTTGTGGCACACTGGCCAAGTCACTGGTTTGGCATTGTTTACCAGATATATTCGGAAGTCAATCTCCTGCTCCGGAGGTAAGCCCTTCACCTTCTCAAACACATCCGAGTGTTCCCGGACCACTTCTAACAGATCGCAAACTCTCGACCGACGTGTCAAGCGATTCTAGATAACTTAGCATAACAGATTCTATGGGATTACAAGAGATCTGGAGAGTGTTACCCAAGCGGGTCATAAGCCTAACAACTCTCCCTCCAAAATCAAGAACGGCCCCCTATTGGATAACCAGTCCATGCCCCAAAACTAACCCATAGTCCGTGAAGCCCAACAAGCATCACATCCAAACTCAACGCTAAGTATAGAAACTTTCAAACCCAAACACATCATGGAGCCCCAATTGGGTTTGAAACAACTAAGGGATCATCTACCAAACTGGTGTCTAAGTGCAGTGACTCAACTAACAATGATGAGATAAACGAACTCGATGCGTCAGAATCAAATAAAGTTCGAATCAGATAATATAGAAATCCCAAATTCCAACCTAGACGGTCCTATCCCCATCTGGTACACTAGCCGTGAGGGAATACAACCACCCTCCAGGAGATTCCGAACCTTGCCTTTGCCCCTTTGGATAATCCTAATAAAATGTCCTATTCCTCCCAAAAGGATAACGACTAGCCTTCTTCTTCTTCCCATTCTCCACTCGTAACCTCCCACCAATGAGGTTTCGTCCTTCATTAACCAAACAACTATTAGAGCCTTCCTCCCATCGTCCATCCAATAAGTACTTACAAGTCCTCCTCCTTCTTGAACCAACTTCTAACCTGATTTACGTCTAATTCCCTTGAAGCGGTTTTCCATTCTTATCTATCTTAGAAAGATCATCTACACACGGAGGGGAAACTCAAACCGAGAGAGAAAGAGATTCAAACGGAGAATTCGAAAGATAAAGATATGGCTATCGGGGATTACGCTTTTCTCTCAAAAACTTTTCTCTTAAAAGACATGTTTTTGAAAATACTCCTTCAAAAATTTTCTTAGAAAAATAGTTTTTCTAAAAATTTTATCTGTTCTGGTAACCTTAAGCTCTGATACCACGTGTAACACCCCACGCCCGCTAAGGTCACTCATACCAGGGGAATGCCTTAGTTTCGGTGAAGTATTTTAAGTGAATATAGAACAGTAAAATTACAGCAAGACAGATATAAATAATACTTGAAAATTTAAATCATCATTTCATTGCAACGGAAAGTAATACATGTTTGGTTACATCACAAAACCATAAACCAGAGTCAAGTACATAATATCCATCTTGATAAAATAGAAGTACATAATCCCACTACATAACTAATAGCCATAAAAGGAAAGATAAGCTCGGCTTCACTTCAAAGGTCCAAGCTCCATAGGATAGATACAGCAATCAGATCAAAGCCCACTAGCACCAGGCCCACTCTAATAACCTGGGTTTGGGGGAAAAAGATAAAAACAACGGGGTCAGACATAAGTCTGAGTGAGTCCTATAACCCTAACAATACAATCATTAAAATAACCAGAGAAGACATAAGTTGATATACGGTAACGACTGGGGATGAATGGCTACACTAAGCAGCTTGGTAAACTTAGGATAAACTAAGATCACCGTAAAGACGCATTTATCCACCCAAGGATAATTACTAGATTACACCGCCCCAGACTTATCCACCCAAAAGTAATTCCTACACTGCACCACACCAGTTTTACCTACCTAAGATTAATTCCTACTTAAAGGTTGATCCCACTAAATGTACTTAGTAATTTTTACCCAGTAGTTTCTAGTACCCCTACATAGGTGCCGTCTGCCCCTATCATTACTAGGTGTACCCACTACTCCCAAGCGATCGGCTCCCTAACGTAGATACCCGTGCTGGTCCCACAATGGGGTGTATCATTTCCCCAAGTGGCAACCTGATAATATCAACGGTGCACGACTTTATACCTACACGATGCAACAACGATTTACTAACCAGCCCGGGTCCACACACGCATATGAAACCCGTTGGTCCTACGTTGCCACCGCTAACCCGTTTTTGGCCTCTTATAGTCAAGCCCAATATGCGTGTCCCGTCACTCGACTTGGGTCGAGCCCACAAAGATACGTTTGGGATATTGGTTGAGATGGGCCCCCACAAGCTACCACTTAAGCTTGTTAATTTTATCTAGTGTATCCCACTTAACCCCTTTAACCATGTCCACTTACATGTTATAAATACTTTGGTTAAGTCATTAATCATATTTTAATTACCTTTTAAGGCACCCACTAGATTTCATATGCCACCCAAGTCATTTACTTAATTCCCATATGCCACCCGAGGCACTTACTTAACCCTTTAATCATGTTTAATTCCATGTTCCACTTTGGTTAAGTATTCTAATCGTATTTTCTATTGCTACCCAAGGCAACCCACTAGTTTTCTCATGCCACCCAAGGCACCCACACTAGTTACTACATGCCACCCAAGGTACCCACTTAACCCTCATGTTCCACTACATGTTAATATGGTTAAGTGTTTCTTAATTAATTAAGGCCGTGATCCTCATAAAGACCTCTCACATTAGACTATCTTTTATGACCGCTGGTTAAGCCGGTTGGATCCGGGCAGCCTTATGTCATAACCGAGTCTAACCTCGTGTCTTTACATTAATCACGTATTTAGTTTGTGCCTAAGACCTCTCACATTGGGCTAACATTTGTAGCAACTGGTTAGGCCGGTTGGGTCCGGGCAGTTTTACGCTACAACTGAGTCCAACCTCGTGTCTTAGTCGATTAATTACACCTAATTAATCACCCTCATAATTTATATTAATTATCCCTAATTAATATCAAGTTTTTCATAACATGGGTAGACCTAACTCAATAGGTAAATTCCCATGGGGTAGACCTAACTCAATAGGTAAATTCCCACTTATGTTAATTTATTTATTTTTATGGTATGCTTAATCATACCCAATCATACTTTAATTAACATATTTATTAACCCCATCGTTCCCCACGCAAATCGTTTTCATTTCACGACATAATAAAAGGGAAGATCCATCACAACATCATGGGTTTAACCAAATCTTAGCATATAACTTTGTCATGGGTTAAGAGAATGTCAACTTGCATACATGAGCATATATTAACCCAACTATATTTAACCCAAACTTGCATATTATCGCACATGACTTGCATAACATATTGCATATGAACTTGCATATTATCATACACATATCTTGCATAACATGTTGAACTTGCATATTAGCATTCACATAACTTGCATAAGCACACATAACTTGCATAACATGTTGAACTTGCATATAAGCATTCTCACAACTTGCATAACATGTTAAACATGCATCTAAGCATACACATAACTTGCATAAGCATTCACATACTTGCATATTAACAAACATGTAACTTGCATAGCATATCTTGCATATTAACATACATGTAACTTGCATATTAACAAACATGTAACTTGCATAGCATATCTTGCATATTAACATACATGTAACTTGCATATTAACAAACATGTAACTTGCATAGCATATCTTGCATATTAACATACATGTAACTTGCATATTAACAAACATGTAACTTGCATAGCATATCTTGCATATTAACATACATGTAACTTGCATATGAACTTGTTAAACATGCATAAACCCACTTGTTAAATATGCATAAAACAACTTATTAATCATGCATATTATCACATACTTAGCATGCATAGAATCACATACTAAACTTGCATAATATCATATACTTAGCATGCATAGAATCACATACTCATTATGCATAATATCACCTACTTAGCATGCATAGAATCACATACTCGTTATGCATAATATCACCTACTTAGCATGCATAGAATCACATACTCATCATGCATAAACCACATACTTAACTTGCATGAAATCAATTACTTATTATGCATAAACCCACATATCCAACTTGCATAAACTCTCATATAAACTTACATATTCAACATGCATAAACTCACATATTCAACTTGCATAAACTTACATATTCAACATAGGATTAATATTATACATAGATTAGCATATCATTACAATTGATTCAAACTCACAAATCCGCATTCAAGACCATAAGTCTCATTACACCTAATCTACTTATCTTAACAATTGATCATCAAAGTGATAGAAACTCACCACTAGCAATTTGCACTCCAAATGAAGAAGATTAAGATGCTTAGAATGGATTAGAAGTTGATTAGAGAGGTTGATTAGCTTGCTTTCCTTCATTGATTTGTGGAGGCCATGATCAAGTTTCATTTTGCCATAGTTTAGTTACAAGATTTAATTATGAATGAATTAGGGTAGGGTTGTGGTCTTATTTATAGGATTAGGTTGCATTTTAGACCCTTAGATTAACCCTAGATTAGCTTAGGACCCTTAGATCTCGGAACTCTCCAGAAATCAGCCCTAAGACCAAGCCCAAACCCCGAACTGGTGCACCCAACCACAGAACTCTCTAGAAACTGTGCAGGTTTCTTGGCTCGGCACGGGCGCACTTCCCAAGTGCGCCAGTCTATTTTTGTACTGGCGCACTTCACAAGTGCGCCAGTGCATTTTTGTTCTGGCGCACTTCACAAGTGCGCCAGTGCATTTCTGGCCTGTTCCGGGTTCTTCTGCCTAACTTCGTTCGTCCATATCTCTTTCATACGGACTCCGATTCTCGAAAACTCGGACTCTATTTCGCGTATTTTTCCGAGACGAACGCAATGACGCAACCCGTTACCCTTGATTCCCACATCTGGGATTAGTTATTCTGTAATTAGTGAATTTTAGCATTAACCGAAATTCGGGGTGTTACAAGAATTGTAGAATATGTAATCAAGAAAGATACCAACCAAGAAAGAAAAAGGGAAAGGAAGTCCCGTATAAACGTATGCCTTATTGGAAAGATCTTCTGATTCGTCATAATATTGACGTGATGCATAATGAGAAAAACGTGTTTGATAACGTAATCAATACAATTTTGAATGTCAAAGGGAAGACGAAAGATGATTTGAAATCCAGACGTGATATTGAAGTAATATGTAATCGTCCGGAGCTTCATGTAAAGCCAAATGACACCAGAAAACCGAAAGCGTGCTATGAACTGGATACTAATCAAATAAAAATATTTTTAAAATGGATGGAAGGGTTAAGATTCCCTGATGGTATATCTTCCAATCTTCATAGATGTGTTGACTATAAAAACAGTAAACTTAGCAGGATGAAAAGCCACGACTGTCATGTTATGATGGAAAATTTATTGCCCGTCGCTTTCAAAGAACTATTGCCCGTGAAAGTTTGGACTGTTGTAACAGAGCTTATTTTGTTCTATAAAGAGCTTTGTTCATCTACATTAAAAATTGACCATCTACGTAAACTAGAGGAAGAAATCCCCATATTACTCTGCAAATTGGAAAAAATATTTCCTCCAGGGTTTTTCAATGTTATGGAGCATTTACCTATTCATCTTCCATCAGAAGCACGTCTTCGAGGGCCTGTGCAATACGGATGGATGTATCCATTTGAAAGGTATATTAATATTCAGTTAATTAAATTTTGGTTAAGTGTATGAAAAAATAATTTACAATAATTCTAAACAGGTATTTAAATCATCTAAAGAAAAAAGTGAGGCAGAAAGCTAGAGTTGAAGGTTCTATTTGCAAATCATACATTGAAGAAGAAGCTTCATTTTTTTTCTCCCATTATTTTAGTGATCATGTGAACATCTCATTTGCAAGTACTGCACGTAATGATGAAGGCATTGATCAAGATGACTGCCAAGCGACTTTATCTATTTTTAAAAAACATGGTCGGCCTCTGGTGGATGTGTGGAGGAATGACTGAACGATAAAGATTACAATGCAGCACACACATATATTCTTCTCAATTGCACCGAAGTTGCACCGTTCGTTAGGTACTGTACTTATGCATCTATGTATACATGTATTGTATCTTTAATCATATATGTAACGTATGTCCTATAATTGCAGCATTTATGAATCACAGTATCCAAACGGCGATATCAGCAAAGAATTCGCTAGTTGATTTACTAATTATGTTTTTGATCCAACAAATTGTATTGTGGATGAAGGATTGAAACATTTGGCATTGGGACCTAAAAGAAATGTGAAGACATATCCAATATTCTTTGTCAATGGATATAAATTTAACACTAAAGAATATGGTGCTGAAAAATTAACTGACAATAGCGGTGTATTTGCTAAAGGTAGTGATGATCCAAACGACCATATACACGATTTTTATGGCATGCTAAACCAGATTCTGCAAGTGACATATTTCACAAGACCTACGGAAGAAGTATTTTTTTGTTTAAATGCAACTGGTTCAGCAACGTTCCAGGTTCTGGAATCAACGTGCACCCAAAATATAATCTTATAGAAGTAAGACATACGTCCCATTATTATAAGTACGACCCTTTCGTACTTGCCAAACAGGCTCTTCAAGTATATTATGCTCCTTATCCTTCTATGAGAAGAGACAAAATAGATTGGTGGGCTGTTTTCAAAACAAAAGCAAGGTTTACATTTGATGGGCGTAATATTCCCGATGACCAAGCTTATCAAGCAGACGTCGAGGAAAATGCAGAAATAGTAATAACCGACGATCAAACAGATTTTGGACCTCTAAACGATGAATCAAATGCATTAATTGATGTATTTGAGACTACAGATGAACCATATATGGAGGAGGAAATAGAGTCGGAATCTGAAAGTGATGAGGACGACTAATTAATACTCCTCATTTTCAAAAGGTAATTTTATGTTATGACATTTCTTTTATCAAGTAACCATATATTTATTTTTATGACATTTCTATGAATCAAACTCATATGTTAACTAGACATATCTATGAATCAAACTTATATTTAACACTTCTATGAATCAAACTCGATCATATGTTAACTAGACAAATCTATGAATCAAACTTATATTTAACACTTCTATGAAACAAACTTGTACTCATGTTATGACATTTCTATTATCAAGTACTCATGTTATCTAATACCATGTTTTTACATATAGGTCGTTCATGTTATGTTATGTTACGTCATGTTATGTTATGTTATGTTTTGTTATGTTTTTGTTTGTAACAGGTATGACGTCAGGTGGCGAGGAGGGTGGTCCATCGTCAGAGTTATCCCGTCCTGTGGTCTGGCTTAAGCCAAAAGCATCAAAAGGGTAAAAACTAAGTTTTTAGTATAAATTTAATTTAAGTACAATAAATTATTTAAATTGTTGTTCTAGCAACCATGTATTTTTTTCCCGTTTAACACAGGGGGTTTGAGTTGGAGCCGTCCAATACCGTTTTGAGGATATCAAAACGTGCTTATCAGGCCCGCATGACTGCATGTTGGCCCACTTGGAGCTCAATATCCGACTTAGTTAAGGAGACCATATGGCAGGATTTTTTGGTACGTATGTATGATATAACATTTCTTATATTAAGTGCATGCTCGTATTTGATAACTTTATATGTATGCTATTTATATAAAAAACGCAGGGTGCGGTGGATCTCCAGGAGACAGATTTGGATCTCGTTAAGCGCCACTGGAACAGTAAAGTGGCAGCAAATTACAGACAAACAGTGAACACTTTAAAATTAGGTGGGAAAAGGCAGTCTTGGGTGAGCGAGTCAGTGTGGAATGATCTACTTACTTATTGGAATAGTAATGAGGACTTTCTGGTAAATTTTACTGCATATTTTTAATTTAAATTATTCTATTCAATTAGTATGTGATTTAGACTAAGACATTTTTTTTAAATTTAAATGTATAGGCCTCGTCTGAGAGAAATGCAGCTAATAGGAGCAAAAATCCGGTTACGCATCGAGGTGGGTCCAAGTCATTTCAGCATCATCGTGAGGATCTGGTATATTTTGTAATTGCACAGTTTAAAATTTTAATTCATAACTAGTTAAAATTAATGGTTGATTTAAGTTTAAGTTTTAATTTACATGTGTGCATGCTTATTTCAGGAGAGAGCGCGTATGGCTCCTGTGTCGTACTGGGATGTTTTCGAGCATACACATGCATTGAGTCAGACTGACGACACAGGCTCAATTTCGTATACTTGGGACCATGATGATAAGGCGCATGAGAGATATGTAAGTATAAAATAGTTAAGTAGACTTATAATTTAATTAAAATAGTGTTATCTAAATTTATTTTATTTTTGTTTAACAGGAGAAATTTCAGGAGAAAAGGGCGCAGGTACTGGAAGCTACAGGGAGGACTGAGCTGACCAAGGAAGATGAGGACAAGATATTTGATGCTGTCATGAATCCTGCTACCCGAAACAGACGATATGGTTATGGAAATCTAGAGGTAATACTAAAATTTATAATAAAAACTCAAATGTATTCAAACTACTATTATGAAATACTGAAAATCTGAAATTATATACAGATTACAGCATCTCAGCAGATGTATCAGAAGGCTCAGGAAAAGGAAGAAATCGCACAGTTGAAAGCACAGATTGCAGAGCTTCATGAACGTGATCGTCGCCGTGAAGAGCAGATGGAGTTGCTTAACCAGCGATTGCGGAGTACATTGCCCAGCACGGTACGACACCTTCATCTTCAGGGGAGAGAGTTGATCAGGTTAGCTTGTTTTGATGTGTTTTGAGAGTTGGTGAGGCTTGCTACATGCATGGTAGTTGTATATATTTTGTTATGATGGTTTGGACATGATGTTATGATGGTTTGGTGATGGTACGGTTTGGACATGTTGTTGGTTATGTTGTTTGGAGATGGTTATGTTATTTTGGACATGGTGTTGGTTTGGTGATGGTTTGGCGAAGTTTGGTGGTAATGTTATGTAAATATTGGTTAATTTATGTGTTTTGTTTTTTATTTCGTATTGTGTTTGGGTGTATATATGGTTGAGATTGTGAGTTATATGCTCGAAAGGGAGCAGTTCAGAATGTTTTATATTTGTTGTGTGGCTTGTAGTGGTAAATCTAAAATCTGTAAAAAAAAACACCCAGTTTTCCAACGACGACCAACGGCCTGCGACGGCTTACAGGTCATTCCATACAAACGGCTTCCAACGGCCTATTTGCTCAAAACATCATACACGTGTCCTTATTTATCAGTTGGAAGCCGTTGGAAATTAAGCGTCATTTGCGTTGGAAGCCGTTGATCCGTATACCAACGGATTGACCAACGACTTCCAACGGGGTTTCCAACGGCCGCTAACAGCCCCTGGCCGTTGGAAACCCCTATTCCTCTTGTAGTGTTTCCTTGAGTTGAACCTTCAATGAACTCGAAGTAGTCTTTATAGTTTCTTCCGTGATAGTCATTTTTCCTTTGAAGAAAGGTAGCAAAATATCAGAGTATATCACGAGTCCAAGATCATTTATAAAAGTTTTTTAAAAAAAAACATTTTTCCCTGTATTTTCTTTAGACCTTCTTAGATAATATGTTAAACAGTAGCACAATGCACATTGATTGATGTTGATATATTAAAAGCCGAACTTAACCTACAGGGCCTAATACTTAGTATATGCATGCCTAATGTATGCTAGACTATTTGATTGGCTCTTTGTTTTTGATGTGATTCCCTGCTACCATGTATTATATATGCCTGGGCGTGGAATCTTTAAATGTATTCCCAGTTACTATGTATTATGTATATGGAATGTTTTCCTTACCCTCTGTATAAATATTAGTTAATAACATATACTATTTGACTATATGTTAATGGGTAACCATATGACTATGCAAACAATCCACCTGGTTGGCGTATGCAAGTTTGCATTAACCTACGGCCTTTAAAGTTCTGGATTCAGTCATCAAAATAATTTGAATTTGGGTTTCCTTGTGTTTTGGGATTGTTCTTCATGCAAACAATTGGGTTGCTATGGTTTGAATGCTTTCAAGGTCGTTCGAAATTTGGGCAATTTGCATTAATGTTTTTGTTTCAGTTTGATGAAGACCTTGTGCCCTTGTACACTTTTAACCCACCTGCATTTTTGTTGTTTCAACTTTTACATATAATGTTGCATCTAAATTTGAACATATTGGCACCATGCTACATGTCGCTCTTCGTTTTCATATATTTTAGTGATGATGCGAGTATTTCGACTTGTTATGGTATATATATTGCGACAGTTCATAGGATATTATACTTGATGCTCGACCATTTACGTACTCCGTTGCACACATATGTATATATATACCACTGTACGTATATATATGTCATCGGGTACGTATATATGTTTTAGTATATAGATATATGTGGAGGTTAATGTACACATATGTATATATATACCGTTGTGTATATATATATATATGTCATCGGCATACATGTATACATATATACAAAATACATGTTGTTCTGACTTGTTCGTCCCAAGTTGTTATGTTGGATTAACTGTTATTTTTCAGTTTTTTTTTGAAATTGATTTACTTGAACTGTGATTAATCTTGACTTGGGTGTTTTATGTTTTTGCATGGAACGCTCGGGTCAGACCCGAGCAATTCAGATTTATATATTACAGCCTAGGATTCGAAGATTTACGAAGCTGGGGATTCCAAGGACGGCGGACTCTGAAGATTTAAACCAGTAATATTTTCATTGTATTCAAACTATTTTTAAATTTCGCTGTGTATAGAAAAATATTGTATTCAAACTCTGGTTATATATAAAAGTAATGTTTTTGCTATTCGATACTGTCTTTTAGTTATTCTGTATTTTTCTATGTTGATTCTGATTTAAACTCTGTAATATAAATAACGATCCGTTGGTTTGAACGTTTTAAGTTGGTTTAATTACCAATTTGAAGCGGTCAAAATGGCGAGACGTTACAAGTGGTATCAGAGCTTTGGTTTGTTTAAAGCATAGCTTAGCGAGTTTAAAATTAGTTGGATTGACATAAGAAAAAGTGAATTTTGAAAACAAAAAGATTTTGAAATAAAAATTTTGAAACTACAAATAATTTTTAAAAGGTATATTATTTTTGGGAAATATCAAGTATTTTGAAAATCTGTATTTTGAACTAGTACGGTGGAAGCCAAAAAATTTGTTTCGAGATTTAATTTTTTTCCGGAATCCCCAGTCTTCGTATCTAGATTTGCCAGAGCTTTTCTTCGACAAGTTCTCTTAGAATTGAATCTCGAATCCGTCATGGAAATAAAAGAATCGATGAATCGATCTCTCTAATCGTGTATTTTAGCAAATTAAAGATAACTGAAATTAAATAAGAATTCAAATGGGAATTTGAATGAAAGTGGAAATTTGAAATCGTTTCAAAAAATGAAACGTTGAGTTTTATTCGGATATAAATAAATGAAAATAAAATCGAAAAGGTTATAATTGGAATTTTATGGAGTTAAATTAGCATACTAATTTTTTCGGAACTTGGCAAGATAAATTATAATTGGTTTCAAGCCAATAATGTATAATCGAATTCAATAGTAAGTTATGAACCCGTAAACAAGAAATGAATGGTAAACGAGAGTAATAAATAAAATGAATCTTAAAAAGCGAAGTATGAATAAAGATTTGAACTTGTATTCAAATGGAATCAAAACAAATTTGATACGACGAATCCAGATTCCTATAAAATGAATAATAATTACTTTTTAGAAGTAAACAACGTGTGAAAACAAATATGTTGCAAACGAAATTGGAAACAGAGGAAAATGAAGTTGACCGGTACGGTTAGAATATTCTGAAGTTCAGAATGTAAATCAAGTGAGATTTTTCCGAAGTTCGGAATATATTCAAATAAAGGATTATTCGGAAGGAGGTTATGCATGGGAGTCGATTATATTGAATTTTAGGAAAATATTAATTACTTTCCATTTTAATAATATTTAATTTTATTAATAAATCATTTATATATTTAGATTAATGAATAAAATATATTTAAAAGTTAAATATTTCAAAGGCATGAATTTTTGTTATAATCAAAGCTTTCTGTAAAAGAAGTATATTCTTAATTTGAATTCTGAAGTTACGAGAATGAGTGTTTTGCTGGTATATTCGAACTTGTGAACTTTATCTGTTTCGAAGTTAATGATGTTGTTCAGTTAAGGTCTGAGAGGTAAATATACCCCAACTTGATTGACTTCATTGTTGATTAAGAAATGGTTAAATTTTGATACCAATTTTTTTTGGTTAAGTGAAGTGAGCTAATGCGTGTCAACAATAAGTGAAAATAGCGGTTTTTTATATAATATCTGTTTTAATTCAAATAACGAATGTAGAAAATTTCCCCCTAAGAATGAAGTGTATTTTCTATATAAAAAAAAAGATTTTTGAATGTTTGGAAATGTTTTCCAATGGTAACAAGTGATTTTTTTATAAATACGATAATTGGAAATGTTTTCAAAAGATCGTGAGTGGCTAATGGGGTTTGCTAAATCGAAAGGGCAAAAACTGAAGAACAAAGAGCCGCAGATCAAAAACGAAAGGCGGCAGAACATAAGATAGATAGATTTGTAAATTGAATTCGAAAATTGTGTAAGAAATGATTTGACAGGAAATTTAGAAATGGAGTTAAAAAAAATTAGAAAATGAATGAAGATTAGTTAAGTTAAATAATTCCCTGAGTGTTGATCTGATGTTTGTTTCGGCCTTCGGGATTGATACTTAGGGAATTGTTTGCTTGCTAATTTACGGTCGAAGGATGTGAATGTGAAGGAGTGATAATGCATGAAGGAGAAATTGGTGAAAAGAAGAAAAATTCTGAAATTTTAAAGATGTGAATGAAGTGATGAATTTAATAATTAGAGATTTGAAAAAAAAAATTGGATTATAGATCTGAGGTGGAAAGATATGATATTTGAATCGATTAAGTGATCAAAGCTAAAATTTTGGAATCGGAATGAAATCTGAGAATATTTGATTTGAGGTATTGGATATAAAAATTTCCGAAAACTTATATGGAAAAATATATAAGAGTTCAGTCGATGGAAAAACTAGTGATTTAGAAGATAATCAGTTTGAAATGAAATTTTAAGGAGATTATATGAGATATTTGAAATATGATTTGAAAAGAAAATTTTATATGATTTATGAGGAGTTTGGAAGGAAGTACTATATGTATGTAGTATTATATATTTTCAAAGAAATATAAGGGAAGTACCTTCCTTCTCCTTTGAATTTCGAGCTTAGCTGAGTTGTGCTGCTGGTGGTAGTAGGTTGTCCGGACATAAAACTCGAGTTGTCTAAAAGGACACAATTGTGTAGCGTAATTCGCAGGGCTGCAGATGGCCTACGGCGGACGGATGTTTCTTGAGGGAACCAAGCGTAACCATTGTGTCTGCTGCGATCTACAGTCGTGATAAGGGCGTAATCCGCAGAGCTGTGAAAGCTTACAGGTATGGATGTTTCCTGAGAGAGTCAGTGTAATAACCCGGAAATCTGAGCCAATTTAAAATTTTTATTTTGGCAATTTTAGTGAATTTTGAATATTTAAAATGATTTATTTTAAATAATAACGACGAGAAATTTATTTGAATAGAATTAGAACGTATATATTGATTTGAATCGACGTTAAAATATAAATATTTTAGTTTAATTATAAAAGGAATTGAAAATGGCGCGGTAGTTTGAAAATTCGATTTCAAATTTCAAATGAATGTACAAGATTCAAAACAAACCGGATTTTAGCAAAACCGAAAATATTGGGATCTATTTGAGAATATCTTTCCAACGAATCCGAAAAATTGTAATTTCATAGCGGGAATAAAAAGTTATGTCCAGTTGAAATTTCAGAATACTCGCTATGGAATTCTGGCCCTTAAAAATGAAAATTTTGCAAACGACTTCGGTTTTCGACGAAACCACTTTTGTTGGATCTGGGATGTCAAGCTGTTGCTAGATTCCAAAATTCATAATTTTCTGAATCAATATGTGAGCGTGGTGAAGGAAAACGTGTTTTGATAGTTTCAGTCAATTTCAGTCGACCAAAAAATGGCCATTTTTCAAACGGTCTTGGAATTTGATGAAATTAGTTTTGTTAGGACCGTATCGTCAATACGAAGCTAGAAAATATTTTTGGGAATTTTTAGAGTCCGTATGTGGCCCCGGTAAATTGAAATACGCATTCAAATTCAATATATAGATTTATATTTTGATTTTGGCGGAAACTGGTCAAAACGATCAAATTGGCTTACGATACATATCCCATTGTGTTCAGAATGGTGGTAATTAGCTACGGACGATAGTCGATGGGTCTCGTTTGGAAGTCGAAACAAAAAGTTACTTTTTGAGAATTAAAAATAATAATAAAAAAAAAGTCAACACCACTTTCCCCCTTTTACTCTCTCCCCCGTATCCTTTCCTCTTCAGTTTAAGATCGATGAAAAAAAGAAGAAGAGAAGGGGATGCGGCGGAAAATCCACCGCGATGGGCCACCGCGCGGCGGAACGCGCAGCCACCGCCGGCGTGACCGCGAGCCCCCTGCCTCCTCCCTGCTCTCGAGCCCCCTCTCCTCTAATCCTTCCCCCAAATCGCCTGGTGCCCTAAACCGCACCCCCTCAGACCCCAAACCACCGCTCTTCCGACCAATGAGCCCGCCGCGTCGTACACCGCGCTCCCTTTCCCCTCCTCCTCCTAGCGTCAGCAGTCCCCTCCCTTTTTCATTTTAAAGATAAATCTTTATTTATTTTAGTTTAATTATTTCTGTTTTGTTTATTTAATTTTCTTTTCTGTTTCTATATATAGAATAAATAAAAGTTCTGATTTTTATATAAATGGGAAAAGAATGGATTTTTGAAATGATTTTAGAATTAAAAATACGATTTTTATTGTATGTAAGGATCGGATTTTTTAGTGTAGATGAAGAAGTGATTTTTAAATAAAAAGAATGGATTTTTATCAACATAAAGATGAGATCTTTATGTATGTAAAGTTATGATTTTTAATAATATAAAGTGATGAACTTTGTTTATTTAAAAATGTAACCTTTGTTTGTTTAAAAATATAATCTTTGCTTGTATAAAAATATGATTTTTAAAAGAAGTGTTTAGGTATAAAAATAGGATTTTTATGTTGAAAGCGAAGTTATGAAAATATGATTTTTATATATATGGAACATTGATAAAGATATGATCTTTATTATGAAGTTAGATTTATGAAGATAGTTTTTTATTATAAAGATTAGCGAAGTAAAAATGAGACTTTTACACATAGGATTTTAAAATAAAAATTCGATTTTTATATATAGAAAGGTGGGATTTTTATATATGAAGCGAAATAAAAATTCGATCTTTATATAAGAAGTAGAAATATAAAAATATAATTTTTATGTAGAAAGAAGCATTGTAAAATATATGAAGTTGAAATAAAAATATATGATTCTTATATATGAAATGCCGTTGTAAAAATGTGATTTTACTGTGAACAGCGGGAAAAGATAGCGATGGTATCGACGGAAATCAAAACGGAATCCATACCGTTCAGAAATAAATAATGGAGGAGTGGAACCCAAAGGTGAGAACTTCTCACTTTTAATTTATTTTCTAGTTGAAATATATACTAGGATGCAGACGGTGCTTAGCAGCACCCGACACCCGTCGTCCACAGACCTTGGATGACTTCTTTGTTTAATTGATGTATTGTGAAAGTTGATTGTGTGATGTGGAATGGAATAAAATATTTTATAGTTAAAAATATGATTTTTAACGTGTATATAAAATAAATATTTATAAACAAATCGGACAGTTTGTTTATGTACACCCATTTGACTGATATTGATTGAGACGATTAATTTTACACATCACCCAACTGCACAAATAAAAATCTGTGTTTTTTGATTTGAAACCCCACACGGGTATTGGGATGATATTTGGCGTACACTAATCCCAAATAATTAGCTGTATGTCGATCGATTGATTGACAGGCTGTTATAAGCGTTAAATATTTATATTTGATGCTTATGCAGTGTATAATGCACTCTGGATGATGGTTGATTATTTATCGTTGCTATTATATACATGTGTTGCAGGGAATTCATATAATTAACATTATATGGTAATTGATTGGGCCTCATTCCAAATTGGAAAATAAAATATATTCATGTGTTGAATAAAAGAAAATTCATGTGTTGAATAAAAGAAAATTCACGTGTTGAATAAAATATATATTCACGTGTTGAATAAAAGAAAATTCATGTGTTGAATAAAATATATATTCATGTGTTGAATAAAAGAAAATTCAGACGTTGAAGAAAATATCCATTTGTTGAATAGAATAAAGAAGTTATTGAAATATATAAAGCCGTGTTAATTAGATATGCGCCATTTTGACGTGAACGATATCTATATCGATTTTATTCATTTTTATAATGAATAGAGAAAAGGAAGTGATTTCAAAATATAACGTTTTGAAAAATTATCATTTATATATTAATGATATGGAATATTCAATTTTGATTTAAAATTGAATATGAAGTTGAAATCATTTTGAAAACGAATTTAAACGATTTATAAAATATGTTTTGAATTGAAATCGACGAAATATATATAATATATATATATATATTAAATGGCCTGAATAGAACGTGCCGCGCCGCGACATTTCGCGAATTTCGACCATTGACTTCGAATGGACATTACGCAAGATCCGACCGTCAGATTCTCCTAAAACCGGAACCGTTGGGTTCGTATCGAAAAGAGATTTCTAATAAATATTAAAGATTAGAAATCTAATAGTTGGACTTGGAATTATGTCCAAATCAAATTTGGAAAAGGTTGCTGTAAGTGGAGTTCGATGGCCGTTGATGGAAATTGTAACAACCCGGAAAATCTGAGCCAATTTAAATTTTTTAATGGATATTTTAGTGAATTTTAGATATTTAAAATAAATTATTTTAAATAATAACGATGAAAAGTATGTTTGAATCGATGTTTGATTATTTTTAATTATAACCAAGGCCTGAAATGGCGCGGTAGTTTCAAAATTTCAATTCAAACTTTGACTGACTATACCGGGTGCAAAATAAAAAGGATTTTAGTGAAACCAAAAATATTTAAATCTGTTTATGAATATCTTTTTAACGAATCTGAAAAATCGAAGTTTCGTAGTGGGAATCAAAAGTTATGGCCAAATGAATTTTCAGAAAGGTCGCTATAGAATATATATAGCCCTTGAAAATAGACATTTTGCAAACGACCTCAGAATTCGACGAAACCACTTTTGTTGGATCTGGGATGTCAAATTATTGCTAGGTTTCAAATTTCATAATTTTTGAAGTTAATATGTGAGCATGGCAAAGGAAAATGTGTTTGGTCGATTTCTATTAAATTGGATCGACCAGAAAATGGCCATTTTTCAAACGGTCTCAGAATTTGACAAAACTAGTTTTTTTGGGACCGTATCGTCAAAACATAGCTAGATTTATTTTTCGGGAATTTTTAGGATCAGTATGTGGCCCCGGCAAATTGAAATGTACGTTCAAATCAAATATTGAATGTTTTGTATTTTAATTTGAAGGAAAACTGACTGAAACAGTCGAATAGGCCTACGAAACATATCCCATTGTGTTCGGAATGGGGGTATTTACCTAGGGGCAACAGTCGTTGGGTTCAGATTGGAGTTAGTATGTGAAGAGGTGTATTTTTGAAAATTTAAAAATATATAAATATAAAAAAAATCCTGGCCAATCACAACTCGTTCAAACCCCGACATTCTCTCTCCCCGTATATCGACGAACGACGACTGCTTCTTCCGCCTTATCTCCTCGTTATCTCCCTCCACACGCACCAAAACGCCATGGCCCAGTTGAGTTTTTTGCAGATCATGATCTCCTCTTTAAATCTATATAAGGAGCTCCCTCTATCGTCTGGTATTTTTCGAGTTTGAGCTCCCCGAAGCTGCCGCCTTAAGACCGCCGCCGAGCCCTATAGAGGACGTCGATCAGGGTGAAACCCCCGGCGCCGGGAAGCTGCTTCGAAGCTCTTCGACGCTGTGTGAGCCGATTCTCCTATCGTGCAACCGTTTGTGAGAAAATCAAAGACCTAGTTTTGATCCATAGTTGAAGGTAACGGCTGTATATAATTTGAACTGATTTTTACACTTTTAAGTGTTGCAAACTTCTAAAAATCATATCTTTTTGCTATGTGGTCGAAATTCAGTGAAACAAGAGACAGTGGACTCGTGCAGACGTCTTCTACATTCTAGAAGTGACCAGATATTTTTTTGAGCCTTCTACAATTTTTGGTGGAGTGGAACCCAATGTGAGATTTCTGAATTATAAACGATATGGAAACAACGATGTATAAATTATATAGTCGAAGTATGAGTTATATAAGCGTTGTACACCACATGTACAAGCATTGTATAAGTTGTATGTTCGATGTATAAGTTATATATGCGTTGTAAAAATGATATGAAATAAAATAGAAATATAGTTATATACGTATATATATATATATATATACACACTCCCCTCGTCCACAGACCATGGACGATATATATTGGTTGTGATATTGTTTGGATTATTGGTTGATGTGAAAATTTGGTGAATATCATGAATGGTTGATTTGAAATGATTGATTGTGGTTGAAATCCCAATAGGATTAGTATATGGGAAAATTCGTCTGCGTACTAACTAGATATAGAAAATCCCTATTGTCAAAAGCTACGAGGCTTTAAGGTAGAGCGAGGAGCCGTACTAGGGACGGTGCCGGTTTTAACTACCCTGCCGTTATGCTACCGAAATTTTCTGAAATATTTCTGTGTTTGATTTATATTCATGTGTTGAAATAAAAATTCATGTGTTGAAGTAAAATTCATGTGTTGAAATAAAATTCATGTGTTGAATAAATTTCATGTGTTGAATAGAAATTCATGTGTTGAATAAAATTCATGTGTTGAATGAAGTTCATGTATTGAATAAAAACTTTGAAAAATAAAAATAACATTTTATCATATATATAGACTATATAAAATATTAGCGTTTTAAATAAATTGTTTTAACAGCAAAAATAACATTTTTACCTTATGTATAAACTATATAAAACAATCGTGTTTTGAAATAAATTGTATTACGATAAAAATCATATTTTTATGAAGTATATGAGCTATATAAAATAATCGTGTTTTGAAATAAATTGCTTTACAATAAAAATCACATTTTTATGATATACATGAACAGTTAAAAATAGTGATGTGTTGAAATAAATAGTTGTTGGATAAAAATACCGTTTTCATCAAATGTGTGAAATGAATGTGGTTTTGAAATCAAAGAATGAATTATATTTATATATATATATATGAATATAATTGAAACAAATCGAATAACGAAGCTGCAGTTCGTGTTTTGAAACCGTGATTTCAAACGATTAGTGCGGGAGATCCGACCATCGGATTTTCCCGAAACCGAAACTGTTGGGTTCGCTTTGGAAATATCTTTCCTATGGCACCAACTTTGTGAAGATCCAACGGTTGGATTGTCTGGAATGTTTAATTCAAATCTGAAGAAAAACAGTGCCAGAATCGATTATATATATATATATATAATTAAATTAAATCGAATAACGACGTCGTAGTTCGTATTTTGAAATCGTAACTTCAAACGATTGTACCGGGAGATCCGACCGTCGGATTTTCCCAAAACTGAAACCGTTGGATTCGTTTTGAAAAGATCTTTTTAATGATATAAAATTTATGAAGATCCGACAGTTAGATTTTCAGATATGTGTAAATCAAATCTGAAGAAAAACAGTGCCACGACCGCGTTATGGCGTGAGCATCGTTTGAATGAATTGGCTATTATTATATGAATAAAAATAGCGATAAATCGTTATAAAATATGATAAACGATATGGAATGGAAATAAACCGAATTTACCCGGTTTATTGAATATTTGATGGTTGAATGTGTTTGATGTGAAAATTACATTTAAGAACAGAATTATTGATGTCGAATAATTTAACCATTGAAATGAATTGATTTAAATTCTAAATATACGTGAATTATTTGAAAAGACCGAGTTAGATATCATTTCAAATAATTGATCGGCGATAAGAAGTCGATAATGAAGATGGTGGTTGAAGACCGGAGATCTTCACCTCGGTTGGATGATAACTGATGTCTTGATTGGGAGGCATCCCGAAATATAGATAATAAGTGGTGATCACCCAGACGTACTTGGAGGTCGATGGATATGCGAGGTATATGGTGCCTCCGGTTTCGTTCAGACCCAGAACGAACTTGTAAATGGACTGTGTCTCTGACATTGGATTTTGTTCTGTGCTGATTGATCTCTATTAAATATATATCTGTTTGGCAACGGAGAATTTATTCTCTTGCTTAACGCCCTTCTCTGAGACGTACGAGCTCAGAGGTTATATATCGATAGAAATCAGTCGCATGGAGTGAATTGCCTGTTTGGCATGCCTAAGTGGCAGATGATCAAGGCTTCTGTTGAAAAGCAAAGTCTTGTGGTTGATGATCAAAGCACGGCCTGTGTGGCATAGCTTTGTGTATAACGTTGATTCGCGAGCCTCACACCCCGGTATGAACCAGAAACGGGAGAGGACATCAGGGAGGGCATGCGTTTCCTTCTAGCTAGGGTGGTGTCAGTGACCTACCAGCACTAACATTTATATTATTTTCACCTGTGTGGTTGTTGCTGTTGCGAGGCGCCTCGGATATATCGGTGACTATGTGGAGCCGATGGAGTCATTTTTCTCATTGACGCCCCGAAGGGCGGGGAAACGCAGTGTTCAGGCATTTTAATCCACATCGGTGGACCGACCCTGACGATCCAACGGCCCACCTGAGTCTGGGTCCTGAGACACGGGCTAGAGCGTCTCGAATTCGGTGAGGACGATCCCTTACCTCGGTTCATGACGGAAATCCAATTTCCAAATCCGTGACTTTGCGGTTTTGATTGTATACCTATATATGGCGACATAGTGGTCTGGGGGCATTAATGTCGTCTATGATTGATACTTATGATTTGAAATTGTTTTTGAAACATGTAAACACTAGTAATAATATCAAATGCTTTTGTTTTATTCGTATCAAGCATATTTTGGCCATTATAAGGTAAAACTCTATCCTCCGATTTGCGTTGCATTGTGTGATGGGAACTGAGTCTTATAATGGCTTCATTTTTATAAAAAGCATTGCGATGTTTGAAATTTTTACTTGTTTTAAAGCACTGGCAATCCAATGGAGTAAACCCGTTCCGCGAAAGTGGCGTGGTCCTGTGATTGGCCATATATTAAAATATTTTAAGTAGATTTATCACACTTGCAAACTCGGGTGCCCCTTTTTCCTACACGGGCAGCCTTATATTCAGGTTTTAGCAGGCTCTTTCTGGATAGCTGGAGCTGAAGATGGATTCTATCGTTTATCTCTTTTATGCTGTTTAGCTCCTATTGTACATATTATGTTTTGTTTTCCGCTGTAGACCATTATGTATAACTGAACTGTATTTTGTTCTAAGTATGATCCAGAATACTGTGTAACTCTGATGATTATGTTTATCCAGTGCATTCTATTGTACATTATCTGGTGTATTTATTTATTTCTGTTTTGCTGTTTTCTATTTATGTGTTATATTCCAAAGATTACCCTTGCCATCGTCGTACGGGGTTTTGGGGTCATCACAGAAATCGACTGTACGGGCCTTGATAAAATTATTAAAAATAGCAATAATTTGTGTAAAGTCATAAGAAATGATTGGATGAAAACTTCCATATTTGAAAAGATAAAAATAGATTTTTTATCGAAATAAACTAGTTTTGAACTAGAATTATAATCCATTTATTTTTGAAATAAATAAATTGGATTTGAAAAGGTTTTAAAAGTAACTACAATTTCAAATAATTGAATTGGAATGGATTTGAATCGAAATTGTCTTTGGAATATTTCGATGATGGATTTCGTGATTATACAGATATTGTTATGGAAATTTGAAAGATATATTTATATCGTTATTTCCAATACGATATTTGTTGGTCGTAGAATTTGATATTGAATATAAGCTAATATATTTTCTATTCAGAGCCTTGTATTTAATATCAAATGGGATTTGGGTTTGTCGTGAATGGTGTCTTCATTAACATTGTTCTTAAACCCAGTTGAGAAAAAGATTAAATCTTTTTATTTAGATTTAATGAAGTATACCAATTAAATGGTATTTAATTGGAATTGAATTTGAATTGATTTTTGGGTTTATCGTGAACGGTGTTTTAAATAACACTTGTTCTTTAACCCGATAATTAATGGAATGTGAATTGGGTTTATCGTGAACTGTGTTTTAACGACATTCGTTCTTTAACCCGATTTATAGTGAAATGTGATTTGGAATTTATAAATCTTTTGTTAAGATTTAAAGGAGAATTTCCAAAGTAAAGTTTTCCAATTTAATAAAATAAATTGGAATGGAATGGAATTCGATTTGGTAATAATCGCAGTGAATTTCTATGGAGGAAGACAACTAAGATATCTGGATTTTAAAAGGCTTTGCCGTTATTCCATTTGTATTATTAGTCGGATATGGAAGTTTATATCGATTACATATATCAATTTGTTTTCCATGAAGATTCCATCGTTAATGGAATGTGATTTTGGGTTGTCGTGAATGGTGTCTTTAATAATACTTTTCTTAGACCCAACGGAGTTAAGAAAATCAGAAACTAATTGGAGATTAGTTAAGTTGAATGGTTTCTTGGGTATTGATCTGATGTTGGTTTCGGCCTTCGGGGTTAATACTTAGGGAATTGTTCACTTGCTAATTTACGGTTAAAGGCTAATGGAATGGAATGTGATTTTGGGTTTATAGTGAACCGTGTTTTAAAGGACATTGGTTCTTTAACCTAGTTAAAGACAGGATATGGTTTCCCAAGTTAAACAATCATTAATATTGATTTTTGGGAAGATTAAAACCAAGTGGAGTTTTAATGAATCTTTAATTAGATTGAAATGATCGAGAATGGAGTATCACCAGTTTTGCTCCAGGCGATAGTTAAATCTTTAATTAGATTTGAACTTGAAATGGTAATTGAACTTACCGATAACACCGTGGTGTTAGATATGAAGTATGACCAGTTTTACTTCATGGGATGAATAGGTTGGGGTTGGGAAATTTAACAAGTGATTACTTCGGTAAGGTTCGCTAATCCTGACTAGTTTGGATAAACCATAATTTGGTTTGAATTGATATTCAAAAGAAGATTAAAGAATAAATTTAAAGAATTTATCTTTGATAAAATTAATGGGAACCTTTCCCAAAGTATAAGAATATTTGAATAAAAGAATATTCTGAATTGGAATGAGGTGTATGTTGTGTTTGTGTAACACTTGTTGATTATATATGCGAGTTATTCAGAAAGACCGGGTTTATCCCATTCTGAATAACTGATTCGACGATGTGTCGAGGATGAAGACGGTGGTCGAAGACCGGAGGTCTTCACATCGTTTGGATAATTACTAATGATCTTGATTAGGCTATACACCCAAGAGGAGGGAATCAGTTGGTGATTGTCCAGACGTACTTGGAGATCGATGGATATGCGAGGTACAAGGTGCCTTCGATTTCGTTCAGACCCAGAACGGACTTGTAAATGGACTGTGTGTCTGACATTGGATATCATTATGTGTGATTGATGGACATCGGTTGCATGGAGTGGTTTGCCTGTGTGGCATGCTAAGATGCAAATGATCAAGGATTTTGTTGAAAAGCAAAGTCTTGTGGTTGATGATCAAAGCACCGCCTGTGTGGCATAGCTTTGTGTAGCGTTAATTCGCAAGCCTCACACCCGGGTTGTGAACCAGAAATGGGAGAGGACATCAGGGAGGGCATGCGTTTCTTTCTAGCTAGGGTGGTGTCAGTGACCTACCAGCCCTGACATTTATATTATTTTCACCTGTGTGGTTGTTGGATTGCGAGGCTCCTCGGATATATCGGTGACTATGTGGAGCCGATGGAGTCATTTGGCTCATTTACGCCCCAAAGGGTTGGGAAACGCAGTGTTCAGGCATTTTAATCCACATCGGTGGACCGGCCTAGACGATCCAAGGGCCCACCTGAGTCTGGATCCTGAGGCTCGGGCTAAACAGTCTCGAAGCGGTGAGGACGATCCCTTGCCTCGGTTCACAGACGGAAAACCCAACTTCCAATACGTGACTTTGCGGTTTTGATTGTAGTACCTATATATGGCGACATAGTGGTATGGGGCACTTATGCCGTCTATGATTGATACTTATGATTGAAATTGTTTTGACACTATACACTTATAGTAATAATAAAAGATGAAATTTAGCGTATCAAGCATTCTTTGGCTATTATAAGGTAAAACCCTATCCTCCGGCTTGTGTTGCATTGTGTGATGGGACTTGGGTCTTATAATAGCTTCATTGTTCTTTATTTAGCATTGCGCTGTTGTTTTATGCACTGGTATTCTTGGAAGGAAACATGTTCCGTGTTATACGGCGTGGTCCCTTGATTTACCTAACTTTAAAATCAAGATTAATAACTGTTTTAGTTCTCACACCAGTCACATGACTGACCTGGAGTTTATTGTTTTAACCTAAACTCTGGGCACCCTTATTTTCGACACGGGCAGCTAGTAGTTTTGGTTTTGCAGATTTATATTCACAGGATCCTGATTTACAGCTGAAGTGGTATTCGGAAAGCTCTGTATCCGTGTATCTGTTTTCAGTTGTGCTTTGTATTTTTTTTCCGCTGCGATGTATTTAAACGTAATTTAAATCTTTGATATTTTCTGTGTAATATTTTTTAATACTCTGTAATATTCTTGTAATCTGATGTAATTGTTGTAATATACAATGAAATGTTCTTCTGTTTGTGTTCTGATTCGTCTTGTCCTCAAAGCAATCTGGGGTTTCAAACGGTCTTGGTCGGTTTAGCAAGCGATTCGGATCGAGCGAAATTCCAAATTGTTACAGTCAGTCGAAACCATTGTGTACCTGCGGTCCCCATGGCATATCTGCAAGTGAAAGAGATGTAACCACTAGAGTTGCTAAAGGTAGAATGTAGCCATATAATGTGTGCAATATCTTAGTGATGGTGAACCACCTGTTTGATGCAGCACTGTGTCTTCGTGAGTTGATTGGTCTTTGTGACCTGATTTGCCTTTATGACTTGATTTGTCCTCATGACTTGAAGTATCTTCATAATTCCATGATTTGTTTCGTGATCCTGAGATGGATCTGTCAATGCTCAATGGCCTTCGTTTTTCTTTGATTCTATAATATCTTATGTTGTTCTGTCCATGACGAAATTCACAGGGAAGTGATTTCCTACGGATACAGATGTTTTCTGGGGGATCCAGACGGAACCATTGTGTATCTGCGATTCATGAACAATCAACATATCAATATCACATTGGTATTTTCCGTATCTATTTTTAAAAGAATTTTTGAAATATTTTCACTGGGAGTTGAAGCAAGGATATTTAGTGCTTGGAGATTTTAGTCGTGCGCCTGGCCAGCGTATGCCTAACATTTGTGAGAACGACAATAGACTTGTCAAACTTCGAGTTATCAAATATTTTTAAATAAATAATTTAAAATTAAAATGTACTTAACTGAATAAATTAAGTAAAAAGAAATCGGAGTGTTTTCAATTCTGTAGCTTTGGTGTAACAATACGAATGTTTTATGTATTAAAGATTGCGGATTTTCAAAAAAAAATCCAAGTTGACAATTTGTAACTTGAAAAGGAAATGATATTTACGCTCTTCATTGAGTGTTGGAAAAAAATGGATTGAACGCAAGGAAATTGAGTTGAGGGTTGCAAAGCTTAGAAACATTACAGTTGCAACAGTGAATAAGTAAACATAAACAGATGAGGTTATAATTTGAGATGCGTAAATCCAACTTATGTAGGTTTTGAAATTCGAGAAGAAATTGGGTTTGAAAAGAAATTTGATTTTTCGAGTTCATTGAATATGATGGATAAACAAAGAGGTTCGATGAATTAAATATCGATATTGAAATTAGTTGTAGAAAATTTCACACAAATATGAAATTTTGAAGTATACGTTGGTATAACTGTAATAGTCTTTCCTTTTCGAGGATGAAAAGTTTAAAGGGGGGAAGATTGTAACGTCCCGGAAATTTCGACGACTGGAATATGGTATTAGTTTAAGATTTAGCTATTACTAATCAATTTTTATGTTGATACTTAGGTTAGAAATTAAAAATCAAATATATTATTTTGAGTGTGAATTAAAATTCAATATTTAATTCAAAATGGGAGGTTTGAATCAAATATGCACTATTGGATATTGGAATTGAATTTGACTGGATATTTGAATTGGATTTGGAATTCAACTGGAAAAATATAAACGGTTGAATTTAGAAATAAACGTAGTTGACGATTAACAAATTAGGGATTTTATTTGTTTAACTATATGAGAAAATTGGCTTGTATATGATATATTTGTATATATAAGAAAATTAAATTTTAACGTTTCTTCGAATCAAACAGAGTTGTTTTATAGACAAATAGAATCAAATCGGAGAACCAATAAATAATTTTAAATTTTAAAAATACGTCGTATACAAACGGAGTCTGGCTATAATTAAATTAATAGGAATCAGAATGTAAAAACGAAAAGGTGCGTATAATTTTTGTTGTGTTTTTAGTTAGCTTGGTGGTACAGATATTAAGCGTTCAAGGATAATGTACGGTGCGGTTTAAAATTTAATTGAAATATCGATTATCACCTACCCAAAATATTACCTATCGCATATATTACCTTCCTCAGAAAAATATTGTGCCGACCTATATGTTAAAAATCGCGCTACCCTAAAATCCTACGATGTAACGTCGTTCTTATCTCCTGTCTGGCTTCTATAAAAATTCATGGCCGATGTCCAAAATCACAATTAAAAACCATCTCTCCTTTCTTCAATTCCCTTCAGCAAAATCAGTTTTTCCTTAAATAATGTCCTCCTACGAAATCATGGCCACTGACTCTTTCAATTACCCTTCGCCTTCGGCTCATACCCAACCCTAATCGCAACCGCCTCCAAATCAAACCCTCTTTGCTTCGGCCAAATTGTCATCGCTTCCACCATCGCTCGAAGCCACCTGCAAGCACCACTCTCCGAAGCCGCCAACGCTGAAGCCCATGTCGTCACCCGAAGTCAATTTTCCATCGCAACCGCCTCCATCAACAAATCCGTATATTCTTTGATTTCTTGAAATGATTTGTTTTAACTGCTGTGTAATGTTGTTGTCTTCATTAAAACTAATTTCCTTGACTTTGAATAATTGTTTGCTTGGTTTTTGGGAAAATTTAGGACCAAATAAAATGGTTCGTGCCTAAAAATGGGAATTGTCGGTAAAACAAAGAAAAACACTTATGTAACCTATATGTATACTAGTTTTAATGGTTGGATGAATAAACAATGACCCTGTTCTTACAATTATAAACCCCGAGCCATCCTAGGCTAGTATAGTCTGTTGTAATTTGAATTTAGTACATATCATTTATTAATTAGTCGTTATTAACAGAACATTACTAAAATGATAAGGAATCCTGAGCCTATGAGTTATGTGAATATAGTTCAAGATAAATTTTTCGAGCAAAACTAAATATCAATATTATAAGCTAATCGTAGTAAAAATTTGAAGGCAAATTGAGCCATTATCAAGTCCTCAAGATAAACATTTGGATAAAAAGATTTTCTTAGTTCATTTTCTAATTAACAGTAAACACATGTTGATAATCATGAATGCATAAATGTCCAGGAGTTCAACGATAAATATATGTTTTGACAGTTTTACAAAGACAACAAAATGCGTTTGCCTAAACATTTTAGCACAAGAGAAGGCCCTCTTAATACATGTTGCTCTGTCAAGTGTCAGTATGGAAGTTTTCTTGCTAATTTTACATATAAAACTTATAATTCATGACTGCTTCTACAAAATAATTCAATCAGCATAAGTATGCTTCATGCATGTCCTTTTAATGAAGTTTACACAGTTTTATATCAAAGTATTACGTTTGTATTTAGGATGGTGAGGAAACATTGATACTGAATTTAAGGGTTAGTCCTAAGAGATTTGACGTTAAAACTAGTTCTGAATCAAGGCACTAAATAGATTAATAAAATATAAACATCAAAATAGTTACACAGCTTTTTGACAAAATGATCTATCCTTTTATGCCAATTATGTAATTTTTGAATTGATATTCATCCCTTCCTGATGCTTACCATTTACTTTTTTACTATGTTTTTATATGTCTTCGGCTACTGTAAATTGTTATGGCTAGGTTTCAGATTTTATTTTATTTTTAGTGTCTTAGTGTGGAACGGGTACAAAGTCATGGTTTGAAAATTTGTATTTTATTTGAGCTTTTGTTCTCACAAATCACAATTCAATCTCTGATTTTCCTGAATTTGAGGTCTGAATTATGTGCGGAAATAACTCAATTGTCTTTGACAGTTAACTTTGAGAACTGAATTATGTTCACCGAAACATGAGGCTGAAAACTTTATAAACTCCTTCACTCTCTTGGTTCAACTATTGTAATAAATCCCATAAATTGGTGACTGATTTATCAAAAACTTTCAATGTTGAAAGGCTAGACAAACTGACGTAAAATTGAATAAGTGTGGTTTGATACATACTCTACGTGCATGCAATGTATTAATATGTCAGTTCTTATTTTGTGAAAGAAAATTGGAATACTTTAAAGGGAAGATTTCACTACAAAATCCTAACCATAATATTGCCTTGAAATCTCGCATAGTCTATGCTAACAATACTGAGAAGATTTATAAATAAATAAATGGGAAGATCATAGTTGTAAAAAAAACCTATCTTTCTTTCCATTGTTAATCTACTTATATCTTAAAATGTTTTTCGTCTAAGCTTCCTAACCAATGCTTCGTACATGAGATTTTAGTGTTTTATCGAGGCAAGTAGGTGTATGCTGCAATATTTGACTCAAGTGATAGTAGTCGAAGGGTTTAATATACACATTTTGCATGACTTTGTTGTTTTGATGTATAATAACAGCACACCTTTGAAAATTTCATTCATATTTACATATACACAAGGAATGTTCTGTTCATTTTTGGTTCGTTTCCACGAATGCCTTTTTCGGTCTCAGGGAGAAACTCACCTTCCTTTCCTTGAGTTGAACCTTCAATGAACTCGAAGTAGTCTTTATAGTTTCTTCTGTAATAGTCATTTTGCCTCTGAAGAAAGATAGCAAAATATCAGAGTATATCACGACTCCAAGATCATTTATAAAAGATTTTTTTTTTAAAATTCATTTTTCTCTGTATTTACTTTAGACCTTCTTAGATAATATGTTAAATAGTAGCACAATGCACATTGATTGATTTTGATATGTTAAAAGCCGAACTTAACCTATGGGGCCTAATACTTAGTATATGCATGCCTGATGTATGCTAGACTATTTGATTGACTCTTTATTTTTGATGTGATTCCCTGCTACCATGTATTATATATGCCTGGCCGTGGAATCTTTAAATATATTCCCTATTACTATGTATTATGTATATGGAATGTTTTCCTTACCCTCTGTATAAATATTAGTTAATAACATATACTATTTGACTATATGTTAATGGGTAACCATATGACTATGCAAACAATCCACCTGGTCTGGTGTATGCAAGTTTGCATTAACCTACCTTTAAAGTTCTGGATTTAGTCATCAAAATAATTTGAATTTGGGTTTCCTTGTGTTTTGGGATTGTTCTTCATGCAAACAATTTGGCAACTATGGTTTGAGTGTTTTCAAGGTCATTCAAAATTTGGGCAGTTTGCATTACTGTTTTTGTTTCAGTTTGATGAAGACCTTGTGCCCTTGTACACTCTTAATGCACCTGCATTTTTGTTGTTTTAACTTTTACATATAATGTTGCATCTAAATTTGAACATATTGGCACCATGCTACATGTCGCTCTTCGTTTCCACATATTTTAGTGATGATGCGAGTATTTCGACTCGTGATGGTATATATATTGCGACAGTTCATGGGATATTATACTTGATGCTCGACTATTTACGTACTCCATTGCACACATATGTATATATATACCACTGTATGTATATATATATATATATGTCATCGGGTACATATTTATGTTTTAGTACATAGATATATGTGGTGGTCGATGTACACGTATGTATATATATACCGCTATATGTATATATATATGTCATCGGTGTATACATATATAAAAATACATGCTGTCCTGTCTTGTTCGTCCCAAGTTGTTATGTTGGATTAATTGTTATATTTCAGTTTTTTTAAATTGATTTACTTGAACTATGATTCATCCTGGCTCGGGTGTTTTATGTTTTTGCATGGAATGCTTTGGTCAGACCCGAGCAATTCAGATTTATAGATTACAACTTAGGATTCAAAAATTGACGAAGCTGGGGATTCCAAAGACGGCGCACTCTGAAGATTTAAACCAGTAATATTTTCATTGTATTCAAAATATTTTTAAATTTCGTTGTGTATAGAAAAATATTGTATTCAAATTCTGGTTATATATAAAAGTTATGTTTTTGCTGTTAAATACTGTGTCTTTTAGTTATTCTGTATTTTTCTGTGTTGATTCTGATTTAAACTCTGCAAGCTAAATAACGATCCGTCGGTTTGAACGTTTTAAGTTGGTTTAATTACCAATTTGAAGCGGTCAAAATGGCGGGGCGTTACATGTACAATACTGATTTTTATTATTAGTTATAATAAAAGGTGTTTGCGATTACCTTAAAAACCAGTCGACTATGCCAAAAAAAAAGTTTTTATAACAAAGTTTATAAAGAGAGGTAAATCTAATGCAATGATTTTTAATAAGCATTCACTTAATAATTGAATTAAGTGAAATAATAGAAATTAAAAAAAAAATCAAGAATGCGAAGAAAATGTTTATAACAACTGGATAGAGGGTTTTTTAGGTTACAAACTTTTATTTATCTTAAGATATGAGCGTTGTCGATTTTGGTTTGAAAGGTAATTAAAATACCCCAACTCAAACGACTTCACGATTATATGAGGATGATATTAGTTTGTAAAGGTTAAGATGTTGAAAGTAAGTCATTATTTCCATAAGAGAAATAACAATGCACTTGGTTTTCATTGTTTAAGAATTATAAGTAAACTGTTGGTTTTTGATCTAAATAATGGAATACTTAACATTGTTTAGTCCAGTTATAAAGTGTAATTATACTTATATCACTTGATTATGTATATATCGATGTTTACTAAGTAATGGAAGTAGTTCGATTTATAAATACACTTATTCCAAGAATAAGAAAAAGACTATGAATTTTCCAAGGAAATAAATCAAGAAATTATACTGGTTTGAAATGGAAGTGGATATGGGAATTTAATTTATTGTTATTCTATAAGTAAAGCTGTAAACTTGATTTTGAAAGGGTTTTGAAGTTAAATAAAAAACTTGAGTTTATATATTAAAAATATGCCGTAAGACATTGATTTGGTGCATATAAGATTTGGTAATTGAATTTATACCAATTAGCTAAATGGATATATGTATATAACAATATTTTTGGGATAAAAATAATAAAAAGAAGTTGTGTGAATCTATAAATGATATTTTCCAAGTAAAGGAAATAGAAAAATGGGTTTGTGAAATTATAGTGGTTTTTTTGAAGCAAAGGGATAAGAAAAGGTAATTTTGTAAATATGCCTATATGCATTGGCTATTGTTTTCAAAATAATGAAAACAAAAAGATTTGTTGAAGATCGATTTATAAGAATCGATGATATGTTTTAATGACTGATTTAAATAAAAGGGACCTGAGCTACCAATATAGTTTATTATAGTGTTGGATTTGATAATTAAAACAACCGACTATCAAATGAATATTGTTCTTGGACTTTTAATGTGTTGATTCGAAGAGACTGGGATAAGGACTAGACCCAAAACCACTTCGAACCAACGTTTACGATCGAAACTAATATGTGGGGATACATTTAAGGATGGAGCATTAAAGACTGTAGTTCTTCATAAAACGGAAGAACTACTTGTAATGTAACACCCCGCCTCCGCCAGGGTCACTCGCAAAGGAATGCACTAGCTTTTGAGGGGCATTATTGGTAAACATGCACAGAAATATCACAAGACAGAACATATAAAATAGCGGAAGTAAAATCAAACTTTCATAACATGAATAAATAAGGTCCAAAGCCTTTTACATCAGAGTACATCAAAACCTGTCTTGCAATAGTAAAGAAGCATAAAGACTTTTTCATAAATTATTCCCCAAATGTAACACCCCATGGTATCTATCCTGTCTTTTAGCTCTGCACCTACCGTACTAGTATCCCCACTGTATCATGTGTTAACCATGAATGACCCTTACTCAAAAGTCGTATAATGGTCCATGTCAACCTAATATGCCGCATATATAGGTTACTCAACTCATATGTTCCTTTCCGTGTATAAGTTTAGTCCCTTGCCGTAGACCATACGGGCTTTCCCATGAGATTCTATATTACTTTAACATAGTTCCATGATCCTTAAGATCGGTTTGGACTGTTACCCTAAACCTAGCTAGGGTCTTCCAACATGAATCATTGTTTGTACAACTAGGACTTATGCTACCTAGGACTACTAGGGATTATGCTTACCTATTGCACGTTTTTGTATCTCGGTTTTGGTTCAACCACCCAGGGCCACTAGGACTTACGCTAACCGTCAACCGCGCCCTTTTACCCACGCATTCATCGTGAATCGTTTTTCCATGACTGTATGCACATGTATCACATCGTGCCATCCGAGTCCTGTCACAGGGCAGACCAGGAAATACAGGACTCGGTCGGGAGCTTTCGATTTATCTGCCGATGCAGATGCTAAGGTCTGTTTTTTTTCTATACGTGGCTATGGTCCCACGAGACCACTCCCTCAACTAGCGAAAGACAAGACAGGATAAATCCTGTATGAGAACACAACACTGGCCAACCCACATCCAAGCCTTACCGCAACCATAATTAGATAGCAATTATGGTCTTTTGGGTGTTCTCTGCCTTTCCGTACGTACACGCTTGACCAAAGATGGTAGGTAGCCTGACGAAATGCTATCTAGGGCACGACCGTGTATCGTCGACTATCCCCTATCCATCCCCGTCTTTAGGTCGCTCGTATAGCAACCAAGGCATACTCTTGGTTCTTCTAACGCAGACCTTAACCTCTCATGAGCCTAGTATGATCACCTGGAAGCTCACAGAGGGATACCAAGAATATCCTCACGTTCCCCGAAGCCGCTGCTTCGTTACCCAGTTCGCTGGAGCCTTTATCTAAATCAGATAACTTGCTCCTACTCGTGTGCTTAAACGATGACCTACCGTATCAGGTTACTCATCTATCTATGAACTGGTCCAAATCTCCTTGACTAAGAATTATTACTTAGCTATTCTTCAACTAAGGTTTACCACTTAGCCTTATTCCCGTTATTCTCGTTAATTACGGTTATCCACCCGATTCTCCGAATTAGGGTTTATATAATGGATTAAGTGTCACTTAAGTTCATGACTTAATCCCGTCTACAAATCATGTCAAAATTGGCTAAGTATCCAAGTCCAAGACTTAACCCTACAAACCATGTTCAAGTTGGTTAAGTATGTATTAACCTGACCCTATCAAATTACTGAGTCAAATTGGTCAAGTGTATTTAAGCGATTCGTGACTTAGCCTTATCATGTTTTCACGTTAGATTGGTTAAGTATAGGTTAACTCAACCTCAATAAATTAACGAGTTAGATTGGTTAAGTATAGGTCACTTAACCACATCAAATCATCATGTTAGATTGGTTAAGTGTTTAACTTAACCCCCATTAAACTGCCAAGTGGGACTAATTAAGTCTAGGCTAACTTAACCCCATCCGATTTCCATGTTTAGACCAGTTGAGTCTAATCTTAACCCCATCCATTAACTGTATTTTTCGGTTAAGCGTCATTAAGAAAACTTACTTAACCTTACCAAGTTATCGTGTTGGATTGATTAAGTGTTGGTTAACTTAACCATTTTAAAATCACCGAATTGGATGGGTTAAGTCTAGATTAACTTAACCACATCCCCTAACTGTATTATACGGTTAAGTGTAATTGGGAAAGCTTAATTAACCGTATCAAATTCACATGTTGGTTGGGTTAAGTGTTGGTTAACTTAACCCCGTCCACTAGTCGTATAAAAATGGTTAAGTGTCATTAGGCAAATCAAGTTACTTAACCTACCCAACCTTGTCATGTTTTGTTAAGTATCATTAGCCTAATCAATTTACTTAACCCATTTGTCCATGTCATATTTGGTTAAGAGTCATTAATCAAATTAACTTAACCCTATCATGTGGCATTAATTACTTAATGCACCTCGACCTCTCACATTAGACTTTGTTGTGGTTACTAGTTAAGCCGGTCGGTTCCGGGTAGCTTTACACCACAACTTGGTCTAACCTCGGGTCCAAGCACAACATGACCAACTTCTCACATTGGGTCTTATTGTTTGCAACTACTAGTTAGGCCGGTCGGTTCCGGGTAGCTTTATGTTGCAAACTCAACCCAACCTCGAGTTGGTCACACTTATATTTTCTAAGTGTCATGTCCATCGTTTTTCCAAAACACATTACAAGTTTTCAAGCAATTGGGTAGACCTAACTTAATAGGTAAATTCCCAATGGGTAGACCTAACTTAATAGGTAAATTCCCAAGCTTATGTTTTTATGTCATTAGAAATTTCCCAATTTCATATTTTCAAACATACTCACATGTCAACTTCCATGTTATATTTCAAGTCATGTTTTCAAGTTGTATTTTCACGTCATTAGAAATTACCCATAACATAACCCAACGCTTTTAAACTCGCATATACGTTCGCAACAACGTAATGGATTAAAAGAAGAGACTTGGCAAAGGCATGACAAAAATGGATATTAAGCCACAAGTTAATGATGGTGGCAAATGAGGCACAAATGTGTTCATTAACTTGCATGCTACATTCTCAAGCCTCAAAAACATGCATAAACCCAAACTTGGCACATAAGCGAATCATGGTGACAAAAGACATGGAATGATGACTAGTAACTCGCATATATCATCACATAAGGGTTATGACTTCATATGCAAGTTGACATAAAGGTTATGAAGGTTCTCATGTTGCATAATGCAACATTTCAACATAAAGGTTGTAGCTTTTAGCTCACAAGATCAAGATAATGACTTCATAAACTTGCATGACATGATAGCATGTATCATTCTCAATGATCAAACCCAAACTTGCAACATGAACATTTAACTTCATAGTTAATATCTAAGAGTAGGGAAAGGGCTTACATTGCTATGAAGGCACAAATCGATTTAAATTAAAGATTGTGATGAAGCCTATGCATGCCATCATCCAAAAACCCAAAGATGAACGCTCCAAATCAATAAAAACCCCATCTTTATGAACAAAGATCAAAGCTTTTGCCTTGAAATCAACTTGAGAAGCTCTCATACTAACATAGGGACTCTCTAATACTCACATGATCATGAAACCTCTCATAGAAATGAAGTGGAGGCTAGGATTTTGAGTGGAGGCCATGATCAAGAATTATTTTGGCATAGTTTAGTTGTAGGAATGAATAATGAGGGTTTTAGGAGAGGGTTAGGGGTCTTTTTATAGAAGACTAGGATAGTTTTAGCCATAGGATAAACCCTAGAACCAATCCTAGCCTTTAAAGCATGTCTTGGGGAAGAAGTCACATGTAGGAACCATTTAGGGCCTTAAAATCAACCCTAGAGTCAACCCGGGCCATCAAAACCCATCCCGGGCCTCAAAAATGGGTTCTGGGCCGCCCCAGGACGAAAAAGTTGACCTGTACAGGGGGGGAGTCGACAGGCAAGTCGACACCAGGGGGTGCAAGTCGACAGCCAAGTCGACAGGGCTGTCGACACCAGGCCAGTCTGCCCGAAAACTGCTGAAAACTTGTTCTGGCCATATCTTGGTCATACGAACTCCGATTTTCGAAAACTCGGACTCTATTTCGCGTATTTTTCCGAGACGAACACAATGGTGAAGTCCGTTTTACCTGATTCCAATTTTAAAATTTAATTCTGCCTTGATTTCTTGTTTTAACGTGTTATCGAAATATGGGTTGTTACATGTAATCTCTGGTTCACTCCTAGAGATAAACTGTAACACCCCACCTCCGCTAGGGTCACTCATAAAGGGAATGCACTAGTTTTGGAGGAGCGTTATCGAGGTGAACAAACACAGAAATATTACAGAACATAAATAAAACAGCGGAAGAATCAAAAGCTAAATTTCATTACTTTCAAAATTGTCAAAGCCTTTTTCATCCAAAGTACCAAATAGACAAAGTCATCATTTTCCATTACAACAAGTTCTGCCTTGAATAAATAAAGAAGCATAAAACTTAAAACAACAAAAGTAGCTTAATTCCCCAAAGGTAGCAGAAATGGAGCCATAGCATAACTCAAGATCAAACCGTACATGAGCTGAACCGAAAGCAAGCGAAATCCAAGCTAAGTGCTAGAGTTTCCTCCCTGAGAACCTGGGAGGGGGGAACGAAAGAAAAGGAGGCGAAAGAAAACGGGTCAGTCATAAAGACTGGTAAGTCCTAGTGACTTTCAGCATAAAAAAAGGTAAAGGTAACATGACATGTATAAACTGGAAGTAAACATAAGGATGCTGTCAAGATGGGCAAGATAGACTAAGATAGCATGATAATTCAAGTATAAATCAAGTATAACATCGCATGTTCAAGACTCGCTGCACCAACTGTACTAGTGTCCCAAACCCATGTCATATATTAACCATGGAATGATCCCTTGGCCCAATATCATGAATGACCCATTACTAGGTCCAACGGAACGATCCACTAATCGATCGGCTCCCTACAAGTTCTAGCTCGTCATGTGTCTGTGTTATACGGCCCTATCACGAATGTAGTTACCTGTTCTAGGTCCACCATCGGGTGTATCAAGCCCTAGGGTGCCAACCACCGACACGAATCAAGCATGCACAGTGTAAACCTACTAATGCCCAATGCCTGCTTTTTCAACTCCGGACCACGTGCACGACTATGGTCCGCCTAAACCTACACTGGCGCACCAACTGAGCCGTCGTTCTAGTCGCTTACAATCAGCCTAGTAATCGTGCTCCACCCTGCCTAGTCCCAGGGTATCATGATACATCTAGTGGGTTACTGCTGAAATGGACCGCGTAACTAGGGTTTCCGTCCAACAGGTTAAGTGTTGTCATTTAAATTCGTGACTTAACCCTTATCAGTCTAGCATGTCAAGTTGGTTAAGTGTTGTCATTCAAGTTTGTGACTTAACCCGCCTACGTATCATGTCAAATTGGCTAAGTGTTGCCGTTCAAGTTCATGACTTAGCCCTACGAATCATGTGTTAAGTTGGTTAAGTGTTGTCTTTCATGTTCATGACTTAACCCTATCATGTGACATTAATTCATTAATGCACCCCAACCTCTCACATCAGACCTATTGTTGTGGTCACTGGATATGCCGGGCGGTTCCGGGCAGATTTACACCACAACTCAGTCTGACCTCGGGTTTCAAGTGCGATATGACCAACTACCCACATTGGATCCTATTGTTTGCAGTCACTGGATTTGCCGGGCGGTTCCGGGCAGAATTACACTGCAAACTCAACCCAACCTCGAGTTGGCCATTTTCAAGTTCATTCTAGTGTCATGTCCATGTTCAAATTTCATGTCAAATTCGTGTCAGTTTCAAGGCAAGTTTCATGTCCATATCTAGATTCAAGTTATAACAATGTTCATGTTTCATGTTCATAACCAATTTATGTTTTGCCTAATCTACCCAAATCATATTCCCATCGCACGTAAACGTGAATCGATCTAGATTATAAGTAAATCCAACTCCAAAATGAAAGGGAATGACATCAAAACTATGAGAGGCAAAAGAACGAGCACAAGGTGATAAATCTAGCATGATATAGCTTGAGATAATTGGTTATAACATCCCTGGCATATAGAATAATAGTCCCAGAACATTAGGATTACAGATCTAGCATAATAAGGTGATAGTCATGATTAAGGTGGTAATCCAAACTTGTGAATAATAACTGATTCAACATCACAGGCATGATAATATTATGGACATGAAAGGATTTGATTTACCCCATGAATAAGCCCAAATTAATTCCATAGCAATATTCCCAAAAGTCAAGATCCAAGATGAACAAGAATAGATATGAATCAATTATCATACATAGGTCCAATTCCAATTTATAACATGTCCATATTAAGTTTATAGTTTTAATCTAAAAGTAACTTGGACTTACAGTGCGCGGATCGAGAATTAGAAAGCAGAAGTTGATGTTGAATCTCTATTTGATTAATCGTGTTCTAAATGAAAACCCCCAATTTGCAAATCTCTATGCGTTGTCTTGATAGAGAAGAAGTAGTCCTTTAACTAGAATTTGAGCAGCATAAGGCTAGAGAGAATTGGTGTAGAGAGAATGGGGCTAGGGGCTGTTTATATAGGTTTAGAGTCAAGAATCTGGTCACGAAAAGATTCTAGATACATCAGAATGCATCAGGTTCAAAAACTGGGTTTCGGGAGGCAGGTCGACCCCTAGGTCGACCTGGCCCCTGGGAGGTCGACTATAGTGTCGACCCCCAGGTCGACCTGGTCCTGGGCGGGAAAATTCCCGCCCAGTCTGCGCTGGAGTTTGAATTCGAATTTCGAATTCGAATTTCGAGCTGTTTTCGATTCCTAAAATTCCTGAAACTTCGGAGGGTCATATTTCCCTCATACGGACTCCGATTCTCGAAAACGACTCGTTTCCAAGCAGAATTTCGAGATGAACGCCATGGCGCAACCCGTTTCCCTTGATTCTTATTTTAATATTTAATTTTGCCTTGATTTATGGTCCAAGGCGGGAAAATTCCCGCCCAGTCTGCGCTGGAGTTTGAATTCGAATTTCGTAGGCAGGAAAATTCCCGCCCAGTCTGCGCTGGAGTTTGAATTCGAATTTCGAATTCGAATTTCGAGCTGTTTTCGATTCTGAAAATTCCTGAAACTTCGGAGGGTCATATCTCCCTCATACAGACTCCAATTCTCGAAAACACGGACTCGTTTCCAAGTAGATTTTCGAGACGAACGCAATAGCACAACCCGTTTCCCTTGATTCTTATTTTAAAATTTAATTCTGCCATGATTTATGGTTTTAACATGTTATTAAAATACCGGGTTGTTACATTCTCCCCTCCTTAAAGGATTTCGTCCCCGAAATCTTCAAGTTAAGAAGAATGAATCCTATCATCCATCTACTCAACCATCTACTCAACCATCATCTACAAGAAACCATTGTCCTTAAAAGATTTCTAATGATGTATGAACTTATGCAAGAGTGTGTGTATATGTACTTATCTAATGCAAAAGATCAGGCGGTTACTGATTCAGTAGACCTCCTTAATGCAAAATATGTTAGTGTAATGAGTCCAACATGTATGCAAATTTGTAACATACTTTATAATCTCTACATGAGTGCACAAACATTCATTCATATGTAACATCCACATGATATCATATCAAGTTTCCATCCATATACAGGTATGAGCACCCATGCATATGCAATATGAGATATGTCACTGAGCCGGTCTAGTGCCTAATATGTGTTATGCAACCACGAGCAACCACTTGCAACCACTTGCAACCATTTGCAAACATCAACCATAACATGTTTCAAATACATGTTTACATCCATAGGGTTCTACCTAAGGTTCTCAAGATATGATCGAGAAGATAAGCAAGATAAAGCAAAGCATCTAGGAGAAGAAGTTAAAGATGTACCCCCAGAAGGTCCTGCTTGTGGGGCTTGCCCTTGCTTCTTAGGGCAGTTCTTGCTGATATGTCCAGTATCACCACACTGAAAGCATGCTCCCATCTTCATCTTCTTCTTTCTACAATCCTGGACTATATGCCCATCAATACCACAGAAGTTGCATTTTCTTTTCTCACGTGACTTGTTGTCATTATTGTTGTTGTTGTTCTTTCCTCCTTTCTCGGAGTCTAGCTTCTTGTTTTGAGACCCATTCTCCTTGACCTCCTTCTTGCCATTCTTGTCTTCTTCATTTAAGAGCGCCATGTCCACTAACTTTTCGAAAGTAGCCCCCATAGGTATGTGGGTCATAGCCAAGCTGTGAAGTGGCTCATTCAATCCCTTGACAAAACGGAGAGTCTTCTTATGAGGAGTATTCACTAAGTCCAGTCCAAATCGGTCCAGTTGATTGAATTGATTGACGTACTCCTTGACCGTCATACTTCCCTGCTTAAGAGATAAGAACTTTTCCAGCTGTAGACTTTGTTCAGCTTGTGAGAGGAATTTCATCTCAAACCTTATCCTGAAATCCATCCACGTGTCAATAGATCTTTCAGCATTAGTGACTTCCCACCAATAGGAAGCTTCATCTTTGAGCAACCATACTGCCAGCTGTATCTTCTGCCTATCGTCTACCTCGAAGATAACGAATAGATCCTTAGTTTCTTTGAGCCAGTTCCTCGCTTCTACGAATGATTCAGTTCCTTTGAAATCCTTTCCACCCATGGCCCTAAAATCTCTACAGATCTTTGAGAAAGCATTTGCACGAGGAGGAGGAGGGGGAACTGCTGCAGCTGGAGGAGGAATATCTGTTGGGCCTGATTGTTGGCCCTAGCCTCTAAGTACCTCCTGAACCAGCCAGGTATTGGCATGCCCTCTGGAAGGTTAAGATTCCCAGACATGCTGAAATGAAAAAGAAGAAATTCAAAATGAGGAAACAAAGGATAGTGCTAATGGCTTTTGGGGAATAGCCTTTTAATAAAACAAGACTTTTCATGAAAAATGCTTCTTTGTAAACGGTTTTGAAAATAGTTTTAGAAGGTTTTAAAAACTTTTGCCAGTCTGGTAACCTTCTGCTCTGATACCAAGTGTAACACCCCACCTCCACTAGGGTCACTCACAAAGGGAATGCACAAGTTTTGGAGGAGCGTTATCGAGGTGAACAAACACAGAAATATTACAGAACATAAATAAAACAGCGGAAGAATCAAAAGCTAAATTTCATTACTTTCAAAATAGTCAAAGCCTTTTTCACCCAAAGTACCAAATAGCCAAAGTCATCATTTTCCATTACAACAAGTTCTACCTTGAATAAATAAAGAAGCATAAAACTTAAAACCACAAAAGTAGCTTAATTCCCCAAAGGTAGCAGAAATGCAGCCATAGCATAGCTCAAGATCAAACCGTACATGAGCTGAACCGAAAGCAAGCGAAATCCAAGCTAAGTGCTAGATTTTCCTCCCTGAGAACCTGGGGGGGGGGGGGAGGGGAGGAAAGAAAACCGGTCAGTCATAAAGACTGGTAAGTCCTAGTGACTTTCAGCATAAAAACAGGTAAAGGTAACATGACATGTATAAAATAAAAGTAAACATAAGGATGCTGTCAAGATGGGAAAGATAGACTAAGATAGCATGATAATTCAAGTATAGCATCGCATGCTCAAGACCCGCAACACCAATTGTACAAGTGTCCCAAACCCATGTCATATATTAACAATGGAATGATCCCTTGGCCCAATATCATTAATGACCCATTACTAGGTCCAACGTAACGATCCACTAATCGATTGGCTCCCTACAAGTTCTAGCTCGTCATGTGTCTATGTCATACGACCCTATCACGAATGTAGTTACCTGTACTAGGTCCACCATAGGGTGTATCAAGCCCTAGGGTGCCAACCACCGACACGAATCAAGCATGCACAGTGTAAACCTACTAATGCCCAATGCCTGCTTTTTCAACTCCGGACCACGTGCACGACTATGGTCCGCCTAAACCTACACTGGCGCACCAACTGAGCCGTCGTTCTAGTCGCTTACAATCAGCCTAGTAATCGTGCTCCACCCTGCCTAGTCCCAGGGTATCATGATACATCTAGTGGGTTACTGCTGAAATGGACCGCGTAACTAGGGTTTCCGTCCAACAGGTTAAGTGTTGTCATTTAAATTCGTGACTTAACCCTTATCAGTCTAGCATGTCAAGTTGGTTAAGTGTTGTCATTCAAGTTCGTGACTTAACCCGCCTACGTGTCATGTCAAATTGGCTAAGTGTTGTCGTTCAAGTTCATGACTTAGCCCTATGAATCATGTGTCAAGTTGGTTAAGTGTTGTCTTTCATGTTCATGACTTAACCCTATCATGTGACATTAATTCATTAATGCACCCCAACCTCTCACATCAGACCTATTGTTGTGGTCACTGGATATGCCGGGCGGTTCCGGGCAGATTTACACCACAACTCAGTCTGACCTCGGGTTTCAAGTGCGATATGACCAACTACCCACATTGGATCCTATTGTTTGCAGTCACTGGATTTGCCGGGCGGTTCCGGGCAGAATTACACTGCAAACTCAACGCAACCTCGAGTTGGCCAGTTTCAAGTTCATTCTAGTGTCATATCCATGTTCAAATTTCATGTCAAGTTCGTGTCAGTTTCAAGGCAAGTTTCATGTCCATATCCAGATTCAAGTTATAACAATGTTCATGTTTCATGTTCATAACCAATTTATGTTTTGCCTAATCTACCTAAATCGTATTCCCATCGCACGTAAATGTGAATCGATCTAGATTACAAGTAAATCCAAATCCAAAATGAAAGGGAATGACATCAAAACTATGATAGGCAAAAGAACGAGCACAAGGTGATAAATCTAACATGATATAGGTTGAGATAATTGGTTATAACATCCCTGGCATATAGAATAATAGTCCCAGAACGTTAGGATTACAGATCTAGCATAATAAGGTGATAGTCATGATTAAGGTAATAATCCAAAATTGTGAATAATAACTGATTCAACATCACAGGCATGATAATATTATGGACATGAAAGGATTTGATTTACAACATGAGTAGGCCCAAATTAATTCCATAGCAATATTCCCAAAAGTCAAGATCCAAGATGAACAAGCATAGATATGAATCAATTAACATACATAGGTCCAATTCCAATTTATAACATGTCCATATTAAGTTTATAGTTTTAATCTAAAAGTAACTTGGACTTACAGTGCGCGGATCGAAAATTAGAAAGCAGAAGTTGATGTTGAATCTCTATTTGATTAATCGTGTTCTAAATGGAAACCCCCAATTTGCAAATCTCTATGCGTAGTCTTGATAGAGAAGAAGTAATCCTTTAACTAGAATTTGAGCAGTATAAGGCTAGAGAGAATTGGTGTAGAGAGAATGGGGCTAGGGAGATGTTTATATAGGTTTAGAGTCAAGAATCTAGTCAAAAAACGAGTCTAGATACATCAGAATGCATCAGGTTCAAAAACTGGGTTTCGGGAGGCAGGTCGACCATAGGGTCGACCTGGCCACTGGGAGGTCGACCATAGTGTCGACCCCCAGGTTGACCTAGTCCTGTGCAGGAAAATTCCTGCTCAGTTTGCGCTGGAGTTTGAATTCGAATTTTGAATTCAAATTTTGAATTCAAATTTCGAGTTGTTTTCGATTCTGAAAATTCCTGAAACTTCGGAGGGTCATATCTCCCTCATACGGACTCCGATTCTCAAAAACTTGGACTCGTTTCCAAGAAGAATTTCGAGACGAACGCAATGGCGCAACCCGTTTACCTTGATTTTTATTTTAAAATTTAATTCTGGCTTGATTTATAGTTTTAATATGTTATTAAAATACGGGGTTGTTACATAAACTGCGGTTCTGTCGTAGTTGAAATCTATGGATTGCAAGGACTTCTCACTACTGATCCTTGGGTGATTCTTATATATGATGCGGTTGGAGAGTGCCTTTGGTTCATCTTGTTCCTGGATGACTTGTATGGATAAATGTCTGACAGAGTATTTCCTGAAGGTCGCGTACGATTGATTTTTACAAATATTCTAAGTTTGGTTGCGGAGAAGGAAACTTCTCTTAGCTTAGCACCGAGAGTATATTTATGGATGTCAATTAGTGATTTGATGAGTCTAATGATGTGGTATTCAAAGATAATGAGTTGTTCTCTAAAAAGGTAAACGTGACATCAAGCCTCATTAAACGGGAAATGACATAAATTGGGCAGGTAGCATGGCTATGTGGGTCATTCCCATTAAGGTATATTGTCACCATCTCGAGAAAATTCATATTTTTTCTCCTTTTGTTTTTGTATCTCTCAGGAAGTAAGGTAATTGCGCAACCATTGGGTGACAATATGTTCGATACACTCAAGCTGAATGAGTGATCGATCATGTGTGTCTGGGTTACAAGATGTTCTTGTTGAACCCTAGTGTATTGCTCTTTAGAGGTACACTTTTAGAAGGTGGCCCCATACCTTGTCATAGTTGGAAATCCAAACTCCAACAAGTTTCATGTGTTTTTTAATTATATATTAATTATGTAGAGTGTGAGATGCAAGTGTTTTGCTAGATGGTTATTTATTTGTGGGTTGACATACATTATTATAATATCACCGGATTTTGATATATCAAAAATGTTTTGGGTTGTCATAAGATAAAAGCTATCTGTGTTTATGTGTGGATCGGTCTTATGATTATCTTTTTCTTTCAAAGGCATTTCTAAAGTGAAGCAAGTTGGATGTTGTATGAATTTATCACTAAAAGTATTCTAGACTGATCCGGGCGAATTTTCATTTTGCTTCAAATGTGCACGGGTCAGACCGAGTATATTATCCGGTTAGGCTTTGCTTGGAAGTTCAGAAGAGGAACTGGAGTCGAGATGTATAACCATATTTTATGGTACTAGCTTATTCCCCTATGTGTGTTGTATTGAGATGAATGAGTACTCTGACTGTAATCATACATATATACAATTTCTTTTTGTGTGAAGAGTTTTGATATGTTATATTTCATTCATTCTACTGCGAGACTCTAGTTTTCTTATACTTCTGTTCTAATATTTCTTTCTTTTTTCTCTCACCTTCTAATTTCTTTCTATTAACAATCTACATTTTAGATAATTGGGTTTTGATAAGTAATACGTGATTATGTATTATTATCGAAAATTCAAGCTTCTAATTTTCCGGGTCGTTACAATTGGTATCAGAGCATAAGGTTTAGTAATAACCTTAGCTCTGTGGCGTAACTCAATAGAAATATGGTTAGTAATACCCTAGATTGAGTTTGAGTGTATATATACGAGAGCGCATATTTGTAATTTAATGTAGAAATTATTTTAAATTATTTTGCCCAATATATTTTGTAAAGCGATAAAGGTAATAATTTTCTCAAATTATTAAAATATTATTAATCAACCAATGTTGATTTGAATTGATTGGATTATGAAATTGGAATGATTTAACCAAAGAGAATTTGAATTTGAAATATGGAATAAGAAAATTTATATTTAATTTATGTTAAGTTAATCCTATAAAGTTGAAATTGAACTTGAATTTTGAAAACAAACTTAACTTAAGTCAATAAGTACAATTCAACTTGAGTTTAGAAAATAAAAGACATACAAGTTAATATATCCAAACGGGATGGTTTGAAATCATTGGATTGTATGGTTGGAATAATTTCCTGAATATAGATTTAAGAATAAACGAACTTGAATGAATATATTCAAATAAATATAAATGAGATATATAAAGGAAATTCCAAATGGAATGTTTAGATATCAGTTTGAATTATGTGATTGAAATAGATTGAAAAAATGAATAAACTTGATTAGAATTAATCTTGAATAAATAGAATGAACTTGTTCAAATGAATTCAAGATATTGAATTTGAATGGATTGCTATTGGTTATAAATAAATCTCATGAGAATTGAATAGTATGTAAAATAGATTGGAATAGATGACTTGAATGTTTGAATCCAACTGGCATGATTAAAAAGCTAATGAATTCTATCTGAGTTAAGAACATGCGTAGGGACTAATTCATCTTTAAGCCTGTAATGGTTAAGTTCCAGAGCTGATTGGATCCAATTTTAGCTAAGCTGCATAATAATTAAGCAAGCTCAAGTATAACTTATTATTTTTTTCTTAATAACGCTCGTATAAGGTACGCTTACACAAAATATAAAATATTTGGGTTTTGAATTTGTTTTTCTGAACGTATGGCTCGATGTATATATATTTGTTGTTCCGCAATATTGCAGAAGTCCGTCCATACAAGGGAGACTCTGCCGAAATTTTTCCAGAATTTAAGGTGTTAGAAAATTTCAAATATTTTTGAATTTTTTTATTAATAGAAATAAACTAGTTTTTCAATGAAAACTAATTGGATTAGTTAAACAAAAAGGTTTAGGAAGTGGGCCGGTGATTTTATCTGAATGGATTTTTGAAAAGTTACTGAGTTTGTACCATTCTTCATATCTAAGTGATTTCAGGGATACTTTTAAGTGGGGAGGAATGTAACGACCCTGATTTTTAACTGTTTTTCTTGAGCATTTAAGAATGGTTTTTAATGTTGATTTGGAGTATAAATTAATAGTTTTGAATGATTTATTAATATAGATAATTAAATAATAATTTAATTCTAAAATGGTCGGAATTAGCTGAATTTGCAATATAATATGAATTGGCAATATAAAAGAGTTTAATTAAGTTTAGACTTGAATTATATTAACGAATTCGTTTATTAAGCAACGTTTGAATGTATAATTTGTAATTTAATTATAAAACGAGCAGCAACGTCGCGATAGTTCATAACAGTATGTTTTGAACTTTAAATGAATATACAGAATCCAATATAAGTCGGAATTCTTTAAAACAAGAATCATTCGAATCTATTAGATTATAATTTTCTAATGAAGGAGAAAAATCGGGATTTCATCTTGTAGATTTTTAGTTATGTCCAAATCAATTTTTCATAAAGCCGCTATTGAATTGTTTATAAACCATGACATTTTATTATAAAAATTAAAAAGGGTTTTTAATAAACGAAATATCTTTTTAACTTGAAATTTTATCAAAATGGTTTCTGAATAGTTATATATGTTACTGGAATATATATGGAAGTTAATAAAGGTTTAATATTATCAATTTAATATTGATTTGATGAAAATGTGAATTTTATGTTAATTTAATCAAGTTAAAATTGGCCAACTCTGAAACAATGATGGATTTTAATGAAATAAGTTTCATTGGATCCGTAATGTTAAATTATTGATTGAGAATACATTTCATGGCAATTCGATATCGTATGTAACTCGGTAGCCATAAACGCGCAGCTAGTTCGCGTAGTGCTTAATTAAATAAATTTAATTTGATTAGAAGGAACTGGGATAGCGATCGAATTAAGATACGAGACATGTTCCGTTTAATTCGTATTGATGTTTAGAGTCAAGATATGTATGATTCGTTATGTTTGAAGATCAGTTATTTTAGGGTCCAAAATATCGTCCTTTACTCCTTTTATGTGTAATATACCATTCCGGGTGAACAGTCTCGGAATGCGATGAAACTTGTGCCATTGGATTCGTATTAATAAGTTATTGTAGTATTTCAATTCTAGGTAAACGCCTTGACTTTTATTTAATTCATTTATCGATTTACTTTGAAACTTAAGAATAAACAATTTTCAAACAATCTCGGTTTTCAGTTAAACTAATTTTTTTAAATCTGTAATGATTAATAATCGTAAGATTTCAAGTTTCAAGTCAATTTGTTTTATTTTGTGATCGTGTGTAATTAAAACGCATATCAATTCACATTGTGCAATTATAAAAGAATTTTTACAACCGATCTCGAAATACGGTGAAATCGGTTTCATCATGTCCGAAATATTTAAGTATGAAAGGATATTAATTTTCATTTAAAACGGGGGTCATATGAAGTGGTTTTTGCATGAAGCTTACGACATAAGTTTCGTACATAATATAATAATATTATATTTTTCTTATAAATATTCATAACCTTGAATCTCTAAGTCTCATGGTCAATCAAACTTGTGCCTCCACTTTTAACACTAAACGACCAGCATCTGCCAATAATCTTCCTCAACTTTCTTCTGATTCCTTGATCAAATCAAAAACTTTTCAAAAGAAAAAACATAGAGATCGCTGAGACCTAGAAATTCAATGGTCACGATCAAAATTTATAAGCCATGGAGGTCGGAATCTCAACAGGAGGTGGCGACGTTTGAAGCTAAACCGCTGGCGTTTGAAGGCATCGACATGGTCACGGTTTAGTTCAAGGTTGGAGGAGTCTATGGCACGCTCTTCGGTGGTGCCGGATGGCCACTCGATGTACGGAAGCTAGGTGTGGTGGTGTGTCGACGATTGCATGCTGTTAATTTTTGGATGAGGGCGGAATAGCATGGTTTCAAAGGAACGAACGATGTTGGGTTAAGAAATAATCGGCCTTAATCAAAATAATTCATCATGTTAATTGTATATTTAAGAAATAATTTGTTCAATTAAAATCGTATATTAAAAATGTTTATAACTTGGGGTTATGTTAACATAATTGAACAAAGCCGATACCGTTGAAATCGCAGTAATGAATACTACGCTGCTGAGCGGGTTCGGAAGGATTTGGAGACAATTGGGATTTCATTTAATTTTAAAAGTCTATTTACAATTAAATGAAACATTTTGAATTCATCGAACTGTCGAATCAAAAATAAATTGTGAGTTAACTCTCACGCTTTCTGAAAGACTGTGACATAATTTAATTCATATAATTATAACTTATCATTGTTAGTATGAAATTGGGTGTTTGGTTTCTTTGTTGATTATTGGTTGTTTATTAGTTGTCGACATTATTTATGTCTAATTTGATGATTTAAATTAAAATATTTATAACAGATATTATTATTAAATGATGTTATGATCTGTGATGCAGGGAAAAACAGTTTGGAGGAATCCAACTGGATTCCTTAACATTTGTGTGTTATTTATTTTCACATTGTTTATATATGTGAACTGTCTACCCCTATGACATTATAACCTATTTGGATGTTAATGGTTATTGGATGCTAATCATTGAATTTAAATTCAATGATTGTTGTGTTTTAATCAATATGCAGTATTCATTAAGTGACTGGCAGTTGATGGTCTAAAATCCATCGTTTTAAGACGTCGTTTTGCCATTAGGTGAACGATGCGATTGAAGATATAAAATTTATTTTATAACTAAATCGAAGTTTACAAGTTTATTTTTATAAGTTATTTAAATTAGAAGTTTCAGTAAATATATCAATGTTTGTAACTGTATTTATACTGAAGAAATTATTAAACGATTTATATAGGAAATTCTTATGTTTTAAATAGTAAGGAATACAAAAACTAACCGGAAGTTTAATAATCTAAGATAATTATTTTCAAGAAAATAATTAAATGGGTTTATATCAAATAATTATATTTTTAATTAATTTATTAAGAAAAATTAAAGAGATTAGTTAAAGTTAACGAACGTTTGCTTGCTGACTTAGTCAACTATTGTAATTATTTATTTAATTTGTTTTCGACTAACCTGATAGAAATAAATTTGACAAATAATTGATTAAAAACTTAATGATTATTCATAGTATAATTGTTCTTTTAATTAACTATATTTAAAGAGAACAATTGAGTACTTTATTTTTAATAAAGTTTAGTATTAATTTTAGTGACCTATTAAAAGAGATTAACTAATTGTGTTAAGTTAATGGCAAGATTAACTGTTACTATAGTTAATATTGAGATTAATTATCATGTTAATTTGATTTAATTTTTAAATGGAAATCTTTCAAGAAGTGGTCGAGTTAGAAAGGAAACTTAGTTGATGTTTGTTAAGGTTTACAAACGATGTTATAATAAACCCCATGTTTTTATAACAAAGTTTATAAAGAGAAGTAAATCTAATGCAATGTTTTTCAATAAGCGTTCACTTAATAATTAAATTAAGTGAAATAATAGAAATGGAAAAGAGATTTCAAGAATTGATTACTAGATAAAAGAGTTTTAAGTTACAAACTTTTATTTGTCTTAAGATATGAGCATTTTCGATTAAGGTCTAAGAGGTAATTAAAATGCCCCCAACTTGAACGACTTCATGATTATCTGAGGATGATATTTGTTTGTAACGGTTAAGATGTTGAAATTAAGTTATTATTTCCATAAGAGAAACAACAGTGCGCCTGATTTTCAATGTTTAAGAAATATAATTAAATTGTTGGGTTTTGATCTAAATAATGGAATACTTAACATTGTTTAGTCCAGTTATAAAGTATAATTATACTTATATCACTTGATAAAGTATATTTCGCTATTTCCTAAGCAACGGAAGTAGTTCAATTTATAAATACAGTTATTTCAAGAATAAGTAAAAGACTATGATTTTTCCAAGGAAATAAATTAAGAAATTATACTGATTTGAAATGGAAGTGGATATATATTATTATTCCATAAGTAAATTTGTAAACTTGATTTTGAAAGAATTTTTAAGTTAAATAGAAAATACTTGAGTTTATATATTAAAAATATGTTGTAAGACATTGATTTGGCGCCTATAAGATTTGGTAATTGAACTTATACCAATTTGCTATATAGACATATGTATATAGTAATATTTTTGGAATAAAGATAATAAAAAGAAGTTGTGTTAATCTGTAAATGATATTTTCCAAGTAAAGGAAATAGAAAATTGGGTTTGTGAAATTATTGTGGTATTTTTGAAGCAAAGGGATAAGAAAAGGAAATTTTGTAAATACACCTATAAGCATTAGCTGTTGTTTTTAAAATAACAAAAACAAAGAGATTTGTAGATTGATTTATAAGAATTTATGATATGTTTTCATGGCTAATTTAAATAAAAGGGACCTGAGCTGCCAATATACTCGACTATACTGTTGGATTTGATTGTTAAACAACCGACGATCAAATGAATATTATTCTTGCACTTTTGACGTGTTGATTCGAATAGACTGGGATAGGGACTAAACCCAAAACCACTTCAAAACAATGTTTGCATTCGAAACAAATCTACAGGGATACGTTTAAGGATGGAGCATTGAAGACCACAGATCTTCATAAACAGGAAGAACTACTTGTAATCTCTGGTTCGGACCTAGAGATAAACTGTGGTTCTGTCGTAATTCAAATCTATGTATTGCAAGAACTTCTCAGTATTCATCCTTGAGTGATTCCTATATAAGATGCGGTAGGAGGGTGCCTTCGGCTCATTCTGCTCCTGGATGACTTGTATGGATGAATGTCTGATAGAGTATTTCCTAAAGGTCGCGTATGATTGATTTTTACTAATATACCAAGTTTGGTGGTGGAGAAGGAAACTTCTCTTATCTTAACACCTAGAGTATGTTTGAGGACGTCAATTAGTAATTTGACTGATCTGACGATGTGGCATTCTAAGATAATCAGATGTTCTCTGAAAAGGTAAACGTGACCTCAAGCCTCATCAACCGGGAAATGACAGAAATCGGGCAGACAACATGGCTATGTGGGTCATTCCCATTAAGTTATATTATCACCATTTAGAGAAAATTCATATTTGTACTTCTTTCATTTCTGTATCTCCCAAAAAGTACGGTGGTTGCACAACGGTAGGGTGACAATATATTTGATACACTTAAGCTGAATGAGTGGTCGGTCATGTATGGCCGGGTTGCAAGATGTTCTTGCTGAACCCTAATGTATTGCTCTCTAGAGGTACACTTTGGAAGGTTGTCCCATACCTTGTCATAGTTGGAAATCCAAACACCAATAAGCGCCATGTAGTTTTTTTTGTTATATATTAAATATGTAGAGCGTGAGATGAAAGCGTTCTGCTAGATGGTTATTTATTTGTGGGTTGATAGACATTATTATAATATCATCGGATTTTGATATATCAAAAGTATTTTGTGTTATTGTAAGGTAACAATGTCCATGTTTAAGTGTGGACTGGTCTTACGATTATCTTTTTCTTTCTGATGCATTTCTAAAGTTAAGCAAGTTGGATGTTGTATGAATTTATCACTGAAAGTATTCCAGACCGAGCCGGATGAATTTTCTTTGCTTCAAATGTGCTCGGGTCAAACTGAGTATATTATCAGGTTAGGTTTCGCTTGGAACTTCTGAAGAGGAGTTGGAGTCGAGACGTATAACCATATTTTCTGGTACTAGCTTATTCTACTGTGTGTGTTGTATTGATATGAATGTGTACTCTGATTGTAATCATACATATACAATTTTTTTTGTGTAAAGAGTTTTGATATATTATATTTTATTTGTTTCATTGTGAGACTCTGATCTTCTATTATAATATTTCTTTCTTTCTTCTCTTACCTTCTAATTTCTTTCTATTAACAATCTTTGTTTTCAATATGTAACGACCGAGGGAATTCGACTACAAAAAATATGGGATGTTACATTCCTTCCCCCTTAAAAGGATTTCATCCCTGAAATTACTAAAGTAGAAGTAATGCTACAAATCCATTATCTTTTAAAAATCCAATTTATTATGAATCGAAAACTAATTTATTATTCTAAATAAACATTTTCGAAAAATGTAAAAAAATTCTAACACATTAAATTACCAGAAAATTTCGGTAGAATCTCTCTTGTATGGAGAGACTTATGCGATATCAAAAGATCAACAAATATGTATACATTGATCCATATGGTCCGGAACAAAACTCAAAAACCAACTTTTTTTGTTTTTGCATAAGCGTACCTTATAAGCGCTATCTAGCGTGTTTGCTCAACTATTGCGATATACTCAACAAAATCTACCTCAAAGCCTTCTAGCACCTGTACTCAACTCAATTTATCATGTAAGTTATAATCACATGAAATTCTAAATAATATTCATTGATCAACAAGGGTAACCAAACAAATTATCACAATCAAACACGAAAACATCATTCATTTGCAATTACAGAATTAAATCATTTAGTTTAATTCAAATGTGGTTTCATTCCAATTATAATATTGGAATTTATTTTGTGAGTTTTCATTCATTCAGCTCTTATTTATTTATTGGTGAATATTCATTCAACCAATCTATCATATAATCAACAACCAATTCACAACCAAATCACTTTAATTTTTATTAACTTCAATTAATATTTACTTGATTTTCTTTACTTGGGTTTAACATATTATTCATTCCATTATTATAAATTAAATTCCAAATCTCAAATTCATCTTTATTTAACTTTAATATCTATTTTCAACTCCATACAACCAAGAAGATTCCAATTCCATATTCACCTTACTAATTGATTGCCCATTTAGTTCACTCCTATTTCAAAATCCAGATTCTAATTTTATTTCAAAAATCGTCTATTCTAGTCTGATTTAACTTATCTTCCAGTGAAATTCTGATTCATTCAATTCATAATTGAAATTCTTATTCACAAATTTTATGTGAAATTCCTCTTTCGGTTATGTTAACCCTTTTAGAATTTTTATCCAATTTGAATTCCATTCAAATCAATCAGTCACAACAATATTTCAATAATTTGATAAAATAATTTTATTTATATAAAAAAATTTAATTTGGGTAAAATTATGTCATTTACCCTTCTTAACAAAATAGTATCGTGTTAGTGGCCAGTTCAAAATTGAACCAATCAAACAACACAATTAAAATATACAAATACGCGCTCTCATTTATATATATTCGAACTCAATCTTGGGTATTACTAACCCTATCTCTATCGAGTTACGCCGTAGAGCCAAGATTATTACTAAACCAATAGCTATGATACCACTGTAACGACCCAGGGAATTCGACTACCAAAAATACGGTATGTTACACGATACTTGGGTTTTGGCAAGTAATACATGATTATGTATTATTGTCAAAAATTCGAGCGTCCAATTTTTTGGGTCATTACGAGTTCCTTTTAGTCTCAAGGAGCACTTACATCCCTTCAGGCCGTTACTTGAGTCGGGCCGGTTTCGATGCTGTAATGACCTGGCATATTGCCCGTTCAAAATCAGTATTTAAACCAACTCAAAACGTTCAAAATGACAGATTGTTATTTGGCTCATACGGTTTAAACAGAATTGACATAGAATCACAAAGTACAATAATTGTAGCAGAATAAAATTTCTCATAAATATCAGAGTTTTACAAATTTGTACAATGGAAGTTAAAATAAAATATGTATACATGAACTTATAAATAAATTTACTGTTTATTGAGCCTATCGCGAGCGAGCGTCTCCACGTCTTCACGTCCTTTCTTGTTTTGCAACCTGAAAATTTAAACCTGGAACACTTTGGGCCTGACCCGAGCATTCCATGCAAAATACACAAAACACCCGAGTTAGAATTAAACTTATTTCAAATTAGCAAACTACGATAACCACATAGTATAATTAGTTTAATCCTAACAAAATAATAAATGATTCGAGTATAATACCCATGACTGTGCCAAATAACCATACCCAATGGAGCATAAGACAAGCATGATGCGGACATGAGGCCAAGTGGTGACGATGCGCGGTACATGAAATAGTCTAGTAACTTTAGTTATATACAAAGAACTGCGAGTATGTACATAAGATGATGGGTTTCGGACTGCATAGGACCGGGATTGGTAATACTGAAATTTTTCAATAGCAACATGACGTCCATAATATAAAAGAATAGCAGGGTCAATTTAAGGCAGACTAAAGCCAAACATTCCATTGGTTATACAACTGCAAGAGGTGTTAAGGCAAATAAATGGACATATTTAAACTATAGGCGCATGAATTTCAGAAATGCAAATAGGATGTGGTTTTCCCTGCAACAGTCACATGCAGTGCGGCATAAACATGTAGTTGCTACCAATAAAATTCAGTGTTCAATAGGTATAGGCTTAATTCATTCCATTTTCTTCCAGTGCATAAGACATGTCATAATGTCATAAATTTCAGAATTTTCTACCCTAGTTCCATGCAAACAGCATGCGTGAATGTCAAGTAATAGTAGATCTTAAGTCCTACCATTTACTTACTTAAATAGATTCAAGAATATCCCCTAATGAATTGAAACCATTACTACATTGCAAATTCAAAAGTGGAAACTGACGTGGTCATTGTATGAACATTTCACATTCAATGTAAAAAGGTTTCAGGATGGATTAACCCCAAACCCAAGCAAACCAAAGCGCAAGTTCTATGTGTGTAAAACCATGTATGAAACTCAACAAGTTAACAATATTTTTCTTTTTATCAGCTGCTTAAGAATTTCGGTACATATTTACCGTAGGCCAAATTCAAAATAACAACCATCCTATACCTACAGGAAGCAGGAAGCATCAAACTTGAAAACATGCAGACTAAATGGTGTATAACATTTGTCTCAGGCCAAACTATTAATAAAAAGGCATGTACTTATAGTGGTTTCCAGTTTATGTTAAGTGGAGCAGTACACATGTGCGCAAATACAAGAGAATGTATGCAATTTTCTTATGGAAATCTCTTATATAACTGTGTAAAACTATCAATGTTATCATTATGGTCAAGATGAGGTAGCATGAGTATGGGACATATACCAAATTCGAAAAAAATATGAAAGCATCTATGAGTCAAATACTGAACTTGTCGTAGCAAGGCAACAAACTGTCAACATAAGCGACTTTAGTACATGAACCCCCAAAGTTTGTATGTAGTCAGAAGCGAATTATACAAGAGGATTTTAGATATTGCTATGCAACTGAGAGGACAAATTAAATGTAGCCAAAATGAACAAGGAAAATGTACAGCATCTCAGTCGTACAATTAGAGGCACAACCAAAATGTTAAACGAGACTGGGTTACGATAGAACAAAGCAGTCAAGGAAATGCAATAGAAAACGACCCGCAACCAATTATACTCAGTGTAAACAGAATTAAACCACTTGGAATAAGCAAAATTGTAAGTTAAACTCACATTTTTGGTGACGATGGATGGTGATTAGTGAAGAGCGCAGTAGGTATGGTCGAAATCCGAGATGGTCGAAGAGAAACATAGGCTGGAAACTCGGTAACTCAGCTGGCTTACCGGAAGTGGGCGCTGGCTTGCTCAGACCGCATGTTGGTGGCCAACTGGCGATGGTTGCTGCTGCGAACGGTGGCGGAGTTGCTATCGATTGCTTCCCCTTTTCTCACTTTGTCTTGCGGGTTCATGTTTAGCGCGAGGGGAGCAGGTTCATGATGGAAGGAATTTTGAGGAATCAGTGACGAACGGTGGTAGGTTGGTTTTCTTTGGTGCTGGGGACAATTGACAGCGAGGATGAAAAATTGTTGGTGGCGCACAAAACCAAGAGGGACGGAGGCCATGCGGTTGAACGGAGGACGGTCTTAGTGGTGACGCCAAAGGTCTTCGAAAGGGCACGAGATGATTGTCGATGTTCCAATTGAGAAAGACAGAATTTGGAGCAAATTAAATTTTTGAAGAGGGATGGAAATTTCATTTTGGTTGAGTGAATGAAGAAGGGGACGGTGGAATATATTTCAGCTGTTAAAATAAAGGAGTGATGTTCTACACGAGAGAAGGAAGGGTACCTTATTTTATAACCTAGGCGAAGGAACCAACGGCAGAAGCAGAGATCAACGTGTTAAACCATTTCAGAGAGGGAACGACAGGTGTTGAAACAACATAAAGCTGAAGTCAGGTGGAGAAAATTTTCAGCAACCAAATATTCAGTTGTTCAGGCCAAATCTTCAGCAAGATTTCCATCAGATTTTGTTCAATTTAAACGTTGGGCTGAACAGATAAGTGGTTTGAACCAAATACAACGTTGTTTTAAATTTTAACAATAATGAGTATTTCTTTGAACGTTACCGACGGGTAGAGCAGGACTGAAATAAATAGCGTTGTTTACCCATTATAAATCGTAACAATTATTAAACGATAAGTTTTTTAGTATTAGCGCACAAATATGCAAGATTTATTCCGAAATTTAACTATTGCCGTCATCGAAATAAGTTTACACTTAGCAAAAATAAATAGATTAAATTTAGAAATCCAAACTATATATTTGAATCCATGTTTTAAGATAAATTTGATCTCAAGTTCTTGGTTTATTATGTCAAATTGTCGTAAATGCTTATCAATCGATTAAGTAACACCATTTCTTACACCAATCAAAATTCTTTGCCCATAAAGGTAAAACTAAATAGCTAAATACAAAATTAAAAAGCTAAAATACTATATAAGTTTGTTAATTACAAAATAATTCAGAAAGTTAGGAAGCTTAGTACAAATAGAAAATGGCTGAATACAAACAACCATAGGTAATTTAACATAAATTCAAACTTTAAATTTCGACAACCATTTACATTAAAATTAAATGGAATGAATACAAGGCTACAAGCACAAATTTGTTAATAATGTCAAACCGTTTATAAATTTACAAAACGAACAAATCAGAGGTAAACTCAAACTATATTCAAATTCCAAATCCAAGTACAAATATTCACATCAACATTAAACCTCAATTTAATTTAAATTTAAGTATTCCAATAAATTCATATTATCTAACAAATGTTAATAAATCAAGTTACAAGATTTATACTCTAACGACGAAATTATTTCCAAAGTCAAATTTCAATATTCAAAGAAGTCCAAATTAATTAATGCCGTTAACAACGTTTGTTTCAACACAACATTCATATTTGATTAAACTTGTGATAAATGTCGAAATACAACGTCAAAATCTAAATATCTTAATATATATTTTAACATTAAATCTTAATTTAATTTATATTTTGAACGTCGAAATTCCCGGATCATTACAGCCTCTCCCACTTAAAACTTTTCGTCCTCGAAAAGGAGAGTTGTAGAATTTATACTTAAGTAAAACATATTTACTATAATTTTATTGAAACCAAATAAATAAAATATACTTATTAAATTAAAGTACTTACTGAATTTTTTTCATAGGTTTGAAAATTTATGAAGCAACCCGAACTTCCCCGGTCTCCGAAGAGAAGAGAAAGAACGAATTACTGTGAGAACACGACAAAATAGAACGCAGACGGGAGAACATTTCATTGTATATTACAACAATACCATCAGATTAAAAGAATATACAGAGTATAAATGAATATTACACAGAAATATCAGAGATTTAAATTACATTTAAATACATAGCAGCGGAAAATAATACAATACACAACTGAAGGAGATATACGGATACAAAGCTTTCCGGATATCGTTCCAGCTGTAAACCAGGATCCTATGAATATAAATCTGCAAAACCAAAACTACTAGCTGCCCGTGTCAAAATAGGGGCACCCAGAGTTTAGGTCAAAACAATAAACTTCAGGTCAGTCATGGGACTGGTGTGAGAACTAAAACAGTTATCAATCTTTATTTTTAAAGCTAGGTAAATCAAGGGACCACGCCGCTAACGCGGAACGGGTTTCCTCCCAAGAACACCAGTGCATAAAACAACAGCGCAATGCTAAATAAAGAAAAATGAAGCTATTATAAGACCCAGGTCCTATCACACAATGCAACGCAAGCCGGGGGATAGGGTTTTCCCTTATAATAGCCAAACATGCTTAGTACGTTTTAAAACAAATCATTTGATACTATTATAAGTGTATAGTGTATAAAACAACTTCAAATCATAAGTATCAATCATAGACGGCATGGGTACCATATATCATGTCGCCATACTAGGCTCTACAAATAAAATCGCAAATGTCACGTATTTGGAAGTTGGATTTCCATCTGTGAACCGAGGAAAGATAGTCCTCTACCGATTCGAGACGCTCTAGCCCGTGTCTCAGGATCAGAGCTCGAGTGACCCTTGGATCGTCAGGGCCGGTCCACCGATGTGGATTAAAATTCCTGAACACTGCGTTTCCCACACTTTGGGGTGTCAATGAGCCAACAAATGACTCCATCGGACCCGGATCGTCCGATCTAACCGAGGCGCCTCGCTAAAGAAACAACCACACAGGTGAAAAGTATATAAATGTCAGGGCTGGTAGGTCACTGACACCACCCTAGCTAGAAGGAAACGCATGCCCTCCCTGAGGTCCTCTCCCGTTTCTGGTTCACAACCGGGGTGTGAGGCTCGCGAATTCACGTTACACAAAGCTATGCCACACAGGCCGTGCTTTGATCATCAACCACAAGACTTTGCTTTTCAACAGAAGCCTTGATCATTTGCCACTTAGGCATGCCACACAGTCAATTCACTCTATGCGTTTGATATCCATCAGTATATAACCCCTGAGCTCGTACGTCTCAGAGAAGGGCGTTAAGCAAGAGAATAAATTCTCCGCCGCCAAATAGATATATATTTAATAGAAATCAACCACACAGACTAAAATCCAATGTCAGACACACAGTCCATTTACAAGTTCGTTCTGGGTCTGAACGAAACCGGAGGCACCTAGTACCCCGCATATCCATCGATCTCCAAGTACGTCTGGACGATCACCAACTGTTTCCATCTTCTTGGGTGTACAGCCCAATCAAGATCATCAGTAATCACCCAAACGACGTGAAGACCTCCGGTCTTCGACCACCGTCTTCATCTTCGACACCACGTCGAATTAGTTATTCAGAATGGGATAAACCCGGTCTTTCTGAACAACTCGCGTATATATAATAAAAGTGTTACACAAACACAACATACGCCTCATTCCACTTCAGAATATTCTTTTTATTCAAATATTCTTATATTTTGGGAAAGGTTCCCATTAATTTTATCAAAGATAAATTCTTTAAATTTATTCTTTAATCTCCTTTGAATATCAATTCAAACTAGTCGGGATTAGCGAACCACACCGAAGTAATCATTTATTTTAATTTCCCAATCCCAACCTATTCATCTCATGAAGTAAAACCGGTCATACTTCATATCTAACACCACGGTGTTATCGGTAAATTCAATTACCATTTCACGTTCAAATCTAATTAAAGATTTAACTATCGCCAGGAGCAAAACTGGTGATACTCCATTCTCGATCTTTTCAATCTAATTAAAGATTCATTAAAACTCCACTTAGTTTTAATCTTTAACAGGGTTAAAGAATCAGTGTCATTTTAAAACACGGTTCACGGTAAACCCAAAATCACATTCCATTAATTATCGGGTTAAAGAACAAGTGTTATTTAAAACATTATTCACGATAAACCCAAAAATCAATATCAATTCCATTAAATATTATTTAATTGGTACACTTCATTAAATCTAAATAAAAAGATTTAATCTTTTCTCAACTGGGTTCAAGAGCAGTGTTAATGAACACACCATTCACGACAAACCCAAATCCCGTTTGATATTCAATACAAGGCTCTGAATAGAAAATATATCGGCTTATATTCAATATCAAATTCTACGACCAACAAATATTGTATTGGAAATAACGATATATATACATATCTTTCAAATTTCCCTAACAACATCTGTATGATCACGAAATCCAACATCGAAATATTCCAAAGACAATTTCGATTCAAATCCATTCCAATTCAATTATTGGAAGTTCTGGTTATATTTCAAAACCATTTCAAACTAACTTTATTTATTTTAAAAATAAATAACTTACTATTCTAGTTCAAAACTAGTTCATTTCGATAAAAGTCTATTTTTATCCTTTCAAATATGGAATTTTTCATCCCAATTCTTCCCAAATCATTTCTTATGATTCTACACAAATTATTAGTATTTTTAATAATTTTATCAAGGCCCGTACAGTCGATTTCCATCAACGGCCATCGAACTGCACTTACAACGACCTAATTCAAATTTGATTTGGACATAATTCCAAATCCAACCGTTAGATTTCAAATTTCTAATATTCGTTAGAAAGCTCTTTTCGATACGAACCCAACGGTTCCGGTTTTAGGAGAATCCGACGGTCGGATCTCCCGCAATATCCGTTCGAAGTCAATGGTCGAAATTCGCGAACTGCCGCGGCGCGGCGCGTTCTATTCAGGCCATTATATTATATATATAATATATACTTCGTCGATTTCAATTCAAAACATGCTTTATAAATCGTTTTAAATTCATTTTCAAAACGGTTTCAACTTCATATTCAATTTCAAATCAAAATTGAATATTCCAATATAAATTCGTTTTAAATTCATTTCAAATTGATTTCAATTCAATTTCAATTTAATTCGAATGCAATTCCTTTCGATTTCAATTCGAATTCAATTCTATCCAATTTCAATTCGTATTCATTTCTATTCAATTTCAATTCGAATTCACTTCTATTCAATTTCAATTCGAATTCATTTCTATTCAATTTCAATTCGAATTCACTTCTATTCAATTTCAATTTGAATTCATTTCTATTCAATTTCAATTCGAATTCACTTCTATTCAATTTCAATTTGAATTCATTTCTATTCAATTTCAATTCGAATTCACTTCTATTCAATTTCAATTCGAATTCACTTCTATTCAATTTCAATTCGAATTCACTTCTTTTCAATTTCAATTCGAATTCACTTCTATTCAATTTCAATTCGAATTCACTTCTTTTCAAAATATCAGATTTTGAAATCACTTTCGATATTCATTATAAAATGAATAAAATCGATATAAATATCGTTCACGTCAAAATGGCGTCAATCTAATCAACACGGCTTCATATATTTTTATTTTCAAATATTCTATTTCAAATATTTCTATTTCAAATATTTCTATTCAAATATTTCTTTTTCAAAACTGGAATGAGGCCCAATCAATTACCATATAATGTTAATCATATGGATTTTCTACAACACATGTATACAATAACAACGATGAATAATCAACCATCATCCAAAGTGCATTCTACACTGTGTAAGCATCAAATATAAATATTCAACGCTTATAACAGTCTGTCAATCAATCGATCGACATACAACTAAACAATCGGGATTAGTGTATGTCAAATATCATCCCAATACCCGTGTGGGGTTTCTAACAATCAAACACAGATTTTATTTGTGCAGTTGGGCGATGTGTAAAATTATCGTCCCAATCAGTATCAGTCAAATGTGTGTATATAAACAAATCGTCCGATTTGTTTATTTTTGTTTCCTTTCATATACACATTAAAAATTCCATTTTTAACTATAAAATATTTTAACTATATAAATATTTTATTTTATTTCACATCACATCACACAGTCAACTACACATCAAAGTCAAACAAACATGCATACAAGCCGTCCATGGTGTGGACGACGGTTGTCGGGTGCTACTAAACACCGTCTGCATCCTAGTATATATTTATAACTAGAAAAATTAAATTGAAAGGTGAGAAGTTCTCACAGAATAGCTAATCCAACGCCACGACTCCTCTTTGTAGAAAATCTTCGCCACTCGCCCTTTGTCACTTTCTTTGCCTGTATTCTCTACATATGTAAAAATTGAATTTTTACTTCGCTATTCAATATATAAAAATCGAATTTTTACTTTGCTATTCAATATATAAAAAATCGAATTTTTACTTCGCTATTCAATATATAAAAATCGAATTTTTACTTTGCTATTCAATATATAAAAATCAAATTTTTACTTTGCTATTCAATATATAAAAATCGAATTTTTACTTCGCTATTCAATATATAAAAATCGAATTTTTACTTCGCTATTCAATATATAAAAATCGAATTTTTATCATGTTAAAAATCACCACTTTATTATTCTATGATATATATAAAAATTAAGTTTTTAAACTATGCTCTTTTCATATAAAAACTGCCTTTTACCTCTTTTTTAAATAATCACTTTAAATTAATTAACATAAATAACTTAATAAAATTAAATTAAAAAAACTTACAGTGGGTTTTGGTATTGGGGAGGCGCTGATTGAAGGAGGTGCGGATGAAGGAGGGGGAAGGGGCGGCGGCAGGAGGTTGGGGGCTGCTTGGTTCTCACGCTCGCGACTGGAGGAGGTCGGATTGGCGTTCAGGCGGGTGGTGGTCAGCAGGGGGTGGCGCGTCGGGGCTCTCAGGGGAAAAAGGGGGCTGAAGGAGAAGCGGCGTGAGGAGGAGGGAGGAGAAGGGAAGAAGGAGGAGCACGGGGGAGGGGGGGGGCTTGGTGGTGGGCGCGCCACCTGGAGCGGCGACAACGGCGATGGAGGAGGCGCGTGCCCCTCCGTCCCCTTCTTTCTTTCTTTTTTTTTGATTTTAAAATGAATCGGGGGGGGGGGGGGGGATGGGGCTGGGTAGTTAAGGAGAGGGGAGGGTATTTTTTTATTTAATTATTTAATTTCGAAAAGTTGACTTTTTCATTTGACCTCTAAACGAGGCCCACCGCCTGTCGTCCCTAGCTAATTACCCCCATTCCGAACACAATGGGATATGTATCGTAAGCCAATTCGACTGTTTCAATAGATTTTCGTCAAAATTTACATTTAAATAAATATATATATATATATTCTATTTTAAACGTATATTTCAAATTACTGGGGTCACATACGAACTCTAAAAATCCCAGAAAAATATTTTTTAGCTTCGTATCGACGATACGATCCTAACAAAACTAATTTCGTCAGATTCTGAGACCGTTTGAAAAATGGCCATTTTCCAGTGGATTAAAATCAACTGAAACTGGTCAGACGCGTTTTCCTTTGCCACGCTCACATATTGATTCGAAAAATTATGAAATTTGAAACCTAGCAATAACTAGACATCCCGGATCCAACAAAAGTGGTTTCGTCGAAATCCGAGGTCGTTTGCAAAATTCCCATTTTTAAGGGCCTGAATTCCATAGCGACTATTCAGAATTTTCATTTGGACATATCTTTTGATCCCCGCTATGAAATCTTGATTTTTCGGATTCGTTGGAAAGATATTATCAATTAGATCCTATTATTTTTGGTTTCACTAAAATCCGGTTTATTTTGCACCCGGTACATTCAATTGAAGTTTGAAATCGAATTATCGAACTACCGCGCCATTTTCAATTCCTTTTATATATATAAATAAATATTTATATTCTAACGACGATTCAAACGAATATATACGTTCGAATTCTATTCAAAATAAATTTCTCGTCGATATTATTTAAAATAATTCATTTTAAATAATCAAAATTCGCTAAAATTGCCAAAATAAAAATTTTAAACTGGCCCAGATTTTCGGGTTATTACAATTTATAAAAAGGTTCTTAACACAAAATGTATCAATCACTAAATTGGTAAAACTTCTTATATCAAAACTATTATAAGCAGAACTTAAATTACTGTATAAAACTAAATAAGGGAATTTTCTATGAAAATATAAAAGAAAGCTACGTTTCAAAGTAAAGAGTAATAAGTTGTTTTGATTAAAAGTAGGTTTTTTGTCTTCCTTTTTTAAAGAGTTCAATATAAGATAGCCTTAAAAGTCACAAATAAAATGGTTAAAGATAGGCAATTTAGAAAATTTGGTATTGAATAAATAACATAGTAGAATAGTAAAATAAGGAAGGATAAATCGTAGGTACAAACAAAAAATACAATAATTAGTGTTATGATAAGTTAAGTAAATGTATAAATTAAACAAGTTAAATAAATATACTATTAAGATTACGTTATTTTGAAATCATATATTTCAAATCATATGGAAGCTTCAAAATGATTTCTCCGATCTTAGAATCCCATCTTTATTTCAAACCATTGAAGTACTATACATTTCTTTCATATAGAATCATGCTTCACTTCAGGATTTCAAACTAAAATCGCTTTCAAAACATCAAACATATATGATAACTCGATGCCTAACAAGTCCATCGTCGTTCTTGCAAACTTTAGACATGCGTTGATCAGACACGTGATTAAAATATACAAGTACTAAATATTCTTGTTTCGACTCCCTGCAAATTTTTTTGTTTCATTTCCTCGAGAAGTTCCCCCATGACAAGGCCTAGGGACAGCCTATCTCACACAGAACTATAGATAATTAAGGTCGCTCTGGGCACCTAAAGCAGACCAACGTCAAGGGTTCTCAAGCGAGGTGTATCTCACGGTTTTTGTCTAGGCTCGAACCTCCAAGTACAAAATCGCGAAGCACATATATCTCACGGTTTTTCATCCAGACTCGGACATCGTATATGCCTAGGTTGCTCAGCCCTAAATACCATCATCGAGGGATCTCAAACGAAGTGTATCTCATAGTTTTCGTCCAGACTCGGACCTCCAAATACAAAATCGCGGAGCACATATATCTCACGGTTTTCATCCAGACTCGGACACCGTATATGCTTAGGTTGCTTACCCTAAATCACACACACCCCTCCTTTAGTCACAGATCACCCGAATCCATGGAACATATTAAATCATTTCATATCCCGAAGCCATAAATCATTTTGCAACAATAATTCGCAAATACTTTTAGTCATAGTATTGTTGTCTTTCAAACATTTTCAAATGTCAGGATTCAAGTCGTCGAAATTTCTTTTTGTTTATAAACTACCTTTATTGACTATTCATCATATCCAAAATAATTAGAAAACCAGTTCTTTCAATACTTATTCAATCAATTAAAAGTAAAATCTTCAACTTTCAAACATACAACTTATGTTTCATATTCCGAAACCCATGATCTTATTCAAATATTTAAGTCTAAATTAAAGACTTTTAAGAATCACTAAAACCTTATCAAGCTTCTTAAAATAAATTTCAATTTATTTTGAGATAACACTTTCGACAATTATACATAAGTAGAAAAATTTCTAAGAGACTCATAACGTCGTCAAGTTTCCTTTCGATGCTTTGGAAATCAAATTTGATCAATATGATTTTCTTGTCATTTTTTTCAAATCAAATAAGCTTTTCAAACTTTAAAAGCTTAGGAAAATCGTTTATAGTCCATACTACTTATATCAAATCTTTCTTTAGATCAAATTCCATATAAAATTTTCAAGAGTCTCAATATCTTAGAAATTATTTACAATTCTTAAAACCTTTTCTTTCAACTCCATTCAAAGTATACAACTTTATTTTATTCTTTCCTATTTCAATTATCAACTCGTGTTGATAAGGTTACACTATTCAATTGGCAAATCTCTTGAAACACTTTTTATTCATAATAACATCACGCTTTCGCTACGCACTCTGATAATGTGTATACATATATTTAACTAATACTGGTAAAATGTTCCAAAACATCGGTTTCAAAATTTTCGGAACTAAATTCTCAATTTAATATTTCCAAAATCCAATTGTCTTCCATAAGTTGGATTCTATATTTCAAACAGTCTTAATTACTATGAAAAACTCATTAATTGAGGTTCCATTACATAATATTTTAGACAAATCAAAGTTATCTAGTTTGAATTCACTCTCGGTTTTGTTCGACACACAATACGGAAGGGGTATACATACATGGATCAAATCAAATTCCATGTGCTCAAAGTAGGAGTTCAACATCAAATGAGTATGAAAAGGCATGATGGCTCAAATCAAAATGCTTGGCTGAATTCATAGGATAAAAAGGTATGGAAGTCATTACTCAAGAGCAAACGGTTCGATTTTAAATGATTATCCTAAGCCAAGATGGGAAAGTCAAATGCACACAAGGATACAAATATCAGCAGATCAATCATGGGATACTCGATATTTTCGTTTATAAATAAAATAAACTCTGGGTCAGTCATGGGACTGGTGTGAGTAAACTCCAACCATTTGTTTAACTTTCAAAAATCCTTTTCCAAAAGAAATGGTAATTGTAAGACCGATCCACACATAAACACGGATGGTTTTTATCTTACGATAACCAAAACATTTTTGATATCAAATCTGGTGGTATTATAATAGTGTCTAAATCAAATAAATAGCAATATAGCGGAACGCTTGAATCTCACGCTCCATATATAATATAAAATCAAAAACCACAGGGCGCTTATTGGAGATTGGATTTCCAACATGACAAGGTATGGAACCACCTTCCGATTGTGTATTTTTAGAGGGGAATACACTGGGTTAAACAAGAACATCTTGCAACCCGGCCAACACATGGCTGGTCACCCATTTCCTTTGAATGCCACCTTGTCAGATCCGTTCATATATGCTGCCCTAGGACTGGACAAACCGAAGGCGCCATTCTATTAATCCATCCTGGGAAATTTCTACGTAGGATTAACAGAACATCCCTTGCAGTTTACTCCGTCTTCAATTCTCTTCAGTATGAGTTGATTCGTAACGCTTATACCAATACGAAGTGGTTTTCAGGTAATAACCTGATCCCGGTCTCTCCGTATTGACAATGGAGGTATAAAATAAAATAAAACTTTGATTGTCGGTGATTTAACTATCAAAGGAACATCCATGCAATCAACGATCCTATTTGCAAATGGAAAATTCTGTCGATCAACCATTAAACAACAGTGGCCCCTTTTTATATAAATTCCTTAATATATTATCAATTCCAAATTCCCTTTTTTTATATCCCTTTTAAAGCTCAATTGTCTCTCTCGATTTTGGAAAAAACATTTTCAATATCGTAATTTTCTTTATTCGAGAAAATATCTCTTATCCCAGTTGGAAAACATTTCTAAATATCCACGAATCCTTATTTTCTACATTCAGAAAATATACCTTATTAATATTGGAAAATATTTCCATATTCCATTTCTTAACTCCTCGTTGACCAATTCATTTCATTTTCTATGCATAGAAAATATCTTTCATTTTTTTTGGGGAAATAATTCAAAATCCTTTAAATTAATCCGATGTTATAAAAACATTGTTATTATAACTCAAACCATTTATCATTCATTAACTAACCATATTACTAACCAATCTTCACTATCGAACCTTAACCATTCCTCCATAAATCATGAAGTCAATCAAGTTGGGGTATAATTACCTCTCATACCTTAATTGAACAACATTCTCAACTTTGAAATGGTTAAAGCTCACAACTTCAAACAAAACATCGCTTATGCGACTCTTGGATTCAATCTAAGAATCCACTTCTTTTACGGAATACATTGATTATAGCCGCAACATTATAATAGCTGTTTTCAAATATTTGATTTAAAATTTATAATGGAAGCATTAAAATCACTGAATAGATTTATAATACATTTATTATAATGGTAAGATTAAAATCGATGTATAGATTTAAAATACATTTATTATAATTGTAGCGTTAAAATCGCTATTTAGATTTACAAAACATTTATTTTAACAGTAGCGTTAAAATCGTTGTTTCCAAATATTTGGTTTATAAAAATATAACTTGTATTTATTAATTTCAATAAATAAATAAACAATTGAATAATTAAATTTTGATTCAAACGAAAAGTAAAAATAACTACTTCCCTAAATTCGATATAATCGAATCCCAATAAATAACTCTCATTCGAATACTCTATATTCGGTTAGTATTCCAAATTTCGGAATAAATCTTATCATTTCAGATTAACTCAATTTCCCTTATGATTATTTCCATTTGCTTTCAATCGTTATTCATTTTCAAATATCAGTGGCTTTCCTTAATCAGACTCGCTTAATAATTCTAATTTAAAATAAATATTAACTATTTTAAAACATGGAATTGTATTTCCATAGCTATAAATATTGAAATATTCACTTCTTAACATATTTAATTTAAATTATAGTTTTTATATTAAAAAGAATTCAAATATCCTTCCTGAAATAAACTCTATAATAAATTCCACTTAACCGAAGTATAATTATAAATCCCTCGGATTTATTTCGATTTGTTTTAACCGAACTTCGCAATAAAATCCATCGCTTCCTTTCAAATCCGATTTCCATTTTCCTTATCATTCAAAATTCTATTTGAATTCACATTTCCAACTCAGATTTCTTTTATAGATGCTTTCATTCGCAAAATATTAGATCTAAACGATTATTCACTTTAATCGTGAATAATATTTCTTTTTACATAATCAAGTCCATTTTGTTTTACCATATCAAATCCAAATTCCATTTATAACTTCTATTTACATTTTTTTATAGAAAATCTCATTTTAATTTTAAACATTTATAATCTCGTTTATAATTCCCTTTAAAAACACTAAGTTCAAATCTAATTACCGATATTGGTTTCAAAACCAATTCCAGTTTTCTATATAAATTCTAGCTTGATTTATATTTCAATTTATCAAATAAGAAATATTATACTAAATTTATGCACGTCGTTTATAAAACAACTACTGGTTTTATTTATTTAAAACAAGTTACTATTTCCAAATTTATTCAAAATTTAGCTTCTATTTTGGAAATAAATTCCCTTTTTAAATCTCCTATTTTATTTTCTATATTTGAAAATATTTTCCTATACGAAAATTCTAGGGCCAGAGTAATTCAAACACACACATAATCAATTGCAGACTATATATCACAACATGTCATATAATCAATAATAAGCAGTAATATAAATGTTGAGGAATCCAATTGGATCCCTCCAACCTGATTCCATACATCCGCAGATATCAATCGACATCAAAATATAAATTTCACAACAATATGAAATATCATAGTAGACAGGATTAATAATCGATCAATGGTTTATATATAACTATATCAACCATTTCAACCAATTTTATCAACCATCCATCCAAACAACCATCACACAGTATAAAGTTACTATAAATAAATTTAAAACTCGTTTGTTAAAATATAAACGAGTCAGAGTTAGTGAATTTACTCACCTTAATTTGTAATTGATGATTCTGCTTTTGCTTCATTTAAAATCAAACAGACATTTGATTTTTCCTTGAATTTCCAGTAGCTTAGTTCTCGGTGAAAAAGGTACCACATCAAAGATTTCATCGTTACAGTTCCAGTGCAGCTTGTTATGTCCGATTCTGATAATGTATACAATTATTATTGTGATTACAAATTTGTTTAAATTAAGATTATTTTAAATAATAATAAAATTGTCGTTAACTTAATATTACCATCGTTAATGGTTTTAATCCGCGATTAAGTCTTTACTTCCGTTCTTCCTCCAGTTTAGTTCGTTCTAGGAAAAACTAAGCCTCTCCTAGCCGTATGTTCAATTCGCACCCACCATTTGAAAACCTTGCCTACCTCATTGAACATCCGTTGTTTCCCATTACATCACCATGCTCAACCTTACACGCTTGTTTCTCCATCATTAGTTAATTAAGTAATGTAATTCCTTCTCTCCCCTTTATATAAGCTTTCCCATATCATCACCAATTTACCAAGCTGAATCCTCTTCCCATGTAAAATTTGATACCTAATATGCTGTAAATCACGTTGATAATGTCGTGATTACCCCAACAAACCATATGATCAACTTACCAGGTATTGCTTAATCCATCTTTAATTCTGCTCCGGTTCGAAATGTAACACAGAGCCACTCCTCCCAAAAACATAGCATCACTGATCTCTTCTCACCACCATTACTCTTCCATCCCTCCACCGATCTAACAACTGACCTCAACATGATGCTCCCCTTTATTACTCTACCCAGCTAAAAACCTAAACAAAAATCATCATCCTTCCTAGTATTTCAGCGATTTCCACTTCCAAGAATTTTCAACTTCGACACAATTAAACTTCCCAGCATTGACTAGCCATCGCTGCCTCACCAAGCTACCGGACGATGAGACTTAGCCACCACTGTGACTGCCAGTGTCAGCCGCCCCTTCGCTCCAATCCTGGCCACTAGCAACGACCTTCATCGTGGTCTAAAACTTCATCAAAACCCCTAATCAGTGAACCCTAAATTTCCTAAACCCCGTCACCATGCTCCGCCTACAACCGTTGCGCCACCGTTGAAAGCAATCCTTGCCTTAACCGACCCGACACCTGTCATAAATCCCCATTCAAATGCCTGTAAACCTCCCAGGCCTTCAGAAATTTATGCAGCTTACTTCGTATTCAAACCCAAGCAATTTTGATCAGACTAAAATGTATACTGATTGGAAGAGTAAAGGAGGAAGATTTCGAATATGTAGATTATCAAATTTATGAAGATCATTTTGATTTTGAATTGATTTTTGAGGTGGATGTTTTTACTCGTTTTTCCTCAGTAAAAAAGTCGGCAGAAACAATTTTGACTTCACAATAGAAATGAGTAGGGATTGACGAGTTTTAGGATGCTTTATAGGTAGGTTTTAGAATATTCTCAGAATATTCTAACCTTATTTTGCTTTGAACATTTTAAAATTGTACGATCGCTTACAAGCTCTAATCACGATGAAACTGGCTATCCTGCTATAGTTTTACCTTACGGACCCACTGAAACTAATTTCGCCAAAAATGGAGGTCGTTTGAATAATAGTCTTGTTTAAGGGTCCAATTTAAATTAAAATGAATCAATTTTAAAACACCTAAATAAAACAATAATAAAATATTGCAACCGGACACACTCGTGTAGAATTTCATATAGTGTCAAAATAAAATATTTCTGCTTAAGTTTCAAACCACATCGATATTCAATATATTAAAATCCCCTTTTATTTTCAAAAATAAATCATTATATTTTAATAAGGAATTCCATAACGACTATTTGAAAATTTGATTTGGACAAAAAACAAAATTTACAATATGAAATCTCAATTTTTCACTACCATTAGAAAAATATAATCAAACAGATCTGAACGTTTCTTATTTCAAAGAAATCCGACTTATATGGGATTCCGTATATTCAGTTGAAGTTCAAAACATTAAATTAAGATTTACCGTGACATTACGAGCTCGATTTAAATTATATTATAAATGATACGTTAAAATTTTGTTTTTAATTAATAAATTCCATATAAATTTCCATTTATACTTATAATGCAACATTTAAAACAATTTAAATGTCCAAAATTAAATGGGTAAAAATCTGGGTCGTTACATTTCTCCCCGCTTAAAATAATTTCGTCCTCGAAATTGTTAAGCAGTAAAAATGCTATAACTCTAACCCCTCGTAACCTACTTAGTTGAAATATTCATATCTTCATAACCCAGTTCTTATGTGACCTTCGAATTCTCATACCAATACTCGACCATTCATAATTCTTTCCAAATGATATGTCCACCATTTTTGGACAATGCATCATAACTTTCTTGTCTTCAATCCATATGCTCTTCTTCATATCCACACCCATTCCAATTGATTTTAAATCCATTTATCAATTTCATTATTCCACTTGAAATTTTATTAACCAATTCTGGTTTTCTTATTTCAATTATAATTTGCAACTCGATTTTAAATACTCAAAAAAATTCTTGAAAATTTTCTAACTCTTTAAATTTTGGAAAAATTTCGCCAGCATCTCCCTTGCACGGCTCAATTGGTACAACCACATGTCTTATTAGGCCTTCTCCAATCCAAAAGAAAATCAAAAAGCCAAGTGGCTTGCCCCATAGGCTCATAAAACCCTCAAACCCAAGTAGTATTGTAAACATGAACATTTTTGTCAGGCATAATTCTATCTCTTGCATTTGCTTCCATTCAATATTTGCTCAGCATACATATATCCACTTCCAGTTGGTTTCAAATCAATCCAACTTCCAGTTTTAACTCTCTAATCAAGTATGATTAGTTCACTTCCATTCTATCAATTCAAATCTGATTTCTATTTAAGTCAATCCACTTATTATACTTGGATCCAAATTTATCACAATTCAATTTTAATTAACAACAACCAATATATATTCAACTTGCTTATTCATGAGTCAAATTCATATTAATAATTCGAATCTCAACATTTTCTTTATTTAATTTCATTCGGAATTATTTCTAATCTAATCCGATTTTGTTTAACTTAAGTTAAATTTCAATTTATTTGAAACATTTTTACCGTTTCAATTTATTCAACTTATAATAAGTAAAATTTTAATTTCAGAATTCAAATTTCTGGGTTTTATTTCAAATTAGTTTGAAATCATGTATATTTACATACATATATTTATAATCAACTCAATTCAAAACATTTGAATTTCTAAAACAACTCTATTTTTCTCAAACAATTTCCATTAATAAATCTATTATGGTAGCAATTCGTCACTTAGAAACTCGAAAATGAATACTGATAATGTCGCGATCCATTATCAAAATTATTTTCTTGCCACTGAAGTGATTTCAGTGCTTAATCCCTTTAAAAATCCATTTAAACCATTCTTATTAAAAAATACTTTAAAGTAATGTTATATTACTTTATAATATTTCAGAAAATATTTTCTAAACACCCGGAATTTAAATTCCAATTTTGGTTTGAACTTAATCGTCGTTTATCTCATTTGTATACATTATCTGTATACAAATTATATAACCATTTCATAGTTCTGTTTGATTGCAATAACAATCAGAACATTCATATATTATAATATTCCATAAATTATTCTTTTTATATCGAAATAAATTTTAGGCAAAATTATTTCATTTACCCATTTTAAAACAATATTGTATCGAATTGCTTTGTTCGAGAGTTTAGAAACACCTATCGATACAGTTGTACATTCTGTATCGACCAAAATTCATAAACAACTTAGCAAACTAGTCAACACAATATAAAACATTTTTATATTAAATCTACAAATACGCGCTCATATATATACACTCAAACTCAATCTAGAGTGTTACTAACCCAATCTCTATTGAGTTACGCCACAGAGCCAAGGTTACTACTCAACCTTCAGCTCTAATACCAAATGTAATGACCCGAATTTCCATACCCTTTGAGTCGACTGATAACACCACACGTCCAACTCAAAGTGCACAGAAATACGAATCATTAATAGAAAGAAGTTAGAGGATGAGAAATAGAAAGAAAGAAAAGTTAGAATAGAAGAAAATGAAGAACACAAATCTCACAGCGGAATGAATAAAATATACTATATAACATAACTTTTGAAATACAAATCAGTAATTGTATATACATACCATCATCAGAGAACGACAGTTATTCCTGGAACAATTACAAACACTAGTTTCCAGAGACAACACAGTACACAACGGAAAATATGATAGTCTATAGCTAACTGATGAAGCCTCCTGCTTCAAGCTCCTCCAAGTGAATCTGTAAAATCCTGACTACTTGACTGCTCGTACAAATTTGGGCACCCAAGAGTTTAGGGAAAACAAACAAAATAAACTCTGGGTCAGTCATGGGACTGGTGTGAGTAAACTCCAACCATTTGTTTAACTTTCAAAAATCCTTTTCCAAAAGAAATGATAATCGTAAGACCGATCCACACATAAACACGGATGGTTTTTATCTTACGATAACCAAAACATTTTTGATATCAAATCTGGTGGTATTATAATAGTGTCTAAATCAAATAAATAGTAATATAGAGGAACGCTTGCATCTCACGCTCCACATATAATATAAAATCAAAAACCGCAGGGCGCTTATTGGAGATTGGATTTCCAACATGACAAGGTATGGAACCACCTTCCGATAGTGTATCTTAAGAGGGGAATACACTGGGTTCAACAAGAACGTCTTGCAACCCGGCCCACACATGGCTGGTCACTCATTTAACTTGAGTGTACCGAGCATACTATCACCAACAGTTGTGATCAGCAACCGTTACCGAAAGCATACAACAGCGAATAGAATAAGAAGCAAATGAAATTTCTCTAGATCAGGTGATAATACCCCTAATGGGAATGACCCACATGGCCATGCTACCTGCCCAATTTTTGTAATTTCCCGGGTAATCAGGCTTGAGGTCACGATTTCCTTTTAGAAAAACTTGTCACCATTTCCTTTGAATGCCACCTTGTCAGATCCATTCACATATGTTGCCCTGGGACTGGACAAACCGAAGGCACCATTCTATTAATCCATCTTGGGCAATTTCTTCGTAGGATTTACAGAACAGCCCTTGCACTACTTTGTCTTCAATTCTCTTCAGCATTAGTTGATTCGTAATGCTTATACCAATACGAAGTGGTTTTCAGGTAATAACCTGATCCCGGTCTCTCCGTATTGGCAATGGAGGTATAAAATAAAATAAAACTTTGATAGTCGGTGATTTAACTATGACGACCCCAACCCCCGTACTGACGGTGGCAAGGGTAATCTTTGGAATATAACACATAAACAGATAACAGCAGAACAAAATTAAATAGATACACCAGATAATGAACAAATAATACACTGGGTAAACATAATCATCAGAGTTACACAGTATACAGGATCATACTTAGTACAAATACAGTTCAGCTATACATAAATGTCTACTGCGGAAACAAACATAATATATACAATAGGAGCTGAACAACATAAAAAGAGATAAATGATAGAATCCATCTTCAGCTCCAGCTATCCGGAGAAAGCCAGCTAAAACCTGAATACAAGGCTGCCCGTGTAGAAAAAGGGGCACCCGAGTTTGAAAGTGAAACAAACTACGAGTCAGTCATTGGACTGGTATGAGAAATCTACTCAACACATTTAAAATATGGCTAATCACAGGACCACGCCACTTTCGTGGAACGGGTTTACTCCATTGGATTGCCAGTGCTTTAAAACAAATAATTCTTTTAAACATCGCAATGCTTTTTATAAAAATGAAGGCATTATAAGACTCAGTTCCCATCACACAATGCAACGCAAACTGGAGGATAGAGTTTTTACCTTATAACGGTCAAAATATGCTTGATACGAATAAAACAAAAGCATTTGATATTATTACTAGTGTTTATATGTTTCAAAAACAATTTCAAATCATAAGTATCAATCATAGACGACATTAATGCCCCATACCACTATGTCGCCATATATAGGTATACAATCAAAACCGCCCGATGTCGTATTTGGAAATTGGATTTCCGTCCTGAACCAAGGCAAAAGATAGTCCTTACCGAATTCGAGACGCTCTAGCCCGTGTCTCAGGCAAGCGCACAACCAAGCCTTGGATCGTTAGGGCCGGTCCGCCGATGTGGATTATTATTCCTGAACACTACGTTTCCCCGCCCTATGGGGCGTAAATGAGCCAACGAATGACTCCATCGATCCCGGATCCACCAATATAACCGAGGCGCCTCACAACAGCAACAACCACATAGGTGAAAATAATATAAATGTCAGCCAGTTTAAGCACCGACACCACCTCTAACTAGAAAGAAACGCATGTCCTCCCTGAGGTCCTTTCTCCCTTTTCTGGTTCATACCGGGGTGTGAGGCTCGCGAATTCACGTTATACACAGAGCTACGCCACACAGGCGGTGCTTTGATCATCACCACAAGACTTTGCTTTTCAACAGAAGCCTTGATCATTTGCCACTTAGGCATGCCACACTAGCAATTCATGCCATGCGACAGATGTCCATCGATATACAACCTCTGAGCTCGTGCATCTCAGAGAAGGGCGTTAAGAAAAAGAATAAATTCTCCACCGCCAAATAGATGTATATTTAATAGAGATCAATCAATCACAGAATAAAATCCAATGTTAGACACACAGTCCATTTACAAGTCCGTTTTGGGTCTGAACGAAACCGAAGGCATTATATACCTCGCAAACCCATCGATCTCCACGTACGTCTGGACGATCACCACTCATTATCCATATTTCGGGATGCCTCCCAATCAGGACATCAGTTACCATCCAAACGAGGTGAAGATTTTCGGTCTTCAACCACCGTCTTCATCTTCGATTTCTTATCATCGATTTAGTTATTCATAATGGGATAAACCCGGTCTTTCTGAGCAACTCGCGTATATAATAAACAAGTGCAACACAAACATACATACGCATCATTTCAATTCATTAGTCGCTAACCGTGAATCAGTAAGAGAACGATTTCCCAAATATTAACCTCGAAGGCCGAAACCAACATCAGATCAAAACCTAGCCATTCAACTTAGACAACCTTCAGTTAGTTTCTAAATTTCACATCCATATCGTTTATAATATTTTATAATGATTTATCGCCATTTTTATTTATTTTAAAATAGCCAATTTATTCAAACGATGCTTCGGGACATAACGCGGCCGTGGCGCTGTTTTTCTTCAGATTTGATTTACACATATTTGAAAATCTAACCGTTGGATCATCACAAAATTTATATCATTAGAAAGATCTTTTCAAAACGAATCCAACGGTTCCATTTTTGGGAAAATCCAACGGTCGGATCTCCCGGTACAATCGTTTGAAGTTTCGATTTCAAAATACGAACTGCAGCGTCGTTATTCGATTGAATTTAATTATATATATATATATATATAATCGATTCTGGTGCTGTTTTTCTTCAGATTTGAATTAAACATTCCATACAATCCAATTGTTGGATCTTTACAAAGTTGGTGTCGTTGGAAAGATATTTCCAAAGCGAACCCAACGGTTTCGGTTTCGGGAAAATCCGATGGTCGGATCTCCCGCACTAATCGTTTGAAATCACGTTTTCAAAACACGAACTGCAGCTTCGTTATTCGATATATTTCAATTCTATTTATATATATATATATCGATTCTTCGATTTCAAAATTATATTCTTTTCATAAATTTGATAAAAATGATATTTTTATCCAACCGAAAATTATTTCAACACTTCGCTATTTTTAACCATTCATGTATATAGTAAAAATGTGATTTTTATTATAAAACAATTTATTTCGAAACACGATTATTTTATATAGTTCATATAGGTGATGAAAATATGGTTTTTATTATAAAACAATTTATTTCTAAGCACGACTATTTTATATAGTCTATATAGATGATAAAAATATGATTTTTATTATAAAACAATTTCTTTCGAACCCAAATACCATTCAACACATGAATTTCTATTCAACGAATGAATTTCTATTCAACACATGAATGTTATTCAAAATTCGTATACATATAATAAAAAGGTGATTTTTATATTGTTAAAACAGTTTATTTAAAACACGAATACCATTCAACACATGAATTTCTATTCAACGAATGAATTTCGGTTCAACACATGAATGTTTTCTATAGTTTGTATATATAGAGTAAAAATGTGATTTTTATTGTTAAAACAATTTATTTAAAACACGAATACCATTCAACACATGAATTTCTATTCAACGAATGAATTTCGATTCAACACATGAAGGTTATTCAATATATGAAAATAATTCTAACACATGAATATTATTCAAAATTTCGGCAGCATAACGGCAGGGTAGTTAAAACCGGGGCCGTCCCTAGTACGGCTCCTCACTCTACCTTAAAGCCTCGCAGCTTTTGACAACGGGGAATCATGCATCTAGTTCGCACGCAGGCGGCATGTATATTTTTTTTTTCATTTCCACAAACTAATCCTATGTGGTTTCAACCAAATAATTCTCAACCACAAATGGATATCTTACAACCACAATCAATCAATTTCAACCACAAACAACTATAATCAACCATTCGCTATCAACCAATTTTCACACCAATCACAATCAATAAATATCGTCCATGGTTTGTGGACGAGGGGCGTATATATATATATTTATATATAAGCATTTCACTTCTATTCAACACATATATAATTTTTACAACTCATATATAACTTATATATCGAACGTACAACTTATACAACGCTTATACAAGAGGTGTACAACGCTTATATAACTCATACATCGACTATATAATTTATACATCGTCGTTTTCCATATTGTTTATAATATTAGAAATCTCACCTTGGGTTCCACTCCACCAAAAATAGCAGAAGGCTCAGAAAAATATGCGGTCTCTTCTAAAATGTAGAAGACGTCCTCACGGTCCCGGTGTTTCTTGTTTCACTGGATTTCGACTACATAGCAAAAAGATATGATTTTTATAAACAAACTGAATTAGCGACACTTTTAAACTGTTGTAAATAGTTTAATTAACAGCAGCCAATACCTTTCAGTGTATGTTCAAATCTAGGGTTGCCAAATTCGATCAAACGGTGTAGCGGTTGGACAATCGGGTTGCGCCCCCAGGTGGAGCTAGGAGGGGCGCCTGTTTGCCGGGAGGTGGGGCCAGTTCGACGGCCTCAGGCGTGCGTGGCAGCGGTTCTAAGTGGTGAACTTTGGGCAGCTGGATCTCACGGTATACACGACGATAGAGGGTGTACTTTACATGGATTTGAAGAGCTCGAGATGGTCTTCAAAAAGTTGCAAAGGAGTGGGGTGTTTTGGTGAAGGAATCGGCCGGATTTTGGCCAGGAAGAACGGAGCACAGTTCCGCCGTCGGTCGAGAGAGAACCGGGGGTTTTTTGAGATTTTTTTTATATTTTTAAATTATGAGAGAAAATATTCTATTGGTCCATGATATATTAAAATTTAAAAATAGGGTTTTTGCACACGAACTCGAAATCAAATCCAACGACTGTCATCCCTAGCGTTTTACCCCCATTCCGAACACAAGGGGATATGTTTCGTAGGCCCATTCGACTATTTCAGTCAGTTTTCCATCAAACTAAAATATAAAACATTCAATATTCGATTTGAACGTACATTTCAATTTGCTAGGGCCACGAATTGATTCAAAAAATTCTAGAAAAATAAATCTAGCAATGTTTTGACGATACGGTCCCAACAAAACTAGTTTCGTCGAATTCTGAGATCGTTTGAAAAATGGCCCTTTTCTGGTCGATCCAATTTAATAGAAATCGACCAAACACATTTTCCTTTGCCACGCTCACATATTAACTTCAAAAATTATGAAATTTGAAATCTAGCAATAATTTGACATCCCGGATCCAACAAAAGTGGTTTCATCAAATTCCGAGGTCGTTTGCAAAATGGCCATTTTCACGGGCTATATAAATTCCATAGCGACCTTTCAGAAAATTCATTTGGCCATAACTTTTGCTTCCCGCTATGAAACTTCGATTTTTTAGATTCGTTAGAAAGGTATTCACTAACAGATTTAAATATTTTTGGTTTCACTCAAATCCGTTTTGTTTTGCACCCGGTACGGTCAGTCAAAGTTTGAATTCAAATTTTGAAACTACCGCGCCATTTCAGGCCTTGTTTATAATTAGAATTAATTATATTTATTTTCAAACGTCGATTCAAACTCACTTTTCATTTCTATTATTTAAAATATTTATTTTAAATATTTAAAATCCACTAAAATAGCCAATTTAAAAATTCTAAATTGGTTCAGATTTTCCGGGTCGTTATAATAACTATCAAAGGAACATCCATACAATCAGTAATCCTATTTCCAAATTGAAAATTCTATCGATCAACCATCAAACAACACTGGCCTTTTTTATATAAATTCCTTATTATATTATCAATTCTAAATTCCCCCTTTTTATATCCCTTTTAAAGCTCGATTGTCTCTCTCGATTCTTGGAAAAAATATTTTCAATATCATAGTTTCTTTATTTGAGAAAATATCTCTTATCCCAATTGGAAAACATTTCTAAATATCCACGAATTCTTATTTTATATATTCAAAAAATATACCTTATTAATATCGGAAAATATTTCCATCCTCGTTGACCAATTCATTTCATTTTCTATGCATAGAAAATATCTCTCATTTTATTTGGGGAAATAATTCAGAATCGTTTAAATTAATTCGATGTTATAAAAACATCGTTATTATAACTCAAACCATTTATCATTCATTAACTAACCATATTGCTAACCAATCTTCACTATCGAACCTTAACCATTCCTCCATAAATCATGAAGTCAATCAAGTTGGGGTATAATTACCTCTCATACCTTAATTGAACAACATTCTCAACTTTAAAATAGTTAAAGCTCACAACTTCAAACAAAACATTGCTTATGCGACTCTCGGATTCAATCTAAGAATCCACTTCTTTTACGGAATACATTGATTAATACCACAACGTTATAATAGCTGTTTTCAAATATTTGATTTAAAATTTATAATGGTAGCGTCAAAATCACTATATAGATTTATAATACATTTATTATAATGGTAACGTTAAAATCGTTGTATAGATTTATAATACATTTATTATAATGGTGGCGTTAAAATCACTGTTTAGATTTACAAAACATTTATTTTAACAGCAGCGTTAAAATCGTTGTTTCCAAATATTTGGTTTATAAAAATATAACTTGTATTTATTAATTTCAATAAATAAATAAACAATTGAATAATTAAATTTTGATTCAAATTGAAAGTAAAAAAACTACTTCCCTAGATTCGATATAATCGAATCCCAATAAATTACTCTCATTCGAATACTCTATATTCGATTAATATTCCAAACTTCGGAATAAATCTTATCATTTCATATTAACTCAATTTCCCTTATGATTATTTCCATTCGCCAAAACATTTGCTTTCAATCGTTATTCATTTTCAAATATCGGTGGCTTTCCTTAATCGGACTCACTTAATATTTCTAATTTAAATTATATATTAGCTATTTCAAAACATGGAATTGTATTTCCATAGCTATGAATATTGAAACATTCACTTCTTAATATATTTCATTTAAATTATAATTTTTATATTAAATAGAATTAAAATATCCTTCCTGAAATAAACTCTATAATAAATTCCACCTAATTGAAGTATAAATATAAATCCCTCAGATTTATTTCGATTTGTCTTATATTCCAAACTTTGCAATAAAATCCATCGTTTCCTATCAAATTCGATTTCCATTTTCCTTATCATTCAAATTTCTATTTGAATTCACATTTCCAACTCAGATTTCTTTTACAGATGCTTTCATTTGCAAAATATTAGATCTAAACGATTATTCACTTTAATCGTGAATAATATTTCTTTTTACATAATCAAGTCCATTTGGTTTTACCATATCATATCCAAATTCCATTTATAACTTCTATTTACAATTGTTTATAGAAAATCTCATTTTAAATTTTAAACATTTATAATCTCGTTTATAATTCCCTTTAAAATCACTAAGTTCAAATCTAATTACCAATTTCAGTTTCAAAACCAATTCCAGTTTTCTATATAAATTCCAGCTTGAATTTATATTTCAATTTATCAAATAAGAAATATTATACAAAATTTATGCATGTCGTTTATAAAACAACTTCTGGTTTTATTTATTTAAAAAAAAGTTACTATTTCCAACTTTATTCAAAATTTAACTTCTATTTTGGAAATAAATTCCCTTTTTAAATCTCCAAATTTATTTTCAGTATTTGAAAATATTTTCCGGTACCAAAATTCTAGGGGCAGAGTAATTCAAACACACACATAATCAATTGCAGATTATATATCACAACATGTCATATAATCAATAATAAACAGTAATATAAATGTTGAGGAATCCAGTTGGATCCCTCCAAACTGTTTCCCTGCAACCACAAATATCAATCGACATCAAAATATAAATTTCACAACAATATGAAATATCATAGTAGACAGGATTAATAATCGATCAATGGTTTATATATAACTATATCAACAATTTCAACCAATTTTATCAACCATCCATCCAATCAACCATCACACAGTATAAAGTTACTGTAAATAAATTTAAAACTCATTTATAAAAATATAAACGAGTCAGAGTTAGTGAATTTACTCATCTTGGTTTGTAATTGATGATTCTTCTTTTGTTTCATTTAAAATCAAACAGGCATTTGATTTTTCCTTGAATTTCCAGTAGCTTAGTTCTCGGTGAAAAAGGTACCACATCATAGATTTCATCGTTACGGTTCTAGTGCAGCTTGTTATATACGATTCTGATAATGTATACAATTATTATTGTGATTACAAATTTGATTAAATTAAGATTATTTCAAATAATAATAAAATTGTCCTTAACTTAATATTACCATCGTTAATGGTATTAATCCATGATTACGTCTTTACTTCCATTTTTCCTCCGGTTCAGTTCGTTCTAGGAAAAACTAAGCTTCTCCAAGCCAAATGTTCAATTAGCACCCACCATTTGAAATCCTTGGGTGTCTCATTGAACATCCGTTGTTTCCCATTACATCACCATGCTTAACCTTACACGTTTGTTAATCCATCATTAGTTAATTAAGTACTGTAATTCCTTTTCTCCCCCTTTATATAAGCTTTCCCATATCATCACCAATTTACCAAGCTGACTCCTCTTCCCATGTAAAATTTGATACCCAATATGCTGTAAATCACGTTTACAATGTCGTAATTACCCCCAACAAACCATATGATCAACTTACTACGTATTCCTTAATCCATCATTAATTCTGCTCCAGTTCGAAATGTAACACGGAGCCACTCCTCCCAAAAACACAGCATCACCGATCTCTTCTCACCACCATTACTCTTCCATCTCTCCACTGATCTAACAACTGACCTCAATATGATGCTCCCCTTTATTACTCTACCCAGCTAAAAACCTAAAAAAGCATCACCATCCTTCCCAGTATTTCAGCGATTTCCACTTCCAGGAATTTTCAACTTCGACACAATTAAACTTCCCAACATTGACTAGCCATCGCTGCCTCACCAAGCTGCTGGACAACGAGACTTCGCCACCACTGTGACCGCCAGTGTCAGCCGCCGCTTCGCTCCAATCCTGGCCCTTAGCAACGACCTTCATCGTGGTCCAAAACTTCACCAAAACCCTTAACCAATAAATCCTAAATTTCCCAAACCCCGTCACCATGTTCCGCCTGCAACCGTCGCGCCACTGTTGAAAGCAATCCTAGCCTTAACCGACCTCACACCTGTCATAAATCCCCATACGAATGCCTGTAAACCTCCCAGGCCTTCGAAAATTTATGCGGCTTACTTCGTATTCGAACCCAAGAAAATTCCATCAGACTAAAATGTATACTAATTGGAAGAGTAAAGGATGAAGATTTCAAATATGTAGATTACTAGATTTATGAAGATTGTTTTGATTTTGAATTGATTTTTGAGGTGGATGTTTTTCCTCAGTAAAAATGACGGCAGAAACAATTTTGGCTTCACAATAGAAATGAGTAGGGATTGGCGAGTTTTAGGATGCTTTATAGGTAGGGTTTAGAATACTCTCAGAATATTCTATCCTTATTTCGCTTTGAACGTTTTAAAATTGTACGATCGCTTACAAGCTCTAATCACGATGAAACTGGCTATTCTGCTATAGTTTTATGTTATGGACCCATTGAAACTTATTTCGCCAAAAATGGAGGTCGTTTGAATAATAGTCCTTTTTAAGGGTCCAATTTAAATTAAAATAAATCAATTTTAAACTACCTAAATAAAACAATAATAAAATATTAAAATCGGACAAACTTGGGTAGAATTTCATATAGTATCAAAATAAATTATTTTTGCTTGAGTTTCAAACCACGTCGATATTCAATGTATTAAAATCCCCTTTTATTTTCTAAAATAAATCATTATATTTTAATAACGAATTCCATAGCGACTATTTGAAAATTTGATTTGGACATAAAACAAAATTTACAATATGAAATCTCGATTTTTCACTTCCATTAGAAAAATATAATCAAATAGATCTGAACGTTTCTTATTTCAAAGAAATCCGACTTATATTGGATTCCGTATATTAAGTTGAAGTTCAAAACGTTAAATTACGAACTACCGCGACATTACGAGCTCGGTTTAAATTATATTATAAATTATATGTTAATTTTTTTAATTAATAAATTCCGTATAAATTTCCATTTATACTTATAATGCAACATTTAAAACAATTTAAATGTCCAAAATTAAACAGGTAAAAATCTGAGTCGTTACAGTATCCCTCTTCGATCAAATTTTCTTACTTATTTTACTTGGACAAAAATTGCTCGGATCGAAATGCATACTTTACTAAAATAGTTTGTGCAAAATAGTAAGGTTTAAAATCATAAATTGGAATAAGCAAGCTGAGTAAAAGATAAGGTAGAGCTTCACAAATTGTAAAACAACCAAAATAGTTACGTACATGATAATTTAGGAAACATGGTTATGTATAAGTAAAACAGTAAAGTAAAATAGATATGTTTAGTATATAATAAGTAAATACAAAGAATTAGCTTAAATTGAAATAAATAAGTAGTTTGAATTAAGGGATTATAAATTGTTAAATACAAGTAACTAAGTTAAAAGAATTTTTTAGCGATAAATACAAAGAAGCTAGAATGACGAAAAATATAATATATAAAAGCTATATACAAATAATGTAGTATAAAATAAAAGAATCAAGAAAATGGTTTTTAGTACTATATTTATTAAAATGTTAAGTACTAATCATTTAGGCAATTCGAAGCTAAATAACTAGATACAATTTAAAATAGTTAAGACAAAAGCTAAAATAACACTACAAATAAAATAAGAAGCTGGGTATATATACAAAATGAATAAATTTGGAAAAATAATTTAAGTAAAACAATGAATAAATAGCTGAGTATAAATAGTATTGATTGGAAAACAAAATGAAATAGTTTAAATAAAGATAAAAATAATTAACACTAGTTTAAATCCAATCCAAGTCCATTCCGGTATCGTTTCAGCTCACTTTTCGTCGATTGTTCCTCAAATTGGGCATCGTCACATTCTGTTTCATCAAGTTTCCATTTTTACCAGTTTCGAAATATTTCCGAAAACCCATACTTAGTTTTTGTCTTGATTTTTCTTCACAATGGTTTTGAATTAATCGATGTCCTTATATATATTGTTCATATATAAGTTTCAAAAACTCGCATTTCAGTTGTCTTGAACTTTTCTTATTCTGTCTTGAAATCCTTTTTCTTTCCTCTTCTTCTCCGCAAAACTCCTTTTATAATAATTGGAAGATTTCAAAATATTTGGAAAACGTCATTCATCATTTACCTATATTTTCTTGGTAATTTCGAACAACCCAACGATGGATTACAAAACTATATCGCAAGGCTTTCACGTAGGAAATCCGGAAAAAGAGCTTATCCTTTTAGAAAATATTCTCCTTAAAATATTTTATTTTCAAAAACTACTTCAATACTTTATTTTTTTGAAAATCTCTTCCAAAAATTTTATTTTTCGAAATCCGCTGATTCTAGCAACAATTCTGCTCATTCTAAGGCATTTCTACCTTATCTCTAATGAGTTTTTAAACCGACCAAAGATCTGATACCAATTGTAACGACCTAGCATATTGTATGTTCCAAATCAGTATTTAAACCAACTCGAAACGTTCAAAACGATAGATTGTTATTTCGCTCACACGGTTTAAACAGAATTGACATAGAATCACTGAGTACAATAATTGCAACGGAATAAAATTTCTCATTAATATAAGAGTTTTACAAATTTGTACAGTGGAAGTTAAAATAAAATATGTATACATGAACTTCTTCAAAATAAATTTACTGTTTGTCGAGCCTATTGCGAGCGAGCGTCTCCACGTCTTCACGTCCTTTCTTGTTTTGCAACCTAAAATTTTAAACCAGGAACACTTGGGGTCTGACCTGAGCATTCCATGCAAAACACACAAAACACCTGAGTCAGGATTAAACTTATTTCAAATTAGCAAATGTCGATAACCACATAATTAAAATTAGTTTAATCCTAACAAAATTATAAATGACTCAAGTATAATACCCATGACAATGCCATATAACCATACCCAACGAATCATAAGACAAGCATGAAGCGGACATGAGGCCAAGTGGCGTCGATGCGCGGTACATGAAATGTTCTAGTAACTTTAGTTATATACAAAGAACTGTGAGTATGTACATAAGATGATGGGTTTCGGACTGCATAGGACCGGGACAGGTAATACTCAAATTTTTCAAAAGCAGCATGACGTCCATAATATAAAAGAATAGCAGGGTCAATTTAAGGCAGGCTAAAGCCAAACATTCCATTGGTTATATGACATGCATGATGTGTTAAGGAAAATAAATGGACATATTTAAACTACATGCGCATGAATTTAAAAATGCAAATAGGATGTGGTTTTCCCTGTAACAATCACATGCAACGCTGCATAAACATGTAGTTACTACCTATCAAATTTAGGGTTCAATAAGTATAGGCTTAATTCATTCCATTTTCTTCCAATGCATCAGACATGTCATAATGTAATAAATTACAGATTTTTCTACCCTGGTTCCATGCAAACTGCATGCATGAATGTCATGTAATAGTATATCTTAAGTCCTACCGTTTACTTACTGAAACAGATTCAAGAATACCCCCTAACGAATTGAAACCATTACTGCATTGCAATTCAAAAGAGCAAACTGATGTGGTCATTGTATGAACATTTCAGGATGGATTAACCCCAAACCCAAGAAAACCAAAGCGCAAGTTCTATGTGTGTAAAACCATGTATGAAACTCAATATGTCAATAGTATTTTTCTTTTTATCAGCTATTAAAGAATTTCGATACATATTTACCTTAGGCCAAATTCAAAATAACAATCATCCTATACCTACAGCAAGCAGGAAGCATCATACTTAAAAACATGCAGACTAAATGGTGTATAACATTTGTCTCAGGCCAAACTACTAACATAAAAGCATGCACTTATAATGGTTTCCAGTTTATATTAAGTGGAGCAGCACACATGTGCGCAAATACAAGAGAATGTGTGCAATATTCTTATGGTAATCTCTTATATAACTGTGTAAAACTAACAATGTTATCATTATGGTCAAGGTGAGGTAGCATGACTATGGGACATATACCAAATTCAAAAAAAATATGAAAGCATCTGTGAGTCAAATACTGAACTTCTTGTGGCAAGGCAACAAATTGTCAACATAGGTGACTTTAGTACATGAACCCCCAAAGTCTATATGTGGTCAGGAGCAAATTATACAAGGGGATTTTAGATATTGCTATGCAATTGAGAGGACAAATTAAATGTAGCCAAAATGAACAAGGAAAATGTACAACATCTGAGTCATACAATATAGGCACAACCAAAATGTTAAACGAGAACTGGTAACAACAGAACAAAGCAGTCAAGGAAATGCAATAGAAAATGACCTGCAACAAATTATACTCAGTGTAAACAGAAGTAAACTACTTTTAATAAGAAAAATAGTAAGTTAAACTTACATTTTTGGTGACGATGGACGGTGATTAGTGAAGAGTTCGGTAGCTGTGGTCAAAATCCGAGATGGTCGAAGATAAACAAAGGCTGGAACCTCGGCAACTCAGTTTGCTTACTGGAAGTGGGCGCTGGCTTGCTCGGACCACATGTTGGTGACCAACTGGCGGTGGTTTCTGCTGCAAACGGTGGCTACTACCGATCGCTTCATCTTTCCTCGCTTTGTCTTGCGGGTTCATGTTTAGCGCGAGGAGAGTAGGTTCATGATGGTAGGAATTTTGAGGAATCGGTGACGAACGGTGGTAGGTTGGTTTTCTTTGGTGCTGGGGACAATTGACAGCGAGGAGGAAAAATTGGTGGCGGCGTGCAAAACCAATAGGGACAGAGGCCATGTGGTTGAACGGAGGACAGTCTTAGTGGCGACGCCAGAGGTCTTCGAAAGGGCACGAGATGATTGCCGATGTTCCAGTTGAGAAAGACAGAATTTGGAGCAAAATAAATTTTTGGAGAGGGATAGAAATTTAATTTTGGTTGAGTGAATGAAGAAGGGGACAGTGGAATATATTTCGGCTGTTAAAATAAAGGAGTGATATTCTATACGAGAGAAGGAAGGGTACCTTATTTTATAACCCAAGCGAAGGAACCAATGGCAGAAGCAAAGATCAACGTGTTAAACAATTTCAGAGAGGGAACGACAGGTGTTGAAACAATATAAAGCTGAAGCCAAGTGGAGAAAATTTTCAGCAATCAAGTATTCAGTTGTTCAGGCTAAATCTTGAGCAAGATTTCCATCAGATTTTGTTCAATTTAAACGTTGGGCTGAACAGATAAGTGGTTTGAACCAAATACAACGTTGTTTTAAATTTTAACAATAATGAGTGTTGCTTTGAACGTTACCGACAGGTAGAGCAGGACTGAAATAAATAGCGTTGTTTACCCATTATAAATCGTAACAATTATTAAACGATAAGTTTTTTAGTATTAGCGCACAAATATGCAAGATTTACTCCGAAATTTAACTATTGCCGTCATCGAAATAACTTTACATTTAGCAAAAATAAATAGATTAAATTTAGAAATTCAAACTATATATTTGAATCCATGTTTTAAGATAAATTTGATCTCAAGTCCTTGGTTTATTATGTCAAATTGTCGTAAATGTTTATTAACCGATTAAGTAACACCATTTCTTACGCCAATCAAAATTCTTTACTCATAAAGGTAAAACAAAATAGGTAAATACAAAATTAAAAAGCTAAAATACTATATAAGTTTGTTAAACAAAAAATAATTCAGAAAGTTAGGAAGCTTATTACAAATAGAAAATGACCGAATACAAACAACCATAGGCGATTTAATTTAAATTCAAATTTTAATTTCGATAACCATTTACATTAGAATTAAATGGAAAGAATACATGGCTACATGCACAAATTTGTTAATAATGTCAAACCATTTATAAATCTACAAAAGGATTAAATCAGAGGTAAACTCAAATTATATTCAAATTCCAAATCCAAGTACAAATATTCACATCAACATTAAACCTCAACTTAATTTAAAATTTAAGTATTCCAATAAATTAAGATTATCTAACAAATGTTAATAAATCAAATTACAAGATTTATACTTTAATGACGAAGTTAGTTACAAAGTCAAATTTTAATATTCAAAGAAGTCCAAATTAATTAATGTCGTTAACAACAGTCGTTTTGACGCAACATTCATATTTAATTAAACTTGCGATAAAAGGCCAAATACAATGTCAAAATCTAAATTTCTTAATATATATTTTTAACGTTAAATCTTAATTTAATTTATATTTTGAACATCAAAATTCCCGGATCATTACGGATGCCTCTTGCACTGACCATGTAATAACCCGGAGAATCAGAACCAATTAAATTTTTTTATTTTGGCTATTTTAACGAATGTGGAATATTTAAAATAATTTATTTTAAATTATAAATGACTAAAAATTTATTTGAATTGAAGTTAGAATGAATAAATTTATTTTAATTATATAACGAGCCTGAAATGGCGCGGCAGTTTGAAGATTTAACTTTGAACTTTGACTGAATGTAAGGATTCAAAATAAATTAGATTTCAGTAAAACTAAAATTATTTAAATCTATTTAAAAATATCTTTCTAACGAATCTGAAAAATCAAAATTTCATAGCTGGAACCAAAAGTTATGGCCAGTTGAATATTCAGAATAGTCGCTATGGAATTTAATATAAATATAGCCCTTAAAAATGGACATTTTGCAAACGGCCTCCGTTTTCGATGAAACCACTTTGGTTGGATCCGAAATGGCAAATTATTGCTAGGCTTCAAATTCCATAATTTTTGGAATTAATATGTGAGCGTGGCAAAGGAAAACGCATTTGGTAATTTCTGTTTGAATTGGATCGACCATAAGGTCTCAAATTCGCCGAAATTAATTTTTTTGGGACCGTATCGTCCCAACATAGCTAGATTTATTTTTCGGGAATTTTTGGAATTAGTATGTGGCCCTGGCAAATTAAAATATACGTTCAAATCCAAATTTGAATGTTTTATATTTTAATTTTAAGAAAAACTGACTGAAACAGTCCAATGGGCCTACGAAACATATTCCATTATGTCTGGAATGGGGGTATTTAGCTACGGGCGTCATTCATTGGGTTTGATTTGGAGTTCGGATAGGAAAACACTATTTTTGGTATTTATATAAATATCGGCCAATAATAAAATTCCTTTTATTATTTAATTTTCCAAAAATCAGAAAAATCCCCCGTAACCTATTGCGATCGACGACGGAAAGGTATTCCAACCTTCTCTCCTCGATTCCAGCCAATCCACGCTATAAAACTCTTGCTCCAGTTGAGGATTTTGAAGATCTCGCCTTCCTCTTCAAATCCATACAAGATTTATGATTTTTCGTTGAGTGTTGAGAGAGATCTAAAGCCACAAACGTTCGCCGTTCGAAGCGCCGCCATGCATTCATCAGACCACCGAGTTCAACGTGACCAATCCCCTCTGGCGCGCCTCCCCTCCCTCCTCGATGCTGTATAATCCGATCATCGTATAACTTCACGGATTGGAAGAGATTCGAAGACCTAGTTTTGAACAGGTACGGCAGTGATTTAATTAAACTGTTTTCGACATTCAAAAGCATTGCAAAATTGGTTAATCGTATAAAAATCATATCTTTTTCGTATGTTGTCAAAATCAGTGAAACAAGAGATATTGGACTCGTGACGACGTCTTCTACATTTTAGAAGAGACCGGAGAATTTTGGAGCTTCCTACAATTTTAGAAGGAGTGGAACCCAATGTGAGCAATCTAAATTTAAATTTGAATGTATACACACTGTATAAATTATATAAGTGATGTATAAATTATATACGCATTGTATATCTCATATATGGGCGTTGTATAAATCATGTAAGCGATGTATAAGTTGTACATGTGGTGTATAAATCATATATGTGTTGAATGGAATTGAAATGAAATTAAAATGGAAATAAATATATTTATATACATATATATATAAATACACACACATATACACACACACTCCACTTGTCCACAGACCATGGACGATATAAATTGATTGTGTTATGAATGACTGATTGTGGTTGAGAATGATTGATTGTGGTTGCAACAAATTTGGTTGTGTTTGTGGTATATTCATTGTATTGTAAAAATGAATGATATGGTGGAAATCGTTGAAATGAAAGTATTGTAATGCTGCAATGCCTAGGATAGCAGAGGAGCTGTGCAGGACATGATGCCGGTGCTAAAACCCTGCCCATTGTAATGCTGAAATTTTCTGAAATATTCATGTGTTGAAAAATATTCATATTTGAAATAAATTGTTTGAACGATAAAAATAACATTTTTATTATATATATGAAGGATATAAAATATTCATGTTTGAAATAAGTTGTTTGAACGATAAAAATAACATTTTTATTATATATATGTAGTATATAAAATATTCATGTTTGAAATAAATTGTTTGAACAATAAAAATAACTTTTTATTAGATGTATGAACCTTTAAAAATAACCAAAGGTTGAAATAAATATTTGTTGATTGAAAATAATATTTTTAACATTTATATGTATTGTTAAAAATAACCAAAGGTTGAAATAAATATTTGTTGATTGAAAATAATATTTTTAACATGTATATGAACTATTAAAAATAACCAAAGGTTGAAATAAATATTTGTTGATTGAAAATAATATTTTTAACATGAATATGAACTACTAAAATAACCAAAGGTTGAAATTAATATTTGTTGATTGAAAATAATATTTTTAACATGAATATGAACTGTTAAAAATAACCATAGGTTGAAATAAATATTTGTTGATTGAAAATAATAATTTTAACATGAATATGAACTGTTAAAAATAACCATTGGTTGAAATGAGTATTTGTTGATTGAAAATAATATTTTTAACATGTATATGAAGTGTTAAAAATCATCATGTATAGAAATAAATATTGGTTAGCTAAAATTATTATTTTTAGCTTAGATATGCACATATATACCTGTACTGAACAGGTAAATGGATTTTCTGTTGAGTAAAGAATTTATTTGTGTGCCCGATAAATTGGTAAACCTTAATGAGTTGGATGCGCAATTTTATTTATATATCAACTTCTGTGAATGTCATTGGATGTGATGTGCTGGTTATTCTGTGTGAGATTATAAACAACACTATAGAATAGTAACAATTAATTTTGAACTACACTACATGGCATACTTCGTGAAGATAGCATACTCTATCATATACCACGTAAGCATTTGGAGCTTATGTGACGAGGTTGGAATTACCATACAAGCGAGACGCTTGCATGGAGATGATTGTATTTCAGGTTGAACCGAAGATGAACTATTGATTTCATAGCATATCATATTCCATATAAGCATTTGGAGCTTGTATAACGAGGTTGAGATTACCATACGAGCAAGATGTTCGTATGGCGTTGATTAAATTACCGGTATAACTGAGTGTTGATATGGACAAAATAAATACAACGGTAAATTGCCAGATTAAATAAAAACCCCACACGGGTGTAGAGTTGACAATAATCACGTCTCTCTAGTTATTAGATACGGCGCATGGGTTATTTATTTTCCAACACTGGATGAAGTGATGAGATTTATCTCTGGAGTAATTTTACACATTCCCTCGGGCATAAATAGGACACTAAAAATTCTGTGTGCTTATACTTGATTTATTGGGTACCTAATAAGGCCCAATAAATTTCCAAACTCCTCCCCGTACAAAGGAGGTTATTGCAAAATTTTCGAAATTTAAAGGCGTTAGCCAATTTTTGAAGTGAAAACGGTTTGGAAATCGTTGAATGAATTATATATATATAATTAAAATAAAACGAATAACGACGCTGCAGTTTGTGTTTTGAAATCGTGATTTTAAACGATTATACCGAGAAATCCGACCATCCGATTTCCCCGAAACTAAAACCGTTGGGTTCGCTTTGAAAATATCTTTTCAACGATATAAAATGTGTTGAGATCTAACGGTTAGATTGTGTGAAATTTTTAAATCAAATCTGAGGAAAAACAGAGCCAGAATGAATTTTATATATATATATATATATAAATTAAAATAAAACGAATAATGACGCTGCAGTTCGCGTTTAGAAATCGTAATTTTAAACGATTATTACGGGAGATCCGACCGTTGGATTTGCCCGAAACCGGAACCTTGGGTACGCTTTGGAAAGATCTTTCCAACGATATAAAATTCGTTAAGATCCAGTGGTTAGATTTTTTGAAATGTTTAAATCAAATTTGGACGAGAGCAGCGCCAGGGCCATCGAATGACCTGAAACGTCGTTCGATGGAACTGGACTATTTTTAATAAATAAAAATGGTGAAAAATCATTTTAAAATATTTTAAATGATGTTGAATGGAGATAAATCGATTTAACTTGGTTTATCAGATATTTTGATGGTTGGATGTATTTGACATGGAAATTATACTAATGAACTGAAATGTAGATGTCGAATAGTTTAACCATATAAAGATTGGATTTGAATTCTATATATGCGTGAATTATTTGAAAAGGCCGAGTTAATTCTCATTTCAAATAATTGATCGATGATGAAAAGTCGAAGGATGAAGACGATGGTTGAAGACCGGAGATCTTCACATCGTTTGAATGATTACTGATGTCTTGATTGGGAGGCATCCCAAGACAAGGTAATAAGTGGTGATCGTCCAGACGTACTTGGAGATCGACCGGATATGCGAGGGCCTCTCTCCTGTATTGGACATACGAGACGAGGAATAAGGTGCCTCTGGTTTCGTTTAGAACCAGAACAAACTAGTAAATGGATGTGTGTCTGACATTGGATTTTATTATGCGCTGATTGATTTCTGTTAAATATATACTTGTTTGGTGGCGGAGAATTTATTCTCTTGCTTAACGCCCTTCTCTGAGACGTACGAGCTCAGAGGTTATATATCGATAGACATCAGTCGCATGCCATGTAATGTCAATGTGGCATGCTGAGATGCAATGATCAGGGCTTTTGTTGAAAAGCAGAGCCTTGTGGTTGATGATCAAAGCATGGCTTTAATATAGCATAACTTTGTGTATGGCGTTAATTCGCGAGCCTCACACCCCGGGTATGAACCAGAAACGGGAGAGGACTTCAGGGAGGACATGTGTGTCCTTCTAGCTAGGAGTGGTGTCATGGTATGGATACCAGACATTTTTACTTATGTGGATGATGGAAAGCGAGGCACCTTGGTTATATCGGTCACTACGGTGCCGATGGATGGTTTGGTCGATATATGACCAGTTTACGCCCAATAGGGTAGGGAAACGTATTATTCAGGCATTTTAATCCACTTCGGGTGGACCGGCCCTGATGATCCAAGGGCTCACCTGTGTATGGGTCCTGAGACATGGGCTAGATTGTCTCGAAGTCGGTAAGGACGATCCCTTGCCTTGGTTCATGATGGAAATCCAACTTCCAATACAACATGTGCGATTTTGATTGTAAACCTTTATATGGCGACATGATACATGGTATCCACACCGTCTATGATTGATATTATGATTGAAATTGTTTTTGAAACATATATGCACTAGCAATAATATCAAATGATTTTGTTTTATACGTATCAAGCATATTTTGGCCATTATAAGGTAAAACTCTATCCTCCGATTTGCGTTGCATTGTGTGATGGGACATGAGTCTTATAATGGCTTCATTTTCTATAAAAAGCATTGCGTTAATTAAATAATTTACTTTATTTATGCACTGGCGATCTAATGGAGTAAACTCGTTCCGCGTTAGCGGCGTGGTCCTATGATTGGCCTTATTGTTAAATTGGTTAAGTAAGATTTCTCATACCACTCCCATGACTGACTCATAGTTTGTTTCACTTGCAAACTCGGGTGCCCTTATTTCTACACGGGCATCCTTGTGTTCAGGTTTTAGCAGGCTCATTCTGGATAGCTATGGAGTTGAAGATGGATTCTATCATTTCTTTTATGTTGTTCAGACTTCATTATGTATATTATGTTTGATTCCGCTGTAGACATTTTATATATAGTTGAAACTGTATTTTGTACTAAGTATGATCCTATTATACTGTGTAACTCTGATGATTATATTTGTTCCAGTGTAATTTATTTTACATTATCTAGTGTAATGGTATATTTCTGTTATGCTGTTATTGTTTATGTGTTATATTCCAAAGATTATCCTTGCTTCCATGGCACAGGAGTTTAGGGTCATCACATCTAGTATCAGAGCTTTGGTTAATCTTATTTCCGAAATATAATATATTAACGAACTCGTCAGAAATAGAATCAGTATTATTCTAGGGTGAGTAACTCATTACAGATAGGATCAGTAAGATCCTAGATTGAGTATAGAAGAATCCCCCGTAAACTATCGCGATCGACGACGGAAAGGTATTCTAACCATCTCTCCTCGATTCCGGCAAATCCACGCTATAAAATCTCTTGCTCCAGTTGAGAATTTTGTAGATCTCGCCTTCCTCTTCAAATCTATACAAAATTTGTGATTTTTCGTTGAGTGTTGAGAGAAATCTGAAGCCACAAACGTTCGCCATTCGAAGCGCCGCCGTGCATTCATCAGACCACTGAGTTCAACGTGACCAGTCCCCTCCGGCGCGCCTCCCCTCCCTCCTCGACGCTGTATAATCCGATCGTCGTATAACTTCACGAATTGGAAGAGATTCGAAGACCTAGTTTTGAACATTCGCTGTGAGGTATGGCAGTGATTTAATTAAACTGTTTTCGACATTCAAAAGCGTTGCAAAATTGGTTAATCATATAAAAATCATACCTTTTTCGTATGTTATCGAAATCAGTGAAACAAGAGACATTGGACTCGTGAAGATGTCTTCTACGTTTTAGAAGAGACCGGAGAATTTTTGGAGCTTCCTACAATTTTAGAAGGAGTGGAACCCAATGTGAGCAATCTAAATTCAAATTTGAATGTATACGCGTTGTATAAATTATATAAGTGATGTATAAATTATATACGCGTTGCATATCTCATATATGGGCGTTGTATAAATTATATAAGCGATGTATAAGTTGTACATGCGGTGTATACATCATATATGCGTTGAATGGAATTGAAATTGAAATGGAAATGGAAATATATATATTTATATACATATATATATACTCCCTTCGTCCAATTACCATGGACGATATAAATTGATTGTGTCGTGAATGATCGATTGTGGTTGAGAATGAATGATTGTGGTTGCAACAAATTTTGTTGTTTTTGTGGTGTATTCATTGTATTGTGAAAATGAATGATATGGTGGAAATCATTGAAATGAAAGTATTGTAATGCTGCAAGGCCTAGGATAACATAGGGCCATGCTGGACACGATGCTGGTGTTAAATACCCTGCCGTTGTAATGCTGAAATTTTCTGAAATATTCATGTGTTGGAAAATATTCATGTTCGAAATCAATTGTTTGAACGATAAAAATGACATTTTTATTATATGTATGAAGTATATAAAATATTCATGTTTGAAATAAATTGTTTGAACGATAAAAATAACATTTTTATTGGATGTATGAACCAATAAAAATAACCAAAGGTTGAAATAAATATTTGTTGATTGAAAATAATATTTTTAACATGTATATGAACTGTTAAAAATAACCAAAGGTTGAAATAAATATTTGTTGATTGAAAATAATTTTTTTAACATGAATATGAACTGTTAAAAATAACCAAAGGTTGAAATAAATTTTTGTTGATTGAAAATAATATTTTTAACATGAATATGAACTATTAAAAATAACCATAGGTTGAAATAAATATTTGTTGATTGAAAATAATATTTTTAACATGAATATGAACTGTTAAAAATAACCATTGGTTGAAATAAGTATTTGTTGATTGAAAATAATATTTTTAACATGTATATGAAGTGTTAAAAATCATCATGTATAGAAATAAATATTGATTAGTTAAAAATATTATTTTTAGCTTAGATATGCACATATATACATGTACTGAACAGGTAAATGGATTTTCTGTTGAGTAAAGAATTTATTTGCCTGCCCGACAAATAGGTAAACCTTAATGAGTTGGATGCGCAATTTTATTTATATATCAACTCCTGTGAATGTCATTGGATGCGGTGTGCTGGTTATTCTGTGTGAGATTATAAATAACACTATAGAATAGTAACAATTAATTTTGAACTACACTCTATGGCATACTTCGTGAAGATAGCATACTCTATCATATACCACATAAGCATTTGGAGCTTATGTGACGAGGTTGGAATTACCATACAAGTGAGACGCTTGTATGGAGATGATTGTATTTCAGGTTGAACCGAAGACGAACTATTGATTTCACAGCCTATCATATTCCATATAAGCATTTGGAGATGATTGTATTTCAGGTTGAACCGAAGACGAACTATTGATTTCATAGCATACTTAGTGAAGATAGCATACTCTACCATATACCACATAAGCATTTGGAGCTTATGTGACGAGGTTGGAATTACCATACAAGCGAGATGCTTGTATGGAGATGATTGTATTTCAGGTTGAACCGAAGACGAACTATAAAATATCTTTTCAACGATATAAAATTTGTTGAGATCCAACGGTTTGATTGTGTGAAATGTTTAAATCAAATCTGAGGAAAAGCAGCGCCAGAATGAATTATATATATAAGTATAAATTAAAACAAAATGAATAATGACGCTGCAGTTCGCGTTTATAAATCGTAATTTTAAACGATTATAACAGGAGATCCTACCGTCGGATTTTCCCAAAAACGGAAATGTTGGGTACGCTTTGGAAAGATCTTTCCAACGATATAAAATTCGTTAAGATCCAACAGCTAGATTTTTCAAAATGTTTAAATCAAATTTGGACGAGAGCAGCGCCAGGGCCATCGAATGACCTGAAACGTCGTTCGACGGAAATGGACTATTTTTAAATAAATAAAATTAGTGAAAAATATTTTAAAATATTTTAAATGATGTGGAATGGATATAAACCGATTTTACTTGGTTTATCAGATATTTTGATGGTTGGATGTATTTGACATGCAAATTATACTAATGAACTGAAATGTAGATGTCGAATAGTTTAACCACAGAAAGAATGGATTTGAATTCTATTATTGCGTGAATTATTTGAAAAGGCCGAGTTAATTCTCATTTTAAATAACTGATCGACGATGAAAAGGCGAAGGATGAAGACGGTGGTTGAAGTCCGGAGATCTTCACATCGTTTAGATGATTACTGATGTCTTGATTGGGAGGCATCCCAAGACAAGGTAATAAGTGGTGATTGTCCAGACGTACTTGGAGATCGACCGAATATGCGAGGGCCTCTCTCTTGTATTGGACATACGGGACGAGGAATAAGATGCCTCCAGTTTCGTTCAAACCCAGAACGAACTAGTAAATGGATGTGTGCCTGACATTGGATTTTATTCTATGCTGATTGATTTTTATTAAATATATATCTGTTTGGTGGCGGAGAATTTATTCTCTTGCTTAACACCCTTCTCTGAGACGTACGAGCTCAGAGATTATATATCGACAGACATCAGTCGCACGGCATGGAATGTCAATGTGGCATGCTGAGATGCAGTGATCAGGGCTTTTGTTGAAAAGCAGAGCCTTGTTGTTGATGATCAAAGCACAACTTTAATATAGCATAGCTTTGTGTATGGAGTTAATTCGCGAGCCTCACACCCCGGGTATGAACCAGAAACGGGAGAGGACTTCAGGAAGGACATGTGTTTCCTTCTAGCTAGGAGTGTGTCATGGTATGGAGCCCAGACATTTTTACTTATGTGGATGATGGAAAGCGAGGCGCCTCAGTTATATCGGTCACTACGGTGCCGATGGATGGTTTGGTCGATATATGACCAGTTTACGCCCCATAGGGTAGGGAAACGTATTATTCAGGCATTTTAATCCACTTCGGGTGGACCGTCCCTGATGATCCAAGGGCTCACCTGTGTATGGGTCCTGAGACATGGGCTAGATTGTCTCGAAGTCGGTAAGGACGATCCCTTGCCTTGGTTCATGATGGAAATCCAACTTCCAATACAACATGTGCGATTTTGATTGTAAACCTTTATATGGCGACATGATACATGGTATCCACACCGTCTATGATTGATATTATGATTGAAATTGTTTTTGAAACATATATGCACTAGCAATAATATCAAATGATTTTGTTTTATACGTATCAAGCATATTTTGGCCATTATAAGGTAAAACTCTATCCTCCGATTTGCGTTGCATTGTGTAATGGGACATGAGTCTTATAATGGCTTCATTTTCTATAAAAAGCATTGCGTTAATTAAATAATTTACTTTATTTATGCACTGGCGATCCAATGGAGTAAACTCGTTCCGCGTTAGCGGCGTGGTCCTATGATTGGCCTTATTGTTAAATTGGTTAAGTAAGATTTCTCATACCACTCCCATGACTGACTCATAGTTTGTTTCACTTGCAAACTCGGGTGCCCTTATTTCTACACGGGCATCCTTGTGTTCAGGTTTTAGCAGGCTCATTCTGGATAGCTATGGAGTTGAAGATGGATTCTATCATTTCTTTTATGTTGTTCAGACTTCATTATGTATATTATGTTTGATTCCGCTGTAGACATTTTATATATAGCTGAAACTGTATTTTGTACTAAGTATGATCCTATTATACTGTGTAACTCTGATGATTACATTTGTTCCAGTGTAATTTATTGTACATTATCTAGTGTAATGGTATATTTCTGTTATGCTATTATTGTTTATGTGTTATATTCCAAAGATTATCCTTGCTTCCATGGCACAGGAGTTTAGGGTCATCACATCTAGTATCAGAGCTTTGGTTAATCTTATTTCCGAAATATAATATATTAACGAACTCGTCAGAAATAGAATCAGTAATATTCTAGGGTGAGTAACTCATTACAGATAGGATCAGTAAGATCCTAGATTGAGTATAGAAGAATAAAATACACCCCAATAGATGCATATACATTTAAATTTATGTCTCTATGCTTTACAATATCTTTTATGTTGGTCTGACTCTTTGTCTGCTATTTGCAGACATATTAGAAAATGAGTGGCGTAAGCAGAAGAAGTAATTCTATGGTTCAACAATCTAATGAGCCAATCGTGCTCTCACAGCCAGAGACAGATATAGAAGTTCTATTAAAGAAGTATCGAAATCTAGGTGGAGTACCATTCTTGGGCAAAGAATCCATTATTGAAACTCAAGCATGGATGCATTCTGCTGAGAGAATTTTAAAAGGTTTAAAGTTGAGGGATGACCAAAAAAGATTACTGGCATCTTGGGCACTCAAAGACGAAGTTTTAATCTGATGGGAAATGGTTACTAAGAATAATCCAGAAGGTAATATTACCTGGGATAGATTTAAAGAAAATTTCAATGAAAGATTTATTCCTCCAGAAGCAACAGAGCGGCTATACGATGAGTTCTACTATCTGAAACAAGGAGATATGACCATTTAGGAGTATCAGGATAAATTCAGCAGACTTTTTCATTTTGCCCGAAAGCTAATTGAAAATCCTTTGAAGAAGAATGTGAGGTTTATTAACGGGCTTCAAAGAAGGTACAAAAATTGCGTAACTGCACATGTGAAGCTTCCTTTTTCTGAAATGATATACATGGTTTATCGCTATGAGGATCTTGACAAGCAACGCCTTTTGGAGGGCGAAGAGGAAGTCAGTTCTAACAACAAGAGGAAGTTTGAAACTGATATCCCAGAGACAAGTACACAGCCGGAGGCAAGTACGAAGTCTGAGTTCAGTAAGAGGCCTAAAGTCAATAGGAAAAAGGTTAAATCTGAGAAAGGACCAGTAATGACTGCCATATGCAATAACTGCAATAAGCAAGCGCATTTGTAGGGGAATTGCAAATCCTCAAAGAAAGAAAGAAATATTGGATCAAAATCCAATAAGAAGGTTCAAGAGAGCAGGGGATGCCATAAGTGCCACCAGGCTAGTCATATTGAGAAGAATTGCCGGCTATTAGAGAAATCTGAGGTAGTACATGTAAATGAAGTGGCAGAAGTTCCTGCACCCTCAGCCAGTCAAGTACGGCCAAATGTTTTGGAAGGCACCCTTACTGTCAAATATATTCCAATTAAAGTGTTGTTTGATACAGGCGCATCACAAAGCTTTATTGCAAGTAATGTTGTTGAGAAATTAAAGTTAAAATTAAAAAAGCTCAAACAACCCATCACTGTCCATAATCCGGTAGGGGGTTCCCTCAATTTTAGTTGGATTTCTGGGGTGCCTATCTCTTTTTCCCGTTATTGGTTCCCTACCATCTCGATCGTCATGGATTTTACCGAATTTGATCTTATTTTAGGATTGGATTGGTTAACCAAATATAAAGCTGAGGTTATATACGCCGAGAGAGTTGTTAAGGCAAAAAATAAATTAGGGGAGTATATAACCATACCATGTGAAGGTCCGAATTCAGATAGAACAGAATTTTGGTCAGCTCTTGATGTTTCTTCTGCTCCAATAGAAAATATTCCTGTTGTCACAGAAAATATTCCTGTCGTAAAAAATTATGCGGATGTGTTTGAAGAAGTGGATAGCTTACCTCCGCGTAGAGAAATTGATTTCAGAATCGATCTAACCCCGAATGCAAGGCTTGTAGTGCACCCTATTCGGAGAATGACTTTAAAGGAGAAAGAAGAATTGGGAAATCAGACTCGACAATTACTATGGAAAGGTCTGATCAGGCCTAGTTTCTCTAACTGGGGAGCAGCAGTGGTGTTTGTCCCAAAGTTAGATGGTACTCTCAGACTATGGGTGGATTATCGTGACTTGAATAAGCATACATTAAAGAATAACTATCCATTGCCGCGAATTGATGATTTGTTGGATCGTTTGAATGGAGCGCAAATATTTTCAAGAATGAACCTAGCTACAGGTTTCCATCAACTTTGTATTGCCGAAGAATGTGTTCCTTTGACAGCATTCAGAGGTCTAGACTTATTCTATGAGTGGTTAGTAATGTCGTTCGGCTTATGTAACACTCCAGCTTATTTTGTCGATCTAATGAACAGGGTATTCATAGAAGTCTTGAATAAATTCGTACTAGTTTTCATTGATGGCATATTAATCTTCTCTAAGTCAGAGAGCGAGCACGTTAAACATCTGGAACAAGTGTGGGAAATTCTCAGAAAGAACGTCTTGAAAGCCAAATTTTCCAAATGTATATTCTGGCAAGAAGAAGTGACGTTCCTTGGTCACATTGTATCAAAGGAAGGAATTTCAATTGATCCAAGTAAAATTTCAGCTATTCAAGATTGGAACCAGCCTAGTACACCTACAGAAGTCCGAAGTTTTCTGGGATTGGCTAGTTATTATCGGAAATTCGTTAAGGATTTTTCGAAGCTATCTAGTCCATTAACGCAGCTTACTAAGAAGCATGCAAGATTTAATTGGACTCCAGAATGTGAGGCATCTTTCCAATAGCTAAAATTATGCTTGACTATAGCTCCAGTGTTGACTATCATTGATGGCAATCAAGATTTGACAGTCTATACAAATGCCTCTATTGAAGGTGCTGGTGCAGTATTAATGCAAAGAGGCCAAGTAGTTGCTTATGCTAGCCGCCAGTTGAAACCGCATGAGATGAAATATGCAACTCATGATCTTGAGTTGTTAGCCATCGTGTTTGCTTTGAAAATCTGGAGGCATTATCTATTGGGTGAGAAGTTCAAATCATATACAGATCACAAGTCGTTACAGTATTTGTTCACCCAGAAAGATTTAAATCTGAGACAACAGCACTAGTTAGAATTTCTTGCAGCGTACGATCTAGATATATTGTATATTCCAGGGAAAAACAATGGTGTAGCTGATGCGCTTAGCAGAAAGAACTTAATCGTCGCCAGTCTTATTATCACGCCTTCATTGATTGATAAAATATCTGCTCTTCAGAAGGATGATCACTTCATTTAGAGGATCAGAGAGAGAATTCAAAAAGACGAACCCTCGAGTTTTCAGATTGATAACAATGAGGTTCTGAATTTTAAAGGCTGAATTTGTGTTCCAAACATTTCTGAGCTCCGGAGAGAAGTACTGGACGAGTGTCACAAATCTAAACTTAGTATCCATCCAGGAGTGAGTAAAATGTATAATGATATCAAACATACATTCTGGTGGAGATCTATGAAAAGAGACATTTCCTTGTACATTAGCAGGTGTACTACTTGCCAACAAGTCAAAAGCGATCAATAGAAACTCGCCGGACTGTTACAATCATTGGAGATTCCGAAATGGAAGTGGGAGAAAATTTCCATGGATTTCATAGATGGTTTGCCCAGAACCAAGAAAGAAATGACAGTATATGGGTGATCGTAGATCGTTTCACGAAGACCGCCCATTTTATACCTATCAAATCAAATAGAACGGCACAGAACCTGGAGCAGATTTATTTCAAAGAGATCGTTAGACTACATGGAGTTCCTAGTAGTATTGTTAGTGATCGTGATCCGATATTCGCTAGTAAATTCTGGGAAGCATTCCAGGCAGAGCTGGGAACAAAGTTAAACCTTAGTACCGCATATCATCCTCAAACAGATGGCCAAACTGAGAGGGTAAATCGTATACTAGGAGATTTATTACGGGCATGTATTATTGATTTTGGTGGATCATGGGAAGATCACTTGCATTTGGCTGAGTTCTCATATAATAACAGCTACCAAGCGAGCTTGGGAATGTCACCACTCAAAGCATTGTATGGTCGACCATGTAGATCTCCCGCATGTTGGGTAGAATCAGGCAATCGATTAATATTCGGTCCCGACTTGATTCGTGAAGCTTCGGATAAAGTCGATTTCATTAAGAAGCGACCGAAAACAGCTCAAAGCCGACAGAAGAGTTATGCAAATTCTAGGAAAAGAGATTTAGCATTCGATGTTGGTGACTATGTATATTTGAGAGTTTCTCCGATGAGAGCAGTTGTCCGATTCGGGAAAATAGGGAAGTTGGGACAAAGATTTATTGGCCCATTTCCTATACTTGAAAGGATTGGAACTCTTGCTTATAGGGTTCAATTACCTGACTGGTTGCCTGGAGTACATGATGTATTTCACGTATCTCAGCTTCGAAAGCATGTGCATGATCCAGATCTAGTTGTAGAATCAGCAGCACAACAGGATTTGGATATCGCTCCAGAACTATTAGTGAGAAGAGAGCCACTAAAGATTATTGGCAAAGAAACTAAGGAGCTAAGGAACAAGAAGGTTCATTTAGTCAAAGTGCAGTGGAGCGGTGATCCTAGGGACTGTATATGGGAAACAGAAGACAGCATCAAACAGGCTTATCCCAAGTGCAGAGTGGACATCTCTGATTAGCTCTGGTGCAAGTACATTTACAGTATATCCTATTTTTTGTTTTGTTTCCTACTTTACTGTTGTTTCCTTTTCAGGGACGAAAAGTTTTAAGTGGGGGAGATTATAACAACCCGGAAAATCAGAACCAATTTAAAATGTTTATTTTGGCTATTTTAATGAATTTGGAATATTTAAAATAATTTATTTTAATGACTAAAAATTTATTTGAATCGAAGTTAGAACGAATAAATTTATTTTAATTATATAACGAGCCTGAAATGGCGCCGTAGTTTGAAAATTTAACTTTGAACTTTGACTGAATGTACAAGATTCAAAATAAATCGGATTTCAGTAAAACCAAAAATATTTAAATCTGTTTAAAAATATCTTTCTAATGAACCTGAAAAATCGAAATTTCATAGCGGGAATCAAAAGTTATGGCCAGTTGAATATTCAGAATAGTCGCTATGGAATTTAATATAAATATGGCCCTTAAAAATGGACATTTTGCAAACAACCTCCGTTTTCGACGAAACTATTTTGGTTGGATCTGGAATGGCAAATTATTGCTAGATTTCAAATTCCATAATTTTTAGAATTAATATGTGAGCGTGGTAAAGGAAAACTCGTTTGGTAATTTCAGTTTGAATTGGATCGACCAAAAAATGGCCATTTTTCAAACGGTCTCCAAATTCGACGAAATTAATTTTGTTAGGACCGTATTGTCCCAACATAGCTAGATTTATTTTTCAGGAATTTTTGGAATCAGTATGTGGCCCCGGAAAATTAAAATGTACGTTCAAATCCAAATTTGAATGTTTTAGATTTAAATTGAAGAAAAACTAACTGAAACAGTCGAATGGGCCTACGAAACATATTCCATTGTGTCTGGAATGGGGGTATTTAGCTAGAGGTGTCAGTCATTTGGTTTGATTTGGAGTTCGGATAGGAAAATACTATTTATGGAATTTATATAAATATCGGCCAATAATAAAATTCATTTTTTTTATTTTATTTTCCAAAAATCATAAAAATCCCCCGTAAACTATCGCGATCGACGACGGAAAGGTATTCTAACCATCTCTCCTCGATTCCGGCAAATCCACGCTATAAAATCTCTTGCTTTAGTTGAGAATTTTGTAGATCTCGCCTTCCTCTTCAAATCTATACAAAATTTGTGATTTTTCGTTGAGTGTTGAGAGAAATCTGAAGCCACAAACGTTCGCCATTCGAAGCGCCGCCGTGCATTCATCAGACCACTGAGTTCAACGTGACCAGTCCCCTCCGGCGCGCCTCCCCTCCCTCCTCGATGCTGTATAATCCGATCGTCGTATAACTTCACGAATTGGAAGAGATTCGAAGACCTAGTTTTGAACATTCGCTGTGAGGTATGGCAGTGATTTAATTAAATTGTTTTCGACATTCAAAAGCGTTGCAAAATTGGTTAATCGTATAAAAATCATACCTTTTTCGTATGTTATCGAAATCAGTGAAACAAGAGACATTGGACTCGTGAAGATGTCTTCTACGTTTTAGAAGAGACCGGAGAATTTTTGGAGCTTCCTACAATTTTAGAAGGAGTGGAACCCAATGTGAGCAATCTAAATTCAAATTTGAATGTATACGCGTTGTATAAATTATATAAGTGATGTATAAATTATATACGCGTTGTATATCTCATATATGGGCGTTGTATAAATTATATAAGCGATATATAAGTTGTACATGCGGTGTATACATCATATATGCGTTGAATGGAATTGAAATGAAATTGAAATGAAATTGAAATGGAAATGGAAATATATATTTATATACATATATATATACTCCCCTCGTCCAATTACCATGGACGATATAAATTGATTGTGTCGTGAATGATCGATTGTGGTTGAGAATGAATGATTGTGGTTGCAACAAATTTTGTTGTTTTTGTGGTGTATTCATTGTATTGTGAAAATGAATGATATGGTGGAAATCATTGAAATGAAAGTATTGTAATGCTGCAAGGCCTAGGATAACATAGGGCCACGCTGGACACGATGCTGGTGTTAAATACCCTGCCGTTGTAATGCTGAAATTTTCTGAAATATTCATGTGTTGGAAAATATTCATGTTCGAAATCAATTGTTTGAACGATAAAAATGACATTTTTATTATATGTATGAAGTATATAAAATATTCATGTTTGAAATAAATTGTTTGAACGATAAAAATAACATTTTTATTGGATGTATGAACCAATAAAAATAACCAAAGGTTGAAATAAATATTTGTTGATTGAAAATAATATTTTTAACATGTATATGAACTGTTAAAAATAACCAAAGGTTGAAATAAATATTTGTTGATTGAAAATAATATTTTTAACATGAATATGAACTGTTAAAAATAACCAAAGGTTGAAATAAATTTTTGTTGATTGAAAATAATATTTTTAACATGAATATGAACTGTTAAAAATAACCATAGGTTGAAATAAATATTTGTTGATTGAAAATAATATTTTTAACATGAATATGAACTGTTAAAAATAACCATTGGTTGAAATAAGTATTTGTTGATTGAAAATAATATTTTTAACATGTATATGAAGTGTTAAAAATCATCATGTATAGAAATAAATATTGATTAGTTAAAAATATTATTTTTAGCTTAGATATGCACATATATACATGTACTGAACAGGTAAATGGATTTTCTATTGAGTAAAGAATTTATTTGCCTGCCCGACAAATAGGTAAACCTTAATGAGTTGGATGCGCAATTTTATTTATATATCAACTCCTGTGAATGTCATTGGATGCGGTGTGCTGGTTATTCTGTGTGAGATTATAAATAACACTATAGAATAGTAACAATTAATTTTGAACTACACTCTATGGCATACTTCGTGAAGATAGCATACTCTATCATATACCACATAAGCATTTGGAGCTTATGTGACGAGGTTGGAATTACCATACAAGTGAGACGCTTGTATGGAGATGATTGTATTTCAGGTTGAACCGAAGACGAACTATTGATTTCACAGCCTATCATATTCCATATAAGCATTTGGAGATGATTGTATTTCAGGTTGAACCGAAGACGAACTATTGATTTCATAGCATACTTAGTGAAGATAGCATACTCTACCATATACCACATAAGCATTTGGAGCTTATGTGACGAGGTTGGAATTACCATACAAGCGAGATGCTTGTATGGAGATGATTGTATTTCAGGTTGAACCGAAGACGAACTATAAAATATCTTTTCAACGATATAAAATTTGTTGAGATCCAACGGTTTGATTGTGTGAAATGTTTAAATCAAATCTGAGGAAAAGCAGCGCCAGAATGAATTATATATATATATAAGTATAAATTAAAACAAAATGAATAATGACGCTGCAGTTCGCGTTTATAAATCGTAATTTTAAACGATTATTACAGGAGATCCTACCGTCGGATTTTCCCAAAACCGGAAATGTTGGGTACGCTTCGGAAAGATCTTTCCAACGATATAAAATTCGTTAAGATCCAACAGCTAGATTTTTCAAAATGTTTAAATCAAATTTGGACGAGAGCAGCGCCAGGGCCATCGAATGACCTGAAACGTCGTTCGACGGAAATGGACTATTTTTAAATAAATAAAATTAGTGAAAAATATTTTAAAATATTTTAAATGATGTGGAATGGATATAAACCGATTTTACTTGGTTTATCAGATATTTTGATGGTTGGATGTATTTGACATGCAAATTATACGAATGAACTGAAATGTAGATGTCGAATAGTTTAACCACAGAAAGAATGGATTTGAATTCTATTATTGCGTGAATTATTTGAAAAGGCTGAGTTAATTCTCATTTTAAATAACTGATCGACGATGAAAAGGCGAAGGATGAAGACGGTGGTTGAAGTCCGGAGATCTTCACATCGTTTGGATGATTACTGATGTCTTGATTGGGAGGCATCCCAAGACAAGGTAATAAGTGGTGATTGTCCAGACGTACTTGGAGATCGACCGAATATGCGAGGGCCTCTCTCTTGTATTGGACATACGGGACGAGGAATAAGATGCCTCCAGTTTCGTTCAAACCCAGAACGAACTAGTAAATGGATGTGTGCCTGACATTGGATTTTATTCTATGCTGATTGATTTTTATTAAATATATATCTGTTTGGTGGCGGAGAATTTATTCTCTTGCTTAACACCCTTCTCTGAGACGTACGAGCTCAGAGATTATATATCGACAGACATCAGTCGCACGGCATGGAATGTCAATGTGGCATGCTGAGATGCAGTGATCAGGGCTTTTGTTGAAAAGCAGAGCCTTGTTGTTGATGATCAAAGCACAGCTTTAATATAGCATAGCTTTGTGTATGGAGTTAATTCGCGAGCCTCACACCCCGGGTATGAACCAGAAACGGGAGAGAACTTCAGGAAGGACATGTGTTTCCTTCTAGCTAGGAGTGTGTCATGGTATGGAGCCCAGACATTTTTACTTATGTGGATGATGGAAAGCGAGGCGCCTCAGTTATATCGGTCACTACGGTGCCGATGGATGGTTTGGTCGATATATGACCAGTTTACGCCCCATAGGGTAGGGAAACGTATTATTCAGGCATTTTAATCCACTTCGGGTGGACCGGCCCTGATGATCCAAGGGCTCACCTGTGTATGGGTCCTGAGACATGGGCTAGATTGTCTCGAAGTCGGTAAGGACGATCCCTTGCCTTGGTTCATGATGGAAATCCAACTTCCAATACGACATGTGCGGTTTTGATTGTAAACCTATATATGGCGACATGATACATGGTACCCATGCCGTCTATGATTGATATTATGATTGAAATTGTTTTTGAAACATATTTGCGCTAGCAATAATATCAAATGATTTTGTTTTATACGTATCAAGCATATTTTGGCCATTATAAGGTAAAATTCTACCCTTCGGTTTGCGTTGCATTGTATGATGGGACCTAAGTCTTATAATGGCTTCATTTTTTATAAAAAGCATTGTGTTATTTAAATAATTTACTTTATTTATGCATTGGTGATCCAATGGAGTAAACCCGTTTCGCGTTAGCGGCGTGGTCCTGTGATTGGCCTTATTGTTAAATTAGTTAAGTAAGATTTCTCATACCAGTCCCATGACTGACTCGTATTTTGCTTCACTTGCAAAATCGGGTGCCCTTATTTCAACATGGCAGCCTTGTGTTCAGGTTTTAGCAGGCTCATTCTGGATAGCTATGGAGCTGAAGATGGATTTTATCATTTCTTTTATGCTATTCAGATTTCGTTATGTATATTATGTTTGATCCCGCTGTAGAGATTTTATATATAGCTGACACTATATTTTGTACTAAGTATGATCCTGTTATACTATGTAACTCTGATGATTATATTTGTTCTAGTGTAATTTATTGTGCATTATCTAGTGTAATGATATATTTCCATTCTGCTGTTATTGTTTACGTGTTAATTTCCAAAGATTATCCTTGCTTCCGCGGCACGGGAGTTTAGGGTCATCACAGACCATGATCTTAGGAACTTTCCGGACGATACACCGAATGAACATTTCAATGGGTTTAACTTCATTCCATGCCTCTTTAAAGTTGCAAGCATCTTAGCTATGTTATCCATGTTGTTATCTCTCTTCTTTGACTTGATGAGCATGTCATCGACTTACATTTCCATTGTCCTACCGATTTAGGATTCATGTTAACTAGCTGATGGTAGGTTGCCCCGACGTTTTTCGAGATGAAAGGCATCACTTTGTAGCAATACACTCCCTGTAATAAAGATGGTGTTTTCCTAGTCAGGCTCTTGCATCATGATTTGATTATACCCTGAGTACGCATCCATAAGGATAACGGTTCGTGTCTTGCCGTTCCGTCCACAAGCTGATCAATCTGCGGCAACTAGAGGCTGTCCTTAGGACATGCCTTATTGGTATCTAAGTAATCAATGCATACTCGCCATTTTCCAGTTGCCTTCTTGACCAAAACCAGAATAGACACCGAGTCTGGATATGTTGACTCCTTAATGAACCCATTTTTCATTAGGTGGTTGGCTTCTTCTTTTAGGGCCGTTGATCTTTCTAGTCCTTGAGTTCACCTTTGTTTTATGAGGGCATACCGAGGATCAATATTTAAAGCATGAATTGCCACTTTTGGAAAAATCCCATACACATCTGCTTGACTCCAAGAAAACACATCTAAATTACCTTTAAGAAAAACAATCATCTCCTTTTGTATTTTCATACCAAGCTATGATCCGACGTTGAACATTCTGGTCGGATATTTTGGGTCTACAGAGTCTGATATTGTCATTTCTACGGGTGATGCCCGGTTATTCACTGCACTGTTATTCCGAGGATTCATAGTTTTCCAAGCGAGATTGCGCTCTCTAGTGCAGGGATTTCCCATTAGTTGTTATATGATGGGATCTTGAATGCGGGGGGTTCCCTCTAGATCCTCCTTATTTTCTTTCCTTTTGGATTCTTGTAATCCGATTATATAGCATTCTCGAGTAGTGTTCTGATCCCCTTTAGCTACTCCAATGCCATTCTCGATTGGGAACTTCGTCATGAGGCACCATAGTGTTAGGGCGATCTTGAAATCCATCAATGCAAGTCTGCTGAGGAATGCGTTATATGCCGATATCTCATCAACAATGACAAAGGTGTGAATTAATACCACTTTCCTTTTGCCCTCTCCGAGTTTGACAGGCAGATCAATGGTTTCGATAGGTTGTTGTTGCTCACAAGAGAAACCTTGTATTTTACATTGCCAACCTGAAACATCGGTCATTGACAATTTCGCTGGTTGAATGTCTTTCCGAAGAGGATATTTATGGACACCCCATAATTGACGAGTACCTTTTTCACTACAGAAGGCCCAATGCCAATTGTCCCTACCATTGGATCGAGCATAAGAGCCTCAACCCCTTCTGTATCCCTAGCTTTGAAAACTCTATCATCGTTGAACTTACTTCACTACTTCGTCGGGGTTGTATCTTCCAAAATAGGGCAAGTTTTTTCTTTTGGAGTGAACGTCAGAGCTTTTGAGTATCTTTCCATCTCTCCCCAACTCTTCTGCGCAGGGTGCAGGCTACCTAAGATGGTATGAATGGAAAATTTTCCATTGTTCTGACCTTTGTTCTAGTTGTTGGATCCCGTTTCATTTGCGAGGACAACCTGCCCCTGAGTTGTTGGGGATGGCTGAACCACCTGATGTTTCTTGACATATTGCTGCAACTTGTTATTCCTAATAAGTTCTTCTATTAGATTCTTCAAGTGTCTACACTCATTAGTGTTATGCCCTAGCTGATTATGGAAGCGGCAAAAGCTACCAGAATTCCTCTAGTTCTCTTTCATCTTTGTAGGAGGTGGCTTTGAGGTGTCAGCCTAAATTGTTGCTTAAACTTCTGAGATAAGTCTTCAAATTTTTGGGGTTGTAAACCATAACGACGCTACACCTTCCAAGTACATCGAGAAATATCGGAACTTTAACTCATCAATTGCCCAAGCGCCATATGGCAATCGTATTTAAATAGAAACAAGTTGGGGTCAGTTGTCCCATCATATACCGGCATCGTTAGTGGGATGAACTTCTTAGGATAATCAACTTTCAGTATCTTACTAGTGAAGGGAGTCCTGCTGGGAGCAAAACCCCAATCTTCCTCCTCTTATTTTTATTGCCAAACTCTCTTTCATAATCTGCTTGATCATTTCTGAGATATATGATTCATTATCGTTCTATTCCACGGGGAGGACGCCAACACTTTTCTAGGCACCTGGCTAGGCAGATGACCTCGATTAACAGGCTGGGATCCTAATACTTCGACTCATGGTTGTACCCCTTCGATGGTGCTTACGATTTTCTGGGAAGAGGGTCTTAGAAACTATTTATGCTTATTCTCATCAACATTAAAAATTTCATTATTGGCATTGGCATCAATGCCTAGACTTTCATTAGAAACCAACATTCTGTCAAGATCATTTCCAGCATAAGCATGTAGCTCTTGATTTTCCCTCATACTTAGATTTGTAGGGATAACACCACCACTTCTTCCTGCATTGACTCAGGAAACATTAGCATTATGTAGTCGGGAGCATCTTTTGGATCTCCCCTCCTCTGGTTTGAGGCTGAAGAATGTGATTGCTCTTCCAAATCAATTTCGACTCCATCGGTCCTCGGGTTTGGCCTGGTAGTCAAGATAGCATCCAACTTTACATCAACATTCGGTTTGTGGCCTCCAAGCGCTATTTTATTCCTTCTGCTACACTGTCAAGTTCTCTTTGGGTAATGACTTCTCTGAGAATTTCAGTAGCTCCAGGGTTATCAGTTATAAGAGAAACCTGAGTATTGCCAGCTATGTTTCCACAAGCTGCGGCTACTCTAGATTTGCTTTTACTTGCATTTTCCCTAGATTTGCTATCTCTAGAGAAGAAGCTTTGATGTAGGAGGAGAATAATGGATGCCGGAAATGGATATATAACTTTGCAAAGCATTGGCAGAGCAAGGAAATCAATCCCCTTTGATGTTGGAGATTAGGAGGTAGTATAGGTGTTTTAGAGCGGCTCGGGCCGAGCCTACTTGCATGAGGCTTAGAATAGCATGCCGACTTATCTTTGAAACTCTCGTGACGAAATACATTAATTGCATGGGTCTGTGCCGACCCACGATGGCTCGGTACCGGACCATGTAGTTTGTGTATTTTTTGTTTTGGCTTCAACAATCATAATGCTCGTGTCTTGTTTAGCTTCTGGATGTAATTTCGTATTAGTTGGTCTTGGTTTGATGTTGTCTTGAACTTTACTTCTTGTCATCCTGATCCTACCTTTCAATAGATCAAGCAATGGTACTTAAACAAGTCTGATTGACTTGTAATTCCTTATGTAGCCTCCTATTTGCATCTCTAGGAGAATGGAATAGGACATGGGTCCATAGGAGCTAATACCATGGGTCGGTACCAACCTATCATGGGTCGACATCGATCCATGTACATAGTTTTTGTTTTCCTGAAATTTGGGTAATGGCTTTGATAGGAACACGACGCACCAGAACCCAAACACGAGAACATTTCATTGCTATTACAATAATTTACATCAGAGTACAAGAATATCATAGTACGAATATATATTACACAGCGGAAAAATACAATTATCAAAGAACATATTACATAGCAGCGGAAATAAAAATGTATAAATACAATGCATAGCGGAAATACATCAACTACCACAACTGAAAGAAATACACAGATACAAAGCTTTCCGAATATATCTCCAACTGTAAACCAGGATCCTGTTAATAGAAATCTGCAAAACCAAAACTACTGACTGCCCATATGGAAAATATGAGCACCCAGAGTTTAGGAGAAAATAATAAACTCCAAGTCAGTCATGGGACTGGTGTGAGAACTTAAAACAGTTACGAAACATTACTTTAAAAATAAGGTAATTCATGGGACTGACCGCGCCGTAGGTCATAGAACGGGTTTAATCCATGTGAATACCAAAGCCTGAAACCAAAACAGTTTATAAACAACGCAATGCTTTTCGAAAAATATGGCTATTATAAGACTTAGGTCCCATCACACAATGCATACACAAACCAGATGATATAGTTTTACCTTATAATAGCCAAATATGCTTGGTACGTCTTAAAACAAATCATTTTGCTATTACTATAAGTGCATAGTGTAGCAAACAACTTCAAATATAAATGCATCAATCATAGACGACATAGTACGCCATCCAACTATGTCGCTATATAGGTTTACAACGAAAACCAAAAGTCGCGTATTGGAAATTGGATTCCATCATGAGTCAAGGCAAGGGATGGTCTCCTTAACGATTCGGATAACCTCTAGTAAGATGACTCAGGATCACACCTATGGGCAGCCCTTGGATCCGGCGGTGTCGGTCCACACCTAACGTTTGTGGATTAGTTATTCCTGAACAATACGTTTCCCGGTCCTGTCAGACCTATCACTCGAGCCTTTTAGTCGGCTCTATATCTGAGGTGCCTCAAAATCCATCATCCACATAAGTAAAAATGTTTGGGCTCCATACCATGACACAACTTCTAGCTAGAAAGAAACGTATGCACTCACTGTGTCACTTATCCCGTTTTTAACTCATACCAGGGTGTGAGGCTTGCAAATTAACGCTATACACAAAGCTACGCTACTTAAAGATGTGCTTTGATTATCATCCACAATACTTTTCTTTTCACAAAAGCCTTGATCATTTTCATCTTAGCATGCCACATTGTTAATCCATACCATACCATTGATTTCTGCCAACATATAGCCTCTAAGCTCGTACGTCTCAGAGAAGGATGTTAAACAAGAGAATAAATTCTCCGCCACTAAATAGATATATATTTAGAAGAGATCAACGAATATAGCACACAATACAATGTCAAACACAATCCATTTACAAGTCCATTCTAGGTCCGAACGAAACCGAAGGCACCTTATTCCTCGTCCCATATGTCCAATACAGAAGAGAGGCCCTTGCATATTCCAACAATCAACAAGTACGTCTAGAAAACTACCACTATAACCCCTTTAAGGCTGCAACTCCATCCAGGGTATTAGTAGTAATCCATTCGAAGTGAAGATTGTCGGTCTTGCACCGTCTTCAATGTCTTTGACTTTTAGTCATTGTAACAGTTATTCAGAATGGGTTAAACCCGGTCTTTCCAAATAACTCACACATCTTATAATCATATGAAATATAAACACATCATACGCCTCATTCCAATCCAGAATATTCTTTTATTCAGATATTCCTTATACCAGGAATTATTTCCATTAATCTTATCAAATATTTAATTCATTTAAACCTCTTGTTTAAATCTTTCTTTGAAAATCATTGCAAAAGATTTTGTCATATATTTTGACAACTTAAACCAAATTAGGGTTTATCAACTACTTGGGATTATCAAGCCTTACTGAAGTAACCATTTATTTTATTGATCCAAATCCTAGCCTATTCATCCGATGGAGAAAAATGGGTAGTACTCCATATCTAGCATCCACTGTGTTATCGGTAAATTTAATTACCATTTATCGTTCAAATCTAATTAAAGATTTAACAATCACATGGAGCAAAACTGGCAATACTCCATCTCTAATACTTCTCGTGTTTGGTAAATTTAATTACCGTTTAACTTTCAATCTAATTAAAGATTCATTAAAACTCTAGTTCAGATTTAATCCTAAAACATCATTATTTAATGATTATTCAACTTTTGGAAATTTATCTCGCCTTTACGTGGGTTAAAGAATAACTGTCATTTAAAACACCGCTCACAATAAACCCAAAATCATCTTCCATTAATATGGAATTTTCACGGAATTTTGAACAATTTATAATTGATATAAATTTCCATATCCATCCAATACTATAAGTGGAATAACAAAAAGGCCTTTAAATTCCATTGGATTATTATTCGAGTTATCAACTAGTTCATTTCTAAAAATCATTGGATTGTTATTCTAGTTATCAACTAGTTCATTCAGATAAAAATTTATTTTTCAAATATGGAATTTTTCATCCAACATCTTTCCAAATCATTTATTATCATTTTACATAATTTATTCATATTTTTAATTGTTTTAAATAAGACCCTTACAGTCGATTTCCATATACGGTCATCGAACTGCATTTATAACGACCTTTTCCAAAACTGTTTTGGACATATTTTAAAATCCAACTGTTAAAATTTAAATATCATATAGTCATTGGAAAGATTTTTTCAATACGAACCCAACGGTTTCGGATTGAGGAGAATCCGACAGTTGGATATCCCGTTACATTCATTTCAAGTTAATGGTTGAAATTCGCGAACGGTCGTAGCGCGACTTGTTCTATTCAAACCATTTAAATTCATATAATATATATCGTCGATTTCTATTTAAAAACGTATTTTATAAAACGTTTATACATTCCTTTCAAAATGATTTCACTTCCATTACCAATCTAAATTAATCTTGAACATTGCATTTTATTATAATCTCAAAAGGATAACATTTCCGAAATGTAATATTTTGAAATTCAGTCTTCTCGATATTCATTTTAAAAATGAATAAAATCAATAAAGAAATCCGTTCGAGTTAAAATATCATTTCCTATTTAACTCGGCTTCATATATTTTTATATTTTCATGTCCATCCACAATCAGACATCAAAATCAACTTCAAATTTCACTGAATATTACATTATGAAAATATTCATGTTTATTCCGGATTGGAATAAAATCTCAAAAATTATCCATATAAATAAATTTATATGGATTACATTCATCCTTTACATGTGCATTTTATTTTCATATGAGCTTTAATCAAATAATTGACGCTCATATAAATCCGTCAATCAACCGATTAATCGAAATTTCACGCAAGGGAGATGTGTGAGTCAAATATCATCCCAGGACCGTATGGAGTTTTCAACCAATAACAATAAATTTAAATCAATCACCGACATATAATGCACACACAAAAATCATAAATAAATAAATAGTCAACTACCAATTGCGATTTAAGGCCGCCACAAGTGTCTATCCACGGAGTATGAAATGCGAGTGTCGCATTTTCATACAACGCTTCTAATGCAAGGGATTTGTGAATAGTTCATGTGTTGAACTCCAAAGGGGATATTATAACTACATGATGCAATTTCTAACTTGCAATATAAAATGCCTAACTAACTAACTAATCTAATATACTAATTTAAGATAGAAGTTCTCATCCATAAGCTATACCAAACATCACGACACTTCTAATGTAGATTCTTTTGTCGCGCACTTGCCGTTTTATCGTTTTTCGCACTTGAATTCACCTTTCTAGATCTAGAATTTGCATACGACCTCCAATTTTCACCAAACTCTGCCACTAGTACAAAGGTGTCACTTCGGACAACTTTCGTCTAGTGGACTTTCTCCCAAAAATGCACCAATTTGCCAGAAATCGCGAATCTTCGCATCAGGTCTGCAAACTTCAAATGCGATTTTCGAACAGCTTCAAACTCCAAAATTCGATTGTGATGTATCAAAATCGAAGAAAAAAGGTGATCTACAACTTAGGTATTGTGGAGTTTCGGCCAGAAATGCACGGATCGAAAGTTATTGGCTAAAGAAGGACAGTGGGTTTTGTGCAAAAACGGGAAATTGGAGAAAGATGGGTTTTTGGCCATAGTGGGGCCCACGGCTGGAGGTGGAGGCCTGATGGGCGGCGACACGGGCCTGATGTGGCTGGTGGGTGGTGGTGGTGTGGCGGTGGGGTCCATTAAGGCGGGTGGTAGTGATTTTGGTTCTAGAGTTTTGCAAATTAAAGGAAAAGAGAGAGGAGATGAGAGAGGAGAGAGAGAGGAGAAAGGGGTGGCCCCAGGGTGGAGGTGGCTGTGAGGGAGGGGCAGCGGCTGGTTTTGGGGGAAAGTAGGAGGTGTCCCCATTTTTAAAGAAGGAGGTAGAAAAGTGGAAGAGAGAAAAAGTGAAGAAAGAAAGGAGGAAAAGTGAATATATGCCCATTTCTGTGAGATAGTATATGCGATAGTATACGCGAAGACGAATCCAACGAATCAAGTTTCGTCGAGTTCTGAATTCCTTTGACCTTCCGTTAAAATTCTCAAAGATTCTCAAATAATATTCAAAAATGCGATTTTAGCGTATCTTTTCTTCTAGTATGCCCAAATGCTAAATCAAAAAATCATGGCCTTTTGTATTTAACCATTATTTGACGATACGAATCCAGAAAAAAATAGGATCAAATTATGGGATCGTCTCAATAATGTTCCTTTGTAAAGTGACTACCTGTTTTTGAACAAATGGTTTTGCTTCGCACAACCACATACTAACTCCGTTCGACTAGCAATTTGGAACTCAGCAATGATTTGTCATTATGAATCCAAAAAAGTTCATCTCGTCGAATTTCGAGCTTTCGAGCAAAATTTCACTTTTTAAGGGCTATGTGTTGATTTTAAAAATCGAATTTTTAAAACTTTCAGAAACAAAGCTTATAGATTAATTTAATAATTTTATTGAGTTTGTTTTAAGTTAAATAAGATATAAAAACTAATTTTAAAATTAATCTCAAATTTTATTTAGCAAAAATAACCAATTTATATTCACAAATTCATTAAAATAGCTTAAAAAAAATTTAAATTGGTTTTGAAAATACGGGTTGTTACAACAACCTCACCCACTTAAAACTTTTTCGTCCTCGAATAAGAACGAAGCTGAAAGTTGTTTAACTAACCAACTCAGCTTTCATTCTGGTTTGAGTTTCTTCACTTTTCAGTTTCTAAGAACCTTCGAATTTCTTTGAAATTTGGCTAACACCCTAAATTTCTAAAAAAATTCGCCATCGCCTCCTTTGTACGGGGAGGGTCTGAAAAATTTATTAGGCCATATTAGGCACCCTATAAATCATATATCGCATACAAAACAATTGTGCACAGCCATTATAATTTATAAACCGCGCTCCCCCCATACCCACGCACTAAAATTAAAACAAGGGACACATGGCATGTGTATTTTTTTGTCAACTCAAGACCTGTGTAGGATTTATTATTAAATCTTGCAATTTACTGTCATAGGTTATTAAGTCCATAATCAGTCCTCAGTACAACCTGTAATTCAGCCCTCGCCATACAAGCATCTTGATCGTATGGTAATCCAAACCTCGTCATATAAGCGCCAAATGCTCACATGGAACATGATATGCTATGTCATCTTCAGTAGTATGATATGCGGTGTAGTCCATAATTTATTTGTTACTATCCTATGACATATGTTTAAAAATTCACACAGAACAACCATCACAGCGCATCTAAGTCACTCACAGTAGTTTATATAAATAATAAAATTGCGCAACCAACTCATTATGGTGCACCTGTTTGTTGGGCACACAAATTATTTCTCTACCCAACGTGAAGCCATTAACCTGCTCAACATATATATGCATATATATATATATAATTCTAAATAATTTTAAGTTCAGTTTAACTTAACTCAACTAAATTAAATAACAAGTGTGTTTGTATATTCAATGTCCAAAATTGCCAAAGGCTTCGTCTAATTTATTTAAATCAGATGTCATAAGTAATCAAACAGGAAATCAAACAATCACACAAAAATCAATTGATTAATTAACTTTTTAAACATACAACTTTTATATACTCAAAAATATTTATTTTCTAAGATCGGATTATATATATTATCACAAATACATTACTTATAAATGTGCCACTCTTAACTCATTCTAGGGCATTACTAACCCATCTCTAATGAATTTCTCATTCTAGGATGCTACTGATCCTATCTCTAATGAGTATTCTTAAATAGAATGTTACTAATTCTATCTCTGATGAATTCTTTTGTTCGGTTCTAATGTGTCTTTTTCTCGAGCATTGTAAACCAAAGCTCTGATACCACGCCTGGCACGAACACGACGCACTAGAACCCAAACACGACAACTTTTCATTGCTATTACAACAATTTACATCAGAGTACAAGAATACCAGAGTATGAATAAATATTACACAGCGGAAAAATACAATTATCAGAGAATAAATTACATAGCAGCGGAAATAAAAATGTATAAATACAATGCACAGTGGAAATACATCAACTACCACAACTGAAAGAAATACACGCATACAAAGCTTTCCGAATATAGCTCCAGCTATTAATCAGGATCCTGTTAAATAGAAATCTGCAAAACCAAAACTACAGACTGCCCGAGTGGAAAATATGGATACCCAGAGTTTAAGTGAAAACAATAAACTCCAAGTCACTCATGAGACTGGTGTGAGAACTTAAAGCAGTTATGAAACTTTATTTTAAAAATAAGGTAATTCACAGGACCACGCCGTAGGTTACAAAACAGGTTTACTCCATGTGAATACCAAAGCTTGAAACCAAAACAGTTTATAAACAACGCAATGCTTTTCGAAAAATGAGGCTATTATAAGACTCACTTCCCATCACACAATGCAAACACGAACCAGAGGATAGAGTTTTACCTTATAATAGCTAAATATGCTTGGTATGCCGTAAAACAAATCATTTTGCTATTACTATAAGTGCATAGTGTAGCAAACAACTTCAAATATAAATGCATCAATCATAGACGGCATAGTACACCATCCTACTATGTCACCATATAGGTTTACAACTAAAACCGAAAGTCGCGTATTGGAAATTGGATTCCATAATGAGTCAAGGCATGGTGTGGTCTCCTTACCGCTTCGTATCACCTCTAGCAAGATGACCCAGGATCACACCTATGGGAAACCCTTGGATCCTGCAGTGCCGGTCCACACCTAACGTTTGTGGATTAGTTATTCCTGAATAATACGTTTCCCGGTCTTGTCAGACCTATCACCCGAGCCTTTTAGTCGGCTCTATATCTGAGTCACCTCATAATCCATCATCCACATAAGTAAAAAATGTCAGGGCTCCATACCATGACATAACATCTAGCTAGAAAGAAACGTATGCACTCACTGCGTCCCTTATCTCGTTTTTGACTCATACCGGGGTGTGAGGCTCGCGAATTAACGCTATACACAAAGCTATGCTACTTAAAGCTGTGCTTTGATCATCATCCACAAGACTTTGCTTTCCACCAAAAGCCTTGATCATTTGCATCTTAGTATGCCACATTGTCAATTCATACCATACTATTGATTTCTGCCAACATAAACCTCTAAGATCGTACGTCTTAGAGAAGGGTGTTAAGTAAGAGAATAAATTCTCCGCCACCAAACAGATATATATTTAGCAGTCAATGAATATAGCACACAATACAATGTTAGACACAATCAATTTACAAGTCCGTTCTGGGTTTGAACGAAACAGGAGGCACCTTATTCCTCATCCCATATGTCCAATATAGGAGAGAGACCCTCGCATATCCGAACAATCAACAAGTACGTCCGGACAACTACAATTATAGCCCCTTCAAAGATGTAAGGCATCAGTAGTAATCCATTCGATGTGAAGATTGTCGGTCTTGCACCGTCTTCAATATCTTCGACTTTTAGTCATCGTAATAGTTATTTAGAATAGGTTAAACCCGCTCTTTCCAAATAACTCACACATCTTATAATCATGTGAAAAGTAAACACATCATATGACTCATTCCAATCCAGAATATTCTTTTATTCAAATATTCTTTGTACCGGGAATTATTCCCATTAATCTTATCAAATATTTAATTCATTTAAACCTCTTGTTTAAATCTTTCTTTGAAAACCATTGCAAAAGATTTTGTCATATCTTTTCACAACTTAAACCAAACTAAGGTTCATTAACTACCCGAGATTATCAAGCCTTACTGAAGTAACCATTTATTTTATTAATCCAAATCCCAGCCTATTCATCCCATGGAGCAAAATTGGTAGTACTATCTAGCACCCAATGTGTTATTGGTAAATTTAATTACCGTTTATCGTTCAAATCTAATTAAAGATTTAACAATCGCATGGAGTAAAACTGGTGATACTGCATCTTGAATACTTCTCGTGTTTGGTAAATTTAATTACCGTTTAACTTTCAATCTAATTAAAGATTCATTAAAACTCTAGTTTAGTTTTAATCCTAAACATCATTATTTATTGATTATTCAACTTTTGGAAATTTATCTCGCCTTTACTTGGGTTAAAGAACAAGTGTCATTTAAAACACCGCTCGCAATAAACCCAAAATCATCTTCCATTAATATGGAATTTTCACGGAATTATGAACAATTTATAATTGATACAAATTTCCATATCCGTCCAACACTATAAGTGGAATAACGATAAGGCTTTTTAATTCCATAAATAGTAAATGCCTTCCTTCATAGAAACTCATCTCGATTATTATTAATCGAATTCCATTCAATTCCAATTTAATTAAATAAATCGGAAAACTTTCTTCAAACCTTAATTAAAAGATTAATTCAATTTCATAACTTGGTTTAAGAACGGTATTAATGAAGATACCATTCACAACAAACCCAAATCCAATTTACCGATTCTAAAAATCATTGGATTATTATTCTAGTTATCAAGTAGTTCATTCGGATAAAAATTTCTTTTTCAAATATATAATTTTTCATCCAACATCTTTCCAAATCATTTATTATGATTTTACATAATTTATTCATATTTTTAATTATTTTAAATAAGGCCCTTACAGCCGATTTCCATATACGGTCATCGAACTATATTTATAGCGACCTTTTCCAAAACTGATTTGGACATATTTTAAAATCCAACCGTTGAAATTTAAATCTCATATATTCATTGGAAATATTTTCTCGATACGAACCCAACGGTTCTGGATTTAGGAGAATCCGACGGTTGGATCTCCCGTTACGTTCATTTCAAGTTAGTGGTTCAAATTCGCGAACGATCGCAGCGCGACGCGTTCTTTCCAAACCATTTAAATATATATAATATATATCATCGATTTCTATTTAGAAATGTATTTTATAAAACGTTTATACATTCCTTTTAAAATGATTTCACTTCCATTACCAATCTAAATTAAACTTGAACATTGCATTTTAATATAATCTCAAAAGGATAATATTTTCAAAATGTAATATTTTGAAATTCAATCTTCTCGTTATTCATTTTAAAAAACGAATAAAATCAATATAGAAATCCGTTTGAGTTAAAATATCGTTTTCTACTTAACTCGGCTTCATATATTTTTATATTTTCATGTCCATCCAAAATCGGACATCAAAATCAACTTCAAATTTCACTGAATATTACATTATAAAAATATTCATGTTTATTCCGAATTGGAATAAAATCTCAACCAATATCCATATAAATAAATTTATATGGATTTCATTTATCCTTTACATTCAATGATAGTTGCAAACAACTATCAACATCCAAAATGACATCCAATGTGCATTTTATTTTCATATGAGTTTTAGTCAAATAATTGATGCTCACATAAATCCGTCAATCAACCGATTCATCGAAATTTCACACAAGGGAGATGTGTGAGTCAAATATCATCCCATGACCCGTGTGGGGTTTTCAACCAACAACAATAAATTTAAAACAATCACTGGTATAAAATGTACACACCAAAGTCATAAATAAATAAATACTCAACTACCAAATGTCATTTAAGGCCACCACAAGTGTCCATCCACGGAGTATGAAGTGAGAGTGTCGCATTTTCATACAACGCTTCTAATGCAAGGGATTTGTGAATAGTTCATGTGTTCAACTCCAAAGGGGATATTATAACTACATGATGCAATTTCTAACTTGCAACAAAAAATGCCTAACTAACTAGGTACTCTAATATAAACTAATTTAAGATAGAAGTTCTCACCCATAAGCTAACTAAACATCACGACACTTCTAATGTAGATTCTTTTGTCGTGCACTCGCCGTTTTGTCGTTTTTCGCACTCGAATTCACCATTCTAGCTCTAGAATTTGCATACGACCTCTAATCTTCACCAAACTCTTTCACTAGCACAAACGCGTCATTCTGGATAACTTTCGCCTAGTGGACTTTCTCCCATAAATGCACGAATTCACTAGAAATCACGAATCTTTGCATCAGATCTGCAAATTTAAATGCATTTTCTGGACAGCTCCGAAATCCAAAATTAGATTGTGATATATCAAAATCGAAGAGAAAAACGTGATCTACAACTTTGATATTGTGGAATTTCGGCCAGAAATGCACGGATCGAAAGTTATTGGCTAAATAAGGACAAGGGTTTTGTGCAAAAGCAGGAAATTGGAGAAAGATGGGTTTTTGGCCATAGTGGGGCCCACGGCCGGAGATGGAGGCCTGGCGTGGTTGGAGGGTGGTGGTGCGACGGTGGAGTCCATGGAGGCGGGTGGTGGGGATTTTGGTTCTAAGGTTTTGCAAATTAAAGGAGAAGGGAGAGGAAAGGTGAGAGGAGAGAGAGAGGAGTTGGGGGTGGCGCTGGGGTGGAGGTGGCCGGCGGTGGCTGTGAGGGAGAGTCGCCGACTGGTTTTGGGGGGGAGGTGGAGATGTCCCCATTTTTAAAGGAGGAAGAAAAGAGGAAGAGAGAAAAAGTAAGGAGAGAAAGGAGGAAAAGTGAATAATGCTCGTTTCTCCCTGATCGTCCGAATGCAAATGATCTCCGTTTGCCAAGGATTTCAGACAGAGATAACACACGCGAAGACGAATTCAATGAATCAAGTTTCGTCGAATTTCGAGTTTGTTTGACCTTCCGTTAAAATTCTCAAAGACGCTCAAATAATGTTCAAAAATGTGATTTTAGCGTACCTTTTTTTCTTTTACACCCAAATGCTAACTCCAAAAATTCATGGTCTTTTGGATTTAACCATTATTTGATGATACGAATCCAGAAAAAAACGTAATCAAATTCTGAGATCGTCTCAATAATGTTCCTTTGTAAAGTGACTACCTGTTTTTGAAAAAATGGTTTTGCTTCGCACGTCCACATACTAACTCCATTCGACATGCCTTTTGGAACTCATCAATGATTTGTCATTATGAATTCAAAAAAATTTATCTCGTCGAATTCTGAGCTTCCTAGCAAAATTTCACTTTTTAAGGGCTATGTGTTGATTTTAAAAATTGAATTTTTAAATTTTTCAAAAACAAAGCTTATAAATTAATTTAATAATTTTACTGAGTTTGTTTTAAGTCAAATAAGATATAAAAACTAATTTTAAAATTATTCTCAAATTTTATTTAGCAAAAGTAACCAATTTATATTCACAAATTCATTTAAATAGCTTAACATAAAATTTAAATTGGTTCTGAAAATACGGGTTGTTACAGTCTTGGATATGTTCTCGTAGTCTTTCTGGTGAAGTTTCGTCTAATTCCAAGATTGTACCTCTCTGTTTTTCATTGTGATTCTATACGAATATCTATCGGGGTTACATCTGGATTAATACAAATGAATTTCAATCTTACGCTTTTTCCCTTTTTAAACACACATCCAACCAGTTTAAAACTTCTAATAAAGCAAAATGGTATATTATTTAGAATTCTAACAGGAGATCATGCCAATGTTATTCTATGTAAACGACTAATTTTTTTTAAAGATCAGTGTTGTTAATGCTCGTCATGTTGTGCTTGATCATTGTCCATACTAATATATAAGTATACCGTATGTTCTTCACTTGTTTTTATAATTTGATTTAGGATAAGCTCTAGGGACATTTATGTAATTTGTTGTGCATATCTAACACGTTGACCAATATTGTTCAAATAAAAGATAATTTCTTTTTATAATACACTTGATATAATGTGTTATATTAATCAATTAATTTAACCAAAAGTTTATTTAATAGAATCTTAAATGGATTACTTTGTGATGCTAGCTACAAAAGTTATAAATGCGAGTAATATATCATAATAATTATGTCATTTTAAATGCTCCTAGTCAAGATACATCAGAATAGATATCGATGTACCATTGAGACTAGAATATGCAATGCTCTCCAAATGTCAGGTGGTGTATTATGCATGATTGTTAGGGGGCGCCTAGAGGTTACGTACTGGTAGTTATTGGATAGTTATTGAATGACTCAGTCGATAATTTTCTATTGGTTAACATAAATAAGGTTAACTAGAAAATATCAATATGGATAATTGATGCAGTTCTCTTAACTTGAGAATACCGTGAATTTTCAATATGATAGCTTCGCTTTGATTATAATTAAAGTATGGTATGACGTCCATCGAGTGATGCTAGTTGGGTCAAGTGGAAGTTTGAAAATGAAGCATTATTCAATAGAGGATTCGTCTCCTTGGTTATATGAGTTAGCATTGTGGTCACTCAAGATAACTCAAAGTTAAATTCTTTGAGCAAAGCATTTTGGTTAATAATAATTGTTATTGTTGAACCAAGGATTTCGTATTTGGACTATAGAGTTGAGTGTTATGTAACGGGATAAAGCCCTTTTCCTTCTACATAGGGCACACGCATACGAGTTGGCACACGCATCCTTGTAACAAAAGGAATCCATGATGTTACATGCCTAGTTGCCTACCAACTCATATTTGTGCTCTACTCCTTCAGTTTATTTTGTGATGTGGGACTATTTGTTCATATCGTCTTTCCTTACTTAACAACATGTGAGGCAATCCCAACAGTCTCCCCCTTTACTCGCATCCTATGAGTATTTTTTGAGAGCAATGCCTTGCCTACATAGCCCAGTCTGTAACCTGATACCACCATTCCTACCTTAAAAATATGTGAGGACTATTTATTTAAACCACCATTCCTACCTTAAAAATATGTGGGACTATTTATTCAAACCACCATTCCTACCTTAAAAATATGTGAGGCAATCCTAACAATGAGTATTAATGATATTGGAATTATGACCATTATCAAATTCCATAAGTCTAAAGTGATATAGTTTAGATGAAAATAATTGGTGAAAATAATTGTTACAACTGGGTAACGCTTATTAAACTAAAATAATATTTTACCAAAAACGAGTAAGCGATAAATTTTATCAAAATGTCATACAACCTGCAGAGTGATGTGTTAACATTAACACTCAAATAGTTCGATGTTAACTGGTTACCAAATTTTCAATGATGAGTCACATAACTAAAAGATTGAATTCTATATAGTTAAACAGTATAATTAGTTTACGATTTTTATACAACAACAACAAGAAGAACAAAGCCATATATCCCAAACAAGTTAGGGTTGGCTAGATATGGAACCCAAAATAAAAATAAAAATAAAAGAAATAATAATGATAATAATAATATATATATAAGGGTTTAAAATAAACAAACAGATAAAAGTAGTCTGATAAAGGTTTTTAAAAAAAGTAGTAATAATAATAATAATAAAAGGTTCAATAAAAGTGAAATAAAGTCTAAAATAGTAATAAAAAGGTAAAAAGGTTCAACAAAAGTGAAATAAAGTCTAAAATAATTAAACAAATTAAAAAAACCCTAAGGTTCTGGTACATGGATTACCAACTTCCATCACTCCTATCCACTATCAGCTCTTCAGATATACTCCAATTACTTAAATCCCTCTTTATTATCTCCTCCCATGTCATTTTAAGTCGACCTCTACCTCTCTTTGGGCCTTCGGTGCGACCTATAATTCCAACATGTACATGCGCATCGTACGGTCTACGTTGGATATGTCCAAACCATCTCAAGCGGTGTTGGACTAACTTCTCTTCAATAGGTGCAACTGCAAGTTTTTCCAGAATATCCTCATTTCTAATCCGATCTTGTCTAGTATTCCCACAGCTCTAGCGCAACATCTGCATCTCTGCTACACTTATCTTCTGGACGTGTTGCCTTTTAGTAGGCCAACATTCTGCACCATATAACATTATAGGCCTGATTGTTGTCCTATAGAATTTTACTTTAAGCTTCTGAGGAATCTTCCTATCATAGAGAATGCCAGATGCTAGTCGTCATTTCACCCATCCTTCTTGAATTCTAAAACTAACATCAACATAGATCCTAAGTAACGAAACGATTCCTTCTTGGGTACTACTCTACCGCCAGGGTGACTTCTCCGTCATCTGAGATGACACTGCTAAACTCACACTTCATATACTCTGTTTTAGTTCTGCTAAGCCTGAAACCCTTTGATTCCAATGTCTCCCTCCACAACTCCAGTTGTCGATTAACCCTTATTCTACTTTCATCGATCAGCACAACATCATCAGCAAAGAGCATACACCAAGGAATCTCCCTTTGTATATCTTTTGTGATTTCATCCATCACTAATGTAAAAATATAGGGGCTCAAAGCCGAACCTTGATGTAACCCTATGTTAATTGGAAAGTTTCTGGTCTCAGCATCGCATGCCCTGACACTAGTCACAAACCCCTCATACATATCCTTGATAAAGGTAATATACTTTGATGGCATTCTCTTCCTTTCTAGCGCCCACCACATAACCCTCCTCGGTACTCTATCATAAACTTTCTCCAAGACAATAAAAACCATGTCGAGATCTTTATTCTGCTCCCTTTATCTCTCCATAAGTTGCCTAACCAAGAAAATCGCCTCAGTGGTTGACCTTCCAGGCATAAAACCAAATTGATTCCTAGAGACACTTGTCAACCTCCTCAAATGCTGCTCGCAAACTCTCTCCCAAAGCTTCATTGTATGACTCATAAGCTTAATTCCTCTATAGTTTGTGAAACTTTGAATATCTCCTTTATTCTTGAAGATTGGAACTAAAATGCTTCTCCTCCACTCATCTGGCATTTTGTTTGATTTGAAAATATTATTAAACAACTTAGTTAGCCATGTTATCCCTGCATCTCCACACCTCAATAGGATTGTCATTAGACCCTATCGACTTGCCTGATTTCATCCGTTTCAACGCCTCCTTTATCTTAGCTTCTTGAAATCTCTGCATAAAATGTCTATTGGTGTTGTCGGCAAAGTCTTCCAACTCGATCGAAGAGCTATCACTTTCTTCATTGAAAAGCTTATCAAAGTATTCTCTCCACCTATTCTTTATCTCATCGTCCTTCACCAAAAGTCTATCATTCTCATCCTTAATGCATTTAACCTGATTGAAGTCTCTTGTCCTCCTCTCGCGTGGCCTAGCTATTCTGTAAGCGTCTTTTTCACCCTCCTTTGTACTTAGCCTTTGATACAAATCTTCGTACACTCGACCTCTTGCTTCACTCACTACTCTCTTTGCGGTCTTCTTTGCCACTTTGTACCTGTGCATGTTCTCTTTGCTTCTATGATGGTGCATGTGTTTGTAGCATTCCTTCTTCTCTTTGATAGCCTTTTGCACCTCATCATTCCACTATCACGAATCCTTTGGTTCTCGCTTGCTTCCTCTTGTTATCCCAGATACCTCAGTAACGACTCTTCGAATGCAAGTTGCCATCGCATTCCACATGACATTTGCTTCTCCTTCTACATTCCAAGCCCTTTCTCCCATCACTCTATCTTTAAACACCCGTGAAGCATCTCCTTTGAGTTTCCACCATTTCGTCCTGCTAATCCTCGCCCTCTTATCCTTCACCACCCAAAGACGAAACATGCATACCAAGAGTTGGTGTTGTGAGACGACACATTCTCCAAGTCTGACCTTGCAATCAACACAATCCCATTTACTGTCTCTTCTATTTAGGACAAAGTCAATCTGGTTAGCCTATTGTCCACTACTGAAGGTGATCAGATGTGATTGCCTCTTTCTAGAGAAGGTATTAGCAATCATGAGATCAAAAGAAAGAGCGAAATTTAATATATCTTCACCCTCTTGGTTCCTACTGCCAAAGCCAAAACCACCATGCACTCGTTCAAAACCCCCACTAGATGAGCCAACATGGCCATTGAAGTCTCCTCCTATAAAAAGTTTCTCGCTACTATGCACATTTCTAACCATGACATCCAAGTCTTCCCAGAATTTCCTCTTGGCTTCTTCGCTTAGACCTACCTGTGGGGCATATGCACTAATGACATTCAAAACCGCCTTACCAGCTACTAGCTTAACTAGGATGATCCTATCCCCTCGTCTTCTGACGTTGACCACTTTGTTTTGGAGGTTCTTGTCAATCAATATGCCCACCCCGTTCTTGTTACATATTTCTCTCATGTACCACAATTTGAAGCTAGTGTTCTCCATCTCCTTCGCCTTTTGACCCACCCATTTAGTCTCTTGAACACACAAGATGTTAATCCGTCTCCTAATCATAGTAACCACTATCTCTCTTAATTTTCCTATTAAGGACCCTACATTCCAACTACCTAACTGAACCCTACTATCGTCGACTAGCTTCCTTACTCCTCGCATCCACTGAGAAAATGCGAGGACCCTTTCTCACTTATCACTACACCGGGGCGTCGGTGTAGCGCGCCACTAAGAGAATGGTGGCCCAGCCCTTGGATATTTAACACCATATCCGAGCCACGATATAGCGCATCGCTAAGAGGGTTACACCCCAACGAAATATCATAAGGTTCCATATCCATAAGAGAGGCTAAGTTTTTACGTTGGCTCGCGAAGCCTATCACAACCCTCCTCCTTTACCCTGACTTGGGATAAGCTGCATAGATAACTACATAAGCGAAGTTTAGTTTACGATTTTTATAAATTAATTAAATTAATTAATGTTTGAAAATGTTAAATATAAAATATTTTAAATATGATTCGAGAAAAAAATATAATGTTGCATATATTTATAATAGTTATAAATATACATATCAGTATAAGATATCCATAATAAAATAACTAAATATATATGGTTATATTATTGGGTTAAATTGGTATTTGATCCAAGATGGTTCAAGAATAATTTTTGGATGCTATAGATGCATTAAAGGGACGGTTAAACATGTGGTACGATGTCGGAGACAGAGGGTTATGATCATGTGAAATTGGGTAAACTAGGTTTTCCTTATATCCCCCTAAACATAGTTATTCATACCTATATGCAAAGCCACTTCATTATGTTCTTTTTGGTTGTCTATCTACATCTTCTTACTGTTAAACTCATTATCTCAATACTTCAAAATTTTCAAATTTAATTCTATTTAAAATATTTCTATTTGAGAGTAAAAGGCTAGCAATTTCAAACTAGCAATCTAACTGATAAGGAATAGCTTGAAAAGTTTGCTACTACGTGGATTCAAAGACATCATAAGTCTGTATTTTTGATACATGTCGTAGAAGTTAAATTATATGCTATGATTCATTAAAGAGCTCTTTCATATATATATATAATGTTTAGCTAGGTAAAGAAGTTTTAAAGTAAGATGTAGATGAAACAAATTAGTTTTGGCTATATACATGAATTTATCATTCTATAATCTAAAAAATAAACAAATTTATTTAACTGTAAAAAAATTAAATTTTGTAATGATAATTAATTTATATATAATATTAGTATATGTTTCATTTTTCGTAATTACATACATATTAGTATAATTTATACATCTATAGCTTCAAATTTTTTTTTACCGCAATTTATACAAAATATGAATTATGAAATTTGAAAAATAAGTTTTTTACATATAAATATATTAATGATTATTGATTTTAGAACTACTTGTAATGACCCGCATTTTTAGAGATGGAATAATTAATTAATTTAATTATTTAATATCGTTATAGCGATATCGAGAACCATAATTAAATAATATTGAATATTTAATTAATATTTAAAATGAATAATAAATTATAAATATCGAAATAGTCAGAAATAGTAGAATTCACAATAGAGTGTGAATTGAATAGTATATGAGATGTGGTTGAGTTTCGATTCGAAATATAAGAACGAATATATTCAATCGACGATAGTTTGAACGTATAATTATAATATAATTATAATAGAGCTTGAAATGGCGCTGCAGTTCGTAAATTGGCGATTTGAACTTCAACTGAATGTACATGATTCGTTTTAAGCCGGATTTCTATGAAACAAGAAACGTGTGGAGCTGGTGGAGTATATCTTTCTAGTGAAAGAGAAAAATCGGGATTTCGTCGTGTAGATTTTGATGTATGTCCAAATCAAATTTTAGAAAAGTCGCTGTGGAATTCCTTTATAGTTTATAAAGGAATTATTTATATTTTAAAAAGGAATTTCAATGTAAATTGAATATCGAATCAATCTGGACTCGGAATAGCGAGTATACAAATATACTGGAGCTGTATGATATTCCTCGGTGAATATATACGAGAATATATATTTATTTATATTTAATTTAATTTTATTTAAATATATTTATTTAAATGGGTCATTCAGAGCTCTAAAAATAGCCGGTTTTGCAAACGAAGTCGGAATTCGACGAAACCAGTTTTGTTGGATCCGCAATATCAAATAGTTGTTAGATTTCCAGTTTTGTGATTTTTAGAGTCACTGTGTGGCCGTAGGGATTTTTAAAGTGAGAAACAGTCAGTATTTTGATAGTTAAAAATACGCTGTGTGAGCATACGGAGTCGGGATTCGACGAAACCAGTTTCGTTGGGACCGTAATGTCGAACTCTAGCTACATGTCCAGTTTTGTGATTTTTGGGTGTCGTGTGTGATCACACGGATTTTTAGAAGGACAAAAACGAATATAATAAGCAAAATAAAATATCTAAATGAGATGGGTGGTCAAAAAAAACAAGCCACACACTTAATCTCTCAGCCACACAAAATATTTTCTCCCTTATATAATCTCTTTTTGCGCCGACAGTTAAGTTCTTCAGCCAAAAACAAAACGCAAGAAAAGAAAAAATCAAAAGAAACTCAGATCAATATTTATAAATTACAACATGAATGTATTTGAGATCTCCAAATCATGCTCTTCGATTCCAGGGGGTTATTGTTGGGTTCGACGCAAGCTCTTGCTTGCTGATTTCTCTCAGCGGCAACTAGGGTTAGGAACTGCGACTGATTCGAGCGCCAATCCTTGTTGATGATTTCGGAATTGAGTTCGTGATGGAAATGGGAGTGTGTATGGGGAGTTTTGGGGATTTCGAGCAACAAATACAATACGCGATTTCCTGTAGCGTCGGTTTTGGGTAGACGACGGAAATCACCTGGATGGTGCGAGCTCGAGGTGATTGTTGTGGGGAGAACGGGTTGTCGTGGAGGAGGTCATTGGTGAGGACATTGAAGGATTTCGTTCATTTTAGAAGGAGGAAAGGGAGGCTGAAGTAGCGGGTATGGCTGGAGCAAGGAACTGGAGCTCGGAAATTCTCGTTTGGGAGAAGAAGGTCGTCAAATGAATGTTGGGTTAGGTGGGCCGATGCTAAGCCCACGATGAAGGAAGGAAATCGGTCTGTTTTTTTTGGACATGGAAGGCCTTGTGCTGAAATAGGAACGTTAGTATACATCTCAGAAGTATGTTGTGGATTCTTGTAGCAGAGGAGGTCGCGGTTTCCTGCTAACCGAAATATGGGTTGTTGCAATGACCTGCGAGTGGTATGAGAAGAGCCGAGTGTTTCCAGATAATGAGGGGTAGAGAGAAGAACGTTGATGGTGAAACCGGTTTTGTAGATAAGTGAAGAGAAGAGGGACTGATGGGAATGTTTGATCACAAATGGTCATTTCTGGAATACTTCGATATGAACAAGGAAGAGTGCGATTTGTTTTGTGAAAGTCAGTACTGATGTGAGAACTGGATGGGTTGAAGTATGTAACGTGAGCAAAAGGGGGACGTCAAGTTTTGTGTTTGGTGATGAGCTGGTAGTTGTGAATGTTGATAGAGGATGGACGTGAGGAAGTCAGGTCTTCATTTTTCATTGTTTGGAGAACTATTGGGGAAGACGATAGGAGGAGGACAAGTTTGAAAGTGAAGGGGGCTGCCTGGGTTTCCACGATGAGAAGTTTGGGCTGAGTTCAAAATAATTTCGCGAAACAACATTCGTCGGAACCGTATCAACGAAGGCTACGAAATGGAAAGGGTTTGAGGTGATCTGGTGCTCGTTTGGATTTATGGTGGAATAGATCTGTAGGATCAGAATCACCGACCGTAAATCGTTATTTAACGATTACGGACAATGTGAGTAAAACTCACCAACTCTGAACAGTTTATAATTTCATGTTGTATCTTTAGAACTGTTAGAAATTGTCTGATTTACTGTGTGTTGATTGCTTGATTTAACTGCTAGTCAGTTAGTTAAATTTCTATATTGATTCTGTTTAACAGAATATATCATATGGAACTGAAAGTGATGTTTTCTATATTGTCTAACATCTGTGATGCAGGGAAACAGGTTGGAGGAATCCGACTGGATTCCTCAACAGTTATTTTATTGTTTTTCATATATTGTTATATGATGTGATATAAAATCTGTGGGCGATTATATGTGCTTGGACGATATTGAACATCGTGATTTGATATGATTGAATATCATAACATACGGGATGTTGATAAGGAGATTTTCAAAGTGATATTGAAAACATAGATATTTATAAATTTAAATATTTATAAATAAGAAATGTTTATAAATTGGAATATTTATAAATAGGAGATATTTGAAAAGGAAATAAATTCAAAACATTTCTTTTTGAATGGAAAGGCCTGTGTGGCGAGTTTGGGGATTTTCCCGATGCTCCCGATACAAAGGAGGTTATGGCGAATTTTCCCGGAAAGTTAAGGAGTTAGAATATTTTTAAGAATAAATTTGAAAAGGAAATATTTACAAAGCATTTGCAAATAGAATAAAATAGAGAAAAGAAATAGTTGTAAACCATTTAAAAATAGAATTGAAAGGGGAATATTTAGAAAATAAATAGAGTTAATAAAAAGGAAATTGGTTTATAAAGGAAACCGTTATAAAAAGGGAAACGTTATTAAAAGGACATTTATAAAGTGAAGAACCGTTACTAATAGTAAATCTTTATAAATGAATAAACGTGTTAAAAAGGGGAGTACCAATTCGAATAGAGTAAAGGAGTTAAACGAATATGGTATTCGAAGTTAGTTAATCGAATATGGTATTCGAAGTTAGTTAATCGAATATGGTATTCGAAAGTTAGTTAATCGAATATAGACATTCGAAAGGAGTTAATCGAATATGGTATTCGAAAATTAGTTAATCGAATATGTTATTCGAAAGGGGTTAGTCAAGTCAAGTTAGTCAAATAAAGTTAACCAGTTAGAGTAATCAGTTAGAGTTAACCAGTTGGAGTTAATTAGTTGGAGTTAATCGATTAGAGTTAAAACGAACTAGAATTAATCAAATATAGTTATTTGAGACAGAGTTAGTCAAACATAGTATTCAGGGTAAGTTGCCATCTTGTACGACTGCTAGCGTAATTCGCAGGGCTGTAAATAGCCTACGGCGGTCGGATGTTTCCTGAGGGAGTCAGGCGTAACCATTGTGATCGCTGCGATCTAGAGTCAAGCGAATGGAGTTTTAATCGAATATTAGTTATTCGATAGGAGTTAATCGAGTTGATCGAGTTGATCGAGTTGAGAAATAAGTTAAGTTAAATAAGTTGAGTTGATCGGGTGGTTCGACCAAGTTAGTCGAGCCTAGTTAATCGAATCGAATTGGTCGAACCAAGTAAGTCGAGTTAAGTTAGTCAAGTTAGTCGAGCCTAGTTAATCGAATTGAATTGGTCGAACCAAGTAAGTCGAGTTAGTCGAGTCAAGTTAAGTTAGTCGAGTTAAGTTCGTCGAGTTAAATAAATCGATGTTAGTTTCATCGAAAGGAGTTATCGATGTTAGTTTCATCGAAAGGAGTTATCGATGTTAGTTTCATCGAAGGGGGTTATCGATTTTAGTTTAATCGAAGTGAGATTTTCAAATATGAGATATTTGAAAAGGAAGAGTTATCGAATATTAGTTATTCGAAGAGAGATTATCGAATATCGTTTATTCGAGAAGAAGTTAATCGAATATAGGTTATTCGAAGAAGAGTTAATCAAATAGAGATTTCTCGAAGAGAGTTAATCGGCAAATTCGATTATATCGAATTCGGGAAAGTACTTATACTTTCCAGTGTTTAAATAGAGATTTATTTATTTATAAATAAATAAGTGTTAGGTTAATTATTCACTAATAAGAATAGAAGTTATAATTAAAGTTAGATAATTCGAAAGTAGGGATTATAACGTTATCGTTATAACCAATGTTTTAAATATAGAAGTGGATTAGTAAAATTGAATCCGAGAAAGGCGTAAAGAAGTTGTTAAAGATTAAAAGATAAACTTTGACCATTTCGAAGTTATAACGATGTTCGGTTAAGGTCTGAGAGGTAATTATACCCCAACTTGAGTGACTTCCTTCTTAACTAAGAAATGGTAAGGTTTGATCGTAAAGGAGTTTTGGAAATGTTTTCCAAACGAGTATCAGAAATGTTTTCTGATAAAAGAAAATAAGAATTTAGAATATAGGGAAACAGGAGATAAGTAGATAAATGAACTAAATAGATTTTTGTTAAATGATGCTTGTTCGATATAATTTCCATTTGGAAATAATATCGTTGTTTGCACACTTGTTTTTCTTTGATAGTTAACTCACCGACTATCGAAGTTTTGACCATTTTAACGTTGTTAATATAAAGAGACCGGTTGGATTATTATCCATAGAACCACTCTGTATTGGCATAAGCGTCGCGAATCATATATGCCAAAGATAATTGAAGACGGAGTAAAATGCAAGGGCTGTTGTATAAATCTTAGATAACAGTGACTAAGATGGATATACAGAATAGTGCCTTCGGTTTGTCCAGTCCCAGGACAACTTGTATGGACGAAGGTCTGACAGAGTATATCCAATGGATCGCGTAAGTTGATCTGTTCAAACGTATTCACGTTTGGTGGCGGAGGAATTCGTTTCTCTTAGCTGTATACCCATGTTATTTTTGGATAAGTCAATTTGTGATTTGGCGGGTATGACGATGTGACATTTCTAAGTGAATGAAGATGGATGTCTGACATAGTATTTCCAGACGGTCACGTACATTGATTTCTTCAACCGTACCAAGAGTGGAAGCGGAGAAGGAAACTTCTTTTAGCTGACACGTAATGTATGGTTGTAGACGTCAATTAGTGGTTCTGATGGATCTGACAATGTGGCATTCGAAGTGAATCTGATGTGATGATAAAGCGTAGCTTCTAGCCTCATCAACCGGTAAATGACAGAAATCGGGCAGGCAGCATGGCTAAGTCGGTCGCACCGAAGTAGGGTGTATAATCACCTATCTAGTGAATATTCATTTGTTTCTTAAATCTATCAATGCTGTCCCATATATATACGGGAACGGTTGCTGATCCCAACCGTTGGTGATATACATTCGATACACTCAAGCGAAATGAGTGGTCGGTCATGTGTGGCTGAGTTACAAGATGTTCTTGTTGAACTCCAGTGTATCGTTCCTAGAGTACACTGATCGGAAGGTGGTTCCATACCTTGTCATAGTTGGAAATCCATTATCCAATACGTGCTTGCGATTTTGATTGTATACTATATATGTAGAACGTGAGATGAAAGCGTTTCTGCTAGTTGATATCTATTTGTACATAGACATTATTATAATATCAAAAAGGTTTTTGATATAAAGATATTTTGGATTCTCATAAGGGAAAAACCCGTTCCGTTCTGCGGCGTGGTCTTATGAGATATCGTTTACTTGTTCATATACCTGTTTAAACTGTTTTACTCACACCAGTCCCATGACTGACCCGAAGTTTACTTTGTTGTCTTTCCTAAACTCTTGGGTGCCTAAATTTGTACGGGCAGTCAAGTAGTCGGGATTTGCAGATACATTGAAGAGCTAGAGCAGGAGGCTTCAGAACCATATAGCTATAGTTTATTTCCGCTGTGTGGTAAGTGCTATACTCTGTTAAGTGCTATTGTATACATAACTGTTATATTTCAAAGTTATGTTATCTATTATATGTTATTCGTTCCGCTGTGAGGTTCGTGTTACTCTGATGTTGTGTTCTTCTTCTTCTTCTATTCTAAGTTTCTATCTTATCTATTCTCACCTTCTAATTTCTTTCATTAATTACCGGGATTTTTCGATGTTTTGGTTATCGACGTCGAGCTTACGTCGATAACCAAAGTCGCCGAAAATCCGGGTCGTTACAGTTGGTATCAGAGCTTAAGTTTAGAATTTCTTGGCTCTGTGGCGTGACTCGGTAGAGATAGGGTTAGTAATACCCTAGATTGAGTTTGAGTGTATATATACGAGTGCGTATTTGTATTTGATATAAAAATGGTTTTATATTGTGGAGATTCATTGGCTGAGTTGTTTATGAGTTCTGGTCGATCAGTTTGATCCACTGTATCGGTAGGAGTAAATAAACACTTGAATACGATGGACCGACACAGTATGGATATGTGATATATTATCATATATAGGATGTGTTGGTAGTGATTTTTATTAGATAAGATTATAACATGTGAAATGGTTATATAATAACTGATCAGAATCATATAAGTAAAGTATATGAAATAAGATGAATTAAATTGGAATTTAAATCAGATTTGGAATTAAAATAAGGAAATTTTAAGTTCCTGGGAGATTTTGAGATGTTTTCAAAATGGAAGTATTCAGTAATGGTTTTGAAATGATATAGTATTGAAATCACTTATGTCGCTGGAAAATAATTCCGATGATGACTGCGCAGTATCATCGGTGTGATTTTCGAGTTCTAAGTGGTGGATTACTACCAAAGATTTTGATTTGAATTGTTTTAAGAAAACAAGTTGTTTAGAAATTTAAAGGTTTTGAATTGGTATTATGATTTCAAATTTGATTTGAAAGAAACCCAGGAATTTGAGTTCTGAAATTAAAATTTAACTAATGAAGTTAAATAGATTGAGATGGTATAAATGACTAAATAAATTGAAATTTAACTTGAACTGAGTTAAATAAAATTGAATTGGATTAGAGACAATCTAGAATGGAACCAAATTGATAAGTCAATAATTTGGGATTTGATATTGGACTTCGAATGAAAGTCGATTTGGATTTAAGGGTATGAACTGATTGGAATTTGATTGAGATAACACTGGTATATGCTGAGTTGATAGCATATGGAAGTGGTAGGGATATAATGATATGCCCGACCAAAAAGGTACAAGTTTATATTTCATATGAGTTTGGTGATTTATGAGCCGAATTGGCAAGCCGCTTGGCCGTTTGATTTTCTTTTGGGTTGAAGAAGGCCCAGAGAGGCGAGTTGGAGTTTGAGCTATTGACCAGTACAAAGGAGGTGCTGGCGAAATTTTTCGAAAGTTTAAAGTGTTAGAAAATTTTCAGAATTTTTGAAAATTTTAGTTAGTCGGAATGAATAAATATTTTAGTCGATATTAATTGGTTCAATTGAAATCAGAAATAAGGGGTAAACAAATCTTAGGAATTCCAATAGATAGGGTCGTCCTCTAACTTAGCAATTTCGAGGACGAAATTATTTTAAGTGGGGAAGAATGTAATGACCCGCATTTTTAGAGATGGAATAATTAATTAATTTAATTATTTAATATCGTTATAGCGATATCGAGAACCATAATTAAATAATATTGAATATTTAATTAATATTTAAAATGAATAATAAATTATAAATATCGAAATAGTCAGAAATAGTAGAATTCACAATAGAGTGTGAATTGAATAGTATACGAGATGTGGTTGAGTTTCGATTCGATATATAAGAACGAATATATTCAATCGACGACAGTTTGAACGTATAATTATAATATAATTATAATAGAGCTTGAAATGGCGCTGCAGTTCGTAAATTGGCGATTCGAACTTCAACTTAATGTACATGATTCGTTTTAAGCCGGATTTCTATGAAACAAGAAACGTATGGAGCTGGTGGAGTATATCTTTCTAGTGAAAGAGAAAATTCGGGATTTCGTCGTGTAGATTTTGATGTATGTCCAAATCAAATTTTAGAAAAGTCGCTGTGGAATTCCTTTATAGTTTATAAAGGAATTATTTATATTTTAAAAAGGAATTTCAATGTAAATTGAATATCGAATCAATCTGGACTCGGAATAGCGAGTATACAAATATACTGGAGCTGTATGATATTCCTCGGTGAATATATACGAGAATATATATTTATTTATATTTAATTTAATTTTATTTAAATATATTTATTTAAATGGGTCATTCAGAGCTCTAAAAATAGCCGGTTTTGCAAACGAAGTCGGAATTCGACGAAACCAGTTTTGTTGGATCCGCAATATCAAATAGTTGTTAGATTTCCAGTTTCGTGATTTTTAGAGTCACTGTGTGGCCGTAGGGATTTTTAAAGTGAGAAACAGTCAGTATTTTGACAGTTAAAAATACGCTGTATGAGCATAGGGAGTCGGGATTCGACGAAACCAGTTTCGTTGGGACCGTAATGTCGAACTCTAGCTACATGTCCAGTTTTGTGATTTTTGGGTGTCGTGTGTGATCACATGGATTTTTAGAAGGACAAAAACGAATATAATAAGCAAAATAAAATATCTAAATGAGATGGGTGGTCAAAAAAAACAAGCCACACACTTAATCTCTCAGCCACACAAAATATTTTCTCCCTTATATAATCTCTTTTTGCGCCGACAGTTAAGTTCTTCAACCAAAAACAAAACGCAAGAAAAGAAAAAATCAAAAGAAACTCAGATCAATATTTATAAATTACAACATGAATGTATTTGAGATCTCCAAATCATGCTCTTCGATTCCAGGGGGTTATTGTTGGGTTCGACGCAAGCTCTTGCTTGCTGATTTCTCTCAGCGGCAACTAGGGTTAGGAACTGCGACAGATTCGAGCGCCAATCCTTGTTGATGGTTTCGGAATTGAGTTCGTGATGGAAATGGGAGTGTGTATGGGGAGTTTTGGGGATTTCGAGCAACAAATACAATACGCGATTTCCTGTAGCGTCGGTTTTGGGTAGACGACGGAAATCACCTGGATGGTGCGAGCTCGAGGTGATTGTTATGGGGAGAACGGGTTTTCGTGGAGGAGGTCATTGGTGAGGACATTGAAGGATTTCGTTCATTTTAGAAGGAGGAAAGGGAGGCTGAAGTAGCGGGTATGGCTGGAGCAAGGAACTGGAGCTCGGAAATTCTCGTTTGGGAGAAGAAGGTCGTCAAATGAATGTTGGGTTAGGTGGGCCGATGCTAAGCCCACGATGGAGGAAGGAAATCGGTCTGTTTTTTTTGGACATGGAAGGCCTTGTGCTGAAATAGGAACGTTAGTATACATCTCAGAAGTATGTTGTGGATTCTTGTAGCAGAGGAGGTCGCGGTTTCCTGCTAACCGAAATATGGGTTGTTGCAATGACCTGCGAGTGGTATGAGAAGAGCCGAGTGTTTCCAGATAATGAGGGGTAGAGAGAAGAACGTTGATGGTGAAACCGGTTTTGTAGATAAGTGAAGAGAAGAGGGACTGATGGGAATGTTTGATCACAAATGGTCATTTCTGGAATACTTCGATATGAACAAGGAAGAGTGCGATTTGTTTTGTGAAAGTCAGTACTGATGTGAGAACTGGATGGGTTGAAGTATGTAACGTGAGCAAAAGGGGGACGTCAAGTTTTGTGTTTGGTGATGAGCTGGTAGTTGTGAATGTTGATAGAGGATGGACGTGAGGAAGTCAGGTCTTCATTTTTCATTGTTTGGAGAACTATTGGGGAAGACGATAGGAGGAGGACAAGTTTGAAAGTGAAGGGGGCTGCCTGGGTTTCCACGATGAGAAGTTTGGGCTGAGTTCAAAATAATTTCGCGAAACAACATTCGTCGGAACCGTATCAACGAAGGCTACGAAATGGAAAGGGTTTGAGGTGATCTGGTGCTCGTTTGGATTTATGGTGGAATAGATCTGTAGGATCAGAATCACCGACCATAAATCGTTATTTAACGATTACGGACAATGTGAGTAAAACTCACCAACTCTGAACAGTTTATAATTTCATGTTGTATCTTTAGAACTGTTAGAAATTGTCTGATTTACTGTGTGTTGATTGCTTGATTTAACTGCTAGTCAGTTAGTTAAATTTCTATATTGATTCTGTTTAACAGAATATATCATATGGAACTGAAAGTGATGTTTTCTATATTGTCTAACATCTGTGATGCAGGGAAACAGGTTGGAGGAATGCGACTGGATTCCTCAACAGTTATTTTATTGTTTTTCATATATTGTTATATGATGTGATATAAAATCTGTGGGCGATTATATGTGCTTGGACGATATTGAACATCGTGATTTGATATGATTGAATATCATAACATACGGGATGTTGATAAGGAGATTTTCAAAGTGATATTGAAAACATAGATATTTATAAATTTAAATATTTATAAATAAGAAATGTTTATAAATTGGAATATTTATAAATAGGAGATATTTGAAAAGGAAATAAATTCAAAACATTTCTTTGTGAATGGAAAGGCCTGTGTGGCGAGTTTGGGGATTTTCCCGATGCTCCCGATACAAAGGAGGTTATGGCGAATTTTCCCGGAAAGTTAAGGAGTTAGAATATTTTTAAGAATAAATTTGAAAAGGAAATATTTGCAAACCATTTGCAAATAGAATAAAATAGAGAAAAGAAATAGTTGTAAACCATTTAAAAATAGAATTGAAAGGGGAATATTTAGAAAATAAATAGAGTTAATAAAAAGGAAATTGGTTTATAAAGGAAACCGTTATAAAAAGGAAAACGTTATTAAAAGGACATTTATAAAGTGAAGAACCGTTACTAATAGTAAATCTTTATAAATGAATAAACGTGTTAAAAAGGGGAGTACCAATTCGAATAGAGTAAAGGAGTTAAACGAATATGGTATTCGAAGTTAGTTAATCGAATATGGTATTCGAAGTTAGTTAATCGAATATGGTATTCGAAAGTTAGTTAATCGAATATAGACATTCGAAAGGAGTTAATCGAATATGGTATTCGAAAATTAGTTAATCGAATATGTTATTCGAAAGGGGTTAGTCAAGTCAAGTTAGTCAAATAAAGTTAACCAGTTAGAGTAATCAGTTAGAGTTAACCAGTTGGAGTTAATTAGTTGGAGTTAATCGATTAGAGTTAAAACGAAATAGAATTAATCAAATATAGTTATTTGAGACAGAGTTAGTCAAACATAGTATTCAGGGTAAGTTGCCATCTTGTACGACTGCTAGCGTAATTCGCAGGGCTGTAAATAGCCTACAGCGGTCGGATGTTTCCTGAGGGAGTCAGGCGTAACCATTGTGATCGCTGCGATCTAGAGTCAAGCGAATGGAGTTTTAATCGAATATTAGTTATTCGATAGGAGTTAATCGAGTTGATCGAGTTGAGAAATAAGTTAAGTTAAATAAGTTGAGTTGATCGGGTGGTTCGACCAAGTTAGTCGAGCCTAGTTAATCGAATCGAATTGGTCGAACCAAGTAAGTCGAGTTAAGTTAGTCAAGTTAGTCGAGCCTAGTTAATCGAATTGAATTGGTCGAACCAAGTAAGTCGAGTTAGTCGAGTCAAGTTAAGTTAGTCGAGTTAAGTTCGTCGAGTTAAATAAATCGATGTTAGTTTCATCGAAAGGAGTTATCGATGTTAGTTTCATCGAAAGGAGTTATCGATGTTAGTTTCATCGAAGGGGGTTATCGATTTTAGTTTAATCGAAGTGAGATTTTCAAATATGAGATATTTGAAAAGGAAGAGTTATCGAATATTAGTTATTCGAAGAGAGATTATCGAATATCGTTTATTCGAGAAGAAGTTAATCGAATATAGGTTATTCGAAGAAGAGTTAATCAAATAGAGATTTCTCGAAGAGAGTTAATCGGCAAATTCGATTATATCGAATTCGGGAAAGTACTTATACTTTCCAGTGTTTAAATAGAGATTTATTTATTTATAAATAAATAAGTGTTAGGTTAATTATTCACTAATAAGAATAGAAGTTATAATTAAAGTTAGATAATTCGAAAGTAGGGATTATAACGTTATCGTTATAACCAATGTTTTAAATATAGAAGTGGATTAGTAAAATTGAATCCGAGAAAGGCGTAAAGAAGTTGTTAAAGATTAAAAGATAAACTTTGACCATTTCGAAGTTATAACGATGTTCAGTTAAGGTCTGAGAGGTAATTATACCCCAACTTGAGTGACTTCCTTCTTAACTAAGAAATGGTAAGGTTTGATCGTAAAGGAGTTTTGGAAATGTTTTCCAAACGAGTATCAGAAATGTTTTCTGATAAAAGAAAATAAGAATTTAGAATATAGGGAAACAAGAGATAAGTAGATAAATGAACTAAAGAGATTTATGTTAAATGATGCTTGTTCGATATAATTTCCATTTGGAAATAATATCGGTTTTTGCACACTTGTTTTTCTTTGATAGTTAACTCACCGACTATCGAAGTTTTGACCATTTTAACGTTGTTAATATGGAGAGACCGGTTGGATTATTATCCATAGAACCACTCTATATTGGCATAAGCGTCGCGAATCATATATGCCAAAGATAATTGAAGACGGAGTAAAATGCAAGGGCTGTTGTATAAATCTTAGATAACAGTGACTAAGATGGATATACAGAATAGTGCCTTCGGTTTGTCCAGTCCCAGGACAACTTGTATGGACGAAGGTCTGACAGAGTATATCCAATGGATCGCGTAAGTTGATCTGTTCAAACGTATTCACGTTTGGTGGCGGAGGAATTCGTTTCTCTTAGCTGTATACCCGTGTTATTTTTGGATAAGTCAATTTGTGATTTGGCGGGTATGACGATATGACATTTCTAAGTGAATGAAGATGGATGTCTGACATAGTATTTCCAGACGGTCACGTACATTTATTTCTTCAACCGTACCAAGAGTGGAAGCGGAGAAGGAAACTTCTTTTAGCTGACACGTAATGTATGGTTGTAGACGTCAATTAGTGGTTCTGATGGATCTGACAATGTGGCATTCGAAGTGAATCTGATGTGATGATAAAGCGTAGCTTCTAGCCTCATCAACCGGTAAATGACAGAAATCGGGAAGGCAGCATGGCTAAGTCGGTCGCACCGAAGTAGGGTGTATAATCATAGTGAATATTCATTTTTTCTTAAATCTATCAATGCTGTCCCATATATATACGGGAACGGTTGCTGATCCCAACCGTTGGTGATATACATTCGATACACTCAAGCGAAATGAGTGGTCGGTCATGTGTGGCTGAGTTACAAGATGTTCTTGTTGAACTCCAGTGTATCGTTCCTAGAGTACACTGATCGGAAGGTGGTTCCATACCTTGTCATAGTTGGAAATCCATTATCCAATACGTGCTTGCGATTTTGATTGTATACTATATATGTAGAACGTGAGATGAAAGCGTTTCTGCTAGTTGATATCTATTTGTACATAGACATTATTATAATATCAAAAAGGTTTTTGATATAAAGATATTTTGGATTCTCATAAGGGAAAAACCCGTTCCGTTCTGCGGCGTGGTCTTATGAGATATCGTTTACTTGTTCATATACCTGTTTAAACTGTTTTACTCACACCAGTCCCATGACTGACCCGGAGTTTACTTTGTTGTCTTCCCTAAACTCTTGGGTGCCTAAATTTGTACGGGCAGTCAAGTAGTCGGGATTTGCAGATACATTGAAGAGCTAGAGCAGGAGGCTTCAGAACCATATAGCTACAGTTTATTTCCGCTGTGTCTTAAGTGCTATACTCTGTTAAGTGCTATTGTATACATAACTGTTATATTTCAAAGTTATGTTATCTATTATATGTTATTCGTTCCGCTGTGAGGTTCGTGTTACTCTGATGTTGTGTTCTTCTTCTTCTTCTATTCTAAGTTTCTATCTTATCTATTCTCACCTTCTAATTTCTTTCATTAATTACCGGGATTTTTCGATGTTTTGGTTATCGACGTCGAGCTTACGTCGATAACCAAAGTCGCCGAAAATCCGGGTCGTTACACTACTTATCATTTATATAATATTTATTGCAATTTAATATTTTTCAAAATCAATAAATCGCTATAGTAACTCTGAGAGAAAAACTGATTTTTCCAACAAATTTTAATATTTTTAATAATTATTTTACTTTCGGCCAATAAGTATATTAAGTATTAAAAACAAAAAAATAATTCAAAAATTCACCAAGATTTTATTAGTATTTTGTGATTTTTGAATTCTTGAAATTTAAAATTTTATTCTTTTGTATAATATTAAATTATTATGGCCAAAAGATTATATATTTCAGTTGTAGATTAATTATTAAAAATAATAATTTAATTTAAAAATTCACCGAACTTTGTTCTAACTTGTATTTCATGATCATTGAATTTCTAAAAGTATAAAATTTGATTTTTTACAAATAATTATTTTATATTATTTATTATGAATGAACGCATATAATATATATTAAAATATTCGACTTGAAATCACAAAATCTACTTTTTAACAAATTAACTTACTTGCTGGTTAGTTATGATTTAAAAAAAACAAACATTTTAAAAGGCGAGTCAATGTCATTTTTGAATTTGGATTGACAGTCTTTGGTAAGTCTAATGGTTTACTATTTTGATAAATGATGTATGTTTTAAACTTTGAGGAGGTTGTAAAATATTTAATATAAAATAAGCCTCAAGTTAGTTAAAATTATAAGAAACTCATTTTAATTAGTTATTCTATTGCTTTATCATTAAATACAAATCAACACCTTAGGATCAAATAAACTAACAATTACCATTTATTTTTCTATAAGTAACCTTTTCAAAAATGTTTTCCACTATCGAATGCCTTTTTGAAAATCGACGTGTGTTGTGGAATATTTTTAACTTCATTTTTTCCTTCCTCTCTCTTTTATTGCATTTTTAGTCTCCTGCTCATGTATCATCTTATCATTGGGAGTGTTATATCCCTTATGTTAAACTTAACAGCTTATGATATTACTTTAATGAAACGTTAATATATGTGTGCTATTTCTATTTCAAACTATTTTGGTTTTGACTTTCAGTAGATTATTATGTTTTAAACAAATCCGAAATTTTCCAATTTGATTTTTTAAAAATTGAAAGATAACCTTATTAGTGGATTCTAAAATAGAAAAAAACACCCAAGACCAAAAAGGTAATGAAACCGTAGCAATAAAGCAAAGTTGATTCTCTTGTTTTGATTGTTTTAGCTTCATATTTTCAGGCTATAATGTTTTATTCATTTGAAAATAAATGCATTGATTTTAGCAATTTATTAATTTTAAAATAAATTCTAGTTTCCAGTTTTGATTTCAAAAATCAAAACAGAATTAAAAGATAACTTTATAAATGGATTTTTGAAACTGAATGGTAAAAACATTTGAAGCAAACAGGAAAAATGTAACTGAAACAATAAAAAAATTGATTTTCCAGTTTTGATCATTTTGACTTTTCAGTTTTGGTTATTTTTATTTTTCAGGTTGAAACATAGGTCGCATATTGAAATTAACTTATTCAGTTTATTTATGTATTAATTAATTAACAACTCTCTCTTCGTGCATTGAATGAGAGATTAACTTTCACTAACTCTATATATTTATTTACATAAAGGAAACAAATTGACTAAAGATTTATTTTTATGTATGATGAATTATATTTCATCAAACACAATTTTTGAATAGTTGAAATATTAAGTTTTGGTTTTCATGATTTTAACACCAATAAACTTTGGAGCTTTAAATATTAGTAATTTTAAATTTCAATTGAAATATGATTTTACTTCATTTTTAATTTTGCTTTTGTTAGACTTTTTTCGGTCAAGCAAGCAATAACACCCAGATGAGCTTAGAATGATCACAATCATAGAAAAAGCAGTAGATAACACACAATTTTATAGTGGTTCAACAAACTCTGACTTACGTCCACTTGATGTAATCTTTAATTATATTGTAGATTACATGTACATTTGTTTGTTTGTACGAATGTAGAGAGAAGAATGTGTCATTACTGTCTTCAAGGAATGGTAGAGCCTCAGTGGGAAGAAGGGAAGACCCCTTTTTCAGAGCATCAAATGTCTATTTATAGATAAAGGAGACGATGGATTGGTTTGAAATCATGCATGGTGACCAAACAAATCCGGACGACTAGGTCCTAGAAGTGAGCATATATCGTTCTTTATTATTGGGATCGTTATCGATCCCTCAAGTGGGGTTGACACCGATCCCTTGTGTTGCACCTAATCAGGGTGTAACACCCCGCATTTATAATGAAATTAAAAATGTGGAAATATGTATATATATATATATATTATATACATAGATATAATTAAGAGAAAAATTAAATAATGACAACAAAATTGTATGTAATAAGTTCATGCAGTGAAATGAAGGAAAAAGATTAATAAAAAAATTAAATATAATACGTGAAATGCGAAGAAATGCATGCGAACAATTAAATATAAATAAAAAGGAAAATTTGAGAAGCTTCAGGAATTTGGTTATGAAATTAGCGTCATTGCGTTCGTGGAGATTTTCTAGTCAATTTAGACCTATGGTTTGCAGAAAACCGATTTAGGATGAAAAAGATATCTTTAAATTAAATATTGCAACAGAACATGAAAAAGAGGAATAAGAAAAGAATAATGGATACCATTATTCTAAAGTTTGTAAATAAAAGATTTAGTAGCCCATTTAGTTAGAACATGTGACTTGTATACAAGAGGTTCTGAGTTCAATCCCCGCCAGCGCCATATTTTTGTTTTAGGGGAATGGCTAAAAAGTGACTTAATGTGAACGCAGTTCAATTAAAAAGCGGTTTAGTGTGAAAAGGGTTAATTGGAGGATTAATTGGAAAAATGGTTAAAAAAGGAATAAATAAATAATATATATATATATAACGTGTGGAATCAACATCCTGCTGCTGCGCATCATATTGCACACATGGCGCATTTTTATTGGTTAATGATCGTTATTTTCGCAACATGGCTATTTTCTATTGGTCGAATGACATGGACGATTCCTTTGGCTCCTGATCTAATCTAATGGCCCTAATTAACTCACTACACCTATATAATCACACCTAGACTTCCAGTTTTGATCATTTTGACTTTTCAGTTTTGGTTATTTTTATTTTTCAGGTTGAAACATAGGTCGCATATTGAAATTAACTTATTCAGTTTATTTATGTATTAATTAATTAACAACTCTCTCTTCGTGCATTGAATGAGAGATTAACTTTCACTAACTCTATATATTTATTTACATAAAGGAAACAAATTGACTAAAGATTTATTTTTATGTATGATGAATTATATTTCATCAAACACAATTTTTGAATAGTTGAAATATTAAGTTTTGGTTTTCGTGATTTTAACACCAATAAACTTTGGAGCTTTAAATATTAGTAATTTTAAATTTCAATTGAAATATGATTTTACTTCGTTTTTAATTTTGCTTTTGTTAGACTTTTTTCGGTCAAGCAAGCAATAACACCCAGATGAGCTTAGAATGATCACAATCATAGAAAAAGCAGTAGATAACACACAATTTTATAGTGGTTCAACAAACTCTGACTTACGTCCACTTGATGTAATCTTTAATTATATTGTAGATTACATGTACATTTGTTTGTTTGTACGAATGTAGAGAGAAGAATGTGTCATTACTGTCTTCAAGGAATGGTAGAGCCTCAGTGGGAAGAAGGGAAGACCCCTTTTTCAGAGCATCAAATGTCTATTTATAGATAAAGGAGACGATGGATTGGTTTGAAATCATGCATGGTGACCAAACAAATCCGGACGACTAGGTCCTAGAAGTGAGCCTATATCGTTCTTTATTATCGTTATCGATCCCTCAAGTGGGGTTGACACCGATCCCTTGTGTTGCACCTAATCAGGGTGTAACACCCCGCATTTTTAATGAAATTAAAAATGTGGAAATATGTGTATATATATATTATATACATAGATATAATTAAGAGAAAAATTAAATAATGACAACAAAATTGTATGTAATAAGTTCATGCAGTGAAATGAAGGAAAAAGATTAATAAAAAAATTAAATATAATACGTGAAATGCGAAGAAATGCATGCGAACAATTAAATATAAATAAAAAGGAAAATTTGAGAAGCTTCAGGAATTTGGTTATGAAATTAGCGTCATTGCGTTCGTGGCGATTTTCTAGTCAATTTAGACCTATGGTTTGCAGAAAACCGATTTAGGATGAAAAAGATATCTTTAAATTAAATATTGCAACAGAACATGAAAAAGTGGAATAAGAAAAGAATAATGGATACAATTATTCTAAAGTTTGTAAATAAAAGATTTAGTAGCCCATTTAGTTAGAACATGTGACTTGTATACAAGAGGTTCTGAGTTCAATCCCCGCCAGCGCCATATTTTTGTTTTAGGGGAATGGCTAAAAAGTGACTTAATGTGAACGCAGTTCAATTAAAAAGCGGTTTAGTGTGAAAAGGGTTAATGGGAGGATTAATTGGAAAAATGGTTAAAAAAGGAATAAATAAATAATATATATATATAACGTGTGGAATCAACACCCTGCTGCTGCGCATCATATTGCACACATGGCGCATTTTTATTGGTTAATGATCGTTATTTTCACAACATGGCTATTTTCTATTGGTCGAATGACATGGACGATTCCTTTGGCTCCTGATCTAATCTAATGGCCCTAATTAACTCACTACACCTATATAAACACACCTAGACCTAATCCTAATTTCACTACACTAATTCATGGCGCCTCCATGCTGCCTCAACCTAAACTAGCCCTTCTTCTTCAACAAATCAAAGTAAAGGAAATCTGTAAAGGGGATCGAATCCACAACAACTACAACGCCTAATTCTCTTCCTTAATCTAATCTTTGTGAGTTCATTGATTATTTTTAGATTAAAATAATGCTAAAGCAATTCTGACATGTTGTAAATTGGAGTTTGGAATTATACGTGATAATAAGATCGAATCTCATCAATTCTATCTTAGCCTATAACATCAGATTCATGATTCTTATATGCCCATGTTGATATTATCATCAGTTTTATCATATCTTTATGATCAGTTCATACTTATGTCTATTGTTATTATTATGTCTGTTCTTTATCTTATCCCTTCCTCCTTCCCTTTTTGGATTTTATAGCCGGGCTACTTCGAGCCTAGGACAAATCTCATAGAGATGAACGTACGAACGGTAATTTAGGGAATGATGGGAAATTTGGCATAATATACGTTGGGTTGGTTTGGGCATGACAAATGTTAAATTTGGCATAATATATGTTAATTGCTGGGCATGATATGAAATTGGGAATTTTGGGTAATCGACATAATTAGCCTAAAATTGGCATAAACTCCAAATGAATAAATTGGCTAATATAAGCATGCTGAGACAGGAGGTTAGACTTCGTTTGCGGTAGAAGCCTGCTTGGAAACAACCGGCCTAACCAGCAACTGCAAACGGCCAATCTAATGTGAGAGGTCGTAGGCATAACTAAAAGATGCTTAGACACGAGGTTAAGTCTGGCTTGTGGCAGAAGTCTGCCCGGAACCGCCCGGCACATCCAACGACCACAAGCCATCGACTTAATGTGAGAGGTATGTGCATTAATAACTAATTAATGTTGATCAAAGATGAATATGATACCTAAAAAATGTTAGGTGGGTGGGGTTAAGTTAACCTGTGTAAGATGACAACTTAACCAATAATACATTATCAAAGTGGATAGGGTTAAGGCAAGCTTAACCAATAATGCATATTGATTAGATAAGTGGATGGGGTTAAGCCAACTGGGTTGATAGACAACTCTTAACCAATATAAGTTTGGGTTAGGATAAGCCCTGGGGAAAAACCGAGTAGCGGTAGGGACCCATTTCAGACAGTAACCCACTTAGTGGTATCGGGAACCCTGAGCTAGGCAGGGTTGGGGCACGCTTACTGAGCTGATTATAAGCGGTCAAATAAGAGCGAGGGTGTAGCAGTGCAGGTTCCAACGGGTTCGTTAAGCATGCACAAGGTGCTCCCGGCATTGGAAGATTTAGCCACTGTACACCAGTAGGTATAAAGCTGTGCATCCACGGGTTGCCACTTAGGGAGTGATACACCCTAAGCTGGGACCCGCACAGATATCTACAAGTTAGGGAGCCGATCGATTAGAGGTAGTGTGGGGATATCTAGTATCTATTATGGGCAAGTGGACTTTCAAGGATTGTTTGGGGCGAGATGTTACGCTTGAGTGCTACCAATTGCGGGGTTGGGATCATTTCGTTAAGAATTACCTAGTAGGTGGTGCAGAGAATTAAATTAAGTAAGAAATCTGGGAAGCGCACTATACATTCCTTTATATTCATCATGTTATCCATCTTTACCTTATTTCATGGTTATACTTTCCATCCTATTTATTCCTGTCATATTGCTTTACTTATTTTCATGCTAAAAGTAGCTGGACTCGCCAGGCTTTATGTCTGACCTTTTTGTTTTCGCCTCTTTTTCTTTCGTTCCCCGCCCCCTAGGTTCTCAGGGAGGAAACACTGAAGCTTGACTTGGATTTCTTTCTTCTTGAAGCGCTTGGAAGTGTTGAGAGTAATGCTCAGCTTTATCTCTTTTCATTATGGCTATTTAGAGTGGGATTATGATTTTACTTCTATGTACTCTGATAATAATTTTGTTCAAGATGGATATTTATGTACTTGATTCTAATATGTGGTTTTGATGTTGTAACCAAACATGTTTTGCTTTTCCACTGCAATGAATAACGTTTGAATTTACTTAAGTACCATATATATATCTGTCTTGCGATATTCTGTTCTATACTCTTATAATACTCCATGGAAGTTAATGCATTCCCTTAGTGAGTGACATTAATGGACGTGGGGTGTTACACAGGGTGCCCTCTAGTGTAGGTCCCTCTTTAATGTCTTTTTATGTCTATGTGTTTGGTTGCTCCGATCTTCCTTTGGTTTTTGAGTTATGCGTGCAATTTCATTGATATTTCGAGCTTAGATTTCCATGCTCTAGAAACATACCGATCCCGTACTTTTCCAAAGTCTTTTCCAGACTAAGCCGATTTCAGAGTGTCATTCAAGTGAATCCGGCTATTTATAGCTTCATATACATGTTTATACTCTATTTTTGAGTGATTTGACTTTCTCTTCATGTTGTCCGCCTTGTGAAATCCTAGTGTCTAAGTTCTTCAATTAACAGGATTGTAAAAAGGTGAGTTAACACCTAACCCTTAAAACATATATTATTGTGAGAGACGTGTTATGTATAAGTCCAACATCCAAAATCCATTAGTATTGTTCATAAGTTCAATCGTCGTTTCGAGCCGATAGCCGAGTCCATAATCTCGTTAGATCGTTTATGCATTCTGCAACTTACATTCACATTTATGGAATTGTCGGGCCAATATTAGAATTCTCATCCTCTCCGGATCAATCTTTGATCTTCTCGGACCTTGACGATAATAATGCATACCCAACAATCATTGTTCTTATGCGAAACGTCATCCACACTTAGCGACTGTACCCACGTTGGGCTCTTATAAAGTGTAATCCATGTTCAAAGATCCTGATATTCTCGTGCCATGCATAACCCATGGTTGAAAATCCTAGCTCCACCATGCTTTTATCGAGCATTATTGCACTTAAGGATCCGTAGCGTCACCGAGCTAGTGTCAAGAAGTATTGTCCGTGACGATCTCGATCGAGTCATCCCGTGCGTGGAATTTCTTGACCATTGCCAATCATTATCCGCACTTTGTGATTCAATCGAGTCATCCCATGTACTGAACGACCTGACCCTTAACAAGCGTTATCTAAGTTAGGGATTGGGGAATGCAGATCTTAAGGCAAAAAAAAAACACTAGAGGGGGGTGAATAGTGTTTATGAGGAATGTATGAAAATCTTAAACTTAAATGATGTGCTATATGAATTACACACACCAGAGATGATCACAAACACAAAAACATACACAGAAACAGATAAATATAAAATGCAGAAAAGGAAAGAACACACAGTATTTTATACTGGTTCGGATTACTCCGACATCCAATCCCATGCAACGCTAGATTGCGCATAGTTTTATCATTACCAATATCCAAGTACAACCCCCTGATTTCATGACTACAAGGTTAACACCTCTCCAAACACCTTTGATTTCATGGCTACAAGGTTAACACCTCTCCTTTTCCTTGATTTGTGGGCTACAAGGAACACACCCTTTCCCAAACAAATCCCAAATGATTACAACATCCCTATAACTCTTCAATAGCACTTCCAATTTGATAGTAGTAGATAGAGATTGAGAAGAGAAGATTTTTTATATAATTTTAGAAATCGGTGAAGTATAAGTGTAGAAATCAAGGAAATGGTGTATTTTAATGGTGGTATGAAAATGGGTGAAGATGGAGAAGAAGAATGATAAAAAAAATCAGCCCCTATCTATAATGTCTCAATGGTTGCAATGTTTCAGAAACGTTACAAATAGTGAAAAGATACTTCCTTCAAAAATTGAAAAAAATGACAGTTGTATGTCGGCATATGCCTTATATTTTGATTTTTTAAAACTATTTTTCAAGTGTTTAAACATATGTATTATTCTGGAAATTCTTGAATCAAAACTTAGTAATATAAATAAATATTCTAAAGTGTAAAATCGTATGAAATCATAATAATATTATATATATAAAAAGTCATAAGGTTTAAAACTATAAAACTATATATATAAATATATATATATTTAAAAACTTTATAAACATATGTGTTTGAACTCGTAAGAAAGATAATAATTTGAAATCATTTAGAAAAATAATTTGAAATCAGGATTTGAACAGAGTTTGAAAATTAGAATTTGAACTCGGAGTGCTATTCAGAGTCTTACATATAAGCTAGACTATATTACTATTTTTTCTTGAACTCTTGAAATCTTGATAACTTGATAACTCATGAGTCTTGAATCTCTTCCGAATCCTGAATCTCTTGGAACTCTAAAACTGTACAGTCTTCAGTATTTAAGTCTTGTATACAAACCTAACATATATATATATTCTAGATAGAGATGTTAGTATATATTTTATAATCAATTAATAATGATAATTGAAGTAAGGTTGTTGCCATCAAAACTCCATTCTCCAACAATTTCCCCCTTTTTGATGATGACAACCTTGATTCATAAAATATTCATACCTGTTGATACTTTTTGATCTGGTCCTTCGAACATCCCCCTTTCATCATGAATCCTACATACTCTCCCTTATACTAAGCCTAACTAATTCTTAAATTATAATTTCTCCCTCTTTGTCATCAACGGAAAGAAATTCTAAATATACTCCCCCTAAATCTATACCATAAATAATTTCCTATATCTATCTATCTATTCTAAGGTTATAATACTTAATTTTATACTAGTATACATAACTCCCCTAAATCCATGCCTATATATATATAACTTAAGATTACACCACTACAACAAATATACCATATTACAACGGTGTAAAACGTTGTAAAAAGTTTTTACAACGGTGGAGCCACCGTCGTGTATTAAAAAGTTGTAATATACTTATCTTTTACAACATTTCTGCACCGTTGCAACACCGTTGTGAAATATGATATTTAACAACTTCTACTCACAGTTGTAATAAATTTTATTACAACTTTTATTCCCCTTTTTTGCAAACATTTAAATATCGTAAGATCATAGATATGACAACTGGTGATTACTGTTGTGACTTCCAGAATATTACAACTTTTTCACACTGTTGTAAAATGATTTATTACAACTTTTTTTTGCTGTTGTAACTCATATACACCTTACTAATATAAATAATTCATATATATTAATAATAATATGATTCATATCTCAATGCAACAGATATGACTACACATAATCATTCATATATATTAATTAACATAATATTCGATCAACATACACATAGTACATCACTAACTAAACCCGTCACAAAAAACATAACTGTTTCAAAATATATACATCGATCTAACACAAAAGATACATAAGATAGATAGAAGTTTTGTACACAAAAGATACATAAGCATACTCTTTTCTTTGTAAAATTGAAGCACTTCTAGCCAGCACAACTTTTCCATTCACATTCGCTACCTTGTTTGCCACCTCAGAAAGCGAAGGAGGTTTGTACAGAACTGAAGTAGCTAAGTATGGGAATATGTTGTTTCGATCATTTTCAAATTGGCTAACCTCCAACAAACTCTGTAATTGTGAAAATAATAGACAATTGCGTTTGCTTTAAATTGATTTCATAGTAAATTCAAAGCCAAGCTTTCAACACTAAAGAGAATAAATGTTCAAATGTGTAGGATAGTAAAAAAGAAAAATAATAACAAGAGCTACCTCAGCATTTAAATCCTCCAGAACGATACTAGGAACATGAGCCAAGCAGAACTCATCAGGTGTGAAATTACATAATATTCTTGTAATCAAGGACATATCTGCATATGCAACATAATATCGGAAATAAGGTTTGGCAATGTCTAGTAAACGTACAGTAGCAGTCTAATATCAACTTCTTTTCTGATATCTTTGTCGATAAGCATGTATTTAGGAAGCATTAGAAGATCGTTGAGTTCGTTAAGAAGTGCAAAGGATTTCGATCTAGTATTTGCTCTCTTAATGTCATGATGCTCATTGTTATCTTCATCGTCTTTTGTGCAATCTTCAAAATCCAGGCCAAAGAAATCTGATAAACATCTAGACCAGTTTCCAATCTGCAAAACACCAAATCCATTATCATTACTATTATTTTTAGAGAGAAAAAGGAGTGATTTTAAATGTATTACCTCATACCATACATATAGTTCATGTTCAGCCCTAAAGTACTGAATTACATAAAAGAAACCATATTTAATTATATATTGAATCAAAATTCGGTACATTGTCTAGAGTTGCTTCTAAAAAAAGAAAAGCTACAATAGTGCAATTAAAAAGTAAATTTTACGTGTTCACATGAAAATCCACTACCTTAGCCTCAGATCTAGTGATATATAAAGGATATCATGAATGTTGTATATGATGTAAAAATTTACAGCAATAGCGACAACCACAATCTGATTCTTTACTTAAAAAAGCATAAACAAAATGATGTAATTCTTACTGAATTTTTAAGCTGTGCACAGGATCCAAAGCTCAGGTCCCCTGTTGGTATGGGCAAAAATTTTGAATCAACAATTGGATCTAATATCAGATCCGTTGGCATCTCAGTAGCAGATTCACGTAGTATAGCATTAAACAATGCAACATCTAATCTGGAGACACATTGTTTCATCACCTGAATATAGTTAATGAAAAATGGAAACTAATGATCCAAATGAATTTAACTCGTGGACCACAGTACCGAGATATAACATATTTTCATTTCAGTGAAGGCTAAATGTTCTAGTATACATACATCTACCTTCTCATTATTTCATGCCTATATTTTATAGATCGGTATTCTTCCTCTTTATAGATCAGTATTCATCCTCCATTCCTTTTTAATGACATGTTAGAGGTGGATTTTGCATTCTTTCATTTTTATTGTTAAAATAATATCGATAATACAACTTAGAGCCACTATATCTCATTGATGGTGATCTTTAAATGCAAAGATGCTAGGATGACCAAGGAAGCAGAGTACAGAGGCATGGAGTGCACACGTTGAAGGTGAATTTCGAGGAGTGGTTATGATTTGAAGGCTGATATCATTCCCGTGTGAACCTATATAATAATTAACCGGTTGAAGGAACATTGCTTTAAATGACCACGGACCCTACTTTGCTTATTTAGGCATTGAAACTTGAAGAAGTATAAAGTTTCTTATGAATCTTTTAACCATAAAACACAATTAAACAAATTTCAAAGAACACAAACACATTTCTTACCACAAAACAAGTTTACGACATAAGTTTAATGCAAACTTCTATTTTATGTAGGTCTAGAAAGTAAGCTCCAATCAGTGCGTGATTCATTCAAGATGTGTTTTGTAGATTAAAGCGGGGATTGAGTAATAGCGTACCTTTCGTGCCAATATAGGCAAGCAGCCACACTCATGACCACTTGGTCTAACTGGGCATAGTCTGGTAAATGCATCGTGAAAAGCTGTATTCCATAAGTTGATTGACAAATTGCATTGATGTATATCTCCTAAAGCTGGTGAGGCCCACAAAACATGGATCTCACTTGTGCTCTCTCTTCCCATGCGTGAACTTAAGGCAGTTCCCAGTTATTGTAGACTTGTTCCTATATGATCCGATCCTAATAATCTGAAAGGGAAGGTAGAAAAGAAAATAAATAGTATGCATTCAGCCCAACCAAGGGCAAAGCTTTATATATGAGGATACTCAACAACTTATATTCCAATTGTTCCTCCAATTACTCTACCTCATGTATTCTCAAAATGCATTAGAACAATCAATGGTGGTAATAACTATACATGTAATTTTACAGTATCTAGAAAATCCAGTTATGAAAATCGTAATTGTTAGCAGTAACTCAGATCCAAAGTAGAAAGTAAATAATTGTTTTCGCTCGAATCTACCTTAAAACTGATGCTTAGTAATACGTAAACAACAATTTGAAAACTATTTCTAAACTCTATTTTCCAATCTCATAAAAATGGTACATGAACTTGAAAGAACTAGTTATAGAAAGATTCGGTGTAGTAAGTCACAGTCTTTAATACAGAGATCTGGACATGGACCGAATTAACTATCGAAATCAGCAACCCTAAGATTAGTATTTGAAGCACAGTGAGTAATCCACCCAAAAAGCATCTATCTCTAATTTAACTTTAGTAACAAAATTTATACCTAACCCAAGTCGACAGTACCCGCGAAGTTTGTAGATCCAATATATATTTGATTTTCATCTAAGTTAATGTGACGGCCCGCCTCGCACCTGCCGACATTTCCAATGAAAGTGCGTTGTGCCAATGTCCAACTAGCACGGGACGGTCGCCAAAGAAAGGAAAAGAAACTAACAAGGAACCTATAGAATGTCTCACAGCGCATGGGATAAAATATAATAATAACATAACTTTGACATAAAACAGGCGAGACATTGCTTAAGCTGAAAACTAAATCATCATAGTAGCGGAAAATTCAAATACAGCTTATGTTCCACATCATCATTATTACAACTTTCAAAAACTGTATCTAAAGCAAAATAAGGAAGGTACACTACTAATGCACAAAGTAGTGACCATCAGCGACACAGGGAGAATACATATATATATCATACGTGGGAGTCTCCTGCTCGTCTCTGGATCAGCTACTCATGCATAACCAGCTAACCTTTCTCTAGTCTGCTCGTTTAGGAGCACCCAGAGTAATAAGAAGAGACATAAAACTCTGGGTTAGACAAAAGTCTGGTATGAGCGATAAGCAGCAACACAGAACAATAACAGGTATACTAAACCATACCTGAACCTGGATCTGCAACCAAAGAGTTAGCACAACAGGAGTACAATACTGTAAGGTGACACTAACATATGGTATAAAGATACGGGGGAGGGGGTGTGCATGTCATGGTGATATCAGAAAATCAAGCATAGCAACCATCCTTGCATCTCTCACTCAGTTCGTAAAGCATACGATATCCACTACTTTGACCACCCAAGTCCTTTGCTATGATCACTCTGCCCCATGGAATCATAATGGCTCTACTGCACTGATCCATAGCCATTGGTCCCTTACTATGTCCACTCTGCCCCCATGAAGTCATGACCACTCCACTGCACTGGCTCATAGCCATGCTATGATCACTCTGCCCACATGAAGTAATAACTAACCCGCTGCACAGATTCGTAGCCTAACATCCGTCTCGGTGGTAAATCAAAGTTATGTACGTCGATAACCCCTTAACATACGTCCCGCAGCAAAGCCCAATCATGAAGTTGATTCGTTGGTTCCCATCTGGATCCTGAGTACAAACTTCTCCTATGGACTACCTTTGCATCTCGGGTTTTGGTCTCCTCTGGGTTCGGTTCGGTCCTCCTCCTTGTCCTTGGTTCGGTTCAGTTTGGTCGTACATACTCCCGGTCGGTCTGCGATACATACTCCAGCTCATGGTTATCATGGTGGCTCGTGGGAGGCTCCTGATCCGATTCATGATGAAGCTCCGGTTCGGGCTTGTGGTGATGCTCTGGTTCGGGTCGAGAGCTACAGGTGTGAGTAGTTCATGAGCTCCTGGTCGGATCGTGGTACTCATTCAGTTCGGACTCGTGACCCGCTCTTGGGTTCATGATGGCAGTCCATGGTTCTGCTCATGATGGCGCTCGAGGACTTCATGCAGGCGGTTTGGTTCGGGGGAACGACTCGGTTCGTGATGGTACTCCATGATCCGATGGGCGATCTGATCCGGCCCTCCAAATCCTATCCGATCCGAATTCCTACACCACTTCCAACGAGCTATTTACGCCACAAGAAGGCGTTTTCGACCAATTTAACTTTGTTAAGAAATCACAAATCATACCAACATTCATAGCAACATACAACATCAACCACAAACACCAAAATGATAATTAATCATGTCAAAATGGATTAAACATACCCAAAAACCCATGTTTTCCCCTTAACCCCCCTTAACCATGTTTAAGCATACAATTAGCAAAACTTGTCCAAATTACCCCAAATTTCTATCAGAGCCCTAAAATAATATTTTAGAATTTTACAAATTTATCCAGATTTTTCTGAGTTATGATTTCGCTAATTAACACCAATCACCCCTAATTAGCCGTAATTAGTGAGAAACAAAGCAAATCACTCACCTTAGCCGCAAATAAATCATAAATCTGAAAATATATCTGATTTAGGATGAATCTCTATGCAACACAGCAGCTCTATTCCCAGTTTGATGCTAATTTGCCTTGATTAGATGTAGATTAGGCTAAAACTTGGTTAAATGGTGATTAGAAGGTGATTTGGGTGTTGGAGGCCATTGCTCGGGTTAGGGAAATGTTTTAGGCGGCTGAAAAGCGAAATAAAAATCGTTTCCTAACTGTTCTTAGCCTCCCCATAACCCTAATCCCGAAATGGGTTATGGGCCCTCTAGCTAATCACCGTAATTAGGCCCAGTTAAGCTGTTTTTCACCTTCTAAACCTTGTTTCAGCCATATCTCCCAAACGGTGAGTCCGTTTGGCTAATGTGACCACTCTACGGAATTGTAAACCATCATCCGAATCCAATGGAAGTGGTTTCAAGTCAAAAATCCTTACTAATCAAAAGGTATGGCCGAAACAAGATCAGCTAGGGGCAAAACGGTCATTTAAAAATCGGCAAAAATCGTGAACATGGGAAATGACCCCAATAGTCATTCCCCAAAGTTACACGATCATGCGACCTCATATGAAAATAAAATAAATATTCTATGATCTTCCGATGTGTAGAATGCGGGTCGTTACACTCCCGTCCCCCCCCCCCAAAGAAATTTTGCCCTCGAAATTCCTCAACTAAGAAGCAACCAATGGGCCCCGCATGCCTACCAGCCATATCTTGCAATCAAACATACAAAACAAACCTATCCTAGCATACGGAATAACTAAATCGAAATTTAAAATCTTACCAAGCAAAGAGTTATGGATACGTCTTCTCCTCTGTCTCCCAAGTACAGTCATTCTCATCCACGCCCCACTGAACCTTGACTAGATTCACCACTTTCCTTTGAAGTTTCTTCGTATCGTGCTCGACAATACGAATCGGCTTGTGGTTCCCAACCGCCTCGGGTTCTACTTCGATATCATCCAACTGATCAGGTGAAATAGCCACATCGGGGTCGTGCACGAATTTCCTTAACTGGGAAACATGAAATACGTCATGAACTCCCGCCATCGTGTCGGGTAACTCAACTTTATATGCTAAATTCCCAACTTGCTCGAGAACTGGGAATGGACCAACAAATCTCAGTGTTAACTTGCCTCTCCTGCCAAATCGAATCACGCTCTTTAACGGAGAAATCTTGACAAACATCAAGTCGCCAATGGAGAATTTTAGATCTCTTCTCCTCTTATCAGCATAACTCTTCTGCCTATCTTGGGCAGCCTTCATTCACCGTTGGATAACATTGATCTTGTCTGAAGTTTCTCTTATTACATCCGGCCCAAGTACAAATTTCTCACCGGTTTCTAACAACATGATGGTGAGTTACAAAGCTTCAAATGGAGCCATACTAATACTGGATTGATAACTATTATTATATGCGAATTCAACCAGATGCAAATGGTCATCCCATGACCCTCCAAAATCCAATATACAAGCTCTCAAGAGATCCTCCAATATCCGATTCACCCTCTCTGTCTGACCGTCGGTTTGAGGATGGTACGTGATACTGAGATGTAATTCTGATCCTAAAGCCTCTTGTAAGCTCTTCCAAAATCCACTAGTGAACAACGGATCTTGGTCACTTACAATTCCTTTGGGTACTCCATGAAATCTCATTACCCACTTCATATACAGTTCTGCTAAATTAGCCGCTGTTCTATTCGATTTGATGGGTATAAACCTTGCACTCTTGGTCAATCGGTCTACGATCACCCAAATACTATCATAGCCCGATCTAGTCCTTGGTAACCCATCAATGAAATCCATTGAGATTTGTTCCCATTTCCATTCTAGAATTTCTAATGGTTGCAACAAACCACTAGGTTTCTTTTGCTCGGCTTTAACTAGTTGGCAATTCATGCATTTGGATATAAACTTCCCAACGTCTCTTTTCATCCCTTCCCAGTAGTAGGTCTGCTTCATGTCTCGATACATTTTATTACCACCGGGATGTATAGTCAGTTTTGAGTGATGACATTCCCTAAGCACTTCATCTCTCAATCCATTGACATTGGGTACAATCAGTCTACCATTCTTTCGAAGCCATCCTTCTCGATCAATCCCAACTTTTTCATCTCCACGTCGATACCCATCTCTAACTTGGAGATGATTTCTAATAGACTCGGATCGTCCCTCTGACTGGAACCAATCCGCTCAATCAATGTGGGTCAGATCGTCAAACTTGCTGACATCTCTAGATCTAATTCGCACTTTGGTCTGAAATCATACCCTGCGATATACTCCAGTTGCTTCCACTCAAGAAATATAGTCCCTAAACTGGCATGTCTTCTACTCAATGCATCAGCTACCGCATTGCCCTTTCCTGGTGTATATGCGATATCGAAATCATAGGAAGCCAAGAATTCTAACCATCTTTGCTGTCGGAGATTTAGATCCTTCTGAGAGAAGAGATACTTTAATGATTTATGATCGGTAAACAACTCGAATCTTTCTTCCAAGAGGTAATGTCTCCACATCTTCAACGCGAACACGATTGCTGCCAATTCCAAATCGTGGGTAGAATATCTTTTCTCATGCGGTTTTAGTTGCCGACTTGCATAAGCTACAACCCTACCTCCTTGCATCAATGCAGCACCTAGTCCGGTACCACATGCGTCTATGTATACTGTCATCTCTTCATTCCCCTTAGGAATGACTAACACTGGTGCACATGTCAACTTTTCCTTTATACCCTTGAATGCATTCTCGCACTTTTCGTCCCAGACGAAAGCTTGAATCTTCTTGGTCAACTGAGTCAACAGTGCTGCTATCTTGGAGAAGTCTTGGATAAACTTACGATAATATCCAGCTAATCCCAAGAAACTTCTTACGTTTGTTGCATTCTTGGGCATAGACCAATCTTGTACCATAGCCACCTTTGCAGGGTCCACGACAATACCATTTTCTTAAATAACATGGCCCAAGAATCTCACTTCCCTCCTTCAGAAGTGACATTTAGAAAACTTTGCTTTCAATTGGTGTTTTCTCAACACCTCCATCACTATCCTCAAATGTTCCTTGTGTTCTTCTTCTGTCCTCTAATAAACCAAGATATCGTCCACGAACACAAGAACAAACTTATTCAATTGATCTCAGAATACTCTATTCATAAGATCCACAAAATATGTTGGTGCATTGGTCAACCCAAATGGCATGACTAACCACTCATAGAATCCAGACGGCGTCCGAAATGTCGTTTTAGCTATCCTCTCAGATTCCACCCTAAGCTGATGAAAACCTGTCGCGAGATCCATCTGGGAGAACACTCTTGCGCCACTCAACTGATCAAACAAATCATCTATCCGCGGTAGAGGATACTTATTCTTCCTCGTCACTTTATTCAACTCGCGGTAGTCCACACACAATCTAAGGGAACCATCTGCCTTGGTAGCAAACACAACTGGTACTCCCCACTCGGAGACACTTCTTCTAATAAACTCCTTCTTCAAAAGATCGCTTACTTGCACCCCGAGCTCTCTCTGCTTCCTTGGTGCCATACGACGAAGAGGCATCACTATAGGTCTGGCATCTTTCACTAAATCAATACAAAACTCAATCTCTCGGTGTGGTGGAAGTCCGATCACTTCCTTGAAGACGTCAGGATATTAGCCAGCCACGGGCACTTCTGACAACTCATCATGCGGGATGTCGAGGGAATTTAGAAAACTAGTGTGACGACCCCATTTCCCGTACTGACGGTGGCAAGGGTAATCTTTGGAATATAACACATAAACAGATAATAGCAGAACAGAAATAAATAAATACACCAGATAATGCACAATAGAATATACTGGATAAACGTAATCATCAGAGTTACACAGTATACAGGATCATACTTAGAACAAATACAGTTCAGCTATACATAAATGTCTACAGCGGAAACAAACATAATGTACAATAGGAGCTGAACAGCATAAAAAAGATAAATAATAGAATCCATCCTCAGCTCCAGCTATCCAGAAAGAGCCAGCTAAACCTGAACACAAGGCTGCCTGTGTAGAAAAAGGGGCACCCGAGTTTGAAAGTGAAACAAACTACGAGTCAGTCATGGGACTGGTATGAGAAATCTACTCAACACATTTAAAATATGGCCAATCTCAGGACCACGCCACTTTCGTGGAACGGGTTTACTCCATCGGATTGCCAGTGCTTCAAAACAAATAAATCTTTTAAACATCGCAATGCTTTTTATAAAAATGAAGCCATTATAAGACTCAGTTCCCATCACACAATGCAACGCAAACCGGAGGATAGAGTTTTACCTTATAATGGCCAAAATATGCTTGATACGAATAAAACAAAAGCATTTGATATTATTACTAGTGTTTATAGGTTTTGAAAACTATTTCAATCATAACTATCAATCATAGACGGCATGGGTACCATATATCATGTCGCCATAGGTATATACAATCAAAACCGCACAGTCACGTATTTGGAAATTGGATTTCCGTCATAAACCAAGGCAAAAGATAGTCCTTACCGACTTTGAGACAATCTAGCCCATGTCTCAGGCACAGCCGCAACCGTACCTTGGATCGTCAGGGCCGGTCCACACGAAGTGGATTATAATGCCTGAACAATGCGTTCCTCCGCCCTTTGGGGTGTAAATGAGCCAACGAATGACTCCATCGGTCCCGGATCGACCGATATAACCGAGGCGCCTTGCAACAGTAACAACCACATAAGTCAAACTCGTCAGGGCATGTAAAACCACTGTAGCCACTTCTAGGTAGAAAGAAAACGCACGTCCCCCCTGAGGTCCTCTCCCGTTTCTGGTTCATACCGGGGTGTGAGGTTCGCGAATTCACGTTGTACACAAAGCTACACCACACAGGCGGTGCTTTGATCATCACCACAAGACTTTGCTTTTCAACAGAAGCCTTGATCACTTCATCTAAGCATGCCACGCAGGCAATTCACACCGTGCAACTGATAGCTATCAATCACACAGAATAAATTCCAATGTCAGACACACTGTCCATTTGCAAGTCCGTTCTGGGTCTGAACGAAACCGGAGGCACTATATACCTCGCAAACCCTTCGATCTCCACGTACGTCTAGACGATCACCACTTATTATCCATATTTCGGGATGCCTCCCAATCAGGACATCAGTTACCATCCAAACGAGGTGAAGATCTCCGGTCTTCGATCACCGTCTTCATCTTCGATTTCTTATCGTCGATTCAGTTATTCAGAATGGGATAAACCCGGTCTTTCTGAGCAACTCGCGTATATAATAAACAAGTGCAACACAAACGCACATACGCATCATTTCAATTCATTAGTCGCTAACCGTAAATCAGTAAGAGAACGATTTCCCAAATATTAACCCCGAAGGCCGAAACCAACATCAGTTCAACACCCAGTAAACCATTCGACTTAGCCAACCTTTAGTTAGTTTCTAAATTTCACATCCATATCGTTTATAATATTTTATAACGATTTATCGCCATTTTTATTTATTTTAAAATAGCCAATTTATTCAAATGACGCTTCGTGCCATAACGCGGCCGTGGCGCTGTTTTTCTTCAGATTTGATTTACACATATCTGAAAATCTAACCGTTGGATCTTCACAAAATTTACATCATTTGAAAGATCTTTTCAAAATGAATCCAACGGTTCCAGTTTCAGGAAAATCGGACGGTCGGATCTCCCGGTATAATCGTTTGAAGTTTCGATTTCAAAATACGAACTGCAGCGTCGTTATTCGATTTAATATAATTATATATATATAATCGATTCTGGTGCTGTTTTCCCTCAGATTTGAATTAAACATTCCAGACAATCCAAACGTTGGATTTTTACAAAGTTGGTGCCGTTGGAAAGATAATTCCAAAGCGAACCCAACGGTTGCGGTTTTGGGAAAATCCGATGGTCGGATCTCCCGCACTAATCATTTGAAATCACGGTTTCAAAATACGAACTGCAGCTTCGTTATTCGATATATTTCAATTCTATTTATATATATATTTCGATTCTTCGATTTCAAAACTATACTCTTTTCATACATTTGATAAAAATGATATTTTTATCCAACATACATTCACTTCGGTACTTCACTATTTTTAACAATTCATATATATAGTAAAAATGTAATTTTTATTGTAAAACGATTCATTTCAAAACCAGACTATTTTATATAGTCAATATTAGTGATAAAAATAGGATTTTTATTATAAAACAATTTATTTCAAAACAAGATTATTTTATATAGTTCATATTGGTGATAAAAATATGATTTTTATTATAAAAAAATTTCTTTCAAAATAGGAATAACATTCAACACATGAATTTCAATTCAATGAATGAATTTCGATTCAACACATGAAGGTTTTCTATAGTTTGTATATATAGATAAAAAGGTGATTTTTATATTTAAAACACGAATACCATTCAACACATGAATTTCAATTCAACGAATGTATTTCGATTCAACACATGAAGGTTTTCTATAGTTTGTATATATAGAAAAAGGGTTATTTTTATATTTAAAACACGAATACCATTCAACACATGAATTTCAATTCAACGAATGAATTTCGATTCAACACATGAAGGTTTTCTATAGTTTGTATATATAGATAAAAATGTGATTTTTATTGTTAAAACAATTTATTCAAAACACGAAGACCACTCAACACATGAATATGATTCAACGAATGAATTTCCATTCAACACATGAAGGTTTTCTATTCAACAGACGAATATAATTTCAACATAGGAAAATAATTCTAACACATGAATATTATTCAAAATTTCGGCAGCATAACGGCAGGGTAGTTAAAACCGGGACCGTCCCTAGTACGGCTCCTCGCTCTATCTTAAAGCCTCGCAGCTTTTGACAATGGGAAATCATGCATCTAGTTCGCACGCAGGAGGCATGTATATTTTTTTCATTTCCACAAACTAATCCTATGTGGTTTCAACCAAATATTTCTCAACCACAAACGGGTATTTTTCAACCACAATCAATCAATTTCAACAACAAACAATTTCAATCAACCATTCGCTATCAATCAATTTTCACACCAATCACAACCAATAAATATCGTCCATGGTTTGTGGACAAGGGGCGTATATATATATATATATATATATATATATACATACATATTGCATTTCACTTCTATTTCAACACATATATAATTTTTACAACGCATATATAACTTATATATCGAACGTACAACATATACAACGCTTATACAAGAGGTGTACAACGCTTATACAACTCATACATCGACTATATAATTTATACATCGTCGTTTTCCATATCGTTTATAAATTAGAAATCTCACATTGCTTTGTCGCTTTGTTAAAAATCCTAACGAGCTCAGAAAAATCCGCGGTCTCTTCTAGAATGTAGAGAGCCTCCTTGCGGTCACGATGTCTCCTGTTTCATCGAATTTCGTCAACACACGAAAAAGATATGATTTTTCAAAGTTTTGCAACACTTTAAAGTGTTAATTTCAGTTCAGAAATTTAAACCCGTTTACCACCTTTAAACTTCGAAACGAGGTTTCCGATTTGCTTCCAATCCGTGAAGTGTTGCTTCGATCCGACTTCACCACGACAACGGGCTCCGAAATCCGCTCCAGGGGGTCCCCACCCTGCCAAACTCGAGCGCAGCCTGAGGGAGCTTTCCGATGGCGAACGGCGGCGATAGAGGGGCTCGATCCGCCTCCGACAGTCCACGATAAGGTTCGAAAATGGTATGGATTTGAAGAGGGATATTGGATCTACAAATAACTCCAGAGGGCCATGGGGTTTTGATGAGTGGTTTGCGCGATTTGGAGGAGAGAAGGATTGAAGAAGAGGCGTCGTTTGTTGAAAGAGGGGTTACGGGTTTTCTGACCTGGACGAGATAATGATGGTGAATTCTTATTGGCCGGAATATTTATATTTAAATTTTAATTCTTTTTAAAACCAAAAATACCCCTTAGCCCAAACGAACTCCAATTCAAACCCAACGACTGTCGCCCCTAGCTAAATACCCCCATCCTGGACACAACGAGATATGTTTCATTGGCCAATTCGACTGTTACAGTCAGTTATTTTTCAAATTAAAGTATAGAACATTCAAATTCTGTTTTGAACGTACATTTTAATTTGTCGGGGCCACAAACTGATTCGAAAAATTCCAGAAAAATAAATCTAGCTATGTTTTGATGATACGGTCCCAAAAAAACTAGTTTCATCGAATTCTAAGACCGTTTGAAAAATGGCCCATTTCTGGTCGATCCAATTTAACTGTAATTGACCAAAACATATTTTCCTTTGCCACGCTCACATACTAGCTTCAAAAATTATGAAATTTGAAACCTAGAAATAGTTTGACATCCCGGATCCAACAAAAGTGGTTTCGTCGAATTCTGAGGTCGTTTGCAAAATGGCCATTTTCACGGGCTATATAAATTCCATAGCGACCTTTCTGAAAATTCATTTGGCCATAACTTTTGCTTTCCGCTATGAAACTTCGATTTTTCAGATTCATTATAAAGGTATTCACTAACAGATTTAAATATTTTTGGTTTCACTCAAATCCGTTTTGTTTTGCACCCGGTACAATTAGCCAAAGTTTGATTCAAATTTTGAAACTACCGCGCCATTTCAGGCCTTGTTTATAATTCAAATTAATTATATTCGTTTCCAATTGTCAATTCAACTCAGTTTTCATCTTTATTATTTAAAATATTTATTTTAAATATTTAAAATCCACTATTTTAGCCAATTTAAAAAATTTAAATTGGTTCAAATTTTCCGGGTTGTTACAATCTCCCCCACTTAAAACTTTTCGTCCCCGAAAAGGAACAAAGTCTAAAGTGGTTTGATTAATCAACTATACGTTCAATCTGGCTTCCATTCTCCAACTTTTCAATTTCTGAGAATTTTCAAATTCTTCAAAAATTTGGCTAACACCCGGAATTTTCGAAAAATTTCGCCATAACCTCCTTTGTACGGGGAGAGGTTTGGAAATTTATTGGGCCGTATTAGGTACCCAATAAATCCTAACAAGCATACACATATTCATAGTGATATATTCTGGTGTTTACAGGGGAGCGTGTATTGATAACAACTCCAGAGAATAAATTCTCGTCACCCTATCAAAGCCTGAGGGAGTGTGTATTTTAATTGCTCCAGAGGATAAATCCTCGTCACCTCGTCCCGTGTGGGAAATAATAATCCATGTGCCGTATCTAATGACTAGAGAGACGTGATTATTGTCAACTCTAGACCCGTGTGGGGTTTTTATTAATCTGGCAATTTATCGTTACAATTTTATATGGTCCATATCAGTCATCAGTTCAACCTGTAAAATATAGTCATCGCCATACAAGCCTCTCGCTCGTATGGTAAATCTTCCACCTCGTCACACAAGCTCCAAATGCTTATGTGGTATATGATGAAGTATGCCTATCTTCTAGAAGTATGCCATGTAATGTAGTTCAAAATTAATTGTTACTATCCTATGGCGACGTTTATTATTACACACAGAACAACCAGCACTCCGCATCCAATGACATTCACAGGAGTTGATATAATAATATTTCGCATCCAACTCATTAAGGTTTACCTATTTGTCGGGCATGCAAATAAAATCTTTACTCAACAGCTATCCAATTACCTGTTCAAACATATATAATGCACATGTATATATTTCTATCTATTTTTTTAAATCAATTCAATGTGTGAGTCAATCGAATAAATCCTACCATTCATTCTCTTATTAATTAAATTAACTATCGTTTCAATAATTTAATTAATCCAATTTACTATCACACAATGCAAACAACAAGCAATTTGTTTTTAACTTTTCAAATATATATCTTTTATATATTCAAAAATTATATTTCTAAAACCAGACTTTATATATAATCACAAATACGTTATTTAAAAACATATAACTCTCGACTCGTTCTGGGGCACTTCTGAACCCATCTCTAACGAGTTGTTCTGATTCTGCTGTACTCATACTAGGATATTGTTGATCCTATCTGTAATGACTTACTCGTCCTAGAACACTACTGGTTCTATTTCTGACGAGTTCGTTAATATGTTATATTCCAGACCTAAGCTTAACCAAAGCTCTGATACCACGTTGTGACGACCCCATTTTCCATACTGACGGTGGCAAGGGTAATCTTTGGAATATAACACATAAACAGATAATATCAGAACAGAAATAAATAAATACACCAGATAATGCACAATAGAATATACTGGATAAACGTAATCATCAGAGTTACACAGTATACAGGATCATACTTAGAACAAATACAGTTCAGCTCAACATAAATGTCTACAGCGGAAACAAACATAATGTACAATAGGAGCTGAACAGCATAAAAAGAGATAAATAATAGAATCCATCTTCAGCTCCAGCTATCCAGAAAGAGCCAGCTAAACCTGAACACAAGGCTGCCCGTGTAGAAAAAGGGGCACCCGAGTTTGAAAGTGAAACAAACTACGAGTCAGTCATGGGACTGGTATGAGAAATCTACTCAACACATTTAAAATATGGCCAATCTCAGGACCACGCCACTTTCGTGGAACGGGTTTACTCCATCGGATTGCCAGTGCTTCAAAACAAATAAATCTTTTAAACATCGCAATGCTTTTTATAAAAATGAAGCCATTATAAGACTCAGTTCCCATCACACAATGCAACGCAAACCGTAGGATAGAGTTTTACCTTATAATGGCCAAAATATGCTTGATACGAATAAAACAAAAGCATTTGATATTGTTACTAGTGTTTATAGGTTTCGAAAACTATTTCAATCATAACTATCAATCATAGACGGCATGGGTACCATATATCATGTCGCCATAGGTATATACAATCAAAACCGCACAGTCACGTATTTGGAAATTGGATTTCCGTCATGAACCAAGGCAAAAGATAGTCCTTACCGACTTCGAGACAATCTAGCCCATGTCTCAGGCACAGCCGAAACCGTACCTTGGATCATCAGGGCTGGTCCACACGGAGTGAATTATAATGCTTGAACAATGCGTTCCTCCGCCCTTTGGGGCGTAAATGAGCCAACGAATGACTCCATCGGTCCCGGATCGACCGATATAAACGAAGCGCCTCGCAACAGTAACAATCACGTAAGTCAAACTCGTCAGGGCGTGTAAAACCACTGTAGCCACTTCTAGGTAGAAAGAAAACGCACGTCCCCCCTGAGGTCCTCTCCCGTTTCTGGTTCATACCGGGGTGTGAGGTTCGCGAATTCACGTTGTACACAAAGCTACGCCACACAGGCGGTGCTTTGATCATCACCACAAGACTTTGCTTTTCAACAGAAGCCTTGATCACTGCATCTTAGCAAGCCACACAAGCAATTCACACCGTGCAACTGATAGCTATCAATCACACAGAATAAATTCCAATGTCAGACACACTGTCCATTTGCAAGTCCGTTCTGGGTCTGAACGAAACCAGAGGCACTATATACCTCGCAAACCCTTCGATCTCCACGTACGTCTGGACGATCACCACTTATTATCCATATTTCGGGATGCCTCCCAATCAGGACATCAGTTACCATCCAAACGAGGTGAAGATCTCCGGTCTTCGACCACCGTCTTCATCTTCGATTTCTTATCGTCGATTCAGTTATTCAGAATGGGATAAACCCGGTCTTTCTGAGAAACTCGCGTATGTAATAAACAAGTGCAACACAAACACACATACGCATCATTTCAATTCATTAGTCGCTAACCGTAAATCAGTAAGAGAACGATTTCCCAAATATTAACCTCGAAGGCCGAAACCAACATCAGATCAACACCCAGGAAACCATTCGACTTAGCCAACCTTCAGTTAGTTTCTAAATTTCACATCCATATCGTTTATAATATTTTATAACTATTTATCGCCATTTTTATTTATTTTAAAATAGCCAATTTATTCAAACGACGCTTCGGGCCATAACGCGGCCGTGGCGCTGTTTTTCTTTAGATTTGATTTACACATATCTGAAAATCTAACCGTTGGATCTTCACAAAATTTACATCATTAGAAAGATCTTTACAAAACGAATCCTACGGTTCCAGTTTCGGGAAAATCCGACGGTCTGATCTCCCGGTATAATCGTTTGAAGTTTCGATTTCAAAATACGAACTGCAGCATCGTTATTCGATTTAATACAATTATATTTATATATATATATATAATCGATTCTGACGCTGTTTTTCCTCAGATTTGAATTAAACATTCCAGACAATCCAACCGTTGGATTTTTACAAAGTTGGTGCCGTTGGAAAGATATTTCCAAAGCGAACCCAACGGTTGCGGTTTCGGGAAAATCCGATGGTCGGATCTCCCGCACTAATCTTTTGAAATCACGGTTTCAAAATATGAACTGCAGCTTCGTTATTCGATATATTTCAATTCTATTTATATATATATTTCGATTCTTCGATTTCAAAACTATATTCTTTTCATTCATTTCAAAACCCGCCTATTTTATATAGTCAATATAGGTGATAAAAATAGGATTTTTATTATAAAACAATTTATTTCAAAACAAGATTATTTTATATAGTTCATATTGATGATAAAAATATGATTTTTATTATAAAACAATTTCTTTCAAAATAGGAATACCATTCAACACATGAATTTCAATTCAACGAATGAATTTCGATTCAACACATGAAGGTTTTCTATAGTTTGTATATATAGATAAAAAGGTGATTTTTATATTTAAAACACGAATACCATTCAACATATGAATTTCAATTCAACGAATGAATTTCGATTCAACACATGAAGGTTTTCTATAGTTTGTATATATAGAAAAAGGGTGATTTTTATATTTAAAACACGAATACCAATCAACACATGAATTTCAATTCAACGAATGAATTTCGATTCAACACATGAAGGTTTTCTATAGTTTGTATATATAGATAAAAATGTGATTTTTATTGTTAAAACAATTTATTCAAAACACGAAGACCATTCAACACATGAATATGATTCAACGAATGAATTTCCATTCAACACATGAAGGTTTTCTATTCAACAGACGAATATAATTTCAACATAGGAAAATAATTCTAACACATGAATATTATTCAAAATTTCGGCAGCATAACGACAGGGTAGTTAAAACCGGGACCGTCCCTAGTACGGCTCCTCGCTCTACCTTAAAGCCTCGCAGCTTTTGACAATGGGTAATCATGCATCTAGTTCGCACGCAGGCGGCATGTATATTTTTTTTCATTTCCACAAACTAATACTATGTGGTTTCAACCAAATATTTCTCAACCACAAACGGGTATTTTTCAACCACAATCAATCAATTTCAACCACAAACAATTTCAATCAACCATTTGCTATCAATCAATTTTCACACCAATCACAACCAATAAATATCGTCCATGGTTTGTGGACGAGGGGCGTATATATATATATATATTTATATATAGCATTTCACTTCTATTTCAACACATATATAATTTTTACAACGCATATATAAATTATATATCGAACGTACAACTTATACAACGCTTATACAAGAGGTGTACAACGCTTATATAACTCATACATCGACTATATAATTTATACATCGTCGTTTTTCATATCGTTTATAAATTAGAAATCTCACATTGCTTTGTCGCTTTGTTAAAAATCCTAACGAGCTCAGAAAAATCCGCGGTCTCTTCTAGAATGTAGAGAGCCTCCTTGCGGTCACGATGTCTCCTGTTTCATCGAATTTCGTCAACACACGAAAAATATATGATTTTTCAAAGTTTTGCAACACTTTAAAGTGTTAATTTCAGTTCAGAAATTTAAACCCGTTTACCTCCTTTAAACTTCGAAACTAGGTTTCCGATTTGCTTCCAATCCGTGAAGTGTTGCTTCGATTCGACTTCACCACGACAACGGGCTCGGAAATCCGCTCCAGGGGGTCCCCACCCTGCCAAACTCGAGCGCAGCCTGAGGGAGCTTTCCGATGGCGAACGACGGCGATAGAGGGGCTCGATCCGCCTCCGATAGTCCACGATAAGGTTCGAAAATGGTATGGATTTGAAGAGGGAGATTGGATCTACAAATAACTCCAGAGGGCCATGGGGTTTTGATGAGTGGTTTGCGCGATTTGGAGGAGAGAAGGATTGAAGAAGAGGCGCCGTTCGTTGAAAGAGGGGTTACGGGTTTTCTGACCTGGACGAGATAATGATGGTGAATTCTTATTGGCCGGAATATTTATATTTAAATTTTAATTCTTTTTAAAACCAAAAATACCCCTTAGCCCAAACGAACTCCAATTCAAACCCAACGACTGTCGCCCCTAGCTAAATACCCCCATCCCGGACACAATGAGATATGTTTCATTGGCCAATTCGACTGTTACAGTCAGTTATTTTTCAAATTAAAGTATAGAACATTCAAATTCTGTTTTGAACGTACATTTTAATTTGCCGGGGCCACAAACTGATTCGAAAAATTCCAGAAAAATAAATCTAGCTATGTTTTGACGATACGGTCCCTACAAAACTAGTTTCGTCGAATTCTAAGACCGTTTGAAAAATGGCTCATTTCTGGTCGATCCAATTTAACTATAATTGACCAAAACATATTTTCCTTTGCCACGCTCACATACTAGCTTCAAAATTTATGAAATTTGAAACCTAGCAATAATTTGACATCCCGGATCCAACAAAAGTGGTTTCGTCGAATTCCGAGGTCGTTTGCAAAATGGCCATTTTCACGGGCTATATAAATTCCATAGCGACCTTTCTGAAAATTCATTTGGCCATAACTTTTGCTTTCCGCTATGAAACTTCGATTTTTCAGATTCATTAGAAAGGTATTCACTAACAGATTTAAATATATTTGATTTCACTCAAATCCGTTTTGTTTTGCACCTGGTACAGTCAGCCAAAGTTTGAATTCAAATTTTGAAACTACCACGCCATTTCAGGCCTTGTTTATAATTCAATTTAATTATTTTCGTTTCTAATTGTCGATTCAACTCAGTTTTCATCTTTATTATTTAAAATATTTATTTTAAATGTTTAAAATCCACTATTTTAGCCAATTTAAAAATTTTAAATTGGTTCAGATTTTCCGGGTCGTTACAACTAGCCATTACCCCATCACTAGGTAGACCACCAAACACTACCCTCCGCCCATCATCCGCTCTAACTGTCACCAAAAAGCCCTCACAGTCTACCACCACCCCATACCTTTGGATCCAATCGACTCCCAAAATAATGCCAAACCCAGTAAAGCCCAAAACAAAACAATCACAAGCAAACATACATCCATGACTCGATAAGACCACATTACGATAGATCATACTAAGGCTAGTCGAACCACCAATCGGGTTCACCACCGCTAAAGGTCTATCGACTGTCTCGGGTTCCAATCCCAACCTATCTACCAGGTCACTAGATATGAAGGAACGGGAAGCCCCAGTATCAAACAGTACTCGAATAGGAACATCATAAACGGAAAGCATACCTTGAATGACGACATTCTTTCCTTTCTCCGCCGCAGTTGGGACATTCGACGAAGAAGGAACATTGATGGCATATGCTTTCACTATCTTCTTCTCTTTCAAAGGTTGTGGACACCTATCATTTTGATGTTCAACTTGGACATAGTTGAAGCACTTCCTGTCCGCTGGCTTTGCTCGACATTCTTTAGCATAATGGCCCTTCTTGCCACAGCTAAAGCACTCAACATCTTTCTTATTCTTCTTCTTCTGGCCATCCTTGGTCTGGTTCTGCTTTCTCTTATTCTGTGAACCATTATTGCCTCCACCGCTTGCTTGCGGCTTTGGCTCTTCTGCAGATGCAACCTCAGTCTTCGACTTAGGGTATAGACTCTCTGATCTCAAAGCTTTCCCCACAATCGATTCAAACGTCTCATCGATGTGGTTAATAAGCCTTTCCCCCAAGTACCCATCCAAGCCAGTTATGAACTTCCCTTTCTTCTTCTCGGCAATGTCGATAAGGGATAATCCATACTTCGATAAAGTATCGAACTCAGCAATGACTGCCCTACCATTCTGCTTAAGCTCCTAGAACTTCCTAAACAACTCTGACTTTTGGGCAGCTGGGATAAACTTATCACTAAATCGGGCCTTAAACTAATCCCAAGTAATCTGATCCTCGGGAGTAACTGCCTTTATAGCATTCCACCAGTTCATTGCCCGTCGTTGCAGCTGACGGGATGTTAACCTTCTATTCATCGCATCCTCGATACCCAAGTCTTCGAAGATACGCTCACAGTTATCCAACCAATTCCGAACATCCGTAGCCGACTCCGTTCCATGGAATGGCTTTCCACCAAGACTAGTGTAGTCTTTACAAAGCTTGGTGAAATCGGCCCCAGGCGCCTGCACCGTTGCACCACCACCGTTAGCAGCATTAGGAACTGCTCCTGGCACATTTCTAAGCATCTCTCCAATGAAGTCAGTGAACATCGTCCTCATATCAGGAGCATTTCCATTATTAGCTCCTCTAATAGCACCCCTCGTATGTCGGCTCATCGTTCAATCTGTAAGGAGAAAATGATTAACCATCTCTTCAGTGCTGCCAGTGCAGTGCGACTCCATCCTTAGATATACTAATAATATATATATAGCTTTTGAAAACCAAAATATCACAAATACGGGCTCTCATATACGTACTATCTCTCCCTGGTGTCTTTCCCTATGTTAACTACGCAACCTAGAGCTCTGATACCAAGTGTGACGGCCTGCCCCGCACCAACCGACATTTCCAATGAAAGTGCGTTGTGCCAATGTCCAACTAGCACGGGACGGTCGCCAAAGAAAGGAAAAGAAACTAACAAGGAACCTGTAGAATGTCTCACAACGCATGGGATAAAATATAATAATAATATAACTTTGACATAAAACAGGCGAGACAATGCATAAGCTGAAAACTAAACCATCATAGCAGCGGAAAATTCAAATACAGCTTATGTTCCACATCATCATTATTACAACTTTTAAAAACTGTCTCTAAAGCAAAATAAGGAAGGTACACTACTAATGCCCAAAGTAGTGACCATCTTCTCCCCATTGGACTTTCATCAACTTGACCTCTTGATTGCTGAACTTCCTAACCTCTGATCCAAGTATACAGGTAGGAACTCATTTAGCTGTTGCCTCCTTTTCTACCTCTATCTCCTCGAGCATGCTCAGCTCAACTACTTATGTTGTATCATGTAGACATTTCCGCAAATGAGAAACGTGGAAACATCATGCCAACCCGCCAATCTCTCTGGTAGCTTTACTCTATAGGCCATTTGACCAATCCTTTCCGTTATGGGAAATGGTCCTACAAACCTTTGCGCCAATTTCCCTATAGATCCAAAGTGAACCACATTCCTCAAAGGTGATACCCTGATGAAAATCATGTCACCCACCTCAAACTCAATATCGGTCCTTCTCTTATCTGCGTAGGACTTCCGCCTGTCCTGAGTTGTCTTCATGCGTCTACGAGTAAGGTCGATCTTCTCTGAAGTCTCTCTAATCATCTCAGGTCCAAGTAGAAGTCTATCTATAGATTCCTACCAACAAGTCAGTGATCTACATGGTCGTCCATACAATGCCTCGAAGGTTGTCATGCCAATACTAGCCTAATAACTGTTGTTGTAGGCGAACTCCACCAATGAAGATGCTCTTCCCAAGTCCCTCCGAAGTCTAGGATACACATCGTCAAAAGATCCTCAAGAACTCTAATCACCCTCTCAGTCTGCCCATCGGTCTTAGGGTGATACGCAGTGCTCAAACATAACTGCGTACCAAGTGCCTCTTGTAAGCTTCCCCAGAACTCACTAGTAAAGATGGGATCATGATCACTTACTATGTTGGAAGGTACTCCGTATAGACAGACAATCTCATGAAGATAAATTGATGCCAACCATGCTGTCGTTCTCTTGCTCTTAACAGGAATGAAATGAGCGCTCTTACTAAGCATGTCTACTATAACCCAGATGCTGGTATTGCCCATCCTCGATCTAGGAAAACCATCAATGAAATCCATAGAGACGCTCTCCCACTTTCACTGTGGAACCTCCAAAGGGTGCAGCAACCCGCCAGGATTTTTCTGTTTAGCTTTAACTTGCTGGCATATCAAACATTGAGCTACGAATTCCGCTACATCTTTCTTCATCCCAGTCCAAAAGAAAACCCTCTTCATATCTCTATACATCTTATCGCCACCCGAATGGATAGTCATTCTAGAACGATGGGTTTCTCAAGGACTGTCTTCAACAGACTCCTAACTCGGGGATCACAAAGCCTTCCATTCCTTCGTAGCCACCCTTTATCATCTGTGGAGTATTTGTTAAGGTGGCTAGAAGTCTCTTCTCTGCTGAGCCTATCCAAAATGTCTTCTATCTGTAGGTCCTCTCGTTGCGAAGACCATATCTGATCCAAAAGAGTAGGTCGCACCTCTAATAATGCCATAAACCAGGTGTAAACTCGATAGAGGGCCTAAAATCTAAAGTCGATATATACTCCAAGCTCTGCCTCTCTACAAATAAAGGACTCAAGGTCATCCTCTGCCTACTCAACGCGTCTGCCACCACATTACCCTTGCCAGGGGTGTAAGCAATCTCAAAGTCATAGGACGCTAGGAACTCCATCCATCTCTGTTGTCTCAAGATGAGATCCTTCTACGAGAACAGATAATTGAGAGATTTATGGTCCGTGTATAACGTGAACCTCTCTCCAAGTAGATAATGTCACCAAGACTTAAGCGTGAATACAATAGCAGCCAATTCCAAATCGCGAGTGGGGTAGTTTTTCTCATGAACCTTCAACTGTCTACTCCTGTAGCATACTATCCTTCCCTCTTCCATCAAAATGGGACCGAGTCTTGTACCACATGCATTAATGTACACTGTGGACACCTTGCTCCCATCAGGCAATGTCAGAACTGGGGTTGTTGTCAGAGCCCTCTTTGATTACCGAAAAGTATCCTCACAATCAACGTTCCAAGCAAAGGTCAGATTCTTCTTCGTTAGTCTGGTGAGTGGGGCTGATATCCTCGCGAAGTCTTTAATAAACTTCCTATAGTAGCCTGCTAAAAAAAAAATTCACCTCCGTTGCATTCTTTGGAGCTTTCTAATCTTGAACTGCAACTACTTTTGTAGGATCCAACGCTATCCCTTCCTTGGAAACCACATGCCCTAAAAATCTCACTTCCTTTCTCCAAAAGGGGCACTTGGAGAATTTCGCCTTTAGCTGGTGTGTACTAAGAGTCCTTAAGACCTCTCCTAAATGCAGGGCATTTTCTTCTTCATTCTTCGAGAGAAATCAAGATGTCATCAACAAACACCACAACAAATTTATTCATAAACTCCCTGAACACTCTACTCCTAAGATCCACAAAATATGCGGGTACATTAGTCAGCCCAAAAGGCATGACTAGCCACTCAAAGAAACCATCTGGGGTTCTGAAAGCAGTTTTATCTATACTATCCTCGGCCACTCTCAACTGATGAAATCCCATAGTCAAATCTAACTGTGAGAAAACAGATGCACCCACAAGCTGGTCAAACAGATCATCAATCCTCGAGAGTGGGTGCCTGTTCTTCTTAGTGAGCTTGTTCAACTCCCTGTAATCCACACATAAGCAAAGCGAGCCATCCAACTTAGTCGCAAAAACGACTGGAGCACCACATTCCGATATGCTTCGTCATATAAACCCTTTCTCAAGTAGCTCCGTACTTGCTTGATGAGCTCCCTCCTTTCCCTACAAGCCATGTGGCGCACAGACAATGCAACTGGCTTTGCATTGTCCACCAAGTATATTCAAAAATTAATCTTGTGCCTGGAGATAAGCCCCAAACCTCCTCAAAAACATCAGGATACTCATAGACTACAGGTACAAATCATAAATCATCTACGGAAGCATCAAGTGATTCTAGGAAACTAAGCATAACAGACCCTTAGGGTCACAAGAAATCTCGAGAGTCCTCCCATGGCAAGTCAAAAGCCTAATGACCCTGCTCTCACAGTCTAGAATGGTACCATACATGGCTAGCCAATCCATCCCCAGAATCAAACTGTAGCCCATGAAACCAAGCACATATGCATCACACTTAAACTCGATTCCTTGCACATATATCCTTATACCCTAGACAAATGAGCCGTGCCACCAATGGGTTTTGAGACAACAAAGGGAACAGAAAAAATACTAGTACTAAGGTGCAGAGACTCAACCATAGAATCAGATATAAAAGAGTGAGAAGCACCAGAATAAAAAAGAGTCCTAACTGGATGATCGGAAAGAGAAATCAAACTTTCAACAGAAACTTTCCTACCTCTGTCCGGTCTGCTAGCCTTGAGAGCATGCACTTGCCCTCCAGAAGGTCCTGCCCTATGCCTCTGTCCTTGCTTCTTCGGCCATTCCCTACTATAGTGCCCAGCTTCACCGCAGTTATAACAAGAATTCTTCCTCTTTTTGCAATTCTTGATCACATGACCCAAGCCTCCACAACCATGACATTTCTTCTTATTCTGAGCTTTGTCGTTCTTTCCATCTTTCTTTTGCTGTTCTTTCTTGGGCTACACCTTCTTGTTTTGAGCCTCATAAATCTTTGCCTCTTTCTTTTCGCCTGTCTCTTCTTCGTTCATCATTGCCATATCAACAAGCTTCTCGAAAGTTGCTCCCATCGGAATATGTGACATAGCCAGTCCATGTAGGGTTTCATTCAACCCTCTTGCGAACCTCAAAGCTTTCTTATATGGAGTATCTACCAACTGTAGACCAAACCGTGCTAACTGGTTGAACTTATTGACATACTCTTTGACCGACATGCCTCCTTGCTTAAGTGCAAGAAACCTCTCCATCTACATACTCTCTTCTGCTTGAGGGAGAAACATCATCTCGAACCTTTGATGAACGCCCTGCTTGCATCACTTTCCCCAAGAATGAAGCCTTATCATTCAGCTGCTATGTGGCCAACTGAATCTTCCTATGGTCATCAACCTCGAAAATCCCAAACAAGTCCTCCGTCTCTTTAACCCAGTTCCGTGCTTCCGCAAAGCTTTCAGTTCCACGGAATGGCTTTCCGCCCATAATACAGAAGTCCTTGCATATCTCAGAGAAAGTATCCGCCCGCGGAGGAGGAGGAATAACTGCTACAGCTGAGGGAGAGTGTCTGCTTGGCCTTTGGCAGGTGCCGTAGCCTCAAGGTATCTATGGAACCAAGCCCGTATCCGAACGCCCTTGGGAAGATTCGGTTCTCTAGAATGTTGAAAAGAAAAGGCTCAAACAGAGAGTCGAAAGATTTTTATATGGCTTTGGGGAATATGTTTTTCAAAAACAGACCTTTCTTGTAAAAACATTCTATTTTGAAACCTTTTTGTAAACAATTTTAAAAATCTTTTATCCGATCTTGTAACCTTCAGCTCTGATACCAAATGTGACACCCCACATCCGTTAATGTCACTCCTTATCAGAATGCATTAAGTTTCATGAAGAGTTATAGGTAAACATATACAGAATTACACAGGACAGATATAAAATAGCAGCGAAAATATAATACTGTTTTTCCAAAAGAAAATACTGTGGTCCAAAAATCCAGTTACAACATAAGTCTGAAATATTGAAAATCAATTACATCAAATTAAAGTATCTTCCTTGTACTAAAATCATCAGAGTAAATAAATATAAATTCATCGTACAGGTTATTCACCCAAATTACCACTCCTAATCATTCCCAATTAAGCCCAATTTCGTTCGCATGCGTATATTCGTGTTTTCGGCTTAGGCTCGAAGGTAGACTGGCTATAAAAATAAAAAGAGAATGAAGGAGGAAGAAGAATAGAAATAGGCATAAATAACAGAGATATACATAGAAATAACTGAACAAAATAGGTGTATAGAAAGTTTCATGTCAATTTAGCAGATCTGTTTAAATATTAATCAACATATTAACAGGCATCAGTTTTAGATCCGATTTATTAACATGTCAAGATTACTTGTTAAGTATTTATATCTAAAAGCAACATGAACTCATAGAGACTAGATCTAAAGAACTGAAAAAAGAGTGTTGATGTTGTAGTAGAGATTCTTGTGTACGTATAAGCTGTTGTTGAAGAGAAATAGGCTAGTTCAATCCAAGCAGAGGCAACATCTCCTTGTATCCATTGTTTAAGGTGAATGAAACAATAGAAATGTTGCCCTATTTATAGCCTACAGCCAACGAATCTCGTTCATAAACGCGTCTAGGTTCAGAGAATGAATCTGCCCCAGATCTAGGTGAGTCGACCCTAGGGTCGACACACCCATGTATGGGTCGACCCCATGGGTGCAGGTCGAACCCCAACGGGTCGATCTCCTGTCTGGATTTCCCGCTTCGATTTCAAACTGTTTTGAATATTCTGGATTGATTTATATATACATATATGTGTATATATATATATCTTATACGTATACAAACTTCAAACCTTAATATCTTCTTCATACGATGTCCGTTTTACGCAAACTCGGAGTCTACCTTAAGTAGAATTCCGAGACGAACGCAATGGTATAGTCCGTTTCCCTTAATTCTCAATATTTAATTAACTATTCTTTAGTTTATTGATATAATGTCCTTTAAAATTATGGGGTGTTACAGGTCTTAACCGAGGTCATAACGAAGCTCATAACCAAATCCATAATTGAACATAGTTCCCATAACAGAGCTCATAACCACGGTTATTACCGAGCCCATAACCAAACATATTACCCCTAATCGAGATCATAACCAAGCTCAAGACCGAGACCATAACCGAAATTAATTAATTATATTTTATTCATATTTTATGTTTTATATTTTCTAATTTAGCTTTTATATTTATTATTTTATTATTTGTAATTTACGACTTATATTTAGTTTTTAAGTCATCCTTAGCTAGTTTCATAACCATCCACATAATTAAATTAAACAATACACAAAGAAATAGTTGAAGTTTTACATAACCAAACTCATGACCAAGTGCATAACCGAGCCCATAACTGAGCTCATAACAACCAAGTTAATAATCGAGCCCACAACCAAACCCATAAACGATCCTGTATCCTAGCCCATAACCGAGCCCATAACCGATCCCGTAACCGAGCCCATAACCGAACTCATAACCAAGTCCATAACCGAACTCGTAACTGATCCCATAACCGAGCCCACAACCGACACTACAACCAAGTCCATAACAAAATCCATAACCTAGCCCATAACAACATAGCCCATAATTGAGCCCACAATCGAGCCCGCAATCAAGCCTATAACTGATCCCATTACAAAGCTTATAATTGAGCCTATAATCCAAACCATAGCTGAGCTCTTAACCTAGCTCATAACTGAGGTAATAACCAAGCTCTTAACCGACGTCATTACAATCAAGCTCATAACCGAGCCCAAAACAACCGAGTCCACAACTTTGCCCATAACCGAGCTCTTAAACCAGCTCGTAGCTAGGGTAATATCCAAGCTCTTAACTGAGCTCTTAATCGAGGTCATAACCAAACCCATAATTGAACATAGTCCCCATAACCAAGCTCGTAACCGAGCTCATAACCAAGGCCATAATCGAGCTCATAACTAAACCCATAACCGTTCCCATAACCCAATCCATAACTAATCTCATAATCAAGCCCATAACCGAGCCCATAACATATTAGGTTATATTCATAACCAACCCACTACATTTAAGCCCATAATCGATCCTCTCCGATTTTCTTCCAAGACACTGATTATATTCATAACATGGTTAACATTCAGTCAAACCATTTCACCAAAAAAAATTAATTTCTTTATGATTATTCTCCTTTTATTCGTCCAATACGTACATTAAGTTATAAAGTATAAATATAAACCATAACCAAGCCCATAACCGAATCCATAGCCGAGCACATAACCGAGCTCACAACCGAGCCCATAACCGAGCTAATAATTGAACTCATAACCATGCCCATAACAATCGAGCTCATAACAACCGAGCACATAATCGAGCCCATAACAACCGAGCACATAATCGAGCCCATAACCAAGCTCTTAACCTAACACATAACTGAGGTGATAACCGAGCTCTTAACCGAGGTCATAAACAAACCTTTAATTGAACATAGTTCTCATAACCAAGCCATAACTAAGTCTATAACCGAGCCCATAACAAAACATGTTACCTGTAATCAAGATAATAAGCAACAAGATAACCGAGCTGTTAACTGATGTCTTAACCAAGGTCATGATCGAGGTCATAACCGAGCTCATAACCAAATCCATAATCGAACATAGTTCCCATTACCAAGCTCATAACCAAGGTTGTTACCGATACCATAACCAAACATATTACCCATAATCAAGATCATAACCAACCTCATGACCGAGCCCATAACCGAAATTATTTATTTATATTTTATTTTTTATAATTTAGCTTTTATATTTATTATTTTATTATTTTCTAATTTAGTTTTATATTAATATTTTATGTTTTGGAATCTAGATCATAAACAATCCCTACTGGGTGTAGTTTTGTTGCTGAAATACCTGATTCAGCCTTGCGTCTGGATGTCTTTTACGTGTCATAAATACCCAATTAGGACTTGCTTCTGGATGTCTTTTTCGTGTCATAGGTATTAGGCCTTACGTTTGGATGTCTTTTACGTGTCATAGGTACCCGCTCGGTTACGCAATCACTACTTGGTGCTGATTCGTCGCTGAAGTACCCATTAGGCCTTGTGTGCGGATGTCTTTTACATGTCATAAGTACATGATTAGGCCTTTCTTCCATATGTCTTTTACATGTCATAGGCACCCTCTCAGTTAAAAAATCCTTACTGGGTGCAGATTTTTTGCTGAAATACCCAATTAGGCCTTGTGTTCAGATGTATTTTACGTGACATAGGTACCCGATTAGGCCATGCTACCGGATGTCTTTTATGTGTCATAGGTACCCGATTAGACCTTGCGTCTGGATGTCTTTTACGTGTCATAGGTACCTGCTTGGTTAAACGGTCTCTACTGGGTGCTGATTCGTTGCTAAAGTACCCGATTAGGCCTTGTGCACGAATGTCTTTTACATGCCATGGGTATCTTATTAGGCCTTGCATATGGATGTCTTTTACATGTCATAGGTACTTGATTAGGCCTTTCGTACGTATGTCTTTTACGTGTCATAGGCACCCACTCAGTTAAACAATCCCTACTGGGTGTAGAGTTGTTGCTGAAGTACCCAATTAGGCCTTGAGTCTGGATGTCTTTTATGTGTCATAAGTACCCGATTAGGCCTTGCATCCGGATGTATTTACGTGTCATAGGTACCCGCTCGGTTAAACAATCCCTACTAGGTGCAGATTCGTTGCTGAAGTACCCGCTTAGGCTTTGCGTTCAGATGTCTTTTACGTGTCATAGGTACCCGATTAGGCCTTGTGTCCGGATATCTTTTACGTGTCATAGGTACCCGCTCGGTTAAACAATCCATATTAGGTGGAGATTCGTTGCTGAAGTAACCGATTAGGCCTTCTGTCCAGATGTCTTTTACGTGCATAGGTACCCAATTTGGCCTTGCATCCAGATGTTTTTTTACTTGTAATAGGTACCCTAAGCCTTGCGTTCAGATGTCTTTTACGTGTCATATGTACCCGATTAGGCCTTGTGTCTGGATGTCTTTTACGTGTCATAGGTACCCGATTAGGCCTTGTGTCTAGATGTCTTTTACGTGTCATAGGACACCCGATTAGGCCTTGCGTTCGGATGTCTTTTACGTGTCATAGGTACCTGCTCGGTTAAACAATCCCTACGGGGTGCAAATTCGTGGTGAAGTACCCGATTAGACCTTGCGTTGGGATGTCTTTTACGTGTCATAGGTACCCGATTAGTCCTTTTGTCCGGATGTCATTTACGTGTTATAGGTACCTAATTAGGCTTTGGGTTTGGATGTCTTTTACATGTCATAAGTACCCGTTCGGTTAAACAATCCCTACTGGGTGCAGATTCATTGTTGAAGTATCCGATTAGGCCTTGCGTCCGGGTGTCGTACCCGAATAAGCCTTGCGTCCAGATATCTTTTACGTGTCATAGGTACCCTCTCTGTTAAATAATCACTACTGGGTGCAAATTTGTTGCTGAAGTGGAGATACGTAACCGATCCCTTAACCAAACATATTACCCATAATCAAGATAATAACTAAGCTCATAACCGAGTCCATAACCGAAAATATTAATTTATATTTTCTAATTTAGCTTTTACATTTTATATTTTATTATTTGTACTATACAACTTATATTTAATTTGTAAGTCATCCTTAGCAAGTTTCATAACTGTGCCTGTAACCAAATTAAACGATAAACAAAGTATAATCATGCTTTTACACAACCTAATACGTTATCAAGCTTATAATCGTGCACACAGCCGTACAAATTACTACTAAGCCCAAAACCAAGCTAATTACTAAGCCTATAATCAAGCATATAACCAAACTCATAACTAAACATAATATGCATAACTGAACATAATAACCACAAATGAGCTCATAATCGAGCCCATAACCGAAAATAATATCCATAACTATGTTAATAACCGAGGTAATAACCAATCCCATAATCGAGGTCATAATTGAGCCCTAAACCCAGCTCGTAACCGAGGTCATAACCAAGCTCTTAACCGAGCTCATAACCAAACCAATAATTAAACATAGTTCCTATAACCAAGCTCATAACCAAGGTCGTAACCAAGCCCATAACCAAACAAATTGCTAATAATCAAGATCATAACTAAGCTCATAACCGACCCCATAACCAATTTTATTTTATTTTATTCATATTTTATATTTTCTAATTTAGAGTTTATATTTATTATTTAATTATTTATATTTTACGACTTATATTTAATTTGTAAGTCAACCTTAGCCCGTTTCATAACCATTCCTGTAACCAAATTAAATCATAAACAAAGTAAATAATCAAGCTTTTACACAACCTAATACGTTATCGAGCTATAATCGTGTGCATAAACGAACATATTACTACTAAGCCCATAACCAAGCTAATTGCCAATCCAATAACCAAGCATATAACCAAACTCATAACTTAACATAGCACGCATAACCGAGCTCATGACAAAGGCCATGACCATGCCCATAAGCAAACATATAACCTATAATCAAGCTCATAACCAAGCACATAATCGAGCTCATAACCAAACGTAAAACCAAGCATATAATCGAAATTATTAATTCTATAATTCATTTTTATTTTTATTTTAAAACTTATATCTTATATTGTATGTTTTATATTTTCCAATTTAGCTGGAATATTTTTAACTGAGCCCACAATCGATCCCGTAACCGAACCCATAACTGATCCCATAACCGAGCCAATAACCGATACCATAATCGAGGCCATAGCTGAGCTCTTAACCTAGCTCATAAGTGAGGTAATAACCAAGCTCTTAACCACTTGTCATAACCAAACCTATAACCGAGCCCATAATCGATCACATAATTACCGAGCCCATAGCCGAATCTATAACCGAGCCCATAATAGATCCCACAACCGAGCCCATAACCGAACCAATAACCGTACCCACAACCGTCCCTGTAACCAAATTAAACCATAAATAAAATAAAATCAATCTTTTACACAACCTAATATGTTATCGAGCCCATAATCGTGTGCATAACCGAACAGATTACTACTAAACCCATAACCGAGCTAATCACTAAGCCTATAACTGAACATGTAACCAAACTCATAACTGAACAAAGTATGCATAACCGAACATAATAACCACAAATTAGCTCATAATCGAGCCCATAACCGAACATAATACCCATAACTGTGTTAATAACCGAGGTAGTAACCAATCCCATAATCGAGGTCATAATTAAGCCCTTAACACAGCTCGTAACTGAGGTCATAACCGAGCTCTTAACCAAGCTCATAACCAAACCCATAATTAAACATAGTTCCCATAACAAAGCTCATAACCAAGCCCATAACCCAACATATTACCCATAATCAAGACCATAACTAAAATTATGTATTTATATTTTATTCATATTCTATATTTTATATTTTCTAATTTAGCTTTTATATTATAATTTTGTTATTTGTATTATACGACTTATATTTAATTTGTAAGCCATTCTTAGATAGTTTTATATCCGTCCCCGTAGCCGCTTAGGCTTGAGTCCAGTCGTCCTATGCATCTCGTAAATACCCATTTAGGTTTGAGTCCGGCCGCCAAATTGGTAACCAAACCAATAATTGAGCATAATTTTTGTAACTGATCTTATAATCTAACCCATTATTGAATGAAACACCTATGACCATGTTCATAACCGAGGTTATAAATAAGCCCATAATCTTGCATAACGCCCATAACAAGGTCGTAACCGAGCCTATAACTGAATATAGTAACCATATTCGATCTCATAACCGAGATGATAACCATGCCCATTTCTGAGTATATAATCGAGCCTATAACCAATAATATTACCCATAACCGAGCCCATAATCAAGCCTATAACCATAGTCATAACCGATCATGTAATAAGGACATAATTTATCGTTTAACTAAGCCTATAAACGAAGTCATAACCTAGCTTGTAACAAAACCTGTAATTGGACATATCACTCATAAATAAGATCATAACCAAGCACGTAGCAAAGTCTATAACCGAGGCCATAACCAACATATTACCCATAACCAAAATCATGACCAAGCACATAACCAAGCTAATAATGGAGCCCATAGTCAAAATTATTTATTTTAAAACTTACTTCTATTATATTTTTAATATATTATATTTTATATTGTATGTTTTATACTCTTTATTTTATCTTTTAAATTTATTATTTTAGTATTTGTATTTAACGACTTATAATTTTAGCTATGTTTATAGTTGAACCCATAGCATGACATATTACCCATAATTGAGGTCATTAACTTTAAAATATAAATTAAATATAATTTAACATAACCGAGTCCATAATTTAGATGGTAACAGAGTCCATAATTGATTTCTTTAATCAAGCCCTTAACAAATACATAATCTAATGTAAGGCTAATAATCAAGGTTGATATTGAGCCTGTAACGCAACTTAGATTTATAATATTATTATAAATTATTTAAAATATAATTTATTTTTATTTACATTTTATATTTTAAAAAAATTATTATATTTTTTATTTTCTTTAATATATTACATTTTATATTTTATATTTTCTTATTTAAATTTATATTTACTATTTCATTACATGTATTTTACTATTTATATTTCATATGTACGTCATCCTTAGCTAGATTTCATAACCGTCGACATAACTAATTTAAACAAATTAATAATTGAGTTTTTACATAACGTAATACATTAATAAATAACAGACCTTATAATTGTGCTCAAAATCGTACATACCATATTCAATGTCATAATCAAGCACATAACCGAACATAACATCCATAACGATATTAAACAAAGTAATAATTGAGCTTTTACACAACTTAATACGTTAATACATAACCAAGCCCATAACTGAATTTATTTGCATTTTATATTATTATTATAAATTATAAATTTTATAATTTATTTATATTTTGTATTTATAAACCATAACTGAACATAAGATCCATAACTGAGCTCAAAACTGAGTCCATAGCCAGCATCATAATCGAGCCCATAACCAAGCCAATAACCGAATATAATACCCTTAATCAACCTCGTAATCGATCCCATAGTAAGGTCCTTAACCAAGGCCATAACCGGGCCCATAATCGAGCCCATAACCAAACTCATAACCGAGACCATAAATGAAATCATAGCCAAACATATGACCGAACATATCCAAAGTCATAGCCGAGTCTATAAACAAGCCTATAACCAGGTCTATAATCGAATCCGTAACCTAGCTCATAACCGAACTCATAACTGGGGTCATAATTGAATTGATATCCAAAGTTATTACCGAATATATATCCACTTGCATAACCGAGCCTAAGACTATGATTGAGCCCATAACTGAACATAATACCCATAACCGAGCTCATAACCTAGCCGATAACCATGGTTATAATCCAGCTCATAACTAAGCCCATAACGATTCAATTCCATGACTCGTGGAAATAATGGTCTATTTCGAAGAGTACAGCGCTGTAGTTGTGTTGGTTTCAGACACATTCCAACTTTTGTAGTAATCAAAGCACATTGCATTGATAATGTCTAAAGCCTTCCCCATCGCTTTTGTTGGGTACGCATTGCCAAAATTGTCCACATGTTGCATGGTCGTAATTATATTAGTTTCAACATATATGAAGATTTCTTAAAGAGGCAGATGGTTGAACATTAGTACTCCATCCAGAGGCACAATGGAATCGTAACACATAGCCGCAGAGAGCAATAAAGTATGTAAATCCGATTCTTCACCTTCTTTCTGAACCGCGTCTCTCCATTCCAAGAACAGTTGTCTCAAACTTTGCATCTCTAAGCAGATTTTAGGAAACTCCTGAAAGGATAAGGAATTTCGCTCGATCCGAATCGATCGCTAAACCGACCAAGACCGTTCGAAACCCCAGATTGTTTTGAGAGCATGACAAATTGGAATGCAAACAAAAGAAAATTTCATTGTATATTACAACAATTCCATCAGAATACAATAATATACAGAGTATGAATCAATATTACACAGAAAATATCAGAGATTTGAATACATTACTGCAGCGAAAAAATAATACAATACACAACTGGAAGTAATACACGGATACAGAGCTTTTCGAATATCGCCTCAGCAGTAAATCAGGATCCTGTGAATATAAATCTGCAAACCCAAAACTACTAGCTGCCCGTGTCAAAATAAGGGCACCCAAAGTTTAGGTTAAAACAATAAAATCCAGGTCAGTCATGTGACTGGTGTGAGAACTAAAAATGTTATTAATCTTTATTTTAAAGTTAGGTAAATCAAGGGACCACGCCGTATAACACGGAACGGGTTTCCTCCCAAGGATACCAGTGCATAAAACAACAGCGCAATGCTAAATAAAGAAGAATGAAGCTATTATAAGACCCAGGTCCTATCACACAATGCAACACAAGCCGGAGGATAGGGTTTTACCTTATAATAGCCAAAGAATGCTTGATATGCTAAATTTCATATTTTATTATTACTATAAGTGTATAGTGTCAAAACAATTTCAATCATAAGTATCAATCATAGACGGCATAAGTGCCCCATACCACTATGTCGCCATATATAGGTTCTACAATCAAAACCGCAAAATCACGTATTGGAAGTTGGATTCCCATCTATGAACCGAGGCAAGGGATCGTCCTCTACCGAATTCGAGACTGTCTAGCCCGAGCCTCAGGATCAGAGCTCGAGTGACCCTTGAATCTTCAGGGCCGGTCCACTGATGTGGGTTAAACATAAACCCTGGACACTGCGTTTCCCTGCCCTTTGGGGCGTAAATGAGCCAAATGACTCCATCAGCTCAACATAGTCACCGATATATCCGAGGCGCCTCGCAAAAGCAACAAGCACACTGGTGAAAATAATATAAATGTCAGGGATGGTAGGTCACTGACACCACCCTAGCTAGAAAGAAACACATGCCCTCCCTGATGTCATCTCCCGTTTCCGGTTCACAACCGGGGTGTGAGGCTCGTGAATCAATGCTACACAAAGCTGTGTCACACAGGCGGTGCTTTGATCATCAACCACAAGACTCTGCTTTTCAACAGAAGCCTTGATCATTTGCATCTTAGCATGCCACACAGGCAAACCACTCCATGCAACCGATATCCATCAATCACACAGAATGATATCCAATGTCAGACACACAGTCCATACAAGTTCGTTCTGGATCTGAATGAAACCGGAGGCACCTTGTACCTCGCATATCCATCGATCTCCAAGTACGTCTGGACGATCACCAACTGATTCCCTCCTCTTGGGTGTATAGCCCAATCAAGATCATCAGTAATTATCCAAACGATGTGAAGACCTCCGGTCTTCGACCACCGTCTTCATCCTCGACACATCGTCGAATCAGTTATTCAGAATGGGATAAACCCGGTCTTTCTGAATAACTCGCGTATATAACAAACAAGTGTTACACAAACACAACATACGCCTCATTCCAATTCCGAATATTCTTTTATTCAAATATTCTTGTACTTTGGGAAAGGTTCCCATTGATTTTATCAAAGATAAATTCTTTAAATTTATTCTTTAATCTTCTTTTGAATATCAATTCAAACCAAATTATGGTTTATCCAAACTAGTCGGGATTAACGAACCTTACCGAAGTAATCATTTGTTTTAAATTTCCCAATCCCAACCTATTCATCCCATGAAGTAAAACTGGTAATGCTTCATATCTAACACCACGGTGTTATCGGTAAATTCAATTACCATTTCACGTTCAAATCTAATTAAAGATTTAACTATTGCCTAGAGCAAAACTGGTGATACTCCTTTCTCGATCATTTCGATCTAATTAAAGATTCATTAAAACTCCACTTGGTTTTAATCTTCCCAAAAATCACTATCAATGATTATTTAACTTGGGAAATCTTATCCTGTCTTTAACTGGGTTAAAGAACCAATGTAATTTAAAACACAGTTCACGATAAACCCAAAATCACATTCCATTTACAATGGAATCTTCATGGAAAACAAATCGATATATATATACATATATAATCGATATAAACTTCCATATCCGACTAATAATATAAATGGAATAACGACAAAGCCTTTTAAATTCCAGATATATTAGTTGTCTTCCTCCACAGAAATTCACTTCGATTATTACCAAATCGAATTCCATTCTATTCCAGTTTATTTTATAAAATTGGAAAACTTTACTTTGAAAAATCTCCTTTAAATCTTAACAAAAGATTTATAAATTTCAAATCACATTTCACTGTAAATCGTGTTAAAGAACAAATGTCGTTAAAACACAGTTCACGATAAACCCAATTCCCATTTGATATTAAATATAAGGCTCTAAATAGAAAATATATTGGCTTATATTCAATATCAAATTCTACGACTAACAAATATCGTATTGGAAATAACGATATAAATATATCTTTCAAATTTCCATAACAATATCTGTATAATCATGAAATCCAACATCGAAATATTCCAAAGACAATTTCGATTCAAATCCATTCCAATTCAATTATTGGAAATTCTGGTTACTTTTAAAACCCTTTCAAATCCAATTTATTTATTCAAAAATAAATAAATTATTATTCTAGTTTAAAATTTGTTCATTCCGATAAAAATCTATTTTTATCTTTTCAAATTTGGAATTTTTCATCTCAATTCTTCACAAATCATTTTTTATGATTTTACACAAATTATTACTATTTTTAATAATTTTATCAAGGCCCGTACAGTCGATTTCCATCAACGGCCATCGAACTGCACTTACAACGACCTTTTTCAAATTTGATTTGGACATAATTCCAAATCCAACCATTAGATTTCAAATCTCTAATATTCGTTAGAAAGCTCTTTTCGATTTGAACCCAAAGGTTCTGGTTTTAGGAGAATCCGACGGCCGGATCTCCCGCAATATCCATTCGAAGTCAATTGTTGAAATCCGCGAACTGCCGCGGCGCGGCGCGTTCTATTCAGCCCATTATATATATATATATTATATATTATATATATATATATTATATAAATTTCATCGATTTCCTTTCAAAACGTATTTTATAAATCGTTTTAAATTCGTTTTCAAAACGATTTCAACTTCCTATTCAATTTCTAATCAAAATTGAATATTCCATATCATCGATATATAAATGATAATATTCTCAAAACATTATATTTTGAAATCAATTACTTTTCGATATTCATTATAAAAATGAATAAAATCAATATAAATATCGTTCACGTCAAATTGGCGTCATCTAATCAACACGGCTTTTATTCAACACTTGAATGTTTATTCTATTCAACACATGAATATTTGTTTTATTCAACATATGAATTTTCTATTTTATTCAACACATGAATATTTATTTTATTCAACACATGAATATTTTATTCTATTCAACACATTAATATTTTATTTTATTCAACACATGAATATTCTTTCTATTCAACACATTAATTTTCTTTATTATAATATTCCTTATTTTCCAAATTGGAATGAGGCCCAATCAATTACCATATAATTTTAATTATATGGATTCCCTAGAACACATGTATATAATAGCAACGATAAATCATCAACCATCATCCAGAGTGTACCACACCACTGCATAAGCATTAAATATAAATAATTAATGCTTACATAGTCTGTCAACCTATCGACTGACATACAACTAAACAATCGGGATTAGTGTATGTCAAATATCATCCCAATACCCGTGTGGGGTTTCAAATCAACAAACACAGATTTTTATTTGTGCAGTTGGGCGATGTGTAAAATTTATCGTCCCAATCAATATCAGTCAAATGGGTGTACATAAACAAATCATCCGATTTGTTTATAAATATTTATTTTATATACACGTTAAAAATTATATTTTTAACGATAAAATATTTATTCATTCCACATCACACAATAAAATTTCACAACACAGCAATCAAACAAACAAGCCATCCATGGTATGTGGACGACGGGTGTCGGATGCTGCTAAGCACCGTCTGCATCCTAGTATATATTTTAACTAGAAAATAAATTTAAAAGTGAGATGTTCTCACCGAGAGCTAAACCAAACACCGCGACTCTTCACATGTTGAAAATCTTGTCGTGCTTCCTTTTGTCACTTTCGTTGCCCGTATTCACTACATATATAAAAATCATATTTTTATATTGTTGCTATGTATATAAAAATAGCGTTTTTATATTGCTACTATATAGATAAAAATTCTATTTTTATACCACTACTATATAGATAAAAATTCTATTTTTATAACGGTGTTCATATAATAAAAATCATATTTTTTTACCGTTAAAAATCCTAACTTCATACACGATAAAATCAAAACTTTATGCGATTATTCACATAATAAAAATACCTTTTCTTTCTTATACCGTTCATATAAAAATCCTTCTTTATATGTATAAAAATTATAACTTTTTATAAACAAAAATCATTCCTTTCATAATCTAAAACCGTATATTTTCTTAACTGAAAATCATATTTAAAAACTTACTTCAAGGTTTTGTTCGACGGGGGAGGGAGCTGATGCGCTTCAGGAAGAGGAGGAGGAGGAGGAGGCTGTCGTTCTTCGTATTGGGGCGGCAGGAATTTATAGGGATTCACGGTGGAGATGGAGGAGCGACGGGCCATGGCGTAAATCGGAGGAGCGACGGCAGTAGAGGTTTGCCACGGTGGTGCGGCGTCGAGCTGGGGGCCCTTGCGGCGGTGGCTTTCAACGATGAAGCGACGGGGTTATTTGGGTTTTGGGGGCACTGCGTTCGGATTGGGGAAGGAAAGAGAAGGGGAAGGGAGGAGAGAAGAAGATCAGAGAGGGGGGGTTCGCCGTAGGTGCGGCGGCCAGTTGAGGGGGAGCGGCGGCGCCAGCCGTGACGACGGCCTGGAGGGAGTGGGGTGCAATCGGTTTTGGGATTTTTTTCCTCTTTTGTTGACTTTTGACTGTAAGGAGGGGGGGTAAGAGAAGTTATATTATATATAAATATATAATTAATTAATTAAATTTCTATAACGTTGTTTTTTCCATTCGAACTCAAATTCCAACCCAACGACTGTCGTCCCTAGCTAATTAATCCCATTCCAAACACAATGGGATATGTTTCATAAGCTAATTCGACTGTTTCGATCATTTTCGTCAAAATCAAAATATATATCTATATATTGAATTTGAACGCAAATTTCAATTTACCATAGCCACATACGGACTCTAAAAATTCCCGAAAAATATTTTCTAGCTTCGTATTGACGATACGGTCCCAACAAAACTAATTTCGTCAAATTCTGAAACCGTTTGAAAAATGGTCATTTTCCAGTCGATTAAATTCAACTGAAACTGGTCAAAACACGTTTAACTTCGCCACACTCACATATTGTTTCAGAAAATTATGCAAATTGGAATCTAGCAATAATTCTACATCCCGGATCCAACAAAAGTGGTTTCGTCGAAAACCGAGGTCGTTTGCAAAATTTCCATTTTTAAGGGCCAGAATTCCATAGACTATTCTGAATTTTCAGTTGGACGTATCTTTTTATTCTAGCTATGAAATTTCAATTTTTCGGATTTGTTGGAAATACATTTTCAAATAGATTCAAATATTTTTAGTTTCACTAAAATCCAGTTTATTTTGAATCCTGTACATTCATTTGAAATTTGAAATCAAAATTTCGAACTACCGCGCCATTTTCAATTCCTTTTATAATTATAAATAAATATTTATATTCTAACGGCGATTCAAATAAATATATACGTTCTAATTCTATTCAAATAAATTTCTCTTCATCATTATTTAAAATAATTCATTTCAAATATACAAAATTCATTAAGATTGCCAAAATAAAAAAAATAAATTGGCTCAGATTTCCGGGTTATTACAATCTCCCCCACTTAAAACTTTTCGTCCCCGAAAAGGAACGAAGCTGTAAGTTGTTTCACAACCCAACTCAACTTTCCTTTCTTTCTTTACGGCTTAAGTTCTTCAACTTTTCAGTTTCTAAGAATTTTTCAAATTTTTCAAAAAATTGCCTAACACCATAAATTTTCGAAAAAGTTCGCCATAACCTCCCCTGCACCGGGAGCTTCGGGATATTTCAAATAGCCTCCTATGGCCCTCACCAATCCAAAAAGAAAAAGAAACAGCCAAGCGGCTAGCCAATTGGCTCATAAAATCATCAAAAACCCAAGAAATACAATAAACATGTACCCATTTGTCGGGCAAACAATTTTATTCCTCTTCTCTAGCCTCCTTGCTATGACCTGTTCAATGTAAGTACATGTATATGCATGCAAATGCGACTAATTTTCAATACAATTCAATATTTGGTTCAATTTGGCTAAAGGTTCAACATTTAATTAATCAAACAACACAACCAGCAATCAATTAGTTGATTATCTTTTCAAATTCATATCCTTGATATATATATAGTCTGAAAATCAGATTTTTGATGCCAAATCACAGCAAATAAGCCCTATCTAGTTTTGGTTCTCACATCAGTCAATTGGAAATATATAGATATCACACCTTTGAAACTCGAACATAAATACTGATGATGTCATGACAATTATCAGTACCATCTCCGGGCGACTAGAGTGTGACTACATATCTATCCAGTATATTAAAACTTCAAATACATGTGGATCAGACGTATATGAAAAATCTATATATACTTGGTTGCCCAAATCGATACAAATAAATATTCAAATACGTTGAATAAGGTTTAAATTTTCAAAACAAAATTCATTTTCATTTTAAAAATATACTCTTCACACTTATTCTAGGATACTACTGATCCCATCTCTAACGAGTCATTCTCATTGGATATTACTAATCCAATCTCTGATGAATTCTTTCGTATGGTTCTAATGTGTCTTGTTCTCCGAGCTCTGTAACCAAAGCTCTGATACCAAATGAAACGATAAGGAATTTCGCTCGATCCGAATCGATCGCTAAACCGACCAAGACCGTTCGAAACCCCTGATTGTTTCGAGAACACGACAAATTGGAACGCAAACAGAAGAACATTTCATTGTATATTACAACAATTCCATCGGAATACAAGAATATACAGAGTATGAATCAATATTACACAGAAAATATCAGAGATTTAAATACATTACTGCAGCGGAAAAATAATACAATACACAACTGGAAGTAATACACGGATACAGAGCTTTCCGAATATCGCCTCAGCTGTAAATCAGGATCCTGTGAATATAAATCTACAAACCCAAAACTACTAGCTGCCCGTGTCAAAATAAGGGCACCCAGAGTTTAGGTTAAAACAATAAACTCCAGGTCAGTCATGTGACTGGTATGAGAACTAAAACAGTTACTAATCTTTATTTTAAAGTTAGGTAAATCAAGGGACCACGCCGTATAACACGGAACAGGTTTCCTCCCAAGGATACCAGTGCATAAAACAACAGCGCAATGCTAAATAAAGAACAATGAAGCTATTATAAGACCCAGGTCCCATCACACAATGCAACACAAGCCGGAGGATAGGGTTTTACCTTATAATAGCCAAAGAATGCTTGATACGCTAAATTTCATATTTTATTATTACTATAAGTGTATAGTGTCAAAACAATTTCAATCATAAGTATCAATCATAGACGGCATAAGTGCCCCATACCACTATGCCGCCATATATAGGTTCTACAATCAAAACCGCAAAATCACGTATTGGAAGTTGGATTCCCATCTGTGAACCAAGGCAAGGGATCGTCCTTTACCAAATTCGAGACTTTCTAGCCCGAGCCTCAGGATTAGAGCTCGAGTGACCCTTGGATCTTCAGGGCCGGTCCACCGATGTGAATTAAACTTAAACCCTGGACACTGCGTTTCCCCGCCCTTTGGGGCGTAAGTGAGCCAAATGACTCCATCGGCTCGACATAGTTACCGATATATCCAAGTCACCTCGCAATAGCAACAACCACACAGGTGAAAATAATATAAATGTCAGGGCTGATAGGTCAATGACACCACCCTAGCTAGAAAGAAACGCATGCCCTCCCTGATGTCCTCTCCCGTTTCTGGTTCACAACCGGGGTGTGAGGCTCGCGAATCAACGCTACACAAAGCTGTGCCACACAGGCGGTGCTTTGATCATCAACCACAAGACTCTGCTTTTCAACAGAAGCCTTGATCATTTGCATCTTAGCATGCCACACAGGCAAACCACTTCATGCAACCGATATCCATCAATCACACATAATGATATCCAATGTCAGACACACAGTCCATACAAGTTCGTTTTGGGTCTGAACGAAACCGGAGGCACCTTGTACCTCGCATATCCATCGATCACCAAGTACGTCTGGACGATCACCAACTGATTCCCTCCTCTTGGGTGTACATCCCAATCAAGATCATCAGTAATTATCCAAACGATGTGAAGACCTCCGGTCTTCGACCACCGTCTTCATCCTCGATACATCGTCGAATCAGTTATTCAGAATGGAATAAACCCGGTCTTTCTGAATAACTCGCGTATATAATAAACAAGTGTTACACAAACACAACGTACGCCTCATTCCAATTCAGAATATTCTTTTATTCAAATATTCTTATACTTTGGGAAAGGTTCCCATTGATTTTATCAAAGATAAATTCTTTAAATTTATTCTTTAATCTTCTTTTTAATATCAATTCAAACCAAATTATGGTTTATCCAAACTAGTCGGGATTAACGTACCTTACCGAAGTAATCATTTGTTTCAAATTTCCCAATCCCAACCTATTCATCCCATGAAGTAAAACTGGTAATGCTTCATATCTAACACCACGGTGTTATCGGTAAATTCAATTACCATTTCACGTTCAAATCTAATTAAAGATTTAACTATCACCTGGAGCAAAACTGGTGATACTCCATTCTTGATCATTTCGATCTAATTAAGGATTCATTAAAACTCCACTTGGTTTTAATCTTCCCAAAAATCACTATCAATGATTATTTAACTTGGGAAATCATATCCTGTCTTTAACTGGGTTAAAGAACCAATGTCATTTAAAACACAGTTCACGATAAACCCAAAATCACATTCCATTTACAATGGAATCTTCATGGAAAACAAATCGATATATATAATCGATATAAACTTCCATATCCGACTAATAATACAAATGCAATAACGACAAAGCCTTTTAAATTCCAGATATATTAGTTGTCTTCCTCCACAGAAATTCACTTCGATTATTACCAAATCGAATTCCATTCTATTCCAGTTTATTTTATTAAATTGGAAAACTTTACTTTGGAAAATCTCCTTTAAATCTTAACTAAAGATTTATAAATTCCAAATCACATTTCACTGTAAATCGGGTTAAAGAACATATGTCGTTAAAACACAGTTCACGATAAACCCAATTCCCATTTGATATTAAATATAAGGCTCTGAATAGAAAATATATCGGCTTACATTCAATATCAAATTCTACGACCAACAAATATCGTATTGGAAATAACGATATAAATATATCTTTCGAATTTCCATAACAATATCTGTATAATCATGAAATCCAACATCGAAATATTCCAAAGACAATTTCGATTCAAATCCATTCCAATTCAATTATTGGAAATTCTGGTTACTTTTAAAACCCTTTCAAATCCAATTTATTTATTTATAAATAAATAAATTATTATTCTAGTTCAAAACTAGTTCATTCCGATAAAAAACTATTTTTATCTTTTCAAATTTGGAATTTTTCATCTCGATTCTTCACAAATCATTTCTTATGATTTTACACAAATTATTACTATTTTTAATAATTTTATCAAGGCCCGTACAGTCAATTTCCATCAACGGCCATCGAACTGCACTTATAGCGACCTTTTCCAAATTTGACTTGGACATAATTCCAAATCCAACCATTAGATTTCAAATCTCTAATATTTGTTAGAAAGCTCTTTTCGATATGAACCCAGCGGTTCCGGTTTTAGGAGAATCCGACGGTCGGATCTCCCGTAATATCCATTCAAAGTCAATGGTTGAAATTCGCGAACTGCCGCAGCGCGGCGCATTCTATTCAGGCCATTATATATATAATATATATATATATTATATATATATTTCGTCGATTTCCTTTCAAAACGTAATTTATAAATCGTTTTAAATTAGTTTTCAAAACGATTTCAACTTCCTTTTCAATTTCTAATCAAAATTGAATATTCCATATCATCGATATATAAATGATAATATTCTCAAAACATTAGATTTTGAAATCAATTACTTTTCGATATTCATTATAAAAATGAATAAAATCGATATAAATATCGTTCACGTCAAAATGGCGTCATCTAATCAACACGGCTTTTATTCAAGACTTGAATGTTTATTCTATTCAACACATGAATATTTATTTTATTCAACACATGAATTTTCTATTTTATTCAACACATGAATATTTATTTTATTCAACACATGAATATTTTATTCTATTCAACAGATGAATATTTTATTTTATTCAACACATGAATATTCTTTCTATTCAACACATGAATTTTCTTTCTTATAATATTCCTTTTTTTCCAAATTGGAATGAGGCCCAATCAATTACCATATAATGTTAATTATATGGATTCCATACAACACATGTATATAATAGCAACGTTAAATCATCAACCATCATCCAGAGTGCACCACACCACTGCATAAGCATTAAATATAAATAATTAACGCTTACACAGTCTGTCAACCTATCGATTGACATACAACTAAACAATCGGGATTATTGTATGTCAAATATCATCCCAATACCCGTGTGGGGTTTAAAATCAACAAACACAGATTTTTATTTGTGCAGTTGGGCGATGTGTAAAATTTATCGTCCCAATCAATATCATTCAAATGGGTGTACATAAACAAATCGTCCGATTTGTTTATAAATATTTATTTTATATACATGTTAAAAATTATATTTTTAACTATAAAATATTTATTCATTCCACATCAAACAGTAAAATTTCACAACACAGCAATCAAACAAACAAGCCATCCATGGTCTGTGGACGACGGGTGTCGGGTGCTGCTAAGCACCGTCTGCATCCTAGTATATATTTTAACTAGAAAATAAATTTAAAAGTGAGAAGTTCTCACCGAGATCTAAACCAAACACCGCGACTCTTCATATGTAGAAAATCTTGTCGTGCTTCCTTTTGTCACTTTCGTTGCCCGTATTCACTGCATATATAAAAATCACATTTTTATATTGTTGCTATGTATATAAAAATCACGTTTTTATATTGCTACTATATAGATAAAAATTCTATTTTTATACCGCAACTATATAGATAAAAATTCTATTTTTATAATGGTGTTCATATAATAAAAATCATATTTTTTTACCATTAAAAATCCTAACTTCATACACGATAAAATCAAAACTTTATGCGATTATTCACATAATAAAAATACCTTTTCCTTCTTATACCGTTCGTATAAAAATCCTTCTTTATATGTATAAAAATTATAACTTTTTATAAACAAAAATCATTCCTTTCATAATCTAAAACCGTATATTTTCTTAACTGAAAATCATATTTAAAAACTGAAAATCATATTTAAAAACATACTTCAAGGTTTTGTTCGACGGGGGATGAAGCTGATGCGCTTCAGGAAGAGGAGGCTGTCGGTCTTCGTATTGGGGCGGCAGGGATTTATAGGGAGTCACGGTGGAGATGGAGGAGCGACGGACCATGGGGTAAATCGGAGGTGCGACGGCTGCAGAGGGTTGCCACGGTGGTGCGGCGGCGTGCTGAGGGCCCCTGCGGCGGTGGCGTTCGACGATGAAGCGACGAGGTCGTTTGGGTTTAGGGGGCACTGCGTTCGGATTGGAGAAGGAAAGAGAAGGGGAAGGGAGGAGAGAAGAAGATCTGAGAGGGGGGGGTTCGCCGTAGGTGCGGCGGCTAGTTGAGGGGGGAGCGGCGGCGCCAGCCGCGACGGCGGCCTGGAGGGAATGGAGTGCAATCGGTTTTGGGATTTTTTTTTTCTTTAGTTGACTTTTGACTTTAAAGGGGGGGTAAGAGAAGTTATATTATATATAAATATATAATTATTTAATTTAATTTCTATAAAGTTGTTTTTTCCATTCGAACTCAAATTCCAACCCAACGACTGTCTTCCCTAGCTAATTAATCCCATTTCAAACACAATGGGATATATTTCATAAGCTAATTCGACTGTTTCGATCAGTTTTCATCAAAATCAAAATATAAATCTATATATTGAATTTGAACGCAAATTTCCATTTACCGGAGCCACATACGGACTCTAAAAATTCCCGAAAAATATTTTCTAGCATCGTATTGACGATACGGTCCCAACAAAACTAATTTCATCAAATTTTGATACCGTTTGAAAAATGGTCATTTTCCAGTCGATTAAATTCAACTGAAACCAGTCAAAACACGTTTAACTTCGCCACGCTCATATATTGATTCAGAAAATTATGCAAATTGGAATCTAGCAATAATTCTACATCCCGGATCCAACAAAAGTGGTTTTGTCGAAAACCTAGGTCGTTTGCAAAATTTCCATTTTTAAGGGCCCGAATTCCATAGCGACTGTTCTGAATTTTCAGCTGGACGTATCTTTTTATTCCCGCTATGAAATTTCAATTTTTCGGATTCGTTGGAAGACATTTTCAAATATATTCAAATATTTTTGGTTCACTAAAATCCGGTTTATTTTGAATCATGTACATTCATTTGAAATCGAAATTTCGAACTACTGCGCCATTTTCAATTCCTTTTATAATTATAAATAAATATTTATATTCTAATGACGATTCAAATAAATATATACGTTCTAATTCTATTCAAAATAAATTTCTCATCCTCATTATTTAAAATAATTCATTTTAAATATTCAAAATTCATTAAGATTTCCGAAATAAAAAATTTAAATTGGCTCAGATTTCCGGTTATTACAGCTCCCGTCCTAATCCATCCCATCGGACCCGTAACTTCTTGTGACTGCTGTGGAATTCTCAATAAACACAGCCCTTCTGGTTTTGTTTCTGATTATGTTTTGAAGGTGGTTAAATTACTTACATCGCCTCCTATTGTAAGCAATGTTATGACAACATGATTGTGTGAGTTTGAGATGAAAACCGGGATGTTTGCATAGTCATCTTGTGTTATTGTGAGGTTTAGAGAGGAGGGTTTGGACGAAGGTGTATGGTGAAGTGGGAGAATTTGATCGAGGTTGAAGGAAACGATGAGCTTAGATATGATGGCAAGTATGCTGATCTTCTTGGAATGGATGATGATGATGCTTGGAATGTACATATTATTCAGAGGAGTATGACAATGATTTTCGAATGCATCATTTTAGCTGAATTTTGTTTAAAGGAGTATTTATATGCGTTTCAACTTGGAGAAGATAACAGAGATGTCGTACTCATTATCTGGATTCAAATATTTGGTTTTCAGTACTTGGAATTTTCATAGATTGGTAAACACTATAGAATATGATTATATAATAACTTGTCCTCATCCATCTATACTGCACTATATCCTATATGAACATAGTGCAAGAAAATTTAATAATAGTGTGCTTCTTCTATTTGAATTTTAAATGCTTTTTTCCTTGCAACTTTGACCCACCAATAGCTATTTTAAAACAAACAATTATAACACAAAAAAGAACAACGATATGTAAATATAAAACAAAGCATGGACACAGATCCTGATAGTAAGATTACATGTACTTGAAGCAATAACTAAGAGTTCACTGAGGATGAAACTAAACTATAGTTCTGTATCAAGTCAAGAATAAAATGCAGTGAAATGATACTACAATTAACAAGTTAAAGATGCAACATTAACATCTACAGTCCGAACAAAGCCGTTGATATAGTAAAGATGTCATGGGCAATCATTCTTCTACTGTGATATTCATTCCCATGATCCATCTCCAGCTTCTGCAAATTAATTAGTGAAGTTAAAATTCCATAAGCATGCAATCAACGAAAATGGAATAATGCCTTGCCTCCTGTTTAACATCATCCCTTGAACCAACATAAATTAGTAAATTGTTAATTGCAGCCGCATTTTCTTCTGCTTAACATTTAACATGTCAAGTGCCACAGGAACTACAGTAAAAACTGAACTAGAAGTCCTCCAGAAAATATAAGAGATAAACTTTTATTGTTAAGAAATTGACTAAAATCAAAACAAAACTGAATGAAATAGCATACCATTTATGGCTTCTAAATTGTCTTCTTTGTACACACCAAGAGGCGAGGCTCGTATTGACAAAAGCATTTCCCCCTTTTTTACGTAGCCTGAAAGTTTTTGATGTGTTGCCAAAAGATGATCTACTGCTAGTTTCCTAGTTTGTTGAAGAAAAAAAGGGTCAAACATATGACTATGTATGTTGATAACATGGCTTAAACAAATTCAATGCCGAATCCTTTATATACTTTTAAAGAAACATAATATCTGCAGTGAGCATTAAACTAATCCTGAATTTTTTTTGACAAGTTGACTTGTATAACTTGATCGAGCATAATCAGTTTTCATAAAAATTATAACTAATTGCATAGTGGATAAAAACTGGTACTTTAAAATAGATATCAACAACATTTAGTATGCCAAAATAATCAATTATTCGTATCAGTATACATTTGCTAGACCATTTTGGTTTCTATGAGAAAGCCTCGATAATTATTCCTAGTGTCTCAATTTGTTGGAAGTTGATCATGTACATATACGAGCTTCAACTTCAGAAACTCAGTAATTAATGGAACATACATCCAGCATCTTATGAAACAGACAAGCGAGTTATCCTAAGAAATGATATTGAGTTATGGTTCTAAAGTAAAGCCTAATAAGATAAAGACAAAAAAAGTACAAACCCGAGGAGTTTGGAAACCAGTGTTCATCTGTCCTATTTGATTTTCAAACTGCTGAATCAAAACCTGTGGAACACAAGCAAAAAAATAAGATATTAAAAAAAGATTTAGCATATGATGAAGTTCAAAATTTATAAAACACAATTAAAAATAAATTGGTGCATGTACAGAATCAGGAAGATCTATAATGTCCCAAAAGTTGCTCTTTACTGTTTGATAAAGAATAGAAGAGTTAGGGATTAATATTTCTTAAATGTTAAAAGATTATCATAAAATTTCACTAGGACTTGATCTTGCTAAAAGAGGAATACCACCATAAGCTTGCATGTCTACACCATTACCTTCTTTATCTTTCCATCGCAAGTAATTTGGCCTTTTCGTTCTTAACAAGTGAAATATTTGGCAAGTTTTCCCAAAAAAATTGCATTGTGTGTGTTGCTAATTGTTCTTTGGTAAAGGAATAAAGAATCAAGCATATCCTTGAAAGCAAACTTTCAATTTCTGTTTCTTTGATTGACCGAATAGCAGTAATTCGTCTTTCAACTATATAAAACAGTTGTGATAAGAACTTGTCCTTCGGAATCAATAATAAAATACATGGATGAGATCGGTCTAAAAAGATAAATTTATTTTGATGAAGTATTTGAGACTCGATAATTTTAGAGTAAACTATGGGGGTATAATTTGAACAGAAAAGCATGAATTATTTGGAGAAAAAAAAATTGTTTGAAGGAAGATAAACTAAAAAACTTGTAAAAAATATATGAAAACACAATTTAAAAATAAATAAAATAAAAGTGGGTTCATATATCAAATTATCCTAAAAATTCTCATGATAACTATTAGTGGGTTGTTTTGCATGATACTTAAAAGTTTTTATCCCATAATACTCGAACATATTCTAAGTTAAATACCATGTAACATCACCTGCTTTAAGTCCATGTGCTCAATGGCATCTGTTGGCGCCCAATGCTTGAACTATATATTTGTGCTAAATTGGTACCAATCTAAAGGGCAAAAAAGGATAAATAATGGTTTGATTGACAAAATTGAGCAAGGAATGTAACAACTGAAATCAGTACCAAATTACAATATGTGACTTCTTAATGCCACAAAAGATAGATTGTCCAAAAATAAAATTTAAGATAAACATAACACTAAGGCATACCAGTATAACCAAACAAGCATACCAACAAACTGACAAAGCAAGCAACGAATGAAAAATAACAATCAAAAATTAAATAACAGCAAACAACAATAAGCAACAATCAACAATCACCAAGCAACAATTCCTAGCATACAAACTAGCAATCACGCAAGACAAGAAACAACAATAAATGAACAAAAATAAAAACCGACCAACAACAAACAATAGCAAGCAACAATCAATAATGATAAGCAGCTACGAAAAACAAGTATACAAAACAATAAAACATATCAAAGATAGAAGGTGCACATAGTTCAACCTTATGTATGTTGAAAATGTTTACTTATGTTGTTGCGGTTAACACACATGCAAAATGTAAGAAGCCTTAAGTACCAGAGAAAATGTCTACTCCTGTTGCGGTTAGCACAATGCAAAATCATAACTTTGGATATGGAAAATCTATAGAAGAAAAATGCATAATAAGTTTAAATACACTTAATTACACCAACATACAAGAATCCTAGTGTCATGCTGGGAACAGTTAAATGGTCATACCATTATATGATGATCAATCACATGCAACAGTAAAAGCCTCTCCAAATACAAATTTTCAACCGTAGGAACATGCATCAACACACATAAAGCAGAAAAACATAGAAGGAACAAACGCTATGACAACCGAACAGAATACTTCTCCTAAAGGTCCATCTCCCACTCTCAAACAGTTGGCGTCGAAGATGAGTTTTGGAAATGAACTCAATATGATTGATGATAAATTATCATTGTCTGGTACTTCAAATGATGTAGCAGAGCAATTGAACAAGTATCTTTTGATTGTTATTAAAAAAAATAGGTTTCAGGGATTAAAAAAATAGGGTCGTAAAATAAGAAATGAAGGATATATAGGTTTCAGGGATCGTCTCAGCTTGCATAGATGACATAACTAAGAACCAACAATGGGACAATTACACCTCCCAGCTCAAAATCCGAGCTAAAAATCTTAAGACAAGAAAGTCCAGCGGCACTACTCCAGGTAGCTCTAATGCTAGGAGTAATATCATGGAATAATGTCACTTCTCTTGTGGAACTATTCAAGCTTCCAATCTATAAATCTAACTTTATAGAACACATCGAATTTCACCAGCAGACTCTGGTATTAACACTTTAGAGTGTAGTGGTAGCCCAGTAATTAGCGAATTCCAAGACTAGATTGATGATCCATATTACTTCAATTTAAACACCGATGTGCACAACATCACAAACCTTGTTTAATTCGTTTTGAATGTGAGCAGATATTAAAAACCCTAATTTATTACTCATAGTGGATGAGAAACGAAAAGAGCGTAACTTTTAAATGAAAGCGGGACAGACAGAGACGTAATTTCATCTTTCTGTCCTTAAAACTTATTCTTGGGTATGCGGTCCTGAAAACTAATAGGTTGTCTTGTTGGGGCCTTATTAGCAAAACTCCCCCTTTAAAAACTCCTTTTGTGGCAAAAGTAAATATATTTATGCATCATTTTTGTTCTTGGATGCTCGCCTCTAATCATATATGATGCGTAAAATTTTATATTTCGTAATTTTAATGTCGTGGTTGCTTTAGTAACCGTAACTATCACAATTTTAAAGTTCAACCACAAATTTTGTTTTTTTTTACCCCTCTACAATTCTGTTTGATTCTATACTATTAATATTTATAATTGAGAATCTCACAAACTTTGCATTCAATTTTTCTTTCTTTTTTTGACTATGTATTCTTTTCCTTTTATTTGATTGTTATTCAAGGTATTTAAAGTGCTATTCCTTTCTTATCCATAAAATTTGTACCGTTTTATAGACCATAGAAATGGTCAAATTGTAAAAAACGCTCATAAGAATTAATACTCGAAGGATTAATTTCAATCAATAAAAGAACCGTTGGCTTTTCTTTTGAAAGAATGCATGCCATTGCCATTTTACCATTAATTTGGACCAGCCTAATTTACTGAGCACTTTTCTTTTCAATTATTTCCTCAATATATTCTCGTTCAGCATCTTATAACGTTGGCATATTGTTTTGCCAAACCCTAAAATTATCTACCTTCCCCCAAAAGATGTCATATTATCTTCAGTCTAATTTGTCCGGGATTCTCAATGAAGATCAAATTATCTTCGGCTATAAGGCAAAAAACCTGCTTTGTGATCGAAATGAAAGAGTCCAAGCTCAGGCTGCAGTCAAAATACAGAAAGTGTTTCGAGGATTCTTGTTGAGAAAGAAAATGGCGATTGTTTGCAGAATAGAGAAAGGAATCGATGAAACTTTCAAAGAGACATCTCTAATTAAAATCAATGTGTTAGCGGCTGATTTTTGGCACAGGTTGTACTATGCTTTCGGAACCAAGGATCATAAGAAAAGAGCATATGGTAAACTGTTCATGCTCGAAAAGTACGTTACTGAACTTGCTGCCATCAAAATCCAGAAAGTCTTCAGGGGATTTGCAGTCAGGAATTTTCCTTTCAGCGATCTTATTGAGATCAATGAAGATGCAGTTTTCTTTGAAACCGATCATGATACCAATTCTACAGGGTTTGCCAATCAAGATGCAGTTTCACATATGAACTTTTAATTTAAAACCATGCTTTTAAATTTTGACTTAAAATTAGGAGATGAAGTATAGTTATGGTTCAAACTGTAGACCATGGACTGTTTTGGTATGTAGCTCAATTAGATGTCAATCGTGTATGAATTCATTTCAGACTTTTGAATCAATGATTCAACAGTTGGTTTTACCTAGTTGAACCATGATTCTTTAACTTTTACTTTGTTTTCTTATCATGTAGTTTTCTCTTACTCTCTTCGTTTGTATTGCTTTTAATAATAAGAAATCATATTGTAAAAATTATCACCTTCTCAAAATCTAAACAACAAACTACACCATTTCGTTTTGCATTGCTGCAAACTCCCCTAAGACCACCGCAAGGTTCATTAAACTTTTGGTCACGATAGGCATTTATTTTTGTGCACTATTGCTTTTTACATGACTAGTGTATAAATGGATCTTTTGGAAATTTTGAAAGGAGATTCATGTATGTTTATTCAGATTCATGTATGTTTATTCAGATTCATGTATGTTTAGTCATAATTTTTGGAGCATTATTCTTTGTCTACTCATATATTTGATAGCTTTATCATGACATCTATTAAGTAATAATAAAACGGAAGAATTTGAAGCTTTATGTTTAATTTTAGGAACTTTCTTTCTTCTAATTAATTCTCTCTAGATATTTTGTTTTCAAATTAATATATCAATTTATGTTATATACTAACCCTCTTCCATCGTTTTGCCTCTTCCGTCGCTTTACATTTAGAATGAACATTTTAAAGTTTACACAATTATCTAAATATAGTCTAGTTGTTAGCTCCTAATTAATATTTGAGTCCACATATTTAAATTAATTGCAAAAACAAAAATATAAGTAATTTGAATAAATTTTAAGCAACAAATTTTCTTTTAAATACTAGAGATCTAATGACAAATTTTTGTTTTTTTTGTCTTTGTATACCTACACTACAAAGTTTCAATAATCATTTAATTTTCTCTCAATTCTTTTCAGTGATATTTCACGATTTTTGCGGATGCACAAGGTTTAGCTGAATTGAATATATTTTATTATTTATGTACACAGTCAGACTGAAATCTTTCAAAATAAGGTCATACTTTACCTTTCCATGACAGTGAAGTTTGAAAAGACTGGGCAAAGATTTGTATACTAAATCTTCAAAATAAGGTCATACTTTACCTACACTACAAAGTTTCTATAATCATTTAATTTTCTCTCAATTCTTTTCTAATATTTTACATTTAATACCATATTTTATAATTGATTACATTATATTAAAACTATGCAACAAACTATTATCCATTAATTCCTAATAAATAACATCAAGATTACCCATATTCACAATGATTAAAGTGAGAAAAAGAATAATTAAAATATATCAACACGTCAATCACATAACATAAAATATACAAATAAATAACAATCACAAGTTTAAAGCTTAACTCATTGATATCAATATATTTACTTTGTATTGCGTTGTTATATTAACGTCCATTGCCCCTATTCCAAAATTTAATTAGTTATTAATAAAACACTCCACAATATTACTAAACATTGCATATTTAAAGTAATTATGCGATTTTGAATTTAATAAATAAATCCAATTAATAAATTATCCTTTGTTCATCTAATAACACTAAATACGGGGGCACAAAATGTACACCATGTTTATATCAACAAAGAAGGCAAAATTAGTTTTTTTTCTCAAATATAAATTTAAATAAGTCACATGATTTAAATAATATATGTAAAAAATAATAAATAATAAAATGTATTACACATTTATCTCAATAAATTTATCATAAATTGAAAAAAACAATTTTGATTCTGAATACTTGCATTTTAATTTTCTACAATTACTTACTCAACCCCCTCAAATCATTATGATATTCTATATTTAAATCCATATATGTTTAAACAACTCATAAAATCTTAAATTCTAATTATTTAAATAATCTTAATGAATTTTTTGCCCCCTTTTCAAGTAACTTTATAAATGATCGTTCATTTTACTATGTTTATTTTGTTGTAATATATATATGAGTGAATATGCTTTTGTCATATTCTGTTTAGTCCCACATTGTGAGATAAATTTTACTCCAAGCTCCCAAGCCTTTATATAAGGAGCTCATGTAATGTAAATAGCATACTAATTTTGGAATGAATAAAAGTATCTTCTTTCTCCTCCTCTAATGACTTTCTTATTGTATCTTGTTCACAACACGTTATCAGCACGAGAATCTATTAGAGCTATTGGTTGAAATATTCTAGATCTATATCTATGGATCTATCATGTAAGTAATTTTTATTTGAAGATATCAATTCATGGATTTATATATTTGTTATACAATTATTTTCTGTTTGAGAATATTTGATCAATGGAATTATGAATTTGTCATATCTTCTGTTCTTTTAGATCTGACTAAAACTTCAAGATCTTTTTTCCTATTTATTTTTGTAGATCTAGATTATATTCTAATGGATCTAACTTTTTAGATCTAATTATTTTTGTTGATCCTAAATATGTGTAGATGTATTGTTTGATTTCTTTGCCGATTTAATTTTGAATTTTCCAAATCCAATTTGATAGAGATTTGATTGTATATATATTATTTACATTATTGATGATGTAGTGGTAGATCTAGTTTTATCCTTTCTGATTTACTATTACTTTCGTATGTGGATAGACTGAAGATAAAATATGTATAATTTTTTTATGTACACCCAACAGTATTATGGGTGTAAAATATGATGATGTAGCATTTAAACTCAATAGCAATATTGATTTATCACTGAAAGTGAAATTGAAAACTCATGATGTAAACAAAATTTTTCAAATAAGGAACCTGAAGTTTATATGAAAATAAGGAACCTGAAGTTCGTATGCAAATAAGTAACCTGAAGTTCGTACGCAAATAAGGAACTTGAAGTTCATATGCAAATGAGGAACCTGAAGTTCATATGCAAATGAGGATCCTGAAGTTCATATGCAAATGAGGAACATGAAGTTCATATGCAAATGAAGAACGTGAAGTTCATATGCAAATGAGAAAGATGAAATAAAAGCCTCGAAGCATGTAATTGCATTTATTTTTTTGCTTCTAGTAAATGGTATGTAATAGAAAAGGATTTGAAAAAGAAATGAAGAAGAAAAAGAAAAGCTTTCATTTATTGAAGTTATTTTTTGATTCAGCACCTGAAGTGAATGGAAATATTAATGAAAGCATACACGACAAACTTAATTTTTAGTATTTGAAATAAAAGTTGAGAACATGTAATTCCTTTATAGCCAAAAATTTTGAGTTTCCATGAATTATTAAATGCATTTGTTATTTGAGATAGAAATCTTTTATGCAATATATATCATTTGCTAAAATTACAGATATAAGATTTGTTGCATCCTAAAGAGCTATTATATTTGTATGAAGATTATATATATATATATATATATATATATATATATATATATATATATATATATATCAACAAGAGATATTTATTTTAGGAAATCTAATTATTGAGAAATAAATTTCATTATTAAGATATTCATTTTAATTTTATCATTGAGTAATATTGACCTTAAACCTGAGATGAAATTGTGTTGCTTTAAGTACCATTTCTCAATTGATTCATATATTTGTAATGGAATCATTTTACTGTGAAATAGTTATATCCTAGGCCATATAAATATTAATTGCAGCAATTATTATCATAAATGCATTGGTTATTGTAAATTAAATATTATATGTTCATGCCCAGAATATGGATATAAGTGTGATTTTTTTAATCTATTTATTTGGCAAGTAATATATGATATAATGGAAGAAATAGGTTCAACAACGACCTGAAGTTGTGTGAAGAAATTATTTTTAACAAGGAGTTGTATAACTCAAAACCCAAGATCTGAATTCTTGATTCATATCAATATTTTTCTTAACTTGTCAAAATTTATAAGCTTCTAAACAAGGAGTTTACACATAATTTGAGAACCCGAAGTTCATAAAAAAAAATAATGGACTTCAACTTCGTGAATAAGTAGCCTGAAGGTATGTTGAAATTATGTAAAATGATAAGATTTTACTTTCTGAAGAAGTTAAAGGAAACAAAATAAATCATAATACTCAAGAAATAGAAACCTGAAGCTTTCTTGAAGTTGTGACATGAAAAGATTGTACTTCCAGAAGAAGTTAAAAGAGACACACACATAATAATATGTGACAATAACATTGGATTCAATAGAAAATCTCTAAACGGGTATCATATAACTGACATCTTCCGCGTACAATTTATATTAACGGAATATCCTAAAGATATAATATGCATATTAATCTCTAGAAGAGATGTTCTAGAGATTTATCTTTATATAGCAAATCCAACATCCTAGAAGAGATGTTAGAGATTTTTTTTTGTTGCATTGCAATTACATAAATAAAAGATATGTTCCCTAAAGGAGTATCGTACACTCCAGAAGTAGTGATTTCTTTTCTTGAATCTTATTTTTATTTAATGCATCTAATTTTGTTACTACATTTAAAGTTTTATATGTATTTTTATATATTGATATGAATTTCAATAGTTTGTATAGATTTATCTCTGGAGGAGATAAGTTCATCCCAGAAGCGGTGATAACAAAGTATATTTGGAAATGGTAAGATATCTCTAGAAGAGATCTATTTATTTGAAAATAATAAAATATCTCCAGAAGAGATTTCTATAATTAAAGGTGATAAATATTTGTAGAAAAGTTCATAAATTTCTCCTAAAAGAGAAAATATGTATTAAAACTCCACAAATGGTGTTTATGGAATATCCCAGAAGCGATATTAAAACTCCATCAACTTAACAACTTGAAGTTGTTCATATATTTATTTGGACCAGAAGTTCGATATGTTTTCAAACCATAAGTTTTGAACATTATCATATGATCCTGAAGAATTTGTAATGACATTGATCGATACATTGAAATCAATAGTTTGATCTTTGTAATAATTTATTCTAAAATCACTAACTCAAATGAGAAAGACTATGCAAATTTATAATACGTGGACGCACGTATTTATATACTCATATCTGCAAATATTTAACTAACAGCCTGAAGTTTGTTATAAGCTTATTTTATAGATTATGCATAAATATTATTTAGTGATTTAAATTTCAATCAACATGAATGTTGAATGACCTGAAGTCGTATGTGTATTCAAATGATCTGTATAATAAGAAAATTCCTCCAATATTGCTCGATCAATGAAAGGGAATAAGTAACAAAAAAAATGAATGCATCTTATTGACTAATTAAAGGGTTATCCTCCTATAACAGATATACATATAATATATTTTCTAACAGTAATGTGATAATGGATCAAAATGAGAATCCAATGATGATTATTATTTAGTGTGACAATGTTTGTCAACATTGAGGGGGAGGATAAAGGGATACAATTTCATTTTGAGTATCAGTATTAAATAATTGACACACAAATAAATTATAAATAAAATCCCTTGTAGACTTGCTTCAATATATATTTTAATCCCTGAAGGATCAAAATGAATAAACTACATTTAAAGATTGGTTTAAAAGTCAGTTCGAAATACTTTTGAAGTAAGTAATAAAGATGCCAGATGAAGGAGGTGAGTGTTCTTGAAGAAACACCTAAGGAGCCTCTTGAAGAGATCCATGACATAATTGTCAAATAACCCTAGAAGTAGTTTAGGTACCTAAAATAGATAAATAAAGAGATCTCAATAAATTATATCTAGAACTGACAATATATAATCCTTGATGATAAATTTATAAAAAGTAGAGTGCTTATGTTAAATCATGATTGGCCAGCATGAATCCTTCTCTAATTGAGAAATGTTGACCTATAGTTCGCAAAGTAGTGAATAAACCTCGAAGGTATTAATATTTGTTAAATCACACTAAATGATGAAAGAATATTAGTTCCTAAAGAACATAAACTACTTTGTTGGTTATATAGAATATAAAGAATAAAGACAGTTGATTACAACATTCTTTTAAGTATTGTTATAATGAAAATCATGATATAATTCATGATGAGTAGATTATTTCCTGCTTTTAAGTATTGTTGTAATGAAACATTAAATATACTTTTAAGTATAGTTGTGATATGCAAAATTCATTGAAGTGTACAGGTTCCTGAAGAATATAAACAACTTTAGTAATTATAAAGAACGCAAAGAACGTAGAATATAGATTACAACATGCTTCTAAGTATTGTTGTAATGAAAATCTTGATATAATTCAAGATGAGTAGATTACTTCCTGCTTTTAAGTATTACTGTAATGAAACTATTATTGTTCATTACAAATGTATTGCAGTGTCCAAACCTGATTGAAGCACAAAATTGTAAACGCTCGAAGTGTATAGAAAGCTAGCGCAAACAAAAGGTGCTTTAAATAAGAAAACATGCCTGAAGCATGAAAATGCACACAAAAGTTATTAAAGAAAAGTTCATTAAGAATTATCTTGTGATGTTGTACTCTTTTTCCTTCACTTTGAGTTTTTCCATAGGGTTTTCCATTGTGAAGGTTTTAATGAGGCAAATGTTAATAAATGATGAACATCGGAAGTATGAAGACTAAAGATTACTATCTCTTGATTTTATTTTATATACAAAATTTGTTTGAGTCATATTGTCAATGAGATACATATTTATGGATCCAGAAGTATCATCCTCAAAAGTATTATTTGAAAGTTTTAACGAGGTATTATCTTGATCTAGAAGAATTAAGCACCATATCAAGGAATAACATCTCAAATATGTTATTTAAGTTAATCTATATTTTTATCCTTAACTAAGGTTTTTCCCACTAGGTTTTCCTTTGTAAGGTTTTTACTAAAGAATTATATTGATCCAGAAGTATCATTCTACATTTAATGTAGTAAATTATTTAAAATATGTTTTGTACTCTTTTTCCTTCACCAAGATTTTTCCCATTAGGTTTTTCTTAGTAAGATTTTAATGAGGCATTACATTGATCCTGAAGTATCGAACTCTTAGAAGAAATATCATTTTAATATGGTATTTACAATTTCAAGGTTTTTCCCATTGGGATTTCCTAACAGAGATTTTTAACGAGGCAACAAACAATATCTATGTCATCCGAATAGATATTTGCAAGCAATATACTATGAGGGGGAGCAATAATCTTTCAAAGGGGATAATTTCAAGCTACTATAAGAGCATTCAAGAATTTGAAGACACATATTCAAGGAGTGTTAAAGTTACCTTTCTGATCCACATAAAGCAAAATCACAAACTGGATATGTGTTTACAAACAACAATGCAGCTATTTCATGGAGATCTACAAAGCAAACAATAGTAGTAACATCATACAATCATTCTCAAAAACTAGCATTACATGAAGCAAGTCAAGAATGTGGTTGGTTAAGATAATTAATTAAACATATTCGAAGCACATGTCAACTTCCCTCAACTACAGAAAGATCAATTATTTATGAAGACAATGCAGCATGCGTAGCAAAGATTTAAGCAGGGTATATCAAGGGTGATAGGACAAAACACATTTCTCCCAAATTCTTTTTTACACATGAGCTCCAAAAAGGGACAATAAGATAGAAGCGAAGCAAATCCAATCTCAAGAAAATCCAGTAGATCAATTCACGAAGGCACTTCCAAAATCAACGTTGCAGAAGATGATATATAAAATTGGTATGCGCCGCTTGCATTACCAAACTATTTGAATAATGCGTTACGACTAAGGGAGAGCATATATTATGCTGTAATGTACTCTTTTCCTTTACTAATATTTTTCCCACTGGGTTTTATTAGTAAGGTTTTTAATGAGGCATTATTTTGATCTAGAAGTATCTACCCTCGTTAGAACATTATCAATATGTTACCTAGAGATGAAATAATTTTTTTACTCTTTTCCTTGTTTATGATTTTTCCCACAAGGTTTTTCATAAAAAAGGTTTTTAATAAGGCAATTAATCTTATCATTTTTACATACACATATTCAAGGGAGAGTGTTGTAATATATATGAATGAATATGCTTTTGTTATATTCTGTTTAGTCCTACATTGTGGGATAAGTTTTACTCCAAGCTCCCAAGCCTTTATATAAGGAGCTCATGTAATGTAAATAGCATACTAATTTTGAAATGAATAAAAGTATCTTCTTTCCCCTCCTCTAATGGCTTTCTTATTGTATATTATTTACAACATATTCATATTAATAATGTGGTAACTTTCCATCTAACGATAAAGACGTGTAAATCACATAACATAAATTTTGTATATCAAGAATAATAACAAAGTTAATTTGTAAATCGGTTATGATCCATTTATATTAAGAATTTATTATATGTTATATCACTAAGTTCTTTTTTAACGTTAATGACTCCATGACAAATTTATACCTTATCGTTCACAAATTTATTTTCAATTCTACCTACTATACTATATAGTTAAAATAAATTCGTAATTTTGCATTTAATTTATTTAAAAAAAATTTATGAAATAATATTTGTTAATTCTTTGAATAAATTACTAAATACATTAATTTCAACATACATAGTGCATTTATATTAACCAAAAAATTGTTGACTATACACGCATATTGTTTGTCTATGTTATATAACATAAATTACGCACAAATAATAACAATTTTAATTAATATTTTTATATTTCACATCAAAATTTATCATATATCACATAATGAAGTTCTCATTTTAACGTTAAAATGATAAATACTATGTTTAATAATATTGTCATGTGCAACAAATGAGTTACACACTAGTTATTATATGCTTTCAGAAGCATTGTACTCATACATCTAATCTTTATTAATAATTATAATACCTTTGATGTATCACTTTTTTTTGGTACACACGTAAACTATCAGAAATGTCCCTTTAGATATTATAAAAAGTCATTGTAATAGAATCTGACAAATAAACATATTTTACCAATTCAAAAGCATATCCATATATACCAATAATACCAAATTAAATCTTAATGTAACGTAAAAATAGGATTTGAAAAATAATATTTTTTAATTGATTCAAAACACTATCATGTCCCTTAAAAATATGGTCTAGAATATAAATATGCTTAACAAGTTAGTTCTTTTGTAATCAATAATACACTATGCCATAAACGGCCAAACGCAACGGAAAAAATTGTTGACACAGACCCAAAAAATGTTGGCATAGGTCTTTGGCAATATTTTTAGGATGATGCAATTTTCACCGTTGCTATAGACCTCAAAGGCAACATTTTGACTATTTATGGCAACACAACAAATATTGTTACAGTAGAACCCTATTTAGGTGTATAACAACATCTTAGGTGTCTGTAGCAACATTCCAAAACGTTGCTATAGATATTTATTTTAATTTTTTTAATATATATATATATATAATATAACAAAAAAGGAAATTAAATGCTACTACACAGAATTAAATATTCAAATAATATTTTTATTCAAATAAATATTTTACTTTAACATTTGAAATAGTACATACCTCTAATTCAACTATGTACAGTTCACCATTAATAACATTGTCAATCACATATACAAATATTCCTCACTACAACACTCAGTTCACTCATTACATATGCAGTTTTAATTTTTACATACACTAACACTGATGAATATATGTCGAGCCTAAGGCGAGCCGAGTGTCGAGCCGAAGGCGAGCCGTCAGCGGGTCCATCATCACCCAAAACCTTAAATAACAACAACAAACTATAAGAGTATTATTACTCTAAATATTACAATTATATATATGCAGACACACACGGGTGATATGGTTTCAACATAGGAGCTTAATTATACTGTAAGAGTATTATCAAAGTGTGCCTTGTAACAACCCGCATTCTACGCATCGGAGGATCGTAGAATATTTATTTCTTTCTTATATGAAGACATATGGTCATGTAACTTTGGAAAACGACTATTAGAGTCATTTTCTATGTTCATGATTTTTGCCGATTTTTAAATGACCGTTTTGCCCCTAGCTGATCTTGTTTTGTTCCTAACTTTTGACTGGAGAAGAGTTTTGACATGAAAACACTTCCATAAGATCCGAATGATGGTTTACCTTTCCGTAGAGTGGTCATAATAGTCAAACGGATTTACCATTTGGGAGATAAGGCTGAATTAAGGTTTAGAAGGCTAAAAACAGCTTAATTGGGCTTAACCGGGTGATTAACAGCTAGGGCGAAAGGGGAATTTCGGGATTAGGAGTTTAAAAGGGCTGTTAGGGTTTGAAGAATACCTTTTTCTCATTTTTCAGCCGTCACTATTCATTCCTCTTAACCTAGCCATGGCCTCCACTTTCTAAACCTCTTCAAAACACCTCTAAACCACTTTCTAATTGAAGATTAGGCTTAACAACATCAAACTGAGGAGAGAAAGCACCAAGGCAAAGTTAGAGCTGCTGTGTTACATTGGGAACAGCGTCAAAAAGAGATTTATTTCAGTTTTGAGGTTTTATTTATGGCTAAGGTGAAAGATTTGCATTGTTCCTCACTAATTATGGTTAATTAAGAGTAATTAGTGATAATTAGCGAATTCATACATGTTAAAAATCTGGAGAAATATTGATAAAATTCGAAATAATGTTTTAGACCTCAGTTAGAAATTCGGTTTAATTCGGTTAAATTTTGCTAATCATACCATTAGTTTTGCTTAAACATGCTTTAGGGAAAATATGGGATTTTGGCTATTTTTGATCCGTTTAACCTTATCATATTGTTGTTTTGGTGTTTGTGGTCACTTCTATTTGTTGCTATGAATGTATGGTATGCTTTGTGATTGTCTAAAATAGTTAGAGTGGTCGAAAAAGCCGTCGAGTGGCGTATAAACAGTCGTTGGAAGCTGTAGGAAAAGTGCAGGAAAGTACCCGAACCGGACCGGATCAGACCCGTTCCGAACCGCATTGAAGAGGGAACCCGTTCCGAACCGCATTGAAGGGGGAACCCGTTCCGAACCGCATTGAAGGGGGAACCCATTCCGAACCGCATTGAAGGGGGAACCCAATGGATATGTGACCAAGGTAGTGGATATCGTATGCTTTACTCATTGAGTGAGAGATGTGAGGACGGTTGCTATGTTTGATTTGTTTGCCATCATTATGACATGCACAACCCCACCCCCGTATTCTTTACACCATCTGTTTAGTGGCACCTTAGAGTATTGTACAGTATGTAGTGCTAACTCTTTGGTTGCAGGTCCAGGTTCAGGTGTGATTGGATTATACCTGTTATTGTTCTGTTTTGTTGCTTATCGCTCATACCAGACTTTTTGTCTGACCCAGAGTTTTATGTCTCTTCTTATTACTCTGGGTGTTCTCACGAGCAGACTAGAGACAGATTAGCTGGTGATGCACGAGTAGCTGATCCGGAGGCGAGCAGGAGGCTTCCACGTATGATATATATAGAATATTCTCCCTGTGTCGTTGGTGGTCACTACTTGGGCATTAGTAGTGTACCTTCCTTACCTTGCTTTTACCTTTAGAGATAGTTTGAAAAGTTGTAATAATGATGATGTGGAATATAAGCTGTATTTGGATTTCCGCTGCTATGATGCTTAGTTTTAGTTCTCAGCTTATGCACTGTCTCGCCTGTTTTATGTCAAGTATGTTATTATTATATTTTATTCCATGCGCTGTGAGACATTCTACAGGTTCCTTGTTGATTCTTTGTCTTCTTTCCTTCCTTCCGACGACCGTTCCGTGCTAACTGGACATGTGTACATCGCACTTTTGGAGTAAATGTCGGTTGGTGCGGGGCAGGTTGTCACATTTGGTATCAGAGCTCTAGGTTGCGTAGTTATCCTAGGGAAGTCATCAGGGAGAGATAGCATACGTATATGAGAGCGCGTATTTGTGGTTATTTTGGTTTTCAAAAGCTATATACATATATATTTAGTATAGCTAAGGATGAAGTCGCACTGCACTAGCACCACTATGGAGATGGTTAATCGTTTTCTATTTACAGATTGAATGATGAGCCTATACGCAAGAGGTGCTGGTAGAGGAGCCAATAATGGGAATGTGTTAACATGAGGACGATGTTTACTGACCTCATGAGAGAAATGCGTAGGGATGTGCAGAGGGCAGCTCCCAATGGTGGTAATGGTGGTGGTCCAATAGTGCAGGCGCCCAGGGCCGATTTTGCCAAGCTGAATAAGGATTATACTAGTCTTGGTGGGAAGCCGTTCCACAGAACAGAGTCGGCTACGGATGTTCAGGATTGGTTGGATAGCTGCGAGCGTATCTTCGAAGACTTGGGTATCGAGGATGCGATGAAGAGAAGGTTAGCATCCCGTCAGCTGCAAGGACGGGCAATGAATTGGTGGAATGCTATTAAGGCAGCAACTCCAGAGGATCAAGTCACTTGGGATCAGTTTAGAACTCGTTTCAGTGATAAGTTTATTCTAGCCGCTCAGAAGTCGGAATTGTTTAGGAACTTGGAGCTTAAGCAGAATGGTAGGGTAGTCTCGGACTATATTGCTGAGTTCGACACCTTGTCGAAGTATGGGTTATCCCTTATCGATACTCCTGAGAAGAAGAATGAGAAGTTCATTACTGGTTTGGATGGATACTTGGGGGAAAAGCTTATTAACCACATCGATGAGATGTTTGAATTGATTGTGGGGAAAGCATTAAGGTCAGAGAGTCTTTACCCTAAGCCAATTACTGAGGTTGCTATTGCATCTGCAGAGGAGCCAAAGCCGCAAGCAGGCGGTGGAGGCAAGAATAATTCCCAGAATAAGAGGAAACAAGACCAAACCATGGATGGACAGAATAAGAAAAATAAGAAAGATGGCGAGTGCTTTAGCTGTGGTAGGAAGGGCCACTATGGCAGAGATTGTCGGGAAAAGCCTGGGGAAAGGAAGTGCTTTAATTATGGCCAAGCGGGACATCACAAGAATGAATGTCCACAACCTCCTAGGGAGAAGCAGATCGTGAAAGCATATGCTATCAACGCTGTTCCTTCTTCGTCGAATGCCCCAACTGCGGCGCAGAAGGAAAAAGGTGTCGTTATTCGGGGTATGTTTCCTATTTAAGATGTTTTTGATCGAGTTTTGTTTGACAAACTTGAGTTAGTCGATATACCTTTAGTAGTGACGAACCCGATTGGTGGTTCGACTAGCCTCAGTATGGTTTGTCGTAACGTGGTCTTATCGAGTCATGGATGTATGTTTGTTTGTGATTACTTTGTTTTGAGCTTTACTGGGTTTAGCATTACTTTGGGGAGTCGATCTACTTTAAAGGAATAAGGCGGTATTAGGTACCTACCTAGTGATGGCGATAGTAACTGGAGTAAAGGAAGCTGAGAGATTATCGTTTTAATAAGTTCTAGTCGTCTCTGGGAGGGAAATGAGTGCTCCAGTGCTTAGTTGTTTTGCTAGTATCATTTCACGTGGATTTTCCGAATTCGGAGGAGATGTTCCTTGGGTGCTTATCTGATATTGGTTTAGGCCTTTGGGGCTTGTGCTTGGGGAATGTCGAGTTCGACTAGGATGGGTTGCGTGAGAGATAAGTAGTTGTTGTGATTTTCATTGGATGATATCTTGGTTTACTCGAGGAGTAATGGGCAGCCGTGACAGGATAAGACTATTCGATGGTATGGACTGCCCCGAGTTAGACTCGGTAAGGTTATGAGATGACTCGAGTGGGACTCGAGAAACATGCAAAGTAATGGATTGTTTAGGACCTTATGTTGATGTTCTTTTTGAAGAAATAGGATGTATTCGTCGATCATGGAAGATGCAACGAAGATTAGGACGATTCAAGTTGGACTTGAACTCGTAAAAGAAAATGGGTGTTCGTTGATCTTGGAGATGCAACGAATAGGGAGACGACTCACGTTGGACTAGGGTCTGTAGGTAATGGATACTCACGACTGGGTATGAGTTTATGGGTAATAGATTGAATCGAGTTGGACTCGAGAAGGCTGCAAGGAATTGGATTGGCTCGAGTTGGACTCGAGAGGGCAGCAAGATAATGGATAGACTTGTGTGGGACTCGAGTGTTTCAGGCGGACTAAAAGCAGGGGTATCTGGGGATGCCCACTTACCTTGGATCCGTTGGACGTGATCTAGTTATCCTTGGAGGATAAACGTACGTTGGACGTACGGTAGTCCATTTGGAGGCAGAGTTTCCATTAGTTATTGATGTTGGTTGGACCAGACATACAGATATCGACGTATTCATGGCTTTAGCAGGTGATAGATAGGATTTGTTTGATGGATGCTATGGTTGTTGTGTTTGCTCCTACCTCTCTTCTCTTGAGTATCACCTGTAGGATCCTGTTGAATGGAAACAGTATAAGTTCGTTGATCATGGTGATATGACGGGTGTAAGATACTTTACGTTAGACTTGAAGTATGCAGAGGCATTGTGGAGCATCCGTTGACCTTGGAGATTCAGCGGATATAGGATCTTCAAGTTGGACTTGGACTCGAAGGTAGATTACCTAGATTCATTGGATGAGTCTAGTTCACCTTTAGAAGGTGAATGTACATTGGACGTGCAGTGCTAGCATAAGTGGAGTACCTAGGCTCATTTGATGGGTCTAGTTTGCCTCTAGGAGGTGAATGTACGTTGGACGTACAATACGAATGTAGGAAGGACTCAAGTTGGACTTGAAAGGACATTTGGAATGTAGTTGAGAATTCGGCGTATAGGGTTGGATTACCTAAGAAGATGACAGTATAGACGAATGCCATAGTACTGGACTAGGTGCGATAGCTGATGCATTGGGTAGGAGACATGCCAGTTTAGAGGCTATTTTTCTGGAATGAAAGCAACTAGAGTATATCACGGGATATAACTTCAAACCTCGGTGCGAATTGGATTCAGAAACGCTAGTAAGCTTGACGATTAGATCAATCTAGATTAAGTGGATTGGTTCCAGTCAGAGGGACGATCCTAACCTATTGGAAATTACCTCTAAGGTAGAGATGAGAATCGGGGGGCAAGAGAACGACTATACTTGGGAATTTGAGGATGACATAAGAAAGTCGTATCCAAAACTCTTTGCCTGGTAAGATTTACTTTGCAATTTAGTTATTCAGCATGCTAGGATAGACTTGTTTTGCATGTTTGATTGTTGTTTTATGGCTGAAAGGCATGCGGAACCCCTTGTGTGTTTTGATTAGGGAATTTCGGGGATGAAATTTCTTAAGGGGGGAAGAATGTAACAACCCGCATTCTACGCATCGGAGGATCGTAGAATATTTATTTCTTTCTTATATGAAGACGTATGGTCATGTAACTTTGGGAAACGACTATTGGGGTCATTTCCCATGTTCATGATTTTTGCCGATTTTTAAATGAACGTTTTTCCCCTAGCTGATCTTGTTTCGTTCAGCCCTAGGTGGCGAAGAGCCGACATCAAGGTGCCAAACCTTCCCGTCGATGTGAACTCTTGGGGAAGATCAGCTTGTTATCCCTACAGTAACTTTTATCCGCGCAGACAGCTTACTCCTTTTCATTTCAATAGAAAGGAATAGCCAAACCAAACCAGCTGGCTGGTCAATCTCAGTGATCTTATCGGCCGTTTATGCCGGAAAGGTACGAAGTTGGACGAATTTGGAAACATTAGGCAATTTACTTTATACCTACTATTCCGTCTGGTTTTTTGACTAGAGACGAGTTTTGACATAAAACCACTTCCATTAGATCTGAATGATGGTTTACCATTCCGTAGAGTGGTCATAATAGTCAAACAGATTTACCGTTTGGGAGATATGGCTGAATTAAGGTTTAGAAGGCTAAAAACAGCTTAATTGGGCTTAACCGGGTGATTAACAGTTAGGCCCAAAGGGGAATTTCGGGATTAGGAGTTTAAAAGGGCTGTTAGGGTTTGGAGAATACTTTTTTCTCATTTTTCAGCCGTCACTATTCATTCCTCTTAACCTAGCCATGGCCTCCACTTTCTAAACCTCTTCAAAACACCTCTAAACCACTTTCTAATTGAAGATTAGGCTTAGCTACATCAAATTGAGGAGAGAAAGCACCAAGGCAATGTTAGAGGTGTTGTGTTACATTGGGAACAGCGTCAAACAGAGATTTATTTCAGTTTTGAGGTTTTGTTTGTAGCTAAGGTGAGTGATTTGCATAGTTCCTCACTAATTATGGTTAGTTAAGAGTAATTAGTGATAATTAGCGAATTTATACATGTTAAAAATTTGGAAAAATATTGATAAAATTCGAAATAATGTTTTAGACCTCTGTTAGAAATTTGGTTTAATTCGGTTAAGTTTTGCTAATCATACCATTAGTTTTGCTTAAACATGCTTAAGGGAAAATATATGATTTTGGCTATTTTTGATCCGTTTAACCTTGTCATATTGTTGTTTTGATGTTTGTGTTCTCTTCTATTTATTGCTATGACTGTATGGTATGCTTTGTGATTGTCTAAAATAGTTAGAGTGGTCGAAAACGCCGTCGACTGGCGTATAAACAGTCGTTGGAAGCTGTAGGAAAAGTGCAGGAAAGTACCCGAATCGGACCGGATCGGACCCGTTCCGAACCGCATTGAAGGGGGAACCCGTTCCGAACCGCATTGAAGGGGGAACCCGTTCCGAACCGCATTGAAGGGGGAACCCGTTCAGAACCGCATTGAAGGGGGAACCCGTTCCGAACCGCATTGAAGAGGGAACCCGAAACGAATCGCATTGAGGAGCTGAACCCGAACCGAACCGCATGGAGGAGGTGAACCCAAACCGATGGCTAGGAGGAGATCCGAACCGATCCGATGATGGCCAATAACCCGAGATGCAAAGGTAGTCCAAATGGAAGTTAGAGCTCAGAATCCAGTTGGAAACCAACGAGTCGACTTCATGAGTTGGGCTTTGCTGCGGGACGTGTGCAAACGGGTTGCGGTATTCATAACTTTGGTTCACCATTGAGAGGCGGATAGTGGGCTTGTAGTGATAGTTGTACGGGATTGGATTCCGTCATGGCCCAATGGATAGGTGACCAAGGTAGTGGATATCGTATGCTTTACGCACTGAGTGAGAGATGTGAGGATGGTTGCTATGTTTGATTTGTTTGCCATCATTATGACATGCACAATCCCACCCCCGTATTCTTTACACCATCTGTTTAGCGGCACCTTAGAGTATTGTACAGTATGTAGTGCTAACTCTTTGGTTGCAGGTCCAGGTTCAGGTATGATTGGATTATACCTGTTATTGTTCTGTTTTGTTGCTTATCGCTCATACCAGACTTTTTGTCTGACCCAGAGTTTTATGTCTCTTCTTATTACTCTGGGTGCTCTCACGAGCAGACTAGAGACAGGTTAGCTAGTGATGCATGAGTAGCTGATCCGGAGGCGAGCATGAGGCTTCCACGTATGATATATATAGAATATTCTCTCTGTGTCGTTGGTGGTCACTACTTGGGCATTAGTAGTGTACCTTCCTTATCTTGCTTTTACCTTTAGAGACAATTTGAAAAGTTGTAATAATGATGATGTGGAACATAAGCTGTATTTGGATTTCCGCTGCTATGATGCTTAGTTTTAGTTCTCAGCTTATGCACTGTCTCGCCTGTTTTATGTCAAGTATGTTATTATTATATTTTATTCCATGCACTGTGAGACATTCTACAGGTTCCTTGTTGATTCTTTGTCTTCTTTCCTTCCTTCTGACGACTGTTCTGTGCTAACTGGACATGTGTACAGCGCACTTTTGGAGTAAATGTCGGTTGGTGCGGAGCGGGTTGTCACATGCCTAATAATTTTGTTTATGTTGGAGATGATTGGTTTAACAGCGTTGACATGCGTATATTGGAATATTGGCAATAACAGTGAACATTGGCTGGAAAATATATATGAAAACAACATGCATTCATTAGTTGGTATACTCATTAAATTGAACCAACATATATACTGGTAAAGATAAGATACTGATGATGAAGCATATGCCTCTGTCAACTGATATTTGACTATAGTAATCCTGTATAACATTAGATAATTTAAATGATAACAAAGACAAAGCAAACTAAAAGAAATGATCATCAATCTAGCTAAACTATCACAGTCATTATAAAAAACATACTGTATGCATCACCGCTAACCTTTCTATCAAACTCACAAGCTATTTTCCAAAACTAGTACAAAAAATCCAAAAGCAGATCTAAAAACAATACTCAAACATTACCTAGAATAGGAGCAGACGCTGACCATCTTCGTCCATCACGAAAGAGCCAAGCAAAAAATCCACCATGAAGAAATCCGAGCCACATATCTCGAAGATCCTAAACCAAAAGGACCGCAGCAGCTGATAACTAGAAATAGACATTCTTGGGAAGTACATATTCTTGATAGCTGGTGGTATCATCTTTCTTATTTATACATACATGCAAATATAAACACAACACAATACACCTAAACCCAAAAAAACACCTAACCCAAAACACCCTACCTACCATATATATACACTCATGTATATTCCTGAAATCATATGTGTTGTAATAGGCAGCCGTTTTTATCAACTCCTCCTAAAGGAAAACTTTAAGCAAGAAAACTGCCTCATTTAGAAATAGACGCACTAACCTAACAGTAAGCAGAATAGGGAGATTAAAGATAATCAGATAAATCGTTTAGAAGTACATGATTCTGCACAAAAATTAACATAATTTAGTATTAAGTTTCAAATTTTAGCAAATTCAAGTCAATAACAGTAACAAAAATATCAGTATCTTCACCACATAATTATTCAACGCGAGCTATAATGTCTTTCCTGTACGTGTACTTCCTTAAAGCTTGTAGGTGAACCCTCACGCGACCAAGTAGAATTTCCCTCTGTCTGCCGCTGCATATTTCTAGAGCCTTTTGGAAAATATAATTGGAAAACTGATCTTCCATCATAACCTGAAAAGGTGGATAGGTTGATTTGAAGATGGGTCGATTAGCTCAAGAACGTAGTGTTCGAAGATGATACCGTAAAGCCCCAAAAGCAAGCGATAGTGTGGAAAGTATGAATGTAAATTATGGATTTGGAAATTAGGGTTCGAAGAGAAGCTGACGTGAAAAATTGTAAAGATTAGAGATTGGGAGGTGGTTGGATTCTCTCTTTTCCAAATAGAAGTATGAATGAAAATTAGGGATTTGGAAATCTGGGGATGAGAATGAAATGAAAGCGGGTGAATGAAAATAAACAGGAAATAAAAGTAGCTTAGGTGTGGACTGATGATATTGATGGATGGTTAGATTTTGTTTTAATTAATGGCGTGGATCGCCACGTAAGACATGGAAAGGTCTGCTAAAGCAATACTGTACAAAATGTTGCATCGTGTTTCACTTCTCTAACTAAAGCAACACATTTTTATGGCAAAGGTAACATAAAATATAAAACGTTTCAGTAGGACCAAAATATCATAGCTATCATGACATTTTGGCTGGCAATACCTTGCAAATTCATTGCATTAGCCCGTTTGTGGCGTAATGATAGAAACAAAAATTAATAGTTGGTGAAAAATGTATATGTCGTACCTTAAAAATAGAAACTAAAATACTAACTTTACGTTATAACAATGTAAAATCTAATTAAATATATATAATTTGTAAAAAAACAATTCATGCATGAAGCGTGTGCCGTTACGCTCGTAAGTAACAATTGTAATATTTTTGGTGTCATAATTTTTTATGTCAACTTGAACTATCAAAAAATGCCCTTGTATAGATATTAAAAAATCGAAATATCCCTTAAACGTAGGGTTTAACGCTTATACTTCAATATCGTTCCGTGCTTAAAAAGAGGATGTAATAGTTAAAACAATTTATGAATTCAGAATTTTTCAATATGCTTAAAATTTGAATCTAACCAGTAAATATCATTTAAACAAATAAGTATTATTTACAAATTCATTATTTGTTAATTAATAATATAATTAAATTTATAATAATGAAGAATTAATTGTTGCAATTTAAAAATAAAATTTTAGAATAATTTCACATAATCAAGGTAAAAACATGATCAGATATTTTTGCGGATTAATTTCTTTTGAATGTGTTGATCATATATAATATATATCAAAACAATTTAGTGCGAAGTATGTGTAATTATCATGTAATATTTTTAGACAAAATAGAGTATAACAAACATAATTTACACATCCGATAATATAAAAATGATACTGAAAAATATTGTGTTATTTGTTGGCAAATCATGTTATTTTATTGAAAATATGATTACAAACAAGCATCCTTGCCTCAACATGTTAAAGCATTGGAGTAGGATGCAAGAGGCCATGAGTTCAATTCAATCATGTCTCTTATCAAGATAATATGGTTCATACTATCAAAAAGTTAAAGTGTGTCTATTTAGTCTATCTGGATCCTTATTTTGTTCAACTAAAATGTCATGGAAAGCAAATCAATTCCGCAAGCTAGCAGAGCATGGAAAGAGGTTGTTACAGGTAACAATCTTCCAATTGATATTCCGCTTGCACGAACCATAGTTTTATTTACGTGAACTGTAAGAAGGCCAGAAAAAATACGTCTAATTTTAGGCTAGAATAATGCAAAGCATGGGTGGAAATGGTTGAATTCAAATGGACCATCAATTCAACAAGCTTAAAGAGATTAAGTCTATATGACTTTTATTAAAACCCATCCCGCCACCATAGGATTTGCTAATGATTTATGAGCTGAAATCATTGTAGAAGACAAAGCTTATTTGAGGTTTTCGAGTTTAAAAAAAAATATGTTATTGGTTAAAAGCTATTTGTTGAAGTTATGAAAATTTTAGAGATTTAGCATTGGAGAAGAAGAGCTTGTTATGTAAAGAGGTGTTATAAGAAGTTATTTAGCTGGGTGAAGTTGGAGAAGAATATCAAACTTATGTTAATATAAAGATACACAGAAAAGTGAAAGAGGAGTTAACTCTTCTTGCATGGAGACAGAATCAAATAACACTTCTGGTAGTTCTGGAAATTCAGTATTAATATGAGGGAAAAAAATCGTATTCAACAACGGTTGTACTTGAATCCTGAGCTTCATTAATTAATAGGGATGATTTGAAAGGATCTTTTTTGAAGGATGAAATATTGTAGAATAGGATGTGATGATGAAGTGGGAGACAAGGAGTGTATATAAATGAAGAAGCTAAATCTACATGGTGAAGTCTATTTGTTCATAGATTAAATGAATTGAATAAAAACTATGCAGTTTGTAGTAGCAGTAGTGGTTAATTTTATTCTTCAATCTTGTTCTTGCAGTATTTTCAAGAGCGGAGTTTTAACCAAGTATCATTCTAATGATGCAAATATTGCTGAAATATCAGCAACAATTGCAAATAATTGCATTATTTGTTGCTAATATTGTTGGAATCTTATTTTAAATATCTTAATATTAAATGTTGGGATATTATTATAAATGGATATGATATGGTAGATAGGAATGATATTGGGTTTAATTCCCTTGCAACTCATATTTTATATTCTTATATTGATGATGTCCAATATAGCCTTATCTTCCATTGTTTGGTTGCACATAAAATCTGGACTACTCTAAATACGAAGTATGGAAGAATCGACAACTACTCAAAACCCCAAAATGCTAACTCGGATTCAGATTTTTGCTTAATAGGTTGTACAGATGAAATTTCAGATGAATCATACAATCGAGACTCAATAAACAATGAAACAGAAGATTTCTCATACGAGGACTCGGTTCATTTTTGTACTGCACTAACAAAAGCAGTTGATAGTCAGAAACCGAAAAAACAAAAACTTAAAATCTGGAAACTCAGAGTTGCGATGCAAAATTGGTTGTTTGGAATCGAAATTTAAAAATGTCATGAAATTAGAAAATTCTGATTGCGTTTTTTTTTGAATTTGAAAAATAATCTTGTTCATCTCACTAAAAACATTCAAAAGCTTGGAAATGAATTTCTGATCTTAAAGAAGGACAAGATCGAGCTAATGAGTGCACAAAATTTTTTGCAAAAGGAATTTGATAATTTTAAGATGATTAAAAATTCCAAACATGTAATTGCTACTTTTTTTTATTGAAAACCTATTTGATTTTGAAAGGGCTTGAAAACGAGAAAAAATCAAGAAATTTGAAAAACTTGAGTTTGTAAAACAAAAACATTTTGAATCTGAGATCTCTGAATCCAAAACTAAAATCAAAATACTTAAAGATGAAATTTTGTTTTTGAAGCAAAATGATTCAGAGAAAAGTGAAATGTTATTCGACTGTTGTTCAAGGCTAATAATCAAGCATGAATTTTTAAAATTCAAATCAATGATCTTGAGCTGAGTTTAAAACGTTTTTCAACCGGAGAAAAATCTATGAATATGCTATTGAAAAATCAATTTTCTTCTGGAAATAAAAATGGTCTTGTCTTTGGGAAATTTGATAATTTCGAAAAGCTGAATTCATGTGATTTTAAATATCCTTCAAATTGCTTTGAAAAGGATTATTTTTAAAATTTGAATTTTAAAAATTTCAAAGGATTTTTGAGTCCTAAATGATATAAGAATTTGTTTGGTAATAAACCATTTAAACAATCTTGGATCTCAAAAGGAAATAAAACGGTTTTGACTAAATTCAAATAGATCTGGGTTCCTAAGGGTACAAAGCTACATTCGAATGGATTGTTATATCAACAGGTTTGGGTAGCTAAAGTCGTGAACACAGTTCAGAGAGGTTTTATAAATTTTGTTAGATCACTCGACCCTCTAAAAAATTAGGTACCAGAAGTTGACTGAGGAACGAATTTCTAGATGAATCATAGGTTGCTCCATATTTGAATTGAAGCTAGTCAATATATGTTCCTTTACCAAGTTTGTTGAGTACGGAGATTCACAAACATCTATTATAAGCCAGGTATGATCTCTTGACTCACATTTATTGTTTATATTTTATTTTCTATTTTTATTCTTCCTCTCTATTCCTCCTTCTACCCCTTCTTTTTTTTGGTTATGTTTAGTTTTGTTGACACTGCCACATTTTTTTGTATAAATGAGCCTTCTTAACTTCAAGTTGCAGATTTCTTGTTTTTTCTGGAATTTCACTTCGTTTGTATAAAACTCTCATGTTTTAACGGTTTCCAAATCTTGAATTCAAATTTGTAAATAATTACAATTGTTTTGAAGTTTATATTTTTTCCTGAATTCCTAATGGTGTTGTAGCATTCTTATCATATCTTAAACACTGTTAATTTGAATTCTAAATTTTTGAAGATCTGAAAAACTAATGAAATATCACACATCGGTACTATTTTGAGTTTCTTCTAGTTCATTTTGGAAAGACTTGGAAAATTATACTCATTACAACACACTACTATTTTTCAGTTGTGTTAATTTCATTGGTCGTTAGAAACACAGTTCACGATAAACCCAATTCACATTCCATTTTATTCCAATTATTAAATATAATTGGAAACTCTAACAATCTTAGTTAAAAGATTTATTCTTTTCACATGGGGTTCAAGAACAGTGTTACGAAAGACACCGTTCACCACAAACCCAAAATCCCATTTGATATTAAATACAAGGCTCTGAATAGAAAATATATCAGATTATATTCAATATCAAATTCTACAACAAAAAAATATCGTATTGGAAATAACGATATAAATATATTTTTCAAATTTCCATAACAATATCTGTATAATCACGAAACCCAACATCGTAATATTCCGAAGACAATTTCAATTCAAATCCATTCCAATTCATATATTGGAAATTCTGGTTATTTTTAAAACCATCTTAAATCCAATTTGTTTATTTAAACATATTGGATTATAATTCTAGTTCATAACTAGTTCATTTCGATAAAAATATGTTTTTATCTTTTCAAATATGGAATTTTTTCACCCCAATTCTTTCCAAATCATTTATTATGATTTTACACAAATTATTAATATTTTTAATAATTTTATCAAGGCCCGTACAGTCGATTTCCATAAACGGTCATCGAACTGCACTTACAATGACCTTTTCCAAATTTGATTTGGACATGATTCGAAATCCAGCCGTTAGATTTCAAATCTCTTATATTCGTTGGAAAGCTCTTTTCGATACGAACCCAACGGTCTCGGTTTTAGGAGAATCCGACGGTCGGACCCCCTGTAACGTCGATTCGAAGTCAATGGTCGAAATTCGCGAACTGCCGCGGCGCGTTCTTTTCAGGCCATTATATATATATATATATATATATATATATAATATCTTTCATCGATTTCGTTTTTAAACGTATTTTATAAATCGTTTTAAATTTGTTCTCAACACGATTTCAACTTCATATTCAATTTCAAATCAAAATTGAATATTCCATATCATTAATCTATAAATGATAATATTTTCAAAATATTAGATTTTGAAATCACTTCTTTTTCAATATTCATTATAAAAATGAATAAAATCGATATAAATATCGTTCATGTCATAATGGCGTAAATCTAATCAACACGGCTTTATATATTTAAATATATTCGTGTCCATCCCAAACTGGACATCAAAATCAGATTTTGATCTTTTACTGAATATTATTTTCAAATATTTGTTATTTTAATTCATTCTTTCTGGACTGGAATCAGACACAGTCAATTACCATATAATGTTATTTATATGGATTTCATACAACACGTGTATACAACAATAGTGATAAATAATCATCCATCAACCAAAGTGCGTTCTACACTGTATAAGCATTAAATATAAATATTTAACGCTTACAACAGCATGTCAACCAATCGATCGACATACAACTAAACAATCGGGATTATTGTACGTCAAATATCATCCTAACACCCGTGTGGAGTTTCAATCAATCAAATACAGATTTTATTTGTGCAGTTGGGCAACGTGTAAAATTTATCATCCCAATCCATATCAGTCAAATGGGTGTACATAAACAATTCGTCAGATTTGAAAATGAATATTTATTTTATTCATATGCGCATTAAAAATTATATTTTTAACGATAAAATATTTATTCTGTTCATTTACACGATAAAAATGATATTTTTTTTATTGTTCTAACATATTTTAAAAAATTTGGCGGCATAACGGCGCGTTACAAGAATCGGGATAAGGTCTAGCCTTATCCCTCACCCAATAATGGCTCGCGCCATACACAAACCAAATCATATCAATTCAATTCAATTCACAAACCAAATTCAACCAAATAATCCAATCAACCAAACCAAACAATCAAACAAGTCATCCATGGTTTGTGGACGACGGGGAGCAGTTCATATAGGCAGTTATAAAATAAATAACTGTATAAGAAAATATGGTGAGGAGTTCTCACCATAAGCTAAACGAAACGCCGCGACTCTTCGTATGTAGAAAATCTTCACCGTGCTCGTTTTTGTCATTCTCCGCACTTTAATTCGCCTCTTTGGTTCTAGAAGTTGCATACGGCCTACAATCTTCACCAAACTTTGTCACTAGCCTAAACGCGCCATTCCGGAGAACTTTTACCTAGGGGACTTTCTTCCAAAAATGCACCAATTCGCCGGAAATCGCGAAAAACAACAGCAGGTCCTTTGAATTCGGACGCATTTTCCGGATAGCTCCGAACTCCAAAACACGACTTCCATATGTCCAAATCGAAGAGAAAATCGTGCTCTACAACTTTGGTCTATGGAGTTTGTCTAGAAATGCAAAGTTTGGGAGTTATTGAAGAAACAAGGTCAGGGTGTTATTTGCAAAACGGGAAATTAGTGAAAAAGGGGATTTTGGTGATGGGGGGGCCCACGGCCGGAGTTGGGTGGCTGGAGGGGGTGGCTGGACCTAACTGACGTGGGGTGGTGGCTGAGGTGCGGCGGTGGGGTCCATGGAGGCGGGTGATGGTGGTTTTGGTTCAAGGGTTTTGCAAAACAAAGAGGGAAAGAGGAGGAGAGGGAGGAGAGGAGGAAGAGGAAGAGGAGGAGGTGGTGGGGGAGGTCGACGACCAGCGGAGGGGGGAGGGAGGGGTGCGGCTGTCATGGGTTTGGGAGAGAGGCCATTTTTGTTTGAAGAAAGGAGGAAGTGAGAAACAATGAAGAGAAAAAGGAAGTAAATGTTATTATATGCTACTTTCTCGTGTATCGTCCAAATACAAACGATCTCCATTTGCCGTGGATTTCAGACACGCCGTAGTTGACGTGAAGACCAGTCCAACGAGATTCGTCGAATTCCGAGTTTGTTTGACCATCCGTTAAAATTCACAAATATGCTCAGATATTGTTAAAAAATGTGATTTTAGCAAACCTTTTCTTCTTGTACACTCACAAGCTATCTCCAAAAATCATACCCTTTTGGATTTAACCATTATTAGACAATACGAATCTAGAAAAAAATGGAATCGAATTCTGAGGTCGTATCAATAACGTTCCTTTGTAAACTGGCAGCCTGTTTTACCCTGAACTGTTTTAGCTCGTACGACCACATACTAACTCCGTTCGACATGCATTTTGGAACTCGACAATGATTTTTCATTATGAATCCAGAAAAATTTATCTCATCGAATTCTGAGCTCATGCGCAAAATTTCACTTTTTAAGGGCTATGTATTGCTAACCAAAACCCCGTCCAATTCTCACTATTCCGGATCTCGGAATATATCAAAGTTATACTTTTCGGAGTCGCAAATTGCATTTTGAACTCAATGGAAGTGGTTTTGAGTCCAAATTCATTCGTATGCAAAACGTGACTTTTTGGGCTATATTTCTATAGCGACTATTCTGAATTTTCAACCGGACATAACTTTTTATTCCCGCTATGAAATTTGGATTTTTCAGATTCGTTGGAAAGATATTTTCAGACAGATTCAAATATTTCTGGTTTCAATAAAATTCTATTTATATTGAATATTGTACATTCATTTGAAATTTGAGATCGAATTTCCAAACTACTACACCATTTCCAATTACTTTTATAATTTAATAAATATTTATATTCTAACTTCAATTTAAATAAAATTATACGTTCTAATTCTATTCAAAATAAATTTCTAGTCGTTATTATTTAAAATAAATCATTTTAAATATTCAAAATTCATTAAAATTGCCAAATTAAAAATTTTAAATTGGTTCTGATTTTCCGGGTTGTTACAATCTCCCCCACTTAAAATCTTTTCATCCTCGAAAAGGAACGGAGCTGAAAGTTGTTTTACTAATCAACTCAACTTTCAGTTTGGCTTTCATTCTTCAACTTTTCAGTTTCTAAGAATTTCTAATTTTTCAAAAATTTGGCTAACACCCTAAATTTTTGAAAAAATTCGCTGTAACCTCCTTTGTACGGGAAGCACCGGGAAAATTCTCAAACCGCCACACAGGCCCTCTCATCTCAAAAAGAAAAAGAAAAAGCCAATCGGCTCATAAAATCATCCAAACCCAAGAAATATAGTAAACATGTGCCTATTTGTCGGGCATACAATTTATTCCTCTTCTCTAGCCTCCTTGCAATGACCTGTTTAATATATATGCATGTACATGTATGCAAATTTCAAATAATTTTCAATTCAGTCCAATATCTGATACAATTTGGCTTAACGGTTCTAAATTTTAATTAATCAAACCAATAATCAAACAACACAATCAGCAATCAATTAGTGATTATCGTTTCAAACACATAACTTCAGATATACATACAAAAATCATGTTTTTGATGCCAATTCACAATAATAACCTTATCTAGTTTTGGTTCTCACACCAGTTAATTGGAAGTATATAGATATCCCACCTCTGAAACTCGAAAATAAGCTACTGATGCCGTACGTCATCAGTAGAATCATCTTCGGGCGACTAGAGTGTGATTCTATATCTATCCAGTATATTAAAACTTCGAATATACGTTTGCAAAGCGTATATGAAAAATCTTTATATATTGGACTGTCCAAATCAATTTAAAATAAATATTCAAATACGTATAATACGATTTAAATTTTCAAAACAAAGCTTGTTTTCATTTTAAAAATATACTCTTCACACTCGTTCTAGGATACTACTGATCCCATCTCTAACGAGTCATTCTTATTAGATATTGCTAATCCAATCTCTGATGAATTCTTTCATTTGGTTCTAATGTGTATTGTTCTCGAGCTCTGTAAACCAAAGCTCTGATACCAAATGACAGGACCCAAACTTCCCCGTAAAGGAATGCCCGGATTGAGTTGAGAACACGACAAATCAGAACAAAAACAGAAGAACATTTCATTGCTTATTACAACAATTCCATCACAATACAAGAATATAGTAGAGTATGAATGAATAAGATACATTTGATAAATATCAGAGATTTAAATTACATTTAAATACATAGCAGCGGAAAAGCAATACAAAACACAACTGAAAGTAATGCACAGATACAGAGTTTTCCGAATATCGCTTCAGCTGTAAATCAGGATCCTGTGAATATAAATCTGCAAAACCAAAACTACTAGCTGCCCGTATGGAAATAGGGTCACCCAGAGTTTAGGTTAAAACAATAAACTCCAGTTCAGTCATGTGACTAGTGTGAGAACTAAAACAATCATTATTTTGATTTTAAAGTTAGGTAAATTAAGGGACCACACCGTATAGCACGGAATGGGTTTACCCCCAAGAATACCAGTGCATAAAACAAACAGCGCAATGCTAAATAAAGAACAATGAAGCTATTATAAGACTTAGGTCCCATCACACAATGCAACGTAAGTCGGAGGATAGAGTTTTTACCTTATAATATCCAAAAATGCTTGGTACATGAAATTTCATATTTTACTATTACTATAAGTGTATATTGTCGAAACAATTTCAAATATAAATGTATCAATCATAGACGGCATGAGTGCCCCATCCCACTATGTCGCCATACTAGGCTCTACAATCAAAACCGAAAAATGTCGTATTGGAAGTTGGATTTCCATCTGTGAACCAAGGCAAGGGATCGTCCTTACCACTTCGAGTCTGTCTAGCCCGAGCCTCAGGGTCAGAGCGCATCAACCCCTGCATCGTCAGGGCCGGTCCACTCGATGTGGATTAAAATGCCTGAACACTACGTTTCCCCGCCCTATGGGGCATAAAATTGGCCTATATAAAGACCTACTATCCATCGGCTCTGTAGAGACCGATATAATCGAGGCGCCTCGCTATCCATCATCCCCATAAGTAAAACGCCCGGGCGTGCAAAACCCAGACACCACTCCTAGCTAGAAGGAAACACATGCCCTCCCTGATGTCCTCTTCCATTTCTGGTTCACACCGGGGTGTGAGGCTTACAAATTAACGCTACACAAAGCTATGCTATATTAAAGCCGTGCTTTGATCATCAACCACTAGACTCTGCTTTTCAATAGAAGCCTTGGTCATTTGCATCTTAGCATGCCACATATGCAATTCACGCTATGCAACCGATGTCTATCAATCACACATAATGAAATTCGATGTCAGACACACATCCATTTACAAGTTCATTTTGGGTCTGAACGAAACAGGAGATACCTTATTCCTCGTCCCATATGTCCAATACAGGAGAGAGGTCCTCGCATATCTCGTCGATCTCCAAGTACGTTTGGAACGATCACCATTTATTACCTTGTCTTGGGTGTACAGCCCAATCAAGACATCAGTAATCATCCAAACGATGTGAAGACCTCCGGTCTTCAACCACCGTCTTCATCGTCGACTCATCGCCGATTCAGTTATTTCGAATTGGATAAACCTGATCTTTCTGAATAACTCGCGTATATAATAAACAAGTGTTATAAAAACACAACATACGCCTCATTTCAATTCTGAATATTCTTTTATTTAAATATTCATATCCTTTGGGAAAGGTTCGCATTAATTTTATCAAAGATAAATTCTTTAAATTTATTCTTTAATTTTCCTTTGGATATCAATCCAAATCATATTAAGGTTTTCCAAACTAGTCGGGATTAGCGATCCTTACCGAAGTAATCATTTATTTTATTTTCCAATCCCAACCTATTCATCACATGAAGCAAAACTAGTAATACTTCATATCTAACACCACGGTGTTATCGGTAAATTCAATTACCATTTCACGTTCAATTCTAGTTAAAGATTTAACTATCGCTTGGAGTAAAACTGGTGGTACCCCATTCTCGATCATTTCTTGAATTTGATAATTTTAGTTATCAAATTCACCTTTCAATCTATTTAAAGATTCATTAAAACTCTAATTCAATTTTAATTTCCAAATCATTACTTAATGATTATTCAAGTTAAGAAATTAATCTTATCTTTAACTGGGTTAAAGAACTAATGTCATTTAAAACACAGCTCACGATAAACCCAAAATCACATTCCATTAACAATGGAATCTTCACGGAAAACAGAGCAACATATATAATCGATATAAACTTCCATATCTAATTGGTAATATAAATGGAATAACGGCGAAGCTTTTTAAATTCCATATATAGTAACGGTCTTCCTCCATAGAAATTCACTTCGATTATTACCAAATCGAATTCCATTCAATTCCAATTTAATATGTTAAATTGGAAATTTACTTTGGAAATATCCCCTTTAAATCTTAACAAAAGATTTATAAATTCCAAATCACATTTCACTATAAATCGGGTTAAAGAACGAATGTCGTTAGAAACACAGTTCACATTAAACCCAATTCACATTCCATTTTATTCCAATTATTAAATATAATTGGAAACTCTAACAATCTTAGTTAAAAGATTTATTCTCTTCACATGGGGTTCCAGAACAGTGTTACTAAAGACACCGTTCACGACAAACCCAAAATCCCATTTGATATTAAATACAAGGCTCTGAATAGAAAATATATCAGATTATATTCAATATCAAATTCTACAACAAAAAAATATCGTATTGGAAATAACGATATAAATATATTTTTCAAATTTCCATAACAATATCTGTATAATCACGAAACCCAACATCGTAATATTCCGAAGACAATTTCAATTCAAATCCATTCCAATTCATATATTGGAAATTCTGGTTATTTTTAAAACCATCTTAAATCCAATTTGTTTATTTAAACATATTGGATTATAATTCTAGTTCATAACTAGTTCATTTCGATAAAAATATGTTTTTATCTTTTCAAATATGGAATTTTTTCACCTCAATTCTTTCCAAACCATTTATTATTATTTTACACAAATTATTAATATTTTTAATAATTTTATCAAGGCCTGTACAGTCGATTTCCATAAACCGTCATCGAACTGAACTTACAGCGACCTTTTCCAAATTTGATTTGGACATAATTCCAAATCCAACCATTAGATTTCAAATCTCTTATATTCGTTGGAAAGCTCTTTTCGATACGAACCCAACGGTCTCGGTTTCAGGAGAATCTGACGGTCGGATCTCCTGTAGCGTCAATTCGAAGTCAATTGTCGAAATTCGCGAACTATCGCGGTGCGGCGCGTTCTATTCAGGCCATTAAATAAATAAATAAATATATATATATCTTTCGTCGATTTCCTTTTAAAACGTATTTTATAAATCGTTTTAAATTCATTTTCAAAATAATTTCAACTTCATATTTAATTTCAAATCAAAATTGAATATTCCATATCATTAATATATAAATGATAATATTTTCAAAACATTAGATTTTGAAATCACTTCCTTTTCGATATTCATTATAAATATGAATAAAATCGATATAAATATCGTTCACGTCAAAATGGCGTAAATTTAATCAACATGGTTTTATATATTTAAATATATTCGTGTCCATCCCAAATTGGACATCAAAATCAGATTTTGATCTTTTACTGAATATTATTTTAAAATATTCATTATTTTAAAATATTCATTTTTTCAAAATATTCATTCTTTCTGGACTGGAATCAAACACTGTCAATTACCATATAATGTTATTTATATGGATTTCTTACAACACATGTATACAACAACAGTGATAAATAATCATCCATCAACCAAATTGCGTTCTACACTGTATAAGCGTTAAATATAAATATTTATCGCTTACAATAGCATGTCAACCAATCGATCTACATACAACTGAACAATTGGGATTAGTGTACGTCAAATATCATACCAACACCCGTGTGGGGTTTCAATCAATCAAACACAGATTTTATTTGTGCAGTTGGGCGACGTGTAAAATATATCGTCCCAATCCATATCAGTCAAATGGGTGTACATAAACAAATCGTCTGATTTGTGAATGCATATTTATTTTATTCATATCCGCATTAAAAATTATATTTTTAATGATAAAATATTTAATCGGTTCATTTACACAATAAAAATGATATTTTTTTATTGTTCTAACATATTTTAGAAAATTTTGGCAGCATAACGGCGCGATACTAGAACCGGGATAAGGTCTAGCCTTATCCCTCGCCAAATAATGGCTCGTGCCATACACAAACCAAATCATATCAATTCATTTCAATTCACAAACCAAATTCAACCAAATAATCCAATCAACCAAACCAAACAATCAAACAAGTCGTCCATGATTTGTGGACGATGGGGAGCAGTTCATATAGGCAGTTATAAAATAAATAACTGTATAAGAAAATATGGTGAGGAGTTCTCACCCATAAGCTAAACGAAACGCCGCGACTCTTCATATGTAGAAAATCTTCGTCGTGCTCGCTTTTGTCGTTCTCCTCACTTGAATTCGCCTCTTTGGCTCTAGAAGTTGCATACGGCCTCCAATCTTCACCAAACTTTGTCTCTTGCCTAAACGCGCCATTCCAGACAACTTTTGCCTAGGGGACTTTCTTCCAAAAATGCACCAATTCACCGGAAATCGCGAAAAAAGCAGCAGGTCCGCTGACTTCGGACGCGTTTTCCGGATAGCTCCAAAATCTAAAACACGATTTCCAAATATCCAAATCGAAGAGAAAATCGTGCTCGAAAACTTTGGTCTAATGGAGTTTTCTCTAGAAATGCATGGTTTGAGAGTTATTGAAGAAACAAGGCCAGGGTGTTATTTGCAAAATGGGAAATTAGTGAAAAAGGGGATTTTAGTGATGGGGGGGCCCACGGCCGGAGTTGGATGGTTGGAGGGGGCGACTGGACCTGACTGACGTAGGGAGGTGGCTGAGGTGCGGCGGTGGGGTCCATGGAGGTGGGTGGTGGTGGTTTTGGTTCAAAGGTTTTGCAAAACAAAGAGGGAAAGAGGAGGAGAGGGAGGAGAGGAGGAAGAGGAAGAGAGGAGATGGTGGTGGGGAGGCCGACGGCCAGCGGAGGGGGGAGGGAGGGGTGCGGCTGTCATGTGTTTGGGAGAGAGGCCATTTTTGTTTGAAGAAAGGAGGAAGGATGAAGGAGGAAGTGAGTAACAATGAAGAAAAAAAAGTAAAAGTGATTATATGCTAGTTTCTCGCGTATCATACGAATACAGACGATCTCTGTTTGCCACGGATTTCGGACACGACATAGTAGACGTGAAGACGAGTCCAACGAGACAGGTTTCGTCGAATTCCGAGTTCGCTTGACTATCCGTTAAAATTTATAAAGATGCTCAAATATTGTTAAAAAATGCCATTTTAGCGTACCTTTTCTTCTTGCATGCTCACACACTAACTCCAAAATTTATGCCCTTTTGGATTTAACCATTATTAGACGATACGAATCCAGAAAAAAAACAGAATCGAATTCTAATGTCGTATCAATAACGTTCCTTTGTAAACTGACTACTTGTTTTACCTTGAACTGTTTTAGCTCGCACGACCACATACTAACTCCGTTCGACGTGCATTTTGGAACTCAACAATAATTTTTCATTATGAATCCAGAAAAATTTATCTTATCAAATTCTGAGCTAATGCGCAAAATTTCACTTTTTAAGGGCTATGTATTGCTAACCGAAAACCCCATCCAATTCTCACTATTCCAGATCTCGGAATGTATCGAAGCTTATACTTTTCGGAGTCGCAAATGGCATTTTGAACTCAATGGAAGTGACTTCGAGTCCAAATTCATTCGTATGCAAATCGTGACTTTTTGGGCTATATTTCTATAGCGGCAATTCTGAATTTTCAACTGGAAATAACTTTTAATTCCGCTATGAAATTTGGATTTTTCAGATTCGTTGGAAAGATATTTTCAGACAGATTCAAATATTTCTGGTTTCACTAAAATCCTGTTTATTTTGAATCCTGTACATTCATTTGAAAATTGAAATCAAATTTCCAAACTACCGCGCCATTTCCAATTCCTTTTATAATTAAAATAAATATTTATATTCTAACTTCAATTTAAATAAAATTATACGTTCTAATTCTATTCAAAGTAAATTTGTAGTCATTATTTTTTAAAATAAATCATTTTAAGTATTCTAAATTCATTAAAATTGCCAAAATAAAAATTTTAAATCGGTTCTGATTTCCCTGGTTGTTACAGATTTCAAATAAACTACTTGAATCTTGGATCATGAACCATCTCTTGTGCTTGTTACAAATAATTGTGAAAAACTCTCTTGTGAAATCTGTTCTGAGATTGAAGATTATTGCTCAGATAAAATGGTCTGAATTGTTAGAATTTGTGTGCTTGGGTTTTGTAATTTAAACTGAAAAATTATGTGCTTTGATTTTATTGACCACTGTGGATAATTAGGAGTTCCAAGTGGTATTAGTTTTTAGAAGTCTTGAAAAAATTTCTCTTTTAATTATCTGATTATTTTTGAACCGATTTTTCAACTTGTATAGATCTTTATGAATCCCTCATGCAATTGATTTTTCAACTTTAAAATCATTTATTAATAATTTATTTATTCAGAAATTGAAATCAAAAACCAAATTGAACTGTATTTATGTAACAACCCGTAAAATGCGAGCCAGTTTGAAATTTTTATTTTTGCTATTTTAGCGAATTTTGATTATTTAAAATGAATTATTTTAAATAAAAACGACGAGAAATTTATTTTGAATAGAATTCGGCGTATATATTATATACGTCGTCGTTAGAATATAAATAATTATATATATAATTATAAAAGGAATTGAAAATGGCGCGGTAGTTCGATAATTCGATTTCAAACTTCAATTGAATGTACCAGGTGCAAAACAATCCGGATTTTAGGGAAACCAAAAATCTTAGGATCTAATTGATGATATCTTTCCAACGAATCCGAAAAATCAAGATTTCATAGCGGGAATCAAAAGATAAGTCCAGTTGAAAATTCTGAATAGTCGCTATAGAATTTCGGCCCTTAAAAATAGCCATTTTGCAAACGACCTCGGATTTTGACGAAACCCGTTTTATTGGGTCCGTGGTGTAAAGTTATTGCTAGGTTTCAAATTTCATAATTTTTCGAATCAGTATGTGAGCGTGGCAAAGGAAAACGCGATTGACCAGTTTCAGTTGATTTTAATCGACTGGAAAATGGCCATTTTTCTAACGGTCTCAGAATTCGACGAAACTAGTTTTGTTAGGACCGTATCGTCAATACGAAGCGGGAAAATATTTTTCTGGAATTTTTAAAGTTCGTATGCAACCCCGGTAATTTGAAATGTACGTTTAAAATTCAATATAGTGATTTAAATGTAAATTCAACGAAAACTGATCGAAACGATTGAATCAGCTTGCGATACATATCCCATTGTGTTCGGAATGGGGGTGAAACGCTATGGACGACAGGCGGTGGGCCTCGTTTCGAGGTCGTATGGGAAAGTCAACTCTTTAGGATAAAATAAATTAATTAATAAAAAAAATATCTCTCTCCCCTTTAATCCTCCTGCCCCCCCCCCCCCCCCCGTTCAAAAATAAATTCAGTATATATATATATAAAAAAAAAAGAGGGCGGAGCCCTAAAGCGCGACGGAGGACCGTTCGCCCCCATCGCCAGTGGTCCTGGCGCCGCCGCAGGAGGCCGACCTCCCCCTCTCCCACTTCGACGACGACGAGACCCCCCCCAACTCCTCCTCCTCCGCTGAAAACCGCGACAGAACAGAAATCGATCGCCCCCCCTGAGCTGACAACGCCGCCCTGCTTCACCTCCGTTCAGGTCGCCACCCCCTCTACAGCCCGATGCCGCCACTTCCCCGATCCCCTTTATTTGCAAACAGTGAGTTATTTTTATTTATTTATTTACATTTAATTTATTTACTGTCTTTATATGTGTAAATAGCGTATAGAAATTTGATTTGAGATTTATATATATAAATAGTAGAATAAAAATATAATTTTTATGATATAGAAGAAATAAAAATATGATTTTTATATTTTTAAAGTATTAAAAATATAGTTTTAACTATCTAGAGGATGTAAAAATATGATTTTTGGTTAGGTAGAGAATTAAAAATATAATTTTTACATGATAGGGATATTAAAAATATCATCTTTATATGTGTAGAAAAATAAAAATGAGATTTTTATAAAGATGAAATCTTTAAATTTGAAAAGGCGAAGTCTATGTTTTTATAAAGGCGAAATCTTTATAGGGAAAATAGCGTGATAAAAATAATTTTTATCTATATAACATAGTAATAAAAATATGATTTTTATATATTGAACATCGAAGTAAAAATATGATTTTTATATATTGAACTTCGAAATAAAAATATGATTTTTATATATTGAACTTCGAAGTAAAAATTTGATTTTTATATATTGAACATCGAAGTAAAAATTCGATTTTTTATATATATTGAATAACGAAGTAAAAATTCGATTTTTACATATGTAGTGGCCGCGGGCAACGAAGATGACAAAAAGGCGAGAACGACAAGATTTTCTGCAATAGGAGTATCGTGAAGTTGGATAGCTATCTGTGAGAATTTCTCACTCTTCAATTCATTTTCTAGTTATATATATATACTAGGATGCAGACGGTGCTTAGTAGCACCCGACACAATCGTCCACAGACCATGGACTTGTTTGTTTGATTGCAAAAATTAGTTAGATTATTTGATTGAAATTGAATTGTTTGGTGAAATGAATGGATTTGATTGATGTGTGAATGGCGTGGGCCTTCACTAGACCGGGGATTAGGCTAGGCCTTGTCCCGTTTCTAGTATCGTGCCGTTATGCCGCCGAAATTTTCTAAAATAAGTTAGAAAAATAAAAATATCATTTTATTTAAAGAATGAACTGAATAGAAATTCATATGTTGGAATAAAATGATTTGTCGTTAAAAATATAATTTTTAACGTGAATGTGAATAAATAAATATTCATTTACAAACCAGACGGTTTGTTTATGTACACCTATTTGAAGGACATTGATTGGGTCGATAAATTTTACACATCGCCCAACTGCACAAATAAAATATGCGTTTGATTGTTTGAAACCCCACACGGGTGTTGGGATGAAATTTGAAGTTCACTCATCCTGATTGATTTAATATGTCGATCGATTGATTGACAGGCTGTTATAAGCGTTAGATATCTATATTTGATGCTTAAACAGTGTAGTGCACTTTGGTTGATGGTTGACTATTTTTCAATGCTATTATATACATGTGTTGTATGAAAATCCATATAATTAATTTTATATGGTGATTGATTGGGCCTCATTCCAATTTAGAAAATAAAGAATAATATAAAATAAAGGGTCATGTGTTGAACGAAATATTTTAGTAATAAAATTTACATCTTTATCAATATAAAATAAAAGTTCATGTGTTGACAGTACTCATCCATTGAGATTGGTCATGTGTTGAACGAAATATTTTAGTAATAAAATTTACATCTTTATCAATATAAAATAAAAGTTCATGTGTTGACAGTACTCATCCATTGAGATTGGTCATGTGTTGAACGAAATATTTTAGCAATGAAATTTACATCTTTATCAATATAAAATAAAGGTTCATGTGTTGACAGTACTCATCCGTTGAGATTGGTCATGTGTTGAACGAAATATTTTGATAATAACAACTATTTTGAAAAAGAAATATTTGAAATAGAATATTTGAAAATAGAAATATATGAAGCCGTGTTGATTAGATTTACGCCATTTTGACGTGAACGATTTCGAAATGAATGGAATTGAAAACGATTTCGAATTGAATTGAAAACGATTTCGAAATGAATTGAATTGAAAACGATTTCGAAATGAATTGAAAACGAATTCAAATTGAATTGAAAGCGAATTGAAATGAATTCAAATTGAATTGAAATTTGAATTGAATAGAAATGAATTTTAAAACGAATTTATAAAGAAGAATTCAATTTTGATTTGAATAGAAATGGAAGTTGAAGTAGCTTTTGAAACGAATTTTAAAACTATTTATATAATTCGTTTTAAATAGAAATCGACGAAATATATATTATATATATTATATATATAATATAATGGCCTGAATAGAACGCGCCGCGCCGCGGCAGTTCGTGAATTTAGACCATTTATTTCAAACGGACATTACGGGAGATCCGACCGTCGGATTCTCCTAAAACCGGAACCGTTGGGTTCGTATCGAAAAGAGCTTTCTAACGAATATTAGAAATTAGAAATCTAACGGTTGGATTTGGAATTATGTCCAAATCAAATTTGAAAAAGGTCGTTGTAAGTGCAGTTCGATGGCCATTGATGGAAATCGACTGTACGGGCCTTGATAAAATTATTAAAAATAGTAATAATTTGTGTAAAATCATAAGAAATGATTTAGAAAGGATTGGGATGAAAAACTCCATATTTGAAAAGATAAAAATAGATTTTTATCGAAATGAACTAGTTTTGAACTAGAATTATAATTCTATTTATTTTTAAATAAATAAATTGAATTTGAAAAGGGTTTTAAAAATAACCAGAATTTCCAATGATTGCATTAGAGTGGATTTGAATCGAAATTGTCTTCGGAATATTTCGATGTTGGAATTCGTGATTATACAGTTGTTGTTATGGAAATTTGAAAGATATATATTTATATCGTTATTTCCAATACGACATTTGTTAGTCGTAGAATTTGATATTGAATATAAGCCGATATATTTTCTATTCAGAGCCTTGTATTTAATATCAAATGTGATTTGGGTTTGTCGTGAATGGTGTCTTCATTAACACTGTTCTTGAACCCAGTTGAGAAAAGATTAAATCTTTTTATTTAGATTTAATGAAGTGTACCAATTAAATAATATTTAATTGGAATTGAATTGATATTGATTTTTGGGTTTATCGTGAACTGTGTTTTGAAATAACACTCGTTCTTTAACCCGATAATTAATGGAATGTGACTTTGGGTTTATCGTGAACTGTGTTTTAAATGACACTGATTCTTTAACCCAGTTAACGATTAAAACTAAGTGGAGTTTTAGTGAATCTTTAATTAGATTGAAATAATCGAAATGGAGTATCACCAGTTTTACTCCAGACGATAGTTAAATCTTTAATTAGATTTGAACGTGAAATGGTAATTGAATTTACCAATAACACCGTGGTGTTAGATATGAAGTAGGACCAGTTTTACTTCATGGGATTAATAGGTTGGGATTGGGAAATTAAAACAAATGATTACTTCGGTAAGTTTCGTTAATCCCGACTAGTTGAATCGAAATTCAAAAGAAGATTTGAGAATAAATTTTAATGATTTATCTTGGATAAAATTAATGGGAACCTTTCCCTATGAATGTGAAATTTAGAAACTAACTGTCGGTTAGCCAAGCAGAAGGGTTTTCTGGATATTGATCTGATGTTGGTTTCGGCCTTCGGGGTTAATATTTGGGGAATTATTCTCTTGATTAATTTACGGTTAGTGACTGATGAATTGGAATGAGGCGTATGTTGTGTTTGTGTAACACTTATTTAAAATATACGCGAGTTATTCGGAAAGACCGGGTTTATCCCATTCTGAATAATTGATACGACGATAAGTCGAAGATGAAGACGGTGGTCGAAGACCGGAAGTCTTCACGTCGTTTGGGTGATTACTGATGATCTTGATTGGGCTGTACACCCAAGAAGATGGAAACAGTTGGTGATCGTCCAGACGTACTTGGAGATCGATGGATATGCGGGGTACTAGGTGCCTCCGGTTTCGTTCAGACCCGGAACGGACTTGTAAATGGACTGTGTGTCTGACATTGGATTTTAGTCCGTGTGATTGATCTCTATTAAATATATATCTGTTTGGCGGCGGAGAATTTATTCTCTTGCTTAACGCCCTTCTCTGAGACGTACGAGCTCAGGGGTTATATATTGATGGATATCAAACGCATGGAGTGAATTGCCTGTGTGGCATGCCTAAGTGGCAATTGATCGAGGCTTCTGTTGAAAAGCAAAGTCTTGTGGTGATGATCAAAGCACGGCCTTTGTGGCGTAGCTTTGTGTAACGTTTACCTCGCGTGTTTCACACCCGGTATGAACCAAAAACGGGAGACGGACCTCAGGGAGGGCATGCGTTTCTTTCTAGTTAGAAGTGGCGTCAGTGGTTTTACACACCCTGACGAGTTTGACTTATGTGGTTGTTGCTGTTGCGAGGCGCCTCGGATTGATCGGTCGTTCTCAAACCGATGGAGTCATTTAGTTGGCTCATTTACGCCCCAAAGGGCGGGGAAACGCATGTTCAGGCATTTTAATCCACATCGGTGGACCGGCCCTGACGATCCAAGGGCCCACCTGAGTCTGGGTCTTGAGGGGCGGGCTAGAGCGTCTCGAATCGGTAGAGGACTATCTTTTGCCTCGGTTCATAGAAGGAAATCCAATTTCCAAATACGTGACATTTGCGGTTTTATTTGTAAACCTATATATGGCGACATAGTGGGATGGGGCGCTTATGCCGTCTATGATTGATACTTATGATTTGAAGTTGTTTTATCCACTATGCACTTATTATAGTATCAAATGATTTGTTTTAAACGTATCAAGCATTCTTGGCTATTATAAGATAAAAACCCTCTCCCCCGGCTTGCGTTGCATTGTGTGATAGGACCTGGGTCTTATAATAGCTTCATTTTTCTTTATTTAGCATTGCGCTGTTGTTTTATGCACTGGTATTCTTGGGAGGAAACCCGTTCCGTGTTAGCGGCGTGGTCCCTTGATTTACCTAGCTTTAAAAATAAAGACTAATAACTATTTTAGTTCTCACACCAGTCACATGACTGACCTGGAGTTTATTGTTTTAACCTAAACTCTGGGTGCCCTTATTTTGACACGGGCAGCTAGTAGTTTTGGTTTTGCAGATTTATATTCACAGGATCCTGGTTTACAGCTGGAATGATATCCGGAAAGCTTTGTATCCGCATATCTACTTCTAGTTGTGTATTGTATTATTTTCCGCTGCTATGTATTTAAATGTAATTTAAATCTCTGATATTTCTGTGTAATATTCATTTATACTCTGTATATTCTTGTAATCTGATGCATTGTTGTAACATGCAATGAAATGTTCTTCTGTTTGCGTTCTGTTTTGTCTTGTTCTCAAACGATAGGGCGTTTCGAACGGTCTGGGTCGGTTTAGCGACTGGTTCGGACCGAGCGAAATTCCTTGCCGTCACAGTTGGTATCAGAGCTTTGGTTTACAAAGCAGAGAACAAGGCACATTAGAACCATACGAAAGAATTCATCAGATATTGGATTAGTAATATCCAATTAGAATGACTCGTTAGAGATAGGATCAGTAGTATCCTAGAACGAGTGTGAAGAGTAAATTTTTTTAAAAATAAAAGTGAAAATAAATTTTGTTTTGAAAATTTAAATCAATTATTCGTATTTGATTATTTATTTATATTGATGTGGACAATCCAGTATATATAGATTTTGCGTATACGTCTGATCCGCGTGTATTCGAAGTTTTAATATATTGGATAGATATAGCATCACACTCTAGTCGCCCGAAGATGGTACTGATGATTGTCATGACATCATCAGTATTTATGTTCGTGTTTCGAAGGTGTGATTTTCTATATATTTCCATTAGGCTGGTGTGAGAACCAAAACTTATATATAGCTAGAACACATTGTTGTGAATTGGCATCAAAAACATGATTTTTGTATATGTATCAAAATTATGAATTTGAAACTCTAATTCACTAATTGATTGATGTTCGTGTTGTTTGTTTATTTGTTTGCTAATTTTTAACCATTTTGCCTAATTGAACCAAATATTGAATTGTATTGAAAATTGGTCGCATTTGCTTGCATATACATATACTTGCATTGAACAGGTCATAGCAAGGAGGCTAGAGCCGAAGAATAAAATTTGTTTGCCCGACAAATAGGTACATGTTTACTACATAATTTACTGTTTTGTTTGGGTGATGATGATTTTATGAGCCTATTGGCTTTTTCTTTTTCTTTTTGAGATTAGAAGGACCGGGGAAGCTATTTGAAATTCCCCGATGCTCCCGGTGCAGGGGAGGTTATGGCGAAATTTAGGGTGTTAGCCAAATTTTTGAAATTTTGAAAATTCTCAGAAACTAAAGAGTTGGAGAATGGAAGCCTGATCGATCGTAGAGCTGAATAATCAAACCACTTTCGACTTTGTTCCTTTACGGGGACGAAAAGTTTTAAGTGGAGGAGATTGTAACAACCCGTAAAATGCGAGCCAGTTTGAAATTTTTATTTTTTCTATTTTAGCGAATTTTGATTATTTAAAATGAATTATTTTAAATAAAAACGACGAGAAATTTATTTTGAATAGAATTCGGCGTATATATTATATACGTCGTCGTTAGAATATAAATAATTATATATATAATTATAAAAGGAATTGAAAATGGCGCGGTAGTTTGATAATTCGATTTCAAACTTCAATTGAATGTACCGGGTGCAAAACAATCCGGATTTTAGGGAAACCAAAAATCTTAGGATCCAATTGATGATATCTTTCCAACGAATCCGAAAAATCAAGATTTCATAGCGGGAATCAAAAGATAAGTCCAGTTGAAAATTCTGAATAGTCGCTATAGAATTTCGGCCTTTAAAAATAGCCATTTTGCAAACGACCTCGGATTTTGACGAAACCCGTTTTATTGGGTCCGTGGTGTAAAGTTATTGCTAGGTTTCAAATTTCATAATTTTTCGAATCAGTATGTGAGCGTGGCAAAGGAAATCGCGATTGACCAGTTTCAGTTGATTTTAATCGACTGGAAAATGGCCATTTTTCTAACGGTCTCAGAATTCGACGAAACTAGTTTTGTTAGGACCGTATCGTCAATACGAAGCGGGAAAATATTTTTCTGGAATTTTTAAAGTTCGTATGCAACCCCGGTAATTTGAAATGTACGTTTAAAATTCAATATAGTGATTTAAATGTAAATTCAACGAAAACTGATCGAAACGATTGAATCAGCTTGCAATACATATCCCATTGTGTTCGGAATGGGGGTGAAACGCTATGGACGACAGGCGGTGGGCCTCGTTTCGAGGTCGTATGGGAAAGTCAACTCTTTAGGATAAAATAAATTAATTAATAAAAAAAAATATCTCTCTCCCCTTTAATCCTCCTGCCCCCCCCCCCCCCCCCCGTTCAAAAATAAATTCAGTATATATAAAAAAAAGAGGGCGGAGCCCTAAAGCGCGACGGAGGACCGTTCGCCCCCATCGCCAGTGGTCCTGGCGCCGCCGCAGGAGGCCGACCTCCCCCTCTCCCACTTCGACGACGACGAGACCCCCCCAACTCCTCCTCCTCCGCTGAAAACCGCGACAGAACAGAAATCGATCGCCCCCCCCTGAGCTGACATCGCCGCCCTGCTTCACCTCCGTTCAGGTCGCCACCCCCTCTACAGCCCGATGCCGCCACTTCCCCGATCCCCTTTATTTGCAAACAGTGAGTTATTTTTATTTATTTATTTATTTACATTTAATTTATTTACTGTTTTTATATGTGTAAATAGCGTATATAAATTTGATTTGAGATTTATATATATAAATAGTAGAATAAAAATATAATTTTTATGATATAGAAGAAATAAAAATATGATTTTTATATTTTTAAAGTATTAAAAATATAGTTTTAACTATCTAGAGGATGTAAAAATATGATTTTTGGTTAGGTAGAGAATTAAAAATATAATTTTTACATGATAGGGATATTAAAAATATCATCTTTATATGTGTAGAAAAATAAAAATGAGATTTTTATAAAGATGAAATCTTTAAATTTGAAAAGGCGAAGTCTATGTTTTTATAAAGGCGAAATCTTTATAGGGAAAATAGCGTGATAAAAATAATTTTTATCTATATAACATAGTAATAAAAATATGATTTTTATATATTGAACATCGAAGTAAAAATATGATTTTTATATATTGAACTTCGAAATAAAAATATGATTTTTATATATTGAACTTCGAAGTAAAAATTTGATTTTTATATATTGAACATCGAAGTAAAAATTCGATTTTTTATATATATTGAATAACGAAGTAAAAATTCGATTTTTACATATGTAGTGGCCGCGGGCAACGAAGATGACAAAAAGGCGAGAACGACAAGATTTTCTGCAATAGGAGTATCGTGAAGTTGGATAGCTATCTGTGAGAATTTCTCACTCTTCAATTCATTTTCTAGTTATATATATATATACTAGGATGCAGACGGTGCTTAGTAGCACCCGACACAATCGTCCACAGACCATGGACTTGTTTGTTTGATTGCAAAAATTAGTTAGATTATTTGATTGAAATTGAATTGTTTGGTGAAATGAATGGATTTGATTGATGTGTGAATGGCGTGGGCCTTCACTAGACCGGGGATTAGGCTAGGCCTTGTCCCGTTTCTAGTATCGTGCCGTTATGCCGCCGATTTTTTTTAAAATAAGTTAGAAAAATAAAAATATCATTTTATTTAAAGAATGAACTGAATAGAAATTCATATGTTGGAATAAAATGATTTGTCGTTAAAAAAATATAATTTTTAACGTGAATGTGAATAAATAAATATTCATTTACAAACCAGACGGTTTGTTTATGTACACCTATTTGAAGGACATTGATTGGGTCGATAAATTTTACACATCGCCCAACTGCACAAATAAAATATGCGTTTGATTGTTTGAAACCCCACACGGGTGTTGGGATGAAATTTGAAGTTCACTCATCCTGATTGATTTAATATGTCGATCGATTGATTGACAGGCTGTTATAAGCGTTAGATATCTATATTTGATGCTTATACAGTGTAGTGCACTTTGGTTGATGGTTGACTATTTTTCAATGCTATTATATACATGTGTTGTATGAAAATCCATATAATTAATTTTATATGGTGATTGATTGGGCCTCATTCCAATTTAGAAAATAAAGAATAATATAAAATAAAGGGTCATGTGTTGAACGAAATATTTTAGTAATAAAATTTACATCTTTATCAATATAAAATAAAAGTTCAAGTGTTGACAGTACTCATCCATTGAGATTGGTCATGTGTTGAACGAAATATTTTAGTAATAAAATTTACATCTTTATCAATATAAAATAAAAGTTCATGTGTTGACAGTACTCATCCATTGAGATTGGTCATGTGTTGAACGAAATATTTTAGCAATGAAATTTACATCTTTATCAATATAAAATAAAGGTTCATGTGTTGACAGTACTCATCCGTTGAGATTGGTCATGTGTTGAACAAAATATTTTGATAATAACAACTATTTTGAAAAAGAAATATTTGAAATAGAATATTTGAAAATAGAAATATATGAAGCCGTGTTGATTAGATTTACGCCATTTTGACGTGAACGATTTCGAAATGAATGGAATTGAAAACGATTTCGAATTGAATTGAAAACGATTTCGAAATGAATTGAATTGAAAACGATTTCGAAATGAATTGAAAACGAATTCAAATTGAATTGAAAGCGAATTGAAATGAATTCAAATTGAATTGAAATTTGAATTGAATAGAAATGAATTTTAAAACGAATTTATAAAGAAGAATTCAATTTTGATTTGAATTGAAACGGAAGTTGAAGTAGCTTTTGAAACGAATTTTAAAACTATTTATATAATTCGTTTTAAATAGAAATCGACGAAATATATATTATATATATTATATATATAATATACTGGCCTGAATAGAACGCGCCGCGCCGCGGCAGTTCGTGAATTTAGACCATTTATTTCAAACGGACATTACGGGAGATCCGACCGTCGGATTCTCCTAAAACCGGAACCGTTGGGTTCGTATCGAAAAGAGCTTTCTAACGAATATTAGAAATTAGAATTCTAACGGTTGGATTTGGAATTATGTCCAAATCAAATTTGAAAAAGGTCGCTGTAAGTGCAGTTCGATGGCCATTGATGGAAATCGACTGTACGGGCCTTGATAAAATTATTAAAAATAGTAATAATTTGTGTAAAATCATAAGAAATGATTTAGAAAGGATTGGGATGAAAAACTCCATATTTGAAAAGATAAAAATAGATTTTTATCGAAATGAACTAGTTTTGAACTAGAATTATAATTCTATTTATTTTTAAATAAATAAATTGAATTTGAAAAGGGTTTTAAAAATAACCAGAATTTCCAATGATTGCATTAGAGTGGATTTGAATCGAAATTGTCTTCGGAATATTTCGATGTTGGAATTCGTGATTATACAGTTGTTGTTATGGAAATTTGAAAGATATATATTTATATCGTTATTTCCAATACGACATTTGTTAGTCGTAGAATTTGATATTGAATATAAGCCGATATATTTTCTATTCAGAGCCTTGTATTTAATATCAAATGTGATTTGGGTTTGTCGTGAATGGTGTCTTCATTAACACTGTTCTTGAACCCAGTTGAGAAAAGATTAAATCTTTTTATTTAGATTTAATGAAGTGTACCAATTAAATAATATTTAATTGGAATTGAATTGATATTGATTTTTGGGTTTATCGTGAACTGTGTTTTGAAATAACACTCGTTCTTTAACCCGATAATTAATGGAATGTGACTTTGGGTTTATCGTGAACTGTGTTTTAAATGACACTGATTCTTTAACCCAGTTAACGATTAAAACTAAGTGGAGTTTTAATGAATCTTTAATTAGATTGAAATAATCGAAATGGAGTATCACCAGTTTTACTCCAGACGATAGTTAAATCTTTAATTAGATTTGAACGTGAAATGGTAATTGAATTTACCAATAACACCGTGGTGTTAGATATGAAGTAGGACCAGTTTTACTTCATGGGATTAATAGGTTGGGATTGGGAAATTAAAACAAATGATTACTTCGGTAAGTTTCGTTAATCCCGACTAGTTGAATCGAAATTCAAAAGAAGATTTGAGAATAAATTTTAATGATTTATCTTGGATAAAATTAATGGGAACCTTTCCCTATGAATGTGAAATTTAGAAACTAACTGTCGGTTAGCCAAGCAGAAGGGTTTTCTGGATATTGATCTGATGTTGGTTTCGGCCTTCGGGGTTAATATTTGGGGAATTATTCTCTTGATTAATTTACGGTTAGTGACTGATGAATTGGAATGAGGCGTATGTTGTGTTTGTGTAACACTTATTTAAAATATACGCGAGTTATTCGGAAAGACCGGGTTTATCCCATTCTGAATAATTGATACGACGATAAGTCGAAGATGAAGACGGTGGTCGAAGACCGGAAGTCTTCACGTCGTTTGGGTGATTACTGATGATCTTGATTGGGCTGTACACCCAAGAAGATGGAAACAGTTGGTGATCGTCCAGACGTACTTGGAGATCGATGGATATGCGGGGTACTAGGTGCCTCCGGTTTCGTTCAGACCCGGAACGGACTTGTAAATGGACTGTGTGTCTGACATTGGATTTTAGTCCGTGTGATTGATCTCTATTAAATATATATCTGTTTGGCGGCGGAGAATTTATTCTCTTGCTTAACGCCCTTCTCTGAGACGTACGAGCTCAGGGGTTATATATTGATGGATATCAAACGCATGGAGTGAATTGCCTGTGTGGCATGCCTAAGTGGCAATTGATCGAGGCTTCTGTTGAAAAGCAAAGTCTTGTGGTGATGATCAAAGCACGGCCTTTGTGGCGTAGCTTTGTGTAACGTTTACCTCGCGTGTTTCACACCCGGTATGAACCAAAAACGGGAGACGGACCTCAGGGAGGGCATGCGTTTCTTTCTAGTTAGAAGTGGCGTCAGTAGTTTTACACGCCCTGACGAGTTTGACTTATGTGGTTGTTGCTGTTGCGAGGCGCCTCGGATTGATCGGTCGTTCTCAAACCGATGGAGTCATTTAGTTGGCTCATTTACGCCCCAAAGGGCGGGGAAACGCATGTTCAGGCATTTTAATCCACATCGGTGGACCGGCCCTGACGATCCAAGGGCCCACCTAAGTCTGGGTCCTGAGGGGCGGGCTAGAGCGTCTCGAATCGGTAGAGGACTATCTTTTGCCTCGGTTCATAGAAGGAAATCCAATTTCCAAATACGTGACATTTGCGGTTTTATTTGTAAACCTATATATGGCGACATAGTGGGATGGGGCGCTTATGCCGTCTATGATTGATACTTATGATTTGAAGTTGTTTTATCCACTATGCACTTATTATAGTATCAAATGATTTGTTTTAAACGTATCAAGCATTCTTGGCTATTATAAGATAAAAACCCTCTCCCCCGGCTTGCGTTGCATTGTGTGATAGGACCTGGGTCTTATAATAGCTTCATTTTTCTTTATTTAGCATTGCGCTGTTGTTTTATGCACTGGTATTCTTGGGAGGAAACCCATTCCGTGTTAGCGGCGTGGTCCCTTGATTTACCTAGCTTTAAAAATAAAGACTAATAACTATTTTAGTTCTCACACCAGTCACATGACTGACCTGGAGTTTATTGTTTTAACCTAAACTCTGGGTGCCCTTATTTTGACACGGGCAGCTAGTAGTTTTGGTTTTGCAGATTTATATTCACAGGATCCTGGTTTACAGCTGGAATGATATCCGGAAAGCTTTGTATCCGCATATCTACTTCTAGTTGTGTATTGTATTATTTTCCGCTCCTATGTATTTAAATGTAATTTAAATCTCTGATATTTCTGTGTAATATTCATTTATACTCTGTATATTCTTGTAATCTGATGCATTGTTGTAACATGCAATGAAATGTTCTTCTGTTTGCGTTCTGTTTTGTCTTGTTCTCAAACGATAGGGCGTTTCGAACGGTCTGGGTCGGTTTAGCGACTGGTTCGGACCGAGCGAAATTCCTTGCCGTCACAGTTGGTATCAGAGCTTTGGTTTACAAAGCAGAGAACAAGGCACATTAGAACCATACGAAAGAATTCATCAGATATTGGATTAGTAATATCCAATTAGAATGACTCGTTATAGATAGGATCAGTAGTATCCTAGAACGAGTGTGAAGAGTAAATTTTTTTAAAAATAAAAGTGAAAACAAATTTTGTTTTGAAAATTTAAATCAATTATTCGTATTTGATTATTTATTTATATTGATGTGGACAATCCAGTATATACAGATTTTGCGTATACGTCTGATCCGCGTGTATTCGAAGTTTTAATATATTGGATAGATATAGCATCACACTCTAGTCGCCCGAAGATGGTACTGATGATTGTCATGACATCATCAGTATTTATGTTCGTGTTTCGAAGGTGTGATTTTCTATATATTTCCATTAGGCTGGTGTGAGAACCAAAACTTATATATAGCTAGAACAGATTGTTGTGAATTGGCATCAAAAACATGATTTTTGTATATGTATCAAAATTATGAATTTGAAACTCTAATTCACTAATTGATTGATGTTCGTGTTGTTTGTTTATTTGTTTGCTAATTTTTAACCATTTTGCCTAATTGAACCAAATATTGAATTGTATTGAAAATTGGTCGCATTTGCTTGCATATACATATACTTGCATTGAACAGGTCATAGCAAGGAGGCTAGAGCCGAAGAATAAAATTTGTTTGCCCGACAAATAGGTACATGTTTACTACATAATTTACTGTTTTGTTTGGGTGATGATGATTTTATGAGCCTATTGGCTCGCCGCTTGACTTTTTCTTTTTCTTTTTGAGATTAGAAGGACCGGGGAAGCTATTTGAAATTCCCCGATGCTCCCGGTGCAGGGGAGGTTATGGCGAAATTTAGGGTGTTAGCCAAATTTTTGAAATTTTGAAAATTCTCAGAAACTAAAGAGTTGGAGAATGGAAGCCTGATCGATCGTAGAGCTGAATAATCAAACCACTTTCGACTTTGTTCCTTTACGGGGACGAAAAGTTTTAAGTGGGGGAGATTGTAACAACCCGTAAAATGCGAGCCAGTTTGAAATTTTTATTTTTGCTATTTTAGCGAATTTTGATTATTTAAAATGAATTATTTTAAATAAAAACGACGAGAAATTTATTTTGAATAGAATTCGGCGTATATATTATATACGTCGTCGTTAGAATATAAATAATTATATATATAATTATAAAAGGAATTGAAAATGGCGCGGTAGTTCGATAATTCGATTTCAAACTTCAATTGAATGTACCGGGTGCAAAACAATCCGGATTTTAGGGAAACCAAAAATCTTAGGATCTAATTGATGATATCTTTCCAACGAATCCGAAAAATCAAGATTTCATAGCGGGAATCAAAAGATAAGTCCAGTTGAAAATTCTGAATAGTCGCTATAGAATTTCGGCCCTTAAAAATAGCCATTTTGCAAACGACCTCGGATTTTGACGAAACCCGTTTTATTGGGTCCGTGGTGTAAAGTTATTGCTAGGTTTCAAATTTCATAATTTTTCGAATCAGTATGTGAGCGTGGCAAAGGAAAACGCGATTGACCAGTTTCAGTTGATTTTAATCGACTGGAAAATGGCCATTTTTCTAACGGTCTCAGAATTCGACGAAACTAGTTTTGTTAGGACCGTATCGTCAATACGAAGCGGGAAAATATTTTTCTGGAATTTTTAAAGTTCGTATGCAACCCCGGTAATTTGAAATGTACGTTTAAAATTCAATATAGTGATTTAAATGTAAATTCAACGAAAACTGATCGAAACGATTGAATCAGCTTGCGATACATATCCCATTGTGTTCGGAATGGGGGTGAAACGCTATGGACGACAGGCGGTGGGCCTCGTTTCGAGGTCGTATGGGAAAGTCAACTCTTTAGGATAAAATAAATTAATTAATAAAAAAAATATCTCTCTCCCCTTTAATCCTCCTGCCCCCCCCCCCCCCCCCCCCGTTCAAAAATAAATTCAGTATATATATATAAAAAAAGAGGGCGGAGCCCTAAAGCGCGACGGAGGACCGTTCGCCCCCATCGCCAGTGGTCCTGGCGCCCCGCAGGAGGCCGACCTCCCCCTCTCCCACTTCGACGACGACGAGACCCCCCCAACTCCTCCTCCTCCGCTGAAAACCGCGATAGAACAGAAATCGATCGCCCCCCCTGAGCTGACATCGCCGCCCTGCTTCACCTCCGTTCAGGTCGCCACCCCCTCTACAGCCCGATGCCGCCACTTCCCCGATCCCCTTTATTTGCAAACAGTGAGTTATTTTTATTTATTTATTTACATTTAATTTATTTACTGTTTTTATATGTGTAAATAGCGTATAGAAATTTGATTTGAGATTTATATATATAAATAGTAGAATAAAAATATAATTTTTATGATATAGAAGAAATAAAAATATGATTTTTATATTTTTAAAGTATTAAAAATATAGTTTTAACTATCTAGAGGATGTAAAAATATGATTTTTGGTTAGGTAGAGAATTAAAAATATAATTTTTACATGATAGGGATATTAAAAATATCATCTTTATATGTGTAGAAAAATAAAAATGAGATTTTTATAAAGATGAAATCTTTAAATTTGAAAAGGCGAAGTCTATGTTTTTATAAAGGCGAAATCTTTATAGGGAAAATAGCGTGATAAAAATAATTTTTATCTATATAACATAGTAATAAAAATATGATTTTTATATATTGAACATCGAAGTAAAAATATGATTTTTATATATTGAACTTCGAAATAAAAATATGATTTTTATATATTGAACTTCGAAGTAAAAATTTGATTTTTATATATTGAACATCGAAGTAAAAATTCGATTTTTTATATATATTGAATAACGAAGTAAAAATTCGATTTTTACATATGTAGTGGCCGCGGGCAACGAAGATGACAAAAAGGCGAGAACGACAAGATTTTCTGCAATAGGAGTATCGTGAAGTTGGATAGCTATCTGTGAGAATTTCTCACTCTTCAATTCATTTTCTAGTTATATATATATACTAGGATGCAGACGGTGCTTAGTAGCACCCGACACAATCGTCCACAGACCATGGACTTGTTTGTTTGATTGCAAAAATTAGTTAGATTATTTGATTGAAATTGAATTGTTTGGTGAAATGAATGGATTTGATTGATGTGTGAATGGCGTGGGCCTTCACTAGACCGGGGATTAGGCTAGGCCTTGTCCCATTTCTAGTATCGTGCCGTTATGCCGCCGAATTTTTTTAAAATAAGTTAGAAAAATAAAAATATCATTTTATTTAAAGAATGAACTGAATAGAAATTCATATGTTGGAATAAAATGATTTGTCGTTAAAAATATAATTTTTAACGTGAATGTGAATAAATAAATATTCATTTACAAACCAGACGGTTTGTTTATGTACACCTATTTGAAGGACATTGATTGGGTCGATAAATTTTACACATCGCCCAACTGCACAAATAAAATATGCGTTTGATTGTTTGAAACCCCACACGGGTGTTGGGATGAAATTTGAAGTTCACTCATCCTGATTGATTTAATATGTCGATCGATTGATTGACAGGCTGTTATAAGCGTTAGATATCTATATTTGATGCTTATACAGTGTAGTGCACTTTGGTTGATGGTTGACTATTTTTCAATGCTATTATATACATGTGTTGTATGAAAATCCATATAATTAATTTTATATGGTGATTGATTGGGCCTCATTCCAATTTAGAAAATAAAGAATAATATAAAATAAAGGGTCATGTGTTGAACGAAATATTTTAGTAATAAAATTTACATCTTTATCAATATAAAATAAAAGTTCATGTGTTGACAGTACTCATCCATTGAGATTGGTCATGTGTTGAACGAAATATTTTAGTAATAAAATTTACATCTTTATCAATATAAAATAAAAGTTCATGTGTTGACAGTACTCATCCATTGAGATTGGTCATGTGTTGAACGAAATATTTTAGCAATGAAATTTACATCTTTATCAATATAAAATAAAGGTTCATGTGTTGACAGTACTCATCCGTTGAGATTGGTCATGTGTTGAACGAAATATTTTGATAATAACAACTATTTTGAAAAAGAAATATTTGAAATAGAATATTTGAAAATAGAAATATATGAAGCCGTGTTGATTAGATTTACGCCATTTTGACGTGAACGATTTTGAAATGAATGGAATTGAAAACGATTTCGAATTGAATTGAAAACGATTTCGAAATGAATTGAATTGAAAACGATTTCGAAATGAATTGAAAACGAATTCAAATTGAATTGAAAGCGAATTGAAATGAATTCAAATTGAATTGAAATTTGAATTGAATAGAAATGAATTTTAAAACGAATTTATAAAGAAGAATTCAATTTTGATTTGAATTGAAATGGAAGTTGAAGTAGCTTTTGAAACGAATTTTAAAACTATTTATATAATTCGTTTTAAATAGAAATCGACGAAATATATATTATATATATTATATATATAATATAATGGCCTGAATAGAACGCGCCGCGCCGCGGCAGTTCGTGAATTTAGACCATTTATTTCAAACGGACATTACGGGAGATCCGACCGTCGGATTCTCCTAAAACCGGAACCGTTGGGTTCGTATCGAAAAGGGCTTTCTAACGAATATTAGAAATTAGAAATCTAACGGTTGGATTTGGAATTATGTCCAAATAAAATTTGAAAAAGGTCGCTGTAAGTGCAGTTCGATGGCCATTGATGGAAATCGACTGTACGGGCCTTGATAAAATTATTAAAAATAATAATAATTTGTGTAAAATCATAAGAAATGATTTAGAAGGGATTGGGATGAAAAACTCCATATTTGAAAAGATAAAAATAGATTTTTATCGAAATGAACTAGTTTTGAACTAGAATTATAATTCTATTTATTTTTAAATAAATAAATTGAATTTGAAAAGGGTTTTAAAAATAACCAGAATTTCCAATGATTGCATTAGAGTGGATTTGAATCGAAATTGTCTTCGGAATATTTCGATGTTGGAATTCGTGATTATACAGTTGTTGTTATGGAAATTTGAAAGATATATATTTATATCGTTATTTCCAATACGACATTTGTTAGTCGTAGAATTTGATATTGAATATAAGCCGATATATTTTCTATTCAGAGCCTTGTATTTAATATCAAATGTGATTTGGGTTTGTCGTGAATGGTGTCTTCATTAACACTGTTCTTGAACCCAGTTGAGAAAAGATTAAATCTTTTTATTTAGATTTAATGAAGTGTACCAATTAAATAATATTTAATTGGAATTGAATTGATATTGATTTTTGGGTTTATCGTGAACTGTGTTTTGAAATAACACTCGTTCTTTAACCCGATAATTAATGGAATGTGACTTTGGGTTTATCGTGAACTGTGTTTTAAATGACACTGATTCTTTAACCCAGTTAACGATTAAAACTAAGTGGAGTTTTAATGAATCTTTAATTAGATTGAAATAATCGAAATGGAGTATCACCAGTTTTACTCCAGACGATAGTTAAATCTTTAATTAGATTTGAACGTGAAATGGTAATTGAATTTACCAATAACACCGTGGTGTTAGATATGAAGTAGGACCAGTTTAATTCATGGGATTAATAGGTTGGGATTGGGAAATTAAAACAAACGAGTACTTCGGTAAGTTTCGTTAATCCTGACTAGTTGAATCGAAATTCAAAAGAAGATTTGAGAATAAATTTTAATGATTTATCTTGGATAAAATTAATGGGAACCTTTCCCTATGAATGTGAAATTTAGAAACTAACTGTCGGTTAGCCAAGCAGAAGGGTTTTCTGGATATTGATCTGATGTTGGTTTCGGCCTTCGGGGTTAATATTTGGGGAATTATTCTCTTGATTAATTTACGGTTAGTGACTGATGAATTGGAATGAGGCGTATGTTGTGTTTGTGTAACACTTATTTAAAATATACGCGAGTTATTCGGAAAGACCGGGTTTATCCCATTCTGAATAATTGATACGACGATAAGTCGAAGATGAAGACGGTGGTCGAAGACCGGAAGTCTTCACGTCGTTTGGGTGATTACTGATGAACTTGATTGGGCTGTACACCCAAGAAGATGGAAACAGTTGGTGATCGTCCAGACGTACTTGGAGATCGATGGATATGCGGGGTACTAGGTGCCTCCGGTTTCGTTCAGACCCGGAACGGACTTGTAAATGGACTGTGTGTCTGACATTGGATTTTAGTCCGTGTGATTGATCTCTATTAAATATATATCTGTTTGGCGGCGGAGAATTTATTCTCTTGCTTAACGCCCTTCTCTGAGACGTACGAGCTCAGGGGTTATATATTGATGGATATCAAACGCATGGAGTGAATTGCCTGTGTGGCATGCCTAAGTGGCAATTGATCGAGGCTTCTGTTGAAAAGCAAAGTCTTGTGGTGATGATCAAAGCACGGCCTTTGTGGCGTAGCTTTGTGTAACGTTTATCTCGCGTGTTTCACACCCGGTATGAACCAAAAACGGGAGACGGACCTCAGGGAGGGCATGCGTTTCTTTCTAGTTAGAAGTGGCGTCAGTGGTTTTACACGCCCTGACGAGTTTGACTTATGTGGTTGTTGCTGTTGCGAGGCGCCTCGGATTGATCGGTCATTCTCGAACCGATGGAGTCATTTAGTTGGCTCATTTACGCCCCAAAGGGCGGGGAAATGCATGTTCAGGCATTTTAATCCACATCGGTGGACCGGCCCTGACGATCCAAGGGCCCACCTGAGTCTGGGTCCTGAGGGGCGGGCTAGAGCGTCTCGAATCGGTAGAGGACTATCTTTTGCCTCGGTTCATAGAAGGAAATCCAATTTCCAAATACGTGACATTTGCGGTTTTATTTGTAAACCTATATATGGCGACATAGTGGGATGGGGCGCTTATGCCGTCTATGATTGATACTTATGATTTGAAGTTGTTTTATCCACTATGCACTTATTATAGTATCAAATGATTTGTTTTAAACGTATCAAGCATTCTTGGCTATTATAAGGTAAAAACCCTCTCCCCCGGCTTGCGTTGCATTGTGTGATAGGACCTGGGTCTTATAATAGCTTCATTTTTCTTTATTTAGCATTGCGCTGTTGTTTTATGCACTGGTATTCTTGGGAGGAAACCCGTTCCGTGTTAGCGGCGTGGTCCCTTGATTTACCTAGCTTTAAAAATAAAGACTAATAACTATTTTAGTTCTCACACCAGTCACATGACTGACCTGGAGTTTATTGTTTTAACCTAAACTCTGGGTGCCCTTATTTTGACACGGGCAGCTAGTAGTTTTGGTTTTGCAGATTTATATTCACAGGATCCTGGTTTACAGCTGGAATGATATCCGGAAAGCTTTGTATCCGCATATCTACTTCTAGTTGTGTATTGTATTATTTTCCGCTGCTATGTATTTAAATGTAATTTAAATCTCTGATATTTCTGTGTAATATTCATTTATACTCTGTATATTCTTGTAATCTGATGCATTGTTGTAACATGCAATGAAATGTTCTTCTGTTTGCGTTCTGTTTTGTCTTGTTCTCAAACGATAGGGCGTTTCGAACGGTCTGGGTCGGTTTAGCGACTGGTTCGGACCGAGCGAAATTCCTTGCAGTCACAATTTAAATTCATCAAAATTATTATCAAAATTTTGAAATTGTGTGTGACTACAGTATACTTTAAAACAAGATGAAATTTTATTTAAATTTTCATCTTGATTGAACAATTTTTATAATATCTTTGGATTGGCACTTATTACGCGAACATCTTCTTTTACTATCATTCTTTGTCATCCATTGTGATTTTATATTAATGTGGATAGTTTATTTTTAAAATCATCTTAAATTTACAATTTCAAAATTTGTGATGGAAATGTGACTATATTATTTTTTCAGAAAAAGAGATAATTGAAAATTTTCAAAAAACCAGGTGTAGTTGAGCATGTTTCATAATATGATTAATTTAGAAATTTATTTCACATCCATCTCTATACCTACCATATTTCTGTCATCCATTTGGTTTTATATAATGAGGAGATTTTGTATATAATAAGTATTTCTCTAACCTCATTTAAAAATCCAAGATCTTGTCATGCATGGTTATAAGATTACTTATAATTTAAGTTGCGACTGATCCCATTTAAAAATCCAAGATCTGGTTATGCGTGGTTTGTGTGCTCTTAATTAAAAAGGAAAAGAAAAATAAATTGAAAAGAAAATAAATAAATTTATATATATATATATATGTGTGTGTGTGTGTGTGAAATCTTCCTTAGTGTGTAAAAACCAACCTATCAATCCATTTTCAAATTTGTGAAATGTGTTAATATTTTATGATATATTATGATTTATTGATTGATAGCCACTGGGATTTGAGATTATTTAATTTTGTCACTCGATTTAAATTTATAATCATAACCCAAATCCATCACTGTTTTGTGGTTAATTTTTAAAAATTTATTTGAAAATAATTGGAAAGCATATGTTTTAGAACTCTCTCCATTTTATAAAATTCATCGTTAATCTATCATTCTACAATGTGAAATTTGCTTCTAGTTCTTAGAGTATTATGATTTTAGTTTGATTGAATGAGATTTATGATGAACATTCTCTCTCGAGCTGATTTTATATTTCTAGTCGATTTTCATCATTATTTTAATTTCTTTTACATTTTGATGATAACAAAAGGGCGAGAATGGTTAAGATTTTGATCGATGAGTGAATATTTTAATATTTAAGTTTCATTTGCTTTATTCTTTTCACTCATGCACATATTTAGGTGGAGTTCTATTGTGGGGGAACATATATATAGGGGGAGTTCCACGATTCACTGTCAAAAACATTTATTGTATTCAATATTTTATTATATGTTTGTCATCATCAAAGGGGGAGATTGTTGTATATAACAATTATACGATTTTTGTTTGATGATAACAAACATATATATTATTATAAATGTATTTGTAATTGTACTATTCTACTAAATCACATACAGAAATAAATATTTATATTTAAATAAAATACTACTTCACAAGAATTTAAATTTTCAAATAGTATTTTATTGAAATACAATATTTTATTTCAACATTTCAATATAACAACCTTACAACTCCACTATTTGTACATCTCACTGTTATACAATACATTCGATTTCATTCTGTTACAATCAGTCCTCTCTACAACTCTTAGTTCACTCTGTTACATCACTCAGGCTCAGTTACACTTCACTCATTTGTACAAACACATATATACATACATTGTCACTCTCTGACACTCAATACTTGTCTTCACTGCTTCACAGTCAGTCCAGACACCTTCTTAACTATCACAGAAACACACACAATAAATTGAAAGAAAATAATTCTATATTCTAGCAGATATAATTTTATTTTAAAATTTATTTGCCTTAGAATTTTGGTGTGTTTCTCATCATATTTCTTTACTTGGTCTGATATGCATATTCATCCATCTGTGTCTAGACAACTTGTGATATTCACAGTGATTCATTGTAAATACCACAAGGTAGACAATGTCTCTAGTGCTTATATATATATATTCTACACATACATGTGTATGTATACACACATATATCTTGTGCAGGGGCAATGTGGTCAAACAATGAAATAATAAGGGACAAATATGTCATGTATGAAATTTTCAGGTGAAGCTTGACAACACTTTCATGTGCAAGTATCCATGAACACACATGTGCAACAAAACAGGAATGACATCAACATGCAACATAAACTCAAGTCAAAACTGGATCAGGCCAATACAAGAAGTGGCAAGCAACATGGATCAGCAGTCAACACTTCATGCATGCAACAACCCAAATACAAGAGGTGCACGAGTTCAAGTGCAAATATGAAGGCACACTCGTATATATATATATATATATATATATATATATATATATACATATATACACACACACATTTGTGTGTGTGTATATATATATATTTATATATATATATACACACACACATGGAGCTCAAACAGTGCAGCATATCAAGTGCTTTACGTGCAATTGTCAGTATACAGAGAAGTAAGTTATGTATGCATGGTTCAGAAGCATAGATTAATATACAAGGAGCTGTGAACATATGGATGTACAAATATGTATGCACAAGCTTATTTTAGACACAAATAGTTTTAAAACGGTCACACAATGGTCAAGACAAGCACAAACATGTGCAAAAGCACATCGACAATAGTGCATGGCAAATAAACGTGCAACCATGGGCTGCACAGTTTCAAGATCACTGATGCACATCAAATGTAACGACCGACATTTTTAATATATTTTTATTTAATTATTTAATTTAAAATTTTGATTTTTGATTTCATTTTATTTATTTAAAACTCAAATTTGTTTGAATTTTACTGAAATAACTATTTTGATTTATTTATTTATTTTATTAGCAAATTATTTTGTTTTGATATGAATATAGTAAATAATACAAATCAATATTTGCTATATCAGATCTTATTATTTTATTAAATTGTATCGATTTTGTTTATTTGAAATTGAATTCGTTTTTTTTATTATTTATTTTATTTTAACTTATAAAATCGAATTATTATATATTTTTCTTACGATATTAAAAACTTTTGTTTCTTTTGTTGATTGCCATTTGTATTGATCTTGTTATTGCAAATATAGTTCAATTTCCATTTTTCAGATATGTTTGCTTATGATATTTCAAAACCGTTCATTTTAAATTCAAACATCTGTTCGCTTTCCATATTTGAACGTTCGTTATTATTTTAAACCGTTCATTTTTATTTGCTAACATTCGTTCACTTTTTATGCGTTAAATGTTTGTTCTTCTTTTAATATAAAACCATTTATTTTATGCTTAAACCATTCAATTTTATTGTCGAAGAGTCATTTACCTTTTCAAACAGTAAAACCCGTTCGTTTAAATTTGAACTGCTCTTTTCTCGTGCCAACTGTCTGTTGCCATTTACCAAGGCATTCCGTTCAAAGAAATATAAAGAACGGAAAAAAGAAACTGTTCTCTTTCTCCTTCTTTAAATATACAGAAACTACTCCCACCTTTTTCGTTTCACAGCCATGCCTTCTCATCGAAGATAATCTCCTCCAATGCCTCGCTCATGACAAACCCTCCTCCGCGCCTTCCCCTCTTCCTGAATCCCGCCAAGCTCCGACCCCGAGCCCCGCTTATCGGCCCTCCACTCTCTTCTTGTTCCGGTGAACGCTGCCGAACCACTGCTCCGCTCCACCCTAATCTCCAGGCCGCACCTCCCAATCTCCATGACCCTCTCCGGCTGATCGCTCGACCCCTCCGCCCCTTCAGCTGAACAGTCCTCCGACAAAGCTCCAGTGACCGAGCCCCTTGAACCAAACTTGAGTCCGCCTGTAGCCTCGCCCCTTCTCCTCCTCCCCACTTTCTCTCTATGTCCGGGAACCCGACCCCTGTGCCTCGCTGTGTGTGGTAATATAGTGAGTGTTGTGTGTGATAATTAGTGATGGGTAGTGTTTGTGTGTTTTCTAACCTGTGTTTGAGTATAGTGTTTTGGCGTGCGTTTTATGTTGTGTGAAAGTGTGTGTTTCTGATTGTGTTCTGATTTTTGTATAATCTATACATATATCATTTGTGTGTTTATGCATGTTAGCCTGCTTTGTGACCAGGCTACCCAAAGCAAAGATCATGTTAACACACTTTTTGGCAAATGCTGTCACATATGGAATCTCCGGATAACATCACTCTCCGCCATTGGAAGCATCGTCAGAAGACACAGGGCAGTTTGGTCAAAATCACAACATCAGTATAAACTAGACCGAAACCCCTATCAAACGACCTCATTTGGATCTAAACACATCAAATACTTGTAGCCTTCTGAATTAGCTTCAAGTAGAGCTTTCGTTTGGTCCAATCAGCCTTACGGTTTGAAAGTTACGTCCGTTTCCGTGAACGCATACAGAAATATGGAAAAAAACTTGCATTTTGGCTTTTTTGAAGATCGAATCGTGACCACCCTCTGGGGTCGGATCGTGACCACCCCCCGGGGTCAGATCGTGACCACCCCCGGGATCGGTTCGTGACCATGACCCGGCCTGACCATCACCAGCTCACCACCCCGGATCACAAACCATGACCACGAACTGCCACCAGGACCCGCTACTACACGTGTAGATTTTGACCTATTCTCAAGACTATGATCGCTCCTACTTTCCTGGATCAGGTGCCATGTGTCCTACCACGACCCCATCACCATGTGAGCTCTTCTACAGCTATAAATACACCTCTAGAGGGCATTTTCAGGGGACTTTTTGGCATCTCAACATCCATGGCTGCCATGGCTAACACTTCTCCATGAATAACCACCATCTTCCTCAATTAAAATCAATGAATTCAGAGAGAATTATTCATTAGATTCAAGTGATTGAGAGATAATGTTCATTGTAATCTGTGAATGAAATGAGAAAATATGAAGTGGACGTAGGCTTGTTAACGCCGAACCACTATAAAAATCCTGTTGTCTTGCTTTTCTCTTATTTTTCAGTTATTTCTTCATATCCTACACTTTAAATATGACAATTTGGGTGTTAGGACCATTTTTTTGGTCTAACATTTTGGTGCTTTCACTGAGAAATGAAGAGTCTCAACGTATAAGGATTCTCCATTCTACTATTGGAACGCCTAGTCCGTTCGGGAAATCCTTCAAATTCACTGTTTTCCAATTACTTACGAAGATCAGAAATAGCAGCTCTGGCATGTTGCAGTATTCGGTTCGGATGAATGTTGGCAGCAGAACATTGGTCTGTCTTGGAAAGTGAACGGTCCATTGTGTAAAGGACTTGATGCGCTATTTTCTTTGACCATGTTATAATGTGTTACATGTATGGGACATGCTACATATGTTTAGATTGTGCAGGGTACATCCATGGACCAGTTCACATTCAACAATTGTGACAGCTTATAAATGATGGATTAACAATATTAAATAAAGTACATGAGGCAGTGACCATATATTTTATTACCACATGACATTTCTAACTGGGCATATTTCAACGAACGTAAAGCAATTGTGAACCACATGGTTCATTTCTTCTCCATGCAGAGTGACGTGGCATCACAGATCATTCGTAAGTGTGGATAATCCCTGGATTGTGCATTTCAGAAGTACGACGTTAACCACACTAGCCTAGTCTTGGATCGTTGAAGCCCCATATGTCAAGTCGTGCTCAACATGGCAGGTGACAGCATAGCCTCTTGTCAGATCGTGGAGTAGGAGCAATCAACCCCTGACCTACTCACTTCGTGAAGCAACACGCTTACACACTCGGCTCATGGATCAATCACTGACCTGCTCGGTTCCAGGTATGCGGGTGAAGTGAATCACATGACCTGATGGATCAATGTTTTGCATGGGTCGTGGCATGTTAGTACATGAATAATATGGAGCATTCAACAAAGAGCATGGACTGTAAAGAGCTTCAGGATGGGTCAGTGGTATATAAACGTCAACTTGACATCATGGATCGTGTATAACTTTAAATGAGGGAGCCCATACAAAAGAATATAACGCTACCTTCTAAGAAGTGGAAAATGGCTACGTCGAACAAGACATGAAACATGCTAATTGCTGACTTGGCTTCTAGGGATTATACACATGTAGTACTATACATGTATATGCTATATCATAGACTGCCTCATTCTGTGCATAAAACATAAATCAACATACATACCATTTGTGTATAATAGCATGAGAGGCATGGTAGACTACAAGGATCATGGATCGTTAGCTGTATTTGTTGATCATGCTTGCTTATGTTCAGTACGATATGTACACGTCAAATGCTTAGGATGAGCATTAATTCAAACAGGTCGTTAAAGGTTTATTTGGATCGTGAGTGTGTGTTTATCACAAATCAATGCACACTCTAGCATAAGATACAATGTCCAGGTCATTTTGCAACACACAATGTCATTCGTACTTGAATAGATCAGCTACATGTTGGCCAGGTCAAAAGATGGATCGTGAGCTGTAGATGGTGACATGCAACAAAGTTTTTGGAAAGATAGGTTGGTGAGTTCACATGCATGGGTCGTCTGTGTTAAAACATAATGCATGAGAATTCAAGAGTGGGCATGATTCACGAGCCAATCCAGTTGTGAATATTATACCTTATTCATGAGCGGATTTACAAACTTGAAACAATGCACGATTGTGAGCCCATTATTAAATCGGGATGATCTCGGCATTATCAGATGGATTGATAGATGAGCTTTTGTAAAATGGCGCAACTCATAGTACTAATGGATAGATCGCTCAAGCCATGATTGCTCAGCTCATGAAGACATATCCCACCGGTTCGTGGAGACATACCTGACCCGATTCCAAAGAGCGATAAAATTGCAGTGCAGACTCGACCTGGAACAAATGTTATGGCTCGATCCAAGAACCCTGATTTAACCATGAACTGAAGAAATGTCTGGACCATGATCCGAAGAAATGCACTCGACCCGCTTGATCCGATGGTGATATCACGACCTGGAAAGGTGACGGCGAACAAGGGTCAGGACCCGACCCGAAAAAGTGACAATTTCTGGAAAAAATGCAATTTTCTGATCATTTCAGAAAAGGCTCCATCTTCCAAAATCGAAAAAATCGTGCGGTGCCTGCATTTTTGACCTAACCGGTTAGGTCGATCGCTGCCGGGGCTGTGGGGCCCCGGACCCCCACCGGCGCTGCGCCCAGACCCGCTGACGGCCTCGCCTTCAGCTTGGAGCACGGCTCGCCTTCGGCTCGTCTTCGGCTCGACGTATGTCTTGTCCAACAACATTCATCAAAGCTTGTCAATGAAGAATATATGGATAGTCAAAGAATATGACAATGGAATGGCGACAATAGTGATTCCTCCAGAAGCCATGACCTCTATTTACCGGTGTTATTGAGTGTGAGGAGCTGTTGAAAAGATTCGACACACTGGCTATGACAATATACGGGATAATTATTGTCTCATAGTAGCCTCCTCTCCTGGAACTTAGATGGTGTATAGATTTCACCAATGCAACTGATGATTTCTCCTGAACAAGTAGTGATCATCTGATTTGTGCGACTTAAACATGTCCAATCGGCGGAGTCCTGAATGAAGGTTATGTGGAGTAGTCCAGACATTATTCCATACCAAAAAGCAACTAAGAATTCTCATACTACCGAGTTACCCATCACTTCTATGACGCGATGGATGACATATGTCCTGCGGTGCACTCCCTGAAGGGCTTAGCATACTTTGGTGCCCAGAGTTGGGAACCAGTTAAACCACCACAGGACATCATTGGACATATGGATCCTTGTCCGGATGATAGCAACCTGACACTCACCAGTCATCATACGACCTTGGTCAAGAGATGAGAACTCAAGATCAAAACAAATATGAATTAATCATTATCTCTTTACTTCTTGCTTCCGTTGTGACAAAATGTATGAACATTCCTTGAAGCTTTGCAAGTTGTGCTATGTGTCCAAGTATATCTGACCAAGGTCTAGATCAACCAGATCCAACAGAATTCAGAATCTACATTGCACCCTAGTGTCTATTGATGAAATTCCCCACCAAATCTGGAGTGGGAATGGTCCGTAGTGACTAAATTGCTAGGAGAACATGTTATTTGACTGAATGGAATATGCTAAGAAACAGAGATGGAGTGAAATCCAAAAACGCTTCCACTTCTGATGAGATGGAGTGTGAAGGAGGCATGGGTTTAGCAAGAAAAGAAGCCATCGCAGAAAGAGTTTCCCGATGATCTACCCGAAGACATAGATCCCAGAGAGGATGAAGATTCGGGATGTAGGAGGGCGACACCTAATGAAGCAACAGCCGGAGGACTAAAATGCTCGTTTATAGCTTGTTGATTGCTTCGACAAAACCCCACCACTGTTTCCAAATTCTCCTAATTGTAGTACACACTGATTGGCCACTACGACAGGCCCAGCAGTGACCCAAGGCATTATGGAGATTGCTCGTGAGAAACATCGAGCTGAACCATTTTTGATCTCAATTCCCTCCTAATGAAATCCATATGGGGGGCAAGCATTAGCCGAATCCATCGTCCAGTTCACCCTTCCCAAAGAGGATGTACTAGGTGAAGAAGATGACCCCTTAAAATAAAGAATGAAAACAAGCACTGGAAGCTGTACGCAAATGATGCAAAGAATGATTGGCGGTCCGACATCAGAGTTGAATTGATAACCCCCGAAGGAAGATTCGAAAAGAATTCCAGGCGAAGGAACTGTAACTTGCAGCTTACCTAGAACCGGTAGAAGAGCTGTTGGATGAATTGGAACGTTACAGCACATCTCATGTCCCATGAAAGGAAAATCAAAAGGCGAATAATCTGGCCAAGTAAGAAAATTCCGACAACCCAGAAGAGATGGAGATGATCTCGGTCAAGACACTACAAAATCCTACCGTTGATCCGATGGAAGTTGATTCAGCGTTGGAGACCGAACCCGGAAGAGAGTCATGGACAAATCCTTGATAAATTTTCTGCAGCACGGAATGCATCTAGCAAGGAGAAGTGAAAGGCGTGCTATCGTTCTTTATGCAAGTCGACACTGCTTATTTTCCCTGGAAGGTTGTTCCAAGACAGACACCGACAAGTCCCTTTGCTGAGTTCATCGCCTCAAATGATTCAATAAAATCATTGATCAGCCATCCGTTAGATGGGAGATGTACACAAATGAAACATCTAATGAGTAAAGCTTTAGAATTAGAAAGTAAAGATTCACACTTCCACTCCTTTTATTTGCCAAGTAACTCATTCCCCAGACGCTTGGGGTAATAGAGATTTGAGCATGAATCACTCAAGATTACATCATCTAAATTCGAATGTGATACATCAGGAGTTTGCATGGCCAATTGCCTTAGTCTTGCCTAAAGGTTAGCAAGTTGAAGGTTTAGAACGCTTACGCCCCAATGCTGATTGATTGTCTGCGCACCAACCCTTGTCCTTGACATGGGATCGAAGGCATATTGACAAATTTATAAGATATGACTACTTCACCAGCAGCAATATACTATTTCCTAGCATAGAAAGTGCAAAAGTTTCTATAAGCATGAATCCATTGTTCTCATGCCGATTGCCATCCTAACACCAATGTGATAATATGCTACCATTATCGATACAGTCATGACTTCCTGGCACTTTATCCTTGCCCTCAGCATGTGGACAAAAAGGCGATTCAAAGGAGATGTGATCTCATCACTCGCTTATATTACCTACATAACCGCCTTTGCTATCTCAAGATCCCGATTCATTCTTGAGACTGCCGCCCCTACGATAGTTAAAGATATCCTTCCTCAGTTAAAAGGCTTTGGCAGCCCTACACTGGTAGAGATAGGGCGAAGCAAAATGGACATGCAAAGGATCTGCAATGCCATTTTCGCTCCGAATTATATTCATTGCTTCAACAGGATTATTCTTTAACCACGACTCTTATATTTGCATGCTTTATAAGTTATTGATGTAACTAACTCAGATGAATTAATATGTGGATGGTGTAGGTTCCCCGAATTTGATACCAATCAAACTTCTAACATCTGCATCTGGAGTTATGGAACAAAGCCATAACAAGCTCGATTGAACTGCTCATCTACAAAGCCATGCCCTCTATTTGAGGAAAGGTGTATAGCTCAAGGTGGATCCGAGATGACAAGCCACTCCTTGGCTCACACGTGGCAGATCTCAAAATGATTGCGCATTAACTTTAGTATTTTAAAGACGAAATCCGATTCCGGATGGACGTAGTTCAACCATTTACGTGGCTCGATCCTATGCTCGACGCCACCAGATTACATGAATTCAAATAAAGGAGGCAGCACTTCCCCTTGATATGCTCACTTTTCAATCACGCAATTTACTTGTATATGCTTCCTGAGTTATTGACTTGACTAACTCATGCGGTATGAATGATGCAGGTACCCGAAGTTTGGTGCTAACCAATCCTCCCATAGATGGATCGGAGGAACCCAAAGCCTTGGCAAACACTTTCCGATAAACTCTAATCCTCGTAGCTTGGATAGGAGCATAAATCTAGGATGAGTGTTATGGGCGCGCCATGATTAAAGACCACTCGATCCGTGACTCTAACTCTCAAGATTCGAGAGAGAGTATAAAGGACAGGAAGACGATGCCCACCACTCTAACTCTCATGATCTGAGAGAGAGTATAAAGGATGGGAACATAACGTCCACAAGGCATGAAGGTGCACCATGATAAAGACCGCCTTGACAACACTCCACCCCGCTGAAGGATCGGGAGAGTATAAAGGCGCTAGAGACTTAGAGCCCCCAGAACTTCTGCCTCGCTGAAGGATCAGTGAGCAGACTAAGAACCGAGCTCGAACTCTAACCCGCTGAAGGATCGGGAGAGTATAAAGGCACCATGCATTGGTTCCCTAAGGGCTCCTACCCCGCCGGAGTGTCGGGGGCCAGACTGAAAGCTGAGCCCGGATCCTCCATGTCTGGACATGGTGGCAAAATAGTTAAGGTCCTAATTATTCCTCAACAAAGTCTTCGCCAGGCACTAATTTAATGATTGATTAGGGGCATACCTGCACACACATACTACTTTAGTGCATTTTCATTTATAATTGCATTGACAACTTATAACGCTTCATGACTTATTTAACCATTTGCGTTTCAAATGTTTAAATGTATAACTAATTATGGAATGTTCGCAGGTACAAGACAATACGAAAGAAACAAAATTTTAATTACTAAATGCAGGTTTACAAAAGATAAGTAGTCAAGAATGCGAGGGCCTCACTCGCAACAATAGCAGCATGCTAATGGAAAATGAATAAAGGGTCGCGTCCAGAAGGATGACCCAGACCCCTTGAAGACCAGAAAACAGATGCAAAGAGAACGTCCATCTGCTGATCCCAACTTACTTCCATAATGGGAAGCTCAGATAAGGTTGGAAATATCCCATGTAATAATTGAACGTGACACAACCATTTCATCCCCGACCTTCCCTTGATGCATAGAGCAAATGGGAGCAATAAAGGTGACTACGATCCAACTATTCATCGCTTGATTTCAATCCTTGGGGCTCGGATGGGAGGCTGGAGATTAGCATGGGATGAGTACGAATAAATCGGTTTGAACTCAACTCCAGCTCTTGGTGCAAGGATTGAATATAAATCCAGAGAAGATATGGATTCGAAACCTGCTACTCAAAACAAACCCCCGAGGATGGGGGCATGGAATACGAGTCTCAAGCCGCATAGTTCAACTACTCGGTGCCTCCGTTCCCAGCTGAGTGACAGAAGCATGATTGACGACTACATCTCATATGGAACAAAGAAGCCCGAGGTCGACCTTCACCTATTTCAAGACTTCACGCTAGAGGCACTAGCGCTAAATCAGAAGGCCGAGTAACAATCGTCAATTCGCTGGAAATGATAAAATCGAAATTCAAGCAGTGAAGAACTTGGCACGGTTAGATAACAACTATCAGCTCGAGTTGAACACGAGCCAATAAGCAGGCATGCAGCATGCGACTTCCATTCACAACGTCGTGGATGGAAACATGGGCAATGGAACAACTACCTGCAACATCTTAGATCAGAAAGCAAGAATCATGACAAACTCAGGTCATGTACGACTAGCTTTAGCTCCAACTCGAATGGATACTCGAGCAACATTTCACACTCAACTCCAAGCAAGAACGCAGTAATTAGAAGAACAGGAACCCGGTCAGGTCGAATGACTCGAATCACGACCCGGAGGCAACATCGAAGCGGAAGCAAGAAATCAGCAAAGACCCCCTTTGTAATCTCAGATTCAATGCTAGGGGCACCAGCCATGATATTCACAATATGCAGCAATTCTTTGATGACAACCTGCTCGCCAATTTGATTTGGCACCTCTCGAGAGGTGGCACTTTTGAAGATGATATGGATAGCAACAATCACAACTCTTACACGTGGGACATCAGGATCCCATATTATTCCCCCATACTTTAAATTTTCTCTGTAACGAGATTTGCTCAGAAGCTTTGATGAATTCAACGCTGAGGTGGACATACTTCTATGACAAGAAGGTGTTAATGTCGAGATGGATGATCTTGATGCTTTTGTGGCAAAGAGTGGTGCACTTCCTAATTCTTGAAACGATAAGGACAAAGGAAAATCCCTGGAAAAGAATAATAAAAGTGTGATGTTCCGGAGAAACTCTATTTCGCTAATCGATCCCATGATCTTGTTTGCCAAGCTTAACGAAACCGAGCATGAGAAAGAGACTCAACAAGACTGTGATGACCATTTCGGATTACGCCGAAGCATGAACGAAAGGGCTCGACTTACCTCATAATGACATTCATTTTCCTGCATTTTGACAAACCTACTCAACTCCATGACGAATCTGATGAATGCAAATAAGTTCACTGGTTCCCGATGAGGCAATATTCACTAACTGACTAAAGATAAGGAACGACATCAAAGCGAATGTGATTCGACCATTCACGTGTACAACTCGAACTCTTGCTCACTCAAGAGAACACATGACAGCTTGGGTCAAATGTGAACGCGTGCAAAACTTGACCCTCAACTATGACTTGAGTCAACGGAAGAAAGTATAAAGGCTTAAAGACCGTATTCCCCATTAGCTTAGCTCAAACCCCACCGACGCTGGGGGCGTAAGAACTAACTTCACTTGTCCTCCAGTCACCCTCATAGCATGAATGCCGATTCGCAAGCTGACACTGAATATAACCCTGGCCTGGCACATGACCCGGAATATATACACTATATCTTCAGAATGTGATAGGATGCATCTTGCCCATTCAAATGAGCCAATTTACAGATCAAATGTGAACTTAAAGACTAAAACTACACCGGATAGAAGGTGTAACAAATTCCCGCACTGCCTTACGATAGTGATGATCATAGGAGCACTGGTTTACATGATTTCAACTACGTCTCCTACTGAGTTGCATGTGATTATTGAATCACAAAGCGATCCACAGCGATTGTGGATTCCTTAAAATATGGTCCTATACAACCATGGATTTTTTATTTTTTTTATTGACATGATCCAGAATGATCGTGGCTTTCGGGATCCTCATTATTACAATTTCATGCTATCTTGGTACCCTATATTAATATCCTGATGCCAGGATAGTTCAAAGTCGAGTACAAATGACAGGTTCACATGTTTATTCCAATGTTCTTTATCCCAGCGGTTCAGATAACAGCTCGGAGCCTGAAGATTCTTGAATTACCCCATGATTTGGGTGGCTACTTCATACGTTGACTCATATGTAAAAGAAAGTCCAATCCTACCACGCGCTTGGCTTACATAGAATGATGACGTTGTTTGGCAATGACCTGTGCGTGTAGAATCATGCTTGGGAGCCAACGATTTAGCATGACTTATGACGAATGAATTAGACCTTTTGATTCGACAAGGATTAAACAATTACTTGATCATCTCGAATACTCCTTCCATAGAACTTGGCTTGACTAGCTCCCAGGGAAGCAATGCAACGATTGGATAAATCCTTCTCAAGGATAAATGAAGTTCCAAAGAGATTTAGCTCAACACATTCAAAGCACATCTCATCTGCGATAAGATGTACTTTGGGGGGCAAAATGTTAGCCTGCTTTGTGACCAGTCTACCCAAAGCAAAGATCATGTTAACACACTTTTTGGCAAATTTTGTCACATATAAAATCTCTGGATAACATCAATCTGCGGCATTGGAAGCATCGTCAGAAGACACATGGCAGTTTGGTCAAAATCACAACATTAGTATAAACTAGAACTAAACCCCTATCAAACAACCTCATTTGGATCTAAACACATCAAATACTTGTAACCTTCTGAATTAGCTTCAAGTAGAGCTTTCATTTGGTCCAATCGGCATTACGGTTTGAAAGTTACATCCGTTTCCGTGAACGCATACAGAAATACGGAAAAAACCTGCATTTTGGTTTTTTTGAAGATCGGATCGTGACCACCCCCGGGGTCGGATCGTGACCACCCCCTGGGATCGGTTCGTGACCATGACCGGGCCTGACCATCACCAGCTCACCACCCCGGATCACGAACCGTGACCACGAACTGCGACCATGACCCGCTACTACACGTGTAGATTTTGACCTATTCTTAAGGCTATGACCTCTCCTACTTTCCCGGATCAGATGCCACGTGTCCTACAACGACCCCATCACCATGTGAGCTTTCCTACAGCTATAAATACACCTCCAGAGGGCATTTTCAGGGGACTTTTTGGCATCTCAACATCCATGGCTAACACTTCTCCATGAATAACCACCATCTTCCTCAATTAAAGTCAATGAACTCAGAAAGAATTAATCATTAGATTTAACTGATTGAGAGATAGTATTCATTATAATTGTAATCTGTGAATGAAATGAGAAAATATGAAGTGGACGTAGGCTCGTTAACGCCGAACCACTATAAAAATCCCGTTGTCTTGCTTTTCTCTTATTTTTCAGTTATTTCTTCATATCCTACGCTCTAAAAACGACAATTTGGGTGTTAGGACCATATTTTGGTCTAACAATGTATGTTCTAATTTTTGTTTGTGTGTTTTCGGCTTATTCTTCTTTGTTTATGTTCTGATTTTTGTATGTGTGTTTATATATGTATAATCTATACATATATCGTTTTGTGTGCGATGAATTATATATATACATTTTTTTGTGTATATATATATATATTTATTTATACAACGGGATTTTGGTGTACGTTGAATTTTAAATATATATACGTTAAATTTTTTTTGTATGTTTGTGTGTGTATATATATATATATAAATATATAATATGTTTGTGTAAAGTATTATTGTGTTTATTTTTGAATCGGGATTGGTGTCAAGTTTGAAACTGTTCCAAATCCAATAGCTGTACCGTGCCAAACCCGATAGTCGTACCAGACCGTTGAAATTCCCTAACCTTCTCCAATAAAATAAATTATATCGAGTTGAATTTATTCTGAGTTGTGCTTGGAAATCGTCGCTTCATTGAGTGTCAATTCGTCTTCTGCCTCCATTTCTGTGCCACGAAAGGTGAGTTTATCTCACACCTGACTCACATTTATTTCATGGATGTTAGATCAATAGCGAACTGTTATATGAAATGTATAGGATTGCTGATAGAAATATTTTGATCTGATATATATGCACATTTTATGTGTGACACGATATATTCATTGACATATAGTTTCACTGATGATATATATGTTGTGATTGTTGATACCCTTAGTTTAGGAAAGATCACTAATTGTTGAAATGATACATACCCGAATGGACATTAGAACAGGGAAAATCGTTATGGATTGAAATGATAGACCTTAACGATTTTTGCCGAATTTGGGATTGCGGGTTGAAATGATAGACCCGTAGAAATTTTGTAAATTGCGGATTGAAATGATAAATATCTGTATCACTTGACCGTAGGGTAGAAAACTATATACGGACACCGTTGGTAGTGTTTTCAAAGTAAAATAATTTGGAATTTGAATTTATCTTAAGATTTTATTTTTATATATATTTTTTTTAAAACTTATATCTTGTAAATTTTAAATTATATGTTTAAAATGATTTTATGAGTAAATAAAGATTTAAATGTGTATTTAAGATTTTACTTATAATTTTATTTATTTTAAACCATATAATTTATTCAAGCATTTTAATATTATTTTATTATTATAAATATTTCTTTAAATATATTTTATATTATTCTAAAATTATATATGTTTATAATCTATTTATAATTAATTTTAGAATTTTATAAACTTATATGTATATATATCTATTTTCAAAATTATTTTCTTATATATATATTATAAACTTTAATAATAAACTCAAGATGGATAAGTTAGATTTCGCAATTTAAATTCGAAGTTTAAAGATGTAAATTTATATAACGATATTTGGATAACGAATGAACTCATATTAAGTTATGAATTCGAATCGATACGAACTTTTAATAGAGATGAATTGAGTAAAAAATATGAAATGAATGTGAATTCGAATTGATTTGAACTTATAAGAGATAAAATTGTGAAATTGATTCTAAATTTGGATCTTTCAAATTTAAGAGAAATGCATTTGAATGGAATGAATTCTATTTTAAGTAACCAAATGTGAATTTGAATATATAGATTTTATATATGAAATCGATTTTATAATCATATGGTTTGAATTTGAATATTTATGAAAACGAAATTATATAAGAAATGAACTTGAATTATAAAATGTGAAACGATTTGATTTAAATTGATGTATGAGATTCGTTTGAATTACATAAACTAAAATTTGAACTTAAGTGTTGGATCTTGAATCATCCTAAATGAATGCTTAAATAGTAAGACTAGATTTTATGAATTGTTTGAATAATGATTCGAATCGTTTGACTTGAATATAATTTGTTAACTTATAAGTTTTGGATTTGAGTCGTTATATTGAATTCTAACCAAAATATCGAATTTTATGAATCAATATAAACGAATCCTTTTAAAGGTGGAATTGAATGGTTTGAACTATTTGAACTCGAGTTTTACGTATATAAATCAAACCAAAATATTCTCGAAGTTAAATATTTTTTTTGATTTAAACAATAACAGCGACCTTTAAGATATGATTTAATATAAGTCGTTTTGAATTGAAAGTCGTTATATGAATATTTTCGAAAATCAAATAATAATTGAAGTTGAATAATATAATATTAGTTTACACCATATTTTGAGAACTTTCGATATGTTTCCGAAATCGATTTGATTAAGCGATATAAATGAGTCGTTTTCAAAATTAAATATACTCGAAGTTAGATATTTAAATTTGATTTCAAATTTGAATATGAGATTTCGTATAATCGATTTTATAAAGTGATTTATAAAATAATGACCATGGTGTGAAAAATGTAAACGATTGGTTGTTAAGGGGACCGGTATAGGCTATTGTCATACTCCCTGCCAATACCGAAAACCACTTTAACAACTGTGTACGTGGTGGAGTTCTAGAATGAAGGGGATTATTTGGCGGATGACTCCATTTTTATTTCATTCCATATTAATTACGAGACCCTTATTACCTTGAGTCAGCTTGATGTGGCTAAAACAGGAGCTACGCATGGACCAAGTGAGGTCATACCTCCTATCGAGCAAACTTCTTCGATATTATTCTATTATCGTTGAGATTCGATTTGGGCCCTTTTGATTATGGGCGTGTGTATCGAGGTGGGAGGTAGTAGTTGTTATGCATTACCACCAGTCCGGCTCTGCAAACGGTGAATCCACCCTGGCATTCCTTGCGTGCCTTGTCACATTCCTTATACGAGCCCACTACGATTTTGTTTTGTACTGTTTTATATGGAGTGCCCTCCGATAGCCCTCCAGTTTATGGAGGAATTACAGTATTGTATATACTATGGGATATATAAATGGTGTAAGGGTAATCATGATAATCCCGCTTATGCTATTTTGATATTTTACTTTACTGATAGACACTATTATATATAGCGTATTATACTATATAGTATTAGTTTAACGGATCCTTAGAGGATGGTGATCCCAAACATCCTCTAAGTTACTGATTCCATTTCATCGAGCATTTCATTTGAGTTGATTTACTTCCATTAGAATGATAGTCTTGATCCGTGTTGTTTTTTTTGCATTATTGCTCGGGTCAGATCGATTATCACAGCCTTCGAGATTCACTATTGGAGTTGAAGTTTATATCGGCATTTGCTCACTTGTATCTACTCATTCTGTTGGCCCAGTCATCCAGCTATTTCCGTCGTTTCTGTTTCATATTTGTTATCATTTATTTATGTATCTGATATTCATTGTTTAAGTCTTCCGCTGTATTATTTATGTAAACTCCGATGTAAAATTTATTTACTAGCTTCATGAAAAACTATTGTATTTTAAATTTCCATTGCGAGGTATCATATTGTTCTGTATCTGTGTTTGTGATCTATGATTCTGTTATTTATTTTATTTACGTCAGAAGCTAATAACAATCTATCATTTTGGACATTTTCGAGTTGACATGATTTGTCGATTCGGCACGGTCAAAATGGTAGGGTCGTTACAGTTGGTATCAGAGCTTGGTTTTATCAAAGCTTTAGCCTATGGGGTAAAAGCTCATTAGAGATTGGGTAGTGATACCTTAGAATGAGTGTAATTGGTTGCAGAATCTTTCTTGAGAGAGAGCGTATTTTTAAAGTATAAATGGTTTTAAATGATTTAAAACAAATATTTTCGAATATAAAATTTTGTTTAATATTTTTATCTTTTTCTGAAATTTCCCTTCCCTTTGAATCCATCTTCCTTCGTAGATTCCTTTTGATTAGGTTCTTTCATTCGTTCAACTTTTTATTGAATTCTATAACTTATCCTTGTCCCTAACAAGATAAGAAGTAGAAGAAAAGTATAATTCTTCTGGCGAGATTATTATTATTAAATATTAGTTTTAAATGGGCATTTTGGAAGGTATTATAATATAAGATTTTCCTGTTATATTATTGAAATTTTGATATACATATATTTTGTTTTGGTAATACCAATATTTTTAAAGGATTTGATGTTTATATTTTATATGTTATATTAGATTTAAATATGTAGATTTTGTAAGAAAATGATTTTATAGTAGTTGAAATCTATAATGATATTTATGTATGTACATTGTATATATATATATATTGGAATTTATAAATTTAAAATTGGTTTATAAATATTTTAATTTGTGATGTATATATATGTTATACTTTTGGAATTAAACTAGTTTTATAGGTTTGAATATTGATAACATGGATTTGAAATTATATTGGTAAAATATAGAATAATTTTGTTATGTATTTGATTTAATAATAATATTATTTGCATATTTATTATAGATTGCAGTTGATTTATTTTTAATAAATAAATGAGTGGAGGAGAGATATAATTTTCCCTAATAAATTTCTTAATGATTTGAAATATATTATTTATGACATATGATTTGCAAATTTGGTATATATTATGTTTAAATGTAGAAAAAATGTTTTGAGTATTTACCTAACGTCAAAAAATTGGCCTGTTGAATACCTAGTGATTTGGGTATACGTCTGATCAATGTATGTGTTAATTCCTATTAGTATTAGATAGATATAGAGTCACACTCTAGTCGCTCAAAAATGATTCTGGTGATGACCGCGGCATCATCGATATCTATTTTCAGGTTTCAAAAGTGGGATAACTATATATTGCTAACCGAGACGTCGAGTGAATACTTAAAACTACTTTGAAATGTTTTAAATAATTTAACTTTTGATTTTAATATATATTTTGGAATAAATATAGATATGACAATAGATATAAGCTATTGGTTTTTATATATTAATTATTTAATTATTATTTCCCTGCCTTTTTCCTTTTCAGGGACGAAAAGGTTTGAGTAGGGGAGATTGTAACGACTGACATTTTTAATATATTTTTATTTAATTATTTAATTTAAAATTTTGATTTTTGATTTCATTTTATTTATTTAAAACTCAATTTTGTTTGAATTTTATTGAAATAACTATTTTGATTTATTTATTTTATGTAACAAATGATTTTGTTTTGATATAAATATTTTAAGTATACAAATCAATATTTAATATATCAGATCTTATTATTTTATTAAATTGTATCGATTTTGTTTATTTGAAATTGAATTCTTTTTTTATTATTTATTTTATTTTAACATATAAACTTGAATTATTATATTTTTTTTACGATATTAATAAATTTTATTTCTCTTGTTGATTGCCATTTTTATTGATCTTGTTATTGCAAATATAGTTCAATTTCCATTTTTCAGATATGTTTGCTTATGATATTTCAAAACCGTTCATTTTAAATTCAAACATCCGTTCGCTTTCCATATTTGAAAGTTCGTTATATTTTTAAACCGTTCATTTTTATTTGCTAACATTCGTTCACTTTCTATTTGTTAAACATTCGTTTTTCTTTTAATATAAATCCATTTATTTTATATTTAAGTCGTTCAATTTTATTGTTGAAGAGTCATTTAACTTTTTAAACAGTAAAACCCATTCGTTCAAATTTGAAACTGCTCTTTTCTCGTGCCAACTGTCCGTTGCCATTTATCAAGGCAGCCCGTTCAAAGAAATATAAAGAATGGAAAAAAGAAACTCTTATCTTTCTCCCTCTTTAAATATACAGAAACTACTCCCACCCTTTTCGTTTCACAGCCATGTCTTCCCATCGAAGATTATCTCCTTCAATGCCTCGCTTATGACAAACCCTCCTCTGCACCTCCCCCTCCGCCTGAATCCCGCCAAGCTCCGACCCCGAGCCTCGCTCATCGGCCCTCCACTCTCTTCTTGTTCCGGTGAACGCTGCAGAAACACTACTCCGCTCCACCCTAATCTCCAAGCCGCACCTCCCAATCTCCACGACCCTCTCCAGTTGATCGCTCCACCCCTCTGCCCCTTCAGCTGAATGGTCCTCCGACAAAGCTCCAGTGACCGAGCCCCTTGAACCAAACTCAAGTCCGCATTTAGCCTTGCCCCTTCTCCTCTGCCCCATTTTTTCTCTGTGTCCGAGAACCCGACCCCTGTGCCACGCTCTGTGTGTTGTAATATAGTGACTGTTGTGTGTGATTGTTAGTGACGGGTAGTGTTTTTGTGTTTTCTAACCTCCGTGTGTGAGTATAGTGTTTTGGCGTGCGTTTTATGTTGTGTGAAAGTGTTTTTTTATTGTGTTCTGATTTTTGCACAATCTATACATATATTATTTGTGTGTTTATATATATTCTGATTTTTGTTTGTGTGTTTCCGGCTTATTCTTCTTTGTTTGTGTTCTGATTTTTGTGTGTGTTTATATATGTATAATCTATACATATATCGTTTTGTGTGCGTTGAATTATATATATACATTATAATTTTTTTGTGTATATATATATATATATATTTTATATAACGGGATTTTGGTGTACGTTGAATTTTAAATATATATACATTAAAAATTATTTTGTATGTTTGTATACATACATATATATATAATATGTTTGTGTAAAGTATTATTGTGCTTATTTTTGAATCGGGATTAGTGTCGAGTTTGAAACTGTTCCAAATCCAATAGCTGTACCATGCCAAACCCGATAGTCGTTCCAAACTGTTGAAATTCCCTAACCTTCTCCTTTAAAATAAATTATATCGAGTTGAACCTATTATGAACTGTGCTTGGAAATTGTCGCTTCATTGAGTGTCAATTCATCTTCTATCTCCATTTCTATGCCACGACAGGTGAGTTTATCTCACACCTGACTCACATTAATTTCATGGATGTTAGATCAATAGTGAACTATTATATGAAATGTACAGGATTGCTGATAGAAATATTTTGATCTGATATATATGCACATTTAATATGTGACACGATATATTTATATGACACGTAGTTTCACTGATGATATATAAGCTGTGATTGTTGATACCCTTAGTTTGGGAAAGATCACTAAGGGTTGAAATGATACGTACCCGAACGGACATTAGAATAGGGAAAATTGTTATGGGTTGAAATGACAGACCTGAACGATATTTACTGAATTTGGGATCGCGGGTTGAAATGATAGACCCGTAGAAATTTTGTAAATTACGGATTGAAATGATAAATATCCTTATCACTTGACCAAAGGGTAGAAAACTATATACATACGCCGTTGGTCGTGTTTTCGAAGTAAAATAATTTGGAATTTGAATTTAACTTAAGATTTTATTTTTATATATATATATTTATATTTAAAAGATTTTTTTTAAACTTATATTTTGTAAATTTTAAATTATATGTTTAAAATGATATTATGAGTAAATAAAGATTTAATGTGTATTTAAGATTTTACTTATAATTTTATTTATTTTAAACAATATAATTTATTCAAGCATTTTAATATTATTATATTATTATAAATATTTCTTTAAATATATTTTATATTATCTAAAACTTATATATGTTTATAATCTATTTCTAATTAATTTTAGAATTTTATAAACTTATATGTATATATATATATTATTAACTTTAATAATAAACTCAAGATGGATAAGTTAGATTTCGCGATTTAAATTCGAAGTTTTAAAGACGTTAAATTATATAACGATATTTGGACAACGAACGAACTCATATTAAGTTATGAATTTGAATCGATACGAACTTTTAGTAGAGAATGAATTGAGTAAAAATATGAAATGAATGTGAATTTGAATTGATTTGAACTTATAAGAGATAAAATTGTGAAATTGATTCTAAATTTGAATCTTTCAAATTTAAGAGAAATGTATTTGAATGGAATGAATTCGATTTTAAGTAACCAAATGTGAATCTGAATATATAGATTTTATATATGAAATCAATTTTATAATCGTATGGTTTGAATAGGAATACTTATGAAAATGAACTTATATAAGAAATGAACTTGAATTATAAAATGTGAAACAATTTGATTTAAATTGAAGTATGAGATTCATTTGAATTACATAAACTAAAATTCAAACTTAAGTGTTGGATCTTGAATTGTCCTAAACGAATGCTTAAATAGTAAAACTAGATTTTATGAATTGTTTGAATAATGATTCGAATTGTTCGACTTGAATATAATTTGTTAATATATAAATTTTGGATTTGAGTCGTTATATTGAATTCTAACCAAAATATTGAATTTTATGAATCAATATAAACGAATCCTTTTAAAGGTGGAATTGAATGGTTTGAACTCGAGTTTTACGAATATAAATCAAACCAAAATATTCTCGAAGTTAAATATTTTTGTTTTGATTTAAACAATAACAGCGGCCTTTAAGATATGATTTAATATAAGTCATTTTGAATTGAAAGTCGTTATATGAATATTTTCGAAAATCGAATATAATTGAAGTTGAATAATATAATATTAGTTTGTACCATATTTTGAGAACTTTCGATATGTTTCCGAAATCGATTTGATTAAGCGATATAAATGAGTCGTTTTCAAAATTTAATATACTCGAAGTTAGATATTTAAATTTGATTTCAAATTTGAATATGATATTTTGTATAATCGATTTTATAAAGTGATTTATAAATAATGACCACGGTGTGAAAAATTTAAACGATTGGTTGCTAAAAAGACTGGGATCGGCTATTGTCATACTCTCTGCCAATACCGAAACCACTTTAACAACTGTGTACACGGTGGAGTTCTAGAATGAAGGGGTTGATTTGGTGAACGACTCCATTTTTATTTCATTTCATATTAATTACAAGACCCTGACTACCTTGAGTCAGCTTGATGTGGCTAAAACAGGATCTACACACGGACCAAGTGAGGTCATACCTCCTATCGAGCACACTTCTTCGATATTATTCGATTACTGTTGAGATTCGATTTGGGCCCTTTTGATTATGGGAGTGTGTATCGAGGTGGGCGGTAGTAGCTGCTATGCGTTACCACTAATTCGGCTCTACAAACAGTGAATCCACCCTGACATACCTTGTCACATGCCTTATATGATCCTACTACGATTTTGTTTTGTACTGTTTTATATGGAGTGCCCTTTGATAGCCCTCCATTTTATGGAGGAATTACGATACTGCATATACTATGGGAATTTATAAACGGTGTAAGGGAAATCATGGTAATCCCGCTTACGCTATTTTGATATTTTACTTTACTGATAGACATTATTGTATACAACATACTATACTATATAGTATTAGTTTGACTGATCCTTAGAGGATGGTGATCCCAAACATCCTTTACATTACTGACTGCATTTCATCAAGAATTTCATTTGAGTTGATTTAATTCCATGAGAATGTTGGTCCTGATCCGAGTTGTTTTGTTTTACGTTATTGCTCGGGCCAGATTGATTATCACAGCCTTCAAGAATCACTATTGGAGTTGAAGTTTATATCGGCATTTTCTCACTTGTATCAACTCATTCTGTTGGCCCAGTCATCCAGCTATTTCTATCATTTCTGTTTCATATTTGTTATCATTTATTTATGTATCTGAAATTCATTGTTTAAGTCTTCCGCTGTATTATTTATGTAAACTCTGATGTAAAATTTATTTAGTAGCTTCATGAACAACTATTGTATTTTAAATTTCCGCTGCGAGGTATTATATTGTTCTGTATCTGTGTCTATGATTTATTCTATTTACCTCAGAAGCTAATAACAATCTATCGTTTTGAACGTTTTCGAGTTGACATGATTTGTTGATTCGGCACAGTCAAAATGGTGGGTTGCTACATCAAACAACCATAAAAATGTGTACGCATCAATGCAAAAGAGAGTTCAAGTGGGCAAACTCCGTTACATGCAAGTATGGGAACAATTCATATCAGCTATAAAATGATACATGCAACAGGACAAGTATCAAGCATTTCAACACAAATTTCATGTGACTCAAACTTATGGTGAAAAAAGACACAAGTGCCAAATGTATGTGTTGAAAAGAAAATGTCCAGTCACACACGACAATGCAAATGGTCGAGGAAATTTCACTCAAATATGGTACAAGTTCAAAAACAGTGATCAAAGCCAACCTAATGTCAAGACAATGTTCATGCAAATTGTTTCAATTCAGTACGAATGGCATGCAAAGCACAAATACAAACCAGGCAAGATTGAAGTGCAAAATTCAAAGCAGAAAAACTCATGCACATGCACGCACTCTCACTCATACACACACACACAAAATCTAATATATATGTATATATATATACATATATCGGTGTGTGTGTATGTAATGGAGACAGTGAAGAACACAAGCTCGAAAGTAAATAAATATACGAATATTCATGCACAAACTCAAGCAGATGCATGGCTCAACAAGGCATGGTTAATGCAGCTGGATGTACACATGTATGTTATAACAATCCGGAATTTCTGAACCAATTTAAAATTTTATTTTAGCTATTTTAATGCTTTTTGATAATTTAAAATGATTTATTTTAAATAATAACGACTAAAAATTTATTTAAATCGAAGTTAAAACGTATAGACCCCCCCTCATAGGATAAGAGACTGGTCAAAAATTTGTAATAATTATAAATAGAGCCTGAAATGGCATAGTAGTTTGAAAAAATCGATTTTAAAATTCAATTAAATGAATAGAATTCAAAATAAATCGAATTTCAGTAAAACCAGAAACGTAAGAATCTGTTTAATTATATCTTTCTAATGAATGTGAAAATTTTAAATTTCATAATATAAATTGAAAGTTATGGCCAGTTTAAAATTTAAAGTAGTCGCCATGGAATTTATATATTTTTTAATATAAAATATAGCCCTTAAAAATAGCCATTTTGCAAACGACTTCCGTTTTCGATGAAACCACTTTTGTTGGATCTGAAATGTCAAATTATAGCTAGATTCCAATTTTTGTAATTTTTGGAATTAATATGTGAGCGTGGTGAATTTAAACGTGTTTGGTTATTTCAGTTTGAATTATATCGACTGGAAAAAGACCATTTCTCTAATGGTCTCCAAATTCGACAAAATTAGTTTTCTTAGGACCTTATCGTCAAAACATAGCTAAATTTATTTTTCTGCAATTATTGGAGTTAGTATGTGGCCCGATAAATTAAAATGTACGTTTAAATTCAATATATATTGATTTATATTTTAATTTTGATGAAAACTGATCAAAACAGTTGAATTAACTTATGAAACATATCCCATTGTGTCCGGAATAGGGGTTTTTAGCTAGGAATGACAGTCGACAGTCGTTGTGTTTGATATGGAGTTCTAGTGTGAAATGCACTTTTTAGAATTTAAAAGGATTAAATAATAAAATAATTTTATATAAATGCCCTTGCTTTAGAACCCTAGCCCTATCCTCATTTCAGCGCCACCACTTAGTTCTAAGGCTGAAAACTTCCGAATTTTGAGCCTCAAATTCTTTCAATCCACAAAACGATTTGTTAAATTTCCAAAGTGAATCTTGAAGAGAATTTCGTGCTATATAATTTGGACGGATAAAATCGTGTTTAAGCAAGCAACTAGCTCGAATTTCGAGGCCAAACTGTCAACGTTTGGGCTCATTTTTCAACTCAGGGGAGGCGGCGAGTTTGGCCAGATTTAGGCTGATGGTAGAGGAGGTATTTGGCTTCGATGGGGTTGTTTCTGATCAGGGTACGGTGAAGTATATGGGCGGTGCGGTGGGAATGTTGAAGTCGAGGAATTTGGTTTGACGCATGGAGAAGTAAAACGGTGAAGAGGAAGTTGGATTAAATATTTTAATTAGATTAATTAATTAATTATATCGTTAATTTTTTCAATGTTCGAATCGTCGTAACTTGTTCTATTCAAATTAGAATTCAACCAAACGACATGCGTTGGAATTGTCTTCGCGCGGGCTACGCGATGGAACATACTAGAACAAAAATGGAGCACGCCAGAAATTCAGGAAAATTCAAATCCGAACCATAATAAAATTCAAAAATAAAGACTGACGGAGTGGAAACCAATGTGAGAACCGCTTCTCACTCAAAATTATTTTATCATGTAATTGTATTCACGTATAAAAATATATAGATTTGCCAGTGTATATTTTTATCAGTTTAATCATTATAAATTGTATACGGTGCCTGTTAGCTCACCTCCCTCGTCCACAGACCACGGATGATTTAATTGACTGTATTGTGTTTTGTTTGTGATGTTGGAATGTTTAACATATTAAAAATAATGTTAATATTGTTGTGGTAATAGAAATTAAATTATAAATATCCATTTATAATTTAAACAGTAAAATGGGAATAAATATCCATTTACAAGTCGGACGACTTGTTTATGTACACCAATTTAACTGATATTGATTGGGACGATAATTTTCACACATCGCCCAAGTGCACAAATAATAATCAGTATTTGTTGTTTGAAAATCCCATATGGGTATTGGGATGATATTTGACATACACTAATCCCAATATTTAGTTGTATGTCAATCGATGGGCTGACAGGCTATGATGAGCGTTATTTATTTATTTTGATGCTTATACGGTTGTAGAATGCACTCTGGATAATGTTTGAATGTGTAATGATTATTTATTATTATTGTTGAATACATGCGATGTATGAAATCCATATAACTGAAATTATATGGTAATTGATTGAGTCTCATTGCGATTCAGAAATAACAATTTTTTTTAAAATAATATTCAGTGAATGATCAAAATATGATTTTGATGTCCGATTTTGGATGGACACGAAAATGTTGAAATATATGAAGTCGAGTTAAGTATATACGCCATTTTTAACTCGAATGGATTAGTTTATCGGTTTTATTTAGTTTATAATAAATATCGAAAAAGAACTGATTTCAAAATATAATATTTTGAAAATACTATCATTTTAATATTATAATGATATGGAATATTCAATTTTGATTTAAAATTGAAAATGAAGTTGAAATCATTTTAAAACAAATTTATAAACGATTTATATAATACGTTTTAAATAGAAATCGACAATATATATATTATATATATTTAATGGCTTGAATTGAACGCGCAGTGATCGTTCACGAATTTTGACCATTAACTTCAGATGGACGTAACGGGAGATCCAACCGTCGGATTCTCCTAAAACCAGAACCATTGGGTTCGTATCGAAAAGAGTTTTCCAATGATTATAAGATATTTTAAATCTAACGGTTTTATTTGGAATTATGTCCAAATCAATTTCAGATAAGGTCGCTATGAATGTAGTTCGGTGGTCGATATTGGAAACTGACTGTAAGGGCCTTAATAAAATTATCAAAAATATGGAAAAATTGTGTAAAATCAAAATAAATGATTTGGAAAGAGTTTGGGTGAAAAATTCCATATTTGAAAAGAAAAAATATATTTTTATCAAAATGAACTAGTTATTAACTAGAATAATAATCCAATTATTTTTAGAAATAATAAACTGGATTGAAAATGGGTTAAAATAACTAGAACTTTTCCAACGTATGAATTGGAATGGTTTTGAATGGAAATAATCTTCGGAATATTTTGGTATTGGATTCCGTGATTATACAGATATTTTTGAGGAATTTAGAAGATAAATTTTTTGTTATTCCCAATACGATATTTGTTGGATTCAGAATTTGATTTTGAATATAAGACGATATAATTTCTATTTAGAGCCTTGTATTTAATATCGAATTGGATTTTGGGTTTTCGTGAATGGTGTCTTTAATAACACTATTCTAAAACCCAGTTGAGAAAAGAATAAATCTTTTAATTAAGATTAGTGAAGTTTACCAATTCATTAATATTTAGTTGGAATTGAACTGAAATTGGATTTTTGTGTAACAACCCGAAAATCTGGGCCAGTTTAAAATTTTCATTTTGGCAATTTTAGCGAATTTTGATTATTTAAAATATATTATTTTAAATAATATCGACGAGAAATTTATTTTGAATATAAATCGAACGTATATATTATATAGTTCGTCATTAAAATATAAATAATTATATATAATTATAAATAGAATTGAAAATGGCGCGGTAGTTCGATAATTCGATTTCAAACTTCAAATGAACATACCGGGTGCAAAATAAACCGGATTTTTGTGAAACCAAAAATGATGGAATCTAATTGTGACTATCTTTCCAACGAATCCGAAAAATCGAGATTTCATAGCGGGAATCAAAAGATATGTCCAGTTGAAAATTCTGAATAGTCGCTATGGAATTCAGGCCCTTAAAAATGGGAATTTTGCAAACGACCTCGGATTTCGACGAAACCACTTTTGTTGGATCCGTGATGTAAAGTTATTGCTAGATTCCAAATTTCATAATTTTTCGAATCAATATGTGAGCATGGCAAAGGAAAACACGTTTGACCAGTTTTAGTTGATTTTAATCGACTGGAAAATGGCCATTTTTCCAACGGTCTCGGAATTCGACGTAACTAGTTTTGTTAGGACCGTATCGTCAATACGAAGCCATAAAATATTTTTCTGGGATTTATAGAGTTAGTATGTGACCCCGGTAAAATGAAATGCGCGTTCAAATTCAATATATAGAGTTATATGTTGATTTTGACGAAAACTAATTGTAACAGCCAAATCAGCTTACGATACATATCCCATTGTGTTCGGAATAGGGGTAATACACTTTGGACGACAGGCGGTGGGCCTCGTTTAGAGGTCATATGTGAAAGTCAACTTTTCGAAATAAAATAAAAATATAAAATAAAATATATAAATATATATATTCCCTTACCCCTATACACTCTCTCTCTTCCTCCTTATTCTCACCGTTGGATTTCAATTAGAAAAAAAAATCGCTCGCGCCTGCTACAGGTGGCGCGCCACCACCGATCTCCCCCCCCCCCTCTCGCCGCGATGCCGGAGAACCCCCCTCTTGCCGCGATGCCGGAGAACCACCCTCCTCTCGCCGCGATGCTGGAGAAACCCCCTTCCTTCCGCCTCGCGACAACGATGAAGCCCGCGCCCCTTTATCCCCTCCACCTGGCCTCCCCCTCCGTTCATCTTCTCCACCTGCCGCCTCTACCCGAGCTCCACCAGCCACCGCCGACCCCTCGCCTCCGCGAAGACCAGTTCAACCCCTTTTCACCTCAATTCGCAGTAAACCCCGTCTGAAAACCCGGTATGTTTTTTTTATTTAATTTGTTTATTTGCTTTCTATAGAACTAGTTTTTTTTAAAAAAAAGGTATTGTTTTAAAAATATGAAGTTATATATTTTGTTGTTCAAAAAAAATGCGATCTTTAGCATACACGAAGACGAGATTTTTAATAGGAGAAAGACGAGATTTTTTTTTAATATTGAATAGCAAAGTAAAAATTCGATTTTTATATATTGAATAGCATAGTAAAAATTCGATTTTTATATATTGAATAGCAAAGTAAAAATTCGATTTTTATATATTGAATAGCATAGTAAAAATTCGATTTTTATATATTGAATAGCATAGTAAAAATTCGATTTTTATATATTGAATAGCAAAGTAAAAATTCGATTTTTATATATTTAATAGCAAAGTAAAAATGTGATTTTTGTATATGTAGTGAAAGCGGACAACGAAAGTGACAAAAGGCAAGAACGACGAACATTTCTACCTAAGAAGAGTCGTGGCATTGGATTAGCAATTCTGTGAGAATTTCTCACTCTTTAATTCAATTTTCTAGTTATATATATATATACTAGGATGCAGACGGTGTTTAGTAACACCCGACACCCGTCGTCCACAGACCATGGACGGCTTGTATGCTTGATTGTTTGATTTTGATGTGTAGTTGATTGTGTGATGTGATGTGAAACGAAATAAAATATTTTATAGTGGAAAATATTTTATAGTTAAACATAGAAATTTTACGTGTATATGAAATGAAATAAAAATAAACAAATCTGACGATTTGTTTATATACACACATTTGCCTGATATTGATTGGGACGATAAATTTTACACATCGCCCAACTGCACAAATAAAGTCTGTATTTGATTGTTTGAAACCCCACACAGGTATTGGGATGATATATGACATACACTAATCCCAATAGTTAGTTGTATGTCGATCGATTGATTGACAGACTGTTATGAGCGTTAAATATTTTTATTTGATGCTTATACAGTGTAGAATGCACTTTGGATGATGGTTGATTATTCATCGTTGTTATTGTGTACCTGTGGTGTAGAAAATCCATATAATTAACATTATATGGTAATTGATTGGGCTTCATTCCAGTTTTGAATAGAAATATTTGAAAAAGAAATATTTGAATAGAAATATTTGAAATAGAAATCTTCGAAATGGAATATTTGAAAATATCAATATATGAAGCCGTAATGATTAGATTGACGCCATTTTTACGTGAACGATATTTATATCGATTTTATTCATTTTATAATGAATATCGAAAGTGATTTCAAAATCTGATATTTTGAAAAGAATTGAAATTCAAACTGAAACTGAAAAGAATTGAAATTCGAATTAAAGTGAATAGAAATGAATTCGAATTGAAATTGAATATAAATGAATTCGAATTGAATATAAATGAATTCGAATTGAAATTGAATTGAAAACGAACTGAAATTGAATTAGAAATCAATTTAAATTGAAATCGATTTGAAATGAATTTAAAACGAATTTATATTGGAATATTCAATTTTGATTTGAAATTGAATATAAAGTTGAAACCGTTTTGAAAATGAATTTATAACGATTTATAAAGACCGTTTTGGATTGAAATCGACGAAGTATATATTATATATATTATATATATAATATAATGGCCTAAATAGAACGCGCCGCGCCGCGGCAGTTCGCGAATTTCGACCATTGACTTCGAACGAATATTACGGGAGATCCGACCGTCGGATCCTCCTAAAACCGGAACCGTTGGGTTCGTATCGAAAAGAGCTTTCTAACGATTATTAGAAATTTGAAATTTAACGGTTGGATTTGGAATTATGTCCAAATCAAATTTAAAAAAGGTCGCTGTAAGTGCAGTTCGATGGCCATTGATGGAAATTGACTGTACGGGCCTTGATAAAATTATTAAAAATAGTAATAATTTGTGTAAAATCATAAGAAATGATTTCGGAAAAATTGGGATGAAAAACTCCATATTTGAAAAGATAAAAATAGATTTTTATCGAAATGAACTAATTTTGAACCAGAATTATAATTCTATTTATTTTTAAATAAAGAAATTGAATTTGAAAAGGGTTTTAAAAGTAACCAAAATTTCCAAGAATTGAATTGGAATGGATTTGAATAGAAATTGTCTTTGGATTATTTCGATGTTGGATTTCGTGATTACACAGATATTGTTATGGAAATTTGAAAGATATATTTATATCGTTATTTCCAATATGATATTTGTTGGTCGTAGAATTTGATATTGAATATAAGCCGATATATTTTCTATTCAGAGCCTTGTATTTAATATCAAATGTGATTTGGGTTTGTCGTGAATGGTGTCTTCATTAACACTGTTCTTGAACCCAGTTGAGAAAAGATTAAATCTTTTTAGTTAGATTTAATGAAGTGTACCAATTAAATAATATTTAATTGGAATTGAATTCGAATTGATTCTTGGGTTTATCGTGAACAGTGATTTAAATAACACTTGTTCTTTAACCCGATAATTAATGAAATGTGATATGATTTTGGGTTTATCGTGAACCGTGTTTTAAATGACACTGATTCTGTAACCCAGTCACAGATTAAAACTAAGTGGAGTTTTAATGAATCTTTAATTTGATTGAAATGATCGAGAATGGAGTATCACCAGTTTTGCTCTAGGCGATAGTTAAATCTTTAATTAGATTTGAATGTGAAATGGTAATTGAATTTACCGATAACACCATGGTGTTAGATATGAAGTATTACCAGTTTTACTTCATGGGATGAATAGGTTGGGATTGAGAAATTAAAACAAATGATTACTTCTGTAAGGTTCGTTAATCCCGACTAGTTTGAATTGATATTCAAAAGTGGATTAAAGAATAAATTTTAATGATTTATCTTTGATAAAATTAATGGGAACCTTTCCCTATGAATATGAAATTTAGAAACTAACTGTCGGTTAGCCAAGCAGAATGGTTTTCTGGATATTGATCTGATGTTGGTTTCGACCTTCGGGGTTAATATTTGGGAAATTATTCTCTTGATTAATTTACGGTTAGTGACTAATGAATTGGAATGAGGCGTATGTTGTGTTTGCGTAACACTTATTTAAAATATACGCGAGTTATTCGGAAAGACCGGGTTTATCCCATTCTGAATAACTGATACGACGATAAGTCGAAGATGAAGACAGTGGTTGAAGACTGGAAATCTTCACATTGTTTGGGTGATTACTGATGATCTTGATTGGGCTGTACACCCAAGATGAGGGAATCAATCGGTGGTCGTCCAGATGTGCTTGGAGATCGATGGATATGCGAGGAAAGTGCCTCTGGTTTCGTTCAGACCCAGAACGGACTTGTAAATGGACTGTGTGTCCGACATCGGATTTCATTCTGTGTGACTGATATCAGTTGCATAGAGTGGTTTGCCTGTGTGGCATGCTAAGATGCAAATGATCAAGGCTTCTGTTGAAAAGCAAAGTCTTGTGGTTGATGATCGAAGCACGGCCTTTGTGGCATAGCTTTGTGTAACGTTTACTTCGCGAGTTTCACACCCGGTGGTGAACCAAAAACGGAAGAGGACCTCAGGGAGGACATGCATTTCTTTCTAGTTAGAAGTGACGTCAGTTGTTTTACAAGCCCTGACGAGTTTGACTTTTGTGGTTGTTGCTGTTGCGAGGCGCCTCGGTTAGATCGGACGATCCAGGTCCGATGGAGCCATTCGTTGGCTCATTTACGCCCCATAGGGCGGGGAAACGCAGTGTTCAGGCATTTTATTCCACATCGGTGGACCGGCCCTGATGATCAAAGGGTCGATGCGCTCTGACCCTGAGGCTCGGGCTAGAGAGTCTCAAAGACGGTGAGGACGATCCCTAGCCTCGGTTCATAGATGGAAATCCAATTTCCAAATACGTGACATTTGCGGTTTTATTTGTAGAGCCTAGTATGGCGACATAGTGGGATGGGGCGCTTATGCCGTCTATGATTGATACTTATGATTTGAAGTTGTTTTATACACTATGCACTTATAATAGTATCAAATGATTTGTTTTAAACGTATCAAGCATTCTTGGCTATTATAAGGTAAAAACCCTATCCTCCAGCTTGCGTTGCATTGTGTGATGGGAACTGGGTCTTATAATAGCTTCATTTTTCTTTATTTAGCATTGCGCTGTTTGTTTTATGCACTGGTGTTCTTGGGAGGAAACCCGTTCCGTGTTATACAGCGTGGTCCCTTGATTTACCTAACTTTCAAATAAAGATTAATAACTGTTTTAGTTCTCACACCAGTCCCATGACAGACCTGGAGTTTATTGTTTTGACCTAAACTCTGGGTGCCCCTATTTTGACACGGGCAGCTAGTAGTTTTGGTTTTGCAGATTTATATTCATAGGATCCTGGTTTACAGCTGGAACGATATCCAGAAAGCTTTGTATCCGTATATCTCTTCTAGTTGTGTATTGTATTATTTTCCGCTGCAAATGTAATTTATTGTAATCTATGATAATTTGTGATGTATATTATTTATTCATACTCTGTATATTCTTGTAATCTGATGCATTGTTGTGATAATAGCAATGAAATGTTCTCCCGTCTGTGTTCTTTTGTGGCTTGTTCTCGAACTATCCGCGCTTTCCCAACCGGGGAAGTTACGGGTTTTCACATTTTGGGTTCATCGTGAACGGTGTTTTAAATAACACTTGTTCTTTAACCCAATTAACAGTGAAGAGATGATTTGGAATTTATAAATCTTTTAAATAAGAGTAAGGGAATTTTCCAAAGAAAACTTTTCCAATTCAATATATTAAATTGGAATTGAATGGAATTCGATTTGGTAATAATCGAGATGAGATTCTATGAATGAAGACCATTACTGTATATGGAATTTAAAAGACTTTGCCGCTATTCCATTTATATTATTAGTCTGATACGAGAATTTATATCGATTATACACTGTTATGATTTCCGTGTAGATTCCATTTTGATGGAAGACGATTTGGTTTATCGTGAACTATGTTTTAAATTACATTGGCTCTTTAACCCAGTTAAAGACAAGATTAATTTCTTAATAGTTGAAAAATCATAAAGTAATGATTTATGATATTAAAACCAAGTTGGAGTTTTAATGAATCTTTAATTAGATTGGAATGAGAATGGGATAATTAAATTTATCGAATTCATGAAATGATCGGGAATAGAACCAGTTTCACTCCATGTGATAGTTATATCTTTAATTAGATTTGAACATGAAATGGTAATTAAATTTACCGATTATACAGTGGGTGTTAGATATGGAGTACTACCAGTTTTTCTCTATGGGATGAATAAGTTGGGATTGGAAAAATTAAATAAATGATTACTTCGGTAAGGCTTGATAATCCCAACTAGTTTGATAAACCTTAATTTGGCTTAAATTGTGAAAAGAATATTTGAATAAAATAATACTTTGAATTGGAATGAGGCGTATGATGTGTTTCTATTGCACTTGATTATAAGATACGCGAGTTATTCGGAAAGACCGGGTTTAACCCATTCTGAATAACTGATATGGCAACTAAATGTCGATGATATGATGACGGTGGTTGAAGACAAGAGATCTTCACATCGTTTGGATGATTATTGATGTCTTGATTGGGATGTACACCGAAGACAAGGTAATAAGTGGTGATCGTCCAGACGTACTTGGAGATCGACCAGATATGCTACTCTTGTATTGGACATATGGGACGAGGAATAAGGTGCCTCCCGGTTTCTTTCAGACCCAGAACAGACTTGCAAATGATATTGTGTCTGACATTGTATTCCTTTATACTATATCCGTTGGTCTCTGCTAAATATATATATATATATATATATATATATATATATCTTTTTGGTCGTAGAGAATTTATTCTCTTGCTTAACACCCTTCTCTGAGACATACGAGCTTAGAGGTTATATATTGGTGGAAATTAGTGGTACGGTATTTTTTGACAATGTGGCATGCTGAGATGAAAATGATCAAGGCTTTTGTTAAAGAGCAGAGTCTTGTGTTTGATGATCAAAGCACAGCTTTAACTATCATAGCTTTGTGTAGCGTTAATTTGCGAGCTTCACACCCCGGTATGAACCATGACCGAGATGTCGAATGTGTGGAAATGGACATATGTTAGTTTCTAGCAACTAGTAACGTCATGGTATAGAGCCCAGACTGTTTACTCTAGTGGATGTTGGAAAACTTTATTGATGGAAAACGAGGTACCTCGATCATTGGGCCGATTGAAAGGGTCTATGATAGTGAATCTCTAGTGGCTCTTGAGTGGTCGACATACTGACCCATTTTGTAGGTTCGATAGAACTGGCTAACCACCAGGTGCAGTTGCGACTGATCCTGAGGCTCGGCTACAGAGGTCTTGAATTCGGTAAGGTGGATCGCTTGCCTCGGTTCATAGATGGAAACCCAATTTCCAATACATGATTTTACGGTTCAGTGGTAAACCTATATGGCTACGTAATATAATGGTACCTACGACTCCTATGATTGATACATTTATATTTGAAGTTGATTTCTTCACTTATAACAGTAATAAAAGATGAAATTTCGCATATCAAGCATACTTGGCTATTATAAGGGAAAACTCTATCCTCGACTGTGTTCATTATATGATGGGACCTGAGTCTTATAATAGCTTCATTTTTCTGTTTAGCATTGCACTGTTATTTTTATGCACTGGTATTCATGGGGGATACACCAGTTCCGTGTTATACGACGTGGTCCCGTGATTTACCTAACTTCAAAATCAAGGTAATAACTATTTTAGTTCTCACACCAGTCCCATGACTGACCTGGAGTTTATTGTTTAAACCAAAACTGTTGGTGCCCATATTTTCCACCCAGACAGGTAGTAGTTTTGGTTTTGCAGATATTTCTATACATTGGATCCTGGATTTACAACTGGAGCTATATTCGGAAAGCTTTGTATCAGTGTACTTCTTTCAGTTGTGTCAGTTGAAAATTTTCCACTATGCATTGTATGTATACATTTTATTTCCGCTGCTATGTATTTTAAATCCCTGATATTTTCCGTTGTGTAATATTTATTCCTGCTCTGATTTATTCTTGTACTCCGATGTAATTATGGTAATAGCAATGAGATGTTCTGTTGTTTGTGTTCTGATGCGCCGTGCTCTCAAAGCAATCCGGGCTTTCCCGTAAGGGGGATTTCGGGTCGTTTCATATATACTCGAATATACATACAAAAAACAAGACAGAATACAACTCAATTATGAACGCACAAGAGGGCAGTAGCATTTTTGGTATTTGTCCAGAAATAAACAATCACGTAGATACCAGATTCCGAACGAGCAATTATGTGAGAATCAAATTAAGTTTTTCTAGGAAAAAATGTTTTGAAATAAGTCAATATGTGTTCCCAGTTTTGATCAATGTTATAATTGGCAAAACACTTTTTGGAAATGGTTTTTAAATAGACAGGGATTTATCAACAAATTTGAAGACCAGTTTCTTGGCAAATGCTTTTCTGGAAAGTTTTTTGTAGGCAATCAATATGAATTGGTAGCAAGAAATCTTGACAAAATATTTTTAGGGAAGAAATTCATTTGGTTATTTCCTGAAATCAACAATTCAAACTCAGCACAAACATTTTCAAATGTTTTCAGAAATATACAAACACCAAGAATTATTTTTTGGAAATCACAATGATTAATTTTGGCAAGAACAAATTCAAGTGTTTGAATTCTTTCCAAAAACACCATAGGAAGAAATTCAATCAAACCATTTGTAGAAATCAAGTGTGGACTCACGTCAACAAATCGAGTATTTAATCAACAAATCACGCAAGAGCAAAAATCTCGCAGCAATCAAACCAAGGCAACTCAAGTAAATCAGAGATTGATTTAGGGTTCTTGTAACCCTATTTAGCACATTTTTCATCATAGGTGTTTTTATCGAAAATGATGCAACACGAATTGTAGAGCTTAAAAAAAATCAAATCAGAACACTCACAAATTTTTGATCGAATAGAAAAGCCAAATCGTCGATAAAATACAAAAAAGAATCGAAGCAATCAGGGAAGCTACCGCCTTAATTCTTTCAAGTATTGCGATTTGGGAAAACAGAAAAACCCTAATTTTGAATATCATGGCCATTGAAGAAATAAAGGCCAATATTTTCTCAAGTGACATAATAAAAGGAGGCCGACTATTTTTGTTATCTATCTTATTTTATTTTATATTGTATTTTTTATTTCATTTATAAACCGATCCGTTTGTTTTTCTAGTTTTTTGTAAAGCTACGGTTTCTAGTTATAGGATTTATAGCTAGGATTTACGAGTTACAAGATTGTAATTCGGAGAAAATCTGATCTTGGGGGTTAAAGATCTGTAAAAGATTTTGAGCATAGGATTAGAACAGTTAGTTGCGGGTCTCGCGAGTTTATGTGGATTTTGTAAGCGTAGAGATTGTTTTAATTCTAGTAAAAAACCTTGGGGAATGCAGCAGTAGGCAGAGCTTACCGAAGCTGGGTAAATTTTGTGTTATTTACGTTTTGCATTTATTTTCTCTATTGGAATCTGCGTTGTTACATTTTTAATATCTCGTAAAATTCCAATAAACCCTATTCACCCTCCTTTAGGGTTAATCTAGATCCAACAGCTCCAAGAAATGAAAGGAAAATTCAAACCATTAAACAGAGCCTTATACAAGACAAAATCCCTAGGTCCATGAACAATAGAAAATAACCAACCACAATCACAAAAACCTACCAAGCTCGTTGATAAACTAAATCAAAAACCAATGAATACCTTACTGAAATGAATACAATAGTAAGCTAAGAAAAGTGAGATGATTGTCTAGTTGACATAAGAACAAATGTTACCTACAAGCCAAAGATGGAGAAAAGCACTCAAGCATGGATAACAACAGTGAAATAGAGAATATTTAAGGTCTGAAAGTGGGAGAAGCACACGGTGGGAAAGACTCACAAGAGAAGAAAAAAAATGCTTAGACAAGCATTAAAAATATAACATGATTAGAAATAAAAAGTGGAAATGGTAGATCGATGGGTTATAGAGACGAAGGACGAAGAACCAGAGTGAGGAGTGTAGAAATGAAGTGATAAGGATTAGATCCGAAGTAAAGAGATGTGGAGGCGGTGGGAACTCTAATCCCTACTAAACAACTCTTATGATTATTGTTATTTAATTAGTTAGGTGAGAATATTTGCGTGATGTTATTGTCACATTGAAGGTTAGTTGTGTGTATAAATCAAAATGTTTAGATTCATAATTCATTGTACTCCGATTATATGTGTTAAATAAAATTTTAATTTAATTATATATATATAATTAGAATTATTAATTAGTATTCATATATAATTTTTATCATAGTATATATATGTTATATAATATTGATTTTAATTTTGTCTTGTAAATATTATTGTTTATTGCTAATTATATGCATTGATGTTTTTACACTATTATTATTTATTGATTATCATAAATTAATGAATATATGTTTTATAAAATTATTATAAAATATGCAATGTTTCGAAAATTCTATTTTTTTTCAAAATTAACTAATAATGTCAGAAGCTTTTGGGGAGAAAATTAAAAGGTTTTGAGTTCAACTTGTATTTTTAAAAATTAATCTATATTTGTACTACTAAATTATTTAATTAAAAATATTATTTTAACTCTTAAAATTATATTTTTTATTAATCCCTAAAATGTGATTTGAGATTATTTAAAAATTAAAATTTCAACTTGTGTGCTATAATTATTTATGTTAATTAATCAAGATCAAAACTATTAATTGATCTACAATATGTATTCCTTTATACTATATTCGTTGATCTCGGCTAAATATATATCTGTTTGGTGGCGGAGAATTTATTCTCTTTCTTAACACCCTTCTCTGAGTCGTACGAGCTTAGAGATTATATATTGGTAGAAATCAATGGTACGGTATGGATTGACCATGTGGCATGCTAAGATGCAAATGATCAAGGCTATTGCTGAAAAGCATAGTCTTGTGGATGATGATAAAAGCACGGCTTTAAGTAGCATAGCTTTGTGTATAGCATCAATTCGCGAGCCTCACACCTCGGTATGAATCAAAAATGGGATAAAGGACACAGTGAGTGCATACGTTTCTTTCTAGCTAGAAGTTGTGTCATGGTATGGAGCCCAGACATTTTTACTTATGTGGATGATGGATGCAAGGCGTCTCGGATATGATTGGTCGACATACTGACCATTTTAGAGGTCCAATAGGACTGGGAAACGTATTTTTCAGGAATAACTAATCCACTAAAGTAAGTGTGGACCGACACTGCAAGATCCAAGGGCTCGCCAACATCCGAGCCCTGGGTCATCTTGCTAGAGGTGATCCGAATCGGTAAGGAGACCATCCCTTGCCTTGACTCATGACGAAAATCCAATTTCCAATACAACACCATTTGGTTTTAGTTGTAAACCTATGTATGGCAACATAATATAGGGTACCCATACCGTCTATGATTGATACATTTATATTTGAAGTGTTTTTTGACACTATGCACTTATAGAATATCAAAGTGATTTGTTTTAAACATACCAAGCATGTTTGGCTATTATAAGGGAAAACTCAGAGTATTCATGGGAGTAAACCCATTTTGTATTATACGGTGTGGTCCCTTGATTTACCCAACTTTAAAATAAAGTTAATAACTGTTTTAGTTAAAAACCGTTAAAGAATGTATGTGGTCTTCATAAAGTCATCAAGGTATGATATAACTTCAGGCCTGGGAATAGACCGAGAAAACGATCGACATGGACATAGGGATGTGGAAAAGACGTTAAACGATAACCGTCAAACCGGGCGAATCTAAAAACCGTGGGTAGCAACCAATTTCATATAGCTAGATGCGGCAATGTTAGATAAGAAAAAGCAGCAACGAAAGATTATAAAATCTCAAAGGGTCATGCAAATGGACCAAAGAATCCTGTAAGTAAGGAAAAAAGAAAAGGAACTAATCAAGTATTTAGAAGGTCAGGATTGTGTTAGGGAGAATGGAAGGGCGGAAATGTATGAGGCATCATCCGGTTAGGAATAAAGACCAAAGTTTGTGTGAAGTAGTATATAGTTTACTTCAAATGCAAGTTTGACATCCTTTAATAATTAAAATTAGAGTGTAACGCCAAAACAATTGTAGCGTTAGTCTTTGAACGGCAAAATTGTTAGTGACTGTTAAAAGTTCATCTCCATTAAAGAACTATAACAAGATGTGAACTGTGTGTAAATTATGGAAGAATACAAATCAGTTTAATATATTTGCTTACAAAATATTTTATTTGAATTTTTTTAGGCAAGTACTTCTCTTTACTTATCCTCCAATTACATTGTTTAGATGTAAATTTAAAAATTAGCAGGGTGTTGTGTTGGTGATTAAGTTAGGGATGTCTCTTAAAAACAGGAAGCTCATGTGATTGAATCATGGATGTTGTACAATGCAATTATCAAATTTGACGCAGCTGATGTTCAACCATATCTGTTGCCTAATTGAATTTAGGAATACAAAGTTTATGTACTATTTTAAATAGCAGCAACTGTCAGCAACACATTTCTGTTTGTTGGAACACGAACATATTGCATCCTACAGACTGGCTGTTATAAGAGCCAACAAAAGCACTTATTGATATTCAGAAGATGATTAACTAATTAGTTTCAACCTGCGCATAGAGTTAACACAGGTGCCAACATGTGCACCACCTTAGGCAGCTGTTAAAGGATGCGTTGAAACCTGGAATGAGGCAATATGGATAGCTGAGCTTGAGGCAAAAGCAGACAGTTTTTGGAGAATGCAAGAAAGTTAGAAAAGAACGAGTGACACCTGTTCAAAGAGAAACTGACTAGCTATTTATGTACTTCATTAGTTTGGTTTTGCATTTTCTTAAATTTGTACTTAACTGATTTTTTTCCCTATTCAATATGATTATGATATGTACTTATTACTTTTTTTTTGTAGTTGTAGATTTGAAGTTGTTTCTAATGGTATTACGCTAAAGAAAAATGAATCGGCAATTGAATTTTACAAGTTATAAAATAGATTTGTTTTAACGATCAGAATTATGGGTATATGAAAATGGGATGAATTGTTCTGTACCCATTTTGGGTGTGCCATGTGTGCCCACCCAATGGGAGCCCCCTAATTTCCACCATTTGTAGTTAAGTCCCTCAATTGTCATAGGGACTTAATTGCAAAAGGTGGAAATCAGGGGGACCCCATTGGGTGGGCACATGGGGCACACCCAAAATGGGTATAGAAGAATTGGCCTCTATGAAAACATTACCTACCTATGGGTGTCAAGACTCACCAATTTAGAAAAGGCTATGGATAATTCCAATGTTTAACATAATATCACTTCTATGTAACTGCATTGCAACCAACCGTGCACACATGTGCGTATTTGATATCTTCTTTCAATTTGTATCATTTTTTTTGTTTATATTGTTTTTGTCTCTATGGAAGTATATAATGTGATAACATATGAGTGTGATATATGATTTGCTAACTCAACAACTTAATATAAAAAGAAATTTGTCTGACCTCAGTCCATGTAATTACATGTTGCAAGTACACAACAAAGTTGTCAGGGTATTATGTCTGCGTGACACGTAAAATTTTAAGATCAAACAAAGTTTACATAGAGAGGAACAAATATAAAAACGACACTAATAACTTACAATTTTATCAATATATTACATCTAATAAAATGCCTTAACTTTTAGGAAACCAGCAGCTACAACTCAAGCATTACGGTTTTATAACTTTTTCTTTAAAGTGGGGGCGAGATATCTGCGCCTTCTAACAACTTGCTGATTGAGCAGCAACATTAGCCCTATTTTCAGTTCTAGTTGGTTGCTCCCAAAGCATCAGCTATGTCTAGTAAGATTTTCCTTCCATCCATTTGAAGATTAGCCTCTAAATGTGATGCCATTTGTTGTATCTTTTTTCTTGATAGATGAGATCAAATATTTTGACCACCTATCCGACAAAGTTTTTCTTCTGCTCCAGTTAAGCTGAAGAATAGTCCAGAATGCTTGTTTGTACCAAATATAAAGGGAAAGAAATTCCAGTCTCTTTCTCGTACCTGTGATAAATTATGTCCACTACAAACCACTAGGTTAGATCTATGATAACACTGCATTATTCTTTGTAGCATGCCAATATATCAGAACATCAAACAGTAATACCCTCTGTTGTAGATTTTGAAATATCCAATATACCCTTTCAAATTTTAGTTAAAAAATATATTTATAAATTTATATCTTTTTAGTAGGTTAAATTTGTAGCATTATACTATTTAATGTTCTCAAACTCATAGCTGCACTAATTTAATAGGAAATTTAACGACTTAGGTGAAGAAGGCAAGGATGTCAATAAGTCTTGGAGAGAGCATTTGTAATAGGGACATGTAGCATATTTACTCATTAGCTTTATTAGTTTCTATTTTTTATTATTTTCTTTAAATTTCATTCATTTTACATTGAGAATAAATGTTTTTTGTACAACATGATAGCACAGGCAAAACCATAGAGAAGAAGAATAAATATCAAAATTAACTCTCAAATGTGATTAGGTCAAAGTGGGGTAACCCAAAGCAAAACTTTACAAATGGAGTTCTTTAATATTAATCCATCCCGCATGCATGCATCGCACGTGCCATAGTACTCATTTTAATAGCCCTTAAAAATAGCCATTTTGAACTACCTCCATTTTCGACGAAACCACTTTTGTTGGATCCAGAACGTCAAATTATTGTCACGTTTAAAATTTCAAGTTATTTGGACTTTAGTATGTGAGCATAGTGAATTTAAATGTGTTTCCAATTTTAGTTTGAATTAATAAGCTAATAAAAAGACCATTTTTCAAACGTTCTCCAAATTCAATGAAATTAATTTTGTTAGGACCGTATCATCAAAACATAGCTATATCTTAAATTTCATAATATTTGGAGTCAATATGTGGCCCCGGTAAATTAAATTGTATGTTCAAATTCAATATTGACCGTTATATTAATTTATATTTTAATTTTGATAAAAACTGATCGAAACGGTCGAATTGGCTTACGAGACATATCCCATTATGTTCAGAATGGGTGTATTTGGTTAGGAACGACAGTCGTTAGGCTTGATTTGGAGTTTGAATTGATAAACATGTATTTTTGGAATTGAATAATATATATATGTATGCATATATATGTGTGTATGTATATATACACACGGTTAGAAGGTGTCAAATCCTCGTTCTTCATTTCTACGGTCAACCCAATAACCAGCCACTGTTTTATTTTTCAAAGGCCGATATTGCTTAAATCTTCTCCTCTAATTTTCAAAAAATCCATTCACTTATTTTCCAAACTCCCAAAACTAAATCGAAGAGGGTGTTGAGATCTTCAAAATCATATGGAGGTGATTAAATTTCATTAAGTAATTCGCTTAGATTTTGGGCTTAAAGTATCAACGTTCGAGGTGATTTTCGGGCCGTTGGGGGGAACTGAGTCCGAAGCTGCCGCGGTCGAAGGTGGTTCTCGTGTGGGGTGACGGTGTGGCGAAATCCGATCGGGTCCAGACAACGTGGACTGGCGTGCGAGATGGAGGATTGGTGGCATGCTCCATTTGAACGATCACCTGAAGGGTATACGGGGAGAGAGAAAGGGTTAACTCTCTTAATTGTTCAATTAATTAATTATATTAATTTTTGTAATTAATGTATAAAATGTCATATCTTGCTCATACGAGTTTGGAATTAAACGATTTCAGTAGCGTTGGGATCGTTACAACAAACTCTACAACATGGAAATGACCAGAATGGAAACGAAGCAAGTTGAATTTTTGAGCTAAATTAAATGCCTGTTTAATTTAGTTAAAAATAAATCCTCCATTAAAGACGAACAGAGTGGAAATCAATGTGAGAACTCCCTTACTCAAAATTTTGTACAATTATTTATTTTTATAACGAATATGTATTGATTGCCTGTGATTGCAATATTTTATTGGTGGACGATGGATGTGTACAGTTTTAATGTCATTATTATTAAACTGTAAATAAATTCACATGGATTGTGATGTAAATCCCACACGGGTATTAGGACGATAATTTTACACATTGCCCAAGGTACAAATAATAATATTTGATTGATGGTTGAAAACCCCACACGGGTCTGGGGATGATAGTTAATTCACATCTCCCTTGGATTTGAGTGTATGTCAATCAATTGATTGACAAACTGTGATAAACATTATTTAAATATTTAATGCTTATACAGTTGTAAATTGCACTTTGGATGTCAATTGAATGTATAATAGTTGTTTATCACTATTGATACGACCCCAAACCCCGTACTAACGGCGGCAAGGGTAATCTTTGGAATATAACACATAAACAGATAACAGTAGAACAGAATTAAATAGATACACCAGATAATGAACAAATAATACACTGGATAAACATAATCATCAGAGTTACACAGTATACAGGATCATACTTAGTACAAATACAGTTCAGCTATACATAAATGTCTACAGCGGAAATAAACATAATATGTACAATAGGAGCTGAACAACACAAAAAGAAATAAATGATAGAATCCATCTTCAGCTCCTGCTATCCAGAAAGAGCCAGCTAAAACCTGAATACAAGGCTGCCCGTGTAGAAAAAGGGGCACCCGAGTTTGAAAGTGAAACAAACTACGAGTCAGTCATGGGACTTGTATGAGAAATCTACTTAACACATTTTATAATATGGCTAATCACAGGACCACGCCACTTTCATGGAACAGGTTTACTCCATCGGATTGCCAGTGCTTTAAAACAAATAATTCTTTTAAACACCGCAATGCTTTTTATAAAAATGAAGCGTTTATAAGACTCATTTCCCATCACACAATGCAACGCAAATCAGAGGATAGAGTTTTACCTTATAATGGCCAAGATATGATTGATACAAATAAAACAAAAGCATTTGATATTATTACTAGTGTTTATAGGTTTCAAAAACAATTTCAATCATAACTATCAATCATAGACGGCATGGGTACCATATATCATGTCGCCATATATATATACAATCAAAACCGCACAATCACGTATTTGGAAATTGGATTTCCTTCATGAACCGAGGCAAGGGATCGTCCTCACCGAATTTGAGACGCTCTAGCCCGCCCCTCAGGAACAACCGCAACTGCCCCTTGGATCGTCAGGGCCGGTCCACCGATGTGGATTATTATGCCTGAACACTGTGTTTCCCTGCCCTATGGGGGCGTAAATGAGCCAACGAATGGCTCCTTCGGCTTCACATAGTCACGGGTATATCCGAGGCGCCTCGCAATAGCAACAACCACATAGGTGAAAATAATATAAATGTCGGCCAGTTTAAGCACCGACACCACCTCTAGCTAGAAAGAAACACAGGCCCTCCCTGATATCCTCTCCCGTTTCTGGTTAATACCGGGGTGTGAGGCTCACGAATTCACGTTATACACAAAGCTACGCCACACAGGCGGTGCTTTGATCATCAATCACAAGACTTTGCTTTTCAACAGAAGCCCTGATCACTGCATCTTAGCATGCCACACAGGCAATTCACACTGTGTAGCTGATGGCTATCAATCACACAGAATAAATTCCAATGTCAGACACACCATCCATTTACAAGTCCATTCTGGGTCTGAACGAAACCGGAGGCACTATATACCTCGCAAACCCATCGATCTCCACGTACGTCTGGACGATCACCACTCATTATTCATATTTCGGGATGCCTCCCAATCAGGACATCAGTTACCATCCAAACGAGGTGAAGATCTCCGGTCTTCGACCACCGTCTTCATCTTCGATTTCTTATCGTCGATTCAGTTATTCAGAATGGGATAAACCCGGTCTTTCTGAGCAACTGGCGTGTATAATAAACAAGTGCAACACAAATACACATACGCATCATTTCAATTCATTAGTCGCTAACCGTAAATCAGTAAGAGAACGATTTCCCAAATATTAACCCCAAAAGCCGAAACCAACATCAGATCAACACCCAGGAAACCATTCGACTTAGCCAACCTTCAGTTAGTTTCTAAATTTCACATCCATATCATTTATAATATTTTATAATGATTTATCGCTATTTTTATTTATTTTAAAATAGCCAATTTATTCGAACGACGCTTCGGGCCATAACGCGGCAGTGGCGCTGTTTTTCTTCAGATTTTATTTACACATATCTGAAAATGTAACCGTTGGATCTTCACAAAATTTACATTATTAGAAAGATCTTTTCTAAACAAATCCAACGGTTCCAGTTTCGGGAAAATCCGACGGTCGGATCTCCCGGCATAATCGTTTGAAGTTTTGATTTCGAAATACAAACTGCAACGTCATTATTCGATATAATATAATTATATTTATATATATAAATATAATCGATTCTGGCGCTGTTTTTCTTCAGATTTGAATTAAACATTCCAGAAAATCCAACCGTTGGATTTTTACAAAGTTGGTGCCATTGGAAAGATATTTCCAAAGCGAACCCAATGGTTGCGGTTTCGGGAAAATCCGATGGTCGGATCTCCCGCACTAATCGTTTGAAATTACGGTTTCAAAATAAGAACTGCAGCATCGTTATTCGATATATTTCAATTCTATTTATATATATATATATATATATATATATATATCGATTCTTCTATTTCAAAACTATATTCTTTTCATACATTTGATAAAAATGATATTTTTATCCAACCGACAATTATTTCAACACTTCGCTATTTTTAACCATTCATGTATATAGAAAAATGTGATTTTTATTGTAAAACAATTTATTTCTAAACATGACTATTTTATATAGTCTATATAGATGATAAAAATATGTTTTTTATTATAAAACAATTCCTTTCGAACCCGAATACCATTCAACACATGAATTTCTGTTCAACGAATGAATTTATATTCAACAAATGAATGTTATTCGAAATTCGTATATATACAGTAAAAAGGTGATTTTTTATTGTTAAAACAATTTATTCAAAACACAAATACCATTCAACACATGAATTTCTATTCAACTAATGAATTTCATTTCAACACATGAAGGTTTTCTATAGTATATATATATAGATAAAAAGGGTGATTTTTATTGTTAAAACAATTTATTCAAAACACGAATACCATTCAACACATGAATTTCTATTCAACGAATGAATTTCAATTCAACACATGAAGGTTTTCTATAGTTTATATATATATATAAATGCAATTTTTGTTGTTAAAACAATTTATTCAAAACACGAATAAAATTCAACACATGAATTTCTATTCAACGAATGAATTTCAATTCAACACATGAAGGTTTTCTATAGTTTATATATATAGATAAAAATGCGATTTTTATTGTTAAAACAATTTATTCAAAACACGAATACCATTCAACACATGAATTTCTATTCAACGAATGAATTTCAATTCAACACATGAAGGTTTTCTATTCAACACACGAATATAGTTTCAACACAGGAAAATAATTCTAACACATGAATATTATTCAAAATTTCGGCAGCATAACGGCAGGGTAGTTAAAACCGGGACCATCCCTAGTACGGCTCCTCGCTCTACCTTAAAGCCTCGCAGCTTTTGACAATGGGGAATCATGCATCTAGTTCGCACGCAGGCAACATGTATATTTTTTTCATTTCCACAAACTAATCCTATGTGGTTTCAACCAAATATTTCTCAACCACAAACGGGTATTTTTCAACCACAACCAATCAATTTCAACCAAAAACAATTCTAATCAACCATTCGTAATCAACCAATTTTCACACCAATCACATCCAATAAATATCATCCATGGTTTGTGGATGAGGGGCATGTATATATATGTATTTATATAAGCATTTCACTTCTATTTCAACACATATATAATTTTTACAACGCATATATAACTTATACATCGAACGTACAACTTATACAACGCTTATATGTGAGGTGTACAACACTTATATAACCCATACATCGACCATATAATTTATACATCGTCGTTTTTCACATCGTTTATAATTTAGAAATCTCACATTGGGTTCCACTCCACCAAAAATAGCAGAAGGCTTAGAAAAATATGCGGTCTCTTCTAGAATGTAGAAGACGTCCACACGGTCACGATGTTTCCTGTTTCATCGAATTTCATTAACACATGATAAAGATACGATTTTTCAAAGTTTGCAACACTTAAAAGTGTAAAAACAGTTCAAAATATACACAGCCGTAACTTTTCAAACCTGTTCAAAACTAGGTTTCAGATTTTCGGCAAATCCGTGCAACGATGTGAGGATCGGGCGGTGCAGCGTCGAAGGGGGAGGAGAGAGCTTCACGCCGTGGGGGAGTGGGCCAGTTCGATGGCCCCTGGTGTCACCAGCGGCGGTTCAAACGTCGGCCGTTCTCGAGCTCGATTCGAGCTCCACAGGCCACGAAAAATTCAAAACTCTATATTGATTTGAAGAGGGGAGTGAGACGAACAAAAAACCCAACTGGAGGTGGGGCTAATTCTTCTTGGATCGATCAGAAAATGAGGGGGAATGGAGGAGCTTTTTCCGCCTTCGATCTGGAGCTTTTGGGCGTGACGACAGGGAGAGAGAAAATAGGGTGGACCAATGGGATTTTTTATTTTATTTTATAATTTTTAAATCTCCAAAATACCCCTTGTCATACACGAACACCAATTCAAACCCAACGACTATCGTCCTTAGCGTTTTACCCCCATTCCGAACACAATGGGATATGTTTCGTAGGCCCATTCGACTGTTTGAGTCAGTTTTCCTTCAAATTAAAATATAAAACATTCAATATTTGATTTGAACGTACATTTCAATTTGCCAGGGCCACAAATTGATTCGAAAAATTCCCGAAAAATAAATCTAGCTATGTTTTGAAGATACGGTCCCAACAAAACTAGTTTCGTTGAATTCTGAGACCGTTTGAAAAATGGCCCATTTCTGGTCGATCCAATTTAACTATAATTGACCAAAACACATTTTCCTTTGCCACATTCACATACAAGCTTCAAAAATTATGAAATTTGAAACCTAGCAATAGTTAAACATCCCGGATCCAACAAAATTGGTTTCGTTGAATTCCGAGGTCGTTCGCAAAATGGCTATTTTCATGGGCTATATAAATTCCATAGCGACCTTTCTGAAAATTCATTTGGCCATAACTTTTGCTTCCTGCTATGAAACTTCGATTTTTCAGATTCGTTAGAAAGGTATTCACTAACAAATTTAAATATTTTTGGTTTCACTCAAATCCGTTTTGTTTTGCACCAGGTACAGTCAGTCAAAGTTTGAATTCAAATTTTGAACTGTCGCGCCATTTCAGGCCATGTTTATAATTAGAATTAATTATATTCGTTTTCAAATGTCGATTCGAACTTACTTTTCATCATTATTATTTTACATATTTATTTTAAATATTTAAAATCCACTAAAATAGACAATTTAAAATTTTTTAATTGGTTTAGATTTTCCGGGTCGTTACAATATCCCCCACTTAAAACTTTTCGTCCTCGAAAAGGAACAAAGTCGAAAGTAGTTTGATTAATCAACTCTACGTTCGATCTGGCTTCCATTCCCCAACTTTTCAGTTTCTGAGAATTTTCAAATTCTTCAAAAATTTGGCTAACATCCGGAATTTTCGAAAAATTTCGCCATAACCTCCTTTGTACGGGGAGGGGTTTGGAAATTTATTGGGCCGTATTAGGTACCCAATAAATCCTATAAAGCATACACATATTTATAGTGATATATTCTGGTGTTTACAGGTGAGCGTGTATAGATAATAACTTCAGAGAATAAATTCTCGTCACCCTGTCAAAGCCTGAGGGAGTGTGTATTTTTAATTGCTCCAAAGGATAAATCCTCGTCACCTCGTCGCGTGTGCGAAATAAATAATCCATGTGCCATATCTAATGACTAGAGAGATGTGATTATTGTCAACTCCAGACCCGTGTGGGTTTTTTTTAATTAATCTGGCAATTTATCATTATAATTTTATATGTCCATATCAGTCATCAGTTCAACCTGTAAAATATAGTCATAACCATACAAGCCTCTCGCTCGTATGGTAATTCTTCCACCTCGTCACACAAGCTCCAAATGCTTATGTGGTATATGATAAAGTATGCCTATCTTCAAGAAGTATGCCATGTAGTGTAGATCAAAATTAATTGTTACTATCCTATGGCGACGTTTATTATTACACACATGACAACCAGCACTCCGCATCCAATGGAATTCACAGGAGTTGATATAATAATATTTCGCATCCAACTCATTAAGGTTTACCTATTTGTCGGGCACGCAAATAATTTCTTTACTCAACTGCTATCCATTTACCTGTTCAAACATATATAATGCACATGTATATATACTTCTATCTATTTTCATATCAGTTCAATGTGTGATTCAATCGAATAAATTCTACCATTATTCTCTTATTAATTAAATTAGCTATCGTTTCAATAAGTTAATTAATCCAATTTACTATCACACAATGCAAACAACAAGCAATTTGTTTTTAACTTTTCAAAAATATACTAATCAATTTCTGTACTCTTTTACTTTTCAAATATAAATCTTTTATATATTCAAAAATCATATTTCTAAAACCAGACTATATATACAATCACAAATACGTTATTTAAAAACATATAACTCTCAACTCGTTCTGGGGCACTTCTGACCCCATCTCTAACGAGTTATTCTGATTCTGCTATACTCATACTAGGATATTGCTGATCCTATCTGTATTGAGTTACCCGTCCTAGAACACTACTGGTTCTATTTCTGACGAGTTCATTAATATGTTATATCCCAGCACTAAGCTTAACCAAAGCTCTGATACCAAATTGAGACGACCCCAAACCCCGTACTGACGGCGGCAAGGGTAATATTTGGAATATAACACATAAACAGATAACAGTAGAACAGAATTAAATAGATACACCAGATAATGAACAAACAATACACCGGATAAACATAATCATCAGAGTTACACAGTATACAGGATCATACTTAGTACAAATACAGTTCAGCTATACATAAATGTCTACAGCGGAAATAAACATAATATGTACAATAGGAGCTGAACAGCATAAAAAGAGATAAATGATAGAATCCATCTTCAGCTCCAGCTATTCAGAAAGAGCCAGCTAAAACTTGAATACAAGGCTTCCCGTGTAGAAAAAGAGGCACCCGAGTTTGAAAGTGAAACAAACTACGAGTCAGTCATGGGACTGGTATGAGAAATCTACTTAACACATTTTATAATATGGCTAATCACAGGACCACGCCACTTTCTTGGAACGGGTTTACTCCATCGGATTGCCAGTGCTTTAAAACAAATAATTCTTTTAAACATTGCAATGCTTTTTATAAAAATGAAGCCATTATAAGACTCATTTCCCATCACACAATGCAACGCAAACCGGAGGATAGAGTTTTACCTTATAATGGCCAAGATATGATTGATACGAATAAAAAAAAAGCATTTGATATTATTACTAGTGTTTATAGGTTTCGAAAACAATTTCAATCATAACTATCAATCATAGACGGCATGGGTACCATATATCATGTTGACATATATATATATATATATATATATATATATATATATACAATCAAAACCGCACAGTCACGTATTTGGAAATTGGTTTTCCTTCATGAACCGAGGCAAGGGATCGTCCTCACCGAATTCGAGACGCTATAGCCCGCCCCTCAGGAATAGCCGCAATTGCCCCTTGGATCGTCAGGGCCAGTCCACCGATGTGGATTATTATGCCTGAACACTGCGTTTCCCCGCCTTATGGGGCGTAAATGAGCCAACGAATGGCTCCTTCGGCTTCACATAGTCACGAGTATATCCGAGGCGCCTCGCAACAGCAACAACCACATAGGTGAAAATAACATAAATGTCGGCCAGTTTAAGCACCGACACCACCTCTAGCTAGAAAGAAACGCAGGCCCTCCCTGATGTCCTCTCCCGTTTCTGGTTCATACCGGGGTGTGAGGCTCATGAATTCACGTTATACACAAAGCTACGCCACACAGGCGATGCTTTGATCATCAATCACAAGACTTTTCTTTTCAACAGAAGCCCTGATAACTGCATCTTAGCATGCCACACAGGCAATTCACACCGTGTAACTGATGGCTATCAATCACACAGAATAAATTCCAATGTCAGACACACCATCCATTTACAAGTCCGTTCTGGGTCTGAACGAAACCGGAGGCACTATATACCTCGCAAACCCATCGATCTCCACGTACGTCTGGACGATCACCACTCATTATCCATATTTCGGGATGCCTCCCAATCAGGACATCAGTTACCATCCAAACGAGGTGAAGATCTCCGGTCTTCGACCACCGTCTTCATCTTCGATTTCTTATCGTCGATTCAGTTATTCAAAATGGGATAAACCCGGTCTTTCTGAGCAACTCGTGTATATGATAAACAAGTGCAACACAAATACACATACACATCATTTTAATTCATTAGTCGCAAACCGTAAATCAGTAAGGGAACGATTTCCCAAATATTAACCCCGAAGGCCGAAACCAACATCAGATCAACACCCAGGAAACCATTCGACTTAGCCAACCTTCAGTTAGTTTCTAAATTTCACATCCATATCGTTTATAATATTTTATAACGATTTATCGCTATTTTTATTTATTTTAAAATAGCCAATTTATTCAAACGACGCTTCGGGCCATAACGCGGCCGTGGCGTTGTTTTTCTTCAGATTTGATTTACACATATATGAAAATCTAACCGTTGGATCTTCACAAAAATTACATTATTAGAAAGATCTTTTCAAAATGAATCCAACGGTTCCAGTTTCGGGAAAATCCGACGGTCGGATCTCCCGGTATATTCGTTTGAAGTTTCGATTTCAAAATACGAACTACAGCGTCGTTATTCGATTTAATATAATTATATTTATGTATATATATAAATATAATCGATTCTGGCGCTGTTTTTCTTCATATTTGAATTTAAGATTCCAGACAATCCAACCGTTGGATTTTTACAAAGTTGGGGCCGTTGGAAAGATATTTCCAAAGCGAACCCAACGGTTGCGGTTCCTGGAAAATCCGATGGTTGGATCTCCCGCACTAATCGTTTGAAATCATGGTTTCAAAATACGAACTGCAGCTTCGTTATTCGATATATTTCAATTCTATTTATATATATATATATCGATTCTTCGATTTCAAAACTATATTCTTTTCATACATTTGATAAAAATGATATTTTTATCCAACCGACAATTATTTCAACACTTCGCTATTTTTAACCATTCATGTATATAGAAAAATGTGATTTTTATTGTAAAACAATTTATTTCTAAACACGACTATTTTATATAGTCTATATAGATGATAAAAATATGATTTTTATTATAAAACAATTCCTTTCGAACCCGAATACCATTCAACACATGAATTTCTGTTCAACGAATGAATTTCTATTCAACACATGAATGTTATTCGAAATTCGTATATATACAGTAAAAAGGTGATTTTTTATTGTTAAAACAATTTATTCAAAACACGAATACCATTCAACACATGAATTTCTATTCAACGAATGAATTTCAATTCAACACATGAAGGTTTTCTATAGTTTATATATATAGATAAAAAGGGTGATTTTTATTGTTAAAACAATTTATTCAAAACACGAATACCATTCAACACATGAACTTCTATTCAACGAATGAATTTCAATTCAACACATGAAGGTATTCTATAGTTTATATACATAGATAAAAATGTGATTTTTATTGTTAAAACAATTTATTCAAAACACGAATACCATTCAACACATGAATTTCTATTCAACGAATGAATTTCAATTCAACACATGAAGGTTTTCTATAGTTTATATATATAGATAAAAATGCGATTTTTATTGTTAAAACAATTTATTCAAAACACGAATACCATTCAACACATGAATTTCTATTCAACGAATGAATTTCAATTCAACACATGAAGGTTTTCTATTCAACACACGAATATAGTTTCAACACAGGAAAATAATTCTAACACATGAATATTATTCAAAATTCGGCAGCATAACGACAAGGTTGTTAAAACTGGGACCGTCCCTAGTACGGCTCCTCGCTCTACCTTAAAGCCTCGCAGCTTTTGACAATGGGGAATCATGCATCTAGTTCGCACGCAGGCAGCATGTATATTTTTTTCATTTCCACAAACTAATCCTATGTGGTTTCAAACAAATATTTCTCAACCACAAACGGGTATTTTTCAACCACAACCAATCTATTTCAACCACAAACGGGTATTTTTCAACCACAAACAATTCTAAACAACCATTCGTAATCAACCAATTTTCACACCAATCACATCTAATAAATATCGTCCATGGTTTGTGGACGAGGGGCGTATATATATATAAATATATATATATATATATATATATATAAGCATTTCACTTCTATTTGAACACATATATAATATTTACAATGCATATATAACTTATACATCGAACGTACAACTTATACAACGCTTATATATGAGGTGTACAACGCTTATATAACCCATACATCGACTATATAATTTATACATCGTCGTTTTCCATATCGTTTATAATTTAGAAATCTCACATTGGATTCCACTCCACCAAAAATAGCAGAAGGCTCAGAAAAATATGCGGTCTCTTCTAGAATGTAGAAGACGTCCACACGGTCACGATGTTTCCTGTTTCATCGAATTTCATCAACACATGATAAAGATACGATTTTTCAAAGTTTGCAACACTTAAAAGTGTAAAAATAGTTCAAAATATACACAGCCGTAACTTTTCTGTAAAGACCCGCAACTTCCCCGTAAAGGAAAGCGTCGGATAGTTCGAGAACAAACCACAACAGAACGCATACAGAAGAACGTTTCACTGTATATTACAACAATGCATCAGATTATAAGAATATACAGAGTATAAATGAATATTACACAGAAATATCAGAGATTTAAATTACATTTAAATACATAGCAGCGGAAAATAATACAATACACAACTAGAAGTAGATATACGGATACAAAGCTTTCCGGATATCGTTCCAGCTGTAAACCAGGATCCTGTGAAAATAAATCTGCAAAACCGAAACTACTAGCTGCCCGTGTCAAAATAAGGGCACCCAGAGTTTAGGTTAAAACAATAAACTCCAGGTCAGTCATGTGACTGGTGTGAGAACTAAAACAGTTATTAATCTTTATTTTAAATCATTAGGTAAATCAAGGGACCACGCCGTATAACACGGAACGGGTTTCCTCCCAAGAATACCAGTGCATAAAACAAACAGCGCAATGCTAAATAAAGAAAGATGAAGCTGTTATAAGACCCAGGTCCCATCACACAATGCAACGCAGTCGAGGATAGGGTTTTCCCTTATAACAGCCAAAGAATGCTTGATACGTTTAAAACAAATCATTTGATACTATAATAAGTGCATAGTGTATAAAACAACTTCAAATCATAAGTATCAATCATAGGCGGCATAAGCGCCCCATCCCACTATGTCGCCATATATAGGATTACAAATAAAACCGCAAAGTCACGTATTTGGAAATTGGATTTCCATCTATGAACCGAGGCTAGGGGCAAGATCCTCAACCGATTCGAGACGCTCTAGCCCGCCCCTCAGGACCCAGACTCAGGTGGGCCCTTGGATCGTCAGGGCCGGTCCACCGATGTGGATTAAAATGCCTGAACACTACGTTTCCCCACCCTATGGGGTGTAAGTCTGGTCCGTCAGCCGACCAGAATGCATCGGCCGAAACCGATATAACCGAGGCGCCTCGCAACAGCAACAACCACATAAGTCAAACTCGTCAGGGCGTGTAAAACCACTGACGCCACTTCTAACTAGAAAGAAACGCATGCCCTCCCTGAGGTCCGTCTCCCGTTTTTGGTTCATACCTGGTGTGAAACACGCGAGGTAAACGTTACACAAAGCTACGCCACAAAGGCCGTGCTTTGATCATCACCACAAGACTTTGCTTTTCAACAGAAGCCTTGATCATTTGCATCTTAGCATGCCACACAGGCAAACCATCCTATGCAACCGATATCAGTCACACAGAATGAAATCCGATGTCAGACACACAGTCCATTTACAAGTCCGTTCTGGGTCTGAACGAAACCGGAGGCACCTAGTACCCCGCATATCCATCGATCTCCAAGTACGTCTGGACGATCCCCAACTGTTTCCATCTTCTTGGGTGTACAGCCCAATCAAGATCATCAGTTATCACCCAAACGACGTGAAGACCTCCGGTCTTCGACCATCGTCTTCATCTTCGACTTATCGTCGTATCAGTTATTCAGAATGGGATAAACCCGGTCTTTCCGAATAACTCGCGTATATATTATAAAAGTGTTACACAAACACAACATACGCCTCATTCCAACTCATTAGTCATTAACCGTAAATTAATCAAGAGAATAATTCCCCAAATATTAACCCCGAAGGCCGAAACCAACATCAGATCAATATCCAGAAAACCATTCTACTTAGCTAACCGACAGTTAGTTTCTAATTTCACGTTCAAATCTAATTAAAGATTCATTAAAACTCCACTCAATTTTAATCGTTAACTGGGTTAAAGAATCAGTGTCATTTAAAACACGGTTCACGATAAACCCAAAATCACATTCATTAATTATCGGGTTAAAGAACAAGTGTTATTTAAAACACTGTTCACGATAAACCCAAAAATCAATACCAATTCAATTCCAATTAAATATCATTTAATTGGTACACTTCATTAAATCTAAATAAAAAGATTTAATCATTTCTCAACTGGGTTCAAGAACAGTGTTAATGAAGACACCATTCACGACAAACCCAAATCACGTTTATCAATTATCGGGTTAAAGAACAAGTGTTATTTAAAACACTGTTCACGATAAACCCAAAAATCAATATCAATTCAATTCCAATTAAATGTTATTTAATTGGTACACTTCATTAAATCTGAATAAAAAGATTTAATCTTTTCTCACTTGGGTTCAAGAACAGTGTTAGTGAAGACACCATTCACAACAAACCCAAATCACATTTGATATTCAATATAAGGCTCTGAATAGAAAATATATCGGCTTATATTCAATATCAAATTCTACGATTAACAAATGTCGTATTGGAAATAACGATATACATATATATCTTTCAAATTTCCGTAACAACATCCGTATAATCACAAATTCCAACATCGAAATATTCCGAAGACAATTTCGATTCAAATCCACTCCAATGCAATCATTGGAAACTTTGGTTATTTTCAAAACCCTTTTCAAATTCAATTTATTTATAAAAATAAATAGAATTATAATTCTAGTTCAAAACTAGTTCATTTCGATAAAAATCTATTTTTATCTTTTCAAATAGGGAGTTTTTCATCCCAATTCTTTCTAAATCATTTCTTATGATTTTACACAAATTATTACTATTTTTAATAATTTTATCAAGGCCCGTACAGTCGATTTCCAACAATGGCCATCGAACTGCACTTACAGCGACCTTTTTCGAATTTGATTTGGACGTATCTCCAAATCCAACCGTTAGATTTCAAATTTCTAACATTCATTAGAAAGCTCTTTTCGATACGAACCCAACGGTTCCGGTTTTAGGAGAATCCGACGGTCGGATCTCCCGCAATGTCCGTTTGAAATAAATGGTCGAAATTCACGAACTGCCGCGGCGCGGCGCGTTCTATTCAGGCCATTATATTATATATATAATATATATAATATATATTTCGTCGATTTCTATTTAAAACGAATTATATAAATAGTTTTAAAATCGTTTCAAAAGCTATTTCAACTTTCTTTTCAATTCAAATCAAAATTGAATTCTTCTTTATAAATTCGTTTTAAAATTCATTTCTATTCAATTCATTTCCACAATAAAATGATATTTTTATTTTTCTAACATATTTTAGAAAATTTCGGCGGCATAACGGCACGATACTAGAAACGGGACGAGGCCTAGCCTTATCCCCGGACTAGTGAAGGCCCACGCCATTCACTCATCAATCAAATCAATTTCATTTTGCAAACCACAAAATTTGGAGTAAGGGTCTAACCTAGCCTTACTCCTACGCCTTATAACGGCGCACGTCTAATCCTAACCAATTTATCGATTCGATTTTTCACACCACAAACCACATTCAAACCAATATCGCAATCAATCACCAAACAGTCAAACAAACAAGTCCATGGTCTGTGGACGGTTGTGTCGGGTGCTACTAAGCACCGTCTGCATCCTAGTATAAATATATAACTAGAAAAGAAATAGAAAGGTGAGAAATTCTCACATATAGCTATCCTAGCTCCACGGCTCTTCTCTTGCAGAAGTCTTCGTCGTTTCGCCTTTTTGTCACCTTCGCCCGTATTCTCTACATATGTAAAAATCGAATTTTTACTTCGCTTTTCAATATATAAAAATCGAATTTTTATTTCACTATTCGATATATAAAAATCATATTTTTACTTCAAAGTTTGATATATAAAAATCGAATTTTTATTTCAAAGTTCAATATATAAAAATCGAATTTTTATTTCAAAGTTCAATATATAAAAATCGAATTTTTATTTCAAAGTTCAATATATAAAAATCGAATTTTTATTTCAAAGTTCAATATATAAAAATCGAATTTTTATTTCAAAGTTCAATATATAAAAATCGAATTTTTATTTCAAAGTTCAATATATAAAAATCGAATTTTTATTTCAAAGTTCAATATATAAAAATCGAATTTTTATTTCAAAGTTTCCGCCTTTTCCATTTCAAAGATCTAATCTTTTCTTTTACTTTTTAAAGTTCAAATCCTTTTACCTTTTAAAAATTCAAATCTTTTACCTTTTAAAAATTCAAATCTTTTTAAACCTTTTAAAAACAAAAATCTTCTTAAACCTCTTAAAAACAAAAATCTTCTTAAACCTCTTAAAAACAAAAATCTTCTTAAACCTCTTAAAAACAAAAATCTTCTTAAACCTTTTAAAAACAAAAATCTTCTTAAACCCTTTTTTTTTTTTTTTAAAATAAAAAGAATCAGTTTTAAATTTCTTTACAATCACAGAAACTTATTTTTCAAAAATCAAAAATCATATATGCAAAATTCATATTTTTATATTTCTATTAATCATATAAAAAATCATATTTTTATATGTTAGAAACCATGCTATTCTTATTTTAAAACCAAATCAGTTTTTATTTTTTTACAAAATCTGTTTTTATAATTTTACAAAATCAGTTTTTATAATTTTACAAAATCAGTTTTTATAATTTTACAAAATCAGTTTTTATAATTCTATTTATATAAAATAAAAATAAAACAAATAAATAAAATAATAAAATAAAAGAACGACTTACGGGGGGGCTGTGCTGCTGCTCGCCAGAGTTGGAGGGGAGGTGCGGCGAGAGGAGGAGGGGGCGAGGTGGGCGCGACAGGGGGTTAACGGTGGCGGCTAGGGCTCGGGTAGGGGTTTGGGTCTTCAATCGGCGGCGTCTGAAGAGGAGAGGGCGACGCGAGCTATGGAGGGTGGTGCGGTGGCCTTGGGGCGCGGTGAGGCGGTTTCTGGTGATGAGGGGCGGAGGTTGAAGGAGCGGTGGCGGCGATTGCTGTGGAGGGGAGGGCTTCGTCTCGATTCGATCTTTTTTTTTTTCTTTTTCTTTTTTTTTATCTGAACTAAAATAGAAAAGGGGGGGGGGGGGGGCCAGAACGAAGATAAAGGGGGGGGGAAGAAAAGTTTTTTTTTTTTTTATTATTATTATTATTATTTAATTATTTTAAATTTTACTTTATAAAGCAACCTTTATTTTCGACCTCAAAACGAGGCCCACCGCCTGTCGTCCATAGCGTTTTACCCCCATTCCGAACACAATGGGATATGTATCGCAAGCTGATTTGATCGTTACAATCAGTTTCCTTTGAATTTACATTTAAATCACTATATTGAATTTTAAACGTACATTTTAAATTACCGGGGTCACATACTAACTCTAAAAATTCTCGAAAAATATTTTCTAGCTTCGTATTGACGATACGGTCCTAGCAAAACTAGTTTCGTCGAATTCTGAGACCGTTAGAAAAATGGCCAATTTCCAGTCGATTAAAATCAACTGAAATGGTCAAAACACGTTTCCCTTGGCCACGCTCACATATTGATTCGAAAAATTATGAAATTTAAAACCTACCAATAACATGACACTGCGGACCCAACAAAACTGGTTTCGTCGAAATCCGAGGTCATTTGCAAAATGTCCATTTTTAAGGGCCTGAATTCCATAGCGACTATTCAGAATTTTCAACTGGACATATCTTTTGATTCCTGCTATCAAAATTTGATTATTCGGATTCGTTGGAAAGATATTATCAATTAGATCCCATTATTTTTGGTTTCACTAAAATCCGGATTGTTTTGCACCCGGTACATTCAATTGAAGTTTGAAATCGAATTATCGAACTACCGCGCCATTTCCAATTCTATTTATAATTATATATAAATATTTATATTCTAACGACGACGCGTATATAAATATATACGTCGAATTCTATTCAAAATAAATTTCACGTCTATATTATTTAAAATAATCTATTTTAAATATTCAAAATTCGCTAAAATTGCCAAAATAAAAATTTTAAACTGGCCCAGATTTTACGGGTTGTTACAATCTCCCCCACTTAAAACTTTTCGTCCCCGAAAAGGAACAAAGTCGAAAGTGGTTTGATTATTCAGCTCTACGCTCGATCAGACTTCCATTCTCCAACTCTTTAGTTTCTGAGAATTTTCAAAATTTCAAAAATTTGGCTAACACCCTAAATTTTTGAAAAATTTCGCCATAACCTCCCCTGCACCGGGAGCATCGGGGAATTTCAAATAGCTTCCCCGGTCCTTCAGATCTCAAAAAGAAAAAGAAAAAGCCAAGCGGCTAGCCAATAGGCTCACAAAATCATCATCACCCAAACAAAACAGGAAATTATGTAGTAAACATGTACCTATTTGTCGGGCAAACAAATTTTATTCTCTGCTCTAGCCTCCTTGCTATGACCTGTTCAATATAAGTATATGTATATGCAAGAAAATGCGACCAAATTCCAATACAATTTAATATTTGGTTCAATTAGGCATAATGGTTCAAAATTAGCAAACAAATGAACAAACAACACAAACATCAATCAATTAGTGAATTTAAAGTTTCAAATTCATAATTTTGATATATATATTGAAAATCTTGTTTTTGATGCCAATTCACAACAATGTGTTCTAACTATATATATTTTGGTTCTCACACCAGCCTAATGGAAATATATAGAAATCACACCTTCGAAACTCGAAAATAAATACTGGTGATGGCGCGCCATCATCAGAATCATGTCCGGGCGACTAGAGTGTGACTCTATATCTATCCAGTATATTAAAATTTCGAATACACGCGGATCAGACGTATACGCAAAATCTATATATACTGGATTGTCCACTCAATATAAATAAATAATCAAATACGAATAATTGATTTAAATTTTCAAAACAAAGATTGTTTTCACTTTAAAAATATACTCTTCACACTCGTTCTAGGATACTACTGATCCCATCTCTAACGAGTCATTCTAATTGGATATTACTAATCCAATATCTGATGAATTCTTTCGTATGTTTCTAATGTGCCTTGTTCTCTGAGCTTTGTAAACCAAAGCTCTGATACCACGTGTAAAGACCCGCAACTTCCCCGTAAAGGAAAGCGTCGGATAGTTCGAGAACAAACCACAACAGAACGCATACAGAAGAACGTTTCACTGTATATTACAACAATGCATCAGATTACAAGAATATACAGAGTATAAATGAATATTACACAGAAATATCAGAGATTTAAATTACATTTAAATACATAGCAGCGGAAAATAATACAATACACAACTAGAAGTAGATATACGGATACAAAGCTTTCCGGATATCGTTCCAGCTGTAAACCAGGATCCTGTGAAAATAAATCTGCAAAACCGAAACTACTAGCTGCCCGTGTCAAAATAAGGGCACCCAGAGTTTAGGTTAAAACAATAAACTCCAGGTCAGTCATGTGACTGGTGTGAGAACTAAAACAGTTATTAATCTTTATTTTAAATCATTAGGTAAATCAAGGGACCACGCCGTATAACACGGAACGGGTTTCCTCCCAAGAATACCAGTGCATAAAACAAACAGCGCAATGCTAAATAAAGAAAGATGAAGCTGTTATAAGACCCAGGTCCCATCACACAATGCAACGCAGTCGAGGATAGGGTTTTCCCTTATAACAGCCAAAGAATGCTTGATACGTTTAAAACAAATCATTTGATACTATAATAAGTGCATAGTGTATAAAACAACTTCAAATCATAAGTATCAATCATAGGCGGCATAAGCGCCCCATCCCACTATGTCGCCATATATAGGATTACAAATAAAACCGCAAAGTCACGTATTTGGAAATTGGATTTCCATCTATGAACCGAGGCTAGGGGCAAGATCCTCAACCGATTCGAGACGCTCTAGCCCGCCCCTCAGGACCCAGACTCAGGTGGGCCCTTGGATCGTCAGGGCCGGTCCACCGATGTGGATTAAAATGCCTGAACACTACGTTTCCCCACCCTATGGGGTGTAAGTCTGGTCCGTCAGCCGACCAGAATGCATCGGCCGAAACCGATATAACCGAGGCGCCTCGCAACAGCAACAACCACATAAGTCAAACTCGTCAGGGCGTGTAAAACCACTGATGCCACTTCTAACTAGAAAGAAACGCATGCCCTCCCTGAGGTCCGTCTCCCGTTTTTGGTTCATACCTGGTGTGAAACACGCGAGGTAAACGTTACACAAAGCTACGCCACAAAGGCCGTGCTTTGATCATCACCACAAGACTTTGCTTTTCAACAGAAGCCTTGATCATTTGCATCTTAGCATGCCACACAGGCAAACCATCCTATGCAACCGATATCAGTCACACAGAATGAAATCCGATGTCAGACACACAGTCCATTTACAAGTCCGTTCTGGGTCTGAACGAAACCGGAGGCACCTAGTACCCCGCATATCCATCGATCTCCAAGTACGTCTGGACGATCCCCAACTGTTTCCATCTTCTTGGGTGTACAGCCCAATCAAGATCATCAGTTATCACCCAAACGACGTGAAGACCTCCGGTCTTCGACCATCGTCTTCATCTTCGACTTATCGTCGTATCAGTTATTCAGAATGGGATAAACCCGGTCTTTCCGAATAACTCGCGTATATATTATAAAAGTGTTACACAAACACAACATACGCCTCATTCCAACTCATTAGTCATTAACCGTAAATTAATCAAGAGAATAATTCCCCAAATATTAACCCCGAAGGCCGAAACCAACATCAGATCAATATCCAGAAAACCATTCTACTTAGCTAACCGACAGTTAGTTTCTAATTTCACGTTCAAATCTAATTAAAGATTCATTAAAACTCCACTCAGTTTTAATCGTTAACTGGGTTAAAGAATCAGTGTCATTTAAAACACGGTTCACGATAAACCCAAAATCACATTCATTAATTATCGGGTTAAAGAACAAGTGTTATTTAAAACACTGTTCACGATAAACCCAAAAATCAATACCAATTCAATTCCAATTAAATATCATTTAATTGGTACACTTCATTAAATCTAAATAAAAAGATTTAATCATTTCTCAACTGGGTTCAAGAACAGTGTTAATGAAGACACCATTCACGACAAACCCAAATCACGTTTATCAATTATCGGGTTAAAGAACAAGTGTTATTTAAAACACTGTTCACGATAAACCCAAAAATCAATATCAATTCAATTCCAATTAAATGTTATTTAATTGGTACACTTCATTAAATCTGAATAAAAAGATTTAATCTTTTCTCACTTGGGTTCAAGAACAGTGTTAGTGAAGACACCATTCACAACAAACCCAAATCACATTTGATATTCAATATAAGGCTCTGAATAGAAAATATATCGGCTTATATTCAATATCAAATTCTACGATTAACAAATGTCGTATTGGAAATAACGATATACATATATATCTTTCAAATTTCCGTAACAACATCCGTATAATCACAAATTCCAACATCGAAATATTCCGAAGACAATTTCGATTCAAATCCACTCCAATGCAATCATTGGAAACTTTGGTTATTTTCAAAACCCTTTTCAAATTCAATTTATTTATAAAAATAAATAGAATTATAATTCTAGTTCAAAACTAGTTCATTTCGATAAAAATCTATTTTTATCTTTTCAAATAGGGAGTTTTTCATCCCAATTCTTTCTAAATCATTTCTTATGATTTTACACAAATTATTACTATTTTTAATAATTTTATCAAGGCCCGTACAGTCGATTTCCAACAATGGCCATCGAACTGCACTTACAGCGACCTTTTTCGAATTTGATTTGGACGTATCTCCAAATCCAACCGTTAGATTTCAAATTTCTAACATTCATTAGAAAGCTCTTTTCGATACGAACCCAACGGTTCCGGTTTTAGGAGAATCCGACGGTCGGATCTCCCGCAATGTCCGTTTGAAATAAATGGTCGAAATTCACGAACTGCCGCGGCGCGGCGCGTTCTATTCAGGCCATTATATTATATATATAATATATATAATATATATTTCGTCGATTTCTATTTAAAACGAATTATATAAATAGTTTTAAAATCGTTTCAAAAGCTATTTCAACTTTCTTTTCAATTCAAATCAAAATTGAATTCTTCTTTATAAATTCGTTTTAAAATTCATTTCTATTCAATTCATTTCCACAATAAAATGATATTTTTATTTTTCTAACATATTTTAGAAAATTTCGGCGGCATAACGGCACGATACTAGAAACGGGACGAGGCCTAGCCTTATCCCCGGACTAGTGAAGGCCCACGCCATTCACTCATCAATCAAATCAATTTCATTTTGCAAACCACAAAATTTGGAGTAAGGGTCTAACCTAGCCTTACTCCTACGCCTTATAACGGCGCACGTCTAATCCTAACCAATTTATCGATTCGATTTTTCACACCACAAACCACATTCAAACCAATATCGCAATCAATCACCAAACAGTCAAACAAACAAGTCCATGGTCTGTGGACGGTTGTGTCGGGTGCTACTAAGCACCGTCTGCATCCTAGTATAAATATATAACTAGAAAAGAAATAGAAAGGTGAGAAATTCTCACATATAGCTATCCTAGCTCCACGGCTCTTCTCTTGCAGAAGTCTTCGTCGTTTCGCCTTTTTGTCACCTTCGCCCGTATTCTCTACATATGTAAAAATCGAATTTTTACTTCGCTTTTCAATATATAAAAATCGAATTTTTATTTCACTATTCGATATATAAAAATCATATTTTTACTTCAAAGTTTGATATATAAAAATCGAATTTTTATTTCAAAGTTCAATATATAAAAATCGAATTTTTATTTCAAAGTTCAATATATAAAAATCGAATTTTTATTTCAAAGTTCAATATATAAAAATCGAATTTTTATTTCAAAGTTCAATATATAAAAATCGAATTTTTATTTCAAAGTTCAATATATAAAAATCGAATTTTTATTTCAAAGTTCAATATATAAAAATCGAATTTTTATTTCAAAGTTTCCGCCTTTTCCATTTCAAAGATCTAATCTTTTCTTTTACTTTTTAAAGTTCAAATCCTTTTACCTTTTAAAAATTCAAATCTTTTACCTTTTAAAAATTCAAATCTTTTTAAACCTTTTAAAAACAAAAATCTTCTTAAACCTCTTAAAAACAAAAATCTTCTTAAACCTCTTAAAAACAAAAATCTTCTTAAACCTCTTAAAAACAAAAATCTTCTTAAACCTTTTAAAAACAAAAATCTTCTTAAACCCTTTTTTTTTTTTTTAAATAAAAAGAATCAGTTTTAAATTTCTTTACAATCACAGAAACTTATTTTTCAAAAATCAAAAATCATATATGCAAAATTCATATTTTTATATTTCTATTAATCATATAAAAAATCATATTTTTATATGTTAGAAACCATGCTATTCTTATTTTAAAACCAAATCAGTTTTTATTTTTTTACAAAATCTGTTTTTATAATTTTACAAAATCAGTTTTTATAATTTTACAAAATCAGTTTTTATAATTTTACAAAATCAGTTTTTATAATTCTATTTATATAAAATAAAAATAAAACAAATAAATAAAATAATAAAATAAAAGAACGACTTACGGGGGGGCTGTGCTGCTGCTCGCCAGAGTTGGAGGGGAGGTGCGGCGAGAGGAGGAGGGGGCGAGGTGGGCGCGACAGGGGGTTAACGGTGGCGGCTAGGGCTCGGGTAGGGGTTTGGGTCTTCAATCGGCGGCGTCTGAAGAGGAGAGGGCGACGCGAGCTATGGAGGGTGGTGCGGTGGCCTTGGGGCGCGGTGAGGCGGTTTCTGGTGATGAGGGGCGGAGGTTGAAGGAGCGGTGGCGGCGATTGCTGTGGAGGGGAGGGCTTCGTCTCGATTCGATCTTTTTTTTTTCTTTTTTTTTTTTTTATCTGAACTAAAATAGAAAAGGGGGGGGGCCAGAACGAAGATAAAGGGGGGGGGAAGAAAAGTTTTTTTTTTTTTTTTTTTTTATTATTATTTAATTATTTTAAATTTTACTTTATAAAGCAACCTTTATTTTCGACCTCAAAACGAGGCCCACCGCCTGTCGTCCATAGCGTTTTACCCCCATTCCGAACACAATGGGATATGTATCGCAAGCTGATTTGATCGTTACAATCAGTTTCCTTTGAATTTACATTTAAATCACTATATTGAATTTTAAACGTACATTTTAAATTACCGGGGTCACATACTAACTCTAAAAATTCTCGAAAAATATTTTCTAGCTTCGTATTGACGATACGGTCCTAGCAAAACTAGTTTCGTCGAATTCTGAGACCGTTAGAAAAATGGCCAATTTCCAGTCGATTAAAATCAACTGAAATGGTCAAAACACGTTTCCCTTGGCCACGCTCACATATTGATTCGAAAAATTATGAAATTTAAAACCTAGCAATAACATGACACTGCGGACCCAACAAAACTGGTTTCGTCGAAATCCGAGGTCATTTGCAAAATGTCCATTTTTAAGGGCCTGAATTCCATAGCGACTATTCAGAATTTTCAACTGGACATATCTTTTGATTCCTGCTATCAAAATTTGATTATTCGGATTCGTTGGAAAGATATTATCAATTAGATCCCATTATTTTTGGTTTCACTAAAATCCGGATTGTTTTGCACCCGGTACATTCAATTGAAGTTTGAAATCGAATTATCGAACTACCGCGCCATTTCCAATTCTATTTATAATTATATATAAATATTTATATTCTAACGACGACGCGTATATAAATATATACGTCGAATTCTATTCAAAATAAATTTCACGTCTATATTATTTAAAATAATCTATTTTAAATATTCAAAATTCGCTAAAATTGCCAAAATAAAAATTTTAAACTGGCCCAGATTTTACGGGTTGTTACATTTTCAAACCTATTCAAAACTAGGTTTCAGATTTTTGGCAAATCCGTGAAAAGATGTGAGGATCAGGCGGTGCAGCATCGAAGGGGGAGGAGAGAGCTTCATGCGCGTGGGGGAGTGGGCCAGTTCGATGCCCCTTGGGGTCGCCAGCGGCGGTCCAAACGTCGGTCGTTCTCGAGCTCGATTCGAGCTCCACAGGCCACGAAAAATTCCAAACTCTATATTGATTTGAAGAGGGGAGTGAGACGAACAAAAAACCCAACTGGAGGTGGGGCTAATTCTTCTTGGATCGATCGGAAAATGAGGGGGAATGGAGGAGCGTTTTCCGCCTTTGATCTGGAGCTTTTGGGCGTGACGACGGGGAGAGAGAAAATAGGGTGGACCAATGGGATTTTTTATTTTATAATTTTTAAATCTCCAAAGTACCCCTTGTCACACACGAACACCAATTCAAACCCAACGACTGTCGTCCCTAGTGTTTTACCCCATTCCGAACATAATGGGATATGTTTCGTAGGCCCATTCGACTGTTTGAGTCAATTTTCCTTCAAATTAAAATATAAAACATTCAATATTCGATTTGAACATACATTTCAATTTGCCAGGGCCACAAATTGATTCGAAAAATTCCCGAAAAATAAATCTAGCTATGTTTTGACGATACGGTCCCAACAAAACTAGTTTCATTGAATTCTAGGACCGTTTGAAAAATAGCCCATTTCTGGTCGATCCAATTTAACTACAATTGACCAAAGCACATTTTCCTTTGCCACGTTCACATACTAGCTTCAAAAATTGTGAAATTTGAAACCTAGCAATAGTTTAACATCCTGGATCCAAAAAAAGTGGTTTCAACGAATTCCGAGGTCGTTTGCAAAATGGCCATTTTCATGGGCTATATAAATTCCATATCGACCTTTCTGAAAATTCATTTGGCCATAACTTTTGCTTCCTGCTATGAAACTTCGATTTTTCAGATTCGTTAGAAAGGTATTCACTAACAGATTTAAATATTTTTGGTTTTACTCAAATCTGTTTTGTTTTGCACCCGGTACAGTCAGTTAAAGTTTGAATTCAAATTTTGAAACTGCTGCGCCATTTCAGGCCATGTTTATAATTAGAATTAATTATATTCGTTTTTAAATGTTGATTCAAACTTACTTTACATCGTTATTATTTAAAATATTTAAAATCTACTAAAATAGCCAATTTAAAAAAATTTAATTGGTTCAGATTTTCCGGGTCGTTACAATCTCCCCCACTTAAAACTTTTCGTCCCCGAAAAGGAACAAATTCGAAAGTGGTTTGATTAATCAACTCTACGTTCAATCTGGCTTCCATTCTCCAACTTTTCAGTTTCTGAGAATTTTCAAATTCTTCAAAAATTTGGCTAAGACCTGGAATTTTCGAAAAATTTCGCCATAACCTCCTTTGTACGGGGAGGGGTTTGGAAATTTATTGGGCCGTATTAGGTACCCAATAAATCCTATAAAGCATACACATATTTATAGTGATATATTCTGGTGTTTACAGGGGAGCGTGTATAGATAATAACTCCAGAGATAAATTCTTGTCACTCTGTCAAAGCCCGAGGGAGTGTGCATTTTTAATTGCTCCAGAGGATAAATCCTCGTCACCTCGTCCCGTGTGGGAAATAAATAATCCATGTGCCGTATCTAATAACTAGAGAGATGTGATTATTGTCAACTCCAGACCCGTGTGGTTTTTTTTATTAATCTGGCAATTTATCGTTATAATTTTATATGTCCATATCAGTCATCATTCAACCTATAAAATATAGTCATCGCTATACAAGCATCTCGCTCGTATGGTAATTCTTCCACCTCGTCACACAAGCTCCAAATGCTTATGTGGTATATGATAAAGTATGCCTATCTTCAAGAAGTATGCCACGTAGTGTAGTTCAAAATTAATTGTTACTATCCTATGGCGACGTTTATTATTACACACAGGACAACCAGCACTCCGCATCCAATGACATTCACAGGAGTTGATATAATAATATTACGCATCCAACTCATTAAGGTTTACCTATTTGTCGGGCACGCAAATAATTTCTTTACTCAACTGCTATCCATTTACCTGTTCAAACATATATAATGCACATGTATATATACTTCTATCTATTTTCATATCAGTTCAATGTGTGATTCAATCGAATAAATTCTACCATTATTCTCTTATTAATTAAATTAGCTATCGTTTCAATAATTTAATTAATCCAATTTACTATCACATAATGCAAACAACAAGCAATTTGATTTAACTTTTCAAAAATATACTAATCAATTTCTATACTCTTTTACTTTTCAAATATATATCTTTTATATATTGAAAAATCATATTTCTAAAACCAGACTATATATATAATCACAAATACGTTATTTAAAAACTTATAACTCTCAACTCGTTCTGGGGCACTTCTGACCCCATCTCTAACGAGCTATTCTGATTCTGCTATATTCATACTAGGATATTGCTGATCCTATCTGTATTGAGTTACCCGTCCTAGAACACTACTAGTTCTATTTCTGACGAGTTCATTAATATGTTATATCCCAGCACTAAGCTTAACCAAAGCTCTGATACCAAATTGAGACGACCCCAAGCCCTGTACTGACGGCGGCAAGGGTAATCTTTGGAATATAACACATAAACAGATAACAGTAAAACAGAATTAAATAGATACACCAGATAATGAACAAACAATACACTGGATAAACATAATCATCAGAGTTACACAGTATACAGGATCATACTTAGTACAAATACAGTTCAGCTATACATAAATGTCTACAGCGGAAATAAACATAATATGTACAATAGGAGCTGAACAGCATAAAAAGAGATAAATGATAGAATCCATCTTCAGCTCCAGCTATCCAGAAAGAGCCAGCTAAAACTTGAATACAAGGCTGCCCATGTAGAAAAAGAGGCACCCGAGTTTGAAGGTGAAACAAACTACGAGTCAGTCATGGGACTGGTATGAGAAATCTACTTAACACATTTTATAATATGGCTAATCACAGGACCACGCCACTTTCGTGGAACGGGTTTACTCCATCGGATTGCCAGTGCTTTAAAAAAAAATTCATTTAAACATCGCAATGCTTTTTATAAAAATGAAGCCATTATAAGACTCATTTCCCATCACACAATGCAACACAAACCAGAGGATAGAGTTTTACCTTATGAGTTTATAGGTTTCAAAAACAATTTATAATATGGCCAAGATATGATTGATACGAATAAAACAAAAGCATTTGATATTATTACTAGTGTTTATAGGTTTCAAAAACAATTTCAATCATAACTATCAATTATAGACGGCATGGGTACCATATATTATGTCGCCATATATATATATATATATATATATATATATATATATATATATATATATATATATATATACAATCAAAACCGCACTGTCACGTATTTGGAAATTGGATTTCCTTCATGAACCGAGGCAAGGGATCGTCCTCACCGAATTCGAGACGCTGTAGCCTGCCCCTCTGGAACAGCCGCAACTGCCCCTTGGATCGTCAGGGCCAGTCCACCGATGTGGATTATTATGCCTGAACACTGCGTTTCCCCGCCCTATGGCGCGTAAATGAGCCAACGAATGGCTCCTTTGGCTTCACATAGTCACCGGTATACCCGAGGCGCCTCGCAACAGCAACAACCACATAGGTGAAAATAATATAAATGTCGGCCAGTTTAAGCACCGACACCACCTCTAGCTAGAAAGAAACGCAGGCCCTCCCTGATGTCCTCTCCCGTTTCTGGTTCATACTGGGGTGTGAGGCTCACGAATTCACGTTATACACAAAGCTACGCCACACAGGCGATGCTTTGATCATCAATCACAAGACTTTACTTTTCAACAGAAGCCCTGATCACTGCATCTTAGCAAGCCATACATGCAATTCACACCGTGTAATTGATGGCTATCAATCACACAGAATAAATTCCAATGTCAGACACACCATCCATTTACAAGTCCGTTCTGGGTCTGAACGAAACCGGAGGCACTATATACCTCGCAAACCCATCGATCTCCACGTACGTCTGGACGATCACCACTCATTATCCATATTTCGGGATGCCTCCCAATCAGGACATCAGTTACCATCCAAACGAGGTGAAGATCTCCGGTCTTCGACCACCGTCTTCATCTTCGATTTCTTATCGTCGATTCAGTTATTCAGAATGGGATAAACCCGGTCTTTCCGAGAAACTCGCGCATATAATAAACAAGTGCAACACAAATACACATACGCATCATTTCAATTCACTAGTCGCTAACTGTAAATCAGTAAGAGAACGATTTCCCAAATATTAACCCCGAAGGCCGAAACCAACATCAGATCAACACCCAGGAAACCATTCGACTTAGCCAACCTTCAGTTAGTTTCTAAATTTCACACCCATATCATTTATAATATTTTATAATGATTTATCGCTATTTTTATTTATTTTAAAATAGCCAATTTATTCAAACGACACTTCGGGCTATAACGCGGCCGTGGCGCTGTTTTTCTTCATATTTGATTTACACATATATGAAAATCTAACTGTTGGATCTTCACAAAATTTACATTATTAGAAAGATCGTTTCAAAACGAATTCAACGGTTCCAGTTTCGGGAAAATCCGACGGTCGGATCTCCCGGTATATTCGTTTGAAGTTTCGATTTCAAAATACGAACTACAACGTCGTTATTCGATTTAATATAATTATATTTATATATATATATATATAAATATAATCGGTTCTGGCGCTGTTTTTCTTTATATTTGAATTAAACATTCCAGACAATCCAACCGTTGGATTTTTACAAAGTTAATGCCGTTGGAAAGATATTTCCAAAGCGAACCCAACGGTTGCGGTTTCTGGAAAATCCGATGGTTGGATCTCCCGCATTAATCGTTTGAAATCACGGTTTCAAAATACGAACTGCAGCTTCGTTATTCGATATATTTCAATTCTATATATATATATATATCGATTCTTCGATTTCAAAACTATATTCTTTTCATACATTTGATAAAAATGATATTTTTATCCAATCGACAATTATTTCAACATTTCGCTATTTTTAACCATTCATGTATATAGAAAAATGTGATTTTTATTGTAAAACAATTTATTTCTAAACACGACTATTTTATATAGTCTATATAGATGATAAAAATATGATTTTTATTATAAAACAATTCCTTTCGAACCCGAATACCATTCAACACATGAATTTCTGTTCAACGAATGAATTTCTATTCAACACATGAATGTTATTCGAAATTCGTATATATACAGTAAAAAGGTGATTTTTTATTGTTAAAACAATTTATTCAAAACACGAATACCATTCAACACATGAATTTCTATTCAACGAATGAATTTCAATTCAACACATGAAGGTTTTCTATAGTTTATATATATAGATAAAAAGGGTGATTTTTATTGTTAAAACAATTTATTCAAAACACGAATATCATTCAACACATGAATTTCTATTCAACGAATGAATTTCAATTCAACACATGAAGGTTTTCTATAGTTTATATATATAGATAAAAATGTGATTTTTATTGTTAAAACAATTTATTCAAAACACGAATACCATTCAACACATGAATTTCTATTCAACGAATGAATTTCAATTCAACACATGAAGGTTTTCTATAGTTTATATATATAGATAAAAATGCGATTTTTATTGTTAAAACAATTTATTCAAAACACGAATACCATTCAACACTTGAATTTCTATTCAACGAATGAATTTCAATTCAACACATGAAGGTTTTCTATTCAACACACGAATATAGTTTCAACATAGGAAAATAATTCTAACACATGAATATTATTAAAAATTTCGGCAGCATAACGACAGGGTAGATAAAACTGGGACCATCCCTAGTACGGCTCCTCGCTCTATCTTAAAGCCTCGCAGCTTTTGACAATGGGGAATCATGCATCTAGTTCGCACGCAGGCAGCATATATATTTTTTTCATTTCCACAAACTAATCCTATGTGGTTTCAACCAAATATTTCTCAACCACAAACGGGTATTTTTCAACCACAACCAATCAATTTCAACCACAAACAATTCTAATCAACCATTCGTAATCAACCAATTTTCACACCAATCACATCCAATAAATATCGTCCATGCTTTGTGGACGAGGGGCGTATATATAAGCATTTCACTTCTATTTCAACACATATATAATTTATACAACGCATATATAACTTATACATCGAACGTACAACTTATACAACGCTTATACATGAGGTGTACAACGCTTATATAACCCATACATCGACTATATAATTTATACATCGTCGTTTTCCATATCGTTTATAATTTAGAAATCTCACATTGGGTTCCACTCCACCAAAAATAGCAGAAGGCTCAGAAAAATATGCGGTCTCTTCTAGAATGTAGAGGACGTCCACATGGTCATGATGTTTCCTGTTTCATCGAATTTCGTCAACACATGATAAAGATATGATTTTTCAAAGTTTGCAACACTTAAAAGTGTAAAAACAGTTCAAAATATACACAGCCGTAACTTTTCAAACCTGTTCAAAACTAGGTTTCAGATTTTCGGCAAATCCGTGCAACGATGTGAGGATCGGGTGGTGCAGCGTCGAAGGCGGAGGAGAGAGATTCACGCGCGTGGGGGGAGTGGGCCAGTTCGATGGCCCGGGCGTCGCCGGCGGCGGTCCAAACGTCGGCCGTTCTCGAGCTCGATTCGAGCTTCACAGGCCACGAAAAATTCCAAACTCTATATTGATTTGAAGAGGGGAGTGAGACGAACAAAAAACCCAACTGGAGGTGGGGCTAATTCTTCTTGGATCGATCAGAAAATGAGGGTGAATGGAGGAGCGTTTTCCGCCTTCGATCTGGAGCTTTTGGGCGTGACGACGGGGAGAGAGAAAATAGGGTGGACCAATGGGATTTTTTATTTTATTTTATAATTTTTTAATCTCCAAAATACCCCTTGTCACACATGAACACCAATTCAAACCCAACAACTGCCATCCCTAGCGTTTTACCCCCATTTCGAACACAATGGGATATGTTTCGTAGGCCCATTCAACCGTTTGAGTTAGTTTTCCTTCAAATTAAAATATAAAACATTCAATATTCGATTTGAACGTACATTTCAATTTGCCAGGGCCACAAATTGATTCGAAAAATTCCCGAAAAATAAATCTAGCTATGTTTTGACGATACGGTCCCAACAAAACTAGTTTCGTTGAATTCTGAGACCGTTTGAAAAATGGCCCATTTCTGGTCGATCCAATTTAACTATAATTGACCAAAACACATTTTCCTTTTCCACGTTCACATACTAGCTTCAAACATTATGGAATTTGAAACATAGCAATAGTTTAACATCCCGGATCCAACAAAAGTGGTTTCGTCGAATTCCGAGATCGTTTGCAAAATGACCATTTTCACGGGCTATATAAATTCCATAGCGACCTTTCTGAAAATTCATTTGGCCATAACTTTTGCTTCCTGCTATGAAACTTCGATTTTTCAGATTCGTTAGAAAGGTATTCACTAACAGATTTAAATATTTTTGGTTTCACTCAAATCCGTTTTGTTTTGCACTCGGTACAGTCAGTCAAAGTTTGAATTCAAAATTTGAAACTGCCGCGCCATTTCAGGCCATGTTTATAATTAGAATTAATTATATTCGTTTTCAAATGTTGATTCGAACTTACTTTTCATCGTTATTATTTAAAATATTTATTTTAAATATTTAAAATCCACTAAAATAGCCAATTAAATTTTTTTAAATTGGTTCAGATTTTCCGGATCGTTACAATTTTGGAATACATGCTATGTTTGGAATCCATATAAATAAAATTATATGGTAATTGATTGAGTCTAATTCCAATTCAGAAATAACGAATATTTTAAAATAATATTCAGTGAAAAATCAAAATATGATTTTGATGTCTGATTTTGGATGGACACAAAAATATTGAAATATATGAAGCCTAATTAAGTAGATATACGCAATTTTTACTCGAACGAAATTTTCTGTCGATTTTGTTTATTTGATAATGAATATTGAAAAGATGTGATTTCAAAATCCGATATTTTGAAAATATTATTATTTTAATATTACAATGATATGGAATATTCAGTTTTGATTTAAAATTGAAATGGAAGTTGGAATCATTTTTAAAATGAATTTATAAATGATTAATAAAGCACATTTTGAATAGAAATCGATGAAATATATTAAATATATTTAAATGGCCTAGATAGAACGTATCGTGTAGCGACCATTCGTGAATTTCGACCATTGACTTCAAATTGATGTAATGGGAGATCCGACCATCGGATTCTCCTAAAACCAGAACCGTTGGGTTCGTATCGAACAGAGATTTTGAATGATAATAAGAGATTTGAAATCTAATGGTTAGATTTTAAGATATGTCCAAATTAGTTTTGGAAAAGGTCGCTATAGATGCAGTTCGATGGCCGATATTGGAAACCGACTGTAATGGCCTTAATAAAATTAAAATTATGAATAAAATATTTCAAATCATAATAAATGATTTGAAAAGGTTTTGGATGAAATATTCCACATTTGAAGAGATAAAAGATATTTTTAGCAGAATAAGTTGTTTTGCAACTTGAGATAATAACTGAAAAGAATTGAAATGGTTTTAATCTAACTAGAATTTTCCAATGTTTGAATTGGAAAGGATTTGAAGGGAAATAATCTTCGAAATATTTTGATATTGGATTACGTAATTATACATATATGATTGATGAATTTGGAAGATATAGATATCGTTATTCTCAATACGTTATTTGTTGGTTTTAGAATTTGATATTCAATATAAGCAGATATGATCTCTATTCAGAGCCTTGTATTTAATATCAAATTGGATTTTGGGTTTGTCGTGAATGGTGTCTTAAATAACACTGTTCTTACATCCAGTTGAGAAAAGAATAAATCATTTAACCAAGATTTAAGGAAGTTTTCCAATTAATTATCATAATTGGAATTAAATGGAAGTTGATTTTGGGTTGATTGGGAACAATATTTTAAACAACATTAGTTCTTAAACCTGATTAACAGTGAAGTTAAGATTTGGAATTTATAAATCTTTTCATTAAAATTTAAGGGAATTTCCAAAGTAAAGTTTTCCAATTTAATATATTAAATTGAAACTGAATGGAATTCGATTTAGTGATAATCGGGATGAGATTATGCGAAGGAAGACCATTACTATTTATGGAATTCAAAAGGCCTTGCCGTTATTCCGTTTATAGTACTAGTACGATACAGAAATTTATATCGATTGTATACTATTATGAATTCCATGAAATTTCCATTTTTATGGAAGAGGATTTTGGGTTTATCGTGAATAATGTTTTAAACGACATTTGTTCTTTAACCCAAGTAAAGACAGGATTTATTTCCTACAATTTGAATAATGATTGAGTAATGATTTTTGAGATTAAAACTGAACCAGAGTTTTAATGAATCTTTAAGTAGATTAAAAATGAGAAAGGAATAATTAAATTTATCGAATTCATGAAATGATCGAGAAAGGAGTATCACCAGTTTTACTCCAGGCGATAGTTAAATCTTTAATTAGATTGGAACGCGAAATGGTAATTAAATTTTCCGATAACACCGTGGGTGTTAGACATGGAGTACTACCAGTTTTGCTCCATGGGATGAATAGGTTGGGATTGGGATTAATAAAATAAATGATTATTTCGGTAAGGATCGATAATCCCGAATAGTTCCAAAACCTTAATTTGGTTTAAGTTGTGGAAAAATAAAATAAAATCTTTTGAAAATGATATCCAAAGGAAGATTAAAGAATAAGTTTAAAAGAACTTATCTTTGATAAAATTAATGGGAACCTTTCCCCTAAGATGTGAATATTTGAATAAAAGAATATTCTGAATTGGAATGAGGCGTATGGTGTGTTTTTAAACCACTTGATTATTGATTATAAAATACCCGAGTTATTCGGAAAGACCAGGTTTATCCCATTCTGAATAACTGATACGGCGATTAAAAGTCGATGATGAAGACGGTGGTTGAAGACCGGAGATCTTCACATCATTTAGATGATTACTGATATTTTGATTGGGCTGTACACCCAAGACAAAGTAATAAGTAGTGATCATCCTGACGTACTTCGAGATCGACCGGATATGCGAGGACCTCTCTCCTGTATTGGATATATAGGACGAGGAATAAGGTGCCTCCGGTTTTGTTCAGACCCAGAACGGACCTACAAAGGAATGTATGTCTTACATTGTATTCCTTTATACTGTATTCATTGATCTCTGCTAAATATATATATATATATGTTTGGTGGTAGAGAATTTATTCTCTTACTTAACACCCTTCTCTGAGACGTATGAGCTTAGGGGTTATATATTGGTGGAAACCAATGGTATGGTATGGATTGACCATGTGGCATGCTAAGATGCAAATAATCAAGGCTACTGTTGAAAAGCATAGTCTTGTGGATGATGATAAAAGCATGGATTTGAGTAGCATAGCTTTGTGTATAGCGTCAATTCACGAGCCTCACACCTTTGTATGAGTCAAAAAGGGGATAAAGGACGCAGTGAGTGCATACATTTCTTTCTAGCCAGAAGTTGTGTCATGGTATGGATCCCGAACATTTTTACATGTGGATGATGGATGCAAGGTGCCTCAGATATGATTAGTCGACATACTGACCATTTTGGAGGTCTGATAGGACCGAGAAACTTATTGTTCAGAAATAATTAATCCACTAAAGTAAGTGTGGACCGACACTGCAAGTTCCAAGGGCTCGCCAACATCCGAGTCATGGGTCATCTTGCTCGAGGTGATCCGAATCGGTAAGGAGACCATCCCTTGCCTTGACTCATGATGGAAATCCAATTTCCAATACAACATCATTCGATTTTAGTTGTAAACCTATGTATGGCGACATAATGTATGTACCCATGCCGCCTAAGATTGATACATTTATATTTGAAGTTGATTTTGACACTATGCACTTATAGTAATATCAAAATGATTTGTCTTAAACGTACCAAGCATGTTTGGCTACTATAAGGGAAAACTCTATCCTTCGACTTGCGTTGCATTGTGTGATGGGACCTTAGCCTTATAATAGCTTCATTTTCCGAAAAGCATTTTGTTGTTTATGAATTGTTTCATTTCAGAGTATTCATGGGAGTAAACCCATTCCATATTATATGGCGTGGTCCCTTGATTTACCTAACTTTAAAATAAAGTTAATAACTGTTTTAGTTCTCACACCCGTCCCATGACTGACTCAGATTTTATTGTTTCTACCTAAACTCTAGGTGACCATATTTTCCATATGGGGAGCAAGTAGTTTTGGTTTGTAGATATTACTTTTCATACGATCTTGGATTACGGCTGAAGCTATATTCAGAATGCTTTGTATCCATGTATTTCTTTCAGTTGTGGTAGTTGATGTTTTCCAATGTGGATTATTTATGTATATATATTTCCGCTGTTGTGTAATTTGTAAATCTCTAATATTTATTTTTCCGCTATATATTATTTATCTAAACTCTGATACCTTGTACTCTGATGTAAATTGTTGTAATAGTAATGAAATGTTCTCATGTTTGTGTTATGATGCGTCGTGTTCTCAAAACAATCCGGGTTCCTCCGTCTCTTCAAGGATCGGGGAAGTCTAGGTTGTTTCAGTTTGATATTAGAGCTTTGGTTTACAAAGCTCAAGAACAAGACACATTAGAACCGAATGAAAGAATTAATTAGAGATAGGATTAGTAATATCCTATAAGAATGACTCGTTAGAGATACATTTAGCAATGCCCTAGAATGAGTTAGAGGAGTGTTATTCATAAAAAAAATGAATTTAATTTTGAAAATTATATCATATTATACGTATTTGAGTATTTTATTTTATATTTAATTTGGACTATCGAGTATAAGATGATTTTGCATATACGCCTTGCAAACATTTATACGAAGTCTCAAATATGCTGGATAGATATAGAATCACATTCTAGTCGCCTGGGATGATTCTGATGATGGGGCCCCGTCATCAGTGTTTATTTTCAAGTTTCGAAAGTAGGATATCTATATATTTCCAATTGACTGGTGTGAGAATCAAAACTTAGTTAGAGTTTATTGTTTTTGATTTGGCATAGAAAATGTGATTTTAAGTATATTAAAGTTATATGTTTGAAAAGCTAATTAACTAATTGATTGCTAGTTGTGATGGATGATAATTATTTTGACTAATTAAAATATCGGAATAATAAAACCCATGTGAAATGAAAGGGTAAAATTTAGCCAAATCAAATTTAATATTAAACTGAATTTAAAATTGATATGAATTGGATACATATGCATGTGTATATATATTGAATAGGTCCTAGCATGGAAGCTAAGAAGAGGAATAAAATTGCATGCCCGGCAAATAGGTACATATTTACTATATTCATCGGGTTCGATGATTTTATGAGCCGATTGGCAAGTCGCTTGGCTTTTTCTTTTTGATAGATGAGGGCTTTATGAGGCAAGTTGTGGTTTTATCGATCAGCCCGTACAAAGGAGGTTATGGCGAAATTTTTCGAAAATTTAAGGCGTTAGCCAAATTTCGAGAAATTAGAAAGTTCTTAGAAATTGAAAAAGTTGAAGAACTTGAGTCAAGCGAAGGTTGAATTGATTAAGTAAACAACCTTCAATTCTGTCTTCCTTTTTGAGGACGAAAAGATTTTAAGTGGGGGAGATTGTAACTACCCAGATTTTTGGAACCAATTTAAAATTTATTTTTAATTGACTTAATCGATTTTAAGAATTTAAAATGGTTTATTTTAATAAATCGCGATTTAAAATTTATTTAAATCGAAGTTAGAACGTATAAATTTAAAATTTAATTAAAACGAACTGGAAATCGCGCGGCAATTTGAAAATTTGGTTTTAAACCTCAATTGAATATACAGGATTCAATATAAGTAAAAATTTGATGAAACAATAAATGTTGGAATCTGTTTAATAATATCTTTCTAAGAGTGTAAGAAGTTGAGATTTCATATAATAAATTGAAAGTTATGCCCAGTTTAAATTTTGAAATAGTCGCTATAGAATTAATATATTTTAATAATACATAAGCCCTTAAAAATAGCCATTCTGCAAACGATCTCCATTTTCGATGAAACCACTTTTGTTGGATCTGGAACGTCAAATTATTGCCAGGTTTAAAATTTCAAGTTATTTGGACTTAGTATGTGAGCGTGGTGAATTTAAACATGTTTTCAATTTCAATTTCAATTCCAATTTAATAAGCTAATAAAAAGGCCATTTTTCAAACAGTCTGCAAATTTGACGAAATTAATTATGTTAGGACCGTATCATCAAAACATAGCTAGATTTTAAATTTCATAATTTTTGGAGTCAATATATGACCCCGGTAAATTAAAATATACGTTCAAATTCAATATTGACCGCTATATTTATTTATATTTTAATTTTGATGAAAACTGATTGAAATTGTCATATTAGCTTACGAGACATATTCCATTGTGTTCGGAATAAGGGTATTTGGTTAGGAACGACAGTCGTTGGGCTTGGTTTGGAGTTCGAATTGATAAACATGTATTTTTGGAATTGAATAATATATATTTACACACACGGATAAAAGGGGTCACACCCTAGTTCTTCATTTTTGCGGTCAACCCAATAACCAGCCGCAATTTTATTTTTTAAAGGAAGATATTGCTCAAATCTTCTCCTTTAATTTTCGAAAAATCCATTCTCTGATTTTCGAAACACCCAAGACTAAATCAAAGAGGGTGCTGAGATCTTCAAAATCATATGGAGGTGATTAAATTTCATGAGGTAATTCGCTCAGATTTTGGGCTCAAAGTATCAACGTTCGAGGTGATTTTCTAGCCATAAGGGGAACCGAGTCCAGCGCCACCGCGGTCGAAGGCGGTTCTCGTGTAGGGCGACGGCGTAGCGAAATCCGATCGGTTCCAAGCAGCGTGGATTGGCATGCGAGATGGAGGATTGGTGGCGAGCTCCATTTGAACAATGGCCTGAAGGGTATATGGGGAGAGAGAAAGGGTTAATTCTCTTGATTGTTTAGTTAATTAATTAATTATATTAACTTTTTTAATTAATTCATAAAATGTCATATCTTTTTCATATCGTAGTTGAACGATTTCAGTTGCGTTGGGATCGTGACAACAAAATCTACAACATGGAACTAACCAAACCGGAAACAGAGCAAGCTGAATTTTTGATCTAAATTAAACACCTGTTTAATTATTTTAAAAATAAATCCCATTAAGGACGGACGGAGTGAAAACCATTGTGAGAACGCTCTCACTCAAAATTTTGTATAGTTATTTATTTTTATAACTAAATATGTATTGATTTCCTATGATTGCAATATTTACTTAGTGGATGATGGATGTGTACAGTTTTAATGTCATTATTATTAAACTGTAAATAAATTCACATGGATTGTGACGTAAACCCAACACGAGTATTGGGACGATAATTTTACACATCACCCAAGGTACAAATAATAATATTTGTTTGATGGTTTAAAACCCCACACAGGTCTGGGGATGATAATTAATTCACATCTCCCTTGGATTTGACAGTATGTCAATCGACTGATTGACAGACTGTGATAAGCATTATTTAAATATTTAATGCTTATACAGTTGTAAATTGCACTCTGGATGTGAATTGAATGTTTAACAGTTGTTTATCACTATTTTTGGATACATGCTATGTATGGAATCCATATAAATATAATTATATGGTAATTGATTGAGTCTGATTTCAATTCAGAAATAACGAATAATTTAAAATAATATTCAGTGAAAAATCAAAATATGATTTGATGTCTGATTTTGGATGGACACAAAAATATTGAAATATATGAAGCCGAATTAAGTAGATATACGCCATTTTTACTCAAACGGAATTTTCTGTCGATTTTGTTTATTTGATAATGAATATAGAAAAGATGTGATTTCAAAATCCGATATTTTGAAAATATTATTATTTTAATATTATAATGATATGGAATATTGAGTTTTGATTTAAAATTGAAATGGAAGTTGGAATCGTTTTTAAAATGAATTTATAAACGATTAATACAACATGTTTTGAATAGAAATCGACGAAATATATTATATATATTTGAATGGCCTGAATAGAACGTATCGCGCAGCGACCATTCGTGAATTTCGACCATTGACTTCAAATTGATGTAACGGGAGATCCGACAGTCGGATACTCCTAAAACCAGAACAGTTGGGTTCGTATCGAAAAGAGCATTGGAATGATAATAAGAGATTTGAAATCTAACAGTTAGATTTTAGGATATGTCCAAATTAGTTTTGGAATAGATGCAGTTTGGTGGCCGATATTGGAAACCGACTGTAAGGGTCTTAATAAAATTATTAAAATTATGAATAAATTATGTCAAATCATAATAAATGATTCGGAAAGGTTTTGGATGAAATATTCCGCGTTTGAAAAGATAAAAGATATTTTTGTCTAAATAAGTAGTTTTACAACTTGAGATAATAACTAAAAAGAATTGAAATGGTTTTAATCTAACTAGAATTTTCTAATGTATGGATTGGAAAGGATTTGAATGGAAATAATCTTCGGAATATTTTGATATTGGATTCCGTAATTATATCGATATCGTTGAAGAATTTGGAAGATATAGATATCGTTATTCACAATACGATATTTGCTGGTTTCAGAATTTGATATTGAATATAAGCAGATATGATTTCTATTCAGAGCCTTGTATTTAATAACAAATTGGATTTTGGGTTTGTCGAGAATGGTGTCTTAAATAACACTGTTCTTAAACCCAGCTGAGAAAAGAATAAATCTTTTAACCAAGATTTAAGAAATTTTCCAATTAATAAATATAATTGGAATTAAATGGAAGTTAATTCTGGGTTGATTGGGAACAATGTTTTAAACAACATTAGTTCTTAAATTCGATTAATAGTGAAGTTAAGATTTGGAATTTATAAATCTTTTCATTAAAATTTAAGGGAATTTCCAAGGTAAAGTTTTCCAATTTATATGTTAAATTGAAACTGAATGGAATTCGATTTATTGATAATCGGGATGAGATTCTGTGAAGGAAGACCATTACTATTTATGGAATTCAAAAGGCCTTGCCGTTATTCCGTTTAAAGTACTAGTACGATATAGAAATTTATATCGATTATATATTGTTATGAATTTCGTGAAAGTTCCATTTTTATGGAAGAGGATTTTGGGTTTATCGTGAGTAAAGTTTTAAACGACATTTGTTCTTTAACCCAAGTAAAGACAGGATTTATTTCCTGCAATTTGAATAAACATTGAGTAATGATTTTTGATATTAAAACTGAACTAGAGTTTTAATGAATCTTTAAGTAGATTAAAAATGAGAATGGAATAATTAAATTTATCGATTTCATGAAATGATCGAGAATGGAGTATCACCAGTTTTACTCCAGGCGATAGTTAAATCTTTAATTATAATTGAACGTGAAATGGTAATTAAATTTTCCGATAACACCGTGGGTGTTAGATATGGAGTACTACGAGTTTTGCTCCATGGGATGAATAGGTTGGGATTGGGATTAATAAAATAAATGATTATTTCGGTAAGGATCGAAAATCTCAAATAGTTCCAAAACCTTAATTTGCTTTAAGTTGTGGAAAAATAGAATAAAATCTATTGAAAATGATATCCAAAGGAAGATTAAAGAATAAGTTTAAAAGAACCTATCTTTGATAAAATTAATGGGAACCTTTCCCCTAAGATGTGAATATTTGAATAAAAGAATATGCTGAATTGGAAGGAGGCGTATGATGTGTGTTTAAAGCACTTGATTATTGATTATAAAATACGCGAGTTATTCGGAAAGACTGGGTTTATCCCATTCTGAATAACTGATACGGCGACTAAAATGTCGACGATGAAGATGGTGGTTGAAGACCGGATATCTTCACATCGTTTGGATGATTACTGATGTCTTGATGGGCTGTACACCCAAGACAAGGTAATAAGTGGTGATCGTCCTGACGTACTTGGAGATCGACCGGATATGCGAGGACCTCTCTCCTGTATTGGACATATGAGATGAGGAATAAGGTGCCTCCGGTTTCGTTTAGACCCAGAACGGACTTGCCAATGGATGGTATGTCTGACGTTGTAATCCTTTATACTGTATTCGTTGATATCTGCTAAATATATATCTGTTTGGTGGCGGAGAATTTATTCTCTTTCTTAACACCCTTCTCTGAGACATACGAGCTTAGAGGTTATATATTGGTGGAAATCAATGGTACAGTATGAATTGACCATGTGGCATGCTAAGATGCAAATGATCAAGGCTATTGTTGAAAAGCAGAGTCTTGTGGATGATGATCAAAGCATGCCTTTTGAGACGACCCGAGCTTCCCCATAAAGGAAATCCCGGATTGAGTTGAGAACACGAAAAAACAGAACACAAACAAAAGAACATTTCATTGCTTATTACAACAATTTACATAAAAGTAACAGAATATACAGAGTATGAATAAATAATATACATTCGATAATATCAGTGATATACAAATTACAATGCAGCGGAAAATAATACAAAATCACAACTGAAAGGAATATACGGATACAGAGCTTTTCGAATATCATTCCAGCTGTAAACCAGGATCCTCTGAAATTAAATCTGCAAAACCAAAACTAGTAGCTGCCCGTGTGGAAAATAGGGGTACCCATAGTTTAGGTTAAAACGATAAACTCCAGGTCAGTCATGTGACTGGTGTGAGAACTAAAATGGTTGTTTAAAACTTTGCTTTAAAATCAGATATATCAAGGGAACACGCCGTATAACTCGGAACGGGTTTCATCCCCAGAATACTAGTGCATATAACAAAACAGCGCAATGTTTTTTGAAAAAATGAAGCTATTATAAGACTCAGTTCCCATCACACAATGCAACGTAAGTGGGAGGATAGAGTTTTCCCTTATAATAGCCAAACATGCTTGGTACGTTTAAAACAAATCATTTGGATACTATTATAGTGTAAAGTGTATTAAACAACTTCAAATATAAATGTATCAATCCTAGATGCCATGGGTACCATACATCATATCGCCAATACTAGGTTCTACAATCAAAACCGCAATGTCACGTATTGGAAGTTGGATTTCCATCTGTGAGCCAAGGCAAGGGATCGTCCTTACCGCTTGGAGACACTCTAGCCCGTGTCTCAGGAAAGTACTCAGTCAAGCCTTTGGATCGTCAGGGCCGGTCCTCTCGATGTGGATTAAAATGCCTGAACACTACGTTTCCACGCCCTATAAGGCGTCAATCTGGTCTGTATAAAGACCATGCCATTTATCGGCCCCACAGTGCCGATATATCCGAGGCGCCTCGCTATCTGTCATCAACATAACTAAAACATCTGGGCGTGAAAAACCTAGAAGCCACTCCTAGCTAGAAGGAAACTGATGTCCTCCCTGATGTCCTCTCCCGTTCTGGTTCACACCAAGGGGCGAGGGTCGCGAATTAACGCTGTACACAAAGCTATGGTATATTAAAGTCGTGCTTTGATCATCAACCACAAGACTCTACTTTTCAACGAAAGCCTTGATCCTTTTCATCTCAGCACGCCACACAGGCATGCAACTGATGTCTATCAATCACAAAGAATGAAATCTGATGTCAGACACACATCCATTTACAAGTTCGTTTAGGGTCCGAACGAAACCGGAGGCCCTTATTCCTCGTCCCGTATGTCCAATACAGGAAAGAGGTCCTCGCATATCCGGTCGATCTCCAAGTATGTCTGGAACGATCACCACTTATTACCTTGTCTTGGGTGTACAGCCCAATCAAGACATCAGTAATCATCCAATCAATGTGAAGACCTGCGGTCTTCAACCACCATCTTCATCGTCGACATATCGCCGAATCACTTATTCAGAATGGGTATAAACCCGGCCTTTCCGAATAACCCGCGTATTAATAAACAAGTGCTATAAAAACACAACATACGCCTCATTCCAATTATGAATATTCTTTATTTAAATATTCATATCCTTTGGGAAAGGTTCCCATTAATTTTATCAAAGATAAATTCTTCAAATTTATTCTTTAATCTTCCTTTGGATATCAATTCAAACCAAATTATGTGTGACGGCCCGCCCCGCACCAGCCGGCATTTCCTCCGAAAGTGCGCTGTACACATGCCCAACTAGCACAGAACGGTCGCCAAAGAAAGGAAAGAAGAGAATGAACTAATCAAAAAATTGTAGAATGTCTCACAGCACAGGGAACAAAATATAGTAATAATGTACTTGACATAAAACAGGCGAGACAGTGCATAAGCTGATAACTAAAACCAACATCAGCGTCAGAGTAGCGGAAGTCTAAATACAGCTTATTACAAATTTTCAAATTACTGTCTCTAAACAAAAGAAAGGAAGAGTGCACTACTAATGCCCAAAGTAGTGACCAGCAGCGACACAGGGAGAATATCTATATTATGTATCATACGTGGAAGCCTCCTGCTCGTCTCCGGTATAGCTACTCGTGCATCACCAGCTAACCTGTCTCTAGTCTGCTCGTGAGAGCACCCAGAGTAATAAGAAGAGACATAAAACTCTGGGTCAGACAAAAAGTCTGGTATGAGCGATAAGCAGCTAAACAAAACAATAACAGGTATACTAAACCATACCTGAACCTGGACCTGCAACCAAAGAGTTAGCACTACATACCGTACAATTCTCTAAGGTGCCACTAAACAGACGGTGCAAAGAATACGGGGGTGGGGGCGTGCATTTCATAGTGATGGCAACAAATCAACCATCCTCACATCTCTCACTTAGTGCATAAAGCATACGATGTCCACCACTGTCAATCACTAGACCCATCGAAATAGTGACGGAGTTCGACTTTGTACAACTACTGCTATTACCAAGCTTACCACATGGAGTCATGAACAAACATTTACAAATGACCCCACTTCATTGGTCTATAGCTCTTTAGTCGTACCTAGGCCATTGTGGCCCTGAATTCGTTCACGTACTCCCTACACATAGTGATTCAAAGTTACAGACATCGACAACCCCTTAGCACACGTCCCGCAGCAAAGCCCAACTCATGAAGTCGACTCGTTGGTTCCCAACTGGATCCTGTGCTCAACTTCCTATTTGGACTTCCTTTGCATCTCGGGCTTTGGTCGAATTGGAGTTGGTCTTCGGAAAAGTCATCGCGTAATCGCAACTCTAATCCGGTTCGGGTCGGTTGTGCATGTGCTCCAATCCTCATCGGTTCGGTCCTCCAGCTCTGGTTCGGTTCGGCGGTTGCTCCCTCCTAGATGTCCCGATCCGATCCGGTGCTTCACTCCAACTCCAACTCTAAGCTTGATCCTCCGATCTGATCCTGCTCCCTGGCTCTAGTCCAATCCGATTTCCACGCCCTTGCTTCCGATCCGATCCCCTGTTGGTCTCTCCGTTCTGATCCCCTGCCCAACTCCAACTCTAAACAAATGGCCCTCCTTCTCGCCAAGCCTTCTTTAGTGCAAAGTTCCGATCCGGTTCAGCTTCTCTGCCCAGTCCACCATCCGGTCCGAGCCCCTTATTCCGATCCGATCCGATCTGAAACCCTGCACATCTTCCTGCAACTTTTCCAGCGACTGTTTTACACCATATGACGGCGTTTTCGACCATTCTAACAGTTCTAATCAATCACAAAGCACACCATATGTCATAGAAACAAATAGAAGTGACCACAAACACCAAAACAACAATATGACCAGGTTAAACGGATCAAACATAGCCAAAATCCCATATTTTCCCTTAAGCATGTTCTAGCATAGTTAATGATATGGTTATCAAAACTTAACCAAATTAACCCAAGTTTCTAACAGAGGTCTAAAACATCATTTAAGAATTTATAAATATTTTTCCAGAATTTATTAGTGTATAAATTCGCTAATCAACACTAATTACCCTTAATTAACCATAATTAGTGAGGAACTATGCAAATCACTCACCTTGCCACAAATAAAACCTTTAGAACTGAAACTCTACTGTTTGGGCGCGAATACCAATGCAACACAGCAGCTCTACCTCGATTCTTGCGCTAATCCGCCTTGATTTGATGTTGCTAAGCCTAATCCTTGGTTAGAAAGTGATTTGGAGGTGTTTTAGAGGTTGGAGGCCATTGTTAGGGTTTCTAAGAGGTAAGTGCGGCTAGAAAACTGAAATAGAATGAAAACCTAACTCATTTCAGCCTCCCAATAACTCTAATCCCGAAATGGGTTATGGGCTCATTCACTAATCACCATATTTGGCCCGGTTAAGCAGTTTTCCACCTCCCAAACCTTATTTTAGCCATATCTCCCAAACGGTAAGTCCATTTTTCACATGTGACCACTCTACAGAAAGGTAAACCATCATACAAAGCCAATGGAAGTGGTTTCCGGTTAAAACTCCTTCCCAAACAAAAGTTACGGCCAAAACAAGATCGGATAGGGGCAAAACGGTCATTTAAAAATTGGCAAAAATCATGAACATGGGAAATGACCCCAACAGTCGTCTCCCAAAGTTACATGACCATAGGACTTCGTATGCGAAAGAAATAAATATCCTATGATCCTATGATGCGTAGAATGCTGGTCGTTACATTATGGTTTATCCAAACTAGTTAGGATTAACGCACCTTACCGAAGTAATCGTTTATTTAATTTCCCAATCCCAATCTATTCATTCCATGAAGTAAAACTGGTAATACTTCATATCTAACACCACGGTGTCATCGGTAAAATTAATTACCATTTCACGTTCAAATCTAATTAAAGATTTAACTATCACCTGGAGTAAAACTGGTGGTACTCCATTCTCGATCATTTCTTGAATTTGATAATTTTAGTTATCAAATTCACCTTTCAATCTATTTAAAGATTCATTAAAACTCTAATTTAGTTTTAATTTCCAAAAATTATTACTTAATGATTATTCAAAGTTAAGAAACTAATCTTATCTTTAACTGGGTTAAAGAACTAATGTCATTTGAAACACAACTCACTATAAACCGAAAATCACATTCCATTAACAATGGAGTCTTCACGGAATACAGAACAATATATATAATCGATATGAACTTCCATATCCAATAGATAATATAAATGGAATAACGACAAAGCCTTTTAAATTCCATATATATTAACCGTCTTCCTCCACAGAAACTCACTTCGATTATTATCAAATCAGATTCCATTCCATCCCAATATATTAAATTGAAAAACTTTACTTTGGAAAATCTTTACTAAATCTTTAATAAAAAGATTTATAAGTTCTAAATCTCATTTCACTGTAAATCGGGTTAAAGAACGTCGCTAAAAACACAGTTCACAACAAACCCAATTCACGTTCCATTTCAAATCCAATTAAATGTTAATTAATTGTTGATTATTCTCTACATCTTAATTAAAAGATTCATTCTTTTCACACGGGGTTTAAGAATAGGGTTACTGAAAACCCCACCCCATCAGCCTGTAACCGTAAATCAGTAAGAGAATAAATCCCTAAGTATTAATCCTGAAGGCCGAAACCAACATCAGATCAATACCCAGGAATCCATTCAACTTAGCGAATCTCCAGATAGTTTCTAATTTTCTTAACTCCATTGGGTTTAAGAACAGTATTATTAAAGATACCATTCACGACAAACCCAAAATCTCATTCCATTGTTAATCGGGTTAAAGAACCAGTATTATTTAAAACACCTTCCACGATAAACCTAAAAACCAATTTCAAATTTATTCCAATTAAATGTTAATTAATTGGTAAACTTCATTAAATCTTAATAAAATGATTTATATTTTATTTTTTCTCAACTGGGTTTAAGAACAGTGTTAATGAAGACACCGTTCATGACAAACCCAAAATCTAAATTGATATTAAATACAAGGCTCTGAATAGAAAATATATCAGCTTATATTCAATATCAAATTCTGAAACCAACAAATATCGTATTGGAATAACAATATATATATCTTCCAAATTCCTCCTCAATATCCATATAATCACGGAATCCAATATCAAAATATTCCGAATATTATTTCCATTCCATATCCATTCTAATTTATTCGTTGGAAAATTCTAGTTATTTTAAAACCATTTTCAAATCCAATTTATTTATTTCTAAAAATAAATAAATTATCATTCTAGTAAATAACTAGTTCATTTTGATAAAAAAATATTTTTATCTTTTCAAAACTGGAATTTTCCATCCATAATCTTTCCAAATCATTTATTATGATTTTACATAATTTTTCCATATTTTTAATAATTTTATTATCGCCCATACAGTCGGTTTCCAATAACGGCCAACGAACTGCATCCATAGCGACATTTTCTGAAATTTATTTGGACATATCTCCAAATCTAACCTTTAGATTTCAAATATCTTATATTCACTGGAAATCTCTTTTCGATACGAACCCAATGGTTCCGGTTTTAGGAGAATCTGATGGTCAGATCTCCTGTAACGTCCATTTGAAGTTAATAGTCGAAATTCGCGAACTACCGCTGTGTGGCGCGTTCTATTCAGGCCATTATAATATATATAATATATATTATATATATTTCGTCGATTTCCATTCAAAACGAATTTTATAAATCATTTTAAATTCGTTTTTTAAAAACAACTTCCACTTCCTTTTCAATTTTAAATCAAAATTGAATATTCCATTTTTAAATTCATTTTAAATCGATTTCCATTTCATTTCGTAGTTCATTTCGAATTTCAAATCAAAATTGAATTTTCCTTTTAAATTTGTTTCAAATTCATTTTTAAAATGATTTCAATTTCATTTCAAATTCAAATAAAATGTGAATATTTCATATTTCAAACTCAAATCAAATTTGAATATTTCATTTTAATTTCATTTCAAATTTATTTTAAATCGATTTCAATTCCATTTTCCAATTTAAATCAAAATTGAATATTCTTTATAACTTCGTTTTAAATTCATTTTTTTTAAAACGATTTCCATTTCATTTCAAATTCAAATCAAATTTGAATATATCATATCATTATAATATTAAAATGATAATATTTTCAAAATATCAGATTTTGAAATCTCTTTTCAATATTCATTATAAAATGAATAAAATCGACAGAAAATCCCGTTCGTGTTAAAATGGCGTTTAACTACTTAACACGGCTTCACATTTCAATAATTGCTGAATATTATTTTAAAATATTCGTTAATTCTGAACTGGAATCAGGCTCAATCAATTACCAAATAATTTTATTTATTTGGATTTCAACATCATATATATACGACAATAATGATAAGCAATCATTAAAAATTCAAACAATATCCAGAGTGCATTCTACAACTGTATAAGCATTAAAATAAATAAATAAAGCTCATACAGTCTGTCAACCCATCGATTGACATACCAATAATTATTGGGATCAGTGTATATCAAATATTATTCCAATACCCGTGTGGGGTTTTCAAACAACAAATGCTGTTTATTATTTATGCAGTTGGGCAATGTGTAAAATTTATCGTCCCAATCAATATCAAATAAATTGGTGTACATAAACAAACCGTCCTATTTGTAAATGAATATTTATTTTAATACGTGACTATTTTATACAGTTCATATATACAATAAAAATGGTATTTTTTATTATTCAAATATTTAATTCATCACATGAATACTTTATTTTGTCCATTCACATCACAATCAATTTTCACATAGAATAAAATCAAACAAGTCATTCATGGTCTGTAGACGACGGAGAGCAGTTTATATATGTACTTATAAAATAAATAACTGTACAGAAATAATTTTAGTGAGAAACTCTCACCTTTGGGATCCACTCCTCCATTCTTTATTGTCGCTCATATTTGCTGTTTTGGTTCCAACGCAATCTGTTTCACGAAATTTATATTAAAAATCACATTTTTAATAATGCTTTCCATATAATAAAAATCATATTTTTATCATCGTATTGTATAAATAAAAATCATATTTTTATCTCTTTGTTATGTATATAAAAATCACTTCTTTATATGTTATTCATATAAATAAAAAAAATCAAATCTTTATATGTAAAAAATCACATTTCTAACACGCTACTGTATATATAAAAATCATATTTTTATGGCGCTACCATATAATAAAGATCACATTTTTATTTCGAAATCTAATTATAAAAATCATATATTTATTATCTTAAGTATATAAAAATCATATTTTTTATAAAGTAAAAATCATATACTTTCATGACATAAAAATCATAACTTTATTATCATAAAAATCATAACTTCATTATCATCAAAACTCTATTAATAAACAATGTTATTCGTATTTAAAACCAACAATAAAATCATTGTTATTTATTTTTAAAAACTGAAAATAAAATCATTGTTATTTTATTTTTAAAAACTAAAATTAAAATCATTGTTATTTTATTTTTAAAAACTGAAATTAAAATCATTTATTATATTAATAAATAAAAAACATAAGAAAAGCTCACCTTCTTCTCCCAGGCTACGACCATTTCACTGAACCCATCGCCCACCGTTAGGGCTTTAAAACGCACCCAAACCGAGGGGCTGCACCTCGATCAAGACCACCCACGGCATCAGCCGTCGTGCCCTCTCCTTCCGCCTTGACTGGCGTGAAACTCGCACCCCCTGGTCGCTGAAATCGCCTCCAACTGCCGCTCGTTTGAGCTTGAATTTCTCCCTCCTCCGTACGCGATACATGATCTCGACCGTTGGTGAAGAAGAGCTCGAGGAGCTGAGTGGTTTGCGTTTTGCAATAATGGATTATAAATTTAGGGATTTGGAGAAAATTCAATGACAAGTTTGGAAACATGTCGGCCACCGATTGAAGAAGGAGCGGCTTCAGCTGCTGTTGACCATGGTTTGAAATGGTAAAGGGTTTGACTTAGGGTAGGATTATAACCTTATATTTATATTTTTAATTTATTTAATTTCGAAAATACTTATTTAACCCCACGAACTCCAATTCAAACCCAATGACTGTCACCTCTAGCTAAATACCCACATTTCGGACACAGTACGATATGTCCCGTAATCCAATTTGACCGTTACGGTCAGTTTTCATTGAAATTAAAATATAGATTAATTTAACATTCTAAATTGATTTCAACGCACATTTCAACTTACTGGGGCCACATACTGACTCCAAAAATTCCAAAAAATTATATCTAGCTTCGTATTAACGATATAGTCCTGACAAAACTAATTTCATCGAATTTGTAGACCGTTTGAAAAATGGTCATTTTCTGGTCGATCCAAATTGACTGAAACTGTTAAAACACGATTTCTTTTGCCACGCTCACATATTAATTCCAAAAATTATGAAAATTGGAAACCAGTAATAATTTGACATTCCAGATTCAACAAAAGTGATCTCGTCGAAAACGGAGGTCATTTGCAAAATCGCTATTTTTAAGGGTTATATTTCCATAGCGACTATTATGAATCTTCAACTAGACATAACTCTTTATTCCTACCATGAAATTTCAATTTTTTGGATTTGTTGGAAAGATATTTTCTAACAGATTCAAATATTTCTGGTTTCACTAAAATTTGGTTTATTTTGAATCCTGTACATTCATTTGAAATTTGAAATCGAATTTTCAAACTACTGCGCCATTTTCAATTCCTTTTATAATTAAAGTAAATAATTATATTCTAACTTCATTTCAAATAAATATATACATTCTAATTCTATTCAAAATAAATTTCTAATCGTTATTTTTTAAAATAATTCATTTTAAATATTCAAAATTCATTAAAATTGCCAAAATGAAAATTTTAAATTGGTTCTGATTTTTCCGGGTTGTTACAGCTTTAAGTAGCATAGCTTTGTGTATAGCGTTAATTCCCAAGCCTCACACCCTGGTATGAGTCAAAAACGGGATAAGTGACGTAGTGAGTGCATACGTTTCTTTCTAGTTAGAAGTTGTGGTATGGAGCCCAGACATTTTTACTTATGTGGATGATGGATGCGAGGCGCCTCAGATATGATTGGTCGACATACCGACCATTTTGGTGGTCCGATAGGACCGGGAAACGTATTTTTTAGGAATAATTAATCCACTTAAGTAATTGTGGACCGGCACTGCAGGATCCAAGGGTTCGCCAGCTTCCGAGTCCTGGGTCATCTTGATACATGTTATCCGAATCGGTAAGGAGACCATCCCTTTCCTTGACTCATTATGGAAATCCAATTTCCAATACGTCATCGTTTGCTTTTAGTTGTAAACCTATGTATGGTGACATAATATATGGTACCCATGCCGTCTATGATTGATACATTTATATTTGAACTTGATTTTGACACTATAAACTTATAGTAATATCAAAATGATTTGTTTTAAACGTACCAAGCATATTTGGCTATTATAAGGGAAAACTCTATCATCCGGCTTGCATTGCATTGTGTGATGGGACCTGAGTCTTATAATTGCTTCATTCTCTGAAAAGCATTGTGTTGTTTATGAATTGTTTCATTTTAGAGTATTCATGGGTGTAAACCCATTCCGTGTTATACAGCGTGGTCCCTTGATTTACCCAATTTTAAAATAAAGTTAATAACTGTTTTAGTTCTCATACTAGTCCCATGACTGACTCAGAGTTTATTGTTTCTACCTAAACTCTAGGTGCCCATATTTTCCACACGGGCAGCAAGTAGTTCTGTTTTGCAGATATTTCTTTTCACAGGATCCTGGATTACGGCTGGAGCTATATTCAAAATGCTTTGTATCTGTGTATTTCTTTCAGTTGTGGTAGTTGATGTTTTCAACTGTGCATTATTTATGTGTATATATTTCCGATGTTTTACAATTTGTAAATCTCTTATATTTATTTTTCCACTGTATATTATTTATCTGAACTCTAATATCTTGTACTCTGATGTAAATTGTTGTAATAGCAATGAAATGTTATCATGTTTGTGTTCTGATGCGTCGTGTTCTCAAAACAATCCGGGCTCCTCCGTCTCTTCGGGGATCGGGGAAGTCTAGGTCGTTTCAAATATCTTTAATAAAACTTGGATTTTATAACAACTCCATTCAATTTGGATTTATAAAATCAAATTAAATAGAATTCCCATAAGAATTCAATTTAAAACATCAATTTAAACTTAACTTGTATTACTATTAATATAATTCGCTTAAAAATATCATTAGACTATAAACTGGGCTTTTCATAAACCTCGATTAAATTACAAGATTCCACTTCGGTTATTATTAAATAAATAATAATCCAATTTTGAAATAATACCATTCTAATTGTTTCATAAAAACAATTAATCTCGATTAGTACTCGTTACGTTAATTCCTACTCATTTACTTATCAATCTTATCAATATAAAAACTAGCTTTTTAAATTCATTTAATAATTACCTATAAACTTAAATAATAAATATATTTTTTCCTTTTTATAAACTTCCATTTAAAATAATATATTTCAAAATCCATCTTTAGTTATAAAATAAATTTTATAACTTCATATCTTATCGATTTACCTGATGATAAATCAATTTTTATAAAATAATATATATTTAGGCCATTTACTATTACTTCCTCAACCAATATTACCCATTAGTAAATGACAAACAACCGTTGAATTTGGATTCAACAATCAATAACTAAGTCAATAATCCAATCATATTCGTCAAATGGTTCATATAATGAAAATATGAAAATAAATAATAAATTTGAGGAATCCAATTAGATCCCTTCAACCTATTTTTCCTTGCATCCAAATAGGTTCCCTCAAATAAAACAATCATTCCAACACAGTAATATATAATAAACATGAATAATTAATTTAACTTGTGTTGGTCAACTAATAATAACAATTCAAGCAATCAAATAAAATTTAATATGTTTATTATAATCGTAACAAACAAGGTAAGTGTAATAGCCTGGAAATCCGAGTCAATTTAAAATTTTTATTTTGGCAATTTTAGCGAATTTTGATTATTTAAAATGAATTATTTAAAATAATATCAATGAGAAATTTATTTTGAATAGAATTCGAACGTATATATTATATAAATTGTCGTTTGAATATAAATATTTATTTTAAATTATAAAAGGAATTGAAAATGGCGCGGTAGTTCGATAATTCGATTTCAAATTTCAAATGGATGTACAGGATTCAAAATAAACCGGACTTTAGTGAAACCAAAAATAATAGAATCTATTTGAGAATATCTTCCCAACGAATCCAAAAAATTGAAATTTCATAGCGGGGATAAAAAGTTATGTCCAATTGAAATTTCAGAATGGTCGCTATGGAATTCTGGCCCTTAAAAATGGAAATTTTGCAAACGACCTCGGTTTTCGACGAAACCACTTTTTTTGGATCCGTGATGTCAAGTTATTGCTAGGTTTCAAATTTCATAATTTTTCAAATCAATATGTGAGCATGGCAAAGGAAAACACGTTTGACCAGTTTCGGTTGATTTTAATCGACTAAAAAATGGCCATTTTTCAAACAGTCTCAGAATTTGACGAAACTAGTTTTGTTAGGACCGTATCGTCAATACGAAGCTAGAAAATATTTTCTGGGAATTTTTAGAGTTTGTATGTGGGCCCAGTAAATTGAAATGCACGTTCAAATTCAATATATAGAGTTATATGTTATTTTGACGAAAACTGATCGAAACGATCGAATCAGCTTACGAAACATATCCCATTGTGTTCAGAATGGGGGTATTTAGTTTAGGGCGACAGTCATTGGGTTAGATTTGGTGTTAGTAGTGATAAACAAATAATATTGGAATTAAATATTAAAATAATATTAAATATGTTCTATAAATAGGCCCAACTAAACCCTAATCCATTTTTCCCGTTTCAGCGCCGCCAACCCTAAATTAAAGGCCCAAATTGCTCCCAATTTCACTTCGCTTTTTCCCACGATCTATAACTTAATTCCAGAAATTGAAACATGGAAATCGAAGAGATTTTCGAGCTCGTTGAAATCATACGGGGAAGATCAGTTTTCGTCGAGTATAGGGTTTGAATTTTTCATCCAAAGTCGCCGACTTTGGGTGTGGATCTCGAGGTGGGGGTCCCACCATGTGGTGCGTCGTTCAAGGCGGTGGGGGCGCTGGCCGTCGTCTTCGTCGTGGCATAGGAGATGGGGGGTCCGAACCCCTGTGGAGGGTGCGGCGGTTGATCCTTCCCATTGACGACGGGTTTTCTCGTTTTACAGAATGTAGAAGAAGAAGATTAAAGGTTAAGATAATTTATTTGAATTAATTATTTAATTATCCTACAATTATGTAATTAACACAAATAACCCCGTAACTTCTTCATACGAGGTCGAAAAATTACAAACTTGGATCCGTTGCGATCGTCGGGACGAGAGCTTCGCAACAAAACTGACCGCATCAAAAACAGAGCACGTCAGAATTTCAGACAATTTCAAATCGAAACAAAATAGAAATTCAGATAAAACTGATGGAGTGGATCCCAATGTGAGAATTCTCTCATTATAATTTTATGTACAGTTATTTATTTCATAACTGCATATATGAACTGTTCCTCGTCGTCCACAGACCACGGACGACTTGTTTGTTTGGTTGTATTCTATGTGAAATTTGATCGTGATGTGAAATGAATTATATATATTAGAAGTGTATGAAATATATATATTGAAAGTGAAAATAATATATATATTGAAAGTGAAAACATCGTATATATATATTGAAAGTGAAAATATCGTACATATTGAAAATGTGAAAACGATGTATATATGAAATGAAAACGTTATGTTATATATATGAAATGTGAAAACGATGTATATATGAAATGAAAACGATATATTATATATATGAAATGTGAAAACGATATATTATATATATGAAATGTGAAAACGATATATATATGCAATGAAAACGATATATATACGAAATGTGAAAACGATGTATATATGAAATGAAAACGATATATTATATATATCAAATGCGAAAATGATTTGATTGTTAAAAATATAATTTTTAACATATATATACACTGTATAAAATTGTCGTGTATATGGAATATTCAATTTTGATTAGAAATTGAATATGAAGTTTAAATCGTTTTGAAAACGAAATTAAAACGATTTATAAAATACGTTTTAAATAGAAGTCGACGAAATATATATTATATATATATATAATATAATGGCCTGAATAGAACGCGCCGCGCTGCGGCAGTTCGCGAATTTCGACCATTAACTTCGAACGGACATTACGGGAGATCCGACCATCGGATTCTCCTGAAACTGGAACCATTGGGTTCGTATCAAAAAGAGCTTTCTAACGAATATGCGAAATTTGAAATATAACAGTTGGATTTGGAATTATGTCCAAATCAAATTTGGAAAAGGTCGCTGTAAGTGCAGTTCGATGGCCTTTGATGAAAATCGACTGTACGGGCCTTGATAAAATAAATAAAAATATCGATAATTAGTGTAAAATCATAATAAATGATTTGGGAAGAATTAGGATGAAAAATTCCATATTTGAAAAGATAAAAATATATTTTTATCGAAACGAACTAGTTATTAACTAGAAAAATAATCCAGTGGTTATAAATAAATAAATTGGATTGGATTTGAATTGAAATTATCTTTAGATATTTTCGAAATTGAATTCCGTGATTATACAGATATTGTGATGGGAATTTGGAAGATATCGATATCGTTATTCCCGATATGATATCTGTTGGTTTCAGGATTTGATGTTGAATATAAGTCGATACTATCTCTATTCAAAACCTTATATTTATTGTCAAATTGGATTGATTGATTGTTTGGATTGTGCTTGACCAGTTTATGAGCAAAATATGCTTTTACATTTAGCATTGGGTTGGGTAGAAATATCTGTGTGCTAACACCTTGTGAAACACTTCACGATTTGACGATAAGGTGTTTAGCGATGTTGTGTTTATTTCAAATTTAATGAATGATTGTGAAATGATATTTTTCTTAAGTGAAAAGAAATGTATTCCCGATTTTGGATAGGGAATGTTTTATAAAAATGCTTTATAAAATAGAAAGGATTTCGAGGCCCAAAACCCGATGATTTCTAAAATGATTTAGAATTGTATTATGTGTTACATTGTGGTTCATCGCGTATTGATTAGTTGCTATTAATGATTTATCTGTTTGGTGGCGGAGAATTTATTCTCTTGCTTAACACCCTTCTTTGAGACGTACGAGCTCAAAGGTTATGTGATTAATAGTGACTGATCATATGTGTGAATTACTGATGTGAAGTACTATATTTTGAAAGTACTTGTGATTATTATGTTGTGAAATGATTTACCCTACTTCGGGATATGAAATGATTTAGTATGTGGCTAAAGAGTCAGGTGACCCTGAGACTAAAAGTATGGGTGAGAGGTCGGTGTAGCCTGCTCCTGTGTGGGGTAGGTGCATCATCGGTGTAGCCTGCTCCTATGTGGGGCAGGTGCACATTTATATATCGAGTTGCGAGGTGCGTACCCTTTGCCTTGTCGATGGGGAGCACGATATTTGGTTGCATACTTGTTTGTATGCATTGTTATGTTTTGGAATTCATATTTCCAAACGATTTGATTTGATATCCCGAAGTGAAATCTACTTTGATATAGAAAGTTAGATAGGTATTTCAAATGATTTGAAATAAGAAATCGGGAATATAATCCAAAGGAATAATTTCTGTAGATTGAATTGGATTTGGAAAATCTAAGTGTAGTGATTAACCTAAGTGGGTAGATTGGGATATTGCATGTTGATTGATGCATAGTAGATCCATACATCTATATTGATTGTTGTTTACACACTGGCATTCATGGGGGTAAACCCGTTCCGTGTTAGCGGCGTGGTCCCGTGATATTCCATATTATTAAATAAGTTAACTATAACTGTTTAGAGTTTCTCACACCAGTCCCATGATTGACCTGTAGTTTGCTTTTCCCTTGCGAACTCGGGTGCCCCTATTTTCCACACGGACAGTCAAGTAGTTTTATTTTGCAGATGTATTGAGCAGGATTCTAGATTGACGCTTTAAGCTGTGTCCAGGCATTTACAGTCTTCCACTGTGTAGTTTATATTTCCGCTGTGCATTGTATTACATTTATTGTAAAATAAATCTTCTACTGTATTATATTTCAATATACTCTGATATATTCTATGCATTGATGTAACATTATTATGATGTTTATAGAAGTCTTTTGTTATTTGTTCTGATGTGTTGTATACCCAGAGTTAGCGTATGTGGAATTCGAACGATCTTGGTCGATTTAGCGATCGATTAGGTCCGAGCGAAATTCCCGGTCGTTACATCATGGTATCAGAGCTTTGGTTTACAGAGCTCGGAGAACAAGGCACATTAGAACCATACGAAAGAATTCATCAGAAATTGGATTAGTAATATCCAATGGGAATGACTCGTTAGAGATGGGATCAGTAGTATCCTAGAACGAGTGTGAAGAATATATTTTTAAAATGAAAACAATTTTTGTTTTGAAATTTAAATCATTTTATACGTATTTGAATATTTATTTTAAATTAATTTGGACAATCCAATATATAAAGATTTTGCATATACGCCTTGCAAACGTGTATTCGAAGTTTTAATGTACTGGATAGTTATAGAATCACACTCTAGTTGCCCGGGGATAATTCTGGTGACGTGGCACCATCGCCAGTATTTATATTCGAGTGACGAAAGTGATATTTCTATATATTTCCAATTGACTGATGTGAGAACCGAAATTAGATAAGGCTATTGTTGTGATTTGGCATCAAAAATCTGATTTTTAGACTATGTATCAAAGTTATGTGATTGAAAATATAATCAACTAATTGATTGATGGTTGTGTTGTTGATTATTTGTTGATTTATTAAAATTTGAACCATATAGCCAATTTGAACCAAATAGTGAATTGTATTGAAAATTTATCGCATATGCTTGCATGTACATGTACTTACATTGAACGGGTCATAGCAAGGAGGCTAGAGCAGCAGAATAAAATTGTTTGCTCGACAAATAGGTACATGTTTACCATAATTTATTGTTTTGTTTGGGTGATGATGATTTTATGAGCCGATTGGCAAGCCGCTTGGCTTTTTCTTTTTCTTTTTCTTTTGGATTGAAGAAGGTCATGTGAGGTATATGAAATATCCCGAAGTCCCCGGTGCAGGGAAGGTTATGGCGAAATTTTAGGATGTTAGCCAAATTTTTAAAAAATTTGAGAAGTTCTTAGAAACTGAAAAGTTGAAGAACTTAAGCCGTAAAGAAATTAATAAAAGTTTAGTTGATTAGTTAAATAACTTTCGGCTTCGTTCCTTTTCGGGGACGAAAAGTTTTAAGTGGGGGAGATTGTAATAACCAGGAAATCCGAGCCAATTTAAATTTTTTATTTTGGCAATTTTAGCGAATTTTGATTATTTAAAATGAATTATTTTAAATAATATCGACGAGAAATTTATTTTGAATAGAATTCGAACATATATATTATATAGATTGTCGTTAGAATATAAATATTTATTTTAAATTATAAAAGGAATTGAAAATGGCGCGGTTGTTCGATAATTCGATTTCAAATTTCAAATGGATGTACAGGATTCAAAATAAACCGGATTTTAGTGAAACAAAAAATAATAGAATCTATTTGAGAATATCATCCCAACGAATCCGAAAAATTGAAATTTCATAGCGGGGATAAAAAGTTATGTCCAATTGAAATTTCAGAATAGTCGCTATGGAATTCCGGCCCTTAAAAATGGAAATTTTGCAAATGACCTCGGTTTTCGACGAAACCACTTTTGTTGGATCTGTGATGTCAAGTTATTGCTAGGTTTCAAATTTCATAATTTTTCGAATCAATATGTGAGCGTGGGAAAGGAAAACGCGTTTGACCAGTTTCAGTTGATTTTAATCGACTGAAAATGGCCATTTTTCAAACAGTCTCAGAATTCAACGAAACTAGTTTTGTTAGGACCGTATCATCAATACGAAGCTAGAAAATATTTTTCGGGAATTTTTAGAGTTAATATGTGACCCCAGTAAATTAAAATGTAAGTTAAAACTGAATATATAGATATATATTGTAATTTCAACGGAAACTGACTGAAACAGTCGAATCAGCTTACGATACATATCCCATTGTGTTCGGAATGGGGGTAATTAGCTATAGACGACAGGCGGTGGGTCCCGTTTTGAGGTCGAAATAAAAAGTTACTTTATGGAGTTAATTAATTAAATAAAATAATATAAAATTAATATATATTCTCATTTATACCCTTACCCCCCCCCCCCTCATTTCAGTTGCTCAGATCCAAAACCTGATCCGCCGACCCCCCTCCCACTGCCGCCGCCGATCGACGGTGCTCCCCCTCCTCTCGCCGACCCCCTCTTCTTTCCCCCTTCATCCTCGCGCGAGGCGCGACCCTCTTCCCGATGTCCACCCCCCTCGCAACGTGAAAACCCCATCGCCTATCGCTCCACCTCGAAGACAACGAGCCTCTCCCCTCCTCCCCTCTCGTCTGAAAGCCCCAGACCTCCCAGACCCCGCTGTCTCACCCAATCCGCCGCCTTCAGTGGAGCTCCGACCCTCCAACCTCCGAGCGCACCTCCCCCATCGCCGCCTCAGCTCCGACGAAACCTCCCTCGCTGAAAAAAAACTATAAGATTTTAATTTATTTATTTTTATTTCTTTATTTTATTTATATCAAATAATTAGATCTATGGAAACAAAAAAAATCAGTTTTTGTTAAAGGAATTCGCATTTTAAAAATCAGTTTTGTTATAAAAGAAAAGGCAAGATTTTTAAACTAGAAATGATTCGATTTTTATAATAGAAAAGGTTAGAACATTAATTATAAAAACATCGGATTTTTATCATGAGGAACGTGGTATAAAAATATAATTTTTATATCATAGAAAGTTTAAAAATATAATTTTTATAGCGATGATGTAAAAATAGAATTTTTATCTATATAGTAGCATGTAAAAATAGAATTTTTATCGATATAGTAGCTATGTAAAAATAGAATTTTTATCTATATAGTAGCGATATAAAAATGTGATTTTTATTTAAATAGCAACAGTATAAAAATGTGATTTATATATATGTAGTGAATACGGATGACTAAAGTGGCAAAAGAAGAAACGGCGAAGGTTTTTAGCATATGAAGAGTTGTGGCATTTGGTTTAGCTTATCGGTGAGAAATCCTCACTTTTAAATTTATTTCTAGTTAAAATAAATACTAGGATGCAGACGGTGTTTAGTAGCACCCGACACCCGTCGTCCACAGGACGGCTTATATGCTTGTTTGTTTGATTTTGATGTGTAGTTGATTGTGTGATGTGATGTGAAATGAAATAAAATATTTTATAGTGGAAAATATTTTATAGTTAAAAATATAATTTTTAACGTGTGTATGAAATGAATATTTATAAACAAATCGACGATTTGTTTATATACACTGATTTGACTGATATTGATTGGGACGATAAATTTTACACATCGCCCAACTGCACAAATAAAATCTGTGTTTGATTGTTTGAAACCCCACACGGGTATTGGGATTATATTTGACGTACACTAATCCCGATTGTTTAGTTGTATGTCAATCGATTGATTGACAGATTGTTATAAGCGTTGAATATTTATATTTGAAGCTTATACAATGTAGAATGCACTTTGGATGATGGTTGATTATTTGTCATTGTTGAGATATACATGTGTTGTAGAAAATCCATATAATTAACACTATATGGTAATTGATTAGGCCTCATTTCAATTTGGAAAATAAGAAAATAATTTCATGTGTTGAATAAAAGCCGTGTTGATTAGATTGACGCCATTTCGACGTGAACGATATTTATATCGATTTTATTCATTTTATAATGAATATCGAAAGTGATTTCAAAATTTGTTAAATTGAAATGAATTGAAATTCAAATTAAATTGAAATGAATTTAAATTCGAATTAAATTGAAATGAATTGAAATTCGAATTAAATTGAAATGAATTGAAATTCGAATTAAATTGAAATGAATTGAAATTCGAATTAAATTGAAAAGAATTGAAATTCGAATTAGATTAAATAGAATTGAAATCGTTTTGAATTGAATTTAAAACGTATTGAAATTGAATTGAAATCGATTTGAAATGAAACTAAAATGAATTTATATTGAAAATTTCGATTTTGATTTGAATTTGAAAAGGAAGTGGAAATCGTTTTGAAAACGAATTTAAAACGATTTATAAAATACATTTTAAAAGGAAATCGACGAAGTATATATTATATATATATTATATATATATATAATATAATGGCCTGAATAGAATGCGCCGCGCTGCGGCAGTTCGCGAATTTCGACCATTGACTTCGAATTGACATTGCGGGAGATCCGACCGTCGGATTCTCCTAAAACTGGAACCGTTGGGTTCGTATCGAAAAGAGATTTCTATGGGAGATTTGAAATCTAATGGTTGGATTTAGAATTATGTCCAAATCAAATTTGGAAAAGGTCTCTTTAACTGCAGTTCGATGGCCGTTGATGGAAATCGACTGTACGGGCCTTGATAAAATTATTAAAAATAGTAATAATTTGTGTAAAATCATAAGAAACTATTTGGGAAGGATTAGGATGAAAAACTCCATATTTGAAAAGATAAAAATAGATTTTTATCGAAATGAAGTAGTTTTGAACTAGGATTATAATTCTATTTATTTTTAAAATAAATAAATTGGATTGGAAATGGTTTTGAAAATAACCAGAATTTCCAATAATTGAATTGGAAGGGATTTGAATCGAAATTGTCTTCGGAATATTCTGATGTTTGATTTCGTGATGATACAAGTATTGTTATGGGAATTTGAAAGATATATTTATATCGTTATTTCCAATACGATATTTGTTGGTCGTAGAATTTGATATTGAATATAAGCCGATATATTTTCTATTCAGAGCCTTGTATTTAATATCAAATGTGATTTGGGTTTGTCGTGAATGGTGTCTTCATTAACACTGTTCTTAAGCCCAGTTGAGAAAAAGATTAAATCATTTTATTTAGATTTAATGAAGTGTACCAATTAAATAATATTTAATTGGAATTGAATTGGTATTGATTTTTGGGTTTATCATGAACAGTGTTTTAAATAACACATGTTGTTTAACCCGATAATTAATGGAATGTGATTTTGGGTTTATCGTGAACCATATTTTAAATGACACTGATTCTTTAACCCAGTTAAAGATTAAAACTAAGTGGAGTTTTAATGAATCTTTAATTAGATTGAAAAGATCGAGAATGGAGTATCACCAGTTTACTCCAGGCGGTAGTTAAATCTTTAATTAGATTTGAACGTGAAATGGTAATTGAATTTACCGATAAGACCGTGGTGTTAGATATGAAGTATTACCAGTTTTACTTCATGGGATGAATAGGTTGGGCTTGGGAAATTAAAACAAATGATTACTTCGGTAAGGTTCGCTAATCCCGACTAGTTTGAAGTGATATTCAAAGGAAGATTAAAGAATAAATTTAAAGAATTTATCTTTGATAAAATTAATGGGAACCTTTCCCAAAGTATAAGAATATTTGAATCAAAGAATATTTTGAATTGGAATGAGGTGTATGTTGTGTTTGTGTAACACTTGTTTATTATATACGCGAGTTATTCAAAAAGACCGGGTTTACCCATTCTGAATAACTGATTCGACGTGGTGTCGAGGATGAAGACGGTGGTTGAAGACCGGAGGTCTTCAACATCGTTTGGATAATTATTGATGATCTTGATTGGGCCGTACACCCAAGAGGAGGGAATCAGTTGGTGATCGTCCAGATGTACTTGGAGATCGATGGATAAGCGAGGTACAAGGTGCCTCCGGTTTCGTTCAGACCCAGAACGGACTTGTAAATGGACTGTGTGTCTGACATTGGATTTTAGTCTGTGTGATTGATTTCTATTAAATATACATCTGTTTGGCGACGGAGAATTTATTCTCTTGCTTAACGCCCTTCTCTGAGACGTACGAGCTAAGGGGTTATATATTGATGGATATCAAACACATGGAGTGAATTGCCTGTGTGGCATGCCTAAGTGGCAATTGATCAAGGCTTCTGTTGAAAAGCAGAGTCTTGTGGTTGATGATCAAAGCACGGCCTGTGTGCATAGCTTTGTGTAACGTTGATTTGCGAGCCTCACACCCCGGTTGTGAACCAGAAACGGGAGAGGACCTCAGGGAGGGCATGCGTTTCCTTCTAGCTAAAAGTGGCGTCAGTGGTTTTACACGCCCTGACGAGTTTGAATTATGTGGTTGTTGCTGTTGCGAGGCGCCTCAGATATATCGGTGACTATGTGAAGCCGATGGAGTCATTTGTTGGCTCATTTATGCCCCAAAGGGCGGGGAAACGTAGTGTTCAGGCATAATAATCCACATCGGTGGACCGACCCTAACGATCCAAGGGGCAGTTGCGGCTGTTCCAAAGGCTCGGGCTAGACAGTCTCGAATCGGTTGAGGACTATCTTTTGCCTCGGTTCACAGACGGAAATCCAACTTCCAATACATGTCTTTGCGGTTTTATTTGTAGAGCCTAGTATGGCGACATAGTGGGATGGGGCGCTTATGCCGTCTATGATTGATACTTATGATTTGAAGTGTTTTATACACTATGCACTTATAATAGTATCAAATGATTGGTTTTAAACGTATCAAGCATTCTTGGCTATTATAAGGTAAAAACCCTATCCTCCGGCTTGCGTTGCATTATGTGATGGGACCTGGGTCTTATAATAGCTTCATTGTTCTTTATTTAGCATTGCGCTATTGTTTTATGCACTGGTATCCTTGGGAGGAAACCTGTTCCGTGTTATACAGCATGGTCCCTTGATTTACCAAACTTTAAATTAAAGATTAATAACTGTTTTAGTTCTCACACTAGTCACATGACTGACCTGGAGTTTATTGTTTTAACCTAAACCCTGGGTGCCCTAATTTTTGACACGGGAAGCTAGTAGTTTTGGTTTTGCAGATTTATATTCACAGGATCCTGGTTTACAGCTGGAATGATATCCGAAAAGCTTTGTATCCGTATATCTCCTTCAGTTGTGTATTGTATTATTTTCCACTGCTATGTAATTTATTGTAATCTCTGATATTCGGTAAATGTATAATATTTATTTATACTTTGTATATTCTTGTATTCTGATGAATTGTTGTAATTAACAATGAAATGTTCTTCTGTCTGCGTTATAATTTGTCGTGTTCTCAAACAATCAGGCGTTTCGAACGGTCTGGATCGGTTTAGCGACTGATTCGGATCGAGCGAAATTCCCGGTCGTTACAGTAAGTTACCTCATTTGGAAATAATCGTTAAAAATAACAATTTATTTAGATTAAATTAAACGAACGTTTAATCTAAATCAGTGATACAAAACATATCAGCATATTTCCAAACCATCGTCAAAACAACAAACAATTAGCAAACATAACAGACAAACAATAAACCCAACTTATATTAAATATAAGTGAGATAACTGAGTAAGTTAAACTCACCTTGATTTTCCATTCGTTGTAAAAACAGTTTGTTACAATTAAATTAAACTGACGTTTACTTTAATTAAAAACTCCAGCTGCTTTCAATTTCGTTCGTGCCAGCTTCAAATTGTTACGTCCGTCGATACAGTTCCAACGTCTCCTTGTTTAGTCTTATTCTGTTAACATATAAGAACCTTACACAAAAATTATATGTTCACGTAATTAAATTAAATTAATTAAACTTTAATTAATATTTATTAACATTAAAAATGTTTTTATTAATGACATAATTTATATTGACCGCGTTAATTACCCATTTAAAATTTACTGGCCACGTTCATTATAGGATTAGGCACATAAAATAAACTAACAATAGGCATATTAAGTTTTATTAAGAAAATATAGTATTAATTAAAATTAGGCATAATATATAAGTGATTTGGCACAAAAATATTCTTTCCTTGACCTGTTATTTCTTCCCCACGCTACTGCACATTGTTCCTCTTGCCTCCCATTTTTCTTGTCCACTAACTTCTTTTTCCCACGTGCATTATTCCGTGTGGTCCACATACACCATGTCTCCCATCATTCCCCAAATACCTGCCCATTTTCCCCTTTATTATTTTCCGTTTCTTTTTTTTAAAAGGCCCAAGCCCACGATCTTATACTAGCCCACGACTTCTTCGTATACCGTTCTTCCCCATATAAGAAAACTTCCTAGTCTCGTTTCTGATTTTCATTTCGCATGCACAGGAACCATTGAGTTCCGACGACACGCACGCACACAGTTCTAGCTTCACCCTTGCACGCCACACCAACATCACAAGCCCGCCCATCTGAACCCCCTCGACCAGCCTCAACGCCCCTGGACCTTACCCATTCTTCCATGTGCATACTCATATGATTTTCTAAAGCTCACAAAACCCTTACTAATCTTCTCTGTATGCCTTTCGAATGCATCATCTCCCTCACCCATGTGTTCACCATCGTGTCAACACCCACCCTGTCCACCTTTCGAATGCTTAGTTTGGTTTTTTTTTTCGAAGGCAAGAGAAATCAAAATATGACTAGAAAGGAAATGATTTAGAGGCAACATGTATGCATATATATATATATATATATGTGTTGGGAATTGGTGGATAAGATCAATGTAACTTTAAAGCATGGTACAAGGTTGCATGTGCTATTTAATACACAAGACTGAATGAGGCAGGCTATGTTTTAGCTCCAGATGTAGATTCCAAAATTGTCCTGACGTGCATATGCCTATACTTGTATATAGAGCGTTGTTCAATTTGTGTAATATTTGTTATTATTTATTGATGATATTTTTCCTAATGATTTGAATAACAATTTTCCCTTAGGTTTGCAGGAGAGGTAGGAGAAGAAAGATGTGTGCAGGTGATAGTAGTTTTTAGAAATCATGTGCGATTATTTATCTTAGGTCTGCTCGGAAGAAAAATACACTACAGCGTACAAAATAGATCGGTATACATATAGTTTTAGTTTCTAGAATAGCTGTACATGATTCCTTTTATAAACGTTAGGGTATCTGTACATGATTCCTTTTATAAACATTAGGGTAGCTTAGGGTAGAAAATTTAGGGTAGTCATGTACTTATATTTAGTTGCTTAGGGCTTAAGTTTCATTATTTATTTTATGTAGTGAATAAATTTTACCACCATTTAACACTACGTTAAATATATGCACTGCCGAACACCGACTCCAAACTCAACGAAAATGAACATACTAATATGTCTTGACGTTGCGGTCCTCCAAATGAAATTAATTTTGTTGAAATTGGACTCCATTTGCACAACAATGTTATTTTATTTCTAATATATTTATCGGTTCACATTTAAATTGACTGCACTCACAAAACAACTTTGATTGCCTCTAAACTGGAAATCTAGCAATAATTAGTCGTAGTATTTCCAACAAAATTCATTTCGTCGAAGACGGAGGTCGTTTGGAAAATTGCTATTTCTAAGGCTTATATAGTATCAATATAATATAATTAAATTCCAAAACAATCGAATTTAATAATAAATAAATTATTATCATCGTATATATCAAATGGTATGTATATATGGCTTCAAATTCGACCAATATGAATTTATAACTCAACATTATATAATTTTATCAATAACTCTATATTCAATTTATATTAAAATCATTTTATTATATTAAATAAACGTTATCGTTTATAAACGATATTATAGAGACTATTTGAAAATTTTGTTTGGACATAACTAACAATCTATAATATAAAATCTTCGATTTTCTCTTTCATTAGAGAATTCTAGTCAAACAGATTTGGACGATTCTTGTTTCAAAGAATTCTAATTTAAAATGGATTATGTATATTCAATTAAAGTTCAAAACTCAATATTATGGTCTACCACGTCGTTACGAGCTCTTTTTAAATTAAATATAAATACATACGTTTAAACTTCGTTTAATAAATAAATTCTATATATAATTCCAATATAATATTTAAAATAGATTTAAGTATTCAAATTTAAAAAATCAAAAAATCTGGGACGTTACAATAAAGATCTAACAAAGTAAACTTTTCAAATTCATCTATGAACTTTGTTGTGGGCTATCATAATTCCGACATGTAACGAGTCTGACAGTATCCAGCTGGCCTCTGTTGAAGTGGACTTTTGGGTGATTGCTTGCGTACTAACTGAGTTTGTTATCTTTTTATTACTATTGTGTTTAATGGGTGATCAATTTCATTTTGCATGTTAATGTTTTTATTATTCATGTTGCGATTTATATTCATATAATTGTTGCTATCAGATTTTGCTTCCATGACTTAAAGGATCCGTTTTTTTGTCAAAACATAATATTTTTTATTAACGACCATAACAAAGTATGATGAACACTGAGAGGGTTTCCATTTATATGTCAGTTCATACCACGGTGTCATCCTCATTTACTATAAGAATTGTTCTTCAGAATTTAGAAGATGAGTCCTCTTCAACTAACACTCTAGCATAGTCAATTCTAATCATACCCTAAGTAACATGGTCAAGTTTAATTTATTTACCAAAAGAACGAAGCAATTCTGCTAATGCCTTTGTTGGTCCAAAATTATATATAAAAATTAGAAAATCTATCCTATATTGTTAAAAATCTTTGATAAGTTCCATTTATTTTTATGTGTTTCTAAGGGCACCTCGTTTTTGTAACAACCCGTATTTTCCATAACCTGTTATAACATAAATCGAGGCAGAATTTAATTTATAAATCTAAATCAAGGGAAACGGGCTATGCCATTGCATTCGTCTCGGAAAAATACGCGAAATAGAGTCCGAGTTTTCGAAAATCGGAGTCCGTATGACCCGATTAAGGCCAAACGAAGTTTTCAGAAAAATTCAAAGTAAAAACAGATTTCAAATTCAAGTTTGAAATTGAAAATTTGGGCCAGTTTGGGCCAGGCGGGAAAGTTCCCGCCAGAGTACCCAAGTCGACAGCCCTGTCGACTTGGGAGTCGACTTGGTTGGACCAAGTCGACTTGGCTCAGCCGGGCTGTTTAGCCTGGTGCACCATTTGGAGATTGTGTTGAGCTTGGGGGCCAGATTCGGTTTTGAGGGCTGAGATTGGAACTAGGGTTTAATCCTAAGGTTGAAACTAGTCCTAATCTCTATAAATAAGACCCTAACCTACCCTAAATCATCATTAAACAATCCTACAACTAAACTATGGCAAAATTTTACCTCTCATGGCCTCCACTCTCTTCATAAAATTCCTAAACAAATTTTTTCAGGATTTTCCATGCATACAAGTGTTTTCAAGCTTGTATGATCATCATTAGCTTGCATTCAAGTCAAGTTTCTATATTTGCATCATAAAGAAAGAGTTTTGATCATTTTGGCTCAAGGGTTTTGCTTGCATTTTGGGTTTATTTGGTTGCATAAGGGCTTTCTTATATTTGCTATACTCATTTGAGTCCTCATAAGCATTGTAAGCCCTATTCTACTTTCATACTTAAACTCTAAAGTTAAATGTATGATATGCAAGTTTAGATGCAAATTTACTATGCTATGATATGCAAGTTTATCATGTTGTAATATGCAAGTTTATATGCAAGTATGTCATGTTATGATATGCAAGTTTATATGCAAGTTTGATATGTTATGATATGCAAGTTCATCATGTTATGTTATGCAAGTTTGATATGTTATGATATGCAAGTTCATCATGTTATGTTATGCAAGTTTGGGATGTTATGATATGCAAGTATGTTATGCAAGTTTGGGATGATCATATGGTTCATGTTATCATGTTATGCAAGCTTATCTTGGGTTTATGAACATAAAGCTTCAAGCTTTATGCCAAAGGTTGCATTTTGGCAACATGTAAGTTATCATATCTCTTATGATAACTTGCATGTGAGGCTAGATGCGAACTTATGGCCATTTTTACATGTCATTTATCACCATGTATCATCATTATGATAAGTTTGGTTTTATGCATGCTTTTGAGGCCTAATGCAAGTATATGAACATATGTACATTTCATATGCCACCATGTTGAACTTGTGGCTTCAACACCTTTATGTCATGATTATGCCAAGTTCCCTCTTTCTATCCTTTATGCGCTATTGCGATATGTAAGCGATGGGATTGCGTTTGGGGTTGGGTAAACTTAAAAGACATAAAAACATAAGCTTGGGAATTTACCTATTAAGTTAGGTCTACCCATTGGGAATTTACCTATTAAGTTAGGTCTACCCAATTGCTTGAAAATTTGTAACATGTTTTGGAAACATGATGGACATGACACTTAGAAAAGATAAGTGTGACCAACTCGAGGTTGGGTTGAGTTTGTAGCGTAAACCTACCCGGAACCGACCGGCTTAACTAGTTGCTACAAACAATAGGACCCAATGTGAGAAGTTGGCCATGTTGTACCTTGGACCCGAGGTTAGACCAAGTTGTGGTGTAAAGCTACCCGGACCTGCCCGGCTTAACTAGTAACCACAACAAGGTCTAATGTGAGAGGTTAAGGCACATTAAATTAATTAATGCCTCGTGATTAGGGTTAAGTCATGGTCCACTTAATACTTAACCAATTTGGGCTTGGTAGATTAATCAGGGTTAAGTCGTGAACTCATCGTTACACTTAGCCAAGTTAATCCATGTTTAGCAAGAGGGTTAAACCATACTTAACCCACTAGAAAATCCTAGCAATGGGGGCCCACTCCGCAGTAATCCCACAAAATTGGTATCATTAAGGCCCTAGGGACTAGGCTAGGGAGGGAGCACGATTACTGGGCTGGAGGTAAGCGACCAAATAAAAGACGGCCGTGTGGTACGCCGATGTAGTTCCGGACGGACTATGGTCGTGCACGTAGTCCGTATTTGGAGAAGTCACCCATGGGTACCAGTAGATCGAGACTGTGCACTCATGTTTATGGTGTCCAGGGGTTGGCACCCTAGGGCTTGATACACCCGAAGGGTGGACCCGGCACAGTTCGACTACAATTATGTTTGGGCCGTATTGACACCAACACGTGACGAGTTAGGCTTATAGGGAGCCGATCGACTAGACCGTTGGGTTGGACCTTGGGTTAGGGTCACTTCATGTTATTGGACCTCGTATGAGGGTCACTTCATGTTATTGGGCCAAAGCTTGGGCCAAGGGATCAATACTTGTTTATTCAAGTCATATTAGTTTGCTAGTACACCTGTGGTGCAAAACCTTAATCCTGATTATGCGATGACACCTTTATCTACCTTGTTAGTTAATCATCATGCTAGTATGTTGTTATCCTTATGTTCATCCCTGCTGCTCATGCCAGTTAACTTTATCAGTTTACATTGATTATAGTAGGGCTTACTCAGTCTTTTTGACTGACCTGTTTTCTTTCGCCTCTTTTCTTCCGTTCCCCCCCCCCCCAGGTTCTCAGGGAGGGAATATTGGAGCTTAGCTGGATTTCAGATCGCTTGCTTGTGGGATTAGCTCATGTACAGTCTTGACATGAAGCTAGCTATGGTTATCATTTATTTTGGGGATAGCACTTATGTATTTCAAGTTTTCAGATGATGTTGTTTTATCTAGACTTGTTTATTTGGAAAGTTGACATTATGTTGTACCAGACCTGTTTTGAAATGCTTTGAAATCTTCCGCTGTTTTATCTATGTTATTTACTCTGTTTACATATATACATATGTTCTTGTTCTGCCTTGATATATCATAATGCATGTTTACCTGATTCAAACGCCCCTCCAAAGTCAGAGTGCTTGCAAGAGTCACCCTCGTGGAGGTGGGGTGTTACATTTGGTATCAGAGCATATGGTTTACGAGAAGGAACAAAAAGGTTTTTAGAAAACTTTTGGAAAACTATTTTCAAAACAAAGTATAAAGTATTTTCCAAAGAAAAGTCTAGTTTATTTTAAAGGCTATTCCCCAAAAAACCATTAGCAAAATCCCTTCGTTTTTCTCCATTCTGAATCTGTCTTTTTCTTTTTCGGTATGGCTGATAACTTTGTTATCCCGGAGGGAGTACACGTACCTATTTGGTATAGGAGACTTTTGGAGGCTAAGGCGACCGAAGCCGGCCCCGTAGATGTCCCTCCTCCTCCTTCTCCAGTAGTTAATATTCCTCCTCCTGTCGCTAATGTTCCTCCTCCTCATGTCGCTGAGGTTCCTCTTCCTCCTCCCCCTCAGCATCCTCAGGCTGACTTCGCAAAGACTTGCAAGGATTTCAAAGCAATGGGTGGCAAGAACTTTCAAGGCACTGAGACTTTTGTAGAGGCCAGAAATTGGTTGAAAGAGACCGAGGATTTATTTGCTATCTTTGGGTTAGACGATCAGAGGAAGATCTTGTTGGCGGTTTGGCTTATGAAGGACGAAGCCGCTTATTGGTGGGAAGTCACCAATGGTACTAGGCCTGTTGAGACTTGGGCCGATCTCAGGGCAAGGTTCATGCTTAAGTTTCTATCTTCTGTTGAGGAGAATCCGCAAATGGAAAGGTTCATAACTTTGAGACAAGGAGATATGTCTGTCAAAGAATATGTGAACAAGTTCAATCAGTTAGCTCGTTTTGGCTTGGATATGGTGAATACTCCTCAGAAGAAGGCTCTTCGTTTTTCTAGAGGATTGAATGAGCCGTTGCAGGGATTGGCTATGTCACATATTCCCCATGGGGCCACGTTTGAGAGTTTGGTTGATATGGCGTTAGTTCAGGGAGATGCCAAGAAAGAGGTCAAGACGAATGATACTCAAGCGAAGAAGACTGATTCCCAGGGAAAAGGAAATCAGGGTAATCCAAGTGGTCAAAGCAGTCAAGGCAACCAGAACAAGAACAAGAGTCAAGGCAACAAGGGGAACAACAACAAGGGCAAGAACAACAAGGAGAAGTGCCATTATTGCGGTTCAGTTGGGCATCTTATTAAGGATTGTAAGAAGAGAAAAAGGAAGAATGGTGAATGCTTTTTCTGCGGTAAGACTGGACATTTCAGTAAGGATTGCCCGAAGAAGCAAGGGCAAGGCCAAGGTCAGACTCAGCGTGCTGGACCTTCAGGAGGGCAAGTTCATGCTCTCAATACCGCTCCAGTTCCCGATCGAGGTAGTATTTCTGTTGAAAGCCTTGTATATATTTCTGATTTTCCAGTTCGTACCTTGTTTGATTCTGGTGCATAGCATAGCTTTATGTCATTTGATCTTGTTGATAGTTTACACCTTAGTACTAGCTTGGTAGAGGATCCCGTCTGTGTCTCAAATCCTATTGGGGGTTCCGCCCATTTGTCTATGATATGTGGGGATTTGAGGATCTCTATACTGAGTGTAGAGTTCTTGTGCAGTGCTTATGTTCTTGGTTTCAGGGGATACGGATTGATATTGGGCATGGATTGGTTGTCCAGATATGGAGCCATCCTTGATTGTGAGCATAGGGTTGTGAGGCTCGTGACTCGCCTCGGAAACACCCTAGAGATTTCTTGTAATCCGAGAGGTCCCGTCATGTTGTGCTATCTTGAATCACTCGACTCGTCAATGGAGACTCTTCAGTCTGTGAGAGTGGTTCGAGAGTATCCGGATGTTTTCGATGAAGTTAGGGGGTTGCCCCCTAAGCGAGAGATTGATTTCCGCATTTAACTGGTGGATAATGCAAAGCAGGTTTCTTTGCCCATTCGGCACATGGCTCCGCGTGAAAGGCGGGAGCTAAGTAAGCAAGTAAAGGAGTTGCTTGAGAAGAACTTCATTAGACGAAGTATATCTGAATGGGGAGCACCTGTGGTATTTGCTACCAAGGCAGATGGTTCTCTCCGACTTTGTGTTGACTATCGAGAGTTGAATAAGCTGACTAAGAAGAACAGACACCCGTTACCGAGGATTGATGATCTCTTTGACCAGCTTGTCGGTGCTTCTGTTTTCTCTCAGCTTGATCTTGCTACTGGATTCCATCAGCTCAGGGTAGCTGAGGATAGTATAGACAAGACTGCGTTCAGGACTCCAGATGGATTCTTCGAATGGCTTGTCATGCCGTTCGGCTTGACTAATGCACCCGCATATTTCGTGGACTTGATGAGTAGGGTGTTCAGGGAGTTCTTGAACAAGTTTGTCGTGGTCTTCGTAGATGATATTCTGATCTTCTCTAAGGATGAGGAAGAGCACGCAAGGCATCTCGTGGAGGTGATGGATACGCTTAGAGCGCATCAGTTGAAGGCCAAGTTCTCCAAGTGTCACTTTTGGAAAAGGGAAGTTAGATTCCTTGGGCATATAGTGTCTAAGCAAGGCTTAGCGGTGGATCCCGCTAAGGTAGTTGCAGTTCAGGATTGGAAGACTCCAAGGAATGCAACCGAAGTAAGAAGTTTTCTAGGTCTTGCGGGTTTTTACCGGAAGTTCATCAAGGACTTCGCGAAGATATCCGCTCCTCTTACTAAATTGACGAAGAAGAATTTAGTTTTTGCTTGGAGCATAGAATGCGAGCTTGCTTTTCAGAAGCTCAAGAGAGCCCTCACATCAGCACCTGTTCTAGCTTTGCCCGATGGAGGGAAGTTATTTACAGTATACACCGATGCATGTGGCACGGGGTTAGGAGCTGTTCTGATGCAAGAGGGAAGAGTGATATGCTTTGGCGGTAGACAACTCAAAGTGCATGAGAAGAATTATCCCACTCATGACTTAGAGTTGGCAGCAATAGTATATGCACTCAAGGCTTGGCGCCATTATCTTCTGGGAGAAAGATTTGAGCTTTATACCGATCACAAGTCATTGAAGTATCTCTTTTCTCAGAAGGATTTGAATCTGAGGCAACAAAGGTGGATGGAATTCTTGGCGTCCTATGATTTTGAGATAGCTTATACCCCTGGCAAGGGGAATGTGGTAGCAGATGCATTGAGTAGAAGAAGGTTGACCCTAAGTCCTCTATTCGTTGAGATGAAGAATTTAGAGTATGTGGCAACCTTTGATTTCTCTTTGGCGATTGAGTCGATGACCGGTTCTTTAGCATCTCTGGAACTCAGACCTACCCTTCTTGATCAAGTTGGGGCTTCGCAGAGAGAAGACCCTCAGATAGTTGAGATTATGGATAAGCTGATTCGAGGAGAGGCGTCTAGTCATCTCGCTCGATATTCTATTGATGACAAGGGCTGGCTGAGGAGAGACGGAAGGTTATGTGTTCCAATAGTGGAAGATTTAGTAAGAAAAGTTCTGGAGGAAGCGCATCGCTCTAAGTTGACTATACATCCGGGCGGAAATAAGATGTATAAAGATATGAAGCGCATTTTCTTTTGGCCTGGGATGAAAAAGGATGTGGCAGAGTTTGTCTCTAGATGTATCATTTGCCAGAAAGTTAAGGCCGAGTCGAAGAAGCCCGGTGGGCTATTGTATCCTCTAGACGTTCCACTATGGAAGTGGGAGAGTATCTCCATGGATTTTATCGATGGGCTACCAAGGTCAAGGAAAGGGAATACGAGCATTTGGGTTATTGTGGATAGACTTACGAAGAGTGCTCATTTCATTCCGGTGAAGAGCAAGAGGACCGCATCTTGGCTAGCGTCTGTATATCTTCGTGAGATAGTGAGCCTACATGGAGTCCCTTCTAGTATAGTCAGTGATCGTGACCCAATCTTTACAAGTCAGTTCTGGAATAGCTTGCAAGAAGCCTGGGCACGAGGTTGAATCTAAGTACTGCTTATCACCCACAGACGGACGGTCAAACCGAAAGGGTAAATAGGGTACTCGAGGATCTGTTGAGGCTTTGTATTCTGGATTTTGGTGGTACTTGGGAAGACCATCTTCCTCTTGTTGAGTTTGCATATAATAACAGTTATCAGGCAAGCATAGGGATGGCACCATTCGAAGCTTTATATGGGAGGCCGTGCAAGTCGCCTACATGTTGGTGGGAGACTACAGATGAGCTTATACTTGGGCCTGATATGATCAGAGATACATCCGAGAAGATCGAGTTGATTCGGAGACGGATGAAAGCGGCCCAAGACCGACAGAAATCCTATGCTGATAAGCGAAGAACTGATTTGGAGTTTGATGTTGGGGATATGGTTTTCGTGAAGGTTTCTCCTTTGCGGAATGTGGTCCGATTTGGAGCCGTTGGGAAGTTAGCACCGAGGTTTGTTGGACCATTCCCTATTATAGAGAGGATCGGGCAGATGGCTTATAGAGTGAAGTTGCCCGAGAAGCTTGCCGGAGTGCATGATGTTTTTCATGTCTCGCATCTCCGGAAGTGTTTGCATGAATCAACAGAGGTTGTTGAGCCAAGTGTTCTGAAAGATGTGGAAGTGGAGAAAGAGGCTACCTTAAGGAGAGCTCCGATTCGTATCTTGGGGACGGAGACCAAGAAGCTAAGGAATCGAGAGGTCAAGTTGGTGAAGGTTCAATGGGGTGAAGCCGAAGAAGACGCAACTTGGGAAACCGAGGAGAAGATGCGTGGGCTTTATCCATTCCTTTTTGAGGGTACACTCTCAATCTCTTTTCTTTGTTAGCATATCTTTCTCTTTGCTATCCATGTTTATCTAGTTTATCGTGTTAATCTTGTCATGAGAACCTTAGGTAGAAACCCTTTGGATGAAACATGTGTTTGAAACATGTTATGCTTGATGGTTGCAAGTGGTTGCAAGTGTTTGCAAGTGGTTACTCGTGGATGCATTATACACATTAGGCACTAGATCGGCTCACACACTCCTCATATTGCATATGCATGAGTGTTTATGCTTATTCATGGATGGAAATTTCTGTGTTATCACATGGATGTTGCATATGGATGTATGTTATGTGCACACATATAGATGTTATACATTATGTTAGGAATTGCATACATATGGATTCATTTCACTAACATAATTTGCATTGATGATAATTGCATTAGATAGGTACATATACACACACCTTTGCATATGTTCATATAACATTTAGAATCTTGTAAGGACAATGATTGCTCGTGGATGATGTTTTGAGTAGATGGATGTTGGATGGTAGGATATGTTCTTCCTAACTTAGAGATTTCGGGGACAAAATCCTTTAAGGAGGGGAGGATGTAACAACCCGTATTTTCCATAACCTGTTATAACATAAATCGAGGCAGAATTTAATTTATAAATCTGAATCAAGGGAAACGGGCTATGCCATTGCGTTCGTCTCGGAAAAATACGCGAAATAGAGTCCGAGTTTTCGAAAATCGGAGTCTGTATGACCCGATTAAGGCCCAACGAAGTTTTCAGAAAAATTCAAAGTAAAAACAGATTTCAAATTCAAGTTTGAAATTGAAAATTTGGGCCAGTTTGGGCCAGGCGGGAAAGTTCCCGCCAGAGTACCCAAGTCGACAGCCCTGTCGACTTGGGAGTCGACTTGGTTGGACCAAGTCGACTTGGCTGTCGACTTGGCTCAGCCGGGCTGTTTAGCCTGGTGCACCATTTGGAGATTGTGTTGAGCTTGGGGTCCAGATTCGGTTTTGAGGGCTGAGATTGGAACTAGGGTTTAATCCTAAGGTTGAAACTAGTCCTAATCTCTATAAATAAGACCCTAACCTACCCTAAATCATCATTAAACAATCCTACAACTAAACTATGGCAAAATTTTACCTCTCATGGCCTCCACTCTCTTCATAAAATTCCTAAACAAATTTTTTCAGGATTTTCCATGCATACAAGTGTTTTCAAGCTTGTATGATCATCATTAGCTTGCATTCAAGTCAAGTTTCTATATTTGCATCATAAAGAAAGAGTTTTGATCATTTTGGCTCAAGGGTTTTTCTTGCATTTTGGGTTTATTTGGTTGCATAAGGGCTTTCTTATATTTGCTATACTCATTTGAGTCCTCATAAGCATTGTAAGCCCTATTCTACTTTCATACTTAAACTCTAAAGTTAAATGTATGATATGCAAGTTTAAATGCAAATTTACTATGCTATGATATGCAAGTTTATCATGTTGTAATATGCAAGTTTATATGCAAGTATGTCATGTTATGATATGCAAGTTTATATGCAAGTTTGATATGTTATGATATGCAAGTTCATCATGTTATGTTATGCAAGTCTGATATGTTATGATATGCAAGTTCATCATGTTATGTTATGCAAGTTTGGGATGTTATGATATGCAAGTATGTTATGCAAGTTTGGGATGATCATATGGTTCATGTTATCATGTTATGCAAGCTTATCTTGGGTTTATGAACATAAAGCTTCAAGCTTTATGCCAAAGGTTGCATTTTGGCAACATGTAAGTTATCATATCTCTTATGATAACTTGCATGTGAGGCTAGATGCGAACTTATGGCCATTTTTACATGTCATTTATCACCATGTATCATCATTATGATAAGTTTGGTTTTATGCATGCTTTTGAGGCCTAATGCAAGTATATGAACATATGTACATTTCGTATGCCACCATGTTGAACTTGTGGCTTCAACACCTTTATGTCATGATTATGCCAAGTTCCCTCTTTCGATCCTTTATGCGCTATTGCGATATGTAAGCGATGGGATTGCGTTTGGGGTTGGGTAAACTTAAAAGACATAAAAACATAAGCTTGGGAATTTACCTATTAAGTTAGGTCTACCCATTGGGAATTTACCTATTAAGTTAGGTCTACCCAATTGCTTGAAAATTTGTAACATGTTTTGGAAACATGATGGACATGACACTTAGAAAAGATAAGTGTGACCAACTCGAGGTTGGGTTGAGTTTGTAGCGTAAACCTACCCGGAACCGACCGGCTTAACTAGTTGCTACAAACAATAGGACCCAATGTGAGAAGTTGGCCATGTTGTACCTTGGACCCGAGGTTAGACCAAGTTGTGGTGTAAAGCTACCCGGACCCGCCCGGCTTAACTAGTAACCACAACAAGGTCTAATGTGAGAGGTTAAGGCGCATTAAATTAATTAATGCCTCGTGATTAGGGTTAAGTCATGGTCCACTTAATACTTAACCAATTTGGGCTTGGTAGATTAATCAGGGTTAAGTCGTGAACTCATCGTTACACTTAGCCAAGTTAATCCATGTTTAGCAAGAGGGTTAAACCGTACTTAACCCACTAGAAAATCCTAGCAATGGGGGCCCACTCCGCAGTAATCCCACAAAATTGGTATCATTAAGGCCCTAGGGACTAGGCTAGGGAGGGAGCACGATTACTGGGCTGGAGGTAAGCGACCAAATAAACGACGGCCGTGTGGTACGCCGATGTAGTTCCGGACGGACTATGGTCGTGCACGTAGTCCGTATTTGGAGAAGTCACCCATGGGTACCAGTAGATCGAGACTGTGCACTCATGTTTATGGTGTCCAGGGGTTGGCACCCTAGGGCTTGATACACCCGAAGGGTGGACCCGGCACAGTTCGACTACAATTATGTTTGGGCCGTATTGACACCAACACGTGACGAGTTAGGCTTATAGGGAGCCGATCGACTAGACCGTTGGGTTGGACCTTGGGTTAGGGTCACTTCATGTTATTGGACCTCGTATGAGGGTCACTTCATGTTATTGGGCCAAAGCTTGGGTATTCAAGTCATGTTAGTTTGCTAGTACACCTGTGGTGCAAAACCTTAATCTTGATTATGCGTTGACACCTTTATCTACCTTGTTAGTTAATCATCATGCTAGTATGTTGTTATCCTTATGTTCATCCCTGCTGCTCATGCCAGTTAACTTTATCAGTTTACATTGATTGTAGTAGGGCTTACTCAGTCTTTTTGACTGACCTGTTTTCTTTCGCCTCTTTTCTTCCGTTCCCCCCCCAGGTTCTCAGGGAGGGAATATTGGAGCTTAGCTGGATTTCAGATCGCTTGCTTGTGGGATTAGCTCATGTACAGTCTTGACATGAAGCTAGCTATGGTTATCATTTATTTTGGGGATAGCACTTATGTATTTCAAGTTTTCAGATGATGTTGTTTTATCTAGACTTGTTTATTTGGAAAGTTGACATTATGTTGTACCAGACCTGTTTTGAAATGCTTTGAAATCTTCCGCTTTTTTATCTATGTTATTTACTCTGTTTACATATATACATATGTTCTTGTTCTGCCTTGATATATCATTATGCATGTTTACCTGATTCAAACGCCCCTCCAAAGTCAGAGTGCTTGCAAGAGTCACCCTCGTGGAGGTGGGGTGTTACAGTTTTCTTCTCCTTAATGTTATTACTAAAAAATACCATAAATTTTATACCACAATCTTCCTAACATCAAATTTTTTAAGGGACTACCAACAAATGCTTTCAAATTTTCTTGCATGGTAGACAACCACCGACCAACATCATTTTTCGCAACGATCAACCATCGAATAATAGTAGTTCAGTGGTTGATGGCCGTAGAAACTGATGTTGGCCTGTAGTTGTTTGCCATGAAAAACGATTTTGCACGATGGTTGATTATCATGGGAATTGTATTTGACATTAGGAAGTGCATACGATTTATTATATTTATAATTTTTTATTCATGGTATTAAAAAGAGAAAAACTAGATTCGCTTAGCATCGCATTATTTTTAAAGACGATTTTCATTATTTTGTATCTTTTATCATAAAAAAGGACCATTGGCTATTTCCACACACAAGGACGTATGGTTTAAAATAAGGAAAAATCACATTTGTATGCTTGTTTGGAGAAAGTATTACATGATTAGCCATGTTTCAGAAATAATGACAATTATAGGCATGTTTTGTTCGGGGAGGGATATTGGCACGTTTTGGAAACTCGCCTGTGTGCGAGCTCTGAAAACTCGCCTGTGTATTTTGGGTCATTCCCAAACATTATATGTACTCACTGGTCTTCTCATAATTCAAAACATACTCAACCACATCTTCTCAACTCCACATATTTTTAAAATGACTTCTCAAACAATGGCGGAGCAAGAGGTTAACTCGTACCCAGTTTGCTGCCACTGTGGATATATGGATGAAGGTGTTGTATCTGATGATGGCAAAAATATTGGTCATTGAAGTCTTCTTTGTTCCAATTATCCCCACGGATGCAATTTTTCAGAATGAATTGACAAACCGCTTTGTTCCAAGGGCATAGCATATGCGAATGAGCTGGAGCAAGAAATTAGACGTCTCAAAAAACTCTTAGAGAACTTGCAATTTAACCGTAACCACTAGTGCTTCTATTATCCTTCGTCGTTGCAGGTTTCTGAAGTTTAATTTGAATTATTATATTATCCATTTCCGTTGTATGTTTGTGAAGTTTAGTTCGAATTTATTTTATTTTTTTGAAGTTTGAATTAAAGCTTTGTATGTTTGCGGGTTCGTACACTACACATTATGACATAAAGATGAAATGACAACTAGCTACCATAAATTAAAATTGGGCCAGTCTGTTTATGTATAGTATGATTTGCCGCAAATCAGGTGATTTGACTAGACACTGATAAAGTTGGTCCAATATTTCGAAATGGTTGAGTTGACAAGCATCTGCCAAATCTGACTCAATGTTTGTCCATTGTGATAAAACCGTTTTATGGACGAATGATAATGCTATATTTCGAATTTGATGATATGATTAAAGCTCTCCCAATTTTGCTTCAAGGCTTATTTTTTTGAAATTGATTCTACTTTATTTTGAAATCGGTGACATGATTAAAGCATTACCAATTCTAACTTGACAATGACCGTATTGAGTTGATTAAAGTTGATTTGACAGTGACGTTGCTTAGATGGTTTCCCTATTTCATAACTCTTCAGCACATTATTTCTCATACACTTCAACCTGCCTTCAAATAACTTCTAGAAAAATAAACTCACTCAACAATTGCGCCTAATTTTATTACTGCACTTTACTACTACGACGGTGAATTGGTCGTGGATGAGCGCCAAAATGGAAGTTATATGGGAGGATCCTGCAAACCAGGGAGAGTTTGAAGGGGTTGCACAGTAGATGCTTTGAAAGAAACAGTTTTCCAAGCAACCAAAAGTAAACCTCTCGAATATGATATCGAGTTGTCAGTCAATAGGCCTACTGATTCGGGGATGAGATCCGTAGCACTTTTAGAAGATGAAGATGTACAAGTAATGTTTTCTGCTGTTAAGAAATCGATTGAGTTGTTTGTTGTAAAAACAGCAAAAGAAATTGTGGAAGAAACAATAACACCGCCTATAGCGAGTAGCAATTTAGGTGCAAGTGCTTGTCGATGAGCAGCTCTTCATCAAAATAAGTTACATGAAAGCTTAGCGAACATTGAATAAAGCATTGGAAAAAATATACGGTGACTGCCCCGAATCATATTCTTATTTACCTCAGTATTTTGCAGAAATAAAAAGAAGCAATCCAGGTTCAGTAGGACATATAATACACGATGATGTTGGGGTATTTGAGCGTGCTTTTTAGGCATTTGGTCCTTCCATTGCAGGTTTTGTACACTGCCGTCCAGTGCTCTCTATTGACGGGACACATTTGTACGGTAAGTACAAAGAAATACTGCTAGTTGCTATCACTGTAGATGTAGACGACTGCCTTTTCGCTTTAGCTTATGGGGTGGTCGAATCCGAATCATATGATAGTTGGGCCTGGTTCTTTTCATGCATGCGTGAGTTTATTTATAGCGTACGAAATCAACACATTACATTTATATCTGACCGAATGAAAGGGATCCCGAGTGCTTTGCAGGATAGATGGCAAGAACCTCACAAACAAAGGTTCTGTGCAAGGCATCTAAAAGAAAATTTTCAAGCTACAGGTCATCGAGACAAGCGACTTGTAAGCTTGTTTTATGCTGCTACATGTGCTTCAGAAGTGGTTGAATACACTAAACTTAGAGAAGAATTCAAGGCAACTAAGCCGGAGGCGCATAATTGGATTGAACGAAGCCTAGGGAATTGCAAAGAAAACTGGGCTCTTTGCAGAGATGACGGTGACCGCTTTCATATTATGACGACCAACGCATCTGAAAGTTTTAATGGCGTACTAAAAGGCGTCAGATCCTTGCCCATAAATGCATTGGTTGCAAGAACGTTCTTTCGATCAGTTGAATATTTCTATAAGAGGCGGGAAAAGAGGAGGGTCTGATTACAAAACTTACTCCAAAATGGGAAGCTAAAATTGAAGCTTGTGTTATTGAAGAAAGGCATTGTAGGCTTGTTCGATTTGGTGGATATAAATGGCAAGTGATTCACGGTTACGGAGATGAATATGATGTTGTGATCGATGGTTCTCATGTCACCTGTACATGCAGAATCCCACTTCTGCAGAAGATACCGTGTGTTCATGTGATGGCGGCTTGTTCAGCACAAGATTTTGGTAGTAATAGAGCACATCACGATTTTTCTTCTGAATTGTACTCCGTCCAAAGTTATAGAGCTACATACGACCCAGAGTTTAAACCTATATGCGATAAAAAAAACTGGGACCCGTACAACGATCCACGAATATTGGCTCCGCTTGTAAGGAGACTAGCCGGACGACCAAAATCAACGAGGTTCAAAAATTTTATGGACGAGCATCAAACATCCAAAACAAACAGGTGCAGCAAATGTGGATCGCAGGGCCATAACAGAAAGCGGTGCACTTCAGTAGCCTAAAATGGAGATGTATGTTTGTTGATGCGATGTCAGTGTGTTGCATTTTGTGTATCTATATTTCTTATGTTTCGAACTTATATGTCCTTAACCGGACTATGTATCTCTGTTATATTTGAATATTAGAATTTGGTATTCGTTTTATGTTGTTTGGTTAAGATATATATACTATTTAAATGTCGTGGTAGTTCGTAGTTTAACGTTTAGAACTTCATTCGAATATATAGGAATCGTTATACGTCGGATTTCATTGAAACACAAAACATTCGAATCTATAGAACTATATTTTAGTAATGGAACAGAAAAATGGAAATTTCATGTTACAGATATTGAGTTATGTCCAAATCAAATTTCAAGAAAGTCATTGTGGAATTTAAAACCATAAAGTATACAGACGATTTTTGAAAACTTGCCTTTGTGCAAGTTTTGAAAAGGCGCCTTCGTTATTTCAAAACAGGTCTATTTCTGTATTACTTTTCAAACAAGTCTGTTTGCGTTATAAACTTTAAAATCAAGGCTAACATAGTGAATTATCCTTAAAATAATGGTAATAACATGTAACATTATTGAATTCTTCTAGTTTTTTCTGACTATCTTGCAAATATGAGTTTATTTTTGCACATATAAGACTGTTCGCAACATATAAGATCATCACGCCTATTGGTAGCTAGAAAGTGCACAAGGCGCTTTCCTACACTGTATAATCGCATCTAAGGTACAAATCTAGACTTGCTTGATGACTTTGAGTGGCTTTGTTCCCATAAGATGATCTTATTTGTATACCTATCAACAATGCTTTATTATTTCAGTACAACTAAATGCCTAAGTGAGTAATGGTTATGTCTCTTTTTTTGAATAGAAAGGTCAAGACTGATGAAGTAAAATATATAACTTATAACAAAAACAGGAAGCATAAACTTCTAAAGATAAGAAAACAATTCATAAAAGATGACAAAAATGAGAAAAAACGCGATTTATGCCATTCACCATTCATGTATAGGGTTATATTATTCGTCCTAGATAATATCAACTTTATTTCTAATATACGCCAGAAAAGTTTGGAAAATATATTTTGTTTCAGATATTTTTCATATTTCGCATTAACTTAAACAAATCTGAAGGTGAAAAAAAATAGATCGAGTAATTTTTGGTATATACATATATATGTGTGTATATATATGTGTGTGTTTGTTTATATATATATATATATATATATATATATATATATGTGTGTGTGTGTGTGTGTGTATATGTGTGTGTTTGTGTGTGTTTAGTATAAATGTATGAATGGATTTAGATTATTAAATACAAGAAACTAATTAGAGAAAGGGGATATTTAGCTTTAAGGACACATTTCAATAAAAAAAATAGATCAAAGAACAACTAAGTTTTATAATTAAATTAAGGACAAAGACCAAATTGAACTATATCAACATGAAATTCACTTTGTTTTCTCATCATTATTAAATCAAGTAAAGAATAAATAATAACCCTCAGAATTTTTGTTAAAAATAATGTAATTTCAAAATTATTTTAGTCTATTAATGTAATTATAAATATATAAAAATAATCAGCTCGGCAAGCTAAATGAATATAGTTTTATAACTTAAATATATAGCTTTATATTGTATCATGTAAACACAGAACCAATTCATTTTAAAGCTAATGTCATTTACACCCAAAAAAGCTAAATGTAAAAAGCGTAGCTATGTTCATTTAGCTTTCCGTCCTGAATTTTTTTATATTTATTTTTTCTATATTTGTAAAATAAAAAACATTTTCTAATTAAATTTTATTAATTTTTAATGTAATAATCATAGAAAAACATTTTTTTATTAATTTTTATTATTTGCAAGATGTCAATGTGTGTCCTTAATTTAAAATATTTGGACTTTTTTCAATTAAAACATGAAACTTGTCCTTGATTTAGGTAGCAAAAGTTGCTTGTCCTTGGATTTAATTTTTTTCTGAAATGTATCCTTGAAACAAATATCCACTTAGGGAAATATTTAGCATGTGCGTGTAGAGAAAAGAAAAACAATGTACCAACAGTAATGACATGTGTTATTGTAAATAACATATACAACCGGTGCCCACTAATTTGGGTAAACAACAACATAAATACACCACGAAAACATTGGAGAAGACTTACTTCGTTACTGTTATTTAGGGCTATAATTACACCAACAAAAATGATTTCGATAAATATTGGGTTTAGGCTTAACATCCTAATCTGAAAATGAGCTCATGGATCTTACAAGTGAGAAAGTTGATCCCACAGCTCGTCATTGTGTAGCTCGCAAGATGGAAACTTAAATTCTTCAGATACTTTCCTCGACTCACCATTTTTGGACGTTGATAAAGAGTTTAATTTTTCCACAAATGAAGGCTAAGGTCCAATGGTGCTTGGACATCCAAAGACTGACATTTTATAAAGAGTAGGAGCTTGCATTCTTCTATGGTAAGTGTTGCACTTTTTATTAGCAACATATTTTGCAACCGGACCAGCTGACCTCACAAAATGCTGCACGCTCTCCACGTAGCTCAATGAATTGGTCCTCTAGAGTAATAAGAGACAATATATTATTTACCTTGATGATACTTCACTGAACTATTCTATGATCAAATGTTGAAATTTGGTACATTTCGTCCTTGATTTTATAGTGTGGATTGTTACTTACATAAATTCTAACATATGGCGCAAATCAAAATAAAATATTAAATCTAACTTGGAAGGGAAAATATATTCGAATGAATGAATGACTTAAAAGGGAAATGAAACGACCGTTCTTCTCATTTTTGGCTTGAGCACCATTATTGAATCTAACTTTACCATCTTCATCGCTGGTTCAGTTCCCCATAGGCAATGAGCTATGACTTTTACTTTATTTTATTTATGAATTTGTAATTTAAAACGATTTGGACACAACGAATATCTCAAAATTGTCACCTTATATTTCGGTAATAAAAATCATATGCATATTTTAGAGAATGAATTTGTACAAAAAATTAATTCATACCTCTATATCTTCTTTGATCCATTTCTTACCCTGGCTTGTTTGTTCCTGCTTATCTTCTTTGATCATTTTGCTACCTTGGCCAATTTTCCTAGAGAATACACCAAGTTTGTCTTTACCATCTCCATTGTTGGCTTCAGTTCCCTACAGGCAATGAACTAATGTGAAATTTTCTTCAAATGAATTTGTACTTTAATATGATTTGCACATTGAATATGGCAAACCTATCATTTAGCAAACAAAATATAATTTTATAAAAATATGTATATTCTATAGTGTATTTTTCAAAAAATTAAAATTAAGTTATACCTTGTTATGCTCTTTGGAAGCTGGAGAAGAATTTAATTTTTCCACAAATGTGGGCTGAGGCACAATGGTGCTTGGACATCCAAAGATTGGCATTTTATAAAGAGTAGGAGCTTGCATTCTTTTATAGTAAGCGTTGCACTTTTCATCAGCAACATATTTTGCAACCGGACCGGTTAACCTAACAAAATGTTGCACGCTCTCCACATAGCTCGATGAATTGGTCCTCTAGAGTAATAAGAGACAAGATATTATTTACCTTGATGATACTTCAAACTATTCTATGATCAAATGTTGAAATCCGGTTCATTTCGCCCTTGATTTTTTAGTGTGGATTATTATTTACATAAATTCTAACAGATGGAGCAAATCAAAATATATAAAATATTAAATCTAACTTGGAAGGGAAAATATTCCTGAGTGAATGAATGACTTAAAAGGGAAATGAAATGACCATTCTTCTCATTTTTGGCTTGAGCACCACTATTGAATCTAACTTTACCATCTTCGTTGTTGGTTCAGTTCTCCATAGGCAATGAGCTATGACTTTTATTTTATTTTATTTATGAATTTGTAATTTAATATGATTTGGACATACCAAATATCTCAAAATTGTCACCTTATATTTTGGTAATAAAAATCATGTGCATATTGTATAGAACATATTTGTACAAAAAAATAAAAATTAATTCATACCTTTATATCTTGTTTGATCCATTTCTTACCCTGGGTTGTTTGTTCCTTCATATCTTCTTTGATCATTTTGCTACCTAGGCCAATTTGCCCAGAGGATACACTATGTTTAGCTTTACCATCTTCATTGTTGGCTTTAGTGCCCTACAGCCAATGAACTAATGTAACGTTTTCTTTAAATGAATTTGGACTCTAATATGATTTGAGCATTGAATATGGCAAACCTATCATTTAGCAAACAAAATATGATTTCATAAAAATATGTATATTCTGCAGTGTATTTGTTCAAAAATTAAAATAAAGTTATACCTTGTTATGCTCTTTGGAAGCTGGAGAAGAATTTAATTTTTCCACAAATATGGGGTGAGGACCAATGGTGCTTGGACATCCAAAGACTGGCATTTTATAAAGAGTAGGAGCTTGCATTCTTCTATAGTAAGCATTGCACTTTTTATCAGCAACATATTTTGCAACCGGACCAGCTGACCTCACAAAATGTTGCACGCTCTCCACATAGCTCGACGAATTGGTGCTCTAGAGTTATAAGAGACAATGTATTATTTACCTTGATGATACTTCATTGAAATATTGTATGATCAAGTGTTGTAATTTGGTTCATTTCATCCTTGATTTTTTTAGTGTGGATTGTTATTTACATAAATTCTAATAGATGGTGTAAATCAAAATAAAATATTAAGTCTAACTTAGAACGAAAAATATATCTGAATGAATGAATGACTTAAAATGGGAAATGAAATGACCGTTCTTCTCATTCCTAGCTTGAGCACACCACTGTTGAATCTAACTTTTCTACCTTCATTGTTGGTTCAGTGCTCCGTAGGTAATGAGGTATGATTATTAAATTCATTATATTTATGAATTTGTAAATTAATATGGTTTGGACACACCAAATATCTCAAAATTATCACATTATATTTTGGTTATAAAAATCATGTGCATATTGTAGAGAATGTATTTGTACAAAAAAATTAAAAATTAAGTCGTACCTTTATATCTTCTTTGATCCATTTCTTACTCTGACCTATTTGTTCCTTTGTATCTTCTTTGTTCATTTTCTTATGTCGCCCAATTTGCCCAGAGGATACACCATGTTTAACTTTACCATCTTCATTGCCCTACAGGAAATGAACTAATGTAACATTTTTTTAATTGAATTTGTACATTAGTATGATTTGGACATTGAATATGGAAAACCTATCATTTTTCAACAACAAAAAAATGATTTTATAAAAATGTGCATATTCTGCAGTGTATTTGTTCAAAAAAAAGTTATACCTTGTTATGCTCTTTGATCCTTTTCTTACCCCGACCTATTTGTTTGGAGGGTACAAGTCTAACTTTACCATCTTCATTGCTGGCTTCAATGCCCTGCAAGCAATGAACAAATATAACCTTTTTTTAATGAATTTGTAATTTAATATGATTTTGATGCATTAATACGACAAACCTATCGCCTCTATAGAAAACAAAAGAAGTTTTGTTTATAAAATGTGTTTAGTCTACATCGTATTTGTTCAAAAAAATTAAAATTAAGTCATACCTTGTTATCATCTTTGATCCTTTTCTTACCCCTACCTGTCTGTTCGGAGCATACACCACCTTCATTGCTGACTTCAATACCCTGTAGACAATGAACTAATTTAACCGTTTTTAAAATGGATTTATACATTAATAGAATTTAAACACATTGAATGCAGCAAACCTATCATCTTTTTAGTAAACAAAATATGTTTCAGTTATGAAAATGTGCATATTCCACAATGTATTTGTTCAAAAAATTTAAAATTAAGCCATACCTTTATATCTTCTTTAATACTTTTCTTACCCTGGCTTGTTTGTTTGGAACGATTAGTAGCGGGTAAAGAAAATTTTGCTTGATCGTTTCTTCGGCTTTCTAGAACCGACAATGCAAAGATACTCATCTGACCATCATTCCTTTCTTTCAATTTTCTCCTAAAATTAAAATGAAGTTAGAAAAATCTGATAAGTAGTATGCTGTAGTTATTTTTTAAGTTTTCGATAATCATCATTCATGCATCAATTTTTCATGTGCTATATTCAGAGTACATGCCTTCATATTTCAAAATATCCATTTTCCTTTCAAACAATTATTTTTAGAATAAAGTAGTGGATTGTCTCTTATGAAAACTATGTTGAAGTGAGGAAATATACAAGGGCATTGCTATTGACACTTCCAAATATTATTAAGGGGAGGTCAAATTTTAAAAACACTCCAATCATAAAAAGAATGTTAAGGGGAGTCACCTGCTTAATTTTTACGTTCCCTTTTTACCCTAATAACTACATCAGTTACTATCTCAAATCCCAATCAATTTCAAATGCAAAAAAAAAAAAAAAAAAAAATCGCTAAATTATTTGTAAACAAAAAAAAAGTGATCTTTCGAGGAGAAATAATTGTGTAAATGAAGAATGTGAAACAAATGAGATTATTGATAATTTAACATATGAGAAATGAAATTATTTAAAAAAAAGCGATCGACAAATGAGAAATGAAATTATTTTAAAAAAAAGCGATCAACAAATGAGATTATTAATAATTTGATATAAAAACCTGATGCAGTTCGACTAATTTACCGTACAAAAATTTTTAATTAACAACTAAAAAAAATTATTGTAAAGAAGACTAATTTAGTAAAATAAACTTCATTTGTTATGGGGGTGCTCTCTGCATTGATACTCCCCTTAACAATTTCTTTTTTCTTTTTAAATTGGCCCCCCTTTAACAATGTTTGGAGTGTCAATAACAACCCCCTTTAAAAATAAAATAAAATATAGACTAAAGTACCCCGGCCTCATCATCCCTCATCGATCAAAATTCAATCTCAGTTTGATCCAGACATGCTATGAGGTTAAAAGAAAAGAAAAAATTCAAACGTTGATAAATCCCCTTTTTGAAATTTTGGATTTTGTTGAAAAATATGAATACAATTTGCAGAAAGCAGATGAATTTCATTCATTTGTGCTAATGATGAATACAGTTCATCAGGGAAAGTTTGGATTTTGTTCGAGGGTGAATACAATGTGTTACAGTTTAGATCTTACAGTTTGATAAGAAAAACAACCTCACTGTGAGATGGTTTGTCAAAAGTAATTACATTAAAACAGTGTATATATTCCAACATTAAAACAAATGTTTGTTAAGTGAATTCATGCTGTGTTAAGCGTATGTGTTGTTACTCTTTTTTTTCATTTGTGGCTAGTGTGTTTTGTATGTGTTTATTTGTTGTTATTGTGTTCCATGCTTACTTTGATAGTGAAAACTAAAGTAAACAATGCTTGAATATGTTATTTTCATATGTGCAGAACATTTATGTTTCATGTATTATTATTTTTTATGTTCAGAATTAAATTAGAGTTTATGTTTTAAGGTTGCATTAATGAAGAGTATAGGGTTAGTATTGAAATTTTATTAATATATTTAAGGGGAGGCTAATTTATTTTAACCCCCCTCCCCCTTAACGATTTTAAAATAAATTGAAAATGGTACTCCCCTTAACCAAAAGTGGAGTCCCTTTAACAATCACCATATACAAATGTGGCAGTAATATTATAGCTAAGGATACCATAGATTATCAATGTATGAATGTAGAATAGACCGTATATATAATTAATAATGCTCAATCATTTTGTATTCAAAAAAATCATAGATTTCTTTTTTTAATGTAACATAAATGTTCGGTGTAAAAAGTAAATGCTAACTCATACTATAAAAATTTAATGCATTATGTTAAGTTGATTCTAGAAGAACCCAACATTACATTTGGTACTGAAATGGAAAACGATTTTGTTAAAATAGAAACTCACATCATTAATATTAAATGAATTGTATTGATTTTCTATAATAGGTTTAATACAAATACATTTGTAGGTATCAGAATATGTATCATTCTCATTCGTTATAATTTCTTATGTGTACATATTAGTTGGATGGTATTAGATATGCAACTAATGTTTACTTTATCCATCACCAATTCCATTAGTTGTGTTATTACTACATAATGATTTTTTATTTTCTATAGGATTGCTTAAGTGGGTGTTTTTGATTTAAAAATGGTGGCAGTTATGTCTCAAATCCGAAAGATTCTAAACTCCATGCCAATAACTATACAACTGAAGATGATATTATTATTATAAACTGATAGCTATAGGTAGATGTTTTTCCCCCGTATGTGAGAGTGTGCACAATTCCAAGTGAGATAATTTGATATGTTACTAAAATTTTGGAATATGTTATCTGATACTTTATTCATATTTATTTCTAAGTTAATGGGCTCTTTTGAATAAACAAACATAACTATATTGGTATTTTCAAATTAGTGAGGTGAAAGCATCATTTAATTAAGGGTTCCTTAAAATCTAGACTAAGGCTAGAATAAGAAAATTTCAACGTATATTACAACACAGTAGTAGTCGGAATATTGGCCTAACACTAATAACATACACACAATAATACTTAATCGATTTGTGCTCAAAATTAATGTTGAGATATGGTGTCATGCATGTATATATGCTTTCTTTATATATCAAGAAAATTATGGGCTAAAAATCAATGCATTTTGTTAAGTGGATGCGACAGGAAACAATAATCACATTTAATACTAACATGAAAACCAGTTTCTTAGAACCTCGTATCATTATATTAAATAAATCATGTTAATTTTTTATACATCAGCCTTATTATAACATATTTATCTGTCCATATATGTGTATATACATATATTCATATATAGAAATATTCTTTATGACTTTGTATTTTCAAACCTATACCACTTCCCTATGTTTCTATGACTTAATTGCAATATACATAATATTAGTCAAATGGTGTTAAAATTACCATGGATTACCATATCACAACGTGTATCTATTATATGGTAATTCATTATTTTGTATACTATTCATGTTTTTGGTCAAATTTTTGTTTGCTTTATTTTCTTACATCTGAACTTTTTTCTGAAATCGACGATGCTTTTGTTCCAACTCTATAAACCCAAAGATTTGTGCCTATATAGTCACAAATCTTACCATCATTTTTAACGGCTTATTATTGGTCTTTATTTTTTATATGTAAGTTATGTCTAGTTTTGAGCAAAATAATCTAAATTGATGTGAACTATAAAATCCCCAAAATATTTTTACCCTTTTGAATAAGGAAACACAATTAAATTGATATTATAAAATTAATGGTTGAAAAAAAAATCAAAGCTAACATGAACTTTTGGTTATCTAAACTAGAATAGACGAGGAAACTAAACGCTTATAACAATATAACAACAAAAAAATTAGATTACTAGCCATTGCATAAATATGAGACAATATCAAAACTATGCGTAAAAGAATTCCAACTCCTTCCAAAAAATATTAGTTATATTATTTGTGCCATTTCTAAATACTGTGATACTAAATTATATTTTTAACCTCAGAAAACTTATATAGCAAAGTTTAAATAGATGGAAATCTATTCGTTCAATAAAGCACCATTTGAAAAGAAACTATAATTTCATTTGACAATGATTATTGAATTACTTTTTGTTCATTTGTAGTTGTTTAGAATGATTATATAAGAAAAAAATAAGAAAAAATCAATAAAAATACATACCTTAGGGACACTATAGGGTATAGAATGCACTCTTTATTTTGTATTGCTTTTTCTACTTGCATACATAAGAAAATTGGTGGAAGAAAAATGGTTGGATGATATCATTTTTGCACAGAGGCATGTTTTTATAACTTAAAAGTTACGGGCAAAAAGTTAAATGTAAATTCGTACAGTAAAAATTGAATGTGCTACCAAATTGATGATGTAGGAAGTATTTGGTAGTGAAATAAAAAGCTGATTTTGTCAAAATAGAAACTCAAACCATAAAACAAATGAATTATATTAATAACATTATAATGGGTTTATTGTAAACCTGGAAACAACGTAACTTTTCATTACTCCATTTCCAAACATTTATATCTGCTATAATGGAAAAAAATTGTTGGATAGTGTCGGCTTTACAACAAAAATACCTTTTTGGGCACTATTTTTTTAGATGTGTCACCATTACAGAATAAAATTTTATTCCATTTAGAAACCACTAGGTATTTGGTCAATTTTGTTTATTGTTCTTTGTTTTTAAGGTAAGAATTGGTTAAGAGAATTAATGCTTTGACTATATAGTGTACAACCAAGGACCTTACCATTACTTTCAATTATTTATTTTTGGCAATTTTTTTTGTATATTTTGGATAATTTTTAGTAAGTAATTATTTGCATTTTCTATATATATAAGAACTACATTCATTTTTGTGCTAATTACATAATCGTAAATGATACAATGTCTTGAAGATATACTATGTAGCATTTAAGATCATCATTAAAAAATATGTCTCAATTAAACAAATAAAACAAAACAAATTTTGTATTTTCCGATTAGTGGTTAAAACAAATCTATTAGCCACTAGTATTGGTTTATAAATGATTACTCTGAAACTATTAGACATTTTGGAACTTTTCTCTCTCATTTTCAAGATGGTTTATAATGAGAATAAAACGTTATCAAATTTTGTGGTGATAAACTTGAAAGCTAAGAAAATTAAAGGCTAATGTAGTCTTTTGTTTAAAAAGCAAAAAAATGAATGTAGCATTTTAGATTACAAAGTAACATGCAAGTACACTATACATAAAACTGTCTAATGGTTGCCTTTGATCATATCAAGGGGTAAAAACCTCAAAATATCCCTACTTCACCTAATCTCGATCATCTTTCACACCCATACTCTACGGTGCTGGAGTTAGTTACATGATGTGTCTAATATATAAGTCAACATGTGTTTCCTATTTATGTGTTAGAATTAGTTTCACAGTTATCATAGTGGCATGAGTTTAAGAAGTAATACGATATTTCACTTTTATTTAAAGCTTGTCATATGTAATCTGAGATGGCCCGCAGATCCTCGCCCTTTGAACCGACTATAAACCACTCGAGTCTAGTTCGAAAGGCAAACATCCACGGAAGGTCCTGCTATAAACCAAATTTCTGACTTTCGATAGTCGATACTTAACACATCAACGGTGTTCATGTAGCACATAATCATATGTCGCAAACTCGATTCATCAGGATTTTATCAGAGTGAAATACTATGAACATAAACTAAATATAATATTTAGTATATAACTTTATAACGGAAACTTTTACATCATTTAAATACATTCTTATATCATCAATCCATGTACATCCAGGTATAGATAGTATAGTACGTCCTGCCATTTGACGAAGAACTCCATCTTTCTTGAATCAATTGGGAACTCTTTATCAATTTGTTTACCTGAAACACACACACTCGGGTCTGACCCGAGTGAAACAACACTCAGGTCAGGCTTGGATTAAGCAGTTTAAAACTTAGATAACAAACCATAACCCATATCATTCAATCATCAACCAAGATCAAAGGTTTTGAAGTTTATGCTTTTGAAAAATAAAGCTATTATATAACTCAAGTACCATCACACAGTGCAACACATACCGGAGGATAGAGTTTTACCTTATAATAACCAAGCATGCTTGGTATTCTTAAAAACAAATCATTTGATATTATTATTAATTTCTAGGTATGGAAAACAATTTCAAAATTAAATGTATAAATCTTAGCTTGCATAATGCCCCATCCCATTATGTTGGCTATTAAGTTACAAATGAAAGCGTAAGCTCGTATTGGAAGTTGGATTCTAACATTGACCAAGGCAAATGATCTTCCATAATCATTCAAATCATCTCTAGCAAGATGTCCAGGACTCACACGCATGTGATCCTTCGGATTGGTAGAGCATGCCCACCAATTCCCTGTGAGTTCGGGTTACTCCTGAACATAATGTTCCCCGGTCGTATTTGACCATCATCCTTGTCTTATTTGACCATTTTTTGAGGCGGCTCAATCCATCATCCACATAAGTAAACATGTCTAGGCTCCATACCATGGCATCACTTTTAGCTAGAAGGAAACGTTCGTCCTTACTCTGCGGTCCATCATCCTGTTTTCGGCCATTCACGGGTTTTGAGGTTCTATGGCAACGTTTCTACACAAAGCTACACTATATCAGCCATGCTTTGATCATTATCCAAAAAACTCTGTTTTCAACAAAAACTTTGATCGGTTCAGCAATTTGGATGACACATTGTCAATTCGCAACATATAATTGATGTCTATTCATATATAACCCTCTGAGTACATAAGTCTTAGAGGAGGGTATTAAGCTAAGAGAATAAATTCTCCGCCACCGACTGATATAACATCAATAGAAACCCATTGGTTATGCTATAAACTACAGCCTCAGACACACATTCCATTTACATATCCGTTCTTGGTTTTGAACGAAACCGAAGGCACTTTATTCCACGACCCCTCATGGGCACGAAAGCCCTTGCATCTCGAATCACTTCAAGTGTGGTTAGATCACTGTCATAATATAACCTCATAATGGAGAATCAACTTGAGGCATCAACGAGCAACCTTTCAGATATGAAGGTCTCCGATCTTCTATAACAGTCAACGCTTTTCATTACGTCATTTAGTTATTCACAATGAATCAAAACTCGGTCATTGCGAATAACTATCACATCTTTCAAATCAATTAAGATATAAAAGATGTCCTAAGTCTTATTCCAAATTTGGGAATATTCCTCTATTAAACCTTTATAATCAAATTAAATAAAGATTTCTTTTCGACTAATCTTGAGAAATCATCTTCTCTTTTAACTGGTTTAAAGAATAATGTTATTGAAGACACTATTCCCGACAAACCCCAAACTAATTGATATTAAATATAAGAATTCAATTGCAGTTATATCATCTTATATTCAACACCAATTCCTGTAATAAATGGTGAAATAACGATGTTAACATCTTCCAGGTTCCTCAACAGTAAATGTCTACACAGCGGTCATTAATACTACATATCCGAAGATCATTTTCATCCAAATCCAATTTTTATTTAAATTGAAAATCTTTTCAAGATCAAAAAATTTATATAAAAGTTTCTTTCAAATCATGTTTATATTTGATAAACCAAATAGTTTAAGTTTATTTAACCTAAATTCTTAAAACTTTGTTTTACCCTTTTCAACCTATTAGCTGAAAACGCAAATGCCCTAAAATATAGTGCAAAACGTCATATTTATTTTTCAAATCACTTTGAAATCATTTATTATGATTTATCATAATTTTCCCTATTTTAATAATTTAAAAATAGCGTGCTTCGTTAAAAACTGCTTTCCGGTTATTAACGACATTGGCGCTGTTTTTATTCAAAATTAATTTGAACTTATCTTAAGATCTAACCATTGGATTTTAAGGCTCTTAACTCATTTTAAAGCTCTTTTCATTTCGAATCTAATGGTTTTTATTTAGTGAAAATCAGAAGGTTAGATCTCTTGGTATGTTAGTTTGAAGTCAATAGTCCAAAATTCATGAACTACCACTACGCGACGGGTTCTATTCAAACAAAACTTCGATTATTATTAAAATCGAATCGAATTCCTTTTAAAATAGTTAATAATTAATTTTGGGAACTATATTTTTCCGTTTTCAACTCAAAGTCCAAAAATTCCATTAATTGACTATTATAATATTATTTATTATTAAAATAATATTATTTTTCAAACTTTGTTATTTTAAACCCAAATTTTCTTCACATGGAATATAAAAATAAATAAGAAAGTTTTGTAAAAAAAATCTTTTTAAAACATTTCCTCGATACCCTAACCAAGCTTCACTTTTTCTAGTTACCATTCATTTTAAAATAAAAACTTCGACAGACCATAACATGCGTTTAGTTTCTCCAAAAATATTTCTATCTTTTACAAACGTACATCGTAATAAATTAAACTTTACATCCATCCAAAATCGAATGTCAAATTTTGACTTTTATTTTTCATCCAATATTTTATTATTAAGATATTCAATAAATTCCCAAATTGGAATAAAACTCAACTAACGACCATATAATTCAACTTATATGGATCCAATATGTTAATGATATTCCATTAACATTAATAAATCATTTCAACATCAATTTCAACATTTATTGCACACGTATCTTGGCATAGTACATAACATGTAAGCGTTAAATATTTAACGCTTATGTTTTTGTCAATCAACAAATTAACCGCAATACATAAACATCAACTAACATATGCATTCAACTGTCTAATGGAGTTTGTGCCCATATGATGTTTATATTGGCAAAAGTTGCATCAATATAAATGGTTATTCATTATTCATCCATATACTTGTTTATATAAGTAATTGTTTCAACTACTTTTTTTTGCTATATAAAAATGTCATTTTGGATACAGTGAATTATCCAAACCCAATTGTTAACTGTTTAATCACTTAACAACCAAATCACTAAGTTGCATATATTTTATTTTCAACCAATAAATATGCAACTTTCAACCAAGTTATAAACCAATTTAACCAATCGTTTCATTTATGGTTTCAACTTCTAAACTACTTACATTAACATGTAAATCAATAATCCATTTTCACAATTCATGCACGTACTTCAACGTTAACCACATAGCATGTAATTACTTGCATATAATCACATATAATATCAACTACCACATATATAACAAACTAATTCCAACGTGAGAAATAAATTACTCATCATTGGTTTCCACTCCATCTATCTTTTAAAAAGTTAGGATTTTTATCACACAAATGAACCCGAAAAAATTCGGTAGCCTTCCGGCATCACTGGTGTTTTTTAAAAATGAACGGATAGGGGTTCAATGCATTTTGGTTTATAAAAACGATGGGTGTATAATGGGTGTAATTTTGGTTCGAGAAGCAAACGAAAAAGGATTTTAAGACAAAATAGGCTCGGATTTTTGGGAGTGGGACCCATGGGCTGGGGGTGGCTGGGCGCGGTGCTGGTGGGCCTAGGTAGTGGTTGGAGTGGGCTATTGGAGGTGAAGGGTGGTGGTTTTGGCTTTAAAGATGAGAAAAGGGGGTGTTTTAAGGTGGAGAAGGGTTTTTAGGTGAAGTGTGGACCACAGGGGAGGGAGGCTGCTTCGCTGACGTGGGAAGGAGGGAGGAGTCTGTCAGCTGTGGCTGCGGTAAGGGGTGCCAGCATGTGGGGGGGGGGGGGAGAGGAGAAGGAGAAAGGAAGGAATAATGAGAAGTTAACTCCTTCTTTTATAGGGAAATGATAGACGTGGATCATTGAGGTGTCGGCGCTAAGGTGGAAGGGAGAAAGCACACCTTGGTGGCTTAGATGCAGACAACTCCAAAAAAACACAACTCTTAGGCTAAATGATTTGTTTAAGCTAATTAGCTTATATACAAACAACGTTTCGTATAATTTGTTGACACAACAACTCATATATTATTGAATATATTTTCCGGTCATATTTACCAATTTTTCGTGCTCTTCGATAATATGTAAACAAAATTTAAAATCTATCTTGTTTATAATTTTTATTAATTAAAACGAGCACTAATTAACTATTAATCCTTATATGGTTTATTACATTACTAAACGTTGTATAATGATATATCAACGTTTACGAAAATAAATTAATGTTCTAGACGAATTTACAAAATATTAGACAACTATATTTTATTTTTAATATATTTTTAAATATTAATCATTGGCTCAATACTAATTAAATTCAATCGTTTTAAATTATTTCTCGTTGAATTTTAGCTATGCATGTTCAACCCGTACAGTCACATACTAATCCCAATGGCTATGAAATTTGAAACATTACCATATTTTTTCAAATACGGTTCTAATGGTCCAAGTTAACGGTATTTTTTGTCAACACTGAAGATAGATCTAGGGAAAGGGACCTAAGGGGAAAATCGGGCTATTTAGCTTGCACGAGTCTGAGTTAGTGTACCGTTTCCTAGATATCAAGGTTTCGAGCCCAAAAATTAGTTATTCTTCGCTTAAGTGACTCAAGAACCAATAGTTACCTTAGGACAAGAGTTCCCTAAGCACAACCCTCGACAAAGAGGCTAAACGACTTGTAGGAAGGGGTTCTACAAGAACTCTTTGCAAGGGTCTAAGATTAAGTAAGAACCCATGACCGTGTAGAGAACATATGGTGTGTAGTATAATAAATAGTTAAGAAACCACATAAGAAACTTATAAAAAAAATATGCTAAGTGTTGATCCGCTCTTTATTGACCTTTGATTTGGAGAACACGAGTGATTACAATAGAAATCCCGAAATTGATTTAGAAATTAGGGTTTAGTCTAGAAGAAAAGAGTACAAGAACGAGAAATGAGAAATCGGTCCCCAAATGAGACCCCTAGGGTCTTATTTATAAACAAATTAGGGCCCCTTTTGCTATTAGGCCAGCATAAGCCTCTGTTGGCCACTTTTCCCTTTGGTTCCGGAAGTTTTGGCTCTCAGCCGCTTTTTAAGCTTTGCTTATGGCTTTTAAGGTGCTGATTCTGGCTCTCGGGGGGAGATCGTCCCCGTCTTTAGATCTTCACTTTGAAGTTTCGTCTACCCTCTTTGTATCAATACTGATCATGTCGGTATGGATAGCTTTAGGGAGGCTTTAAGTTTCCGAACAAAGGCTTCCGGATGTAGATTTCCTGACATAGGCTTCTGGCCATGGACTCTCGATCTTGCTATTAACACTTTGTGGAGCTTGCCTTCATGATTCAAGTGAATGGTTGTCGTGTCCGTCACCCCTGTAGGTTCGACACTAAGCAAATTTGTGTGGATAGGTTGTCTCTCTTCGGGATCTGGCTGGCCTTTCGGTAGATCTCTGAAGTGTATCTTAGTATTTCGTAGGGTTGCTTATGGTGCTTTGTTAGTTGTTTACTAGAGTAACCTCTCGGTAACCATCTAATGGGGGTCTCGGTAGCTAGTTGTCGGATTATCTCCATATGCTTAAAACCCTGTATCTTTGATGCTTTCATCCCCTGATGTATCAGGATTAAACAAGCTAATACCGATATCCCTTTCGTCCTTCTAGGTCCCGGTTTGTAGGATTCTTGGTCTCTCTCTTCATTGACTTCCGGTTTTGGGTGACCATCCGTTGTTTACCCATTATGCCGGGACCACCCTGCCGGTATCCTTTCTTTGTATAGATTGTGAGCTCTTTTCTTTAGTGATGGATTCGGTTGCATAACTCTTGGATTGTTCCCTTATGCTTTCGGCTTTACCTGTGCTTTCCTTTTTCTTACGGAAGATTCCTTTATGCTTTAAACAGTCCGCTACCCCTTCACCGCCAGCTTGTTTCTATGCTTCATTTTGGTAATAACATTTGACCCCCTAATAAAGGGACATTTTTGACTTTTCAAGTCAAACTTTTGAATGGGTCAATCGCTATTTTCTTCCTGTATATATACCCTCCTTGTTTCTCTTTAGTATCTCTTTCTCTTCCTCATCATTTCCTGAAAAAATTATCTTGGAAAAGCATTATCAATCTTTAAACAAGTATCTCGGTAAGTCATTCATGCTTTGCTTTATAATCAGAATGTTGTTAGCTAATCTCAAGCTATGGTGACTATCGGATTTGCTTACCACAGACTGATCTTAGTTTCCTAATCATTAGTTCTCGGCAATCGATTTCGAACTTATTCGGTAGCTCTAATTAACTTTTACTTTGATTTCATTCCTACGATGGCGTCAGAGGAATAGTACTCTGTTATTATTAGGGTCTTTTCAGGATAATAAGGTTCATACCCTTCGGGCATTGTTCTTACCTTGCTGCAAAAAATTAAACAGATTATACATGGCACTATGGGAAAGAATTATATTGCTTTTAAACCTGATAGGAACGACCCTTTTCAGAGTGACCCTTCGCTTCTAGGAAGGTTAGTGCTGTCGAGAAGCATTCTTAGATTTCATCTCAGGAGAAAGTTAATGCCATTCTTCGGGATTTTGGCATTTCGGGTGTTGAAGCCATTCCTCCTCACAAAATGGACACCATCTCTTCTCCTCCATATGGCGACTTTTCTTACTCTGTTATCCACATCTGGCATGGAGGTTTCATCCCCTTTCCTAGCTTCCTTCATCGGTATCTATAATATTTTGGAGTTGGCCCCGTCCAACTTTCTCCCAATACTTACACCTTTTATTAGGCTTAGAATTGTTATCCTTAGAATCGGGTAATGGTTCTTTAAGCAGTTCTACGCTTGATTACTTGGTTCGCCCTTTGAAACTTAGTGACACGAACCCTCAAATCTTCCGCGCTAACCACACAAAGAAATTGTTATAAGAGGGAATGCCAAGATTTAAAGACTGGGAACCCAATTTTTCTTTGTTCGTCATCCTCCTGATGTTTCCGGCAGCTTCCACACCCCAAGTACTCATATCTGGAAGCACTCTTCTCTTTTTTAAAGCTATCTTACCTTATGTATATACTTTTTATAGATGATGCATCCAAACTGCCGAATTTTGCGGATAAGGAGGTAATTGACATCTGTAACACCCCACACCCGCTAAGGTCACTCACTAAGGGAATGCCTTAGCTTCGGTGGAGTATTTAAGTGAATATAGAACTGGAAAATTACAACAAGACAGATATAAGTAATACTTGAAATTTAAAACATCATTTTATTGTAGCAGAAGGTAAACATGTTTGGTTACATCTCAAAAACCAAACTAGAGTCAAGTACAAAATATCCATCTCGTTAAAACATAAGTACATAATCCCACTACATACTAATAGCCAAAATAGAAAAGATAACCGAGCTTTTCTTCAAGAGTCCAAGCTCCAAAAGATAGATAAAGCAATCTGATCAAAGCCCACTAGTGCTAGGCCCACTTGAGAACCTGAGGGTTGGGGAAAAAGATAAAAACAACGGGGTCAGACATAAGTCTGAGTGAGCCCTATAACCTTAACAATACAATCATTAAATTAATTAGGGTATGATATAAACCTGGTACGGTACGACTGGGGATAAATGACTACACTAAGTAGCCAACTAGACTTAGGATAAACTAAGATAACGGTAAAGACGCGCCTATCCACCCAAGGATAAATACTACACTGCACCACCCCAGATCTACCCACCCAAGGGTAATTCCTACACTGCACCACACCAGATCTACCCACCCATGGGTAATTCCTACTTAAAGGTTGATCCCACAAAGTGTACTTAGTAATTTTTAATAATAGTTTCGTGTACCCCTAGCTGACTACATAGGTGCCGTCTGCCCCTATCTCCACTAGTGTACCCACAACTTAGTAATTTTTAATAGTAGACTCTTGTACCCCTAGCTGACTACATAGGTGTCGTCTGCCCCTATCTCCACTAGGTGTACGTGCTACTCCCCAAGTGATCGGCTCCCTACCGTAGATACCCGTGCTGGCCCCACAGTGGGGTGTATCACTCCCCAAAGTGGCAACCCGATAATGGTGCACGACTTATATCTACACGATGCAACAACGTCTTACCTACCAGCCCGGGTCCACACACGCATATGAAACCCGTTGGACTCGCGTTGCCACCGCTACCCCGTTTTGGCCTCTTATAGTCAAGCCCAGTACGCGTGTCCCGTCCTCGACATAGGTCGAGCCCAATAAGATACATATGGGTTACTGGTTGAAATGGGCCCCCACAAGCTACTACTTAAGCTTGTCATTTTATCTAGTGCATCCCACTTAACCCCTTTTCATAATCATGCCCACTTACATGTTAAGGTTTGGTTAAGTCATCTAATCATATTTCAATTGCCACTCAAGTCCCCCACAAGCTACTACTTAAGCTTGTCATTTTATCTAGTGCATCCCACTTAACCCCTTTTTCATAATCATGCCCACTTACATGTTAAGGTTTGGTTAAGTCATCTAATCATATTTCAATTGCCACTCAAGGCCCCCACAAGCTACTACTTAAGCTTGTCATTTTATCTAGTGCTTCCCACTTAACCCCTTTTCCATAATCATGCCCACTTACATGTTAAGGTTTGGTTAAGTCATCTAATTATATTTCAACTGCCACTCAAGGAACCCACTAGATTTCTACATGCCACCCAAGGCACCCACTTAACCCTTTAATAATGTTTAGTTACATGTTCCACTTTGGTTAAGTATTTTAATATTATCCTCTATTGCCACCCAAGGCAACCACTAGATTTCCTCATGCCACCAAAGGCACCCACTTAACCCTTTAATCATGTTTAATTACATGTTCCACTTTGGTTAAGTGTTCTAGTCGTATTTTCTATTGCCACCCAAGGCAACCACTAGACTTTTCCACATGCCACCCAAGGCACCCACTTAACCCCTCATGTCCCTCTACATGCTAATATGGTTAAGTGTTTCTTAATTGATTAAGAACATAACCGTTGTAAAGACCTCTCAAATTAGACTATCTTTTATGGCCGCTGGATTTGCCGGTCGGGTCCGGGCAGCCTTATGCCATAACCGAGTCTAACCTCGTGTCTTTACACTTGTTACGCATTAAGTTTGTGCCTAAGACCTCTCACATTGGGCCAATCATTTGTAGCCGCTGGATTTGCCGGTCGGTTCCGGGAAGTCTTATGCTACAAAAGGGTCCAACCTCGTGTCTTAGTCGATTAATTACACCTAATTAATCACCCCCATAATTTGTATTAATTATCCCTAATTAATTACAAATTTAACGATGTACATAATTGACTCAATTATGTCCATCCACTTTATGGTATGCATAATCATACCAATTTCACACCATTTCATTAACATGTATATTAACCCTATCGTTCCCCACGTAGTTCGCTAACATGACATAAAAGGGAAGATTCATCACAAATACAATGGGTTCTACTTGCATAACATTAGCATCAACATGGGTTTAAAGGTGTCAACATGCATATAGCATCAACCCAACTAGCATAAATAATCAACCCAAACTTGCATGAATCACATATGTCATAAAGAGGCTAACTTGCATAAGTTATTTATGTCACACAAATGGGTAAACTTGCATGTGTATGTATGACATACAAAGGGGTTAACTTGCATATGTATGCATATCATACTAAGGTGTAAACTTGCACATGTTACTTGCATATAATCAAACACCAAACTTGCATAACATGTCATATATGAACTTGCATAAAATCATACACCAAACTTGCATAACATATCATGTATGAACTAGCATATAATCATACACCAAACTTGCATAACATATCATGTATGAACTAGCATATAATCATACACCAAACTTGCATATCATGGTGTCATAATGGATCAATGTTTCTCATATGACTTGCATATCTTGCATAACATCATAAACACATAGCATATGACTTGCATAACTTGCATAACACCATAAACACATAGCATATGACTTGCATAACTTGCATAACATCATAATCACATAACATATTACTTGCATAGCATCATGATCACATAGCATATAACTAGCATAACTTGCATTGATCCACATTCATAGCCATAACCTCATTATATCCTATCATAATCATTTCAATAATTGGTCATTAAGGCTAAAGAAAACTCACAACTTGTTGATTAGCACTCCTAAGAAGAAGATTAAGTTGCTAGAGTTGATTAGAGATTGATTTGAGAAGCTATCTTCCTCTTTAAGTTAATGGAGGCTCCATCAAGTTGCATTTTGACGGCATAACGGTGTTGTAGCTATTTTTAATATGAATTAGGGTAGTCTTAGGGTGTATTTATAGATTAGTTAGTTGTTTTAGGCCCTTAGATTAACCCTAAATCAGATTAGAGCCGTCAGATCACGTCCTGGCCACCAAAACCCAGCCCAAAAGCCAATCTGATGCACCCGGGTCACCTGGGCTCGACCAGGGAGGTCGACCCCCAGGTCGACCCTAGGGTCGACTCCCCAGTCAACCTGGGGGGGAGGTCGACTCCCCAGTCGACCCCCAGGTCGACCCCCTGGGTCTGGCGGGATTTTTCCCGCCACTTCTGAAAATTGAAAATTTTGTTTTTAAATCTGAATTTAAAATTTCTGAAAACTTCTTTGGGCCTTATCTGGGTCATACGGACTCCGATTTTCGAAAACTCGGACTCTATTTCGCGTATTTTTCCGAGACGAACGCAATGGTATAGCCCGTTTCCCCTGATTCAGATTTTTAAATTTAATTCTGCCCTGTTTTATATTATAGCTAGTTATTCAACATACGGGGTGTTACATTCTCCCCTACTTAAAGGATTTCATCCCCGAAATCTCTAATTCAAGAAGAACGTATCCTACCATCCAAACAACCATCTACTCAAACCATCAAACACGGGCATCCATTGTCCTTAAAGTTTCTAATGCTGTATGAACATATGCAAAGAGTGTGTGTATATGTTCCCTGTCTAATGCAAAATTAGGCGGTCCACTTATTTAGTTGACCTCCTTAATGCAAACCATGATAGTGCCATGCATCCAATATGTATGCGAAAGATCCCTATCGACACATACTATTTCTACATGTGTGCACAACCATACACCAAAATGCATCATCCATATGATAACGCAACCATTATACATCCATTAATATAACTTCCTACACACAATTTTATGCAATATGCAATATGAAGTGATTGAGTCGATCTAGTGCCTAAAGTGTGTGTATATGCATCCACGAGCAACCACTAGCAACCACTTGCACCCACACGCATCCATCAAACATAACATGTCTCAAACACATGTTTCAACCATAGGTTTACCCTATCTAAAGGTCAAAGGTACTAATGACAGGACATACTAAAGATAAGATAAGTACTAGACAAACGATAAAGGAGAAGTTAAAGGACATACCCTAAAAAAGAAATGGGTACAATGAACGCATCATCGCTTCTGTCTCCCAAGTAGCATTACTCTCATCTTCTCCCCTTGGCACTTTGACTAGTCGAACCTCTCTATTTTTCACCTCCTAATCTCTGACCCAAGGATGCGGGTAGGAGCTCGTCGAATATCACGCTCCACCTCCCCTTCTCTAAGCAAGCTCGGCTCTACCACCTTTGCGGTCTCATGTAGGCACTTCCTCAAATGTGACATATGGAATACGCCATGTACCCCACTAAGTCTCTCGGGTAAATCCACTCTATATGCCATGGAGCAGTCCTCTCGCTCTTCACGGGTATGAAATGGGCACTCTTAGTAAGCATGTCTACCACAGCCCAAATTCCCGTATTACCCTTCTTCCTACCGGCCCAAAAGAAAACTCGCTTCATGTCTTGGTACATCTTGTCCCCACCGGGATGAATGGTCATCTTAGAACGGTGTGCATCATCAAGAATAGCCTTCCTTAAACCCTCGTCTTGCGGTACACAAAGTCTACCGTCTCTACGCAAGCACCCCCCTATCGTCTAGGGTGTACCTACTCAAATGGCTGGACGACTCCCCCTTATGAGCCTCTCTACCAACTCAACCAACTGTGGGTCGTCCCGCTGTGCCTCGCAAATCCGTCCCAAAAGAGTAGGTCTGACCTCCAAGGATACTAGCAAACCGGGTATACAGTCAACAGAAGGTCTGAAATCAAACATCTAGATAAATTCCAAGCTTCGTCGTTTCACGAACAATGGACTCAAGGACAACCTTTTTCTACTCAAGGCGTCCACCACCACGTTACCCTTGCCAGGTGTATATGCTATCTCGAAATCATAGGATGCTAAGAACTCCATCCACCTTTGCTGTCTCAAGACTATGCGCTCGAAGAGTCTCCAACACTTCCCTAAGATGTAGGGCATGCTTTTCTCCACTTCTAGAGAAAACCAGGATATACTTTCATACAAAATCGTCACAACTATCCATCTCTCACGCAGACCATCCTAGTCGAACTCGACATCCCCCAAGTGCAAGCCCCAAAGGCCTAAACCAATATCAGACAAACACCCAAGGGATACCTCCTTCGAATTCAGACGACCTACGTGAGATGATACTAGTAAAAACAGCTGAATAATTAAGCCCTTGTCCAACTTTGGATGTTCTTGCCAATCTTGCTCCAAAACCACCGTTGATCAAATAACTGGCTTTGCTTAACCCATTAAGCACACACGAAAACTTATTTCGCTCTTTTAGAAAAGACCAAGATGTCATCCACAAAGACCACTACGAAGTTATTTAGGTACTCCCTGAACACCCTACTCATCAAATCAACAAAGTATGCGGGGGCGTTCGTCAAACCAAATGGCATCACCAGCCACTCATAGAAACCATCCGGAGCCCTAAAGGCGGTCTTCTCTATACTATCCTCAGTCACTCCCAACTGATGAAACTCCGTGGCCAAGTCCCACTGCGAAACACTGAGGCGCCAACCAACTGATCAGAAAAATCATCAATCCTCGGCAATGGGTGTCTATTCTTCTTTGTGAGCTTGTTGAGTTCTCTATAGTCTACACAAAGTCTGAGGGACCCATCCGCCTTCGTGGCAAAAAAACTACTGGAGCACCCCACTCCGATATACTTCGTCTTATGAACCCCTTCTCAAGCAACTCCCCTACTTGCTTATGGAGTTCCCTCCTCTCACGAGGAGCCATGCGGCGCAATGACAAAGATACTGGTTTAGCATCGTCTACCAGATATATTCGGAGGTCTATCTCCCGCTTCGGAGGTAAGCCCTTCACCTCCCCAAACACATCCGAGTATTCCCGGACCACCCTAACAGATCGCAAACTCTTGACCGAAGCGTCAAGCGATTCAAGATAACTTAGCATAACAGAATCTATGGGATTTCAAAAGATCTCGAGAGTGTTACCCAAGCGGGTCATAAGCCTAACAACTCTCCTTTCGCAATCAAGAACGACGCCATTACTGGGTAACCAGTTCATGCCCAAAATCAACCCATAGTCCGTGAAGCCCAAAACAAAAGCATCACCTCTAAACTCAACGCTAAGTATGGAAATCTTCAAACCCAAACATATCATGGACAAATAAGTGGAGCCCCCCAGTTGGGTTTGAAACAACCACGGGATCATCTACTAAACTGGTGTCTAAGTGCAGTGACTCAACTAATGATGATGAGATAAACGAATGTGGTGCGCCAGAGTCAAATAAAGTTAGAACAGGATGATCGAGAGAACCAAATCTCAACCTAGATGGTCCTACCCCCATCAGGTATACCCGTCGTGAGGGAATACATCTACCCTCCAGAAGATCCTGTACTTCGTCCTTACCACTTTGGACAACCCCAAGGTGTCTTATTTCTCCAAAACAACTAGCCTTCCCCTTCACATTCTCCGTTCGTGGGCTTCTTACCACGATGAGGTTTCGTCCCTTATTTACCTAATAGCTATTTGAACCTTCCTCTCTCGTCCATCTTAAAGGTACCCATAATCCCTCCACCTCCTTGGACTAACTTCCTAGCCTGGCAAACGTCTTAGTCCCTTGAAGTGGTTCTTCCGTCCTTCATGCGGAAGTCCTTATTTATCTTAAAAAGACATCTATACGCGGAGGGGAAATTCAAAAAGAGAAAGAGGAAGAGATTCAAAACGGAGAATCCGAAGGAAGGATATATGGCTATTGGGGATTATGTTCTTTTCTTTCAAAAACTTTTCTCTTAAAAACATGTTTTTGAAAATACTTCTTCCAAAAATGTTTTTAGAAAAATAATTTTCTAAAAGTTTTATCTGTTCTGGTAACCTTAAGCTCTGATACCACGTGTAACACCCCACACCCGCTAAGGTCACTCACTAAGGGAATGCCTTAGCTTCGGTGGAGTATTTAAGTGAATATAGAACTGGAAAATTACAACAAGATAGATATAAGTAATAATTGAAATTTAAAACATCATTTTATTGCAGCAGAAGGTAAACATGTTTGGTTACATCTCAAAAACCAAACTAGAGTCAAGTACAAAATATCCATCTCGTTAAAACATAAGTACATAATCCCACTACATACTAATAGCCAAAATAGAAAAGATAACCGAGCTTTTCTTCAAGAGTCCAAGCTCCAAAAGATAGATAAAGCAATCTGATCAAAGCCCACTAGTGCTAGGCCCACTTGAGAACCTGAGGGTTGGGGAAAAAGATAAAAACAACGGGGTCAGACATAAGTCTGAGTGAGCCCTATAACCTTAACAATACAATCATTAAATTAATTAGGGTATGATATAAACCTGGTACGGTACGACTGGGGATAAATGACTACACTAAGTAGCCAACTAGACTTAGGATAAACTAAGATAACGGTAAAGACGCGCCTATCCACCCAAGGATAAATACTACACTGCACCACCCCAGATCTACCCACCCAAGGGTAATTCCTACACTGCACCACACCAGATCTACCCACCCATGGGTAATTCCTACTTAAAGGTTGATCCCACAAAGTGTACTTAGTAATTTTTAATAATAGTTTCGTGTACCCCTGGCTGACTACATAGGTGCCGTCTGCCCCTATCTCCACTAGTGTACCCACAACTTAGTAATTTTTAATAGTAGACTCTTGTACCCCTAGCCGACTACATAGGTGCCGTCTACCCCTAGCTCCACTAGGTGTACCTGCTACTCCCCAAGCGATCGGCTCCCTACCGTAGATACCCGTGCTGGCCCCACAGTGGGGTGTATCACTCCCCAAATTGGCAACCCGATAATAGTGCACGGCTTATATCTACACGATGCAACAACGTCTTACCTACCAGCCCGGGTCCACACACGCATATGAAACCCGTTGGACTCGCGTTGCCACCGCTACCCCGTTTTGGCCTCTTATAGTCAAGCCCAGTACGCGTGTCCCGTCCTCGACATAGGTCGAGCCCAATAAGATACATATGGGTTACTGGTTGAAATGGGCCCCACAAGCTACTAATTAAGCTTGTCATTTTATCTAGTGCATCCCACTTAACCCCTTTTCATAATCATGCCCACTTACATGTTAAGGTTTGGTTAAGTCATCTAATCATATTTCAATTGCCACTCAAGGCCCCCACAAGCTACTACTTAAGCTTGTCATTTTATCTAGTGCATCCCACTTAACCCCTTTTTCATAATCATGCCCACTTACATGTTAAGGTTTGGTTAAGTCATCTAATCATATTTCGATTGCCACTCAAGGCCCCCACAAGCTACTACTTAAGCTTGTCATTTTATCTAGTGCATCCCACTTAACCCCTTTTCCATAATCATGCCCACTTACATGTTAATATGGTTAAGTGTTTCTTAATTGATTAATAACGTAACCGTTGTAAAGACCTCTCACATTAGACTATCTTTTATGGCCGCTGGATTTGCCGGTCGGGTCCGGGCAGCCTTACGCCATAACCGAGTCTAACCTCGTGTCTTTACACTTGTTACGTATTAAGTTTGTGCCTAAGACCTCTCACATTGGGCCAATCATATGTAGCCGCTGGATTTGCCGATCGGTTCCGGGCAGTCTTATGCTACAAAAGGGTCCAACCTCGCATCTTAGTCGATTAATTACACCTAATTAATCACCCCCATAATTTGTATTAATTATCCCTAATTAATTACAAATTTAACGATGTACATAATTGACTCAATTATGTCCATCCACTTTATGGTATGCATAATCATACCAATTTCACACCATTTCATTAACATGTATATTAACCCCATCGTTCCCCACGTAGTTCGCTAACATGACATAAAAGGGAAGATTCATCACAAATACAATGGGTTCTACTTGCATAACATTAGCATCAACATGGGTTTAAAGGTGTCAACATGCATATAGCATCAACCCAACTAGCATAAATAATCTACCCAAACTTGCATGAATCACATATGTCATAAAGAGGCTAACTTGCATAAGTTATTTATGTCACACAAAGGGGTAAACTTGCATGTGTATGTATGACATACAAAGGGGTTAACTTGCATATGTATGCATATCATACTAAGGTGTAAACTTACACATGTTACTTGCATATAATCAAACACCAAACTTGCATAACATGTCATATATGAACTTGCATAAGATCATACACCAAACTTGCATAACATATCATGTATGAACTAGCATATAATCATACACCAAACTTGCATAACATATCATGTATGAACTAGCATATAATCATACACCAAACTTGCATATCATGGTGTCATAATGGATCAATGTTTCTCATATGACTTGCATATCTTGCATAACATCATAAACACATAGCATATGACTTGCATAACTTGCATAACACCACAAACACATAGCATATGACTTGCATAACTTGCATAACATCATAATCACATAACATATGACTTGCATAACTTGCATAACATCATGATCACATAGCATATAACTTGCATAACTTGCATTGATCCACATTCATAGCCATAACCTCATTATATCCTATCATAATCATTTCAATAATTGGTCATTAAGGCTAAAGAAAACTCACAACTTGTTGATTAGCACTCCTAAGAAGAAGATTAAGTTGCTAGAGTTGATTAGAGATTGATTTGAGAAGCTATCTTCCTCTTTAAGTTAATGGAGGCTCCTTCAAGTTGCATTTTGACGGCATAACGGTGTTGTAGCTATTTTTAATATGAATTAGGGTAGTCTTAGGGTGTATTTATAGATTAGTTAGTTGTTTTAGGCCCTTAGATTAACCCTAAATCAGATTAGAGCCGTCAGATCACGTCCTAGCCACTAAAACCCAGCCCAAAAGCCAATCTGATGCACCCAGGTCACCTGGGCTCGACCAGGGTGGTCGACCCCCAGGTCGACCCTAGGGTCGACTCCCCAGTCGACCTGGGGGGGAGGACGACTCCCCAGTCGACCCCCAGGTCGACCCCCTGGGTCTGGCGGGATTTTTCCCGCCACTTCTGAAAATTGAAAATTTTGTTTTTAAATCTGAATTTAAAATTTCTGAAAACTTCTTTGGGCCTTATCTGGGTCATACGGACTCCGATTTTCGAAAACTCGGACTCTATTTCGCGTATTTTTCCGAGACGAACGCAATGGCATAGCCCATTTCCCCTGATTCAGATTTTTAAATTTAATTCTGCCCTGTTTTATATTATAGCTAGTTATTCAACATACGGGGTGTTACAACATCCTTGGTACTGCCTTTAGAAAATATGGTAACAGGTCTTCACTACTTACTTCCACTATTCTCCAGAGGCACTCCTTTTTGTCGGCTAGTCAATTTATTATTGGGCAGCCACCTTTGGTCTTTCTTAGTAAAGGGACCCTCTCTTTTCCACTGGAAGAAATGCTCCTTTCTCCCCCAACTCTCCTTTATTTCTTGACAATCCAGGTATACTCTTTATGTGATATTTCTCGAATGGAGTCATAATTGGAATTTCATTCAGCTTTCGTTCATCGCATGCTAGTAGTCGTACGCACTGAGTCTAGTAAGACCGGCTCTGTTTCCTTGGTTCCAAATGCTGGAGTTTCTTCTCTTAAGGATGCACTACTAAAGTCTAGGGAAAATGTAAAAAGGAAGCTTATGGAAAGGAGTTTAGAAGATGCTCTTCCGAAAAAGCCAAAGGATTTGGCAGGTCCATCTCTTTGTTAGATGTAGTTTCTGATGTCCCAGAGATCATTTCTCCAAAGAAGGCCCCCCATTAGAACATTCATCTTGCCGGGTCTTCCGAAGTCTCTAATGAATTGCATTATACAATGGGATTTTCTTCTTTTTCCGTGGACATTGCCCCCTATCTTTATCAATCCTCATAGTGGCGATAGCTTTAATGAATTATTCAAGCAAATTATTTCTTCTTCTACCTCTTCCAATGTTGATTTTTCATTTGACTTCCCCAGTGGTTGTCGAGCTATAGTCGAACAGCTCCTGCTGGTATGAATTTTACCTTGCTTGTTTTCCTGCCTCTCTTTCAGTTGCCTCGTCTATGTCAATTATGTTCTTTATAGGTTATCAAGCGGTGGTTTTTGACACAAGATAATTCTTCCGAGCCTTCTTTGGAGTTGTGGGGATATAGAGAGGAGAACATGTCTTTGAGGAAGGAAAACGATGCCCTTATCCTAGCTAAAGATGGTTTGGTTGAGGACTGAAGTAAGTTGGACTCAATTCTGGCATAGGCAACAAATTTAATTATCATGTAAAAGGAATCCCACTTGGCCATGGGTGAAGAAGTTAGGGCTTCAAAGGGGACTTTGGAAAAATCCAAAGAAGACATTGCTGTGCTTGATTCTTGTTGTTTCTCTTTACAGAAAAAAAAAAATTCTCTTTTAAAAAAAGAGAATGATTCTCTCAAGATCGAGCGTGGCAGGAAGAGTGCTTTATTGGCCAAATACATCAGAGTAGTGAACGATGCTAAACAGTGGATCTCTTGGTTTCTGTAGACCACCATGGACGAAATTATAGTTAATTCTTTTGATGACGCTTTCCTTCTTCTTTATGAAGACAATATGGACAGATGTTTAGATTTAAACTTTTCTTCTCTCGATCCATCTTTTATGGAAAGAATTATGTCTAAGATATCTTGTATGAGGAAAAGAGAGGAAGTTCATGTGAGGGAGGAGACCAACATAGCCAAATTTTGTTTATTGAAGATATCCCCTTTGAGAAGCCAAATGCTGATGATGAAAGAGATCTCATTGAGGTACCAAAGATTGTTGGCGCTAACGGTGATAATCCTAAATTCATAGATTCTACCGAGGGCGGAGAAGATTATAATGGTAGCTTTGCTGGTGTTGGTTGCACCTTCTCAGCCCTTGACGACCGAGATGAGGCGTGCGGCAAGGATACTGAAATCGCCGAAGGTGATCTTGTTTTGGTTGAATCTCCCAATCGTTCTGGAGTGCGGAAGATGGGGAAAGATCCAAGCTTCAAGGGTGCTTCTTCGGTTGAGACTTCCCAAGTCTCTGCTCCTGTTTGTGAGGTATGATATTCTCAATAATACATACTACTTTTATTTCTTTTCAATAATTGATCTTTCCCCCTTTTTCGCTTAGGCGAAGACGAGAAAAACAGGTTCTAGGTATTCCATTCTTGAGAAGGCTTAGTCGGAAGTGATTCGTCTTACCAGGGAGCTGAACAAACAAATAAATGAATATAACATCTTGTCCAACAGATGCCACCTCCTTAATAGAAGTGTCGCAAAACTACTACTTTTTAAAGAGAAAGAAGCTGCCCATAGGTTGAGATCTGCCCGATTGCAATGAGAGAGGCTTTTAAAAGAAAATGTCGAGCTCATGACTTTGTTCTGGATGTTAATTGAGGATAGGGACACATTAGTAAACTTTTTGTATCAAATTTACAGTAGAAATGAAAAAGTGGATTTTTCCTTTTTAGGTTATTATAGCGGGGGCTTGCTTAAACGTCTCCATAGAAGGTGCCTAGATCAACGTGGTGTGGACCTTCACCCGCGTGAATGCCGGAACCTTCCCCAAGTTACTTGTATCACTAGAGAATTGCCTTTAGACAAACTTAAGTTTAATAAGCATCAACTTGTATCCGAGACTTTTAAGAGATCTGTCTTGTATGAGCAAGAGGATTATTTGTAATGAATGTACTTGTTTAGCTTATGATGTAATGAATTATCTTTCTTCTAATCCCTTTAATATTTTCTTCAGAGTCTATCTTCTACTTCAAGTTTGCTTTCTAGGGATTTCTTAGGGGAATATGTTAAATTGAAAAGGGAATATCGGGAAAAGTCTTTTCTTATTAAGTCTTTCTCATTGGCGCGGTATTGCTTCTTAAGGTACCTCGAGAAGGTTTACACTCAATATCCACATATCCATCTTGACTTCCTTGGTGGTGACAAGGATCAACTTTTAAGAGAGATATGTACATACCGATTGAAGCTGACTCCAGGTTATGACAATCCACCTATTGGAGAATGAGAATACCACAAGTGTCCTCCGGTTTACACACCTGATGGATTTGGGATTCCATTTGATTCCTCACTTAAGCTCTCTGCTAACACCTTAGATAAAGTGAGGAAGGTCGTTTTTTCCCTTGAAATCCATATTAAGAACCTATAATAGCGCTTTTAAGGACTAAATCATGCTTACACGTAAGTTATAGTATTAGAGTAAGGATGCTTTTCTTTCTGGAGATGCACTTACTTCAAAATCCCTTTGTAAATAATTGTGCAGAGTGTGAGGTACTTGGTGTTATATACTTCATATGTAATGGTCGACAGTGAATAGTGCTTATGAACGAAGTTATGACTATTAGAGGTGTTACTTAACACGTGGCCACAACCTATGGTGGAAACGCTCTCTTTTCATAATTTCATCATAATATGGTGTATAAATTTAACACACCTTATTAGAGGTTATCCTATAAGGCACACATAGAGCATCACTTGTTCTTATTGAAATTAATAGCATCATGATATTGAAGGTATTAATGACTAACGAGTTTACTTATACTTTATGCTCTAGTAAAAGTCTCCTAGTGTAATAGGTACTCCTAGGAAATCTCCCTCTAAGGGTTTTTTAAGAAAAGTGAAACTCCAATCCCAAGGTTTTATTGAGGGGAACCTAAGATACACACTTGAGCTTTCGCGCGAACTTGTGTTCTAGTGGTGTGTGGTAATATGTATCGTATATGCATTTGGCATAACGAATAAGGAATTGATCTACGTATGGGCTAAGGAAACTTCCCTGAGAGATAAGAAAGGTTTATGTATTTGTTTGAAGGACTCTTGGGTAATAGGATCCAGCTATTAGGTTGATGATACATCACTTCCTCAAGGATTACAGCTTTGTGACCTAAATTAGGGTTTTAAGGATAAACTACCAGAAATCACCTTCTGATAGCAATTGGACTTTGATCCATCTCCTAGATTAAGGTGTAAGACCAGAAATCCACTTCTGGTAGTAATGAAGGTCTGGTAAACAAATAGATTCATATTATTAAGAAGGTAAAATATCTCTTCCCGTTAATAGTTAACTTCCGAACCAACCCAGATTCAGGTATTTATGATAGGGCCAGAAACCTACTTTCGGTAATAGTTGAGATCCGAATCAACCCAGGTTCGGGTGTTAAGATAGGATCGGAAAACCACTTCTGGCAATAATTGAGATCCGAATTAACCTAGATTCGGGTATTTAATAGAAGTCCCGAACTAACCCAAATTCGGGCATTTAATAGGAGACCAGAAAACCATTCCCGGTAATTAGTTTAGTTCCTCCCTTTGGGTTTGATTTTAGGATGTACGTGCTTCCTGAGCCACTCTCTGGGCTTTTATCGTCAAATTAGAGGTTGTACATGATTTGTTGGCCACTCTTTGGGCATGTGCATCCGGTGCGCTTGGCTAGGTTATCCACTAGCAGGGCCCAATGACTTACCCGACCTTCCGCTAGGAGGTGCCTTTTCTTGACCAATGTAGGTGATGATAAGGTCTTAAATGATTAAACCGGGCCATCATAGACGCGGAATTAGGGCGTATTCTTTTGATGCTCTACCTTGGCCATCCTAAGCGGTGATAGAGGCTTACACTCCAGCCCCTCCAATCAATGCCCTATCCTGACCATCACAGGCGGTGATAGGGGTTTGCGTTCCCTTCTGGTGGTAAGGTGAAACATAAGCAGAGGTAGGACGTGCTCTTCAGCGAGCAGAGATAGGAAGTGTTTTGTAACAACCCGTATTTTTGAATAACATGTTATAACATAAATGGAGGCAGAATTAAACTGTAATATCTGAATCAATGGAAACGGGCTGAGCCATTGCGTTTGTCTTGGAAAAATACGCGAAATAGAGTCCGAGTTTTCGAAAATCGGAGTCCGTATGACCAAGATATGGCCTCGCGAAGTTTCACGAAAAATTCACAAATTAAAGTATACTTAATTAAGTGAAATGGGTTGCGCAGAGAAATATATATATATATATATTGATATATATATATATATATAATTGAAAATTAAATAAATAAATATGCAAAAATGTTCAAAACAGCGAATTGGGAGAGGGGAATAACCGAACCGGCCGATTTTTGAGGTCGACCCGAGCTTGCTGGGTCGACTAGGGGTTAATCCAGGGTGTTTGGCTGTCAACCCGTGGGCCGATTCGCTCAAATGCAGATTTTGCATTTGAATGGTTCTCATGGTTCAGCTTTAATCTAAAGGCCCTAGATGGTTCCTACACTTGACTTCTTCCCCAAGACATGCTTTGATGGCTTGGATTGAATCTAGGGTTAATCCTATGGCTAATACTATCCTAAAACTCTATAAAAAGACCCCTAAACCTAGCCTAAATCACCATTATTCAATCCTACAACTAAACTATGCCAAATTTGTTCCTCTCATGGCCTCCACTCTCATGCTAAAATTTCTAAGTTAATTTCTATGAGAGATTTTGAGTTCATACAAGTGTTTTCAAACTTGTATGAGTGTTCTTAGCTTGCATTCAAGTCAAGTTGCAACATTTCTATTTCAAAGCAAGGGTTTTTATTGAATTGGCTCAAGGGTTTTCATTTGGAGCTTGCATATTTGGGTTTTTGGTGCTTGCATAAGGGCTTCGTCTCAATCTTTATAATAAATATTTATTTGTGTCTTCATAGCATTGTAAGCCCTTTTCTACTTTCTTTCTTTGAACTCTAAAGTTAAATGAATGATGCAAGTTTGGGGTTGATCATTATATGCAAGTTTGGATGATCATTATATGCAAGTTTGGTTGATCATTATATGCAAGTTTGGTTGATCATTATATGCAAGTTTGGATGATCATTATGCAAGTTGGTTTAATCATTATGTATGACACATGTTGCTATGTTATGCAAGTTTGGGTTGATCATGTTATCATGTTATGCAAGTTAAACTTGAGGTTTTGAACATAAAGCTCCAAGCTTTATATTAAAGGTTGCATTGTGGCAACATGAAAGTTATCATACCCCTTATGATAACTTGCATGTGAGGCAAAATGCGAACTTCTAGCAACTTCTACATGTCATTTATCACCATGTATCACTCATATGCTAAGTTTGGTTTTATGCATGCTTTTGAAGCCTAATAATGCAATATGCAAGTATATGAACATATGTACATTTCATATGCCACCATGTTAAACTTGTGGCTTCAACACCTTTATGTCATGGTTATGCCAAGTTCCCTATTTTATCCTTTATGCGTTGTTGCGATTATGTAAACGATGGGATTACGTTGGGGTTGGGTAACATAATGACATGAACATGATTTTTGTAACATGACGTGATATGTTAACTTGTAATTATGTTTTGAAAACATAATGGACATGACACTTAGAAAATATGAGTGTGGCCAACTCGAGGTTGGGTTGAGTTTGTAGCATAAATCTACCCGGACCCGCCCGGCTTAACTAGTGGCTACAAACAATAGGACCCAATGTGAGAAGTTGGTCATGTTGTGCTCGAACCCGAGGTTAGACCTAGTTGTGGTGTAAAGCTACCCGGACCCGCCCTGCTTAACTAGTAACCGCAACAAAGTCTAATGTGAGAGGTTAAAGCACATTAAGTTAATTAATGCCTCCTGATTAGGGTTAAGTCATGGTCCACTTAATACTTAACCAATTTGGGCTTGATGGATTAATCGAGGTTAAGTCGGGAGCCTTGGGTACCCTTAACCGATTTTATCCACGTGTGGATCGGGTTAACCACATTTAACCCGTTAAGAAACCATAGTTGCGTGGTCCTTTTCAGCAGTAACCTTCTTGGTAGTATCATAAGACCCTAGGACTAGGCTAGGGTGGGGCACGATTACTGGGCTGATTGTAAGAGACCAAAAGAGACGGCTGAATGATGCCCCGGTTGTTCAGGCGGACCATGGTCGTGCACAACAAGTCTGGAGTTGAACACGGGCTACGGTAGGTTTGGACTGTGCATCATGGAATGGTGTCAGAGGGTTACACCATAGGGCCTGATACACCCTAGGGTGGACCCTGCACAGTCAACTACATTACATGATTAAGCCGCACGACACCGACACTTGACGATTTAGGCTTATAGGGAGCCGATCGACTAGACCGTGTTGTTGGACCTTGATTTAGGTCATCTCATGATGTTGGGCCAAGCTTGGGACAAGGGATCAATTCTTGTTTTTACTTGACATGTTAGAACGCTAGTACACCCGTGGTGTAAAACTTAATCTTGATTATGCGATGACACCTTTACTTATCTTGTTAGTTAATCATCATGTTCATCTCAGCTTCTCATGCCAGTTAACTTTACTAGTTCATGGACAGTTAGTAGTAGGGCTTACCAGTCTTTTTGACTGACCTGTTTTCTTTCGCCTCTTTTCTTCCGTTCCCCCCCTAGGTCCTCAGGGTGGGAACATTGGAGCTTAGCTTGGATCTTTACAGCTTGCTTACTGGATTTGCTCATGTACGGTTTTGGACATTGAGCTAGCTATGGTTTATCACTTCACTTTGGGGATAGTACTTTATGTATTTCAGTTTTTCAGTTTATGCTTTTGTCTAGACTTTGTTTGTTGGAAAATAATGATCAAGTACTTTGTTGTAATATGACTATGGTTTTGAAATACTAGTTTAATCCGCTGCTTTATTTACTCTGTTTTTACTTATATGTTCTGTCTTGTGATATCTACATGCATGTTTATCTCACTTAACACCCCTCCAAAGTCAGTGCCCTTGCAAGAGTGGCACTGGCGGAGGTGGGGTGTTACATTTGGTATCAGAGCATAAGGTTTACAAGATTTGAGCAAAAGTGTTTTTGAAACTTACCTTTTGAAAAACTATTTTCAAAACCAATTAAGTATTTTCCAAGAAAAGTCTAGCTATTTTAAAAAGGCTATTCCCCAAAAGCCATAGCACTATCCTTCGTTTCTTCGTTTTGAATCTATCTTTTTCTTCGTTTTAGTATGGCCAATCGCTTTAACATCCCGGAAGGCGTACAAGTACCCGTCTGGTTCTAGAGATTTATGGCGGCAAGGACGAATGAAGCCGGCCACGCGAACATTTCTCCTCCTTCCCCTGTCGCTAACATCTCTCCTCCTCCCGTAGCTGAGGTTCCTCCTCCCCCTCAGCATCCGCAAGAGGATTTCGCAAAGCTTTGCAAAGACTTTAAGGCGATGGGTTGCAAGAATTTTGTCGGAACGGAGACTCCCGTGGAGGCAAGAAACTGGTTAAAGGAAACTGAAGACCTCTTTGCTATCTTTGATATGGAAGATCGTAGGAAAGTTCTGTTGGCGGTATGGCTATTGAAAGGGGAAGCTGCTTATTGGTGGGTAGTCACCACCACTACTAGACCCATTGAGACTTGGGATGACTTTAGGAGAAGGTTTGGACTAAAGTTTCTGTCATCGACAGAAGTGAACCTTCAGCTAGAGAGGTTCCTATCACTAAAGCAAGGTGTCATGACCGTTAGAGAATACATGGATAAGTTTAATCAACTTGCTTAGTTCGGTCTAGAATGGGTTAACACTGCTCGGAAGAAGGCCCTACGCTTTGCTCTAGGATTAAATGAGCCCTTGCGCGGTTTGGCCATATCTCATATACCCCTGGGGGCGACCTTCGAGAATTTGGTGTATATGACCCTACTTCAAGAGGAAGATAAGAGTGGCAAGAAGGAGGTCAAGGCAAATGAGTCCCAAGGCAAGAAGGAAGATACCGAGAAAAGAGATAAGAACAACAACAAGGCAAGAAAGTGCAACTTCTATAGGATCACTGGGCACATAGCCAAGGATTGCAGGAAGAAGAAGAGGAAGTTAGGCAAGTGTTTTCATTGCGGAGAATCTGGACATCTTAGCAAGGATTGTCCCAAGAAGCATGGACAAGGGCAAGGACAAACTCAGCAAGTAGGACCCTCTGGAGGGCAATTGCAGGCTCTCCTCGCTCTTCCAGCTTTTGATCGAGGTAGAGTTTTTATAGAAATTCATGTTTACATTTCTGATTTTCCTGTTCGCACCTTATTTGATTCTGGCGCATCGCATAGTTTTATCTCTTCTGATATTGTTGAAAGTTTGCACCTAAGTACTAGCTTAGTTGAGGATCCCGTTTGTGTTTCAAATCCAATTGGGGGTTCCGCCCATCTGTCTATGATTTGTGTGGGTTTGAAAATTTCTATCTTGGCCGTAGAATTCACGTGTAGTGCTTATGTTCTCGGGGTCACGGGATATGGGTTGGTCTTGGGCATGGATTGGTTGTCCAGTTATGGAGCCATCCTCGATTGTGAGCATAGGGTGGAGAGGCTCATGACTCGCCTCGGTAACACCCTAGAAATTTCTTGTAACCCTAGAGGTCCCGTCATGTTATGTTATCTTGAATCTCTCGACTCGTCCATCGATGATCTGCAATCTGTAAGGGTGGTCCGAGACTATCCCGATGTCTTTGAAGAAGTTAAGGGGTTACCCCCTAAACGAGAGATAGATTTCCGCATTTATCTAGTTGATAATGCCATGCCAGTATCATTGCCCGTTAGGCACATGGCCCCTCGTGAAAGAAGGGAGCTCAGTAAGCAAATCAAGGAGTTGCTTGAGAAGAATTTTATTAGGTGAAGCATTTCTGAATGGGGTGCTCCGGTGGTATTCGCTACTAAGGCGGACGGTTCGCTTCGTCTATGTGTTGATTATCGAGAGTTGAACAAGCTGATAAAGAAGAATAGGCACCCGTTACCGAGAATTGATGATCTCTTTGACCAGCTTGTAGGTGCTTCTGTTTTCTCTCAGCTCGATCTAGCCACCGGATTCCATCAGCTTAGAGTGGCTGAGGATAGCATTGATAAAACTGCGTTTAAGACTCCAGATGGATTCTTTGAATGGCTTGTCATGCCATTCGGTTTGACTAATGCACCCGCCTACTTCGTAGATTTGATGAGTAGGGTGTTCAGGGAGTTCCTTAACAAGTTTGTTGTTGTCTTCGTGGATGATATTCTGATCTTCTCAAAGGATGAGGAAGAGCATACTAGGCATCTCAAGGAAGTGATGAATACGCTTAGAGCGCATCAGTTGAAAGCCAAGTTCTCCAAATGTCATTTCTGGAGAAGGGAAGTTCGGTTTCTTGGACATATAGTTTCTAAGCAAGGCATAGCGGTGGATCCCGCGAAAGTGGTTGTGGAAGACTCCTAGGAGTGCAACCGAAGTAAGAAGCTTTCTCGGTTTGGCGGGCTACTATAGGAAGTTCATCAGGGACTTCGCTAAGATTTCAGCCCCTCTTACTAAGTTGACGAAGAAGAACTTAGTCTGTGCATGGGACTTGGAGTGTGAGCTTGCTTTTCAAAGGCTCAAGAGAGCCCTTACCTCAGCTCCAGTTTGGCAACGTGGATTGGCACTGTTTTCAAGAGATAGTTTTCTGCGTGGGATACCGTATAATATGTAAATGAGATCCAAGATTCACTAACGAATCTTGGAAAGCTTGCATGAACCATGAGCACGCAGTTATGTTTAAGCCAAGTATTTTAGGCAAAGAATAAGTGGAAGTGGAACGAGAAGCAACGGTGAAATGAGTTCTAACTCATATTTTGGGAACAAGAATTAAGAACTACGGAATTGCGAAGATAAAAGACGGTCAGGGCACGATGGGATTAAGCACAAGAAAATGCGGCTTAGAAGATTGAAGTCTAGATACGCGCATTTAATCTCTTTCTAAGAGTATATCCATGATCCCTATTGTTCCGTAGAGCTTACTCGCATGCTACCTTTTAAGTATATCCTCTCAGTCCTATCCTCAATCTTAGTTCTGTTACAAACCCCCTAAGGAGTATGGCTAGCCTATTTGTGATATATGGTTAGGGTGAAGAAGTTCGCCACCAAACTATTTGGGCTTTATGGGATATGGGTAATAATTGATAGATTTACAAAGAGAGCCCATTTTATTCCGGTGAAAGGCAAGAGGGCCATATCACGGCTAGCATCTGTTTATCTTCAAAAGATAGTGCGGCTGCATGGAGTTCCTTCTAGCATAGTTAGCGATCGTGACCCAATTTTCACTAGCCAGTTCTGGAACAGTTTGCAAGAAGCAATGGGTACGCGATTGAATCTGAGTACAGCCTATCACTCCCGGACGGATGGCCAAACCGAAAGGGTGAATAGAGTGCTAGAAGATCTTTTGAGGTTTTGTGTTCTCGACTTCGGTGGTACTTGGGAAGACCACCTTCCTCTTGTAGAGTTTGCTTATAATAATAACTATCAAGCCAGCATAGGGATGGCACCATTTGAAGCTTCGTATGGGAGGCCGTGCAAGCCACCAACATGTTGGTGGGAAGACGACGGATAAGCTTATAATTGAGCCCGACATGATAAGGGACACATCCGAGAGGGTTGAATTGATTCGAAGACGGATAAGAACGACCCAAGACAAACAGAAATCCTATGCAGACAAGCGAAGGACAGACTTGGAATTTAAAATTGGAGATATGGTCTTTGTGAAGATTTCTCCTTTGCGAAATATGGTTCGCTGACACCAAGGATCGTAGGACCCTTCCCTACTATAGAAAGAGTCGAGAAGATGACTTATAAGGTGGAATTGCCGAGAAGCTGGCCGGAGTGCATAATGTCTTTCATGTCTCGCATCTCCGGAAGTGTTTGCACAGACCCGCCAAAGTGGTTGAACCAAGTATTCGTGAAGACATGGAGGTAGAGGATGAAGCAACCCTGAAACGAGCTCCGATTCGTATCATGGAAATGAAGACAAAGAAGCTAAGAAGCAAAGAAGTTAAGCTTGTTAAGGTGCAATGGAGTGAAACAGAGGGAGACGCAACTTGGGAAACCAAGGAGAAGAGGCGCGTGCTTTATCCATTTCTCTTGGAGGATACATTTTCAATCTCTTTTCCTAGATTGGTATATCTTCCCTTTGCTATCCATGTTTATCCAGTTTATCTTGTTTCGTAAATCTTGTCATGAGAACCTTAGGTAGAAACCCTTGGTTGAAACATGTTATGTTTGATGTTTGCAAGTGGTTGCAAGTGTTTGCAAGTGGATACTCGTGGATGCATAATACACGTTAGGCACTAAGATCGGCTCACACACTTTCATACCGCATATGCATGAGTGTTTATGCTTATTCATAGATGAAAACTTGTAATGCTATCACGTGGATGTTGCATATGGATGAATGTTATGTGCACTCATGTAGAGATTATAAATTATGTTAGGAATTTGCATATATATGGACTCATTTCACTAACATATTTTGCATTAAGGGGGTTTACTGAATCAGTAACCTCCTGATTTTCGCATTAGATAAGTACATATACACACACCTTTGCATATGATAATACAGCATTTAGAACCTTTTAAGGACAATGATTGCTCGTGGATGATGTTTTGAGTAGATGGATGATGGATGGTAGGATACGTTCTTCCAAACTTGGAGATTTCGGGGACGAAATCCTTTAAGGAGGGGAGAATGTAACAACCCGTATTTTTGAATAACATGTTATAACATAAATGGAGGCAGAATTAAACTGTAAAATCTGAATCAAGAGAAACGGGCTGTGCCATTGCGTTCGTCTCGGAAAAATACGCGAAATAGAGTCCGAGTTTTCGAAAATCGGAGTCCGTATGACCAAGATATGGCCTCGCGAAGTTTCACGAAAAATTCACAAATTAAAGTATACTTAATTAAGTGAAATGGGTTGCGCAGAGAAATATATATATATTGATATATATATATATATATAATTGAAAATTAAATAAATAAATATGCAAAAATGTTCAAAACAGCGAATTAGGAGAGGGGAATAACCGAACCGACCGATTTTTGAGGTCGACCCAAGCCCGCTCGGTCGACTAGGGGTTAATCCAGAGTGTTTGGCTGTCAACCCGTGGGCCGATTCGCTCAAATGCAGATTTTGCATTTGAATGATTCTCATGGTTCAACTTTAATCTAAAGGCCCTAGATGGTTCCTACACTTGACTTCTTCCCCAAGACATGCTTTGATGGCTTGGATTGAATCTAGGGTTAATCCTATGGCTAATACTATCCTAAAACTCTATAAAAAGACCCCTAAACCTAGCCTAAATCACCATTATTCAATCCTACAACTAAACTATGCCAAATTTGTTCCTCTCGTGGCCTCCACTCTCATGCTAAAATTTCTAAGTTAATTTCTATGAGAGATTTTGAGTTCATACAAGTATTTTCAAACTTGTATGAGTGTTCTTAACTTGCATTCAAGTCAAGTTGCAACATTTCTATTTCAAAGCAAGGGTTTTTATTGAATTGGCTCAAGGGTTTTCATTTGGAGCTTGCATATTTGGGTTTTTGGTGCTTGCATAAGGGCTTCGTCTCAATCTTTATAATAAATATTTATTTGTGTCTTCATAGCATTGTAAGCCCTTTTCTACTTTCTTTCTTTGAACTCTAAAGTTAAATGAATGATGCAAGTTTGGGGTTGATCATTATATGCAAGTTTGGTTGATCATTATATGCAAGTTTGGTTGATCATTATATGCAAGTTGGTTTAATCATTATGTATGACACATGTTGCTATGTTATGCAAGTTTGGGTTGATCATGTTATCATGTTATGCAAGTTAAACTTGAGGTTTTGAGCATAAAGCTCCAAGCTTTATATTAAAGGTTGCATTTTGGCAACATGAAAGTTATCATACCCCTTATGATAACTTGCATGTGAGGCAAAATGCGAACTTCTAGCAACTTCTACATGTCATTTATCACCATGTATCACTCATATGCTAAGTTTGGTTTTATGCATGCTTTTGAAGCCTAATAATGCAATATGCAAGTATATGAACATATGTACATTTCATACGCCACCATGTTAAACTTGTGGCTTCAACACCTTTATGTCATGGTTATGCCAAGTTCACTATTTTATCCTTTATGCGTTGTTGCGATTATGTAAACGATGGGATTACGTTGGGGTTGGGTAACATAATGACATGAACATGATTTTTGTAACATGACGTGATATGTTAACTTGTAATTATGTTTTGGAAACATAATGGACATGACACTTAGAAAATATGAGTGTGGCCAACTCGAGGTTGGGTTGAGTTTGTAGCATAAATCTACCCGGACCCGCCCGGCTTAATTAGTGGCTACAAACAATAGGACCTAATGTGAGAAGTTGGTCATGTTGTGCTCGAACCCGAGGTTAGACCTAGCTGTGGTGTAAAGCTACCCGGACCCGCCCGGCTTAACTAGTAACCGCAACAAAGTCTGATGTGAGAGGTTAAAGCACATTAAGTTAATTAATGCCTCCTGATTAGGGTTAAGTCATGGTCCACTTAATACTTAACCAATTTGGGCTTGATGGATTAATCGAGGTTAAGTCGGGAGCCTTGGGTACCATTAACCGATTTAATCCATGTGTGGATCGGGTTAACCACATTTAACCCGTTAAGAAACCCTAGTTGCATGGTCCTTTTCAGCAGTAACCTTCTTGGTAGTATCATAAGACCCTAGGACTAGGCTAGGGTGGGGCACGATTACTGGGCTGATTGTAAGAGACCAAAAGAGACGGCTGAATGATGCCCCGGTTGTTCAGGCGGACCATGGTCGTGCACATCAAGTCTGGAGTTGAACACGGGCTACGGTAGGTTTGGACTGTGCATCATGGAATGGTGTCAGAGGGTTACACCATAGGGCCTGATACACCCTAGGGTGGACCCTGCACAGTCAACTACATTACATGATTAAGCCGCACGACACCGACACTTGACGAGTTAGGCTTATAGGGAGCCGATCGACTAGACCGTGTTGTTGGACCTTGATTTAGGTCATCTCATGATGTTGGGCCAAGCTTGGGCCAAGGGATCAATTCTTGTTTTTACTTGACATGTTAGAACGCTAGTACACCCGTGGTGTAAAACTTAATCTTGATTATGCGATGACACCTTTACTTATCTTGTTAGTTAATCATCATGTTCATCTCAGCTTCTCATGCCAGTTAACTTTACTAGTTCATGGACAGTTAGTAGTAGGGCTTACCAGTCTTTTTGACTGACCTGTTTTCTTTCGCCTCTTTTCTTCCGTTCCCCCCCTAGGTCCTCAGGGTGGGAACATTGGAGCTTAGCTTGGATCTTTACAGCTTACTTACTGGATTTGCTCATGTACGGTTTTGGACATTGAGCTAGCTATGGTTTATCACTTCACTTTGGGGATAGTACTTTATGTATTTCAGTTTTTCAGTTTATGCTTTTGTCTAGACTTTGTTTGTTGGAAAATAATGATCAAGTACTTTGTTGTAATATGACTATGGTTTTGAAATACTAGTTTAATCCGCTGCTTTATTTACTCTGTTTTTACTTATATGTTCTGTCTTGTGATATCTACATGCATGTTTACCTCACTTAACGCCCCTCCAAAGTCAGTGCCCTTGCAAGAGTGGCACTGGCGGAGGTGGGGTGTTACATTCTGTATCAGAGCATAAGGTTTACAAGATTTGAGCAAAAGTGTTTTTGAAACTTACCTTTTGAAAAACTATTTTCAAAACCAATTAAGTATTTTCCAAGAAAAGTCTAGTTATTTTAAAAAGGCTATTCCCCAAAAGCCATAGCACTATCCTTCGTTTCTTCGTTCTGAATCTGTCTTTTTCTTCATTTTAGTATGGTCGATCGCTTTAACATCCCGGAAGGCGTACAAGTACCCGTCTGGTTCTGGAGATTTATGGAGGCAAGGGCGAATGAAGCTGGCCCCGCGAACATTCCTCCTCCTTCCCCTGTCGCTAACATCTCTCCTCCTCCCGTAGCTGAGGTTCCTCCTCCCCCTCAGCATCCGCAAGAGGATTTCGCAAAGCTTTGCAAAGACTTTAAGGCGATGGGTTGCAAGAATTTTGTCGGAACGGAGACTCCCGTGGAGGCAAGAAACTGGTTAAAGGAAACTGAAGACCTCTTTGCTATCTTTGATGTGGAAGATCGTAGGAAAGTTCTGTTGGCGGTATGGCTATTGAAAGGGGAAGCTGCTTATTGGTGGGTAGTCACCACCACTACTAGACCCATTGAGACTTGGGATGACTTTAGGAGAAGGTTTGGACTAAAGTTTCTATCATCGACAGAAGAGAACCTTCAGCTAGAGAGGTTCCTATCACTAAAGCAAGGGGTCATGACCGTTAGAGAATACGTGGATAAGTTTAATCAACTTGCTCAGTTCGGTCCAGAATGGGTTAACACCGCTCGGAAGAAGGCCCTACGCTTTGCTCTAGGATTAAATGAGCCCTTGCGCGGTTTGGCCATATCTCATATACCCCTGGGGGCGACCTTCGAGAGTTTGGTGAATATGACCCTACTTCAAGAGGAAGATAAGAGTGGCAAGAAGGAGGTCAAGGCAAATGAGTCCCAAGGCAAGAAGGAAGATACCGAGAAAAGAGATAAGAAAAACAACAAGGCAAGAAAGACAAGAAAGTGCAACTTCTGTAGGATCACTGGGCACATAGCCAAGGATTGCAGGAAGAAGAAGAGGAAGTTAGGCAAGTGTTTTCATTGCGGAGAATCTGGACATCTTAGCAAGGATTGTCCCAAGAAGCATGGACAAGGGCAAGGACAAACTCAGCAAGTAGGACCCTCTGGAGGGCAATTGCAGGCTCTCCTCGCTCTTCCAGCTTTTGATCGAGGTAGAGTTTTTATAGAAATTCATGTTTACATTTCTGATTTTCCTGTTCGCACCTTATTTGATTCTGGCGCATCGCATAATTTTATCTCTTCTGATATTGTTGAAAGTTTGCACCTAAGTACTAGCTTAGTTGAGGATCCCGTTTGTGTTTCAAATCCAATTGGGGGTTCCGCCCATCTGTCTATGATTTGTGTGGGTTTGAAAATTTCTATCTTGGCCGTAGAATTCACGTGTAGTGCTTATGTTATCGGGGTCACGGGATATGGGTTGGTCTTGGGCATGGATTGGTTGTCCAGTTATGGAGCCATCCTCGATTGTGAGCATAGGGTGGAGAGGCTCATGACTCGCCTCGGTAACACCCTAGAAATTTCTTGTAACCCTAGAGGTCCCGTCATGTTATGTTATCTTGAATCTCTCGACTCGTCCATCGATGATCTGCAATCTGTAAGGGTGGTCCGAGACTATCCCGATGTCTTTGAAGAAGTTAAGGGGTTACCCCCTAAACGAGAGATAGATTTCCGCATTTATCTAGTTGATAATGCCATGCCAGTATCATTGCCCATTAGGCACATGGCCCCTCGTGAAAGAAGGGAGCTCAGTAAGCAAATCAAGGAGTTGCTTGAGAAGAATTTTATTAGGCGAAGCATTTCTGAATGGGGTGCTCCGGTGGTATTCGCTACTAAGGCGGATGGTTCGCTTCGTCTATGTGTTGATTATCGAGAGTTGAACAAGCTGATAAAGAAGAATAGGCACCCGTTACCGAGAATTGATGATCTCTTTGACCAGCTTGTAGGTGCTTCTGTTTTCTCTCTGCTCGATCTAGCCACCAGATTCCATCAGCTTAGAGTGGCTGAGGATAGCATTGATAAAACTGCGTTTAGGACTCCAGATGGATTCTTTGAATAGCTTGTCATGCCATTCGGTTTGACTAATGCACCCGCCTACTTCGTAGATTTGATGAGTAGGGTGTTCAGGGAGTTCCTTAACAAGTTTGTTGTTGTCTTCGTGGATGATATTCTGATCTTCTCAAAGGATGAGGAAGAGCATGCTAGGCATCTCAAGGAAGTGATGAATACGCTTAGAGCGCGTCAGTTGAAAGCCAAGTTCTCCAAATGTCATTTCTGGAGAAGGGAAGGTCGGTTTCTTGGACATATAGTTTCTAAGCAAGGCATAGCAGTGGATCCTGCGAAAGTGGTTGTGGAAGACTCCTAGGAGTGCAACCGAAGTAAGAAGCTTTCTCGGTTTGGCAGGCTACTATAGGAAGTTCATCAGGGACTTCGCTAAGATTTCAGCCCCTCTTACTAAGTTGACGAAGAAGAACTTAGTCTGTGCATGGGACTTGGAGTGTGAGCTTGCTTTTCAAAGGCTCAAGAGAGCCCTTACCTCAGCTCCAGTTTGGCAACGTGGATTGGCACTGTTTTCAAGAGATAGTTTTCTGCATGGGATACCGTATAATATGTAAATGAGATCCAAGATTCACTAACGAATCTTGGAAAGCTTGCATGAACCATGAGCACGCAGTTATGTTTAAGCCAAGTATTTTAGACAAAGAATAAGTGGAAGTGGAACGAGAAGCAACGGTGAAATGAGTTCTAACTCATATTTTGGGAACAAGAATTAAGAACTACGGAATTGCAAAGATAAAAGACGGTCAGGGCACGATGGGATTAAGCACAAGAAAATGCGGCTTAGAAGATTGAAGTCTAGATACGCGCATTTAATCTCTTTTGATGATTAGACGGTCAGGGCACGATGGGATTAAGCACGGTCAGGGCCCAATGACTTATCCGACCTCCCGCTAGGAGGTGCCTTTTCTTGACCAATGTAGGTGATGATAAGGTCTTAAATTATTAAACCGGGCCATCGTAGACGCGGAATTAGGGCGTATTCTTTTGATGCTCTACTTTGGCCATCCTAAGCGGTGATAGAGGCTTACACTCCACCCCTCCAATCAATGCCCTATCCTGACCATCATAGGCGATGATAGGGGTTTGCGTTCCCTTCTGGTGGTAAGGTGAAACATAAGAAGAGGTAGGACGTGCTCTTCAGCGAGCAGAGATAGGAAGTGTTTATTTCATAGCAGAGGCAGGGAGTACTCTTCTATGAGCAGAGGCAGGGCATGCTAATTAGATGCTCCGTCATGACCATTTCTAGTGTGGTTCGGAGGTTTACGCTTTTGATGCTCTAACCTGGCCCTTTCTGTTTCGGGCGTGGAGAAAGGCTTTCACATCACCCCCTCTCCGGGGGTGCCTTGCCTTGGCTAACTCGGTGATGGCAAGGGTTTTCATCCATTTGCGGATTAACCCATCTTTGGTTATTTCGAATCTTGAGAGGGTTTCCATACCCTTAGTCATTTAGACAATCCTTTTCCTAAGGACCTTTATTGGACTTAGTTTGATCTTTTTAAAAATTCTTGTAGTCGACCTTGATTGAGGAACTTGATGATCAATCCCCAGAGGGCTTTGCAATGGTTGGTTTCATGTCCATTTATCATATGGTAATGACAGTAAGGCCCTCCAAATTTCCTTTCGTACTTGGGTTTCTTCTTTGTGGACAGTCAATAACTGAGATCTTATCGAGTTAGGAGGTAAATTTTTTCCATTGAGGTGGTAAGTTGGCACTCATTAAGCATTATGTGTATAATGTTACTTCCTTTTTGTTGGAGTTTTTCCATTTTGTTACTAAATCCTGTTCTTGCATCCATATCCTTGCTTCTTCTTTTCAAGGTGCCTTAAGACTGAAGCATTATCCGTCTAGTCCATTTGGAAGCAAAGTGCTTAAAATCCTTCGTCAATTCTCCTTCGAATACCATTCCTTTGGCCAACTCATAGATGACTTCTTTTATATGAGAGAAGGCGTTATATTCCTCTGGTGTAGAATCATTGGGAGTGAACATTGATGTTTGTCCCACATAGAAAGGGTTATCGTTTCAATAATTAGAATCGTATTGTTCTACTTCCTTTTCCACTTGATTATTTGTAGAGCTTCCATTCGTAACCTTTGCTCTTCTGCCACTCTTGGGTCAGTAGTACCTGACATAGTCATTTAAGATCCAAAAGACTCTCATTGGGACCTTTTTCCCATAATCTTGCTTCTTCAAAGCTTAGTCCAACCTTGGATGGAACAACACAGTTAGATATGTGGCTGTTAACCACAAGGTCGATGGTTCAAGCCCTCCATCTAGCGCCAAAATGTTAACGATATTTTTTGTCAACACTGGGGATAGGGCTACAGAAGGGGACCTAAATGGGGAAATGGGGTTATTTATATTTCACGAGTCCGAGTTAGTTCACCGTTTCCTAGATATCAAGGTTTTGAGCCCAAAAGATTAGATAGATATGGGGTGAGCACCATGCTTAAGCGACTCAAGAACCAATAGTTACCTTGGGACAAGGGTTCCCTAAGCAAAACCCTTAATAAAGAGGCTAAACGACTTGTAGGAAGGTGTTCTGACAGAACTCTTCGGAAGGGTCTAAGATTGAGTATGAACCTTGATCGTATAGAGAACATATGGTGTGTAGTATAAGGGATAGCTAAGAAACCACATAAGAAACTTATAAGAAATATTCTAAGGGTCGATCCACTCTTTATTGACCTTTGATTTGGAGTACATGAGTGATTCCAATAGAAATATCCAAATTGATTTAGAAATTAGGGTTTACTCTAGAAGAAAAGAGTACAAGAATGAGAAATCGGTCCCAAAATGAGACCCCTAGGGTCTTATTTAAAGACAAATCGGGGACCCTTTTGCTATTGGGCCATCAGAAGCCTTTGTCGGCCGCTTTTCCCATTGGTTCCGGAAGTTTGGCTCTCGGTCTCTTTTTAGGCTTTTCTTATGGAATTTAAGGTGATGATTATGGCTCTCGGGGGGAGATGATCCCGATCTTTGGAGCTTCTCTTTGAAGTTTCTTCTGCCCTCTTTGTATCAATACCGAGCATGTCGGTATGGATAGCTTTAGGGAGGATTTAAGCTTCCGAACAAAGGCTTCTGGATAAGGGCTTCCGGATGTAGATTTCCTGACATAGGCTTCCGGTCATGGACTCTTAGTTTTGCTATTAGCACTTTGTGAAGCTTGCTTTCATGATTCAAGTGAATGGTTGTCGGGTCTGTCACCCCTGTCGATATCGACACTAAGCAAATTAGTGTGGATAGCTTGTCTCTCTTTAGGGTTTTGACTTGCCTTTCGGTAGATCTCTGAAGTGTATCTTGGGTTTTCGGAGGGTTGGTTCCGGTGCTTTGATAGTTGGTTACTAGAGTAACCTCTCGGTGACCATCAAATGGGGGTCTCGGTAGCTAGTCTTGGATAATCTCCATATGCTTCAAGCTCTGTATCTTTGATGCTTTCGTCCCTTGATGTATTGGTATTAATCAAGTTAATGCTGATAGCCCTTTCGTCCTTCTAGGTCCCGGTTTGTAGGATTCTTGATCTCTCTCTTCACTGACTTCTGGTTTTGGGTGACTATCTATTGTTTACCCATTGTGCCGGGATCACCCTACCGGTATCCTTTCTTTGTATAAGTTTTGAGCTCTTTTCTTTAGTGATGGTGTCGGTTGCATAATTCTCGGATTGTTGTGTTATGCTTTCAGCTTTACCTTGCGCTTGGCTTTTTCTCACGGAAGATTCCTTTATGCTTCTGACGGTCCACTACCCCTTCACCGCTAGCTTTTTTCGGGGCTTTATTTTGGTAGTAGCAGCCCTGGTCTCGTCGAATTCAGAGACCATTTGCAAAATGGATTTTGTTAATGTTATTATTAAATTTTAACTGCTTTTTCTTGACATGCGTCTATATTACACATACTCACGCACTAACTCCGATTGACTTGAAATTTGGAATCTTAGCATTATTTATCATTACGAATTCGATAAAATTAGTTTAGTCGAATTCTAATATTATTTGCAAAATTCCTATTTTCTAGTTTTTTAAACTAGTACTGAATTATCGATTTTCAAAATATTCTTATTAATTATTATCTTAAAACTCCAATAACCTTATCTTAACTATTATATAAGTTTTTTTTGAATTTGTTTGGGAGGGAAACCGACCGGAGTCGTAAAACCCTCCCTAGTGCACCTAGCCTGGTTCGCGACCACCACATAAGTGGCTGATCTTAGCGTATGCACATGGTAAGCTCTTAGCATGTCATTCCGGGTTTCAAACCCACGCCGCTGTGTTACCATGGAGCAAAGACTTTAACTGCTGGGCTATTGCTGTAGACACTATTATATAAGTTGTATTCAAGTACTTATCTCAAAATTTCAAAATTTCGGTAAATAGTGTCAAAATTTCACTTCTACCAAAAATTGTTTGAATTGATAAGTTGATAAAACTGATTTAAATAACTTATCTGACTGTTATAATTTTTGAAATCGTATTTAAAGGTGAGTGTATGTATCCAGAACCGTGTGCGATTATTTTATGTTCTCAAAAACTCGAGTTTTCAAAATATCAGAAATTCTGAGTCGTAAAATAATCATTCAGTATAAGTTAGTTTTAATATATTCTTTTGATTGTTCCAAGTTGAATCACTCTCCTTCACTCCATATAAAACTCTAACATGGTATAGTGCTAGGTGAGAGAGCACAGAGAGATTTAGAGAGAAATATAATAAAGGCCAGTTTCCGAATAATTCCAGTTCACCCGAGGGTCCCCTGTAGCGATCAAAGTCTAGATTTCAGTGCCAAATCAGATTGTGAAATATTTTGTTTGTGGAAGAATAGATGCTAAACATGCTTGTGCCTGCATGCCTCAAGATTTAATGATTCCAAGGCTCATGTGCTTGTCTTGTCATTACTTGACCAATTTGTACGTTCAGTGATTCTTGTAGTGCAGGAGATAAGGGAAGTTAGGTAGGTGAAATTTGGTAGCTTCACTGCTATTCCGACAAGATCTGAACCTATAAATGCAGCTGAATCAGTAAATTTGGAAATATTGGAGGTAGCAGGACTCGCAAGTGGGACAATACTATGGGATTTGGAGGAAGCAAAAATTGTTTGCACTCTTGTGGATCATAAGTCTAACTGTGTGTTTGTTGATTTCCATTAATTTGAGAAACTCTTTGCTACTAGATCACTGAACACTAATTTGAAGATATGAATATGCAGAGGAAAAGTTGTACAAGAATATAAATTTCATACGCGAGGAGTTAATGCCATTACATCTACTCTAGATGGTCAATGGATGGTTTTCGGCCGTGAAGATAACACCATGAAGTTATGAGATTTAATTACTGCAAAGCCTTTGCATGATTTCAAGTGTCATGATAGTTGGATCTGATGTATATATTTCCATATATGTGACTTCACATTAGCAATATGTTCTACTGATTAAAAGTTTAAATTTCGGGACTTAGAAAGTTTTCAGTTGATCGGTTCTGTAGGGTCTGAGATAACAAGTGTACGCTCCTTGACATTTAACTATGAGGGTAGAGCTCTCCTATGCTGCTTGTATGAAGAATTGAAGGTTTTCTCTTGGAAGCCTGTTAGATGCTATGACACCATGGATGTTAGATGGTTTTAATTGTTGGATTTGAACATACATGAAGAGAAACTTCTGTATTGCACATTGGTAAAATTCGAGTGTTGTCATGAAGTTCAATCAGAATTTTATAAATGGGTATACTTCTGGATCTTCAAAGTCTATAGTCATTGGCATGCTGAAGGTTCTTGTTGAGGTGAATTTGAGTTATATGTGCTACGATGAATAGTGAGTATCTACACTTGTTGTGAAGTGTAGATGTAAAAAATGCTGAAGATAGTGGCTCGAAGAGGGCAATTGCAGTGGTAGAAATATGTTTTGGGGGTGTAGAGTGCTAGAAGAAATGTTGAAAATGACTATGAGTAGAACATCATTTATAGTGTTGGTCTTTTGTGTAGTGCTAAAGGGAACTATTCGAAGTAAAAGCCTACAAGTGCAGTAGGTAAAACCTATGAGTAAAGCAAATGTGGTTTAATGTCTCCTAACAAGCAATTAAGGATGAACGACGTCTCCAGCCTGTGGGGGAGATGATAGATACAACCCAACTCTGTAGTCGTCTCTTATATCTCTATCTTCTTTATAATATATGTATATGTATATGTGTAGTGTGCATATATAATAAAACATGTTCGAGTTTGTGTTGCTACATTGATCTCTCATTATCATAAGTCGCTAGTTTTGACCTGTTCGTCGAGGCCATGTTTGAGTCTTGTAATAGTATTTCGTGCTTGACTCGTGTGCCTTTGTGCCATAGCTTGTATCTAGCTTCAAAACCATGAAATGGGCATCACTCTAGGCTAACAATCATATGTTAGATAAACCGTGGCACATGAAATCCTAATCATTATTATGCGACATGCTAGTTACTGTTAAATGAATATCACATGATATGTTAATCTTGTTGTGTGCTTAAACCTATTCACTTATGACGCATGAAATGATATCTTATGTTATCACTTCACCAGAAATCAAATCAGATGACAGATATCCACCGTTGTCTGATTGCATACCTTTCTATCGTTAAATCTGGTGCCGTCTCATTCTACATCAGACTACAGATATAATCTGTTGTCAGATTTGTACTAGAGTAACATATAAAAACGTATTCATGTGTTGTATGATGTGGTATTCTTGTTTTACAGATAGTTGTGATGAATATTATATGTTGTCTGAAATTTAATAAAATAACTGTTTTACTTTATCTTAACGAAATGCCCATTTCTACTAATTTTCACAACCGTCTTCTTACAACAGATAAATGTTTTTTTTAAAGAAATTAACGTAACTCAAATCAGTTTTTGTATGTATTATTTCTTCTCAGATTAAATGACATAAAGCAACTCAACTAACACAGAGCAATTCAGATAACACAACAGTTCAGATAAGACATAACAGTTTAGATTTCTACTGCATATAAACAATATTAACATCGACACCAAATCCAAATACACCCTACAAGCATCAGTTCAACATGAACTACATAAACTATGCAGCTGAACCCATGTGTACACAAAATTCAACAAAACCAACATTGGCAAAACTGACTAACAAGGGTTCAATTGGCAGTCACATATATAATTTAAGCGCTATGATTATACAAAGTAGTAGAATGTGTAGCTCATTCCACCCGCACGACATCAGAATCCTTTTGTGAAAATTACTGTTTACACTCTACTCCATCTGCAACAAATAGGAAATGCAAAGGTTAACTTTACACGACATGTATCTTGATATATGCTTATATACAAGTATGATAGTGCAAGAGTTTTAAACAGCCTGACACAAGTGTTCAAGGAAAGCCCAACTAATCATGTAACAACAATTTCAAAGTATGTAACAAGATCATACAGTGAGACTAGAGACACATGAAAATGGTCGTGATCAGTCAGCAAGGAAGCAAGTCAGCAAAGATTTGTGCCAACAACATATCATAAATGAGTAGTACAATGAACAGTAGCGCATATAAGTGCGGTAAACAGTGGTAAGGCCTGAGAAACAAGGAGAACGAGTTGATCACATTATAGACATCACATAAAGTGGCAGCAAGACATGTGCATTTCAGAAATCAAATTTGTACAAGACATTAGATGTGAACAATTTGCCATGCAGGTATATACGCCATGTTAATGGTTGACTTTTTAAAATGGGTGCAACACCTATCGTTGCAACAACCATGATTCACACTTAAATAAACAGACCATGGTGCATGTCAATTATTTATGTAAAAAATATATCCACATGCAAGTGCAATATTGGACATGAGAAATATGCACAATGACATGGTGCACTAACAATGGACACAACATGACTTCAATAATGGCGGTGACACATCATAACAATGGACACAACATGACTTCAATAATGTGGTAGAAAATTTATTACCGGCATCCGCATAAATCCGAATGTAAAATAGAATCATATGAACAAACTATAAGTAGAATACATAGTCGTTATTAAATCCGTCACATCACATATTGCTGGAATTTCTTAAAGGCGGAAATAGTTACACTACTAAGATGCTAAAGAGATTTTTATACCTTATTATAGTATCTCATGTTCAAATGATCCATCGTTAACTGTAAATCCAACATACTGAACTTTTTTCTACAATGCATTACATTTTTGAACTCAAAATGTTTAGTGCATCTGATCAGCTTCTAATGCACATCCTACACACGAATCACACATCCAAATACATTTTTATGCATTTGGACTCTATCAGTCCTAAAGCCTCTTTATCTAACGCAATAGCTCAACTGAATATAGCTCTATGAGTCAAAGTAATATGATTTTTAGTTAATTGATTTCGTATGCATATGATGAATCAACATAAACATGTTAAAGAAATATCTGAAGTTTCTAATACTCCATCGTGCCAAAAGGTTTTATCAATAAAGCGACCTCACATGCAAAACTTGCACGTTATAAAAAAAAATTGCTACAATAATTTAATGATATTTAAAGAAATAACTGAAGTCAGTACGCACTGTAAAGACCCGTAACTTCCCCGTAAAGGAAAGCGTCGGATAGTTCGAGAACAAACCACAACAGAACACATATAAAAGAACGTTTCATTGTATATTACAACAATGCATCAGATTACAAGAATATACAGAGTATAAATGAATATTACACAGAAATATCAGAGATTTAAATTACATTTAAATACACAGCAGCGGAAAATAATACAATACACAACTAGAAGTAGATATACGGATACAAAGCTTTCCGGATATCGTTCCAGCTGTAAACCAGGATCCTGTGAATATAAATCTGCAAAACCGAAACTACTAGCTGCCCGCGTCAAAAATAGGGGCACCCAGAGTTTAGGTTAAAACAATAAACTCCAGGTCAGTCATGGGACTGGTGTGAGAACTAAAACAGTTAATCTTTATTTTAAAGTTAGGTAAATCAAGGGACCACGCCGTATAACACGGAACGGGTTTTCTCCCAAGAATACCAGTGCATAAAACAACAGCGCAATGCTAAATAAAGAAAAATGAAGCTGTTATAAGACCCAGGTCCCATCACACAATGCAACGCAGTCGAGGATAGGGTTTTCCCTTATAACAGCCAAAGAATGCTTGATACGTTTAAAACAAATCATTTGATACTATGGTAAGTGCATAGTGTATAAAACAACTTCAAATCATAAGTATCAATCATAGGCGGCATAAGCGCCCCATCCCACTATGTCGCCATATATAGGATTACAAATAAAACCGCAAAGTCACGTATTTGGAAATTGGATTTCCGTCTATGAACCGAGGCAAAAGATAGTCCTCAACCGTTTTCGTGACTGCCTAGCCCGAGCCACAGGGTCAGAGCGCATCGACCCTTGGATCGTCAGGGCCGGTCCACACGGAGTGGATTAAAATGCCTGAACATGCGTTTCCCCGCCCTATGGGGCGTAAACGAGCCAACTAAATGACTCCATCGGTTCGAGAACGACCGATCAATCCGAGGCGCCTCGCAACAGCAACAACCACATAAGTCAAACTCGTCAGGGCGTGTAAAACCACTGACGCCACTTCTAGCTAGGAAGAAACGCATGCCCTCCCTGACGTCCTCTCCCGTTTTTGGTTCATACCGGGTGTGAAACACGCGAGGTAAACGTTACACAAAGCTACGCCACAAAGGCCGTGCTTTGATCATCACCACAAGACTTTGCTTTTCAACAGAAGCCTTGATCATTTGCATCTTAGCATGCCACACAGGCAAACCATCCTATGCAACCGATATCAGTCACACAGAATGAAATCCGATGTCAGACACACAGTCCATTTACAAGTCCGTCCTGGGTCTGAACGAAACCGGAGGCACCTAGTACCCCGCATATCCATCGATCTCCAAGTACGTCTGGACGATCACTAACTGTTTCCATCTTCTTGGGTGTACAGCCCAATCAAGATCATCAGTTATCACCCAAACGACGTGAAGACCTCCGGTCTTCGACCATCGTCTTCATCTTCGACTTATCGTCGTATCAGTTATTCAGAATGGGATAAACCCGGTCTTTCCGAATAACTCGCGTATATTTTAAATAAGTGTTACACAAACACAACATACGCCTCATTCCAATTCATCAGTCACTAACCGCAAATTAATCAAGAGAATAATTCCCCAAATATTAACCCCGAAGGCCGAAACCAACATCAGATCAATATCTAGAAAACCATTCTGCTTAGCTAACCGACAGTTAGTTTCTGATTTCACATTCATAGGGAAAGGTTCCCATTAATTTTATCAAAGATAAATCCTTGAATTTATTCTTTAATCAACTTTTGAATATCAATTCAAACTAGTCGGGATTAGCGAACCTTACCGAAGTAATCATTTGTTTTAATTTCCCAATCCCAACCTATTCATCCCATGAAGTAAAACTGGTAATACTTCATATCTAACACCACAGTGTTATCGGTAAATTCAATTACCATTTCACGTTCAAATCTAATTAAAGATTTAACTATCGCCTGGAGCAAAACTGGTGATACTCCATTTTCGATCATTTCAATCTAATTAAAGATTCATTAAAACTCCACTTAGTTTTAATCTTTGACTGGGTTAAAGAATCAGTGTCATTTAAAACACGGTTCACGATAAACCCAAAGTCACATTCATTAATTATCGGGTTAAAGAACGAGTGTTATTTAAAACACTGTTCACGATAAACCCAAAAATCAATATCAATTCAATTCCAATTAAATATTATTTAATTGGTACACTTCATTAAATCTAAATAAAAAGATTTAATCTTTTCTCAACTGGGTTCAAGAACAGTGTTAGTGAAGACACCATTCACGACAAACCCAAATCACATTCATTAATTATCGGGTTAAAGAACAAGTGTTATTTAAAACACTGTTCACGATAAACCCAAAAATCAATATCAATTCAATTCCAATTAAATATTATTTAATTGGTACACTTCATTAAATCTAAATAAAAAGATTTAATCTTTTCTCAACTGGGTTCAAGAACAGTGTTAGTGAAGACACCATTCACGACAAACCCAAATCACATTCGATATTCAATACAAGGCTCTGAATAGAAAATATATCGACTTATATTCAATATCGAATTCTACGACTAACAAATGTCGTATTGGAAATAACGATACAAATATATATCTTTCAAATTTCCATAACAACACCTGTAATATCACGAATTCCAACATCGAAATATTCCGAAGACAATTTCGATTCAAATCCTCTCCAATGCAATCATTGGAAATTTTGGTTATTTTCAAAAACCATTTCAAATTCAATTTATTTATTTAAAAATAAATAGAATTATAATTCTAGTTCAAACTAGTTCATTTCGATAAAAATCTATTTTTATCTTTTCAAATAGGGAGTTTTTCATCCCAAATCTTCACAAACCATTTCTTATGATTTTACACGAATTATTACTATTTTTAATAATTTTATCAAGGCCCGTACAGTCGATTTCCATCAATGGCCATCGAACTGCACTTATAGCGACCTTTTTCGAATTTGATTTGGACATATCTCCAAATCCAACCGTTAGATTTCAAATTTCTAATATTCGCTAGAAAGCTCTTTTCGATACGAACCCAACGGTTCCGGTTTTAGGAGAATCCGACGGTCGGATCTCCCGCAATGTCCGTTTGAAATAAATGGTCGAAATTCGCGAACTACCGCGGCGCGGCGCGTTCTATTCAGGCCATTTATATTATATATATATTATATATATTATATATTTCGTCGATTTCTATTCAAAACGAATTATATAAATAGTTTTAAAATCGTTTCAAAAGCTATTTCAACTTTCTTTTCAATTCAAATCAAAATTGAATTCTTCTTTATAAATTCGTTTTAAAATTCATTTCTATTCAATTCAAATTTCAATTCAATTTGAATTCATTTCAATTCACTTTCGATTCAATTTGAATTCGTTTTCAATTCAATTCATTTCGAAATCGTTTTCAATTCATTTCATTTCGAAATCGTTTTCAATTCAATTCATTTCGAAATCGTTTTCAATTCAATTCATTTCGAAATCGTTTCAATTCAATTCATTTCGAAATCGTTTTCAATTCAATTCATTTCGAAATCGTTTTCAATTCAATTCATTTCGAAATCGTTTCAATTCAATTCATTTCGAAATCGTTTTCAATTCAATTCATTTCGAAATCGTTTTCAATTCAATTCATTTCGAAATCGTTTTCAATTCAATTCATTTCGAAATCGTTTTCAATTCAATTCATTTCGAAATCGTTTTCAAAATCGATATAAATATCGTTCACGTCAAAATGGCGTCAATCTAATCAACACGGCTTCATAAATTTCTATTTTCAAATATTCTATTTCAAATATTTCTTTTTCAAAATAGTTGTTATTATCAAAATATTTCGTTCAACACATGACCAATCTCAATGGATGAGTACTGTCAACTAATGAACTTTTATTTTATAATATTCTTTATTTTTCAAATTGGAATGAGGCCCAATCAATTACCATATAAAGTTAATTATATGGATTTTCATACAACACATGTATATCATAGCATTGAAAAATAATCAATCATCAACCAAAGTGCACTACACTGTATAAGCATCAAATATAGATATTCAACGCTTATAACAGCCTGTCAATCTATCGATCGACATATTTAATCAATCAGGATGAGTGAACTTCAAATTTCATCCTAACACCCGTGTGGGGTTTCAAACAATCAAACACATATTTTATTTGTGCAGTTAGGCGATGTGTAAAATTTATCGACCCAATCAACGTCATTCAAATAGGTGTACATAAACAAACCGTCTGGTTTGTAAATGAATATTTATTTATTCACATTCACGTTAAAAATTATATTTTTAACGATAACACATTTTATTTTAACATATGAATTTCTATTCAGTTCATTCTTTAAATAAAATGCTATTTTTATTTTTCTAACTTATTTTAGAAAATTTCGGCGGCATAACGGCACGATACTAGAAACGGGACAAGGCCTAGCCTTATCCCCGGTCTAGTGAAGGCCCACGCCATTCACACATCAATCAAATTCACTTTCGTTATGCAAACCACAAAATTTGGAGTAAGGGTCTAACCTAGCCTTACTCCTTCGCCTTATAACGGCGCACGTCTAATCCTAACCAATTTATCGATTCGGTTTTTCACACCACAAACCACATTCAAACCAATATCACAATCAATAACCAAACAGCCAAACAAACAAGTCCATGGTCTGTGGACGATTGTGTCGGGTGCTACTAAGCACCGTCTGCATCCTAGTATATATATATATAACTAGAAAAATAAATTGAAAGGTGAGAAATTCTCACAGATTAGCTATCCTAGCTCCACGGCTCTTCCTTTGCAGAATTCTTCGTCGACCTCGCCTTTTTGTCGCTTTCGCCCGTATTCTCTACATATGTAAAAATCGAATTTTTACTATGTTATTCAATATATAAAAATCGAATTTTTATTACGACTTTCAATATATAAAAATATGATTTTTACTTCGCTATTCATTAAATAAAAATCCTATTTTTCTATCGAAATTCAATATATAAAAATTCTATTTCTCTATCGAAGTTCAACATATAAAAAACATATTTTTACTATTTTTCAAAGTCGCATCTTTATACTTTTCAAACACTTGTTATTTTATTTCTATAACAAGTTGTATATATTTTTCCTAAAAACAATTCTATGTACAAATTTAAAAACAATGCCATATTTATTTACAAAAACATATGCTATTTTTATTTATAAAATTCATACTCCTTATATTTTATAGAATCATGCCACTTATACTTAGAAAATCCTGCTCTTTATATTTTTAAAACAACATAGATTTATATCTTTTGATTCTAAAATAATCTATATTTTATATTCTAAAAAAAAAATCATGCTATTGTAATAAAATCATATTTTTATTTTAAACTATTTATTCCAGATTTTAAAACAATTACTTTTCTTTTCTTAGAATTTAAAATAATGTTTTTTTTTTTAAAATAAAGAAAAATCATTTCTTTATGTGATGAAAAATCACTTCATTACATTAGTAACAATTCAATCTTCTTCTACACTAAGCAAAATCACTTCTTTTCTATATTGTTGTCCACATAAATAAAGATCCAACCTTTATACTCTATGAATATATATATATATATATATATATATATATATATATACACATATATATAAATCCATTGTTATTCATAAAATAAAAACTGATTTTAAATATATGTAAAGCAAATTTTATTTTTATATAAACTGATTTTAAATATATGTTTTTTTTTATATAAAAAAAAAAGTAATTTATATATTAAAAAGGGGGAAAACTTACCGCTCAACGTCAGGAGGGGAGGAGGAGGGATCGCCGGCGTCAGGGGCTAGCTGGTGTCGCGCGCCAGGGTGGAGGAGGCGGAGCGGTCCAGTGTCGGGTCTGTTTTGAGGCCAGGGTAGCGGTCTAGTTCGGATTGAGGGAGGAGGGATGGAGGAGAACGGCGGAGGGGGAATCAGAGGAGGGGGATGAGGTGAGGGAGGGGGCGGCCGAGCTTCCGTGGCCAGCGATGGAAGCAGGCGACGGGGTGCGCCCCCCGTCCTTTCCTTCTTTTTCCTTTTTTTTTTTTTTTTTTTTCACTGAATTTAATCGGGGGGGGCCTGGAGTATAAAGAGGGAAAATGGGATTTTTTTATTTTTTTATTTTTTTAATTTAATTAATTTAATCGCAAAAAGTTGACTTTTACATACGACCTCTAAACGAGGCCCACCGCCTGTCGCCCATAGCGTTTCACCCCCATTCCGAACACAATGGGATATGTATCACAGGTTGATTCGATCGTTTGAATCAGTTTCCGTTTAATTTACATTTAAATCACTATATTGAATTTTAAACGTACATTTCAAATTACCGGGGTCGCATACGAACTTTAAAAATTCCAGAAAAATATTTTCTAGCTTCGTATTGACGATACGGTCCTAACAAAACTAGTTTCGTCGAATTCTGAGACCGTTAGAAAAATGGCCATTTTCCAGTCGATTAAAATCAACTGAAACTGGTCAAACGCGTTTTCCTTCGCCACGCTCACATATTGATTCGGAAAATTATGAAATTTGAAACCTAGCAATAACTTTACATCACGGACCCAACAAAACTGGTTTCGTCGAAATCCGAGGTCATTTGCAAAATGTCCATTTTTAAGGGCCTTATATATATAAAAATATATATAAATTCCACAGCGACTATTTCTAATTTTAAACTGGACATATCTTATCATTCCTAAGATGAAATCTCAATTTGTTAACTTCGTTACAAAGATATAGTTATACAGATTCAAATATTTCTTGTTTCGTTCAATTCTGACTTATATTGAATTCTGAATATTCATTTGAAATTAGAAATCGAATTTTCGAACTACCGCGCCATTTTCAATTCCTTTTATAATTATATATAATTATTATATATTCTAACGACGACGTATATAATATATACGTCGAATTTCAATTCAAAATAAATTTCTCGTCGATATTATTTAAAATATTTCATTTTAAATAATCAAAATTCGCTAAAATTGCCAAAATAAAAATTTCAAACTGGCTCGCATTTTACGGGTTGTTACAATCTCCCCCACTTAAAACTTTTCGTCCCCGAAAAGGAACAAAGTCGAAAGTGGTTTGATTAATCAACTCTACGTTCGATCTGGCTTCCATTCTCCAACTCTTTAGTTTCTGAGAATTTTCAAAACTTCAAAAATTTGGCTAACACCCTAAATTTTCGAAAAATTTCGCCATAACCTCCCCTGCACCGGGAGCATCGGGGAATTTCAAATAGCTTCCCCGGTCCTTCAGATCTCAAAAAGAAAAAGAAAAAGCCAAGCGGCTAGCCAATAGGCTCACAAAATCATCATCACCCAAACAAAACAGGAAATTATGTAGTAAACATGTACCTATTTGTCGGGCAAACAAATTTTATTCTCTGGCTCTAGCCTCCTTGCTATGACCTGTTCAATGTGAGTATATGTATGCAAGCAAATGCGACCAATTTTCAATACAATTCAATATTTGATTCAATTAGGCTAAATGGTTCAAAATTATCAAACAATGAACAAACAACACAGACATCAATCAATAAGTGAATTAGAGTTTCAAATTCATAATTTTGATACATATACAAAAATCAGATTTTTGATGCCAAATCACTACAATAGGCCCTATCTAATTTTGGTTCTCACACCAGTCAATAGGAAACATATAGAAAGCCCACTTTCGTCACTCGAACATAAATTCTAATGATGGAGCTCCATCATCAAAATCATCTCCGGGCGATTAGAGTGTAATTCTATATCTATCCAGTATATTAAAATTTCGAATACACGCGGATCAGACGTATACGCAAAATCTATATATACTGGATTGTCCACATCAATATAAATAGATAATCAAATACGAATAATTGATTTAAATTTTCAAAACAAAAATTTGTTTTCATTTGAAAATATACTCTTCACACTCGTTCTAGGATACTACTGATCCCATCTCTAACGAGTCATTCCCGTTGGATATTACTAATCCAGTATCTGATGAATTCTTTCGTACGGTTCTAATGTGCCTTGTTCTCTGAGCTTTGTAAACCAAAGCTCTGATACCAAATGTAAAGACCCGTAACTTCCCCGTAAAGGAAAGCGTCGGATAGTTCGAGAACAAACCACAACAGAACACATATAAAAGAACGTTTCATTGTATATTACAACAATGCATCAGATTACAAGAATATACAGAGTATAAATGAATATTACACAGAAATATCAGAGATTTAAATTACATTTAAATACACAGCAGCGGAAAATAATACAATACACTACTAGAAGTAGATATACGGATACAAAGCTTTCCGGATATCGTTCCAGCTGTAAACCAGGATCCTGTGAATATAAATCTGCAAAACCGAAACTACTAGCTGCCCGCGTCAAAAATAGGGGCACCCAGAGTTTAGGTTAAAACAATAAACTCCAGGTCAGTCATGGGACTGGTGTGAGAACTAAAACAGTTAATCTTTATTTTAAAGTTAGGTAAATCAAGGGACCACGCCGTATAACACGGAACGGGTTTTCTCCCAAGAATACCAGTGCATAAAACAACAGCGCAATGCTAAATAAAGAAAAATGAAGCTGTTATAAGACCCAGGTCCCATCACACAATGCAACGCAGTCGAGGATAGGGTTTTCCCTTATAACAGCCAAAGAATGCTTGATACGTTTAAAACAAATCATTTGATACTATGGTAAGTGCATAGTGTATAAAACAACTTCAAATCATAAGTATCAATCATAGGCGGCATAAGCGCCCCATCCCACTATGTCGCCATATATAGGATTACAAATAAAACCGCAAAGTCACGTATTTGGAAATTGGATTTCCGTCTATGAACCGAGGCAAAAGATAGTCCTCAACCGTTTTCGTGACTGCCTAGCCCGAGCCACAGGGTCAGAGCGCATCGACCCTTGGATCGTCAGGGCCGGTCCACACGGAGTGGATTAAAATGCCTGAACATGCGTTTCCCCGCCCTATGGGGCGTAAACGAGCCAACTAAATGACTCCATCGGTTCGAGAACGACCGATCAATCCGAGGCGCCTCGCAACAGCAACAACCACATAAGTCAAACTCGTCAGGGCGTGTAAAACCACTGACGCCACTTCTAGCTAGGAAGAAACGCATGCCCTCCCTGACGTCCTCTCCCGTTTTTGGTTCATACCGGGTGTGAAACACGCGAGGTAAACGTTACACAAAGCTACGCCACAAAGGCCGTGCTTTGATCATCACCACAAGACTTTGCTTTTCAACAGAAGCCTTGATCATTTGCATCTTAGCATGCCACACAGGCAAACCATCCTATGCAACCGATATCAGTCACACAGAATGAAATCCGATGTCAGACACACAGTCCATTTACAAGTCCGTCCTGGGTCTGAACGAAACCGGAGGCACCTAGTACCCCGCATATCCATCGATCTCCAAGTACGTCTGGACGATCACTAACTGTTTCCATCTTCTTGGGTGTACAGCCCAATCAAGATCATCAGTTATCACCCAAACGACGTGAAGACCTCCGGTCTTCGACCATCGTCTTCATCTTCGACTTATCGTCGTATCAGTTATTCAGAATGGGATAAACCCGGTCTTTCCGAATAACTCGCGTATATTTTAAATAAGTGTTACACAAACACAACATACGCCTCATTCCAATTCATCAGTCACTAACCGCAAATTAATCAAGAGAATAATTCCCCAAATATTAACCCCGAAGGCCGAAACCAACATCAGATCAATATCTAGAAAACCATTCTGCTTAGCTAACCGACAGTTAGTTTCTGATTTCACATTCATAGGGAAAGGTTCCCATTAATTTTATCAAAGATAAATCCTTGAATTTATTCTTTAATCAACTTTTGAATATCAATTCAAACTAGTCGGGATTAGCGAACCTTACCGAAGTAATCATTTGTTTTAATTTCCCAATCCCAACCTATTCATCCCATGAAGTAAAACTGGTAATACTTCATATCTAACACCACAGTGTTATCGGTAAATTCAATTACCATTTCACGTTCAAATCTAATTAAAGATTTAACTATCGCCTGGAGCAAAACTGGTGATACTCCATTTTCGATCATTTCAATCTAATTAAAGATTCATTAAAACTCCACTTAGTTTTAATCTTTGACTGGGTTAAAGAATCAGTGTCATTTAAAACACGGTTCACGATAAACCCAAAGTCACATTCATTAATTATCGGGTTAAAGAACGAGTGTTATTTAAAACACTGTTCACGATAAACCCAAAAATCAATATCAATTCAATTCCAATTAAATATTATTTAATTGGTACACTTCATTAAATCTAAATAAAAAGATTTAATCTTTTCTCAACTGGGTTCAAGAACAGTGTTAGTGAAGACACCATTCACGACAAACCCAAATCACATTCATTAATTATCGGGTTAAAGAACAAGTGTTATTTAAAACACTGTTCACGATAAACCCAAAAATCAATATCAATTCAATTCCAATTAAATATTATTTAATTGGTACACTTCATTAAATCTAAATAAAAAGATTTAATCTTTTCTCAACTGGGTTCAAGAACAGTGTTAGTGAAGACACCATTCACGACAAACCCAAATCACATTCGATATTCAATACAAGGCTCTGAATAGAAAATATATCGACTTATATTCAATATCGAATTCTACGACTAACAAATGTCGTATTGGAAATAACGATACAAATATATATCTTTCAAATTTCCATAACAACACCTGTAATATCACGAATTCCAACATCGAAATATTCCGAAGACAATTTCGATTCAAATCCTCTCCAATGCAATCATTGGAAATTTTGGTTATTTTCAAAAACCATTTCAAATTCAATTTATTTATTTAAAAATAAATAGAATTATAATTCTAGTTCAAACTAGTTCATTTCGATAAAAATCTATTTTTATCTTTTCAAATAGGGAGTTTTTCATCCCAAATCTTCACAAACCATTTCTTATGATTTTACACGAATTATTACTATTTTTAATAATTTTATCAAGGCCCGTACAGTCGATTTCCATCAATGGCCATCGAACTGCACTTATAGCGACCTTTTTCGAATTTGATTTGGACATATCTCCAAATCCAACCGTTAGATTTCAAATTTCTAATATTCGCTAGAAAGCTCTTTTCGATACGAACCCAACGGTTCCGGTTTTAGGAGAATCCGACGGTCGGATCTCCCGCAATGTCCGTTTGAAATAAATGGTCGAAATTCGCGAACTACCGCGGCGCGGCGCGTTCTATTCAGGCCATTTATATTATATATATATTATATATATTATATATTTCGTCGATTTCTATTCAAAACGAATTATATAAATAGTTTTAAAATCGTTTCAAAAGCTATTTCAACTTTCTTTTCAATTCAAATCAAAATTGAATTCTTCTTTATAAATTCGTTTTAAAATTCATTTCTATTCAATTCAAATTTCAATTCAATTTGAATTCATTTCAATTCACTTTCGATTCAATTTGAATTCGTTTTCAATTCAATTCATTTCGAAATCGTTTTCAATTCATTTCATTTCGAAATCGTTTTCAATTCAATTCATTTCGAAATCGTTTTCAATTCAATTCATTTCGAAATCGTTTCAATTCAATTCATTTCGAAATCGTTTTCAATTCAATTCATTTCGAAATCGTTTTCAATTCAATTCATTTCGAAATCGTTTCAATTCAATTCATTTCGAAATCGTTTTCAATTCAATTCATTTCGAAATCGTTTTCAATTCAATTCATTTCGAAATCGTTTTCAATTCAATTCATTTCGAAATCGTTTTCAATTCAATTCATTTCGAAATCGTTTTCAAAATCGATATAAATATCGTTCACGTCAAAATGGCGTCAATCTAATCAACACGGCTTCAGAAATTTCTATTTTCAAATATTCTATTTCAAATATTTCTTTTTCAAAATAGTTGTTATTATCAAAATATTTCGTTCAACACATGACCAATCTCAATGGATGAGTACTGTCAACTAATGAACTTTTATTTTATAATATTCTTTATTTTTCAAATTGGAATGAGGCCCAATCAATTACCATATAAAGTTAATTATATGGATTTTCATACAACACATGTATATCATAGCATTGAAAAATAATCAATCATCAACCAAAGTGCACTACACTGTATAAGCATCAAATATAGATATTCAACGCTTATAACAGCCTGTCAATCTATCGATCGACATATTTAATCAATCAGGATGAGTGAACTTCAAATTTCATCCTAACACCCGTGTGGGGTTTCAAACAATCAAACACATATTTTATTTGTGCAGTTAGGCGATGTGTAAAATTTATCGACCCAATCAACGTCATTCAAATAGGTGTACATAAACAAACCGTCTGGTTTGTAAATGAATATTTATTTATTCACATTCACGTTAAAAATTATATTTTTAACGATAACACATTTTATTTTAACATATGAATTTCTATTCAGTTCATTCTTTAAATAAAATGCTATTTTTATTTTTCTAACTTATTTTAGAAAATTTCGGCGGCATAACGGCACGATACTAGAAACGGGACAAGGCCTAGCCTTATCCCCGGTCTAGTGAAGGCCCACGCCATTCACACATCAATCAAATTCACTTTCGTTATGCAAACCACAAAATTTGGAGTAAGGGTCTAACCTAGCCTTACTCCTTCGCCTTATAACGGCGCACGTCTAATCCTAACCAATTTATCGATTCGGTTTTTCACACCACAAACCACATTCAAACCAATATCACAATCAATAACCAAACAGCCAAACAAACAAGTCCATGGTCTGTGGACGATTGTGTCGGGTGCTACTAAGCACCGTCTGCATCCTAGTATATATATATATAACTAGAAAAATAAATTGAAAGGTGAGAAATTCTCACAGATTAGCTATCCTAGCTCCACGGCTCTTCCTTTGCAGAATTCTTCGTCGACCTCGCCTTTTTGTCGCTTTCGCCCGTATTCTCTACATATGTAAAAATCGAATTTTTACTATGTTATTCAATATATAAAAATCGAATTTTTATTACGACTTTCAATATATAAAAATATGATTTTTACTTCGCTATTCATTAAATAAAAATCCTATTTTTCTATCGAAATTCAATATATAAAAATTCTATTTCTCTATCGAAGTTCAACATATAAAAAACATATTTTTACTATTTTTCAAAGTCGCATCTTTATACTTTTCAAACACTTGTTATTTTATTTCTATAACAAGTTGTATATATTTTTCCTAAAAACAATTCTATGTACAAATTTAAAAACAATGCCATATTTATTTACAAAAACATATGCTATTTTTATTTATAAAATTCATACTCCTTATATTTTATAGAATCATGCCACTTATACTTAGAAAATCCTGCTCTTTATATTTTTAAAACAACATAGATTTATATCTTTTGATTCTAAAATAATCTATATTTTATATTCTAAAAAAAAATCATGCTATTGTAATAAAATCATATTTTTATTTTAAACTATTTATTCCAGATTTTAAAACAATTACTTTTCTTTTCTTAGAATTTAAAATAATGTTTTTTTTTTTAAAATAAAGAAAAATCATTTCTTTATGTGATGAAAAATCACTTCATTACATTAGTAACAATTCAATCTTCTTCTACACTAAGCAAAATCACTTCTTTTCTATATTGTTGTCCACATAAATAAAGATCCAACCTTTATACTCTATGAATATATATATATATATATATATATATATATACACATATATATAAATCCATTGTTATTCATAAAATAAAAACTGATTTTAAATATATGTAAAGCAAATTTTATTTTTATATAAACTGATTTTAAATATATGTTTTTTTTTTATATAAAAAAAAAGTAATTTATATATTAAAAAGGGGGAAAACTTACCGCTCAACGTCAGGAGGGGAGGAGGAGGGATCGCCGGCGTCAGGGGCTAGCTGGTGTCGCGCGCCAGGGTGGAGGAGGCGGAGCGGTCCAGTGTCGGGTCTGTTTTGAGGCCAGGGTAGCGGTCTAGTTCGGATTGAGGGAGGAGGGATGGAGGAGAACGGCGGAGGGGGAATCAGAGGAGGGGGATGAGGTGAGGGAGGGGGCGGCCGAGCTTCCGTGGCCAGCGATGGAAGCAGGCGACGGGGTGCGCCCCCCGTCCTTTCCTTCTTTTTCCTTTTTTTTTTTTTTTTTCACTGAATTTAATCGGGGGGGGCCTGGAGTATAAAGAGGGAAAAGGGGATTTTTTTATTTTTTATTTTTTTAATTTAATTAATTTAATCGCAAAAAGTTGACTTTTACATACGACCTCTAAACGAGGCCCACCGCCTGTCGCCCATAGCGTTTCACCCCCATTCCGAACACAATGGGATATGTATCACAGGTTGATTCGATCGTTTGAATCAGTTTCCGTTTAATTTACATTTAAATCACTATATTGAATTTTAAACGTACATTTCAAATTACCGGGGTCGCATACGAACTTTAAAAATTCCAGAAAAATATTTTCTAGCTTCGTATTGACGATACGGTCCTAACAAAACTAGTTTCGTCGAATTCTGAGACCGTTAGAAAAATGGCCATTTTCCAGTCGATTAAAATCAACTGAAACTGGTCAAACGCGTTTTCCTTCGCCACGCTCACATATTGATTCGGAAAATTATGAAATTTGAAACCTAGCAATAACTTTACATCACGGACCCAACAAAACTGGTTTCGTCGAAATCCGAGGTCATTTGCAAAATGTCCATTTTTAAGGGCCTTATATATATAAAAATATATATAAATTCCACAGCGACTATTTCTAATTTTAAACTGGACATATCTTATCATTCCTAAGATGAAATCTCAATTTGTTAACTTCGTTACAAAGATATAGTTATACAGATTCAAATATTTCTTGTTTCGTTCAATTCTGACTTATATTGAATTCTGAATATTCATTTGAAATTAGAAATCGAATTTTCGAACTACCGCGCCATTTTCAATTCCTTTTATAATTATATATAATTATTATATATTCTAACGACGACGTATATAATATATACGTCGAATTTCAATTCAAAATAAATTTCTCGTCGATATTATTTAAAATATTTCATTTTAAATAATCAAAATTCGCTAAAATTGCCAAAATAAAAATTTCAAACTGGCTCGCATTTTACGGGTTGTTACACGCACTATGCAAAAACAAACGGTATCAATTCTTCTATACCCAACTCCGGTGTTCTCATGTGTCCGAGAAATCACCACCACACATCAACCACACATATTATTAATAATCTAATGAACGGGTCCTACAATCCACTCAAAACCATTAGATTTTGTGCAAATCAATGGATAAGATTGATTCAAGGAGGGAAATCATAGATCTACACCATTAGGGGCTAGATCTACGTTAATTGAAGCAAGAGTTCATCGAATCAAGGAGATTGGTGTGGAGTGCATGCTGTCCGAAATCTTATTGCATTGATTTTTTCTTGTTTGGGAGAATCGGTGAGTGGTTTACATCTCTCACATGGATTCAATAAATTATATGAGTAGTTGATCATGTTTTTCATTAAATTCAAGTGTTTTCTCATAGATCTATGCATTAGTAAGTTCATTTTCATATTAATCACCCTATGATCTGATTTAACAAGTTTAGATAGGTAATTTCTATGATATTTCATGTGAATATGCAAGTTAAATCCATGGTTTTGCTCCTATGTACATTTGTGGTGATTTTGGGATATTTTATATAATTATTGATGAAATTGCCATATTGGTGATGTTGTTGATCTTATATCATGGTTGTGATCATATTGGATGAATCGAATGAATTGGTTTCGTCAAATCTATCGTTTGGCTAAGATTTGGTCGAAATCAGAGAGGAATTGGTGAAGTGCAGGTATTGGGTCGGTCGATCCCCAAAATGTGTCTTGGAGAACAATCCAGAAGCCATGCCTGGTCGGTCGGTCGGTCTCACTTGGGTCGGGTCGGTCAAGATGGGTCGGGTCGGTCTTGGTGTGGGTCGATCGAATAGGTCTAGGAGTTGTGGTTTTGAAGGAAGTTTGGGCCGGGTCGGTCACTATGGATCAGGTCGGTTACTCCGGGTCGGTCTTGAGGTGGGTCGGACTTGTACGAGGAGGAATACTTTGGGTTGTGCATGCAGGTGGTCGGTCGTGCACATTCCAGGTTGAGCAGTGTTGGCTCGAGTAGGGTTGGGTCGAGCAGAAGGGGTCGATCGCATCAAGGGGGTCAGTCGAACAGGGTCATTTTCTAAAAATTTACATTTTCGGGTATGACTCAGATTTAAATAAAAAGGTCTGGAAAAAAATTTCAGGGGCAACCCCTCGAACCCTAGCCGCAGTGTAGTGATGTAATTGGCTTGGCGATGGTGTGACTTCGAAGTAAATTCAAGTAGGATGGTTTGAAGTGTTGAAAGGCATTCGTTGATCGGTAAAGGACAGCGAATGAGGTGATAACTCAAAGGTCGTGAGTTAGTGGATAATGGTCGCTTGAGGAGGTTGCTTGAGCTATGAAAAGTCATCGGGTTGGATGACTAGAGATGTGAAGGCCGAGAGATTATCGTTCTCGTAAGTTCTAGCAAGGCTCGCAGCAGGGGTACACTAGAGACGTCTAAAAGACCGGTTGTAGGATGAGTACCCTGGGTATCGTTGAAAGGCCTAGTTATCAAGGTTGGACATACATACATATCGTTGAAAGGCGTATGGAGTTTATGCTAGAAATGGGTTTACCATTAGCCCTTGAAATATGGCAAGGTTGGCCATCATACGATTAACTATGGTTTCAAAGCAGGATTGGCGGTGATAGCTAGATTCATTCACAGATGATTGGTTATTCCGTTTGTACCGTCTCATGTATATTGTCCAACGTCGAAGGAGATGTTCCTTGGGTGCTTGTCTGATATTGGTTTAGGCCTTTGGGGCTTGTGCTTGAGGGGTGTTGAATTCGATTAGGATGGTTTATCTGATATATATATATATATATAATATGGATGTTATGAGTGCTTGCCATGATTGAATGGGTGTTCTGGTTTCCATGGACAAATGGTTGAATTGTTTAATGTAAAGGCTATCATTGTCCAATGTGGGGAAGACGGGAGTTGAGTTCTTCTCTGGTGTTTGGTAGATTGGTTATTAATCTACCTATTCTCATATACTTTATTGTTGAAGTTTGTTAGCTTTTTTACCGCTCACTATGAATGTTGTCTGACTTAAGGTTTTATGTTTCCTCTTATTACGTTGGGTTGTTCAACCGGTTGTGGATGGGTAGACTAAGTAGCAGGTGATAGGTGATTAGTGAGGATGATGCTGCTGTGCGAAAGCGAGCAGGAGGCTGGCATATTACTTTTACTACTATTTAGTATTTCTGTTTCCGCCATTTGAGTTGCTCTATGAGTGTTGTAATGATGCCTCATGTACATACTTGATATTTCCTATGATGTTGGGATAATCTTTCAGGATGTTGTGAAAGTTTGCTATATGATGCTTCACTACTATAACCTGTTGTATACGTTCTATTATATTTTATCCTTGCGCTGTGAGTTTTACGATAGGTTCCGATTGTTTTTACCTACTCTGATGGTCGTCCATAGCTGCCATGCACACCTTTCAGCGTAATATTCCTCTAATTTAGTGTAGGGGCTGTGGGCGTTCGTCACGTTTGGTATCATAGCTCTGGTTAACGATTTTAGACAAAGTTCTAAGACGTAATCATATATGAGAGACATACTTATAGATTTCAATTGGATGCTTACTATATATATTAGCATATATAGTAGTTGAAGTTGTTTTCCTTTAGTGTCTTTCTTGAAAGTGGCTAATTATTCTAAATTGTAGATTTAGAATGAGTAGAAGAACAACAAGACATGTTGCTAGGGGAGCTAATACTGGAGGAGTAAATGGGGGTGAACCAGACTACCCTACCATGTTTGATGTGATAATGGAGGCACTCATGCGAAGGGTCCCCGCTCCAGTGGTAGCTACGGTAGACGTTGGAGTTTAGTTTCCTAGAACTGTGGATTTGCGAAGCTATGCAAAGATTATTCATCTCTAGAAGGAAAACTATTCAAAGGATCTGAGCCAACTGAAGAATTTCAGAGGTGGATGGATTCTTATGTTCACATCTTTGGAGACTTGAGTTTGGATTGTGCAACCAAGAGAAAGCTTGCATCAAGGCAACTGCAAGGCAGGGCCATGTAATGGTGGAATTCAGTCACGCTTGAGACTCCAAAGGAAGAAATTTCATGGGAGAAATTTCAAGCTAAGTTTGAAGCAAAGTTTATCACATCTTAGAAATTTTCTTTATTCAAGAAGTTCATGGAGCTGAAACAGAATGGTCATTTCGTGCTTGATTATGTTTCTGATTTCGAGGCCTTGTCCAAATACGCTTGTTCATACGTTAATACACCTTATCAAAAGAACGAGAAGTTTGTTATGTAGCTGGATACCTATATTGGAAGGCTGTTGGTGGATCACCTTGATGATACATTTGAGAAGCTTGTGGAAAAAGTTGTTCTCCATAAGAGCTTATTTCCTTAGGAAGAAAATGTTGTCGCTGCAACCAAAGAAGTTCAAAAACCACAGCAGGGAGGTAATAATAAGAAGAGGAAGTAGCAACAGCAGAAAGGAAAGGATGTCCAGAAGAAGCCTAAGAGTGAGGTGGTTTACTTTAACTGCCAACAGAAGGGTCATTACTCGAATGAGTGCAAGAATCCCAAAGCTAAGAAGAAGTGCTTCAAGTGTGGAAAGCTTGGGCATGAGAAGAAAGACTGTCCAGAATCAGCTAAGGGCAAGCAGGTTGTGAAGGCATATGCTTTGGAAGCCGTGCCAACTTCTTCAAGAGCTCCTACTGTAGAGGAGGTGGGAAAGGGTGTCATTGTTCAAGGTACTCTTTCAGTTAATGGTGTTTCAGTTCGTGGGTTGTTTGATACTAGAGCATCACATTCTTTCATTTGCAATGAATTTGTGTGCCGCTTGGGTTTGAACCCGAGATTTGTGATAAACCATTGATCATGACTAATCTAGTTGGGGGTTGTCCAATCTTTGCATGATTTTCCATGGTCTGGTGTTGTCGAGTCATGGTTGCTCTTTTATGTGTGATTTCTTTGTTCTAAACTTCGCTGAGTTTGGGATCATCTTAGGCATGGATTGGCTCAAGAGGTATGCGACAAGGGTGAATTGCGAGAAGCTAGAGGTGAGAGTCGGGAATGTAGAAGGGCGGAAGGTGTTGATTAGATGTAAGCTCGAAGAGGGTGTCTTCGTGAGCTATGTATATTAGCTTGGGATTCCACAGGAAGACTTTTCATCTGTGCTGATTGCTAATGAGTATAAGGATGTCTTTGACAAGGTCAAAGGGTTGCCATTACATCGTGAGATCGAGTTTAGGATCGATTTGGTCGAGGGTACTAGACTTATCGTTATGCCTCTTAGGAGAATGGCGCCTAGGGAACAACGAGAGTTGGAGGTACAGGTTCATGACCTTTTGAGAAAAGGGTTCATTCGGAGAGTGTATCTGAATGGGGTGCACCTGTCGTGTTTGCAACCAAGGCAGATGGCTCGTTAAGATTGTGTGTGGACTATCGTGAGTTGAACAAGGTTACCAAGAAGAACAAGTATCCGTTGCCCTGGATTGATGACTTGTTCGATCAGCTTCACGAGGCCAAGGTGTTTTCTCAGATGGATTTGGCAATGGTATTTCACCAGTTGAGGGTGGCTAAGGATAGTGTGCCAAAGACTACTTTTAGGACGTCGTACAGTTTCTTCGAATGGTTGGTGATGCCATTCGGGTTGATTAACGCGCCAGCATATTTTGTGGATATTATGAATATGGTTTTCAGAGATTAGTTGAATAAGTTCGTGCTTGTGTTCGTGCATGACATTCTGGTTTACTCTTGGAATGAGAAAGAGCACAAGACGCACTTGAGAGTAGTGTTGGAAATCCTACGAAAGCATCAGCTGAGAGAAAAGTTTTCAAAGTATTACTTCTGGAATAGTGAAGTGGGTTCTTAGGCCATGTTGTTTCTGGAAATGGGATAGCGGTTTACCCCGCTAAAGTAGCAGCAATTCAGGACTGGGATAAACCTACGAATGCGACGGATGTACGGAGTTTCCTTGGGTTGGCTGGTTATTACCGACGGTTTATCAAGTATATCTCCAAGGTAGCTGCATCGTTGACAGGATTGACAAAGAAGAACCAAGTGTTCACGTGGGATACAAAGTGTGAGCAAGTTTTTGGAACCTGAAGGAGAGACTAATAAGTGCTCTTGTTTTGACCATTCCAAGTGGGAATGAATAAATGATTGTGTATACCAATGCATGTGGTACTGGACTTGGAGCAGTGCTAATGCAAAAGGATAAGGTTGTGGCCTACTCAAGTCGACAGCTAAAGCTGCATGAAATAAATTATCCAACTCATGATTTGGAGTTGGCGGCGATTGTGTTTGCTCTGAAGATGTGGAAACATAACCTATTAGGAGTTCGATTCGAATTATTTACGGATCACAAGTCGTTGAAGTATCTTTTCTCCCAAAAGGACTTGAATCTTCGGCAGCAACGATGGTTAGAGTTCTGGGGTCATATGATTTTGGTATAGCCGATACCCCTGGCAAAGGTAATGTAGTTGCAGATGCGTTGAGCTGAAGACACGCAAGTTTGAGAGCGATGTTTTCGGAATGGAAGAGGCTTGAGTATTTGGCAAGGTTCGATTTCAGGCCAAGGTGTGAGTTGGAACCTGAAATGCTGGCAAGCTTTTCGATAAGACCCACTCTTATCGAAAGGATTAGCGAGAGCCAAAAGCGAGATGCAAAGCTTGTAGAATTTATCCAGAAACTGGAACCAGAAGATAAGGAGTTCGAGGTCGATTGAGAAGGGTGGCTTCGAAAGCAAGGGCGATTAGTTGTTCCTGATATCGACAGATTGAGAGATGAGGTTCTGAGACAATGTCACCACTCGAAGTTGACAATTCATCCTGGTGGCAATAAGATGTATCAGGACATGAAGCGAGTCCACTATTGGGAGAGGATGAAGAGAGATATTGGAAAATTCATTTCCAAATGCATGAGCTGTCAGTTAGTGGAAACTGAACAGAAGAAGCCGAGTGGTTTGCTCTCATCCATTAGAAGTTCCTACATGGAAGTGGGAGCAAATATTGATGGATTTTATTGATGGACTACCTAGAACCAGGAATGGAGACGAAGGGATTTGGGTCATCGTGGATCGCTTGACCAAAAGTGTAAGGTTCATTCTTGTCAAGTCGACAAGGACGATGTCGAAATTGGCCGAACTTTATGTGAAATGGATTGTTCAATTTCATGGTATCCCAAAGAGTATAGTGAGTGACTGAGATCCATTATTCACGAGTGCATTTTGGAAGAGTTTGCAAGAAGCTTTGGGAATCGAATTGTGTTTGAATACGGCTTATCATCTCCAAACTGATGGTCAGATCGAGAGAGTCAATCGAGTTTTTGGAAGATCTCCTAAGAGCTTGTGTGTTGGATTTTGGGGGATCATGGGAAGACCATCTGCATCTAGTTGAGTTTGCATATAATAATAGCTACCAGTCTAGCATTGGGATGGCACCATACAAGGCGTTGTATGGAAGACCGTGCAGTTCTCCAGCATGTTGGTTAGAAACTCGAGATAAGTTAGTACTTGGGACAGAGATGATTAAAGAGACGTCGGATTGTATCGAGATCGTTCGACAATGAATGAAGGTGGACCAAGATCATCAGAAGAGTTATGCTGATAAGCATTGAAAAGATTTGGAATTCGACATTGACGAAATGGTTTTTGTGAAGGTTTCACCATTGAAGCATATGGTTCGATTAGGAAGTAAAGTAAAGTTAGCTCCAAGGTTTGTTGGACCATTTCCGATAGTCAAGCGAATTAGAAAGCTCGCCTATAGATTGGAGTTACCTGAGAAGATGTCAAGTGTGCATAATGTGTTCCATGTGTTATTTCTACGGAAATTCGTGCATGATTTGAATGTGGTGGTAGCTCTAGAGAAGTACGAAGACCTAGAGTTAGAGACTGCAGTCGAGAAATCTCGTAAGCCACTTCGTGTTGTGGGGAATGACAAGAAACTGCTTAGGAGGAAGATGGTTAAGCTAGTCAAAGTACATTGGAGTGAAGATAGAGATGATTGTACATGGGAGACGGAAGAGAGCACGAGAGCGACTCATCCAGAACTCTCCATAGGTAGGACCCTTTGATATTGTATCATCGTTATATCGTTGTATATTGTTGATGTTTGATAGAATTTCGCGTGCTAGGATAAGGTTATAAATGTATCACTTGATGGTTGCTAGTTTAGGTGATAGAATTGGCTTCTCATGGATGATAGGCATGTGGAAATGTTGTGGTTGCTTATGTTTACTTGGAATTTCGAGGGTAAAATTCTTAAGGGGGTAGAATGTAACCGCCTGCGTTTTACGTATCGGAAAATCGTAAAATATATTTATTTTATTGCCTGATGGTTGGATCATTCTCATTTATTAATATATTGCTTATGGGGATGTGAGACATGTCCATAATTTTTACCGATTTTGTTTGTGACCATTTTTCCCTTGTCAGTCTTATACAGGGCATAACTTTTGACTCAGGTCAAATCAGAGAGTTAGACCTATGCCATTGGAAAGGAATTGATGGTTGCCTTTCCGTAGAGTGGTTACATTAAAGATTTGGCTCAGCGGTTTGGGAGAAATTGCTGTTTTAAGGTTTTTCAGTTGGCTGTTCAGGTTTGGAGAGCCACAATGGGTTGATTTCGGAAGACCCATTAGTGGGCTAGTGGAAGGGTATAAATAGGGGGTGTGAGGTATGAGAAATGGTTTAGTTTCTCTATTCTCAAATTTGGAGGCCTATGTTCCTCCTTCGTCTAACACCTTTCCACCATTAAAAATCAAAATCCAAGGAGGGAAATCATAGATCTACACCATTGGGGGCTAGATCTACGTCAATTGAAGCAAGAGTTCATCGGATCAAGGAGATTGGTGCAGAGTGCTTGCTTTCTGGAATCTTATTGCATTGATTTTTGCTTGTTTGGGAGAATCCGTGAGTGGTTTACATCTCTCACATGGATTCAATGAAGTGTTTGAGTAGTTGATCATGTTTTTCATTAAATTCAAGTATTTTCTCATAGATCTATGCATTGGTAGGTTCATTTTCATATTAATCACCCTATGATCTAATTTAACAAGTTTAGATAGGTAATTTCTATGATATTTCATGTGAATATGCAAGTTAAATCCATGGTTTTGCTCCTATGTACATTTATGGTGATTTTGGGAAATTTTACATAATTATTGATGAAATTTCCGTATTGGTGATGTTGTTGATTTCATACAATGGTTATGGTCATATTGGATGAATTAAATGAGTAGTTTCGTCAAATCAATCATTTGGCGAAGTTTTGGTCGAAATCGGAGAGGAATTGATGAAGTGCAAGTTTTGGGTCGGTCGAGTGAGCAAGGGTGGGTTGATCGGTCCCCAAAATGTGTCTTGGAGAATAAGCCAAGCCTGGTCGGTCGGTCTCAACTGGGTCAGGTCGGTCATGATGGGTCGGGTCGGTCTTGGTGTGGGTCGGTCGAATATGTCTAGGAGTTCTGGTTTTGGAGGAAGTTTGGGCCGGGTCGGTCACTATGGGTCGGGCCGGTTACTCCGGGTCGGTCTTGATGTGGGTCGGACATGTACGAGGAGGAAGACTTTGGATCGTGCATGCAGGTGGTCGATCGTGCATGCAGGTGGTTGATCGTGCACATTGCGGGTCGAGCAGTGTTGGTTCGAGCAGGGTTGGGTCGAGCAGAAGGGGTCGGTCGCATCAAGGGGGGTTGGCCGAACAGGGTCATTTTCTGAAAATTTACATTTTCGGGTATGACTCAGATTTAAAAAGGCCTGGGAAAAAATTCAGGGGCAACCACCTGAACCCTGGCTGCAGCGCAGTGATGTAATTGGCTTGGCGATGGTGTGACTTTGAAGTAAATTCAAGTAGGAAGGTTCGAAGTGTTGAAAGGCGTTCGTTGATCGGTGTAGAACATCGAGTGAGGTGACCATTCAAAGGTCGCGAGTCGGTGGACAGTGGTCGCTTGAGGAGGTTGCTTGAGCTGTGGAAATTTATCGGGTTATATGACTAGAGATGCGAAGGCCGAGAAATTATCTTTGTCGTAAGTTCTAGCAAGGCTTGCAGAAGGGGTACACTAGAGACATCTAAAAGACTGGTTGTAGGTCGAGTAACCTGGGTATCGTTGAAAGGCCTAGTTGTCAAGGTTGGACATACATACTTATCGTTGTGGAGTTTATGCTAGAACTGGGGTTACCATTAGCCCTTGATGTATGGCATGATTAGTCGTCATACGATTAATGATGGTTTCAAAGTAGGATTGGCGGTGATAGCCAGAGTCAGTCATGGATGATTGGTTGTTCTGTTTGTACTGTATCAGGTAGATTGTCCAACATTAAAGGAGATGTTCCTTGGGTGTTTGTCTGATATTGGTTTATGCCTCTGGGGCTTGTGCTTGAGGGATGTTGAATTCGATTAGGATGGTTTATCTGATATATATATAATTTGGATGTTATGAGTGCTTTCCATGATTGAATGGGTGTTCTGGTTTCCATGGATGAATGGTTGAATCGTTTAATGTAAAGGCTATCACTGTCCGATGTGGGAAGACGGGAGTTGAGTTCTTCTCTGGTGTTTGGTAGATTGGTTTGTTAATCTACCTATTCTCATATACTTTATTGTTGAAGTTTGTTAGTTGTTTTACCTTTTACGAAGACTGTTGTTTGACTCAAGGTTTTATGTTTTCTCCTATAACCTTGGGTTGTTCATCCGGTTGTGGATGGGCAGACTAAGTAACAGGTGATTAGTGAGGACGATGTTGTTGTGCGAAGGGGAGCAGTAGGCTCGCGTATTACTTTTACTACTATTTAGTATTTCTATTTCCGCTGTTTGAGTTGCTCTATGAGTGTTGTAGTAAGGCCTTATGTACATATTTGATATTCCCTATGATGTTGGGATAATCTTTTAGGGTGTTGGGAAAATTTGAAAAGTTTGCTATATGATGTTTCACTAATATAACTTGTTGTATGTTCTATTATATTTTATCCTTGCGCTGTAAGTTTTACGACAGATTCCGATTGTGTTTACCTACACTGATGATCGTCCATAGCTGTCGTGCACACCTTTCAGCGCAATATTCCTCTAATTTAGTGCGGGGGCTATGGGCGGTCGTTACAAATGTTGGACTAAACCAAAATTTGTATTGAACCAAGCTCTGGTTGATCCAGATGTTGCATCGATCGATCCGACCCAAGATTCGATCGATCAGGAAGTTGAATCGAACCAGGACCCTATCATCCAGGAAGCTGGTTCGATCCAGATGGTGGTAGAACTATTTGGGGACTGGATTTCATTGACCCGAACGTTAGATGTTGCCCTAGCTTCTCTTATTGTAGGGTGTGATGCTTGGTTGCTCGACCTTCCATCCATCCAAGCAAAGAAATTGTTCATCATTTCCTGCTTCTTTTTTAGGAGTTCATCCTGATGTGCCATCTGTTCTCTAAGTTCGGCTATAACTCCATCCGTCTAGTCCCTAGTCAAGTATAGGGATGGTTGTTAATGAGAGGAAGCCTCCAGGCTTGCCTTCGTTGCTGCATCTGCTAGGCAAGTGGTTTGAGCATGGGAAGATGTTGCATTTTTCTTCTGCTTTACTATTGTTTTTTCAACGAATAGCTATCGAAATCCTCAAGCTTAGAAATTGCAGAAGGTGGTTTCGTGTTCCCCCTACCTAGCATGCCAAAGTGTTGACATCAAAAATTGGTCTAGTGATAGTCAACCCCCTGAGTGTATAATACACACACAATTATAATAACAGAATGAGAGAAAACGGAGTAAACACTGGGGGGACACATCAACTTTATAGTGGTTCGGCTTCAACTAAGCACACATCCACTTTATAATCACTGTTTATACTGTCGATTACAGGTTATAGCTGCTTTGATTGAAAGAAAGTAGAGAAAGAAGTGGTTTATACCAGAAATCATTGTGTTACAATACTGTTTGGTTAGAGTGTATGGTGGGATATTTTTAGGAGGCCATGAACTTTTTTCAAAATGAAGATCCCTCTTTTCATTTCTGGAAAGGTGTATCTATAGGAAAAAATATGGACCGAATAGTGTGCTACATGGAAATCATCTGATCCTAGGTTGGCCACGTGTCGCTTGATCCTGAATATCAGATGCATGTGGCGGGACCTGGTTTCCTGCTCAAGAACAGTTCTTCTCGATTATCAAGGCATACATGGACCTTGGAATTTGGAGTAAAGGTAGTTGAATACGCATGGTTTGACCAATAAAACAGCCTTGAGGATCGGGCTTTGTTGTGTAGCGTAGGCAGTAGATCGGCATAGCTGGGGTCGATCAGTTGGATTAACTGACCCTATCCCTGAAGTTCGATTCATATTTGAAGAAGAGTACTTATTGAGAAACTATCAATTTGGGTCAAGCCAATTTTAGATCGACCAAGATACTAACCGATCCGAGAGAGAGATAGTTCAACTTTAGTGAGTATTTGGGTAGTGACGATTTTTACCAAAAAGCTTATCAACATTGACTATGTAGGAAACGTGTTAAGTATTGGCACATAGGAGTGCAATTTGCTTAATGTATAGTGTTATACTTTATACCAACTCTCATATTTCATCTTTTCTCATATTCAATGATGATAAAAATGAAGCATCAATGCATCTACCCCGTGTGACTAGTGAAGTCATTACCTTGCAACTTCTTTTAATATATGCATCATTAAGAGTGCATTTTAGCTATTGTTTATATTGAGTCGTTAAATGGTGCTGATCAATTTGGTAGTTAGGCTAGACAAGCAAACAATCGCATTATTTGTCATACTAAGACATATACGTATAAAATCTACTTCATTAAATGACCATTAAAAATTGTAAAATTCCTTTATAGCATGGTGCGTATCAAAACATGTGAATCTGTTACATTGTTATAACATAAAGATTTACATTTTGAAATTTAATCAAAATTCTGAAGTCTGTAGCTTTGAAAAAGAAACAAAATGACTTCTGGAGTGATTCACATAAATCCCATAACTAAGAAAAATATATCCAAACAAAATTAATCATTTCATCATTGATATACTCTTCCAAGAAACTGAGCTTGAAAGTGATCATCGTATTTTGAGGCATCTAATATACTTACCCTCTAAAGCCGTAAGTCATGATCAAATCAAAATTGAAACAAAGGGATAAGCAGGCCGTTCTCTTAACAAATACATGTAATCTTCATGTCCACATTATCAAGCCTTAATAAAATCTACATTAGGTATTAAGAAAAAATAGCATGTCGCTTTTTGAATGGCAAACTTCAGATTATACAGGTTTCTAATCAAATAATACATATTGAAATTTCAATCAAATTTATATGCAATTTATAAAAAAAGAAACGAAATGAATAAACTTGTTGTTAGGAATCTGGAATTTTCACATTGCCACTCCAAAGGAATAAAGGCTTTGCTCCTAAGTTTCAACCAGATCTTGTATTTCTTTATACCTAGTTTCAGTATATTGTACAAATATTTTTAATAGTTTATTTATGATAGAGCATCATTTTTCTTAGATTTTCCAACCCATCCCCAAGCAATTAATCAGCATGCTGCCACATAACCACATCCTTCTTATTGACTTTCACTTCGTTTTCGCAATCCTTTAGCTGCTACATCATATGGCTTCCTCTTACTATTAGAAGGATCAGATTGCAGATCGTTGGCTGCAATGACCATCTTCAATTGCAGTTTCAATTTTCTACCATATTGCAATGACCAAAACAAAATGATTTTCTTAACCGTTGGGTACACCTTTATTGGGGTGTCTCAGGAATCGCACGTAGGTCATCCTTCCTTAACCATTCGGAACACCTTTATCGGGGTGTCTCAGGACTCACACGCATGTGATCCTTCTATCTTTAGCAACACTAATGGTCACTTCTCTTTCACTTATGGGCCGCAGATACACAATGGTTACGCCTGGATCCCCTAGGAAAATACCTTACCTTTAAGCCTACCTCAGCTTTGTGGATTTTGCCCTCAACCTAGATTACAACAGACACAACGGTTACACCTGGTTCCTCCAGGAAACATCTGTCGCCATAGGCCTTCACAGCCCTGCTAATTACATTACACAATAGAGCTCAAACGACTATAAAATAAATCGTATGTCTTTATCGATGATGTCTTTCATCCTGTTTTGTCCATTCACGGGTTGCGAAGCTCTACAGTCACGTTTCAACAAAAAAGCTATGCTATATCAGCCATGCTCGGATCGACATCCACAAAGCTCTTCTTTTTAACAAGAAGTTTTGACCAACTCAGCACTTAGCATGCCACATTGTCAATTTGCAAACCTTTTGAGAACATAAGTCTCAAAGGAGGGTGTTAAGCTAAGAGAATTAATCCTCCGCCACCAACTGATATGACATCAATATAAACAAACTGGTTATGCCGCGAAATACAACGTCATACACACATCCATTTACAAGTTCGTTCTTAGTTGTGAAAGAAACCGAAGGCATCTTATTCCTTGTCAAATAAAGGAGAGAGGCCCTTGCAAATCTGGACAATCTCCGAGTACGTCTGGACGACTGACACTTAGAACTTTGTCTTGGGTTGTACACTCCAATCAAGATATCAGTTATAATCCAAACGATGTGAAGATCACCATTCTTTAACCACCGCCTTCAGTATCTTTAATTCTCGTCGTATAGTTATTCAGAATGGGTTGAAACCTGGTCTTTTCGAAATTACTAGCGCATCTTTCAAACCATTTTTGATAAATAAAATATAACGAGTCTCATTCCATTTCGGAGCATTTGTTTACTCAAATCGTTTTTTACATTGGGAATTTCTCCTATAAATCTTATCAAAGATTTAAATCATTTAAACTCTTGTTTAAATCTTTCCTTTGAATCGTTCCAATAGATTATAAAAATTCATTTCATAAACTTAACTCAAATCAAGTTCTCTAACCCGAAATCGTACTGATGATTTCTTTTCTCATCGCTTACGCGAAAACACGCTTATTTTCTTTTAAGAGATTATTAAACTCGTTCCCATTATCGTTTGTTAGGGAAAACTCTTACTTTAAATCTTTATTTTAGAATTAAATAAATATTTCACTTTAACTAATCTTGAAAAATCATCTTTTCCTTTAACGGGGTTAAAGATCAAATGTTATTTAAAACATTGTTCACGATAAACCCAAAATCATACTTCCATTAGAAATTGAATCTTCACGAAAATCATATCAGTTCACAATCGATGTAAATTCCCGGATCGGACTAACAATATAAGCGGAATGACGACAAAGCCTTTTAAATTCCTTCAATAGTATACGTCTTCATTATGAGAGACCCATCTCGATTATCACTAAATCGATTTCCATTTAATTCCAAATTAATATATTAATTGGAAAATTTCATTAATCTTAATTAAAAGATTAATTCTATAAATTTCATCTTTAACTGGGTTAAAGAACAGTATTACTGAAGACACCATTCATGACAAACCCCAAACCAATTGATATCAAATATGAGATTTCAAACAGAATTTATATCCACTTATATTTAACACCAATTATCGTAATCAACGAATACTATAAGTGGAATAACGATGTAAAAATCTTTTAAATTCCTTAAATTGTAAACTTCTACACAATGATAATCAATACCAAATATCTGAAGATCATTTGTATCTAAATCCGATTAATGAATATTTGGAAAACTTCCATCTTACTCAAAAGATATATCAATACACGTCTTTCAAAACAGCGTTATATTTGATAACAAACTAACTTAACTTGTTGGCTTAACAAGGATGTTATTCAAGACATTGTCCACAACAACTCAAAAACAATTAATATTAAATATACGGTTTAAAAAAAATCGTATTAGCTCATATCCAATATCTACATAGCAAATTCAACAAATACTATAAATGGGATAATAGTGTACTCACCTTTCAAATTCCACGAAAAGTACAACTCTCATTCATGGAATCAAGACCAAACACTTGATTAATTCCAATCAAATCCAATGAGTCACGGTTTGAAAACTTCAGTTCATTTAACTTGAATTACCAAAATGCTGTTTTACAGTTTTCAACCAATTAGGCTGAAAACACAAATATTCACAATATCACTCGAAACTTCATATTTATTTTCCAAATCCCTTTGAAATCACTTATTATGATTTATCACATTTTTTAATATTTTTTATAATTTTTGTATGGCCATTTCGATCGATTACGGTCATCTAACCGCGTTTACAACTACCTTTCGAAAATAGATTTAAACATAATTGAAATCTATAAGTTAAAATTGCGAAATTCTTTTTTCATTTGAAAGCCATCATTAATAGAAAACAAATGTTTCTGGCTTCAGGGAAATTCGATTTAAATTAAATTATTTATGCTCGTTTGAAGTTTATGGTTGAAATTCGTGAATTGTCGCTGCGCGACACTTCCTATTCAAAGCATATTATTATTTAAAATAAAACACATCGATTTAATCCAAACGTATTTTATAAAACGTTTATAAACTCGTTTAAAAGTGATTCAAATCTCAAGTTCAATCTTATATCAAAATTGGATATTCTATATTATTATATTACAATAATAATATTTTTCAAAGTATAATATTTTGAAAACCAAACTTTTCTGACATCCATTATAAAAATAAATAAGATCATTGGAAATATCCGTCCGAGTTAAAAATGTCATTTATATATCTAACTCGAATTCTCTTTTGAATTTACTTTTCAAATTCTATTTTGAATTAGAACGAGTCATTTCTAATTCAAATTTCTTTCAAATCCATTTCAACATTTTCAATAGTTGTTTGAAATCATCTTAAATTCATTTTCAAATCGTTTTGGATATAAAAATCCAATTTTCCATTTTCATGTCTATTTCACTTAAATGAATATTTATTCATTTAATGTTCCAATGGAACTCGACTCAACCAATTCCCAAATAATTTTATATTCGTGGTGTCAATTGTGTGAACAATAATAAGAACAACTGTTGTATATGATGTAGTTTTATGATTTTTGTTTGATGATAACAACCAAATAAATATTATTTTAAATGTGTTTGTTACTGTACTGTTCTGTATATAACATCACAGATAGGAATATAATATTTATATTTAAATAAAATACGACTGTACAAAAATTCAAATATTCACAGTATTTTATTTAAATAGAATATTTTATTTCAATATCTAAATAGTACAAAGTTTACAACTCCACCATTTGTACACTTCAATGATATCTTTCATTTCACATTCTTTTTCATACACTGCTCTACAACACTTAACACTCATTGTACAATCTCATATATACATACAGCTCACTCAGTCACTCAATCATGCAGTCATTTCATTTACAATCACTCATATAAAGATGCTCTTGTATATTTTTTACTGTCAACTTCTGTCTTTAGTCTTTAGTCTTCACAACACTCTACTGTCAGTCCAGTATCATCTTCATACCTATCATATACAGAAACACACAGAGTATATAGAACAGAAATAATTTCATACTCTAGCAAATATTATTTTATTTTTAAAATTTTATTTGCCTTGGTTTTCTGGTGTGTTTCTCATCATTTTTCATGACTTAATCTGATTCATCTGTGTCCAGGCAGACAGTTTGTATATGTACAGGGACAGGAAATTTTCTAAATGGCTGCATATACGCACGTGTATATATATATATATACGTGTGCACTACCATGCCAATTCAGTGTGCAACTGAGGAGTAGCCATGTGGACCTTCTCGACTCAGCGCACATGAAAACAATGTCATCACATCTCAAAGTACAAAGCAAAATGGTCGAGGCAACAAAGTGCCAAATGCAACAAGTCAAAAACAGACACAACAATTAATGAAGCATTTACAAGTGATACAGAAATAAACATAGGAGCAACAAAATAGCACGGCGCTTATGATACAACAAAGTACACATAGCATGGGGTTGATCCAGTTTACAAAAATGATCAAGTACACATAGCAGCCCAAACAAAACAGCAAAACATGGTGACCAAATACAGCAACAAGACGGTACATGGAGCAATACAATGTAGAAGATCACAGCAATTAACATGGCCAGATCAGTGTGCAATTAAAATCATGTGTCGAGCCAAAGGAATTTCTCATATGTATAACTCAGATCAGAGTATTCAGGTTTTAAGCATACAAGCAAAAATCCAAGGTCATTTCAGGTTACAGCAAGGATGAGCAACATAAATTTTACAGTGGTCGAGCCGGTCAATACAAGTCAATGACAAAAGTGTAACAGCAAACAAATTAACTTGGCATGGTAGGACAAGCTTTTACAGTGCACAAATTCATCTCAGCGTGTGTATGATCCACACAGTGTACAAGTATATGATCAGGGGTGATATTAGTGTACATGGCAAGAGTGTGGTGTGAATATGAATACAAGTGAAGCCAAGATGGTCGACACAATATACATGTAGCAAAGCCAAGCTCAAGGATTCAAAGAAGAGTAACCCAATATTCATATGGACAGTGTCAAAACAAATTAGCAAAATCATTTCAGTTTAAGCTCTGACATTGGTGCAAAATAGAGATGGCATAGCAGTGAACTGGAAAATTTCAATGTGCTCAAACATATATTAGTATCGAGAAAAACTTTCATATGTCTATGCATGAAAAAGCAGCATGAATGCAAGCTATAATACAAGTGTCAATGTGGTGCAACAGTTTATGGACACATATGTGTCGAGCAACTCAAATGGCAATATGGATGATTGCTGTTTGATCAGCAAGCATATGGCGGTGGGTTAGCATAATGCAAGACAAGAAATGGACACACACAAATTTGAGCAAGAATTTCTTTTAACAAATCAATCCAAGACAATTGTTTTTAGGTAATTTCTATTTGCCAAATTTACAGTGTGAAAGAATAGTTTCCAGAAATGATTTAAAGACAATCAGAAATAATCACAGAGAAAACTCGAAAACATTTCCAGTAGGTCTAGCATTTGTTTGGAAAGAAGGCAAGTTATAAAATTCAGAAATTCACAGTTTTATTGGAGAAATCACAATTCATGTTTATGGCAATATATGGAAATTTAATTCCCAGTTTTAAACAAATCATCAGTGATCAATTTAGCAAAAGAAATTAAAGGTATGATTTCAAGTGCACATTCATTTCCAAAAATATCTTTTATATCTTTGGCAAGGGTTTAATCGATTTCAAAAATTCAGTGAAACATTTTCTTTGGATAAATCATTTGTTTCCAGTTTTCGAATCAATCAGTGAATTGTGGAAGAACAGATATCACGCAAGGAAAGCAATTATATTTGTTTCGAGAATTGGGCAAAAACTAATTGAATTCATTCAAGGTATTTTTTAAATCGATTTACGTATGGAAACATTTCGGATTGACAAGCAATCAAAGGTATTAAATCCATTGAAGGCCAAAATTGAAGACCAGAAAGCCATCCAGATTCATTATACAATCAACCGCAAATTATCAAGGCAAGTCATTATAACAAAATCTGAGGTTTTAGGATTTGGAGAATCCTATTTTATCACACCAATTCATCATAGGCTAGAGTGAGATAGAAACCACAAGCATCATAATTACAAGAAAATATTTAAATTAGAAAACTCACAATTCGAACTAGGGTTTTCGAACGCTAGAGAAAAACCCCAAACCGATTGATCAAAGAAATCAGAGCACTAAAAGTATCCGATGATTCAATGCATCACTGAAACAATTTCATCATCAAATCGACCAGGATTTGGGAGAATTTCCCAAGTCCTAGCTGCCGCTATTTTTGATACCAGAGGAAGGGAGGGATTGGGTTAAACAATAAAGAGAATGGGCCAGCCTTGGTTAACTTGAATTTACAAAGGGGATAACTCTTTCTTTTAAATCTAGGGTTTTTTAGTTGTTTTTATTTTTGTATTGTTTTTATTTTTGAATTTGTGTTGTAAACCGTTTGATCAGTTCTAGATTCTGTAAAATCTAGAGTATACAGGTTACAGGTTTGTAATCTGGGAAATCTGATTGAGGGGATATCGGTCAGTCTAGAGTTTTGAGCGTAGGGTTAGAATAGAAGCAGGGTTTGCTAGTGTACATGATCTTGTATGCGGGATTTGTTCTATCACCTAGTAGAAACCTTAGAAATGCAGCAGTTGGCAGGGTTTTGCCGAAGCTGTGTATATCTGTGTGTGATTTATCTTCTGCATATCTGTTTCTGCTATATTCTGTAGTCTGTTTATTATCCCGTTAGTTTTTTTAATTCAGTTAAAAACTATGATAAACCTTATTCACCCACCCTCTAGGGTTAATCTAGATCCAACAATTGGTATCAGAGCAGGTATTCTATTAACTCTAGAGTAATGGTGGTTCCTAGTTGTCAGTCGATAGAGAGTCAACCCGGTTCATCTCCAACTATTTTCGATAGAATAGATTTTTTAAACTGGAAATCCAAAATGGAATTTTATTTTAAATCTGTTAATATTAAATATTGGGATGTTGTTATCAATGGATTTGATAGTGTAAATATTACTTTTAATACTCGTGCTATGAAAATTATATTTGATTATCTTAGTACTGAATAGTTTAATCTTATCTTCCATTGTTTATCTGCGCAGGAAATCTGGGATACTCTCAATACGAAGTATGGAAGATCTAACAACGGTAGCTAAAAACCCGAGAAAGTCAACTCAGATTCAGAGTTCTGTTTAATAGGATTTACAAATGAAAATTTAGATGGATCAGTCGATGGAGATTCAACAGACGATGAGACAGGAAATTTCTCATATGAAGATTTAGTTTATATGTGTGCTGATCTAACTAAGTCTGTTGATAAACTCCAATATAAAAACAAATTTCTGAAATCTAAAAATCTTGAGTTAACCGGCAAAATTGATGATTTGGAAACACAACTTGAACATTTTAAAAATTCTTCAAATTCAGATTGCAAAAATTGTTTGAAATTGAAAAACAATCTTGATCATCTCAATAAAAATATTCAAAAGTTTGAAAAGGAAATTCTGATCTTAAAAGAAAACAAGATTGAGTTATCAAGTTTGAATAACTTTTTACAAAAGGAATTTGAAATTTTTAAGACTGATATATATTCTAAATTTGAAATTGCTGAAAATGAAAATTTGGTGAAAAGTGGTTTGATTTTGAAAGAACTTGAAAATGATATTGAAAAATCCAAGAATTTTGAGTTTGAAAAACAAAAACGATTTGAACTTGAAATTTCCAAATTCCAAGCCAAAATTAAATTGTTTGAAAATGAGAATTTGGTTTTGAAACAGTCCAATGCTGAACAGAAGATCGCTATAAATAATTGCTCAAATTTCTAAAATAAAATAGCGATCTAAAATCCAAAATTCAACGATTAGAATCAACTTTGGATAAATTTTCTAATGGGGAAAAATCGTTGAATATGCTGTTACAAAACCAAGTTTCTATTGGAAATAAATCCGGTCTTGGCTTCGGGAAAAATGATGTTTTTGTAAAACAAAATTCAAATGATTTGAAAAATCCCTCAAACTATTTTGGAAAGAACTGCTTTATAAATTTGAACTCTAAAAATTTCAAAGGTTTTTTGAATCAAAATTGTGATGAGAAATTGTTTTATAATAAACCTTTTAAAATTCTTGGATCCCAAAAAATAAAATGGGCTTCGTCAAGTTCAAACATATTTAGGTTCCTAAGGGTATGAAAGTTAATTCTAATGGTTTGTTATATAAACAAGTTTAGGTACCTAAAGATGTTAACAAAACTGCGAGTGGTTTTTATAATTTTGTTAGACCACTCAATCCTCTCAACTGTTAGGTACCGCAGAAGGTTGAGGAACAGCTGTGCTGAAAAGAGATTGATTTCAAGTTGTTCTATATTTCTGTATTCTTTACAGTTCCTTAGCTAAGTATGTTGAGTTAGAGATTTTGAGTTACATTTGATTCTAGTATGATCTCTAAACTCACTTTGTAAATATTTTTCTTTTTCTTTGTGTATTCCTCCTTCTGCCCCTTCTGTTTATTTTCTTCATCTCTTCTGTTTTTGTTTTTGTCACTACCATATATTTTTGTCTTTCTTGTGTACTTTCTTAAACTTCCAATTGTAGAATTCATATTCTCTGGAAATTCACTTTATTTGAGTAGAACTCTAATATTCTAATTATTTCCAGATCTTGAATTAAAATTTGTAAATATTTCTGCAATTGTTTTGAAGTTTATTTTCCGATTCTTGAATTTCTAACATGCTGAAGCATTCGTATCATATCTTGAACACTGTTAGTATAAATTCTAAAATTTTGAAGATCTAAATATTTAATGAAATTTCACGTATATCTGCTGTTTTGAGTTTCTTCTAATTCATTTTAGAAAACCTTGAAATATTATACTCATTACAACACTCTGCTATTTATCAATTGTGATAATTTCGTTATTTTTCAGATTGGCTAGGAAATTTTGAATTGTCTAGAATCAGTGATACATCTTGAAATTCATCTTTATTCATGATCATTATTGTTGAAATTTATTTGCTTGAAATCATCTGAAATTCTTGATATTCCGAATATGACACACCTCTAAAATTTGAAATTATCAATCTTGTGTGAGTGATTCATTAGGTCCCAAAAATTGACATTGATTCAAGTGATTTCGAATAAATTATTTTCTAATTTTTTTTTGTATCATGAATTATTAATCAAACTTGATGTAAATATTCTAAAAAATTCTTTGTGCTTGTCAGAAATTCTTGTGAAAAATTCTTTGAAAATCCGGTCTTAAATCTCTTAGTTTTTTCATGATTATTTGATTTGAATATATGTTTGTTTAAAATCATTTGAAGTTACTAATTTATTGAATCACACACATATCTTGAATATGAAATTTACATTCTGGTGTGACTGATTCACTAAATCTTGAGAGTTTCATATTTCTCAGATGATTTCAAATAAACGGTATATTTATTCATTAGATCATGAATCACCTTATGTGACCGTCATCTTGACAAGTCTGATTTGAATCTGATTTTGTGTTGCTCAGATATTGATCTTGAAAATATTATTTGGTGACTGCTTGTTTTGGTATCAAATTTATACCATGTTCTGATAGATGAAATTAATTTGCTTAATTTGTTAACCATGTCTGCTTAGGCTTTGTGATTAATATTTTGTTGTCCGAGATATCTTTGTTCGTCTCCAGTATCATTTTTAAATCCTCATGTATAGAGACGTCAAGTGGTATCAGTTTAGAAGTGCTGAATATTTTTTGTACATATTTTTTTGAATTATATATATCTCTCTCTAAATTCATCTTGTAATTGATTTTCAATTTTAAAATTATTTATTTTTTATTCATTCAGAAATTGAAATCAATATCCAAATTGTGCTGTATTTATAATTCATCAAAATTATTATCAAATTTTGAAATTGTGATGAATTGCGACTACAGTATATTTCACAACAAGAGGAGATTTTATCTGGATTTTCATGATGGTTGAATATTTATTATAATATCTTTGAACTGGCAATTATTTCACGACCATCTTCATTATCTGTCATCCTTCTACCATCCATTATGATTTTATATAAATATGGAGAATTAATATATTTTTTTACAATCTTTTCGAATAAACAGTGGAAATATTCATGATAGAAATTGGACTATGTTATTATTCAAAATTAGTGATAATTGAAAATTTTCAATGATCTAGGTACAGTCGAGCGTATTTCATAATATAACTAATTTAGAAATTTATTTCACATTCCATTTCTATACCACCCCATTTTCTATCATCCATATATTGGTTTTATATACCAAGGAGTTTTTTTCTTTAATGCTGAAAATAATAAATATAATTCATATATAAGTGTGTCTATAATCTCATTTAAAAATCCAAGCTCTGGTCATGCATGGTTATGAGACAACTTATAATTTAAGCTACGACTGACCTCATTTAAAAATCCAAGATCTGGTTATGCATGGTCAGTGTGCTTTTAAATAAATAAATAAATAAATAAAGGAAAAATGTGCTAAATAGAAATTAATTTGGAATTCTCCTTGGTGTGTAAAAACAAGTCTATCAATCCATATTCAATCTGTGAAATGTGTTGAAATCTTATGACGTATTATGGTTTGTTGATTGATAGGTATTGGGATTTAAGAATATTTGATTTTGTCACTTAAATTGAATTATTAACTATAGTCCAAATCCATCATTGTTGTTTTTGTGCTCAATTTTATAAAATTCTTTTGAAAATAATTGGAAATCATATTTTTGAAACTCTCTCCATTTATATAAAATTCCCCGTAAATTCGTCATTATCTACAATGTGAAATATGCCACCAGTTCTAAGTTTATTATGATTTTTGTTTGACTGATTGTGATTTATGATGATCGTTCTTCCACTTAAGCTGAAATTATATTTTTTAGTCATTTTTCATCTATATTTTAATTTCTGTATCCTTTTGATGATAACAAAAGGGGGAGAATGAGTTGAGATTTTGATTTGTGAGTGAATATTTTATAAATATTTTTAATCTTGAAAAATTACTATTATTCATTCATTTCACTCATGCACAGGTCTAGGGGGAGTTTTCTGTTGTAGGGGGAGTTAATAAATAGGGGGAGTTCAATATTCACTATCAAACACATTTATTATGCTCAAAATCTTTTATTTGTTTGTCATCATCAAAAGGGGGAGATTGTTGTATATGACGTAGTTGTATACACAATTATATGATTTTTGTTTGATGATAACAACCAAATAAATATTATTTTAAATGTGTTTGTTACTGTACTGTTCTATATATAACATCACAGAAAGGAGTATAATATTTATATTTAAATAAAATATGACTGTACAAAAATTCAAATACTCATAGTATTTTATTTAAATAGAATATTTTATTTCAATATCTAAACAGCACAAAGTTTAAAACTCCACTATTTGTACACTTCACTGATATCTTTCATTTCACATTCTTTTTCATACACTGCTCTTCACTACAACACTTAACACTCATTGTACAATCTCATATATACACACAGCTCACTCAGTCACTCAATCATACAGTCATTTCATTTACAATCACTCATATATAGATGCTCTTGTATATTTTTTACCGTCAACTTCTGTCTTCAGTCTTCAATCTTCACAGCACTCTACTGTCTGTCCAGTCATCATCTTCATACCTGTCATATACAGAAATACACACAGTATATGGAACAGAAATAATTTCATACTCTAGCAAATATTATTTTATTTTTAAAATTTTATTTGCATCAGTTTTTTGGTGTGTTTCTCATCATTTTTCATGACTTGATCTGATTCATCTGTGTCTAGGCATACAGTTGTATATGTACAGGGACAGGAAATTTTCTGAATGGCTGCATATACACACGTGTATATATATACACGTGTGCACTGCCACGCCAATTCAGTGTGCAACTGAGGAGTGGCCACGTGGACCTTCTCAACTCAGTGCACATGAAAATAAAGTCATCACATCTCATAGTACAATGCAAAATGGTCGAAGCAATAAAGTGCCAAATGCAACAAGTCAAAAACAGACACAAAAATTAATAAAGCATTTACAAGTGATACGGAAATAAACATAGGAGCAAAAAAATAGCATGGCACTTGTGATACAGCAAAGTACACATAGCATGGGGTCGAGCTAGTTTATAAAAATGATCAAGTACACATGGCAGCCCAAACAAAACAGCAAAACATGGTGACCAAATACAGCAACAAGATGGTACATGGAGCAACACAATGTAGAAGATCACAGCAATTAACATAGCCAGATTAGTGTGCAATTAAAATCATGTGTCGAGCCAAAGGAAGTTCTCATATGTACAGCTCAGATCAGAGTATTCAGGTTTTAAGCATACAAGCAAAAATGCAAGGTCATTTCAGCTTACAGCATGGATGAGCAACATAAACTTTATATTGGTTGAGCCAGTCAATACAAGTCAATGACAAAAGTGTAACAGCAAACAAATTAACTTGGCATGGTAAGACAAGCTTTTACAGTGCACAAATTCATCTCAGCGTGTGTATGAGCAACACAGTGTACAAGTATATGATCAGGGGTGATATTAGTGTACATGGCATGACGGTGGTGTGAATATGAATACAAGTGAAGCCAAGATGGTCGACACAATATACATGCAGCAAGGCCAAGCTCAAGGATTCAAAGAAGACTAACCCAATATTCATATGGACAGTGTCAAAACAAATTTGCAAAATCATTTCAGTTTAAGCTCAAACATTGGTGCAAAATAGAGATGGCATAGCAGTGAACTGGAAAATTTCAATGTGCTCAAACATATATTAGTATCGAGAAAAACTTTCATATGTCTATGCATGAAAAAGCAGCATGAATACAAGTTGTAATACAAGTGTCAATGTGGTGCAACAGTTCATGGACACATATGTGTCGAGCAACTCAAATGGCAATATGGATGATTGCTATTTGATCAACAAGCATATGGTGGCGGGTTAGCACAATGCAAGACAAGAAATGGACACACACAAATTTGAGCAAGAATTTCTTTTAACAAATCAATCTAAGACAATTGTTTTTTGGTAATTTGTATTTTCCAAATTTACAGTGTGAAAGAATAGTTTCCAGAAATGATTTAAAGACAATCAGAAATTAATCAGAGAAAACTCGAAAGCATTTCCAGTGGGTCTGGCATTTGTTTGGAAAGAAGGCAAGTTTTAAAACTTAGAAATGCATAGTTTTATTGGAGAAATCATAATTCATGTTTATGGCAATATATGGAAATTTAATTCCCAGTTTTAAACAAATCATCAGTGATAATTTAGCAAAAGAAATTAAAGGTATGATTTCAAGTGCACATTCATTTCCAGAAATATCTTTTATATCTTTGGCAAGGGTTTAATCGATTTCAAAAATTCAGTGAAACATTTTCTTTGGACAAATCATTTGTTTCCAGTTTTCGAATCAATCAGTGAATTATGGAAGAACATATATCATGCAAGGAAAGCAATTATATTTGTTTCCAGAATTGGGCAAAAACAGATTGAATTCATTCAAGGCAGTATTTAAATCGATTTAAGTATGGAAACATTTCAGATTGACAAGCAATCAAAGGTATTAAATCCATCGAAGGCCCAAATTGAAGACCAAAAAGCCATCCAGATTCATTATACAATCAACCGAAAATTATCAGGGCAAGTCATTATCATGAAATAAGAGGATTTAGGATTTGGAGAATCCTATTTTATCATACCAATTCATCATAGGCTAGAGTGAGATCTAAACCATAAGCATCACAATTACAAGAAAATATTTAAATCAGAAAACTCACAATTCGAATTAGGGTTTTCGATTGCCAGAGAAAAATCCCAAACCGATTGATCAAAGAAATCAGAGCACTGAAAGCATCCAACGATTCAAGACATCACTGAAACAATTTCATCATCAAATTGACCTGGATTTGGGAGAATTTCCAAAGCCTTAGCTACCGCCATTTTTGATTCCAGAGGAATTGAGAGATCGGGTTAAATAATAAAGAGAATGGGCCGGCCTTGGTTGACTTGAATTTAGAAAGGGGATAACTCTTACTTTTAAATCTAAGATTTTTTAGTTGTTTTTATTTTTGTATTATTTTTATTTTTGAATTTGTGTTGTAAACCGTTTGATCAGTTCTAGAGTCTGTAAAATCTAGAGTATACAGGTTATAGGTTTGTAATCTGGGAAATCTGATTGAGGGGATATCGGTCAGTCTAGGGTTTTGAGCGTAGGGTTAGAATAGGAGCAGGGTTTGCAAGTGTACATGGTCTTGTATGCGGGATCTGTTCTATCACCAAGTAGAAACCTTAGAAATGCAGCAGTAGGCAGGGTTTTGCTGAAGCTGGGTATATATGTGTGTGATTTATTTTCTGCATCTATGTTTCTGCTATATTCTGTGATCTGTTTATTATCCCATTAGTTTTTTTAATTCAGTTAAAAACTATGATAAACCCTATAAACCCCCCCCCCCCTCTAGGTTTAATCTAGATCAAACAACAACCACAACAGTTCAACATCCATCAAACAATAGTCATAAGAAAAGTATTTATAATTTTTAACGCCTAAATGTACATAAACAGTATATATAAAACTATAAATAAACAACCATCAATCACGAAGCAACCATTGCAACTAGAAGGAATCATTATATAATCAGATAAGATTATAGTAACTTTCCAAGTTAAAATTTAAGAAGTTTCTCACATTAGTGGTTGATCGTTGCAATGACAATCATTTTTAATTAAATTAAATAGGTGTTTAATTCAACCAAAATTTCCAACTAGCTCCAATTCAATCCAAATCAGTTTCATTGTGTCGCCTATGTCTACACAATCCCAACGGATCTTATTTGATACGATTTTGATCACATATGAAAAAGTTATAAAATTTACAAGTTTTAAACAATCGAAACATCATTAATATTTAAAATAATAATTCATTAAAACATTAATTATTTTCTTATACCCATTTAAACCTTCTAATCGTCCTTCCCACCCTCTCTAGTACGCATTCTCCAGCTCTAAAACATGGCCATTATCGATCTTAAAGCTCCCACGAATCTCACTCTCCACTTCACGATTTTTAAAACCAAGACTACCATTGCAATTCTCTCCAACTTCTCCTCCACCCTATCCACTTCAACAACAGTTCGCGCCTTCCCTGCCACGCGTGACCACAAGCTTGAGTCTGGCTACTACAATGAAGTAGCGCACCTTTTCATTATCAAACCCTCCTATTTTCTACATACACCCTCTAATCGATCTTCTCAATCCAAAAGTAACACCCAAAACACGGATTAAAGCTTCATTTTCCCAAACCACAAACCCTGGGTTCGCTGCAATATATTTCAACGTGAGAGAGTGGTGTCAAACCCAATAAATGAAATACCAAAGTGAAGAGCAACTTATGAGGATCACAAATATATTTATTTTATGATTTTTAGGATTTTATTTCACATTATTGCTTTGAGATGAAAAATGGGGGCGATTGTGATAACGTTTGACTTGGGAAGAAATGAATTAGGGTTAGGGGAGAACAAAATGTTATGTAACAACCCGGATTTTCAAAACCAATTTAAAATTTTTATTTTAGCTATTTTAATGGATTTTTAATATTTAAAATGATTTATTTTAAATAATAACGACTAAAAATTTATTTAAATCGAAGTTAGAACGTGTAAATTTATTTTAATTATAAAACGAGCTTGAAATGGCGCAGTAGTTTGAAAATTTGATTTTAAATTTCAAATGAATGTATAGGATTCAAAATAAATTGAATTTCAGTAAAACAAGAAATATTTGAATCTATTTAATTATATCTTTCTAACGAATGTGAAAAACCGAGATTTCATAATATAAGTTGAAAGTTATGTCCAGTTTAAAATTTAAAATAGTCGCTATGGAATTTTTATATATTTTGATATAATATATAGCCCTTAAAAATAGTCATTTTACAAACGACCTACGTTTTCGGCGAAACCACTTTTGTTGGATCCAGAATGTCAAATTATTTCTAGATTCCAATTTTTATAATTTTTGGAATTAATATGTGAGCGTGGTGGATTTAAACATGTTTGGTACTTTCAATTTGAATTTAATTGATTGGAAAATGACCATTTTTCAAATGGCCTCCAAATTTGACGAAATTAGTTTTGTTAGGACCGTGTCATCAAAACATAGCTAGATTTATTTTTCTGGAATTTTTGGGGTCAGTATGTGGCCTCGGTAAATTAAAATGTACGTTGAAATCAATTTTGAACGTTATATTAATTTATATTTTAATTTTGATGAAAACTGATCGAAACAATCAAATTCGCTTACGGGACATCTCCCATTGTGTTCGAAATAGGGGTATTTAGCTAAGGGCGATAATCGTTGGGTTCGATTTAGAGTTCGAATTAAAAAGTTACTTTTTGAAAATAAATTAAATTAATATATATATATCATATAGCACCCTTCCCCCTTCTACCTTCTCTCTCCCCGTTCGTTCTCTGAAGAAAGAAAAAAAACAACAACCATTGATCTCCAGCACCCCCTCCGATCTGCCACCGCACCGCTGGCCCCACCACCGCGCGCCTCCCTCCAGTTCCCTTCCCCCCCCCTCCCCCCCAGCCGCGCCACCCTCGTTCCTCTTCCAATTCAAACCCTAAACCCCCAATTCGTCCAAATCGAACCGCCAACCGCCCCTGGCCCACCACCTCTTGGCCGCGACACCCCCTAGCCACCAAACCCCCACGCCGCACCGCTCCTACTACCCAGTCCGACCGTGGGTCCCCCTCCGACCAAAAATCCGATTTTTAATAATTTTCATGTTTGCAAATTACACCCTAACGCTCTTCAACCCATAACTTCCAATCCGAGCACTTCTGGCCAAAACTCCACAATACCAAAATCAAAGAGCACGATTTTCTCTTCGATTTTGGTGTATGAAATTCATATTTCGGATTGTGGAGCCGCTCGAAAAATGCGTTCAAAGTTTGTTGTCCAAAAACTATCTTTTCGCGATTTCTAGCGAAATGGGCCAATTTCGAAAGAAAGACCACTAAGCAAAAGTTGTCTGGAATAGCGTGTTTAGGCTACAAAACAAGATGACATGAAGATTGGAGCTCGTTTGCAAATTCTGAAACCAGAACAGCGAATCAAAACGTCAGAAAAGCAAGACAGAGTGGATCCCAATGTGAGAACTCCTTCTCACTCTAATTATTTTACAGCTAAATATATACTAGGTTGCAGACGGGGCTTAGAAGCCCCCGACACTATTTAATGTACAAACCATGTTTGTTGCTTGGATTGTATTGGAAAAATGACTGTATTGTGGTTGTTGAATTGATTGTGGTTTTGTTGATTGGATTGAATATTGTGTATGGCACGAGCCAGTATCAGGAGAGGGGTAATGCTAGACATTACTCCGGTTTTAATATCACGCAGTTATAATGCCGAAATTTTCTGAAATAAATATTTATTCATTAAAAATATAATTTTTAATGTGTATATGAACTGTATAAAATATTCATGTGATGAATAAAATGTTTGAACAATAAAAATATTATTTTTATTGAATGTATGAACTATTAAAAATATGCATGTGTTGAAATAAATATTTTATCGTTAAAAATATAATTTTTAATGTATATATGAATGACATAAAATTCTCCTGAAATTAATATTAAATATTCATTTACAAATCGAACAATTTGTTTATGTATACTCATTTAACTAACATTGATTAGGACAATAAATTTTACACATCGCCCAACTGCACAAATAATATTCAGTATTTGTTGGTTGAAACCCCACACAGGTATTGGAATGATATTTGACGTACACTAATCCCAATTATTAAGTTGTATGTCAAGCGATTGGTTGACAGACTGTTGTAAGCATTAATTATTTATATTTAATGTTTATGCAGTTGTGTGATGCACTCTGGATGATGGTTGATTGTATATCATGATTGTTGTGTACATGTGTTGTATGAAAGCCATATAAATAAATTATATGGCAGTTGATCGAGTCTGATTCCAATTCAAAAGAACAAATATTTTAAAATAAGGAAATATTTTAAAATAACGAATATTTTAAAATAATATTCAATAAAGGATTAAAATGTGAATTTGTTGTCCGAATTTGGATGGACACGAAAATATTGAAATATATGAAGCCGTGTTGATTAGATTTGCGCCATTTTAACGCGAACGATATTTATATCGATTTTATTCATTTGTATAATGAATATTGAAAGGGAAATGATTTCAAAATCATATATTTTGAAAATATTATCATTTAAATATTATAATGATACGGAGTATTCAATTTTGATTTAAAATTGAAATGAAAATGGGAATCGTTTTAAAATAAATTTATAAACGATTTATAAAATACATTTTAAATGGAAATCGACGAAATATATAATATATATATATATTTAATGGCCTGAATAGAACGCGTCGCGCCGCGACTGTTCGCGAATTTCGACCATTGACTTCGAGTTGACATTACAGGAGATCCGACTGTCAGATTCTCCTAAAACTGGAACCGTTGGGTTCGTATCGAAAAGTGCTTTCCAACGAATATAAGAGATTTGAAATCTAACAGTTGGATTTGGAATTATGTCTAAATAAAATTTGGAAAAGGTGGCTGTAAGTGCAGTTCGATGACCGTTTATGGAAATCGAGAGAAAGGGCCTTAATAAAATTATTAAAAATATTAATAATTTCTGTAAAATCATAATAAATGATTTAAAAAGAATTTGGATGAAAAATTCCACGTTTGTAAAGATAAAAATATATTTTTATCAAAATGAACTAGTTATTAACTAGAAAGATAATCCAACGTTTTTAAATAAATAAATTGGATTTGTGAATGGTTTTAAACTAACCAGAATTTCCAATGTATGAATTGGACTGGATTTAAATAGAAATCATCTTCTGGAGATTTCGATATTGGATTCCGTGACTACACGGATATTGTGGAGGAATTTGGAAGATATATATATATATATATATATCATTTTTCCCCATATGATATGTGTTGGTTTCAGAATTTGATATTGAATGTAAGCCGATTTAATTTCTGTTTAGAGCCTTATATTTAATATTGAAGTGGATTTTGGGTTTGTCGTGAATGGTGTCTTAAATAACACAGTTCTTAAACCTCGCGTGAAAAGAATAAATATTTTTAATTAAGATTATTAGAGTTTCCAATTATATTTAGTAATTGGAAGAAAATGGAATGTGAATTGGGTTTATTGTGAACTGCGTTTTTAACGACATTCATTCTTTAACCCGATTAACAAAGAAATGTGATTTGGAATATATAAATCTTTTATTAAGATTTAATGGAAATTTTCAAAAGTAAAGTTTTCCAGTTTAATAAAATAAATTGGAATTGAATGGAATTCGATTTGGTAATAATCGAAGTGAGCTTCTGTGGAGGAAGACTGTTAATATATATTGAATTTAAAAGGCTTTGTCGTTATTCCATTAGTATTATTAGTCAGATACGGAAATTGATATCGATTATATATTGATCTGTTTTCCGTGAAGATTCCATAATTAATGGAATGTGATTTTGGGTTTATCGTGAACTGTGTTTTAAATGACATTGGTTCTTTAACCCAGCTAAAGACAGGATTTCATGTCTAACATTGTATTTCGAACTGTATTGTTGATCTCTGCTAAATATATATCTGTTTGGTGGCAAAGAATTTATTCTCTTGCTTAACACCCTTCTCTGAGACGTACGAGCTTAGAGCTTATATCTCGGCAGAAATCAATGGTACGGTGTAGATTGTCGATGCGGCATGTTTGATTTCCCAAAGTTAAATAATCATAAATAATGATTTTTGGGAAGATTAAAACTAAATGGAGTTTTAATGAATCTTTAATTAGATTGAAATATGAATGTGATAATTTGAATTATCAAATTTGGAAATGATCAAAAATGTAGTACCACCAGTTTTACTCCAAGCAATAGTTAAATATTTAATTAGATTTGAATGGGATATGGTAATTAACTTTACCGATAACACCGCGGTGGTAGATATGGAGTATTACCAGTTTTTCTCCATGGGATGAATAGGTTGGGATTGGGAAATTAAACAAATGATTACTTCGGTATGGTTCGTTAATCCCGACTAGTTGACAAACCTTAATTTGGTTTAAAATTGATATCCAAAGGAAGATTAAAGAATAAATTTAAAAGAATTTATTTTTGATAAAATTAATGGGAAAACTTTCCCAAAATATAAGAATATTTGAATAAAAGAATATTCTGGATTGGAATGAGGCGTATGATGTGTTTTTATAGCACTTGATTATAAAATACGCAAATTATTCAGACAGGTCAGTTTTACACCCATTTTGAATAATTGATTCGACGATAAGTCGACGATGAAGACGGTGGTTGAAGACCGGAGTTCTTTACATCGTTTGGATGATTACTGATGTCTTGATTGGGCTGTACACCCAAGAAAAGGTAATAAGTGGTGATCGTCCAGACATACTTGGAGATCGACCGAATATTTGAGGACCTCTCTCCTGTGTTGGAGATATAGGACGAGGAATAAGGTGCCTCCGGTTTTGTTCAGACCTAGAATGAACTGGTAAATGGATGTGTGTCTGACATTAAATTTTATTCTGTGTTGATTGATCTCTATTAAATATATATCTGTTTGGTGGAGGAGAATTTATTCTCTTGCTTAACACCCTTCTCTAAGACGTACGAGCTTAGAGGTTATATATCGATAGACATTAGTGCATGGCATGGAATTCAATGTGGCATGCTGGGATGCAAATGATCAAGACTTTTGTTGAAAAGCAGAGCCTTATGGTTGATGATCAAAGCACGGTTTTAAATAGCATAGCTTTGTGTATAGCTTTAATTCGCGAGCCTCACACCTTGGTATGAGTCAAAAATGGGATAAGGGACACAGGGAGGACATTATGTTTCCTTCTAGCTATGGGTGGTGTCAAGGTATGGAGCCCAGACATTTATTTATTTTCATCTATATGGATGATAGATTACGAGGCACCTCGGATATATCGGTCACTACGGGGCCGATGGATAGGTCCGATAGGACAGGGAAATGTGTGTTCAAGAATTTCTAATCCTCAAACGTAAGAGAGCACCGACCCTGCAAGAACCAAGGGTTTCCTAGAGTGTGTAATCTTTAGCCATTTGTTACAGCGCCTCGAATCGGTGGGGAGACATCTTTGGCATCGACTCATGACGGAAATCCAATTTCCAATACGTGACATTTCGGTTTTAGTTGTAAAACCTAGTATGGCGACATAGTAGCATAGGATATTATGCCATCTACGATTGATACATTTATATGTGAAGTGATTTTGACACTATATACTTATAGTAATATCAAAATGATTTGTTTTAAATGTACCAAGCATGTTTGGCTATTATAAGGGAAAACTCTATCCTCCGGCTTGCATTGCATTGTATGATGGGACTTGAGTCTTATAATAGCTTCATTTTTCAAAAAGCATTGCGCTTTTGTTTTATGCACTGGTATTCTTGGGAGGAAACCCATTCCGTGTTATACGGCGTGGTCCCTTGACTTACTTTATTTTTAAAGTAAAGATTTAAATAACTGTTTTAGTTCTCACACCAATCACATGACTGACCTGGAGTTTATTGTTTAACCTAAACTCTAGATGCCCCTATTTCCCACATGGCAGCTAGTAGTTTCGGTTTTGCAGAAGTTATATTCATAGGATCCTGGATTTACAGCTGAAGTTATATTCGGAAAGCTCTGTATCCGTGTATTTCTTTCAGTTGTGCTATGTATTATTTTTCCGCTGCTTTGTAATTTAAATCTCTGATATTTTTCTGCTATAAATTATTATTTATTCATACTCTGTTGTATTCTTATACTCTGATGTAATTGTTGTAAAAAGCAATGAAGTGTTCTTCTATTTGTGTTCTCATTTGTTATGTTCTCAACTCAATCTGGGCTTTCCCGTAAGGGCGAGTTTGGGTCGTTTCATGTTATATAGGGTAGGATAGCTTATAGTGTAAGCTTCATATTTTTATTTTATTATTTTCTCAATTATAGCTACTCCGATCATCGTTTAAAATTCGCACTGGCACACACCAACTCCATTCGTGGTGGAAATTGACATGCAATTATGGTTTGTCATTATGGTCTTAATGAATCTTGTTTCACTGATTTTCGAGTTTGTTTGCTCAAATAATGCTAGTTTGAGCTTAAATTATAGACTGGTTGTTTACATTGAACGTTTATATCTCGCACAACCACATACTAGCTCCGATTGGCCCAAAATTTGAAATCTTACAATAATTTACGATTCTGGATCCGATTAAATTTATTTCATCGAAAACGTAGATTGTTTGCAAAATGGCCTTTTTAAGGCCTATGTAATATTATTATAATCTTATTTAAGGGTAAGTCTGTCTTAGGTCCTTAAAAGGTTTCGAAATTAGGCTCACATCCCTCCCTTAAAATTTTATACATTGGGTCCCTATTTTACGTAAATTCATCAAAAAAAATCATGAAAATTCATAATTAAATACAACAACTAATCGTCATCAAATTCATGCATTAAAACCATCATAAAACACATCAAAAAAACATGAAACTGCAGTATATTGCATCGAACAATGCATTTATTTGCAATTTATTCATATATTTCTGCATAAATTGCAGTTATGCATCAAACTGCAGTATGAATGTAGAAATGTATGCAGTTATACTACAATAAATGCATCATTTAATACATTAATTCAATCCTAACCTGTTTTTTCAAGCATACACATTTTATGCATACATTTCAGCATTTATAAGAAATAAGTGCATACATGTCAGCACATATTCATAAGCCTTCGTCCGTTTTAACTTTTATGCATACATTTCAGCATATAATACAAATTACATGCATACATTTTAGTAACAATTCGTAGCCCGTGCATATTAGTTCATCCTTATATGCATACATCTCAGCAAGTATAACCATTATATGCATACATGTATGCATGTATTCACTCATATTTTTCAATATAAACTGTGGATGAATATATGCATACATGTATGCATATATTCAGTGTTAATGCTGAGATGTATGCAAAAAAAAAAAAAAAAAAAGTTCAGGTTGCTTCTGGGAATAGTTGCAATTTTTTTTATGTATTAGCACCCAAATTTCTTTGAAAAACACGTAAGGCCCCAAATAGGGATCCGCTTTGAATGTAAAGTTACAAGGGGTGGCCGTTTTAATTTCCAATCTTTTTTGGGATATGTCCCTTATTTTTTACATTATTTAATTCCAAAACTATTCAATTTAACAATAAACTAATTATTATCGTGTATAAATACAAATAATATAGCTTCAGAATAAACTATATTGGATTTTAAACTCGATACTCCAATTTTAAAGCTATATACATATTCAATATATTATAAAATACTTTTATTTTATTTAATAAATCATTATGGTTTATAAACGATCCCATAACGACTCTTTCGAAATTTTATTTGGACATAACATACAATATATATGAAAAAATCTAGATTTTTCACCTTCGTTAGAAAGATATAGTAAAATAGATTCTAACGTTTCTTGTTTCAACAAATTTTGACTTATATTGCATTCTGTACGTTCATTTAAAGTTCAAAACGTAATATTACGAACTACCGTGCCAATGCGAGCTCGTTTTTAATTATATTATAAATTATACGTTCAAACATTAAATTAAATAAATTTCTAGTTGTTATCTCATAAAATAAATCATTTTAAATATTAAATATCCATTAAATATTTCTTAATAAAATCAAAATCGTTACATTCTACCCTACCTAAAAAGATTTCATCCCCGAAATCGAAGACAGAATTGAAAGTTGTTTACTTAACCAACTCAGTCTTCGTTTTACTAACTCAAGTTCTTTAACTTTTCAATTTCTAAGAACTTCTCATTTCTCAAAATTTAGCCGACGCCTTAAATTTTGCCATAACCTCCTTTGTACAACCCTATCGGTAAAACCACAACTCGCCTCTCTAGGCCCTCATTAATAAATAAAAAAATCCAAAAGCCAAACAGTTTGTCAATCAACTCATAAAATCATCAAACCCAATCCATACAGTAAATATGTACCTTTGTGTCGGGCATTCAATTTTATTCTTCTTCTTAGCTTTCACTTAATAACCTATCTAACATATACATATTGAATTCCAACCAATTTCCAATCAATTCAACAGAAATGTTAAATATGACTTAATGCAATTTATTTTCCATTCTTATATTGGTTTTGTCATTCTAATTTTTATTTAACTTTTGAAATGTCACAGAAGTTTCGACAACTGAAATATGGAATTATTAAAGATTTGACGATGAACAATCAATTTATTTTATTGATATTTGAGTTAAAATCGAATTTATTGTTTTTTGTATGAATTGAACTCAATATTTAATTCAGAATGGTTGGTTGAGAATCAAACATTTATTTTTGATTATTTGAATTGAATTTGGTTGGATGTTTAAATTAGATTTGGAATTCGATTGAAAAATATAAATGGTTAAATTTAAGAATAAACGTTATTATATCAACTCATATTATAAGATTTACCAGAATTTTACCAGAACCCACTCATTTTCCCTAAAAAAATGGCGACCCCTAATTTTCCCATGAATCCCACTAACCCTTCTCCACCGTCAGTTCCTCACAACCTCCGCATGCTAGATCTGTAGCCTAATCTGATCCCTCCCTTACCAGACCCCCTCTCCACGTCAAACCACCATCTCCTCCGCTGCCTCTTCAGCCTTTGCCACTTATTCCACTCTCTAACCCACCTCTACCCACGGCTCGCTAGTCATTGCTTTTTGCGATGAAGCCACGCGACGCTGGCGAATTTACCTCCTCCCTCCTCTAATAATGCTCATGTACTACTGGAAGCGCCTTGTTCGTACATCAGACATTGTCGAGGTTAGTGTAGTTGAATGGCAAGAATATCTGTCGGGCTTCTTCCTGGACTCGCCTCTCTCTTACACTGCTATCGTCACTCAACTTCTTAGATATTGGAAGCCGAAAGAACCGATTAAGGTAACGTCAAATGGAAGTATTTTTTTTCTTTCTAGTTGCTAGTAAGGACGTATATTAGAGGCTGACCCCATAGTCATAAGAAATAAAGTATTTGTTATCAAAAAATGGGACATCAATATGAGGATATCGGGAAAAGGAGTTAGAAACGTTCTAGATTGGGTTAAAATGACCAACTTCCCAATGATTGCATGGTCAAAGGTGGGAATTTGTTGGTTAGCTTCACATATAGGAAAGTTTCTCTACATGGATCGGGCCACTGAGAGCCTTGACGGGTTAGGTTTTGCTAAGTGCTTAGTTGAGATTACTCCAGGAAGCGAACTACCAAACACAATTACCGTTCTCTTACCTGATGGTACTGAATGTGAGATTAACATCGTCTATGTGTGGAAGCCTGACATCTTCTGCTCTTGTAGAGTCTTTGGTCATTTGATTCATAAGTGCCCTTATAGCAAGTGCAATGAAACGCATGAAAAGACTACTAAAGATAGGAGGTCTGATGATGGTGAACTAAGACCGGTGGTGATTACACATGATGTAGGGGGTTTTGCTAGTAACATAACTCCTATGAAGAGGCAAGGTAAAGGACCTCCAGTGAGAAGCAATGCCAAAGTGAGTTTTAATACTATGGGATGTCTTCAAAATTGTAAAAGGGTTGACGGAAGCACTTCGAGCCAAAGTACTGGTTTAGCCCTTCAAACCGCTAATAGGTATGCTGCTTTAAACGATTCTATTGGCAATGGTAAGTATGTTATCAACTCACACATTCCTTAAGAAGGAGAGATAGTTGAAGCAATGGAGGAAAGTGTCTTGAATATAAATGTGGATGCAAGAATGGATAATGATGTGGTCTGTAGTGTTAATGAGGAGCATATTGAAGCCTCTGTTGATGAGCACGTAGCTAAGTCCAGCCACATAGGCAATTCTGCTTCTCCCATTGACAAGGACTGTGATCAGCTTGAAAGAGCAGGAAACATGGATGAAATGCAAACTATTATAAATGACATATCCAGTTTTGAACAAACTCTGAATGAAGCTGGTTTCGATGTTCATGTACCATTAACTGGTAATGATTTCTAGATGTGCAATGAATACGGTTTCAAGCTAGGTTTTCTGCAAAGCTCATCTCTACGTAACAAAAAACAGAATGAAGCTTCAGTGCAAATTTCAAAGGATGTTCGACCGGACGTTGAAGTGATGTATATCCAAAAGTTTGCCTTGGTTATAGCTGCGCATGAACAAGATGGTATTATCAATAGCTTCCTTCTTGTAAACTTTGACTTAGCGACAGGTACAGGAAACGGCAAAACAAAGCAGCAAAAGACAAAAGAGAAAAAGAAGCCAGATATGGAGAAAACAATCCTTGAAACAAAAGAAATTTTTGGTGATTAGATTAACAATAGTGAACTTGATCCTTTTATTTCTAATGAAAAGAGAAAGCTCATGGAGCTTATGTCAAAGAATTACACTGCATTTCAAAAAAGGAAAGCTGAGAATGCTAGTGGAAAGAAACAAGTAACTAATCCATATGCTAACATACTAATGCCACCAGGCTATAAACCAAGACCTCCAGACATCATAATTGTTGACTCTCCAGCCTCGTCTACGGCTGGAGTGGGAAGTAGTGAAGGTAAATCCCCTATTACATGCAGCATAACAAGAGCTGGGGTGCATACCAAATTTGATAATGGTTAAAATATATTCTTGTCAATGTGCTATCATTGGCACAATGAAGATAAAAATGTAATTTGTAATATGCTATCTTGAAGTTTTGTAAAAATGTATCTGTAGGTTTCCCCTGCGTGGGAACATGCATCTTGTTGTTGATATATGCTTGGTATATCACCTGTTTAATTGTACTTTTTTTTATTATTAAAGTGTTATGGATCACTTTAAAAACCAGTCAGCCTTGCCAAATAAATAAATATTATTAGCGTTAAATGAATTGGAGATTTTATTTAAATAAATATATAAATTGGCTTAGATATGTGTGTATTTGTAATTTAACGTTTCAAATTTGGAATCGAATGGAGTTGTTGTTTGGGCAAATAGAATATAACTAGTGAACCGATAAATAATTAAAATTTAAATAATATCGTATACAAATAAGTGTCAGATTACAACAAAATTAACTTTATTGGATTCAAAACGCGGACACGATGAGGTACATATAATTTTCATCGCATTTGGTGTTTTTTGTTGATGGTTCAAACATTGAGCATTCATCGATGGTTTATAGTTTAATTTAATAAATTAAAATCAGATGTTACCTCCCTAAATAAAATTTGCGCCAACCTCTGCGTAACTACCTATGCCTATCTGAGTTTACGTTATTCTTATCCTCTCCCCCTTATTATATAAATCTCGCTCCCCCTTTCATTTTCCTACAGTAAAAATCATTTCTCTTCTTTCTTTTTAATGGCCGATGCCAAATTTCTCCACCACCCCCCTCCCCCCGAAATCAACTTTCCCTAAAATCAGTTCTTTCCCCAAATTTATTTGCCACAAAATCATTTTAACAGCCTCCGCCATTCTCGAAAATCATTGAGCTGCTATCAACCACAGTTCTCCAAGGCCACGGTGCTGTAGATTGGTTGGCTGTCAAGGTCCTCTCCTCTCTCAAGCTCAGCCGGGTCGCCATTCGCTATAGACGAGACTTCACTGCTCCTTTCAATGCGCCTCCAAACAACCACACAGTTGTTGCTTCGTTTGACTACGCTCGTTTGCCACCAGTTGTTATAATTGACTCCAGCATCCCTGACATGTTAATCAAAGTATTTCAAGGTGTGTTTTTAATTCACGATTCATCTAATTTCAAGTTCTTCAATGTCAATGCAAACTAAAATATCATAGATTGTACTTTGTGGTTGTTATGTCGTGATTTTGACGAACTTGAGCTGTTGCTCTGAGCTAGATACATGCATGTTTTACTGAATCCTTCCTATTCCTTGCTTGTAATCCTGAAATGCATTACATGACTTATTATACTAAAAGTTTTAGCGCTACTACTTGGCCGTGAATATTTCTTTAGTTGTTTTTTGTAATCTATGGAACCTGATATATACCAGTTGTTCTCTAAATTTTGACAGCTTTATGGGTATTTGTTCACATTCGTTTTTGGTGGTTGATGGTCACCCTGTTTTGCTACATCACCATTACTGATTTCATGGTTTCATCTGTTTCTGAATTCAGTCGCATGCCACCACTTTACACATACAGATGCACAATATCTTTTGGGTTTAAACTAATTTATTGGCCATGAAGGGCACTGACCGCTGCCATCTAATTTTTCCATGTTTGTCACATATCCATGCCCTGCTGACTTGTATGTTGAACTTTATGTGAACCCGAGGCTTCAAATTTTGTAGTTATTGCTGTTAATATACGACAATGACAACAGGTGTATGTATATATACATCGATATGTGTGTATATGTTCATAAGTAGTAGTATACGTATGTATGCACTCGTTTCAGATAACCTGGTCTTGTTTTTATCTTGTTTACCATTGTTCATGTCCTTGCTATATTTTACCCTTGCCGCCCCGTGCATAAGTAGGTGCTTGATGTGTGGATGCACCTGGTACTATTGCATGCAATGGTTGTGACCCATAATATTTGGTATTTGTTCCCTTTTGGGCATGATCATGAACATCCCCCTTTGCTGTGAATTTGGCCTTGCTATAAATTTGTGTTTCATCAGCATTGTATGTAGTGGTACACTGAGCTTGTGTACTGCTTCTGTACCTACTCACTGATCTAAAACTGTGTTGTTGTCCTTGTTTCTCACCTGTTACCCTGAGCACATGTTTTGTAACATAAGTATATGTAGTTACTCTGAACACATATGAATTTAACACTATTGTTGTTACCTTGAACACATGTTTTGTAACATATGTATATGCAGTTATGTGCTTCAGATATATTGGTGTTAGTCTAAATAATGTGAATAATGGTTGTTTACCTACATATACACATACTTCTTCTTAACAGTTAAGAAAAATATCTACTAAATCCAAAATAATAGGTAAAGGGTCACCGAGTCTTGCTAGGTTAATTAAGATTCAAAATGTAATGCAAACATGGTACATCTCAGCATATCTACAAGGTCATAGTAAATTATATAATGTTAAGAAGGTGGTTGGTTAAATCATATTAGTTGCTTTCTCTTCTCTATTCTCTTACATGGCAGTAGTTTCCCATCATAATCTTTTTATATGAATACTCTATTCTATATGAATTTTCGGTCACCTTGCTTCTCCATTGTCATCCTTGCCATGTCATTGAGTTTGAACAGTTCTGCATTGAGCTATTTTAACCTTGAAATTTGTGCACTCTAGTCATTCTGGTTTGGCAAGATATCATGCATGCACATATGTTATTGCACATAGTTTGTGCATTTCTCTTTTCCTTTTGCCTTTGGACCTTTTGAACATGAAACTTGCACCTACGTATTTTGCATGAGACACATACTCGAAGCATGTTTTTTTTGTATACATGTGGTGGCCGATGCATATGTGTGTGTATATACTATCGTATGTGTATATACGTATCATCGGCATACATGTATACATAAATATACATGCTGTCTGAATTTGTTTATTCCAAGTTGCTATGTTACTATCTCATGTTCGGTATGGGAAGCTGAGGTCGTCTACACGTTTATACACGTGTGGATAGGCAAGCTCTCATGACCACTGGTCCCTGAAGATATAAATGATATGAATACATACCGCACTTGATTTCATCATTGACATAGAACATATGCTACATCCCTGAAAGTTGTTGTATGTCATAGAATTGAATTAAGGATTAACTATTATATTTCAGTTTCTATTGAAGTTAATATACTTGAACTATGATTAATCCTGACTCGAGTGTTTTATGTTTTTGCATGAAACTCTTGGGTTAGACCCGAGTGTTACAGATTTAAAGATTGCAGCTTAAGATTCAAAACTGGCAAAGCTGGGGATTCGAAGACGTGCGCGCTCTGAAGATTTAAAAATAGTAAATATTTTTCTAATATTCAATGTGTATATTTAACTTCCATTGTATAGAAAAATTTGTATCAATATTCTAATTATACATAAAAGCTTTATTTCGCCATTCAATATTGTGTTATTTATTTATTCTGTGTTTTTTCCGTTTTAAACTCTGTAAGCTAAATAACGATCTATCGGTTTGAACATTTTAAGTTGGTTTAATTACCGATTAGAAGCGGTTAAAAAGGAGGGACATTACAGGTGGTATCAGAGCTTTGGTTTATTCAAAGCTAAGCTTATTAGTTTGAAAACAGATCTTGAAAATAAAAAAGGTTTTGAAGTATAAATTTTGAAAGTACAAATAAATTTAAAAAATAATTAAAAAGTAATTTATTTTGGAAATATTTTGAAACTAATTTAGCAGAAACAAAAATTTATTTTGAGATTTAAAATTCGTTCGAAATCCACGGTCTTCGAATCTAGATTTGCGAGAGCTGTTCTTCGATAAGGTCCACTTAGGATTGAATCTCGAATCCATCATCGAATGGTATCAAAGGAAGATAAGTATAAAAGAATTATGGAATCAATTTCCCTAATTGTGTATTTTAGCAATCAAAGAAAACTGAAATTTGTTGGAAACAAGAATTCCTATGGGAATTTGAATGAAAAGGGAAAATTTGAAATCGTTTCGAAAATGAAATGATGAATTTTATTTTGATATTCAGAATACAAATTAAAAGGTTATAATTGGAATTCGATTGTGTCAAATTTTATTACTAATTTATTTAAATTATTCAGAACACGGCATGATAATTGATAATTTGTTTCAAACTAATAATGTATAATTGAATATATGAATTCGATGGTAAGTTATAAGCTTGTTAATTAATTAACATGAGGTGACTTTTAAATGAGAGTTATAGGTAAAGCGAAATATGAAGGATGATTTTAAAGAGAATTGAACCTATATGAAATCAAAACCAATTTGATGTGACGAGCCCAGATTCCTATACAAGGAATAATATTCACTTTTTAGAAATAAATAATGCTTAAAAGCAAAAATGTTACAAATAAAATTGGGGATAAGGGAAGTGGAGTTGACCACTACGGTGGGATTATTCCGGAGTTTGGAATATAAATAAAATTAGTTTTTTTTCTGAAGTTCAGGATATATTATTGAATAAGAGATTATTCAAAGGGAAATTTTTCATGGGAGCCAATTGTGTCGAATTTCAGGAAAGTACTATTTACTTTCCGTTTTAATTAAAATTTAGTAAATTGTTAACCCAACACTCCTAGCTCAGTTGGTTAGAGGTGGGCGAATTGGGATGAGACATAGGTCTCAGGTTCGAGGGCCACCTCTGCCAATTTCTCGGGGTAACTACCTAGGTAGTGTGAAGGCGTTGAAAAATCGGGGTATATCACTACCCACGGGGTTTACTAAGACCGACAAGCAATGGCTTGAGTGAAGTCTTAGGTTCCACACGTAAATCAGAAAAAAAAATTAATAAATTGTTTATGGATTCAAATTAATGAACAAAGCATATTTTAAAGTTAAATATTTGGAAAGCGTTAATTATTGTTATAATCAACGATTGTCGTAAAAGAAGTAGATTTGTAAACTTAACCCGAGAGTTGTGTAAGAAATGATTTGATAAGAAATTAAGAAATGGAGTAAAGGAAATTAGAAACTTAATGGATATTAGTCAAGTTGAATGACTTTCTGAGTGTTGACCTGATGTTGGTTTCGGCCTTCAGGTTTGATACTTAGGGAGTTGTTCGTTTGCCAATTTACTGCCGAAGGATATGGATATGGAAGAATAATAATGTGTGAATGAAAAATTTGTTATAAGAACGAAAAATTCTAAAATTTTGATAGCATGAAGATGTGAATTAAGTGATGAACTTAATAATTGGAAATTAGGAAGAAAACTTGGTTCATAACCAACAGATTCATAAATCGGAGTTTGAAAGATGTCAAATATCTGAATTGATTCAGAGATCAAAACTAAAATTTTGAAATTTGAATAAAAATGGGAGGATATTTGATTTTAGATATTGGATATAGAAGTTTTCGAAACATATATGGGAAAAATTTATAAGAATATAGTGAATTTAGAAACTATTGATTTGGAAGGTAGTCAATTTGAAATGAAATCTTGTATAACAGAATTTATATAAGAACGAGATGTTTGGAAATATGATTTGGAAAGAAAATCTTATGTAAGATGACACAAGTATGATTATGAGGAGTAAGAAATGAAGTACTACATGTACATAGTATCATATGTTTTCAAATCAAGATAAGGGAAGTATCTTCCTTCTCCTTTGAATTTCAAGCTTAGTTGAGATATTCTGTTGGTGGTAGTAGGTTGTCCGCACATAAAAATCGTGTTGCCATAAGTTCTTGGAAGAATACGACCGTGTAGCGAAATTCATAGGGTTGTAGATGGCCTACGGCGGACGGATGTTTCTTAGAGGAACCAAGCGTAACCATTGTGTCTGCTGCGATCTACAGTCATGATAAGGGCGTAATCTGCAGAGCTGTGAAAGCTGACGGGTATGGATGTTTGCTGAGGGGCCCAAGCGTAACCATTGTGTAAATGAGGTCCACATAGCATATCTACAAGTGAAAGATATGTAACCACTAAAGTTACTAAAGGTAGAATGGAGCCGTTCAATGTTTGGGATATCTTAGTGATATTCAGCCACCTGTTTGACGTAGTAGTTTTCTTTCGTGACTTGATTAGTCCTTGTAACTTGATTATTTCCATCATTTGATGATTGTTTCCGTGATCCTCAGATAGAGCAGCCAACGCTTAGTCACCTCAAATTTTTTTTGATTCTTAAATGCCTTCCATTGATCTGTCCATGACAAAATTCGTAGGGAAGAGATTTCCTACGGATACATATGTTTTCTGGGGGATCCAGATGAAACCATTGTGTATCTTCGATTCATGTACAATCAACATATCACATCACATTGGTACTTTCTGTATCTATTTCTTAAAAAAAATGAAATATTTTCACTAGGGGTTGAAGCAAAGATATATAGTACTTGGAAATTTTAGTCGTGCGCCTGGCCAGCATATGCCTAACATCTGTGAGAACGACAATAGACTTGTCGAACTTAAGGTAATCAAATATTTTCAAATCAAAAATTTTCAATTAAAATATACCTAACTTAATAAGTTAAGAAGTAGGATTTCAAAGCATTTCAATTCCAAAACTTTGGAGTAATAATATGAATATTTTCTGCATGAATTTCATGTTTTGTATAAAGGTACAAAAGGTTTCGGATTTTGGAATTTTTCAAGTCGACAATTTGTAACTTGAAGAGGAGATATTATTTACACTCTTCAATTGGTGTTTGGAAAGATTAAATGGATGGAATGTAAGGAGATTTGGTTAACTTAGATTGTAAGGAATAAGTGCAACGATGGATAAGTAGCATTGACATATGAGGTTTACGAAGGAATTTGAGATGCATAAATCTAACATTTGCAGAAATTGAAATTTAAAAAGAGAGTGGTTTTGAAAAGAAATCATATGATTTTGAATCTCTTAGAAGAATCGATAAAACAAGAAATTGGGAGATATCTCAAAACAATTTGAGGTAGAATTTGGTCTAAGGAAATTGAATATAATTTAAAAAGCATGGAAATAAATAAAACCCGATTTGGAAGATAGAGAAAATCGTGTTTGATAAAAATTGATCTCCAACTACAAGGAAGGAAATTTGATTTTTCCGAGTTACTTGAACACGTTGGATGAACAAAGAGGATCGATGACTTAAATATCGATAATAAAATTAGTGGTGGAAAAATTTCACACAAACATGAAAATTTGAAGTATACACTGGTATAACTCTAGCAATTTCTCCTTTTCGGGGACAAAAAGTTATAAAAAGGGGAGATTGTAATGTCCCGGAAATTTTAACAACTGAAATATGTAATTAATTAAAGATTTGATGATGAACAATCATTTTTTTTTATTGAAACTTGAGTTAAAATCGAATATATTGTTTTGTGTATGAATTGAACTAAATATTTAATTCCAAATGGTTGGTTGAGAATCAAACATTTATCATTAATTATTTGAAACTAATTTAGTGGAAACAAAAATTTATTTTGAGATTTAAAATTCATTCGGAATCCACAGTCTTCGAATCTAGATTTGCGAGAGCTATTCTTCGATAAGGTCCACTTAGGTTTGAATCTCGAATCAGTCATCAAATGGTATCAAAGGAAGATAAATATAAGAGAATCAGTGAATCAATTTCCCTAATTGTGTATTTTAGCAATCAAAGACAACTGAAATTTGTTGGAAATAAGAATTCCTATGGGAATTTGAATGAAAAGGAAAAAATTGAAATCGTTTCGAAAATGAAATGATGAATTTTATTTTGATATTCAGAATATAAATTAAAAGGTTATAATTGGAATTTGACTGTGTCAAAATTTATTACTAATTCATTTAAATTATTCAGAACATGGCTGTAATGACCCGAGAATCCCCCTCGTGAGAAATCGTCGGATACACTAACTTTGGGGATACAACACATCAGAACAAACAATAGAAGACTTTTTTAAACATTATAATAATGTTACATCAGAGTACAAAATATTAGAGTACATCGAATAAATAACAGTACAGCGGAAGATTAATTTACAATAAACATAACACAATGCAGCGGAAGACTATCATTGCTCTGGTCACAGCTTTAACCTTCGATCCAGAATCCTGCCTAATAAATAGATATCTGCAAAAAAAGCTACTCGACTGCCTGTGTGGAAAATATGGGCACCTGAGTTTGCAAAGTGAAACAAACTATGAGTCAGTCATGGGACTGGTATGAGAAATCTTACTTAACTTATCTAATAATAATAAGGCTAATCACAGGATCACGCCGCTAATGCGGAACGGGTTTACTCCATTGGATTGCTAGTGCAAGAAATAAAGTAAACCGTTAAACAATGCAATGGTTTTTAGAAAAATGAAACCATTATAAGACTCAAGTCCCATCACACAATGCAACGCAAACCGGAGGATAGAGTTTTACCTTATAATGGCCAAAATGCTTGATATGATAAAACAGATTTGATATTATTATTAGTGTATATATGTTTCAAAAACATTTTAATCATAATGTATTAATCATAGGCGGCATAGCTACCATATACTATGTCGCCATACTAGTTATACAATCAAAACCGTATGGTGTCGTATTGGAAGTTGGATTTCCATCATGAACCAAGGCAAGTGATTGTCCATGCCGAATTCGAGAAAATCTAGCCCATGTCTCAGGATCAGTCGCAACTGCACCTAGGAGCCACACGACCGGTCCACAACTTACGTTGGTGGATTATATATAAATTCCTGAACAATACGTCTCCCCGCCCTATGGGGCGTAAAATAGAGCCACTAGGGACTCAAATACCGAGACGCCTCGCAAATCCTCATCCATATATGTAAAATGTCTGGGCTCCATACCATGACACCACTCCTAGCTAGAAAGAAACACATGTTCTCCCTGGATCCTTCTCCCGTTTCTGGTTCATACCGGGGTGTGAGTCTCGCGAAGTATCGCTACATAAAGCTATGCCAAATAAAGTTGTGCTTTGATCATCAACCACAAGGCTCTGTTTTTCAACAAAAGCGTTGACCATTTGCATTTTAGCATGCCACATTGTCAATCCATACCATACCATTGACTTCTGCCAATACATAACCTCTAAGCTTGTACATCTCAGAGAAGGGTGTTAAGCAGGAGAATAAATTATCCGCCACCAAACAGATATATATTTAGCAGAGATCAACAAATACAGCATAAAGGAATACAACGTCAGACATACCATCCATTTACAAGTTCGTTCTGGGTCTGAATGAAACCGGAGACACCTTATTCCTCATCCTATATGTCCAATACAGGAGGGAGGCTCTCGCATATCTGTCGATCTCCAAGTACGTCTGGACGATCACCACTTATTACCTTGTCTTGGGATGCCTCCCAATCAAGACATCAGTAATCATCCAAACGATGTAAAGACCTCCGGTCTTCAACCACTGTCTTCATCTTCGACTTTTATTCGTCGTAGTAATTATTCAGAATGGGTTGAACTTGGTCTTTCCGAATAACTCGCGTATTTTATAATCAACAATTAAGTGCTATAGAAACACATCATATGCCTCATTCAATTCAGAATATTCTTTTAATAAAATATTCACATTATTAGGGAAAGGTTCCCGTTAATTTTATCAAAGATAAATTCTTTTTAAATTTATTCTTTAATCTTCTTTTTAAAGATTCATTAAAACTCCAATTTGGTTTTAATATCAAAAATCATTACTTTATGATTACTCAACTTTAAGAAATTAATCTTGTCTTTAACTGAGTTAAAGAACCAATGTCATTTAAAACACAGTTCACGATAAACCCAAAATCATCTTCCATTAAATATGGAATTTTCACAGAAATCAAATCAATATATAATCGATACAAATTTCCGTATCAGACTAATAATATAAATGGAATAATGGCAAAGCCTTTTAAATTCCGTATATAATAACGGTTTTCTTTTACAGAAGTTTATCTCGATTATTATTAAATCGAATTCCATTCAATTCAAATTTCTTCTATTAATTGTAAAACTTTACTTTGGAAAATTTCCATTTAAATCTTAATAAAAGATTTATAAGTTCCAAATTATATTTTCACTGTTAATTGGGTTAAAGAACGAATGTCGTAAAAAAAACAGTTCACAATAAACCCAATTCACATTTCATTTTATTCCAATTACTAAACAAAATTGGAAAATCTAATAATCTTAATTAAAAGATTTATTCTTTTCATACGGGGTTTAAGAATAGTGTTATTTAAGATACCATTCATGAAAAACCCAAAAATCCAATTTATTTTATTTAATTCCAATTAAATATTAATTAATTGGAAAGCTTCATTAAATCTTAATTTAATGAATTATTCTAGTTAATAACTAGTTCATTTCGATAAAATGTATTTTTATCTTTTCAAATATGGAATTTTTCATCCAAAATCTTTCCAAATCACTTATTATGATTTTACATAATTTTTCCATATTTTTAATAATTTTATCAAGACCCGTACAGTCGATTTCCAATAACGGCCACCAAACTGCACCCATAACGACTTTTTTCAAATTTGATTTGGACATAATTCCAAATCCAACTGTTAGATTTCGAAACTCTTATATTCATTGGAAAGCTCTTTTCGATAGGAACACAACGGTTCCGGTTTTAGGAGAATCCAACGGTCGGATCTCCCTTTACATCAATTTGAAGTTAATGGTCGAAATTCGCGAACGGTCGCTGTGCGGCACGTTCTATTCAGGCCTTTAAATATATGTAATATATATTATATATTTCATCAATTTCCATTTAAAACGTATTTTATAAATCGTTTATATATTTATTTTAAAACGAAAATTGAATATTTTATATCTTTATCATATTAAAATATTAATATTTTCGATATTCATTTAAAATGAATAAAATCGATCGATAAACTTGGTCGGGTTAAAAATGGTGTTTCTATACTTAACCGGCTTCATATTTTTATAATTTTTGTCCATTCAAAGATGGATATAAAAATCATAATTTTATTCTTCACTAAATTTATTTTATAATATTCGTTATTTTAAAATATTCTTTATTTTAAAAGATTCATTATTTTTGAATATTTTTTTATTTAAAACATTCTGAATCGGAATGCGACTCAATCAATTACCATATAATTTCAGTTATATGGATTTCACACATCGCATGTATATGACAATAATGATAAATAATCATTAAACAATCCAATCACATCCAGAGTGAAGTTTTACAACCGTGTGAGCATTAAAATAAATAAATAATGCTCATCAATGACTGTCAATCCATCGATTGACATACAACTAAATATTGGGACTAATGTATGTCAAATATCATCTCAATACCCATGTGGGGTCTTCAAACAACAACAATTTACATAAATAAATCATTGGTTAATAAATTTAACCAATTATAATTCAGTTTGAATTATTTTCTATCTAATTAATTTTGAATGTTTAAATTATAAATAAATATTTATAATTTGTTTTCAACAAAACATATATTTTACCAAGTAATTATTGTATTTCTTGTCTAATATGATAAAGGTGATATTTGTCTAACGAAACGTATATTTTAACTAAATGACATTTCCATTTTAAAATAACATTTTCTAACAAGAAGACATTTCTATTTCACATGACAATTTCTAGCTAAATGACATTTTTATTTCACGAAATATGTTTTCTAACTAAATGACATATTTGTTTACAAAATATGTTTTCTCATATCAAATAAAAAGGAGTTTTATTTGCATAACTTATCTACATGTTTCGTAATGTCAAATAAAAAGAATTTTATTTGCGACATGTTTCCTAATGTCAAATAAAAAGAATTTTTATTTGCCTAACTTATCTACATGTTTTCTAATGTTAAATAAAAAGAATATTTATCCGCATACATTTCCTATTCTTCTAATGACAACATAAATAGACAATTTTGTTTACACACATGTTTTCTAATTCTAGTGACAAAATAAAAGATAATTTTGTCTACATACACATGTTTATTAATTCTAGTGACAAAATAAAAAGGAAATTTTTCTTATATGTATATTTTATAATTATAGTTATAAAATGAAAAGATAATTTTTATTTGACAACAGTTCTATTTTAAACATGACAAATATAAAGGATACTTTCATTTGGATATAATTTCAATATTTGATATGACAAATACAAATGAATATTTTTATGAAAAATAAAAATGACTACTTTTATTTGTATACAAATCAATGTTTACTTTGACAAATAAAAATGAATACTTTTACCTGTATACAACTCAATGTTTAATTTTGATTTGTTGACAATTCTATTTCAAAAAAAAAAAACAATAAAATGATAACTTTGTTTTGTTGACAATTCCACTTCAGCAAAAATGATATTTTAATTCAACAAAAATGACATTTCTATTTCTACAATTCTAATTCAATAAAAATGACATTTTTATTTTGTTGATTCTAATTAAACAAAAATGACAATTATATTTTGTCCATTCTAATTAAACACAAAATGACATTTATATTTTGACATTTCTAATTAAACACAAAATGACATTTATATTTTGTCCATTCTAATTAAATACAAAATGACATTTATATTTTGACATTTAAATGACATTTATATTTTGACATTTCTAATTAAACAGAAAATGACATTTATATTTTGACATTTCTAACTAAACGCAAAATTATATTTATATTTTGACATTTCTAATTAAACAGAAAATGACATTTATATTTTGACATTTCTAATTAAACATAACAAATAAAAAGAATATTTTTATGTTATAACAAATCATATGTTTCATATGACAATAAAAAGGGGATTTTTATTTGTGTAACATTTCCAATGAATCATACGACAAAAAAAAAAGGTTTTTATTTTCGTAACAAATCAGGCAATTTCATGATTAACATGTTTACAATAAAAAGAGAATTTTTATTGTAAAACAAATCTAACTATTATATGATTAAACAATTTCCTAATCAATCTAATTTCATTCAACGTATCATCACAAACAAATAAATCAATTCACATCACATACCATATACAACTGAATTTTTAATGGTGTATATATAAATAAATTCCTCAACGAAATAATAATTAATTCTAAATTTAAAAAGAAATCTAACATTGGGGCCTTATTCCTTCTTAATTTACTGTCAACTCCAAATCTGTTCTAGACTGTTGCATCATGAAGATCTTGAATTTACGGTTGCAGCGCTTTCAGTTTCATCAAATTCTGATTAGATTTGAATAAGTTATGATGAATTTAAACCTTAACAATTTAAATTTATAATTAACTAAATAAATTAATTAATTACTTTTAGAAAAACACAGTCGTTCCTTTCTTCATATCTTCTTCGTTATCGTTCACTGTATCCCATCTCCACGTCGGAAACCTCCTCCTCGCGCCTCCCTTTCGACCACCGTCCTTCGATCGCCAACCACCCCTCCAAAACCCACGACGCCACCACTCCAATACCCCAACCCCGTCCAACTCGAGGACCACTAACACCTCCAAATCCTGTTTGAAAACTGCACTTTAAGGGCCCAAAATCAGCCACGTTGGTTCAAGGTTCTAGATCTCCACCGTTGAATTGATTAACCTCTCCAAGATCTACATTTTTGTCTTTGGAAGGGTTCGTATTCGTTGAAGGAATGGAGAGAAAAATCGCAGAGAAGAATGGAAGATGTCAGCCATTAATTTCACGCATGGCGGTGGCTGTTCTGGAATGGGGATTAGGGTTTCTCGGTGGTTGGGCCCTTATATAATAGATTTACAATATTAATTTAATCAATTAATTCACTTATTATCTGTTTATCGCTATGAACTCCAAACAAACTCCAATGACTATTGCCCCTAGCCAAACACCCCCGTTACGGACACAATCAAACATGTTTCGTAACACAATTCGGCTGTTTCGATTGGTTTTTCTTTAAATTAAAATATAAATCAATATATATTGAATTTAAATGTATATTTTAATTTACCGGGGCCACATGCTGAGTCTAAAAATTCCCAAAAAATAAATGTAGCTAGTTTTGACGATACGGTCCTAACAAAAATAATTTCGTCGAATTTGGAGACAGTTTGAAAAATGGCCTTTTTCTGGTCGATCCAATTTGACCGAAATTGACAAAACACGTTTATATTTATTGCGCTCACATATTAATTCCAAAAATTATGAAAATTGGAATCTTGCAATAATTTGACATTCCGGATCCAACCAAAGTGGTTTCGTCGAAAATGGAGGTTGTTTACAAAACGACTATTTTTAATATATATATATATATATATATATATTCCATAACGACTATTCTGAATATTTAATTGGCCATGACTTTTTGTTATTCCCGCTATGAAATTTCAATTTTTCGGATTCGTTGGAGAGATATTTTTAAACAAATTTAGATAATTTTGGCTTTATTGAAATCCGATTTATTTTGCATCCTGTACATTCAGTCAAAGTTCAAATTCAAATTTTCAAACTACCCCGCCACTTTAAACTCCTTTTATAATTAAAATAAATATATTCGTTCTAACTTCAATTTAAATAAATTTTTATTTGCTATTATTTTAAATAAATTATTTTAAATATTTAAAATCCATTAAAATTTCTAAAATAAAAATTTCAAATTGGTTCCATATTTTCGGGTTGTTACAATGGCATGATAATTAATAATTGGTTTCGAACCAATAATGTACGATCGAATATATGAATTCGATGGTAAGTTATAAGCTTGTTAATTAATTAACAAAAGGGAAGTTTAAACGAGAGTTATAAGTATAGCGAAATATGAAGGATGATTTTAAAGAGATTTGAACCTATATGAAATCAAAACTAATTTGATGTGATGAGCCCAGATTCCTATAAAAGGAATAATATTCACTTTTTAGAAATTCATAACACTTGAAAGCAAAAATGTTGCAAACAAAATTGGGGATAAGGGAAGTGGAGTTGATCACTACGGTGGGATTATTCCGGAGTTCGGAATATAAATAAAATTAGTTTTTTCTGAAGTTCGGGATATATTATTGAATAAGAGATTATTCGAAGGGAAATTATTCTTGGGAGCCAATTGTGTTGAATTTAAGCAAAGTACTATTTACTTTCCATTTTAATTAAAATTTAATAAATTGTTTATGGATTCAAATTAATGAACAAAGCATATTTTAAAGTTAAATATTTTGAAAGCGTGAATTATTGTTATAATCAATGACTATCGTAAAAGAAGTGGATTTGTAAACTTAATTCGAGAGTTGCGTAAGAAATGATTTGATAAGAAATTAAGAAATGGGGTAAAGGAATTTATAAACTGAATGGATATTAGTCAAGTTGAATGACTTTCTGAGTGTTGATCCGATGTTGGTTTCGGCCTTCGGGGTTGATACTTAGGGAGTTGTTCGTTTACCAATTTACGGTCGAAGGATATCGATATGGAAGAGTAATGATGTGTAAATGACAATTTTGTTATAAGAACAAAATATTATGAAATTTTGATAGCATGAAGATGTGAATTAAGTGATGAACTTAATAATTGGAAATTTGGAAGAAAACTTGGTTCATAACATCATAAATTGGAGTTTGAAAGATGTCAAATATCTGAATTAATTCAGAGATCAAAAATAAAATTTTGAAATTTTAATGAAAATGTGAGGATATTTGATTTTAGATATTGAATATAGAATTTTTCGAAACATATATGGGAAAAATCTATTAGAATATAGTTAATTCGGAAACTATTGATTTGGAAGGTAATCGATTTGAAATGAAATATTGTATAATAGAATTTATATAAGAATGAGATGTTTGGAAATATGATTTGGAAAGAAAATCTTATGTAAGCTGAAATAAGTATGATTTATGAGGAGTAAGAAATGAAGTACTACATGTACATAGTATCATATGTTTTCAAATCAAGATAAGGGTAGTATCTTCCTTCTCCATTGAATTTCGATCTTAGTTGAGATATGTTGTTGGTGGTAGTAGGTTGTCCAGACATAAAACTCGAGTTGTCATAAGTTCCTGGAAGAACATGACCGTGTAGCGAAACTCATAGGGTTGTAGATGGCCTATGGAGAACGGATGTTTCTTTGGGGAACCAAGCGTAACCATTGTGTCTGTTGTGATCTACAGTCGTGATAAGAGCGTAATTCGCAGAGCTGTGAAAGCTTACTGGTACGGATGACTTGTGGGGGACCCAGGCGTAACCATTGTGTACATGCGGTCCACATAGCATATCTACAAGTGAAAGAGATGTAACCACTAGAGTTACTAAAGGTATAATGGAACCATGCGACATTTGGGATATCTTAGTGATATTGAGCCACCTTTTTGATGCAACACTTTTTCATCATGACTTGATTAGTCCTTGTGACTTGATTATTTCCATTATTTGATGATTTGTTTCTATGACCCTTAGATAGAGCAGCCAACGCTCAGTCACCTTAGATTTTTTTTTATTCTTAAATGTCTTCTGTTTATCTATCCATGGCGAAACTCATAGGGAAGTGATTTCCTACGAATACATGTGTTTTCTGGGGGATCTAGACGAAATCATTATGTATCCGCGTTTCATGTACAATCAACATATAACATCACATTGATACTTTCCGTATTTTTTCTTTAAAAAAAGAATTTTTGAAATATTTTCACTAGGGGTTGAAGCAAGTATATTTAGTACTTGGAGATTTTAGTCATGCGCCTGGCCAGCGTTCGCCTAACATCTGTGAGAATGACAATGACTTGTCGAACTTCAGGTTATCAAATATTTTCAAATCAATGATTTTCAATCAAAATATACCTAACTTAATAAGTTAAGAAGTAGGATTTCGAAGTATTTCAATTCCACAACTTTGGAGTCATAATACATATATTTTCTGCATAAATTCGTGTTATGTATAAAAGGTACAAAAGGTTTCGGATTTTGGAATTTTTCAAGTCGACAATTTGTAACTTGAAGAGGAGATGTTATTTACACTCTTTAATGGGTGTTTGGAAAGATTAAATGGATGAAATGTAAGGAGATTGGTTTGAACTTGGGTTGTAATGGATAAGTAAACATTGACATATAAGGTTTATGAAGGAATTTGAGATGCACAAATTTAACATATGCAAAAATTAAAAGAGTAGTTTTGAAAAGAAATCATATGATTTTGAATCTCTTAGAAGAACCGATAAAACAAGAAAATGGGAGATATTTCAAAACAATTTGAGGTAGAAATTGGTCTAAGGAAATTGAATATAGTTTAAAAAGCATCGAAATAAATAAAATCCGATTCGGAAGATAGAGAGAATCGTGTTTGATCAGAATTGATCTCCAACTACAAGGAAGGAAATTTGATTTTTCCGAGTTACTTGAATATGATGGATGAACAAAGAGGATCGATGACTTAAATATCGATAATAAAATTAGTGGTGGAAAAATTTCACACAAACATGAAAATATGAAGTATACATTGGTATAACTCTAGCAATTTCTCCTTTTCGGGGACAAAAAGTTTTATAAGGGGGAGATTGTAATGTCCCAGAAATTTCGACAACTATAATATGAAATTAATTAAAGATTTGACGATGAACAATCAATTTTTTTATTGATACTTGAGTTAAAATCGAATATATTGTTTTTTGTATGAATTGAACTCAATATTTAATTCAGAATGGTTGGTTAGGAATAAAACATTTATAGTTAATTATTTGAATTGAATTTGGTTGGACATTTGAATTGGATTTGGAATTCAATTGAAAAATATAAATGGTTGAATTTAAAAATAAATGTTATAAACGTTAAATGAATTAAAGATTATATATATATATTGGCTTGGATATGTGTTTATTTGTGTATGTAAAGAAATTGGAATTTAACTTTTCAAATTTGGAATCGAATGGAGTTGTTGTTTGGGCAAACAGAATATAATCAGTGAACCGATAAATAATTAAAATTTAAATAATGTCGTATACAAATAGGGGTCTGATTACAACCAAAATAACTCTATTGGATTCAGAACGTGGGGACAAAGAGGTACGTATATTTTTCGTTGCATTTGGCATTTATGTTGACGGTTCAAATATTGAGCGTTCAACAATGGTTTATGGTTGAGTTTAATATTAAATTAAAATCAGATGTTTCCTCCCCAAATAAAATTTTCGTTGACCTATATACTTCTACCTATACCTATCTGAGTTTACGTTATGCTTATTCTCTTCCCCTTATTCTATTAATCTCACTCTCCCTTTCATTTTCCTTCAGCAAAAATCATTTCTTCTCTTTCTTTTTAATGGCTGATACCAAATTTTTCCACCCCCCACGAAATCAACTTTCCCCAACATCAGTTCTTTCCCAAAATTTATTTGCCACAAAATCACGTTAACGGCGTCTGCCATTCTCGAAAATTGTTGAGCTACTATCAACCATAGTTCGCCAAAGCCACCGAGCTTTGGATCGGTTGGCTATCAAGGCCCTCTCCTTTCTCAAGCTCAGCCGCCTTGCCATTCGCCAGAGCTGAGCCTTCACTGCTTCTTTCAACGTGCCTCCAGACAACTGCCCAGCTGCTACTTCGATCGACTTCGCTCGTTTGCCACCAGTCATTGTAATTGACTCCAACATCCCTGACATGTTAACCGCAACCATTCAATGTGAGTTATAAACTCACAATTCACCTAATTTCAAGTTCTTCAACATCAATGCAAACTAAAATATGATAGTTCGTACTTTGTGGTTGTTATGTCGTGATTTTGGCGACCTTATGTTGCTGCTCTGAGCTAGATACATGCATGGTTTACTGAATCCAGCCTATTCCTTACTTGTAATCCGGAAATGCATTACATGACCTGTTGGACTAAAAGTTTTAGCACTAGTACTTGGCTGTGAACATTTCTTTAGTTGTTCGATGTAATCTATGGAACCTGATATATATATACCACTTGTTCTCTAAATTTTGACAACTGTATGGGTATTTGTTCGCCTTCGTATTTCGTGGTTGATGGTCACCCTGTTTTGCTACATCACCATTAATGATTTCACGGTTTCATCACTATAACAACCCTGAAATGCGAGTCAATTTAAAATTTTATTTTGGCAATTTTAGTGAAGTTTGAATATTTAAAATGATTTATTTTAAATAATATCGACAAGAAATTTATTTCGAATAGAAGTAGAACGTAAATATTTATATAGTTCGTCGCTAGAATATAAATAATTATATTTAATTATAAAGGAATTGAAAATGGCGCGGTAGTTCGATAATTCGATATCAAATTTCATTTGAATGTACCGAGTGCAAAATAAACTGGATTTTAGTGAAACCAAAAATATTTGAATCTAATTGAGAATATCTTTCCAATGAATCCGAAAAATCTAAATTTCATAGCGGGACTCAAAAGATATACCCAAATGAAAATTCAGAATAGTCGATATGGAATTCTGGCCCTTAAAAATGGGAATTTTGCAAACGACCTCGGATTTCAACGAAACCACTTTTGTTGGATCCGTGATGTGAAGTTATTGCTAGATTCCAATTTTCATAATTTTTCGAATCAATATGTGAGCGTGGAAAAGGAAGATGCATTTGACTAGTTTCAGTTGATTTTAATCGACTGGAAAATGGCCATTTTTCAAACGGTCTCGGAATTCGACGAAATTAGTTTTGTTAGGGCCGTATCGTCAATACGAAGCTAGAAAATATTTTCGGGAATTTTTAGAGTTCGTATGTGGGCCCGGTAAACTGAAATGTGCGTTCAAATTCAATATATAGAGTTATATGTTGATTTTGACGAAAACTGATCGAAACGATCGAATCAGCCTACGATACATATCCCATTTGTTCGGAATGGGGGTAATTAGCTATGGACGACAGTCATTGGGCCTTGATTGGGGTTCGAATTAAAAAGTACCCTTTTTGGGAATTTAAAATTTTAATTAAAAAAAAGTCAAACCTCCTTTGCTCTTACCCCCCTTCATTCATAACTGAAAGAAAATTAAAATAAAAAAAAAAGACAGAAAGGAAGGGGCGAGGGGGGAACCGCCGCCGCCGCTTCCATCGCGGCCCCCCAGGTGGCGGCGCCGACCGCCTAGCCCCTCCACTTCCTCTCCGTCCTCCTCTTCTTCCTTTTCTTCTCCTTCCCTTCGTTCTTCAACCGACTGCGCCCAATCGAAGCCCCCTCCTCCACTCACCCCGACGTAGACGCCAACCGCCACCCTCCTCCCTCCTTGCGCCGCCGTGTAGACGCCGCGACCCCCCTCGCCCTCATCCTCGACTGCGACGTCTCCCACATCGGACCACCGTCGCTTCCCTTCCAGATCCGACCACAGCGACCACCAACACCCGCTCCGCCACCGTCAATACACTCTGCCACAGCCAAGGTGAGTGTCTATGGTTATTTTTACTTTATTTTTATTGAATAAAAATATGATTTTTATTTAATTAGAGTAATAAAAATATGATCTTTTATCTAAGAAGTGAAACAAGAAGTGATTTTTGAAATGAAAGAGAAGTGGTTTTTGAAATGAAGAAGATGTGATTTTGATATAATCAAAGGCGTGATTTTTCTTTATAGAAAGGCTATTTTTAATTTATAAAAAGATATGATTTTTAATAACATAAAAATATGATTTTTATATTATAAAAGGATAAAAATTCGATTTTTACTTTATAGAAGAGATAAAGGAATGATTTTCATAATGAAATAGCGAAAGGATTATATCTTCGTAGTAGGAAAGATATGATTTTTATATTATAAAAAGAATAAAAATATGATTTTTTATCATATGTGAAATATAAAAATATAATTTTTATAAAGTAGAAGTATTAAAAATATGATTTTTATATAATAGAGAATATAAAAATATTATTTTTAAATAGGTAGCGAAATAAAAATCTGATTTTTATTATATCTATGTTGAAATAAAAATGTGATATTTATTGCGATGAAATAAAAATTTGATCTTTATATAAGAAGTAGAAATATAAAAATATAATTTTTATATAGAAAGAAGCGTTGTAAAAATAAATGAAGTAGAAATAAAAATATGATTTTTATTTATTAGAATGAAGTGATAAAAATATAATTTTTATTTGAACAGCGTGAAAAGAACTGCATAGGAATTTCAAACTAATTCAGACAGTTCAGCAGCTCAAAAGCAAAGCACGGTGGAGTGGAATCCTCTGTGAGAATTTCTCATTTTAAATTTTCTTTTCTAGTTTAAATTATATATTAGGATGCAGACGGTGCTTAGTAGCACCCGACACCCGTCGTCCACAGACCATGGACGGCTTGTATGTTTGATTGTTTGTTGTGGTGAAAATTGATTGTGTGATGTGAAATGAAATAAAATATTTATATAGTTAAAAATATTTTATCGTTAAAAATATAATTTTTAACGAGTGTGTGAATAAATAAAAATCTGTGTTTGTTGATTTGAAACCCCACACGGGTATTGGGATAAAATACGGCATACACTAATCCCAATAATTAGTTGTATGTCGATCGATTGATTGACAGGCTGTTATAAGCGTTAGATTTCTATATTTGATGCTCATACGGAGTGGTGTACTTTGGATGATGGTTGATTATTTGTCAGTGCTATTATATACATGTGTTGTATGGAATCCATATAATTAACATTATATGGTAATTGATTGGGCCTCATTCCAATCGGGAAAATAATCATGTGTTGATGATGCTCATGTGTTGAGAATATTCATGTGTTGAAACTATTCATGTGTTGAGTAAAATATTTTAACAATAAAATTTACATCTTTATCATATTTAAGATTAGAAACTACTTCACAGTGGAGTCTGATTAAAAATCAAACGGTAGATACCATAATTTTATAAAATATATTGCATAACAAAAATAGTCATATGTTGACAGTACTCATGTGTTGAGATTAGTCGGGTGTTGAAAGAAATATATATATTCATGTGTTGAATAGAATAAATATTCATTTGTTGAATAGAATAACGAATTTATTGAAATATATAAAGCCGTGTTGACTAGAGTTGCGCCATTTTGACGTGAACGATATTTATATCGATTATACTCGTTTTTATAATGAATATAGAAAAGGTAGTGATTTCGAAATATAACGTTTTGAAAATATTATCATTTATATAGTAATGATATGAAATATTCAATTTTGATTTGAAATTGAATATAGAGTTGAAATGGTTTTGAAAACGAATTTAAAACAATTTATAAAATACGTTTTGAAAGGAAATCGACGAAATAAATATTATATATATATATGTTATATATAATGGCTTGAATAGAACGGGCTGCGCCGCGACAGTTTGTGAATTTCGACCATTGACTTCGAATTGACGTTACGGGAGATCCGACCATCGGATTCTCCTGAAACCGGAACCGTTGGGTTCGTAACGAAAAAATCTTTCCAATGAATATTAGAAATTTGAAATCTAACGGTTGGATTTGGAATTATGTCCAAATCAAATTTGGAAAAGGTCGCGGTAAGTGCAGTTTGATGGCCGTTGATGGAAATCGACTGTACGGGCCTTGATAAAATTATTAAAAATATTAATAATTTGTGTAAAATCATAATATGTGAATTGGAAAGAACTGGGATGAAAAATTCCAGATTTGAAAGGATAAAAATAGATTTTTATCGAAATGAACTAGTTTTGAACTAGAAATGAAAATTCCAACTATTTTTAAATAAATAAATTGAATTTGAATTGGTTTTGAAAATAACCAGAATTTCCAATATATATATAAAGTGGAAGTGGATTTGAATCGAAATTTTCTTTGGAATATTTCGATGTTGGATTCCTTGATTATACAGATATTGTTGTGGGAATTTGAAAGATATATTTATATCGTTATCTCCAATACGATATTTGTTGGTTTCAAAATTGGATATTGAATATAAGCCGGTGTATTTTCTATTCAGAGCCTTGTATTTAATACCAAATGGGATTTTGGGTTCGTCGTGAATGGTGTCTTGAATAACACTGTTCTTGGACCCAGTGTAGAAAAGATTAATTCTTTCTATTTAGATTTAATGAAGTGTACCAATTAAACAATATTTAATTGGAATTGAATTTGAATGTGATTTTAGGATTATCGTGAACCGTGTTTTAGATGACGTTCTGTGACGATCCCAAAACCCCGTGACATGGTGTTAAGGATAATCATTGGAATATAACACATTAATCATCATTAGCAGATCACAGATAATAGCATAAACAAAAAATAGAATAATTTACACACATATGACAGCGGAATCATATAGATATCATCACATCAGAGAAGCACAGTACAGGATACAACTTAGTGCATAATGATACATAATCAGTCACCATCGCCAGAGGCGGAATCATACATAAAGAGTACACAAAAGGAATATCAGTCTACATCGCCAGTGGCAGAATCATAATATAGATACAATAATGGCGGAGAAAATCCAAGTCAGCACAGTGTAGTCAAGCCTCGCCATGAGCCAAAAGGTGCGTCAGAAACCTGTAACTAGGCTGCCCGTGTGAAAATGAGGGCACCCGAGTTTGCAAGGTGAAACAAACTACGAGTCAGTCATGGGACTGGTATGAGAAATCTATTCAACTTATTAACAACAATAATAAGGCAAATCAAAGGACCACACCACTTTCGTGGAACGGGTTTACTCCAATGAGTGCTAGTGCATGAAATAAAATAAATGATTAAATCAACGCAATGCTTTTTATAAAATGAAGCCATTATAAGACTCAGGTCCCATCACACAATGCAACGCATGCCGGAGGATAGAGTTTTTACCTTATAATGGCCAAAGATGCTTTATACGAATAAAACAAAGGTGTTTGATATTATTACTAGTGCATATATGTTTCAAAAGCAAATTCAATCATAAATATCAATCCTAGGCGGCATAGCTACCATCTACTATGTCGCCGTACTAGTAATACAATCACATCCGCAAATTTCGTATTGGAAATTGGATTCCTTCATGAGTCGAGGCAAGGGGCAAGCTCCTCTCCGTTCGAGACACTCTAGCAAATGTCCCAGGACCCCACTATGATCCTTGGAATCGGCTGGGCCGGTCCTCTCTTACTTTTGAGGATTGGCAATTCCTGAACACACGTTTCCCGGTCCTTACAGACCTAAAATCGAGGCGCCTCGCATTCCAACAACCACACAGGTGAAAAGTATATATAATGTCAGGGCTGGTAGGTCACTGACACCACCATAGCTAGAAAGAAACGTCGTGCACTCCCAGCGGTCCGTCTCCCGTTTTTGACTCATACCGAGGTGTGAGGCTCGCGAATTCACGTTATACACAAAGCTACGTCACACAGACCATGCTTTGATCATCAACCACAAGACTTTGCTTTGCAACAGAAGCCTTGATCATATGCCACTTAGGCGTGCCACACAGGCAATCCACTCCATGCGACTGATTTCTGTCAATACATAACCTCTGAGCTCGTACGTCTCAGAGAAGGGCGTTAAGCAAGAGAATAAATTCTCTGCCGCCAAACAGATATATATTTAACAGAGATCAACCAACACAGAACAAAATCCAATGTCAGACACACAGTCCCTTTTCAAGTCCGTCCTGGGTCTGAACGAAACCAGAGGCACCAATTCCTCGCATATCTGTACAATCAACAGTATGTTTGGACGGCTACTACTTCAATTCCTTCATGGTAGCTACTCCAATCACGAGTATCAGTAGCGCCCATCCATCCAATGTGGAGATCGTCGGTCTTCAGTCGTCTTCGACTCTTCGACTTCTCAACGTCGATCGATTATTTGAAATGAGATAAACTCGGCCTTTTCAAATAACCCACGTATATTTAGATTTTCAAATCAATTATTCACATGGTTGGACTATTCAACATTCACATTTCAGTTATTTAGTTATAATTTTCATGTCAAATACATTCAACCATCACATATCAAACAAACACAACAAAATTGGTTTATTTTCACTCTATATCGTCTATAGCACTTTATAACGATATATCGCCATTTTTATTTAATTTAAAACGGCCATATTTAATTAAACGACGTTTCAGGTCGTGTCGATGCACTGGCGCTGCTTTCCACTAATTTTGTTTTACACATATAGGAAAATCTAACCGTTGGATCTTCACAAATTTTACATCATTAGGAAGGTCTTTTCAAAACGAATCCAACGGTTTCAGTTTTGGGAAAATCCGACGGTCGGATCTTCCACACTAACCATTTGAAGTTACGATTTCAATTTACGAACTGCAGCGTCGTTATTCGATTTAATTTAATTATATTTATATATATATATAAATATAATCGTTTCTGGCGCTGTTTTTCCTTAATTTTGAATTAAACATTCCAGACAATCCAACCGTCGGATCTTCACAAAGTTGGTGCCGTTGGAAAGATATCTCCAAGGCGAACCCAACGGTTGAGGTTTCGGGAAAATCCAATGGTCGGATCTTCCGCACTAATCATTTGAAATCACGGTTTCAAAATATGAACTGCACGGCCACGTTTCGTTTTAATTCTATTTATATTTATATATTTATATAAATATAGTTCATTCAAAAATTCCTATATCGTTTCCACTTCAATTATTTCACTAACGCCTTTAAATTTTGGAAAATTTCGCCATAACCTCCTTTGTACGGGAGGGTCTGGGAAAATTCCCAAATAGCCACACGGGCGTCTCATATCAAAAAGAAAAAGAAAAAGCCAAGCGGCTAGCCAACAGGCTCATAAAATCATCACCCAAACAAAGCGGTAAATGTGTACCTATTTGTCGGGCACAAAATTCTATTTCTCTTCTCTAGCCCCTTTTGCTTTAACCTGTTCAATAGACATGCATGTACATATATACAATTTCTAACATTTATCATTTTCCATTCAATTTCATATTTGATTTGCTTTGGTTTAAAAACACCATTCATTCTAATGTTGCATGCATAGGTTAAAATCATATCATTAGCTAGTTAATGTATATTTCAACTCATGCACGTTTATTTGAACAAGTGGCTATTTTTAACACTTCACATTTCAAAGATGATAATTTTGGCGAACTAAAATAGATTTCAACACATGACTATTTTATTTAGTTCCTATGCATGTTAAAAATAATATTTCTATCACAAATATTTATTTCAACGTCCGCATATCTTTAGCATATCACACATATGATAAAAATGATATTTTTATCATTTAAAATATTTATTCAACCAATGGATGGTTTCAACACTTCATAGTTTCAATAAAAATGTAATTTTTATTGTTCGATCTTTTTATTCAACACATGAATACTTCTACTACACACATTTCTCAACAAATGAGTATTTCCACACATGGACATTTTCTTTAGGTTGTTCATATTAGAAAGATGGGATTTTTATGATTGAAATTATTTATATAAGGCGAATATTTTTCATACTTCATATATATATAAAAATGTGATTTTTATTGTTTAAACACTTCATTCATTCACGAATGAATTTAATTTTTACACAACACTTTTCAACACATGAACATTTCCACACATGGATATAGTTTCAATATATGGCTTTAATTTCTATGCATGCAAATAATTTCAACATATGAAAATAATTCTAACACACAAAGATTATTCAAAATTTCGGCAGCATAACGGCAGGGTAGTTAAAACCGGCACTGTCCCTAGTACGGCTCCTCGCTCTACCTTAAAACCTCGCGGTTTTTGACAATGGGGATTCATGCATCTAATTCGCACGCAGGCGGCATGTTTATTTTTATTTCCACAAATATTTCCAATTCATTTCAATCACCAATGGGTATTTTTCAACCACAACCAAACAATATCAACCACAAACAATTATTCAACCATTCGTATTTTTCATCCAATATTTCACACCAATTCTCCACAATAAATATCGTCCATGGTTTGTGGACGAGGGGAGTATATATATATATATATAATATTTTATTTGCTATATTTCACTTGCATTTCAACACATATATCAATTATTCTATGCATGTAAAAATTCATACTTCGCTTATATAGCTTACACTACGCATGTACATGAGGTATACAACACGTATGTAATTTATATTTCGCTTATATGAATTATACACGACATTTTCCATTCAATTTCACGTTAATTTAGATTTCTCACCTTGGTTTTCTGAGCGCTAAAAATCGATACGATGTCAGAAAAATCCGCAGCTTCTTCTATTGGGTAGAGAGCTTCCTTGCGGTCTCGATGTTTCCTGTTTCATCGAATTTCGTCAACATACCAAAAAGATATGATTTTTCAAAGTGAAAAGATCAAAGAAAAACGCACTTTCAGAAAGCTTCAAAACTAGGTTTGCAAAAATCGCGAGATCCGTTGATCGTTGAGACGATCGGCCTGCACCACCACGTCGGCCTTGGAGAGGGCTCTCCGTCGATGGTCACCACCCTCAGTTCGTTGGCGGCCGGAAGGCAGGGCGGCGCTCGATAGGGTCAGACTTTGGAGGCTCGATTTGCACGCAACACGAGGTGGTAGGAGGCGAGGTTGGTATGGATTTGAAGGTGGAGGGAAGGGCTGTCGTTCTTGGGTAGTGGCGGCGTCTGAAAGTGGCGGAGGCGGCGGCGATCTGGTCTGGAACGGGGAAGCACGAGTCGCCGTTGAACGGGGGGGTTTCTCTTTTTTTTTTTTTTTTTTTTATGAAAGAAAAAATATGATTGGCCGAGACTATATTAAAATTTTTAAATAGTGTTTTCTTAAACGAACTCCTTTTTAAACCCAACGACTGTCGCCCCTAGCTAAATACCCCCATTCCGGACACAATGGGATATGTTTCGTAGGCCAATTCGACTGTTACAATCAGTTATTTTTCAAATTAAAGTTTAAAACATTTAATTTTTAACTCTGAACGCACATTTCAATTTGCCAGGGCCACAAACTGATTCGAAAAATTCCAGAAAAATAAATCTAGCTATGTTTTGACGCTACGGTCCCAACAAAACTAGTTTCGTTGAATTCTGAGGTCGTTTGAAAAATGGCCATTTTCTGGTCGATCCAATTTAACAGAAATCGACCAAACACATTTTCTTTTGCCACGCTCACATACTAGCTTCAAAAATTATGAAATTTGAAACCTAGCAATAGTTTGACATCCCGGACCCAACAAAAGTGGTTTCGTCGAATTCCGAGGTCGTATGCAAAATACCAATTTTCCAGGCCTATATATCCTATATACCGACCCTTCTGAAAATTCATTCGGCCATAACTTTTGATTCTCGTTATGAAACTTCGATTTTTCAGATTCGTTAGAAAGGTATTGACTAACAGATTTAAATATTTTTGGTTTCGCTAAAATCCGTTATATTTTCCACCCTGCACAGTCAGTCAAAGTTTGAATTCAAATTTTCAAACTGACTTACTATTTCTAATTCACTATTTTATTGAAATATTCTATTTCAATTGTTCAAATTCCTTTGAAATAATTAATTTAAAAATTTTAAATTGGCTCGTATTTTCCGGGTTATTACAATCTCCCCTACTTAAAACTTTTCGTCCTCGAAAAGGAAACAACAGTAAAGTAGGAAATAAAATGTAAATGCAAAGTATGGTAAAGGTACCTTGCACCGGAGTTAATCAGAGATATCCACTCTGCATTTGGGGTAAGCTTGCTTAATGCTTTCCTCAGTTTCCCAAGTACAGTCTCTAGGATCACTGCTCCACTGCACTTTAACTAAATAAACCTTTTTGCTCCTGAGTTCCCTGGTTTCTTTGCCAACAATTTTTAATGGCTCTCTTCTGAGTGCTAATTCTGGAGTTATCTCCACATCCCGTTGCGCTGCTTCTTCTACAACAAGATCCGGATCATGCACATGTCTCCTAAGTTGAGATACGTGAAATACATTGTGCACTCCAGGCAACCAATCTGGCAATTGAACCCTATAAGCAAGAGTTCCAATTCGCTCAAGTATAGCAAAGGGACCAATAAATCTCGGTGCCAACTTCCCAGTCTTTCCAAATCTGATTACTCCTCTCATCGAAGAAACCTTTAAATAAACATGATCACCAACAGCAAATGTCAAATCTCTCCTTCTAGAGTCTGCATAACTTTTCTGTCGGCTTTGGGCGGGTTTCAATCGCTTCCTGATGAAGTCCACTTTATCAGATGCCTCCCTAATCATATCGGGTCCTAGTACAAGTCTGTTGCCAGGTTCTACCCAACATGCTGGAGATCTGCAGGGTCTGCCATATAATGCTTCAAACGGTGACATTCTCAAACTCGCTTGATAGCTATTATTATATGAGTACTCTGCCAGATGCAAATGATCTTCCCATGACCCACCAAAATCGATTATACAAGCCCGCAATAAATCTTCTAGAATTCTATTCACCCGCTCAGTTTGGTCATCTGTTTGGGGGTGATAAGCGGTGCTCATATTCAGTTTTGTCCCCAATTCTGTCTGGAAAGCCTCCCATAATTTGCTAGTAAATAGGGGATCTCTATCACTGACTATGCTGATGGGAATTCCATGCAGCTTAACAATTTCTTTGAAATATATCTGTGCTAGACTTTGGGCAGTTCTATTGGACCTGACAGGTATAAAATGGGCAGTTTTCGTGAAGCGATCTACGATTACCCAAATGCTGTCATTACCTTTCTTGGTTCGCGGCAAACCATCTATGAAATCCATGGAAATCTGTTCCCATTTCCAACCTGGGACTTCCAACGGTTGCAACAGTCCGGCTAGCTTCTGTTGGTCACTCTTGACCAATTGACAAGTAGGGCATCTGCTAACATACAAAGAAATATCTCTTTTCATTGCCTTCCACCAGAAAGTGCGTTTGATATCGTTGTACATTTTACTCACCCCAGAATGGATGCAAAAGATTTATGGCATTCGTCTAGCACTTCTCTTCGAAGGCCTGGAATATTTGGGATGCAAATCCTGTTATTTAACCTGAGAACCCCCTTATTGTCAATACAGAAACTCGTGGTTTCACCTTCCTTGACTCTCTTACTGATTCTCTGAATGAATTCATCGTCTTTCTGAAGGGCTGAAATCCTATGAATCAATCCAGGTGTAATTATAAGATGGGCAACGATTGCGGTCTTTCTACTAAGCGCATCTGCTACTACGTTAGCTTTCCCCGGCGTATACAGGATATCAAGATCATACGCTGCAAGAAATTCTAGCCAACGTTGTTGTCTCAGATTCAAATCTTTCTGGGTATATAAATACTTCAATGATTGGTGATCTGTGTACAATATAAATTTCTCGCCCAATAAGTAATGCCTCCAGATTTTCAAGGCAAATACGATGGCTAGCAACTCAAGATCATGAGTCACATAATTCTTCTCATGTGGTTTCAATTGGCGGCTTGCATAAGCGACTACTTGGCCTCTCTGCATTAATACTGCACCAAGACCTCTAATAGAAGCATATGTCCAAACCGTTAAATCCTGATTGCCATCAATAATTGTTAACACTGGAGCGGTGGTCAGCTTCGATTTCAATTCCTGGAAAGCTTCTTCACAGTCGGAAGTCCACTTAAACTTCTCATGTTTCTTTGTGAGCTTCGTTAACGGACCGGATATCTTCGAAAAATCCTTAACGAACTTTCGATAATAACTAGCCAACCCCATAAAACTTCTAACTTCTGTGGGAGTAGTGGGTTGTTTCCAGTATTGAATCGCTATTATTTTGCTTGGGTCAACAGAAATTCCTTTCTCGGACACGACATGGCCAAGAAATTTGACTTCTTCTTGCCAGAAGACACATTTAGAGAATTTGGCTTTGAAGACGTTCTTCCTTAGAATCTCCAATACTTGTTCTAAGTGTTTTTCATGCTCGGGTTTTGATTTGGAGTATATTAAAATATCATCGATGAATACGAGGACAAATTTATTCAGAACTCCCCTGAACACTCTATTCATTAGATCGACAAAGTATGCTGGAGCGTTACATAGGCCAAACGGCATTACTAACCATTCATAAAATATGCCTGGGCCTCTGAAAGCGGTCAAAGGAACACACTCTTCTGCTATTCTCAATTGATGAAAACCTGTAGCTAGGTCCATTCGGGAAAATACTTTCGCCCTTTCAATTGGTCTAGCAAATCATCAATGCGGGGTAATGGATATTTATTTTTAAGCGTCTGTTTGTTGAGGTCTCGGTAATCAACACATAATCTAAGAGTACCTTCTGACTTTGGGACAAACACAACAGCTGCACCCCAATTAGAAAAACTAGGTCTGATTAGACCCTTCCACAACAGTTGACGAGTTTGATCGCCTAATTCTTCTTTTTCTTTCGGAGTCATTCTACGAATTGGATGCACCACGGGTCTGGCATTAGGAATTAGATCGATTCGGAATTCTATTTCTCTTGGCGGAGGTAAGTTTTCAACTTCTTCAAACACATCCGCATAGTTGCTAACAATCGGAATCTTTTCCATGGAAGTGGGGATAAGTTCTAATGCTGACCAAAATTCTTCTCTATTCGGATTCGAACCATGACAGGGAACCGTAATATATCCAAGCTTCGTTCAAATTTTAACGATTCTTTCTGCACAATTCACTTCAGCTTCATATTTCGTTAACCAATCCAGCCCGAGAATAATATCGAATTCGGGAAAATCCATAACGATTAAATCAAAAGGAAACTTGTATCGAGAAAAAGAAATAGGAACTTTACAATATGAACCGAGAGTAATAGGACCCCCTATCGGGTTATGAACTTCAACCGATTCTTTAAGCTTTCGCTGTTTTAACTTTAATTTGTGCACTGTGTTTCTAGCAATAAAACTACGCGATGCACCTGTGTCAAACAATACAGAGACAGGAATATTTTTAATTGTAAGGGTACCTCCCAAAACATCGGGTTTACCTGCTCCGTCGGAAGCAGCTGGCGGGCTAGACCCGTCATAGACATGAGCTACAGTAGCTTTCTTCTGCAAAGGACAGTCTTTGACTAAATGATCGGTCTTGTGACAATTGAAGCACGAGCGAGGGTTCTGAGAGCCTTGGCTCGAGCCTTGAGAGTTTGTTTTCTGTTTCTTTGGAGCTGTGCAGACGTTTGAGTAGTGCCCCGGCTTACCACAGTTAAAGCAATTTCCTCTTGGCAGCTTGCCAGTCTGAGGCTTTGAAGATGCTGCTTGACTCGCCTTGATTTATAGCAGGCTTGCGCTTGTTTCCGGCTTGGCTTCTAGCGCGATCCTGATCCAGATGCCTTTGATCAAGGTCTTCATAGTTGCATGTCATTTCCACTAGCTCGTTGAAATCCAGCTTGACATGGGCCATGGCTCTATCATGATATTGTCGTCTTAGTCCAAAGATAAACCTCTTATTTTTGGATTTCGCGGTGGCGACAAGCTCTGGAGCATAGGGCGACAACATTGTAAATTTGTTCAAATAATCTTGCACGGAAAGATCCCCTTGCTGGAGATTGGCGAAGTCATCGTGCATTCTTTCTAGAGCTTGTTCTGGGACATATTTCTCCTTGAAGAGTTCTTTAAATCCATCCCATGTTCTTCCAGCTTCTCTATTCCCGGCGGTAAGAGATTCCCACCATAATTCGGCTTGTTCCTGCATAAGCCAGGCGCCCATAACAGCTTTGTCTTCGTCTCCTAGCCTTAGGCCTTCAAGAATTTTCTCGCATGTTTTGACCCATGCAAGGGCCTCTATTACGGTGCCAGTTCCCGAGAAGGTCTTGCCTCCTAAGTTCTTATATCTCTTAGCTACACGGTCGAGCTCGAAGTATTGAACTGCCGGAGGTTGTATCAAAGGTCCTTCTTGAGCTGGGATTTCTCCCCTTCCTCGGCCTCGGCCGGCACGGCCTCCTCTAGCGGCGGCTGCTCTGGTAGCCATTTGTCAAATTCTGTATAAGTAACGAAAAAGTCAGTTAACAGAAATAATAGTCTATTGCATAGTTAAGCAGAAATTCCTACGGAAAGATAACGATGGACTGATCAATTGTTTTTGCTATTCTGCTCAGCTCATTCTAGGACCTTACTAGTCCTATCTCTAATGAGAGACTCGCCTTAGAATACTACTGATTCTATTTTGACGAAGTGTTTAATGTGTTAGACTCCAGAACTAAGGTTAACCAAAGCTCTGATACCAGCTGTGACGATCCCAAAACCCCGTGACACGGTGTTAAGGATAATCATTGGAATATAACACATTAATCATCATTAGCAGATCACAGATAATAGCATAAACAGAAAATAGAATAATTTACACACATATGACAGCAGAATCATATAGATATCATCACATCAGAGAAGCACAGTACATGATACAACTTAGTGCATAATGATACATAATCAGTCACCATCGCCAGAGGCGGAATCATACATAAAGAGTACACAAAAGGAATATCAGTCTACATCGCCAGTGGCGGAATCATAATATAGATACAATAATGGCGGAGAAAATCCAAGTCAGCACAGTGTAGTCAAGCCTCGCCATGAGCCAAAAGGTGCGTCAGAAACCTGTAACTAGGCTGCCCGTGTGAAAATGAGGGCACCCGAGTTTGCAAGGTGAAACAAACTACGAGTCAGTCATGGGACTGGTATGAGAAATCTATTCAACTTATTAACAACAATAATAAGGCAAATCAAAGGACCACGCCACTTTCGTGGAACGGGTTTACTCCAATGAGTGCTAGTGCATGAAATAAAATAAATGATTAAATCAACGCAATGCTTTTTATAAAATGAAGCCATTATAAGACTCAGGTCCCATCACACAATGCAACGCAAGCCGGAGGATAGAGTTTTTACCTTATAATGGCCAAAGATGCTTCATACGAATAAAACAAAGGTGTTTGATATTATTACTAGTGCATATATGTTTCAAAAGCAAATTCAATCATAAATATCAATCCTAGGCGGCATAGCTACCATCTACTATGTCGCCGTACTAGTAATACAATCACATCCGCAAATTTCGTATTGGAAATTGGATTCCTTCATGAGTCGAGGCAAGGGGCAAGCTCCTCTCCGTTCGAGACACTCTAGCAAATGTCCCAGGACCCCACTATGATCCTTGGAATCGGCTGGGCCGGTCCTCTCTTACTTTTGAGGATTGGCAATTCCTGAACACACGTTTCCCGGTCCTTACAGACCTAAAATCGAGGCGCCTCGCATTCCAACAACCACACAGGTGAAAAGTATATATAATGTCAGGGCTGGTAGGTCACTGACACCACCATAGCTAGAAAGAAACGTCGTGCACTCCCAGCGGTCCGTCTCCCGTTTTTGACTCATACCGAGGTGTGAGGCTCGCGAATTCACGTTATACACAAAGCTACGTCACACAGACCATGCTTTGATCATCAACCACAAGACTTTGCTTTGCAACAGAAGCCTTGATCATATGCCACTTAGGCGTGCCACACAGGCAATCCACTCCATGCGACTGATTTCTGTCAATACATAACCTCTGAGCTCGTACGTCTCAGAGAAGGGCGTTAAGCAAGAGAATAAATTCTCTGCCGCCAAACAGATATATATTTAACAGAGATCAACCAACACAGAACAAAATCCAATGTCAGACACACAGTCCCTTTTCAAGTCCGTCCTGGGTCTGAACGAAACCAGAGGCACCAATTCCTCGCATATCCGTACAATCAACAGTATGTTTGGACGGCTACTACTTCAATTCCTTCATGGTAGCTACTCCAATCACGAGTATCAGTAGCGCCCATCCATCCAATGTGGAGATCGTCGGTCTTCAGTCGTCTTCGACTCTTCGACTTCTCAACGTCGATCGATTATTTGAAATGAGATAAACTCGGCCTTTTCAAATAACCCACGTATATTTAGATTTTCAAATCAATTATTCACATGGTTGGACTATTCAACATTCACATTTCAGTTATTTAGTTATAATTTTCATGTCAAATACATTCAACCATCACATATCAAACAAACACAACAAAATTGGTTTAATTTCACTCTATATCGTCTATAGCACTTTATAACGATATATCGCCATTTTTATTTAATTTAAAACGGCCATATTTAATTAAACGACGTTTCAGGTCGTGTCGATGCACTGGCGCTGCTTTCCACTAATTTTGTTTTACACATATAGGAAAATCTAACCGTTGGATCTTCACAAATTTTACATCATTAGGAAGGTCTTTTCAAAACGAATCCAACGGTTTCAGTTTTGGGAAAATCCGACGGTCGGATCTTCCACACTAACCATTTGAAGTTACGATTTCAATTTACGAACTGCAGCGTCGTTATTCGATTTAATTTAATTATATTTATATATATATATATACAAATATAATCGTTTCTGGCGCTGTTTTTCCTTAATTTTGAATTAAACATTCCAGACAATCCAACCGTCGGATCTTCACAAAGTTGGTGCCGTTGGAAAGATATCTCCAAGGCGAACCCAACGGTTGAGGTTTCGGGAAAATCCAATGGTCGGATCTTCCGCACTAATCATTTGAAATCACGGTTTCAAAATATGAACTGCACGGCCACGTTTCGTTTTAATTCTATTTATATTTATATATTTATATAAATATAGTTCATTCAAAAATTCCTATATCGTTTCCACTTCAATTATTTCACTAACGCCTTTAAATTTTGGAAAATTTCGCCATAACCTCCTTTGTACGGGAGGGTCTGGGAAAATTCCCAAATAGCCACACGGGCGTCTCATATCAAAAAGAAAAAGAAAAAGCCAAGCGGCTAGCCAACAGGCTCATAAAATCATCACCCAAACAAAGCGGTAAATGTGTACCTATTTGTCGGGCACAAAATTCTATTTCTCTTCTCTAGCCCCTTTTGCTTTAACCTGTTCAATAGACATGCATGTACATATATACAATTTCTAACATTTATCATTTTCCATTCAATTTCATATTTGATTTGCTTTGGTTTAAAAACACCATTCATTCTAATGTTGCATGCATAGGTTAAAATCATATCATTAGCTAGTTAATGTATATTTCAACTCATGCACGTTTATTTGAACAAGTGGCTATTTTTAACACTTCACATTTCAAAGATGATAATTTTGGCGAACTAAAATAGATTTCAACACATGACTATTTTATTTAGTTCCTATGCATGTTAAAAATAATATTTCTATCACAAATATTTATTTCAACGTCCGCATATCTTTAGCATATCACACATATGATAAAAATGATATTTTTATCATTTAAAATATTTATTCAACCAATGGATGGTTTCAACACTTCATAGTTTCAATAAAAATGTAATTTTTATTGTTCGATCTTTTTATTCAACACAAGAATACTTCCACTACACACATTTCTCAACAAATGAGTATTTCCACACATGGACATTTTCTTTAGGTTGTTCATATTAGAAAGATGGGATTTTTATGATTGAAATTATTTATATAAGGCGAATATTTTTCATACTTCATATATATATATAAAAATGTGATTTTTATTGTTTAAACACTTCATTCATTCACGAATGAATTTAATTTTTACACAACACTTTTCAACACATGAACATTTCCACACATGGATATAGTTTCAATATATGGCTTTAATTTCTATGCATGCAAATAATTTCAACATATGAAAATAATTCTAACACACAAAGATTATTCAAAATTTCGGCAGCATAATGGCAGGGTAGTTAAAACCGGCACCGTCCCTAGTACGGCTCCTCGCTCTACCTTAAAACCTCGCGGTTTTTGACAATGGGGATTCATGCATCTAATTCGCACGCAGGCGGCATGTTTATTTTTATTTCCACAAATATTTCCAATTCATTTCAATCACCAATGGGTATTTTTCAACCACAACCAAACAATATCAACCACAAACAATTATTCAACCATTCGTATTTTTCATCCAATATTTCACACCAATTCACCACAATAAATATCGTCCATGGTTTGTGGACGAGGGGAGTATATATATATATAATATATTTTATTTGCTATATTTCACTTGCATTTCAACACATATATCAATTATTCTATGCATGTAAAAATTCATACTTCGCTTATATAGCTTACACTACGCATGTACATGAGGTATACAACACGTATGTAATTTATATTTCGCTTATATGAATTATACACGACATTTTCCATTCAATTTCACGTTAATTTAGATTTCTCACCTTGGTTTTCTGAGTGCTAAAAATCGATACGATGTCAGAAAAATCCGCAGCTTCTTCTATTGGGTAGAGAGCTTCCTTGCGGTCTCGATGTTTCCTGTTTCATCGAATTTCGTCAACATACCAAAAAGATATGATTTTTCAAAGTGAAAAGATCAAAGAAAAACGCACTTTCAGAAAGCTTCAAAACTAGGTTTGCAAAAATCGCGAGATCCGTTGATCGTTGAGACGATCGGCCTGCACCACCACGTCGGCCTTGGAGAGGGCTCTCCGTCGATGGTCACCACCCTCAGTTCGATGGCGGCAGGAAGGCAGGGCGGCGCTCGATAGGGTCAGACTTTGGAGGCTCGATTTGCACGCAACACGAGGTGGTAGGAGGCGAGGTTGGTATGGATTTGAAGGTGGAGGGAAGGGCTGTCGTTCTTGGGTAGTGGCGGCGTCTGAAAGTGGCGGAGGCGGCGGCGATCTGGTCTGGAACGGGGAAGCACGAGTCGCCGTTGAACGGGGGGGGGGGGTTTCTCTTTTTTTTTATTTTTTTTTTATGAAAGAAAAAATATGATTGGCCGAGACTATATTAAAATTTTTAAATAGTGTTTTCTTAAACGAACTCCTTTTTAAACCCAACGACTGTCGCCCCTAGCTAAATACCCCCATTCCGGACACAATGGGATATGTTTCGTAGGCCAATTCGACTGTTACAATCAGTTATTTTTCAAATTAAAGTTTAAAACATTTAATTTTTAACTCTGAACGCACATTTCAATTTGCCAGGGCCACAAACTGATTCGAAAAATTCCAGAAAAATAAATCTAGCTATGTTTTGACGCTACGGTCCCAACAAAACTAGTTTCGTCGAATTCTGAGGTCGTTTGAAAAATGGCCATTTTCTGGTCGATCCAATTTAACAGAAATCGACCAAACACATTTTCTTTTGCCACGCTCACATACTAGCTTCAAAAATTATGAAATTTGAAACCTAGCAATAGTTTGACATCCCGGACCCAACAAAAGTGGTTTCGTCGAATTCCGAGGTCGTATGCAAAATACCAATTTTCCAGGCCTATATATCCTATATACCGACCCTTCTGAAAATTCATTCGGCCATAACTTTTGATTCTCGTTATGAAACTTCGATTTTTCAGATTCGTTAGAAAGGTATTGACTAACAGATTTAAATATTTTTGGTTTCGCTAAAATCCGTTATATTTTCCACCCTGCACAGTCAGTCAAAGTTTGAATTCAAATTTTCAAACTGACTTACTATTTCTAATTCACTATTTTATTGAAATATTCTATTTCAATTGTTCAAATTCCTTTGAAATAATTAATTTAAAAATTTTAAATTGGCTCGTATTTTCCGGGTTATTACACGTTGGTTCTTTAACCAGTTAAAGACAGGATATTGATTTGTAGGAAGATTAAAACTAAGTGGAGTTTTAATGAATCTTTAATTAGATTGAAAGTGAATTGATTATTTAAATTATCAAATCTGAAGGGTGATCGAGATTGGAGTACCACCAGTTTTTCTCCAAAGCGATAGATAAATCTTTAATTAGATTTGAACGTGAAATGGTAATTAATTTTACCGGTAACACCATGGTGTTAGATATGGAGTATTACCAGTTTTGCTCCATGGGATGAATAGGTTGGGATTGGGAAATAAAATAAATAATTACTTCGGTGGGGTTCGCTAATCCCGACTAGTTTGGAAAACCATAATATGGTTTGAAATGATATCCAAAGGAAGATTAAAGAATAAATTTAGAAGAATTTATCTTTGATAAAATTAATGGGAACTTATCCCTAAGAATGTGAAAATTTGAATAAAAGAATATTCTGAATTGGAATGAGGCGCGTGTTGTGTTTGTGTAACACGTGTTTATTATATACGCGGGTTATTCGGAAAGGCCGGTTTACACCCATTCTGAATAACCGATTCGACGGTATGTCGAAGATGAAAACGGTGGTTGAAGACCGGAAGTCTTCACATCGTTTGGGTGATTACTGATGATCTTGATTGGGTTGTACACCCAAGAGGAGGGAATCAGTTCGTGATCGTCCAGACGTACTTGGAGATCGATGGATATGCGAGGAAAGTGCCTCCGGTTTCGTTCATACCCAAAACGAACTTGTAAATGGACTGTGTGTCTGACATTGGATTTTATTCTGTGCTGATTGATCTCTATTAAATATACATCTGTTTTGCGGCGGAAAATTTATTCTCTTGCTTAACGCCCTCTTCTCTAAGACATACGAGCTCAGAGGTTGTATATCGATGGACATCGGTCGCATGGCATGAATTGCCAGTGTGGCATGCCTAAGTGGCAAATGATCAAGGCTTCTGTTGAAAACCAAAGCCTTGTGGTTGATGATCAAAGCACGGCCTGTGTGGCACAGCTTTGTGTATAGCGTGGGTTCGCGAGCCTCATACCTCGGTATGAGTCAAAAACGGGATAGTGACTGCAGGGAGAGCACGACGTTTCTTTCTACCTAGTGGTGGTGTCAGTGCTTAAACTGGCTGACATTTATATACTTTTCACCTGTGTGGTTGTTGGAATGCGAGGCGCCTCGGATATAGGTCTGTTAGGACCGGGAAACGTGTGCTCAGGAATTGCCAATCCTCAAAAGTAAGAGAGGACCGACCCTGAAGATCCAAGGATCGTTGTGTGTGGTCCTGAGACATTTGATAGAGTGTCTTGAACGGAGAGGAGCTTGCCCCTTGCCTCGACTCATGACGGAAATCCAATTTCCAATACGTGATATTGCGGTTTTAATTGTATAACTAGTATGGCGACATGATATATGGTAGCCATGCCGTCTATGATTGAAATTGTTTTGACACTATACACTTTTAATAGTATCAAATGATTTGTTTTAAACGTACCAAGCATGTTTGGCTATTATAAGGGAAAACCCTATACTTCGGCTTGCGTTGCATTGTGTGATGGGACCTGGGTCTTATAATAGTTTCATTTTTCGAAAAAGCATTGCGTTGTTCATTCTATGCACTGGTGTTCTAGGGAGGAAACCCGTTCCGTGTTAAACGGCGTGGTCCCTTGAATTACTCTCTTTTAAAGTGAAGTTTTAAATAACTGTTTTAGTTCTCACACCAATCACATGACTGTCCTGGAGTTTATTGTTTTAACCTAAACTCTGGGTGCCCCTATTTTCCACACGGGAAGCTAGTAGTTTTGGTTTTGCAGATTTATATTCACAGGATCCTGATTTACAGCTGGAACGATGCTCGGAAAGCTCTATATCCGTGTATCACTTTCAGTTGTGTTTTGTATTATTTTTCTGCTGCTATGTAATTTATTGTAACCTCTGATATATGTCAAATGTTTATTTATTGATACTCTGTATATTCTTGTATTCTGATGGAATTTTTGTAATAAACAATGAAATGTTCTTCTGTATATCCGTGTCAAATGTTTATTTATCACGATCAGGGGTTTTGAACGGTCTTGGTCGGTTTAACGATCGATTCGGATCGAGAGAAATTCCTTACCATTACATTGGTATCATAGCTTTGGTTTACAGAGCTCGAGAACAAGACACATTAGAACCGAACGAAATAATTCATCAGATATTGGATTAGTAATATCCAATTAGAATAACTCGTTAGAGATAGGATCAGTAGTATCCTAGAACGAGTGCGAAGAGTATATTTTTCAAATGAAAACAACTTTGTTTTGAAAATTAAATTCAAGTATACATATTTGAATATTTTATTTATATTGATTTTGGACAATCGAGTATATAAAGGTTTTGCATATACGCATCATGAACGTATATTCGAATTTTTAATATACTGGATAGATATAGATTCACACTCTAGTCGCTCGGAGATGATTTTGATGATGGAGCTCCATCACCAATATCTATATTCGTGTTTCGAAGTTGTGATATCTATATATTTCCATTAGACTGGTGTGAGAACCAAAATATAGCTAGAATACATTGTTGTCAATTGGCATCAAAACATGATTTTTTGTATATCTATCCAAGTTATGATTTTGAAATGATAATCCACTAATTGATTGATGGTTGTGTTGTTTGATAATTTGTTTGATAATTTTGAAACCATTTAGCCTAATTGAACCGATTATTGAACTGTGTTGAATATTGTTTGAAATTACAAGCATATACATGTACTTACATTGAACAGGTCATAGCAAGGAGGCTATAGCAGAAGAATTAAATTGTTTGCCCGACAAATAGGTACATGTTTACCATAATTTACTGGTTTGTTGGGTGATGATGATTTTATGAGCCGATTAGCTAGCCTCTTGGCTTTTTCTTTTTCTTTTTGATTGAAGAAGGCCATGGGAGGCTATATGAAATATCCCGAAGTCCCCGGTGCAGGGGAGGATATGGCGAAAATTTTCAGAAATTTAGGGTGTTAGCCAAATTTTTGAAAAATTTGAAAAGTTCTTAGAAACTGAAAAGTTGAAGAACTTAAGCCGTAACGAAAATAATGGAAGTTGAGTTGATTAGTTAAACAACTTTCGGCTTCGTTCCTTTTCGAGGACGAAAAGTTTTAAGTGGGGGAGATTGTAACAACCCTGAAATGCGAGCCAATTTAAAATTTTTATTTTGGCAATTTTAATGAAGTTTGAATATTTAAAATGATTTATTTTAAATAATATCGACGAGAAATTTATTTTGAATAGAATTCGAATGTAAATATTTATATAGATCGTCGTTAGAATATAAATAATTATATTTAATTATAAAGGAATTGAAAATGGTGCGGTAGCTCGATAATTTGATTTCAAATTTCATTTGAATGTACCGGGTGCAAAATAACCCGGATTTTAGTGAAACCAAAAATAGTTGAATCTAATTGAGAATATCTTTCCAACGAATCCAAAAAAATCTAAATTTCATAGCGGGAATTAGAAGATATGCCCAAATGAAAATTCAGAATAGTCGCTATGGAATTCTGGCCCTTAAAAATGGGAATTTTGCAAACGACCTCGGATTTCGACGAAACCACTTTTGTTGGATCTGTGATGTCAAGTTATTACTAGATTCCAATTTCCATAATTTTTCGAATCAATATCTGAGCGTGGCAAAGGAAGACGCGTTTGACCAGTTTCAGTTGATTTAAATCGACTGGAAAACGGCCATTTTTCGAACGGTCTCGGAATTCGACGAAATTAGTTTTGTTAGGGTCGTATCATCAATACAAAGCTAGAAAATATTTTTTGGGAATTTTTAGAGTTCGTATGTGGGCCCCGTAAATTGAAATGTGCGTTCAAATTCAATATATAGAGTTATATGTTGATTTTGACGAAAACTAATCGAAACGATCGAATCAGTCTACGATACATATCCCATTTTGTTCGGAATAGGGGTAATTAGCTATGGACGACAGTCATTGGGCATTGATTGGGGTTTGAATTAAAAAGTACCCTCTTTGGGAATTTAAAATTTTAATTAAAAAAAAGTCAAACCTCCTTTTCTCTTACCCTCCCCCCTTCGTTCAAAACTGAAAGAAAATTAAAATAAAAAAAAGAGAAAGGAAGGGGCGAGGGGGGGAACCACCGCCGCCGCTTCCATCGCGGCCCCCCCAGGTGGCGGCGCCGACCGCCTAGCCCCTCCACTTCCTCTCCGTCCTCCTCTTCTTCCTTTTCTTCTCCTTCCCTTCGTTCTTCAACTGACCACGCCCAATCGAAGCCCCCTCCTCTACTCACCTCGACGCAGATGCCAACCGCCACCCTCCTCCCTCCTTGCGCCGCCATGCAGACGCCGCGACCCCCCTGCCCTTATCCTCGACTGCGACGCCTCCCACATCGGACCACCGTCGCTTCCCTTCCAGATCCGACCGCAGCGACCACCAACACCCGCTCCACCACCGTCGATACACTCTGCCACAGCCAAGGTGAGTGTTTATGGTTATTTTTACTTTATTTTTATTTAATAAAAATATGATTTTTATTTAATTAGAGTAATAAAAATATGATCTTTTATCTAAGAAGTGAAACAAGAAGTGATTTTTGAAATGAAAGAGAAGTGGTTTTTGAAATGAAGAAGATGCGATTTTGATATAATCAAAGGCGTGATTTTTCTTTATAGAAAGGCTATTTTTAATTTATAAAAAGATATGATTTTTAATAATATAATAATATGATTTTTATATTTTAGAAAGGATAAAAATTCGATTTTTACTTTATAGAAGAGATAAAGGAATGATTTTCATAATGAAATAGCGAAAGGATTATATCTTCGTAGTAGGAAAGATATGATTTTTATATTATAAAAAGAATAAAAATATGATTTTTTATCATATGTGAAATATAAAAATATAATTTTTATAAAGTAGAAGTATTAAAAATATTTTTTTATATAATAGAGAATATAAAAATATTATTTTTATATAGGTAGCGAAATAAAAATCTGATTTTTATTATATCTATGTTGAAATAAAAATGTGATTTTTATTGCGATGTAATAAAAATTCGATCTTTATATAAGAAGTAGAAATATAAAAATATAATTTTTATATAGAAAGAAGCATTGTAAAAATAAATGAAGTAGAAATAAAAATATGACTTTTATTTATTAGAATGAAGTGATAAAAATATAATTTTTATTTGAACAACGTGAAAAAAACTGCATAGGAATTTCAAACTAATTCAGACTGTTCAGCAGCTCAAAAGCAAAGCACGGCGGAGTGGAACCCTCTGTGAGAATTTCTCATTTTAAATTTTCTTTTCTAGTTTAAATTATATACTAGGATGCAAACGGTGCTTAGTAGCACCCGACACCCGTCGTCCATAGACCATGGATGGCTTGTATGTTTGATTGTTTGTTATGGTGAAAATTGATTGTGTGATGTGAAATGAAATAAAATATTTATATAGTTACAATTATTCTATCGTTAAAAATATAATTTTTAACGGGTATGTGAATAAATAAAAATCTGTGTTTGTTGATTTGAAACCCCACACGGGTATTAAGATAAAATACGGCATACACTAATCCCAATAATTAGTTGTATGTCGATCGATTGATTGACTGGCTGTTATAAGCGTTCGATATCTACATTTGATGCTTATACAGAGTGATGCACTTTGGATGATGGTTGATTATTTGTCAGTGCTATTATATACATGTGTTGTATGGAATCCATATAATTAACATTATATGGTAATTGATTGGGCCTCATTCCAATCGGGAAATAAAGAATACATTACATAACAAAAGTAGTCATGTGTTGACGATGCTCATGTGTTGAGAATATTCATGTGTTGAAACTATTAATGTGTTAAGTAAAATATTTTAACAATAAAATTTACATCTTTATCATATTTAAGATTAGAAACTACTTCACGGTGGAGTCTGATTAAAAATCAAACGATAGATACCATAATTTTATAAAATATATTACATAACAAAAATAGTCATATGTTGACAGTACTCATGTGTTGAGATTAGTCTTGTGTTGAAAGATATATATATATTCATGTGTTGAATAGAATAAATATTCATTTGTTGAATAGAATAACGAATTTATTGAAATATATAAAGCCGTATTGATTAGAGTTGCGCCATTTTGACGTGAACGATATTTATATCGATTATATTCATTTTTATAATGAATAAAGAAAAGGTAGTGATTTCAAAATATAACGTTTTGAAAATATTATCATTTATATAGTAATGATATGAAATATTCAATTTTGATTTGAAATTGAATATAGAGTTGAAATGGTTTTGAAAACGAATTTAAAACGATTTATAAAATACGTTTTGAATGGAAATCGGTGAAATATATATAATATATATATATTATATATATAATGGCCTGAATAGAACGCGTCGCGCCGCGGCAGTTCGTGAATTTCGACCATTGACTTCGAATTGACGTTACGGAAGATCCGACCATCGGATTCTCCTGAAACTGGAACCATTGGGTTCGTATCGAAAAGAGCTTTCCAATGAATATTAGAAATTTGAAATCTAACGGCTGGATTTGGAATTATGTCCAAATCAAATTTGGAAAAGGTCGCGGTAAGTGCAGTTCGATGGCCGTTGATGGAAATCGACTGTACGGGCCTTGATAAAATTATTAAAAATATTAATAATTTGTGTAAAATCATAATATGTGAATTGGAAAGAACTGGGATGAAAAATTCTAGATTTGAAAGGATAAAAATAGATTTTTATCGAATTGAACTAGTTTTGAACTAGAAATAAAAAATCCCACTATTTTTAAATAAATAAATTGAATTTGAATTGGTTTTGAAAATAACCAGAATTTCCAATATATATAAAGTGAAAGTGGATTTGAATCGAAATTGTCTTTGGAATATTTCGATGTTGGATTCCGTGATTATACAGATATTGTTGTGGGAATTTGAAAGATATATTTATATCGTTATTTCCAATACGATATTTGTTGGTTTCAGAATTTGATATTGAATATAAGCTGGTATATTTTCTATTCAGAGCCTTGTATTTAATATCAAATGGGATTTTGGGTTCGTCATGAGTGGTGTCTTGAATAACACTGTTATTGGACCCAGTGTAGAAAAGATTCAATCTTCCTATTTAGATTTAATGAAGTGTACCAATTAAATAATATTTAATTGGAATAGAATTTGAATGTGATTTTGGGTTTATCGTGAACCGTGTTTTAGATGACGTTGGTTCTTTAACCCAGTTAAAGACAGGATATTGATTTGTAGGAAGATAAAAACTAAGTGGAGTTTTAATGAATCTTTAATTAGATTGAAAGTGAATTGATTATTTAAATTATCAAATCTGAAGGGTGATCGAGATTGGAGTACCACCTGTTTTTCTCTAAAGCGATAGTTAATTCTTTAATTAGATTTGAACGTGAAATGGTAATTAATTTTACCGATAACACCGTGGTGTTAGATATGGAGTATTGCCAGTTTTGCTCCATGGGATGAATAGGTTGGGATTGGGAAATAAAATAAATAATTACTTCGGTGGGGTTCGCTAATCCCGACTAGTTTGGAAAACCATAATATGGTTTGAAATGATATCCAAAGGAAGATTAAAGAATAAATTTAGAAGAATTTATCTTTGATAAAATTAATGGGAACCTATCCCTAAGAATGTGAAAATTTGAATAAAAGAATATTCTGAATTGGAATGAGGCGTATGTTGTGTTTGTGTAACACGTGTTTATTATATACGCGGGTTATTCGGAAAGGCCGGGTTTACACCCATTCTGAATAACCGATTCGACGGTATGTCGAAGATGAAGACGGTGGTTGAAGACCGGAAGTCTTCACATCGTTTGGGTGATTACTGATGATCTTGATTGGGTTGTACACCCAAGAGGAGGGAATCAGTTGGTGATCGTCCGGACGTACTTGGAGATCGATAGATATGCGAGGAAAGTGCCTCCGGTTTCGTTCAGACCCAGCACGAACTTGTAAATGGACTGTGTGTCTGACATTGGATTTTATTCTGTGCTGATTGATCTCTATTAAATATACATCTGTTTGGCGGCGGAGAATTTATTCTCTTGCTTAACGCCCTTCTCTGAGACATACGAGCTCAGAGGTTGTATATCGATGGACATCAGTCGCATGGCATGAATTGCCAGTGTGGCATGCCGAAGTGGCAAATGATCAAGGCTTCTGTTGAAAAGCAAAGTCTTGTGATTGATGATCAAAGCACGGCCTGTGTGGCACAGCTTTGTGTATAGCGTGGGTTCGCGAGCCTCACACCTCGGTATGAGTCAAAAACGGGATAGTGACTGCAGGGAGAGCACGACGTTTCTTTCTAGCTAGTGGTGGTGTCAATGCTTAAACTGGCTGACATTTATATACTTTTCACCTGTGTGGTTATTGGAATGCGAGCCGCCTCGGATATAGGTCTGTTAGGACCGGGAAACGTGTGCTCAGGAATTGCCAATCATCAAAAGTAAGAGAGGACCGGCCCTGAAGATCCAAGGATCGTTGTGTGTGGTCCTGAGACATTTGCTAGAGTGTTTCGAACGGAGAGGAGCTTGCCCCTTGCCTCGACTCATGACGGAAATCCAATTTCCAATACGTGATATTGCAGTCTTAATTATAGAACTAGTATGGCGACATGATATATGGTACCCATGTCGTCTATGATTGAAATTGTTTTGACACTATACACTTATAATAGTATCAAATGATTTGTTTTAAACGTACCAAGCATGTTTGGCTATTATAAGGGAAAACCCTATCCTCCGGCTTGCGTTGCATTGTGTGATGGGACCTGGGTCTTATAATAGCTTCATTTTTCGAAAAAGCATTGCATTGTTTTTTCTATGCACTGGTGTTCTTGGGAGGAAACCCATTCCATGTTATACGGCGTGGTCCCTTGAATTACTCTCTTTTAAAGTAAAGTTTTAAATAATTGTTTTAGTTCTCACACCAATCACATGGCTGATCTAGAGTTTATTGTTTTAACCTAAACTCTGGGTGCCCCTATTTTCCACACGGGCAGCTAGTAGTTTTGGTTTTGCAGATTTATATTCACAGGATCCTGATTTACAGCTGGAACGATGCTCGGAAATCTCTGTATCCGTGTATCACTTTCAGTTGTGTTTTGTATTATTTTTCCGCTGCTATATAATTTATTATAACCTCTGATATTTGTCGAATGTTTATTTATTGATACTCTGTATATTCTTGTATTCTGATGGAATTGTTGTAATAAACAATGAAATTTTCTTCTGTTTGCGTTCCAATTTGCCCTGTTCTCAAAACGATCAGGGGTTTCGAACGGTCTTGGTCGGTTTAACGATCGATTCGGATTGAGCGAAATTCCTTACCGTTGCAATCACTTTCTGAATTCAGTCACATACCACCACTTTACACTTATAGATACACATTAACTTTGGGTATAAATCAATTTATTGGCCATGAAAGGTGCTTATCATTGCCATCTTGTTTTACAATGTTTGTCACATATCCGTTCCTTGCTAACTTATATATTGAACTTTAAGCGAACCGGGGCTTCGAAATTTGTGGTTATTTCTGTGAATAAACGGCTATAACAACACGTGTATGTATTCATACATCGACATGTATGTATATGTACCCAAGTAGTAGTATACGTATATATGCAGCCATTTTAGATGACATGAGCATTTCTTTACTTTATTTCCAATGTTCGTGTCCCTGCTATATTTTACCCTTGCCGCCTGGTGCATGAGTTAGTTCTTGATGTGTAGATGCACCTGATACTATTGCATGCCGGGGTTGTGACCCATAATATTTGGTACTTGGCCCCCTTTGGGCATGAACATTTACCATTGCTGTGAATTGGGCCTTCCTATAAATTTGTGTTGCATCATCATTGTATGTATACTTATTGATGTGGTACACTGAGCTTGTGTACTGTTTATGAACCTACTCACTGATCTAAAATTGTGTTGTTGTCCTTGTTTCACACCTGTTACCCTGAATGCATGTTTTGTAACACATGTATATGCAGTTACCGTGAACACATACGAATTTAAAACAATTGTTGATACCCTGAACACATTATTTTGTAACACATTTATATGCAGTTATGTGCTTCAGATATATTGTTTTCAGTCTGAACAATATGCATAATGGTTGTTTACCTACATATACATATACACATACTTCTTCTTGACAGTTAAGAAAAATATCTGCTAAATCCAAAATTATAGGTAAAGGGTCATCGAGTCTTGCTAAGTTAATTCAGGTTCAAATTGTAATGCAAACATGGTACATCGCAACATATCTACGAGGTCATTGTAAATTATATAGTGTTAAGAAGGAGGTTAGTTTAATCATAGTAGTTGCTTTCTCTTCTCCATTTTCTTGCACGGCAATAGTTTCCCATCATATTCTTTTTATATGAATACTTGTATTCCATACGAATTTTCGGTCACCTTGCTGCTCCATTGTCATCCTTGCCATGTCATTGAGTTCGAACCGTTTTCCTTGAGCTATTTTGACCTTGAAACTTGTGCACTCCTTTCATTCTGTTTTGGCGAGATATCATGAATGTACAGGAAAAAATTGTGAAGGACAAAAAGACCAAAAAAATTGCCCAAAAGGACAAGGGGTAAAAAACTTGCTCAAAAGGACAGGTTTTAGTGCAAAGTGGAAAAACATGGGACCCCCCTGAATTCCACCATTTGCACTAAAACTTGTCCTTTTGGGCAAGTTTTTAGGCTTTTGTCCTTTTGGACAAGTTTTTGGGTTAGTTTGTCCTTGTGGGGAAAATCCCCCATGAATGTACATATGTTATTGCACACAGTTTGTGCATTTCTCTTTTGCTGTTGCCTTTGCAACTTTTGGAACTAAAACTTGCACCTATGTATTTTGCATGAGACACGTACTCGAAGCATGGTTTTTTTTTGTATACAAGTGGTGGAAAATGCATATGTGTGTGTATATATATATATACTATCATATGTGTATATACGTTTCATCGGCATACGTGTATACATAAATATACATGCTGTCCGAATTTGTTTATTCCAAGTTGCTATGTTATTATCTCATATTCGGTATGAGAAGTTGAGGCCGTTCACACGTGTATACACGTGTGGATAGGTAAGCTCTCATGACCAATGGTTCCTGAAGATATAATTGATATGAACAGTTACCACACTTGATCTCGTCATTGACATAGAACAGATACTACATCCCTAAATGTTTTTGCATGTCATAGAATTGAAGTTACGATTAACTATTATATTTCAGTTTGTATTGAAGTTAATATACTTGAACTATGATTAATCATGACTCGTGTGTTTTAGTTTTTTGCATGAAATGCTCGGGTCAGACCCGAGTGTTACAGGTTTAAAGATTACAGCTTAGGATTCAAAGATTGGCAAAGCTAAGGATTTCGAGGATCTATGCAATCTGAAGATTTAAAAATGGTAAATATTTTTCTAATATTTAAAGTGTATTTTTAACTTCCGCTATATAGAAAAATTTGTATCAAAATTCCGATTATATATAAAAGTTTTATTTCCCCATTCAATATTGTGTTATTTATTTATTTTGTGTTGATTCTGTTTTAAACTCTGTAAGCTAAATTACGATCCGTCGGCTTGAACATTTTAAGTTGGTTTAATTACTGATTTGAAGTGATCAAAAAGGCAGGACATTACAACTTTACTCAAATTAAATCATAATTTGTTTGATTTACTTTTAACTTTTCAATCTATTTAACTTGTATTAGTTAAATTTAAAGCTCAAATTATTTCCAAATACTGATTGGGTTTAATGACATATCGATGTTTCAATTGGAATCATATAGTCATCCCACTTTCGAAACTCGAAAATAAACACTGGTGAAGCCATGGTCATCAATGGAATCATCCTCAAGCGAATAGAATGTGATTCTATACCTATCCAGTATATCTGAGACTTCGTATATACGTTTGCAAGGCATATATGCAAAATCTTCTTATATTCGACAGTCCAACCTCAATATAAAACAAAAAAATTAAACTCTTATTATATGATATATTCTTTCAAAAAAAAAATCATTTATATATATACACGCAAATTAGTTTTCATTTGTATATATTACTCTTCAAACTCATTCCAGGGCATTACTAACCCTATCTCTAATGACTCACTTTACTAGGATATTACTAATCCTAGCTCTAATGAATTCTTTTGTTCTATTCCAACGAGTCATACACCAATGCTTTGAATAAACCAAAGCTCTGATACCATGTGTGACGACCCGCCCAACTGTCCGGTTCAAACCGATAATCCAGCCAACTTAAACCGATCAACAAGACATATCGCTTGGGATTACAATTAATAAGATCTAAACAAAATATCATTTTCATTATCATTGTAATAACTTTTACATTAGAGTACAACTTACATCAGTATAATAATAAATACAATGCACAGTGGAAATAACAATATCATAATATAACATGTATACAACGGAAATCATAAACTCAATGGAAGAAATAAAATGCTCTGAACACAACTTTAGCTTCAATCCAGCTCCTGCTCTATAAAATATCTGCAATCCAAAAATACTAGACTACCCGTGTGGAAAAATATGGGCATCCAAAGTTTAGGTAGAAAACAATAAACTCTAAATCAGTCATGGGACTGGTGTGAGAACCAAAACAGTTGTCAGCCTTTATTCTAAAGTTAGGTAAGTCACAGAACCACGCCGTATAACATGGAACATGCTTTCTTCACATGAATACCAAATCATAACTACTCGCATTGCTTTTTGAAAATGAATCTACCATAATATCCGAAGTCTATCACATAATGCAACGCACACTAGTAGGGCGGGTTTTGCCTTATGAAAACCAAATAAGCTTTATACGTGAAAGTGTCTTTTTTTATTACTAGTGCATAGTATGGAAATCACTTTCGAAAGTAAATGTATCAATTTTATAGATTTAAATACCTTGTATTACGTCTACATGCATAGATTACAGCTAAAACCGTAAAGGCTCGTATTGGAATTTGGGTTCCATTGACCAAAACAAAGGATTTTTCTTAATCGTTCGGAACACCTTTATCAGTGTGTCCCAAGACTCACACTTAGGTTGTCCTTCCTTAACCGTATGGAACACCTTTATCGGGGTGTCCCAGGACTCACACACATGTGATCCTTCTACCTTCAATAACACTAATGGTTATTTCTCCTTCACTTATGGACCGCAAATACCCAATGGTTATGCCTGGATCCCCCAGGAAACATCTTTACCTTTAAACCTTCCTCAGCTTTGAGGATTTCTCCCTTGACCTGGATCACAACAGACACAATGGTTGCACCTGGTTCCTCCAGGAAACATCCATCGCCGTAGGCCTTTACAGTCCTGCGAATTACGCTAGCAGTCAAGCTCAAATGGTCTTCTCAGCCCTGCGAATTACATTATGCAGTCGAGTTCGAACGACTCTAAAATGAAATGTATGTCTTTATCTCTAATGTCTTTCATCCTGTTTCGGCCATTCACGGGTTATGAGGCTCTAAAGTCACGTTTCAACAAAAAAGCTATGCGATATCAACCATGCTTGGATCGTCATCCACAAAGCTCTTCTTTTCAACAAAAAGCTTTGATCATCTCAGCACTTAGCATGCCACATTGTCAATTCACAACATATAATCGGAGTCTATTAATATATATAATCCTTTGAGTACACAAGTCTCAAAGGAAGGGGTTAAGCTAAGAGAACAAATCCTCTGCCACCAACTGATATAACATCAATAGAAACCAATTGGTTATGCGGTGAAATACAACGTTAGACACAAATCAATTTACAAGTTCATTCTGGATTGTGAACGAAACCAAAGGCACCTTATTCCTCATCCAATAAAGGAGAGAGGCCCTTGCAAATCCGTAGAATCTCCAAGTACGTTTGGATGACTACAACTTATAACCTCGTCTTGGGTTATACACCCCAAGCAAGACATCAACAATAATCCAAATGATGTGAAGATCCCCGGTCTTCAACCATCGTCTTCAATACTCGTCGTATAGTTATTCAGAATGGGTCGAAACCAGGTCTTTCTGAAATAACTAGCACATCTTTCAAAGAAATTTTTGATATATAAAATATCAGGAGTCCCATTCCATTTCGAAATGTTCGTGTACTCAAATCATTCTTTACATTGGGAATTTCACCCTTAAATCTCATCAAAGATTTACATCATTTAAACTCTTTTTTAAATTTTTCCTAGGAAATAGTTCCAATAGATTATAAAACTCATTTCACAAACATAACTCGAATAAAGTTCTTTAACCTGAAATCGTACTTACAATTTCTTATCTCATCGCTTACGCGAATAACACACTTTTTACTTTTAAGTGGTTCTTAAACTCGCTCCCATTATCGTTTGTTAGGGAAAACTCTTTCATTAAATCTTTATATATTACTTAAATAAAGATTTCACTTCAACTAACCTCAGAAAATCATTTTTCCTTTAACGCGGTTAAAGAACAAATGTTAATTAGAAATTTATTCATGATAAACCCAAAATCATACTTCCATTAGAAATGAAATCTTCATGGAAATCATATCAGTTCACAATCGATATAAATTTCCGTATCGGACTAATACTATAAGCGGAATAATGGCAAAGGCTTTTAAATTCCTCAAATAGTAAATGTCGTCATCCACAAAGACCCATCTTGATATCACTAAATCCGTTTCCATTTAATTTATTAATTGGAAAACTTCATAAATCTTAATTAAAAGATTAATTCTGTAAACTTCATCTTTAACCGTGTTAGAGAACAGTGTTAATAAAGACCACATTCATGGTAAACCCCAAACAAATTGATACCAAATATAAGATTTCAAACATAATTTATATCCACATATATTCAACACCAATTCTCGTAAACAATGTATATTATAAGTGGAATAACGATGTAAACATCTTCCAAATTCCTCAAACAGTAAATATCTACACATCAATATTAAATACCTGAAGATCATTTATATCCAAATCCGAATAATTATTATTCGTAAAACTTCCATCTTACTCAACAGATATATCAAAACTCGTCTTTCAAAAAAGTGTTATATTTGATAACAAATTAACTTAACTTGCTGGGTTAAGGAGGATGTTATTCAAGAAATCATCCACAACAACTGAAAAACAATCAACATTAAATATATGATTTAGAAATAAATCATATCAGCTCATATCCAATACTGCGCAATTAAAGCGCTTAGCAGTTCTATAGTGGTGGAGGTGCAAAAAGGTGTAGTGGGGATAAAGCGGGGAAGTTGCAGGGTATAGCAGAAGCACAGAAAGGTGTTAAATTTGGTGATACAAAATCACAAATTGATTGGAACAAATTTGCAAAGAATGGAAAGTAAATATTTTTATAATGGGAATGCATTGATTGCATTTGATGAGGTGGTAGAGAAATAAATGAAGGGATTAATTTCTTCCATCTATGCTAAAGAAACAGATTGATTTGCTTCCTATGTTTGCACATTTGTTGTTATGGTAATTTGCCTCCATTATATTATTACCATATGTTGGTAATTTAATTGATGACTCACATAGATTTGCACTGGCTATATATTGAGGGGTAGACTTTAGTGTAAACCCATCCTGGCCTAGAGCCAGTGATCCCCAATGGTGTCTCTTCTTGTTAAACCTGATTGAGGTTTGGATATGTAAACTCTTATTTTCTAATCTCTTGTAATTCTCTCATGTGGAATAAAATCTCTCTCTGTTGGACTGGACATACACTATCTCGAGGATAGTGGAACCAGTATAAATATTGTGTCTCTTTGTTTCTCTGCTATAGTTATTTACTATTTTGTTGATGAATAGAATAATTGCTATCAGATTAGATTGATGTTCAATAGGCAAATCTAGATCCTGCATATTGCGCTTCCTCATATGCTCAATTTTCATAACAGAATGGTATCGGAGCGAGGCGATTTGTTTTAAATTGTGCATCAATTATTTCTACAAAGGTTGGTAGATTCAGTGGTGATTATGCTATTACTATTTTGGGAGAAACGGAAGACTTTGGTGGAGGAGATTATGTTGAGAGTGAAGAGTGTTCCAATCTAGGAACTTTGACGTGATATGGAGTTTACCGTGTTGAAGGGGCTATTGGATTTGAGAAGTTTTGATCATGTTTCTAACAGGGGTCTTTACGTTGATGATGCTTGATCGAGGAAGGAGCTCAGATCAAGTAGTAGACGGGTGTCGATGTGTATTGCAAGCACTTTTAGACCGTTGATTTATGCGTGGTGCAGCTCATGGTGGTAGATGCATCTTTTGCAGGCGGTGGGTGAAGTTTGTAATAACTAAGTGTAGGAGAGAGATTTTTTGTGCATACAGAGATTTGAATTTTGGCTCTGTATTTGAATTGGTGATTGAGAGAATTATTTTTGGCCTTTGGGGTGTTGAGATTACTTTGGTGTCTGCCTTTTTTTGTTATTTTGGATATTTGGAACATTTGTTGGCGGGCGGGGACGTAATCTGAGCTCGTTAACAATTGTGTGATGGAGGGTGGCTTTGTTGGAACCCATTTGATAAATATTCATTTTTTGGTGTATCTCAATCTGAGATTTTGATTGAAGGTGGGGTTCTATTGAAGAGTTTTATGTTGCGAAGAGAATTTGATTGGAGATGGGGTGTTGCAGATATGTGATTTTGCATCAAGGTGGAGTGTTAAATTTGGTGATACAAAATCACAAATTGATTGGAACAAATTTGCAAAGAATGGAAAGTAAATATTTTTATAATGGGAATGCATTGATTGCATTTGATGGGGTGGTAGAGAAATAAATGAAGGGATTAATTTCTTCCATCTATGCTAAAGAAACAGATTGATTTACTTCCTATGTTTGCACATTTGTTGTTATGGTAATTTGCTTCCATTATATTATTACCATATGTTGTTAATTTAATTGATGACTCACATAGATTTGCACTGGCTATATATTGAGGGGTAGACTTTAGTGTAAACCCATCCTGGCTTGGAGCCAGTGATCCCCAATGGTGTCTCTTCTTGTTAAACCTGATTGAGGTTTGGATATGTAAACTCTTATTTTGTAATCTCTTGTAATTCTCTCATGTGGAATAAAATCTCTCTCTGTTGGACTGGACGTACACTATCTCGAGGATAGTGGAACCAGTATAAATATTGTGTCTCTTTGTTTCTTTGCTATAGTTATTTACTATTTTGTTGATGTAATATAATAATTGCTACCAGATTAGATTGATGTTCAATTGGCAAATCTAGATCCTGCTTATTGCGCTTCCGCATATGCTCAATTTTCACAACAAAAGGTTCATTAGATGGTGAAACCAAATATTTTAAACTAATTAATTATCATTCCCACATTATATGAATAAACCAATACTAATTATTCTCATACAACAAAACCAAAGAATATCGTGGTTACACAAATTAGATATGATGACTATTATAGATTTCTATAACATATTAGACACTTTTGTAATAAAATTTGCTATTTAGATTAATTCTATTGATCTTTTTATAAATAGGACTAGTCAAATCAAGCTCTGTATATTAATATTGTTAAAGTAGGTGCTAAAAAGCTATGATTTAGCGGATGCAGCGGAAAATAGCTGGGCTAAAAGTGGATCTACTATTCTTTAGTGCTAAATTGAAATAACATAGCGGTGGAAGAGCACCACGATCTATAGCGGGGATTTTGCAGGGCTTTAATTGCATAGATCCAATATTAACTTCACACATTCAACACATACTATAAGCGGGGTAATGGTGTATTCACCTTTCAAATTCCACGAATAGTGCAAGGCTCATCTACGGAACCAAAACAAAATACTTTATGTATAATTCCAATCAAATACAATAAGTTAAGATTTGAAAACTTCAATTAATTAAACTTGAATTCCCAAAACGTTATTTTACTATTTTCAGCCAGTTAGGCAGAAAACACAAATATTCAAAATATAGTTCGATACTTCATAATTTTTTCCATATTTTTGATAATTTTTATATGGATATTTCGATCGATTTCCAATTATGGTCATCGAACTGCATTCACAGCGCGCTACTACATTATTTCACAAACAACAAATATGGCAGCAAGGTATTAAACTAGACTACATTATTTCACAAACAACAAATATGGCTGCAAGTCACATCATGTACTTAATGCATGGTGGTTTAGTAAGTGTGATATGGTTGCTGTATAATTCAAGTTACAAGCTTATACTCATTTGGTGAAAAAGTACAATGGAAAGAATAGAACCACAGCAAAGGATATCGTCGAAGAAGAACAATAATAAGAGTTAGCTACTATCTGAAATCTTTAAAAGCTCAAAAAGGCAAGCTTCCACATATAATATGGATATGTAATTGTATACACAATGACATCATACAAGCCGAAGAAAGTGTTGTGAGAAAGAGATACGCTAATTCATAAATGATTTGTTGTGTGAAATAATATTGAAAAAAAACTTCAGTAGCTAATTATGACCAAGCAAAGTTATCACATGACTTGCGAATGTAACTAGACTTAGTAAACATGCCAAAGAACCAGGTATCGTGTAAACTTCAACATCAAGGACAGTGCTATTTTTTATTCAATGACCTCCCTCAACCTCATCACAACAGTAACCACCAATTCCGCAAACTACCGCAACCCTACCATCTGCATCACTTCACTACCAGTAACTAAAACCTACACATTACATCGCCTTTGCCTAGGTCATAAACACCAATTTTGAACTGTCGCTTACCACTCAAACCCGCTGTAACAACTGAAAAACCAAAACGCAAACGCATCACAACCAAATCCTCCTCTCGCTTGTTCCGCAACCTCCACTCTCCTCACCCAATTTCCAGCATCTGATCGTTGTCTCAACATCGCCAATGCCCAATAACCAAAAATCACCTAACTGGACCGCGAACACATAAAATTACCAAGCGCCAAAACCATAAACCATCAGTTCACTACTCCAATATCAATCTAATCGGGACTACCTAAAACTCACCCGAACTCGAAATCACACAACTCTGAGACCAAACTCGTCAAGCCAATCGACTTTGTTTCGAAATCGAGTTCCACTTCAGTTGCTTTTGAAATCAAAATACGGCAAATTGAAATATTAAAAAAAAATTCAGAGCGATAGTTGTGTTTTTTGGGGAATCCAAATCCAAATCGAATTGGGAATCAAGTCGATTTCTAGTCGTAATCTGCAGTCTTCTTTTCGTATGGAAAGAAGGGAAATAGTTTTGTTTTTTTCCCCCTTCGTACTGGCGCGAAAGTGCGAAATTACAGCGCGTACGAGGGAAATCAGGGAAATGGGCCTTGTTGGATACGGGTCCAACTTTGACAACCTATTTGCTTCAACCAGTTTGCCTCAAAATTATGCAACTGATGTAAACAAACATACTTGCATCAGTTTTCAAAGTTGGTGATGCAAGCAAAAATATTTGCTTTTGATTATTTGCTTCGGAAATGATGAACAACTGATGCTAATTACAATTTTACCCCTTCTATTGCTTCCCATATGTCAATTGCTTCTGAAGTTACGTAGAAACTGACTCAACTAATACTATTTGCATCAGTTGTTTGTACAACTGATGCAATAGAGGCAATGCAACAGGTTTGTTTTGTAGTAGTGGCGCCTTTTCGAAAATAGATTTAAACATAACTTGAAGTGTATAAGTTGAAATTACAAAATACTTCTTTCATTTGAAAGCTATCATTAATAGAAAACAAACATTTCAAGTTTTGGGGAAATTCGATTTAAATTGCATTGTTATGCTCGTTTGAAGTTTATGGTTGAAAGTCACGAACTGTCATCGTGCGACACATCCTATCCAACCCATATTATTATTTAAAATAAAACTCGTCGATTTAATCCAAACTTATTTTATAAAATGTTTATAAACTTGTTTATAAACAATTCAAATCTCAAATTCCATCTTATATCAAAACTAAATATTCTGTATTATTACAACATTAAAATAATAATATTTTTCAAAATATAACATTTTGAAATTCAAACTTTTCTGACATGCATTATAAAAATAAATAAGATCATTAGAACATGCATTATAAAAATAAATAAGATCATTAGAAAAATCCATTCGAGTTAAAAATGTCGTTTATATATCTAACTCAAATTCTCTTTTGAATTTATTATTCAAATTGTATTTTAAATTAGAACGAGTCGTTTCTAATTCAAATCTCTTTCAAATCCATTTCAACCCTTTCAATAGTTATTTGAAATCATCTTAACTTCATTTCCAAATTGTTACAGATATAAAAATCCAATTTTCCATTTTCACGTCAATTTCACCTAAATGAATACATATTCATTTAAAATTCCAATGGAACCCGACTCAATCAATTTCCAAATAATTTCATATTTGTGTTGTCAATTATGTTAACAATAATAATAACAACCACAATAGTTCAACATCAATCAAACAACAATCATAAGATAAACGTTTATAATTTTTAACGCTTAAATGTACATAAACAGTTACTGTAAATAGACATCCATCAATGACGAAGCAACCGTTGCAACCACAAGTAATCAATATATAACAAAATAAAATTCTAATAACTTTCTAAGTTAAAATTTAAGAAGTTTCTCATATTGGTGGTTGATCGTTGCAATAACGATTGTTTTTAATTAAATTGAACAAGCATTTAATTCAACCAAAAATTTCAACTAGCTCCAAATCAGTTTCATTGTGTAGCCTGTGTCTATACGATCCCAACGGATCATGTTTCATCAGATTCTGATCACGTATGAAAAAATTATAAATTTTACAAGTTTTAAACAATCAAAACATCATTAATATTTAAAATAATAAATGAATTAAAACCTTAATTATTTTCTTAAACCCGTTTAAACCTGCTAACCCTTCTTCCCTCTCCAGTATACACGCTCCAGCTCCAAAACATGGCCATTACCGATCTTAAAGCTCCCATGAATCTCAATCTTGACTTCACTATTTTTAAATTAAACCAAGACTACCATTGAAATCCTCTCCAACTTCTCTACCACCCTATCCCCTTCAATAACAGGTCGTGCCTTCCCTACTACGCATAACTTCAAACTTGAACTCGGCTGCTACAGTGAAGTAGCACACCTTTTCATCACCGAACCCACCCATTTTCTGCATACACCCTCTATGATCTTCTCAATCTAAAAATAAACCCAAAACATATATTAAAGGTTTATTTTTCCTAAACCACGAACTCTAGGTTCGCTGCTATATATTTCAACGTGCAAGAGGGGAGTCGAACCTAGTAAATGGCATACTTCAGTGAAGAGCAACTTACAAGGATCACAAATATATTTATTTTATGATTTGAAGTATTTTATTTGAATTCCAACTATTTTTAAAACTCACGTTTTTTATTTGAGACGAAAAATGGAGGCGGCTGTGATAACGTTTGACCAGGGAATAAATGAATTAGGATTAGGGGAGAATGAGATGTTATATAGGGTAGGATAGCTTATAGTGTAAGTTTATTTATTTTCTTAGTTATCGCTACTCCGGTCGTTGTTTAAAAATTCGCACAAGCACACACAAACTCCATTTGTGGTGGAAATTGACATGCAAATATGGTTTGTCATTATAGTCCTAATGAAACTTCTTTCATCGAATTCTAAGTTCGTCGGCTCAAATAGCGCTAGTTCGAGCTCAAATTATTAATTGATTATTCACATTGAACGTTTATATCTCGCACGACCACATAATAGCTCCATTGACACGAAATTTGAAATCTTATAATAATTTACTATTCCGGATCCGATAAAATTGGTTTCATCGAAGGCGGCGGTCGTTTGCAAAATAGCCATTTTTAAGGCCTATGTAATAATATTATTTAATTCCAAAACTATTGAATTTAATAATAAACTAATTATTATTATCGTGTATATATATATAAATAAAACTTCATATAGCTTCAGAATAAACTATATTGGATTTTAAACTTAATACAATTTTTAAGCTATATCGATATTCAATATAATATAAAATCCTTTTATTTTATTTAACAAATCGTTATGGTTTATAAACTAATCCATATCGACTTTTTGGAAATTTTATTTGGACATAACTTACAATATATACGACGAAATCTCGATTTTTCACCTTCGTTAGAAAGATAAAGTTAGATAGATTCTAACTTTTCTTATTTCAATGAATTTTGACTTATATTGCATTCTGTACATTCATTTGAAGTTCAAAACGTAATATTACGAACTACCGCGCCGCTACGAGCTCGTTTTTAATTATATTATAAATTATACGCTCAAACGTTAATTAAATAAATTTCAAGCCGTTATTTCTTAAGATTAGCTGTTTTACATATTTTATATCCAATAAATATTTCTTAATAAAATCTGGGTCGTTACACGTGTAATATGCGGAAGATTGAGTGGATGGATTATATATGTGCATAAAATGTAAATTTTATGTCCAAATAGCTACGTCATCCAAGAAATGATGAGTTTTTAACACTTAATGTAAAATGATGGTCGGTCCTTGTTCGGTTTTGAAATTAAACCTAAGAACTTCTTACATATAGTGTTAGATTTCAGTTGAAATCAAATATGAAATCATAGTTGATAGAAGCGGTAGCTTATGCAAATTCGATAGTATTAAGAAGGTTTTTCTAACTTCTTGATAATAAGGATGCCTTAGTGTGAATTGCATACTCATGTTGCCACAATAGATATATGTGGAAATGAATTTCGAAGTGGATGTTTTACTTGTACAACCATAGTTTGCCTTCGACCTTCCAATCAAAACTTTTATGATGTATTGTCTTTTAGCTGTTTTTTTTAATGTTGTTTAAAGTTCCCTATAATTCTAAACGTTAAAACAAAAAACTATACAAAATATTTATATATGTCATTATTAACCAAATTAAAACATTAAATATCTCAAAAAACTATACGAAATATGCACATTGATCACTATTTAGTAGTTTTTGCGGATAATCCCAATTTTGGTTTAATAGTACATCCCAATAGGGGACGTCCATACTTGACTATTCGTTCCTCTCTTAGAAATGTTGCAGAAATGTCTGCGATCGAGTAAATAGCTCTACGAACGACCGGATCGAATTGGAAAAGGGATTGGCGACTTACCCATTCAGTGACTTTGGCACTAGACGTTCCCAAAATGGGTACTATCGGGTCGGGTGAATTAGAGAATAGACAGACGCCTGTTGGCATTCCAGATTGGGATTGTTTAAGCAACTCGCGTAATCGTTGACCTCTTGCCAATTGATTCTGAGTAGCTTTATCGAGATCAGAAGTGAATTGTGCAAAGGCTTCTAACTCTACGAATTGAGCTAATTCCAATTTTAATTTTCCAAATAAAACTATAAACATCCCATCTTAAAAATCAACGGAAACAATAGTACCATATTAAGAATTAATGAAAAATAATATTAATAATTTTATTCTAATATGAATTGACTATAATTTTTAGAAACAAACTCTAATAAAACAAATAGTGACGGTAAAAAACTACTAACAGTTAACACTATAATTACAATCTTGCAATTACAAAACAAACATAATATAAAATAAACAAACATTTTTCTTTACATTCTCCTCAACAAACAAAAATATACTTCCTTACTACCACCAAGCTCTATAATTTCCTTTTCCAGTTCATTTCGAAGTCCCCGTTCCTCGGTTTAGTTCACTTTGGTCTGTAAGCTTGCATATGAGATGAAAATAGATTCATCTTGTTTTTACCATGTTCACCAGGCAAGTGCTTTGTCTAAATTATTATAGTTGTCGATAAGACTTACAAAGTTGTGTTACAATTGTTTATTTTCTTATGCTCAACAAATAAACTATGATCATGTAAAGGTAAAACAATAGCTAATTATTGGAAGATAGATACAATAGTTGTAACATATGTATACGAAATAGGGAACAAAACAAATATAAATTATGTGAAAATTTTTATGTGTGCTAATATAGTCCCTTGATTTTCTCCACACGTTATTATTTCTCTCTTTTCCCACTAATTATTTCTCTCCGCACTAACTTATTTAATTATAAATGTATGTCTATTATTGAGGTGCAAAATGGGTGTCATGAAATAGGAGTGTCATATAACCCCTCTCATATATATATATATATATATATATATATATATAGGAAAACTCTTTTTGGACAGAAAATTCCACACAATAAATCGCAACCACTAGATCCTCCTTTGAATTCCACTCTTCATATAAAGACAAACAAATCCAACTGTTCATGATTTGTATGTCTTATTTTGTGTCCCAACAAATGCTCCCATATATATAAGACAAGCGTTCGGTTGCATCCCAAAAATGAAGCACCCCTAATGCCCCCTATTTCCACCAAGTATTTATATTAAAATAAGTGAGTGGGAGGTGAGAGAATAAGTGGAAGGAGAGAAGAAAGAAATATGTGCTGAAAAATAGGAAAGCCATATGGATGCTGCACTATTTCAGGTACCTTTGAACCTGCCCCCCCCCTTCTCTCTCTCTCTCTCTATATATATATATATATATATATATATATATATGTTTGTGTGTGTGTACGGAAGTATATATAGTTTTGATGAACAAATATTCAATTATATTATTTTGCTAATGCCAAAGGAATTGCGAAATATAGATTAACATATATTAAAATAAACTTAGTTAAATGTGACTTCGGTAGAGCCCAGCTTGTACTGTATTTTTGAAAAGGAAGCTCGGGTAAAATGAGTTATCCAAAGAGTAAACCAAACGTACAGGCTTGAGAAAGCAAGAATAGCTCATGCTTAATAGAAGCCGACGCTAAAGTACATAAATTTAAGCTGTGTGTTACAAGTTACAACATCAGCTTTTATGCTTAAGAGAACAACATATTGAAAAGTTTCAGTTACCACTTACCAGGTATAAAGAAGTGGAACAAATTTCATGCATCAAATGTACTTTGAAAATATATAAACAACGTGCTTGCTTATTTTTTTAACACCCTTTTGATATTATATATGCATTCGAACAGTGGATTTCACGTCATTATTAATTAAATATGAAATTTCAAACTTCCTTCTTTCCAAAAGTAACGAATACAGGAAATAAACAGTTATAAAACATAAAGATTATCATAAATAGATCGTAGAATAATTATTACTATTGAATTTCATTACTACATGGTATGCATGATTGAAACAATTAAAATATGAAGTTCCCGTAATTAACTTGAGGGAAAACTCCGCTTCGCAACAAACTGGTTACCAATAGCAGGACGCTTCAGCTTAATATTTCCATTATTGTCTCTTGCAACCATATAAATAACTTAGCTTGCTCTACTTATCGACTTCACTCATTGTTTTCATAATAGACCTCTTCACACTAAAAAAACCGTATTTTTTGGATTAACCATGATTTGTCTATTCTCAAATTGCCCCGTAATTCTATCCCCACATTTGGTACACACCACTATGGATGAAGTTACTCTTTGACACATTTGTTACGATGGTATCCAGTGGCGGAGCCAGGGTTCAAGACTGGAGGGGGCCAAAAGAAGGAGCGACAACATACGTGAATTGAAGTACGTATCAAGGATTAAAAGGCAATTTTGATTAATTTCTCCCTTTTAGTTTGCAAACAACAACAATTTTGATAAAGGAAGAAGTATAAAAGAAGAAGTCATCAAGAAAAGTTTGATAAAACTACTAGTAAAAATTAAATATAGAAAGTCTAATGGGGTCCATTGACCCCACTAGCACCCCCTAACCCCCAAATCCACCATTGTAGGCTTCCCTTGTTTCATGGCAGCAACAACTGAGTTTATGTTGCTAAGGTGGATTCCAAAGACTTTTTCAATGTCAACTTACAGTGGCAGGTCCGTGCACAAGACTGGACTGGAACCGAGTTATGTTTAGGCATGTATGGAAATGTCTGTACCATCAACTTTTATGTAAATTAGGCACAATAATGATTTAATGGAGATTGAAGTGTCAATAACAATAGTGGAAATGCAATTACATAAAAATGTTAAACTAAAATTAGGCACATAGCGTGCAATAGCCCTGAATCAAACTTCTGCAAGCAATACAAAAATACGAGTTGCCTGTGATGGGTCATCAAATAAAAAGTTCAAGCTACTATGTTAAATTATGAATAAATAAGATAAAATGTGACTTCATCATTCTTAGCGCTTAGCTGTATTTACATCATTCGTAAAAGACATCTAATTCATCGTTAATGTTAATTGTAAAGGACTACATCCCCATATTAAGCATATGAAGAATAATATTATGGAGGTCATCGTGTAAATCTCCAAATGAAAATGAATAAAGAAAATAAGATTGAATCAAAATAAAATTAAAAGTGCAAACCTAAGGATTTAATTACCTATAGATACTGATCGATTCACATCTTTATGCTATAACCTTCCAGTTTCTTCTTACTTCCTGTCAAGATCATGAGGTTAGCATCAACTGTAAATGATTTTCTAAATGCAAAAGCGGTGATCCAGATATTGATGACCAAAGAGCAATGGAAATAAAGATAATAATAAAATAGTAAAATATAGTACCTTCTTTAGAGATATGTCTCTTTATACAAACTAATTGTCATCCATCCTTTGTTTAGAATCATCTAAATCACTATGTGACTTACATAGATAGAATTAGCATTTTAAAATTAACGAATTTGAAGGAAAAGAAATTGAAATTTCAGTCAAACTAGGAAATCAATACTACAATTGATGATTATTCGGGTGCGGCATCATCATTACCGCATTTTTCTCTCCATGGATTACAAATATAATAATGGAACTATTATACCTTTAAACGGGGTATCATAGGGAGTGGAAGTAAGCTATCACATGAATGAAGGGAATAAGGATATTGCTGAAAAGTGGGTACCACGATGATTTACAAATTAATATTGGAAAAGTAATTAAAAAATCATGTTGGAAAACAAATTAATCACTACAACAGATTTACCTTTTAATAGCATGTAAAAAACGCTATAATAGGTTATCATAGCATTAGTGACGACGCTATATATCAACATGTTATAATAGCCCAGTTATATCTCATAGCTCTAATTTAAATGCTATTGTATCAATTATTTTATAGCAGACGTTCACTAGCATGAAATGTTTTCCATAGCATTCAGATCTTGCCATTTTATTTGCTTACTAAAATTTCAATTTACTTCTTGATAGCATTATCAATATTTTCACAGCACATATTTGTATATGAAAAATGTTTTTCATTGTAGTTTAAAAAAATTCCGCTATGCTAAATATTAGCTTATTTTTTATAGCGTTATTACTATTTTCATAGCTCAAATTCAGCGATATGAAACTTTTTCCACATGATTTAATTTTATATTGCATTTCACGTTTTGTTTCCATAAGAGGAATTTTCCGCTATAAATATCTGTAGTATATATAGCGTTATCTGTATTTTCGTAGCACACATTCAACGATATGAAAAGGTTTTTCACACCGTTTAACATTTTACATAGCAATTCACCTTTTTCATAAGTGTAATTGTCCGCTGTTAATATTTCAATATATAACATAGCTTTGCTCTTTATATTGCAAATCTCTTATTTAATTTGTGCACAACGTAGAAAACTAAATAGTACATACACAAATCAAAACCGTCAATAGAAAAAAATTAATACCAAAAGCATATTTGATTTCAATTACAAAGTCATAGCTAATAAGTCAATTAGCAAATATAGAATTAAGTCAACAAACATATTGTCTAGACATCATCTCAAAACAACATTACACGACAAATCATTTAGTCTTTAACTTGTAAGCTCTTACGACTTCTAGAACCTGCAATTCACAAGTCCAAGTTACAGTCTAATAACAAAGATAAAACAATACTTCACTTCCAATGCACAACTTTGCTCGTCGTTTATTTTCATTACTGAAAATGACTGATGCAGTAACATAATTTCAAAGTTAAATTAAACCAAGGCAATTTCATACTAAACTAGCCCAAATGGAAATGTAGAAAGTTCAATTTGCACAAACACTGTGGGCGACAACCTTCATCTATTCATAGATAAAGTCACTAAACACACCTACATATCTAACATATATACCAACGTTAAAGCCACCCTCATTCATGTCTGCATCTGTACACATACTGATACATGCACTGACATCATGGAAAACAACCCATATGAACTCTACACACACTAATATATACACATCCATACTTTTAACGACTACCATTAACAAAAGGCAGCAACAGTTTTTGCGAAAACATCATATTTACCAACCAAGCTGAACCCAAACAAAATCACAACAAGTATTTATATATAATTTTGTAACCAAGCATCAAGTATTTTCAGAAATGATAGGAAAACATGTTGAAAATAGAAAACAACTTACCTCCGCGCTATCCATGCCTGACCCATTCCACCTCACATTAGTCCAATATCTCTCTCCTCTTCCATTCAAAAACTGGAATTTACCCCCAAAAAAATTCGCTGAAACCAACAAGCTTCTTCTCACAATTGTCCACCACTTCCACATATGCCGAGCCATCAACCACCATACTCTCCTAACCAGACCGAGTTTCCCTCCCCCTCCTCCATACAACTCTAAACCCTACACAGTTATCCTATGATCCACTGGCCAGATCTCCATCCTTCTCGCAAACCCTCCTCACCACGGAACCCTCAACATTGCCTCACCCGCCTCCTCCTGCAGAGACTCCATTTTTCGAAAGCTCCAGCCAAATACGGCTACCACATCGAGAAGATAAATCACTTGGGAAGCAACAATTGTCTAATGACATGAAGATGCCGTGAAAAAATAGTTAGTATTCCTGTTCTACCATCTTTTTATGTATAGGCCTAAGTTAAGTTAATGTCTGCAAATATAGCCAGCATATTTAAATGCATGACGTTTCAACATGTTCCAGTCTACAAATGATCCCTAAGAGATTTGAAGGATTTTGTGAAATAGTGAGTGTTTTTAATTCATGACATCCGTTATCCTTCAAAATGTGTGGAAATTGGGAGTTTGCATTGCAATAGAGCTTTCACTTCTTTTAACTATAAGAGGTTTCTTTTCTTTTGAACTTAAAAGGCCATCCTTTTGTTTTGAAGACATTTCATATGCACTTCCCTTCTCGTTCACAACAGGCTTCGGTTTCTCAATCATAGCTTTTAATTTGTTTTTCTGCTCATCTACAGCCTTATTTTTTGTTTCAATCCGTAGAAAAACAATATGATTTCTTATAGGCGTTCCAATAAGCTCTTCATCAATTGCATGCTTCCTGACAAAAATAAAATAGATGAAACGGAAAGTATGTAAATGCGCAAAAATAGCATACAAAATGATAAATAATCAGAAAACATACAGGCATTAAATAAGGATGTGGCTTGGAAGCAAATCATCCCATGCCCTTGTCGTAAATTCCTCATCATCCTCGAAAGCAATTTTCCTGGAGGAAAAAAGAGTAGAAATGTCAAAAACAACATGATGCATGCTAGCGGGCATCCTTGATTTTTGCTGACTTGATGGTCTTATCTTATACACAAAGTATACCACGGATAAACACTGTGAAGTTAGCAAGCTTCAATATCATATTATTTGACATGCACCAACAATTTAATTGCTTTTTGCTATGTTCGAACATTTACAGTTCAAATTTACACTACACCAAAACAGCAATTTTGACACACAACGATGTTGAGATTTGATATGGCTTTAACCCGTATCAAATTTACTATGGCTCATGACCGTATCACATGATGCTCCCGTTTCTTATGAGTTTCTTTGCAATCCACGCCATCTTCAACAGCTTCAATCTAACCCTAGATCTTGAACCACGCGGATCAGTTCATTTTGATACGGATTTGAGTATCAAGTCCGCATATTTTCCCTTCTCTAGTTTTCCCCCGTTGTTTTTCAATTTTTCAAATCCCTAAATCAAAAGATCATTTTCGAATCAATCTCCGAATCAAGGCCATGCCTTCTCTCGCCTCAGTGCCACCGTGTCGCTTCACCACAGCTCCTCGAACGCCGCTAAGCCTCTTGCCATCTTGCTTCCTCTTTCAATCCAACTCTTAGTTCCTATTTTTATAGAAGCTTTAAGGTACCTTTTTTATATTTTATTTTACTTATTTATTTGAAATTGAATCTGAAATCATCTTGTTTGTTGTTAACGGTGAATTTTGTTTGTAGTCGAACTTTGTGTGTGTGAATTTTTCTTATGTGAACTTTGTTTATGTGTTTCCTGTGTGAAATCAAATGAAATCATGAGGCCCACAATGTTTTCTTAGTAGTACTGTTTGATGAGGCGTGTGTAGAATTTGGGGAAGTACAGTGGGCGACTGTAGCAGAGGTGATTGAGTTAGGTTAACAGTTTGCTGGACTGTTTGGTGGTGATTGTAGACGCTATTTGCAATTTTTGTGATTTGAAGGCTTGATGGTTCAGGGAAATTGTAGTTCAGGTTGATGTGTATGGAGATTGAAGGTAAGAGGAGGCGTAGGTGATGTTTAGGCAAGAGATGGAGGAGCATTTTAAATAGGAGAAATTGTAGTTTGAGCTTCGGTTTTGATTGTCTTTGTGTTGATAGGATGGTCGTTTTAGTTTGTGTTGAACTTGAAGGATTTACTATTGCCAAGTAATTAATTTATTATTCCTGTAGTATTCAGGCTGATATGAACAATGTATCTTTTTGTTGTAAACCACCATGTTCATAGCATCACTACAACTTGTGAACCATGATTAATGCACATAACAGTAATTTGTTTGTAAGAACTCCTATTTAAAGATCCTCGATTTGGTCTGTCAACAGTAGGTTTCAATGCGGAGTTGCTTCAACCTCAACTGGCATGTTCAGATGGGTGTATCTGGTATGGAAGATCATGTTGATTCACTTGGAAGGATAATAAGTTCATATTGTTCTGCTAGAAATGGATTAAAAGAACCACAACATCCGATGCTGAATCAATGGGAGACCGAGCTCGACAGCATGGACCAAACAAATATCAGAACCAGTCTGCCTCCAAAGCACTTCTCAACGGAAAAATGGTAAACCACATGATACCTTTCCCTTATGATCTAAGTTCGTATTCAGTGATATAAGTTTTTATGCTTATATTGCCCTTTTTTGTATAGTATAGCAAAAGCGTCTCTTTTGGTGTTAACCGTATGTATGAGTTGTATGCTATTTCTTAGTCATAATGATGCATTGTGTATCAGGGTAACATATATGGTATCAAATATATACGATGCTGTATTCTGTTTATACTAAATGGCAATGTATTATGATGTCTTATCAATGTTAATGGAAGTATTTTGTTCAACATAACTGTTTAACATAAGACTAACTTAACCTTGTTAATTCAATTGTCTACTTATCTCTATGTCAAGTTTATACTAAACATATGTCGGTGATGCTTAATTTGTTGGTCATGACCTGTAAACAAAGATTTTGTAATATGTTTGTCAATAATATTATAATTGTCATAGGTATTGGTAATTTAGACCATTGAAACATGACCATATTTTCTATTAAAAAATGAACCTTAACAGTATATATGAATTTTAGGATTCAGTATTAACAATCTCTTCATCTTTTTGTTTTCTAAAGGAAACCAATTACCGAAAGGTTAAAACCTTTCTTTGGAATTGTGTATATATATATGTATATGTATATGTATGTATATATGACATGACCATGTAGTTCAAAACCATATTACGTCGGAATAACTAATTATATTATTATTTTTGATCATCCTTTACCTGCTATCCCTTGCAACGAACATATTTATGTTCCTCTAACTACAGCAGATATTTTTTAATTGAACATTGTAGATATTATTTATGTTTTCCAGTTGCCAAAGGCATAGAGCTAGACTTAGGTGGAGAAGTTCTTACTGTCTTTAGAGACCAGGTTAAATTCTTATTTTCATGTGACTTTAATTAGATGGAGCACTTTAATACTTGTTACTGTAAATTTGTAACTTAATTTTTATGTTTTAGGAGTTGTCATCTAACATGGGTAGCCGCGCTGTTAAGCGCATTGCTGATGTTTCAAAATTAAGAAACTATCAATTCCCTCAGGTATATTGTGTTAATAGAATTATCCTTGATGATTTTTATTGTGATTTGTTATGTGAATTTATGTCTATTTATCTGTATGTTGGTCCCTCGACCATCCATCCATCGGCCTAATATTATTTTCTAGTAATCAATTTAAATACACAGCTTTGGCGATCTAATAGATTTCTTTACATTGATATATGTTCGCAAACTTAGTTTTTTTTTTTTTACTGTACTCATATTTGATTACATCAAAACAGAACAAAGTAGTGGGCAACTTAATTTGATTAAAATGTTCCAGTTTATTATTCTGTTATGATTACTAGCTTGAAAATATATCTAAGATACATTGTGATTACTGTTCAAGATAAAAAACTTAATTAAGACACATTTGATCCCAAATTGTGATTTATTACGTTTTGGTTCTAGTTGATTTTGTTAGGAAACTGATAAATAACATTTCATATAATTTTTATATATGATAAAAAACCATGATTAAGCAGTAACCATTTGTATATGCGTACACATATATGAGACATGAAAGAAAAATGAAATTACAAACTCCTTTCATATGAGGACTTTGATATATGTTGGCGGTAATCAAAGAAGCTTCTATGACCAGTATTTTCCTATTTTCTCTCTTTGGTTGTCACTCAAGTCTTGCCCTCAAAAGAGGAAGCCACCGCTGCGTATAAAACACCAATTCATTTTATCATACTTTGTTTCATGTCATTATCTCGAATCTAATTTCATCTTCAGTTTTAACATCCAACTTCATGGCATGTTATTTTGTAAACTTTTTGGGCAAGCTGTTGATTTCTATCTTTGACCAAAGTCATGTTGCGAAATCAGTTTTGATTTTATATTGATTTATTACCTTTTCATGACCATTTTTGTTGATTGTAACGTGTAGGCTCCAAATTGTATTTTAGTTGTAAAATTCCATACTGTTTCAGTTAAATAATTACATTTTACATCTGTTACTTTGTTATGGCCAGTGCTCTTGATTTAAAATACATATAAGAAATAATTTGAATCCATAACAACTAAAATTGATTCATTTTGGATGCACGTGGGATCTAATTTTTCTTACGTGCTTATTAACTTATTAATGTCATTGAAATTGTCATTTGAAAAACTTAATCATGAATTTTAGGTGAGGATAAGGTCTCAATATGTTTTTGATGTGGTTTTGTTTTTTTATGAGATTTGAAACATAACTATTAGATCCAGATTTGTTATCTGATATTTACTCTTATAGAGGTCCCTATTGCTTTGTACTTTAACAAAATCGTCCTTTGCGTTGGTTTTGCAATAACATTTTATTGTGTTGTTAATATATTTTTTCCTTTTGGTTAATGACTAGGTCCAGTTTCACATTTATTTAGCAGACTAATGTAAACATGAATTTTATTTTGTAACTCTGCTGACTATTTCATTATAAAAAAATCCACAGTTGTTATCAATAGCTACAAACTTGGGATATGCTAGATAGAAGATTCTTTTGAAACATAATTTCAGTTACGTTATGTTGTCACTGATTATGAACCTCACTTTTGTGCATGATTTCTGTTAATTTTTTTGTTGTATTAAAGAAATTAGCTAGCATTCACTCAACTACAATATACAGTTGAGTATCAATCAAGAGATTATACATTCCAAAGCATATAAATAAAAAAAATTAAGTGGGTGGTCAAAAAGTGGTAGCAAGTAAGCCTGTGAAATGGTACATTTTTTTTAATTTTTTTGAATATTATAATATTTTTGCTTTTGCTTTTAGTTTTGAAATGTTTGATCATCTTTGAAAGTAAAACTAAAATTAACATATTTTCTGCTAGAGTGTATATCATACATGATTGGACTAAACTGCCAGTGTTTAGTTTATGTTGATTAGTCTAAACTTTATATTTAATGATATATGTCTATTAGTTCAAATGCTTTGATTTCTAATTGCTGTAAATTTTGTCTCAGAGAAATGTATCTTGAGGATTTCCATGTAACTCTACATGGACTACCATTTGTTCTGGAATTTGCAGATAGATTTGTAAAAGGTATTAGTCTTCTTATTCTTATCTATCATTGATCACGCAAGTATATCAGTTTGATTTGATTATTTCATACGCCATCAACAGTGTTAAAGTTTTGAACCAAAAATTGTTTTTTTCCTCTTTTTCAATGATATAAGTTTCAGTTTGCACTCATTATCTGTCTTTCAATTTGTGTTATAATTTAGGCCAGTCGTGTGCATGACATGGTTTAAATTTTTTTTTTTATTGTTTAGGAAAAGGAATGACAGAGGAGTGCAGGATTTGAGACAATGTGAAATAACTTTAAAATTAATTAAATATTCAAAATCAAGTGATCTAAATTCCAAGTCATTACAGACTTATGCCATACTCATGAGACTTTTAATGCTTAAATATTAGTTTATATGAACTTGATACAACCAGTTCTCTTAAATTTTTTTAACCTTAATCAATATTCAAGTAGGTAATGAACTAAGAACTAAAAACTCACATCTCTTTTTGAATTACATTGTTAAGCATTTGTTCATTGGATACTATTTCTTATGTTATTCCTATTATTTCAATTCTGAAAAAAAAAAGATTATTAAACATTTGTTAAACTTCATTAGCTTTTACTCTTATAAAATTAATAGTAAACAATCATGAACAAGTAATATCCATGACTAATGCATACATTTGATATATGATGGTTAAATTTAACATTCAAAAGTTTCAAGTGGTGCTTCCTTGATTGTTTTTGTTGGTTTCTTACCAAACAGACATAGGCTATCAAAAGTGTAATCCATTACTTTGCTAATAGTGTAGCGTGGAAGGCTTTAAGGATCAAATGCAAATGGGGGAATGGTGAACAAATTCTTCTTTCAGTGCAATATCAGTACTATGGCGCTCGGCTTTATAAGTTTCAAGCAAAAAGTATCTCAATCTGTGGTAACGAAGATGGAGGAGAGTCTTCAAATGTAATCTGCTATGCAACATGCATGGTTGTTGAGGCTTAAAAATTGTTGCATATGGCAGATTTGAGATGGTTTCGGGCCTAGGCTGATTACAGGAAGTATCGAGCAGTGATTGAACTGTTGTCCTCAGTGGTGTCCGGAGATTGAATTGAATTAAGGGGATTGAGTTGCAAATTGAAGGTGGTAGGCAATGGCTAGAGTAGCTGAATGGGTGCAATGGGAAGATTGTGCGCATGGCGAGTGTGTTTTGTTCCAAACTGTCATCGCATTCCTTTACTCTTAGATTCACTTTGGTTTTTGATTTTAGACACTTTCAACTTGGTTGTGTATTCACATATTCTTTTTTTTTTTTACAGGTGTTGGAACAAGCGGCTCGACTACTGCAGTTTAGTTATCTCCAATTTTTTTCTTTACAGCAAGAACTTCGATCGAACACTACGCTTTGTATAAATTGTGGTATGCTTTGTGTATTGACTGAAATTATGTTTTGTGTATTAATTGAAGTTATGTTTTATGTATTAATTGAAGTTATGCTTTGTGTATTTTCTTTATGTACTGTTACATGGGTGCATCGTATTTTCTTTGTTGTGTATATATATCAATGGGTGAAGTAGCATACATTAGATACGTATCTGGATGATCATTAGTAATTTGATACGCCTAACCCGTATCAAATTTACCAGTTTGATACGCGTTAAACCCGTATCAAATTTCAATTCGATACGCCTTAAAGCCTTATCAAATTTTCAATTTGACACGCCTTAAACCCGTATCAAATTATCAATTTAACAGGTTTGCGGTTAACAGGAAACATCATTGATAACTCAAAATTTGGTAAAATTGGACCACAATATTGAATATGCGATAAAAAAATATAGTGCTTCAAAGATACCTAGGTAAGCACTTCCTATGATATGATTTTGGGCACCGCCTGCACACAGCAAGCTGCAAAGCGTTATCATCTTAATTTTCTCCTTGTCTGCAAACATGACATTTATGAGCAGGACAAGTAAACGATTTCCCAGAAGCAATCTTATTTTCGCAATCAGCTGCTTGGTTTGAATCATCAGGAAATAACCGATCTGACACGCATTTTGGGTGGTAGAAATGCCCACATGTCGCATTTACACAAGCAAAAACTTGTATACAACAGCTCCATAAATCAAATGTAAAACATAATGAAGATAACCTATAAGTAATAAAGTTTAACAAGAAGAATGTTAGTGCTAACAATAACTTGATGAACATTAAATTAGTTCTAAAATAAAACAGGACATGTGTTATCACCCGGAAAATCTGAACCAATTAAAAATTTTTAAATTGGCTATTTTAGTGGATTTTAAATATTTAAAATAAATATTTTAAATAATAACGATGAAAAGTAAGTTTGAATCGACATTGAAAATGAATATAATTATTTCTAATTATAAACAAGGCCTGAAATGGCGCGGTAGTTTCAAAATTTGAATTCAAACTTTGACTGACTGTACCGAGTGCAAAACAAAACGGATTTGAGTGAAACTAAAAATATTTAAATCTGTTAGTGAATATCTTTCTAACGAATCTGAAAAATCGAAGTTTCATAGCGGGAAGCAAAAGTTATGGCCAAATGAATTTTCAGAAAGGTCGCTATAAAGTTTATATAGCCCGTGAAAATGGCCATTTTGCAAACAACCTCAGAATTTGACGAAACCACTTTTGTTGGATCTGGGATGTCAAATTGTTGCTAGGTTTCAAACTTCATAATTTTTGAAGTTAATATGTAAGCGTCGCAAAGGAAAACGTGTTTTTGTCAATTACAGTTAAATTGGATCGACCAAAAATGGGCCATTTTTCAAACGGTCTCAGAATTCGACGAAACTAGTTTTGTTGGGACCGTATCGTCAAAACATAGCTAGATTTAATTTTCGGGAATTTTTAAAATCAGTTTGTGGCCCCGGCAAATTGAAATGTTCGTTCAAATTAAATATTGAATGTTTTATATTTTAATTTGAAGGAAAACTGACTGAAACAGTCGAATGGGCCTACGAAACATATCCCATTGTGTTCGAAATGGGGGTAAATGTAACAACCCGCATTCTACGCATTGGAGGATCGTAGAATATTTATTTCTTTCCCATATGAAGTCGTATGGTCATGTAACTTTGGGAAACAACCATTAGACTCATTTCACATGTTCATGATTTTTGTCGATTTTTAAATGACCGTTTTGCCCCTAGCTGGTATTGTTTTGGCCATAACTTTTGATTGGAAAGGTATTTTGTCCTGAAACCACTTCCATTAGATTCGTTTGGTGGTTTACCTTTCCGTAAAGTGGTCACATGTGAAAAACGGACTTACCGTTTGGGAGATATGGCTGAAATAAGGTTTGGAAGGTGAAAAACTGCTTAACCGGGCCAAATAGGGTGATTAGTGAATGGGCCCATAACCCATTTCGAGATTAGGGTTATGGGGAGGCTGAAAGGAGTTAGAGAATCATTCCATTTCAGTTTTCTAGCCTCCACTTACCTCTTAGAAACCCTAAAAATGGCCTCCAACCTCTAAATTACCTCCAAATCATCTTCTAATCAAGGATTAAGCTTAGCAACATCAAATCAAGGGAGATCTACACCAAATCAACGTGAGAGCTGTTGTTTAGCATCGGGATTCGCACTAAATCAGAGATTTATTTCAGATCTAAGTTTTGTTTGTGGCTAAGGTGAGTGATTTGCATAGTTCCTCACTAATTATGGCTAATTAAGGTAATTAGTGTTAATTAGCGAATTTAAACATGATAAAATTCTGGAAAAATATTTATAAAATTCGAAATGATGTTTTAGACCTCTGATATGAATTTGGGTTAATTTGGTTAAGTTTTGCTAATCATATCATTAGTTTCACCTAAACATGCTTAAGGGGAAATAAGGGTTTTTAGCTAGGTTTGATCCATTTTAACCTATTATATTGTTGTTTTGATGTTTGTGGTTGATTATGCATGTTGCTATGACTGTATGGTATGCTTTGTGATTGATTAAAATATTTGGAATAGTCGAAAACGCCGTCGAGTGGCGTAAAACTGCTTGCTGGAAAAGTGCAGAAAACAGACCGATCCGGATCGGAACGGAGGGAGGATCCGATCCGCTCCCATACTTTACTCTTCGATCTATTCGCTCTTCTCGTGGCATGCATCGTCCGATCCGACCCGTCTGGTGTTCTTCGACCCGATCCACCATGGTACCCCGACCCGAACAGATGTACCTCAGCGAGGCTTGGAGACTACGACCCGACCCGGGTTAATTAGAAGAAGCCGATCCGAACCGTGGCACATTGGAGGACGCCGACCCGAACCAATGATGGCGACTGGACGTGGAGTCTCGATCCGATCCGCTGAAGTGAGGATGACCTGATCCGATCCAGAGAAGAAGGAGCACCCCGACCCGATCCGAATTGATAACTAGGGGTAGATCTGAACCGATCCGGTGATGACCAATAACTCGAGATGCAAAGGTAGTCCAAATGGAAGTTAGAGCTCAGGATCCAATTGGGAACCAGTGAGTTCACTTCATGGTTGGGCTTTGCTGCGGGACGTGTGCTAAGGAGTTGTCGACGTTCATAACTTCGATTCACCATTGAAAATGGATGATGGGCTACTTATCAGTGCAGTAGAGTCATTATGACTCGAGGGGCAAGGTGATGGTAGCAAGACTACGTTATCAGTGTAGTATAGTCATTATGACTCGAGGGGCAAAGTGATGCGTAGTAAGACTATGAGCCAGTGCAGTGGGGTCATTGTGACTCCATGGGGCAGAGTGGACATAGTAAAGGATTAGTAAGGCTATGAGCCAGTGCAGTGGGGTCATTGCGACTTCATGGGGCAAAGTGGACATAGCAAAGGATTAGTGGCTATGTATCAGTGCAGTGAAGCCATTTATGACTTCATGGGCAAAGTGATCATAGCAAGGTATGTTGGGTGATCGAAGTGGTGAATATCGTATGCTTTTTGCACTGAGTGAGAGATGTGAGGATGGTTGCTATGCTTGATTGTTTGCCATCACTATGACATGCATACCCCCACCCCATTATCTTTACACCATTTGAAATGGCACCTTAGAGTGTTGTACAGTATGTAGTGCTAACTCTTTGGTTGCAGGTCCAGGTTCAGGTATGTTTTAGTCTACCTGTTATTGTTCTGTTTAGATGCTTATCGCTCATACCAGGCTTTATGTCTGACCCAGAGTTTTATGTCTCCTCTTATTACTCTGGGTGCTCACACGAGCAGACTAGAGACAGGTTAGCTGGTGATGCGCGAGTAGCTGATTCGGAGGCGAGCAGGAGGCTTTCACGTATGATATATAGATATTCTCCCTGTGTCGTTGGTGGTCGCTACTTGGGCATTAGTAGTGTACCTCCTTTATCTTACTTTTGCTTTTTGAGACAGTTTGAAAAGTTGTAATAATGTTAGCTTTGGATCATAAGCTGTACTTGGATTTTCCGCTGCTATGTTAGTTTGTTTTCAGCTTATGCACTGTCTCACCTGTTTTATGTCAAGTATATTGTTATTATATTTTGTTCCATGCGCTGTGAGACATTTTACAGGTTCCTTGTTAGTTCATTTCCTTCTTCCCTTTTCTTCTGACGATCCGTTCCGTGCTAACTGGACATGTGTACAACGCACTTTTGGAGTAAATGTCGGTTGGTGCGGGGCGGGCCGTCACAGTAAAACGCTAGGGACGACAGTCATTGGGTTTGGATTGCAGTTCGTATGGATAAAGTTGTATTTTCTGAATTGAAGAAATTAAATAATAAAATATAAATAACCAACTAATGAAAATTCATCGTTTATAACTCCAGAACCCGACACCCTTCTAAGTCGACGGCGGAAACCCTCTTCCTCTTTCTCTCCTCGATCACGCCCAAACCACACAACAAAACCGCATGCTCCTTTGGAAGATTTTGAAGAACCCACTCTCCTCTTTAAATCCATACCACTTCCGCCCTTTATCGTCGTGTGTTGCCTAAGATCCGCCGCTCTGAAGTGCCGGCGCTCATCGTCAGTTTTCTCCTCGATACCCAGTTCGAGTTCAACGGGGGGAGGGGGGTCCACGGGCGCGCCTTTCGAGGCTCTACAACGGGGTGCAACCCGATTTCGTTCAAATGCTTCGGATTTCGCGTTAAAGCCAAACCTAGTTTTGAATCAAAATAGAAAGGTATGGCAGTTTATTCTATTTTATATTCTATAGCACTTCTAAGAGCTACGGTTTTTGATTTCACTGTAAAAATCATATCCTTTTTGTTTCTTGATGAAATTCAGTGAAACAAGAGATAGTGGACTCGTGTGGACGTCTTCTACATTCTAGAAGAGACCGCATATTTTTCTAAGCCTTCTGCTATTTTTGGTGGAGTGGAACCCAATGTGAGATTTCTAAATTATAAACGATATGGAAAACGACGATGTATAAATTATATAGTCGATGTATATGTTATATAAGCATTGTACACCTCTTGTATAAGTGTTGTATAAGTTGTACGTTCGATATATAGTTATATTAGCATTGTAAAAATTATATATGCGTTGTAAAAATTATATATGCATTGTAAAAATTATATATGTGTTGAATAGAAGTGAAATGCTTAATATATATATATATATATATATATATATATATATACACACACACTCCTCGTCCACAAACCGTGGACGATATTTATTGGTTGTGATTGGTGTGAAAATTGATTGATAGCGAATGGTTGATTAGAATTGTTTGTGGGTGAAACTGATTGATTGTGGTTGAAAAATACCCATTTGTGTTTGAGAATTATTTGGTTGAAACCACATAGGATTAGTTTGTGGAAATGAAAAAAAATATACATGCCGCCTGCGTGCGAACTACATGCATGAAATCCCCATTGTCAAAAGCTGCGAGGCTTTAAGGTAGAGCGAGGAGCCGTACTAGGGACGGCCCCGGTTTTAACTACCCTGCCGTTATGCTGCCGAAATTTTGAATAATATTCATGTGTTAGAATTATTTTCATGTGTTGAAACTATATTCGTGTGTTGAATAGAAAACCTTCATGTGTTGAATAGAAATTCATTCGTCGAATAGAAATTCATGTGTTGAATGGTATTCGTGTATGAAATAAATTGTTTTATAATAAAAATCATATTTTTATCATCTATATAAATTATATAGAATAGTCGTGTTTTGAAATAAATTGTTTTAACAATAAAAATCACATTTGTACTATATATATACAAACTATAGAAAACCTTCATGTGTTGAATGGTATTCGTGCTTGAAATAAATTGTTTTATAATAAAAATCATATTTTTATCATCTATATGAAACTATATAAAATAGTTGTGTTTTGAAATAAATCGTTTTACAATAAAAATCACATTTTTACTACATACATGAATTGTTAAAAATAGTGAAGTGTCGAAATAAATGTCTGTTGGATAAAAATATCATTTTTATCAAATGTATGAAAAGCATATAGTTTTGAAATCGAAGAATCGATTATATATATATATATATATAATTAAAATATATCGAATAACGAAGCTGCAGTTCGTTTTTTGAAACCGTGATTTCAAACGATTTGTGCGGGAGATCCGACTATCGGATTTTCCCGAAACCAAAACCTTGGGTTCGCTTTGGAAATATCTTTCCAACGACACCAACTTTGTAAAGATCCAACGGTTGGATTGTTTGGAATGTTTAATTCAAATCTGAAGAAAAACAACACCAGAATCAATTATATTTATATATATAAAAATATAATTAAATTGAATAATGACGCTGCAGTTCGTATTTTGAAATTGAAACTTCAAACGATTGTACCGGAAGATCCGACCGTCGGATTTTCCCAAAAAATGGAACCGTTGGATTCTTTTTGAAAAGATCTTTCTAATGATATAAATTTTGTGAAGATCCAACGGTTAGATTTTCAGATATGTGTAAATCAAATCCGAAGAAAAACAGCGTCACGGCCGCGTTATGGCCTGAAGCGTCGTTTGAATAAATTGGCTATTTTTAAATAAATAAAAATAGCGATAAATCGTTATAAAATATTATAAACGATATGGGATGTGAAATTTAGGAATTAACTGAAGGTTAGCTGAGTCGAATGGTTCCCTGGGTTTTGATCTGATGTTGGTTTCGGCCTTCGGGGTTAATATTTGGGAAATCATTCTCTTACTAATTTACGGTTAGTGACTAATGAATTTGAATAAGGCGTATGTGTGTTTGTGTAGCACTTGTTTACTATATACGCGAGTTGCTCAGAAAGACCGGGTTTATCCCATTTTGAATAACTGAATCGACGATAAGAAATCGAAGATGAAGATGGTGGTTGAAGACCGGAAACCTTCACCTCGTTTGGATGGTAACTGATGTCCTGATTGGGAGGCATCCCGAAATATGGATAATGAGTGGTGACCGTCCAGACATATGTGTAGATCGATGGGTATGCGAGGTATATAGTGCTTCTGGTTTCGTTCAGACCCAGAACAGACTTGTAAATGGACTGTGTGTCTGACATTGGAATTCATTCTATGTGATTGATAGCCATCAGTTACATGGCGTGAATTGCCTGTGTGGCATGCTAAGATGCAGTGATCAAGGCTTTTGTTGAAAAGCAAAGTCTTGTGGTTGATGATCAAAGCACCGCCTGTGTGGCGTAGCTTTGTGTATAACATGAATTCGCGAGCCTCACACCCCGGTATGAACTAGAAACGGGAAAGGACATCGGGGAGGGCATGTGTTTCCTTCTAGCTAGAGGTGGTGTTAGTGCTTAAACTGGCTGACATTTATATTATTTTCACCTATGTGGTTGTTGCTGTTGCGAGGCGCCTCGGATATATCGGTGACTATGTGAAGCCGATGAAGTCATTTGTTGGCTCATTTACGCCCCAAAGGGTGGGGAGACGCAGTGTTCAGGCATAATAATCCACAAAGGTGGACCGGCCCTGACGATCCAAGGTGCAGTTGCGGCTGTTCCTGAGACTCGGGCTAGACAGTCTCGAATTCGGTGAGGACGATCCCTTGCCTCGGTTCATGACGGAAATCCAACTTCCAAATACGTGACTGTGCGGTTTTAATTGTATACCTATATATGGCGACATAGTGGTATGGGGCATTAATGTCGTCTATGATTGATACTTATGATTTGAAATTGTTTTTGAAACATATAAACACTAGTAATAATATCAAATGCTTTTGTTTTATTCGTATCAAGCATATTTTGGCCGTTATAAGGTAAAAACTCTATCCTCCGGTTTGCGTTGCATTGTGTGATGGGAATTGAGTCTTATAATGGCTTCATTTTTATAAAAAGCATTGCGATGTTTAAAAGAATTATTTGTTTTAAAGCACTAGCAATCCAATGGAGTAAACTCGTTCCACGAAAGTGGCGTGGTCCTGTGATTAGCCATATTTTGAATGTGTTGAGTAGATTTCTCATACCAGTCCCATGACTGACTCGTAGTTTGTTTCACTTGCAAACTCAGGTGCCCCTTTTTCTACATGGGCAGACTTGTATTCAGGTTTTAGCAGGCTCTTTCTGGATAGCTGGAGCTGAAGATGGATTCCATCATTTATCTTTTTTTATGCTGTTCAGCTCCTATTGTACATATTATGTTTGTTTTCCGCTGTAGACATTTATGTATAGCTGAATTGTATTTGTACTAAGTATGATCCTGTATACTGTGTAACTCTGATTATTACGTTTATCCAGTGTATTCTATTGTACATTATTTGGTGTATTTATTTAATTCTGTTCTGCTGTTATCTGTTTCTGCGTTATATTCCAAAGATTACCCTTGCCTCCGTCGGTACGGGGTTTGGGGCCATCACAACATGACTCCTATAGAATGAACTCTCTGATAATAGCATTGAATTTGATGAAAATATAATGGAAAGAAGAAGGATAAACAAAATAAAAATAGTAACCTTTAGTCTATGTTTATATAGTCAAAATAAGAAATGAGTGGATACCACCCATCAGGTGTAATTATCTTGCAAAAAAGCAAGTGTGAAAATGTGGAAGTCACCATTACAAATATATATCCCTTGAACTTGTTTGAATAACGTGAACTCTGACTTTTCTAATGTGACCAAGGACTGAGAAATATTCCAAGTTGTAGACCGTTGTTTTTGAATAACATCAAGTCACGGTTTTTCTTAAAATAAAATTGTTGCCAAATTTAAAATGACAAATTGCTTATACAAAGACACCAACGATTGTTATCTACAGAATCAGCTTTCAAAACTGAAGAAAGAGTGCAACTTTCATAAAATAACCAAAACATTACATATTATTTCTAGCAGATTCAGAGAAGTAGGAGCTATTATGGGAAAATAGATTGTGCAGTGCATACATGATCAGGCAAGTATGCAAGAAAACTGGAACACTCCACAAAAGCATGAGTTTGAATAGCATCAACATATCTTGATCAATGACAAGTAGGAAAAGTCTAAAATCTTACACAATGAATGAGACTTCCAGTCAAATTAGAAAACCTCCATCAGTTAACTCCAATATATTTTACATGTTTTTTATTTTCGCTTTTCTTTCCGCATTTACTATTAAAGCCGACATATGCATAAACAATGCTTAGTTTATAAAATAAATAGAAGGAAAGCTTCACTGTACTTGAAAACCAAATTGCACAAAATCAGTTAATAAAACTGAGCGCTTTGCTCAGATAAAAACTAAGTGGTAAAAATGTAGCCTTACCACCCCTTAAAAACTGAGCAAAATTGCTCAATTTGTAACTGAGCAGCAGTGCTTTGGGATTAGCTGATCAATTATCAACTGAGTAGTAAGCCCAGTAAAAGAAACGATGTTGCTTAGGTTGTAAAAACATATTGCTCAGCTTTTAAAAAATACTGAGGGAACTCAATTTATAAAAAACCGAGCTCGGCTCAGTTTGCAAACTGGGCTCTTTACAAACTACTTGCTCAGCTTTTTTTTAAAACACTAAGTTTAGAGCTCAATTCACAAACTGAGCTCTTGGCTCAATATTTATAAACCGAATGTTCAGTATAACAAGACTGAGCTTGGAGTGCAGTTTGCAAACTGAGCTGCACGTTATGCACTTTGCTATACGATGATACAGTATAATAACACTATTTATCTTTATTTATTTTCGTATTTATGTCCCAAGAGTGGAAATTTTGACAGTCATGGTGATCAATTTATTTTGGAACAACGTATTTTGCATACCTTCATAATTAGTTGTATTCAAACAAATATCTCATTACAAGACAAACAGAATAATTTCAGTCTGTAAAATTTGGGGGATAATTTGTTGGAAAATTGGTAGTTTCTAAAAACAGCAACAAAGCACCTACTATCAATGTTTATTACCTTCAAACATCCAGTTAGGCTTTCACTGCAACTTTTACTGAAATTCTAACCTCCATCGGAGAATCAATTGGGATCTAAGACTAAAAAGATAAGAAAATTATGCTTCTCATTAATTTATTTGGAAACTAGATTACAATGTCATTTTATTGAACTATTTGAAATAATGTACTAAACTGTTACAATATCAATGTCTCAAAGGTATACTTATTTGAAGATACCCAAACAAGGCTATAATGAATCTCGGTCATTTGACTAAGATTAAAAAAAAAACTTGAAAAAGGTAATATTCAACATATAAAAACTTGAAATATAACATCTGATATATTTTTTTTGAAATAGGATACAAACTTGTTTTGCCAGATTTTGCATATCTATGATTAGATTTCCTTTAAATTCAAAATTTCTTCAATCGTTTTTTTTCTTTTTTATGTTTTCATGTAATGTCACTTGTTATTTCTATAGCATATGTAAAGAAAATTTGATTTGAAGCCATCCATTAATCAAAGACTCAAATTTGGATAATAACAACTCAAAATATGGATATCTAAACACATAATTTACAGCTTAATTTATTATATGCCTGCTATTGTTTTCGTCTATAAAAGATCTACTTTTATTTCAGTTATTATTCTTTCAAAATTATTTATGTCAGAAGGTAAGATTTTATAAGTTGTTTTGTATGTAACGACCAAAGATTTTCGACCTCTAAAATCGACACCAATCACAATGTCGATAACTCAAGTAATGAAAATACCAGATCATTAATAGAAAGAAGTTAGAGGGTGAGAAATAGGAAGAAAGAAAATTAGAATAGAAGAAGAAGAAGACAACTGAATAGAATCAAAGTAAATACGAATCTCACAGTGGAACGAATAAAATATATTTTATAACATAATTTTTGAAATACAAACTATATCTGTATATACATACCATCTCAGAGTACAACTCATAACATCACAGCAGAAATATACTTTGTATATAACTAATGTTGAAGCCTCCTGCTCCACACTCCACCAAGTATATATGAAAAATCTCGACTACTTCTCTGGCTATACAAATTTGGGTGCCCAAGAGTTTAAGGTAAAACAAAACAAAATAAACTCTAGGTCAGTCATGGGACTGGTGCGAGTAAACTCCAACCATTTGGTTTAACTTTGAAAAAAATCCTTTTAAAAGAAAAGGATAATAGTAAGACCAGCCCACACATAAAAATGGACGGTTTACCTTATTATAACCCAAAAAATTTTCAAAATCAATATTTTTCTATTATTATAATAGTGTCTAATCACAAGTAAATAAAATCTAGCAGAACGCTTGCATCTCACGCTCCACATACATAATATGCAATCAAAACTGCAGGCTCCTATTGGAGATTGGATTTTGACTATGACAAGGTATGGAACCACTTACCGATAGTGTATCTCTAGAGAGGAATACACTGGGTTCAACAAAAACGTCGTGCAACCAAGCCACACTTGACCAACCACTCATTTCTCATGAGTGTATCGAATATATTGCCACCTACGGTTGCTAGCAATATAACCGTTCCCGGGAAATACAGAAGCGAAAAGAAGTAACAAATATGAATATTCTCTAGATGGTGACAATACACCCTAATGGGGGCGACCCACATAGTCATGATGCCTTCTCGATTTTTGTCATTTCCCGGTTGATGAGGCTTAAGGTCATAACATATCTTTTGACAGATCACACCTCCATTTTCTTTGAATGTCAACATCGTCATACCCACCAAATCACACACTGATTTCCACAAAATTACCACGGGTATGAAGCTAAGAGAAATAAATTTCTCTGCCACCAAACGTGAATACGTTTGAAGAGCTCAACTTACGTGATCCATTAGATATACTTTGTCACACATTTGTCCATTCAAGATGTCCAGGGATTGGACAAACCGAAGGCACTATCCTATAAAATAATAGCCCTTGCATCAACTCCGTCTTCTATTATCTTCATCATATATGATTCGCAACGCTAATGCCTATACAGAGTGGTTTTCAGATAATAAATCTGATCCCGGTCTCTCCGTATTGACAAAGGAAAAATGGTCACAAACATTGACAGTCGGCAATTTAACTATCAAAGGAAAACATACATACAAACAACAGTTGTCTTTCCAAATGGAAATTATACCGATAAATCATCAATCAGCATTCAGCTCTTTAAATTAATTTATCATTTCATTTCCCCAATTTCTTATTTCCTATATTTTTTCAAGTATTTCTCAAAACTCGTTTTTTCCTCACACGATCCTTGGAAAACGTTTCCATTTATTTTAAACTATTTATTTTCTTTTTTTAGAAAATATTTCTTTTTAACATCGAAAATTAATTCCATATATTCACAACTTTTATTTTCTATATTTAGAAAATATATGTTATTAACATTGGAAAACATTTACATATCTTATTAACGCTTTACTACCCATCAATCCCTAACCGTAAATCAGTAAGAGAACAACTTTCTAAGTGTCAATCCCAAAGGCCGAAACCAACATCAGATCGATACTCAAAAAGTCGTTCACTTAACTAGTCTCCAGTCAGGTTCTAATTTCCTTAGCTCCATTATTAACTTCAACATCATTTCATTTTTGTATAGAAAACATTTCTAGTTACATTGGAAAATATTTCAAAAATCCATTTATATCGATTTAACGATCGATGTATAAAATATTGATTACAACGGTAGCGTTATAATACCTGCTTCCAAAATATATAAATTTAAAATATAACTTCGATTCTTTATTTAGAATAAATAATACTTAATTAATTAAACCTATAAATAATCTTTATTTAAAAATGGAAAGTAAATATCACATTCCTGAATCCGATATAACCGAATTCAACGTATGGCTCCCTTTCGAATAATACCTATTCGATAACCCCTTCTCGAATAATTTATATTCTATTTACGTTCCAAACATCGGAATAAATTCACCGTTTCAAGTCATCTCAATTTTTAAATTCATTTTGAATTTATCGTTTCCAAACATTTACACATTTCTTTTACAACTAATTAACTCTGCAACTGTTTGTTTAAATCAGTATTCACTTTAAAACGTGAGTATTATTCCTTTACAGGAATCTCAACTAGTTTTATCAAATCAAATCTTGATTTATATTTAAAAATACCATTTCAGTTTCAAATCATGTTTATCGAGTTATTTTATAAATTTATATTCATAATCCATTTCATAAATTTCATTTATATGCCAACTCTGGTTAATTATATATTAAGTTTATAACTTAATCTCAATTTCATATTTGAAACATAAGTTATTGGTTTTAAATCAAATACTCACTATCTTGTCAACCCTTGAATTATAGAATATATAATTTCCAAAAATTAACTATTTTAATAACATTCGACATTGTCGAATTTAAGCTATAAACATTTAAGGATTTATTTAACTCAATTCACATTTCAAATATCGAAATAGTTTCATCATTTTCTTTTGAAATGATTTCCTGTTTCCCCCTTTCAAATTCATTCTTGGATTTACATTTTCAAATTAATATTTAAAAATGGTTATTTCATTTCATTTTCAAATATTGGTTATAAATTAAATTACTTGTTTTTATTATTAAAACAAGTTATCTAGCTCACTTGAAATTCAATTCCCATTTATAAATAGATTTTTCTTTTTAAAAACTCGAGTCATTTTCCAATATATTTACGGTATTTAAATACCAATTATCTCGGGTCAATGTTGTCCAAACACCCCAATCACACAGTAATCAACCACCGATTATTTGTCATATCATACAATGCGATATATGAAAACAATAATATAATTGTTGAGGAATCCAGTTGGATCCCTCGAACCTGTTTCCCTTCGTCCACAGACGTCAATCAACATAAATAACACAATTTCATATCAATATGAAATTATTATTTAACCCATGACTTCACATATATATAATTATCAACCAATTTAATTGTAAATAATCCAAACAACCATCACACATATCATTCAACCATTTTTATCAAAATTAAATAATGTTTATTAAATTATAAAACTGTACAGAGTTAGTGAGTTTACTCACCTTGGTTGTTAATCGTTAATACGATTAACGGTTGGTGATTTGAACCAGACGTTTAATTCTATCCAAAAATTAAACGAGCTCCAAACTGCTCCAGACTAGTTCCATTAGGTAGCCTACATCCAAACGATTCCAGTGAATCTTGTTTCGTCAAGTTCTGATCATGTATGAAGAGGTTGTCAATTTTACACGTTTAAATTAAATAACAGTCATTAATTATTAAATTAAATATTAATTTACCTATCCTTAAGTACAATTTAAACCTTAACCCAATCCTTAAATTATTCTCCCATATTGCTCCAGTAAGAATTTGGTTTATCTAACGCTAAAAGTGTTCATTTGGGGATTTTACACGTGTAAAAGAATGTATCCTTTCAAATGAATTTTATAACGAGATTATATAAATAAAACGTTAATTCAATAACCTCAAAAGGATCGGCCACGTAAGCTTTACTCTACCCATTTTCTAATTTGAACAGTGCTTCTTGTCCTTAAGAAAATCATACCCGTGAGCTTCAGTAAATTTCCTTTCCATTTTTATGGCTTTCTCTTCATTCCACTAAATCACAATACACTCACTCCTTCATGCAATATCCCCTGCCCCATCTAAGTACCATTTTTAACACTGCCTGCTTCTTTGCTTTCTTTAATGTCATTATTCATTTTCACGTTACTGCATGTATTTGCTCTTCTTCCCCTTAAATGTAACCCACCTCCCAGTATTATTCCAAACTACTCACACCATTTCCATTTTCCTCCCGAAAACCAACATGCACTCCTCAACAACCTCATACGCCCCCTGCATGCTTTTCCCTTATCATTTCAATGCTTCCATTTCTTTACCATTCTCCCCCTTCCTTTTTCATGCTTGTGCCGAGTACGTTCCGTTTTACCATTTTGAATGGTCTAAACGAGCATCGCCAACAAAATAAACCGTATTAAAGGGAGATCCAGTCCATCTGATCCCATGTAAACCAGTTTCAGATTGTTAAGTGGAGAGTTGGAATTTATTTTCATTTTCGAAACAATGATTTTGTTTTTGCTTTCTCTACGGCTTGCATCTGAGGTTGAAGAAATGAAGGAGGCTTTGGTGCTATTTATAGTGTGAATTACTTTACAGTCACGTATTAGGCAAATAGTTATCACTGGGTTAAATTTGCAGGCATATAGTTTTATTCCTTTGATTTGCTTTGACGTGGTTAGGCAATAGTACAGGTCAGTTGTAAAACTAGAGTAGGTCTACTTTGTATTTTCATTTCAAACTGCTGTATATGTAAAATTACTTAGTGGAGAAGGTTGGACATCATAGGGTCTACGAGAAGAAAATCAGGGTAGGTGACTACATGCCTTGGTTTTCAACACAGTATGGTGATTGTGAAAATACATAGGTCTGCAAGGATTCGAAAATAGGCATGGAGGTATAGGTCTACTGATTTCTCACTTCATAGCTATTTGAAAATGAAAACAACGGCCAGTCTTGTACTGTCCTTAGACATTTTTATTTTTTTCTCTCTAGCTACGGTATCACTTAGAGACAACGGTTAAGGAATAATAGGTCTGCAGTGACACTACGTGAAATCTTGGCACACCCACATGGTACTATGTGTTGTTGCTGTCAAGTATTTATAATGTGAAAATGTGAGCCTTCGAATGGAAGGAAACTAACATTTTTATTTTAATAACAGGGCTTGCTTCGATCTTATCTAAGTTGTCACCTCGGCGTTTTAGCTTACTTGTTTGTGTTTAAAGATTTGGATCACATGTTTATGGTTCATGCTTCGTTTCTAATATTTTGGTCAAATTATATATTATAATAAGACATAATATATTTCGTTTTAGTTTCAAAAGGAACAATTCTCATCGTACTAGTTTGAACAGAGTTGGACAAATGAATGTAAGATGGCGTGGGTCGGTCCACTGTTTATGAACTGCTACAGACAAAAATAAAAATACGGTTGTGTCCAGCAAGTATCACAACCCCAAAAATATAATAATATAGATAAGTTAATTTACTCTGTGAAACCCGAAACTGCAGATATAGGGTGTAAAATACTTCAAAATAAAAAGTGCTTATTTTCCAAAATAAAAATTAAAGTAAAAATCTAAAAATTAAATTATAACTACGTCTCAAAGTTCTTGTCTAATTTCGAAACCAATATTTAATTATATTTAAATATATCTTTATGGTTTATAAAAGATTCCATAGCGACTATTTGAAAATTTTATTTGGACATAACTCAAAATCTATAAGACAAAATCTCCATTTTTCACTTCCATTAGAAAAATATAGTTAATTAAATTCCAACGTTTCTTATTTCGAAGAAATCCGACTAATAACGGATTCTGTATGCTCAGTTGATGCTTAAATCATCAAATTACGAACTTTCATGACATTATGAGCTCGATTATAATTTATATTATAATTAATACGTTCAACTGCCATTTAAATAATATATTTGTTGTTTCAATACGAATATAAACTCAATTAAATATCTTAACTCATCCAATGCACGTATTATTGCAAATCCAACTGTTTCCGACTATTCTAGAAATAAATATTATAATTCCACGATTTATATTAATTTAATATTCAATATATTTTAATTATAACCATTTAAATTATCAATCCAATATACTAATAATTAAATAAGTTAATTATTAAATTGCTAAAATTCCAGGGCGTTAAATTCCTTCCCCTTTAAAATAATTTCGTTCTCGAAATTGCTAAGTAGTACAAATACCAGAACTCTAACTCCTTACAACCTTCTTGGTTAAAATCCTATACCCCATATTTTCACAACTCAGTTCTATATATATTACCATTAATCCTCATATCGATACCTGACCTTTTATTTGTCATTCCAAATGATATATCCACCATTTTTGGACAATCTATTACCACATACTCATCCATACGCTTTCTCGCATATCTGCATATACTCAAATTGATTTTAAATTAGTTCATCATTTTGCTTGTCCATTCGGGTTTTATAATCTCTTATACAACGATAAGTCGATTTATAAAAAATGTTGTTACAAATTTCTAACTCTTTAAATTTTTGAAAAATAATTTTGCCAGCGTCTCCTTTGCGCTGCTCACTCGGTACAACTACAACTCGCCTCTCTTGGCCTTCTTCAATCCAAAAGAAAATCAAATAGCTAACCGGCTTGCCAAATAGACTCATAAATCTCATACCCCAATAAAATATAATCTCGTAACTTTTTGTCGGGTATCCAACTCATTTTCTTCCGCTTGATTTCAATTTAGCTTATACAATTGTCATACCAATCCATCTCCACTGAATTCATCCTCAATCCAATCATTCTCTTATACCCCTGCCAAATTCCATTTCAAACTCCAGTTCCATTCTCAATTTCAAATTCTTGCCAAGTAGTCCAATTCCATTCTCAAATTAATTTCTCGAACCAATTCCATTAACTAATTATTTAATCACTTGTTTTCACCTCAGAACTCTAACCTTTTCAAATCATTTTAATTCACCCGAGTTTAATTATATTCCACAATCCAGTTTTGCTTGATATTATCCTATCCAAATCTAATTTCTACTTAACTCGCTTCAGTTCTATTCCAATTTGTTCACAAAATTTAATTTAACTTGTTTTTAATTCAAACACCTTTCCTGGGAGTTTTTAAACAGTTTATTTTTTTCAAAAACCAGATATTACTTTTCAGGGTTCAAAACAACTTGTTTTCTCCAAACAATTAAAAAAACAAAATCTTTGGTAGTAATCCGTCACTTAGAAACTCGAAAATGACACTAATGATGCGACCGTCATCATCAGAGTTATTTTCCAGTGATCATAGTGAGTTCAATACTATATCATTTCAAAACTTTATTCTCAATAACTTTTATTTTGAAATTACTCCAAAATATCCTTTAAAATATTTGAAAAACATTTTCAATTCACCTAGGATTTTAAAATTTCCTTATATAATCCAGAATTCAATTTCAAACACCTTTCCCAAATTTCTAGAGTTTTAATTCTGATTCTGGTTTTAAATCTAGATTTAATTCATCTGAATTTCATATTACACTCATATGAATTTTCGATTGGTTATATATATAACTATCACAATTATAATCTTATTCGATTATAATAACAACCAACACATTAAATATAATAATTCTAATATGTATACTTTTTGTATAAAAATATATTTTGGGTAAAATTATTTCATATACCCTCCTTTCAAAACAATACTATGTCAAATTATTTTATTCAAGAGTTTAGAGAAACTTTTCGATATAGTGTGCACTACCATATCGACAAGAATCTTTAAACTACTCGACAAACCAATCAACACAATATAATACCATTTTTAATCAATTTACATATACGCTCTCATATATATATATACACACACACACACACACACACTCAAACTCTATCTAGGGTATCACTAACCTCATCTCTATTGAATTATGCCATAGAGCCAAGGTAATCACTTAACCTCGCTCTGATACCAACGAACAAAGATTTTCGACCCCGAAAATCAACACTAATCACAATGTCGATAATTCAAGTACCGAAAATACCAGATCATTAACAGAAAGAAGTTAGAGGGTGAGAAATAGGAATAAAGAAAATTAGAATAGAAGAAGAAGAACACAACTGAACAGAATCAGAGTAAACACGAATCTCACAGCGGAACGAATAAAATATATTTTATAACATAACTTTTGAAATAAAAACTATATCTGTATATACATACCATTTTAGACTACAACTCATAACATCACAGCAAAAATAAACTTTGTATATAACTAATGTTGAAGCCTCCTACTCCACGCTCCTCCAGGTATATCTGAAAAATCCCGACTACTTGTCTGCCCATACAAATTTTGGCACCCAAGAGTTTAGGGTAAAACAAAACAAATAAACTCTAGGTCAGTCATAGGACTGGTGTGAGTAAACTCCAACCATTCGGTTTAACTTTGAAAAAAAAACCTTCTGAAAGAAAAGGATAATAGTAAGACCAGCCCACACATAAAAATGGACGGTTTTTACCTTACTATAACCCAAAACATTTTCAAAATCAATATTTTTCTGATATTATAATAGTGTCTAATCACAAATAAATAAAATATGTAGAATGCTTGCATCTCACACTCCACATATATAATATGCAATCAAAACCGCAGGCTCTTATTGGAGATTAGATTTCGAATATGACAAGGTACGGTACCACCTGCCGATAGTGTATCTCTAGAAAGGAATACACTGCGTTCAACAAGAACGTCTTGCAACCCAGCCATAGATGATCGACCACTCATTTCTCTTGAGTGTATCGAATATATTGCCACCTATAGTTGCTAGCAACATAACCGTTCCCGGGAGATATAGAAGCAAAAAGAAGTAACAAATACGAATATTCTCTAGATGGTGATAATACACCCTGATGGGGGCGACCCACATAGCCATGCTGACTGGCCGATTTTTGTCATTTCCCGGTTGACGAGGCTTAAGGTCATAACGTATCTTTTGACATATCACGCCTCCATTTACTTTGAATGCCAACATCGTCATACCCACCAAATCACAAATTGATTTCCACAAAAATACAACTAGTATGAAGCTAAGAGAAATGAATTTCTCTGTCACCAAACGTGAATACGTTTGAAGAGATCAACTTACGTGATCCATTATATATACTCTGTCAGACATTCGTCCATTCAAGTTTTCATGGGACTGGACAAATCGAAGGCACTATCCTGTAACAGAATAGCCCTGGCATCAACTTCGTCTTCTATTATCTTCATCATATATGATTCGCAATGCTAATGCCCATACGGAGTGGTTTTCAGATAATAAATCTGATCCCAGTCTCTCTGTATTGACAATGGAAAAATGGTCAAAAACTTTGATAGTCGGTGATTTAACTATCAAAGGAAAACATACATACAAACAACGGTCGTATTTCCAAATGGAAATTACACTGATAAATCATCAATCAAAATTCAGCTCTTTAAATTAATTTATCATTTCATTTCCCCAATTTCCTATTTCCCATATTTTTCCAAGTATTTCTCAAAACTCGTTTTTGCCTCACACGATCCTTGGAAAACGTTTCCATTTATTTAAAACTCTTTATTTCCAATTTTTAGAAAATATTTCTTTTTAACATTGGAAATTAATTCCATATATTCACAACTTTTACTTTCTATATTTAGAAAATATATGTTATTTACATTGGAAAACATTTCCATATTTTATTAACGCTTTACTACCCATCAATCCCTAAACATAAATCAGTAAGAGAACAACTTTATAAGTGTCAATCCCGAAGGCCGAAACCAACATCAGATCGGTACTCAAAAAGTCGTTCACTTAACTAGTCTCTAGTCAGATTCTAATTTCCTTAGCTCCATTCTTAACTTCAACATCATTTCATTTTTTTATACATAGAAAACATTTCTACTTACATTGGAAAATATTTCGAAAATCCATTTATATCAATTTAATGATCGATGTATAAAATAGTGATTACAACGGTAGCGTTATAATATCTACTTCCAAAATATCCAAATTTAAAATATAACTTCGATTCTTTATTTAGAATAAATAAATAATGCTTAATTAATTAAACCTATAAATAATCTTTATTTAAAAACGGAAAGTAAATATCACTTTCCTGAATCCGATATAACCGAATTCAACGTATGGCTCCCTTTCGAATAATACCTATTCGATAACCCCTTCTCGAATAATTTATATTTGATTTACGTTCCAAACATCGGAATAAATTCACCATTTCAGGTCATCTCAATTTCTAAATTCATTTTGATTTTATCGTTTCAGAACATTTACACATTTCTTTTATAACTAATTAACTCTGCAACCATTTGTTTAAATCAGTATTCACTTTAAAACGTGAGTATTATTCCTTTTCAGGAATCTCAACTAGTTTTATCAAATAAAATCTTGATTTATATTTAAAAATACCATTTCAGTTTCAAATCATGTTTGTCGAGTTATTTTATAAATTTATATTCATAATCCATTTCATAAATTCCATTTATATGCCAACTCTGGTTAATTATATATTAAGCTTATAACTTAATCTCAATTTCATCTTTGAAACATAAGTTATTGGTTTTAAATCAAATACTCACTATCTTGTCAATCCTTGAATTATAGAATATATAATTTCCAAAAATTAACTATTTTAATAACATTTGACATTGTCGAATTTAAGCTATAAACCCTTAAGGATTTATTTAACTCAATTCACATTTCAAATATCGAAATAGTTTCATCATTTTCTTTTGAAATGATTTCCTGTTTCCCACTTTCAAATTCATATTTGGATTTACATTTTCAAATTATTATTTAAAAATGGTTATTTCATTTCATTTTCAAATATTGGTTATAAATTAAATTTCTTGTTTTTATTATTAAAACAAGTTTTCTAGCTCACTTGAAATTCAATTCTCATTTATAAATAGAATTTTCTTTTTAAAAACTCGAGTCATTTTCCAATATATTTACGGTATTTAAATACCAATTATCTCGGGTTAATGTTGTTCAAACACCTCAATCACACAATAATCAACACCCGATTATTTGTCACATCATACAATGCGATATATGAAAACAATAATATAATTATTGAGGAATCCAGTTGGATCCCTCCAACCTGTTTCCCTTCATCCATAGACGTTAATCAACATAAATAACACAATTTCATATCAATAAGAAATTATTATTTAACCCATGACTTCACATATATATAATTATCAACCAATTTAATTGTAAATCATCCAAACAACCATTACACATATCATTCAACCATTTTTATCAAAATTAAATAACGTTTATAAAATTGTAAAACTGGACAGAGTTAGTGAGTTTATAAAATTAAATAACGTTAAACGACTGGTGGTTTGAACCAGACGTTTAATTCTATCCAAAAATTAAACGAGCTACAAACTGCTCCAGATTAGTTCCATTAGGTAGCCTACATCCAAACGATTCCAATGAATCTTGTTTCGTCAAGTTCTGATCATGTATGAAGAGGTTGTCAATTTTACACGTTCAAATTCAAATAACGGTCATTAATTATTAAATTAAATATTAATTTACCTATCCTTAAGTACAATTTAAACCTTAACCCAATCCTTAAATTATTCTCCCCTATTGCTCCAGTAAGAATTTGGTTTATCTAATGCTAAAAGTGTTTATTTGGGGATTTTACATGTGTATAAAAATGTATCCTTTCAAATGAATTTTATAACGAGATTATATAAATAAACGTTAATTCAATAACCTCAAAAGGATCGGGCACGCAAGCTTTACTCCACCCGTTTTCTAATTTGAATAGTGCTTCATCTCCTTAAGAAAATCATACCTGTGAGCTTCAGTAAATTTCCTTTCCATTTTTATGGCTTTCTCTTCATTCCACTAAATCACAATACACTCACTCCTTCATGCAATATCCCCTGCTCCATCTAAGTACCATTTTTAACACTGCCTGCTTCTTTGCTTTCTTTAATGTCATTATTCATTTTCACGTTACTGCATGTATTTGCTCTTCTTCCCCTTAAATGTAACCCACCTCCCAGTATTATTCCAAACTACTCACACCATTTCCATTTTCCTCCCGGAAACCAACCTGCGCTCCTCAACAACCTCATACGCCCCCTGCTAATCTCGTACCCTGCATGCTTTTCCCTTATCATTTCAATGATTCCATTCCTTCACCATTCTCTCCCTTCCTTTTTCATGGTTGCACCCAGTACGTTCCATTTTACCATTTCGAATGGTCAAAACAAGCATCACCAACAAAATAAACCGTACCAAAGGGAGATCCAGTCCATCCGATCCCATGTAAACCAGTTTCAGATTTTTAAGTGGAAAGTTGGAATTTATTTTCATTTTCGAAAGCCATGATTTTGTTTTCCCTTTCTCTGTGGCTTACATCTGAGGTTGAAGAAATAAAGAGGCCTTGGTGCTATTTATAGTGTGAATTACTTTACACTCACGTATTAGGCAAATTGGTATCACTGAGTTAAATTTGTAGGCATACAGTTTTTTTTCCTTTGATTTGATTTGACGTGGTTAGGCAATAGTGCAGGTCGGTTGTAAAACTAGAGTAGGTCTACTTTGTATTTTCATTTCAAACCGCTGTATATGTACAGTTTACTTAGTGGAGAAGGTTGGACATCATAGGGTCTGCGAGAAGAAAATCAGGGTAGGTAACTACATGCCTTTGTTTTCAACACAGTATGGTGATTGTGAAAATACATAGGTCTACAAGGATTCGAAAATAGGCATGGAGGTATAGGTCTGCTGATTTCTCACTTCATAGCTATTTAAAAATGAAAACAGCGGCCAGTCTTGTACTGTTCTTATACATTTTTTTCTCTCTCCAGCTATGGTATTACTTAGAGACAATGGTTAGGGAATAATAGGTCTACAGTGACAGTGGTTTTCTGCGTGAAATCTTGGCACACCCACTTGGTACTATGTGTTGTTGTTGTTAAGTATTTATAATGTGAAAATGTGAGCCTTTTGAAACTAACAATTTTATTTTAATAACAGGGTTGGCTTCGATCTTATCTAAGCTGTCACCTCGGCGTTTTAACTTACTTATTTGTGTTTGAAGACTTGGTTCACATGTTTATGGTTCGTGCTTCGGTTCTAATATTTTGGTCAAATACTATATTATAATATGACATAATATATTTCGTTTTAGTTTCAAAAGGAACAATTCTCATCGTACTAGTTTGAAATGTTTATTGCTTGAATTGGTATCCTTTTAAGGAGAGCCGGTCTCTAAGATACTGATGGGAATGAAATAGAATTTGAAATGTCTCGGAAACCATAAAATACCATTGAATCTTGTATGGACAAGAAATTGAGTGGGAGTAACACAATAATTTTAATGTTATATATTGATAACACATTAATTATCATGAATAATGTTAGTTGTTAAAACAAGAAATATATACTGGTTCTGAGAGAGAGAAATGTTTGGGTTAAGAAGTTTGTAACTGAACTTAATTCATTGTTGATCCAATGATTTACATTGCGATCACAATGTGGATATTGCTCAGGCCTAAAACCTTAAACTCAGTATTGATCCAAACATATATTTAAGAAATATAATTCTTATGTAAAGTTGTTCACTGAGGAGATAAACATATCTGCAAAGTTGCAAAAGTTGTAATGTTTCAGACCTACTGAATTAAACACTATCGCAGCAGAAGTTTAATAATTACACTAGTTTCATGAGTATACAATACGTGAATGATTGACTCTAGTGCAAGTGGGAAATTGTTAGAGTTTATGCCCTAGAGGCAATCCATTTTATGAGATTGATAACATTGTTGATGTTATTTTTTAATTTGGAATAAAATAATATATTGTTATGTTATATTTACCGTGTAATATAAATATTAACATAATGGAAGTCCTTAGAATTATAATACGGAATTATATATATAGTTCAAGTAAGTGAGTTCAAGTAAGTGACTTGAATTTGAGATTATATATATTATATTAAGTATTATTATTCTTAAATGTCCCTAGTCAAGTTTTACTATTTAAAAGGACAACAATAAAACGTTAAGACTAGTATGTTGTTTGACTGATGATCACATCCCATTGATCATTAATATACGTAATATTAATGTCAAAACATATATATGTATTGGAGAATACCGTATTGTGCTGACCCAACGTGAGAAAAACTACATGGAATATAATTAATAGTATCATAAGTTATTCTCATAGTGACAATGATGTAATGGTCCTCAGACCTGAAATCATTATAATTTTATTCGAGGAAATTTGTGTTTTGATATCATCTAAAGTTATTCGTAATAGAGTAATGATAACGGTGATCATTGGATGCATTTCGAATCGAATGAAAATTATGAATGATCTAGATGGAATTTAACCCTACAATATATATATATATAGTGATAACCATGGTCTTATTGATTAAGTGAGATTGTGAAATGATTGACCGTGCTCAAATATTGATTTGTTTTAAACAGTTTACTCATCGATTAAGAAAAATGGATTAAATTATAAAGAGGATGATATGATCCATGCCTTGAGTTTAATAAAGGATATATTGGTTAAAAGGATTATACTACATTGAGAAACTGGCCGTAGAAAAGGTTGTATTGAATCATTGATTTTATTATAACTTAGGTAGCAACGACGTATTGTTAGATGCCAATCACTATTTATGATTTTAGATACGATTTAAAACCATTTCCAACGTTGTAATAACCTATATGGTCACACAATATAACGTTATATAGGAGAAAATATTTTCGGGTTAAATAAAATATCAATTTGTTGATATTTTATTTGAATTAGTATTCGGGTCGGTTTCTATTTTCATGATTAACATTTGATTTTAGAGGGGATATTTATATTTTCTTTTAAAATAAAATGGTTAACCTAATATAAATAAAAAGGGGCTCTTATCCGGTTCACCACGATTCATATTTTACACCTGAATATCCTAATTTCAATAACCCTAAAAATCATGGAGGCGGCTAGCAACGCCTCTCCTTTTCTTCATCGATTCAATTAATGAAGATAACCATTCTCGTGGATACTAGTAGAGGGTAGATGCTTTATTGAACCTGCGATTCGATTCATCCCATCTTCATCAAGTTCGAATTCCAACCAGTGTTTCAAGAATCCGTCGTGAAACGTATGAAATCATAATCCATATAAGCTTTGATTTATTATTCTCGAAGTAGATCGTAGTTTAGATTGTTAAATCAAAGAATTAGATGTCAATTAGATCGACTAAAATTCCATCAGATAAATTGTATAATTTTGACCAAATTAGTTTACATCGAGGTTCAAAATTCCGCTTTCTGTTACCATTCCGATCATTGGCAAATTGTGAAATTTCGGTTCTGTTCCGGCAATTCCGGATATCCCTTTTTATTTCTTTTCTGGTATTTTTTGTCTATATAGTATTCAATATGCAATAATATTACCAGTCAATATGATAAATAAAATTTATGCACATATATGGAGTCAAATTTTGTATGTCTAAGTAGTTGGTAACTGCAAACCAAATTTATACGATTAATAATTTCAAATTTATATGGTCTATAATTACTTAATAGGTACAAAACTTTGTAGTCCGTTGTTAGATTATAGAACATTAAGCTCATTATTAAATTAATTGCCTTTTAAGCCCATTACCATTGTCGAAATACCATATACCCCCTTTCTCTGCCTTCAGCATCCACAGATGAAAAAAGTTGCGCATGTCTTCTCACCTTCAGTATTCGTCGATGAATGATCTGGGTAGCTTTCACGATATGTAACATGGGTATAGAAAACTGTTATGTAGAGACGGTCGGAAAAAAGCTCCCTCTTCTTTCGGCATATGGGCGTATGCATATGAGTTGGCACACACATCATTGTAACAAAAAAATCCTTGTTGTTACATGCCTATAATCTCATATTTGTACTCCACTCCTTCAATTTATTCCGTGATGTAGGATTATTTATTCAAACCAGCATTCCTACCCTAACAACATGTGAGACAATCCTAACAGTCTTCCCTTTAACTCACATCCTAAGAGCATTTTTTGAGAGCACTGTCTTACCTACATGACCCAACCCACAACCGTCGGCTCTGATACCACTGTTATGTAATGACGATCGGAACAAAGTCTCCTTCTATCCACATTGGGCATACACATATGAGTTGGCACACACATTCTTATAAGAAAAGGAATCCCTGTTGTTACGCATCTATCAACTCATATTTGTATTTCGCTGCTTCAATGTATTCCACGATGTGAGACTATTTATTCAAATTGTCATTCCTACCTTAACATTATGCGAGGAATCCTAACAAAAATAACAATATATCGTCCTTATTCATCTGTTATGAAAGTAGAAATGTATATCTAAGTAGATCCGAGATGACAGTGGGTGAAGGGTGTGGTTTTGGTTTTAGACTTACCACAGTACACCGAACAAGATCATCAAGCGCATAGAATTGAAAAAAATATCAATAATTAGGAATTCAAAATTTAACATAGTCAGATTATTGAATTTTATAGTATCGTTGGTTGTCGCAATAAGAGTCGAGATGCAGGTGCGATAAATAAATAATCACTTCGTCTAAGTCGTATGTTAATATTCACCCTCGATCTGTGTTGTCCTTTGTTTAAGCTAAAATCTGAATATAATGCTAGTTGTATTTAGCCTTTTCCTTCAGAGTAATTTTCTTCAAAGTTTATCCTTCAGTCTAATAATGAAATTTGATGTCGTTCAAGCTAAAAATTCTAATGTTTGTCCTTCTCCCTAATACTTAAGATTTAATTGATATAAAGTTTTATTAAGCTTTTACTGTTTAATAAATTTAAGAATAAATTTTGAAATTTAGTCGATTTGATTTAGGTAATAAAACCTAATACTTAAACTTTGAATGTTTTATTAACCAATGTAGTGAGTTGAAAATGAATTTAGAATTTATGAAAATGTAGTGAGTTGAAAATTAACTATTTATGAAACTGTAGAACATAGTAAATAAGTTGTTATCACTTTAAAACTATCATAAGTAATTAATTATATTTGAAACTTAATGGAGAGATAATTAATAAGTTCATTAAACCATCGTGCATAAATAATTGTTAGACCTAGAAACATAATCGATATATAATTATTAATTTTAAGACATCTTTACAAATAATAGTAATTCTCAAATCATCATTAATTGAAATAATAGTTAATTACCCTTTAATGAATAATTGTAAATGTTATTTGTAGAATAATAAATTAAATTAATTGCCATTGACAAAATAATTCTTTTCTCAACTCAAATCTCATTTACTAAACAATTAACTTACCTTATGTTACACCATAGTTACTCTAGCATCATTTCAAACGATAGTGATAAGGATGGTTAAGGTTTTTTCTATCGCCTTGGTAGAAACTTGCCTCCTGCATAAACCTAACGGAAGATAGGAAGGAAGCATATCACATGTCGTCAGCAAAAGTGATTACAGCCACTAGCTTACCATCTTTAGTAGTATTCAAAGTATACAGGCCAAGTCGGCAAGGAAAAGCATATCACATGCATTTATTCAACAAGAGTTGGGAGCTTATCACCATTATCATAAGTTACGGCTTGTTGCCGATGTAGTTCCAAAGAAAGTCCAAGTTGTTATAGTTTAGTTTCTTATATTTTATCGTAAGTATAAGGCATATAGGGACAAGTCTTACTGCATGGAAGGCATAACACTTTGGACTAATGTGTACCGTGATTTTCCAAGCTAATAGACGATCACTTGTCGCATGCTTATCGCTTGTCGACATTAAAGCCTATCTCATGTCATCTTTGAAGCCTATAATTATTAGCTTACCATGGATAGAGGAATTCAGAGCTTATTAAGTCAGTTGATAAGAAAGCTTTATCAGCTAGGGAATCAAATATGTTCAGAGTTTGTCGCATTTATCCTATCAAAGATGTTGTAACGACCCACCCTCCAACCATCAGAAGTTGACACAAAATATGACCACTATAATTTAATGTCAAACATCCAATCCTCAAAAAAGTAGATTGTCGAGGTAAAAAGAAAAAGAAAAAGAAAAAAGAATAGAAGAAACACAGAATGTCACGATGGAAATGAAACATATAATGATAACAACGATAGATGATTTGTCACTCCAAGATACAATGTATATCAGATTTAAGAAATATATTAACTATTTAAAACGTTCAACATATGGGCTTTTTTGGGTGGGGGACTGTTAATGGCGACAAAGACTTTCTTCTTCTTCTTCTATTCACTTCTTCCATTCTTCTCGCTTCCTAATTTCCTTCCTCCTCCGCAACCTCCTTTCTGTCTTTCTTGCTTTCTCCTCCTTGTTTTTGCCTTGCATGGAAAACCCATCGAAACCTAATTTATCGCTATCAGATCTAAGCCCTAGATCCAAAATTCCCCCTTTTTTCTCTTTCCTCCGCAAACTACTATATTCTTCCTTGTTCGCGTCAGTTTTTCTTTCTTTCTAGGCATGGTGGCCGTTTCAGGAAATTTCATGTCTGCTTTCCTTGTCCCTCTTCGTTTACAGCAGCTGGATCTGATGTTCAACTAATGGTTCGTCTAGCCTTTGGTCTGGTTGTTTTGCTTCGAACAGGGCATTTTTTGGCGAGTAGTAAATCCTTTCTCTTCGTGTCAAATCGAGTTTCTTCTCCCAAGTCTGGTAGGCTGAGCTTCTTCTCTTCTTGTTGGTGTATCATCGCCCTGTTCTATGGGTTGAGGTGGTATGGGCTTCGGCTTCAACAGTTTTGGGGTTTGATAGTGCTGGTTCTTTCTGCTATGAGGGGCTTTCAATGTTCGCTTGTATTTCATCTTGTTGGATGCTTCTTGTTGGTTGACCTGTGAATGAGGAGGCTGTGTGGTTTGTTGTGTGTCTTTTGGGTAGACTTTTGGGAGTTTGGAGTTGTTGATTTTCCAAGTGATGCTGGTTGTTTTTGTTTAATGGCCTATTTGGTTAGGCTATGTGGTTGTTGTGCTGTTGTTCTGCTTTTCAGCAGAGTATTGCCTGGTTTCTCCTAATCAGGGGGGCGGTTGTGATGTGGCAAGGGCTCTCTGTCGTTGTTGTGCATTGATGTAAGGTTGTACACCTTTATGGTCACTTGGTTTTGGTGGCCATGATTATTAAGGCTGTGTATTTGGGGTGCTGTTGTTCTTCTTCACAGCACGGTTTTAGAGGCAGATCTTCTATTGGAACTATTTCATTATTGTTGGTTTATTGAGGCTCTGTGCGTCACCAGATCTATCTATCTCGATATTGTCAAGCGACTAAATGCAGCTCTTGAGCTCAAGCTATCAATCCCGTCTGGTGCTCATCTCCTCCGATTTGTTATTCCAACAAGTTCACGCCTTCCTTTAGGTATGCGCTATCTCACCTCAGTGATGCGGTAATGAATCGTTTTGGGGTTTGGCGGCCTGTTTTGTGTAATTGCTTGGTTACAGCTGTCTTGTTGTTGGCTTTAGTGGCTTTTGTGTCGGGTAGTTTTATGGGTAGATCTTTTGGTGTTTGGTTTGACTCCCTGTGTGGAAGTGATGTTGCTCCATACATGGAGTTGTGTTGTAGCCTGGCTTCAGTGTTGTAATCCTTCTAAGGATGAAGTGGCCGGTCCACTATAAAAACAGCTGTATCCTTTTATTTTAAATATAAAAATATATGTTTTAGAAAAAAATATTAGAGTTAAATAAAAATTCGACCAGTTGGACAGTAATAAACTTCTGACCTTACAGTGCTGATAGGTGAAATACAATACAACAGAAATAAAATAATATGATAGGCAAACTTCTAACTCTACTCCATGAACTCCACATCCAACAAAAGATAACCTAGAAACAAGCTCGGTCTGATTTGAGCATTATAATATAATAATACAAGGATAAGTCTAGAATGCCAACATGAGAAAAACTCAAATAATGGAAACAATAATTCTGTGAGGCCATGTCATCAATCGTGGAGAAGGTTTTTAACTCATAATAACAGCATATATAAATAAATATCAAAATAAAATAAAATCCCCAAAACAATAAGGAATGGGTATCATATGCAAAAATTTGTCAACATAAAAATAATAATAGTACAACACTCCATTAGAAGAATGCATGACTTTTCTCAAAGGTATCCAAAAATTCGGATCGAACAAGGAAAAAGTCAAATTTCCCCAAGTAATTGGATCGCAATGCTTACTACGAACTAGGCCACTTACAACAACATCCAATGTCACCATGGATACAAATAGTTAAAAATTGTTAAGTTTTTATCCTTTCAATGCAATTAAAATAGAAAACTCATAAATTCGGAATCAAAGGAATAAAATGAGAATTTTTCCAATATATGGATAGGTGGTTTCGCCCACCTTAACGAATAGTATACCTCCAGAATATACTTGAGAACTACACTATTTTCGGAAATGTACTAGCCTGCCAACATTACCGAGTATCTGAGTATTTCACATCTTGCATGAAAACTGTAACACCCCACCTCTGTTAGGGTCACTCACAAAGGGAATGCAATAGTTTTGGTGGAGTATTATCTATGTAAACATGCACAGAGATATCACAAGGCAGAACATAAATAAAGCAGCGGTAGAAATTAAAAACCAACTTTTTATTATTTTCCAGAAAAGAGTCAAAAGCTCATATATCCAAGATACAAATTATTCCATTACATCAAGTTCATAATAAATAAGCATAAACTTAAAAAAAAAAAAAGTAAATTATTCCCCATAAATAGCAGAAGCAGCCATAGCATAGCCCAAGACCAAACCGTCCATGAACTGTCAGAAAGCAAGCTAAATCCAAGTTAAGAGCTAGTGTTTCCTCCCTGAGAACCTGGGGGGAAGAAACGAAAGAAAAAGGGGCGAAAGAAAAAGGGTCAGTCATAAAGACTGGTAAGCCCTAGTGACTTTCAGTATGAAAACTAGTAAAGGTAACATGATACGTGAAAATTGGAATTAAACATAAGGATAATAACAGAACTAGTAGGATAATTAAGATAAAAAGATAAGTCAAGTCTGGCATCACATATTCAAGGTTCGCTGCACCAACTGTACCGGTATTCTTACCCATGTCAAGTATTAACCATGAAATGGTCCCTTAGCCCAGTGTCATGAAGTGACCCATTACGGGGTCCTACGGTACGATCTATTAATCGACCGGCTCCCTACAAGTCTAGCTCGCCATGTGTCTGTGTCATACGGCCCTATCCAGAAATGTAGTTACCTATGCTAGGTCCACCGTAGGGTGTATCAAGTCCTATGGTGCCAACCACCGACATGAATCAAGCACGCACAGTGTAAATCTACGGGTGCCCAATGATTGCTTTTTCAACTCTGGGCTACGTGCACGACCATAGCCCGCCCGAACCTACAATGGCGCACCTACTCAGCCATCATTCTGGTCGCTTACAATCAGCCTAGTAATCGTGCCCCACCTTGCCTAGCCCCAGGGTATCGTGATACATCTAAGTGGGTTACTACTGAAAAGGACCGCGTAACTAGGGTTTCTAATGGGTTAAGTGTTGTCATTCAAATTCGTGACTTAACCCTATCCAAATCATGTATCAAGTTGGTTAAGTGTGTTCAAGCAGTTCATGACTTAACCCTATCAAATCATCGTGTCAAGTTGGTTAAGTATATTCAGGTGGTTCATGACTTAAACCTATCACGTGGCATTAATTCATTAGTGCACGCCAATCTCTCACATTAGACTAATTGTTGTGGTTACTGGATTTGCCGGGCGGTTCCGGGCAGATTTACACCACAACATAGTCTAACCTCGGGTTTTTACGTGCAATATGACCAACTACCCACATTGGATCCTATTGTTTGCAGCCACTGGATTTGCCAGGTGGTTCCGGGAAGATTTACACTGCAAACTCAACCCAACCTCGAGTTGGCCATTTTCAAGTTTATCTAACTGTCATGCCCACGTTCAAGTTTTCATGTCTAGATTCATGTCAAGTTTTCAGGTCATGTTTCATGTCAAATCGTGTCAAGTTCATGTCCATATTCAGTTCAAGTCATAGTAATGCTTATGTTCAAGTTTAAAACTAATTTATGTTTTACCAAGTCTACCCAAATCGTATTCCCATCGCACGTAAGTTCGAATCGATACAAATAAATCTAATAGGGAATAACATAAAAAGGAACGGGTATAATGTGGCAAAAGTGATTACTAGCATAACATGATATGACTTGAAATAAAAGATTAAAACATTACTGGCATACGCAATATTGGCCTCAAACATAAAGATTCCAAATCTAGCAAGATAAGGTACTAGTCAAAATAACAGTTGTCATAAGGTGATAGTATAGTCATGGTAACGACTGTCATAAGGTGATAGTATAGCCATGATACGACTGTCATAAGGTGATAGTATAGTCATGATACGACTGTCATAAGGTGATAGTATAGTCATGATACGACTATCATAAGGTGATAGTATAAACTTGTGACTAGTAGCAGGTTCAACATGATAATATGAGGGGCTTTTCTTTTGATTCACAACATGAATAGGCCCCAAATCAATGTCATAGTAATATTCAAGAGTCAAGATCCAAGATGAACTAGAATGAATGTAAACAATCATCATACATAGGTCCAATTTCAATTTACATCATATTCATAATACATTTACAGTTTAAATCTGAAAATAACTGGGGCTTACAGATCGTGGTTCGAGAATTAGAAAAAGAGAGTCGATGTTGAATATGCTTAGTCAAGTCCTAATAGAAATCCCCAAATCAGCAATTCCCTTAACGCAGTCTCAACGTAGAAGAAGCAGTCCTTCTCTCGAACTTTTCAATCAGAATCAGAGCAGCTTAAGGTTAGAAAGAATTTTGTGTAGAGAGACTGGTGTTAGGGGCTATATTTATAGGGTCAGGTCAACGAACGTGGACAGAAACGAGGCCAAATACATCAGAGTGAATCCAGCTTCAGAAATGGGCTCGGGCACCAGGTCGACACTATGGTCGACCTGGCCCTGGGTAGGTCGACTACATAGTCGACCCCCAGGTCGACCTGGTCCTGGGCGGGAATTTTCCTGCCCCGTCCATTTGGAGGTTTGAAATTCGAATTTTTGAATTCGAATTGAGTCTGTTTTGAACTTGAAAATTTCTGAAAACTTCGAAAGGTCATAACTTGGTCATACGGACTCCGATTTTCGAAAACTCGGACTCGTTTCCAAGCAGAATTTCGAGACGAACGCAATGGCGCAACCCGTTTCCCCTGATTCTTCGTTTAAGAATTAATTCTGCCTTGATTTATGGTTATTACACGTTATAAAAACACAGGTTGTTACAATCTCCCCTCCTTAAAGGATTTCGTCCCCGAAATCTCTAAGTTAGGGAGGATGTGTCCTACCATCCATCATCCATCTACTCAAAGCATCATCCACGGGCAACCATTATCCTTAAAAGATTTCTAGTGCTATATGAACATATACAGAAAGTGTGTGTATATGTACTTATCTAATGCAAATGATCTGGCGGTTACTGATACAGTAAACCTCCTTAATGCAAAATATGTTAGTGTCATGAATCCAACATGTATGCAAATTCCTAATATAGTTTATAATCTCTACATGAGTGCACAAACATTCATCCATATGCAACATCCAAGTGATAGCATAACAAGTTCCATCCATGTACAAGTATTAGCACTCATGCATATGCAACATGAAAATGTGACTGAGCCGATCTAGTGCCTAATGTGTGTCATGCATCCACTAGCAACCACTTGCAACCATTTGCAAACATCAATCATAACATGTTTCAATCACATGTTTACATCCATATGGTTCTTTCTAAGGTTCTCAAGATAAGATCGAGAAGATAACAAGACAAACATAGATAGTAGAAGCATGATACGAAAAGGTTTTCAAGGAAAAAGAGATCGAGAATGTAACCTAAAAAAGAAATGGGTAAAGCGCGCGTATCTTCTCTTCGGTTTCCCAAGTTGCGTCTTCTTGGGTTTCACTCCACTGCACTTTCACTAGCTTGACTTCTCGATTCCTTAGCTTCTTAATCTCTGTTCCTAAGATACGAATTAGAACTCGCCTTAATGTCGCTTCTTTTTCCATTTCTACGTCTTCAAGGAGGCTTGGCTCAACGACTTCGGCTGACTCATGCAAACACTTCCGTAAATGCGAGACGTGAAAGACGTTGTGCACCCCAGCCAGCTTCTCGGGTAAGTCTACCTTATAGGCCATCCGTCCAATCCTCTCAGTGATGGGGAACGGTCCTACAAATCTTGGTGCTAGCTTTCCAACTGCTCCAAAACGAACTACATTGCGTAACGGAGAAACCTTTATAAAGACCGTATCTCCGACTTCGAACTTTAGGTATGTCCTTCTCTGGTCCGCATAAGATTTCTGTCTATCTTGGGCCGTTTTCATCCGTCTCTGTATCAACTCAATCTTCTCAGAAGTGTCACTTATCATGTCGGGCCCAAGTATAAGTCTATCTGTCGTCTCCCACCAACAAATTGGCGACTTGCACGGTCTTCCATACAGGGCTTCGAACGGTGCCATTCCGATGCTAGCTTGGTAACTATTGTTATATGCAAACTCCATGAGAGGAAGATGGTCTTCCCAAGTACCACCAAAGTCAAGAATACATAGCCTCAGGAGATCTTCTAGTACCCTATTTACCCTTTCGGTTTGTCCATCCGTCTGTGGGTGATAGGCCGTGCTCAAGTTCAGTCGTGTTCCCATTGCTTCTTGCAGACTATTCCAGAACTGGTTAGTGAAAATCGGGTCATGATCACTAACTATACTAGAAGGGAATCCATGCAACCGTACTATCTCTCGAAGGTAAATAGACACTAGCCCTGATGCGGTCCTCTTGCTTTTCACCGGAATGAAGTGAGCACTTTTCGTGAGTCTATCAACTAAGACCCATATGCTAATATTTCCCTTCCTTGACCTAGGCAGTCCATCCATGAAATCCATCGAGATACTCTCCCATTTCCATTGCGGAACTTCCAAAGGGTGTAATAGTCCACCGAGCTTCTTCGACTCGGCCTTTACTTGTTGGCACACCATGCACTTCGAAATGAACTCTGCCACGTCCTTTTTCATTCTAGCCCAAAAGAAAATGCGTTTCATATCCCTGTACATCTTATCCCCTCTGGGATGTATAGTCATCTTCGAGTGGTGTGCTTCTTCGAGAACTTTCCTTACTAGGTCTCCCACTTGTGGGACACATAACCTTCCATCGCGCCTTAGCCATCCCTTGTCATCTATGGCATACTTACTGAGGTGACTCGACGTCTCACCCCTAATCAGCTTGTCCATGATTTCAACTATCTGTGGGTCTTCCTTCTGTGAAGTCCTAACTTGATCTAGAAGTGTAGGTCTTAGCTCAAGAGATGCAAACGTAGCAGTCAATGACTCAACAGCAGGTGTAAAATCAAAGGTTGCTATAAGCTCAAGGCTTTTCATTTCAACAAAAAAGGGGCTCGAAGTCAACCTTTTTCTACTTAGCGCGTCCGCCACCACATTACCCTTTCCAGGGGTATAAGCTATATCGAAGTCATATGATGCAAAGAACTCCATCCACCGCTGTTGCCTCAGATTCAAGTCTTTTCGTGAGAAGAGGTACTTAAGTGATTTGTGGTCGGTATACAGCTCGAACCTCTCCCCCAGAAGATAATGGTGCAAAGCTTTAAGTGCAAAAACAATCGCGGCCAACTCCAAGTCATGCGTGGGATAGTTTTTCTCATGAACTTTAAGTTGTCTGCCCCCGTAGCATATTACTCTTCCTTCCTGCATTAGGACAGCACCTAATCCCGTGCCGCACGCATATGTGTACACGGTAAACATCTTACCTCCATCGGGTAATGCTATAACTGGAGCTGTGGTGAGGGCTCTCTTAAGTCTCTGAGAAGCAGCGTCACATTCTATGTCCCATGCAAAAGGTAGGTTCTTCTTTGTTAACTTGGTAAGAGGGGCTGAAATCTTAGCGAAGTCCTTAATGAACTTCCTGTAGTAGCCCGCCAAACCGAGAAAGCTCCTCACCTCCATTGCATTCTTAGGAATTTTCCAGTCCTGTACCGCAACTACCTTTGCAGGGTCCACGGCTATGCCTTGCTTAGAAACTACATGTCCAAGGAACCGAACTTCCTTCCTCCAAAAATGGCATTTGGAGAACTTAGCCTTTAACTGGTGTGCTCTAAGCGTTTCCATGACTTCCTTGAGATGCCTAGCATGCTCTTCTTCATCTTTTGAGAAGATCAAAATATCATCCACGAAAACTACCACAAACTTGTTAAGGAACTCCCAAAACACCCTACTCATCAAATCTACAAAGTACGCGGGTGCATTTGTTAGCCCAAACGGCATGACGAGCCATTCGAAGAACCCATATGGAGTCCTAAACACAGTTTTTTCAATGTTATCCTCAGCCACTCTGAGCTGATGGAATCCTGTGGCTAGATCGAGTTGAGAGAAAACAGATGCTCCCACAAGCTGGTCAAACAAATCGTCGATTCTTGGTAGCGGGTGCCTATTTTTCTTTGTCAGCTTGTTTAACTCACGATAATCTACGCATAGACGAAGCGATCCATCCGCCTTAGTAGCGAATACCACCGGAGCACCCCATTCAGAAATGCTTCGTCTTATGAAATTTTTCTCAAGCAACTCGTTGATTTGTTTACTGAGCTCTCTTCTTTCTCGCGGGGCCATGTGCCTAACGGGCAATGAAACTGGCTTGGCATTATCAACAAGATAAATTCGGAACACTATCTCACGTTTAGGAAGTAATCCCCTCACTTCGTCAAAGACATCTGGATATTCTCGGACCACCCTCACAGATTGCAAATTATCGTCGGACGAGTCAAGGGATTCAAGATAACATAACATGACCGGACCCTTAGGGTTACAAGAAATTTCAAGGGTATTACCAAGGCGAGTCATGAGCCTCACTACCCTTCGTTCACAATCAAGAATGGCTCCATAATCGGACAGCCAATCCATACCTAGGATCAAACCGTATCCCATGAATCCGAGAACATAAGCATTACACGTGAATTCTACGCTTAAGATAGAGATCCTCAAATCCACACACATCATAGATAAATGGGCAGAGCCCCCAATTGGATTTGAAACTATAACGGGATCCTCAACCAGACTAGTACTTAGGTGCATATTTTCAACAATATCAGAAGAAATAAAAGTATGCAATGCGCCAGAGTCAAATAAGGTTCGAACAGGAAAGTCAAAAATGTAAACAAGGCTTTCTGCGGAAATATTACTACCTCGGTCAAGAGCTGGGGTGGTGTTGAGAGCATGCAACTGCCCTCCAGAAGGTCCTACTCGTTGGGTCTGCCCTTGCCCCTGCCCTTGCTTCTTAGGGCAATCCTTGCTGATGTGTCCAGTATCTCCACAATGAAAGCATTCACCCAACTTCCTCTTCTTCTTTCTACAGTCTTTAGCTAGATGTCCAGTAATACCACAAAAGTTGCACTTCCTTGTCTCACGTGATTTGTTGTTGCTCTTGTTATTCTTATTATTCTTGTCGTTCCCCTTCTTGAAGTCAGCTTTCTTATTCTGAGTCTCATTAGGCTTAACCTCCTTCTTGCTATTCTTGTCTTCCTCATGGAGTAGAGACATATCCACCAAGCTTTCAAAGGTCGCCCCCATGGGTATATGAGTTAGGGCCAAGCTGTGTAGTGGTTCGTTCAATCCTCGAGCAAAGCGTACAGCCTTTTTCTGGGCTGTGTTGACCAAATCCAAACCGAACTGAGCAAGTTGATTAAACATATTCACGTACTCCTTCACAGACATATCCCCTTGCTTCAGCGTTAGGAACCTCTCCATCAGAAGGTTCTCCTCTGCGGACGATAAGAATTTAAGCCCAAACCTCTCTCTAAAGTCTGCCCAAGTCTCAACTGGCCTGGTAGCGTTGCTGACTTCCCACCAAAATGCAGCTTCCTCTTTCAACAACCATGCTGCCAGCTGAACTTTCCTATGGTCCTCCATATCAAAGATAATGAACAAGTCTTCTATTTCCTTTAGCCAGTTTCGTGCCTCAACGAAGGTTTCAGTTCCAACGAAGTTCTTGCCGCCCATTGCTTTAAAGTCTTTGCATATTTTGGCAAAGGCGGTACCAGGAGGAGAAGGAACCGCAGCCACTGGGGGAGGAGGAGGAGGGATGTCTGCCGTACCCGCGTCGTTGGCCCTGGCTTATAAGTACCTTCGGAACCATCCAGGCACGGGTATTCCCTCAGGAAGTTAAGATCGGTCATGCTGAAAAACGAAAAGAAAAGATTCAAATGAGGAAACAAAGGAAGTGCTAATGGCTTCTTGGGGAATAACCTTTTTAAACATAAAACTTTTCTTGAAAAATGCTTCTTTATAAATAGTTTTGAAAACAGTTTCGGAAGGTTTTTAAAACTTTTGCCCAGCCTGGTAACCTTTTGCTCTGATACCAAATTGTAACACCCCACCTCCGCTAGGGTCACTCACAAAGGGAATGCACTAGTTTTGGTGGAGTATTATCTAGGTAAACATGCACAGAGATATCACAAGGCAGAACATAAATAAAGCAGCGGTAGAAATTAAAAACCAACTTTTTATTATTTTCCAGAAAACAGTCAAAAGCTCATATATCCAAGATACAAATTATTCCATTCATCAAGTTCATAATAAAGAAGCATAAACTTAAAACAAAAGTAAATTATTCCCCATAAATAGCAGAAGCAGCCATAGCATAGCCCAAGACCAAACCGTACATGAACTGTCAGAAAGCAAGCTAAATCCAAGTTAAGAGCTAGTGTTTCCTCCCTGAGAACCTGGGGGAAAGAAACAAAAGAAAAAGGGGGCGAAAGAAAAAGGGTCAGTCATAAAGACTGGTAAGCCCTAGTGACTTTCAGTATGAAAACTAGTAAAGGAAACATGATACGTGAAAACTGGAATTAAACATAAGGATGATAACATAACTAGTAGGATAATTAAGATAACAAGATAAGTCAAGTCTAGCATCGCATATTCAAGGTTCGCTGCACCAACTGTACTTGTATTCTAACCCATGTCAAGTATTAATCATGAAATGATCCCTTAGCCCATTGTCATGAAGTGACTCATTACGGGGTCCTACGGTACGATCTATTAATCGATCGGCTCCCTACGAGTCCTAGCTCGCCATGTGTCTGTGTCATACGGCCTTATCCAGAAATGTAGTTACCTGTGCTAGGTCCACCATAGGGTGTATCAAGTCCTATGGTGCCAACCACCAACACGAATCAAGCACGCACAGTGTAAATCTACGGGTGCCCAATGCCTGCTTTTTCAACTCTGGGCTACGTGCACGACCATAGCCCGCCTGAACCTACAATGGCGCACCTACTCAGCCGTCATTCTGGTCGCTTACAATCAGCCCAGTAATCGTGCCCCACCCATCCTAGCCCCAGGGTATCGTGATACATCTAAGTGGGTTACTGCTGAAAAGGACCGCATAACTAGGGTTTCTAATGGGTTAAGTGTTGTCATTCAAATTCGTGACTTAACCCTATCCAAATCATGTATCAAGTTGGTTAAGTGTGTTCAAGCAGTTCATGACTTGACCCTATCAAATCATCGTGTCAAGTTGGTTAAGTATATTCAGGTGGTTCATGACTTAACCCTATCATGTGGCATTAATTCATTAGTGCACGCCAACCTCTCACTTTAGACTAACTGTTGTGGTTACTGGATTTGTCGTGCGGTTCCGGGCAGATTTACACCACAACATAGTCTAACCTCGGGTTTTTACGTGCAATATAACCAACTACCCACATTGGATCCTATTGTTTGCAGCCATTGGATTTGTCGGGCGGTTCCGGGAAGATTTACACTGCAAACTCAACCCAACCTCGAGTTGGCCATTTTCAAGTTTATCTAACTGTCATGCCCACGTTCAAGTTTTCATGTCAGATTCATGTCAAGTTTTCAGGTCATGTTTCATGTCAAATCGTGTCAAGTTCATGTCCATATTCAGTTCAAGTCATAGAAACGTTTATGTTCAAGTTTAAAACTAATTTATGTTTTACCAAGTCTACCCAAATCGTATTCCCATCGCACGTATGTTCGAATCGATACAAATAAATCTAATAGGGAATAACATAAAAAGGAACGGGTATAATGTGGCAAAAGTGATTACTAGCATAGCATGATATGACTTGAAATAAAAGATTAAAACATTACTGGCATACGAAATATTGGCCTCAAACATAAAGATTCCAAATCTAGCAAGATAAGGTACTAGTCAAAATAACATTTGTCATAAGGTGATAGTATAGTCATGGTAACGACTGTCATAAGGTGATAGTATAGCCATGATACGACTGTCATAAGGTGATAGTATAGTCATGATACGACTGTCATAAGGTGATAGTATAGTCATGATACGACTATCATAAGGTGATAGTATAAACTTGTGACTAATAACAGGTTCAACATGATAATATGAGGGGCTTTTCTTTTGATTCACAACATGAATAGGCCCCAAATCAATGTCATAGTAATATTCAAGAGTCAAGATCCAAGATGAACGAGAATGAATGTAAACAATCATCATACATAGGTCCAATTTCAATTTACATCATATTCATAATACATTTACAGTTTAAATCTGAAAATAACTGGGGCTTACAGATCGTGGTTCGAGAATTAGAAAAAGAGAGTCGATGTTGAATACGCTTAGTCAAGTCCTAATAGAAATCCCCAAATCAGCAATTCCCTTAACGCAGTCTCAACGTAGAAGAAGCAGTCCTTCTCTCGAACTTTTCAATCAGAATCAGAGCAGCATAAGGTTAGAAAGAATTTTGTGTAGAGAGACTGGTGTTAGGGGCTATATTTATAGGGTCAGGTCAACGAACGTGGACAGAAACGAGGCCAAATACATCAGAGTGAATCCAGCTTCAGAAATGGGCTCGGGCACCAGGTCGACCCCCAGGTCGACACTATGGTCGACCTGGCCCTGGGTAGGTCGACAAAATTGTCGACCCCCAGGTCGACCTGGTCCTGGGCGGGAATTTTCCTGCCCAGTCCATTTGGAGGTTTGAAATTCGAATTTTTGAATTCGAATTGAGTCTGTTTTGAACTTGAAAATTTCTGAAAACTTCGAAAGATCATAACTTGGTCATACGGACTCCGATTTTCGAAAACTCGAACTCGTTTCCAAGCAGAATTTCGAGACGAACGCAATGGCGCAACCCGTTTCCCCTTATTCTTCTTTTAAAAATTAATTCTGCCTTGATTTATGGTTATTACACGTTATAAAAACACGGCTTGTTACAAAAACAACCTAATCAACTCTAGAGTAGATGTGAAATTACCCTAACAGGAGCAACTTGTCATAGCTAGATGTCCATTCGGTTTCTGAATTTGGTCATTTAACAACAGAGGGTAACAATGCTCAAAGGGAAACAAGTCGTGCACCAACAATTTCTCATCCCTACTTCAGAGGGAGCCTTGACTATGTCAAGGGTTGTCAGTGTCAAACGCATCTCCCGGGCATACCTGTACCCTCCAGGTGGCGCGTAGATATACCTAGGCTTGGAACCAGGCGCATTTACTCTGGGATTAGCCTTTCCCTCTTTGGGGAAGGACGTTAGTATACCAAGGAATTTAATGGGTGTCGGGATATCCCGGTGCTTACCACTCCTGCCATTTGGGAAGCGCTTGACTACATCAATGATTTTTTTTTAAATTAATCCGTTCATAAAGAAAATTACCCCCAGCCAAGTAGAATCTCTTATTTTTGGATTGAGTTTTAATCATTATCCTTGTAGGAATTCTTCCTTTAGAATAAAACTCAAATTCTCATAAAACTTACTTACAATCCTTTATGTATTTCTTAAGTTTTTCTTGTTTAAAGAAATGAAATGTCCTTTTTCTAAGGGTTATGCACTTATTGGTTTCATGAGCATTCATTAAGTGGTAATGATAATAGTAGCTACCCTCATCCCTTCTGTATTTAATTCTTTTTTCGTGAAGGCCAATAATCAAACTATTCTTTTGTTTAGAAGAAGATGTTCTCCCTTGAGGTAACTAGTTCATATTTTGTAGGCGAATTAATTTTCGATTTTCCTTCTGAAGATTCATTCCTTATCTTTTTATTTTTTTTAATAATGATTCTTGATTTCTATTATAAGCCATTTCCCTTGTTGGGTTTGCTTTTGGTAGATGGCATGGGAAGGCCTATTGGTAATACTTACCTTTCCTTCTGATTCCTCTTAATGGATATAATTTGATGAAATCTTACTTGTGTTAGTTTCCATCTTTAAGCGAAGGCCTCATAATCCTTTAACATTTCCTTTTCAAATGTTATTCCCGGTGTGTAAGTCTGTATTGCCTTTTTTCGAAGGAACAAATCATCGTTTTCCATCATAGTTTGTTTGAAAGTACAAAATGATGTTAATCCACCTAGGAGTGGGTTTATACTTCTATTGCCTAAATCATAGGCTTCGACCTTCCTTTAATTAATCATACATAAAGCCTTTACACTTTATGGAATCTTTAGTCCACATAGGATATTTCTAGCATAAACAGGTCTGAAGATCCTTATTCAGATCTGATTAGTTTATTATCCATGCTAGGTTTTTGTTGTGCCGTAAGGGGTAGTATCCTCCTTTCTTCCATCCTTTCTTCATTGTTTCTATATTGATGATATGAAGGAGTTACAACATCTTTCCCCTTATAGAATGTGGTGTTGTTCGAATTCTTCTTTCGAGCTTATGCTCAGCCCTTCAGAAATGTTCTTTCATTTTGTAGGGTCCCTTCACCAATCTGTGGTGAATACCTTTTGGTTTGTACGGAACATCTTTGGAAGCACAAGCAGATCCTTCGTAGACCATTCCAAGTTGTTTCGTACTTAGTACCCATTTATACATGGTAAAAGATAAGACTTTTCCAAATTAAAGGAGGTTAAAGGGTGATGGAAATTAAAGTCGTCCTTCAAGCTCCAAAAATATTAGCCAAATTTAAGGTTAACACACTAAAATGGTGTATTCCCGTTGATTCCTTTACTTGTGAGAGTGTTAGATCAAGCTTGGATACCATTTCCATGACAAAGTTCATGTTGAAAGCTTCCAGTGACTTTCAAAAGTAGGTTCCTACGGGAAACATGATACAATGATCAGATGTTGGTAGAACAGGTGGCCGAAGAGCTTGTGGAAGAAGCCTGAGCTCTCTATCGAGATAGATTTGATTGATGTATTTTTATTAGGTTTCATATTTACAATCTCACAGTGGATACAGTTTGTTTATTCCGATATTTAAGACCTTTTGTAGACTTCTGGAAGGTGCTTCGGTTAGACCATTATATTTCAGACTTATTTGATATGAAACCTGAAAATTTATGACATAATAATGTGACAATTAAGTAATTACGAATACGTTACCTCAATTTCTTGGCATAATCTCTTTGTTAATCACTTCTATGACTACAATTTTTTCGCTAAATTGATTTACAGCTCAAACTTATAGTTACAATAATGAGAATGAGAAAATTGGATCTTGATTCTGGACCCCTCGGGACGTATTTATAGGTGTGGATTCTCCCTCCCCTTTACAATATAGGCTTTGTACCAACTTTTTGATAGAAGTGCATACAGAGGCTTCATGAAGGCACATTCTACTATCATTTGGAAGAGTAATATTATGTCGTTATGGTGTTCAATGAAGGAACTGTTTCATAAATGGAAGCCTTGGTTGGTTGCTAGAGAAGTAAACTTGTACGTGCTACCGACTTTTGACGTTGCTTATGGCGCTATCTTCCTTAGCACACATTGGTTGTTTGTGATGACTATTCGATGGAAGCCTAAATGTTTTGGCATATTATTTCCATTGGTTTGGCCGGACATACCTAGCTTAGCTTGACTTGCTCTAAAGATAAACACTCTGATAATTATGCCCTCTAGGTTATGCCGATATGGGCTTTTTATGAGGAATAGAACTTTAAATTTCTTCAATTTTGATCGCGAAATCTTGGATTAAATAAAAGGTTCTAGCCACGGTGAATGTCGACTTATCTTCAATGTCCCTTCACTCTAGTTTAGCTTTTGGGTTTCCTCTGGGTATCTTGGTGTTGCGAAGCTATCAGATCTAGGACTATTGAATTTGTTTTAAGTATTGCTCTCAAAACAATTGGTGAAAGATAAGTGTTTGGTGTAACAACCCGAAAATCTGGGCCAGTTTAAAATTTTTATTTTGGCAATTATAGCTAATTTTCTATATTTAAAATAGATTATTTTAAATAAAATCAACGGGAAATTTATTTTGAATATAATTCAAACGTATATATTTTATAAGTCGTCGTTAGAATATAAATATTTATATATAATTATAAATAGAATTGAAAATGGCGCGGTAGTTCGATAATTCGATTTCAAACTTCAATTGAATGTACCGGGTGCAAAACAATCCGGATTTTAGTGAAACCAAAAACAATAGGATCTAATTGATGATATCTTTCCAACGAATCCGAAAAATCAAGATTTCATAGCGGGAATCAAAAGATATGTCCAGTTGAAAATTCTGAATAGTCGCTATAAAATTCAGGCCCTTAAAAATAGACATTTTGTAAATGACCTCGGATTTCGACGAAACCAGTTTTGTTGGATCCGCAGTGTCAAGTTATTGCTAGATTCCAAATTTCATAATTTTTCGAATCAATATGTGAGCGTGGCAAAGGAAAACGCGTTTGACCAGTTTTAGTTGATTTTAATCGACTGGAAAATGGCCATTTTTCCAACGGTCTCAGAATTCGACGAAACTAGTTTTGTTAGGACCGTATCGTCAGTACGAAGCTAGAAAATATTTTTCTGGAATTTTTAGAGACGGTATGTGACCCCGGTAATTTGAAATGTACGTTTAAACTTCAATATAGTGATTTAAATGTAAATTCAAAGGAAACTGATTCAAACGATCGAATCAACCTACGAAACATATCCCATTGTGTTCGGAATGGGGGTAATACGCTATGGACGACAGGCGGTGGGCCTCGTTTAGAGGTCGAAAATAAAAGTTGCTTTTTGGGAGATAATTAAATAAATAAATAAATAAAACCTTTCCTCTCCCTTATCTCTCAGGCCCCCCCCCCTCACCGTTGAAATTCATTTCAAAAGAAAAAAAAAACCCGAATGCCCTAAATCGGACGCGCCTGCCCTCCACCCATCGGCGACGCCTCCACCTCGTTGGGACACGGCGCCCTGGCGAACGCTCCTCCTCCCCATTCCCGCCTCCTCCCCATCGTCCCCCTCTCTGCCCCTTCCCCGATGTAAGACCCTAACCCCCCCTATCGTCGAACACCCCCCCTAATCACGAAGGACGCCGACCATCAGAGGGAGCCCCGCCGCCTGCTAACCTCCCAGAGCTTCCTTCGCCGCCTTTCCCTGCGTTGGTGGCGCACCCGATGCCCTTCGTCGTGGCATTCTTGGATCGTCGGCCTGTGGTTTTAAAAGAAGAAGAAAGGTAAAATACTGTAGTGTTTTTCTGTTATTATTAGGCAGTAAATAAAAATGATTTATTTTCAGTTTTAAATGTAGTTTTAATTTTTAAAAATCAGTTTTTACATACAATAGTTTATATAAAAATGTGATTTATGTTTATACAAAAAAAAAGATTTTTACGAAAAAAAAAGAATAGATTTTTATATATGCAAAAGAATAGATTTTTATATATGCAAAAGGATAGATCATTATATATACAAAAAGAATAGATTTTTATATATGAAAAAGAATATGTTTTTAATATGAAATCTTTATATAAGTAGCGAAGAAAAGAAATAATTTTTATTGTAAATATAGCATGATATAAAAAGGTGTTGTTTTAAATATAGAAATGACAATATATATATGACGTCTATAGAAATAGACTTGATGTAAAAATATAATGTTTTAAGAATAGAAGTTGCAATGTTTTAAAAATAGAAGTTGCATTGTTTTAAAAATATGAATCTACTTTGTTTTAAAAATATGAATCTACTTTGTTTTAAAAATATGAAGAGGTCGAGATTTTTTTTAACATGAAAAAGAAGTAATTTGTAAAATAAAGAAGACTAGATTTCTATATAAGGAAAGTTGAGATTTTGAAATACGTAGAGTTATAATTTTTATAATGAAGCAAAGTAAAAATTCGATTTTTATATATATTGAAGAGCGAAGTAAAAATTCGATTTTTATATATTGAATAGCGAAGTAAAAATGTGATTTTTACATATGTAGTGGCTACGGGCAACGAAAGTGATAAAAAGGCGAGAACGACGAAGAATTCTGCAAAAGAAGAGTCAAGATGATTGGATAGCTTAAAAGTGAGAATTTCTCACCTTTCAATTTCATTTTCTAGTTATATATATATATATATACTAGGATGCAGACGGTGCTTAGTAGCACCCGACACAATCGTCCACAGACCATGGACTTGTTTGTTTGGTTGCATAAATTAGTAAGATGATTTGATTTGAATTTGGTTGTTTGGTGATTTGATTGATGTGTGAATGGCGTGGGCCTTCACTAGACCGGGGATAAGGCTAGGCCTCGTCCCGTTTCTAGTATCGTGCCGTTATGCCGCCGAAATTTTCTAAAATAAGTTAGAAAACTAAAAATATCATTTTATTTAAAGAATGAACTGAATAGAAATTCATATGTTAAAATGAAATGGTTTATCGTTAAAAATATAATTTTTAACGTGAATATGAATATAGTGAAGTGAATAAAATAAAATATTCATTTATAAACCAGACGGTTTGTTTATGTACACCTATTTGAAGGACATTGATTGGGACGATAAATTTTACACATCGCCCAACTGCACAAATAAAATCTGTGTTTGATTGTTTGAAACCCCACACGGGTGTTGGGATGAAATTTGAAGTTCACTCATCCTGATTGATTAAATATGTCGATCGATTGATTGACAGGCTGTTATAAGCGTTAGATATCTATATTTGATGCTTATACAGTGCAGTGCACTTTGGTTGATGGTTGATTATTTTCAATGCTATTATATGTGTGTAATGTATGAAAATCCATATAATTAACATTATATGGTGATTGATTGGGCCTCATTCCAATTTAGAAAATAAAGAATAATATAAAATAAAGGTTCATGTGTTGACAGTACTCATCCATTGAGATTGGTCATGTGTTGAACGAAATATTTTAGTAATAAAATTTACATCTTTATCAATATAAAATAAAGGTTCATGTGTTGACAGTACTCATCCATTGAGATTGGTCATGTGTTGAACAAAATATTTTAGTAATAAAATTTACATCTTTATCAATATAAAATAAAGGTTCATGTGTTGACAGTACTCATCCATTGAGATTGGTCATGTGTTGAACGAAATATTTTAGTAATAAAATTTACATCTTTATCAATATAAAACAAAGGTTCATGTGTTGACAGTACTCATCCATTGAGATTGGTCATGTGTTGAACGAAATATTTTAATAATAGAAATATTTGAAATAGAATATTTGAAATTAGAAATATATGAAGCCGTGTTGATTAGATTGACGCCATTTTGACGTGAACGATATTTATATCGATTTTATACGATTTCGAAATGAATTGAATTGAAAACGATTTCGAAATGAAATGAATTGAAAACGATTTCGAAATGAATTGAATTGAAAACGATTTCGAAATGAAATGAATTGAAAACGATTTCGAAATGAATTGAATTGAAAACGATTTCGAAATGAATTGAATTGAAAACGATTTCGAAATGAATTGAATTGAAAACGATTTCGAAATGAATTGAATTGAAAACGATTTCGAAATAAATTGAAAACAAATTCAAATTGAATTGAAAGCGAATTGAAATGAATTCAAATTGAATTGGAATTTGAATTGAATAGAAATGAATTTTAAAACGAATTTATAAAGAAGAATTCAATTTTGCTTTGAATTGAAATAGAGGTTGAAATTGTTTTTGAAACGAATTTAAAACTATTTATATAATTCGTTTTAAATAGAAATCGACGAAATATATATTATATATATTATATATATAATATAATGGCCTGAATAGAACGCGCCGCGCCGCGGCAGTTCGCGAATTTCGACCATTTATTTCAAACGGACATAACGGGAGATCCGACCGTCGGATTCTCCTTAAACCGGAACCGTTGGGTTCGTATCGAAAAGAGCTTTCTAACGAATATTAGAAATTCAAAATTTAACGGTTGGATTTGGAGTTACGTCCAAATCAAATTGGGAAAAGGTCGCTGTAAGTGCAGTTCGATGACCGTTGATGGAAATCGACTGTACGGGCCTTGATAAAATTATTAAAAATAGTAATAATTTGTGTAAAATCATAAGAAATGATTTAGAAAGAATTGGGATGAAAAACTCCATATTTGAAAAGATAAAAATAGATTTTTATCGAAATGAACTAGTTTTGAACTAGAATTATAATTCTATTTATTTTTAAATAAATAAATTGGATTTGAAATGGTTTTGAAAATAACCAGAATTTCCAATGATTGCATTGGAGTGGATTTGAATCGAAATTGTCTTCGGAATATTTCGATGTTGGAATTCGGGATTATGCAGATGTTGTTATGGAAATTTGAAAGATATATATATTTATATCGTTATTTCCAATACGACATTTGTTAATCGTAGAATTTGATATTGAATATAAGCCGGGATATTTTCTATTCAGAGCCTTGTATTTAATATCAAATGTGATTTGGGTTTGTCGTGAATGGTGTCTTCATTAACACTGTTCTTGAACCCAGTGGAGAAAAGATTAAATCTTTTTATTTAGATTTAATGAAGTGTACCAATTAAATAATGTTTAATTGGAATTGAATTGATATTGATTTTTGGGTTTATCGTGGACAGTGTTTTAAATAACACTCGTTCTTTAACCCGATCATTAATGAAATGTGATTTTGGGTTGTCGTGAACAGTATCTTAAATAATACAGTTCTTAGACCTAAAGGAGTTAAGAAAATCAGAAACTAACTGGAGATTAGTTAAGTTGAATAGTTTCCGAGGTATTGATCTGATGTTGGTTTCGGCCTTCGGGATTAATACTTAGGGAATTGCTCACTTGCTAATTTACAATTAGGGACTGATTGAAATGTGATGTGATTTTGGGTTTATCATGAACCGTGTTTTAAATGACACTGATTCTTTAACCCAGTCACAGATTAAAACTAAGTGGAGTTTTAATGAATCTTTAATTAGATTGAAATAATCGAAATGGAGTATCACCAGTTTTGCTCCAGGCGATAGTTAAATCTTTAATTAGATTTGAACGTGAAATGGTAATTGAATTTACCGATAACACCGTGGTGTTAGATATGAAGTATAACCAGTTTTACTTCATGGGATGAATAGGTTGGGATTGGGAAATTAAAACAAATGATTACTTTGGTAAGGTTCGCTAATCCCGACTAGTTTGAATTGATATTCAAAAGTAGATTAAAGAATAAATTCAAGAATTTATCTTTGATAAAATTAATGGGAACCTTTCCCTATGAATGTGAAATTTAGAAACTAACTGTCGGTAAGCTAAGCAGAATGGTTTTCTGGATATTGATCTGATGTTGGTTTCGGCCTTCGGGGTTAATATTTGGGGAATTATTCTCTTGATTAATTTACGGTCAGTGACTGATGAATTGGAATGAGGCGTATGTTGTGTTTGTGTAACACTTATTTAAAATATACGCGAGTTATTCGGAAAGACCGGGTTTATCCCATTCTGAATAACTGATACGACGATAAGTCGAAGATGAAGACGATGGTCGAAGACCGGAGGTCTTCACGTCGTTTGGGTAATTACTGATGATCTTGATTAGGCTGTACACCCAAACAGTTAGTGATCGTCCAGACGTACTTGGAGATCGATGGACATGCGGGGTACTAGGTGCCTCCGGTTTCGTTCAGACCCAGAACGGACTTGTAAATGGACTGTGTGTCTGACATTGGATTTTAGTCCGTGTGATTGATCTCTATTAAATATATATCTGTTTGGCGGCGGAGAATTTATTCGCTTGCTTAACGCCCTTCTCTGAGACGTACGAGCTCAGGGGTTATATATTGATGGATATCAATCGCATGGAGTGAATTGCCTGTGTGGCATGCTAAGATGCAAATGATCAAGGCTTCTGTTGAAAAGCAAAGTCTTGTGGTTGATGATCGAAGCACGGCCTTTTGTGGCGTAGCTTTGTGTAACGTTGATTCGCGAGTATCACACCCGGTATGAATCAAAAACGGGAGACGGACATCAGGGAGGACATGCGTTTCTTTCTAGTTAGGAGTGGCGTCAGTGCTTGAACTGGCTGACGAGTTTGACTCATGTGGATGTTGCTTATTATTACTTGCTGAAAAGCGAGGCGCCTCGTGATATCGGTTTCGGCCGATGCTTCTGGTCGGCTGACGGGCCAGGCTTACGCCCCAAAGGGCGGGGAAACGCAGTGTTCAGGAATTTTAATCCACATCGGTGGACCGGCCCTGACGATCCAAAGGCTTGACTGAGTACTTGCCTGAGGGGCGGAATAGAGCGTCTCGAATCGGAGAGGATCTTGCCCCTAGCCTCGGTTCATACCATAAATGATAACCCAACTTCCAATACGACATTGCGGTTTTGATTGTAAACTTATATATGGCGACATAGTGTTATGGGGCATTCATGCCGCCTATGATTGATACTTATGATTTGAAGTTGTTTTATACACTATGCACTTATAGTAGTATCAAACGATTTGTTTTAAACGTCTCAAGCATTCTTTGGCTGTTATAAGGGAAAACCCTATCCTCGGCTGCATTGCATTGTGTGATGGGACCTGGGTCTTATAACAGCTTCATTTTTCTTTATTTAGCATTGCGCTGTTGTTTTATGCACTGGTATTCTTGGGAGGAAACCCGTTCCGCGTTAGCGGCGTGGTCCCTTGATTTACCCAACTTTAAAAATAAAGATTAATAATTGTTTTAGTTCTCACACCAGTCCCATGACTGACCTGGAGTTTATTGTTTTTAACCTAAACTCTGGGTGCCCTTATTTTGACACGGGCAGCTAGTAGTTTTGGTTTTGCAGATTTATATTCACAGGATCCTGGTTTACAGCTGGAACGATATCCGGAAAGCTTTGTATCCGTATATCTACTTCTAGTTGTGTATTGTATTATTTTCCGCTGCTATGTATTTAAATGTAATTTAAATCTCTGATATTTCTTTGTAATATTCATTTTTACTCTGTATATTCTTGTAATCTGATGCATTGTTGTAATATACAATGAAATGTTCTTCTGTATGTGTTCTGTTGTGGCTTGTTCTCGAACTATCCGACACTTTCCTTTACGGGGAAGTTACGGGTTTTTACAGTTGGTATCAGAGCTTTGGTTTACAAAGCTCAGAGAACAAGGCACATTAGAACCATACGAAAGAATTCATCAGATATTGGATTAGTAATATCCAATGGGGATGACTCGTTAGAGATGGGATCAGTAGTATCCTAGAACGAGTGTGAAGAGTAAATTTTTAAAGTGAAAACAAATTTTTATTTTGAAAATTTAAATCAATTATTCGTATTTGATTATCTATTTATATTGAGTTGGACAGTCCAGTATATAAAGATTTTGCGTATACGTCTGATTCACGTGTATTTGAAATTTTAATATATTGGATAGATATAGCAACACACTCTAGTCGCCCGAAGATGATATTGATGATAGCGATCGCATCATCAACATTTATATTCGTGTTTCGAAGGTGTGATTTCTATATATTTCCATTAGACTGGTGTGAGAACCAAATCTAATATAGCTAGAGTACATTGTTGTGATTTGGCATCAAAACACGATTTTAGTATATGTATCAAAATTATGAATTTGAAACTCTAATTCACTAATTGATTGATGTTTGGGTTGTTTGTTTATTTGTTTGCTAATTTTTGAACCATTATGCCTAATTGAACCAAATATTGAATTGTATTGAAAATTTGTCGCATTTGCTTGCATATACTTGTACTTACATTGAACAGGTCATAGCAAGGAGGCTAGAGCAGAGAATAAAATTTGTTTGGCCGACAAATAGGTACATGTTTACTATAATTTACAGATTTGTTTGGGTGATGATGATTTTATGAGCCTATTGCCTAGCCGCTTGGCTTTTTCTTTTTCTTTTTGAGATCTGAAGGACCGGGGAAGCTATTTAAAATTCCCCGATGCTCCCGGTGCAGGGGAGGTTATGGCGAAATTTTTCGAAAATTTAAGGTGTTAGCCAAATTTTTGAAATTTTTGGAAATTCTCAGAAACTGAAAAGTTGGAATATGAAAGCCAGATCGAGCGTAGAGTTGATTTATCAAACCACTTTCGACTTTGTTCCTTTTCGGGGACGAAAAGTTTTAAGTGGGGGAGATTGTAACAACCCGAAAATCTGGGCCAGTTTAAAATTTTTATTTTGGCAATTATAGCTAATTTTCTATATTTAAAATAGATTATTTTAAATAAAATCAACGGGAAATTTATTTTGAATATAATTCAAACGTATATATTATATACGTCGTCGTTAGAATATAAATATTTATATATAATTATAAATAGAATTGAAAATGGCGCGGTAGTTCGATAATTCGATTTCAAACTTCAATTGAATGTACCGGGTGCAAAACAATCCGGATTTTAGTGAAACCAAAAACAATAGGATCTAATTGATGATATCATTCCAACGAATCCGAAAAATCAAGATTTCATAGCGGGAATCAAAAGATATGTCCAGTTGAAAATTCTGAATAGTCGATATACAATTCAGGCCCTTAAAAATAGACATTTTGTAAATGACCTCGGATTTCGACGAAACCAGTTTTGTTGGATCCGTAGTGTCAAGTTATTGCTAGATTCCAAATTTCATAATTTTTCGAATCAATATGTGAGCGTGGCAAAGGAAAACGCGTTTGACCAGTTTTAGTTGATTTTAATCGACTGGAAAATGGCCATTTTTCCAACGGTCTCAGAATTCGACGAAACTAGTTTTGTTAGGACCGTATCGTCAGTACGAAGCTAGAAAATATTTTTCTGGAATTTTTAGAGACAGTATGTGACCCCGGTAATTTGAAATGTACGTTTAAAATTCAATATAGTGATTTAAATGTAAATTCAACGGAAACTGATTCAAACGATCGAATCAACCTACGAAACATATCCCATTGTGTTCGGAATGGGGGTAATACGCTATGGACGACAGGCGGTGGGCCTCGTTTAGAGGTCGAAAATAAAAGTTGCTTTTTGGGAGATAATTAAATAAATAAAAAAAACCTTTCCTCTCCCTTATCTCTCAAGCCCCCCCCCCCCTCACCGTTGAAATTCATTTCAAAAGAAAAAAAAAACCCGACTGCCCTAAATCGGACGCGCCTGCCCTCCACCCATCGGCGACGCCTCCACCTCGCTGGGACACGGCACCCTGGCGAACGCTCCTCCTCCCCATTCCCGCCTCCTCCCCATCGTCCCTCTCTCTGCCCCTTCCCCGATGTAAGACCCTAACCCTCCCATCGTCGAACACCCCCCTAATCACGAAGGACGCCGACCATCAGAGGGAGCCCCGCCGCCTGCTAACCTCCCAGAGCTTCCTTCGCCGCCTTTCCCTGCGTTGGTGGCGCACCCGATGCCCTTCGTCGTGGCTTTCTTGGATCGTCGGCCTGTGGTTTTAAAAGAAGAAGAAAGGTAAAATACTGCAGTGTTTTTCTGTTATAATTAGGCAGTAAATAAAAATGATTTATTTTCAGTTTTAAATGTAGTTTTAATTTTTTAAAATCAGTTTTTACATATAATAGTTTATATAAAAATGTGATTTATGTTTATACAAAAAAAAAGATTTTTACGAAAAAAAAGAATAGATTTTTATATATGCAAAAGAATAGATTTTTATATATGCAAAAGGATAGATCTTTATATATACAAAAAGAATAGATTTTTATATATGAAAAAGAATATGTTTTTAATATGAAATCTTTATATAAGTAGCGAAGAAAAGAAATAATTTTTATTGTAAATATAGCATGATATAAAAAGGTGTTGTTTTAAATATAGAAATGACAATATATATATGACGTCTATAGAAATAGACTTGATGTAAAAATATAATGTTTTAAGAATAGAAGTTGCAATGTTTTAAAAATAGAAGTTGCATTGTTTTAAAAATATGAATCTACTTTGTTTTAAAAATATGAATCTACTTTGTTTTAAAAATATGAAGAGGTCGAGATTTTTTTTAACATGAAAAAGAAGTAATTTGTAAAATAAAGAAGACTAGATTTCTATATAAGGAAAGTTGAGATTTTGAAATACGTAGAGTTATAATTTTTATAATGAAGCAAAGTAAAAATTCGATTTTTATATATATTGAAGAGCGAAGTAAAAATTCGATTTTTATATATTGAATAGCGAAGTAAAAATGTGATTTTTACATATGTAGTGGCTACGGGCAACGAAAGTGATAAAAAGGCGAGAACGACGAAGAATTCTGCAAAAGAAGAGTCAAGATGATTGGATAGCTTAAAAGTGAGAATTTCTCACCTTTCAATTTCATTTTCTAGTTATATATATATATATACTAGGATGCAGACGGTGCTTAGTAGCACCCGACACAATCGTCCACAGACCATGGACTTGTTTGTTTGGTTGCATAAATTAGTAAGATGATTTGATTTGAATTTGGTTGTTTGGTGATTTGATTGATGTGTGAATGGCGTGGGCCTTCACTAGACCGGGGATAAGGCTAGGCCTCGTCCCGTTTCTAGTATCGTGCCGTTATGCCGCCGAAATTTTCTAAAATAAGTTAGAAAAATAAAAATATCATTTTATTTAAAGAATGAACTAAATAGAAATTCATATGTTAAAATGAAATGTTTTATCGTTAAAAATATAATTTTTAACGTGAATGTGAATATAGTGAAGTGAATAAAATAAAATATTCATTTATAAACCAGACGGTTTGTTTATGTACACCTATTTGAAGGACATTGATTGGGACGATAAATTTTACACATCGCCCAACTGCACAAATAAAATCTGTGTTTGATTGTTTGAAACCCCACGCGGGTGTTGGGATGAAATTTGAAGTTCACTCATCCTGATTGATTAAATATGTCGATCGATTGATTGACAGGCTGTTATAAGCGTTAGATATCTATATTTGATGCTTATACAGTGCAGTGCACTTTGGTTGATGGTTGATTATTTTCAATGCTATTATATGTGTGTAATGTATGAAAATCCATATAATTAACATTATATGGTGATTTATTGGGCCTCATTCCAATTTAGAAAATAAAGAATAATATAAAATAAAGGTTCATGTGTTGACAGTACTCATCCATTGAGATTGGTCATGTGTTGAACGAAATATTTTAGTAATAAAATTTACATCTTTATCAATATAAAATAAAGGTTCATGTGTTGACAGTACTCATCCATTGAGATTGGTCATGTGTTGAACGAAATATTTTAGTAATAAAATTTACATCTTTATCAATATAAAATAAAGGTTCATGTGTTGACAGTACTCATCCATTGAGATTGGTCATGTGTTGAACGAAATATTTTAATAATAGAAATATTTGAAATAGAATATTTGAAATTAGAAATATATGAAGCCGTGTTGATTAGATTGACACCATTTTGACGTGAACGATATTTATATCGATTTTATACGATTTCGAAATGAATTGAATTGAAAACGATTTCGAAATGAAATGAATTGAAAACGATTTCGAAATGAATTGAATTGAAAACGATTTCGAAATGAAATGAATTGAAAACGATTTCGAAATGAATTGAATTGAAAACGATTTCGAAATGAATTGAATTGAAAACGATTTCGAAATGAATTGAATTGAAAACGATTTCGAAATGAATTGAATTGAAAACGATTTCAAAATAAATTGAAAACAAATTCAAATTGAATTGAAAGCGAATTGAAATGAATTCAAATTGAATTGGAATTTGAATTGAATAGAAATGAATTTTAAAACGAATTTATAAAGAAGAATTCAATTTTGCTTTGAATTGAAATAGAGGTTGAAATTGTTTTTGAAACGAATTTAAAACTATTTATATAATTCGTTTTAAATAGAAATCGACGAAATATATATTATATATATAATATAATGGCCTGAATAGAACGCGCCGCGCCGCGGTAGTTCGCGAATTTCGACCATTTATTTCAAACGGACATAACGGGAGATCCGACCGTCGGATTCTCCTAAAACCGGAACCGTTTGGTTCGTATCGAAAAGAGCTTTCTAACGAATATTAGAAATTCAAAATCTAACGGTTGGATTTGGAGTTACGTCCAAATCAAATTGGGAAAAGGTCGCTGTAAGTGCAGTTCGACGACCGTTGATGGAAATCGACTGTACGGGCCTTGATAAAATTATTAAAAATAGTAATAATTTGTGTAAAATCATAAGAAATGATTTAGAAAGAATTGGGATGAAAAACTCCATATTTGAAAAGATAAAAATAGATTTTTATCGAAATGAACTAGTTTTGAACTAGAATTATAATTCTATTTATTTTTAAATAAATAAATTGGATTTGAAATGGTTTTGAAAATAACCAGAATTTCCAATGATTGCATTGGAGTGGATTTGAATCGAAATTGTCTTCGGAATATTTCGATGTTGGAATTCGGGATTATGCAGATGTTGTTATGGAAATTTGAAAGATATATATATTTATATCGTTATTTCCAATACGACATTTGTTAATCGTAGAATTTGATATTGAATATAAGCCGGGATATTTTCTATTCAGAACCTTGTATTTAATATCAAATGTGATTTGGGTTTGTCGTGAATGGTGTCTTCATTAACACTGTTCTTGAACCCAGTGGAGAAAAGATTAAATCTTTTTATTTAGATTTAATGAAGTGTACCAATTAAATAATGTTTAATTGGAATTGAATTGATATTGATTTTTGGGTTTATCGTGGACAGTGTTTTAAATAACACTCGTTCTTTAACCCGATCATTAATGAAATGTGATTTTGGGTTGTCGTGAACGGTATCTTCAATAATACAATTCTTAGACCTAAAGGAGTTAAGAAAATCAGAAACTAACTGGAGATTAGTTAAGTTGAATAGTTTCCGAGGTATTGATCTGATGTTGGTTTCGGCCTTCGGGATTTATACTTAGGGAATTGCTCACTTGCTAATTTACAATTAGGGACTGATTGAAATGTGATGTGATTTTGGGTTTATCGTGAAACGTGTTTTAAATGACACTGATTCTTTAACCCAGTCACAGATTAAAACTAAGTGGAGTTTTAATGAATCTTTAATTAGATTGAAATAATCGAAATGGAGTATCACCAGTTTTGCTCCAGGCGATAGTTAAATCTTTAATTAGATTTGAATGTGAAATGGTAATTGAATTTACCGATAACACCGTGGTGTTAGATATGAAGTATAACCAGTTTTACTTCATGGGATGAATAGGTTGGGATTGGGAAATTAAAACAAATGATTACTTTGGTAAGGTTCGCTAATCCCGACTAGTTTGAATTGATATTCAAAAGTAGATTAAAGAATAAATTCAAGAATTTATCTTTGATAAAATTAATGGGAACCTTTCCCTATGAATGTGAAATTTAGAAACTAACTGTCGGTTAGCTAAGCAGAATGGTTTTCTGGATATTGATCTGATGTTGGTTTCGGCCTTCGGGGTTAATATTTGGGGAATTATTCTCTTGATTAATTTACGGTCAGTGACTGATGAATTGGAATGAGGCGTATGTTGTGTTTGTGTAACACTTGTTTAAAATATACGCGAGTTATTCGGAAAGACCGGGTTTATCCCATTCTGAATAACTGATACGACGATAAGTCGAAGATGAAGACGATGGTCGAAGACCGGAGGTCTTCACGTCGTTTGGGTAATTACTGATGATCTTGATTGGGCTGTACACCCAAGAAGATGGAAACAGTTAGTGATCGTCCAGACGTACTTGGAGATCGATGGACATGCGGGGTACTAGGTGCCTCCGGTTTCGTTCAGACCCAGAACGGACTTGTAAATGGACTGTGTGTCTGACATTGGATTTTAGTCCGTGTGATTGATCTCTATTAAATATATATCTGTTTGGCGGCGGAGAATTTATTCTCTTGCTTAACGCCCTTCTCTGAGACGTACGAGCTCAGGGGTTATATATTGATGGATATCAATCGCATGGAGTGAATTGCCTGTGTGGCATGCTAAGATGCAAATGATCAAGGCTTCTGTTGAAAAGCAAAGTCTTGTGGTTGATGATCGAAGCACGGCCTTTTGTGGCGTAGCTTTGTGTAACGTTGATTCGCGAGTATCACACCCGGTATGAATCAAAAACGTGAGACGGACATCAGGGAGGACATGCGTTTCTTTCTAGTTAGGAGTGGCGTCAGTGCTTGAACTGGCTGACGAGTTTGACTCATGTGGATGTTGCTTATTATTACTTGCTGAAAAGCGAGGCGCCTCGTGATATCGGTTTCGGCCGATGCTTCTGGTCGGCTGACGGGCCAGGCTTACGCCCCAAAGGGCGGGGAAACGCAGTGTTCAGGAATTTTAATCCACATCGGTGGACCGGCCCTGACGATCAAAAGGCTTGACTGAGTACTTGCCTGAGGGGCGGACTAGAGCGTCTCGAATCGGAGAGGACCTTGCCCCTAGCCTCGGTTCATACCATAAATGATAACCCAACTTCCAATACGACATTGCGGTTTTGATTGTAAACTTATATATGGCGACATAGTGTTATGGGGCATTCATGCCGCCTATGATTGATACTTATGATTTGAAGTTGTTTTATACACTATGCACTTATAGTAGTATCAAACGATTTGTTTTAAACGTATCAAGCATTCTTTGGCTGTTATAAGGGAAAACCCTATCCTCGGCTGCGTTGCATTGTGTGATGGGACCTGGGTCTTATAACAGCTTCATTTTTCTTTATTTAGCATTGCGCTGTTGTTTTATGCACTGGTATTCTTGGGAGGAAACCCGTTCCGCGTTAGCGGCGTGGTCCCTTGATTTACCCAACTTTAAAAATAAAGATTAATAATTGTTTTAGTTCTCACACCAGTCTCATGGCTGACCTGGAGTTTATTGTTTTTAACCTAAACTCTGAGTGCCCTTATTTTGACACGGGCAGCTAGTAGTTTTGGTTTTGCAGATTTATATTCACAGGATCCTGGTTTACAGCTGGAACGATATCCGGAAAGCTTTGTATCCGTATATCTACTTCTAGTTGTGTATTGTATTATTTTCCGCTGCTATGTATTTAAATGTAATTTAAATCTCTGATATTTCTGTGTAATATTCATTTTTACTCTGTATATTCTTGTAATCTGATGTATTGTTGTAATATACAATGAAATGTTCTTCTGTATGTGTTCTGTTGTGGCTTGTTCTCGAACTATCCGACACTTTCCTTTACGGGGAAGTTACGGGTTTTTACATTTGGTAGCGAATTAATTTCCTGCTGAACAAACTTAAGAGAGGGATATGATAAATGAGACTTAGAGTTAATGTGTATTTATAGAGGAGATGTTTTAATATTTTATTCTCCTTTAATTTTGTTCAACGTTTCAAGTCTGTATGACCATATGCACATTCTAACCATCACAAAACTTGACAACATATAATAATTTACTGTAATGTGTTCAATGAAACTCGTTTCATCGAAATTAAACAATATTTCCAAATGTTTAAGTAAATCGAGTTATTGTAAATCAATTTTATAACACTTCAATCTACGTTGATAGTTTTTTATTATCATTCTTACTCAAACGTATATTTAGATAAGCTTTAAATCAATTTAATATTTAATTATATTTAAGATTCACAACTTTGAGTAATTACAATATTCAAATTAATGCGTCACTACTCAGTTATATCAGATTACTCCTATAAATTTGATTCAAGTCATTAAACTTCTAAACCGATAGTTCTAATATTTAAATAAATTAAATATCTAAGTGCCAAGAATTTGGTTCGTTACGTTAATGAATCGTAAAATATGATTTAAATTCTATAATACTATCAACCTGCCTTTTTACAAGACTAATAGACTTTGATTTGAACTATAGGATAGCTTTGAAATCAAGTATAGATGATTATATAAGGTTGTGAATAGTTGGATTTTCTCAGATTGCACTTTATGAATAGCTAAGTTTTGAATCCATAATTTGACTAAATATTGGATTCATATAAATCCAAAGTAAAGAAACGTAATTGCAAATATGGGTAAGCATTGATCGTTATCTATCTAAGACATAGGAGAAGGACATAAATTTTTTCTAAGCATTGGATCAGTACCTATCCAGGGCACATAATTTCATATCTCAATACTCACTCAAATTATATCAATAACTCAAGAATGGAAACTCAAAATTTAAGACAAAAATCACAGGCACCAAGGTAATGTACTTGGAGACCCACCAAAAGGGTGCAATCCCAAAGGGATCAGTATTATCCCTCAAAGTTGCACCATCCAGGTCTTACCACTTAAGCTAAGCCATCTCACTTTGGTGGGTCCCCTATCACTTTGTTGGGTCCCCTATACGATTCTTAACCAATCCGGCTTGCTTATTATTCTACAAAGCAACCACCAGGGTTTCAGAAAAAGGGATCATCTTCCCTTGGCATCTAAATGCAGGGACTCTGACATTACTCAACCTCAACTCCTTATTCTATTGATTCTTGAAATCAAAACCGAACTATGTTGTAATTTGGTAGTATAATAAAAGATTACACAAAGTAGGTGTAGGCCAGAGTTTGTTGAACCACTATAAACTTTATATATTCATTACTTTTATGCACTCTATGATCAAGATTATTGGTTATTCTTTGTTATTATCTTGTGAACTACCTATCACTAAGGTGTTAAACTCAATTGACCAAAATCCAATCTAACAAACATGAGTTAAATGTAATGGCCCGCTAATCCGTATTATCTGAGTTGACTACGTACACCACATGTCCAACCCAAATATCACAGAAATACGAATCATTATGAAATAAAGAAGAAAAAGATAGAAGAAGAACAAAATATAACAATACATAATCTCACATCGCAACGGAACAAAAAATAATATATATATATATATCAGCTTTTGGATTACAATTTTTTTCTATATATAGATTTCATCATCAGAGTACAACAGTTACAACATAGCGGAAAAACAATAACTAAATACGCTGAAGCCTCCTGCTCCCAGCTCCTTCAGATAAATCTATAAAATCCTGAACCACTTGACAGCTCGTACAAATTTGGGCACCCAATAGTTTAGGTAAAACAAAACAAAATAAACTCCGGGTCAGTCATGGGACTGGTATGAGTAAACAATTTAAAACAGTTTGAGAAAATAAACGATATCTCATAAGACCACATCGTATAACACGGAACAGGTTTTTCCCTTATGAGAATCCAAAACACTTGATTTAACTTTTTTCATCCTTTTGAAATAAACGATAATCTTTATATCAAAACTCTTTTGATATTATAATTGTGTCTAAATCAAATAAATAGAAATCTAGTGGAATGCTTTCATCTCACGCTCCATATACATGATATGCAATCAAAACCGCAGGCACTTATTGGGTAATAAATTTCCAACTATGACAAGGTATGGAACCACCTTCTGATAGTATATCTCTAGAGGAGAATACACTGGGTTCAACAAGAACATCTTGTAACCCAGCCACACATGGCCGACCACTAATTTCGCTCGAGTGTATCGCATGTATATCACCAACGGTTGGGATCAGCAACTGTTTTCCAGAATGGGACAGCATCGAATAGAATAAAAAATGAAATGAATTTCTCTAGATAGGTGATAATACACCCTAATTAGGAGCTACCCACTTAGTCATGCTGCCTGCCCGATTTTTGTCATTTCCCGGTTGTTAAGGCCTGAGGCTACGCTTACTTACTATTCATTGATAGCACGATCACTTTGAATGCCACATTGTCAGATCCGTTAATCATTAATTGGTTTGCACAAATATAAATCTAGATATTATGCTAAGAGAATAAATTATCCGCCACTATATATATTTATACAGACCAACGTATGCGATTATTGGAAATACTGTCAGACATTCATCCATATACGTTCGTTCTGGGATTGAACGAAACCGAAGGCACAATTTCCATTAATCTATCTTAGGCAATTTCTACCTAGGATTAATAGAAAAAACCTTGCACTTCACTCCGTCTTCAATTATCTTCATATGATCTGCTTCGCAACGCTACTGCCAATACGGAGTGGTTCTTGGATAATAATCCAACTGGTCTCTCCATATTTACAATGATACTGACAAATACTTCGATAGTCGGTTATTTAACTATTAATGAAAACAAACATCCATTCAAAGCATCAAACAATCATTGAGCCCTTTAATTTAATATTTCATTAATTAAATCACTTCTCCATTTCCTTATCAATATTCGTTAACACGATATTTTCGACAATCATCTTTGCCTCTTACACTATTTAGAAAACATTTCCATATATCAACTCCTTTTATTATCTATATGTAGAAAATATCTTCTATTTATAATTGGAAAACATTCTAATTACTTATCTCTTTTCCCAACTCATTTGGTTCTATACTTAGGAAATAATTATTACTATATTTCCAAAATTCCACTTTCTTGGGTTAAAGTGAATGTTGTGTAAAACATCGTTACAACAACCAAATATTGCATTCAACTAAATTTCTTTAAACATTTATCTTCGACACAAAATCTTGCTATTTATCAATTAATAATGAAATCAATCAATTTGGGGGTATAACTACCTCTCAGACCTTGACTGAAAACATCCTTAATTTCAAAATGGACAAGCACACTTACCTCGAATAATCAACATCATAAGAAAACCAATTATTCATTTTAAAACGTGTATACATTTTTCTTTCTATTTTTACCACATTTAATTATATATTTCCTTTTTGTTTATAATATTCTATTTTAAGTTCGTTTCCTAATCGAATTCAGCATATATTAATATATTAATTTTCTAGTTATCCAATTTCCTTAAAAATATTCTTACTCCTTAAATTTCTGGAAAATTTCTCCATAACCTCCTTTGTTTGGGTCACTCGGTACAACTACAAAACGCCCCTTTGGGCCCTTTCCATTCAAAAAGAAAATCAAAAAGCCTAGCGTGTTGTCGATTCGGCACATAAAATCTCATATTAAATTAAATATGTACCTTTTGGTTGGACATTTTAATTTATATATCTTCATATACTTTATCCCAAACCTTCTTAACACATATCCAAATATTCCCATTTGGTTTCAACTCAATCCGTTTGTCTTAACCCAATTTGCTATCTTATTTTCTAATTAGCTATTTTGCCTATTTCACTTCTTTGTTTGAACATAACATGTTCAAATATAATATTAACTTGCTTATAAACAAACTGAATTCCATTTTCAATTCTAGTTTCCTTTTCGATCTCAAATATAATTTCTCAAATCACCTTCACTTATTCAAAGTCCAATTTCGTATCAACTTTCGATTAACTAATTATTATTCAAATTAGTTAGTTCTATTCAATAATTAAAAATTTGATTTTGGTTCCAAAAATCATTTCACTTACTTCATTGGAGTTCATATTTATTTTATATCTCCAGTCTGGATTTTTCTAATGGAAATTTGATTTATTATTTTCTAAAAATCCTTTTATTTATTTAAATAAACCGTTATGGTTTTATAATGGTTATGGCGCTATTTTTTTGAAAATTTGATTTTGGCATAACTCAAAATCTATAAGATAGATTCCAAAATTTTCTCTTCCATTAGAAAACTATTATCAAATCGGTCCTGACGATTTTTGTTTCAAAGAATTCCGACTTAAATTGAGTTCTATATATTAAATTGAAGTTCGAAACGCCAATTTACGAACTACCGCGCTGCGGCGAGTTCGTTTTAGTTATAGTTATATATATAAACGTTTAAACTTCATTTATAATAAATTTAAACTCCACTGTAATATATTTTAATATAAATTAAACCAATTTTCCAAATTCAACTTAATATTTATGATTTTTCCCAAACCGTCGATCTTTTTATAATTCAGTTATAATTTATTTATAATTAAATCTTCTATACTGAATTCCAATCCTTTATAAATAAATTATTAATAAAATTTGATATAAATCGAATTTCATTTATAAATCCATTGGATTTTTCTCAATTCAGTTTATATTCCGAATTCCGAAATAATATCAATCGTCCCATTTAAAAACACTTTCCAATTCATTTTTTAATTCATATTTGAATTTAAAATGATACATTATCTAATGATAATTTATTTTCACCAGATTTATAAACATCATTTATAAATTTAGCTTCCTTGTTTTATATATCAAAACAAGTTTCCAATTCAAAATTCTATTTAAACTTCATTCCTTTTATGTTCCGAATTCCGGAATAAAAACCGTCGTTCCCTTTTCGAAATGATTTCAACTTTCTATTTTTTTTAAATTCAAATTTGAATTTAAAATTTCAGATTATCTTTTGATAATTTATTCGCTACAATTATAACATCAATTTTAAATTTACTTGTTTTATAAATTCAAACAAGTTCCATTTCAAATCTATTTAAAACCAAAATCTTATTTTGGAATACTCTTTATATTATGAATTATACATATAACACAGAATTTATTTTCATATTTAATTTTTACTTCTATCTAATACGATTTCAATATCTTTTCTGAAAAATAATTTATTTAAATAAATTCGATCTAATCGAATTCAAATCATAAATCCATACGGATTTATTTTTAGTTCAATTTATATTATGAACATCAGAATAAATTTCATCGTTTGGTTCTTTAAGACAATTCCCCATTTCTATTTTTAAATTCACATTTGAATTAAAATATTCAAATTATCAAATGACAATTTTTCCACTTCATTTAAAAACACCGTTTATAAATTCATTTCAATTCCCAGATTATCCAATGAAAATCATTCCATTTTATTTATAAACACTGTTTATAATTTTACTTCAATTTCCTGCGTTATTTAATTTATAAACATCATTTATAAATTTACCACTTCAATTTCCTGTAATATTTAATTTATAAACATTGTTTATAAATTCAATAGTTGTTTTATTTATTCAAAACAAGTTAATATCTTTATAGCCCATTCAAAATTCAAATTCTATTTTTGAAAATAGATTTTTCATTTTAAATCTCGAAATATCCCTTTCACGTTATTTTTATAAATCAACATTTAGGCCCAGCGATATTTTAAACATCCAAAACACGCAAGTATCACTTACAGGTTTTGTAACACATCATATATGATAATATATAAATATATATATATATATATGAACAAACAAATAATAAATTTTGAGGAATCCCGTTGGATTCCTCCAACCAGTTTTTCCTGCATCCATAGACGTTAGCCAACATAAATAATACTCATCCTGCTTTGAGGCAGGATATCGCCGTATAGAGGGTCATCCACTATCATAGCGTGGTGCGCATAGGGTCATCCGCTAATGATACTACGGGCATCCTCTAATGATACTGTGGGAATCCAACCACCAATATATATATATAATAACCACATACACCAAGCCGAAATAACTAATATATATATAACATCCACAATAATATTTTAATGCACGCAAACAACCAACAAACAATTATTTTTAATCAATAAAAATGATTCTAAATAAAATCTGAGTGAGATTTACTCACCGTGACTTTTAATTGTAATCTGGTCCAGTTTTAAATTTATCTGGCTTTAGAAGATTCCAACTTCTCTCTAGCTCGTCAACATTCCTTGTTCCGAGTCTAACACAATTGATTTCTTGAGTTTGGACCTTGTATACATATTTAACATATATTATTTAAACTAACAATTTTAAGCAATAAAATTAGTTATTTAATTACGGTATTTTAACAATGTTAATTACCTAACCTAGAGACATTAGGGTTTAATTTAGTTTTACTAATATGTTTTATGATAATAGAGATGTTACTTAAAATAGTGATATTTCAAATCTGTTTACCTTTTACAGTAATTAGAAATAAACAATTACCTTAATTAAGTTTTAACCCATCTTCCTTCATCATTCAAGACTGTCGTGGCCTCCCTTTTACTTCTTTTACCATTTACGCACTTCACTATTTTCTATCAACTTCCCTCTTCATGCTAGTGCTGTCTTCAATTAAAAATTCGAATCCAACCATTCTGCTAATCACAACACTCCAGTTCGACCATTACGAGAGCCTTGCACTAATCATCATCGCTTCAAGTTCCTCCCGGTAGTAGCGACGTTGACCCCCACCTTCCACAGCAAATCGTGACTTAAACTCCAAACCCACTCAAAAAATATCGACACTGACAATCATCACTTACAATCTGGAAGTCGAGCTAAGGCTCATGAATCCGAACCCCAAATTTACTGTCTGAATTCGGCAATCATCATTGCACTATCCCAATCATCCATAAATTCATCGCACTACTCCCAACATATCGAATTTGTAACTCGATCGCTCTCGAACCCTAGAACCGTTGATTTACTGACGAAGCCCAAGCCATCATCGCATGAGGAAAAGGATCTCACCTCTGAAAACGTATCAGATCGGAGGCCTATTTTTGACGTGATTTTGAATTCGAGTTCAATCTCGATTTCTCTTTTTTTCCTTTTTTTTCTTCTTTTTGTTCGAATCGAAGAAGTGGGGAGCTGGCTTTGATTTCTATTGTGGAAGCAGTGGTATTTGATTTATAAACTAAGAAAGCTCGATCAATGTATTTTTCACTGATTTCTTCTGAGCAACATGAATTGAAGAAGAGAATAGAGTGAGTGATCGCGTATATATATATATAATTGGAGAATACTTCAGTGTGAAGGAATATGCCTGCGCATTTTTAATGTATAGGGTACTTGCCTGCACCTGTGTTGTTCAGCTTAGCAATGAAGGAAAACATTTATTATTATATTTTATTTTACTTTCAGTTGAACTGAGTCGATTTTACCTCATTTAAAATATCCCGTGTTTCCGAACTCCTTTCTTAACCCAACAACCGACATTTTTAGGGTTATACACTATTCTGAACACACTAGGACAAATTTCGAAGCCTCGTTTGATCATCTGCTGGAGATATCGATTTAAACCGATGATTAAATTAAATCAATTAAAATATATTGATTCCAAAACATTTAAAATCATTGATAATAATTTATTATTATCGTTTATATAAAAATAGAATTTGTATAGATCATCTAAATTATTTCAATTCAGTTTTAAACTTAGAATTCAATTATATTTAATATTACGATGATTATATATATTCGTAATAAATCATATTTCGATTATTAAATCAATAACTAAATATAAAAATTATATTTATATTAACTTAATATTTAAAACCATATTAAATATTTAAAATAACCTGCTCGAAAATCTAGGTCGTTACATTCTTCCCCTCTTAAAATAATTTCGTCCCCGAAATTACTTAGGTAGGAAAAATGCTACCACCCATATTAAATTTTTAACAACTTATTAATGATGAAACTCAACTCTTCAGATTTCAACAAATTTAATTCCAACCAAACTTTTGGATTCCATTTTTATGGCACACCATATATGTTTATATTCATATAATCTGAATGATTAACAATCTGTATATTCACATTCAATTCATATCCCATTCATATGTTTGTTTCTTTTAATCCATTTAACTTGATTAAGTTAAATTTCAATTCCAACATTCAAATTCCTGGGTTTTTATTGCAAATCTTTTAGAAATAACATAAATATATCCATATATTATACCCATCTCAAATTGAAAACAGTTGAATTTTCAAACCAACTTATTTTCACTAAAACAAATTTCCATCATAAACTTTTCTAAGGTAACAATCCATCACTTAGAAACTCGAAAATGAACACTGATGATGCTGTATTCATCATCAGAATTATTTTCCAGCAACTGAAGTAAGTTCAGTGCTTTATCACTTTAAAAATCCATTCACAACCGATTTTTAATCAAAAATCCTTTCAAAACAAAGTAATATTATTTTAATATACATCGAAAATATTTTCCAACTTCCCAGGATTAAAATTCCAAATTCTGCTTTGAATTTAATTTTAATTCATCTCATCTGTATATTTCATTCTCGTACAAATTCTATTTGGTTATACATAACCATTTCCAATTTTATAATCTTATTTAATTATAATATTATCATCCAACATATCCATATATTATAATAATTCCTGAAAATTATTCATTTTATATCAAAATAAAAATTTTAGTAAATTATTTCATTTACCCACTTTAAAACAATATCGTGTCAAATTGCTCTGCTCAAGTGTTTAGAAATTCCTATCGACTTCATGGCATCCCACGACTCGATCAGAATTCATAAGCCACTTACATACTAGCCAACACAACATAAAGTAATTTTTATATCAATTAACAAATAAGCGCTCTCGTATATATACACTCAACTCATTCTAGGGTACTACTGACCCTATCTCTAATGAGTAAACCCTCACCAAAGCCTAGGTATTCGCTCAACCTAAGCTCTAATACCAACAGAAATGACCCGCAAATCCGTATTATCTGAGTTGACTACATGCACCACAAGTTGAACCCAAATATCACATAAATATGAATCATTATGAAATAAAGAAGAAAACGAAAGAAGAAGAAGAAGAACAAAATATAACAACACAAAATCTCACATCGCAGCGGAACAAAATATTATATATATATATATATCAGCTTTTGGAGTACAATTTTTTTTATATTTACATATCATCACTAGAGTGCAACACTTACAACATAGCGGAAAAACAATAACTAAATATGCTGAAGCCTCTTGCTCCCAGATCCTTCAGATAAACCTGTAAAATCCTGAACTACTTAACTCCCCGTACAAATTTGGGCACCAAGAGTTTAGGTAAAACAAAACAAAATAAACTCCGCGTCAGTCATGGGACTGGTATGAGTAAACAATTTAAAACAGTTTGAAAAAATAAACAATATCTCATAAGACCACGACGTATAACACGAAACGGGTTTTTCCCTTATGAGAATCCAAAACACTTGATTTAACTTTTTTGATCCTTTTGAAAGAAATGATAATCTTTATATCAAAACTCTTTTGATATTATAATAGTGTCTAAATCAAATAAATAGAAATCTAGTGGAACGCTTTCATCTCACGTTCCACATACATAATATACAATCAAAACCGCATGCACTTATTAGGTGAAAAATTTTCAACTATGACAAGGTAAGGAACCACCTTTTGATAGTGTATCTCTAGAGGAGAATACACTGGGTTCAACAAGAACATCTTGTAACCCGGCCACACATGGCCGACCACTCATTTCGCTTGAGTGTATCGAATGTATATCACCAACGGTTGGATCAGCAACCGTTTTCCCGAATGGGACAACATCATAGAAAAGAATGAAATGAATTTCTCTAGATAGGTGATAATACGCCCTAATTAGGAGCTACCCACTTAGCCATGTTGCCTGCCCGATTTTTGTCATTTCCCGGTTATTGAGGCCTGAGGCTACGGTTACTTACTATTCATTGATAACACAATCACTTTGAATGCCACATTGTCAGATCCATTAATCATTAATTGGTTTGCACAAATATAAATCTGGATATTATGCTAAGAGAATAATTTCTCCGCCACCATATATATTTATACAGACCAACGTATGCGATCATTGGAAATACTATGTCAGGCATCCGTCCATATACGCTCGTTCTGGGATTAAACGAAACCGAAGGCACAATTTCCATTAATCCATCTTAGGCGATTTCTACCTAGGATTAATAGAAAAAGCCCTTGCACTTCACTTCGTCTTCGATTATCTTCATATGATCTGATTCGCAACGCTACTGCCAATACGGAGTGGTTCTCGGATAATAATCCAACCGATCTATCCATATTGACAACGATATTGATAAATACTTCGATAGTCGGTTATTTAACTATCGAAGAAAACTAACATCCATTCAAAGCATCAAACAATCACTGGGCCCTTTAATTTAATATTTCATTAATTAAATCACATCCCCATTTCCTTATCAATATTCATTAACACAATATTTTCGACAATCATCTTGTCCTCTTACACTATTTAGAAAACATTTCCATATATCAACTCCTTTTATTTTATATACGTAGAAAATATCTTCTATTTATAATTGTAAAACATTCCAATTACTTATCTCTTTTCCCAACTCGTTTGGTTCTATACTTAGGAAATATTTATTGTTATATTTCCATAATTCCACTTTCTTGGGTTAAAACGAATGTTGTGTAAAACATCGTTACAACAACCCAAAACACTTCATTCAACTAAATTTCTTTAACATTTATCTTCGACACTGAATCTTGCTATTTATCGATTAATATTGAAATCAATCAAGTTGGGGTATAACTACCTCTCAGACCTTGACTGAAAACATCCTTAATTTCAAAACGGACAAGACCACTTACCTCGAATAATGAACATCATAAAAAACCAATTATTCATTTTAAAACGTGTATACATTTCTTTTTCTATTTTTTCCATATTTAAGTACAGATTTCTGTTTTGCTTATAATATTCTATTTTAAGTTCGTTTCCTTATTGAATTCAATATATATTGATTTTCTAGTTATCCAATTTCCTTAAAAATATTTTAACTCCTTAAATTTCTGGAAAATTTCACCATAACCTCCTTTGTACGAGTCACTCGGTACAACTACAAAATGCCTCTCTGGGCACTTTCCATTCAAAAAGAAAATCAAAAAGCCAAGCGACTTGCCGATTCGGTGCATAAAATCTCATATTAAATTAAATATGTATCTTTTGGTTGGGCATTTCAATTTATATCTCTTCATATACTTCATCCCAAACCTGCTTAACACTTATCCAAATAATCCCATTTGGTTTCAACTCAATCCATTCGTCTTAACCCAATTTGCTAACTTATTTTCTAATTAGCTATTTTGCCTAATTCACCTCTTTGTTTGAACATAGCATGTTCAAATACAATATTAACTTGCTTATAAACAAATCGAATTCCATTTTCAATTCAAATTTCCTTTTTGATCTCGAATATAATTTATCAAATCAGCTTCACTTATTCAAAATCCAATTTCGTATCAAATTTCGATTAACTAATTATTATTCAAATTAGTTAGTTCTATTCAATAAATAAAAATCTTATTTTGTTCCAAAAATCATTTCACTTACTTCACTGGAGTTCATATTTATTTTATATCTCCAGTATGGATTTTTCTAATGGAAATTCGATTTTTTATTTACTAAAAATCCTTTTATTAATTTAAATAAACCGTTATGGTTTTATACCGGTTATGGCGCTGTTTTTCTGAAAATTTGATTTTGGCATAACTCAAAGTATATAAGACCAAATAAAAAAATTCTCTTCCATTGGAAAACTATTATCAGATCGGTCCTGACGATTCTTGTGTCTAAGAATTCCGACTTAAATTAAGTTCTATATACTCAATTGAAGTTCGAGTATGGCAATTTACGAACTACCGCGCTGCAGCGAGTTCATTTTAATTATATATATATATATATAAATGTTTAAACTTCGTTTATAATAAATTTCAACTCCATTCTAATATATTTTAATATAAATTAAACCAATTTTCTAAATTCAACTTAATATTTATGATTTTTCCCTAACCGTCGATTTTTTTAATGATTCAGTTATAAATTATTTATAATTAGATCTTCTATACCGAATTCCAATCGTTTATAAATAAATTATTAATTTTTTTTATATAAATCGAATTTCATTTGTAAATCCATTGGATTTTTCTCAGTTTAGTTTATATTCCGAATTTCGAAATAAAATCAATCGTCCCATTTCAAAACACTTTCCAATTCATTTTTAAATTCATATTTGAATTTAAACTGCTACATTATCCATTTATTTTCACCAGATTTATAAACATCATTTATAAATTCAACTTCCTTATTTTATATATTGAAACAAGTTTCCAATTCAAAATTATATTTAAACTCCATTCCTTTTATATTCTGAATTCTAGAATAAAAATCGTCGTTCCCTTTTCGAAATGATTTCAACTTTCTATTTTTTTTAAATTCAAACTTGAATTTAAAATTTAAAATTATCTTTTGATAATTTATTCGCTACAATTATAACATCATTTATAAATTTACTTGTTTTATAAATTCAAACAAGTTCCATTTCAAATCTATCTAAAACCAAAATCTTAGTTTGGAATATTCAATTTATTATGACTTATACATAAAACATAGAATTTATTTTCATATTTTTTTTACTTCTATCTATATGATTCCAATATCTTTTCTGAAAAATAATTTGTTTAAATAAATTCGATCTAATCGAATTCAAATCATAAATCCATATGGATTTATTTTTAGTTCGATTTATATTCTGAACATTAGAATGAATTTCATCATTTAGTTCTTTGAAACGATTCCCCATTTCTATTTTTAAATTCACATTTGAATTTAAATATTCAAATTATCAAATGATAATTTTTCCACTTCATTTATAAACACCGTTTATAAATTCATTTCAATTCCCTGATTATCCAACGAAAATCATTCCATTTTATTTATAAACACCGTTTATAAATTTACATCAATTTCCTGCGTTATTTAATTTATAAACATCAGTTATAAATTCACCACTTCAATTTCCTGTAATATTTAATTTATAAACATCGTTTATAAATTCAATACTTGTTTTATTTATTCAAAACAAGTTAATATCTTTATAGCCCATTCGAAATTTAAATTCTATTTTTGAAAAATAGATTTTCCATTTTAAATCTCGAAATATCCTTTTCATGATATTTTTATAAATCAACATTTAGGCCCAGTGATATTTTAAACATCCAAAACATCAAGTATCAATTACAGGTTTTCTAACACATCAGATATGATAATATATATATATATATTATCAAACAAATAATAAATTTTGAGGAATCCAGTTGGATTCCTCCAACCTGTTTTTCCTGCATCCACAGACGTTAGCCAACATAAATAATACCCATCCTGCTTCGAGGCAGGATATCGCGGTATAGAAGATCATCCACTATCATAGCGTGGGACGCATAGGGTCATCTGCTAATGATACTACAGGCATCCACTAATGATACTGCAGGAATCCAACCACTAATATATATATATATATAATAACCCCAAACACCAAGCCTAAATAACATATATATATAATAGCCACAATAATATTTTAGTGCATGCAAACAACCAACAAAAAATTATTTTTAATTAATAAAAATGATTCTAAATAAAATCTGAGTGAGATTTACTCATCGTGACTTTTATTTGCAATCTGGTCCAGTTTTAAATTTATCTGGCTTTAGAAGATTCCAACTTCTCTCTAGCTCATCTACATTCCTTGTTACGAGTCTAACACGATTGATTTCTTGATTTTGGACCTTGTATACATTTTAACATATATTATTTAAGCTAACAATTTTAAATAATAAAATTCTTTATTTAATTACGGTATTTTAACAATGTTAATTACCTAACCTAGAGACATTAGGGTTTAATTCATTTTTACTAATATGTTGTATGATAATAGAGAAGTTACTTAAAATAGTGATATTTCAAATCTGCTTACCTATTACAGTAATTAGAAATAAACAATTGCCTTAATTAAGTTTTAACCCATCTTCCTTCATCATTCAAGTCTGTCATGGCCTCCCTTTCACTTCCTTTACCATTCACGTACTTCACTATTTTCTATCAAATTCCCTCTTCATGCCAGTGCTGTCTTCAATTAAAAATTTGAACCTAACTATTCTGTTAATCACAACGCTCCAGTTCGAGCCTCACACTGATCATCATCGCTTCGAGTTCCTCCTGGTAGCAGCGACACTGGCCCCAACCTTCCACAGCAGATCGCAATTTCAACTCCAAACCGACTCAAAAAACATCGACACTGACCATCATCGCTTTCAATCTGGAAGTCGAGCTAAGGCTCGTGAATCCCAACCCTAAATTTACTGTTCGAATTCGGCAATCATCATCGCACTATCCCAGTCATCCATAAATTCATCGCACTACTCCCAACATCTCAAATCTATAACTCGATCGCTCTCGAACCCTAGAACCGTTGATTTACTGACGAAGCCCAAGCCATCGTTGCGTGAGGAAAAGGATCTCACCTCAGAAAACGTATCAAATCGGAGGCTTACTTCAGATGTGATTTTGAATTCGAGTTCGATCTCGATTTTTCTTCTTTTCCTTTTTCTTCTTTTTGTTCGAAATAAATAGGGAACTGGCTTTGATTTCTGTTGTGGAAGCGGTGGTATTTGATTTATAAACTAAGAAAGTTTGGTCATTTTATTTTTCATTGATTTCTTCTGAGCAACAGGAATTGAAGAAGAGAACAAAGTGAGTGATCACGTATATAAATAATTGGAGAATACTTCAGTGTGAAGGAATAGTCCTGCGCGTTTTTAATGTATAGGGTACTTGCATGTATATGTCTCGTTTAGCTTAGCAATGAAGGAAAACATTTATTATTATATTTTATTTTATTTTCGGTTGAACTGAGTCGATTTTACCTTATTTAAAATATCCTGTGTTTCCGAAATCCTTTCTGAAACCAACAACCGGCATTTTTAGGGTTATACCACTATTCTGAACACTTTGAGACAAATTTCGAAGCCTCATTTGGTCATTTGGAGGAGATATCGATTTAAACTGATGATTAAATTAAATCAATTAAAATATATTAATTCCAAGACATTTAAAATCATTGATAATAATTTATTATTATCGGTTATATAAAAATAGAACTTGTATAGATCATCTAAATTATTTCAATTCAGTTTTAAACTTAGAATTCAATTATATTTCGTATTACGATGATTATATATATTCGAAGTAAGTCGTATTTTGATTATTAAATCAATAACTCAATATAAAAATTATATTTATATTATCAACTCAATATTCAAAACCATATAAAATATTTAAAGTAATCTGATCGAAAATCCGGGTCGTTACGTTAAAAATACTAATTAAAGATCACAACAACAAATATACAATATTACAACTGTATTTTTACAACTGTCACAAAACGACAGTTGTAATAATGGTTTTTTACAATTGTTTTATGAAGAAATTTGTAATAAGCTAATCTTCAACAACTCTTATATTTTGCCAATTGTAATAGATGCATATGACAACTTAACCTTTTTTGCAAATTTAATAGACACATATTTTTAATAATGAATATTAATTAGTACGTTATTTTTTTATAATGAATATTAATTAAAATATAAAAATAAATATTAAATAATAATAATTTATTGAAATAATAATAATTAGTCATCAATCTAAAAATTAATATTAATTAAGTAATTCTTATTTTAGTTTTTACATATATAAAATAGTAAATAATAATCATTTTATTTTTTAAAATACATGAAAAAATAACTATAATCTTAATTAAAGTCGAATGAATGATCACCGAATGTGAAAATAACTATATCCGTATTTATATCTGTTTTTTAAATATTTGATAATTTTCCTTTTTTTATACATAAATATAACATGTTCATGTTTATCTTTAAATGACTAACTACATCCGTACCCATTTAAAAAAAGTTCACATTGGACCTAATTTATATAGAATATTATATGTTAAGGCGCACAGACTTTACCAGGCTAGACAACCAAATTTTGTTTTGGCTCCACAACCAAATTTTGTTTAGGCTCCAAAGCCATTGGGCTTCAAACTTAATTTTTGCCATAATAATCACGGCAGGTCGAGTCATTGTCAGAGCAACTCCAACAAGGTTATGGGTCGTAACATTCAGGGAGATATCGTTGATATCTCCCAACAGTCGCACGCCGATTTTATTGGTGCGCCACTTGCGAGTCAATTTTATCGGCTCGCAAGCTTGCGCGCCGATAATTCGGCGCGCGCAGCCCCCTTGCCTATACGTATGGCGTGGGGGGCCTTGGTTTGTATAAACTGTTCCATGTTTCCTCATTTTAATCTGGACGCCGGGATGCCGCCACCCGTAATGAAGTTGGGGAGACGTACAGTTCCAGCTCAACAGGACGACGCAGGTGGCCCAGGCACCTTTCTCCACCAGTTGGGACGACGATTGAGGACTTGTGGATCCTTCATGAGTTGCCAGAGGGGTACACGAACCACTCGTTCACCGCGCTCAACACCGTTCCGGTATAAATTCTAATTTTGTCGTTTATAATTATTGAAATGATGAATAGTTTACTATATTACGTAGAGAGCTTGATCTGTTGGTTTTATAGTTATAGTTTAATAAATTTATGTTATAATTTTTAGTAGTATGAACTGTTGATTATATAGATACTGAACTGTTATGATTTTAACATTTACATTTACTATACGGGTGAATAGTTTACTATATTATGTAAGGAGTGTTATAATTTAGTACATTTACGTAGAGAGCTTGACCTGTTGGTTTTATAGTTATATTTTAGTTCATTTACGTTATAATTTTTAGTAGTATAAACTGTTGATTATATAGATATTGAACTGTAATAATTTTAACATTTAGGCCACTTACATCTACGTTCGCGGTAGTTGGGCGAAGTTTAGCACACAGGCCCTTGACATTTTACCATCACATATTCGAGAGAGGCTACTGGCTAGTCCGTTCGGACTATTTTTACATATTGCACCTCCGTAGTCCTTCGATTGACCTTTAGTAGAGCCCTTGTCAGAGAGATAGTGGCCGATGACACACACATTTCACTTTCCCAATTTTGAGCTAGGTATCACCCAGTAGATTTTAACATGCTTTATGTGATTGAGATTGGCCGTCTCGACAGAGTCTCCTGCCCATTTGATACCTCATATGAGTCACCCGATTTGTACCTGCAGTATTTGCCAGATTTGTTTATGACTCATATCAACCATGGTGCCATTTCAGTCACATATTTACTTGAGTACATTAGAGCACATCTCGATGCAGCGGATTTGCATGACTAGTATATCAGGCCACCATTTTATATCTCCTTGGTTCGACATTCTTTTCGAACCAACTGAGTTCAATTAGATTGGGTTATCTAGCAGCATTAGTCGATTTAGATCAGCTGCATATGATTGATTGGGGTAGTGCTATTTTGGGTTATCTGTATTCCGCTCTTGACTCTTACTCTTTTGGAGTGGTTCAGCAGATGTTTGGCTTTTGGTACATGTTTTTGTATTGGTACTACGAGTACACGGCCAACATGCATCCATGCATGTTGCCCATCGCCAGTCATACTGCCGAGTCCTTTTTCCCACGTATGCGTAGATGGTAGAGTAGTCGCCTAGTCCGACGTGCTCCTACTGGTGTGAGACACAATTTGATGGAGGCCCGTACTCAGTTAGATATGAGCGAGAGGGGCAACATATTACGAGCACCTTGGAACACTTATTGGATGTTATTTTGAGTAGGTGGCCCGCTTCCTGATGACCACCTGCTCGTCATTGCATGTCATTTATCTATTCGTCGTGTCCTCTTGCTCCCGCCGGCCCACCTTCCTATTTGGTACTTGGGCGATCGCTGTTATTATCAAGGCCCCGCCCAGACGTGAGTGCCCGGAGATCCAACTCTTCCCGATGATATGTTAGGGCCTCGTCGTTCTATAGGGAGACAGTACATACAGGGTCTGAGACGGGGAGGCTGGGTTGATACGACCGAGTTTTACATACCCGACGCAGATTTCGACACTTATTGGATTCGGGTAGCTCCTAGGCGGTACTTGTTGCCAGATTACGTATGGGGTGTGAACTCCGATCACATTGGTCCCCGATTGGTTACTGGTAGAGTTCATCCTCACCCGTTCACTTTTGATCCGACCCCTACACAGTTCTCCGAACATTCTATGGATTTCGCTCTGGCCGATACATTTCAGACATTTGATCTCAGCGGTACACAGGTGTCCCTTCCTATTATCTGCCCACCTGTTCACATGGTAGCAGGTGTCCCTGCTGCTGGATTATATCTGGCACATGAGGTATTCTTCTTACTTGTGGATTTATTACCTCGTACGTTCTAAGTTATAGAAACTGATTTTATATGTTCTATATTTGCAATATGAACCCCGGCTAGACCAGCACAGGATACATATTGCCGCTATTCAGGAGATGGCCTAGCTACATGCTTAGTCATTATATCAGGAGCACCAGGCGATAGTGTAGGGATTGCAGGAGCAGATCGAGGAGTTACAGGCCAGACTAGCGGCAGCAAGGGGTGGTGATGCAGCAGGTTCAGGTACGGTTGTAGGGTCGTGTGTTGGTTGAGGTTCAGGTGCTGCTGGACGGTTAGGTGGTGAAGGAGGAGTCGGTGGTGGTGGAGGACAAGGAGGGATAGAGGATTAGGTACTGACGAGGAGGATTTTCCTTATTACGATGGTGAGGGTAGCGCGGATGACATGGAGGAGGATGGTGAGGAGTCTAAACATGATGATGACAATGATGCTACGGATTTAGATTGACTTTCGTGAGGATACTGCTGATGATATTTTGTTTTTTGTTATCATGATGTATATATGTGTACGGCCCGATGCAATGGACTTTACGTTATTCTTTCTTGACGTATATATGTGTATGTCACGTTGATGCATGTTGTACCATATTATGTGCATTTTATGTATATTACTATCGACGCCTATATTTTATGATGTTCTGCGTACTGGATACTTTATTATCTATATTCTATGATGCTCTATGGAATTTTAAACGATGTTTGAAATGATTAATTATAAAATGATGCCTGAATCGTTTTATTTATTATTTAATTATAAAACGAACTGCAGCGGTACGGTAGTTCATAGTATAACGTTTAGAACATTAATTGGTTGTACAGGATCCAATATAAGTTGGATTTCTTTAAAGTAAAAAATGTTCAAATCGAATTGATAGTATTTTTCCAATGGAAGAGAAAATTAGAGTTTTCATGTTGTACATTTTGTTTTATGTCCAAACTATAATTTCAAATAGTCGTTGTGTAATTCCTATATAAATTATAATGCTTATTTAAATAAAATAAACGATTCTTATTTAAAGTAAAATCATTTTGGCTTGGAATTCAACCAATGAAGCAGTGCACGACACAATGTACACTACATTGGCTGTATATATGTGGGGGCAACCCCGTTTTTCGCTTGTAATATCGTTGTGGACGACCTAGTTTTTTGTTATGTATCGGCTTCTCTAAATCAGGCTAAACCCTCATTCGCAATTTCTTTTCTTCCAGCCGCCTACTCCTTCCTTTTTTCCCGTTCCAGCCTTCTACTTGAAAAGAAAATAGTATAGTTTCCTTATTGGTGTATGTCGAAACAAGGGAAACAAAGTGTAGGCTCCACCATGGCCAACTTGGAAATGAATATGAGGCGGTTTCAAATCAATGACCTGGAAAAGAAAGGGTAGTTGAAGGGCGCGTTGTTGAGCCATTAAGTCCAGGTGGATCTAACCCTTTATGTTGTTGTGGAGAAGAGTCAGTGGTCGTTGTTTCGAAAACCAAAAAAAATGTTGGTCGTTGTTCTTTCGGTTGTGAAGCCTACGAGGACCACAAAGTTTTTCCTAAAGAAATTGATTGTTGTTACTTTAACAGTGGATTGACCCTCCGTTGTGAGAACGTGGAGTTCAATATGCACAGGAAGCGCAAGCCGAAATAAGACTTTTGAACATGATTGTTGCTAATCCAACCAAAGCTGGATTTTTCTCGCGTCCGTGGTATGTCTATGAGGAAGCTATGTTATCGTGTTTTATTGTCCTTTAAAGTTGATGTTTATGTGTTCAGTAGTTGTGGTTCGTACGATTGTAGTTTGGCATTTCTTAATGTTGTAATATTGTAGCTCGTATGTTTATGTGGAAATTATCTTTTTTTTTGTTTATCACTAAAAACTGGGATATATAAGGATATGCACATTAATAATTCAAATATAACACATAGTCCAATGTTCATAACGCCAGTGATAGAAATCTCCACTATGCCCTAGTCACTGTCCACTGTACCAATGAAAGAGAATCTACACCATACACTAGCACTGGACACTATTAATGCCATGATAGAGATTCTACACTATGCACTAATCACTGCCTACTATAGCCGTGATAGAGAAACGTTGAAACATAATTTATTTCTCAAAACAATATAAAATAAAGGAATTTGATTTTATTCACTATCGTTTTGGGTTGGCATTCAACACCAGTTACTACATGGACGACCCTACTTGTTAAATGCCATGGATACATTGTCTGGACGACCCTTTGCACATAAATTCCTAAACAGTTATTATGTGGATGACCCTACACACTATGAACTAGACCAAGACATATACCGATAAAGGAGCACTCAAGGTAAATTAGGTGGCACCCAGGCCAAAAAAGGAGCTCTATATCCAACAAAGGAGCACTTTGTTCAATAAAGGAGCGCTCTGTCCAATAAATTTGCACTCTATCCAATAAAGGAGCGTTTCGTCCAATAAAGGAGCGCTTTGTCCAATAAAACTGCACTTTGTCCAATAAAGGAGCGCTTTGTCCAATAAAGAAGCGCTTTGTCCAATAAAACTGCACTTTCTCCAATAAAGGAGCACTCTATTCAATAAAGGAGCACTTTGGCCAATAAATGAGCAATCTCCACCCAATAAGGCTACCCATTGGCCAAGACCTCTTACCTTATATACAACAGCAACATCGTAACCATATCTCATTTCCAAACACATTCACAAACAAAAATGTATTCCTATTTTATGACATGCATCATGGCTTTTAGCAGCGATTCGGAGGAAGAGGAAATCATTCAAGAAGAAGCGAAAGAAATACAGGAAATACGAGACTTACACCATGAAGCCTACAGTTCATCATCCATAAGTTGAGGAGGATTGGTTCCTAGAAGGAGATTTATATACCAAAATCATGTTAAATACCAAAAGTCTCTGATGCAAGATTACTTCAATGACAACTGCACTTACGGGCCTGATATGTTTCGTAGAAGATTCAGGATGCGGAGAAGTCTATTTCTTCAGATATTGGCGGGTATTCAAGGTAACAATGATTACTTTAAGTTCAAACAAAATGCATCGAAGATGCAAGGGTTGTCCGATTTTCAGAAAATGACGGTCGTTATGCGAATGTTAGCTTATGGCACTCCCGCTGATGCTTTGGACGATGCATACCGAATAGCAGAGAGCACTAGACACATTTGAAAATTCTGTCAAGCTATGGTGAACGTCTACGGAAAAGAATACATAAGGTCTCCGAACGAAGCAGATGTAGTGTGAATCAGAGAGATGCACGAAAGAAAGGGATGGCCAGGAATGTTAGGGAGTCTGGACTATATGCACCGGGAATGGAAGAACTGCCTTAAGGGATTACAATGTAACACCCCACCTCCGTTAAGGTCACTCACAAAGGGAATGCCATAACTTTGATGGAGTGTTTTAGTAGATAGAACAGAAATTTACAAGACATATAAAATAGTACTTGAAAAATTAATAACTTTATTACAACAGAAACCGAAGTAAGTTTGGTTACATCTTTTCAAATCACAATATCAGAATTCAAGTATAAAATATCAGCCTTGTACATAAGCCTTCATAATGCATAGTTTTTAAATTCATAATCCCCAACATAAACTGCCATGGAAAGATAGAGCCAAGGCCAAGCGGTGCTTCAAGCAGAGAAAATCCGAATCAAGCTCCTATACTTCCACCCTAAAAAATCCTGGGGTTGGGGGGAGAAACGAAAGAAAAGGGGCGAAAACAAGCAAGGTCAGACATAAAGTCTGGCAAGTCCAGTGACTTTCAGCATATGAACAGATAATAATATCATGACATGAAAATAAAGCTGGATAAGAGACAACAGCAACAGGAGTAACTGGTATACTTAAGATAAACAGAAGAAACATAATGATATAGCCCTAGTTATACTTCTTACTTATATTTTACTTCTCTGCACTGATACTAGTATAACAGGATTAGGCATTACCCTAATGTCCAAACTGAAACAGAAACAGAACAAAATAATCTATACATGAACAGAATGCCAGTAATGGGCCTTTACCACCCCAACAGACAGAAGGTACATAAACGGAATCAGAGACGGAAGCAGAATAATCCCAACAGAAACAGAATGTTAGAATTAGGTGTACATTAGTAAATGGGACTTTACCACCCCAACAGACGGTACCACGCAGAAATAGACAGGTGTTACCACCCAACAGAAACAGACGGTACCCCAACGGAAATAGACAGAACTAAGTGTACCCTAAATCTACCCCAAGCGATCGGCTCCCTAATACATAAATACCCTGTGTCAGCCCCACAGAAGGGTGTATCACTCCCCAAAGTGGCAACCTTTAAATGACACAGACCTATTTACATATGTCACGGCGTCTTACATCCTCAGAGGCAAACCAGGATCCATGCACGCACATGACCCGGTTGGAACGCACCATCAACATCCCTCCCCAATATCAGAATGAACCACTTATAATTAGTTCAGTAAGCGTGCTGGGACCCTACCTACTGTTGGGTCATAGTTTTGACACCAGAAAGGGTTACTGACTAATATGGGTCCCAAACAATAGATGACACTAGTATTTTCCCTCCTAACCTTGTGTCCACAGACTAACAGATACAAGTTTTAGGCCTACAGAGTTCAGAATCAACAAGTTCATAGACCAGAAAATCAAGTCAACAGGTTTTCAGACTAACGGCTCAGATGTATAGTTTTAACAGACTTACAGATTGTCTAACTTTGTATTGGGCCTACAGATTCACGAAACAGGTTTATTAATTCATTAGTACAGTTGGTTTAGCCTTATCTACCTTACACGTTTTAGACATCATATTTATCTCAGATTTGCATTAATTAAATATTAATGTGCATACCTCTCACATTAGGTCGGTATCTTGTGGCCGCTGGATAAGCCGGGCGGTTCCGGGCAGACTTCTGCCACAAGCTAGACCTAACCTCGTGTCTAAGCATATTTTAGTTATGCCTACGACCTCTCACATTAGACTAGCAGTTTGTGGTTGTTGGTTAAGCCGTTGGGTCCGGGCAGGCTTCTACCGCAAACATGAGTCTAACCTCGTGTCTTAGCATTTTTATTTTAACCAGTTTATTCCATTACAAATTATACAAATATCAGACTAATTATGTCAATTTAACAGATTTGACTTCTTTTCAAGTCACAGCAGATTAAACAAATTAACATGTTTTACACGAAATACAATCATTCAGCTTTTCAACAGATTTAACAGATTTAGCAGCTCAGGCAGTTCAACAGATTTAGCAGATTAGGCAACTCAACAGATTTAGCAGATTAGGCAAAATTAGCAGATTAGGCGATTCAACATATGTAACAGTTTAGGCAATTCAACAGATTAAACAGGTAACAGGTTTAGAAGATTAGGCAAATTTAACATAATAAGCAGATAACAGTTTTAGCCGATTTAAACATTCCTTAAAGTCCTGTTCACATATCTTAACTAATTCATAAGGTAAGCCTAAACTTATATGCCCAAATTATGGTCATAATCCACCATATAACATATGTCCCAATTTTTAGTTAAACTTGCATAGTTTAGAATATTTTCCAAAAACCTTACATATAAATTATGCCAAAAATAGCCATTGATTACAATGCATGTCACATATCCAAAAAAAACCTTGCTTAGATGTATTCACACTTAATAATTATCCAATCTTAATATGGATCTTTACACCTAAGTTAAATGCAAATTAATTCTCTTTTTTCCAAATTTCAGACTATAATATATATAGTATGTCTAGATCTAGATCTTGAATTACAACTTTTACTATGCATCCAAATCAGTTACATGTTCACAGTTAAACTTTACGCCACAAATCCCAAGTCATATGTCCAATATTCCTTATGCCTCAAAACTCAAGATATATGTTAAATACACCTTATGTTTTAAATACAACATGTCCAATTATATGTCTCAGATTTATGTTCTAAGTTCCAATAATCCTCTCCTTCCAAGTCATAGATTGTCTTATACAATATGCCTCAAATTTATGTCTAGAATTACTACATGCGTTGTATCCTCAAATTAGTTACAAATCAATTATGCCCAAATATGCCTCATTTAATATTCTTCCCAAATTTAGCGTTTATGCGTCCATCTCTTATGAGATCTGGCTCAGGCTCGTGGTAGCCTGGCTATCAAACAAAAAGAAAGAAAGGAGTAAGAAATACAGAACAAACAGAATATTAAAACAGAGGAACAGATCTGATAAATAGAAAAAGGGCATAATCTCAGATTCAGTTTTATAATTATGTCAAGATCATGATTAAAATTCATATCGGAAAATAAATGTACTTGCCTTGACTGGATTATAGAAGAAGAGTTGCAGTAGTTCTCTTTTAATCTTATTCAGACTTGGAAGAAGATGCACTAGTTCTAGTTTTGATCCCAGCAGAGTAGCGACGCCATTATTTTATTTATTTATTATAGAGGCAGAGTATAGGCAGAATGAAATTGTATGGACAGAAAGTGAGATTTGGGGGTGTTTTTATAGGAGAATAGGGTGATTTAGACCTTCAGATCAGTCCAGAAGTCATCAGAACCACCCAGCTCAAAGACAGGTCATCCAGCCACTCAAAAGAAGACACGTCATCACAGAACACTCCAGAATTCTGTGATGGATCGGTATGGGCGCACTTGGAAGGTGCGCCAGTGTATTTTTGTACTGGCGCACTTCACAAGTGCGCCAGTGTATTCTGGCTTGTTTCCGGTTTTTCTACCTAACTTCGTTCGTCCATATCTTCTTCATACATTATCCATTTTACGTAAACTCGGACTCTATCTCAAGCAGAATTTCGAGACGAACGCAATGAGGCAACCCGTTTCCCTTAATTCTTCTCATAAAAATTAAGTATATTTTAATTTGTTACATATACATTCACAGAAAATACGGGGTGTTACATTCTCCCCTCCTTAAAGGATTTCGTCCCCGAAATCTTCAAGTTAAGAAGAATGTGTCCTACCATCCAATCATCCATCTACTCAACCGTCATCCACAAGCATCCATTATCCTTAGAAAACTTCTAATGTTGTATAAACATATGCAAAAGTGTGTGTATATGTCTCTTATCTAATGCAAAGATCAGGCGGTCTACTGATTCAGTTGACCTCCTCAATGCGAACCATGCTGGTGCCATGAGTCCAATTATGTATGCAAGAAATCATATTTGATGCGCTTCATTTCTATATGTGTGCACAACCGCTCATTCATATGCAACATCCATGTGTTGAGTCACCCATTTTTCATCCATAAAAAATGCACACACATCCATATGCAGTATGAGAGTGTTTTTGAGTCGATCTAGTGCCTAGTGTGTGTATATTCATCCACGAGAAATCACTAGCAACCACTTGCATCCACTTGCAACCATCAAACATAACATGTCTCAAACACATGTTTACACCCATTAGTTTCTACCTAAAGGTCGAAGGATAAAGTCGAGTGATAGAAGCAAGTATAAAACTAAAGCTAGGTTCCCATTAGACATCGGTTTAAGAGAATAACTTCTAAGTATCAACCCCGAAGACCGAAATCAACATCAGATTAATACTAAGAGAATCACTACCATTAAACAAATGCCCAAATGGAAGCCTATTTCACAATTTGAGTAAAAACTCCTATCCTTTTCAGAAACCTACATATTACTGATACAGATTAGATTACCAAATTATTCTTAGGAAACTAAGCATGATAAAAACTCAGAATGTATGCGTCACGCCCAACACAGATGCCCTCAAACCCCAACTTATTACAAACAGATGAGTCGTAACCCTCATGGGGTCTGAGACTAAAACAGAAACAGAAACAAGACTAGTATTAAAATGCAGAGACTCAATTACAGAATTAAAATGCCAGAATGATCAGATAAGGAATTTAAACTTTCTATGGAAAAAATTTCCACCTCCATCCTGTCCACCAACTACGAGAGCATTCACCTACCTTCCAGAAGATTCTTCCCTTTGCCCTTGCCTTCTGGGGCAATCCTTGATCAGATGCACTGAAAACAACCAGTCTTCTTACATGTTAACAAGTATTTCTCTAAAGTTGCCCTCATCGCATGGAAAACCCTATGAAGTTCTAAAGAGGATTAGCCATAGGTGAAATTACTGCGGCTACAGATGGAAGTTAGGCACTTCTTTGCCCTTCGACAGGCGTCGTAGTCCCATTATACCTACGGAACCATGTCATGACGAGGTTACCTCCCAGAAAGCCAGGAGCCCCAGAGACTCAGAAAAGAAGGAAACAAGGATTAAACAGAAAATCAAAAGATAAATATATGGCTTTGGGGACTATGTTTTCCAAAATAAACTTTCCTTTTGAAAATACTTACTTTTTAAAACCTTTTTGAAAACAGTTTTCAAAAACTTTTTATCAAATCTAGTAACCTTCAGCTCTGATACCAAGTGTAACACCCCACCTCCGTTAAGGTCACTCACTAAGGGAATGCCTTAACTTTGATGGAGCATTTTAGTAGACAGAACATAAATTTACAAAACAGATAAAACAGTACTTGAAAAATTAATAACTTTATTACAACAGAAACCGAAGTAAGTTTGGTTACATCTTTTCAAATCACAATATCAGAATTCAAGTACAAAATATCAGCCTTATACATAAGCCTTCATAATGCATAGTTTTTAAAATCATAATCCCCAACATAAACTGCCATGGAAAGATAGAGCCAAGGCCAAGCGGTACTTCAAGCAGAGAAAATCCTGGGGGGGGGAGGGAACGAAAGAAAAGGGGCGAAAACAAGCAAGGTCAGACATAAAGTCTGGCAAATCCAGTGACTTTTAGCATATGAACAGATAATAATATCATGACATGAAAATAAAGCTGGATAAGAGACAACAGCAACAGGAGTAACTGGTATACTTAAGATAAACAGAAGAAACAGAATGATATAGCCCTAATTATGCTTCTTACTTATATTTTACTTCTCTGCACTGATACTAGTATAATAGGATTAGGTCTTACCCTAATGTCCAAACTGAAACAGAAATGGAACAAAATAATCTATACAGGAACAAAATGCCGGTAATGGGTCTTTACCACCCCAACTGACAGAAGGTACATAAACGGAATCAGAGACGGAAGCAGAATAATCCCAACAGAAACAGAATGTTAGAATTAGGTGTATACTAGTAAATGGGCCTTTACCACCCCAACAGACGGTACCACGCAGAAACATACAGGTGTTACCACCCAACAGAAACAGACGGTACCCCAACGGAAACAGACAGAACTAAGTGTACCCTAAATTTACCCCAAGCGATCGGCTCCCTAATACATAAATACCCTGTGCCAGCCCCACAGAAGGGTGTATCACTCCCCAAAGTGGCAACCTTTAAATGACACAGACCTATTTATAAATGTCACAGCGTCTTACATCCTCCGAGGCAGACCGGGATCCATGCACGCACATGACCCGGTTGGAACGCACCATCAACACCCCTCCCCATTATCAGAATGAACCACTTATAATTAGTTCAGTAAGCGTGCCCGGACCCTACCTATTGTTGGTCATAGTTTTGATACCAGAAAGGGTTACTAACTAATATGGGTCCCAAACAACAGATGACACAAGTATTTTCCCTCCTAACCTTGTGTCCCCAGACTAGCAGATACAAGTTTTAGGCCTACAGAGTCAGAATCAACTAGTTCATAGACCAAAAAATCAAATCAACAGGTTTTCAGACTAACGGATCAGATGTATAGTTTTAACAGACTTACAAATTGTCTAACTTTGTATTGGGCCTACAGATTCACGAAACAGGTTTATTAATTCATCAGTCCAGTTGGTTTAGCCTTATCTACCCAACACATTTTAGACATCATATTTATCTCAGATTTGCATTAATTAAATATTAATGCGCAGACCTCTCACATTAGGTCGGTAGCTTATGGCCGCTGGATAAGCCGAGCGTTTCCGGGCAGACTTCTGCCACAAGCCAGACCTAACCTCGTGTCTAAGCATATTTAGTTATGCCTATGACCTCTCACATTAGACTAGAAGTTTGCGGTTGCTGGTTAAGCCGGTTGGGTCCGGGCAGGCTTCTACCGCAAACATGAGTCTAACCTCGTGTCTCAGCATTTTTATTTTAACCAGTTTATTCCATTACAAATTATACAAATATCAGACTAATTATGTCAATTTAATAGATTTGACTTCTTTTCAAGTTGTAGCAGATTAAACAAATTAACATGTTTTACACGAATTACAATCATTCAGCTTTTCAACAGATTTAATAGATTTTGCAGCTCAGGCGGTTCAACAGATTTAGCAGATTAGGCAACTCAACAGATTTAGCAGATTAGGCAAAATTAGCAGATTAGGCGATTCAACATATGTAACAGTTTAGGCAATTCAACAGATTCAACAGGTAACAGGTTTAGCAGATTAGGCAAATATAACATAATAAGCAGATAACAGTTTTAGTCGATTTAAACCTTCCTTAAAGTCCTATTCACATATCTTGCCTAATTCATAAGGTAAGCCTAAACTTATATGCCCAAATTATGGTCATAATCCACCATATAACATATGTCCCAATTTTTAGTTAAACTTGCATAGTTTAGAATATTTTCCAAAAACCTTACATATAAATTATGCCAAATATAGCCATTGATTATAATGCATATCACATATCCAAAAAAAAAACCTTGCTTAGGTGTATTCACACTTAATAATTATCCAATCTTAATATGGATCTTTACACCTAAGTTAAATGCAAATTAATTCTCTTTTTTCCAAATTTCAGACTATAATATATATAGTATGTCTAGATCTAGATCTTGAATTACAACTTGTACTATGCATCCAAATCAGTTACATGTTCACAGTTAAACTTTACGCCACAAATCCCAAGTCATATGTCCAATATTCTTTATGCCTCAAAACTCAAGACATATGTTAAATACACCTTATGTTTTAAATACAACATGCCCAATTATATGTCTTAGATTTATGTTCTAAGTTCCAAAAATCCTCTCCTTCCAAGTCATATATCGTCTTATACAATATGCCTCAAATTTATGTCCAGAATTACAACATGCGTTGTATCCTCAAATTAGTTACAAATCAATTATGCCCAAATATGCCTCATTCAATATTCTTCCCAAATTTAGCGTTTATGCATTCATCTCTTATGAGATCTGGCTCAGGCTCATGGTAGCCTGGCTATCAAACAAAAAGATAGAAAGGAGGAAGAAATACAGAACAAACAGAATAATAAAACAGAGGAACAGATCTGATAAATAGAAAAATGGCATAATCTCAGATTCAGTTTTATAATTATGTCAAGATCATGATTAAAATTCATATCGGAAAATAACTGCACTTGCCTTGACTGGATTATAGAAGAAGAGTTGCAGTAGTTCTCTTTTAATCTTATTCAGATTTGGAAGAAGATGCACTAGTTCTAGTTTTGATCCCAGCAGAGTAGCGGCGCCATTATTTTATTTATTTATTATAGAGGCAGAGTATAGGCAGAATGAAATTGTGTAGAGAGAAAGTGAGGTTTTGGGGTGTTTTTATAGGAGAATTGGGTGATTTAGAGCCTTCAGATCAGTCCAGAAGTCATCAGAACCACCCAGCTCGAAGACAGGTCATCCAGGCACTCAAAAGAAGACTCGTCATCACAGAACACTCCAGAATTCTATGCTGGATCGGTATTGGCGCACTTAGCAGGTGCGCCAGTGTATTTTTGTACTGGCGCACTTCACAAATGCGCCATTGTATTCTGGCCTATTTCCAGTTTTTCTGCCTAACTTCGTTCGTCCATATCTCCTTCATACAGTATCCTTTTTACGCAAACTCGGACTCTATCTCAAGCAGAATTTTGAGACGAACGCAATGGCGCAACCCATTTCCCTTAATTCTTCTCCTAAAAATTAAGTACATTTTAATTTGTTACTTATATGTTCACATAAAATACGGGGTGTTACATACAAGGTGTGTACAACAGGAAGGAAAGGTGACCAACCATCATTTTGAAAGATGTGGCATCGTATGATCTGTGGATATGGCACGCTTTCTTCAGAATCCCCGGTTCGAATAATGACTTAAATGTTATAGAAAGATCCCATCTGTTCAATGATCTTGCTCAAGGCAAGGTTCCTCCTTTAACATTTACCCTAGGCGTAAATACTTACAACCATGGCTATTAACTAGGTGATGACATTTACCCGAAATGGAGCACCATTGTTAAAACATGTCCAAATCCATTGACTCCTAAACAGTCAAATTCGCGGCGATGCAGGAGGGACAAAGGAAAGATGTAGAACGTGCTTTCAGTGTTTTACAATCTAGATTTGCAATGATAAGTAATCCATGTCGGCTATGGTCAAGGAAAAAGATGTCTACAATCATGTTTGTCTGCATCGTTCTACACAACATGATTATAGAAGATGAAAGACATATGGATGAAGGGCAACGCCACTACGAATATGAAGGTGCTTCGCAACCACCCCAAGTATTCCGACGTAACACACTGCTAACAGAACAGGACTTCAACATTCATTTGGAATGTCAGGTTATGTTTAGAGATGCACAACTCCATATCCGGCTGTAGAAAGATCTTATGGATCATTTATGGAACCAATATGGCGATACCTAGTTATGAAGCTTGCTTGATTGTCCGAACTCATGTTTTATTTTATGATGGTCCTAGCTTATGGATCTTTTAAGCAGTAATGATGTTGTAGTTTTTTATTTTATCCTAGGGGTTCTACTTTATTTCTACGGGTTCTAAATTAGCTATTTTTAAGTTCTGAAGCTAAATTAGTTTATTTCGATGTTTCTAAACATAACTATTGCGTAAGAAAATAATAACTGTTATATTTTTGTCATATTATAGTATAAGCTATGGTAGGAAAACAAATATTTAAAATCTAAATGTATGGTGCACCGACTTCATCACCTCGTCGTATGAGGAGCCGATAAAGTCGGCACGCGAGACCAATTCAGGATCCTGAATTGGTCCCGTAACATATGGCTGAATATTACACTCCCCAACATCTGTTGGGGAACAAAACATCCAACAATTACCGATTCAGCACATGAATCAACAACTGTTGGAGTTGCTCTCATGGAAGATAAGTCTCTTCCAATGGCGACTGCTCACCGCCTTTTCCTTCCTTTCATCTCTTTCCTCTAATTCTCTCCTCTCAAAACTAATCGCTGTCAGACCCCCTTGCCCCTCATCTCTCTCAATTCTTCGCTCCTCTACTTGGTACCAGTATTTGTCTTCGTGGGAGAACTTTTCTCGAACCCTTGCTCAGATCCTAGCACAATCCCTTGGTACCAGCATTTGTCTATGTATTCCATTAAAGCTACAACGGAGGGATTGATACAGATATTATGCTCCACAACATCATCTTTTCTAGTTAAGGAGGAGTTTAATCTCCTTTGATTCCAAAAAGGGGATGGCATGTCTAATTATTTGAAGAAGATCCCCCATTTATCCAGACAACAGGACTTATTTAACTACGCTTACTTTTCTTTGCCTTACATTGAATAGGGAAAATCAAACAGAACCACGCTGGGTTATCTTATTCAATTGCAAGAACAAAAGACTTCAACTCGAATGGGCCCTCTTCCATTCTCGTCATTTCGTTGCTCGTTGGGGTTGTGTACATAGATGCAACATTCATCGGAGCCTCACTCTTTGAAGAGCCAGTTTTATGTGTGGAGTTATCAGTAGAATTTCTTAAGGATTCGTCAGTTGGTCTTTCTACTTACTGGAATTGGAGGACTGGACATGGTGGCATAAAAAGAGCTTGTTGGCACTTCTCTAATTGCAATTGTACTATTACCTTTCCTGTAAGTTATCAGGCTACATTTGTTTTGAATCCCTGGTTAAATGTATTAATTTGGACATAACAGTGTCAGATAGGACCTTTACTTTGCTTTTTCCTGAATTTTGCTGTAAATGCAGTTCTGGCTAATCATTATGTATTTTCCCATGGAGTACCTGCGCTGTAACACTCCACGTCCATTAGTGTCACTCAAAAAGGGAATGCACTAAGTTCTGTGAAGTATTATAGGTAAAAGATGCAGATAAATTACGAGACAGATAAATAAAGCAGCGGAAAAGTGAATAAAACTTTATTGCATTTATAAACAGCTTGTACAAATATTGTTTTCCAACAACAAAGTATCTATCTTGTTTAACAAAATAAAGAAGTATAAATATACAATGATATTCCCCAATAAAACATTAGCCAGCCATAGCGGTGGAAAAGAGAGTCCAAAGTAGCACATCAATGAGTCTTCAAGCTTGGAAAGAGTAACAGGTCCATACAAATCTGAGTTATTCCCTCCCTGACTACCTGGGGGGGCGAAAACGGAAGAAAAGAAGACGAAAGAAAACATAGAGTCAGACATAAAGCCTGGTAAGTCTGGTGGTGTTTCGGTATATGAATAAGGAAAAGGACATGACAGGCATAAACTGAAAAATGGGACAGTACCAGAATAACAGATTAATATAAACCAAAGCAAGACAGTTTACACCGAATATACTATCACACACCATTATATATCTCTGCACCACCTAACTAGTATCCCAACTAGTACTCTGTATAAAGATGATAACGTGATCCCAATCCCTGTAATTGCGGTTGCCTTTAGGTGTACATCTATTATTTATTACCTAGATCTAATCTAGGGTTTTCTTATTGAGCGCTTCCTAGATTCAACTAGGGTTTATGCGACTTATCTAATACTTCTCGGATTCAGGATTTATGCCACCTAAGTCCAACTATGGATTATGCTACCTGTCGAACGATGCCCCTAGCCTAGGACACACTACCTAGAGTGGTATATGTTCCTAGAATTTCCCCACGTATGTGTCGCGAATCGTTTATCGCTGTCTAGATGCACATGTCCTGAAATGTGCGACCCGAGTCCTTTGGTAGGGCTATTCTAGAAACACGGAACTCGGTCGGGAGCTTTCAGATATTTTCTGATGCAGATGCTAAGGTCTGTTTTTCTACCAGTGGTTATGGTCCCATGTGACCCCTCCCTCAACTAATGAAAGGCAATCCAAGAAAATCAAGCACGAGGACTATACTCCTGCCACCTATGCCCCACTTTCCTATTGGCCAGCCTCACCCATAACTAGATAGCAAGTATATGGTTTGTTGGGAGTTCTCTGCCTTTCTGCATGCGTACTACGATTGACTGAAGATGGTAGGTAGTCGACGACGTGCGATCACAGGGCTAAACTAAGTATTGTCGACCCACGCTGATCCACCCTAGTCTTTAGGTTACTCATACTGCAACCAAGGCATACCCTTGGTTCTTCTACCATAGAACTTAACCTCTATGAGCCCAGGCAGATCATCTGCAACCTCACAGAGGGATACCAAGAGTACCCTCACGCCCCCCGAAGCTACGTGCTTCTAAACCCCGTCTGCTGGAGCCTTTTTCGAAATCAGATAAACGTTTGCTCCTCGTCATGTACTTGTTAAGTGATGATCTACCACATCGGGTTATTCATCTATTATGGACCGACCCAGTTTTCTTGACTAAGAATTATTACTTAGTTGTTCTCAACTAAGGTTTACCACTTAGTTTCTTTTCCTATAAATCTTGTTATCTAAGGTTTATCACTTAGTTTCTTAACTAAGGTTTACTACTTAGCCCTCTTTCTCGTCAAGTTGGATTGGTTAAGTGTCATTAGTCGATTCAAGTTAGCTTAAACCATTCCTTTGTCATATTAAACTGGCTAAGTGTTATCAGTAGTTCATGTTGATTTAACCCTATCATAATCCAAGTTATATTGGTTAAGTATTTCTTATTACTTAACCCTACCCATTCATCTTGTATTGGTTAAGTGTCCCTTTTAACCTAACCTTGCCCACCTGTTTTAACTAACATGTTATAACGGTTAAGTGTTCCCTTAGTTAACTTAACCCTAACATCTGTTTAATTAACATGTTCTAATGGTTAGGTATTGTCCCATCATGTTTCAACTTAACCCTGTTCAGTTTGTCATGCTATGATGGTTAAGTGTTCTAAGTTTACTTAACCCTACCCTCTAGTCCAGCTAACATATTAAATTGGCTAAGTGTATTTACTTAACCTTACCCACTTATCTAGCTAACGTGTTATAATGGTTAAGTATTCTAAATTTACTTAACCTCGCCCACTTATCTAATTATCAGGTTATAACGGTTAAGTGTCCTGAATTTACTTAACCTCGCCCTCTAGTCTAGTTAATATGTTAAATTGGTTAAGTGTATTAACATTACTTAGCCTCACCTTTTAGTCTAGTTAACATGTTAAATTGGCTAAGTGTTTTCTTAGTTACTTAACCCCTACAAGTCTTGTCTTGTTAACATGTTAAATTAGTTAAGTGTTTTAGTTAACTTAACCCTACCAATCCTAACTTAGCTTTAATTGTCTTATTAAAGCACCAACCACTCACATTAGACAAGTATTGTTGTGGCTGCCCTGTATTCCGGTCGGTTCCGGGCAGTCTTACGCCACAACTCAGTCTAACCTCGGGTCTTTATTGGGTTCAGTGCCTTAACCTCTCACATTGGATAGGTATTGTTGGGATTACTGGATAGCCGGGCGGGTTCGGGCAGGTTTACATCACAACTCAATCCAACCTCGGGTTAAGCATGCTCGTATTTTCTAGATTTACATATTTGTCACTTTTCATTTTTATATGTAAATGTTTATGGCCTAATTATCCAAATTCACTAATTTTGGGTATAACAATTTATACCACTTTAAATGTCACTAGTCATTGGCATGTGTCAAACATGCCAATACTTGTATTTTATTTTAAACCCAACATTTGTTTCCCCCATTTGTACGTACGCAGCGTTATAACATATGTTGGGCTTAACATTTCAGCCCAACTCATAAACATAAAAAAGGGAAGCACAGAATCATGAATTGTTCTAGAATATATAAAAGTGTGTGGCGCATGAACCTGCAACATAGTGTTTTCACTAACATAGATTGTGGGTCATGTGAACTTGCATTCAATAAGGATGTAACTAAATTGGTGTCACATGAAATGACGTACTTTTAAACTTGTTTAAACATGGTTTTATACACATATAACTAGACATAATGTCAAACACCAAACTAGCATAAAATGTCCACTTTTTGACATCACCCAAAGGTGTAAACTAACTTCACATCAAGTAGCCTATTTCAACATGAAACTAGTATAATTTGTGTAACCAAAAGGTACTTGCATAAACCCAATTATCACTTGTAAATAAACATAATATTGTATACAAAGGTTTTGAGTCGTGTAGGCATAAAAGGTTTCAACTTGCAACATGTTTACATGAGTCTCGACTTAGGCCTTAAAAGAATATATGCTAGCCATGTTAACAACATAACATAAAGATGTCAATTCTAGTTTTTACTACAAACTTGCAAGTGATATTTATTTTCATATACAAATGTCAATAGGCTCGCATCAACCAATTTATGCCACAAACACCCAATACAAAATATGACATAATCAACGCAATACACAGAATTTACATCAATATTTTACAATAGTAAAACCTCAATTTCATTTACATCGAATCACATCGCAATTTCTATTCATATTCAGAAAAGAACTATACTTACTACACAAGACTGTCTTGTTTTTCTGAGATCTGAGGTTCTGAAATTGAGATGCATTCCTTTGGGTAGACTTTGTTGTTTTGATTTTATTAGTAGCTTTAATCTCAACTTTGAATTAGCTTGAGTTGATTCGTTGTTCGTCTCTTTTCAAGCGGAGGCTCTCCTTAGTTTTCTTCCTATAGCATGGCGGCTTAAGTTCTTGTTTTTGTGTGAATTTTAGTTGGAGACCTAAGGTGTTTTTATAGAGTTGCAAGTTAATTAGAGCCATCGATGAAGCCAGGGTTAATCAAAGCCATCTGTTCTAAAGAGAAGCCAATCAAAAGAAGACAACTCAGCCTTAGTGACAAGACCAGGCCCAGAAATTCGAGCCAGGACCCAACCAGACAAACCAGGCCGACCAGGCAGGTCGACTGGCAGGTCGACACTACGGTCGACCTGGGGGTGACCAGGTCGACACCATGGTCGACCCTATGGTCGACCAGGTCCCTGGGCGGGAATTTTCCCGCCCAGCCCAGTTTGAGCTTATTTTTCGAATTTTGAACTTCGTTCTGAATTGTTTTGAATTTTACACTGAATGAAATTTCGAAAGGCCATTACTCCTTCATACGGAGTCCGATTTACGCAAACTCGGACTCTATCTCAAGAAGATTTCCGAGACGAATGCAACGGCGTAACCTGTTTCCCTTAATTCCCACAATTAGAATTAACTATACTTTAATTTGTGAAACTTAGTGTTACAGAATTACGAGGTGTTACATTCTCCCCTTCTTAAAAGGATTTCGTCCCCGAAATCTTCAAGTTAGGAAGAATGTGTCCTACCATCCAATCACCCATCTACTCAACCATTCAATTACAGACATTCATTGTCCTTAAACAGATTTCTAAATGCTTTCATATGCATAGTGTGTGTATATGTCTTTATCTAATGCAAAATCAGGCGGTCTACTGATTCTGTTGACCTCCTTAATGCGAATTATGTCAGTGCCATGCGTCCAATCATGTATGCAAGCATCCCTAGCTATGTAAATACTACATGTGTGCATAGCTATTCATCCATATGCAACATCCATTTGATAACATATCAAATTAAATCTGTTAAGCAAATACATATATGCGAATGAAATATGAAAGTGACTAAGTCGTTCTAGCGCATATGGTGTGTATATGCATCCATGAGCAACCACTTGCAACCATCAATCATAACATGTTTCAAATACATGTTTCAAATACACGTTTACATCCATTGTCTTCTACCTAAGCATCGATGATACGTCCTAGAGGATATACCTTAAAAGCTAGAAACAAGTAGGCATAAAACTCCTAGAGAAAGGATATACCTTAAGAAAAAGGGTATGATGCATGTATCTAGTCTTCTAAGTCGCATCTTCTTGAGCTCCTATGTACTGTACCTTATCTAGTTAATCTTCACGATTGTGAAGCTTCTTGACCTCCATTTCCAAAACTGGCATTGATCGGATAGCTGGCTTTGCACTGTCAACTGGATATATGCAGAAGTCTATCCCGCATTTTATGGGTAAACCCCTAACCTAATCAAAACATCTGCGTACTCATGGACTATTCTAATTGATTGCAAATCGTCGATAAATGTATTAAGCGATTCTAGATAGCTAAGCCTAACTGATCCTTTTAGGATCACGTAATCTCGAGGGTATTTCCAAGGCAAGTCAAAAAGTCAAACTTTCAGAATTACTAGCCAACTAACCCATGCCTAGGATCAACTCATAGCCCATGGAACCAAAACATTACGCTTAAACTCATCACTTAGTGTGGCCGTTCTCAAATCCCTACAAATCAAAGGTAAACAGGTCGAACCATCAATTTGGATCTGAGACTAATTGGGATCTTCTACTATACAAGTACCTAGGTGCAGAGACTCAACTATGGAAGCAGGTATAAACGAATGCGAAGCGCTAAGGTCAAAAAAGTACTAACAGGTTGATCAAATGAAAAGCTAAAATTTTCCAATAAAGACTTTTACTATCTCTCTCCCAGGTATTCTGGTGGTGAAAGCACGCACTCGTCTTCCTGAAAATCCTTTCCCGCGTCCTTGCCCATGTCCTTAATTATTTGCCCTATTATACCATAGAAAAGCTACTTCTTCTTGTCTTAGGTTTTATAATTCCTTCCTCCTTCGTGAGCCAAGTCCATATCCATGAATTCCTCATCCTTGGGTTGTGCCCCTTAGCCAAACTCCTCATCCTCTTCCTTGTGTAATCATGTTGACAAATCTCTCAAAAGCTGCCTCCATCGTACGGAAAACCCTACAAAGCTTGAAAGAAAACTAGCTGCAGGCGAAACTATTATGGTTATAGATGGAAGTCGTGTACTATTTCGCCCTTCGATGAGGTTACCTCCCAGAAAGCCAGGAGCCCCAGAGACTCAAGAAAGAAGGAAACAAGGACTCAAACAGAGAATCAAAAGATAGTGCATATGGCTTTGGGGAATATGCCTTTAAAACAAAACTTTTCTTTCGAAAATGCTTCTTTTAAACCCGTTTTGAAAATAATTTTTCAAATCTTTTATCTGATCCGGTAACCTTCAGCTCTGATACCACGTGTAATACTCCACGTCCGTTAGTGTCACTCACAAAGGGAATGCACTAAGTTCTGTGAAGTATTATAGGTAAAAGATGCAGATAAATTATGAGACAGATAAATAAAGCAGCGGAAAAGTGAATAAAACTTTATTGCATTTATAAACAGCTTGTACAAAGATTGTTTTCCAACAACAAAGTATCTATCTTATTTAACAAAATAAAGAAGCATAAATATACAATGATATTCCCCAATAAAACATTAGCCAGCCATAGCGGTGGAAAAGAGAGTCCAAAGCAGCACATCAAAGAGTCTTCAAGCTTGGAAAGAGTAATAGGTCCATACAAATCTGAGTTATTCCCTCCCTGACTACCTGGGGAGGGGGGCGGAAACGGAAGAAAAGAAAATGAAAGACAACATAGAGTCAGACATAAAGCCTGGTAAGTCTAGTGGTGTTTCGGTATATGAATAAGGAAAAGGACATGACAGGCATAAACTGAAAAATAGGACAGTACCAGAATAACAGACTAATATAAACCACAGCAAGACAGTTTACACTGAATATACTATCACACACCATTCTATATCTCTGCACCACCTAACTAGTATCCCAACTAGTACTCTGTATAAAGATGATAACGTGATCCCAATCCCTATAATTGCGGTTGCCTTTAGGTGTACATCTATTATTTATTACCTAGATCTAATCTAGGGTTTTTTTATCGAGCGCTTCCTAGATTCAACTAGGGTTTATGCGACTTATCTAATACTTCTCGGATTCATGATTTATGCTACCTAGGTCCAACTTGGGATTATGCTACCTGTCAAACGATGCCCCTAGCCTAGGACACACTACCTAGAGTGGTATATGTTCCTAGACTTTCCCCACGTATGTGTCGCGAATCGTTTATCACTGTCTAGATGCACATGTCCTGAAATGTGTGACCCGAGTCCCATGGCAGGGCTATTCTAGAAACACGGAACTCGGTCGGGAGCTATCGATATCTACCAATGCAGATGCTAAGGTCTGTTTTTCTACCAGTGGTTATGGTCCTACGTGACCCCTCCCTCAACTAATGAAAGGCAATCCAAGAAAATTAATAACGAGAACTATACTCCTGCCACCTATGCCCCACTTTCCTATTGGTCAGCCTCACCAATAACTAGATAGCAAGTATATGGTCTGTTGGAAGTTCTCTGCCTTTCCGCATGCGTACTACGATTGACTGAAGACGGTAGGTAGTCGACGATGTGCTATCAGAGGGCTAAACTAAGTATCGCCGACCCACGCTGATCCACCCTAGTCTTTAGGTTGCTCATACTACAACCAAGGCATACCCTTGGTTCTTCTACCGCAGACCTTAACCTCTGTGAACCCAGGCGGATCATTTGCAACCTCACAGAGGGATACCAAGAGTACCCTCACGTCCCCCGAAGCTACGTGCTTCTAAACCCCATCCACTGGAGCCTTTTTCGAAATCAGATAAACGTTTGCTCCTCCTCATGTACTTGTTAAGCGATGATCTACCATATCGGATTATTCATCTATTATGGACCGGCTCAGTTTTCTTGACTAAGAATTATTACTTAGTTGTTCTCAACTAAGGTTTACCACTTAGTTTCTTTTCCTATAAATCTTGTTAACTAAGGTTTATCACTTAGTTTCTTAACTACGGTTTACTACTTAGCCCTCTTTCTCGTAAATTTGGATTGGCTAAATGTCATTAGTCGGTTCAAGTTAGCTTAACCCATTCCTTTGTCATATTAAACTGGCTAAGTGTTATCAGTAGTTCATGTTGACTTAACAACTATCACAAACCAAGTTATATTGGTTAAGTATTTCATATTACTTAACCCTACCCATTCATCTTGTATTGGTTAAGTGTCCCTTTTTAACCTAACCTTGCCCACATGTTTTAACTAACATGTTATAACGGTTAAGTGTTCCCTTAATTAACTTAACCCTAACATCTGTTTAATTAACATGTTCAAATGGTTAGGTATTGTCCCATCATGTTTCAACTTAACCCTGTTCAATTTGTCAAGCTATGATGGTTAAGTGTTCTAAGTTTACTTAACCCTACCCTCTAGTCCAGCTAACATATTAAATTGGCTAAGTGTATTTACTTAACCTTACTAACTTATCTAGCTAACGTGTTATAATGGTTAAGTATTCTAAATTTACTTAACCTCGCCCACTTATCTAATTATCAGGTTATAACGGTTAAGTGTCCTTAATTTACTTAACCTCACCCTCTAGTCTAGTTAATATGTTAAATTGGTTAAGTGTATTAACTTTACTTAACCTCACCTTCTAGTCTAGTTAACATGTTAAATTGGCAAAGTGTTTTCTTAGTTACTTAACCCCAACAAGTCTTGTCTTGTTAACATGTTAAATTGGTTAAGTGTTTTAGTTAACTTAACCCTACCAATCCTAACTTAGCTTTAATTGTCTTATTAAAGCACCAACCACTCACATTAGACAGGTGTTGTTGTGGCTGCCTGTATGCCGTTCGGTTCCGGGCAGTCTTACGCCAAAACTCAACCTAACCTCAGGTCTTTATTAGGCTCAATGCCTTAACCTCTCACATTGGATAGGTATTGTTGGGATTATTGGACAGCCGAGCGGGTCCGGGCAGGTTTACATCATCACTCAATCCAACCTCGGGTTAAGCATACTCGTATTTTCTAGATTTACATATTTGTCACTTTTCATTTTCATATGTAAATGTTTATGGCCCAATTATCCAAATTCACTAATTTTGGGTATAACAATTTATACCGCTTTAAATGTCACTGGTCATTGGCATGTGTCAGAAATGCCAATACATGTATTTTATTTTAAACCCAACGTTTGTTTCCCCCGTTTGTACGTGCGCAGCGTTATAACATATGTTGGGCTTAACATTTCAGCCCAACTCATAAACATAAAAAGGGGAAGCACAGAATCATGAATTGTTCTAGAATATATAAAAGTGTGTGGCGCATGGACTTGCAACATAGCATTTTCACTAACATAGATTGTGGGTCATGTGAACTTGCATTCAATAAGGATGTAACTAAATTGGTGTCACATGAAATGGCGTACTATTAAACTTGTTTAAACATGGTTTTATACACATATAACTAGGCATAATGTCAAACACCAAACTACCATAAAAATGTCCACTTTTTGACATAACCCAAAGGTGTAAACTAACTTCACATCAAGTAGCCTATTTCAACATGAAACTAGTATAATTTGTGTAACCAAAAGGTACTTGCATAAATCCAATTATCACTTGCAAATAAACATAATATTGTATAAAAAGGTTTTGAGTCGTGTAGGCATAAAAGGTTTCAACTTGGAACATGTTTACATGAGTCTCAACTTAGGGCTAAAAAGAATATATGCTAGCCAATTAAAGACATAACATAAAGATGTCAATTCTAGTTTTTACTACAAACTTGCAAGTGATATTTATTTTCATATACAAATGTTAATAGGCTCGCATCAACCAATTTCATTTACATCGAATCACATCGCAATTTCTATTCATATTCAGAAACCCACTATACTTACTACGTAAGACTGTCTTGTTTTTCTGAGATCTGAGGTTCTGAAATTGAGATATGTTCCTTTGGGTAGACGTTGTTGTTTTGATTTTATTAGTAGCTTTAATCTCAACTTTGAATTAGCTTGAGTTGATTCGTTGCTCGTCTCTTTTCAAGCGGAGGCTCTCATTAGTTTTCTTCCTACAGCATGGCGGCTCAATTTCTTGTTTTTGTGTGAATTTTAGTTGGAGACCTAGGGTGTTTTTATCGAGTTGCAAGTTAATTAGAGCCGTCGATGAAGCCAGGGTTAATCAAAGCCATCCGTTCTAAAGAGAAGCCAGTCAAAAGAAGACAACTCAGCCCTAGTGACAAGACCAGGCCCAGAAATTCGAGCCAGGACCCAACCAGACAAACCAGGCCGACCAGGCAGGTCGACTGGTAGGTCGACACCCAGGTCGACACTATGGTCAACCTGGGGGTGACCAGGTCGACACAATGGTCGACCTGGTCCCTGGGCAGGAATTTTCCCGCACAGCCCAGTTTGAGCTTATTTTTCGAATTTTGAACTTCGTTCTGAACTGTTTTGAATTTTAAACTGAATTCTAAAATTTCGGAAGGCCATAACTCCATACGGAGTCCGATTTACGCAAACTCGGACTCTTTCTCAAGCAGAATTCTGAGACGAATGCAATGGCGTAACCCGTTTCCCTTAATTCCCACATTTAGAATTAACTATACTTTAATTTGTGAAACTTAGAGATACAGAATTACGGGGTGTTACACGCGCCTCCTCCTCACCCTGAATCTTCGAATTGAAAACCTTCAATTCACGACTTCTACTACTTTTTGCCTCGGACTGTGAACCAGTAGTTATTTCCTTTATGCTACCGGAAGGAAGTCTTAATCAGTTGTGGATCTTTCGTCGACATGTTGGTAGTGTTTATTAACCTATTCTATTTTATTGCTTTTTGAGGCATTTAAGTAGTGTTGTTTGTTGGGTGACAGTTGTCTTTTAGCTGTGATTTTCTGGTGTTTCGGTTGATTTATGAGTTCCATCTTGGGCATTTTGCTATTGTTTTTAGTTGCTGTTGAGGTGGTCAGTATTGCATGTCCTGTGATGGTTGACGTTCTGGTCTGAGTTCTGTTTTGATGTTTAAATCTAGCTTAGATTTGGGTAGTTGCATTTGAAGTGAATTTACAGGTGATTGTGTATGTTAAGCTGCCTCTAGTGGTGGTAGCTGCTGACATTAATGGAGTAGCTCAGTGCTCAGTGCTCGGACAGTGAAGGCAAGTGCTTTGCCAGTTAGTAAGGTTATATGGTCAAGAATTAAACTGGAAATTAGAGGATTAAAGCTCAATGTAAGTGTTTATCCTTTTCTTTTTATTTTATTTTATACAGAGTTTGAATGCCTAATAAATTGTGCCATGACGTGTAGGAAGTTGATGCAAGAACTTTGCAACATGCATATAACATGTATAATGAATGTACAGTAAGATAAGTATTGGTAATTAATTATACAGTTTTGAAGCAAGAAATTGAAAAGTGTTGATGCGAGAATATATATGAATGTTATAGTCGTTCTTAATTAGTTTGTTGATGGAGATGGATATGAATAATGGCACCTGGTTATTGTTGTAGGAGGTTCAAGAGGAAGTTGTTTGTTTTTGTGACTGTTTCAGTAGTAGACTGCGTAAAACCAATGAAAGACTAAAACACGAAGACATAATGGGAGTCGGGTGAAGGCTGTAGTTTGATGGAGGTGATTTTGTGTGATTGTTTTTTTTCTACAGGAACAGAAACATGAGATATAATCCAAAGAAGATGTTGAACAGGGGTTAGAAATAGTTTTGAGGTAATACTTTCCTTTCTTTTTTCCTTCTTTCGTTCTCTATTTATTCTACAGCTAGAATCTACTAGTTGTTAGCAAACCTTATGATCCTTTAAAAGCATATGCTCTATCGAAGTTGGCTTCCCTATTCCATACCAAAGAACTAGAAAAAAGATTGAAGGTAATTTCTATACTATATTTCATCAAACTTGAATAATATGATGCATATATACATGTATCCAGTGGCGGAACTATGCATAGGTATGATGTGTCACGTGGCATACCAATATTTTCAGAAACCACAAAAAAAAAGATAATTGCGCAGCAACATAGCTGATCCTACTTCCTCTTTTCATCCCCCTCCAGCGCAACGAAATCACATCCCTCCACTGCTCCTACTTCCTCTTCCACTCAATCCCCTCGTCATCTTTTCAACCCCATCCCGCTCCTCCTGCTCCTTTGTTGTTTATGTTATTGTAATAAGGTTGTATTGAGCATTTGAAATAGGAAGAAACTACTATGCTTGCAATGTATATGTTAAAATGCTTGTTGAAAAAAAAACTATTTTGTGAATATTTTTTTACAATCTACTAAGTGTTGATGGGTGTAGGGGCGGAGCCATGCATTTGTTCGTTTGTTGGTCTGAAATGATATTTATACACATAATTAAATGGTCAACATAAAAAAAATCGGGGGTTGATGCCCCCGAACCCCCATAATTATTATCTTACCCCTACCATTTATATTTTCTGCCTCCACCACTAGATGGGTGACACACCATCCTTAGAATCCTGCATTTGCCACTGCATGTATCATTTCAGAAAATGAAAGCAAAATTTTACTGTGAACAGCATTAGTCTTGGTATAGTTCGCATAGTGCTTACAGGAGAATATAAAGCATATCTTAAGTGTCGGTAATATGTTGGATCATGAATCCAATCTCAATACGTTTTTTTATTGTATGTATATTGCATAATATGATATGAAGTGAAATTAATATTGTTTGCAAATTCTGAAATCATGGTTCTGAACAAAAGATGGAGGAGGGTTTTAATGGGATGGATATCATGGATTTGCATGCTGCTCTTGAGAAATTCTATATTTGATATTCTGTGTTTGACGCATGTGTGATGCTTTGTGAACTTATTCTACTATCCATCTATGTACTTGAGCTATCTGTATAATTTATAAATTCAGCGTATTATGTAAAAAAATGATGTGAGTTTGAAAAAGCATATATATATATATATATTTGGTTCATGTTTTAAGTTTGTTTGATATCTTCAGTTGTGTAGATAATATTAACTGTAATGAATTCTTTTATCAGTAATACGTATATAATTTGTGCATATGTTACAACTGTAAAATAATAATTGTAATAAAATATATCACAACGGTTATAAAAGGTTGTAAAAAATTATAACAATAATGGTGTATAACAGTTGTAATAAAGTTTATTACAACGGTGGAAAACAGTTGTAAAATAGACATATTACAATAGTGTCGCAACGGTGCAAAACAGTTGTAAAAGGTTTCAGTCTATTACAACTTCTTAATACACGACGGTTGTTCCACCGTTTTAAAAAAAAAAGCAATTTACAACGGTTTTCCACCATTGTAATATGGTCAATTTGTTGCAGTGGATGCCTTTGAATCCATGCAGAATCAATGAATTTCCTCTTTAAGTTGTTCCTGATTCATTAGATTGCTAGTTCACTAACCTTTTACTATTGAATATAAATACTTTAAATAGAATTAAAGTTCATAATTTTGGAGTAGAGAGATATAATGGTTTTGACAGCAAGATGATGAAGATAGGTGGAAAAAAGTTTACTAAAGTGGCTTTGGATATATATATATATATATATATATATATATATATATATATATATATATAAAGCTTTGTTTGGAGAGAAATAAGGATACATAGTTTACCTATTCTCATATGATCATAACCCTCTGTCTTTTACGTCATGCCACGTGTTTAGTCCCCCTTTATCCATTTATAATAGCCAATAAGTGATCTCTAGCCATCATGGGTCTAGCAAAAATTTAGCCCAAATTAAATATACAATAATATTTAATTATAATGTTACCGATATCTTACATCGATCAATATATTTATAATTATTATAAATATATGTCACTCATTCTTTTGTTCTCAAATAATATTTAAAATCTCTCACAATTGATGCTTCATAAATATTAATTAACTTATTTGATTTATAACATTTATTAACCAATTAAATGATTTGGTCGTAAGGAATTCGTCATTTCGATCATGCGGCTAATGGGTGTAAATTTGGTAGCAATTAAGATTGTACAATTCAAGTGTTAAAATTCATACCTCACTTAGTAAGTGGTGTTATATTATGGTCAATTTTATCACTTGCTCGTTATTTTAGCTTAATAAGTGTTACCGTATTGTGATGATTATTTACGCCGGTTCTCTTCATTAAAGCTATATCATTTTGGAATTATGGAATTTGGTAATGGCTAAAATTCCAACATCTTCCACATTCAACTCTATAGTACTAATATAAAGTCCTTTGTTAAAGTATAAAAAATATTATTAATCAAAATGCTCTGGTCAAAGATTTTGACTTTGAGTTGCCTTGAGTTGTCCATGATAATAGCCTCTTATAACCGAGGAGATGAATCCTCTCTTGAATAGCACTTCACATCTGACAGTTCCAATCAACTCAATTATAGTCACTTGATGGAAGTTAGGTCATGATTTGGCTTTGACCAAAGTGGAGCTTTCATATTGAGCATTCATATTATTCTCAATTTAAGAGAATCATGTAACTTAATCACATTGGCATTTTCAGTTTGAACCTAGTTATATTAACCAACTTAAAACTATTGATTATATCATGTCAAGGATATCTAATAACTATCAATATGTAACCTTTTTGGCGCTCCCAACAACTATGAGTAATATACTACTCAAAATTTAGAGAGCCTTACGCACTCAAGTCACTATCGGTACATCTATATCCAATTTTAGTGTATCTTGACTATGAATATTTAAAATGGTATTTCGTTGTGATATAATACTCATGATTAATACTTTGTGACTACTATCACAAAATATATCATTTAAAGATTTTCTATTAAATATATTCTAATTTAATTAATTAGTTAATTAATTAATATAATACATTATAACAAGCATATTATAAATGGAAAATACCTTTTATTTTGAACAAAACTGGTCAACTAGTTAGATTTATGTAAGAGATTATATAACTACACCTAGTGAACACTACTAAATCTATCAGTATATTTGTTGGTTGCAGTGATGAGGTTCGTCGCAATGATGTGGATTTAAGTCATGAGCCAGTATAGACAAGGAAAAGAAGAAGATCGTTCACTCTCCACTAGGCTGTAGATCCTTATTAAGCTAAAAAAGGTCAAACTTTGAAGCAGCCAGCCCTTTCAATCATCACAAGGCAGAAAATCCTTATAGAACCCGAAAATATATTCAAACGGCTTCAGGATGGGCTAACACTAGATTATACAATTTTGATAACTTTAACTTCAATAGCCTCCTCGCTGTTTCTGAGGGAGATACTCGCGCTGCTAGCATGGAAGAAATTAGTTATACTAATAAAGTTGCAACACCTGGCCCATTGGGAGGACATCAGGACAGTCACATGCTGCCATGCATAAGCACCAAACTTCATAACACTTGCTTGAATTTCACTGAGATGATACAGATTTAATCCCATTTTCATTTGTAGGTAGAATAAGCAAAAGGAAAGATTATTTCATGTCTTTAGAAGGAAGCCTACCCTTCCTTAAAGCGATCCAAGTATTATTCTAAGTTGGAGCATTGTTTTGGCAGTATGGACTCCAGTCGTCACTCGAGTCATGATAGAGGAGAAGGTGTTAGTTTATTTTTTATTAATACCATTATTATCACAAAACCAGTTGGCAATGTGATGAGGAACATCTTAGTTTATATCCAGGACCTTAGTTCAGTATTTCCCGATGTGGGACAACTTTGAAGCACCATTCAACACACCCCCTTGCTTCAAAGTTGTTGGGATCGAAGCACTTTCTCTTCGATTTTGTGATGCACTTTCTCATCACCTTCAATTGTTGAAGCACTTTCTCTTCAACTCTATTGAAAACCTGGCTCCGATACCATGTTAGTTTATTTAATAATCCCCTTATTATCACAAAACCAATTGGCTATATGATGAGGAACATCTTAGTTTATATCCAGGATCTTAGTTCAGTATTTCCCGATGTGGGACAACTTTGAAGCACCATTCAACAGAAGGGAGCATCATAGTTATGACTCTGGATCTAGACATCATTTTAGATCCTAATCCCCTTCCCATCGAGGTTTAAAGAAGTCTGGCGCTCGGCTCGATGAGCAACGTACCAGTGTTCAGTCATGTATGGTTTCTCCTTCTTCTCAACAACCAGTTTAGTCCGTCCAGTCTCAGCCTATCCCCACTTTAGATCCAAAAGGAAAGCAAACTGCTCTAGTTATAACTTCACAGAGGCATTAGAAGGAACTTGGAAAATCCTCTGCTACTACTAGATAAGTGTTACTCCCGCCGAGAGATTTGCAAAACTTAAGGTTTAATTCGCTCCGGATTCTAATTTATCCTAAATGTACATGCCATTTTGCATAATGCCAAGATAAAGAAACCTGGTTATGTTTATGATGTTGACCAATATAAATAAATGGTAAAGGTAGTTGAAATGTCACAGGAGGTAACTGAAAGAGTAAGAGACTATTTGCATCAAACTTAAGGCTGACCAAGTGACCAAGACAAGGAAATTATTAAAAACCTCGATAAAGAAGTCAAAGATTTGAAAAAGAAATTTGTCACAACAAAGAAGAAACCTGAAAATTTTACAAAGGAGTCGAAGATGCAAGGGCTTGATTTGGGGAAGAGTAAAAATAGATCACCCTTTTGATCTCCTCCCTTAAGAAGGATTATAAGACAGTTTCTAAGTAGAATGAGCAGCTCACTAAAGAAAATGTTGGGTTAAAGGCTAAGCTTGAAAAGGAGAAGAAGATCATGCCGGCAACCCAAGAAGAAACTTAGACCATAACCAACAATCTATTATGTTCACTTATTATCTCTCTTGTTTTGCAACTGATCGAACGAGCCGAGCAACTAGAAGGGGGAAACATCTACGGGGCTAGCCACAAAGGTGATTATAATGATAAAGAGTCTGCCGTTATAAAATTACAATGGCAAACTCTTTGCAGTTGTAAGTTTATAATGGCATGCTCTTTGCCATTATAAAGTTATAACGGCAAAGAGTTTGCCGTTATAATCCCACCCAGTAAACCCTCCCCCACCGCCACTCCATCTTCATTCCTCTCCCAAATTCCCCAATCCGAAAATCCCAAACTCTCCCCCATTTTTCACCCCAATATTTTCACTAATTCACCAATCCGTCACCTTCTAACCAAATTAACTACCATTTTCGAGATATTCGATCGAAAATATGTTTAGATTCCAAAAATAATCGCAAAAAAATTCATGCACGGCGACGATGGTGGCACCGGCGGCACTGCCGCAGGCGGGAATGGTGCAGGTGGTAGTGGCGAACAACCAGTCGTATCGTATGTGCCCGGATTAGAAGATTTGCTTGCAGCCGCCGAAAACATGGAGAACCAAGAAGTAGCCACTGATGAAGACCTGGGTGTAGGCGCAGAGGAAGGCAGTCGTCATGGACACGGCGGCCGTAGGGGCAGACGAGCGGTCAGGTCACGTAGGTGTGTGGGATCGGTTTCCACTAGACAGGCTGATCTCGATGGTTGTGTGGATCTGAACCTCAGCGCCGCGAAGCTTCATACACTATCCAACATTGCACGCTTCCAGAAGGCCAAATACATGTTAGCATGCAGTCGAGTTTGGCTGTAAGTGTTTTTAGTATTATTTAAATAATATTCTTTGATTATTAGACATTGGGTATATAGTATAACTCACTACAACAAAAATCGCGATTAGCAGCGGCAATATCCGCTTCTAATCCGTCGCTAAATAGGCTTTAGCAATGGATTTCCTACATAATGTTGTGGTCGGTAAAAACTATGACGGTATTTGTGTCCGATTTTTGCGACGGAATTTAGCATAAGTTTTCCGACAATTTTCCATCATTTTATTAATTATATAATAAAAATAAAATTTTATTTATTAATTTAATTTTAATTTATATACTGACTATTTACCGACGGATAATTAATTTATAATAAATTATTATTTATAAAAGACGTCAGTAAATCCTTACTAATTGCCAAGGGATTAGCGACGAAAATTAAATTGAGGTAAACTTAACCTCTCTTTTTTTGTTGGTAATCCGCTGCTATTCCACTTCTAATCTGCGCACACACAAATATATATATATATATATATATATAAACACACTCATCACACACATAATTTGTGTTCCATTCAATACACAATCCTAATGTAAATACAACACAATTAATATCAACATACACAACTCATAATCAATTTTTTTATATTAATCACTCATCTCATAATCAACATTCAACATTACTTTTTTTTCAAATGGAATATTTTCTAATCTCATTAATTTACATATGTTATAGCAAGAAAATCAATATCATCAATTCATCAAAACAAATCTACTGCTTCACTATTCACAACCTTCCTTCACCTCAAACTCATTCCTTACCATCTTTGCCATTTCTTTTCGACTATCTACGGATATACTTCACCCTTTTTTTAAGGGATATAATTCACTCACTATAAATTAGCATATGCCATTTCTTAAAGAGAATGTTGCAAATCATCCAAGAGCTGATGAGGATCGGAAACTGAAAGCTCGTCTACTGCCAAAATAATCTTTATTTTGTTCATGCAACTCTGAAAATGAAATGTAACTGCCTGTGCATAATTCCCAAATCAATGATTTTTTATTGCAGACTGAATTACATTGTACAAAACAATAACATTACAAACCCAAAACAAATTGTCATTCATCGAAAAGTGTCATATAAATACGAATACGGAATAATAAAAGGTGAAACTAAATCCAAGTAGCAACGCTTGCATCAAGATAGTCCACTGTTTGAGTTAGTTTACAAACCACACAAAGCAACATCTACTCCATTGTTATTCTAACAAAAGAAACATAAATAAACAAAGTAGATACACACCTCATGGAACTGAAATTAATTAGGCTGGAAGGTCATCCCAAGCTTTACAATAACTTCCCTGGATATATTCATAATTTAGAATACTTAAATAAAGTAACACCATTATTTTAGCAATGATTTTGAAACTTCCCTGAGCATTAATTAGACTGGAAGGCCATCCCAAGCTCTCCTAAAATAAAGTGACAACCAAATAGAAAATAAAACAAGATAGAGCAAGTGTACTTAAATAAGTATAGGTAAAACACCCTACCTCTTCATCTTTCAACAAAAGGGTAAAATTTGTAAACAACTCACTAGATGGTTTTAAGCAATGTAAACAACGTGTTGCCAGAATCAACAAAGCTTTTTTTTTAAAATAAAAAAAAACAAGATCTGAACTTTTGAACTTAACAAAAAACCAAACTCAAGCGAATACTGGCGCAGCCAACACAATTTTATATATATATATATATATAGCGAATTGACCATGGTTAACATATCATTAAAGCCTGGAAGACAATACAAAGAACTTCCTATCTAAGACAAAGCTGCATCCAAAAAAAAAAAGAATGCCATCAAAATTTAGCTCACATTATCAGCCTGACAAAGAAGAAGGCCAGGGACAAGAGAAAGGACGCAAACCCAACTGAGTTAAATAACAACGCCACTGAAGCACAAATCTTTCGTCATGGACGATGATAACAGAAGGGGTTGGCGCTCCAGACATAGACAACACAATCAACAACTTCATAGCTCCAAACAACCATAGAAAAACAGATCCAAGAGCCAACAACAAGCTTAAAACTCCTACTACAGGAGACGCAAACCATAAAGCATTGAAACTCATAGATAACAACATAACTCACCAACATACGTAGGGCCAAAGCCTCCTAAAAGTGAACCTCGTTCAACTGAAGGACAGCCTCGATGTGAGGAAACGCAGGGAGGGCGAACAACGAGGCAATAGGAGAGCAAAAGCCTCCGCGGAAGACCCAAGCTTAGGCGGATCATCAGAAAAGCAGGTAGCAATTAGGTTGTGGGAGCTCAGAAATAGGCAGAAGAAGAAAAAAGTTTCACAGGTGTAGATCTCGGCGAGAAAGAGCAGATCTGGAAGTGGATTGAAAAGTGGGGTCGATGTTTTTAATCCTCGTAATGGAGAAAGCTGAGTGAAGGTAGTAAATTGAAAAGCAGAGGATGGGTGGATGAGACAGGAAAACGAAGAGAAAACACGCTTTTAGAGGGTAGGAGGATGGAAATTGGAAGAAAGTGGTATGGACCCAATCGCCATTAACGGCGATAAAAGCTCCGATGTTTCTTGTGTTTTTTGATAAATTGTTTTGTGGCCGGTTAAGATTTAAGATATCAGAGCCAAAATTTTAACACTTAGAGCCAAAATTTTATCGTGTGGAACCAAAAACTGTTTCGTGTGACTTAAGTTTTATGACTTTTGAACACCACCGAACGAATATAAAGCTCATAATCTGGAATACTGGTAACGTGAGCTGAACATTTTGAACTATCCTATTTTCTATTGTATTTAATTTTAGCTAAACTATAACACCATTCATTTATAATTTTATACCAAATTAAATATTGAATTAAATATTAATATTAGTTTCTATTTTTTTGTCAGTAATAATTTAATATAGAGTTAAAAATATTTAAAACAAGTTAAAATATTAATATTAATGATTACATATAACAAACGATTAATTTATTCACAAAAGTACCTCTTTTACATTCGAATTGTAAATTAATTAATAGAAAAAATTATTAAATATTAATTACTAATTAATTGTAATTATTAATCAATTACCAGTTATTTATTGTAATATGCTTACTAGTTAATTATAATTAGTACAGATTATTTTACATTTAAAATTAATCAATATCCACTAATTTATTATTATTTTTATTAATAAATTATTAACTATTAGGTATTGAATATTACTTCTTAAGTATTAAATATTATTTATTAAATAAATACTTAATGTTAAACATTATTATTAAATAATAAATATTATTTAATTATGAAATTTAGTTAATAGATATTAACTATTAATTACTAAATATTAATTAACAGTTATACAAATTTGTTAAATATAAAAAACAATATAACTTTATAATAATAATTAGAAATTAAAAGTTATTAACAGTAATACAAATTTGTTAAATATCATACTATATTCTTAATTATGAAAAGATAAGCGGTGTGGTAAGAAACGCGTAAGGAAATGAAAAAAATGTTTAGTTCTAAGTGCGAAGAGGTGGATAGACCTAACAGGCGGATGGTATTAACGTTAACTAATGTGTGGATGGTATTAACGTTAACTAATGTTATATTTTAATCGTATTATACCAAAACGGTATATACATATTATTAATGTTATATTTTGCCCATAACTTATGCTCAGCTGTAATTAATCACTAATTAAATATTTATTATTAATTATAGATTATAATTATTAATAATAGATATTAATTTATAATAACTATTATATACTTATATGACCAAGTAAAGAATTATCTTATATGACCAAGTAAAGAATTCTGAAAATTCTTAAAAAAAACACACACATATATATATGTATATATAATGTATGTATATATATAATCGTATTAAAGACTATTAAATAATCATTGATTATCAAAACAAATTTAATAAACATCGAACAACAAGGTATTTTATTAATTACTATTACCTCTTATTTATATTATATAGTAATTAATAATTAATCAGCATTAATTTTCAAAAAAAAATTAATCAGCATTAACTATTGAATTTTATTTACTTCTAATAGTAATTATTTATTATTAATTACTAATGTATTATTAACACTAATTATTTAAAATTTAAATTTACTAATTAATAACACGAATTTAAAACATTTAATAAATAAAAAATAAAAAAGTTCGTTTCAAATCTCTTGGAAAATTGCAGGAAAATAGCTTCAAAACTATGTCGACGGTAATCCGACTCTATTAGCAACGGAATTTAGCGTCAAATTTTATATGATGGTAAAGAGCTGCAATTTCCATTGATTTAGCGACAGAATTAGTATTCTACGGTAATAATTTATAATAAGATGACATATAAAATCCAAAATATTTTCTCTTACAAAGCACACGGAAATTCGCCGCTAATTAGTAATGGAATTTTCCGCTGCTAAAATTTTGTCGCTAATCTCTGTTTTTCTTGTAGTGACTTTTTATTAAACTGTTGACAGTCGTGGAATATACGTTCACGTGGTTCATTAGCGAACACACTTAGATATTATCATGCATACTTGGCGGGTAAGGAGAGGGTCGTAGCACTGTTACATGCTGTTGGATTTCAGTATTTTCTAGGTAATATTAATGACCTTTTAATGAAACTACTGGATAATTTATTAGTCATAGTTTATCTTATTGTGCGCTTTACAATTTTAGGAATCAACATGTTATAAATGTTGATGTTCAATTGCGCGCGACCATTGCTCTACGGTGGTACAAAACCACCCACACATTTCGCTTTCCTTGCGGTGATTTTGGATTTACACCGCTTGATTTCTCCATGCTTACTGGTATTAGTATTGGAGTAGTTGCCTATCACCTACTGTCTTTTGATGATGTTCGATGGCATGATCGTGCACTTCTTCATGATCTAATGCCTCATTTTGACATTTCGGATGCGTCTTATCATGCTGGAGGCGCTACTAGAGTGAGCGTCATTTGTGCGACCATGGATAACATACTCGCTCAGTACTCTGGCGATAATGACTTGGAGCTTGCTCGAATATTTGTGTTACACCTTATGGGTAACCTATTCTTTAGTTCATCGAGCAGTAGTTTGCCTGTCGGATTTGTTGAGGTCGCGGCTGAGTTAAATCCCGATGGGGTGACTTTATATGAATGGGACACACCTATCCTTACATACCTATACAGATGTCTCGACATACAGTGCACCATCTGTGATTCTCAAGTTTCTTTATATGGTTTCTATGAGTTGTTACAGTGTTGGTATTTTGAGTACTCTAGGAACTTTCATTTCATCACTCGTACTTCAGACCCTTCGAACTTTTTCCCCTATACAGTTTTGGACTGCGAACAATCGGGGGCCCAAGGATAATGAGTCATGGCATGTGTATTCAGTTGCCAGCAACCAGGTCGACCTGAGGATGTATATGGGTCAGATTATATGGCATCCATTTAAGCAGAGTACATCATTTGGTATTGATATCATAAGGATTGCTAGGATGCTTGTCGGACGAAGATTTCCACTCATATCTTATCCCTCGGCGTTAGGTGCTTATTGGTTTCTTGGTGAGAGGTGCTTGAGACAGTTGTTTGACTTCGACGCTATTCCCAATGTCCACACCCACATACTAATCGGTGTATGATTTACCCATCCAATCAACTAGATTTTGCCAGGGTAGCAGGCTGGTGGACAACCGAGAGCTTTGTTATCACCGGACAGTCATACATTGTCTTCTAGCGCAGATTTTTCATCGGGTCCTCAGACACGATTACACATACAGCTTCGATTGATTTAATAGGGCCATCTACTATACGACACGACATACATCCACCTATTATCAAGGATATTACCCAACCCAGCCAGGGTTTTCGTGCACCTGATCATGTGGCAGCTGCTGGTCATTTTGGTTGGACTATGGCAGTGCCTACTATTGGACCATATTGTTAAGTTGACGTGTTTTATCCTCTGGCCCATCTTGATTACCCGGATCCAACACAGATATCATATGCTGATCTGTACGATATGCAGATGGGGCTTAGGCATACGGGCTACGTAGAGCATAGGCGTAGCCTAGATTACTATGATGCGGAGCGCAAGAGATTTCAGGACATGCAGATGTATTACCACCATTTGTCTAGTGCTGGGTCGAATCATCCTCCAGATGATGATGATGATGAGAGACGTCATCGGCGCCACACACGTCCATGTACAGATGGATTGGACCAGTGCTTACTACCACTATTATGTACTATCGATGTATTGCAGTTTCGTAGTTGTCGGTTGTATGTTCATATTGTTTGAGTAGACGTTCTGTATTTGTTGACTACCACTATTATGTACTATCGATGTATTACATTTTCGCAGTTGTCAGCTGTATGTTCATATTGTGTGTGCGCTGTTTGATTAAGCTTGTTGCTGTACTTGTTTTTCGTTAGCATTGTTACGTTCCTACTTGTCGGTTAACTATGTTCAAGCATATTTAAGTATGTTGTACTATCCGGCATTATGTAGTATGTTTTCTTATTATCGTATTTATGAACTCATGTTTACTCAAGCAAATTTATTAAAGAAAGAAACTTTATAAATGTACCACCTGCTTTTATAATGGCAAGAAGAAAGCTCAGTCAAATTGATTAAAGAAAGAATCTGTCACAACATACTACCTATTTTAATAATGGCAAGACGACAATTCAGCCAAATTGATTAAAGAAAGAATCTTTCACTACAGACTTTACTAATAGCAAGAAGACAACCTACTTTAATAAAGAAAGGAGGAATCCGACATATTCATACAATTCAACTTACACTTCATTAATAATTCAACATAATACAAACTTATATGGACATACACTTACAATCATTTGTAAACAAACATACAATGACTAACAGACACATTATTCGTAGTAGTACTAACCCAAGCACTTCTCAATCGAACTGCCTAATGTGATTAACCCACAAGTCATAGGCAGCATGTCCAACAGCGTTCGATACTCCATAAAGTACAGAGAGTTGAAAGCTGCTCGGGTAGGTTGGAAAACAATATCTTGTTCTACCTCGGTGATAATCCGTCGGGTACCGCCTGCAACTTCTACTGAACGTAACTAATGCACTTGTAGTATCCAAATTACATCTCCTTATCCTACACTCTGGATGGTTGTTGTAAGTTTCGTTGACGGTGACCTAAAAATCTTCCTCAACTTCCTCTTCCATATGTCTATTATTGGCCTGGATGTAAGTTTTGATCAACTTAAAATAATCATGGGGACTCCAAGCCAGACTTGCCATTATGGATAATGATGAAACAATCTCCCCACCAAGCTGTATAAATATGATGTTTCTAATGTGACAAATTACTCTCCTGTAGCGTAAAATGTAGCCATGATGGTGTACACTTTAGCCATGATGGTGTCCTTAAGTAACTAATGTGACAAATTACTCTCCTGTAGCGTACACTATAGCCATGATGTTGAAAACTGAAGCCATGATGTTGTCCTTAAAGTAACTAATGTGACAAATTACTCTTCTGTACCGTACACTGTAGTCATGATGGCATACACTGTAACCATGATATTGTCTTTAAAATAATTAATATGACAACTACTATCCCTTATTGCGTACATTGTAGCCATGATGTTGTGCTTAAAATATATAATGTGACAACTACTACCTCTTAATGCGTAAACTGTGGCCATGCTGGTGTCTTTGAACTATATATATTAGCACCAACCATATCTCCAACGCATCATTTCAAGAAGCATATATAAAAAATTAACATGAAGTTGTAGAAATAAATGGATCCAAACCTGTACTACCATAAATACGAAGTCATGAATCAAACCGATGATACCGAACTAGAAATGGAGGAAGAGACGGAGGAGGAGCTGGAACAGCAAGCAATGGTTGGGTATTCCAATTTTATTGTTGAAGGCTTAATGAACAACCATCGAGGTAGTATACATGGCCAGATTAACCGGCGGTATAAGAGAGACTACAAGGATGGACATGAAAGACTAATGAGGGATTACTTCATCGACAATCCAACCTACGATATAACTTTGTTCCGTCGTCGGTTTCATATAAGTCCGGCCATTTTCGCAAAAATTTATCTTAAACTTCATCAGTCAAAACCATATTACACTTACAGAGTGAAGGAGCACAAGAAATCGGCCAGTCACCCCACATCAAAATTTCATCAACGTTGAGGATGTTAAGCTATGGAACATCTGGTGACCAAATGGATGAATATTCCAGAATCGCAGCATCAACAGCAATAGAGCGTCTGAAAGAATTCTGTAAAACAGTTGCTCAACAGTTCGGGGAGGAGCATCTACGAACGGCTAGACCAAACGATATAAGCAGGATACTACATAGGGGAGAAGCTAGAGGATTTTCAGGTATGATTGAAAGTTTAGATTGCATGCATTGGCTTTGGAAAAACTGTCCAACAGGATGGAAAGGAATGTTCACCAGACATAAAAAAGTGTCGTCAATGATCCTTGAAGCAATAGCAACAGACAATTTATGGGTTTGGCATGCTTTTTTTGGAGTCCCGGGTTCATTAAATGATATAAATGTTTTAAACAATCATACCTTTTCACAGAACTTGCTAATGGACTGTCAACAGTTGTTTCATATATTGTTGGTAATATCGAGCACAAAACTGGATACTACCTAGTGGATGAAATATATACAAAGTGGAGAACTATGATGCAAGGATTTAGAGTACCATCAAATGACAAAGAAAGTTATTTCACTGAAAAAGTAGCTAGCTACAAAAAGGACATCAAACATACGTTTGGTGTTTTACAAGCCTGATTTTAGTCTGTGTAACAACATTCGCTGTATCGTACTATCTTTCAACAGTGTCCGTGTACTATGTATCAGTGTGTATTATTGTCAAAGATTGTAGTAGGCTTGTCAGTGTCTCAGTGTGTAGTCGTGTCAATGTTTTTTGCTATGTCTCAGTTGTGGTTAAGTCTTTAAGTTAACATGTGAGCTCTTCTGCTTCCTTTCTACATTGATTACGAAATATGTCTCTACCAAGTCATTTCAATGACTGTAGCAGGCTTTGAAAACATTGTGGTGAGTTTTATTGTCACCGTATCAAGTTTCTATACTTGTAGAAGTTAAAAAACAGGGGTCGTCTAACTCTCTCAAAATACTCCCAACTTACTTTACTCAAAAAAACTTGTTTCCAACTCCTCTTTTCATTCCTACAGCCATGCCTTTGTGGCCATCAACTACTGACTCCGAGGAAGAGGAGTACAAACAGAGGAGACTTCAGGAGATGGAAGACGAATTACAGTTTCTAAACCAACTAAGACCTCAGGCTCAAGCACCTTACGGACCGGGGAACGTTCAACATCCACCTGAAGCTTAAGTAGCCCATGTTCAACCAGCGTACGAACAGTCGGTCCCTCAACCACGACAAGAAGTTGAGGTGTATTGAGAACCACCTTATGAATAGGAAGTGGACTCTTATCCAGTTTGTTGTTATTGCGGTTATGCGGTTGAAGTGGTTGTTCGAGCAGAGGGAAACAATATAGGTTACCACATGCAGAAATGTCCATCGTATCCTAATGGATGCAATTACATAGAATGGATAGACGATCCACTTTGCCCAAGAGGAATAGCCTATGCAAACGAACTAGAACAGAAGGTTAGATGCTTGGAAATCGAAAATGAGCAGTTATGATTGAATGTAATGAGATTCCCTTGAGTTTCAACGTAATGAGACGTTCGCTTCGCAAACTATTTCCTACTTTTCCTGCTTTGATGTTGTACTTGGCATCGTGTATCAGTAATTGATGTATCTTTGTGATCTGTTGTAGGATTATGCTTATTATTAATTGTATCGTTATGTGAAGTAGTGTATGTATCCTGTTTGTTCCCAAGTGTTTAATTTACAAGAAAAGCTAATTAAGTCGGTAACAACATTAGAAATGATTAAAGGTGTCTTTACTAGTGACCAAGTGGCAGGGTAAAGTCACCGTCAACAATAAAAACTAGACAAGGAATCTTTGTTGTATATCAAGCAACATGGTCTGGTCAGCATCCGCATTAGAAATGAGACAACGAATCATTGCTAGGCTTAGCTTCAGAATAAAGTCGACATCACTAATACAAATGAGACAGGGAATCTTTGCTACTTGTCCATCATTCTTAAAACCCGCGCCATGGAAAAATACAAATGTGTTGACAGTCGCCCCCAATTAATGCTTTAATATATCGGGAAGTGGACTTGCGTTATTAAATAGGACCCTGCTTCTTATTCCTATCTTCATTAATTCTAACTCTCTAATAATTTCTTGTCTTCATTATGTCTAGTTGGGAATACGATGATTAAACAATGGTTCAACTGTACAATGCGTATGAAAGGAATAAGCAACCAATTGAAGATGTAGAGATTGTTGAAACGACCCGAACATCCCCGTGAAGGAAAGCACGGATAGAATTGAGGACAAGACAAAATAGAACGCAGACAGAAGAACATTTCATTGTTTTTACGACAATTCCATCAGATACAAGAATATACAGAGTATAAATGAATAAATTACATTCGACAAATATCAGAGATTTAAATTACATTTAAAAACATCGCAGCGGAAAATAATACAAAAGCACAACTGAAAGTGATACACGGATACAGAGCTTTCCGAGCATCGTTCCAGCTGTAAATCAGGACCCTGTGGATATAAATCTGCAAAACCAAAACTACTAGCTGCCCGTGTGGAAAATAGGGGCACCCATAGTTTAGGTTAAAACAATAAACTCCAGGTCAGTCATGTGACTGGTGTGAGAACTAAAACAGTTATTAATATTGGTTTTAAAGTTTGGTAACTCAAGGGACCACGCCGTATAACACGGAACGGGTTTCCTCCCAAGAATACCAGTGCATAGAATAAACAGCGCAATGCTAAATAAAGAAAAATGAAGCTGTTATAAGACCCAGGTCCCATCACACAATGCAACGCAAGCCGGAGGATAGGGTTTTCCCTTATAACAGCCAAAGCATGCTTGATACGTTTAAAACCCATTATTTGATACTATTATAAGTGTATAGTGTCAAAACAATTCAAATCATAAATATCAATCATAGGTGGCATGGGTACCATCTATCATGTCGCCATACTAGTTCTACAATTAAAACCGCAATATCACGTATTGGAAATTGGATTCCGTCATGAGTCGAGGCAAGGGGCAAGCTCCTCTCCGCGTTCGAGACACTCTAGCAAACGTCCCAGGACCCCACTTTGATCCTTGGAATCGGCTGGGCCGGTCCTCTCTTACTTTTGAGGATTGGCAATTTCTGAACACACGTTTCCCGATCCTTACAGACCTATATCCGAGGCGCCTCGTATCCAACAACCGCACAGGTGAAAAGTATATAAATGTCAGGGCTAGTAGGTCACTGACACCACCCTAGCTAGAAAGAAACGTCGTGCTCTCCCAGCGGTCCATCTCCCGTTTTTGACTCATACCGAGGTGTGAGGCTCGCGAATTCACGTTATACACAAAGCTACGCCACACAGACCGTGCTTTGATCATCAACCACAAGACATTGCTTTTCAATAGAAGCCCTGATCAATTGCCACTTACGCGTGCCACACTGGCAATTCACTCCATGCGACTGATGTCCATCGATATACAACCTCTGAGCTCGTACGTCTCAGAGAAGGGCGTTAAGCAAGAGAATAAATTCTCTGCCGCCAAACAGATGTATATTTAATAGAGATCAATCAACACAGAATAAAATCCGATGTCAGACACACAATCCATTTACAAGTTCGTTCTGGGTCTGAACGAAACCGGAGGCACTTTCCTCGCATATCCATCCATCTCCAAGTACGTCTGGACGATCACCAACTGTTTCCCTCATCTTGGGTGTACAGCCCAATCAAGATCATCAGTAATCACCCAAACGATGTGAAGACTTCCGGTCTTCAATCACCGTCTTCATCTTCGACATCCCGTCGAATCGGTTATTCAGAATGGGTATAACCCCGGCCTTTCTGAGTAACCCACGTATATGATAAACAAATGTTACACAAACATAACAAACGCCTCATTCCAATTCAGAATATTCTTTTATTCACAAAATCACATTCTTAGGGAAAGGTTCCCATTAATTTTATCCAAGATAAATTCTTCTAAATTTATTCTTTGATCTTCCTTTGGATATCATTTCTAACTAGTCGGGATTAGCGAACCACACCGAAGTAATTAATTATTTTATTTCCCAATCCCAACCTATTTATCCCATGGAGAAAAACTGGTGATACTCCATTCCTAACACCACGGTGTTATCGGTAAAATTAATTACCATTTCACGTTCAAATCTAATTAAAGATTTAACTATCGCTTTGGAGCAAAACTGGTGATACTCCACTCTCGATCACTTTTCAGATTTGATAATTTAAATTATCAATTCACATTTTAATCTAATTAAAGATTCATTAAAACTCCACTTAGTTTTAATCTTCTCAAAAATCAATATTCTGTCTTTAACTGGGTTAAAGAACCAATGTCTTCTAAAACACGATTCACGCAAACCCAAATCACATTTGATATTAAATACAAGGCTCTGAATAGAAAATATACCGGCTTATATTCAATATCAAATTCTGAAACCAACAAATATCGTATTGGAAATAACGATATAAAATATATCTTTCAAATTCCCATAACAATATCTGTATAGTCACGAAATCCAACATCGAAATATCCCGAAGATAATTTCGATTCAACTCCCATCCAATTCACGTATTGGGAATATTGATTATTTTTAAAATCACTTTCAAATTCAATTTATTTATTTCAAAAATAAATTGATTTTAATTCTAGTTCAAAACTAGTTCATTTCGATAAAAATCTATTTTTATCTTTTCAAATATGGAATTTCTCAGCCCAAATTTTCCCAAATCATTTCTTATGATTTTACACAAGTTATTGATATTTTTAATAATTTTATCAAGGCTCGTACAGTCGATTTCCATCAATGGCCATCGAACTGCTCTTACAGCGATCTTTTCCAAATTTGATTTGAACATAATTCCAAATCCAACCGTTAGATTTCAAATTACTAATATTCATTGGAAAACTCTTTTCGATACGAACCCAACGGTTCCGGTTTTAGGAGAATCCGACGGTCGGATCTCCCGTAATGTCAATTCGAAGTCAATGGTCGAAATTCACGAACTGCCGCAGCGCGGCGCGTTCTATTCAGGCCATTATATATATATATATATTTCATCGATTTCCTTTTAAAACGTATTTTATAAATCGTTTTAAATTCGTTTTCAAAACCATTTCAACTCTATATTCAATTTCAAATCGATTTGATTTCAATTCGAATTCATTTCAATTTTATTTAATTCGAATTCAAATTCGTTTCAGTTCAATCCAAATTCTAATTCGTTTCCATTCAATTCAATTTGAATTTACCTTCTATTTAATTCAATTCGAATTCCTTTCAAATTGATTTCAATTCAATTTCAGTTCGTTTAAAATTTTATTCAAAACGATTTCAATTCGTTTTAATTCAATTTCAATTTAATTCAATTTGAATTCATTTTCTATTCAATTCGAATAAAATTCATTTTCTATTCGATTCGAATTCATTTCAAATTGATTTAATAAAATTTCAATTTGAATTTTAATCTAATTCAATTTGAATTTCATTTCAAAATATTAAATTTTGAAATCGCTTTTCAATATACATTATAAAATGAATAAAGTCGATATAAATATCGTTCACGTCAAAATAGCGCAACTCTAATCAACACGGCTTTATATATTTCAATAAATCCGTTATTCTATTCAACAAATGAATATTTATTCTATTCAACACATGAATCTATATTTCTTTCAACACAAGACTAATCTCAACACATGAGTACTGTCAACACATCACTATTTTTGTTATGTAAAATATTTTATAAAACTATGGTATCTATCGTTTGATTTTAATTAGACTCCACCGAGAAGTAGATTCTAATTGTAAATATGATAAAGATGTAATTTTTATTATTTAAAATATTTTACTCAACACACAAATATTTTCAACACATGAACATCCTCAACACATGACTATTTTTATATTCAACACATGAATTTTCTTTTAAAATATTTATTATTTTCCCGATTGGAATGAGGCCCAATCAATCACCATATAATGTTAATTATATGGATTCCATACAACACATGTATATAATAGCATTGAAACATAATCAACCATCAACCAAAGTGCACTACACTGTATAAGCATCAAATATAGATATCTAACGCTTATGATAGCTTGTCAATCAATCGATCGACATATTTAATCAATCAGGATGAGTGAACTTCAAATTTCATCCCAACACCCGTGTGGGGTTTTAAATCAACAAACACTGAATATCATTTGTGCAGTTGGGCGATGTGTAAAATTTATCGACCCAATCAATGTCCTTCAAATAGGTGTACATAAACAAACCGTCCGGTTTGTAAATGAATATTTTATTTTATTCACTTCCACGTTAAAAATTATATTTTTAACGATAAAACATTTTATTTCACCACGTGAATTTCTATTCAATTCATTTACACAATAAAAATGATATTTTTATTTTTCTAACATATTTTAGGAAATTTCGGCGGCATAACGGCACGATACTAGAAACGAGACGAGGCCTAGCCTTATCCCCGGTCTAGTGAAGGCCCACGCCATTCACACATCAATCAAATCCATTCAATTCACCAAATAATTCAATTCAAACCAAAAAATCTAACCAACTACACAACCAAACAATTTAACAAACAAGCCATCCATGGTCTGTGGATGACGGGTGTCGGGTGCTACTAAACACCGTCTACATCCTAGTATATATATATATATATATATAACTAGAAAAAGAAATTTAGAGTGAGAAATTCTCACCGATAGCTATCCAACTTCCACGACACTTCATTTAGGGAAATCATCGCCATTCTCGCCTTTTGTCGCTTTCGTTGCCCGTACTCACTACATATATAAAAATTACATTTTTACTTCGCTATTCAATATATAAAAATCGAATTTTTACTTCGCTATTCAATATATAAAAATCGAATTTTTACTTCGCTATTCAATATATAAAAATCGAATTTTTACTTCGCTATTCAATATATAAAAATCGAATTTTTACTTCAAATCCATATGGATAAAAATCGCATTTCTATACCGCTACTATATAGATAAAAATTCTATTTTTACAACGCTATTCTCTATATAAAGATTTCGCCTTTTCAAATTTAAAAATCTAATCTTTTCATTTATAAAAATCTCGTCCTTTCAAATAAAAGTTTCATCGCTATAAAAATCACGTTTTTATTTTGCTACATATATAAAGATGATATTTCTAATATTCCTATCATGCAAAAGTTATATTTTTTTATTCTCTACATAAACAAAATCATATTTTTTACATCTTCTATATAGTAAAGATTATATTTTTAATACTTTAAAAATATAAAAATCATATTTTTAATTCTTTAAAAATATAAAAATCATATTTTTACTTCTATAAAATAAATTAAAAACTGAAAAAAAAAACTCACATTGATTGAAAGGGGCTCGCTAAAGCGTCGGAGAGGCACGGGGACTAAATAACAAGCTTGGAACTCGATAAAAATTGTGTCTTTGGCCAAGAAAGGGGGTCCACATGGTTGGAGGAGGTGGTGGCCGGCGTCAAGGGGGCGCAGTAGGCGAAGGTGGGGCCAGGGGGGTCGCGACGTCGGTTTAGGCGGTCGGAGGCATGGGCTTCAGAAGAGGAGGGAGAGGCGAACGAGGGGAGGAGGTCTCGAGGTGGAGGAGAAGGGGGAAGAGGGGCGGAGGACCCCTGGGGGGGTCGGCGCCAGGGCGCGGCGGCCCTGGTGGCAGCGGGGGCGGCGGTCTTGGGCCCCCGTCGTTCGCCCTTTTTTTTTCTTTTTTTTCTGTTCGGTATGAATAGAGGTGAGAGAGAGAAAGAGGGGTGAGGTGTTATTATATTTAATTATTTAATTATTTTTAATTCACCTTTAAGTTGACTTTTTATTTCGACCTCGAAACGAGGCCCACTACCTATCGTCCATAGCGTTTCATCCCCATTCCGAACACAATGGGATATGTATCGTTGGCTGATTCGATCGTCTCGATCAGTTTTCGTCAAAATCAACATATAACTCTATATATTGAATTTAAACGCGCGTTTCAATTTACCGGGGTCACATACTAACTCTAAAAATTCCAGAAAAATATTTTCTGGCTTCGTATTGACGATACGGTCCTAACAAAACTAGTTTCGTCGAATTCTGAGACCGTTGGAAAAATGGCCATTTTCCAGTCGATTAAAATCAACTGAAACTGGTCAAACACGTTTTCCTTTGCCACGCTCACATATTGATTCGAAAAATTATGAAATTTGGAATCTAGCAATAATTTGACATCGCGGATACAACAAAAGTGGTTTCGTCGAAATCCGAGGTCGTTTGCAAAATTCCCATTTTTAAGGGTCTGAATTCCATAGCGACTATTCAGAATTTTCAACTGGACATATCTTTTGATTCCCGCTATGAAATTTCGATTTTCCGGATTCGTTGGAAAGATATCATCAATTAGATCCTATTATTTTTGGTTTCACTAAAATCCGGTTTGTTTTGCACCCGGTACGTTCAATTGAAGTTTGAAATCAAATTATCGAACTACCGCGCCATTTTCAATTCCTTTTATAATTATATATAAATATTTATATTCTAACGACGATCTATATAAATATACACGTTCTAATTCTATTCAAAATAAATTCCTCGATGTTATTATTTAAAATAATTCATTTTAAATATTCAAAATTCGTTAAAATTGCCAAAATAAAAATTTTAAACTGGCTCAGAATTTCCGGGTTATTACAATTGTGCCGGAAAACCAGGCGGATGTCTAAGTCGAACCTGGAGAAGTGGATTCTGAACTTTTTAGTGCCACGCAACCAAACGTTGTTGTCCAAAGAATTGGACCAGTGCAAAAAACCCATCATGCTCGGTTGATGGAAGTAATTGCTTGCCAGAACCCCGAAAGGTCGATCTCTAGCATTACGGGTCGGACTATTCTTTTCTATTATGGAGTGGAATGCAATGTGGTTGTTTTTACTCAAACCAATGTTGGTCATCGATTTTATGGGTGCAAGGCGTACATTGGTACACAGAACTGACAAGGGTTGCAATGTTGTAATTTTTTCTCCTGAAGTGATCCACCTTTGACTGAGAGGGGTGTCCAGTATGCACTAGAGATGCAAGCAGAGTTCGGTCGCTTGGAAAGATTGAACGTTGCATTAAAAGCAAAAATGTTGTATGGGTGGACCGGTTCTTCATGAAAGTAAGACTACTAGTAATCTGGATTGTTCGATCGTTCTGTCGTAGTGTATCGCAGTTGTATGTTGTAAGTTAGATTGAATATGGAATGTATCTTGTATCTTGTATCTTATATTTGGATATACTGATGTTGTATATTGTACGTTGTATGTTATAATGATATTGTATCCTATTTTTTTTATAATGATGTACCTTATCATAGTTGTATGTTGTCCCCATTTAGACTAATCGTCATTTATCCACAATAATACAATTACTTAACCATAAGCACAACTAGTACTTGAACAACAACCCTGAATCCACTGGAGTTGCCCTTACATAAACAACAACTAGTACATAAATGCTACAAACAGTTCACAATCATATTACAACTCAACCCAACATATAGAGCTAGTCCTATACGAACCACTTCCGCTTCCGCTTCCTTTATATTTTTTGCACTCTCCAAGCTGCTCGGTTAATAGTTCTTGCTGTAGAGGGGAAAGCTTACTAAAATCACATGTAATCATATTAATATACTTCTCTCATAGCATAGCTTTCTTCACCTCCTCCTTCTCCCATAGCATGACTTGTTTCTCCATCTGTCCTTGTCATCGGAGCGCTCGATCATCACTAATTGCCTATTGGAACTCTTCGTCCCTACAGTTTTTTTGCGCTAAAAATTTAACTCTACGCTCTCTTGTCTCCTTAGTTGAATTGTCCATTATTTCCATAAATCTAGAAAACTCTGCACCGTGTTCCTCCAGCTGAATTGACTTGGCTCTGCCAATAGGTCATCCGTAACTAGTTCCATATAAAGGGCTTGTTTCTTGCGAACTTGGGTCACTTCCTGGACTAGAATCAGAGTAGTTCATCCTTCTAGCTTTTTTCTACTACTCAAACATGAAGTTTCTTGGGTTCTTCCACTTCGACAAACTTGATAGAAGCTCGAAGCAATCTTGAAATTTAAATGGATGTCCATACTTTTGTTGGTAGGCCTTTCGTGACTCTTCAATCTGTAACACAAAGTCGAAATTTTATAAGTGTATAACATTTCTAACTACTCATAGTATAGTATGTTATTTTTTTAAATAATCTATGGTACTTACAACGTCATAAGGTGCAGCACCGCTTTGCTGCCTGTTCTGCAATCTTGTCAGTATTTCCAGATAGTTCTAACATGTGGCACTCTTAACTCTATAACCGCCTCTAAGTGATCCCCATGTTCTACTCATCGCTTCCAACGAATTATAAAACTCTGCAACTCTTTCCCTAAATTTCCGACCTTTCATATTATTCCCAGTAATGCTGTCCTGTGAAATGCGTATGCAAGATCTAGCAAGTGAAATGTACTGCTCGAAAGTAAACTTACATTGTTTTTTTCTTTCATTCGCTGATGTTCCTACCCCTTCGGCATGTTCATCCTCAATATCTTCGATTACAGGATCCGCCTCCGATACAACTTCGGTTTGGTGTCATTTATTGAAAATGCCGCTTAAAGACTTCCACTTAGTCTTCTTTTGGTTATATTCGGGACTCATAGGTGCAAGGTATTCTTGATTACATTCTTCAGAATCTGTAACATTCACATCCTCGTTTGCATCTTCCTCCTCCGCCTCCTCCATTGAAGTTTCAACATTTTCTTTGTTAGTAACAGAGGCATGCCCGCATGAAAAATGTCTTTGCATATTTTGATACATTCGCGGTCACGAACCTAGGTCTGTTGCGGAGTTAGATGAGGTTGTTGACTTTGATCGGTCTGCATTTATCATTGACATATACGATGAATGATCGCCGTACATGGCTACCACAGGACGTCATGGGTAAAATTGTGGCTGGGCGGTAGAATGGATGGGAGAAAAATTAAAAGGAGTGAATGGTTGGTAAGGTGGTCGGTATGGATAATTTGAATACGGAGAATTTCCGTATGCGTGAGATGGCTGAAACGATTGCTGCTGTTGGACTAGGCGTTGCATGGCATATGATGACGAGTGCGGTTGGGACATGGGTTTCATGCTTGCGGTTTTTTTTTTCGGTTCGCCTGGGTGTAGAAGAAGACACTTTTTGTTGTTGTAGAAGTTAAAGTTGAGAAGGTGGTGTGGTTATGTGGAAGAAGAAGGAGGTAGGTTGGTATATATGGGAGGGAATGCGACTATTGCACTAGCCGTTGTAGTGCAACGGGTATAAAATATAACGGCAAACAGTTTGCCGTTATATGTTTATAACGGAAAACTCTTTGTCGTTATAGACTTATAATGGCAAAGAGTTTGTCGTTATAAACATATAATGGTAAACTGTGTGCCGTTATACCCACCAACCCCTGTTCAGTGAACCAGCCACCACCCAACTCCAAAGCAGCCACAGACTAGCCACGGGGTGACTGAACAAGCCATACCCGGTTCCTCTTTTGCTTGTTTAGTAAATGAACAAGCCATTGTTGGTTGAGCTCTTAGTCATATTGTGATCTCATTATGCTGGCCAAGCAGGATAAATAGATTTAGATTACTAAGAAGGAGCATATAAAAGTCGTAGCTCGCATTTGAGAGGTATTCAATCCTATGATAATTCACTTTTATGCTTAGACGTTTCATCGTTGAAACTTGAAATGAATTCAAGACTATTACCAAACTTTGGCTACTATGTTGACTTTGTTGTTGAGGATGAGAGAAGCCCAATTGGATGTGCTAACATAAATGAAGAAAATTGATTAAGCGCATTCTGGTTGATGATGAACCAAAGAGGTTAAAAGAGGGACAACTATTCTAAGAAGAGGAGGAGAAGGAGTCAGAGGGTTCAAGTACTATCCCTCTAGTGATGTTATAGGTCAGTCATTGAGTCAAGATACTCCCATTAAAGACCTATTTGTAATATCCATAACTGCTTTGTCCACTGCTCAAACTTTTACCTCCAATCGAGAATACACTAGCGTAGCTAGTCCATTACAATCTAATTGCTTTTGTTAAGCCAGTGCGACGATGAACGAATAGTCTATATGCACTGGATCGATGATGGCGCATGTGTGTGTATATATTTATTTATTTATTTATGAGGGGGTTATATGGCATCCCAAATTTTTGGCATCCCTTTTGCACCCGAAGGAGAGCCACCCATTTATAGTTAAATAAATTAGTGGGGGAAGAGAGAATTTGTGGAAGGATAAAGCAGGAATGTGTGGTGGAAATCAGGGGGCTAAAGGGGCGCTACACTGTTTGGGATTCCATTGAATATATATATATATATGAGGAATAATCTGCTACACCTTTTGCTACCCCTGATTTCTAATCACATGTTTAGATTTAAATAATACTTGAATATTATAGGCTAGTGGAAAGAGAGAGGGAAGGTCATATTATTTAAACCAAAATGTGTGGTTAGAAATGAGTGGGAGCAAAAGGTGTAGCGGATCATTCCTCTCTCTCTCTCTCTCTCTCTCTCTATATATATATATATATATATATATATATATATATAGGCAGTTTCAATGACACCCGAAATATAGGAGCACCCCTTTGGTCTCCCTAATTTGATGCCAATAATCACAGTAGCGGTAAAATAATTGTAATAGTAGAAGAAAATAGAAATGACACCAAAGATTTTATATTTTCTGCTGCCATTACAATCAATTTACTACTGTTGTCTGCGCTTTAGATTATATATATACACACATATACATATACATATACATATTGGTCATCATCGATCCAGTGTACAACAAATACTCTTCATCGTCGCAATGACATAACAATTGGTATCAAAGCTTAGTGTTCTATTGATCATAACATCATCTTAGAACAATGGCTGGAAAAAGAATATCTACTCAGAATTCAAAGACAAAGAAAGAACAAATTTCGAAAGGCAAGCAACAAGATACATAATCTCAGTACAAATGCAATAAGGCTACACTTAGATCTAAATTGGCATGCAACGATTATGTTTATAATGATCATCTAGCATTACATGATAACTTATTTAAAGATTTCAAATTATTACGAAAGATCAATTGTGCTGCTTTAAAGAATTAAAAATTTTGTGAACTTAAATATGATAAATTAAAGGAAGAAAAAGAGTTTTCTAGTAGAGTAAATAAAGATTTTTGAAACTTCTTGAGAAGAACTTGTTTTACAAAATAATTTCCTTCTACAAAAAATGAGAAGTTAATCAATAACAATAGTAACCTTACAAAGGAAGATGAACCTTTGCAAAATAATGTTATATCTTTAGAGAATTCTTTAAATAAGTCCAATTCTAATATCCTGTCTCTTTAAAAGTATAATCGTTCTTTGAATAATAGAAATTAAGGTTTAATTAAAGATTGTGAGCTTTTACAATAAAATAATGTTATTTCGCAGAATAAATTTTGTAACTCTAAAGAGAATTTTGACAAATTAAATAAAAAGGTTACAAAATTCAATAAAAACAATGACTTACATTCTTTATAATATGATAAAATTCACAGTAGTAGAAGTGATTTAAGCTATAAATGCACTAAACATAAAAATAGAACTAGAAATGCACACGTGTGTACATATTTCAAAACTAGTACTAAAATAAAGATAGCTCCAAAAACCACTTCATATCGAGAATGTATTTTGCTTAGAGATAGAAAACATCCTGTGAATGTTAACTCATTGATAAGAAGTACGAATTATTTAAGTATTTGGGTTCCTACTAAATGGAAAATTAGAGAAAAATATATTGATGATTATTTTGATACTGTGATTAATAATAAAAACTGTTCTTTCAATGGATCTATCAAACCCTCTTGGGTATGAATTCCTAAAGTCTAACCCTTAGGCCCTAACATAACAATTAGGTGTTATATATATATATATATATATATATATATATATATATATATATGCATATATATAAGGGGCACTCCGGGGCACCACTCCCAGTTCGTGAATATAATTTTTCTCCATGACTTGATAGAATGCTTGGTCCTAATGTCATACTATGTCTGTTTTATGTTAAAATCATTGGCCATCCTGGTCTATATGTCAAATGGTCGATGCTCATGAATACGCATTCTTTCAATTACTCCTCTTTATTCTGGGTTCCATGCAACATTTATATGCCATTGATTGTCTTGGATGATGGAGTTAACCTTAACATTTGGGCACCCAAATGCAGAATATGTGTCCCATCCATGTGTTTCAATGAGCGATTTACCATCCAGTCATGGGTCTTTCCACAAATCTGCTCATTGACTTTAGCAATTTCCTTTCTGTAATGTTTGGCGAGTGTATTTCTAACACACAATATAGTTTTCCATGTTGACGATGCATTGTTATCTTCCTTCATAACTCGAAAGTTATCTCTACTATTCTGCTATTCATCCATCTAGCCCATAACCCCGAGTTATTAATGATTTTCCAGGCTTGTTTTAGGGTAAATGCATTCCTTATAACTTTGATATTTCTTAAACTGACTCCTCCTCCTTCTTTGGGTCGATATAGATCATAAAATTTAATCTTATGTAGACCACCGCACCAAATAAAATCAACGCAGACTTTCTCAATTTTTTCTAATGAAGCAACTGGTAATTGAAATGTTTGTAGCCAAAAATTGACTTTGCCCTGTATTACAGTATGAATCAATTCAATTATACCAGCAAAAGATAGAATTCTTAAACTCCAGCCATAGAGTTTATCTCTAATGCTTGTTATTAAGCCAGTGCATTCCCTTTCAGTGATTTTATTTGATGATAGTAGCACCTCCAAAAAATTCACTGGGAGTTCTCCCTCTTGCGCATTTAAAACATCAAGAACTTTGTTCTTGTTTCTGCATGTTTTGTTAAAGTAGCACTTTGTTTTTAACTCATTGACTTTTAAACCACAAAATGCCTCCATGTTGCCAAAAATGTCTTTAACACAACCCGTGGCTTCACCATTTGCTTTAACATATACCAGTATATCATCTGCATATAACAAGTGACTGATACTAGGCGGTATATTGTGAATTGTTTGTATCCATTTCTAATGACAATCAATTTCCATTTAGAGTGTAAAATACTCGATTGCCACTGCAAAAAGGTAAGGTGATATTGGTTCACCTTGCCTGATCCCTCTGTTGCTACTTGAAACACCCCACCTCCATTAAGGTCACTCAGAAAGGGAATGCATTGACTTCAGTGAAGCATTATAGGTAAAAGATACAGATAATTTACAAGACAGACATATAAACAGCGGAAAACTGGAATTATTTCATAAGCAACGTGTTCTAGTCAAAATATTACAACCATTGACTCAAAACCCAACTTCCAAGTTATTACAATAAAACTTCTGTCTCGATTAAAAACTCAAAATACATAAAGAAGCATAAACAGTAGTAAAGTGGCATAAATCCCCAATAAAAGTGTAACCACAACCATAGCCCAAGAAAAGAGAATCCAAGCAATACATCTACTCTCTTCAAGATGGAAAAGGTCTGAACTAAGATGAAGTACTCCCTCCCTGCGGACCTGGGGCGAGGGGGAAACAAAAGAAAAGAAGACAAAAGAAAACGGGTCAGACATAAGTCTGGTAAGTCCAGTGATTTTTCAGCATGTAAACAAGAAAAAGGATCGTGACATGAATGAAATGAATATAGGACAATACCATAGTAACAAGATAACATAAGGCAAGATAAACTGAATATGTTGTCGCACTCATTTCTATTTCTCTGCACCTACTAACAAATGTTTCAACTAGCATCATGTGTTCATGATAAAATGATCCCTTTATCAATTGGCTCCTTCTCGCATGTATTTATTACTCATGTCATTCGGCCCTGCTTGTTTGTAGATACCTGTGCTGGTCCCACCATAGGTGTATCAATCCCTATGGTGGCAACCCCGATACAATTCAAGATGCACGGTGTATAACTACTGATGCCCAGTGCCTGATTTTTCCACTCTGGAGTACGTGCACGCCCGAACTCCGTTGGAACCTACACTGACGCACAACCCGCCGCTATTTTGACCGCTTATAATCAGCCCAGTAATCGTGCCCCACCCTTCCTACTTCAGGGTACCATGATATATCTATGTGGGTTACTGCTAAAATGGGTCCCCCGTTACCAGGGTTTCCTAATCAACATGTTATAATGGTTAAGTGTTCTCCATGTAACTTGACCCTACCCATCTGTTTAATTAACTTGTTGTATTGGTTAAGTGTTGCCTAAGTTAACTTAACCCTACCATTCTTAGCATGTTCGTTCATTAGCATTAAGTCATTCATTAATGACTCAACCTCTCACATTTGAACCGTTGTTTGCAGTTGCTGGATGTGCCGGGCGGTTCCGGGCAGACTTCTACCACAAACTCATTCTAACCTCGGGTTTTGGGCTTAATGCGCTAACCTCTCACATTAGATTTGTTGTTGCGGTCGCTGGATGTGTCAGGCGATTCCGGGCAGCCTTACACCTCAACTCAATCTAACCTCGTGTTAGGCATGTTCATCTTTTAGCCAATTTACTTATTTACCAAACATGCCCAAATCTATATTTTTGTATGCCAATTACCCACAATTGTAATCAGTTTAAGTTATGCCACATTTACTTGTTATGCCCAAAATTACTCAATTAAGTTATACCCAATTCCCCGCTTTTCAATCATACGTTCGACGAGATTCAATCTAGGTTCCGAATGAACCTAGTATTCATAAAATAAAACAAAAAGGGGAATAGAGAAGGAACACAGGAATTGGCATAAGAAACAAAATAGGCATGTAAAGGTGTATCCAAATCCAAGAATCATGTTTCCTGTTGGCATGTTGTACATTAACAATAAATATGGCCAAACTAAGCAAGTTATATCATAGGCATAAAAATTCGATAGAATTAAATATAAGGGAATCACCAATTTGGTGTACAACATGATAGGTTCCATTGTTTCAATCACAACGGTCTCATAAGCATAGGTAATTCAGATTTGACAAAAGGATAAACATGAATCAGAATTGATTATCTCACAATTAGGCATAATGGTGTACAACAGGATAGGTTCCATTGTTCCAATCACAACAGTCTCATAAGCATAGGTAAGCATGAATCGGAATTGATTATCTCACAATTAGGCATAGTTCTAGATCCGATTATTACAGCATGATTTCTATTAGGGGTTCGAATCTGAATAATAACTGAACTTACAATGAAAGGATTAGAAAAGTGAATTAGTTGATGTTGTAGTGATTATAATCTTTCTTTGTTGATTGAAGAAGAAAACCTCTACTTTGATTTGAAGCTCTCTCTAATTCGATTTCTAGTTTGGAGAAGATGGAGGCTAGGCTAGTTTAGAGAGGGACAGCATGGTGGCATGATAGAATAGGATAATGAGGTTTAGTGTTAAGGTTTGATGTGATTATATAAGAGTATAGGATTAGTTTGAGCCTTTAGATCAACATAGGATCCATCCAGACCATCCAGTCCAAGAAAATGCGTCATCAGGCCAATCAGAAGTCGCCACGTAGCCCTATGACTCAGAAAATCATCAATGTCCAGAATAGTCAGCAGGGGTCGACCCCTACAGGGGGTCGATGCCTATGTCGACACACCTATAGGGGGGTCGATTCCCATGTCGACACCCCCTGGGGGTTGACAACCCCTAGGGGTTGACACCCCTGAGCGGGAGATTTCCCGCTCAGCTGCTTTCCTGAATTTTGTATTTCGAATCTGTTTTGATTATTTTATTTATTATTTTAATTTAATTTCTGCTTACACTTGAAATCTTCTAACCTCCATAAGTTCTTCATACAGAGTTTGATTCATGCAAACTTGGACTCTATCTCAAGCAGAATTCTGAGACGAACGTAATGGCGTAACCCGTTTCACCTAATTCTTCTTCTAAAAATTAAGTGTTCTTAAATTTGTTAATTTTAATATTCATAGAAAATATGGGGTGTTACATTCTCCCCTCCTTAAAGGATTTCGTCCCCGAAATCTCTGAGTTAAGAAGAATGCATCCTAACATTCAACATCCATCTACTCAACCATCAATCACAGGCATCCATTGTCCTTAAAAAGGTTTCTAATGATTTCATGATTATATGCATAGTGTGTGTATATGTCCTTATCTAATGCAAAATCAGGCGGTCTACTGATTTAGTTGACCTCCTTAATGCGAATTATGTCAGTGCCATGAGTCCATTATGTAAGCAATTATTCCTAATCGTACCTTATAACTTCTACATGAGTGCACAATCATTCATACAAATGCAACATCCATAAGATAACACATCAAGTTTTAGTCCATATACAAATACATATATGCATATGCAATATGAAAGTGACTTAGCCAATCTAGTACCTAATGTGTGTGTATATGCATCCACGAGCAACCACTAGCAACCACTTGCAACCATCAATCATAACATGTTTCAAATACATGTTTACATCCATTGGTTTCTACCTAAGGATTAGGAATAGGACCGAGGAGATATACTTAAAAGATAGATACAAGCATGCATAAACTTATGGAAAAAGAGATCAAGGATATACCCTCAAAAAGATAAGGGTAGGCTGCGCGTATCTTGTCTTCAGTCTCCTAAGTTGCATCTTCCTCAGCGTCACTCCATTGTATTTTTACTAGCTTGACCTCACGATTGCGTAGATTTTTAACTTATGTTCCCAAAATACGAGTTGGAACTCTTCTCACCATTGCTTCTAGTTCCACTTCCGCTTCCTCTAGTATGCTTGGCTCCACAACTTCTGCAGACTCATGTATGCACTTTCGTAGATGATAAACATGAAAAACATTATGAACTCCAGCCAATCTTTCGGGCAGCTCTACTCTATAGCCATCGTCCCAATCCTCTCAATGATAGGAAATGGCCCTACAAACCTTGGTGCCAATTTCCCTATGGATCCAAAGCGAATGACATTCCTCAAAGGAGATACTTTAAGGAAAACCCTGTCTCCAACCTCAAACTCAAGGTCGGTCCTTCTTTTATCCGCGTAGGACTTCTGTCTATCTTGTGCGGTCTTCATTCGTTTTCGTATCAAGTCCACCTTCTATGAAGTTTCTCTAATCAAGTCGGGCCCAATTATGAGCTTGTCTGTAGATTCCCACCAATAAGTTGGTGATCGGCATGGTCTTCCATATTAAGCCTCGAAGGGTGCCATGCCTATGGTGGCTTGGTAGCTATTGTTGTAGGCGAACTCCACCAAAGGAAGATGATCCTCCCATGTTCCTCCAAAATCAAGAATGCACAATCTCAAGAGATCTTCTAACACTCTTTTCACCCTTTCCATCTAACCATCGGTTTGAGGGTGATAGGCAATGCTTAAGCATAGCTATGTGCCTATAGCCTCTTGAAAACTCTTCCAAAACTCACTCGTAAAGATAGGATCTCGATCACTTACTATGCTAGAGGGTATCCCATGCAGTCGAACTACCTCTTTAAGATAAATGGATGCTAACGATGAGGCAATCCTCCTACTTTTAACAGGTATAAAGTGAGCGCTTTTAGTGAGTCTGTTAACTATTACCTAGACATTGGTATTGCCCCTTCTGGACCTAGGCAACCCATCTATAAAGTCCATCGAAATGCTATCTCATTTCCACTGTGGGACCTCTAGAGGATGAAGCAGACCATCAGGCTTCTTCTGCTCCGCCTTGACTTGCCGGCATATCAAGCATTTAGAGACAAATTTAGCTACATCCTTCTTCATGACATTCCAAAAGAAAACCCTTTTTATGTCTTTATACATCTTGTCTACACCTGGGTGTATGGTCAACTTAGAATGGTGTGCTTCTTTGAGAACTGCCTTCACCAAATCCCTTGTTTGTAGGACACATAGTCTTCTTTCTCGTCTCAACCAATCCTTGGAATTTATGGAGTATCTATTAAGGTGACTAGAAGTATCACCACTAATTAACTTATCCATAATATCAACAATCTGAGGGTCTTCACGTTGCGGGGTTCCTATTGAGTCCAAAAGCGTAGGTCGCACCTCTAGTGTTGCTAATAAACCAGGTACAAACTCAAAAGAGGGTCTAAGGTCAAAGGTTGCTATGTACTCCAAGTTTTGCCTTTCCACAAAGAGAGGGCTTAAGGTCAGCTTTTTCCTACTCAAGGCGTCTGCTACCACATTGCCCTTGCCAGGGGTGTAAGTAATCTCAAAATCGTATGAGGAAAGAAACTCCATCCACCTTTGTTGTCTTAAGTTAAGATCTTTTTGTGAGAAAAGGTACTTTAATGATTTATGGTCAGTAAACAATTCAAACCTTTCTCCCAGTAGGTAATGATGCCATGACTTAAGAGCGAAAACAATGGCAGCTAACTATAAATCATGAGTTGGGTAGTTCTTCTCATGTACCTTCAACTGCTTTCCCCCATAACAAACTACCTTGCCTTCTTGCATCAAGACAGCGCCTAATCCTCTACCGCATGCGTCTGTGTATACAGTAAACATCTTACTCCCATTAGGCAATGTCAGGACTGAGGCTGTTGTCAGAGCCCTTTTTAATCTTTGGAAAGTGACATCACAATCCAAATCCCAGGCAAAAGTTAGGTTCTTCTTCGTCAATCTTGTAAGTGGGGCTGAGATCTTCGCAAAGTCTTTAATGAACTTTATGTAGTAGCCCGCTAGTCCGAGAAAACTTCGTACTTCGGTTGCATTCCTTTGAATCTTCCAATCTTGCACTGCAACTACTTTTGCGGGATCCACAGCTATCCCCTCTTTGGACACCACATGTCCAAGAAACCTTACTTCTTCTCTCCAAAAATGGCATTTGGAGAATTTTTCTTTCAGCCGATGTGCTCGAAGAGTATCTATAACTTCCCTTAAATGCAAAGCATGTTCTTCCTCACTTTTTGAGAAAATCAAAATGTCGTCCATGAAGACCACCACAAATTTATTAAGGAACTCCTTGAACACCCTACTCATCAAGTCTACAAATAGGCGGGTGCGTTTGTCAAGCCGAAAGTCATGACAAGTCATTCGAAGAAACCATCCAGGGTCCTGAACGCGGTCTTATCTACGCTTTCTTCAGCCACTCTTAACGATGGAATCCTGTGGCCAGATCTAGTTGGGAGAAAATTGATGCACCTATAAGCTGGTCGAACAAGTCATCTATCCTTGGAAATAGGTGCCTATTCTTCTTGGTCAGCTAGTTTAGCTCCCTATAATCCATGCATAGGCGAAGTGAACCATCCGTTTTGGTTGCGAACACTACTGGAGCACCCCACTTAGAAATACTCTGCCTTATGAACCCCTTTTCGAGCAGCTCTTTAACTTGCTTGCTGAGCTCCTTCCTTTCCCTTGGAGCTATGTGTCGAACGGGTAAAGCAATTGGTTTTGCATTATCAACCAGGTATATGCGGAAGTCTATCTCGCTTTGGAGGTAAACCCTTCACCTCTTTAAAGACATCCGAGTATTCACGGACTACTCTAACAGATTGCAAATTTTCAACAGATGCATCAAGAGATTCTAGATAGCTAAGCATAACAGAATTCATGGGATTACAAGAGATTTCGAGAGTATTACCGAGGCGAGTCATAAGCCTAACCACTATCTTTTCACAATCGAGGATGGCACCATTACTGGATAACCAATCCATGCCTAGAATCAACCCATAGCCCGTGAAATCCAAAACATAAGCATTACATCTAAACCCAATGCTTAGTATATAAATTTCCAAATCCAAACAAATCATTGACAAATAAGCCGAACCCCCAATTGGATTTGAAACAATCATGGGATCCACTACTATACTGGTATCTAGGTGCAGAGATTCAACTAAAGCAGTAGATATAAAAGAGTGCGATGCGCCAGAATCAAAAAGAGTACGAACTGGATGATCAGAAAGATAAACTAAACTCTCAACAGAAATGTTTCTACCTCTTTCTTGTGGAGGTGCTATGAGAGCGTGAATTTGCCCTCCAGAAGTAGATCCAGTCCTCTGCCCTTGCCTTTTTGGCAATCCTTTGCCATATGTTATGTCTCGCCGCATTGAAAACAACCACCCATCTTCCTCTTCTTCTTTCTGCAGTCCTTAATCAGATGTCCAGGTATGCCACAAAAATTACACTTTCTCTTGTGATAGGGTTTGTTATTCTTCCCGCCCTTCTTGGAATACGTCTACTTATTCTGCGATCCCTTCACTTTCTTGTCTAGAGGTCCTTCCACCTTTGTCTTTTTCTTCCCATCCTTGTCTTCCTCCTGTAACAGTGCCATATCCACCAGTCTCTCATAAGTCACACCCATAGGTATATGGGACATAGCTAGGCTGTGCAGTGGCTCATTCAACCCTTTAACGAAACAGAGAGCCTTTTTATGTGGAGTGTTTACCAACTCCAGTCCGAATCTAGCCAGTTGGTTGAATTGGTTGACGTATTCCCTAACCGATAGGCTTCCCTATTTGAGTGTTAAGAACTTCTCCATTTGTAGGCTTCGTCCAGCTTGCAAAAGGAACTTCATTTCAAACCTCATTCTGAAATCCTCCCATGTCTCAACTGGTCTCTCAGCATTTGTAACTTCCTACCAGAAAGAGTCTTCGTCCTAAGTAACCAAACAGCCAATTGTATCTTCTGCCTATCGTCCACTTCGAAGATAACAAACAAATCTTCTGTTTCCTTGAGCCAATTTCTTGCTTCCACGAATGATTAAGTCCCATTAAAATTATTTCTGCCCAAAGCTCGAAAGTCTCTACATATCATCGAGAAAGCATTCACACGTAGAGGAGGAGGAGGAACGTCTGCAGCTGGGGGAGGAGGAACGTCTTCTGGGCCTACGGCATCAGCCCTAGCCTCCAGATACCTTCTAAACTAGCCAGTATCTGTACGCCCTCGGGAAGATTAAGGTCCCCAAACATGCTAAAACGAAAATAAAAGGTTCAAAACAAAGGATAGAAAGATAGTGCGTATGGCTTTAGGGAATATGCCTTTAAAATAAGACAACGCTTTTCTTGAAAATGCTTTTTTAAAACTTCTTTTTGAAAAATAGTTTTCAAGAATTTTCAATCTGATCAGGTAACCATCAGCTCTGATACCAAGTGAAACACCCCACCTCTGTTAAGGTCACTCACAAAGGGAATGCATTAACTTCGGTGAAGCATTATAGGTAAAAGATACAGATAATTTACAAGACAGGCATATAAACAGCGGAAAAATTGGAATTATTTCATAAGCAACGTAGTCTAGTCAAAACATTACAACCATTAGCTCAAAACCCAACATCCAAGTTAGTACAATAAATTTTTTGTCTTGGTTAAAAACTCAAAATATATAAAGAAGCATAAGGCAGTAGCAAAGTGGCATAAATCCCCCAATAAAAGTGTAACCACAACCATAGCCCAAGAAAAGAGAATCCAAGCAATACATCTACTCTCTTCAAGCTGGAAAAGGTCTGAACTAAGATGAAGTATTCCCTCCCTACGGACCTGGGGGAGGAAATGGAAGAAAACGGGTCAGACATAAGTCTGGTAAGTCTAGTGATTTTTCAGCATGTAAACAAGAAAAAGGATCATGACATAAATAAACTGAATATAGGACAATACCATAGTGACAAGATAATATAAGGCAAGATAAACAAAATATGTTGTCGCACTCATTTCTATTTCTCTGCACCTACTAACAAATGATTCAACTAGAATCTTGTGTTCATGATAAAATGATCCCTTTATCAATCGGCTCCTTCTCATATGCATGTATTACTTGTGTCATTCGGTCCCGCTTGTTTGCAGATACCAGTGTCGGTCCCACCATGGGGTGTATCAATCCCTATGGTGGCAACCCGACACAATTCAAGATGCACATTGTATAACTACTGATGCCCAGTGCCTGTTTTTTCCACTCCGGAGAACGTGCATGCCCGAACTCCGTCAGAACCTACACTGACGCACCACCCACCGCTATTTTGACCGCTTATAATCAGCCCAGTAATCATGCCCCACCCTGCCTAGTTCAGGGTACCATGATACATTTATGTGGGTTACTGCTGAAATGGGTCCCCATTACTAGGGTTTCCTAATCAACATGTTATAATGGTTAAGTTTTCTCCATGTAACCTAACCCTACCCATTTGTTTAATTAACATGTTGTATTGGTTAAGTATTGCCTAAGTTAACTTAACCCTACCATTCTTAGCATGTCCTTTCATTAGCTGGATGTGCCGGGCGGTTACGGGCAGACTTCTACCGAAACTCATCCTAAGCTCGGGTTTCGGGCTTAATGCGCTAACCTCTCACATTAGATCTGTTGTTGCGGTCGCTGGATGTGCCGGGCGGTTCCGGGTAGCCTTACACTGTAACTCAATCTAACCTCGTGTTAGGCATGTTCATCTTTTAGCCAATTTACTTATTTACCATACATGCCCAAATCTAGATTTTTGTATGCCAATTACCCACAATTTTAATCAATTCAAGTTATGCCACATTTACTTGTTATGCCTAAAATTACTCAATTAAGTTATACCCAATTCCCCGCGTTTCAATCGTACGTTCGACGAGATTCAATCTAGGTTCTGAATGAAGCTAGTATTCATAAAATAAAACAAAAAGGGGAATATAGAAGGAACACAAGAATTGGCATAAGAAACAAAATAGGCATGTAAAGGTGTACCCAAATCCAAGAATCATGTTTCCAATAGGCATGTTGTACATTAACAATAAGTATGGCCGAACTGAGCAAGTTACATCATAGGCATAAAGATTCGATAGAATTGAATATAAGAGAATCACCAATTTGGTGTACAACATGATGAGTTCCATTGTTTCAATCGCAACGGTCTCGTAAGCATAGGTAATTCAGATTTGACAAAAGGATAAACATGAATCAGAATTGATTATCTCACAATTAGGCATAGTGGTGTACAACATGATATGTTCCATTATTCTAATCACAACAATCTCATAAGCATAGGTAAGCATGAACTAGAATTGATTATCTCACAATTAGGCATAGTTCTAGATCCGATTATTACAGTCATGATTTCTATTAGGTGTTCGAATTAGAAAAATAACTGAACTTACAGTGAAAGGATTAAAAAGTGAATTAGTTGACGTTGTAGCAATTCTAATCTTTCTTTGTTGATTGAAGAAGAAAACCTCTAATTTAATTTGAAGCTCTCTCTAATTTGATTTCTAGTTTGGAGAAGATGGAGGCTAGGCTAGTTTAGAGAGGGACAGCATGGTGGCACGATATAATAGGATTATGAGGTTTAGGGTTAAGGTTTGATGTGATTATATAAGAGTATTGGATTAGTTTGAGCCTTTAGATCAACATAGGATCCATCCAGACCATCAAGTCCAAGAAAATGCTTCATCAGGCCAATCAGAAGTCGCCATGTAGCCCTATGACTCAGAAAATCATCACTATCTAGAACAGTCGGCAGGGGTCGACTCCTACAGGGGGTCAACACCTATGTCGACACCCCTATAGGGGGGTCGACTCCCATGTCGACACCCCCTGGGGGGGTCAATACCCCTGAGCAGGAGATTTCCCACTCAGCTGTTTTCCTGAATTTTGAATTTCGAGTCTGTTTTGATTATTAATTATTATTTTAATTTAATTTCTACATACACTTGAAATCTTCTAACCTCCATAACTTCTTCATACGGAATCCGATTCACGCAAACTGGGACTCTATCTCAAGCAGAATTCCGAGACGAACGCAATGCGTAAACCGTTTCACCTAATTCTTCTTCTAAAAATTAAGTGTTCTTAAATTTATTAATTTTAATATTCATAGAAAATACGGGGTGTTACACTACTGATAAAAAAAATTGGCACAGTAGAAAATGTTGGTGTGGGTATGCATTCATTTATAAAATTAGTAGTTTTGTCTGGGAACTCCATACATATGAGCATATGTATGATAAAATTCCTATTGATATTATCGTATGCTTTATGTAAGTCAACCTTGAGCTAGTAAAAAAAATTCTCTAAGATACTTCTTCCTTTTTTGAATGCACTTTGGCAATTTGGCAAAGAGATCAGGCAGAATCATCTTTAATCTATTGCACAAAACCTTGCTAATAATCTTATAGATGATGTTGCGACATGAAAATTGGCCTGTATTCTGCAATACTAGCAGGTTTATCACATTTGGCAATAAGACAGATATAAGTGTGTTTAATTTCTTTCAAAATCAAATCAGAGTTGTAAGTTTCTTGAATTGTTAGCATGATTTTGTCTTTCAGATCGTGCCAGTGGACTTTGAATAAGTCAGAACCCAACCCATCAGGACCCGGCGACGAGTTAATGTGGATGGAATTGAGTGCTTCCCAAATTTCCCTCTTGTTGACTCTGCTCAGCAATAGTCTCCGTCCACTGGTATTGACCAGCCTACGAGTAGTAATGTGGGGAAAGTCATCTGCTGTTTTCCCATTATACAATTCATGATTGATAATATATAGACACACATATACATACATACATATATATGTATAGGATAACAATGAGGATAATCAATCATTATATCAGAAATGGACAACTTCAATTTGTATTGTTGAGAAATAAAAGAATTTGGGTTCATACTAAATCAATTTGTATTTATCCATGCATTATTAAACCTGGAAGGCTTACCTTTAGATAGTTTCATTCAATTTAACAAGTACAAGTGGTCGCTTGTGTAATGCTCTAAATTCCTATGTTATGTTTATATTTCATGGTTGAGAAATAAAAAAGTCAATGTTCGAGGAGTTTAAATTCTCTACAACAGAGAGAACAAATAAGTACGGGAGATGAGAGAATCAATGCTAAAGAGGTTGATAACTCCAAAAGAAGCAAAAGCGCAAAAAGTCTACAACCATTGTGTAACAAGCCGGAATTTCTGAACCAATTTAAAAATTTCATTTTAATTATTTTAATGGATTTAGTATATTTAAAATAATAACAATCTGGAATTTCTGAACCAATTTAAAATTTTTATTTTAATTATTTTAATGGATTTAGTATATTTAAAAAAATTATTTTAAATAATAACGACGAAAAATTTATTTAAAATGAAGTTAGAATGAATAAATTTATTTTAATTATAAAACAAGCCTTAAATGTTTCAAATTTCAATTGAGTATACAGAACTCATTTTAAATCAGAATTGGATGAAACAAAAAATATTTGAATCTGTTTTAATAATATCTTTCTAAAGAATGTAAGAAACTGAAATTTCACTTTATAAATTGTAAGTTATGTCCAGTTTAAAATTCAGAAAAGTCGCTATATAATTTATATATTTTTTAATATAATATTTGGCCCTTAAAAATAGCCATTTTGCAAACGACCTCCGTTTTCGACGAAATTTGTTTTGTTAGGACCATATTGTCAAAACAAAGCTAGTTCTTTAATTTTTAGAGCTAGTATTTGGCCATGAGAAATTAATTGTGAATCGATCAGCCATATAAGGACAAAAACAGGACTTTTTGACCAAACGGACTCGGAATTCGACGAAACCAGTTTTATTAGAATCGTATCGTCAAGATATAATAGCATGTCAATTTTCATCGCCAACGGAGTTCGTATGTGATCGTGACATCAATAACTATCGAATAAAGAGAGCGTGAACTAAAAAATTAATAATAAAGCTGGAAAATTAATAATAAAATAATAAATCTTAACCCATGGCTATATAATATCTTTTCCCCTTCCCAAATCCTCATTATTCATCTTCCTCAAAAATTGACAGCATCCATCACTCTCTTTTTCTCTCGAAATTTTCCAAATAAGCCCTTGGAAACAAAATAATTTATATCTCTCAATCCATACACAATCAACCCAAACCGTTTGTGGGTATTGTAGATCATGTTGATCTCTACCTACCATAAAAATTACAGAGCCTATCGTCGCACGGATTCGCCAGAATTGGTGGTCAAAGTCAGAAAATTGATTTTGCTGGAGGCGCAGCATGGACGGGCGGTTGCGGCGGTGAGGTCTGGTCGGCGTCAGGTGGGCCCAGGCGGCGGCGGTGAGGATGGCCAGAGGTGGAGTAACGTGGAATTGATGTGGACAGAGTAATTTAAAATTTAATTAATTTAATTAATTATTTAAATATATGTTTAAACCTCGTAACACAATATCTTTCATATACGAGGTCGAAATTTGACGATTTCAGATCTGTTGCGATCGTGGAATCGAGGGCCTCACAACGACACTAACTACATTCAATTTGAAGCAAGTTAGAATTTGGGGCAATTTCAAATCCAAACGGTACCAATATCATCAGTTAAAGACTGACGGAGTGAAGACGAAGGTGAGAACTCCTCACTAGAAATTCTACAGAGTTATTTATTTATTTTCATAACTGAAAAATATATAGAATTGTCAGTGTAGATTTTTCTCAGTTAATTATTATAAATTGCATACGGTACATATTAGATCACACTCATCGTCCACGAACCATGGACGATTTAAATCGACTGTATTGTATGTTGCCTATGATGTTGAAATATTTAACATATTAAAAACAATGCTAACATTAATATGGTTGTTGAAATTAAATATTAAATATTTATTTATAATAAAAACAGTGAAATTGGTTAAATAGGAAAATAATTCAAACTAGGTTAGAATGGGTTATATTTATTAACCAAAAATTTATTTAAATTCACTGCTGTTGTTTGAAACCCCAACAGGTATTGGGATGATATTTGACATACACTAATCCCAATATTTAATTATATGTCAATCAATGGATTGACATTCTATTATGAGCGTTATTTATTTATTTTAATGCTCGTGCAGTTGTAAATTTCAATTTGGATGTGAATAGATTGTTTAATGATTATTTATCATTATTTTTGTATACATGTAATGTATGAAATCCATATAACTGAAATTATATGGTAATTGATTGAGTCGGATTCCGATTCAGAAATAAATAATGTTTTACAATAAATAATGATTTCTAATAAATAATGTTTTGTAATAAATAGTGTTTTACAATAAATAACGTTTTATAAAGAACATTTTAGAAATAATGAACATTTTAAAATAAAAATGCCACCTTTAATATGTTAATGAAAATAAAACATTTTTTTTAATGAGTTACATTTTTATACATTAAAAATGTCACCTTTAGTATGTAATAAGAATAAAATAATCATTTACTGAATTATATTTTTATACATTAAAAACGTCACCTTAAATATGTTAAGAATCATTTTATGCAAATGAAACATTTTTATATAAAAGAAATATTTTTACATAAAGAGAAACATTACTATGTAAAAGAAACATTTTTATATAAAAGAAACATTTTATGTAAAAGAACATTTTTATGCAAAAGAACATTTTTTATGTAAAAGAATCATTTTTGATGTAAAAGGATCATTCTAATGTAAAAAGAATCATTCTAGTGTAAAGAACATTCTAATGTAGAGACATTTCAATTAAAAGAATAATATAAAATAAAGAATCTTTAAAAATAAAGAATATTTTTAAATAATGAATATTTTAAAATAATATTCAGTGAAGAATAAATGTTATGATTTTGATGTCCGTTTTAGATGGACACAAAAATATAAAAATACGAAGCCAGGTTGAGTATAGAAATGCCATTTTTTACCCGAACGGGTTTATCGATCGATTTTATTCATTTAATAATGGATATCAAGAAGTGATTTCTAAATTTAATATTTTGAAAATATTATCATTTCAATATGATAGAGATATAGAATATTCAATTTTGATTTAAAATTGAAAATGAAGTTGGAATCGTTTTAAAATAAATTTATAAACGATTTATAAAATACGTTTTTAAAGAAAAATGACGAAATATATAAGTATATATTATATTTATTTAATGGCCTGAATAGAACGCGCCGCACAGTGACTGTTCGCGAATTTTGACCATTAACTTCGAATTGACATTACGGGAGATCCGACCGTCGGATTCTCCTAAAACCGGAACCTTTGGGTTCGTATCGAAAAGAGATATCCAATGAATATAAGAGATTTGAAATTTAATGGTTGGATTTGGAATTATGTCCAAATCAAATCTGGAAAAGGTCGTTGTAAATGTAGTTCGGTGACCGTTATTGGAAGCCGACTGTAATGGCCTTAATAAAATTATTAAAAATATGGGAAAATTATGTAAAATAACAATAAATGGTTTGGAAAGATTTTGAATGAAAAATTCCATGTTTGAAAAGATAAAAATATATTTTTCATTGAAATGGACTAGTTGTTAACTGGAATAATAATCCAATGTGTTTAAATAAAATAAAATTGGATTTGGGTTTGTTGTGAATGGTGTCTTCAATAACACTGTTCTTAAACCCCGTGTGAAAAGTATAAATCTTTAATTAAGATTATTAGAGTTTCCAATTATATTCAGTAATTGGAATAAAACGAAATGTGAATTGGGCTTGTTGTGAACTGTGTTTTCAACGACATTCGTTCTTTAACCTGATTTACAATGAAAATATAATTTGGAATTTATAAATCTTTTATTAAGATTTAAATGGAAATTTTCCAAAGTAAAGTTTTCCAATTTAATATATTCAATTAGATTGAATAGAATTCGATTTAATAATAATAATCGAGATGAGCTTCTGTGGATGAAGACTGTTACTATATATCGAATTTAAAAGGCCTTGCCGTTATTCCATTTATATTATAAGTTTGATACAGGAATTTGTATCGATTATATATTGATCTGATTTCTGCGACGATTCCATATTTAATGGAAGATGATTTTTGGGTTTATTGTAAACAATGCTTTAAATAACATTGGTTCTTTAACCTAGTTAAAGGTAAGATTAATTTCTTAAATTTTAATAATCATTAAGTAATGATTTTTGACACTAAAACTAAACTAGGTGTTTTAATGAATCTATAATTAGATTAAAATATGAAGGAGATAAATAAATTTATCGAATTCATGAAATGATCGAGAATGGAGTACCACCAGTTTTACTCCAAATGATAGTTAAATCTTTAATTAGATTTAAACGTGAAATGGTTATTAATTTTACCAATAACACAGTGGGTATTAGATATGGAGTGCTACTAGTTTTGCTCCATGGGATGAATAGGTTGGGACTGGGATAATAAATAATAAATGGTTACTTCGGTAAGGTTCATTAATCCCGACTAGTGCACAAACATTAATTTGGTTTAGAATTGATAAAAGATAAAATAAAATCTTTTGAAATGATATCCAAAGGAAGACTAAAGAATAAATTCAAAAGAATTTATCTTTGATTAAATTAATGGGAACATTTCCCTAATAATGTGAATATTTTATTAAAAGAATATTCTGAATTGGAATGTGGCGTTTGGTGTGTTTTTTAACACTTGATTATAAAATACGCGAGTTATTCAGAAAGATCAGGTTTAACCCATTCTGGATAATTACTACGATGATTAAGAGTCGAAGATTAAGACGATGGTTGAAGACCGGACTTCTTCACATCGTTTGGATGATTATTGATGTCTTGATTGGGACGTACACCCCAGACAAGGTAATAAGTGGTGATCGTCCAGACGTACTTGGTGATCGACGGATATGCGAGGACCTCTCTCCTGTAATGGACATATGGGACGAGGAATAAGGTGCCTCCGGTTCTGTTCAGACCCAGAACGGACTTGTAAATGGATAATATGTCTAACATTGTATTCCTTTATGTTGTATCCGTTGATCTCTCCTAAATATATATCTGTTTAGTGGCGGAGAATTTATTCTCTTGCTTAACACACTTCTCTGAGACGTACGAGCATAGAGGTTATCTATTGGCAGAAATCAATGGTATGGTATGGATTAACAATGTGGTATGCCAAGATGCAAATGATCATGTAATAACCCGAAAATCTGGGCCAGTTTAAAATTTTTATTTTGGCAATTTTAGCAAATTTTGAAAATTTAAAATAGATTATTTTAAATAAAAACGACGAAAAATTTATTTTGAATATATTTAGAACGTATATATTATATACGCCGTCGTTAGAATATAAATAATTATATACAATTATAAAAGGAATTTGAAAATGGCGCGGTAGTTCGATAATTCGATTTCAAACTTCAATTGAATGTATCGGGTGCAAAACAATCCGGATTTTAGTGAAACCAAAAACATTAGGATCTAATTGATAATATCTTTCCAACGAATCCGGCAAATCGAAATTTCATAGCGGGGATCAAAAGATATGTCCAGTTGAAAATTCTGAATAGTCGCTATGGAATTCAAGCCCTTAAAAATAGACATTTTGCAAACGATGTCGGATTTCGACGAAACCACTTTTGTTGGATCCGTGATGTAAATTTATTGCTAAGTTTCAAATTTCATAATTTTTCGAATCAATATGTAAGCGTGGCAAAGGAAAACGCGTTTGACCAGTTTCAGTCGATTTTAATCGACTGGAAAATGGCCATTTTTTCAACGGTCTCAGAATTCGATGAAATTAGTTTTGTTAGGACTGTATCGTCAATGCGAAGCTAGAAAATATTTTTCGGGAATTTTTAGAGTTAGTATGTGACCCCGGTAAATTGAAATGCGTGTTCAAAATCAATATATAGAGTTATATGTTGATTTTGACGGAAACTGATTGTAACTATCGAATCAGCTTGCGATACATATCCCATTGTGTTCGGAATGGGGGTAAAACGCTGGGGACGACAGGCGGTGGGCCTCGTTTTGAAGTCGAAAATAAAAGTTGCTTTTTGTGGAAAATTAAATAAAAAAATAAAATAAAAAAACCTTTCCCCCCTTTTACCCGTTCTGCCCCCCCCCCCCCCCCTAATTTCATTCGTTCATCTCATAAAAAAAAAAAAGAAGGAGGCGACGAAGGCGGAGAGGAGCCGCCGCCCTCCCCAAGGACCACCGCGCCTCATCGAAGACCCCCCCTCTTCCACCTCGACCTCGCGACGAAGATCCCCCCACTCTCGTTTCAGAAATCGCGACAGCAGCCCCCCCCCCCCCCAAACCCGCATCCAACCGCCGCCACCTGAGCCGCTCCGATCACCACCTCCTAGCGCCGCAGCCCCTTGCTTCTCTCTCCTCTCCCCAATTCGAAGGCCAGCGCTGAAACCCTCCCCCTAAAACACGAAGCCGACACCTCCTAAAGCCGCCCCCCCTTCTCTGAAATGAAAGTATGTTTTTAGTTTAATTTGATTCCTTTAATTTCAGTTTTTTTTTAGTATTTAAATCAGTTTTTGTTTAAATATTATTTACATAGGAAAATCAGTTTTTGTTTAAATATTATTTACATAGGAAAATCAGTTTTCGTTTAAATATTATTTACATAGAAGAATATGATTTTTATATATTGAACATCGAAGTAAAAATGTGATTTTTATATATTGAACATCGAAGTAAAAATGTGATTTTTATATATTGAACATTGAAGTAAAAATGTGATTTTTATATATTGAACATCGAAGTAAAAATGTGATTTTTATATATTGAACATCGAAGTAAAAATGTGATTTTTATATATTGAACATCAAAGTAAAAATGTGATTTTTATATATTGAACATCGAGGTAAAAATGTGATTTTTATATATTGAACATCGAAGTAAAAATATGATTTTTACATATTGAATAGCGAAGTAAAAATTCGATTTTTATATATGTAGTGGCTACGGGCGAAGAAAGTGATAAGAGACGAGAACAGTGAAGATTTCCTGCATTACAAGTGCCGTGGAGATTAGGATAGCTATCGGTGAGAATTTCTCACTCTTCAATTTCTTTTCTAGTTATATATATATACTAGGATGCAGACGGTGTTTAGTAGCACCCGACACAATCGTCCACAGACCATGGACTTGTTGTTTGGTTGTGTAGTTGGTTAGATTATTTGGTTTGAATTGAATTGTTTGGTGAAATGAATGGATTTGATTGATGTGTGAATGGCGTGGGCCTTCACTAGACCGGGGATAAGGCTAGGCCTTGTCCCATTTCTAGTATCGTGCCGTTATGCCGCCGAAATTTTCTAAAATAAGTTAGAAAAATAAAAGTATCATTTTTATTTTGTAAATGAACTGAATAAAAATTCATGTGTTAAAATAAAATATTTGATCGTTAAAAATATGATTTTTAACGTGAATGTGAATAAATAAATATTCATTTACAAACCGGACGGTTTGTTTATGTACACCTATTTAAAGGACATTGATTGGGACAATAAATTTTACACATCGCCCAACTGCACAAATAAAAATCTGTGTTTGATTGCTTGAAACCCCATACGGGTATTGGGATGATATTTGACGTACACTAATCCCGATTGTTTAGTTGTATGTCGATCGATTGATTGACAGGCTGTTATAAGCGTTGAATATTTATATTTGATGCTTATACAGTGTAGAATGCACTTGGATGATGGTTGATTATTCATCGTTGTTGATATATACATGTGTTGTAGAAAATCCATATAATTTACATTATATGGTAATTGATTGGGCCTCATTCCAGTTTTAAAATAGAAATATTTGAAAAAGAAATATTTGAAATAGAATATTTGAAAATAGGAATATATGAAGCCGTATTGATTAGATTGACGCCATTTTGACGTGAACGACATTTATATCGATCTTATTCATTTTATAATGAATATCGAAAGTGATTTCAAAATCTGATATTTTGAAAAGAATTGAATATAAATAAATTCGAATTGAAATTGAATATAAATAAATTCGAATAGAAATTGAATATAAATGAATTCGAATTCAAATGGAATAGAAATGAATTCGAATTGAAATGGAATAGAAATGAATTCGAATTGAAATTGAATTGAATTGAAAACGAACTGAAATTGAATTAGAAATCAATTTGAAATGAATTTAAAATGAATTTAAATTGGAATATTCAATTTTGATTTGAAATTGAATATGAAGTTGAAACCGTTTTGAAAATGAATTTAAAAACGATTTATAAAGAACGTTTTGAATTGAAATCGACGAAGTATATATTATATATATAATATAATGGCCTGAATAGAACGCGCCGCGCCGCGGCAGTTCGCGAATTTCCACCATTGACTTCGAACGGATATTGCGGGAGATCCGACCGTCGGATTCTCCTAAAACCGGAACCGTTGGGTTCGTATCGAAAAGAGCTTTCTAACGATTATTAGAAATTAGAAATCTAACGGTTGGATTTGGAATTATGTCCAAATCAAATTTGAAAAAGGTCGCTGTAAGTGCAGTTCGATGGCCGTTGATGGAAATCGACTGTACGGGCCTTGATAAAATTATTAAAAATAGTAATAATTTGTGTAAAATCATATGAAATGATTTAGAAAGGATTGGGATGAAAAACTCCATATTTGAAAAGATAAAAACAGATTTTTATCGAAATGAACTAGTTTTGAACTAGAATTATAATTCTATTTATTTTTAAATAAATAAATTGAATTTGAAATGGTTTTGAAAATAACCAGAATTTCCAATGATTGCATTGGAATGGATTTGAATAGAAATTGTCTTCGGAATATTTCGATGTTGGATTTCGTGATTATACAGATGTTGTTATGGAAATTTGAAAGATATAGATTTATATATCGTTATTTCCAATACGATATCTGTTGGTCGTAGAATTTGATATTGAATATAAGCCGATATATTTTCTATTCAGAGCCTTGTATTTAATATCAAATGTGATTTGGGTTTGTCGTGAATGGTGTCTTGACTAACACTGTTCTTGAACCCAGTTAAGAAAAGATTAAATCTTTTTATTTGGATTTAATGAAGTGTACCAATTAAATAATATTAAAATGGAATTGAATTGATATTGATTTTTGGGTTTATCATGGACAGTGTTTTAAATAACACTCGTTCTTTAACCCGGTAATTAATGGAATGTGATTTTGGGTTTATCGTGAACTGTGTTTTAAATGACACTGATTCTTTAACCCAGTCACAGATTAAAACTAAGTGGAGTTTTAATGAATCTTTAATTAGATTGAAATAATCGAGAATGGAGTATCACCAGTTTTGCTCCAGTCGTTAGTTAAATCTTTAATTAGATTTGAACGTGAAATGGTAATTGAATTTACCGATAACACCGTGGTGTTAGATATGAAGTATAACCAGTTTTACTTCATGGGATGAATAGGTTGGGATTGGGAAATTAAAACAAATGATTACTTCGCGAAGGTTCGTTAATCCCGACTAGTTGAATCGAAATTCAAAAGATGATTAAAGAATAAATTCAAGGAATTTATCTTGGATAAAATTAATGGGAACCTTTCCTTATGAATGTGAAATTTAGAAACTAACTGTCGGTTAGCTAAGCAGAATGGTTTTCTGGATATTGACCTGATGTTGGTTTCGGCCTTCGGGGTTAATATTTGGGGAATTATTCTCTTGATTAATTTACGGTTAGTGACTGATGAATTGGAATGAGGCGTATGTTGTGTTTGTGTAACACTTATTTAAAATATACGCGAGTTATTCGGAAAGACCGGGTTTATCCCATTCTGAATAACTGATACGACGATAAGTCGAAGATGAAGACGATGGTCAAAGACCGGAGGTCTTCACGTCGTTTGGGTGATTACTGATGATCTTGATTGGGCTGTACACCCAAGAAGATGGAAACAGTTGGTGATCGTCCAGACGTACTTGGAGAACGATGGATATGAGGGGTACTAGGTGCCCCCGGTTTCGTTCATACCCAGAACGGACTTGTAAATGGACTGTGTGTCTGACATTGGATTTTAATCTTTGTGATTGATCTCTATCAAATATATATCTGTTTGGCGGCGGAGAATTTATTCTCTTGCTTAACACCCTTCTCTGAGACGTACGAGCTCAGGGGTTATATATGGATGGATATCAATCGCATGGAGTGAATTGCCTGTGTGGCATGCTAAGATGCAAATGATCAAGGCTTTTGTTGAAAAGCAAAGTCTTGTGGTTGATGATCGAAGCACGGCCTTTGTGGCGTAGCTTTGTGTAACTTTTACTTCGCGAGTTTCACACCCGGTATGAACCAAAAACGGGAGAGGACGTCAGGGAGGGCATGCGTTTCTTTCTAGCTAGAAGTGGCATCAGTGGTTTTACACGCCCTGACGAGTTTGACTTATGTGGTTGTTGCTGTTGCGAGGCGCCTCGGTTTGATCGGACGATCCGGGTCCGGTGGTGTCATTCGTTGGCTCATTTACGCCCCATAGGGCGGGGAAACGCATGTTCATGGTTTAAGTTTAATCCACATCGGTGGACTGGCCCTGAGGATCCAAGACTTGACTGAGTACTTGCCTGAGGCTCGGGCTAGAGAGTCTCGAATCGGTTGAGGACTATCTTTTGCCTCGGTTCATAGATGGAAATCCAATTTCCAAATACGTGACATTTGTGGTTTTAATTGTAGAACTAGTATGGCGACATGATATATGGTACCCATGCCGTCTATGATTGATACTTATGATTTGAAGTTGTTTTATACACTATGCACTTATAATAGTATCAAATGATTTGTTTTAAAACGTATCAAGCATTCTTTGGCTGTTATAAGGGAAAACCCTATCCCCCGGCTTGCGTTGCATTGTGTGATAGGACCTGGGTCTTATAACAGCTTCATTTTTCTTTATTTAGCATTGCGTTGTTTGTTTTATGCACTGGTATTCTTGGGAGGAAACCCGTTCCGTGTTATACGGCGTGGTCCCCTGATTTACCTAACTTTCAAATAAAGATTAGCAACTGTTTTAGTTCTCACACCAGTCCCATGACTGGCCTAGAGTTTATTGTTTTAATCTAAACTCTGGGTGCCCCTATTTTGACACGGGCAGCTAGTAGTTTTGGTTTTGCAGATTTATATTCACAGGATCCTGGTTTACAGCTGGAACGATATCCGGAAAGCTCTGTATCCGTATATCACCATCAGTTGTGTATTGTATTATTTTCCGCTGCTATGTAATTTATTGTAATCTCTGATATTTGTCGAATGTAATTTATTCATTCATACTCTATATATTCTTGTATCTGATGGAATTGTTGTAATAACAATGAAATGTTCTTCCGTCTGCGTTCTGTTTTGTCCTGTTCTCAAAGTATCCGCTCTTTCCTTCACGGGGAAGTAACGGGTTCTTACAGTGGTATCAGAGCTTTGGTTTACAGAGCTCGAGAACAAGACACATTAGAACCATACGAAAGAACTCATCAGATATTGGATTAGTAATATCCAATTAGAATGACTCGTTAGAGATAGGATCAGTAGTATCCTAGAACGGGTGTGAAGAGTATATTTTTCAAATGGAAACAATTTTGTTTTGAAAATTTAAATCGTTTTATACGTATTTGATTATTTATTTATTTTTGAATTTGGACAATCTAGTATATAAAGGTTTTGCATATACGCGTCATGAACGTATATTCGAAGTTTTAATATATTAGATAGATATAGAGTCACACTCTAGTCGCCCGGACATGGTCCTGATGATGAAGTATACCATCACCAGTAATTATTTTCGAGTGACGAAGGTGTGATTTTCTATATATTTCCATTAGACTGGTGTGAGAACCAAAACTTATATAGTTAGAACACATTGTTGTGAATTGGCATCAAAAACAAGGATTTCTGTATATGTATCAAAATTATGAATTTGAAACTCTAATTCACTAATTGATTGATGTTTGTGTTGTTTGTTTATTTGATTGATAATTTTGAACCATTTAGCCTAATTGTATCAAATATTGAATATTATTGCAATTGGTCGCATTTGCTTGCATATACATATACTTACATTGAACAGGTCATAGCAAGGAGGCTAGAGCAGAGAATAAAATTTGTTTGCCCGACAAATAGGTACATGTTTACTACATAATTTACTGTTTTGTTTGGGTGATGATGATTTTATGAGCCTATTGGCTAGCCGCTTGGCTTTTTCTTTTTCTTTTGAGATCAGAAGGCCTATATGGCAATTTCGGGATTTTCCCGTGGCTCCCGGTGCAGGGGAGGTTATGGCGAAATTTTTCGAAAATTTAGGGTGTTAGCCAAATTTTTGAAAATTTGAAAATTCTCATAAACTGAAAAGTTGGAGAATGGAAGCCAGATCGAACGTAGAGTTGATTAATCCAACCACTTTCGACTTTGTTCCTTTTCGGGGACGAAAAGTTTTAAGTGGGGGAGATTGTAATAACCCGAAAATCTGGGCCAGTTTAAAATTTTTATTTTGGCAATTTTAGCGAATTTTGAACATTTAAAATAGATTATTTTAAATAAAAATGACGAAAAATTTATTTTGAATATATTTAGAACGTATATATTATATACGCCGTCGTTAGAATATAAATAATTATATACAATTATAAAAGGAATTTGAAAATGGCGAGGTAGTTTGATAATTCGATTTCAAACTTCAATTGAATGTATCGGGTGCAAAACAATCTGGATTTTAGTGAAACCAAAAACATTAGGATCTAATTGATAATATCTTTCCAACGAATCCGGCAAATCGAAATTTCATAGCGGGGATCAAAAGATATGTCCAGTTGAAAATTCTGAATAGTCGCTATGGAATTCAAGCCCTTAAAAATAGACATTTTGCAAACGATGTCGGATTTCGACGAAACCACTTTTGTTGGATCCGTGATGTAAAGTTATTGCTAAGTTTCAAATTTCATAATTTTTCGAATCAATATGTAAGCGTGGCAAAGGAAAACGCATTTGACCAGTTTCAGTCGATTTTAATCGACTGGAAAATGGCCATTTTTCCAACGGTCTCAGAATTCGATGAAATTAGTTTTGCTAGGACCGTATCGTCAATGCGAAGCTAGAAAATATTTTTCAGGAATTTGTAGAGTTAGTATGTGACCCCGGTAAATTGAAATGCGTGTTCAAAATCAATATATAGAGTTATATGTTGATTTTGATGGAAACTGATTGTAACTATCGAATCAGCTTGCGATACATATCCCATTGTGTTCGGAATGGGGGTAAAACGCTAGGGACGACAGGCGGTGGGCCTCGTTTTGAAGTCAAAAATAAAAGTTGCTTTTTGTGGAAAATTAAATAATAAAATAAAATAAAATAAAAAACCCTTTCTCTCCCTTTTACCCGTTCTGCCCCCCCCCCCCCCTATTTCATTCGTTCATCTCAGAAAAAAAAAGAAAAAAAAGAAGAAGGAGGCGACGAAGGCGGAGAGGAGCCGCCGCCCTCCCCAAGGACCACCGCGCCTCATCGAAGACCCCCCCTCTTCCACCTCGACCTCGCGACGAAGATCCCCCCCCTCTCGTTTCAGAAATCGCGACAGCAACCCCCCCCCCCCCCCCCAAACCCGCATCCAACCGCCGCCACCTGAGCCGCTCCGATCACCACCTCCTAGCGCCGCAGCCCCCTGCTTCTCTCTCCTCTCCCCAATTTGAAGGCCAGCGCTGAAACCCTCCCCCCTAAAAGACGAAGCCGACACCTCCTAAAGCCGCCCCCCTTCTCTGAAATGAAAGTATGTTTTTTGTTTAATTTGATTCCTTTAATTTCAGTTTTTTTTTAGTATTTAAATCAGTTTTTGTTTAAATATTATTTACATAGGAAAATCAGTTTTTGTTTAAATATTATTTATATAGGAAAATCAGTTTTCGTTTAAATATTATTTACATAGAAGAATATGATTTTTATATATTGAACATCGAAGTAAAAATGTGATTTTTATATATTGAACATCGAAGTAAAAATGTGATTTTTATATATTGAACATCGAAGTAAAAATGTGATTTTTATATATTGAACATCGAAGTAAAAATGTGATTTTTATATATTGAACATCGAAGTAAAAATGTGATTTTTATATATTGAACATCGAAGTAAAAATGTGATTTTTATATATTGAACATCGAAGTAAAAATGTGATTTTTATATATTGAACATCGAGGTAAAAATGTGATTTTTATATATTGAACATCGAAGTAAAAATATGATTTTTATATATTGAATAGCGAAGTAAAAATTCGATTTTTATATATGTAGTGGCTACGGGCGAAGAAAGTGATAAGAGACGAGAACAGTGAAGATTTCCTGCATTAGAAGTGCCGTGGAGATTAGGATAGCTATCGGTGAGAATTTCTCACTCTTCAATTTCTTTTCTAGTTATATATATATACTAGGATGCAGACGGTGTTTAGTAGCACCCGACACAATCGTCCACAGACCATGGACTTGTTTGTTTGGTTGTGTAGTTGGTTAGATTATTTGGTTTGAATTGAATTGTTTGGTGAAATGAATGGATTTGATTGATGTGTGAATGGCGTGGGCCTTCACTAGACCGGGGATAAGGCTAGGCCTTGTCCCGTTTCTAGTATCGTGCCGTTATGCCGCCGAAATTTTCTAAAATAAGTTAGAAAAATAAAAGTATCATTTTTATTTTGTAAATGAACTGAATAAAAATTCATGTGTTAAAATAAAATATTTGATCGTTAAAAATATGATTTTTAACGTGAATGTGAATAAATAAATATTCATTTACAAACCGGACGGTTTGTTTATGTACACCTATTTGAAGGACATTGATTGGGACGATAAATTTTACACATCGCCCAACTGCACAAATAAAAATATGTGTTTGATTGCTTGAAACCCCATACGGGTATTGGGATGATATTTGACGTACACTAATCTCGATTGTTTAGTTGTATGTCGATCGATTGATTGACAGGCTGTTATAAGCGTTGAATATTTATATTTGATGCTTATACAGTGTAGAATGCACTTGGATGATGGTTGATTATTCATCGTTGTTGATATATACATGTGTTGTAGAAAATCCATATAATTTACATTATATGGTAATTGATTGGGCCTCATTCCAGTTTTAAAATAGAAATATTTGAAAAAGAAATATTTGAAATAGAATATTTGAAAATAGGAATATATGAAGCCGTATTGATTAGATTGACGTCATTTTGACGTGAACGACATTTATATCGATCTTATTCATTTTATAATGAATATCGAAAGTGATTTCAAAATCTGATATTTTGAAAAGAATTGAATATAAATAAATTCGAATTGAAATTGAATATAAATAAATTCGAATAGAAATTGAATATAAATGAATTCGAATTCAAATGGAATAGAAATGAATTCGAATTGAAATGGAATAGAAATGAATTCGAATTGAAATTGAATTGAATTGAAAACGAACTGAAATTGAATTAGAAATCAATTTGAAATGAATTTAAAATGAATTTAAATTGGAATATTCAATTTTGATTTGAAATTGAATATGAAGTTGAAACCGTTTTATAATGAATTTAAAAACGATTTATAAAGAACGTTTTGAATTGAAATCGACGAAGTATATATTATATATATAATATAATGGCCTGAATAGAACGCGCCGCGCCGCGGCAGTTCGCGAATTTCCACCATTGACTTCGAACGGATATTGCGGGAGATCCGACCGTCGGATTCTCCTAAAACCGGAACCGTTGGGTTCGTATCGAAAAGAGCTTTCTAACGATTATTAGAAATTAGAAATCTAACGGTTGGATTTGGAATTATGTCCAAATCAAATTTGAAAAAGGTCGCTGTAAGTGCAGTTCGATGGCCGTTGATGGAAATCGACTGTACGGGCCTTGATAAAATTATTAAAAATAGTAATAATTTGTGTAAAATCATATGAAATGATTTAGAAAGGATTGGGATGAAAAACTCCATATTTGAAAAGATAAAAACAGATTTTTATCGAAATGAACTAGTTTTGAACTAGAATTATAATTCTATTTATTTTTAAATAAATAAATTGAATTTGAAATGGTTTTGAAAATAACCAGAATTTCCAATGATTGCATTGGAATGGATTTGAATAGAAATTGTCTTCGGAATATTTCGATGTTGGATTTCGTGATTATACAGATGTTGTTATGGAAATTTGAAAGATATAGATTTATATATCGTTATTTCCAATACGATATCTGTTGGTCGTAGAATTTGATATTGAATATAAGCCGATATATTTTCTATTCAGAGCCTTGTATTTAATATCAAATGTGATTTGGGTTTGTCGTGAATGGTGTCTTGACTAACACTGTTCTTGAACCCAGTTAAGAAAAGATTAAATCTTTTTATTTGGATTTAATGAAGTGTACCAATTAAATAATATTTAAATGGAATTGAATTGATATTGATTTTTGGGTTTATCGTGGACAGTGTTTTAAATAACACTCGTTCTTTAACCCGGTAATTAATGGAATGTGATTTTGGGTTTATCGTGAACTGTGTTTTAAATGACACTGATTCTTTAACCCAGTCACAGATTAAAACTAAGTGGAGTTTTAATGAATCTTTAATTAGATTGAAATAATCGAGAATGGAGTATCACCATTTTTGCTCCAGTCGTTAGTTAAATCTTTAATTAGATTTGAACGTGAAATGGTAATTGAATTTACCGATAACACCGTGGTGTTAGATATGAAGTATAACCAGTTTTACTTCATGGGATGAATAGGTTGGGATTGGGAAATTAAAACAAATGATTACTTCGGTAAGGTTCGTTAATCCCGACTAGTTGAATCGAAATTCAAAAGATGATTAAAGAATAAATTCAAGGAATTTATCTTGGATAAAATTAATGGGAACCTTTCCCTATGAATGTGAAATTTAGAAACTAACTGTCGGTTAGCTAAGCAGAATGGTTTTCTGGATATTGACCTGATGTTGGTTTCGGCCTTCGGGGTTAATATTTGGGGAATTATTCTCTTGATTAATTTACGGTTAGTGACTGATGAATTGGAATGAGGCGTATGTTGTGTTTGTGTAACACTTATTTAAAATATACGCGAGTTATTCGGAAAGACCGGGTTTATCCCATTCTGAATAACTGATACGACGATAAGTCGAAGATGAAGACGATGGTCAAAGACCGGAGGTCTTCACGTCGTTTGGGTGATTACTGATGATCTTGATTGGGCTGTACACCCAAGAAGATGGAAACAGTTGGTGATTGTCCAGACGTACTTGGAGAACGATGGATATGAGGGGTACTAGGTGCCCCCGGTTTCGTTCAAACCCAGAACGGACTTGTAAATGGACTGTGTGTCTGACATTGGATTTTAATCTGTGTGATTGATCTCTATCAAATATATATCTGTTTGGCGGCGGAGAATTTATTCTCTTTCTTAACGCCCTTCTCTGAGACGTACGAGCTCAGGGGTTATATATGGATGGATATCAATCGCATGGAGTGAATTGCCTGTGTGGCATGCTAAGATGCAAATGATCAAGGCTTTTGTTGAAAAGCAAAGTCTTGTGGTTGATGATCGAAGCACGGCCTTTGTGGCGTAGCTTTGTGTAACTTTTACTTCGCGAGTTTCACACCCGGTATGAACCAAAAACGGGAGAGGACGTCAGGGAGGGCATGCGTTTCTTTCTAGCTAGAAGTGGCGTCAGTGGTTTTACACGCCCTGACGAGTTTGACTTATGTGGTTGTTGCTGTTGCGAGGCGCCTCGGTTTGATCGGACGATCCGGGTCCGGTGGAGTCATTCGTTGGCTCATTTACGCCCCATAGGGCGGGGAAACGCATGTTCATGGTTTAAGTTTAATCCACATCGGTGGACTGGCCCTGAGGATCCAAGGCTTGACTGAGTACTTGCCTGAGGCTCGGGCTAGAGAGTCTCGAATCGGTTGAGGACTATCTTTGGCCTCGGTTCATAGATGGAAATCCAATTTCCAAATACGTGACATTTGCGGTTTTAATTGTAGAACTAGTATGGCGACATGATATATGGTACACATGTCGTCTATGATTGATACTTATGATTTGAAGTTGTTTTATACACTATGCACTTATAATAGTATCAAATGATTTGTTTTAAAACGTATCAAGCATTCTTTGGCTGTTATAAGGGAAAACCCTATCCCCCGGCTTGCGTTGCATTGTGTGATAGGACCTGGGTCTTATAACAGCTTCATTTTTCTTTATTTAGCATTGCGCTGTTTGTTTTATGCACTGGTATTCTTGGGAGGAAACCCGTTCCGTGTTATACGGCGTGGTCCCCTGATTTACCTAACTTTCAAATAAAGATTAGCAACTGTTTTAGTTCTCACACCAGTCCCATGACTGGCCTAGAGTTTATTGTTTTAACCTAAACTCTGGGTGCCCCTATTTTGACACGGGCAGCTAGTAGTTTTGGTTTTGCAGATTTATATTCACAGGATCCTGGTTTACAGCTGGAACGATATCCGGAAAGCTCTGTATCCGTATATCACCATCAGTTGTGTATTGTATTATTTTCCGCTGCTATGTAATTTATTGTAATCTCTGATATTTGTCGAATGTAATTTATTCATTCATACTCTGTATATTCTTGTATCTGATGGAATTGTTGTAATAACAATGAAATGTTCTTCCGTCTGCGTTCTGTTTTGTCCTGTTCTCAAAGTATCCGCTCTTTCCTTCACGGGGAAGTAACGGGTTCTTACAGTGGTATCAGAGCTTTGGTTTACAGAGCTCGAGAACAAGACACATTAGAACCATACGAAAGAACTCATCTAATATTGGATTAGTAATATCCAATTAGAATGACTCGTTAGAGATAGGATCAGTAGTATCCTAGAACGGGTGTGAAGAGTATATTTTTCAAATGGAAACAATTTTGTTTTGAAAATTTAAATCGTTTTATACGTATTTGATTATTTATTTATTTTTGAATTTGGACAATCTAGTATATAAAGGTTTTGCATATACGCGTCATGAACGTATATTCGAAGTTTTAATATATTAGATAGATATAGAGTCACACTCTAGTCGCCCGGACATGGTCCTGATGATGAAGTATACCATCACCAGTAATTATTTTCGAGTGACGAAGGTGTGATTTTCTATATATTTCCATTAGACTGGTGTGAGAACCAAAACTTATATAGTTAGAAAACATTGTTGTGAATTGGCATCAAAAACAAGGATTTCTGTATATGTATCAAAATTATGAATTTGAAACTCTAATTCACTAATTGATTGATGTTTGTGTTGTCTGTTTATTTGATTGATAATTTTGAACCATTTAGCCTAATTGTATCAAATATTGAATATTATTGCAATTGGTCGCATTTGCTTGCATATACATATACTTACATTGAACAGGTCATAGCAAGGAGGCTAGAGCAGAGAATAAAATTTGTTTGCCCGACAAATAGGTACATGTTTACTACATAATTTACTGTTTTGTTTGGGTGATGATGATTTTATGAGCCTATTGGCTAGCCGCTTGGCTTTTTCTTTTTCTTTTGAGATCAGAAGGCCTATATGGCAATTACGGGATTTTCCCGTGGCTCCCGGTGCAGGGAGGTTATGGCGAAATTTTTCGAAAATTTAGGGTGTTAGCCAAATTTTTGAAAATTTGAAAATTCTCATAAACTGAAAAGTTGGAGAATGGAAGCCAGATCGAACGTAGAGTTGATTAATCCAACCACTTTCGACTTTGTTCCTTTTCGGGGATGAAAAGTTTTAAGTGGGGGAGATTGTAATAACCCGAAAATCTGGGCCAGTTTAAAATTTTTATTTTGGCAATTTTAGCGAATTTTGAACATTTAAAATAGATTATTTTAAATAAAAATGACGAAAAATTTATTTTGAATATATTTAGAACGTATATATTATATACGCCGTCGTTAGAATATAAATAATTATATACAATTATAAAAGGAATTTGAAAATGGCGCGGTAGTTCGATAATTCGATTTCAAACTTCAATTGAATGTATCGGGTGCAAAACAATCCGGATTTTAGTGAAACCAAAAACATTAGGATCTAATTGATAATATCTTTCCAACGAATCCGGCAAATCGAAATTTCATAGCGGGGATCAAAAGATATGTCCAGTTGAAAATTCTGAATAGTCGCTATGGAATTCAAGCCCTTAAAAATAGACATTTTGCAAACGATGTCGGAATTCGACGAAACCACTTTTGTTGGATCCGTGATGTAAAGTTATTGCTAAGTTTCAAATTTCATAATTTTTCGAATCAATATGTAAGCGTGGCAAAGGAAAACGCGTTTGACCAGTTTCAGTCGATTTTAATCGACTGGAAAATGGCCATTTTTCCAACGGTCTCAGAATTCGATCAAATTAGTTTTGCTAGGACCGTATCGTCAATGCGAAGCTAGAAAATATTTTTTGGGAATTTGTAGAGTTAGTATGTGACCCCGGTAAATTGAAATGCGTGTTCAAAATCAATATATAGAGTTATATGTTGATTTTGATGGAAACTGATTGTAACTATCGAATCAGCTTGCGATACATATCCCATTGTGTTCGGAATGGGGGTAAAACGCTAGGGACGACAGGCGGTGGGCCTCGTTTTGAAGTCGAAAATAAAAGTTGCTTTTTGTGGAAAATTAAATAATAAAATAAAATAAAAAACCCTTTCTCTCCCTTTTACCCGTTCTGCCCCCCCCCCCCCCCCCCTATTTCATTCGTTCATCTCAGAAAAAAAAAGAAAAAAAGAAGAAGGAGGCGACGAAGGCGGAGAGGAGCCGCCGCCCTCCCCAAGGACCACCGCGCCTCATCGAAGACCCCCCCTCTTCCACCTCGACCTCGCGACGAAGATCCCCCCCCCCCTCTCGTTTCAGAAATCGCGACAGCAACCCCCCCCCCCCAAACCCGCATCCAACCGCCGCCACCTGAGCCGCTCCGATCACCACCTCCTAGCGCCGCAGCCCCCTGCTTCTCTCTCCTCTCCCCAATTCGAAGGCCAGCGCTGAAACCCTCCCCCCTAAAACACGAAGCCGACACCTCCTAAAGCCGTCCCCCTTCTCTGAAATGAAAGTATGTTTTTAGTTTAATTTGATTCCTTTAATTTCAGTTTTTTTTTAGTATTTAAATCAGTTTTTGTTTAAATATTATTTACATAGGAAAATCAGTTTTTGTTTAAATATTATTTATATAGGAAAATCAGTTTTCGTTTAAATATTATTTACATAGAAGAATATGATTTTTATATATTGAATATCGAAGTAAAAATGTGATTTTTATATATTGAACATCGAAGTAAAAATGTGATTTTTATATATTGAACATCGAAGTAAAAATGTGATTTTTATATATTGAACATCGAAGTAAAAATGTGATTTTTATATATTGAACATCGAAGTAAAAATGTGATTTTTATATATTGAACATCGAAGTAAAAATGTGATTTTTATATATTGAACATCGAAGTAAAAATGTGATTTTTATATATTGAACATCGAGGTTAAAATGTGATTTTTATATATTGAACATCGAAGTAAAAATATGATTTTTATATATTGAATAGCGAAGTAAAAATTCGATTTTTATATATGTAGTGCCTACGGGCGAAGAAAGTGATAAGAGACGAGAACAGTGAAGATTTCCTGCATTACAAGTGCCGTGGAGATTAGGATAGCTATCGGTGAGAATTTCTCATTCTTCAATTTCTTTTCTAGTTATATATATATATTAGGATGCAGACGGTGTTTAGTAGCACCCGACACAATCGTCCACAGACCATGGACTTGTTTGTTTGGTTGTGTAGTTGGTTAGATTATTTGGTTTGAATTGAATTGTTTGGTGAAATGAATGGATTTGATTGATGTGTGAATGGCGTGGGCCTTCACTAGACCGGGGATAAGGCTAGGCCTTGTCCCGTTTCTAGTATCATGCCGTTATGCCGCCGAAATTTTCTAAAATAAGTTAGAAAAATAAAAGTATCATTTTTATTTTGTAAATGAACTGAATAAAAATTCATGTGTTAAAATAAAATATTTGATCGTTAAAAATATGATTTTTAACGTGAATGTGAATAAATAAATATTCATTTACAAACCGGACTGTTTGTTTATGTACACCTATTTGAAGGACATTGATTGGGATGATAAATTTTACACATCGCCCAACTGCACAAATAAAAATATGTGTTTGATTGCTTGAAACCCCATACGGGTATTGGGATGATATTTGACGTACACTAATCCCGATTGTTTAGTTGTATGTCGATCGATTGATTGACAGGCTGTTATAAGCGTTGAATATTTATATTTGATGCTTATACAGTGTAGAATGCACTTTGGATGATGGTTGATTATTCATCGTTGTTGATATATACATGTGTTGTAGAAAATCCATATAATTTACATTATATGGTAATTGATTGGGCCTCATTCCAGTTTTAAAATAGAAATATTTGAAAAAGAAATATTTGAAATAGAACATTTGAAAATAGGAATATATGAAGCCGTATTGATTAGATTGACGCCATTTTGACGTGAATGACATTTATATCGATCTTATTCATTTTATAATGAATATCGAAAGTGATTTCAAAATCTGATATTTTGAAAAGAATTGAATATAAATAAATTCGAATTGAAATTGAATATAAATAAATTCGAATAGAAATTGAATATAAATGAATTCGAATTCAAATGGAATAGAAATGAATTCGAACTGAAATGGAATAGAAATGAATTCGAATTGAAATTGAATTGAATTGAAAACGAACTGAAATTGAATTAGAAATCAATTTGAAATGAATTTAAAATGAATTTAAATTGGAATATTCAATTTTGATTTGAAATTGAATATGAAGTTGAAACCGTTTTGAAAATGAATTTAAAAACGATTTATAAAGCACGTTTTGAATTGAAATCGACGAAGTATATATTATATATATAATATAATGGCCTGAATAGAACGCGCCGCGCCGCGGCAGTTCGCGAATTTCCACCATTGACTTCGAACGGATATTGCGGGAGATCCGACCGTCGGATTCTCCTAAAACCGGAACCGTTGGGTTCGTATCGAAAAGAGCTTTCTAACGATTATTAGAAATTAGAAATCTAACGGTTGGATTTGGAATTATGTCCAAATCAAATTTGAAAAAGGTCGCTGTAAGTGCAGTTCGATGGCCGTTGAGGGAAATCGACTGTACGGGCCTTGATAAAATTATTAAAAATAGTAATAATTTGTGTAAAATCATAAGAAATGATTTAGAAAGGATTGGGATGAAAAACTCCATATTTGAAAAGATAAAAACAGATTTTTATCGAAATGAACTAGTTTTGAACTAGAATTATAATTCTATTTATTTTTAAATAAATAAATTGAATTTGAAATGGTTTTGAAAATAACCAGAATTTCCAATGATTGCATTGGAATGGATTTGAATAGAAATTGTCTTCGGAATATTTCGATGTTGGATTTCGTGATTATACAGATGTTGTTATGGAAATTTGAAAGATATAGATTTATATATCGTTATTTCCAATACGATATCTGTTGGTCGTAGAATTTGATATTGAATATAAGCCGATATATTTTCTATTCAGAGCCTTGTATTTAATATCAAATGTGATTTGGGTTTGTCGTGAATGGTGTCTTGACTAACACTGTTCTTGAACCCAGTTAAGAAAAGATTAAATCTTTTTATTTGGATTTAATGAAGTGTACCAATTAAATAATATTTAAATGGAATTGAATTGATATTGATTTTTGGGTTTATCGTGGACAGTGTTTTAAATAACACTCGTTCTTTAACCTGGTAATTAATGGAATGTGATTTTGGGTTTATCGTGAACTGTGTTTTAAATGACACTGATTCTTTAACCCAGTCACAGATTAAAACTAAGTGGAGTTTTAATGAATCTTTAATTAGATTGAAATAATCGAGAATGGAGTATCACCAGTTTTGCTCCAGTCGTTAGTTAAATCTTTAATTAGATTTGAACGTGAAATGGTAATTGAATTTACCGATAACACCGTGGTGTTAGATATGAAGTATTATAACCAGTTTTACTTCATGGGATGAATAGGTTGGGATTGGGAAATTAAAACAAATGATTACTTCGGTAAGGTTCGTTAATCCCGACTAGTTGAATCGAAATTCAAAAGATGATTAAAGAATAAATTCAAGGAATTTATCTTGGATAAAATTAATGTGAACCTTTCCCTATGAATGTGAAATTTAGAAACTAACTGTCGGTTAGCTAAGCAGAATGGTTTTCTGGATATTGACCTGATGTTGGTTTCGGCCTTCGGGGTTAATATTTGGGGAATTATTCTCTTGATTAATTTACGGTTAGTGACTGATGAATTGGAATGAGGCATATGTTGTGTTTGTGCAACACTTATTTAAAATATACGCGAGTTATTCGGAAAGACCGGGTTTATCCCATTCTGAATAACTAATACGACGATAAGTCGAAGATGAAGACGATGGTCGAAGATCGGAGGTCTTCACGTCGTTTGGGTGATTACTGATGATCTTGATTAGGCTATACACCCAAGAAGATGGAAACAGTTGGTGATCGTCCAGTCGTACTTGGAGAACGATGGATATGCGGGTACCTAGGTGCCCCCGGTTTCGTTCAAACTCAGAACGGACTTGTAAATGGACTGTGTGTCTGACATTGGATTTTAATCTGTGTGATTGATCTCTATCAAATATATATCTGTTTGGCGGCGGAGAATTTATTCTCTTGCTTAACGCCCTTCTCTGAGACGTACGAGCTCAGGGGTTATATATGGATGGATATCAATCGCATGGAGTGAATTGCCTGTGTGGCATGCTAAGATGCAAATGATCAAGGCTTCTGTTGAAAAGCAAAGTCTTGTGGTTGATGATTGAAGCACGGCCTTTGTGGCGTAGCTTTGTGTAACTTTTACTTCGCGAGTTTCACACCCGGTAAGAACCAAAAACGAGAGAGGACGTCAGGGAGGGCATGTGTTTCTTTCTAGCTAGAAGTGGCGACAGTGGTTTTACACGCCCTGACGAGTTTGACTTATGTGGTTGTTGCTGTTGCGAGGCGCCTCGGTTTGATCGGACGATCCGGGTCCGGTGGAGTCATTCGTTGGCTCATTTACGCCCCATAGGGCGGGGAAACGCATGTTCAGGGTTTAAGTTTAATCCACATCGGTGGACTGGCCCTGAGGATCCAAGGCTTGACTGAGTACTTGCCTGAGGCTCGGGCTAGAGAGTCTCGAATCGGTTGAGGACTGTCTTTTGCCTCGGTTCATAGATGGAAATCCAATTTCCAAATACGTGACATTTGCGGTTTTAATTGTAGAACTAGTATGGCGACATGATATATGGTACCCATGCCGTCTATGATTGATACTTATGATTTGAAGTTGTTTTATACACTATGCACTTATAATAGTATCAAATGATTTGTTTTAAAACGTATCAAGCATTCTTTGGCTGTTATAAGGGAAAACCCTATCCCCCAGCTTGCGTTGCATTATGTGATAGGACTTGGGTCTTATAACAGCTTCATTTTTCTTTATTTAGCATTGCGCTGTTTGTTTTATGCACTGGTATTCTTGGGAGGAAACCCGTTCCGTGTTATACGGCGTGGTCCCTTGATTTACCTAACTTTCAAATAAAGATTAGCAACTGTTTTAGTTCTCACACCAGTCCCATGACTGACCTGGAGTTTATTGTTTTAACCTAAACTCTGGGTGCCCCTATTTTGACACGGGCAGCTAGTAGTTTTGGTTTTGCAGATTTATATTCACAGGATCCTGGTTTACAGCTGGAACGATATCCGGAAAGCTCTGTATCCGTATATCACCTTCAGTTGTGTATTGTATTATTTTCCGCTGCTATGTAATTTATTGTAATCTCTGATATTTGTCGAATGTAATTTATTCATTCATACTCTGTATATTCTTGTATCTGATGGAATTGTTGTAATAACAATGAAATGTTCTTCCGTCTGCGTTCTGTTTTGTCCTGTTCTCAAAGTATCGGCTCTTTCCTTCACGGGGAAGTAACGGGTTCTTACAGATCAGGGCTTTTGTTGAAAAGCATAGTCTTGTGGATGATGATAAAGCACTGCTTTAATTAGCATAGCTTTGTGTATAGCATTACTTCGCGAGCCTTACACCCCAGTTGGAGTCTAAAATGGGATAACGGAACACAGGGAGTGCACACGTTTCTTTCTAGCTAGAAGTGGTGCCATCATTTACAAGCCCTGACATTTTTACTTATGTGGATGATGGATTTCGAGGCCTTGTTTATATTGGTCGATAGTGACCATTTTATAGGTTCAATAGGACCGGGAAGCGTATGTTCAGGCATAACTAATCCACTAAAGTATTTGTCGACCGACCCTGCAGGATCCAAGGGTTCGCTAGCGTCTGAATCCTGAGACATTTGCTAGAGTGTCTCGAATCAGTAAGGAGACCATCCCTAGCCTTGACTCATGATGGAAACCCAATTTCCAATACGAGACAATTCGATTTTGATTGTAGAACTAGTATGGCGACATAGCAGGATGGGGAACTATGTCGTCTATGATTGATACATTTATATTTGACGTTGTTTATACACTATACACATATAGTAATATCAAAATAATTTTGTTTTATATGTATCAAGCATGTTTGGCTATTATAAGGTAAAACTCTATCCTCTGGCTTGCGTTATGTAACGACCCAGAAAATCTGAACCAATTTAAAAAATTTAAATTGGCTAAAGTAATGGATTTTAAATATTTAAAATAAATATTTTAAATAATGGCAATGGAAAGTGAGTTTGAATCGACAATTGAAAATGAATATAATTAATTCTAATTATAAACAAGGCTTGAAAAGGCGTTGCAGTTTCAAAAATTGAATTCAAAATTTGTCGGACTGTACCGGGTGCAAAACAAAACGGATTTTAGTGAAACCAAAAATATTTAAATTTGTTAGTGAATACCTTTCTAACGAATCTGAAAAATCGAAGTTTCATAACGGAAAGCAAAAGTTATGGCCAAATGAATTTTCAGAAAGGTCGCTATGGAATTTATATAGCCCATGAAATTGGCCATTTTGCATACGACCTCGGAATTCGACGAAACCACTTTTGTTGGACCCAGGATGTGAAGTTATTGCTAGGTTTCAAATTTCATAATTTTTGAAGCTAGTATGTGAGCGTGGCAAAGGAAAACGTGTTTTGATCAATTACAGTTAAATTGGATCGACCAGAAATGGGCCTTTTTGCAAACATTCTCAGAATTCAACGAAACTAGTTTTGTTGGGACTGTATCATCAAAACATAGCTAGATTTATTTTTCTGGAATTTTTCAAATCAGTTTGTGGCCCTGACAAATTGAAATATACGTTCAAATTAAATATTGAATGTTTTATATTTTAAATTGAAGGAAAACTGACTGAAACATTCGAATGGGCCTTCGAAACATATCCCATTGTGTTCGAAATGGGGGTAAAACGCTAGGGACGACAGTCGTTGGGTTTAGATTGGTGGTCGCGTCAGAAAACCCCTTATAAAATCTACCGACCAATCAGAATTTAAATAAAAAAATCCCTCGTTTCTCTCTCCCCGATCGAAGGCGGAAACCGTTCAAAACCTTCCCCCTCTTTTTACGATCAATCCACGCAAAATTAGCCCCTCCTCCAGTTGAAGATTTTGTAGAGCTAGGAGAGATCTTCAAATCCATATAAGGTATGGATTTTTTCATTGCGTGGTTTGGGAGAACGGACGTCGAGAAGTCGCGACGTTCAAGTCGCCGCCGCCACCACCTCAGGCGATCGAACGCCACCGCACCCCCCTACGCAGGAAGCTCTCTCCTCCCTCTTCGACACGGCGTAGCCCAATCGAGCTATCGATTCACGGATTGCACGAAAACTTCAAACCTAGTTTTGAAGATTTTAGAAAGGTAACGGCTGTTTAAATTGAAAACTGATTTTAACAGTTTAAAACCGTTGCAAACTTCGAAAAATCATATCTTTTTGCTGTGTTAAAGAAATTCGATGAAACGGGAAACATCGTGACCGTGAGGACATCTTCTACATTCTAGATGAGACCGCATATTTTTCTGAGCCTTCTGTTATTTTTGGTGGAGTGGAACCCAATGTGAGATTTCTAATTTGTAAACGATATGGAAAACGACGATGTATAAATTATATAGTCGATGTATGAGTTATGTAAGCGTTGTACACCTCTTGAATAAGCGTTGTATAAGTTGTACGTTCGATGTATAAGTTATATATGCGTTGTAAAAGTTATATATGCGTTGTAAAAATTATATATGTGTTGAAATAGAAGTGAATTGCTATATATAAATATATATATACGCCCCTCGTCCACAAACCATGGACGATATTTATTGGTTGTGATTGGTGTGAAAATTGATTGATAGCAAATGGTTGTTTGGGATTGTTTGTGGTTGATATTGATTGATTGTGGTTGAAAAATACCCATTTGTGGTTGAGAAATATTTGGTTGAAACCACATAGGATTAGTTTGTGGAAATGAAATAAATATATACATGCCGCCTGCGTGCGAACTAGATGCATGATCCCCATTGTCAAAAACCGCGAGGTTTTAAGGTAGAGCGAGGAGCCGTACTAGGGACGGTCCCGGTTTTAACTACCCTGCCGTTATGCTGCCGAAATTTTGAATAATATTCATGTGTTTGAATTATTTTCATTTGCTGAAACTATATTTATTCGTTGAATAGAAAACCTTCATGTGTTGAATCGATATTCATTCGTTGATTAGAAATTCATGTGTTGAATGGTATTCGTGTTTTAAATATAAAAATCACATTTTTATCTATATATATAAACTATAGAAAACCTTCATGTGTTGAATCGATATTCATTCGTTGATTAGAAATTCATGTGTTGAATGGTATTCGTGTTTTAAATATAAAAATCACATTTTTATCAATATATAGAAACTATAGAAAACCTTCATGTGTTGAATCGATATTCATTCGTTGATTAGAAATTCATGTGTTGAATGGTATTCATATTTTGAAATAAATTGTTTCATAATAAAAATCACCTTTTATCAACTATATGGACTATGTAAAATAATCTCGTTTTAAAAGAAATTGTTTTACAATAAAAATCCTATTTTTATCACCTATATTAACTATACGAAATAATAGTGTTTTGAAATGAATTGTTTCACAATAAAAATCACATTTTTATTATACATATGAATTGTTGAAATGTGAAGTGTTAAAAATAGCAACTCGTTCAAATAAATATGCATGAGTTGAAATATTCATTAATTAGCTAATGATATGATTTTTGCCTATGCATGCAACATTAGAATGAATGGTGTTTTTAAACCAAATGGAATCAAATATGAAGTTGAATGGAAAATGATAAGTGATAAGAACTGTATATATGTACATGCATATTTATTGAACAGGTTATAGCAAAAGGGGATAGAGAAGAGGAATAAAAATTTTGTGCCCGACAAATAGGTACACATTTACTGTTTTGTTTGGGTGATGATTTTATGAGCCTGTTGGCTAGCCGCTTGGCTTTTCCTTTTCCTTTTTGACATGAGACGCCCGTGTGGCTATTTGGGAATTTTCCCAGCCCCTCCCGTACAAAGGAGGTTATGGCGAAATTTTCCAAAATTTAAAGGAATTAGTGAAATATTTGAAATGGAAACGATATTGAAATTGTTGAATGAACTATATTTATATAAATATAAATAAAATTAAAACGAAACGTGGCCGTGCAGTTCGTATTTTGAAACCGTGATTTCAAACAACTAGTGCGGGAAATCCGACCATTGGATTTTCCTGAAACCGCAACCGTTGGGTTCGCCTTGGAGATATCTTTCCAACGGCACCAACTTTGTAAAAATCCAACGGTTGGATTGTCTAGAATGTTTAATTCAAATCTGAAGAAAAACAGCGCCAGAATCGATTATATTTATATATATATAATTATATTTAATCGAATAACGACGCTGCAGTTCGTATTTTGAAATCGAAACTTCAAACGATTGTACCAGGAGATCCGACCGTCAGATTTTCCCAAAACTGGAACCGTTGGATTCATTTTGAAAAGATCTTTCTAATGATGTAAATTTTGTGAAGATCCAACGGTTTGATTTTCAAATATGTGTAAAACAAATCTGAAGAAAAACAGCGCCACGGCCGCGTTGTGGCCCGAAGCGTCGTTTTGAATAAATTAGCTATTTTAAAATAAATAAAAATTGCGATAAATCGTTATAAAATATCATAAATGATATGGAATGGAAATAAACTGAATTTGCTAGATTTATGTAGTATTTGATGGTTGAATGTGTTTGGTGTGAAAATTACATTAAAGAACAAAATCGGTGTTGTCGAATGATTTAACCATTGAAATAAATTGATTTGAAATTCTAAATATACATGGATTATTTGAAAAGGCCGAGTTAATTCTCATTTCAAATAATTGACCGACGATTGAAAGTCGAAGATGAAGACGGTGGTCGAAGACCGGAGATCTTCACCTCATTTGGATGGTAACCGAGGTCCTGATTGGGAGGCATCCCGAAATATGGATAATGAGTGGTGATCGTCCAGGCGTACGTGGTGATCGATGGGTTTGCGAGGTATTCAGTGCCTCCGGTTTCGTTCAGACCCAGAACGGACTTGTAAATGGACTGTGTGTCTGACATTGGATTTTATTCTGTGTTGATTGATCTCTATTAAATATACATCTGTTTGGCGGCGGAGAATTTATTCTTTTGCTTAACGCCCTTCTCTGAAGTGCACGAGTTCAGAGGTTGTATATCGATGGACATCAGTCGCACGGCGTGAATTGCTAGTGTGGCTTGCCTAAGTGGAAAATGTTCAGGGCTTCTGTTGAAAAGCAAAGTCTTGTGGTGATGATCAAAGCACCGCCTGTGTGGAGTAGCTTTGTGTATAACGTGAATTCGCGAGCCTCACACCCGGTATGAACTAGAAACATGAGGAAGGACCTCAGGGAGGACATACGTTTCTTTCTAGTTAGAAGTGGCGTCCGTGGTTTTACACACCCTGACGAGTTTGACTTATGTGGTTGTTGCTGTTGCGAGGCGCCTCGGTTAGATCGGACGATCTGGGTCCGATGGAGTCATTCGTTGGCTCGTTTACGCCCCATAGGGCGGGGAAACGCATTGTTCAGGCATTTTAATCCACATCGGTGGACCGGCCCTGACGATCCAAGGGTCGATGTGCTCTGACCCTGTGGCTCGGGCTAGAGAGTCACGAATTTGGTAAGGACTATCTTTTGCCTTGGTTCATGACGGAAATCCAATTTCCAAATACGTGACTGTGCGGTTTTGATTGTATATATATATGGCGACATGATAATTGGTACCCATGTCGTCTATGATTGATAGTTATGATTTGAATTTGTTTTCAAAACATATAAACACTAGCAATAATATCAAATGCCTTTGTTTTATTCGTACCAAGCATATTTTGGCCGTTATAAGGTAAAAACTCTATCCTCCGGTTTGCGTTGCATTGTGTGATGGGAACTGAGTCTTATAATGGTTTCATTTTTATAAAAAGCATATCGTTGTTTCAAAGAATGATTTGTTTTTAAAGCACTGGCAATCCAATGGAGTAAACCCGTTCCACGAAAGTGGCGTGGTCCTGTGATTAGCCACATTATAAATGTGTTGAGTAGATTTCTCATACCAGTCCCATGACTGACTCGTAGTTTGTTTCACTTTCAAACTCGGGTGCCGCTTTTTCTACACGGGCAGCCTTGTATTCAGGTTTAGCTGGCTTTCTCTGGATAGCTGGAGCTGAAGATGGATTCTATCATTTATCTCTTTTTATGCTGTTCAGCTCCTATTGTACATATTTTGTTTGTTTTCCGCTGTAGACATTTATGTATGGCTGAACTGTAATTGTACTAAGTAAGATCCTGTATACTGTGTAACTCTGATGATTACTTTTATCTAGTATATTCTATTATTCATTATCTGGTGTATTTATTTATTTATGCTCTGCTATTATCTGTTTCTATGTTATATTCCACGGATTACCCTTGCCGCCGTCTGTACGGGGTTTGGGGTCGTCTCATTTGGTATCAGAGCTTTGGTTAAGCTTAGTTCTGGAATATAACATTTGAACGAACGCGTCAGAAATAGAACTAGTAGTGTTCTAGGACGGGTAACTCTATACAGATAGGATCAGCAATATCCTAGTATGAGTAAAGCAGAATGAAATTACACCTCAATAGACACATTTACATTTGAAGTATATGTTTCTATATTTTGAATTATCTTTTCTGTGACCTGACACTTGATCTGCCATTTGCAGAAGTACTAGAAAATGAGTGTCAGAAACAGGAGAAATGCAGAACCCGATCTAGAGGCTCTATTAAAGAGATATCGAAATCTGAACGGGGCACAGTTCTCGGGCAATGAATCTATAATTCAGACTCAAGCTTGGATGAGTTCTGTCGAAAGAATCTTTGAGCGTATCCAGCTGAGAGATGACCAGAAACGGTTAGTAGCATCTTGGGCGCTCAAAGAAGAAGCTTTAATCTGGTGGGAAACAATCATCAAAGATAATCCAGAAGGTGATATCATCTGGGACAGATTCAAAGTGATTTTCCTAGAAAAATTTACTCCTCCTGAAGCGACGGAGCGATTATGTGATGAATTTTCTTATCTAATACAAGGTGATATGACCATCCCAGAATATCATAAGAAATTCAACGAACTTGCTCACTTTGCTCCTCATCTGATTCAAGATCCAAAGAGGAAAAATCTGAGATTTATTCATGGCCTGCAAAGGAGATATCAGAATAGTGTACTGAGGAATGTAAAACTTCCTTTCTCTGAAATGATTTATATGGCTTATCAGTATGAAGATCTCCATAGGAAAGGAATGTTGCGCGACGAAGAAGAAGTCTGTTGTAGTAACAAAGAAGAGTCGAAAACTAATATTCCTGAAGCCAGTACGAGGTCGGAGGTCAGTGAGAAGCCCAGTGCTAAGAGAAAAAGGGCTAAGTATGGGAAAGAACCAGTAACAACTGCTATTTGCTCTAACTGCAATAAGGAAGGACGTTTGTCGATAAGTTGCAGATCTTTAAAGAAACAAAGAAAATAGGGATATAGAGCAAATCGAAAGCAAAAGAAGAAAAGGTTCAGAACTGACGGGGAGTTCCAAGAGAATAGAGAGTGCAAACAGTGCCACGAGGCTGGTCATCTTGCAAAGGATTGCCCGCTCTTAAACAAGCCTGAAATAGTTCAAGTAAAGGAAGTAGCAGAAACTTCTGAGCCCTCAACTAGTCAAGAAAGGGCCGATGTTTTAGAAGGCACGCTAACTGTCAAAGATATTCCAGTTAAAGTATTGTTTGACACAGGCGCGTCATGAAGCTTCAATGCAAAGGATGCAGCTAAGAAACTGGATCTGAATTTGAAAACGCTTAAGGAACCAATGACTGTCCAGAATCCGGTTGGGGGTTCCATTGATCTCAGTTGGGTTTGTGGAGTGCCGGTTTCTTTCTCTCGTTATCGATTTCCTACCATCGCGGTCGTCATGAATTTTAAAGAGTTTGATCTTATCTTGGGGTTAGACTGGTTGACCAAATATGAAGCTGAAGTTAAATGCGCCGACAGAGTCGTAAAGGCGAAGATTAAATTAGGTGATTATATAACCATTCCCTGTGAAGGTCAGAATGCTAATAGAAAAGACTTCTGGGCAGCTTTGAATATTTCTCCAGCTCAAATAGAAAATGTCCCTGAGATCACAGAGAATATTCCTGACCTGGTGAAAGATATTCCTGTCGTCAAGAACTATGCGGATGTGTTCAAGAAAGTTGTTCGCTTACCTCCGCAAAGAGAAATAGATTTCAAGATCGCTTTGATTCGCAATGCAAGGCCGGTAGTTCACGCAATTCGAAGAATGTCCTTGAAAGAAAAAAAAGAACTTGACAATCAAACACGACAGCTAGTATGGAAGGGTCTGATCAGGTCTAGTTTCTCTGATTGGGGAGCAGCAGTGGTGTTTGTCCCAAAATCTGACGGTACTCTACGTCTATGTGTGGATTATTGAGATCTGAACAAACAAACAATAAAGAACAAATATCCATTGCCGCGGATTGATGATTTGTTAGATCGATTAAATGGAGCACAAGTATTCTCACGAATGGACCTTGCTACAGGCTTCCATCAACTTCGAATTGCCGAAGAGTGTGTTCCAATGACAGCGTTCAGAGGTCCCGACTTATTCTACGAATGGTTAGTAATGTCGTTCGGCTTATGTAACACTCCTGCTTACTTCGTCGATCTAATGAAAAGAGTATTCAGAGGAGTATTGAATAAATTTGTTCTGGTTTCCATTGACGATATTCTAATCTTCTCTAAATCAAAGGCCGAACATGAAAAGCATTTGGAACAGGTTCTGGAAATACTCAGAAAGAATGTGTTGAAAGCAAAATTTTCCAAATGTATATTCTAGCAAGATGAAGTGAAATTTCTAGGCCACGTCGTATCGAAAGAAGGAATTGATGTGGATCCAAGCAAAATCACAGCTATTCAAAATTGGAAACGGCCCAGTACCACCACTGAAGTCCGCAGTTTTCTCGGATTGGCTAGCTATTACCGGAAGTTCGTTAAAAACTTTTCGAAGATATCTGGTCATTTAACGAAGCTTACAAAGAAGCACTCTAAATTCAAATGGACTCCAGAAAGTGAAGAGGCTTTTGAAGAGCTAAAGTTAAGACTAACGACTGCTCCAGTGTTAACCATCATCGATGGCAACCAAGATTTAAAAGTCTGGACTGATGCCTCTAGAGAAGGCCTCGGCGCAGTGTTAATGCAAAGAGGCCAAGTGATTGCTTATGCTAGCCGTCAACTGAAGCCACACAAGAAGAACTACGTAACTCATGATCTTGAGTTATTGGCTATAGTATTCGCCTTGAAAATCTGGAGACACTATCTTCTGGGTGAGAGATTTGAACTGTTTACAGATCACCAGTCATTAAAGTATCTGTTCACTCAGAAGGACTTAAATCTGAGGCAGCAACGTTGGCTAGAGTTCCTTGCAGCATACGATTTTGAAATTATATACACTCCAGGGAAAGCCAATGTCGTGGCCGATGCGTTAAGCCGAAAGAATGAGATGATCGCTAGTTTTATTATCACGACTTCATTGATAGATAAAATATCTGCTCTTCAAGAGGATGATCACTTCATTCAGAAGATCAGAGAGATAATTCAGAAAGGCGAGCCCTCGAGTTTTCAAGTTGATAATGAGGGGTTTCTTAGGCTGAAAGGTCGAATCTGCGTTCCTAACATTGCTGAGCTCCGAAAGGAAGTTCTGGATGAATGCCACAAGTCAAAACTTAGTATCCATCCGAGAGTAAGCAAAATGTACAATGACATGAAACGTACTTTCTGGTGGAAGTCGATGAAAAGGGACATTTCATTATATGTTACTCGATGCCCTACTTGCCAGCTAGTCAAAAGCGACCAACAGAAATTGGCTGGATTGTTACAACCACTAGAAGTTCCTGGTTGGAAGTGGGAACATATTTCTATGGATTTCATTGATGGTCTGCCCAGAACCAGAAAAGGGAATGACAATATTTGGGTGATCGTAGATCGCTTCACGAAGACCGCCCATTTCATACCTGTTAGATCAAATAGAACTGCTCAGAGTCTGGCGTAGATATACTTCAGGGAAATAGTTAGACTGCATGGAGTGCCGCTCAGTATAGTCAGTGATAGAGATACAATATTCACTAGCAAATTCTGGGAAGCATTTCAAGTCGAGCTGGGAACAAAATTGAACTTGAGCACCGCTTATCATCCTCAGACAGACGGTCAGACTGAGAGGGTGAATCGTATTTTAGAAGATCTATTGCGGGCTTGTGTTATAGATTTCGGTGGATCATGGGAAGACCATCTGCATTTGGCTGAATTCTCTTATAACAACAGCTACCAGGCGAGTTTGACAATGTCGCCATTCGAAGCATTGTATGGTAGACCACCGATCTCCTGCTTGTTGGGTCGAACCAGGTAATAGACTTGTGTTGGGTCCTGATATGATCCGAGAAGCCGCCGACAAAGTCGGTTTTATTAAGAAGCGATTACTCGCCGCTCAAAGCCGACAAAAGAGCTATGCCAATAGAAGAAGAAGTGATATATCCTTTGCTGTTGGCGACTATGTATATTTGAAAGTATCGCCGATGAGAGGAGTTATCCGGTTCGGTAAAACTGGAAAGTTGGCACCCAAATTCATTGGTCTGTTTCCTATTCTGGAACGGATCGGAACTCTCGCTTATAGGGTTAAATTGCCGGATTGGTTGCCTGGAGTTCATGATGTATTTCATATATCTCAACTTCGAAAGCACGTTCATGATCCAGACTTGATCGTGGAAGAAGCAGCTCAGCAGGATATTGAAATTACCCCTGAATTAGCTGTGAGACGAGAGCCGCTAAAGATCATCGGCAAAGAAACCAAAGAGCTGAGGAACAAGAAGGTTCACTTAGTCAAAGTGAAATGGAGTGGAGATCCACGAGATTGTACTTGGGAAACTGAGGAGAGCATTCAGAAATCTTATCCTAGATGCCGAGTGGATATCTCTGATTGACTCTGGTGCAAGGTACATTTACCCTACTTTGCATTACCATTTAATTCTCTACTCTGTTGTTATTTTCTTTCCATGGATGTGCACTTTTAAATTCTATGGTCTGAATGATTTTAAAAAAAAAGTATAGAAATTGATCAGTATATTTTTGAAAAGTTGAAAACAATTGGATTGGTTGTTGTGTTGTGTGATTGTAGATTTATCAAACCACTTTCGACTTTGTTCCTTTTCGGGGACGAAAAGTTTTAAGTGGGGGAGATTGTAACGACCCAGAAAATCTGAACCAATTTAAAAATTTTAAATTGGCTAAAATAATGGATTTTAATTATTTAAAATAAATATTTTAAATAATGGCAATGGAAAGTGAGTTTGAATCGACAATTGAAAATGAATATAATTAATTCTAATTATAAACAAGGCTTGAAAAGGCGCTGCAGTTTCAAAAATTGAATTCAAACTTTGTCGGACTGTACCGGGTGCAAAACAAAACGGATTTTAGTGAAACAAAAAATATTTAAATCTGTTAGTGAATACCTTTCTAACGAATCTGAAAAATTGAATTTTCATAACGGAAAGCAAAAGTTATGGCCAAATGAATTTTCAGAAAGGTAGCTATGGAATTTATATAGCCCGTGAAATTGGCCATTTTGCATACGACCTCGGAATTCGACGAAACCACTTTTGTTGGACCCGGGATGTGAAGTTTTTGCTAGGTTTCAAATTTCATAATTTTTGAAGCTAGTATGTGAGCGTGGCAAAGGAAAACGTGTTTTGATCAATTACAGTTAAATTGGATCGACCAGAAATGGGCCTTTTTGCAAACAATCTCAGAATTCGACGAAACTAGTTTTGTTGGGACCGTATCGTCAAAACCTAGCTAGATTTATTTTTCTGGAATTTTTCGAATCAGTTTGTGGCCCTGGCAAATTGAAATGTACGTTCAAATTAAATATTGAATGTTTTATATTTTAAATTGAAGGAAAACAGACTGAAACATTCGAATGGGCCTTCGAAACATATCACATTGTGTTCGGAATGGGGGTAAAACGCTAGGGACGACAGTCATTGGGTTTAGATTGGTAGTCGCATCAGAAAACCCCTTATAAAATCTACCGACCAATCAGAATTTAAATAAAAAAAATCCCTCGTTTCTCTCTCCCCGATCGAAGGCGGAAACCATTCAAAACCTTCCCCCTCTTTTTCCGATCAATCCACGCAAAATTAGCCCCTCCTCCAGTTGAAGATTTTGTAGAGCTAGGAGAGATCTTCAAATCCATACAAGGTTTGGATTTTTTCATTGCGCGGTTTGGGAGAACGGACGTCGAGAAGTCATGACGTTCAAGTCGTCGCCGCCGCCACCTCAGGCGATCGAACGCCACCGCACCCCCCTGTGCTGGAAGCTCTCTCCTCCCTCTTCGACACGGCGTAGCCCGATCGAGCTATCGATTCACGGATTGCACGAAAACTTCAAACCTAGTTTTGAAGAATTCAGAAAGGTAACGGCTGTTTAAATTGAAAACTGATTTTAACAGTTTAAAATCGTTGCAAACTTCGAAAAATCATATCTTTTTGCTGTGTTAACGAAATTCGATGAAATAGGAAACATCGTGACCGTGAGGACGTCTTCTACATTCTAGAAGAGGCCGCATATTTTTCTGAGCCTTCTGCTATTTTTGGTGGAGTGGAATCCAATGTGAGATTTCTAATTTGTAAACGATATGGAAAACGATGATGTATAAATTATATAGTCGATGTATGAGTTATATAAGCGTTGTACACCTCTTGTATAAGCGTTGTATAAGTTGTACGTTCGATGTATAAGTTATATATGCGTTGTAAAAGTTATATATGCGTTGCAAAAATTATATATGTGTTGAAATAGAAGTGAATTGCTATATATATATATATACGCCCCTCGTCCACAAACTATGGACGATATTTATTGGTTGTGATTGGTGCGAAAATTGATTGATAGCGAATGGTTGTTTGGGATTGTTTGTGGTTGATATTGATTGATTGTGGTTGAAAAATACCCATTTGTGGTTGAGAAATATTTGGTTGAAACCACATAGGATTAGTTTGTGGAAATGAAATAAATATATACATGCCGCCTGCGTGCGAACTAGATGCATGATCCCCATTGTCAAAAACCGCGAGGTTTTAAGGTAGAGCAAGGAGCCGTACTAGGGACGGTCCTGGTTTTAACTACCCTGCCGTTATGCTGCCGAAATTTTGAATAATATTCATGTGATTGAATTATTTTCATTTGCTGAAACTATATTTATTCGTTGAATAGAAAACCTTCATGTGTTGAATCGATATTCATTCGTTGATTAGAAATTCATATGTCGAATGGTATTCGTGTTTTAAATATAAAAATCACATTTTTATCTATATATATAAACTATAGAAAACCTTCATGTGTTGAATCGATATTCATTCGTTGATTAGAAGTTCATGTGTTGAATGGTATTCATATTTTGAAATAAATTGTTTCATAATAAAAATCACCTTTTATCAACTATATGGACTATGTAAAATAATCTCGTTTTAAAAGAAATTGTTTTACAATAAAAATCCTATTTTTATCACCTATATTTACTATACGAATTAATAGTGTTTTGAAATGAATTGTTTCACAATAAAAATCACATTTTTATTATACACATGAATTGTTGAAATGTGAAGTGTTAAAAATAGCAACTCGTTCAAATAAATATGCATGAGTTGAAATATTCATTAATTAGCTAATGATATGATTTTTCCTATGCATGCAACATTAGAATGAATGGTGTTTTTAAACCAAATGGAATCAAATATGAAGTTGAATGGAAAATGATAAGTGATAAGAACTGTATATATGTACATGCATATTTATTGAACAGGTTATAGCAAAAGGGGCTAGAGAAGAGGAATAAAAATTTTGTGTCCGACAAATAGGTACACATTTACTGTTTTGTTTGGGTGATGATTTTACGAGCCTGTTGGCTAGCCGCTTGGCTTTTCCTTTTCCTTTTTAACATGAGACGCCCGTGTGGCTATTTGAGAATTTTCCCAGCCCCTCCCGTACAAAGGAGGTTATGGCGAAATTTTCCAAAATTTAAAGGCGTTAGTGAAATATTTGAAATGGAAACGATATTGAAATTGTTGAATGAACTATATTTATATAAATATAAATAAAATTAAAACGAAACGTGGTCGTGCAGTTCGTATTTTGAAACCGTGATTTCAAACAACTAGTGCGGGAAATCCGACCATTGGATTTTCCCGAAACCGCAACCGTTGGGTTCGCCTTGGAGATATCTTTCCAACGGCACCAACTTTGTAAAAATCCAACGGTTGGATTGTCTGGAATGTTTAATTCAAATCTGAAGAAATACAGCGCCAGAATCGATTATATTTATATATATATAAATATAATTAGATTTAATCGAATAACGACGCTGCAGTTCGTATTTTGAAATCGAAACTTCAAACGATTGTACCGGGAGATCCGACCGTCGGATTTTCCCGAAACTGGAACCGTTGGATTCGTTTTGAAAAGATCTTTCTAATGATGTAAATTTTGTGAAGATCCAATGGTTTGATTTTCAGATATGTGTAAATCAAATCTGAAGAAAAACAGCGCCACGGCCGCGTTATGGCCCGAAGCGTCGTTTTGAATAAATTCGCTATTTTAAAATAAATAAAAATAGCGATAAATCGTTATAAAATATCATAAACGATATGGAATGGAAATAAACTGAATTTGCTCGATTTATGTAGTATTTGATGGTTGAATGTGTTTGGCGTGAAAATTACATTAAAGAACAAAATCGGTGTTGTCGAATGATTTAACCGTTGAAATAAATTGATTTGAAATTCTAAATATATGTGGATTATTTGAAAAGGCCGAGTTAATTCTCATTTCAAATAATTGACCGACGACTGAAAGTCGAAGATGGAGATGGTGGTCGAAGACCGGAGATCTTCACCTCGTTTGGATGGTAACCGAGGTCCTGATTGGGAGGCATCCCGAAATATGGATAATGAGTGGTGATCGTCCAGGCGTACGTGGTGATCCATGGGTTTGCGAGGTATTCAGTGCCTCCGGTTTCGTTCAGACCCAGAACGGACTTGTAAATGGACTGTGTGTCTGACATTGGATTTTATTCTGTGTTGATTGATCTCTATTAAATATACATCTGTTTGGCGGTGAAGAATTTATTCTTTTGCTTAACGCCCTTCTCTGAAATGCACGAGTTCAGAGGTTGTATATCGATGGACATCAGTCGCACGACATGAATTGCTAGTGTGGCATGCCTAAGTGGCAAATGATAAGGGCTTCTGTTGAAAAGCAAAGTCTTGTGGTGATGATCAAAGCACCGCCTGTGTGGAGTAGCTTTGTGTATAACGTGAATTCGCGAGCCTCACACCCAGTATGAACCAAAAACGGAAGGAAGGACCTCAGGGAGGACATGCGTTTCTTTATAGTTAGAAGTGGCGTCAGTGGTTTTAGACGCCCTGACGAGTTTGACTTATGTGGTTGTTGCTGTTGCGAGGCGCCTCGGTTAGATCGGACGATCCGGATCCGATGGAGTCATTCGTTGGCTTGTTTACGCCCCATAGGGCGGGGAAACGCATTGTTCAGGCATTTTAATCCACATCGGTGGACCGGCCCTGACGATCCAAGGGTCGATGCACTCTGGCCCTGTGGCTCGGGCTAGAGAGTCACGAATTCGGTAAGGACTATCTTTTGCCTTGGTTCATGACGGAAATCCAATTTCCAAATACGTGACTGTGCGGTTTTGATTGTATATATATATATATATATGGCGACATGATATATGGTACCCATGCCGTCTATGATTGATAGTTATGATTTGAATTTGTTTTCAAAACATATAAACACTAGCAATAATATCAAATGCCTTTGTTTTATTCGTATCAAGCATATTTTGGTCATTATAAGGTAAAAACTCTATCCTCCGGTTTGCGTTGCATTGTGTGATGGGAACTGAGTCTTATAATGGTTTCATTTTTATAAAAAGCATAGCGTTATTTCAAAGAATGATTTGTTTTTAAAGCACTGGCAATCCAATGGAGTAAACCCGTTCCACGAAAGTGGCGTGGTCCTGTGATTAGCCATATTATAAATGTGTTGAGTAGATTTCTCATACCAGTCCCATGACTGACTCGTAGTTTGTTTCACTTTCAAACTCGGGTGCCCCTTTTTCTACACGGGCAGCCTTGTATTCAGGTTTAGCTGGCTTTCTCTGGATAGCTGGAGTTGAAGATGGATTCTATCATTTATCTCTTTTTATGCTGTTCAGCTCCTATTGTACATATTTTGTTTGTTTTCCGCTGTAGACATTTATGTATGGCTGAACTGTAATTGTACTAAGTAAGATCCTGTATATTGTGTAACTCTGATGATTACTTTTATCCAGTATATTCAATTGTTCATTATCTGGTGTATTTATTTATTTCTGTTCTGCTATTATCTATTTCTGTGTTATATTCCACGGATTACCCTTGCCGCCGTCTATACGGGGTTTGGGGTCGTCTCACGTTACATTGTGTGATGGGACATGAGTCTTATAAAAGCTTAAATTTTCAAAAAGCATTGCATTATTTTATTCTAAAACTAAGATTCATGTGGAGTAAACCCGTTCCGTGTTATACGGCGTGGTCCTATGATATCCTCTCTTTAAAATTTAAGATTAATAACTGTTTAAGTTCTCACACCAGTCCCATGACTGACCTGCAGTTTATTGTTTTAACCTAAATTCTGGGTGTCCATATTTTCCACATGGGCAGCTAGATGCTTTGATTTTGCAGAAATTATATTCACATGCTCCTGGTTTACAGCAGAGGCGATATTCGGAAAGCTCTGTATCCGTGTATTTCTTTCAGTTGTGTTTTGTATTATTTTTCTGCTGCAATTTAAATGTAATTTAAATCTCTGATATTTTTTTGATGTATATTATTTATTCATACTTTGATATATTCTTGTACACTGATGGAATTGTTGTAATAAGCAATGAAATGTTCTTTTGTCTGTGTTCTGATTTGTCATGTTCTCAATTCAATCCGGGCTTTTCCTTTTTGGGGAAGTTTGGGTCGTTTCATTTGGTATCAGAGCTTTGGCTTATAGAGCTCAAGAACAAGACACATTTGAACTGAACGAAAGAATTCATCAGAGATTGGATTAGTAATATCCAATAAGAATGACTCGTTAGAGATGGGATCAATTGTATACTAGAATGAGTGTGAAGAGTATTAATTTTAAAATAAAATGAAAATAAATTTAGTTTTAAATTTTTTTTATCGTAACATACATATTTGAGTATATTATTTTATTTTAATTTGGACAATCGAGTGTATAAAGATTTCGAATATCCGAGTAATTAACGGATATTCGAAGTTTTAATATACTGGATAGATATCGAATCACACTCTAGATGCCCGAGGATAATTCGGGTGATGTCTGGACATCATCAGTATTTATGTTCGAGTTTCAAAAGTGGGATATCTATATATCTCCAACTGACTGGTGTGAGAACCAAAAATTAGTTAGAATTTATTGCTGTGATTTGCTCTCAAAACATGATTTTTATCTATAAGTTATATATGTTTGAAAAGTTAATCACCTAATTGATTGCTGGTTGTGATGTTTGATTATTAGTTTAACTAATTAAAATATTGAAATGATAATTAATTTAAACCAATATATAAAAAGAATTATAAATTTAGCTAAATCGAATTTAATATTGAACTGAATTGAAAATTGATTAGAATTGAAAGTTGAGTTGGGTCGTTAAACAACTTTCATCTCCGTTCCTTTTCGAGGACGAAAAGATTTTAAGTGGGGAGATTGTAACAACCCGAAATTTCTGAACCAATTTAAAATTTTTATATTAATTATTTTAATGGATTTAATATATTTAAATAATTTATTTTAAATAATAACAACCTGGAATTTTTGAACCAAATTAAAAATTTTATTTTAATTATTTTAATGGATTTAGTATATTTAAAATAATTTATTTCAAATAATAAAGACGAAAAATTTATTTAACTGAAGTTAGAACGAATAAATTTATTTTAATTATAAAACGAGCCTAAAATGGCGCGGTAGTTTGAAAATTCGATTTCAAATTTCAATTGAGTATACATAATTCATTTTAAATCAGAATTGGACGTAACAAGAAATATTTGAATCTGTTTAATAATATCTTCCTAACAAATGTAAGAAATTGAAATTTCACTTTATAAATTGTAATTTATTCCAGTTTAAAATTCAGAAAAGTTGCTGTATAATTTATATATATTATAATACAATATTTGGCCCTTAAAAATAGCCATTTCGCAAACGACCTATGTTTTCGACGAAATTAGTTTTGTTAGGACCGTATTGTCAAAATAAAGCTAGAAATAATTTTTCTGTAATTTTTAGAGCTAGTATGTGGTCGTGAGAAATTAACTGTGAATCGATCAGCCATATAAGGACAAAAACAGGACTTTTTGAGCAAACGGACTCGGAATTCGATGAAACCAGTTTTATTAGAACCGTATCGTCAGAATGTCAATTTTCATCGCCAATGGAGTTTGTATGTGATCGTGGCATCAATAACTGTCGAATAAAGAGAGCGTGAACTAAAACATTAATATTAAAGCTAGAAAATTAATAATGAAATTATAAATCTTAACCCACGGCTATATAATATCTTTTCCCCTTTCCCAAACCCTCATTATTCTTCTTCCTCAAAAATTGACAGCAGCTATCTTTCTCTTTTCTTTTGAAATTTTGCAAATAAGCCCCTAGAAACAAAATAATTTATATCCCTTAATCCATACATAATCAATCCAAACCATTTCTGGGTATTGTAGATCATGTTGATCTCTACCTACCAAAAAAATTACAGAGCATATCATCGCACGGATTCACCAGAATCGGTGGTCAAAGTCAGAAAAATGATTTTGGATTTTGGCGATTTCTGGACAAACGAAGAAGAATCTGATAGGGAAACCAAAGAGGAATTTGTAGAGGAGAGGCAGCTCGACAAGTTTTGTCTTTGGGTACTTCACATGAAAGTGCTCATCGTCGTCGGAATTCCAAGATGATCGGAGGGCAGCAGTTTTGACGAGCAGCGAACCTAGATGGACAGATTCCGGCCAAGATCGACGTCGAGAGATGTTGGAGTCTGAAGGGGAGTTGTTCGGGGATACGAGGCACGTCGTTCTAGGATGGCCGACGACGGTGACACCACCTGTGGCGACGACAATTGTCCGCGAAACGGATTTGGGGGTGCTCGGGTTTTCTAGCGATCGGCGGTGACTGGAGGGGCGGCGCTCAGGCTGGAGGCGCGGCATGGGCAGGCGGTTGCGGCTGTGAGGTCTGGTCGGCGTCTGGTTGGCCCAGGCGGCGGCGGTGAGGAAGGCCAGAGGTGGAGTAACGTGGAATTGATGTGGAGAGGGTAATTTAAAATTTAATTAATTATTTAAATACATGTTTAAACTTCGTAACACAAAATCTTTCACATACGAGGTCGAAATTTGACGATTTCAGATCCATTGCGATCATGGAGTCGAGGGCTTCGCAAGACACTAACTACGTTCAATTTGAAGCAACTTAGAATTTGGGGCAATTTCAAATCCAAATGGTACTAATATCGTCAGCTAAAGACTGACGGAGTGAAAACGAAGGTGAGAACTCCTCACTAGAAATTCTGCATAGTTATTTATATATTTTCATAACTGGAAAATATATAGAATTGTCAGTGTATATTTTTCTCAGTTAATTATTATAAATTGTATACGGTACATATTAGATCACACTCATCATCCACAAACCATGGACGATTTAAGTCGACTGTATTGTGTGTTGCTTGTGATGTTGAAATGTTTAACATATTAAAAATAATGTTAACATTAATATGGTTGTTGAAATTAAATATTAAAGATTTATTTATAATATAAATAGTGAAATTGGTTAAATAGGAAAATAATTCAAATTGAGTTAGAATTGGTTATATTAATTAACCAATAATTTATTTAAATTCACTGCTGTTGTTAGAAACCCCACACGAGTATTGGGATGATATTTGACATACTCTAATCCCAATATTTAATTCTATGTCAATCGATGGATTGACAGTCTGTGAAGAGCGTTATTTATTTATTTAATGCTCACACAGTTGTAAATTTCACTCTGGATGTGAATGGATTGTTTAATGATTATTTATCATTATTTTTGTATACTTGTAATGTATGAAATCCATATAATTGAAATTATATGGTAATTGATTGAGTCGCATTCCGATTCAGAAATAAATAATGTTTAATAATAAATAATGTTTTGTAATAAATAATGTTTTGTAAAGAACATTTTAGAAATAAAGAACTTTTTAAAATAAAAATGTCATCTTTAATATGTTAACGAAAATAAAACATTTGTTTATTGAATTACAGTTTTATACATTAAAAATGTCACCTTTAGTACGTAATAAGAATAAAATAATCATTTATTGAATTATATTTTTATACATTAAAAAAGCAACCTTAGATATGTTAAGAATCATTTTTATGCAAATGAAACATTTTTATATAAAAAAAATTATATAAAAAGAAACATTTCTATGTAAAAGAAACATTTTTATATAAAAGAAACATTTTTATGTAAAAGAATCATTTTTATGTAAAAGAACATTTCTTTGTAAAAGAACATTTTTATGTAAAAGAAACATTTTTGATGTAAAAGGATCATTTTAATGTAAAAAGATTCATTTTAGTGTAAAGAACATTCTAATGTAAAGACATTTCAATTAAAAGAATAATATAAAATAATGAATCTTTAAAAATAATGAATATTATAAAATAACGAATATTTTAAAATAATATTCAGTGAAGAAAAAATGTTATGATTTTGATGACTATTTTAGATGGACACAAAAATATAAAAATATGAAGCCGGGTTAAGTATAGAAACGCCATTTTTTACCCGAACGGGTTTATCGATCGATTTTATTCATTTAGTAATGGATATCAAGAAGAGATTTCTAAATTTAATATTTTGAAAATATTATCATTTCAATATGATAGAGATATAGAATATTCAGTTTTGATTTAAAATTGAAAACGAAGTTGGAATCATTTTAAAATACATTTATAATTTTTTTTATAAAATACGTTTTAAAAGGAAATCGAACAAATATATTTAATTTATATATTATATTTATTTAATGGCCCGAATAGAATGCGCCGCACAGTGACCGTTCATGAATTTTGACCATTAACTTCAAATTGACAGTACGGGAGATCCGACTGTCGGATTCTCCTAAAACCGGAACCGTTGGGTTCGTATCGAAAAAAGCTTTCCAAAAAATATAAGAGATTTGAAATTTAACGGTTGGATTTGGAATTATGTCCAAATAAAATTTGAAAAAGGTCGTTGTAAATGCAGTTTGGTGACCTTTATTGGAAACCGACTGTAATGGCCTTAATAGAATTATTAAACATATGGAAAAATTATGTAAAATCACAATAAATGGTTTGGAAAGATTTTGAATGAAAAATTCCATGTTTGAAAAGATAAAAATATATTTTTATTGAAATGGACTAGTTGTTAACTAGAATAATAATCCAATGTTTTTAAATAAAACAAAATTGGATTTGGGTTTGTTGTGAATGGTGTCTTCAATAACACTGTTCTTAAACCCTGTGTGAAAATTATAAATCTTTAATTAAGATTATTAGAGTTTCCAATTATATTCAGTAATTGGAATAAAATGAAATGTGAATTGGGTTTATTGTGAACTGTGTTTTCAACGACATTCGTTCTTTAACCCGATTTACAGTGAAAATATAATTTGGAATTTATAATATTTTATTAAGATTTAAATGGAAAATTTCCAAAGTTTTCTAATTTAATATATTCAATTGGAATTGAATATAATTCGATTTAATAATAATAATAATCGAGATGAGCTTCTGTGGATGAAGACTGTTACTATATATGGAATTTAAAAGGCCTTGCCGTTATTCCATTTATATTATTAGTCTGATACAGGAATTTATATCGATTATATATTGATCTGATTTCTGTGAAGATTCCATGTTTAATGGAAGATGATCTTAGGTTTATCATGAAAAATGTTTTAAATAACATTGGTTCTTTAACCCGATTAAAGATAAGATTAATTTCTTAAATTTGAATAATCATTAAGTAATGATTTTTGACATTAAAACTAAACTAGAGTTTTAATGAATCTTTAATTAGATTAAAATATGAAGGAGATAATTAAATTTATCGAATTCATGAAATGATCGAGAATGGAGTACCACCAGTTTTACTCCAGACGATAGTTAAATCTTTAATTAGATTTGAACGTGAAATGGTAATTAATTTTACCAATAACACAGTGGGTATTAGATATGGAGTGCTACCAGTTTTACTCCATGGGATGAATAGATTGGGATAATAAATAATAAATGGTTTTTTCGGTTAGGTTCGTTAATCCCGACTAATGCACAAACCTTAATTCGGTTTAGAATTGATAAAAGATTAAATAAAATCTTTTGAAATGATATCCAAAGGAAGATTAAAGAATAAATTCAAAAGAATTCATCTTTGATCAAATTAATGGGAACCTTTCTCTAATAATGTGAATATTTTATTAAAAGAATATTATGAATTGGAATGAGGGGTTTGATGTCTTTTTTAACAATTGATTATAAAATACGCGAGTTATTCAAAATAACCGGGTTTAACCCATTCTGGAAAATTACTACGACGATTAAGAGTCGAATATGAAGACGATGGTTGAAGACTGGAGTTCTTCACATCGTTTGGATGATTACTGATGTCTTGATTGGGCCTGTAACGACCCGCGTTCAATGTATCGAAGGATCGTAGAATATTTATTTCTTTTTCAAATGAAGTCATATGGTCGTGTAACTTTGGGGAACGACTATTAGGGTCATTTTCCATGTTCACGATTTTTTTCGATTTTTATATGACCAATATGCCCCTAACTGATCTTGTTTCGGCCATAACTTTTTATTGGTAAGGAGTTTCAACTTAAAACCACTTCCATTAGATCCAGATGATGGTTTATCATTCCGTAAAGTGGTCGCACTTGTCAAACGGACTTACCGTTTGGGAGATATGGCTGAATTAAGGTTTGGAAGGTGAAAAACAACTTAATTGGGCTTAACCCGGTGATTAGCAACTAGGCCCATTGGAGGATTTCGGGATTAAAGCTATATGAGGGCTGATTAGGGTTAGAGAAACCTTTTCTTTATCATTTTCCAGCTGCCATTTACCTCTCTTTAACCCTAACAATGGCCTCCACTTTCTAAATTCATCCCAAATCATCATTTAATCGCGTATTAGCTTAATCTACACCAAACCAAGGAAGTCTAGTGGAAAATCAGAGTTGGGGCTGTTGCTAAGCATTGGAATTCGACCTATAACAATAGCAAAGTTCAGATCTAAGATTAATTTGTGGCCAAGGTGAGTGATTTGCATTGTTTTTCACTAATAACGGCTAAATAGGGGCGATTAGTGATAATTAGCAGAATTATGGCTCAGAAAAATCTAGAAAATTTTGTAAAATTCTAAAGTATTATTTTAGGGCTCTAATAGAAATATGGGCTAATTTGGATAAGTTTTGTGAGTTGTATGCTTAAACATGATTAAGGGGGGTTAAGGGAAAAACATGGGTTTTTGGGTATGTGTGATCCGTATAAACATGTTAAATTGTTGTTTTGATATTTGTGGATGATTATACATGTTGCTATTACTGTTTGGTATGATTTATGATTGCATAGAACAGTTAAAATGGTCGAAACACCATCGTGTGGCGTAGAACAGTCGCTAGAAAAGTTGCAGGAAATGGTGAAGGAACCAGATCGGATCAGTGGAGGGGGACCGGGTCGGGTCGTGCAGCCCACCCACGAACCGCTTCTCTAAACTGCTGCATCACGAACCTCTCCTCCGAATTGCTGCACCATGAGCTAGATCATTGACCCCGAACCGCTTGGAGATCCCGATCCGACCAGAAGCTCACGAACTGTTCACATCTGAAGCCCCGACCCGAACCAGAGCTTCATCACGAACCGATCCGAACATTGAGCCTTCCACGAGCCGACCTAATGACCACGAGCTGGAGGAGAATCACGAACTGGACTAGGAGGAGGTGCTACAAATCGAACCACTAGGAAAGGATAGTTACGACCGAATCGAACCAAAGATGAGAAGGAGGACTGAACCAATCCAAAGGAGACCAAAACCCGAGATGCAAAGGTAGCCCGAATGGGAAGTAGAACTCAGGATCCATATGGGAACCAATGAGTTAATTACATGAATTGGACTTTGCTGCGGGACGTGTGCAAAGGGGTTATCGATGTCCATAAATTTGATTCACCACCAAGACGGATGTTAGTCTACGGATCAATGCAGTGGGGTAGTTATTACTCCATGGGGCAGAGTGATCGTAGCATGGCTATGAGCCTGTGCAATGGAGTCGTCATGACTTCATGGGGGCAGAGTGGACATGGCAAGGGATTAGTGGCTATGGATCAGTGCAGTGGAGTCATCATGACTCTATAGGGCAGATTGATCATAGCAAAGGATTTGGGTGGTCAAAGCAGTGGATATCGTATGCTTTACGCATTGAGTGAGAGATGTGAGGATGGTTGCTATGTTTGATTGTTTGACATCACTATGACATGCACACCCCTCCCCCGTATCTTTACACCATATGTCAGTGTCACCTTAGAGCATTGTACATCTTGTTGTGTTAACTCTTTGGTTGTAGGTCCAGGTCTAGGAATGGTTATGTATACCTGTTATTGTTCTGTTTTGCTGCTTATCGCTCATACCAGACTTTTGTTTGACCAAGAGTTTTATGTCTCTTCTTATTACTCTGGGTGCTCTTAAACGGGTAGACTAGAGACAGGTTAGGTGGTATGCACGAGTAGCTGTACCGGAGACGAGCAGGAGGCTTCCACATATGATATATAGATATTCTCCTTGTGTTGTGGCTGGTCGCTACTTTGGGCATTAGTAGTGCACCTTTTTCTTTGCTTTAGAGACAGTATATTGGAGTTGTAATAAGCTGTATTTTGAATTTCCGCTGCTATGATAATTATGGTTTAGTTTTCAGCTTATGCACATTCTCGCCTGTTTTATGTCAAGTATGTTATTATTATATTTTATTCCACGCGCTATGAGACACTCTACAGTTCCTTGTTAGTTCAAATTCCTTTCTTTTCCTTTCTTTGGCGACCGTCCCGTGCTAGTCGGGCATTGGCACAGCGCACTTTCATTGGAAATGTCGGCTGGTGCGGGGCGGGCCGTCACACTTGGTATCACAGCTCTAGGTTGCGTAGTTAACATAGGGAAAGACACCAGGGAGAGATGGTATACGTATATAAGAGTGCGTATTTGTGATATTTTGTTTTTCAAAAGTTATATATATACTATTAGTATATTTAAGGATGAAGTCGCACTGCACTGGCACCACTGAGGAGATGGTTAATCGTTTCTCCTTACAGATTGAATGATGAGCCGATGTAACACCCCACGTCCGTTAGTGTCACTCACAAAGGGAATGCACTAAGTTATGTGGTGCATTTAGGGTAAAAGATGCAGATAAATTACAAGACAGACAAAATTAAACAGCGGAAAATAAAACTTTGCTTTATTGATAAATAGTTTGTACAATGATTTCTTTATCATATCAGAGTATCATCTGTCTTACAAAATAAAGAAGCATGAAAATACATTTATATTCCCAAATTTAGCAAGAGCCAGCCATAGCATCTGAAAAGAGAATCCAAGCAAACTTCGACAAATCTTCAAGCTGGGAAAGAGTGGCAATCCAACTTAACCTGAGCTAAACTATTCCCTCCTTTACTACCTGGGGGGGAAACGGAAGAAAAGAAGACGAAAGTAAAACAGAGTCAGACATAAAGCCTAAGTAAGTTCAGTAACTTCTAGCATGTGAACATGGAAAACAAAACGACATGAATTAACTGAATACAAGATTACACCATGACGATAGGGTCAACAAGATTAGACAAGGTAGTCACAAGATATGCTAAGATAAACTGGATACGCTCTAATACTTTCGCCGCTTCGCTATTTCCTTGTTATACTGGTTTCTATATCTCTGCACCGCCTATCTAGTGTCCCATCTAGTAACGATAACGTGATCCCAATCCCTGTATTTCCCATTGCCTTCCAGCATACATTCATTATTTATTACCTAGATCAAATCTAGGGTTTTCTATCAAATGCTTTCTAGATTTAACTAGAGTTTTACGCTATCTGCTGAACGCTTCTCGAGTTCAGGGTTTATGCCACCTAGTCCAACTAGGGATTACGCTACCTGTCGAACGATGCCCCCAAGTCCTAGGACACACCACCTAGAGTGGTATATGTTCCTATATTTCCCCACGCATGTATCGCGAATCGTTATCGCTTATCTAGGTGCACATGTCCCATAATGTGCGGTCCGAGTCCTGTGTCAGGGCAAATCAAGGAAAACAAAACTCGGTCGGGAGCTTTCAGATATCTGCCGATGTAGATGCTAAGGTCTGTTTTTATTCCAGTGGCTATGGTCCCACTTGACCCCTCCCTCAACTAATGAAAGGCACACCTTGTAAAATGAGAACTATACGCCGGCCCCCGGTGCCCCACTATCCTATGGCCATCCGCAACCATAACTAGATAGCAAGTATATGGCCTTTGGTAGTTCTCCGCCTTTCCGCTTCACGTATCTCGATTGACTCAAGATGGATGGTAGACGACGAGTTGCTATCACAGGGCTACCGTTTGCTCGTCGAATCACGCGGGTCCATCCTAGTCTTTAGGTTGCCATGTATTGCAACCAAGGCATACCCCTGGTTCTTCTACGTGGACCTTAACCTCTGTGGGCCCAGGCGGATCATCTGCAGCCTCACAGAGGGATACCAAGAGTACCCTCACGTCCCCTTGAAGCCTCGGGCTTCGTAACCCAATTCGTTGGAGCCTTCTCTCTATTCAGACGGACATTCGCTCCTTCCCGTGTTAGACTAAGAATTACTACTTAGTTTTACTAACTAAGATTTACTACTTAGTTTCCAGAATCGTTGTTTTCTAAGGTTTACTACTTAGTTCCCTTTCCCGTCAATTTGGATTGGTTAAGTGTCATTAGTCAATTCAAGCCAACTTAACCCTCTTCATTCATCCTGTTATACTGGTTAAGTGTTATTGGTAATTCATGTTGACTTAACCCCACCACAGACCAAGTTATATTGGTTAAGTATTTCTTATTACTTAACCCTACCCATTCACCCTGTATTGGTTAAGTGTTCCTTTTTAACTTAACCTTGCCCGTCTGTTTTAACTAACCTGTTATTAACGGTTAAGTATTATACCTTCATGTTTTAGACTTAACCCTATTCCTTTATCAAAATCTGATGGTTAAGTGTTTAAGTTTACTTAACCCTACGGTCTAGCCCAGCTAACATATCAAATTGGCTAAGTGTATTAAATCTTACTTAACCCCAACCTCTAGCCTAGTTAACATGTAAATTTGGCTAAGTGTATTAACTTTACTTAACCCCTACAAGTCTCGTTTTGCTACCTTGAGTTTGGTTAAGTGTCTCTATGGACTTAGCCCTCCCATTCTAGCTTAACTGTGTTAAGTTGGTTAAGTGTTCTTATGGACTTAACCCTCCCTTTCTAGCTTAACTGTGTTAAGTTGGTTAAGTGTTCCTATGGACTTAACCCTCCCATTCTAGCTTAACTGTATGAACCTAACCCCACCTACCAGTCTTGTTATCATGTTAAGTTGGTTAAGTGTCTTAGTTAACTTAACCCTAGCATTCTTGTTCTAGCTTTAACTAAATAAATTAAAGCCATGACTACTCACATTAGACAGATATTGTTGTGATTACTGGATGTGCCGGTTGGTTCCGGGCAGGTTTACATCGCAACTCAGTCTAACCTCGGGTTAGGCCTATTCGTGTTTTCTAGTTCAAAGGGTTTTGATAAATTTTCAAATCAGGTTTTGAAAGTAACCATCCCGTCCGTCGGATCAGTTAGGGATAGCCAGGGAGAGCAGGAAACTTGTATTTTCCAAACTCAAGCCTAGACACTATCCTCTCTGTCACCCTAGAACTTTCTGGTGTTTCATTAAAAGAGATGTCGTTAATAAATCTTTAATTTGTCTAGATTAATATTTCCTCATTTAGGACAAATTCTATAAGTAAGTTAATCCTAATTTACTTATTTCCCTATTTCTCTTTTAATGTAAATTGTCAACATTTATTCTTACGGCCCATTTTCCCCTCTATATCGTGTTTATGCTTTTTGGTATGTAAACCATACCAAATGAAGTGTCACTAACCATGATTCTGCTAATCCTGACAATTACCCCGAGCCAAATTAGCTAATCCAATTCTGATTAACATTGTAAGACTTATTACTCTAGTTCACTATTCATGTAAATGCTAGATTTACACGTCAATACAAGATTCAAATTGCACATCTTATAATTCATGTCAAATTTATCCAATTTGCATTTCTATGAACATGCCATAATACATGTTCCCAATTTATGCCAATTTCCAAGTTAAACTACGTTTTAGTAAATTTCATATTTTGCCCCAAATCGCATTCCCACCGTTCGTAAAATCGTGTTTCAATCTAGATTCTAGATTTGTAGTAAACAGGGAATGAACCAAAGATTGCTATGAAAAGGATAGATATAACAACTGACATAAAATGGTTTTGAATAACGACGTAGGTTCAAGAACATGGGTAGACCTAACTTAATAGGTAAATTACCAAGGTCTAAAACCAAGAATAGACAGAGTAGGTTCAAGAATATGGGTAGACCTAACTTAATAGGTAAATTCCCATAGTCTAAAACCAAAGAAAACCAAGGACAAGCAGAATAAATAATTGGGTTTAGCCCCAATCTCAAAATCACAGAACTTAAGCAACACTTTCCTAGTCAGGAATCATGGAGGTTAAATCACAGATATCCTTGTTATGTCATAGGCGATAGTTTATGTAAATCAAAGGCATAGGTTTTGTCAAGGAAGTAATCCTCATAGTCATAGTCAAAATCATAGGCAGTGTCCATAATCATAGGCAATGTCCATAGTCATAGGCAAATGTCCATAGTCATAGGCAAATGTCCATAGTCATAGGCAAATGTTCATAGTCATAGGCATATGGTTTTTAGGTCCATAGTTTCATAGTCACGGTCTTATTTGTCTTTGAATCATGACAGTTCTTAATTAGGTCCAAGAGATGGGCACAGATTCGAATAGAAAGAAAGAGAATTGTTATATTCTTTTATTCATTCAATTTCATGTCATGAACAAAGAAAAACATTCAAATCTAGAAATAACTGACTTACAGAGATTTAGATTAGAAAAGAAAGATGGCGATGCTATGATTCATAGAAAATCATTCGTTGAAGTCGTTTGAACCTCCTTTTGAATCCTAGCTTGAATCTCTTCTTCTTGAAAGTCTTTTGAGCAGCATCTCCTCGTCTTGTTTTATTTTATATATATTATTTATTTATTTATATATTTTAGAGGAGGAGAAGAAGCCATGTCTAACTAGAATCTTCGCAGCATAAGGGTAGAAAAGAATTGTGAATAGAGGAGGAGACTAGGGCTGTTTATATAGTTGCTCAAGACCTTATCGTACACGCAGCGCTGAGTCAGCATTGAACCTAGTTAAGAAAATAGTCCAGGTTCGCAGATGAATCTAGCCAAATCTTATCGTACATGCAGTGCTAAGTCAGCATTGGGTCCCACAAGTTGTTTTGGCGTAGAAATTTGAATTTCGAACTTTTGAATTTCTGGAATTTATTTAACTGTTTTATTCACATGAAATATTCTTATATGTATACAATTCCTTTAACGACCATTTTACGCGTATATATATATATATATATATATATATATACGCACAACTTTCATTTTATTTTCAAAATTCAAACGATGTTGCACCGTTATTTGATTCTTGCCATATTTCATTTACTATAGCCTTATCTTAAATTTTATCTTTCGTATACATATATTTCTGCATATATATATATATATATATATATATATATTCTCATGTATATACATATATTTCCTTTATTTCCTTATATGTACGTTCTTATCCTTTCAAATTTTGAATTTGTATATGTACATATATTTGCATGTTCAGTTGGCCCTCTTTAAAACAGAGATAAAAATTATGCTGCCGCCGGGGTTCGAACCCCCGACCTCCCTGTTACAAATCCAATGCCTTAACCAACTGAGCTACAAAGTCTTTTGTTAATAAGTCTTAGAACAATGATAATTATTGTTCTTTCCTTACTTCTCTTTTTCATGTTAGTTACAATACTTAAATTAAACCAATGCATGAATCTTTTTCTTTTAATGTTAATGCATTATGTTTGCAAATCAGTGCATGCAACATATTTACATCGCATGCAACCAATCCTTTCTTTCTTTCATATATTAATTAATTTTCATTATACATCACCATATTAATCCTATCTGTGGATATATATACATTTTTAATTACATTAAAAATACGGGGTGTTACATTCTCCCCCACTTAAAAGGATTTCGTCCCCGAAATCTTCAAGTTAGGAAGAATGTGTCCAACCATCCAATCACCCATCTACTCAACCATTCAATCACAGGCATTCATTGTCCTTAAAATATTTCTAATGCTTTCATGTTCATATGCATAGTGTGTGTATATGTCTTTATCTACTGTAAAATCAGGCGGTCTACTGATTCAGTCGACCTCCTTAATGCAAGTCATGTCAGTGTCATGCGTCCAACCATGTATGCAAGCATCCCTAGTTATGTAAATACTATATGCGTGCACAGCCATTCATCCATATGCAACACCCATATGATAACATATCAAGTTTAAGTTACAAACAAATACATATCTGTAAATGCAATATGAAAGCGTCTGAACTGATCTAGTGCTTAATACGTGTGTATATGCATCCACGAGCAACCATTAGCAACCACTCGCAACCATCAATCATAACATGTTTCAAATACATGTTTACACCCAAAAGAGTTTCTACCTAAAGATCGAAGATACGACCTAGAGGATATATTATGGAAAGAGAGAAACAATTATGTGTAAAGCTCCTACAAAAAGGAATCAAGGATGCACTCTTAAGAAAAAGGGTATGATGCAAGTATCTATTCTTCTTGAGCTTTACTCCACTGTATCCTAACCAATTTAACTTTACGATTGTGAAGTTTCTGACCTCCATTTCCAAAATAAACAGATGTCAACCAAGTGTATATACTAGGATGATCAGAGATCTCTCCTCCTAGCTTGTCCATCATGCCATAACTATAAGGGTCAAAAGGTCGCTACGTGCTTTTTGGAGTGCCTGCCACAACTATTCCTCTCTCACGTAAACCATCCTAGTCAAACTTGACATTCCTCAAGTACAAGCCCCAAAGGCCTAAACCAATATCAGACAAGCACCCAAGGAATATCTCCTTTGAATTTAAATGATCTACGTGAGATGATATAAGCAGACTCGATAGCTATTCTCAAATCCCTACTAACCAAAAATAAACTGGTCGGACCACTAATTGGATTTGAGACTCTAGTGGGACATTTCTACTATACAAGTGCTATGGTGCAGAGACTCAACTATGGAAGTGGATACGAACAAATGCGAAGCGATAAAACCAAAGGAAATAGTACGAATAGCAAAACTAGACTCTTCCAAGAGAACTTTTACTACCTTTCTCCTAGGTACGCTTGGTGGCGAAAGTAGGTTCTTGCCCTTATGAAAATCTTGTTCCTCGTTCTTGCTCTTGTCCTTAATTATATGCCCTATTATATCATAGAAAAGCTACTTCCTCTTGTCTTACGCTTTACAATTCCTTCCTCCTTGGTGAGCCAAGTCCCTATCCATGAATTCCTTATCCTTGGGTTGTGCTCCTTAACCAAACGCCTCATCCCCTTCCGTGTGTAGTCATGTTGACAAATCTCTCGAAAACTGCCTCCATCGTCCGGAAAACCCTATAAGCTTCGAAAGAAAACTGCCCGTAGATGAAACAACTACGACTATGGATGGAAGCCGGGCACTACTTTGCCCTTCGATGAGGTTACCCCCCAGAAAGCCAGGAGCCCCAGAGACTCAAGAAAGAAGGAGACAAGAATTTAAACAAAGAAGAGAAGATAGTGCGTATGGCTTCGGGGAATATGTCTTTAAAACAAATCTTTTCTCTTGAAAATGCTTCTTTAAAAACCGTTTTGAAAATAATTTTTCAAATCCTTTATCTGATCTGGTAACCTTCAGCTCTGATACCACGTGTAACACCCCCACGTCCGTTAGTGTCACTCACAAAGGGAATGCACTAAGTTCTGTGGAGCATTTAGTGTAAAAGATGCAGATAAATTACAAGACAGACAAAATTAAACAGCGGAAAATAAAACTTTGCTTTATTGATAAATAGTTTGTACAATGATTTCTTTACAATATCAGAGTATCATCTGTCTTACAAAATAAAGAAGCATGAAAATACATTTATATTCCCAAATTTAGCAAGAGCCAGCCATAGCATCTGAAAAGAGAATCCAAGCAAACTTCGACAAATCTTCAAGCTGGGAAAGAGTGGCAGTCCAACTTAACCTGAGCTAAACTATTCCCTCCTTTACTACCTGGGGGGGAAACGGAAGAAAAGAAGACGAAAGAAAAACAGAGTCAGACATAAAGCCTGAGTAAGTTCAGTAACTTCTAGCATGTGAACATGGAAAACAAAACGACATGAATTAACTGAATACAAGATTACACCATGACGATAGGGTCAACAAGATTAGACAAGGTAGTCACAAGATATGCTAAGATAAACTGGATACGCTCTAATACATTCGCCGCTTCGCTATTTCCTTGTTATACTGGTTTCTATATCTCTGCACCGCCTATCTAGTGTCCCATCTAGTAACGATAACGTGATCCCAATCCCTGTATTTCCCATTGCCTTCCAGCATACATTCATTATTTATTACCTAGATCAAATCTAGGGTTTTCTATCAAATGCTTTCTAGATTTAACTAGAGTTTTACGCTATCTGCTGAACGCTTCTCGAGTTCAGGGTTTATGCCACCTAGTCCAACTAGGGATTACGCTACCTGTCGAACGATGCCCCCAAGTCCTAGGACACACCACCTAGAGTGGTATATGTTCCTATACTTCCCCACGCATGTATCGCGAATCGTTATCGCTTGTCTAGGTGCACATGTCCCATAATGTGCGGTCCGAGTCCTGTGTCAGGGCAAATCAAGGAAAACAAAACTCGGTCGGGAGCTTTCAGATATCTGCCGATGCAGATGCTAAGGTCTGTTTTTATTCCAGTGGCTATGGTACCACTTGACCCCTCCCTCAACTAATGAAAGGCACACCTTGTAAAATGAGAACTACACGCCGGCCCCCGGTGCCCCACTATCCTATGGCCATCCGCAACCATAACTAGATAGCAAGTATATGGTCTTTTGGAGTTCTCCGCCTTTCCGCTTCACGTATCTCGATTGACTCAAGATGGATGGTAGACGACGAGTTGTTATCACAGGGCTACCATTTGCTCGCCGAATCACGCGGGTCCATCCTAGTCTTTAGGTTGCCATGTATTGCAACCAAGGCATACCCCTGGTTCTTCTACGTAGACCTTAACCTCTGTGGGCCCAGGCGGATCATCTGCAGCCTCACAGAGGGATACCAAGAGTACCCTCACGTCCCCTCGAAGCCTCGGGCTTCGTAACCCAATTTGTTGGAGCCTTCTCTCTATTCAGACGGACATTCGCTCCTTCCCGTGTTAGACTAAGAATTACTACTTAGTTTTACTAACTAAGATTTACCACTTAGTTTCCAGAATCGTTGTTTTCTAAGGTTTACTACTTAGTTCCCTTTCCCGTCAATTTGGATTGGTTAAGTGTCATTAGTCAATTCAAGCCAACTTAACCCTCTTCATTCATCCTGTTATATTGGTTAAGTGTTATTGGTAATTCATGTTGACTTAACCCCACCACAGACCAAGTTATATTGGTTAAGTATTTCTTATTACTTAACCCTACCCATTCACCCTGTATTGGTTAAGTGTTCCTTTTTAACTTAACCTTGCCCGTCTGTTTTAACTAACCTGTTATTAACGGTTAAGTATTATCCCTTCATGTTTTAGACTTAACCCTATTCCTTTATCAAAATCTGATGGTTAAGTGTTTAAGTTTACTTAACCCTACGGTCTAGCCCAGCTAACATATCAAATTGGCTAAGTGTATTAAATCTTACTTAACCCCAACCTCTAGCCTAGTTAACATGTAAATTTGGCTAAGTGTATTAACTTTACTTAACCCCTACAAGTCTCGTTTTGCTACCTTGAGTTTGGTTAAGTGTCTCTATGGACTTAGCCCTCCCATTCTAGCTTAACTGTGTTAAGTTGGTTAAGTGTTCTTATGGACTTAACCCTCCCTTTCTAGCTTAACTGTGTTAAGTTGGTTAAGTGTTCCTATGGACTTAACCCTCCCATTCTAGCTTAACTGTATGAACCTAACCCCACCTACCAGTCTTGTTATCATGTTAAGTTGGTTAAGTGTCTTAGTTAACTTAACCCTAGCATTCTTGTTCTAGCTTTAACTAAATAAATTAAAGCCATGACTACTCACATTAGACAGATATTGTTGTGATTACTGGATGTGCCGGTTGGTTCCGGGCAGGTTTACATCGCAACTCAGTCTAACCTCGGGTTAGGCCTATTCGTGTTTTCTAGTTCAAAGGGTTTTGATAAATTTTCAAATCAGGTTTTGAAAGTAACCATCCCGTCCGTCAGATCAGTTAGGGATAGCCAGGGAGAGCAGGAAACTTGTATTTTCCAAACTCAAGCCTAGACACTATCCTCTCTGTCACCCTAGAACTTTCTGGTGTTTCATTAAAAGAGATGTCGTTAATAAATCTTTAATTTGTCTAGATTAATATTTCCTCATTTAGGACAAATTCTATAAGTAAATTAATCCTAATTTACTTATTTCCCAATTTCTCTTTTAATGTAAATTGTCAACATTTATTCTTACGGCCCATTTTCCCCTCTATATCGTGTTTATGCTTTTTGGTATGTAAACCATACCAAATGAAGTGTCACTAACCATGATTCTGCTAATCCTGACAATTACCCCCAATTATGGCCAATTTCAAATTTATGCCAATATACTTATCGAGCCAAATTAGCTAATCCAATTCTGATTAACATTGTAAGACTTATCACTCTAGTTCACTATTCATGTAAATGCTAGATTTACACGTCAATACAAGATTCAAATTACACATCTTATAATTCATGTCAAATTTATCCAATTTGCATTTCTATGAACATGCCATAATACATGTTCCCAATTTATGCCAATTTCCAAGTTAAACTACGTTTAAGTAAATTTCATATTTTGCCCCAAATCGCATTCCCACCGTTCGTAAATTCGTGTTTCAATCTAGATTCTAGATTTGTAGCAAACAGGGAATGAACCAAAGATTGCTATGAAAAGGATAGATATAACAACTGGCATAAAATGGTTTTGAATAACGACGTAGGTTCAAGAACATGGGTAGACCTAACTTAATAGGTAAATTACCAAGATCTAAAACCAAGAATAGACAGAGTAGGTTCAAGAATATGGGTAGACCTAACTTAATAGGTAAATTCCCATAGTCTAAAACCAAAGAAAACCAAGGATAAGCAGAATAAATAATTGGGTTTAGCCCCAATCTAAAAATCATAGAACTTAAGCAACACTTTCCTAGTCAGGAATCATGGAGGTTAAATCACAGATATCCTTGTTATGTCATAGGCGATAGTTTATGTAAATCAAAGGCATAGTTTTTGTCAAGGAAGTAATCCTCATAGTCATAGTCACAATCATAGGCAGTGTCCATAATCATAGGCAATGTCCATAGTCATAGGCAAATGTCCATAGTCATAGGCAAATGTCCATAGTCATAGGCAAATGTTCATAGTCATAGGCATAAGGTTTTTAGGTCCATAGTTTCATAGTCACGGTCTTATTTGTCTTTGAATCATGACAGTTCTTAATTAGGTCCAAGAGACAGGCACATATTCGAATAGAAAGAAAGAGAATTGGCATATTCTTTTATTCATTCAATTTCATGTCATGAACAAAGAAAAACATTCAAATCTAGAAATAACTGACTTACAGAGATTTAGATTAGAAAAGAAAGATGGCGATGCTATGATTCATAGAAAATCATTCGTTGAAGTCGTTTGAACCTCCTTTTGAATCCTAGCTTGAATCTCTTCTTCTTGAAAGTCTTTTGAGCAGCATCTCCTCGTCTTGTTTTATTTTATATATATTATTTATTTATTTATATATTTTAGAGGAGGAGAAGAAGCCATGTCTAACTAGAATCTTCGCAGCATAAGGGTAGAAAAGAATTGTGAATAGAGGAGGAGACTAGGGCTGTTTATATAGTTGCTCAAGACCTTATCGTACACGCAGCGCTGAGTCAGCATTGAACCTAGTTAAGAAAATAGTCCAGGTTCGTAGATGAATCTAGCCAAATCTTATCGTACATGCAGTGCTAAGTCAGCATTGGGTCCCACAAGCTGTTTTGGCGTAGAAATTTGAATTTCGAACTTTTGAATTTCTGGAATTTATTTAACTGTTTTATTCACATGAAATATTCTTATATGTATACAATTCCTTTAACGACCATTTTACGCGTATATATATACGCACAACTTTCATTTTATTTTCAAAATTCAAACGATGTTGCACCGTTATTTGATTCTTGCCATATTTCATTTACTATAGCCTTATCTTAAATTTTATCTTTCGTATACATATATTTCTGCATATATATATATATATATTCTCATGTATATACATATATTTTCTTTATTTCCTTATATGTACGTTCTTATCGTTTCAAATTTTGAATTTGTATATGTGCATATATTTGCATGTTCAGTTGGCCCTCTTTAAAACAGAGATAAAAATTATGCTGCCGCCGGGGTTCGAACCCCCGACCTCCCTGTTACAAATCCAATGCCTTAACCAACTGAGCTACAAAGTCTTTTGTTAATAAGTCTTAGAAAAATGATAATTATTGTTCTTTCCTTACTTCTCTTTTTCATGTAACAACCCGTATTTCGATAATATGATTAAGACGAGAATCAAGGCAGAATTTAATTTTAAATTCTGAATCAAGTTAAACGGGCTATGCCATTGCGTTCGTCTCGGAAAAATACGCGAAATAGAGTCCGAGTTTTCGAAAATCGGAGTCCGTATGACCCGATTAAGGCCCAACGAAGTTTTCAGAAAATTTCTAAGTAAAGACAGATTTCAAATTCAAACTTGAATTTGGAAAATTGGGCCAGTTAGGCCAGGCGGGAAAAGTTCCCGCCACAGTACCCAAGTCGACAGCCCTGTCGACTTGGGAGTCGACTTGGTCTGACCAAGTCGACAGCCCTGTCGACTTGGCTGTCGACCTGGCTCAGACGAGTAGTCTTGCCTGGTGCACCTGTTTCTATCTTGGCTAGGTTTTTGGGCCTGGTTTGAGATCTGACGGTTCAGGTTGGTCCTAGGGTTAATCTAAGGGTCCTAACTAACCTAATCTTCTATAAATAAGTCCCTAACCCTCCCCTAAACCCTCATTATTCACTCATGTAACTAAACTATGGCAAAATTTCTACTCTCATGGCCTCCACTCAACTATCCTAGCCTCCACTTCATTTCTATGAGAGGTTTCATGATCATGAGAGTGTTAGAGAGTCCCTATGTTAGTATGAGAGCTTCTCAAGTTGATTTCAAGGCAAAAGCTTTGATCTTTGTTCTTAAAGATGGTGTTTTTAGTGATTTGGAGCATCCATCTTTGGGTTTTTGGGTGATGGCATGCATAGGCTTCATCACAAGCTTTAGTTTAATCGATTTAGGCCTTCATAGCAATGTAAGCCCTTCCCTACTCTTAGATATTAACTATGAAGTTAAATGTTCATGTTGCAAGTTTGGGTTTGATCATTGAGAATGATATATGCTATCATGTCATGCAAGTTTATGAAGTCATTATCTTGATCTTATGAGCAAAAAGCTACAACCTTTATGTTGAAATGTTGCATTATGCAACATGAGAACCTTCATAATCATTATGTCTACTTGCATATGAAGTCATAACCCTTATATGATGATATATGCGAGTTTCTAGTCATCATTCCATGTCTTTTGTCACCATGATTCGTTTATGTGCCAAGTTTGGGTTTATGCATGTTTTTGAGGCTTAGGAATGTAACATGCAAGTTAATGAACACATATGTGCCTCATTTGCCACCATGATTAACTTGTGGCTTAACATCCGTTTTTGGTCATGCCTTTGCCAAGTCTCCTCTTTTAATCCATTACGTTGTTGCGAACGTATATGCGAGCTTAGAAGCGTTGGGTTATGTTATGGGTAATTTCTAATGACATGAAAATACAACTTGAAAACATGACTTGAAATATAACATGGAATTTAACATGTAAGTATGCATAAAAACACAAGCTTGGGAATTTACCTATTAAGTTAGGTCTACCCTTTGGGAATTTACCTATTAAGTTAGGTCTATCCAAATGCTTGAAAAACTTGTAACATGTTTTGGAAACATGATGAACGTGACGCTTAGATAATATAAGTGTGGCCAACTCGAGGTTGGGTTGAGTTTGCAACGTAAAACTACCCGGAACCGACCGGCCTAACTAGTAGTTGCAAACAATAGGACCCAATGTGAGAAGTTGGTCATGTTGTGCTTGAACCCGAGGTTAGACCAAGTTGTGGTGTAAAGCTACCCGGAACCGACCGGCTTAACTAGTAACCACAACAAAGTCTAATGTGAGAGGTGAAGGTGCATTAAGTAATTAATGCCACATAATAGGGTTAAGTCAACTTGATTAATGACTCTTAACCAAATATGACATGGACAAGTGGGTTAAGTAATTTGATTAGGCTAATGATACCTAACAAAACACGACAAGGTTGGGTAGGTTAAGTAACTTGATTTGCCTAATGACACTTAACCATTTTTATACGACTAGTGGACGGGGTTAAGTTAATCAACACTTAATCAATCCAACACGATAACTTGGTGAGGTTAAGTAAGTTTCCTTAATGACACTTAACCGAAAGATACAGTTAATGGATGGGGTTAAGATTAGACTCAATTAGTCTAAACATGGTAATCGGATGGGGTTAAGTTAACCTAAACTTAATTAATCCCACTTGGTAGTTCAATGGGGTTAAGTTAAACACTTAACCAATCTAACTCGTTAATTTGATGTGGTTAAGTGACCTATACTTAACCAATCTAACTCGTTAATTTGATGTGGTTAAGTGACCTAAACTTAACCAATCTAACCAGTTAATTTGATGTGGTTAAGTGACCTAAACCTAACCAATCTAACTCGTTAATTTGATGTGGTTAAGTGATCTATACTTAACCAATCTAACTTGGGAATTTATTGAGGTTAAGTTAACCCATACTTAACCAATATAACGTGAAAACATGATAAGGCTAAGTCACGAATCGCTTGAATACACTTGACCGGTTTGACTAAGTAATTTGATAGGGTCGAATTAATATATACTTAACCAACTTGAGCATGGTTTGTAGGGTTAAGTCTTGAACTTGGATACTTAGCCAATTTTGACATGATTTGTAGACGGGGTTAAGTTTTGAACTTGGATACTTAGCCAATTTTGACATGATTTGTAGACGGGGTTAAGTCATGAACTTAAGTGGCACTTAATCTGTTATATAAACCCTAATTCGGAGAATTAGGTGGGTAACCGTAATTAACAAGGGTAACGGGAACAAGGCTAAGTGGTAAACCTTAGTTGAAGGATAACTAAGTAATGATTCTTAGTCAAGGAAATTTAGACCAGTTCATAGATAGATGAGTAACCTGATACGGTAGGTCATCGTTTAAGTATACGGGTAGGAGCAAGTATCTGATTTAGATAAAGGCTCCAGCGAACTGGGTAACGAAGCAGCGGCTTCGGGGAACGTGAGGATACTCTTGGGATCCCTCTGTGGGCTGCCAGGTAATTGTACTAGGCTCATGAGAGGTTAAGGTCTGCGTTAGAAGAACCAAGAGTATGCCTTGGTTGCTATACGAGCGACCTAAAGACGGAGATGGATAGGGCATAGTCGACGAGACACGGTCGTACCCTAGATAGCATTTTCTCGTTAGGCTACCTTCCATCTTTGGTCAAGCGTGTACGTACGGAAAGGCAGAGAACACCCAATAGACCATAATTGCTATCTAATTATGGGTGCGGTAAGGCTCGGATTGGGGGTTGGCCAGTAGTGTGTTCTCGTACAGGATTTATCCTGTCTTGTCTTTTGCTAGTTGAGGGAGGGGTCGCGTGGGACCATAGCCACGTGTAGAAAAACAGACCTTAGCATCTGCATCGGCAGATAAACCGAAAGCTCCCGACCGAGTCCTGTATTTCTTGACCTGTCCTGTGACAGGACTCGGATGGCACGATGTGATACATGTGCATACAGTCATGGAAAAACGATTCACGATGAATGCGTGGGAAAAGGGCGCGGTTGGTGGTTAGTAATCCCTAGTGGCCCTAGGTGGCTGAACCCAAACCGAGACACGGAAACGTTCATTAGGTAGCATAATCCCTAGTGGTCCTAGGTGGCATAAATCCTAAGTGAACGCACGATAGTTCATGGTAAGGAAACATAACTAGATCAAGGGTTGCAGTCCAAAACAACTTCAAGGATAAAACGTTTACATGGGAAAGCCCGTATGGCCTACGGCAAAGGACTGAACTTATACATGGAAAGAAACATACGAGTTGGGAAAACCTACATATGCTATATATTAGGTTGGCATGGACCATTACATGACATTGGGCAAGGGACATTCATAGTTAACACATGACGCGGGTTGGGATACTAGTACGAGAGGTGCAGAGCAAATATACATGTTAGAACTAGGAGAGATATACAGGATAGATACCTTGGGATATTATACTGGATAGAAACCTGACGATGTGATGCCATGTTTTATCTTGACATCGTAATTTATCATGACACCTTAGTTTACCTGAGTTCAGTAGTTCATCCTGTTATTTTGATTTAGCTTATCTATCTTGTTATCATGCTTATGTTCATCTCAGTTTCTCATGTCAGTTAACTTTACTAGTTTTTATACTAATAGTAGATAGGGCTTACTCAGTCTTTTTGACTGACCCGTTTTGTTTCGCCTCTTTTCTTCCGTTCCCCCCCCCCCCCCCCCCAGGTTACAGGGAGGAAATACTGTTGTTTAGTTCGTACTTCTTCTGCTTGAAGGTCATCATGGATGGCTTGGACTTTTCTTGGCTATGGCTACTTTACTGCTTTTTCTTGGGGAATAATTTATGAAAAAGTCTTTATGCTTCTTTATTATTGCAAGACAGGTTTTGATGTACTCTGATGTAAAAGGCTTTAGACCTTAATTATTAATGTTTATGAAAGTTCGATTTTACTTCCTCTATTTTACATGTTCTGTCTTGTGATATTTCTGTGCATGTTTACCAATAGTGCCCCTCTAAAGCTAGTGCATTCCCTTGCGAGTGACCCTAGCGGAGGCGGGGTGTTACATTTGGTATCAGAGTAGAAGGTTACCAGACTGGGCAAAAGTTCTTAAAGACCTTCTGAAAACTATTTGAAAACCGTTTACAAAGAAGCATTTTTCAAGAAAATTTTCTTTTAAAAAGAAAAAGGCTATTCCCCAAAGGCCATTAGCACTATCCTTGTTTCCTTAATTAAATCTCTTTTCCTTTCTTTCCTCCATCTGTAGTCACAGTGGTTTTAACTGCGACTAGTCTTTTCTATCTACGAAAGTGCTTTCCATGCGATGGAGGTGGTTCTCGAGAGACCAGTGGTCGCGTTATAAGAAAGGATTGTGAGAAAGAGGATAAAGGATACGAGCTTAAGGATGAGCAACTTGTTGGTATGGCTCAACCCAGAATGAGAAAGAAAGATGAACAATGAAACCCATGACGAGAGAGTACCTTTGGCAAGGTAAAACGGGGTGGATAGTTAAGTATCATGGGACAAGGACAAGCTCATCGGGAGGGCAGTAGTATGCTCTCATTTCTAGGGTACCTCGGAAGGAGGGTAACGATCTTGTTAAAGGTTTAGCTTTTCTTCTCTATCATCCCGTTAGGACTTTGTTTTGATCATCGTAGTCTGCCTCGATAGTGGAGTCTCTGCACCTTAAGTACTAGCGTAATAGAGAATCCCAATTTTTGTCTCAAAGCCCTATTGGAGAGTCAGTCCATGTATACATGACTTGTTTGGATTTGAGAATGTCTAGGCCAAGTGTTGAGTTTGGAAATAATGCTTATGTTTATAAGCTATGGATGGATTCTAGGGATAAAGTGGTTATCCAGTAAGGGGTGCCACTCCCGGTTTTGATAGGAGGGTAGTTAGACTTTTGACTAGCCTTGGTAATACCCTCGAAGTATCGTGTAACCTTTTTGAGGATTTGTCATGACTAGTTACTTAGAATCCCTGGATGCCTTTATTGGAAATTTGGAGCCCGATCAAGTGGTATTCGCCGATAAGACGGATGGTTTATTTCACTTATGCATGGGTTATAGAAGTCACCCTAGTAAGTGCGCTTGATAACCTGGTTGACATCTGCTTACTTTCAAGAGAAGGTTCTTCTATGTGGAATACCTTATGGTACGAGGTCCGAGATTCACTAGCGAATTTTGGAAAGCTTGCATGAGATCATGAGTACGCAGTCATGTTTGCGTCAAGTATTCTAGAAAGAGGATAAGTGCAAGTGGAACGAGAGGCGACGAAGAAATGAGTTCCAGCTCATGTTATGGAAACAGGAAATAAGAAGCTGCGAAATCGCGAAGTTAAAAGACGGTCAAGGCACAATGGAATTGAGCTCAAGGAAGTACGACTTTGATGGTCAAAGACTAGATACGCGCATGATATCTCTTTTTGGGAGTGTATCCTTGATCCCTGTTTTCTGTAGAGCTTACTTGTAGGCTATCTTTTGTGGACACCCTCTCGGTCCTATTTTCTGTTACAAACCCCGTAAGGAGTTTGTCTTGTTTATCTTCTCGACCCTGTTTCAGGGAATCCTAGGCAGAACCCTATGGATGTAAACATGTATTTGAAACATGTTATGATTGAAATGGTTGCAAGTGGTTGCAAGTGGTTGCTCGTGGATGCGCGAATACACATTAGATGCTAGCTCGACTCGGTCACATTTCATATTGCATATGCACGAGTATTTATACTTGTTTATGGATGAAATTGAATGTGTTATCATGCGGTTGTTGCATATGAATGAATGATTGTGCACGCATATAGTATCTATATGACTAGGACTATTTGCATACATGTTGGATTCATGGCACTATACATATTTTTGCATTAGAAAGATTATTCAGGCCTGATCACTAGCATTAGCTAAGGAACATGTACACACACGTTTTGCATATATTCATATAGCATTAGAAATCATCTAAGGACAATGGTCGCTTGTGGATGATGTTTTGAGTAGATGGATGATGGATGGTAGGATATGTTCTTCCTAACTTGGAGATTTCGGGGACGAAATCCTAAAAGGTGGGGAGAATGTAACAACCCGTATTTCGATAATATGATTAAGACGAGAATCAAGGCAGAATTTAATTTTAAATTCTGAATCAAGTTAAACGGGCTATGCCATTGCGTTCGTCTCGGAAAAATACGTGAAATAGAGTCCGAGTTTTCGAAAATCGGAGTCCGTATGACCCGATTAAGGCCCAACGAAGTTTTCAGAAAATTTCTAAGTAAAGACAGATTTCAAATTCAAACTTGAATTTGGAAAATTGGGCCAGTTGGGCCAGGCGGGAAAAGTTCCCGCCACAGTACCCAAGTCGACAGCCCTGTCGACTTGGGATTCGACTTGGTCTGACCAAGTCGACAGCCCTGTCGACTTGGCTGTCGACCTGGCTCAGACGAGCAGTCTTGCCTGGTGCACCTGTTTCTATCTTGGCTAGGTTTTTGGGCCTGGTTTGAGATCTGACGGTTCAGGTTGGTCCTAGGGTTAATCTAAGGGTCCTAACTAGCCTAATCTTCTATAAATAAGTCCCTAACCCTCCCCTAAACCCTCATTATTCACTCATGTAACTAAACTATGGCAAAATTTCTACTCTCATGGCCTCCACTCAACTATCCTAGCCTCCACTTCATTTCTATGAGAGGTTTCATGATCATGAGAGTGTTAGAGAGTCCCTATGTTAGTATGAGAGCTTCTCAAGTTGATTTCAAGGCAAAAGCTTTGATCTTTGTTCTTAAAGATGGTGTTTTTAGTGATTTGGAGCATCCATCTTTGGGTTTTTGGGTGATGGCATGCATAGGCTTCATCACAAGCTTTAGTTTAATCGATTTAGGCCTTCATAGCAATGTAAGCCCTTCCCTACTCTTAGATATTAACTATGAAGTTAAATGTTCATGTTGCAAGTTTGGGTTTGATCATTGAGAATGATATATGCTATCATGTCATGCAAGTTTATGAAGTCATTATCTTGATCTTATGAGCAAAAAGCTACAACCTTTATGTTGAAATGTTGCATTATGCAACATGAGAACCTTCATAATCATTATGTCTACTTGCATATGAAGTCATAACCCTTATATGATGATATATGCGAGTTTCTAGTCATCATTCCATGTCTTTTGTCACCATGATTCGTTTATGTGCCAAGTTTGGGTTTATGCATGTTTTTGAGGCTTAGGAATGTAACATGCAAGTTAATGAACACATATGTGCCTCATTTGCCACCATGATTAACTTGTGGCTTAACATCCGTTTTTGGTCATGCCTTTGCCAAGTCTCCTCTTTTAATCCATTACGTTGTTGCGAACGTATATGCGAGCTTAGAAGCGTTGGGTTATATTATGGGTAATTTCTAATGACATGAAAATACAACTTGAAAACATGACTTGAAATATAACATGGAAGTTGACATGTAAGTATGCATAAAAACACAAGCTTGGGAATTTACCTATTAAGTTAGGTCTACCCTTTGGGAATTTACCTATTAAGTTAGGTCTACCCAAATGCTTGAAAAACTTGTAACATGTTTTGGAAACATGATGAACGTGACGCTTAGATAATATAAGTGTGGCCAACTCGAGGTTGGGTTGAGTTTGCAACGTAAAACTACCCGGAACCGACCGGCCTAACTAGTAGTTGCAAACAATAGGACCCAATGTGAGAAGTTGGTCATGTTGTGCTTGAACCCGAGGTTAGACCAAGTTGTGGTGTAAAGCTACCCGGAACCGACCGGCTTAACTAGTAACCACAACAAAGTCTAATGTGAGAGGTGAAGGTGCATTAAGTAATTAATGCCACATAATAGGGTTAAGTCAACTTGATTAATGACTCTTAACCAAATATGACATGGACAAGTGGGTTAAGTAATTTGATTAGGCTAATGATACCTAACAAAACACGACAAGGTTGGGTAGGTTAAGTAACTTGATTTGCCTAATGACACTTAACCATTTTTATACGACTAGTGGACGGGGTTAAGTTAATCAACACTTAATCAATCCAACACGATAACTTGGTGAGGTTAAGTAAGTTTCCTTAATGACACTTAACCGAAAGATACAGTTAATGGATGGGGTTAAGATTAGACTCAATTAGTCTAAACATGGTAATCGGGTGGGGTTAAGTTAACCTAAACTTAATTAATCCCACTTGGTAGTTCAATGGGGTTAAGTTAAACACTTAACCAATCTAACTCGTTAATTTGATGTGGTTAAGTGACCTATACTTAACCAATCTAACTCGTTAATTTGATGTGGTTAAGTGACCTAAACTTAACCAATCTAACCCGTTAATTTGATGTGGTTAAGTGACCTAAACTTAACCAATCTAACTCGTTAATTTGATGTGGTTAAGTGATCTATACTTAACCAATCTAACTTGGGAATTTATTGAGGTTAAGTTAACCCATACTTAACCAATATAACGTGAAAACATGATAAGGCTAAGTCACGAATCGCTTGAATACACTTGACCGGTTTGACTAAGTAATTTGATAGGGTCGAGTTAATATATACTTAACCAACTTGAGCATGGTTTGTAGGGTTAAGTCTTGAACTTGGATACTTAGCCAATTTTGACATGATTTGTAGACGGGGTTAAGTTTTGAACTTGGATACTTAGCCAATTTTGACATGATTTGTAGACGGGGTTAAGTCATGAACTTAAGTGGCACTTAATCTGTTATATAAACCCTAATTCGGAGAATTAGGTGGGTAATCGTAATTAACAAGGGTAACGGGAACAAGGCTAAGTGGTAAACCTTAGTTAAAGGATAACTAAGTAATGATTCTTAGTCAAGGAAATTTAGACCAGTTCATAGATAGATGAGTAACCTGATACGGTAGGTCATCGTTTAAGTATACGGGTAGGAGCAAGTATCTGATTTAGATAAAGGCTCCAGCGAACTGGGTAACGAAGCAGCGGCTTCGGGGAACGTGAGGATACTCTTGGGATCCCTCTGTGGGCTGCCAGGTAATTGTACTAGGCTCATGAGAGGTTAAGGTCTGCGTTAGAAGAACCAAGAGTATGCCTTGGTTGCTATACGAGCGACCTAAAGACGGGGATGGATAGGGCATAGTCGACGAGACACGGTCGTACCCTAGATAGCATTTTCTCGTCAGGCTACCTTCCATCTTTGGTCAAGCGTGTACGTACGGAAAGGCAGAGAACACCCAATAGACCATAATTGCTATCTAATTATGGGTGCGGTAAGGCTCGGATTGGGGGTTGGCCAGTAGTGTGTTCTCGTACAGGATTTATCCTGTCTTGTCTTTCGCTAGTTGAGGGAGGGGTCGCGTGGGACCATAGCCACGTGTAGAAAAACAGACCTTAGCATCTGCATCGGCAGATAAACCGAAAGCTCCCGACCGAGTCCTGTATTTCTTGACCTGTCCTGTGACAGGACTCGGATGGCACGATGTGATACATGTGCATACAGTCATGGAAAAACGATTCACGATGAATGCGTGGGAAAAGGGCGCGGTTGGCGGTTAGCGTAATCCCTAGTGGCCCTAGGTGGCTGAACCCAAACCGAGACACGGAAACGTTCATTAGGTAGCATAATCCCTAATGGTCCTAGGTGGCATAAATCCTAAGTGAACGCACGATAGTTCATGGTAAGGAAACATAACTAGATCAAGGGTTGCAGTCCAAAACAACTTCAAGGATAAAACGTTTACATGGGAAAGCCCGTATGGCCTGCGGCAAAGGACTGAACTTATACATGGAAAGAAACATACGAGTTGGGAAAACCTACATATGCTATATATTAGGTTGGCATGGACCATTACATGACATTGGGCAAGGGACATTCATAGTTAACACATGACGCGGGTTGGGATACTAGTACGAGAGGTGCAGAGCAAATATACATGTTAGAACTAGGAGAGATATACAGGATAGATACCTTGGGATATTATACTGGATAGAAACCTGACGATGTGATGCCTTGTTTTATCTTGACATCGTAATTTATCATGACACCTTAGTTTACCTGAGTTCAGTAGTTCATCCTGTTATTTTGATTTAGCTTATCTATCTTGTTATCATGCTTATGTTCATCTCAGTTTCTCATGTCAGTTAACTTTACTAGTTTTTATACTAATAGTAGATAGGGCTTACTCAGTCTTTTTGACTGACCCGTTTTGTTTCGCCTCTTTTCTTCCGTCCCCCCCCCCCCAGGTTACAGGGAGGAAATACTGTTGTTTAGTTCGGACTTCTTCTGCTTGAAGGTCATCATGGATGGCTTGGACTTTTCTTGGCTATGGCTACTTTACTGCTTTTTCTTGGGGAATAATTTATGAAAAAGTCTTTATGCTTCTTTATTATTGCAAGACAGGTTTTGATGTACTCTGATGTAAAAGGCTTTAGACCTTAATTATTAATGTTTATGAAAGTTCGATTTTACTTCCGCTATTTTACATGTTCTGTCTTGTGATATTTCTGTGCATGTTTACCAATAATGCCCCTCTAAAGCTAGTGCATTCCCTTGCGAGTGACCCTAGCGGAGGCGGGGTGTTACATTTCATGTTAGTTACAATACTTAAATTAAACCAATGCATGAATCTTTTTCTTTTAATGTTAATGCATTATGTTTGCAAATCAGTGCATGCAACATATTTACATCGCATGCAACCAATCCTTTCTTTCTTTCATATATTAATTAATTTTCATTATACATCACCATATTAATCCTATCTGTGGATATATATACATTTTTAATCACATTAAAAATACGGGGTGTTACAGCCGACATGCGTGGGGCACTGGTAGGGGAGCTAATAATGGGAATGATCCTGATATGAGGATGATGTTCACTGACATCATGAGAGAGATGCTTAGGGATGTTCAGAGGGCAGTTCCTAACGCTGCAAGTGGTGGTGGTGCAGGCGCTCAGGGCCGATTTCGCCAAGCTTTGTAAAGACTACACTAGTCTTGGTGGGAAGCCATTCCATGGAACGGAATCGGCTACGGAAGTTCAGGATTGGTTGGATAGTTGTGAGCGTATCTTCGAAGACTTGGTTATCGAGGATGCGATGAAGAGAAGGCTAGCATCCCGTCAGCTGCAAGGATGGGCAATGAATTGGTGGAATGCTATTAAGGAAACTACCCCTGAGGATCAAGTTACTTGGGATCAGTTTAAGGCCCGATTCAGTGATAAGTTCATCCCAGCTGCTCAGAAATCAGAACTGTTTAGGAAGTTCTTGGAGCTTAAGCAGAATGGTAAGGCAGTCTCGGGGTATATTGCTGAGTTCGATACTTTATCGAAGTATGGATTATCCCTTATTGGTACTCCCGAGAAAAAGAATAAGAAGTTCATAACAGGCTTAGATCAATATTTAGGAGGAAGGCTTATAAACCATATTGATGAGACTTTTGAATCGATTGTTGGAAAGACATTGAGATCAGAGAGCCTTTATCCTAAGCCCAAGACTGAAGTCGTTGTTGCATCTACAGGAGAGACAAGGCCGCAAGCAAGCGGTGGAGGCAAGAACAATTCTCATAATAAGAGGAAACAGAGCCAAGCTAAGGATGGTTAGAAAAAGAATAAGAAAGAAGTTGAGTGCTTTAGCTGTGGTAAGAAGGGCCACTATGCCAAAGAATGTCGAGCAAAGCCAGCGGACAGGAAGCGCTTTAACTGCGGCCAAGTGGGACATCACAAAGATAAATGTCCGCAACCCCCCAAAGAGAAGCAGATTGTGAAAGCATATGCTATTAACGCGTCGAATGCCCCAACTGCGGCGGAGAAAGGAAAGAATGTCATCATACAAGGTATGCTTTCCGTTTATGATGTTCCAGTTAGAGAGTTGTTTAATACCAGAGCTTCCCGTTCCTTCATCTCTAGTGACTTGGTAGATAGGTTGGGATTGGAGTCTGAGATAGTCGATAGACCTTTAGTTGTAACGAACCTGATTGGTGGTTCGACTAGCCTTAGTATGATTTTTCGTAATGTGGTCTTATCGAGTCATGGATGTATGTTTATTTGTGATTGCTTTGTTTTGGGCTTTACTGGGTTTAGCATTATTTTGGGAGTCGATTGGCTCCAAAGGTACAGGGTGGTGGTAGACTGTGAGGGCTTTTCGGTGACAGATAGAGCGGATGATGGGCGGAGGGTTGTGTTTGGTGGTTTATCTAGTGATGGGCTAATGGCTAGTTTTCTAAATTCCCTCGACATCCCGCATGATGAGTTGTCAGATGTGCCTGTGGCTGGCCAGTATCCGGACGTCTTCGAGAAAGTGACCGGACTTCCACCACACCGAAAGATTGAGTTCCGTATTGATTTAGTGAAAGATGCCAGACTTATAGTGATGCCACTTTGTTGTATGGCACCAAGGAAGCAGCGAGAGCTCGGGGAGAAAGTGAGCGATCTTTTGAAGAAGTGATTTATTAGAAGAAGTGTCTCCGAGTGAGGAGCACTGGTTGTATTTGCTACAAAGGCAGATGGTTCCCGTCGTTTATGTGTGGACTATCTCGAGTTGAATAAAGTGACTAGGAAGAATAAGTATCCTCTTCCGCAGATAGATGATTTGTTTGATCAACTGGAGGGAGCAAGAGTGTTCTCCTAATTGGACCTTGCGACAGGATTTCATTAGCTCCGAGTAGCAGTTGAGAGTATTCCTAAAACGACCGTTCGGACGCCGCCTGGATTCTATGAGTGGTTGGTCATGCCATTCGGGTTGACCAATGCACCGAAATATTTTGTGGATCTTATGAATAGGGTATTCAGGGATTAATTGAATAAGTTTGTCCTTGTGTTCGTGGACGATATACTTGTTTATTCGAGGACAGAAGAAGAACACAAGGAACATTTGAGAGTAGTGATGGAGATGTTGAGGAAACACCAATTGAAAGCAAAGTTTTCTAAGTGTCACTTCTAGAGAAGGGAAGTAAGTTTCTTGGGCCATGTTGTTTCAGAGAATGGTATTGCCGTGGACCCTATGAAGGTGGCTACGGTACAAGATTGGTCTACTCCCAAGAATGCAATAGAAGTAAGAAGTTTCTTGGGATTAGCTGGATATTATCATAAGTTTATCCAAGACTTCTCCAAGATAGCAGCACCATTGACTCAATTGACCAAGAAGAACCAAGCTTTCGTCTAGGACGAAAAGTGTGAGAATGCATTCAAGAATCTAAAGGAAAAGTTGACATGTGCACCAGTGTTAGTCATTCCTAAGGGGAATGAGGAGATGACAGTATATACAGATGCATGTGGTACCAGACTAGGTGCTATATTGATGCAAGGAGGTAGGGTAGTAGCTTATGCTAGTCAACAGCACAAACCACATGAGAAAAGATATCCCACCCATGATTTGGAATTGGCAGCGATCGTATTCACGTTGAAGATGTGGAGACATTATCTCTTGGGAGAAAGATTCGAGTTATTCACCGATCATAACTCGTTAAAGTATCTCTTCTCTCAGAAGGATCTAAATGTCCGACAACAAAGATGGTTAGAATTCTTGGCTTCCTATGATTTCAATATCACATATACACCAGGAAAAGACAATGCGGTAGTTGATGCATTGAGTAGGAGACATGCAAGTTTAGGGGCTATGTTTCTTGAATGGAAGCAACTAGAGTATATCGCAGGGTACGCTTTCAGACCAAAGTGCGAATTGGATCCAGAGACATTAGCAAGTTTGACGATCAGACCCACTTTGATTGAGCAGATTGGTTCCAGTCAGAAGGACGATCCTAACCTATTGGAAATCATCTCCAAGTTAGAGATGGGTATCGACGAGGAGATGAACAAGTATGAGCTTGATTGAGATGGATGGCTCTGAAAGAATAGGAGATTAGTTGTGCCCAATGTCAATGGATTGAGAGATGAAGTTCTTAGAGAATGTCATCACTCAAAAATGACTATACATCCCAGTGGTAATAAAATGTATCGAGACATGGAGCAGACCTACTAGTGGGAAGGGATGAAAAGAGACGTTGGGAAGTTTATATCCAAATGCATGAACTGCCAGCTAGTTAAAGCTGAGCAAAAGAAGCCTAGTGGTTTGTTACAACCATTGGAAATTCCCAAATGGAAATGGGAACAAGTATCGATGGATTTCATTGATGGTTTACCAAGGACTAGATCAGGCCATGATAGTACTTGGGTAATTAGGATCGATTGACCAAAAGTGCAAAGTTTATACTTGACAAATCGAATAGAACGACAGCTAAGTTAGTGGAACTGTATATGAAGTGGGTAGTGAGATTTCATGGAGTACCCAAAGGCATCGTGAGTGACCGAGATCCGTTATTTACTAGTGTATTTTGGAAGATCTTACAAGTGGCTTTAGGATCAGAACTACATATCAGTACCACATATCATCCTCAAACCGACGGTCAGATAGAGAGGGTGAATCGTGTATTAGAAGATCTCTAAGAGCTTGCGTATTGGATTTTGGTGGATCAACGGATGACCATTTGCATCTAGTGGAGTTCGCATATAATAATAGTTATCAGTCCAGTATCGGGATGGCTCCTTTTGAACTTTGTATGGAAGACCGTGCAATTCACCATCATGTTAGTTAGAAACCAGTGAAAAGTTTGTGCTTGGGCCAGATGTGATAAGAGAAACCTCAGACAAGATCAGGATTATCCAACAACGAATGAAGGCTGCTCAAGGTAGGCAGAAGAGTTATGCTGATAAGAGGCGAAGAGATTTAAAATTTTCGATTGGCGACTTGGTGTTTGTCAAGATTTCTCTGTTAAAGAGCGTGATTCGATTTAGCAGGAGAGGCAAGTTAGCACCAAGATTTGTTGGTCCATTCCCAGTTCTCGAGCAAGTTGGGAATTTAGCATATAAAGTTGAATTACCTAAGAAGATGGCGGGAGTTCACAACGTATTTCATGTTTCCCAATTAAGGAAATTAGTGCACGACCCCGATGTGGCTATTTCACCTGATCAGTTGGATGATATCAAAGTAGAACCTGAGGCGATTGGGAACCGCAAGCCGATTCGTATTGTCGAGCACGATACGAAGAAACTTCGAAGGAAAGAGGTGAATTAAGTTAAGGTTCAGTGGGGGTGGGGATGAGAATGACTGTACTTGGGAGACAGAGGAGAGCATTAAGGAGACGTATCCAGAACTCTTTGCCTGGTAAGGTTTTCATTTCGATTTAGTCTTTCTGCATGCTAGGATAGGTTTTTTTTGTTTGTTTGATTACTAGATATGACTAGTAGGCATGTGGGACCCATTAGTTGTTTCTTAGTTCAGGAATTTCGGGGGTGAAATTTCTAAAGGGGGAGAGTGTAACGACCCGCATTCTACGTATCGAACGATCGTAGAATATTTATTTCTTTTTCATATGAAGTCATATGGTCTGTCGTGTAACTTTGGGGAACAACTATTGGGGTCATTTCCCATGTTCATGATTTTTGTCAATTTTTAAATGACCGTTTTCCCCCTAGTTGATCTTGTTTCGGCCATAACTTTTAATTAATAAGGATTTTTGACCTAAACCCACTTCCATTAGATCTAGATGATGGTTTAACTTTCCGTAGAGTTGTCACACTTGTCAAACGGACTTACCGTTTGGGAGATATGGCTGAATTAAGGTTTGGAAGGTGAAAAACAACTTAATTAGGCTTAACCAGGTGATTAACAGCTAGACCCAGTGGGGGATTTCTGGATTAGAGCTATATGAGGGCTGATTAGGGTTAGAGAAACCTTTTCTTTGTCATTTTCCAGCTGCCACTTACCTCTCTTCAACCCTAACAATGGCCTCCACTTTCTAAATTCATCCCAAATCACTGTTTAATCGCGTATTAGCTTAATCTACACCAAATCAAGGAAGTCTAGTGGCAAATCAGAGTTGGGGCTGCTGCTAAGCATTAGAATTCGACCTATAATAGTAGCAAAGTTCAGATCAAAGATTAATTTATGGCCAAGGTGAGTGATTTGCATTGTTTTTCACAAATTACGGCTAAATAGGGGCGATTAGTGATAATTAGAGAAATTATGGCTCAGAAAAATCTAGAAAAAATTTATAAAATTCTAAAGTATTATTTTAGGGCTCTGATAGAAATTTGGGCTAATTTGGATAAGTTTTGTGAATTTTATGCTTAAACATGATTAAGGAAGATTAAGGGGAAACATGGGTTTTTGGGTATGTGTGATCCGTATAAACATGTTAAATTGTTGTTTTGATGTTTGTGGATGATTATACATGTTGCTATTACTGTTTGGTATGATTTGTGACTGCATAAAACAGTTAAAATGGTCAAAACGCCATCGTGTGGCGTAGAACAGTTGCTAGAAAAGTTGCAGGAAATGGTGAAGGAACCGGATCGGATCGGTGGAGGGGGGACCGGGTCGTGTAGCCCACCCATGAACCGCTTCTCCAAACTGCTGCATCACGAACCGCTCCTCCGAATTGCTGCACCACGAGCTAGATCGTTGACCCCAAACCGCTTGGAGATCTCGATCCAACCAGAAGCTCACGAACAGTTCACATCTGAAGCCCCGACCCGAACTAGAGCTTCATCACGAACCGATCCGAACAGGGAGCCTTCCACAAGCCGACCCGATGACCACGAGCTGGAGGAGAATCACGAACTGGACTAAGAGGAGGTGCTACGAACCGAACCACTGGGAAAGGATAGTTACGACCGAACTGAACCAAAGATGAGAAGGAGGACCGAACCGATCCGGAGGAGACCAAACCCCGAGATGCAAAGGTAGTCCAAATGGGAAGTAGAACTCAGGATCCAGATGGGAACCAACGAGTTAACTTCATGAATTGGACTTAACTGCGGGACGTATGCAATGGGGTTATCGACGTCCATAACTTTGATTCACCACCAAGACAGATGTTAGGCTACGAATCAGTGCAGTGGGGTAGTTATTACTCCACGGGACAGAGTCATCGTAGCATGGCTATGAGCCGGTGCAGTGGAGTCGTCATGACTTCATGGGGCAGAGTGGTCATGGCAAGGGATTAGTGGCTATGGATCAGTGCAGTGGAGTCATTATGACTCCATGGGGCAGAGTGATCATAGCAAAGGATTTGGGTGGTCAATGCAGTGGATATCGTATGCTTTACGCACTGAGTGAGAGATGTGAGGATGGTTCCTATGTTTGATTTTTTGACATCACTATGACATGCACACCCCTCCCCCGTATCTTTACACCATATGTTAGTGTCACCTTAGAGCATACATCTTGTTGTGCTAACTCTTTGGTTTGCAGGTCCAGGTATGGTTATGTATACCTGTTATTATTCTGTTTTATTGCTTATCGCTCATACCATACTTTTGTCTGACCCAGAGTTTTATATCCCTTCTTATTACTCTGAGTGCTCTTAAACGGGTAGACTAGAGACAGGTTAGGTGGTATGCACGAGTAGCGGTAACGGAGATGAGCAGGAGGCTTCCACGTATGATATATAGATATTCTCCCTGTGTTGTTGCTAGTCACTACTTTGGGCATTAGTAGTGCACCTTTTTCTTTGCTTTAGAGACGGTGTGTTGGAGTTGTAATAAGCTGTATTTTGAATTTCCGCTGCTATGATGATTATGTTTTAGTTTTCATCTTATGCATTGCCTCGCCTGTTTTATGTCAAGTATGTTATTATTATATTTTATTCCATGCGCTGTGAGACACTCTACGGGTTCCTTGTTAATTCAAATTCCTTTCTTTTCCTTTCTTTGGCGACCGTCCCGTGCTAGTCGGGGGCACAGTGCACTTTCATTGGAAACGTCGGCTGGTGCGGGGAGGGCCGTCAAAGGGCCGTACACCCAAGACGAGGTAGTAAGTGGTGATCGTCCAGACGTACTTGGAGATCGACGGATATACGAGGACCTCTCTCCTGTATTGGAAATATGGGACGGGGAATAAGGTGCCTTTGGTTCCATTCAGACCTAGAACGGACTTGTAAATGGATAGTATGTCTGACGTTGTATTCATTAATGTTGTATTCGTTGATCTCTGCTAAATATATATCTGCTTGGTGGCGGAGAATTTATTCTCTTGCTTAACACCCTTCTTTGCGACGTACAAGCTTAGAGGTTATATACTGGCAGAAATCAATGGTATGGTATGGATTGACAATGTGGCATGCCAAGATGCAAATGATCAAGGCTTTTGTTGAAAAGCAGAGTCTTGTGGATTATGATCAAAGCACAGCTTTAATTAGCATAGCTTTATGTATAGCGTTACTTTGCGAGCCTCACACCCCGGTAGGAGTCTAAAACAAGATAAGAGAACGCAGGGAGTGCACACGTTTTTTTCTAGCTAGAAGTGGTGTCAGCGTTTACAAGCCCTGACATTTTTACTTATGTGGATGATGGATTTCAAGGCCTCGGTTATATTGGTCGATAGTGACCATTTTATAGGTTCAATAGGATCGGGAAGCATGTGTTCAGGCATAACTAATCCACTAAATATTTGTGGACCGGCCCTGCAGGATCCAAGGGTTCGCCAGCGTCTGAATCTTGAGACATTTGCTAAAGTGTCTCGAATTGACCATCCCTAGCCTTGACTCATGATGGAAACCCAATCTCCAAAATGAGACATTTCGGTTTTGATTGTAGAACTAGTATGGCGACATAGTAGGATGGGGTACTATGTCGTCTATGATTGATACATTTATGTTTGAAGTTGTTTATGCAGTATACACATATAGTAATACCAAAATAATTCTGTTTTATACGTATCAAGCATGTTTGCTATTATAAGGTAAAACTCTATCCTCCGGCTTTCATTACATTGTGTGATGGGTCCTGAGTCTTATAATAGCCTCATTTTTCAAAAAGTATTGCAGTGTTTTATTCTAAAACTAATATTCATGTGGAGTAAACCCGTTCCGTATTATAGGTGTGGTCCCATGATATCCTCACTTTAAATTTTAAGGTTAATAACTGTTTTAGTTCTCACACCAATCCCATGACTGACCTGGAGTCTATTGTTTTAACCTAAACTCTGGGTGCCCATATTTTCCACACGAGCAGCTAGAAGTTTTGGTTTTGCAGATATTATATTCATAGTGAAACACCCCACCTCCGTTAGGGTCACTCTCAAAGGGAATGCCCTAATTTTGGTGGAGGTTTATAAGTATAAGTCACAGATATACAAGACAGATATAATAACACATATTTTTGAACAGCGGAAAACAACAAATTTTATTTCTTCAAAATACGTGTTACACAAACCATGCCATAATACTTCCCAAAATCATAACTGTCTTGATTACATTATTTAAAGAAGCATGAAGAAAACATAAATAAACTGCAAAAGTCCCCTAATTGTTGTCCAAAGCCATAGTCCAAAACGGAAAAGATCCAAGCAATACATTCTTTCTCTTTAAGCTGGATGTGAAAACTGGTCAAGCTGCGGTATTCCCTCCCTGAGAACCTGGGGGGGAAACGGAAGAAAAAGAGGCGAAAGGAAAAAGGGTCAGTCATAAAGACTGAGTAAGTTCTAGTGACTTTCAGTGTAGAAACGGTTAAAACAACCTGTCATGTACGAACTGGAACTAAACTTAAGAATGGTGTCAAGGTGAACAAGATAGACTAAGGTGATCAGGATAAGTCAAGACAAGTCAAGTAAAGCATCACATGTTCGAGATTCGTTGCATCGGCTGTACTAGTATACTAAGCCCATATCACAAGTTAATCACGAAATAAATCCCACGGCCCAGTGTCATGAAATGACCCTGAAACGGGGTCTGACCCAAGTACGGGGTCCTACGGAGCGATTATCTAGTCGATCGGCTCCCTACAAGTTCTAGCTCGTCAAGTGTCCGTGTCATACGGCTAATCACGAATGTAGTCACCTGTGCTGGGTCCACCTTCGGGTGTATCAGCCCTAGGGTGTCAACCCCTGACACGATTCAAGATGCACAGATAAATCTACGGATACCCAGTGTCTGCCCCGGATACGTGCACGATCGTAGTCCACCGAACCTACACTGGCGTACCCCACTGCCGTCGTTCACCTCTTACAATCAGCCCAGTAATCGTGCCCCACCCGGCCTAGCCCCAGGGTACCTTGATACATCTAGAGGGTTACTGCTGAAAAGGGTCGTGTCTAGGGTTTCGCCTAATATATTAGGTCATGTAATTCGTGACCTAACCCGCCTAACAGATTAAGTCATGTAATTCGTGACTTAATCCTTTTCCAGTCTAGTCATGTCAAGATGGTTAAGTATATCATTTCAGTTCGCGACTTAACCCGCCTACGTGTCATGTCAAGTTGGCTAAGTGTTGTCGTTTTCAAGTTCATGACTTAGCCCTACAAATCGTGTTCAAGTTGGTTAAGTTGTCTTTTCATGTTCATGACTTAACCCTAATTGGCATTAATTGATTCGTTAATGCACCGAACCACTCACATTGGATCCTGTTGTTCGTAGCCACTGGATTTGCCGGGCGGTTCCGGGCAGGTTTACGCTACGAACTCAACCCAACCTCGGGTTTTAAGCGCGATGTGACCAACTACCCACATTGGATCCTATTGTTTGTAGCAACTGGATTTGTCGGGCGGTTCCGGGCAGATTTACACTACAAACTCAACCCAACCTCGAGTTGGCCACTTTCTTGTTTTCTAAAGTCATGCCCATGTTCTTATCAGATTTTGTGCTATTTCCATAGCATGTTCATATGTCAATTTCGTGTCCAACTTAGGCATGTTTTAAGTCAAGTTATGGCATGTTCAAGTCAAGTTTTCGTGCCATATTTGACAAGTGTTCAAGTATTATGGCATGTTCAAGTCAAGTTATGGCAAGTTTTGCCTATTCTACCCAATCGTATCCCCAACGTATGTAAACGTACTTCGTTCACAAGCATAAACAATTCAAGAGATAGAGGGGAGTAACACCAAACATGTGGTAGGCATATGTGACGATTCCAACATCACTTGCATAATAAACAGGCTATACATAACACATGGTTTCAATACTAACATGATGATAACTTGGCATAGTAATGGTTCCAACTTAGTTTAACATGATGATTTCAACTTTACATCATAGGCATAATAATCATTGCGGGCATAATAATAATTTTATTACAAACATGAAACATTAAAGGCATAGTAATCCCAATAGGCATAGGAGATCTCGAGATAGTAGTGGAGATGGTGCTTTGGATCATGGGTAACAGGTTGTAACACCCCAAAATTTAATGCACTATAACCATGCTTTATGATACTAAATTGGGAAAAACTTAATTGAACATTCAAAATTAAGTGAAATCGGCATTACCGCTGCGTTTGTCCCAGAATTCTGGTTTACATAAACGCCAAGCTTGTTTAAAACGGATAATGTATGAAGAAGTTATGGGCATTAGAAGTTTGTATACATATAAGGGTTATATATATATAAAAACATAATTCAGAAAAGTCAAACCGAGGTGAGCGGGAAAAGAAGCAGGAACCCAAACCATTGTGGGACGATCCACATTCGGTCTGGATCGACCCATAGGTCGACCCAAGGGGGGGTTAGGTCGACCTACTACTGATCAGGGTAGATTCCAATTGTGAATCTGGACTGTTTTCCAGACTTTATTCTTTGATGACTCAGCGCAAAGTGTACGGACTGGATTAAAAGCCTAGAATCTAAAGGCTAAGGTTGACTCTGTGAATCTATACATAGGTGGTTTCTCCAATTTCCAATTCACACAACTTCTTCATATCTTCTGCCTCTATGAATCTGTTCTGAAATAAAAATAAAAACGGGGGAATGCTGCTGAAGTCAAGATCCATAGAGACAACATTGAGGACTTGCATCCATACAACAAAAAGGGATTGGATTGGACTTTTCTACGGTATAGTTATATATATAAGAGATTTATTCTCTTCTTCACCAAGACCCACTGTGATTTCCCTGGCATTTTCAGATTTAATTTCTTTGACTATAACGTGACAGTTAAATAAACTGGGTGAGGGTTTACAGTGTTTGTAAGATAAATGTTATGTATGTTTTGCACTATTGATCACCTATGTCGTTATGATAAGTAAAACATATTCTTTGCTAGTAAATAATTAACAAGTTATATGTATTTATCTTCCTTTTCCCTTTCTCCTAGCTTAGTTTATTTTCAGTCTTTTTTATATGCCTATGTGATTTGATTCTATTCTTCTTCCTCTATTTTCCCTTTTTATTTTACGCTAAGCCTAAGCCTTGGGAAGCCTAGGCTATACCCATTTATAAGTGTGCGTATAATTGGGGGCAATAATGAATGACATAAAAAGACGTATATATGCATGCTTAACTATATTTGGGAAAACGGATATTATACACATGTTTAGACTTGCTGTAGATTGATAAAAAGGTTAATGTGTATATACTTGCTGAAAATTGATAGAAATGGATAATATGCATAACTTGTACATGCTATAATTTTAGGATATAACTGAATGGAATATGCATATGTATTGGACATGTTAAATTTGACTTAATACAGACATTAAGTAAATGACATGTTAGAATATTCTAAGCACCAGATGTAGGTTGATAAACTGACACGCCGTATAAATTGTAAACATCTGGGCAGGTCTTTTCGGGAAGGGTTGTACACACATAATGACATGTAATATTACAACCACGCTTATTAGTAAACCTAAACCTACTAGGTTAAACATGAGTATTAATAAGAAAAGAGGTCCCTTGTTTTGCTGTTGTATCGAATTTTGGGGACTCTTAAATCCTAGTTTTAGGGGCATAATCTTAGGGGGTTTGGCTTGTGTCGTTCTACTGTTTAGAACCCATATCAGTCAGTATCCTTATTGGTATTTGTTAGAGGGGGCCTCATACTAGGTAGGGGTCGGGCCATGCTTTACTGGACTAGACAGTAAGAGGTTCACATGGGGAAGGTAGGTACTGGAGCGTTCCAGCGGGGTCATGAGCGTCCATGGGTCCGACTATGGAAGATAAGTTATTGTAACACCAGTAAATAAGTATGTGTTATATAATTGTTGGGTTAGGGAGTGATAACTCTACTACCGGGGCTGACTCAGGGTATTTTGTAGTAGGGAGCCAATCGTATGGGTAGTAATTAGGGTACACCTAATCCTACTGTTATGTAATTAGGGTAACACCTAATCCTGTTATGTAATTAGGGTACACCTAATTTTAATCCTACTATTAATTTTTTTGTTATTCCTGCTGCTGTGTAATTAAGTTAAATACCTAATCCAGTTAATCTTGTTATACTAGTATTGTTGCAGACATACCTATTTTAGGATATAAATGTGAAGCATTACTCGACCATTGTTTATTCCTATTATTCCTATCTATCATGATGTTCTATTTAGTTTAGTTTACCTTATATGACACTGTACCATTCTTATCCAGTCTTATTTACCTGTCTTGGCATTTCCATTTATGCACATTTGAAAATAATTAGAACTCTACCGACTTTATGTTTGACCCATTTTCTTTCGCTTCTTTCTTCCTTCCACCATAGGTCCTCAGAGTGGAAGCACTCAACAGTGACTTGGACTTTCTCTAACAGTTTGGACTTGGATTTCTTGAGATGCACCTTTTTGACTTCACTTCATCATGGCTTATGATGAGGGATATGATTTTGTTTTATGGAATTATGTTATTCTATTTTGAAAGATAGGTTTGATGTACTTTGTAAGTGGTTTGATGTAATTGGCTTTGAGAACTACGTTTTATTTTAATAATGAAGTTGAAAATTTTCCACTGCTTATTTTTTATCTGTACTGTTTACCTATTGCGCTTCACGGAACTTAATGCATTCTCTTATGAGTGACATTAACGGATGTGGGGTGTCACATTTGGTATCAGAGCTAATGGTTACAAGATCAGAGAAAGGTTTTCAAAATCTGTTTTCGAAATCAAAGTATTTTCAAACAAAAATTTGTTTTTGAAAAACATATCCCCTCAAGCCATATCCAATATTCTCTCGATCTCTTGTTGAATCTTTTTTCTTTCTTTTTAGCATCTCTAGGGCACACAATCTTCTCGAGGGCATTCCGCTACCGACATAGTTCTGTAGGTATCTTGAAGCTACGACACCTACCGGAGGTCAATTAGATTACCCATACCCAGTTATAGCCGTTGTTGCTCCACCTCCATGAGTTTTCTCTAAAAAGACTTCTACACTATGGGAGGGAAACCATTTCATGGTACCGAGAGCTATGTTGAAGCATGGAATTAGCTACGAAAGACGGAGAACGTGTTTGGCCTTTTCGAGATCGATGACCAAAGGAAGATATAGTTGGCCACATTACAGCTAAAGGATGAAGCTTCTTAGTGGTGGGATGTAACACAGGCAGGACAACCAACAGCTACTTGCGACGACTTCTGGTAGAGAACTGACATGAAATTATTATCTCAGGCGGAAGAGGGAATGCAAATGGAAAGGTTCTTGGCTTTGAAACAATGGGACATGCCTGTTAAGGAGTATGTGAATAAGATAATAACCTAGCAAGGTTTGGGCTAGATTTGGTGAATACGCCCCACTGGAAGGCACTTAGATTTGCGAGAGAGTTGAATCAACCTCTCCAAGGACTTGCTTTGTCTCATATATCAATGGGGGCAACGTTTGAAAGGCTAGTTGACATGGCGCTTATGCATGAAGATGACAAGGAGGAGAAGAAAGATAATAAGACTGAAGAGGCATAGGCTAAGGACAAAAAATAGAAATGGTGGCACAAGAAAGGAAAGAAACAAAATAAAGGTGGAAACCCTGATAAGGCTCGGATCAAGAAGGATATCAAGTATCATGGTTGCAGTGCTATGGGTCATTTTGTGAAGGATTGCCGAAGGTGAAGAAAGCTTGCTTCAATTGTGGACAAATGGGACATTTCAGCAAACATTTTCCTAGCAAGCAAGGACAAGGGGTAGGAACTTATGGATAAGTACATGCTTTAGAGGTTAGTGGACCTGATCGAGGTAGGAAAGTCACGGTGGAAGTATTGATTTCCCTTTTTGACTATCTTGTTAGAACCCTGTTTGATTTTGGTGCTTCATATTCGTTCATATCCAGTTTTGTAGTAGATAGTCTACACCTTAATTCTAGTACAATTTCTGATCCTATAGTAGTCTCAAACCCCATAGGGGGATCGGCTGATTTATCCATGATGTGTAAGGGTTTGAGAATTTCTATCTTGGTCCTCGAATTTAAATGCGACGTGTACATGCTGGGTTTTATGGGCTATGGTTTGAATCTAGGAATGAATTGGCTAGCCATGTATGGTGTCATTCTTGAATGTGAAAAGAGAGTAGTTAGACTTCTTACTTGTCATTGTAGAACTCTCGAAATTTCCTGTGACTCATGGGGTCAATGATGCTCAGTTTTCTAGAATCACTTGATACTTCTGTTGACGACTTGCGATCTGTACCCATAGTCAAAGATTATCCAGACGCGTCTAAGGATGTTAAGGGGTTACCTCCAAGGCGTGAAATAGACTTCCGGATTAAATTGGTAAAGAACACTAAGCTAGTTGCTCTACCATGCACCATGTGGCTCCTAGAGAGAGGAGGGAGCTTAGCAAGCAAGTCGGGGAGCTATTCGAGAAATGGTTTTATTAGGTGAAGCATTTCAAAGTGGGGAGTTTCAGTCGTCTTTGAAACTAAGGCAGACGGCTTACTTCATCTATGTATGGATTATAGGGAGCTGAATTAGCTCACCAAGAAGAATAGGCACCCGCTATCGAGAATTGACGACCAGTTTGATCAACTAGTAGGTGCATCGATTTTCTCATAGATTGATTTGGCCATGGGATTTCATCAGCTAAGGGTGGCAGAGGACACCATTGATAAATCTCATTCAGAACTCCAGATGGCTTGTTTAAATGGATGGTTATGCCCTTTGGGATAACCAATGCACTCGCCTATTTTGTGGACTTGATGAGTAGGGTGTTTAGGGAGTTTCTTAGAAAGTTTGTGGTGGTCTTTGTGGATGACATTCTGATCTTCTCAAAGAATGAGGAGGAACATGCCCAACCCTTAGGAGAGGTTCTACGCACTCTTAGATCGCATCAGCTCAAGTAAAAAATTTCTAAGTGTCACTTTTGGAAAAGGAAGTAAAGTTCCTAGGGCATGTGGTCTCCAAGAACGGGATAGCAGTGGATCCCGCTAAAGTTGTTGCAGTTCAAGATTGGAGGGCTCCAAAGAATGCAATAGAGGTGAGAAGTTTTCTAGGGTTGGCAGGCTACTATAGGAAGTTTATCAAAGACTTTGCAAGACTATCGGCCCCGCTCACCAGATTGACGAAAAAGAAATTGGCTTTTTCATGGAGCATCGAGTGTGAGGATGCCTTTCAGAGATTGAAAAGGGATTTGACAACAACCCCAGTTCTGACTCTCCCCGATGGAAGCAAGGTGTTCACAGTTTACATGAATGCTTATGGCACAGGGCTTGGTGCCGATTTGATGCAAGAGGGAAGGGCAGTATGCTATTGAAGCAGATAGTTGAGGGTTCATGAGAGGGACTACCCAACCCATGATCTAGAGTTAGCTGCAATATTGTTCGCATTGAAGTCTTGGCGACACTATCTACTTGGAGAGAGATTTGAGCTATATACAGATCATAAGTCGCTCAAATACTTGTTCTCGCAGAAAGATCTCAACTTGAGGCAACAACGGTGGATGGATTTCCTAGGGTCCTACGACTTCGAGATAGCTTATACCCTAGGCAAGGCTAATGTAATGGCAGACGCGCTGAGTAGGCAAAGGATGACCTTGAGTCCTGTATTTGTAGAAAGGCAAAGCTTGGAGTACATCTCGACCTTCAATATTAAGACATATATGGATTTAACATTGGGATTATTAGCATCGTTGGAGGTGTGACCTACTCTTTTGGAGCGAGTTAGATCTATGCAGTGGGAGGACCCACAGATTTCAAACATCTTAGACAAGCTTGGTAGAGGAGAGACTTCTAGTCACCTTGCTAGATACACCATGGACGAGAAAGGGTGGCTAAGACGAGATGGAAGTCTAAGTGTCCCTAAGGTTGGGGAATTGCTAATGGCATTGCTTGAAGAAGCTCATCGTTCTCGGATGACTATCCATCCGGGCGGCGACAAGACATATCGAGACATAAAATGGGTTTTCTTTTGGATTGTAATGTAGAAAGATGCGGCGGAGGTCTTAGCTCAATGCATGACTTGCCAGCGAGTAAAGGCTGAGAAAAAGAAACCTAGCGGATTACTTCAGCCCTTAGATGTCCTACATTGGAAGTGGGAGAGCATTTCTATGGATTTCATCGATGGATTATGTAACACCCCACCTCCGCCAGGGTAACTCTTGCAAGCACACTAGCTTTGGAGGGGCGTTAAACAAGGTAAACATGCATGCAGATATCACAAGACAGAACATATACGTAAAACAGAGTAGTAAAGCAGCGGATAAAACTAGCATTTCCAAAACCATAGTTAAGTTACAACAAAGTACTAGTCATTATTTTCCAACAAACAAAGTCTAGAGAAAAGCATAAACTGAAAAACTGGAATACATAAAGTACTATCCCCAAAGTAAATTGATAAACCATAACTAGCTCAATGTCCAGAACCGTACATGAGCAAATCCAGTAAGCAAGCTATAAAGATCCAAGCTAAGCTCCAATGTTCCCACCCTGAGGACTTGAGGGGGGGGGGACGGAAGAAAAGAGGCGAAAGAAAACAGGTCAGTCAAAAAGACTGGTAAGCCCTACTACTATCTGTCCATGAACTAGTAAAGTTAACTGGCATGAGAAGCTGAGATGAACATAAGGATAACAACATACTGGCATGATGATTAACTAACAAGATAGGTAAAGGTGTCATCGCATAATCAAGGTTAAGTTTTGCACCACGGGTGTACTAGCATTCCAACATGTCAAGTAAAAACAAGAATTGATCCCTTGGCCCAAGCTTGGCCCAATATCATGAGGTGACCTAAATCAAGGTCCAACTACACGGTCTAGTCGATCGGCTCCCTATAAGCCTAACTCGTCGTGTATCGGTGTCATACGGCTTAATCATGTAATGTAGTTGACTGTGCAGGGTCCACCCCTAGGGTGTATCAGGCCCTACGGTGTAACCCTCAGACACAATTCCAGGATGCACAGTCCAAACCTACCGGTGCCCGTGTTCAACTCCGGACTTAATGTGCACGACCATGGTCCGCCTGAACAACCGGTGCATCATTCAGCCGTCTCTTTTGGTCTCTTACAATCAGCCCAGTAATCGTGCCCCCACCCTAGCCTAGCCCTAGGGTCTTATGATACTATCTAGAGGGTTACTGCTAAAAAGGACCACGCAACTAGGGTTTCTTAACGGGTTAAATGTGGTTAACCCGATCCAAATGTGGATTAAATTGGTTAAGCGTACCCAAGGTTCCTGACTTAACCCCGATTAACCCATCAAGCCCAAATTGGTTAAGTATTAAGTGGACCATGACTTAACACTAATCAGGAGGCATTAATTAACTTAATGCGCTTTAACCTCTCACATTAGACTTTGTTGTGGTTACTAGTTAAGCCGGCCGGGTCCGGGTAGTTTTACACCACAACTAGGTCTAACCTCGGGTTCGAGCACAACATGACCAACTTCTCACATTGGGTCCTATTGTTTGTAGCCACTAGTTAAGTCGGGCGGGTCCGGGTAGATTTATGCTACAAACTCAACCCAACCTCGAGTTGGCCACACTCATATTTTCTAAGTGTCATGTCCATTATGTTTCCAAAACATAATTACAAGTTAACATATCACGTTATGTTATAAAAACCATGTTTATGTCATAATGTTACCCAACCCCAACGTAATCCCATCGTTTACATAATCGCTTCAACGCATAAAGGATAAAATAGGGAACTTGGCATAATCATGACAAAAAGGTGTTGAAGCCACAAGTTTATCATGGTGGCATATGAAGTGTACATATGTTCATATACTTGCATATTGCATTATTAGGCTTCAAAAGCATGCATAAAACCAAACTTAGCATATGAGTGATACATGGTGATAAATAACATGTAGAAGTTGGTAGAAGTTCGCATTTAGCCTCACATGCAAGTTATCATAAGGGATATGATAACTTTCATGTTGCCAAAATGCAACCTTTAACATAAAGCTTGAAGCTTTAAGGTCATAAACTCAAGTTTAACTTGCATAACATGATAACATGTGTATAATGATCAACCCAAACTTGCATAACATGATAACATGTGTCATACATCATGATTAAACTAACTTGCATAACATAATGATCAACCAAACTTGCATATCATGATGATCAACCAAACTTGCATATCATAATGATCAACCCCAAACTTGCATCATTCATTTAACTTTAGAGTTCAAGAAAATAAAGTAGAAAAGGGCTTACAATGCTATGAAGACACAAATAAATAGTTATTATAAAGATTGAGACGAAGCCCTTATGCAATCATCCAAATATGCAAGCTCCAAATGAAAAACCCTTGAGCCAAATCAATAAAAACTCTTGCTTTGTAATAGAAATGTTGCAACTTGACTTGAATGCAAACTAAGAACATTCATACAAGCTTGAAAATACTTGTGTGCATTCAAAATCTCTCATATAAATTAACTTAGAAATTTTAGCATGAGAGTGGAGGCCATGAGAGGAACAAATTTGACATAGTTTAGTTATAGGATTGAATAATGATGATTTAGGCTAGGCTTAGGGCTCTTTTTATAGAAGATTAGGATAGTATTAGCCATAGGATTAACCCTAGATTCAATCAGAGCCATCAAATCCCGTCACTAGCCAACAAAATAGGTCAAAACAGCCAAATAGGTGCACCAGGTTGCCTGGGTCCGACCAGGCAGGTCAACCCCCAGGTCGACCCTAGGGTCGACTCCCCAGTCGATCTGGGTGGGAGGTCGACTCCCCAGTCGACCCCCAGGTCGACCCCCCTGGGTCTGGCGGGAATTTTCCCGCCACTTCAGATTTTCTGAAATTTGAATCTGTTTTGAATTTGAATTTTTCGTGAAACTTCGCGATGCCATATCTTGGTCATACGGACTCCGATTTTCGAAAACTCGGACTCTATTTCGCGTATTTTTCCGAGACGAACACAATGGAACAGCCCGTTTCCCTTGATTCAGAATTTTCAGTTTAATTCTGCCTTGATTTTTGTTATAACATGTTATTCAAAAATACGGGTTGTTACATTCTCCCCTCCTTAAAGGAATTCGTCCCCGAAATCTCCAAGTTAGGAAGAACGTATCCTACCATCCATCATCCATCTACTCAAAACATCATCCACGTGCAGTCATTGTCCTTAAAGGATTCTAAATGCTGTATGATCATATGCAAAGGAGTGTGTATATGTACTTATCTAATGCAAAAATCAGGCGGTTACTGATACAGTAAACCTCCTTAATGCAAAGTATGTTAGTGAAATGAGTCCATATGTATGCAAATTCCTAACATAGCTCATAGTCTCTACATGAGTGCACATAACATCCATCCATATGCAACATCCATGTGATAGCGTACAAGTTTTCATCCATGAATAAGCATAAACACTCATGCATATGCGGTATGAAAGTGTGTGAGCCGATCTTAGTGCCTAATGTGTATCATGCATCCACGAGTATCCACGTGCAAACACTTGCAACCACTTGCAACCATCAAGCATAACATGTTTCAAATACATGTTTCATCCAAAGGGTTTCTACCTAAGGTCCTCATGACAAGTTTAACGAGATAACAAGATAAACATGGATAAAAGAAAGATATGCTAATTAGGAAAAGAGATCGAGAATGTACCTTCAAAAAGAAATGGATAAAGCCCACGCATCTTCTCCTCGGTTTCCCAAGTTGCATCTTCGTCGGCTTCACCCCACTGAACTTTCACCAATTTGACTTCTCGATTCCTTAGTTTCTTGATCTCTGTCCCCAAGATACGGATCGGAGCTTTTCTCCAGGTTGCTTCTTTCTCTACATCAATGTCTTCAAGAATGCTTGGTTCAACCACCTCGGCGGATTCATGTAGGCACTTTCGGAGATGCGAGACATGAAAGACATTATGCTCTCCGGCTAGCTTCTCGGGCAATTCCACCTTATAGGCCATCTTTCCAATTCTCTCTATGATAGGAAAGGGTCCTACGAACCTTGGCGCCAGCTTCCCAACTGCTCCAAAACGTACCACATTACGCAAAGGAGAAACCTTCACGAAAACCATGTCTCCCACTTCGAATTCCAAATCTGCCATTCGCTTGTCAGCATAGGATTTCTGTCTATCTTGGGCCGCTTTCATCCTTCTTCTCACTAATTCAACTTTCTCGGATGTGTCTCGTATCATATCGGGCCCAAGTATAAGTCTATATGTTGTCTCCCACCAACAAGATGGTGACCTACACGGCCTCCCATACAAAGCCTCAAATGGTGCCATCCCTATGCTGGCTTGATAGCTATTATTATAAGCAAACTCTACAAGAGGAAGGTGGTCTTCCCAAGTACCACCGAAGTCAAGAACACAAAGCCTCAAGAGATCTTCTAGCACTCTATTCACCCTTTCGGTTTGGCCATCCGTCTGGGGGTGATAGGCTGTACTCAGATTCAATCGCGTACCCATCGCTTCTTGCAAACTGTTCCAGAACTGGCTAGTGAAAATTGGGTCACGATCGCTAACTATGCTAGAAGGAACTCCATGCAACCGCACTATCTCTCGAAGATAAATAGTTGTTAGCCAAGATGCGGTCCTCTTGCTCTTTACTGGGATGAAGTGAGCACTCTTCGTAAGTCTGTCAACTATGACCCATACGCTTGTGTTCCCTCTCTTTGACCTAGGCAATCCATCCACAAAATCCATAGAAATACTCTCCCACTTCCATTGCGGGACCTCCAATGGATGTAATAGCCCACCTGGTTTCTTCGACTCGGCTTTCACTTGTTGGCACACCATGCACTTTGAAACATACTCTACCACATCCCTCTTCATTCCATCCCAAAAGAAAATGCGCTTCATATCCCTATACATCTTTTCCCCTCCAGGATGTATAGTCATCTTCGAGTGATGCGCTTCTTCAAGAACTCTATGGACTAAATCTCCCACTCGAGGAACACATAATCTCCCATCACGCCTTAGCCAACCCTTATCATCAATAGTATATCTAGCAAGGTGACTAGACGTCTCACCACGAATCAACCTGTCCATGACCTCGACTATTTGCGGATCTTCCTTCTGTGAAGTCCCAACTTGATCAAGAAGTGTGGGTCTAAGCTCAAGGGATGCTAATGAACCCGTCATCGACTCAACAGTCGTCGTGAAATCAAAGGTTGCCAAGAATTCTAAGTTCTTCATCTCAATGAACAAGGGGCTCAAAGTCAATCTCCTTCTGCTTAGTGCATCCGCCACAACATTACCCTTGCCAGGGGTATAAGCTATCTCGAAGTCATAAGATGCCAAGAATTCCATCCACCTTTGCTGCCTTAGATTCAGATCTTTTTGCGAGAAGAGGTATTTGAGTGACTTGTGATCTGTATATAACTCAAACCTTTCGCCTAGAAGAGAGTGGCGCCAGGATTTGAGTGCAAAGACGATTACTGCTAACTCCAAATCATGAGTGGGATAGTTCTTCTCATGAACTTTAAGTTGCCTACCCCCATAACATATCACTCTTCCCTCTTGCATCAGAACAGCTCCTAACCCCGTGCCACATGCATCTATGTACACGGTAAACATCTTACCACTATCGGGTAATGCCAAAACTGGAGCTGAGGTAAGGGCTCTTTTGAGCTTTTGAAAAGCAAGCTCACACTCCAAGTCCCATTCAAAGACTAAGTTCTTCTTCGTCAACTTAGTAAGAGGGGCCGAAATCTTAGCGAAGTCCCTGATGAACTTCCTATAGTAGCCCGCCAGACCGAGAAAACTTCTTACTTCGGTTGCATTCCTAGGAGTCTTCCAGTCTTGAACTACAACCACTTTCGCGGGATCCACCGCTATGCCTTGCTTAGAAACTATATGTCCAAGAAACCGAACTTCCCTTCTCCAGAAATGACATTTGGAGAACTTGGCTTTCAACTGATGCGCTCTAAGCGTATCCATCACTTCCTTGAGATGCCTAGCGTGCTCTTCCTCATTCTTTGAGAAGATCAGAATATCATCCACGAAGACAACAACAAACTTGTTAAGGAACTCCCTGAATACCCTACTCATCAAGTCTACGAAGTAGGCGGGTGCATTAGTCAAACCGAATGGCATGACAAGCCATTCAAAGAATCCATCTGGAGTCCTAAACGCAGTTTTATCGATACTATCCTCAGCCACTCTAAGCTGATGGAATCCGGTGGCTAGATCGAGCTGAGAGAAAACAGAAGCACCAACAAGCTGGTCAAAGAGATCATCAATCCTCGGTAAAGGGTGCCTATTCTTCTTTGTCAGCTTGTTCAACTCTCGATAATCAACACATAGACGAAGCGAACCATCCGCCTTAGTAGCGAATACCACCGGAGCACCCCATTCAGAAATGCTTCGCCTAATAAAATTCTTCTCAAGCAACTCCTTGATTTGCTTACTGAGTTCCCTTCTTTCACGAGGGGCCATGTGCCTAACGGGCAATGATACTGGCTTGGCATTATCGACTAGATAAATGCGGAAATCTATCTATCGTTTAGGGGGTAACCCCTTAACTTCTTCAAAGACATCAGGATAGTCTCGGACCACCCTTACAGATTGCAGATCATCGATGGACGAGTCGAGAGATTCAAGATAACATAACATGACGGGACCTCTAGGGTTACAAGAAATTTCTAGGGTATTACCGAGGCGGGTCATGAGCCTCACCACCCTATGTTCACAATCGAGAATGGCTCCATAACCGGACAACCAATCCATGCCCAAGATCAACCCATATCCCGTGAACCCGAGAACATAAGAATTACACGTGAATTCTACAGTCAAGATAGAAATCTTCAAATCCACACAAATCATATATAGATGGGCGGAACCCCCAATTGGATTTGAAATACAAACGGGATCCTCAACTAGGCTAGTACTTAGGTGCAAACTTTCAACAATGTCAGAAGAGATAAAACTATGCGATGCGCCAGAATCAAATAAGGTGCGAACAGGATAATCAGAAATATAAACAAGACTTTCTACAGAAATACTACCTTGATCCTGAACTGGAGCAGCATTGAGAGCATGCACTTGCCCTCCAGAAGGTCTTGCACGCTGATTCTGCCCTTGCTTCTTGGGGCAATCTTTGCTAAAATGTACGGTCTCTCCACAATGAAAGCATTCGCCCGTCTTCCTCTTCTTCTTTCTACAGTCTTTAGCTATGTGCCCAACAATCCCACAGTAGTTGCATTTTCTTGGATCCTTTGCCTTGGCCTTGTTGCCCTTGTTGTTCTTGTTGTTTTTGTTGTTCTGATTGCTCTGATTTCCTCCCCCCTTGGAGTCTGTCTTCTTGGCTTGAGTCTCACTAGCCTTGACTTCCTTCTTGTCATTCTTATTGTCTCCTTGAAGCAATGCCATGTCCACTAGGCCTTCAAAAGTGGCCCCCATGGGTATATGAGATAGGGCTAAACCTTGTAATGGCTCGTTCAACCCTCGTGCAAAGCGCAAAGCCTTCTTCTGGGGAGTATTAATCATGTCCAAACCGAATCGGGCGAGCTTGTTAAACTCATTCACATACTCCCTCACTGTCATGTCCCCTTGCTTTAAAGATATAAACTTCTCCAATTGCAGATTCGCCTCAGCTGATGATAGAAACTTAAGCCCAAATCTTGTCCTAAAGTCGGCCCAAGTCTCTATAGGCCTCGTAGCATTGGTGACCTCCCACCAATAAGCAGCTTCTTCTTTTAATAACCATGCTACCAATAAAACCCGTCTATGATCTTGCACATCGAAAATGGCGAAGAGATCTTCAGTTTCTTTCAACCAATTTCTTGCCTCCACAAAAGTCTCTGTCCCAATAAAGTTCTTGCCACCCATCGCCTTAAAGTCTTTGCAAATCTTAGCGAAATCTGCTTGCGAATTCTGAGGAGGAGGAGGAGGAGGAGGAACCTCAGTTATATTAGGGGTATTTGCTGGGCCCACATCATTGGCCCTAGCTTCCAAGTACCTCCGGAACCATCCGGGAATGGTCACTCCCTCGAGAAGGTTAAGATTGGCCATACTAAAAAGGAAGAAGATAGATTCAGAACGAAGGAACGAAGGATAGTGCTATGGCTTTTAGGGAATAGCCTTTTAAAATACTAGACTTTTCTTGGAAAAATACTTAATTGGTTTTGAAAATAGTTTTTCAAAAGGTAAGTTTCAAAAACACTTTTGCTCAAATCTTGTAAACCTTATGCTCTGATACCAAATGTAACACCCCACCTCCGCCAGGGTAACTCTTGCAAGCACACTAGCTTTGGAGGGGCGTTAAACAAGGTAAACATGCATGCAGATATCACAAGACAGAACATATACGTAAAACAGAGTAGTAAAGCAGCGGATAAAACTAGCATTTCCAAAACCATAGTTAAGTTACAACAAAGTACTAGTCATTATTTTCCAACAAACAAAGTCTAGAGAAAAGCATAAACTGAAAAACTGGAATACATAAAGTACTATCCCCAAAGTAAAGTGATAAACCATAGCTAGCTCAATGTGCAGAACCGTACATGAGCAAATCCAGTAAGCAAGCTATAAAGACCCAAGCTAAGCTCCAATGTTCCCACCCTGAGGATCTGAGAGGGGGGGGAAACGGAAGAAAAGAGGCGAAAGAAAACAGGTCAGTCAAAAAGACTGGTAAGCCCTACTACTATCTGTCTATGAACTAGTAAAGTTATCTGGCATGAGAAGCTGAGATGAACATAAGGATAACAACATACTGGCATGATGATTAACTAACAAGATAGGTAAAGGTGTCATCGCATAATCAAGGTTAAGTTTTGCACCACGGGTGTACTAGCATTCCAACATGTCAAGTAAAAACAAGAATTGATCCCTTGGCCCAAGCTTGGCCCAATATCATGAGGTGACCTAAATCAAGGTCCAACTACACGGTCTAGTCGATCGGCTCCCTATAAGCCTAACTCGTCGTGTATCGGTGTCATACGGCTTAATCATGTAATGTAGTTGACTGTGCAGGGTCCACCCCTAGGGTGTATCAGGCCCTACGGTGTAACCCTCAGACACAATTCCAGGATGCACAGTCCAAACCTACCGGTGCCCGTGTTCAACTCCGGACTTAATGTGCACGACCATGGTCCGCCTGAACAACCGGTGCATCATTCAGCCGTCTCTTTTGGTCTCTTACAATCAGCCCAGTAATCGTGCCCCCACCCTAGCCTAGCCCTAGGGTCTTATGATACTATCTAGAGGGTTACTGCTAAAAAGGACCACGCAACTAGGGTTTCTTAACGGGTTAAATGTGGTTAACCGATCCAAACGTGGATTAAATTGGTTAAGCGTACCCAAGGTTCCTGACTTAACCCCGATTAACCCATCAAGCCCAAATTGGTTAAGTATTAAGTGGACCATGACTTAACCCTAATCAGGAGGCATTAATTAACTTAATGCGCTTTAACCTCTCACATTAGACTTTGTTGTGGTTACTAGTTAAGCCGGCCGGGTCCGGGTAGCTTTACACCACAACTAGGTCTAACCTCAGGTTCGAGCACAACATGACCAACTTCTCACATTGGGTCCTATTGTTTGTAGCCACTAGTTAAGCCGGGCGGGTCCGGGTAGATTTATGCTACAAACTCAACCCAACCTCGAGTTGGCCACACTCATATTTTCTAAGTGTCATGTCCATTATGTTTCCAAAACATAATTACAAGTTAACATATCACGTTATGTTATAAAAACCATGTTTATGTCATAATGTTACCCAACCCCAACGTAATCCCATCGTTTACATAATCGCTTCAACGCATAAAGGATAAAATAGGGAACTTGGCATAATCATGACAAAAATGTGTTGAAGCCACAAGTTTATCATGGTGGCATATGAAGTGTACATATGTTCATATACTTGCATATTGCATTATTAGGCTTCAAAAGCATGCATAAAACCAAACTTAGCATATGAGTGATACATGGTGATAAATAACATGTAGAAGTTGCTAGAAGTTCGCATTTAGCCTCACATGCAAGTTATCATAAGGGATATGATAACTTTCATGTTGCCAAAATGCAACCTTTAACATAAAGCTTGAAGCTTTAAGGTCATAAACTCAAGTTTAACTTGCATAACATGATAACATGTGTATAATGATCAACCCAAACTTGCATAACATGATAACATGTGTCATACATCATGATTAAACTAACTTGCATAACATAATGATCAACCAAACTTGCATATCATGATGATCAACCAAACTTGCATATCATAATGATCAACCCCAAACTTGCATCATTCATTTAACTTTAGAGTTCAAGAAAAGAAAGTAGAAAAGGGCTTACAATGCTATGAAGACACAAATAAATAGTTATTATAAAGATTGAGACGAAGCCCTTATGCAATCATCCAAATATGCAAGCTCCAAATGAAAAACCCTTGAGCCAAATCAATAAAAACTCTTGCTTTGTAATAGAAATGTTGCAACTTGACTTGAATGCAAACTAAGAACATTCATACAAGCTTGAAAATACTTGTATGCATTCAAAATCTCTCATATAAATTAACTTAGAAATTTTAGCATGAGAGTGGAGGCCATGAGAGGAACAAATTTGACATAGTTTAGTTATAGGATTGAATAATGATGATTTAGGCTAGGCTTAGGGCTCTTTTTATAGAAGATTAGGATAGTATTAGCCATAGGATTAACCCTAGATTCAATCAGAGCCATCAAATCCCGTCACTAGCCAACAAAATAGGTCAAAACAGCCAAATAGGTGCACCAGGTTGCCTGAGTCCAACCAGGCAGGTCGACCCCCAGGTCGACCCTAGGGTCGACTCCCCAGTCCACCTAGGGGGGGAGGTCGACTCCCCAGTCGACCCCCCTGGGTCTGGCGGGAATTTTTCTGCCACTTCAGACTTTCTGAAATTTGAATCTGTTTTGAATTTGAATTTTTCGTGAAACTTCGCGAGGCCAATACTTGGTCATACGGACTCCGATTTTCGAAAACTCGGACTCTGTTTCGCGTATTTTTCCGAGACGAACGCAATGGCACAGCCCGTTTCCCTTGATTCAGATTTTTCAGTTTAATTATGCCTTGATTTGTGTTATAACATGTTATTCAAAAATACGGGTTGTTACAGGTAATATGAGCATTTGGGTGATAGTAGATAGACTGATGAAGAGTGCTCACTTTATAACTGTTAAGAGTAAGAGGATGGCGATGTGGTTGGAATCATTATATATTCGAGAGATAGTTTGATTGTATGGGGTACCTTCAAGCATAGTTAGTGACCGCGACCCCATCTTTACTAGTGGGTTATGGAAGAGCTTACAAGAGGCATTAGGTACACAGCTACATTTGAGCACGACATACCACCCTTAGACGGATGGACAGACTAGAGGGCGAATAGAGTTCTTGAGGATCTTCTAAGACTATGTATCCTAGACTTTGGGGGGACTTCGTAGGAGCATCTCCCATTGGTGGAGTTTACCTACAACAATAGTTACCAATCGAGCATACGCATGGAACCCTTCGAAGCACTATATGGATGACCTTGTAGATCGCCGACTTGTTGGTGGGAGTCTACAGACAGACTTCTATTCAGACCTGAGATGATTTGAGATACTTCCGAGAAGTTTGATCTTATTCGCCAAAGAATGAAGGTAGCTTAGGACAGACAGAAATCCTATGCCGACAATAGGAGAACCGACTTGAAATTTGAAGCAGGAGATATGGTCTTTATTAAAGTATCACCACTAAGGAATGTAGTTCACTTTGGCTCAGTAGGGAAGTTAGCGCCGATATTTGTAGGTCCATTCCCTATAGTGGAGAGGATAGGTCAAATACCTTATAGGATTAAGCAACCAGACAGACTGGCATACATACACGATGTGTTTCACGTTTCTCATTTGAGGAAATGTCTACATGATACGACAGAGATTGTAGAGCCGAGCACACTTGAAGGTGTGGAAGTTGAGAAGGAAGCATCGGTGAGAAGAGTTCCAACTCATATCCTTGGATCGGAAATCAAGAAGCTACATAACAAGGAAATTAGATTGGTAAAAGTATAATGGGGAGAAGACTGCGAAGATGCGACATGGGAACTCGAAGATAGGATTCACACTTCTTATCCATTTCTTTTTGAAAGTACGTTCTTGGCTTCTTTTCCAAGCTTTTACTTTGCATTTTCTTTTATTATTCCAGTATGTTTATCTTATCGTTCGAACCATTCGATCCTTAGGTAGAATCCAATAATTGGAAACATGTGTTTGAAACATGTTATGATTGATGGTTGCAAGTGGATGCAAGTATTTGCTAGCACTACACCAACAAGACGTTTTGCAACCCCAAGTGCAGACAATTCGCAATGGCTTAGGGCCATTGCTAAATAGCGACAACTTTAGTCCGTTGCAAAATAGATTACTACGGTCTTAATCCGTTCTATATTATACAAAGGCTCTAGCCTATTCTCCAATTACCAACTCCATACCATACAATACACCCCTCGTTCACAATGCCCATTCATTTCTTCCTCTCGTATGCTCTTCAATCATCCATGGCTTCAGAGTTTTAGAAAAAACGCTCGCAAATGGATCAAAATATCCTTTCGATTTTTTATAAATTATTACTCAATTTCAATAAATCAAAGAAATTTCGCCATTCGAAAACTTTGTTCCAAATCTATTTTCGCAGATCTCACGATCGAAGAACATTTTCTTCAGTTATCCTGCTTATATCTCGATCGACACCTTGCTTTTTTCCTTGATCAATAACATTAGAGGATCCAGATCGAAAATCTCATAAGATCTTAATCAAAGTCAACCGACTCTTGGAATGGAAAGTTTGATTTTTGTTATTTTATCATTGATTTAGTGTCATACAAATAGAAATTGTTGATTAGATTGTGATAGTGGATGATTGTTGGGTGGTTTTGACTTTTGATATATCGTCGATTTAATGTAAATTCGTGATTTAAATTTACTTTGATTATATTGTTTTCATGTAAAAATGTGTATCAGTAAACACAGTTCTGCTCTTTGCTAAAATGTAGAGATCATATTTTATGGGTTTTTAGTTTGATTCATGATGCATTCTCATATCAAAAACATTTAGTATAAAGCTTCATATCCATAGACTAATGAAAACTAATTTATTAAAATGTGTTAAACTCGTTAAATCCCGAAATTGATTCGATCAAGGGTTGATTACCTCCTAGCTATTTGAAATTTCCATAGATTTTAATATTTCGCTAATTATGGATGTACTAACTTTTCATGTGGTTTGATTGTACATCAATTAAGATGTTTGGTATTATCAACTAGTTTCATTTCATTCAATTACCTTTTGGAACCACATGACAATTGGGTTAATGGTTATTAGAAATTCGGCCTTAATTTGGTCTATCTATATTAGTAGATTTGTTGGTTTCTTTATAAGATTCAGCTTTATAATCCTTGAAATTTAATTTGATTTTAGGTAACTTCCCTGTGAGTTAGAATTTTTACAACTACTGAACTCACACCCGAGTCTTGAGCTAGATAAAAAAGAGAGTTGGTTCACCATCAAAATAAGATAAAATTTACAGACTTTTTCATGCATGAGAATGATGTCTATAATTTAAATTGAACAATAATCCCATTAATCTAAGATTCTATAATGAAAGGGAGCGGTTCAAATTGGTCCAAGTGATTTATTGGTTAAATGATTAAATAAAATGAAATGAACAGATGATCTTAACTATTACACTTTTGACACGTCCTTATTTATTGGTTAGTCTTTGTTCTAGCATTTGGTCAAACATGATAAATTGTTTATGAAATCCTAGATACGAACATATGATTAGTCACCTAAAATATAAAATAATATATAGGAAAAATCAAAAGACCCTATCCTCATGCCAATAATGTCAGCATGAGTAGTTAGCGGCTTTGACTGAATAATTATTTTTCAATTGTTATTTGTTGTATTTACATGGCTGTTTGGTGTAAGTCCAAATTAACATAAATTCTATTATATACTTAAGTTGCTTTTAAATGGCTTACAATTTTTGATAACCTCATTGTTAGAATGATAGACTTCGAAAATGTAAAATGTCAGGAGTTTTTGAGTAGCACTCTCTGAATTGGATATGTATATCATAGAGGACTCGTTTTCTCTTCAATTCTGCACTTCCAACCTCATGTTTCACTTCACGCAAAACTCACATGCTACCAGCACAGTTTTGCTTTCATCCCACTACACTTCATCATGTCATGCCAAATTGGTGCTCTACCTCTGCTTAAGCTTGTTGCTAGAATAGTCTAATATTAATGCACATTTAGTATAAACTCCTACAAATGTTGTTTGTTTATCCAAGTAGAAATGGATGAGCACATTTAGTATAAACTCCTGCAAAATGTATGGTCCTACACATAAATAATAGATAAAATACAACTTTTGTATGCTAACACAGCTTGCGTGCCGATTTTCAAATATATTAGTTTCAAGCATGTCGCTAGATTTGTATTTTTATAAAGCAAAGATCCTACAACATATATGACAAGTTTTAATAATATCTATACGAATGATTTCTAGATAGAATTTTTGAAGATTTAAGACCTTATGTATATATGAATTCTTAATTCCATGTATATTTGGTTTTCAGAAAATCAGCAGCTACTAATATATAAATAGGTTTTAAACATAAATGGTACTATAGCCTATACATATGTATGTGATTATAATGTTAAATGTATTGGTCAGTAATCAATCAAACTGATTGTAGTCAATAACCAAACAAACATAGCCAAGTTAAATGTATTAGTCAGTAACTGTTAAAATAATATGATTTTTTTTCAAGTTCAAAATATATAGAAATATCAATGTTAATGGTTAACAAAGAGTACAAATATCTCTAAATTGTTTTACCAATGGAACTTAATGTCTCTCAATCATAAAAGTTAAAACTAGTTGAGAAAAAGTCATAGTTTTGAATAAAGCACGGTGATATGGTTTGGGTATCAGGAAATTAACTTACACATGTCAATAAAAATAGAAGAACAACCATAATCAGTTTCACAAAGCACGTTAAGAAAATAAAATTATAGTTGTGAATATTCGATATTTGTTTCAGTTACTTAACTTTAAACATTGATAGCATTAGATAAACAGAAATAACAATACTAAAATCATTCTAGTTCTGACATTATTGTAAGAATGCTTTAAATAGTGAAATATTATTAGTTATACCAGAAAAATACATTTTAATTTCAAGTCCTTGTATAGTTTAACAAAGTGCAGGATTAATTAATTTTACTCATACTTTAACTTAGCATGCTTGTGCATCTTAGAGCTTATTGTGCACAACCCTTTCAATCTTTGTCTTGTAAACATTCATGGTGTTAAGAAAGTTTATGTAAGAAGTTGGGAAATAACTAAAAGCCAAAGTTACGTGTGCTAAAACATATAGTCAAAAAAATCTAAACATGTAAATTGCTTACACTATATTTTAGCATTATAGCTTCATATAAGCAAAAAAAAAAGGAAGAAAAGAAACTACATACTGTGTCGTTTAAAACAAAATGGCTTTGGCACTTGGATTGAGATAAATTGCATAAAGCACGAAAACTGAATGATAGCCTAACAACATGCAAATAAATATAAATTGTTATGTTAATTCATTTCTTATGAAAATTTTATTCCATATATTATTGATTAGAGCCATTTTCCTACAATTAATTAGTCAGGTTATGCTTGTTAACAACTGTATTTTTTGAATATGGTATACTGAATTTGATAGAAGTCTTGGCATGACCAGAAAGTAATTTTATTGTCTTTTTCCTCTCCCGTGGGGAGAGAAAAAATTAAAAAAAAAAAAACAAAATGCTAAGGTAGTGTTTGGTTTATTTTTTGCTTTGAGTTTTCAATGTTAATTTCAAAAGATGAGAAGATTTAAAGAATAACGAAGGTAACGGACCAAAGGCGGACGAGATAATGGAAGGGACGGGGGGATGGTGGATGGATGAGTTTACCATGTAATCAGATATAAACAATGTTAATTCACTGCTTTGATAGTGTCTCTTCCACATTTTTCTAACTTGTTGGATATGAATTAGCTAGCTTAGGAATATTTTTTTCTAATAGTCAAATTTGAAAAAGAAAACAAAAATAAGCTTTTAAGTTGTAAATTTGAAGTGTTTTGGGGTTTTAATTAAAAAACCAACTAAGAAAACTCATGAAATTATCTTATATTTTAAAGGAAGATGTTTCCATATTATTTTTCGTGTGTGTTTAACAAGGTAATCAGCTTTATTATTGATAGGAGAATAATGCATAATATTAGGATACCACGTAGAAGGGACACTTGCATGTTTGCGTATTAATGAGGTAATATATTAAGACAACTAAAAAATAATGAAGACATTTAATGTATGTAGCAGATCAATATGTCTTCGAGTATGGAAAAAGAGTGGATGAAAGAATCCAATCGAAGAACTACATGATATGTGAAAGGAGTGCAGAAGTTTATCACTTTTGTCGTAGAGAATGGTGATAATAAGGAAATCTATTCTTTTCCTTGTACAGGGTGCAGCAATATGAAAATGAAGATGAAATTAGCTGAAATTCATTATCATCTGTATAGATATGGAATTGACCAATCATATATCGTTTGGCATTTTTCCATGGGGAAGAGTCGGCAAGGAAGCAAAAACAACCCGTTTAGTGAGCTATAAGTATTGATGAGTTTGAACTTCCAAGGATGGAAGATCTGGTCAATGATGCCGATAGATTTCATCATTTTCAACCTACAATTTTGTTGCCAGATTACAGTGGCGAATCACCAATTGTTGATGTTGATTGGCAGGCCAATCAAAATAATAAGTATAAATCACTTTTTGGTGATGCAAAAGAGCCATTATATCCTTCGTGTCCAAAAGGGATAACAAAATTTATTTCATCATCAAGTTGAATAGCTTGAAAATGTAGTACGACTTTTCGACAACGATGTGACTGCACTCCTTAAATTTATAAAGGAATTACCCCCAGATGGTAACACAATACTAACAAAGTATCTCGACATAAAGAAGATGATTAAACAAATTGGGATGGATTACAAAACTTATGATGAATGCATTAATGACTGCATTTTATATTGGAAAGATGACGCAAATAGAGTTTTTTTCCAGTTTACAAGGATCCAAGATATAAAACAATATTCAACGAAGTCAAAAGAACTACCAAAGTACCTCAAAAGACATTGAGACATTTCCCTCTAATTCCTAGGTTTAGGAGATTATACACTATACCATGGATAGCAGATGCTATGACTTGGTATGGTCATGACAAGTCTAATTCAGATGTAGTGCATCATCCATGTGACTCTCAATGGAGAACTGCAGATTCTTTTGATAAAACGTTTGATTTGGAATTATGAAATGTCATGCTTGGATTAGCAACAGATGGTTTCAATCCAAATGCATCTCTGGGTAGCCGTTATAGTTGTTGGACAGTAATTGTAGTACAGTATAATCTTCCTCCATCCATGTGCATGAAAAGAGAGTTTTCAATATTGACATTTTTGATTTCTGGTCCAAAACAACCATGGAAGGATATTAATATTTATTTGCAACCGTTGATAGACGAATTACATCAATATGGGAAGGAGTCATTGCATATGACTCATTTAATAGATCTGAGTTCGCAATGAGAGCTAGGTTGTTGTGGGAAATTCGTGACCACCCCGCACTTGGGACTTTATCGAGGTGCACAACTCATGGCTATTTTGCATGTCCTACATGTGGGAAGGATACTTTTTCTTACTATCTTTCTGAAAGTAAGAAGATATGTTACATGGGACATCAAAGATTTCTTCCTTTCAAACACATTTTTTGAGATAATAAAACAAACGTTGATAACAAACAGGAATATCGTCGTCCTCCACGGTCATTGACTGGTTCTCAAGTTGAAGAGAATATCAAGATGAAAGCTGGTAAAAACAAACCAGAAATCAGTTGAAAACGAAAAAAGAAAACTGATGTATAAGAAATTGACAATGTTCCTGCATGGTATAAGAGGTCCACTGTCTTTGATTTACCATATTGGAAAGCAAATATGATCCGACTTAATATTGATGTTATGCATACGGAGAAGAATGTCACTGAACATCTCATCAGCACAATCATGGGTCATAAAGACAAGTCAAAAGATGGCATCAATGCACGTAAGGATTTGAAAGTCATGGGTATAAAACAAAAATTGTGGATGATGGAAGATCCTGAAACAAATAAAATAACCATAGCAGAGGTAGCTTTTTCCTTGAACAAAGACAAAAGATTACGATTTTGCACCATTTTGAAAAGTTTGAAAGTGCCTAATAAATTCTCTTCCAACTTCAATAAAAATATGAGCATCAATCCTCCTGAATTAACAAATACGAAGTCGCATGATTACCACGTCATAATGCAACAATTACTTCCTATATTTCTTCAGCATTCTTATCCACAACATATGGATCTATGTAATGTTGTACATCATATAAGTCTATTCTTTAACATTTTATGCTCAAAGGTGATCAATAGAGAACATATTTTAAAAGTAAAGACTAGTTTAGTTGAAGCAATTTGTGTGTTTGAAAAATATTTTCCACCTGCATTTTTTTCATTAGCATATACCTTATGGTTCATTTAGCTGAACAAGCATTGGCTTGCGGTCAAGTCAGATATAGGTGGATGTATCCTTTTGAAAGGTAAATTACTAAATTTAGTTTTGTTTATCATCATTCGATTTAAATAAGTAATAGTGATTCATAATCGATTTACATTCATAGATTGATGAAAACATATAAATGATTTGTGTGCAACAAAAGATATATTAAAGGATGTATTGCAGAAGACTATATCGCATAGGATGCTAGTCTCTACTGCATGGAGTATATGCCAAAAGGAGGCGATGACACACATAAACATACCCGTGAGGCTTTTTTAGACGAGGATGGTGAGTTTGCTGGTGATATGCCTCTAGAAAATGGTAAAAGTATAATCTTAACCTTAGTGCAGTTTGAACAAGTTCGTAGATGGGTCCTCAATAAGTATGATGGATTGGGTGAATGGGAGAAGTAAGTTCATGAATAGCTCTTGAATCTTCACTATTGTAAATTATCTCATATAAATATTTTGAAATGTGTTTGTTTCAGGAGGTCTAACATTTATGTGAAAAGTATTAAATCTCAACCTCGAAGTGGGGTTTCGCCCATGGAAGCATGTCAAAGTTTTACTCTATGGTTATGTGGTGAGGTATATTAAAGCTTATTTAACATTTCGCGCGTTCTTAAATGGATCGTACATTTTAGTAATCATATTTTCACATATTTTATTTTTTGTAGTTGGTGAAAACAAAGGTTGTTGATTCAACACTTTGGCGGCTTATGAATAGGCCGAAGTTTGAGGCATATAGTTATATGAAGTACCAACTAAATGGGTTTACATTTTCTTCGAAAAGTTATGAAGAGCGTATGGTAACACAAGGCAGCGGTGTATGCATGAGAGCAATTACAAAATTTAGAGCCAGTGGGAAAGATAAAAATTATAATAAAGCAGAAGCAATGTATTATGGAGTTTTTCAGGAGATAATTGAGTTGGGTTAAAGAGATTTAAAACAAACAGTTTTTTATTGTGATTGGATAAAGGTTGAAGACAAGGTCAATGGTTGCAAGATTGTTTGTGTTTCAAACTTGGTTACCATTAACTTTGGAAAATTAAAGACCAAAGATAGGATGAATGATGAGCCATTTATTCAAGCTTCGGAAGCAAGTCAAGTGCTCTACTCTAAAGATTAAAAAATAGTGTATGGTTTATGGTTTTACACACACCTAAGCAGTTGACTACAAGCGTGGATGACATTGTATTTCGTACTACTTATCAATCAGTTTTTGAAGATAAGAAAAAATTAGAAGATCTTACTAAATGCATATGTTAATATAAGATGTATTTCTTAATTGAATTGAGTTGAATTTCAATTGTGGCAAAAAAAATTAAGTATGAATATTATTAGTGTTTGTAATGTTTGTTGTGTATGGACTCGTTTGTGACGTTTGTTGTAACGAACATGGATTTTCGACCCTGAAAATCAACACCAAGCACCATGTTGACTATTCGGGCATCAAAAATACCAGATTACTAATTGAAAGAAGTTAGAGGGTGATAAATAGAAAGAAAGAAAATTAGAATAGAAGTAAAAGAAGATCACAACAGAACAAAATTAGAGTAAATACGAATTTCATAGCGGAATGAATAAAATATATTATATACCATAATCTTTGAAATACAAACTTGTATTTGTACTTACATGCATCATCACATACAAATCACAACGAAAGTAAACTTTATTTATATATATATATATAATATTAAAGCCCCTTTCTCCAAGCTTCTACTGGTATCTATAAAATCTCAGCTACTTAGTTGCCGTACAAATTAGGGCACCCAATAATTTAGGGTAAAACAAAACAAAATAAACTTTGGGTCAGTGATGGGACTGGTGTGAGTAAACTCCAATCTCTTGGTTTAACTTTTTAAAAATCCTTTTTAAAGGAATTATAATTGTAAGACCGATCTACACATAAACACGGATAGTTTTTTTTACCTTACGATAACCCTAACATTCTTAAAATTGATACTTTTCTGATATTATAATAGTGTCTAAATCAAGTAAATAGCAATCTAGCAGAACGCTTGCATCTCATGCTCTACATATGTAATATACAATCAAAAACCACATGCTCTTATTGGGGAATGGATTTCCAACTATGACAAGGTATGGAACCACCTTCCGATCGGTGTACTCTAGAGGGGATACATTGGAATTCAACAAGAACATCTTGTAACTCAACCATACATGACCGACCATTCATTTCGCTTGAATGTTCGGAATATATTGTCATCTTACGGTTGGTATACCAACATAAGTGTTCCCGGGGGATACAAAAATGAAAGAAGTAACAAATATGAATATTCTCTAGATGGTGACAATATACCCTATATGGGTGCGACCCACTTAGTTATGCTGCCTGCCCGATTTTTGTTATTTCCCAGTTGATGAGGCTTGAGGTCATAATGTACAATTATACAGATTACAACTTCATTTACTTTGAATGCTACATCAACGTACCCGCCAAATCACAAACTGATTTATCCAAAAATACCACGGGTATAAAGCAAAGAGAAAGTATTCCTCCGCCACTAACGTAAATATGTTTAAAGCGATCAACTTACGCGATCTATTAGATATACTCTGTTAGACATTCGTCCATACAAGTTATCCTGAGACTGGACAAACCGAAGGCACTATTCTGTAAACCCATCTTAGGTAATTTCTACCTAGGATCACCAGAACAGCATTTGCATAAACTTCATTTTCAATTTTCTTCATCATATTTGATTCGCAACGCTAATTCCTACACGGAGTGATTTCTAGATAATAAATCTGATCCCGGTCTCTCCATATTGACAACGAAAATGGTTAAAAACTTTGATAGCCAGTTATTTAACTATCAAAGGAAAATACACATACAAACAACAGTCATATTTCCAAATGGAAATCTTACCAATCAATCATCAATCAACACTAAGCCCCTTTATAGAGATTTATCAATCATCATTTCATTTCCCAATTTCCCCTTTAATATCTTTACCCGAATATTTTACAACTCGCTTAGCTTCTCACGATTTCTTGGAAAACTTTTTCATATATTCACAACTCCTTATTTCTCGTACTTAGAAAATATATGTTGTTAACATTAGAAAACATTTCCATATCGTATTCACGCCTCGCTATCCATCAGTCCCCAGCCGTAAACTAGTAAGAGAACAACTCCCTCAGTATTAAACCCGAAGGCGGAAACCAACATCAGATCGATACTCATAAAACCATTCAACTTAACTAATTTCCAGCCAGTTTCTAATTTTCTAAACTCCATTTCTTAGTTTCTTATCAAATCGTTACTTACGCAACTCTCGGCTTCGGTTTTCAAAACCACTTCTTTTACGGAAAATATGCATTATATCGATAATATTATAATCCCTGTTTCCAAAATATTTAACTTTAGAATATAACTTTGATTCGTTACTTTGAATAAATAAATAGTATTAGTTAACTAATTAATTAATTAATCTTTATCGAAAAAGGAAAGTAAATATTACTTTCCTGGATTTGATATAATCGAATTTCAACTTATAACTTTCTTACGAATAATCTGTATCCAATTAACGTTCCGAACCTTGAATAACTCAACGTTTCAGGTCAACCCAAATTTCTAAATTTACTTTTGAATTTATCACTTCCACGTTTACCAATTTCCTTTTATCACTATTTCAATTTGCAAAACGTTTGCTTTTAAATCATTATTCACTTTAAATGTGACTATTATTTCTTTACAGATATCTGAATTCGTTTTATCCAATAAATCTTTATTTTAAATTATAATTACCATTTCAGGTTCAACTCCTGTTTACCGAGTTAATTTATAAATTCATACTTAATATCCCACTCCATAAGCTCCGTTTACAAGTCAATTTCCTGTTAATTATATATCAAGTTTATAACTTCATCTCGATTTCATATTCGATTATAAATTATTGGTTACAAACCTGTATTAATTATCTTGTAAATTTTCAAATTATATAATATATAATTTCTAAAAAAAATTTATTCTAATAACATTCGACATTGTCGATTGTAAATTTACAAATAGTTTTATTTAATTCATATTCACATTTCGAACCTCGAAATAAATTCAACGATTTCTATTTCCATTATTCATTTTTGAATTAATATTCATGAATTATTTAACAATAATTTATTTAGCAACAATTATTTTATTCCATTTATAAATATCGTTAATAAGCCAAACTACTTGTTTTATTATGATTAACACAAGTTATTACTATCCAATCCAAATCGAAATTCAATTTCGAATTAAAAATAGATTTACCCTTTTTAAAACCCCAAATTCATTTCCAATATTTTCGAATATATTTTACGGTATTTAAATACCCATTATTTCAGGTCGATGTTATTTAAACATCCCAAAACCCACAATAATCCATCATCGATTATTTGTCACCTCGTATAATGCAATATATGAAAAATAATAATATAATTTGTTAAGGAATCTAGTTGGATCCCTCCAACCTGTTTCCCTACGTCTACATATGTTAATCAATATAAATAACTCTAATTTCATATCAATATGAAATATTATCATAAATAGAATCAATATTCAACTAACATTATATATATATATATGAGAGGTGCTCGTTAATGGCGACCGGTGAAATCTTCACCAGATTTCGTCATGCGTGAGCGTCCTCTTCATCTTCACCTTTCGTTACTTTTCTCAGATCACTTTGCGATTTTTTACTTCACCAACCTTCAATGATTTTATCGTTGATAATACATCTGTTTTACTTCACCACTTAAATCGCTCTGCGATGTCACCATTTTTTACTATCTGTTTTCATCCTTTTTTCATTCGGATTACATTTTTTCGTTCTTGTTACTTCTAAAATTTCAAGTCGGATTTGTTTTCTTTTCCTCAACATCGGCAGGTGGCCAAATATCAAAGCCCTATTCCAGTTCTATGCGTCGCGCTCAACAGTAGATTTTTTAGATCTTAGATCTAAGTTTATTCTTCTATTTGCGTATGGCCAACAGTCAGATCTTGTTATATACTTCAGATCTATGCATCACTGTGCTTAATTACAGATCTACAGCTCTGATGCAAAGATTTTTGGAATCAGTTGATCAACATAACCGGTCTGTTCGATTTTCAATGGTTTCATGATTCCGGTATGTATGTAGATTTGTTTACTTGATATGATTGCATTCGATTTAGGGGTTTGATAGGGTTAATAGACTCTGGTATATCGCTATATTCTGAAGATTTTGGTATTATGCATTTGAAAGGGGATAGAAACTATGAGTTCCTTTGTGCTTTACTACAGGATCTTTCCTAACGTCTTTGTGATTTTGTTTCAATAGAGATCTGGTCTTTGGATTTCATGTAGCAGTTGTTCTTATCCGATTTGGATTTTAGATATAAGTCCATGAGCAGTATGAGATGTTGGAATTGAATAATTTCTTCCTTTTCTAGTTTTCAACCAAAGCCTAGTACTGGCTCTTTAGGACTGGAACAATTTTAGTTTTCAACTATGAAATCCATATAATAAGCTGCTGATTCTAGTCATATGATTGATTCATAGGCTTCTATAATTCATCAACCAGACCTTTGATTGGAATCGTATATTTTTGGGATTCATTAGAAAGGGTTGATCAGGCAAGTTGTTTTCCAGTTTTGGTTGCTAATGGTTATGATAATCCATTGATCTGCTAATCTGGTTCTATGCATTTGGTATTGGAGTTGGAATATCTCAGTGCCAATTACATCTGCAATCTAAGGTAATGATCATGGAATATTAAGAATGGGAAGTAGTTAGGAGTTTCTACATCTGAAAGCTTCAGATTTCAAGACTACTGCTTATTTCTTAAATAATATACAAAGATCAGAAATTTATTATGAACTCAAGATGTCTCGCTTGATTCAAAACTCAAGATGGAGATGTGGCTCGCTTGATTCAGGATGAGGAGCCGTGTAAGGTGCAGAATATGCACGTAAACGGGAAGTGTACAGAAGCAGGAAGAAGGCTTCATTATGGGCTGTTTATTACTAGTTAGGATCATATTACATGTAATTTCATTTATTTTCTTTTATGTTTTGCTTATGTAAAGGTTAGAATGCTAACCTCTTTCTTGTATGTTTTTTCAGTAGAAATAAAGTGAACCAATTTTCAATATATATATATATACAATGGTATCTATAATGTCAACCAACTAATTAGAAAATCATCCAAACGACCATCACACACAGCATTCAATCATTTTTATCAAGATTAAATAACGTTTATAAAATTATAAAACTGAATAGAGTTAGCGAGTTAACTCATCTTGGTCGTTAATTGGTGAATACTGATTAATGTCCACTGATTATATCAGCTATTTAATCTGCCTTAAATTCAAACAAGCTCCAAATGACTTCAAACCAGCTTCATCGTGTAGCGTACGATTATACGATTCCAATGTATCATGTTTTGTTGAATTCCGACATCATATTCATGTGTTATGATATTAACAAGTTAATATGTTATAAATTTTAGATTCAAACTTATATATATATATACAAAGAAATGGGCCTCACAAATATTTAGATCAGCCCAAAACCTTTCCACCCGACCCGCGCTGCTATAGCTTTCCCTTCCACGTTTTTATCAGAAACCCGTTCATACAATTTCTTCTCCTCCAAAATAATACCCGCAACTTCTCTTTCTCTTTTTTTTTATATTTTTTTCTTCTTCTTTTATTATGGGCTTACGTAAAAGAAACGACCCATCTACTAAACTTCATGCACCATCCCATTTAATTTAAAACCAACCGCTACCTAAAGAATTCATCTTCCACAAATATGCTCCCTCTTCGAGAATACCATCACGCAAACATACCCATCGTGCCATTTTCCATTATATCCATCTAAACTTAAAATAAAATGACTAACCTGCTTCTTGTTTTTCTTTCATGGCCAATTCTTTTTCTCAACCCGCATACTCCCCCAGTCTGGCATCTTCGAGCTTCATTCGTAAGTTACAGAGAACCCGTGCACAATTTGCCACTTATTGTAGTCGCATCTCCTATTTTTCAAAGAAAAAACCAACTCCTGCTCCCATTTTCATACATATGTCAGCCCCCTCTTCGTTAACCCCCAACTTGAACCACACGCATGACCCTATCAGTTCACTTCGAACAAGACTCCCCACATCATGAGCAAACATCTCTAGTATTTTTAGACCCACGTGCTCCTTTGTATCATTTACCCCCATTTTCGAAACTACTACCTGGGCATTTGGCGCCGATCATGTGCCACCATTCATTTTGATTTCCTATATATATACATACATATATATATATATATATATATATATATATAGGATCAAGAGCACTCCAAATAGTATAGCACCCCTTTAGCCTTCTAATTTCCATCACATAATCCTCTTTCTCTCTCCTCCCATTAACTTTCTCTCCCCTCACTATTTTATGTAATAATGAATGAGTGGCGCTCATTAAGGAGCTTTAGGGGTGCTACAAATTTGGGGTGTCATGGAACCCTCCTCATATACATATATATATATATATATATATATATATATATATATATATATATATATATATATATACATATACATATATATATATATACATATATATATATATGCTTCGTCCTCCTAATACCAACTCACATATGAACAGTCCCCATTACTGACTGATCCTTCTTCCACTCAAGGTGTAAACGAACCCAAATTGATGTTGTCCGAATATTTGAGCTCAGAATAACAACTCGCGATGATATAGTAGGTGCAGAGAAAGTTTGGAGGATTTCGAATATTTTTGTTTTAAATTTCTTGAGTTGAGTGTGATAAAAGAAAAGAATGAAAGAAGATAAAGGTTGTTGTAGAAACTCTCTCTTCCTTCTTGTGTGAAAAAAATATTGGGCTTCGAACTGTCCATGTATTTATAAAGTTTGAAATCTTCATGGGGAAGTAATAGGACGAAGAAGGTGTACCCTCCCCCACCAGTAGCTTTGCAGCTTCCATAAATGTTGATTTGCCTAGACGTAAACGTTCTAAGCAGCTAGACAGGGTAGCTGTGTTTATCAAGGAATAAGCGACGTAGCCAGTTGTTTCATGCCATGAGTTTTCACTTCCTTGATTAGAATTTATATATTTACATTTATATAAATAGTTTTTTCCTTGCTAAGGCTGCTGGAAGGAGGATGTATAAAATATTTTACCTTATATGTTTATACATGCATTGAATTAGGATTTGCTGGGTAGGCATAAGTAGGTATAAAACAAAGTGAAAATTAGGGAGAAGGACAAACTTAACAAAAAAATTGGTGAAAAGTATGGAAAGTTTAGAATTTAGTGAGAAGGCCAAATGGTAGTGTAAATGGAAGAATATTAGTGGGCCCCCTGAATTTCACCTTCAGTGTAAATGTGTCATTCTCCCTAATTTTGAAACTTCTCATACTTTTCACCAAAAAATTTACAAAGTTTGTCCTTTAAAAGAAAATCCTCAAACAAACCCCCTTTGTTTTAAGTTAGAAAAAGTTCACATACCCTATTACGTAAAACTCCATTTCCATACAAGTCACTACAAACAAAAATAAAAATACAGTCGTGACGAGCAATGTGTTACCATCTCAAAAAAATGAAGAAAAAAAAAAGACAAGTTAACTTATTCAGCGAAAACCCAAAATGTTGATTTATGGTGCAAAATACGTTGAATAGAAAGTTTCTTATTTTCCAAATTAAAATTTATGGAAAATTTTATAAATTAAATTAACAATACATCTTAGAAATCTTTTCCAATTTCGAAACCGATATTTTATTATATTAAATAAATCGTTATGATCTATAAACGATTCCATAACAACTATTTGAAAATTTGATTTGGACATAACTCACAATTTATGAGACAAATTCCCAATTTTTAATTTCCATTAGAAAATTACAGTTATTTAGATTCAAATGTTTCTTGTTTCGAAGAAATCTGACTTATAATGAATTCTGTATACTCAGTTGAAGTTCAAATCATAATATTACGAACAACTGCAACATTACGAACTTGATTATAATTATATTATAATTAATACGTTCAAACGTCGTTAAATTAATAAATCCATTTTAATAATTCAACTTTAAACTAAATTAAATCTATCCAATTCCTTTAATATTGCCAATTCAGCTATATCTGACTATTTCAGAAATTAAACGTATTATCCCAGTATTTATATTAATTTAAATATTCAAAGTATTTGAATTTAAACCATTTAAATTATCAAACCACTATATTAAAATAATTAAATTAATTAATTATTAAATCACTAAATTCTGGGATGTTACATTTGTTGTGTATGTTTCTTAATTGAATTGAGTTTCCTCGTTGAATTTAAAATTCTTAATAAAATTCATTGTGTATGTATCTTAATTGAATTAAGTTTCCTTGTTTGTAATGTTTATTGTGTATGCTGTTTCATCTCTTTTATCCTCTTTCTTAATTTTAAACAAGAACCGTCTTTAAAACATTTTGAACAAGAACTGTCTTGTTTAAATATGTATTTATTAATGATATATTCCTTTGAGCACTAGGCATGCACATACAACAATGGCGACGATTGTTTTTGTAGAAAGTTACTACTATAAGTTTCAAGATTATCGACTTCGCTTGAGTAGCAATTAATCGGGTAAACGCTTTTACTTTTATCAAAATATGTGAACACTATGCGTAAAAGAAGTTGAAGAAATGACTTTTTCTTGTCTATATGCAGCTGTCAATAGGTTATGTCTTTAAAGGCTTTCTTTTAATCTAGTATAGTAACTACTTAGAAGAACAGCGTGAGTTATCAGTTGAAAGACTTTTTCTTTGTTATGTTAAAATGAAGAAAAAAACAAATTTGTTTATTGGATTGCATTCCCTATGCATTATATTTGGTCTACTAGCCTTATATATAATAACGATCCTATCATACCTCTATATAGATTTTGATCAACGTCTTTTTACATATCGTCTTTACTTAAGGCTATATTAGTTGCCATTGGGGTTGGTCTCCCATTAGTTGTTGTTAAATTATATTTATTAATTGAATCTTTTGTGTATTTTTTTTTATTCATAAATATTCCATTCGTTAATTGACGTATTTATAAGCCTAAGAAGAATGTTAGTTCTCTCATATGACTCATCTCAAATTCTTTGGTCATAATATCTGAAAATTCTTTATTCATCATATCATTTATCGATCCGAAAATTATATCAACATATGTTTGTGCTAATTGTATATCCTTATTATTCTTTTTAATAAACAAAGCATTATCTAGTTTTCCTATTTCAAAATTGGATTGTAATAAGTAATTTCTTAATCTATCATACCAAGGCCTAGGAGCCTGTTTTAATCCATATAACGCTTTCTTTAACTTATATACGTGATTTGGTAACTTTTCGTCTTTAAAAAGAAGTGGTTGCTCTACATATACGTATTCTTTAACAATTTCGTTTAGAAAAGCACTTTTAACATCCATTTGATATAACTTGAAATTATATGGTTCGCAAAGGCTAGTAATATTTTAATAGCTTCTATTCTGGCTACGGGGCAAATGTTTCAATGTAATCTATTCCTTTTTCTTGAGTATAAGCTTTACTACTGGTAGTGCCTTATTTCTCACGACCTCACCGTGTTCATCCATTTTATTTTTATAAACCCATTTAGTTCCTATTATAGTCTTATCCTCTGGTCTAGGAACAAGTTCCCATACATCATTCCTAGTGAACTAATTCAGTTCTTCTTGCATGGAAAGGATCCATGAATCATCAAAAGAAGCCACCTTCGGATTCTTAGGTTCAGTAATTGAAATAAATGCAGAATTATTTATATTATTTAATTGATTACGAGTTCTAACAACGGATTCAATATCTCCTAAGATATTTTCTACAGGGTGATCTCTTAGTAATCTAATTCGTTTATTTGCTTGACTATCTTCATGATTTGTTTCATTAATTTCATTTTCACATTCATCTTCATAATGTTGTGTTATACTCTTATAGTTTCCATCAAAGGATACGTCTAAAGTTTCTTCTATAGTATTGGTTCTTGAATTATAAACTCTATATGCCTTACTTCTCTCTGAATATCCAATAAATATTCCTTTATTGGATTTTGAGTCAAATTTATCCAAAATTTTCTTTAGTATTAATTATAAAACATTTACTTCCAAATATATTAGAATACGATACTTTTGGTTTCTTATTATACAAAAGTTCATATGGTGTTTTATGAATTAAGGGTCTAATTGAAATTCTATTTAAAATATAGCAAGCTGTTGAAACTGCTTTAGCCTAAAAATTTCTTGGTAAATTACTATTAGATAACATAGTTCTCGCACAATCTTGTATCGTCCTATTTTTTTCGTTCAGCTACTATGTTTTTTGAGGGGTTCCAGGGACAAAAAAATAATGGGTTATTCCCTTTTTATTACAAAATTTTTCAAAAGTTTCATTTTTGAATTCTCTGCCATGGTCATTACTTATTGTTCTGATTTTTAGTGATAATAAGTTTTGAATTCATTTAGCAAATTTTTTAAATTAATCAAAAGCATCACTTTTATTTTTAAGAAACAAAGTCCAAGTAAATCTAGAAAAATCGTCGACTATTACGTAAACATATCTATTATGATTTATCGATTGGGTTTGAGATGGACCAAATAAATCCATAAGAATTAACCCTAATGGTTTCAAGGTAGTACTTTCTTCTTTTGATCTAAATGAACTTCTTTTTAATTTTCTGAACTGACAAGCGTCGCATAAATTATTAACTTTAAACTTCAATTTAGGTAATCCCTTAATTGAATCTAATTTAGAAATCCTATAGATGTGTTTGAAATTTATACGACTGAATCTCATATGCCAAATCCAAGGGTCACTTATATTGGCCATAATACATAGATTATCATTGGAGATTTTCATACTCAATATATTAATATTTTTTCTTTCTATCTCCTTCGAATATTACTTTTGAATTCCTATCTTCTATAAAACATTAATCTTCTCAAAGTTTATTTTATAACCCTTATCGCAAAGTTGACTAATACTTAGCTGGTTGTGTTTTAGATTGCTAACTAATAAAACAGCAGAAATAGTAGGAGTTTCAGAATTACCACCATTGTCAATCCCAATAATTTATCCTTTAGAGTTATCTCCAAAGTTCACCATTCCACCATCTTCATATACTAAATTATTTAGTATTCTTGGATTTCCAATCATATGTCTCGAACAGCCACTATCCAGTGTCCATTTGTCCTTTTTGATTTCCACCATTTGTTTGCCAGAATTTGAATTCTCAATAGCCATGTAACACACCATTTCGGAATTTGAATTTTCAACAGCCACTTCACCCATCTTTTCAACTTTTGAATTTTCAAAAGCCATATAACACATCCTTTCCTGTATTGAACGACATTTCAGTAAATCATTTGAATTTTCCACATGATTATATGCAGACTCTTTCAACATTGATACAATGCATGAATTAACACTAGTATTAACAATTATTTCAAAATTTGCCATATAAATTTTTCAAAAATCAGATTATGCACTTTTTGAAAAACCTAGCTCCGATACCAATTGTTAGGGAATGTGGAAGGGATCGTTAAGGAAAAACTAACACTAAAGGGGGTAAATAGTGTTTTTAAGGAATTTAAGAAAATCTAAAACTAATATGATCTACTGTATAAATGACACACCGCGGAGATGATCACAGACACAGAATCAAACACAAACACATAAATAAAATGCAGAAAAGGAGAGAACATACCGAATTTTATATTGGTTCGAATTACTCTTGCGTTAAGTCCCACGCAATGCTGGATTGCGTAGAGTTTTATTACAATATCAATATCCAAGTACAGCACCCTTGATTTCATGGCCACAAGGTTACCACCGATTCCAACACTCTTGATTTCACGGCTAAATGATTACCACTGATTCCAAACACCCTTGATCAAGTATATTCCCCATGATTTCCATGGCTACAAGGTTAACACCGATTCCTTCCTCGATTTCATGGCTACAAGAAACACAATATTTCCAAAACTATCCCAAAACTTCCCTAAATGATTACAACAACCCTATAACTCTTCAATAGCACTTCAATTCAAAGAGTAATGAGTAGAAAGTGAGAAGAGAAGAAGTTTAACGTAATTAAAGTAGAAATCAACAAAGTAGAAGTATAAAGATCAATAAAATAAGAAATATTAATGGAGGGATGAAGAGGGGTGAAGATGGAGAAGAAGAATGGTTAAAAAATTCGAATTCAACCCCTATTTATAAGATTTGAAAGGTTGCAACGCTTCTGGAACATTACAAATTATGAAAAGACGCTTCCTTTGAATTTTGAAATTGTGACAGTTATAAGTCGATATACACTATTATGTATGTTGACATATCCTATGTATAAAATATTTTAAAACTATTTTTCAAATGTTTAATTGTATATACTATTCTAGAAATTCTTGAATTAAAACATAGTGATACAAATGAGTATCATAAAGTATAAAATCATATGAAAACATAAATTATGTAAACATATTTATAAAATTATAATATTTAAAACTATATAAATATAAAACTATAAAAGTATATAACTATATAAATATATATAAACTTTAAAACTAATATTTGAAATCATAAGTAAGATAGAAAAACTATTTGAAATTTGAATTTTAAAAGCTAGAATTTTGAAAAAAAATTGAATTTGAACTTGGTGTGCTATTCAAAGTCTTACATATAAACTAGACTCTATTACTATATTTGTCTTGAACTCTTGAAATCTTGATTACTCATGAGTCTTGAATCTTCTCTGGACTCTGAATCTCTTGAAACTCTAAAACTGTAAGTCTTCAGTGTTAATTCCTATATATAAATCCTGCATATACATGTATATATATTCTAGACATAAATGTTAGTCTATATTTTATAATTAATGAATATTGAAATAAGGTTGTTGCCATCAAAACTCCATTCTCCAACAAAGCAAGCAAAGGGTTTTAGAGAAGTTGTGTGAGGTTGACGACTCAAAAATTGTTAAGAAAGCAAAAGGTTTATTGCAAAAACAAGCTATGTGGTAATTATAATGGTAATTACATGCAAACAAAATTCACTTTTTTTATTTAACTGCTCGCCTATGCTGTTATTTACAAAAATCAACTAGTACTTGTACTAGACACATATGCTTCATGTTTGGTTAAATGGTGACTATACAATGTTGATTTTTTTTTTGCATACTATTATGAATTGCAACTAACTGAAATTTGATGAGTAATAAATGATTTATTCTTCTATACTTTGTTTTCTTAGTTTTTAGACAATATTTTCTCTCTTCGGCCATGCCCGTCTAAACAGAACATTGGAAATATTTTTGTACAGAAGTTCATTGTACGTTGAATCAAGGGCTTCGTTGCATAGTAGATGCATATATACTAATCATTTGTTAAGTAATGTAAAGATTGAGCCCTCATTTTCTCTCACTGATAACTATATAATACAAAAGCATTTGTTAGTTGGCATGTTGCATGTGCACGTACACTACATAAGGAACTCCATCGTTAGCCTCAATGTTGGTAAAAGTTGTTATAAGGAACTCCATTGTTAGCATTTTTCAAAAATTCTTAATCCAAGGAGGCAGCCAGGTTCAAAGCTGCTAGGGTTTAGAGAAGCTGTGTGAGGTTGATGATTCAAAAATTGTTAAGCAAGCACAAGGTTTATTGCAAAAGTTTAGGTGAGGCAAACAAGGATGAAGGTTAGCTTTTGTAAAACTTAAAAATGACCATTTGGTTGTTTTTGATATAAAAAATATTAAACTCAACTTATGATATATTTATATATATATATATATATATCAGTTTGTTTAACTTATTCAAAATGCAATGTTGTTTGTGTGGGTTGATGTTCATGTGTTGTAGATGCTTATGCTGTGAATATATTTTATTGATTTAAGTTCTATCGATATCATCAGTCTCTTGTTGAAAAAAATAATTGATTTCTTGGTTCTTCTTTAGGGTTTTGTTGATCCTCATACATTTAGTGATAACCATAGTTGCATCATAGAACCTCAAAGCTCATGCGTTTGATATTCAATGTAACATATCATGTAGTGGTTTAGAGAATTTCTTAAGCTACATACCGTAAGTTGCTTAGATGTCAGGTTTGATTGCTATCTGCTACATTAGTGGTGAAATTTTCAAATATTGTTCTATGGATAAGCCACCTGCAGTGCATTCTGTATATGAAGTTAATGTCCATTAGAGATTTTGTTGCTTCACAGATGATTGATTGTGTACCTTTTCCGTACAGTTATCTAATTTATGATGAATATAAACATCTTTTGTCTGTCATTATCTAATTTTAGACTAGTATGAGCTTCTTTTGTGTGTATGACATTATAGGATATGATTATTAAGTGGACTCATTTGGAAATTGTACAGGCTGCTTCCCGTTTAGGACTTGCTTCACATGAATTTCAATTCGAAGTTAAATTTTCTTTGTTTAGTTGTTAAAGGTATGTTGATTTATGATTGATAATCACTAAAGGATTGAAGAATTGAAATGTTATCTTTTAGATTGTTTAAAAGAATCTTGAAAATTGATTACTTGATTTTGATTTTTATACATACACACACACACACACACACACATATATATATATATATATGTGTGTGTGTGTGTGTGTGTGTGTGTGTAGGTACTATGTAAATATGTATTTATGTATATGTGACAACTTTGCTGATATTCATTCATGAATTCAGTTTTGCTACTTTGCTGATACTCATTCATGAAATTCAGTTCAGATAATGAACCATATATGGAAACTTTTGCTGGTATTCATTCATGAAGTGAGTTTCGTATTAGCACAAATCAGTTAATGAACCTGTATAGGTAAAACCAGATTCATGAATGAATAACACAAAGTTGTCATAGTAAATGGATTTATTAGTCGATTAATGCTAAGTGTTATGGATTTTCTTTTTGAGAATCATGTCTAGAGGGCAAGAAAAAGGCTGGGTCTACTACCTCATACCCTTCAATTAGTTTAATTTGGGGACCTGTCCAATATGACTAAAGTGGGCAAAATTATTGTTTTTAAAACTTGCTAGTTACTTATAAGGGCTCCATAAATATTTGGGGAAATTTGACATGTTTATTGTATTGTTTAATTGAGTACTATTTCAAAACCCATATAGAGGAAGACATGGTTTCTTTCTTTTTTACATTAGCACATTTTTGGTGAAATCTTTTATTATAACTACATTAACATTTTTTAATCTTTATCATGTACAGACATTTTTTGAGCTATAGTCAGTTGCAAAAGAGCTTTATTTCAAAAAAAAAAAAGTGTGAGTCATTTAGGAGATACAAAAGCGAATTGAGAACTGGATACTACGACAAGTTTGATAATGATGAATATAGGAAGAAAAACTATCCTCCAAAAGCTAGCCTAGAAGATTGGGATGGATTCTTGAAAAACCAAGCAAAACCCGGTGCACGTGAAAGAAGAGAGCTAGGCCGAAAAAATAAAACAGATCACTGTACAATTATAGTCATCACAGTGGTCGTACAAGTCACACCGTGGTAGAACATAAAATGGTACATTCCTATTAAGATAATTTTCGAGTTGAAATGTTAAATTATAATGTCCTATGGTGTGATTATGTTCATGCATGTAGCTCGCACATGAGTTAGATTTATAAACAATTAGGATAACCACGCATGTAGCTCGCACATAATTTTTAACTAGGTGTGAAATTGATTTATAATCTCCTTTTTGGTGCTTGTTATCTTGATTTGTTAGATGATTTTAGTGCATGACAGTTATAGGTTTCATATACTCATCGAGACATGAATTTTTTCCTTTCTAAAATTTTCTTTAATTTATTTTCAAATGTTTGCTTGCAGGCAAGTGAAAATCTAGAAAAAGAAATCACGTCGTGAAGTATGGGAGAAAACTCATACAAAAAAGATGGCACCATTTCGGATTCAAATTCTTTGTACTTTGTAAGTTAAACAATATATTGTTTTAGATGATAAGTTAGTGATGATCTATTATTATGATGTATATGTTTACATGGTTTATCTATCTATTGTTTTAGTTTAGTAACTTATTAATGCATGTAATATTGTAAGTATTTTCATATCATAGGATAAAATTGCAAAAGTGAAGGAAATAATAAATGATGACGAGGAAGAAGATTTGATAGTGGATGAAGACATTTTATCGCAAGTATTTGGCAAGAATAAAAAGCACCGAACTAGAAGTGTTGGAACTATGATATCAAAGTCACAAGTCAAAGCTTATACTACTCCACATAAATGACTCAAAAAAGTAAAGTAGGCTCAGATAATTTGACAGCAGGGATTGATAAGGTGGAGGGGAAATTGGAGAATGTCGAATGGACATTGCAGTCAATTTTCGACATGTTAAAAGGATTTGTAAGTTAAGAAAACCAGACACTGGACATTGCTTTCAACAAAGGATGAAATGTGGGACACATCAAGAAAGTGTTGGAAGAACATCGAACAACGACGTTGTTGCTAATCCACTGAATTTGCATGTTTCAACAAATCCAAAATGTGAAGTGTTAAACCTTAATCTAGAGGTTGTTGCAACAGGTATAGTATGCAGATAATTGATGGCATCCATCATACATTGGAAGCCCATACCTCCAACACACGAGAAGGTGATTATGGATAGTATACTGTTACCGAACGAGACCACAACCAAACATAATCATCCTCTTGCTATGACCTTTGGTGACATTGGAGTCGGTGGTTATGTGTGTCATCCAAAGAGTTCAATTCGATATCTTTAGATGGAGAAGCAGGTATGAGCTATTACAGTCTTTTAGATTTATTTTCATATTTCTAGATTTATGCAATCCTTAAAAATTCTCTGTAAATTGAGTTTATACTTATCATATGAATGGCTAAGCCATGTCGTTTAGACCAGAGTGCTTTGTGGTTTTAGATTTCACGGCAATCAACGTGCATCTAGTTCATTACCTACTTGATAATGCTGGTGAGTTTTCAACAGATCATAATTGAGCTATTAAAATATGCTTTCTTAAAAGAAAAGAAAAAGCAATCTCAAGAACTTGTGCAATTGACATCAGTTAACAAACCAGTTATCTCAAATACTATGTGAAGTATGAGATTAAAAAAAATGACAAAACAAAAGATACCAGATAGTAAGGTGGAAATAGAACAAACCAATTGTTTAGTTTACTTTGCTACATGGTCTTAGCTGCCACTCAAGTTTTTATTTCATTTAATCAAACTCCATGTACATGTATAACACAAATTTCTAAAGTTTTGTTGGTGGATGAACATCACACTAAATACCATTTAGAAAGAAATTTATGAGCTAATTTTGTTTTCCAGTGTATGATCTGAAGATTTAGGTTGAAATTATCGAGTCACACAAACTAATATCAAGAAAGACCAGATTGATGTAATAGTTGGTCTCAAAGTCATACAAATTTCCATGCAGTAGACCAATTTCTTCTACTGGATTTTTAGATAGTTTCATTTTTGTCAATATCAATTATGCCAATAGTATCTATTATGTCAAAAACCTGTAGAAAGGTATTAATATTTGAAGTAGTAGTAATGGCTTAGAGGCATTTTTCCAATAATACTCGAAGCGTTTTGGCAACCATGTAAGATTTTAAATTGAAAACAACAAGCAAGCAAGTAATGGCTTAAACGCTCTTTAAATTTGCTTGCTGAAGCATCCTCCCCATCAGTATATAACCAATCTTACACCTCACTAAGTTTTTCCATAAAGGCTTCGCGCTCTATATCAGTAGAAAATTTTTCAGTCTCTTTGTTATCTTGTATATTTTCTCGTATAGAAGTTTCAGTCCTTCGTTTGAAGCATGTTTATAAGCCTTTGATCTAGCATTTTGATTCAACTGCGGATCATTAAATACTTCAATTTCACTTGTTACTTCATCCAGCTTGCTCATTAGATACCTGTCTAGCATTTTGGGATAGGTATTTATCTAAAGCATGTATACATAAATGATCTGGTTAAATTCTTATGTTCGTAATACAAGCTACACATTATGGGGCATTTAATGTCTATCTTTATCGTAGCCACATGCATGAAATTCCACTATGTTGTAATATTTTTGTAATTTCTGGCTAGTCAGTCATAAAAACAGCACTCCTATATTTGTTATCATGTGAGACCATACCATTCAAAAAAAAAATCCAAATAACATCAATTTTCTTCTTGTGCTAGTTCAGATAGTTTGGAACCATGTGCCACCAAATCCATGTACCATAACCAATTTTCAAGAAAACTCATAGCCAGAACATTAGCTCTCTGCACATAAATAGCTTTTAGATTTTAATTCAACAAAGTGGGCGCCAAGTTATTGTTCTATTCAATAACCATTACTTTGAAAGCTACTACTTTACAACAATTTAGGTAGTGTTTGGTTTATTTTATGTTTTAAATTTTTAGTTTTCAACGTTAATATGAAAGTTGGAAAGATTTGAAGTATATCGGAGGTGTTGGATCAAAGGCAGAAGGAGTGACGGAGGGGACCGCGGGATGATGGATAGATGAATTTGTTATCCTCCTTCCGTTGTTTCTTAAAATATGGAAAATAATAAAAAGTTGTTTTGGTTTTATGTGTTAACTTCGTTTTGTAAAACGATCGTTTTTCACAATATGTGTGCACTGTGGGTACTTTTTTATGTGTGAAAACTCAAAATTAAAAAATGTAAACCAAACGCACCATATTCTTTTGTTTCTTGACCATTCTTGTTTGCCGCATTTTACTCAAGTATCCATGGTTGGAAATGGATCAACGAAATTTAGTGAGCAAAAATAAAATAAACGGTCTTATTAATTTTGTAAAAAATAAAAAAAATTTGTTAAAAAAAGAAAAGGAAAAAAGAAAGGAAATGGGGAAACAGAAAGACTTGGAGGCTTCTGTGTTTGTTCATCGTTTGCCAAGTAGTCAGTCATAACCTTTCGAATTTGTACACGTTAACATCCATGTGCCACCAAATCTGCGATAATTTTTCTCTACCACTATGCTTTCTCCTTGCGATCAACATCTAGTCAAGCCTTATTAAGGATTCAATCATGTAAATTCAAGCATACATTACAAAATAATGTCGGATGATGTAGACATTCTATGACTTGTTCATTGGGCTTAATTTTTCAAGATTTTATTATGTGGCCGGGTATTATTCGAAGTGGATCCTCCTCTATTGAAGAACTGCTACAGTTTTGTCGTAGTATTTTAGATCATTTGCTTGACTTCTGTTATTTGCTTTTCCTGATATGGTGCATTTGTTGAAGACAAGTTTTATATTCATTTGTAAAAGTAGATAACCCATTTCTAAGCTAGCCCAGATTGGCTTAGGAAAAAAGTAGCTGAGCAATACCAGGAGGAAAATATTCTGCCACTTATGTTATTCTTCCATCTTGTGCATACGCCTCAATGCATTTACAACATTATGATATGAAAGCTTAAGATACAAGTGTTAGATCTACATAAGATATATCCTATTATAGTTTGTCAGTGGTATAATTAATTTAGCAAAATATAAGACAGCAAAGGAGATGTGGAACCATAGCTGAACATAGTTGATATTAACACTCCAGTCCAACATTATGCATAATCATCATATTTACTACAATGTTAACATCGTGATCGAATACTTAATTTTATTACATCTTGGTCTTACACAAGCCATTGGTCTTCTGCTTAACCCACAACATTTGCTTCAGTGGTTTCCATAGGTTGCGTGTAAGAAATGGAGATTAGCTGGGACCAAACTTATCTCATTGATCATATATCCATGCCATACTTCATATTTTATCTTCTACCGACTCTTTGAATTTCAACCTAAGTACACTAATCTTTTTAATGATCGGTTGCTTATATTATTTCATTTTTGGTAATACCAATTATATCTACTGAGTTTCAAGAGTGGGCATTACCGCAGTCTTTATTATTATTTGTTCTTCCTGTATTAGTTAGTTAGTTTATACATCCTGTATTATTCTTTATTATTATTATTATTATTATTATTATTATTATTTATTCTTAAGGCTATAAACTTGGTCATTGAACTCCTACAAAAAAGGATCGGTCTCCACCTGTTACCCACGATCCAAAGCACCATTTCCACTATTATCTCGAGATCTCCTCAGAGCGTGCCACATGGCATCCAAGCCACTCCCCTTCCATGCCGATAAATACATGAAGATGTGATCATCTGAAGGATCTTTTGGTATTCTATACACTTGAGGTCCACCATTATCATTGCTTTCTCTGTTTAATGAGCATTGTACGCTTGTTTGTTGAGTATAATTTCTTAAATATTAAGAGAGAAATGATTGTATTCGAGAGATTGAGTGGTTATCAGCATTGTATTTGTAACTCTTCATCGAATCAAAAAATTATAAAGTGGACATAAGCTCGTTAACGCCGAACCACTATAAATCTCATGTGTCGATTGCTTTTTCTCTGTTTTAGACTATAATTCTTCATTGTTCTCTACGAAATCTAGTCAGTTGGGTGCTAGTGTCATTTTTGGCCTAACATTTTTGGTGCTTTCACTGAGAAATCTGAATTCTTAGTTTTTTGGATTGTCATTCTATTGTTTGGATCACCAATTCCGAAGTGATAATCCACATCTTCTTCAGTTCCAAAATTTTCGTCGATTTCAATGAATTCGAATGTTATGGCTCCAAGGAAAGACAAAAATCAGCAAACTTCTCGAGCTGAACGATGGACAACAGGGTGGTGCATAGACTTTAGTCGTGTCAGCAGCCATTGGCTCGCAAGGGACCGGTTCGAGTCCGATCCGATGACATACCTCCGACCCGACCCGGAGGGGAAGGTCTGAATCCACCCGCCATTGGTGCCTCTACCTGAGCCAACCTAAATGTTTCAGATCTAGCTGTAACTACCGGTAACCAAGCTCCCACGTCTGCACCTGCTTCACAAATTGACTTCGCATGCTTACTCACCAGGTTGGAGGAAACAAATGTAGCTCTAGAAGCTCAAAGACGTGATAGTGCTATAATTCGAGAGAATGTGAACATGATGGCTAGACAGATGGATAAGCTTCGCAAACAATGAACTCCTTCTCCTACCTGTAACCAGCCAGTAGACTATTCATCTTCTTTAGAGGAAAAAGAGAGGCACCCACGTCAAAGGAGGCTGTATGAGAGACTTGAGAATCTTGAACAAGTCCAATTTGACTCGTTAGGTTCTCGTGAAGGTGCAGCTCGTCGCCTGGGTCATAATGATCCTAGCCTAGCAGAACCCATGCTGCTGCTGATGCATGGATCTCATGTCCTTCCTAGAGATACAAACATTACTCAACCTACTCAGACACAACTCCTCCAGCCTACACGTTCTGTAATCGACCGGGATCGCGGGAAGGAGGAAAACTCGGCTCATATGGAAGGTCAGATGATGCTGCCTAAGGCAAAGGCAGGCGGATCCAGGAGAGCCGAAAGTGTTGAATCCGTGTGTGTTTTAACCAATGCTGAAGTAGAAGCTATGGTACGTCAAATTATGACTGATAGCAGAGGCCACACCAACGAAGATTGGGGCATTGATCGCAGCCAAATGGCTTTCACCAATGACATATTGGATGTCCAGTTCCTGAGGTTATTCAACCTCCCCACCATGAACCGTTATGGAGGAACAACTGATCCAAGATAGTATTTAATGAGATATTCCTGGTATATGAACGCCGCAGCAGCTCTAGACGCCATAAAATGCAAAGCTTTCCGGATATATCTGGAGGATGTAGCAATGATGTGGTTTACCCAGCTCCCATCACGATCCAAATTTAAAGAGTAAGCGAGAGATTCCTGAATTAGTTTCGGTTGCACGCATAAAAATCCAGAAATGTCATCGAGCTTTCAGTGGTAAATCAGGCTCTTAGGGAAACTTTAAAGTCATACTTAGATCGCTTCAATTAGGCAGTTACCGAAGTGGGTAATCCCCATGAAAAAGCTATCTTAATGGCATTAATAGACGGAGTTGATAAAGATACCGAGTTTGGGAAGTATCTAGTTGGAAAATCGCCGCTAACCAGGGAATTGTTCTATGAGAAAGCTAACATTCGCTTACGACAAGAAGAGGTGTATGCGAATCGAAAAAGTAGATTCAATGAAGTCGCAAAAGAGGATATCCAGAGCAGCGTCGCTATTAAGCAATCTGGTGACAGCTCAAGAAAGTTAGAAATCAAATCGGCAACCAAAATGAAGGGAATGGCCGCCAAGGTAGGAACAACAACTATAGGAGCAAGAATCGAAGGAATGACCCTAAGAAAAGGCCTCGTTTCCAATCTTTTAAAAGCTACACACCATTGAACAATACCTTGGAAAACATCTACCTAGTTACCTGCAATGTGATGCGATACAAAAAGCCTCCGCCGAGAGACTCGGCGGAAAAGGAACGTGAAACCGGGAAGTTCTGTTTATTCCATGAAACGTATGGTCATTCAACGAATGAATGCCGTCATTTAAGAGATGTAGGGGAAAAGCTGTTTCGAGAAGGAATGTTGGACGAGTATAAAGTCCCCCCTAGGGACAGGGTGCAAGGAGGCTCAGCTCCAAATGAGGGTCAGCCAGCTCCCGGAGCCACTACCCAACAGAGAAAAGGCATTGTTATCAACACCATGATCGGAGGACTGCATCTAGCAGGATTCAGCAACAGGACCATGGAACAATACGTCAATGCCACTAAGCATCTATAAGTGGGAGATTGTAATACCCTTAAAAATACCACTCCCAAAAACCAGCAGACAACGTTATCTTCCGAGATAGAGAGTGTGGGAATAGAAACCTCATGTATTGACCCATTGGTAATAACTGCTACCATCGATCCAGCTACTATACAAAAAGTCCTTGTTGATTGCGGGAGTTCCGTTAACATTTTGTTTAAGAAAGCATTTGACAAAATGAAGTTGGAAGCTAAAGACTTGACGCATGCACTTGGTGGATACGTGGTTTTAACGGCTCAACAACAACTCCGACAGGAGTGGTAGATTTGTCTGCGGAACTTGGGGAAGGAGATCATAGGAGAGTGCGAATCCTCCCGTTTGTAGTCATAAATATTGACTAGCCATATGATGCCCTTTTGAGTCGACCGACTCTTGTAGAATTCGGGGCTACATCGTACCCTGGTGTTTATTGCTAAAATTCCCAATTGAGGTCGGAGTGGGAATGGTCCGTATAGACCAAGTTACTGGAAGATCCTGCTATATGGTTGAATGGAAAATGGTACGCAACAAAGATAGCGTGGAACCTAAGAATGCCTTCCCGCCTACAAAGGAGGCATCGACACAGCAAATAAAGGAAACGTCGCAGAATGAGTCACCCGATGATTTGCCCGAAGATATAGACCCCAGAGAGGATGAAGATTCGTGATGTAGAAGAGAGACACCTAATGAAGCAACTATAGACATTGTGATTGATGACGATGATCCGATAAAGGTCTTGAAGATTGGATCTCACTTGGACCCCTTCCGGACGAGGGAATTGACAATTTTTTTATGAGCCAATCTGGATATATTCTCCTAGGCACTTGCAGACATGTGCGGAATATCACAATCCATAATTAATCACTCACTAAGCATAAACCCAAAGCATCATCCAGTCAAGCAAAAGAAATGTATGATGTACCCAGAGAGGTCAACTGCCTTAAAGGAAGAAGTGGAGAAGCTGAGAGGCAATGGTTTCATACGAGATGCTAAATACCCCGACTGGATATCAAACCCTATCCTTTTCAAGAAGACGAAGGGAAAATGATGTACATGCATCGACTTTTCAGATTTGAACAAAGCTTGCCAAAAGGACAACTTCTCGTTACCTAGAATTGACAAGCTAGTGGATTCAACAGCGGGACACGAACTTCTTTCTTTTATAGACGCCCACTTGGGTTACAACCGAATTCCCATGCATGTGCCTAATCAAGAACGTACCAGTTTCATCACAGATCTCAGATTGTATTGTTACGTGGTAATGCCATTCAGACTAAAGAATGCTCGGGCAGCGTACCGACGTTTACTGAACCGTATGTTCCACAACCACATTAAAAAGTCTATGGAAGTTTACGTGGATGATATGCTTGTGAAGTCCAGGAAATCATTGGATCACATATCAGATTTCGTAGAGATGTTTAATATCCTCCAACACTATGGAATGAAGTTAAACCCTTTGAAATGCTCTTTTAGCATTGCGTTAGGGAAGTTTATTGGCTTTATAGTAAGCTCACAAGGAATCGAAATTAAACCCGACCAGATTGCAGCGACCAGGAACATCAGTGAGCCACAAAAAATTAAAAAAGTGTAGAGGCTAGCAAGGAAGGTGGCAGCGCTTGGAAGATTTATCTCCACAGACACAGACAAATGCATCCCTTTCTTTGAATTGATAAAGCGAGGAAAGCGCAATTTCAAATGGACCACGGACTGTATTGAAGCCTTCTAGAACCTGCTAAGTCACTTAGAAAGTCCCCCGATATTGTCTAAGCCGGTGGATTACGAAGACTTATTCATGTACTTAGCAATGTCATTACATGCAATCAGTTCAGCACTTGTACGTGAGAAGGATAAAGTCCAGAGACTAGTGTACTATGGAGGAAGAAGTTAACTGCGGTAGAGCACAACTATCCAAAGATTGAGAAGCTCGCTTATAGCTTGTTGATCGCTTCAAGAAAGCTTCTCCACTACTTTTAAGATCATCCAATTGTGATATACACTGATCAACCACTACGACAGATCCTACAGCAATCTGAGGCATCTGGAAATTTCTCAAATGGAACATTGAGCTAAGCCAATTTGATCTCAACTTCCTTCTAAGGAGGTCCATACGAAGGCAAGCTTTAGCAGATTTCATCGCTGAATTCACTACTCCCGAGGAGGATGTGTTAGATGAAGAAGTCCCCTCAGAGAGAGATGGAACCAAGCAGCTTGAAGCTGTACACAAACGGTATTAAAATGACCGATGGTCCGGCGCCAGAGTCATATTAATAACTCTTGAAGGACAGTCAATTTACAATGCTCTACAACTAAATTTTCATGCTACTAACAACGATTCAGAGTATGAAGCCCTGATTGTCGGGCTGAAACTCGTTAAGGAGTTGGGAGTGGCTGCATTGGACATTTTCTGTGATTCCCAGATCATTGTTTGCCAGGTTCGGAAAGAGTTTCAAGCAAAAGAGCCACGACTAGCAGTTTACCTAGGAAGGGTTGAGGAGCTACTGGATAGCTTAGAACATTACACTATCTCCCATATTCCTTGAACAGAAAATCAAAAGGCAGATATACTAGTTAAATTGGCGAGCTTCGATAAACCAAAAGAGATGGAGATAATCCCAATCGAGACACTAGAAACCCCAAACATTGATCGGATGGAAATTGATCCGGTGTTGGAAACCAAGCCTGAGAATGAGTCGTGGATGACCCCGATAAAGAAGTTCCTGCAGAATGGAATGCTTCCAATAAGAAAAAGTGAAAGGCGGGCCATCATTCATAAAGCTTCGAAATATGTCATGCAGGGCGATGTTCTTTATTGACGGGGATTTTCAGTTCCGCTACTCCGGTGCATAACACATGAAAACGTCAAGCATGTATTGAGAGAAGTGCACGAAGGCGAATGTGGAGATCATACTAGAAGATAGACACTGGCCAAAAAGATATTGTGATATGGTTTGCATCTGATTACTCACGACGCTACGATAAGTGCTAGAAATTTGCAAAGATTCCAGGGCACCTCCCAGCCAACTCACCTATATGGTGAGCCTAAGGTCGTTCGCTATGTGGGGGATTGATATCATCGGAAGCCTTCTAATCGCCAAAGGCAGAGCAAAGTATGTTATCGTGGATGTGGATTAGTTCACAAAATAGGCAGAAGATGAACCATTGACCATGATCACAATGAAGTGGGTGATTAATTTAACTATCAGAAATACCATTTATTGATTTGGGATCCCTAAAGTCATCATAACCGACAATAGAACTCAGTTTGACAGAACAGAGTTTAGAAATTTCTGTCAAAGATACCACATTGATAAAAGATACACCACTGTGGCGCATCCACAATTGAATGGGCAAGTAGAAGCTGTAAATAAGATCACTAAGACCATTCTAAAGAAGCGTTTGGAACGGGAAAAAGCTATGTGGGTTGACGAATTACCCTTAGCTTTGTAGGCCTACAGAACGACCTATAAGTCGACGACTAAATACACTCCCTTCTTATTGCCATTAGATCAGAAGCAGTTATCCCGGTGGAGTTGGAAGTACCCTCTCATAGAACAATTTCCTATGATCCATTGACAAATAAAGCGCTTCTCCTTGAGTCCTTAGACATAATTGAAGAGAAAAGAGATGAAACGGACTTGCGTGCCTCGGGGCACAGACACCAGGTTGCTTGATATTACAATAGGAAAGTTCGATCCAGAACCTTTGAACCTGGCGATCTGGTATTGAAGCGTGTCTTTCTGGCCCCCGTCTTTATAGGCCTGAAGTGGGAAGGACCACACATCATCCAGTGGAGGCTTGATAAAGCAGCGTTCAAGCTAGCGACTATTGATGGTGATAATATCCCTAGAGCGTGGAATGCTCAACATCAGCGGCACTACCTGACTTAAGAGTGTATTGATTCTTTTGTTTTTCAAACTATGTAAAAAGACATGACTTTCCTAAAATAGTCTGGTTAATAAAAACAAAAGATTATAAAGTGGACATAGGCTATAATTTAGCCCAACCACTATAAAAATATCATGTGTCATTTACCCGTCCTGCATTTATTTTTCTCTATGCCTTGTGTCATGTTTGACATTCATTTCATGCTCTATGACTGTTCTGATATGTGATTTTATGTTGTGATGTAATTGGTTTGTGTCAGACCTACGGAAAAGGGATGATTCACCCGTTTATGATGCTCGATCACTCCCACTTGGACAAGCAAACTTAAATCCATGGCTAATCGAAGTTTGATTCGATAGCATCGAGCTCGCTACCAACACTCGACGCAGTGGTTTTCACTTTGTGAACCAAAGTGAGAATACGACACCCAAACATCACACCAACTCCATCCCACGATTCGACAGGATGAGAAAAACTTGATCGTTATAAAAGGTCCACCTCTACCCTTGAATTGGGAGCAAAAGGTAATTCCTGAGCAAGTATGACATGATTACTTGCCCGACAAGCTCCATCTACCAGAGTAAAGCATGAAGTACAAATTAAGGTCGAGTTCGAGAACGACACTCGAGCCGGTAGAATCCCGCTCTTGGAAATAGAGTGTAGAAGGGAAGTCGGGGAGAATGACATGACCGTTCGCCTAACCAATTCAAGCTCTCCCGACTAGAGAGTGAGTATAAAATAGACATGATTGGTGCACCATGATTAGAGACCACCTTAACCGCACTCTAGCCTGGGCATACGACTGGAGAGTCTAAAAGCACTAAGACCAAGTGTTAAAAGAAATGGGTTCCTACCTCACTGAAGGATTAAGGGCAAGATTGAAAGATGAGCCCGCACTCCCCACAGAAGGATTGGGGGAAGTAAAATGTCATATCTAATCAATCATGAACAAGCACTGGTCAGGCAGTTCATTCAAGATTGATTGGGGGCATACACACATCACACCCATATGATAATTGCAATATGATATGTTGTATATTACTTAGCCTAGAAACGAATTATGATTGTAGAAAATTTTATTTGTAGGGATGCTGGGTCTGGGTGGAAATAATTTTTTGATATGTGATCTAATTTATTGTTTATTACTTAGCATAGTAATGTTTTGATTACAAATACATTCGATTGAAACAGACAATAAACTTGCAAGCATATGATATCAAAGGAATACCTGTATGCAGATTTACATAAGATGACTGGTCAAAAAAGCGAGGCCGCACTCGAAACAGCCACAACAGGCCAGTGGAAAACAAAAAATAGAAATTGCTTCACTTGGACTTGGGAGAATGCTTGGATTTCTTGGCATCCTTCAGCTTCTATTCCATTTCAGCGTCAGTGAGAATATTCTTTTTCCTCTTCTTCTTAGAAGGAGGGTCTTCCGAATCAACGGAGGACCTGGAAGCTAACTCTACAGTAATCGATCAAGATGGAAGCTTGATAGTTACTTTGGTACCGGGAGGAGGAGCAACAATCTGGAGAGGATCAACCAACTCTTCTTCAGTTTTGGCCTTTAAGAGCCGCTCAGTCCTTGCTTTCATCTGAGAAAGTGTCAGATTCTCAATCGGTAACTCCAGTGATAGTAATATCCACATCCTCTTCACCCCCCGGCATTGATATCCTTTAAAGCGTCAATTATTTCTCCGTCTTTGGGCAGCTCAAAATGGAAAAGAAATAAAGTGAGAAGAAGGAACTGGAAGCCTAGGATTATATATGATACAAAGGGGTTATTCAAATTCCCTTGAGTTGATAGCCAACCCGATCCGATGCATAGGGCAAATGACAAAAATATAACAGGCCCTGCGGGTCAGATATAGTGGCGGGTCGAATAAATTCGACCTAACTCGATGCATAACCTTCAACCCCGAGAGTCATGAAGTCATATGAAATAAGAGCAAGAGAAATTGAAGGAGAATGCTAAAGACCATGCATATACATAAAGATGAATTAGTAAAGTAAAATAATCCAATTGGATAATTTGGACTTTTTGATTCGACAAAAGTCAGAGAATCTACCTGAAAACTTGCCTATATCCCTGTTTAAAGCTCCAGCTTATTGAACGTAATGGAAATAATTACGGGGCGGATCTCATATTTATATGCAAAGTGTAGAGGACAAAAGACACTACTTCACAAAATGTCATGACTTTACCGACAGACATGACTATTGGCAATCACCAATTCAAGGATAGATAGGTTGTTAATTTCAAAGCATGCCTAATCTTCGATAAGACGTACTTTGAAGGGGTAAAATGGTGGCCAACTTTGTGACTAGGCAAAACAAAGTCCAGATAATCATTCAAGAGCAAAGGAGTTCGGGTCGAAGAGCAAACTCGTGCTTTAACATTTGCTAGGCAAGACACCGTGTCAGATTCCGAACAGTGGATCGAGTCGAAGAAGCAGATGTACTTTAACATTTTCTAAGCCAGAGGGTCAGGTTGGGGCGCTCAGGTCGAATTCAATCCGTGTACATGTGAAAGAAGCCAAAGTCAAGTGTCATTGGATTGGGTCGGGTGGATTCGATCCGAACCGCCTGGGCATGTGAATACGAAATTTTGGAACTATTGCCTTGGGTTGGAAGGACACATACTCGACCGCCTGGGATCGTACCCATGCAACTTAGCGGTTTCCTATTCTTAAGGCTATAAACTTGGTCAATGAACTCATACAAAAGAAGATCGATCACCACCTGCGTGACACCCTACGTCCGTTAATGTCACTCATAAGAGAATGCATTATGTTCCGTGAAGCGCAATAGGTAAACAATACAGAAATTTACAAAGCAGAATCAGATATAAAATAAGCAACGGAAAATTTTCAACTTGATTATTAAAAGAAAACGTAGTTCTCAAAGCCAGTTACATCAAACCACTTAAAAAGTACTTCAAATCTGTCTTTCAAAACAAAATAACAGAATGCCATAAAACAAAATCATATCCCTTGTCATAAGCCATGATGGAGTAAAGTCGAAAAGGTACATCTTAATAAATCCAAGTCCAAGCTGCTAGAGAAAGTCCTAGTCACTATTGAGTACTGCTTCCACTCCGAGGACTGGAGGGGGGGGGGGGAGGGAGGAAGAAAGAAGCGAAAGAAAAAGGGTCAGACATAAAGTCTGGCGAGTTCCAGTAATTTTCAAATGTGCATAAAATAGAAATACTGGTAAATAAGACTGGATAAGAAAGGTACAGTGTCATATAAGGTAAACTAAAATAAACAGAACAGCAGGATAGACATGAATAACAGGAATAAACTGTGATCGAATAATGCTTCACATTTATATCTTAAAACAGGTATGTCTACACCAATACTAGTGTAACAAGATTAACTGGATTAGGTATTTAACCTAATTACACAACAACAAGAATAATAATAGGATTAGGCGTACCCTAATTACATAACAACAAGATTAGGTATACCCTAATTACTACCCATGCGATTAGCTCCCTACTACGTAAATACCCTGTGTCAGCCCCGACAGTAGGGTGTATCACTCCCTAACCCATTAACTATATAACACAGACCTATTTACTGGTGTTACAACGACTTATCTTTCCTAGTCGGGCCCATGCACACTCATGACCCCGCCAGAACGCGCCCGTACCCACCATCCCCTTGTGAACCTCTTACTGTCCAGATCAGTAAAGTGTGCCCTGGCCCCTACCTAGTGCGAAGCCCCATCTAACAAAATACCAACAGGGATACTGACTGATATGGGTTCCAAACAACAGATTGATAGAAGCCAAACCCCCTAAGCTTGTGCCCCCAAAACTAGGAATTAAGAGTCCCCAAAACCCGATACAACAACAGAACGAGAGACCTATTAGCTTATAAATACTCATGTTTAACCTAGTAGGTTTAGGTTTACTAATAAGCGTAGTTGTAATATTTCATGTCATAATGTGTGTACAACGATAACCCCAAAACACATGTCCAGATGTCTATAATTTCTACAGCGTGTCAGTTTATTATCCTACATCTGGTACTTATAACATTCTAACATGTCGTTTACTTGATGTCTGTATTAAGTCAAATTTAACATGTCCAATACATATGCATATTTCATTCGGTTATGTCCCAAAATTATAACATGTACAAGTTATGTATATTATCCATTTATATCAATTTTCAGCAAGTATATACACATTAACCTTTTTATCAATCTACAGTAAGTCTAAACATCTGTATATTATCCTTTCCCCAAATATTGTTAAACAGTCTAGTTTAACAACATGCCTATATTCCTCTTTTTATGTCATTCATTATTGCCCCAATTATACGCACACTTATAAACAGGTATAGCCTAGTATTCCCAAGACCTAGGCTTAGCATGAAATAAAAAGGGAAAATAGATGAAGAAGAATAGAATCAAATCATATAGGCATATAGGCAAGACTGAAAATAAACTAAACTAGGAGAAAGAGAAAAGGAAGATAGATACATATAACTTGTTAATTATTCACTAGTAAAGGCATATGTTTTACTTATCATAATGGCATAGGTGATTAACAGTGAAAAACATGCATACCATTTATCGTACAAACACTGTAAACCCTAACCTAATTTTATTTAACAGTCATGTCATAGTCTAAGAAATCAAATCTGAAAATGATAAGGAAGTCACAGTAGGTCTTGGTGAAGAAGAGAATAAATCTCTTATATATATACAACTATGATGTAGAAAAGTCCAATCCAATCCCTTTTTGTTGTATGTATGTAAGTCTTGAATGTTGTCTCTATGGATCTTGACATCAGCAGCATTCCCCCGTTTTTATTTTTATTTCAGAACAGATTCTTAGAGGCAGAAGATATGGAGAAGTTGTGTGAGTTGGAAATGGGAGAAGCCACCTATTTATAGATTCACAGAGTCAACCTCAACCTTTAGGTTCAAGGTTTTTAGTCCAGTCCGTACACTTAGCACTAAATCAGCAACGAATAAAGTCCAGAAAATAGTCCAGATTCATTGTACGAATCTGCCTAGATCAGCAGGGGCCGAGCCATGGGTCGACCCAGCCCTACTTGGATCGACCTATAGGTCGACCCGGGCCGAACATGGGTCATCCCACAACGGACTGGGTTCCCACTTCTTTTCCCGCTCGCCTCATTTTGACTTTTTCTAGATTATGTTTACATATATAACCCTTATATCATACAAACTTCTAATGCCCATAACTTCATCATATATTATCTGTTTTACGCAAACTTGCGGTCTATCTGAACCAGAATTCCAAGATGAACGCAATGGTAATGCCGATTTTACTTAATTCTGAATATTTAATTAAGTTATTCCCAATTTATTATCTTAAATCATGGTTATAGTGTATTAAATTTTTGGGTGTTACATTCTCCCGTACTTAAAGGATTTCGTCCCTGAAATCTCCAAGTTTAGAAGAATGTTACTATCCTAACAACCACCTACAACCATCTACTGATCCATCATCCACAGGCATCCATTGTCCTTAAAAAAATCTAATGATTGTATGAACATATGCAAAGGTGTGTGTATATGTTCTTATACTAATGCGAAAATCAGGCGGTCGACTGCTTCAGTTGACCTCCATATTGTAATATATGTTTGTGCTATGTATCTAAAATGTATGCAAATAATCCTAGTACAACATGTAACTCTATATGCATGCACAATCATTCATCAAAATGAAACATCCATATGATGTTTCACCCATTTCTATCTGTAGAAAATTAAAATGTACACACATTCATATGTAATATGTAAGTACTTGAGCCGATCTAGTGCCTAGTGTGTGTGTATGCATCCACGAGCACCACTACACTACACCAAAAACATTGATTTTACAACGGCTTTAGGCTGTTGTAAATTGATTTTGCAACGGCTCTAAGTCGTTGCCGTTGCAAAAATGGGAGTGGCTAAAATTTTGCAACGACCTAGAGCCTTTGCAATTTCTTATTTTTGCAACGGTCTTAACCCGTTGCAATCTTCCATTTTGCAATGGCTAAAGTCCGTTGCTTATTTTAATTTAGCAACGGCTTTTAGCCGTTGCTAATTGACATTATTTAAAAAAATCTTTTCATCCCCCCTTCTTCGTTAGTTTCTATTCAGTACAAACGGTTACAGATTTGACATAATATCACAAAAGAAATATCAATAAACTGAAATCTTCCAATAAATTCAACGTAAAGATCAAATTTAATAGCACACTAATTTTAAAGTTCAACAATATATTACAAACTTAAAAGTCTAATAGTTTGCAGTAGAAAAAGTAATATTACCGTGCACTCTAAGTTCAATAGCAGTAACCAGAAAAATAGTACGGTACATTTCAACTTCACCACCATAATATTACAATATTAATTGTTCATATATATCATACATTACATAATAGTACTGTTGCTTGATTTCTTCTTGAGCAAACTTCTATCATCACCGGGAATAGGAAACCGTCGAGTTGCATAGGTATGATTCTAGGCGGGTCGGGTATGTGTCTTTCTGACCCGAAACAACGGTTCCAAAATCCTGTGTTCACATATCCAAGCGCTTCGGATCGAATCCACCCGACCCAATTCTACGATACTTGACTTTAGATTTTTCACATGTATGCAGATCGAATTCGATCCGAGCGCCCCAACCTGACCCTCTGGCTTAGCAAATGTTGAAGTGCAACTGCTTCTTCGACTCGATTCACTGTTCAAAATTCAAACCGGTGTCATGCCTAGAAAATGTTGAAGCACGTGTTTGCTCTTCGACTCGAACTGCTTCGCTCATGAATGATTATCTAGACTTTGTGTGGCCTATTACAAAGTAGGCCAACAAAACCTTTGAGGAATCTTCATGTACACTTCCTCCTCTAAATCACCATGTAAGAAAGCATTTATGAATATTCACTGATGGACTTCCTAATTTTCGATTGTTGAAGTAGCCAAAAATATATTGACCGTCACAATTTTTTCCATAAGAGAAAACATCTCATTATAGTTGATCTCCTCCACTTGATGATGACCAAAGTAAACTAGTGTCGCCTTTACACTCTGCAAATTTCCATGTTCATTGTGTTTCCCATGTAAATCCATTTGCTTCCAACATTCTTTTTCCCAGGTGTAACCCTTTCCAAAACCCATGTTCCCTAATCCTTAAGTGATTTTATTTCCTCCACTGTTGCCTTTCATGAACTTTCATGTTTTGTAGCATCCTTAAATGTTTTTGGCGGTTTCCTTACCCTAGTCGCTGCAATGTACTTCCTGTGTTTGTCAAAAAAATGCCACAACTAACAAAATGAATTATAGGATAAATAGTACCTGAAACCAAATAAGTAGGCAATTAATCCGATGAGCTATTTTTATCCATAGTCATAAAAGTCACAAAATCAAGATACCTTGAATTATGAATTTTTGGTTTTATTCCTCTTCCTACCAATTCAGGCTTATTTTCTATTGACCTAACTCCATGTTCTGCTACCATATCACTTTTCATTGAATCCAATTAGCATGCTTCCCCTCCTCTTACTTCCTGTCTGATCTGGATGCATTGGCCGGTTTGGTTGTATGTGCTCTTCCCATAGTTCTTCTAGTTGCAAAAATCTCACTTTTAACAGTAAGCATGTCAAAATCAACATCGTAGACATCCAACATCACGTTTGTATTTGTCTTATTATTGTCTTATATATTAGATAATAATTGTGTAGTAGCAAATGGGAAAATATGCTCCTTGAACTCAACATCACGGGAGAAAAGGAATTTCTATTTCTTGAAATCATATAATTTGAAGGCCTTTTTCATAAATGAATACTTGACCATTGCATACCTCCTACTCTTGCTTGCAAACTTATCACCTCTAGTATTTTGGTTATGTGTTCAAGCCAAACACTCAAAAACACGTAACCAATCAGAATCTAGCAATTCCCAAATAGGCATTCATAAGAAATCTTATAATCTAGAACTATAGATGGTGTATAACATGCCATCATTACAAATTCAACCAAAAATTTATTAGGAAAATGTTCTTGAAATCTCAAAGCTCAGGCTACATTTAGATTATATTTGTGTTTTAGCTCTATATGCCTATTCTATTGTGGTGTACCCACATAAGAAGATTCAAATATTATTTCATTTCTCACAAATACTCTTTGAGACAATTAAATTTGTACCATTATCACTTGGCACTCCTGTTATATTCTTGTCAAATTGTCTATCAACCAAAGCCTCAAAGTTTAGAAATGTAGACCAAATTTCCATTTTATCAAAAAATAAATAAACCCACACACAACAAGAATAATCATCCACAATTGTAAAAAATTACAAACCATCATGTGAAGATCGTGTCCTGTATGACCCCCATAAGTCACAATGCACCAATTCAAAAATAATACTAGCTCTACTACTATTAATAGGAAAACTCTTCTGTTGTTGTTGAGCTTGAAAACAAACATCAAAACCACATTTATTACTACTACTAAACTAATTCGTACGTGGAATTTTTTGAGAACCTTCTCCGATGGATGTCCCAAATGTTTATGCCACAAAGAAACTCCCCCAACAACTTGAATTTTCACCTTTGAAACTCCTAAGAAGAAGAATGGCGGGTCCTTTTGCTCAACCACTCCAATCGGTGTCCTTGTCTCTTGGTCCTATATAACACATAATTTATTAGTTATCTGTATAATAAACTTTGCCTCATCTCACAACCGAGTGACCAAAATCAAATTACAGTCTAATTTAGGCATGAATAACACATTAACGATTCTCAATTTTCCAAGAAAAAAACTTTTTTTTTTCATGCGTAGCTTGAGCAGTTCGATCGTCCGAGTGGGATCTTAGCATCATTCAATTACTTAAAATCACCAGTCGCATAATGTGTTTTTCCTATATCAAGAAACCAAGAGAATTCACCAGTCAATTTGCTTTTTAGGTTATGAAAATGGTAAATATCTGCCTTCTTCTTGCCACCAAGTAGTTTGCGTTCCTTGTCTCTTGGCATACAATCTTACTTATCTCTTAGAAAATAATTAAGCTTTATGACCTAACCTTGCTCTTATGCCATGCTAAATTTCATGTAAGTTTACTACCTTTCTTATTGATTTCAATCTCAATATATACACATACAAAATAATACAATTTTAATTACAATAGGAAAGCCAATTTCCACTCCTAAAATAAAGCCAGCTCTTCATACAAAATCAAGAAATATATCCCCAAAATCTCAGTAGGGAAGTATCCCCAAAATCATAGTATTATGAAAACATATCCCAAAATTAGGAAATATAACCCTAAAACCTCAATTGAAAAAATATTTCAAAATACTAAACTATGAAAATATACCTTAAAATCAGGAAATATATCCAAAATATCTCAACAGATCTACAATAGAATAAGATATGAAATGTACTGACTAAAATATATGCACAATGAATGAGATTTAAAGGTTAAATCTATGATAAAATGAGATCTAAAATGATAAGATTAATACACCGAGATCTTATAAGATAAGATATATACTATGACATCTGAAAAACTAGATCTGTGATAGATAAAGATTAAAAAAGATAAATTAATAAAATAATATATGAAAGATTAGACCAATCTGATCAAAAGATGGCTTACCATTTTGAAAAATTATAATCAAATGTGAAAAAGAAAAAAAATTTGAATTTTAAATCTAATTAATTTTTTATATTTAAAGATCATGTTGATAACGTGTTATAAATAAAATAAAAAACGAGAAGTCATCAGAGAAAGAAGAGTAGAAATTTTATTCACCTCCGAAATAAAACAAACATTACAATGAAACTCTATTAATAGACATGCCACATCATGAAAGTTACAATAATACCCTTGTAACATTAGCATATTCATCTTCATGTTTTTTCATATATTATAACATTAATTAAACTAGTGATTCAAGTATGTTGCATTGTAAATATTGCAACGTATAATAAAATCAATTACACAAAAATACAATAATATTAACATTCTTAGTCAATAACATTTAATTCCATTAAATATATATTTCAATTATACAACGCAATAAATTTAATGAAATATAAAAGTTTAATAGTTTTGGGTAAGTTTCCATGTAAATAATGCTTAAAAAAATATCTTCTTGTTTATGATCTGGATAAGTTCTAGGGGTTTTATTCACGATATCAAAGGATTAAGTGTTTTTTCTTCTATTTTATAAAATAACAAGGGTGAAAACATAATTTTTCAGCTATGCAAATTCCATTTAATCACTTATCAAGGTGTTATCAACAAAAGATTAATATGATTGGTGTATATTATATAAATTCATAGTTAAGATTTATATATCTCAACACACCCTTTTATGTTTAATTTAAGAGGTGAAATTTACTAGTTCTGCGAAAACATATTCATCTTTCTAACCAACTAGTTAAGTGACTTTGTATTTTTTTTTTAAAGAAAAAAGCGAAGCAATTTCATATTTGTTATTGCATCTTAATTAATAGTTGGTTTGGAAGTACATACTTTAGGTCCGATTGCGAAATTCCAAAAATATAATTACATATCTTTATCTTTATAATTCATTCAAATATACTATTAACTATTAAGCCTTTTTTTTAAAAGCCAAGCATCATAATATTAACAAATCATAATATCACTTAAAGTTAGAATCTAATAAATAAGCATTCTTTACAACATCATTTTTTTTACTAATTACTAAAATAAATAAAAATTAAATTGATAAAAATTAAATACAAGTAATAAAAAATTATATATTGCAACTTACAAATAAAAATTCAAACTAATGACACATGATTTCGATGCAAAATATAATTAAATATTCGTACAAAACATTTTCTTTTGAACATATTAGGCACATACGATCTCTAAAAATATAATTCATGTGCAAAACATGAACTATCATCATGGGCGAAAAGCGGACCGTTCTCATAAAGGATCTCAAAGCATATTTGTAATAATGGACTATTTTTTAATTTGAGAATTCACATCAAGAAAAATGGTTAATATACATGAGGAAGTAGGAATTCAAATCGAATGGACCTAAAATTGGCTGGTCCCTTGGACTCAACCAATCAGGGCCTGGCGATTATAACCTTTTGCAGTTAAACCCACATTTTCATGGGGTTTAACCGTAAAAGGGTTGAAATCGGGGCCTTGAACTGCTGAGCTCAGGCGACCAGCCAATTTTTGGTCCAAGTGATTTCAACCCAGGAAGTAGATGTTAAAGTCATTATTAAGTCAAGATAACTAGATATGACATAGAAATGCATGGTACACTCTCCTCTAGGGAGAGTGAACTTGTACTTGTACTTGCCTCCTGATTGGATTGACGGTTATTAATATCATATAACTAATGATTAATGCCAACCTCCTGATTGAGTTGGCAGTCATTAATATCATATAACTAATAATTAATCTCAATCCACTTCCACCCATGTAGCTGTAAATCACTCTTCCTTAGCATAATAGTTTTTCTTATGAACAAGAACTAAATTGCATTAAAACAATCAAAATCTTTTCTGCATTCAGTGCAGTTCAAGTTATAGTTCGACAGCAATTAGAAAACTGGCCAATGAAATAAACGCTTATTCCGATACCAGCTTGCTAGAACCCCAAAACTGGACATTGCATCCACCGCGCTTCCTCTCATTAGCTGCCAAAAAGACGACTGACTTCAGAATCCGCCGTATCTTCCTAATTTGCCGTCACTCGTTTCCGTGTTTCCGACCTTCAGACCTAGGAGCCGCCATCGCCCTTGGAGCAAGTATTTTTTTGTTTTTTTCCTGTGTATTTTTGTTTTTTTTGTTTCTGTTTTGATTTTCAGATCTTGAAGTGACTTAGCATATTCTACATTAATCCAACATTAATTATTAGGTTTCTAATTAGGTTTCTAGAGCGATTTATCAGTTAAACTGAAATATATAGACACTGTGTTTGTGGGCATGCTATAATTGCACGTGCCCTGTATTTTTTTGAATTTGTTTGGGGACAACCCTATATTACACTAAAAAAAATCATAACATTTTTTCATCTGCAAATAGTATGAAACCCATTCTAAATTCGTAGAATTTGTTGTTTACCAAAGTTTGGCTCCGTCTATTCTAACCCCGCAGTTTACTCTTCCCACCCCGGTTATCTTAAAAAATAATCATCACCCCATTTTTTTTTTCCCACCCCGATTATTCCATATCTACCCTTATTTTTTTTTTATTATCTATGTTTGTTTTTTCTTTTTTCTTTTTTACTTCTTTTTGCAGTTTTTCGTTTCTCCATCCAAACCTTAACAATATTTTTAGTTTATTATTTGCAATGAAAAAGATGCAAACATCAAGGAAACAAATATGTGAAAAAAAGATCAAAACAACTTCATCATTATAGGTTTCGAAAATTAGGCAATGATTTTGCTGAATTGCATTCGAGGATAGGTCGATTAAATCAACTATCCCTTAAAATGTTGATTGATTTCGATCAATGTCATGTGAAGAGCAACTAGAATTATTAATTATATTTTTAAAAATGCATAATTAATAATTTAGGGGTAAAATTGGAATGATTAATTTAATAATTTAAACGGGGCGTGAAGAGGAATTAGCAGGGTGCAAATAGACGCAGCCCCAAAGTTTTGTATAATAAAGTAAATAATTAAGTCAACATATTTCCTGTTGAAATTATTAAAGTTAAATCTATTTCAAGACAGAAACCAGTCTAATTTAAGCTTAAAAAAATGCAACAAAAAAGGGAAAAAACAACAGAAAATTATAAAAAACCGCAAACTATTCGGACCACCATGAGCCGTCATTCATATCGTTTTTTTCATTATCTAGTGTCTGTTGCTCCAAATTTCAGTTTCTAAAAATTTAAAGCCCTAGATTTTGGAATCAGGCAGTACCTGGTTGTTGGTTTGTATGAATGCGTCTGCTTTATCTCTATAATATTTTATCATTTTAGAGAGATGTTTAAATCCATGGGGAAAGGGGATGAGCTCAAGAACGATGAAACATTAATGCTGATTGGTATAGGCTTCACCATAATCTTTGATAAAGTTTGAGGTTTTTTTTTTTTTTAAACATTTTTTATTAGGGTTTAGTTGATTGGTTTAAGGAATTTTTTTTATGTTACTGTTGCAATAAAGAAGAGCAATCTTGTACTGAAATTGACTAATAAAAAAGGCGCAGGAAAAGTATTTTTAGATCTGTGAATAGAATGGGTCAATTATTAAATAAATATCATTATTGAGAAAAAGGAAAACTGGGATTTTAGAATTCGTTGTTATAGCAGCTATAACGCTGCTGTTCTCACTATTATACCTCTTGTCAGTTTATGCTTAATCTCCAGTGCACCTCCTATTGGCTCCCAACTTCGATTTACTTTCCTTCCCAGTCCATTGGCGTTTCGATGTTATGTACTAGAGCATTTGATATTACTACTTTGTACCAGATGTAATTGAAAACTTTACTCTATAATCTGCACCTGGATTACTTTTTATGATATTTTTTTGGGATCAACATACAAATTGCGGATCAATCTCGTAGTTTTGCTACTAATAAAGTACTTTCTAGCATACAAGTTTTGATTAAATAGCTAGTCCACTTGTTTCTTCTCACGTAAATATGATTTGGTCGAAGATAAACTAAATAGCCACGTAAGGTAGAACTAACAATGTGATATATTGAAAAGATTCATTTTAGCTTAGCATGCTGCACAAAAATGTTGTCTAACAAAATAACTAACTGGATATGTGATATTATGTGAATCATGGTGATTTTCAATGTGTGTTTATTATTTATGAAATTTTGTTAACTATACTGGTTATGGTTGCAACTGCAGCTCGATGCTGTTTTTTCCCCTTCAACAAGAAAAACCATAACTAATAAAAAATTATCTTTGAACTGTATCATAGGAACCATTGAATGTGTTAGCAATGATCTCAATAGGAAGTGTTTTGGAAAAGCTTTATCATGTAAATATTAACTAAAGAATTTCTCAAGTGGAAGTCTTTTGGAGAGGTTTTATTATGTAAATTTAACTGAAGAATACACTTAAAAAAATGCAATAAATGTTAATAATAACAACGAACAAACAGTTCTATAAGTTGCAATCATGATTTTTTAAGTCAAGCTATTAAATTTTACGTTTCTCTCGATCACATTTTTAGTTAAAATAAAATAAAATAATTTTATTGGATATTTTGTGATACTTTAATGAAAAAGTACAATAACTAATATATGACTAACAAGGAGCAACCAAATTCTTCTTATGTTGTCTGGGCAAACCACCCTTCAAACAATCCGTGATCACCAATACAACTATTAACTTTATACTATGTTAAAACTGTTCCCTCAGGACACAAATATTTTTTAGTAACACTAATAATAAATAATTAATGTGTGTGTAATGGGTGACCATGTACTGATTCAGCTATCCTTTTTAACTACATTCTACGTTGTTTGTAACAGGTTTTTAATATGGGAAACAAGGACCAGTGGATCAATGGTAATTGCATTGAAATTTCACAATTTGATTATTCAGTGGATAATTACTTGAAGTCAATTGATTCAATCAGAGAGGTCTGTAGACTGCCTCTCGACCAAAGCTTTGACTCAGGTGAGGTTGAGCGATTCTCTTCTATGATCACATTTGTGAAGTAAGAATTTTATCCCTTTTTCATACTGACATTATATAAAGCAGCTAATTCTTTTCTCTATTTGATTTCATTTATCATGTTAGTTTATGGAAATTGTGATGGCCCGCCGTACACTATTGGTGCTCAAGACTAAAAATCCAAGTCGCACAAGCATCCGATCGATGTAAAGCGGGTCGTCAGAAGAAAAAAATAGTAGAAAAGAAGAAAAAGAAGAAAGAAGAGAAGGGGATAAAAGAGAAAGTAGAGAACATAATATAAACATGATCACAGAACCTGTCGTGTATCCCACAGCGCATCAGATAACATATAATTAACAATCTCAGATATAAAACAGACGAGACAATAATAACTATACAAACCATATAATCAGAGTGTACATGCTCATACAGTTATACAGAACAATAATTGAGTTTATACAAAAGGAAAATAAACTCAACCGATCTACTATCTCTAACACTGTCAAGGCTGCATAGTGTGACGCAACGGAGTTAAACAAATATAATACCAGCAAAAACATACAAACCGTTGCCTCCTACGAATCTACCTGCGCAGCTTCAAACAATACCTGTATCCATCACTTGGTCTGCTCATCAACATCATCAGTGAGCACCCAAGGTAATAAGAAGAAAAAATCTTGGATCAAACAAAAGTCTGGTGTGAACGATAAACAAATATCAAAGTACTGTAAAAGTCGCAATAATATATATGGCACAGAGGATATGGAGAATCATGCATGCTCTGCATCTACATCCACAGAGTTAGCACATAACAATATGTTATACTGCGATAAGCATCAAGTTGATAAAGTGTGATAGACGCCTAAGCATCCAATGGTGATAAATAAGTAAACAGTCATAACATCTATCGACCATCCTCACATTCACTCACTCAGTGCGTGAAGTATATGACATCCGGTATTTCGATCACCCAATCAATCAATGCACTGGTGGACTCTATCGCATGAGCTTCACATGACTATCACTAACCCCACTGCATGAGCTGCAGTGTTTCAAATCTCGAAGATATCGCCCGAGATCTCATTTTGGGCTCCTCCTGAAATGAAATAACAAATGTCACTGTAAATCTTGTTTTGGATATATCGTCCGAGATATTGCAATATCAAATGATATATCGACCGAGACAAGATATTGAAGAATTGTCCAAGATATTGTTTTTTTTAGTTAAAATTTAAAATTGTGCCTAAATCAAAATAATAATTAAAAAACTCAAAATCTAGCTACGATAATCTCCTGTTATTTTATATTATGCATGTTAAATGACCATATCGCATATTCATATACGATCTACAATGCTTATGATCTTCATATTCAACATTTTTTAACTAGTATGTTACCTATGAAATTATGTATTTTATGTTCTACTTGTGCTGTATTGTTTAACATTTTAGATCTTTTTTATGTTCTTTGTCTAACAATGATTCACTTTCATGGATCATAAGTTGTAAGCACTAATCTATTTGTATTGTGTTACTTTTTAAGCATAGTGTGATTTATAACCCTACCTAGTCCACACCGCTTTGGCTCTGAGGTTCAGGTCGATCAGTTCACACCGCGTTGGCTTTGATCCGTCCTTATGTCACTTTCTTTTAGGTGTACCGAAGTCATGAATTCCAATAACCCCCTTAACACACGTTCTCCATAGCAGAATTCATCACTAGACTGTCCATAAGACCCCCATCCGAAGTCGTGTCAATATGGGGACTATCCCCGACGGTTATTGTATGTCGTAGGATATCATCTTGTGTCTCTCATCTCTTTCTATCTGACAGTCACCTCAAATACGACTTAGTGTCATCTTTTCTGCATCTCGGAGAAAAGAAATCCATCGGTCCCGCTTTGTCTCCATTATAGAATCTCCATCTTGAAATCATCATCGTCGAATGACAAATCATTGCGTAGAAGCGCCATATCTCGGCCTCAAGCCAAAACCACTTATTAATGAGCCATCGTGTTGAAACCGCTATTGAACAAACCATCATATCCTGCTCCTCGCAATCACTTCGTCATTGATGTCAAATCGACCAAAATGACCACAACAATAGTAATTGATATCGACCACTTCATATTAATCGATAACGACTGCTCGAATCTCTTATTTAACCAAGATTGGTTAAATACTCGTCTAAGGAAAATGTCCGACATTCATCACGAAATCTAGCTTATCATCAAGAAGAAATGCCATAATGAAAAAGCTATCTCTGTGGTCACCATCATGTCACCTTTCCTCGAATCAGCCTAACTCCGGGTCGGTCCAGCTCCGGTTCAACATAGTCGGACCAGATCAGGATCGGCACCGCCGATCCGTACTTGGTCGAGCCGGTTCGGGTCGACTACGTCAAGCCAGACTTGGTCGATCCAAATACAAATTGACATAGTCGATCCGGACTTGGTTGAATCGAGTCCAGTCCGTCCTTCGGCTTCTTTGCTATATCCAAGTCTTCAGATATAATTACGAGCCCCAGTGTTGTTCTGTCGTTGAGTCCAACCGTGCGCTCTGAAGCTCCGTCGAGAATATATCTTGCCCGTTCGAGTCTACCTTGTGCATACAATCAAGATATACCAACATGTGCATTTGATTCGGAAAACCACAAATTGCTATATAAGGTCCAACTCAACAAAAGAAATAGAAGCCCAAAAGTTGCTATCCATACATGAGAGAAAAATCATCAAAATGCACCGAATGACAAAAACCACAACTCTACATACCTCTTTTTAAATAAATTAGCATTTAAATGCCAATAAAAACGAATCCGCATTCAAACAAATCAATTCTTGCTTCTTTATACCTGGGCATGTACTCAACAAAAAGGATTAGACACGATAGTAGAAATTGCAACAGGGGAATAAACATGTTAAATAAGCTGAATTATCTAACATAACATGTCAAGTCATGTATAGATTTATTTCGAATAAACAAACGATATAGTAATATGATTCACTGTTTAAAATCGTATATAAAAATCTTAAATAAAATGTTAGGTTTGTTAACCATAATAGTTCAAATGAACATCTGTAAAACAAATGTAATAGATTTCATTTCCAAAACCCTGAATTCTTTTATTTTATCAAATTCTTTCTATTTGCAAATAACCAAGATTCTTTATTTCACACATTCTTTAATCGATTTTGCCCATATTCAACTCTTAGTTGTTAAATTCCTTTATTACAGAAAATTCATTTCACAACTCTTTTACAGTATAACTCAGTTTATATACACATTCCCATTTATAACTTCTTTTGGCAAATCTTAACTTGAAAACTTAATTATTAAGTATTTTCCCAAATTCGGTTACATTCCAAATCAATATCCCATTTCCAATTCTATTTATTCGCTAATCTCATTCACGAAATGTTATTTAATCACATTTTGTATATTTATAAACAACGTTTGCAAACACGTTCATTAATTACAAGAAATCACTTTTCAATTCTTTTAAATCAATTCTCGTACACTTCCAATTTCATTAGTCCATTTCAAAATTTCAAAATCCTTTAAAATTCCATTTACGCCACTTAATCTCTTCTTCACAGTCATTTTAACATTCCCATATTGTTTACACCGCTTAATCATTTATTTAATAATATCCTGGAATTTCTATTAATTTATAATATAAATAGTTATAAAAACGTAAATAAAACTTCGATGTTTCTTTTTAAAATAAACATCATATTTCAAATCTCTATATAAATATAACTTTAAAAACGTTCATTATTGATTCAACATCGATTCCATAAATTCTTTTCTTTTATCGTCGGTACTAAAGAGACAAACGACCACTAAAGTACCAAAACGTGAAATATTAACTAATTTCACATCCAAATGAACAAAACAAATCATATTGATAAACATTATCAATATCAGTGAGGAATACTGTTGGATTTCTCCAACCTTTGTATCACAACATATATTATAATATATATATAATTTAACTATTGGTGAGGAATCCAGTTGGATCCTTCAACCTGTTATTTCCTGCATCCAAGTAGATTATCTCAAATCAAATTATCCAATTCAATTTCACTGATGATTTCTATAAATAATAACAACAACTTAATATCAAGTGAACTAGAGATTCAAATCAACGGAGTAGGTGGTATGTACTTTGATTGATGGCCTGTTCGCTCCGCTCCTAAATGTAACTGTTCTTGTTCACTCGAAGTGAAACAATTTATTAAGTTAAACACGTTTATTTTATAAACGTGACCAACAAGGTAAGTTACCTCAATTAGTTTCAAGCGTTAGAATAACGATTTGGTTTTAATTAAATTAAACGAACGTTTAATTTAATTGATTCAGTCAATATATATATAAATATCATTTAGTAATCATCAAACAATAAGCAACCATAACATACAAATATTAAATCCGACTTATATACAATATAAGTGAGACAACTAAGTGAGTTTTACTCACCTTGATCTGATTCGTTGCTTAAAACGGTTTGTTTCAGTTAAATTAAACAAGTGCTAAATTTAACTGAAAACTCCAGTTGATTCCAATCGCGTCCAGTTCTGTTCCATGATGTAGATCTCGTCGATACGAGTCCAATGCATCTTGAATCGTCTAATTCTGGTAATATATGGATTAGTTATTAACATTTAAAGTTAATACGATTTGATTATTAAATTAGTTTCCTTAATTACTTAATTTAAACTAATTGCATTATAAAATATATGTCGGTCGGTTTCTTTCTCGTACAATTGCCTTCGTTTCCTTCTAGGCATACACTAAGCCACACACGCAAGACTTCATCACCAACAACTTACCACCGCAACCATTCCTGACCTACTGACGACGATTGGAGATTACTACCACGACCACCCCCAACGTCCTCAGCCTACGCCTGGTTAATTTGTGACTATGTGCCTTCCTTCGCCACCAAAACAACTTCGACCACTGCCACTTCGTGGCCTAATTCCGGTTACTATGGTTTTCTACAGCCCATCACAAACGTTGGCCTTGGAGATCTCAAGTAGTCGAACCTTTTTGTAGTTGAGTGTTTCACGAATTGATCTATGGAATTTGAGATTTTTGGGGAGATAGAACGGATCATTTCTGTTGTTCAGATGAAATAGGGTGGAGGCTGCATTTTGGGTCTGTGTTGACCACGCTGAAACGTTGACCGAAAAATGTTAGGGTTATGATGTTTGGTATTTATATAGGCAAGGATAAAGTAAAGTATTGTTAAATTAAACTTCGTTGCGAAGTAACAAGCAAAACCAACCATATACGACTTTCGACTTCGATGAAAATTGAAATCCTATCATAAAACAATATTCGGGACATGATGGAAAAGGTTTCGTTGAATTCCGCGATCGTTTGTAAAAAAATCTTTATAACTTAAAATGTGAATCAACACACATTTAAATTGCGCACCATCACAAAATAAATCCAATTAACTTGAAAATTGAAATACTACAAAATAAAATCATTACAGATTTAATAAAATTAGTTTCGTTAAAATCCGAGTTCGTTTGAAAATCGGTTCTTATATAATTCCAAATTAAATTGATAAAACGATTAAATAAAAATTTAGGCGTTTGTCATTCGCACGATCAAATGGTAAGTCGATCGATTGTTACAACAACTAACTAATACGGATCCGACGACACAAATTTCGTCGCATTCCGAGAGTGTTTCCCGGAATTATATTTGACATGCAATAAACGACGCTATTTTGGACACCAAAATAGTCGGTCTTCAAAAATAACGAACTAGCTACCTATCTTGACTCTAAACGTAAATACGAATTCTATGGAACTGGTTCCGTAACTTAATTCGACGTTTGCTCAAATTACACATAAATACTCATCTATTAAATTTATTTAATTACGCGTTATATTGAATGACTGAGTGGTTATGGCTACCGTTGTCACATACGACATCGGGTTGCTACGAAATTTGGTTTTGTACAATAATTTAACGTAATAACATTACGGATCCAATGAAACTAATTTCTTTGAAACCGAGGTTGTTTGCGAAATGACTATTTTTAAGGTTTATATAATATCGAATAAATATAAATAAGTTCCACAATAATTCAATTAAATAATGATAATCTATTATTGTATATATATATATATATCCAAACAAAATCTTATACAACTTCAAATATAAATTAATATGGATTTTAAAACTCAACATTGCCCGTTTCGGGTTAAACGATATCCAAATTATATAAGGGGTATGTTTGGCTCAAGCCCCTATTAAGTTTTAAAATTAGGTTCACATCCGGTTCTAAACTTATTGTAAATTACTTCCTATTTTTCAAAAATTCATTAAAAAACACGAAAAGTAATATTTAAATAAAATAAGTATACGTCAAAAAGTTCAAATGGAAAGACATTCGAAAAACACACCAAAAACCAAAATTACAGAAAAACAACGAAACTGCAGTTAATTACATACTAGTATGCACGTATTTTGAAAAAAAAAAACTGCTTTCTTGCTTTATCAAAGCAAAAGCAAACAAGTCTATATGAGCTCATAAAATGATTGAGCTTTAACAAGTTGCTTTTCAGCTTATTTTGGAAGCAAATAATTTTTGCTTTTCCGCTTTCACAATTCCAAATAAAAATTGATTTTCAAGCTGTGTTTCTTGCAATTAGGGTTTCTAAGGCATTTTTTCATTCTTCTTCCAATTGAGATGCTGTGAATTCTCCTCAATATTTTTAACAAAGCTGTTATTTTTCCTCTTGTATTCATTCTGAATGCGCTCAATTCGATGTTGTTTTGTTGATTTGATTTTTTTTTTTTTTTTTCAAGAAGGTTGTTCATTTTAAGGTGGTATTGTGCTTGATTATTCAGTGGATCAATGGTAATTGCATTGAAATTTCACAATTTGATTATTCAGTGGATAATTACTTGAAGTCAATTGATTCAATCAGAGAGGTCTGCAGACTGCCTCTCGACCAGAGCTTTGACTCAGGTGAGGTTGAGCGATTCTCTTCTATGATCACATTTGTGAAGTAAGAATTTTATCCCTTTTTCATACCAATGTTTTAAAACGCAAAAGGCGTACGCGAGGCGTTTTCGGGTCCGTGAGGCGAGGCGTAAGCCTCGACGCGTTGAGGCGTAAGCCTTTCAGGGAAAGATGAGGCGCAACACATATCCCGTTTGCTCATTTTTTAACGAGCATGGACATTAACACATAATTAAAATAGCTCAAGACAGTGCACAACAGCTTAAAAAAAACAGAACAAATAATAATAATAAAAAAGACAGAACACACAGCAGTTTTAAAACAAAGAAAAAAAAAACTCTCTTTCGAAATCGATTCAGGAATGGAACTCGATTCCATAACAGGAATCGATTTCGATTCCTGTTAAGGAATCGATTTCGATTCCACAACAGGAATCGATTTCGATTCCACAACAGGAATCGATTTCGATTCCTCTTTCAACTGATTTTTTTTTAAACAAACGCACGCCTCAGAGAGTTGAGGCTCTGAGGCGTGCGTTTTTGGCGATTTCCATGCCTCAAACCACTGAGGCGTAAGCCTCAGGAGGAAAACGCCTATTGAAGCACGCCTCCAGGCGTTTTAGCCACCGCCTCGCCTCGAGGCGCGCATCAGGCGCGTTTTTTAATACACTGTTTCATACTGACATTATATAAAGCAGCTAATTCTTTTCTCTATTTGATTTCGTTTATCATGTTAGTTTATGGAAATTGTGATGGCCCGCCGTACACTATTGGTGCTCAAGACTAAAAATCCAAGCTGCACAAGCATCCGATCGATGTAAAGCGGGTCGTCAGGAGAAAAAAATAGTAGAAAAGAAGAAAAAGAAGAAAGAAGAGAAGGGTAAAGAGAAAGTAGAGAACATAATATAAACATGATCACAGAACCTGTCGTGTATCCCACAGCGCATCAGATAACATATAATTAACAATCTCAGATATAAAACAGACGAGACAATAATAACTATACAAACCATATCATCAGAGTGTACATGCTCATACAGTTATACAGAACAATAATTGAGTTTATACAAAAGGAAAATAAACTCAACAGATCTACTATCTCTAACATAACACTGTCAAGGCTGCATAGTGTGACACAACGGAGTTAAACAAATATAATACCAGCAAAAACATATAAATCGTTGCCTCTGGCGAATCTACCTGCGCAACTTCAAACAATACCTGTATCAAAAATCTGGTGTGAACGATAAACAAATATCAAAGTACTGTAAAAGTCGCAATAATATATATGGCACAGAGGATATGGAGAATCATGCATGCTTTGCATCTACATCCACAGAGTTAGCACATAACAATATGTTATACTGCGATAAGCATCAAGTTGATAAAGTGTGAGACGCCTAAGCATCCAATGGTGATAAATAAGTAAACAGTCATAACATCTATCGACCATCCTCACATTCACTCATTCAGTGCGTGAAGTATATGACATCCGGTATTTCGATCACCCAATCAATCAATGCACTGGTGGACTCTATCGCATGAGCTTCACATGACTATCACTAACCCCACCGCATGAGCTGCAGTGTTTCAAATCTCGAAGATATCGCCCGAGATCTCATTTTGGGCTCCTCCTGAAATGAAATAACAAATATCACTGTAAATCTTGTTTTGGATATATCGTCCGAGATATTGCAATATCAAATGATATATCGACCGAGACAAGATATTGAAGTATTGTCCAAGATATTGGTTTTTTTAGTTAAAATTTAAAATTGTGCCTAAATCAAAATAATAATTAAAAAACTCAAATCTAGCTATGATAATCTCCTGTTATTTTATATTATGCATGTTAAATGACCATATCGCATATTCATATACGATCTACAATGCTTATGATCTTCATATTCAACATTTTATAACTAGTATGTTACCTATGAAATTATGTATTTTATGTTCTACTTGTGCTGTATTGTTTAACATTTTAGATCTTTTTTATGTTCTTTGTCTAACAATGATTCACGTTCATGGATCATAAGTTGTAAACACTAATCTATTTGTATTGTGTTACTTTTAAAGCATAGTGTGATTTATAACCCTACCTAGTCCACACCGCTTTGGCTCTGAGGTCCAGGTTGATCAGTTCACACCGCGTTGGCTCTGATCCGTCCTTGTGTCACTTTCTTTTACGTGTACTGAAGTCATGAATTCCAATAACCCCCTTAACACACGTTCTCCATAGCAGAATTCATCACTAGACTGTCCATAAGACCCCCCATCCGAAGTCGTGTCAATATGGGGACTATCCCCAACGGTTATTGTATGTCGTAGGATATCATCTTGTGTCTCTCATCTCTTTCTGTCTGACAGTCACCTCAAATACGATTTAGTGTTATCTTTTCTGCATCTCGGAGAAAAGAAATCCATCGGACTAGCTTTATCTCCATTATAGAATCTCCATCTTGAAATCATCATCGTCGAATGACAAATCATTGCGTAGAAGCGCTATATCTCGGCCTCAAGCCAAAACCACTTATTAATGAGCTATCGTGTTGAAACCGCTATTGAACAAACCATCATATCCTGCTCCTCGCAATCACTTCGTCATTGATGTCAAATCGACCAAAATGACCACAACAATACTAATCGATATCGACCACTTCATATTAATCGATAACGACTGCTCGGATCTCTTATTTAACCAAGATTGGTTAAATACTCGTCTAAGGAAAATGTCCGACATTCGTCACGAAATCTAGCTTATCATCAAGAAGAAATGCCATAATGAAAAAGCTATCTCTGAGGTCACCATCATGTCACCTTTCCTCGAATCAGCCTAACTCCGGGTCGGTCCAGTTACGGTTCAACATAGTCGAACCAGATCAGGATCGGCACCGCCGATCCGTACTTGGTCGAGCCGGTTCGGGTCGACTACGTCAAGCCAGACTTGGTCGATCCGAATACATATTGACATAGTCGATCCGGACTTGGTTGAATCGAGTCCAGTCCGTCCTTCGGCTTCTTTGCTATATCCAAGTCTTCAGATATAATGTCGAGCTCCATTGTTCTGTCGTTGAGTCCAGCCGTGCGCTCTGAAGCTCCGTCGAGAATATATCTTGCCCGTTCTAGTCTACCTTGTGCATACAATCAAGATATACCAACATCTGCATTTGATTCGGAAAACCACAAATCGCTATATAAGGTCCAACTCAACAAAAGAAATAGAAGCCCAAAAGTTGCTACCCATACATGAGAGAAAAATCATCAAAATGCACCGAATGACAAAAACCACAACTCTACATACCTCTTTTTAAATAAATTAGCATTTAAATGCCAATAAAAGCGAATTAGCATTCAAACAAATCAATTCTTGCTTCTTTATACCTGGGCATGTACTCAACAAAAAGGATTAGACACGATAGTAGAAATTGCAACAAGGGAATAAACATGTTAAATAAGCTGAATTATCTAACATAACATGTCAAGTCATGCATAGATTTATTTCTAATAAACAAACGATATAGTAATATGATTCACTGTTTAAAATCGTATATAAAAATCTTAAATAAAATGTTAGGTTTGTTAACCATAATAGTTCAAATGAACATCTGTAAAACAAATGTAATAGATTTCATTTCCAAAACCCTGAATTCTTTTATTTTATCAAATTCTTTCTATTTGCAAATAACTGAGATTCTTTATTTCACACATTCTTTAATCGATTTTGCCCATATTCAACTCTTAGTTGTTAAATTCCTTTATTACAGAAAATTCATTTCACAACTCTTTTACAGTATAACTTAGTTTATATACACATTCCCATTTATAACTTATTTTGGCAAATCTTAACTTGAAAACTTAATTATTAAGTATTTTCCCAAATTCGGTTACATTCCAAATCAATATCCCATTTCCAATTCTATTTATTCGCTAATCTCATTCACGAAATGTTATTTAATCACATTTTGTATATTTATAAACAACGTTTGCAAACACGTTCATTAATTACAAGAAATCACTTTTCAATTCTTTTAAATCAATTCTCGTACACTTCCAATTTCATTAGTCCATTTCAAAATTTCAAAATCCTTTAAAATTCCATTTACGCCACTTAATCTCTTCTTCACAGTCATTTTAACATTCCCATATTGTTTACACCGCTTAATCATTTATTTAATAATATCCTGGAATTCTATTAATTTATAATATAAATAGTTATAAAAACGTAAATAAAACTTCGATGTTTCTTTTTAAAATAAACATCATACTTCAAATCTCTATGTAAATATAACTTTAAAAACGTTCATTATTGATTCAACATCGATTCCATAAATTCTTTTCTTTTATCGTCGGTACTAAAGAGACAAACGACCACTAAAGTACCAAAACGTGAAATATTAACTAATTTCACATCCAAATGAACAAAACAAATCATATTGATAAACATTATCAATATCAGTGAGGAATACTGTTGGATTTCTCCAACCTTTGTATCACAACATATATTATAATATATATATAATTTAACTATTGGTGAGGAATCCAGTTGGATCCTTCAACCTGTTATTTCCTGCATCCAAGTAGATTATCTCAAATCAAATTATCCAATTCAATTTCACTGATGATTTCTATAAATAATAACAACAACTTAATATCAAGTGAACTAGAGATTCAAATCAACGGAGTAGGTGGTATGTACTTTGATTGATGGCCTGTTCGCTCCGCTCCTAAATGTAACTGTTCTTGTTCACTCGAAGTGAAACAATTTATTAAGTTAAACACGTTTATTTTATAAACGTGACCAACAAGGTAAGTTACCTCAATTGGTTTCAAGCGTTAGAATAACGATTTGGTTTTAATTAAATTAAACGAACGTTTAATTTAATTGGTTCAGTCAATATATATATAAATATCATTTAGTAATCATCAAACAATAAGCAACCATAACATACAAATATTAAATCCGACTTATATACAATATAAGTGAGACAACTGAGTGAGTTTTACTCACCTTGATCTGATTCGTTGCTTAAAACGGTTTGTTTCAGTTAAATTAAACAAGTGCTAAATTTAACTGAAAACTCCAGTTGATTCCAATCGCGTCCAGTTCTGTTCCATGATGTAGATCTCGTCGATACGAGTCCAATGCATCTTGAATCGTCTAATTCTGGTAATATATGGATTAGTTATTAACATTTAAAGTTAATACGATTTGATTATTAAATTAGTTTCCTTAATTACTTAATTTAAACTAATTGCATTATAAAATATATGTCGGTCGGTTTCTTTCTCGTACAATTGCCTTCGTTTCCTTCTAGGCATACACTAAGCCACGCACGCAAGACTTCATCACCAACAACTTACCACCGCAACCATTCCTGACCTACTGACGACGATTGGAGATTACTACCACGACCACCCCCAACGTCCTCAGCCTACGCCTGGTCAATTCGTGACTATGTGCCTTCCTTCGCCACCAAAACAACTTCGACCACTGCCACTTCGTGGCCTAATTCCGGTTACTACGGTTTTCTACAGCCCATCACAAACGTTGGCCTTGGAGATCTCAAGTAGTCGAACCTTTTTGTAGTTGAGTGTTTCACGAATTGATCTATGGAATTTGAGTTTTTTGGGGAGATAGAACAGATCATTTCTGTTGTTCAGATGAAATAGGGTGGAGGCTGCATTTTGGGTCTGTGTTGACCACGCTGAAACGTTGACCGAAAAATGTTAGGGTTATGTTGTTTGGTATTTATATAGGCAAGGATAAAGTAAAGTATTGTTAAACTAAACTTCGTTGCGAAGTAACAAGCAAAACCAACCATATACGACTTTCGACTTCGATGAAAATTGAAATCCTAGCATAAAACAATATTCGGGACATGATGGAAAAGGTTCCGTTGAATTCCGCGATCGTTTGTAAAAAAAATCTTTATAACTTAAAATGTGAATCGACACACATTTAAATTGCGCACCATCACAAAATAAATCCAATTAACTTGAAAATTGAAATACTACAAAATAAAATCATTACAGATTTAATAAAATTAGTTTCGTTAAAATCCGAGTTCGTTTGAAAATCGGTTCTTATATAATTCCAAATTAAATTGATAAAACGATTAAATAAAAATTTAGGCGTTTGTCATTCGCACGATCAAATGGTAAGTCGATCGATTCTTACAACAACTAACTAATATGGATCCGACGACACAAATTTCGTCGCATTTCGAGAGTGTTTCCCGGAATTATATTTGGCATGCAATAAACGACGCTATTTTGGACACCAAAATAGTCGGTCTTCAAAAATAACGAACTACCTACCTATCTTGACTCTAAACGTAAATACGAATTCTATGGAACTGGTTCCGTAACTTAATTCGACGTTTGCTCAAATTACACAAATACTCATATATTAAATTTATTTAATTACGCGTTATATTGAATGACTGAGTGGTTATGGCTACCGTTGTCACATACGACATTGGGTTGCTACGAAATTTGGTTTCGTACAATAATTTAACGTAATAACATTACGGATTCAATGAAACTAATTTCTTTGAAACCGAGGCTGTTAGCGAAATGACTATTTTTAAGGTTTATATAATATCGAATAAATATAAATAAGTTCCACAATAATTCAATTAAATAATGATAATTTATTATTGTATATATATATCCAAAAAAAATCTTATACAACTTCAAATATAAATTAATATGGATTTCAAAACTCAACATTGCCCGTTTTGGGTTAAATGATATCCAAATTATATAAGGGGTATGTTTGGTTCAGCCCCTATTAAGTTTTAAAATTAGGTTCACATCCGGTTCTAAACTTATTGTAAATTACTTTCTATTTTTCAAAAATTCATTAAAAAAACACGAAAAAGTAATATTTAAATAAAATAAGTATACGTCAAAAAATTCAGATGGAAAGACATTCGAAAAACACACCAAAAACCAAAATTACAGAAAAACAACGAAACTGCAGTTAATTACGTACTAGTATGCACGTATTTTGAATTTCATGCATACATCCGTGCAAGTATTTCAGTCATGCATCTGTGTTGGTTTTCTTGCATACAGACATGCAAGTACAGAAACTTGCATACAAATGTGCAAAAATCACATCCATGCAAATCAGTTCATATTTATTTGCATACATGCATGCAAGTTTTTCAGAATACTTGCACACATGTATGCAACAATACGCAGACATATTTTTCAACGTGAAACCTTCATGCAATATTTACATACATGTGTGCAAATATATTAAAATAGTTGCACACGTGTATGCAAGAATCCTGAAGGTTTTCAACGTAAACTGCTTCGTGAATACTTGCATACATGTGTGCAACTATTGTGAATACTTGCACACATGTATGCAAGTTTTTTTTGTTTCCGCGGTCTTTTGAAAATATTTGCAGAATTTAGATTTTTTTTTTTTTTTTACATAGCAATGCACTTTTTTTTAATGAAAAACACGTAACATGAATTCTAGGGACCGGGTTTGAAACGAAACTTGGGGAGGGAGGCCGTTTTTTTTTTGTGATGTTTTAGGGATGACACACTAATTTTCACTTATATAAAACCCTTTTAAATTTATTAAATAATAATTAGTAAACGATTCCATAACGACTATTTGAAAATTTGAATTGGACATATCTAATTATCTATAATCTGAAATCTCGATTTTTCTCTTTCATTAGAAAATTATAATAAACTAGTTTCAAACGTTTCTTATTTCATAGAATTCCGGCTCATATCGAATCTTGTATATTCAATTGAAGTTCAAAACTCAATGTTACGAACTACCACGTCATTATGAGCTCGTTTATAATTAAATATAAATTTTAACATTCAAACTTCGTTTTTAATAAATGAATTCTATATTAAAAATCCATTTCTATTTCTATATTACACTTAAACTAATTTAAATGTTCAAATTTAACTGTCCAAAAATCTCGATGATGCAGCATCATCAATGACTCCAACCCCATCTAATATATAGTGCTTCCAACTCACCAAAACAAAACTCTATCACTATCGACTCCAAATCGGGAGTCAAGTACTCTTTCTTGCACGGTTTTTATTATCGACTAAAATACGATAACCCTCCATTTGGAAATGTACTACTTAAACCACCCACACAACCAAGTGAGTCCTATCAGTTTCTCGTTCCCGCTCAGAACGAGAAATCGATATACTCATGGGTCAACGTCAACTTCCAAGCCATCAAAACTCTCGTAGGACATATATCAACATCCTACTTGAGATGACGTAACCGAAGTACTCCACTTTTCAAAAGTGAAATTCAATAACCGACCAATACATGATGTTTTCCTAACAATCACAACATCATCAACTCTGGACTTGTTCTTTCTTTTCGTCCACAGGAGAACATAAATAAAATCGAATAGGACAAGTGCAACTCTTCCAAGTGATATCTCTAAGCACGGTCCGAGAAATCAACAAAATATGCCGACTCGATGTTAGCCCGGACGGCCTAACCAATCAAACAAGATAAAAACAACGTATAAAACGCTGTAATCGGCACACACCAACCAACTCATCACAATCGGTAAAATTCCCTTGGGATTACCAATCGAAAGAACATCCATAACTAGATCGATATGGAACTCAACTCAACATGGTGGCAATCTGGTCACCTCATCAAATGTGTCTAGATACTTTCAAGCTATCAGCTCAGGTGATGACTCGTTACTAGAGAACTGTCTCATCCTGCTATCGTTCAATCATATGTGACTCGTCTGCTGAAGATCTAAGTCTCAGTCCACTGTCGCTAAACCGAAGACGACTCACTACCGAGCTTTGTCCTAGTCATCTGTCGTCACCAACAACCTCTCACTACCATCCATATTCCGTATTCTCATAGTAAATGAACTGCTATATTTAAATATTAAGTCCAGTTATGTTCAACAATCAACAAACATGCAACCATGACTCGTCAAAATTAAATTTTGACGAACCATGTGTACTGCGAAGTATAGATTAACCATGTCATATAACACTCCCTACCTCGAGACCTGAAATTAGTCGCTATGGATGATGTAGTCATCGATAGTATTAAGTTTTGGCAATCAAACACGGAATATCACACACATATATAATCTAATTGAGCCCTCAATACGGTAAGTCATAATCAAAAGGGACAAATCAATTCATGAGTCCCAATCCAGTCTCGTTCGTCAAATCGCATGGTTAAATGAAACGATGAAATCTCGGCATCACGTATGGAAACACCATTAATGAAAACATATGTCGAATGGTGATGTCGCTATTTCTCGACTCATCGAAGTGGCATTCGACAAAACGGGAACGACAATCAACCCATCTGTCTCCACGATTCGTCCTGACAAAGTAAGACGAATTTCTATACTGGGCGTAAGCTCGAACATCGCGAGCTTACTCGATCGACTCCTCCAACAATCATCCATTCAGAATGAAATAATCACCCTCCGAGTCAATCACTCAACTCAGCCACAAACTCCGAACTTCGGAGTGACAAAAGAGAGGATCAACCTTACTTCGATATCACATCAAATTCATTCATACTCTCCAACATAACACATATCACCTAAATCAGCGAACCCTAATCGACTCCTAAGAAGTCGATACAAACCCTCTCCAAAGTGAATTGGTCTCGAGCAAATCAATTTCGAGAACTCAAACGATAACGACTCTTGACTAATTCAGGCTCAACGCTGCAGTCTCTTTGGAGTAAACTCCTAATTTGCTCAACTCCATCTCCAACTCATCTAAGAAACCCTCACGAGAATCCAAACAACTCTCACACTTCAATAGTCGATTCCATTCCAGGGAACGGTATGCTATATGGATGCATAAGTTTCCACACAACGCGACATATTCGACTCGTCGCACTTGAACGTCATTACTAAATAGAGATTTTTAGGGCATTCTAGAAAATGAATCGTGCCATTGCTGAAAATAAAACTGTAAATCGAGGAAAATAGTTCTCGATTTTGACTGACTCCCAACTCCAGTGGTGGAGTAATTAGAAGTGTTTCTCGTTTGCTCGATCATCTAAGACTAGGGCAATCGGGCGTTAATAGAGAAAACTATTCCAATGGCACTCGTGTGTATAACAACCAATACTATATAAACTAATAATATATATGTTTGAAAACCTAAATATATACAAATACTTACTCTCTCGTATACATTAACTCTCGAATTTAGTATTACTTAGGTTAAACAACGCAACCTAAGCTTTGATACCAACTATGATGACCCGTCATACACCACCGGTGCTCAAGACTAAAAATCCACGCTGCACAAGCACCTGATCGATGAAAAGCGGTCGTCAGGAGAAAGAAATGGTAGAAAGAAAGAAAAAGAAGACAACGGGATAGAAGAGAATATAACATAAACATGATCACAGAACTTGTCGTATATCTCACAATGCATCAGATAAAATATAACAATCTCAAATATAAAACATGTGAGACAATAATAACTATACAAACCATATAATCAAAGTATACAGGCTCATACAGTTATACAGAACAATAATAGAGTTTATGCAAAAGGTAAATAAACTTAACCGATCAACTGCCTCTAACATAACACATAATACTATCAAGGCTTCACAGTGTGACACAACAAAAATAAAGAGATACAATACAAGTATAAATATATAAACCATCGCCTCCTGTGAACCCTCATATGCAGCTCCAAACGATACCTTTATCTATCACCTGGTATGCTCATCAGCATCGTCGATGAACACTCAAGGTAATAATAGAGAAATAAAACATTGAGTCAAACAAAAGTCTGGTGTGAGCGATAAACAAATCTCAAAATATTGTAAAAGTTGTAATAGTATATGTGGCATGGAGGGTATGGAGACTCATACCTGCCCTGCCCTTGCATCCACAAAGTTAGCACATATAACAATCAATATATGATATACTGTGATAAACATCAAGTAGATAAAGTATGATAGATGCTTAAGCATCCAATGGTGATAAATAAGTAAACAATCATAGCATACATCAACCATCATCACATTCACTCGTTCAGTGCGTAAAATATATGACATCTTATACTCCAGTCATCCAATCAGTCAATGCACTGGTAAGCCCCACCGCATGAGCTTCACCCTGACTATTGCTATGCCTCACCGCACGAGCTGTAGTCGATAACCCTATCTAGTCCACACTGTTTTGGCTCTGAGGTCCAGGCCGATCAATGTACAACGCATTGGCTCTGATCCGCTCTTGTGTCACTCTTTTGAAGGTGTACTAACGTTATGAATACAAATACCTTCTTTACACAATCTCTGTAGCAGAATCCATCACTAGGCTGTTCAGAAGACTCTCATTCAAAGTTGTCTCAATATGAGGACTATTACCGACAGTCATCGTATGTTGTAGGATATTATTCTGTGTCTCCCATCTCTCTCTATCTAACAATCATCTCAATACGACTTAATGTCGTCATTTCTGCATCTCAAAGAAAAGAAATCCATCTCAGCAACCTTGTCTCCATCATAAAATCACCATCTTGGAATCATCATTGTCGAATAATGAATCACTGCATAGAAGCACCACATCTTGGCCTCAAGCCAAAACCACTGATTGATGAGCCATCGTGTCGACCATTATTGAACGAGCCATCATATCCTGCTCCTCGCATTCACATCGTCATTGATGTCCAATCGAATAAAATGACCACAATAATAGTAATTGATATCGACCACTTCACCGATAACGACTACCAAGATTACCTGTTTAACCAAAATTGGTTAAATGCTCATCCAAGGAAAACGTTCGGCATTCGTCATGAAATCCAGTTTGTCGGCAAGAAGAAATGCCACCATGAAGAACCTACCTTTTGAGGTCACTATCACGTCATTTTTCCTTGAATCGGCCTAACCCCAGATAAGCCCAACTCCGGTTCGACGTAGTCGACTCCGTCCTTCGACTTCTTTGCTCCATCCAATTCTTCAGATCTAATGCCGAGCTGCAATGCTGCTCTGTTGTCAAATCTAAACATGCGCTCTGAAGTTCCATCGAGAATATATCTCGTCCATTCGAGTCTACCATACTTGTGCGTACAATCAAGATACATCAACATGTGCATTTGATCGATAAGCATCCCAGATTCTAACGAACGAAATATTTCATAATAGTAGATCGCCTACAAATGACATTTTACACTAAACTAAGCAAACAAGTCAAACATATAATCAATAGTTATCCAAATTCCTAAACTAGCACACAAACATCGATAACAACAATGATAAGTCAAGTAGAACTTATCTATAGCAATCAAAGTGGAATATATGTCCAATTAGTCCATATCTAGCTATACGGTCAAAACAGTGTCCAGTAGCGCATAAATGGGTAAGTAACGCGCACAATAGCACACAACTAGATAAAATGCGATAATCATGTTAAAACTACTCAAATCACTTTCTAATAATTTCATTTATTATTTATTAGGTTCCACAATCCTAAATATTACGTTTTATGATTATAAACCAATTTAAATCGTCAAATTTATACTATATAGATTAATAGAGTTCAGTGAGCGATAATATTCACGTTAGTCAAATCAGCCCAAATCAGCTTTAAGGCGTAAAGCTCGTCAATACGAGTCCAACGCACGAAACCGCGTCCAAATCTGATCTCGTGTAAGAAAGTTACGTATGTTATAAGTTTCACCGTTATTTAATCAATTAAATAATTAACGATGTAATTAACTTGGATTATTTACCCCTTAATCCATCTTCTTCTATCTCCATCTCTTGTACACACGCAAGTGCTCAATCCACTTCCTCAAACTACCTCTCCTCCTAGATTTCTCATCTCTCAACGAAACAACAAACATGCTTCACCAGCAAACAGAGCTTCGCGACCTTCCGACGACCAACACTTCACTTCCCCACCTGACCCCCAACGCAAAACGCATCCTCCCACATCCGCTGCTAGGTGTGAATATCGCACCACCCTACCGAGACCTACCAAACTCCGGCCATAGGTGCGTTGAACCTCCCTCTACGCGATGCCACCCTCCATTGCTACCAACGATGATCACAACCGCCAGAATCCACAACCCTAGGTTGCAACGCGCGGTCCCAACCATCACAGAAAAAATCCCAAATTTATGCAGGAAGTAGAGAATCCCGCTATGATCCCAGTGGACTTTAAATCGTGATTTTAGGTGGATTATCTTGGAAGAAATATTTTTTTTCAAAACTGAAGGAGGAGGCAACCATTTTTGGTTAAGGAGCAAAATACGGGTAATGTAAGGAAGGGGATTGGGAGAAGGTTTAATAATATTATATTTATATGCCTTGATTTCTCCAATTAAAACGATCATGCGTTTTATGTACATATGAGCAAACAACAAGTCTGTTTTCCACGAAACTTGACGGCATGCATCACTACAACGATACGGTTTCGATGGTACAAGTTTCGTCGAAATTCGAAATAGTTGCTCGAAACAATAATTTTACGCGTATATCGAGATTTTTATGACCATCGAATGATCCGAACTCGAAATATGGCAATCCCTATAACTAGTCTCGAGTCCCGATTCGATCGTTTGTGAGAAGTCACTTTTTGGAACCGTCAATTAAATAATTAACGATCATCAATATTCAAAAAAAATTAATCGTTAAAATATGTGTCGTTACAAAAATTTAGTAGTATAAATTTGACAGCTAGTAATTTGGATTACGATGGGTTAGTTTTCTCTTTAGTCTTCATGTAAATGACGCTAAATATATTTTTTGGAAGATTCGAGACGAGTTAAAATATATTTGAGTGTAATAATTAGGATACTCTATACGGATCAATTGCTTGCTTTTTTTGGTTTTTCATACACGCGCGCGCACACACACATATATATATAAGTGTGTATGTGCGCGCGCGTGTGTGTATGTATATATGTATATGTATGTATGAAGTAAAATTTATTTTGCATTACAGTCAATTAGGCATGATAAGTTTATTCTGCATTACAGTCAAGTAGGCATGAAATTTGTTCTTGATCCAAATTTGCAGACAACTACGACTCGTAGAACCTTGAGCAACCGAGTATGAAACTAAGAAAGTTTACATTGGTGGTTCTGGTTCTCTGAGGATACATTTACACTATTATATGCTTATTACTACTATTTAGTGTATGACATGCATGATGTGTGCACACATGCACATGGTATAGAGATGTGATAGAATATGATTTTTTTTTTTTAAATTTATTTATTTTAGTGCTATACTTGAATGAAATACCACCATTATCATCGTCGCTGAATAAAATGTGGTTATATAATCGTTGATGATGGTTGAAATGATGAATGCTAACGAACCATGTATAATAAAGTCTCTTTTCTAATAGCACAGATGAATGAATTTCTGTGCAGTTTAGTTCTAAACCTATTGAATTTGCTTGTTTACCGACTTCTGGAAATTTAATTTGCAACATTATGTATGAAAGTTGTAACTGAAAAGCGATGATATTAATTATCATATAATTCTGTACATTGGCTTGAAAATTGTGTTTTGCTTCGCTTCTATACTGTCGTTCTGTTGTGTCTATTTCCCACATGGATTACTTTCTATGGCAGATTACTAGTTCACATATTAAAACATATTTTGTTAATCGTATATATACCTACAATTTTGCCATGCTGACGATACTGCGATGATATGTTCAGAGAATGGAAAAAATTTACTTATAAACCTCGAAGCATCGTTTTTCAGCGTGAAATTAGTGGGCGGGTGAAAGATTCATTTCGTGCTATAAAAATTCCTCAGTTTTCTTCTGCAGCTGTACCCAAGGCATGTCTTTGAATTCCTTTTCCAAAAAATAAAAATAAAAATTGCGGAATGCTCGATATTAATTCGGATTAGACTTTGCACTTCCTTATTGCAGATGGAGCAACCGTCCAATGAAGCAAAAGATATACGTAGGTACAGGATTCCTCAATTTGCTTGTTATACATAACTTGAACGTCACGCTAAATTACTCGTATATATATTTACATAATAAGGATGTAGACAAATGTTGGCATTTTGTTTATTTACTATAGAGACTTGTTGTAGATTCAAGATTGAAAAAAAAAAATATGCATGGATTGTTGTGCTGTCAGAAGATTATGCCCACATTTGTCTTAAATTAGTTCCTTATCCATTAACCTTCCTGTACAGTAACAAGAATTATGTGCAGAGAATGACTCATATTTGCTCTGACTCCATTACAGAATTCTTTTTCTAATCTCTAAAGCAGTACAATTATAAATTGGTAGCTGTCACTATCATTTTATGTTCATAAATGTTTACTTGCATTCAAACTGCCAAGAATAAACAATATAGTCTACTGTTATGATCTTTTTAAGGCAGATATGTTAAATCAAACAATGGTAAAGTACGGTAATTTTCTACCTTCTTATGTTAATTTAAGGAATTTTCTCCTTCTGCCTTAGTTTTCTTTTGATTTCTTTAATCTCTGTATTTTTCATTTTTACAATTGTTTACAACATTCTATTCGTTTATTCTCATCGTTATACATCCAAAATACCTACATTTTATAACATCTACAATTATTTACATGGTTGTCAATTCTCTTCTATTATTTTACATTTTTAGTTGGTATTTATAATTCAATTAAGTAAATTTAAATTATGTAAATAAAAATAATTAGTTTGATGAATTTTACAAACATGACAATTTCAATATGTATACCATATTTAGCTTAACAAAGTGGTAAAATTACATTTTATTAAAATGTAAAAAATATGTAAATTACATAGTAATATATTTACCTTATAATTCATTTATTTCATAATAATAGTTATCATACATTGCATGAGAAAGTTCTGTTTTAACAAAATTTAAAAATACTAGATTTTTTTCAACATTATTGTATGCAGTGCATGAGCCACATGCTAGTTATTGTTATATTCACAAGCATGTTCTCCGCAGTGACTTTGTGCTGCATGCGGGAGGGTTTGTTTGGGCAATGGATTGGTGTCCCAGTGATCTTGTGAACTTTGACAATGAGTACAAATGTGAGGTAACTTCTGCATTCCTTTTTGAATTTATCACTTATAAAAGAATGTAAATGATAGTTTCTTTTGCATTAATTTTGAGAGCTTTGGTAGTTAGTATAAATATGAGGTGACTTTGCATTCCTTTCTGAAATTTCACTTTACTAATGCTTAGTTGCTTTTGTTTCCAAGTGCCAAACACTGCCGGGGGCCATGCGCACCTGTAGTTTATTTGTTCAGTGTCTTGAAAAACTTGTCGAAGCTATGCTTACATCCAATTCACATGTGCCAAGGACCACTAGTGCAGTGATAAGGCTCCGGAATGTGATTTTGGAGATCCTGCAATCGACACACACATGTACATATATGTGTGTGTGGGCGTACATACGTGTACGTATGCATATGTACATAAAAACTCCCTACATTAGTCTACAACAAGGTTTCAAACTAACGACTTTTCATAATATCTGTGTGTGTATGTGTGTGTATAGTGTATACACACACAAATATTATATATGTATATATATATATATACATACACACACACACATACATACATACATACATACATACATACATACATATCTCTGTGTGTGTGTCAGTTATACTGCAAAAGCAATAAAGCTATGAAACCCTTCATTAATTATAGTACTTGCTTGGTTCACACAGTGGCATTTAATGTCGAAACGTCGGTGTACTTTTCATAACTTCACGTTATCGTCGCCGTCCTCGTGATCATAAAGCTAACTGTTTCCATTTGTCAACCTAACTTTGACCTCTTATGCAGTATCTTGCTATTTCTGCTCATCCTCCTGGTTCCACTTATCACAAAATTGGTGTCCCGCTAAATGCTAGAGGTATTATCCAGATTTGGTGTCTTTTAACTAGAAAAGAGAGTGTCGAAATCTCTTCACGCAGTCAAAGGAAACCAAAAGGAAAGCCCTGCGGAGTGCCTAGTGGAAAACCTAAAGGGAGACCCAAAGGGGCAAAAAATAAACAGAAGTCTAGTGCAGATGAGAATGTAGTAACCTCTTTATTAAGTGAAAAAAATCCTAAAGAAGTAACAGATGAACAGTATAAGTGTGCAGAAGAGAAGGAAGATCCATCATATTATTCATTTGAGAGAGAAAAGAGAGGAAATTTAACTGGTAAAAAACTTGAGGGTAGACCTACACGTAGCTGTAAAAAGCAACTGTCTGGTGTGATAAACAGAAAGTGTAAGGTGAGTGCAGGAGATCTGGTTGGTTCTGATTCTTCAGATGCTAATGGAGATGAAGAAGAACTAATTTCATGCAAGGAAATATATAGTGCACGAACAGCACCAACTCCAGATGACCATGTCCCAGCTTGTGGAAAAAGATCATCTTCGGCAGCTGAACCAAGCTGTGATTTTGAATCAAGCCAACCAAAGCAAAGTGGTAAACGCAGTAGAAAAACAGAATCAAACACAAATGTGCATGCTCAGGAACTAGGCTCTGGTGCAGGAGATGATGAGATTGAATTACCGATCTTTGGAGACAATGATACACTTTCTGAAGTTATCAAATCACTGAAACTCCGATCCCACAACAGGTGTAATGCAATTAAAAATGAATGTGTTCGGGCTTCTATCGCTCAGACAGATGAAAGTTTACGTGTCAGTGGAGAAACCTTTCCTTTTACAAGTGCAGTTCTACATCAAGTCACCAACGCTCCTGAGGTTGAAGAATGTTCATCTTCATTACAAATCCCAGCTGTAACTGACTGTGAAATAGATTCGGTTTTACGTATGCATGCAGGGCATCCTAGAAAGCAAAAAATTTCAAGTATGAAAGAACGTGTTAGCACATCTGGCTCTGAGGTTGTGTGTTCAGCTGAAAATCAAATGTGGGGGAGTAAGTGCAAAAGAGGAGAACCGTGTGTAGTGAATTCGTGCGAAGATGTAGATGGTAGATTGTCTGTAAACAAGTGTACTTTATGTGCTGATAGAAAATTTGGGATATGTTACTCGCGAAAGGTGAAAGACTCAGCTACTTGTAGGCAGAAGAGAGGACTGGAAGGCAAGGCAGAAAATTCTAATGAATTGGCGGTAACTACTTTTCTATCAAAAGAGCATTGCCATAGTGAGATGGTCATGAGCAATGCAAGGTCTAACCAAACCTTTCATATTCCGAAAGATACTGCTTTACCGAAAGTTGTATTATGTCTTGCTCACAAGGGTGAAGTTGCTTGGGATGTGAAATGGAGACCTGCTAGCACTATCAAATCTGAACAAAAGCATACTCTTGGTTATCTCGCTGCTCTGCTGGGGGATGGCTCTCTAAAAGTGTATGCTTATTTCATTTATTTATTTATTTGGATATAAGATGGTCAATAAGTGTTTTATGCTTACTTCATTCATTTATTTATTTGAAAATAAGACGGATTATAAATGTTGACACTTTATACATTTCCCTTTAACTTAACAATGTTTGCAAAGTTCTATATGTCTGAAGTACCAATCAGACGGTCAGTACTTCAATTTTCCTAACTGTTTTGAGCAATTCCTATTTATAAGATCAATTTTCTTAGAAGTGATTCTACAAAGTTCATGGGTGTATGCTCACATCTGGAGCTTTATGTGGTAAATTTTACATACCCCACTTATTAAATACCTCATTCGATTTTTCATTCGACAAGTTTCCAAATTTCAAATGAGCCAAATTTTGGTAGGTACGATCTTTTTGTCACTAAGCATGCCCATTCAAAATTTTTGATTGTTATGAAATATTGGTTTGGTTCGTTTTGATCAGACTGTTACAAAAATTTTTTTATACCAATTAAAATCGCTGAGTCAAACCAACTTTTTAGAACTGATTAAAAACCAAACTGAAATAAATTGGTTTGGTTCAGTTGGTTAGCCCTTAAACAAAATTACTAGCTTGTAATTAATTTGTCAGCATGAAAAAATGTTGGAAGTCAAGGTATCATTATCCATACTTGTTATGAGCATGTCATAATAAATGCATGCAACCTAAGAAACAAAACATGCAAATCTTAGTAATTTGATATTCTTTCAGGTATTCAACGTTTAATTGGTTAATTCATTTGAATTTTCAGAACCGAAAACCAAACCAATAAGTTTCTATTTTGTTTCTTCACCAAATCCGAATTGAAGTTTCTGCAATCCAGCCATTTTATGAATGTCGGTTTGGTTTATTGGTTAACTTGGTATAAACCGAGCTTTGCTCATACCTTTTCACGTGTTCGATGGCAGTTTCCATTACACACACCTATGTGTGCACACACACGCAACATTCAATGGAATCTTTATTTTGCAGCATCCCTCTAGCCTTCTGATTTTCAACACACATTCTGAATTAAATAATAACATAACATGGAAAAGAGAGCAAGTACTACCTTATATATCGGAATGTGGAGGAAATCAGAGTAGAGGGTACTGCAAAATTAGGGTGTCATTGAACCCTCCTTTATATGCACACACACACATGTATGTATGTGTGTGTGTGTGTGTGTATATATGTATATGTATACAGTATACGCACACACATACATATACACACACACATACATATACATACATACATACATACACATATACATACACATATACATACATACTATTTTGTAGTCACCTGATATTAGCCTTATGTTTTTATTTAAATATTTGTGCTTTCTCTCTTTTCCACCAGATGGACCAAATATTTAAGTATAACCTTGTTGCTGATCTCAAGGGCTACCAGTGATGCTAAATAAATGGGGTTATTTATTCTCTCTCTCTCTCTCTCCCCTCCCCCCCCCTTCCTAACACCCTCCCCCCTCTCCCTCCCCCCTCTCTCCTTCCCTCTCCCTCCCCCACCTCCTCTCTCTCTGGTTTGTCTAACTTAACAAAAAACGATATCATCATTTCAATTTTCATGTCGTTCTTATTTACTAAACACCATTTGTTACTTACAGGTGGGATGTTCCGCATCCAAACATAGTAAACATTATCCATACTACCCATGGTACTGATGAGACAGATCCTCGTTTTGTGAAGCTGCAGCCTGTATTCAAATGCTCTAAGGTTATGTGTGGTGATAGACTGAGGTAACTTTGTCATATATGCAATATCTAGTTTACTGGTAACTCAACAATGCAAATTAAGCCAACAAAGGAAGACCGGTAGTCACTGGTCATATCATGCAAGTACAGAGGATTATATCATTAAATTATACCTAACTCATTCATATAACCATTACTAGGGTCCAGTATATGTTGAAATCGTACTCACGTCACATCTTAGTTCACCTCTGTATAAGTACCATGTTCTCACCTGTATGCCACTTACGTGAAAATTTGCATGCTTATTTTACTTCACTGTTTTTACAATTTGTTGATGCAGCTATTTCAGCCAATTAACATTGATCTGCAACTGTTTCATTTGATACAGCTGTTTTCGTTATATTCAATTTTTTTTTTAATTATTGTTTCTTTTGAGAAAATTTTTGTTGAAGTTAAGATAATGCTACAACATTCTCATCATGAACGTATTTTCTTCTGGTAATGCAGCATACCTTTGACAATGGAGTGGTCAACTTCAGCACCTCATGATTTGATTTTGGCAGGATGCCACGATGGAACGGTAAATTATAATTTTCTTTAAATGCTTCCAAGATTTATCGTTTATCTATGTGAGGAATATTCTGGATGGATTATCTTTTTTTTTATTGTGTTGCCTTATATGATTACAGAGCAACTCAGCTTCTTACGATTACCTACAAAGTAGTTAGCACACATAATTTTGTTTTAATGTAATCCAGACATGTACTCAATTTGAGTTTGTTTGGAAGGACACATATAATGTGTTATATGTACTATGATGTGTTCTATAGGCTGTTCAAGCTGTGGTAGGCACTGTAGAGGCAGTAATTTTGACAAGGGATCATTCTAATATGACCATGTGACACCAAAATTAGTTGCTGCCTGCGCCAATGAGCACTCTTACCCTTAAGTCATTTTTAGCGTTTTTTTAGTGCTTTCATTTGAACATGTATAATGTTTTGAGATAGGCTTATGGGAAATTTTGGTTATGTTTTATAAATCGATATGTGAGGTATTTGATTGTTGTTTAATTTATTGTATACTGACTGATTAAATTGTTAAATATGTACATGCTCAGATTACCAGTACTTTAAGATATTACTGGATGAGTATTAAACAGTTCGTATTGTTTTGAGCACCTGTTCGATAAAAGCCATCAGGCTCTAGGGCAATCTTGGCATTTATCTTTGCCCCATTCCGAACAACAAAAGTATTCCCTTTTTTTTTAAGTTGTGTATCATTCAGTTCACTGTGAACATTGGAAAGAGAAAAATCAGATAATTGGCTAGCTTAGATTGGAATGAAGAATTACACATTTTAAATGTTAATGTCTTTCTATTTATTTCCATTTTCTGATTTTCCGAGAGAATCTCAAACGCTAAAGTTATCTTGTACTTTTGCAATTATGCTGTTTAGTTGGTGAATTTCTTTTAGTTTCTTGATTACAGGTTGCCATATGGAAATTTTCAAAACAATCCAACACTCAAGGTACTTATTTTTGTGTATTTTATATCACTTGGTTTTCAAATTGCCTTTGAGGCAATGGATAATTGGTTCTTGAATATTTACAGCTATGATCTGGGTAAAATTAATTTAGTTTTCTAATACAGTTTAGCATTTTGCCAGTAGTATATCTGTTAGACAGGTGAAGGATGCTATTAGACTAAACTATGTATGTGCCCATGCGCAGATATAAAGCCCATGCTTTGCTTCTCAGCGGATAATGTTCCTATCAGATCTCTTGCTTGGGCTCCGACTGAAAGGTATACAACATTACGGTTCTTAAAACTTCTTGCTATTCGATCTTTTAATTCCTTCTGATTGTTTTTCTTTGATTCAGCATTTTTTATGGTCACAAAGCCCAAAAATATAACATGAGAACAAATGAAAAGATTTGTATCTTTTTTCATTTAATGCAATAATTTAATAAAGCTGAAACTGAAACAAACCGATGCCTCAGAAATGAAACAAAATTTTGCAAAATTCAAAATCATACAATTTAAACCTTTCCAATATCCAACATTAAATTGTTGCTGAAAGCAAATTTTTCCTGAAATGTAAACTGATTATGAATCTATGACACTTCTGACTACCACTGAATGAAATATAATGTTCTATCTTCATTACAACATGTTCATTCCAATCTTCAATTCATTTGTATATAATTCAAATGCATCAGCACTTTCTTTGTTTAGTAACGAAGAGCCAAATTTGTTGACAGAACTGATTTAATATTCATTCTAGATAGCTTTATCTTATTTTGATTTACATGCATAGGTGCATATTGTTTCCCTGTTATAACCTTCATGGTAACTAATGCAGCGATATGGAGAGTGCAAATTTGATAGTGACTGCTGGACACGAAGGAATAAAATTTTGGGATATTAGGTATGCAATTTTTTATTGTGTGTAGCTAGCTAAAAACATCTTAATCCATGCAGGATTTTCAGCTCAATTTATAAATCTATAGCATGGCAACTACATTGTTTTTTTTTTCCCTTTCGTGAGATAATAAATGAAGCTAAAGCTAGAATGTTTAGAGATCGTAGCTTGCTGAAAATTTTATTCATTTCAAGCTTGGTAGATAAGTGGCGTGTCATTCCTAGATACTTATCCATGAAACTTCAGTTTGCCAAGATCTTGAATTTGTTATTTTTTGTTGAGGATTTGATCTGTCAGCTGTAGAAGAAAAACTGGCATAAATATCATTTTTCGAAAGAATACTAAGCTGTGGTCGTCATTATCCCATGCATATAACGAATATTGTTGACATGTAAGTAAGAGCATCCTAATCCCTCACAAAAATGTGACTGCAACCGTATGTCAACAGCATGTGTAAAGCCAGATTTGAATTTCCTACCAGTACCCTGTGATGTTGGCAAAAGCTGATTAAAGCTGGGGAAAACCAAGTTATCCAACTTCTGTGAAATCATGCATAAAAGTGATAAATTCCATATTTTTATCATCAAAATAATCAACAAAAGCAGAAAAATACTTCAACTTACATTTTTGTAAAGAAAAAATGCTACGTTTTTAATTGACGTTCAATAGAAAAACTGCAAAACAAGGAGGCGGTAGAGGAATTAAACAAGAAAAACATATCGGAAATCCATTCTGTTTTGCAGCAAGAAGCCTTCATCGAGCTTGGATTTTGTTCCTTCATTGAGCCAAACCTTAAATTTTGTTTTGTGAAGAAATCCTCAACTTATTATTGAGAGAGTGTCATTAGCAATTTGCTTCGTTAAAGGTGGCTTGTAGGTGAAATTAGTGGAGCTAGGGTTGTAAAAAGTGTGGTAAAGTTAACTTAGTGCAATTGGGTTTATCCTCTAGGAATTAAATTTTATATATTCCTGATTCAGTATTAACCACTCAAAGACCCTTTATAACATCCAGCCCTCGTACATTGGGCTTAATTTTTATTTGGAACTGGGATAGAGGATACTGTTTGCTCACCAACATGTGTAGTTTCTAAATAGGAGGAAATTGGGAATTGTACCTTGTATTCCTGACAGACGATTTGTCAAACTGATTGTGTTGTGCATGAAAATAAAACATACATCAGATGGTGATGCAAACAAAATAACAAATGACCATGTGTAATATGTGTGAATGATATGATGTACAGGAGCACCATATGTACATGCATATAATAGAGTTGATATCTACAAAGAACAACTTAAATTCTTTACAGTTTCTTTGATATAAAATTCGCTGGGTTGGATTCAACACCAAATATCCTTCAGCCTCATCAAATTCCATTCAAAAACAAACTGCAACATGAACTAAATTTTCTGGTTGGCTTTCTCATAAGGGCAAACCTTTCTTATTTTCCAAAATTAACCATTTCAATATTAAGAGTTGGTCAAACATGCATGTACCTGTTGACAGAATTACCTTGAGACTTGCCATGATGAACATAAGTATCGTGCCAACTCTGGACATCTACATAAACATATTTTCTCAACCGTTCTAATCTCTGTTGACTGACTAGATTCATTTTATAGAATTAAGATCATATACGTACATTCATTAGTTCCATAGGTTCTTGGTATATGGGGTAGAGCTTAGAATTATTGTACTGTTATTGGAAAATGATTTTGTTACTTATTTGAGTTACTCACGTCTTCTGCTACTCTGTGACTCTGTCTATGCTGCTGAATATATGCAACGTTTTATTTTCTTTCCCTTTATCATTTTGTTATGATCGATGAAGCTCAGCCTATGTTGTAGTGTACAATTCAGGTTTATTGTCTGGTTAATTAAATATTATTCCCTTGGTCTGTGAACATTATATTCCCTTGATGATTCGAGGATTATGGTAATTTAACTATATGATTTTCAGTTTTATGTTTGTTTGTGAACATTTTTTATGAAAATCCCTTGATGATCAGAAGATTATGGTAATCGAACAATGTGATTTTTTTTTTAAAACCCTAAGCTATGTATTCAAAGCAATAATAGTGTTTATCTTGTTTGCTTCAAGTATGCTTTCATTATCAGATGCGTAATCGCTTCCAGCACATATGCCCATTAAGAATCTCTTGTATCTTATGTTCAGGGATCCATACCGTCCTTTATGGGAATATAGCCCCGTGCAGAAGATCATACTCAGTCTACAGTGGCTACAGAACCCAAGGTTAAAAAAGTTCATCTTGTAAGCTTGTTGGTGTTGCTTGTTTCCACTCTTTAAGCGCTTTTGTTTCTTCCCATTATCACAAAGATTGGATACCGTGAATATACTTTAAAGAGGAGTTACATTAATAATGGAAGGGGAAAAAATTCTTTGTTTTTTTCCTTGGCAAAAACCTCCAAATCACTGGATTTGGGGTGGGAAATGTTATCAACATACTAGAATGTAATCCTACTCTCCACTTTAATGTATTTCACATAAAATTGAAACAGCGCAATGTGGAAGTACGGTTCAGAGTGCATATAACTTTTTCATTGTCGGACATGCTATTTATATTTTCCTTGAGGAGGACATCATGATTGGTCGGTCCTTTAATAAGGTGTTACCAACTCATTTCCTTTTCCCTTGCACGCATAAGCATACATATGTACGTGTGAATGCACATGATCCACCCTACAATATGAAGCTACAAGCCTACAAAGCCATGATAAGCGGCCCTTATAAAAAAACTTATGTGCAATAGTGTTGAGGGTATTAAAACTGATAATTGAAAGATATTGAAAGATAATTAAGTCCGATGGATGACTGATAATACTGAAAATTCAAGCAAAATAAAAAAAATAACTGACATCAACATTTGTTCCTCTATTTTTAATGTTGTATATGATAATGTAGATGGACTGTACGTATATCTGCTGCTCTTGTCTTGATGAAGTGTATGTATATCATCTGTTGTTCTTATGTTTAATAGATTAGTAAATTTCAATTTAATGCCAATGCTTGAAACTGTTTTAAGCACTTATTATCAATATAGCTTAGTTGGTAAATGTTGTTTAGCTTTTATTCGTGCTATATCATTTAATATCTGTATATATCATGGTAAATAAACCCGAGAAACATCTTAGGTGACAAGGAAGTATGCCTACTGAGGACTATATATCAAGCCATGTAAGGAAAATAGAAATATTAGAGCATTCCTTCACGTGCTTTATATTTTTTTTTTTTTTTGGGTGTTTGCTGTCAAAAAGGAAAGAAAGTCTTTAAGATGATTCAAAAGGATTTTTTGTTTTCTTATGGAAACTGAAATAATGTTCAGTCTAAGCAATTATACATGAAATAAAGTTCAGTCTAAGCAATTATACAAGACCATATTCATTTTTTTTGCGCTCATAGCTATAGCGTATGAATGTACATGCATGCAAATATATACAGATATACATATATGCATACATATCACCAAAATACATTCATATACATGTATATGTGTGTATATCTAAAGCAGAGATGAAGATTTCAATATAATATTCATGATACATGGGGGATTTGCGAACTATGAGTCGAGCTAACGTATATGGTTTTCTTTTTTATAATTTATGGTATAATGGTATTTCATATGTGTGTGTGTGTGTGTGTGTGTGTATATATATATATATATATTCTATAATGCTAATCATCCATCTTTAATTCTTATTTCATAGATGTCTTGTCATGACATTTGATGATGGATTTATAAGAATTCTTAGCTTGTGGAGAGTGGCTAATAGTTTTCTGGCTACTGGAGACCCCCCGGGCATGTCAAGACAGTTTGGACTGCATAGCTGGTGTTGCTCTCCTTTTGCCATTTGGAATTGTCATTTTTCACGAGCCACCGGTATATCCTGCTTACATTTTCTCTTTAATATTACAAGTAGATCATGCATGTATCACAGGAAAATGTGTTACTATGAAGTCTTTAAATTTTTGAAAATACTATTTCACAGTAAAAGATGAATGATAGAAGCAAGCCACTATATTCTAAATGGGGAGCAACGTTTGATAATAATATTTCTCGTGATATCATCTCGTCTTGGTTCATTCTACTGATAGGTTTGTATCATGTTTCTGTTCAGATATTGCTGCTTATTGTACTGCAGATGGATATACCCGGTACTTTAAGGTAACTGTGTATTCTTCTAATGTTTGCTAGCCATATGCTTTCATACATAAATGCACGCACATGTATATATGTATATGTATGAAAAAAAGAAACATGGACACTTGTATGCACTTAAAAGTATATATATGAGGAGCTTTGGATGACACCCCAGGTTCCCCTCCCCCGATTTCCACCACAAGTTCCGTGTAGTGGGAAGCAAAGTTTTACAATGCGAAAACCGTGCATGAGGCGTTTTCATATCTATGAAGCGAGGTGTAAGCCTCGAAATGTTAATGTGTAAGCTTTTCAGGTAAAAATAAAATGCAAAATATATAAAGAAAATTTTGCATTTCAAATTAACCAATGCAAAAAATAAAAAACAATTTATTTAAGATCTGATTTTGAGCAAGCATATATTTTTATCATAGATTAAAAATAAATAATTGAAACTCATGATTCAAATTTCGATTTCTCAAAATTGTTTGAAGATTCCATCAAACTTCAATTTTGATTCCTTCTATCGATTCAAATCGATCCGCAAAATTTATTTCGAGATTTAACGAGGTTTATTAAAAAACGTTGTTTCAAGTAACAATAAGAAAATCCATTACTTAGCTCTTAATCGTTGTTTCATAAACAATCTCACTTGATCATATTGATATTGAAATAAAAAGGTGAAAAATGCTATTTTTAATTTCTTAAATTTTGGTCTTTTTTATTTTCAATGAGTAATCAAAGTTTAATGATTTTTATTAGTGTTAATATCTGCAACTAAAGGTAAAAAAGATTTTTGAGTAGGCGTACGTTTTGTACGCTTCGTATGCCTCAACCTATTATTGTTATGCGAATAGAATGATTTATGTTTGAATATAAAGTGTTGATTCTAAATAGAATTGTTTGCTCGATTCTCGACGACGGACACTGATAAGAGTTTTTGATGTGAATCTGGAATTTTCTATCACAGTTATTGTTATGCAAGGAGAAGAAAAGTTTCTAATCAAGAAGTCGACTCAGAAGCTCGTATTAGAATGATCGAGTTAACAATACTAATTGGAAGCAAAATTTTATGTTTGAACAAACAATCGAATTTGATATGCGTATGAATGGTATATCGAATATCGCTTCAAATCGGTATTTAATCCAACTCAGAACGCTCAAAACGACAGTTCGTTATTTAGCTTATCAAGTTTAAACAGAATAAACACAGAATCACAGACACAATATTTGCAGCGGAAGAAATTTTATATACAATATCAGAGTTTTACAAAGGTCTTGGGGGTAAAAGTTTTTTGGAATAAATCTCAAGGCTTTTTATCTCTTATTTACTGGAGGTGCTTCTCGAGGCGAGTATTGATGCAAGTTTTTTTTAAATTAACGGTGAGAAAGAGAGAGAGAGAGAGAGAGAGAGAGAGAGAGAGAAGCAACTATTAGTTAGTTCAGAACTGGTGATGAAAATTAAGGGGGATGTTGGGTGTTGCACTATTTGAAATAGCCATTGAACACACGCACGCGCGCGCGCACACACATGCGCGCACGCGCGCGCGCGCACACACACACACACATGTATATATATATATATATATGTATATATGACAACCCTGTTTTGCAACATCACCTTTAAAACCTTTATCGTATCATGAACTACACCATTTTAAATCTAACAAAGCTTTGAACTTATTTTGAAGCACAATGTGTTTAATTTTTAAATTTAGCAGTTCTACTTAATGTTTGAATGATGAATAATTGAGTTAAGATTTTAAAAATGCTGCAAATGTCGAAATGAGCCCAAGTTTTACAAAAATGATTTTATGTACGTGGATTGAAAATATACAAAATTTATTAGATTTGGAATGGTGTGACTCACGAAATGATAGGAATGCAAAATAGAAGTGTTATAGAGTGCTTTTCATACATACATACATATACATGTATCTGTATGTACATATTATATATGTTTAATGGTCATCTCAAATAGTGCAACACCACCCTTGTGGTCCTCTGATTTTCACTACACAATCTGAATTACATACTAGTATTTTTTTCTCCTTTCGGTTGTTGTGAAAATAAGCGGGCTATAAGGTTGTTGAGCCACTCGTTTATATTTGAATAATGTATGAGAGAGAGTTAGTGAGATGAGAGAGAAAATAAATTGTGGTGGAAATTAGGAAGGCTAAAGGGCTGCTGCACAATTTGGGGTGCTCTTGATCACACACACACACACACACACACACACACACACACACATATATATATATATATGAGTGACTATTTGAACACAAAATTAGACACAAAGCCTCGACCATTGGATTTTTTGTCTTTATATAGAGAAGTGGAATTCAGAAGGCAATCCAACGGTGTAGATCAATGGTCACTAATTGTGTCTAAATTTTGTGTTTAAATAAACTTATCTTTATATATATATATATATATATATATATGCATGCATGCATGAGGGGCGTTCAACGGCGTTTCTTTTTTGCAGCACCCTTCTAACCCTCTAAATTCCATCACATTCTAGTTTAAATAATAATGTCTTCTCTCTCTTCGTACCACACATTATTTAATTCAGAATCTAACACCTTTATTTTACATCATCCATCTAATCTCCTGATTTTCACCACATTCTGATTCAAACAAGCATACTTTCTTGCTTTTCCCACCACACATATTATTTAATTTAGAACTTGTGGTGAAAAACCAAAAAGCTAGAGGGATGCTGCAAAAATAAGGATGCCACTGAATGCTCCTCTATCTTCTTGCATGTCCCTATAGACATATATAAATACATATGACAGCTCCAACAAGATTATGACATCTGTTAACTAAATTAGCTAACTAGCAATGCTGTGGAAAAAAAGTCGAGTCGCTACCGGCAACCCCATTATCTTTCTAGTTCACTTCATAAAGAAGATGAAACTACATTAAAGATTATGACACCGGCATCTAAAGTTCCAGTACCAAACATACCAATGAAGAAAGTGCCAAGCGAGACTGGTGGTGATGCTCCACTTTATAGTCACATTGACTCTGTAAAGCAGGCTACTGGAGGAAGTAAGTTGCTTATTTTTCATCGCAAATTATCTTTTGTTAAAAAGTGTAACCCTGATTCTGAGTTTACAAGTCAGTACTTGACTTGGTAGGCTTACTTATAATGATGTCAGTCCAAGTAAACCCCTTAATAAAATACTCTGCAATGTAATTTAGTAACTGTCCTTTTTCCTCCATTTGTAGACAAAATTGAAACCAAGATGAATTTAAAATTCTGAAGTCTTTGTCTAGCAACAAGGTCAAAAGCTGATTTATTTCAGCCCTGTATCCTGTTATTTCACTTGCATATTGCTGAGTAAGATTACCTTCTCTTTCCAAAAGCATATTTCTGGAGTACCCAATTTTTTATTTCAACCAAATTGCAAATATTTGGCAGTTCTGTAGAAGTTCAAAAAAAAAGGCTTAGTTTTGGCGATATTAAACCTTCAATTAAGTTCATATTTGATTTTTGGAAAAAATAATGTAAATAAATTGTCAAAAATAATTTCAAGTGGGGTAATCTAGAACCTGCCTTTTAGGAGTTTTCATGTATTTGGTTTGAAAACAACAGACAACGCTTTGTAAGAAAGAAATACTTGTGCATAAACAACAAGTTTAAGGTATGTACAATACAATTATCATATGTGACCAACACCATTATCTCATGGTTAGACGTTTCGACTTTGTTGTGAGAGGTCATTGATTCGAAACATGTGTAGCTTGATTTGAACATGCACCGACACATAGTATCGAGACTCACTATTGTGTACTATCATAAAAGTACCAAATGTTTGTCTTTTTGTTTTTTTAAAATCTCGTGTGTGTGTGTGTGTGTGTTTTCATGGCATTTTCTTTGTTTATTATCATATATATGTTTTCATGGCATTTTCTTTGTTTATTATTAGAATTTGAAAGAAGAAGAAAAAGATCAACGGTGATAGTTGATATAAAAGAAAAACCTGAAAATGTTTACGAAAAGCTGCCACAAAAAGAAGTGGCTCTCCATAGATTGAGATGGAACCTGAACAAAGGCAGTGAAAGGTGGTTATGTTCCGGTGGAGCTGCTGGGCTCGTTCGATGCCAAAAAATATGTCATAGCTAAACCGGCATGGCATGTGTTGTACCTTTCATTTTACAAGTTCGCGAAGTTTTCCGCCTTAATTATTGGAGGCTTAAGCTTAATACCTAATAAGTGATGAGAGGAGCAGCACGACAGTGCTGTGAAGGCAGCTGAGTTTTGGGCATTGCTAAATTATTTATATTTGTTTTTCTTCAGAAGACATTTTCATTGATAGAACAGAGATATCAGTATACATAGCTTATTGCTCTTCAATATTTTAGTCCAAAATTATTAAGCTTGGGACTTTTGAATAATAAAAAATGTAAGTTTTTTTTTTGGACAATAATTGTTACCTCATTTTGCCTGTTTTTACATTGTAAAACATAGTTCTTTTTGTTGGTTTACTAATAGAATAAATGTTATTTCTTTTTACCTGTCTTTACGTAGTATGACATGGTTCCTTTTAGCTGGCGTATTACGTTTTTGGAAGCGGCTTTTTATGCTCTTAGAACTCATATTGAGTGGCCTCGTTTGGTGGAAACCTCTATTTTGGAAGAAGCTAAAAAGCTGTAATTTCTTATGCTTTCATATTTCAGTAACTAACATGAAAAAAAAAAAAAAAAAAAAAAAAAAAAACTGCTTTCTTGCTTTATCGAAGCAAAAGCAAACAAGTCTATATGAGCTCATAAAATGATTGAGCTTTAACAAGTTGCTTTTCAGCTTATTTTGGAAGCAAATAATTTTTGCTTTCCCGCTTTCACAATTCCAAATAAAAATTGATTTTCAAGCTGTGTTTCTTGCAATTAGGGTTTCCGAGGCATTTTTTCATTCTTCTTCCGATCGAGATGCCGTGAATTCTCCTCAATATTTTTAACAAAGTTGTTATTTTTCCTCTTGTATTCACTCTGAATGCTCTCAATTCGACATTGTTTTGTTGATTTGATTTTGGTTTTTTTTTTTTTTTTTTTTTTTTTTTTTTTTAATCAAGAAGGTTGTTCATTTTAAGGTGGTATTGTGATTGATTTTAATTACGGATGCTATGTTAATTTTTCTGGAATAGTAATAGGAATGTTGAACGTTATTCAGAAACAAGTAATAGGATTGTTCTAGCTACCTGTGTTATTGGGAAACGAGGAATAAGAATGTTTGGTTTATTAGTTGTGTTGGTTTACTAGAACAAACAAGGAGTAAACTTATGCGTAATGTGAATTTTCTTATGCATAATGTGAATTTTCTTATATGTTTGTAATTTCAAATTCTGGTGTTGTTTCAGAAAGCGAAATTCAATATGCTCAATTTTGTAAGTACACGAAGACAGGTTTGTATATTTAACAATTTAATCCTCAGGCCATACTTTTTATTTTCAGCGTTAGATTCAGATGTCCTTGTATCGAAAAATCCCAAATAAAGAATGATAAAAATGCTCATATCGAAAAATCCCAAATAAAGAATGATAAAAATGCTCAGATCATAGTTTCCAAATAAAGCCCAGTTGCTGACATTTTGAGGATTAAAATTTAATACTAAAAGTACTGTAAATGAACTGCGTTTCAGTATCACTTCTAAGCAAACAAATTATATATATTGTAGAGAGAATTTTTCCTGAAAAATCTTGCAGCCATGGCTGCCACTAATTCCTTCCTTTAATCCGATTTTCGACGACAACCCTAATCAGAAAGGGGGTTCATCTTCTTCTCCCCATCTTCCCTCCAATCCTTCTACTAGTCTTCCCCAGTTTTCTCCAGATTTCTTAGTTGACGAGGATGAGACTACTAGGGTTCAAAATCGAAAAAATTGCCCTGAATCTTTCTCAAATTCTAATGTCTCTGCCCACATTCGAATCAAGACAAAAACCATTCAGCTTCTAATGGTGAAAGATTTCAACCCAGAAATGCAGTTCATTCAAGAAATGCAATCAGAAACGTTCAAGAACCGAAACAACAACGAAAAAGTGCTCTGCCTAAAGATCTAAAGGCTTCTTCTTGGGCGGACATGGTCAAGATTGGGGGCCTAGATTCTAAATTTGACCTAAATTTTGTACCTCCGGTTGAAACTATTGGTGAGAAGATCATCGTGGTATCCGAGGAGACTAGTATTAGAACAAAAGAAAAGTGGAGGCTGTCTGATACCAAATGAAAGTGTGTGTGCGTGTGCACTTGCCAAGTATAATACACAAGGATCGTGTAATATGACGAACAATAGTCAAGTATGAAGTAATAGATAATCACATAACTGTATAATAGTAAATGCAGTAAAAATAGAAAAATCACATTAGGGATTTTTATACTGGTTCGGAGCACCGTCCTAAGTCCAGTCCCAGACTTCTATCTGGATTTTCACTAATCAACAACCTCACTTCACCCGGAGGAACAGGTATACAACACCCGAGCAGCCGAACGGGATTTCACGCCTCTAACAACACCGAGGACTTCAACACTTGCCTGATCACACACAGGACTTCAACAAAGAACAATAGTTTGACTTCTAATTGTGTTCTTGAATAATACTGAATAGCCAACAGTTGAGTACACCCTTCCTATAATCTTATCCTCAAGTATATAACGTGTATGTGAAGATTGAAGGAAGTATATTACTTACTGAATCAAGAGATATGAAATAATTTCAACGATTCAACAAGTAATTTGAATAATGGAGAACTTTTTAGTATGCAAGAATGTATAGAGTTTAAGATTAGAAATATGAGAGGATTTTTTTGTAATGTGAAAAAAAATGCTTTGATGTATATATAATCGTTGAAGAGTTGTCAACTTCCACGAAGAGTTTTATCAAAGAGATGCACCCATTTCCTTTCAGAAATGAAAAGGAAACTCTTCATGAAATATGATGCCTTCTAGAAAATATGGCCGTTGTAAAATATGACCGTTGGAAATATGACCGTTAAAAAATATGACCGTTAGAAAATATGGCCATTGTAAAATATGACCGTTGGAAATATGAAGTGTCTCTTCGTGAAGTGTCTTTTCATGAAGTGTCTTTTCGTGAATTTTCTTTTCGAAGTGTCTTTTCGCGAAGTGATGAAGTGTCTTTTCGTGAAGTGTCCTTTCATAAAGTGTCTTTTCGCGAAGTGCCTTTTCGCGAAGAGATAAAGTGTCTTTTCACGAAATGTCTTTTCATGAAGTGTCTTTTCGCGAAGTGTCTTTTTGTGAAGTGTCTTTTCACGAAGTGACGAAGTGTCTTTTCGCGAAGTGTCTTTTCACGAAGTGTCTTTTCGTGAAATGTCTTTTCACAAAGTGTCTTTTCGCGAAGTGTCTTAAGTTTCGAGAAGCATTTATCGAGCTTTGTATCCAAGCGTTCGAGTTTGGTGTCGGTACGTTTAAGTCTCGTTTCGAGAAGGAATTGGTTCCTTGCAATTTGTGCTAGTGAATCGTGTGTAGACGATGATGGTTGAAGGAGTTTGACCTCTTCCGGTTTAGGTTTTGGGGCCTTAGAAGAAGTGGTTTCATGGGGAACTTGGTGTTGATATTGTTCGAAAGGAATGATATTCACACAAGGTTCAGGAAGCTTCATTCTTTTTCTAGTTGCTTTATCGATGCACTTTGGCTTGGAGATTTTAGACTCGCAAGACTTGAGACCACAATCGAGTAAAAGCCTCATGACATATTCATTGTAAAAAATATGTGGTCTTGTGCGATCATTCACAAGCAAAATTTCGTCAAAAATAATGCTTATCCAGTTAATCTCTATATCTCCATATATCGCATATAATGCCTTGAAATTCTCTTTATAGATGGCATCAAAATTACCAATCCTTGGCAGTAAGGAGTGTGTGATAACATGGTGTAAAACTCGAGCAGTAGGCCATAGGTTAATCGCTTTTGTACTGGTTTTGTGATCCTCAATAAAAAGGTGACTAACTTTATCACGAGTGTGAACAGTACAAAAATCTGAAGAAAATTCCCTTCCACTATTAGGAGAACCGAGAACCATGAACATTCGTTCCTTTGAAATAAAAACATGCTGACCACATACTACAGACCAAAGACAATTAGCATCATTCTCTGGTTTGAATTTCTCCAGGTTAAGATTGGCATAGTACAACTTAATCATAATATAATTGATTTCTATGTTGTTCTTATCAAAGGTAAGGAGTGATTTTATACGAGCCTTGACCGATAATTCGTCGACATCATAAAGAATAAAATCAGAGAGATTTATGAAAGAACCTTCGTGAATGGTGTAATCCTTCATAGCATTCCAACGTTTTACTACAATAGGATCCATAAGCCATTGTTTGATACTGGAATCAATATGCTGGAGTTGAGTAGAACTTGATTTCTTTAATTGTTTTTGAGGAGGAGCCATGATAGTTTGAGTAATTGAAAATTTGGAATTTTTGATGGAGTTCAAAGGGTTTGATAGTTTGAGGAATAAAAGGAATACGAATGGGTGAGTTATAGGGAACCGACGTGATGATTGAGGGTTTTTAAAAACAGAAAAATACGTTATCGGTCGACCATTGGATTTTAATCGGTCGACTGGTGAGTGAAAAAATTGATTTCCAGAGAGTTTTCCGGTCGACTGGTCGAAATACCACCGGTCGACTGGTTCATGGAAAAGCAGAAATTTTTCCAGAGACTTAAATGGTCGACTGGTAACTTTTTATCGGTCGACCGGAGCATAAAAATTAAGTTTTCTAGAGACATTTTCGGTCGACTGGTGAATATATAGCGGTCGACCGTTTTTACTTAAGATTTGTTTTTCTGGTTCTCTGAATTTATACGAAGCTCTATATCAACGTACAAATTGAATTTATTTCAAAACAACAAGGATTTAAACTAAGTTACAAGAAAAAATAAAACTTAAAACAAAAAAAACATATTTTCCAATCAAAAGTAAAAAAACGATATAAAATTAATGGGAGGTGGATGACTTGTATTCAGATATTTCTTTAATATCGGTAACTTTCGGTGTCCATGGCGACCAAGTATCCTTTGCTCCTTCATTTCGCATGTAGTTACGATCCCAGGAGTTAGGACTCCTAGATGAAGATGGAGCATGTGGCATTGGTTCATGAACGCCTTGTTTATCCGTGCTACAGAAAAATGACGCCATGCGTTCTAAGAGAGTCAACCGGTCAGACGTAAGTTTTTATTCGTAATGAAGTTGACGCTGGAGATCTATCTGATCTGGTAATGGTGAATCTCACTTATCTTTTCTCTAGTCTGTGGGGAATAAAACAATGATTTCTTAGCACGTTTAGACTTTGGTGTATATCTGGGGGTATGCGAACATTCTGGTCTACTTTTAGGTGTCTTCGGAGAGTAGTATTCCTCCGGTTTGGAACTAGTGACCGAGATATGTGATCTTTGTGCACATTTGTTGCAAATGTGTGCCATTTTGAATAATATATGAACTTGTTTACAGATGTTACAAAGGACTCAAAGATGAAGATGTAGAAAAAAATAAGAAAGGAGCGCATATATATATATATATATATATATATATATATATATATATAGGAATTAGTAAATAAGAAGCAATGGTTATAAAACACTCAGAGAATATAAACCATTAAAAATTGTAAAGCTCATAATTGTTTGCTAAAAATAGCAAAAGCTACTAAATAGCTAAGTTATAAAAGAATGTAAGCACCGTCTAGAAGAGAACTTAACAGTGTATATGTGTATTTACACATCGAGTTCAGTTCTAGAAATCAAGCCAAGCTCTCTACGTAAAGAAATAAAACATGATTCAAGTAGAGGCTTAGTAAAAATGTCCGCTAGTTGATGTTCAGTCTGGATATATTCGAGGCGCGCCTCAGGCGCGTTTTTTAATACACTGTTTCATACTGACATTATATAAAGCAGCTAATTCTTTTCTCTATTTGATTTCGTTTATCATGTTAGTTTATGGAAATTGTGATGGCCCGCCGTACACTATTGGTGCTCAAGACTAAAAATCCAAGCTGCACAAGCATCCGATCGATGTAAAGCGGGTCGTCAGGAGAAAAAAATAGTAGAAAAGAAGAAAAAGAAGAAAGAAGAGAAGGGTAAAGAGAAAGTAGAGAACATAATATAAACATGATCACAGAACCTGTCGTGTATCCCACAGCGCATCAGATAACATATAATTAACAATCTCAGATATAAAACAGACGAGACAATAATAACTATACAAACCATATCATCAGAGTGTACATGCTCATACAGTTATACAGAACAATAATTGAGTTTATACAAAAGGAAAATAAACTCAACAGATCTACTATCTCTAACATAACACTGTCAAGGCTGCATAGTGTGACACAACGGAGTTAAACAAATATAATACCAGCAAAAACATATAAATCGTTGCCTCTGGCGAATCTACCTGCGCAACTTCAAACAATACCTGTATCAAAAATCTGGTGTGAACGATAAACAAATATCAAAGTACTGTAAAAGTCGCAATAATATATATGGCACAGAGGATATGGAGAATCATGCATGCTTTGCATCTACATCCACAGAGTTAGCACATAACAATATGTTATACTGCGATAAGCATCAAGTTGATAAAGTGTGAGACGCCTAAGCATCCAATGGTGATAAATAAGTAAACAGTCATAACATCTATCGACCATCCTCACATTCACTCATTCAGTGCGTGAAGTATATGACATCCGGTATTTCGATCACCCAATCAATCAATGCACTGGTGGACTCTATCGCATGAGCTTCACATGACTATCACTAACCCCACCGCATGAGCTGCAGTGTTTCAAATCTCGAAGATATCGCCCGAGATCTCATTTTGGGCTCCTCCTGAAATGAAATAACAAATATCACTGTAAATCTTGTTTTGGATATATCGTCCGAGATATTGCAATATCAAATGATATATCGACCGAGACAAGATATTGAAGTATTGTCCAAGATATTGGTTTTTTTAGTTAAAATTTAAAATTGTGCCTAAATCAAAATAATAATTAAAAAACTCAAATCTAGCTACGATAATCTCCTGTTATTTTATATTATGCATGTTAAATGACCATATCGCATATTCATATACGATCTACAATGCTTATGATCTTCATATTCAACATTTTATAACTAGTATGTTACCTATGAAATTATGTATTTTATGTTCTACTTGTGCTGTATTGTTTAACATTTTAGATCTTTTTTATGTTCTTTGTCTAACAATGATTCACGTTCATGGATCATAAGTTGTAAACACTAATCTATTTGTATTGTGTTACTTTTAAAGCATAGTGTGATTTATAACCCTACCTAGTCCACACCGCTTTGGCTCTGAGGTCCAGGTTGATCAGTTCACACCGCGTTGGCTCTGATCCGTCCTTGTGTCACTTTCTTTTACGTGTACTGAAGTCATGAATTCCAATAACCCCCTTAACACACGTTCTCCATAGCAGAATTCATCACTAGACTGTCCATAAGACCCCCCATCCGAAGTCGTGTCAATATGGGGACTATCCCCAACGGTTATTGTATGTCGTAGGATATCATCTTGTGTCTCTCATCTCTTTCTATCTGACAGTCACCTCAAATACGATTTAGTGTCATCTTTTCTGCATCTCGGAGAAAAGAAATCCATCGGACTAGCTTTATATCCATTATAGAATCTCCATCTTGAAATCATCATCGTCGAAAGACAAATCATTACGTAGAAGCGCTATATCTCGGCCTCAAGCCAAAACCACTTATTAATGAGCTATCGTGTTGAAACCGCTATTGAACAAACCATCATATCCTGCTCCTCGCAATCACTTCGTCATTGATGTCAAATCGACCAAAATGACCACAACAATACTAATCGATATCGACCACTTCATATTAATCGATAACGACTGCTCGGATCTCTTATTTAACCAAGATTGGTTAAATACTCGTCTAAGGAAAATGTCCGACATTCGTCACGAAATCTAGCTTATCATCAAGAAGAAATGCCATAATGAAAAAGCTATCTCTGAGGTCACCATCATGTCACCTTTCCTCGAATCAGCCTAACTCCGGGTCGGTCCAGTTACGGTTCAACATAGTCGAACCAGATCAGGATCGGCACCGCCGATCCGTACTTGGTCGAGCCGGTTCGGGTCGACTACGTCAAGCCAGACTTGGTCGATCCGAATACATATTGACATAGTCGATCCGGACTTGGTTGAATCGAGTCCAGTCCGTCCTTCGGCTTCTTTGCTATATCCAAGTCTTCAGATATAATGTCGAGCTCCATTGTTCTGTCGTTGAGTCCAACCGTGCGCTCTGAAGCTCCGTCGAGAATATATCTTGCCCGTTCTAGTCTACCTTGTGCATACAATCAAGATATACCAACATCTGCATTTGATTCGGAAAACCACAAATCGCTATATAAGGTCCAACTCAACAAAAGAAATAGAAGCCCAAAAGTTGCTACCCATACATGAGAGAAAAATCATCAAAATGCACCGAATGACAAAAACCACAACTCTACATACCTCTTTTTAAATAAATTAGCATTTAAATGCCAATAAAAGCGAATTAGCATTCAAACAAATCAATTCTTGCTTCTTTATACCTGGGCATGTACTCAACAAAAAGGATTAGACACGATAGTAGAAATTGCAACAAGGGAATAAACATGTTAAATAAGCTGAATTATCTAACATAACATGTCAAGTCATGCATAGATTTATTTCTAATAAACAAACGATATAGTAATATGATTCACTGTTTAAAATCGTATATAAAAATCTTAAATAAAATGTTAGGTTTGTTAACCATAATAGTTCAAATGAACATCTGTAAAACAAATGTAATAGATTTCATTTCCAAAACCCTGAATTCTTTTATTTTATCAAATTCTTTCTATTTGCAAATAACTGAGATTCTTTATTTCACACATTCTTTAATCGATTTTGCCCATATTCAACTCTTAGTTGTTAAATTCCTTTATTACAGAAAATTCATTTCACAACTCTTTTACAGTATAACTTAGTTTATATACACATTCCCATTTATAACTTATTTTGGCAAATCTTAACTTGAAAACTTAATTATTAAGTATTTTCCCAAATTCGGTTACATTCCAAATCAATATCCCATTTCCAATTCTATTTATTCGCTAATCTCATTCACGAAATGTTATTTAATCACATTTTGTATATTTATAAACAACGTTTGCAAACACGTTCATTAATTACAAGAAATCACTTTTCAATTCTTTTAAATCAATTCTCGTACACTTCCAATTTCATTAGTCCATTTCAAAATTTCAAAATCCTTTAAAATTCCATTTACGCCACTTAATCTCTTCTTCACAGTCATTTTAACATTCCCATATTGTTTACACCGCTTAATCATTTATTTAATAATATCCTGGAATTCTATTAATTTATAATATAAATAGTTATAAAAACGTAAATAAAACTTCGATGTTTCTTTTTAAAATAAACATCATACTTCAAATCTCTATGTAAATATAACTTTAAAAACGTTCATTATTGATTCAACATCGATTCCATAAATTCTTTTCTTTTATCGTCGGTACTAAAGAGACAAACGACCACTAAAGTACCAAAACGTGAAATATTAACTAATTTCACATCCAAATGAACAAAACAAATCATATTGATAAACATTATCAATATCAGTGAGGAATACTGTTGGATTTCTCCAACCTTTGTATCACAACATATATTATAATATATATATAATTTAACTATTGGTGAGGAATCCAGTTGGATCCTTCAACCTGTTATTTCCTGCATCCAAGTAGATTATCTCAAATCAAATTATCCAATTCAATTTCACTGATGATTTCTATAAATAATAACAACAACTTAATATCAAGTGAACTAGAGATTCAAATCAACGGAGTAGGTGGTATGTACTTTGATTGATGGCCTGTTCGCTCCGCTCCTAAATGTAACTGTTCTTGTTCACTCGAAGTGAAACAATTTATTAAGTTAAACACGTTTATTTTATAAACGTGACCAACAAGGTAAGTTACCTCAATTGGTTTCAAGCGTTAGAATAACGATTTGGTTTTAATTAAATTAAACGAACGTTTAATTTAATTGGTTCAGTCAATATATATATATAAATATCATTTAGTAATCATCAAACAATAAGCAACCATAACATACAAATATTAAATCCGACTTATATACAATATAAGTGAGACAACTGAGTGAGTTTTACTCACCTTGATCTGATTCGTTGCTTAAAACGGTTTGTTTCAGTTAAATTAAACAAGTGCTAAATTTAACTGAAAACTCCAGTTGATTCCAATCGCGTCCAGTTCTGTTCCATGATGTAGATCTCGTCGATACGAGTCCAATGCATCTTGAATCGTCTAATTCTGGTAATATATGGATTAGTTATTAACATTTAAAGTTAATACGATTTGATTATTAAATTAGTTTCCTTAATTACTTAATTTAAACTAATTGCATTATAAAATATATGTCGGTCGGTTTCTTTCTCGTACAATTGCCTTCGTTTCCTTCTAGGCATACACTAAGCCACGCACGCAAGACTTCATCACCAACAACTTACCACCGCAACCATTCCTGACCTACTGACGACGATTGGAGATTACTACCACGACCACCCCCAACGTCCTCAGCCTACGCCTGGTCAATTCGTGACTATGTGCCTTCCTTCGCCACCAAAACAACTTCGACCACTGCCACTTCGTGGCCTAATTCCGGTTACTACGGTTTTCTACAGCCCATCACAAACGTTGGCCTTGGAGATCTCAAGTAGTCGAACCTTTTTGTAGTTGAGTGTTTCACGAATTGATCTATGGAATTTGAGTTTTTTGGGGAGATAGAACAGATCATTTCTGTTGTTCAGATGAAATAGGGTGGAGGCTGCATTTTGGGTCTGTGTTGACCACGCTGAAACGTTGACCGAAAAATGTTAGGGTTATGTTGTTTGGTATTTATATAGGCAAGGATAAAGTAAAGTATTGTTAAACTAAACTTCGTTGCGAAGTAACAAGCAAAACCAACCATATACGACTTTCGACTTCGATGAAAATTGAAATCCTAGCATAAAACAATATTCGGGACATGATGGAAAAGGTTCCGTTGAATTCCGCGATCGTTTGTAAAAAAAATCTTTATAACTTAAAATGTGAATCGACACACATTTAAATTGCACACCATCACAAAATAAATCCAATTAACTTGAAAATTGAAATACTACAAAATAAAATCATTACAGATTTAATAAAATTAGTTTCGTTAAAATCCGAGTTCGTTTGAAAATCGGTTCTTATATAATTCCAAATTAAATTGATAAAACGATTAAATAAAAATTTAGGCGTTTGTCATTCGCACGATCAAATGGTAAGTCGATCGATTCTTACAACAACTAACTAATATGGATCCGACGACACAAATTTCGTCGCATTTCGAGAGTGTTTCCCGGAATTATATTTGGCATGCAATAAACGACGCTATTTTGGACACCAAAATAGTCGGTCTTCAAAAATAACGAACTACCTACCTATCTTGACTCTAAACGTAAATACGAATTCTATGGAACTGGTTCCGTAACTTAATTCGACGTTTGCTCAAATTACACAAATACTCATATATTAAATTTATTTAATTACGCGTTATATTGAATGACTGAGTGGTTATGGCTACCGTTGTCACATACGACATTGGGTTGCTACGAAATTTGGTTTCGTACAATAATTTAACGTAATAACATTACGGATTCAATGAAACTAATTTCTTTGAAACCGAGGCTGTTAGCGAAATGACTATTTTTAAGGTTTATATAATATCGAATAAATATAAATAAGTTCCACAATAATTCAATTAAATAATGATAATTTATTATTGTATATATATATCCAAAAAAAATCTTATACAACTTCAAATATAAATTAGTATGGATTTCAAAACTCAACATTGCCCGTTTTGGGTTAAATGATATCCAAATTATATAAGGGGTATGTTTGGTTCAGCCCCTATTAAGTTTTAAAATTAGGTTCACATCCGGTTCTAAACTTATTGTAAATTACTTTCTATTTTTCAAAAATTCATTAAAAAAACACGAAAAAGTAATATTTAAATAAAATAAGTATACGTCAAAAAATTCAGATGGAAAGACATTCGAAAAACACACCAAAAACCAAAATTACAGAAAAACAACGAAACTACAGTTAATTACGTACTAGTATGCACGTATTTTGAATTTCATGCATACATCCGTGCAAGTATTTCAGTCATGCATCTGTGTTGGTTTTCTTGCATACAGACATGCAAGTACAGAAACTTGCATACAAATGTGCAAAAATCACATCCATGCAAATCAGTTCATATTTATTTGCATACATGCATGCAAGTTTTTCAGAATACTTGCACACATGTATGCAACAATACGCAGACATATTTTTCAACGTGAAACCTTCATGCAATATTTACATACATGTGTGCAAATATATTAAAATAGTTGCACACGTGTATGCAAGAATCCTGAAGGTTTTCAACGTAAACTGCTTCGTGAATACTTGCATACATGTGTGCAACTATTGTGAATACTTGCACACATGTATGCAAGTTTTTTTTGTTTCCGCGGTCTTTTGAAAATATTTGCAGAATTTAGATTTTTTTTTTTTTTTTTTTTTACATAGCAATGCACTTTTTTTTAATGAAAAACACGTAACATGAATTCTAGGGACCGGGTTTGAAACGAAACTTGGGGAGGGAGGCCGTTTTTTTTTTGTGATGTTTTAGGGATGACACACTAATTTTCACTTATATAAAACCCTTTTAAATTTATTAAATAATAATTAGTAAACGATTCCATAACGACTATTTGAAAATTTGAATTGGACATATCTAATTATCTATAATCTGAAATCTCGATTTTTCTCTTTCATTAGAAAATTATAATAAACTAGTTTCAAACGTTTCTTATTTCATAGAATTCCGGCTCATATCGAATCTTGTATATTCAATTGAAGTTCAAAACTCAATGTTACGAACTACCACGTCATTATGAGCTCGTTTATAATTAAATATAAATTTTAACATTCAAACTTCGTTTTTAATAAATGAATTCTATATTAAAAATCCATTTCTATTTCTATATTACACTTAAACTAATTTAAATGTTCAAATTTAACTGTCCAAAAATCTCGATGATGCAGCATCATCAATGACTCCAACCCCATCTAATATATAGTGCTTCCAACTCACCAAAACAAAACTCTATCACTATCGACTCCAAATCGGGAGTCAAGTACTCTTTCTTGCACGGTTTTTATTATCGACTAAAATACGATAACCCTCCATTTGGAAATGTACTACTTAAACCACCCACACAACCAAGTGAGTCCTATCAGTTTCTCGTTCCCGCTCAGAACGAGAAATCGATATACTCATGGGTCAACGTCAACTTCCAAGCCATCAAAACTCTCGTAGGACATATATCAACATCCTACTTGAGATGACGTAACCGAAGTACTCCACTTTTCAAAAGTGAAATTCAATAACCGACCAATACATGATGTTTTCCTAACAATCACAACATCATCAACTCTGGACTTGTTCTTTCTTTTCGTCCACATGAGAACATAAATAAAATCGAATAGGACAAGTGCAACTCTTCCAAGTGATATCTCTAAGCACGATCCGAGAAATCAACAAAATATGCCGACTCGATGTTAGCCCGGACGGCCTAACCAATCAAACAAGATAAAAACAACGTATAAAACGCTGTAATCGGCACACACCAACCAACTCATCACAATCGGTAAAATTCCCTTGGGATTACCAATCGAAAGAACATCCATAACTAGATCGATACGGAACTCAACTCAACATGGTGGCAATCTGGTCACCTCATCAAATGTGTCTAGATACTTTCAAGCTATCAGCTCAGGTGATGACTCGTTACTAGAGAACTGTCTCATCCTGCTATCGTTCAATCATATGTGACTCGTCTGCTGAAGATCTAAGTCTCAGTCCACTGTCGCTAAACCGAAGACGACTCACTACTGAGCTTTGTCCTAGTCATCTGTCGTCACCAACAACCTCTCACTACCATCCATATTCCGTATTCTCATAGTAAATGAACTGCTATATTTAAATATTAAGTCCAGTTATGTTCAACAATCAACAAACATGCAACCATGACTCGTCAAAATTAAATTTTGACGAACCATGTGTACTGCGAAGTATAGATTAACCATGTCATATAACACTCCCTACCTCGAGACCTGAAATTAGTCGCTATGGATGATGTAGTCATCGATAGTATTAAGTTTTGGCAATCAAACACGGAATATCACACACATATATAATCTAATTGAGCCCTCAATACGGTAAGTCATAATCAAAAGGGACAAATCAATTCATGAGTCCCAATCCAGTCTCGTTCGTCAAATCGCATGGTTAAATGAAACGATGAAATCTCGGCATCACGTATGGAAACACCATTAATGAAAACATATGTCGAATGGTGATGTCGCTATTTCTCGACTCATCGAAGTGGCATTCGACAAAACGGGAACGACAATCAACCCATCTGTCTCCACGATTCGTCCTGACAAAGTAAGACGAATTTCTATACTGGGCGTAAGCTCGAACATCGCGAGCTTACTCGATCGACTCCTCCAACAATCATCCATTCAGAATGAAATAATCACCCTCCGTGTCAATCACTCAACTCAGCCACAAACTCCGAACTTCGGAGTGACAAAAGAGAGGATCAACCTTACTTCGATATCACATCAAATTCATTCATACTCTCCAACATAACACATATCACCTAAATCAGCGAACCCTAATCGACTCCTAAGAAGTCGATACAAACCCTCTCCAAAGTGAATTGGTCTCGAGCAAATCGATTTCGAGAACTCAAACGATAACGACTCTTGACTAATTCAGGCTCAACGCTGCAGTCTCTTTGGAGTAAACTCCTAATTTGCTCAACTCCATCTCCAACTCATCTAAGAAACCCTCACGAGAATCCAAACAACTCTCACACTTCAATAGTCGATTCCATTCCAGGGAACGGTATGCTATATGGATGCATAAGTTTCCACACAACGCGACATATTCGACTCGTCGCACTTGAACGTCATTACTAAATAGAGATTTTTAGGGCATTCTAGAAAATGAATCGTGCCATTGCTGAAAATAAAACTGTAAATCAAGGAAAATAGTTCTCGATTTTGCCTGACTCCCAACTCCAGTGGTGGAGTAATTAGAAGTGTTTCTCGTTTGCTCGATCATCTAAGACTAGGGCAATCAGGCGTTAATAGAAAAAACTATTCCAATGGCACTCGTGTGTATAACAACCAATACTATATAAACTAATAATATATATGTTTGAAAACCTAAATATATACAAATACTTACTCTCTCGTATACATTAACTCTCGAATTTAGTATTACTTAGGTTAAACAACGCAACCTAAGCTTTGATACCAACTATGATGACCCGTCATACACCACCGGTGCTCAAGACTAAAAATCCACGCTGCACAAGCACCTGATCGATGAAAAGCGGTCGTCAGGAGAAAGAAATGGTAGAAAGAAAGAAAAAGAAGACAACGGGATAGAAGAGAATATAACATAAACATGATCACAGAACTTGTCGTATATCTCACAATGCATCAGATAAAATATAACAATCTCAAATATAAAACATGTGAGACAATAATAACTATACAAACCATATAATCAAAGTATACAGGCTCATACAGTTATACAGAACAATAATAGAGTTTATGCAAAAGGTAAATAAACTTAACCGATCAACTGCCTCTAACATAACACATAATACTATCAAGGCTTCACAGTGTGACACAACAAAAATAAAGAGATACAATACAAGTATAAATATATAAACCATCGCCTCCTGTGAACCCTCATATGCAGCTCCAAACGATACCTTTATCTATCACCTGGTATGCTCATCAGCATCGTCGATGAACACTCAAGGTAATAATAGAGAAATAAAACATTGAGTCAAACAAAAGTCTGGTGTGAGCGATAAACAAATCTCAAAATATTGTAAAAGTTGTAATAGTATATGTGGCATGGAGGGTATGGAGACTCATACCTGCCCTGCCCTTGCATCCACAAAGTTAGCACATATAACAATCAATATATGATATACTGTGATAAACATCAAGTATGATAGATGCTTAAGCATCCAATGGTGATAAATAAGTAAACAATCATAGCATACATCAACCATCATCACATTCACTCGTTCAGTGCGTAAAATATATGACATCTTATACTCCAGTCATCCAATCAGTCAATGCACTGGTAAGCCCCACCGCATGAGCTTCACCCTGACTATTGCTATGCCTCACCGCACGAGCTGTAGTCGATAACCCTATCTAGTCCACACTGTTTTGGCTCTGAGGTCCAGGCCGATCAATGTACAACGCATTGGCTCTGATCCGCTCTTGTGTCACTCTTTTGAAGGTGTACTAACGTTATGAATACAAATACCTTCTTTACACAATCTCTGTAGCAGAATCCATCACTAGGCTGTTCAGAAGACTCTCATTCAAAGTTGTCTCAATATGAGGACTATTACCGACAGTCATCGTATGTTGTAGGATATTATTCTGTGTCTCCCATCTCTCTCTATCTAACAATCATCTCAATACGACTTAATGTCGTCATTTCTGCATCTCAAAGAAAAGAAATCCATCTCAGCAACCTTGTCTCCATCATAAAATCACCATCTTGGAATCATCATTGTCGAATAATGAATCACTGCATAGAAGCACCACATCTTGGCCTCAAGCCAAAACCACTGATTGATGAGCCATCGTGTCGACCATTATTGAACGAGCCATCATATCCTGCTCCTCGCATTCACATCGTCATTGATGTCCAATCGAATAAAATGACCACAATAATAGTAATTGATATCGACCACTTCACCGATAACGACTACCAAGATTACCTGTTTAACCAAAATTGGTTAAATGCTCATCCAAGGAAAACGTTCGGCATTCGTCATGAAATCCAGTTTGTCGGCAAGAAGAAATGCCACCATGAAGAACCTACCTTTTGAGGTCACTATCACGTCATTTTTCCTTGAATCGGCCTAACCCCAGATAAGCCCAACTCCGGTTCGACGTAGTCGACTCCGTCCTTCGACTTCTTTGCTCCATCCAATTCTTCAGATCTAATGCCGAGCTGCAATGCTGCTCTGTTGTCAAATCTAAACATGCGCTCTGAAGTTCCATCGAGAATATATCTCGTCCATTCGAGTCTACCATACTTGTGCGTACAATCAAGATACATCAACATGTGCATTTGATCGATAAGCATCCCAGATTCTAACGAACGAAATATTTCATAATAGTAGATCGCCTACAAATGACATTTTACACTAAACTAAGCAAACAAGTCAAACATATAATCAATAGTTATCCAAATTCCTAAACTAGCACACAAACATCGATAACAACAATGATAAGTCAAGTAGAACTTATCTATAGCAATCAAAGTGGAATATATGTCCAATTAGTCCATATCTAGCTATACGGTCAAAACAGTGTCCAGTAGCGCATAAATGGGTAAGTAACGCGCACAATAGCACACAACTAGATAAAATGCGATAATCATGTTAAAACTACTCAAATCACTTTCTAATAATTTCATTTATTATTTATTAGGTTCCACAATCCTAAATATTACGTTTTATGATTATAAACCAATTTAAATCGTCAAATTTATACTATATAGATTAATAGAGTTCAGTGAGAGATAATATTCACGTTAGTCAAATCAGCCCAAATCAGCTTTAAGGCGTAAAGCTCGTCAATACGAGTCCAACGCACGAAACCGCGTCCAAATCTGATCTCGTGTAAGAAAGTTACGTATGTTATAAGTTTCACCGTTATTTAATCAATTAAATAATTAACGATGTAATTAACTTGGATTATTTACCCCTTAATCCATCTTCTTCTATCTCCATCTCTTGTACACACGCAAGTGCTCAATCCACTTCCTCAAACTACCTCTCCTCCTAGATTTCTCATCTCTCAACGAAACAACAAACATGCTTCACCAGCAAACAGAGCTTCGCGACCTTCCGACGACCAACACTTCACTTCCCCACCTGACCCCCAACGCAAAACGCATCCTCCCACATCCGCTGCTAGGTGTGAATATCGCACCACCCTACCGAGACCTACCAAACTCCGGCCATAGGTGCGTTGAACCTCCCTCTACGCGATGCCACCCTCCATTGCTACCAACGATGATCACAACCGCCAGAATCCACAACCCTAGGTTGCAACGCGCGGTCCCAACCATCACAGAAAAAATCCCAAATTTATGCAGGAAGTAGAGAATCCCGCTATGATCCCAGTGGACTTTAAATCGTGATTTTAGGTGGATTATCTTGGAAGAAATATTTTTTTTCAAAACTGAAGGAGGAGGCAACCATTTTTGGTTAAGGAGCAAAATACGGGTAATGTAAGGAAGGGGATTGGGAGAAGGTTTAATAATATTATATTTATATGCCTTGATTTCTCCAATTAAAACGATCATGCGTTTTATGTACATATGAGCAAACAACAAGTCTGTTTTCCACGAAACTTGACGGCATGCATCACTACAACGATACGGTTTCGATGGTACAAGTTTCGTCGAAATTCGAAATAGTTGCTCGAAACAATAATTTTACGCGTATATCGAGATTTTTATGACCATCGAATGATCCGAACTCGAAATATGGCAATCCCTATAACTAGTCTCGAGTCCCGATTCGATCGTTTGTGAGAAGTCACTTTTTGGAACCGTCAATTAAATAATTAACGATCATCAATATTCAAAAAAAATTAATCGTTAAAATATGTGTCGTTACAAAAATTTAGTAGTATAAATTTGACAGCTAGTAATTTGGATTACGATGGGTTAGTTTTCTCTTTAGTCTTCATGTAAATGACGCTAAATATATTTTTTGGAAGATTCGAGACGAGTTAAAATATATTTGAGTGTAATAATTAGGATACTCTATACGGATCAATTGCTTGCTTTTTTTGGTTTTTCATACACGCGCGCGCACACACACATATATATATAAGTGTGTATGTGCGCGCGCGTGTGTGTATGTATATATGTATATGTATGTATGAAGTAAAATTTATTTTGCATTACAGTCAATTAGGCATGATAAGTTTATTCTGCATTACAGTCAAGTAGGCATGAAATTTGTTCTTGATCCAAATTTGCAGACAACTACGACTCGTAGAACCTTGAGCAACCGAGTATGAAACTAAGAAAGTTTACATTGGTGGTTCTGGTTCTCTGAGGATACATTTACACTATTATATGCTTATTACTACTATTTAGTGTATGACATGCATGATGTGTGCACACATGCACATGGTATAGAGATGTGATAGAATATGAGATTTTTTTTTTAAATTTATTTATTTAAGTGCTATACTTGAATGAAATACCACCATTATCATCGTCGCTGAATAAAATGTGGTTATATAATCGTTGATGATGGTTGAAATGATGAATGCTAACGAACCATGTATAATAAAGTCTCTTTTCTAATAGCACAGATGAATGAATTTCTGTGCAGTTTAGTTCTAAACCTATTGAATTTGCTTGTTTACCGACTTCTGGAAATTTAATTTGCAACATTATGTATGAAAGTTGTAACTGAAAAGCGATGATACTAATTATCATATAATTCTGTACATTGGCTTGAAAATTGTGTTTTGCTTCGCTTCTATACTGTCGTTCTGTTGTGTCTATTTCCCACATGGATTACTTTCTATGGCAGATTACTAGTTCACATATTAAAACATATTTTGTTAATCGTATATATACCTACAATTTTGCCATGCTGACGATACTGCGATGATATGTTCAGACAATGGAAAAAATTTACTTATAAACCTCGAAGCATCGTTTTTCAGCGTGAAATTAGTGGGCGGGTGAAAGATTCATTTCGTGCTATAAAAATTCCTCAGTTTTCTTCTGCAGCTGTACCCAAGGCATGTCTTTGAATTCCTTTTCCAAAAAATAAAAATAAAAATTGCGGAATGCTCGATATTAATTCGGATTAGACTTTGCACTTCCTTATTGCAGATGGAGCAACCGTCCAATGAAGCAAAAGATATACGTAGGTACAGGATTCCTCAATTTGCTTGTTATACATAACTTGAACGTCACGCTAAATTACTCGTATATATATTTACATAATAAGGATGTAGACAAATGTTGGCATTTTGTTTATTTACTATAGAGACTTGTTGTAGATTCAAGATTGAAAAAAAAAAATATGCATGGATTGTTGTGCTGTCAGAAGATTATGCCCACATTTGTCTTAAATTAGTTCCTTATCCATTAACCTTCCTGTACAGTAACAAGAATTATGTGCAGAGAATGACTCATATTTGCTCTGACTCCATTACAGAATTCTTTTTCTAATCTCTAAAGCAGTACAATTATAAATTGGTAGCTGTCACTATCATTTTATGTTCATAAATGTTTACTTGCATTCAAACTGCCAAGAATAAACAATATAGTCTACTGTTATGATCTTTTTAAGGCAGATATGTTAAATCAAACAATGGTAAAGTACGGTAATTTTCTACCTTCTTATGTTAATTTAAGGAATTTTCTCCTTCTGCCTTAGTTTTCTTTTGATTTCTTTAATCTCTGTATTTTTCATTTTTACAATTGTTTACAACATTCTATTCGTTTATTCTCATCGTTATACATCCAAAATACCTACATTTTATAACATCTACAATTATTTACATGGTTGTCAATTCTCTTCTATTATTTTACATTTTTAGTTGGTATTTATAATTCAATTAAGTAAATTTAAATTATGTAAATAAAAATAATTAGTTTGATGAATTTTACAAACATGACAATTTCAATATGTATACCATATTTAGCTTAACAAAGTGGTAAAATTACATTTTATTAAAATGTAAAAAATATGTAAATTACATAGTAATATATTTACCTTATAATTCATTTATTTCATAATAATAGTTATCATACATTGCATGAGAAAGTTCTGTTTTAACAAAATTTAAAAATACTAGATTTTTTTCAACATTATTGTATGCAGTGCATGAGCCACATGCTAGTTATTGTTATATTCACAAGCATGTTCTCCGCAGTGACTTTGTGCTGCATGCGGGAGGGTTTGTTTGGGCAATGGATTGGTGTCCCAGTGATCTTGTGAACTTTGACAATGAGTACAAATGTGAGGTAACTTCTGCATTCCTTTTTGAATTTATCACTTATAAAAGAATGTAAATGATAGTTTCTTTTGCATTAATTTTGAGAGCTTTGGTAGTTAGTATAAATATGAGGTGACTTTGCATTCCTTTCTGAAATTTCACTTTACTAATGCTTAGTTGCTTTTGTTTCCAAGTGCCAAACACTGCCGGGGGCCATGCGCACCTGTAGTTTATTTGTTCAGTGTCTTGAAAAACTTGTCGAAGCTATGCTTACATCCAATTCACATGTGCCAAGGACCACTAGTGCAGTGATAAGGCTCCGGAATGTGATTTTGGAGATCCTGCAATCGACACACACATGTACATATATGTGTGTGTGGGCGTACATACGTGTACGTATGCATATGTACATAAAAACTCCCTACATTAGTCTACAACAAGGTTTCAAACTAACGACTTTTCATAATATCTGTGTGTGTATGTGTGTGTATAGTGTATACACACACAAATATTATATATGTATATATATATATATATACATACACACACACACATACATACATACATACATACATACATACATACATACATACATACATATCTCTGTGTGTGTGTCAGTTATACTGCAAAAGCAATAAAGCTATGAAACCCTTCATTAATTATAGTACTTGCTTGGTTCACACAGTGGCATTTAATGTCGAAACGTCGGTGTACTTTTCATAACTTCACGTTATCGTCGCCGTCCTCGTGATCATAAAGCTAACTGTTTCCATTTGTCAACCTAACTTTGACCTCTTATGCAGTATCTTGCTATTTCTGCTCATCCTCCTGGTTCCACTTATCACAAAATTGGTGTCCCGCTAAATGCTAGAGGTATTATCCAGATTTGGTGTCTTTTAACTAGAAAAGAGAGTGTCGAAATCTCTTCACGCAGTCAAAGGAAACCAAAAGGAAAGCCCTGCGGAGTGCCTAGTGGAAAACCTAAAGGGAGACCCAAAGGGGCAAAAAATAAACAGAAGTCTAGTGCAGATGAGAATGTAGTAACCTCTTTATTAAGTGAAAAAAATCCTAAAGAAGTAACAGATGAACAGTATAAGTGTGCAGAAGAGAAGGAAGATCCATCATATTATTCATTTGAGAGAGAAAAGAGAGGAAATTTAACTGGTAAAAAACTTGAGGGTAGACCTACACGTAGCTGTAAAAAGCAACTGTCTGGTGTGATAAACAGAAAGTGTAAGGTGAGTGCAGGAGATCTGGTTGGTTCTGATTCTTCAGATGCTAATGGAGATGAAGAAGAACTAATTTCATGCAAGGAAATATATAGTGCACGAACAGCACCAACTCCAGATGACCATGTCCCAGCTTGTGGAAAAAGATCATCTTCGGCAGCTGAACCAAGCTGTGATTTTGAATCAAGCCAACCAAAGCAAAGTGGTAAACGCAGTAGAAAAACAGAATCAAACACAAATGTGCATGCTCAGGAACTAGGCTCTGGTGCAGGAGATGATGAGATTGAATTACCGATCTTTGGAGACAATGATACACTTTCTGAAGTTATCAAATCACTGAAACTCCGATCCCACAACAGGTGTAATGCAATTAAAAATGAATGTGTTCGGGCTTCTATCGCTCAGACAGATGAAAGTTTACGTGTCAGTGGAGAAACCTTTCCTTTTACAAGTGCAGTTCTACATCAAGTCACCAACGCTCCTGAGGTTGAAGAATGTTCATCTTCATTACGAATCCCAGCTGTAACTGACTGTGAAATAGATTCGGTTTTACGTATGCATGCTGGGCATCCTAGAAAGCAAAAAATTTCAAGTATGAAAGAACGTGTTAGCACATCTGGCTCTGAGGTTGTGTGTTCAGCTGAAAATCAAATGTGGGGGAGTAAGTGCAAAAGAGGAGAACCGTGTGTAGTGAATTCGTGCGAAGATGTAGATGGTAGATTGTCTGTAAACAAGTGTACTTTATGTGCTGATAGAAAATTTGGGATATGTTACTCGCGAAAGGTGAAAGACTCAGCTACTTGTAGGCAGAAGAGAGGACTGGAAGGCAAGGCAGAAAATTCTAATGAATTGGCGGTAACTACTTTTCTATCAAAAGAGCATTGCCATAGTGAGATGGTCATGAGCAATGCAAGGTCTAACCAAACCTTTCATATTCCGAAAGATACTGCTTTACCGAAAGTTGTATTATGTCTTGCTCACAAGGGTGAAGTTGCTTGGGATGTGAAATGGAGACCTGCTAGCACTATCAAATCTGAACAAAAGCATACTCTTGGTTATCTCGCTGCTCTGCTGGGGGATGGCTCTCTAAAAGTGTATGCTTATTTCATTTATTTATTTATTTGGATATAAGATGGTCAATAAGTGTTTTATGCTTACTTCATTCATTTATTTATTTGAAAATAAGACGGATTATAAATGTTGACACTTTATACATTTCCCTTTAACTTAACAATGTTTGCAAAGTTCTATATGTCTGAAGTACCAATCAGACGGTCAGTACTTCAATTTTCCTAACTGTTTTGAGCAATTCCTATTTATAAGATCAATTTTCTTAGAAGTGATTCTACAAAGTTCATGGGTGTATGCTCACATCTGGAGCTTTATGTGGTAAATTTTACATACCCCACTTATTAAATACCTCATTCGATTTTTCATTCGACAAGTTTCCAAATTTCAAATGAGCCAAATTTTGGTAGGTACGATCTTTTTGTCACTAAGCATGCCCATTCAAAATTTTTGATTGTTATGAAATATTGGTTTGGTTCGTTTTGATCAGACTGTTACAAATTTTTTTTTATACCAATTAAAATCGCTGAGTCAAACCAACTTTTTAGAACTGATTAAAAACTAAACTGAAATAAATTGGTTTGGTTCAGTTGGTTAGCCCTTAAACAAAATTACTAGCTTGTAATTAATTTGTCAGCATGAAAAAATGTTGGAAGTCAAGGTATCATTATCCATACTTGTTATGAGCATGTCATAATAAATGCATGCAACCTAAGAAACAAAACATGCAAATCTTAGTAATTTGATATTCTTTCAGGTATTCAACGTTTAATTGGTTAATTCGTTTGAATTTTCAGAACCGAAAACCAAACCAATAAGTTTCTATTTTGTTTCTTCACCAAATCCGAATTGAAGTTTCTGCAATCCAGCCATTTTATGAATGTCGGTTTGGTTTATTGGTTAACTTGGTATAAACCGAGCTTTGCTCATACCTTTTCACGTGTTCGATGGCAGTTTCCATTACACACACCTATGTGTGCACACACACGCAACATTCAATGGAATCTTTATTTTGCAGCATCCCTCTAGCCTTCTGATTTTCAACACACATTCTGAATTAAATAATAACATAACATGGAAAAGAGAGCAAGTACTACCTTATATATCGGAATGTGGAGGAAATCAGAGTAGAGGGTACTGCAAAATTAGGGTGTCATTGAACCCTCCTTTATATGCACACACACACACATGTATGTATGTGTGTGTGTGTGTGTATATATATGTATATGTATACAGTATACGCACACACATACATATACACACACACACATACATATACATACATACATACATACACATATACATACACATATACATACATACTATTTTGTAGTCACCTGATATTAGCCTTATGTTTTTATTTAAATATTTGTGCTTTCTCTCTTTTCCACCAGATGGACCAAATATTTAAGTATAACCTTGTTGCTGATCTCAAGGGCTACCAGTGATGCTAAATAAATGGGGTTATTTATTCTCTCTCTCTCTCTCTCCCCTCCCCCCCCCCTTCCTAACACCCTCCCCCCTCTCCCTCCCCCCTCTCCCTCCCCCCTCTCTCCTTCCCTCTCCCTCCCCCACCTCCTCTCTCTCTGGTTTGTCTAACTTAACAAAAAACGATATCATCATTTCAATTTTCATGTCGTTCTTATTTACTAAACACCATTTGTTACTTACAGGTGGGATGTTCCGCATCCAAACATAGTAAACATTATCCATACTACCCATGGTACTGATGAGACAGATCCTCGTTTTGTGAAGCTGCAGCCTGTATTCAAATGCTCTAAGGTTATGTGTGGTGATAGACTGAGGTAACTTTGTCATATATGCAATATCTAGTTTACTGGTAACTCAACAATGCAAATTAAGCCAACAAAGGAAGACCGGTAGTCACTGGTCATATCATGCAAGTACAGAGGATTATATCATTAAATTATACCTAACTCATTCATATAACCATTACTAGGGTCCAGTATATGTTGAAATCGTACTCACGTCACATCTTAGTTCACCTCTGTATAAGTACCATGTTCTCACCTGTATGCCACTTACGTGAAAATTTGCATGCTTATTTTACTTCACTGTTTTTACAATTTGTTGATGCAGCTATTTCAGCCAATTAACATTGATCTGCAACTGTTTCATTTGATACAGCTGTTTTCGTTATATTCAATTTTTTTTTTTAATTATTGTTTCTTTTGAGAAAATTTTTGTTGAAGTTAAGATAATGCTACAACATTCTCATCATGAACGTATTTTCTTCTGGTAATGCAGCATACCTTTGACAATGGAGTGGTCAACTTCAGCACCTCATGATTTGATTTTGGCAGGATGCCACGATGGAACGGTAAATTATAATTTTCTTTAAATGCTTCCAAGATTTATCGTTTATCTATGTGAGGAATATTCTGGATGGATTATCTTTTTTTTTATTGTGTTGCCTTATATGATTACAGAGCAACTCAGCTTCTTACGATTACCTACAAAGTAGTTAGCACACATAATTTTGTTTTAATGTAATCCAGACATGTACTCAATTTGAGTTTGTTTGGAAGGACACATATAATGTGTTATATGTACTATGATGTGTTCTATAGGCTGTTCAAGCTGTGGTAGGCACTGTAGAGGCAGTAATTTTGACAAGGGATCATTCTAATATGACCATGTGACACCAAAATTAGTTGCTGCCTGCGCCAATGAGCACTCTTACCCTTAAGTCATTTTTAGCGTTTTTTTAGTGCTTTCATTTGAACATGTATAATGTTTTGAGATAGGCTTATGGGAAATTTTGGTTATGTTTTATAAATCGATATGTGAGGTATTTGATTGTTGTTTAATTTATTGTATACTGACTGATTAAATTGTTAAATATGTACATGCTCAGATTACCAGTACTTTAAGATATTACTGGATGAGTATTAAACAGTTCGTATTGTTTTGAGCACCTGTTCGATAAAAGCCATCAGGCTCTAGGGCAATCTTGGCATTTATCTTTGCCCCATTCCGAACAACAAAAGTATTCCCTTTTTTTTTAAGTTGTGTATCATTCAGTTCACTGTGAACATTGGAAAGAGAAAAATCAGATAATTGGCTAGCTTAGATTGGAATGAAGAATTACACATTTTAAATGTTAATGTCTTTCTATTTATTTCCATTTTCTGATTTTCCGAGAGAATCTCAAACGCTAAAGTTATCTTGTACTTTTGCAATTATGCTGTTTAGTTGGTGAATTTCTTTCAGTTTCTTGATTACAGGTTGCCATATGGAAATTTTCAAAACAATCCAACACTCAAGGTACTTATTTTTGTGTATTTTATATCACTTGGTTTTCAAATTGCCTTTGAGGCAATGGATAATTGGTTCTTGAATATTTACAGCTATGATCTGGGTAAAATTAATTTAGTTTTCTAATACAGTTTAGCATTTTGCCAGTAGTATATCTGTTAGACAGGTGAAGGATGCTATTAGACTAAACTATGTATGTGCCCATGCGCAGATATAAAGCCCATGCTTTGCTTCTCAGCGGATAATGTTCCTATCAGATCTCTTGCTTGGGCTCCGACTGAAAGGTATACAACATTACGGTTCTTAAAACTTCTTGCTATTCGATCTTTTAATTCCTTCTGATTGTTTTTCTTTGATTCAGCGTTTTTTATGGTCACAAAGCCCAAAAATATAACATGAGAACAAATGAAAAGATTTGTATCTTTTTTCATTTAATGCAATAATTTAATAAAGCTGAAACTGAAACAAACCGATGCCTCAGAAATGAAACAAAATTTTGCAAAATTCAAAATCATACAATTTAAACCTTTCCAATATCCAACATTAAATTGTTGCTGAAAGCAAATTTTTCCTGAAATGTAAACTGATTATGAATCTATGACACTTCTGACTACCACTGAATGAAATATAATGTTCTATCTTCATTACAACATGTTCATTCCAATCTTCAATTCATTTGTATATAATTCAAATGCATCAGCACTTTCTTTGTTTAGTAACGAAGAGCCAAATTTGTTGACAGAACTGATTTAATATTCATTCTAGATAGCTTTATCTTATTTTGATTTACATGCATAGGTGCATATTGTTTCCCTGTTATAACCTTCATGGTAACTAATGCAGCGATATGGAGAGTGCAAATTTGATAGTGACTGCTGGACACGAAGGAATAAAATTTTGGGATATTAGGTATGCAATTTTTTATTGTGTGTAGCTAGCTAAAAACATCTTAATCCATGCAGGATTTTCAGCTCAATTTATAAATCTATAGCATGGCAACTACATTGTTTTTTTTTTCCCTTTCGTGAGATAATAAATGAAGCTAAAGCTAGAATGTTTAGAGATCGTAGCTTGCTGAAAATTTTATTCATTTCAAGCTTGGTAGATAAGTGGCGTGTCATTCCTAGATACTTATCCATGAAACTTCAGTTTGCCAAGATCTTGAATTTGTTATTTTTTGTTGAGGATTTGATCTGTCAGCTGTAGAAGAAAAACTGGCATAAATATCATTTTTCGAAAGAATACTAAGCTGTGGTCGTCATTATCCCATGCATATAACGAATATTGTTGACATGTAAGTAAGAGCATCCTAATCCCTCACAAAAATGTGACTGCAACCGTATGTCAACAGCATGTGTAAAGCCAGATTTGAATTTCCTACCAGTACCCTGTGATGTTGGCAAAAGCTGATTAAAGCTGGGGAAAACCAAGTTATCCAACTTCTGTGAAATCATGCATAAAAGTGATAAATTCCATATTTTTATCATCAAAATAATCAACAAAAGCAGAAAAATACTTCAACTTACATTTTTGTAAAGAAAAAATGCTACGTTTTTAATTGACGTTCAATAGAAAAACTGCAAAACAAGGAGGCGGTAGAGGAATTAAACAAGAAAAACATATCGGAAATCCATTCTGTTTTGCAGCAAGAAGCCTTCATCGAGCTTGGATTTTGTTCCTTCATTGAGCCAAACCTTAAATTTTGTTTTGTGAAGAAATCCTCAACTTATTATTGAGAGAGTGTCATTAGCAATTTGCTTCGTTAAAGGTGGCTTGTAGGTGAAATTAGTGGAGCTAGGGTTGTAAAAAGTGTGGTAAAGTTAACTTAGTGCAATTGGGTTTATCCTCTAGGAATTAAATTTTATATATTCCTGATTCAGTATTAACCACTCAAAGACCCTTTATAACATCCAGCCCTCGTACATTGGGCTTAATTTTTATTTGGAACTGGGATAGAGGATACTGTTTGCTCACCAACATGTGTAGTTTCTAAATAGGAGGAAATTGGGAATTGTACCTTGTATTCCTGACAGACGATTTGTCAAACTGATTGTGTTGTGCATGAAAATAAAACATACATCAGATGGTGATGCAAACAAAATAACAAATGACCATGTGTAATATGTGTGAATGATATGATGTACAGGAGCACCATATGTACATGCATATAATAGAGTTGATATCTACAAAGAACAACTTAAATTCTTTACAGTTTCTTTGATATAAAATTCGCTGGGTTGGATTCAACACCAAATATCCTTCAGCCTCATCAAATTCCATTCAAAAACAAACTGCAACATGAACTAAATTTTCTGGTTGGCTTTCTCATAAGGGCAAACCTTTCTTATTTTCCAAAATTAACCATTTCAATATTAAGAGTTGGTCAAACATGCATGTACCTGTTGACAGAATTACCTTGAGACTTGCCATGATGAACATAAGTATCGTGCCAACTCTGGACATCTACATAAACATATTTTCTCAACCGTTCTAATCTCTGTTGACTGACTAGATTCATTTTATAGAATTAAGATCATATACGTACATTCATTAGTTCCATAGGTTCTTGGTATATGGGGTAGAGCTTAGAATTATTGTACTGTTATTGGAAAATGATTTTGTTACTTATTTGAGTTACTCACGTCTTCTGCTACTCTGTGACTCTGTCTATGCTGCTGAATATATGCAACGTTTTATTTTCTTTCCCTTTATCATTTTGTTATGATCGATGAAGCTCAGCCTATGTTGTAGTGTACAATTCAGGTTTATTGTCTGGTTAATTAAATATTATTCCCTTGGTCTGTGAACATTATATTCCCTTGATGATTCGAGGATTATGGTAATTTAACTATATGATTTTCAGTTTTATGTTTGTTTGTGAACATTTTTTATGAAAATCCCTTGATGATCAGAAGATTATGGTAATCGAACAATGTGATTTTTTTTTTAAAACCCTAAGCTATGTATTCAAAGCAATAATAGTGTTTATCTTGTTTGCTTCAAGTATGCTTTCATTATCAGATGCGTAATCGCTTCCAGCACATATGCCCATTAAGAATCTCTTGTATCTTATGTTCAGGGATCCATACCGTCCTTTATGGGAATATAGCCCCGTGCAGAAGATCATACTCAGTCTACAGTGGCTACAGAACCCAAGGTTAAAAAAGTTCATCTTGTAAGCTTGTTGGTGTTGCTTGTTTCCACTCTTTAAGCGCTTTTGTTTCTTCCCATTATCACAAAGATTGGATACCGTGAATATACTTTAAAGAGGAGTTACATTAATAATGGAAGGGGAAAAAATTCTTTGTTTTTTTCCTTGGCAAAAACCTCCAAATCACTGGATTTGGGGTGGGAAATGTTATCAACATACTAGAATGTAATCCTACTCTCCACTTTAATGTATTTCACATAAAATTGAAACAGCGCAATGTGGAAGTACGGTTCAGAGTGCATATAACTTTTTCATTGTCGGACATGCTATTTATATTTTCCTTGAGGAGGACATCATGATTGGTCGGTCCTTTAATAAGGTGTTACCAACTCATTTCCTTTTCCCTTGCACGCATAAGCATACATATGTACGTGTGAATGCACATGATCCACCCTACAATATGAAGCTACAAGCCTACAAAGCCATGATAAGCGGCCCTTATAAAAAAACTTATGTGCAATAGTGTTGAGGGTATTAAAACTGATAATTGAAAGATATTGAAAGATAATTAAGTCCGATGGATGACTGATAATACTGAAAATTCAAGCAAAATCAAAAAAATAACTGACATCAACATTTGTTCCTCTATTTTTAATGTTGTATATGATAATGTAGATGGACTGTACGTATATCTGCTGCTCTTGTCTTGATGAAGTGTATGTATATCATCTGTTGTTCTTATGTTTAATAGATTAGTAAATTTCAATTTAATGCCAATGCTTGAAACTGTTTTAAGCACTTATTATCAATATAGCTTAGTTGGTAAATGTTGTTTAGCTTTTATTCGTGCTATATCATTTAATATCTGTATATATCATGGTAAATAAACCCGAGAAACATCTTAGGTGACAAGGAAGTATGCCTACTGAGGACTATATATCAAGCCATGTAAGGAAAATAGAAATATTAGAGCATTCCTTCACGTGCTTTATAATTTTTTTTTTTTGGGTGTTTGCTGTCAAAAAGGAAAGAAAGTCTTTAAGATGATTCAAAAGGATTTTTTGTTTTCTTATGGAAACTGAAATAATGTTCAGTCTAAGCAATTATACATGAAATAAAGTTCAGTCTAAGCAATTATACAAGACCATATTCATTTTTTTTGCGCTCATAGCTATAGCGTATGAATGTACATGCATGCAAATATATACAGATATACATATATGCATACATATCACCAAAATACATTCATATACATGTATATGTGTGTATATCTAAAGCAGAGATGAAGATTTCAATATAATATTCATGATACATGGGGGATTTGCGAACTATGAGTCGAGCTAACGTATATGGTTTTCTTTTTTATAATTTATGGTATAATGGTATTTCATATGTGTGTGTGTGTGTGTGTGTGTGTATATATATATATATATATTCTATAATGCTAATCATCCATCTTTAATTCTTATTTCATAGATGTCTTGTCATGACATTTGATGATGGATTTATAAGAATTCTTAGCTTGTGGAGAGTGGCTAATAGTTTTCTGGCTACTGGAGACCCCCCGGGCATGTCAAGACAGTTTGGACTGCATAGCTGGTGTTGCTCTCCTTTTGCCATTTGGAATTGTCATTTTTCACGAGCCACCGGTATATCCTGCTTACATTTTCTCTTTAATATTACAAGTAGATCATGCATGTATCACAGGAAAATGTGTTACTATGAAGTCTTTAAATTTTTGAAAATACTATTTCACAGTAAAAGATGAATGATAGAAGCAAGCCACTATATTCTAAATGGGGAGCAACGTTTGATAATAATATTTCTCGTGATATCATCTCGTCTTGGTTCATTCTACTGATAGGTTTGTATCATGTTTCTGTTCAGATATTGCTGCTTATTGTACTGCAGATGGATATACCCGGTACTTTAAGGTAACTGTGTATTCTTCTAATGTTTGCTAGCCATATGCTTTCATACATAAATGCACGCACATGTATATATGTATATGTATGAAAAAAAGAAACATGGACACTTGTATGCACTTAAAAGTATATATATGAGGAGCTTTGGATGACACCCCAGGTTCCCCTCCCCCGATTTCCACCACAAGTTCCGTGTAGTGGGAAGCAAAGTTTTACAATGCGAAAACCGTGCATGAGGCGTTTTCATATCTATGAAGCGAGGTGTAAGCCTCGAAATGTTAATGTGTAAGCTTTTCAGGTAAAAATAAAATGCAAAATATATAAAGAAAATTTTGCATTTCAAATTAACCAATGCAAAAAATAAAAAACAATTTATTTAAGATCTGATTTTGAGCAAGCATATATTTTTATCATAGATTAAAAATAAATAATTGAAACTCATGATTCAAATTTCAATTTCTCAAAATTGTTTGAAGATTCCATCAAACTTCAATTTTGATTCCTTCTATCGATTCAAATCGATCCGCAAAATTTATTTCGAGATTTAACGAGGTTTATTAAAAAACGTTGTTTCAAGTAACAATAAGAAAATCCATTACTTAGCTCTTAATCGTTGTTTCATAAACAATCTCACTTGATCATATTGATATTGAAATAAAAAGGTGAAAAATGCTATTTTTAATTTCTTAAATTTTGGTCTTTTTTATTTTCAATGAGTAATCAAAGTTTAATGATTTTTATTAGTGTTATATCTGCAACTAAAGGTAAAAAAGATTTTTGAGTAGGCGTACGTTTTGTACGCTTCGTATGCCTCAACCTATTATTGTTATGCGAATAGAATGATTTATGTTTGAATATAAAATGTTGATTCTAAATAGAATTGTTTGCTCGATTCTCGACGACGGACACTGATAAGAGTTTTTGATGTGAATCTGGAATTTTCTATCACAGTTATTGTTATGCAAGGAGAAGAAAAGTTTCTAATCAAGAAGTCGACTCAGAAGCTCGTATTAGAATGATCGAGTTAACAATACTAATTGGAAGCAAAATTTTATGTTCGAACAAACAATCGAATTTGATATGCGTATGAATGGTATATCGAATATCGCTTCAAATCGGTATTTAATCCAACTCAGAACGCTCAAAACGACAGTTCGTTATTTAGCTTATCAAGTTTAAACAGAATAAACACAGAATCACAGACACAATATTTGCAGCGGAAGAAATTTTATATACAATATCAGAGTTTTACAAAGGTCTTGGGGGTAAAAGTTTTTTGGAATAAATCTCAAGGCTTTTTATCTCTTATTTACTGGAGGTGCTTCTCGAGGCGAGTATTGATGCAAGTTTTTTTTAAATTAACGGTGAGAAAGAGAGAGAGAGAGAGAGAGAAGCAACTATTAGTTAGTTCAGAACTGGTGATGAAAATTAAGGGGGATGTTGGGTGTTGCACTATTTGAAATAGCCATTGAACACACGCACGCGCGCGCACACACATGCGCGCACGCACACACACACATGTATATATATATATATATGTATATATGACAACCCTGTTTTGCAACATCACCTTTAAAACCTTTATCGTATCATGAACTACACCATTTTAAATCTAACAAAGCTTTGAACTTATTTTGAAGCACAATGTGTTTAATTTTTAAATTTAGCAGTTCTACTTAATGTTTGAATGATGAATAATTGAGTTAAGATTTTAAAAATGCTGCAAATGTCGAAATGAGCCCAAGTTTTACAAAAATGATTTTATGTACGTGGATTGAAAATATACAAAATTTATTAGATTTGGAATGGTGTGACTCACGAAATGATAGGAATGCAAAATAGAAGTGTTATAGAGTGCTTTTCATACATACATACATATACATGTATCTGTATGTACATATTATATATGTTTAATGGTCATCTCAAATAGTGCAACACCACCCTTGTTGTCCTCTGATTTTCACTACACAATCTGAATTACATACTAGTATTTTTTTCTCCTTTCGGTTGTTGTGAAAATAAGCGGGCTATAAGGTTGTTGAGCCACTCGTTTATATTTGAATAATGTATGAGAGAGAGTTAGTGGGATGAAAGAGAAAATAAATTGTGGTGGAAATTAGGGAGGCTAAAGGGCTGCTGCACAATTTGGGGTGCTCTTGATCACACACACACACACACACACACACACACACACATATATATATATATATATGAGTGACTATTTGAACACAAAATTAGACACAAAGCCTCGACCATTGGATTTTTTGTCTTTATATAGAGAAGTGGAATTCAGAAGGCAATCCAACGGTGTAGATCAATGGTCACTAATTGTGTCTAAATTTTGTGTTTAAATAAACTTATCTTTATATATATATATATATATATGCATGCATGCATGAGGGGCGTTCAACGGCGTTTCTTTTTTGCAGCACCCTTCTAACCCTCTAAATTCCATCACATTCTAGTTTAAATAATAATGTCTTCTCTCTCTTCGTACCACACATTATTTAATTCAGAATCTAACACCTTTATTTTACATCATCCATCTAATCTCCTGATTTTCACCACATTCTGATTCAAACAAGCATACTTTCTTGCTTTTCCCACCACACATATTATTTAATTTAGAACTTGTGGTGAAAAACCAAAAAGCTAGAGGGATGCTGCAAAAATAAGGATGCCACTGAATGCTCCTCTATCTTCTTGCATGTCCCTATAGACATATATAAATACATATGACAGCTCCAACAAGATTATGACATCTGTTAACTAAATTAGCTAACTAGCAATGCTGTGGAAAAAAAGTCGAGTCGCTACCGGCAACCCCATTATCTTTCTAGTTCACTTCATAAAGAAGATGAAACTACATTAAAGATTATGACACCGGCATCTAAAGTTCCAGTACCAAACATACCAATGAAGAAAGTGCCAAGCGAGACTGGTGGTGATGCTCCACTTTATAGTCACATTGACTCTGTAAAGCAGGCTACTGGAGGAAGTAAGTTGCTTATTTTTCATCGCAAATTATCTTTTGTTAAAAAGTGTAACCCTGATTCTGAGTTTACAAGTCAGTACTTGACTTGGTAGGCTTACTTATAATGATGTCAGTCCAAGTAAACCCCTTAATAAAATACTCTGCAATGTAATTTAGTAACTGTCCTTTTTCCTCCATTTGTAGACAAAATTGAAACCAAGATGAATTTAAAATTCTGAAGTCTTTGTCTAGCAACAAGGTCAAAAGCTGATTTATTTCAGCCCTGTATCCTGTTATTTCACTTGCATATTGCTGAGTAAGATTACCTTCTCTTTCCAAAAGCATATTTCTGGAGTACCCAATTTTTTATTTCAACCAAATTGCAAATATTTGGCAGTTCTGTAGAAGTTCAAAAAAAAAGGCTTAGTTTTGGCGATATTAAACCTTCAATTAAGTTCATATTTGATTTTTGGAAAAAATAATGTAAATAAATTGTCAAAAATAATTTCAAGTGGGGTAATCTAGAACCTGCCTTTTAGGAGTTTTCATGTATTTGGTTTGAAAACAACAGACAACGCTTTGTAAGAAAGAAATACTTGTGCATAAACAACAAGTTTAAGGTATGTACAATACAATTATCATATGTGACCAACACCATTATCTCATGGTTAGACGTTTCGACTTTGTTGTGAGAGGTCATTGATTCGAAACATGTGTAGCTTGATTTGAACATGCACCGACACATAGTATCGAGACTCACTATTGTGTACTATCATAAAAGTACCAAATGTTTGTCTTTTTGTTTTTTTAAAATCTCGTGTGTGTGTGTGTGTGTGTGTGTGTGTTTTCATGGCATTTTCTTTGTTTATTATCATATATATGTTTTCATGGCATTTTCTTTGTTTATTATTAGAATTTGAAAGAAGAAGAAAAAGATCAACGGTGATAGTTGATATAAAAGAAAAACCTGAAAATGTTTACGAAAAGCTGCCACAAAAAGAAGTGGCTCTCCATAGATTGAGATGGAACCTGAACAAAGGCAGTGAAAGGTGGTTATGTTCCGGTGGAGCTGCTGGGCTCGTTCGATGCCAAAAAATATGTCATAGCTAAACCGGCATGGCATGTGTTGTACCTTTCATTTTACAAGTTCGCGAAGTTTTCCGCCTTAATTATTGGAGGCTTAAGCTTAATACCTAATAAGTGATGAGAGGAGCAGCACGACAGTGCTGTGAAGGCAGCTGAGTTTTGGGCATTGCTAAATTATTTATATTTGTTTTTCTTCAGAAGACATTTTCATTGATAGAACAGAGATATCAGTATACATAGCTTATTGCTCTTCAATATTTTAGTCCAAAATTATTAAGCTTGGGACTTTTGAATAATAAAAAATGTAAGTTTTTTTTTTGGACAATAATTGTTACCTCATTTTGCCTGTTTTTACATTGTAAAACATAGTTCTTTTTGTTGGTTTACTAATAGAATAAATGTTATTTCTTTTTACCTGTCTTTACGTAGTATGACATGGTTCCTTTTAGCTGGCGTATTACGTTTTTGGAAGCGGCTTTTTATGCTCTTAGAACTCATATTGAGTGGCCTCGTTTGGTGGAAACCTCTATTTTGGAAGAAGCTAAAAAGCTGTAATTTCTTATGCTTTCATATTTCAGTAACTAACATGAAAAAAAAAAAAAAAAAAAAAAAAAAAAACTGCTTTCTTGCTTTATCGAAGCAAAAGCAAACAAGTCTATATGAGCTCATAAAATGATTGAGCTTTAACAAGTTGCTTTTCAGCTTATTTTGGAAGCAAATAATTTTTGCTTTCCCGCTTTCACAATTCCAAATAAAAATTGATTTTCAAGCTGTGTTTCTTGCAATTAGGGTTTCCGAGGCATTTTTTCATTCTTCTTCCGATCGAGATGCCGTGAATTCTCCTCAATATTTTTAACAAAGTTGTTATTTTTCCTCTTGTATTCACTCTGAATGCTCTCAATTCGACATTGTTTTGTTGATTTGATTTTGGTTTTTTTTTTTTTTTTTTTTTTTTTTTTTTAATCAAGAAGGTTGTTCATTTTAAGGTGGTATTGTGATTGATTTTAATTACGGATGCTATGTTAATTTTTCTGGAATAGTAATAGGAATGTTGAACGTTATTCAGAAACAAGTAATAGGATTGTTCTAGCTACCTGTGTTATTGGGAAACGAGGAATAAGAATGTTTGGTTTATTAGTTGTGTTGGTTTACTAGAACAAACAAGGAGTAAACTTATGCGTAATGTGAATTTTCTTATGCATAATGTGAATTTTCTTATATGTTTGTAATTTCAAATTCTGGTGTTGTTTCAGAAAGCGAAATTCAATATGCTCAATTTTGTAAGTACACGAAGACAGGTTTGTATATTTAACAATTTAATCCTCAGGCCATACTTTTTATTTTCAGCGTTAGATTCAGATGTCCTTGTATCGAAAAATCCCAAATAAAGAATGATAAAAATGCTCATATCGAAAAATCCCAAATAAAGAATGATAAAAATGCTCAGATCATAGTTTCCAAATAAAGCCCAGTTGCTGACATTTTGAGGATTAAAATTTAATACTAAAAGTACTGTAAATGAACTGCGTTTCAGTATCACTTCTAAGCAAACAAATTATATATATTGTAGAGAGAATTTTTCCTGAAAAATCTTGCAGCCATGGCTGCCACTAATTCCTTCCTTTAATCCGATTTTCGACGACAACCCTAATCAGAAAGGGGGTTCATCTTCTTCTCCCCATCTTCCCTCCAATCCTTCTACTAGTCTTCCCCAGTTTTCTCCAGATTTCTTAGTTGACGAGGATGAGACTACTAGGGTTCAAAATCGAAAAAATTGCCCTGAATCTTTCTCAAATTCTAATGTCTCTGCCCACATTCGAATCAAGACAAAAACCATTCAGCTTCTAATGGTGAAAGATTTCAACCCAGAAATGCAGTTCATTCAAGAAATGCAATCAGAAACGTTCAAGAACCGAAACAACAACGAAAAAGTGCTCTGCCTAAAGATCTAAAGGCTTCTTCTTGGGCGGACATGGTCAAGATTGGGGGCCTAGATTCTAAATTTGACCTAAATTTTGTACCTCCGGTTGAAACTATTGGTGAGAAGATCATCGTGGTATCCGAGGAGACTAGTATTAGAACAAAAGAAAAGTGGAGGCTGTCTGATACCAAATGAAAGTGTGTGTGCGTGTGCACTTGCCAAGTATAATACACAAGGATCGTGTAATATGACGAACAATAGTCAAGTATGAAGTAATAGATAATCACATAACTGTATAATAGTAAATGCAGTAAAAATAGAAAAATCACATTAGGGATTTTTATACTGGTTCGGAGCACCGTCCTAAGTCCAGTCCCAGACTTCTATCTGGATTTTCACTAATCAACAACCTCACTTCACCCGGAGGAACAGGTATACAACACCCGAGCAGCCGAACGGGATTTCACGCCTCTAACAACACCGAGGACTTCAACACTTGCCTGATCACACACAGGACTTCAACAAAGAACAATAGTTTGACTTCTAATTGTGTTCTTGAATAATACTGAATAGCCAACAGTTGAGTACACCCTTCCTATAATCTTATCCTCAAGTATATAACGTGTATGTGAAGATTGAAGGAAGTATATTACTTACTGAATCAAGAGATATGAAATAATTTCAACGATTCAACAAGTAATTTGAATAATGGAGAACTTTTTAGTATGCAAGAATGTATAGAGTTTAAGATTAGAAATATGAGAGGATTTTTTTGTAATGTGAAAAAAAATGCTTTGATGTATATATAATCGTTGAAGAGTTGTCAACTTCCACGAAGAGTTTTATCAAAGAGATGCACCCATTTCCTTTCAGAAATGAAAAGGAAACTCTTCATGAAATATGATGCCTTCTAGAAAATATGGCCGTTGTAAAATATGACCGTTGGAAATATGACCGTTAAAAAATATGACCGTTAGAAAATATGGCCATTGTAAAATATGACCGTTGGAAATATGAAGTGTCTCTTCGTGAAGTGTCTTTTCATGAAGTGTCTTTTCGTGAATTTTCTTTTCGAAGTGTCTTTTCGCGAAGTGATGAAGTGTCTTTTCGTGAAGTGTCCTTTCATAAAGTGTCTTTTCGCGAAGTGCCTTTTCGCGAAGAGATAAAGTGTCTTTTCACGAAATGTCTTTTCATGAAGTGTCTTTTCGCGAAGTGTCTTTTTGTGAAGTGTCTTTTCACGAAGTGACGAAGTGTCTTTTCGCGAAGTGTCTTTTCACGAAGTGTCTTTTCGTGAAATGTCTTTTCACAAAGTGTCTTTTCGCGAAGTGTCTTAAGTTTCGAGAAGCATTTATCGAGCTTTGTATCCAAGCGTTCGAGTTTGGTGTCGGTACGTTTAAGTCTCGTTTCGAGAAGGAATTGGTTCCTTGCAATTTGTGCTAGTGAATCGTGTGTAGACGATGATGGTTGAAGGAGTTTGACCTCTTCCGGTTTAGGTTTTGGGGCCTTAGAAGAAGTGGTTTCATGGGGAACTTGGTGTTGATATTGTTCGAAAGGAATGATATTCACACAAGGTTCAGGAAGCTTCATTCTTTTTCTAGTTGCTTTATCGATGCACTTTGGCTTGGAGATTTTAGACTCGCAAGACTTGAGACCACAATCGAGTAAAAGCCTCATGACATATTCATTGTAAAAAATATGTGGTCTTGTGCGATCATTCACAAGCAAAATTTCGTCAAAAATAATGCTTATCCAGTTAATCTCTATATCTCCATATATCGCATATAATGCCTTGAAATTCTCTTTATAGATGGCATCAAAATTACCAATCCTTGGCAGTAAGGAGTGTGTGATAACATGGTGTAAAACTCGAGCAGTAGGCCGTAGGTTAATCGCTTTTGTACTGGTTTTGTGATCCTCAATAAAAAGGTGACTAACTTTATCACGAGTGTGAACAGTACAAAAATCTGAAGAAAATTCCCTTCCACTATTAGGAGAACCGAGAACCATGAACATTCGTTCCTTTGAAATAAAAACATGCTGACCACATACTACAGACCAAAGACAATTAGCATCATTCTCTGGTTTGAATTTCTCCAGGTTAAGATTGGCATAGTACAACTTAATCATAATATAATTGATTTCTATGTTGTTCTTATCAAAGGTAAGGAGTGATTTTATACGAGCCTTGACCGATAATTCGTCGACATCATAAAGAATAAAATCAGAGAGATTTATGAAAGAACCTTCGTGAATGGTGTAATCCTTCATAGCATTCCAACGTTTTACTACAATAGGATCCATAAGCCATTGTTTGATACTGGAATCAATAGGCTGGAGTTGAGTAGAACTTGATTTCTTTAATTGTTTTTGAGGAGGAGCCATGATAGTTTGAGTAATTGAAAATTTGGAATTTTTGATGGAGTTCAAAGGGTTTGATAGTTTGAGGAATAAAAGGAATACGAATGGGTGAGTTATAGGGAACCGACGTGATGATTGAGGGTTTTTAAAAACAGAAAAATACGTTATCGGTCGACCATTGGATTTTAATCGGTCGACTGGTGAGTGAAAAAATTGATTTCCAGAGAGTTTTCCGGTCGACTGGTCGAAATACCACCGGTCGACTGGTTCATGGAAAAGCAGAAATTTTTCCAGAGACTTAAATGGTCGACTGGTAACTTTTTATCGGTCGACCGGAGCATAAAAATTAAGTTTTCTAGAGACATTTTCGGTCGACTGGTGAATATATAGCGGTCGACCGTTTTTACTTAAGATTTGTTTTTCTGGTTCTCTGAATTTATACGAAGCTCTATATCAACGTACAAATTGAATTTATTTCAAAACAACAAGGATTTAAACTAAGTTACAAGAAAAAATAAAACTTAAAACAAAAAAAACATATTTTCCAATCAAAAGTAAAAAAACGATATAAAATTAATGGGAGGTGGATGACTTGTATTCAGATATTTCTTTAATATCGGTAACTTTCGGTGTCCATGGCGACCAAGTATCCTTTGCTCCTTCATTTCGCATGTAGTTACGATCCCAGGAGTTAGGACTCCTAGATGAAGATGGAGCATGTGGCATTGGTTCATGAACGCCTTGTTTATCCGTGCTACAGAAAAATGACGCCATGCGTTCTAAGAGAGTCAACCGGTCAGACGTAAGTTTTTATTCGTAATGAAGTTGACGCTGGAGATCTATCTGATCTGGTAATGGTGAATCTCACTTATCTTTTCTCTAGTCTGTGGGGAATAAAACAATGATTTCTTAGCACGTTTAGACTTTGGTGTATATCTGGGGGTATGCGAACATTCTGGTCTACTTTTAGGTGTCTTCGGAGAGTAGTATTCCTCCGGTTTGGAACTAGTGACCGAGATATGTGATCTTTGTGCACATTTGTTGCAAATGTGTGCCATTTTGAATAATATATGAACTTGTTTACAGATGTTACAAAGGACTCAAAGATGAAGATGTAGAAAAAAATAAGAAAGGAGCGCATATATATATATATATATATATATATATATATATATATATATATAGGAATTAGTAAATAAGAAGCAATGGTTATAAAACACTCAGAGAATATAAACCATTAAAAATTGTAAAGCTCATAATTGTTTGCTAAAAATAGCAAAAGCTACTAAATAGCTAAGTTATAAAAGAATGTAAGCACCGTCTAGAAGAGAACTTAACAGTGTATATGTGTATTTACACATCGAGTTCAGTTCTAGAAATCAAGCCAAGCTCTCTACGTAAAGAAATAAAACATGATTCAAGTAGAGGCTTAGTAAAAATGTCCGCTAGTTGATGTTCAGTCTGGATATATTCGAGACATATTGTTCCTTTTTCAATATTATCTCTTAAGAAATGATGTCGAATATCAATGTGCTTTGTGCGGGAATGGTTGACTGGATTTTTTGATAAGTTTACCGCACTTGTTTTATCATAGTATATGATGGAGTTTGATAAATGAATATCAAAATCTCGAAGTGTTTGTTGCATATATAGTACTTAAGTACAAGCTAGAGCTGCTGATATATACTCAGCTTCACATGTCGAGAGTTAAACGCAATTTTGTTTCTTACTAAACCAAGAGACAAGTGATTTTCCAATAAAATGGCACGTACCACTTGTACTTTTTCTATCCGTACGGGAGCCGCCAAAATCAACATCACTATATGACACTAATTCGAATGGACAATCTTTCGGGTAGAAAAGACCAAAATCTTTGGTTTTATTAAGATATCGTATTATACGTTTTACAGCTCGTAAATGTGATTCTTTAGGATTAGCTTGAAATCTTGCACACAAACAAACACTCATCATAATATCAGGACGACTTGCGGTAAGATAAAGGAGAGAGCCAATCATGCTTCGATATAACTTCTGGTCAACATTCTTACCATGTTCATCTTTTTCAAGATGTGTAGTCGTACTCATAGGAGTTGGTTTACCAGATGTATTTTCTAAACCAAAACGTTTGACTAGATTTCCACAATATTTTTCTTGATTAATAAAAATACCGTTAGAAAGCTGTTTGATTTGAAGACCAAGAAAATACGATAGTTCTCCCATATGAGACATTTCAAATTCTTTGGTCATAATATTCGCAAACTCTTTGCAGAGTTTATCGTTTGTTGATCCAAAGATAATGTCGTCTACATATATCTGGATAACTAATATATCTTTTCGAGAATGTTTGATAAATAAAGTTTAATCGACTTTACCAATTTGAAATCCAGAATCAACAAGATATCTTCGTAAACGCTCGTACCAAGCACGAGGTGCTTGTTTCAATCCGTATAAAGCTTTCTTAAGTTTATATACATGATCAGGATGTTTTTCATGTACGAACAAGGGAGGTTGTTCAACATATACATTCTCTTTGATAAACCATTTAAAAATGCACTTTTGACATCCATTTGATAAAGTTTAAAATTATGATGACAAGCAAAGGACAGTAAGATTCGAATAGCTTCTAGTCGAGCGAAGGGCGCAAAAGTTTCTTCATAATCGATACCTTCTTCTTGATTGTATCCTTGTGTTACTAATCTTGCTTTATTTTTGGTTATATTTCCTTGTTCGTCGGCCTTATTTTTATAGACCCATTTCGTACCAATAACTGATTGATCAGTCGGTCGTGGAACAAGTTCCCAGACATCATTGCACTCGAACTAATTTAGTTCTTCCTGCATGGCAATGATCCAGTAATCATCAGTAGCAGCTTCTTTCGGATTCTTAGGTTCGATATTTAAAAGAAACGCAACATGACCCATTTGATTGAGTTGACTCCTTGTTCTTATTTGTGATGTTACTTCTCCAATAACATTTTGAACTGGATGATTTCTTAGAATTCTCAGAGGAGATCTAAATCTTGGTGGAGAAGGTACCACAACAGGTTGAGGAATATCTTCAATAATTTCTGAGTCAGAGTCATTATTTGTGATGATAGGATTATCAATGACTATAGTTTCTTCGTCATCTGATATATTATGAGATGGTTTAAAGAATTCATCGAAAGAGACATGAAGTGATTCTTCAATAGTTTTAGTTCTTTTATTAAATATAAGATAGGCCTTGCTTCGTTCCGAATATCCGACAAATATACCTTCATCGGATTTTGGATCAAATTTTCCAAGATGGTCTTTCGTATTTAAAATAAAGCATTTTGAACCGAAAACTTTGAAGTATGAGATATTTGGCTTTCTCTGATTAAATAATTCATAAGATGTATTTTTTGTGAGAGGTCGTATGGATACACGATTCAAAACATAACAAGCAGTTGCAACAGCTTCTGCCCAAAAATGTTTTGGTAGAGTGTATCCATTTAATAATGTTCTTGCACATTCTTGTGAAGTCCGATTTTTCCGTTCTACAACTCCGTTTTGTTGTGGACTAGGAAAAGAAAAATTATGGTTTATACCTTTCTTTGTACAAAGATGGTCAAATTCATTATTTTCGAACTCTCCGCCATGATCACTTCTTATATTTTTAACCTTAAGCCCTTTTGACTTTTGAATTCTTTTGACGAACGATTTGAAATGATTGAAAGTGTCACTTTTGTTTTTCAAGAAAATTACCCATGTATAACGAGAGTAATCATTAACAATTACAAACACATATCGACTATGATTTATTGACTGAACCCGTGTTGGTCCAAATAAATCCATATGTAATAGCTCAAGTGGTTGTAATGTTGATATGACTTTCTTGGATTTGAAAGACAATTTAGTCAATTTTCCTAGTTGACATGCATCACAAATATTATCAACCGTAAAGCTCATTTTGGGTAGTCCTCTAACTAGATCATTTTTGGCTAGCTTGTCGATAGTTCTAAAGTTTATGTGACAAAAACGTTTGTGCAATAGCCATGGATCATTATCATTTGCTATAAGACACATATCTGAATTATGATTGATGTTCATATTCAGAATATAGATATTTCTGTCTCTATAACCTTCAAAAACTAGATTTCGATCTTTATCTAAAATACTACATTTATTATCCGAAAAGGAAATGGTAAAACCCTTGTCACATAATTGACTGATACTGAGTAAATTATGTTTCAAGTTTCTAACTAGCATGACATTAGTAATAAGAGGTAAGTTAGATGTACCGCAGTTGCTCACATCGCCTTTGCCGATGATATAGCCTTTTGAATTATCTCCAAAAGTGATGGAGCCACCATCTGAATAAGGGATATTTGTTAATAAGCTCTTGTCTCCAGTCGTATGCTTCGAGCAACCGCTGTCCAGTATTCACTTTCCTCTTTTCTTAAGTGGGGCCTGCAAAAAATAGAATTAAGTTCATGGTACGCACCTTTTTATAGGGTCCTAAGAGTTAGGTCTTAGGAGTCCAAACCCATACGGGTCTAGTATCCCCTTTATATAAATAATTTGAATTACGATGCACAGTATTCAAAAAATTCTGAATGTATTTGTTCCTAATCAAATTGTTATTTGTTTTAGGAACCCATATTTTGATAGTCTTGATATGTTTCTTTTGAAATTTCACAACCGGTTTCGGTTTAGAATATAATAAACTAAGATTTTTCTTAGCTTCAGTTTCTTGTACTTTTTTATTTTTTCTTTTTCTTTTATTGCCAAGATATTTCTTGATATCTTGTTTCTTATATCCCAAACCTTGTTTATTCGTAGCAGATTGTGAATTTTCAATAATTTTTGTCAAATTTTCTCGACCTTTGTTGAAGTTAGAAACATTTTGAGTGATGTCGTCTAACTTAGTTTGTAAATTAGCTTTTTCTTGGTCTAGAATTTTGACTTTTGTCTTAAGCTCATGATTTTCAGTAGTAAGAGCATTATTTTTCTCTTTTTGAGTTTCTATTTCTTGACTCAAAAGAGATAGTTGAGAATTAATATTAGACGATGTTTCTTGAGGTTTTTCAAGTTCTTCCTCTAATATTTTCTTCTCGTCTTTTAACATATCTCATTCAAACTCTGCTCTACTTAAATCTGCTTGAGCTTGTTTGCATTGTCGTTTCATATCTTTAAATTTAAATATTAATTCAGCATTTATATCAAGAACTTCTTCAAAAGAAGGAATTTGTACCTCATCTTCTGTCGCCATGAAACATACATTAGCTTGTTCATTGTCTGAGTCGCTTTCACTATCCGATGAAGATGAGTCTGAATCATCCCATGTCACTGAGAATGCTCGTTTCTTTGACTTGTCCTTCTTGTGTTTGAATTTTTCATTTTCTGTCTTCTTCTTTTGCTCCGGACAATCCTTATGTATGTGTCCCTTCTTGTGACAGTTGAAGCATTCTACATTTGATGATGATGGTTTATTTGATCCGAACTTCTTTCTATTGTAACGACTAGTTTTTCGTTGCTTTAAAAATTTCTTGAATCCTTTTGCAATGAATGCTAGATCTTCATCTTTGGAATCTGAGATGTCTTCATCCTTTTCAGCATGAAAAGCTACATTTTTCTTTTCTTCTTTTAGTTCTTTTCTAGCCTGCAAGTTAGCTTCATAGGACATAAGATTTCCTATCAATTCATCTGGCTTCATGGTGGAAAGATCATTAGCTTCTTCTATTGCTAATACTTTTCCTTCCCATTCATTAGTCAGAGAATGTAGAACTATTGAAACTACATCAAAATCCGAATATTTTTGCCCTAATCCGATAAGTGCATGATGAATGGTTTGAAACCGTGAATACATCTCATTGATAGTTTCATTTGGCTTCATTTTGAAATTTTGAAACTGACTTTTCAACCAAGCTATTTTTGCTTGTTTAACCTTGTTAGTACATTCATGAGTGGTTTTTAGTGTTTTCCAAATTTGATATGCAGTGGTACAGATACTAGCACGGTTATATTCGTTTTGATCTAATGCACAAAACAACATATTGATTGCTTTTGCATTTACAGCTGCTGCAGTTTTCTCAGCAACCGTCCATTCTGCGTACTCAGTCGTTGGATTTATTATTTCTTTCTGAGTAGCATTCCAAGCATCATAGCTAGTTGATTGCATGTAAAAAGCCATACGAATTGCCCAATAACTATAGTTAAGACCATTAAAGAAAGGAGGTCTTTGTGTCGATTGACCTTCAGTGTGAGTGGTGTTAGTGCTAGAACCTGCGTTATTTGCCATATTACAAGAATATATCAAATAACTGTGTTACGGTTATATGATGACCGTGCTCTGATACCAATTGAAGATGTCTGTACGAAGAGTTGCTTTCAGTTCGTAGACCAGTCGAAAGGTAAAAAATAACCAGTAGACTGGTATTTGAATATATATATATATATATATATATATATATATACGTTACATACATGTATGCACGTTCATTGTGCATTTCTGCCCAGAAACGGTCGACCGTATAATTTGAAACCGGTCGACCGGTGTGACGGCAAGGAATTTCGCTCGGTCCGAACCAGTCGCTAAACCAACCCAGACCGTTCGAAACGCCCTATCGTTTGAGAACACGACAAATCAGAACGCATACAGAAGAACATTTCATTGTATATTACAACAATGCATCAGATTACAAGAATATACAGAGTATAAATGAATATTACACAGAAATATCAGAGATTTAAATTACATTTAAATACATAGCAGCGGAAAATAATACAATACACAACTAGAAGAAGATATACGGATACAAAGCTTTCCGGATATCGTTCCAGCTGTAAACCAGGATCCTGTGAATATAAATCTGCAAAACCGAAACTACTAGCTGCCCGTGTCAAAATAAGGGCACCCAGAGTTTAGGTTTAAAACAATAAACTCCAGGTCAGTCATGTGACTGGTGTGAGAACTAAAACAGTTATTAATCTTTATTTTTAAAGTTAGGTAAATCAAGGGACCACGCCGTATAACACGGAACGGGTTTCCTCCCAAGAATACCAGTGCATAAAACAACAGCGCAATGCTAAATAAAGAAAAATGAAGCTGTTATAAGACCCAGGTCCTATCACACAATGCAACGCAAGCCGGGGGATAGGGTTTTCCCTTATAACAGCCAAAGAATGCTTGATACGCTTAAAACAAATCATTTGATACTATTATAAGTGCATAGTGTATAAAACAACTTCAAATCATAAGTATCAATCATAGGCGGCATGAGCGTCCCATGCCACTATGTCGCCATATATAGGTTTACAAATAAAACCGCAAATGTCACGTATTTGGAAATTGGATTTCCATCTATGAACCGAGGCAAAAGATAGTCCTCAACCGATTCGAGACAATCTAGCCCATGTCTCAGGATCAGAACGCATCAACCCTTTAGATCGTCAGGGCCGGTCCACCGATGTGGATTATTATGCCTGAACACTACGTTTCTCCGCCCTTTGGGGCGTAAGCGAGCCAACTAAATGACTCCATCGGTTCGAGAACGACCGATCAATCCGAGGCGCCTCGCAACAGCAACAACCACATAAGTCAAACTCGTCAGGGCGTGTAAAACCACTGACGCCACTTCTAGCTAGAAAGAAACGCAAGTCCTCCCTGATGTCCCTCCCGTTTTTGGTTCATACCGGGTGTGAAACTCGCGAAGCAAACGTTACACAAAGCTACGCCACAAAGGCCTTGCTTTGATCATCACCACAAGACTTTGCTTTTCAACAGAAGCCTCGATCAATTGCCACTTAGGCATGCCACACAGGCAATTCACTCCATGCGTTTGATATCCATCAATATATATTTAATAGAGATCAATCACACAGACTAAAATCCAATGTCAGACACACAGTCCATTTACAAGTCCGTTCTGGGTCTGAACGAAACCGGAGGCACCTAGTACCCCGCATATCCATCGATCTCCAAGTACGTCTGGACGATCACCAACTGTTTCCATCTTCTTGGGTGTACAGCCCAATCAAGATCATCAGTTATCACCCAAACGACGTGAAGACCTCCGGTCTTCGACCATCGTCTTCATCTTCGACTTATCGTCGTATCAGTTATTCAGAATGGGATTAAACCCGGCCCTTCCGAATAACTCGCGTATATTTTAAATAAGTGTCACAAAAACACAACATACGCCTCATTCCAATTCATTAGTCACTAACCGTAAATTAATCAAGAGAATAATTCCCCAAATATTAACCCCGAAGGCCGAAACCAACATCAGATCAATATCCAGAAAACCATTCTGCTTGGCTAACCGACAGTTAGTTTCTAAATTTCACATTCATAGGGAAAGGTTCCCATTAATTTTATCCAAGACAAATTCCTTGAATTTATCCTTTATTCTATTTTTGAATCTCAATTCAAACTAGTCGGGATTAGCGAACCCTACCGAAGTAATCATTTGTTTTAATTTCCCAATCCCAACCTATTTATCCCATGAAGTAAAACTGGTAATACTTCATATCTAACACCACAGTGTTATCGGTAAATTCAATTACCATTTCACGTTCAAATCTAATTAAAGATTTAACTATCGCCTGGAGCAAAACTGGTGATACTCCATTTCGATTATTTCAATCTAATTAAAGATTCATTAAAACTCCACTTAGTTTTAATCTTCGACTGGGTTAAAGAATCAGTGTCATTTAAAACAGTGTTCACGATAAACCCAAAATCACATTCATTAATTATCGGGTTAAAGAACGAGTGTTATTTAAAACACTGTCCACGATAAACCCAAAAATCAATATCAATTCAATTTCAATTAAACATTATTTAATTGGTACACTTCGTTAAATCTAAATAAAAAGATTTAATCTTTTCTCAACTGGGTTCAAGAACAGTGTTAGTGAAGACACCATTCACGACAAACCCAAATCACATTTGATATCCAATATAAGGCTCTGAATAGAAAATATATCGGCTTATATTCAATATCAAATTCTACGATTAACAAATGTCATATTGGAAATAACGATATAAATATATATCTTTCAAATTTCCATAACAACACCTGTATAATCACGAATTCCAACATCGAAATATTCCGAGGACAATTTCGATTCAAATCCACTCCAATGCAATCATTGGAAATTTTGGTTATTTTCAAAACCCTTTTCGAATTCAATTTATTTATTTAAAAATAAATAGAATTATAATTCTAGTTCAAAACTAGTTCATTTCGATAAAAATCTATTATTATCTTTTCAAATATGGAGTTTTTCATCCCAATTCTTTCTAAACCATTTCTTATGATTTTACACAAATTATTACTATTTTTAATAATTTTATCAAGGCCCGTACAGTCGATTTCCATCAACGGCCATCGAACTGCACTTACAGCGACCTTTTTCAAATTTGATTTGGACATAATTCCAAATCCAACCGTTAGATTTCCAATTTCTAGTATTCGTTAGAAAGCTCTTTTCGATACGAACCCAACGGTTCCGGTTTTAGGAGAATCCGACGGTCGGATCTCCCGTAATGTCCGTTTGAAATAAATGGTCGAAATTCACGAACTGCCGCGGCGCGGCGCGTTCTATTCAGGCCATTATATTATATATATAATATATATAATATATATTTCATCGATTTCTATTTAAAACGAATTATATAAATAGTTTTAAATTCGTTTCAAAAGCAATTTCAACTTCCATTTCAATTCAAATCAAAATTGAATTCTTCTTTATAAATTCGTTTTAAAATTCATTTCTATTCAATTCAAATTTCAATTCAATTTGAATTCGTTTCAATTCACTTTCGATTCAATTTTGAATTCGTTTTCAATTCAATACATTTCGAAATCATTTTCAATTCAACACATTTCGAAATCTTTATATATTCAATTCATTTCGAAATCGTTATATATTCAATTCATTTCGAAATCGTATAAAATCGATATAAATATCGATCCCGTCGAAATGGCGTCAATCTAATCAACACGGCTTCATATATTCCTTTATTTTCAAATATTCTATTTCAAATATTTCTTTTTCAAAATAGTTGTTATTATCAAAATATTTCGTTCAACACATGACCAATCTCAATGAATGAGTACTGTCAACACATGAACTTTTATTTTATATCGATAAAGGTGCAATTTTTATTACTAAAATATTTCGTTCAACACATGACCAATCTCAATGAATGAGTACTGTCAACACATGAACTTTTATTTTATAATATTCTTTATTTTTCAAATTGGAATGAGGCCCAATCAATCACCATATAAAATTAATTATATGGATTTTCATACAACACATGTATATAATAGCATTGAAAATAATCAACCATCAACCAAAGTGCACTACACTGTATAAGCATCAAATATAGATATTCAACGCTTATAACAGCCTGTCAATCAATCGATCGACATACTTAATCAATCAGGATGAGTGAACTTCAAATTTCATCCCAACACCCGTGTGGGGTTTTCAAACAATCAAACACAGATTTTAGTTGTGCAGTTGGGCGATGTGTAAAATTTATCGTCCCAATCAATGTCCTTCCAATAGGTGTACATAAACAAACCGTCTGGTTTGTAAATGAATATTTATTTATTCACATTCACGTTAAAAATTATATTTTTAACGACAAAACATTTTATTCCAACATATGAATTTCTATTCAGTTCATTCTTTAAATAAAATGATATTTTTAATTTTCTAACTTATTTTAGAAAATTTCGGCGGCATAACGGCACGATACTAGAAACGGGACAAGGCCTAGCCTTATCCCCGATCTAGTGAAGGCCCACGCCATTCACACATCAATCAAATCAATTTCATTATGCAAACCACAGAATTTGGAGTAAGAGTCTAACCTAGCCTTACTCCTTCGCCTTATAACGGCGCACGTCTAATCCTAACCAATTTATCGATTCGATTTTTCACACCACAAACCACATTCAAACCAATATCGCAATCAATAACCAAACAGCCAAACAAACAAGTCCATGGTCTGTGGACGATTTGTGTCGGGTGCTACTAAGCACCGTCTGCATCCTAGTATATATATAACTAGAAAAATTAAATTGAAAGGTGAGAAGTTCTCACCTATAGCTATCCTAGCTCCATGGCTCTTCTAATGCAGGAAATCTTCGCCTACTCGCCTTTTTATCACCATCGTTGCCCGTATACACTGTATATAAAAAATCACATTTTTATATCCTTTATTATATAAAAATCATATTTTTCTACATCGTTATTCCATATATAAAGATTATATTTTTAAACCTCTACTTTGAATATAAAGATTATATTTTTAAGCCGCTAAGATCTAATTTTTATCTCGTCAAAAATCTTATTTTTCCTACAACAAAATTCTAAACTTTTTCTACCTCCTATGAATTCAAAATTCTTTCGAATAAAAATCATATTTTCATGATTAAAAATCAAAGCTTTAAGAGAAAAAGAAAAATCTAATCTTTTAAACCAATAAAAATCAAACCTTTTTATTAATAAAAACTTGACTTTAAAATGATAAAAATCTATAATTTCTACTTATAAAAATCAGTTTTATATACTAAAAAAAAAATCAGTTTAAATCCTTTTATAAAATCAGTTTTAAATCATCTTATAATCAGAATTTAAAAACATAAAAATCGGTTTTTAATATTTAACAAAATCAGTTTTAGAAACCTTTTCAAAATCAGTTTATTTTCAGATTAAAAACAGTAATAAAATAAAATAATAATAATAAAAAAAAGGTAAAGTAAAATGACTTACCTATAACCTGCGAAGGAGGGGGGGGGGGGGGGTATTGGCGTTCGCAGTTCGTCAGGGAGGTGGCTGGAGGTGGGCTTCGGTCCTCGTCAGGCGGTTCGACGAATGGGGGGGGGGGGGGGGGGCGGCTGCAGTCGATTCAGGGGGGGGGGGGGGGGTTGCTTCGCGATAGGGGGGGGGGTGCTTCGGTGGCTCGCCGCGGCACTGGGGGGGGGGGGGGTGGGGTTTCGATGGGGGAACTGCGGTGGTCGCCGCCGCCTAGGGGCGCGACGGATTCCGCCTCCGTCTCTTTTTTTTTTTTCTCCAGAAAGGGTTTTGAATCGGGGGGGGGGGGGGGGGTTCCTGAGCAATAATAAAGGGGAGGAGAGAGAGAAAAATTAATTAATTTTTTTATTAATTTAAAATTCAAAAAGTTGACTTTTACATACGACCTCTAATCGAGGTCCACCGCCTGTCGTCCATAGCGTTTTACCCCCATTCCGAACACAATGGGATATGTATCGCAAGCTGATTCTATCGTTTGAATCAGTTTCCGTTAAATTTACATTTAAATCACTTTATTGAATTCTAAACGTACATTTCAAATTACCGGGGTCACATACTAACTAGAAAAATTCCAGAAAAATATTTTCTAGTTTCGTATTGACGATACGGTCCTAACAAAACTAGTTTCGTCGAATTCTGAGACCGTTTGAAAAATGGCCAATTTCCAGTCGATTAAATTCAACAGAAACTGGTCAAACGCGTTTTCTTTTGCCACGCTCACATATTGATTCGAAAAATTACGAAATTTGGAATCTAGCAATAACTTAACATCACGGACCCAACAAAACTGGTTTCGTCGAAATCCGAGGTCGTTTGCAAAATGTCCATTTTTAAGGGCCTGAATTCCATAGCGACTATTCAGAATTTTCAACTGGACATATCTTTTGATTCCCGCTATGAAATCTCAATTGGTCGGATTCGTTGGAAAGATATTCACTATTAGATTCCATTATTTTTGGTTTCACTAAAATCCGGATTGTTTTGCACCCGGTACATTCAATTGAAGTTTGAAATCGAATTATCGAACTACCGCGCCATTTTCAATTCTATTTATAATTATATATAAATATTTATATTCTAACGACGACGCGTATAAATATATACGTTCGAATTATTTTCAAAATAAATTTCACGTCGATATTATTTAAAATAATTCATTTTAAATAATCAAAATTCGCTAAAATTGCCAAAATAAAAATTTTAAACTGGCCCAGATTTTACGGGTTGTTACAATCTCCCCCACTTAAAACTTTTCGTCCCCGAAAAGGAACAAAGTCGAAAGCGGTTTGATTAATCAACTGTACGCTCGATCTGGCTTCCATTCTCCAACTTTTCAGTTTCTGAGAATTTTCAAATTTTCAAAAATTTGGCTAACTCCCTAAATTTTCGAAAAATTTCGCCATAACCTCCCCTGCAATGGGAGCATCGGGGAGTTTCAAATAGCTTCCCCGGTCCTTCAGATCTCAAAAAGAAAAAGAAAAAGCCAAGCGGCTAGCCAATAGGCTCACAAAATCATCATCACCCAAACAAAACAGGAAATTATGTAGTAAACATGTACCTATTTGTCGGGCAAACAAATTTTATTCTCTGCTCTAGCCTCCTTGCTATGACCTGTTCAAGGATATACATGTATATGCAAGCAAATGCGACCAAATTTCAATACAATTCAAAATTTGGTTCAATTAGGCATAATGGTTCAAAATTATCAAACAAATGAACAAACAACACAACATCAATCAATTAGTGAATTAGAGTTTCAAATTGATAACTTTGATACATAGTCAAAAATCAGATTTTTGATGCCAAATCACAACAATAGGCCCTATCTAATTTTGGTTCTCACACCAGTCTAATGGAAATATATAGAAATCACACCTTCGTCACTCGAAAATAAATGCTGATGATGTTTCGAACCACCATCAGAACATTGTCGGGCTACTAGAGTGCGGTTCTATATCTACCCGGTATATTAAAACTTCGAATATACGCGGATCAGACGTATATGCAAAATCTATATATACTGGATTGTCCAAATCAATATAAATAGATAATCAAATACGAATAATTGATTTATATTTCAAAACAGGATTTGTTTTCATTTTAAAAATATACTCTTCACACTCGTTCTAGGATACTACTGATCCTATCTCTAACGAGTCATTCCCATTGGATTTTACTAATCCAATATCTGATGAATTCTTTCGTATGGTTCTAATGTGTCTTGTTCTCTAAGCTTTGTAAACCAAAGCTCTGATACCAACTGTGACGGCAAGGAATTTCGCTCGGTCCGAACCAGTCGCTAAACCGACCCAGACCGTTCGAAACGCCCTATCGTTTGAGAACACGACAAATCAGAACGCATACAGAAGAACATTTAATTGTATATTACAACAATGCATCAGATTACAAGAATATACAGAGTATAAATGAATATTACACAGAAATATCAGAGATTTAAATTACATTTAAATACATAGCAGCGGAAAATAATACAATACACAACTAGAAGAAGATATACGGATACAAAGCTTTCCGGATATCGTTCCAGCTGTAAACCAGGATCCTGTGAATATAAATCTGCAAAACCGAAACTACTAGCTGCCCGTGTCAAAATAAGGGCACCCAGAGTTTAGGTTTAAAACAATAAACTCCAGGTCAGTCATGTGACTGGTGTGAGAACTAAAACAGTTATTAATCTTTATTTTTAAAGTTAGGTAAATCAAGGGACCACGCCGTATAACACGGAACGGGTTTCCTCCCAAGAATACCAGTGCATAAAACAACAGCGCAATGCTAAATAAAGAAAAATGAAGCTGTTATAAGACCCAGGTCCTATCACACAATGCAACGCAAGCCGGGGGATAGGGTTTTCCCTTATAACAGCCAAAGAATGCTTGATACGCTTAAAACAAATCATTTGATACTATTATAAGTGCATAGTGTATAAAACAACTTCAAATCATAAGTATCAATCATAGGCGGCATGAGCGTCCCATGCCACTATGTCGCCATATATAGGTTTACAAATAAAACCGCAAATGTCACGTATTTGGAAATTGGATTTCCATCTATGAACCGAGGCAAAAGATAGTCCTCAACCGATTCGAGACAATCTAGCCCATGTCTCAGGATCAGAACGCATCAACCCTTTAGATCGTCAGGGCCGGTCCACCGATGTGGATTATTATGCCTGAACACTACGTTTCTCCGCCCTTTGGGGCGTAAGCGAGCCAACTAAATGACTCCATCGGTTCGAGAACGACCGATCAATCCGAGGCGCCTCGCAACAGCAACAACCACATAAGTCAAACTCGTCAGGGCGTGTAAAACCACTGACGCCACTTCTAGCTAGAAAGAAACGCAAGTCCTCCCTGATGTCCCTCCCGTTTTTGGTTCATACCGGGTGTGAAACTCGCGAAGCAAACGTTACACAAAGCTACGCCACAAAGGCCTTGCTTTGATCATCACCACAAGACTTTGCTTTTCAACAGAAGCCTCGATCAATTGCCACTTAGGCATGCCACACAGGCAATTCACTCCATGCGTTTGATATCCATCAATATATATTTAATAGAGATCAATCACACAGACTAAAATCCAATGTCAGACACACAGTCCATTTACAAGTCCGTTCTGGGTCTGAACGAAACCGGAGGCACCTAGTACCCCGCATATCCATCGATCTCCAAGTACGTCTGGACGATCACCAACTGTTTCCATCTTCTTGGGTGTACAGCCCAATCAAGATCATCAGTTATCACCCAAACGACGTGAAGACCTCCGGTCTTCGACCATCGTCTTCATCTTCGACTTATCGTCGTATCAGTTATTCAGAATGGGATTAAACCCGGCCTTTCCGAATAACTCGCGTATATTTTAAATAAGTGTTACAAAAACACAACATACGCCTCATTCCAATTCATTAGTCACTAACCGTAAATTAATCAAGAGAATAATTCCCCAAATATTAACCCCGAAGGCCGAAACCAACATCAGATCAATATCCAGAAAACCATTCTGCTTGGCTAACCGACAGTTAGTTTCTAAATTTCACATTCATAGGGAAAGGTTCCCATTAATTTTATCCAAGACAAATTCCTTGAATTTATCCTTTATTCTATTTTTGAATCTCAATTCAAACTAGTCGGGATTAGCGAACCCTACCGAAGTAATCATTTGTTTTAATTTCCCAATCCCAACCTATTTATCCCATGAAGTAAAACTGGTAATACTTCATATCTAACACCACAGTGTTATCGGTAAATTCAATTACCATTTCACGTTCAAATCTAATTAAAGATTTAACTATCGCCTGGAGCAAAACTGGTGATACTCCATTTCGATTATTTCAATCTAATTAAAGATTCATTAAAACTCCACTTAGTTTTAATCTTCGACTGGGTTAAAGAATCAGTGTCATTTAAAACACGGTTCACGATAAACCCAAAATCACATTCATTAATTATCGGGTTAAAGAACGAGTGTTATTTAAAACACTGTCCACGATAAACCCAAAAATCAATATCAATTCAATTTCAATTAAACATTATTTAATTGGTACACTTCATTAAATCTAAATAAAAAGATTTAATCTTTTCTCAACTGGGTTCAAGAACAGTGTTAGTGAAGACACCATTCACGACAAACCCAAATCACATTTGATATCCAATATAAGGCTCTGAATAGAAAATATATCGGCTTATATTCAATATCAAATTCTACGATTAACAAATGTCATATTGGAAATAACGATATAAATATATATCTTTCAAATTTCCATAACAACACCTGTATAATCACGAATTCCAACATCGAAATATTCCGAGGACAATTTCGATTCAAATCCACTCCAATGCAATCATTGGAAATTTTGGTTATTTTCAAAACCCTTCTCGAATTCAATTTATTTATTTAAAAATAAATAGAATTATAATTCTAGTTCAAAACTAGTTCATTTCGATAAAAATCTATTTTTATCTTTTCAAATATGGAGTTTTTCATCCCAATTCTTTCTAAACCATTTCTTATGATTTTACACAAATTATTACTATTTTTAATAATTTTATCAAGGCCCGTACAGTCGATTTCCATCAACGGCCATCGAACTGCACTTACAGCGACCTTTTTCAAATTTGATTTGGACATAATTCCAAATCCAACCGTTAGATTTCCAATTTCTAGTATTCGTTAGAAAGCTCTTTTCGATACGAACCCAACGGTTCCGGTTTTAGGAGAATCCGACGGTCGGATCTCCCGTAATGTCCGTTTGAAATAAATGGTCGAAATTCACGAACTGCCGCGGCGCGGCGCGTTCTATTCAGGCCATTATATTATATATATAATATATATAATATATATTTCGTCGATTTCTATTTAAAACGAATTATATAAATAGTTTTAAATTCGTTTCAAAAGCAATTTCAACTTCCATTTCAATTCAAATCAAAATTGAATTCTTCTTTATAAATTCGTTTTAAAATTCATTTCTATTCAATTCAAATTTCAATTCAATTTGAATTCGTTTCAATTCACTTTCGATTCAATTTTGAATTCGTTTTCAATTCAATACATTTCGAAATCATTTTCAATTCAACACATTTCGAAATCTTTATATATTCAATTCATTTCGAAATCGTTATATATTTAATTCATTTCGAAATCGTATAAAATCGATATAAATATCGATCCCGTCGAAATGGCGTCAATCTAATCAACACGGCTTCATATATTCCTTTATTTTCAAATATTCTATTTCAAATATTTCTTTTTCAAAATAGTTGTTATTATCAAAATATTTCGTTCAACACATGACCAATCTCAATGAATGAGTACTGTCAACACATGAACTTTTATTTTATATCGATAAAGGTGCAATTTTTATTACTAAAATATTTCGTTCAACACATGACCAATCTCAATGAATGAGTACTGTCAACACATGAACTTTTATTTTATAATATTCTTTATTTTTCAAATTGGAATGAGGCCCAATCAATCACCATATAAAATTAATTATATGGATTTTCATACAACACATGTATATAATAGCATTGAAAATAATCAACCATCAACCAAAGTGCACTACACTGTATAAGCATCAAATATAGATATTCAACGCTTATAACAGCCTGTCAATCAATCGATCGACATACTTAATCAATCAGGATGAGTGAACTTCAAATTTCATCCCAACACCCGTGTGGGGTTTTCAAACAATCAAACACAGATTTTAGTTGTGCAGTTGGGCGATGTGTAAAATTTATCGTCCCAATCAATGTCCTTCCAATAGGTGTACATAAACAAACCGTCTGGTTTGTAAATGAATATTTATTTATTCACATTCACGTTAAAAATTATATTTTTAACGACAAAACATTTTATTCCAACATATGAATTTCTATTCAGTTCATTCTTTAAATAAAATGATATTTTTAATTTTCTAACTTATTTTAGAAAATTTCGGCGGCATAACGGTACGATACTAGAAACAGGACAAGGCCTAGCCTTATCCCCGATCTAGTGAAGGCCCACGCCATTCACACATCAATCAAATCAATTTCATTATGCAAACCACAGAATTTGGAGTAAGAGTCTAACCTAGACTTACTCCTTCGCCTTATAACGGCGCACGTCTAATCCTAACCAATTTATCGATTCGATTTTTCACACCACAAACCACATTCAAACCAATATCGCAATCAATAACCAAACAGCCAAACAAACAAGTCCATGGTCTGTGGACGATTTGTGTCGGGTGCTACTAAGCACCGTCTGCATCCTAGTATATATATAACTAGAAAAATTAAATTGAAAGGTGAGAAGTTCTCACCTATAGCTATCCTAGCTCCATGGCTCTTCTAATGCAGGAAATCTTCGCCTACTCGCCTTTTTATCACCATCGTTGCCCGTATACACTGTATATAAAAAATCACATTTTTATATCCTTTATTATATAAAAATCATATTTTTCTACATCGTTATTCCATATATAAAGATTATATTTTTAAACCTCTACTTTGAATATAAAGATTATATTTTTAAGCCGCTAAGATCTAATTTTTATCTCGTCAAAAATCTTATTTTTCCTACAACAAAATTCTAAACTTTTTCTACCTCCTACGAATTCAAAATTCTTTCGAATAAAAATCATATTTTCATGATTAAAAATCAAAGCTTTAAGAGAAAAAGAAAAATCTAATCTTTTTAACCAATAAAAATCAAACCTTTTTATTAATAAAAACTTGACTTTAAAATGATAAAAATCTATAATTTCTACTTATAAAAATCAGTTTTATATACTAAAAAAAAAATCAGTTTAAATCCTTTTATAAAATCAGTTTTAAATCATCTTATAATCAGAATTTAAAAACATAAAAATCGGTTTTTAATATTTAACAAAATCAGTTTTAGAAACCTTTTCAAAATCAGTTTATTTTCAGATTAAAAACAGTAATAAAATAAAATAATAATAAAAAAAAAGGTAAAGTAAAATGACTTACCTATAACCTGCGAAGGAGGGGGGGGGGATTGGCGTTCGCAGTTCGTCAGGGAGGTGGCTGGAGGTGGGCTTCGGTCCTCGTCAGGCGGTTCGACGAATGGGGGGGGGGGGCTGCAGTCGATTCAGGGGGGGGGGGGGTTGCTTCGCGATAGGGGGGTGCTTCGGTGGCTCGCCGCGGCACTGGGGGGGTGGGGTTTCGATGGGGGAGCTGCGGTGGTCGCCGCCGCCTAGGGGCGCGACGGATTCCGCCTCCGTCTCTTTTTTTTTTTTCTCCAGAAAGGGTTTTGAATCGGGGGGGGGGGCCGAGCAATAATAAAGGGGAGGAGAGAGAGAAAAATTAATTAATTTTTTTATTAATTTAAAATTCAAAAAGTTGACTTTTACATACGACCTCTAATCGAGGTCCACCGCCTGTCGTCCATAGCGTTTTACCCCCATTCCGAACACAATGGGATATGTATCGCAAGCTGATTCTATCGTTTGAATCAGTTTCCGTTAAATTTACATTTAAATCACTTTATTGAATTCTAAACGTACATTTCAAATTACCGGGGTCACATACTAACTAGAAAAATTCCAGAAAAATATTTTCTAGTTTCGTATTGACGATACGGTCCTAACAAAACTAGTTTCGTCGAATTCTGAGACCGTTTGAAAAATGGCCAATTTCCAGTCGATTAAATTCAACAAAAACTGGTCAAACGCGTTTTCTTTTGCCACGCTCACATATTGATTCGAAAAATTACGAAATTTGGAATCTAGCAATAACTTAACATCACGGACCCAACAAAACTGGTTTCGTCGAAATCCGAGGTCGTTTGCAAAATGTCCATTTTTAAGGGCCTGAATTCCATAGCGACTATTCAGAATTTTCAACTGGACATATCTTTTGATTCCCGCTATGAAATCTCAATTGGTCGGATTCGTTGGAAAGATATTCACTATTAGATTCCATTATTTTTGGTTTCACTAAAATCCGGATTGTTTTGCACCCGGTACATTCAATTGAAGTTTGAAATCGAATTATCGAACTACCGCGCCATTTTCAATTCTATTTATAATTATATATAAATATTTATATTCTAACGACGACGCGTATAAATATATACGTTCGAATTATTTTCAAAATAAATTTCACGTCGATATTATTTAAAATAATTCATTTTAAATAATCAAAATTCGCTAAAATTGCCAAAATAAAAATTTTAAACTGGCCCAGATTTTACGGGTTGTTACAACCGGTTTCTGACATTATGCACAATGAATGTGCATTCATATATATACATATACATATACATATACATATACATATATATATATTCAAACTACTGAGGTATATGATTATTTGAGGATAGATTTTAACAATTTTAACACAACTAAATCACTAAATAATCAACCTCTATCTTTCAATACCATTGAATCTCTTCTTTTTGTCGATCTTGAACTTCTCCTTGTCATTAATAAAAATGCCATGAATTCCTTGATTCAACATTCTCCCCCTTTTTGATTGATGACAACATGCTCTGAAAGTGTTTCTAACTCCCCCTAAATATGTACTCCCCCTGAATCTGATACCTCCACTTCCATGTGCAAAATTTACATGGAAAACGTCCCATGCCTCCTACATTTACATGGTCATCATCCGAGGAAGGAACAAGTTCTGAAGCAGCTGTCGGATGTGGTCGTGGGGCATCTGAGACCGAGGAGGAAGACGAAGGAAACAACGAAGACGAAGGAGACGAGGAAGAAGGAGGAAACAAAGAAATCGATTGGGATACAACTGAATCCGATTCTCCACCTCAGTAGTTCTTTTCATCCACGTCTTTTGGTATTATATTTTATTTTAGCAAGACTTAACTCAGAACTTGTACATAAATAGTGCTGTATTTCATTTTGGCTTTGTACGTATTTACTCTTAGAAACATGACTTGTTTGGCTATGTCTGGTGTGTACTGTATGCTACAATCCTTGTGTATTTCATGCTTAAGTTATAGTATTTGTATGATATCTACTCCTTTTTGTCGATGACAAAGGGGGAGAAAAATGTTACTAACGATAAGTTTTGTAGATTCGTTTAATATATATATCAGGGGAGTACATATTCAGGGGGAGTTAGAAACACTTTCAGTGCATGTTGTCATCAATCAAAAAGGGGGAGAATGTTGAATCAAGGAATTCATGGCATTTTGATTAATGACAAGGAGAATTTCAAGATCGACAAAAAGAAGAGATTCAATGGTATTAAAAGATAGAGGTTGATTATTTAGTGATTTAGTTGTGTTAAAATTGTTAAAATCTATCCTCAAATAATCATATACCTCAGTAGTTTGAATATATATATATATATATGTATATACATGAATGCACATTCATTGTGCATAATGTCAGAAACCAGTCGACCGGTGTCAAATTATACGGTCAACCGTTTCTGGGCAGAAATGCACAATGAACGTGCATACATGTATATAACATATATATATTCAAATACCAGTCTACTGGTTATTTTTTACCTGTCGACTGGTCTACGAACTGAAAGCAACTCTTCGTACAGACATCTTCACTCCTTATCATCATTTTAGGGCTTTCGTGGTTCGCACATGGAATATGATAGGATCCTTCGAGATATTCACACGTGAAAACGGTTTCGGTTTTTTCATAATTAGATTCACTAACATGGAAGACTGCGAAAAGCTTCTTCAAGGAGGGCCTTACTTTGTCAATGGTAAATAAATTATATTAAAAAGATGGACCAAGAAGTCAATTCTTGATCGAGATATACTGAATACCATGCCAATTTGGTTCGACTCCCTGAGCTAAACCTAAGATTACGGGACAAGGAGGTTTTCAGTGCAATAACAAGTTTAGTTGGCGTTCCCCTAAAAATGGATGAACAAACATCTGAGTTACGCTTGCATTCTTGTTGAGATTAGAGCAGACGCAGATCTACCTAATGAGGCATCTGCGTACATGCATGATGGTGAAATGATTTCTCAACAAATCACGTATGAGCTAATTACAGATAGATGCAGAATATGCAAATGTTTTGGACACTCTCTTGAGAATTGTATTCATAATTCTGAATCGAGAGTTGATCCAAAAGAACTTACAAATCCTGACATTAATTCTGATCTCATAGATACTGGAATTAATTCATCTGATTTTCCCCAAAATATTACCAGTCATGCACATACACAGATTCCCAATAATGCAGAAGCTATGATTATTGATTCTTCAGGAATCAACAATTCCGTATTAGGTATAAAAGATTTGCACTCATCTCAACACTTGCAAAAAAATGGTAGCTATCAATAGCAAATCCCATCGCAACAAATGCATACATCTGTAAGTATGCAGGAAAACTTGCAGACTAACAGTGTTCCAGATCAATCAGAGGAAGCTAATACATCCTCAATTTTGCTGGAAAAAAATGCAGACAGTTATGGAAATCAAAACAGCGCAGAGGGGATTAATAATACAAAGGTCATTTAATCCTCCCCCTACCCCTCCCCCCGAAGGAGGACCCAAGTTTAGTTACAAACTATTTTAAGAACAAAAATAAGGGAAAAGAAATAGATTGCGGTGAACTTCTTTCTACATATCCTATATTCACTGATTCTAATTTGTTAACTGCTGGATTATCTCCTGTTAAGATCTCTTCTATTACCGATGATGATATTCAGAAGGCTGTTAACCACACTTTGGCCACATCCAAATCATCAAAATCTGCATCACCGGTCAAAAGGAAGAAAAAACGTAGAATTAAAAGCCTATCAGAATATAATTTCAGTTGAGGATACAGAGAATTCTACAGATCATGAATTCAGGAAAAGTATATAAATAAGAATTCCAAATGGGAGAAACAGTTAAAGACATCTGATAACACCAGTTTTAAAAAGAATGGTAAACAGATGGAGATTAAAGTGGACAGCGGAAAGCTCAGTGGCCCACCGTAGCTGTTATATCCTTTATTTTACATTTTTTATGGATATAATAGGTAGGAATGTAACAGCCCGGATTTTCAGGACCAATTTAATGTATTTTAGCAATTTTAATGGATTTTGAATATTTAAAATGATTTATTTTAAATAATGACGACTAAAAATTTATTTTAAACGAAGTTAGAATGAATAAATTTATTTTAATTATACAACGAGCCTGAAATGACGTGGCAGTTTGAAAATTCAATTTCTAATTTCAGTTGAATGTGTAGAATTCATTTTAAATTAGAATTGGACGAAACAAGAAATATTTGAATATGTTTAATTATATCTTTCTAATGAATGTGAAAAATTCAGATTTCATAACATAAATAAAAAGTTATGTCCAGTTTAAAATTCAAAATAGTCACTATGGAATATATATATATTTTATATAATAAATAGCCATTTTGCAAATGACCTCCTTTTTCGACGAAACCACTTTTGTTGGATCCGGAATATCAAATTATTGCTAGATCCCAATTTTCATAATTTTTTGAATTAATATGTGAGCGTGGTGAATTAAAACGTGTTTGGCAATTTCAGATTGAATTTAATCGACTGGAAAATGACCATTTTTCAAATGGTCTCCAAATTCGATGAAATTAGTTTTGTTAGTACCGTATCGTCAAAACAGAGATAGATTTATTTTTTTGGAATTTTTGGAGTTAGTATGTGGCCCTGGTAAATAGAAATGTACGTTCAAATTCGAAATACATTGATTTATATTTTTATTTAAAGAAAAACTGATCGAAATAGTTGAATTGGCTTACCGGACATATCCCATTGTGTCCGAAATGAGTGTAATTAGCTAGGGATGACAGTCGGTGGGTTCAAATGGAAAAGTTATATATAGATTTTCAAGCCATAGATTTTCATTAAAAAAAAAAACCTATAAACCCTGTCGTTCTCCAAATCTCCCCTCTCCCAAAATCGTCACCGGAGCCACCCAGCGCCGCCGTCCAATCGCGCAACCCCCCCTCCGCCAGCGCCACCCTCCATCATACCCCCATGGCCACCGTCGCCTCCTTCCCTTCTCTCCTTCTCCATCCGAGCACCCAAAACCCCCTTTCCGCCCAAAACCGCTCCTCCAGCCGCTATAGACCCCACCTGCGCCGCTGCGACCTCCTTGCATCCTCAGCAACTGCCTGCGCCGCCACCCGCCACCCAGCTCCGGCTGTGGGCCCTTCCTCGACCAAAAATGCAATTTTTATAAATTCCAATGTTTGCGTTTAACAACCTGAGCTTCCTCGGCCAATAACTCACAAACTTAGCCTCTATGGCCAAAACTGCAGTACCAAATTCGAAGAGCATGCTCTCCTCTTCGATTTGAGTATATGGAAGTTAGATTTTGGATAGAAGAATTGTTTGGAAAACATGTCCAAAATCTACTGTCTAAATAATGTAATTTCGCGATTTATGGCGAAATGTACCAATTTCGGAAGAAAGGCCACTAGGCGAAAGTTGCCCGGAATGACAAGTTTAGGCTAGATAAAAAGACGACGTGAAGATTGGAGCTCGTATGCGAATTCTGGAATCATAACAGCGAATCAGAACTTCAGAAATGCACGGCGGAGTGGATCCCAATGTGAGAACTCTTTCTCACTCAATTTATTTACAGTTAAAAATATACTAGGACGCAGAAGGTGCTTAGTAGCACCCAACGCCACTGATTGTACAAATCATTAATGTTTGTTTGGATTGAATTGACTGTATTGTATTCTTGTGTTGAATAAAATATTCATGTGTTGAATAAAATGTTTGAACAATAAAAATATCATTTTTATTGAATGAATGAATTAAATAAAATATTCATGTGTTGAATAAAATATTTTATCGTTAAAAATATAATTTTTAATGTATATGTTAACGATATAAAATTTTCCTGAAATGAGAATAAATATTCATTTACAAATCGGACAATTTGTTATGTACACTCATTTAAATAACATGGATTGGGACGATAAATTTTACACATCGCCCAACTGCACAAATAAAATTTGTATTTGTTAATTGAAACCCACACAGGTGTTGGGATGATATTTGACGTACACTAATCCCAATTGTTTAGTTGTATGTCAATCGATTGGTTGACGGACTGTTATAAGTGTTAATTATTTATATCTAATGCTTATGCAGTTGTGTAATGTACTCTGGTTGATGTTTGATTGTTTATCATTGTTATTATATATATGCATTGTATGGAATCCATATAAATAACATTATATGGTAACTGATTGGGTCTCATTCCAATTTAGAAAATAAAGAATATTTTAAAATAATATTCAGAAAAAGGATTAAAAATATTCATGTGTTGAATAAAATATTCATGTGCTGAATAAAAAATAATAATGAATATTTTAAAATAATATTCAGTAAAAGATCAAAATATGATTTTGATGTCCGATTTTGGATGGACATGAAAATATTGAAATATGTGAAGCCGTGTTGATTAGATATGCACCATTTTAAGGCGAACGATATTTATATCGATATTACTCATTTTTATAATGAATATCGAAAAGGAAATGATTTCATAATTAGATATTTTGAAAATATTATCATTTATATATTATAATGATATGGAATATTCAGTTTTGATTTAAAATTGAAAATAAAGTTGGAATCGTTTTCAAAACGAATTTAAAACGATTATAAAATTCTTTTAAAAGGAAATCGACGAAATATATATATATATATAATATTATATATATATTTAGTGACCTGAATAAAATGCACCGCACCGCGACTGTTTGTGAATTTCGACCATTGACTTCGAGTTAACATTACGGGAGATCCCACCATCGGATTCCCTAAAACCGGAACCGTTGGGTTCATGTCGAAAAGAGCTTTCCAACGAATATAAGAGATTTGAAATCTAACGGTTGGATTTGGAATTATGTCCAAATCAAATTTGGAAAAGGTCGCTGTAAGTGCCAGTTCGATGACCGTTTATGGAAATCGACTGAAAGGGCCTTAAATAAAATTATTAAAAATATTAATAATTTGTGTAAAATCATAATAAGTGATTTGGAAAGAATTTGGTTAAAAAATTCCACGTTTATAAAGATAAAAATATATTTTAATCGAAACGAACTAGTTATTAACTAGTATAATAATCCAATATTTTTAAGGAAATAAAAACGGATTTGAAATGATTTTAAAATAACCAAAAATTTCCAATATATGAACTGGACTGGATTGGAACAGAAATAATCTTCGGAATATTTCGATATTGGATTCCGTAGCTATACAAATATTGTTGTGGGAATTTGGAAGATACAGATATCGTTATTCCCAATACGATATCCGTTAGATTCAGAATTTGATATTGAATATAAGCTGATATAGTTTCTATTCAGAGCCTTGTGTTTAATATTAAATTGGATTTTGGGTTTGTTGTGAATGGTGTCTTCATTAACGTTGTTCTTAAACCCAGTTGAAAGAAGAATAAATCTTTTAATTAAGATTTAATGAAGTTTACCAATTAATTAATATTTATTTGGAATTGGATTGAAATTGGATTTATCATGAGCGGTGTTTTAAATAACACTTGTTCTTTAACCCGATTAACAGTGAAGAGATGATTCAGAACTTATAAATCTTTTATTAAGATTTAATGGAATTTTCCAAAGTAAAGTTTTCCAATTTAATATATTAAATTGGAATTGAATGGAATTTGATTTAGTAATAATCGAAGTGAGCTTCTGTGGAGGAAGACTGTTAATATATATGGAATTTAAAAGGCTTTGTCGTTATTCCATTTATATTATTAGTCGGTTACGGAAATTGATATCGATTATATATTGATATGTTTTCCGTGAAGATTCCATGGTCAATGGAATGTGATTTTGGGTTTATCGTGGACTGTGTTTTAAATGACATTAGTTCTTTAACCCAGTTAAAGGCAGGATTACATGTCTAACATTGATTCCTTTATACCGTATTCGTTGATCTTTGCTAAATATATACATGTTTGGTGGCGGAGAATTTATTCTCTTGCTTAACACCCTTCTCTAAGACGTACAAGCTTAGTGGTTATATATAGGCAAAAATCAATGGTACAGTGTAGATTGTCGATGCGACATGTTTGATTTCCCAAAGTTAAATAATCATTAATATTTATTTTTGGGAAGATTAAAACTAAGTGAAGTTTTAGTGAATCTTTAATTAGATTGAAATGAGAATGTGATAATTTAAATTATCAAATTCGGGAAATTATCGAGAATGGAGTATCACCAGTTTTTCTCCAAGCGATTGTTAAATCTTTAATTAGGTTTGAACGTGAAATGGTAATTAAATTTACCGATAACACCGTGGTGTTAGATATGGAGTATTACCAGTTTTGCTCCATGGGATGAATAGGTTGGGATTGTGAAATAAAACAAATGATTACTTCGGTAAGGTGCGCTAATCCCGACTAGTTTGGATAAACCTTAATTTGGTTTGAATTGATTTCTAAAGGAAGGTTAAAGAATAAATTTAAAGAATTTATCTTTGATAAAATTAACGGGAACCTATCCCTAAAGATGTGAATATTTGAATAAAAGAATATTCTGAATTGGAATGAGGCGTATGTTGTGTTTTTATAGCACTTGATTATTGATTAAGAAATACGCGAGTTATTCGGAAAGGCCGAGTTTATACCCATTCTGAATAACTGATTCGACGATAAGTCAAAGATGAAGACGGTGGTTGAAGACCGGAGGTCTTCACATCGTTTGGATGATTACTGATGTCTTGATTGGGCAGTACATCCAAGACTAGGTAATAAGTGGTGATCATCCAGACGTACTTGGGGATTGATGGATATGCGAGGACCTCTCTCCTGTATTGGACATATGGGATGAGGAATAAGGTGCCTCCGGTTTCGTTCAAACCCAGAACGAACTTGTAAATGGATGTGTGTCTGACATTGGATTTTATTCTATGTTGATTGATCTCTATTTAATATATATCTGTTTGATAGCGAAGAATTTATTCTCATGCTTAACACCCTTCTCTGAGACGTACGAGCTCAGAGGTTATATATCGATAGACATCAGTCGTATGGCGTGAATTGCCTGTGTGGCATGCTGAGATGCAAATGATCAAGGCTTCCATTGAAAAGCAGAGTCTTGTGGTTGATGATCAAAACACGGCCTTAAATGGTATAGCTTTGTGTATAGCGTTAATTCGCGACCTCACACCTCGGTATGAGTCAAAAGCAGGATAAGGGACTGCAGGGAGTGCACGGCGTTTCCTTCTAGCTATGAGTGGTGTCATGGTATGGAGCCCAGGCATTTGTTATATTTTTTCCTATGTGGATGATGGATAGCGAGGCGCCTTGGATATATCGGTTACTACGGAGCTGAAGGATAGGTTCGATAGGACCTAGAAACGTGTGTTCAGGTATAATTAATCCGCTAAGTGTGGGCCGGCCCTGAAGCATCCAAGGGTTCGCCAGCGTCCGAACCCTGAGGCATTCGCTAGAATGTCTCGAAGCCGGCGAGGAGTAGATCCCTTGCCTCGACTCATGACGGAAATCCAATTTCCAATACGTGACATTTCGGTTTTAGTTGTAAAACTAGTATGGCGACATAGTAGCATGGGATACTATGCTGTCTATGATTGATACATTTATATTTGAAGTTGATTTCTTCACTTATAGTAATAATAAAAGATGAAATTTCACGTATCAAGCATTATTTGGCTATTATAAGGTAAAACTCTATCCTTCGGCTTGCGTTGCATTGTGTGATGGGACCTGAGTCTTATAATAGCTCCATTTTCTTTAATTAGCATTGCGTTGTTTATTCTATTCACTGGTATTCTTGGGAGGAAACCCGTTCCGTGTTATACGGCGTGGTCCTTTGATTTACTTAACTTTAAAATAAAGTTTTAAATAATTGTTTTAGTTCTCACACGAGTCACATAACTAGCCTGTAGTTTATTGTTTTAACCTAACTCTGGGTGCCCCTATTTTCCACATGGGTCGCTAGTAGTTTTGGTTTTGCAGATTATTTCTTTTCCAGGATCCTGGATTAATAGCTGGAGCTATATTCGGAATGCTCTGTATTCGTGTATTTCTTTTAGTTATGTTGCGTATTATTTTCCGCTGCTATGCATTTAAATGTAATTTAAATCTCTGATATTTTCTGCTATATATTATTTGTTCGTACTCTGTTATATTCTTGTACTCTGATGTAATTGTTGTAATAGCAATGAAATGTTCTTCTGTTTGTGTTCTGATTTGTTGTGTGCTCAACTCAATCCAGGCTTTCCCGTAAGGGTGATTTCGGGTTGTTTCATCGTGGTATCAGAGCTTTGGTTTACAGAGTTCGAGAACAAGACACATTAGAACTGAACGAAAGAATTCATCAGAGATTGGATTAGTAATATCCAATGAGAATGACTCATTAGAGATGGGATCAGTAGTATCCTAGAATGAGTTGAAAGAGTGTTATTTTTAAAATAAAAATGAAAACTACTTTAATATTGAAAATTAAATCTAATTATACGTATTTGACTATTTTATTTTATATTGAATTTGGACAATCAAGTATATAAAGATTTTGCATATACGCCTTGCAAACGTGTATACAAAGTCTTAAATATACTGGATAGATATAGAATCACACTCTAGTCGCTCAGAGACGATCCTGATGATTACTATAGTATCATCAGTATTTGTGTTCGAGTTTCGAAAGTGGGATTTCTATATATTTCCAATTGACTGGTGTGAGAACCAAAACATAGTTAGAATTTATTGTTGTGAATTGGCACTAAAATATGATTTTTGACTATGTAGTAAAGTTATGTGTTTGAAACGATAATCAACTAATTGATTGATGATTGTGTTGTGTGATTATTCATTTAAACCAACATGTGAATGAATGGTAAATTTAAGCCAAATCGAATCAAAATATTGAACTGAATTGAAAATTGTTTAAGATTGCATGCATGTACATATATATATATATATATATATATGTGTGAACAGGTCATAGTAGGGAAGCTAAGAAGAGGAATAAAATTGTATGCCCGACAAATAGGTACATGTTTACCATTTTATTAGGTTTTGATGATTTTATGAGCCGATTGGCTTTTTTTTTTTGGATTGGTGAGGACCCTTTGAGGCTAGTTGCGGTTTTAAATGTCCGTACAAAGGAGGTAATGGCGAAATTTTTCAAAAATTTAGGGTGTTGCCAAATTTTTGAAAAATTAGAAAATTCTTAGAAACTGAAAAGTTGAAGAATGAAAGCCAAATGAAAGTTGAGTTGGTTAGTTAAACAACTTTCAGCTCCATTCCTTTTCGAAGACGAAAAGATTTAAGTGGGGAAGATTGTAACAACCCTGATTTTCAGAACCAATTTAAAATTTTAATGGATTTTGAATATTTAAAATGATTTATTTTAAACAATGATGACTGAAAATTTATTTTAAACGAAGTTAGGCCGAATAAATTTATTTTAATTATCTAACGAGCCTGAAATGGCACGGCTGTTTGAAAATTCGATTTCTAATTTCAGTTGAATGTATAGAATTCATTTTAAATTAGAATTGGACGAAACAAGAAATATTTGAATCTATTTAATTATATCTTTCTAATGAATGTGAAAAATTCAGATTTCATAATATAAATAAAAAGTTATGTCCAGTTTAAAATTCAAAATACTCATTACGGAATTTATATATATTTTATATAATATATAGCCCTTAAAAATAGCCATTTTGCAAATGACCTCCTTTTTCGATGAAATTACTTTTGTTGGATCCGGAATATCAAATTATTGCTAAATTCCAATTTTCATAACTTTTGGAATTAATATGTGAGCGTGGTGAATTAAAACGTATTTGGCAATTTCAGTCTGAATTTAATCGACTGGAAAATGACCATTTTTCAAACGGTCTCCAAATTTGATGAAATTAGTTTTGTTAATACCGTATCATCAAAACTTAGCTAGATTTATTTTTCTATAATTTTTGGAGGCAGTATGTGGTCCCGGTAAATAGAAATGTACGTTCAAATTCGAAATACATTGATTTATATTTTAATTTAAAGAAAAACTAATTGAAACAGTCGAATTGGCTTACCGGACATATCCCATTGTGTTCGGAATGGGTTAATTTGCTAGGTATGACAGTCGGTGCGTTCGAATGGAAAATTTATATACAGATTTTCAAGCCATAAATTTTCATAAAAAAATAAATAAAAAAAAAGCCCTAGGAACCCCGTCGTTCCGCAAATTGCCCCACTCCCAAACCGTCACCGGAGGCACCCAGTCGTGCGCCCCCCGCCAGCGCGCCCTCCGTCGTACCCCCGTGGCCACCGTTGCCTCCTATCCTTCCTCCTCCTCCATCCGAACACCCAAAACCCCCTTTCCACCCAAAACCGCTCCTCCAACCGCTGTAGACCCCACCTGCGCCGCCGCGACCCCCCTGCCACCTCAGCAACCACCTGCCCCGCCACCTGCCACCCAGATCCGACTATGGACCCATCCTCGACCAAAAATGCAATTTTTATAAATTCCAATGTTTGCGTTTAACACCCTGAGCTTCCTCGGCCAATAACTCCCAAACCGAGCCTCTATGGCCAAAACTCCACAGTACCAAATTCGAAGAGCATGCTTTCCTCTTCGATTTGAGTATATGGAAGCCAGATTTTGGATAGCGAAGTTGTTTAGAAAACGCATCAAAAATCTGCTGTCCAAATAATGTAATTTCGTGATTTCTGGCGAAATGGACCAATTTCGGAAGAAAGACCACTAGGCGAAAGTTTTCCGGAATGACGCGTTTAGGAGAAAAAAAGATGACATGAAGATTGGAACTCGTATGCGAATTCTGGAATCAGAACTTCAGAAACGCACGGCGGAGTGGATCCCAATGTGAGAACTCTTTGTCACTCTATTTATTTACGGTTAAAAATATACTAGGACGCAGACGGTGCTTAGTAGCACCCGACACCATTGATTGTACAAACCATTGATGTTTGATTGGATTGAATTGAATGTATTGTATTGTTGTGTTGAATAAAAATATTCATGTGTTGAATAAAATGTTTGAACAATAAAAATATCATTTTTATTGAATGAATGAATTATATAAAATATTCATGTGTTGAATAAAATATTTTATCGTTAAAAATATAATCTTTGACGTAAATGTTGACGACATAAATTTTTCCTGAAATGAGAATAAATATTCATTTACAAATAGAACGATTTGTTTATGTACACTCATTTAAATAACATGGACTGGGACGATAAATTTTACACATCGCCCAACTGCACGAATAAAATCTGTATTTGTTAATTAAAACCCCACACGGGTATTGGGATGATATTTAATGTACACTAATCAGTCTCTTATGTATGTGGTGATGGAGTTGATGGTATACAATAAAGGTAACTATGTAATTTATTTATATAATCGGGCATCTGTCTTTTATGCACAAATTTTATTCAAAAATTAAATGATATGTTTCGTGTTTTTAATATTTATTGTCTATGCATATATATTGTACATGCATGTTTCTAATGTATGGGTTGTCACAAATGTGTTTATAACACTAGGTAGGTATTATAGCAATACATTTTTCGGTTCAAGCCCATCCTGAACTCACCCTATCAATAAAGGAATGAGTTTTGTCTTTACAATCCAAATTCAATCTATTAAAATCCAAATTAGATCTCAACGCGAAAGGTACAAAAAATGTACTTCACCAATTCGGCAAGAAATTAAAAGGGACCACAATCATAAATGCAAGCAAAAGATAACAAATTTTATAGTGGTTCGATCTTAGGAAAGATCTATGTCTACTTTGAGAGAAACTTTCATTATCATATGAAAATTTACAAGGTTTGAGTATTCTCTCATTACAAAGATTTTCATCCTTGCACACTCTTCTCTTGATTTAATCTTAAGAGCCAAAAGAAGTAGAGAAATCTTCTGAGTATGACAACATGGGAAGTAGAACTATGATTCACCAAGCTCTTGAGTGGATTTCCATGATTTAATGGAAAATTCCATGTTCGATCTTCACTTGGAGGAGTTAGAAGAAGCAGAAATCACTTGGGATTGCTCAAGAAATGGTTGGACAACCCTTCAGGATCATAAAATTCAGTCCCCATTAATGTGGGGTTGGTTCTCTACTTACAGGTGTGGAGAGTGTGGAGATATAGCATCCAGGACCACTGATCGATATAAGCTAGTATTTACAAGTTTTCCATTGGGTACAGCTGGCAACAGATGTAATTGGGGTACCGGTCGGTAGGGTACCGATCAGTCACCATACCAGGCCACCGATCGATAGCAGATTCATTTAGGCCGATCGGTTAAAGAACTTTCCATTGACCTACTTTTCATCATACCTATGCTACCGCATCTTTTATTCACAACCAACCCATTGTTTGATAGCTTATAACAGCAGGGACCACGTGCCACCATAAAAACACATGATTATTTGGCTTAGTCAGCGACTCACTTTATAATCTGCTCACCATTATACGTATGCATGGAACGTCTGAAACTGTTTCATTTAATCATGAAATTGACCGTATTTTATTTTGAACTTCGGATCTATTCATCTAACACAATTTTTGACCACATATTAATCGAGACCGTTCAACCAAAATTGAGCCACTGACTGATCGTATTGAACTGCAGATTTCTTCATATTTGAACTACCAATCACGCATATTTTTAGATATCACGCAGAATGTCCTCATTTCATATGTACACATATTTGCATTACATGAATCTGGTGTGGGTGTTGTTCTTTAGTTCCTATTATGATATACTTCATGTTCTCGAAGTAAGCGGAACCGATCACTTTACAGTTTTAGTACCGACCTCCTTTTATTTGAAGCTGGCTAGCTTATATTTCTATGTGCGGCTCCTCCTCTTAATTACATTATTGCCACTGCTCCATTATACCGATCACTTAGGTATTGCATGCCATATCCGTGCATCAACATATTCATGAACCCGCAGTATATATGTATCAATGGGTCAGTGTGTATTCGTTTGTGCCACGTGGCATCCCCATTGTTCACGTTTTGTGAGATGAAAAGTATTGTCTTGTTTTATGGTATATACTGGATCATATTCTCACATCGATACGTAATACATGTGTCTTTCATTTTGCATTGCACATCATTCACGGTTTAGCTTGTGGCATATCATATACACGTTCTTCTTACTAATTCATGCATTTGTATCAACATGTTCGGATCCTGAAATCGTAATCGACCAATCGGTAGTGTAGCGCAGACCGATCGGTACCTATATGTGAACAGTATTTGACCGTGCATTGAAGTTGATACGTGCGCATTGAGCCTGACCAATCCGTGAATACTGAATGAATCGATATCATGGTGCACGGCTGATTGCTTCACTGGCGGTTGACGTATCAATCTATGAACCGCGTTATCAATGGGGTTAACATTTGCCGCTCGAAGCTTGTATTTTTCGCTTGCGGGAAATGCAGGCTTCGAAGTGAACATTGCTATTGACATATTTTGCACTGAGATTTGATTACAGATCTTTGTTTGCTATGAAAATCATACTTTGAGTTCATATGCTTCATGTCACCTGTTCTGTAATTAAAACAAGCAATTGCACAATTTTGGACTCATACTCATCATCGATTGTCCATGTCGATAGTGGATTAGTTAATCATTAAAAAATGAACTACAACGAATTTTATTTTGAATTGAATAAAGTGTTTGCATAGAACTGTTTTATCCAACGGTTAATAATTCGTTGATTATTATCTGCACAAACATGATATTCTAATTTTGAATTCGCGTTGATGCTTAAGATCACTAATCGACAAAAGCCAACTGTGGATTTAAAGCTTTATCATTTTAATGACTTATATGATAATACTTGACACTTCTCATTTGGGAAATGCGTATATGCGATTTATTTTCTGCTTCCTCTTTGAGAAGCTTTGATATTCATGCCCCTTGTTTAGGGAGTCGTTATTAGCCTTCTCAACGGGAAGTACTTTGGATTTCATGCCCTTGCTCGGGCTAAAATTTAACACTTGTCGTGTCTAAGATTTTAGACACTACGCAAGTTAATTTGGTTTAGGTCCAACACTTATCTACAGTCCATCTTGGTGAATTCAGGTTTTGGAGACTTTCGTCACTCAAACATGCTGATTAATCAAAGTGTTGGTAGATTCAGAAGGATTGCCCCTAGAGAGGACTTTGGTTAGAATCTCAATGTAGGTCGTAATCGGATCAAGTACTCCCTGATACTGATGATCAATTCAGTGTTCGACATTCATCACATCTGAGATTCCAGATGTTATACAAGTGGATTTTTCATTCCTCACATCTGAGATTTCAGATGCTACGCAAATGGTTTGACACTCTTCACACCTGAGATTTCAGACGCTTCGCAAGTGGATTTTTCATTCTTCACATATGAGATTTCAGATGCTACGCAAATGGTTTGACACTCTTCACATCTGAGATTCCAGATGCTACACAAATGGATTTTTCTTCACATCTGGGGATTCCAGATGCTACACAAATGATTTAACACTCTTCGCATCCGTGATTCCAAATGCTACGCAAGTGGATTTTTCATTCTTCACATCTGAGATTTCAGATGCTACGCAAATGGTTTGACACTCTTCACATCTGAGATTCTAGATGCTACGCAAGTGGATTTTTCATTCTTCACATCTGGGGATTCTAGATGCTATGCAAATGATTTGAAACTCTTCACATCCGAGATTCCAAATGCTACGCAAGTGGATTTTTCATTCTTCACATCTGAGATTTCAGATGCTACGCAATGGTTTTCATCCTTCAAATTTGGGGATTCCAGATGCTACGCAAATGGTTTTCATTCTTCACATCTTGATATTCCAGATGCTACGCAAATAGTTTTCATTCTTAACATCTGGAGATTCCAGATATTATGCAAATTGTTTGGGTGGTTGTTATATCGTTTCACGGGGCGGCCATCAGTCCCTTTGTCAGATGCTTGACTTGGCAGGCTGTTCCGATTTAGGAACTGAATCTTTGAACTTCTTACTTAGGGAAGTGCCCCTTCGACAAAAGTTACAGCTCTCATGTTTGTTTGCCGTGGCACTTGTTCGTTGTTTGGATCTTTGCAACTTTCCCATTCACTTTTCAAGGCGGTGCTTTTTCTATTTTTTCTTTTGTGCATGTTGATATTTACAGCATTTGGTTCTTGAACTAGCGTTGTTGCGGTCGCAATGTTACAGGAACAAGCGCTCGACAGATGACCTGCAATATGAAATCATCTTTTAAGAAAGTTTTAATTTGACATATAATTTTGCAAGCAAGAAATTCATTCAAATAGATATGCTCTTAGTCGTAGAGCTAATGTTCAGTGCATCACTTGCAGATTATTACAGACTGTTTACAAGAAGTTTTGAATATAACATAACGTAAAACATGAAGTATAACATGAACTAAAGCAGGAAATAGAGCATGAAGTAAAGCGTTGGAGATGTTGATCGCTTATTTTGAGCCATTGAAATTGAAGTACAATCAACAGTTATTAATTGATGATTAGCCTTGGCATGGTTTGAACAAGAGCTTCGTTGCTTGTTCCCCCTGGCACTAGGGAATTGGAACAACGTTTGAGGATTGCGGATTTTTCACATATTGTTGCAGCTTGTTTTTCCTGATCAATTCCTCGATAAGGTTCTTCAGGTGTCGGCACTCATTGGTGTTATGATCTAGCTGGTTGTGAAATCTGTAGAACTTTCTCGAGTTTGCCGCTTTATTGCTTATCCTTATCGGATTTGGCTCCGCATATTCTTAAGAATTCTTTGTTTCAAGATCGATATTTTCAGGAGTGTTGTTTAAAGGCATCAACTCTGATGAGTTGAAAAGGCGAGACTTTTTATTATCCTTGTTGTCGTTCCCATCATTGGCGCACTTCTGCCTCTGAGTGTTCTTCTGACTATACTGAGTAGCAGCATTTTTGGGAGCTTTAAGTAGCGGGTTAGCATCAATAATCTGAAGAGGTACAAGATTAGTGTCGAATGTACTTCTCTACCTTTTTGTAGAATTTTTCAAGCGTGTTTGAATCTTTCATTTTAATCCATTTACCAAATTCGCTCTTCTCATCTATGGCGCCAATTAGGGACATTAAGATCATGCGAGGATCAGGATTTCCTATTTCGGCTAAAGCATTGTGGAATCTCTTGAGGAAGGCTTTAACAGACTCTCCCATATTCTGCTTCATTGATGTCAGAGAAATAACGTCCTTAGCCTTGGTATCCTGCAACCTCAACTGCTCTTTGAATTTCAAAGTCAAATCATCAAATCGGTTGATGGATTTTGGCAGTAGTCTTGTGAACCATAACGATGCGATGCCTTCTAGGTAGAGAGGAAAGCACAAGCATTTGATCTCATTTGTTGCCTTGGCTGCATTCATTTGCCACTCGTATTTTTATAGGAAGTGATTCAGATCGGTAGTCCCATTGTATGGAGGCAGAGTAGGATGACTGAACTTTTTGGGGAATTCAGCCTTGCAGATCCTCTTCGTGTTTGGATATTTGCTGAGGGGGAAGTCTCATTCCCTTTCACTATCCTTTCGAGGCATGTTATTTTTCATGATTTTCTTTACCATATCCGCGATATATTCCTTAGAGTTGTGTCGTTCTGGGGAGCGGACTTTGATCTCTTTTCCGGATGCTCATAGTGGCGAGCGATCGCGATTAGATAATCTAGGTCTCTTACCTTCATTATGAGAAGATGCCCCCATGACAGGACTTACAACTTGTCAGTTATTTCGATGGAATGGATTTTAGGTTTCATTTTTGAGTTCTCGACATTAGCGTTGTTTTTGTCGACCAATCCATCCAAGTTGTCATTATAATGATGATCAGAGGCTGATGAATTTGCATTTTCTTCAAGGTTGACATGGATTTTCGGATGAGGAGTGGGATTTGCTTGAGCGTTTAAGAGAGCACTCATTTTATCCATTGAAGCTTTATTAGCATCCAACAATGTTTTATTCGCATCGATTAAGGCCTTATTTGAAGGTTCCATTCAATGGCCTAAGTTAGCGACGACGACATCTAATTCAACTTTGGTTACTTCGGCCCCGGACATTGAATTTTCTCTAACTTCGAAGCGGTTGGTGAGTGGAGTAGTTTCACTGTTGACGACGTTGTCATTTCCTTTAATGGTTTTGCTTGTAGTCTTCTTAGATTTCGCCATTATCTCGGATAAGGCTTTGAATTTGGAGGAGAGTTCGTTGATTGGCCAAGATCTTAGGCTTGTAGAATCTATGGTAGAAGTAGGCTCTTAAGATTGAGAGAAGTACGAATGCGGCCCCATGGTTGGCACCAAATGTTAAAATCCAAATTAGATCTCAACACCAAAGATATAAAAAATGTACTTCACTGATTCGGTAAGAAATAAAAAGCGGCCACAATCATAAATGCAAGTAAAAGACAACAAATTTTATAGTGGTTCGATCTTAGGAAAGATCTACGTCCACTTTGAGAGAAACTTTCATTATCATATGAAAATTTACAAGGTTTGAGTATTCTCTCATTACATAGATTTTCATCCTCGCACACTCTTCTCTTGATTTAATCTTAAGAGCCAAAAGAAGTAGAGAAATCTTCTGAGTATGACAACATGAGAAGTAGATCTATGATTCACCAAGCTCTTGAGTGGATTTCCATGATTTGATGGAGAATTCCATGTTTGATCTTCACTTGGAGGAGTTAGGAGAAGTAGAAATCACTTGGGATTGCTCAAGAAATGGTTGGACAACCCTTCAGGATCATAAAATTCAGTCCCTATTAATGTGGGGTTGGTCCTCTATTTATAGGTGTGGAGAGTGTGGAGATATAGCATCCAGGACCACCGATCGGTATAAACTAGTATTTACAAGTTTTCCATTGGGTACAACTGGCAACAGCTGTAATTAGGGTACCGGTCAGTCATCATACTAGGCCACCCATCGGTAGCAGATTCATTTAGACCGATCAGTTAAAGAACTTTCCATTGACCTACTTTTTATCGTACTAATGCTATTGCATCTTTTATTCACAACCAACACATTATTTGACAGTTTATAACAGCTGGGACCACGTGCCACCATAAAAACACATATGATTATTTGACTTAGTCAGCGACTCATTTTATAATATGCTCACCGTTATACGTATGCATGGAACGTCTGAAATCGATTCATTTAATCACGAAATTGACCGTGTTTTGTTTTGAACTTCGGATCTATTCAGCTAACATAAGTGTTGACCACATTTTAATCAAGATCGGTCAACCAAAATTGAGCCACTGACCGATCGGTATTGGACTGCAGATTTCTTCAAATTTGAACTACTGATCACGTATATTTTTAGATACTGAATCATTGCAAAATGTCCTCATTTCATCACGTACATATTTGCAATACATGAATCTACTGTGGGCGGTGTTCTACAGTTCCTACTATGATATACTTCATGTTCTTAAAGTAAGCAGAATCGATCACTACACAGTTTTAGTACCGACCACCTTTTATTTGAAGCTGACTAGCTTATATTTCAATGTGCGGCTCCTCCTCTTAATTACATTATTACCACTGCTCCATTATACTGATCACTTAGGTATTGCATGCCATATCCATGCATCAACATATTCATGAACCCATAGTATATACGTATCCATGGGTCAGTGTGTATTGCGTTTGTGCCCCGTGGCATCCCCATTGTTCACGTTTTGTGAGATGAAAAGTATTGTCTTGTTTTATGATATATACTGGATCAATTCTCACGTCGACACGTAATACATTTGTCTTTCATTTTGCATAGCACATCATTCATGGTTTAGTGGCATATCATATAAACGTTTTTCTTGCTGATTCATGCATTTTTATCAACATATCCTGTTCCTGAAATCGTAATCGACCGATCGGTAATGTAGCGTAGACCGATCGGTACCTATATGTGAACAATATTTGACCGTGCATTGAGGCTGATCCATGCGTGTTGAGCCTGACCAATCCGTGAAGACCAACCGAACCGATATCATGGCGCATGACTGATTGCTTCACTTGAGGTTGACGTATCAATCTATGTACCGCGTTATCAACGGGGTTAACACAATCCAGGTCCGACTCGGTTACTGTTCTGGTCGGGTATGATGTTATCAATACCCAGTCCGATTAATTTGGGGTTCAATTTTTAGTTTTTCACCGTATTAAAATATGAATGTAATATGTTATTTATTGACAATTTTATCTGTTTGCATGTAGATGTTTTGAATACTTTTGTCTTAAACTTGACTTCTTCATTATCCAATTTGTATATAAACATTGTTTGCATATAAATTTAAATAAAACTATAATTATGAAATACGATATTAACGTTAATATTAAGAATATGGTAGTACCTAATAGGCTTAAAATGCCCACGGGCTGGACTTTGGTATTGTTTTTAAAATAACCAGGGGTTTGGGTCACATCTGGCTTATAATTATTGTAATCGAACCTGGATTTGAGATTTAGGGTAAAAAACCAAATTCTACCCGTTGACATGCCTAATCATGAGTAATGAATCATTATATGTAAATAAGTACTTATCCTTTAATGTTCTAGTCATAGTGGTTGGAGATATGTATATCTATTTACTCCTCAGATTAGCGTACATTTTAATTTGATGGATTACCGTTGGGGATATATAGAGGTTATGCGATTTATTTTATTATGGATTAATTGTAGAATCACTCGCTGATGGTATTGATTAGCTTAGTTTATGATTATACAGGATCTCACATGATGATGTAACCTCTTAGTATCCTTAAAACGACAATGCGCGCTAGTCCTTTATAATAATAGAATAATGTGAGAAAAAAGATAGTACTATTATTTTAATTAGAATGTGTATTGGAAATTGAGGGATAAAGAGGTGTTGTAAAATAAGTGTCATTAAGCCATGTTATACACACACACATATATACATATACGTGTGTATATATATATATACTTAGAATTTTCAAAAAAAAATGTTTAGATCAATAACCCCTTTATCTAGTGTAACGACCCGTATTTTCAGTGATATAATAATTAATTTATTTAATTATTTAAATAGTAATTTATAGATTTAAATAGTTTGAATTAAATAATGGTGAATATTTAATTAATATAATAATTAAATAATATATTTAATTATGAAATAACCAGAATTAGCTGAAATTGCAATATGTGAAAATTGAATCATTTAACTGATTTAATTCAGTTTAGAATTTGATTTATAATAACGAATATATTTAGATAACGACAGTTTGAACGTATGAATTATAATATAATTATAATCGAGCTCGAAATAGTGTGGCAGTTCGCTATTTGGCGATTTGAACTTCAACTGAATATACAGGGTCCACTTTAAATCGGATTTCTGTGAAACAAGAAGAGTTCAGAGCTGGTGAAGTATATTTTTCTAATGGAAGAGAAAAATCAGGATTCCATTGTGTAGATTTTGATTTATGTCCAAATCAAATTTTAAAAAGTCGTTATGGAATTCCTTTATAATTTATAGCGATTTATTTATATTATAAAAGGATTTTTCAATATAAATTGAATATCGATTCAACCGGGATTTGAATATCGAGTTATAAATACAATTGGAGCTATACAATATTCTGTGTGAATATATATATGATAATATATATTTATTTATATTTAATTTAATTGTTTTTAAATATATTTATATATTTAAATGGGTTATTTAGAGCTTTAAAAATAGCCAGTTTTGCAAATGACCTCCTTTTTCGACGAAACTATTTTGTTGGATCAGGAATGTTAAATTATTGTTAGATGTCAAGTTTCGTGATTTTTGATGTCAGTATGTGGCCGTACGGGATTTTAATGAGAAATACAGTCAATTATTTGGCTTTAAAAATACGCTGTGTGAGCAGACGAAGTCAGAATTCGACGAAACCACTTTCATTGGGTCCGTAATGTCGGACTCTAGTGGTATGTCCATTTTCATGATTTTTGGGTATTGTATGTGATCACACGAATTTTTAGACAGCAAAACAAGTAGCGGTTGCTTAAAAATAAATAAAATAATAAATATAAAAAAAATTATATTTTCCTATAAATACTCCTTAAGTTCTTCTAACCTAAGAAATTCATTCCCCTGGTCAATGAAATAAGTCGCCGGTATTTTATCTCCTCAAACAAAAATCGAACCCAAATTGTTCACTTCTAAAATCATTTAAAAATCAAAACAAATCCCAAAAATCATGATGTGTGTATTATTTGATCCCTGTTGATCTTCTCTTCCCACTAGTATCACTTTTACTGTGTTCGATACAAATTGGTGCGGTGGGGTATTTTAGCCGTGACTTATGGTTCGTCCAATATGATCATTGAATAGGAAGTTGGAAGCTTCTATACATGAAACAAAAGTGGTTGATGGATTGAGGGAGTTAAGTGGGGTTTCCATTCAAAATCTTGGTGGATTTGATGGATAAAAAGTTCGATAGCGGTGACTATACAATGCGATTTCGACTGGAGATCGCGGCTCAAGTTTTTGATGCGAGTTGAAGGAAATGATTTCTGGGGGGTAGAGTTCTGGACAAGGAGTTAGTCGGAGGTTTCTGTTTTGTATTTCGTGAAGAGAATGGTACGTGGTGATGATTAGAAATTGCGGAAATGGAAGGGAGCGGTTTAAGTTGCCATCGGGGAAGAAGAATTAAACTGGTACGGCTAAATATGTTTGGGTCGGAGTTTGAATTAGTAAAGCCCAGATGGAAAAGTATTTAAGTTTTGTTTATATTTAAATATTTGTATAAATTGTAAATCGTATATCTATTTCATACACGATCATAACTGAACAAAACAAGATCCATTGGGATCGTATGGAAGAGGGATACACCATGAAACTGATCGGGAGTGAATTGGAGCTCGTTTGGATTTATGGTGAAATTAAACGCCTGAATCAAATCAATGACCAATTATCGTTATTTAACGATAACCGTCCAATGTGAGTAAATCTCACTAACTCTGCTTAGCTTATATTTTTATTACGTATTTTTAAAATCAATAAATGATGGTTGTTTGCTGTGTGTTGGCTGTTTGGTTGAACTGCTAGTTAATTGGTTGAAAATATAGATAACGATATAGATATAAATCATTAATCGAATATTGATTCTGTTATCAGAATATTTCGTATTCGTGTTATTTATGTTGATTAACATCTGTGGATGCAGGGAAACAGGTCGGAGGGACTCAATTGGGTTCCTCAACATTTATTTTACTGTTTTTCATATACTGTGATATATGATGTGATTTATAATCTGTTGTTGATTATGTGCGTTTGATCATTGTTATTTGGTACTTTTAAATACCAAAGGAAATACTGGAATGTGAAAAGGGAAATTTCAAACTATAATTTGAATAAATTTTTTATATAAAATCAAAGGATTTTATATAAAAAGGAAAATTTTAAAGTGTATATTGATATAAAAATACAAGTATAAAATCAAAGTATTTTATAAAAAGAAATGTATGAAGTGAATATGTGATTTTGGAATTTTATAAAATCAAATGGACTTATTAGAAGGAGATATTTGAAAATTAAATAAAACACACCTGTATGAAGTTAACAACAGTTATATGGAAGTTTGAAAGACCGATTTGGTTAAAATACTAAATGAAAGTAATAAGAAGTAAATAAAGAGCTTTATGGAGTAAATATAATATTTAGGAAAACAAATAGAATTGAAAGGAAATATTTCGGAAATCAAATTGAATTATAAAAGAAATTATATGGGGAAATAAATAGAATTATAAAAGAGAATTGAGAAGATATAAAAGAAAAACGAGGAGATGGTTTCAAAGTAGATTTTAAATAGAAATTTGTTTTAACAGATAAATCGAGTAAATAAATTTATAAACGATGTTTATAAATTAAAAAGAATATTTATCTTTTGATAAATGGAATATATAAGTCTGAACTTCTATCGAGAAGTAGAGATCGGTTTTTAACACCGATATTTTAAATAGAATGTGAACTCAACATTTATAAAGGGAATTTTAAATGAGATTTAAACATTAGTAATAAAAAAAGAAGATTTCGTATAAATAAATCTATAAATAGAAGTTGGAATTGGGATATTGTTTTAAAATACGAAATTAAACTAAAGGGATTGTATAAAAGGGATATTATTCACATTCAACGTGAAAAAGGGAATTTAGTAAAGATTTTAGAAATAAAAACATTTGTAAAGGAAATTGGGTTTTTGAAATAGAAGTTAAACAGAGATGGGGTTTCAAATGGTTAGAAATAAATAACTGGTTAAATAAGGAAAACAAGTGTTGTGATTTATAAACAATGTTTATAAATAAACTAAAATATAATTATCAACGGATAATTGAGATTTCAAATTCAATGGTAAATAAAATGGGAAATTTGGAGTTGTTTTGAAAAGGGAATGATGAAATCCATTTCGATACTCGAAATGTAAAAAGGGATTAAATAAAATACGTAAAGATTTGTAGTTAGAATTCAACTAAGCCAATGTTTTTAAAATGATTTATTTGAATAAATTATATATTGAATAAATCAGGATTTTACAAGGAAATAAGCATTAGGTTGGAAACCGATATTTGATTATAAAAAATAAGCTATTCGAGAGAGATTATTGAATATAAGTTATTCGAGAGAGATTATCGAATATAAGTTATTCGAAGAAGAGAGTTAATCGAATATAAGCTATCCGAAAGGAAGAGTTATCGAATATAGTTTATTCGAAAGGGAGATTATCGAATATGGTTGTTCGAAGAGAGATAATCGAACATAGTTATTCAAAAGGGGATTTATTGAATAGGGATTATTCGAGAGAGAATTGTAAGTTGAAATTCGACTATATCGAATTAGGGAAAGTACCAATTACTTTCCGTTTTAAAACCAAGATTTATTTATTCATTAATAAATTAGTTATTTGTTTATTTATCCAAATTAATAAGGAAGAGTTATATTTAAGTTATTTTATTTCAGAAGTATATGATTATAACACCATCGTTATAATCAAATGATTTTGGTAAAAGATGTGGATTCATAAATAGAATCCAAGTTACGTAAGGAAGTGGGTTAAAAGATTTAAAAGGGTGTACCTTTTCTATTTCGAGGTTAAAAATGTTGTTCAGTTAAGGTCTGAGAGGTAATTATACCCTAACTTGATTGACTTCGTTTTTAACTAGGGGATGGGTTAGGTTCGATAGTGAAGGTTGGTTAAGTGAATTTAGTAAATGAGTGTAATGGTTTGAATTGGCTTAGTGATGTTTTATTTAAACATCTGTTTAAATCAAATGAAGGAGTTTTGGAAATGTTTTCCAAATAAGAATCAAAAATGTTTTCTAATAAAGAAAATAAGGAATGGAGCAAATACGGAAATGTGTCCAATGTTCAATAAAGTATATTTTCTAAATCTAGAAATAAGAATTTACGAATATATAAAGAAATGGGTAAATGAATAAATTAATGATAATTTAATCTAAAGAGATAAAAGTTGATTGATGATTGATCAACCGAATTTCTATTTGGAAATAAGATCATTGTTTGTACACCTATTTTTTTTCTTTGATAGTTAAATCACCGACTATCGAAGTTTTTGACCAATTTTCCGTCGTCAATACGGAGAGACCGGGATCAGATTCATTATTTGAAAACCACTCTGTATGGCGTTAGCGTTGCGATCAAATATGATAAAGAGAAGTGAAGACGGAGTTATGCAAGGGCTATCCTGTTTACAGAATAGCGCCTTCGGTTTGTCCAGTCCCAGGACAACGTGAATGGACGAATGTTTGACGAAGTATATCTAACGGATCGCGTAAGTTGATCTCTTCAAACGTACTTACGTTTGGTGGTGGTGGAATTCGTTTCTCTTATCTGTATACCCATGGTATTTTTGGGGAAATCAATTTGTGATTTGGCGGGTATGACGATGTGGCATTCAAAGTGAATGGTGGTCAGGTGTTCCAAAAGATACGTTATGACCTCAAGCCTCATCAACCGGAAAATGACAGAAATCGGGCAGGTAGCATGGCTACGTGGGTTGCTCCCATTTGGTTGTATATTACCTATCTAGAGAAAATACATTTCATTCTTTTATCTTTCGATGCTGTCTCTTTTCGGGAAACGGTGGGTAGCTCCCAACCGTTGGTGATATACATTCGAAACACTCAAGCGAAATGAGTGGTCGGTTATGTGTGGGCTGGGCTGCAAGACATTTTTGTTGAACCCAGTGTATTCGCCTCTAGAGACACACTATCGGCAGGTGGTCCCATACCTTGTCATAGTCGGAATCCAACCCCAATAAGCGCGCCCACGATTTTGTTTGTATACTATAAATGTGGAACATGAGATGCAAGCGTTCAGCTAGATTGTTAATTACTTGTGATTAGACACTATTATAATATCAGAAAAGTATTGATTTTGAAAGTGTTTTGGGTTATCGTAAGGTAAAAACCGTCCGTGTTTATGTGTGGGTCGGTTTTACGATTACCTTTTCTTTTGAAAAGGATTTTGAAAAGTTAAACCAAATGATTTGAGTTTACTCACATCAGTCCCATGACTGAACTAGAGTTTATTTTGTTTTTTTATTTCCCCTAAACTCTTGGGTGCCCAAATTTGTACGGACAGTCAAGTAGTTCAGGGCTTTACAGATATACTTAGAGGAGCTTAAAGCAGGAGGCTTCAGGATAATATAGCTATTGTTATTTCCACTGTGTGTAAGTGTTGTACTCAAATAATGTTATTATATATATACTGTTTTATTGCAAAGTTATGTTATATATATTATATTTTATTCGTTCCGCTGTGAGATTCGTATTACTATGATTTTGTTCTGTGGTGATCTTCTTCTTCTTCTATTCTAATTTTCTATCTTATCTATTCTCACCCTCTAACTTCTTTCTATTAATGATCAGGTATTTCCGATGTCTGAATAGTGAACATGGTAGTTTCGTGTTGATTTTCAGAGTCGAAAATCCCAGTTCGTTACAATGGTATTAGAGCGAGGTTAAGTGATTAACTTGGCTCTGTGGTATGACTCAGTAGAGACGGGGTTAGTAATACCCTAGATTGAGTTTGAGTATATATATAAGAGTGAACGTATTTGTAAATTTTATAAAAAAATGTTTTATATTATGGAGATTTATTGGTTGGGTAGTTTGTGAATTCTAGTCGATTAGTTTGATCCATTGTATTAATAGGACTTTCTAAACGCTTGAATACGATAAACCGACACAGTTTGTTTTGAAAAAGGGTAAATGAAATAATTTTACCCGAATTATATTTTGATATAAACAAAATATTAATATTTGAAGTATTATAGTATACTGGATGTGTTGGTTGTTATATAAATCGAATAAAGCTTAAAGTTGAGTTGGTTATGTATATATAACCAATTAGAATTCATATAAGCGTAATATATGGAATCAGATGAATTAAGTCTGAATTTAAAATCAGAATTGAAATTAAAATCCCTAAAAGTTGAAAGAGTGGTTGTAAGTGGATTTGGATTAAGTAGATGAGAATTTTAAAATCCTGGGAGATTTTAAATTGTTTTCCAAACATTATAAAGATATTTTGAAATAATTTCAAAATGGTAATGATTAAGAAATGGTTTTGAAAAGTGATATAGTATTGAACTCACTTCAATAGTTGGGAAATAACACTGATGATGCTGGCCACATTATCAATGTTTATTTTCGAGTTGTAAGTGACATATTACTACCAAAGATTTTGTGTTGAATTGTTTGAGAAAACAAGTTGTTTTGAATCCTAAAAAGGAATATTTGATTTTTGAATGAGCTAAACTGCTCAAAAACTCCCAAGAGGGATTGTTTGAACAAAAACAAATTTAAACAGAAATTTGTGAAAACAAGCTGGAATTGAATTAAAACCAATTAACTGGAAATTGAATTGGAATATAACATATCAAGTAAAATCAGATTTTGAATTATGAGATAAGAATTTGAAATGATATTGGATTGGTGAGTTAGGAGTTTAGAATCAAGAATGGAACTCGAGTTTGAAATAGAATTTGGCTTTGGATAAGCGAATAATTGTGTTGAGATTTGATTGATTGAAATTGATTGGAAATCGATTGGTATAGATGGATATATGATCAGCAGGTATTGATTAGAAGCAAGTGCGAGGATATAATGATATGTCCGACAAAAAGGTACATGTTTAAATTTCCATATGAGGTTTTATGCACCGAATCGGCAAGCCGCTTGGCGTTTTGATTTTCTTTTTGAAAGGAAAAGGCCTAGAGAGGCGAGTTGTAGTAGTACCGATAGACCAATACAAAGGAGGTGCTGGCGAAATTTTTCGAAAATTTCGGGTGTTAGAAAATTTTCAGGATTTTTAAAAATTTTCGTTAGTAGGAATAAATAAATATTTAATTGAAATTAAATTGGCTAAGTTAAAACTGGAGCAAGAAGTAAAAAAATAATTTGTAACCAGTTAGTAGGGTTTGTTTTCTACCTTAGCAATTTCGAGGACGAAATTATTTTAAGGGGGGGAGAATGTAACGACCCGTATTTTTAGTGATATAATAATTTGTTTATTTAATTATTTAAATAGTAATTTATAGATTTAAATGGTTTAAATTAAATAATGGTGAATATTTAATTAATAGAATAATTAAATAATATATTTAATTCTGAAATAATCAGAATTAGCTAAAATGGCAATATGTGGAAATTGAATCATTTAACTGATTTAATTCAGTTTAGAATTTGATTTATAATAACGAATATATTTAGATAACGACTGTTCGAACGTATGAATTATAATATAATTATAATCGAGCTCGAAATGGCACGGCAGTTCGCTATTTGGCGATTTGAACTTCAACTGAATATACAAGGTCCGTTTTAAATCAGATTTCTGTGAAACAAGAAACGTTCAGAGCTGGTGAAGTATATTTTTCTAATGGAAGGGAAAAATCGGGATTTCAATGTGTAGATTTTGATTTATGTCCAAATCAAATTTTAGAAAAGTCGCTATGGAATTCCTTTATAATTTATAGCGATTTATTTATATTATAAAAGGATTTTTCAATATAAATTAAATATTTATTCAACCGGGATTTGAATATCGAGTTATAAATTCAATTGGAACTATACGGTATTCTATGTGAATATATATACGATAATATATATTTAATTTAATTGTTTCTAAATATATTTATATATTTAAATGGGTAAAAATAGACAGTTTTGCAAATGACCTCCGTTTTCGACGAAACTAGTTTTGTTGGATCAGGAATGTTAAATTATTGTTAGATGTCAAGTTTTGTGATTTTTGATGTCAGTATGTGGTTGTACGGGATTTTAATGTGAAATACACTCAATCATTTGACTTTAAAAATACGCTGTGTGAGCAGACGAAATCGGAATTCTACGAAACCACTTTCGTTAGGTCCGTAATGTCGAACTCTAGTGGTATTGTATGTGATCACATGAATTTTTAAATAGAAAAATAAGTAGCGGTTGCTTAAAAATAAATAAAATAATAAATACAAAAATATTATATTCTCCTATAAATACTCCTTAAGTTTTTCTAACCTAAGAAATTCATTCCCCTGGTCAATGAGATAAGCCGCCGATATTTTATCTCGTCAAACAAAAATCAAACCTAAATCGTTCATTTCTAAAATCATTTAAAAATCAAAACAAATCCCAAAAATCATGAAGTGAGTATTAACTGATCCCTGTCGATCTTCTCTTCCCACTAGTATCACTTTTATTGTGTTCTATACAAATTGGTGCGGTGGGGTATTTTAGCCGTGACTTAGGGTTCGTCCAATATGATCGTCGAATTGGAAGTTGGAAGCTTCTATACATGAAACAAAAGTGGTTGATGGATTGAGGGAGTTAAGTGGGGGTTCCGTTCAAAATCTGGGTGGATTTGATGGATAAAAAGTTTGATAGCGGTGATTGTACAATGCGATTTCAACTGGAGATCGCGGCTCAAGTTTTTGATGCGATTTGAAGGAAATGATTTCTGGGGGGTTAGAGTTCTGGACAAGGAGTTAGTCGGAGGTTTCTGTTTTGTATTTCGTGAAGAGAATGGTGCTTGGTGATAATCAGAAATTGCGGATATGGAAGGGAGAGGTTTAAGTTGCCATCGGGGAAGAAGAAGTAAACTGGTTCGGTTAAATTTGTTTAGGCTAGAGTTTGAATTAGTAAATCCCAATTGGAAAAGTATTTAAGTTTTGTTTATATTTAAATATTTGTTGAAACTTGTAAATCATATATCTATTTCATACGTGATTAGAATTGAACAAAACAAGATCCATTGGGATCGTATGGAAGAGGGCTACACCATGAAACTGACCAGGAGTGAATTGGAGCTCGTTTGGGTTTACGGTGAAATTAATCGCCTGAATCAAATCAATGACCAATTATCGTTATTTAACGATAACCATCCAATGTGAGTAAATCTCACTAAATCTGCTTAACTTATATTTTTATAACGTATTTTTTAAAACTATAAATGATAGTTTTTGCTGTGTGTTGGCTGTTTGGTTGAACTGCTAGTTAATTGGTTGAATATATAGATAGTGGTATAGATATAAATCATTAATCGAATATTGGTTATGTTATCAAAATATTTCATATTCATGTTATTTATGTTGATTAACATCTGTGGATGCAGGGAAACAGGTCGGAGGGACCCAACTGGGTTCCTCAACATTTGTTTTACTGTTTTTCATATATTGTGATATAATCTGTTGTTGATTATATGTGTTTGATCATTGTTATTTGTTACTTTTAAATACCAAAGGAAATACGGGAATGTGAAAAGGGAATTTCAAACTATAATTTGAATAATTTTTTTATATAAAATCAAAGGATTTATATAAAAAGGAAAATTTCAAAGTGTATATTGAAGTAAAAATATTAGTATAAAATCAAAGTATTTTATAAAAAGAAATGTATGAAGTGAATATGGGATTTTGGAAATTTATAAAATCAAATGGACTTATTAAAAGGAGATATTTGAAAATTAAATAAAAGACTCATGTATGAAGTTAACAACAGTTATATGGAAGTTTGAAAGACCGATTTGGTTAAAATACTAAATGAAAGTAATAAGTAAATAAAGAGCTTTATGGAGTAAATATAATATTTAGGAAAACAAATAGAATTGAAAGGAAATATTTCGGAAATCAAATTGAATTATAAAAGAAATTATTTGGGGAAATAAATAGAATTATAAAAGAGAATTGAGAAGATATAAAAGAACAACGAGGAGATGGTTTCAAAGTAGATTTTAAATAGAAATCTGTTTTAATAGATAAATCAAGCAAATAAATTTATAAACGATATTTATAAATAAAAAAATATTTATCTTTTGATAAATGGAATATATAAGTCTGAACTTCTATCGAGAAGTAGAGATCAGTTTTTAACACCGATATTTTAAATAGAATGTGAACTCAACATTTATAAAGGGAATTTTAAATGAGGATTAAATGTTAGAAATAAAAAAGAAGATTTCATATAAATAAATCTATAAATAGAAGTTGGAATTGGGATATTGTTTTAAAAAACGAAATCAAACTAAAGGGATTGTATAAAAGGGATATTATTCACATCCAATGTGAAAAAAGGAATTAAGTAAAGATTGTAGAAATAAAAACATTTGTAAAGGAAATTGGGTTTTTGAAATAGAAGTTGAACAGAGATGGGATTTCAAATGGTTAGAAATAAATAACTGGTTAAATAAGGAAAACAAGTGTTGTGATTTATAAACAATGTTTATAAATAAACTAAAATATAATTAACAGTGGATAATTGAGATGTCAAATTCAACGGTAAATAAAATGGGAAATTTGGAGTTGTTTTGAAAAGGGAATGATGAAATCTATTTCGATACTCGAAATGTAAAAAGGGGTTAAATAAAATCCGTAAAGATTTGTAGTTAGAATTCAACTAAGCCAATGTTTTTAAAATGATTTATTTGAAGAAATTATATATTGAATAAATCAAGATTTAACAAGGAAATTAGCGTTCGGTTGGAAACCGATATTTGATTATCAAATACAAGTTATTCGAGAGAGATTATCGAATATAAGTTATTAGAGAGAGATTATCGAATATAAGTTATTCGAGAGAGATTATCGAATATAAGTTATTCGAAGAAGAGAGTTAATCGAATATAAGCTATCCGAAAGGAAGAGTTATCGAATATAGTTTATTCGAAAGGGAGTTTATCGAATATAGTTGTTCGAAGAGAGATAATCGAATATAGTTATTCGAAAGGGGAGTTGTCAAATAGAGAATATTCGAGAGAGAATTGTAAGTTGAAATTCGATTATATCGAATTAGGAAAAGTACCAATTACTTTACGTTTTAAAACCAAGATTTATTTATTCATTAATAAATTAGTTATTTGTTTATTTATCCAAATTAATAAGGAAGAGTTATATTTAAGTTATTTTATTTCGGAAGTATGGGATTATAACACCATCGTTATAATCAAATGATTTTGGTAAAAGAAGTGGATTCGTAAATAGAATCCGAGTTACGTAAGGAAGTGGGTTAAAAGATTTAAAAGGGTGAACTTTGTCTATTTCGAGGTTAGAAATGTTGTTCAGTTAAGGTCTGAGAGGTAATTATACCCCAACTTGATTGACTTCGTTTTTAACTAAGGGATCTGTAAGGTTCGATAGTGAAGGTTGGTTAAGTGAATTTAGTAAATGAGTGTAATGGTTTGAATTGGCTTAGTGATGTTTTATTTAAACATCTGTTTAAATCAAATGAAGGAGTTTTGGAAATGTTTTCCAAATAAGGATCAGAATTGTTTTCTAATAAAGAAAATAAGGAATGGAGCAAATACGGAAATGTGTCCAATGATCAATAAAGTATATTTTCTAAATCTAGAAATAAGAATTTACGAATATCTATAGAAACGGGTAAATGAATAAATTAATGATAATTTAATCTAAAGAGATAAAAGTTGATTGATGATTGATTGATCGAATTTCTATTTGGAAATAAGATCGTTGTTTGTACACCTATTTTTTTCTTTGATTGTTAAATCATCGACTATCGAAGTTTTTGACCATTTTTCCGTCGTCAATACGGAGAGACCGGGATCAGATTCATTATCTGAAAACCACTCTGTATGGGCGTTAACGTTGCGATCAAATATGATAAAGAGAAGTGAAGACGAAGTTATGCAAGGGCTAACCTGTTTACAAAATAGCGCCTTCGGTTTGTCCAGTCTGTAACGACCTGGAAAATCTGAACCAATTTAAAAATTTTAAATTGGCTAAAATAGTGGATTTTAAATATTTAAAATAAATATTTTAAATAATAATGATGAAAAGTAAGTTTGAATCGAAGTTGAAAATAAATATAATTACTTTGAATTATAAACAAGGCCTGAAATGGCGCGGTAGTTTCAAAATTTGAATTCAAACTTCGACTGACTGTACCGGGTGCAAAACAAAACGGATTTGAGTGAAACCAAAAATATTTAAATCTGTTAATGAATAACTTTCTAACGAATCTGAAAAATCGAAGTTTCATAGCGGAAAGCAAAAGTTATGGCCAAATGAATTTTCAGAAAGGTCGCTATGGAATTTGTATAGCCCGTGAAATTGGCCATTTTGCAAACGACCTCAGAATTCGACGAAACCACTTTTGTTGGATCCGGGATGAGAAGTTATTGCTAGGTTTCAAATTTCATAATTTTTGAAGCTAGTATGTGAGCGTGGCAAAGAAAAACGTGTTTTGGTCAATTACAGTTAAAATGGATCGACCAGAAATGGGGCTTTTTGCAAACGGTCTCAGAATTCGACGAAACTAGTTTTGTTGGGACCGTATCATCAAAACATAGCTAGATTTATTTTTCTGGAATTTTTAGAATCAGTTTGTGGCCCCGGCAAATTGAAATGTACGTTCAAATCGAATATTGAATGTTTTATGTTTTAATTTGAAGGAAAACTGACTGAAACAGTCGAATGGGCCTACGAAACATATCCCATTGTGTTCGGAATGGGGGTGAAACGCTAGGGGCGACAGTCGTTGGGTTTGATTTCGAGTTCGTGGGAGAAAACCCTAATTTTCGAATAAATATAAATATCGGCCAATCATTAAATTCCATTCATTATTTAATTTCTAATTAAAAAAAAACCCTCGTTCCTTTTCTCGACTGACGGCGCCGCTTGCTCCAAACTTCTCGACCAAAATCCCGCCGCCTCAGCCACCTTCCACCGCCGCCACCACCTCGAATCGAGAGCCCTTCCTCCCCTCTTCCAATCCGACTAGCCTCGACCCTCCTCATTGCCGCATCGACGAGAACCCCCTCTCCAAAGTTCGCCACTTCCCATCGCCGCCATGACTCAGATCCGCCACCGAACTGCAAGAGACCCTCATCGCCAAGAAGCCCTCTCGTAGCTCTAGGCCGTGGTACCCTCCGATCGTCTCCACGCTGCTCGGTTCTCGCGAAAAACTAAAACCTAGTTTTGAACAGGATTGAAATCATACGGCTTTGATTATTTTCCGCTGTTTTAACACCTTTAAACCGTTGCAAACTTGTAAAAATCATATCTTTTTTGTGTGTTGACGAAATTCAGTGAAACAAGAGACAGTGGACTCGTGCGGACGTCTTCTACCTTCTAGAAGAGACCGCATATTTTTCTGAGCCTTCTGCTATTTTTGGTGGAGTGGAACCCAATGTGAGATTTCTAAATTATAAACGATATGGAAAACGACGATGTATAAATTATATAGTCGATGTATGAGTTATATAAGCGTTGTACACCTCTTGTATAAGCGTTGTATAAGCTGTATGTTCGATGTATAAGTTGTATATGTGTTGTAAAAATTATATATGTGTTGAAATAGAAGTGAACTGCTATATATATATATATATATATGCCCCTCATCCACAAACCATGGACAATATTTATTGGTTGTGATTGGTGTGAAAATTGATTGATAGCGAATGGTTGATTGAAATTGTTTGTGGTTGAGATGGATTGATTGTGGTTGGAAAATACCCATTTGTGGTTGAGAAATATTTGGTTGAAACTACATAGGATTAGTTTGTTCAAATGAAATAAATATACATGCCGCCTACGTGCGAACTAGATGCATGATTCCCCATTGTCAAAAGCTGCGAGGCTTCAAGGTAGAGCGAGAAGCCGTACTAGGGACGGTCCCAGTTTTAACTACCCTGCCGTTATGCTGTCGAAATTTTGAATAATATTTATTTGTTAGAATTATTTCCATTTGTTGAAACTATATTTATTCGTTGAATAGAAAACCTTCATGTGTTGAATTGAAACTCATTCGTTGAATAGAAATTAATGTGTTGAATGGTATTCGTGTTTTAAATATAAAAATCACATTTTTACTCTATATATATAAACTACAGAAAACCTTCATGTGTTGAATCGATATTCATTCGCTGGATAGAAATTCATGTGTTGAATGGCCTTCGTGTTTTAAATATAAAAATCACATTTTTATCTATATATAGAAACTATAGAAAACCTTCATGTGTTGAATCGATATTCATTCGTTGAATTGAAATTCATGTGTTGAATGGTATTCGTGTTTTAAATATAAAAATCACCTTTTTATCTATATATATAAACTATAGAAAACCTTCTTGTGTTGAATCGAAATTCATTCATTGAATTGAAATTCATGTGTTGAATGGTATTCATATTTTGAAAGAAATTGTTTTATAATAAAAATCCAATTTTTATCATCAATACGAACTATATAAAATAATCTTGTTTTGAAATAAATTGTTTTATAATAAAAATCCTATTTTTATCACCTATATTAACTATATAAAATAGTCGAGTTTTGAAATAAATTGTTTTACATTAAAAATCATATTTTTATTATATACATGAATTGTTAAAAATAGTGAAGTGTTGAAATAGAAAACAGTTAGATAAAAATATCATTTTTATCAAATGTATGAAATTCATATGGTTTTGAAATCGAAGAATCGATATAAATATATAAATAGAATTGAAATATATCGAATAACGAAGCTGCAGTTCGTATTTTGAAACCGTGATTTCAAACGATTAGTGCGGGAGATCCGACCATCGGATTTTCCCGAAACCGCAACCGTTGGGTCCGCTTTGGAAAAATCTTTCCAACGGCACCAACTTTGTAAAGATCCAACCGTTGGATTATCTGGAATGTTTAATTCAAAACTGAAGAAAAACAGCGCCAAAATCGATTATATATATATATATATATAAATGTAATTATATTAAATCGAATAACGACGCTGCAGTTCGTATTTTGAAATCGAAACTTCAATCAATTATACCAGGAGATCTGACCATCGGATTTTCCCGAAACTGGAACCGATTCGTTTTGAAAAGATCTTTCTAATTATGTAAATTTTGTGAAGATCCAACGGTTAGATTTTCAGACATGTGTAAATCAAATCTGAAGAAAAACAGCGCCACAGCCGCGTTATGGCCCGAAGCGTCGTTTGAATAAATTGGCTATTTTAAAATAAATAAAAATAGCGATAAATCTTATAAAAGATATGGATGTGTGATTTAGAAATTAACTGAAGGTTAGCTAAGTCGAATGGTTTCTTGGGTATTGATCTGATGTTGGTTTCGGCCTTCGGGGTTAATATTTGGTAAATCGTTCTCTTACTGATTGACAGTTAGTGACTAATGAATTGAAATGATGCGTAGTAGTGTTTGTGTAGCACTTGTTTATTATATACGCGAGTTGCTCAGAAAGACTGTAATACCCTGTATTTTAATAGCATATTAAAATCATAAATCACGGCATAATTAAATTTTAAAATAAGAATCAAGGGAAACGGGTTGCGCCATTGCGTTCGTCTCGAAATTTTACATGAAATAGAGTCTGAGTTTTCGAAAATCGGAGTCCGTATGACCAAGTTATGGCATGTACAAGTTTCAGCAGACTTTCAGGCAGACTGACCCCAGGTCGACTGTAGTGTCGACTGCACAGTCGACTTCCCCCCCAGGTCGACTGTAGTGTCAACCTCCCCCCTGTACAGGTCGACCTGGTCGGCCTGGTGTGGCCCAGAACCCATTTTTGAGGCCCGGGATGAGTTTTGATGGTCCGGATTGACTTTAGGGATGATCTAAGGGCCTAAATGAGTTCCTACATCTATAAATACAACCTAGGGCCTAACCTAATTCATAACAAATCATTCTTACACCGTTATGCCGCTGGAATCTCTCTTGAGCCATGGCCGCCATCTCCAAACTAAATTCAAACTAGAGATTAAAGCTTCTACAACAATTCAAGAAGATAAATCGATGTCTCTGCAACGTTCTACGACAATTTCAGTCCTTAATTCATTAGCCATGCTATGTAAGTGCTAGTTATTTTCAGATCTAAATATTTAATTTTAATATGGGCATGAAATAAAGTGGAATTGGATCTAAGTATGTTTATCGATTCAGATCTATTCCTGTTGCTTTTTGAATTTTAGTTTTGAGACTTGTCTACCTTTATTCTCATGACAAGTTTGTGGTTTATTCAGCAGTTTTCTTGATTCATAATGATGTTATCATCAAGTTGTAATCTTTATGCCTATCATGATGTTGTTTTTCTCTCTGATCTATTTATTATGCAAATTTCTACCTTCCTCTATTTATTTTCTTTTGATGAACCTTGGTCAACTTCGGACCTTGGCCTAAAATCGCGATTCGCATACGAGATGTATACGGGGCAATAATGGGATTATTGCCTATATGAATATGATTAATAATTGACAACATGAAATTGGATATTATCATTTTATTTGCAAGTTTGGGGTAGATCTGTAAATTTTGGTATAATCTTGTTATGATAAAATTTGCATAAATATTATATACACGGAATTCGACACTAATTGGATCTATGCAATGTAACATGAGATTTGGTATATATAACATGTATGTAATTTGGCATGTAAAATTAAATTATGAGTTTTGGGGCCTATGTAAATTAAATCAAAAGATTGGGCTTATGTTAATTAGGCATATGTAGATTTGGGAATTTGAACATGAAAGCGATTGTAAACTTTATAATTGGCATAAATATGTATTATGAAGTTGGGCAACTGGCATGTATTGAAATAAAAAGATTATAGTTTAGGATAACTATATCATGAATCATCGGATTTGGGTTTATTGGGTATGAAACTTGATACATGTAATTTTGGCTAAATCTTGACATATGCAAAAAGGCATGAAACTTGGTATATGTAAACTGACTAGAATTGGGTACATATATTAATAGGCATGTAATGATAAACTTGGAAAGTGGGTCATAGCATTTAATTTATTAACAAATTTACATATAAGAATAAAAGAACAAATATGTAAAATTTAGAGAATACGATATGTTTAACCCGAGGTTGGATTGAGTTGTGACGTAAACCTGCCCGGACCCGCCCGGCTGTCCAGTAGTCACAACAATACCTATCCAATGTGGGTGGTTAAACATTGAGCCCAATAAGGACCCGAGGTTAGACTGAGCTACGGTGTAAACCTGCCGGAACCAACCGGCACATCCAGTAACCGTTGCGATATCTGTCTAATGTGAGTGGTTGGGGTTTTAATGAATAAGTTAAAGCTAAGTCAGGATTGATAGGGTTAAGTAAAGGATTAACCATTATAAGAGGTTAACTAGACTGGAAGGTGGGGTTAAGTAAATTTAATACACTTAACCAATTTAACATATTAACTAGACTAGTGGTTGAGGTTAAGTAAATCTAGAACACTTAACCATGATAACATGTTAATTAGACAAGTGTGTTAGATTAAGTTAATAAGAACACTTAACCAATATATATATATATATATATATCGTGAGTTAGGTTAAGTTAAACAGGAACACTTAACCAATACAACTAAATTTGTGGCAGGGTTAAGTAACACAAGTAGCAACACTTAACCAACATAATGTGACAAGCGGTGGGGTTAAGTTAACTTGAATAAGTTAATAACACTTAACCATTATAATATGACTAGTGGATGAGGTTAAGTTAACATGCACTTAATCAATATAACGAGATGCGTGGTAAGGTTAAGTAACAACAGAGAGTAACACTTAACCGTCACAACAGGATAAGCAGGTGGGCTAAGTCAACGTACACTTAACCAGTCCAACTTGACGAGAGGGAGAACTAAGTAAAGTAAACCTTAGTTAACAGAACTAAGTAGTAAACCTTAGTTTAGAAAACGACGATTCAGGAGACTAAGTAATAATTCTTAGTATTACACGACTAGAGGAGCGAGCATCTGATCTTAAAGAAGGCTCCAACGAATTGGGTTACGAAGCTTGAGGCTTCGAGGGAACGTGTGGGTACTCTTGGTATCCCTCTGTGAGGTGGCAGGTGATCCTCCTGGGCTCACAGAGGTTAAGGTCTGCGTTAGAAGAACCGAGGGTATGCCTTGGTTGCAATATATGTCAACCTAAAGACTAGGGTGGACCAGCGTGATTCGGCGAGTCTAGTTTTTGCCCTGTGATAGCAACTTGTCGTCTACCTACCATCTTCAGTCAATCGTTGTATGTATGTGGAAAGGCAGAGAACTCCCAATAGACCATATACTCGCTATCTAGATATGGGTGAGGCTGGCCAATAGGAAAGTAGGGCATAGGGTGGCAAAAGTACAGTTCTCACGCTTGATTTTCTTGGATTGCCTTTCATTAGTTGAGGGAGGGGTCACGTGGGACCATAACCACTGGTAGAAAAACAGACCTTAGCATCTGCATCGGCAGATATCTGAAAGCTCCCGACCGAGTTCCGTGTTTCTAGAGTAGCCCTGCCACGGGACTCGGGTCGCACATTTCAGGACATGTGCATCTAGACGGCGATAAACGATTCGCGATACATACATGGGGAAAGTCTAGGAACATATACCACTCTAGGTAGTGTGTCCTAGACTAGGGGCATCGTTCGACAGGTAGCGTAATCCCTAGTTGGACCTAGGTGGCATAAACCCTAAATTCGAGAAGTATTAGATAAGTCGCATAAACCCTAGTCGAATCTAGGAAGTGCTCGACAAGAAAACCCTAGATTAGATCTAGGAAATGAATAATATATGTACACATGAAACAACCACAATTTTTGGGGATTGGGATCACGTTATCATTTTATACAGATTACTGGTTAGGACATTAGTTAGGTGGTGCAGAGCAGATAGATACCATTTATGGTGAAGGAGAGAAATCTTGCGATGCTTGATAGAAATCTTGCGGAACTATACCTAGTTCATCTAGAATGGGAACCTTGCAATGTTATACATGACAGAAATCCTATGATGTTATTCTTAGTTATCGTGCCAGTAGCTTATCTTTTCATCATGCTTATGTTTACTTTCAGTTTATTCATGCCATGTTATCTTTACCTGTTTTTATGTTGAAAGTCACTAGGACATACTCAGTCTTTATGACTGACCCGTTTTGTTCCGCCTCTTTTTCTTCCGTTTCGCCCCCCCCCCCCCCCAGGTTCGCAGGGTGGGAATACAGGTTAGTTCGGATGTTACCAAGCTCTAAGGCTCTTTCATGTACGGCTTGGATTTCTCTTGGCTATGGTTTGCTTTGCTTTATTGGGGAATACTACAACTTATTTTATGCTTCTTTGTTTTTGAGCAAGACAGATATTTTAAACTATGTAATTGGGTATTGGAAGTTGGTGGGCTTTTTTTGTAAACAATTATATTTAATAAATGATTTGAAGTACTTCCACTTTGCTTTCCGCTGTTTTATATATGTCTGCCTTGTAATATTTCTGTTCCAGTACCCATAATGCTCCATTGAAGTTAAGGCATTCCCTTTGTGAGTGACCTTAACGGATGTGGGGTGTTACATTTGGTATCAGAGCCGAAGGTTACCAGACTGGGCAAAAGCTTTTAAAAACTTGTGGAATTATTTTCAAAACATTTACAAAGAAGCATATTTCTAAAGAAAAGTTTTGTTTTACGGAAGGCGTATTCCCCAAAGCCATATGCACTATCTTTTGATTTTCTCTTTGAATCTCTTCCTTCTCTCTTTTCACCATAGTTCTGTAGGCGTACGATACATGTCGGAGGGCAAAGGAGTGCCCAACCTCCATCGGTAGCCGCAGTAGTTTTACTTGCGACTAATCTTATTTCAAGCTTTGTAGGGTTGTCATGCGTTGGAGATAGCTTTCGAGAAACTTTTCAACAAGCTATAAAAGGGTAGTAAGAACAAGGATAAAGGATACAAGCTTAAGGACAAGCAACTTATTGGTATGGCTTAATCCACAAAGGAGGAAAAGGGTGAATGATAAAACCCATGACAAGAGAGAGTATCTCTAGTAGGGTAAAAAGGGAAAGATAGTCAAGTATTATGAGACGAGGACAAGATCATCGAGAGGGCAATTGTATGCTCTCACTGTTAGCGTACCTAAGAAGGATGGTAACGTTTCTGTGGAAGTTTTAGCTTTTCTTCTCTATCATCCCGTCAGGACTTTGCTTTGATCACCGCATCATTTAAGTCTGCTTCGATAGTTGAGTCTCTGCACCTTCGTACTAGCATAGTAGAGGTTCCCATTTCCGTCTCAAATCTTGTTGAGGAATCGGTCCATTTATTCATGACTTGTTTGGATTTGAGGACGCCTATGACTTTTGGGAATAATGCTTATTCTTTTAAGCTATGGATTTAATTCTAGGAATGGAGTGGTTATCCAGTAAGGGTGCCATTCTCGGTTTTGAAAGGAGGGTAGTTAGGCTCTTGACTTACCTCGGTAATACCCTCGAAGTCTCGTGTAACCTTTCGGGTTCTGTCATGATTGGTTACCTAGAATCTCTTGATGCATTTGTTGGTAATCCGTTCGAGTAGAGTTCGCCACTAAGGCGGATGGTTCATTTCGCTTGTGCATGAGTTATGGAAATCACCCCAGTAATACACTTGGTAACATGGTTGACATCTGTTCTATGTGGAATACCTTCTAGTAAGTGAACGAGATCCAAGATTCACTAGTGAATTTTGGAGAGCTTGCATGAAACCATGAGTACGCAGTTATGTTTAAGCCAAGTATACTAGAAGGAGAATAAGTAAAAGTGGAATGAGAGGCAACAGTGAAATGAGTTCCAACTCATATTTTGGAAACAAGAATTAAGAAGCTACGAAATTTTGAAGTTAAAGACAGTCAAAGCACAATGGAGTTAAGCTCAAGGAAATGCGGCTTAGAAGATTGGAGACTAGATACGCACATTATATCTCTTTATAAGAGTATATCCTTGATCCCTCTTTTTCTGTAGAGCTTACTTGCATGCTATCTTTTAAGTATATCCTCTCGGTCCTATTCTCGATCCTATTTCTGTTGCAAACCCCATAGGGGAGTTCTTCTCCTAATCAGTATATATGTAACATAGATTTCCAGTTTTGACATTGCCTAATGGGCACAAAGTTTTTACTTTCTTCTATCATTCGACTATATATTTAGGTAGAAACAATTGGGTGTAAACATGTGTTTGAGACATATTATGATTGATGGTTGCAAGCGGTTGCTAGTGGATGCATATACACGTACATTAGGCACTAGACCGGCTCGGTCACCTTTCATGTTGCATATGCATGAGTGTTTATACTTGTTTATGGATGAATTTGAAAGTGTTATCGTGTGGACGTTGCATATGGATGGATGTTTGTGCACACTTATAGTGTTTATGTGACTAGGACTATTTGCATACATGTTGGACTCATGGCACTAAACATATTTTGCATTAAGAAGATCAACCAGGCCTGATCATTTGCATTAGATAAGTACATATACACACACTTTCTGCATATGATCATACAGCATTAGAAATCTCTTAAGGACAATGGTTGCTTGTGGATGATGTTTTGAGTAGATGGATGATGGATGGTAGGATACGTTCTTCCTAACTTGAAGATTTCGGGGACGAAATCCTTTAAGGAGGGGAGAATGTAATACCCTGTATTTTAATAGCATATTAAAATCATAAATCAAGGCATAATTAAATTTTAAAATAAGAATCAAGGGAAACGGGTTGCGCCATTGCATTCGTCTCAAAATTTTACATGAAATAGAGTCTAAGTTTTCGAAAATCGGAATCCGTATGACCAAGTTATGGCCTGTACAAGTTTCAGCAGACTTTCAAGCAGACTGACCCCAAGTCGAATGTAGTGTCGACTGCACAGTCGACTCCCCCCCAGGTCGACTGTAATGTCGACCTCCCCCCTGTACAGGTCGACCTGGTCGGCCTGGTGTGGCCCAGAACCCATTTTTGAGGCTCGGGATGAGTTTTGATGGTCCGGATTGACTCTAGGGATGATCTAAGGGCCTAAATGAGTTCCTACATCTATAAATACAACCTAGGGCCTAACCTAATTCATAACAAATCATTCTTACACCGTTATGCCGCTGGAATCTCTCTTGAGCCATGGTCGCCATCTCCAAACTAAATTCAAACTAGAGATTAAAGCTTCTACAACAATTCTACAACAATTCAAGAAGATAAATCAATGTCTCTGCAACGTTCTACGACAATTTCAGTCCTTAATTCATTAGCCATGCTATGTAAGTGCTAGTTATTTTCAGATCTAAATATTTAATTTTAATATGGGCATGAAATAAAGTGGAATTGGATCTAAGTATGTTTATCGATTCAGATCTATTCCTGTTGCTTTTTGAATCTTTAGTTTTGAGACTTGTCTACCTTTATTCTCATGACAAGTTTGTGGTTTATTCAGCAGTTTTCTTGATTCGTAATGATGTTATCATCAAGTTGTAATCTTTATGCCTATCATGATGTTGTTTTTCTCTCTGATCTATTTATTATGCAAATTTCTACCTTCCCCTATTTATTTTCTTTTGATGAACCTTGGTCAACTTCGGACCTTGGCCTAAAATCGCGATTCGCATACGAGATGTATACGGGGGAATAATAGGATTATTGCCTATATGAAAATGATTAATAATTGGTAACATGAAATTGGATATTATCATTTTATTTGCAAGTTTGGGGTAGATCTGTAAATTTTGGTATAATCTTGTTATGATAAAATTTGCATAAATATTATATACATGGAATTCGACACCAATTGGATCTATGCAATGTAACATGAGATTTGGTACACATAACATGTATGTAATTTGGCATGTAAAATTAAATTATGAGTTTTGGGGCCTATGTAAATTAAATCAAAAGATTGGGCTTATGTTAATTAGGCATATGTAGATTTGGGAATTTGAACATGAAAGCGATTGTAAACTTTATAATTGGCATAAACATGTATTATGAACTTGGGCAACTGGCATGTATTGAAATAAAAAGATTATAGTTTGGGATAACTATATCATGAATCATCGGATTTGGGTTTATTGGGTATGAAACTTGATACATGTAATTTTGGCTAAATCTTGACATATGCAAAAAGGCATGAAATTTTGGTATATATGTAAACTGACTAGAATTGGGTACATATATTAGTAGGCATGTAATGATAAACTTGAAAAGTGGGTCATAGCATTTAATTTATTAACAAATTTACATATAAGAATAAAAGAACAAATATGTAAAATTTAGAGAATACGATATGTTTAACCCGAGATTGGATTGAGTTGTGACGTAAACCTGCCCGGACCCTCCCGGCTGTCCAGTAGTCACAACAATACCTATCCAATGTGGGTGGTTAAACATTGAGCCCAATAAGGACCCGAGGTTAGACTGAGCTACGGTGTAAACCTGCCCGGAACCAACCGGCACATCCAGTAACCGTTGCGATATCTGTCTAATGTGAGTGGTTGGGGTTTTAATGAATAAGTTAAAGCTAAGTCAGGATTGATAGGGTTAAGTAAAGGATTAACCATTATAAGAGGTTAACTAGACTGGAAGGTGGGGTTAAGTAAATTTAATACACTTAACCAATTTAACATATTAACTAGACTAGTGGTTGAGGTTAAGTAAATCTAGAACACTTAACCATGATAACATGTTAATTAGACAAGTGTGTTAGATTAAGTTAATAAGAACACTTAACCAATATATATATATATATCGTGAGTTAGGTTAAGTTAAACAGGAACACTTAACCAATACAAGATGATTGACTAAGGTTAAGTTAATAGGGATACTTAACCAATACAACTAAATTTGTGGCAGGGTTAAGTAACACAAGTAGCAACACTTAACCAACATAATGTGACAAGCGGTGGGGTTAAGTTAACTTGAATAAGTTAATAACACTTAACCATTATAATATGACTAGTGGATGAGGTTAAGTTAACATGCACTTAATCAATATAACGAGATGCGTGGTAAGGTTAAGTAACAACAGAGAGTAACACTTAACCGTCACAACAGGATAAGCAGGTGGGCTAAGTCAACGTACACTTAACCAGTCCAACTTGACGAGAGGGAGAACTAAGTAAAGTAAACCTTAGTTAACAGAACTAAGTAGTAAACCTTAGTTAAGAAAACGACGATTCAGGAGACTAAGTAGTAATTCTTAGTATAACACGAGGAGGAGCGAGCATCTGTTCTTAAAGAAGGCTCCAACGAATTGGGTTACGAAGCCTGAGGCTTCGAGGGAACGTGAGGGTACTCTTGGTATCCCTCTGTGAGGTGGCAGATGATCCTCCTGGGCTCACAGAGGTTAAGGTCTGCGTTAGAAGAACCGAGGGTATGCCTTGGTTGCAATATATGGCAACCTAAAGACTAGGGTGGACCAGCGTGATTCGGCGAGTCTAGTTTTTGCCCTGTGATAGCAACTCGTCGTCTACCTACCATCTTCAGTCAATCGTTGTACGTATGTGGAAAGGCAGAGAACTCCCAATAGACCATATACTCGCTATCTAGATATGGGTGAGGCTGGCCAATAGGAAAGTAGGGCATAGGGTGGCAAAAGTACAGTTCTCACGCTTGATTTTCTTGGATTGCCTTTCATTAGTTGAGGGAGGGGTCACGTGGGACCATAACCACTGGTAGAAAAACAGATCTTAGCATCTGCATCGGCAGATATCTGAAAGCTCCCGACCGAGTTCCGTGTTTCTAGAGTAGCCCTACCACGGGACTCGGGTCGCACATTTCAGGACATGTGCATCTAGACGGCGATAAACGATTCGCGATACATACGTGGGGAAAGTCTAGGAACATATACCTCTCTAGGTAGTGTGTCCTAGACTAGGGGCATCGTTCGACATGTAGCATAATCCCTAGTTGGACCTAGGTGGCATAAACCCTAAATCCGAGAAGTATTAGATAAGTCGCATAAACCCTAGTCGAATCTAGGAAGCGCTCGACAAGAAAACCCTAGATTAGATCTAGGAAATGAATAATATATGTACACATGAAACAACCACCATATTTGGGGATTGGGATCACGTTATCATTTTATACAGATTACTGGTTAGGACATTAGTTAGGTGGTGTAGAGCAGATAGATACCATTTATAGTGAAGCAGAGAAATCTTGCGATGCTTGATAGAAATCTTGCGGAACTATACCTAGTTCATCTAGAATGGGAACCTTGCAATGTTATACATGACAGAAATCCTATGATGTTATTCTTAGTTATCGTGCCAGTAGCTTATCTTGTCATCATGCTTATGTTTACTTTCAGTTTATTCATGCCATGTTATCTTTACCTGTTTTTATGTTGAAAGTCACTAGGACTTACTCAGTCTTTATGACTGACCCGTTTTGTTCCGCCTCTTTTTCTTCTGTTCCCCCCCCAGGTTCGCAGGGTGGGAATACAGCTTAGTTCGGATGTTACCAAGCTCTAAGGCTCTTTCATGTACGGCTTGGATTTCTCTTGGCTATGGTTTGCTTTGCTTTATTGGGGAATACTACAACTTATTTTATGCTTCTTTGTTTTTGTGCAAGACAGATATTTTAAACTATGTAATTGGGTATTGGAAGTTGGTGGGCTTTTGTTGTAAACAATTATATTTAATAAATGATTTGAAGTACTTCCACTTTGCTTTCCGCTGTTTTATATATGTCTGCCTTGTAATATTTCTGTTCCAGTACCCATAATGCTCCATTGAAGTTAAGGCATTCCCTTTGTGAGCGACCTTAACGGATGTGGGGTGTTACAAAGTCCGGGTTTATCCCATTCTGAATAACTGAATCGACGATAAGAAATCGAAGATGAAGGCGGTGGTCGAAGACCGGAGATCTTCACCTCGTTTGGATGGTAACCGTGGTCCTGATTGGGAGGCATCCTGAAATATGGGTAATGAGTGGTGATCGTCCAAACGTACGTGGTGATCGATGGGTTTGCGAGGTATATAGTGCCTCCGGTTTCGTTCAGACCCAGAACGGACTTGCAAATGGACAGTGTGTCTGACATTGGAATTTATTCTGTATGATTGATAGCTATCAGTTGCACGGTGTGAATTGCCTGTGTGGCATGCTAAGATGCAGTGATCAGGGCTTCTGTTGAAAAGCAAAGTCTTGTGGTGATGATCAAAGCACCGCCTGTGTGGCGTAGCTTTGTGTATAACGTGAAATCGCGAACCTCACACCCGGTATGAACCCGAAACGGGAGAGGACATCAGGGAGGGCCTGCGTTTCTTTCTAGCTAGAAGTGGCGTCAGTGGTTTTACACGCCCTGACAAGTTTGACTTATGTGGTTGTTACTGTTGCGAGGCTCCTCGGTTAGATCGGACGATCCGGGTCCGATGGAGTCATTCGTTGGCTCATTTACGCCCCATAGGGCGGGGAAACGCAGTGTTCAGGAATTTTAATCCACATCGGTGGACCGGCCCTGACGATCCAAGGGTCGATGCGCTCTGACCCTAAGGCTCAGGCTAGACAGTCTAGAAGTCGGTAAGGACTATCTTTTGCCTTGGTTCATGACGGAAATCCAATTTCCAAATACGGGACTGTGCAGTTTTGATTGTATACCTATATATGGCGACATAGTGGTATGGGGCATTAATGCCATCTATGATTGATAGTTATGATTTGAAATTGTTTTTGAAACATATAAACACTAGTAATAATATCAAATGCTTTTGTTTTATTCGTATCAAGCATATTTTGGCCATTATAAGGTAAAACTCTATCCTCCGGTTTGCGTTGCATTGAGTGATGGGAACTGAGTCTTATAATGGCTTCATTTTTATAAAAAGTATTGCGGTGTTTAAAAGAATTATTTGTTTTAAAAGCACTGGCAATCCGATGGAGTAAATCCGTTCCACGAAAGTGGTGTGCTCCTGTGATTAGCCATATTTTAAATGTGTTGAGTAGATTTCTCATACCAGTCCCATGACTGACTTGTAGTTTGTTTCACTTTCAAACTCGGGTGCCCCTTTTTCTACACGGACAGCCTTGTATTCAGGTTTAGCAGGCTTTATCCGGATAGCTGGATCTGAAGATGGATGCTATTATTTATCTCTTTTTATGCTGTTCAGCTCCTATTGTACATTATGTTTGTTTTCCGCTGTAGACATTTATGTATAGATGAACTGTATTTGTACTAAGTATGATCCTGTATACTGTGTAACTCCGATGATTACGTTTATCCACTATATTCTATTTTGCATTATCTGGTGTATTTATTTAATTCTGTTCTACTATTATCTGTTTCTGTATTATATTCCAAGGATTACCCTTGCTACCGTCAGTACGGGGTTTGGGGTCGTCTCGTTTGGTATCAGAGCTTTGGTTAAGCTTAGCTCTAGAATATAACATATTAACGAACTCGTCAGAAATAAAACCAGTAGTGTTCTAGGACGGGTAACTCATTACAGATTGGATCAGTATTATCCTAGTATGAGTAAAGCAGAATGAAATTACACCTCGATAGACACATTTACATTTGAAGTATGTGTTTCTATATTTTAAATTATCTTTTCTGTGACCTGACACTTGATTTGCTATTTGCAGAAGTACTAGAAAAATGAGTGTTAGAAACAGAAGAAATGCAGAACCCGATCTAGCGGCTCTATTAAAGAGATATCGAAATCTGAACGGAGCACAGTTCTCGGGCAATGAATCTATGATTCAAACTCAAGCTTGGATAAGTTCTGTCGAAAGAATATTTGAACGTATCCAGTTGAGATATGATAAGAAAAGAGTAGTAGCATCTTGGGCGCTCAAAGAAGAAGCTCTAATCTGGTGGGAAACAATCATCAAGGATAATCCAGAAGGTGATATCAGCTGGGATAGATTCAAAGAGATTTTCCTAGCAAGATTTACTCCTCCTGAGGTGACGGAGCGATTATGTGATGAATTTTCTTATCTGATACAAGGTGATATGACCATCCCAGAATATCATAAGAAATTCAACGAACTTTCTCACTTTGCTCCTCATCTGATTCAAGATCCAAAGAGGAGGAATTTGAGATTTATTCATGGCCTGCAAAGGAGATATCAGAATAGTGTAATGAGGAATGTGAAGCTTCCTTTTTCAGAAATGATTTATATGGCTTATCAGTATGAAGATCTCCATAAGAAAGGTATGTTGCGCGATGAAGAGGAAGTCTGTTCCAGTAACAAAGAAGAGTCGAAAACTGATCGTCCTAAGACCAGTACGGTGTCTGAGGTGAGTAAGAAGCCCAAACTAAATCAGAAAAGGGCCAGATCTGAAAAAGAACCAGCAACGACTGCCATATGCCTTAACTGCAATCAGAAAGGCCATTTGTCCAGGAAATGTAAATCTTTGAAGAAACCAATAAAGGATGGATTTGGAGCCAATCGAAAACAAAAGAAGAAAAGATTTAGACTTGATGAGGAGTTTCAAGAGAATAGGGAGTGCAAACAATGCCATAAGACTGGTCATCTTGCAAAGGATTGCCCGCTCTTAAACAAGCCTGAAATAGTTCAAGTGAATGAAGTAGCAGAAACTTCTGAGCCCTCAACTAGTCGGGAAAGTGCTGATGTTTTAAAAGGCACGCTTAATGTCAAAAACATTCCAGTTAAAGTACTATTTGATACAGGCGCGTCACGAAGCTTTATTGCAAAGAATGCAGCTAAGAAGCTGGATTTGAATTTGAAGAAGCTCAAAGAACCAATGACTATCCAAAATCCGGTCGGGGGTTCCATCGATCTCAGTTGGGTTTGTGCAGTACCTGTCTCTTTTTCCTGCTATAAATTCCCTACTATCTCTATCGTCATGAATTTTTCTGAATTCAATCTTATTCTGGGATTGGATTGGCTAACCAAATATGAAGCAGAGGTCAGATGCGCCGAGAGAGTTGTTAGGGCTAAGATTAAATCAGGGAATTATATAACCATACCGTGTGAAGGTCAGAAATCTAATAGAAAAGACTTCTGGGCAGCTTTGGATGTTTCTCCTGTTCAAATAGAAAATATCCCTGAAGTCATAGAGAATATTCCTGACCTTATCAAAGATATTCCTGTCGTCAAGAACTATGCAGATGTGTTCGAGGAAGTTGTTCGCTTACCTCCGCAAAGAGAAATTGATTTCAAAATTGCTTTAATTCCGAATGCAAGGCCGGTAGTTCACGCTATTCGAAGAATGTCCTTGAAAGAGAAAGAGGAATTAGACAATCAAACACGGCAGCTCGTATGGAAGGGTCTGATCAGGCCTAGTTTCTCTGATTGGGGAGCGGCAGTGGTGTTTGTCCCAAAATCCAACGGTACTCTGCGTCTATGTGTGGATTATCGTGATTTGAACAAGCAGACAATAAAGAACAAATATCCATTGCCGCGAATTGATGATTTATTGGATCGTCTGAATGGAGCACAAGTATTTTCAAGGATGGACCTAGCTATAGGCTTCCATCAGCTTCGAATTGCCGAAGAGTGTGTTCCTATGACAGCATTCAGAGTTCCAGACCTATTTTATGAGTGGTTAGTAATGCCGTCGGCTTATGTAACGCTCCAGCATACTTCGTCGATTTGATGAACAGAGTGTTCAGAGGAGTCCTGAATAAATTTGTTCTGGTTTTTATTGACGATATTCTAATCTTCTCTAAATCAAAGGCCGAGCATGAAAAACATTTGGAACAGGTTCTGGAAATCCTCAGAAGGAATGTATTAAAAGCAAAGTTTTCCAAATGTATATTCTGGCAAGAAGAAGTCAAATTTCTGGGCCACGTCGTATCAAAAGAAGGAATTGCTGTGGATCCAAGTAAAATCACAGCTATTCAAAACTGGAAACAACCTAGTACTCCTACAGAGGTTCGCAGTTTTCTTGGATTGGCTAGTTATTACCGGAAGTTCGTTAAAAACTTTTCGAAGATATCTGGTCACTTAACGAAGCTTACAAAGAAGCACTCTAAATTCAAATGGACTCCAGAAAGTGAAGAGGATTTTGAAGAGCTAAAGTTAAGATTAACTACTGCTCCTGTGTTAACCATTATCGACGGCAATCAGGATTTAAAAGTCTGGATTGATGCTTCTTGAGAAGGCCTTGGCGCAGTGTTAATGCAAAGAGGTCAAGTGATTGCGTATGCTAGCCGTCTGTTGAAACCACACGAGAAGAACTACGTAACTCATGATCTTGAGTTGTTCGCTATCGTATTCTCTTTGAAAATCTGGAGACAATATCTTCTGGGTGAGAAATTCGAACTGTATACATACCATCAGTCGTTGAAGTATCTGTTCACCCAGAAGGACTTGAATCTGAGGCAACAGTGTTGGCTAGAGTTTCTTGCAGCATATGACTTTGAGATTATATACACTCCAGGGAAAGCCAATGTCGTGGCCGATGCGTTAAGCCAAAAGAATGTAATGATCGCCAGCTTTGTTATTACGACTTCCTTGATTGACAAAATATCTATTCTTCAGAAGGATGATAAATTTATTAAGGATATGATCATAAGGATTCAGAAAGGCGAACCCTCGTGCTTTCAAATAGATAGCAACGGAATCCTGAGATTGAAAGGAAGGATTTGTGTTCCTAGCATCCCCGAGTTAAAAAGGGAAGTGTTAGACGAGTGTCACAAGTCCAAGCTGATTATCCATCCTGGTGTGGCCAAAATGTATAACGATCTCAAGCGAACATTCTGGTGGAAGGCTATGAAAAGAGACGTATCAATATATGTTAGCCGATGCCCTACTTGCCAGCTGGTCAAGAGCGACCAACAGAAACTAGCTGGACTGTTGCAACCGCTTGACGTTCCAGGTTGGAAGTGGGAACATATTTCCATGGACTTCATAGATGGTTTGCCCAGAACCAGAAAAGGAAATGACAGTATTTGGGTGATCGTAGATCGCTTCACGAAGACCGCCCATTTCATACCTGTCAGATCAAACAGAACTGCTCAGAGTCTGGCGCAGATTTATTTCAAGGAAATTGTTAGGCTATATGGAGTGCCGCTCAGTATAGTCAGTGATAGAGATACAATATTTACTAGCAAATTCTGGGAGGCATTTCAAGTAGAGCTGGGAACAAAACTGAACTTGAGCACCGCCTATCATCTTCAGACAGATGGTCAGACTGAGAGGGTGAATCGTATACTAGAAGATATATTACGGGCTTGTGTTCTAGATTTTGGTGGATCATGGGAAGACCATCTGCATTTGGCTGAATTCTCATATAACAACAGCTACCAGGCGAGCCTGACAATGTCACCATTCGAAGCATTGTATGGTAGACCGTGCCGATCTCCTGCTTGTTGGGTCGAACCCGGTAATAGACTTGTGTTGGGGCCAGATATGATTCGAGAAGCTGCCGACAAAGCCGATTTTATCAAGAAACGATTACTCGCTGCTCAAAGCTGACAAAAGAGCTATGCCGATAGGAGAAGAAGAGATATATCATTTGCGGTTGGCGACTATGTATATTTGAAAGTATCACCGATGAGAGGAGTTATCCGGTTCGGTAAAACTGGGAAGTTGGCGCCCAAATTCATTGGTCCGTTTCCTATTCTGGAACAGATCAGAACTCTCGCTTATAGGGTTAAATTTCCTGATTGGTTGCCTGGAGTGCATGATGTACTTCACATATCTCAACTTCGAAAGCACATTCATGATCCAGACTTGATCGTGGAAGAAGCAGCTCAACAGGATATTGAAATTACTCCAGAATTGGCGGTGAGAAGAGAGCCGCTAAAGATTATCGGAAAAGAAACCAAAGAGCTGAGGAACAAGAAGGTTCACTTAGTCAAAGTGCAATGGAGTGGAGATCTGCGAGATTGTACTTGGGAAACTGAGGAGATCATTCAGAAAGCCTATCCTAGGTGCCGAGTGGATATCTCTGATTGACTCCGGTGCAAGGTACATTTACCATACTTTGCATTACCAATTTTTTCTATAATCTGTTGTTATTTTCTTTCCATGGATGTGCACTTTTAATTCTATAGTCTGAATGATTTTAAAAGAGTATAGAAATTGATTAATATATTTTTGAAAAGTTAAAAACAATTTGATTGTTGTTTGTGTTGTGTGATAGTAAATTGGATTAATTGAATTATTGAAACGATAGTTAATTTAATTAATAAGAGGATGAATGGTAGGATTTATTCGATAAATCACACATTGAACTGATTAGAAAATAGATAGAAATATATACATGTGCATTATATATGTTTGAACAGGTAAATGGATAGCTGTTGAGTAAAGATTTTATTTGCATGCCCGACAAATAGGTAAACCTTAGTGAGTTGGATGTGAAATATTATTATATCAACTCCTGTGAATGCCATTGGAAGCGGAGTGCTGGTTGTTCTGTGTGAAATAATAAACGTCGCCATAGGATAGTAACAATTTATTTTTGAACTACATTACATGGCATACTTCTGAAGATAGGCATACTTCATCATATACCACATAGGCATTTGGAGCTTGTGTGACGAGGTGGAAGATTTACCATACGAGCGAGAGGCTTGTATGGCGATGACTATATTTTACAGGTTGAACTGATGACTGATATGACCATATAAAATTGTAACAACAAATTGCCAGATTAATAAAATCCCCACACGGGTCTGGAGTTGACAATAATCACGTCTCTCCAGTTATTAGATACGACACATGGACTATTTATTTCCCACACAGGACGAGGTGACGGCGATTTATCCTCTGGAGCAATTAAAATACACACTCCCTCAGGCTTTGACAGGGTGACGAGGATTTATTCTCTGGAGTGATTATCAATACACGCTCCCCTGTAAACACCAGAATATATCACTATAAATATGTGTATGCTTATTAGGATTTATTGGGTACCTAATACGGCCCAATAAATTTCCAAACCTCTCCCCGTACAAAGGAGGTCATGGCGAAATTTTTCGAAAATTCCGGGTGCTAGCCAAATTTTTGAAGAATTTGAAAATTCTCAGAAACTGAAAAGTTGGAGAATGGAAGCCAGATTGAACGTAGTGTTGATTAATCAAACCACTTTCGACTTTGTTCCTTTTCGGGGACGAAAAGTTTTAAGTGGGGGAAATTGTAACGACCCGGAAAATCTGAACCACTTTAAAAATTTTAAATTGGCTAAAATAGTGGATTTTAAATATTTAAAATAAACATTTTAAATAATAATGATGAAAAGTAAGTTTGAATCGTAGTTGAAAATAAATATAATTACTTTGAATTATAAACAAGGCCTGAAATGGCGCGGTAGTTTCAAAATTTGAATTCAAACTTCGACTGACTGTACCGGGTGCCAAACAAAACGGATTTGAGTCAAACCAAAAATATTTAAATCTGTTAGTGAATACCTTTCTAACGAATCTGAAAAATCGAAGTTTCATAGCGTAAAGCAAAAGTTATGGCCAAATGAATTTTCAGAAAGGTCGCTATGGAATTTATATAGCCCGTGAAATTGGCCATTTTGCAAACGACCTCGGAATTCGACGAAACCACTTTTGTTGGATCCGAGATGAGAAGTTATTGCTAGGTTTCAAATTTCATAATTTTTGAAGCTAGTATGTGAGCGTGGCAAAGAAAAACGTGTTTTGGTCAATTACAGTTAAATTGAATCGACCAGAAATGGGCCTTTTTGCAAACGGTCTCAGAATTCGACGAAACTAGTTTTGTTGGGACCGTATCGTCAAAACATAGCTAGATTTATTTTTCTAGAATTTTTAAAATCAGTTTGTGGCCTCGGCAAATTGAAATGTACATTCAAATCGAATATTGAATGTTTTATGTTTTAATTTGAAGGAAAACTGACTGAAACAGTCGAATGGGCCTACGAAACGTATCCCATTGTGTTCGGAATGGGGGTAAAACACTAGGGACGACAGTCGTTGGGTTTGATTTCGAGTTCGTGGGAGAAAACCCTAAATTTCGAATAAATATAAATATCGGCCAATCATTAAACTCCATTCATTATTTAATTTCTAATTAAAAATATAAAAAAAACCCTCGTTCCTTTTCTCGACTGACGGCGCCGCTTGCTCCAAACTTCCCGACCAAAATCCCGCCGCCTCAGCCACCTTACACCGCCGCCGCCACCTCGAATTGAGAGCCCTTCCTCCCCTCTTCCAATCCGACCAGCCTCGACCCTCCTCCTCGCCGCATCAACGAGAACCCCCTCTCCAAAGTTTGCCACTTCCCATCGCCGCCACGACTCAGATCCGCCACCGAACTGCACGAGACCCCCATCGCCAGGAAGCCCTCTCGTAGCTCTAGGCCGTGGTACCCTCCGATCGTCTCCACGCTGCTCGGTTCTCGTGAAAAACTAAAACCTAGTTTTGAACAGGTTTGAAATCATACGGCTTTGTTTATTTTCCGCTGTTTTAACACCTTTAAACCATTGCAAACTTGTAAAAATCATATCTTTTTCGTGTGTTGACGAAATTCAGTGAATCAAGAGACAGTGGACTCGTGCGGACGTCTTCTACCTTCTAGAAGAGACCGCATATTTTTCTGAGCCTTCTGCTATTTTTGGTGGAGTGGAACCCAATGTGAGATTTCTAAATTATAAACGATATGGAAAATGATGATGTATAAATTATATAGTCGATGTATGAGTTATATAAGCGTTGTACACCTCTTGTATAAGCGTTGTATAAGTTGTACGTTCGATGTATAAGTTGTATATGCGTTGTAAAAATTATATATGTGTTGAAATAGAAGTGAAATGCTATATATAAATATATATATATATGTACGCCCCTCTTCCACAAACCATGGACGATATTTATTGGTTGTGATTGGTGTGAAAATTGATTGATAGCGAATGGTTGATTGAAATTGTTTGTGGTTGAGATGGATTGATTGTAGTTGAAAAATACCCGTTTGTGGTTGAGAAATATTTGGTTGAAACCACATAGGATTAGTTTGTGGAAATGAAATAAATATACATGCCGCCTGCGTGCGAACTAGATGCATGATTCCCCATTGTCAAAAGCTGCGAGGCTTTAAGGTAGAGCGAGGAGCCGTACTAGGGACGGTCCCGGTTTTAACTACCCTGCCATTATGCTGTCGAAATTTTGAATAATATGCATGTGTTAGAATTATTTCTATTTGTTGAAACTATATTTATTCGTTGAATAGAAAACCTTCATGTGTTGAATTGAAACTCATTCGTTGAATAGAAATTCATGTGTTGAATGGTATTCGTGTTTTAAATATAAAAATCACATTTTTACTCTATATAAATAAACTATAGAAAACCTTCATGTGTTGAATCGATATTCATTTGCTGGATAGAAATTCATGTGTTGAATGGCCTTCGTGTTTTAAATATAAAAATCACATTTTTATCTATATATAGAAACTATAGAAAACCTTCATGTGTTGAATCGATATTCCTTCGTTGAATTGAAATTCATGTGTTGAATAGTATTCATGTTTTAAATATAAAAATCACCTTTTTATCTATATATATAAACTATAGAAAACCTTCATGTGTTGAATCGAAATTCATTCGTTGAGTTGAAATTTATGTGTTGAATGGTATTCATATTTTGAAAGAAATTGTTTTATAATAAAAATCCAATTTTTATCATCAATATGAACTATATAAAATAATCTTGTTTTGAAATAAATTGTTTTATAATAAAAATCCTATTTTTATCACCTATATTAACTATATAAAATAGTCGAGTTTTGAAATAAATTATTTTACATTAAAATCGTATTTTTATTATATACATGAATTGTTAAAAATAGTGAAGTGTTGAAATAGAAAACAGTTAGATAAAAATATCATTTTTATCAAATGTATGAAATTCATATGGTTTTGAAATCGAAGAATCGATATAAATATATAAATAGAATTGAAATATATCGAATAACGAAGCTGCAGTTCGTATTTTGAAACCGTGATTTCAAACGATTAGTGCGGGAGATCCGACCATCGGATTTTCCCGAAACCGCAACCGTTGGGTCCGCTTTGGAAATATCTTTCCAACGGCACCAATTTTGTAAAGATCCAACGGTTGGATTGTCTGGAACGTTTAATTCAAAACTGAAGAAAAACAGCGCCAGAATCGATTATATATATATATAAATATAATTATATTAAATCGAATAACGATGCTGCAGTTCGTATTTTGAAATCGAAACTTCAAACGATTATACCGGGAGATCCGACCATCGGATTTTCCCGAAACTAGAACCGTTGGATTCGTTTTGAAAAGAACTTTCTAACAATGTAAATTTTGTGAAGATCCAACGGTTAGATTTTCATATATGTGTAAATCAAATCTGAAGAAAAACAGCGCCACGGCCGCGTTATGGCCCGAAGCGTCGTTTGAATAAATTGGCTATTTTAAAATAAATAAAAATAGCGATAAATCGTTATAAAATATTATAAATGATATGGATGCGCGATTTATAAATTAACTGAAGGTTAGCTAAGTCGAATGGTTTCTTGGGTATTGATCTGATGTTGGTTTCGGCCTTCGGGGTTAATATTTGGGAAATCGTTCTCTTACTGATTGACGGTTAGTGACTAATGAATTGAAATGATGCATAGTAGTGTTTGTGTAGCACTTGTTTATTATATACGCGAGTTGCTCAGAAAGACCGGGTTTATCCCATTCTGAATAACTGAATCGACGATAAGAAATCGAAGATGAAGGCGGTGGTCGAAGACCGGAGATCTTCACCTCATTTGGATGGTAACCGAGGTCCTGATTGGGAGGCATCCCGAAATATGGGTAATGAGTGGTGATCGTCCAGACGTACGTGGTGATCGATGGGTTTGCGAGGTATATAGTGCCTCCGGTTTCGTTCAGACCCAGAACGGACTTGCAAATGGACAGTGTGTCTGACATTGGAATTTATTCTGTGTGATTGATAGCTATCAGTTGCACGGTGTGAATTGCCTGTGTGGCATGCTAAGATGCAGTGATCAGGGCTTCTGTTGAAAAGCAAAGTCTTGTGGTGATGATCAAAGCACCGCCTGTGTGGCGTAGCTTTGTGTATAACATGAAATCGCGAACCTCACACCCAGTATGAACCAGAAACGGGAGAGGACATCAGGGAGGGCCTGCGTTTCTTTCTAGCTAGAAGTGGCGTCAGGGGTTTTACACACCCTGACGAGTTTGACTTATGTGGTTGTTACTATTGCGAGGCGCCTCGGTTAGATCGGACGATCCGGGTCCGATGGAGTCATTCGTTGGCTCATTTACGCCCCATAGGGCGGGGAAACGTAGTGTTCAGGAATTTTAATCCACATCGGTGGACCGACCCTGACGATCCAAGGGTCGATGCGCTCTGACCCTGAGGCTCGGGCTAGACAGTCTCGAAGTCGGTAAGGACTATCTTTTGCCTTGGTTCATGACGGAAATCCAATTTCCAAATACGTGACTGTGCGGTTTTGATTGTATACCTATATATGGCGAAATAGTGGTATGGCGCATTAATGCCGTCTATGATTGATAGTTACGATTTGAAATTGTTTTTGAAACATATAAACACTAGTAATAATATCAAATGCTTTTGTTTTATTCGTATCAAGCATATTTTGGCCATTATAAGGTAAAACTCTATCCTCCGGTTTGCGTTGCATTGTGTGATGGGAACTGAGTCTTATAATGGCTTCATTTTTATAAAAAGCATTGCAGTGTTTAAAAGAATTATTTGTTTTAAAAGCACTGGCAATCCGATGGAGTAAACCCATTCCACGAAAGTGGCGTGGTCCTGTGATTAGCCATATTTTAAATGTGTTGAGTAGATTTCTCATACCAGTCCCATGACTGACTCGTAGTTTGTTTCACTTTCAAACTCGGGTGCCCCTTTTTCTACACCGGCAGCCTTGTATTCAGGTTTAGCAGGCTTTATCCGGATAGCTGGAGCTGAAGATGGATGCTATTATTTATCTCTTTTTATGCTGTTCAGCTTCTATTGTACATTATGTTTGTTTTCCACTGTAGACATTTATGTATAGCTGAACTGTATTTGTACTAAGTATGATCCTGTATACTGTGTAACTCTGATGATTACGTTTATCCAGTATATTCTATTGTGCATTATCTGGTGTATTTATTTAATTCTGTTCTGCTATTATCTGTTTCTGTATTATATTCCAAGGATTACCCTTGCCACCGTCAATACAGGGTTTGGGGTCGTCTCACAGTCCCAGGACAACGTGAATGGACGAATTTTTGACAAAGTATATCTAACGGATCACGTAAGTTGATCTCTTCAAACGTACTTACATTTGGTGGTGGAGGAATTCGTTTCTCTTAGCTTTATACCTGTTGTAATTTTGGGGAAATCAATTTGTGATTTGGCGGGTATGACGATGTGGCATTCAAAGTGAATGGTGGTCAGGTGTTCCAAAAGATAAGTTATGACCTCAAGCCTCATCAACCGGGAAATGACAGAAATCGGGCAGGCAGCATGGCTACGTGAGTCGCTCCCATTAGGGTGTATATCACCTATCTAGAGAAAATCCATTTCATTCCTTTATCTATTTCGATGCTGTCCCTTTTCGGGAAACGGTGGGTAGCTCCCAACCGTTGGTGATATACATTCGATACACTCAAGCGAAATGAGTGGTCGGTCATGTGTGGGCCGGGTTGCAAGACGTTCTTGTTGAACTGAGTGTATTCGCCTCTAGAGATATACTATCGGCAGGTGGTCCCATACCTTGTTATATTCGGAATCCAACGTCAATAAGCGCCCGCGGTTTTGTTTGTATACTATATATGTGGAACGTGAGATGCAAGCGTTCTGCTAGATTGTTAATTACTTGTGATTAGACACTATTATAATATTAGAAAAGCATTGATTTTGAAAGTGTTTTGGGTTATCGTAAGGTAAAAACCGTCCGTGTTTATGTGTGGATCGGTCTTACGATTACCTTTTCTTTTGAAAAGGATTTTGAAAAGTTAAACCAAATGATTTGAGCTTACTCACACCAGTCCCATGACTGACCTAGAGTTTATTTTGTTTGTTTGTTTCCCCTAAACTCTTGGGTGCCCAAATTTGTACGTGCAGTCAAGTAGTTCAGGTCTTTACAGATATACTTGGAGGAGCTTGAAGCAGGATGCTTCAAGATTATATAGCTATTGTTATTTCCGCTGTGTGTAAGTGTTGTACTCTGATAATGTTATTATATATATACTGTTTTATTGCAAAGTTATCTTATATATATATTATATTTTATTCGTTCTGCTATGAGATTCGTATTACTCTGATTTTGTTCTGTGGTGATCTTCTTCTTCTTCTATTCTAATTTTCTATCTTATCTATTCTCACCATCTAACTTCTTTCTATTAATGATCAGGTATTTCCAATGTCTGATTAGTCAACATGGTAGTTTTGTGTTGATTTTCGGAGTCGAAAATCCCAGTTCGTTACATCTAGCATCATTTGTAGTCCTTTGAAATCAGTCATAAATTTCTGAATTTTGTTTGAATATTAATCATTTCTCTTTTTTCACATGGACTAAATACTTAAATAAAAACTTGGTATCATTATCAAATGTCTACAAATGATGTTAAATAAATGAAGCTATTGATTATCTTATAATGTGCAGTAGTGCTACAATGTAAGATGGTGCAATGATTATATACATTTTAAAACATTTTAATGATTATAATGTATCTCACATGATGGTGTATAATATTGATATACACGTAAATGTGTATATTTTATCCGCATATTTATCTTATTTTATCTTTTAAATAATTGATATTGTGTATTTATAGCTGTGTTTTCAGATTGTTGACAAGAATCATGGTTTAGAGCATTTGATGAATAAAGCATGAAGAATTTGCTGAAAAAGAGTGAAGTTAAAATTACTAAAGCTTGAAGAGTTTAAAGCTTGAAGAACGGTTGCAAATAGAGTTCAGTTGGGTAGATTTGGCTCACTAGAGACTCATATTGTGTTCACATTAGCTCCTTTGCAAGGCTTCTCATTCATGCACTGCACACGTTCACACTGGCTCACTTACAAGGCCTCTTACTCTACAACCCCTTTCACACTAGCTTATGTGTTATTTGGGCTAATTCTTTAGTCCCACATTGTGGAATTTGCCAAGTAGTCTTTGTCATATCAGCTATAAATACCTTGTATCTCATTCATTGTAAGACACATTAGGTTTTATTCTGTAATTCTCTTCTTGGAATAAAATCATTCTCTCCCTTTCTTTTTACTTTTTGTTTAATTTATTTATGTTCATGTTATTTATTTTCTTTTTCTCTTCTTCTTTAGCTATGTCTAGCTAATCCCCTTTGATTAGGGGGTGATGACGCTGATAGTATGATTCAATATGAATCACATAGCCAAAGGATGAGGAATTCATGTATATAGATCTAGATCTGAACCAAGGGTTAGATCTGAACCTTAATATCCTGTGTCGTTTAAGAGCTATGCTCCTTCACAGGGTATATTCGTGTTCGGTCTAACAATTATCAGATCGAGATCTAATTTAAGGGTTTTAGAAATTAATTAGTGAATCTGTCCTGATAGTCTATGGTTGTAGAGCTGAGCTCCTGCATAGGCTATGCTTGTCGTTATTTACATATTTGTTTCTAAAAACCTATTATCGTTGATTCATGTTTGTGACAGAAACATGTATTAGATCTGGTTAATCTTTTGGCTATTGATGATTATGAATCTGATCTATGTCATTATCCCCTAATTGCTTTCACTTAGTGTTAAAACTCTCTTTTATTTAATTCCTGCTATTTTCTTTGTTTTCCACCAATCAAAAGTTAGGGATAACTTGATTGGATTTATTAATAAAATAATTTGGCCCCAGAGTTCGACACCCTCTACAACAATCCTTGTTGTTTAGGAAAGACGAACGAATTTTACAGTTGTTTACAATTGTTTAATTTGTTCGCAAACAAATTTTGGCGCCGTTGCCGGGGACCAAAATAATTTTTATTTTTAAATCCTTCGAGTTATAATTTTTTTTTCTTCCTTTAGTTTCCCTTCATTTAAAAAAAAAATCTCTTGATAAATTTTGATTTGGAATTGCTGAATGATATTTTGATCTAATTAAGAGAGAGAGAAAAAATTGCCAACTTGCTGTTTGATCTCTTTCACCTTTCACCTTCCAATTAAAAAAAAATACCACTTGCCATTTTTTTTAACCTAATTTATTTCCATTCAACTCTTTCCTTTTTACAAATTTCTGAAAAAAATAGAGAATTTCCTTTTCTTTTTTCTTTTCTATTCACTGCCTTGTTTACTGTGATCTCTTATTCATACTCATCTGCCAAAATCTCCACCTACATAGTCCCCAGATCACCATTTCATTCACCAAATTCCACAAATTGCCTCGGCCATACATTGCTTCCGTCAACCATACACTGCCTTCTCTAACCACTCAATTACCAATCACCACTGGCCTTAAAACTGTCAATATATCTTTACAAACCCTTTCCCCCGCCCTTCTCAAAATCCACGTTGTCCCCAACCTTTCAACAAGTCCGGTCCCCTCCCTTACCTTCAGTTCGCATCCATACAATCTTGGCCAAAAAAAAAACATTGTTCAACCAAAATCCATCTTCACGTTCTAACCAAGTGAACCATACCATCCTCTTCTTCACGTCACCCATTACTCTTACCACAAAAACACCCCAACGCTCCCAAATTCCTCACTGAATTCCACCCTTTTCTTGCCCATACCTGACATAACTATCCACAAACATCCCCGTTCTCTCGCTTCAACTCCAGTAATCCCAGGCCTCTTCAAATATCCAAGCGCCACAAACAAACAAACAAAAAAAATTGAACCTCATCTGTTCACAAACAATCACAAAACAACAATTCCCCCACTGACAAACCGAATACAAAGCCTGAAACACCCCTTCCTCAAACCGAAATCACTCAAAACCTTCCCCAAACCAGTTTTAAATCCACCACCGAAAGCTGACATCACCGCAAAACAGCGTGGACGCCTCATCTACCTTTTCCGAACCACCTTCGAATCGCCTGAACTCCGAGCCACAAGCATTGAAACTTGAAGGTAAAGGACGGGAACTTACAAATCGAAATCCTATTGGAAGATTTCAAACCATAAATCGAACACCCAATTCAAAATCGCTGACATCGAACACTCAAACCCTGGTTCGATTTTAACTAAGGTCGGTCAAATTCAGAAAGAAATAAAAGGGGGCGAGATTTGTGTATTATGAGAGGGCGTGAGTTTTGATTTTATTCGGTTTGACGTTCAGTGTTTTTATATTCTGAATTTTACTCTTTTCAAAGAAAAGATAATAAGGGGTCTGATTCGATTTCTTTTTTTGTAAGCAAGATTTGTTTTCTGAGCAAAGAGGGCTGGTGTTAGTTTTCTCAGGTGATTTAGATTTAAAGGGAAGTGAGGTGTACTTTGGTTTTGTGATCGTGCCCTATGATTTGTGATTTTTTTTGTTGTTGGTCTTTGACTCGGTCTAGTTTGCCTGGTTTTTATTTATTGATTGATTTATTTTTGTTTTATTAAGCTTAGTCTTTTTCCCTTTTTTTTTAGTTAAGTTAGTTCAGCTATTTATTTTATTTAGTTTTTTTCCTTTTAGTTTAGTTCCTAGTTGATTTTTTTTGTTTCTTTTAGTTTGTGTTATTTATTTTATCTTCTTAAAAAAAAGGAGATTTTTTTTATTTTTCAAAAGCAGGTACGGTGGAAATTAGAAAAAGGTCTTAAAAAAAAGCAGGAGCCCGAACCCGTGCCGCAGCGCAGTCAAGCAAATAATACGAGGCGACAACAACAAAAAGCAGCGGACTATTCAGTGTTCGAGCGGTTGCACACCAAGTGGGGTGTGAACGCGCTAGCGCGACTCAACTGCACTGGACGGACTGCCGATCAAGGTGAGTATTTCCTATCTCTACAGGGACCGCTGCTGCAAATAAAAAAATATATAGACATTGCTTGTAAAACTCTTCTGCAGGGCATCGGCTTGCTTGTAAAAAAAAATTCTGTTTTTTTTTATTTATCTCTGCAATTTCCTGTTTTGTGACTGTTCTGAGACTGTTCATTCTGTGACTAAAAAACTAATAATATTGCATTCATCTTAGTTTTGTTTTTATTTTCTAAGGACTTCATTATATTTTGACAATTTGGTTTAGTTCTAACGGATTATTTCTCGGTGTCTAGACTACGGCAGAGTAATAACTGTTTATAAATATTACGGTGATTCGTAAATATTATATCGGTTGTTCCTCTGAAGGTACTTAAACCTTCGGCTGCATTGCTAGGGTGATTCCTGGTGCACCGATAACTCCTGTCCGTTAACTGGCTGAGAAGTCTTTTGTTGAAATAAATCAAACCGTCATTGTATAATTCTATAAATTGTAAATTGCATTAGGTTCATTTAAAAAAAATCTTTTGTGTTTAATTCTTTTCCTCTAAAAAAAAATTCAAAATAATTCTCGTTTTGTAAAAAAAAAAAAAAAAAAATCTCGTCTCAAATTTGTTTTTTCTCGTCTTCCCTTATTCTTCTCGCTAGTGCATGCGTCATTGGACTCGTGATCCTTCAGATAAACGTCTAGTTCGAACAAACAGTCCTTTAACCATGGCCGAAGAAAATCCCCCTCGATCTCTTATGGATAGATACTTCCCCGATCGGGTTTCTATTCCTTCTTGCATCATATTGCCCGCCCCAACGGGTAACCACTTTGAAATTCATTCGAATCACATAAATACTCTTCCAAAGTTCGGCAATTTAGAATGTGATGATCCGTATATTTTCTTGACCAAATTTGAACAAGTTTGTGCAACCATGAAATTTCAACAATTAAGTGACGATGGAATCAAACTTAGGTTAATTCCATTTGCACTTACCGATTATGCGGAGAAATGGTTGTATAGCTTGCCTTCAAATACGATTGGAACTTGGGGTGAATTTGTAAACATTTTTCTAAAGAAATTTTACCCTTTGGAAAAAACATCCAAAATTCGAAATGAAATCGTCAATTTTCATCAATTTGGGGGTGAATCCTTTGCAAAATATTTTGAAAGATTTAAAGAGCTTCTAGTCAAATGTCCACATCACAATTTCGAAAAATGGACTCTTTGTCAAATTTTATACGATGGACTTGAAAATAACTCTCGAACCATGCTCGAATCGATGTGCCAAGGAAATTTTCTAGCCCAAGATCACAATGCCGCTTGGCAATTTCTCGAAAATTTGGCCGAAAAATCAGCTCAATGGGAAAGATCTAACGAGAAATCGATTTATTCCCGTTCTAACGCTCATTCGGTGGGATCATCAGTAGCCTTAGAAGCAAAAATAGACGCGATGATATCCAAATTCGATAATGTCCTTTCATCAACTCAAATAAATCAAGCTCAAGCGTCTCAGACCTCATGTTACAAATGTAACGATCCTAACCACATAGCCGATCAATGCCCACATTCATTGGAACAACTCAACGCATTTAACAAAGCTAGGAATGACCCATTCTCCCCAACATACAATCCAGGTTGGAGAAACCATCCTAACTTCTCTTAGACCCAAAACAATGCAAATTTGAATGCGGTTCGACCACCTTTTCAATCATTTTCGAATAATCCTTCGAAACCTCCCTTTCAACAAACTCAATTCCAACATCCTGTGCCACCTTCTCAAAACCAAGCGCAACAATCTTTTGTTCCCCAAGACGATAAACGATTGACATCACTTGAGAAAACTCTCGAAGAATTGACTAAAGCGATGACTCAAAATCTCCAATCATATACCAATCTTCAAAATTTATTGACTTCGCACATGCAAAACACGAGTCAATCGATCGCTAAACTTGAAATGCAAATGAGTCAGTTAGCCACTTCTGTAAGCGAACGGGAAAGAGGCACTTTCCCGAGTTAACCCATTCCAAACCCCAACCGTCAAAATCCTAACTCGAACCAAATTCACATCATTCAAGATTCAAACGTTAGTCACTTGAATGCGGTCACGACACTTAGATCTGGCAAAAAGATTGACAACCATGTGGTCAACCCAAATTCTTTACCGGACGATCTTCCAAACTCCACCGAAAATTCAACCAACTCAGATCAAAACATCGAGCCCATTTCTGACACGGGTCATCCTCAAACTCAAGTAGCCCAACCTACTGAGTTGTCTGCTCCATTTCCTCATAGACTCCGACCTAGGAAAAAGACGGACCAAATAGAAAAGATCCTAGAAATATTTAAGCAAGTTAAAGTGAACATTCCTCTTTTAGATATTATTCAACAAGTTCCACAGTACGCGAAATTTCTAAAAGATTTGTGCACTCAAAAACGTCATACACATGTACCTAAGAAAGTGTTTCTGGCGGCAACTTTAAGCGAAGTCTTGTCCCAATCAATGCCAGTGAAATACAAAGATCCTGGTTGCCCTACAATATCATGTACTATTGGGGACAAGAAAATTGATAGATGCCTGCTAGACTTAGGTGCTAGTGTTAACTTGCTTCCATATTCCGTCTATCGCCAATTAGGGCTAGGAGAACTGAAACCCACCAAGGTTACCCTTCAGCTTGCTGACCGTTCAATTAAGAAACCTGTGGGCGAAATTGAGGATGTATTGATCAAAATAGGCGAATTCATCTTTCCAGTTGATTTCATTGTCTTAGAAACTCAACAGGTTAGCAATCCTGCAAACCAGATCCCTTTGATTCTTGGACGACCCTTCTTAGCAACCTCTAATGCTCTCATCAACTGTAGAAATGGGTCTATGAAACTTTCTTTCGGTAACATGACTGTCGAGCTAAACATCTTCAGAACTGAAAACTCTCCTAACTCTTATGTGGACCAGTTTTCTGAAATCCATGCTGTCCATGATAATGAATCTGAGCTCGACCATCTGAATAACGAAATTGAATCAAATTACGAAACTTTGTTTCAAGATACTCCCGAAAATGTCTCTGATTCGATTCCTGTCGAGCCTCTCACAAATGAGTCTATCCCTCAACCAATTTCTTCAGTTGAGTCGCCCCCAAATTCTGACCTCAAAGTGCTGCCCAGTCATCTTAAGTACGCTTACTTAGGAGACAATGAAACTTTTCCTGTCATTATCGCTTCTGACCTTACTTTAGAGCAGGAACAATTGCTCCTTCCCATCCTTAAGAAAAATAAGGAAGCAATTGGTTGGTCCATGGCTGATATTAAGGGGATTAGTCCTTCGATTGTCCAACATCGAATCCACCTTATAAATGATGCCAAACCCACTTGTGATCCCCAGCGTCGACTAAACCCCATCATGAAAGAAGCAGTTCGGGCTGAAATCCTTAAATGCCTTGACAATGGAATCATCTACCCGATTTCCGATAGTCAATGGGTTAGTCCGATTCATGTTGTACCTAAGAAATCAGGGATTACCGTGGTTCAAAATGAAGCTAACGAGCTTATCCCAACCCGCACCCAGACTGGTTGGCGTGTTTGCATTGACTATAGGAAACTTAACGCTGCAACACGTAAGGATCATTTCCCTCTGCCATTTATCAATCAAATGTTAGAACGACTAGCCGATCACGAGTACTATTGTTTCCTTGACGGGTACTCGGGATATAATCAAATCCCTATCGCTCTTGAGGACCAAGAGAAAACCACTTTCACTTGTCCCTTCGGTACATTTGCGTACCGTCGTATGCCTTTTGGTCTCTGTAATGCACCGGCAACCTTTCAGAGGTGCATGATTAGCATTTTTTCTGATATGATCGAGCGATTTTTGGAAGTTTTCATGGACGATTTCTCCATCTTCGGGGATTCGTACACTGAGTGTTTACATCACCTGGATCTTGTTCTTAACCGTTGCAAAGATAAACACTTAACGCTTAATTGGGAAAAGTGTCACTTCATGGTTAAACATGGCATTGTTTTGGGACATGTGTAACAACCCGTATTTTTGAATAACATGTTATGACATAAATGGAGGCAGAATTAAACTGTAAAATCTAAATCAAGGGAAATGGGCTGTGCCATTGCGTTCGTCACGTAAAAATACGCGAAATAGAGTCCGAGTTTTCGAAAATCGGAGTCCGTATGACCAAGATATGGTCTCGCGAAGTTTCACGAAAAATTCACAAATTAAAGTATACTTAATTAAGTGAAATGGGTTGCGCAGAGAAATATATATATATATATTGATATATATATATATATATAATTGAAAATTTAATAAAAAAATATGCAAAAATGTTCAAAACAGCGAATTGGGAGAGGGGAATAACCGAACCGACCGATTTTTGAGGTCGACCCGAGCTCGCTGGGTCGACTAGGGGTTAATCCAGGGTGTTTGGCTGTTCACCCGTGGGCCGATTCGCTCAAATGCAGATTTTGCATTTGAATGGTTCTCATGGTTCAGCTTTAATCTAAAGGCCCTAGATGGTTCCTACACTTGACTTCTTCCCCAAGACATGCTTTGATGGCTTGGATTGAATCTAGGGTTAATCCTATGGCTAATACTATCCTAAAACTCTATAAAAAGACCCCTAAACCTAGCCTAAATCACCATTATTCAATCCTACAACTAAACTATGCCAAATTTGTTCCTCTCATGGCCTCCACTCTCATGCTAAAATTTCTAAGTTAATTTCTATGAGAGATTTTGAGTTCATACAAGTGTTTTCAAACTTGTATGAGTGTCCTTAGCTTGCATTCAAGTCAAGTTGCAACATTTCTATTTCAAAGCAAGGGTTTTTATTGAATTGGCTCAAGGGTTTTCATTTGGAGCTTGCATATATGGGTTTTTGGTGCTTGCATAAGGGCTTCGTCTCAATCTTTATAATAAATATTTATTTGTGTCTTCATAGCATTGTAAGCCCTTTTCTACTTTCTTTCTTTGAACTATAAAGTTAAATGAATGATGCAAGTTTGGGGTTGATCATTATATGCAAGTTTGGTTGATCATTATATGCAAGTTTGGTTGATCATTATATGCAAGTTTGGTTGATCATTATATGCAAGTTTGGATGATCATTATGCAAGTTGGTTTAATCATTATGTATGACACATGTTGCTATGTTATGCAAGTTTGGGTTGATCATGTTATCATGGTATGCAAGTTAAACTTGAGGTTTTGAGCATAAAGCTCCAAGCTTTATATTAAAGGTTGCATTTTGGCAACATGAAAGTTATCATACCCCTTATGATAACTTGCATGTGAGGCAAAATGCGAACTTCTAGCAACTTCTACATGTCATTTATCACCATGTATCACTCATATGCTAAGTTTGGTTTTATGCATGCTTTTGAAGCCTAATAATGCAATATGAAAGTATATGAACATATGTACATTTCATATGCCACCATGTTAAACTTGTGGCTTCAACACCTTTATGTCATGGTTATGCCAAGTTCCCTATTTTATCCTTTATGCGTTGTTGCGATTACGTAAACGATGGGATTACGTTGGGGTTGGGTAACATAATGACATGAACATGATTTTTGTAACATGACGTGATGTGTTAACTTGTAATTATGTTTTGGAAACATAATGGACATGACACTTAGAAAATATGAGTGTGGCCAACTCGAGGTTGGGTTGAGTTTGTAGCATAAATCTACCCGGACCCGCCCGGCTTAACTAGTGGCTACAAACAATAGGACCCAATGTGAGAAGTTGGTCATGTTGTGCTCGAACCCGAGGTTAGACCTAGTTGTGGTGTAAAGCTACCCGGACCCGTCCGGCTTAACTAGTAACCACAACAAAGTCTAATGTGAGAGGTTAAAGCGCATTAAGTTAATTAATGCCTCCTGATTAGGGTTAAGTCATGGTCCACTTAATACTTAACCAATTTGGGCTTGATGGATTAATCGAGGTTAAGTCAGGAGCCTTGGGTACTCTTAACCGATTTAATCCACGTTTGGATCGGGTTAACCACATTTAACCCGTTAAGAAACCCTAGTTGCGTGGTCCTTTTCAGCAGTAACCTTCTAGATGTATCATAAGACCCTAGGACTAGGCTAGGGTGGGGCACAATTACTGGGATGATTGTAAGAGACCAAAAGAGACGGCTGAATGATGCCCCGGTTGTTCAGGCGGACCATGGTCGTGCACATCAAGTCCGGAGTTGAACACGGGCAACGGTAGGTTTGGACTGTGCATCATGGTATGGTGTCAGAGGGTTACACCGTAGGGCCAGATACACCCTAGGGTGGACCCTGCACAGTCAACTACATTACATGATTAAGCCGCATGACACCGACACTTGACGAGTTAGGCTTATAGGGAGCCGATCGACTAGACCGAGTAGTTGGACCCTGATTTAGGCCATCTCATGATGTTGGGCCAAGCTTGGGCCAAGGGATCAATTTTTGTTTTTACTTGACATGTTAGAATGCTAGTATACCCGTGGTGCAAAACTTAACCTTAATTATGCGATGACACCTTTATCTATCTTGTTAGTTAATCATCATGCCAGTATGTTGTTATCCTTATGTTCATCTCAGCTTCTAATGCCAGTTAACTTTACTAGTTCATAGACATATAGTAGTAGGGCTTACCAGTCTTTTTGACTGACCTGTTTTCTTTTGCCTCTTTTCTTCCGTTCCCCCCCTCAGGTTCTCAGGGTGGGAACATTGGAGCTTAGCTTGGATCTTTCTAGCTTGCTTACTGGATTTGCTCATGTACGGGTTTGGACATTGAGCTAGCTATGGTTTATCACTTCACTTTGGGGATAGTACTTTATGTATTTCAGTTTTTCAGTTTATGCTTTTATCTAGACTTTGTTACTTGGAAAATAATGACTAAGTACTTTATTGTAACTTAACTGTGGTTTTGGAAATGCAAGTTTTATCCGCTGCTTTACTACTCTGTTTTACTTATATGTTCTGTCTTGTGATATCTGCATGCATGTTTACCTTGTTTAAACGCCCCTCCAAAGCTAGTGTCCTTGCAAGAGTGGCACTGGCGGAGGTGGGGTGTTACATTTGGTATCAGAGCATAAGGTTTACATGATTTGAGCAAAAGTGTTTTTGAAACTTACCTTTTGAAAAACTATTTTCAAAACCAATTAAGTATTTTCCAAAGAAAAGTCTAGTATTTTAAAAGGCTATTCCCCAAAAGCCATAGCACTATCCTTCGTTTCTTCGTTCTGAATCTATCTTTTTCTTCGTTTCAGTATGGCCGATCTTAACCTTCCCGAGGGAGTGACCATTCCCGGATGGTTCCGGAGGTACTTGGAAGCTAGGGCCAACGATGCGGGCCCAGCGACTACCCCCACCGTAACTGAAGTTCCTCCTCCTCCTCCTCCCCAGAATCCACAAGCGGATTTCGCAAAAGTTTGCATGGACTTTAAGGCGATGGGTGGTAAGAACTTTATCGGAACGGAGACTTCCGTGGAGGCAAGGAACTGGTTAAAGGAAACTGAGGACCTCTTTACTATCTTTGATGTGGAAGATCGTAGGAAAGTTCTGTTGGCGGTATGGCTATTAAAAGGGGACATGACCATTAGAGAATACGTGGATAAGTTTAATCAACTTGCTCAGTTCGGTCTAGAATGGGTTAACACCGCTCAGAAGAAGGCCCTACGCTTTGCTCTAGGATTGAATGAGCCATTGCGCGGTTTGACCATATCTCATATACCCCTGGGGGCGACCTTCGAGGGTTTAGTGAATATGGCCCTACTTCAAGAGGAAGATAAGAGTGGCAAGAAGGAGGTCAAGGCAAATGAGTCCCAAGGCAAGAAGGAAGATACCGAGAAAAGAGATAAGAACAACAACAAGGCAAGAAAGACAAGAAAGTGCAACTTCTGTAGGATCACTGGGCACATAGCCAAGGATTGCAGGAAGAAGAAGAGGAAGTTAGGCAAGTGTTTTCATTGCGGAGAATTTGGACATCTTAGCAAGGATTGTCCCAAGAAGCATGGACAAGGGCAAGGACAAACTCAGCAAGTAGGACCCTCTGGAGGGCAATTGCAGGCTCTCCTCGCTCTTCCAGCTTTTGATCGAGGTAGAGTTTTTATAGAAATTCATGTTTACATTTCTGATTTTCCTGTTCGCACCTTATTTGATTCTGGCGCATCGCATAGTTTTATCTCTTCTGATATTGTTGAAAGTTTGCACCTAAGTACTAGCTTAGTTGAGGATCCCGTTTGTGTTTCAAATCCAATTGGGGGTTCCGCCCATCTGTCTATGATTTGTGTGGATTTGAAAATTTCTATCTTGGCCGTAGAATTCACGTGTAGTGCTTATGTTCTCGGGGTCACGGGATATGGGTTGGTCTTGGGCATGGATTGGTTGTCCAGTTATGGAGCCATCCTCGATTGTGAGCATAGGGTGGAGAGGCTCATGACTCGCCTCGGTAACACCCTAGAAATTTCTTGTAACCCTAGAGGTCCCGTCATGTTATGTTATCTTGAATCTCTCGACTCGTCCATCGATGATCTGCAATCTGTAAGGGTGGTCCGAGACTATCCCGATGTCTTTGAAGAAGCTAAGGGGTTACCCCCTAAACGAGAGATAGATTTCCGCATTTATCTAGTTGATAATGCCAAGCCAGTATCATTGCCCGTTAGGCACATGGCCCCTCGTGAAAGAAGGGAGCTCAGTAAGCAAATCAAGGAATTGCTTGAGAAGAATTTTATTAGGCGAAGCATTTCTGAATGGGGTGCTCCGGTGGTATTCGCTACTAAGGCGGATGGTTCGCTTCGTCTATGTGTTGATTATCGAGAGTTGAACAAGCTGATAAAGAAGAATAGGCACCCGTTACCGAGAATTGATGATCTCTTTGACCAGCTTGTAGGTGCTTCTGTTTTCTCTCAGCTCGATCTAGCCACCGGATTCCATCAGCTTAGAGTGGCTGAGGATAGCATTGATAAAACTGCGTTTAGGACTCCAGATGGATTCTTTGAATGGCTTGTCATGCCATTCGGTTTGACTAATGCACCCGCCTACTTCGTAGATTTGATGAGTAGGGTGTTCAGGGAGTTCCTTAACAAGTTTGTTGTTGTCTTCGTGGATGATATTCTGATCTTCTCAAAGGATGAGGAAGAGCATGCTAGGCATCTCAAGGAAGTGATGAATACGCTTAGAGCGCATCAGTTGAAAGCCAAGTTCTCCAAATGTCATTTCTGGAGAAGGGAAGTTCGGTTTCTTAGACATATAGTTTCTAAGCAAGGCATAGCGGTGGATCCCGCGAAAGTGGTTGTGGAAGACTCCTAGGAGTGCAACCGAAGTAAGAAGCTTTCTCGGTTTGGCGGGCTACTATAGGAAGTTCATCAGGGACTTCGCTAAGATTTCAGCCCCTCTTACTAAGTTGACGAAGAAGAACTTAGTCTGTGCATGGGACTTGGAGTGTGAGCTTGCTTTTCAAAGGCTCAAGATAGCCCTTACCTCAGCTCCAGTTTGGCAACGTGGATTGGCACTGTTTTCAAGTGATAGTTTTCTGCGTGGGATACCGTATAGTATGTAAATGAGATCCAAGATTCACTAACGAATCTTGGAAAGCTTGCATGAACCATGAGCACGCAGTTATGTTTAAGCCAAGTATTTTAGGCAAAGAATAAGTGGAAGTGGAACGAGAAGCAACGGTGAAATGAGTTCTAACTCATATTTTGGAAACAAGAATTAAGAACTACGGAATTGCGAAGATAAAAGACGGTCAGGGCACGATGGGATTAAGCACAAGAAAATGCGGCTTAGAAGATTGAAGTCTAGATACGCGCATTTAATCTCTTTCTAAGAGTATATCCTTGATCCCTATATTTCCGTAGAGCTTACTCGCATGCTACCTTTTAAGTATATCCTCTCAGTCCTATCCTCAATCTTAGTTCTGTTACAAACCCCCTAAGGAGTATGGCTAGCCTATTTGTGATATATTGTTGGGGTGAAGAAGTTCGCCACCAAACTATTTGGGCTTTATGGGATATGGGTAATAATTGATAGATTTACAAAGAGAGCCCATTTTATTCCGGTGAAAAGCAAGAGGACCGTATCACGACTAGCATCTGTTTATCTTCAAAAGATAGTGCGGCTGCATGGAGTTCCTTCTAGCATAGTTAGCGATCGTGACCCGATTTTCACTAGCCAGTTCTGGAACAATTTGCAAGAAGCAATGGGTACGCGATTGAATCTGAGTACAGCCTATCACCCCCGGACAGATGGCCAAACCGAAAGGGTGAATAGAGTGCTAGAAGATCTTTTGAGGTTTCGTGTTCTCGACTTCGGTGGTACTTGGGAAGACCACCTTCCTCTTGTAGAGTTTGCTTATAATAATAACTATCAAGCCAGCATAGGGATGGCACCATTTGAAGCTTCGTATGGGAGGCCGTGCAAGCCACCAACATGTTGGTGGGAAGACGACGGATAAGCTTATAATTGAGCCCGACATGATAAGGGACACATCCGAGAGGGTTGAATTGATTCGAAGATGGATAAGAACGGCCCAAGACAGACAGAAATCCTATGCAGACAAGCGAAGGACAGACTTGGAATTTAAAATTGGAGATATGGTCTTTGTGAAGATTTCTCCTTTGCGAAATATGGTTCGCTGACACCAAGGATCGTAGGACCCTTCCCTACTATAGAAAGAGTCGGGAAGATGACTTATAAGGTGGAATTACCGAGAAGCTGGCCGGAGTGCATAATGTCTTTCATGTCTCGCATCTCCGGAAGTGTTTGCACAGACCCGCCAAAGTGGTTGAACCAAGTATTCGTGAAGACATGGAGGTAGAGGATGAAGCAACCCTGAGACGAGCTCCGATTCGTATCATGGAAATGAAGACAAAGAAGCTAAGAAGCAAAGAAGTTAAGCTTGTTAAGGCGCAATGGAGTGAAACAGAGGGAGACGCAATTTGGGAAACCAAGGAGAAGAGGCGCGTGCTTTATCCATTTCTCTTGGAGGATACAATTTCAATCTCTTTTCCTAGATTGGTATATCTTCCCTTTGCTATCCATGCTTATCTAGTTTATCTTGTTTCGTAAATCTTGTCATGAGAACCTTAGGTAGAAACCCTTGGTTGAAACATGTATTTGAAACATGTTATGTTTGATGTTTGCAAGTGGTTGCAAGTGTTTGCAAGTGGATACTCGTGGATGCATAATACACGTTAGGCACTAAGATCGGCTCACACACTTTCATACCGCATATGCATGAGTGTTTATGCTTATTCATGGATGAAAACTTGTTATGCTATCACGTGGATGTTGCATATGGATGAATGTTATGTGCACTCATGTAGAGATTATAAATTATGTTAGGAATTTGCATACATATGGACTCATTTCACTAACATATTTTGCATTAAGGGGGTTTACTGAATCAGTAACCTCCTGATTTTCGCATTAGATAAGTACATATACACACACCTTTGCATATGATCATACAGCATTTAGAACCTTTTAAGGACAATGATTGCTCGTGGATGATGTTTTGAGTAGATGGATGATGGATGGTAGGATACGTTCTTCCTAACTTGGAGATTTCGGTGACGAAATCCTTTAAGGAGGGGAGAATGTAACAACCCGTATTTTTGAATAACATGTTATGACATAAATGGAGGCAGAATTAAACTGTAAAATCTGAATCAAGGGAAACGGGCTGTGCCATTGCGTTCGTCTTGAAAAAATACGCGAAATAGAGTCCGAGTTTTCGAAAATCGGAGTCCGTATGACCAAGATATGGCCTTGCGAAATTTCACGAAAAATTCACAAATTAAAGTATACTTAATTAAGTGAAATGGGTTGCGCAGAGAAATATATATATATTGATATATATATATATATAATTGAAAATTTAATAAATAAATATGCAAAAATGTTCAAAACGGCGAATTGGGAGAGGGGAATAACCGAACCGGCCGATTTTTGAGGTCGACCCGAGCTCGCTGGGTCGACTAGGGGTTAATCCAGGGTGTTTGGCTGTCAACCCGTGGGCCGATTCGCTCAAATGCAGATTTTGCATTTGAATGGTTCTCATGGTTCAGCTTTAATCTAAAGGCCCTAGATGGTTCCTACACTTGACTTCTTCCCCAAGACATGCTTTGATGGCTTGGATTGAATCTAGGGTTAATCCTATGGCTAATACTATCCTAAAACTCTATAAAAAGACCCCTAAACCTAGCCTAAATCACCATTATTCAATCCTACAACTAAACTATGCCAAATTTGTTCCTCTCATGGCCTCCACTCTCATGCTAAAATTTCTAAGTTAATTTCTATGAGAGATTTTGAGTTCATACAAGTGTTTTCAAACTTGTATGAGTGTTCTTAGCTTGCATTCAAGTCAAGTTGCAACATTTCTATTTCAAAGCAAGGGTTTTTATTGAATTGGCTCAAGGGTTTTCATTTGGAGCTTGCATATTTGGGTTTTTGGTGCTTGCATAAGGGCTTCGTCTCAATCTTTATAATAAATATTTATTTGTGTCTTCATAGCATTGTAAGCCCTTTTCTACTTTCTTTCTTTGAACTCTAAAGTTAAATGAATGATGCAAGTTTGGGGTTGATCATTATATGCAAGTTTGGTTGATCATTATATGCAAGTTTGGATGATCATTATGCAAGTTTGTTTAATCATTATGTATGACACATGTTGCTATGTTATGCAAGTTTGGGTTGATCATGTTATCATGTTATGCAAGTTAAACTTGAGGTTTTGAGCATAAAGCTCCAAGCTTTATATTAAAGGTTACATTTTGGCAACATGAAAGTTATCATACCCCTTATGATAACTTGCATGTGAGGCAAAATGCGAACTTCTAGCAACTTCTACATGTCATTTATCACCATGTATCACTCATATGCTAAGTTTGGTTTTATGCATGCTTTTGAAGCCTAATAATGCAATATGCAAGTATATGAACATATGTACATTTCATATGCCACCATGTTAAACTTGTGGCTTCAACACCTTTATGTCATGGTTATGCCAAGTTCTCTATTTTATCCTTTATGCGTTGTTGCGATTATGTAAACGATGGGATTACGTTGGGGTTGGGTAACATAATGACATGAACATGATTTTTGTAACATGACGTGATGTGTTAACTTGTAATTATGTTTTGGAAACATAATGGACATGACACTTAGAAAATATGAGTGTGGCCAACTCGAGGTTGGGTTGAGTTTGTAGCATAAATCTACCCGGACCCGCCCGGCTTAACTATTGGCTACAAACAATAGGACCCAATGTAAGAAGTTGGTCATGTTGTGCTCGAACCCGAGGTTAGACCTAGTTGTGGTGTAAAGCTACCCGGACCCGCCCGGCTTAACTAGTAACCACAACAAAGTCTAATGTGAGAGGTTAAAGCGCATTAAGTTAATTAATGCCTCCTGATTAGGGTTAAGTCATGGTCCACTTAATACTTAACCAATTTGGGCTTGATGGATTAATCGAGGTTAAGTCAGGAGCCTTGGGTACTCTTAACCGATTTAATCCATGTTTGGATCGGGTTAACCAAATTTAACCCGTTAAGAAACCCTAGTTGCGTGGTCCTTTTCAGCAGTAACCTTCTAGATGTATCATAAGACCCTAGGACTAGGCTAGGGTGGGGCACGATTACTGGGCTGATTGTAAGAGACCAAAAGAGACGGCTGAATGATGCCCCGGTTGTTCAGGCGGACCATGGTCGTGCACATCAAGTCCGGAGTTGAACACGGGCAACGGTAGGTTTGGACTGTGCATCATGGTATGGTGTCAGAGGGTTACACCGTAGGGCCAGATACACCCTAGGGTGGACCCTGCACAGTCAACTACATTACATGATTAAGCCGCATGACACCGACACTTGATGAGTTAGGCTTATAGGGAGCCGATCGACTAGACCGAGTAGTTGGACCCTGATTTAGGCCATCTCATGATGTTGGGCCAAGCTTGGGCCAAGGGATCAATTTTTGTTTTTACTTGACATGTTAGAATGCTAGTACACCCGTGGTGCAAAACTTAACCTTAATTATGCGATGACACCTTTATCTATCTTGTTAGTTAATCATCATGTCAGTATGTTGTTATCCTTATGTTCATCTCAGCTTCTCATGCCAGTTAACTTTACTAGTTCATAGACAGATAGTAGTAGGGCTTACCAGTCTTTTTGACTGACCTGTTTTCTTTCGCCTCTTTTCTTCCATTTCCCCCCCCCCTCAGGTTCTCAGGGTGGGAACATTGGAGCTTAGCTTGGATCTTTCTAGCTTGCTTACTGGATTTTCTCATGTACGGGTTTGGACATTGAGCTAGCTATGGTTTATCACTTCACTTTGGGGATAGTACTTTATGTATTTCAGTTTTTCAGTTTATGCTTTTATCTAGACTTTGTTACTTGGAAAATAATGACTAAGTACTTTATTGTAACTTAACTGTGGTTTTGGAAATGCAAGTTTTATCCGCTGCTTTACTACTCTGTTTTACTTATATGTTCTGTCTTGTGATATCTGCATGCATGTTTACCTTGTTTAAACGCCCCTCCAAAGCTAGTGTCCTTGCAAGAGTGGCACTGGCGGAGGTGGGGTGTTACAACATGTCATCTCTAACAAAGGAATTGAAGTAGACAAAGCCAAAATCGAAGTTATCTCGAATCTTCCCATTCCCAAATCTGTTAAGGACATCCGATCCTTTTTAGGTCATGCTGGCTTCTATCGTCGCTTTATAAAGGATTTCAGCAAAATCACTCGACCTCTGACTAACCTTCTTGGTAAGGATGTCCCTTTCGACTTCAATTCTGATTGCATTACATCTTTTGAGCATCTTAAAAATGAACTTGTTTCTGCCCCGATCATTTGCTCTCCTAATTGGAAGCTGCCTTTTGAAATCATGTGTGATGCCTCGAATTTCGCTATTGGCGCTGTCTTAGGACAACGTATCGATAAGATTCTTCACGTCATTTACAACGCTAGTAAAACTCTGAACGACGCTCAAATCAATTATACTACCACTGAAAAGGAACTCTTGGCAGTTGTCTTTGCTCTAGAAAAATTCAGGCCTTATCTAGTTGGCTCACACATCACGGTTTATACCGATCATTCCGCACTTAGGTACCTTTTCTCTAAAAAGGATGCTAAGGCTAGTCTCATTCGTTGGATCCTTCTACTTCAAGAATTTGACCTTACCATTAAGGATAAAAAAGGATCTGACAACGTTATTGCGGACCACTTGTCTCGTCTTCCAAATGCCCCGTCTTCTTCTCTTCCAATCAACGAGAATTTCCCTGATGAACAGCTGTTTTCTCTATCCGCTGATCCTTGGTACGCTGACATTGTCAACTACTTAGTCACCAAGCAGACCCCTTCTTTTTGGTCTAAACAGGATAAACACAAATTCTTTTCTCAAGTGAAACATTTTTATTGGGACGACCCCTATCTTTTCAAGTATTGTCCCGACCAAATCATTCGAAGGTGTGTTCCCGACACTGAAACTCACAGTGTCCTCTCTTTCTGTCATGACCAAGCCTGTGGTGGTCACTTCGGTCCCAAAAAGACAGCCGAAAAGGTTCTCCAATCGGGTTTCTACTGGCCCAACCTTTTCAAAGACGCGTACGAATTTTGCAAAACTTGTGATCGATGTCAATTCTTAGGAAAAATTTCTAAACGGAATATGATGCCCCTAAACCCCATTCTAGAGGTCGAAATTTTTGATGTGTGGGGTATAGACTTCATGGGACCCTTCCCTAATTCTTTTGGGAACCTTTACATTCTCTTAGCTGTTGATTATGTTTCCAAATGGGTCGAAGCTATTCCATGCAAAACAAACGATAACAGGGTTGTTGTGCGTTTCTTGAAAGAAAATATCTTCTCTAGGTTTGGCACTCCTCGCACAATAATCAGTGATAATGGAACACACTTCTGTAATCGTTCTTTTGAAGCTCTCATGAGAAAGTATTCGATAACCCACAAGCTATCCACTCCTTACCATCCTCAAACTTGTGGGCAAGTTGAAGTATCGAATAGGCAGATTAAACAAATTCTTGAGAAAACTGTGAATCGAAATCGTAAAGATTGGTCCCAAAAGTTAACTGACGCTCTTTGGGCTTACCGCACCGCTTTCAAAACCAACTTGGGTATGTCCCCTTATCGGCTGATTTTTGGTAAGCCATGTCACTTGCCAGTTGAACTAGAACATAGGGCGTTATGGGCAATAAAAACTTTGAATCTTGATTTAGAGCAAGCAAGAGAATATAGGAAGCTTCAACTTAATGAACTTGATGAAATTCGAAATGATGCCTATGAAAATGAACGAATTTACAAGGACAGAACAAAAGTTTTTCATGATAAATCAATTTTACGTAAAACTTTCATGCCAGGTCAAAAAGTTCTGTTGTATGACTCAAAACTACATCTATTTCCGGGTAAGCTAAAATCTAGATGGACAAGACCTTACACTGTACGGACTGTTTTTCCGTATGGTGCGGTAGAAATTGAGAATCCAACTGATGGATCATCCTTTAAGGTCAATGGTCAACGCCTTAAACCTTACTGGAACCAATACCCAACCAAGAGGAAGAGCTCATGGTCCTCCATGAGCCACATTACATTCGGTAAGACGCACTAACCCTCTTTTGTACATATGTAAATAGTCTCTTATTTTATTTTTCCTTTCACTAAGATATGTCTGATTAACGACTGTGAGGACACAGTCACACTCAAGTGTGGGGGGAATTTACATTACATCAGCAATCAAATTTTATGAAGTAGGTCATTCATTGAACAAGCATTAACTTAAATTCATAAATAACACCTTGGTTCTTGTTTGATAAGTTGAATTGTTGGGTGATGGGAATGAACATTATTTATTCATTGAATCGTAATGTGTCTTTTTAAGATGCTAGCTTGAGACTGTGCAGACGTTAGTCGTGTTCTGGAGTAAGCGTGTCAACCCTTGTTATACGTGTTAGAATGTGCAAGTAAAAATAATCAAAAAAAAATGTGCAAGTAAAAAAAAATCAAAAAAAAAATCAAGAAATAAAAATGATTTTGCACTTACATTTGATTGGATTTTCTGAGTTCGTTTTCATGCATAATATTTTCTTTTCACTCTAAATTTCAAAATCGTAAGTTCTAAAATCCACTTGGCCCAATTAAGGAGAAATGACTCATTGTAGCATTCTTCTTCGATACCCCACATTATTCAAACCCAAGTTTTAGTCGATTTACATCCATGTTTCGACAAGTTTATCTTATATTGGTATACTCAAGAACCTTTGTTTAAAGGTCAAAAACGTCACTTTTTATAACAATATTACACCACCCACTCCGTACTTGTTTTAAGGTAGGATAACCATATACCACATCTTATTTTATATGGGTTATCTATCTTACGAAACTTTGCTTATCATTCCTTTCAGCTTTTTGTATAACAACAATCCAGACTTGTGTGTTGAATTAAGGTTATAGAAGTAGAGTAACTAGGGCACAAAACTTTCCTTTCATGAAGTGTTGGTTTAGTAGAGGAGGAATCAAATGAAATAATGTACGGCATCATTCCATTCCATCTCCATTCATCATTCATCATGAAAAAAAAAACGAAAGAAAGAAAAAAAAGAAGAGAAAAGAAAAAAAATAAAGAGAGAGTCTCTCTGAATAAAATAGTCTTCATCATTCTTGACTATGAAGCATCCATTTCCATTCCATCCACATCCATTATACTGTACTTGGAAGTGAGGATTGTAGTAGAAGAGATGAAAGGAAACAAAACGTCCATATGTGCCTTAGTATGACTTTATCTTTTGTAGCTTGAAATTCAACTAATACACTTGCCCTCTTATCTAGAATATTTTTAGAACTTACAAAATTTTCCTTCATCTATGCATAACTCATATCCAATACATTACAGTTACATTGGTGCAAAATCATTCAAAAAAAAAGGAATAAAGAAATGATTGGGTGCACGTTGTCGATGTGTAGAACTTTGGTTGACACCACGCTCTTAACCTTCAAGACAATTACAGTGTTCTCAAGGAATTACGATTCAGCTTGAAAAATTTTGTTCATTTTTGCACTAATTATGGGATGGACAATTTGGGGCTAAACCGTTATTATTGAAGTTAGGTGAAATCCTCGGAATGTGAAAGACCTTAAATATATTGTTTGATTAATCCGCGTACTCAAGACGGTTTGGATTTTGTGGGTAGTATCCGCTGAAAACCCTCATGAGACAACACTCGTCCTACTGGGGACACCCAGAGGTTTAACGGCTTGTTGCATACGCTAAATGCAATCGTGTTTCCTACGAAAGTGTGACATATCTTAGTTTAGTTTATTCGAGGACGAATAAAAAGATAAGTGTGGGGGTATTTGATATACACGTAAATGTGTATATTTTATCCGCATATTTATCTTATTTTATCTCTTAAATAATTGATATTGTGTATTTATAGCTGTGTTTTCAGATTGTTGACAAGAATCATGGTTTAGAGCATTTGATGAATAAAGCATGAAGAATTTGCTGAAAAAGAGTGAAGTTAAAATTACTAAAGCTTGAAGAGTTTAAAGCTTGAAGAACGGTTGCAAATAGAGTTCAGTTGGGTAGATTTGGCTCACTAGAGACTCATATTGTGTTCACATTAGCTCCTTTGCAAGGCTTCTCATTCATGCACTGCACGCGTTCACACTGGCTCACTTACAAGGCCTCTTACTCTACAACCCCTTTCACACTAGCTTATGTGTTATTTAGGCTAATTCTTTAGTCCCACATTGTGGAATTTGCCAAGTAGTCTTTGTCATATCAGCTATAAATACCTTGTATCTCATTCATTGTAAGACACATTAGGTTTTATTCTGTAATTCTCTTCTTGGAATAAAATCATTCTCTCCCTTTCTTTTTACTTTTTGTTTATTTTATTTATGTTCATGTTATTTATTTTCTTTTTCTCTTCTTCTTTAGCTATGTCTAGCTAATCCCCTTTGATTAGGGGGTGATGACGCTGATAGTATGATTCAATATGAATCACATAGCCAAAGGATGAGGAATTCATGTATATAGATCTAGATCTGAACCAAGGGTTAGATCTGAACCTTAATATCCTGTGTCGTTTAAGAGCTATGCTCCTTCACAGGGTATATTCGTGTTCGGTCTAACAATTATCAGATCGAGATCTAATTTTAGGGTTTTAGAAATTAATTAGTGAATCTGTCCTGATAGTCTATGGTTGTAGAGCTGAGCTCCTGCATAGGCTATGCTTGTCGTTATTTACATATTTGTTTCTAAAAACCTATTATCGTTGATTCATGTTTGTGACAGAAACATGTATTAGATCTGGTTAATCTTTTGGCTATTGATGATTATGAATCTGATCTATGTCATTATCCCCTAATTGCTTTCACTTAGTGTTAAAACTCTCTTTTATTTAATTCCTGCTATTTTCTTTGTTTTCCACCAATCAAAAGTTAGGGATAACTTGATTGGATTTATTAATAAAATAATTTGGTCCCAGAGTTCGACACCCTCTACAACAATCCTTGTTGTTTAGGAAAGACGAACGAATTTTACAGTTGTTTACAATTGTTTAATTTGTTCGCAAACAAATATTCTTTTGACTTCTTAGTATTATGAATCCTGTTTATCGAGGCTGCTCATTTTATCATTTTAACAAGGCATTATGTAACAACCTTGGTCCATATTACTCGAAATAAGATGAATTTAGGGATTTAAATATATTTATTTTATTTTCAAATTTAAAACTGAATTTGGATTAGAATATTAAAACAAAAATTTTGAGGAAAATGAGCAAAGTAAATAATAAAGGGAAATAATTTTGTATATTTAATCTGAGAATTTTCCTAGTTACATTTCCTTAATTATTCTAAGTGGAAATCAGTGACAAATAATATTTTCAGTTATAAAATGACTGCAATACAAGTTGTTCTATTGAATAAAATGACAATTTTTTTCCTTTAGAATAAGCTAATGACTCTTTAATGGCTTCGGTTTCCTGAGCTCTCTTGCGATTTCTACTTTACTTATCTTGCGATTTACCTAGTGATTCTCTTATGTATTTAGGAATTCGTTTCGATCGTGTTGTGTACTTCTGCTTTCCGGGTAGCAATGACTTTTGCTTTCCCCTTTTTGAGTGATTAGTCTCCCAACAGTGGTAGATTTTGTTGTTTTGGGGTCTTTTATGAGGTCTTGTCCTGATGTGGGATTGATCTAAGAAGCTCGGCAGTGTCTTTGGGGCCGACATCTGTAGCGGTGGTTGGCGTCTCGTATGTTGTAGTTCAGTTGGGATCATTGGAGTCTTTCGTGGCTCTGACTAGACACCGGTTCTTGGTGGCTGTGCAGTCAAAGCTCAGCTAAAGCTCTGCAAAATCTCCATTATAACCCGTAGCACCCTTCAACTGCTATGCTATTTCAGTTTAGCCCCAATTAATATAGATCCGCTTCTAACCCCGCTATTTTCCACTGCACCCGCTAAATCAAGGCTTTTTAGCACCCGCTTTAGCAGTATTAATATACGAAGCTTCATTTGACTAGTTCTCCTTTTAATAAATTTAAAAAAGTTAGTCTAAAGAACTAAATTTAAGGAATTATTGCCCAATATATGGTAGAAATCTATTATAATAAGTAAATTTAATGTACATAACCATGATATTGTTCGATTTTGTTACATAAGATTAGTTAATATTGATTTCTTCTAAACACATAATGTGAGAATGATAATTAATTAATTTTAAATATTTGGTTTTATATCTAATGAACTTTTCGTGTCTCCGCTAAATCCCCGTTATTTCCCCGATTTATTCCCGCTACACCTTTTTGCACCTCCATCGCTATGGAAGTCTTTAACTGCATAGCTTGGTGGTTTCTGATTTGTCCTTAAAATTAGTTCCTCACTTCTGTGGAAGTCTGGCATCGCCGTGTTTACTTCCTCTATGGAGGGGGGTTGCTCTTCTGATGCGGGTGGTTTGGGTTCTTGCCATAGATCTGCTCTAATCACTGGAAAAGTGGATTTCATCGCCCTTTTGTGCCTCGTTTGTCTTTTGGTTACTCAATGAGTCGTGCTGATATTGTTCTAGTGATGAGTTTTCTGGTTAGCTCAATTTGTTGTGGTGTTTTGCCATGTGACGATGTTGGCATCATTTCCTTCGAGGAGCATGCCGGTATAGGGGAATTGACTCCCCATATCTCATTCCTTCTAAGAAGGTTGCCTCCACTTTATTTGAACGCCTCATCGAGGCTGTAGTTGGGGGCAGCGTGGTCGACCTTCGAAACGTTTTTTGAGAAGGTAGCACCACCATCCCTTAACTGGGTTTGTGGTAAGCAGTTAGAATGTGTTGGTCCATTGGTTGAAGCCTGTGCACAAGCTCCACCTTTTGTTTGTCTCTCTATTTTCTTTGAAGCTCTTGCTTCTAGATCTATCATGGATGACGTTGATGTTTGTTACACTTTATCTACCTTTGTTGCTTCACTTAATTGGAATTTAGATTGTCTTAGTTCACAGGCTCTCTGTGACGGAGATGGCATGGCAACTAAGATATCTCCCAAGCTTTCTTCGTTGGGTTTGGAACAAGCGGTTGCTACGATCCCCAAACATTGTTGGTTGTGTGGCGCCAAATTAAGGAGTTAGCGTAATTCTTTCAAGGTGGTTTCATTGGTAAGGGGATCCATCAAATCTCTGTTTGCAGCCAAAGTGTAATGCTTTTGGTGTGGTACTAGAGATCGGATCAGCGAGTTTTGGTTGGCCCATGATCTTACGTTCTAAGTAATTTGTGGTTGACACTCTGCTCCCTTATCATATATGGCTGTCTTTTGTTGTTTCTTTATCTGATTCAGGATGTTTTCTATTTATTTCCCATATATTGGTTGTGTTGGAATTGATGTTGTTGTCTCAGGGTTCTCCTACCTTCGAGTTACAATGTCGGTTGTTGATTGTCTAGTTATCCCTTTAGTTGAGGTTGTGTCTGCTTTGTTGTTAAGGCAATCAGTGTGGTCTGAGTTTCCCCTTACTACATCGGTCCCCATTACTGCATTGGTCTTGTGATTCATGCAAAGGTTAGGCAACTTTGGATTTTTTGATGCCTGTTGCCACCTAGGGGTTTATGTCTCTTTGGTAGTTCATTACCAGATTGGGAACTCCCTCTTTGTGTTAGGAGTGTCTCTAGTCCTTAGTCGTGTGGGCATTGCTGGGACTATTCCTATCTTTCCTTAACTGGTGGATTTGTTTTGTCACAGCAAGACCTGTTATGTGTTATTTGTGATTAGTGCTTCTCTTTATCGTTCTTTGGGCTTGTGCTGTTTTTTTTTGTTATTTAGGGCGCTTTCAACCTGGGTAGGGTGGTCTTCTGGGCGTGGCTATATAGCGATCCTAACTGTGGATGTCTATGCTGGCTACCTCGATGATTGCCGACCCTTGTTAAACTATCTTTCTTCTGACCCTCGAGGTCTACTGGATTCCTCTGTGCTTGTCAGTCTTTCTTGGCTCAAATCCTTGATCTGTAGATGAGAATTACCGCTAGTGTGGGGTTGTCAATGCGATGACAGCTCGACATTAGTAAGACCGTATATGAACCGGTGTCACGTGCTCTCAACGACTCTACATTTGGTTTAATCCTTATTTCTTCTATGTATTCGTTGCTTCCTCCCGCTTCCTTCGTTGGCTCCACTTCCCTTTATTCGTCTGATACCCTACTTCTTAGTAAGTTGGAGATTTCGATCATTATTGATCGTCTCTCTAGCCTCGCTACGAATTCTTTCCCTCTAGATCAGGTGTATCAGTTTCCTCTTAGTCAGTTTATGTTCCCAGATCGACCATTGCGTCCTCCGACTTTCAGAATGTGCAAGATCACTTTTCTTCCCTTCCTTCTCTCTCTTCGCGTCGGAGACTGAAGTTGGTACCTCGCACTCCCTGCACCATTCGTACACGCTCTATAGTGGCGTCCAAGCAGATTGTTAGGTCTTCTCGATTCACTCTTTATCTTGTCTGAGTCATTTTGTCTCTCTTTTGGTTAGTTGTTTCTTGCTCCAGTGTATTTATGCCTTCTTTCTGAATAGCGAAAATTTTGTTTTGGAACGTTCGTGCCATTTTTAATGATGCTTCTTTGGCGAGGCTTAAGCGCATCGTTAAGAAGCACTCGGTTTTCTGGTGGCACTTATGGATCCATTTATGGGTTTAGAGGTGATCACCAGTTATGTTATTTCCCTTGTCTTCAGGGGTGCTTTAGCCAATGTATCCAATAATATTTGGATTCTTTAGTCCAAAGCCATCGTAGTCCATCTTATTTTCGATTGAGCCTAATTTCTTTTAGTTTCTTGCTAGATTTCTTCTTTTTCCTCATCCTTTCTATTTTCGGTTGTGTATGCTAAGTGTGATTGGATTGAGAGGTTGGACCTTTGATCGGATATCCTTTCGCTTTTTGATCTGGGGTTTGTTGCATCAGTCATATGCGGCAACTTCAACGTCGTCTCCTGCCAAGCTGAGAAGCAGGGTGGATCCTCTATAAATCGGGTAGCGATTGGGGATTTTAACTCATTCGTCATCAGCTCTGGTCTCTAAAAGTGTTCTTTCATCGCATCGACTTTTACTTGGTGTAATAACCAAGATAGTCCAAGCCGTATCCTCTTTTGGCTTGATAGAGTGTTCAATTCTGAGGATTGGTTTAACCTCCACTTCTCGTTCTCTATCTTCCACCTTTACCGTTCTTTTTTAGATCACGCTCTGATGATTGTTCATTGTTATACCTTTGCCTAGTCTGGTCCAACTTATTTCTGGTTTCAGGCAATGTGGAGATCCCACAAAAGTTTCCATTGAATGGTGGAAGGATCCTAGACTTCTCCTGCTTTTGGCTATCTTTTTGTTGTGTTCTCGCGCAAGCTTAAGCGTCTCAAAGCTTGTCGTAAGATTTGGAACGTGTAGGCCTTTTATAATACCTTCGACCGTGTTAGGGCAGCAGAAGAGACTCTTATTTTAGAGGAATCATCTTTTAATGAGGTTCCTTCTTCTGCCAATAAGGAGGCACGTGATCTTGCCCAAATTGCTTTCATGTCGGAGCTTCGTATTGAAAATGATTTCCTTCGCTAAAAGGACAAAATTAAATGGGTTATATAAGGAGATTCAAACTCCAAATTCTTCCATTCTTTTATTAGAAAGAAGAATAACCTCTTATCGATTCACCGAATCCTTCATCCGGATCTTTTGCTGGCTTCCACTCCAGAAGTCAAAGAGACTATCTTGTCGCACTTCCAATCTTTCTTAGGTTCTCCCTCTTTTTCCTTCTCTAAACCGACTCTTTTGGCTTTTTTCCCTAGTATTTTTCTTCCGTAGGAGAGTGATGTTCTTTTCAGTCCTCCTATTTCTAAGGAGATTCATGCTAGCATGTCTGCTTTGAGTAAGGATAGTGTGAGTGGACCAAACAGTTTCAACGGGGATTTTATCCATAAGTGTTTGGCCGATCATTTAGGAGGACCTTTGTCTTGCTATCCAGTTTTTCTTCTTGGGTGGAGCGCTTCCACAATGCTGGACCTCCACTAATTTGGTTCCAATCTCCTAGTGCGAAAGTCCATGTTCACTTGTATTTTCATCTGATCAGTATGTGTAATTACACTAACAAGGTTCCAATATCCTTGAAATTATTTGACATCACCACTAAGGCTTTCGTTCGACGCTTACATTCGGTTGCTATTGCAGGTCAAATTCATAGGTTCGACATCCTGAGTAGTTTCCCTCTTATCTCATCATTATCATCTGTGGATGACATTATCATCTTCTCAAATGGAAACCGATGCTCTATCTGCTGTCTTATTTACTTAATTCATCAGTACAAGAGGTATTCAGGCCAATCCTAAACTCAGCTAAAAGCTTCTTCATCCCTACAAAAGACTTGTCTCCGGAATGGATTACTTGGATTGAAACCTTCTCCTATTTCAAGGCGACTTCCCTCCCTTTGCCATACCTCAGTAATGTTCTATGCAGAGCTTGGAAACTTAATGCTATTTTTGATCCCCTAACTGACAAAGCTAGGGGAAAGATGATTCACAGGAACGCGACGCTCCTTTCTCAGGCGGGTGGTCGATTCTTATAAAGCCAGTTCTTGACTCTATAGGGTTGCATGTCTTTGCTGCCATTACTCTGACTTCTTCCTTTTTTTTGTTCTTATCGATCATTGACATCGTCTTTTTTTTGGGGGGAAAGGACAATGCTAATTGTCACCATTGGATTTCTTGGGATACGATTTACCCAAAAAGTGAAGGTGGTCCGAGCCTTCGAAATCCTAAGGATTTCTATACAGCCTAAGCTTGTAAGTTGTGGGTCCGGTTCTTTTCTTACAACTCTCTTTGGGCGTTGTTTCTTCATACGAAGCACCGTAGATTTTTTCCCGTGAATTTCTTTAGTACCCGGTCCTACATAGTGAGACGTGGAAACGAATGTAATCCGTGAATTCCTTCTCCGACTCTCATGGGGGTGGTATTAGGTGAGACTGTGGTCCTTTCTCGGTTCAAACGACCTAGAATTCAGTAAGAGCTCCAACCCCAAGGATTCCTATTTTTTCTTTTATTTTAGATGCTCATATCCCACCCAAGGTTTCTTTAATATGTGGAATACCCTTCGTAATGGGTTACCACTTGATGATAACCTTACGATGATTGGCATTCCTCTCATGTTTCGTTGTTGGTGTTGTAGAGCAAGTGATATGAATCTAGTGCTCATTTATTCTTCTAGGGCTCTTATGCCATTTCTGTCTGGAATTTCTTTGAGAACCTGGCATGTCTCCAAGGAAATTCCACTTCCCTTTTAGATTTGCTTCGCTTTTGAGGGACAGTTTCTCTGGAAAATCTATCTATTCTATCTTTTTTCATTTGGTTCCATGTCTTATCTTTGGCATATTTTGTGTTCTCGGGATAAGGCTATTTTCTATGAGACTCCTATGGATCCTCCTACCATCATCCAAGGTTTAAGAATGATGTTTTACTAGCCTTTCATGATGTAACGACACGGGTTTCGCCCGACCTTAATCGATCGCAAAATCGACCAAGACCGTTCAAAATCCGCATACGTTAACTTTGGAAATACAATACATTAGAACAACAACAGCAGACTTTTATAACATCAATAATAAATGTTACATCAGAGTACAGAATATCAAAGTACATCGAAATTAAAATACAGCGGAAGAAAATTTTACAATAAATTTAATACAGTGCAGCGGAAATAAAATAGATACATCGGAAGACAACTATGCTCTAGACACAGCTTTAAGCTTCAATCCAGGATCCTGCTAAAGAGATAAACCTGTAGACAAACTACTCGACTGCCCGTGTGGAAAGAGGGCACCCGAGTTTGCAAAAAGGTGGAAACAAACAACGGGTCAGTCGTGGGACTGGTGTGAGAATTCTTAACTAATTTAACTAATAGTAATAAGGCAAATCCATGGACCACGCCGCTAATGCGGAACGGGTTTTATTCCAATGGATTGTTGTGCATAACTTAAAGTAAATCGTAAAACAACGCAATGCTTTTTAGAAAAATGAAATCACCATAAGACTCAGGTCCCATCACACAATGCAACGCACACCAGAGGATAGAGTTTTACCTTATGGTGATTAAACATGCTTGATACGTTAAAAACGAATTTGATATTATTATTAGTGTGTATATGTTTTAAAAACAATTTCAATCATAATGTATCAATCCTAGGAAGCATAGGTACCATATGCTATGCCTCCGTACTAGTAATACAATCAAAACCGAGTGGCGCGTATTGGAAATTGGTTTCCATCATGAGTCAAGGCTAGGGAGGAGCTCCTACCAATTCGAGACACTCTAGCTAGTGTCTCAGGATCCCCCGCTGTGAACCGTTGGATAGCTGCAGGGCCGGTCCGCAAATACAGCTTAGCGGATTGGCAATTCCTGAACACACGTTTCCCGGTCCTATAGGACCTAACATACGAGGCGCCTCATTCCATCATCCACATAAGTAAAATGTCAGGGCTGGCAGGACACTGACACCACTCTAGCTAGAAAGAAACGTGCTGCTCTCCCTGCGTTCCCTTCTCCCGTTTTAGACTCCGCCGGTGTGTGAGGCTCGCGAAGTCACGCTATACACAAAGCTATGCCTAAACAGACTATGCTTTGATCGTCCCACAAGGCCTGCTTTTCAACAAAACCTTGATCATATGCATCTTAGCATGCCACATCATCACTCCATATCACACTACCAATCCTTTGCCGAAATATATGAACGGGTGTTAAGCAAGAGAATAAATTCTCCGCCACCAAACATCCATACATTCGACAGAAGATTAATAACATGATATATAATGAAGTACGATGTCAGACACACAATCCATTTATAAGCTTATGCTCTAGGTCTGAGCGAAAGCCAAACCCGTACAAATCAACACTACGTCTGGGCAACTCCTACTATTACCTTATCATGGTAGCGAACCATTCTAATGCAACAGTCATCATCGTCCATTCGATGTGGAGATTTGACGGTCTTCAATCGCCGTCTTCCAATCTTGGATTTTTAAAACGTCGTTTAATTATTTGGAATGAGATAAACTCGGACTTTCCAAATAATCCTCGTATATATATATATATATATATTGAAAATCCTTCTTACACATTAATAATTATTTTTATTAACGCTTCATTCCTATTTTAATTATTTAAAATAATTAAATTTTTAAATAACGACGCCTTAAGTCCATGGGCGACTATGGCGCTGCATTCAACCAATTTTGATTTTTACATTTCTCAGAATCTAACCGTTGGATCTTAACGTAATATATATCATTGGAAAGATTTTTCCAAGACGGTCCTAATGGTTTCAGTTTCAAGAAAATCCGACGGTCGGATCTTCTTGTATAGTCGAATACAAGTACGATTTGAAAACGCGAACTACCATGCCCTATTCGTTCAATTTTGATTATATATATATAATCATTGAATCGTAATAACGTCGTTTGATTAAAACAACGCTCCACACAATTACCGATACTTACTAAATTTTAATTCATTTGAAAATGAAGATAATATTACCGCATCCTAAATTCATTCTTTCCTTACATTGAAAATGTAAATTCCATCCTTTTTATTCACATAGAAATGTAAGTTTAATTCCTATGCAAATTCCTATATTCTTTATTTATATGTAAAACAAATGTAAATTTTGATACATACAAAATCCTACTTTTAAACTTAGATTTCAACTTCAATGTACATTCTCATCTTAGTTACATTATAAAAATGTAACTTATTTTTGCAGTGAATCCTATTTTAAATTTACATATCAAATTGCAAGTTTACTTTACAATGCAAACTCTACTTCCTATTTACATTATAAAAATATAGTTTTTAATTACAATGCAAACGCTACATCTAATTCACATTGTAAAAATATGATTTTTAATTACAATGTCACATTTCTACATCTAAATTACATATGAAATAAATCAATTTTATTTCTAATGTTCATCCTCATTTTATGTTACATATATACATAAGAAAAATGCAATTTCGATCATACAATGAAATTGCATCCTTTAATTGCATAGAAAAATTGTAGTTTTGTCATACGGTATATTTTCCTATAGACATTACATATATAAATGTAATATTTAACACACAATGTACATTCATGTTTTAATTGCATAAAAAAATGTAATTTTTATCCTACGGTGTAATTCCCTATATAATTTACATATAAAAATGTAAATTTTCACATACGATGAAATTTCCATGTTAATTACAAAGAAAAATGTAATTTTCAATATACGACATTAATTCACTTTATAATTTACATATAAAAATGTAATTTTCGTCATGCAATGTAAATTTACATTTTAATTACATAGAAAAATGTAATTTTCAACATACGGTGCAAATCTATATATAAATTACATATAAAAATGTAACTTTTGTTCATGCGGTGTAAATTCATTCTTAAACTACATAATAAAATGTTATTTAATTCATGCGATGCAGATTCATAAATAACAAAATAAAATGTTATATAATTCATGCGATGTAAATTCATTCATAAATATCAAAATAAAATGTAATATAATTCATGCGATGTAAATTCATTCATAAATATCAAAATAAAATGTAATATAATTCATGCGATGTAAATTAATTCATAAATAACATAATAAAATGTAATATAATTCATGCGATGTAAATTCATTCATAAATAACATATAAAAATATGTTTCATTTCATACAATGTAAAAACATTTTCTTTTTATATACAATACAACAATATCATCTTTTTATATTTATAATATATTAACTTTACTATTTTACGACGTAAAAACATGATCTTTTCTATTTTACAAAGTAAAAATATTAACTTTTCTACTTTACAATGTAAAAATGTAATCTTTACTATTTTACAATGTAAAAATATTATCTTTTCTATTTTACAAATGTAAAAAAAAAAAAATATCAACTTTACTATTTTACAATGTAAAAATATGATCTTTTCTATTTTACAAAGCAAAAATATCAACTTTACTATTTTACAATGTAAAAATATGATCTTTTCTATTTTACAAAGCAAAAATGTCAACTTCTTTATTTTTAGAATATAAAAAGATCGTCTCTTTATTTTCATCGTCAAAATTCCATCTTTTTGTTTCCAATATAAAAAGATTGTCTTTTTAATTTAAATATAAAAAGATCGTCTTTTTATTTTCATCGCCAAAATTTCATCTTTTTGTTTCCAATATAAAAAGATTGTCTTTTATATTAACATCCTAAAATTTCATCTTTTAATTTTCACTCTAAAAAGATAGTTTTTTTTTTATATCAACATCCTAAAGTTTCATCTTTTAATTTTCACTCTAAAAAGATTATCTTTTCTATTAACATCATAAAGTTTTCATCTTTAAATTTTCACTATAAAAAGATTATCTTTTTATTAATCAACAAAAAATTGCCATCTTCTAATTTTCAATATAAAATGATGATCTTCTTATTAGCCACATAAAATGGTTGTCTTTTTCAACATAAAAATATCGTCTTTTTATTTTTCTGTCCAACGTTTTCATATTCAATTCCACCACAACGATAAATATCACATCATCAACTAAGATCTAATATCACATCATCTAAACACAAATCGAATTCACAACATAGAATAACATCCATCGCATAACGATTCATTTTCATCATTCAACATTAAACAACAAAAGAATAATAATTAAATTAATTAAAATTAAATTAAAAATAAATTCTCAACTTTGCCGGCTTTAAATGACGGTTCGGGCCCAATTTTAGCCCAAAATTCAACATGCTTCAAATTTCATGAAATTAGTGTCTACGCGTAGCTCTCGACTCACTGATTGCAGCAAATCCTGTTTCGTGCGATTTCGAGTTCGTATCAAAAAGATATGAATTTTCGAAGTTTGTAATAATTAAATAATTAATTTAAATTATGAAAATTACCCAAATTTTCAACTTGCTCCAAATTGGACAAAATTACTGCTCGCTCGAAGCTCTTGACATAACGATCTCAACGGATTCAGTTTCATGCAATTTTGATAACGTGACAAAAAGTCATGCACTTGCGAAGTTAACAAATCGATTAAAATAATATTTAAATTTGTAAAAATTACCCAAAATTTCAATTTTCTCCAAATTGGACAAATTTGGTGTCCACGCGAAGCTCTCATCGCCACGATCACAGCAGACCTGAAATCGTCAAATTTCGATCTCGTATGTAAAAGATATTGCATTACGAACATAGAACATAAATATTTCGCGTTTAAGCCCCTAACCTTTTTTTTCAAACAGCACCCTGAACTTAAAATGCTCGCCACGGCCAAACCGTACGTCGGAATTGCACGAAATCAGCGCCATTCTCTCCGGCTTCTCCCCCTCTTTCCACGGCTGGTGGTCCCCTCCTCCAATTCGCCACGTGGGGCCCACGATCTGCAGATGAACGGAAAGGTACAGTTTCCGTTCATCTTGGTGCTGCGGCCGCCTCGGTGCTCTAAATGCCCCCAAATTTTTACAGTAGCTTGGACTCGACCTCCCGAACAACTTCTCTGTCTGTCACTTCGCCTGAAAATGCACGGATTGGCGGGAAATTGCTCATCTTTGCGACTGTCCTGTTTTCAGCACCCCTCCAATAAAATTGACATTCCGGCCAACTCCGACCACCTGAGACCATGCCACCACCGCCAAAAGAACCGTATGGTTCCCCTCTACCTCTGCCTGAAGTCGCTTGACCTAACTCTCTTCGTGGGGCCCGCAATAGCCAAAAAACGTAAATATGGCTGCTGCCTTTAGATTGAGATTCCGGCGAACCTTTGCGACGATAGGTCTTGAATTTTTCGTGGTAGATAGAGGATAAGAAGATGAACAAAACCCAGAAAGAGTTTGGTCTGATTTGGTTTGGATTGAGAGTTATAAATTGTTTTGTTTTCAGGGGCTTATTTGCAAAGAATTATTTAGAGTTGAGGCCATGAAAATGAAGAAGGAGAAGGTGGCTGGTAGGTTTAGGGTTATGATTCAGCTAATGGCTGAGGAAAAGATATTTTATATGGGGTTAAGAATGTTATTAGGCCCAATTACCCTTTTATGTATTTATTTATACAATTTGCACCCATTTTCATATTCTAAAAATTCGTGTTAACACCTACGAATTCCAATTTTTATGAAAATTGAAACATAAATATTTCTTGACATTACGGATTCAAATAAACTGGTTTCGTTAAATTCCGAGTCCGTATGAATAAATTATGAATTTTTAAAGTCTGAAAATTGACCGTTTTCCACTGTAAAATTAATAACGACCACATACTGACTCCAAAAATTACGAATTTTGGAATATAGTAATAATTTAATATTCCGGATCCAACAAAAGTGATCTCGTCAAAAACGGAGGTCGTTTGCAAAATTCCCATTTTTAAGGCGTATATATTTAATATTAAAAATACATTTTTAAATCAATAATTTCCGAAACTCGAAATATATAAGTGTTTATACTTTTTCAATGCAGAAACATTATTTTGAACTCATTGGAAGTGGTTTCAAGTCGAAATTCCTTTATATGCAAAAAGTAGCATTATTGACCTATGCAAATTACCTAGCGACCTTTCTAAAAATTGAATTGGCCATAACTTTTGATTTCCGCTATGAAATTTCGATTTTTCGGATTCGTTGGAAAGATATTTTTAAATAGATTCTAATATTTTTGGTTTCACTAAAATCCGTTAAATTTTGCGTCCTGTACGGTCAGTCAAAGTTCAAGTTTGACTTTTCAAACTACCGCGCTATTTCTAACTCTTTTTATAATTAAAATTAAATTATTCATTCTAACTTCGATTTGAACCAAATTTGTGATCATTATTATTTAAAATAGATTATTTTAAGTATCAAAACTCATTAAAATCACTTAAAATAAATTTTAAATTGGCCCAAAAATTCAGGGTTGTTACAGTCTCCCCCACTTAAAAACTTTTCGTCCTCGAAAAGGAACGAAGCTAAAAGTGTTTAATTAACTAACTAATTATATATATTTATTTATTTTCTCCCTTGGTTTAAATAATTTTATTAGTTGATTAACTTTCAAATATATAACTTTTTATATATTCAAAATCATATTTTCCAAAATAGAGTATAATTAATCACAAATACGTATATTATAGGCTTGCTACTCTCAACTCATTCTAGGGCATTACTAACCCTATCTCTAATGAGTTTTCTCATTCTAGGATACTACTGATCCTATCTCTAATGAGTATTCTTATTGGATATTACTAATCCAATCTCTGATGAGTCTTTTGTTCAGTTCTAATGAGTTGTACCCCAAAGATTTGAGCTAACCAAAGCTCTGATACCAACTGTAACGACACGGGTTTCGCCCGACCTTAATCGATCGCAAAATCGACCAAGACCGTTCAAAATCCGCATACGTTAACTTTGGAAATACAATACATCAGAACAACAACAACAGACTTTTATAACATCAATAATAAATGTTACATCAGAGTACAGAATATCAGAGTACATCGAAATTAAAATACAGCGGAAGAAAATTTTACAATAAATTTAATACAGTGCAGCGGAAATAAAGTAGATACAGCGGAAGACAACTATGCTCTAGACACAGCTTTAAGCTTCAATCCAGGATCCTGCTAAAGAGATAAACCTGTAGACAAACTACTCGACTGCCCGTGTGGAAAGAGGGCACCCGAGTTTGCAAAAAGGTGGAAACAAACAACGGGTCAGTCGTGGGACTGGTGTGAGAATTCTTAACTAATTTAACTAATAGTAATAAGGCAAATCCATGGACCACGCCGCTAATGCGGAACGGGTTTTATTCCAATGGATTGCTGTGCATAACTTAAAGTAAATCGTAAAACAACGCAATGCTTTTTAGAAAAATGAAATCACCATAAGACTCAGGTCCCATCACACAATGCAACGCACACCAGAGGATAGAGTTTTACCTTATGGTGATTAAACATGCTTGATACGTTAAAAACGAATTTGATATTATTATTAGTGTGTATATGTTTTAAAAACAATTTCAATCATAATGTATCAATCCTAGGAAGCATAGGTACCATATGCTATGCCTCCGTACTAGTAATACAATCAAAACCGAGTGGCGCGTATTGGAAATTGGGTTCCATCATGAGTCAAGGCTAGGGAGGAGCTCCTACCGATTCGAGACACTCTAGCTAGTGTCTCAGGATCCCCCGCAGTGAACCCTTGGATAGCTGCAGGGCCGGTCCGCAAATACAGCTTAGCGGATTGGCAATTCCTGAACACACGTTTCCCGGTCCTATAGGACCTATCATCCGAGGCGCCTCATTCCATCATCCACATAAGTAAAATGTCAGGGCTGGTAGGACACTGACACCACTCTAGCTAGAAAGAAACGTGCTGCTCTCCTTGCGTTCCCTTCTCCTGTAACAACCCGTATTTTCAATAACCTGTTATAACATAAATGGAGGCAGAATTAAACTGTAAATTCTGAATCAAGGGAAACGGGCTATGCCATTGCGTTCGTCTCGGAAAAATACGCGAAATAGAGTCCGAGTTTTCGAAAATCGGAGTCCGTATGACCAAGATATGGCCTCGCGAAGTTTCACGAAAAATTCCCAAATTAAAGTATACTTAATTAAGTGAAATGGGTTGCGCAGAGAAATATATATATTGATATATATATATATAATTGAAAATTAAATAAATAAATATGCAAAAATGTTCAAAACAACGAATTGGGAGAGGGGAATAACCGAACCGGCCGATTTTTGAGGTCGACCCGAGCTCGCTGGGTCGACTAGGGGTTAATCCAGGGTGTTTGGCTGTCAACCCGTGGGCCGATTCGCTCAAATGCAGATTTTGCATTTGGATGGTTCTCATGGTTCATCTTTAATCTAAAGGCCCTAGATGGTTCCTACACTTGACTTCTTCCCCAAGACATGCTTTGATGGCTTGGATTGAATCTAGGTTTAATCCTATGGCCTAAAACACTTGCCTAATCTATAAATAAGACCCTAACCTATCCTAAATCCTCATTATTCATTCATGCAACTAAACTATGACAAAATTTCTACTCTCATGGCCTCCACTCAACTATCCTAGCCTCCACTTCATTTCTATGAGAAGTTTCATGATCATGAGAGTATTAGAGAGTCCCTAGGTTAGTATGAGAGCTTCTCAAGTTGATTTCAAGGCTAAAGCTTTGATCTTTGTTCATAAAGATGGGGTTTTTATTGATTTGGAGTGTTCATCTTTGGGTTTTTGGGTGATGGCATGCATAGGCTTCATCACAAGCTTTAATTTAATCGATTTAGGCCTTCATAGCAATGTAAGCCCTTTTCCTACTCTTAGATATTAACTATGAAGTTAAATGTTCATGTTGCAAGTTTGGGTTTGATCATTGAGAATGATACATGCTATCATGTCATGCAAGTTTATGAAGTCATTGTCTTGATCTCATGAGCTAAAAGCTACAACCTTTATGTTGAAATGTTGCATTATGCAACATGAGAACCTTCATAATCTTTATGTCAACTTGCATATGAAGTCATAACCCTTATATGATGATATATGCGAGTTACTAGTCATCATTCCATGTCTTTTGTCACCATGATTCGTTTATGTGCCAAGTTTGGGTTTATGCATGTTTTTGAGGCTTAAGAGTGTAACATGCAAGCTAATGAACACATTTGTGCCTCATTTGCCACCATGATTAACTTGTGGCTTAATATCCATTTTTGTCATGCCTTTGTCAAGTCTCTTCTTTGAATCCATTACGTTGTTGCGAACGTATATGCGAGTTTAAAAGCGTTGGGGTCGCATTATGGGAAAACATAATGACATGAACATGATGTGGGTAAATGGGTATAAACATGACAACGTGTAACGTTAAATATGACATGTGTTTATACTTGAAAACATGACTTGAAATATAACATGGAAGTTGACATGTAAGTATGCATAAAAACACAAGCTTGGGAATTTACCTATTAAGTTAGGTCTACCCTTTGGGAATTTACCTATTAAGTTAGGTTTACCCAAATGCTTGAAAAACTTGTAACATGTTTTGGAAACATGATGAACATGACACTTAGATAATATAAGTGTGGCCAACGCGAGGTTGGGTTGAGTTTGCAACGTAAAACTACCCGGAACCGACCGGCCTAACTAGTAGTTGCAAACAATAAGACCCAATGTGAGAAGTTGGTCATGTTGTGCTTGAACCCGAGGTTAGACCAAGTTGTGGTGTAAAGCTACCCGGAACCGACCGGCTTAACTAGTAACCACAACAAAGTCTAATGTGAGAGATTGGGGTGCATTAAGTAATTAATGCCACATGATAGGGTTAAGTTAATTTGATTAATGACTCTTAACCAAATATGACATGGACAAAGGGGTTAAGTAAATTGATTAGGCTAATGATACTTAACAAAACATGACAAGGTTGGGTAGGTTAATTAACTTGATTTGCCTAATGACACTTAACCATTTTTATACGACTAGTGGACGGGGTTAAGTTAACCAACACTTAATCAATCCAACACGATAATTTGGTAAGGTTAAGTAAGTTTTCTTAATGACACTTAACCGAAAGATACAGTTAATGGATGGGGTTAAGATTAGACTCAACTAGTCTAAACATGATAATCGGATGGGGCTAAGTTAGCCTAGACTTAATTAATCCCACTTGGTAGTTTAATGGGGTTAAGTTAAACACTTAACTAATCTAACTCGTTAATTTGATGTGGTTAAGTGACCTATACTTAACCAATCTAACCCGTTAATTTGATGTGGTTAAGTGACCTAAACTTAACCAATCTAACTCGTTAATTTGATGTGGTTAAGTGATCTATACTTAACCAATCTAACTCGTGAATTTATTGAGGTTAAGTTAACCCATACTTAACCAATATAACGTGAAAACATGATAAGGCTAAGTCATGAATCGCTTGAATACACTTGACCGGTTTGACTAAGTAATTTGATAGGGTCAAGTTAATATATACTTAACCAACTTGAGCATGGTTTGTAGGGTTAAGTCTTGAACTTGGATACTTAGCCAATTTTGACATGATTTGTAGACGGGTTAAGTCTCGAACTTGGATACTTAGCCAATTTTGACATGATTTGTAGACGGGATTAAGTCATGAACTTAAGTGACACTTAATCTGTTATATAAACCCTAATTCGGAGGATTAGGTGGGTAACCGTAATTAACAAGGATAACGGGAATAAGGCTAAGTGGTAAACCTTAGTTGAAGGATAACTAAGTAATGATTCTTAGTCAAGGAAATTTAGACCAGTTCATAGAAAGATGAGTAACCTTGTACGGTAGGTCATCGTTTAAGTATACGAGTAGGAGCAAGTATCTAATTTAGATAAAGGCTCCAGCGAACTGGGTAACGAAGCAGCGGCTTCGGGGAACGTGAGGATATTCTTGGGATCCCTCTATGAGCTGCCAGGTAATTATACTAGGCTCATGAGAGGTTAAGGTCTGCGTTAGAAGAACCAAGAGTATGCCTTGGTTGCTATGCGAGCGACCTAAAGACGGGGATGGATAGGGGATAGTCGACGAGACACGGTCGTACCCTAGATAGCATTTTTCGTCAGGCTACCTACCATCTTTGGTCAAGCGTGTACGTACGGAAAGGCAGAGAACACCCAATAGACCATAATTGCTATCTAATTATGGTTGCGGTAAGGCTAGGATTGTGGGTTGGCCAGTAGTGTGTTCTCATACAGGATTTATCCTGTCTTGTCTTTCGATAGTTAAGGGAGGGGTCCCGTGGGACCATAGCCACGGATAGAAAAACAGACCTTAGCATCTGCACCGGCAGATAAATCAAAAGCTCCCGACCGAGTCCTGTATTTCCTGACCTGCCCTGTGACAGGACTCGGATGGCACGATGTGATACATGTGCATACAGTCATGGAAAAACGATTCACGATGAATGCGTGGGGAAAAGGGAGCGGTTGGCGGTTAGCGTAATCCCTAGTGGCCCTAGGTGGTTGAACCCAAACCGAGATACGAAAACGTGCAATAGGTAAGCGTAATCCCTAGTAGCCCTAGGTAGCATAAGTCCTAGTTGTACAGACGATAATTCATGTTGGAAGACCCTAGCTAGGTTTAGGGTAACAGTCCAAACCGATCTTAGGGATCATGGAACTATGTTAAAGTAATATAGAATCTCATGGGAAAGCCCGTATGGTCTACGGCAAGGGACTGAACATTTACATGGAACAAAACATACGAGTTGAGTAACCTATATATGCGATATACTAGGTTGACATGGACCATTACACAACTTTTGAGTAAGGGTCATTCACGGATAACACGTGATACAGTTGGGATACTAGTACGGTAGGTGCAGAGCAGATGTACAGGATAGATACCATGGGACGTTATACGTGATAGATATCTTGGGGATATTATACTTGATAGAAACCTGACGATGTGATACCTTGTTTTATCTTGACATCGTAATTTATCATGACACCTTAGTTTATCTGAGTTCAGTAGTTCATCCTGTTATTTTGATTTAGCTTATCTATCTTGTTATCATGCTTATGTTCATCTCAGTTTCTCATGTCAGTTAACTTTACTAGTTTTTATGCTAATAGTAGATAGGGCTTACTCAGTCTTTTTGACTGACCCGTTTTGTTTCGCCTCTTTTCTTCCGTTTCCCCCCAGGTTACAGGGAGGAAATACTGCTGTTTAGTTCGGACTTCTTCTGCTTGAAGGTCATCATGGATGGCTTGGACTTTCCTTGGCTATGGCTACTTTACTGTTTTTACTTGGGGAATAATTTATGAAAAAGTCTTTATGCTTCTTTATTATTGCAAGACAGGTTTTGATGTACTCTGATGTAAAAGGCTTTAGACCTTAATCATTAATGTTTATGAAAGTTTGATTTTACTTCCGTTATGTTTTATGTACTGTCTTGTGATATTTCTGTGCATGTTTACCAATAATGCCCCTCTAAAGCTAGTGCATTCCTTTGCGAGTGACCCTAGCGGAGGCGGGGTGTTACATTTGGTATCATTGCAGAAGGTTACCAGACTGGGCAAAAGTTTTTAAAGACCTTCTGAAAACTATTTGAAAAAAAAAACCGTTTACAAAGAAGCATTTTTCAAGAAAATTTTCTTTTAAAAGAAAAAGGCTATTCCCCAAAGGCCATTAGCACTATCCTTGTTTCCTTAATTGAGTCTCTTTTCCTTTCTTTCCTCCATCTGTAGTCACAGTAGTTTTAACTGCGACTAGTCTTTTCTACCTACGAAAGTGCTTTCCATACGATGGAGGTGGTTCTCGAGAGACCAGTGGCCGCGTTATAGGAAAGCATCGTGAGAAAGAAGGATAAAAGATACGAGCTTAAGGATGAGCAACTTGTTGGTATGGCTTAGTCCTCAAAGGAGGGAGAAAGATGAACAATGAAACCCATGACGAGAGAGTACCTTTGGCATGGTAAAACGGGGTGGATAGTTAAGTATTATGGGACAAGGACAAGATCATCGGGAGGGTAATAGTATGCTCTCATTTCTAGGGTACCTCGGAAGGAGGGTAACGATCTTGTTAAAGGTTTAGCTTTTCTTCTCTATCATCCCGTTAGGACTTTGTTGTTCGTATCATTTAAGTCTGCTTCGATAGTTGAGTCTCTGCACCTTAAGTACTAGCATAATAGAGAATCCCATTTTTGTCTCAAAGTCCTATTGGAGAATCAGTCCATTTATACATGACTTGTTTGGATTTGAGAATGTCTATGCCAAGAGTTGAGTTTGAAAATAATGCTTATGTTTATAAGCTATGGATGGATTCTAGGGGTGAAGTGGTGATCCAGTAGGGGGTGCCACTCTCGGTTTTGATAGGAGGGTAGTTGGACCTTTCGACTAGCTTTGGTAATGCCCTCGAAGTATCGTGTAACCTTTTTGAGGTTCTGTCATGACTAGTTACTTAGAATCCCTTGATGCCTTTATTAGAAATTTGAAGCCCGATCGAGTGGTGTTCGCCGATAAGACAGATGGTTTATTTCACTTATGCATGGGTTATAGAAATCACCCTAGTAAGTGCGCTTGATAACCTGGTTGGCATCTGGTTACTTTCAAGAGAAAGTTCTTCTACGTGGAATACCTTGTGGTACGAGGTCCGAGATTCACTAGTGAATTTTGGAAAGCTTGCATGAGATCATGAGTACGCAGTCATGTTTGCGTCAAGTATTCTAGGAAAAGGATAAGTGCAAGTGGAACGAGAGGCGACGAAGAAATGGGTTCCAGCTCATGGTATGGAAACAGGAAATAAGAAGCTACGAAATCGCGAAGTTAAAGGACGGTCAAGGCACAATGGAATTAAGCTCAAGGAGATACGACTTTGATGGTCAAAGACTAGATATGCGCATGATATCTCTTTTTGAGAGTATATCCTTGATCCCTGTTTTCTGTAGAGCTTACTTGTAGGCTATCTTTTGTGGACATCCTCTCGGTCCTATTTTCTGTTACAAACCCCGTAAGGAGTTTGTCTTGTTTATCTTCTCGACCCTATTTCAGGGAATCCTAGGTAGAATCCTATGGATGTAAACATGTATTTGAAACATGTTATGATTGATATGGTTGCAAGTGGTTACAAGTGGTTGCTCGTGGATGCGCGAATACACATTAGATACTAGCTCGACTCGGTCACATTTCATATTGCATATGCACGAGTATTTATACTTGTTTATGGATGAAATCGAATGTATTATCATGCGGTTGTTGCATATGAATGAATGATTGTGCACGCATATAGTATCTATATGACTAGGACTATTTGCATACATGTTGGATTCATGGCACTATACATATTTTGCATTAGAAAGATTATTCAGGCCTGATCATTAACATTAGCTAAGGAACATGTACACACACGTTTTGCATATATTCATACAGCATTAGAAATCATCTAAGGACAATGGTTGCTTGTGGATGATGTTTTGAGTAGATGGATGATGGATGGTAGGATATGTTCTTCCTAACTTGGAGATTTCGGGGACGAAATCCTAAAAGGTGGGGAGAATGTAACAACCCGTATTTTCAATAACCTGTTATAACATAAATGGAGGCAGAATTAAACTGTAAAATCTGAATCAAGGGAAACGGGCTATGCCATTGCGTTCGTCTCGGAAAAATACGCGAAATAGAGTCCGAGTTTTCGAAAATCGGAGTCCGTATGACCAAGATATGGCCTCGCGAAGTTTCACGAAAAATTCCCAAATTAAAGTATACTTAATTAAGTGAAATGGGTTGCGCAGAGAAATATATATATATTGATATATATATATATATATAATTGAAAATTAAATAAATAAATATGCAAAAATGTTCAAAATAGCGAATTGGGAGAGGGGAATAACCGAACCAGCCGATTTTTGAGGTCGACCCGAGCTCGCTGGGTCGACTAGGGGTTAATCCAGGGTGTTTGGCTGTCAACCCGTGGGCCGATTCGCTCAAATGCAGATTTTGCATTTGGATGGTTCTCATGGTTCATCTTTAATCTAAAGGCCCCAGATAGTTCCTACACTTGACTTCTTCCCCAAGACATGCTTTGATGGCTTGGATTGAATCTAGGTTTAATCCTATGGCCTAAAACACTTGCCTAATCTATAAATAAGACCCTAACCTATCCTAAATCCTCATTATTCATTCATGCAACTAAACTATGGCAAAATTTCTACTCTCATGGCCTCCACTCAACTATCCTAGCCTCCACTTCATTTCTATGAGAAGTTTCATGATCATGAGAGTATTAGAGAGTCCCTAGGTTAGTATGAGAGCTTCTCAAGTTGATTTCAAGGCTAAAGCTTTGATCTTTGTTCATAAAGATGGGTTTTTTTTATTGATTTGGAGTGTTCATCTTTGGGTTTTTGGGTGATGGCATGCATAGGCTTCATCACAAGCTTTAATTTAATCGATTTAGGCCTTCATAGCAATGTAAGCCCTTTTCCTACTCTTAGATATTAACTATGAAGTTAAATGTTCATGTTGCAAGTTTGGGTTTGATCATTGAGAATGATACATGCTATCATGTCATGCAAGTTTATGAAGTCATTGTCTTGATCTCATGAGCTAAAAGCTACAACCTTTATGTTGAAATGTTGCATTATGCAACATGAGAACCTTCATAATCTTTATGTCAACTTGCATATGAAGTCATAACCCTTATATGATGATATATGCGAGTTACTAGTCATCATTCCATGTCTTTTGTCACCATGATTCGTTTATGTGCCAAGTTTGGGTTTATGCATGTTTTTGAGGCTTAAGAGTGTAACATGCAAGCTAATGAACACATTTGTGCCTCATTTGCCACCATGATTAACTTGTGGCTTAATATCCATTTTTGTCATGCCTTTGTCAAGTCTCTTCTTTGAATCCATTACGTTGTTGCGAACGTATATGCGAGTTTAAAAGCGTTGGGGTCGCATTATGGGAAAACATAATGACATGAACATGATGTGGGTAAATGGGTATAAACATGACAACGTGTAACGTTAAATATGACATGTGTTTATACTTGAAAACATGACTTGAAATATAACATGGAAGTTGACATGTAAGTATGCATAAAAACACAAGCTTGGGAATTTACCTATTAAGTTAGGTCTACCCTTTGGGAATTTACCTATTAAGTTAGGTTTACCCAAATGCTTGAAAAACTTGTAACATGTTTTGGAAACATGATGAACATGACACTTAGATAATATAAGTGTGGCCAACGCGAGGTTGGGTTGAGTTTGCAACGTAAAACTACCCGGAACCGACCGGCCTAACTAGTAGTTGCAAACAATAAGACCCAATGTGAGAAGTTGGTCATGTTGTGCTTGAACCCGAGGTTAGACCAAGTTGTGGTGTAAAGCTACCCGGAACCGACCGGCTTAACTAGTAACCACAACAAAGTCTAATGTGAGAGGTTGGGGTGCATTAAGTAATTAATGCCACATGATAGGGTTAAGTTAATTTGATTAATGACTCTTAACCAAATATGACATGGACAAAGGGGTTAAGTAAATTGATTAGGCTAATGATACTTAACAAAACATGACAAGGTTGGGTAGGTTAAGTAACTTGATTTGCCTAATGACACTTAACCATTTTTATACGACTAGTGGACGGGGTTAAGTTAACCAACACTTAATCAATCCAACACGATAATTTGGTAAGGTTAAGTAAGTTTTCTTAATGACACTTAACCGAAAGATACAGTTAATGGATGGGGTTAAGATTAGACTCAACTAGTCTAAACATGATAATCGGATGGGGCTAAGTTAGCCTAGACTTAATTAATCCCACTTGGTAGTTTAATGGGGTTAAGTTAAACACTTAACTAATCTAACTCGTTAATTTGATGTGGTTAAGTGACCTATACTTAACCAATCTAACCCGTTAATTTGATGTGGTTAAGTGACCTAAACTTAACCAATCTAACTCGTTAATTTGATGTGGTTAAGTGATCTATACTTAACCAATCTAACTCGTGAATTTATTGAGGTTAAGTTAACCCATACTTAACCAATATAACGTGAAAACATGATAAGGCTAAGTCATGAATCGCTTGAATACACTTGACCGGTTTGACTAAGTAATTTGATAGGGTCAAGTTAATATATACTTAACCAACTTGAGCATGGTTTGTAGGGTTAAGTCTTGAACTTGGATACTTAGCCAATTTTGACATGATTTGTAGACGGGTTAAGTCTCGAACTTGGATACTTAGCCAATTTTGACATGATTTGTAGACGGGATTAAGTCATGAACTTAAGTGACACTTAATCTGTTATATAAACCCTAATTCGGAGGATTAGGTGGGTAACCGTAATTAACAAGGATAACGGGAATAAGGCTAAGTGGTAAACCTTAGTTGAAGGATAACTAAGTAATGATTCTTAGTCAAGGAAATTTAGACCAGTTCATAGAAAGATGAGTAACCTGGTACGGTAGGTCATCGTTTAAGTATACGAGTAGGAGCAAGTATCTGATTTAGATAAAGGCTCCAGCGAACTGGTAACGAAGCAGCGGCTTCGGGGAACGTGAGGATATTCTTGGGATCCCTCTATGAGCTGCCAGGTAATTATACTAGGCTCATGAGAGGTTAAGGTCTGCGTTAGAAGAACCAAGAGTATGCCTTGGTTGCTATGCGAGCGACCTAAAGACGGGGATGGATAGGGGATAGTCGACGAGACACGGTCGTACCCTAGATAGCATTTTTCGTCAGGCTACCTACCATCTTTGGTCAAGCGTGTACGTACGGAAAGGCAGAGAACACCCAATAGACCATAATTGCTATCTAATTATGGTTGCGGTAAGGCTAGGATTGTGGGTTGGCCAGTAGTGTGTTCTCATACAGGATTTATCCTGTCTTGTCTTTCGATAGTTAAGGGAGGGGTCCCATGGGACCATAGCCACGGATAGAAAAACAGACCTTAGCATCTGCACCGGCAGATAAATCAAAAGCTCCCGACCGAGTCCTGTATTTCCTGACCTGCCCTGTGACAGGACTCGGATGGCACGATGTGATACATGTGCATACAGTCATGGAAAAACGATTCACGATGAATGCGTGGGGAAAAGGGAGCGGTTGGCGGTTAGCGTAATCCCTAGTGGCCCTAGGTGGTTGAACCCAAACCGAGATACGAAAACGTGCAATAGGTAAGCGTAATCCCTAGTAGCCCTAGGTAGCATAAGTCCTAGTTGTACAGACGATAATTCATGTTGGAAGACCCTAGCTAGGTTTAGGGTAACAGTCCAAACCGATCTTAGGGATCATGGAACTATGTTAAAGTAATATAGAATCTCATGGGAAAGCCCGTTTGGTCTACGGCAAGGGACTGAACATTTACATGGAACAAAACATACGAGTTGAGTAACCTATATATGCGATATACTAGGTTGACATGGACCATTACACAACTTTTGAGTAAGGGTCATTCACGGATAACACGTGATACAGTTGGGATACTAGTACGGTAGGTGCAGAGCAGATGTACAGGATAGATACCATGGGACGTTATACGTGATAGATATCTTGGGGATATTATACTTGATAGAAACCTGACGATGTGATACCTTGTTTTATCTTGACATCGTAATTTATCATGACACCTTAGTTTATCTGAGTTCAGTAGTTCATCCTGTTATTTTGATTTAGCTTATCTATCTTGTTATCATGCTTATGTTCATCTCAGTTTCTCATGTCAGTTAACTTTACTAGTTTTTATGCTAATAGTAGATAGGGCTTACTCAGTCTTTTTGACTGACCCGTTTTGTTTCGCCTCTTTTCTTCCGTTTCCCCCCAGGTTACAGGGAGGAAATACTGCTGTTTAGTTCGGACTTCTTCTGCTTGAAGGTCATCATGGATGGCTTGGACTTTCCTTGGCTATGGCTACTTTACTGTTTTTACTTGGGGAATAATTTATGAAAAAGTCTTTATGCTTCTTTATTATTGCAAGACAGGTTTTGATGTACTCTGATGTAAAAGGCTTTAGACCTTAATCATTAATGTTTATGAAAGTTTGATTTTACTTCCGTTATGTTATATGTACTGTCTTGTGATATTTCTGTGCATGTTTACCAATAATGCCCCTCTAAAGCTAGTGCATTCCTTTGCGAGTGACCCTAGCGGAGGCGGGGTGTTACATTTGGTATCATTGCAGAAGGTTACCAGACTGGGCAAAAGTTTTTAAAGACCTTCTGAAAACTATTTGAAAAAAAAAACCGTTTACAAAGAAGCATTTTTCAAGAAAATTTTCTTTTAAAAGAAAAAGGCTATTCCCCAAAGGCCATTAGCACTATCCTTGTTTCCTTAATTGAGTCTCTTTTCCTTTCTTTCCTCCATCTGTAGTCACAGTAGTTTTAACTGCGACTAGTCTTTTCTACCTACGAAAGTGCTTTCCATACGATGGAGGTGGTTCTCGAGAGACCAGTGGCCGCGTTATAGGAAAGCATCGTGAGAAAGAAGGATAAAAGATACGAGCTTAAGGATGAGCAACTTGTTGGTATGGCTTAGTCCTCAAAGGAGGGAGAAAGATGAACAATGAAACCCATGACGAGAGAGTACCTTTGGCATGGTAAAACGGGGTGGATAGTTAAGTATTATGGGACAAGGACAAGATCATCGGGAGGGTAATAGTATGCTCTCATTTCTAGGGTACCTCGGAAGGAGGGTAACGATCTTGTTAAAGGTTTAGCTTTTCTTCTCTATCATCCCGTTAGGACTTTGTTGTTCGTATCATTTAAGTCTGCTTCGATAGTTGAGTCTCTGCACCTTAAGTACTAGCGTAATAGAGAATCCCATTTTTGTCTCAAAGTCCTATTGGAGAATCAGTCCATTTATACATGACTTGTTTGGATTTGAGAATGTCTATGCCAAGAGTTGAGTTTGGAAATAATGCTTATGTTTATAAGCTATGGATGGATTCTAGGGGTGAAGTGGTGATCCAGTAGGGGGTGCCACTCTCGGTTTTGATAGGAGGGTAGTTGGACCTTTCGACTAGCTTTGGTAATGCCCTCGAAGTATCGTGTAACCTTTTTGAGGTTCTGTCATGACTAGTTACTTAGAATCCCTTGATGCCTTTATTAGAAATTTGAAGCCCGATCGAGTGGTGTTCGCCGATAAGACAGATGGTTTATTTCACTTATGCATGGGTTATAGAAATCACCCTAGTAAGTGCGCTTGATAACCTGGTTGGCATCTGGTTACTTTCAAGAGAAAGTTCTTCTACGTGGAATACCTTGTGGTACGAGGTCCGAGATTCACTAGTGAATTTTGGAAAGCTTGCATGAGATCATGAGTACGCAGTCATGTTTGCGTCAAGTATTCTAGGAAAAGGATAAGTGCAAGTGGAACGAGAGGCGACGAAGAAATGGGTTCCAGCTCATGGTATGGAAACAGGAAATAAGAAGCTACGAAATCGCGAAGTTAAAGGATGGTCAAGGCACAATGGAATTAAGCTCAAGGAGATACGACTTTGATGGTCAAAGACTAGATATGCGCATGATATCTCTTTTTGAGAGTATATCCTTGATCCCTGTTTTCTGTAGAGCTTACTTGTAGGCTATCTTTTGTGGACATCCTCTCGGTCCTATTTTCTGTTACAAACCCCGTAAGGAGTTTGTCTTGTTTATCTTCTCGACCCTGTTTCAGGGAATCCTAGGTAGAATCCTATGGATGTAAACATGTATTTGAAACATGTTATGATTGATATGGTTGCAAGTGGTTACAAGTGGTTGCTCGTGGATGCGCGAATACACATTAGATACTAGCTCGACTCGGTCACATTTCATATTGCATATGCACGAGTATTTATACTTGTTTATGGATGAAATCGAATGTATTATCATGCGGTTGTTGCATATGAATGAATGATTGTGCACGCATATAGTATCTATATGACTAGGACTATTTGCATACATGTTGGATTCATGGCACTATACATATTTTGCATTAGAAAGATTATTCAGGCCTGATCATTAACATTAGCTAAGGAACATGTACACACACGTTTTGCATATATTCATACAGCATTAGAAATCATCTAAGGACAATGGTTGCTTATGGATGATGTTTTGAGTAGATGGATGATGGATGGTAGGATATGTTCATCCTAACTTGGAGATTTCGGGGACGAAATCCTAAAAGGTGGGGAGAATGTAACAACCCGTATTTTCAATAACCTGTTATAACATAAATGGAGGCAGAATTAAACTGTAAAATCTGAATCAAGGGAAACGGGCTATGCCATTGCGTTCGTCTCAGAAAAATACGCGAAATAGAGTCCGAGTTTTCGAAAATCGGAGTCCGTATGACCAAGATATGGCCTCGCGAAGTTTCACGAAAAATTCCCAAATTAAAGTATACTTAATTAAGTGAAATGGGTTGCGCAGAGAAATATATATATATTGATATATATATATATATAATTGAAAATTAAATAAATAAATATGCAAAAATGTTCAAAACAGCGAATTGGGAGAGGGGAATAACCGAACCAGCCGATTTTTGAGGTCGACCCGAGCTCGCTGGGTCGACTAGGGGTTAATCCAGGGTGTTTGGCTGTCAACCCGTGGGCCGATTCGCTCAAATGCAGATTTTGCATTTGGATGGTTCTCATGGTTCATCTTTAATCTAAAGGCCCTAGATGGTTCCTACACTTGACTTCTTCCCCAAGACATGCTTTGATGGCTTGGATTGAATCTAGGTTTAATCCTATGGCCTAAAACACTTGCCTAATCTATAAATAAGACCCTAACCTATCCTAAATCCTCATTATTCATTCATGCAACTAAACTATGGCAAAATTTCTACTCTCATGGCCTCCACTCAACTATCCTAGCCTCCACTTCATTTCTATGAGAAGTTTCATGATCATGAGAGTATTAGAGAGTCCCTAGGTTAGTATGAGAGCTTCTCAAGTTGATTTCAAGGCTAAAGCTTTGATCTTTGTTCATAAAGATGGGGTTTTTATTGATTTGGAGTGTTCATCTTTGGGTTTTTGGGTGATGGCATGCATAGGCTTCATCACAAGCTTTAATTTAATCGATTTAGGCCTTCATAGCAATGTAAGCCCTTTTCCTACTCTTAGATATTAACTATGAAGTTAAATGTTCATGTTGCAAGTTTGGGTTTGATCATTGAGAATGATACATGCTATCATGTCATGCAAGTTTATGAAGTCATTGTCTTGATCTCATGAGCTAAAAGCTACAACCTTTATGTTGAAATGTTGCATTATGCAACATGAGAACCTTCATAATCTTTATGTCAACTTGCATATGAAGTCATAACCCTTATATGATGATATATGCGAGTTACTAGTCATCATTCCATGTCTTTTGTCACCATGATTCGTTTATGTGCCAAGTTTGGGTTTATGCATGTTTTTGAGGCTTAAGAGTGTAACATGCAAGCTAATGAACACATTTGTGCCTCATTTGCCACCATGATTAACTTGTGGCTTAATATCCATTTTTGTCATGCCTTTGTCAAGTCTCTTCTTTGAATCCATTACGTTGTTGCGAACGTATATGCGAGTTTAAAAGCGTTGGGGTCGCATTATGGGAAAACATAATGACATGAACATGATGTGGGTAAATGGGTATAAACATGACAACGTGTAACGTTAAATATGACATGTGTTTATACTTGAAAACATGACTTGAAATATAACATGGAAGTTGACATGTAAGTATGCATAAAAACACAAGCTTGGGAATTTACCTATTAAGTTAGGTCTACCCTTTGGGAATTTACCTATTAAGTTAGGTTTACCCAAATGCTTGAAAAACTTGTAACATGTTTTGGAAACATGATGAACATGACACTTAGATAATATAAGTGTGGCCAACGCGAGGTTGGGTTGAGTTTGCAACGTAAAACTACCCGGAACCGACCGGCCTAACTAGTAGTTGCAAACAATAAGACCCAATGTGAGAAGTTGGTCATGTTGTGCTTGAACCCGAGGTTAGACCAAGTTGTGGTGTAAAGCTACCCGGAACCGACCGGCTTAACTAGTAACCACAACAAAGTCTAATGTGAGAGGTTGGGGTGCATTAAGTAATTAATGCCACATGATAGGGTTAAGTTAATTTGATTAATGACTCTTAACCAAATATGACATGGACAAAGGGGTTAAGTAAATTGATTAGGCTAATGATACTTAACAAAACATGACAAGGTTGGGTAGGTTAAGTAACTTGATTTGCCTAATGACACTTAACCATTTTTATACGACTAGTGGACGGGGTTAAGTTAACCAACACTTAATCAATCCAACACGATAATTTGGTAAGGTTAAGTAAGTTTTCTTAATGACACTTAACCGAAAGATACAGTTAATGGATGGGGTTAAGATTAGACTCAACTAGTCTAAACATGATAATCGGATGGGGCTAAGTTAGCCTAGACTTAATTAATCCCACTTGGTAGTTTAATGGGGTTAAGTTAAACACTTAACTAATCTAACTCGTTAATTTGATGTGGTTAAGTGACCTATACTTAACCAATCTAACCCGTTAATTTGATGTGGTTAAGTGACCTAAACTTAACCAATCTAACTCGTTAATTTGATGTGGTTAAGTGATCTATACTTAACCAATCTAACTCGTGAATTTATTGAGGTTAAGTTAACCCATACTTAACCAATATAACGTGAAAACATGATAAGGCTAAGTCATGAATCGCTTGAATACACTTGACCGGTTTGACTAAGTAATTTGATAGGGTCAAGTTAATATATACTTAACCAACTTGAGCATGGTTTGTAGGGTTAAGTCTTGAACTTGGATACTTAGCCAATTTTGACATGATTTGTAGACGGGTTAAGTCTCGAACTTGGATACTTAGCCAATTTTGACATGATTTGTAGACGGGATTAAGTCATGAACTTAAGTGACACTTAATCTGTTATATAAACCCTAATTCGGAGGATTAGGTGGGTAACCGTAATTAACAAGGATAACGGGAATAAGGCTAAGTGGTAAACCTTAGTTGAAGGATAACTAAGTAATGATTCTTAGTCAAGGAAATTTAGACCAGTTCATAGATAGATGAGTAACCTGGTACGGTAGGTCATCGTTTAAGTATACGAGTAGGAGCAAGTATCTGATTTAGATAAAGGCTCCAGCGAACTGGGTAACGAAGCAGCGGCTTCGGGGAACGTGAGGATATTCTTGGGATCCCTCTATGAGCTGCCAGGTAATTATACTAGGCTCATGAGAGGTTAAGGTCTGCGTTAGAAGAACCAAGAGTATGCCTTGGTTGCTATACGAGCGACCTAAAGACGGGGATGGATAAGGGATAGTCGACGAGACACGGTCGTACCCTAGATAGCATTTTTCGTCAGGCTACCTACCATCTTTGGTCAAGCGTGTACGTACGGAAAGGCAGAGAACACCCAATAGACCATAATTGCTATCTAATTATGGTTGCGGTAAGGCTAGGATTGTGGGTTGGCCAGTAGTGTGTTCTCATACAGGATTTATCCTGTCTTGTCTTCGGATAGTTGAGGGAGGGGTCCCGTGGGACCATAGCCACGGATAGAAAAACAGACCTTAGCATCTGCACCGGCAGATAAATAAAAAGCTCCCGACCGAGTCCTGTATTTCCTGACCTGCCCTGTGACATGACTCGGATGGCACGATGTGATACATGTGCATACAGTCATGGAAAAACGATTCACGATGAATGCGTGGGGAAAAGGGAGCGGTTGGCGGTTAGCGTAATCCCTAGTGGCCCTAGGTGGTTGAACCCAAACCGAGATACGAAAACGTGCAATAGGTAAGCGTAATCCCTAGTAGCCCTAGGTAGCATAAATCCTAGTTGTACAGACGATAATTCATGTTGGAAGACCCTAGCTAGGTTTAGGGTAACAGTCCAAACCGATCTTAGGGATCATGGAACTATGTTAAAGTAATATAGAATCTCATGGGAAAGCCCGTATGGTCTACGGCAAGGGACTGAACATTTACATGGAACAAAACATACGAGTTGAGTAACCTATATATGCGATATACTAGGTTGACATGGACCATTACACAACTTTTGAGTAAGGGTCATTCACGGATAACACGTGATACAGTTGGGATACTAGTACGGTAGGTGCAGAGCAGATGTACAGGATAGATACCATGGGACGTTATACGTGATAGATATCTTGGGGATATTATACTTGATAGAAACCTGACGATGTGATACCTTGTTTTATCTTGACATCGTAATTTATCATGACACCTTAGTTTATCTGAGTTCAGTAGTTCATCCTGTTATTTTGATTTAGCTTATCTATCTTGTTATCATGCTTATGTTCATCTCAGTTTCTCATGTCAGTTAACTTTACTAGTTTTTATGCTAATAGTAGATAGGGCTTACTCAGTCTTTTTGACTGACCCGTTTTGTTTCGCCTCTTTTCTTCCGTTTCCCCCAGGTTACAGGGAGGAAATACTGCTGTTTAGTTCGGACTTCTTCTGCTTGAAGGTCATCATGGATGGCTTGGACTTTCCTTGGCTATGGCTACTTTACTGTTTTTACTTGGGGAATAATTTATGAAAAAGTCTTTATGCTTCTTTATTATTGCAAGACAGGTTTTGATGTACTCTGATGTAAAAGGCTTTAGACCTTAATCATTAATGTTTATGAAAGTTTGATTTTACTTCCGTTATGTTATATGTACTGTCTTGTGATATTTCTGTGCATGTTTACCAATAATGCCCCTCTAAAGCTAGTGCATTCCTTTGCGAGTGACCCTAGCGGAGGCGGGGTGTTACATCTCCCGTTTTAGACTCCGCCGGTGTGTGAGGCTCGCGAAGTCACGCTATACACAAAGCTATGCCTAAACAGACTATGCTTTGATCGTCCCACAAGGCCTGCTTTTCAACAAAACCTTGATCATATGCATCTTAGCATGCCACATCATCACTCCATATCACACTACCAATCCTTTGTCGAAATATATGAACGGGTGTTAAGCAAGAGAATAAATTCTCCGCCACCAAACATCCATACATTCGACAGAAGATTAATAACATGATATATAATGAAGTACGATGTCAGACACACAATCCATTTATAAGCTTATGCTCTGGGTCTGAGCGAAAGCCAAACCCGTACAAATCAACACTACGTCTGGACAACTCATACTATTACCTTATCATGGTAGCGAACCATTCTAATGCAACAATCATCATCGTCCATTCGATGTGGAGATTTGACGGTCTTCAATCGCCGTCTTCCAATCTTGAATTTTTAAAACGTCGTTTAATTATTTGGAATGAGATAAACTCGGACTTTCCAAATAATCCTCGTATATATATATATATATATATATATTGAAAATCCTTCTTACACATTAATAATTATTTTTATTAACGCTTCATTCCTATTTTAATTATTTAAAATAATTAAATTTTTATATAACGACGCCTTAAGTCCATGGGCGACTATGGCGCTGCATTCAACCAATTTTGATTTTTACATTTCTCAGAATCTAACCGTTGGATCTTAACGTAATATATATCATTGGAAAGATTTTTCCAAGACGGTCCTAATGGTTTCAGTTTCCAGAAAATCCGACGGTCGGATCTTCTTGTATAGTCGAATACAAGTACGATTTCAAAACGCGAACTACCATGCCCTATTCGTTATATTTTGATTATATATATATAATCATTGAATCGTAATAACGTCGTTTGATTAAAACAACGCTCCACACGATTACCGATACTTACTAAATTTTAATTCATTTGAAAATGAAGATAATATTACCGCATCCTAAATTCATTCTTTCCTTACATTGAAAATGTAAATTCCATCCTTTTTATTGACATAGAAATGTAAGTTTAATTCCTATGCAAATTTCTATATTCTTTATTTATATGTAAAACAAATGTAAATTTTGATACATACAAAATCCTACTTTTAAACTTAGATTTCAACTTCAATGTACATTCTCATCTTAGTTACATTATAAAAATGTAACTTATTTTTGCAGTGAATCCTATTTTAAATTTACATATCAAATTGCAAGTTTACTTTACAATGCAAACTCTACTTCCTATTTACATTATAAAAATATAGTTTTTAATTACAATGCAAACGCTACATCTAATTCACATTGTAAAAATATGATTTTTAATTACAATGTTGTAACAACCCGTAAAATCTGGGCCAGTTTAAAATTTTTATTTTGGCCATTTTAGCGAATTTAGATTATTTAAAATGAATTATTTTAAATAATATCGACGAGAAATTTATTTTGAATATATTCGAACGTATATATTATACGCGTCGTCGTTAGAATATAAATAATTATATATAATTATAAATAGAATTGAAAATGGCGCGGTAGTTCGATAATTCGATTTCAAACTTCAATTGAATGTACCGGGTGCAAAACAATCCGGATTTTAGTGAAACCAAAAATAATGGAATCTAATAGTGAATATCTTTCCAACGAACCCGAATGATCAAAATTTCTTAGCGGGAATCAAAAGATATGTCCAGTTGAAAATTCTGAATAGTCGCTATGGAATTCAGGCCCTTAAAAATGGACATTTTGCAAACGACCTCGGATTTCGACGAAACCAGTTTTGTTGGGTCCGTGATGTAAAGTTATTGCTAGATTTCAAATTTCATAATTTTTCGAATCAATATGTGAGCGTGGCAAAGGAAAACGCGTTTGACCAGTTTCAGTTGATTTTAATCGACTGGAAATTGGCCATTTTTCTAACGGTCTCAGATTTCGACGAAACTAGTTTTGTTAGGACCGTATCGTCAATACGAAGCTAGAAAATATTTTTCTAGAATTTTTAAAGTTAGTATGTGACCCCGGTAAATTGAAATGTACGTTTAAAATTGAATATATAGATTTATACATTAATTTCAGCGAAAACTGAGCGTAACAGCCGAACTGGCTTATGAAACATATCCCATTGTATTCGGAATGGGGGTAATTAGCTAGGGACGACAGTCATTGGGCCTCGTTCGGAGATCGAAATTTAAAGTTACTTTATGGAGAAATTAATTATTTAAATAATTAAAATATTATATAACCCCCTTGAGCTCTCTCTTTCCTCACAAGTCAAACCACGGTCAAAATATAAAAAAAAAAAAAAAAAAAAAAAACCCCTTCCAGTTTCAGATCGCGACGCCTCTTCCTCCCCCTTGCTGACGCCGACGATGGACCGCCGCTCCCCCCTAAAGTCGCGCCTTCCTCTCCCCTCTAGCTCATCTCCTTCCTCCCTTCGAATCGAAGACGAAAACGCCAGAGCTTTCCCCCCCCACAGTGATGACCGCCGACGAACTGAAGGCCGCCCCAACCCTCCGCCTCCTCCTGCCGCCGACCCAGAGCCACCCGAAGCCTCTCCGATGGTGGTGAACCCCCCCCTTTCGAACTGTAAGTTTTTACTTTATTTATAAAACTGATTTTTACTTAATTTATAAAACTGATTTTGTTAATATTAAAAACCGATTTTTATGTTTTTAAAATTCTGATTTTAGGTAGGTTTAAAACTGAATTTTATTTTAGGTTTAAGACTGAATTTTATTTTAGATTAGAAAACTGATTTTTAAATGATTTTTAAACTGAATTTTTAAATAAGGCAAAAACTGTATTTTTATTTTTTAAGTTATGAAAAAACTGCATTTTTATGAAAGCGAAAAACTGATTTTATTTTGAACTTTAAAATAGGAAAAAAAGTTTAATCTTTTAGTAGAAAAAGATTTGAACTTGCAAAAGAAAAAAAATTCGATTTTTATATATTGAATAGCGAAGTCAAAATTCGATTTTATATATTGAATAGCATAGTAAAAATTCGATTTTTACATATGTAGTGGCTACGGGCAGCGAAGATGACGAAGATGCGATAGCGATGAAGATTTCTATCAATGAAGTGCCGTGGAGCTAGGATAGCTAATCGGTGAGAATTTCTCACCTTTCTATTTATTTTCTAGTTATATATATATACTAGGATGCAGACGGTGCTTAGTAGCACCCGACACAATCGTCCACAGACCATGGACTTGTTTGTTTGACAGTTTGGTGATTGATTGCGATATTGTTTGAATGTGGTTTGTGGTGTGAAAAATCGAATCGATAAATTGGTTAGGATTAGACGTGCGCCGTTATAAGGCGAAGGAGTAAGGCTAGGTTAGATCCTTACTCCAAAGTTTGCGGTTTGCATAACGAATTGATTTGATTGATGTGTGAATGGCGTGGGCCTTCACTAGACCGGGGATAAGGCTAGGCCTTGTCCCGTTTCTAGTATCGTGCCGTTATGCCGCCGAAATTTTCTAAAACATGTTAGAAAAATAAAAATATCATTTTATTGAATAAATGAATTGAATAGAAATTCATAGGTTGAAATAAAATGTTTTATCGTTAAAAATATAATTTTTAACGTGAATATGAAAATAGTGAAGTGAATAAATAAATATTCATTTACAAACCAGATGGTTTGTTTATGTACACTTATTTGAATGATATTGATTGGGTCGATAAATTTCACACATCGCCCAACTGCACAAATAAAATCTGTGTTTGATTGTTTGAAACCCCACACGGGTGTTAGGATGAAATATGCAGTTCACTCATCCTGATTGATTAAATATGTCGATCGATTGATTGACAGGCTGTTATAAGCGTTGAATATCTGTATTTGATGCTTATGCAGTGTAGTGCACTTTGGTTGATGGTTGATTATTTTTCAATGCTATGATATACATGTGTTGTATGAAAATCCATATAATTAACTTTATATGGTAATTGATTGGGCCTCATTCCAATTTGAAAAATAAAGAATATTATAAAATAAAAGTTCATGTGTTGACAGTACTCATTCATTGAGATTGGTCATGTGTTGAACGAAATATTTTGATAATAACAACTATTTTGAAAAAGAAATATTTGAAATAGAATATTTGAAAATAGAAATTTATGAAGCCGTGTATGGACGCCATTTTGACGTGAACGATATTTATATCGAATTGAAAACGATTTCGAAATGAAATGAATTGAAAACGATTTCGAAATGAATTGAATTGAAAACGATTTCGAAATGAATTGAATTGAAAACGATTTCGAAATGAAATAAATTGAAAACGATTTCGAAATGAAATGAATTGAAAACGATTTCGAAATGAATTGAATTGAAAACGATTTCGAAATGAAATGAATTGAAAACGATTTCGAAATGAATTGAATTGAAAACGAATTCAAATGGAATAGAAAGCGAATTGAAATGAATTCAAATTGAATTGAAATTCGAATTGAATAGAAATGAATTTTAAAACGAATTTATAGAGAAGAATTCAATTTTGATTTGAATTGAAATGGAAGTTGAAAATGTTTTTGAAACGAATTCAAAACTATTTATATAATTCGTTTTAAATAGAAATCGACGAAATATATATTATATATATTATATATAATATAATGGCCTGAATAGAACGCGCCGCGCCGCGGCAGTTCGCGAATTTCGACCATTTATTTCAAACGGACATTACAGGAGATCCGACCGTCGGATTCTCCTAAAACCGGAACCGTTGGGTTCGTATCGAAAAGAGCTTTCTAATTAATGTTAGAAATTTGAAATCTAACGGTTGGATTTGGAGATACGTCCAAATCAAATTCGAAAAAGGTCGTTGTAAGTGCAGTTCGATGGCCATTGTTGGAAATCGACTGTACGGGCCTTGATAAAATTATTAAAAATAGTAATAATTTGTGTAAAATCATAAGAAATGATTTGTGAAAGTTTGGGGTGAAAATCTCCATATTTGAAAAGATAAAAAAATGGATTTTTATCGAAATGAACTAGTTTTGAACTAGAATTATAATTCTATTTATTTTTAAATAAATAAATTGAATTTGAAATGGTTTTGAAAATAACCAAAATTTCCAATGATTGCATTGGAGTGGATTTGAATCGAAATTGTCTTCGGAATATTTCGATGTTGGAATTCGTGACATTACAGGTGTTGTTATGGAAATTTGAAAGATATATATTTGTATCGTTATTTCCAATACGACATTTGTTAGTCGTAGAATTCGATATTGAATATAAGCCGATATATTTTCTATTCAGAGCCTTGTATTGAATATCGAATGTGATTTGGGTTTGTCGTGAATGGTGTCTTCACTAACACTGTTCTTGAACCCAGTTGAGAAAAGATTAAATCTTTTTATTTAGATTTAATGAAGTGTACCAATTAAATGATATTTAATTGGAATTGAATTGGTATTGATTTTTGGGTTTATCGTGAACAGTGTTTTAAATAACACTTGTTCTTTAACCCGATAATTAATGGAAGGTGATTTTGGGTTTATCGTGAATCGTGTTTTAAATGACACTGATTCTTTAACCCAGATAATGATTAAAACTAAGTGGAGTTTTAATGAATCTTTAATTAGATTGAAAAGATCGAGAATGGAGTATCACCAGTTTTGCTCCAGGCGATAGATAAATCTGTAATTAGATTTGAATGTGAAATTTAGAAACTAACTGGCGGTTAGCCAAGCAGAATGGTTTTCTGGATATTGATCTGATGTTGGTTTCGGCCTTCGGGGTTAATATTTGGGGAATTATTCTCTTGATTAATTTACGGTTAGTGACTAATGAATTGGAATGAGGCGTATGTTGTGTTTGTGTAACACTTATTTAAAATATACGCGAGTTATTCGGAAAGACCGGGTTTATCCCATTCTGAGTAACTGATACGACGATAAGTCGAAGACGAAGACGATGGTCGAAGACCGGAGGTCTTCACGTCGTTTGGGTGATAACTGATGATCTTGATTGGGCTGTACACCCAAGAAGATGGAAACAGTTAGTGATCGTCCAGACGTACTTGGAGATCGATGGATATGCGGGGTACTAGGTGCCTCCGGTTTCGTTCAGACCCAGAACGGACTTGTAAATGGACTGTGTGTCTGACATCGGATTTCATTCTGTGTGACTGATATCGGTTGCATAGGATGGCTTGCCTGTGTGGCATGCTAAGATGCAAATGATCAAGGCTTCTGTTGAAAAGCAAAGTCTTGTGGTTGATGATCAAAGCACGACCTTTGTGGCGTAGCTTTGTGTAACGTTTGATTCGCGAGTTTCACACCCGGTATGAATCAAAAACGGGAGACGGACCTCAGGGAGGGCATGCGTTTCTTTCTAGTTAGAAGTGGCGTCAGTGGTTTTACACGCCCTGACGAGTTTGACTTATGTTGTTGTTGCTGTTGCGAGGCGCCTCGGTTATATCGGTTTCGGCCGAATGCATTCTGGTCGGCTGACGGACCAGACTTACACCCCATAGGGTGGGGAGACGTATTGTTCAGGCATAATAATCCACTCCGTGTGGACCGGCCCTGACGATCCAAGGGGCAGTTGCGGCTGTTCCTGAGGGGCGGGCTAGAGCGTCTCGAATCGGTTGAGGATCTTGCCCCTAGCCTCGGTTCATAGATGGAAACCCAATTTCCAAATACGTGACATTTGCGGTTTTATTTGTAAACCTATATATGGCGACATAGTGGTATGGGGCATTCATGCCGCCTATGATTGATACTTATGATTTGAAGTTGTTTTATACTCTATGCACTTATAATAGTATCAAATGATTTGTTTTAAACGTATCAAGCATTCTTTGGCTGTTATAAGGGAAAACCCTATCCTCGACTGCGTTGCATTGTGTGATGGGACCTGGGTCTTATAACAGCTTCATTTTTCTTTATTTAGCATTGCGTTGTTTGTCTTATGCACTGGTATTCTTGGGAGGAAACCCGTTCCGTGTTATACGGCGTGGTCCCTTGTTTTACCTAGCTTTGAAAATAAAGATTTATAACTGCTTTAGTTCTCACACCAGTCACATGACTGACCTGGAGTTTATTGTTTTGACCTAAACTCTGGGTGCCCTTATTTTGACACGGGCAGCTAGTAGTTTTGGTTTTGCAGATTTATATTCACAGGATCCTGGTTTACGACTGGAACGATATCCGGGAAGCTTTGTATCCGTATATCTCATTCTAGTTGTGTATTGTATTATTTTCCGCTGCTATGTATTTAAATGTAATTTAAATCTCTGATATTTCTGTGTAATATTCTTTTATACTCTGTATATTCTTGTAATCTGATGCATTGTTGTTATATACAATGAAATGTTCTTCTATATGCGTTCTGTTGTGGTTTGTTCTCGAACTATCCGACGCTTTCCTTTACGGGGAAGTTACGGGTCTTCACAAATGTCACATTTCTACGTCTAAATTACATATGAAATAAATCAATTTTATTTCTAATGTTCATCCTCATTTTATGTTACATATATACATAAGAAAAATGCAATTTCGATCATACAATGAAATTGCATCCTTTAATTGCATAGAAAAAATGTAGTTTTGTCATACGGTATATTTTCCTATAGACATTACATATATAAATGTAATATTTAATACACAATGTACATTCATGTTTTAATTGCATATAAAAATGTAATTTTTATCCTACGGTGTAATTCCCTATATAATTTACATATAAAAATGTAAATTTTCACATACGATGAAATTTCCATGTTAATTACAAAGAAAAATGTAATTTTCAACATACGACATTAATTCACTTTATAATTTACATATAAAAATGTAATTTTCGTCATGCAATGTAAATTTACATTTTAATTACATAGAAAAATGTAATTTTCAACATACGGTGCAAATCTATATATAAATTACATATAAAAATGTAACTTTTGTTCATGCGGTGTAAATTCATTTTTAAACTACATAATAAAATGTTATTTAATTCATGCGATGCAGATTCATTCATAAATATCAAAATAAAATGTAATATAATTCATGCGATGTAAATTCATTCATAAATATCAAAATAAAATGTAATATAATTCATGCGATGTAAATTCATTCATAAATATCAAAATAAAATGTAATATAATTCATGCGATGTAAATTCATTCATAAATAACATAATAAAATGTAATATAATTCATGCGATGTAAATTCATTCATAAATAACATATAAAAATATGTTTCATTTCATACAATGTAAAAACATTTTCTTTTTATATACAATACAACAATATCATCTTTTTATATTTATAATATATTAACTTTACTATTTTACGACGTAAAAACATGATCTTTTCTATTTTACAAAGTAAAAATATTAACTTTTCTACTTTACAATGTAAAAATGTAATCTTTACTATTTTACAATGTAAAAATATTATCTTTTCTATTTTACAAATGTAAAAAAAAATATCACTTTACAATTTTACAATGTAAAAATATGATCTTTTCTATTTTACAAAGCAAAAATATCAACTTTACTATTTTACAATGTAAAAATATGATCTTTTCTATTTTACAAAGCAAAAATATCAACTTCTTTATTTTTAGAATATAAAAAGATCGTCTCTTTATTTTCATCGTCAAAATTCCATCTTTTTGTTTTCAATATAAAAAGATTGTCTTTTTAATTTAAATATAAAAAGATCGTCTTTTTATTTTCATCGCCAAAATTTCATCTTTTTGTTTCCAATATAAAAAGATTGTCTTTTATATTAACATCCTAAAATTTCATCTTTTAATTTTCACTCTAAAAAGATAGTTTTTTTTTTATATCAACATCCTAAAGTTTCATCTTTTAATTTTCACTCTAAAAAGATTATCTTTTCTATTAACATCATAAAGTTTTCATTTTTAAATTTTCACTATAAAAAGATTATCTTTTTATTAATCAACAAAAAATTGCCATCTTCTAATTTTCAATATAAAATGATGATCTTCTTATTAGCCACATAAAATGGTTGTCTTTTTCAACATAAAAATATCGTCTTTTTATTTTTCTGTCCAACGTTTTCATATTCAATTCCACCACAACGATAAATATCACATCATCAACTAAGATCTAATATCACATCATCTAAACACAAATCGAATTCACAACATAGAATAACATTCATCGCATAACGATTCATTTTCATCATTCAACATTAAACAACAAAAGAATAATAATTAAATTAATTAAAATTAAATTAAAAATAAATTCTCACATTTGCCGGCTTTAAATGACGGTTCGGGCCCAATTTTAGCCCAAAATTCAACATGCTCCAAATTTGATGAAATTAGTGTCTACACGTAGCTCTCGACTCACTGATCGCAACAAATCCTGTTTCGTGCGATTTCGAGTTTGTATCAAAAAGATATGAATTTTCGAAGTTTGTAATAATTAAATAATTAATTTAAATTATGAAAATTACCCAAATTTTCAACTTGCTCCAAATTGGACAAAATTACTGCTCGCTCGAAGCTCTTGACATAACGATCTCAACGGATTCAGTTTCATGCAATTTCGATAACGTGACAAAAAGTTATGCACTTGCGAAGTTAACAAATCGATTAAAATAATATTTAAATTTGTAAAAATTACCCAAAATTTCAATTTTCTCCAAATTGGACAAATTTGGTGTACACGCGAAGCTCTCATCGCCACGATCACAGCAGACCTGAAATCGTCAAATTTCGATCTCGTATGTAAAAGATATTGCATTACGAACATAGAACATAAATGTTTCGCGTTTAAGCCCCTAACCTTTTTTTTTCAAACAGCACCCTGAACTTAAAATGCTCGCCACGGCCAAACCGTACGTCGGAATTGCACGAAACCAGCGCCATTCTCTCCGGCTTCTCCCCCTCTTTCCACGGCTGGTGGTCCCCTCCTCCAATTCGCCACGTGGGGCCCACGATCTGCAGATGAACGGAAAGGTACAGTTTCCGTTCATCTTGGTGCTGCGGCCGCCTCGGTGCTCTAAATGCTCCCAAATTTTTACATTAGCTTGGCCTCGACCTCCCGAACAACTTCTCTGTCTGTCACTGCACGGATTGGCGGGAAATTTCTCATCTTTGCGACTGTCCTGTTTTCAGCACCCCTCCAATAAAATTGACATTCCGGCCAACTCCGGCCACCTGAGACCATGCCACCACCGCCAAAAGAACCGTATGATTCCCCTCTACCTCTGCCTGAAGTCGCTTGACCTAACTCTCTTCGTGGGGCCCGCAATAGCCAAAAAACGAAAATATGGCTGCTGCCTTTAGATTGAGATTCCGGCGAACCTGTGCGACGATAGGTCTTGAATTTTTCGTGGTAGATAGAGGATAAGAAGATGAACAAAATCCAGAAAGGGTTTGGTCTGATTTGGTTTGGATTGAGAGTTATAAATTGTTTTGTTTTCAGGGGCTTATTTGCAAAGAATTATTTAGAGTGGAGGCCATGAAAATGAAGAAGGAGAAGGTGGCTGGTAGGTTTAGGGTTATGATTCAGCTAATGGCTGAGGAAAAGGTATTTTATATGGGGTTAAGAATGTTATTAGGTCCAATTACCCTTTTATGTATTTATTTATACAATTTGCACCCATTTTCATATTCTAAAAATTCGTGTTAACACCTACGAATTCCAATTTTTATGAAAATTGAAACATAAATATTTCTTGACATTACGGATTCAAATAAACTGGTTTCGTTAAATTCCGAGTCCGTATGAATAAATTATGAATTTTTAAATTTTGAAAATTGACCGTTTTTCACTGTAAAATTAATAACGACCACATACTGACTCCAAAAATTACGAATTTTGGAATCTAGTAATAATTTAATATTCCGGATCCAACAAAAGTGATCTCTTCAAAAACGGAGGTCGTTTGTAAAATTCCCATTTTTAAGGCGTATATATTTAATATTAAAAATACATTTTTAAATCAATAATTTCCGAAACTCGAAATATATAAGTGTTTATACTTTTTCAATGCAGAAACATTATTTTGAACTCATTGGAAGTGGTTTCAAGTCGAAATTCCTTTATATGCAAAAAGTAGCATTATTGACCTATGCAAATTACCTAGCGACCTTTCTAAAAATTGAATTGGCCATAACTTTTGATTTCCGCTATGAAATTTCGATTTTTCGGATTCGTTGGAAAGATATTTTTAAATAGATTCTAGTATTTTTGGTTTCACTAAAATCCGTTAAATTTTGCGTCCTGTACGGTCAGTCAAAGTTCAAGTTTGACTTTTCAAACTACCGCGCTATTTCTAACTCTTTTTATAATTAAAATTAAATTATTCATTCTAACTTCGATTTGAACCAAATTTGTGATCATTATTATTTAAAATAGATTATTTTAAGTATCAAAACTCATTAAAATCACTTAAAATAAATTTTAAATTGGCCCAAAAATTCAGGGTTGTTACACATGATAGGCCTTTCATGGGAGCTATTTGATCCCTCTTGGGGGATTTGGCATGTACCTTTGATGTTATGTCAGGATCCTCTCCTCCATGTGTGGGGTTTGGTTGGATTTCTAGCGTCTTTGAGTGTGTGGGCTATGTGTGTTTCCTGTTTTCCTTTCTTTAACCCTCCCTCCAACTAACTTAGTTGTTTCATGGTGAAGATGTTAGATTAAAAAGTTCTTGGTGAGATTCTTGCTTCTGGGCTTCCTTGTTTTTAGGTTCTCAACGAGATGCTATGAAGATGGAGTTAGAGTTTTAGGATGGTTTTTGGATCGCTGCAACTACTGCATCTCCTAGGACAGGTTCTTATAGTGTTTGGAGTAGGAGGCCAAGAGATGTCGAGGTTTGTCAATCTTAGGAGGGGTTTGAGAGTGGCTCTTTGTGGTTCTTTTGGCTTTGGTCTCAGCTGGTTGGCAATTCTTGCTTTTGCTTGGGGAGACCTTACATCTCGGTGTTGAGTTTTGTTTGTGGTTGTATTTCTTTTTGTTCCACAGTTATTGTAGTTGTTTATATACTACATAGCTGTTTTCGTGAGCCGCTGGATAATTACTTTATTCTCCCTTTTGCTGTATATTATAATCTTTTGTGAAAAAGCATAAAGTGACAAAATGTAAACTTATAGCTAAATTTAATTTTTGACAATTAATAGTTTAATTATTTTCAAAATTGTTGTTAATAACTTTCATTTTTACAATTACATTGAGTTACTCTATAAGACATCTTAATGTTAATATAATAAAGGATTTTACATTTTTAGAGCTTGTCAAAAGTTTAGAAATCAAATTTTAGTTTGTTTACATGAAGTAGCAGGTTAAACATAGTTAGAAAGAGTGGAAACATTGTAAGTAAGCATTTTTCTTCTTATTGGGTCTTTACCAAACCCAGTGCACCTATGTAGTAGGAATTAAATATTGAGAAAATGAACTTACGTTCATTTCTCTTATCATATTTTTCCTTAGTAATTCAAGAAACAAAATTCTCTAAGTTGAAAACCCTAATTCTAATCCATCCCTAAATTTAAGAGATAAATCAAAGGGATTTATTTAATAATTATAGGAGACAATCTTAGACATCTTTCTCTCAATATTGTGTGCTCAATTCCTAATTCATTTTAGTTTTAGCCAAAGATTTTGATTTCTTTTTCTATCATTCTTGATATTATTCTTAGGTATTGATTGAACGTGTTTGCTAGGAGAATTCAAGATTTATCTTGTCGATTCTAGCTTGATTCGGTGGGTTAACGTCATACTTCTGGGCTATAACCTATTGTATGTTGTTGGTTCCTTATCTAATTGAACCGTAAATTGATTTAATTTCAATCCTTTATGGTGTTTACCTTCTATTTTGATGAATCTCTTTTCTGGAAATTACAAGCTCTGGGTTCATGATAACTACAAGTTCATGTTGATGTTCTAAGGCATGCAATCACACGAAATGCTTGATAGAACACCTCTGCATCAGTTGCACATAACATACGATCGAACTACCATCTTCCGAGGTCGATAGGAGCACATTTTGAATCTAAACAAATTCAATTTTTTTTTCTGATGGACTGGATAACACCACCGACGCACTGATGTCTCACATGTCTGGGGCTATTTCATCCCCAAAAAAATGTCTACGGTTCCTTGCCTTGCTCATTTCTTAATTCGATATCAGTTCTCTAATAATGTTTTGGGTAATTTACTATGTAACAACCCACCATTTTAAATTATTCAAAGCGACTATAAACTACATACGTTTGGCCAAAACCCATTCAAAAGGGTGAATTGTTAATGTGATTTTAATATATGAAAAAAGAGATGAGAGGAAATAGAATCTCATGGTAAAAGGATAAAATGTTATAATCACATAAGTAATCACAAAGCTATTTACAAAATACACTATTTTAAAATATAAGAGTTAAACAATAAAAAAACATACTAAATGATGCAGAATAATAATACCAGCAGAAACAACCTGTTCAATATCCATCTTCATCTTTAGTATAATGTCTTCAACCCAGATTGACCCAAGCATAATGAAAACAATACACTCGAGTTAGGACTAAAATTTCCTATGTAAGTCAAATCAAACGAAATGAATGAGTAGCGTCAGAGATCTTTATGATATTTTCATCTTCTATCAATGTATAACGTGAGTGTTAACCCGGTTATAAACCTAAAAGAGATATGCAAAAGGTTTAAGAAAAAGAAGGTTAGCGCAGTATTAGAATCAAGTACAACTTTGTTGTTAGGCCTTAAAAAAGACATGAAGAAAGTGTTAAGAGTTTCGAGCAGAAATACGCTAACTCCATGGACCGGTACCAGTCCATTCCTTATGAACTGGTACCGATCCATAGGGTCAAAGGATTTCGACTTGTGACTTGTGCCACTATGATTCGAACTCTCACACAAGCCTTTTGACCAAGTTCGAAGCCAATCTGAGCAATTCACATGTGTGAAATCGATGGACCGAAGGAAGAAATATATGTTGTATGGCGACAAATATGCAACACGATTAAACAAAGTTATTTCAGCACAAAACTTTGCAAGTGCAACCTAGAAGATCCAAGTATGGCATTATTGCAAGCCAGGATGAAAAATAGTGCATCTCTGTGGAACAATACCGATCCGTAAGCCATGGAGTAGTAATGATTATTTAGATTGCATATTTTGAGTTGCGACTTTTAAGGCGACTTCCTGCCTTAGGTCACCTAGGTTGAATATTGAGATCAACTCCAATAATCAGTAGTCCTTATGATTTCTTGTAACAACCCGCCCGAAACGGGCCTAAATTTGGACCTTGAAAAGGCCCATCATAAATTAGAGCCACTCTAAATGGATCGTTGATTCCTATAAGGAAATATTAAAAAACAGATATCATAGAGAAATATGAACGTAACCAAAATCTCACATAACGGAAGGGATAAAATATAATAACTCATAAGTAGATGTAACATTATTAAAACCATAAATGTAAAATGCAATAAGTCTCAGAGAATATCAAGTACATCAAATATTATCTCAAGTTCATAATAATAATAACAACGATAATAATACTGCCAAAAATAGCTAAAACTCCAACGAAAGGCTCCTCCTCTAAGAAGTCACTAATCATCGCTGATGCCAGGTCCTCCGCCACTAACCTGTTTATATTAAGGGGAGGGAGGTCAGAACATAAAGTTCGGTGAATGAAAAGCATATAAGTTTAGGAATGAATATTTCCTAAATTTGGCTGCATAAAATCTTATTGTTATGTCTATGCAACAAACATACACAATTAAACATACAATGCGGACATCAACACATTCACTTAAGGCATTTATGTCAATCTAAGGGCAGACATCCTTACAGTTACTTAATAGTCCACAAGTAATTCTAAGGGAAGTCAATCCTTACAGTCACTTAATACCTTATGAAGCGGGCAAAGCCTAGTCACTTAAGGCAATTGTCCATTTTATCAATGGCAGACATCCTTACAGTACTTAATACCCATGGCTGATCCCTAGCCACTAAGACCTCATCATGACGTCAACATTGCAAAAAAACATACACTCTCCTTGTAGGTCAAGAAATAGTAACGGTCACTTAAAACCAGGTTTAGGTAAGAGCACGTCACCATTTATGACCCTCCTGGCTTACCATCTTGTTACTATATAGTTGTTCCTACTTGTGAACTTTTAGCCTCTAAACACTTCTCTTAGACAGTGGTTCCTTTAGGCCTTTCTTATAAACTGTCCCTAAGTCAGCCCTTATTAAGCCCATAGATAAGAAGAAGACATTACTTGGAGTACTACCCTACTCATGCGCTATCGTCTAATATGACCATTGTAACACCCCGTGTATTTTATAACAGTGAAATTCACAAATTAAAGTATAATAAATTTCTAATCAAAGTATTAAGGGAAACAGGATATGCCATTGCGTTCGTCTCGGAAAAATACGCGAAATAGAGTCCGAGTTTTCGAAAAACGGAGCCCGTATGACCAAATTATGGCCCGATGAAGTTTCAGAAAATTCAAATTTCGAAAACAGATTTGAATTTCAGCCCAATCAGAGTAGGCGGGAAAATTCCCGCCCAAACCCACCAGGTCGACCTAGGGGTCGACCCTAGGGTCGACCTGCCAGGCCAGGTCGACCTGGGAGTCGACTTGCCCCAGGCAGGTCGACTCTAGAGTCGACCTGGGGGTCGACTGGGGAGTCGACCTGGCCCCTGGGCCAGGTCGAACCCAGCCCCCCCTGGCTGGCCTAGTCTGTGTTTGGTCGATTTTCTGAGCCTTGCCTTGTCACTAGGGCTAGGTGCCAGCTCCTGATTGGCCCCTCCTTTGAACGAACGGCTATTATTGAACCAAGCTCCATCGACGGTCTAAATCAACTCACAAACTCTATAAAAGGGACCTAAGACTAACCCTAATTCACACAAACTAAAATGGAGATAAGACCGTCATGTTGCTGAGGAGAGACTAAGGATAGCCGTCAGAAATAGAGAGACAATTAGGAGATAAATCAAAAGCTTAAAGCAACGTCAAATCAATCAAAACAACGCCTACAACAAAGGATAGCATCTCCAAATTCAGAATTCAGATTCATGAATTGAAGATTCGTCATACGTTGTAAGTAGAGTGCTATTCCGATGTGAATTAAATAATTGTGTTGATTTGTGTAAAGTAAGAAATGGAATTGTGGAGATAATAATCTATATTTGTATGTTGCTTTGATGCTAAACGATTTGGGAATATTATGGTATACGATTGGATATTTGCAAGTACGTGATTTGCGTTGGAAGTTAACAACGAAATGGAATTGTGGCGATAATAATCTATATTTGTATGTTATTTTGATTCTAAACGATTTGGCAATGCTATGGTGTACGATTGGATTCATACAAGTATATGGTTTATGTTGACAACCACATGTTGTGGAATTTTAATTGGGATTCATGCAAGCATATGATTCATATTGAAAACTACATGTTTGTGGTAGTTATTTACAACACCCATTTGATAATTGCAAGTATATGATTCATGTTGAAAATAACAACTATATATTGTAATAGTTTATTTGAAATTCATGCAAGTATATGATTTATTGTTATTCCAACATGATGTGTAATTCTATGGTCATCTTTAGTGTAATTTGATCCATTTGAGTATTATGATTCATATGAAGTCATGTTGGAATTGGCATCATAGTTCAAGTATAAAAATCATGCTTTTGTGATAGTGACAAAAGCAAGCATCTTTGTGAACTTGTATTAATTTTATGAACACGACTAAACTATGTTTGTTATTATGCCCAATTGAAAAACATGTTTTTAGGCTTATGTTGTTATCATAATCATATGATAATATATGTGACACATAAGTTACATTAGAATTACATTAGAATTACATTCCACTTGCAAGTTTACATAGATAGAATAAAAACCATGATTTAAGTTTGGGTATGTTTATGCTATAATCCTATAAATGGATTAAAAACCATGATTCATATAAGAATTAGGTTGGGATAATTCTAGTTGAACCATACTTTTGTATTAGTGACAAAAGTAAGTACCTTTTTGTTAGCATGTAGTGATTTTATGAATATGATTAGTTTATATTATGCCTAAATAAAGATATAGGCTTATATTTCTAGTCAAGACCATGTGCCAATAATAATGATATCTAATTTAGTTAGATTCTTAATTTCAAGTTTACATGGTTAGTTGAACCTATAATTCATGTTTAAGTATTGTTTATGCCATAATCATATAGAATGATTCATGTTTAAGTATTGTTTATGCCATAATCATATGAATAGAATAATTCATGTTTAAGTATTGTTTATGCCATAATCATATAGAATGATTCATGTTTAAGTATTGTTTATGCCATAGTCATATGAACAGGATGATTCATGTTTAAGTATTGTTTATGCCATAATCATATAGAATGATTCATGTTTAAGTATTGTTTATGCCATAGTCATATGAACAGGATAATTCATGTTTAAGTATTGTTTATGCCATAATCATATGAATAGAATAATTCATGTTTAAGTATTGTTTATGCCATAATCATGTGAATAGAATGATTCATGTTTAAGTATTGTTTATGCCATAATCATATAGAATGATTCATGTTTAAGTATTGTCTATGCCATAATCATATGAATGGAATAATTCATGTCTAAGTATTGTCTATGCCATAATCATATGAATAAAATAATTCATGTTTAAGTATTGTTTATGCCATAATCATATGAATAGAATGATTCATGTTTAAGTATTGTTTATGCCATGATTATATGAATAAAACGATTCATGTTTAAGTATTGTTATGTCATGATGTTACAATTGCAAGTTCACATTTGCCTACTTTATGTTAATTGAATCGTTCGGTGCAAGTTCATGCGTTCACACTCCCCTTTTTCAGGTTATCTTATAAACACCATGTTATAAGCCTCCCCTTTTCATTTGGCTAAATTGGGTTTAAGTATTAAACCCAACACACCTTACATTGGAGCGAACGTGTAAAACGGGGGTAATGACGTTTAGGCTAAAATATAGAACATATGTGTTGGCATGTTTGACACATGCCAACAACCTTGAAAAAAAACAATTAAGTGGCATGAATAAATCTTAATCAATAAAGATGAATTTGAATAATGGGCCGCAAATATTTACATATAAAAAGAAAAGAGACAAAATATGTAAATGTAGAAAATACGATGTGTTTAACCCGAGGTTGGATTGAGTTGTGATGTAAACCTACCCGGAACCGCCCGGCTGTCCAGTAGTCACAACAATACCTATCCAATGTGGGTGGTTAAACACAGAGCCCAATAAGGACCCGAGGATAGACTGAGTTGTGGCGTAAGACTGCCCGGACCCAACCGGCAACAGGCAGCCACAACAATACCTGTCTAATGTGAGAGGTCAAGGCTTTAATAAGACAATTAAGGCTGAGTCAGGATTGATAGGATTAAGTGAATTAAGACTTAATCAAAATAGAACATGCTAAACTAAACAGACTGATTGGGGGTTAGGTTTATAAAACACTTAACCAACTTAGCATGTTGGCTAGAAGTAGAAAAACCTAGTAGCGGGGGACCCTTTTCAGCAGTAACCCTACAAGGTATCATGATACCCTGAAACTAGGCAGGGTGGGGCACGATTACTGGGCTGACTGTAAGAGGTCAAATCGACGGCGGTGGTGCAGAAGTGTAGGTTCTAACGGGGTGCGGGCGTGCACACACTCCGGCGCAGAAAAATAAGGCACTGGGCACCAGTAGCATACCTGTGCATTCTAGGATTGTGTCGGGCCGCCACCATGGGACTTGATACACCCCATGGTGGGACCAGCATAAGTAACTACAACATCGGGGGCCATAAGACACATGTAACTATGCGAGTAGGAGCCGATCATCATAAAATGGATCAATTCACCCTGATTATGGGGTGCCTGTTGGGAACTAGTTTATATGGGTACAGAGATTAATATGGGGTACGATAGTATATTCGACCCTAGACAACTTAACTTGGTTTATGGTGCTTTCCCATTTCTAGTTTATACTTATCATACCTAGTTCTTTATTCATAGACTGAATAGTCCTAGACTTACTCAGGCTTTATGTCTGACTCTACTTTTCTTTCGTCTTCTTTTCTTCCGTTTCCCCCCCAAGGTCCACAGGGAGGGAATACCGCAGCTTGACCAGCCTTCATATCCAGCTTGAAGAGAAAGAATGTATTGCTTGGATCTTTTCGTTTTGGACTATGGCTTTGGACAAAAATTATGGGACTTTTGCAGTTTATTTATGTTTTCTTTATGCTTCTTTAAATAATGTAATCAAGACAGTTATGAAGATGTTATGTTTATGGAAGTATTGTAAGACAATTATGGTATGGTTGGTGTAACACGTATTTTAATGAAAAAAAAGTTGTTGTTTTCCGCTGTTCAAAAATATGTGTTCTTATATCTGTCTTGTATATCTGTGACTTATACTTATAAACCTCCACCAAAATTAGGGCATTCCCTTTGAGAGTGACCCTAACGGAGGTGGGGTGTTTCACTTGGTATCAGAGCATAGGTTTACCAGATAAGAAAAAAAAAGTTTTGAAAATTTATTCAAAAAGAAATTTAAAGAAGCATTTTTAAAAGATAAAATATTATTTTATTTTAAAAGGCAAAGTCCCCCCCCCCCAAAGCCATATGTACTATCTCTTATCCTTCGTTTTGAATCTATCCTTTCTGTTTCAGCATGTCTGGAGACCTTACTCCCCAGCTGCTGACGCTTTCACTCCTCCTCCTCCATGTAAACCAGCAAGCGGAAGAGTCCCAGAGTAGGAAGACGAATAATAGTCAAACAAGAAAGGATCGTAACAGTAATGACAAGAAGCGTGAAAAAAGGAAATGTTATTTCTGCGGAATTCTTGGACATCTGGAGGGAGATTGCAGGAAGAAGAAGAGGAGGATGAGTGCTACTTGCTTTCAGTATAGGGAGACATGCCAATGGGCTAGGGACTGCCCAAGGAAGAAGGAGACAAAGGCGGAAAGCTCTCAGGGGAAGAAAGAGGGTTTACAGCTTAAGAAGACAGACTTTAAGAAGGGCGAGAAAGACAATAAGTCCCAAGAGAAGAGGAAGTGTAAATTCTGTGGCAAAGTGGGGCACTTAGTGAAAGATTGCCGGAAAAAGAAGGCCAAGATGAATGGTGGGTGTTTTTCTTGTGGTGAGATAGGCCACATGGCTAAGGACTGCCCAAAGAAACAAGGACAGGGGCAGAGGGCTAGATCCACCTCAGGGGCACAGGTTGTGTAGTGACCCGTAAATCCGGTCCAATTTGAGCTGACTAAATAACACAAGTCCAACCCCAAATTGTACTGGAAATTCAAGAAACTAATAGAAAGAAGATAGAGGGTGAGAATAGATAAGGTAGAACTATTAGAATAGAAGAAGAAGAAGATCATCATCATCAGAGTAACACGAATCTCACAGCGGAACGAATAAAATATAACATAACTTTTGAAATACAAACAGTTATATATACAATAGCACTTATCAGAGTACAACACTTACAACAACAGCGGGAATAAATATAGCTATAGAATCCTGAAGCCTCCTGCTCCAAGCTCTTCCGGTATATCTGTAAAATCCTGAACTACTTGACTGCCCGTACAAATTTAGGCACCCAAGAGTTTAGGGAAAACAACAAAGTAAACTCCGGGTCAGTCATGGGACTGGTATGAGTAAAACATTTTAAAACAGTTTGAACAAGTAAGTGATATCTCATAAGACCACGCCGCATAACGGAACGGGTTTTTCCCTTATGAGAATCCAAAATATCTTTATATCAAAAACCTTTTGATATTATAATAATGTCTATGTACAAATAGATATCAACTAGCAGAAACGCTTTCATCTCACGTTCTACATATATAGTATACAATCAAAACCGCAAGCACGTATTGGGTAATGGATTTCCAACTATGACAAGGTATGGATCCACCTTCCGATCAGTGTACTCTAGGAACGATACACTGGAGTTCAACAAGAACATCTTGCAACTCAGCCACACATGACCGACCACTCATTTCGCTTGAGTGTATCGAATGTACATCACCAACGGTTGGGATCAGCAACCGTTTCCCGTATATATATATATGGGTCAGCATTGATAGATTTAAGAAGCAAATGAATATTCTCTAGATAGGTGATTATACACCCTACTTCGGTGCGACCGACTTAGCCATGTTGCCTGCCCGATTTCTGTCATTTACCGGATGTGAGGCTAGAAGCTATGCTTACTTTCCATTCATTTATAACACGATCACTTTGAATGCCACATTATCAGATCCATTAATCATTTAGTTGGATCTGCACAAATAGATTCTGGATATTATGCGAAGGGAATAAATCCGTTGGCCACCATATATATATTTGTACAGTCCAACCCATTCGATCATTGGAAATACTCTGTCAGACATTCGTCCATATACGTTCGTTCTGGGACTGAACGAAACCGAAGGCACTATTCTGTAAACAGGACAGCCCTTGCATAACACCGTCTTCAATTAGCTTCATCGTATTTAATCACAACGCTTATGTCAATATGGAGTGGTTCTTCGGATAATAATCCAACCGGTCTCTCCATATTTACAACGTAAAATGGTCAAAACTTCGATAGTCTGTGATTTAACTATCAAATGAAAATATGTCGGTGTACAAACAACGATCTTAATTCCAAATGGAATTATCGATCCAATCATCAATCATATATATATATATATATATATTCATATTTCCTTATTTTCTAAAACTAGAAAATATACATTTTCAACATTGGAAAACATTTCCAATCCCCATTTACGCATCACTATCATTCCACAACTATTAGTCCCTAACTGTAAACTAGTAAGAGGACAATTCTCTAAGTATAAACCCCGAAGGCCGAAACCAACATCAGATCAACACTCAGAAAAATATTCAACTTACCAATCTCTAGTCAGTTTCTAATATTGTTTAACTCTATTTGATTTACTCTTATTCGAATACTATAAGTCGATTAACTCTATTGATTTAACTCTATCGAATAACTAAATTCGATAAACTCCTTTTGATTAACTCTATCGAATAACTAAATTCGATAAACTCCTTTTGATTAACTCTATCGAAAAACTAAATTCGATAAACTCCTTTTGATTTACTTGTATTCGGTTACTAAATTCGATTAGCTAATATTAGACTATTCTTATTCGATTAACTAATATTAGACTAACTCAAATCATGTTATTTCTAATTAAATGACTAATATTCAATTACTCTATTTCGATTATCTCTTTTATATCTCATCAATTTCCTTTTTTATAACGTTTATTTTCCGTTACAACTATTTCCTATTTTTTTACGTTTACTTACCGTTACAAATATTTCCTATTTTTTTACGTTTACTTACCGTTACAAATATTTCCTATTTACAACTTCTATTTACCGTTACAAATATTCCTTATTTACAACTTCTATTTACCGTTACAAATATTTCCTATTTTTAACGGTTTATTTATCTTCTAAATAAATATTCCTTATTCTATTTATTTTTCTAAATAAATATTTCCCTTTTCAATTCTATTTATTTTCTAAATAAATATCCCTTTTATAAAACTCTATTCGTTTTATAAATACTTTCCTTTTATAAAACCGTGTTCGTTTTGTAAATAATTTCCTTTATTTCAATATACATTGAAATATTCCATTTTACAACTCAGGGTTCCTTATGATATTCAAAATATCAAACAACGATGATCAATATCGTTCTAACATCCATAATCAATAACAGAATATAAATCACACATATATCACAATATATGAAAACAATAAAATAATTGTTGAGGAATCCAGTCGGATTCCTCCAACCTGTCTCCCTGCATCCACAGATGTTACACAGTATAATATATATCATATTTCATTTTGAAATGAAATATCCTGCTGTACAGAACCATATTTGATTAACAGTACATAGATTAACTATAACTACGTTTTCAATCAAATCTATTTAACAGTCCAGTTTAACAATCAATATACAGCAGTCAATAAATAAAGTACAATTTATATTAAAATATAAATTGAGGAGAGTTAGTGAGTTTTACTCACATTGGCAGTTCATCGTTAAAGAACGATAAACTGTTATTTGATTTGAATCAAACAGTTCATTTCGCCATAAATTCATATGAGCTCCAATCCACTTCCAGTCCGTCCCATTTTGCCGTGTCCGTCCATACGATCCTGTCGGATCTTGTTTCGTCAATTTCATTTTAAAGTCGGCCCAACCGAAGTACTTAGACCCGCTCCTCTCAAATCTTCATTCCAGAATTTGGAAAACTTGATCTGCTTCACGGAGTACCAAATTTCCGAGCCTAATTCATTTTTAAGGGTTTCTATTGCTTTCTTCTTCTTTAAAACCCATGTATTACCTTCACTAATCTCCTTACCAAGGTACAAAGTTCGACACACCCCCAGTTCAGTTAAATTTGCACATGAAACTCCCATCACCGCCTGGCAAAACACAAACCTATTTCACCTACCACTTCTGTAACTCGCAGGTCATCATCTCCATTGTTTCTTCTATTTTTTTTTTTAAAATCCTTTGAATACATTAAAAGATCATTAAGATAAATAAATATTTACTTAACACCTTAATTAGCTCCTCCCCTCTGCTCATTACATTCTCCCCCGACAGTTTGTTGTATTCCATCATTATCATACCCGCCCACCCCTAGAGTCAACTACAGCAATAAAACCAAGCATACAAACTCAGCACAAAACTCGACACCTGCTCCTGAATTTACATCCAACCAAAACCTTTTTTTTTTAAAAGTATAACACGGTTGATTAAAATTGCCTGCAAACCCAAATAACGGATCCGATCATTTTCTCCAGTCATCGTTTCAAACACTTTACACCTTTTTCTTCCCTGTTGCTTTCAGGACCAATGAAGCACCTTAATCTGTACACGTTCGGTTTTAATTCCTTCCCGTACCCACGATACTGTTGCTTCTTCGTGTTTACCGCTTTCTCATCCACGCTACTATCTCGTTCAAACCGAACCAGGAGATCCCTTTCCAACCCTTCGCTGCTTCTTCATTTCGAACAACTCGATCCAAGAAATCAGTCGACGCCGTTACCTTAGTGCACCGGAAATTTATCCGAGATGCTCGTCGGAAGCGCCTTCGCCTCCTCCCCAATCGCCCCACGTTCCGGACTTCCAGACACCGCGGTCCTCCTGCAGCAGTCTCCAAACGCTGGAGCTTTCTAGCTCGATCCCACCATCGTTGAAGCCCTACTTCAGATCTTGGCCGTTCAGAAGCTAGAGACCGATGGCTGAAGATAATTGGTGTTGTAAAATCTTCGAGATGATGGGTGGATTAACGTTTTTGAGGAGAGGAAGCATCGACAGTTTTCTGGACGTCGAATTTTAGAAGTGGAGGCGCAGAACAGATTTTCGGAAATTAGGTTAACTGTTGCTCTATTTATAGAAGGTTGGGATGGATAATTATATTATTTTATTAACCGATACTTCGTGGCTTGTATTTTTACCCGGAAAGAATGTGTGGTTGAGACAAGGGTTGCGTGGTCATGTATTTAATCATAGAAATGTTCTGATGAAGTTTAGGGGAGATATGATTCATATATATTTTTATATTAAAACTAAATGATGACGTGCCCCTTTTTCATGAAATTCCACTTACGTACGGACATGAATAAGAATACCGTTGTATTCAGTAAAGCGCCACGATCCCAGAAATATAATAATATCGGTAGTTGGACTCGTATTGTGAAACCTCAAAATGTTGATTACAGGGTGCAAAACACTCCAAATGAAAAGTTGCATATTTAATTAATTAAAAATTACAGTAAAATTCTAAAAATTAAATTATCACTATTTCCCAAAAGAACCTTGTTTAAATTCAAACCCTATCTCTAGTTATATCGAATAACCTATTACGGTCGATAAACGATTTTATAGCGACTATTTTAAAATTTGATTTGGACATATCTCAAAATCTACAAGACGAAATCCTGATTTTTCTCTTCCACTAGAAAGATATACTCCACCAGCTCCGTACGTTTCTTGTTTCACAGGAATCCGATTTAAAACGGCTTCTGTATATTCAGTTGAAGTTTGGATCGCCAAATAGCGAACTGCAGTGCCATTTCGAGCTCGGTTTTAATTATAATATAATTATACGTTCTAACATTGTCGATTAATTAATATATTCGTTATTTAAATAATTAAATAAGTTAATTATCTCACCGTCAAATATCCGGGTCACTACATTCTTCCCCACTTAAAATAATTTCGTCCTCGAAATTGCTAAGTTAGAGGACGACCCTATCTATTGGAATTCCTAAGATTGGTTTACCCCTTATTTCTGATTTCAACTGGACCACTTAAATTCCGATTAAAATATTAATTCATTCCGACTTACTAAATTTTCAAAATTTTGAAAATTTTCTAACACTTTAAATTTTCGGAAAATTTCGCCATAACCTCCTTTGTACAGCCCTATCGGTAAAACTCCAACTCGCCTCTCTAGGCCATCTCCAACCAAAAGAAAAATCAACAGCCAAGCGGCTTGCCAATTCGGCTCATAAAATCCAAACTCATATATAAAATAAACTTGTACCTTTTTGTCGGGTATATCATTATATCATTTCCATCGATTAACACCCTGCATATACCAATGTCATACTAATCTAACTTCGATTAGTTTATATCCTCAACTCAAACCATTCGCTTATACTTAAGTCGAATTTCATTTAAACTCCAATATCCAATTTCAACTCTTGGTTTATCAACTTAATTTCATTCAGATTATTCTATAATCCAATCCAGTTTTAATTTAACTTAGTTCAAGTTAAATTCAAATTTATTATTCACTTTCACTATTTTAACCCATTTAACTTCATAAGTTAAATTTAGATTTCGAATTTCAAATCCTTGAGTTTATTCAAATCACTTGAAATCATAATAACAATTCAAAATCCTTCGAATTCCTGAATAACTTGTTTTTGCAAAACAATTTCAAAACAAAATCTTTGGTAGTAATCCGTCACTTAGCAACTCGAAAATTACACCGATGATGTATCGATCCATCCTCGGAATTATTTCCCAGCGATCAAAGTGAGTTCAATACTATATTCCTTTCAAAACCACCTTTAAACACTTCCCATTTTGAAATCAATCCCAGATATCCTTATCAAAACAAATTTAAAACCTCCCAGGATTTTAAAATTCACGCATACTTAATCCAGATTCAATTACAAACACTGGTCTGAATTTCCAGTTTTAAATCTCAATTCTAACTTTAATTTCAGATTTAATTCATCTTATTTCATATACTTTACTTATATGAATCCTGCTTAGTTATTTATAACCATTTCACCTTTATAATCTTATTCAATTATAATAACAACCAACACATTAATATTTCCAATATATATACTTGGGTAAAATTATTTTATTTACCCTCTTTTCAAAACATACCATGTCGGTTTATCGTATTCAAGTGTTTAGTAACTCCTATCAACACAGTTTGCATTACTGTATCGACCAGAATTCATAAACTACTCGACCAATAAATCTCCATAATATAAAACAAATTTTTATATCAAATAACAAATACGTCCACTCGTATATATACACTCAATCACAGTCTAGGGTATTACTAACCCCATCTCTACTGAGTCACGCCACAGAGCCAAGGTAATACTTAACTTAAGCTCTGATACCAACTGTAGTGACCCGTAAATCCGGTCCAATTTGAGCTGACTAAATAACACAAGTCCAACCCCAAATTGTACTGGAAATTCAAGAAACTAATAGAAAGAAGATAGAGGGTGAGAATAGATAAGGTAGAACTATTAGAATAGAAGAAGAAGAAGATCATCATCATCAGAGTAACACGAATCTCACAGCGGAACGAATAAAATATAACATAACTTTTGAAATACAAACAGTTATATATACAATAGCACTTATCAGAGTACAACACTTACAACAACAGCGGGAATAAATATAGCTATAGAATCCTGAAGCCTCCTGCTCCAAGCTCTTCCAGTATATCTGTAAAATCCTGAACTACTTGACTGCCCGTACAAATTTAGGCACCCAAGAGTTTAGGGAAAACAACAAAGTAAACTCCGGGTCAGTCATGGGACTGGTATGAGTAAAACATTTTAAAACAGTTTGAACAAGTAAGTGATATCTCATAAGACCACGCCGCATAACGGAACGGGTTTTTCCCTTATGAGAATCCAAAATATCTTTATATCAAAAACCTTTTGATATTATAATAATGTCTATGTACAAATAGATATCAACTAGCAGAAACGCTTTCATCTCACGTTCTACATATATAGTATACAATCAAAACCGCAAGCACGTATTGGGTAATGGATTTCCAACTATGACAAGGTATGGATCCACCTTCCGATCAGTGTACTCTAGGAACGATACACTGGAGTTCAACAAGAACATCTTGCAACTCAGCCACACATGACCGACCACTCATTTCGCTTGAGTGTATCGAATGTACATCACCAACGGTTGGGATCAGCAACCGTTTCCCGTATATATATATATGGGTCAGCATTGATAGATTTAAGAAGCAAATGAATATTCTCTAGATAGGTGATTATACACCCTACTTCGGTGCGACCGACTTAGCCATGTTGCCTGCCCGATTTCTGTCATTTACCGGATGTGAGGCTAGAAGCTATGCTTACTTTCCATTCATTTATAACACGATCACTTTGAATGCCACATTATCAGATCCATTAATCATTTAGTTGGATCTGCACAAATAGATTCTGGATATTATGCGAAGGGAATAAATCCGTTGGCCACCATATATATTTGTACAGTCCAACCCATTCGATCATTGGAAATACTCTGTCAGACATTCGTCCATATACGTTCGTTCTGGGACTGAACGAAACCGAAGGCACTATTCTGTAAACAGGACAGCCCTTGCATAACACCGTCTTCAATTAGCTTCATCGTATTTAATCACAACGCTTATGTCAATATGGAGTGGTTCTTCGGATAATAATCCAACCGGTCTCTCCATATTTACAACGTAAAATGGTCAAAACTTCGATAGTCTGTGATTTAACTATCAAATGAAAATATGTCGGTGTACAAACAACGATCTTAATTCCAAATGGAATTATCGATCCAATCATCAATCATATATATATATATATATATATTCATATTTCCTTATTTTCTAAAACTAGAAAATATACATTTTCAACATTGGAAAACATTTCCAATCCCCATTTACGCATCACTATCATTCCACAACTATTAGTCCCTAACTGTAAACTAGTAAGAGGACAATTCTCTAAGTATAAACCCCGAAGGCCGAAACCAACATCAGATCAACACTCAGAAAAATATTCAACTTACCAATCTCTAGTCAGTTTCTAATATTGTTTAACTCTATTTGATTTACTCTTATTCGAATACTATAAGTCGATTAACTCTATTGATTTAACTCTATCGAATAACTAAATTCGATAAACTCCTTTTGATTAACTCTATCGAATAACTAAATTCGATAAACTCCTTTTGATTAACTCTATCGAAAAACTAAATTCGATAAACTCCTTTTGATTTACTTGTATTCGGTTACTAAATTCGATTAGCTAATATTAGACTATTCTTATTCGATTAACTAATATTAGACTAACTCAAATCATGTTATTTCTAATTAAATGACTAATATTCAATTACTCTATTTCGATTATCTCTTTTATATCTCATCAATTTCCTTTTTTATAACGTTTATTTTCCGTTACAACTATTTCCTATTTTTTTACGTTTACTTACCGTTACAAATATTTCCTATTTTTTTACGTTTACTTACCGTTACAAATATTTCCTATTTACAACTTCTATTTACCGTTACAAATATTCCTTATTTACAACTTCTATTTACCGTTACAAATATTTCCTATTTTTAACGGTTTATTTATCTTCTAAATAAATATTCCTTATTCTATTTATTTTTCTAAATAAATATTTCCCTTTTCATTTCTATTTATTTTCTAAATAAATATCCCTTTTATAAAACTCTATTCGTTTTATAAATACTTTCCTTTTATAAAACCGTGTTCGTTTTGTAAATAATTTCCTTTATTTCAATATACATTGAAATATTCCATTTTACAACTCAGGGTTCCTTATGATATTCAAAATATCAAACAACGATGATCAATATCGTTCTAACATCCATAATCAATAACAGAATATAAATCACACATATATCACAATATATGAAAACAATAAAATAATTGTTGAGGAAACCAGTCGGATTCCTCCAACCTGTCTCCCTGCATCCACAGATGTTACACAGTATAATATATATCATATTTCATTTTGAAATGAAATATCCTGCTGTACAGAACCATATTTGATTAACAGTACATAGATTAACTATAACTACGTTTTCAATCAAATCTATTTAACAGTCCAGTTTAACAATCAATATACAGCAGTCAATAAATAAAGTACAATTTATATTAAAATATAAATTGAGGAGAGTTAGTGAGTTTTACTCACATTGGCAGTTCATCGTTAAAGAACGATAAACTGTTATTTGATTTGAATCAAACAGTTCATTTCGCCATAAATTCATATGAGCTCCAATCCACTTCCAGTCCGTCCCATTTTGCCGTGTCCGTCCATACGATCCTGTCGGATCTTGTTTCGTCAATTTCATTTTAAAGTCGGCCCAACCGAAGTACTTAGACCCGCTCCTCTCAAATCTTCATTCCAGAATTTGGAAAACTTGATCTGCTTCACGGAGTACCAAATTTCCGAGCCTGATTCATTTTTAAGGGTTTCTATTGCTTTCTTCTTCTTTAAAACCCATGTATTACCTTCACTAATCTCCTTACCAAGGTACAAAGTTCGACACACCCCCTGTTCAGTTAAATTTGCACATGAAACTCCCATCACCGCCTGGCAAAACACAAACCTATTTCACCTACCACTTCTGTAACTCGCAGGTCATCATCTCCATTGTTTCTTCTATTTTTTTTTTTAAAATCCTTTGAATACATTAAAAGATCATTAAGATAAATAAATATTTACTTAACACCTTAATTAGCTCCTCCCCTCTGCTCATTACATTCTCCCCCGACAGTTTGTTGTATTCCATCATTATCATACCCGCCCACCCCTAGAGTCAACTACAGCAATAAAACCAAGCATACAAACTCAGCACAAAACTCGACACCTGCTCCTGAATTTACATCCAACCAAAACCCTTTTTTTTTTTAAAAGTATAACACGGTTGATTAAAATTGCTTGCAAACCCAAATAACGGATCCGATCATTTTCTCCAGTCATCGTTTCAAACACTTTACACCTTTTTCTTCCCTGTTGCTTTCAGGACCAATGAAGCACCTTAATCTGTACACGTTCGGTTTTAATTCCTTCCCGTACCCACGATACTGTTGCTTCTTCGTGTTTACCGCTTTCTCATCCACGCTACTATCTCGTTCAAACCGAACCAGGAGATCCCTTTCCAACCCTTCGCTGCTTCTTCATTTCGAACAACTCGATCCAAGAAATCAGTCGACGCCGTTACCTTAGTGCACCGGAAATTTATCCGAGATGCTCGTCGGAAGCGCCTTCGCCTCCTCCCCAATCGCCCCACGTTCCGGACTTCCAGACACCGCGGTCCTCCTGCAGCAGTCTCCAAACGCTGGAGCTTTCTAGCTCGATCCCACCATCGTTGAAGCCCTACTTCAGATCTTGGCCGTTCAGAAGCTAGAGACCGATGGCTGAAGATAATTGGTGTTGTAAAATCTTCGAGATGATGGGTGGATTAACGTTTTTGAGGAGAGGAAGCATCGACAGTTTTCTAGACGTCGAATTTTAGAAGTGGAGGCGCAGAACAGATTTTCGGAAATTAGGTTAACTGTTGCTCTATTTATAGAAGGTTGGGATGGATAATTATATTATTTTATTAACCGATACTTCGTGGCTTGTATTTTTACCCGGAAAGAATGTGTGGTTGAGACAAGGGTTGCGTGGTCATGTATTTAATCATAGAAATGTTCTGATGAAGTTTAGGGGAGATATGATTCATATATATTTTTATATTAAAACTAAATGATGACGTGCCCCTTTTTCATGAAATTCCACTTACGTACGGACAGGAATAAGAATACCGTTGTATTCAGTAAAGCGCCACGATCCCAGAAATATAATAATATCGGTAGTTGGACTCGTATTGTGAAACCTCAAAATGTTGATTACAGGGTGCAAAACACTCCAAATGAAAAGTTGCATATTTAATTAATTAAAAATTACAGTAAAATTCTAAAAATTAAATTATCACTATTTCCCAAAAGAACCTTGTTTAAATTCAAACCCTATCTCTAGTTATATCGAATAACCTATTACGGTCGATAAACGATTTTATAGCGACTATTTTAAAATTTGATTTGGACATATCTCAAAATCTACAAGACAAAATCCTGATTTTTCTCTTCCACTAGAAAGATATACTCCACCAGCTCCGTACGTTTCTTGTTTCACAGGAATCCGATTTAAAACGGCTTCTGTATATTCAGTTGAAGTTTGGATCGCCAAATAGCGAACTGCAGTGCCATTTCAAGCTCGGTTTTAATTATAATATAATTATACGTTCTAACATTGTCGATTAATTAATATATTCGTTATTTAAATAATTAAATAAGTTAATTATCTCACCGTCAAATATCCGGGTCACTACAGGTTGATGTGCTAGAAGCGCCACCTCTGCAACAGCGAGGTATAAATACTTCTGTAGAAAGTGTAGTTTACCTTTATGATCACCCCGTTCGCACTTTATTTGATTCCGGCGCATCACACTCCTTTATCTCGACTGCTTTAGTAGAATCTCTGCACCTAAAAACTAGTATGGTAGTGGACCCCTTAATTGTTTCAAACCCAATTGGGGGCCCAGCTCATTTGTCTATGATCTGTTTGGGATTGAAAATTTCTATTCTAAGCGTAGAATTTAAGTGTAGTGCCTTTGTTTTGGGCTTTTCGGGATATGGTTTGATTTTGGGCATGGATTGGCTATCCAGTAATGGGGCCATCCTTGATTGTGAAAAAAGGGTTGTTAGGCTCCTGACCCACCTCGGTAACACTTTGGAAATTTCTTGTAATCCCTCGTATGCGGTTATGCTTAGTTACCTTGAATCGCTAGATGCCTACGTTGAAAATTTGCAATCGGTTAGAGTGGTCCGGGAATATCATGATGTCTTCGAAGAGGTGAAGGGCTTGCCTCCGAAGCGGGAGATAGACTTCCGCATATACCTTGTAGATAATGCAAAGCCCGTTGCGTTGCCCGTTAGACACATGGCTCCACGGGAAAGGAAAGAGCTCAGTAAACAGATTAAAGAGCTTCTAGAAAAGGGGTTCATTAGGAGTATTTCAGAATGGGGCGCTCCAGTAGTGTTCGCCACTAAGGCAGAAGGTTCATTTCGCTTATGCATGAGTTGTGGAGAATCACCTTAGTAAGTACATTTGGCAACATGGTTGGCATTTATTTCCGAGAGATAGTTCTTCTACGTGGAATACCCAATAGTAAGTGGACGAGATCCAAGATTCACTAGTGAATTTTGGAGAGCTTGCATGAAACCATGAGTACGCCGTTATGTTTGAGCCGAGTATACTAGAAGTAGAGTAAGTGAAAGAGGAACGAGAGGCAACAGTGAAATAGGTTCCAACTCATATTTTGGAAACAAGAATTAAGAAGCTACGAAATTGTGAAGATAAAGACGGACAAAGCATAATGGAGTTAAGCTCAAGGAAATGCGACTTAGAAGATTGAAGACTAGATTCGTGCATCATATCTCTTCTTAAGAGTATATCTTTGATCCCTCTCTTCCTGTAGAGCTTACTTGCATGCTATCTTTTGTGTATATCCTCTCGGTCCCATTCTCAATCCAATTTCTGTTGCAAACCCCATAGGGAGTATGACTCATCTGTTAGCAACACATGTTGAGGCTTGAGGGTGTTCGTTGGTTTGACTAAACTTTTTGGGTTTTATAGGTTGGTCTTAGGAAGGGACTCCCTTGTGACCTAAAAGGAGTCCATCATGCTTGGTTTCCTAGAATCTAGTGGTTGGGTTGAGTAATTCTTTGGGTGTTAGTCTTATGTTGATTTCGGTCTTCGGGGCTGATGCTTAGAGAGTTCTTCTCCTAATCAATATATATGTGGCATAGATTTCCAGTTTTGACATTGCCTAATGGGCACAAAGTTTTTACTTGCTTCTATCATTCGACTATACCTTTAGGTAGGACCATTTCCTATCATTGAGAAAATTAGGAAAATGGCCTATAGATTAGAGCTACCCGAAAAATTGGCCGGAGTTCACAACGTCTTTCACGTTTCACATCTCCGAAAATGAATACATGAGTCTGCTGAAGTGGTAGAGCCAAATATCCTAGAAGAAGCTGAAGTGGAACGCGAAGCAACCGTAAGGAAAGTTCCAACCCGCATATTAGGAACGGAAGTTAAACCGCGAAGTCAAGCTCGTCAAAGTGCAGTGGAGCGACTTCGAAGAAGATGCAACCTGGGAAACTGAAGCTAAAATACGCGCAGCCTACCCTTTTCTTTTCGAGGGTACATCTTTGATCTTTCCTTTTTCCTTAAGTTGCGCTTTTATCTATCTTTGTAGGTATATCTCCTCGACCTTATCTTTTAGGAAGAAACCCTTTGGATGGAAACATGTAATTGAAACATGTTATGGATGATGATTGCAAGTGGTTGCAAGTGTTTGCTAGTGGTTGCTCGTGGTTGCATATACACACACAATCTAGGTTTTAGATCGGCTCAATCACTTCATATTGCATATGCATATATGTTTGCATTCGTATATGGTTGAACTTTAATGTGTTGTCATATGGATGTTGCATTTGTATGAATGATTGTGCACTCATGTAGAATCATGAATAGGAGGATTTGCATACATAATGGATTCATGGCACTTACATAATTCGCATTAAGGAGGTCAACTGAATCAGTAGACCGCCTGATTTTGCATTAGATAAGTACATGTACACACACATTTCGCATATTTTCATGAAGCATTAGAAGTCTTCTAAGGACAATGGATGCTCGTGTTTGATGGATGAGTAGATGGATGTTTGGATGTTAGGATGTACATTCTTCCTGGACTTGAAGATTTCGGGACGAAATCCTTTTAAGTGAGGGAGAATGTAACACCCTGTGTATTTTATAACAGTGAAATTCACAAATTAAAGTATAATAAATTTCAAATCAAAGTATTAAGGGAAACGGGATATGCCATTGCGTTCGTCTCGGAAAAATACGCGAAATAGAGTCCGAGTTTTCGAAAAACGGAGCCCGTATGACCAAATTATGGCCCGATGAAGTTTCAGAAAATTCAAATTTCGAAAACAGATTTGAATTTCAGCCCAATCAGAGTAGGCGGGAAAATTCCCGCCCAAACCCACCAGGTCGACCTGGGGGTCGACCCTAGGGTCGACCTGCCAGGCCAGGTCGACCTGGGAGTCGACCTAGGTGTCGACCTGCCCCAGGCAGGTCGACTCTAGAGTCGACCTGGGGGTCGACTGGGGAGTCGACCTGGCCCCTGAGCCAGGTCGAACCCAGCCCCCCCTGGCTGGCCTAGTCTGTGTTTGGTCGATTTTCTGAGCCTTGCCTTGTCACTAGGGCTAGGTGTCAGCTCCTAATTGGCCCCTCCTTTGAACGAACGGCTATTATTGAACCAAGCTCCATCGACGGTCTAAATCAACTCACAAACTCTATAAAAGGGACCTAAGACTAACCCTAATTCACACAAACTAAAATGGAGATGAGACCGTCATGTTGCTGAGGAGAGACTAAGGATAGCCGTCAGAAATAGATAGACAATTAGGAGATAAATCAAAAGCTTAAAGCAACGTCAAATCAATCAAAACAACGCCTACAACAAAGGATAGCTTCTCCAAATTCAGAATTCAGATTCCTGAATTGAAGATTCGTCATACGTTGTAAGTAGAGTGCTATTCCGATGTGAATTAAATAATTGTGTTGATTTGTGTAAAGTAAGAAATGGAATTGTGGCGATAATAATCTATATTTGTATGTTGTTTTGATGCTAAACGATTTGGGAATATTATGGTATACGATTGGATATTTGCAAATACGTGATTTGCGTTGGAAGTTAACAACGAAATGGAATTGTGGCGATAATAATCTATATTTGTATGTTATTTTGATTCTAAACGATTTGGCAATGCTATGGTGTACGATTGGATTCATACAAGTATATGGTTTATGTTGACAACCACATGTTGTGGAATTTTAATTGGGATTCATGCAAGCATATGATTCATATTGAAAACTACATGTTTGTGGTAGTTATTTACAACACCCATTTGATAATTGCAAGTATATGATTCATGTTGAAAATAACAACTATATGTTGTAATAGTTTATTTGAAATTCATGCAAGTATATGATTTATTGTTATGCCAACATGATGTATAATTCTATGGTCATCTTTAGTATAATTTGATCCATTTGAGTATTATGATTCATATGAAGTCATGTTGGAATTGGCATCATAGTTCAAGTATAAAAATCATGCTTTTGTGATAGTGACAAAAGCAAGCATCTTTGTGAACTTGTATTAATTTTATGAACACGACTAAACTATGTTTGTTATTATGCCCAATTGAAAAACATGTTTTTAGGCTTATGTTGTTATCATAATCATATGATAATATATGTGACACATAAGTTACATTAGAATTACATTAGAATTACATTCCACTTGCAAGTTTACATAGATAGAATAAAAACCATGATTTAAGTTAGGGTATGTTTATGCTATAATCCTATAAATGGATTAAAAACCATGATTCATATAAGAATTAGGTTGGGATAATTCTAGTTGAACCATACTTTTGTATTAGTGACAAAAGTAAGTACCTTTTTGTTAGCATGTAGTGATTTTATGAATATGATTAGTTTATATTATGCCTAAATAAAGATATAGGCTTATATTTCTAGTCAAGACCATGTGCCAATAATAATGATATCTAATTTAGTTAGATTCTTAATTTCAAGTTTACATGGTTAGTTGAACCTATAATTCATGTTTAAGTATTGTTTATGCCATAATCATATAGAATGATTCATGTTTAAGTATTGTTTATGCCATAATCATATGAATAGAATAATTCATGTTTAAGTATTGTTTATGCCATAATCATATAGAATGATTCATGTTTAAGTATTGTTTATGCCATAGTCATATGAACAGGATGATTCATGTTTAAGTATTGTTTATGCCATAATCATATAGAATGATTCATGTTTAAGTATTGTTTATGCCATAGTCATATGAACAGGATAATTCATGTTTAAGTATTGTTTATGCCATAATCATATGAATAGAATAATTCATGTTTAAGTATTGTTTATGCCATAATCATGTGAATAGAATGATTCATGTTTAAGTATTGTTTATGCCATAATCATATAGAATGATTCATGTTTAAGTATTGTCTATGCCATAATCATATGAATGGAATAATTCATGTCTAAGTATTGTCTATGCCATAATCATATGAATAGAATAATTCATGTTTAAGTATTGTTTATGCCATAATCATATGAATAGAATGATTCATGTTTAAGTATTGTTTATGCCATGATTATACGAATAAAACGATTCATGTTTAAGTATTGTTATGTCATGATGTTACAATTGCAAGTTCACATTTGCCTACTTTATGTTAATTGAATCGTTCGGTGCAAGTTCATGCGTTCACACTCCCCTTTTTCAGGTTATCTTATAAACACCATGTTATAAGCCTCCCCTTTTCATTTGGCTAAATTGGGTTTAAGTATTAAACCTAACACACCTTACATTGGAGCGAACGTGTAAAACAGGGGTAATGACGTTTGGGCTAAAATATAGAACATATGTGTTGGCATGTTTGACACATGCCAACAACCTTGAAAAAAACCAATTAAGTGGCATGAATAAATCTTAATCAATAAAGATGAATTTGAATAATGGGCCGCAAATATTTACATATAAAAAGAAAAGAGACAAAATATGTAAATGTAGAAAATACGATGTGTTTAACCCGAGGTTGGATTGAGTTGTGATGTAAACCTGCCCGGAACCGCCCGGCTGTCCAGTAGTCACAACAATACCTATCCAATGTGGGTGGTTAAACACAGAGCCCAATAAGGACCCAAGGTTAGACTGAGTTGTGGCGTAAGACTGCCCGGACCCAACCGGCAACAGGCAGCCACAACAATACCTGTCTAATGTGAGAGGTCAAGGCTTTAATAAGACAATTAAGGCTGAGTCAGGATTGATAGGATTAAGTGAATTAAGACTTAATCAAAATAGAACATGCTAAACTAAACAGACTTATTGGGGGTTAGGTTTATAAAACACTTAACCAACTTAGCATGTTGACTAGAAATAGAAAAACCTAGTAGCGGGGGACCCTTTTCAGCAGTAACCCTACAAGGTATCATGATACCCTGAAACTAGGCAGGGTGGGGCACGATTACTGGGCTGACTGTAAGAGGTCAAATCGACGGCGGTGGTGCAGCAGTGTAGGTTCTAACGGGGTGTGTTTGCGGACAAATTATGCAATTGTAAACAACTGTAAAATTCGTTCGTCTTTCCTAAACAACAAGGATTGTTGTAGAGGGTGTCGAACTCTGGGACCAAATTATTTTATTAATAAATCCAATCAAGTTATCCCTAACTTTTGATTGGTGGAAAACAAAGAAAATAGCAGAAATTAAATAAAAGAGAGTTTTAACACTAAGTGAAAGCAATTAGGGGATGATGATATAGATCAGATTCATAATCATCAATAGCCAAAAGATTAACCAGATCTAATACATGTTTCTGTCACAAACATGAATCAACGATAATAGGTTTTTAGAAACAAATATGTAAATAACGACAAGCATAGCCTATGCAGGAGCTTAGCTCTACAACCATAGGCTATCAGGACAGATTCACTATTTTATTTCTAAAACCCTAAATTTAGATCTAGATCTGATAAACGTTAGATCGAACACGAATATACCCTGTGAAGGAGCATAGCTCTTAAACGACACAGGATATTAAGGTTCAGATCTAACCCTTGGTTCAGCTCTAGATCTATATACATGAATTCCTCATCCTTTGGCTATGTGATTCATATTGAATCATACTATCAGCGTCATCACCCCCTAATCAAAGGGGATTAGCTAGACATAGCTAAAGAAGAAGAAAAACAGAAATTAAATAACAAGAACATAAATAAAACTAAAACTAAATAGAAAAGAGGAAGAAGAATGATTTTATTCCAAGAAGAGAGTTACAGAATAAAACCCAATGTGTTTTACAATGAATGAGATACAAGGTATTTATAGCTGATATGACAAAGGCTAGCTAGCTAATTACATAATGTGGGACTAAAGAAATAACCCAAATAACACATAAGCCAGTGTGAACGCAGCTTTAGAGTGAGTGGTTTAGCAAATAGGCTAGGGTGAACGCAACATGAGTAAGAGGCCTTCCAAATGAGCTAATGTGAATGCAGTTTGAGTCTTTATTGAGCCAAATCTTCTTAACTGAAATATAATTGCAACCGTTCTTCAAGCTTTAGACTCTTCAAGCTTTAGCAATTTTAAACTTCACTCTTTTTTAAGCAAATTCTTCATGCTTTTATCCATCAAATGCTCTAAACCATGCTTCTTGTCAACAATCTGAAAATACAGCTATAAATACAAAGTATCAATTATTTTAAAGGAAAAATAAGATAAATAAGCGGATAAAATATACACATTTTCGTGTATATCAAATACCCCCACACTTATCTTTTTATTCGTCCTCGAATAAACTAAACTAAGATATGTCACACTTTCGTAGGAAACACGATTGCATTTAGCGTATGCAACAAGCCTTTAAACCCCTGGGTGTCCCCAGTAGGACGAGTGTTGTCTCGTGAGGGTTTTCAGCGGATACTACCCACAAAATCCAAAGCGTCTTATGTACGCGGATTAATCAAACAATATATTTAAGGTCTTTCACATTCCAAGGATTTCACCTAACTTCAATAATAACGGTTTAGTCCCAAATTGTCCATCCCATGATTGGTGCAAAAATGAATAAAAATTTTCAAGCTGAATGGTAATTCCTTGATAACACTGTAATTGTCTTGAAGGTTAAGAGCGTGGTGTCAACCAAAGTTCTACACATCGACAACGTACACCCAATCATTTATTTAACCCTTTTTTTTTTTGAATAATTTTGCACCAATGTAACTGTAATGTATTGGATGTGAGTTATGCATAGATGAAGGAAAATTTTGTAAGTTCTAAAAATGTTAAAGATAAGAGGGCAAGTGTATTAGTTGAACTTCAAGCTACAAAAGATAAAGTAATACTAAGGCACATATAGACATTTTGTTTCCTTTCATCTCCTCTACTGCAATCCTCGCTTCCAAGTACGGTGTGATGGATGTGGATGGAATGGAAATGGATGCTTCATAGTCAAGAATGATGAAGACTATTTTATTCAGAGAGACTCTCTCTTTATTTCTTTTTTCTTTTTTTTTCTTTTTTCCTTTTTTCTATTTTTTTTTCTTTCTTCTCTTTTTTTCTTTTGCATGATGAATGATGAATGGAGATGGAATGATGACGTACATGATTTCATTTGATTCCTCCTTTACTACCAACACTTCATGAAAGGAAAGTTTTGTGCCCTAGTTACTCTACTTCTATAACCTTAATTCAACACACAAGTCTGGATTGATGTTATACAAAAAGCTGAAAGGAATGATAAACAAAGTTTCGTAAGATAGATAACCCATATAAAATAAGATGTGGTATATGGTTATCCTACCTTAAAACAAGTACGGAGTGGGTAGTGTAATATTGGTATAAAAAGTGACGTTTTTGACCTTTAAACAAAGGTTCTTGAGTATACCAATATAAGATAAACTTGTCGAAACATAATGTAAATCGACTAAAACTTGGGTTTGAATAATGTGGGGTATCGAAGAAGAACGCTACAATGAGTCATTTCTCCTTAATTGGGCCAAGTGGATTTTAGAACTTACGATTTTGAAAATTTGAGTGGTAAAGAAAATATTATGCATGAAAACGAACTCAGAAAATCCAACAAATGTAGGTGCAAAATCCTTTTATTTCATGATTTTTTTTTTGATTATTTTTTACTTGCACATTCTAACATGTATAACAAAGGTTGACACGCTTACTCCAGAACACGACTAACGTCTGCACAGTCTCAAGCTAGCATCTTAAAAAGACACATTACGATTCAATGAATAAATAATGTTCATTCCCATCACCCAACAATTCAACTTATCAAAAAAGAACCAAGGTGTTATTTATGAATTTAAGTTAATCCTTGTTCAATGAATGACCTACTTCATAAAATTTGATTGCTGATGTAATGTAAATTCCCCCCCACACTTGAGTGTGACTGTGTCCTCACAGTCTTAATCAGACATATCTTAGTGAAAGGGAAAAAAAATAAGAGAATATTTACATATGTACAAAAGAGGGTTAGTGCGTCTTACCGGATGTAATGTGGCTCATGGAGGACCATGAGCTCTTCCTCTTGGTTGGGTATTGGTTCCAAGTAAGGTTTAAGGCGTTGACCATTGACCTTAAAGGATGATCCATCAGTTGGATTCTCAATTTCTACCGCACCATACGGAAAAACAGTCCGTACAGTATAAGGTCCTGTCCATCTAGATTTTAGCTTACCCGGAAATAGATGCAGTTTTGAGTCATACAACAGAACTTTTTGACCTGGCATGAAAGTTTTACGTAAAATTGATTTATCATGAAAAACTTTTGTTCTGTCCTTGTAAATTCGTTCATTTTCATAGGCATCATTTCGAATTTCATCAAGTTCATTAAGTTGAAGCTTCCTATGTTCTCCTGCTTGTTCTAAATCAAGATTCAAAGTTTTTATTGCCCATAACGCCCTATGTTCTAGTTCAACTGGCAAGTGACATGGTTTACCAAAAATCAACCGATAAGGGGACATACCTAAGTTTGTTTTAAAAGCAGTGCGGTAAGCCCAAAGAGCGTCGGTTAACTTTAGGGACCAATCTTTACGATTTCGATTCACAGTTTTCTCAAGAATTTGTTTAATCTGCCTATTCGATACTTCAACCTGCCCACAAGTTTGAGGATGGTAAGGAGTGGATAACTTATGGGTTATCGAATACTTTCTCATCAGAGCTTCAAAAGAACGATTGCAGAAGTGGGTACCATTATCACTGATTATTGTGCGAGGTGTGCCAAACCTAGCAAAGATGTTTTCTTTCAAGAAGCGCACAACAACCTTGTTATCGTTTGTTTTGCATGGTACAGCTTCGACCCATTTGGAAACATAATCAACAGCTAAGAGAATGTAAAGGTTCCCAAAAGAATTAGGGAAGGGTCCCATGAAGTCTATACCCCACACATCAAAAATTTCGACCTCTAGAATGGGGTTTAGGGGCATCATATTCCGTTTAGAAATTTTCCCCAAGAATTGACATCGATCACAAGTTTTGCAAAATTCGTATGCATCTTTGAAAAGGGTGGGCCAGTAGAAACCCGATTGGAGAACCTTTTCGGCTGTCTTTTTGGGACCGAAGTGACCACCGCATGCTTGGTCATGACAGAAAGAGAGGACACTGTGAATTTCAGTGTCAGGAACACATCTTCGAATGATTTGGTCGGGACAATACTTGAAAAGATAGGGGTCGTCCCAATAAAAATGTTTCACTTGAGAAAAGAATTTGTGTTTATCCTGCTTAGACCAAAAAGAAGGGGTCTGCTTGGTGACTAAGTAGTTAACAATGTCAGCAAACCAAGGATCAGTGGATAGAGAAAATAGCTGTTCATCGGGGAAATTCTCGTTGATCGGAAGAGAAGAAGACGGGGCATTTGGAAGACGAGACAAGTGGTCCGCAATAACGTTGTCGGATCCTTTTTTATCCTTAATGGTAAGGTCAAATTCTTGAAGTAGAAGGATCCAACGAATGAGACGAGCCTTAGCATCCTTTTTAGAGAAAAGGTACCTAAGTGCAGAATGATCGGTATAAACCGTGATGTGTGAGCCAACTAGATAAGGCCTGAATTTTTCTAGAGCAAAAACAACTGCCAAAAGTTCTTTTTCAGTGGTCGTATAATTGATTTGAGCATCGTTCAAAGTCTTACTCGCATAGTAAATGACGTGAAGAATCTTATCGATACGTTGTCCTAGGACAGCGCCAACAGCAAAATTCGAGGCATCACACATGATTTCAAAAGGCAGCTTCCAGTTGGGAGAGCAAATGATAGGAGCAGAGACAAGTTCATTTTTAAGATGCTCAAAAGATGAAATGCACTCAGAATTGAAGTCGAAAGGAACATCCTTACCAAGAAGGTTAGTCAGAGGTCGAGTGATTTTGCTGAAATCCTTTATGAAGCGACGATAGAAGCCAGCATGACCTAAAAAGGATCGGATGTCCTTAACTGATTTGGGAATGGGAAGATTTGAAATAACTTCAATTTTGGCTTTGTCTACTTCAATTCCTTTGTTAGAGATGACATGTCCCAAAACAATGCCATGTTTAACCATGAAGTGACACTTTTCCCAATTAAGCGTTAAGTGTTTCTCTTTACAGCGATTAAGAACAAGATCGAGATGATGTAAACACTCAGAGTAAGAATCACCAAATATGGAAAAATCATCCATGAATACTTCCAAAAATCGCTCGATCATATCAGAAAAAATGCTAATCATGCACCTCTGAAAGGTTGCAGGTGCATTACAGAGACCAAAAGGCATACGTCGGTACGCAAATGTACCAAACACACAAGTGAAAGTGGTTTTCTCTTGGTCCTCAGGAGCGATAGGGATTTGATTATAGCCCGAGTACCCATCAAGGAAACAGTAGTACTCATGACCAGCTAGTCGTTCTAACATTTGATCGATAAATGGCAGAGGGAAATGATCCTTACGTGTTGCAGCATTAAGTTTCCTATAGTCAATGCAAACACGCCAACCGGTCTGGGTGCGGGTTGGGATAAGCTCGTTAGCTTCATTTTGGATCACGGTAATCCCTGATTTCTTAGGTACGACATGAATCGGACTAACCCATTGACTATCAGAAATCGGGTAGATGATTCCATTGTCAAGGCATTTAAGGATTTCAGCACGAACTGCTTCTTTCATGATAGGGTTTAGTCGACGTTGGGGATCACGAGTGGGTTTGGCATCATCTATAAGGTGGATTCGATGTTGGACAATCAAAGGACTAATCCCCTTAATATCAGCCATGGACCAACCAATTGCCTCCTTATTTTTCTTAAGAATGGGAAGGAGCAATTGTTCCTGCTCTAAAGTAAGGTCAGAAGCGATGATGACAGGAAAAGTTTCATTGTCTCCTAAGTAAGCGTACTTAAGATGACTGGGCAACACTTTGAGGTCAGATTCTGGGGGTGACTCAACCGAAGAAATTGGTTGAGGGATAGACTCATTTGTGAGAGGCTCGACAGGAATCGAATCAGAGACATTTTCGGGAGTATCTTGAAACAAAGTTTCGTAATCTGATTCAATTTCGTTATTCAGATGGTCGAGCTCAGATTCATTATCGTGGACAGCATGAATTTCAGAAAACTGGTCCACATAAGAGTTAGGAGAGTTTTCAGTTCTGAAAATGTTTAGCTCGACAGTCATGTTACCGAAAGAAAGTTTCATAGACCCATTTCTACAGTTGATGAGTGCATTAGAGGTTGCTAAGAAGGGTCGTCCTAGAATCAAAGGGATCTGGTTTGCAGGATTGCTAACCTGTTGAGTTTCTAAGACAATGAAATCAACTGGAAAGATGAATTCGCCAATTTTGATCAACACATCCTCGATTTCTCCCACAGGTTTCTTAATTGATCGGTCAGCAAGCTGAAGGGTAACCTTGGTGGGTTTCAATTCTCCTAGCCCTAATTGGCGATAGACGGAATATGGAAGCAAGTTAACGCTAGCGCCTAAGTCTAGCAGGCATCTATCGATTTTCTTGTCCCCAATAGTACATGATATTGTGGGGCAACCAGGATCTTTGTATTTTACTGGCATCGATTGGGACAAGACTTCGCTTAGAGTTGCCGCTAGAAACACTTTCTTAGGTACATGTGTATGACGTTTTTGAGTGCACATATCTTTTAGAAATTTTGCGTATTGTGGAACTTGTTGTATAATATCTAAAAGAGGAATGTTCACTTTAACTTGCTTAAATATTTCAAGGATTTTTTCTAGCTGATCCGTCTTTTTCCTAGGTCGGAGTCTATGAGGAAATGGAGCAGACAACTCAGTAGGTTGGGCTACTTGAGTTTGAGGATGGTCCTTGTCAGAAATTGGCTCAATGTTTTGATCTGAGTTGGTCGAATTTTCGATAGGGTTTGGAAGATCGTCCGGTAAAGCATTTGGGTTGACCACATGGTTGTCGATCTTTTTGCCGGATCTAAGAGTCGTGACCGCATTCAATTGACTAACGTTTGAGTCTTGAATGATGTGAATTTGGTTAGGGTTTGAAGTCTGTCCTCTAGGGTTTTGGATGGGTTGACTTGGAAACGTACCCTTTTCCCTTTCACTTAATCTAGCGTTAAGTTGAGACATTTGTTTTTGAAGTTCACTCATTTGTTGAGTCGTGGTTTGCATGTGTGAAGTCAGTAAGTTTTGAAGATTGGTATTTGATTGGACATTTTGAGTTGTTGCTTTACCCAATTCTTCGAGAGTTTTCTCAAGTGATGTCAATCGTTTATCATTTTGGGGAACAAAAGATTGTTGCGCTTGATTTTGAGGGGTTGGCGCAGGATTTTGGAATTGACTTTGTTGAAAGGGAGGATTCGAGGTATTATTCGAAAATGGTTGAAAAGGAGGTCGAACCAAATTCGAAGTTGCATTGTTTTGGGCCCAAGAGAAGTTAGGATGGTTTCTCCAACCTGGATTGTAAGTTGGGGAGAATGGATCGTTCCTAACTTTATTAAATGCGTTGAGTTGTTCTAACGAATGTGGGCATTGGTCAGCAATGTGGTTAGGATCGTTACATTTGTAACATGAGGGCTGAGACGCTTGAGCTTGGTTTGCTTGAGTTGATGAAAGGACATTATCAAATTTGGTTAACATTGCGTCTATTTTTGCTTCTAAAGCCGTTGAGGATCCTACCGAATGAGCGTTTGATCGGGAATAAATTGATTTCTCATTAGATCTTTCTCATTGAGCTGATTTTTCGGCCAAATCTTCGAGAAATTTCCAAGCGGCATCGTGATGTCGGGCTAGAAAATTTCCTTGGCACATTGATTCGAGCATAGTTCGAGAGTTATTCTCTAGTCCATCGTATAAAATTTGACAAAGAGTCCATTTTTCGAAATTATGATGTGGACATTTGACTAGAAGCTCTTTGAATCTTTCAAAATATTTTGCAAAGGATTCACCCCCAAATTGACGAAAATTGACGATTTCATTTCGAATTTTAGATGTTTTTTCCAGAGGGTAAAATTTCTTTAGAAAAATGTTTACAAATTCACCCCAAGTTCCAATCGTATTTGAAGGCAAGCTATACAACCATTTCTCAGCATAATCGGTAAGTGCAAATGGAATTAACCTAAGTTTGATTCCATCGTCACTTAATTGTTGAAATTTCATGGTTGCACAAACTTGTTCAAATTTGGTCAAGAAAATATAAGGATCATCACGTTCAAGATTGCCAAATTTTGGAAGAGTATTTATGTGATTCGAATGAATTTCAAAATGGTTACCCGTTGGGGCGGGCAATATGATGCAGGAAGGAATAGAAACTCGCTCGGGAAAGTATCTATCCATAAGAGTTCGAAGGGGAGTTTCTTCGGCCATGGTGAAAGGGGTGTTTGTTCGGACTAAACGATTAGTAGAAGGATCACGGATCCAACTACGCATGCACTAGCGAAAAGAATAAGGGAAGACGAGAAAAACAATTTTGAGCGATTTTTTTTTTTTTAAATGAACCTAATGCAATTTACAATTTCTAGAATTATATAATGACGGTTTGATTTATTTCAACAAAAGACTTCTCAGCCAGTTAACGGACAGGAGTTATCGGTGCACCAGGAATCACCCTAGCAATGCAGCCGAAGGTTTAAGTACCTTCAGAGGAACAACCGATATAATATTTACGAATCACCGTAATATTTATAAACAGTTATTACTCTGCCGTAGTCTAGACACCGAGAAATAATCCGTTAGAACTAAACCAAATTGTCAAAATATAATGAAGTCCTTAGAAAATAAAAACAAAGCTAAGATGAATGCAAATATTTTTTTTTTTTTTAATCAATCACAGAATGAACAGTCTCAGAACAGTCACAGAACAGGCAATTGCAAAAATAAATAAAAGAAATTTTACAAGCAAGCCGATGCCCTGCAGAAGATTTTTACAAGCAATGTCTATATATATTTTTATTTGCAGCAGCGGTCCCTGTAGAGTTAGAAAATACTCACCTTGATCGGCAGTCCGTCCAGTGCAGTTGAGTCGCGCTAGCGCGTTCACACCCCTCTTGGTGTGCAACCGCTCGAACACTGAATAGTCCGCTGCTTTTTATTGTTGTCGCCTCCTATTATTTGCTTGACTGCGCTGCGGCACGGGTTCGGGCTAGGAGCCCGAAAAAAATTTTTTTTAGACCTTTTTCTAATTTCCACTGTACCTGTTTTCGAAAAAATCCCTCAAACGTTTTTTTTTTTGTAAGGAAAAAGAAAGGCAATAAAAAAAAGAAGACAAATAAATGGAACTTAAAAAAAATGAGTTGAAACAAAAACAAATACTAAATTACGGCTTAAGAAAAACAAGAACTAGCTAACAAGAAACAAGAACTAAGCTTAACAGAAGTCAACTCTGGCCACTCAACTCTAAGAAATAAAAGGCAAGACCACCTCTCAAATACAATAATCACAAATATATTGCCTCCTTGATCTTTTTCAAAACAAATAGTGCAAAAACAAATGGTAGAAATTAATGTAAACACGCCTCAAAAGGAATGGCAGAAGAATTACCCAAAAAAAAGATCGACATCCCAGAACAACCAAATTTACACGGCCCTTGATATTTTTTTTATTTTAAACTAACCATACCCTTTTTTTTTTATATTACTCATGCCCTTAATCCAACTTGACAGAAATAATCAAAGAAGAATCAAGCCCCACCTTTAAATTAATCCGCTCGCAGCCCCCTTAGGTCAGAAAAAAAAAATTTGAATTCCCCAAATCTAAAATCACGGTTCAGGACTTCGAATCGGAGGTTCTGATTTTTCGATTTGGGCTTTCTAGTTTTTGGGTGTCAACAGTAACTTTCGGGAACTGCAATTGGCTGAAGAGGTAGTAGAGGAGATGAAGTAGTATGTAGGGAGATACTGAGTCGCGGTTTTCTGTGATGGGTGATTTTGGATGCTTTCTGATACGATGGTAGTTCGGTGATTGCGGAGATGTTTTTGCGACGCGGATTTGGACGTTGGCAGTGAAGTTTGGAAGGACTGGTCTTTGGGTTCTATAGGCGGGTGGTGTGTTGTTGTTGATTGAAGAGTGAATGGCAGCGAAGTCAAAAGGCTGTGGACTGGATTCAGGCTTCGACTTGGCCAAGGTATGAGGTAGCTGATGGAATTGTTATGGAGATGTGGGGTTCTGGGAAAGAAGATGGCGCGTATGGAGAAATGGGTGCGGATTGGGTATGAGGCTTTTGGGTATTGCTAGAGGATGGTGTCTGTCTGGAGTAAACTGATGATGTTGTATGGAGTGATATAGGCAAAAATGGAAGTGTAGTGGGTGATGTATGGGGTATTGGTTATAGAACTGTTGGTGTAGGCTGCTGTATGATGAAGTGGTACTGGGTGGAGGCGGTTATTGTTGATGACATGGTAATCAACTGTTTGTTTTGTCAGAATTTGGGTGCTAAATTTGTGAAGTATGGAGAATTCTGAGAGCGTGGGTTTGGAGGATGGCGTGACTTTGTGGTGGAATGGTAAGAACTGGGAGGTATTGACTAGGCAAACATTAGTTTGCTGTAGGTTAGTGGGACAGCGGCTTGTAATGAAGGTGATGAAGGGGATAAAGTTGTGGACTTGCGATGGACTTTGCGGTGGATGGATGGTCTGTTTGTGGTCGTAGGATGATGGATAGGGTTCAGCAAGGGGTGATTGGGAATTCGGGGTTTCCGTGCAATGGTTCAGAAATGGTATTAACAGTGTAAAGTGGAGTTTTGGGAATTTGTGGATGGGTGTTGCGATGATTTGGGTCTGAGGAGGTTGAGAAGTTGACGAGATTGTGGCAAGAGCAGTGATGATGTTGGGCGATGCAGTGTGGGTGATTGATTAAGTAGAGGAGACGGAGCTTGCCGTATTGAGTGTGATTTGAAAGAGGGTGATGGTATGTTGGAAAGAGATGAAATGGTGAAGATGGATAAAGAGCACAGTATGTAGTGGCTGTAGTTGATCAGAAGAGTGTGCAGAATTGGTTTGTCTTAGCTGTGATGATGAAGGCAGGAAGAGGACGCAAGGCAAAAATAAAATAAAATTGGAATCAGCTGAAAATTTGCAGAAGGATTTTTTTTTTTTTTTTAAAGAAATTGTAAATAGAAAGAGGTGTGGAAAGTTGAAAAAAATTGAAAGAAAAAGGACAAAAATCACGAAAACTATTGGAAAGAAATTGAAAATTTAAACAACATTTTTTTTTCTTATTTGGTAGATTACGGCATCACCAACTCACACCAATAAAGAATTTTCTCTATTTATAAAACAAACTACAAGGAAAATAAAAATAAAAATAAAAATAACTAAAGGAAAATTTTATTTTTTTAATTTTTTGTATGAAAAATAAGAAAATATAACACGAAGGATTTAAAAATAAAAATTATTTTGGTCCCCGGCAACGGCGCCAAAATTTGTTTGCGGACAAATTATGCAATTGTAAACAACTGTAAAATTCGTTCGTCTTTCCTAAACAACAAGGATTGTTGTAGAGGGTGTCGAACTCTGGGACCAAATTATTTTATTAATAAATCCAATCAAGTTATCCCTAACTTTTGATTGGTGGAAAACAAAGAAAATAGCAGAAATTAAATAAAAGAGAGTTTTAACACTAAGTGAAAGCAATTAGGGGATGATGATATAGATCAGATTCATAATCATCAATAGCCAAAAGATTAACCAGATCTAATACATGTTTCTGTCACAAACATGAATCAACGATAATAGGTTTTTAGAAACAAATATGTAAATAACGACAAGCATAGCCTATGCAGGAGCTTAGCTCTACAACCATAGGCTATCAGGACAGATTCACTATTTTATTTCTAAAACCCTAAATTTAGATCTAGATCTGATAAACGTTAGATCGAACACGAATATACCCTGTGAAGGAGCATAGCTCTTAAACGACACAGGATATTAAGGTTCAGATCTAACCCTTGGTTCAGCTCTAGATCTATATACATGAATTCCTCATCCTTTGGCTATGTGATTCATATTGAATCATACTATCAGCGTCATCACCCCCTAATCAAAGGGGATTAGCTAGACATAGCTAAAGAAGAAGAAAAACAGAAATTAAATAACAAGAACATAAATAAAACTAAAACTAAATAGAAAAGAGGAAGAAGAATGATTTTATTCCAAGAAGAGAGTTACAGAATAAAACCCAATGTGTTTTACAATGAATGAGATACAAGGTATTTATAGCTGATATGACAAAGGCTAGCTAGCTAATTACATAATGTGGGACTAAAGAAATAACCCAAATAACACATAAGCCAGTGTGAACGCAGCTTTAGAGTGAGTGGTTTAGCAAATAGGCTAGGGTGAACGCAACATGAGTAAGAGGCCTTCCAAATGAGCTAATGTGAATGCAGTTTGAGTCTTTATTGAGCCAAATCTTCTTAACTGAAATATAATTGCAACCGTTCTTCAAGCTTTAGACTCTTCAAGCTTTAGCAATTTTAAACTTCACTCTTTTTTAAGCAAATTCTTCATGCTTTTATCCATCAAATGCTCTAAACCATGCTTCTTGTCAACAATCTGAAAATACAGCTATAAATACAAAGTATCAATTATTTTAAAGGGAAAATAAGATAAATAAGCGGATAAAATATACACATTTTCGTGTATATCAGGGTGCGGGCGTGCACACACTCCGGCGCAGAAAAATAAGGCACTGGGCACCAGTAGCATACCTGTGCATTCTAGGATTGTGTCAGGCCGCCACCATGGGACTTGATACACCCCATGGTGGGACCAGCATAGGTAACTACAACATCGGGGGCCGTAAGACACATGTAACTATGCGAGTAGGAGCCGATCATCATAAAATGGATCACTTCACCCTGATTATGGGGTGCCTGTTGGGAACTAGTTTATATGGGTACAGAGATTAATATGGGGTACGATAGTATATTCGACCCTAGACAACTTAACTTGGTTTATGGTGCTTTCCCATTTCTAGTTTATACTTATCATACCCAGTTCTTTATTCATAGACTGAATAGTCCTAGACTTACTCAGGCTTTATGTCTGACTCTACTTTTCTTTCGTCTTCTTCTCTTCCGTTTCCCCCCTAGGTCCACAGGGAGGGAATACCGCAGCTTGACCAGCCTTCATATCCAGCTTGAAGAGAAAGAATGTATTGCTTGGATCTTTTCGTTTTGGACTATGGCTTTGGACAGAAATTATGGGACTTTTGCAGTTTATTTATGTTTTCTTTATGCTTCTTTAAATAATGTAATCAAGACAGTTATGAAGATGTTATGTTTATGGAAGTATTGTAAGACAATTATGGTATGGTTGGTGTAACACGTATTTTAATGAAATAAAAGTTGTTGTTTTCCGTTGTTCAAAAATATGTGTTCTTATATCTGTCTTGTATATCTGTGACTTATACTTATAAACCTCCACCAAAATTAGGGCATTCCCTTTGAGAGTGACCCTAACGGAGGTGGGGTGTTTCAACCATTAAATATCTTATGTAAAGAAAGGCGGACCCAAAGGCCACTTAAATTCTCAAAGGGAGGGTCCCATGACTTGCATCCAGAACTAAGGAGCGAACCTAAGGAACGAACCTAGTCCTAACTACTTAATACCTAACAATAGGCAGGCTAGCCACTTAATACATTTCCCAAAGCAGGTCTACTTCACACACAAATATAAATATAAATGTGTGTGTGTGTGTATATACATATATATATATACACACACACACACACGTATACACACACAATAGACACTACGCGTTTATCCATCCACATGTAGATGCTGAATTTGCTAGGCATTTCCGGCCAGACTTCTACTGCAAGCTGGGTTTAACCTCGCATCTAAATGTACAAATTATAATGGCCTATGTAACTTGTAACGACCGAGGATTTTCGACTCTGCAAATCGACACAAAACACAATGTTGACTATTCAAGTATCGAGAATACATGATCATTAATAGAAAGAAGTTAGAGAGTGAGAAATAGAAAGAAAGAAAATTAGAATAGAAGAAGAAGATCACATAGAATAAAATCAGAGTAAACACGAATCTCACAGTGGAATGAATAAATATATTTTATAACGACTTTTGAAATACAAAACTATAACTGTAAGTACATACCAGTATAACATATAACATCACAACAGAAACATACTATATATATATATAATTAATGTTGAGGCCTCCTGCTCCAAGCTCCTCCAAGGATATCTATAAAATCCTGAATACTTGACTGCCCGTACAAATTTAGGCACCCAAGAGTTTTGGGAAAATAAAACGAAATAAACTTTGGGTCATTCATGTGACTGGTGTGAGTAAACTCCAACCATTTGGTTTAACCATTAAAATCCTTTTCAAAGAAATGATAATCATAAGACCAATCCACGCATAAACACAGATGGTTTTTACCTTACGATAACCCAAAACATTCTTTAAAAACAATACCTTTCTGATATTATAATAATGTCTAAATCAGGTAAATAACAATCTAGCTGAAAGCTTTCATCTCACGCTCTACATATACAATATACAATCAAAAACCGCGGGCTCTTATTGGAGAATGCATTCCTTACTATGACAAGGTACAAAACCACCTTCCGATCAGTGTACTCTAGAAGCGACACACTGGAGTTCAACAAGAACATCTTGTAACTCGGCCATACATGACAGACCATACATGACAGACCATTCATTTCGCTTGAATGTTCCGAATATATTTTCAACTTACGGTTGGTATAGCAATAACCGTTCCCAGGAGATACATAATTGAATGAAGTAGCAAATATGAATATTCTCTAGACGGTGACAATATACCCTAATTGGGTGCGACCCACTTAGCTATGCTGCCTACCCGATTTTTGTCATTTCCCGGTTGAGGCTTGAGGTCATAACATATCTTGACAGATCACATCTTTATTCACTCTTAATGCCACATCGTCATACCCGCCAAATCACAAATTGATTTCCCCAAAAATACCACGGGTATAAGCTAAGAGAAACGAATTCCTCCGCCACCAACGAAAATACATTTGAAGCGATCAAATTACGCGATCTATTAGATATACTCTGTCAGATATTCGTCCATACACATTGTCCTGGGTCTGGATAAACCGAAGGCACTATTACGTAAATCTATCTTTGGCGATTTCCACCTAGGATTCCCACATAGCCCTTGCATACTCTCTGTCTTTAATCATACTTGATTCGCAATGCTAAAGCCATACAGAGTGTTTTCAGATAATAAACCTGATCTCGGTCTCTCCGTATTGACAACGGAAAAATGGTCAAAAACTTTGATAGTCGGTTACTTAATTATCAGAGGAAAACATATAAACAAACAACGGTTGTATTTTCGAATGGAAATCTTACAGATCAATTATCAATAAACACTGAGCTCCTTTAAATAGATCTGTAAAAAAATCATTTCATTTCTCCATTTCCCTTACATATCTTTACCCAAATATTTTTCTAACTCATTTAGCTTGTCACGACGCTTGGAAAACATTTCGATTTATTTTAAACTATTTATTTTCTATATTCCAGAAAATATTTCTTATTAACATCGGAAAACATTTCCATCTTATTCACGCATCACTATCCTTCCACGTCCATCAGTCCCTAACCGTAAACCAGTAAGAGAATAACTCCCTAAGTATTAACCCCCAAGGCCGAAACCAACATCAGATCAATACCCAGAAGCTGTTCAACTTAACTAGTCTCCAGTCAGTTTCTAATTTCCTTAACTCCATTTAAATATGCAAACCGTTTGCTTTTAAATCATTATCCACTTTAAAATGTGAATATTATTTCTTTATAGAAAACAAAACTCATTTTATTAAATAAATCTTGATTTTTATATTTCACTCCATAATCTCTATTTAAAAGTCAACTTTATACAACCAGTTTATAATTAAATCTCGATTTCCTATTCGACTTTAAATTATTGGTTTCAAACCAACATTAATTATCTTGTAAAATTTCTGAATTTTATAATATATAATTCCTAAAAATAAATTATTTTATAGACATTCGATATCATCGAATTTTAAATTATAAATCTCATAAATTAATTCCAATTCTTCTCACATTCCGAACATCAAACTAAATTTCATCATTTCTCTTTTTAACCAATTTCCTGAATTCGCATTCCAAAATTATTTAATAATAATTATCTTACTTTATTTAAAAATATCGTTTACAAACAAAACTACTTGTTTTACATAATTAAAACAAGTTATTATACCTAGTCTAGTCGAAATTCAATTTCTAATTTAAATTAGAAATTTCTTTTTTTTTTAAAAAACCTCAATTTAGTTTCTAATATATATACGAATATATTTTACGATATTTATATACGAATTATTTCAAGTCAATGTTGTTCGCACATCCCAAAGACATAATAATCAACCATATATTACTTATCACATCATATACTGTAATATAATAAAACACAATATAATTGTTGAGGAATCCAGCATGTTTCCCTGCATTCAAAGATATTAATCAATATAAATAGCACTAATTTCATAACAATACGAGATATTAAAATAAATAGATTAATATTCAATCAACTATTTATATATATATATGACTATATATAATTTCAACCAAATAATTAGCGATCATCCAAACAACCATCACACACAACATTCAATCATTTTTATCAATATTAAATAATGTTTATAAAATTATAAAACTGGGCAGAGTTGGTGAGTTTACTCACTTTGGTCGTTAGCCGTTGAATAACGATTAACGTCGATTAGTTTAGTCAGGTGTTTTATTTCACCTAAAATTGTAATGTGCACCAAATAGCTCCAAACCAATTCCATCACGTGGCATACGATCCTATTATTTAAATGGCGCCAATTTCGTCAAATTCGGTTAACGTGTGCATCGAATAATAAAATTTATAATTCTATGTATTAATTTAAATTAAAATAACTTGAGTTTATTTAATTGGGCCTCACTATTTCTTTCTTCGGCCCAAAACTCCATCACACCATCGTCTTCTTGATCAACCCGGTTACCTACTCCCTGAACCGCGGTTTCAGACAAACCGTACCCCACAGTGTCAACATCGACATTTTTTTAATTCCACCTCAAATTCTGCAAGCCTGCCCCAAAAAATCTAACGAATTCAACTGCAGCAACTGTTTTGTAAGTAGATGCGCTAAGTACTTTGAATTCTTAAACTCCTTTACGCTGGGTTCAAAAATCATCGAACATAGTGTTCGTTCCTACATGTATACATAGGCCAACTTTCTTGCTTACGTTCATGCATGAATTTGCCCAGATGAATACCCCTCCTCACGTAACACTCTTCATACTTCTTTTAAAATCAAACAAAAAGATATATAATTAATACTAAGCTATGTGTGTGTATATATATATATATATGTATATGTATATTATTAAATGTGGCCCTTACATTTAAAAATCAGCCCACCCCTGTTTGTGAAATCCCAGACCGCATCCACTATCCCTTTCTTCTCCAAAGTATTCGTTTCGCTCCAGTATTTAGAAGGCAATACTCAAGACATTTTTGAAATTTCAAATCCTTTATTTGCCTTCATCTCGCAATGATTTCACAACCGGCTTTCAAACTTTCACCCTCCTTTTACTTCACGCGAGCTGCTTCAGCTCACACACACCATTTCTACAGCACACTTCCGATCCCTAGGCAACACTTCAATAAACACAGCCATTCCCTTTTTTCCCACTCTCGAACATTCACATACACTGAGCACCTCCCTTCCATGCAAAACATTCCACTACTATCAATGTCATTCCCTATTTCAGCTAAAGAAGACGCAAGCTTCCCTAGATCCCCAAGTAGAAACGTTTATACAACTTCCTTCTCTGTTAATACTTCCTCACCATTATAACTCATCCCCCCAATACTCTTTCAATGGCCGAACCTCCTCCTATTGTTGCTCCTCCCAGTCACCGAAACTCCACCTGAATCGACCCCTACCATGTCATGACAGACGTTCTTCTCCTACCATAAAAGAAGGCTGCTCCTCCACTGTAAATTCCGAACACCCCAACTTTAAATGAGTGACCTACTAACGGTGCCAACATGAGGCTCTCACACTAATAATCTCAATACAAATGGTTTCAGAATCCTTAGGGAAGGTCTTCACTATTTTTTATTTTTATTTTATTATTTTTCGATTGCCGTGAAAATAAATGTTGAAGCTTCTGCATCGAAAAAGGAAAAAGGCAAAAGAAGTGGTGTATTTATAGAATTTTTCTTTTGAATCTTCGTGGTTAAGTAAGTAACAGGACATCCTAAGGTAAAAATTCCCATCACCAGGTTTGTAGTAATTTGTAGTTGATTAGATTTGACATAGGTTTGCAATTCCTATTTTTACTTAGCTGGTAAGGTATCATATATATAAACATTTGTTAACATTAACGCAGCACCGATTTCAAAGAACTCCATTTATTTATCGACTACTGCGGACAAAAATAAAAGTACCGTTGTATCCAGCAATGTACCACGATCCCAGAATAAATTAAATTAGACAAGATAACTTATTCTGTAAGATCCCAAAATGCTGCTATAGGGTGTAAAATACTCCAAATAAGAAGTTGCTTATTTTCCAAAATTAAAATTACAGAAAAATTCTAAAAATTAAATTATCACTACATATCAAAGATCTTGTCCAAATTCGAAACCCATATTTAATTATAATTAGATATATCGTTATGGTTTATAAATGATTCCATAGCGACTATTTGAAAATTTGATTTAGCCATAAACTACAATCTATAAAACGAAATCTCGAATTTTCTCTTCCATTAGAAAAGTACAGTTCAATAAATTCAAACGTTTCTTGTTTCAAAGAAATCTGACTTATATCGGATAATGTACACTTAGTTGAAGTTCAAACCTCAATATTACGAACTTTTGCGACGTTGCGAGCTCGTTTATAATTTATTTATAATAATCACATTCAAGCGCTATTTAAATAATTTTTTTTTATAATTTGAATATAAACTCGATTGAATAACTTATATTATCCAATTTACACAATGTTGTCAAATCAGCTATTTCCGATTATTTTGGAAATAAATATATTATCCCATTATTTATTTTAATTAGATATTCAAAATATTTAAATTCAAATCGTTTAAATTATCAAACACTTGTATTAAAATAATTAAATTAATTAATTATTAAATCACTAAAATTATGGGATGTTACATTCCTTCCCCCTTAAAAGAATTTCGTCCCCAAAATTACTAAGCTGGAAAAATGCTACAAATTTTTATTTACCAATTTAAAATCATTTGTTTTACTCCTTAACATTAGTTTCAACTCAACCAATTTATTTCAATTAAAATATTAATTCATTCCTATAAACGAAAAATTTCAAAATAAAAATCTAAAATTTTTCTAACACTTTAAATTTTCAAAAAATTTCGCCAGCGTCTCCTTTTCATGGCTCGATTGGTACAACTACAACTCGCCTCTCCAGGCCTTTTCCAATCCAAAAGAAAATCAAACAGCCAAGCGGCTTGCCAAACAGGCTCATAAATCTCATACTCATATAAAATATAAACTCGTACCTTTTTGTCGGGCATTCAAATCTATCACTTCCATCTGCTATCAATTTATCTTATGCTAATGTCATTCCAATCAATCTCCAATTAATTTATCCTCAATTTCGATCATTCGCTTATATCTGAACCAAATTCAATTGCAAACTCGAATTCCAATCTCAATTTTAACTCTTAACTTATTAACCCAATTCTATTTCCAATTATCGCTGATCCAATCCAATTTTTATTTAACTTAGTTTAAGTTAAATTATAGTTTATCTATTCACTTTTACCATTTTAATTTATTTAACTTTATAAGTTAAATTTAAAATTCAAATTCCTGGGTTTTATTTCAAATTGGTTTGAAATCATACTTAATAACAATTCAAAACAAATTTGAATTTCTGAACAACTTATTTCCTCAAAACAATTCAAAACAAAATCTTTGGTAGTAATCCATCACTTAGAAACTTGAAAACGAACACCGATGATGTCCCGATCATCATCGGAGTTATTTTCCAGCGGTCGAAGTGAGTTCAATACTATATCACTTTCAAAACCATTCTTAAACACTTCCATTTTGAAATTACTTCAAAATATTCTTTAACATACTTGGAAAACATTTCCAAATCCACCTAGGATCTTAAAATTTCCATATATTTAATCCAAAACCATTTACAAACACCTTTCCAATTTTGCAGAGTTTTTAATTTCAATTCTGGTTTAAATCAAAATTTAATTCATTTAAATTTATATATCATTCTTATACGAATACTGATCGGTTATTTATAATCATATCAATTATAATCTTATTCGATTAAAAAACGACCAACACATCCAATAAATAATAATTCCAATATATATACTTCTTTATATCAAAATATAATTGAGTAAAATTGTTTGATTTACCCTCTTTCAAAACATACTGTGCCGGTTCTTCGTATTCGAGCGTTTAGACACCACTATCGATATTGTGGTGCCCCACTATCGACCAGAATTCATAAGACACTCAACCAATAAATCTCCATAATATAAAATCATTTTGTATAAATCTACAAATACGCGCTCATATATTTAAACTCAAAATTAATCTAGAATATTACTAATCCCATCTCTACTGAGTTACGCTACAGAGCCAAGGTAATCAATTAACCTTCAGCTCTGATACCACTGTAACGACCGTAGATTTTCAACTCTGAAAATCGACATAAAACATAATGTCGACTATTCAAGCATTGGGAATACCTGATCATTAATAGAAAGAATTTAGAGGGTGAGAAATAAAAAGAAAGAAAATTAGAATAGAAGAAGAAGATCATATAGAACAAAATCAGAGTAAACATGAATCTCACAGCGGAACGGATAAATATATTTTATAACGACTTTTGAAATACAAAACTATAACTGTATATACATACCAGTATAATGCATAACATCACAGTGGGAACATACTATATATATAACTAATGTTGAGGCCTCCTGCTACAAGCTCCTCCAAAGATATATGTAAAATCATGACTAATTGACTGTCCGAACAAATTTGGGCACCCAAGAGTTTAGGGAAAATAAAACGAAATAAACTCTTGGTCAGTCATGTAACTAGTGTAAGTAAACTCCAACCATTTGTTTTAACCTTTAAAATCCTTTTCAAAGAAATGATAATCATAAGACCGATCCGCACATAAAAACAGACCGGTTTTTACCTTATGATAAACCAAAACATTCTTGTAAAATAATACTTTTTTGATATTATAATAATGTCTAAATTGGGTAAATAACAATCTAGCAGAACGCTTTCATCTCACACTCTACATATATAATATACAATCAAAAATTGCAGGCTCTTATTAGAGAATGGATTACTCACTATGACAAGGTACAGAACCACCCTCCGATCAGTGCACTTTAGAAGCGATACAATGGAGTTCAACAAGAACATCTTGTAACTCAGCTATACATGACCAGCCATTCATTTTGCTTGAATGTTCCAAATATATTGTTACCTTACGGTTGGTATACCAACATAACCGTTCCCGGGAGATATTGAATTGAAAGATGTAACAAATATGAATATTCTCTAAATGGTGACAATATACCCTAATTGGGTGCGACCTACTTAGCCATGCTGCCTGCCCGATTTTTGTCATTTCCTGGCGGATGAGGCTTGAGGTCATAACGTATCTTGACAGATCACAGTTTTATTCACACTGAATGCCACATCGTCATACCCGCCAAATCACAAATTGATTACCCTAAAAATACCATGGGTATAAGCTAAGAGAAACAAATTCCTCCACCACCAACATTAATATTTTTGAAGTGATCAACTTACGCGATTTATTAAATATACTCTGTCAGACATTCGTCCATACACGTTGTCCTGGGTCTGGACAAACCGAAGGCACTATCCATCTTAGGCGATTTCTACGTAGGATTCCCAGACAACCCTTGCATACTCTCTGTCTTTAATCATACTTGATTCACAATGTTAATGCCATACGGAGTGGTTTTCAGATAATAAACCTGATCCCGATCTCTCCGTATTGACAATAGAAAACGGTCAAAAACTTTGATGGTCGGCTATTTAACTATCAAAGGAAAACATATAAACAAACAACGGTCGTATTTCCAAACGGAAATCTTACCTATCAATTATCAATCAACACTGAGCTCCTTTAAATAGATCTATCAAAAATCATTTCATTTCCCCATTTCCCTTACATATCTTTACCCAATTTTTTTTCCAACTCATTTAGCTTCTCACGACCCTTGGAAAACATTTCCATTTATTTTAAATTAGTTATTTTCTCTATTCCAGAAAATATTTCTTATTAACATCGGAAAAAAATTTCATCTTATTGACGCATCACTATCCTTCATTGTCCATCAGTCCCTAATCGTAAATCAGTAAGAGAACAACTCCCTATTTATTAACCGCGAAGGCCGAAACCAACATCAGATCAATATCCAGAAAGCTGTTCAACTTAACTAGTCTCCAATCAGTTTCTAATTTATTTAACGCCATTTAAATATGCAAACCATTTGCTTTTAAATCATTATCCACTTGAAAATGTGAATATTATTTCTTTACAGAAAACAAAGCTCATTTTATCAAATAAATCTTGATTTTTATATTTCACTCCATAATCTCTATTTACAAGTCAACTTTATATGACCAGTTTATAATTAAATCTCGTTTTCCTATTCGACTTCAAATTATTGGTTTTAAACCAACATTAACTATCTTGTAAAATTTCTGAATTTTATAATATATAATTCTTAAAAATAAATTGTTTTATAGACATTCGGCAGCATCGAATTTTAAACTATAATTCTCATAAATTAATTCTAATTCTTCTCACCTTCCGATCATCAAACTAAATTTCGTCATTTCTCTTTTTAAACAATTTCCTGAATTCGCTTTCCGAAATTATTTAATAATAATTATCTTACTTTATTTAAAAATATCGTTTATAAATAAAACTACTTGTTTTATATAATTAAAACATGTTATTATACCCAGTCAAGTCGAAATTTAATTTCTAATTTAAATTAGAAATTTCCTTTTGTTTAAAACCCAACTTCTTTTCTAATATATATAAGAATATATTTTATGGTATTTAAATACCAACTATTTCAAGTCAATGCTGTTCAGACATCCCAAGCACAATAATCAGCCATAGATTATTTATCACATCATATACTGCAATATATGAAAAACACAATATAATTGTTAAGGAATCCAGTTGGATTCCTCCAACCTGTTTCCCTGCATTCACAGATGTTAATCAATATAAATAACACTAATTTCATAACAATATGAGATATTAAAATAAATAGGTCAGTATTCAATCAACTGTTTTTATATATATATGTGACTATATATAATTTCAACCAAATAGTAAGCGATCATCCAAACAACCATCACACACAGCATTAAATCATTTTTATCAATATTAAACAACGTTTATAAAATTATAAAACTGGGCAGAGTTAGTTAGTCTACTCACTTTGGTCGCTAATCGCTGAATAATGATTAACGTCGGTAGATCTGGTCCAGTGTTTTATTTAACCTAAAATTGTAATGTGCTCCAAATAGCTCCAAACCAATTCCATCATGTAGCATACGATCCTATGATTTCAACAGCACCAATTTCGTCAAATTCGGTTAATGTATGCACCTAATAATAAAATTTATAAGTTTTGTATTAATTTAAATTAAAATAACTAGAGTTTATTTAATTGGGCCTCACTGTTTCTTTCTTCGGCCCAAAACTCCATCACACCATCGTCTTCTTGATCAACCCGGTTACCTCCTCCCTGAACCGCGGTTTCAGACAACCCGTACCCCACAGTGTCGACATCGACATATTTATTTTTCATTCCAACTCAAATCATGCAAGCTAGTCTTAAAAAAAATAACAAATTCAATTGCAGCAACTTTTTTGTAAGTAGATGCACTAAATACTTCGAATACCTAAACTCCTTTACGCTGGGTTCAAAAATCATCGAACAAAGTGTTCGTTCCAACATGTATGCGCATGCTAACTTTCTTGCTTACGTTCATGCATGAATTTGCCCATATGAATACCCGTCCTCATGCAACTCCCTTCATACCTCTTTTAAATTCAAACAAAACGATACGTAATTAATGCTAAACTATATATATGTATATTATTAAATATGGCCCTTACATTTAAAAATCGGCCCACCTCTTTTGGTGAAATCCCAAGCCGCATCCACTATCCCTTTCTTCCAAAAAGTATTCATTTCGGTCCCGTATTTAGAAGGCAACACTCAAGACATTTTTGAAATTTAAAATCCTTTATTTGCCTTCATCACGCCATGATTTCACAACCGGCTTTCAAACTTTCACCCTCCTTTTACTTCATGCAAGCTGCTTCAACTCATACGCACCATTTCTACAGCACACTTCCAATCCCTAGGCAACACTCTTCCAACAAACACATCCATTCCCTTTTTTCCCACCCTCAAACATTCGCGTACATAGAGCACCTCCCTTCCATGCAAATCGTTGTGCTACTGTCAATGTCATTCCCCATTTCAGCTAAAGAAGAAGCAAGCTTCCCTGAATGCCCAAGAAGAAACGTTCATATAACTCCCTTCTCTGTTAATACTTCCTAACCATTATAACTCATCACCCCAGTACTCTTTCAATGGCCGAACCTCCTCCCAGTTTTGCTCCTCTTAGTCTCCAAAACTCCACCTGAATCAACCCCCTTCTATGTCGTGACCAACGTTCTTCTCCTACCATAAAAGAAGGTTGCTCCTCAACAGTAAATTCGGAACACCCCAACCTTAAACGAATGACCTGCTAACAGTGCCAACGCGAAGCTCTCATACTAACAATCACAATACGAATGGTTTGAATATCCTTAAGGAAGGTTTTCACTAGTTTTTATTTATATTTTATTATTTTCCAATTGCCATGAAAAAAAATGTTGGAGCTTCTGCGGCAAAAAGGAAAAAAAGGAAAAAGCAGTGGTGTATTTATAGAGTTTTTCTTTTGAATCTTCGTGGTTAAGTAAGTAACAGGACATCCTAGGGTGAACATTCCCATCACCAAGTTTGCAGTGATTTGTAGTTGATTAGATTAGGTATAGGTTTGCAGTTCCTAATTTTACTTAGTTGGTAAGGTATCCTATATATAAATATTTGTTAACATTAATTTGGTACTGATTTCAAAGAACTCTGTTTATTTATCGACGGCTACGAACAAAAATAAAAGTACCATTGTATCCAGCAATGTACCACAATCCTAGAATGAAAATAAAATAGACAAGATAACTTATTCTGTAAGATCCCAAAATGCTGCTATAGGGTGTAAAATACTCCAGATTAAAAGTTGCTTATTTTCCAAAATAAAAATTACAGAAAAATTCTAAAAATTAAATTATCATTACATCTCAAAAATCTTGTCCAAATTCAAAACCAATATTTAATTATAATTAAATATATCGTTATGGTTTATAAACATTTTCAAAGCGACTATTTGAAAATTTGATTTAGTCATAACTTACAATCTATAAGACGAAATCTCGAGTTTTCTCTTCCATTAGAAAAATACAGTTCAACAGATTCAAACATTTCTTGTTTTGAAGAAATCCGACTTATATCGGATCCTATACACTCAGTTCAAGTTCAAAACCCAATATTACGAACTACCGCAACGTTACGAGCTCGTTTATAATTAAATTATTATTATAATGTTCAAGCGCCATTTAAATAATATATTCCTTATTATAATTTGAATATAAACTCAATTGAATAACTTATATTATCCGATTTAAACAATATTATCAATTCAAATATTTCCAATTATTTTAGAAATAAATATATTATCCCATTGTTTATTTTAATTAGATATTCAAGATATTTAAATTCAAATCATTTAAATTATCAAACACTTGTATTAAAATAAATAAATTAATTAATTATTAAAACACTTAAATTCCGGGACGTTACAACACCTAGACCTCTCACATTAACCAGTCTTACTTGTAGATGTTGGATATGTCGGTCGGTTCCTAGCAGGCTTCTACTATAAGTTATGGTTAACCTCATGGCATGTGTGTCATTAATTATAATTAAAGCCATTAACTAACACATATGCATACAATTTCCTATGGGGACATTTAAACTTAAATTCCTAGTTTAATGTATTTAGTACGCACTTGCACATTAATATTACATTTATTACACTTTAAATATATATAAATATAAACGTGGATTATGCGAACAATATTAACGTCTTTACCATGTTTGAAATGTCAATCCTAACAATCGCTGTTATAGTATACAAGTTAATTTCCCTACCGATTTAACATGGTTCGACGTGCATATTCATAATTTACTGATAAAAGGGAAATAACAAAATCAACATACTGCTTGCAACCAAGGTTTGAATGATTATTTCAATAAAAAATAGAGGTAAAGGGTAATATTCCTAGTTACATAAGTAAAATCCTTGATTTGGTAGTAGTCCACTTTTTATGTAGTTTTCATGTATAAAACCATAATATCAATTAATTTGAAAATAATACATTCAACCAATCTATTTTAGAAAATAGATGTTTAAACCTATTCGAATTGCAATATTCAAGTCCTTAAGATTTTGCAACCAGAATATACATATATATGAATTTACATTTACAATAGGAGAATCAAATCAAATTCGAGAATCATTTCAACACCCAAAATATATTTTCTTTTATTACATCAATAATCAAAACCCAACTACAATTCATTGACCATTTCTATGTACAAACAATAATAATGGAAATTTTGGGGGTTTTGATATTGTTTTCTTTTCAAGGAATAATAACCCAAATTTGTATTATCAAATCATAGAAAATTGCAAACTTAAATGATTTTCACTCACCTTGATTTGAGAAAGAAAATAGTAGAATTGGTTGTAGAATTGAATCTGGATTCAGCCTACGAAATATGCTTCAATACATCTATAATATATATATATATATATAAGAATTATAATCTCGTATATGTATTTATATATATAGACAAAATTTCCAGAATTCTAAATTTATAGAAAACTTAGATTTTGAGAAAGTAGAATGAAGGTAAAAGGGGTAGAAGAGATCCTAACCTTTCTCTAGAAATTGGTAATGGCAGAAGGCAAAAGGAAGAATAGTGGCGTAGAGAGGAATTAGGATAGGGTTTTAAGTGTGGCTAGCGAGCTCCTGCAAGTGTAAGTACAGACTGTAGGATCTTTTAGATTAAGTCCAGATAGTCTGTTGATGCAAACTGTATAAAAACCCATATAAAAACAAGTCTTCCCCACCACTTTTCACTAAGAGCAGTCAACCCCTAAAGGTCGACCCCTTAGTGTCAAAACTATCTAGGTGATTTTTTCTTTTGGCTATTTGCCTATTTTATTAGTTATTCATTAATTGCATTGATTACTTTCCGTTTCTTCTTCATTCTTGTCCCCTTCTATATGTATACATCTACACACAATTCGAATCCTTGTTGATTTTTATTTTTGGCCAATTAATATAAATTTATATTCCATATATTTATTCATTCAATTTAAATTTCAAACCCTGCGTGTAAACAATTTACATATAACTTGTTTTATTGATAACTATTTCATATGGCTTCGATTTTCAGCAAATAAAAAATGAAAATGGGTTAGAATCTCACTACGAATGCAATAGTAATACTTCCGTGGACAAACTCCAAAATTCTTATTTTTAGCACATTGATTTATTATTCATTATCGTGATTTGTTTTCAAATTACTTTATGTCTTTTTAAGGCTTATTTTACGAGGTATTACATTCTCCCCCCTTAAGAGAGATTTGGTCTCGAAATCTTTTAGAAGAGATGAAAAACACAGCTCACTCTAACAACCATGTTGTACACCCATGTTATTTTATAAACATCCATAAATCATTGTGATTATGCACTGCAGACTTGCTAGAGTGAGCTCAGTCCTAACATATAAGTGTGACATGTGATGTTGTTTGTATGCAAAACCCGTTTTCATGCATATAATTTCTACATGAGTGCTCGGTGCATTTGTGTTGCAAACAATTCCTACCATCTGTAACACCCCGTATTTTCTGAGAATATTAAAAAAATTGGTGAATTATGAAGAAGTTATTAAGCCTTAAAGTTTATATGCATATGAGAGAAATATATATAGATATATATAAAAATTAAATAAATAAACATGCAAAAAAGGTTCAAAACAGCGAATTGGGAGGGGGAATAACCGAACCGGCCCATTTTTGAGGTCGACCCAAGCCCCGCTGGGTCGACTAGGGGTTAATCTAGGGTGTTTGGCTGTCATCCCGTGGGCCGATTCGCTCAAATGCAGATTTTGCATTTGAATGGTCCTCATGATTCAGGGTTAATCTAATGGTCCTAAATAACTTCCTACACCTATATATACATCCCTAACCTAAACCTAAATCTCATATACAATTCTCTAGCCTCCATTGCTCTCTTCCTCTCTAAAAATAAATAAATCAATGGCGTCTCTACTCTGCTGAAACCTAAGCTAGGACTTGTGCTTCTTCTTCCTCCAATTCTGATTAGGATTAAAAGAGAACAGCTACAACACCTTTTTCTTTTAGAATCCAACCAAGGCAAGTGCAGTTATTTTCCGATATAAACTTTAATTATAATTGTGACATGATTGTAAATCTGAATTTGAGATTGCGTATGTTCTGTTCTGATCTATTTTATTCTATATCTCTTTCTTCTTTCTGTTCTATAGCCAGGCTACCCCGAGCCTACGCCAAATCTCATAAGAGATTAACGCACGAACGTTAAACTTTGGAATAAATAATGAATGATCGCATAATTGGACATGGCTAATCTGTGACTAAAAGGACATAGGTTGTAAACTAGATTTAGATCTGTGCATATTCTGTGAATTGGAAGAAGAGGAACCATTGTATATTAACATGTGACTTGAGACATTGGACATAACGCATATTTTTGAATTAAAGATCTGTTATAATTTAAAGTTCTAGATTGTTGGGCATATTGTTTATATAGAAATTCATGATTTGGGATAAAAAGGGAATATGACTTAGGTGTGAAGATTTATGTTAAGATTTGATAACTATTAAATGTGAATAACACCTAAGTGGGAGATTTTTGAATATATGACGTGCATTGAAATCGATGGCTATATTTGGTATAATTTATATGTGAATCTTTTGTACTAGGCAAGTTTAACTAAATTTGAGACGTGTGTTATATGGTAAATTATGACCATAATCTATGCCATGTAAATTCAATGCAAACGTGGGGTATATGATCATAATGTGAATCATGACAACTATTTAGGCATGCAAACTTAGGCCAAATTTATAATTAGGCAAGATATGTTTATGAAACTTTAAGGAATGATTAAATCTGTTATATTGCCTAATTTGCTAGTTCTGTTATATTGCCTAATCTGCTAGTTCTGCTATAATATGTTCATATACCAAATCTGTCATCTGCTAAGTCTGCTGAAGATGCCTAAACTGTTATATGCTAAATCTGCTAAACTGCTTAATCTGCTGAATCCGTTAAGTCGCCTAATCTGCTAAATCTGTTACCTACCATATATGTTGAGTTGATATATTTAGTCTGTTATTGACATAATCTGAATTGGCTATAGTTATGAAAATTGACATGTATATTAGGCGTGGGCATAAATGGTAAATTAAAAATTAACTGGCCGCAAAGATAAACATGGCTGACTCGAGGTTAGAATGAGTTTGCGGTGTAATCCTGCCCGGAACCGCCCGGCACATCCAGTGGCCGCAAACAATAGGTTCTAATGTGAGAAGTTAGTCAAAACGTGCTTGAAACCCGAGGTTAGACTCAGTTTGCGGCAGAAATCTGCCTGGAACCAACCGGCCTAACCAGTAGCCGCAAACTGTCAGTCTATTGTGAGAGGTCTGGGCATTAATATTTAATTAATGAAAATTTGAGATAAATATAATGTCTAAAACGTGTTGGGCGGATAGGGTTAAACCCACTAGACTGATGAGTTTAATAAATCTGTTTCGTGAATCGGTAGGCCCAATTACAAAGTTAGACAAATCTGTAAATCTGCTAAATCCGTATATCTGATCCGTTAGTCTAAAACTTGTCTGATCTGTGAACCAGTTGATCTGAATTCTGTATGTCTGAACTTGTTAATCTGAAATCTGTTAGTCTGGGGACACAAGAATAGGAGGGGAATTACTTGTGTCATCTGTTGTTTGGGACCCATATTAGTCAGTAACCCTTTTTGGTATTAAAACTTTGACCCAACAGTAGGTAGGGTCCGGGCACGCTTACTGAACTAATTATAAGCGGTTCATTCTGATAATGGCGAGGGGTGTTGATGGTGCGTTCCAACCGGGTCATGTGCGTGCATGGATCCCGGCCTGCCTCTGAGGATGTAAGACGCCGTGACATCTGTAAATAGGTCTATGTCATTCAAAGGTTGTCACTTTAGGGAATGATACACCCTTCGGTGGGGCTGGCACAGGGTATTTATGTATTAGGGAGCCGATCGCGTGGGGTAGAACTTAGGGTACACTTAGCTCTGTCTGTTTCTGTGGGGTACCGTCTGTTTCTGTTGGGTGGTAACACCTGTCTGTTCCCGCATGGTACCATCTGTTGGGGTGGTAAAGGCCTATTTATTAGTGTATACCTAATTCTACATTCTGTTTCCATAGGGATTAATCTGTTTCTGTTTCTGTACCTTCTATCGGGTAGTAAAAGCCCATTACTAGCATTCTGTTCTGTGGAAATCATTCTGTTTCCTTTCGGTTTTAGTTAAGACATTAGGGTAACACCTAATCCCGTTATATTAGTATTAGTGCAGAGAAGTGTAAAGCAATAGCTTATATCATTCTGTTCTTCTGTTATATCTGCTACATCTGTTACAATTATCTCTCATCCAGTTTTATTTTCATGTCATGTTATTATTATCTGTTCATAACTGAAAATCACTGGACTTGCCAGACTTTTGTCTGACCCTTGTTGTTTCGCCTCCTTTCTTCCGTTTCCCCCCAGGTTTTGTAGAAGGGAATACTCTAGCTTGATCCAGATTTCTTCCGCTTGCAGTGCTTAAAGTATGGCTTGTCTTCTTCTGTGGGGATTATGATTTTAAACTATGCATTCTGAAGGCTTTTGTACAAGACTGATATTTTGTACTTGAATTCTGATATTGTGACTTGAAAGGATGTAACCAAGCTTCTGTTTGAAATAAAGTTATAATTTTTCAAGTACTGTTTATCTGTCTTGTAGTATTCTGTTTCTGTTTACTAAAATGCTCCACCAAAGTTAAGGCATTCCCTTTGTGAGTGACCTTAATGGAAGTGGGGTGTTACACCATCCAATTTAGCAACTACAAAGCAAAGACGAATTCTTAAAATTTCCAAAAAAGGCTATAAATTTAAAATTTCATGCCTTTCCTCGAATTTCCTACCTTATGTAATTGAACCAATCTAATTAAATATTGCGGGGTCTCGAAATCCGATGCTCCAAAATATATATGGTCGCACGAGACTCCCATGGTTTCGTCTTGGTCCCCACTTCTTGATTATGCCCTACCAAAAATTCATTGTATTGTGAAGGTATCTAATTTGATTTTAAAAACGTCATGGGCTCCTATCATCAACAATATCTTTCATCCCCTAACTTTGGGAAATCCCAAAATATAATGCCAATTCCTTACCTTTCACATGCCGCCTAATCAAATTAGACTTTTTCCAAAGTCTAACCATAAATTTGGTTTGAGTAGAAATTTATCAATGGTTATCCCATTAACCCTTTGGTATTTTAGGTAGCCTCCTTGAAATTCTTCATGAGCGCCTACTAATTAACAAAAAGATAATTACGCTACTCCTAAAAAGATGAATATTATTCCTATTGTCTAAGAGTTCCAAGATGTAATTCTTCCTCTTATCCCCAAAGCATTGGTTGTCCTCAGTTTGTCCTCCGTCTTCAAATAAGGTGTGATCCAAAAATGTCCTAAACCAAAATTTTCTAAATCTAGCTAATTAATGTTCTAGTCTATACTGATAACTAGAATATTTTCCTATGCTCCAATTTGTTGGAGTTTGAAATCTTAGTGAGGTCTTTTGTTATAATTTCCATAAATTTTCCCAAATAATAATACTGACATATTTAAAATTACAAGGAATGAGTATTGTCTTGTTTTGAATGGATAGTATAATCTGCGTGCAAACATGAAATAGTACACATCATCTCCTTTACATTTTATGTATGTTCCTTATAATTTCAAATATTTTTTATATGAAAAATGACAAAAGGGGTAATTATAAAAATTGAACAAATACCCTTAAACAAACTAAAACATAGTCATATTCAAATTAAAATGGCTAATACAAACCCAATGTTTAGGCTCATTCCTTAACCTCATTCTTTAAGTTCTCATTTATGAGGGTGGCCTTTTTTTCAAAATTAAACTTCTTCTTTTCCCGATATCGCAATACAAACACACTTATTCCTTGTAGGCTACAAACCTAATTCCACTACTAACTTCCAAATATCATATATGGTAGATTGCTAAGGTAAGTGTCCCCATGAAATTCTCTCTTACATATTTATCTCAAAATTTATCAAGGTTTTCAAATTCCAACATCACTGGCATAAAATAGGGATTCATTACTTACATCACTTTATACATATCCAGTCAATAGGGGGGACCACTAGTGATCACAAAAAATATTCTTTTGGAAGTTTTATCTTACAATTATGTGGTCTAGATGGTGATGAGGCCTTAATACTTTTATTCTGACTCCTTAAGATGTCCATCCATTCCTTTAAATTGTTCCATCTTCGCCTTTCTCGTAAATGTTACCCATCCATTCTCAAAATCGAACCACTTCGTGAATACTTACTTAATTCTTTCAAGCTTGAATATATACATATATGTATGTATGTATTTTATCCTAACCAACTTATCCCTTAAATCAGTCCCCAAAATTCTCTTTTTATCTTATTAATTACAAATATATAACTCTACTAAATTTGCAATTAATATCCATGAACTATATTTCTAAAATCACGAACTTCGGTAAGTTATGCTATACTATTTATGTAAGTATATTGCTAAGCATTAATATGCTTATAAACATTCTAATTCCTAAACTAAACTATCTTGGGCAATCTAATTCACAACCAAGCCTTATTTTGGGAACATTATACCTCATCATCTTTTCAAATAGAAACTCATGGATCTTAATACCTTGTTCAAACTTGAGATGTTAACTTTGAAAAGATTTAACGCTTATTGAGATAAATGCTAAAACATCCTTTATTGAGAGTTTCTTCCAAAATGTTGCAGTAAGGATTCATATGCCTCTTTACAGTGTTAACTAAATGTTTAAAATAAGAGTAGAAATGTTTTTTTAAAACACTTAACTTTATTAACTATTTGAATGTCAGCCATTCACACTTTCAAAACGGTCAATAAAACTTTTTAATAGCTAATAAAACAATTGCTCATTCTTTTTTTAGAAAATAGAATCATAATTAATATCCAATATTGAATTATGCGATAATTAAGTTTCCAAAAAGGTCCGATGACATTTATTTCTAAATTTTTCAAAATACCTTATTACTTCACACACCAACACTTTGAGGCATTACTCAAGGTTAGTGTGCCTTCTTAACAATTAACCTAAATAAATTTCTTACAAAATATTTCAAATAAATAACATTTATTAAATGCTCATAAATTCTTAAATTAAGAGTAAATAAGCTCTCTTATTTTAATACTTGTCTTTTATTTGTATTTTGAATATCTGGTTTTAATGCCCTTCAAAAAGACAAATGTTTTGAGGTAAATGCTTGTTTTTATTTGAAAAAGTCTTTAATAATTCAATGTTAAATTAAGTAACAATTGAGCCCATTTAACATATTCATTTCTATATTCTTCAGTTATGTTGTTTCTTCCAAAATTACATTTTAAAACATTAACTCAAGACTGCATCCACGTTAGTAATACAATTTAAAACTTTACTGTCATGCACATATAACCTTATCAAATTTCTCATTAATGTGTGTTTGAAACTTTGGAAATCCTTAATTACTCATTACACTTTGTTTACAAAATGATGGTGTTTTACAAAAATTTAACTAAATAGCCACAAATTAATTATAAATTTCTGAATTAATTTATTGGAGTAGTCGTTTCTTATTTATTCTAATCCCAGTACTATTATTCCCTCTAATACTCCTTATTATAGAAGATTTTTTCTATTTCAAATTCTACCCAAAATATGGAAAATAAATTCTTCCCTCATTTTCTTTCGAATGAGTATATTTATATTGTTTACCCTACCAAACTCTTATATACGCCTTTTCAATGTTACTAGGTTTTTAGGGGAGAGATCACCTCGAGAAGGTGATTTCTCTGATATGGAGGAATTCAATAATTTCATTTTAGATAATAATTTGATTGAGATTCCTCTCAATAATAGATCATTCACTTGGTCTAATGTCAGAGATAGTCCTTCTTTTGCTTTATTAGATAGATTTTTTGTTAGTACTGAGGTGGAGGATAGATTCTCTATTTGTAGAGTTAAGGGTTTGCCTTTTTTATATTCTGATCATTGCCCTATCATCCTTTCGTGTGATTCGAATATTTCTGTTAGTAACAGTTTCAAATTTGAGAAGATGTGGTTATTGGATTCTAGTTTTATGAATCTAGTTTCTGTTAAGTGGAACTCCTTGTTTTATTTTAACAATTTGTATAGGGGTGATTCTGCGAAGATTTTTGTTGCGAAGCTATGTAATTTAAGATTTTTTCTCAAATGTTGGAATAAGTATATTTTTGGTAGTGTTAGAATTAGGAAAGATAAGATTTTGTGTGAGATGTTAGATCAAGACAAGATTAGTGAGTCCAGGATTCTTAATTCCAATGAGAGGGATATACTTTGCAACCTTAGGTATGACCTCAAGTTGATTTTAGAAAAAGAAGAGATCATGTGGAAGCAAAGAGCCCGAATTCAATGGATAAAGGAGGAGGATAACAACACGAAGTTCTTTCATAGTGTGGCAAATAAAAGGAGGCGTGAAAATTTGATTCATTCTGTTTTTATTAATGATGTGGAAGTGACTGCTCAGAGGGAATTGAATGAGGATTTTACTAGGTATTATAAGCAGATTTTTGGAGCTAAGATTAAGAGAAGGATTAATGTTAGATGAATGACATTTATCCACCTGATGCTAAGGTTGAGTTAGTAGATTTAGACTAGCCTTTCTCTGAATGGGAGATTTGGAAGTCTATCTGTGATATTCCTAGTGACAAAGCTCCCGGGCCTGATGGTTTTTCTGTTCTTTTCTATAAGCAGTTTTGGGAGATCTTGAAATTTGATATTATTAACTTATATAATGATTTTTATAGTGGTGATTTACGATTAGGTAGTTTTAACTTTAATGTTATTCTTATTCATAATAGATAGGGTGCTAATTCTCTAAAGGATTTTAGGCCTATTTCCTTAATCAATTGTTCTGTCAAGATTATTTCCAAAGTCCTAGCTAACAGACTTAGTATTAAGATGAACGATCTTATTGATTATTCCAAAACAACCTTTATCAAAGGCATAAACATAGTGGACGGAGTGGCCGTTATGCAGGAGTATATTAATGTCTGTTGTAAAAAATAATTTTTCTTGTGCTATTTTGAAGTTAGATTTTGAGAAGGCATTTGATTCAGTTGATTGGGATTTTATCTACGAGTCATGTCTTGCTAGGGGTTTTAGTGCCAGATGGATTAACTAGATCATGCTATTGCTTAGGTCTGGTTGCTCTAATATTGTTGTTAATGGGCTTGTGGGCAAGAAGATTCAATCTAAGAGAGGTCTTAGACAAGGTGATCCCCTATCACCTATTCTATTTAATTTAGCAGCTGATGTTTTCTCTAGAATTATTAAGAGAGCTGTTAGATTAGATGTTTTAGGTAGTATTGGTAATGAGGAATTTAATAATGAATTATTTGTTCTCTAATTTGCAGATGATACATTATTATTTTCCTCTCATTTTGTAACGACCCGAATTTTTGGCCAAATTATTTTAAATATTTATCATGGTTGTAAACATGGAATTCGTAATATAAATGGTATTTTATTGGGTCATCGATTAATAATCGAAATACGATTTATTTTAATACGAGGATCTTAAGTAATTCAATTTGAAATGGAGTCAAAATGATTTATATGAATTTTTATTTGAATTTAAACAATGATAAAATAATAATTTATTATCAAGGAATTTATTTGTTTTTGAATTTAAATTTTTTTATATTAATTTATTTTGGTTATTTATATTTACGTTCAAATTAAAATTCGAAATACGTTCCTCTGAGTTAGGAATAGCGGTATAACGTTGGAGATGATAGTTACGTTAAAGTAACGGTTCGGGAAGTTAAGAGAGCCACAAGATATTTTTAAGTAGATAAGAATGAAATCAAATCGAAGTAAATTATCAAATCAAACCAAAAGAGGGAATCTATGTTGGTACTTATGCCAACAAGAACACTCCGCAGACCTAGTAAAGCCGACCCAATGTTTTAAATCGCGTAGGTTCTTTCTCGAGCAGAAAACTTTGTCTCCTCCTTTCAAAATCATGTACAGCTGGTTCCCTGCCTTCAACCCAAAGTAATCAGAGACCTTAATGACTGCGTACTTCTTGTTTCCTTTGGCTTCTATATATTAACCTCCCTTCGAAATTCTGCCATTTTACCTAATCACGAAATCAAAGGGCTTTTCCCCTTTCCTCCGTTAAAACAAAATGCGAGCTTCAGAATCAAGATAAAGGAACCGCTAGTCCCTCATTTGCAGTAATCAAAAATTAAATCGCGATTTCTTCATTCACGACTTAACACTCCAGTTCGAAACTCACAGACGAAAAAAAAGGGGAAAAATCAAATGATGCGTTGATCTTCGAGATGGTGAAATCGGTTCTAGAGCGGTCGAGTTAGAGTTGCAATGGAGTGGGAGGTCGAGATGAGTTGATTACACAGATCGCGGTGGTGTCTAGGAGTTGCGATGGAGTGTAAATGGCCAAGAGATGTCGTGATTTTGCTGGTGGTTCACTTCGATTATTTGATGGTAAAATCGACGAGGTTTTCAGTGGACTACGAGTGAACATGTTCGACAGTACTGGAATCGCGATTTGGGTTTCAGAGAGCTCGACAGTTTTTACTCGAACAAGGGTCTCGAGTTCGGGATAGCTAGAAGAAGGGGATCGGAGCACAGTTCGTGGTCAGTTCCTTGGTAACAGTCGGATGGTGAATGCTGTAATGATGTCGGCAAGGGTCAGTCTTCCGGTCCAAGTGTTTTTAATGATGACAGTAACAGGATTTCCAATTACAGAAAGGAAGAGAGGATTAAAATGAAATTAAGGTAATTATTATTTTATTTACAATTAGAAAATTTTATTTTGTTCTTTAGATAACAGCAGTAAAATGATTAGTAAAGTTTAGAGGGTTAACTGTAGACATGGAAATAAGGAGCTAATTGGGTGATTTAAATTTGATTAATGAAGTCGTTAATTTTATAATTTGTTTTAAATAAATATAAGTACAAAATTGTGACAATTATATATGGTTCATATGCAATCAGGGTTACACGAAAACGAAGTCCATTGGGTTCTTATGGACATAGACCTCACTTGGAATAATTTGGAGCTAATGGGGATTTTTGTCTAAACACTCATTTAAAATTAGATGAAAACGACGATAAATCATCGAATAAAGATCCTGGTGAGTAAATCTCACTCACCTTTAGAATTATTTTTATTTCATTAAAAATAATTGTTTGTTGCTTGTGTGAATATTTTCTGGTTGTTTTATATATATTAGTTATTTAGGCTATATATATATATTGGGTTGATTGATTGGTTGGATTCCCGCAGTCTCATTAGCGGATGCCCGCAGTTTCATAGCGGATGATTACCCTATACGCCCCACGCTATGATTAGTGGATGACCTTCTATACCACGATATTCTGCCACGAAGCAGAATGGGTATTATTTATGTGCTAACATCTGTGGATGCAGGAAAACAGGTTGGAGGAATCCAACTGGATTCCTCAAAAATATATTATCTGTTTGTTTATTTGTTTGCAGATATATTATCATATATGATGTGTTAGGATCCCGTGATTGATAACTGATTGTTTTGGGGAGTTTAAATATCACTGGGCTCGAATATTGATTTATAAAAATATCGGAAAAGGGTAATAGAGATTTGAAAATGGAATTCTATTTTTATAAATAGAATTTGAATTTTTAATGAAGTATAGAAAATATTAACTGTTTAAATATATAAAACAAGGGAATTTATAAACTTGGTTTATAAATTAAAATACGGGATTTGAATTGGATTTATAAACTTTATTTATAAGTTTATAAATGTGAAAATTTAAGGGAAGTTATAAACGTTGTTTATAAATTAAATAATACAAATAGAATTTGAATATGAGAAATTAGAATGAAATTTGAATATTTGAATTCAAAGGAATTAAAATATAATTTGAATTCAAAGGAATTCAAATAAAGAAAATTCAAATAGAGACTTTGATATAAAATTTGAATAAAGAAATTCAAATAGAGCTTTGAATGTAGAATTTCAAAATAGAAATTGAAGTAAACTTTGAAAATAGGATTTTCAAAGTAGAATTGGAAATAGAATTTCAAATAGGATTTCAAAATAGGAAATCCAAATGGTTTTGAAATGGAATTTGAATTCAAGGGAATTCAAATGGATTTGAGTGAAGAAATTCAAATGGTGTTGGAAATGAATTTGAATATTAGAATTCAAATGGAAATGGAAAATGAAATTTGAATATAAGAGATTCAAATTGATTTCAAATAGGATTTGATCTATGGGATTTGAATATGAAATTCAAATGGGGTTTAAACTATGGAATTTTGAATATAGAATTTAAAAAGGAGTTTGAATATTTGAATTTCAATAGAATTCAAATATAGAAATTGGAATATAGAAGTTCAAATGGAATTTGAATATAGAGTTTGAATAAGAGAATTCAAATGAATTCAAACATAGAATTTGAATATAGGGAATTCAAATAGAAATTCAAGTATTGAATTTGAATATAAAAAAGAAAAGGAATTGGAATTTGAATATAGAATTCAAATAAAAGTGAGATTGGAATTTGAATCAAGAAATTCAAATAGAGTTAAAATGGAGTTGAATTCATTTTAAAGAAGTTTAAAGGTTTATATATATAAATATAATTAAAACGAACTCGCTGCAGCGCTGCAGTTCGTAAAATAACGATTCGAACTTCAATCGAGTATACAGGACTCAATTGGAGTCGGATCTCTTTGAAACAAGAAACGTCAGGACCGGTTTGATAATAGTTTTCTAATGAAAGAGAGAAATATGAATTTCGTCGTATAGATTTTGAGTTATGTCAAAAATCAAATTTTCAGAAAAACAGCGCCAGAACTATTTAAAAACCATAACGGTTTATTTCATTTTATAAAAGGATTTTAAGCAAATAAAATCCGAATTTCTATTTAGAAAATTTCAGACTTGAGTTATAAAATATATATGAACTCAGGTGGAGTAATGAATTGATTTTTGAACAGAAATCAGATTTTTGATTATTGAATAGAATTAACTAATTCGAATAGTAATTAGTAAATGAGATGTTGAATTGATATTGGGCCTTAAATAAGTGAATTTGATTTGAGAATTTATATTCGAAATAGAAAAGAGAACTAGAATTGAAATTGAAATTCAATTTGGTTATGAGCAAGCTAAATATTTTGTTTGAAAATGCTATGTTCAAACAAAGGAGTAAAATAGGCAAAATGGCCGATTTAAAGAATAAATGGGCGGAACTTAATTCAAACGATTAGATAGTGTTGAATTGAATTGAAACAGGTGAACATGTGTTAGACAGGTACATGGTGAAGTATATGAAGATTTTAATTTGTGTGCCCAACAAAAAGGTACATGTTTAATTCACATATGAGATTTTATGCGCCGTATCGGCAAGCCGCTTGGCTTTTCCTTTTCCTTTTGATTGGGAAAGATACCGGGAAGCTATTTGAAATTTCCCGATGCTCCCGATACAGGGGAGGTTATGGCGAATTTTTCCGGGAATTTAAGGAGATAGAATATTTTTCAGATAATTTGATAGTTATAAATCAAGGTATCGATAAATGTAGAATTCGATAAGGAAACGAAATCAAAAATAGAATATTGTAAACAAAAAGGGAAATCTATAAATTAGAAGTAGAAAGCGAACTTTATACATGTTTTAAAAATGAACAATTGGATTGTATAGTGTGTTTATTCGAGATAAGTGGTTTTGCCGTTTTGAAGTTGAGGATGTTTTCAGTTAAGGTCTGAGAGGTAATTTTACCCCAACTTGATTGATTTCATTTTTAATGGATAAATAGCAAGATCCAGTCTCGAAGAGAAGTGTTTGAAAAAGAGTTAGTTGAATAAAATATTTTGGGTTGTTGTAACGATGTTTTACACAACATTCGTTTTAAACCCAAGTAATGGAATTTTGGAAATATATCAAGTAAATATTTCCTGAGTATAATTAAAATAGACGGGATAGAGATAAGTGATTGGAATTGTTTCCAATTGCAAATAGAGATATTTTCTAATATATAGAAAATAAAAGAAGTTGACATTTGGAAATGTTTTCCAAATGGCATAAGGGCCAGTATGGTTATTGGAAATATTTGGTTAACAAATATTGATAAGGAAATGGAGAAGAGATTTAATTAATGAAATATTAATTAAAGAGCCCAGTGACTTGTTTGATATGTTGATTGAACACTTGTTTTTATTCGATAGTTAAATCACAGACTATCGAAAGTTTTTGACCATCGTTGTCAATATGGAGAGACCGGTTGGATTATTATCCGAAGAACCACTCCGTATCGGCATAAGCGTTGCGAACCAAGTATGCTGAATATAGTGAAGACGGAGTAAAGTGCAAGGGCTTTTTCTATTAAATAGAAATAGTGCCTTCGGTTTCGTTCAATCCCAGAACGAACGTAAATGGACGAATGTCTGACAGAGTATTTCCAATGATCAAATGGGTTGGTCTGTATAAATATATATGGTTGCAACGGATTTATCCCTTAGCATAATATCCAGAATATTTGTGCAAACTCAACTAGTGATTAACGGATCTGACAATGTGGCATTCAAAGTGATTGTGCTATCAATGAATGGTAAGTATTCATAGCCTCAGGCCTCAACAACCGGGAAAGGACAAAAATCGGGCAGGCAGCATGGCTATGTGGGTCGCACCCATTAGGATGTATAATCACCTATCTAGAGGTTCATTTAATTTCTTATTCTATTCGATGTTGTCCCAGTCGGGAGACGGTTGCTGATCCCAACCGTTGGTGATATACATTCGATACACTCAAGCGAAATGAGTGGTCGGTCATGTGTGGGCCGGGTTACAAGATGTTCTTGTTGAACCCAGTGTATTCCTCTCTAGAGATACACTAGCGGAAGGTGGTTCCATACCTTGTCATGTTGGAAATCCAATCTCCAATAAGCGCCATGCGGTTTTTGATTTTATAATATATATGTGGAGCGTGAGATGCAAGCGTTCTGCTATTTGGTTATTTACTTGATGTAGACATTATTATAATATCACTAGATTTTCGTATCAAAGTGTTTTGGGTTATAGTAAGGTAAAAGCCATCCATGTTTATGTGTGGGCTGGTCTTACTATTATCCATAAACAGGACAATTCATATGGGAAAAAACTGAGTGAGTTTAACTCACCTTGATCAGATTATCGCTGAAACAGTTAGTTTTAATTAAATTAAACAGATGTTTAATTTAATTAAATATCCCAGTTGATTCCAAATCTTGTCCAATGCGATTGTTGGTATGGAAAGACCGGGATCGAATTTATATTCGAAAACCATTCCGTCCAACAAATACGTGATGATCTCAGAAGATGATCGAGATGGAGCATTGAAGACCGTGGATCTTCATAAACGGAAGAACCACTAATGTTCTCTGCCTGGCAAGCAGAGATAAGCTGTGATTCTGTCGTGGTTGGAATCTACGGGTTGCAAGGACTTCTCGCTACTGATCCATGGGGTGATTCCTATATGGATGCAGTAGGAGAGTGCTTTCGGTTCATCCTGTTCCTGGATGACGTATATGGACGGATGTCTGACAGAGTATTTCCAAAGGGTCACGTACGTTGATTTCTTCAAACGTACGATAGTTGTTGGCGGGGAGTTGCCGTTCTCTTAGCTTCCAGCTAGAGTATTTTTGTGGACGTCAATTAGTGATATCTGGCGGATCTGACGATGTGGCATTCTAAGTGAATGGTGACCAGATGATCAGAAGTTAATTCTGGCCTCAAGCCTCATCAACCGGGAAATGATAAAAATCGGGCAGGCAGCATGGCTATGTGGGTCGCTCCCATTAGGGTGTATAATCACCTATCTAGAGGAAGTCCTATTTGTTTCTTAAATCTATGTTTCGATGCTGTCCCTTGTCGGGAGACGGTTGCTGATCCCAACCGTCGGTGATATACATTCGATACACTCAAGCGAAATGAGTGGTCGGTCATGTGAGGGCCGGGTTGCAAGAAGTTCTTGTTGAACCCAGTGTATTCGTCTCTAGAGATACACTATCGGAAGGTGGACCCATACCTTGTCAAGTTGGAATCCAATCCCCAATAAGCGCCTGCGGTTTTGATTGTATACTATATATGTGGAGCGTGAGATGCAAGCGTTCCACTAGATTCTATTTACTTGTATTTAGACATTATTATAATATCAGAAAAGATATTGGTTTCAAAACTGTTTTGGGTTATCGTAAGATAAAAACCGTCCGTATTTATGTGTGGATTTGGTCTTACGATTATCCTTTTCTTTTGAAAAGATTTTGAACTTTAAAATCATGATTGGATGGTTCACCCTTATTACTGTGCGAGTTTATCTCACTCTGGTTCACCAGACTGACCCGGTGTTTTGTAAATGCTCGGGTTAGGCCGGGTTGTACAGGTTCAGGTTATCGACTACTGTGAAGAGATGAGCTGGAAGAGTCCAGACGTATGATATTACTAGTATTCCGCTGTGTGTTGTATGAGGACAGATTATCACTGTCCAGATGTTGATGTACTCTGATATTGTAAGTATTTTCAAAGTTCTCAATAAAGATTTACTTCTGTATTATATTTTGTTCCGCTGCGATGTGAGACTCTGTGTTATGTGGTGTTTCTTCTTCTTCTTCTATTCTTATATTTCTTTCTTTCTTATCTCACCCTCTAATTTCTTTCTATTAATGATCTGGAATGTTCGATGTCTGAATGTTCAACACGGTAGTTTGATGTTGATTTTCGGAGTCGAAAATCCCGGTTCGTTACAGTGGTATCAGAGCTATTGGTTAAATAATTACCTTGGCTCTGTGGCGTGACTCAGTAGAGATGGGGTTAGTAATACCCTAGACTGAGTTTGAGTGTATATATATGAGCGCGTATTTGTAAATTGATATAAAAACTGTTTATATTGTGTTGATTGGTTTGTCGAGTAGTTTATGAATTCTGGTCGATACAGTAATGCAAACTGTGTCGATAAGTGTTTCTAAACTCTTGAACAGAATAATTCGACACAGTATGTTTTTGAAAGAGGGTAAATGAAATAATTTTACCCAAATTATATTTTGATATAAAAGAATGATTATTATTTAAAGTATTATAATATATTGGATGTGTTGGTTCATTATAATTGAAATGGTTATATAAATAACCAATCAGAATTCATATAAGTGAAATATATGAAATCAGATGAATTAAATCTGAATTTAAATCAGAATTGAAATTAAAACTTTGGAAATTCGAACAAGTGGTTGAAATTGGAATTGGACTTAATATATGAGAATTTTAAAATCCTGGGAGGTTTTTAAATTGTTTTACAAGCCTTGAAAAGGATATTTTGAACTGATTTCAAAATGGAAGTGTTTAGAAATGATTTTGAAAGTGATATAGTATTGAACTCACTTCGATAGCTGGAAAATAGATTTCCGATGATGATCCGGACATCATCGGTGTTCATTTTCGAGTTCTAAGTGACGGATTACTACCAAAGATTTTGTTTTGAATTGCTTTGAGAAAAACAAGTTGTTTTGAATCCTGAAAAGGAATATTTGTTTTTTTGAAAGAGCTGAACTGTTTAAAACTCCCAGGAAAGATAACATGAATTAAACCAAATTAAAGGAATTTGTGAAAGCAAATATGAATTGAATTGAAACCAGCTCAGTGGAAATTGAATTGAATTGAAATAGAATGGTATCAAGTAGAATTGGACTGGATAAGAGATAATCTGGGATGTAAATGAATTGTTGAGCAAGAAATTGGAATTAAGATTGGAATTGCAGTTGATTGGGATTTGGCTTGGATAAGCGAATGGGTGTGTTGAAGATAAAAGTGATTCGAGTTTGACTGGGATGACAGTTGTATATGTTGGATTAGCAGCAGATGGAAAAGACATAATGATATGCCCGACAAAAAGGTACACGATTATTTTATATGGGTTTGGTGATTTCTGAGCCTATTTGGCAGGCCGCTTGGCTGTTTTATTTTCTTTGGATTGGAGAAGGCCTAGAATGGCGAGTTGGAGTTGTACCGATTGAGCCGTACAGAGGAGGTGCTGGCGAAATTTTTCGGGAATTTAAGATGTTAGAAAATTTTCAATATTTTTGAAAATATTTATATACGGTATTGAATTGGTTTTTGATTTAATATAAAATTAGATTTGAAAGTTAATGAGTTTATAACGTTCTTTCTTACCTTAGCAATTTCGAGGACGAAATTATTTTAAGAGGGGAAGAATGTAACGACCCGCATTTTTGGCCGTCAAATATTTAATTTAATTTATTTATTTTAAATATTATATTGGGAATATAATGAAATTTAATATTTAATTCGTTATTAAAAACGAAGTTGAACGTTATAATTTATATATAATATAAATTCGAGCTTGAAAATGGCGTGCAGTTCGTAAATTGGAGTTTTGAACTTCAACTGAGAATACAGGATTCGATATAAGTCGGATTTCTGTAAAACAAGACACGTTGGAACCGTATTAACGATAATTTTCATATGAAAGAGAAAAATCTAGATTTCGTGTTATAGTTTGATAGTTATGGCCAAATCAAATTTTGAAATAGTCGCTATGGAAAATCGTTATTAAATTATAGGCCTTTAAAGTAGCCATTTTGCAAACGGACTCTGTTTTCGACGAAACCAGTTCCGTTGAGTTCGTATCGTCAAGTTATTTAAGGATTTCAAGGTTTCAAGTTGATTTGATATATCTGGTGATCGTAAAAAATTAAACGCGTGTTCATTTCTGGTTTTATAAAGGAAAATTTTTCATACGACCTCGGATTTCGACGAAACTTGTTCCATTGGGTCCGGAATACGTTTTTACACCAAGATTAGCCTTTTTATCAGTAAACAGGAATTGTTCGTAGTAGGTTTAACTAATTACTTCACGCTGAAGTTTTGAACAATAATATAATAGTTTTGTGTACCCTATGATTTAAACAAACTTGCAGCCGACCAAAGCAAACGTGCCAACTACCTATCAACTTCCTACTCTTGCCTTGTCAACCTTTCACATGACAACACCACACGTACAGCTATCTTTAATTAATGAATGCACATGCGTTCTAAAAATTTTCATACTCTAAGCGTACGAGACCTAGTGGCTACTACACCTAAAACTTGGCACCCACGTCTCAATTTCCACTATAAATACAATGCCTGTATTTTCTTCCTGGAAAACGAATGAAACCTCCTTAACAAACCAACGACAATTTAATCAATCCTTTCTCCTCTTTAAATCAATTGTTACAAGCGAAAATTCTTGGTTCGTTTAAAAGCTACATCGCTATACCCTTCAGGTCCTTTAAAATGGACGGCCTCAAATCACGTTATCTTCCTTCTAATTAACCTTAGATCCCTCAACTAATTTCAACACTTATAACCAAGCACCCTTGAGCTTCACGAGCTCTAAATTTTGGACGGTTATGATGTGGGTTAGGATGCCGAGCTGACCGGAGTCGGAGCTCAAAGTCGGGGTCTTTGAGAAGCTTCCTGGTGCGAAAGGGGCAGTCGAGTGGTGGGGTTTCTGGCGGCGTAGCTGGGTGGTGATGAGGGGATCGATGCAGCTGCGTCTGATTGATGGCCGACGACCTTTTGAGGGCGCTGCTGATGGTCTTTATGAGAGCGTGGTTCGATGGGAGGGCAACGGGGTAGCCGGTTAAAGAACAAAGCAGGGTTGGACGAATAAGGTGAAGCCGAGGTGGAGCTTGGGTTCTGGGTTGTTGCGAATAAAGGATCCAAGCAGGAAACCAAAAGGGGTCGCCATATCCTGTATATCCCAACGTTGTTTGAGACCGAGTGAAAACTTTGAACAACGCAGGGAAGGGAACAAAACAATAAAGGAGGAATAGCCTTTTTCACTGAGCAAGTTTGAATAAGAAAAGCAATGTATTGGGGCAACCGAGAGGGACGAACGGAAATGAAAACAGTCGACGCAAGTTGACTGTAAAGAAGAGTAATCAAAATTAGACCAAATAAGAGGTAATGGAATCATATCAGAGAGCAGTACATTCTGGAACTGATGTGGTCAGAGCTGGAGACTGCTGGAGATTTATGGTTAAATTAAACACTAGTTTAATTTAATAGGAGTTGAAACCGAACCGCTTCAGCGACAACGGTAAACAAGGTGAGTTAAACTCACTCAGTTACCCTTTTTATATTTTATATAAATTGGGTGTTTTTATTTTGTGTACTCTGCTTGCCAATGGTTGACTGCTTTGCTAGTTATCTATTTATCTGTTGATTTAACAGATGAAGTTAAACTGTGTTTAATTTCAGTGAAATACCAAATCGTTATTTTTAACGATTGATTCCAATAAAGGTAACTCACCTTGGTTGGTCGCGTTTATTTATAAACGTGTTTAAAATGGTTGCATTGTTTGAATTGCTTGTGGTTAAGGTTAAAATGGTTGTTATTTTAGTTTATCAGTTAAACAAAACTGAACAGTCTGATTTGAGAAAACCAGTTGAATACAGGGACGAACAGGTTGGAGGGACCCAACCGGATCCCTCAAGTGTATTATTTATTCTCATATATAAACTGATCTGTTTGTGGGATTGATTTGATAGTTGATTGTTGACTGAATATTCAACATCTGCTCGGTTTAAACCAATGGGTGATATTGGTTGGGTATTTGGCAGCGTATGGCCTATAAAATCAATCGTGTTAAAAATATGGATTCACCGTCAGGTGAATCGATAAAGATGAATTTATAAAATTTACTTTATAACTGGAGTTGGATTTTGAATATATTATTTTGAATAAAGGTTTATAAAAGAAAAGTAAATAAATAAATATTTTATTTGTTTAAGACTTCGATTTGTTCTGATGTTAATCAGATCTACAATTATGAGCATAAGAAATGAGATGAATGGTTAAACTTTAATAAGTGTTTTGTAAACAGCGATTTTGGCGCTATAGTTATAATATATGTTTTGTAAATCTAAATAGCGATTTAGCGCTGTAGCTATAGTAAATGTTTTTGTGATCTAAACGGTGATTATAGCGCTGTTGTTTTGTAGATCTAAATAGTAATTATAACACTATGGTTATGACATGCGTGCTATAAAATCTAAACAGCATTATAACACATGTGCTATAAATTCCCTTATTAAAACTAATGGATTTTCCCGATTTAAACAATAAAGGATGGTGTGACAAGTATGTTGAAAAGGGAATTTAGTGGAAATTATATATAGTTATAAGTTATTTTACCAAGTATTATAAAGTAATAGTTCTGAGGACATTACTATATAAGAATGTAGTTACTCGAGCTAGAGTTAAGCAAACATAGTATTCAAGGTTAGTTGCCATTGCGTACGACTGCTAGCGTAATTCGCAGGGCTGCAGATAGCCTACGGCGGTCGGATGTTTCCTGAGGGAATCAGGCGTAACCTTTGTGATCGCTGCGATCTAGGGTCGAGCGAATGGATTTAAATCGAGTATTAGTTAATCAATTAGAGTTAATCAATTAGAGTTAAATCGAATTAGAGTTATTCAAATATCGTATTTTCAATATTAAAGAGTTAGAAGTTTTATTTAACAGAAGTGAACTAGTTTGATTTAAAATTCAAAGGCCAAGTGATGCTAAATACCGAAACAGTGAACTCATTGGAGTGTCATGATTGAAACACTGTTTATTTTGATAGTTAAAACACCGACTATCAAATCTGTCCAATACGATTGTTGGTATGGAAAGACCGGGATCGAATGTATATTCGAAAACCATTCTGACCAACAAATACGTGAAGAGATCAGAAGATGATCGAGATGGAGCATTGAAGACCGTGGATTTTCATAAATGGAAGAACCACTAATGTTCTCTGCCTGGCAAGCAGAGATAAACTGTGATTCTGTCGTGGTTGAAATCTATGGGTTGCAAGGACTTCTCGCTACTGATCCATGGGGTGATTCCTATATGGATGCAGTAGGAGAGTGCCTTCGGTTCATCCTGTTCCTGGATGACGTGTATGGACGGATGTCTGACAGAGTATTTCCAAAGAGTCACGTACGTTGATTTCTTCAAACGTGCTATAGTTGTTGGCAGGGAATTGCCATTCTCTAGCTTTCAGCTAGAGTATTTTTGTGGACGTCAATTAGTGATATCTGACGGATCTGACGATGTGGCATTCAAAGTGAATGGTGACCAGATGTTCAAGAGTTAATTCTGGCCTCAAGCCTCATCAACCGGGAAATGACAAGAATCGGGCAGGCAGCATGGCTATGTGGGTCGCTCCCATTAGGGTGTATAATCACCTATCTAGAGGAAGTCCTATTTGTTTCTTAAATCTATGTTTCGATGCTGTCCCTTGTCGGGAGACGGTTGCTGATCCCAACCGTCGGTGATATACATTCGATACACTCAAGCGAAATGAGTGGTCGGTCATGTGAGGGCCGGGTTGCAAGAAGTTCTTGTTGAACCCAGTGTATTCGTCTCTAGAGATACACTATCGGAAGGTGGACCCATACCTTGTCAAGTTGGAATCCAATCCCCAATAAGCGCCTGCGGTTTTGATTGTATACTATATATGTGGAGCGTGAGATGCAAGCGTTCCACTAGATTCTATTTACTTGTATTTAGACATTATTATAATATCAGAAAAGATATTGGTTTCAAAACTGTTTTGGGTTATCGTAAGATAAAAACCGTCCGTATTTATGTGTGGATTTGGTCTTACGATTATCCTTTTCTTTTGAAAAGATTTTGAACTTTAAAATCATGATTGGATGGTTCACCCTTATTACTGTGCGAGTTTATCTCACTCTGGTTCACCAGACTGACCCGGTGTTTTGTAAATGCTCGGGTTAGGCCGGGTTGTACAGGTTCAGGTTATCGACTACTGTGAAGAGACGAGCTGGAAGAGTCCAGACGTATGATATTACTAGTATTCCGCTGTGTGTTGTATGAGGACAGATTATCACTGTCCAGATGTTGATGTACTCTGATATTGTAAGTATTTTCAAAGTTCTCAAAAAAGATTTACTTCTGTATTATATTTTGTTCCGCTGCGATGTGAGACTCTGTGTTGTGTGGTGTTTCTTCTTCTTCTTCTATTCTTATATTTCTTTCTTTCTTATCTCACCCTCTAATTTCTTTCTATTAATGATCTGGAATGTTCGATGTCTGAATGTTCAACACGGTAGTTTGATGTTGATTTTCGGAGTCGAAAATCCCGGTTCGTTACAGTAACGACCCGAATTTTTGGCCAAATTATTTTAAATATTTATCATGGTTGTAAACATGGAATTCGTAATATAAATGGTATTTTATTGGGTCATCGATTAATAATCGAAATATGATTTATTTTAATACGAGGATCTTAAGTAATTCAATTTGAAATGGAGTCAAAATGATTTATATGAATTTTTATTTGAATTTAAACAATGATAAAATAATAATTTATTATCAAGGAATTTATTTGTTTTTGAATTTAAATTTTTTTATATTAATTTATTTTGGTTATTTATATTTACGTTCAAATTAAAATTCGAAATACGTTCCTCTGAGTTAGGAATAGCGGTATAACGTTGGAGATGATAGTTACGTTAAAGTAACGGTTCGGGAAGTTAAGAGAGCCACAGGATATTTTTAAGTAGATAAGAATGAAATCAAATCGAAGTAAATTATCAAATCAAACCAAAAGAGGGAATCTATGTTGGTACTTATGCCAACAAGAACACTCCGCAGACCTAGTAAAGCCGACCCAATGTTTTAAATCGCGTAGGTTCTTTCTCGAGCAGAAAACTTTGTCTCCTCCTTTCAAAATCATGTACAGCTGGTTCCCTGCCTTCAACCCAAAGTAATCAGAGACCTTAATGACTGCGTACTTCTTGTTTCCTTTGGCTTCTATATATTAACCTCCCTTCGAAATTCTGCCATTTTACCTAATCACGAAATCAAAGGGCTTTTCCCCTTTCCTCCGTTAAAACAAAATGCGAGCTTCAGAATCAAGATAAAGGAACCGCTAGTCCCTCATTTGCAGTAATCAAAAATTAAATCGTGATTTCTTCATTCACGACTTAACACTCCAGTTCGAAACTCACAGACGAAAAAAAAGGGGAAAAATCAAATGATGCGTTGATCTTCGAGATGGTGAAATCGGTTCTAGAGCGGTCGAGTTAGAGTTGCAATGGAGTGGGAGGTCGAGATGAGTTGATTACACAGATCGCGGTGGTGTCTAGGAGTTGCGATGGAGTGTAAATGGCCAAGAGATGTCGTGATTTTGCTGGTGGTTCACTTCGATTATTTGATGGTAAAATCGACGAGGTTTTCAGTGGACTACGAGTGAACATGTTCGACAGTACTGGAATCGCGATTTGGGTTTCAGAGAGCTCGACAGTTTTTACTCGAACAAGGGTCTCGAGTTCGGGATAGCTAGAAGAAGGGGATCGGAGCACAGTTCGTGGTCAGTTCCTTGGTAACAGTCGGATGGTGAATGCTGTAATGATGTCGGCAAGGGTCAGTCTTCCGGTCCAAGTGTTTTTAATGATGACAGTAACAGGATTTCCAATTACAGAAAGGAAGAGAGGATTAAAATGAAATTAAGGTAATTATTATTTTATTTACAATTAGAAAATTTTATTTTGTTCTTTAGATAACAGCAGTAAAATGATTAGTAAAGTTTAGAGGGTTAACTGTAGACATGGAAATAAGGAGCTAATTGGGTGATTTAAATTTGATTAATGAAGTCGTTAATTTTATAATTTGTTTTAAATAAATATAAGTACAAAATTGTGACAATTATATATGGTTCATATGCAATCAGGGTTACACGAAAACGAAGTCCATTGGGTTCTTATGGACATAGACCTCACTTGGAATAATTTGGAGCTAATGGGGATTTTTGTCTAAACACTCATTTAAAATTAGATGAAAACGACGATAAATCATCGAATAAAGATCCTGGTGAGTAAATCTCACTCACCTTTAGAATTATTTTTATTTCATTAAAAATAATTGTTTGTTGCTTGTGTGAATATTTTCTGGTTGTTTTATATATATTAGTTATTTAGGCTATATATATATATATTGGGTTGATTGATTGGTTGGATTCCCGCAGTCTCATTAGCGGATGCCCGCAGTTTCATAGCGGATGATTACCCTATACGCCCCACGCTATGATTAGTGGATGACCTTCTATACCACGATATTCTGCCACGAAGCAGAATGGGTATTATTTATGTGCTAACATCTGTGGATGCAGGAAAACAGGTTGGAGGAATCCAACTGGATTCCTCAAAAATATATTATCTGTTTGTTTATTTGTTTGCAGATATATTATCATATATGATGTGTTAGGATCCCGTGATTGATAACTGATTGTTTTGGGGAGTTTAAATATCACTAGGCTCGAATATTGATTTATAAAAATATCGGAAAAGGGTAATAGAGATTTGAAAATGGAATTCTATTTTTATAAATAGAATTTGAATTTTTAATGAAGTATAGAAAATATTAACTGTTTAAATATATAAAACAAGGGAATTTATAAACTTGGTTTATAAATTAAAATACGGGATTTGAATTGGATTTATAAACTTTATTTATAAGTTTATAAATGTGAAAATTTAAGGGAAGTTATAAACGTTGTTTATAAATTAAATAATACAAATAGAATTTGAATATGAGAAATTAGAATGAAATTTGAATATTTGAATTCAAAGGAATTAAAATATAATTTGAATTCAAAGGAATTCAAATAAAGAAAATTCAAATAGAGACTTTGATATAAAATTTGAATAAAGAAATTCAAATAGAGCTTTGAATGTAGAATTTCAAAATAGAAATTGAAGTAAACTTTGAAAATAGGATTTTCAAAGTAGAATTGGAAATAGAATTTCAAATAGGATTTCAAAATAGGAAATCCAAATGGTTTTGAAATGGAATTTGAATTCAAGGGAATTCAAATGGATTTGAGTGAAGAAATTCAAATGGTGTTGGAAATGAATTTGAATATTAGAATTCAAATGGAAATGGAAAATGAAATTTGAATATAAGAGATTCAAATTGATTTCAAATAGGATTTGATCTATGGGATTTGAATATGAAATTCAAATGGGGTTTAAACTATGGAATTTTGAATATAGAATTTAAAAAGGAGTTTGAATATTTGAATTTCAATAGAATTCAAATATAGAAATTGGAATATAGAAGTTCAAATGGAATTTGAATATAGAGTTTGAATAAGAGAATTCAAATGAATTCAAACATAGAATTTGAATATAGGGAATTCAAATAGAAATTCAAGTATTGAATTTGAATATCAAATAGAAAAGGAATTGGAATTTGAATATAGAATTCAAATAAAAGTGAGATTGGAATTTGAATCAAGAAATTCAAATAGAGTTAAAATGGAGTTGAATTCATTTTAAAGAAGTTTAAAGGTTTATATATATAAATATAATTAAAACGAACTCGCTGCAGCGCTGCAGTTCGTAAAATAACGATTCGAACTTCAATCGAGTATACAGGACTCAATTGGAGTCGGATCTCTTTGAAACAAGAAACGTCAGGACCGGTTTGATAATAGTTTTCTAATGAAAGAGAGAAATATGAATTTCGTCGTATAGATTTTGAGTTATGTCAAAAATCAAATTTTCAGAAAAACAGCGCCAGAACTATTTAAAAACCATAACGGTTTATTTCATTTTATAAAAGGATTTTAAGCAAATAAAATCCGAATTTCTATTTAGAAAATTTCAGACTTGAGTTATAAAATATATATGAACTCAGGTGGAGTAATGAATTGATTTTTGAACAGAAATCAGATTTTTGATTATTGAATAGAATTAACTAATTCGAATAGTAATTAGTAAATGAGATGTTGAATTGATATTGGGCCTTAAATAAGTGAATTCGATTTGAGAATTTATATTCGAAATAGAAAAGAGAACTAGAATTGAAATTGAAATTCAATTTGGTTATGAGCAAGCTAAATATTTTGTTTGAAAATGCTATGTTCAAACAAAGGAGTAAAATAGGCAAAATGGCCGATTTAAAGAATAAATGGGCGGAACTGAATTCAAACGATTAGATAGTGTTGAATTGAATTGAAACAGGTGAACATGTGTTAGACAGGTACATGGTGAAGTATATGAAGATTTTAATTTGTGTGCCCAACAAAAAGGTACATGTTTAATTCATATATGAGATTTTATGCGCCGTATCGGCAAGCCGCTTGGCTTTTCCTTTTCCTTTTGATTGGGAAAGATATCGGGAAGCTATTTGAAATTTCCCGATGCTCCCGATACAGGGGAGGTTATGGCGAATTTTTCCGGGAATTTAAGGAGATAGAATATTTTTCAGATAATTTGATAGTTATAAATCAAGGTATCGATAAATGTAGAATTCGATAAGGAAACGAAATCAAAAATAGAATATTGTAAACAAAAAGGGAAATCTATAAATTAGAAGTAGAAAGCGAACTTTATACATGTTTTAAAAATGAACAATTGGATTGTATAGTGTGTTTATTCGAGATAAGTGGTTTTGCCGTTTTGAAGTTGAGGATGTTTTCAGTTAAGGTCTGAGAGGTAATTTTACCCCAACTTGATTGATTTCATTTTTAATGGATAAATAGCAAGATCTAGTCTCGAAGAGAAGTGTTTGAAAAAGAGTTAGTTGAATAAAATATTTTGGGTTGTTGTAACGATGTTTTACACAACATTCGTTTTAAACCCAAGTAATGGAATTTTGGAAATATATCAAGTAAATATTTCCTGAGTATAATTAAAATAGACGGGATAGAGATAAGTGATTGGAATTGTTTCCAATTGCAAATAGAGATATTTTCTAATATATAGAAAATAAAAGAAGTTGACATTTGGAAACGTTTTCCAAATGGCATAAGGGCCAGTATGGTTATTGGAAATATTTGGTTAACAAATATTGATAAGGAAATGGAGAAGAGATTTAATTAATGAAATATTAATTAAAGAGCCCAGTGATTTGTTTGATATGTTGATTGAACACTTGTTTTTATTCGATAGTTAAATCACAGACTATCGAAAGTTTTTGACCATCGTTGTCAATATGGAGAGACCGGTTGGATTATTATCCGAAGAACCACTCCGTATCGGCATAAGCGTTGCGAACCAAGTATGCTGAATATAGTGAAGACGGAGTAAAGTGCAAGGGCTTTTTCTATTAAATAGAAATAGTGCCTTCGGTTTCGTTCAATCCCAGAACGAACGTAAATGGACGAATGTCTGACAGAGTATTTCCAATGATCAAATGGGTTGGTCTGTATAAATATATATGGTTGCAACGGATTTATCCCTTAGCATAATATCCAGAATATTTGTGCAAACTCAACTAGTGATTAACGGATCTGACAATGTGGCATTCAAAGTGATTGTGCTATCAATGAATGGTAAGTATTCATAGCCTCAGGCCTCAACAACCGGGAAAGGACAAAAATCGGGCAGGCAGCATGGCTATGTGGGTCGCACCCATTAGGATGTATAATCACCTATCTAGAGGTTCATTTAATTTCTTATTCTATTCGATGCTGTCCCAGTCGGGAGACGGTTGCTGATCCCAACCGTTGGTGATATACATTCGATACACTCAAGCGAAATGAGTGGTCGGTCATGTGTGGGCCGGGTTACAAGATGTTCTTGTTGAACCCAGTGTATTCCTCTCTAGAGATACACTAGCGGAAGGTGGTTCCATACCTTGTCATGTTGGAAATTCAATCTCCAATAAGCGCCATGCGGTTTTTGATTTTATAATATATATGTGGAGCGTGAGATGCAAGCGTTCTGCTATTTGGTTATTTACTTGATGTAGACATTATTATAATATCACTAGATTTTCGTATCAAAGTGTTTTGGGTTATAGTAAGGTAAAAGCCATCCATGTTTATGTGTGGGCTGGTCTTACTATTATCTTTTCTTTCAAAAAGGATTTGTAAAGTTAAACAAGTGGTTGGAGTTTACTCACACCAGTCCCATGACTGACCCAGAGTTTATTTTGTTTTGTTTTCCCTAAACTCTTGGGTGCCCAAATTTGTACGGGCAGTCAAGTAGTCGGGATTTCACAGATTCATTTGGAGGAGCTGGAAGCAGGAGGCTTCACCGGTTAGCTATAGGCTATCATATATTCCGCTGTGGACCTTGTTTGTATCTGGAAACAGATGTTTATAACTGTTCCAGAAATGACTGTTGTGCTCTGATGATGGTATGTATATAAAGTTACTGATTTGTATTTCAAGAGTTATATTATGAAATATATTTTATTCGTTCCGCTGTGAGTTGTGATCTTCGTTTTTCTTCTATTCTAATATTTCTTTCTTTCTATTTCTCATCTTCTAACTTCTTTCTATTAATGGTTCGTATTTCTGTGTTATTTGGGTTGGACGTGTGGTGTATTTAGTCAACTCAGATAGCTCGGAATCGCGGGTCGTTTCACATTTGCCCAAGCATATTATTGCTCTGAAGTTTATTCTTTATTGTTTTGAGATGTTATCTGGTCTCAGAATCAATTTTGATAAGAGTGCTTTAATGGTTCTTAATGATCGTGATAATGTAGAGTCTCTAGTTGCTGGCATCTTGAACTGTTCTATCATGAAATTTTCTTTTGATTATTTGGGTTTTAAGATTTGGCCTTCGAAACTTAAGAAGGATGATTGGTTAGTTATTATTGATAAGATCAATAATATATTATCGAGTTGGAATAACATATTCCTGGCTAGAGCGGGTAGATTAGTGCTTGTTAATTCGGTGTTGTCTGCTATTCCTATTTATTGGATGGTCGTTCATCGATTTCCTCAATGGGTTATTTAGAAAATTGATAGAATCGGGCGTAATTATCTTTGGAGTGGTGTTCTTATATGTAGAGGCTATAAATGTTTAGTTAACTGGGAGGTGTGTTGTAAACCCAAGAAGGAAGGGGGCCTGGGGATCATTAATTTATATAATTTTAATTCTTCCTTGTTAGCCAAATGGTTATGGAGACTTAGGTGCCCAGATGTGTCGGCTACTTGGAAGATTATTGTTTCCAAATTTTATTATTCTAGGGGTGAGTTTATTGTTGGTTCTAGTTTTAGTTGGATTAATATATTATCTTATTTTTGGAAGTCTGTTTTGAATTATTTTGATTTGTTTTAATTTAGGTTGTAAGTTGACTGTTCATTCAGGGAATCTTACTTTCTTGTGGCATGATGCTTGGATTTCTCATTTTCCTATTAAAATTGAATTTAGTGAGTTTTTTAATAATAGCTGCTTTAAGAATGCTTTGATTATAAATGTTTATGGAAGGGATTTAGATCCCCCGTGGGAGTTTTCCTTTGATTATATTTTAGAAGGGAGTATGTTAAGGAAATTAGCCTTACTAAAAGCTAAATTCGCTTTGTATCATTTGGATGAGAATAGAGATTGTATTAGTTGGGGTTTTGATAAATGTTTAGTGTTCTCTGTTAATTCTATGTATAATTTTATTAATTTTTCTGGTGTTTTTTTGTACCCTTTTAAGTTTATTTGGAAATAAAATTCTCCTCCTAAAGCTAAGTTTCCTATGTGGTTGATTATTCATAAGAAGCTTAATACGGTTGAGCTCTTAAAGAAGAAGAATATTATTTTTGATGTTAAGTGTTGTTTTTGTAGTCTTTTGGATGAAGATGTTGATCATTTATTTTTCTCTTTTAATTTTACTAATTATATTTTAAATATGGTTTCAAGGATTTTTGTTTTTGGTTGTTTTAATTCTTTTAGTAGCTGTGTTGATTATTGCGATTGTTGTAGATTTATTTATAATTCCAGGCAGAGATATGTGATGGATTCTTTAGTTACTATCATTAGTTGGTTCATATGGTTGGATAGGAATCAGAGATTTTTTTCATTCTATTTCTGTTTCTGCTGATAATTTAATCATTAGGATTGTTAAACACTATCTGGATCGGATGTCCAACTTTTTGGTGAATCATGTTTTGAAAGTTTTTGATTAAGGTAAGATTTCATTTGATTTTATTTATTAGAATCAATAGATATTTTAGATGTAATAGATCTCGTATTTATTGTTAATTTCTGTTTTTGGTTTTATTTAATTGTCTCTTTTTCTTTTTTTATTTCTTCTTCACACATATGTATGGATATATGTATATATATATATATTCTTAGATATATATATATATATATATGCACACATATACTCATATACATATGTGATGGTTACTAATGGTTTGTCTAGTTTCTTTAAGGTTTCAGTTTGTTGATTATAGCTGAGGAGCTTAGTGGATAGCTGTCTGGATTGGTGGTTGATTTTTGCTTTGGAGCTATTCTTGTGTGCGGTTTCGGAGAGTTTTTGGGGATGTTCTGTTACCTTTTTTGTTGTATTTAGCTTGATGTGACTAGTTTTTGTATTGGAGTAGATATACTTCACTATCGGGTGGTGTTTTGCCGGAGTTCGATATTGAAGTATGATGGGCAGTGGTTTATCCGGAGCTCATCTATCTACTTTCCTTTACATCCTTATAGTCATGATTTGTTTTTCTTTTGTCTCCTTTTGGTTCTGTATTCGGATATTGTAGCCTTTTTGCTTTATATTGTATATGTGTGCTCTCTTCTTTTTAAAAGATCACACATTTTTGTTTTCAAAAAAGCAATAGATATCCTTCCATTTTCCTGAAATCTTAATATATCCTTATTCTACTGACATTAATTTGTCCTTATTAATGATTATCTTGATCGACACCTATCTTAAATCCTTCGTATAATTTTTCCTTACCTTTCTCATAATTGATAAATAAGCCATAAAATTAATCTCCATTCATTAGGTAATTCCCTTCTTTCCCATTTTTTCAACTTTGCGGTACTTGTATCCCTTACGTGCTTATAGTCTTCAAAATTGATAAGGAATCTACTAAATCATTACATCATTCCTAGGATTTTTCTAGAAATTAAGGTTACTCCATTCTTAGAAGGACCTACATATAATATTTTCTAAAGATATGTGTACTTTAAATAAATATATATACTTATATATACAGTAAAAAATTTGAAAATCCTTTTTCAAAATAACAGGTACGCCTCTCATATGTATATATTTCCCCATAATAGGGTAATCTGGCTCTGATACCAAATTTATTAACCCTCCTGGAATGAGCCTAAAGTCCAACCTAGTGAAGGCACGTCATAACTTAAAACCACTCTAAATGGATCGTTGGTTCCTACACGGAAATACTAAAAAACAGATATCAGAGAGCAATCTAAACGAAACCAGAATCTCATACAACGCAAGAGATAAAATATAATAACTCATAAATAGATGTACCATTATTAAAACCACAAAGTTCTAATTCAATAAGTGCCAAAAAATATTATGAACATTAAATATTATTCCAAGTACATAATAACAACAACAACGATAATAATACTACTGCCAAAAATAGCTAAATCTCCAATGAGATGCTCCTCCTCTCTGAAGTCACTAATCATCGCTGATGTAGGGTGCTCACCTACTATCATGTTTATGATAATAAGAGGGAGGTCAGAGCATAAAGTTCCGGTGAACGAAAAACATATATGTTTAGCAATGACAATTTCCTAAATTTGGTAGTGTAAACACTTTATGTTATGTCTACACAACAAAAATAAACAACTAAATATATGCGGAAAACATCCCGTGACACCCCACATCTGTTAATGTCACTCTTTATCAGAATGCATTAAGCTTCGTGAAGCATTATAGGTAAAAAGAAACAGAAACATTACAAGATAGATATAAAATAACAGCAGAATTTAAATCTTTATTAAAACAGAAAACATAGTGGTTCAAAACCCAGTTACATCCTAAGTCTAAAGTACTGAAAACCCATTACATTAATATAAATCTTTTGTCATGTACTTAAAATCATCAGAGTACAGAGATACATAAAGAGCATAATCCCTAAAATATACCCATTTCAGAGAAGACAAGAAATCAAGCGGTACATCAAAGCAGCTCCAAGAAAAATGGAAGAGAGAATATAAATCAAGCCTGAGTATTCCTACCCGAAGAACCTGGGGGGAATGGAAGAGATAGAAGAGATAACAAAACGGGTCAGACATAAAGTCTGGTGAGTCCAGTTACTTTTAGCATATAAATAAGTAAAAGGATCTTGACAGACATATAAACTGGATGAGAGAGATAATAATATCACAAGATAGGTATAACAGATTGAGCAGGGTAAGCATAATAAACAGAACATAATATATTGTGCTTCTTAAGTATTTTTCTCTGCACCAATACTAGTATAATAGATATGTAACATGATTACATACTCCTTAATTACTTAAACGGGATGATCCCAACAGAAATATAACGGTAGTTTAGGTCTACTCTAGTAGCAGGTTTTACCCCAAACAAAATTAACGGCACCTAAACGGAAATAATAGGTGTTAACCCAAACAAAAATACAGGTACCCCACAGAAACTTACAGGACTAGATGTACCCTAATTACTACCCCCAATCAATCGGCTCCCTATCCCATAAATACCCTGTGTCGACCCCACAGTTGGGTGTATTACTACCTAAGGTGGCAACCTATAGTAGGACACAGACCTATTTACCGGTGCTACAACGGCTTATTTTCCCAGAGCAAGCCATACTCATGCACGCACATGAGTCCGTTGGAATGCGCCAGTACACACCCCCTCCTAGATGAACCTCTTACAATCAGCTCAGTAAGCATGCCCTGGCCCCTACCTAGTGCGGGGTCCCCATTAAATACTAAAATGGGTTACTAACTAATATGGGTCCCACACAACAGATGACACAAGCCAACCCTTACAAATCTTCTATCCCCAATTAACTAGGATTTTGACAGGTTATGCACAACAGATTTAACAGATTCGCATAACCCCCTATAGATTTACAGGTTAAACTTTACAAGTTAACCGGTCCATATAACCCCAACAGATGTAACATATTAAGTCTTCTAGATTAACAAGTTTGTATAACCCCCACAGATTTTATAGGTTTACCTAACCCCACAGGTTCAACAGGTTAACTTAACCCTATAGATTTAACAGGTTTACTTAACCCCACAGATTTAACAGGTTTACTTAACCCCACAGATTTAACAGGTTTACTTAACCACACAAATTTAACAGGTTTACTTAACCCCAGATTTAACAGGTTTAGTATTTCTGGTTAACAGGTTCTTGTCATTCTCCATTCATGTCTGTTAATGCACCTTACCTCTCACATTAAGTCGATTACTTTCGGTTGTTGGATATGTCGGGCGGCTTCGGGCAGACTTCTACCATAAGCTAGACTTAACCTCGTGTCTTAGCACCGTTACATGTTTATGCACTTAGACCCCTCACATTAGATTTACCATCTGTGGATGCTGGATATGCAGGGCAGTTCCAGGCAGGCTTCTACCACAAGTGTAATCTGACCTTATGTCTAAGTGCGGTTATAGTTTCTAATTACTGTAAATCTAGGCATATTTGATCTTAGCCAATTATTCATGTTCATCATTGGTTTCCCCATTACAGTATTCAACTTCAATGGATTAAACAAGCTTCACATATTCTTTACCGTTCCATTAACATGTTTTTGCTTAATCTTAAATTAAGCCTACAGATTTGTATGTCCCAAACCACAAGTCATAATTTACATTATAAATCATGCCCTAATTTTTAGTCCAATTTCGCAATATAGTTTATTCCTCCAAATTCCAATCGTGATTCAAAGTACAAGTTGTGCCCCTAAATTCCAATCATGATTCAAAGTACAAGTTATGCCCTTAAATTACCATTTCCAATCATCCCAATTTAATCCAATTTCGTTCATATGCATATTTCAACGATATCGCCTAGGCTCGGAAGTAGCCTGGCTATAAAAAATAAAAAGGGAATGAGAGGGAGAAGAACAGAATAGGCATAAAACCAATAGTAATAAAAATGGGCATATGATAGCAGAAATAGGCATATAAGAGTAGATCTGATGAACAGAAATAGACATATAAGGACGGATCTGATGAACAGAAATAGGCATATATGAACAGATCTGATGAACATAAATAACAGGACTGATTAGGAATAGGTATAGATCCAAATTTATAAACATGCCAGAGCTACTTGTTAAATGTTTATATCTAGAAATAACATGGACTCACTGTAATTGGATCTAAAGAACAGAGAAAAGCGTGTTTATGTTGAATCAACAATCTTTGAATACGAATGAATTGTCGTTGCTGAACAAAAGGCTAATTTAATCTAAGTTGGAGCAGCATGTCGTTATCGCCATTGATTTAGATGAATAAAACAATGGGTATAGGGTCATTTATATAGCCATCAATCGACGAATCTTGCACAGAAATCAGTCCATGTTCAAGAACTGAATTCTCCCCAGATCTTAAGGTGGGGTCGACACCTCTTTGGAGGGGTCGAACCATAGGTCGACTCCCCTTTGTAGGGGACAACCCCTATGGGTCCAGATGCCGAAAATAAACACGGGCGCACTTCAGAAGTGCGCCAGTGCAAAAATGCCTTGGAACACTTGCCAAGTGTGCCAGTTATCCTGGCCTGCTTCCTGCTTTCTTCATCAAAATTCTATCGTCCATAACTTCTTCATACGTTATCCGTTTTACGTAAACTCGAAATCTATCTTAAGCAGAATTCCAAGACGAACGAATGGCACATTTCTTTTTACTTAATTCCCAATATTTAATTAAGTAATCTTTAATTTATCATTCTAATGTTCTTTAAAATTATGGGGTGTTACATTCTCCCCTTTTAGGATTTCGTCTCCCCGAAATCTCTAAGTTTAGAGGAATGTATATCCTAACATCCATCATCCATCTACTCATTCACCAATCACAGGCATCCATTGTCCTTAAAATATTTCTAATGTTTATGCGAACACTTGCAAATGTGTGTGTATATGTCCTTATGCTAATGCGAAAGATCAGGTGGTCTAATGATTTAGTTTCATGTTTATGCCATGAGTCTAACATGTATGCAAATAATCCTAATATATCATGTAAATGCTATATGCGTGCACTAACATCCATCCAAATGCAACATCCATATGACGATTCACCCATTTTCATCCATAAAAAGAAAAAAATTCACATGCATATATATGTAGTATGAGAGTAATTGAGCCGATCTAGTGCCTAGTGTGTGTGTATATGCATCCACGAGAAACCACTAGCTAATACTTGCATCCACTTACATCCATCAAACATAACATGTCTCAAACACATGTTTACATCCATGGGATTTCTACTTAAAGGTCGAAGATTCGATCGATAGGATACACACGAATGACAGAAGCAAGTACGAATAAAAGCTTGGAAAAATAAGTTAAGAACATAGTCCCGAAAAGGAAAGGGTATGAAGCGCGATTCTTGTCTTCAATCTCGCAAATCGCATCCTCGTTGTCTTCTCCCCATTTCATTTTATTAACTTAACCTCACAGTTGCGCAGTTTCTTAACCTCTGATCCAAGTATACGGGTAGGAACTCGTCTAATTATCGCCTCCCGTTCTACCACTACTTCCTTAAGTATGTTCGACTCAACTACATCTGTTGTATCGTGCAGACACTTCCGTAAATAATAAATGAGGAAAAATATCATGAATATCCATACATAAGTGAAGCGAGCTATACGTCTCATTGCAAGGACGATCGAAGCACCCTATTCTGATATGCTTCGCCTAACCAACACCTTTTTAAGTAGCTCCCCTACTTGCTGAGCTCCCTCCTTTCCCTAGGAATCATGCGGCGCACAGGTAATGCGACTGGCTTCGCATTATCTACCAAGTGTACCCGGAAATCAATCTCGCGCCTTGGAGTTAAGTCCCTAACCTCCTTAAAAACATCTGGATACTCACAAACTACAAGTACAGACCACAAATCATCAACAGAAGAATCGAGCGATTCTAGGAAACTAAGCTTGATAGACCCCCTTGGGTCAGTAGAAATCTCGAGAGTCTTCCCACGACAAGTCAGAAGTCTAGCGACCCTCCTCTAACAATCCAAAATGACACCATACATGGCTAGCCATTCCATCTATAAAATCAGACAGTATCCCATAAAACCAAGTTCATATGCCTCATGCTCAAACTTGATGCCCCAAAAAAGATATCCTCAAACCCCAACAAATCATAAACAGATGAACCGTGCCCCAAATGGGGTTTGAGACAATAATGAGATTAGAAAAAATATTAGTACTAAGATGCAGAGACTCAACCATGGAATCAGAGATAAAAGAATGTGAAGCGTCAGAATCAAAAAGAGTTCTAACATGATGATTGGAAAGAGAAAACGAACCTTCAACAGAAACTTTTCTGCCTCTATCTGGTACACTAGCCTCGAGAGCATGCAAATGCCCTCCAGAAGGTCCTACCCTATCCTTGCTTCTTCGGACACACCCTAGTATAGTGTCTGACTTCACCACAGTTGAAGCAAGCATTCTTCCTTTTTCTGCAGTCTTTGAACAAATGACCCACGTTCCCGCAACCATGACATTTCTTTTTTGCCTTGAGCTTTGTCGTTCTTTCCGCCCTCTTGTTGTTGTTCTTTCTTGGGCCACAATTTCTTGTTTTGTGTTTCCTCAACCTTATCCTCTTTCTTTTCACCTTTGTCTTCTTCATGCATCAATGCATATCAATGGGTTTCTCAAAAGTTGCTCCAATCGGAATATGAGACATAGCCAACACATGGAGGGGTTCATTTAATCCTCTGGCAAACCTCAAAGCTTTCTTTTGTGGGGTATTTACTAACTCCAAACCAAACCTCACCAATTGATTAAACTTATTAACATACTCTCTAACGAACATGCCTCCTTGCTTAAGCGCCAAAAACCTTTCTATTTGCATACTTTGTTCGTCTTGAGAAAGAAACTTCATCTCGAATCTCTGTCAGAAATCATCCCAAGTTTCGATTGGACGCCCCGCTTGTGTCACGTCCCACCAAAACGAGGCCTCATCTTTCAGCTGCCAAACGACTAACTAAATCTTCCTAGAGTCGTCAACCTCAAAGATCCCAAACAAATCATCCGTCTCTTTAAGCCAATTCCTTACTTCTATAAAAGTCTCAGTTCCTCGGAATGGCTTTCCGCCTATAGCACAAAAATCCTTGTATATCTTGGAGAAATTATCGGCAGGAGGAGGAGGAACAGTGGCTGTAGCTAGGGGAGGGGCGTCTGCTTGGCCTTCGGCGGGTGCCGTAGCCTCCAAATACCTAGGAAACCAAGCCGGTATCTGAACGCCCTCAGGAATATTAGGTTCCCCAGACATGATGAAAGGAAAAGGAAAAAGGGATTCAAACAAAGAACCGAAAGATATCACATATGGCTTTGGGAATATGTTATTTAAAACAGAATTTTCTTTTGAAAATGCTTTCTTTTAAAACCTTTTTGAAAACAATTTTCAAAATCTTTTGTCCGATCTAGTAACCTTCAGCTCTGATACCAAATGCAACACCCCACGTCCATTAATGTCACTCTTTTATCAGAATGCATTAAGTTTCGTAAAGCGTTATAGGTAAACAGAAACAGAAACATCACAAGACGTATATAAAATAGCAGCGGAAATTAAATCATTATTAAAAAAGAAAACATGGTGGTTCAAAACCCAATTACATCCTAAGTCTGAAGTACTGAAAACCCATTACATTAATATAAAGCTTTTATCTTATACTTAAAATCATCAAAGTATAGAAATACATAAAAAGCATAATCCCTAAAATATAGCCATATCAGAGAAGACAAGAATTCAAGCGGTACATCAAAGCAGCTCCAAGAAGAATGGAAGAGAGAATCCAAATTAAGCCTGAGTATTCCCACCCTGAGAACCTTAAGGGAAAACGGAAGAGAGAGAAGAGGAAACAACATGGGTCAGACATAAGGTCTGGCGAGTCCAGTTACTTTTAGAATATAAATAAGTAGAAACATCATGACTGGCATATAAACTGGATGAGAGAGATAATAGTATCATAAGACAGGTATAACAGATTGAGTTGGGTAAGCAGAATAAACAGAATAGAATTTATTGCGCTTCTTAAGTACTTTTGTCTGCAGCAATACTAGTATAACGGATATGTAACAGGATTACATACTCCTTAATTACATAACAGAAATGGGATGATCCCAACAGAAATATAATGGTAGTTTAGGTGTACTCTAGTAGCAGGTTTTACCCCAAACAGAATTAATTAGTACCTAAACAGAAATAACAGGTGTTAACCCAAACAGAAATACAGGTACCCTACAGAAACATATAGGACTAGATGTACCCTAATTACCACCCCCCAATCGATCGGCTCCCTATCCTGTAAATACCCTGTGTCGGCCTCACAGTAGAGTGTATTACTTCCTAAAGTGGCAACCTATAGAAGGGCACAGACCTATTTACTTGTGCTACATCGACTTATTTTCCCAGAGCAAGCCGTACTCATGCACGCATATGAGTCCGTTGGAACGCACTAGTACACACCCCCTCCTAGATGAACCTCTTACAATCAGCTCACTAAGCATGGCTTGACCCCTACCTAGTGCGGGGTCCCCTTTTAACAGCAGAATGGGTTACTGACTAATATGGGCCCCACACAACAGATGACACAAGCAAACCCTTATAGATCTTGTGTCCCCAATTAACTAGGATTTTGACAGGTTATGCCTAACAGATTTAACATATTCGCGTAACCCCCTACAGATTTACAGGTTAAACTTTACAAGTTAACGGGTCCATATAACCCTAACATATATAACAGGTTAAGTCTTCAAGATTAATAGGTTCGTATAACCCCGACAGATTTTACAGGTTTACCTAACCCTATAGACTTAAAAGGTTTACTTAACCCTACAGATTTAATAGGCTTATTTAACCCCATAGATTTAACAGGTTTACTTAACCCTACAGATTTAACAGGTTTACTTAAACCCACAGATTTAATAGGTTTACTGAACCCACAGGTTTAACATAACCCTAGATTAACCGGTTTAGTATTTCTGGTTAATTGGTTCTTGTCATTCTCCATTCATGTCTGTTAATGCACCAGACCTCTCACATTAAGTCGACTAGTTGCGATCGCTGGATATGCCAGGCGGTTTCGGGCAGACTTATACCACAAGCTAGACTTAACCTCGTGTCTTACCACCGTTATCTGTTTATGCACTTAGACCCCTCACATTAGATTTACCACTCGTGGATGCTGGATATGTCAGGCGGTTCCGGATAGGCTTCTACAACAAGTGTAATTTAACCGCGTGTCTAAGTGCGGTTATAGTTTCTAATTACTGTAAATCTAGTCATATTCATTCTTAACAAATTATTCATGTTCATCATAGGTTTCCCAATTACATTATTCAACTTTAGCGGATTAAACAGGCTTCATAGATCCTTACCATTCCATTAACATGTTTTCGCTTAATCTTAAATTAAGCCTACAGGTTTATATATCCCAAACCACAAGTCATAATTTACAGTATAAATCATGCCTCAATTTTTTGTCCAATTTCACAATATAATTTATGTCCTCAAATTCCAATCGTGATTCAAAGTACAAGTTATGCCCCTAAATTCCAATCGTGATTCAAAGTACAAGTAATGCCCATAAATTACCATTTCCAATCATTCCCAATTTAACCTAATTTCGTTCGTACGCATATTTCAACGATGTCGACCTAGAATCGAAAGTAGCCTGGCTATAAAAAAAATAAAAAGGGAATGAGAGAGAGAGAAGAACAGAATAGGCATAAAACCAACAGTAACAAAAATGGGCATATGATAGTAGAAATAGGCATATAAGAATAGATTTGATGAACAGAAATAGGCATATAAAAACAGATCTGATGAACAGAAATAACAGGACTGATTAGGAATAGGTTTAGATCTAGATTTATAAACATGTCAAAGCTACTTGTCAAATGTTTATATCTAGAAATAACATGAACTCACTGTGATTGGATATAAAGAACAGAGAAAAACATGTTGATGTTGAATTAGCAATCTTTGAATACGTATGAATCGTCATTGCTGAAGAAAAGGCTAATTTAGTCTGAGTTGGAGCAGCATGTTGTCGTCGCCATTGATTTAGATGAATAAAACAATGGGTATAGAGTCCTTTATATAGCCATTAGCCGACGAATCTTGCACAGAAATCAATCCATGTTCAAAAACTGAATTCTGCCTAAATCTAAGGGGGGTTGACCCCGAGGTCGACACCCCTTTGGAGGGGTCAACCCATGGGTCGACATCCTTTTGTAGCGGTCGAAACCTATGAGTCCGGATGCCGAAAAATAACACGGTCGCACTTCACAAGTACGCCAGTGCAATGGATTTGCCGGGCGGATCCGGGCAGTCTTACACCACAAAAGAGTCTAACCTCGTGTCTTAGGCGGTTTATTATTACACATCTTTATTCAACCCCAAATTGGATTAATATCCCTATTCAAATTTGTAAATAAATTGCAAATATACTTATGTCCATAACTATCACCTAAATTATGTCCACAAATACCAATTTTTCCAATTAATGCAGGAGGTAAACAACTTCCCAAAGCTCCGATTCCCCCGAAGGATATTTCTTCTCAGAATAAGTCCTCTAAGAAGCTTTACATGCCCAAGGATAAGCATAAAGATCCAAGCAAAGGTTGGAAAAAGGGAAAGAAAGCCCTTGTCCCTTCTGGGCAACGCAACATTGATGTTAATACTACACAGTTGGTGGTCCTTACAACAGAAAATCAGGTTAAGCTGAAACGCCTACGGGGGTAGTTCCCTGACATATACTTCGAAAAGATGCACTTTGTTCCAGATCTTGAATTAGATCCCAGTGATTGGGATACATAAGTTATGGATAAGGTAGCTCATGTGGCTACACAATATAAGGCGATGAAGAAGCATGCCAAAAAGCTCTCCAAAGTTATCCACCTTCTTGAAGTAGACGTAAAGAATGTGCGGGAAAAGGATGAGTATGATGTTAAGTCCAGAGATGAGGCCGAGAAGAAACCAGAGGATACCCAGGCTCAGCTTGCCTTGGCTCTGCGGGATGCTGAAAATTACAAGAAAAGGTTAGAAGAAGTGGATAAACGTTTTCATATCGAGCTTGATTCCAATAGCAAAGAGCGCATGCTATGAGAAAAGAAATGTAAGATCTTAGATCAGCTAACACTAAGATGAATATATCCCAAGGCCACTTTGCCGAGGAGAAAGCAGCATGGGAGAAGGAAATGACAAGCTTGAAGGACAAACTGGCTCATGCTGAGGAAAGGGCAGCTCTCGTTGAGGGACATGCAAATGAGGCCCTCGAGTCTGCCTTCAATGCTACAGCTAAGCTTTCTGCGGCTGAGGAAGAGATAGAAGGATTTGATGAATTGCTGATGGACATTTTTGCTCAGGTTATTCAAACCTGAGACAACTCCTGGATCAAGAATTATCCCACTACTCTAGTTGATGTATGAGACCAAATTGTCGAAAGTGAGAAGCAGCGTCTAAAGGTCGAGGCTATCGACGAGGATCAGCTTATGCAGACTTTTCATACAGGTGAAGAACCTGAGATATTGGCAGAGGGTAGACATCTAATCAGAGAGTCTATGGAGGAGGAGAGGCTTAAGCTCAAGGGCATGAACAAGGTTGATGAGTGTTCAAGCTCATCTATGGAGCTCAAGACTTCTAGTGTAGAGGAGTATAATCGCCTTGGCGCACAGTCCAAGTGCGCTAGTTATCCTGGCCTGCTTCCTGCTTTCTTCATCAAACTTCTATCATCCATAAATACTTCACATGTTATCCATTTTACGCAAACTCGGAGTCAACAGAGTTCCAAGACGGACGCAATGGCACGGTCCGTTTTACTTAATTCCAGATATTTAATTAAGTAATCTTTAATTTATCATTCTAATGTTCTTTAAAATTACGAGGTGTTACACATCTTTATAGTCACTTAAGGCCTATATGTCAATCTGAGGGTGGACATTCTTCCTGTCACTTAATATCCCATAAGTAATTCTAAGGGAGGACATCCTTATAGTCACTTAATACCAAACGAGGCGGGCTATACCAAGTCACTAAAGGCCATTGTGTATGTTATTAAGGGTGGACATCCTTACAGTCACTTAATACCCATGGAGGACCCCTATCCACTAAGACCTCATCTTAATGTCAATGTTACAAAAATATATATATATATACATACACACACTGTCCTTGTAGGTCGAGAAATAGTAACGACGACTTAATACTAAGTTTAGGTAGGAGTGTGACACATTTAAATTCTTCCTGAAGGACCATCTTATTACTATCGGGTTGTCCCTACGGGTGAAATCCTAACCACTTAATACTTCCCTTAGCCGGTGGTTCCTTTACACGTTTCTTATAAACCATCCCCAGGTCAGCCCTCACTAATCCCCTAGATAAGAAGCGGACATTACTTGAAGTACCACCCTACTCATATGATATCGTCTAATAAGACCATTTAATACTTTACATAAAGAAAGACAGACCCAAAGGCCATTTAAATCCTCAAAGGTCGGGTCCCATGACTTGGGTCCAGAACCAAGAAGTGAACATTAGGAACGGATCTAGTCCTAACCACTTAATACCGCATAAGAGGCATGCTAGACATTTAATATCTTTCCTAAGGCATGTCTACTTCACACACACACATACATACATACATACATACACACACACACACACAAATATATATATATATATATATATGTAGACATACACACACAATAGACATCTTACATTAAGCCTTTCACTTGTAGATGCTGAATTTGCCAGGCGGTTTCGGGCAGGCTTCTACTACAAGTTGTGCTTGACTCTGCATCTAAGTGTACTAATTACAGTGGCCAATGACACCTAGAACTTTCAAATTTACCAGTCTTACTTATAAAAGATGGTTATGCCTATCCTTTCTAGGCATACTTCTATTACAAGTAATGGTTAACCTCATGTCTGTGTGTTATTAATTATAATAAAAATCATTAACTCACAAACATGAACACAATTTCCTATAGGGACACTCATATTAAAATTCCTAGTTTAACGTATTTAGAATGCACTTAATACACATTAATATTACGCTTATTACAGTAGTGTATAGGTTGAATTATGAGAACAAGATTAACGTCCTTACCACGTTTGAAATGTTAATCTAACAATCACTATTATAGTATACAAGTCAATTTCCGTACTGATTTAACATGGTCCAACATGCATATTCAAAATTGACAAATAAAAGGGAGATAACAACATTAACATACAACTTGTAACCAAGGCTTGAATAATTATTTAAATTACAGAATAGAGAAAATGTGTAATATTCCAAAATACATAATTAAAATCCTTAATTTGGTACTAATTCACTTTTTATGTAGTTTTCGTGTACAAAACTTTTATACTTTCAATAATTTGCCACTAATATGTTCAAAAAATCTATTTCAAAAATAGATGCTTAAACCTATTCAAATTGCAATATTCGGGTCCTTAAGCTTTTGCAACCAAAATGTACATTTATATGAATTTACATGAAAATAAGAGGATTGGACCAAATTCGAGAATCATATCATCACCCAAAATATCTTTTCTTCTATTACATCAATAATCCAAACCCAACTATAATTAATTGACCATTTTTACGTATAAACAATAATATGGAAGATTTGGGGCTTTGATATTGTTTTCTTTTTGTATAAATCCAAATCTTCCTAGGCACAATAATCCAAATTTATACTATCAAATCATAGAAAATTGCAAACTTAAATGATTTCCACTCACTTTGATTTAAGATTAGAATTTACTATAGAACTGAATCTAGATTCAGCCTACGAAATGTTCTCCATTCCTTCTACAATATATATATATATATATATAAGAATTAGAATCCCGTGTGTATATATATACAAATCAAATTTCCATAATTCTAAATCTATAGAAAACTTATATTAGAGAAGGTAGAATGAATATAAGAGAGGTAGAAGAGATCCTAACCTTTCTTTGGAAATTGGTAATTGCAAAAGGGTAGAAAAGAGGCGTAAAGAGGTATGCAGATTGGTTTTTAAGTGTGGATAGGGAGATCATTTTATAATTTCTATTGTTAGTATTGATCGTATGATATGTTAAATTAAATCCAGATAGTATGTAGATGCAAATTATATAAAAACCTTTGTAAAAACAATCCTTCCCCACAACTTTTCACTAGGGCGATCGAACTCTTGTTTAGAAGGGCGGTTGACTTCGGTTCGACCCCTTAGTGTTGAAATTTTCTAAGAGATTTGTTCTCCTAGTTATTTTCCTATTTTATTAATTATTCATTAATTGCATTAATTACCTTGCGTTTCCTCTTCATTGTTGTCCCCTTATATATGTATATATCCATGCACAATTCAAATCCTTGTCGAATATTCTTTTTTAACACTTAATATAAATTTATATTCCATATATTTATTCATTCAATTTTAGTTTCAAACCTAGTGTGTAAACAGTTTACGTACAGTTTGTTTTATTGATAACTTCCTCATACGGACTCCGTTTTCAGCAAATAAAATATGAAAATAGATCAGAATATCGTCGCGAGTGCAATAGTAACACTTTCTTGGACTAACTCCAAACTTTAAAAAATTATTATTTTTAGCCCATTAATTTATTTTTATTAATTTTTAAGTCACCTTACATCTATTTAAGGCTTATTTTATACGGTGTTACATCCCTATTGCAGGGAATATTGCAATCATATGTAATACATTGTATTTGGCTTGGCAAGGATAATAATAAAAGAGTTTAAAGTGGACCTAGGCTTAATCCCAAGTCGAACCACTATAAAATTGTGTTTCTCTTCCTTTCTTTCTGGTTCTTTCCTCTTTACGTTTATTTTTATCTATTATATTATGTTTTCCCATAGTGGGGGTGTGCTTTCGCATTAAATTAGGTGTTATCGCCATTTTTGGAGTCAACATTTGGTGCTTTCACTGAGAATTTGATTTCATGGCCTAGATCTGCGCTTCTACTATAGATCATTTGGTCTACAAGGTAGATCCATCGAAAAGATCGCACTGAGGACTCAAAGTTTGGTTGATATCATGGCTCCTCCAAGGAAAAACAAGTAGGAGAAAATTAGGAGCACTGACAACTTCTGGGAATATAGCTAATGACACTCGAGTGTCCCCCATAGTCGATAACCCTGGAGTAGCTCAAGTTCCAGGAGAAGCAGTAACCCTAAGAGAAAATTAGGAGCACTGACAATTTCTGGGAATATAGCTAATGACACTCGAGTGTCCCCCATAGTCGATAACCCTGGAGTAGCTCAAGTTCCAGGAGAAGCAGTATCCCTAAGAGAAAATTAGGAGCATTGACAACTTCTGGGAATATAACTAATGACATTCGAGTGTCCCCCATAGTCGATAACCCTGGAGTAGCTCAAGTTCCAGGAGAAGCAGTAACCCTAAGAGAACGGGATACCATGGTTGAAGGCATAAACTGGCATTTGGATCCCGTAAATAGGGATTTAATAGAAAAACTAGAAGCTTTGCTTGCCGTAAGGCCAAATTTGAGAAACGATAGTGTAGAATTCGATTTGGAAGAGCATGCACAATCATCTGCCTCTAATCAAAGAAGAAATCCGGGAACTACCTAGCGAATGCATGCTACCATTGTTGCTCGAAATGGTGCAGGAAGGAATGAGGGTATCCTTCCAACAAATTTGAATATAGGAAATGATCAAGATAACCAAGCCAACATTGACAATGATCTAGACAGAATTTCGATTTTGGGTGATGATCATGGTCATAATGCTGATGTTGCAGAAGATAATGCTAATTTTGAAGAGAAAAAAGCATATGAGACAATCTACTAAAAAAACGTAAGTACCAACGGATGGGCACCCCTGCAAATCGGAGGAACCGGACCCCAACTTGCTAATCCGGGTAGTTTGCTAAGTCAAACATCTGGAAAAGCGATTGGAGTCCCCCTCCCCCCTCTCCCGGTGGAGCAATGCGATAATGAGTAGTACATCTCTGGGATGATTAAGTAGAATATGAAAGAAAATAAGTCTAGGAAGGATGAAGAGGAAGATTGGAGATTTCCCCTAGTCGAACCCCGTTCATAGAGAATATTAAATGCGGAGTACCCCATGAAGTTCGTCCTCCCAACTATGCCAAGTATAATAGAACGACGAACCCTAACCTATTTCTATTCGGATACGATTTCCATATGAATGGTGCTCGGCAACTGATGAGTTGAAATGTAGATATTTTCATGTTTATTTGGAACTTTGGTATACAAAACTTGGGCCAAAATCTATTGATAAATTAGAAGACTTTGCTCACAAGTTTAAGTAGCAATTCATATTGTACACTTCAAAGGTGAAAGATATTATGTCTCTATCTGGATTGACCAAAAAACATGCAAACCATAAAAAACATTTTTGAATTGCTTCAATAACATAGTAACAGATGTCGGTAATTCTAAGCGAAGGATGGTATTGACAGATTTAGTGCAAGCTGTCAATAAAGAAACTGAATTTGGAAAATCGGTATAATTAAGGAGCCTAACACACTTGAGTAATCCTATAAGAAGGCCAACGAATTTATTGGGTTGGAGGAAACAACTCAGTAGTTTAGAATATTGTTGGTGGCTTGCAAAATCAAAATGTTGATGAGATGAAAGAAAGAAATGATAATCTGGATGATAGAAAGAATTTGGGATGCCAAAATAGAGGAAGCGAGAACAAGGGTAAAGGTAAGAAGGATGGGAAACGTCTTCTGTATTTTAGACTAGAGGACTTTACACATTCGAACGAAACACCCGAGAATATCTTTCTGGCTGCTAACAAGCAAGAAAGATTCCCAAAACCATCTCCCATAAGAATGACTGACAATCTGAAAAATTCTAGAAGATTTTATCGCTTCCACAACCAACCCAGTCGCAACACCAATGAATGATGACACCTAAAGAATCTAACAGAGGAGCTCATTAGAGAGAATAAGTTTCAACAATATGTCAATAAGCCCCCGGTAGCAGAGTTGTTCCCAACAACCCAAGGGCAAGTTGTCCCCACTAACCAAACAAGATGTAGCAACTGAAATGGAGGTCAGAATAATAGAAGTGAAAATAAGGCTCAGGTCCCTAAAAGCAAACTTAATTAGGCTCACATCCAGTGGTAAACTTATTATAAATTAGGTCCCTATTTTTCAAAAGTAGCGAAAAAAATAAAATAAAAATAAAAAAAATAACGAAAAATATTATTTAAATAAGTTATGCATTCGGTACAAAAATCAGTTAAAAAAATCAAAATAGACGAAAAAAAAGGAAAAACAAAAGAAAACAACGAAAAAATGCAGTTAAATGCATAATTTTATGCACTTTTTCAGATTTCTTGCATGTATACGTGCAAATATTGCATAACCGTTTAACTCCGTACATTTTTATTTGCATTTATGTATGCAAATATTATGAAAACATGCACACATATGTGCAACAAATCTGCAGGCAAAACGTTTGCTTAATTTTCTATATGCAATAATTGCATATATGTGTGCAACTATAGGCAAAAGTCGCATACATATATGCAACTTTTTTTTTTGATTTGCGTGGCCTTCTCATATTATTTGCAGATTTTAGATTTTTTTTTAATACCTACCGCACTTTTTTTCTGGAACAAATTGGAGGAAGCGAAGGCTAAAATGCGTGAGGCCGCACCATGAAATAAGGAAGCGGATCCAAAGAAATAGGAGGCGTGAATTTAAAAAGAGGGGGCGGGTTTATATTATAAACTATGGCCGGGTTTTTTTTATATTTTAAAAGTAAACAGGGACCTGTAAAAAACGCACCCATAATAGAAAGCTAGTCGTTCATACCATTTCAGGAGGTCCCCATCCAGCATGGAAGAGGTGGGGATAAATGGACAGATACTCTAGTGCCTTGAAGTACACCCAAGGATGAAAATCACCTCATCTTAGAAGATATGAGTCTAGCGAAGCAATAGAAAAAAAATCAATGATGACATTGTCTACAGAACTGGGGATCCAGAGGGCATCGAGGACCCAACACTTGTCCCAATGGTAGTGATGACGAAATTTTCTCGGCTATGGTAAGGAGGATGTTTGTTGACTGTGGAGCATCCATAAACATCCTTTTCAGAAAAACCTTCGATCAAATGAAGTTATCCATAACAGATGTGTCGGCATGTCAGATTAAAATCCAAGAATTCTCTGGCAATCCGCATAAACCAATTAGGACAATTGATCTACTTATTGAACCTGGAGAAGGTGCAAGGAGAGTGTTGTTGATCCAAACCTTTATTATTGTTGATGAAATTTAAACTTTTAACGTGTTCTTGGGAATACATGCATTAATGGACTTCAAGAACGCCATAGTGCCTCGTAATGAAATTCCTCATAGAAAATGGAGTTGGAATGATTAAGGGAGATCATAACGTTGCACGAGAATGTTATATAACCGAATTACAAGAAGCCAAAAAGAAGGAAAAGGGGAAGAATGTGGAGGGGCCCCTTCGCATTCAAGAACCTTCTTTATAGCAATTAAAGGGAAGCTCCTGCACAAGGGAGCATAGTTAGGCTCGTAGAGCTATGAACCCCATGAAAGATGGTGCTGGGGACAATAGGGTAGCACATGCAAAGATTAAAGTGCTTGTCCTAGTAGACACTAATGACCCAACTCGAGTGTTGAATATTGGATAACAACTTGTCATGAGGATATAGAGAGAATTGATAGTTTTTCTTAAAGAAAATTTGGATGTGTTTGCTTGGAGTCATGTAGATTTGTGTTGTATTTTTCCAAAAGTGGCAAGTCATGCTCTGAATATTGATCCTCGATACACACCAGTAAAGCAAAAAAGACGAACCTGAATTCCGGAAAGATCGGCAGCGTTGAAGGAGAAAGTCGATAGGTTGATGGAAAATGGATTTATCAAGGAATCGACGTATCTGGATTGGATGTCTAATCCAGTATTGGTTAAAAGACTAATGGCAAGTTGCAAGTGTTCTTCAACTTCTCAATCTCAAAAAGGCATGTCCCAAGAATAGCTTTTCATTGTCGTGGATCAATCAGCTTGTGGATGGAATAACGGGGGATGAGATTTTTTCTTTTAAGGATAACTACTAAGGGTATAATCATATTATGATGCACGATGTCGATCGGGAGAACGCTAGCATAATTACCGACTTGGGATTGTATTCCTATCAAGTGAAGTCCTTAGGACTGAAAAATGCAGGAGAAACTTACCAACAATTGGTTGATATGATGTCTGAATCTCAGATTGGCAAGACCATGGTATTATATGTGGATGATATGTTGATTAAGTTGCGGAAGGAGGTTAATTACATAGATGTTTTAGGTGGGATGTTCGGAATCTTATGGAAGTTTGGAATGAAGCCCAAGTCATTGAAGTGTTCATTTGGAGTCTCTTCTAGATTTTTTTTGGAATTTATAGTCGAGGCTAGGGACGTTGAAGCTAACCCAACGCAAGTTACGGCCTCAAGGGAGATAAGAGCACCTAGGAATAAGAGGGAACTTCAGAGCCTGAACGGAAAATTTACCGCATTAAGTCGGTTCATCTTAAGAGCAACTAATATACGCATCCCTTTCTTCGATGCTTCGAAGAAGGGGAAGAATAACTTTGAATGGTCTATAGAGTGACAAACTGATTTTGACGAATTAATAAGACATATGGAGACTCCACCAATGCTTTCCAAACCAAGTGACGGTGAGGATTTGTTTATGAATACAACAGTATCTTCCCATGCACTGAGTGCAGCTCTTGTACGAGAAGAGTCTCGCGTCCGATGGCCTGTGTACTACATCAGAAAGAGATTCACTGGGGCAAAAAAGAATTAACCCAAACTCGAGAAACTCGCCTACTATTTGTTGATTGAATCGAGAAAACTATGACTTTACCTCCAGGCACATCCGATTAAGGTACTTATAAACCAACCACTAAAGCAAGTCTTATTTCGTCCGGAAACTTATGCCTAGTTACTGAAATGGAATGTTAAGCTAAGCTAATACAATGTAACATTTTATCCCCGAAGAGAGATTAATGGACAAGCATTGGTTGACTTCATCCCTGAATTTACCTTTTGAGACACTAATGAGGAAAAGCAGTGGAAGTGGTTATGCTTATAGATAATGAATGAGTATCATTCAGCTACGGGAGTAGTCCTAGAGACTCTCGAGGGGTGTTCAGTTTATTATGTGATGCGACTGGAATTCTCGGCCACCAACAACGAAGCAGAATATAAGGCCCTAATCACTAGGTAAAAATACCAATGGACTTGAATCTCCAAACTTTTCGAATCTTCAATGACACGCAGCTGATGGTGTGTTAGGTCTGAAGAGAGTTTCGAGCGAAGGGAGGAAATTTGGCACCATATTTGTCGACGACATAGGAACTTCTCAATGACTTTGATTATTATAGCATCATTCACATTTTGAGGGAGGAAAATACGAAGGCTCGATCACTTGCAAATACGCCAGTTACGGAGATGTCCAACTCTTTGGTTTTGTGCCAGTGGAAGTCCTTACCAATCCGAGTATCAGTGACATGGAGGTGGAATATATTATGGACACTAACGAGGAACTAGAGTCATGGATGACCTCTGTAAAGGAATATCTGAATAATGGGACACTCCCGACTAGTCGATGGAATGGAAGAAGTTGCTCAAGAAGGCTCCGAGTTTATCATTTAAGATGGAAAGCTATAGAGGTGGGAATTCTCTATGTCATTGTTGCGATGTGTATCCCGGGAAGAAGTAAGAAGAATCCTAGATGAAATGCATGAAGGGGGGATGCGATGACCATTCTTGTGGATAAACTCTGGCTAAGAAAGTAATTCCATATGGCTACTTCTAGCCTGAGGTGAATAGGAATGTCGCAGATTATGCCCGAAAATGTGATAGATGTCAGAGATTTTCAAATTAACAAGAGCCCCATCATTTGAATTAACACAAATGGTCAGCCCATGGCCTGTTGTTGTTTGGGGAATTGATTTGATTGGAATGCCACCGATAGCAAAAGCAGGCACCAAATATGCAATCATTACTATAGATTATTTCACAAAGTGGGCCAAAGAGCAACCACATGCCATGATGACTACTAAGAAAATTATTAACTTTGCGACTAAAAACATTATTTGCAGGTTTGGTGTTTCGCAGAAGATAATCACCAACAATGGAACATAATGCGAGGAGTTTCAAAGCTTCTGTAAACAATATCAAATTCGAAAAAGCTTCGCAGCTATGGCACATCCGCACGCAAGTGGGCATGTGGAAGCAGTCAACAAAATCATTAAATCCACCATCAAAAAGCGATTGATGAAAGCAAAAGGAAGATTGGTGGACGAGTTACCACTTGCACTATGGGGTTATCGAACAATTCACAAATCAACAACTGGGCATACGCCGTTTTCTTTGGCATTTGTTTAGAGACAATGATACCCATGGAGTTAGAAATCCCAACTTACTAGAGGATTCATTTCAATCAAGTCGAAAATGAGCAACTACTGCTGGAAGCTCTTGATCAGGTTGATGAAAGAAGAGATGAAGTGGAATTACGATGATAACACACCAGAAAAGGGTAGCGGGATACATCAATTCCAAGGTTTGCCATCATGCTTTTGAAGTTGGCAATATCATCTTAAAATGGATAATGACCATCACTGGACTGTTCGATCCGAACTAGGAAGGGTCTTATGTGATTGGAAGAAACTATTTGATGGCACGTTAAAGTTGACCACATTGGATGGAATTCTAGTTCCTCGAGTCTAGAAGCGCGACCATTTGTGTCCTTATTTTATTTAATGTGTTGTCTTGAAGTAGTAATGCTTTTTCTTCTTTTCTCTATTAAGAATAATCCACCCACATATGCCGAGGTATTATACCCGAATTTACAATATTTCTAATTATTATAAAAACTGCTTATGAATTATTTTGACTGCGTACCTGTAAAAAAATTATTCTTTAATATGAAATAGCAAAATGCTAAGATTTATCTAAACTTGCAAGAAACAAGTCTGATAATATGTATGTGATTTATGAAAAATGCTTCAACCCTTGAGAAGCTGTCTTTAAAGCGATCCAAGCACGAACGCACAAGTAAGCGGAAATCCGGCAAGTAGCCGGATCTGTAAAGGCAAGTTCAAAGGGGTCACCAACGATTTCGTGATAGAAAAAGGAGCATATAGAGTAATCCTATCAAAAACCCTTCACCCAATTTGAGTTATACAAAATACCTCACTCTCGTGAGGTGCTCGATAAAAATTGTGAAGTCCAGCCTCAGGAAACGCGACCTATCCAAGTTGCTCCCGACCCCAAAAAAGCTCACAACAATCGATAAGAATTAAGTGGATAAAAAACCTCGCTCTTGTGAGGCGCTCAATAAAAATCATGAAGTTCAACCTCGGGAAATGTGACTGACCCAAGCTGGCCCCGACCCTGGAAAATGGCACACGACAATCGATAAAAATTGGGTAGAAAAAAATCCATGCTCTTGTGAGGTGCTCAATAAAAATCATGAATTCCGACCTCGGGAAACCCGACAGGCCCAAGCTAGCCCAATCCCAAAAAAGCCGCACGATAATTGATAAAAATTGGTCGTACAAAAAACCTCGCTTATGTGAGGTACTCGATAAAAGTCGTGAAGTCTGGCCTCGGGAAACACGATCGGCCCAAGCTGGTCCCAACCTCAGAAAAAGGCACACAAAAATCGATAAAAACTGGACAAACAATACACCTCGCTCCTATGAGGTGCTCGATAAATATCATGAAGTCCGACCTTGAGAAACGTGATCGGCCTAAGTTGGTCATGACGTGGAAAAATAAAGGCATGTGACGATCAATAAAAATTAGGTGAACAAAGACCCCACTACATTGGGGCACATGATTAAACGTCAAATCCGGTCTAATAAAACACGACAACTAGTGACTGACTAAAAATTACTAAAGGTAAAGTCCTGAGACAAATGATGAAACTGCAATATGCAGAATTACAACTCAAGCTGGCCCCGATCCGTGATGACCTACGGTATGTGGGTAACATCACCTACAATAACCTCAAAAGGCATAGAAATAAAATATACCTTAGGGTCGTCACGGCACTACGGCGAATAGAGAACATATCACCAATTGGTGAGAAGCTATAAGAGTATAAAATACTTGAAACCGCAGGAAGCACGCCAACAAGTGTCACAATATAGATGTTATAGGATGTACAACAAGCAAACTAGATTTTATTACTACAAAGTGTTCATTTATAAAAAAAGTTCATCAAATGAACATGAAAAAGGCCAGGGGCTTGTACATGCACAGTTGCGGCCAGGCAAAGCAAACTACAAAAAAAAAGATAAAAAGGGAACTATATAAGATGCAGAAGTCAAAATATCAATCCTTTTTCTTTTCGGCTTTTGAAGTTTCGCTCGGTTTGAACATCAATTTGGTAGACCTGCCCGATGAAGCAGCGGTTGAAGCCAGACAAGTAAGAATCACGGGGGTCTTCCCATCATCGGAGCGGAATTAGCCTTCAATTTGTTGCACATGTTGCATTTACCCTTGGACCTCTTATCGCTTCCTAAAGCGGGGTTCTTGTACTAATAACTGAATCACCCTTGGCATTATCTTTCTCTTCAGTGGTGCCGCTCCATCTTCAAATGAAACTGTTGGGTTACCGAGGTCTTATAAAGCCGCAATTTGTTCAAAATGTGACCCAAGATGAGAGGAAAGAGTTGAAGCCAAGGTTGGAAAATTGGGAGAGACCGTTATTTGATGGGCTATGACTACTTACGTAGGACTCATCGAAACAAGCAATGAACCAGTAAAAATCTGCAGTAGTCCCCATAGCGTTAGTATTGAAAGGAAAAGAGTTTGACAAACCCAGTCCTATATCAAGTGAAAAATAAGCAAGTAAGTCATCATTCTCAAGTATGGATGGAAAGTGGTCCCCTGGGTTAGAAATGATATCAGCATTACCTGTGTCCAATTGTCCTCGTGCTGTAATCTCAAAATCCTATTTACCTTTCCCATTGCCCTAATCACTTGATAGGATTGCCTCCAAATTTACGTCGTCGGCCTGGTAGATAAAAAGGTCGTAGCTTTGGTAGAGACATCAATAATGACCATGGTTGCAATAGTAGCTTTGATAGAAGTAACAGTGATACTAGCGAAGGCTTCGTTAGAGTTAGATTTGGCATATAAGGGGTCCTCGGAGGGAATGAGGGCATCTAAGGCAGTTTGAGAATTAAGGTGAAGTTCACCCGAGGGCCCAGCCTCCTCAGCAAAATACAATATCCCTTTCCCGTTTTAGGTCCTCTTACCCACGGGCAAGAGCATCCTGGGATTCATTATTCAAATAAAATGCTAGGAGCTCTTCTTCAGTATAACAACCATCAACGATCGCCCGTCTTACAACTTCCTTGTATACCTTAGCCAATGTGCAAGGATACCTTTCTTATAATAATTCTAAGCTACATCTCCTTATAACACAAAGAACATAAAACTCAAACATGGTCGAATTGAGTTTGCTCATGGTTTTGGAATTAGTACTTTCAACGACATCCTTTTCAAGAATGGCTTGATCGCATTCTTGCATCATTAACTCACACTCCCGCTGGGCCTTAGCAAGCTTGTCTTTTAGTTTTATGTTTTCAAGAGCCTCATCCTTGACTGATATAGTAAGATTTTACACTTTCTTGCGATAATCTTCAATGGCCATTTTCTTCACCTTTAATGAGTCTTTGGCCTGTTTTCGTGCGGGGTGAACATCACACAGCTGACATCTTGTCAAGGCCTCCTTTTTCATAAGATTGTACCACAGCCATTAACTCTTCTTCAGATTTCCTCTTAGCAGCTTTATCTTCATCGCTACAAGGCGTGATGATCTCAATTTCTGTGTCTTTCTTTTTGATAGTTTTCCCACTCAGTATGGTCACTTTTTGTTGTAAGTTGTGCCTCTTAGTTAAGCTTGTTAACTCTCTGAATCTCCGAGACTAATTTCTTTTAGTTTGATAGTTTCTCTACATCATTTTTGAAAACTTCAATATTCTTTAGCATCTCCTCTATGTCTACGGTAGTGATGTCCAAATTAAATCAAACTCCGCTAAAGAACCATCCTAGAAATCTCAGTGATGGTTGAATTGGTGCCATTATAAGCGAATAGGGCAATATCTTTATGATTTTGTAGATGACTGTCTCAACTAAGGTAGCAATAGGAGGATTGGAACCGAAAGTGCCAATAGAGGCACGATCAGTAGATGTTGTAGGAGGAGGGTTTGAGATTTGATCGGTTCTAGCATGCTTAGACATCTCTCTTGTGTCAGCGTCTTTCTTTATGTCGTCTCTTTCTCGCTTTCTATGTCTCTCCTCTTCTCGACTGCGATCTTGATCATTATGGGCATCACTTTCATGATCTCTCTTATCTCTCCCTTCACGATCCCTCATATCATGCTCTTTGCGGTCTTGCCACTTGCGCTTCTCCCGATCTCTATGACCGTGCTCCTCATGAGCTTTCCTCTCTCTCCTTTCCTCTTCTATCTTAGAGCGGCTCGAATAAAAAGTACCTGACCCCTTAAAACTATGCTCGAAATCGTCGTAATATTGATATTAGTGATCGTGGTAGAATCTACAAAAAAGAACATTGAATTAGCAATAGAGCCAGTAGGGGAAGTGAATAGAAGAAGCAAGTGTATTAAGCAGTAGCGGGGAAATGTGCCTGTAAGCACTACCTAAACCCAGTTCCCTTACAGATCGCTCGGTACAAAGAGGATCGCGGGAATCTCAAAGAATATAGAAGTGATTTTCTTGGAATGCAAGGCGAATGATGGCGTCCTAGGGGTGCCCGAGCTAGATGTTGTAGGAGTAATGGGTGTTAGGTCATAATCTTGAAAAATCTTAGATGGTGTTGTGTAGATATCACTTAGTCCCCAAAATTTCCTGACCATCTCCAACTGTGTAACAACCCGCTCGGAATGGGCCTAAATTCCAACCCAGAAAAGGCCCATCGGAACTTAGAGCCATTTTAAATTGATCGCTGGTTCCTAGAAGGAAATATTAAAAATAGATATCACATAGCAATCTAAACAAAATCAGAATCTCACACATCGAAAGGCATAAAATATAATACATATACAATAAATAAAACCATAAAATTTCAAATATAATAAGTCTTGGAAACATATAAAGTACATCAAATACTATCCCAAATACATGAAGATAACAACAAAAATAATAGTACTACTGACAAAAATTAGTTAAATCTCTATCGAAAGGATCCTATTTTAGGTTACTCACCCATTAATCTGTTTATGTTAAGAGGAGGGAGGCCAGAACATAAAGTTCAGGTAAATGAAAAACATATAAGTTTAGGAATGACTATTTCCGATCTTTGGCAGTGTAAACTCTTCATGTTATGTCTATGAAACAAACATACACAAGTAAATATACAAGGCGTACATCTTTGCAATCACTTAAGGCATATATGTTAATCTAAGGGCGGATATCCCTACAGCTCAATGCCCTACAAGTAAATCTAAGGAGGGCCATCCTTACAGTCACTTAATAGCCTACGAGGCGGGCTAAACCTAGTCACTTAAGGCCATTACCTAACTTACTAAGGGTAGATATCACTATAGTCACTTAATACCCACGGTGGACTCCTAGCCACTTAAGACCTCATCCTAAAATCAATGTCACAATATATACTCTCCCTGTAGGTCAAGAAATAGTAACAGCCACTTAATACAAGGTTTGTGTACAAACACAACATCATTTATGACCATCCTGGTGGACCATCTTGTTACTATCTAACTGTCCCCTTGGGTGAACTCCTAGCCATTTAATACTTCCTTTGGACCGTGGCTCCTTTAGACCTTTTCATATAAACCATCTCTAGGTCAGCCTCACCAAGCCCCTAAATAAGAAGTGAACATTACTTAGAAAACTACTCTACTCATACGCTATCTTTAATCAAACCATTCAATACATTTTATAAGAAAAATGTGGACCCAAAGACCACTTAAATCCTCGGAGGACAGTTCCCATGACTTAGGTCAAGAACCGTGGAGTAAACCTTAGGAACGGACCTAGTCCAAACCACTTAATACCCAACAAGAGGAGGGTCATCCACTTAATACCTTTCCCAAGGTCGGTCTATTTCACACATAAGTATATATATACATATGCGTGTATTTATATATATATACACACTAGACATCTCACATTAAGTCATCCACTTATAGATGCTGGATTTGCCAGGCAGTTCCAGGCAGGCCTCTACTACAATCTGGGCTTAATCTCGCATCTAAGTGTACTAATTATAATGGCCTATGACACCTAGAACTCCCACATTAACCAGTCTTACTTGTAGATGCTTGATATGACGGTAAGATCCAGACGGGCTTCTACTACAAGTGATGGTCAACCTCGTGTTTGTGTATCATTAGTTATAATTAAAGCCATTAACTCAGACACATAAATACAAATTCCTATTGGTACATTCAAATTCTATTTTCTAGTTTCAAACGTATTTAGTTTGCGCTTAATACACTTTACTATTACATTTATTACACTATAAATATATATAAATATAGGCGTGAATTATGCAAACGAGAATAGTCCTAACCATGTTTGAAATGTCTATCCTAAAAATCAAATTAAGGTATACAAGTTAATTTCCCTATCAATTAACATGGTCCAACATGCATATTAACAAATGAATGATACAAAAGGAAGTGACAACATCAACATACAACTTGTAACTAAGGCTTGAATGATTACTTCAATAACAGAATGAGACAAGGTGTAATATTTCTAAATACATAAGTATAATCCTCTTTTTGATTCTAATCCACTTTTTATGTAATTTTTGTGAAAAAAATCTTGATACTTTAATAATTTGCAAGTAATTTGTTCAAATGATCTATTTTAGAAGTAGATGTTTAAATCTATTCAAATTACAATATTCAAGTACTTAAGCTTTTGCAATCAAAATATAGATATTCATTAATTCATAGATTTACAATAAGGGAATTGGGCCAAATTCAGGAATCATATCAACACCCAAATTCCTTTTCTTCCATTACATCTATAATCCAAAACCATCTATATTTGATTGACCATTTCTACATACAAACATAAATAATGGAAGATTTAGGAAGGATATTGTTTTTTTGTTTTCGCGTAAATCCGAATCTTCCTAGTCACAATAATCCAAATTTATACTATCAAATCATAGTAAATAGCAAACTTAAATGAATTCTACTCGCATTGATTTGAGATAGATAAACTATAATATTTGTTGTAGAATTGAATCTGAATTCAACATATGAAATCGTGCTCGATTCCTTCTATAATATATATTTAGGAATTAGAATATCATGTGTGTATATATATATATATAAACCACATTACAGAATCCTAAATCTATAGAGAACTTAGATTAGAGAAGGTAGAATAGAGATAAGTGGGGCAGAAGAGACCCTAACCTTTCTCTGGAATTGGCAACGGAAGAGAGCCAGAATGGAAGCATATAGAGGAATGGAAATATGGTTTTGAGTGTGGCTAAGGAGCTATTTTTATAGTTGCAATTATTAGCATAGGCCGTTAGATTATTTAGATTAAAATTAGACATTCAAACTAATGCAATTTGTATAAAACTCCTTAACAAAACATTCATTCCCCACCTCTTTACCCAGAAGGGAGGTCGACTCCCTCTATAGGAGGGCTGTCGACCCCCTTCCTATAGGGGTTGTCGACCCCCTTCCTATAGGGGTTGTCGGCCCCCTTCTGGGGTTGGCTGGGAGAATTTAATTCCCTTGTAACTTTGTTTTGTGATAAAACTGAATATTTATTTCCTTGGATTGATTATTCTTGTGCCCTACTATATGTGAATATATGCATACAATTTCAAATTCACTTGGAATATTCTTTCATGCCAATCTTCAATTAAATATATTTTAGTTTTATATATAATCTATAAAAAAAATCAAACCTTGTGTGTTAATATTTAAGAACAACTATTTTTATTAATATCTTTTACATGGGACTCTGTTTTCAGTAAATAAAATATGAAAACAGATCATAATATCGCCACGAACGCAATAACAATACTTTCGTGGCCCCATTTCTGATTATTTAAAATTCTATTTTTAGCCCATTAACTTATTATTGTTTATTGTTAGTTATTTTAAATTAAGTTACCTTATGTCTAACTTAGATTGATTTAACGGGGTGTTACAAACTACAACATCTATGAGGGGAGTCTGAGGTGAATTAACTTGAACATCATCGGTAATTTGATTTGCGGAATCATAATCAGATTCGCTACAACTATATGCTCTGTTAGATGAGTTCGTAAACTAGGGAACATGCTCGCTGGTTCAGACACTGGCATCACTATCACTCAAATAATTCTCCCTCCTCTATATCCACTTCGGGATCCGCAAGTGCTTTTCCTCCGTGTTTAATAAAATCACTCTCATCACCTTCATTGTGGGGGGCATCATGTACGAAGTGCCTTGTTCCACATCAATCTATTGTCCCGATGCTTCGATGGCTGGGACATCTCCAACAGATGTTCCTATCGGTTTTCCTCTAACTGTTTAGTAGATTGGTCATCAATTACAGCACGAGTAGAAGTCGGGATCTTTCAAGGAATAACTGATCGAGAAGCTTCCAATAATCCAAATTTATGGAGAAATTCGTCTTGAAGCAAGAAATCTTTTTGCCTCTCGTATGCCTCGACAACCTTTAAAGATCCAAACATTGTTTAGTGTTTGGGTTACTAAACTTGAGAAGGCATATCTGCAAAGTTAAGAGATAAAATGGAAGCTCAGTCAAAAGGCCCCAAACTTGTGAATTCAAGGAGAATAGCAATTTTAAATCGAGTGTTCACCTCCTTTCGTCTAGATCCCGTTGAAACCCTCTAGACATTTAACATAAAATAACAAGTTCGTAAAAGTGGGATTTTATCTTGTTAACCAAGAATAAGCTTTTGGTTCCTAACAAACTCATAGAGATTAAGGAACGATGGTCCTTTCTCCTTTTGGAGACATGGAGATAGCAGATCTCCTCAAACCAGGGCATACATTGTAGGGTTCACAATAAAAGCACGTATAGGCCAATAAGCATAGAAAAATCGTTTGGATGCAATTGATAAGGCACATTTCCTTACTCTTGAAAGAATGACCGCAAGAAGGGACTAAAAGGAGGGATATCGCCATGTAAACACATGTGGCGGTTGTAGACCATAATTCCGGTAGGAGGACGGTCAATCACTTCGTCTTTCTCGAGAAGTTGAACATCTTCTTCTAGAATACCAAACTGAATGCAAACGTGTTAGAGCATCCTATGTATTACTACGGAAGGGCACCTTTCTGGCGGATTAAAAATAAGTTCGAGGACAGGATGAGACATATAGATCGTGGGCCCACTACAACGGTAGCTCCCTCAGTTAGCACATGTAAAGAAGATCCTGTTTGTACATAAGATGAGTAAGCACCATGTTAGACCAAAAAATGGTCCTAACACCCAATTGAATAGGATTTGTGAAGAATAATAAACTAAAACATAGAAAATCATGCAGAGACACAAGATTTATAGTGGTTCAGCGTTAATGAGCCTATATCCACTTCATAGTTTCTTAATTCAACATAGAATTACAATTACAAGGCTTTAAATCACTCAATCACTCGATTACAATGAAGCTATCTCTCCGAATTCATGGATTCTTTTGGAGAAATTAGTGATTTTCTATTGAGGAATACTAGCCATGGCAGCCCTGAATGATCTAAGTGCAAAAAGCCCCCTTAATTTGCTGTTTGAAAGTGTATTTATAGGTGTATAATTGGTTAGGGGCGAGCACCACGTGGCAACATTTGAAGATCTCGAAATTATAGTGGAGAATGTGGGGAAATGGTCTTCATTTCGTGGGAAACATGTGGCATTTGATCCCCTTTTTTAGGCACAGGAATAGGACAATGTGGAATTGGTAAATGCTTTAGGTTCGTGGTCAATGAGTCGGGTTGGCTCCTATGTGGTGCGAGCTGAAGTGACCCAATAATTAGTTTCAAAACACAAGCGAATCGGGACATGTATACGCGATCCGACCCGATGTCCTATGCTCCATCTGATCCGGTGCGATGTTAGCTTGCTGAAGCTATTTGATGTATGGTTGGTACGGGGTTATGTCTTCTTGTGCGTGTAAAGGGATTGAGCGATCGAACTACGAGCCGAACCGGTCTCCTTTGTCTCTGTTTGACTCACTAGAATGCTATGTTGGTGAATTCATGTGGCTTCCACTCGAGCCAAGCATCCGATCCGAGCCGAATATCGCATCCGATCTGAAAATCCTGATTGGTCCTGTCTCATGTGCATGCGATGTTGAGCTTTTACCAATGTCCCGCCACTTCATCTAAGCGATCGCTAATCAATGTCGATCAATTGAGCTTTGGGTGGCCTGGTTATAAAATAGGCTAACACACCAGAAGGGGACTGAACTTGGAATTGAGAAGAATCACCTTTTCCAGATCGAAGGCGCACAGAATGTTGAGGGGCCATCTTTCATAATGAACTTTGCATTTAGAATAATCAGGTATTCAAGCCCCCTAAGTGTATAGTGTTGTGTGAGAAGGTGACACATGGAATTTAAAGCCGGTGTGTGTCAGTCAGCGAGTCCCAAATGTCACCCAAGTGCAAGTGAGTGTCATATTTATGTGAGCCGCATCCAACAAAATGTTCTCAAATGGAACATGTTCATGGAGATAGGCCACTTGGGTATAAAGGAATTTCCTGTGCTTCATTTTACTTGACTGGACTAATTCATTGTCGACTTGAGAAATCGACAAAGAATGCATTGCCTGAATTAGAGCGAGAAGCTCTTTTGTCCTTTGTTACAAGTCTACTGGATATGTACACATGTAGAAAATAGTATAAACAAGCAGTGGTGACTAATTCAGTTAACAAAGATCAAAGTGTGTCCAAGAGAATTCGTTCGTTCAAAAAAGTCCAAAAGCTTCTACCATGTGATTAATGTGCAATAGCTCACTATTAAGTTTAATTAGTTGACAAAAGTTGCATTTTTGATGGAAAATGGTCCATTGCTCATCAAATTTATACTTTTGATATGAAATGAACATGCATGTTATCATTGGTTAAGGTTAATCTAAGTCATATTGCTGACCAAATTTGAGATCATATGCAAGTCCGCGATGGCATTCAATTCAAGTCTGATATGTATCGTCTAATCAAGGAAAAAGGCATGTACAAGACATTATATAACCAAGCTTGAATATTCGAGCTCTGGCCATTGTCGACATCGTCTCAGTCATACTGGAGTTATTAAGAACCAGGTCAAAATCGATGCAATAAACCCTAAATTAAAAAAAAACACTATAACCCTAATTTCAGACTACTAAAGCTAGCAAAGGGGGAACCTACAATTGGTGGAAAGTTGTGATAGGTTGGAATAAGTGGAATTAGCTAGAGTGATCGGAGTTTTCCCTTAATAGTGGCCAATCAACGGATCGGAACCCATTTAGGAAGAGTTCGGCCAAATCATACAAATAGGGGGCAAAATTTGTGTCAGGGCTAGTGGCACCAGGTTGACGTTGAAGTTAGAGGTCCTTGATGAATGGCGACAACGTAGGATGACCGGCGGCAAGGCTCTGAGTGATGGATCAGTAACAAGGGAATTAAATAAATCGGAACCCTAAAGTTTTCACAATAGCAAAAGTAATAAAATAAAAGAGGGGTTAGCCCGTATTCAAATCTGGAAAGATAGCAAAAAAATCTTCGAAGTACACGGATTAGTATCGACCCATCATTCCTTGTCGAAAATTTGATGCTTTTGTTCCAGTTGCATGCGTATGTAATTCTAAGTCCACCGCGAGAATTCAGAGTTAAGATAACTTATTCTGATGCACAAGGTAAACTCTAAATCCAATGGTGTCAAATTACCAACCACTGATTGATAATGGTCACTTAGGAAAGACAATATTTCGACTCCAGGCAATTTCATCACACAGTGCGTAGGATCATAATTCCAGAGCACATTCTCTCTTCAACAAAATGTGCTCTAAGAGGGCAAATGTTAACTCGGTTATAAACCAAAAAGAGATGCGCAAAAGTTTTAAGAAAAAGCAAGTTAGCATGGTATCAGAATCAGACACAACTTTGCTAGGAGGCATTAAAAGAGACAAGAAGTAAGAGCCAAGAGTTTTTAGCTGAAATACGCTAACACCATGGACAGATATTGGTCCATTCCCCTTGGACCAGTACTGATCCAAAGGGTCAAAGTATTTTGACTTACGACTTGTGCCGCTATGATTCTAACCCTCATACAAGCCTTCTGACCAAGTTTGAAGCCAATCTGTGCAATTCACATGTGTAGACTTGATGGACTGAAGGAAGAAATATATGTTGTATGGTGAAAAATGTGCGACTACAATCAAACGAAGTCGTTTCAGTACAAAACATTGCAAATGCAACCAAGAAGACCCAATTTTGGAATTATTGCAAGCTGCGATTCGAAATAATGTATCTACATGGACCACTACCGATCCATAAACCATGGACTGATAACAATCCATGTAGATTTTGTATCTTGAGTGCGACTTTTGAAGCGGCTTCCTGATGTATTTTTTAGGCTCCCTGCATGAAGACTTGGCGCAAGCCTATAAGCAACTCCTATAAATAACCCTCATATTCCAACATGAAAGTGGATTCAAATCCTTTCTCTAGTGAAGTGTTGCCAAAGTCAGTCTCCAACTATTCTTCATCTCCACCAGTCACTGATCATCTCCAGAGATAGTAACCTTAGGTTACCAAGGATGATTATTAAGATCTACTCCAATAATCCATCGTCCTTGTGACTTCTTGTTAATTTGTATTGTGGATAACGTTGTAATCATCAGTAATTTATTGTATTTGGCTTGACAAAGATATAATAAAAGTGTTTAAAGTGGATGTAAGCTTGATCCCAAGTTGAACCACTATAAAATTGTGTTTCGCTTTTTTTACTTTCCGCTCCTTTCCATTCTACATTTATTTTTATCTAAATTCTGTTTTACCCATCGTGGGGTGCTGCTTTCGCATTAAACTAGGTGTTATCATCATTTTTGGAGTTAAAATTGAGTGCAATAGCTTAAGAGATGTTACCCGGAAATTCTGAGCCAGTTTAAATTTTTTATTTCGGCAATTTTAGCGAATTCTGAATATTTAAAATGAATTATTTTAAATAATATCGACGAGAAATTTATTTTGAATAGAATTCGACGTATATATTTATATACGTCGTCGTTAGAATATAAATATTTATATATAATTATAAAAGGAATTGAAAATGGCGCGGTAGTTCGATAATTTGATTTCAAACTTCAATTGAATATACCGGGTGCAAAACAATCCGGATTTTAGTGAAACCAAAAACATTAGGATCTAATTGATAATATCTTTCCAACGAATCTGAAAAATCAAAATTTCATAGCGGGAATCGAAAGATATGTCCAGTTGAAAATTCTGAATAGTCGCTATGGAATTCAGGCCCTTAAAAATGGAAATTTTGCAAATGACCTCGGATTTCGACGAAACCAGTTTTGTTGGGTCCGTGATGTTAAATTATTTCTAGATTCCAAATTTCATAATTTTTCGAATCAATATGTGAGCGTGGCAAAGGAAAACGCGTTTGACCAGTTTCAGTTGATTTTAATCGACTTGAAATTGGCCATTTTTCCAACGGTCTCAGAATTCGACGAAACTAGTTTTGTTAGGACCGTATCGTCAATACGAAGCTAGAAAATATTTTTCTGCAATTTATAGAGTTAGTATGTGACCCCGGTAAATTGAAATGTACGTTTAAAATTCAATATAGTGATTTAAATGTAAATTTAACGGAAACTGATCGAAACGATTGAATTGTCCTACGTGGCATATCCCATTGTGTTCGGAATGGGGGTTAAACTCTATGGACGACAGGCGGTGGGCCTCGTTTCAAGGTCGTATGTAAAAGTCAACTTTTTGCAATTAAAATAATAAAAAAAAAACCCCTCTTCCGTTTTATACGCTGGCCCCCCTCTCTATTTTCAAATCGAATTTACAGAAAGAAAAAAGAAGAAGAAGAAGAGACGAGAGCGACGGGGGGGGGGGGGGGGGGGGGGAGCCGCCGCCGCATCCCCCCCCCCCCCGATGAGCCACCGCCGCGCCGGAGGCAGGCGCACCCCCTCCTCTTCTTCCTCCTTCCTTCTTCCCTTCCTCCTCTTCCCCCTCCTGAAACGCGCGAGGCCCCCCAATCCTCCATCGTAGCCTCAGCCGCGTCGCCACCCACCTCCGCCCCTCGCCCAGTCCTCCACCTCCCTCCAACGCCTTGCGAAGAACCCCCCCTGCAACCAAATCGACGCGCCGCCCAAGACCCCCCTCCGTCCATCCGTCGCCTGAAATCGACCCACTCCCCTTCGCCAATTACTGTAAGTAATTTATTTATTTACAGTTATATGAAAATCAGTTCTTTTTTCTATTTATACTTTAGTTAAATAAAAATGCTGTTTTTATATATACATTATGAAGATTAAAAATATGATTTTTATATTTTAAAGAATTAAAAATTTGATTTTTATATTTTTAAAGTGGTAAAAATATAATCTTTATTGTGTAGAAGGTGTAAAAATATGATTTTTGTTTATGTAGAGAAGTAAAAATATAATTTTTACATGTTAGGGATATTAAAAATATCATCTTTATATAGGTAGCAAAATAAAATGTGATTTCTATAGGGATGAAATAGAAAAGGTAAAATCTTTAAATAAAAAGACGAAACTTTATTTTTATAAAGGCGAAAACTTTATTTTTATAAAGGCGAAAACTTTATTTTTATAAAGGCGAAAACTTTATTTTTGAAAGGGCGAAATCTTTATATGAAGAATAGCGTGATAAAAATATAATTTTTATCTATATAGTAGCGTTGTGAAAATATGATTTTTTTTTTATATATTGAATAGACATAGTAAAAAAATTCGATTTTTATATATTGAATAGCGAGGTAAAAATTCGATTTTTATATATATAGTGGCTACGGGCAACGAAAGCGACAAAGGGCGAGAATGACGAAGATTTCTATAAATGAAGAGTCGTGGTATTGGATAGCTTTCGGTGAGAACTTCTCACTCTTCAACTTCTTTTTCTAGTTATATATATATATACTAGGATGCAGACGGTGCTTAGTAGCACCCGACACAATCGTCCACAAACCATGGACTTGTTTGTTTGGTTGCATAAATTAGTTGATGATTTGGGCTGAATTGAATTGTTTGGTGAATTGAAATTGATTTGATTGATGTGTGAATGGCGTGGGCCTTCACTAGACCGGGGATAAGGCTAGGCCTTGTCCCGTTTCTAGTATCGTGCCGTTATGCCGCCGAAATTTTCTAAAATATGTTAGAAAAATAGAAATATCATTTTTATTGAGTAAATGAACTGAATAGAAATTCATGTGTTGAAATAAAATATTTTATCGTTAAAAATATAATTTTTAACGTTGAAGTGAATAAAATAAAATATTCATTTACAAACCGGACGGTTTGTTTATGTACACCTATTTGAAGGACATTGATTGGGACGATAAATTTTACACATCGCCCAACTGCACAAATAAAATCTGTGTTTGATTGTTTGAAACCCCACAAGGGTGTTGGGATGAAATTTGAAGTTCACTCATCCTGATTGATTAAATATGTCGATCGATAGATTGACAAGCTGTTATAAGCGTCAGATATCTATATTTGATGCTTATACAGTGTAGTGCACTTTGGTTGATGGTTGATTATTTTTCAATGCTATTATATACGTGTGATGTATGAAAATCCATATAATGAACATTATCTGGTGATTGATTGGGCCTCATTCCAATCGGGAAAATAATGAATATTATAAAAGAAAATTCATGTGTTGAATATTAAAAATAGTCATGTGTTGACGATGATCATGTGTTGAAACTATTCATGTGTTGAGTAAAATATTTTAAATAAAATAAATTACATCTTTATCATATTTACAATTGGAATCTACTTTACGGTGGAGTCTAATTAAAATCAAACGATAGATACCATAATTTTATAAAATATTTTACATAACAAAAATAGTCGTGTGGTGAAAGAAATATAGATTCATGTGTTGAATAGAATAAATATTCCTTTGTTGGATAGAATAAAGAAGTTTTTGAAAACTATAAAGCCGTGTGGATTAGAGATGCGCTATTTTGACGTGAACGATATTTATATCGATTTTATTCGTTTTATAATGAATATTGAAAAGTGATTTCAAAATATAATATTTTGAAATGAAATTCAAATTAAATTAGATTAAAATTCAAATTGAAATTTTGTTGAATCCATTTGAAATGAATTCGAATCGAATAGAAAATGAATTCGATTCGAATTGAATAGAAAGTGAATTTGAATTCGAATTGAATAGAAATGAATTCAAATTGAAGTAAATTGAAATTGAATCAAAAACGAACTGAAATTGAACTGAAATCAATTTGAAATGAATTCGACTTGAATTGAAATCAAATCGAGTTGAAATTGAGTGTAGCGTTGAAATGGTTTTGAAAACGAATTTAAAACGATTTATAAAATACGTTTTAAAAGGAAATCGACGAAATATATATAATATATATATTATATATATAATGGCCTGAAAAGAACGCGCCGCGCCGCGGCAGTTCGTGAATTTCGACCATTTATTTCAAACGGATATTACGGGAGATCCGACCGTCGGATTCTCCTAAAACAAGAACCGTTGGGTTCGTATCGAAAAGAGCTTTCCAATGAATATTAGAAATTTGAAATCTAACGGTTGGATTTGGAATTATGTCCAAATCAAATTCAGAAAAGGTCGATGTAAGTGCAGTTCGATGGCCGTTGATGGAAATCGACTGTACGGGCCTTGATAAAATTATCAAAAATATCTATAATTTGTGTAAAATCATAAGAAATGATTTGGGAAAAATTGGGTTGAAAAATTCCACATTTGAAAAGATAAAAATAGATTTTTATCGAAATGAACTAGTTTTGAACTAGAATTAAAATCAATTTATTTTTGAAATAAATAAATTGAATTTGAAAGTGATTTTAAAAATAATCAATATTCCCAATACGTGAATTGGACTGGAGTTGAATCGAAATTATCTTCGGAATATCTCGATGTTGGATTTCGTGACTATACAAATATTGTTATGGGGATTTGAAAGATATATTTTATATCGTTATTTCCAATACGATATTTGTCGGTTTCAGAATTTGATATTGAATATAAGCCGATATATTTTCTATTCAGAGCCTTGTATTTAATATCAAATATGATTTGGGTTTATCGTGAATCGTGTTTTAGATGACATTGGTTCTTTAACCCAGTTAAAAGCAGGATGTTGATTTTTGAGAAGATTAAAACTAAGTGGAGTTTTAAATGAATCTTTAATTAGATTAAAATGTGAATTGATAATTTAAATTATCAAATCTGAAAGGTGATCGAGAATGGAGTACCACCAGTTTTGCTCCAATGCGATATTAAATCTTTAATTAGATTTGGACGTGAAATGGTAATTAATTTTACCGATAACACCATGGTGTTAGATATGGAGTATTACCAGTTTTCTCCATGGGATATATAGGTTGGGATTGGGAAATAAAATAAATAATTACTTCGGTGTGGTTCGCTAATCCCGACTAGTTTGATATGATATCCAAAGGAAAATTATAGAATAAATTTAGAAGAATTTATCTTGGATAAAATTAATGGGAACCTTTCCCTAAGAATGTGATTTTGTGAATAAAAGACTATTCTGAATTGGAATGAGGCGTTCGTTGTGTTTGTGTAACATTTGTTTACTATATACGTGGGTTATTCATATAGGCCGGGTTATACCCATTCTGAAAAACCGATTCGACGAGATGTCGAAGATGAAGACGGTGGTTGAAGACCGGAAGTCTTCACATCGTTTGGGTGATTACTGATGATCTTGATTGGGCTGTACACCCAATATGAGGGAAACAGTTAGTGATCGTCCAGACGTACTTGGAGATCGATGGATATGCGAGGAAAGTGCCTCCGGTTTCGTTCAGACCCAGAACGAACTTGTAAATGGATTGTGTGTCTGACATTGGATTTTATTCTGTGTTGATTGATCTCTATTAAATATACATCTGTTTGGCGGCGGAGAATTTATTCTCTTGCTTAGCGCCCTTCTCTGAGACGTACGAGCTCAGAGGTTGTATATCGATAGACATCAGTCGCATGAAGTGAATTGCCAATGTGGCATGCGTAAGTGGCAATTGATCAAGGCTTCTGTTGAAAAGCAAAGTCTTGTGGTTGATGATCAAAGCACGGCCTGTGTGGCATAGCTTTGTGTATAACGTGAATTCGCGAGCCTCACACCTCGGTATGAGTCAAAAACGGGATACGGACCCAAGGAGTGCACGACGTTTCTTTCTAGCTAGGGTGGTGTCAGTGACCTACCAGCCCTGACATTTATATACTTTTCACCTGTGTGGTTGTTGGATACGAGGCGCCTCGGATATAGTTCTGTAAGGACCGGGAAACGTGTGTTCAGGAATAACTAATCCTCAAAAGTAAGAGAGGACCGGCCTTGGAGGTTCCAAAGGATCAGAGTGGGGTCCTGAGGCGTTGCTAGAGTGTCTCGAACGCGGAGAGGAGCTTGCCCCTTGCCTCGACTCATGATGGAATCCAATTTCCAATACGTGTGTTTCGGTTTTATTTGTAGAACCTAGTATGGCGACATAGTGGTATGGGTCATTCATGCCGCCTATGATTGATATTTATGATTGAAATTGTTTTGACACTATACACTTATAATAGTATCAAATAATGTGTTTTAAACGTATAAAGCATGCTTTGGCTGTTATAAGGTAAAAACCCTATCCTCCGGCTTGCGTTGCATTGTGTGATGGGACCTGGGTCTTATAACAGCTTCATTTTTCTTTATTTAGCATTGCGCTGTTTGTTTTATGCACTGGTATTCTTGGGAGGAAACCCGTTCCGTGTTATACGGCGTGGTCCCTTGATTTACCTAACTTTAAAAATAAAGATTAATAACTGTCTTAGTTCTCACACCAGTCACATGACTGACCTGGAGTTTATTGTTTTAACCTAAACTCTGGGTGCCCCTATTTTCCGCACGGGCAGCTAGTAGTTTTGGTTTTGCAGATTTATATCCACAGGGTCCTGATTTACAGCTGGAACGATGCTCGGAAAGCTCTGTATCCGTGCATTACTTCTAGTTGTGCTTTTGTATTATTTTCCGCCGCGATGTAATTATATGTTATTTATTGTAATCTCTGATATTTATCGAATGTATATTATTCACTTATACTCTGTACATTCTTGTATCTGATGGAATTGTTGTAATAACAATGAAATGTTCTTCTGTTTGCGTTCTGATTTGTCTTGTCCTCAACGCTATCCGGGCCTTCCTTACCGGGGAAGTTTGGGTCGTGTCAGTTTGGTACCAGAGCTTTGGTTTACAGAGCTCGAGAACAAGACACATTAGAACCATACGAAAGAATTCATCAGATATTGGATTAGTAATATCCAATTAGAATGACTCGTTAGAGATAGGATCAGTAGTATCCTAGAACAAGTGTGAAGAGTATATTTTTCAAACGAAAACAATTTTGTTTTGTAAATTTAAATCGCTTTATACGTATTTGATTATTTAATTATTTTGAATTTGGACAATCGAGTATATAAAGATTTCGTGTATACGCGTCATGAACGTATATTCGAAGTTTTAATATATTGGATAGATATAGAATCACATTCTAGACACCCGGGGATAATTCTGATGATGTGGCCACATCATCAGTATTTATATTCGTGTTTCGAAGGTGTGATTTCTATATATTTCCATTAGACTGGTGTGAGAACCAAAATATAGCTAGAATACATTGTTGTGAATTGGCATCAAAAACATGATTTTCTATATATATATCAAAATTATGAATTTGAAACTCTAATTCACTAATTGATTGATGTTTGTGTTGTTTGTTTATTTGATTGATAATTTTGAACCATTTATTCCTAATTAAACCAAATATTGAATTGTATTGAAAATTGGTCGCATTTGCTTGCATATACAAGTACTTACATTGAACAGGTCATAGCAAGGAGGCTAGAGCAGAGAATAAAATTTGTTTGCCCGACAAATAGGTACATGTTTACTACATAATTTACTGTTTTGTTTAGGTGATGATGATTTTATGAGCCTATTGGCTAGCCGCTTGGTTTTTTCTTTTTCTTTTTGAGATCAGAAGGCCTATATGGCAATTTCGGGATTTTCCCGCGGCTCCCGGTGCAGGGGAGGTTATGGCGAAATTTTTCGAAAATTTAGGGTGTTAGCCAAATTTTTGAAGAATTTGAAAATTCTCAGAAACTGAAAAGTTGGAGAATGGAAGCCAAATCGAACGTAGAGTAGATAATCAAACCATTTTCGACTTTGTTTCTTTTCGGGGACGAAAAGTTTTAAGTGGGGGAGATTGTAATAACCCGGAAATTCTGAGCCAGTATAAAATTTTTATTTTGGCAATTTTAGCGAATTCTGAATATTTAAAATGAATTATTTTAAATAATATCGACGAGAAATTTATTTTGAATAGAATTCGACGTATATATTTATATACGTCGTCGTTAGAATATAAATATTTATATATAATTATAAAAGGAATTGAAAATGGCGCGGTAGTTCGATAATTTGATTTCAAACTTCAATTGAATATACCGGGTGCAAAACAATCCGGATTTTAGTGAAACCAAAAACATTAGGATCTAATTGATAATATCTTTCCAACGAATCTGAAAAATAAAAATTTCATAGCGGGAATCGAAAGATATGTCCAGTTGAAAATTCTGAATAGTCGCTATGGAATTCAGGCCCTTAAAAATGGAAATTTTGCAAATGACCTCGGATTTCGACGAAACCAGTTTTGTTGGGTCCGTGATGTTAAATTATTGCTAGATTCCAAATTTCATAATTTTTCGAATCAATATGTGAGCGTGGCAAAGGAAAACGCGTTTGACCAGTTTCAGTTGATTTTAATCGATTGGAAATTGGCCATTTTTCCAACGGTCTCAGAATTCGACGAAACTAGTTTTGTTAGGACCATATCGTCAATACGAAGCTAGAAAATATTTTTCTGCAATTTATAGAGTTAGTATGTGACCCCGGTAAATTGAAATGTACGTTTAAAATTCAATATAGTGATTTAAATGTAAATTTAACGGAAACTGATCGAAACGATTGAATTGTCCTATGTGGCATATCCCATTGTGTTCGGAATGGGGGTTAAAAGCTATGGACGACAGGCGGTGGGCCTCGTTTCAAGGTCGTATGTAAAAGTCAACTTTTTGCAATTAAAATAATAATAAAAAAACCCCTCTTCCGTTTTATACGCTGGCCCCCCCTCTCTATTTTCAAATCGAATTTACAGAAAGAAAAAAAAAGAAAAAAAGAAGAAGAGACGAGAGCGACGGGGGGGAGCCGCCGCCGCATCCCCCCCCCCGATGAGCCACCGCCGCGCCGGAGGCAGGCGCACCCCCTCCTATTCTTCCTCCTTCCTTCTTCCATTCCTCCTCTTCCCCCTCCTGAAACGCGCGAGGCCCCCCAATCCTCCACCGTAGCCTCAGCCGCGTCGCCACCCACCTCCGCCCCTCGCCCAGTCCTCCACCTCCCTCCAGCGCCTTGCGAAGAACCCCCCCTGCAACCAAATCGACGCGCCGCCCAAGACCCCCCTCCGTCCATCCGTCGCCTGAAATCGACCCATTCCCCTTCGCAAATTACTGTAAGTAATTTATTTTTTACAGTTATATGAAAATCAGTTCTTTTTTCTATTTATACTTTAGTTAAATAAAAATGCTGTTTTTATATATACATTATGAAGATTAAAAATATGATTTTTATATTTTAAAGAATTAAAAATTTGATTTTTATATTTTTAAAGTGGTAAAAATATAATCTTTATTATGTAGAAGGTGTAAAAATATGATTTTTGTTTATGTAGAGAAGTAAAAATATAATTTTTACATGTTAGGGATATTAAAAATATCATCTTTATATAGGTAGCAAAATAAAATGTGATTTCTATAGGGATGAAATAGAAAAGGTAAAATCTTTAAATAAAAAGACGAAACTTTATTTTTATAAAGGCGAAAACTTTATTTTTGAAAGGGCGAAATCTTTATATGAAGAATAGCGTGATAAAAATATAATTTTTATCTATATAGTAGCGTTGTGAAAATATGATTTTTTTTTTATATATTGAATAGAAATAGTAAAAAAATTCGATTTTTATATATTGAATAGCGAGGTAAAAATTCGATTTTTATATATATAGTGGCTACGGGCAACGAAAGCGACAAAGGGCGAGAATGCCGAAGATTTCTATAAATGAAGAGTCGTGGTATTGGATAGCTTTCGGTGAGAACTTCTCACTCTTCAACTTCTTTTTCTAGTTATATATATATATACTAGGATGCAGACGGTGCTTAGTAGCACCCGACACAATCGTCCACAAACCATGGACTTGTTTGTTTGGTTGCATAAATTAGTTGATGATTTGGGCTGAATTGAATTGTTTGGTGAATTGAAATTGATTTGATTGATGTGTGAATGGCGTGGGCCTTCACTAGACCGGGGATAAGGCTAGGCCTTGTCCCGTTTCTAGTATCGTGCCGTTATGCCGCCGAAATTTTCTAAAATATGTTAGAAAAATAGAAATATCATTTTTATTGAGTAAATGAACTGAATAGAAATTCATGTGTTGAAATAAAATATTTTATCGTTAAAAATATAATTTTTAACATGGAAGTGAATAAAATAAAATATTCATTTACAAACCGGACGGTTTGTTTATGTACACCTATTTGAAGGACATTGATTGGGACGATAAATTTTACACATCGCCCAACTGCACAAATAAAATCTGTGTTTGATTGTTTGAAACCCCACAAGGGTGTTGGGATGAAATTTGAAGTTCACTCATCCTGATTGATTAAATATGTTGATCGATAGATTGACAAGCTGTTATAAGCATCAGATATCTATATTTGATGCTTATACAGTGTAGTGCACTTTGGTTGATGGTTGATTATTTTTCAATGCTATTATATACGTGTGATGTATGAAAATCCATATAATGAACATTATCTGGTGATTGATTGGGCCTCATTCCAATCGGGAAAATAATGAATATTATAAAAGAAAATTCATGTGTTGAATATAAAAATAGTCATGTGTTGACGATGATCATGTGTTGAAACTATTCATGTGTTGAGTAAAATATTTTAAATAAAATAAATTACATCTTTATCATATTTACAATTAGAATCTACTTTACGGTGGAGTCTAATTAAAATCAAACGATAGATACCATAATTTTATAAAATATTTTACATAACAAAAATAGTCGTGTGGTGAAAGAAATATAGATTCATGTGTTGAATAGAATAAATATTCCTTTGTTGGATAGAATAAAGAAGTTTTTGAAAACTATAAAGCCGTGTGGATTAGAGATGCGCTATTTTGACGTGAACGATATTTATATTGATTTTATTCGTTTTATAATGAATATTGAAAAGTGATTTCAAAATATAATATTTTGAAATGAAATTCAAATTAAATTAGATTAAAATTCAAATTGAAATTTTGTTGAATCCATTTGAAATGAATTCGAATCGAATAGAAAATGAATTCGATTCGAATTGAATAGAAAGTGAATTTGAATTCGAATTGAATAGAAATGAATTCAAATTGAAGTAAATTGAAATTGAATCAAAAACGAACTGAAATTGAACTGAAATCAATTTGAAATGAATTCGACTTGAATTGAAATCAAATCGAGTTGAAATTGAGTGTAGCGTTGAAATGGTTTTGAAAACGAATTTAAAACGATTTATAAAATACGTTTTAAAAGGAAATCGACGAAATATATATAATATATATATATAATGGCCTGAAAAGAACGCGCCGCGCCGCGGCAGTTCGTGAATTTCGACCATTTATTTCAAATGGATATTACGGGAGATCCGACCGTCGGATTCTCCTAAAACCGGAACCGTTGGGTTCGTATCGAAAAGAGCTTTCCAATGAATATTAGAAATTTGAAATCTAACGGTTGGATTTGGAATTATGTCCAAATCAAATTCAGAAAAGGTCGTTGTAAGTGCAGTTCGATGGCCGTTGATGGAAATCGACTGTACGGGCCTTGATAAAATTATCAAAAATATCTATAATTTGTGTAAAATCATAAGAAATGATTTGGGAAAAATTGGGTTGAAAAATTCCACATTTGAAAAGATAAAAATAGATTTTTATTGAAATGAACTAGTTTTGAACTAGAATTAAAATCAATTTATTTTTGAAATAAATAAATTGAATTTGAAAGTGATTTTAAAAATAATCAATATTCCCAATACGTGAATTGGACTGGAGTTGAATCGAAATTATCTTCGGAATATCTCGATGTTGGATTTCGTGACTATACAAATATTGTTATGGGGATTTGAAAGATATATTTTATATCGTTATTTCCAATACGATATTTGTCGGTTTCAGAATTTGATATTGAATATAAGCCGATATATTTTCTATTCAGAGCCTTGTATTTAATATCAAATATGATTTGGGTTTATCATGAATCGTGTTTTAGATGACATTGGTTCTTTAACCCAGTTAAAAGCAGGATGTTGATTTTTGAGAAGATTAAAACTAAGTGGAGTTTTAAATGAATCTTTAATTAGATTAAAATGTGAATTGATAATTTAAATTATCAAATCTGAAAGGTGATCGAGAATGGAGTACCACCAGTTTTGCTCCAATGCGATATTAAATCTTTAATTAGATTTGAACGTGAAATGGTAATTAATTTTACCGATAATTCCGTGGTGTTAGATATGGAGTATTACCAGTTTTCTCCATGGGATATATAGGTTGGGATTGGGAAATAAAATAAATAATTACTTCGGTGTGGTTCGCTAATCCCGACTAGTTTGATATGATATCCAAAGGAAAATTATAGAATAAATTTAGAAGAATTTATCTTGGATAAAATTAATGGGAACCTTTCCCTAAGAATGTGATTTTGTGAATAAAAGACTATTCTGAATTGGAATGAGGCGTTCGTTGTGTTTGTGTAACATTTGTTTACTATATACGTGGGTTATTCATATAGGCCGGGTTATACCCATTCTGAAAAACCGATTCGACGAGATGTCGAAGATGAAGACGGTGGTTGAAGACCGGAAGTCTTCACATCGTTTGGGTGATTACTAATGATCTTGATTGGGCTGTACACCCAAGATGAGGGAAACAGTTAGTGATCGTCCAGACGTACTTGGAGATCGATGGATATGCGAGGAAAGTGCCTCCGGTTTCGTTCAGACCCAGAACGAACTTGTAAATGGATTGTGTGTCTGACATTGGATTTTATTCTGTGTTGATTGATCTCTATTAAATATACATCTGTTTGGCGGCGGAGAATTTATTCTCTTGCTTAATGCCCTTCTCTGAGACGTATGAGCTCAGAGGTTGTATATCGATAGACATCAGTCGCATGAAGTGAATTGCCAATGTGGCATGCGTAAGTGGCAATTGATCAAGGCTTCTGTTGAAAAGCAAAGTCTTATGGTTGATGATCAAAGCACGGCCTGTGTGGCGTAGCTTTGTGTATAACGTGAATTCGCGAGCCTCACACCTCGGTATGAGTCAAAAACGGGATACGGACCCAAGGAGTGCACGACGTTTCTTTCTAGCTAGGGTGGTGTCAGTGACCTACCAGCCCTGACATTTATATACTTTTCACCTGTGTGGTTGTTGGATACGAGGCGCCTCGGATATAGGTCTGTAAGGACCGGGAAACGTGTGTTCAGGAATAACTAATCCTCAAAAGTAAGAGAGGACCGGCCTTGGAGGTTCCAAAGGATCAGAGTGGGGTCTTGAGGCGTTGCTAGAGTGTCTCGAACGCGGAGAGGAGCTTGCACCTTGCCTCGACTCATGATGGAATCCAATTTCCAATACGTGTGTTTCGGTTTTATTTGTAGAACCTAGTATGGCGACATAGTGGTATGGGTCATTCATGCCGCCTATGATTGATATTTATGATTGAAATTGTTTTGACACTATACACTTATAATAGTATCAAATAATGTGTTTTAAACGTATCAAGCATGCTTTGGCTGTTATAAGGTAAAAACCCTATCCTCCGGCTTGCGTTGCATTGTGTGATGGGACCTGGGTCTTATAACAGCTTCATTTTTCTTTATTTAGCATTGCGCTGTTTGTTTTATGCACTGGTATTCTTGGGAGGAAACCCGTTTCGTGTTATACGGCGTGGTCCCTTGATTTACCTAACTTTAAAAATAAAGATTAATAACTGTCTTAGTTCTCACACCAGTCACATGACTGACCTGGAGTTTATTGTTTTAACCTAAACTCTGGGTGCCCCTATTTTCCGCACGGGCAGCTAGTAGTTTTGGTTTTGCAGATTTATATCCACAGGGTCCTGATTTACAGCTGGAACGATGCTCGGAAAGCTCTGTATCCGTGCATTACTTCTAGTTGTGCTTTTGTATTATTTTCCGCCGCGATGTAATTATATGTTATTTATTGTAATCTCTGATATTTATCGAATGTATATTATTCACTTATACTCTGTACATTCTTGTATCTGATGGAATTGTTGTAATAACAATGAAATGTTCTTCTGTTTGCGTTCTGATTTGTCTTGTCCTCAACGCTATCCGGGCTTTCCTTACCGGGGAAGTTTGGGTCGTGTCAGCATTAAAGCATTACCCATGTTCTCCTTAACATATTTTGTGTGCATATAGTCTTTGCAAGTACTATAACACCACTGCATACTGGTAGCTCCCAAAGGGCCTCTTATAGGTACAATACAAATTAATATCACAGTAGTCTTATAAAGGGATAAAATATGATAGGGCATGTAAGGCAATGCTCAAGGTAGGATTTTATTAGTTTTCCCTTTTTGGTTATAACTCATAGCGGTCGACCACGTACAACACCCTTAAATAAAATCAAATCATGGCACACTAATCGAATCACAAGTCAAGTGAATAATATGAAGAGGTGTGTTCGCTAAATATAGCTAACCTCACTGACCAGACAAAGATTCCTATTAGAGTCATTTTAATTATGATACTAATATCATGCTATCCATTATCGTTCCCATCCCTCATTCCTGTAAATGTTCGCCAATTCAACCACTTCATTCTTGAATTCTTTCATGTACACAGTTATTGAAGTGGCTTCAGTATTAACAGAGAGTATGTCAGTATCTATCCTCAGTCTCTTTAACAATTGATCGTCATTTACACACCATGGTCATTATATATTTCAATAGACATCATATTTTACGTCTAAAATTAACTTAACATTAGGTTCAAATTTTCAATTCCACATTATCATATCCTAAATTGGAATAACATTGATGTAATAACCCGGAAATCCGAGCCAATTTAAAATTTTTGTTTTGGCAATTTTAGTGAATTTTGAATATTTAAAATGATTTATTTTAAATAATAACGACGAGGAATTTATTTTGAATAGAATTCGAATGTATATATTTATCTGAATCATCGTTAGAATATAAATAATTATTTAAATATAAAAGGAATTGAAAATGGTGTGGTAGTTTGAAATTTCGATTTCAAAGTTCAAATGAATGTACAGGATTCAAAATAAACTGGATTTTAGTGAAACCAAAAATATTAGAATCTATTTGAAAATATCTTCCTAACGAATCCAAAAAATTGAAATTTCATAGCGGGGGTAAAAAGTTATGTCCAGTTGAAAATTCAAAATAGTCGTTGTGGAATTCTGGCCTTTAAAAATGGAAATTTTTGCAAACGACCTTTGTTTTCGACGAAACAACTTTTGTTGGATCCAGAATGTCAAATTATTGCTAGGTTTCAAAATTCAGAATTTTTTGAATCAATATGTGAGTGTGGCGAAGCTAAACGTGTTTTACCAGTTTCAGTTGATTTTAATCGACTAGAAAATGACCATTTTTCAAACGATCTCAGAATTCGATGAAATTAGTTTTGTTAGGACCGTATCGTCAGTACGAAGCTAGACAATATATTTCTGGAATTTATTGAGTTAGTGTGTGGCCCCGGTAAATTGAAATGTGCGTTCAAATTCAATGTACATTGATTTATATTTTAATTTGAATGGAAACTGATCGAAACTGTCGAAACAACCTATGAAACATATCCCATTGTGTTCGGAATGGGGGTAATTAGCTAGGGATGACAGTTGGTGGGTCTCATTTGGGGTTCGAGATAAAAAGTTACCTTTTTTGAAATAATTAAATTATTAAATATATATATCCTTTATAATAACACCCCCCTTTTTTGTTTCTCGTGCGCAGTCAAACCTAAGCCGCCCCTTTCTGAAATAAAAACCCCGAAGTCCTAAATCGCGCCCCCGGTGGACCGACACCGCCGATGTTGCATGTCGCGCCTCCCTCCGGCGTCGATCGCCACTCCTGCGACTTCCCCAAGCCTCCACCAACGCCCCGTCGCCCTCCCTCTCCATTTACCCCATCCCCCAATTCAAAACGACGTTGCCAGCCGAAGTAAACCCCATCCGCCGCTTGAAAACCCTAGCGCCCCCTTGATCGCTGACCCTCCATCGCCTCCTCCACCCGCAAGCATTGAGCCTCCCCCGTTCTCCTACGCCTTCCGAAGTGAGTTTCCATGTTATTTTTATTTTTATTTATGTTATTTTCTATAGATTTATATGTGGATAAAGTAAAACATGATTTCTATAGATAGAATAATATAAAGTTTTGATTTTTATCTACAAAAAGTTTGGACTTTTTTTGTTTATAAAAGTTATGATTTTTATATAATAGAGATTATAAAAGTATGTTTTTTATATAGTAGAGATTATAAAAATATGATTTTTATTTAGAAAAAGAAACGATTTTTAGTTTAATAAAGTTGAGATTTTTATTAATATGAAAGATGATATTTTTATTTAGGTAAAGACGATATTTTTATTTATGTAAAGACGGGATTTTTATTTATATAGCAGTGAAGTAGAAATAGAATTTATATCGATAATAAAAATATAATTTTTTTATAGTAGGGAGAATAAAAATATGATTTTTATATACATGACAACAATATAAAAATGTGATTTTTATATATGTAGTGAATGTGGACAACGAAAGTGATAAAAGGCGAGTGGCAAAGATTTTCTACATAAGAAGAGTCGCGGTGTATTGGATTAGCTAGTCAGTGAGAACTCCTCACTTTTACTTGTTTTCTAGTTGAAATATATATTAGGATGCAGACGGTGCTTAGTAGCACCCGACACCCATTGTCCACAGACCATGGACAACTTGTGTGATTGGTTGTGTTGTGAAATTTGACTATTGATTGTGATGTTAAAAATATATATTCGTGTGTTGAATAAAATATATATTCGTGTGTTGAAATAAAATATATATTCATGTGTTGAATAAAATATATATTCATGTGTTGAAATAAAATATATATTCATGTGTTGAAATAAAATATATATTCATGTGTTGAAATAAAATATATATTCATGTGTTGAAATAAAATATATATTCATGTGTTGAAGTAAAATATATATTCATTTGAAGTAAAATAAATATTCATTTACAGATCGAACGATTTGTTTATGTACACCAATTTGACTGATATTAATTGGGACGATAAATTTTACACATCGCCCAACTGCACAAATAAAAATCTGTGTTTGTTAATGTGAAACCTCACACGTGTATTAGGATGATATTTGACGTACACTAATCCCGATTGTTTAGTTGTATGTCAATTGATGGGTTGACAGACTGTGTAAGCGTTAATTATTTAGATTTAATGCTTATGTAGTTGTGTGGTGCACTCTGGATGATGGTTAATGATTTATCGTTGCCATTATATACATGTGTTGTAGAAAATCCATATAATTAACCTTATATGGTAATTGATTGGGCCTCATTCCGATTTGGAAAATAAGGAATATTATAAAAATAAAAATTCATGTGTTGAATAGAATAAAAATTCATGTGTTGAATAGAATAAAAATTCATGTGTTGAATAGAATAAAAATTCATGTGTTGAATAGTATAAATTCATGTGTTGAATAGAATAAATATTCATGTGCCGAATAGAATAAATATTCATGTGTTGAATAGAATAAACATTCATGTGTTGAATAAAAGATGTTGATTAGATTGACACCATTTTGACGTGAACGATATCTATATCGATTTTATTCATTTTTATAATGAATATAAGAAAGAAAGTGATTTTAAAATATAACGTTTTGAAAATATTATCATTTGTATATCGATGATGTGGAATATTCAATTTTGATTCGAAATTGAATATGAAGTTGAAATCGTTTTGAAAACGAATTAAAAACTATTTATAAAATACATTTTAAAAGGAAATCGATGAAATATATATCTAATATATATATTGTATATATTAAATGGCCTGAATAGAACGCGCCGCGCCGCGGTAGTTCGCGAATTTCGACCATTGGCTTCGAATGGATATTACGGGAGATCCGACCGTCGGATTCTCCTAAAGCAGAACCATTGGGTTCGTATCGAAAAGAGCTTTCTAAAGAATATTAAAAATTAGAAATCTAAAGGTTGGATTTGGAATTATGTCAAAATCAAATTTGAAAAAGGTCACTGTAAGTGTAGTTCGATGGCCGTTGATGGAATTCGACTGTACGGGCCTTGATAAAATTATTAAAAATAGTAATAATTGGTGTAAAATCATAGGAAATGATTTGTGAAGAATTAAGATGAAAAATTCCAAATTTGAAAAGATAAAATAGATATTTATCGAAATGAATTAGTTTTGAACTGGAATAATAATTTACTTATTTCTAAATAAATAAATTGGATTTGAAAGGGTTTTAAAAGTAACCAGAAGTATCAATAATTGAATTGGGATGGAATGTGATTTTGGGTTTATAGTGAACCGTGTTTTAAATGACATTGGTTCTTTAACCCAGTTAAAGATAGGATATGATTTCCCAAGTTAAATAATCATTGATAGTGATTTTTGGGAAGATTAAAACCAAGTGGAGTTTTAATGAATCTTTAATTAGATTGAAATGATCGAGAATGGAGTATCACCAGTTTTGCAGGCGATAGTTAAATCTTTAATTAGATTTGAACGTGAAATGGTGATTGAATTTACCGATGACACCGTGGTGTTAGATATGAAGTATTACAAGTTTTACTTCATGGGATGAATAGGTTGGGATTGGGAAATAAAATAAATGATTACTTCGGTGTGATTCGCTAATCCCGACTAGTTTGAATTGATATTTAAAAGAAGATTAAAGAATTTATCTTTGATAAAATTAATGGGAACTATTCCCAAATTATAAGAATATTTGAATAAAAGAATATTCTGAATAGGTATGAGGCGTATGTTGTGTTTGTGTAACAGTTTTTTATTATATACACGAGTTATTCAGAAAGATCGGTTTTATCCCATTCTGAATAACTGATTCGACGTGGTGTCGAGGATGAAGACGGTGGTCGAAGACCGGAGGTCTTCACATCGTTTGGGTGATTACTGATGATCTTGATTGGGCTGTACACCCAAGAGGAGGGAATCAGTTGGTGATTGTCCAGACGTACTTGGAGATCGATGGTTATGCGAGGTACAAGGTGCCTCCGGTTTCGTTTAGACCCAGAACGAACTTGTAAATGGACTGTGTGTCTGACAAAGGATTTTATTCTGTGTGATTGATTTCTATTAAATATATATCTGTTTGGCGGCAGAGAATTTATTCTCTTGCTTAACGCCCTTCTCTGAGACGTACGAGCTCAAGAGTTATATATTGATGGATATTAATCGCATGGAGTGAATTGCCTATGTGGCATGCCTATGTGGCAAATGATCAAGGCTTTTGTTGAAAAGCAAAGTCTTGTGGTTGATGATCAAAGCACGGCCTGTGTGGCATAGCTTTGTGTAGCGTTGATTCGCGAGCCTCACACCCTGGTTGTGAACCAAAAACGGGAGAGGAACTCAGGGAGGGCATGCGTTTCCTTCTAGTTAGGGTGGTGTCAGTGACCTACCAGCCCTGACATTTATATTATTTTCACCTGTGTGGTTGTTGCGAGGCGCCTCGGATATATCGGTGACTGTGTGGAGCCAATGGAGTCATTTGGCTCATTTAGGCCCCAAAGGGCGGGGAAACGTAGTGTTCAGGCATTTTAATCCACATCGGTGGACCGGCCCTGACGATCCAAGGGACGATGCGTTTTGTTCCTGAGACATGGGCTAGATTGTCTCGAATCGGCAGAGGACGATCCCTTGCCTCGGTTCACAGATGGAAATCCAACTTCCAATACATGACTTTGCCTTTTTGATTGTAGAGCCTAGTATTGGCGACATGATATATGGTACCCATGCCGTCTATGATTGATACTTATGATTGAAATTGTTTTGACACTATACACCTATAGTAATAAAAGATGAAATTTAGCGTATCGAGCATTCTTTGGCTATTATAAGGTAAAACCCTATCCTCTGACTTGTGTTGCATTGTGTGATGGGACCTGAGTCATATAATAGCTTCATTTTTCTTTATTTAGCATTGCGTTGTTGTTTTATGCACTGGTATTCTTGGGAGGAAACCCATTCCGTGTTATACGGCGTAGTCCCTTGATTTACCTAACTTTAAAATAAAGATTAATAACCGTTTTAGTTCTCACACCAGTCACATGACTGACCTGGAGTTTATTGTTTTAACCTAAACTCCGGGTGCCCTTATTTTCCGCACGGGCAGCTAGTAGTTTTGGTTTTGCAGATTTATATTCATAGGGTCCTAATTTACAGTTGGAACGATACTTGGAAAGCTCTGTATCCGTGTATTACTTTCAGTTGTGTTTTGTATTATTTTTCCGCTGCTATGTATGTATTGTAAATCTCTGATATTTATTGAATGTATTTTATTCTTTCATACTCTGTATATTCTTGTATTCTCATAATTGTTGTAATAAGCAATGAAATGTTCTTCTTTTTGCATTCGAATTTGTCGTGTTCTCAAACAATCAGGGGTTTCGAATGGTCTTGGTCGGTTTAGCGATCGATTCGAATGAAGCGAAATTCCTTTTCGTTACATTTGGTATCAGGGCTTTGGTTTACAGAGCTCGGAGAACAAGACACGTTAGAACCAAATGAAAGAATTCATCAGAGGTTGGATTAGTAATATCCAATGAGAATGACTCGTTAGAGATAGGATCAGTAGTATCCTAGAACGAGTGTGAAGAGTAGTGTTTTGAAAATTAAAATGAAAACAATTTTTGTTTGAAAATTTAAATCAATTATTCGTATTTGATTATTTATTTGTATTGAATTTGGGCAATCCAATATATAGAGATTTTCATATACGTCTGATCCACGTGTATTGAAGTCTCAAATATACTGGATAGATTTAGAATCACACTCTAGTCACCCGGACATGATTATGGTAATGCCCGGGCGTCATCAGTAATCGTGTTCGTGTTTCGAAAGTGGGATTTCTATATAATTCCAATTGACTGGTGTGAGAACCAAAGCTAGATAGGGCTTATTGTTGTGATTTGGCATCAAAAATCTGATTTTTGGACTATGTATTAAAGTTATGAATTTGAAAATCTAATCAACTAATTGATTGCTGAATGTGTTGTTTGATCATTGGTTGATTAATTAAAATGTTGAACCTTTAGCCAAATTGAACCAAATAGTGAATTGTATTGAAAATTAGTCACATTTGCATGCATATACATGTACTTACATTGAACAGGTCATAGCAAGGAGGCTATAGCAGAAGAATAAAATTATTTGCCTGACAAATAGGTACATTTTTACAAATTTATTGGGTTTGGATGATTTTATGAGCCGATTGGAAAGCCGCTTGGCTGTTTCTTTTAGTTTTTGGATTAGTGAGGGCCATAGGAGGCTATTTGAAATACCCCGAAGCTCCCGGTGCAGGGGAGGTTATGGCGAATTTTTTCGCAAATTTAGGGTGTTTGCCAAAATTTTGAAAAATTTGAAAAGTTCTTAGAAACTGAAAAGTTGAAGAACTTAAGCCATAAAGAAAACAATGGAAGTTGAGTTGGTTTGTAAAACAATTTTCGGCTTCGTTCCTTTTCGGGGACGAAAAGTTTTAAGTGGGGGAGATTGTAATAACCCGGAAATCCGAGCGAATTAAAAAATTTTATTTTGGCAATTTTAGTGAATTTTGAATATTCAAAATGATTTATTTTAAATAATAACGACGAGGAATTTATTTTGAATAGAATTCGAACGTATATATTTATTTGAATCGTCGTTAGAATATAAATAATTATTTAGATATAAAAGGAATTGAAAATGGCGCGGTAGTTTGAAATTTCGATTTCAAAGTTCAAATGAATGTACAGGATTCAAAATAAACCGGATTTTAGAGAAACCAAAAATATTAGAATCTATTTGAAAATATCTTCCCAACGAATCCGAAAAATTGAAATTTCATAGCGGCGGTAAAAAGTTATGTCCAGTTGAAAATTCAGAATAGTCGTTGTGGAATTCTGGCCCTTAAAAATGGAAATTTTGCAAACGACCTCTGTTTTCGACGAAACCACTTTTGTTGGATCCAAGATGTCAAATTATTGCTAGTTTCAAAATTCATAATTTTCTGAATCAGTATGTGAGCGTGGCGAAGTTAAACGTGTTTTACCAGTTTTAGTTGATTTTAATTGACTGGAAAATGGCCATTTTTCAAACGGTCTCAGAATTCGATGAAATTAGTTTTGTTAGGACCTTATCGTCAATACGAAGCTAGAAAATATTTTTCTGGAATTTATTGAGTTAGTGTGTGGCCCCGGTAAATTGAAATGTGCGTTCAAATTCAATGTACATTGATTTATATTTTAATTTGAATAGAAACTGATCGAAACAGCCTACGAAACATATCCCATTGTGTTCGGAATGGGGGTAATTAGCTAGGGATGATAGTCGGTGGGTCTCGTTTGGGGTTCGAGATAAAAAGTTACCTTTTTTGAAATAATTAAATTATTAAATATATATATAACCTTTATAATAACACCCCCTTTTTTATTTCTCGTGCCCAGTCAAACCCAAGCCGCCCCTTTCTGAAATAAAAACCCCGAAGCCCTAAATCGCGCCCCTAGTGGACCGACGCCGCCGACGTTGCATGTCGCGCCTCCCTCCGGCGCCAATCGCCACTCCTGCGACTTCCCCAAGCCGCCACCAATGCCCCGTCGCCCTCCCTCTCCATTTACCCCAACCCCCAATTCAAAACGACACCGCCAGCCGAAGTAAACCCCATCCGCCGCCTGAAAACCCTAGCGCCCCCCTTGACTGCTGACCCTCCATTGCCGCCTCCACCCACAAGCATTGAGCCTCCCCCATTCTCCTATGCCTTCCGTAGTGAGTTTCCATGTTATTTTTATTTTTATTTATGTTATTAACTATAGATTTGTATGTGGATAAAGTAAAACCTGATTTCTATAGATAGAATAATATAAAGTTTTGATTTTTATCTACGAAAAGTTTTGATTTTTTTGTTTATAAAAGTTATGATTTTTATATAATAGAGATTATAAAAATATGATTTTTATATAGTATAGATTGTAAAAATATGATTTTTATTTAGAAAAAGAAATGATTTTTAGTTTAATAAAGTTGAGATTTTATTAATATGAAAGATGATATTTTTATTTAGGGAAAGACGATATTTTTATTTAGGTAAAACGATATTTTTATTTATGTAAAGGCGGGATTTTTATTTATATAACAGTGAAGTAGAAATAGAATTTATAGAGATAATAAAAATATGATTTTTATATAGAGGGAGAATAAAAATATGATTTTTATATACATGACAACAATATAAAAATGTGATTTTTATATATGTAGTGAATGTGGACAACGAAAGTGATAAAAGGCGAGTGGCAAAGATTTTCTACATAAGAAGAGTCACGGTGTATTGGATTAGCTAGTCGGTGAGAACTCCTCACTTTTATTTATTTTCTAGTTGAAATATATATTAGGATGCAGACGGTGCTTAGTAGCACCCGACACCCGTTGTCCACAGACCATGGACGACTTGTGTGATTGGTTGTGTTGCGAAATTTGACTGTTGATTATGATGTGAAAAATATATATTCATGTGTTGAATAAAATATATATTCATGTGTTTAAATAAAATATATATTCATGTGTTGAATAAAAAATATATTCATGTGTTTGAAATAGAATATATATTCATGTGTTGAAATAAAATATATATTCATGTGTTGAAATAAAATATATATTCATGTGTTGAAATAAAATATATATTCATGTGTTGAAGTAAAATATATATTCATGTTTTGAAGTAAAATAAATATTCATTTACAAATCGAACGATTTGTTTATGTACACCGATTTGACTGATATTAATTGGGACGAAAAATTTTGCACATCGCCCAACTGCACAAATAAAAATCTGTGTTTGTTAATGTGAAACCCCACACGGGTATTAGGATGATATTTGACGTACACTAATCTTGATTGTTTTGTTGTATGTCAATCGATGGGTTGACAGACTGTGTAAGCGTTAATTATTTATATTTAATGCTTATGCAGTTGTGTGGTGCACTCTGGATGATGGTTGATGATTTATCATTGCTATTATATACATGTGTTGTAGAAAATCCATACAATTAACCTTATATGGTAATTGATTGGGCCTCATTCCGATTTGGAAAATAAGGAATATTATAAATATAAAAATTCATGTGTTGAATAGAATAAAAATTCATGTGTTGAATAGAATAAAAATTCATCTGTTGAATAGAATAAAAATTGATGTGTTGAATATAATAAAAATTCATGTGTTGAATAGAATAAATATTCATGTGTTGAATAGAATAAATATTCATGTGTTGAATAGAATAAACATTCAAGTGTTGAATAAAAGTCTTGTTGATTAGATTGACGCCATTTTGACGTGAATGATATTTATATCGATTTTATTCATTTTTATAATGAATACAAGAAAGAAAGTGATTTCAAAATATAAAGTTTTGAAAATATTATCATTTGTATATCGATGATGTGGAATATTCAATTTTGATTCGAAATTGAATATGAAGTTGAAATCGTTTCGAAAACGAATTTAAAACGATTTATAAAATACTTTTAAAAGGAAATTGATGAAATATATATCTAATATATATATTGCATATATTAAATGGCCTGAATAGAACGCGCCGCGCCGCGGCAGTTCGCGAATTTCGACCATTGGCTTCAAATGGATATTACGGGAGATCCGACCATCGGATTCTCCTAAATCAGGAACCGTTGGGTTCATATCGAAAAGAGCTTTCTAGCGAATATTAAAAATTAGAAATCTAAAGGTTGGATTTGGAATTATGTCCAAATCAAATTTGGAAAGGGTCACTGTAAGTGTAGTTCGATGGCCGTTGATGGAATTCGACTGTACAGGCCTTGATAAAATTATTAAAAATAGTAATAATTGATGTAAAATCATAGGAAATGGTTTATGAAGAATTAAGATGAAAAATTCGAAATTTGAAAAGATAAAAATAGATATTTATCGAAATGAACTAGTTTTGAACTAGAATAATAATTTATTTATTTTTAAATAAATAAATTGGATTTGAAAGGGTTTTAAAAGTAACCAGAAGTTTTAATAATTGAATTGGGATGGAATGCGATTTTGGGTTTATAGTGAACCGTGTTTTAAATGACATTGGTTCTTTAACCCAGTTAAAGACAGGATATGATTTCCCAAGTTAAATAATCATTGATAGTGATTTTTGGGAAGATTAAAACCAAGTGGTGTTTTAATGAATCTTTAATTAGATTGAAATGATCGAGAATGGAGTATCACCAGTTTTGCTCCAGGCGATAGTTAAATCTTTAATTAGATTTGAACGTGAAATGGTAATTGTAACGACTCGGAAAATCTGAACCAATTAAATTTTTTTAAATTGGCTTAAATAGTGGATTTTAAATATTTAAAATAAATATTTTAAATAATAGCGATGAAAAAGTAGGTTTGAATTGACATTTGAAAACGAATATAATTAATTCTAATTATAAACAAGGCCTGAAATGGCGCGGTAGTTTCAAAATTTGAATTCAAACTTTGACTGACTGTACCGGGTGCAAAACAAAACGGATTTGAGTGAAACCAAAAATATTTAAATCTGTTACTGAATGCCTTACTAACGAATCTGAAAAATCGAAGTTTCATAGCGGAAAGCAAAAGTTATGGCCAAATGAATTTCCAGAAAGGTCGCTACGGAATTTATATAGCCCGTGAAATTGGCCATTTTGCAAACGACCTCGGAATTCGACGGAACCACTTTTATTGGATCCGGGATGTGAAGTTATTGCTAGGTTTCAAATTTCATGATTTTTGAAGCTAGTATGTGAGCGTGGCAAAGGAAAACGTGTTTTGGTCAATTACAGTTAAATTGGATTGACCAGAAATGGGCCTTTTTGCAGACGGACTCAGAATTCGACGAAACTAGTTTTGTTGGGACCGTATCGTCAAAACATAGCTAGATTTTTTTCTGGAATTTTTCGAATCAGTTTGCGGCCCTAGCAAATTGAAATGTACGTTCAAATCGAATATTGAATGTTTTATACTTTAATTTGAAGGAAAACCGACTGAAACAGTCGAATAGGCCTACGAAACATATCCCATTGTGTTCGGAATGGGGGTAAAACGCTGGGGACGACAGTCGTTGGGTTTGAATTGGTGTTCGTGGGCGAAAGAGGGTATTTTTGGATTTTAAAAATTTATAAATATATAAAAAAAAATATCATTGGCCCAGATATTTTTCTCTCTCCCCGATTAAACGCGATCGACGGTGGCAATAGTTCAAAACCTTCCCCCTCATTTTCCGATCAATCCACGCAAAATTAGCCTCTCCTCCAGTTGAAGATTTAGTAGAGCTCCTCGAGATCTTCAAATCCATATATAGTTTGGAATTTTTCGTGGCCTGTGGAGTGCGAATCGACGCCAGGAAGTCCGGGGGTTCAAACCGCCGCCGCGCCACCTATAGGCCACCGAAGTGGGCCCCGCTCCAGGCGCCAGCGCGCTTCTCCTCCCTCTTCGTCGCTGCGAAGGCCGATCGTCGATCCGTTTCACCGTTTGATCAAAAAGTTCAAACCTAATTTTGAAGAATTCAGAGAGGTATCGGCTATATTTATTTTCAACAGTTTTAACACCTCTAAACCGTTGCAAACTTTGACAAAACATATCTTTTTCCTTTCTTGTCGAAATCCAGTGAAACAAGAGATAGTGGACTCGTGTGGACGTCTTCTACATTCTAGGAAAGACCGCATATTTTTCTGAGCCTTCTGCTATTTTTGGTGGAGTGGAACCCAATGTGAGATTTCTAATTTATAAACAATATGGAAAACGACGATGTATAAATTATATAGTCGATGTATGAGTTATATAAACGTTGTACACCTCTTGTATAAGCGTTGTATAAGTTGTACGTTCGATGTATAAGTTGTATATGCGTTGTAAAATTTATATATGTGTTGAAATAGAAGTGAAATGCTATATATATATATATACACACGCCCCTCGTCCACAAACCATGGACGATATTTATTGGTTGTGATTGGTGTGAAAATTGATTGATAGCGAATGGTTGATTGAAATTGTTTGTGGTTGAAATTGATTGATTGTGGTTGAAAAATACCCATTTGTGGTTGAGAAATATTTGGTTGAAACCACATAGGATTAGTTTGTGGAAATGAAAAAAATATACATGCCGCCTGCGTGCGAACTAGATGCATGATTCCCCATTGTCAAAATCTGCGAGGCTTTAAGGTAGAGCGAGGAGCAGTACTAGGGACGGTCCTGGTTTTAACTACCCTGCCGTTATGCTGCCGAAATTTTGAATAATATTCATGTGTTAGAATTATTTTCCTGTGTTGAAACTATATTCGTCTGTTGAATAGAAAACGTTCATGTGTTGAATCGAAATTCATTCGTTGAATTGAAATTCATGTGTTGAATGGTATTCGTGTTTTAAATATAAAAATCACCTTTATATATATTTATACAAACTATAGAAAACCTTCATGCGTTGAATCGAAATTCATTCGTTGAATTGAAATTCATGTGTTGAATCGTATTCGTGTTTTAAATATAAAAATCACCTTTTTATATATATATACAAACAATAGAAAACCTTCATGTGTTGAATCGAAATTCATTCGTTGAATTGAAATTCATGTGTTGAATGGTATTCGTGTTTTAAATTTAAAAATCACCTTTATATATATATATATATATATAAAAACTATAGAAAACCTTCATGTGTTTAATCGAAATTCATTCGTTGAATTGAAATTCATGTGTTGAATGGTATTCGTGTTTTAAATATAAAAATCACCTTTTTATGTATATATATACAAACTATAGAAAACCTTCATGTGTTGAATCGATATTCATTCGTTGAATTGAAATTCATGTGTTGAATGGTATTCATATTTTGAAAGAAATTGTTTTATAATAAAAATCCTATTTTTATCATCAATATGAACTATATAAAATAATCCTGTTTTGAAATAAATTGTTTTATAATAAAAATCCTATTTCTATCACCTATATTAACTATATAAAATAGTCGAGTTTTGAAATAAATTGTTTTACATTAAAAATCACATTTTTATTATATACGTGAATTGTTAAAAATAGTGAAGTGTTGAAATAGAAGACAGTTAGATAAAAATATAATTTTTATCAAATGTATGAAATGAATATAGCTTTGAAATCGAAGAATCGATATATATATATATATATATATATATGTAGAATTAAAATATATCGAATAACGAAGCTGCATTTCGTATTTTGAAACCGCGATTTCAAACGATTAGTGCGGGAGATCCGACCATCGGATTTTCCCGAAATCGCAACCGTTGGGTTCGCTTTGGAAATATCTTTCCAACGGCACCAACTTTGTAAAAATCCAACGGTTGGATTGTCTGGAATGTTTAATTCAAATATGAAAAAACAGCACCAAAATCGATTATATATTTATATAATTATATTTAATCGAATAACGACGCTGCAGTTCATATTTTGAAATCGTTACTTCAAACGATTATACCGGGAGATCCGACCGTCGGATTTTCCCGAAACTGGAACCGTTGGATTCGTTTTGAAAAGATCTTCCTAATGATGTAAATTTTGTGAAGATCCAATGGTTAGGTTTTTAGATATGTGTAAATCAAATCTGAAGAAAAGCAGCGCCACGGCCGCGTTATGGCCCGAAGCGTCGTTTGAATAAATTGGCTATTTTAAAATAAATAAAAATAGCGATAAATCGTTATAAAATATTATAAACGATATGGATGTGAAATTTAGAAATTAACTGAAGGTTAGCTAAGTCGAATAGTTTCCTGGATTTTGATCTGATGTTGGTTTCGGCCTTCGGGGTTAATATTTGGGAAATCCTTCTCTTACTGATTGACGGTTAGTGACTAATGAATTGAAATGATGCGTATGTGTATTTGTGTTGCACTTGTTTATCATATACGCGAGTTTCTCAGAAAGACCGGGTTCATCCCATTCTGAATAACTGAATCGACGATAAGAAATCAAAGTAAAGACGGTGGTCGAAGACTGGAGATCTTCACCTCGTTTGGATGGTAATCGAGGTCCTGATTGGGAGGCATCCCGAAATATGGATAATGAGTGGTGATCGTCCAGACGTACGTGGTGATCGATGGGTTTGCAAGGTATATAGTGCCTCCGGTTTCGTTCAGACCCAGAATGGACTTGCAAATGGACAGTGTGTCTGACATTGGAAATAATTCTGTGTGATTGATAGCCATCAGTTGCACGGTGTGAATTGTCTGTGTGGCATGCTAAGATGCAGTGATCAGCGCTTCTGTTGAAAAGCAAAGTCTTGTAGAGATGATCAAAGCACCGCCTATGTGGCGTAGCTTTGTGTATAACGTGAATTCGCGAGCCTCACACCCCGGTATGAACCTGAAACGGGAGAAAGGACCTCAGGGAGGACATGCGTTTCTTTCTCGTTAGAAGTGGCGTCAGTGGTTTTACACGCCCTGACGAGTTTGACTTATGTGGTTGTTACTGTTGCAAGGCGCTTCGTGTAACACCCCAAATTTTAGATAATACTAAAATTCACTAGTTACAGGATAAATAATCTCAGACGTGGGAATTGGGGGTAACGGGCTGCGTTATTGCGTTCGTCTCGGAAAAATACGCGAAATAGAGTCCGAGTTTCCGAGAATCGGAGTCCGTATGGCCCGGTTATGGCCCGATGAAGTTTGCAGAAAATTTAAAACTAAAACAGATTTAAATATTTAAAATGTTCAGATTTGGAATGGGCCTGGCGGGGTCAGGCGGGAAGCTTCCCGCCCAACCCATGTCGACAGGGCTGTCGACAGGCCTGTCGACAGGGGTGTCGACATGCCTGTCGACTTGCCTGTCGACAGGGTGGCACCGTTCTGTGAACCTGGGTGCACCAGGTTGCACCAGGTTGGGTTTCAGGCTGGCTAGGAGGGCTGGTTCTAGAGATTTCCTAAATCTAAGGGTCCTAATCTAATCTAGGGTTAATCTAAGGGCCTAAAACACTCACCTAATCCTATAAATAAGACCACAACCCTACCCTAATTCATTCATAATTAAGTCTTGTAACTAAACTATGGCAAAATGAAATTTGAGCATGGCCTCCACTAGTTCATGAAGGAAGTTGCAAGCTAATCTCTCTCAAATCATTCTCTAATCATCATTATCTTCATAATTAGCAACAAATTCCTCTTCATAAGTTGGTTAATCTTTAGTTTGGTGAGTTTCTATCACTTTAACATTGATTGTTAAAGTAAGTAGATTGGGTGTAATAAGACTTATGGTCTTAAATGCGGATTAGTGAGTTTGAATCATGTATAATGATATGTTACTCTATGTTGTTCTATGTTTATGCATATATGTGATAAGTTGGTTTATGCATGCTTAATAAGTTGATTTATGCATGTTTAACAAGTTGATATATGCATGTTTAATAAGTGGAATTATGCATGTTTAGCAAAGTGAGATATGCAAGTTAAGTATATGTTTAAATGCAAGTTTAATGTGATATGCAAGTTATGCATGCTTATGCAAGTATATGGATACTTATGCAAGTCATGTATATGTTTAAATGCAAGATTTATGTGATATGCAAGTTATGCATGCTTATGCGAGTGTATGAATGTTTATGCAAGATATGTATATGCTTAAATGACATAATATGCAAGTTTAACATGTTATGCAAGTTATGAGAATGCCTATATGCAAGTTTAACATGTTATGCAAGTTATGAGAATGCCTATATGCAAGTTCAACATGTTATGCAAGATATGTGTATGATAATATGCAAGCTCATATGCAACATGTTATGCGAATCATGTGTATGATAATATGCAAGTTTGGGTTTATATGTAGTTGGGTTAATATATGCTCATACATGTAAGTTGACATCCTCTTAACCCATGACAAAGTTGTATGTTAAACCCATGATATTTGTAATGATCTTCCCCTTTGTTATGTCATGAAATGAGAACGATTTACGTGGGGAACGATGGGGTGGTAAATATGTTAATAAATGAATGGTTGGGTATGATTAAGCATACCATAAAAATAAATTACCATAAGTGGGAATTTACCTATTGAGTTAGGTCTACCCCATGGGAATTTACCTATTGAGTTAGGTCTACCCATGTTATGGAAAACTTGATATTAATTAGGGATAATTAATATGGGGGTGATTAATTAGGTGTAATTAATCGACTAAGACACGAGGTTGGACTCATTTGTAGTGTAAAACTGCCCGGACCCGACCGGCTTAACCAGTTGCTACAAATGTCAGCCCAATGTGAGAGGTCTTAGCCATAAATTAAATACGTGATTAAGGTAAAGACACGAGGTTAGACTCTGTTATGACGTAAGACTGCCCGGATTCTACCGGCTTAACCAAGCGGTCATAACAGTCAGTCTAATGTGGGAGGTCTTTACGGGAAATCACGGTCTTAATTAATTAAGAAACACTTAACCATAATAGCACGTAGTGGGACATGAGGGGTTAAGTGGGTGCCTTGGGTGGCATGAGGAAATTTGGTGGTTGCCTTGGGTGGCATGTGGAATCTAGTGGGTTGCCTTGGGTGGCAATAGAAAATACGATTAGAATACTTAACCAAGTGGAAACATGTAATTAAACATGATTAAAGGGTTAAGTGGGATACACTAGATATTTGACAAGCTTAAGTGGGTAGCTTGTGGGGGCCCATTTCAACCAATATCCCAAACGTATCTTTGTGGGCTCGACCCAAGTCGAGTGACGGGACACGCATATTGGGCTTGATTATAAGAGGCCAAAACGGGTTAGCGGTGGCAACGCAAGTCCAACGGGTTTCATATGCGTGTATGGGCCCGGGCTGGTAGATAAGCCGTTGTTGCATCGTGTAGATATAAAGCCGTGCACCGTTAGTATTGGGTAGCCACTTTAGGGGAGTGATACACCCCACTGTGGGACCAGCACGGGTATCTACGGTAGGGAGCCGATCGCTTGGGAAGTAGTGGGTACACCTAGTGGAAATAGGGGCAGACGGCACCTATGTAGGGGTACACGAAACTACTGAGTAAGAATTACTGGGTACACCTAGTGGAGATAGGGGCAGACGGCACCTATGTAGTGGGCTAGGAGTACATGGAACTACTGGGGAAATTTTCTAAGTCCTTGGAAGGGATCAACCTTTAAGTAGGAAATGACTGGTGTGGTGCAGTTAGTAATTATCCTTGGGTGGGTAGATGCGTCCTGACGGTTATCTTAGTTTATCCTAAGTCTACCAAGCTGCTTAGTGTAGCCATTCATCCCCAGATATTACCGTGGTCAAGTTTATGTCTTCTCTGGTTACTTTAATGATTGTATTGTTAAAGTTATAGGACTCACTCAGACTTATGTCTGACCCCGTTGTTTTTATCTTTTTCCCAACCCTCAGGTCCTACGGTGGATCCTAGCGGTAGTAGAGCTTGATCGGATTTCTGTTTCCAGTCTTGAGGAGCTTGGGTAGATGTAAAGCTCCAGTTATCCAGTTATCTTTTCTTTTGTTATGGCTATTGTATGAGAGAGTGGGATTGTGTACTTCTTTATTTTGACAGATATTGTACTTAACTTTTATCATGGTTTTATGATGCAACCAGACATGTTTATTTCCGCTGTTATGAGATGATGTTTTAAATTTCAAATACTGTTTATATCTGTCTTGGTGTGATTTTTCTGTTCTATATTCACTAAAATACTCCACCGATGTTATGGCATTCCCTTAGTGAGTGACTATAGCGGGCGTGGGGTGTTACACGTGGTATCAGAGCAAAGGTTACCGGAACAGATAAAATTTTTAGAAAACTATTTTTCTAAAACATTTTTGGAAAAGATATTTTCAAAAACATGTCTTTTAAAGAGAAAAGTTTTTGAAAAAAAAACATAATCCCAATAGCCATATCTTTGTCTTTCGAATTCTCCGTTTTGAATCTTTCCTTTTTCGTTTCAGCATGGCTGAGGATCTTAACTTTCCGGAGGGTGTGACGGTACCAGTATGGTATAGGAGATTGATGGAGGCTAGGGCCACCACTGCGGGTCCAGCAAATGTTCCTCCACCAACCGTAGCACCCGATCTTCCTCCTCCCCCTCCTCCTCGCACGGATACTTTTGCTAAGACTTGTAAGGAATTCAAAGCTATGGGAGGGAAACCTTTTCAAGGATCTGAAACTTTTGTGGAGGCTAGAGATTGGCTTAAGGAGGTGGAAGAGTTGATAGATATCTTTGAGATGGAAGAAGGGAAGAAAGTCAAGTTGGCTGCTTGGTTAATGAAGGGAGAGGCCTCATTCTGGTGGGAGGTCACTAATGGAGAACGCCCCGTCGACTCTTGGGCGGATTTTAGGCAAAGATTTGTGGCCAAGTTTCTCTCAAGGGCGGAGGAAAACTTGTATATGGAAAGATTCTTGACTCTAAAGCAAGGAAATCTTTCGGTGAAGGAATATGTTAACAAGTTTAATCAATTGGCAAGGTTTGGCCTAGACATGGTGAATACACCGGAGAAGAAGGCTTTGAGGTTCGTGAAAGGCTTGAATGAACCGATGCATGGGTTGGCTATGACTCACATCCCTATGGGGGCCACCTTTGAGAAGCTAGTTGACATGGCACTCATGTTTGAGGAAGAGAAGGGTCCTAATGCTAATAAGGCACCCGAGAAGAAGGGAGATCAAAAGAGATCTCAACAATAGCAAAGCAAAGGTGGGAAAGGCAACGGTGGCAAGGGCACGAAGAAGAAGTGTTTCAATTGTGGGACACCTGGCCACCTAAGCAAGGATTGTCGCAAGAAGAAGAAGACCGGTTGCTTCCACTGTGGCGAAGCAGGGCACTTAGTGAAGGATTGCCCTAAGAAAGGGCAAAGGACGGGATCTACCTCAGGAGGACAGGTGCAAGCTCTTATGGCACCGAGTCAGGCTAGGGTGCAAGTGCAGGCTCTCGCGGTTCCACCGATTCAGGAGAGAGGTAGAACTATTTCCGTTGAAAGTCTGGTTTTTCTATTTGACCATCCTGTCCGTACATTGTTTGATTCAGGCGCATCGCATTCGTTTATTTCATCATCATTAGTTGAGTCACTGCACTTAGACACCAGTCTGGTAGATGATCCCTTGGTTGTTTCAAACCCAATAGGGGGCTCCACTTATTTATCCATGATATGTTTGGGTTTGAAGATTTCTATACTTAGCATTGAGTTTAGATGTGATGCTTTTGTGTTGGGCTTCACGGGCTATGGGTTGATTTTGGGCATGGACTGGTTATCCAGTAATGGTGCCGTTCTTGATTGCGAAAGGAGAGTAGTTAGGCTCATGACCCGCTTGGGTAACACTCTCGAGATTTCTTGTAATCCCATGGACTCTGTTATGCTAAGTTATCTTGAATCGCTTGACGCTTCGGTCGAGAGTTTGCAATCTATGAGAGTGGTCCGGGAATATCCGGATGTGTTTGAGGAGGTGAAGGGCTTACCTCCGAAGCGGGAGATTGACTTCCGAATATATTTGGTGGATAATGCTAAACCGGTATCTTTACCAGTGCGCCACATGGCTCCTCGTGAGAGGAGGGAACTCCATAAGCAAGTAAGGGAGTTACTTGAGAAGGGGTTCATAAGACGGAGCATATCGGAGTGGGGTGCTCCAGTAGTTTTTGCTACGAAGGCAGATGGGTCCCTCAGACTTTGTGTAGACTATAGAGAACTCAACAAGCTCACAAAGAAGAATAGACACCCATTGCCGAGAATAGATGATCTTTTTGATCAGTTGGTTGGCGCTTCAGTATTTTCTCAGTTGGACTTGGCCACGGGGTTTCATCAGTTGAGGGTGGCTGAGGATAGCATAGACAAGACTGCCTTTAGAACTCCGGATGGTTTCTATGAGTGGCTGGTGATGCCATTTGGGTTGACGAACGCCCCTGCATACTTTGTTGATTTGATGAGTAGGGTGTTCAGGGAGTTCCTTAATAAATTTGTGGTGGTCTTTGTGGACGATATCTTAGTATTTTCTAAGAGTGAAGAAGAGCATGCCCTACATCTAGGGGAAGTGTTGAAGACTCTTCGAGCGCATAGCCTTAAGGCTAAATTCTCTAAATGTCACTTCTGGAGGAGGGAAGTGCGGTTCTTGGGGCATGTGGTCTCCAAGGAAGGGATAGCTGTGGATCCCGCGAAGGTAGTATCAATTCAGGATTGGAAGGTTCCGAAGAATGCTACCGAAGTAAGAAGTTTCTTGGGGTTGGCGGGTTATTATAGGAAGTTTATCAAAGACTTCGCGAAGATATCAGCCCCATTAACCCGCTTAACAAAGAAGAATCTTGTTTTCACATGGGACGTAGATTGTGATGATGCGTTCCGACGGTTAAAGAGAGCTTTAACCACTGCTCCAGTTTTAGTGTTGCCAGATGGGAGCAAGCCATTTGTTGTCTATACCGATGCCTGTGGGACAGGCCTTGGCGCAGTCTTAATGCAAGAGGGAAGGGTAATAGCCTACGGTGGAAGGCAGTTGAGGGCACATGAGAAAAATTACCCTACCCATGATTTAGAGTTGGCCGCTATTGTTTTTGCGCTTAAGATTTGGCGCCATTATCTTCTTGGTGAGAGATTCGAGTTGTTCACTGACCATAAATCATTGAAGTACTTATTCTCTCAGAAGGATTTAAACTTAAGACAGCAAAGGTGGATGGAGTTCTTAGCATCCTATGACTTCGAGATATTGTATACCCCTGGCAAGGGTAACGTGGTGGCGGACGCCTTGAGTAGGAAGAGGTTGTCCTTGAGTCCATTGTTCGTGGAACGACGAAGCTTGGAGTTTATCTCGATGTTTGATTTCGGACCTTCCATTGATTATGTACCCGGTTTGCTAGCTTCCTTGGAAGTTAGGCCTACTCTTTTGGGGCGGATTGGAGAAGCACAGAGGGACGACCCACAGTTGGTTGAGTTGGTGGGGAAGCTCATTAGGGGGGAGTCGTCCAGCCATTTGAGTAGGTACACCCTAGACGATAGGGGGTGCTTGCGTAGAGACGGTAGACTTTGTGTACCGCAAGATGAAGGGTTGAGGAAGGTTATTCTTGATGATGCACACCGTTCTAGGATGACCATTCATCCCGGTGGGGACAAGATGTACCAGGATATGAAGAGGGTTTTCTTCTGGGCCGGTATGAAGAAAGATGTGGCCGAGTATGTCGCTCGATGTTTGGTGTGCCAGCAAGTGAAAGCGGAGCAAAGGAAACCAGGTGGGTTGCTTCACCCATTGGAGGTTCCGCAATGGAAGTGGGATAGCGTCTCGATGGATTTTATTGACGGGTTACCCAGATCGAGGAAGGGTAATACAGGAATTTGGGTGGTGGTAGACAGACTTACTAAGAGCGCCCATTTCATACCTGTGAAGAGCAAGAGGACCGCTCCATGGCTAGCTTCAGTATATCTTCGAGAGATAGTTCGATTGCATGGGGTACCCTCTAGCATAGTGAGTGATCGAGATCCTATCTTCACTAGTGAGTTCTGGAGAAGTTTGCAAGAAGCAGTGGGGACTCAATTGTGTCTGAGCACCGCATATCATCCTCAGACGGACGGCCAGACTGAGAGGGTGAATCGTGTTCTAGAAGACCTTTTGAGGCTTTGTATCTTAGATTTTGGAGGTACATGGGAAGAGCATCTTCCATTGGTGGAGTTCGCATATAATAACAGCTTTCAGTCCAGTATTGGTATGGCTCCTTTCGAAGCTCTCTATGGAAGGCCTTGTCGATCACCTACATGTTGGTGGGAATCTACGGATAAGATCTTGCTTGGGCCTGATATGGTTAGGGAGACTTCGGAGAAGATTGACTTGATTCGAAGAAGGATGAAAGCAGCGCAGGATAGGCAAAAATCTTATGCGGACAAGAGAAGGACGGATCTTGAGTTTGAGGTTGGGGATATGGTTTTTGTTAAGGTATCTCCGTTGAGAAATGTTGTTCGCTTCGGATCCGTTGGAAAGTTAGCACCAAGGTTTGTTGGGCCGTTTCCTATCAAGGAAAGGATTGGACGGATGGCATATAGGGTGGAGTTGCCCGACAGACTTAGTGGTGTTCATGATGTATTCCATGTATCACATCTGAGGAAATGCTTACATGAGACGGCAGAGGTGGTAGAGCCGAGCTTCCTTAGAGATGTAGAGGTAGAGCGTGATGCGACTATTCGACGAGCTCCTACTCGCATCCTTGGGTCAGAGACTAGGAAATTGAGGAATCGAGAGGTTCAACTAGTCAAGGTGCAATGGGGAGAAGATGAGAGCAACGCAACTTGGGAGACGGAAGCGAAGATGCGTTCATTGTACCCATTTCTTTTTGAGGGTATGTCTTTACTTTCTCCTTTATCGCTTGTCTAGTATTTAGCTTATCTTTGGTATGTCCTCTTGTTAGTACCTTTGACCTTTAGATAGGGTAAAACTATGGTTGAAACATGTGTTTGAGACATGTTATGGTTGATGGATGCAAGTGGATGCAAGTGTTTGCTAGTGGTTGCTCGTGGATGCATATACACACACTCTAGGCACTAGATCGGCTCAGTCACTTCATATTGCATATTGCACAAAATTGTGTGTAGGAAAATATATTTATGGATGTATAATGGTTGTGTTATCACATGGATGATGCATTTTGGTGAATGATTGTGCACTCATGTAGATATTGTATGTGTCGATAGGGTTCTCTCGCATACATAATGGATGCATGGCACTATCATGGTTTGCATATGTTCATACATTAGATAGGGGACATATACACACACTTTTTGCATATGCTCATACATCATTAGAAATTGTTTTAAGGACAATGGATGCCCGTGGTTGATGATTTGAGTAGATGGTTGTTTGGATGGTAGGATATGCATTCTCCTTAGCTTAGAGATTTCGGGGACGAAATCTTTTAAGGAGGGGAGAATGTAACACCCCAAATTTTAGATAATACTAAAATTCACTAGTTACAGGATAAATAATCTCAGACGTGGGAATTGGGGTAACGGGCTGCGTTATTGCGTTCGTCTCGGAAAAATACGCGAAATAGAGTCCGAGTTTTCGAGAATCGGAGTCCGTATGGCCCGGTTATGGCCCGATGAAGTTTGCAGAAAATTTAAAACTAAAACAGATTTAAATATTTAAAATGTTCAGATTTGGAATGGGCCAGGCGGGGTCAGGCGGGAAGCTTCCCGCCCAACCCATGTCGACAGGGCTGTCGACAGGCCTGTCGACAGGGGTGTCGACATGCCTGTCGACTTGCCTGTCGACAGGGTGGCACCGTTCTGTGAACCTGGGTGCACCAGGTTGCACCAGGTTGGGTTTCAGGCTGGCTAGGAGGGCTGGTTCTAGAGATTTCCTAAATCTAAGGGTCCTAATCTAATCTAGGGTTAATCTAAGGGCCTAAAACACTCACCTAATCCTATAAATAAGACCACAACCCTACCCTAATTCATTCATAATTAAGTCTTGTAACTAAACTATGGCAAAATGAAATTTGAGCATGGCCTCCACTAGTTCATGAAGGAAGTTGCAAGCTAATCTCTCTCAAATCATTCTCTAATCATCATTATCTTCATAATTAGCAACAAATTCCTCTTCATAAGTTGGTTAATCTTTAGTTTGGTGAGTTTCTATCACTTTAACATTGATTGTTAAAGTAAGTAGATTGGGTGTAATAAGACTTATGGTCTTAAATGCGGATTAGTGAGTTTGAATCATGTATAATGATATGTTACTCTATGTTGTTCTATGTTTATGCATATATGTGATAAGTTGGTTTATGCATGCTTAATAAGTTGATTTATGCATGTTTAACAAGTTGATATATGCATGTTTAATAAGTGGAATTATGCATGTTTAGCAAAGTGAGATATGCAAGTTAAGTATATGTTTAAATGCAAGTTTAATGTGATATGCAAGTTATGCATGCTTATGCAAGTATATGGATACTTATGCAAGTCATGTATATGTTTAAATGCAAGATTTATGTGATATGCAAGTTATGCATGCTTATGCGAGTGTATGAATGTTTATGCAAGATATGTATATGCTTAAATGACATTATATGCAAGTTTAACATGTTATGCAAGTTATGAGAATGCCTATATGCAAGTTTAACATGTTATGCAAGTTATGAGAATGCCTATATGCAAGTTCAACATGTTATGCAAGATATGTGTATGATAATATGCAAGCTCATATGCAACATGTTATGCGAATCATGTGTATGATAATATGCAAGTTTGGGTTTATATGTAGTTGGGTTAATATATGCTCATACATGTAAGTTGACATCCTCTTAACCCATGACAAAGTTGTATGTTAAACCCATGATATTTGTAATGATCTTCCCCTTTGTTATGTCATGAAATGAGAACGATTTACGTGGGGAACGATGGGGTGGTAAATATGTTAATAAATGAATGGTTGGGTATGATTAAGCATACCATAAAAATAAATTACCATAAGTGGGAATTTACCTATTGAGTTAGGTCTACCCCATGGGAATTTACCTATTGAGTTAGGTCTACCCATGTTATGGAAAACTTGATATTAATTAGGGATAATTAATATGGGGGTGATTAATTAGGTGTAATTAATCGACTAAGACACGAGGTTGGACTCATTTGTAGTGTAAAACTGCCCGGACCCGACCGGCTTAACCAGTTGCTACAAATGTCAGCCCAATGTGAGAGGTCTTAGCCATAAATTAAATACGTGATTAAGGTAAAGACACGAGGTTAGACTCTGTTATGACGTAAGACTGCCCGGATTCTACCGGCTTAACCAAGCGGTCATAACAGTCAGTCTAATGTGGGAGGTCTTTACGGGAAATCACGGTCTTAATTAATTAAGAAACACTTAACCATAATAGCATGTAGTGGGACATGAGGGGTTAAGTGGGTGCCTTGGGTGGCATGAGGAAATTTGGTGGTTGCCTTGGGTGGCATGTGGAATCTAGTGGGTTGCCTTGGGTGGCAATAGAAAATACGATTAGAATACTTAACCAAGTGGAAACATGTAATTAAACATGATTAAAGGGTTAAGTGGGATACACTAGATATTTGACAAGCTTAAGTGGGTAGCTTGTGGGGGCCCATTTCAACCAATATCCCAAACGTATCTTTGTGGGCTCGACCCAAGTCGAGTGACGGGACACGCATATTGGGCTTGATTATAAGAGGCCAAAACGGGTTAGCGGTGGCAACGCAAGTCCAACGGGTTTCATATGCGTGTATGGGCCCGGGCTGGTAGATAAGCCGTTGTTGCATTGTGTAGATATAAAGCCGTGCACCGTTAGTATTGGGTAGCCACTTTAGGGGAGTGATACACCCCACTGTGGGACCAGCACGGGTATCTACGGTAGGGAGCCGATCGCTTGGGAAGTAGTGGGTACACCTAGTGGAAATAGGGGCAGACGGCACCTATGTAGGGGTACACGAAATTACTGAGTAAGAATTACTGGGTACACCTAGTGGAGATAGGGGCAGACGGCACCTATGTAGTGGGCTAGGAGTACATGGAACTACTAGGGAAATTTTCTAAGTCCTTGGAAGGGATCAACCTTTAAGTAGGAAATGACTGGTGTGGTGCAGTTAGTAATTATCCTTGGGTGGGTAGATGCGTCCTGACGGTTATCTTAGTTTATCCTAAGTCTACCAAGCTGCTTAGTGTAGCCATTCATCCCCAGATATTACCGTGGTCAAGTTTATGTCTTCTCTGGTTACTTTAATGATTGTATTGTTAAAGTTATAGGACTCACTCAGACTTATGTCTGACCCCGTTGTTTTTATCTTTTTCCCAACCCTCAGGTCCTACGGTGGATCCTAGCGGTAGTAGAGCTTGATCGGATTTCTGTTTCCAGTCTTGAGGAGCTTGGGTAGATGTAAAGCTCCAGTTATCCAGTTATCTTTTCTTTTCTTATGGCTATTGTATGAGAGAGTGGGATTATGTACTTCTTTATTTTGACAGATATTGTACTTAACTTTTATCATGGTTTTATGATGCAACCAGACATGTTTATTTCCGCTGTTATGAGATGATGTTTTAAATTTCAAATACTGTTTATATCTGTCTTGGTGTGATTTTTCTGTTCTATATTCACTAAAATACTCCACCGATGTTATGGCATTCCCTTAGTGAGTGACTATAGCGGGCGTGGGGTGTTACACCTCGGTTAGATCGGACGATCCGGGTCCGATGGAGTCATTCGTTGGCTCACTTACGCCCCATAGGGCGGGGAAACGCATTGTTCAGGAATTTTAATCCACATCGGTGGACCGGCCCTGACGATCCAAGGGCCCACCTGAGTCTGGGTCCTGAGGGGCGGGCTAGAGCGTCTCGAAGTCGGTAAGGACTATCTTTTTCCTTGGTTCATGACGGAAATCCAATTTCCAAATACGTGACTGTGCGGTTTTGATTGTATACCTATATATGGCGACATAGTGGTATGGGGGCATTAATGCCGTCTATGATTGATAGTTATGATTGAAATTGTTTTTGAAACATATAAACACTAGTAATAATATCAAATGCTTTTGTTTTATTCGTATCAATCATATTTTGGCCATTATAAGGTAAAACTCTATCCTCCGGTTTGCGTTGCATTGTGTGATGGGAACTGAGTCTTATAATGGCTTCATTTTTATAAAAAGCATTGCGATATTTAAAAGAATGATTTGTTTTAAAGCACTGGCAATCCAATGGAGTAAACCCATTCCACGAAAGTGGCGTGGTCCTGTGATTGGCCATATTATAAATGTGTTGAGTAGATTTCTCATACCAGTCTCATGACTGACTCGTAGTTTGTTTCACTTTCAAACTCAGGTGCCCCCTTTTCTACACGGGCAGCCTTGTATTCAGGTTTTAGCTGGCTTTCTCTGGATAGCTGGAGCTGAAGATGGATTCTATCATTTATCTATTTTATGTTGTTCGGCTCCTATTGTACATATTTTGTTTGTTTTCCGCTGTAGACATTTATGTATAGCTGAACTGTATTTGTACTAAGTATGATCCTGTATACTGTGTAACTCTGATGTTTATGTTTATATAGTATATTCTATTGTGAATTATCTGGTGTATTTATTTAATTTCTGTTTCTGTGTTATATTCCAAGGATTACCCTTGCCACCGTCAGTACGGGGTTTGGGGTCGTCTCATTTGGTATCAGAGCTTTGGTTAAGCTTAGTTCTGGAATATAACATATTAACGAACTTGTCAGAAATAGAACCAGTAGTGTTCTAGGATGGGTAACTCTATACAGATAGGATCAGTAATATCCTAGTGTGAGTAAAGCAGAATGAAATACACCCCACTAGACACATTTACATTGGAAGTATACGTTTCTATGTTTTAAATTATCTTTTCTGTGACCTGACACTTGATCTGCCATTTTCAGATACAAAATGAGTGTCAGAAACAGAAGAAATGCAGAACCCGATCTAGAGGCTCTATTAAAGAGATATCAAAATCTGAACGGAGTACAGTCCTCGGGCAATGAATCTATAATTCAAACTCAAGCTTGGGTGAGCTCTATAGAAAGAATATTTGAGCGTATCCAGTTGAGAGATGATCAGAAAAGATTAGTAGCATCTTGGGCGCTCAAAGAAGAAGCTTTAATCTGGTGGGAAACAACCATCAAAGATAATCCTTCAGATTCAAAAAGATTTCCCTAGAAAGATTTACTCCTCCTGAAGTGACGGAGCGATTATGTGATGAATTCTCTTATCTGATACAAGGAGATATGACCATTCCTGAATATCATAAGAAATTCAACGAACTTTCTCACTTTGCTCCTCATCTAATTCAAGATCCAAAGAGGAAAAATCTGAGATTTGTTCATGGCCTGCAAAGAAAATATCAGAATAGTGTGATGAGGAATGTGAAGCTTCCTTTTTCTGAAATGATATACATGGCTTATCAGTATGAAGATCTCCATAAGAAAGGTATGTTGCGCGACGAAGAAGAAGTCAGTTCGAGTAACAAAGTGGAGTCGGTGACTGATAGTCCGGAGGTCAGTGAGAAGCCCAGTGCCAAGAGAAAAAGGGCCAGATCTGGGAAAGAACCAATAACGACCGCCACGTGCTCAAGCTGCAATAGAAAAGGACATTTGGCGATAAATTGCAAATCTTGGAACAAACGAAGAAAGAGTGGATTTGAACCCAGTAAGAAGGTTCATGAGGGCAGAGAATGCCATAAGTGCCATCAGGCTAGGCATATTGCAAAAAACTGCCCGCTATCTCAGAAATCTGAAGCAGTACATGTAAATGAAGTGGCAGAAGTGTCTGCATCTTCGTCTGCTCAGGAAAGGCCAGATGTATTAGAAGGCACGTTTACTGTCAAGGATATTCCTATTAAAGTACTGTATTATACAGGCGCGTCGCGAAGCTTTGTTGCAAAGAATGCAGCTAAGAAACTGGATTTGAATTTGAAGAAGCTCAAGGAACCAATGACTGTCCAGAATCCGGTTGGGGGTTCCATTGATCTCAGTTGGGTTTGTGGAGTGTCGGTTTCTTTTTCTCGTTATCGGTTTCCTACCATTGCGGTCATCATGAATTTTACAGATTTTGATCTTATCCTGGGGTTAGACTGGCTGACCAAGTATGAAGCTGAGGTTAAATGCGCCGACAGAGTCGTTAAGGCGAAGATTAAATCAGGTAATTATATAACCATTCCCTTTGAAGGTCAGAATGCTAATAGAAAAGACTTCTGGGCAGCTTTGGATGTTTCTCCTATTCAAATTGAAAATATCCCTGAAGTCACAGAGAATATTCCTGACCTCATCAAAGAAATTCCTGTCGTCAAGAACTATGCGGATGTGTTCGAAGAAGTTGTTCGCTTACCTCCGCAAAGAGAGATTGATTTAAAAATTGCTTTGATTCCGAATGTAAGGCCGATAGTTCACGCTATTCGAAGAATGTCCTTGAAAGAGAAAGAGGAATTAGACAATCAAACACGACAGCTCGTATGGAAGGGTCTGATCAGGCCTAGTTTCTCAGATTGGGGAGCAGCAGTGGTGTTTGTCCCAAAATCAGACGGTACTCTACGGTTATGTGTGGATTATCGTGATTTGAAAAAGCAGACCATAAAGAATAAATATCCATTGCCGCGAATCGATGATTTATTGGATCGTTTGAATGGAGCACAAGTGTTTTCAAGGATGGACCTAGCTACAGGCTTCCATCAACTTCGAATTGCCGAAGAATGTGTTCCTATGACAGCATTCAGAGGTCCCGACTTATTCTATGAATGGTTGGTAATGCCGTTCGGCTTATGTAACTCTCCAGCATACTTCGTCGATTTGATGAATAGAGTGTTCAGAGGAGTTTTGAATAAATTTGTTCTGGTTTTTATTGACATTATTCTTATCTTCTCTAAATCAAAGGCCGAACATGAAAAACATTTGGAATAGGTTCTGGAAATCCTCAGAAGGAATGTATTAAAAGCAAAGTTTTCCAAATTTATATTCTGGCAAGAAGAAGTCAAATTTCTAGGCCACGTAGTGTCAAAGCAAGGAATTTCAGTGGATCCCGGTAAAATCACTGCTATTCAGAATTGGAAACAGCCTCTACACCAATAGAAGTTAGAAGTTTTCTCGGGTTAGCCAGTTATTATCGGAAATTCATTAAGGATTTCACGAAGACATCTAGTTCCTTAACAAAATTGACTAAGAAACATTCAAGATTCAATTGGACTCCGGTATGTGAGGAAGCTTTCCAAGAGCTGAAACTGACAACTGCTCCAGTGTTATCAATAATAGATGGCAATGAGGATTTGAAAGTCTGGACAGATGCCTCTAGAGAAGGCCTTGGAGCAGTGTTAATGCAAAGGGGTCAAGTGATCGCTTATGCTAGCCGTCAGCTGAAGCCGCACGAGAAAAACTATGTAACTCATGATCTTGAGTTATTGGCTACAGTATTCTCTTTGAAAATCTGGAGACACTATCTTCTGGGTGAGAAATTCGAGCTGTATACAGACCATCAGTCGTTAAAGTATCTGTTCACCCAGAAAGACCTGAATCTGAGGCAGCAGCGTTGGCTGGAGTTTCTTGCAGCATATGACTTTGAGATTATATACACTCCAGGGAAAGCCAATGTCGTGGCCGATGCACTGAGTCGAAAGAATGTAATGATCGCCAGCTTTGTTATTACGACTTCCCTGATTGACAAAATATCTCTTCTTCAGAAGGAGGATAACTTTATTAAGGATATGATCAAAAGGATTCAGAAAGGCGAACCCTCGTGTTTTCAAGTAGATAACGACGGAATCCTGAGATTGAAAGGAAGAATTTGTGTTCCTGGCATGCCCGAGCTAAAAAGGGAAGTGTTAGACAAGTGTCACAAGTCCAAGCTGAGTATCCATCCTGTTGTGGCCAAAATGTACAACGCTCTCAAGCGAACATTCTGGTGGAAGGCTATGAAAAGAGACGTTTCAATATATGTTAGTCGATGCCCTACATTCTAGCTAGTCAAGAGCGACAAACAGAAACTGGCTGGATTGTTACAACCGCTAGACGTTCCTGGTTGGAAGTGGGAACATATTTCCATGGACTTCATTAATGGTTTGCCCAGAACCATAAAAGGAAATGACAGTATTTGGGTGATCATAGATCGCTTCACGAAGACCGTCCATTTCATACCTGTCGGATCAAACAGAATTGCTCAGAGTCTGGCGCAAATATATTTCAAAGAAATTGTTAGACTACATGGAGTGCCGCTCAGTATAGTCAGTGACAGAGATACAATATTTACTAGCAAATTCTGGGAGGTGTTTCAGGTAGAACTGGGAACAAAGCTGAATCTAAGCACCGCTTATCATCCTCAGACAGATGGTCAAACTGAGAGGGTGAACCGTATACTAGAAGATCTATTGCGGGCTTGTGTTCTAGAATTCGGTGGATCATGGGAAGACCATCTGCATTTGGCTGAATTCTCATATAACAACAGCTACCAGGTGAGTCTAACAATGTCACCATTCGAAGCGTTGTATGGTAGGCCGTGCCGATCTCCTGCTTGTTGGGTCGAACCCGGTAATAGACTTGTATTGGGGCCAGATACGATCCGAGAAGCTGCCGACAAAGTCGACTTTGTTAAGAAACGATTACTTGCCGCTCAAAGCCGACAAAAGAGCTATGCCGATAGGAGAAGAAGAGATATATCATTTGCTGTTGGCAACTATGTATATTTAAAAGTATCGCCGATGAGAGGAGTTATCCGGTTCGGTAAAACTGGGAAGTTGGCACCCAAATTCATTGGTCCGTTTCCTATTCTTGAACGGATCGGAACGCTCGCTTATAGAGTTAAATTGCCTGATTGGTTGCCTGGAGTTCATGATGTATTTCACATATCTCAACTTCGAAAGCACCTTCATGATCCAGACTTGATCGTGGAAGAAGCAGCTCAACATGATATTGAAATTACTCCAGAATTAGCTGTGAGAAGAGAGCCGATAAAGATCATCGGCAAAGAAACCAAAGAGCTGAGGAACAAGAAAGTTCACTTGGTCAAAGTGCAATGGAGTGGAGATCCGCGAGATTGTACTTGGGAAACTGAGGAGAGCATTCAGAAAGCCTATCCTAGATGCCGAGTGGATATCTCTGATTGACTCCGGTGCAAGGTACAGTTACCATACTTTGCATTACCAATTAGTTCTCTACTCTGTTGTAATTTTCTTTCCATGGATGTGCACTTTAAATCTATGGTCTGAATGATTTTAAAAGACTATAGGAATTAATTTGTATGATTTTGAAAAGTTAAAAACAAATTGATTGTTGTTTGTGTTGTGTGATAGTAGATTTGATTAATTAAAATTATTGAAACAATAGTTAATTTAATCAATAATAGAATGAATGGTAGAATTTATTCATTTAAATCACACATTGAATTGATTAGAAAATAGATAGATATATATACTTGTGCATTATATATGTTTGAACAGGTAATTGGATAGCGGTTGAGTAAAGAATTTATTTGCGTGCCCGACAAATAGGTAAACCTTAATGAGTTGGATGCGAAATATTATTATATCAACTCCTGTGAATGCCATTGGATGAGGAGTGCTGGTTGTTCTGTGTGAAATAATAAACATCGCCATAGGATAGTAACAATTAATTTTGAACTACATTGCATGGCATACTTCTGAAGATAGGCATACTTCATCATATACCACATAAGCATTTGGAGCTTGTGTGACGAGGTGGAAGATTTACTATACGAGCGAGAGGCTTGTATGGCGATGACTATATTTTACAGGTTGAACTGATGACTGATATGGACTATTTAAATTGTAACGATAAAGTTGCCAGATTAATAAAAACCCCACACGGGTCTGGAGTTGACAATAATCACGTCTCTCTAGTCATTAGATACGGCACATGGACTATTTATTTCCCACATGGGACGAGGTGACGAGGATTTATCCTCTGGAACAATTAAAATACACACTCCCTCAGGCTTTGACTGGGTGGCGAGAATTTATTCTCTGGAGTTATTATCTATACATGCTCCCTTGTAAACACTAGAATATATCACTATAAATATGTGTATGCTTATTAGGATTTATTGGGTACCTAATACGGCCCAATAAATTTCCAAACCTCTCCCCGTACAAAGGAGGTTATGGAGAAATTTTTCGAAAATTCAGGGTGTTAGCCAAATTTTTGAAGAATATGAAAATTCTCAAAAACTGAAAAGTTGGAGAATGGAAGCCAGATTGAACGTAGAGTTGATTAATCAAACCACTTTCGACTTTGTTCCATTTTGAGGATGAAAAGTTTTATGTGGGGGAGATTGTAACGACCCGGAAAATCTGAACCAATTTAAAAATTTTAAATTGGCTAAAATAGTGGATTTTAAATATTTAAAATAAATATTTTAAATAATAGCGATGAAAAAGTAGGTTTGAATCGACATTTGAAAACGAATATAATTAATTCTAATTATAAACAAGGCCTAAAATGGCGCGGTAGTTTCAAAATTTGAATTCAAACTTTGACTGACTGTACCGGGTGCAAAACAAAACGGATTTGAGTGAAACCAAAAATATTTAAATCTATTAGTGAATACCTTTCTAACGAATTTGAAAAATTGAAGTTTCATAGCGGAAAGCAAAAGTTATGGCCAAATGAATTTCCAGAAAGGTCGCTACGGAATTTATATAGCCCGTGAAATTGGCCATTTTGCAAACGACCTCGGAATTCGACGAAACCACTTTTGTTGGATCCGGGATGTGAAGTTATTTCTAGGTTTCAAATTTCATGATTTTTGAAGCTAGTATGTGAGCGTGGCAAAGGAAAACGTGTTTTGGTCAATTATAGTTAAATTGGATTGACAAGAAATGGGCCTTTTTGTAGACGGTCTCAGAATTCGACAAAACTAGTTTTGTTTGGACCGTATCGTCAAAACATAGCTAGATTTATTTTTGTGGAATTTTTCGAATCAGTTTGTGGCCCTGGCAAACTGAAATGTACGTTCAAATCGAATATTGAATGTTTTATACTTTAATTTGAAGGAAAACTGACTGAAACAGTCGAATGGGCCTACGAAACATATCCCATTGTGTTTGGAATGGGGGTAAAACGCTAGGGACGACAGTCGTTGGGTTTGAATTGGTGTTCGTGGGTGAAAGAGGGTATTTTTGAATTTTAAAAATTTATAAATATAAAAAAATATCATTGGCCCAGATATTTTTCTCTCTCCCCGATTAAACGCGATCGATGGTGGCAATAGTTCAAAACCTTCCCCCTCATTTTCCGATCAATCCACGCAAAATTAGCCTCTCCTCCAGTTGAAGATTTTGTAGAGCTCCTCGAGATCTTCAAATCCATATATAGTTTGGAATTTTTCGTGGCTTGTGGAGTGCGAATCGACGCCAGGAAGTCCGGGCGTTCAAACCACCGACGCGCCGCCTATAGGCCACCGAAGTGGGCCCCGCTCCAGGCGCCAGCGCGCATCTCCTCTCTCTTCGTCGCTGCGAAGGCCGATCGTCGATCCGTTTCACCGTTTGATCGAAAAGTTCAAACCTAGTTTTGAAGAATTCAGAGAGGTATCGGCTATATTTATTTTCAACAGTTTTAACACCTCTAAACCGTTGCAAACTTTGAAAAATCATGTCTTTTTTGTTTCTTGTCGAAATCCAGTGAAACAAGAGACAGTGGACTCGTGTGGACGTCTTCTACATTTTAGGAGAGACCGCATATTTTTCTGAGCCTTCTGCAATTTTTGGTGGAGTGGAACCCAATGTGAGATTTCTAATTTATAAACAATATGGAAAACGACGATGTATAAATTATATAGTCGATATATGAGTTATATAAGCGTTGTACACCTCTTGTATAAGTGCTGTATAAGTTGTACGTTCGATGTATAAGTTGTATATGCATTGTAAAAATTATATATGTGTTGAAATAGAAGTGAAATGCTATATATATATATATATATATATATATATATATATATATATATATATATATATATATACGCCCCTCGTCCACAAACCATGGACGATATTTATTGGTTGTGATTGGTGTGAAAATTGATTGATAGCGAATGGTTGATTGAAATTGTTTGTGGTTGAAATTGATTGATTGTGGTTGAAAAATATCCATTTGTGGTTGAGAAATATTTGGTTGAAACCACATAGGATTAGTTTGTGGAAATGAAAAAAATATACATGCCGCCTGCGTGCGAACTAGATGCATGATTCCCTATAGTCAAAAGCTGCGAGGCTTTAAGGTAGAGCGAGGAGCCGTACTAGGGACGGTCCCGGTTTTAACTACCCTGCCGTTATGCTGCCGAAATTTTGAATAATATTCATGTATTAGAATTATTTTCCTGTGTTGAAACTATATTCGTCTATTGAATAGAAAACCTTCATGTGTTAAATCGAAATTCATTCGTTGAATTGAAATTCATGTGTTGAATGGTATTCGTGTTTTAAATATAAAAATCACCTTTTTATATATATACAAACTATAGAAAACCTTCATGTGTTGAATCAAAATTCATTCGTTGAATTGAAATTCATGTGTTGAATGGTATTCGTGTTTTAAATATAAAAATCACCTTTATATATATATATACAAACAATAGAAAACCTTCATGTGTTGAATCGAAATTCATTCGTTGAATTGGAATTCATGTGTTGAATGGTATTTGTGTTTTAAATATAGAAATCACCTTTTTATATATATATATACAAACTATAGAAAACCTTCATGTGTTGAATCGAAATTCATTCATTGAATTGAAATTCATGTGTTGAATGGTATTCGTGTTTTAAATATAAAAAATCACCTTTATGTATATATATATATATATATATACAAACTATAGAAAACCTTCATGTGTTGAATCGATATTCATTAGTTGAATTGAAATTCATGTGTTGAATGGTATTCATATTTTGAAAGAAATTGTTTTATAATAAAAATCCTATTTTATCATTAATATGAACTATATAAAATAATCCTGTTTTGAAATAAATTGTTTTATAATAAAAGTCCTATTTCTATCACCTAAATTAACTATATAAAATAGTCGAGTTTTGAAATAAATTGTTTTACATTAAAAATCACATTTTTATTATATACATGAATTGTTAAAAATAGTGAAGTGTTGAAATAGAAGACAGTTAGATAAAAATATAATTTTTATCAAATGTATGTAATGAATATAGCTTTGAAATCGAAGAATCGATATATATAAATAGAATTAAAATATATCGAATAACGAAGTTGCAGTTCGTATTTTGAAACCGTGATTTCAAACGATTAGTGCGGGAGATCCGACCATCGGATTTTCCCGAAATCGCAACTGTTGGGTTCGCTTTGGAAATATCTTTCCAACGGCACCAACTTTGTAAAAATCCAACGGTTGGATTGTCTGGAATGTTTAATTCAAATCTGAAGAAAAACAACACCAGAATCGATTATATATATATATATAATTATATTTAATCGAATAACGACGCTGTAGTTCGTATTTTGAAATCGAAACTTCAAACGATTATACCGGGAGATCCGACTGTCAGATTTTCCCGAAACTGGAACCGTTGGAATTATTTTGAAAAGATCTTCCTAATGATGTAAATTTTGTGAAGATCCAATGGTTAGATTTTCAGATATGTAAATCAAATCTGAAGAAAAACAGCGCCACGGCCGCGTTATGGCCCGAAGCGTCGTTTGAATAAATTGGCTATTTTAAAATAAATAAAAATAGCAATAAATCATTATAAAATATTATAAACGATATGGATGTGAAATTTAGAAATTAACTGAAGGTTAGCTAAGTCGAATGGTGTCCTGGATTTTGATCTGATGTTGGTTTCGGCCTTCGGGGTTAATATTTGGGAAATCGTTCTCTTACTGATTGACGGTTAGTGACTAATGAATTGAAATGATGCGTATGTGTATTTTTGTTGCACTTGTTTATAATATACGCGAGTTGCTCAGAAAGACCGGGTTCATCCCATTCTGAATAACTGAATCGACGATAAGAAATCGAAGATAAAGACGGTGGTCGAAGACCGGAGATCTTCACCTCGTTTGGATGGTAATCGAGGTCCTGATTGGGAGGCATCCCGAAATATGGATAATGAGTGGTGATGGTCTAGACGTACGTGGTGATCGATGAGTTTGCAAGGTATATAGTGCCTCCGGTTTCGTTCAGACCCAGAACGGACTTGCAAATGGACAGTGTGTCTGACATTGGAATTTATTCTGTGTGATTGATAGCCATCAGTTGCACGGTGTGAATTGTCTGTGTGGCATGCTAAGATGCAGTGATCAGGGCTTCTGTTGAAAAGCAAATTCTTGTAGAGATGATCAAAGCGCCGCCTGTGTGGCGTAGCTTTGTGTATAACGTGAATTCGCGAGCCTCACACCCCAGTATGAACCAGAATCGGGAGAAAGGACCTCAGGGAGGACATGCGTTTCTTTCTAGTTAGAAGTGGAGTCAGTGGTTTTACACGCCCTGACGAGTTTGACTTATGTGGTTGTCACTGTTGCAAGGCGCCTCGGTTAGATCGGACGATCCGGGTCCGATGGAGTCATTCGTTGGCTCACTTACGCCCTATAGGGCGGGGAAACGCATTTTTCAGGAATTTTAATCCACATCGGTGGACCGGCCCTGACGATCCAAGGGCCCACCTGAGTCTGGGTCATGAGGGGCGGGCTAGAGCGTCTCGAAGTCTGTAAGGACTATCTTTTGCCTTGGTTCATGACGGAAATCCAATTTCCAAATACGTGACTGTGCGGTTTTGATTGTATACCTATATATGGCGATATAGTGGTATGGGGCATTAATGTCGTCTATGATTGATAGTTATGATTGAAATTGTTTTTGAAACATATAAACACTAGTAATAATATCAAATGCTTTTGTTTTATTCGTATCAATCATATTTTGGCCATTATAAGGTAAAACTCTATCCTCCGGTTTGCGTTGCATTGTGTGATGGGAACTGAGTCTTATAATGGCTTCATTTTTATAAAAAGCATTGCGATATTTAAAAGAATGATTTGTTTTAAAGCACTGGCAATCCAATGGAGTAAACCCGTTCCATGAAAGTGGTGTGGTCCTGTGATTAGCCATATATTAAATGTGTTGAGTAGATTTCTCATACCAGTCCCATGACTGACTCGTAGTTTGTTTCACTTTCAAACTCGGGTGCCCCTTTTTCTACACGGGCAGCCTTGTATTCAGGTTTTAGCTGGCTTTCTCTGGATAGCTGGAGCTGAAGATGGATTCTATCATTTATCTATTTTATGCTGTTCGGCTCCTATTGTACATATTTTTTTTGTTTTCCGTTGTAGACATTTATGTATAGTTGAACTGTATTTGTACTAAGTATGATCCTGTATACTGTGTAACTCTGATGTTTATGTTTATCTAGTATATTCTATTGTGAATTATCTGGTGTATTTATTTAATTTTTGTTTCTGTGTTATATACCAAGGATTACCCTTGCCACCGTCAGTACGGGGTTTGGGGTCGTCTCAGTAATTGAATTTACCGATAACACCATGGTGTTAGATATGAAGTATTACCAATTTTACTTCATAGGATGAATAAATTGGGATTGGGAAATAAAATAAATGATTACTTCGGTGTGGTTCGCTAATCCCAACTAGTTTGAATTGATATTCAAAAGAAGATTAAAGAATAAATTTAAAAAAATTATCTTTGATAAAATTAATGGGAACCATTCCCTAAGTATAAGAATATTTGAATAAAAGAATATTCTGAATAGGAATGAGGCGTATGTTGTGTTTGTATAACACTTGTTTATTATGTACGCGAGTTATTCAGAAAGATCGGGTTTATCCCATTCTGAATAACTGATTCGACGTGGTGTCGAGGATGAAGATGGTGGCCGAAGACCGGAGGTCTTCACATCGTTTGGGTGATTACTGATGATCTTGATTGGGCTGTACACCCAAGAGGAGGGAATCAGTTGGTGATCGTCCAGACGTACTTGGAGATCGATGGATATGCGAGGTTCAAGGTGCCTCTGATTTCGTTCAGACCCAGAACGAACTTGTAAATGGACTGTGTGTCTGACATTGGATTTTATTCTGTGTGATTGATTTCTATTAAATATATATCTATTTAGCGGTGGAGAATTTATTCTCTTGCTTAACTCCCTTCTCTGAGACGTACGAGCTCAGGAGTTATATATTGATGGATATTAATCGCATGGAGTGAATTGCCTGTGTGGCATGCCTAAGTGGCAAATGATCAAGGCTTTTGTTGAAAAGAAAAGTCTTGTGGTTGATGATCAAAGCACGTCCTGTGTGGCATAGCTTTGTGTAGCGTTGATTCGCGAGCCTCACACCCCGGTTGTGAACCAAAAACGGGAGAGGACCTCAGGGAGGGCATGTGTTTCCTTCTAGCTAGGGTGGTGTCAGTGACCTACCAACCCTGGCATTTATATTATTTTCACCTATGTAGTTGTTGCTGTTGCGAGGTGCCTCGGATATATCGGTGACTGTGTGGAAGCGATGGAGTCATTTGGCTCATTTACGCCCCAAAGGGCGGGGAAATGTAGTGTTCAGGCATTTTAATCCACATCGGTGGACCAGCCCTGACGATCCAAGGGACGATGCATTCTGTTCCTGAGACATGGGCTAGATTGTCTCGAATCGGTAGAGGACGATCCCTTGCCTCGGTTCACAGATGGAAATCCAACTTCCAATATGTGACTTTGCGGTTTTGATTGTGGAGCCTAGTATTGGCGGCATGATATATGGTACCCATGTCGTCTATGATTGATACTTATGATGGAAATTGTTTTGACACTATACACCTATAGTAATAAAAGATGAAATTTAGCGTATCGAGCATTCTTTGGCTATTATAAGGTAAAACCCTATCCTCCGGCTTGTGTTGCATTGTGTGATGGGACCTGGGTCTTATAATAGCTTCATTTTTCTTTATTTAGCATTGCGCTGTTGTTTATGCACTGGTATTCTTGGGAGGAAACCCATTCTATGTTATACGGCGTAGTCCCTTGATTTATCTAACTTTAAAATAAAGATTAATAACTGTTTTAGTTCTCACACCAGTCACATGACTGACTTGGAGTTTATTGTTTTAACCTAAACTCTGGGTGCCCTTATTTTCCGCACGAGCAGCTAGTAGTTTTGGTTTTGCAGATTTATATTCACAGGGTCCTGATTTACAGTTGGAACGATACTCGGAAAGCTCTGTATCCGTGTATTACTTTCAGTTGTGTTTTGTATTATTTTTCCGCTGCTATGTATGTATTGTAAATCTCTGATATTTATTGAATGTATTTTATTCTTTCATACTCTGTATATTCTTGTATTCTGATAATTGTTGTAATAAGCAATGAAATGTTCTTCTGTTTGCGTTCGAATTTGTCGTGTTCTCAAACAATCAGGGGTTTCGAGCGGTCTTGGTCGGTTTAGCGATCGATTCGAATCGAGCGGAATTCCTTTTCATTACAATTGATTTTATGTTTTAATTTCATATTTTCATGCCAAAATCATTTTTGTTCAAATTTAGATTTTAGATTAGCATATATACCAATTTAGTTCAATATCGGATTAAAGTTTCAATTTGATATTTTTTGTAAAATAAATCAGTTCTTTATCAGGTTTAAATTTTGATTTCAAGCTTCATGTCACAATTCATTATTCATATGTAATTCTTACATTCAACACTGTTTGGGCCCATAACAGCTTCGTATGAAAATAGACTTTTTTATTCAAAGTAGCTTATATATAGAATAATTAAATTTATAACATGGTAGCTTGATTGAAAATAGTTATTTATAGAATAGTATGAAAATAAATAGAATAAGAGAAAATAGTTCATATAGAAATATAAAATATAAACATATTATATTAAATTGGTCTTAAAACTTAAATTTCACGTTTTCAAGTTCAACACTTAAAATAATTCAATTTCGATAAATTCAAAGTAAATCTTAATTTTAATTTGTAATAATTAAAGCTAATAAATTTAAGTAAAAATTTATTTATCTATTTCACTTAATAAATTCAACTTTATAAATTCAAAAATATTTCATTTGACCAAATTCAGTGTTTATAATTTAATTTTCTACCACATGGTCAAGTGACTATTTAATTCAAATTTCAACTACATGAGTATACATCATTTCAACTCAACCGAAGGTCATAGATACATATCATTTCAACCAATTTGTTAGGTCAGGTATTTAATGTCCAAAAGACGTGTACATCGACTTATATACTTTCAATGTTATACAGGATGATGACATAGATATTCATAGTAAATAACTATTACGAATATCATCCAACCAATAATTATACACACAAATTGTAACATACCGACTTTTTTCGTACCATTTGGTTCAACTAAATACACTTCCGTTCAACCAAATTGCAAGAAAAGCGGATAGTTAATGGAAATAAATTAGAGGGTGAGATAAGAAAGAAAGAAATATTATAATAGAAGAAATAAGAATAAGAAACACAACAGAATCAGAGTCTTACAACGCAGCAGAATAAAATATAATATAGAAATAGATCTTTATTAATGGCTTTGAAATAAAACGTACAATCATCAGACATCATTACAACTGGACAGTTACAATAAGCAATCCTCAAATACAAAACACAGTGAAATACATAATATGAATCATATGTCTGGAATTCTTCAGCTCATCTTCGGACTTCACGGCATCCGATAACTTGAACCTGTAAATCTTGGTTTGACCCGAGCATTGAAAACGCCAGGATCAGTCTGGTGAACCAACGTGAGAAAACTCACTAAGTTTAAAGGTGTCGTCCAACTTGATTTTAAAGTTAAAATCTTTTCAAAAGAAAGGATAATTTTAAGACCAAATCCACACAAATACGGATGGTTTTTACCTTACAATAACCCAGAACATTTTGAAATCATATACTTTTCTGATATTAAAATAATGTCTAAATCAAATAAATAATCATCTAGCAAAACGCTTGCGTCTCACGCTCTACATACATAGTATATAATCAAATACCGCGGGAACATATTGGAGAATGGATTCCAACTGTGGAAAGGCATGGGGCCACCTTCCGATAGCGTACCTCTAGAGAAAATACACTAGAATTTAAAAGAACATCTTGCAACCCTGGCTAAACTTGATCGGCCATTCACATCGCTTGAATGTTCCAAGTATATTTTTATCTTATGGTTGCTAGCAAATATATACGTTTCCCAGGAGATTCAAAAGCGAAAGAAGAGCAAATAAAAATTTCTCTAGATGATGACAACACATCCTTTTAATGGAAGCGACCCATATAGTCATGCAGCCTACCTGCTTTTAAACCATTTCCCGGTTGAAGAGGCTTGAGGTCATAAATTATCCTTTTAGAACATCTGGCCGCTATTCACTTTAAATGCCACATCGTTAGATCCGCTAGAAAAACACTAATTAACATCCACAAAAATACTCTAGTTGTTAAGCTAAGAGAAGTGACCTTCTCCGCAACTAATTTGGTACGTTTGAAGAAATCAATGTACGTGACCCTTTTGGAAATACTCAGTTAACATCCGTCCATACAAATTGTCCTGGGACTGGACAAACCGAAGGCACCCTCCTACCACATCCTAGGAATCACCCTATAAATCAGTAGCAAGTAGTCCTTGCAATCCATGGATTCCAACCACGATAGAACTACTATTATTTAACTATCAAAATAAATAGCCGTAAAATAAAATATATCCACTGGTTCAGTACACAGTGTCACTTGGCCTTTCTAAATTTCCATTCATGAATAAAACCTCTTAAATCTTCCCCTATTTATAAACACAACTTTTTACTTCTTATATCAAAATGAGATTATACTCAAATCCTTCTATTCGACTTAAAAAACTTTATACATTAATTTTATCCGCCTTTTAGAACATTATATACAAGCCTTGATTCTATTATAAATAGAATCCTTTATAAATCTTCTTATAAATTTATTTCAAATCTATTTTAGTGATATTCCATTTTGTACCTTCATGTCCCTAACCGTAAATCAGTGAGAAAATAATTCCCTAAATATCAAACCCGAAGGCCGAAGACAACAACAGATCAAAACTCGAAAAACATTTAATTTAGCCAATCTCAGTTACGTTCCAATTCTTTCATTTTCATATCTTAGGCTTTTATTTCATTCATAAGCAATTTTAATAACTCTTACAATAATATATTCAACAAAATTTGAGTTTTATAACAACTCCGTTCAACTTGGATTTTATAGAATCCAATAGAATTCCAATAAGAATTCAATTTAAAGTTCAATCTAAACTTAAATTGTATTACAATTAATATAATTCGCTTAAAAATTCGTTAAAAAACAAACAAGTCTTTTAAGACTTCATAAACCTTCATTAAATTGCAAGATGACCCATATGATTATTATTAAATAACTAATAATCAAATTTCAACATTTATAAAAATATAAATGGTTTTCTTCATCATTAACTATCTTCATTAAGTGAACAAAACAACTAAATAATCAATTTCAGTTAACACAATTGACTTGGTCAACTCTAAACCTGATTAATTCATTAATCAATCCCAATCAATCGTTCATTTAAATTAATTAATAATATAATCAATTTAAATACCCTAATTTAATTGTTTCTTAAAAACAATTAATCTTAGTTATTAATCATTATGTTACTTCTTGAAACGACCCGAACTTCCCCGGTCTCCGAAGAGAAGAGAAAGAACGAATTGTTTTGAGAACACGACAAAATAGAACGCAAACGGGAGAACATTTCATTGTATATTACAACAATTCCATCAGATTACAAGAATATACAGAGTATAAATGAATAAATATACATTCGATTAATATCAGAGATTACAATACATTACATAGCAGCGGAAAATAATACAATACACAACTAGAAGAGATATACAGATACAAAGCTTTCCGGATATCGTTCCAGCTGTAAACCAGGATCCTGTGAATATAAATCTGCAAAACCAAAACTACTAACTGCCCGTGTCAAAATAAGGGCACCCAGAGTTTAGGTTAAAAACAATAAACTCCAGGTCAGTCATGGGACTGGTGTGAGAACTAAAACAGTTATTAATCTTTATTTTTTAAGTTGGGTAAATCAAGGGACCACGCCGTATAACACGGAACGGGTTTCCTCCCAAGAACACCAGTGCATATAACAACAGCGCAATGCTAAATAAAGAAAAATGAAGCCATTATAAGACCCAGGTCCCATCACACAATGCAACACAAGCCGGAGGATAGGGTTTTTACCTTATAATAGCCAAGAATGCTTGATACGTTTAAAACAAATCATTTGATACTATCATAAGTGCATAGTGTATAAAACAACTTCAAATCATAAATATCAATCATAGACGGCATAAGCGCCCCATCCCACTATGTCGCCATACTAGGCTCTACAAATAAAATCGCAAATGTCACATATTTGGAAATTGGATTTCCGTCTATGAACTGAGGCAAAAGATAGTCCTCAACCGATTCGAGACGCTCTAGCACGTGTCTCAGGAACAGCCGCAACTGCCCCTTGGATCGTCAGGGCCGGTCCACCGATGTTGATTATTATGCCTGAACACTACGTCTCCCCACCCTTTGGGGTGTCAATGAGTCCAATGACTCCATCGGTCCCGGATCTATCGATATATCCGAGGCACCTCGCAACAGCAACAACCACATAAGTCAAACTCGTCAGGGCATGTAAAACCACTGACGCCACTTCTAGCTAGAAGGAAACGCATGCCCTCCCTGAGGTCCGTCTCCCGTTTTTGGTTCATACCGGGTGTGAAGCTCGCGAAACAACGCTACACAAAGCTACGCCACAAAGGCCGTGCTTTGATCATCACCGCAAGACTTTGCTTTTCAACAGAAGCCTTGATCAATTGCCACTTAGGCATGCCACATAGGCAATTCACTCCATGCGTTTGATATCCATCAGTATATAACTCCTGAGCTCGTACGTCTCAGAGAAGGGCGTTAAGCAAGAGAATAAATTCTCTGCCGCCAAACAGATATATATTTAATAGAAATCAATCACACAGACTAAAATCCAATGTCAGACACACGGTCCATTTACATGTTCGTTCTGGGTCTGAACGAAACCGGAGGCACCTAGTACCCCGCATATCCATCGATCTCCAAATACGTCTGGACGATCACCAACTGTTTCCATCTTCTTGGGTGTACAACCCAATCAAGATCATCAGTAGTCACCCAAACGACGTGAAGACCTCCGGTCTTCAACCACCATCTTCATGTTCGACACCACGTCGAATCAGTTATTCAGAATGGGATAAACCCGGTCTTTCTGAACAACTCGCGTATATATATATTAAACACGTACTACACAAACACAACATACGCCTCATTCCAATTTATCAGTCACTAACCGTAAATTAACCAGAGAATAATTCCCCAAATATTAACCCCGAAGGCCGAAACCAACATCAGATCAATATCCAGAAAACCATTCTACTTAGCTAACCGACAGTTAGTTTCTAAATTTCACATTCATAGGGAAAGGTTCCCATTAATTTTATCAAAGATAAATCCTTTAAATTTATTCTTTAATCTTCCTTTGAATATCAATTCAAACTAGTCGGGATTAATGAACCTTACCGAAGTAGTCATTTGTTTTAATTTCCCAACCCCAACCTATTCATCCCATGAAGTAAAACTGGTAATACTTCATATCTAACACCACGGTGTTATCGGTAAATTCAATTACCATTTCACGTTCAAATCTAATTAAAGATTTAACTATCGCCTGGAGCAAAACTGGTGATACTCCATTCTCGACCATTTCAATCTAATTAAAGATTCATTAAAACTCCACTCAGTTTTAATCTGTGAATGGGTTAAAGAATCTGTGTCATTTAAAACACGGTTCACGATAAACCCAAAATCACAACACATTTCAATCAGTCCCTAACCGTAAATTAGTAAGTGAGCAATTCCCTAAGTATTAACCCCGAAGGCCGAAACCAACATCAGATCAATACCCCAGAAATCATTCAACTTAACCAATCCCCGGTTAGTTTCTGATTTTCTTAACTCCTTTGGGTCTAAGAACAGTATTATTGAAGATACCGTTCACGACAACCCAAAATCACATTTCATTGATTATCGGGTTAAAGAACAAGTGTTATTTAAAACACTATTCACGATAAACCCAAAAATCAATACCAATTTAATCCCAATTAAATATTATTTAATTGGTACACTTCATTAAATCTAAATAAAAGATTTAATCTTTTCTCAACTGGGCTTAAGAACAGTGTTAATGAAGGCACCATTCACGACAAACCCAAATCACATTTGACATTAAATACAAGGCTCTGAATAGAAAATATACCGGCTTATACTCAATATCAAATTCTACGATCAACAAATATCATATTGGAAATAACGATATATATATATATCTTTCAAATTTCCATAACAATATCTGTATAATCACGAAATCCAACATCGAAATAATCCAAAGACAATTTCGATTCAAATCCATTCCAATTCAATTATTGGGAATTCTGGTTACTTTTAAAACCCTTTCAAATCAAATTTATTTATTTAAAAATAAATAGAATTTTAGTTCTAGTTCAAAACTAGTTCATTTCGATAAAAATCTATTTTTATCTTTTCAAATATGGAGTTTTTCATCCCAATTCTTCACAAATCATTTCTTATGATTTTACACAAATTATTACTATTTTTAATAATTTTATTAAGGCCTGTACAGTCGATTTCCATCAACGTCCATCGAACTGCACTTACAGCGACCTTTTCCAAATTTGATTTGGACATAATTCCAAATCCAACCATTAGATTTCAAATTTCTAATATTCGTTAGAAAGTTCTTTTCGATACGAACCCAACGGTTCCAGTTTCAGGAGAATCCGACGGTCGGATCTCCCGAAATATCCGTTCGAAGTCAATGATCGAAATTCGCGAACTGCCGCGGCGCGGCGCGTTCTATTCAGGCCATTATATTATATATATATAATATATACTTTGTCGATTTCAATTCAAAATGTGCTTTATAAATCGTTTTAAAATTCATTTTCAAAACGGTTTCAACTTCATATTCAATTTCAAATCAAAATTGAATATTCCAATATAAATTCGTTTTAAATTCATTTCAAATCGATTTCAATTCGAATTCATTTATATTCAATTTCAATTCGAATTCATTTATATTCAATTTCAATTCGAATTCATTTATATTCAATTTCAATTCGAATTCATTTATATTCAATTTCAATTCGAATTCATTTATATTCAATTTTAATTCGAATTTCAATTCTTTTCAAAATATCAGATTTTGAAATCATTTTCGATATTCATTATAAAATGAATAAAATCGATATGAATATCGTTCACGTCAAAATGGCGTTAATCTAATCAACACGACTTCATATATTTTTATTTTCAAATATTTCTTTTTCAAATATTTCTATTTTAAAACTGGAATGAGGCCCAATCAATTACCATATAATGTTAATTATATGGATTTTCTACCACATGTATATAACCACAACGATAAATCATCAACCATCATCCAAAGTGCATTCTACACTGTATAAGCATCAAATATAAATATTTAACGCTTATAACAGTCTGTCAATCCATCGATCGACATGCAACTAACTATTGGGCTTAGTGTATGTCATATATCACCCCAATACCCGTGTGGGGTTTTCAAACAATCAAACACAGATTTTATTTGTGCAGTTGGGCGATGTGTAAAATTTATCGTCCCAATCAATATCAGTCCAATGTGTGTATATAAACAAATCGTCCGATTTGTTTATTTTATTTCATTTCATATATACGTTAAAATTTCTATTTTTAACTATAAAATATTTCTAACTATAAAAATATTTTATTTCATTTCACATCACATCACGCAATCAGCTACACATGAAAATTAAACAACCAAGCATACAAGCCGTCCATGGTCTGTGAACGACGGGTGTCGGGTGCTACTAAACACCGTCTGCATCCTAGTATATTTTAACTAGAAAATTAAATTAAAGAGTGAGAAGTTCTCACACAATTGCTAATCCAACGCCACGACTCTTCTTATGTGGAAATCTTCGCCGTTCTTGCCTCTTGTCAATTTTCACTGCCCGTATTCTCTACATATATAAAAATCACATTTTTACTTTGCTATTCGATATATAAAAATCGAATTTTTACTTTGCTATTCAATATATAAAAATCGAATTTTTACTTTGCTATTCAATATATAAAAATCGAATTTTTACTTTGCTATTCAATATATAAAAATCGAATTTTTACTTCGCTATTCAATATATAAAAATCGAATTTTTACTTCGCTATTCAATATATAAAAATCGAATTTTTACTTCGACACTATAAAAATCACATTTTTATTTCAACTTATACATAATAAAAATCAGATTTTTATTTCTCTACATATATAAAGATCAAACTTTTATTATTCATTATATAAAAATCATATTTTTAATACTTCTACTTTATAAAAATTATATTTTTAACTCAAATCATATTTTATAAAAATTCGATCCTTTCCCTTTCAAAAATCATATATTCTCTATTTAAAAAAAATCATATATAATGATTACCTTTTAAAATCAGAGTTATATATATATATATTCATTTATTTCCTTACAAGCCAATGTTATTTATTTTAAAAACTGATTTCATATATGCTAATATATATTTTTAAAACTGATTTTATATTGCTAATAAACATTTTTAAAACTGATTTTATATTGCTAATAAATATAGGATAAAATAAACTACCTTTAACTGTTGAACACTTCAGACATTCCTTCACGTCGCTCAAAACTAGGGTTTGCAGTTTGCGCCCAAACTGCTGCAAGTGCTGATCATCGGACGGTGTCATGTTGAAGATCGTCGGAGGCCACACCTATGGCTGGAAGCGCGATGGACTCGAACGTGCTAGGGGGTGGCAAATCTCGAGCGAACGGCGAACATTTCGGGGCTTAGATCTCGATGGCGGCGCAACGAGGAAGGGCGAATCAGGTATGGATGTGAAGCCCTTGAGGAGTACTTCAAAATCACCCAAAGGGTCCATGGGTTTTGTTGTGTGGATTGGAAGAAAATGGGGAGAGAAGGCCTCAGCAGTTTTCCGCCATCGGGTTTGAGAGAGGCGCGATTTTTTTTTGACCCGCGTTGACCAATGAGAATATTTCTAGGGCTTTAGGAAATATATATTTATATTTTTAATTTATTTAATTTCGAAAATACCTGTTTAACCCCATGAACTCCAATTCAAACCTAATGACTGCCGCCCTTAGCTAATTACCTCCATTCCGAACACAATGGGATATGTATCGTAAGCTGATTCGATCGTTTCGATCAGTTTTCATCAAAATCAACATATAACTCTATATATTGAATTTGAACGCGCATTTCAATTTACCGGGCCCACATACGAACTCTAAAAATTCCTGAAAAATATTTTCTAGCTTCGTATTGATGATATGGTCCTAACAAAACTAGTTTCATCGAATTCTGAGACCGTTTGAAAAATGGCCAATTTCCAGTAGATTAAAATCAACTGAAACTGGTCAAACGCGTTTTCCTTTACCACGCTCACATATTGATATGAAAAATTACGACAATTGGAATCTAACAATAACTTGACATCGCGGATCCAACAAAAGTGGTTTCGTCGAAATCCGAGGTCGTTTGCAAAATTTCCATTTTTAAGGGCCTGAATTCCATAGCGACTATTCAGAATTTTCAACTGGACATATCCTTTGATTCCCGCTATGAAATTTTGATTTCCCGAATTCGTTGGAAAGATATTCACAAATAGATTCCATTATTTTTGGTTTCACTAAAATCCGGATTGTTTTGCACCCGGTACATTCAATTGAAGTTTGAAATCAAATTATCGAACTACCGCACCATTTTCAATTCTATTTATAATTTAAAATAAATATTTATACTCTAACGACGACGTATATAATATATGTTCGAATTCTATTCAAATTAAATTTCTCGTCGATTTTATCTAAAACAATTCATTTTAAATGTTCAAAATTCATTTAAATTGCCAAAATAAAAATTTTAAACTGGCCCAGATTTTCGGTTTGTTACAATCTCCCCCACTTAAAACTTTTCGTCCCCGAAAAGGAACAAAGTCGAAAGTGGTTTGATTAATCAACTCTACATGTGATCTGGCTTCCATTCTCCAACTTTTCAGTTTTTGAGAATTTTCAAATTCTTCAAAAATTTGGCTAACACCCGGAATTTCGAAAAATTTCGCCATAACCTCCCCTGCACCGGGAACCACGGGAAAATCCCGAAATTGCCATACATGCCTTCTGATCTCAAAAAGAAAAAGAAAAAGCCAAGCGGCTAGCCAATCGGCTCATAAAATCATCATCACCCAAACAAAACAGTAAATTATGATAAACATGTACCTTTTTGTCGGGCAAACAATTTTAATCTCTGCTCTAGCCTCCTTGCTATGACTTGCTCAAAGTAAGTACATGTATATGCAAGAAAATGCAACCAAATTTTAAAAAAAATCACTATTTGATTCAATTGGGCTATATGGTACAAATTTTAATTAATCAAACAACACAACCATCAATCAATCAGTTGATTAGCTTTTCAAATTCATAACTTTGATACATAGTCAAAAATCAGATTTTTGATGTCAAATCACAACAATAGGCCCTATCTAATTTTGGTTCTCACACCAGTCAATAGGAAATATATAGAAAGCCCACTTTCATCACACGAACATAAATTCTAATGATGGAGCTCCATCATCAAATCATCTCCGGGCGATTAGAGTGTAATTCTATATCTGTCCAGTATATTAAAACTTCAAATACACGTTTGCAAGGCGTATATGCAAAATCTTTATATACCGGACTGTCCAAATCAATACAAATAAATAATCAAATACGAATAATTGATTTAAATTTTAAAACCAAAATTATTTTCATTTTTAAAAATATACTCTTCACACTCGTTCTAGGATACTACTGATCCTATCTCTAACGAGTCATTCTAAATGGATATTACTAATCCAATATCTGATGAATTCTTTCGTATGGTTCTAATGTGTCTTGTTCTCTGAGCTTTGTAAACCTCTCTCTGATACCACGATGAAACGACACGAACTTCCCCGGTCTCCGAAGAGAAGAAAAAGAACGAATTGTTTTGAGAACACGACAAAATAGAACGCAGACAGGAGAACATTTCATTGTATATTACAACAATTCCATCAGATTACAAGAATATACAGACTATAAATTAATAAATATACATTCGATAAATATCAGAGATTACAATACATTACATAGCAGCGGAAAATAATACAGTACACAACTAGAAGAGATATATGGATACAAAGCTTTCCGGATATCGTTCCAGCTGTAAACCAGGATCCTGTGAATATAAATCTGCAAAACCAAAACTACTAGCTGCCCGTGTCAAAATAAGGGCACCCAGAGTTTAGGTTAAAAACAATAAACTCCAGGTCAGTCATGGGACTGGTGTGAGAACTAAAACAATTATTAATCTTTATTTTTAAAGTTGGGTAAATCAAAGGACCACGCCGTATAACACGGAACGGGTTTCCTCCCAAGAACACCAGTGCATATAACAACAGCGCAATGCTAAATAAAGAAAAATGAAGCCATTATAAGACCCAGGTCCTATCACACAATGCAACGCAAGCCGGAGGATAGTGTTTTAACCTTATAATAGCCAAGAATACTTGATATGTTTAAAACAAATCATTTGATACTATCATAAGTGCATAGTGTATAAAACAACTTCAAATCATAAATATCAATCATAGACGGCATAAGCGCCCCATCCCACTATGTCGCCATACTAGGCTCTACAAATAAAACCGCAAATGTCACGTATTTGGAAATTGGATTTCCGTCTATGAACCGAGGCAAAAGATAGTCCTCAACCGATTCGAGACGCTCTAGCCCGTGTCTCAGGAACAGCCGCAACTGCCCCTTGGATCGTAAGGGCCGGTCCACCGATGTGGATTATTATGCCTGAACACTACGTCTCCCCACCCTATGGGGTGTCAATGAGTCCAATGACTCCATCGGTCCCGGATCGACCGATATATCCCAGGCGCCTCACAACAGCAACAACCACATAAGTCTAACTCGTCAGGGCGTGTAAAACCACTGACGCCACTTCTAGCTAGAAGGAAACGCATGCCCTCCCTGAGGTCCGTCTCCCGTTTTTGGTTCATACCGGGTGTGAAGCTCGCGAAACAACGCTACACAAAGCTACGCCACAAAGGCCGTGCTTTGATCATCACCGCAAGACTTTGCTTTTCAACAGAAGCCTTGATCAATTGCCACTTAGGCATGCCACGCAGGCAATTCACTCCATGCGTTTGATATCCATCAGTATATAACTCCTGAGCTCGTACGTCTCAGAGAAGGGCGTTAAGCAAGAGAATAAATTCTCCGCCGCCAAACAGATATATATTTAATAGAAATCAATCACACAGACTAAAATCCAATGTCAGACACACAGTCCATTTACAAGTTCGTTCTGGGTCTGAACAAAACCGGAGGCACCTAGTACCCCGCATATCCATCGATCTCCAAATACGTCTGGACGATCACCAACTGTTTCCATCTTCTTGGGTGTACAGTCCAATCAAGATCATCAGTAGTCACCCAAACGACGTGAAGACCTCTGGTCTTCAACCACCGTCTTCATCTTCGACACCACGTCGAATCAGTTATTCAGAATGGGATAAACCCGGTCTTTCTGAACAACTCGCGTATATATATAATAAACACGTGCTACACAAACACAACATACGCCTCATTCCAATTTATCAGTCACTAACCGTAAATTAACCAGAGAATAATTCCCCAAATATTAACCCCGAAGGCCGAAACCAACATCAAATCAATATCCAGAAAACCATTCTGCTTAGCTAACCGACAGTTAGTTTCTAAATTTCACATTTATAGGGAAAGGTTCCCATTAATTTTATCAAAGATAAATCCTTTAAATTTATTCTTTAATCTTCCTTTGAATATCAATTCAAACTAGTCGGGATTAACGAACCTTACCGAAGTAGTCATTTGTTTTAATTTCCCAACCCCAACCTATTCATCCCATGAAGTAAAACTGGTAATACTTCATATCTAACACCACGGTGTTATCGGTAAATTCAATTACCATTTCACGTTCAAATCTAATTAAAGATTTAACTATTGCCTGGAGCAAAACTGGTGATACTCCATTCTCGATCATTTCAATCTAATTAAAGATTCATTAAAACTCCACTTAGTTTTAATCTGTGACTGGGTTAAAGAATCTGTGTCATTTAAAACACGGTTCACGATAAACCCAAAATCACAACACATTTCAATCAGTCCCTAGCCGTAAATTAGTAAGTGAGCAATTCCGTAAGTATTAACCCCGAAGGCCGAAACCAACATCAGATCAATACCCCAGAAATCATTCAACTTAACCAATCCCCGGTTAGTTTCTAATTTTCTTAACTCCTTTGGGTCTAAGAACAGTATTATTGAAGATACCGTTCATGACAACCCAAAATCACATTTCATTGATTATCGGGTTAAAGAACAAGTGTTATTTAAAACACTATTCACGATAAACCCAAAAATCAATACCAATTTAATCCCAATGAAATATTATTTAATTGGTACACTTCATTAAATATAAATAAAAGATTTAATCTTTTCTCAACTGGGCTTAAGAACAGTGTTAATGAAGACACCATTCACGACAAACCCAAATCACATTTGACATTAAATACAAGGCTCTGAATAGAAAATATACCGGCTTATATTCAATATCAAATTCTATGATCAACAAATATCGTATTGGAAATAACGATATATATATATATATCTTTCAAATTTCCATAACAATATCTGTATAATCACGAAATCCCACATCGAAATAATCCAAAGACAATTTCGATTCAAATCCATTCCAATTCAATTATTGGGAATTCTGGTTACTTTTAGAACCCTTTCAAATCAAATTTATTTATTTAAAAATAAATAGAATTTTAATTCTAGTTCAAAACTAGTTCATTTCGATAAAAATCTATTTTTATCTTTTCAAATATGGAGTTTTTCATCCCAATTCTTCACAAATCATTTCTTATGATTTTACATAAATTATTACTATTTTTAATAATTTTATCAAGGCCTGTACAGTCGATTTCCATCAACGGCCATCAAACTGCACTTACAGTGACCTTTTCCAAATTTGATTTGGACATAATTCCAAATCCAACCGTTAGATTTCAAATTTCTAATATTCATTAGAAAGTTCTTTTCGATACGAATCCAATGGTTCCGGTTTCAGGAGAATCCGACGGTCGGATCTCCCGTAATATCCGTTCAAAGTCAATGGTCGAAATTCGCGAACTGCCGCGGCGCGGCGCGTTCTATTCAGGCCATTATATTATACAGATATTCAGGAAGGGCGAATCGGGTATGGATGTGAAGCACTTGAGGAGTACTTCAAAATCACCCAAAGGGTCCATGGGTTTTGTTGTGTGGATTGGAAGAAAATGAGGAGAGAAGGCCCCAGCAGTTTTCCGCCGTCGGGTTTGAGAGAGGCGCGATTTTTTTTTTGACCCGCATTGACCAATGAGAATATTTCTAGGGCTTTAGGAAATATATATTTATATTTTTAATTTATTTAATTTCGAAAAATACCTGTTTAATCCCATGAACTCCAATTCAAACCTAATGACTGCCGCCCTTAGCTAATTACCCCCATTCCGAACACAATGGGATATGTATCGTAAGCTGATTCGATCGTTTCGATCAGTTTTCGTCAAAATCAACATATAACTCTATATATTGAATTTGAACGCGCATTTACATTTACCGGGCCCACATACGAACTCTAAAAATTCCTGAAAAATATTTTCTAGCTTCGTATTGACGATACGGTCCTAACAAAACTAGTTTCATCAAATTCTGAGACCGTTTGAAAAATGGCCAATTTCCAGTCGATTAAAATCAACTGAAACTGGTCAAACGCGTTTTCCTTTACCACGCTCACATATTGATACGAAAAATTACGACAATTGGAATCTAACAATGACTTGACATCGCGGATCCAACAAAAGTGGTTTCGTCAAAATCCGAGGTCGTTTGCAAAATTTCCATTTTAAGGGCCTGAATTCTATAGCGACTATTCAGAATTTTCAACTGGACATTTCCTTTGATTCCCGCTATGAAATTTTGATTTCCCGGATTCGTTGGAAAGATATTCACAAATAGATTCCATTATTTTTGGTTTCACTAAAATCCGGATTTTTTTGCACCCGGTACATTCAATTGAAGTTTGAAATCAAATTATCGAACTACCGCGCCATTTTCAATTCTATTTATAATTTAAAATAAATATTTATATTCTAACGACGACGTATATAATATACGTTCAAATTCTATTCAAATTAAATTTCTCGTCGATATTATCTAAAACAATTCATTTTAAATGTTCAAAATTCATTAAAATTGCCAAAATAAAAATTTTAAACTGGCCCAGATTTTCGGTTTGTTACACTTCTGCTCACTTGCTTATCAATTTCAATATAAGAATTAGCTTTATAAATCATTTTGATAATTATTTATGAACTTAAATAAATAATATAAATATTTATTTGCTTTTATAAGCTTCCATTTAAAATAATATATTTCAAATTCTATCTTTAGTTATAAAATGAACTTTAAAACTTCATATCTATTGATTCAACTGATGATAAATCAATCTTTTTAAAACAGATGTATTTTTAGGCCATCTGCTATAAATTCCTCAACCAATATTGCTTATTGGTTAATAACAAAACAAACATTGAATTTGGACTCAAAAATCAATCATCTAATCAGATTGTTTAAATAGTTCATATAATATAATATGAAAATAAATAATGAATTTGAGGAATTCAGTTGGATCCATCCAACCTGTTTTTCACTACATCCAAATAGGTTACCTCAAATAAAAAAAATCCACTAGATATGATGATTTACAATAAACTCGAATAATTAATTCAGTTGATAACAGTTGACTAATAATAATAACAGTTCAAGCATCTAATTTAAATTTAATACATTTATATTATTAGAAACGTAACCAACAAGGTAAGTTACCTCATTTGGAAATCATCATTAAAAATAACAATTAGTTTTGATTAAATCAAACAAAATTTTAGTTCAAATCAGTTATATAAAAATATTCAGCACAAATTCAAATAATCAACAAATCATATAATAGTTAGCAAAAATAGCACACAAATAATAAACCCAATTTAAATCATGTTGATCTAAAAAGAGGTTATGATATAACCAAAAAATTTCCAATATATAATTTGTGAAGAACTTGAATGGAAATAATCGTCGTATATTTCAATATTAATGATTCTGTAACTATAAAGACATCATTGAGAAATTTGAAAGATATTGATATCATTATTTCAAAACGATATCTGTTGGTTTAAGAATTCGGCACTGAATGTAAATCAACATGATTTACATTTAAGATTTTATATTTAATATTAAATTAAATTTGGGTTGTTGTGAATGGTGGCTTTAATACCAATGTTCTTAAACCCGGTTGAAATGTAAGTTATGGAAGAAATCTTTTAATTAAGATTTAATGGAATTTTCAAATTTAATAAATTAAATTTGAAATTAAATGGAAGCTGATTTGGGTTATTGTGAATGGTATCTTAAATAATTCTGTTCTTAAACCCAGTTGTAAGTTGGAATAAATATTTTAAATTAGATTTAATGAAGTTTTCTATTTTATTCAATTAAATTGGGATGGAATGGAATTCAATTTTATAATAATCGAAATGAGCTTCTGTAAAGGAAGGCCTTTAGTATTTTTGGAATTTAAAAGGATTTGCCATTATTTAATTTATGGTATTAGTCTGATATATAAATTCATATCGATTGCAAATTTTTTAGATTTCAGTGAAGATTCCCTATTACATGGAAGATGATTTTGGGTTTATTGTGAACGGTGTTTTTAAACAACATTTGTTCTTTAACCCAGGTAAAGACAAGATTAATTTCCAAAAGATGAATAATCATTAAGTTATGATTTTTGAAGATGAAAACATATTATAAATTTTTTGAATTGATTTCCAAGGAATGGATTAAACTATAAGTTTAAAAGAGATAGTCTTTGATAAAATTAATGGGAACCTTCCCCAAAGAATAAGAATATTTGAATAAAAGAATATTCTGGATTGGACTGAGATGTGTGCCATCTTGGTGTATTTTTCACATGATATTAAAGATATGCTAGTTATTCGAAAAGACCGGGTTTAACCCATTCTGAATAATTGTTACGACGATTAAAAGCCAAAGAAAGAAGACAGTGGTTGAAGGCCGTAGATCTTCACATCGTTTGGGTATAACTGATGTCCCACTTGGAAAGTACACCCGGGTAGAGGCTATAAGTGGTGGTCGTCCAAACGTACTTGGAAACCGACCGGATATGCAAGGACCTTGACACATTTGGGAATTTCTCTCTATCTGAATCGATCGCTAAACCGACCAAGACCGTTCGAAACCCCTGATTGTTTTGAGAACAATACAAATCGAAACACAAACAAAAAAACATTTCATTGCTTATTACAACAATTTCATCATAATACAAGAATATACAGAGTATAAACAAATATAATACATCAGAGAAATATCAGAGATTTAAATACATTACTGCAACGGAAAAATAATACAATACACAATGAAAGAGATATATGGATACAGAGCTTTCCGGATATCATTCCAGCTGTAAACCAGGTTCCTGTGAATATAAATCTGGAAAACCAAAACTACTAGCTGCTTGTGTGGAAAATAGGGGCACCCAAAATTTAGGTTAAAACAATAAACTCTAGGTTAATCATGTGACTGGTGTGAGAACTAAAACAGTTATTAATCTTTATTTTAAAGTTAGGTAAATCAAGGGACCACGCCGTATAACACGGAACGGGTTTCCTCCCAAGAATACCAGTGCATAAAACAACAACGCAATGCTAAATAAAGAACAATGAAGATATTATAAGACCCAGGTTCCATCACACAATGCAACATAAGCCGGAGGATAGGGTTTTACCTTATAATAGCAAAAGAATGCTTGATACGCTAAATTTCATCTTTTATTATTACTATAAGTGTATAGTGTCAAAACAATTTCAATCATAAATATCAATCATAGACGGCATGGGTACCATATATCATGCCGCCAATACTAGGCTCTACAATCAAAACCGCAAAGTCACGTATTGGAAGTTGGATTTCCATCTGTGAACCAAGGCAAGGGATCGTCCTCTACCGATTCGAGACAATCTAGCCCATGTCTCAGGAACAGAACGCATCGTCCCTTGGGTCGTCAGGGCTGGTCCACCGATGTGGATTAAAATGCCAGAACACTACGTTTCCCCGCCCTTTGGGGCGTAAATGAGCCAAATGACTCCATCGGTTCCACATTGTCACCGATATATCCGAGGCGCCTCGCTATCCAATAACCACACAGGTGAAAATAATATAAATGTTAGGGCTGGTAGGTCACTGACACCACCCTAGCTAGAAAGAAACGCATGCCCTCCCTGATGTCCTCTCCCGTTTCTGGTTCACAACCGAGGTGTGAGGCTCGCGAATTAACGCTACACAAAGCTGTGCCACACAAGAGGTGCTTTGATCATCAACCACAAGACTCTGCTTTTCAACAGAAGCCTTGATCATTTGCATCTTAGCATGCCACACAGGAAAACCGCTCCATGCAACCGATATCCATCAATCACACAGAATGATATCCAATGTCAGACACACAGTCCATTTACAAGTCCGTTCTAGGTCTGAACGAAACCGGAGGCACCTTGTACCTCGCATATCCATCGATCTCCAAGCACGTCTGGACGATCACCAACTGATTCCCTCATCTTGGGTGTACAGCCCAATCAAGATCATCAGTAATTATTTAAACGATGTGAAGACCTCCGGTCTTCGACCACCGTCTTCATCCTCGACACGTCGTCGAATCAGTTATTCAGAATGGGATAAACCCGGTCTTTCTGAATAACTCGCGTATATAATAAAAAAGTGTTACATAAACACAACATACGCCTCATTCCAATCCAGAATATTCTTTTATTCAAATATTCTTATACTTTGGGAAAGGTTCCCATTAATTTTATCAAAGATAAATTCCTTAAATTTATTCTTTAATCATCCTTTGAATATCAATTCAAACCAGATTATGGTTTATCCAAACTAGTCGGGATTAACGAACCTTACCGAAGTAATCATTTGTTTTAGTTTCCCAATCCCAACCTATTCATCCTATGAAGTAAAAATGGTAATACTTCATATCTAACACCACGGTGTTATTGGTAAATTCAATTACCATTTCACGTTCAAATCTAATTTAAGATTTAACTATCGCCTGGAGTAAAACTGGTGATACTCCATTCTCGATCATTTCAATCTAATTAAAGATTCATTAAAACTCCACTTGGTTTTAATCTTCCCAATAATCACTATCAATGATTATTTAACTTGGGAAATCATATCCTGTCTTTAACTGGGTTAAAGAACCAATGTCATTTAAAACACGGTTCACTATAAACCCAAAATCACATTCCATTTACAATGAAATCTTCATGGAAAACAAATCGATACATATAATCGATATAAACTTCCATATTCGACTAATAATATAAATGGAATAATGGCAAAGCCTTTTAAATTCCAGATATATTAGTTGTCTTCCCCCACAGAAATTCACTTCGATTATTACCAAATCGAATTCCATTCCATTCCAATTTATTTTATTAAATTGGAAAACTTTACTTTGTAAAATCTCATTTAAATCTTAACAAAAGATTTATAAATTCCAAATCACATTTCACTGTAAATCGGGTTAAAGAACGAATGTCGTTAAAACACAGTTCACGATAAACCCAATTCACATTCCATTAATTATCAGGTTAAAGAACAAGTGTTATTTAAAATACCGTTCACGATAAACCCAAAAATCAATTCAAATTCAATTCCAATTAAATACCATTTAATTGGCATACTTCATTAAATCTAAATAAAAAGATTTAATCTTTTTCTCAACTGGGTTTAAGAACAGTGTTAATGAAGACACCATTCACGACAAACCCAAATCCCATTTGATATTAAATACAAGGCTCCGAATAGAAAATATATCAACTTATAGTCAATATCAAATTCTACGACCAACAAATATCGTGTTGGAAATAACAATATAAATATATCTTTCAAATTTCCATAACAATATCTGTATAATCACGAAATCCAACATCGAAATATTCCAAAGAAAATTTCGATTCAAATCCATTTATTGGAAATTCTGGTTACTTTTAAAACCCTTTCAAATCCAATTTACTTATTTCAAAAATAAATGGATTATAATTCTAGTTCAAAACTAGTTCGTTTCAATAAAAAAATATCTATTTTTATCTTTTCAAATATGGAATTTTTCATCCTAATTCTTTCCAAATCATTTCTTATGATTTTACAAAAATTATTACTATTTTTAAGAATTTTATCTAGGCCCGTATAGTCGATTTCCATCAACGACCATCGAACTGCACTTATAGTGACCTTTTCCAAATTTGATTTGGACATAATTCCAAATCCATCTGTTAGATTTCAATCTCTAATATTCGTTAGAAAGCTCTTTTCGATACGAACCCAGCGGTTCCGGTTTTAGGAGAATCCGACGGTCGGATCTCCTGTAATGTCCATTCGAAGTCAATGGTCGAAATTCGCGAACTGCCCAGCGCGACGCGTTCTATTCAGGCCATCATATATATATATATAATATAAATTATATATATTTCATCGATTTCCTTTTAAAACGTATTTTATAAATTGTTTTAAATTCGTTTTCAATACGATTTCAACTTCGTATTCAATTTCTAATCAAAACTGAGTATTCCATATCATCGATATATAAATGATAATATTTTCCAAACATTATATTTTGAATTCAATTACTTTTCTATATTCATTATAAAAATGAATAAAATCAATATGAATATCGTTCACGTCAAAATGGCGTTAATCTAATCAACATGGCTTTATATATTTAAATATATTCGTGTCCATCTTAAATTGGACATCAAAATCATATTTTGATTCTCTTCTGAATATTATTTGAAAAATATTCGTTATTTTAAAATATTTATTCTTTCTGAACTGGAATCAGACACAGTCAATTACCATACAATGTGATTTATATGGATTTCACACACACGTACACTACAACAATCAAACACAGTCAACCATCACCCAAAGTGCATTCTACACTGCATAAGCATCAATAAATATTTAAAGCTTATAACAGCCTGTCAATCAATCGATCGACATACAGCTAATTATTGGGACTAGTTTATGGCCAATTACATCCCAACACCCGTGTGGGGTTTTCAAACAATCAAACACAGGTTTTATTTGTGTAATTGGGCAATGTGTAAAATTTATTGTTCCAATCCATATCAGTTAAATGTGTGTACATAAATAAATCGTCCAATTTGTTTATAAATATTTATTTTATATGCACGTTAAAAATTATTTTTTTAACAATAAAATAATTTATTCCATTCCACATCGCACAATCAATATTCACACCACAAACAACAAACAAACAAGTCGTCCATGGTCTATGGACAACGGGTGTCGGGTGCTGCTAAGCACCGTCTGCATCCTAGTATATATTTGAAACTAGAAAATAAAATAAAAGTGAGAAGTTCTCACCACTTAGCTAAACCAAACGTCATGACTCTTTTTATGTAGAAAATCTTCGCCGCGTTTTATCCATCGCATATATAATCTGAAAATCATATTTTTATCGAATTAAAAGTTATACCATAACATGACTATTTTTAAAATAGCATAGGTAAGATAAGAATTATATTTTTAGCTTTCTAAAAATATTTCCATAGCTTATACTAGTTAAAAAATCATATTTTTAACTTATAAAAATATTTTCTTTAATATAGTAAAAACAATGAAAACATATTTTTCGAATCAAAGAAATCCTAATTTTATTTCAAAGGAAATCATATTTCTATGGCACTAAAAATTATATATTCATGCAATGAAGAATCACATTTTTAATAAAGGAAAAATTGTATTTTCAATCAAAGAAAGATCATATTTTTATATTCATGCTTCATTACGAAAATCAAAGCTTTTTCTAAACAAAAAGCATATCGTTTTCTTATGAAAAATCATATTTTTCTATAGTTAACAATCATATTTTTCTATAGTTAACAATCATATTTTTAAACTAAGAAAAATCATATCATTGTGTAATTAAAAATCAAGTCTTTTATTAAGGAAAAATCAAATCTTTCTAAACCGAAAAATCCTTTGTTCTTAAACTGAAAATCCAAAAGAGAAAGAAAAATAAAAGGACTCACATTTGCTATGTAAGGAGGAGGTTTCGCTGTGGATCGAGGAGAGAGGGCATGTGTGCTGTGAGTAAGGAGGGGTGCTGAGGCTCGTAGGTGGTAGGGAGGTTGGATCGAGGACTGGTGGCGGCGGTCAGAGGGGCGCGACGCGGCGTCAGGGAGTCAAGGGGTGCTGATCGATTTGGGGGAGTTTTTGGGGGCTGATGGGCTTCGTCGTTGGCAGAGGAAGGGTGATCGACGTGGAGGTGGCGGAGCAGCGACCAAGGGGAGGCGCAATGGCGCAGATCGCCACTGGCGACGGGGATTTGGGTGGGATCGGGGACAACGGGGGTTTCTTTTTATTTAATGAACCGTCGGGGAGAGAGAAAAGGCCTGGGGGGGGTTATATAAAATATAATTTTAATTCTTTTAAATTCCCAAAAAGCAACTTTTTACTTTGACCTCCAAAGGAGACCCACCGACTGTCGTCCATAACTAATTACCCCCATTTCGAACGCAATGGGATATGTCACGTAAGCCAATTCGACCGTTTCATTCAGTTTCCGCTAAATTTAAAATATAAATTAATATAATAATCAAACTTTATTTTAACGTATATTTTAACTTACCGGAGCCACACACTAACTCTAAAAATTCCCGAAAAATTACTTCCAGCTTCCTATTGGCAATACGGTCCTAACAAAACAAATTTCGTCAAATTCTGTGACCGTTTGAAAAATGGTCATTTTCTGGCCGATTCAAATTAACTGAAACTGCCAAAAAACATTTTCTTTTGCCACGCTCACATACTACTTTAAAAATTACAAATTTTGGAATCTAGCAATAATTTGACATCCCGGATCCAACAAAAGTGGTTTCGTCGAAAACAAAGGTCGTTTGCAAAATTTCCATTTTTAAGGGCCTATATTTCTATAGCGACTATTCTGAATTTTCAAATGGGCATAACTTTTTATTCCCGCTATGAAATTTCAATTTTTCGGATTCGTTGGAAAGATATTCTCAAATAGATTCTAATATTTTTTGTTTTTCCAAAATCCGGTTTATTTTGAATCCTGTACATTCATTTGAACTTTGAAATCGAATTTTCGAACTACCGCACCATTTTCAATTCCTTTTATAATTTAAAATAAATATTTATATTCTAACGTCGATTCAAATAAATATATACGTTCTAATTCTATTCAAAATAAATTTCTCGTTGCTATTATTTAAAATAATCCAATTTAAATATCCAAAATTCATTAAAATTGCCAAAATAAAAATTTTAAATTGGCTTGGATTTCCGAGTTATTACAGACCTCTCTTCTATATTGGACATATCGGATGAGGAATAAGGTACCTTCGGTTTCGTTCAGGCCCAGAACTGACTTTTTAATGGATTGTATGTCTGACATTGTACTTCGTACCCTATCTAGTGATCTCCGCTAAATATATATTTGTTTGGTAGCGGAGAATTTATTGTCTTTCTTAACACCCTTCTCTAAGACATATGAACTTAGAGGTTATATATATTGGTAGAAATCAATAGTATGGTATGGATTGACAGCGTGGCATGTTGAGATGCAATGATCAAGGCTTTTGTTGAAAAGCAAAGCCTTGCGGATGATGATCAAATCATGGCTTTAATATAGCACCACTGTGTGCATAACGTTAATTCGTGAGCTTCACACCTCGGCACGAGTCCAAAATGGGATGAGGGACCATATGGAGGACACACATTTCATTCTAGCTAGAGATGATGTCTTGGTATGAAACCCAGACATTTTACTTATGTGGATGATGGAAAGCGAGGGACATCGAATATGGCTGCAAGATTCTCTTGATGGTCGACGTACTGACCAAGAGGTCCAATAGGACCAGGAAACGTATGACCCCGGCACAACAATCAGCAATGTGCAGGCTGACCGACCCTGCCGATCCAAGAGTCACATGCGTGTGTCCTGGGCGTCCCGCTAGAGATGGCCCGAATTCGATGAGGAGAGATCCCCTGCCTCGGCTCATTAATGGAATCCAATTTCCAATACATAACATTGGGGTTTTAGTTGTATATTATGGCGACATAATAGGACAGGGTACTGTGTCGTCTGTGATTGATACATTTATATTCAAAGTTGTTTTATACACTGTGCACTTATATGAATATCAAATCTATTTTTTTTTAAAACGTACCAAGCATGTTTGGCTATTATAAGGAAAACCTCTATCCTCTGGCTTGCATTGCATTGTGTGATGGGACTCGAGTCTTATAATAGCCTGATTTTTCAAAAAGCATTGCACTGTTTGTTATTTGTTTCAAGCTCAGGTATTCACATGGAGTAAACCTGTCCCGTGACATATGGCATGGTCCCATGATTTACCCTGTTTTAAAATAAAATTTTAATAACTGTTTTAGCTGTCATACTAGTCGCATGATAGACTTGGAGTTTATTGTTTCCACTTAAACTCTGGGTGCCCACATTTTCTACATAGGCAGTCGGCAGTTTTGGTTTTGCAGATTCTTTTCTTCTAACAACATCCTCGATTACAGCTGGAGCTATACTCTAGAAAGCTCTGTATCTATGTGTTGCTTTCAACATTGCCTGTGTTAGTTGATGTTTTCTATTGCATTATATTTAAATTGTATTTATAGTTTACATTCCCGCTATTATGTAATTTGTTTTATTCTCTTATAATTGTTTTTCCATTACATATTTATTTTCCGCACTTTGTTATTCTTGTACTTTGATGTAAATTATTGTAATAGCAATGAAAGATTCTATTGTTTTGTGTTCCAATGCATCGTGTTCTCTAACAATCTGTATTCTTGTTCGGTTTAGGCCGGATAGGGATTTCGAGTCGTGTCAGGTTTAGATTTGTTCATCATGCAAAAGAAGAAAGAAGGAAATCTGGGTACATACACACACACAAATATATATATATATATATATATATATATATATATATATATATGAGAATCTATGTAGGGCACGTTTTATTTATAGGCCTGTATACGGTAGCTCGTACTATTACTAGCATTTGTGTGGGTGAGAGTTTCAAAATAAAACTTGGTTGGCATGGTTTTGAGATGATTGACGTGCAAGGAAGAGAAAAAGTTTGGTAGGCAAGTAAATGAAGTGTTTTGCACGCAAGTAACAGGAAGGAACAATGGGAAGTTTTTAATTATATTAAATACATATAATATTATACCCATTTATCATCCAATCAACATTTAATTTTGATATGGCCACACATAAACTCCAAAAATAACAAAACTAAACACACTGCAGTGTTTAGACATTCCAGATCCGATGAAATTAATTTTGTTGAATTCGGACTTCATTTGCACAACGGTGTTATTTTAATTTCAATATATTCATCTGTTTACCTTTAATTTTCGTCCGCTCACAAAACAACTCTGTTTCGCTCCAGACAAAAATCTAACAATAACAAGCTATAAGTATTCTAATAAAATTCGTTTCATCGAAAACGGAGGTCGTCTGAAAAATGACTATTCTTTAGGCATATATAATATCAAGAAAATATTATATTAATTTCAAAACCATTAAATTTAATAATAATAAATTATTATCGTCATATATATCAAAATAAAATAATATATAGCTCCAAATATAAACCAATGTGGAATTATAACTCAACATAAACATCTTCGTGTTAAAAGATATCTAAATTATATAAAAATCCCTTTTTAATTTATTAAATAAACGTTATATTTTATAAACGCTTTCCATAGCGACTATTCTAAAATTTGATTTGGACATAACTTACAATCTATAAGTTGAAATCTCCATTATTCTCTCTCATTAGAAAATTATAATAAAATGGATCCCAATATTTATTGTTTCACATAATTCCGACTTATAATGGATTTTGTATATTCAATTGAAGTTCAAAACTCAATACAAACTACCACGATGTTATGAGTTCATTTTAAATTAAATATAATTTAAAATGTCATTAATGAATTCAATATAAAAATCCATAAATATTTCTAATATAATATTTAAAACAAGTTTAAGTATTTGAATTCAAATGACCGAAAAATCTGGATCATCGCATTCTTCCCTCTTTAAAAGAATTTTGTCCCTGTAATTATTATGTAATTAAGAAGAATGCTCCAAACACCAATTATTTTCAAAATTAAATAATTTAAAATTATTTTTAAACACATCTAAGTTATAAAAATTTACGAAAATTTCGCCAACACATCCTCTGCATGGTTCGATCGGAATGACTAATCTGCCACTCTGGGCCTCATATCGATCAAAAGAAAACAAAAGCCAAGCGGCTATCCAACTTAAAGGTATAAAATCAACCATTCAATCAATATAATTAAGGTTTACCTATTTTTCGGGCAACCAAACTCCAATAACCAAACAAAGCAACTACCCATTCTTCTCCCTTCCAACCTGCACTTAATTCAATATCCAGTGCCAATAACAGATACATGGTTAATCATTTAGTTTTATTTTATAATCGTTTCTATTCGAATTCATTATATTATAATTTATTTTTCTCAGTTTTCAATTCATATTTAACCGTTGATGATGTTTATTCAATCAATCTAACATCAAAATAATAAAGTAATTCATCTATTTATCTACTTAACCAAGTTAAGTTTCATATTCAAATACCACTTGATTTCTAACTAGTTTACTTCCATTTAATTATCCCAATTCTGATTTAATTTAAAATTATTCATTTAATCCACTCTATTTTATATAATTTCACTCCAAGTTAAATTATGGTTCATACATTTCTATTTAACTTTCATTCTTTAAATTCTAATTCATTCAATTTCATAATAAATTCTCATTTACTAGTTTCACATATGAAATCTTCTGGTTATATTAAACCATTTCAAATTTGAATTCCATTCAAATCAATCAAACAAACGAACCAATATCTAAAAAATTTGGAAAAATATTTCTTTTCTATACAAAAAAATAATTTGGGTAAAATTATTCCATTTACCCTCTTTCCAAAACAATATTGTGTCAATTGCCAGTTCAATATAATTTCCCAAAACTTGAACCAATCAAATAACACAATACAAAACATTTGTAGATAAAATCTACAAATACGTTCTCTCGTGTGTGTGTGTGTGTATATATATATATATTCACACTCAAACTCAATCTAGGGTATTACTAACCCCATCTCTATCGAGTTATACCACAGAGCCAAGGTTATTACTAAACATTATGCTCAGTACCAAATGTAACATACCAACTTTTTCGTACCTTTTGGGTCAACTAATTACGCTTCCGTCCAACCCAAATTGCATGAAAATCGAATAGTTAATAGAAAGAAAATAAAGGGTGAGATAAGAAAGAAAGAAATATTAGAATAGCAGAAATAAAAAGAAGAAACATAACAGAATCAGAGTCTCACAATGCAACAGAATAAAATATAACTTAGAAATAATAGGGCTTTGAAATAAAACTTACAATCATCATAGTACATCAATTCATGTGGGCAGTTATAATAACATGTCCTCAAATAAAACACACAGCGAAATACAGAATATGAATCATACGTACGGACTTTTCCAACTTATCTCCGGACTTCATAGCATCCGATAACCTGAACATGTAAAACTCGATTTAACCCGAACATTACAAATGCCAGGATCAGTCTGGTGAACTAGCATGCGAAAACTCACTAAGTTTAAATGCATCATCAAACTTGATTTTAAAGTTAAAATCTTTTCAAAAGAAAGGATAATCATAAAACCAAATCCACACATAAATACAAATGGTTTTTACCTTACGATAACCCATAACATTTTGAAATCATATATTTTTCTAATATTATAATAATGTCTAAATCAAATAAATAACCATTTAGAAGAACGCTTGCATCTCATGCTCTAGATACATAGTATATAATCAAAAACCAGAGGCACTTATTGGAGAATGGATTCCAATTATGGCAAGGTATGGGACTACCTTACGACAGTGTACCTCTAGAGAAAATATACTAGGATTCAACACGAACATCTTGCAACCCTATCCAAACATGATCGGCCATTCACTTTGGTTGAATGTTTCGAATATATTGTCACCTTATGGTTGCTAGCAACATAATCGTTTCTCGGGAGATATAGAAGCGAAAGAAGAACAAATAGAAATTTCTCTAGATGGTGGCAATACAACCCTTAAATAGGAGCAACCACATAGCCATGCAACCTACCCGATTTTATACCATTTCCCGGTCGAAGAGGCTTGAGGTCATAAATTATCTTCTTAGAACATCTGGTCACCATTCACTTTGAATGCCATATCGTCAGATCCACCAAAAAAATCACTAATTGACATCCACAAAAATACTTTTGTTGTTAAGCTAAGAGAAGTTTCCTTCTCCACTACCAACTTGGTACGTTTGAAGAAATCAACGCACATGACGCTTTTGTAAATACTCAGTCAGACATCCGTCCATACAAGTTGTCGTGGGACAGGACAAACTGAAGGCACACTCCTACTACATCCTAGGAATCGCTCTATAGATCAGTAGAGAGTATTCTTTGCAATCCATAGATTCCAACCATGACAGAACTACGTTTTATCTCTACTTGCAAGTTAGAGAATTTAAGTGGTTCTTCCGTTTATGAAGATCTATGGTCTTTAATTGCTCCATTTTGATCATCATATGATATCCTCCACATTCACGTACTTGCTGGTCGGAATGGTATACAAATATAAAATTGATCCCGGTCTTTCCCTACTAACAATCGTATGGGCTAGATTTTGATAGTCATTTATTTAGCTATCAAAATAAACAACCATAAAATAAAATATATCCACTGGTTCAGTACATAGCGTCACTTGGCCTTTTTAAATTTCCATTCGTTAATCAAAACATTTTAAATCTTCTAATATTTATAAACACAGTTTTTTACCTCTTATTTCAAAATAAGATTATACTCAAACCCTTCTATTCAACTTATAAAACTTTATATATTAATTTTATCCATCTTTTAGAACATTATATACAAGCCATGATTCTATTACAAATAGAATCCTTTATAAATCTTCTTATAAATGTATTTCAAATATATTTTAGTTACATCCCATTAAAACTCTCATCTCTTTCTCAAAATATGTGAATTTAGATCAAAACTTTATAACTCAACTTACCTAACCCCTTTATCAAATGTGGGTTTCGATTTCCATTTCTTAGCTTCATCGGTCCCTAACCGTAAATCAGTAAGAAAATAATTTCCTAAATATCAAACCCGAAGGCCGAAGACAACATCAGATCAATAATCGGAAAATCGTTTAACTCAACCGATCTCCAGTTAGGTTTCGATTCTTTAATTTTCATATCTTGGGCTTTTATTTCTTTCATAAGCCGTTTTAATAACTCATTCCAATAATATATTCAACAAAACTTGAGTTTTATAACAACTCCATTCAACTTGGATTTTATAAAATCTAGTAGAATTCCAATAAGAATTCAATTTAAACTTCAATCTAGACTTAAATTGTATTACAATTAATATAATTCGCTTAAAAATTCGTTAAACAACAGACATGCCTTTTAAGACTTCATAAACCTTCATTAAATTACAAGATTACCACTTTGATTATTATTAAATAGCTAATAATCAAATTTCAACATTTATAAAAAATGGTATACTTCATCATTAACTATCTTCATTAAGCGAACAAAACAACTAAATAATCAATTTCAGTTAATACAATTGACTTGATCAACTCTAAACCTTATTAATTCAATAATAAATCCCAATTAGTCTTTCATTTAAATTAATTAATAATATAATTAATTTAAATAATCTCAATTTAATTGTTTCTTAAAACAATTAATCTCAGTTATTAATCATTATGTTACTTCTACTCACTTGCTTATCAATCTCATCAATATAAGAATTAGCTTTATAAGTCATTTAATAATTATTTATTAACTTAAATAAATAATATAAATATTTATTTCCTTTTTATAAGCTTCCATTTAAAATAATATATTTTAAATTCTATCTTCATTTATAAAATAAATTTTAAAACTTCATTTCTATTGATTCACCTGACGGTAAATCAATCTTTTTAAAACAGGTGCATTATTAGGCCAACTGCTATAAATTCCTCAACCAATATTGCTCATTGGTTAATAACAAAACAAATGTTGAATTGATTAGAAAAAAGTGAAGCAACTCGAATATGCTATCCATTGAGAAAAATGGTGATTGCGACTGCGTCATCTACTCTCTTCTCTTCTTCCATCTCTACCACTTTCGACGCCACCTTCCCTCCTCTCCCCCCACGCCTTTCTCCCCATAATCCCCCTGACCCTCCTCCTTTTGGTAGCAATCCATCCTCCGCAAAACCCTCCGAAGTTAATAGAGTTGCTTCTGATTTTTTTCCAGATCCAAGAAAAGCTTCTACCTCGCAAGCCTCTTTTCCCTCTTTCACGAACACTGATTACGCATCCTTGTTTAATTCATTACTGAGGAATGCTAGAACCTTTAAGCCTCTTCATTTTGACATTCCAAGAAATGGAATTCCTCATTTGAATCCTGAACCGGTAAAGAATGAAGGATTAAAGTTTTGGGACAATCAATTGGTTGGATTTTTCTTGAATGGATCGCTACCATATATCCTACTATGGTAAATTCTTTGCTTCAATCTTGGAAATTAGAAGGTACTGTTGATATAAAGTTTGACAGTGTTCATTTCTATTCAAATTTACAAATGATTCTGATAGATCTAAAGTTCTCATATCAGATCTGATATTCATTAGGAGTCGCATGTACATCATTACCATTTGGGATCCCTCCATAGGTCATGCACAATCTTAAATAAAAAAGTTCCTGTATGGGTGCATTTTTATAAAATTCCAATTATTCTGTGGACATTCGTAGGAATCAATTGGTTAACATGCCATGTAGGGAAACTAATTTGTCTTGATACTACCACCGAGAAATTGCATAAATTTTGTTATGCGAAGGCTTTAATTGAAATCTCTTCAGATTTTGAATTACCAGAATTAATTGTCGTTGGTGGATTAGGTCGGAATTGCCCTATTATTCAATGTTACCTACGATTGAAAACCATGTATACGTGCAGTTTGTAAGGTGTTTGGTCATGAAACTAGTAGATGTGAATTTAACTCTAGTACATAGATGAAAACTAATGAACATGAAACAAAAAACACTGCAGATCAACATGGTAGAAATTACAGTTTTAATGGTGATTTCAGTAAAAAAAAATTACTAAATCTAAGAATAGTGAATGGAATACAGTTAAAATCAAGAAAGTTTGGGGGAAAAAGGCTGAGCAAAGTTTTAAAGGGAATAAGGTAATTCCTGATATTGTGATGGATGATAACTCTAACCCTTTTGATGTTTCAGACTCAGAGAATATTGATGGTAATGCTGGAGTTGGTACTGGTGTTAACATTCCAGTTAATAGTAATGTTTCTGGTCATGTGAAGGGGATAAGTCGGGTGATATTAATGATGGTGTCAATGCAAATAAGAAGATTTTTGGAGATAATAATGGTTCAAATGTTAATAATTCTGCTAAGTGTGATTTTTCTGCTCACAATAAGTAGAGTTTGAATGGAGAAAAGTCTTCTACAACTACTCATGATAATGAAACTTTATTTGGTAATCTGTTTGATGAAAATATTGAAGCTGTGAATAATTCCTCTTCGACAAATATATGTTCTTCTGTCCCTACGTCAACATCTGATCCATCTAGTTCATTATTGAATAATTCTTCATCTTCAATTGCTACCAAGTTTTGTTCATCCTCATATAGTTCCAAAACAACTGCTTCTAATTACAGTAGTGGGAGTAATTTTAGTTTAATTCAAATTAAGTCTTCTCCTTACGCTAGCGTGAAGCCCCCATCACATATACAACTTCCTCCTCCTAGTAACTATGCGTCTGCTAATCTAGTTTCAGGTTCTGGACTCACTTTTTCTAAAGTCAATCCTACTTTGTCGTCTAAGAATAGCAGATTGAAAGGGAAATTTTGGTAAGATCCTGATGAAGGTCTTGATCTTGATGATAGTCCTGATTTCAGACCAGAAGAAGTGATGCCTTTAAGTAGTGGGTTGATATCTGGTAAGAGACATACAAGGGGAATCCCAATTTAGCTGTCTAAGTTGTGGGTTTTAGTATAGTTGACAGTCTGGTTGCTGGAGCTTTTGGTAGTTGTGGTTTTGGTTTTTTTGTTCACTCAGTTATGGATATTAGTTGGTTGCTATAGATACAGGCAGATATGGATGTTCAATTATTGGTTCTTAGATGTATAATTGGCTAAAAGCTTCTCTGGAATAAGTACATAGTCTTTGTATAGTTGTATGGAAGTATTATGCTGAGGACGGTATACATGATAGGTGTATATAGTATTGAGTTTTTTTTCTGTTTTCCTTGTATACATTTATGTTTTTTCTCAATACTATGCAATTTGAGAGACTGGAGTGATTCGTATAGGTCTTATATACTTGTGTTGTATAGTTGAGGGATAAGTAATAAGTGAGAATTGAGGTACTGTAATTCTTGTATTTGTTGCTAATGTGAATAAAATTTGATTGTTGTTAAAAAAAATGTTGAAATTGATTCAACAATCAATAATCAAATCAATCATCTAATCAGATTATTTAAACAATTTATATAATATAATATGAAAATAAACAATAAATTTGAGGAATCCACTTGGATCCCTCCAACCTGTTTTTCCTGCATCCACATAGGTTACCTCAAATAAAACAATCCACTAGATACGATGATTTATAATAAACATGAATAATTAATTCAACTGATAATGGTCGACCACTAATTATAACAGTTCAAGCATCCACTTTAAATTTTATATGTTTATATTATTAGAAACGTAACCAACAAGGTATGTTACCTCGTTTGGAAATAATAGTAAAAAATAATGACTAGTTTTGATTAAATAAAATAAAAGTTTAATTTAAATCAATTATATAAAAATACTCAACACATATTCAAACAATCAACAAATCATCTAATAGTTAGCAAAAATAAGACATAAATAATAAACCCAATTTATATAAAATATAAATAAGACAACCCAGTGAGTTTTACTCACCTTTGGTTTCCATTCTACGTCAAAACAGTTGGTTTTAATTAAATTAAACAGACGTTTAATTTAATTAAAAATTTAGACTGCATCCAGTTCCATCCAATCCAGCTCCATAATGTTACGCTCATTGATATGGTTCCAACTTTCCTTGCCTGGTTCGATTTTTGCATGTATAAGCACAATACATAAATTATACAATCACGTTCATATTTATACGATTTCAATTAATATACTAACTCATTAATTAAACACAAAATTGAAATATTTAACACCGTTCTTTTGTGTTAGAGTTCTTATATATATATATATATGTATGTACATATATATATTATCAGATAGTTGGTATCTTAATAATTTAAATAAAACCCGATTATCACTATTGTATAACCCATTATGATATATTTTCCGGTACATAGCGAATGTGGGCAAAGATACAATCAATTGTTCATAGTTTTGATAGGGGTTAGTTTAAATATTCAACTCTTTTTACATAAACCATAGCTGCATAATTAGGCAATTATAATATATTGGGCTATCTATATATTTAGGTACCACGCAAATATAAGATTAGGCATACATAATCCTAATTAGGCATTTATCATATGCAATTAGCCATATATAATAGGATTAGGCAGTTCTAAACGTTCTTCCACACCTGATACCTCCACGCAAGCTTCCCTCCCTCCCTGCATATCCATGACCCATCCATCGCCTCCCTTACTAACTCCTCGACCAGAACTCCCTCCACGCCACTGCCATCGCTTTGACCGCCCTTCCCTTCTTGTCTGACCTCAACCCAACGCAACTTCATCAATTTCTTTATGTTTTATTATGTGCTGATATTTGAACCCTTCTCTTCTTCATCTGAACTTCGATATTTCCTCTTCTTCCCCATCGAAACATGCCACCACCCATGCTGCTTCGTTCGACATTCGTCATCACCACCCAACGTCCAAGTCAAACTATCACAACTCCTCACCGCACTACTGCCTCAACAACAAACGACCCCGCCACCAACGTCTAGTCATCGCTGCACCTCCTCGCATGGCCTCGCACTACCAGAACGTTTACCTGAGCTCCGAGATGACACTACAAGCCTATTCAAAAAGATTGGAGGTGTTGTGAATGGAGTTTTTAGTTATATATCTAACTGGAGCTTTCAGATTTCACATGGTTTATGAAGAGAGATTTAGTTTTAAAACATGAAATGGAGATAGAAACTCACAAATCCTTCTGCAAATTGGAAATTTTGTTTTAGTGTAAGAGGGAAGCCCCATTTTTATTTTGCAGAAGGAGTTTTGTTTTAGTAGGTGATTTTGTTTCGATTTTATATTGTTTTAAAGAGATGTCTTGGTTTAGCTTTGTTTATATTTTGCAAAAGAAGAAAGAAGGAAATATGTGTGTATATATACAAGAATTTACGTGGGGGTGCGTTATATTTATAGGCTTATATAGGGTAGCTAGTACTAGCATGTGCATGGGTGAGAGTTTCAAATTAACACTTGGTTGGCACAGTTTTGAGATGATTGATGTGCAAAGAAGAAAGTTTGGTAAGTAAGTAAAAGAAATGTTTGGCACATAAGTAACAGGAAGGAACAGTGGGAAGTTTCTAATTATATTAAATACATATAACATTACACCCATTTATCACCCAATCGACGTTTAATTTTCGTATGGCCACACGCAAACTCCAAAAATAACAAAACTAAACACACTGCTATGTTTTGACATTCCAAATCCAATGAAATTAATTTCATTGAATTCTGACTTCGTTTACATAATGGTGTTATTTTAATTCAATATATTCATCGGTTCACCATTCATTTTTGTCTGCTCACAAAACAACATAGTTTGGCTCCAGACTAAAAATCTAACAATAACTAGCTATATGTATTCTAACAAAATTTGATTCATCGAAAACGGAGGTCATTTGAATAATGGCTATTCTTAAGGCTTATATAATATCAATAGCATATTAAATAAATTCTAAAACCTTTAAATTTAATAATAATAAATTATTATCATCTTATATATCCAAATAAAATAATATACAACTCCAAATATAAACCAATATGGAATTATAACTCAATATCAATATGTTTGAGTTAATCGATATACGAATCATTTAAAAACTCCTTTTAATTTATTAAATAAATGTTATATTTTATAAACGGTTTCCATAGCGACTATTTTAAAATTTGATTTGGACATAACTTATAATCTATAAGTTGAAATCTCCATTTTTCTCTTTTGCTAGAAAATATAATCAAATGGATCCCAACGTTTCTTGTTTCATAAAATTCCGACTCATAACGGATTCTATATTTTCGATTTAAGTTCAAAACTCTATATTATGAACTACCATGATGTTATGAGTTCGTTTTAAATTAGATATAAATTAAAATGTTCAAACTTCATTTTTATTAATTAGTTCAACATAAAAATCCATAAATATTTCTAATATAATACTTAAAACAAGTTTAAACATTCAAATTCAAATGACCGAAAAATCTGGGTCGTTACACAAACAGGCATATACATGCAATGACATCAAAAGTGAACAGTATATCACAACAGTTAATAGTTATCAAATGTAAACGTTTAACTAGCAATTCAATTTTAGTGATAATCAAATGTCAATTCAAAATCGATGTCAGTTTAATGTGGCTCCAAATATATCCCATTCAAATTTAATTTAAATGTATATCAAAATGTCCTAATAACCAATAAAAATAATATGTTACATCAATATCAATTACCATATATCGGGTATCGACTGGCAATTATATCCATATTCGATGTCAATTTAACCTATCAATAACAGTTAAATAAACCATAAAATATCATATAATTAATTTAATTTCCAATGTAAATTTTAGTATTCCAGGAGTGAGTTTAAACACTCGCATTTTAAATTTACTTACAATTGAAATCCAAACAAACATGAGATTTTCAATTATCTCCAATCGCAACCAAACTAATTTCACATCGTTTGGAATTTGATACGAATTTAATGGAGGAAATCGCATGTCAACCAAACCGCGTATGTAAAAGTTATTTAGGTTTTAACATTTGGTTCTAGGTAAAAATAAAATAACTAAAAAATGTAGCCCCTCACTAAGTGATACGTCAGTAGCTTCTCAGTTCTTCCCGCTCAAGCCAGAAATCACCATACAGATAAACGTTAAAAAGTCGCGACCTTTTGACGTACTGAAACCATCACTTTCAACCACTATAAGATGGTGTGCCTCCACCAGTCAACATGGCTTGACGATCTCTACCTCCAACACCCCCTTGCCTCCCTTTTGATCACCCAAAACGTCTTGCGTCGCCACTCATATATTAGGGTTTTTGAAGTTTAAATCACCAATTCTCGCCGCCTAAGCCACCTTAAGGCCAAACGGCCACCACCACTTGACTTTAATCGGAAAAAAATTCAATACCCATATCTCAATTTCACTGAGTGATGCCCGAATCGAAATCTCCCAAATCGACACTTAGGGTTTCGAAATCAATGCTTTGACCATGATTTCTGATTAAGCCGGGTGTCCAACTGTAATGGCCCGAATTTCCGTACTTTTTGAGTCGACTAATAACACCACACGTCCAGCGCAAATTGCATAGAAATATGAATCATTATTAGAAAGAAGTTAGAGGATGAGAAAATAGAAAGAAAGAAATATTAGAATAGAAGAAAATGAAGATCACAAACTTACAGCGGAACAAATAAAATATATTAGGTAAAATAAACTTTGAAATACAATTCAGTAACTTTATATACATACCATCATCAGAGCACAACAGCTATTCCTGGAACAGTTATAAACACCTATTTCCAGATACAACATAGCACACATCGGAAAATATAATAGTCTATAGCTAACTGGAGAAGCCTCCTGCTTCCGTCTCCTCCAAGTGAATCTATAAATCCCGGCTACTTGAATGCCCGTACAAGTTTGGGCACCCAAGAGTTTAGGGAAAACAAATAAAATAAACTCTGGGTCAGTCATGGGACTGGTGTGAGTAAACTCCAACCATTTTTTTAACTTTCAAAAATCCGTTCGAAAGAAATGATAATCGTAAGACCAATCCACACATAAACACGGATGGTTTTTAGCTTATGATAATCCAAAATATTTTGATATCAAAACCCAGTGATATTTATAATAGTGTCTACATCAAATAAATAGAATCTAGCCGAAGCTTGCATCTCACACTCCATATATAATATAAAATCAAAAAAACCGCAGGGCGCTTATTGGAATTGGATTTCCAACATGACAAGGTATGGAACCACCTTCCGATAGTGTATCTCTATAGGGGAATACATTGGGTTCAACAAGAACATCTTGCAACCCGGCCCACATATGACCAACCACTCATTTTGCTTGAGTGTGTCGGATGTATATCACCAAAGTTGGGATCAGCAACCGTTTCCCGAAAGGGACAACATCGATAGATTAAAGAAGCAAATGGAATTTCTCTAGATAGGCATGTTGCCTGCCTGATTTTTGTCAATTCCCAATTGTGAGGCTTGAGGTTTGAATATCTTGCAGAACATCTGGCCACCATTCACTTTGAATGCCACATCGTCAGATCCATCGGAAATCACTAATTGATTCCCACAAAAATTCTCAGATTGTTATGCTAAAGAAGTTTCCCTTCTATGCCATCAACTTCGTACATTTGAAGGAATCAACGCACGTCATCCTTCTGGAAATACTCTGTCACACACTCATCCGTACAAGTTGTCCTGGGTTCGGACAAACCGAAGGCACCGTTCTATTAATCCATCTTAGGCAATTTCTACTTAGGGTTAACAGAACAGCCCTTGCATTTAACTCCGTCTTCAATTTCTTCAGCAAAAGTTGATTCATAACGCTTATACCAATACGGAGTGGTTTTCTGATATTAAATCTGATCCCGTTCTCTCCGTATTGACAACGGAGGTATAAAATAAATCAAAATTTTGATAGTCGGTGATTTAACTATCAAAGAAACATCCATACAGTCAACGGTCCTATTTCCAATTGGAAATCATATGGATCAAGCATCAAACAACACTGGGCCCCTTTAAATCAATTCTTTATTTTATTATCATTTACAATTCCCATTTCCCATCTTCCATATCCTTTTGAAGCTCGATTTCCCCTCTCGATTCTTTGAAAAACATTTCCAATATTATAGTTTCTCTATTCGAGAAAATATCCCTTATTCCAATAAGAAAAAAAATTCTATATATATTGATGAAATCCTTATTTTCTATATTCTAGAAATATATCTTATTAATATTAGAAAATATTTCCACATTCCATTCCTTAATTCCTCGTGGACCAATCCATTACGCATAGAAAATATCTCTTATTTTATTTGGGGAAAACATTTCAAAATCCTTTAATATTAACACGATGTTATAAAACATCGTTATTATAACGCAAACCATTAACCATTTATTAACTAACCATATTGCTAACCAATCTTCACTACCGAACCTTAACTACTCCTCCATCAGTCATGAAGTGAATCAAGTTTGGGTATAGTTACCTCTCAGACCTTAACTGAACAACATTCTTAACCTTGACATAGTCAAAGCTCATAACTTCAAACAAAACATCGCTTACGCGACTTTAGGATTTAATCTAAGAACACACTTCTTTTACGGAAAAACATTGATCATAACGGTAGCATTATAATCGCTGTTTCCAAATATTTGATTTATAAAACATTACTTTTAACAATAGCTTTACAATCGCTGTCTAGAATTATAAACATTTATTAGAACAATAGTGTAACGACCCAGAAAATCTGAACCAATTTAAATTTTTTAAATTGGCTAAAATAATGGATTTTAAATATTTAAAATAAATATTTTAAATAATAACGATGAAAAGTAAGTTTGAATCGACATTTGAAAACGAATATAATTAATTCTAATTATAAACAAGGCCTGAAATGGCGCGGCCGTTTCAAATTTTCATTTCAAACTTTGACTGACTGTACCGGGTGCAAAACAAAACGGATTTGAGTGAAACCAAAAATATTTAAATCTATTAGCGAATACCTTTCTAACGAATCTGAAAATCGAAGTTTCATAGCGAAAAGCAAAAGTTATGGCCAAATGAATTTTTAGAAAGGTCGCTATGGAATTTATATAGCCCGTGAAAATGGCCATTTTGCATACGACCTCGGAATTCGACGAAACCACTTTTGTTAGATCCGAGATGTGAAGTTATTGCTAGGTTTCAAATTTCATAATATTTGAAGCTAGTATGTGAGCGTGGCAAAGGAAAACGTGTTTTGGTCAATTACAGTTAAATTAGATCGACCAGAAATGGGCCTTTTTGCAAACGGTCTCAGAATTCGACGAAACTAGTTTTGTTGGGACCGTATCATCAAAACATTGCCAGATTTATTTTTCTGGAATTTTTCGAATTAGTTTGTGGTCCTGGCAAATTGAAATGTACGTTCAAATTTAATATTGAATGTTTTATACTTTAATTTGAAGGAAAACCGACTGAAACATTCGAATAGGCCTACAAAACATATCCCATTGTGTTCGGAATGGGGGTAAAACACTAGGGACGACAGTCGTTGGGTTTGGATTGTAGGTCGCGTCAGAAAACCCCTTTTAAAAACCTCCCGGCCAATCAGATTTTTTATAAAAAAAAGGAAAAACCCTTTTCTCTCTCCCGATCTGAACGACGCTCGAAGTTCGCCCCTTCCCAGCCATTTTCCGACCGCCACACGCGTAGATAGCCCTAGCTCCAGTTCAACTTTCTGTCGAGCTTCCTTCCCTCTCCAAATCAATACCAGTCTCATCGCCCCTCGTCTCGAATCCATCGCGCATCGCCCCCAGGAAGTTTCGAACTTCCGTTCGACGCCCTGCCTGCCATGTAGCATCGAAATGGACCGCGTCCCCCTAGTCAGGCGCGCCTCTCGAGGCACTCCACTGTGGTGAAGGCCGATTGTTCAAACGTGCAACGGATTCGAAGAAAATTGCAAACCTAGTTTAGAAGAATTTTTGAATGTAAACGGCTGTGTTTTATTTAATCTGTTTTTAACATTTAAAAGCGTAGCGAACTTCTAAAAATCATATCTTTTTCGTTTCTTGACTAAATTCGATGAAACAGGAAACATCGTGACCGTGTGGACGTCTTCTACATTCTAGAAGAGACCACATATTTTTCTGAGCCTTCTGCTATTTTTGGTGGAGTGGATCCCAAGGTGAGATTTCTAAATTATAAACGATATGGAAAACGACGATGTATAAATTATATAATCGATGTATGAGTTATATAAGCGTTGTACACCTCTTGTATAAGCGTTGTATAAGTTATATATGCGTTGTCAAAATTATATATGTGTTGAAATAGAAGTGAAATGCTATATATATATATATATATATATATATATATATATATACGCCCCTCGTCCACAAACCATGGACGATATTTATTGGTTGTGATTGGTGTGGAAATTGATTGATAGCGAATGGTTGATTGAAATTGTTTGTGGTGGAAATTGATTGATTATGGTTGAAAAATACCCGTTTGTGGTTGAGAAATATTTGGTTGAAACCACATAGGATTAGTTTGTGGAAATGAAAAAAATATACATGCCGCCTGCGTGCGAACTAGATGCATGATTCCCCATTGTCAAAAGCTGCGAGGCTTTAAGGTAGAGCGAGGAGCCGTACTAGGGACGGTCCCGGTTTTAACTACCCTGTCGTTATGCTGCCGAAATTTTGAATAATATTCATGTGTTAGAATTATTTTCCTGTGTTGAAACTATATTCGTCTGCTGTATAGAAAACCTTCATGTGTTGAATAGAAATTCATTCGTTGAATCATATTCATGCGTTGAATGGTATTCGTGTTTTAAATATAAAAATCACCTTTTTATATATATATACAAACTATAGAAAACCTTCATGTGTTGAATCGAAATTCATTCGTTGAATTGAAATTCATATGTTGAATGGTATTCGTGTTTTAAATATAAAAATCACCTTTTATATATATATTAACTATAGAAAACCTACATGTGTTGAATAGAAATTCATTCGTTGAATCATATTCATGTGTTGAATGGTATTCGTGTTTTAAATATAAAAATCACCTTTTTACTCTATATATATAAACTATAGAAAACCTTCATGTGTTGAATCGAAATTCATTCGTTGAATTGAAATTCATGTGTTGAATGGTATTCGTATTTTGAAATAAATTGTTTTATAATAAAAATCATATTTTTATTACCTATATGAACTATATAAAATAATCGTGTTTTGAAATGAATAGTTTTACAATAAAAATCACATTTTTATTATATACATGAATTGCTAAAAATAGTTAAGTGTTGAAATAGAAGACAGTTAGATAAAAATATCATTTTTATCAAATGCATGAAAAGAATATAGCTTTGAAATCGAAGAATCAATATATATATATATAAATAGAATTGAAATATATCGAATAATGAAGCTGCAGTTCGTGTTTTGAAACCATGATTTCAAACGATTAGTGTGGGAGATCCGACCATCGGATTTTCCCGAAACCACAACCGTTGGGTTCGCTTTGGAAATATCTTTCCAACGGCACCAACTTTGCAAAAATCCAACGGTTGGATTTTCTGGAATGTTTAATTCAAATCTGAAGAAAAACAGCGCCAGAATCGATTATATTTATATTTATAATTATATTAAATCGAATAACGACGCTGCAGTTCGTATTTTGAAATTGAAACTTCAAACGATTATACCGGGAGATCAGACCGTCGGATTTTCCCGCAACTGGAACCGTTGGATTCGTTTTGAAAAGATCTTTCTAATGATGTAAATTTTGTGAAGATCCGATGGTTAGATTTTCAGATATATGTAAATCAAATCTGAAGAAAAACAGCACCACGGCCGCGTTATGGCCCGAAGCGTCGTTTTGAATAAATTGGCTATTTTAAAATAAATAAAAATAGCGATAAATCGTTATAAAATATTATAAACGATATGGATGTGAAATTTAGAAACTAACTGAAGGTTGGCTAAGTCGAATGGTTTCCTAGGTGTTGATCTGATGTTGGTTTCGGCCTTCGGGGTTAATATTTGGGAAATCGTTCTCTTACTGATTTACGGTTAGCGACTAATGAATTGAAATGATGCGTGGTAGTGTTTGTGTAGCACTTGTTTATTATACACGCGAGTTGCTCAGAAAGACCGGGTTTATCCCATTCTGAATAACTGAATCGACGATAAGAAATCGAAGATGAAGACGGTGGTCGAAGACCAGAGATCTTCACCTCGTTTGGATGGTAACCGATGTCCTGATTGGGAGGCATCCCGAAATATGGATAATGAGTGATGATTGTCCAGACATACGTGGTGATCGATGGGTTTGCGAGGTATATAGTGCCTCCGGTTTCGTTCCGACCCAGAACGGACTTGTAAATGGATTGTGTGTCTGACATTGGAATTTATTCTATGTGATTGATAGCCATCCGTTGCATGGTGTGAATTGCCTGTGGGACATGTTAAGATGCAGTGATCAGGGCTTCTTTTGGAAAGCAAAGTCTTGTGATTGATGATCAAAGCACCGCCTGTGTGGCATAGCTTTGTGTATAACGTGAATTCGCGAGCCTCACACCCCGGTATGAACCAGAAACGGGAGAGGACATCAGAAGGACCTGCGATTCTTTCTAGCTAGGAGTTGTGTCAGTGTTTTTACACGGCCTGAAATTTTACTTATGTGGATGATGGATTGCGAGGCGCCTCGGATATATCAGTCGATCCGGGACTGATGGAGTCATTCGTTGGCTCATTGACGCCCCATAGGGCGGAGAAACGTAGTGTTTAGGCATAATAATCCACATTTGTGGACCGGCCCTGACAATCCAAGGGCCCACCTGAGTCTGGGCCCTAAGACACGGGCTAGAGCGTCTCGAATTTGGTAAGGACTATCTTTTGCCTTGGTTCATGACGGAAATCCAATTCCCAAATACGTGACTGTGCGGTTTTGATTGTATACCTATATTTGGCGACATTGTGGCATGGGACGCTCATGTCGTCTATGATTGATAGTTATGATTTGAAATTGTTTTTGAAACATATAAACACTAGTAATAATATCAAATGCTTTTGTTTTATTCGGATCAAGCATATCTTGGCCATTATAAGGTAAAAACTCTATCCTCCGGTTTGCGTTGCATTGTGTGATGGGAACTGAGTCTTATAATGGCTTCATTTTTATAAAAAAGCATTTCGATGTTTAAAAGAAAGATTTGTTTTAAAGCACTGACAATCCAATGGAGTAAACCTGTTCCACGAAAGTGGCGTGGTCCTGTGATTAGCCATATATTAAATGTGTTGAGTAGATTTCTCATACCAGTCCCATGACTGACTCGTAGTTTCACTTTCAAACTCGGGTGCCCCTTTTTCTACACGGGCAGCCTTGTATTCAGGTTTTAGCTGGCTTTCTCTGGATAGCTGGAGCTGAAGATGGATTCTATCATTTATCTATTTTATGCTGTTCGGCTCCTATTGTACATATTTTGTTTGTTTTCCGCTGTAGACATTTATGTATAGCTGAACTGTATTTGTACTAAGTATGATCCTGTATACTGTGTAACTCTGATGTTTATATTTATCTAGTATATTCTATTGTGAATTATCTGGTGTATTTATTTAATTTCTGTTTCTGTGTTATATACCAAGGATTACCCTTGCCACCGTCAGTACGGGGTTTGGGGTCGTCTCAGTAATTGAATTTACCGATAACACCATGGGGTTAGATATGAAGTATTACCAATTTTACTTTATGGGATGAATAAATTGGGATTGGCAAATAAAATAAATGATTACTTCGGTGTGGTTCGCTAATCCCAACTAGTTTGAATTGATATTCAAAAGAAGATTAAAGAATAAATTTAAAAAATTTATCTTTGATAAAATTAATGGGAACCATTCCCAAAGTATAAGAATATTTGAATAAAAGAATATTTTGAATAGGAATGAGGCGTATGTTTGTTTGTTTCACTTTCATACTCGGGTGCCCCTTTTTCTACACGAGCAGCCTAGTATTCAGGTTTAGCTGGCTCTTTCTGGATAGCTGGAGTTGAAGATGGATTCTATTATTTATCTCCTTTTATGCTGTTCAGCTCCTATTGTACATTATGTTTGTTTTCCGCTGTAGACATTTATGTATAGCTGAACTGTATTTGTACTAAGTATGATCCTGTATACTGTGTAACTCTGATGATTACGTTTATCCAGTATATTCTATTGTGCATTATCTGGTGTATTTATTTAATTCTGTTCTACTATTATCTGTTTCTGTGTTATATTCCAAGGATTACTCCTGCCACCGTCGGTACGGGGTTTGGTGTAACAACCCGAAAATCTGGGCCAGTTTAAAATTTTTATTTTGGCAATTGTAACGAGTTTTGAATATTTAAAATAAATTATTTTAAATAATATCGACGATAAATTTATTTTTAATATAGTTCGAACGTATATATTTATATACGTCGTCGTTAGAATATAAATAATTATATATAATTAGAAGGAATTGAAAATGGCGCGGTAGTTCGATAATTCGATTTCAAACCTCAATTGAATGTACCGGGTGCAAAACAAACCGGATTTTAGTGAAAATGAAAACAATAGGATCTAATTGATGATATCTTTCCGACGAATCCGAAAAATCGAAATTTCATAGCGGGGATCAAAAGATATGTCCAGTTGAAAATTTTGAATAGTCGCTATGGAATTCAGGCCCTTAAAAATTGACATTTTGCAAACGACCTCGGATTTCGAAGAAACCACTTTTTTTGGATTCGCGATGTCAAATTATTGCTAGGTCCCAAATTTCATAATTTTTCGAATCAATATGTGAGCGTGGCAAAGGAAAACGCGTTTGACCAGTTTCAGTTGATTTTAATCCACTGGAAAATGGCCATTTTTCCAACGGTCTCGGAATTCGACGAAATTTGTTTTGTTAGGACCGTATCGTCAATACGAAGATAGAAAATATTTTTATGGAATTTTTCGAGTTAGTATGTGACCCCAGTAAATTGAAATGCGCGTTCAAATTTAATATATAGAGTTGTATGTTGATTTTAACGGAAACTGATCGAAACAATCAAATCAGCCTACGATACATATCCCATTGTGTTCGGAATGGGGATAATTAGCTATGGACGACAGTCGTTGGGTCTCGTTTAGTGGTCGAACGAGAAGTCAACTTTTAAGAAGAGAAAAATAATAATAAATTATAAATTAAAAACCCTTTTTATACCCCTCCCTCTCTCTTACCTTTCACTCTCCGATTCAGATCTCAAATTAAAAAAAAAATCGACGCCCTCCCCCCCCCCGGCATCGGCCATCGCGACGCCGCCAAGGGGGCCCCTAACCACCGCCGCTCCTTCATCTTCTTCCTCCTCTACCTCGACCGCAGCACCCCCCCCCCCACCCTATGCGCCACCGCGATCTAAGACCCCCCCAAACGCCTGTCGCCGTCCCCCTTTTCCCCCCCTGAAACCCCCCCTCCACCGTGCGCACTTCAACAACACCCCCCCTGCAGCAGTTCGACGAAGACCTGGTGAAGACGATGCTTTTCTGGAGCGCTTTCCTGAGGATGACGATGAAGAAAGGGTAATTAATGGTAAGAGATTAACTTAATTATATTTTTAATTGTTTATTGAATGTAAATGCAATTTTCAGATCAGTTTTTTTTGAAAATAAATAACATTTGTTTTAATCAAACTAAAGTAGCATTGTTTTACAAACTGAATTAGCGTGGTTTTCATGATAAAATAGCGTTGTTTTGAATAATAAATTTAGCGTTGTTTTGAATAATAAATTTAGCATTGAGTTGAGTAATATAAAGTTAGCATTGTTTTTATAAGTGAAACATACTTTGTTTAGAAAAATATACACATACTTTGTTTGGAAAAATATAAACATACTTTGTTTAGAAAAATTAGCATGATTTAAAATATATAAATTAGCATTGTTTTAATATATAAATTAGTGTTGTTTAAATATATAAATATCCATTGTTTGAGAAATATTAAGATGAGATTAGGAAAATATGATCTTTAAAAACTATAAGGAAAAGGGCGATAACTTTGAAAATAGAAAAGATTAGATTTTTAAAATAGAGAAGGTTAGATTTTTGAAATGGAAAAGGCGAAATCTTTATATGTGAAAAGGCGAAATCTTTATATGAAGAATAGCGGGATAAAAATAGAATTTTTATCTATATAGCATCGTTGTAAAAATAGAATTTTTATCTATATAGTAGCGGTGTAAAAATAGAATTTTCATCCATATAGCGTGATTATAAAAATAGGATTTTTATATATTGAATTGCGAAGTAAAAATTCAATTTTAATATATTGAATAGCAAAGTAAAAATACGATTTTTATATATTGAATAACAAAGTAAAAATTCGATTTTTATATATTGAAGAGCGAAGTAAAAATTCGATTTTTACATATGTAGAGAATACGGGAAACGAAGGTGACAAAAAGGCGAGAACGACGAAGATTTCTATAAATGAAGTGTCGTGAAGTTGGGATAGCTTTCGGTGAGAACTTCTCACTCTTCAATTTCTTTTTCTAGTTATATATATACTAGGATGCAGACGGTGCTTAGCAGCACCCGACACCCGTCATCCACAGACCATGGATGGCTTGTTTGTTTAATTGTTTGGTTGTGTAGTTGGTTAGATTATTTGAGTTGAATTGAACTGTTTGGTGAAATGAAATTGATTTGATTGATGTGTGAATGGCGTGGGCCTTCACTAGACCGGGGATAAGGCTAGGCCTTGTCCCGTTTCTAGTATCGTGCCGTTATGCCGCCGAAATTTTCTAAAATAAGTTAGAAAAATAAAAATATCATTTTTATTTTGTAAATGAACTGAATAAAAATTCATGTGTTAAAATAAAATATTTTATCGTTAAAAATATAATTTTTAACGTGAACATGAATAAATAAATATTCATTTACAAACCGGACGGTTTGTTTATGTACACCTATTTGAAGGACATTGATTGGGACGATAAATTTTACACATCGCCCAACTGCACGAATAAAATCTGTGTTTGATTGTTTGAAACCCCACACGGGTATTGGGATAAAATACGGCATACACTAATCCCAATAATTAGTTGTATGTCGATCGATTGATTGACAGGCTGTTATAAGCATTAGATATCTACATTTGATGCTTATACAGTGTAGTGCACTTTGGATAATGGTTGATTATTTATCGTTGCCATGATATACATGTGTTGAATGGAATCCATATAATTAACTTTATATGGTAATTGATTGGGCCTCATTCCAATTTAGAAAATAAAGAATATTTTAAAATAAAGGTTCATGTGTTGACAGTACTCATTCGTTGAGATTAGTCATGTATTGAATGAAATATTTTAACAATAGAATTTACATCTTTATCATTTTAAAATAAAGGTTCATGTGTTGACAGTACTCATTCGTTGAGATTAGTCATGTGTTGAACGAAATGTTTTAACAATAAAATTTACATCTTTATCATATATAAAATTAGAAACTAACTGGAAAATAGATGAGATGAGTGGTCTCCTGGATATTGATCTGATGTTGGTTTCGGCCTTCGGTGTTAATATTTAGGGAATCGTTCTCTTACTAATTTACGGTTGGAGCCTGATTTAATATCAAACGATAGATACCTTAATTTTCATAAAATATATTAAATAACAAAAATAGTCACACGTGGACAGTACTCATTCGTTGAGATTAGTCGTGTGTTGACAAAAATATAGATTCACATATTGAATAGAATAAATATTCATCAATTGAATAGAATAACGAAATTATTGAAATATATAAAGCCGTGTTGATTAGAGATGCGCTGTTTTTGACGCGAACGATAGTTATATCGATTATATTCGTTTTTTTAATTGAATTGAATAGAAAACGAATCTGAATTAAATTGAATAGAAAACGAATTTGAACTGAATTGAATAGAAAACGAATTTGAATTTGATTTGAATATAAAACGAATTGAATTTGATTTGAATATAAAACGAATTGAATTTGATTTGAATATAAAACGAATTTGAATTGAATTGAATAGAAAACGAATTTGAATTGAATCGAATAGAAAACGAATTTGAACTGAATTGAAAACGAATTGAAATAGAAGTAAAATCAATTTGAAGTGAATTCAAATTGAATTGAAATTTGAATTGAATTCAAATGAATTTTAAAACGAATGTATATAGAATGGATTCAATTTTGATTTGATTGAAATGGTGTGAAAACCCGTAACTTCCCCGTAAAGGAAAGTGTCGGATAGTTCGAGAACAAGCCACAACAGAACGCATACAAAAGAACATTTCATTGTGTATTACACCATTGCATCAGATTACAAGAATATACAGAGTATAAATGAATATTACACAGAAAATATCAGAGATTACATTTAAATACATCGCAGCGGAAAATAATACAATACACAACTAGAAGTATATATACGGATACAAAGCTTTCCGGACATCGTTCCACCTGTAAACCAGGATCCTGTGAATATAAATCTGCAAAACCAAAACTACTAGCTGCCCGTGTCAAAATAAGGGCACCCAGAGTTTAAGTTAAAACAATAAACTCCAGGTCAGTCATGTGACTGGTGTGAGAACTAAAACAGTTATTTATCTTTATTTTAAAGTTAGGTAAATCAAGGGACCACGCCGTATAACACGGAACGGGTTTCCTCCCAAGAATACCAGTGCATAAGACAAACAGCGCAATGCTAAGTAAAGGAAAATGAAGCTGTTATAAGACCCAGGTCCTATCACACAATGCAACGCAAGCCGGGGGATAGGGTTTTTCCTTATAACAGCCAAAGAATGCTTGATACGTTTAAAACAAATCATTTGATACTATTATAAATGCATAGTGTATAAAACAACTTCAAATCATAAGTATCAATCATAGGCGGCATGAGCGTCCCATGCCACTATGTCGCCATATATAGGTTTACAAATAAAACCGCAAATGTCACGTATTTGGAAATTGGATTTCCATCTATGAACCGAGGCAAAAGATAGTCCTCAACCGATTCGAGACTCTCTAGCCCGAGCCTCAGGATCAGAACGCATCAACCCGTTAGATCGTCAGGGCCGGTCCACCGATGTGGATTATTATGCCTGAACAGTACGTTTCCCCGCCCTTTGGGGCGTAAATGAGCCAACGAATGACTCCATCGGACCCGGATCGTCCGATCAAACCGAGGCGCCTCGCAACAGCAACAACCACATAAGTCAAACTCGTCAAGGCATGTAAAACCACTGACGCCACTTCTAACTAGAAAGAAACGCATGCTCTCCCTGAGGTCCGTCTCCCGTTTTTGGTTCATACCGGGTGTGAAACTCGCGAAGTAAACGTTACACAAAGCTACGCCACAAAGGCCGTGCTTTAATCATCACCACAAGACTTTGCTTTTCAACAGAAGCCTCGATCAATTGCCACTTAGGCATGCCACACAGGCAATTCACTCCATGCGTTTGATATCCATCAATATATAACCCCTGAGCTCGTACGTCTCAGAGAAGGGCGTTAAGCAAGAGAATAAATTCTCCGCCGCCAAACAGATATATATTTAATAGAGATCAATCACACGGTCTAAAATCCAATGTCAGACACACAGTCCATTTACAAGTCCGTTCTGGGTCTGAACGAAACCGGAGGCACCTAGTGCCCCGCATATCCATCGGTCTCCAAGTACGTCTGGACGATCACTAACTGTTTCCATCTTCTTGGGTGTACAGCCCAATCAAGATCATCAGTAATTACCCAAACGACGTGAAGACTTCCTGTCTTCGACCATCGTCTTCATCTTCGACTTATCGTCGTATCAGTTATTCAGAATGGGATAAACCCGGTCTTTCCGAATAAATCGCGTATATTTTAAATAAGTGTTACACAACACAACATACGCCTCATTCCAATTCATTAGTCACTAACCGTAAATTAATCAAGAGAATAATTCCCCAAATATTAACCCCGAAGGCCGAAACCAACATCAGATCAATATCCAGAAAACCATTCTGCTTGGCTAACCGACAGTTAGTTTCTAAATTTCACATTCATAGGGAAAGGTTCCCATTAATTTTATCCAAGATAAATTCCTTGAATTTATTCTTTAATCATCTTTTGAATTTCGATTCAACTAGTCGGGATTAACGAACCTTACCGAAGTAATCATTTGTTTTAATTTCCCAATCCCAACCTATTCATCCCATGAAGTAAAACTGGTTATACTTCATATCTAACACCACGGTGTTATCGGTAAATTCAATTACCATTTCACGTTCAAATCTAATTAAAGATTTAACTATTGCCTGGAGCAAAACTGGTGATACTCCATTCTCGATCTTTTCAATCTAATTAAAGATTCATTAAAACTCCACTTAGTTTTAATCTTTAACTGGGTTAAAGAATCAGTGTCATTTAAAACACGGTTCACGGTAAACCCAAAATATCATTCCATTAATTATCGGGTTAAAGAACAAGTGTTATTTAAAAACACTGTTCATGATAAACCCAAAAGTCAATATCAATTCAATTCCAATTAGATATTATTTAATTGGTACACTTCATTAAATCTAAATAAAAAGATTTAGTCTTTTCTCTACTGGGTTCAAGAACAGTGTTAGTGAAGACACCATTCACGACAAACCCAAATCACATTCGATATTCAATACAAGGCTCTGAATAGAAAATATATCGGCTTATATTCAATATCAAATTCTACGACTAACAAATGTCGTATTGGAAATAACGATATAAATATATATCTTTCAAATTTCCATAACAACACCTGTATAATCACGAATTCCAACATCGAAATATTCCGAAGACAATTTCGATTCAAATCCACTCCCATGCAATCATTGGATATTCTGGTTATTTTTAAAACCCTTTTTAAATTCAATTTATTTATTTAAAAATAAATAGAATTATAATTCTAGTTCAAAACTAGTTCATTTCGATAAAAATCTATTTTTATCTTTTCAAATATGGAGTTTTTCATCCCAATCCTTTCTAAATCATTTCTTATGATTTTACACAAATTATTACTATTTTTAATAATTTTATCAAGGCCTGTACAGTCGATTTCCACCAATGGCCATCGAACTGCACTTACAACGACCTTTTTCAAATTTGATTTGGACGTACCTCCAAATCCAACCGTTAGATTTTGAATTTCAAATATTCGTTAGAAAGCTCTTTTCGATGCGAACCCAACGGTTCCGGTTTTAGGAGAATCCGACGGTCGGATCTCCCGAAATGTCCGTTCGAAGCCAATGGTCGAAATTCGCGAACTGCCGCGGCGCGGCGCGTTCTATTCAGGCCATTATATTATATATAATTATTTATATAATATATACTTCGTCGATTTCTATTTAAAACGAATTATATAAATTGTTTTAAATTCGTTTCAAAAGCAATTTCAACTTCCTTTTCAATTCAAATCAAAATTGAATTCTTCTTTATAAATTCGTTTTAAAATTCATTTCTATTCAATTCAAATTTCAATTCAATTTGAATTCATTTCAATTCGCTTTCAATTCAATTTGAATTCGTTTTCAATTCAGTTCATTTCGAAATCGTTTTCAATTCAATTAATTTCGAAATCGTTTTCAATTCAATTCATTTCGAAATCGTTTTTAATTCAATTCATTCCAAAATCGTTTTTATTCAATTCATTTCGAAATCGTTTCAATTCAATTCGTTTCGAAATCGTTTTCAATTCAATTCATTTCGAAATCGTTATTAATTCAATTCATTTCAAAATCGTTTTTAATTCAATTCATTTCAAAATCGTTTTTAATTCAATTCATTTCAAAATGAATAAAATCGATATAAATATCGTTCACGTCAAAATGGCGTCAATCTAATCAACACGGCTTCATATATTTCTGTTTTCAAATATTCTATTTCAAATATTTCTATTATTAAAATATTTCGTTCAACACATGACCAATCTCAATGGATGAGTACTGTCACCACATGAACCTTTATTTTATATTGGTAAAGATGTAAATTTTATTACTAAAATATTTCGTTCAACACATGACCAATCTCAATGGATGAGTACTGTCAACACATGAACCTTTATTTTATATTGTTCTTTATTTTCTAAATTGGAATGAGGCCCAATCAATCACCATATAACATTAATTATATGGATTTTTATACATCACACGTATATAATAGCATTGAAAAATAATCAACCATCAACCAAAGTGCACTACACTGTATAAGCATCAAATATAGATATCTAACGCTTATAACAGCCTGTCAATCAATCGATCGACATATTTAATCAATCAGGATGAGTGAACTTCAAATTTCATCCCAACACCCGTGTGGGGTTTCAAACAATCAAACACATATTTTATTTGTGCAGTTGGGCGATGTGTAAAATTTATCATCCCAATCCATGTTAGTCAAATCAGTGTACATAAACAAACCGTCTGGTTTGTAAATGAATATTTTATTTTATTCACTTCACGTTAAAAATTATATTTTTAACGATAAAACATTTTATTTTAACATATGAATTTCTATTCAGTTCATTCTTCAAATAAAATGGTATTTTTATTTTTCTAACTTATTTTAGAAAATTTCGGCGGCATAACGGCACGATACTAGAAACGGGACGAGGCCTAGCCTTATCCCCGGTCTAGTGAAGGCCCACGCCATTCACACATCAATCAAAATCACCAAACAACCAAATTCAAATCACATCATATAACTAATCTATGCAACCAAACAAACAAGTCCATGGTCTGTGGACGATTGTGTCGGGTGCTACTAAGCACCGTCTGCATCCTAGTATATATATAAATAGAAATAAAATTGAAAGGTGAGAAATTCTCACAAATAGCTATCCAACTCCACGACACTTCATTGATAGAAATCTTCATCGTTATCGCATCTTCGTCACCTTCGTTGCCCGCATTCACTACATATATAAAAATCACATTTTTACCTTTGCTATTCAATATATAAAAATTGAATTTTTATTTCGTTGTTCAATATATAAAAATCGAATTTTTATTTCGTCGTATGGATAAAAATTCTATTTTTACATTGCTACTATATAGATAAAAATTATATTTTTACCTCGCTATTCTCTATATAAAGGTTCCGCCTTTTCACTTTTAAAGATTTCGCCTTTTCACTTTTAAAGATTTCGCCTTAATGAAAATATAGATTTCGCCCTTATGAAAATGTAGATTTCGCCCCTATGAAAATATAGATTTTATTTTCATTTCATCACTATAAAAATTACCTCTTTATTTCAACATATATATCATAAAAATCAGATTTTTATTTTGCTACATATAAAAAGATGGTATTTTTACATTCTATATCTCATAAAGATTATATTTTTATAGTTCCTACTATGCAAAGATTATATTTTTATCTTTCTACAATATGAAAGATTATATTTTTACTACTTTAAAAAATATAAAAAATCATATTTTTATAATCGCTATATAGTAAAGACTATATTTTTAATACTTTAAAAATATAAAAATCATATTTTTATAATCGCTATATAGTAAAGACTATATTTTTAATACTTTAAAAATATAAAAATCATATTTTTATAATCGCTATATAGTAAAGACTATATTTTTAATACTTTAAAAATATTAAAATCATATTTTTATAATCGCTACATAAATAAAATTTCAGATCTTTAATTGCTAAAATTAATTAAACAAGACAAAATAAAAATAAAAAGGAAAAAAAAAGAGGGGCTCACAGTGTTTGACAGCGGAAGGGGGCGGTTTTCACTGTTGATGGAGGTTGGAGGGGTCGGCGGGGTCGTGTGGGTGGCGCAGCACTCGAGGTGGCGGAGAGATGGTCAGGGCGTCGGTGCTGGGGCTGTGGTGGGTGCTTCGGCGCAGCAGGCCTCACGGTGAAGGGTTTCTAGGGTTTCGGGGGTTCGATCTTCGAACGCGGGGAAGAAGAGAAGCGAGGAGGAAGAAGGGCGGTGGGGCACTGATGGAGGGTGGCGGCTCGTCGGCGATGGAGGAGGGGTGGAGTAGGCGGCGGCTCCCCCCCGATCGACGCATTTCGTTTTTTTTTCTTCTTTCTTTCTGATTCGGAAAATCGAAAAAAAGGGGGGGCCAGAAAGATAAAGGGAGAGTTTTTTTATTTATTTTAATTATTTAATTATTTTATTTGGCTAAAAGTTGAATTTCACATACGACCTCGAAACGAGGCCCACCGCCTGTCGTCCATAGCGTTTTACCCCCATTCCGAACACCATGGGATATGTATCGTAGGTTGATTCGATCGTTTGAATCAGTTTCCGTTAAATTTACTTTTAAATCACTATATTGAATTTTAAACGTACATTTCAAATTACCGGGGTCACATACTGACTCGAAAAATTCCATAAAAATATTTTCTAGCTTCGTATTGACGATACGGTCCCAACAAAACTAGTTTCGTCGAATTCTGAAACCGTTTGAAAAATGGCCATTTTCCAGTCGATTAAATTTAATTGAAACTGGTCAAACGCGTTTTCCTTTGCCACGCTCACACATTGATTCGAAAAATTATGAAATTTGAAACCTAGCAATAATTTAACATCACGGACCCAACAAAACTGGTTTCGTCGAAATCCGAGGTCATTTGCAAAATGTCCATTTTTAAGGGCCTGAATTCCATAGCGACTATTCAGAATTTTCAACTGGACATATCTTTTGATTCCCGCTATGAAACCTTGATTTTTTTGATTCGTTGGAAAGATATTATCAATTAGATCCTATCATTTTTGGTTTCACTAAAATCCGGATTGTTTTGCACCCGGTACATTCAATTGAAGTTTGAAATCAAATTATCGAACTACCGCGCCATTTTCAATTCTATTTATAATTATATATAATTATTTATATTCTAACGACGACGTATATAATATATACGTCGAATTCCATTCAAAATAAATTTCTCATCGTTATTATTTAAAATAATCTATTTTAAATATTCAAAATTCGCTAAAATTGCCAAAATAAAAATTTTAAACTGGCCCAGATTTTCGGGTTGTTACAATTGGAAGTTGAAATTGTTTTTTAAACGAATTTAAAACGATTTATAAAATTCGTTTTAAATAGAAATCGAAGAAATATATATTATATATATTATATATATAATATAATGGCCTGAATAGAACGCGCCGCGCCGCGGCAGTTCGCGAATTTCGACCATTAACTTCGAACAGACATTACGGGAGATCCGACCGTCGGATTCTCCTAAAACCGGAACCGTTGGGTTCGTATCGAAAAGAGATTTCTAAAGAATATTAAAAATTTGAAATCTAATGGTTGGATTTGGAGATACGTCCAAATCAAATTTGGAAAAGGTCGTTGTAAGTGCAGTTCGATGGCCGTTGATGGAAATTGACTGTACGGGCCTTGATAAAATTATTAAAAATAGTAATAATTTGTGTAAAATCGTAAGAAATGATTTGGGAAAAATTGGGATGAAAAACTCCATATTTGAAAAGATAAAAATATATTTTTATCGAAATGGACTAGTTTTGAACTGAAATTAAAACCCATTTATTTTTAAATAAATGAATTGGATTTGAAATGGGTTGCAAATAGAATTGCTTTGTGGGTTTATCGTGAAGGGTGTTTTAAATGACACTTGTTCTTTAACCCGACAAATAAATAGAATGTGATTTGGGTTTGTCGTGAACTGTGTTTTAAATAACACTAGTTCTTTAACCCAGAAAAAGGAGTTTTAATGAATCTGCAATTAAATTGAAATGTGAATTGATAAGTTAAATTATCAAATTTAGAAAATGATCGAGAATGGAGTATCACCAGTTTTGCTCCAGAGCGATAGTTAAATCTTTAATTAGATTTGAACGTGAAATGGTAATTAATTTTACCGATAACACCGTGGTGTTAGATATGGAGTATTACCAGTTTTGCTTCATGGGATGAATAGGTTGGGATTGGGAAATAAAATAAATAATTACTTCGGTGTGGTTCGCTAATCTCGACTAGTTTGGAAAACCATAATTTGGTTTAATACGACACCCAAAGGAAGATTAAAGGATAAATTTTAAAGAATTTATCTTGGATAAAATTAATGGGAACCTTTCCCTAAGAATATGAAATTTAGAAACTAGCTGTATGTTAGTTAAGAAGAATGGTTTCCTGGGTATTGATCTGATGTTGGTTTCGACCTTCGGGGTTAATATTTGGGAAATTGTTCTCTTGTTGATTTACGGTTAGTGACTGATGAATTGGAATGAGGCGTATGTTGTGTTTGTGTAACATTTGTTTTTAATATACGCGGGTTGTTCGGAAAGTCCGGGTTTATACCCATTCTGAATAACCGATTCGACGATATGTCGAAAATGAAGACGGTGGTTGAAGACCAGAAGTCTTCACATCGTTTGGGTGATTACTGATGATCTTGATTGGGCTGTACACCCAAGATGAGGGAATCAGTTGGTGGTCGTCCAGACATACTTGGAGATCGATGGATATGCGAGGAAAGTGCCTCCGGTTTCGTTCAGACCCAGAACGAACTTGTAAATGGATTGTGTGTCTGACATTGGATTTTATTCTGTGTTGATTGATTTCTATTAAATATATATCTGTTTGGTGGTGGAGAATTTATTCTCTTGCTTAACGCCCTTCTCTGAGACGTACGAGCTTAGAGGTTATATATCGATAGATATCAATCGCATGGCATGAATTGCCTATGTGGCACGCTGAGATGCAATGATCAAGGCTTCTGTTGAAAAGCAAAGTCTTGTGGTTGATGATCAAAGCACGGCCTACGTGGCAGCTTTGTGTATAGCGTGGATTCGCGAGCCTCACACCTCGGTATGAGTCAAAAACGGGATGAGGACCCAAGGAGTGCACGACGTTTCTTTCTAGCTATGGGTGGTGTCAGTGACCTACCAGCCCTGACATTTATATACTTTTCACCTTTGTGGTTTGGATGCGAGGCGCCTCGATTATAGGTCCTATAGGGCCGGGAAACGTGTGTTCAGGAATAATTAATCCTCAAACGTTAGAGAGGACCGGTCTTGGAGGATCCCAGGGTTACCCAGTGTGTGTAGTCCTGAGGCATTTGCTAGAGTGTCTCGAAGCGGAGAGGATCTTGCCCCTTGCCTCGACTCATGACGAAAATCCCATTTCCAATACGCGTATTGCGGTTTTAATTGTAGAACTAGTATGGCGACATGATATATGGTACCCATGCCGTCTATGATTTATATTTATGATTGAAATTGTTTTGACACTATACACTTATTATAGTATCAAATGATTTGATTTAAACGTACCAAGCATGTTTGGCTGTTATAAGGTAAAACCCTATCCTCCGGCTTGCGTTGCATTGTGTGATGGGACCTGGGTCTTATAACAGCTTCATTTTTCTTTATTTAGCATTGCGTTGTTTGTTCTATGCACTGGTATTCTTGGGAGGAAACCCGTTCCGTATTATACGGCGTGGTCCCTTGATTTACCTAACTTTAAAACCAATATTAATAACTGTTTTAGTTCTCACACCAGTCACATGACTGACCTGCAGTTTATTGTTTTAACCTAAACTCTTGGTGCCCCTATTTTCCGCACGGGCAGCTAGTAGTTTTGGTTTTGTAGATTTATATTCACAGGATCCTGGTTTACAGCTGGAATGATATCCGGAAAGCTCTGTATCCGTATATCACCTTCAGTTGTGTTTTATATTATTTTTCCGCTGCTATGTAATTTACTGTAATCTCTGATATTTATCGAATGTAATTTATTCAATTATACTCTGTATATTCTTGTATCTGATGGAATTGTTGTAATACAATGAAATGTTCTTCTGTTTGTGTTCTGATTTGTCCTGTTCTCAAAACGATCAGGGGTTTCGAACGGTCTAGATCGGTTTAACGACTGATTCGGATCGAGCGAAATTCCTTGCCGTCACATTTGGTATCAGAGCTTTGGTTTACAGAGCTCGAGAACAAGACACATTAGAACCATACGAAAGAATTCATCAGATATTGGATTAGTAATATCCAATTAGAATGACTCGTTAGAGATAGGATCAGTAGTATCCTAGAACGAGTGTGAAGAGTATATTTTTAAAATAAAAATTTGAAAACAAAATTTGTTTGAAAGTTAAATTCAAGTATACGTATTTGAATAATTTATTTATATTGATATGGACAATCTAGTATATAAAGATTTTGCATATACGCGTCATGAACGTATATTCGAAGTTTTAATATATTAGATAGATATAGAATCACATTCTAGTCGCCCGGACATGGTTCTGATGATGGCGCGCCATCACCAGTATTTATTTTCGTGTTTCGAAGGTGTGATATCTATATATTTCCATTAGACTGGTGTGAGAACCAAAACTTATATAGATAGGTTTATTGTTGTGAATTGGCATCAAAAACATGATTTTTTGTCTATATATCAAAATTATGAATTTGAAACGTTAATCCACTAATTGATTGATGTTTGTGTTGTTTGTGAAATTATTTGATAATTTTGAACCCTTTAGCCTAATAGAATCAAATATTGAATATTATTGAAAATTGGTCGCATTTGCTTGCATATACATATACTTACATTGAACAGGTCATAGCAAGGAGGCTAGAGCAGAGAATAAAATTTGTTTGCCCGACAAATAGGTACATGTTTACTATAATTTACCGTTTTGTTTGGGTGATGATGATTTTATGAGCCTATTGGCTAGCCACTTGGCTTTTTCTTTTTCTTTTTGAGATCAGAAGGCCTATATGGCAATTTCGGGATTTTCCCGTGGCTCTCGGTGCAGGGGAGGTTATGGCGAAATTTTTCGAAAATTTAGGGTGTTAGCCAAATTATTGAAAATTTGAAAATTCTCAGAAACTGAAAAGTTGGAGAATGGAAGCCAGATCGAACGTAGAGTTGATTAATCAAACCACTTTCGATTTTGTTCCTTTTCGGGGACGAAAAGTTTTAAGTGGGGGAGATTGTAACAACCCGAAAATCTGGGCCAGTTTAAATTTTTTATTTTGGCAATTGTAACGAGTTTTGAATATTTAAAATAAATTATTTTTAAATAATATCGACGAGAAATTTATTTTGAATATAATTCGAATGTATATATTTATATACGTCGTCGTTAGAATATAAATAATTATATATAATTAAAAGGAATTGAAAATGGCGCGGTAGTTCGATAATTCGATTTCAAACTTCAATTGAATGTACCGGGTGCAAAACAAACCGGATTTTAGTGAAAATGAAAACAATAGGATCTAATTGATGATATCTTTCCAACGAATCCGAAAAATCGAAATTTCATAGTGGGGATCAAAAGATATATCCAGTTGAAAATTCTGAATAATCGCTATGGAATTCAGGCCCTTAAAAATTGACATTTTGCAAACGACCTCGGATTTCGACGAAACCACTTTTGTTGGATCCGCGATGTCAAATTATTGCTAGATCCCAAATTTCATAATTTTTCGAATCAATATGTGAGCGTGGCAAAGGAAAACGCGTTTGACCAGTTTCAGTTGATTTTAATTCACTGGAAAATGGCCATTTTTCCAACGGTCTCGGAATTCGACGAAATTTGTTTTGTTAGGACCGTATCGTCAATACGAAGCTAGAAAATATTTTTATGGAATTTTTCGAGTTAGTATGTGACCCCAGTAAATTGAAATGCGCGTTCAAATTCAATATATAGAGTTATATTTTGATTTTAACGGAAACTAATCGAAACGATCGAATCAGCCTACGATACATATCCCATTGTGTTCGGAATGGGGGTAATTAGCTATGGACGACAGTCGTTGGGTCTCGTTTGGTGGTCGAACGAGAAGTCAACTTTTAAGAAGAGAAAAATAATAATAAATTATAAATTAAAAACCCTTTTTATACCCCTCCCTCTCTCTTACCTTTCTCTCTCCGATTCAGATCTCAAATTAAAAAAAAAATCGATGCCCCCCCCGCATCGGCCATCGCGACGCCGCCAAGGAGGCCCCCAACCACCACCGCTCCTTCATCTTCTTCCTCCTCTACCACGACCGCAGCACCCCCCCACCCTATGCGCCACCGCGATCGAAGACCCCCCCAAACGCCTGTCGTCGACCCCCTCCCCCCTGAAACCCCCCCTCCACCGCGCACACTTCAACAGCACCCCCCCTGCAGCAGTTCGACGAAGACCTGGTGAAGACGATGCTTTTCTGGAGCGCTTTCCTGAGGATGACGATGAAGAAAGGGTAATTAAGGGTAAGAGATTAACTTAATTATATTTTTAATTGTTTATTGAATGTAAATGCAATTTTCAGATCAGTTTTTTTTTTGAAAATAAATAACATTTGTTTTAATCAAACTAAAGTAGCATTGTTTTACAAACTGAATTAGCGTGGTTTTCATGATAAAATAGCGTTGTTTTGAATAATAAATTTAGCGTTGTTTTGAATAATAAATTTAGCATTGTGTTGAGTAATATAAAGTTAGCATTGTTTTTATAAGTAAAACATAATTTGTTTAGAAAAATATACACATACTTTGTTTGGAAAAATATAAACATACTTTGTTTAGAAAAATTAGCATGATTTAAAATATATAAATTAGCATTGTTTTAATATATAAATTAGTGTTGTTTAAATATATAAATATCCATTGTTTGAGAAATATTAAGATGAGATTAGGAAAATATGATCTTTAAAAACTATAAGGAAAAGGGCGATAACTTTGAAAATAGAAAAGATTAGATTTTTTAAAATAGAGAAGGTTAGATTTTTGAAATGGAAAAGGCGAAATCTTTATATGTGAAAAGGCGAAATCTTTATATGAAGAATAGCGGGATAAAAATAGAATTTTTATCTATATAGCACCGTTGTAAAAATAGAATTTTTATCTATATAGTAGCGGTGTAAAAATAGAATTTTCATCCATATAGCGTGATTATAAAAATAGGATTTTTATATATTGAATAGCGAAGTAAAAATTCGATTTTTATATATTGAATAGCAAAGTAAAAATACGATTTTTATATATTGAATAAAAAAGTAAAAATTCGATTTTTATATATTGAATAGCGAAGTAAAAATTCGATTTTTACATATGTAGAGAATACGGGAAACGAAGGTGACAAAAAGGCGAGAACGACGAAGATTTCTGTAAATGAAGTGTCATAAAGTTGGGATAGCTTTCGGTGAGAACTTCTCACTCTTCAATTTCTTTTTCTAGTTATATATATACTAGGATGCAGACGGTGCTTAGCAGCACCCGACACCCGTCATCCACAGACCATGGATGGCTTGTTTGTTTAATTGTTTGGTTGTGTAGTTGGTTAGATTATTTGAGTTGAATTGAACTGTTTGGTGAAATGAAATTGATTTGATTGATGTGTGAATGGCGTGGGCCTTCACTAGACCGGGGATAAGGCTAGGCCTTGTCCCGTTTCTAGTATCGTGCCGTTATGCCGCCGAAATTTTCTAAAATAAGTTAGAAAAATAAAAATATCATTTTTATTTTGTAAATGAACTGAATAAAAATTCATGTGTTAAAATAAAATATTTTATCGTTAAAAATATAATTTTTAACGTGAACATGAATAAATAAATATTCATTTACAAACCGGACGGTTTGTTTATGTACACCTATTTGAAAGACATTGATTGGGACGATAAATTTTACACATCGCCCAACTGCACGAATAAAATCTGTGTTTGATTGTTTGAAACCCCACACGGGTATTGGGATAAAATACGACATACACTAATCCCAATAATTAGTTGTATGTCGATCGATTGATTGACAGGTTGTTATAAGCGTTAGATATCTACATTTGATGCTTATACAGTGTAGTGCACTTTGGATAATGGTTGATTATTTATCGTTGTCGTGATATACATGTGTTGAATGGAATCCATATAATTAACTTTATATGGTAATTGATTGGGCCTCATTCCAATTTAGAAAATAAAGAATATTTTAAAATAAAGGTTCATGTGTTGACAGTACTCATTCGTTGAGATTAGTCATGTGTTGAACGAAATATTTTAACAATAGAATTTACATCTTTATCATTTTATAATAAAGGTTCATGTGTTGACAGTACTCATTCGTTGAGATTAGTCATGTGTTGAACGAAATTTTTAACAATAAAATTTACATCTTTATCATATATAAAATTAGAAACTAACTGGAAAATAGATGAGATGAGTGGTCTCCTGGATATTGATCTGATGTTGGTTTCGGCCTTCGGGGTTAATATTTAGGGAATCGTTCTCTTACTAATTTACGGTTGGAGCCTGATTTAATATCAAACGATAGATACCTTAATTTTCATAAAATATATTAAATAAAAAAAAATAGTCACACGTGGACAGTACTCATTCGTTGAGATTAGTCGTGTGTTGACAAAAATATAGATTCACATATTGAATAGAATAAATATTCATCAATTGAATAGAATAACGAAATTATTGAAATAAATAAAGCCGTGTTGATTAGAGATGCGCTGTTTTTGACGCGAACGATAGTTATATCGATTATATTCGTTTTTTAATTGAATTGAATAGAAAACGAATCTGAACTGAATTGAATAGAAAACGAATTTGAACTGAATTGAATAGAAAACGAATTTGAATTTGATTTGAATATAAAACAAATTGAATTTGATTTGAATATAAAACGAATTTGAATTGAATAGAATAGAAAACAAATTTGAATTGAATCGAATAGAAAACGAATTTGAACTGAATTGAATTGAAAACGAATTGAAATAGAAGTAAAATCAATTTGAAATGAATTCAAATTGAATTGAAATTTGAATTGAATTCAAATGAATTTTAAAACGAATGTATATAGAATGAATTCAATTTTGATTTGAATTGAAATGGAAGTTGAAATTGTTTTTGAAACGAATTTAAAACGATTTATAAAATTTGTTTTAAATAGAAATCGACGAAATATATATTATATATATTACATATATAATATAATGGCCTGAATCGAACGCGCCGCGCCGCGGCAGTTCGCGAATTTCGACCATTAACTTCGAACAGACATTACGGGAGATCCGACTGTCGGATTCTCCTAAAACAGGAATCGTTGGGTTCGTATCGAAAAGATCTTTCTAACGAATATTAGAAATTTGAAATCTAACGGTTGGATTTGGAGATATGTCCAAATCAAATTTGGAAAAGGTCGTTGTAAGTGCAGTTCGATGGCCGTTGATGGAAATCGACTGTACGAGGCTTGATAAAATTATTAAAAATAGTAATAATTTGTGTAAAATCGTAAGAAATGATTTGGGAAAAATTGGGATGAAAAACTCCATATTTGAAAAGATAAAAATAGATTTTTATCGAAATGGACTAGTTTTGAACTGAAATTAAAACCCATTTATTTTTAAATAAATGAATTGGATTTGAAATGGGTTGCAAATAGAATTGATTTGTGGGTTTATCGTGAAGGGTGTTTTAAATGACACTTGTTCTTTAACCCGATAAATAAATAGAATGTGATTTGGGTTTGTCGTGAACAGTGTTTTAAATAACACTAGTTCTTTAACCCAGAAAAAGGAGTTTTAATGAATCTGCAATTAAATTGAAATGTGAATTGATAAGTTAAATTATCAAATTTAGAAAATGAGCGAGAATGGAGTATCACCAGTTTTGCTCCAGAGCGATAGTTAAATCTTTAATTAGATTTGAACGTGAAATGGTAATTAATTTTACCGATAACACCGTGGTGTTAGATATGGAGTATTACCAGTTTTGCTTCATGGGATGAATAGGTTGGGATTGGGAAATAAAATAAATAATTACTTCGGTGTGGTTCGCTAATCTCGACTAGTTTGGAAAACCATAATTTGGTTTAATACGACACCCAAAGGAAGATTAAAGGATAAATTTTAAAGAATTTATCTTGGATAAAATTAATGGGAACCTTTCCCTAAGAATATGAAATTTAGAAACTAGCTGTATGTTAGTTAAGAAGAATGGTTTCCTGGGTATTGATCTGATGTTGGTTTCGGCCTTCGGGGTTAATATTTGGGAAATTGTTCTCTTGCTGATTTACGGTTAGTGACTGATGAATTGGAATGAGGCGTATGTTGTGTTTGTGTAACATTTGTTTTTAATATACGCGGGTTGTTCGGAAAGTCCGGGTTTATACCCATTCTGAATAACTGATTCGACGATATGTCGAAGATGAAGACGGTGGTTGAAGACCGGAAGTCTTCACATCGTTTGGGTGATTACTGATGATCTTGATTGGGCTGTACACCCAAGATGAGGGAATCAGTTGGTGGTCGTCCAGACGTACTTGGAGATCGATGGATATGCGAGGAAAGTGCCTCCGGTTTCGTTCAGACCCAGAACGAACTTGTAAATGGATTGTGTGTCTGACATTGGATTTTATTCTGTGTTGATTGATTTCTATTAAATATATATCTGTTTGGCAGTGGAGAATTTATTCTCTTGCTTAACGCCCTTCTCTGAGACGTACGAGCTTAGAGGTTATATATCGATAGATATCAATCGCATGGCATGAATTGCCTGTGTGGCACGCTTAGATGCAATGATCAAGGCTTCTGTTGAAAAGCAAAGTCTTATGGTTGATGATCAAAGCACGGCCTACGTGGCAGCTTTGTGTATAGCGTGGATTCGCGAGCCTCACACCTTGGTATGAGTCAAAAACGGGATGAGGACCCAAGGAGTGCACGACGTTTCTTTCTAGCTATGGGTGGTGTCAGTGACCTACCAGCCCTGACATTTATATACTTTTCACCTTTGTGGTTTGGATGCGAGGCGCCTCGATTATAGGTCCTATAGGGCCAGGAAACGTGTGTTCAGGAATAATTAATCCTCAAACGTAAGAGAGGACCGGTCTTGGAGGATCCCAGGGTTACCCAAAGTGTGTAGTCCTGAGGCATTTGCTAGAGTGTCTCGAAGCGAAGAGGAGCTTGCCCCTTGCCTCGACTCATGACGGTAATCCAATTTCCAATACGCGTATTGCGGTTTTAATTGTAGAACTAGTATGGCGACATGATATATGGTACCCATGCCGTCTATGATTTGTATTTATGATTGAAATTGTTTTGACACTATACACTTATTATAGTATCAAATGATTTGTTTTAAACGTACCAAGCATGTTTGGCTGTTATAAGGTAAAACCCTATCCTCCGGCTTGCATTGCATTGTGTGATGGGACATGGGTCTTATAACAGCTTCATTTTTCTTTATTTAGCATTGCGCTGTTTGTTCTATGCACTGATATTCTTGGGAGGAAACCCATTCCGTGTTATACGGCGTGGTCCCTTGATTTACCTAACTTTAAAACCAATATTAATAACTGTTTTAGTTCTCACACCAGTCACATGACTGACCTGGAGTTTATTGTTTTAACCTAAACTCTGGGTGCCCCTATTTTCCGCACGGGCAACTTGTAGTTTTGGTTTTGCAGATTTATATTCACAGGATCCTAGTTTACAGCTGGAATGATATCCGGAAAGCTCTGTATCCGTATATCACCTTCAGATGTGTTTTATATTATTTTTCCGCTGCTATGTAATTTATTGTAATCTCTGATATTTATCGAATGTAATTTATTCAATTATACTCTGTATATTCTTGTATCTGATGGAATTGTTGTAATACAATGAAATGTTCTTCTGTTTGTGTTTTGATTTGTCCTGTTCTCAAAACGATCAGGGGTTTCGAACGGTCTAGATCGGTTTAACGACTGATTCGGATCGAGCGAAATTCCTTGCCATCACATTTGGGGTCGTCTCAAATAGCGTTCAAGATCGCTGTTTAGATTTATAAAACATTTATTATAACGGCAACGTTAAAATCGCTGTTTAGAATTTACAGAACATTTATTATAACGGCAGCATTAAAATCGCTGTTTTCAAATATTTGGTTTATAAAAATATAACTTGTACTTATTCCTTTCAATAAATAAATTAATAAGTAAATAGATAAATAATTAAATTTGATTCAAACCGAAAAGTAAAGATACTGCTTCCCTAAATTCGATATAATCGAATTTCAATAAATAACTTTCTCTCAATAATCTATATTCGATTATATTCCGAACTTCAGAATTTATCTACCATTTAAGTAATCCAAAATCACAAATTTCACTTTTGAATTTACGCTCTCTAAATTCTTACTAAAATCCTTTATACCCGTTTCAGTCTACAAAACATTATCCCAATTTATTTTATATTCCAAATGTTGGAATAAAAGTCGTCATTTCTTTAAACGATTATCCAATTCCTTTTTCATTCAATTTCCCATCTAGATTCATATTTCGAATCTGAATTTCCTTTAGAGATATTTCATTTGCCAAATTCCTTCAAACAATTATTCACTTAAATCTTGAATATGTTTCTTTTCTATACAATCAAATCTATTTGAATATAATACTTGTAAACAACATTTCAGATCAAATTTCCATTTGTAATGTCTATTTAGAATTTATTCATAGGAAGACTTACTTTAATTTCATCCATTTATAATCATGCTTATAATTTTCTTTATAATCGCTACATTCCATTTTCCACTACAAATATCATTTTCAAACCGGATTTCCACTTTTCTAATATGAATTAATAATTTACTTTATCTCAAGATAATATTTTTACTAACTTATAAATATCATTTTATAAGCAACTTCTTGTTTTATTTAAACAAGTTTCTATTTTAAGTTTATTCGAAATTTTATTTCTATTTTGGAAATAAATTCTATTTTTAAATTCCAATTTCCTTTTCCACATTCGAGAATATTTTACGGTATCTAAAATACCAAGTTTCTAGGGCCAGTGTAAATAAAACACAACATATCCAATCATGGATTATATAACACATCACATAATATAAAACAGTAATATAAATGTTGAGGAATCCAGTTGGATCCCTCCAACCTGTTTCCCTGCATCCACAGATATTAATCAGCATCAATAACATTATTTCACATCGATATGAAATATCAGAACTAATAATCGATCAACGATGTAATCATATCAACCATTTCAACCAATTTTATCAACTATCCAACCAATCAACCATTGCATATTATAAAATTACTATAAATAAATTTAAAACTCGTTTATATAAAAATATAAACGAAGCAGAGTTAGTGAGTTTACTCATTTTGGTTCGCAATTGATGATTCTACTTTTGTTACGTTTAAAATCAAACCGGCGTCTGATTTTTTTTTCGAAATTCCAGTAGCTCTGTCTTCTAGCGAAATTAGTTCCACACCATAGCTCCTATCGCTACGATTTCAACGTAACAAGTTTCGTGAAATTCTATATATGAATGAACATAGAAATCGATGTTATAAGTTTTTATTAAACTTAAACCGCTATAATTATAATTATATAAAAAGGATGTTAATTAATTATTCCTTAAGTATTATTTAATCCCAAACATTTGTAATTTTGCCCATACCCGAATCATGATTATATTATCGACTTCCAGCTCTTCCACTTCGAAATCGAAAACATTGAAAATCCCCAAAATCTCCATTGTTTAACACGGTAACCCGCCCTTTAACTTTACCAAGGATCATCTCCATAGAATGGGGTCATAAACTTCTCAGAAAAGGCTAGACAACAATCTGCATGAAAGACTATTTCCTCGCAATTTCTTTGTTGCAGCAATTCCTTGCCTTGATCAAAACATCAGATTCATTTATGTTACAACTTTAATAGCGATCGATAATTTTCCTAAATCATGTACTTATCTAACTATGGTTTCCACTGCATCTTTTATTTATCTCAACATGACTGGGGATGAAATATTTAACATCATGAAGAATGGGTTATTCCTGCAAAAACCAGGTATTAAGGACAATACTTTCTTCTTCCCTGATGGGGTAACATCCCGTTGTTCCTTCAATAGCATACAGTGAACGCCACTCCTCCTTTATCAATATCACTGCCACTGTGACCACACTGTGCCACAAATTCTCATTTGGACCGAACTCCATCTGTAAACCGCAACATCACCACTCAGCAAGAATAAAACCAACTTCCTGTCATCCACGCAACTCTATATGACATCGCTAATCTTCCTCTTTTATAAATCGAAGAACATCGGCCCTTTCAACCTACTACCGCCGTCTCTAGCCTTCGCCGGACGTCGATCACCAACCCCCTCATCGATCGTCGTTCGACATTCGCCCCTATCCCCTCTAGTTTGACCTCGTTTCAACACCCATAACCAGCGCAAAACCTTCACGAACTTCGCTCCTCCCCATGCCGCCTCTAGACACCGGACCTCCAACAGTTCCACTAGATCGTAGCCCTCCTATGGATGAACTATTATACTTCAGACACTTCCTTTGGACAATGAACGGAGAAGAAGATCTGATTTGGTTTTTGAATTGAACGAGGAGCCGTTCATTTCAGTCGTCCTTATGAAACAAAGAGGCTGGGTTATTATATAGAATGGAAAATACCAACGAAGGTTGTGGTTTTTTCCTCGAAAGAACAAAATGCTTAGACCAATGTTTTCCCTTTTTTATTTTAATATATATACAACCGAAACTGTTCACCCTGACAAATGAATATGCCAAAATCTTTTAAAATGATCGAATAAGAGATTTGAACCGATGAGGTAACTTGTGTTGATTTTTATTATTTACTATTGTTAATGCTTGCTGGGTCTTTTGAAACAAAAGAAACAAACAAATGAGGCAACGCGAGTTTTAATAAGTCAAGGGGTCAGCGAATGTTCAGAAGGACGACTAATTTAATATAAAAAAATTGGTTGTTTTGCAGAGGAGCGTTTAATGTAGGCACATGAAAAGAAATTACGAAGAGTGGATAAGCTGTACACCCAAATGTCTCCATCTTCTGCAGCAACGAGGCACAGATATACCATGTGCTAGCCGAAAATCTTGAATAGGGAAGCAAAGACTTTTTTTTGAGTTTCTTGTCTAATTTGTACAGTTTCAGATAGGTAAAAGATTTGGTAACATGCGAAGATTTTTCCTTTTTCAAATATTGATTTTGATTGGTTTTGTTTCTTGTCCAAACTTTTGACCAAACGATAATATCCGAAATTTCGGAAAAGTAGCAAAATTCTCAAAGAATCTTTGAAAAGAAAAGACCTAGATTTTACGAATTTAATTTAGGTTTTATAGGGTTTCATTTAAAATTTTGAAATGATGTCCAGAAGATGACCCTTATTTTATAGTTTTATTTAACGCGTTAACATTGAACGTTTTCCAGGTATTTCGGAATTAAATATATTATCCCCTTATTTATTAATTAAATATTCAAAATAATTGAAATCAAGTCATTTAAATCTCTAAATCACCATTTAAATAAATAAATGAATTAATTATGCGATCGCTAAAAATCCGGGACATTACATTCCTTTCCACTTAAAATAATTTCGTCCTCGAAATTGCTAAGCAGTAAAAATGCTATAACTCTAACTCCTCATAACCTAATTAGTTGAAATCTTATATTCTATATCTTCATAACCCAGTTCTTACCCGACCTTCGAATTCTCATACAAATTGTGACGATCCCAAAACCCCGTTACACGGTGTTAAGGATAATCATTGGAATATAACACATTAATCATCATTAGCAGATCACAGATAATAGCATAAACAGAAAATAGAATAATTTACACACATATGACAGCGGAATCATATAGATATCATCACATCAGAGAAGCACAGTTCAGGATACAACTTAGTGCATAATGGTACATAATCAGTCACCATCGCCTGAGGCAGAATCATACATAAAGAGTACCCAAAATAAATATTAGTCTACATCGCCAATGGCGGAATCATAATATAGATACAATAATGGCGGAGAAAATCCAAGTCAGCACGGTGTAGTCAAGCCTCGCCATGAGCCAAAAGGTGCGTCAGAAACCTGTAACTAGGCTGCCCTTGTGAAAATGAGGGCACCCGAGTTTGTAAGGTAAAACAAACTACGAGTCAGTCATGGGACTGGTATGAGAAATCTATTTAACTTATTAACAACAATAATAAGTCAAATCAAAGGACCGTGCCACTTTCGCGGAACGGGTTTACTCCAATGAGTGCTAGTGCATGAGATAAAGTAAACGATTAAATCAACGCAATGATTTTTATAAAATAAAGCCATTATAAGACTCAGGTCCCATCACACAATGCAACGCAAGCCGGAGGATAGAGTTTTCCCTTATAATGGCCAAAGATGCTTCATACGTATAAAACAAAAGTGTTTGATATTATTACTAGTGCATATATGTTTCAAAAGCAAATTCAATCATAAATATCAATCCTAGACGGCATGGGTGCCATATATCATGTCGCCATACTAGTAGTACAATCACATCCGCATATTTCGTATTGGAAATTGGATTCGTTCATGAGTCGAGGCAAGGGGCAAGCTCCTCTCCGATTCGAGACACTCTAGCAAATGTCCCAGGACCCCACTATGATCCTTGGATCTTCAGGGCCGGTCCTCTCTTACTTTTGAGGATTGGCAATTCCTGAACACACGTTTCCCGGTCCTTACAGACCTATATCGAGGCGCCTTGCATTCCAACAACCACACAGGTGAAAAGTATATATAATGTCAGGGCTGGTAGGTCAATGACACCACCTTAGCTAGAAAGAAACGTCGTGCTCTCCCTGCAGTCACTCTCCCGTTTTTGACTTATACCGAGGTGTGAGGCTCGCGAATTCACGTTATACACAAAGCTACGTCACACAGACCATGCTTTGATCATCAACCACAAGACTTTGCTTTGCAACAGAAGCCTTGATCTTATGCCACTTAGGCGTGCCACACAGGCAATCCACTCCATGCGACTGATTTCTATCAATACATAACCTCTGAGCTCGTACGTCTCAGAGAAGGGCGTTAAGCAAGAGAATAAATTCTCCGCCGCCAAACAGATATATATTTAACAGAGATCAATCGGCACAGAACAAAATCCAATGTCAGACACACAGTCCATTTACAAGTCCGTTCTGGGTCTGAACGAAACCGGAGGCACCAATTCCTCGCATATCCGTACAATCAACATTATGTTTGGACGACTACTACTTCAGTTCCTTCATGGTAGCTACTCCAATCACGAGCATCAGTAGCGCCCACCCATCCAATGTGGAGATCGTCGGTCTTCAACCATCTTCCACTCTTCGACTTCTCAACGTCGATCGATTATTTGAAATGAGATAACCTCGGCCTTTTCAAATAACCCACGTATATTTAGATTTTCAAATCAATTATTCACATGGTTGGACTATTCAACATTCACATTTCAGTTATTTAGTTATAATTTTCATGTCAAATACATTCAACCATCACATATCAAGCAAACACAACAAAATTGGTTTCTTTCCACTCTATATCGTCTATAGTATTTTAAAACGATATATCGCCATTTTTATTTTATTTAAAACGGCCAAATTTAATTAAACGACGCTTCAGGTCGTATCGATGCACTGGCGCTGCTTTTCCTTAATTTTGTTTTACACATATCTGAAAATCTAACCGTTGGATCTTCACAAATTTTATATCATTAGGAAGGTCATTTCAAAACGGATCCAACGATTTCAGTTTTGGGAAAATCCGACGGTCGAATCTTCCACACTAGCCATTTGAAGTTATGATTTCAATTTACGAACTGCAGCGTCGTTATTCGATTTAATTTTAATTATATTTATATATGTATATAAATATAATCGTTTCTGGCGCTGTTTTTCTTCAGATTTGAATTAAACATCCCAGACAATCCAACCGTCAGATCTTCACAAAGTTGGTGCCGTTGGAAAGATATTTCCAAGGCGAACCCAACGGTTGCGGTTTCGGGAAAATCCAATGGTCGGATTTCCCGCACTAGTCGTTTGAAATCACGGTTTCAAAACACGAACTGCACGGCCACGTTTCGTTTTAATTTTATTTATATTTATATATTTATATAAATATAGTTCATTTAAAAATTCCTATATCGTTTCCATTTCAATTATTTCACTAACGCCTTTAAATTTCGGAAAATTTCGCCATAACCTCCTTTGTACGGGAGGGTCTGGGAAAATTCCCAAATAGCCACACGGGCGTCTCATATCAAAAAGAAAAGGAAAAAGCCAAGCGGCTAGCCAACAGGCTCATAAAATCATCACCCAAACAAAACAGTAAATGTGTACCTATTTGTCGGGCACAAAATTTTATTCCTCTTCTCTAGCCCCTTTGCTATAACCTGTTCAATAGATATGCATGTACATATATACAATTTCTATCATTTATCATTTTCCATTCAATTTCATATTTGATTTACTTTGGTTTAAAAACACCATTCAATCTAATGTTGCATGCATAGGCCAAAATCATATCATTAGCTAATTAATGTATATTTCAACTCATGCACATTTATTTGAACAAGTGGTTATTTTTAACACTTCACATTTCAAAGATGATAATTTTGGCGAACTAAAATAGATTTCAACACATGACTATTTTATTTAGTTCCTATGCATGTTAAAAATAATATTTCATTCACAAATATTTATTTCAACGTCCGCATATCTTTAACATATCACAAATATGATAAAAATGATATTTTTATCGTTCAAAATATTTATTCGATAAATGGATGTTTTCAACACTTCATAGTCTCAATAAAAATGTAATTTTTATTGTTTGATCTTTTAATTCAACACATGAACTTTTCCACTACACACACTTCTCAAAAAATGAGCATTTCCACACATGGACATTTTATTTATGTTGTTCATATTAGAAAGATGGAATTTTTATTGTTGAAACTATTTATACAAGGCGAATATTTTTCATACTTCATATATATATAAAAATGTGATTTTTATTGTTAGAACACTTCATTCATTCATAAATGAATTTAATTTTCACACGACACTTTTCAACACACAAACATTTCCACACATGGATATAGTTTCAACATATGGTTTTAATTTCAACGCATGAAGATAATTTCAACATATGAAAATAATTCTAACACACAAAGATTATTCAAAATTTCGGCAGCATAACGGCAGGGTAGTTAAAACCGGCACCGTCCCTAGTACGGCTCCTCGCTCTACCTTAAAACCTCGCGGTTCATGCATCTAATTCGCACGCAGGCGGCATGTTTAATTTTATTTCCACAAATATTTCCAATTCATTTCAATCACCAATGTGTATTTTTCAACCTCAACCAAACAATATCAACCACATACAATTATTCAACCATTCGTATTTTTCATCCAATATTTCACACCAATTCACCACAATAAATATCGTCCATGGTTTGTGGACGAGGGGAGTACATATATATATATATTTGCTATATTTCACTTGCATTCCAACACATATATCAATTATTCTATGCATGTAAAATTCATACTTCGCTTATATAGCTTACACTACGCATGTACATGAGGTATACGACACGTATGTAGTTTATATTTCGCTAATATAAATTATACACGACATTTTCCATTCAATTTCATATTAATTTAGATTTCTCACATTGGTTTTCGGAGCGCTAAAAATCGATACGATGTCAGAAAAATCCGCGGCTTCTTCTATTGTGTAGAGAGCGTCGATACGGTCCCGGCGTCTCTTGTTTCACTGAATTTCGATCACATAGCAAAAAGATACGATTTTTACAAGTTTGCAACACTTTATAGTGTAAAAATCAATTGAAAATAGAGTAAGCCGTATACCTCCTTTGCGCGTTCGAAACTAGGTTTCAATTTTTCGGCTAAACCATGAAGCGATAGGACGAACGGCCGGTACTGCGTCGAAGAGGAAGGGAAGAGCTTCCCGGCGCCAACCACGGTGGTCAGATCGACGGCACCCAGCGATCCCGGCGGCGGCGCGAAATCCGGGTCTTCTCGGCGCTGGATCTCACTCAATACTCGACGATAAATTTTGAAGTTGGTATGGATTTGAAGATCTCTGGACGCTCTTCAAAATGGATCCTAGTTTGCTTGATTTCGTTGTGTGGTTGTGGAGAAATTGAAGAGAGAAGTTGGGAGCACTTTTCCGTCTCGCGCCAGGAGGATCGGGGAGAGAGAAAGGCGATGGTGAATTGTGATTGGCCCGTTCCCTTTTTTTTATTTATTTAATTTTAAAATCCGAAAATACCCCTTTCCACATACGAACTCCAATCCAAGCCCAACGACTGTCGTCCCTAGCATTTTACCCCCATCCCGGACACAATGGGATATGTTTCGTAGGCCAATTCGGCTATTACAGGCGCTTTTTCTCAAATTAAAATATAAAACATTCAATATTTAATTTGAACGTACATTTAAATTTTCCAGGGCCACAAACTGAATCGAAAAATTCCAGAAAAATAAATCTAGCTTTGTTTTGACGATACGGTCCTAACAAAACCAGTTTCGTCGAATTCTGAGCTCGTTTGAAAAACGGCCATTTTTAGGTCGACCCATTTTAACAGAAATTGACCAATCACATTTTCTTTTGCCCCGCTCACATACTAGCTTCAAAAATTATGAAATTTGAAACTTAGCAATTATTTGACATCCCGGACCCAACAAAAGTGGTTTCGTCGAATTCCAAGGTCGTATGCAAAATATCAAATTTCCAGGGCTATATATTCTATATAGCGACCATTCTGAAAATTCATTCGGCCATAACTTTTGATTTCTGTTATGAAACTTCAATTTTTCAGATTCGTTAGAAAGGTATTGACTAACAGATTTAAATATTTTTGGTTTCACTAAAATCCGTTATATTTTCCACCCTGCACAGTCAGTCAAATTTTGAATTCAAATTTTCAAACTGACTCACTATTTCTAATTCACTATTTTATTGAAATATTCTATTTCAATTGTTCAAATTCCTTTGAAAACACCAATTTAAAAATTTTAAATTGGCTCGAATTTTCCGGGTTATTACAATCTCCCCCACTTAAAACTTTTCGTCCTCGAAAAGGAAACAACAGTAAAGTAGGAAATAAAATGTAAATGCAAAGTATTGTAAAGGTACCTTGCACCGGAGTTAGTCAGAAATATCCACTCTGCATTTGGGGTAAGCTTGCTTAATGCTTTCCTCAGTCTCCCAAGTACAGTCTCTAGGATCACTGCTCCATTGCACTTTAACTAAATGAACCTTTTTGCTTCTGAGTTCTCTAGTTTCTTTGCCAACAATCTTTAATGGCTCTCTTCTGAGTGATAATTCTGGAGTTATGTCCACATCCTGTTGCGCTGCTTCTTCTACAACAAGATCCGAATCATGCACAAGTCTTTTAAGTTGGGATACGTGAAATACATTGTGCACTCCAGGCAACCAATCTGGTAATTGAACCCTATAAGCAAGAGTTCCAATTCGTTCGAGTATAGGAAAGGGACCAATAAATCTCGGTGCCAACTTCCCAGTCTTGCCAAATCTGATTACTCCTCTCATCGGAGAAATCTTCAAATAAATATGATCACCAACAGCAAATGTCAAATCTCTTCTTCTAGAATCTGCATAACTTTTCTGTCGGCTTTGGGTGGTTCTCAAACGCTTTTTGATGAAGTCGACTTTATCAGATGCTTCTCTAATCATATCGGGTCCTAACACAAGTCTGTTGCCAGGTTCTACCCAACATGCTGGAGATCTGCAAGGTCTGCCATATAATGCTTCAAATGGCGACATTCCCAAACTTGCTTGATAGCTATTGTTATATGAGAATTCTGCCAAATGTAAATGATCTTCCCACGACCCACCAAAATCGATTATACAAGCCCGCAATAAATCTTCTAGAATTCTATTCACCCGCTCAGTCTGGCCATCTGTTTGAGGGTGATAAGCGGTGCTCATATTCAGTTTTGTTCCCAATTCTGTCTGGAAAGCCTCCCAGAATTTGCTAGTAAATAGGGGATCTCTATCACTGACTATGCTGATGGGAATTCCATGCAGCTTAACAATTTCTTTGAAGTATATCTGCGCTAGACTTTGAGCGGTTGTACTGGATCTGACAGGTATAAAATGGGCAGTCTTCGTGAAGCGATCTACGATTACCCAAATGCTGTCATTACCTTTCCTGGTTCGCGGCAAACCATCTATGAAATCCATGGAAATCTGTTCCCATTTCCAACTTGGGACTTCCAACGGTTGCAACAGTCCAGCTAGCTTCTGTTGGTCACTCTTGACCAATTGACAAGTAGGGCATCTGCTTACATACAAAGAAATATCTCTTTTCATTGCCTTCCACCAGAAAGTGCATTTGATATCGTTGTACATTTTACTCACACCTGGATGGATGCAAAATTTGGATTTATGGCATTCATCCAGCACTTCTCTTTTGAGCTCAGGGAGGTTGGGAACACAAATTCTCCCATTCAGCCTCAGAACTTCTTCTTTATCTATTTGAAAGCTTGAGGGCTCTCCCTTCTGGATTCTTCCTTTGATCGTTTGAGTGAAATAATCATTCTTCTGGAGAGCACATATCTTATCGATCAAGCTAGGTGTAATTATAAGATGGGCAACGATTGCGGTCTTTCTACTAAGCGCATCCGCTACAACGTTAGCCTTCCCCGGCGTATACAGGATATCAAGATCATACGATGCAAGAAATTCTAGCCAACGCTGCTGTCTCAGATTCAGATCTTTCCGGGTATATAAATACTTCAATGATTGATGATCTGTGTACAGTATAAATTTCTCGCCCAATAAATAATGTCTCCAGATTTCCAAGGCAAAAACGATGGCTAGCAACTCAAGATCATGAGTCACATAATTTTTCTCATGCGGTTTCAGTTGGCGGCTTGCATAAGCGACTACTTAGCCTCTCTGCATTAACACTGCACCAAGACCTCTAATAGAAGCATCTGTCCAAACCGTTAAATCTTGATTGCCATCAATAATAGTTAACACTGGAGCAGTGGTCAGTTTCGATTTCAATTCCTAGAAGGCTTCTTCACAGTCGGAAGTCCACTTAAACTTCTCATGTTTCTTTGTGAGCTTCGTTAACGGACCGGATATCTTTGAAAAATCCTTAACGAACTTTCGATAATAACTAGCCAACCCCATAAAACTTCTAAGTTCTGTGGGAGTAGTGGGTTGTTTCCAGTCTTGCATCGCTGTTATTTTGCTTGGGTCAACAGAAATTCCTTTCTCTGACACGACATGGCCAAGAAATTTGACTTCTTCTTGCCAGAAGACACATTTAGAGAATTTGGCTTTGAAGACGTTCTTCCTTAGAATCTCCAATACTTGTTCTAAGTGTTTTTCATGCTCAGGTTTTGATTTGGAGTAGATTAAAATATCATCGATGAAGACGAGGACAAATTTATTCAGAACTCCCCTGAACACTCTATTCATTAGATCGACAAAGTATGCTGGAGCATTGCATAGGCCAAACGGCATTACTAACCATTCATAAAATATGTCTGGACCTCTGAAAGCTGTCAAAGGAACACACTCTTCTGCTATTCTCAATTGATGAAACCCTGTAGCTAGGTCCATCCGGGAAAATACTTTCGCCCCATTCAATTGGTCTAGCAAATCATTAATGCGGGGTAATGGATATTTATTTTTGAGTGTTTGTTTATTGAGGTCTCGGTAATCAACGCATAATGGAAGAGTACCGTCTGACTTTGGGACAAACACAACAGCTGCACCCCAATTAGAAAAACTAGGTCTGATTAGACCCTTCCACAACAGTTGACGAGTTTTATCGCCTAATTCTTCTTTTTCCTTCGGAGTCATTCTGCGAATTGGATGCACCACTGGTCTGGCATTGGGAAATAGATCGATTCGGAATTCTATTTCTCTTTGCGGAGGTAAGTTTTCAACTTCTTCAAACACATCCGCATAGTTTCTAACAATCGGAATCTTTTCTATTGAAGTGGGGATAAGTTCTAATGCTAACCAAAATTCTTCTCTATTCGGATTCGAACCATGACAGGGAACCGTAATATACCCAAGCTTCGTTCGAATTTTTACGATTCTTTCCGCACACTTTACCTCAGCTTCGTATTTCGTTAACCAATCCAGCCCGAGAATAATATCGAATTCGGGAAAATCCATAACGATTAAATCGAAAGGAAACTTGTAGGAAGAATAAGAGACTGGCACTCTACAATATGAACTTAGAGTAATAGGACCCCCTATCGGGTTATGTACTTCCACCGATTCTTTGAGATTTCGCTGTTTTAACTTTAATTTGTGCACTGTGTTTTTAGCAATAAAACTACACGATGCACCTATGTCAAACAATACAGAAACAGGAATATTTTTAATGGTAAGGGTACCTCCCAAAACATCAGGTTTACCTGCTCCATCGGAAGCAGCTGGCGGGCTCGACCCGTCATAGACGTGAGCTACTGTAGCTTTCTTCAGAAAAGGACAGTCTTTGACCAGATGATCGGTCTTGCGACAGTTGAAGCACGAGCGAGGGTTCTGGGAGCCTTGGCTCGAGCCTTGAGAATTTGTCCACTGCCTCTTCGGAGCTGTGCAGACGTTTGAGTAGTGCCCCGGCTTACCACAGTTAAAGCAATTTCCTCTTGGCGGCTTGCCAGTCTGAGGTTTTGAAGATGCTGCTTGGCTTGACTCGCCTTGATTTACAGCAGGCTTGCGCTTGTTTCCGGCTTGGTTTTTAGCGCGATCCTGATCCAGATGCCTTTGATCAAGGTCTTCGTAGTTACATGTCATTTCCACCAGCTCGTTGAATTCCAGCTTGATATGGGCCATGGCTCTATCATGATATTGTCGTCTTAGCCCAAGGATAAACCTCTTATTTTTGGATTTCGCAGTGGCGACGAGCTCCGGAGCATAGGGCGACAACAGTGTAAATTTATTCAGATAATCTTGCACGGAAAGATCCCCCTGCTGGAGATTGGCGAAGTCATCGTGCATTCTTTCTAAAGCTTGTTCTGGGACATATTTCTCCTTGAAGAGTTCTTTAAATCCATCCCATGTTCTTCCAGCTTCTCTATTCCCAGCGGTAAGAGATTCCCACCATAATTCAGCTTGTTCCTACATAAGCCAGGCGCCCATAATAGCTTTGTCTTCGTCTCCAAGCCTTAGGCCTTCAAGAATTTTCTCGCATGTTTTGAGCCATGCAAGGGCCTCTATTACTGTGCCAGTACCCGAGAAGGTCTTGCCTCCTAAGTTCTTATATCTCTTAGCTACACGGTCTAGCTTGAAGTATTGAGCTGTCGGAGGTTGTATCAAAGGTCCTTCTTGAGCTGGGACTTCTCCCCTTCCTCGGCCTCGGCCGGCACGGCCTCCTCTAGCGGCGGCTGCTCTGGTAGCCATTTGTCAAATTTTGTATAAGAAAGAAAAAGTCAGCCAACAGAAATGATAGTCTATTGCATAATTACGCAGAAAATTTTACGGAAAGATAACGATGGACTGATCAATTGTTTTTGCTATTCTGCTCGGCTCATTCTAGGACTTTACTAGTCCTATCTCTAATGAGCGACTCGCCTTAGAATACTACTGATTCTATTTTGATGAAGTGTTTAATGTGTTAGACTCCAGAACTAAGGTTAACCAAAGCTCTGATACCAGCTGTGACGATCCCAAAACCCCGTTACACGGTGTTAAGGATAATCATTGGAATATAACACATTAATCATCATTAGCAGATCACAGATAATAGCATAAATAGAAAATAGAATAATTTACACACATATGACAACGGAATCATATAGATATCATCACATCATAGAAGCACAGTTCAGGATACAACTTAGTGCATAATGGTACATAATCAGTCACCATCGCCTGAGGCGGAATCATACATAAAGAGTACTCAAAATAAATATCAGTCTACATCGCCAATGGCGGAATCATAATATAGATACAATAATGGCGGAGAAAATCCAAGTCAGCACGGGGTAGTCAAGCCTCGCCATGAGCCAAAAGGTGCGTCAGAAACCTGTAACTAGGCTGCCCGTGTGAAAATGAGGGCACCCGAGTTTGCAAGGTAAAACAAACTACGAGTCAGTCATGGGACTGGTATGAGAAATCTATTTAACTTATTAACAACAATAATAAGGCTAATCAAAGGACCACGCCACTTTCGCGGAACGGGTTTACTCCAATGAGTGCTAGTGCATGAGATAAAGTAAACGATTAAATCAACGCAATGCTTTTTATAAAATGAAGCCATTATAAGACTCAGGTCCCATCACACAATGCAACGCAAGCCGGAGGATAGAGTTTTCCCTTATAATGGCCAAAGATGCTTCATACGTATAAAACAAAAGTGTTTGATATTATTACTAGTGCATATATGTTTCAAAAGCAAATTCAATCATAAATATCAATCCCAGACGGCATGGGTACCATATATCATGTCGCCATACTAGTAATACAATCACATCCGCATATTTCGTATTGGAAATTGGATTCCTTCATGAGTCGAGGCAAGGGGCAAGCTCCTCTCCGATTCGAGACACTCTAGCAAATGTCCCAGGACCCCACTATGATCCTTGGATCTTCAGGGCCGGTCCTCTCTTACTTTTGAGGATTGGCAATTCCTGAACACATGTTTCCCGGTCCTTACAGACCTATATCGAGGCGCCTCGCATTCCAACAACCACACAGGTGAAAAGTATATATAATGTCAAGGCTGGTAGGTCACTGACACCACCTTAGCTAGAAAGAAACGTCGTGCTCTCCCTACAGTCACTCTCCCGGTTTTGACTCATACCGAGGTGTGAGGCTCGCGAATTCACGTTATACACAAAGCTACGTCACACAGACCATGCTTTGATCATCAACCACAAGACTTTGCTTTGCAACAGAAGCCTTGATCTTATGCCACTTAGGCGTGCCACACAGGCAATCCACTCCATGCGACTGATTTCTGTCAATACATAACCTCTGAGCTCGTACGTCTCAGAGAAGGGCGTTAAGCAAGAGAATAAATTCTCCGTCGCCAAACAGATATATATTTAACAGAGATCAATCAGCACAGAACAAAATCCAATGTCAGACACACAGTCCATTTACAAGTCCGTTCTGGGTCTGAACGAAACCGGAGGCACCAATTCCTCGCATATCCGTACAATCAACATTATGTTTGGACGGCTACTACTTCAGTTCCTTCATGGTAGCTACTCCAATCACGAGCATCAGTAGCGCCCATCCATCCAATGTGGAGATCGTCGGTCTTCAACCATCTTCCCACTCTTCGACTTCTCAACGTCGATCGATTATTTGAAATGAGATAACCTTGGCCTTTTCAAATAACCCACGTATATTTAGATTTTCAAATCAATTATTCACATGGTTGGACTATTCAACATTCACATTTCAGTTATTTAGTTATAATTTTCATGTCAAATACATTCAACCATCACATATCAAGCAAACACAACAAAATTGGTTTCTTTCCACTCTATATCGTCTATAGTATTTTATAACGATATATCGCCATTTTTATTTTATTTAAAACGGCCAAATTTAATTAAACGATGCTTCAGGTCGTATCGATGAACTGGCGCTGCTTTTCCTTAATTTTGTTTTACACATATCTGAAAATCTAACTGTTGGATCTTCACAAATTTTATATCATTAGGAAGGTCATTTCAAAACGGATCCAACGGTTTCAGTTTTGGGAAAATCCGACGGTCGAATCTTCCACACTAGCCATTTGAAGTTATGATTTCAATTTACGAACTGCAGCGTCGTTATTCGATTTAATTTTAATTATATTTATATATATATATAAATATAATCGTTTCTGGCGCTGTTTTTCTTCAGATTTGAAATAAACATCCCAGACAATCCAACCGTCGGATCTTCACAAAGTTGGTGCCGTTGGAAAGATATTTCCAAGGCGAACCCAACGGTTGCGGTTTCGGGAAAATCCAATGGTCGGATTTCCCGCACTAGTCGTTTGAAATCACGGTTTCAAAACACGAACTGCACGGCCACGTTTCGGTTTAATTTTATTTATATTTATATATTTATATAAATATAGTTCATTTAAAAATTCCTATATCGTTTCCATTTCAATTATTTCACTACGCCTTTAAATTTCGGAAAATTTCGCCATAACCTCCTTTGTACGGGAGGGTCTGGGAAAATTCCCAAATAGCCACATGGGCGTCTCATATCAAAAAGAAAAGGAAAAAGCCAAGCGGCTAGCCAACAGGCTCATAAAATCATCACCCAAACAAAATAGTAAATGTGTACCTATTTGTCGGGCACAAAATTTTATTCCTCTTCTCTAGCCCCTTTGCTATAACCTGTTCAATAGATATGCATGTACATATATACAATTTCTATCATTTATCATTTTCCATTCAATTTCATATTTGATTTACTTTGGTTTAAAAACACCATTCACTATAATGTTGCATGCATAGGCTAAAATCATATCATTAGCTAATTAATGTATATTTCAACTCATGCACATTTATTTGAACCAGTGGTTATTTTTAACACTTCACATTTCAAAGATGATAATTTTGGCGAACTAAAATAGATTTCAACACATGACTATTTTATTTAGTTCCTATGCATGTTAAAAATAATATTTCATTCACAAATATTTATTTCAACGTCCGCATATCTTTAACATATCACAAATATGATAAAAATGATATTTTTATCGTTCAAAATATTTATTCGATAAATGGATGTTTTCAACACTTCATAGTCTCAATAAAAATGTAATTTTTATTGTTTGATCTTTTTATTCAACACATGAACTTTTCCACTACACACACTTCTCAACAAATGAGCATTTCCACACATGGGCATTTTATTTATGTTGTTCATATTAGAAAGATGGAATTTTTATTGTTGAAACTATTTATACAAGGCGAATATTTTTCACACTTCATATATATATAAAAATGTGATTTTTATTGTTAGAACACTTCATTCATTCATAAATGAATTTAATTTTCACACGACACTTTTCAACACACAAACATTTCCACACATGGATATAGTTTCAACATATGGTTTTAATTTCAACGCATGAAGATAATTTCAACATATGAAAATAATTCTAACACACAAAGATTATTCAAAATTTCGGCAGCATAACGGCAGGGTAGTTAAAACCGGCACCGTCCCTAGTACGGCTCCTCGCTCTACCTTAAAACCTCGCGGTTTTTGACAATGGGGATTCATGCATCTAATTCGCACGCAGGCGGCATGTTTAATTTTATTTCCACAAATATTTCCAATTCATTTCAATCACCAATGGGTATTTTTCAACCTCAACCAAACAATATCAACCACAAACAATTATTCAACCATTCGTATTTTTCATCCAATATTTCACACCAATTCACCACAATAAATATCGTCCATGGTTTGTGGACGAGGGGAGTACATATATATATATATTTGCTATATTTCACTTGCATTCCAACACATATATCAATTATTCTATGCATGTAAAATTCATACTTCGCTTATATAGCTTACACTACGCATGTACATGAGGTATACGACACGTATGTAATTTATATTTCGCTAATATAAATTATACACGACATTTTCCATTCAATTTCATATTAATTTAGATTTCTCACATTGGTTTTCGGAGCGCTAAAAATCGATACGATGTCAGAAAAATCCGCGGCTTCTTCTATTGTGTAGAGAGCGTCGATACAGTCCCGGCGTCTCTTGTTTCACTGAATTTCAATCACATAGCAAAAAGATACGATTTTTACAAGTTTGCAACACTTTATAGTGTAAAAATCAATTGAAAATAGAGTAAGCCGTATACCTCCTTTGCGCGTTCGAAACTAGGTTTCAATTTTTCGGCTAAACCATGAAGCGATAGGACGAACAGCCGGTATTGTGTCGAAGAGGAAGGGAAGAGCTTCCCGGCGCCACCCACGGTGGTAAGATCGATGGCCCCCAGCGATCCCGACGGCGGTGCGAAATCCGGGTCTTCTCGGCGCTGGATCTCACTCAATACTCGACGATAAATTTTGAAGTTGGTATGGATTTGAAGATCTCTGGACGCTCTTCAAAATGGATCCTAGTTTGCTTGATTTCGTTGTGTGGTTGTGGAGAAATTGAAGAGAGAAGTTGGGAGCACTTTTCCGTCTCGCGCCAGGAGGATCGGGGAGAGAGAAAGGCGATGGTGAATTGTGATTGGCCTGTTCCCTTTTTTTTATTAATTTAATTTTAAAATCCGAAAATACCCCTTTCCACATACGAACTCCAATCCAAGCCCAACGACTGTCGTCCCTAGCGTTTTACCCCCATCCCGGACACAATGGGATATGTTTCGTAGGCCAATTCGGCTATTACAGTCGCTTTTTCTCAAATTAAAATATAAAACATTCAATATTTAATTTGAACGTACATTTCAATTTGCCAGGGCCACAAACTGAATCGAAAAATTCCAGAAAAATAAATCTAGCTTTGTTTTGACGATACGGTCCTAACAAAACCAGTTTCGTCGAATTCTGAGCTCGTTTGAAAAACGGCCATTTTTAGGTCGACCCATTTTAACAGAAATTGACCAATCACATTTTCTTTTGCCCCGCTCACATACTAGCTTCAAAAATTATGAAATTTGAAACTTGGCAATTATTTGACATCCCGGACCCAACAAAAGTGGTTTCGTCGAATTCCGAGGTCGTATGCAAAATATCAAATTTCCAGGGCTATATATTCTATATAGCGACCATTCTGAAAATTCATTCGGCCATAACTTTTGATTTCTGTTATGAAACTTCGATTTTTCAGATTCGTTAGAAAGGTATTGACTAACAGATTTAAATATTTTTGGTTTCACTAAAATCCGTTATATTTTCTACCCTGCATAGTCAGTCAAAGTTTGAATTCAAATTTTCAAACTGACTCACTATTTCTAATTCACTATTTTATTGAAATATTCTATTTCAATTGTTCAAATTCCTTTGAAATCACCAATTTAAAAATTTTAAATTGGCTCGTTTTTTCCGGGTTATTACACAAATACTCGACCATTCATAACTCTTTCCAAATTATATGTCCACCATTTTTGTACAATCTATCATCACTCTCTCGTCTTCAATCCATATGCTCTTCTGCATATCCACGCTCATTCCAATTGATTTTAAATCCATTTATCAATTTCATTATTCCACTTGAAATTTTATTAACCAATTCTGGTTGTCTTATTTCGATTACAATTAACAACTCGATTTTAAATTATAAAAAAAAATCTTAAAATTTTTCCAACTCTTTAAATTTTCAAATTTTTTTTGCTAGCATCTCCTTTGCATGGCTAAATCGGTACAACCACAACTTGCCTTTCTATGCCTTCTCCAATCCAAAAGAAATCAAAAAGCCAAGCGGCTTGCTCGGGCATAATTCTATCTCTTGCATTTGCTTCCATTCAATATCTACTCAGCATACATATATCCATTTCCAGTTGGTTTCAAATCAATCCAACTTCCAGTTTTTAACTCTCTAATCAACTTCTGATCAGTTCACTTCCATTCTACCAATTCAATTTTATTTCTATTCAAGTCAATCCACTTATTATACTTGAATCCCATCTATCACAATTCAATTTCAATTAACAACATCCAATATATTTTCAACTTGCTTATTCATAAGTCGAATTCATATTAATAATTCGAATCTCAACATTTCTCTTTGTTAAATTTCATTTTGGATTATCTCTAATCCAGTCCAATTTCATTTAACTTAACTTAAATTTTAATTCATTTAATTCACCTTCACCATTTTAATCTAATTAACTTTTACAAGTTAAATTTAAATTCTAAATTCAAATTCCGGGCTTTTATTTCAAATTAGTTTGAAACCATACATATTTATATACATATATTTATAATCAACTCAATTCAAAACATTTGAATTTCTAAAATATCTTGTCCTTTTAAACCAATCTCCACCAAAAATTTTTCTAAGGTAGCAATCCATCACTTAGAACTCGAAAATGAACACTGATGATGTCGCGATCATCATCAGAATTATTTTCCAGCCATTAAAGTCAGTTCTGTGCTTTAACAATTCCAAAATCCATTCAAAAATGTTTTTTAATCAAAAATTCTTTCAAAACAAAGTTATATATTCATAAAATATTTTTTTCCAAATACCCCGGATTTAAATTTCAAACTTTGGTTTGAATTTAATCTTGGTTTATCTTATTTGTATACATTATCCATATACAAATTATATAACCATTTCAATATTTCATGATTTCATTTGATTAATAACAATCAATACACTCATATATAATAATTCAGAAATTATTCCTTTTATATAAAAATAATTTTCGGGCAAGATTATTTCATTTACCCATTTTAAAACAATACTGTATCGAATTGTTTTGTTCGAGAGTTTAGAAACACCTATCGATACAGTTGTACATCCTGTATCGAGTAGAATTCATAAACCACTCAACAAACCAGTCAACACAATATAAAACAATTTTATATCAAATCTACAAATACGCGCTCACATATATACAGTCAAATTCAATCTAGGTCATCACTAACCCCATCTCTATTGAATCACGCCACAGAGCCTAGGTTACAACTCAACCTTTAACTCTGATACCAAATGTAATGGCCCGAATTTCCATACTCTTTGAGTCGACTAATAACACCACACGTCCAATCTAAATTGCACAGAAATACGAATCATTATTAGAAAGAAGTTAGAGGATGAGAAATAGAAAGAAATATTAGAATAGAAGAAAACGAAGATCACAAACTCACATCGGAACGAATAAAATATATTAGGTAACATAAACTTTGAAATACAATTCAGTAACTTTATATACATAACATCATCAGAGCTCAACAGCTATTCCTGGAACAGTTATAAACACCTGTTTCCAGATACAACATAGCACATAGCGGAAAATGTAATAGTCTATAGCTAACTAGCGAATCCTCCTGCTTCCGTCTCCTCCAAGTGAATCTGTAAATCCCGGCTACTTGACTTCCCGTACAAATTTGGGCACCCAAGAGTTTAGGGAAAACAAACAAAATAAAATCTAGGTGAGTCATGGGACTGGTGTGAGTAAACTCCAAAGATTTGTTGAACTTTCAAAAATCCTTTCGAAAGAAATGATAATCGTAAGACCGATCCACACATAAACACGGATAGTTTTTAGCTTACGATAATCCAAAACATTTTGATATCAAAACCCAGTGATATTATAATAGTGTTTACATCAAATAAATAGAATCTTGCGGAACGCTTGCATCTCACGCTCCATATATAATATAAAATTGAAAAAACTGCAGGGCGCTTATTGGAGATTGGATTTCCAGCATGACAAGGTATGGAACCACCTTCCGATAGTGTATCTCTAGAGGGGAATACACTGGGTTCAACAAGAACATCTTGCAACCCGGCCCATACATGACCGACCACTCATTTCGCTTGAGTGTATCAAATGTATATCACCAACGATTGGGATCCGCAACCATTTCCCAAAAGGGACAACATCGACAGATTAAAGAAGAAAATGGAATTTCTTTATATAGGTGATTATACATCCTAATGGGAGCGACCCACCTAGCCAAGCTACCTGCCCAATTTTTGTCAATTGCCGGTTGTGAGGCTTGAGGTTTGAACTATATTGCAGAACATCTGTCCACCATTCACTTTGAATGCCACATTGTCCGATCCATCGGAAATCACTAATTGATTCCCACAAAAATACTCAGATTGTTAGGCTAAAGAAGTTTCCCTTCTATGCCATCAACTTCGTACGTTTGAAGGAATCAACATACGTCATCCCTTTGGAAATATTCTGTTAGAAACTCGTCCATACAAGTTGTCCTGGGTTTGAACAAACCGAAGGCACCATTCTATTAATCCCTCATGAGCAATTTCTACCTAGGGTTAACAGAACAGCCTTGCATTTTACACCATCTTCAATTTCTTCAACATAAGTTGATTCATAACGCTTATACCAATACGGAGTGGTTTTCAGATATTAAATCTGATCCCGGTCTCTCCGTATTGACAACGGACGTATAAATTAAATCGAAACTTTGATAGTCGGTGATTTAACTATCAAAGAAACATCCATATAATCAACAGTCCTATTTCCAATTGGAAATCGTAGATCAAGCATCAAACAACACTGGGCCCCTTTAAATCAATTCTTTATTATATTATCATTTACAATTCCCATTTCCCATCTTCCGTATCCTTTTGAAGCTCGATATCCCCTCTCGATTCTTTGAAAAACATTTCCAATATTATAGTTTCTCTATTCGAGAAAATATCCCTTATTCCTGTAAGAAAACATTTCTATATATATTGATGAAATCCTTATTTTCTATATTCTAAAAATATATCTTATTAATATCGGAAAATATTTCCACATTCCATTCCTTAATTCCTCGTGGACCAATCCACTATGCGTAGAAAATATCTATTATTTGATTTTGGGAAAACATTTCAAAATCCTTTAATATTAACGTGATGTTATAAAACATCGTTATTATAACGTAGACCATTAATCATTTATTAACTAACCATATTGCTAACCAATCTTCACTGTCGAACTTTAACTATTCCTCCATCAATCATGAAGTCAATCAAGTTGGGGTATAGTTACCTCTCAGACCTTAACTGAACAACATTCTCAACTTTGAAATAGTCAAAGCTCGTAACTTCAAACAAAACATCGCTTACGCGACTTTCAGTTTCAACCTAAGAACACACTTCTTTTATGAAAAAACATTGATTATAACGGTTATAATCGCTGTTTCCAAATATTTGATTTATAAAACATTACTTTAAACAACAGCGTTACAATCGCTATCTAGAATTATAAACATTTATTATAATAATAGCGCTTAAGATCGCTGTTTAGATTTACAAAACATTTATTATAACGGCTGTGTTAAAATCGCTGTTTAGAATTTACAGAACATTTATTATAACGGCAGCATAAAATCGCTGTTTTCAAATATTTGGTTTATAAAAATATAACTTGTACTTATTCATTTTCATTAATAAATTAATAAGTAAATAGATAAATAATTAAATTTGATTCAAACCAGAAAGTAAAAATACTGCTTCCCTAAATTCGATATAATTGAATTTCAATAAATAACTTTCTCTTAATAATCTATATTCGATTATATTTCGAACTTCGGAATTTATCTGCCATTTAGAGTAATCCAAAATCCTAAATTTCACTTTTGAATTTACGCTCTCTAAATTCTTACTAAAATGCTTTATACCCGTTTTAGTCTACAAAACATTATCCCAATTTATTTTATATTCCAAATGTTGGAATAAAACTCGTCGTTTCTTAAAACGATTATCCATTTCATTTTTCATTCACTTTCCATTCTATATTCATATTTCGAATCTGAATTTCCTTTAGAGATATTTTATTTGCCAAATTCACTTAAATCTTGAATATGTTTCTTTTATATACAATCAAATCTATTTGAATATAATACTTATAAACAACATTTCAAATCAAATTTCCATTTGTAACGTCTATTTAGAATTTATTCATAGGAAGACTAAATTTAATTTCATCCATTTATAATCATGCTTATAATTTCCTTTATAATCTCTACATTCCATTTTCCATTACAAATATCATTTTCAAACCGGATTTCCACTTTTCCAATATGAATTAATATTTTACTTTATCTCAAGATAATATTTTTACTAACTTACAAAAATCGTTTTATAAGCAACTTCTTGTTTTATTTAAACAAGTTTCTATTTTAAGTTTATTCGAAATTTTATTTCTATTTTGGAAATAAATTCTATTTTTAAATTCCAATTTCTTTTTCCACATTCGAAAATATTTTACGGTATCTAAAATACCAAGTTTCTAGGGCCAGGGTAAATAAAACACAACATATCCAATCATGGATTATATAACACATCACATAATATAAAACAGTAATATAAATGTTGAGGAATCCAGTTGGATCCCTCCAACCTGTTTCCCTGCATCCACAGATGTTAATCAGCATCAATAATATTATTTTACATCAATATGAAATATCAGAACTAATAATCGATCAACGATGTAATCATATCAACCATTTCAACAAATTTTATCGACTATCCAACAAATCAACCATTGCATATTATAAAATTACTATAAATAAATTTAAAACTCGTTTATATAAAAATATAAACGAAGCAGAGTTAGTGAGTTTACTCACTTTGGTTCGCAGTTGATGATTCTGCTTTTGTTACGTTTAAAATCAAATTGGCATCTGATTTTTTTTTTTAAATTCCAGTAGCCCTATCTTCCAGCGAATTTAGTTCCACACCATAGCTCCTATCGCTACGATTTCGACGTAACCAATTTCGTAAAATTTTATACACGAATGAACATAGAAATCGATGTTATAAGTTTTTATTATATTTAAACCACTTTAATTATAATTATATAAAAAGGATGTTAATGAATAATACCTTAAGTATTATTTAATCCCAAACATTTGCAATTTTGGCCCATATCCGAATCATGATTATATTATCAACTTCTAGCTCTTCCACTTCGAAATCGAAAACATTGTCTTCCCCAAAATCTCCAATGTTTAACACGGTAACCCGCCCTTCAACTTTACCAAGGATCATCTCCAAAGAATGGGGTCATAAACTGCTCAGAAAAGGCTAGACAACAATCTACATGAAAGACTATTTCCTTGCAATTTCTTTGTAGCAGCAATTCCGTGCCTTGGTCAAAACATCAGATTCATTTATGTTTCACCTTTAATAGCGATCGATATTTTTCCTGAATCATGTACTTCTCTGACTATGGCTTCCACTTCATCTTTTATTGATTTCAACATGACTGGGGATGAAATATTTAACATCATGAAGAATGGGTTATTTCTGCAAAAACACGGTATTAAGGACAATACTATCTTCTTCCCTAATGGGGTAACATCCCATTGTTCCTTCAATAGCATACAGCGAATGCCACTCCCCCTTTATCAATATCACTGCCACCGTGACCACACTGTGCCACAAATTCTCATTTGGACCGAACTCCATCTGTAAACCGCAACATCACCACTCAGAAAGAATAAAACCAACTTCCTGTCATCCACGCAACTCTATATGACATCGCTAATCTTCCTCTGTTATAAATCGAAGAACATCGGCCCTTTCAACCTACAACCGCCGTCTCTAGCCTTCGCCGGACTTCGATCACCAACCCCTCATCGATCGCCGTTCGACACTTCCCCTATCCCCTCTGGCCTGACCTCATTTCAACACCCATAACCACCGCAAAACCTTCACGAACTTCGCTCCTTCCCAGGCCAATTCAGGCCGCCTCCAGACACCGGATCTCCGACTGTTCCACCAGATAATAGCCCTCCTCTGGATGAACTATTATACTTCAGACACTTCCTTTGGCAAATGAACGAAGAAGGAGATCTGATTTGGTTTTTTAATTGAACGAGGAGCCATTCATTTCATTCGTCCTTATGAAACAAAGAGGCTAGGTTATTATATAGAATGGAAAAATACCAACGAAGGTTGTGGTTTTTTCCTCGAATGAACAAAATGCTTGGACCAATGTTTTCCCTTTTTTATTTTAATATATATACAACCGAAACTGTTCACCCTGATAAATGAACATGCCAAAATATTTTAAAATGATTGAATAAGAGATTTGAACCGATGAGGTAATTTGTGTTGATTTTTATTATTTACTATTATTAATGCTTGCTGGGTTCTTTTGAAACAAAAGAAATAAACAAATGAGGCAACACGAGTTTTAATAAGTCAAGGGGTCTGCGAATGTTCAGAAGGACGACTAATATAAAAAAATTGGTTGGTTGGCAGAGGATCGTTTAATGCAGGCACATGAAAAGAAATTACAAAGAGTGGATAAGCTGTACACCCAAATGTCTCCATCTTCTGCAACAACGAGGCACAGACATACCATGTGCTAGCCGAAAATCTTGAATAGGGTTCCAAGCTTTGTTAAAGACTTAAAAAAGATTTGTACACCTAGACTATATTTTGGATGTGTACGGGATGATTTCGATATGCCAGGTTGCGATAGGATTTGAGATTACGAATCAATTAAGCAAGGACTTTTTTTGAGTTTCTTGGCCGATTTGTATAGTTTCGGATAAGGTAAAAGGTTTGGTAACATGCGAAGATTTTTCCTTTTTCAAATATTGATTTTGATTGATTTTGTTTCTTGTCCAAACTTTTGACCAAACGATAATATCCGAGATTTCGGTAAAGTAGCAAAATTCTCAAAGAATCTTTGAAAAGAAAAGAAATAGATTTTACGGATTTAATTTAGGTTTTATAGGGTTTCATTTAAATTTTTGAAACGATGTCCAGAAGGTGACCCTTATTTTATAGTTTTATTTAATGTGTTAACAATCAATGTTTTCCAGCTATTTTGGAATCAAATATATTATCCCCTTATTTATTAATTAAATATTCAAAATAATTGAAATCAAGTCATTTAAATTTCTAAATCACCATTTAAATAATCAAATGGATTAATTAATGTGATCACTGAAAATCCGGAACGTTACACCAACCAAAAGAGAACAATGGTCAATGACTTTGTTCGTCGAGAGCTTTCTAATGATATATAATTTGATATATATATATATATATCAGAGAGGTTGAAATTTTTTCACAGTATAGATTAATATGAAATTCACCATTAATGGATGATTGAAAATTTCTGGGTTTATGGTGAAAATTTCACGTACAGTTTGTGAGTGAGGCTGTTAATGTTTCATAAAGACAAACATACATAGATTAAGATTAGGTTGTGAGGTGAAGTGGTTGCAGCAGCCCAATAGTCTGTTTCCATCACTAAACCACAATATGTCGTCCCAAATATAAAAAATATAAGTTTTCGACATTTTAAACGTAGTAGACTATCTAACATTTCAAAGACACAGTCTCTTATATATTTTATTTTTGCTACCAAATATTTAAATCATCATTCACAATTGCAAGTTAACGATCATAATTTACTTTCTCGAAATTCAGTTTCATTATTTTTATTGATCCATACTAACGTTAAAATAAAATGTTCAAATTTTAACTTCTTCAAAATATTGTTCGATTCCATTAAACCACTTATTTTATTTAACAAAAAAATGTGTTCTCTGACATTAACTTGTTAACTGTAAATTCATATTTACCATTAATTTAAAATTCCACATTAAGTTAATTGCAACTAAATAAGTTTTATTGCAGATTCAATTTGAAAAGGAAGAAATAACGATTCTATCATATTTCAGAGTTCTAAAAAAATTAGATACTACAAATTTGAAGCTTGGATTTATTTTACTATAATGAATTAATTCAAATACACTTTAAAAAAATTAATCACTAACAATCTTATTCAAATTCCGATATTTAATTTAATATTTTTAAATTGTAAAAATACAATACGTTACAATCTCCCCACTCAAAACATTTCATTCCTAAAAGGAACGGAGTAAGAGTCTAGCAATTTGATATATTTTATCAAATAATCAATTTATAAACATTATGATCAGCAGCCGTAATCGACTTTTATTTACTCAAAATAAAAAAATAATAAACTCTATTCTTAATTACCTTTCCAAATTTTTTATATGTGCACATAATGCCTTAATCGACTTATATGCATTTCCCACTTTCGAAACTTTAAAGCGAGCGTCGTTAATGCTGCAATCATCATCATAATTATTTTCAAGCTGCTGAAGTGAGATTCACTAATATTTACTCATGTGCTTATAGAATTTTGTCCATACGTTAGCTAGACGGATGCAAATCTCTACGTATTCAGTAGATCATTTTCAATACCAAGTGAAATATTGCAAAAATATTTTTCCTCTAGGATAAATATTCAAAATTTCAAATATTATATAATGTATATAATAAATTTCAAATCATTTTTTGTTATATCATAACGTCCTTATAAACGTAAGTAAATACATTTTGTAACGACCTGAATTTCCGTACTCTTTGAGTCGACTAATAACACCACACGTCCGACCCAAATTGCACAGAAAAACGAATCACTATTAGAAAGAGTAAGAGGATGAGAAATAGAAAGAAAGAGAAATTAGAATAGAAGAAAAACGAAGAAAACAAATCACACAGTGGAACGAGTAAAATATATTATATAACATAACCTTTGAAATACAAATCAGTAATTATATATACATACCATCATCAAAGCACAACAATTATTCCTGGAACAGTTATAAACACCTGTTTCCAGATACAACATAGTACACAGTGGAAAATATGATAGTCTGTAGCTAACAGGTGAAGCCTCCTGCTTCAAGCTCCTCCAAAGTGAATCTGTAAAATCCTGACTACTTGACTGCCCGTACAAATTTGGGCACCCAAGAGTTTAAGGGAAAAAACAAAATAAACTCTGGGTCAGTCATGGGACTAGTGTGAGTAAACTCCAACCATTTGTTTAACTTCCAAAATCCTTTTGAAAGATAATGATAATCGTAAGACCGATCCACACATAAATACATATGGTTTTTACCTTACAATAACCAAAAATATTTTTGATATCAAATCCAATGATATTATAATAATGTCTACATCAAATAAATAGAATCTAGCGGAACGCTTGCATCTCACGCTCCACATATAATATTAAATCAAAAACCGCTGGGCGCTTATTAGAGATTGGATTTCCAACATGACAAGGTATGGAACCACCTTCGGATAGTGTATCTCTAGAGGGGAATACTCCGGGTTCAACAAGAACGTCTTGCAACCCGGCCCACACATGGCTGACCACTCATTTGACTTGAGTGTATCGAGCATATTATCACCAACGGTTGTGATCAGCAGCCGTAACCGAAAGCTTACAGCAACGAATAGAATAAGAAGCAAATGAAATTTCTCTAGATCAGGTGATAATACCCCTAATGGGAATGACCCACATGGCCATGTTGCCTGCCCGATTTTTGTCATTTCCGGGTTGATGAGGCTTGAGGTCACGATTTCCTTTCAGCACATCTTGCCATCATTACTTTGAATTCCACATCGTCAGATCAGTCCATATACGTTGTCCTGGGACTAGACAAACTAAAGGAATTATTCCATCAATCCATCTTAGGCAATTTATACCTAGGATTAACAGAACAACCCTTGCACTTTACTCTGTCTTCAATCATCTTAAGCATAAGTTGATTCGTAACGCTTATGCCAATACGGAGTGGTTTTCAGATAACAAATCTGATCCCGGTCTCGCTATATTGACAACGGAGGTATAAAATAAATCAAAACTTTGACAGTTAGTGATTTATCTATCAAAGGAACATCCATACAATCAACGATCTTATTTCCAATTGGAAATTCTACCGATCAAACATAAAACAACAGTGGCCCTTCTAAATTACTTTCTTATTATATTATCATTTCCAAATTTTCATTTCCCATCTTTCATACCTTTTCAAAACTCAATTTCTCTCAAGATTCTTAGAAAAACCCATTTCCAATGTTGTAATTTCTTTATTCGAGAAAATATCTCTTATTCCAGTTAGAAAACATTTCTAAATATTAACGAATCCTTATTTTTCTCTATTCAGAAAATATACCTTATTAATATCGGAAAATATTTCCATATTCTTTTTCTTAATTTCTCGTTGACCAAATCATTTCATTTTCTATGCATAGGAAATATCCCTCATTTTATTTGTGAAAAACATTTCAGAATATTTTAAATTAACACGATGTTATAAAACACCGTTATTATAACACAAACCATTAATCATTTATTAACTAACTATATTGCTAACCAATCTTCACTATCGATCCTTAACCACTTCTCTATCAATCATGAAGTCAATCAAGTTGGGGTATAATTACCTCTCAGACCTTAATTGAACAACATTCTCAACTTTGAAATAGTCAAAGCTCACAACTTCAAACAAAACATCGCTTATGCGACTCTCGGATCGAATCTAAGAATCCATTCCATTTACTGAAAAACATTGATTATAACGGTAGCGTTATAATCGCTGTTTCCAATTATTTGATTTATAAAACATTCATTCTAACGATAGCATTAAAATCGCTGTTTAGACTTATAAAACATTTATTATAACGTTAGCGTTATAATCGCTGTTTAGATTTACAAAACATTTATTATAACGGAAGCGTTAAATCACTGCTTAGATTTATGGAATATTTATTATAACAGTAGCGTTATAATCGCTATTTTGAATAAAGTACTGTGTGCGACGCACACGCTTCCATTGTTCATCTTTAAAAGATAGTCAAAATGTCTGGATTTACACAATGTAGATATATACCATTCTGTTTGTCGAAACCCATAAAACAAAGGGTACATACGGATAAAAATCCGCTTTCCACCTTCCTTACAACAAGACCGCTTTACTTGGATTTTATTTCAAAAATTCCATTTTATCAATGTTTAACACAAACTATCTTATGTGTTTTCCTTTGCATTTAAAATCTTTATTTCAATTGCAGTGCTTTGCTTAATTCAATTAAATTCATCACTTTGGTTTTTAAAAACCTCTTTTAAATCTTGTTTGGATTAATCACTTATACTAATTTGTTTACCATCTTTTAACCACTTAGATTAGATTTCATTCTTAAACCATTAACACGTTTTAGTCTATTATTAACCTATTAACCATCTTCCTTAAAAGTTTCTTTCCATTGAATTTTCTTTTCATAATTTAAAATTTAACAAAAAGCCTTGTTTAAATCTTTGCATTTACCGACAAATTCCATTTACCAATCTCATTTAAAACTTGGATTGCAAATCCCTTTATGAAACTCTTATCACCTCCTTGATCAAACTATAATGCCACTGAATCATTTCTTAATTGAATCTCCAATTTAAAATCATTGTTTTAATTATTATTAATTAAAATAACAATTAACTTTATTATTAACTATATTAAAAATAGTTAACTTTGTTATTAACTAAAAATAGTATAATTATTACTTTTAAAAGCTTATTAAATAAAAATTAACTTTATTAACATTAACCAATTCAATAATTACTTTAATTATAGTTAATCGAAGATTAACTAATATTTAATACCCTTCGTTAAATTCAAATTAATTTAAAATATTAGTTTCAAAACCATTTACCATTTTTCCATTTAAATTCAAATTTGAATTTCTATTTTAATTTATTCAATGATAAATAATTCAGTTAATTTATACTCTCGTTTATATACAACTTCTTGTTTTTCCATTTACATGTTTTTAGTTTCAACTCTACTCTATTTGACATTACATTTCTATATTTTGAAATAAATTTCCTTTTTAAAAACTAAATTTTCATTTTCTATATTCGAAAATACTTTATGGTATATAAAATACTAGGTTTCTAGGGCCAGGGTAATTCAAACACTACATATCCAATCATGGATTATATAACACATCATATAGCATAATCAAATAAAAACAGTAATATAAATATTGAGGGATCTAGTTGGATCCCTCCAACCTGTTTCCCTGCATCCACATATGTTAATCAATGAAAATATCATCAATTCAATTTTAATATGGTATTAGAATCAATATTCAATCAATGGTTTCTATATCAACCATTTCAATCAATTTTATCAACCATTCATCCAATCAACAATCCCACAGTATAAAATTAAAATATGTAAAAGTCATTTATATGGAAATATAAATGAAGTAGAGTTAGTGAGTTTACTCGCCTCAGTTTGCAGTTGATGATTCTACTTTTGTTTTGAAAAATTTTAATTTTTCTTTGATATTCCAGTAACTCTGTTCTCCGCCATATTAGTTCTACAACTTAGATCTCTTCGCTATGATTTCAACGCGGCTTGGTTCGATTCTGTTCACGGATAAGTTAGACAAGATTTATATAAGTTTTTTTCTTTTTCAATAAAATCATTAAATTAATTAATTAATTAATTAATCCTTTTTAGCCTTAATAATGATGTTTAGCCGTTAATCATCATATATTATAATAAATCCTTTTTCCCAGAAATGTACCCAACTACCTCTAGTAAGAATACCCAATGCTGACCGAAATTTGACAGCCCCCTTCCTTGTATTACTCCATCGTTCCATGAACAAATGGCTCTATCGTCCTTCCCATCACTGAACTCCAGATCCGGCAACACTATATTGTCGACGCATTACCAATAAACATGACTCCATGCATTACCAATAAACATGACTCCCAGTCATTCCTTGCGGGATGCAGTAAACGACACATAGTGATTATCACCGAACCCTATTATCATGAAACTTCACCATTACTGTAGTCCATCCACTGCATTTCGCCTTTACACAATAATCTGCGCCACACAAATTTCATTAAACAGTACCCTCCAGCAAATACCATCCCAATCTTCTAAGAACCTTCACCCAAAAATCCACCCAATACACTTCGTTCCACCACACACATCCATTTTGATATTAACGCACATGTCCTCTTCACCAATACCCACCTCGTAAGCATCACAACTCCACCCCAAATGTAATGGCCTGCAAATCCGTACTATCTGAGTCGACTAATAACACCACACGTCCAACCCAAATTGCCCAGAAATAGTATCATTATTAGAAAGAAGTTAGAGGATAAGGAATAGAAAGAAAGAAATATTAGAATAGAGGAAAAACGAAGATCACAAACTCACAGCGGAACGAATAAAATATATTAAATAACCTAACTTTTGAAATACAAATATGTTTGAATACACATACCATCATCAGAGTACTATAGCTATTTCTGGAACAGTTATAAACACCTGTTTCCATATACAAACATGGTACACAGAGGAATATATGATAGTCTATAGCTAACTGGTGAAGCCTCCTATTTCAAAATCCTCCAAGTGGATCTGTAAAATCCCGACTACTTGACTGCATATACAAATTTGGGCACCCAAGAGTTTAGGGAAAACAAACAAAATAAACTCTGGGTCAGTCATGGGACTGGTGTGAGTAAACTCCAACCATTTCTTTAACTTTCAAAATCCTTTCGAAAGAAATGATAATCGTAAGACCGATCCACACATAAACACGGATGGTTTTTACCTTACGATAACCCAAAATATTTTTGATATCAAATCCAGTGATATTATAATAATGTCTACATCAAATAAATAGAATCTAGCGGAACGCTTGCATCTCTCGCCCTATATATAATATAAAACCAAAAACCGCAGGACGCTTATTGGAGATTGGATTTCCAACATGATAAGGTTTGGAACCTTGGGGGTGGAACGGAAGAAAGGAGGCAAAACAACAAGGGTCAGACAAAAGTCTGGCAAGTCCAGTGATTTTCAGTTATGAACAGATAATAATAACATGACATGAAAATAAAACTGGATGAGAGATAACTGTAACATATGTAGCAGATATAACAGAAGAACAGAATGATATAAGCTATTGCTTTACACTTTTCTGCACTAATACTAATATAACGGGATTAGGTGTTACCCTTATGTCTTAACTAAAACAGAAAGGAAACAGAATGATTTCCACAGAACAGAATGCTAGTAATGGGCTTTTACCACCCGACAGAAGGTAATCCCTATGGAAATAGAATGTAGAATTAGGTATACACTAATAAATAGGCCTTTACCACCCCAACAGACGGTTTCACGCGGGAACAGACAGGTGTTACCACCCAACAGAAACAGACGGTACCCCACAGAAACAGACAGAGCTAAGTGTACCCTAAGTTCTACCCCACGCGATCGGCTCCCTAATAGATAAATACCCTGTGCCAGCCCCACCAAAGGGTGTATCATTCCCTAAAGTGGCAACCTTTGAATGACACAGACCTATTTACAGATGTCACGACGTCTTACATCCTCAGAGGCAGACCGGGATCCATGCACGCACATGACCTGATTGGAACGCACCATCAACACCCCTCACCATTATCAGAATGAACCGCTTATAATTAGTTCAGTAAGCGTGCCCGGACCCTACCTACTGTTGAGTCAAAGTTTTGATACCAGAAAGGGTTACTGACTAATATGGGTCCCAAACAACAGATGACACAAGTAATTCCCCTCCTATCCTTGTGTCCCAAGACTAATAGATTTCAGATTAACAAGTTCAGACATACAGAATTCAGATCAACTAGTTCCCAGATCAAACAAGTTTTAGACTAACGAATCAGATATACGGATTTAACAGATTTACAGATTTGTCTAACTTTGTAATTGGGCCTACCGATTCACGGAACAGATTTATTAAACTCATCAGTCTAGTGGGTTTAACCCTATCCGCCCAACACGTTTTATACATTATATTTATCTCAGATTTTCATTAATTAAATATTAATGCCCAGACCTCTCATATTAGACTGACAATTTGCGGCTACTGGTTAGGCCGGTTGGTTCCGGGCAGATTTCTGCCGCAAACTTAGTCTAACCTCGGGTTTCAAGCACGTTATGACTAACTTCTCACATTAGAACCTATTGTTTGCGGCCATTGGATGTGCCGGGCGGTTCCGGGCAGGATTACGCCGCAAACTCATTCTAACCTCGAGTCATCCATGTTTATCTTTGCAGCCAATTAATTATTAATTTACCATTTATGCCCACGCCTAATATACATGTCAATTTTCATAACTATAGCCAATTCAGATTATGTCAATAACAGACTAAATATATCAACTCAACATATATGACAGATAACAGATTTAGCAGATTAGGCGACTTGACGGATTCAGCAGATTAAGCAGTTTAGCAGATTTAGAATATAACAGTTTAGGCATCTTCAGAAGACTTAGCAGATGACAGATTTGGTATATGAACAGATATAGCAGATTATAGCAGAACTAGCAGATTAGGCAATATAACAGAACTAGCAAATTAGGCAATATAACAGATTTAATCATTCCTTAAAGTTTCATAAACATATCTTGCCTAATTATAAATTTGGCCTAAGTTTGCATGCCTAAATATTTGTCATGATTCACATTATGATCATATACCCCACGTTTGCATTGAATTTACATGGCACATATTATGGTCATAATTTACCATATAACACACATCTCAAATTTAGTTAAACTTGCCTAGTACAAAAGATTCAAATATAAATTATACCAAATATAGCCATCGATTTCAATGCATGTCATATATTCAAAAATCTCCCACTTAGGTGTTATTCACATTTAATAGTTATCAAATCTTAACATAAATCTTCACACCAAAGTGATATTCCCTTTTTATCCCAAATCATGAATTTCTATATAAACAATATGCCCAACAATCTAGAACTTTAAATTATAACAGATCTTTAATTCAAAAATATGCATTATGTCCAATGTTTCAAGTCACATGTTAATATACAATGGTTCCTCTTCTTCCAATTCACAGAATATGCACATATCTAAATCTAGTTTACAACCTATGTCCTTTTAGTCACAGATTAGCCACGTCCAATTATGCCATCATTCATTATTTATCCCAAAGTTTAACGTTCGTGCGTTAATCTCTTATGAGATTTGGCGCAGGCTCGGGGTAGCCTGGCTATAGAACAGAAAGAAGAAAGAGATATAGAATAAAATAGATCAGAACAGAACATACGCAATCTCAAATTCAGATTTACAATCATGTCACAATTATAATTAAAGTTTATATCGGAAAATAACTGCACTTGCCTTGGTTGGATTCTAAAAGAAAAAGGTGTTGTAGCTGTTCTCTTTTAATCCTAATCAGAATTGGAGGAAGAAGAAGCACAAGTCCTAGCTTAGGTTTCAGCAGAGTAGAGACGCCATTGATTTATTTATTTTTAGAGAGGAAGAGAGCAATGGAGGCTAGAGAATTGTATATGAGACTTAGGTTTAGGTAAGGGATGTATATATAGGTGTATGAAGTTATTTAGGACCATTAGATTAACCCTGAATCATGAGAACCATTCAAATGCAAAATCTGCATTTGAGCGAATCGGCCCACGGGATGACAGCCAAACACCCTGGATTAACCCCTAGTCGACCCTGCGGGGCTTGGTCGACCTCAAAAATGGGCCGGTTCAGTTATTCCCCCTCCCAATTCGCTGTTTTGAACCTTTTTTGCATGTTTATTTATTTAATTTTTATATATATCTATATATATTTCTCTCATATGCATATAAACTTCAAGGCTTAATAACTTCTTCTTAATTAACCATTTTATTTAAATATTCTCAGAAAATACGGGGTGTTACATTCTCCCCTCCTTAAAGGATTTCGTCCCCGAAATCTTCAAGTTAAGAAGAACGTATCCTAACATCCAACATCCATCTACTCAACCATTCAATCACATGCATCCATTGTCCTTAAAAGGTTTCTAATGCCGTATGAACATACGCAAAGTGTGTGTATATGTTTCTTATCTAATGCAAAATCAGGCGGTCTACTGATCCAGTTGACCTCCTTAATGCGAATCATGTTAGTGTCATGAGTCCAAATATGTATGCAAGAAATCCTATTTGATACACATCATTTCTATATGAGTGCATAACCATTCATCCAAATGCAACATCCATGTGCTGAGTTAATCATTTTGCATCCACAAAAATTGAAAATGCTCACACATCCATATGCAGTATGAGAGTGTTTTCGAGCCGATCTAGTGCCTAGTGTGTGTATATGCATCCACGAGCAACCACTAGCAACCACTTGCATCCACTTGCAACCATCAAACATAACATGTCTCAAACACATGTTTACACCCATTAGTTTCTACCTAAAGTTCGAAGATTCGATCGATAGGATACAGTCGAACGATGGAAGCGAGTACAGATAAAACAAAAACTTGGTTCCCATTAGACATTGGTTGAGAGAATAATTCCCCTAAGTATCAACCCCAAAGACCGAAATCAATATCAGATTGACACTCAAAGGATTACCCTCTTTAGACAATGTCAAAACTGGAAATCTTAACCTTATCAGAGATATTCAGATATTTACAAACTACTAGTACAGATCAGATTACCAAATAATTCTTAGAAAACTAAGCATGATAAAACCCAGAATGTATGCGTCCTACTTGACGCTTAACACAGATATCTCTCAAACCCCAACCTATCACCAGCAGATGAGTCGTAACCCCTATGGGGTTTGAGACTATAACCAGATCAGAAACAAGACTAGTATTAAAGTGCAGAGGCTCGACTACAGAATCAGAATGCCATAATCGGAAAGAGTTCTAACTCAATAATCAGATAAGGAAACTAAACTCTCTACGGAAATTTTCCTACTTATATCCTATCCACCAACTATGAGAGCATTCGCCTGCCTTCCCGAAGTAGGTCATGTCCTCCGTCCTTGCCCCCGTTTCTTCGAGCAGTCCCTAGTGAAGTGTCCCATCTCACCACAATTGAAGTGAGTGTCCTTCCTCTTTTGGCAATCCTTGTTCAGATGAGTCAAGCTTCCATAAGTAAAGCACATTTCTCCTCCTTTATCATCAGAATTTTCTTCCTTCTTTTGTGTTTCCTTTTTGCCTCCTTTGTGAACCAGGTGCATATCCATGAGTTTATCATCTTTACTATCCGTGTGTAACACGTTGACAAGTCCCTCGAAAGCGGCCTCCATCGCATGGAAAATCCTACAAAGCTCGAAAGAAAATTAGCCGTAGGTGAGACCACTGCGGCTACAGATGGAAGTCGGGTGCTTATTTGCCCTTTGACCAGTGTCGTAGTCTTATCAAGCCTACAGAACCACGCCGCGATGAGGTTACCTCCCAGAAAGCCGGGAGCCCCGGAGAAAGAAGGAAACAAAGATTCAAACAGAGGATCAAAAGATAGATATATGGCTTTTGGGGATTATGTTTTTCAAAAATAAGCTTTACTTTTGAAAATACTTCCTTTTTAAAACTTTTTTTTGAAAATAGTTTTCAAAACTCTTTATCAAATCTGGTAACCTTCAGCTCTGATACCAAGTGTAACACCCCACCTCCGTTAAGGTCACTCACAAAGGGAATGCCTTAACTTTGGTGGAGCATTTTAGTAAACAGAAACAGAATACTACAAGCAAGAGTATTCCCTTCTACAAAACCTGGGGGGAACGGAAGAAAGGAGGCGAAATAACAAGGGTCAGACAAAAGTCTGGCAAGTCCAGTGATTTTCAGTTATGAACAGATAATAATAACATGACATGAAAATAAAACTTGATGAGAGATAACTGTAATAGATGTAGCAGATATAACAGAAGAACAGAATGATATAAGCTATTGCTTTACACTTCTCTGCACTAATACTAATATAACGGGATTAGGTGTTACCCTAATGTCTTAACTAAAACAGAAAGGAAACAGAATGATTTCCACAGAACAGAATGCTAGTAATGGGCTTTTACCACCCGACAGAAGGTACAGAAACAGAAACAGATTAATCCCTATGGAAACAGAATGTAGAATTAGGTATACACTAATAAATAGGCCTTTACCACCCCCAACAGACGGTACCACGCGGGAACAAACAGGTGTTACCACCCAACAGAAACAGACGGTACCCCACAGAAACAGACAGAGCTAAGTGTACCCTAAGTTCTACCCCACGCGATCGGCTCCCTAATACATAAATACCCTGTGCCAGCCCCACCGAAGGGTGTATCATTCCCTAAAGTGGCAACCTTTGAATGACACAGACCTATTTACAGATGTCACGGCATCTTACATCCTCAGAGGCAGACCGGGATCCATGCACGCACATGACCCGGTTGGAACGCACCATCAACACCCCTCGCCATTATCAGAATGAACCGCTTATAATTAGTTCAGTAAGCGTGCCCGGACCCTACCTACTGTTGGGTTAAAGTTTTGATACCAGAAAGGGTTACTGACTAATATGGGTCCTAAACAACAGATGACACAAGTAATTCCCCTCCTATCCTTGTGTCCCCAGACTAACAGATTTCAGATTAACAAGTTCAGACATACAGAATTTAGATCAACTAGTTCCCAGATCAGACAAGTTTTAGACTAACGGATCAGATATACGGATTTAACAGATTTACAGATTTGTCTAACTTTGTAATTGGGCCTACCGATTCACGGAACAGATTTATTAAACTCATCAGTCTAGTGGGTTTAACCCTATCCGCCCAACACGTTTTAGACATTATATTTATCTCAGATTTTCATTAATTAAATATTAATGCCCAGACCTCTCACATTAGACTGACAATTTGCGGCTACTGGTTAGGCCGGTTGGTTTCGGGCAGATTTCTGCCGCAAACTGAGTCTAACCTCGGGTTTCAAGCACGTTATGACTAACTTCTCACGTTAGAACCTATTGTTTGCGGCCACTGGATGTGCCGGGCGGTTCCGGGCAAGATTACGCCGCAAACTCATTCTAACCTCGAGTCAGCCATGTTTATCTTTGCGGCCAGTTAATTATTAATTTACCATTTATGCCCACGCCTAATATACATGTCAATTTTCATAACTATAGCCAATTCAGATTATGTCAATAACAGACTAAATATATCAACTCAACATATATGGCAGATAACAGATTTAGCAGATTAGGCGACTTAACGGATTCAGCAGATTAAGCAGTTTAGCAGATTTAGCATATAACAGTTTAGGCATCTTCAGCAGACTTAGCAGATGACAGATTTGGTATATGAACAGATATAGCAGATTATAGCAGAACTAGCAGATTAGGCAATATAACAGAACTAGCAAATTAGGCAATATAACAGATTTAATCATTCCTTAAAGTTTCATAAACATATCTTGCTTAATTATAAATTTGGCCAAAGTTAGCATACCTAAATAGTTGTTATGATTCACATTATGATCATATACCCCACGTTTGCATTGAATTTACATGGCACAGATTATGGTCATAATTTACCATATAACACACGTCTCAAATTTAGTTAAACTTGCCTAGTACAAAAGATTCACATATAAATTATACCAAATATAGCCATCGATTTCAATGCATGTCATATATTCAAAAATCTCCCACTTAGGTGTTATTCACATTTAATAGTTATCAAATCTTAACATAAATCTTCACACCTAAGTGATATTCCCTTTTTATCCCAAATCATGAATTTCTATATAAACAATATGCCCAACAATCTAGAACTTTAAATTATATCAGATCTTTAATTCAAAAATATGCGTTATGTCCAATGTCTCAAGTCACATGTTAATATACAATGGTTCCTCTTCTTCCAATTCACAGAATATGCACAGATCTAAATCTAGTTTACAACCTATGTCCTTTTAGTCACTGATTAGCCATGTCCAATTATGCCATCATTCATTATTTATCCCAAAGTTTAACGTTCGTGCGTTAATCTCTTATGAGATTTGGCGCAGGCTCGGGGTAGCCTGGCTATAGAACAGAAAGAAGAAAGAGATATAGAATAAAATAGATCAGAACAGAATATACGCAATCTCAAATTCAGATTTACAATCATGTCACAATTATAATTAAAGTTTATATCGGAAAATAACTGCACTTGCCTTGGTTGGATTCTAAAAGAAAAAGGTGTTGTAGCTGTTCTCTTTTAATCCTAATCAGAATTGGAGGAAGAAGAAGCACAAGTCCTAGCTTAGGTTTCAGCAGAGTAGAGACGCCATTGATTTATTTATTTTTAGAGCGGAAGAGAGCAATGGAGGCTAGAGAATTGTATATGAGATTTAGGTTTAGGTTAGGGATGTATATATAGGTGTATGAAGTTATTTAGGACCATTAGATTAACCCTGAATCATGAGAACCATTCAAATGCAAAATCTGCATTTGAGCGAATCGACCCACGGGATGATAGCCAAACACCCTGGATTAACCCCTAGTCGACCCAGCGGGCCTTGGGTCGATCTCAAAAATGGGCCGGTTCGGTTATTCCCCCTCCCATTTCGCTGGTTTGAACCTTTTTTGCATGTTTATTTATTTAATTTTTATATATATCTATATATATTTCTCTCATATGCTTATAAACTTCAAGGCTTAATAACTTCTTCAAAATTAACCATTTTTTTTAATATTCTCAGAAAATACGGGGTGTTACAGGAATACACTGGGTTCAACAAGAACATCTTGCAACCCCGCCCACACATGACCGACCACTCATTTCGCTTGAGTGTATCAAATGTATACCACCAACGGTTGGGATCAACAATTGTTTCCCGAAAGGGACATCAACGATAGATTTAAGAAGCAAATGGAATTTCTCTAGATAGGTGATTATACACCCTAATGGGAGCGACCCACATAGCCATGCTGCCCGCCCAATTTTTGTCATTTCCCGATTGTTGAGGCCTGACGCTACGATTTCTTATCATTCATTTTTAACACAATCACTTTGAATGCCACATTGTCAGATCCGTTAATCACTAATTGATTGTACAAATATATTCTGGATATTATGCTAGGAGAATAAATCCTCTGCCACCATATATATTTATACAAACCAACATATTCGATCATTGGAAATACTTTGTAAAACATTCGTCCATATACATTCGTTCTGGGATTGAACGAAACCGAAGGCGCCATTTCTATTAATAGAAAAAGTCCTTGCACTTTACTCCATCTTCGATCATCTTCATATAATCTGATTCGCAATGCTACTGCCAATACGGAGTGGTTCTCGGATAATAATCCAACCGGTCTCTCCATATTGACAACGATATTGGAAAATACTTCGATAGTCGGTTATTTAACTATAACAACCTGAGTTCCGATGAACCGAATTTTTTTCAAAAATCCAATCTATCGAAACCGGAGTTGGGTGCTCTGGTATCCTGCAGAAACAGATAGAGATAAAGAAACATGTCAGAACTCGTAAAGCATCTCACAGCGGAAGGAAATAAAGTATATATATTCAAATGTAGCCTTACCTTATTAACAATACTGCAAAACCAGTATCCAAAGCTATACCATCTCTGTCATGAACCTAACCTGAAAGTATGCAATGAGGAGTGGATCAGAACATAAGTTTTGTCTGACTGGACTTAGAATAGACTTCTGTGTAATCCTACATATACCGTTCAGTTACATTTTCTTGGTTATTAAGGTGTTAACCTCTTTATGCTATACTTATCCATCCACTAGTAGATTAACCTAATACAATATATATGTAGTTACCCCCTACTCATGTCCTTTTTTCGTGTGTACGCAGTCCCTTTCCAACTCGTGTCATCTTGTCATATGTACGCAGTTCCTTATCCAATGTCGTACGTCGTACGGGCTTTCATGTATATATATATATATTCACTAAGTCTGCGTAAAACCACCATTCCTGTGTTTCGTAAGCATTTGGACTGCCAACCTAGCTCTTACTAGGTTCTGTTATCGAATACTACCTAGATCCAACTAGGGTTTACCATCGAGTGTTACCTAGTTCCAACTAGGGTTTACTTTATCGAACGCTTCCTAGGTTCAACCAGGGTTTATGCTACCTAGGTCCAACTAGGGTTTATGCTACCTATCGAACAATGCCCTCTAGTCTAGGACACACTACACTGAGCGATATGCGTTCCTAGACTTTACGTCCCAACCTATCGCTAAACGTGCTAGGTATCTGGTTGTACATGTCCTCTATATGTGTGACCCGAGTCCCGTGGCAGGGCAAATCAAGAAACACAGAACTCGATCGGGAGCTTTAAGTTATCTACCGATGCAGATGCTAAGGTCTGTATTTACTGTGGCTATGGTCCCACTTGACCCCTCCCTCAACTAATGAAAGGCACCCAAGAATATCAAGAACGAGAACTGTACGCAGGCCCTCTATGCCCCCACAATCCTATTGGCCAACCTCACCCATAACTAGATAACAAGTATATGGTCTTTTGGAGTTCTCTGCCTTTTCGCTTTTCGTGCTCGATTGACTCAAGATGGTCGATAGCCGACGACGTGCTATCACAGGGCCAACTGGTTATCGTCGACTCACGCTGGTCCATCCTAGTCTTTCCGTTGCCTTATTATTGCAACCAAGGCATACTCTTGGTTCTTCTTACGCAGACCTTAACCTCTGTGAGCCCAGGCGGATCATCCGCATTCTCACAGAGGGATACCAAGCGTATCCTCGCGTCCCCTCGAAGCCGCGTGCTTCGTAACCGAGTCCGTTGGAGCCTTCTATATGATCAGATGAACGTACGCTCCCCCTCACGCCCTACGACACCATGATGATCTACTGAGTTTGGTTATTCATCCCCTGTTGTATTGAGTGGTCCAAGCGCCTTATCCTTTCGTACTATTAGACCTTATGTCTAAACTTCTGATTACGCGCTTGCTTTGTCTTATTAACTTGGTTATCCTCATTTATGTTGTCCTTCAATTCTAATTACCAAGTTTCCCTTTAACTAAGGTTTATTACTTAGTCCTCTTCAACTAAGGTTTACTTACTTAGTTATCTTTACCGTTGCTTACTTAGTTCTCTAACAAAGGTTCGTTACTTTGGTTGCCATTTTACTTAGTTTTCTAGCTAAGGTTCATTACCTAATTGCCATCATCATTATTTACTTAGTTCTCTAACTAAGGTTCAACACTTGGTTAACTTCATCTTTATTTACTTAGTTCTCTAACTAAGGTTCAACACTTGGTTGCCTTTATCATTATTTACTTAGTTTACTAACTAAGGTTTACCAATGAACTCAAACATGACTAAGTTTTCTTTATCAAACGATAGCTTACGGGTGCTTTCCCACCTTGTTAGCTTAGATTAACTTATTTCATAGTATAAGTCATAAATTTACGTTATTTAATTTTACATTACCGCAACTCTGGTTTATAATAATAGGTAGTTATCATTCCCCATTATTGTGTTGGTTAAGTTTGTCAATATGTCAAGTTTTACTTAACCCTACCTTCCCGCTCATGCATTACTCGTATATTCCACAAATTTGGTTAAGTGTTGTCTTTCAGTTCATATTGACTTAACCCACCCACGCATCATGTCAAATTGGTTAAGTGTTGTTAACCTAACCGTACCATACTAGCATGTGTCATTAGCATAAATTGATTATTAATGCACAAACCTCTCACATTAGACCTATTGTTGTGGTTGCTGGATGTGCCGGGCGGTTCCGGGCAGTTTTACACCACAACTCAATCTAACCTCGGGTTTATGCACGTTATGACTAACTTCTCACATTAGACCCTATTGTTTGCAGCCACTAGATATGCCGGGCGGTTCCGGGTAGAATTACACCGCAACCTCGTTCTAACCTCGAGTTAGTCATGTTTTGTCTTTAGCCAATTAACAATTTTTATGAGAACGTTAAGCATCAATTTTAGGTTATGAGTTATGTTTCATAATCACATAAGAGGTCTCATAATCACATAAGCTAAGTTTTATCCGTTCCTTTATCAACTTAGGATTCTTACCTTTAGATTCGTTTTTTCCAAAATCCAAAATTTAAACTTATAGTTTAAAACCTCAATCCCGCAATATTAGATTTGAAATAAATCACTTCTTTCCAATCCCATTCCATATTCAATAATTCCAATTAAATTTACACAATTTCAGGTTAACATTATAAATCAGAATTCATAATTGCGCACTATTCGGCATAGATTCATGTTTCCAAAACATACCCAAAGATTCATTATACTGAAATACGCTCCAAAATTCCCAATTCAAACTTTATTTCATTGAATAATCCCAATATACAATTCGCCAATTGTCCCAATATTTGCAATAATAATTGTTATGCCACAATCCCCAAATTACGTATTATGTTCCTCGATTGCATAAAATAAATTATGCCCCAATATTCCCATATTTCAATCGTACATATGTACAATAAGATTTCGCCTAGGTTCAAGATAACCTAGATCCAAAACTAAAAAGGGGAAGGAGAATAAAAGGACAATTATTATAACATGAATCTTGAATTGAATTTATAACTGGGGAATGATGAACGATAATAATACTATTATGCAACAAGTTTATTGTAATTCCACTCACTGATTAAAGAACAGATCTTGAATTCTGGGATCTATTGTAATAGCCCGGAAGTCTGGGCCAGTTTAAAATTTTTATTTTGGCAATTTTAGTGAATTTTGATTATTTATTATGAATTATTTTAAAAAATATCGACGAGAAATTTATTTTGAATATAAATCGAACGTATATATTATATAGATCGTCGTTAGAATATAAATATTTATTTATATTTATAAAAGGAATTGAAAATGGCGCGGTAGTTCGATAATTCGATTTCATACTTCAATTGAATGTACCGGGTGCAAAATAAACCGGATTTTAGTGAAACCAAAAATAATGGAATCTAATTGTGAATATCTTTCCAATGAATCCGAAAAATTGAAATTTCATAGCGGGGATAAAAAGATATGTCCAGTTGAAAATTCTAAATAGTCGCTATGGAATTCAGGCTCTTAAAAATAGGAATTTTGCAAACGACCTCGGATTTCGACGAAACCACTTTTGTTGGGTCCGTGATGTAAAATTATTACTAGGCTTCAAATTTCATAATTTTTCGAATCAATATGTGAGCGTGGCAAAAGAAAACGTGTTTGACCAGTTTCAGTTGATTTTAATCGACTGGAAAATGGCCATTTTCAAACGGTCTCAGAATTCGACGAAATTAGTTTTGTTAGGACCGTATTGTCAATACGAAGCTAGAAAATATTTTTCTGGAATTTTTCGAGTTCGTATGTGACCCCAGTAATTTGAAATGTGCGTTCGAATTCAATATATAGAGTTATATTTTGATTTTGACGGAAACTAATCGAAACAGTCAAATCAGCTTACGATACATATCCCATTGTGTTAGGAATGGGGGTAATTAGCTAGGGACGACAGTCGTTGGGCCTCGATTGGAGTTCGAATGAGGAGATAACTTTTCGGGTGGATAAATTAAATAAATTAATTAAAATAGAAAAGTCAACACCCCCTAAACATTTATCTCCGATCCCCCTTTTTGAAAAATCGATTTACAGAAGGGAAAAAAAGGGGGGGGGGAAATCGAATCGCGTCGCCCACCTCCTGGCCAGCCACCGCGCCGCTCCGCCACCGGCGATCTCGAGCTTCGCTCCCCCCTCCTCTCGCTTCCCTCTCTCCTCCTCGTTTAACCCCCAAAATACGACCGAGTCCACCCCAAAACCGCCATCGACACCCGCCACCTTCAAGAGCCCCTCCGCCAGCACCGCCCTCCCCCACGAAGACCGCCGCCTCCTACTCCACCCGCTCGAAAATCCGCACCCCCTCCTCCTCAACTACAGACGCAGCACCCCCCCTTTTTTCGACGATTCCATCTCCTCCCTCTTCCTAGGTGAGATTCCCTTTTTGTTAATTCAATTTTTATATATTTTACTGTTTTTAAAATTGTTTTTTTATATAAAATATATATAGATCGATATTAAAAATGTATTTTTTCATATAAATTAGCGTTGTGAAAAAAAAAGAATAGATTTTGGTATGCAAAAAGACTCGGTTTTTAATTCAAGAAAGGCGAAATCTTTATGATGTTAAAGGTGAAATCTTTATGATGTTAAAGGCGGAATTTTTAATGTAACAACCCGTATTTTTAATAACCTGTTATAACGTAAATCGAGGCAGAATTTAATTTATAAATCTGAATCAAGGGAAACGGGCTATGCCATTGCGTTCGTCTCGGAAAAATACGCGAAATAAAGTCCGAGTTTTCGAAAATCGGAGTCCGTATGACCCGATTAAGGCCCAATGAAGTTTTCAGAAAATTTCAAGTTCAAAACAGATTTGAATTTCGGGCCTGGAAGGCTAGGCGGGAAATTTCCCGCCAAGCCAACCAAGTCGACAGGACTGTCGACTTGGCAGTCGACTTGGTTGGATCCAAGTCGACAGCCCTGTCGACTTGGCTGTCGACTTGGTTCAGCCGGGCAGTTTTGCCTGGTGCACCATTTTGGGGTTTTGGTTAGGTTTTGGGGCCAGATTCGGTTTTGAGGGCTGAGATTGGAACTAGGGTTTAATCCTAAGGCTAAAACTAATCCTAATCTCTATAAATAAGACCCTAACCTAACCCTAAATCATCATTATTCATTCATACAACTAAACTATGGCAAAATCATTCCTCTCATGGCCTCCACTCTCTTCATAAAATTCCTAAATAAATTTCTATGAGAGATTTTCCATGCATACAAGTGTTTTCAAGCTTGTATGAGCATCATTAGCTTGCATTCAAGTCAAGTTTCCATATTTACATCATAAAGCAAGGGTTCTTATTGATTTGGAGCTTTCATATTGGGTTTATTTGATTTCATAAGGGCTTGTCTCAATCTATTAATATATTTGTGTCTTCATAAGAATTTGTAAGCCCTTTTACCTTCTTTTTTAAACTCTAAAGTTAATGAATGATGCAAGTTGTGTTTGATCATTATGATATGCAAGTTTATCATGTTATGTTATGCAAGTATGCCATGTTATGATATGCAAGTTTATCATGTTATGTTATGCAAGTATGCCATGTTATGATATGCAAGTTTACCATGTTATGCTATGCAAGTTTGCCATGTTATGATATGCAAGTTTATCATGTTATGCTATGCAAGTTTGCCATGTTATGATATGCAAGTTTATCATGTTATGTTATGCAAGTATGCCATGTTATGATATGCAAGTTTACCATGTTATGCTATGCAAGTTTGCCATGTTATGATATGCAAGTTTATCATGTTATGTTATGCAAGTTTGCCATGTTATGATATGCAAGTTTATCATGTTATGTTATGCAAGTTTGATATGCAAGTTTGTCATATGATATGCAACTTATGTTATGCAAGTTTGGGTTGATCATTTTGTTCATGTTATCATGTTATGCAAGCTTATCTTGGGTTTATGAGCTTAAAGCTTCAAGCTTTATGCTAAAGGTTGCATTTTGGGCAACATGTAAGTTATCATATCCCTTATGATAACTTGCACGTGAGGCTAAATGCGAACTTATGGCAACTTCTACATGTCATTTATCACCATGTATCACTTATATGCTAAGTTTGGTTTTATGCATACTTTTGAGGCCTAATGATGCAATATACAAGTATATGAACATATGTACATTTCATATGCCACCATGTTAAACTTGTGGCTTCAACACCATTTGTCATCTTTATGCCAAGTTCCCTCCTTCTATCCTTTATGCGCTATTGCGATTATGTAAGCGATGGGATTGCGTTTGGGGTTGGGTAAACTTAAAAGACATAAAAACATAAGATTGGGAATTTACCTATTAAGTTAGGTCTACCCATTGGGAATTTACCTATTAAGTTAGGTCTACCCAAATTCTTGAAAACTTGTAATATGTTTTGGGAAACATGATGGACATGACACTTAGAAAATATAAGTGTGACCAACTCGAGGTTGGGTTGGGTTTGTAGCGTAAAACTACCCGGAACCGACCGGCTTAACTAGTTGCTACAAACAATAGGACCCAATGTGAGAAGTTGGTCATGTTGTACCTTGAACCCGAGGTTAGACCAAGTTGTGGTGTAAAGCTACCCGGACCCGCCCGGCTTAACTAGTAACCACAACAAGGTCTAATGTGAGAGGTTAAGGCACATTAAATTAATTAATGCCTCATGATTAGGGTTAAGTCATGGTCCACTTAATACTTAACCAATTTGGGCTTGGTGGATTAATCGGGGTTAAGTCGTGAACCCATCGTTACACTTAACCAAGTTAATCCATGATTAGTAAAAGGGTTAAACCGTACTTAACCCACTAGAAAATCCTAGCAATGGGGGTCCATTCCAGCAGTAATCCCAAGTTTGTATCATTAAGACCCTAGGGACTAGGCTAGGGTGGGGCACGATTACTGGACTTGATGTAAGTGACCAAAACGACGGCCGAGTGGTACGCCGGTGTAGTTCCGGACGGACTATGGTCGTGCACATAGTCCGTAGCCGGAGAAAACATGCACGGGTACCAGTAGATCGAGACTGTGCACTTATGTTTATGGTGTCCAGGGGTTTACACCCTAGGGCTTGATACACCCGAAGGTGGACCCGGCACAGTCCGACTACAATTATGTTTGGGCCGTATGGACACCAACACGCGACGAGTTAGGCTTAGGGAGCCGATCGATTAGACCGTTTGGTTGGACCTCGTATTAGGGTCATTTCATGTTATTGGGTCAAAGCTTGGGCCAAGGGATCAATACTTGTTTATTCAAGTCATGTTAGTTTGCTAGTACACCTGTGGTGCAAAACCTTAATCCGGATTATGCGATGACACCTTTTATCTATCATGTCAGTATGTAGTCATCGTTATGTTCATCTCAGTTTTCATCATGCCAGTTAACTTTATTAGTTTATATACTGATGGTAGTAGGGCTTACTCAGTCTTTTTGACTGACCTGTTTTTCTTTCGCCTCTTTTCTTCCGTTTCCCCCCCCCCCCAGGTTCTCAGGGTGGGAATATTGGAGCTTAGCTTGGATTTCTGATCGCTTGCTTGTGGAATTTTAGCTCATGTACGGTCTTGACATGAAGCTAGCTATGGTTATCACTTATTTTGGGGATAGTACTTATGTATTTCAGTTTTTCAGTGATGTTGTTTTTTTATCTAGACTTGTGTATTTGGAAAGTTGACATTATGTTGTATCAGACTTGTTTTGAAATAGTTTGAAATCTTCCGCTGTTTTACTTATCTTATTTACTCTGTTTACATATATACATATGTTCTTGTTCTGCCTTGATATATCATTATGCATGTTTACCCGATTCAAACGCCCCTCCAAAGTCAGAGTGCTTGCAAGAGACACCCTGGCGGAGGCGGGGTGTTACATTTAATGTATAGAAAGATTGGATTTTTGAAAAGAAAAAGATTTGATTTTTGATTTCAAAAAGGTTTGATTTTTTTTTAAAACTGAAAAGATTACATTTTTATTTATAAAGGTTGGATTTTTATATATAGAATAGCGAAGTAAAAATTGGATTTTTATATATAGAATAGCGAAGTAAAAATTCGATTTTTATATATAGAATAGCAAAGTAAAAATTCGATTTTTATATATAGAATAGCAAAGTAAAAATTCGATTTTTATATATTGAATAGCAAAGTAAAAAAATGTGATTTTTAATATATGTAGTGAATACGGATGGAGAAAGTGATGAAAGAAGAAACGGCGGAGGTTTTCTACAAAGAAGAGTCGTGGCATTGGATTAGCTAATCGGTGAGAACTTCTCACTCAAATTATATTTTTCTAGTTGATATATATACTAGGATGCAGACGGTGCTTAGTAGCACCCGACACCCGTCATCCACAGACCATGGATGGCTTGTTTGTTAAATTGTTTGGTTGTGTAGTTGGTTAGATTATTTGGTTTGAATTGAATTGTTTGGTGAAATGAAATTGATTTGATTGATGTGTGAATGACGTGGGCCTTCACTAGACCGGGGATAAGGCTAGGCCTTGTCCCGTTTCTAGTATCGTGCCGTTATGCCGCCGAAATTTTCTAAAATAAGTTAGAAAAATAAAAATATCATTTTTATTTTGTAAATGAACTGAATAAAAATTCATGTGTTAAAATAAAATATTTGATCGTTAAAAATATATTTTTTAACGTGAATGTGAATAAATAAATATTCATTTACAAACCGGACGGTTTGTTTATGTACACCTATTTGAAGGACATTGATTGGGACGATAAATTTTACACATCGCCCAACTACACAAATAAAAATCTGTGTTTGATTGCTTGAAACCCCACACGGGTATTGGGATGATATTTAACGTGCACTAATCCCAATAATTAGTTGTATGTCGATCGATTGATTGACAGGCTGCTATAAGCGTTGAATATTTATATTCGATGCTTATACAGTGTAGAATGCACTTTGAATGATGGCTGATTATTCATCGTTGTTATTGTATACATGTGTTGTAGAAAATCCATATAATTAACATTATATGGTAATTGATTGGGCCTCATTCCAGTTTCGAAATAGAAATATTTGAAAATAGAAATATATGAAGCCGTGTTGATTAGATTGACGCCATTTTGACGTGAACGATATTTATATCGATTTTATTCATTTTATAATGAATATCGAAAATGATTTCAAAATCTGATAGTTTGAAAAGAATTAAAATTCAAATTGAAATTGAATATAAATGAATTCGAATTGAAATTGAATATAAATGAATTCGAATTGAAATTGAATAGAAATGAATTCGAATTGAAATTGAATTGAATTGAAAACGAACTGAAATTGAATTAGAAATCAATTTGAATTGAAATTGTTTTGAAATGAATTTAAAACGAATTTATATTGGAATATTCAATTTTGATTTGAAATTGAATATGAAGTTGAAACCGTTTTGAAAATGAATCTAAAACGATTTATAAAGCACGTTTTGAATTGAAATCGACGAAGTATATATTATATATATAATATAATGGCCTGAATAGAACGCGCCGCGCCGCGGCAGTTCGCGAATTTCGACCATTGACTTCGAGCGGATATTACGGGAGATCCGATCGTCGGATTCTCCTAAAACCGGAACCGTTGGGTTCGTATCGAAAAGAGCTTTCTAACGAATATTAGAAATTTGAAATCTAACGGTTGGATTTGGAATTATGTCCAAATCAAATTTAGAAAAGGTCGCTATAAGTGCAGTTTGATAACCGTTGATGGAAATCGACTGTACGGGCCTTGATAAAATTATTAAAAATAGTAATAATTTGTGTAAAATCATAAGAAATGATTTAGAAAGAATTGGGATGAAAAACTCCATATTTGAAAAGATAAAAATAGATTTTTATCGAAATGAACTAGTTTTGAACTAGAATTATAATTCTATTTATTTTTAAATAAATAAATTGAATTTGAAATGGTTTTGAAAATAACCAGAATTTCCAATGATTGCATTGGAATGGATTTGAATCGAAATTGTCTTCGGAATATTTCGATGTTGGATTTCGTGATTATACAGATGTTGTTATGGAAATTTGAAAGATATAGATATATATATCATTATTTCCAATACGATATCTGTTGGTCGTAGAATTTGATATTGAATATAAGCCGATATATTTTCTATTCAGAGCCTTGTATTTAATATCAAATGTGATTTGGGTTTGTTGTGAACGGTGTCTTGACTAACACTATTCTTGAACCCAGTTGAGAAAAGATTAAATCTTTTTATTTAGATTTAATGAAGTGTACCAATTAAATAATATTTAATTGGAATTGAATTGATATTGATTTTTGGGTTTATCGTGGGCAGTGTTTTAAATAACACTCGTTCTTTAACCCGATAATTAATGGAATGTGGTTTTGGGTTTATCGTGAACCGTGTTTTAAATGACACTGTTTCTTTAACCCAGTTAACGGTTAAAACTAAGTGGAGTTTTAATGAATCCTTAATTAGATTGAAATGATCGAGGATGGAGTATCACCGGTTTTGCTCCAGGCGATAGTTAAATCTTTAATTAGATTTAAACGTGAAATGGTAATTGAATTTACCGATAACTCCGTGGTGTTAGATATGAAGTATAACCAGTTTTACTTCATAGGATGAATAGGTTGGGATCGAGAAATTAAAACAAATGATTACTTCGGTAAAGTTCGTTAATCCCGACTAGTTTGAATCGAAATTCAAAAGAAGATTAGAGAATAGATTCAAGGAATTTATCTTGGATAAAATTAATGGAAACCTTTCCCTATGAATGTGAAATTTAGAAACTAACTGTCGGTTAGCCAAGCAGAATAGTTTTCTGGATATTGATCTGATGTTGGTTTCGGCCTTCGGGGTTAATATTTGGGGAATTATTCTCTTGATTAATTTACGGTTGGTGACTAATAAATTGGAATGAGGCATATGTTGTGTTTGTGTAACATTTATTTAAAATATACGCGAGTTATTCGGAAAGGCCGGGTTTATCCCATTCTGAATAACTGATATGACGATAAGTCGGAGATGAAGACGATGGTCGAAGACCGGAGGTCTTCACGTCGTTTGGGTGATTACTGATGATCTTGATTGGGCTGTACACCCAAGAAGATGGAAACAGTTGGTGATCGTCCAGACGTACTTGGAGATCGATGGATATGCGGGGTACTAGGTGCCTCCGGTTTCGTTCAGACCCAGAACGGACTTGTAAATGGACTGTGTGTCTGACACTGGATTTAATCTGTGTGATTGATCTCTATTAAATATATATCTGTTTGGAGGCGGAGAATTTATTCTCTTGCTTAACGCCCTTCTCTGAGACGTACGAGCTCAGGGGTTATATACTGATGGATATCAAACGCATAGAGTGAATTTCCTGTGTGGCATGCTAAGATGCAAATGATCAAGGCTTCTGTTGAAAAGCAAAGTCTTGTGGTTGATGATCGAAGCACGGCCTTTGTGGCGTAGCTTTGTGTAACGTTTACTTCGCGAGTTTCGCACCCCGGTTGTGAACCAAAAATGGGAGAGGACCTCAGGGAGGGCATGCGTTTCTTTCTAGCTAGGGTGGTGTCAGTGACCTACCAGCCCTGACATTTATATACTTTTCACCTGTGTGGTTGTTGCTGTTGCGAGGCGCCTCGTTTAGATCGGACGATCCGGGTCCGATGGAGCCATTCGTTGGCTCATTTACGCCCCAAAGGGCGGGGAAACTCAGTGTTCAGTCATTTTAATCCACATCGGTGGACCGGCCCTGACGATCCAAGGGCCCACCTGAGTCTGGGTCCTGAGGCTCGGGCTAGACAGTCTCGAATCGGTTGAGGACTATCTTTTGCCTCGGTTCATAGATGGAAACCCAATTTCCAAATACGTGACATTTGCGGTTTTAATTGTAGAACTAGTATGGCGACATGATATATGGTACCCATGCCGCCTATGATTGATATTTATGATTGAAGTTGTTTTATACACTATGCACTTATAGTAGTATCAAATGATTTGTTTTAAACGTATCAAGCGTTCTTTGGCTGTTATAAGGGAAAACCCTATCCCCCGGCTTGCGTTGCATTGTGTGATAGGACCTGGGTCTTATAACAGCTTCATTTTTCTTTATTTAGCATTGCGCTGTTTGTTTTATGCACTGGTATTCTTGGGAGGAAACCCGTTCCGTGTTATACGGCGTGGTCCCTTGATTTACCAAACTTTAAAAATAAAGATTTATAACTGTTTTAGTTCTCACACCAGTCCAATGACTGACCTGGAGTTTATTGTTTTAACCTAAACTCTGGGTGCCCTTATTTTGACACGGGCAGCTAGTAGTTTTGGTTTTGCAGATTTATATTCGCAGGATCCTGGTTTACAGCTGGAATGATATCCGGAAAGCTTTGTATCCGTATATCTCCTTCTAGTTGTGTATTGTATTATTTTCCGCTGCGATGTATTTAAATGTAATTTAAATCTCAGATATTTCTGTGTAATATTTATTTGTTTATACTCGGTATATTCTTGTAATCTGATGCATTGTTGTAATATACAATGAAATGTTCTTTTGTATGCATTCTATTTTGTCATGTTCTCAAACGATCAGGCGTTTCGAACGGTCTAGATCGGTTTAGCGACTGATTCGGACCGAGCGAAATTCTTTTTCGTCACAGTTGGTATCAGAGCTTTGGTTTACAAAGCTCAGAGAACAAGGCACATTAGAACCATACGAAAGAATTCATCAGATATTGGATTAGTAATATCCAATGAGAATGACTCGTTAAAGATGGGATCAGTAGTATCCTAGAACGAGTGTGAAGAGTATGTTTTAAAGTGAAAACAAATTTTGTTTTGAAAATTTAAATCAATTATTCGTATTTTATTTTTTATTTATATGAATTTGGACAATCCAATATATAAAGATTTTGCATATATGTCTTGCAAACGTGTATTCGAAGTTTTAATGTATTGGATAGTTATAGAATCGCACTCTAGTGCCCGGGGATAATTCTGGTGACGGGGCACCATCGCCAGTATTTATTTTCGAGTTTCGAAAGTGAGATTTCTATATATTTCCAATTGACTGGTGTGAGAACCATAGCTATATAGGATTTATTGTTGTGATTTGGCATCAAAAATGTGATTTTTGACTATATATCAAAGTTATGAATTTGAAATGATAATCAACTAATTGATTGATGGTTGTGTTGTGTGATTATTGGTTGATTAATTAAAATTTGTACCATATAGCCAAATTGAACCAAATAGTGAATTGTATTGAAAATTGGTCGCATTTGCTTGCATATATATGTACTTACATTGAACAGGTCATAGCAAGGAGGCTAGAGCAGAGAATAAAATTTGTTTGCCCGACAAATAGGTACATGTTTATCATAATTTACTGTTTTGTTTGGGTGATGATGATTTTATGAGCCGATTGGCTAGCCGCTTGGCTTTTCTTTTTCTTTTTTTGAGATCAGAGGGCCTGTATGGCAATTTCGGGATTTTCCCGTGCTCCCGATGCAGGGGAGGTTATGGCGAAATTTTTCGAAAATTTAGGGTGTTAGCCAAATTTTTGAGATTTTTGAAAAGTTCTTAGAAACTGAAAAGTTGAAGAACTTAAGCCGTAATCAAAATAATGGAAGTTGAGTTGATTTGTGAAACAACTTTCGGCTTTGTTCCTTTTCGGGGACAAAAAGTTTTAAGTGGGGGAGATTGTAATAACCCGGAAGTCTGGGCCAGTTTAAAATTTTTATTTTGGCAATTTTAGTGAATTTTGATTATTTATTATGAATTATTTTAAATAATATCGACGAGAAATTTATTTTGAATATAAATCGAACGTATATATTATATAGATCGTCGTTAGAATATAAATATTTATTTATATTTATAAAAGGAATTGAAAATGGCGCGGTAGTTCGATAATTCGATTTCATACTTCAATTGAATGTACCGGGTGCAAAATAAACCGGATTTTAGTGAAACCAAAAATAATGGAATCTAATTGTGAATATCTTTCCAATGAATCCGAAAAATTGAAATTTCATAGCGGGGATAAAAAGATATGTCCAGTTGAAAATTCTGAATAGTCGCTATGGAATTCAGGCCCTTAAAAATAGGAATTTTGCAAACGACCTCGGATTTCGACGAAACCACTTTTGTTGGATCCGTGATGTAAAATTATTACTAGGTTTCAAATTTCATAATTTTTCGAATCAATATGTGAGCGTGGCAAAAGAAAACGTGTTTGACCAGTTTCAGTTGATTTTAATCGACTGGAAAATGGCCATTTTTCAAACGGTCTTAGAATTCGATGAAATTAGTTTTGTTAGGACCGTATTGTCAATACGAAGCTAGAAAATATTTTTCTGGAATTTTTCGAGTTCGTATGTGACCCCAGTAATTTGAAATGTGCGTTCGAATTCAATATATAGAGTTATATTTTGATTTTGACGGAAACTGATCGAAACAGTCAAATCAGCTTACGATACATACCTTGTTGTGTTCGGAATGGCGGTAATTAGCTGGGGACGACAGTCGTTGGGCCTCGATTGGAGTTCGAATGAGGAGATAACTTTTCGGGTGGAAAAATTAAATAACTTAATTAAAATAGAAAATTCAACACCCCCCCTATACATTTATCTCCGATCCCCCTTTTTGAAAAATCGATTTACAGAAGGAAAAAAAAGGGGGGAAATCGAATCGCGTCGCCCACCTCCTGGCCAGCCACCGCGCCTCTCCGCCACCGGCGATCTCGAGCTTCGCTCCCCCTCCTCTCGCTTCCCTCTCTCCTCCTCGTTTAACCACCAAAATACGACCGAGTCCACCCCAAAACCGCCATCGACCCCCGCCACCTTCAAGAGCCCCTCCGCCAGCACCGCCCTCCCCCACGAAGACCGACGCCTCCTACTCCACCCGCTCGAAAATCCGCACCCCCTCCTCCTCCTCAACTACAGACGCAGCACCCCCCCTTTTTTCGACGATTCCATCTCCTCCCTCTTCCTAGGTGAGATTCCCTTTTTGTTAATTCAGTTTTTATATATTTTACTGTTTTAAAAACTGTTTTTTATATAAAATATATATAGATCGATATTAAAAATGTAATTTTTCATATAAATTAGCGTTGTGAAAAAAAAAAGAATAGATTTTGGTATGCAAAAAGACTCGGTTTTTAATTCAAGAAAGGCGAATCTTTATGATGTTAAAGGTGAAATCTTTATGATGTTAAAGGCGGAATTTTTAATGTATAGAAAGATTGGATTTTTGAAAAGAAAAAGATTTGATTTTTGATTTCAAAAAGGTTTGATTTTTTTTTTTTAAAACTGAAAAGATTACATTTTTATTTATAAAGGTTGGATTTTTATATATAGAATAACAAAGTAAAAATTGGATTTTTATATATAGAATAGCGAAGTAAAAAAATCGATTTTTATATATAGAATAGCAAAGTAAAAATTCGATTTTTTTATATAGAATAGCAAAGTAAAAATTCGATTTTTATATATTGAATAGCAAAGTAAAAAAAATGTGATTTTTAATATATGTAGTGAATACGGATGGAGAAAGTGATGAAAGAAGAAAGGGCGGAGGTTTTCTACAAAGAAGAGTCGTGGCGTTGGATTAGCTAATCGGTGAGAACTTCTCACTCAAATTCTATTTTTCTAGTTGATATATATACTAGGATGCAGACGGTGCTTAGTAGCACCCGACACCCGTCATCCACAGACCATGGATGGCTTGTTTGTTAAATTGTTTGGTTGTGTAGTTGGTTAGATTATTTGGTTTGAATTGAATTGTTTGGTGAAATGAAATTGATTTGATTGATGTGTGAATGGCGTGGGCCTTCACTAGACCGGGGATAAGGCTAGGCCTTGTCCCGTTTCTAGTATCGTGTCGTTATGCCGCCGAAATTTTCTAAAATAAGTTAGAAAAATAAAAATATCATTTTTATTTTGTAAATGAACTGAATAAAAATTCATGTGTTAAAATAAAATATTTGATCGTTAAAAATATAATTTTTAACGTGAATGTGAATAAATAAATATTCATTTACAAACCGGACGGTTTGTTTATGTACACCTATTTGAAGGACATCAGAATAACTTTCATCATTTTCTATTTACATTCCGAACATCAGAATAACTTTCATCATTTTCATAAATCCGTATGGCTTTATTTTAAATTCAATTTACATTCCGAACATCAGAATAACTTTCATCATTTTCTATTTAAAAAAATTTCAAAATCCTATTTTTAAATTCACATTTTGAATTTAACTTTTCCAGTTATCCAATGATAATTATCCACTTTATTTATATACACCAGTTATAAATTCATTTATTAATTCACTTCCATTCCCTGATTATCCAATGAAAATCATTCCCGTTTGTTTATAAACACCATATATAAATTTACTTCAATTTCCTGTATTATTTTATTTATAAACACCGTTTATAAATTCAACACTCATTTATATTTTCCAAAACAAGTAAACATTTCTTAGCCCATTCGAAATTTAAATTCTATTTTAGAAAAATAGAATTTTCCTTTTAAATCTCAAGATCCCTTTTCCACAATATTTTTATAAATTACCATTTAGGCCCAGTGATATTTCAACCAATCAAAATCTACCAATTATTTATCACCGGTTTACAAACACATCATATATGAAAATATATATGGAAACAAACAAACGATAATATTTTTGAGGAATCCAGTTAGATCCCTCCAACCTGTTTTCCTGTATCCAAAGATGTTAGTCAACATAAATAATACCCATCCTGCTTCGTGGCAAGATATCGTGGCATAGAAGGTCATCCACTATATATATTGCGGGGCGCATAGGGAAATCATCCGCTAATGATACTGCAGGAATCCAACCACCAATATATATATATATATATATAATAGCCACAAACACCAATCCTAAATAACTAATATATATTTATAAAAGCCACAGTAATATTTTAATGCAACCAACAATTTATTTTAAATGCTAAAAATAATTAATGAGTGAGATTTACTCACCCTGATTTTAATTCATTGTTTGTTCCAATCCAAATTCCATCGCTTAGCTGACGATAATACAAATCCAACCTGAACCATCACATTCAAATCTAACTCCATTTGAATTCAAGATTTATTTTATAAGTAACCGAACAAATGCGAATATGATTAAAATTTAATTAAGACAAATTAACTATTTAAATTACCTTAAAATCCATGTTTAACCATGTCTTGGCTTTGAATCTACTCGAATGAATTTATTATGCCCCTCATTCCCTTGCAATTACTCGATCAACCATTTGAACATCCCTATATACACTCGCTATCATCCCCAAAATTTCGCTTCATCCAACTTTGGATTTCCTCAAACATTATACAGTCAAGTTCCCTTCCTTTTCCAATCACCTAAATCATTGTTCAATGTTTATTACTGCATAAGTTTTTTTTTTGATTCAAAGTAAAATTAAATAATGAAATTTAATTAAACTCACTGACCTGATTAGTCTGAATTAATCATCTTCTTCAGATTTTCAAGTCATGGCTCTATCTTCCTATTAAAATTTACGACATTGTTTTCTTCCCTGAATCAAGTACCACATGCCTTCGTTCTGGCAACTGCCACTGTCGCCATTAACCCCCACACTCTGACCTTCACTTCACCACACACGCTGACCTTCACCACATCGCACACTTTCTGACCATCACCCTGCCATTGAACTAACCAATCACAGTCATTGAAATGCTGCAGCTACTCAGCCTCCACACTGCAATAAACCTCCTCCATTTTTCAGCCTGTTGCTTGCATCCACATTCCGCCCCAGAAACAAAGATCGACAGTCTTTCCAATACTGACACCCCTTTCCACCACAACTGAGTATCCATCGTGACTCCAACTTGAACCCAAGAACGCTACATAAAATCGATCAAAGGTCTGGAGCTTTGAATGCCTTTTACCTTGTCGTGCACCCTTCCAGACAATATCGCTACGTACCTCACTCCCTCATTCATCGGAATCCTACTGTGACCGTACCGTGAAACCACATCGACTCCACTTAGTTGTCAACTACCAGCATCGGCCTCTCCTAGAAATCGCGATGTTTCCTCCATCCACTACACTCTGGCAAGCGCGACTCCTCCTCACTTCCAAATTCAACTCGATTCCCTTCCCTTTCTGATCCCAACGACCATCGCTACCTCATCCCTCTTCGACTGCACCAAAGTCGAACAAACACCTAAGTAATCGCACTAACCCTGGTCCTTGAATTCGAAAGTTTCAAGCTTGATTTTCCCCTTTTCGTCTGTCTGTGAGTATTGAATTGGAGTGTTAAATCATGAAAGAAGAAATCGCGATTTAATTTTTGGTAGAACAGAAATAAATAATCATGGCTATTTTTACTTTGTGGCAATTTCAATTTGTTTGTTGAAAATCGAATGGAGAAGGGAACGAAATCCTGGTTTTGAAAAGAGAGACAGTGAATTTAATTTCAACACAGAATGGGAATGGAAGAAACAGTGGTATGCGTGATTTAAAGATGGAGAATACTTTGGTGTTAAGGAATAGGTGGTTGGTGAAGGTACATATAAATTAAATACCGATTTGATTTCGAATTAATATGATTTGATATAAAGCGATTTTTATTCTTTTTAAATGGATATCGATTTCATTTCGAACCTATCCACAATCAAATATCTCGGGGTCCATTAATTTAAATCACCAACCATTATTCTAGCGTACCGACCGACATTTTAATGTAATAACCATATTCTGAACTCAACAGTAAATATTCTGAAATTTAATTTCAACACATATACCATATTAAATTAATATAATATAATTTAAATTCGAAAACCATAAATTCTTTGATAATAAATTATTATTTATTGTCGTATATATCCAATAAAATTCCTACTTATCATCTGAATCATTTTGATTCAGTTTTTAACTTTGATTTCAATAATATTTCGAATTCCAATAATTCGATATATTCTAAATTAAATGATATTCAATTGTTAAATTGATAACTCAATATAAAAATTAATTAATATTACCAACTAAATATTTAAAACAAATATTAAATATTCAAAATTAACAGACCAAAAATCTGGGTCGTTACTTTCCTTTCCTCTTAAAAGAATTTCGTCCCCGACATTACTAAGGTAGGAAAAATGCTGGGAACCCGTTAACTTTTCAAAATTCATTTATGTGGAAACCAACTCTTTATTTCAACAAAGTTTAATTCCCACAAAACTTTTGTTTTCATTCATATTCCACAGCATATAGGCTTATATTCATTTAATCTGAATGATTCAATATCTTCACATCCAATTCATATTCCATTCAAATCTATTCAAATTAATTCTAGTCAAATCATTTACTTCGATCCATTTAACTTGCTTAAGTTAAATTTAAATTCCAGAATTCAAATCAACGGGTTTTTAATTCAAATCCTTTTTGAAATCACATAAATATGTTCATATATTTATTTCCATCTAAAATTCAAAACATTTGAATTTTTCCAAAAACAACTTGTTTTCTTTCAAACAAATTTCCATCAAAAACTTTTCTAAGGTAGCAATTCATCACTTAGAAACTCGAAAATGAATACTGATGATGCTGTAGTCATCATCAGAATTATTTCCCAGCGACTGAAGTGAGTTCAGTGCTTTATCACATTCAAAATCCAACTAAATTGATTTTTAATCAAAAATCCTTCTAAAACAAAGCTATAACGTTCTAATATACTTCAAAAAAATATTTTCCAACTTTGCAGGCTTTAGAATTTAATTTTTAGTTCATTCCATTTGTATCTTTGTATCTTTCATTCATACACAAATTTTATTTGGTTATATATAACTATTCCAATTTTTATAATCTAATTTGATTATAATATTAACAACCAACACATCCAATAATTTCAGAAAATTATTACCCTTATATCAAAATAGAATTTTGAGTAAAATTATTTCATTTACCAACTTTATAACAATTCTGTGTTGAATTCCTCTACTCAAGTGTTTAGAAATTCCTATCAACTTCAAGGCTTCCCACGATTCGATCAGAATCCATGAACCACTCAACAGACTAGCCAATACAATACAAAATAATTTTTTTATATCAATTAACAAATAAGCTCTATCGTATATATACACTCAACTCATTCTAGGGTACTACTGATCCTATCTCTAATGAGCACAACCCCACCAAAGCCTAGGTGTTTGCTCAATCTAAGCTCTGATACCAACTGTAATAGCCCGCAAATCCGTACTATTTGAGTCGACTAATAACACCACACGTCCAACCCAAATTGCACATAAATACGAATCATTATTAGAAAGAAGTTAGAGGATGAGGAATAGAAAGAAAGAAATATTAGAATAGAGGAAAAACGAAGATCACAAACTTACAGCGAAACGAATAAAATATATTAAATAATACAACTTTTGAAATACAAATATGTTTGAATACACATACCATCATCAGAGCACAACAGCTATTTCTGGAATAGTTATAAACACTTATTTCCAGATACAAACATGGTACACAATGGAATATATGATAGTCTATAGCTAACCGGTGAAGCCTCCCGCTTCAAACTCCTCCAAGTGGATCTGTAAAATCCTGACTACTTGACTGCCCGTACAAATTTGGGCACCCAAGAGTTTAGGGAAAACAAAAAAAATAAACTCTACGTTAGTCATGCGGCTGGTGTGAGTAAACTCCAACCATTTGTTTAACTTTCAAAATCCTTTCGAAAGAAATGATAATCGTAAGACCGATACACACATAATCACGGATGGTTTTTACCTTACGATAACCCAAAATATTTTTGATATCAAATCCAGTGATATTATAATAATGTCTACATCAAATAAATAGAATCTAGCGGAACGCTTGCATCTCACGCCCCATATATAATATAAAACCAAAAACCGCAGGACGCTTGTTGGAGATTGGATTTCCAACATGACAAGGTATGGAACCACCTTTCGATAGTGCATCTCTAGAGGGGAATACACTGGGTTCAACAAGAAAATATTGCAACACGGCCCACACATGACCGACCACTCATTTCTCTTGAGTGTATGGAATGTATATCACCAATGGTTGGGATTAGCAACTATTTCCCGAAAAGGACAGCATCGATAGATTTAAGAAGCAAATTGAATTTCTCTAGATAGGTGATTATACACCCTAACGGGAGAGACCCACATAGCCATGTTGCTTGCCCGATTTTTGTCATTTCCCGGTTGTTGAGGCCTAAGGCTAAGATTTCTTATCATTCATTTTTAGCACAATCACTTTTTATGCCACATCGTCAGATCCGTTAATCACTAATTGATTGTACAAATATATTCTGGATATTATGCTAAGAGAATAAATCCTTCGCCACTATATATATTTATACAGACCAACATATTCGATCATTGGAAATACTTTGTCAGACATTCGTCCATATACGTTCGTTCTAGGATTGAACAAAACCGAATGCGCCATTTCTATTAATAGAAAAAGTCCTTGCACTTTACTTCGTCTTCGATCATCTTCGTATAATCTGATTCGCAACGCTACTGCCAATACGGAGTGGTTCTCAGATAATAATCCAACCGAACTCTCCATATTGACACCGATATTGGCAAATACTTCGATAATCGGTTATTTAACTATCAAAGAAAAATAAACAAACATTCCAGCCATCAAACAAATCACCGGGCCTCTTAATTAATATTTCATTAATTAAATTACTTCTTCGTTTCTATATCAATATCTGTTAGCCAAATATTTTCAATAGTCATCTTCCTGGCCTCTTACGCTATTTGGAAAACATTCCATATCTCGCCTTCTTTTATTTTCTATACTTAGAAAATATCTTCTATTTATAATTGGAGAATATTCCACTTATCTCTTTCATGACCATTCATTTTTAGAGTTAGAAAAAATTTATTATTATATTTTCAAAATTCCACTACTTGGGTTAAAACGAATGTTGTGTAAAACATCGTTACAACAACCCAATACACAGCATTCACTCTCTCTTATTCAAACATCTCTCTTCGAGACTGGATCCTGCTATTTATCGGTTTATAACGAAATCAATCGAGTTGGGGTATAACTACCTCTCAGACCTTGACTGAAAACATCCTTAACTTCAAAACGGACAAGACAACTTACCTCGAATAATCAACATCATATTACCAATTATCCATTTCTTTTAAACGTGTATACATTTCTCTTTCTATTTTCATCAGATTAAATTTATTGATTTCCTTTTTGTTTATAACATTCTATTTTAATTTCGTTTCATTATCGAATTCTATATATATATATCGATTCCTAATTATCAAATCTTCTTAAAATATTCTAACTCCTTAAATTTTCGTAAAATTTCGCCATAACCTCCTTTGTACCGGGAGCATCGGGAAAATCCCCAAACCGCCACACAGGCCCTCTCCATTTAAAAAGAAAATCAAAAAGCCAAGTGGCTTGCCGATTCTGCGTATAAAACTCATATGGAATTTAAATGTGTATCTTTTTGTTGGGCATTTCAATTTATATCTCTTTATATACTTCATTCCAAACCTGCTTAACACATATCCAAATATTCTCATTTGGTTTCAACTCAATCCGTTCGTCTTGACCCAATTCGCTAATTTATTTTTTAATTAGCTATTTGCCTATTTCATTTCTATTCGAACAGTATATATATTTTTAATTTCCGATCTAATTCCATTTTTCAACTCGAATTTCATATTTGATTTCGAATATAGATCCACAAATCCAATTCACTTATACAATGCCCAATTTCGATTCAAAACACGATTAATTAATTATTCTTCAAATTAGTTAATTCAATTCAATAGTTAAAATTCTGTTTTTTGTTTTAAAAAACAGTTTACTTACTCCGCTTGAGTTCATATATATTTTACAACTCAATCCTATATTTTTCTAATGGAAATCTAAGTTTTATTTGCCTAAAATCCTTATATTTAATTAAATTAACCGTTATGGTTTAATAATGGTTATGGCGCTATTTTTCTGAAAATTTGATTTTGACATAGCTCAAAATCTATTCGACGAAATCCAGATTTTTCTCTTCCATTAGAAAACTATTACTACATCGCTCCTGACGATTCTTGTTTCAAAGAATTCCAACTTAAATTGAGTTCTACTGCTCAATTGAAGTTCGTATCGCCAATTTACGAACTGCAGCGCTGCGGCAAGTTCGTTTTAATTATATTTAATATATAAACGTTTTGAACTTTGTTTATATATAAATTCCAACTCTATTCTAATATATTTCAATATATATTAACTAATTTTCCCAATTCAACTTAATATTTCCGATTATCTATAATTGTCTATTTTTCCTTACTCGATAATAAATTTAAACTTCGATCTTCTATATTTAACTCAAATTCACTTTATAAATAAATTATTTTGCTAGATTTATAACATCGTTTGCAAATCCATCTTTCTTGTTTTAAATATTAAAACAAGATTTCCGTTTCAAATTCCCTTTGAAATCCAATTCCTTTTATATTTTGAATTCCAAAATAAAAACGCTATTTCCATTTCAAAATGATTTCAACTCTCTATTTTAAATTCGAACTTGAATTTAAAACTTCAATTATCTAACGACAATTATCTCCCCTTATTTATAAACATCGTTTATAATTTCCTTTCCCTGTTTTATATATACTAAAACAAGTTCTCATTTCAAAACCCTTTTGAAATTCTATTTTTATTTTTACAACTTATAAATAAAATTGTAGAATCTATTTTCATATTTAATTATAGTTTCTATTTAACACATTTAGTACCCTTTCTGGAATTTATTTATTTTAAATAAATCCAACAGTCAAATTCATATCATAAATCCGTATGGATTCATTTTACATTCAATTTACATTCCGAACATCAGAATAGCTTTCATCGTTTTCTATTTAAAACAATTTCCAAATCCTATTTTTAAATTCACATTTTGAATTTAACTTTTCCAATTATCTAGTGATAATTATCCACTTTATTTATATACACCATTTATAAATTCATTCATAAATTCACTTCCATTCCCTGATTATCTAATGAAAATCATTCCCGTTTATTTGTAAACGCAGTTTATAAATTTACTTCAATTTCCTGTATTATTTAATTTATAAACACCGTTTATAAATTCAACACTTGTTTATATTTTCCAAAACAAGTAAACATTTCTTAGCCCATTCGAAATTCAAATTCTATTTTAGAAAAATAGAATTTTCCTTTTAAATCTCAAAATCCCTTTTCCATAATATTTTTATAAATTACCATTTAGGCCCAGTGATATTTCAACCAATCAAAATCAACCAAATTATTTATCACCGGTTTTCAAACACATCATATATGACAATATATGGAAACAAACAAATGATAATATTTTTGAGGAATCCAGTTGGATCCCTCCAACCTGTTTTCCTACATCCACAGATGTTAGTCAACATAAATAATACCCATCTTGCTTTGTGGCAAGATATCGTGGTATAGAAGGTCATCCACTATATATTTTGTGCGGCGCATAGGGAAATCATCGGCTAATGATACCGCGGGCATCCGCTAATTATACTGCGGGAATCCAACCACAAATATATATATAATAGCCACAAACACCAATCCTAAATAACTAATATATATTTATGAAAGCCACAGTAATATTTTAATGCAACCAAACAACCAACAATTCATTTTAAATGCTAAAATTAAATTAATGATTGAGATTTACTCACCGTGATTTTAATTCGTGATTTGTTCCAATCCAAATTCCATCGCTTAGCTGACGATAATACAAATCCAACTTGAATCATCACGTTCAAATCTGACTCCATTGGAATTCAAGATTTATTTTATAAGTAACCAAACAAATTCGAATATGATTAAAATTTAATTAAGACAAATTAACTATTTAAATTACCTTAAAATCCATGTTTAACCTTGTCTTGGCTTTGAATCTACTTGAATGAATTTATTATGCCCCTCATTCCCTTGCAATTACTCGATCAACCATTTGAACATCCCTATGTACACTCGCTATCATCCCTAAAATTTCGCTTCATCCTACTTTGGATTTCCTAAAACATTAAACAGTCACCTAAATCATTGTTCAATGTTTATTACTGCATAAGTTTTTTTTGATTCAAAGTAAAATTAAATAATGAAATTTAATTAAACTCACACACCTGATTAGTTTGAATTAATTATCTTCTTCAGGTTTTCAAGTCATGCTTCTATCTTCCTATTAAAATTCACGACATTGTCTTCTTCCCTGAATCAAGTACCACAAGCCATCGTTCTGGCAACTTCCACTGTCGCCATTAACCCCCACACTCTGACCTTCACTTCACCACACACGCTGACCTTCACCACATCGCACACTTTCTGACCATCACCCTGCCATTGAACTAACCAATCAAAGTCGTTGAAATGCTTCAGCTACTCAGCCTCCACACTGCAATAAACCTCCTCCATTTTTCAGCCTGTTGCTTGCATCCACATCCCGCCCCATAAAAAAAGATCGACAGCCTTTCCAATACTGACACCCCTTTCCACCACAACTGAGTATCCATCATGACTCCAACTTGAGCCCAAGAACGCTCTCGATCAAAGGTCTGGAGCTTCGAATGCCTTTTACCTCGTTGCGCACCCTTCCAGACAACATCACTATGTACCTCGCTCCCTCATTCATCGAAATCCTACTGTGACCGTACCGTGAACCCACATCGACTCCACTTAGTCGTCAACTACCAGCATCAGCCTCTCCCAGAAATCTCGATGTTTCCTCCACCCACCACACTCTGACAAACGCGACTCCTCCTCACTTCCAAATTCATCTCGATTCCCTACCCTTTCCGATCCCAACGACCATCGCGACCTCATCCCTCTTCGACTGCACCATAGTCAAACAAACCCTTAAGTAATTGCACTAACCCTGGTCCTAGAATTCGAAAGTTTCAAGTTTGATTTCCCCTTTTTCTTCTGTCTGTGAGTTTCGAATTGTAGTGTTAAATCATGAAAGAAGAAATCATGATTTAATTTTTGGTAGAACAAAAATAAATAATCACGGCTATTTTTACTTCGTGACAATTTCAATTTGCTTGTTGAAAATCGAATGGAGAAGGGAACGGAATCCTGGTTTTGAAAAGAGAGACAGTGAATTTAATTTCAACATAGAATGGGAATGGAAGAAACAGGTGGTATGCGTGATTTATAGATGGAGAATACTTTGGTGTTAAGGAATAGGTGGTAGGTGAAGGTAATTATATATTAAATACCGATTTGATTTCGAATTAATATGATTTGATATAAAGCGATTTTTATTCTTTTTAAACGGATATCGATTTCATTTCGAACCTATCCACAATCAATATCTCGAGGTCCATTAATTTAAATCAGAACCGCTATTCTAGCGTACTGACCGACATTTCAATGTAATAACCCTATTCTTAACTCAACAGTAAATATTCTGAAATTTAATTTCAACACATATACCATATTAAATTAATATAATATAATTTAAATTCGAAAACCACAAATTCTTTGATAATAAATTATTATTTATTGTCGTATATATCCAATAAAATTCCTACTTATCATCTGAATCAGATTCAGTTTTTAACTTTGATTTCAATAATATTTCGAATTCCAATAATTCAATATATTCTAAATTATATTATATTCTATTATTAAATCGATAACTCAATATAAAATTAATTAATATTACCAACTAAATATTTAAAACAAATATTAAATATTTAAAATTAACAGACCAAAAATCCAGTTCGTTACACCAAAACTCTGTAAAAGGATCGTGACCCCCCTTGAAAGCGATGGCTACAGATTTGGAGCATAGGCCTACCCTAGGCACTGTAGGCAAAAATAAGGAACTGATGTAGTTTCGAACTACACCAAACATACACGGAATTGAAGAATAAAAGAAGAGAATTTCGAATATAAGAGTTTCGAAATTTTAGAAGTTTTCTTTGAATTTGAATGATTATTTTGAACTAGCGATTTCAATTTGGTGGTTTACTGGGAGGAACGAGTTTTCTGCTGAAATGGGGAAAAGCGAAAATGAATTGGGAAAGATGGTTTTATAATGGTAAATTACTTGGAACTCGCGCATCTAAAATATAGCTTGCATGGCACGAGATGTATTTGCGTGGACTGCATGGAACCCATTCCCTCGGGATGCACAGAAACCACTTAGTTTGGGTAGGCACGCTGTTGTGAAAATCGCACGGTTATAATGGCTTGAGGTACACGGTTTCTATTAGTTTGACATGCGTGGTTTTCTAAAACGTGGCAGATGTTATATACAGTATATATCGTCCATGGTCTGTGGACGAGGGGTGTATTATATATATATATACATGTATAAATATATTTCAATTTCATTTCAGTTCATTTCAATTCCATTCAACGCATGTATAATTTTTAGAACGCATATATAACTTATACATCGCACATACAACTTATACAACACTTATACTTGAGGTGTACAACGTTTTTGTAACTCATACATCGACCGTATAATTTATACATCGTTATTCCATATCGTTTACAATTCAGAAATCTCACATTGGGTTTCACTCCTCTAAAAATTGTAGAAGGCTCAGAAAAATATTCGGTCTCTTCTATAATGTAGAAGACGTCCTCACGTTCCCGGTGTCTATTGTCTCACTGGATTTCGACAACGTAGCAAAAAGATATGATTTTTATCGTGAAATCAAAATCCGTAGCGTTTAAAGTGCTATAATCCTTTAGAAAAATAATTTGTCGTTACCTTTCTAATATGTTCAAAACTAGGTTTAGAATTTTCTTGCAAATGATGTAGCGGTTGGACGATTGGGCAATGCAGCGGCGTAGAGCTTGGAAGGGGCTTCAAGGCGCTGGGGGTTTCACGCCGATCGATGCTGTCATGAGGGCATGGCGGCGAGCTAAAGGCGGCGACTTTGAAGCGTCGGATCTCGACGATGGCGCAGCTACAGGGGTCGAGTCAGGAATGGATGTGGAGAGGGGATCGAGATCTTTAAAAACCCCAACTGGGTCGATGGGTTCTGGTGAGAGGACTCGCCAGAAAAGAGGAGAGAAGGTTGGAAGGTTTATCGTCATGCGCAATTCAGAGGATCGGGGAGAGAGAGTAGAGATGGAGCTTTATGATTATTGGCCGAGGGTTTTATAATGAAATTTTAATTTATTTAAATCCGAAAATACCCCCTCTCACATATGAACTCCAATTCAAACCCAACAACTGTTGCCCCTAGCTAAATACCCCATTCCGAACACAATGGGATATGTTTCGTAGGCCCATTCGAATGTTTCAGTCGGTTTTTCTCCATATTAAAATATAAAATGTTCAATATTTGATTTGAACATACATTTTAATTTGTCGGGGCTACATACTGTTCCCAAAAATTCCAGAAAATAAATCTTGCTATGTTTTGACGATACGGTCCCAACAAAACTGATTTCGTCGAATTCTGAGATCGTTTGAAAAATGGCCTTTTTCTGGTCGATCCAATTTGACTGAAATCAACCAAACACATTTTCCCCTGCCACGCTCACATATTAACTTCAAAAATTATGGAATTTAAAACCTAGCAATAATTTGATATCCCGGATCCAACAAAAGTGGTTTCGTCGAAAACGGAGGTCGTTTGCAAAATGTCCATTTTCACGGGCTATATAAACTCCATAGCGACCTTTCTGAAAATTCATTTGGCCATAACTTTTGATTTCCGCTATGAAATTTTGATTTTTAGATTAGTTAGAAAGATATTCATAAACAGATTTAAATATTTTTGGTTTCACTATAATCTGTTTTATTTTCCACTTGGTACAATCAGTCAAAGTTTGAATTCAAATTTTCAAACTGCCGTGTCAATTCAGGCCTTGTTTATAATTAAAATAAATATATTTATTTTCCAACTCAATTCAAATAGACTTTTCGTTGTCACTATTTAAAATAATTTATTTTAAATATCCAAAAATTCACTAAAATAGCCAAATTAAAAAATTTAAACTAGTTCTGATTTCCCGGGTTGTTACAATCTTTCCAACTTAAAATCTTTTCGTCCCCGAAAAGGAACGAAGCTGAAAGTTGTTAAATTATCAACTCAACTTTCATTCTGGCTTTCATTCTTCAACTTTTCAGTTTCTAAGAATTTTTAAATTCTTCAAAAATTTGGCTAACACCCTAAATTTTGGAATTTTTTTGCCATAACCTCCTTTGTACGGGGAGGCGTTTGGAAATTTAATGGGCTGTGTTAGGTACCCAATAAATCCTAATAATCATACATATATTTATAGTGATATATTCCGGTGTCCACAGGGGAGTGTGTACAGATCATAACTCAAGAGAATAAATTCTCGTCACCCTATAAATGGTTTTTGTGCCTTAATGACCAAAGAGACGTCTTTATTGCCATCTCCAGACCCGTGTGGGTTTTTTATTAATTTGGAAATTTACCGTTATATTTCTTATAGTCCATATCAGTCATCAGTTCAACCTGTAATATATAGTCATCGCCATATAAGCCTCTAGCTTGTATGGTAATTCTTCAACCTCGTCACACAAGCTCCAAATGCTTATGTGGTATATGATGAAGTATGCTATCTTCCAGAAGTATGCCATATAGTGTAGTTCAAAATTAATTGTTACTATCCTATGGCGACGTTTATCATTGCACACAGAACAACTAGCACTCCACATCCAATGGCATTCATAGGAGTTGATATAATAATAAAATTACGCATCCAACTCATTAAGGTTTACCTATTTTTCGGGCATGCAAATAAATTCTTTACTCAACAGCTAATCCATTTACCTGTTCAAACATATATAATGTACATGCATATATTTCTATCTATTTCAAATCAGTTCAATATTTGATCCATTCGAATAAATTTACCATCGTTCTCTTATTGATTTTATTATTTCAATGCGATTTAGTTTAAGCTAATAATCACTCCACACCAAAAAAAATCAATTTATTTTTAACCATTTCAAATATATATCAATTAATTCATATACTCTTTTGAAATTATTCAGACTATATGATTAAAAAAATTCACATCGATGGAAAAGAAAACAACAGCAAAGTAGAAAATAATACGGAAATGCCAAATATGTTAAATGTACCTTGCAACAGAGTCAATCAGAGATATCCACCCTACACTTGGGATAGGACTTCTTAATGCTCTCTTCAGTTTCCCAAGTACAGTCTCGCAGATCTCCACTCCATTGCACTTTAACTAATTGAATATTCTTGTTCCTCAGCTCTTTTGTTTCTTTTCCAATAATCTTTAGCGGCTCTCTTCTCACAGCCAATTCTGGAGTAATTTCCAAATCCCATTGCACGACTTCTTCCATGATCAAGTCTGGATCATGAACATGCTTTCGAAGTTGAGATACGTGAAACACATCATGTACTCCAGGCAACCAATCTGGTAATTGAAACCTATAAGCAAGAGTTCCAATTCGTTCTAGAATAGGAAATGGACCAATAAATTTGGGCGCCAATTTCCCTGTTTTACCGAATCGGACTACTCCTCTCATCGGAGATACCTATAAATACACATAGTCGCCAACAGCGAATGATAAATCTCTTCTTCTCTTATCTGCATAGCTCTTCTGTCAGCTTTGAGCGGCAAATAAACATTTCTTAACAAAATCGACTTTGTCCGCAGCTTCGCGAATCATATCGGGTCCCAATACGAGTCTATTACCAGGTTCTACCCAACAAGCAGGAGATCGACACAGTCTATCTGAAACACCCCACCTCCGTTAGGGTCACTCTCAAAGGGAATGCCCTAATTTTGGTGGAGGTTTATAAGTATAAGTCACAGATATACAAGACAGATATAAGAACACATACTTTTGAACAGCGGAAAACATCAACAACTTTTATTTCAACAAAATACGTGTTACACAAACCATGTCATAATTTGTTTTACAATACTTCCCAAAACATAACATCTCCATAACTGTCTTGATTACATTATTTAAAGAAGCATAAAGAAAACATAAATAAACTGCAAAAGTCCCATAATTGTTGTCCAAAGCCATAGTCCAAAACGGAAAAGATCCAAGCAATACATTCTTTCTCTTCAAGCTGGATGTGAAAACTGGTCAAGCTGCGGTATTCCCTCCCTGTGGACCTGGGGGGGAAACGAAAGAAAAGAAGGCGAAAGAAAAGTAGAGTCATACATAAAGCCTGAGTAAGTCTAGGACTATTCGGTCTATGAATAAAGAACTGAGTATGATAAGCATAAACTGGAAATGAGAAAGCACCATAAACTAAGTTAAGTTGTCTAGGACTATTCGGCTCTTACTCGCATAGTTACATGTGTCTTACGGCCCCCGATGTTGTAGTTACCTATGCTGGTCCCACCATGGGGTGTATCAAGTCCCATGGTGGCGGTCCGACACAATTCTAGAGTGCACAGGTACGCTACTGGTGCCTAGTGCCTTATTTTTCTGCGCCGGAGTGTGTGCACGCCCGCACCCCGTTAGAACCTACACTGCTACACCACCGCCGTCGATTTGACCTCTTACAGTCAGTCCAGTAATCGTGCCCCACCCTGCCTAGTTCAGGGTATCCTGATACACCTTGTAGGGTTACTGCTGAAAAGGGTCCCCCGCCACTAGGTTTTCTATTTCTAGCCAACATGCTAAGTTGGTTAAGTGTTTTATAAACCTAACCCCCAATCAGTATGTTTAGTTTAGCATGTTCCATTTTGATTAAGTATTAATTTAATTTACTTAATCCTATCAATCCTGACTCAGCCTTAATTGTCTTATTAAAGCCTTGACCTCTCACATTAGACAGGTAATTTTGTGGCTGCCTGTTGCCGGTTGGGTCCGGGCAGTCTTACGCCACAACTCAGTCTAACCTCGGGTCTCTATTGGGCTCCGTGTTTAACCACCCACATTCGATAGGTATTGTTGTGACTACTGGACAGCCGGGCGGTTCCGGGCAGGTTTACATCACAACTCAATCTAACCTCGGGTTAAACACATCGTATTTTCTACATTTACATATTTTGTCTCTTTTCTTTTTTATATGTAAATATTTGCGGCCCATTATTCAAATTTATCTTTATTGGTTAAAATTTATTTATGCCACTTAATTGTTTTTCAAGGTTGTTGGCATGCGTCAAACATGCCAACACATATGTTCTATATTTTAACCCCATCGTCATTACCCCCGCTTTATACGTTCACTAAAGTATAACATATGTTGGGTTTAACATTTAAACCCAACTTAGCCACATGAAAAAGGGGAGGCTTATAACATGGTGTTTATAAGGTAACATGAAAAAGGGGAGTGTGAACGCATGAACTTGCAACATAACGATTCAATTAACATGAATTAGGCACATGTGAACTTGCATGGTAACAGCATAAAATCATGGCATAAACATACTTAAACATGAATCATTCTATTCATATGATCATGGCATAAAAATACCTAAACATGAATCATTCTATTCATGTAAACTTGCAATTGGAATGTAAATCTAACTTAATTATGTCACATATATTACCATAAGATTTTTATAACAACATAGGCCTAAACATGGTTTCAACTAGGCATAACACCAAACATAGTTTAGTCATGTTCATAAAAATGCTTACTTTTGTTTTCTAATACAAAAGTATGATTTTCCAATTCCAACATAGATTCATATAAACCATAATACTTAGTCGAATCCAATTACACACTAAAAGTGATCATAAAGGTATGTACATCATATTGGCATAATATACTTGCATGAATCCCAAATAAATTACTACAACATATGATTGTTAACATGAATCATATACTTGTATGAATTTCCAAATAAAATACCACAACATATGGTTGTTAACTTCCAACGTAAATCACATACTTGCAAATATCCAATCGTATACCATAACATTCCCAAATCGTTTAGAATCAAAATAACATACAAATATAGATTATTATCGCCACAATTCGATTTCGCATTTTACACAAATCAAACGCAATTAATTATTCACATCGGAATAGCACTCTACTTACAACGTATGACGAATCTTCAATTCAGGAATCTGAATTCTGAATTTGGAGATGTTATCCTTTATTGTAGGCGTTGCTTTGATTCAATTAACGTTGCTTTAAGCTTTCGAATTATCTCCTAATTGTCTCTCAATTTCTGACGGTTATTCCTAGTCTCTCCTCAGCAGCATGACGGTCTCATCTCCATTTTTGTTTGTGTGTATTAGGTTGAGTCTTAGGTCCTTTTTATAGAGTTTTTGGATTGATTCGGACCGTCGATGGAGCTTGGTTTAATAATAGTCGTTCGTTCAAAGGAGAGACCAACCAGGAGCTGACACCTAGCCCTAGTGACAAGGCAAGGCTCAGAAAATCGACCAAACACAGACTAGGCCAGCCAGGGGGGCTAGGTTCGACCTGGCTCAGGGGCCAGTTCGACCCCCCAGTCGACCCCCAGGTCGACTATGTAGTCGACCTGGGTGCCCCAGGTCGACTACCCAGTCGACCTGGGTAGCCCAGGTCGACTACCCAGTAGACCTGGGTGTCTTGGGCGGGAAAATTCCCGCCCTGGCCAATCCGGCCCGATTTTTGAATTTTAAACTTGGTTTCTAAGCTGTTTCGGTCTGTTTGGATTTTAAACTGAATTCTGAAACTTCCAAAGGCCATATCTTCTTCATACGGAGTCCGTTTTACGCAAACTCGGACTCTATCTCAAGCAGAATTCTGAGACGAACGCAATGGCGTATCCCGTTTCCCTTAATTCTTTGATTTGAAATTAATTATACTTTAATTTGTGAATTTCACTCTTATAGAATACATGGGGTGTTACATTCTCCCCCACTTAAAAGGATTTCGTCCCCGAAATCTTCAAGTTCAGGAAGAATGTATATCCTAACATCCAAACATCCATCTACTCATCCATCAAACACGAGCATCCATTGTCCTTAAAAAGACTTCTAATGCTTCATGATCATATGCGAAGTGTGTGTACATGTACTTATCTAATGCAAAAATCAGGCGGTCTACTGATTTAGTTGACCTCCTTAATGCGAATTATGTAAGTGCCATGAATCTATTATGTATGCAAATTCTCCTATTCATGACTCTACATGAGTGCACAATCATTCATATAAATGCAGCATCCATATGACAACACATTATTGTTCAACCATATACGAATGCAAACATATATGCATATGCAATATGAAGTGACTGAGCCGATCTAAAACCTAGATTGTGTGTGTATATGCAACCACGAGCAACCACTAGCAATCACTTGCAACCATCATCCATAACATGTTTCAATTACATGTTTTCATCCAAAGGGTTTCTTCCTAAAGGATAAGGTCGAGGAAATATACCTAAAAAGATAGATAAAAGCGCAACTTAAGGGAAAAGGAAAGATCAAAGATGTACCCTCGAAAAGAAAAGGGTAGGCTGCACGTATTCTAGCTTCAGTTTCCCAAGTTGCATCTTCTTCGGCGTCGCTCCACTGAACTTTGACGAGCTTGACTTCGCGGTTGCGTAGCTTCTTCACTTCCGTTCCTAATATGCGGGTTGGAACTTTCCTTACGGTTGCTTCGCGTTCCACTTCAGCTTCTTCTAGGATATTTGGCTCTACCACTTCAGCAGACTCATGTAGACATTTTCGGAGATGTGAAACGTGAAAGACGTTGTGAACTCCGGCCAATTTTTCGGGTAGCTCTAATCTATAGGCCATTTTCCCAATTTTCTCAATGATAGGAAATGGCCCTACGAACCTTGGTGCTAGCTTTCCTGTGGTCCCAAAACGAACAACGTTCCTTAGCGGAGATACCTTAAGAAAAACTCTGTCCCCAACCTCAAATTCAAGGTCGGTCCTCCTCTTGTCGACGTAGGACTTTTGTCTGTCTTGGGCCGTCTTCATCCTTCTTCGTATTAAATCTACTTTCTCTGAAGTCTCTCGGATCATATCTGGTCCAAGTATGAGCTTATCAGTAGACTCCCACCAACAAGTGGGTGATCGGCACGGTCTTCCATATAAAGCTTCGAAGGGCGCCATTCCGATGGTTGCTTGATAGATGTTGTTGTCGGCAAATTCCACCAAAGGAAGATGGTCTTCCCATGTCCCTCCAAAGTCAAGGACGCACAGTCTTAAAAGGTCCTCCAAAACTCTGTTCACTCTTTCTGTTTGGCCATCGGTTTGGGGATGATAGGCTATGCTCAAGCATAACTGTGTGCCTACCGCTTCTTGCAGACTCCGCCAAAACTCACTTGTGAAGATAGGGTCTCGGTCACTAACAATGCTGGATGGTATTCCATGGAGTCGGACAATTTCCTTGAGGTAAAGAGATGCTAGAGATGAGGCAGTTCTTTTACTTTTGACAGGTAAAAAGTGGGCGCTTTTAGTAAGCCTATCCACTATTACCCAAATGCTAGTGTTGCCTCTCCTAGACCTAGGCAGCCCATCAATGAAGTCCATTGAGATGCTATCCCACTTCCACTGCGGGACCTCTAGAGGATGTAGCAGACCGCCAGGCTTTTTTCTGTTCCACCTTAACCTGTTGGCACACCATACACTTAGAAACGAAATCTGCCACGTCCTTCTTCATGCCGTTCCAAAAGAAAGTCCTCTTTATGTCCTTGTACATTTTATCTCCACCCGGATGTATCGTCATCTTGGAGTGATGTGCTTCCTTGAGAACCTTCTTTACTAAATCCCTTGTCTGTGGGACGCATAGTCTTCCGTCTTGCCTTAGCCAACCCTTATCGTCGATGGAGTATCTGTTGAGGTGACTTGAAGTCTCACCCCTAACTAGTCTATCAATCGTTTCCACAAGCTGAGGGTCTTCGCGTTGTGCTGTCCCTATTGAGTCCACTAAAGTCGGGCGTACTTCGAGAGATGCTAGCAAGCCTGGTACAAAATCGGAGGAGGGGCTAAAGTCAAAGCTGGCTATAAACTCTAGGCTTTGTCTTTCAACAAACAGCGGGCTTAGGGTCAGTTTCTTTCGGCTCAACGCATCTGCCACTACGTTGCCTTTGCCCGGAGTATAGGAGATCTCAAAATCATATGAGGCAAGAAACTCCATCCAACTCTGTTGCCTCAAGTTAAGATCTTTCTGCGAGAAAAGATATTTCAACGATTTATGGTCAGTGTAAAGTTCGAACTTCTCACCTAGGAGATAGTGTCGCCAAGACTTGAGTGCAAAGACGATGGCAGCTAACTCAAGATCGTGGGTCGGGTAGTTCTTTTCATGCACTTTCAATTGTCTCCCGCCATAAGCTACTACCCTTCCTTCTTACATTAAGACGGCGCCTAGCCCTGTCCCACATGCATCTGTATAAACTGTGAACATCTTGCTTCCATCTGGCAACGTTAAAACTGGGGCTGTTGTAAGGGCCCTTTTCAGTCGTTGGAAAGCAAACTCGCAATCCAAGTCCCAATTGAACACTAGATTCTTCTTGGTCAACTTTGTGAGCGGGGCTGATATCTTTGCAAAGTCTCTGATGAATTTCCGATAGAAGCCTGCTAGCCCGAGAAAGCTTCGGACCTCAGTTGCATTCCTTGGTGTCTTCCAATCCTGTACCGCTACTACCTTAGCGGGGTCCACAGCTAACCCTTCTTTGGATACTATGTGCCCAAGAAATCTTACTTCCTCTCTCCAAAAGTGGCATTTGGAGAATTTGGATTTTAGTTGATGGACTCGCAGAGTTTCCATGATTGCCCTTAAGTGCTGAACATGTTCCTCTTCACTCTTTGAGAAGATAAGGATGTCGTCTACGAAGACCACTACGAACTTATTGAGGAAATCTCTGAATACCCTACTTATCAGGTCCACGAAGTAAGCAGGTGCGTTTGTCAAGCCGAAAGGCATGACAAGCCATTCAAAGAAGCCATCTGGGGTTCTGAATGCTGTTTTATCGATACTATCTTCAGCCACCCTTAGCTGATGAAAGTCGGTCGCTAAATCGAGTTGGGAGAAAACAGATGCTCCAACAAGCTGATCAAACAGATCGTCAATTCTGGGGAGAGGGTGCCTATTCTTTTTCGTTAGCTTGTTGAGCTCCCTATAGTCAACACATAGACGGAGTGAACCATCCGCCTTTGTAGCGAACACCACTGGAGCGCCACATTCTGAAATGCTTCTTCTAATGAACCCCTTCTCTAGAAGCTCTTTAATCTGTTTACTGAGCTCTTTTCTTTCCCGTGGAGCCATATGTCTAACGGGCAACGCAACGGGCTTTGCATTATCTACAAGATATATGCGGAAGTCTATCTCCCGCTTCGGAGGCAAGCCCTTCACCTCTTCGAAGACATCCGGATATTCCCGGACCACTCTAACCGATTGCAAACTTTCAATAGAGGCATCTAGCGATTCAAGATAACAAAGCATAACCGCATACGAGGAATTACAAGAAATTTCCAAAGTGTTACCGAGTTGGGTCAGGAGCCTAATAACCCTTTTCTCACAATCAAGGATGGCCCCATTACTGGATAGCCAATCCATGCCCAAAATCAAACCATATCCCGAAAAGCCCAAAACAAAGGCACTACATTTAAATTCTACGCTTAGAATAGAATTTTTCAATCCCACACAGATCATAGATAAATAAGCTGGGCCCCCAATGGGATTTGAAACAATTAAGGGGTCCTCTACCATACTATATTCTAGGTGCAGAGATTCTACTAAAGAAGACGAGATAAAGGAGTGTGATGCGCCAGAATCAAATAAAGTGCGAACGGGGTGATCATAAAGATAAACTACACTTTCTACAGAAGTATTTATACCTCGATGTTGCAGAGGTGATGCTTCTAGCGCATGAACTTGTGCCCCGGAGGTGGATCCAGCCCTCTGCCCCTGCCCTCGCTTCTTTGGGCAATCCTTAGCCAGATGGCCCGTCTCACCACAAGAAAAGCACTCACCATTCATCATGGCCTTCTTTTTCCGGCAATCTTTCACTAAGTGCCCCACTTTGCCACAGAAATTACACTTCCTCTTCTCTTTTTTTGTCTTTCCCGCCCTTCTTAAAGTCTATCTTCTTAGGCTGTAAACCCTCTTTCTTCCCTTGAGAGCTTTCTGCCTTTGTCTCCTTTTTGCCCTTATCCTCTTCGTTCAGCAATGCCATCTGTACCAACCTTTCATATGTAGCTCCCATGGGTATATGGGTCATGGCCAAACTGTGTAATGGCTCATTCAACCCTTTGACAAAACGGAGAGCCTTCTTTTGCGGGGTGTTGACTAGGTCCAGTCCGAACCTAGCCAGCTCATCGAACTGATTAACATACTCTTTGACTGTCTTGTTCCCTTGCTTAAGAAATAAGAATTTTTCCAACTGCAAACTCCTTTCCGCGTCTGAGAGAAATTTAGCCTCAAACCTTGCCCTAAAGTCCTCCCATGTTTCCACTGGTCTTTCTGCATTAGTGACTTCCCACCAGTAGGAAGCCTCACCTTTTAGTAGCCACACTGCCAGTTGTACATTCTGCCTATCTTCTACCTCAAAAATGACGAATAAGTCCTCGGTTTCCTTTAGCCAATTCCTAGCTGCCACGAAGGATTCGGTTCCATGAAAGTCCTTTCCTCCCATAGCCTTAAAATCTTTACATATCTTAGCAAAAGTGTTTCCCCGCGGAGGAGGTGGATGAAGAGGTGCTGCTGCAGCTGGTTGATTTCCTGCAGCTGGGGGAGGAGGAACGGTAGGGCCTGGCTGAGTGGCCCTCGCTTCTAAGAATCGTCTAAACCAACCAGGTATTGGTACACCCTCTGGCAAGTTAAGTTCTTCGGACATGCTGAAACAAAAAGGATAGATTCAAAACGAAGGATAAGAGATAGTACCTATGGCTTTGGGGGACTTTGCCTTTTTAAAATATAATATTTTATCTTTAAAAATGCTTCTTTAAATTTTCCTTTGAAAATAAATTTTCAAAACTTTTTATCTTATCTGGTAAACCTATGCTCTGATACCAAGTGAAACACCCCACCTCCGTTAGGGTCACTCTCAAAGGGAATGCCCTAATTTTGGTGGAGGTTTATAAGTATAAGTCACAAATATACAAGACAGATATAAGAACACATATTTTTGAACAGCGGCAAGCATCAACAACTTTTATTTCAACAAAATACGTGTTACACAAACCATGTCATAATTTGTTTTACAATACTTCCCAAAACATAACATCTCCATAACTGTCTTGATTACATTATTTAAAGAAGCATAAAGAAAACATAAATAAACTGCAAAAGTCCCATAATTGCTGTCCAAAGCCATAGTCCAAAACGGAAAAGATCCAAGCAATACATTCTTTCTCTTCAAGCTAGATGTGAAAACAGGTCAAGCTGCGGTATTCCCTCCCTGTGGACCTGGGGGGGAGGGAAACGAAAGAAAAGAAGGCGAAAGAAAAGTAGAGTCAGACATAAAGCCTGAGTAAGTCTAGGACTATTCAGTCTATGAATAAAGAACTGAGTATGATAAGCATAAACTGGAAATGAGAAAGCACCATAAACTAAGTTAAGTTGTCTAGGGTCGAATATACTATCGTACCCCATATTAATCTCTGTACCCATATAAACTAGTTCCCAACAGGCACCCCATAATCAGGCTAAAGTGATCCTTTTTCTGATGATCGGCTCCTACTCGCATAGTTACATGTGTCTTACGGCCCCCGATGTTGTAGTTACCTATGCTAGTCCCACCATGGGGTGTATCAAGTCCCATGGTGGCGGCCCGACACAATTCTAGAGTGCACAGGTATGCTACTGGTGCCCAGTGCCTTATTTTTCTGCACCGGAGTGTGTGCACGCCCGCACTCCGTTAGAACCTACACTGCTGCACCACCGCCGTCGATTTGACCTCTTACAGTCAGCCCAGTAATCGTGCCCCACCCTGCCTAGTTCAGGGTATCCTGATACACCTTGTAGGGTTACTGCTGAAAAGGGTCCCCCGCTACTAGGTTTTCTATTTCTAGCCAACATGCTAAGTTGGTTAAGTGTTTTATAAACCTAACCCCCAATCAGTCTTTTTAGTTTAGCATGTTCCATTTTGATTAAGTATTAATTTAATTTACTTAATCCTATAAATACTGACTTAGCCTTTATTGTTTTATTAAAGTCTTGAACTCTCACATTAGACAGGTAATGTTGTGGCTGCCTGTTGCCGGTTGGGTCGGGGCAGTCTTACGCCACAACTCATTCTAACCTCGGGTCTCTATTGGGCTCCGTGTTTAACCACCCACATTGGATAGGTATTGTTGTGACTACTAGACAGCCGGGCGGTTCCGGGCAGATTTACATCACAACTCAATCCAACCTCGGGTTAAACACATCGTATTTTCTACATTTACATAGTTTGTCTCTTTTCTTTTTTATATGTAAATATTTGCGGCCCATTATTCAAATTTATCTTTATTGGTTAAAATTTATTTATGCCACTTAATTGTTTTTCAAGGTTGTTGGCATGCGTCAAACATGCCAACACATATGTTCTATATTTTAACCCCATCGTCATTACCCCCGCTTTATACGTTCACTAAAGTATAACATATGTTGGGTTTAACATTTAAACCCAACTTAGCCACATGAAAAAGGGGAGGATTATAACATGGTGTTTATAAGGTAACATGAAAAAGGGGAGTGTGAACGCATGAACTTGCAACATAACGATTCAATTAACATGAATTAGGCACATGTGAACTTGCATGGTAACAGCATAAAATTATGGCATAAACATACTTAAACATGAATCATTCTATTCATATGATCATGGCATAAAAATACCTAAACATGAATCATTCTATTCATGTAAACTTGCAATTGGAATGTAAATCTAACTTAATTGTGTCACATATATTACCATAAGATTTTTATAACAACATAGGCCTAAACATGGTTTCAACTAGGCATAACACCAAACATAGTTTAGTCATGTTCATAAAAATGCTTACTTTTGTTTTCTAATACAAAAGTATGATTTGCCAATTCCAACATAGATTCATATAAACCATAGTACTTAGTCGAATCCAATTACACACTAAAAGTGATCATAAAGGTATGTACATCATATTGGCATAATATACTTGCATGAATCCCAAATAAATTACTACAACATATGATTGTTAACATGAATCATATACTTGTATGAATTTCTAAATAAAATACCACAACATATGGTTGTTAACTTCCAACGTAAATCACATACTTGCAAATGTCCAATCGTATACCATAACATTCCCAAATCGTTTAGAATCAAAATAACATACAAATATAGATTATTATCGCCACAATTCCATTTCGCATTTTACACAAATCAAACGCAATTAATTATTCACATCGGAATAGCACTCTACTTACAACGTATGACGAATCTTCAATTCAGGAATCTGAATTCTGAATTTGGAGATGCTATCCTTTATTGTAGGCGTTGCTTTGATTCAATTAACGTTGCTTTAAGCTTTCGAATTATCTCCTAATTGTCTCTCAATTTCTGACGGCTATTCCTAGTCTCTCCTCAGCAGCATGACGGTCTCATCTCCATTTTTGTTTGTGTGTATTAGGGTGAGTCTTAGGTCATTTTTATAGAGTTTTTGGATTGATTCGGACCGTCGATGGAGCTTGGTTTAATAATAGCCGTTCGTTCAAAGAAGAGACCAACCAGGAGCTGACACCTAGCCCTAGTGACAAGGCAAGGCTCAGAAAATCGACCAAACACAGACTAGGCCAGCCAGGGGGGCTAGGTTCGACCTGGCTCAGGGGCCAGGTCGACCCCCCAGTCGACCCCCAGGTCGACTATGTAGTCGACCTGGGTGCCCCAGGTCGACTACCCAGTCGACCTGGGTAGCCCAGGTCGACTACCCAGTCGACCTGGTTGTCTTAGGCGGGAAAATTCCCGCCCTGGCCAATCCGGCCTGATTTTTGAATTTTAAACTTGGTTTCTAAGCTGTTTCGGTCTGTTTGGATTTTAAACTGAATTCTGAAACTTCCAGAGGCCATATCTTCTTCATACGGAGTCCGTTTTACGCAAACTCGGACTCTATCTCAAGCAGAATTCCGAGACGAACGCAATGGCGTATCCCGTTTCCCTTAATTCTTTGATTTGAAATTAATTATACTTTAATTTGTGAATTTCACTGTTATAGAATACACGGGGTGTTACACTATCATACAGTGCTTAGAATGGTGACAGTGTCAGGCTCCCTTGGTAGCTGTTGTTGTATGAGAACTCAGCCAAATGCAAATGGTCTTCCCATGATCCGCCAAAATCAATAACACAAGCCCGCAATAAATCTTCAAGTATACGGTTCACCCTCTCAGTTTGACCATCTGTTTGAGGATGATAAGCGGTGCTCAAGTTCAGTTTCGTTCCCAATTCTACTTGGAATGCTTCTCAGAATTTACTAGCAAAAATCGGGTCACGATCGCTAACGATACTCATGGGAACTCCATGGAGTTTAACAATTTCCTTAAAATAAATCTGCGCCAGACTCTGAGCAGTGCTATTCGATCTGACGAGTATGAAATGGGCGGTCTTCGTGAAACGATCTACAATCACCCAAATACTGTCATTTCATTTCCTGGTTCTGGGCAAACTATATATGAAATCCATAGAAATCTGTTCCCACTTCCCACCTAGAATTTCCAACAGTTGCAACAATCCGGCGAGTTTCTGTTGATCGCTCTTAACTTGTTGACAAGTGGAACACCGGCTAACGTATAAAGAGATTCGTAGATCTCCACCAGAAAGTGCGTTTGATATCATTATACATTTTTCTCACTCTTGGATGGATACTAAGTTTGGCTTTGTGACATTCATCCTATACTTCTCTCTGGAGTTCAGGAATGTTTGGAACACAAATCCGACCCTTTAACCTCAGAATCCCATCGTTATCAATCTGAAAACTCGAGGGCTCGCCTTTCTGAGTTCTCTCTCTGATCTTCTGAATGAAGTGATCATCCTTCTGAAGAGAAGATATGTTATCAATCAATGAAGTTGTGATGATAATACTGGTGATGATTACGTTCTTTTTGCTGAGCGCATCAACCACAACATTGGCTTTCCCCAGATTATATAAAATATCAAGATCATATGCCATGAGAAATTCAAACCAACGCTGCTGCCTCATATTCAGATCCTTCTAGGTGAATAAATACTTCAATGATTGATGATTAGTATATAGTTCGAACTTCTCACCCAATAGATAATGCCTCCAGATTTTCATAGCAAACACGATGGCTAACAACTTAAGATCATGAGTTGCATAATTCTTCTCATGTGGCTTCAATTGACGGCTAACATAACCAACTACTTGGCCTCTTTGCATTAACACTGCGCCAAGGCCTTCTTTAGAAGCATCGGTCTAGACTTTCAAGTCTTGGTTGTCGTCGATAATTGTTAACACTGGAGCAGTTGTCAGCCTTAACTTCAGCTTTTCGAAAGCCGCCTCACATTCTGGAGTCCAATTGAACCTCGAGTGTTTCTTAGTAAGCTTTGTTAAAGAACTAGATTTCTTCGAAAAATTCTTAACGAACTTCCAATAATAACTGGCCAATCCGAGAAAACTTCGGACTTCTATGGGAGTAGTTGGCTACTTCCAATTCCGAATAGCAGTGATTTTACTGGGATCCACAGCAATTCCTTCCATTGATACGATGTGACCAAGGAACTTTACCTCTTCTTGCCAGAATATACATTTGGAAAATTTGGCTTTTAAAACATTCTTTCTCAGAATCTCTAACACTTGTCCCAAATGTTTTTCATGCTCGCTCTCTGATTTAGAGAAGATTAGTATGTCATCAATGAAAACCAGAACAAATTTATTCAATGCCTCTCTGAATACTCTATTCATTAGATCGACAAAATAAGCTGGAGCGTTACATAAGCCGAATGGCATTACTAACCACTCGTAGAATAAGTCTGGACCTCTGAATGTTGTCAAAGGAACACTCTCTTTGGCAATACGAAGCTGATGGAAACCTATAGCTTGGTCCACTCGTGAAAACACTTGCGCGCCATTCAATCGATCCAACAAATCATCAATCCACGGCAATGGATATTTATTTTTCAGCGTCTGCTTATTCAAGTCACGATAATCTATGCATAGTCTGAGAGTATCGTCTGACTTCGGGACAAATACCACTGCTGCTCCCCAATTAGAGAAACTAGGTCTAATCAGACCCTTCCATACAAGCTGTCAAGTTTGATTGTCTAACTCTTCTTTCTCCTTCAAATTCATTCTTCTAATAGCGTGAACTACTGGCCTTGCATTCGGAATTATAGAGATTTTCAAATCAATTTCTCTATGCGGAGGTAAGCTAGCAACTTCTTCGAACACATCCGCATAGTCCTTCACGACAGGAATATTTTCAATGTCGACCGGAATATTCTCCATAACGACAGGAACAGGTTCTAATTGAGTAGGAGAAACCTCAAGAGCAAACCAAAAGTCTTTTCTATCAGAATTCGGCCTTCACATGGAATGGTTATATAATCTCCTTATTTAATCTTCACATTAACGACTCTGTCGGCGCATTTAACCTCAGCTTCATATTTGGTTAACCAATCCAATACCAGAATAAGATCAAATTCTGTAAAATTCATGATGATTGCGATGGTAGGGAACGGATAATGGGAAAAAGAGACAGGCACCCCACAAATCCAACTAAGATCTAGGGAACCCCCAACTGGATTATGGACAGTCATGGGTGCTTTGAGCTTTCTCAAATTCAAATCCAGTTTCTTAATCGCATTCTTTGCAATGAAGCTTCGTGACGCGCCTGTATCAAACAGAACCTTAACTGGAACATCCTTGACAGTAAGTGTGCCTTCTAAAACATCTGGCCTGGCTTTACTAATAGATGGTGTCAGAACTTCTGTCACTTCACTCACTTATGCCACTTGGGTTGCTTTCAATAGCCGGCAGTCTCGCTTTATATGACCAGATCAATGGCACAGATTGCATTTCCTATTCTCTTGAACCTTCTTATTGGATTTCAATCCATTCTTCTTCTGCATTTCTAAGGGATTACAATTCCTGGTCAAATGCCCTTGATTATTGCAGTTATTGCATGTGGCCGTCGTTACTGGTTCTTTTTCTGATTTAACCTTTTTCTGACTGGCCCTTGGCCTCTTATTGCCTTCAGACTTTGAACTCGCTTCAGGACGCGAACTTGTCTCTGGGCTATCAGTTTCAATTTTCCTTTTGTTGCTAGAACTACATTACTCTTCTTCTCTCAAAAGACCTTGCTTATCCAGATCCTCATATTGATAAGCCATGTATATCATTTCTGAAAAAGATTATTGCACATGCGAAGTTACATTACTTCGGTACTTTCGTTGAAGCCCGTTAATAAATCTCAGATTCTTCATCTTTGGATTTTGAATTAGATGCGGGGAAAAACGAGAAAGTTCATTGAATTTCTTGTCATATTTTGGAATGGTCATATCTCCTTGAATCAGATAATAGAATTCATCACTTAACTGCTCAGTTGCTTCTGGAGGAATAAACTTTTTATTGAAAATTTCTTTAAATCTATCCTAGGTGATATCACCTTATGGATTACCTTTAATAATGGTATCCCACCAGATTAGAGCTTCGTCTTTGAGTGCCCAAGATGCCAGTAATCTTTTCTGATCATCTCTCAGCCTTGAACCTTCAAAGATTTTCTCAGCAGAGCGCATCCATGCTTGTGTTTGAATAATAGATTCATTGCCTGAGAACTGTACTCCACCCAGATTTCGATACTTAATTAATAGAGCTTCAATATCTGGTTCCGACCTACCTCTTCTACTTCTGCCACTCATTTTTCAATGTCTGCAAAGAGCAGATAAGTGTTAGGCCAACATAAAAAGTGTTTTTAAAGCACAGAGACATATACTTAAATGTAATGTGTCTATTGGGGTGTATTTCATTCTGCTACACTCATTTTAGGATATTACTGATCCTATCTGAAATGAGTGATCCGTCTTAGAACGCTACTGGTTCTATTTCTGACGAGTTCGTTAATTTGTTATATTCCAGAACTAAGCTTAACTAAAGCTCTGATACCATGCTGAGACGTCCCTATACCCCCGTTCCACGGTGGCAAGGGTAATCTTTGGAATATAACACATAAACAAATAACAGCGGAATAGAAATATATAAATACACCAGATAATGTACAACATAATATACTGGATAAGCATAATCATAAGAGTTACACAGTATACAGGATCATAATTAGTTCAGAATACAGTTCAGTTTTACATAAATATCTACAGCGGAATCAACATAATATGTACAACAAGAGCTGAACAACATAAAAAGAAAGAAGTGATAAAATCCATCTTCAGCTCCATAGCTATCCAAAAAGAGCCTGCTAAAACCTGAATACAAGGCTGCCCGTGTAGAAAATAGGGCACCCGAGTTTGCAAGTGAAACAAACTACGAGTCAGTCATGGGACTGGTATGAGAAATCTACTTAACATATTTTACAATAAGGCCAATCACAGGACCACGCCGCTAACGCGGAACGGGTTTACTCCATTGGATTGCTAGTGCTTTAAACAAGTAAATCAATTAAACATCGTAATGCTTTTTTTTATAAAAATGAAGCTATTATAAGACTCAGTTCCCATCACACAATGCAACGCAAACCGGAGGATAGAGTTTTACCTTATAATGACCAAAATATGCTTGATACGAATAAAACAAAAGCATTTGATATTATTACTAGTGTTTATATGTTTCAAAAACAATTTCAATCATAAGTATCAATCATAGACGGCATGGGTACCATATATCATGTCGCCATATATAGGTATACAATCAAAACCGCACGATGTTGTATTTGGAAATTGGATTTCCGTCATCAACCAAGGCAAGGGATCATCCTTACCGCTTCGAGACTGTCTAGCCCGAGTCTCAGGCAAGCGCGTAGGCAAGCCTTGGATCGTCAGGGCCGGTCCACACGGAGTGGATTATAATGCCTGAACACTGCGTTTCCCCGCCCTATAGGGCATAAACTGGTCATATACCACCAAACCATCGGCCCAGGAGCGACCGACATAACCGAGGCGCCTCGCTATCCATCATCCACATAAGTAAAATGTCAGGGCATGTTTAAAACAGGACATGAGAGATAATTTAAGAATAACTAAATATTAAAAGAAGAATTAAATGAAACGGGTTACGCCATTGCGTTCATCTCGGAATTCTGCTTGGAATAGAGTCCAAGTTTGCATAAGTTGAACTTCATATGAAGAAGTTATGGCCTTCGGAAGATTCAACAAAAATTCAGAATTTACATAGAAAAATACCCAGGCAGGTCGACCTGTGGGTCAACCTACCCAGGGAAGTCGACCTGGGGGTCGACCTCCCCCCTACAGGTCAACCTGTTTTGGCCTAGATCCGATTTTCTTTAGCTTGTGACGTGGTTTTGGCTGTTCTGATGGTCCGATTTGGTTCTAGGTTGATATCTAAGGCCCTAAACACTTCTGTTCTCCTATAAATACATCCCTAAGACAAAACCTAAATCTCTTACATTATTCTCTAGCCTCCATTGCTCTCTCCTTCTCTAAAAATAAATCAATGGCATCGCTACTCTGCTGAAACCTAAGCTAGAACTAGTACTTCTTCTTCCAATCTGAATGGGATTAAAAGAACAATTAGTCTACATCAAAGGCGAGCAATTCAGTTTCAGAATACAGATTCCAGAAAACAAGACTTGCCTTTGTTTTGTAAGTTCATGATTACTTTCAGATTTAGACAACCAATTATAGTATGGACATGGAATAAAATGAATTTGGACGTATGCTTGATTTTCTATTCGGATCTATTCTTAGCCTTTGTGAATCTATGACTTTGGGTTGCTGTTATCAGTCCAATCAAACCTATACAAGTTGTCGAACCTAGTTTATTATTCAAGCCTTTCATGTCCATTATATTGTCCATAATCAGATCTATATGCCTGCAATGATTCTAAATCAGTTTATTCAGTTATGCTGTAATTCTATTAGATCTGTAATTCTTGTGTTTTGGGACTATCATCTTGTGCCAGTTCTTATGCCTATCATTGTCATGTTATTCCTATTTGTTCCTTTTTATTTGTGAATCTAGATTGACCTATAATCTAGGTTGAATCGCGATATACGTACGATGGGAATACGGGGAAGGTTTGGGCTATTGGGGCATAAACTTGAGATCGAAAATATTGGCATAACATAATTGGGGAAAGTAACTGAACATAACATATTTGGTGAAATGGTTGGCAAAACTTGTAATTGACATTGGGGCATTGTTATCATTATAACTGCAAGTTTGGGTTAGTTGGCTTGTAAACCAAGTTCTGGCCATACACTGCTTAACTATTGATTTGGAATGCCAAATTTATGACATATTGATTTTGGGAATGACTATTATTGCAAGTTTGGGAACACGTGGTATAACCTATTTTGATTAATAACTTGAAATTTCATATAGTTGACATATTTGGCTCATAACCATGTAAATGGTTTATGGCATGTAACAGTATAATTTATATACCAAAGATTATGAACATGATTTAGAAGGAAAGTGGGCCATGACAATAATTTATTTATACTTTACATATAAATATGAAGGATAAACATGAAAATTACATGGCATAGATTGGTTCATGAAATGGTGTATTTAGTATACCATTAATTGTGAGCATAATTAAAAGGATAATTATGGCATAATTAAATTGGGAATAATTTACATGTGGAATTTGTCATAAATAAGAAATATGTAAATTGTAGGAAGGATGAATATGCCTAACCCGAGGTTAGATTGAGTTGTGGTGTAAAACTGCCCGGAACCGCCCGGCTGTCTAGTAACCACAACAATACATATCTATTGTGGGAGGTTAGGGCATTGAGCCCAATAAGAACCCGAGGTTAGACTGAGTTGCAGTGTAAAACTGCATGGAACCGACTGGCACATCCAGTGACTACAACAATACCTGTCTAATGTGAGTGGTTGGTGCTTTAATGAATGAATTAATGTTATTGACACATGCTAAGTATGGGAGGGTTAGGTTAATTGATACTTAACCAATATGATATATGGGTGGGTTAAGTTAAATATGAATGGACAAAAGGACACCTAACCAACAAGACATGATATAAGGACAGGGTTAAGTTAACTAAGGGAACACTTAATTGTTATAACATGTTAACTAAACCAATGGTAGGGTTAAGTTAACTAGGGCAACACTTTACCGTTATAACATGTTAATTAAGCAGATGATAGGGTTAAGTTAACTAAAGTAGCACTTAACCAAAATATATATAATGACTTGTGGTAGGGTTAAGTAGCACAAGAGGATACACTTAACCAATATATAATGACATGTGGTGGGGTTAAGTAATATAAGAGAAAAACACTTAACCAATTATATAACACGATGTATGGAAAGGGTTAAGTTAACACGAGAGGGAAACACTTAACCAATATAACATGATTTGAGGTAGGGTCAGGTTAACACCAGAAGGAAACACTTAACCAACATGACAAGACGAGTGGGTGGGTTAAGTTAACTTGAATTGATTAATGACGCTTGACCAATATGACTTGATAAACAAATGGGGTTAAGTTAAATGGGAAATACTTAACCAATATAATCTGAAAAATGAACAGGGTTAAGTTAATAAATTACACTTAACCAATCCAACATGATAAGTGAGGAAGGTTAAGTTAATAAGAACCACTTAACCAACATGGCATGACGAGTAGGAGGGTTAAGTACATGTCGGGTTGGAGGGTAATATTAGTAAATATATATAGGTCCACAAAACTTAACCATTATATAAACATGCTTGAATTCGTGGGAATGTTAAGTATATGTCGGGTTGGTGGGTAATATTAGTAAATATATAGGCCCATAAAACTTAACCGTTATATAAACATGCTTGAATTCGTGGGAAGGTTAAGTATACGTCGGGTTGGTGGGTAATATTAGTAAATATAGGCCCACAAAACTTAACCATTATATAAACATGCTTGAATTGGTGGGAGGGTTAAGTACATACAGGTTTGATGGGTAATATTAGTAAATATAGGCCCACAAAACTTAACCAGTAGGAAACCCTAGTAACGGGGACCCATTTCAGCAGTAACCCACATAGATGTATCACGGCCCCTGAGCTAGGCAGGGTGGGGCACGATTACTGGGCTGATTATAAGCGGTCAAAACAACAGCAAGGGATACGTCAGTGTAGGTTCTGACAGTTTACGGGCGTGCACGTACTCCGGAGTGGGAAAAAGCAGGCACTGGGTACCAGTAGTTATACACTGTGCATCTTGGTTCGTGTCGGATCACTATCATAAGGATTGATACACCTTATGGTGGGACCAACGCAGGTTATCTACATGCAAGAGGGGACCGATTGACACAGACACATGGAACATTTGTACAAGTAGGGAGCCGATCGATAGGGTAGTAAGGGTACATCTAACATCTTTATGGAATTAGGCTGATTGACGTGGAATCCTCATAATAGAAGTACACCTGAAGGCTACCACAATTGCGGGGATTGGGATCACGTTGTAATATTATCCTTTATACAGATTACTAGTTAGGACACTCGTTAGGTGGTGCAGAGATATAGAAATCAGAATAATAGGGTAGTAGCGAAGCAGAGAATAGTTAACATGCGATGTTATACTTAGTTTATCTTGCCTGTTGCTTATCCTGTGTATCCTATCTTCCTTATCATCATGCTTATGTCTTTATTCAGTTTAATTCATGTCATGTTGTTCTAGCTTGTTCATATGCTGAAAGTAGCTGGACTTACCAGACTTATGTCTGACCTAGTTTTGTTTCGCCTCTTTTCTTCCATCCCCCCCCCTCCCAGGTTCTTAGGGAAGAAACACTTCTGCTTAGCTTGGATTACTTGTTGCTTCAAGATCATCATGTATTGCTTTGGATTCAGTCTCCTTTCAGCTATGGCTTGCTTTACTCTATTGGGGAATAAATCGTTGTTATTTTTATACTTCTTTTATTCTTGGAAGTTAATAAATCAAGAAAGAAGTTTTATGTATTACTTTAAGTATGATTTGAGAAAATTGTTGTAAAAGCTTGACTGAATTAAGTTGTTTATAAAATGACTTTATTTTCCGCTGCTTTAATTGTTTTTCTTGTAATTTATCTGCATCTTTTACCTATAATGCTCCACCGAAGTTAAGGCATTCCCTTTGTGAGTGACCTTAACGGAGGCGGGGTGTTTCAGGGCGTGTAAAACACTGACACCACTCCTAGCTAGAAGGAAACGCAGGTCCTCCCTGAGGTCCTCTCCTGTTTCTGGTCCATACCGGGGTGTGAGGCTCGCGAATCAACGCTAAACACAAAGTTAGCTATTTAAAGTCCTGCTTTGATCATCAACCACAAAGCTCTGCTTTTCAACAAAAGCTTTGATCACTGCATCTCTGTATGCCACGTTGTCAATATACAACGTCAGACACACATCCATTTACAAGTCCGTTCTGGGTCTGAATGAAAATGGAGGATCCTTATTCCTCGCATATCCGAACGATCAACAAGTACGTCCAGACGACCACCACCGTGACCCTTTCAGGGCAGCAACTCCCATCAAAGACATCAGTAGCCATCCATTCGATTTGAAGATCATCAGACTTGCACTGTCTTCATATCTTCGACTTCTAATCGTCGATCAATTATTTGAAATGAGAATTAACTCATCCTTTTCAAATAATTAATGTATATTTAGAATTCAAATCAATTCCATTCCTGGTTAAATTATTCGACATTCATAATTCAGTACATTAATGTAATATTCACGTCAAACACATTCAACCATCAAATATCCAATAAACAGGGTAAATTCGGTTTATTTCCATTCCATATCGTTTATAATATTTTATAATGATTTATCGCCATTTTTATTCATTTAAACATAGCCAATTTATATGAATGACGCTTCAGTCCATAACGCGGCCATGGCACTGTTTTTCTTCAGATTTGATTTACACATATCTAAAAATCTAACCATTGGATCTTTACAAAGTTGGTGTCATTAGAAAGATCTTTTCAAAACGAATCCAACGGTTCCAGTTTTGGGAAAATCCGACGGTCGGATCTCACGGTACAATCGTTTGAAATCACGGTTTCAAAATACGAACTGCAGCTTCGTTATTCGATTTATTTTAATTATATATATATATATATATATATATATATATATATAATCCGTTCTTCGATTTCAAAAACCATTTCAACTCATATATGTGATAAAAATGATATTTTTATCCAACAGATATTTATTTCAACACATGACTATTTTTAACAATTCATATATATACTCAAAATGTGGTTTTTATTATTTATACAATTTACTTCAAATATGATTATTTTATATACTTCATATAGATGATAAAAATGTGATTTTTATTGTTAAAACAATTTATTTCAAAAACGATTATTTTATATACTTCTACATACCATAAAAATGTTATTTTTATCGTTCAAACAATTTTATTTCATACTGTCAATAAAAATGTTATTTTTATCATTCAAACCCTTTTATTTCATACATTCGATAAAAATGTTATTTTTATTGTTCAAACCATTTTATTTCAAAAATGAATATTTTTCCCATACATGAATATATTTCAATACATGAATATAAATCAAACACAGGAATATTTCATAAAATTTTGGCAGCATAACGGCAGGGTAGTTAAAACCGGCACCGTCCCTAGACGGCTCCTCGCTCTACCTTAAAGCCTCGCAGCTTTTGACAATAGGGATTTCAATAATCTAGTTTGTACGTAGACGAAATTTCTCATATACTAATCCTATTGGGATTTTAACCACAATCAATCATTTCAACCATTCGTATTTATCAACCAAATTTCACATCAACCAAATCCAAACAATCACAACCAATATATATCGTCCATGGTCTATGGACAAGGGGAGTAGTATATATATATACGTGTATAAATATATTTCAATTTCATTTCAATTCCATTCAACGCATATATAATTTTTAGAACGCATATATAACTTATACATCGCACATACAACTTATACAATGCTTATACATGAGGTGTACAACGCTTATATAACTCATACATCGACCGTATAATTTATACATCGTTATTCCATATCATTTATAATTCAGAAATCTCACATTGGATTCCACTCCTCCAAAAATTGTAGAAGGCTCAGAAAAATATCCGGTCTCTTCTAGAATGTAGAAGACGTCCTCACAGTCCCGGTGTCTCTTGTCTCACTGGATTTCGACAACATAGCAAAAAGATATGATTTTTATCGTGAAATCAAAATCTATAGCATTTAAAGTGCTATAATCCTTAAGAAAAATAAACAGTCGTTACCTTTCTAATATGTTCAAAACTAGATTTAGAATTTTCTTGCAAAAGAAGTAGGGGTTGGACGATCGGGCAGTGCAGTGGCGTAGAGCTTGGAAGGGGCTTCACGGCGCTAGGGGTTTTACGCTGATCGATGCTGTCAGGAGGGCACAGTGGCGAGCTAATGGCGGTGACTTTGAAGCGTCCGATCTCGAGATGGCATAGCTACAGGGGTCGAGTCAGGTATGGATGTGGAGAGGGGATCGAGATCTTCAAAAACCCCAACTGGTTCGACGGGTTCTGGTGAGCGGTTTCGCCAGAAAAGAGGAGAGAAGGTTGGAAGGTTTATCGTCGTGCACGATTCAGAGGATCGGGGAGAGGGAGTGGAGATGGCGCTTTATGATTGGCCAAGGGTTTTATAATTAATTTTTAATTTATTTAAATCCGAAAATACCCCCTATCACATACGAACTCCAATTCAAACCCAACGACTGTCGCCCCTAGCTAAATACCCACTTTCCGAATACAATGGGATATGTTTAGTAGGCCCATTCGACTGTTTCGGTCAGTTTTTCTCCAGATTAACATATAAAACATTCAATATTTGATTTGAACGTACATTTTAGTTTGTCGGGGCCACATACTGTGTGACGGCCCGCCCCGCACCAGCCTGCATTTCCTCCGAAAGTGCGCTGTACACATGCCCAACTAGCACGGGACGGTCGTCGGGAGAAAGGAAAGAAGAGAATGAACTAATCAAGGAACCTGTAGAATGTCTCACAGCGCATGGGATAAAATATAATAATAACATACTTGACATAAAACAGGCGAGACAGTGCATAACCTGATAACTAATAATCAATGTCAACATCAGAGCAGCGGAAATCCAAATACAGCTTATTACAACTTTCCAAATTTACTGTCTCTAACAAAAGAAAACTAAAGTAGAAGATGCACCACCAATGCCCAAGCAGTGATCTTCAACAACACAGGGAGAATACTATATATATTACGTGGAAGCCTCCTGCTCGTCTCCGGATCAGCTACCCGTGCATCACCAGCTAACCTGTCTCTAGTCTGCTCGTGTGAGCACCCAGAGTAATAAGAAGAGACATAAAACTCTGGGTCAGACATAAAGCCTGGTGTGAGCGATAAGCATCTAAACAGAATGATAACAGGTATACTAAACCATACCTGAACCTGGACCTGCAACCAAAGAGTTAGTACCACATACCGTACAATGCTCTAAGGTGCCATAATAAATAGTGTAAGGATACGGGGGTGGGGTGTGCATGTCATAATGATAGCAAACAAATCAACCATAGCAACCATCCTCACATCTCTCACTCAGTGCGTAAAGCATACGACATCTACCACCTTGGAACACTAGACAAATTGAGGTAACGACGAATCCCGACTTGTAGAAACCCTGCTATGACCAAGCTAAACATATGGAGTCATGACCAAACATTTCAATGACCCACTTCATTGGTTGTAGCCCTTGGTTCTACCGATGTCATAATGGCCCTGAATCCGTCTTCGTACCTCCTACCATAGTAGTCCAAAGCTATAGACGTCGATAACTCCTTGGCACGCGTCCCGCAGCAAAGCCAAACCATGAAGCGAACTCGTTGATTCCCATCTGAATCTTAAGCTCTAACTTCTCATTTGGACTTCCTTTGCATCTCGGGTTTGGTCGAATTGGAGTGGGTCTTCAGAAGAGTTGTCGCGCATTAACAGTCCTAGAATTCTGTTCGGTTCGGTAGTCATCACCTTCATCGGTTCGGGTCGGTAGTCATCACCTTCATCGGTTCGGGTCGGATACTCCACTTCGGGTCGGGTCGGTGTCCTCCTCCGGGTCGGGTCGGGTGTCCTTCCTTCCAGTGCTCCGATCCGCTCCCTCATTTCTTCACGTATTCCGATCCGATCCCTCCTTGCCATCTGATCCGCGTGGCCTTCCCCCTTGCTAGTTCTCCCAAATGTTTACTTCCGATCCGAGCCCTGCGTCTCCAAGTCGATCCGATCTGGCCTCCAATTATTCTTCCGATCCGATCCCCTTGTCCACTCCAACTCTAAGCAAACGACCTTCCTTCTCGCCAAGCCTCCTATGTGCCAAACTCCGGTTCGGGTCGGGTTTCTTGCCCAGTTCACATATCCGATCCGAGCCCCCATCCGATCCGATCCGAAGCCCTGCACAACTTTCTGCAACTTTTCCAGCAACTTGTTTACGCCGTTCGACGACGTTTTTGACAAATCTAACTATTCTAATCAATCACAATTCATGTCAAATAGTCATAACAACATAGCAAACTAACCTCAAACACCAAAACAATGAATTTATATGTCAAAATGGATCAAACGTGCCCAAAACCCCTTATTTTCCTATAATCCTTCTTAATCATGTTTAAGCACATACTTAGTAAAACTTAATCAAATCGTCTAAATTTTCTAACAGAGGCATGAAATATTATTTAAGAATTTCTAAACATTTTTCCAGAATTTATTAGTGTATAAATTCGCTAATCTTCACTAATTACCCCTAATTAACTGTAATTAGTGTCAAAATGATGCTATCACTCACCTTGGCCACAAAATAAAACACCAAATCTGAAATATCCTCTGTTTGGGTCGATTTCCTATGTATGGCAGCAGCTCCAACCTTGCTTTGTTGCTATTTGGCCTTGTTTTGATGTAGTTTAGGCTTAATCTTCACTAAAAATGTGTTTTGGAGTGGTTTTAGAGGATGGAGGCCATTACTAAGGTCTCAAGAAGGTTTGTGGCGGCTCAAAACTGAAATGAAAGTGATAACCTAACCCTAATCAGTCCTCCTATACCTCTAAACCCGAAATTCCCCTGTGGGCCTAGCTGCTAATCACCCGGTTAAGCCCAATTAAGCTGTTTTTCATCATCTGAAACTTGTTTCAGCCATATCTCCCAAACGGTGAGTCCGTTTGACTAATGTGACCACTCTACGGAAAGAGAAACCATCATCCGGAGCCAATGGAAGTGGTTTCAGGTCAAAATTCCTTTCCAGTCAAAAGTTATGGCCGAAACAGTATCAACCAGGGGTAAAATGGTCATTTAAAAATCGGGAAAAATCATGAACATGGGAAATGACCCCAATAGTCGTCTCCCAAAGTTACACGACCATACGACTTCGTATGTGACAGAAATAAATATTCTACGATCCTATGATGCGTAGAATGCGGGTCGTTACACTATCCCCCCCTTAAGAAATTTCGCCCCTGAAATTCCTTAACCCAAAACATACAAAGGATCCCGCATGCCTAACAACCACATACAACAACCAAACATGCAAAACAAGCAAACAAGCCTATCCTAGCATGCGGAAAACTAAATCGAAGTCAAAATCTTACCAGGCAAAGAGTTCTGGGTGTGTCTTCCTAATGTCCTCCTCTGTCTCCCAAGTACAATCACTTTCGTCCTCGCTCCACTGTACCTTGACTAGCTTCACCGCCTTCCTTCGAAGTTGCTTCATGTCGTGCTCGACAATACGGGCCGGCTTGCGGTTCCCAACCGCCTCGGGTTCTACTTCGAAGTCCTCCAACTGATCAGGTGAAATAGTCATATCTGAGTCATGAACGAACTTCCTTAGTTGGGAAACATGAAATACGTTATGAACTCCCGCCATCTTCTCCGGTAAGTCAATTCTATATGCCAAATTCCCGACTAGTTCAAGAACAGGGAATGGGCCAACAAATCTTGGTGCCAACTTGCCTCTCCTGCCAAATCGTACTACGCTCTTCAACGGAGAAATCTTGACAAACACCAAGTCGCCAACGGAGAATTTTAAGTCTCTTCTCCTCTTATCAGCATAACTCTTCTGCCTATCTTGGGCAGCCTTCATTCGTCGTTGAATGGTCTTGATTTTATCTGAAGTTTCCCTCACCACATCTGGTCCAAGCATAAACTTCTCGCCAGTCTCTATCCAACATGATGGTGAGTTGCATGGTCTTCCGTACAAAGCTTCAAACGGAGCCATACCGATACTGGATTGGTAGCTATTATTATATGCAAACTCTACTAGATGTAAATGGTCATCCCATGATCCACCAAAATCCAATATACATGCTCTCAAGAGATCTTCCAAAATACGGTTCACCCTCTCTGTCTGACCGTCGGTCTGAGGATGATATGCGGTACTGAGATGTAACTCTGACCCTAGAGCCTCTTGTAAGCTCTTCCAAAACCCACTAGTGAACAACGGGTCTCGGTCGCTCACAATGCTTTTAGGTACTCCATGAAATCTCACTACCCACTTCATATACAATTCTGCTAACTTAGCTGCCGTTCTGGTCGATTTGACTGGTATAAACCTTGCACTTTTAGTCAGTCGATCTACAATTACCCAAATGCTGTCATATCCCGATCTAGTCCTTGGTAAACCATCGATGAAATCCATCGAGACTTGCTCCCATTTCCATTCGGGAATTTCTAAGGGCTGTAACAAACCACTAGGCTTCTTTTGCTCGGCTTTAACTAGCTGGCAATTCATGCATTTGGATATAAACTTCCCAACGTCTCTTTTCATTCCTTCCCAGTAGTAAGTCTGTTTCATGTCTCTATACATTTTATTACCACCGGGATGTATAGTCAACTTTGAGTGATGACATTCTTTAAGCACTTCATCTCTCAGTCCATTGACATTGGGTACAACAAGCTTTCCATTCTTTCTAAGCCATTCATCTCGATCAAGCCCATACTTGTTCATCTCCTCATCGATATCCATTTCTAATTTGGAGATGATTTCCAATACATTAGGATCGTCCCTCTGACTAGAGCCGATCCGCTCAATCAAAGTGGGTCTGATCGTCAAACTTGCTAACATTTCTGGATTCAATTCGCACTTTGGTCTGAAATCAAACCCCGCGATAAACTCCAGTTGCTTCCATTCAAGGAACATAGCCCCTAAGCGGCATGTCTTCTACTCAATGCATCAGCCACCGCATTGCCCTTTCCTGGTGTATATGCGATGTCAAAATTATAGGAAGCTAAAAACTCTAACCATCTCTGCTGACGGAGATTCAGATCTTTCTGAGAGAAGAGATACTTTAACGACTTATGATCTGTAAACAACTCAAATCTTTCTCCCAAGAGATAGTGTCTCCACATCTTTAACGCAAACACGATTGCTGCCAATTCTAAATCATGGGTAGGGTATCTTCTCTCGTGCGGTTTCAATTGCCGACTTGCGTAAGCTACAACCCTACCGCCTTGCATCAATACAGCACCCAGTCCGGTACCACAGGCATCCGTGTATACAGTCATGTCTTCATCCCCCTTAGGAATGACTAACACTGGTGCGCTTGTCAACTTGTCCTTTAGACTCTTGAATGCATTCTCGCACCTTTCATCCCAGACAAAAGCTTGATTCTTCTTTGTCAACTGAGTCAACGGTGCTGCTATCTTGGAGAAGCCTTGGATAAACTTACGATAATATCCCGCTAATCCCAAGAAACTTCTTACATCTGTTGCGTTCTTGGGCGTAGGCCAATCCTGTACCGTAGCCACCTTTGCCGGGTCCACGGCAATACCATTCTCTGATACAACATGGCCCAAGAACCTCACTTCCCTCTTCCAGAAGTGACACTTAGAAAACTTTGCTTTCAATTGGTGTTTTCTCAACACCTCCATCACTACTCTTAAATGTTCCTTGTGTTCTTCCTCTGTCCTCGAATAGACCAAAATATCATCCACGAACACAAGAACAGACTTATTCAACTGATCTCTGAATACCCTATTCATAAGATCCACAAAATATGCCGGGGCATTAGTCAGCCCAAATGGCATAACCAACCATTCATAAAATCCAGACGGCGTTCGAAATGCCGTTTTAGCTATACTCTCAGCTTCCACTCTAAGCTAATGAAAACCTGTCGCGAGATCCAACTGAGAAAATACTCTCGCGCCACTCAACTGATCGAATAAATCATCTATCCACGGTAGAGGATACTTGTTCTTCCTCGTCACTTTATTCAACTCGCGGTAGTCTACACACAAACGAAGGGAACCATCCGCCTTGGTAGCAAACACAACTGGTGCTCCCCATTCAGAAACACTCCTTCTGATAAATCCCTTCTTCAAAAGATCACTGACTTGCACCTCGAGCTCTCGCTGCTCTCTTGGTGCCATACGACGAAGTGGCATCACTATAGGCCTGGCATCCTTTACCAAATCAATACGAAACTCAATCTCTCGGTGTGGTGGAAGTCCGGTCACTTCTTCGAAAACATCCGGATACTGGCCAACCACAGGCAAACCTGACAACTCACTATGCGGAATGTCGAGGGAGTTTAGAAAACTAGCCAATACCCCCTTACTGGGTAGACCACCAAACACTGTCCTCCGCCCATCATCCGCTCTAGCTGTCACCAACAAGCCCTCACAGTCTACCACCACCCCGTATCTTTGGAGCCAATCTACTCCCAAAATAATGCCAAACCCAGTAAAGCCCAAAACAAAGCAATCACAAACAAACATGCATCCATGACTCGATAAGACCACATTGCGACAAATCATGCTAAGGCTAGTCGAACCACCAATCGGGTTCGTCACTACTAAAGGTCTATCGACAATCTCGGGCTCCAATCCCAACCTATCTACCAGGTCACTAGATATGAAAGAACTGGAAGCTCCGGTATCAAACAAAACTCTAACAGGAACATCATAAACAGAAAGCATACCTTGAATGACGACATTCTTTCCCTTCTCCGCCGCTGTTGGGGCATTCGACGAAGAAGGAATAGCATTAAGAGCGTAGGCTTTCACCATTTGCTTTTCCTTAGGGGGCTGTGGACACTTGTCCTTGTGATGTCCCATTTGGCCACAGTTGAAGCACTTCCTATCCGCTGGATTGGCCCGACAATTACTAGCATAATGGCCCTTCTTACCACAGCTGAAGCACTCCACATCTTGCTTATTCCTTTTTTTCTGGCCATCTTTAGCTTGGTTCTGCTTTCTCTTATTCTGGGAACCACCCTTGCCTCCACCACTTGCTTGTGGCTTTGGCTCATCTGCGGATGCAACCTCAGTCTTCGGCTTAGGGTAGAGACTTTCTGATCTTAATGCTTTCCCCACAACCGATTCAAACGTTTCATCGATGTGGTTAATAAGTCTTTCACCTAAGTACTGATCCAAACCAGTTATGAATTTCTCATTCTTTTTCTCGGCAGTATCAATAAGAGATAACCCATATTTTGACAAAGTGTCGAATTCAGCAATATATTCCGAGACAGCTCTGCCATTCTGCTTGAGCTCCAAGAACTTCTTAAACAGCACTGACTTCTGAGCAGCTGGAATGAACTTCTCACTAAAGCGAGCCTTAAACTGCTCCCAAGTAATCTGATCTTCGGGAGTAGCTGCCTTTATAGCATTCCACCAATTCATTGCCCGCCCTTGCAGCTGACGGGACGCTAGCTTTCTCTTCATCGCATCCTCGATACCCAAATCCTCGAAGATGCGTTCGCAACTGTCCAACCAATCTTGAACATCCGTGGCCGACTCCGTTCCGTGGAACGGCTTTCCAACAAGGCTAGTATAATCCTTATTCAACTTGGCGAAGTCGACTCTTGGCGCCTGCACTATTGGACCACCACCATTTCCACCATTGGGAGCTGCCCTCTGCACATCTCTAAGCATCTCTCTCATTAGGTCAGTAAACATCGTCCTCATGTCAGCAGCATTCCCATTATTGGCTCCCCTACCGGTACCTCTAACATATCGGCTCATCGTCAATCTGAAAAAGGAAATGATTAACGACTCCATAGTGGTGCTAGTGCAGTACGACTTCATCCTTATACTACTAATAGTATATATATATGTAGCTTTTAAAAACCAAAGTAATCACAAATACGCTCTCTCGTATACGTATATTATCTCTCCCTGATAACTTCCCTAGGTTAACTACGCAACCTAGAGCTCTGATACCAAGTGTGACGGCCCGCCCCGCACCAGCCTGCATTTCCTCCGAAAGTGCGCTGTACACATGCCCAACTAGCACGGGACGGTCGTCAGGAGAAAGGAAAGAAGAGAATGAACTAATCAAGGAACCTGTAGAATGTCTCACAGCGCATGGGATAAAATATAATAATAACATACTTGACATAAAACAGGCGAGACAGTGCATAACCTGATAACTAATAATCAATGTCAACATCAGAGCAGCGGAAATCCAAATACAGCTTATTACAACTTTCCAAATTTACTGTCTCTAACAAAAGAAAACTAAAGTAGAAGATGCACCACCAATGCCCAAGCAGTGATCTTCAACAACACAGGGAGAATACTATATATATTACGTGGAAGCCTCCTGCTCGTCTCCGGATCAGCTACCCGTGCATCACCAGCTAACCTGTCTCTAGTCTGCTCGTGTGAGCACCCAGAGTAATAAGAAGAGACATAAAACTCTGGGTCAGACATAAAGCCTGGTGTGAGCGATAAGCATCTAAACAGAATGATAACAGGTATACTAAACCATACCTGAACCTGGACCTGCAACCAAAGAGTTAGTACCACATACCGTACAATGCTCTAAGGTGCCATAATAAATAGTGTAAGGATACGGGGGTGGGGTGTCCATGTCATAATGATAGCAAACAAATCAACCATAGCAACATCCTCACATCTCTCACTCAGTACGTAAAGCATACGACATCTACCACCTTGGAACACTAGACAAATTGAGGTAACGACGAATCCCGACTTGTAGAAACCCTGCTATGACCAAGCTAAACATATGGAGTCATGACCAAACATTTCAATGACCCACTTCATTGGTTGTAGCCCTTGGTTCTACCGATGCCATAATGGCCCTGAATCCGTCTTCGTACCTCCTACCATAGTAGTCCAAAGCTATAGACGTCGATAACTCCTTGGCACGCGTCCCGCAGCAAAGCCCAACCATGAAGCGAACTCGTTGATTCCCATCTGAATCTTAAGCTCTAACTTCTCATTTGGACTTCCTTTGCATCTCGGGTTTGGTCGAATTGGAGTGGTTCTTCAGAAGAGTTGTCGCGCATTAACAGTCCTAGAATTCTGTTCGGTTCGGTAGTCATCACCTTCATCGGTTCGGGTCGGTAGTCATCACCTTCATCGGTTCGGGTCGGTAGTCATCACCTTCATCGGTTCGGGTCGGATACTCCACTTCGGGTCGGGTCGGTGTCCTCTTCCGGGTCGGGTGTCCTTCCTTCCAGTGCTCCGATCCTCTCCCTCATTTCTTCACGTATTCCGATCCGATCCCTCCTTGCCATCTAATCCGCGTGGCCTTCCCCCTTGCTAGTTCTCCCAAATGTTTACTTCCGATCCGAGCCCTGCGTCTCCAAGTCGATCCGATCTGGCCTCCAATTATTCTTCCGATCCGATCCCCTTGTCCACTCCAACTCTAAGCAAACGGCCTTCCTTCTCGCCAAGCCTCCTATGTGCCAAACTCCGGTTCGGGTCGGGTTTCTTGCCCAGTTCACATATCCGATCCGAGCCCCCATCCGATCCGATCCGAAGCCCTGCACAACTTTCTGCAACTTTTCCAGCAACTTGTTTACGCCGTTCGACGACATTTTTGACAAATCTAACTATTCTAATCAATCACAATTCATGTCAAATAGTCATAACAACATAGCAAACTAACCTCAAACACCAAAACAATGAATTTATATGTCAAAATGGATCAAACGTGCCCAAAACCCCTTATTTTCCTATAATCCTTCTTAATCATGTTTAAGCACATACTTAGTAAAACTTAATCAAATCATCTAAATTTTCTAATAGAGGCATGAAATATTATTTAAGAATTTCTAAACATTTTTCCAGAATTTATTAGTGTATAAATTCGCTAATCTTCACTAATTACCCCTAATTAACTGTAATTAGTGTCAAAATGATGCTATCACTCACCTTGGCCACAAAATAAAACACCAAATCTGAAATATCCTCTGTTTGGGTCGAATTCCTATGTATGGCAGCAGCTCCAACCTTGCTTTGTTGCTATTTGGCCTTGTTTTGATGTAGTTTAGGCTTAATCTTCACTAAAAATGTGTTTTGGAGTGGTTTTAGAGGATGGAGGCCATTACTAAGGTCTCAAGAAGGTTTGTGGCGGCTCAAAACTGAAATGAAAGTGATAACCTAACCCAAATCAGTCCTCCTATACCTCTAAACCCGATATTCCCCTGTGGGCCTAGCTGCTAATCACCCGGTTAAGCCCAATTAAGCTGTTTTTCACCATCTGAAACTTGTTTCAGCCATATCTCCCAAACGGTGAGTCCGTTTGACTAATGTGACCACTCTACGGAAAGAGAAACCATCATCCGGAGCCAATGGAAGTGGTTTTAGGTCAAAATTCCTTTCCAGACAAAAGTTATGGCCGAAACAGTATCAACCAGGGGTAAAATGGTCATTTAAAAATCAGGAAAAATCATGAACATGGGAAATGACCCCAATAGTCGTCTCCCAAAGTTACACGACCATACGACTTCGTATGTGACAGAAATAAATATTCTACGATCCTATGATGCGTAGAATGCGGGTCGTTACATACTGATCCCAAAAATTCTAGAAAATTAAATCAAGCTATGTTTTGACGATACGGTCCCAACAAAACTGATTTCGTCGAATTCTGAGACCGTTTGAAAAAATGGCCATTTTCTGGTCGATCCAATTTGACTAAAATAAACCGAAAACATTTTCCCTGCCACGCTCACATATTAACTTCAAAAATTATGGAATTTAAAACCTAGCAATAATTTGACATCCCGGATCCAATAAATGTGGTTTCGTCGAAAATGGAGGTCGTTTCCTAAATGTCCATTTTCACGGGACATATAAACTCCATAGCGACCTTTCTGAAAATTCATTTGGCCATAACTTTTGGTTCCTGCTATGAAATTTCGATTTTTTAGAATCGTTAGAAAAATATTCATAAACAAATTTAAATATTTTTGGTTTCACTAAAATCTGTTTTATTTTGCATCCGGTACAGTCAGTCAAAGTTTGAATTCAAAATTTCAAACTACCGCGCCAATTCAGGCCTTGTTTATAATTAAAATAAATATATTTATTTTCCAACTCAATTCAAATAGACTTTTCATCGTTATTATTTAAAATAATTTATTTTAAATATCCAAAAATTCACTAAAATAGCCAAATTAAAATTTTTAAACTGGTTTTGATTTTTCGGGTTGTTACAGAACATAACGACTCTATAAAATTGCCTTTTATATAAAACATTTTTATTATTTAATTTCCATTTTGATTTCCTAATGTTTATCAAAATAGAATTAACCTATAACATAATAAGAAATCATATAAAGTCATGTCATCTGAATATAGGTCTATATGATTTCTTATCATACATTTGGATTTTACGTAGGTTATATTCCGATTTATTCTTCTAATTTATACTATAAATTTTATTTTTAAATTAATCTTTAAATTTTCCTTTCCATTGAACATTCAAATCTTAATATCCATTATGAATACCTTGTTAAAGTTTACCATTATAGATTTACAAACGAATCCAATAGTTAATTAAACTAAAACCAACCTGACATCATTAGTTAGAGATTAAACCAATATTACCCTTAAACGTAATCAATGCTTAAAGTGTTTTAATTGAAATTTATTTACTACCATTTATACAAGAACCATCTAAAGTTAATTTCAAAATTACCAAAATAAATTTTAAGTAATAAGCAGTCTAATTTGTTTATGTAAGTCATGTTTCCAAATACATACTTATACGTATCATATTTTAAACCATTTAACTTTTTAAATAGAAATTTCTATATATTTATTAAAAATTGGTTTTTTGTATATAATAACTTCATATTTCTTAATAATGAAATTAATTTTTCATAAACATTCCATTAGAATCAAATTAGTAATTTCATATATATATATATAGCTACTTTGAATGAACATAACAATTCCGAAGATATCATAACTATGAAAATTGCAGTTTATGTTATACATAGACAATGAAATTATTATATTTCTTATTTCTAATTTTGGGAAAAAAAATCAATTTAAGAAAACACAAACTTAGACCTTTATATTCTAGCATAAATCCAAAAAACTTTAATAACTTCTTTTACTTATAACCTTAATTTTGAGAATTTCAGGGAAAACAAACCATGCTTGAAATCTTTGTTTGAGTATCTTTTATATATTAACAATCTTTATTATATAATTCCATAACTAAGTTTAACCTCTAAAATTATTTTCTTTAAAAGAAATTCTCTCGTTACCAAATTCTCATCCTTTAAATCATATCCATACAAAATCATAAATGTAACATCTTCAAATTTCATAAATAACTAATATTTTCAAATCATTTTAAAAAAAATCAATTTTTATAAAATATCCTTTGTCAAATTATTTCATAAGTACTTTTCAAAATTATTTCATTCATCAATAGTTAATAATCTAAGTGATAAATACCAAGCTTAATTAAACTTTCTTATTTTTCATTTCTAAACTTTTTCTCCATTTAGTCTCAAATAAACATCTATACTTATATTCTCACATACACCATTTTCCAAGACATAAGTATATTCATAATTTATTAAGCCAAGTTTATTTACTTAATGACAACAAACGTGCTTAAAATATAAGTTAAAATTAAATCTTCTTATGTTGTTTTATCTTACTTATAATTTGGTTAAATAATATTTTCATAATCTCACTCAACAAATTAAAACTCATAAAATAGCCAAGCGTAACTAATAAACAATAAGTATCAACTGCATGTCATTACTTTGGTTTTAAAACAATCATATTCCAACATAACTATATAAATTATAAATTTTTCTATTTCGTATATAGAATGTAACCATAGGTAATATTATTTCATTTATGCTTTTTGAAAACAATAATGTGTCGGTTTTCCATATTCCTGCATTAGAAATCACATCAATTTCATGGCGTCACCATGTACCAATTAGAATTCATAAATACTCAACAGAACAAATTAACGCAATAAAACATTTTTATATCACTAACATATACACGCTCTGTAGCAACCTATAATTTTTGCTAACTTAAAATTTGGATTTTAATCTATTTTAGTGGATTTTAAATATTTAAAATGATTTATTTTGAGAATTAACGACTTATAATTTATTTGAAAATGAAGTTTGAAAGTAAGAATTCCAAATTTAATTAAAATGAGCACGTAACGTTGCAGTAGTTCCAAAAATTTAGTTTTGAACTTCAAATGAATGTACAAAATTCAATATAACTCGGATTTCAGTAAAATAAGAAATGTAGAACATTCTGAATAATATATTTCTAATGAATATAAGAAATTGAGTTTTCATGTTATTAATTGTAAGTTATATACAATTCAAAATTTAAAATAGTCGCTATGAAATTTATTAATATTTTAATATTATATATGTAACAACCCGGAAATTCTGGGCCAATTTAAAAAATTTATTTTAGCGATTTTATTGAATTTTGAACATTTAAAATGAATTATATTAAATAACAACGACGAAAAATTTATTTTCGACGAAGTTAAAACGAATAAATTTATTTTAATTATATAACGAGCCTGAAATGGCGCAGTAGTTTGAAATTTCGAATTTCAAATGAATATACAGAATTCGTTTTAAGTCGGAATAGGACAAAACAAGAAATATCTGAATCTGTTTGACGATATATTTCTGACGGATGTAAGAAACTGAGATTTCACTTTAGAAGTTGAAAGATATGTCCAGTTTAAAATTTAGAAAAGTCGCTATGGAATTTATATATATTTTAATATATATATATAAAGGCCTTTGAAAATAGAAATTTTGCAAACGACCTCGTTTCTCGACGAAACCACTTTTGTTGGATCCGGGATGTCAAATTATTGCTAGGTATTGATATTCATAATTTTCTGAATCAGTACGTGAGTGTGGCGAAGTAAAACGTGTTTTGAATAGTTTCAGTTGATTTTAATCGACTGAAAAATGGCCATTTTTCAAATGGTCTCAGAATTTGACGAAATTAGTTTTGTTAGGACCGTATCGTCAATACGAAGCTAGGAATAATTTATCTGGAATTTTTAGAGTCAATATGTGTCCCCGATAAATTAAAATGTACGTTTAATTTCAATATATATTGATTTATACTTTAATTTTGATAAAAACTATTCGAAACGATCGAATTGGCTTACCGGGCATATCCCATTGTGTTCGGAATGGGGGTAATTAGCTTGGGGCGACAGTCGTTGGAGTTCATTTCGAGTTAGGACAGAAAATTTCATTAGGGACCAAATATAATAATTTAATAATATTATTAAATATATATAAAGGGCCATGTCATCAAACCCTAACCCTCACATACCCAACCCGCCGCTAGTTCATTTGGAGGGCCAGAAATCACGCGATTTCGTGAGCCAAATTCTCACGATCCACTTATCGATTAACAAAACCCCTAAAACAAATTCGAAGAGAACTTCATCCTATCTAAATCCCTACTCACTAGATCGATCCTCGTGTAGTAAATAGGGAGAATTCCCCCCTCAACCTCGTCAACTTCGCACGCCAATTCCCGGCGCTAGGAGGCATCGGGTCTGAAGTGATTGGGGGTGGAGGTGCTTGGCGTTCGGCGCTTGCACGTGGAGTCGTCCGATCAGGTGGCGGCCCCTCTGGTTGCGCGGAAATCGAGGTCAACGTGAACGAGTTTTGGGTTACAGCGGCTCTGAATGTTTTAAATGAGGAAGAAGGTTAAATTAAGGGTTAAGTGTTTAATTAAGGAATTAATTATAATTTAATTATTCAATTTTGAAATCAAATGTTTATATCGCTATAACTTGTTCATACGAGGTCGGATTTCGATGATTTTTGATGCGTTGGGTTCATCTCAACGAGAGCTTCACGATGGAACTGATTGGAACTGAAACAGAGCACATCAGAATTTTAGGCAAATTCAAATCAAAACAGAACAGAATTCAGAAATAAAACCGATCCCACGGTGAGAATTCTCTCACTTTAAATTTTCTGTACAGTTATCTATTTTGTAACTGCATATATGAACTGCTCCCCGTCGTCCACAGACCATGGACGACTTGTTTGCTTGTATTCTGTGTGAAAATATATATGTGATGTGAAATGTTGTATAATGAAATATATATACGCTTTGAATAATATATATATATATACGATGTGAAATAAAATATATTTATGCAATGTGTAAAATATATTTAGGCGATGTGAAAATGAATATATATGAAATGAAAACGATGTATATATGAAATGTGAAAACAATATATGTGAAATGTGAAAACGATATATATATGAAATGTGAAAACGATATATATATGAAATGTGAAAACGATATATATATATATATATATATATATGAAATGTGAAAAATATATACATGAAAAGTGAATAAAAATATATATTTGAATTGAAATGAATTTTAAAATCAAATGGATTTGAAATGAATTTGAATATCGAATGGAACTGAAATGAATTTGAATATCAAATTGAATTGAAATTAATTTGAAACGAATATATATGGAATATTCAATTTTGATTTGAATTTGAAAAGGAAATTGAAATCGATTTGGAAAGGAATTTAAAACAATTTATAGTTTAAGATGGAAATCGACGAAATATATATTATATATATTATATATATAATATAATGGCCTAAATAGAACGCACCGCGCTATGGCAGTTCGCGAATTTCGACCATTGACTTCGAACGGACAGTACGGGAGATCCGACCGTCGGATTCTCCTAAAACCGGAACCTTGGGTTCGTATCGAAAAGAGCTTTCTAACGATATTAGAAATTAGAAATCTAACGGTTATATATTGAATTATGTCCAAATAAAATTGGGAAAAGGTCGCTATAAGAGCAGTTCGATGGCCGTTGATGGAAATCGACTGCACGGGCCTTGATAAAATTATTAAAAATAGTAATAATTTGTGTAAAATCATAAGAAATGATTTGTGAAGAATTGGGATGAAAAACTCCATATTTGAAAAGATAAAAATAGTTTTTTATCGAAATGAACTAGTTTTGAACTAGAATTATAATTCTATTTATTTTTAAAACAAAGAAATTGGATTTGAAATGGTTTTGAAAATAACCAGGATTTCCAATAATTGAATTGGAATGGATTTGAATTGAAATCATCTTCGGAATAGTTCGATGTTGGATTTCGTGATTATACAGATGTTGTTATGGAAATCTGAAAGATATATTAATTTCGTTATTTCCAATACGATATTTGTTGGTTTCAGAATTTGATGTTGAATATAAGCCGATATATTTTCTATTCAGAGCCTTGTATTTAATATCAAATTGGATTTGGGGTTTGTCGTGAACTGTGTTTAAATGACATTAGTTCTTTAAGCCGCGTAAAAGCAGGATTAATTTCCAAAAAGTAGAACAATCAATATGATATGATTTTAGAGATGAAACCAATTGGGGTTTGAATAAATATTTAATTAGAGCGGTGATTAAATTTACCAAAACACATGATGTGATTAAACCAAATTTACTTAGTTGTTGATATTGATTGTGGTTGATTGATTGTTTGGATGGCGCTCGACCAGTTTATGAGCAGAATATGCTTTTACATTTAGCATTGGGTTGGGTAAAGATATCTGTGTACTAACACCTTGTGAAACACTTCACGATTTGACGATAAGGTGTTTAGCGATGTTGTGTTCATTTCAAATTTAATGAATGATTTTGAAATGATATATTTTTCTTAAGTGAAAAGAAATGTATTCCCGATTTTGGATAGGGAATGTTTTATAAAAATGTTTTATAAAACAGAAAGGATTTCGACGCCTAAACCCGATGATTTCTAAAATGATTTGGAAATATATTATGGTTTTACATTGTAGTTCATCACATATTCGATTAGTTACTATTAATGATGTATTTGTTTGGTGGCGGAGAATTCATTCTCTTGCTTATCACCCTTCTTTGAGACGTACGAGCTCATAGGTTATGTGATTAACAGTGACTGATCATATGTGTGAATTACTGATGTGAAGTACTATATTTTGAAAGTACTTGTGATTATTATGTTGTGAAATGATTTTCCTTACTTCGGGATATGAAATGATTTAGTATGTGGCTAAAGAGTCAGGTAACCCTGAGACCAAAAGTATGGGTGAGAGGGCGGTGTATGCTCTCCATGTGTGGGAGGTGCATCGTCGATGTATTCTGCTCCTATGTGGGGTAGGTGCACATTTATATATCGAGTTGCGAGGTGCGTACCCTTTGCCTTGTCGATGGGGAGCACGATATATGGTTGCATACTTGTTTGTATGCATTGTTATGTTTTGGGATTCACATTTCCAAACGATTTGATTTGAGATCCCGAAGTGAAATCTACTTTGATATAGAAAGTTAGAAAGGTGTTTCAAATGATTTGAAATAAGAAATCGGGAATAAAATCCAAAGGAATAATTTCTGTAAATTGAATTGGATTTGGAAAATCTAAGTGCGGTGATTAATCTAAGTGGGTAGATTGGGATATTGCATGTTGATTGATGCATAGTAGATCCATATATCTATATTGATTGTTGTTTATACACTGGCATTCATGGGGGTAAACCCGTTCCGCGTTAGCGGCGTGGTCCCGTGATATGCCATATTATTAAATAAGTTAACTATAACTGTTTAGAGTTTCTTACACCCGTCCCATGACTGACCTGTAGTTTTCTTTTCCCTTGCGAACTCGGGTGCCCCTATTTTCCACACGGGCAATCGAGTAGTTTTATTTTGCAGATGTATTGAGCAGGATTCTGGATTGAAGCTTTAAGCTGTTTCCTGGCATTTACAGTCTTCCGCTGTGTAGTTTATATTTCCGCTGTGAATTGTATTATATTTATGTAAATTCATCTTCCGCTGTGTATTATTTTTGATATACCCTGATATTCTGTACTCTGATGTAACATTATTATGATGTTTATAAAAGCCTTCTGTTATTTGTTCTGATGTGTTGTATGCCCAGAGTTAGCATATGCGGGATTCGAACGGTCTTGGTCGATTTAGCGATCGATTAGGTCCGGGCGAAATCTGTGTCGTTACAGCTGGTATCAGAGCTTTGGTTTACAGAGCTAGAGAACAAGACACATTAGAACCATACGAATGAATTCATCAGATATTGTATTAGTAATATCCAATTAGAATGACTCGTTAGAGATAGGATCAGTAGTATCCTAGAATGAGTGTGAAGAGTATATTTTTCAAATGAAAACAATTTTTTTTTGAAAATTTAAACCATTTTATACGTATTTGAATATTTATTTATTTTGAATTTGGACAATCGAGTATATAAATGTTTTGCATATATGCGTCATGAACGTATATTCTTAGTTTTAATATACTGGATAGATATAGAATCACACTCTAGTCGCCCGGAGATGATGTTGATAATGACCATGGCATCATCAATATTTATGTTCGTGTTTCGAAGGTGTGTATCTATATATTTCCATTAGACTAGTGTGAGAACCAAAACTAGATAGATTTATTGTTGTGATTTGGCATCAAAAACATGATTTTCTGTATATATATATATATCAAATTATGAATTTGAAACGTTAATTAACTAATTGATTGATGGTTGTGTTGTTTGTTTATTTGTTTGAAAATTTTGAACCATTTAGCCTAATTGAACCGAATATTGAATTGTTTGAAATTAGTCGCATTTGCATGCATATACATGTACTTACATTGAATAGGTCATAGCAAGGAGGCTAGAGCAGAAGAGTAAAATTGTTTGCTCGACAAATAGGTACATGTTTACCATAATTTACTGTTTTGTTTTGGTGATGATGATTTTATGAGCCGATTGGCTAGCCGCTTGGCTTTTTCATTTTCTTTTGGATTGAAGAAGGCCATGGGAGGCTATATGAAATATCCCGAAGTCCCCGGTGCAGGGGAGGTTATGGCGAAATTTTTCGGAAATTTAGGGTGTTAGCCAAATTATTGAAAAATTTGAAAAGTTCTTAGAAACTGAAAAGTTGAAGAACTTAAGTCGTAAAAAATAATAATGGAAGTTGAGTTGATTTGTTAAACAACTTTCAGCTTCGTTGCTTTTCGGGGACGAAAAGTTTTAAGTGGGGGAGATTGTAACAACCCGGAAATTCTGGGCCAATTTAAAAATTTTATTTTGGCGATTTTATTGAATTTTGAACATTTAAAATGAATTATATTAAATAACAACGACGAAAAATTTATTTTCGACGAAGTTAAAACGAATAAATTTATTTTAATTATATAACGAGCCTGAAATGGCGCGGTAGTTTGAAATTTCGATTTCGAATTTCAAATGAATACAAAGAATTCGTTTTAAGTCGGAATTGGACAAAACAAGAAATATCTGAATCTGTTTGACGATATCTTTCTAACGGATGTAAGAAACTGAGATTTCTCTTTAGAAGTTGAAAGATATGTCCAGTTTAAAATTCAGAAAAGTCGTTGTGGAATTTATATATATTTTAATATATATAAAGGCCTTTGAAAATAGAAATTTTGCAAACGACCTCGGTTCTCGACGAAACCACTTTTGTTGGATCCAGGATGTCAAATTATTGCTAGGTTTTGATATTCATAATTTTCTGAATCAGTACGTGAGCATGGCGAAGTTAAACATGTTTTGAACAGTTTTAGTTGATTTTAGTCGACTGAAAAATGGCCATTTTTCAAATGGTCTCAGAATTTGACGAAATTAGTTTTGTTCGGACCGTATCGTCAATACGAAGCTAGGAATAATTTTTGTGGAATTTTTAGAGTCAATATGTGTCCCCGGTAAATTATAATGTACGTTTAATTTCAATATATATTGATTTATACTTTAATTTTGATAAAAACTATTCGAAATGATCGAATTGGCTTATCGGGCATATCCCATTGTGTTCGAAATGGGGGTAATTAGTTAGGGGCGACAGTCGTTGGAGTTCATTTCGAGTTAGGACGGAAAATTTCATTAGAAAACAAATATAAGAATTTAATAATATTATTAAATATATATAAAAGGCCATGTCATCAAACCTTAACCCTCACATACCCAACTCGCCGCCAGTTCGTTTGGAGGGCCAGAAATCACGCGATTTCATGAGCCAAATTCTCACGATCCACTTATCGATTAACAAAACCCCTAAAACAAATTCAAAGAGAACTTTATCCTCTCTAAATCCCTACTCACTAGATCGATCCTCGTGTAGTAAATAGGGAGAATTCCCCCCTCAACCTTGTCGACTTCGCATGCCAATTCCCGGCGCTAGGAGGCATCGGGTCTGAAGTGACTCGGGGTGGAGGTGCTTGGCGGTCGGCGCTTGCACGTGGAGTCGTCCAATCAGGTGGCGGCTCCTCTGGTTGCACGGTAATCGAGGTCAACGTGAATGAGTTTTGGGTTACAGCAGCTCTGAATGTTTTAAACGAGGAAGAAGGTTAAATTAAGGGTTAAGTGTTTAATTAAGGAATTAATTATTATTTAATTATTCAATTTTGAAATCAAATGTTTATATCGCTATAACTTGTTCATACGAGGTCAGATTTCGATGATTTTTGATGCGTTGGGTTCATCTCAATGAGAGCTTCGCGATGGAACTGATTGGAACTGAAACAGAGCACATCAGAATTTTAGGCAAATTCGAATCAAAATAGAACAGAATTCAGAAATAAAACCGATCCCACGGTGAGAATTCTCTCACCTTAAATTTTCTGTACAGTTATCTATTTTGTAACTGCATATATGAACTACTCCCCGTAGTCCACTGACCATGGACGACTTGTTTGCTTGTATTCTGTGTGAAAATATATATGTGATGTGAAATGTTGTATAATGAAATATACATATAATGTGAATAATATATATATACGATGTGAAATAAAATATATTTATGCGATGTGTAAAATATATTTAAGCGATGTGAAAATGAATATATATGAAATGAAAACGTTACATATATGAAATGTGAAAACGATATATGTGAAATGTGAAAACGATATATATATGAAATGTGAAAACGATATATATATATATATATATATATATATATGAAATGTGAAAAAAAAATATTTGAAAAGTGAATAAAAATATATATATGAATTGAAATGAATTTTAAAATCAAATGGATTTGAAATGAATTTGAATATCGAATGGAATTGAAATGAATTTGAATATCAAATTGAATTGAAATGAATTTGAAACAAATATATATGGAATATTCAATTTTGATTTGAATTTGAAAAGGAAATTGAAATCGATTTGAAAAGGAATTTAAAACGATTTATAAAATTCGTTTTAGACGGAAATCGATGAAATATATATTATATATATTATATATATAATATAATGGCCTGAATAGAATGCGCCGCGCTGTGGCAGTTCGCGAATTTCGACCATTGACTTCGAACGGACATTACAGGAGATCCGACCGTCGGATTCTCCTGAAACCGGAACCTTGGGTTTGTATCGAAAAGAGCTTTCTAACGAATATTAGAAATTAGAAATCTAATGGTTGGATTTGGAATAATGTCCAAATCAAATTGGGAAAAGGTCGCTATAAGAGCAGTTCGATGGCCGTTGATGGAAATTGACTGCACGAGCCTTGATAAAATTATTAAAAATAGTAATAATTTGTGTAAAATCATAAGAAATGATTTGTGAAGAATTGGGATGAAAAACTCCATATTTGAAAAGATAAAATAGATTTTTATCGAAATGAACTTGTTTTGAACTAGAATTATAATTCTATTTATTTCTAAAACAAATAAATTGGATTTGAAATGGTTTTGAAAATAACCAAGATTTCCAATAATTGAATTGGAATGGATTTGAATCGAAATCATCTTCGGAATAGTTCGATGTTGGATTTCGTCATTATACAGATGTTGTTATGGAAATTTGAAAGATATATTAATATCGTTATTTCCAATACGATATTTGTTGGTTTCAGAATTTGATGTTGAATATAAGCCGATATATTTTCTATTCAGAGCCTTGTATTTAATATCAAATTGGATTTGGGGTTTGTCGTGAACTGTGTTTAAATGACATTAGTTCTTTAACCCACGTAAAAGAAGGATTAATTTCCAAAAAGTAGAACAATCAATATGATATGATTTTAGAGATGAAACCAATTGGGGTTTGAATAAATCTTTAATTAGAGCGGTGATTAAATTTACCAAAACACATGATGTGATTAAACCAAATTTACTTAGTTGTTGATATTGATTGTGGTTGATTGATTGTTTGGATGGTGCTCGACCAGTTTATGAGCAGAATATGCTTTTACATTTAGCATTTGGTTGGGTAAAGATATGTGTGTGCTAACACCTTGTGAAACACTTCACGATTTGACGATAAGGTGTTTAGAGATGTTGTGTTCATTTCAAATTTAATGAATGAATTTGAAATGATATATTTTTCTTAAGTGAAAAGAAATGTATTCCCAATTTTGGACAGGGAATGTTTTATAAAAATGTTTTATAAAACTGAAAGGATTTCGAGGCCTAAACCCGATGATTTCTAAAATGATTTGGAAATGTATTATGGTTTTACATTGTTCTTCAACACATATTCGATTAGTTACTAGTAATGATGTATCTGTTTGGTGGCAGAGAATTTATTCTCTTGCTTAACACCCTTCTTTGAGACGTACGAGCTCAAAGGTTATGTGATTAATAGTGACTGATCATATGGGTGAATTACTGATGTGAAGTGTTATATTTTGAAAGTACTTGTGATTATTATGTTGTGAAATGATTTTCCCTACTTCGGGATATGAAATGATTTAGTATGTGGCTAAAGAGTCGGGTAACCCTGAGACTAAAAGTATGGGTGAGAGGGCGGTGTATACTCTCCATGTGTGGGAGGTGCATCGTTGGTGTAGCCTGCTCCTATGTGGGGTAGGTGCACATTTAAATATCGAGTTGCGAGGTGCTTACCCTTTGCCTTGTCGATGGGGAGCACGATATTTGGTTGAATACTTGTTTGTATGCATTGTTATGTTTTGGGATTCAAATTTCCAAACGATTTGATTTGAGATCCCGAAGTGAAATCTACTTTGATATAGAAAGTTTGATAGGTATTTCAAATGATTTGAAATAAGAAATCGGGAATAAAATCCAAAGGAATAATTTCTATAAATTGAATTGGATTTTGAAAATCTAAGTGTAGTGATTAATCTAAGTGGGTAGATTGGGATATTGCATGTCGATTGACGCATAGTAGATCCATATATCTATATTGATTGTTATTTATACACTGGCATTCATGGGGGTAAACCCGTTCCGCGTTAGCGGCGTGGTCCCGTGATATGCCATATTATTAAATAAGTTAACTATAACTGTTTAGAGTTTCTCACACCAGTCCCATGACTGACCTGTAGTTTTCTTTTCCCTTGCGAACTCGGGTGCCCCTATTTTCCACACGGGCAGTTGAGTAGTTTTATTCTGTAGATGTATTGAGCAGGATTCTGGATTGAAGCTTTAAGCTGTGTCCAGGCATTTACAGTCTTCCGCTGCGTAGTTTATATTTCCGCTGTGCATTGTATTATATTTATGTAAATTCATCTTCCGCTGCGTATTATTTTCGATATACCCTGATATTCTGTACTCTGATGTAACATTATTATCATGTTTATAAAAGCCTTCTGTTATTTGTTCTGATGTGTTGTATGCCCAGAGTTAGCGTATGCGGGATTCGAACGGTCTTGGTTGATTTAGCGATCGATTAGGTCCGAGCGAAATCTGTGTCTTTACAATATAAGCCTTTAAAAATGGCTATTTTGCAAACGACCTCCGTTTTTTATGAATCCAATTTTGTTGGATCCGATATATTAAATTATTTCTAGATTTCAAATTTCGTAATTTTTGGAGTTACTATGTAGTTGTGGCAAATTAAAACGTACATTCAAATTCAATATTTACCGTTATATTGATGTATATTATAATTTTAAGAAAAACTAATCAAAACAGTCAGACCAGCTTATGAAACATATCCCATTGTGTTCGGAAGTGGGTATTGGGATAGGCGCGACAGTCGATGGGGTTTCATTTGGAGTTTGGAATGTCCTACTTCATCGTTAAGTAACAGGTTGAATTAAGTAATCATTCCTTTTACAAAATCTCGTAATTAGCCTTGATTGAGGATATTAATAACCATTCCTTCGAGAACCTTGTAGTTGTTGGTTTCATGTCCATTCATCATATGGGTTTGGCAATAGGGCCTTCCCGTTTTCATAAGTACTTTTCAAAATTATTTCATTCATCAATAGTTAATAATATAAGTGATAAATACCAAGGTTAATTAAACTTTCTTATTTTTCATTTCTAAACTTTTTCTCCATTTAGTCTCAAATAAACATCTATACTTATATTCTCACATACACCATTTTCCAAGACATAAGTATATTCATAATTTATTAAGCCAAGTTTATTTACTTAATGACAACAAACGTGTTTAAAATATAAGTTAAAATTAAATCTTCTTATGTTGTTTTATCTTACTTATAATTTGGTTAAATAATATTTTCATAATCTCACTCAACAAATTAAAACTCATAAAATAGCCAAGCATAACTAATGAACAATAAGTATCAACTGCAGTCATTACTTTGGTTTTAAAACAATCATATTCCAACATAACTATATAAATTATAAATTTTTCTATTTCGTATATAGAATGTAACCATAGGTAATATTATTTCATTTATGCTTTTTGAAAACAATAATGTGTCGGTTTTCCCTATTCCTGCATTAGAAATCACATCAATTTCATGGCCTCCCCATGTACTAATTAGAATTCATAAATACTCAACAGAACAAATTAACGCAATAAAACATTTTTATACCACTAACATATACACGCTCTGTAACGACCTATAATTTTTGCTAACTTAAAATTTGGATTTTAATCTATTTTAGTGGATTTTAAATATTTAAAATGATTTATTTTGAAAATTAACGACTCATAATTTATTTGAAAACGAAGTTTGAACGTAAGAATTCCAAATTTAATTAAAATGAGCTCGTAATGTTGCGGTAGTTCCAAAAATTTAGTTTTGAACTTCAAATGAATGTACAAAATTCAATATAACTCGGATTTCAGTAAAATAAGAAATGTAGAACATTTTGAATAATATATTTCTAATGAATATAAGAAATTTAGTTTTCATGTTATTAATTGTAAGTTATATCCAATTCAAAATTTAAAATAGTCGCTATGAAATTTATTAATATATTAATATCATATAAGCCCTTAAAAATGGCTATTTTGCGAACGACCTCCGTTTTCGATGAATCCAATTTTGTTGGATCCGATATATTAAATTATTGCTATATTTCAAATTTCGTAATTTTTGGAGTTACTATGTAGTCATGGAAAATTAAAACGTACGTTCAAATTCAATATTGAACGCTGTATTGATGTATATTTTAATTTTAAGAAAAACTAATCAAAACAGTCGAATCAGCTTATGAAACATATCCCATTGTGTTCGGAATGGGGGTATTGGGATAGGGGCGACAGTCGATGGGGTTTCATTTGGAGTTCGGAATGTCCTACTTCATCGTTAAGTAATAGGTTGAATTAAGTAATCATTCCTTTTACAAAGTCTCGTAATTAGCCTTGATTGAGGAATTTAATAACCATTCCTTCGAGAACCTTGTAGTTATTGGTTTCATGTCCATTCATCATATGGGTTTGGCAGTAGGGCCTTCCCGTTTTTCCTTTCGTACTTGGGCTTTTTCTTTGTGGAAGGCCAATAATTGAGTTCATGTTTGGTTTGGAAGTAGATATTTTCCATTGAAGTGGTAAGATAGTATCCTTTGGGTAACCTTTGTATAAAGTTGTTTCCTTGTCGTTGGAGCCTATCCTTTTTGTTAGCCAACCTTCTTGTTTCATCCCTATCTTTGCTTCTCTTGTTCAAGGCATGTCGAGGTTGAAGTGCCATCATTTTAGTCGATTTGGAAGTAAAGTGGTTGAAATCCTTCATTATTTTTTTCTTGAATACAATTCCTTTGGGTTGTTCATGAATATTCTTTCTTATATGTGAGAAGGGGTTATTCTCTCTTGATGTAGAACCACTTAGAGGAAAGGTTGGTGCTTGTTCTGTGTAGGAAGGATTTTCGTTCCAAAAACCAGAATTGTATTGTCTTACTTCCTTCTTCCACTTGATTATCTGTAAGGCTTCCATTCTTAACCTTTGTTCTTCCATTACTCTTGGGTCAGTAATACCTGATATCCATTTGAGATTCAGAAGAATCTTATTGGAACCTTTTACCCATACTCTTGCTTCTTCAAAGCCTAGTCTAATCTGGGATGGAACAACACGGTAAGATATATGGGAAGGTTAGCCACTAGATCTGAGGTTCAAGCCCTCCTTCTAGTGCCAAAATGTTAAGATATTTTTCGTCAACACTGGAGATAAGTCTAAGGAAGTGGACCTAAGGGGGAAATGGGGTTGTTTAGTTACTATAAGCTTGAGTTAGTTCACCACTTCCTAGATATCAAGCTCCAAAATCTTGAAGACCAGTTACTCTTCCCACAATGGGTGAGTTTCACGCTTCCACGACTTAAGGGTCGGCAGTTGCCTTGGGACAAGGGTTCCCTAAATACAACACTGTGTAGGAAGCTAAATGGGTTGTAGAAAGGGGTTCTGCAATGGTATTGCGGAAAGGTATATGCATATGTCGGAAACCTTTATCATGTTGAAAACGTAAGGTACTTTGGAAAGGTAAGGTCTTAGAAAATCCGTAGAAAATATGCTAAGACAATCCACTCTTTATTACTTGATAAATTGAAGTACATAAGGGTTTATAAGGGAAATCTCCAAATCAATTTAGGAATTAGGGTTTACTCTAGAAGAAAAGAGTATGAGATTGAGAAATGAGAATTCAACCTCGAAAATGAGACACCTAGGGTCTTATTTATAGACAAATCGGGACCCCTTTTGTTATTAGGCTTGAAGAGCTGATCTTTCCTGGTCCTTTCGAACCAGTCTTTCTAAACATGGAAAAAGACTTTGGCTACGATTCGATCTCGAATTCTGGGCTAAACATTGCTCTACATGATACTTATTAGCCTTTTGTTGGTGCAACAGCTAGGTGTCGACCGCTTTTCTCTTCCGGCTCCGGATGCTTTGCTTTCAGCAACTCCTTTTGCCTTGTTGATGGATGTGGTGTTGCCTTTAGGTTGCTAGTTTTGGCTCTTGGAAAGATGGTTTCGGGACTAAAGCTTCTTTCAATGTTTTTTCTTCCTTTAGTATCGATACCAAGCATATTGGTATGGATAGCTTTGAAAGGAGCTGTCAGCTTTGGGAAGTGTGCATAACTCGTCTTTTCCATAGCTTTGACTTGGTTACGGTTAATCCTTGAAGTGGGTTTCGTCCCCCAGAAAGGTGTCTTCTGGTGCATTGTTTGTTGGATGCTAAAGTCACCTCACGGTGGCCATTGAGCTTTGGTTCTGGTAACTGACTTTCGGAATAGTCTTTAGATTCTCTGGAGTTTTTCATCTTTTGAAGATTTCCTCTCTTTTTTGTATTGGCATTAAGCAAATTAATGTCGATAGTCCTTTCTCTTCCGTTGGCTTCAAATTATAGGCTTTCTCTTCACCTGCTTCCGGTGTCGGATGGTTTCTTCTTGCTTTTGTTGTTGATTATCCTTTGTTCTGGAACTACCCTTCCAATAAAATCAAGCTTTATCCTTTGCTGCTGGTGCCGGTTGTCTGTTTCTTCGAAGTCTCATCTTATACTCTCGGACTTATATTGTGCTGAGCTTCACTTTCAATTTTTTCTTCTTGGCTTGCGATGGTCTGATACCTCTTCACCGTCAGCCTGTTTCGGTGTTAATTTTGGTAGTAACAGAAGACAAGTGTATATGACCATAGTTGGGCTTGTAATCCAGAATTCGGATTCAAAAGTGCACATTTGGAATATGTCGATACCAGAGTTGACGCTACTTCCCCTCTTTTCTCCTTTGGATGGGAAATCATCCAAGGTATAGGGGATGCAGAGTGTAACTCTCGCATCTCGGATACTCTAGTTGTTTTCTGTTTTCCGAGAGAAGAAAGGAAGTATGCAGAAAGTTAGATGGCTATGAATAGGCGCTCTGAAATGTAGAGTGGTGAATTTCAGAAAAAGTAAACAAAGTTTGAGGAAAGTTCGCCAAGTATGTATGGATATGGAATTGGATTTCATATTATGGAAACTTTGTAAATTTTTCTGGTCCCTCAGGAGTTTGAAGTTGAATTGGAAAGCATGACAACTTAGCGAGTACGAGGGAACACAAAATAAAATTTAGTACTTCATATTCTTCGCCAAATTGTCCTTTTTTTATTTTGAGCTCGAGTTGGCAAATTTGGATCGTTTCATGATGTCATGCAATTGAATTTGGATTGACTTATTGTGGTCTAACGGCATGACGCTCAAATAATGGATTTGTTTCAACTGGTGACTCGAATGTGCACGTAAGATGTGGACACAGGTTGAATCGTCAACTTCGGGATCCGATTTTTAATCCAATCTCGACATAGTCGCATCTCGACCCAAGTATCGCATCAGTGGTCGGCGATGGCAATGGTTTTAGTTATTAGAATTAAAGGTTGCCATCGCGTTCTGAAGTTTTTGTTTGTGGGGAATCTCGACACCGAGGGTGTCATATGCAACCTTTATGGCGCCAAGACTTCGGTTTTGAACCATATTCCCTACATGGTGGATGTGCTCCCAAAAGGTTGATCTGTGACCGTGGGAAGATGGTAGTAGTGGCAGCATAGGAACTGGTGGAAGACTGGTGCCTTTGGGCCTGCCTTTAGCAGTGTGCCTCCGGTTCTACTTCCTGACGTGCCCCCAACTGACTGGGAGGTGTCCGGAGCTCAGGTAGAGGAAGAAGGTTGTGGCGACAGTGAAGAGGAGGTGTTGGTTGGAGAATGAGGGTTTGTGTCTCGTCCCCGTTTCATTTCTAATTGAGGGAGGCGAAGGTAGGAGTGAGTTGCATGCCGGCTTCTCCGAGGACGATGTGGTAGGCCTGAATTGTTTTAATATTTAAAACAAAAAATAAAGATTGTTATGGATGCATATATGTTTGTGACATATACAAAGGAGTAAGTGTACACGAATAAGGTGCAGGGTGCACAAGAATATTCAATGTACAGGAAAAGTAGGTTATTACGTTTGTTTGAATCTATTTGATCATATCTGGAAGTTATTCAAAATGTATGCAAGTGTTTAATATTTTGTGAAGTCCTTACATATGAAAGATGAACCTTCTACATGTGATTGGAAAATACAGAAATAAGAACTTAAAGGGGTAAACATATATGGCTATGGAAAATATGTATAGTATCCAAAATTCATGGATAGCATGATCATGCAAAAAGCATGATATTTGGGGTAAAAGAGGAAAATTAAATACCTGGTGCAACTATAATGAAAATAAAATAGTATGGTATGTTATAGTGTATTCCTTTAAAAAGATAAAAAGGTAAATGAGTGTGGCTTTGAGTGCTTTTACATGATCAACAAATTATTTCTCTAAATGGGTAAATATGACATTAGGTAGCCTTAAACCCTAGTTTACTCAATATAAAAATGTTAGGCTTGTGACCTAGACTATATTCTTCTGGATAAAAATTAAATATAAGAAAATAGTAGCTGCAGCACCTAAGAGTTCGAGCTATCATCATGTATTTAAGGATTAAAACGGAGAAAACACTATTTTGAGTATATACTATATTTACTTAGGCATTAAGTCCTTCAAGGCAGCCATTTTGATTGCTTACATCTTATGTTTTCTCTGGAAATAATTTATTATGCTAAGTTAAACATGCTTATGAAATTAGTATAATATTGCAAGTATTATATTACATCTACATAAATAATAGCTTGAATATAATTTATTGAGAGGTAGGATTTAATATGGGAATGTGGCAGTATGGAAAAGTGGTCACATGCTCATGCCTATTTTATGTAAATAGGGTAAGAGGAAAAAAATAGTATATATGTGCTGATCTTCCTTACCCACATATTTTCTGATGAATCACCTTTTATAAAAGTGGTTAATGAGAAGATTATGGGAATTGGAGGCTCCTTATGCCTCTAATCACATGCTTTTAGTAATTTTTAGCAAGTGCGGATTTGTAAAGAAATAAAGGAAACTAATATGTGATGAAAATTGATCTAAATAGCCATTTGATTGACTGCATGATGTGTTTTATATTCGTGGTATGAATGTACGAAGTCCTGAATATTTGGGCATGGCTGATGGATGAGTTGCTGTGTGTAATAAATGACATTGAAGGTGCATTGAATCTGTGGGATAAACCCTATTGTGTAAGGGAAGTATAAAAGTATGCTGCAGATTATAAATAAAAGACCAAAAATAGTGAAATAAAAGGGTCAATGTGGTTAGAATGACCACATCCTGCATTAATCTGTATGGATTTCAAGTGGCAAATTAGGCATGCACATGGCATGTTAGTGCCCTGAGGCCTTTATGTGATGGGTTAACAGATAGGGGGATTCCACACAGTATGCACATTTGTGTTCAATGCAAGTGTATAGGCTCAAGGAAAGTGAAACATGATAACCTGAATGTGGGTGAAGGTGGGGAAAAGAAAATAAAGTCATGTTTATTCTAGGAAAAGATATGGCATGTGAATGTCTGCTTGAGTACAACTGTTTATATTCTGAATTGTTGTGTATGCACACATCTGTATATGTCAAACATAAGAGACAACCACTGGAAGTTCCCTATAAATGATTTAGTGGATAAAATCTGAACATATGATGTGATTTTACATGCATAATAAGGTCAATGTTAGTACTTGAGAACATGTACAAGTACATTTATTTAAGTCTAGTTATGCTCACACTAAACAATATATTTGACCCTATTTGCTTAATGGCATGTAGGGTGTCTCAATTCAAATGAGGCAGCCACTAATGCTTCTGCAGGTAATTTTGAAGTTAATTAGAAGAAGTGTGGAAATGTTGCTGGGAAAAATGAAGTGTTATCGCTTGTTGTTTACCTATGAAGTTATGTTTAAGAAATAATTAGTCTGCTAAATGTTAACTAGGAAGTTTGTATGTTTTACTAATGTAATGATTGCATGTATTAGCTAAATTAAGTAGATGGAGACTTTAAACTTATTTGAAGATTATGTTATCAGGTTTAATTTTTTATAGTATGTTAATGAAATCTAGGCATGAATGTGAATGTACTTAACTATGAATCTGGCTACTGAATTTTTGTGGCTAAACAAAGCAAGTATGAACCACGACTTGTGCACTTGTTCAATAGAGATAAAGGCCTCAGAAATATGAGCATATAAACCATGTTATGGTCACTGATGCATGTAGATTATAAAGGCATATTTTATATGTCAACAATACATGTGGAAGCACAATATTGAACGTGGTTTGTATGTCATGAACTAGACATATTGTAGCCTCTTTTGTACAAGGCATCACTTAGAAATGGTCAATAGATATACCTTGTCTTTGGTAATCAAATTCCATAAGAAAAAAAATATTTACTTCAAGTTTGAATGCATAAACATGTAGCCAGCACATGTGAATAACCCAGTAAAAAGGTAGAGGTAGTCCATGAACTTGATAAAGTAAAAAGGTGATGTTAAGTAGAATTACAATCAGGCTTTGATTTGATAAATGTACCCAGATATAACCATGACTGAATACCATTTTTGGTTGTACCCAGTTTAAGTTCTTATTGCCATTTGCTCTTGCTTTATTTATGGTTTTTTAAGCTATATGCAATTAAATGACCCATATTAGTGTTATAGTTAGGGTCATGTTAATACATTATATCCTTTATGCTGTGTGAAAAAGGGATTAAAAGTCTTTTTAATCACTTTTATCTTGTATGCCAGAAACTCTGATTTTCTTAAATAGAAGTCTTTTGAATAAATCTTGATCATAAGATGGATTAATATAATACATATACTGGTATGTATATACCAGTAGAATTTGATCCTGGCACTAAAAAGAAAACATAAATATAAGAAAGCCTAGTAATAGAAGAACCCAGGAATTAATATAATTATTAATCAACTAAATTAATGTGAAATTAAGAGAGGGATTCTCTCAGTTGGTATCAGAGTTGTGTGCACAACTATAAGTACTTGTATAATAATATAAGTAATTAAGATAAATTATATGAATTGGGTTATATAGTGGTTATATGGCAGAAATTAATAGAACTGCCAAATGTAAGGGAAAATTTAAGCTAATTTGGCAATGATTGTTCATAGACAACCATGGTAGGACTAAGATTTCAGCCAACTATTAGAGCATCAAATGCACCACAAATGGTGAATATGCAGGACTTTGTGAGGGTACTAAGGGAAGCAGTGAATCTAGGGCATAATAACCCTCATGAAGAGCTCTCCAAGTTGTTGAAAACTTAAACACACTTAGAAGGTAAGAGTTTTGAAGGAACTGAAGGAGTTATGGGTGTTCAAACTTGGTTAAGAACATTGGAAAGAATCTTCAGTGACATGAAAGTGGATGATCAAAGGAAAAGGCAAATTGCTTTTAAGCAATTGAGAGGGGGAACAATGGATTGGTGGGTGGTAATCATAGCAGGAAGACTAGAAAATGATATTACATGGGATCAATTCAAAGAAATGTTGGGGGCTAGATTTGTACCTGCATTAGCAAAAGCATCTTTGCTGGAGGAGTTTATCAGGCTAACGCAAGGAGGTTGAGTGTTATAGAGTACACTCAAAAATTTGAGAGCTTGTCCAAATATGGGCAAATGTGGGTTGCTGATGAAACTTCAAAGAATGGTAGATATATACAAGGATTAAGTGCGGGCTTGAGTAGAGCAATGTTGCCATACATTGAGAAGACTTTTGACCAAGTGTTGAATCTACCTTTGAGCTTTGAGCAACATGATAAAACCAGAGAGAAGATCAGGAACAAGAAGACCAACCTCAATAAGAAGGGCAAGAATAAGTTTCACCCCTATGAGAAAAAGAAAAACTATGCCACTGATAAGAAAGGCTCAGAAGTTTGTGCTTCGTCAGATGGTAAAAAGAAGATCATATGTTATAATAGTGGCAAAGAAGGTCATATAGAATCCAGGTGCCAAGCATGACAAGTTTCCACTTTCAAGTGCTTTAATTGTGGAAAAGAGGGACATCTAAAGAGAAACTGTCATGAATACAAACAACAGGGAAAAGTTGGATCTATAGAAGGGAAAGGCAGGTCAGTGGTTAGCTTTAATAATGAAGTGCAAGGACAACATGAAGGTATACTAATTAAAAAAACTACTATAAATGTGATATATGATACCGGTGCCACACACTCTCTGATTTCCTTTGACATAGTACAATAGCTAAATTTAACTTGTATGATAATTGATAAATCCTTATATATATAACCGACCTAGTAGTTAGCTCATGTGAGCTAGGAATGATGTGATATCAGATAGAATTAAATATTGGTGATAGCCTTTTTATCACTGATTTAATTGTGTTGAAGTTATACTTAGGGTTGATTGGTTGAAAAAGTATAAGTCTATCATTAATTTAGAACATTCTATAATTTCTTTGAAAACTGCTAGGGGTAAAAGGGTATTAATATGGTGTGAAGAAAGTAAAGAAAGGGGGTCTAAATACTTTAACACTCTGGAAATCAAAGAACAAGAATTAATACTAGAACAAGTGCCTAGAGTGAACCAATACCCAGATGTGTCTGATGAAGTGAAAGGGGTACCTCACAATAGGCTAGTTGAATTTCAAATAAGACTAATTCCTGGTGCAAGTCCTATTTTAAAGAAACCAACAAGAATGGGACCTAGGGAATTAACTGAATTGAAAAAGCAGTTACAAGAGCTAGAAGAAAACGGTTCATAAGGCCAGGTTGTTCTTGTTGGGGGATCACCAGTGGTCTTTGTTAAGAAGCATGATTGTACACTTAGAATATGTATAGATTATAGGAGGCTTAACAAAGTCACAATAAAGAATAAATACCTATTGCAAAGAATAAATGATCTTTGTGATCAATTGAGTGGTGCTAAAGTATTTTCTAGGTTGGACTTAGCATCTTGCTTTCATCAAATGAAGGTAGAAGATGAGAGCATTAAGTATACAGCTTTCAACACAAGGTATGGACTATATGAATTTTTAGTTATGCTATTTGGTCTCACAAATGCTCCATCATACTTTGTGGATTTAATGAATAAAATGTTTAGAGATTATTTGGATAGATTTGTGCTAATTTTATAGATGACATTCTGGTATATACTAAAATAGAAGAAGAGCACAAACAACATTTACATTTAGTGCTAAACAGATTAAGGAAGTATGACCTTAAAGAAAAATTCTCTAAATGTACTTTTTGGAAAAATGAGGTCAGTTTTTTAGGTCATAATGTTTCTGGAAAAGGTATTTCAGTGGACCCAAGTAAAGTCATGGCAGTACAAAATTGGAAAAGACTTAGAATAGTGAGTGGTGTAAGATCATACATGGGTATGGCAGGCTACTATAAAAGGTTTATAAAAGATTTTGCAAAAATTGCCATTCCCCTCACATAGTTATTAACGAGGAAAGACCATCCATTTGTTTGGACAGAAAATTGTGAAAGGGCATTTATAAAATTGAAGGAAGCTTTAATAGAAGCACCAGTATTAAAAGTTCAAGAGGGTAATAAAGGGCTTATAGTTTATATTGATGCTAGTGGAAGTGAGTTAGGATCTGTTTTAATGCAAAATGAGCAAGTAATAGCCAATACCTCTAGGCAGTTGAAAGCTAATAAAGTAAGATATGCTATACATAATTTAGAACTGACTGCAGTGGTTTATGCCTTAAAGCTATGGAGACACTATTTATTAGGAGCAAAATTTGAGTTGTACACGAACCACAAATCGTTAATATATTTATTTTCTCAAATGGACTTGAACATGAGACAACATAGGTGGGAAGAGTTCTTAGCAGCCTATGATCTGGATATATTATACACCCCTAGAAAAGATGATAAGGTTGCAGATGCCTTGAGTAGATAACATGCCAAAGTAGCCACATTGATGCTAGAAGAATTCAGAGTTTTATCTTTGCTTGCTGATGTGGACATTAAAAGTATCAGTGAAGGAATGCTAATGGATATAGCCAATGGACCAATGGATCAAGGGAAGTTTAGTATTATTATTATACAGTCTGATTTGGTTAAAAAGGTGGGAGAACTACAAGATGAGGATCCATTTTTGATGGAGAAGAAAATGCTTTTAGCTAAGGGAGAATAGGTGGAAAAAATTTCAGATTGATGACCATGGGTACTTGAGAAATAAGAGAAGGTTATGTGTTCCATTGAATACAGAACTGAAGAAAGAAATACTGGATGTATACCATAGAAGTAAATATAACATTCATCCTGGTGGCATAAAAATGTATCATATTCTAAAGAGGGACTTCTGATGGAGGGCATTAAAGGGAGATGTAGGCAAATATGTAACTGAATGCATAGTTTGCCAACAGGTTAAAGTAGAATACCAGAAACCTTTTGGATTATTACAACCTCTATGTATTCTTGAATAGAAATGGAAAGAAATCTCTATGGATTTCATAGATGGCTTACCAAGATCAAAGAGTGGAAATGATAACATTTGGGTAGCGGTTGATAGGTTGAAAAAAGTAGCACATTTTATACCCATTAAATTGGGAAGAAGTGCACCTAAATTGGCTCAACTATTTGTGAAAGAAAAAGTAAGATTGCATGGTATTCCAAAATCCATTGTGAGTGATAGGGATACATTATTTACCTCCAAATTCTGGACCAGTTTTCAGGAAGACATAGGAACTGAATTGAGCATGAGCATAGCATACCATCCTCAATCTGATGGGCAAACTGAAATAGTAAATAAAGTACTTGAAGATATACTTAGAGCATGTATATTATATTGGGGAGGTAACTGGGAAGACCATCTCCATTTAGCTGAATTTTCATATAACAACAGCCATCAAAGAACAATAGGAATGGCTCCCTTTGAAGCTTTATATGAGAGGCCATGCTTGTCCCCTGCTAGTTGGATGGAAGCTAGAGATAAAATTGTTTTAGGACCTTAGCATGTGAAGGAAACATCAAATAAAATTTATTTGACAAGGAAAAGGATGGCACCAGCACAAACCAGGCAGAAAATGTATGTTGATCAAAAGAGGAAACTGGTAGAGTGTGCAGTAGGGGACTATATGTTTTTAAAAGTATCTCCAATGAAGAGAATCTTCAGATTTAGGAAGCAAGGTAAGCTAACCCCTAGATATATTGGACCTTATAAGATATTGGAGAGGGTTGGACCAACTGCATATAAACTGGAGTTACTAGAGGAAATAGGCGCAACACACAATGTATTCCATGTATCTCAGTTGAGGAGGTGGGTACATAATGAGAAAAATATATTAAAAACACCCACTAAATTGAAGATTAACGCTAGCTTGATATATGAGAAAGAGCCAGTGGGAATTGTAGGCAAAGAGGAAAAGAAATTGACAAATAAAATAATTAAACTTGTGAAAGTGCAGTGGAGCCTTAGTTCCAATGATTGTACCTGGGAGATAGAAAGTGAAATCAAGAGCAATTATCCCAAAATATTTGCTAAATGGGAAAAGGTGTTTAAATTTTTGACCTAATTTATCTTGTTAAGAATTCTATTTTAAGCTGACGATAATAAAAGGAAATAGAAAGGAAGAGTTTTAGAACATAAAACAATGATCATTTGAAAATTATGCCATAAGAAACATTCTAAATAATGGGACATAATTTCTAAAAGTAGGGGAAAATGTGGTAACCCTGAATTGTTTTAATATTTAAAACAGAAAATAATGATTGTTATGGATGTATATATATGTGTGACATATATAAAGGAGTAAGTGTACATGAATAAGGTGAATGGTTCATAAGAATATTTAGTGTACAGGAAAAGTAGGTTATTACATTTGTTTGAATCTATTTTATCATCTCTGGAAATTATACAAAATCGGTGCAAGTGATTAATATTTTGTGAAGTCCTTATATATGAAAGATGAACCTTCTACATGTGATTGGAAAATCCAGGAAATAAGAACTTAAAGGGGTAAACATATATGGGCTATGGAAAAATATGTATAGTATCCACAATTCGTGGCTAGCATGATCATGCAGAAAGCATGTTAATTGGGGTAAAAGGGGATAATTAAATACCTGGTGCAGCTATAAAGAAAATAACATAGTATGGTACGTGTAACGTCCCAGATATTTGAATGATAATTACGAATATTTAAATCTATTTTAAAAATTATAATTGAATTTTTATTTAATTTATTTATTAAAATGAAGTTTGAACATATAAATTTATAATATAATTAAAACAAGCTCGTAACGTCGCGGTAGTTCGTAATTTATGATTTGAACTTTAATTAAATATACAGGATCCGATATAAGTCAGGTTTCTGTGAAATGAGAACCGCTTAAACCTATTTGATTATATTTTTCTAATAAAAGAGAAAAATCGAAATTTTATCTTATAGATTGTTAGTTATGTCAAATTTAGTTTTTCAAATAGTCGCTATGGAAATCGATTATAAAATATAATGTTCAATTAATGAATATAAAGGATTTATATATGTATATATATATATTGAATATCGTTTAAACCGAGAATTTTAAATATTGAGTTTAAAATATATATCGGTTGGCATTGGAGAGATACGAGTTTTATTATTATTTAAATTGGATTGTTTTGGATTTAGTCGTTGTTATATAGACTTTTAAAATATCTGTTATTCTAACAATCTCCGTTTTCGACGAAACAAGTTTTATTGTAATACGTATAATTAATTATTGCAAGATTTCCGGTTTGGAGCCCAATGGAGTTAATTTGTCGATAGATGGAAATCAAAGGTGAACTGGTGAATAAATTGAGATTTGAATAGCATCGTTTTCGCAAACGGAGTCCGCATCCAATGAAATTAATTTTTTTGGGACCAGAACATTGAAACACAGTAGTGTGACCATTTTCCCTTGCATTAGAATTCGCGAATGTCGGCACGAATATAGGACGTGCAACGTAATCAGCGGTAAACAAAATTAACCATATATAATCGAGTAATGTAAAAACTAAGTTCTAAGGAAAAAATATACATGTCCATGATTCATGCACAGCCAAATTTCTGTCCACTAACGTATACAAAATCTAAAAGCCAAAAACAACCTATCCTTTATTTTAATATACACGTACAACATGCATGCCCTCATTCCCATCAATATAAATGAAACAAATGGCCTACTCTATATATGTCATCTCTCACCTACCCGGATTTAACATCGTGTTTATCTGATTACTTCTTCCCCTACAAATAAACTGGCTTCTACCTTCATTTTTCCAAGCAACAAATGAAAACAATGAAACTAAATTTCCGACCCAACCACTTCTCGACCCAACAAACTCTCTTTACTATATATCTCAGTGACTACTTTCCACTGATCGAAGGTGGTCAAATTTTTAAGGCGACGAAATTACTGGAAATTTAGTTGGAACCGCTTGTGGGTTTTGTTTGGGAGGCGGGCGGGTATGACGGTCATCCGGCATAGCTGCCGTGAAAGGCAAGCGACTACATATATGAGAAGGGGGAGTAGTGCGCAGTTCATTATGGTGATTAAATTGGGCCATCTGCACTGAGAGGGGAATGTTGGAGTTGTTTTCATTCTTGTTGGAACTGGAAGTGATAATGACACGGCAGAACATGAAGAACAGCAGTAGCACGGGAGGAAGAATTTTCGAGCTGGGGTAATTCTTTAACGTGGAGAATGATGGGGGGTATGAGATATGGGTGTTGTGTATCTTCAAAGTGGTAAGGATCACTCAAGTTGGCATTGGGGAGGATATGTGTGTGTTTGTGTGTATGTATATATATATATTGGTTCGAATTTTTGGGTGGAAAGGGATAGTAGTCAGTGGGAAAAATATAAGAGAAGTGGGTACAAAGAATGGAACCGCTAGTTTTATAGAAGGTGGTGGCCCAGTTTTATGTGAACATGGGACGTGGCATTGGTGTTCATGCGTGCTATTTGTTAGGGGTGAAAACAACAGGAAGAAAATAAGGTGGCGGCTCACTTCGTTGAAGAAAGGACTGAGTCCTTTTTCAATGTAGTTTTTGGTAGTAACATGGAGAAGAAATAGTGGGAATACAGTTAGGCTGAAGGATGGAAAATGGGTTGTTGGTCTTAACCTAAACGATGGAAAAAATAACAAGATCAGTAGTTTAAATTACTGGAGCTCCAACTTGGTGTTGGATCTTAAACGAAGGGAGGATTCTAGTTTCACATGCATCAGGTATAGTCAAAAGAATAGTATATATGCAGCGTGGCCTATTTGTTTCTAATTGCCTAATCAAAATTTAGATGACTAATTATAACGTTGATCCATATTTATGGCCCAGTTTTGGTGAATTAAATAGTAGTGGGCATGTTTCCCTTCCAAAAATCAAATGGGTCAGTATAAAGGAAAAAAACGTGAGTACGGAGGGTTCGAAATATATGCAGAGGAACATTCGTGCTTTTTACAGCAACACTAAGATACAATGTGTTGTTTATACAAGCCCAATCAAAGTAAACATGTATATGTATAATAACATAGTTAACGGTTTAAATATTAGTTAAGTAAGACATTTAATTAATTAAATATATCGTTTACAATTGGTATAATGAACGCATATGTTAACAGATTTGGATAAAACCTAAGATGTTGGAATCATTGTGACAAGTGGTACATTTTGGAACTGGTTTGGTCGTAGATGGAAGCAGTTGAGGTTTTTAATCAAATTAAACACATGTTTAATTTAATTAAATGGAACCATTTTAACGTCATATGGAAACCAAGGTGAGTTCAATTCATTTAGTTCATCCCGTTTATATTTTATAAACCAGGTTTATTTATGTGCAATGTTTGTTAATGATTGATGGTTTGATAACTGTTTGCATGGATGTTGAATATTTTTAAATGTTCATTGATTGGACGTTTGTTTGATTTAATTAAAATAATCGTTATGTTAACGATTATATTTCAAATGAGGTAACTTACCTTGTTGGTTACGTTTATAATAATATAAACATATTTAATAAATAATTGGATGTTTGTTGTTGAGTGATTGTTGACTGTTATTTAAATTGTTATTCCTATTTATTGTGATATTTATATTATTATATTGAAACCGAGATAACCTATTTTGATGCAGGGAAGGACAGGTTGGAAGAATCCAACCAGATTCCTCACTATAATGTTTATCAATATGATCATATATTGTTATTGAATGTGAAATTGACTGATATTTCACGGTTTGATTCTTTAGTAGACATTTGCCTCTTAAATATTGTTGGGAAAAAAATATAGATTTCTGGAATCAATATTAAATCGGTTTTGAACGTTTTCAAAATTTTATTTGTATATGATTTTCAAAAATGATCTTTGAAAATAAATCATCGAAGTTCAGTTATGGTATTAAAATCATTTAAAGTAAGTAGAGATTTCAAGATATTATTATTCCGTAAATGATTAAGTGATTTATAACTGAACGAATAAATGAATTAAGGATGCTTGAAATGTCATAAATGAAATTTATAAGATTAAAATGGGTTAAAGGAGTCGTAAATACATGGAAATTAATTTAAATGGCAAGAAGGATTTTCCATAAATAATAAACATTTTTACAAACATTATTTGTAAATGATTTGGAATGTGATGAAATAGATTTTTGTTAATGGTATTAGTGAATGAATGGAAACTGAATATGGAGTAAGGATTTAACTGAGTACCTGGGTTTGGACAAAATATAAGATATTTTGATATCAGGTTGAGTTGGGGCAGAATAGATATAAAGGGATATGTTTCTGAGTATTGATAATTTTAGGAATTTAAATAAATCGATGATTAATTAAAAGAGGCCAAATGATGCTAGGTATTAAATCAGTGAATTCATTTTCATTTTATGAACGAATGGTTGTTTTATTTTGATAGTTAAATAACTGACTATCAAAATCTGACTAAGGATTGTTGGTACGGAAAGACTGCGATCGAGTTTATATTCGAAAACCATTCCGTCCTGCAAATACGTAACGTTGAAGATAGAAAACGAGCAACTAAAGACCGTGAATCCTCATAAGCTGAAGGATTACTTGTCGAATATTCTCTGAGGGTACAACCAGAGGTATTCTGACATGATTCGGTCGTGGTTGAGATTTGACGGATTGAAAGGACTTCTCCTACCGATCCTTTGGATGCGGTAGGAGGCTGCTTTCGATTTCATTCAGTCCTAGAACGAACATATATGGACGAATGTCTGACAGAGTATTTCAAATGATCACACTCGTTGATTTTTATAAATATATCAAGTCGGTGGGGAGAAGACAACTTCTCTGTATTTTAACACCCAATGTGTAATTGTATAATCAATATGTGATTACGGATTTGACGATGTGGCATTCAAAGTAAATGGCGATGTGCTATTCTAGAAGATAACATAGCCTCAGGCCTCACAATCGGGAAACGAAAAATATCCGGCAGGCAGCATGGCTAGGTGGGTCATTCCCAAGCAGGGTGTATTATCACCAATCTAGACAAATTCCTTATTTGTTCTTCTTTTGATTCTATATCTCTACGGATGGACAGTGGGCCCTTAAAGCTATCGGGTGATAATATATTCGCTGCACTCAAGCTAAATGAGTGGGCGGTCATGTGTGGCCAGGTTGCAAGATGTTCTTGTTGAACCCCGGTGTATCCCCTCTAGAGTACACTAATCGTAAGGTGGTCCCATACCTTGTCTAGTTGGAATTCAATCTCCAGTAAGAGGCCCCATGGGTTTTGATTTTATACTATATAAGTAGAGCGTGAGATGCAAGCGTTCTACTACTTGGTTATTTACTTGATTTACATCACTATTATAATATCAAACTAGTATTGATTTCAAAAATGTTTTGGTTATAGTAAGGTAAAAACCATTCGTGTTTATGTGTAGACTGGTCTTACTATTATCTTTTCTTTCAAATGGTTTCAAAGTTAAGTAATATGGATGTTATCTATAACTTAGCGAGTTTTACTCACGCTGGTTCACCAGACTAATATGTGGCATTTGTAATGTCCTGGGTCAGCCCGAGTGACAGGTTCACCTTATCGGGTGCTGTGAAGTTCAAAAACAAGTCGGAGGAGTCCATACGTATGATATATACTATTATTCCACTATGTGTTGTATTTGAGGACAGGTTATTATACCTATTTAGATGTGTTGGATGCTGACTGTACTCTGATGATTGTATGTATTATTTCAAGCTTTCAATAAAGTTAATTCTGTATTATATTTTATTTCGCGATGTTAGACTCTGTGTGGTGTGGGTTGTTGTTCTTCTGCTGCTATTCTAATATTTCTTTCTTTCTTTTCTCATCCTCTGATTTTCTTTCTACTAAAGATCCATATATTCGTGCACATTTATATTCATGCACTTTGGGTTGAACATATGGAATATTAGTCAGTTCAAAGGGTATGGATTTGCGGGCCTTTACATTCGGTATCAGATCTAAAGGTTGAGTAGTGACCTTGGCTCTGTTGCGTAACTCGATAGATATGGGGTTAGAAATACCCTAGATTGTGTTTGAATTTATATACAAAAGAGCGTATTTGTAGATTTTATATAAAAAATGTTTTGTATTGTGTTGATTGGTTGGTTCAAGAGTTGGGAAGACATACTGAAGTGGAAATTGACACAATATTGTTTTATAAAGAGGGTAAATGAAATAATTTTTCCCAAATTATATTTTTATAGAAAAAGAAAATAATTTTCTTAAATTACTGTAATATTGGTTGTTTGATTGATTTGATTGGAAATCAAATGGAATTAAATAAAACAAATATGCGATTTGGAAATCGAATAGATAATCAAAATGAATCGGATATATATCGATTTATATTAATGTATGTTAAACCAAAGTAAATACAGACCAGTAAGTATCGGTGTTGAGTATAATTCAAATGATTTGATTGTTTGTTATTTAGATGCTGGGTAATTGAACCAAACTTCATCGCCAGGTTAAAATAAATAAATTGAATGAATTGAAACTAAATCCCAATACAATGAATTGGAAATAAAAATCACTTATGAAATGAGACTAAAACGATTTAGACCTGTATTGTTGTTTGTATTGTAAGTTGAGTTGAGTTCAGATTTCAAAAAGATATGGTGTTAGTTTGGTTACAGAGATTGAAAGTACAGATTGGAAGACAAAGAATAGTTAATTGATTTGTTTGAAACTGGAATAGAGTTGCTCGACAAATAGGAAAACCTTAATATATTGATTGGAATGATTGATTTTATACCCCTGAGTTGGATAGCCATTGGCTTTTGGTTTTCTTTTAAAAAGTTGAGGCCTAGAGTGGCAGTTGTAGTTGTACCGGTCGAGTTGTGCAGAGGGGATGTTGGTAAAATTTTCTAAAAAATTTAAGAGTTTGAATTTATTTTAATAATATTCAAAAATAATTATATTGGAAATGATTGGGTTCGGAGCATTCTTCTTACCTTGTAATTTCAGGGACAACATTCTTTTAAGAGGGGAAGAATGTAACGTCCCAGATTTTTGAACGATAATTACGAATATTTAAATCTGTTTTAAGTATTCTAATTGGATTTTCATTTAATTTATTGATTAAAACGAAGTTCGAACGTACAAATTTATAATATAATTAAAATGAGCTCGTAACATCGCAGTATTTCGTAATTTATGATTTGAACTTTAATTAAATATACAGGATCCGATATAAGTCAGATTTCTATGAAACAAGAAATGCATGAACCTATTTGGTTACATTTTTCTAATGAAGGAGAAAAATTGAAATTTTATCTTATAGATTGTTAATTATGCCCAATTCAATTTTTCAAATAGTCGCTATAGAAATCGTTTATAAATTATAACATTTAATTAATGAATATAAAGGATTTTTATATATATTGAATATCATTTAAACCCAGAATTGAAAATTTTGAGTTTAAAATATATATTGGTTTATTCTGAAGCTGTATAAGATGGACATTGGAGAGATACAATTTATATTATTATTTAAATCGGATTGTTTTGGATTTAGTCGTTGTAATTAAGGCTTTTTGAATATCAGTTTTTCTAATAATCTCCTTTTTCGATGAAACAATTTTATTGGAATACATTTAATTAATTATTGCCAGTTTTCCGATTTGGAGCCCAACGGAGTTGTTTTGTCGGTAGACAGAATTTAAAGGTGAACCGGTGAATAAATTGAGATTTAAATAGTGTCATTTTCGCAAATGGAGTCCGTTTCCAACGAAATTAATTTTATTGGGACCAGAACACTGAAATACAGCAGTGTGACCATTTTCCCTTGCATTAGAATTCGCGAATGTCGGCATGAATATAGGATGTGCAACGTAATCAACGGTAAACAAAATTAACCATATACAATCGAATAATATAAAAATTAAGTTCTAAGTAAAAAATATATACATGTCCATGATTCACGCACAACCAAATGTCTATCCACTAACGTATACAAAATCTAAAAGCCTAGAACAACCTATCCTTTATTTTAATATACATGTACAACATGCATGCCCTCATTCCTACCAATATAAATGAAACAAATGGCCTACTCTATATATGTCATTTCTCACCTACCCGGATTTAACATCGTGTTTATCTGTTTACTTCTTCCCCTATAAATAAACTCGCTTCTACCTTCATTTTTCCAAGCAGCAAATGAAAACAATGAAACTAAATTTCCGACTCAACCACTTCTCGACCCAACAAACCCTCTTCACTATACATCTCAGTGAATACTTTCCTCTGATCGATGGTGGTCAAAATTTTAAGGCGATGAAAGGACCGGAATTTCAGTTGGAGCCGCCAGCTTGTTCGGGAAGCAGGGTTGGTGTGAAGGTCGTCCGACATAGTGGATGGTAATGGACTACATGGATGAGAAGGGGGAGTAGTGCGCAGTTCGTGATGGTGATTAAACTGGGCCGTCTGCACTGAGAGGGGAACGTTGGAGTAGTTTTTTTTCTTGGTGGAACTGGAAGTGAATAATGACACGGAAGAACGCAAAGAACAACAATAGCACGGAAGGAAGAATTTTCGAGACGGGGTAATTCTTTTACGTGGAGAATGATGGAGGGTATGAGATATGGGTGTTTTGTGTCTTCAAAGTGGGAAGGATCACTCAAGTTGGCATGGGGGAGGATATATGCGTGTGTGTGTATATATATATATATATTGGTTCAAATTTTTAGGTGGAAAGGGATAGCGGTCAGTGGGAAAAATATAAGGGAAGTGGGTACAAAGAACGGAACAACAAGTTTTATAGAAGGTGGCGGCCCAGTTTTATGTGAACAGGGGATGTTGTGGTAGTGTTCATGCGTGCTATTTGTTGGGGTGAAAACAGCAGGAAGAAAATAAGGTGCCGGAGCACTTCATTAAAGAAGGGGCTGAGTCTCTCTACAATGCAGTTTTTGGTAGTAATGTGGAGAAGAAACAGCGGGAATACAGTTAGGCAGAAGGATGAAAATGGGCTGCTGGGCTTAATGAAAACGATAGAAAAAATAACAAGATGGGGAGTTTAAATTACTGGAGCTCCAACATGGTGCTGGTTCTTAAAGAAGGGAGGATTCTAGTTTCACATGCATCAGGTACAGTCAAATGAATAGTATATATGCAGTGTGGCCTATTTGTTTCTACTTGCCTAATCAACATTTAGATGACTAATTATTAACGTTGATCCATATTTATGGCCCATTTTTGGTGAATTAAATATTAGTGGACCTGTTTCCCTTCCAAAAATCAAATGGGTCAGTATAAAGGAAAAAAGCGTGAGTATGGAGGGTTCGAAATATATATATATGGGGACATTCATGCTTTTTACAACAATACTAAGATACAATGTGATGTTTATACAGGCCCAATCAAAGTAAACGTGTATATGTACAATAACATAGTTAATGGTTTAAATATTAGTTAATTAAGACATTTAATTAATTTAAATATAGTGTAACTTATAATTGGTATAATGAACACATATGTTAACAAATTTGGATAAAACCTAAGATGTTGGAATCATCGTGACAAGCGCTACATTTTGGAATTGGTTTGGTCGCAGATGGAAGCAACAGAGGTTTTTAATTAAATTAAACGCTTGTTTAATTTAATTAAATCGAACCATTTTAATGTCAGATGGAACCTAAGGTGAGTTCAACCAACTCAGTTCATCCCGTTTATATTTTATAAACTGAGTTTATTTGTGTGCAATGTTTGTTAATGACTGATGGTTTGATAACTGTTTGCATGGATGGTGAATATTTTTATATATTCATTGATTGGATGTTTGTTTGATTTAATTTAAATAATCGTTATTTTAACGATTATATTCCAAATGAGGTAACTTACCTTGTTTGTTACGTTTATAATAATATAAACGTATTTAATAAATAATTGGATGTTTGTTGTTGAGTGATTGTTGACCGTCATTTAAACTGTTATTTCTGTTTATTGTGATATTTATACTGTTATATTGAAACCGAGATAATCAATTTTGATGTAGGGAAGGACAGTTTGGAGGAATCCAACCAGGTTCCTCAATATAATGTCTAACAATACGATCATATATTGTTATTGAATGTGAAATTGACTGATATTTCATGGTTCAATTCTTTAGTAGACATTTGGCTCTTAAATATTATCGGGAAAAATATAAATTTCTGGAATCATTATTAAATTGGTTCTGAATGTTTTCCAAAAAAAATCGTATATGATTTTCAAATATGATTTTTGAAAATAAATCATCGAAGTTCAGCTATGGTTTAAAATCATTTGAAGTAAATAGAGATTTCAAGATATTATTATTCCGTAAATGATTAAGTAATTTATAACTGAACAAATAAATGAATTATGGGCATCTGAAATGTCATAAATGAAATTTATAAGATTAAATGGGTTAGAGGAGTCGTAAATACATGGAAATTGATTTAAATGGCAAGAAGGATTTTCCGTAAATAATAAACATTTTTACAAACGTTATTTGTAAATGATTTGGAATGTGATGAAGTGGGTTTTTATTAATGGGATTAGTGAATGAATGGAAATTGAATATGGAGTAAGGATTTGAGTGAGTACCCGGGTTTGAACAAAATATTAGATATTTTGATATGAGGTTGTGTTGGGGCAAAATAGATATAAAGGGAAATGTTTCCGAGTATTGAAAATTTTAAGAATTTGAATAAATTGATGGTTAATTAAAAGAGACCAAACGATGCTAAGTATTGAATCATTTAATTCATTTTCATTTTATGAATGAATGGTTGTTTTATTTTGATAGTTAAATAACCGACTATCAAAATCTGGCCATGGATTGTTGGAACGGAAAGACAGGGATCGAGTTTATATTTGAAAACCGTTCCGACCAGCAAATACGTAACATTGAGTATAGAAGATGAGCAATTGAAGACCATGAATCCTCAGAAGCGGAAGTGAAACACCCCACTTCCATTAAGGTCACTCACAAAGGGAACGCCTTAACTTTGGTGGAGGTTTATAAGTAAAAGTCACAGATAAAACACAAGACAGATATAAACACATATATATACGCAGCGGAAAACAAACAGACTTTTTATTTCACAAATACGTGTTCATACAAAACATTTCCATAACTGTCACACAATAACTTACAAAACATTACATCATCATTTTATGTCTTGGTTATTAAATAAAGAAGCATAAAACATAATTAAAACTACATAAATCCCCATAGAATGTGTCCAACAGCCATAGCCAAGGAAAGAGAGTCCAAATCAACTATCTTGAAGCTTGCAAAGAGTCTAACTAAGTTGGGTTGTTTCCTCCCTGTGGACCGGGGGGGGGGGGAAACGGAAGAAAAGAAGATGAAAGAAAATAGGGTCAGACATAAAGCCTGGTAAGTCTAGTGACTCTTCAGTATGAGAATAAGAAAAAGGGCATGATACATATAAACTGGAAATAGGAAAGTATCATAAACTAAGGTAAAGCAGTTGTGAATCGAATATACTATCGCACCCCACACTAAATCTCTGCACCTACTTACATTGTCTCAACTGGCACCCCATGATCGGGGTGAAGTGATCCCCTTTCTAAAGATCGGCTCCTACTCGCATAATCATATGTATCATACGGCCCCCAAAGATTGTAGATACCTATGTTGGTCCCACCATGGGGTGTATCAAGTCCCATGGTGGTGGCCTGACACAATCCTAGAATGCATAGGGTATACTACTGGTGCCCTCAGTGCCCTGTTTGTCTGCTCCGAAGTGTGTGCATGCCCGCACTCCGTTAGAACCCACACTGTTGCACCCACCGCCGTCGCTTTTGACCGCTTACAATCAGCCCAGTAATCGTGCCCCACCCTGCCTAGTTTCAGGGTACCATGATACCTAATTGGGTTACTGCTGAAATGGGTCCCCGTTACTAGGGTTTTCTAGTCAAACATGTTAAGTGGTTAAGTGTCTGTATTTACCTAACCCTACCCATCAGTTTAATTAACTTGTTGAATTGGTTAAGTGTTTTAGTTAACTTAACCCTACCATCCTGACTTGTCTGTCCTTAGCTTTTTAAAGAACTGACCACTCACATTAGACAGTTATTATTACGGTTACTGGATGTGCCGGTCGGTTCCGGGCAGATTTACACCGTAACTCAGTCTAACCTCGGGTCCTTATTGGGCTCAATGCTTAACCACCCACATTGGTTAGGTATTGTTGTGACTACTGGACAGCCGGGCGGGTCTGGGCAGGTTTACATCACAACTCAATCCAACCTCGTGTTAAGCATACTCGTATTTTCTAAATTTACATATTTGTCTCTATTACTTGTTATATGTAAATTCGTTAACAATTAAATGTTGTGGCCCACTTTCCAAGTTCATCATTTTTGGTATAAGAGTTTTACAACATTTAAATGCCACCAATTTTTTGCATGTGACAAACATGCCAATACATATATTTTTCACCAATTTATGTCAAATTACCAATTTTTCCCAATGTTACCCCGTCTAGTTATTAGGCTAACAATCTTAGCCTAATTTTTTGTCCGCATGATTTTTAACATATAATATTAGGCTAAAAACTTAACCTAATTTAGCCTACACAAAAGTTGGCATAAAGAAATTCATAAACATGACATAGGTGTAAACTTGGCATTATCGACATAGTCAATATGAACATCATAGGTGTGAACTTGCAAAGTAGTCAACATGAATATCATAGGTGTGAACTTGCAACGTAGACTAAATCAACATATATGAATTTGCAACATAGGCTAAATCAACTTACATACATGTGAACTTGCATTGAAATAGGGGTTTAACCAAATAGGTGTCACATGAATTAACATATGATTTAGACAACATAAGCCTAAACATGTTTAGATCTAGGCATAACATCGAGCATCACTAGAATATGACAATCCAATCATGTTTACTACTATAACATGAAACTTGTATTAAAATGGATCTTGGCATGGATCCAATTATGAACTTTGCAACTTTTGTATAAACATATGAGCATGTATATGAACTTAATCATTTAGGCATATAGGTTCCATTGTACAACATATAACTTGTCATAATCACCTAAGCATAGAGGTGTAGATATGAACCAAATAACTTGTATGTGAATTTGAATAGATCCTACATCAACTAGATTAATCCACAAACATTCTAATGGATCCAACATCAAGTCAATTATACCACAATCATTACAACACATAGATACGAATTAACATCGTCGTTATACAATAACACAATTCCATTTCCATTTTACATCGAATCAAATCCTAACTTTTATTCACATTGGAAAAATCACTATATTTACAACAAATGGCGGTCTTGTTTTCCGATTTCTGAGTTCTGAATTTGCAATGCTTTCCTTTGGGAACATAAACGTTGTTTGAATCTTATTTTAACTTTAGTTTTGGCTCGTCTCTAAGCTTTCTCTAACTGATGGCTACTCTTAGTTTCCTCCCAGCAGCATGACGGCTCTAGTTCTATATTATTTGTGTGAATTTAGGTTGAGTGTTGAGTTGTATTTATAGAATTTCAGATTGATTTGAGCCGTCAGATGATCATAGAGTGAATCCAGACCATACACACCAAGAGAAGCCAATCGGACAGTGACAACTCAGCCCTAGTGACACAGCCAAGCTCAGAAATTCGACCATAAACCGACCAGACCAGCCAGGGCCAAACCAGGTCGACCCTATGGTCGACCTGGTCACCCTGGTCGACCCCCAGGTTGACCCCCAGGTCGACCTGGTGCCTGGGCAGGAATTTTCCCGCCTAGCCCAGTTTGGGTCTGTTTTTCGAATTTCGAATTTCGAATTGAATTTGAACCGTTTGAATTTTAAATTGAATTCTGAAACTTCCGGAGGTCATAACTCCTTCATACGGAGTCTGATTTACGCAAACTCGGACTCTATCTCAAGCAGAATTCCGAGACGAACGCAATGGCGTAACCTGTTTCCCTTAATTCTTTCATTTAGAATTAATTATACTTTAATTTGTTAATTTACAGTTAATAGAAAATTTCGTGGTGTTACATTCTCCCCTCCTTAAAGGATTTCGTCCCCGAAATCTTCAAGTCTGAAAGAACGTAAGTCCTAACATCCAATCGTCCATCTACTCAACCAACAAACACATGCATCCATTGTCCTTAAAAGACTTCTAATGCTTCATGATCATATGCATAGTGTGTGTACATGTCCTTATCTAATGCAAAAATTAGGCGGTCTACTGATTCAGTTGACCTCCTTAATGTGAATCATGTAAGTGCCATGAATCCATTATGTATGCAAATTTTTCCCTACTCATAATTCTACATGAGTGCGCAACCATTCGTACAAATGCGACATCCATATGACAACATATCAAGTTTCAACCATATACAAATATGAATACATATATGCATATGCAGTATGAAGTGACTGAGCCGATCTAGAACCTACATTGTGTGTGCATATGCATCCACGAGCAACCACTAGCAACCACTTGCAACCACTTGCAGCCATCAACCATAACATGTATCAAATACATGTTTACATCCAAAAGGGGTTTCTACCTAAGGATAAAGGATAATATCGAGGAGATATCCCTAAAAAGATAGATTCAAGCACAACTTAAGGAAAAAGAGAGATCAAAGATGTACCCCCAAAAAGAAAAGGGTAGGCCGAGCGTATTCTATCCTCAGTTTCCCAAGTTGCATCTTCTTCGGCGTCGCTCCACTGAACTTTAACGAGCTTGACTTCGCGGTTGCGTAGCTTTTTGATTTCAGTTCCTACGATTCGAGTTGGAACTCTCCTCATAGTTGCTTCGCGTTCCACTTCGGCTTCTTCTAGAATGCTTGGCTCCACCACTTCCGCAGATTCATGTAGACATTTTTGGAGATGAGAAACGTGAAAGACATTGTGAATTCCGGCCAACCTTTCGGGCATCTCTACTCTATAAGCCATTTTTCCAATCTTCTCGATGATAGGGAACGGTCCTACAAATCTTGGTGCTAGCTTTCCTGCGGATCCAAAGCGAACGACGTTCCTTAAAGGAGATACCTTAAGGAAAACCCTATCCCCAACCTCAAACTCAAGGTCGGTCCTTCTTTTACCTGCGTAGGATTTCTGTCTATCTTGGGTGGTCTTCATTCTCCTTCGTATCAAGTCCACTTTTTCTGAAGTCTCTCTAATTATGTCTGGCCCAAATATAAGCTTATCAGTAGACTCCTACCAACAAGTTGGTGATCGGCACGGTCTTCCATATAGAGCTTCGAAGGGCGCCATGCCGGTGGTGGCTTGGTAGCTATTGTTGTAGGCGAATTCCACTAAAGGAAGATGATCTTCCAAAGTCCCTCTGAAGTCAAGAACTCATAGTCTCAAAAGATCTTCTAATACTCTATTTACCCTTTCTATCTGACCATCAGTTTGAGGGTGTTAGGTCGTGCTCAAGCATAACTGTGTGCCTACAGCTTCTTGCAGACTCTGCCAAAATTCGCTCGTAAAGATGGGATCTCTGTCACTCACTATGCTGGAGGGTATTCCATGGAGTTGAACTATTTCCTTGAGATAAAGAGAAGCTAGAGACGAGGCAGTCCTTCTACTCTTGATAGTTATAAAGTGGGCGCTTTTTGTAAGCCTGTCAACTATTACCCAAATGCTAGTATTGCCCTTTCTTGACCTAGGCAACCCATCAATGAAGTCCATTGAAATGCAATCCCAATTCCATTGCGGGACTTCTAGAGGATGAAGCAGTCCTCCAGGCTTCTTTTGTTCCGCCATGACCTGTTGGCATGTCATGCACTTAGAAACGAAATCTGCCACATCTTTCTTCATGTCGTTCCAAAAGAAAACTCTCTTTACGTCCATGTACATCTTGTCTCCACCTGTGTGTATTGTCATCTTGGAATGATGTGCTTCCTCAAGAACCATCTTTACTAAATCCTTTGCTTGTGGGATGCATAGTCTTCCATCTCGCCTCAGCCAACCCTTATCATCGATGGAGTACCTATTGAGGTGACTGGAAGTTTCACCCCTAATTAGTTTATCAATCACATCCACAAGCTGAGGGTCTTCACGTTGTGCAGCCCCTATTGAGTCTAAAAGAGTGGGTCGTACTTCTAGGGATGCCAATAAACCAGGTATAAAATCAGAGGAGGGCCTGAAGTCAAAACTAGCTATATACTCCAAGCTTTGCCTATCTACAAAGAGAGGGCTTAGGGTCAGCTTCTTTCTGCTCAACGCGTCTGCTACTATGTTGCCTTTGCTAGGAGTATAGGAAATTTCAAAATCATACGAGGCAAGGAACTCCATCCACCTTTGTTGCCTCAAGTTAAGATCCTTCTGCAAGAAAAGATACTTCAACTAATTATGGTCAGTATATAATTCGAACTTCTCACCTAGGAGATATTGGCCCCAAGGCTTAAGCGCAAATACGATGGCGGCCAACTCAAGGTCGTGGGTTGGGTAGTTCTTTTCATGAACTTTCAAGTGTCTTCCACCATAAGCTACTACCCTCCCTTCTTGCATCAGAACAGCGCCTAGCCCCGTACCACAAGCATCCGTTTATACTGTGAACATCTTGCTTCCATCCGGCAAATTCAGAACTGGGACTGTTGTAAGAGCCCTTTTTAATCGTTGGAAAGCAAACTCGCAATCCAAATCCCAAGCGAATGCTAGATTCTTTTTTGTTAGCCTTGCGAGTGGAGCTGAGATTTTTGCGAAATCCCTGATGAACTTTCGGTAAAAACTGGCTAGCCCAAGAAAGCTTCGTACTTCGGTTGCATTTCTTGGTGTCTTCCAATCTTGCACTGCCGCCACCTTCGCGGGGTCTACAGCTAACCCCTCTTTGGACACTATATGTCCAAGAAATCTTACTTCTTCTCTCCAAAAGTGGCACTTGGAGAATTTGTCTTTTAGCTGATGAACTCGAAGAGTTTCCATGATCTCCTTCAGATGCTGAGCATGTTCTTCCTCATTCTTTGAGAAGATCAAAATATCGTCTACGAAGACAACCACAAACTTGTTGAGGAATTCTCTGAACACCCTGCTCATTAGGTCCACGAAATAAGCGGGTGCGTTTGTCAAGCCGAAAGGCATGACAAGCCACTCGAAGAAACCGTCTGGGGTTCTGAACGCTGTTTTATCAATACTATCTTCAGCTACCCTTAGCTGATGGAACCCAGTAGCCAGATCAAGTTGGGAGAAGACCGACGCACCTACAAGCTGATCAAACAAATCGTCTATTCTGGGAAGCAGGTGTCTATTCTTCTTAGTCGGCTTATTTAGCTCCCTATAGTCCACACAAAGACGTAGTGAACCATCTGCTTTGGTGGCGAACACCACTGGAGCACCATATTCCAAGATACTCCTCCTTATAAATCCCTTCTCTAGAAGCTCCTTTCTCTCCTTTGGAGCCATGTGTCTAACAAGCAGAGCTACGGGCTTTGCATTATCAACAAGATGTATGTGGAAGTCTATTAACCTCTTTGGAGGTAAGCCTTTCTCCTCTTCAAAGACATCCGGATATTCCCGGACCAATCTAACCGACTGTAAATTCTCAACAGAAGCGTCAAGCGACTCTAGATAACTAAGCATAACAGCATTTAAGGGATTAAAAGAAATTTCTAGAGTATTACCGAGCCGAGTAAAGAGTCTAACCAATCTTTTCTCACAATCAAGAATGGCACCATTACTGGATAACCAGTCCGTGCCTAAGATCAGTCCATATCCTGAGAAGCCCAAAACAAAGGCACTACATCTAAATTCAACACTTAGAATAGAGATTTTCAAATCCAAACAAACCATCGACAAATAAGCCGAGCCCCCAATTGGATTTGAAACAACCAAGGAATCTTCTACCGTACTAGTGTCTAGGTGCAGAGATTCTACTAAAGCAGATGAAATAAAGGAGTGTGATGCACCCGAATCAAAGAGAGTGTGAACTGGATGATCATAGAGATAAACTAATCTTTCTACAGAAATATTTCTACCTCGTTCCTGTGGAGGTGCCACCAGCGCGTGAACCTGTCCCCCTGAGGTGGATCCAGTCCTCTGTCCCTGCCCCCGCTTCTTTGGGCAGTCCTTAGCCAAGTGTCCAGTCTCTCCACAATGGAAACAACCACCATTCATCTTTGCCTTCTTCTTCCTGCAGTCTTTCGCTATATGTCCAACAATGCCACAGAAATTACACCTTCTCTTTTCACAGGATTTGCCGTTTTTCCCGCCTTTCTTGAAGTTTGTCTTCTTAGCATGTAAACCCTCTTTCTTTTCTTGAGGCACTTCCACCTTTGCCTCTTTCTTGCCTTTATCTTCCTCGTGTAGCAGCGCCATGTCCACCAAGCTTTCATAAGTCGCTCCCATGGGTATATGGGTCATTGCAAGGCTGTGTAGAGGCTCATTCAGACCTTTGACGAAGTGAAGGGCCTTCTTGTGTTGGGTGTTTACTAAATCCAGCCAAAATCTGGCCAGTTGATTAAACTGATTGACGTACTCCTTGATCGTCATACTTCCTTCTTTAAGAGTTAGGAACTTCTCCATTTGCAAACTTCTTTTAGCTTGGGAGAGGAATTTCATCTCAAACCTCATCCTGAAATCTTCCCAAGTTTCCACTGGCCTCTCAGCATGGGTAACTTCCCACCAATAAGAAGATTCGTCTTTAAGCAACCACACTACTAGTTGTATCTTTTGCCTGTCGTCAACTTCGAAGATGGCAAACAAATCTTCGGTCTCCTTCAGCCAGTTCCTTGCTACCACAAAGGATTCAGTTGAATAAAAGTCCTTCCCACCCATAGCCTTAAGGTCCCTACACGTCTTAGCGAAAGTATTTCCACGAGGAGGAGGAGGAGGAGGAACCACTGCCACTGTGGGAGTAGGAATGTCTACTGGGCCCGCACCATTGGCCCAAGCCTCTAGGTACCTACGGAACCAGCCGGGTATCGGTACTCCTTCTGGAAGGTTAAGATCTCCAGACATGCTGGAACAAAAAGGAAAGTATTCAAGACAAAGGATAGAGAGATAGTGCATATGGCTTTTGGGGAATTATGACTTTTAAAAACAACGCTTTTTCTTGAAAAAAACACTTCTTTAAACTTCTTTTTGAAAATAGTTTCAAAAACCTTTATCTAATCTGGTAAACCTGTGCTATGATACCAAGTGAAATACCCCACTTCCATTAAGGTCACTCACTAAGGGAATGCCTTAACTTTGGTGGAGGTTTGTAAGTAAAAGTCGCAGATAAAACACAAGACAGATATAAATACATATATATAAGCAGCGCAAAACAAACAGACTTTTTATTTCATAAATACGTGTTCATACAAAACATTTCCATAATTGTCACACAATAACTTCCAAAACATTACATCATCATTTTCTGTCTTGGTTATTAAATAAAGAAGCATAAAACATAATTAAAACTGCATAAATCCCCATAGAATGTGTCCAATAGCCATAGCAAGGGAAAGAGAGTCCAAACCGCACATCAACTATCTTGAAGCTTGCAAAGAGTCTGACTGAGCTGGGTTGTTTCCTCCCTGTGGACCTGGGGGGAAACAGAAGAAAAGAAGACGAAAGAAAATAGAGTCAGACATAAAGCCTGGTAAGTCTAGTGACTCTTCAGTATGAGAATAAGAAAAAGGGCATGATAGGTATAAACTGGAAATAGGAAAGTAGCATAAACTAAGGTAAAGCAGTTGTGAATCGAATATACTATCGCACCCCACACTAAATCTCTGCACCTACTTGCATTGTCTCAACTGGCACCCCATGATCGGGGGTGAAGTGATCCCCTTTCTAAAGATCGGCTCCTACTTGCATAATCGTATGTGTCATACGGCCCCCAAAGATTGTAGATACCTATTCTGGTCCCACCATGGGGTGTATCATGTCCCATGGTGGCGGCCCGACACAATCCTAGAATGCTTAGGGTATACTACTGGTGCATCCAGTGCCCTGTTTGTCTGCTCCAAAGTGTGTGCACGCCCGCACTCCGTTAGAACCCACACTGTTGCACCCACCGCCGTCGCTTTTGACCGCTTACAATCAGCTCTGTAATCGTGCCCCACCCTGCCTAGTTTCAGGGTACCATGATACCTAATTGGGTTACTGCTGAAATGGGTCCCTGTTACTAGGGTTTTCTAGTCAAACATGTTAAGTGGTTAAGTGTTTGTATTTACCTAACCCCACCCATCAGTTTAATTAACATGTTGAATTGGTTAAGTGTTTTAGTTAACTTAACCCTACCATTCTGACTTGTCTGTACTTAGCTTTTTAAAGCACCAACCACTCACATTAGACAGGTATTGTTACAGTTACTGGATGTGCCGGTCAGTTCTGGGAAGATTTACACCGTAACTCAGTCTAACCTCGGGTCCTTATTGGGCTCAATGCATAACCACCCACATTGGATAGGTATTGTTGTGACTACTGGACAGACGGGCGGGTCTGGGCAGATTTACATCACAACTCAATCCAACCTCGTGTTAAGCATACTCGTATTTTCTAAATTTACATATTTGTCTCTATTACTTGTTATATGTAAATTCGTTAACAATTAAATGTTGTGGCCCACTTTCCAAGTTCATTATTTTTGGTATAAGAATTTTACACCATTTAAATGCCACCAATTTTTGGCATGTGACAAACATGCCAATACATATATTTTTTACCAATTTATGTCAAATTACCAATGTTTCCCAACGTTACCCTGTCTAGTTATTAGGCTAACAATCTTAGCCTAATTTTTCGTCCGCATGATTTTTAACATATAATATTAGGCTTAAAACTTAGCCTAATTTAGCGTACACAAAAGTTGGCATAAAGAAATTCATAAACATGACATAGGTGTAAACTTGGCATTATCGACATAGTCAATATGAACATCATAGGTGTGAACTTGCAAAGTAGTCAACATGAATATCATAGGTGTGAACTTGCAACGTAGACTAAATCAACATACGTGAATTTGCAACATAGGCTAAATCAACTTACATACATGTGAACTTGCATTGAAATAGGGGTCTAACCAAATAGGTGTCACATGAATTAACACATGATTTAGACAACATAAGCCTAAACATGTTTAGATCTAGGCATAATATCGAGCATCACTAGCATATGACAAGAATATAACATGTCCATAAAGTATGTATAATTTTATCGCATTTGTGAACTAGATCCAATCATGTTTACTACTATAACATGAAACTTGTATTAAAATGGATCTTGGCATGGATCCAATTATGAACTTTGCAACTTTTGTATAAACATATGAGCATGTATATGAACTTAATCATTTAGGCATAGAGGTTCCATTGTACAACATATAACTTATCATAATCACCTAAGCATAGAGGTGTAGATATGAACCAAATAACTTGTATGTGAATTTGAATAGATCCAACATCAACTAGATTAATCCACAAACATTCTAATGGGTCCAACATCAAGTCAATTATACCACAAACATCACAATACCACAATCATTACAACACATAGATATGAATTAACATCGTCGTTATACAACAACACAATTCCATTTCCATTTTACATCGAATCAAATCCTAACTTTTATTCACATCGGAGAAATAACTATACTTACAACAAACGACAGTCTTGTTTTCTAATTTCTTAGTTCTCAATTTGCAATGCTTTCCTTTGGGAACATAAATGTTGTTTGAATCTTGTTTTAACTTTAGTTTTAGCTCGTCTCTAAGCTTTCTCTAACTGACGGCTACTCTTAGTTTCTTCCCAGCAGCATGACGACTCTAGTTCTATATTATTTATGTGAATTTAGGTTGAGTGTTGAGTTGTATTTATAGAATTTCAGATTGATTTGAGCCGTCATATGATCATAGAGTGAATCCATACCATACACACCAAGAGAAGCCAATTAGACGGTGACAACTCAGCCCTAGTGACACAGCCAAGCTCAGAAATTCGACCAGAAACCGACCAGGCCAGTCAGGGTCGAACCAGGTCGACTGGGCAGGTCGACCCCCAGGTCGACCTGGTGCCTGGGCAGGAATTTTCCCGCCCAGCCCAGTTTGGGTCTGTTTTTCGAATTTCGAACTGAATTTGAACCGTTTGAATTTTAAATTGAATTCTGAAACTTCCGGAGGTCATAACTCCTTCATACAGAGTCCGATTTACGCAAACTCGGACTCTATCTCAAGCAGAATTCCAAGACGAACGCAATGGAATAACCCCCGTTTCCCTTAGTTTTTTCATTTAGAATTAATTATACTTTAATTTGTTAATTTACAGTTAACAGAAAATTTCGGGGTGTTACCGGAAGGATTACTTGTCGAATATTCTCTGGGGTACAACCAGTGGTATTATGACGTGATTCGGTCATTGTTGAGATTTGGCATATTGCAAGGACTTCTCGCTATCGATCCTTTGGATGCGGTAAAAGGGTGCCATCGGTCTTGTTCAGTCCCAGAACGAACATATGTGGACGAATGTCTGACAGAGTATTCCCAACGATCACACCCGTTGATTCTTATGAATATACCAAGTTTGTGGGGAGAAGACAACTTCTCTTTATTTTAACACCCAATGTGTAATTGTCTAATCAATATGTGATTACGGATTAGACGATGTGGCATTCAAAGTAAATGGTGGTGTGCTTTTCTAGAAGATAACGTAACCTCGGTCCTCACAACCAGGAAACGGCAAAAATGGGTAGGCAACATGGCTAGATGGGTCATTCCCAAGCAGGGTGCATTATCACCAATCTAGGGAAATTCCTTATTTCTTCTTATTTTGATTGTGTATCTCCATGGATGGATAGTGGGCCCTTAAAGCTGTCGAGTTATAATATATTCGCTACACTCAAGCTAAATGAGTGGGCGGTCATGTGTGGTTTGGATGAAAGATGTTCTTGTTGAGCCTCGGTGTATCCCCTCTAAAGTACACTGATTAGAAGGTGGTCCCATACCATGTCTAATTGGAATCCAATCTGCAATAAGAGCCCCGTGGGTTTTGATTTTATAATATATATGTAGAGCGTGAGATGCAAGCATGCTACTATGTGGTTATTTACTTGATTTACATCACTATTATAATATTAGACTAGTATTGATGTCAAAAATGTTTTGGTTGTAGTAAGGTAAAAAAATCGTCCGTGTTTATGTGTGGACTGATCCTACTATTATCTTTTCTTTTAAATGGTTTCAAAGTTAAGTAATGTGGATGTTATCTATAACTTAGTGAGTTTTAATCATGCTGGTTCACCAGACTGATCCATGGCATTTGTAATGTCTCGGGTTGGTCTGAGTTACAGGTTCAGGTTATCGGGTGCTGTCAAGTTCAGAAACAAGTTGGAGGAGTCCAGACGTATGATATATAGTATTATTCCGCTATATGTTGTATTTGAGGACATGTTATTAAAACTGCTCAGATATGTTGGATGTTGACGGTACTGTTTGCGAACAAATTATACAATTGTAAACAACTGTAAAATTCGTTCGTCTTTCCTAAACAACAAGGATTGTTGTAGAGGGTGTCGAACTCTGGGACCAAATTATTTTATTAATAAATCCAATCAAGTTATCCCTAACTTGTGATTGGTGGAAAACAAAGAAAATAGCAGAAATCAAATAAAAGAGAGTTTTAACAATAAGTGAAAGCAATTAGGGGATAATGACATAGATCAGATTCATAATCATCAATAGCCAAAAGATTAACCAGATCTAATACATGTTTCTGTCACAAACATGAATCAACGATAATAGGTTTTTAGAAACAAATATGTAAATAACGACAAGCATAGCCTATGCAGGAGCTCAGCTCTACAACCATAGGCTATCAGGACAGATTCACTATTTTATTTCTAAAACCCTAAATTTAGATCTAGATATGATAAAACGTTAGATCGAACACGAATATATCCTGTGAAGGAGCATAGCTCTTAAACGACACAGGATATTAAGGTTCAGATCTAACCCTAGTTCAGATCTAGATTTATATACATGAATTCCTCATCCTTTGGCTATGTGATTCATATTGAATCATACTATCAGCGTCATCACCCCCTAATCAAAGGGGATTAGCTAGACATAGCTAAAGAAGAAGAGAAACAGAAATTAAATAACAAGAACATAAATAAAACTAAAACTAAATAGAAAAGAGGAAGAAGAATGATTTTATTCCAAGAAGAGAATTACAGAATAAAACCCAATGTGTTTCTTACAAGACTAAGATACAATGTATTTATAGCTGATATGACAAAGGCTAGCTAGCTAATTACATAATGTGGGACTAAAGAAATAACCCAAATAACACATAAGCCAGTGTGAACGCAGCTTTAGAGTGAGTGGTTTAGCAAATAGGCTAGTGTGAATGCAACATGAGTAAGAGGCCTTCCTAATGAGCTAATGTGAATGCAGTCTGAGTCTTTATTGAGCCAAATCTTCTTAACTGAAATATAATTGCAACCGTTCTTCAAGCTTTAGACTCTTCAAGCTTTAGCAATTTTAAACTTCACTCTTTTTAAGCAAATTCTTCATGCTTTATCCATCAAATGCTCTAAACCATGCTTCTTGTCAACAATCTGAAAATACAGCTATAAATACAAAGTATCAATTATTTTAAAGGGAAAATAAGATAAATAAGCGGATAAAATATACACATTTACGTGTATATCAAATACCCCCACACTTATCTTTTTATTCGTCCTCGAATAAACTGAACTAAGATATGTCACACTTTCGTAGGAAACACGATTGCATTTAGCGTATGCAACAAGCCGTTAAACCTCTGGGTGTCCCCAGTAGGACGAGTGTTGTCTCGTGAGGGTTTTCAGCGGATACTACCCACAAAATCCAAAGCGTCTTATGTACGCAGATTAATCAAACAATATATTTAAAGTCTTTCACATTCCAAGGATCTCCCTAACTTCAATAATAACGGTTTAGCCCCAAATTGTCCATCCCATAATTAGTGCAAAAATGAACAAAATTTTTCAAGCTGAATCGTAATTCCTTGATAACACTGTAATTGTCTTGAAGGTTAAGAGCGTGGTGTCAACCAAAGTTCTACACATCGACAATGTGCACCCAATCATCTATTCAACTTTTTTTTTTTGAATAATTTTGCACCAATGTAACTGTAATGTATTGGATATGAGTTATGCATAGATGAAGGAAAATTTTGTAAGTTCTAAAAATATTCTAGATAAGAGGGCAAGTGTATTAGTTGAACTTCAGGCTACAAAAGATAAAGTGATACTAAGGCACATATGGACATTTTGTTTCCTTCCATCTCCTCTACTACAATCCTCACTTCCAAGTACGGTATGATGGATGTGGATGGAATGGAAATGGATGCTTCATAGTCAAGAATGATGAAGACTATTTTATTCAGAGAGACTCTCTCTTTACTTTTTTTTATTTTTTTTTCTTTTTCTTTTTCTTTTTTTTCTTCTCTTTTTTTCTTTTTCTTTTTCTTTTTCTTTTGCATGATGAATGATGAATGGATATGGAATGATGACGTACTTGATTTCATTTGATTCCTCCTCTACTAAACCAACACTTCATGAAAGGAAAGTTTTGTGCCCTAGTTACTCTACTTCTATAACCTTAATTCAACACACAAGTCTGGATTGATGTTATACAAAAAACTGAAAGGAATGATAAGCAAAGTTTCGTAAGATAGATAACCCATATAAAATAAGATGTGGTATATGGTTATCCTACCTTAAAACAAGTACGGAGTGGGTGGTGTAATATTGGTATAAAAAGTGATATATTTTTTTTGACCTTTAAACAAAGGTTCTTGAGTATACCAATATAAGATAAACTTGTCGAAACATGGATGTAAATCGACTAAAACTTGGGTTTGAATAATGTGGGGTATCGAAGAAGAACGCTACAATGAGTCATTTCTCCTTAATTGGGCCAAGTGGATTTTAGAACTTACGATTTTGAAAATTTGAGTGGAAAAGAAAAATATTATGCATGAAAACAGACTCAGAAAATCCAACAAATGTAGGTGCAAAATCCTTTTATTTCATGATTTTTTTTTTTGATTATTTTTACTTGCACATTCCAACACGTATAACAAGGGTTGACACGCTTACTCCAGAACACGACTAACGTCTGCACAGTCTCAAGCTAGCATCTTAAAAAGACACATTACGACTCAATGAACAAATAATGTTCATTCTCATCACCCAACAATTCAACTTATCAAACAAGAACCAAGGTGTTATTTATGAATTTTAAGTTAATCCTTGTTCTATGAATGACCTACTTCATAAAATTTGATTGCTGATGTAATGTAAATTCCCCCCACACTTGAGTGTGACTGTGTCCTCACAGTCGTTAATCAGACATATCTTAGTGAAAGGGAAATAAAATAAGAGAATATTTACATATGTACAAAAGAGGGTTAGTGCGTCTTACCGAATGTAATGTGGCTCATGGAGGACCATGAGCTCTTCCTCTTGGTTGGGTATTGGTTCCAAATAAGGTTTAAGGCGTTGACCATTGACCTTAAAGGATGATCCATCAGTTGGATTCTCAATTTCTACCGCACCATACGGAAAAACGGTCCGTACAGTGTAAGGTCCGGTCCATCTAGATTTTAGCTTACCCGGAAATAGATGCAGTTTTGAGTCATACAAGAGAACTTTTTGTCCTGGCATGAAAGTTTTACGTAAAATCGATTTATCATGAAAAACTTTTGTTCTGTCCTTGTAAATTCGTTCATTTTCATAGGCATCATTTCTAATTTCATCAAGTTCATTAAGTTGAAGCTTCCTATGTTCACCTGCTTGCTCTAAATCAAGATTCAAAGTTTTTATTGCCCATAACGCCCTATGTTCTAGTTCAACTGGCAAGTGACATGGTTTACCAAAAATCAACCGATAAGGGGACATACCCAAGTTTGTTTTGAAAGCGGTGCGGTAAGCCCAAAGAGCGTCGGTTAACTTTTGGGACCAATCTTTACGATTTCGATTCACAGTTTTCTCAAGGATTTGTTTAATCTGCCTATTCGATACTTCAACTTGCCCACAAGTTTGAGGGTGATAAGGAGTGGATAACTTGTGGGTTATCGAATACTTTCTCATGAGAGCTTCAAAAGAACGATTACAGAAGTGTGTACCATTATCACTGATTATTGTGCGAGGTGTGCCAAACCTAGAAAAGATGTTTTCTTTCAAGAAGCGCACAACAACCTTGTTATCGTTTGTTTTGCATGGTACAGCTTCTACCCATTTAGAAACATAGTCAACAGCCAAGAGAATGTAAATGTTCCCAAAAGAATTAGGGAAGGGTCCCATGAAGTCTATACCCCACACATCAAAAATTTCGACCACTAGAATGGGGTTTAGGGGCATCATATTCCGTTTAGAAATTTTCCCTAAGAATTGACATCGATCACAAGTTTTGCAAAATTCGTACGCGTCTTTGAAAAGGGTGGGCCAATAGAAACCCGATTGGAGAACCTTTTCGGCTGTCTTTTTGGGACCGAAGTGACCACCACAGGCTTGGTCATGACAGAAAGAGAGGACACTGTGAGTTTCAGTGTCAGGAACACATCTTCGAATGATTTGATCGGGACAATACTTGAAAAGGTAGGGGTCGTCCCAATAAAAATGTTTCACTTGGGAAAAGAATTTGTGTTTATCCTGCTTAGACCAAAAAGAAGGGGTCTGCTTAGTGACTAAGTAGTTGACAATGTCAGCAAACCAAGGATCAGTGGATAGAGAAAACAGCTGTTCATCAGGGAAATTCTCGTTGATCGGAAGAGAAGAAGATGGGGCATTTGGAAGACGAGACAAGTGGTCCGCAATAACGTTGTCGGATCCTTTTTTATCCTTAATGGTAAGGTCAAATTCTTGAAGTAGAAGGATCCAACGAATGAGACGAGCCTTAGCATCCTTTTTAGAGAAAAGGTACCTAAGTGCGGAATGATCGGTATAAACCGTGATGTGTGAGCCAACTAGATAAGGCCTGAATTTTTCTAGAGCGAAAACAACTGCTAAAAGTTCTTTTTCAGTGGTCGTATAGTTGATTTGAGCATCGTTCAAAGTCTTACTCGCATAGTAAATGACGTGAAGAATCTTATCGATACGTTGTCCTAAGACAGCGCCAACAGCGAAATTCGAGGCATCGCACATGATTTCAAAAGGCATCGTCCAGTTGGGAGAGCAAATGATAGGAGCAGAGACAAGTTCATTTTTAAGATGCTCAAAAGATGAAATGCACTCGGAATTGAAGTCGAAAGGAACATCCTTACCAAGAAGGTTAGTCAGAGGTCGAGTGATTTTGCTGAAATTCTTTATGAAGCGACGATAGAAGCCAGCATGACCTAAAAAGGATCGGATGTCCTTAACAGATTTGGGAATGGGAAGATTAGAGATAACTTCAATTTTGGCTTTGTCAACTTCAATTCCTTTGTTAGAGATGACATGTCCCAAAACAATGCCATGTTTAACCATGAAGTGACACTTTTCCCAATTAAGCGTTAAGTGTTTCTCTTTACAGCGATTAAGAACAAGATCGAGATGACGTAAACACTCAGAGTAAGAATCACCAAATATGGAAAAATCATCCATGAACACTTCCAAAAATCGCTCGATCATATCAGAAAAAATGCTAATCATGCACCTCTGAAAGGTTGCAGGTGCATTACAGAGACCAAAAGGCATACGTCGGTACGCAAATGTACCAAACGGACAAGTGAAAGTGGTTTTCTCTTGGTCCTCAGGAGCGATAGGGATTTGATTATAGCCCGAGTACCCATCAAGGAAACAGTAGTACTCATGACCCGCTAGTCATTCTAACATTTGATCGATAAATGGCAGAGGGAAATGATCCTTACGTGTTGCAGCGTTAAGTTTCCTATAGTCAATGCAAACACGCCAACCAGTCTGGGTGCGGGTTGGGATAAGCTCGTTAGCTTCATTTTGGATCACGGTGATCCCTGATTTCTTAGGTACGACATGAATCGGACTAACCCATTGACTATCAGAAATCGGGTAGATGATTCCATTGTCAAGGCATTTAAGGATTTCAGCACGAACTGCTTCTTTCATGATAGGGTTTAGTCGACGTTGGGGATCACGAGTGGGTTTGGCATCATCTATAAGGTGGATTCGATGTTGGACTATCGAAGGACTAATCCCCTTAATATCAGCCATGGACCAACCAATTGCCTCCTTATTTTTCTTAAGAATGGGAAGGAGCAATTGTTCCTGCTCTAAAGTAAGGTCAGAAGCGATGATGACAGGAAAAGTTTCATTGTCTCCTACGTAAGCGTACTTAAGATGACTGGGCAACACTTTGAGGTCAGATTTTGGGGGCGACTCAACCGAAGAAATTGGTTGAGGGATAGACTCATTTGTGAGAGGCTCGACAGGAATCGAATCAGAGACATTTTCGGGAGTATCTTGAAACAAAGTTTCGTAATCTGATTCAATTTCGTTATTCATATGGTCGAGCTCAGATTCAGTATCGTGGACAGCATGGATTTCAGAAAACTGGTCTACATAAGAGTTAGGAGAGTTTTCAGTTCTGAAAATGTTTAGCTCGACAGTCATGTTACCAAAAGAAAGTTTCATAGACCCATTTCTACAGTTGATGAGAGCATTAGAGGTTGCTAAGAAGGGTCGTCCTAGAATCAAAGGGATTTGGTTTGCAGGATTGCTAACCTGTTGAGTTTCTAAGACAATAAAATCAACTGGAAAGATGAATTCGCCAATTTTGATCAACACATCCTCGATTTCGCCCACAGGTTTCTTAATTGAACGGTCAGCAAGCTGAAGGGTAACCTTGGTGGGTTTCAATTCTCCTAGCCCTAATTGGCGATAGACGGAATATGGAAGCAAGTTAACACTAGCACCTAAGTCTAGCAGGCATCTATCGATTTTCTTGTCCCCGATAGTACATGATATTGTGGGGCAGCCAGGATCTTTGTATTTCACTGGCATAGATTGGGACAAGACTTCGCTTAGAGTCGCCGCTAGAAAAACTTTCTTAGGTACATGTGTATGACGTTTCTGGGTGCACATATCTTTTAGAAATTTAGCGTACTGTGGAACTTGTTGTATAATATCTAAAAGAGGAATGTTCACTTTAACTTGCTTAAATATTTCAAGGATCTTTTCTACCTGGTCCGTCTTTTTTCTAGGTCGGAGTCTATGAGGAAATGGAGCAGACAACTCAGTAGGTTGAGCTACTTGAGTTTGAGGATGGGCCTGATTAGAATTGGGCTCGATGTTTTGATCCGAGATGGTCGAATTTTCTGTTGGGTTTTGAATATCGTTTGGTAAATCATTTGGGTCGACCACATGGTTGTCAATCTTCTTGCCAGATCTAAGAGTCGTGACAGCATTCAATTGACTAACGTTCGAGTCTTGAATCTGTCCTCTAGGGTTTTGGATGGGTTGACTTGGAAATGTACCCTTTTCCCTTTCACTTAATCTAGTGTTAAGTTGAGACATTTGTTTTTGAAGTTCACTCATTTGTTGAGTCGTGGTTTGCATGTGTGAAGTCAGTAAGTTTTGAAGATTGGTATTTGATTTGATATTTTGAGTTGTTGCTTTACCCAATTCTTCGAGAGTTTTTTCCAGTGATGTCAATCGTTTATCATCTTGGGGAACAAAAGATTGTTGCGCTTGATTTTGAGGGGTTGGCGCAGGATTTTGGAATTGACTTTGTTGAAAGGGAGGATTCGAGGTATTATTCGAAAATGGTTGAAAAGGAGGTCGAACCAAATTCGTAGTTGCATTGTTTTGGGCCCAAGAGAAGTTAGGATGGTTTCTCCAACCTGGATTGTAAGTTGGGGAGAATGGATCGTTCCTAACTTTATTAAATGCGTTGAGTTGTTCTAACGAATGTGGGCATTGGTCAGCAATGTGGTTAGGATCGTTACATTTGTAACATGAGGGCTGAGACGCTTGAGCTTGGTTTGCTTGAGTTGATGAAAGGACATTATCAAATTTGGTTAACATTGCGTCTATTTTCGCTTCTAAAGCCGTTGAGGATCCTACCGAATGAGCGTTTGATCGGGAATAAATCGATTTCTCATTAGATCTTTCCCATTGAGCTGATTTTTCGGCCAAATCTTCGAGAAATTTCCAAGCGGCATCGTGATGTTGGGCTAGAAAATTTCCTTGGCACATTGATTCGAGCATAGTTCGAGAGTTATTTTCTAGTCCATCGTATAAAATTTGACAAAGAGTCCATTTTTCGAAATTATGATGTGGACATTTGACTAGAAGCTCTTTGAATCTTTCAAAATATTTTGCAAAGGATTCACCCCCAAATTGACGAAAATTGACGATTTCATTTCGAATTTTAGATGTTTTTTCCAGAGGGTAAAATTTCTTTAGAAAAATGTTTACAAATTCACCCCAAGTTCCAATCGTATTTGAAGGCAAGCTATACAACCATTTCTCAGCATAATCGGTAAGTGCAAATGGAATTAACCTAAGTTTGATTCCATCGTCACTTAATTGTTGAAATTTCATGGTTGCACAAACTTGTTCAAATTTGGTCAAGAAAATATAAGGATCATCACGTTCAAGATTGCCAAATTTTGGAAGAGTATTTATGTGATTCGAATGAATTTCAAAATGGTTACCCGTTGGGGCGGGCAATATGATGCAGGAAGGAATAGAAACTCGCTCGGGAAAGTACCTATCCATAAGAGTTCGAGGGGGAGTTTCTTCGGCCATGGTGAAAGGGGTGTTTGTTCGGACTAAACGATTAGTAGAAGGATCACGGATCCAACTACGCATGCACTAGAGAAAAGAATAAGGGAAGACGAGAAAAACAAATTTGAGCGATTTTTTTTTTTTTTTTTTAAATGAACCTAATGCAATTTACAATTTCTAGAATTATATAATGACGGTTTGATTTATTTCAACAAAAGATTTCTCAGCCAGTTAACGGACAGGAGTTATCGGTGCACCAGGAATCACCCTAGCAATGCAGCCGAAGGTTTAAGTACCTTCAGAGGAACAACCGATATAATATTTACGAATCACCGTAATATTTATAAACAGTTATTACTCTGCCGTAGTCTAGACACCGAGAAATAATCCGTTAGAAGTAAACCAAATTGTCAAAATATAATGAAGTCCTTAGAAAATAAAAACAAAGCTAAGATGAATGCAATTTTTTTTTTTTTAATGTTTTAATCAGTCACAGAATGAACAGTCTCAGAACAGTCACAGAATAGTCAATTGCAGAGATAAAATAAAAAAACAGAATTTTTTTACAAGCAAGCCGATGCCCTGCAGAAGAGTTTTACAAGCAATGTCTATATATATTTTTATTTGCAGCAGCGGTCCCTGTAGAGATAGAAAATACACACCTTGATCGGCAGTCCGTCCAGTGCAGTTGAGTCGCGCTAGCGCGTTCACACCCCACTTGGTGTGCAATCGCTCGAATACTGAATAGTCCGCTGCTTTTTGTTGTTGTCGCCCCCTATTAATTGCCTGACTGCGCTGCGGCACGGGTTCGGGCTAGGAGCCCGAAAAAAATTTTTTTAAGACCTTTTTCTAATTTCCACTGTACCCGTTTTCGAAAAAAAAAAAATCACTTTTTTTTTTAAAGAAAATTATAATGAAAAATAAAATGAGAACAATTAAAAATAAAACCAAACTAAGCCTTACTAAACAAAAGGAAGACAAAATTTTTTTTTTTTCAAAACTAAACAAGGCCCAACTGAAATCCGCAACTAACCACTGGTCCACATAGAATATCCCAAACCAGCAACAAATGTAAAAACGATGTTCTTCCAGCAAATCAAAACTCACGCCCCCACTTTTTTTTTTTCAGATCTTGCCAGAAGGCCACAGACTCACAAAAGGGCACGTGAAAAAGAAAAGGGAAACAAATCAGCTTCCTCAATTCACGCAAAAAAAAAAAAAAACTTTCCAAAACAGAACAAATCGCGATGCAAATCAAAACTGTACAACCGATCCTCAATTCACAAAAGGCCACGTGAAGGAGGAGCGGTGTTCAGGGTTGTTGATGATGTGATTTTCTAGATTGAGCAAGGCGAATTGCGAGAGGAAGAGCGGGTGTATTATGAGATTGGGGAGGGTAATCGGCGTTTGATTGAGCGATTTGATATGGTTCAGATGGGATTTTGCGTGGTGGGAATTGGGTAGAGGGTTGCGGAAGAGGTGGAACTGTGCGGCGACTTTGGAGTGTTGAAGGAGGACTGTGTCAGTTTGAATTAGGTGATTGCGTGTTGATAAGTTTGGTGATGGCAGACTTAGTGTATGCGTGTTGATGAATTTGGGGATTTGGAAGGGTCTGGTTGCTGAAACCAGTTGATTGGGTGAGCGTTGTGTGGAATGATGAACTAGGGCAGTGTCATTTCTGGTCAAGGGGAGTTGCGGTTTTGGCAGAAGGGGAATTTGATGTTGAGTAGGAGTGGTTGAATGTATGTAGATATGGTTTGAATGTGGTAGTTGCGTATTGGTAGAAAGAAGTGGCAAGGACGGACTGTGTTAAAGGGGGACTGGATGTTTGTGCGTTCTGGTTTTGGTGAACTTGTCAGTAGATGTAGGAAGATAGGAAGGTGTGAGTGTAAGGATTTCCGATGTTGTTTTATCGGATTTGGATTCTGCGTGGGTTTCCTATGATGGTGTGCAGGATTAAGTAGATGGGCGTAGCTTTGGTAAGGAGTTGGTGGACTTTAGGTTTTGGCTTGTTGTGATGAAAATTGGTTGGAGATGGGGTTCGTACTTTCAGGACAGGGAAGTGGAGCGGATATGATGGCACGGTGATGGACAGAGGACGTTCTGAAGTGGAAGTCAAAGGTTTGAATTAGCCGAAGATTTGAATTGGATGAATGTTTGTAGTAGATTTTGTGTGTGAAATACGGCCGTGAAGATATAACATGAACAGTAGCGAAGACAGAACAGGAAGAAAATCAAATTGTAAAAGAAACAACTGTATTTTTTTTTTTAATAGAAGCCTGTTATAGAAAAAAGAAGAAAAGAACAAGTGTATTGAAGAACAAGAAAGGGAAATAACAAGGAAAGAAATCAGAAAGAAGACAGATTTTTTTTTATTTTTTATTTTTTCTATATATACAAGAAGGAAAAAAAACAGAAACAAAAAATATTTTTGTTTTTTTTTAATGGAAAAATAAAATTATAACCCGAAGGGTTTACTAATAAAAATTATTTTGGTCCCCGGCAACGGCGCCAAAATTTGTTTGCGAACAAATTATACAATTGTAAACAACTGTAAAATTCGTTCGTCTTTCCTAAACAACAAGGATTGTTGTAGAGGGTGTCGAACTCTGGGACCAAATTATTTTATTAATAAATCCAATCAAGTTATCCCTAACTTGTGATTGGTGGAAAACAAAGAAAATAGCAGAAATCAAATAAAAGAGAGTTTTAACAATAAGTGAAAGCAATTAGGGGATAATGACATAGATCAGATTCATAATCATCAATAGCCAAAAGATTAACCAGATCTAATACATGTTTCTGTCACAAACATGAATCAACGATAATAGGTTTTTAGAAACAAATATGTAAATAACGACAAGCATAGCCTATGCAGGAGCTCAGCTCTACAACCATAGGCTATCAGGACAGATTCACTATTTTATTTCTAAAACCCTAAATTTAGATCTAGATATGATAAAACGTTAGATCGAACACGAATATATCCTGTGAAGGAGCATAGCTCTTAAACGACACAGGATATTAAGGTTCAGATCTAACCCTAGTTCAGATCTAGATTTATATACATGAATTCCTCATCCTTTGGCTATGTGATTCATATTGAATCATACTATCAGCGTCATCACCCCCTAATCAAAGGGGATTAGCTAGACATAGCTAAAGAAGAAGAGAAACAGAAATTAAATAACAAGAACATAAATAAAACTAAAACTAAATAGAAAAGAGGAAGAAGAATGATTTTATTCCAAGAAGAGAATTACAGAATAAAACCCAATGTGTTTCTTACAAGACTAAGATACAATGTATTTATAGCTGATATGACAAAGGCTAGCTAGCTAATTACATAATGTGGGACTAAAGAAATAACCCAAATAACACATAAGCCAGTGTGAACGCAGCTTTAGAGTGAGTGGTTTAGCAAATAGGCTAGTGTGAATGCAACATGAGTAAGAGGCCTTCCTAATGAGCTAATGTGAATGCAGTCTGAGTCTTTATTGAGCCAAATCTTCTTAACTGAAATATAATTGCAACCGTTCTTCAAGCTTTAGACTCTTCAAGCTTTAGCAATTTTAAACTTCACTCTTTTTAAGCAAATTCTTCATGCTTTATCCATCAAATGCTCTAAACCATGCTTCTTGTCAACAATCTGAAAATACAGCTATAAATACAAAGTATCAATTATTTTAAAGGGAAAATAAGATAAATAAGCGGATAAAATATACACATTTACGTGTATATCAGGTACTCTGATGATTGTAAGTATTATTTCAAGCTTTTATTAAAATTATTTCTGTATTATATTTTTTTCGTTGTGATATGAGACTCTATGTGGTGTGGGTTGTTGTTCTTCTTCTACTACACTAATATTTCTTTCTTTTCTCATCCTCTGATTTTCTTTCTATTAAAGATCCGTATATTCATGCACTTTGGGTTGAACATATGGAATATTAGTCAGCTCAAAGGGTATAGATTTGCGGGCCTCTACAGTAGGGTATAGTGTATTCCTTTAAAAAGATAAAGAGGTAAATAGTTATGGCTTTGAGTGCTTTTACATGATAAATAATTTATTTCTCTAAATGGGTAAATATGACATTAGGTAGCCTTAAACTCTAGTTTACCCAATACAGATATGTTAGGCTTGTGAGCTGGACTATTTTCTTCTGGATAAAAATTAAATATAAGAAAATAGAAGCTGCAATACCTAGATGTTTGATCTATCATCAAGTATTTAAGGATTAAAAAGGAGAAAACACTATCGTGAGCATATAATATATTTATATAGGCATTAAGTCCTTTAAGGCAGCCATTTTGATTGCTTACATGTTATATTTTCTCTGCAAATAATTTATTGTGCAAAGTTTGAACATGCTTATGAAATCAGCATAATATTGGAAGTATTATATTACATTTACATAAATAATAACTTGAATATAAGTTATTGAGAGGTAGGATTTAATATGGGAATTTGGAAGTATGGACAAGTGGTCACATGCTTATGCCTATTTGGGTAAAGAGGAGCAATATAGTATACATGTGATGATCTTCCTTGCCTAAATATTTTCTGATGAATCACCTTTTATCAAAGTGGTTAATGAGAAGATTATGAGAATTGGAGGCTTCTGATGCCTCTAATCATATGCTCTCGGTTATTTTTAGCAAGTGCAGATTTGTAAAGAAATAAAGTAAACTAATATGTGATGAAAACTGGTCTAAATACCCATTTAATTGACTGCATGATGTGTTTTATATTCATGGTATGAATGTATGGAGTCCTGAATATTTGGGCATGGCAAACGGATGAGTTGCTATGTGTTTTAAATTGTTAACACAGTGATAAATGACTTTGAAGTGATTTAAATCTGTGGGATAAACCCTGTTGTGTTAGGGAAATATAAAGTATATTGCAGGTTATAAGTAGAAGACAAAAAATCAATGAAATAAGGGGGTCAATGTGGTTATAATGACCGCAATCTACATTGATCTGTCTGGATTTCGAGTGGAAAACCAGGCATTCACATGGCATGTTAATGCCCTGAGGCCTTTGTGTGATGGGTTAACAGATAGGGGGATCCCACATAGTGTGCACATTGGTGTTCAATGTAAGGATATAGGCTCAAGGAAAGTTAAACATGATAACCTGAATGTGGTTGAAGGTAGGGAAAAGAATATAAAGTCAAGTTTATCCTAGGAAAATATATGGCATGTGAATGTCTGCTTGAGTACAATTGTTTACATTCTGAATTGTTGTATATGCACACATCTGTATATGTCATACATAAGAGATAACCACTAGAAGTTGCCTATAAATGATTTAGTGGATAAAATTTGAACATATGATGTGATTTAACATGCATAATAAGGTCATATGTTTGTACTTGAGAACATGAACACAAGTAGATTTACATAAGTCTAGTTATGCTCACACCAAACAATATGTTTGACCCTATTTGCTTAATGGCATATGGGGTGTCTAAATACAAATGAGGCAGCCTCTAATGCTTTTGCAGGTAATATTTAAGTAAATTAGAAGAAGTGTGGAAATGTTGTTGGTAAAAATGTAGTGTTATTGCTTGTTGATTACCTATGAGTTATGTTTAAGAAAGAACTAGTCTGCTAAATGTTTAGTAGGAAGTTTGTATGTTTTATCAATGTAATGACTGCATGTATTAGATGAATAAAATAAACTCATACTTAAAACTTATTTAAAGATTATGTTATCTGGTTTATGTTTGTTAGAGTATGTTAATGAAATCTGGGCATGAATGTGAATGTACTTAACACTGAATCTGGCTACTGAATTTTTGTGGCCAAACAAAGCAAGTATAAACCATGAATTGTGGACTTTTTCAAAAGGGATAAAAGACTCAGAAATATGAGTATATGAACCACGTTATGGTCACTGATGCATGTAGATTATAAAGTCTTATTTTATATGTCAACACTACATGTGGAAGTACAGTATTGAACATGGTTTGTATGTCATGACGCAGACATATTATGGTCTTTTTTGTACAAGGCATCACTTAGAAATGGTCAATAGATATGCCTTGTCTTTGCTAATTAAATTCAATAAGAAAACAGCTATTTACTTCAAGTTTAAATGCATAAACATGTAACCTGCACATGTGAATAACCCAGTAATAAGGTAGAGGTATTCCACGAACTTGATAGAGTAAAAAGCTGATATTATGTAGAATTATAATCAGGCTTTGATTTGATAAATGTACCCAAATATAACCATGACCGAGTACCATTTTTGTTTGTATCCAGTTTTGAGTTCTTATTGCCATTTGCACATGCTTTGTTTATGGTTTTTATAAGCTATGTGCAATTAATTGAACCATATGTGTGTTATAGTTAGGGTCGTGTTAATACATTATATCCTTTATGCTATGTGAAAAGGGATTAGAAGTCATTTTAATCACCTTTATCTTGTATGCAAAAAAATATGATTTTCTTAAATAGAAGTCTTTCGAATAAATCTTGATCATAAGATAGATTAATATAATACTTATACTGGTATGTATATACTAGTAGAATTTGATCCAGGCTGGAAAAATATATACACAAATAACAATATGAAACCCTAGTAAGAGAGGAACCCAGGAATTAATATAAATTTTATTAATCAACTAAATTAATGTGAAACTAAGAGAGGGGTTCTCACAAACAACCTCAGGAACTGCTGTGTCGATGCTAACGATCGTGGGAACTGGTGAAGGACTAATGCCTCCAGGTACACGTCCGTGGAGGTGCATCTGGTAGTGCTTCCTCACATGCCCCTATATAATTGGAAGGTAGTCAGAGCTCAGGTAGAGGCGAAGGGCCATGACACAGCAAATATGAGGTGTTTAACGGAGAAGATGCTTGCTTTCCATTCCCGTTTTGCCTCTGACGAGGGGGGCTATGGTGAGACTGGGGCGTAGGACGGTATTTTCGATAATGATCATAGAGACCACTACGTCATGGGAGTTATGGTTCTAAGTGCTCGAGTGCTTCTACGTTTCAAGGAGTTGTACTCATGTAACGTGACCCGGCGTTGTACATAGATTTGAGGTTGTTGAAGCTCTCGAAGGACTCGAGTTGTGCGAAGTTCGGATTTGTGAACTTTTCTCTTGATCGACTCGAGGCATGCAAAGTCAAGATAAGGGAACTTCACTCTTGATTAACTCAAGGCGTGCAAAATTCTTTGCCGCTTCACTCTTGACTGGCTTGAGGTGTGCAAAGCTTAGATGGGAGAACCTCGCTCTCGATTGGTTCAAGGCATGTGAAGTTCTTGTGGAATGGAACCAACAGACCGACTCTAGAGTACGCCTGAGCGTAGGTAGGTCGTCTAAGCATACTGGGTTTAAGGTGGTAGTGCCAACAAACCACCGCCAGAGTATGCCTGAGCATAGGTTGTGAACCATGCCCTCCAATGGGCTTCTATTTATCGTCATCATTACCGCCAGCACCCCCTTGAGTTTCTGCAACTTCCTCCTCGATTAAGGTCACGTTGAAAGGCATGATATGGGGAACCTCTTCTGCCTGCAGACCTAGAGAATCTCCTTCTTCCTCAGTTTCCGCCCCTTCCTCTTCCACATCATCGTCCTTGTGACCCGTTAAATGACTTTCAAGAAGCAAGTCCAACAGATGAAGGAAATGGTCATATAATAGAATCTGGGCATCATAATACCCACTAGGGACATCACTCAAAGTCAGGACTCGCTCTAGATACTGACCGCTCTTCGATATCGTCGGAATGCCTACCACACGAAACTCTAAGTTAGTTTCGAGCTTACGACTCAATTAAATAGGGATATAAAGTTAGTTTTCAATTACTTATGACCAGCAAGCCACCTACTTGCAAATATGGTAGGCATCGAACGTAGAACCAATCATCTTTAAAGCAACTAAGCTTGTTCCATGCTCCTAGGATGAAGCGACTTTTGGGTTGCGCCCCTATACAACCAACATAAGGAGACACAATGTTTCTCTTCTTTAAATAATATAGATATCTGATATCTTCCCCTGTCGATTCAACTCCCAACCATTCTATGTATATGATGTAGGTGCCAAGCAAGGAGGCATATGCGTTCGGATGAAGCTGCGTTAGTGCAGTTCGGAAGAAGTATAGGATACCGAAGAAGTATGGATAAGGCGGTGGTATGAATCCAACGGTGCACATATGTCTGTTCTAGGCAGAATACCCTTCCAGATGGGCGTGCGCCATATCTTCCCTTCAGGAACCATGGCATCATCTTAGAATATTTCATATGTCATGCAGATTCGCTGCAACGAAGCTTCACTTGTCCGCAAAACGACCGAATCGGGGGATTCTCAAGAATCGCGGTGTCTCCTACCATGTCTGATGCTACATACACATCTTGTTGGTTGCTACAATCATCCATTTCATCGAATGGGTCCTCTCTAATGACCCCTGCTTTGCCTCTAACTATCGGTTCATCCACATGCTCACTTAAGTGAAGAGACCCATTGGGTTGTCCTTCTTGTTCTTATGTGTCGGATGGGCCCACTTGTTGATATGGAGTGGAGGTGCCTGAGGCCCTATTACCACTCACTGACAAGCTAGAATGATATGGAGACTCATTGGAACTTGACAATGTTCCTACAGGCTCGGATTCCAAGTTTTAAAGCTGTCTTGAGCTTCTCCTTGTCATTGTAAATTGTACTTACAAGGAAGATGCGTTAGTTAACACAATAAAAATTGTACTCCCCATGTTGGTGTAAACTAACGTGGAATGTGCAAGTGCAGTGCGTGCTGATGCAACAGTGTTGATATCCTTCGGAACACGATGACAATTACTAGCATATGAACTCAAACTATCGTCATTGCGAACTAAGGTCAATAGAATCCAAGGGAATCGCGATTACAACGTGATAAGGTTGAAAGTCATGTCCAGAAGTGATGGTTTAGTCATGTGTCCATAGTCTGAGTTTATGCTATAATCCTATATGCATGTTTGAAATGTCATTTCAAACAAGTTCAGTCAATGATTTATGAGATACAAGCTCGCATTTGAACTCAACCTAATGACGCAACATCGCATGTCGACCTAAATTCTAGAACCGATGTTCAGAGTTGGGGTATTCCTAAGCTTCTGAGAGATAAGATCCTATTTTGAATCCACACAAGCCCAAGAAAAGCTCCATCCTGAATATCTCAACTCAAGAACCACTTAACGATGGGACATGAGACTCTCGGAATGACCGGATACAAGGCTTGCATTTCATATCCCGCTTGAGTCCATATTTTCATAACCTGCTCATTCGGCCTCCAGGATAACAAATTCTGTGAATCCCCGGATATGAAAATTACATTTTGTATTACAACCACTCTTAGGCATCCTCCTTGCCAATTACCAATCCTTTCTCCTCCTTACTCTCTTCATCGGACAATTCATATCTAGGCATGACCCCGAAATTTTCACCAGTCCACAGGATACGAAATCCCGATTTCGTATCCCAGCGACACGGTGAAAATCGGTGGTTCTGCCCTCTTCGTCTCCCATGAGAGGCTCCCTCCAAGACCATAATCGGGTACGAGAAGAAGAGGCCATCCATGGGATAAGATCCTTCCTTTTGCACCCTACTGAGTCGCTTCTTCCTCCATCTCCCTGCTGGATTTCACACTCCACCCTGTCTTATAGCTCCGTTCTGAACTCTTACCATCCGTCCACTGTGGTCAAATTCATCAGACGACTCACTGTCTCAGGGTACCTCAGAGTTCAAGTGAGTCAAATAACTCACATAAACGGGTGCAACCCACCTGAGATAGCTTTAGTTCAAACGAGACGTCCTGGGATTATCCTTAAGGAGTTCGAAGTCAAAATAGTTCTAAGTTTCAGGTGTACAATAGTAAGGCACAGAGAGACTTTGTATCCTCTTATTTATAGGGGGCCGTGGGAATAATCCGAAAAACTTAGAGAAAACTCGAAGTAGTTAAATCAGTACTGGTCCCAATTAATTTATAAAAAAGAGGGGGAAAGAATGAGAGGGGATCCAAATGCTTTGAAATCTATGCACCACTTCCAAACTCAAACGGCAATGATCACGTATATGGGTTTCCGATTTTCGAGACCAATTTGAATTGTTAATACAATCATGTACCAAAGAATTCGAGCGATTTCGCGGAACATGCCTAATGGTCAATTCCCAATTCGATGACGTTTCAAGAACCAACTTACATGATCACGCGTCTAGGCCAGAACAATGATCACGCATACGCACTTTCGAAATTTCGATCGTCCCAATTGGATTGAATTGTTAACCAATAGTGTACCCACCAACTTAAACAATCCGAGAGTGCATGCCTAACGGTCAAGTCCCAATCCGGTGGCTTTTCAAAAGCTAACTTGCATGATCGCATGCCCACGCGTGCCACATGAACATTATATTAAGTTAATTACTTCAAATATCAGTCGTATCGTGCAAAACCACATGCAAGCATATGAGTGCATATGTTACCTATGTCAACAAAAACTTGTTTACGTCTCAACATAAACGTGAGTCGACCACAGACGTTTGATATCTTGGGTCTATAGGAAATGGACGTTCATTTGAACAGCAAGATGGGATTCCAGCCCGAGCTGTCAAAAATCTCAACGATACTAGGATCCCGTGTATGCTACCAACCAGCCTCGACGGAAAGGTCACGACCATTCATTCGGCCTGACCTGGAGATCTTTGAGGCACTCGGAAGCACTCGTCTTAACTCAAAGCACGTCATGTTACCTTAAGGCATCCTTTGGGGGGCAAATGATAACCGGCTTTTTGACCTGGTTCCTAAATACAGTACAAGCCCACACAACTCGTGTCATCGTATGGATCAATAGCCAGGGAGCGTTGCCGAAACATCTAAAGCCCGAGCCCAGACGGGGTCGTATGAGAATAGTTGTTCTGGCCTGACCGAACAACTTAATAATAGACCAATGATCTAGGATCAGTATTCTTCACAGGTGGGATCGACATAAGCTTCAATAACTCCACAACGCTCCTGCTAGCCTAAACTTTGTATACACTCTAGCGCATTCACCAACCAAACCTCGTATCCCCCTCTAGGATTTGAATTTCTAACCCTCCATCCATGAGATACTGTTAACCCTGTTCAAAACATGGTTTAAATATAATTTGTCAAATATATAAGTGAAAAATGGATAACGGTTGAATGTTATGGATTGGTTTGTCTTTATATAATGGATTATCTTTGCTTTTGATGTATGGATCGGGCACTAATTTAATATGGATCGGGCACAAAATGATAGGATGAATTGGGCATTCTTTGTTAGATGGATTGGGTAGTTTTTTGGGGGATGGATCGAGAAAAAAGTTTGTGATGGATAGGGCATAAAACAGTGGCATGGATCGGGCAAAAGCTATTTTCCAAGGTAATGTGTTGGCAATACAGTGAAATAGCTGATCTACCAAGGAGCGCATCGGAGGATCCACACAGTTTTGCAGATCGGGCAAACAAACTTGCCTATGGATCGGCTAAAAACAGAGGGTGGTCAGCCTTTGCCAAACACATATAAATGAGTGATTGTGCAGAGCGCGCTTCGGGGGTTACTCCAATCCCATGGACCGAACACTAATTGAGCGGATCTTCCATATTAAAACGCGGCTAATCAACACAGCGAAATACTTGATCTTCCTATGTGTGTTACAAGGGATCCACATGGTTTTATGGATCAGGCAAGTGATAACCCTATGGATCGGGAAGAAACTCAAGGCGGATCAACACGCAAAAATGGGTGATCAGCCTATGCACAACACGATGGATTGCACTCTTTTCCTAGATTGGGCAGCATTGTGAGAAGAGGATCAGCCACTTTTCCACAGCGGCCGCACGTCAAAGACCTGGGTTTAGCAAGGTTTTACACGATGGGTCACACTATATTTTGAAGACGGAGCTGATGATCCAAGCATGGATCTGCCACATGCATACACGACAAAATAAGTGATTTGACAACGTGCGACATGTGGGATCAACGCATTTTTGCAAACCGAAATTATGATCCATTTTATGGCTGACGTTGCTAATGCATGCCACGTGGCATGGGTCGGTCAACTCTTTAAAATGCCAGTGTAGACAATAATTACAAGTCTTCCACTCCCTTTGGATTTCTCCTATAAATACCCAGCCATTTCACACGTTGAAGGGATCCGAACTTTCTACCCTGGAGGGCTGCCATTTTCATTTCTCAACAACATAAAAAATGTCTCAACCTCCATTAAAGCTTCTCCAATCGATATTCAAACTTCTCAATCGACACCCCCATCGAGAATTCAAGTATTTCTTCGAAGAGATCGAATGATATACAATCATACTGAAGTTATGAAGAGAGAAAACAGATCTGTTGTAAAGAAAGAGAAAAGATGTATAAAATGATAGTAAATGTGTACCTTGTAACCGATATGATAATGAAATCCTGCATTAAAGTGGACATAGGCGAAAATTGAGGTCGACGACTATAAACGCTCTCTACTTTTTCTATTTTCCACATTTACTTGCTCCTAACTTTTTTTCCCATAAATCTAAAGTGTTAATAGACCTCTTGGGGTGTTAGCAACAATTTTGTTTGTTAACATTTTTGGCACCTACCGTGGGGCCCGAACCCACGATCACAAGGTTAAGAGCCTTGATATGGTAAAGTGGAAACCTGTTTTCTATGATAGATCTTGACGGTCTAGAAATCAGGCACATCGAAAGGCTATCTGCGAAGATTAGAAAGTTACACGAAAATATGGCTCCTCCAAAGAAAGGTAGTAAGTAGGTCTGCTAGAGGTTCGGAGAATGTTGATCATGAAGTTATCGCCACTGCACAAACTAATCACCCAAATGTTGGCCAATCCTCAAGAATTGGAGTTGGCATAACTCGAGACGAGTTGGATAGGATTGTGGCTAGCTTGAATCAACAAATGGAGACTTCAAATAAATCTTTGATGGACAAGCTATATGCCATTCTTACCGCTCGAGCCAATCCTGCCAAACCTAGAGTCGAGATTGATCTCGACGAGAATGTGCACTCCTTGGCTTTGGATCACAACCATGATCACAATGTAGAGGACATTGATGATTGGTCAAGTGGTGAAGATGAAGCCGACATCAAAGGCTCCAAAACAAGTGCAAATATGCTCAAACAAGCCCCGTCAAGGGAGAATAACTCTAGCATACATGCTTCCTAGAAAGTTGCAAGTCCTAATGAAGAGGCATTTCCTCAAACTGGAGGTACATGGCCTCAGTTTGCTAGCCATCATCACTTTCCTAGACTAGTGTCAGAGAAAAGGACTGACATTTGCCATGTAGGACGACGCAAAGACGAGGAATATATTTGGGAAAATAATGGTAAACCTGCAAGGATCTCTAGCCATGTCGTTGACGATGCTTCCGCTACTTCCCAAACTAACATTCCAACTGCTATTCAAATCCCGAGAGATGTTGTAACTTGAAAATAGTTCGTCGTTGTCGTGACCATTTGATATCAGAAAATTGATGCTTCGAACGAGGTGATATTTAATCAACTATATGCTCTCAAAGTTGCTCAAGGCAGTCTTGAAAACTGCATATTAAACGTCGGTTTGGAAAAGAATGCATGCTCCTCTACTTTGGATCTTCACAGAGAGAAGTGTGGTTATCATGATAAAGAGGAAGATGAACTCATGTGCCTTTTCTTCCCCATCTATCTAGGGGACAGTAAGAAGAGTGTCAAGGAAAAAAAAAGGGAAAATGAAAACAAAGGAAAAGAAAAGGCCAATAATAAATGGCCTCGCTTGTTCAAACTTGAAGAGTTGACCCTTTGACCGATACCCCGGAGAATATCTACTTTGCTACTAGAGATGCATGATATTATCTGAAACCACCACAGCAAAAGATAGGAGAAAAGGCAGCAAGTTCTGGAAGATTCTGTTGCTTCCTTAGCCAGCCTGGTCACACCACAAATGAATGCAGACATTTAAAAGGTTTGATTGAAGGGTTGATCAGGAAAAATAAGCTACAATGGTATGTTAGAAAACTGCATGCAACAAATCTTTCTCCAACTCCTCATGGGGAAAGCATACTTGCCAATCAATCAGGTCCGAACGACAAAGCTCCATCATGGAATAGTGTGAGGCCAATGCTCAGTACCATAGCAAGTGGTTCTCGCTCAGTTGATAGAAGTTTGGAAAAGATGGAAAGTTATTCAGATGCTTTTGAGTATAGTCCGATAGAAGCAACGATCCCTATGGAATTTGAAGTTCTCAATCATCCAATGGTAGCCATGCACTTCCACACCAAGGCCCAGTAGAGAGTTTTTGAAGTCGTGGACCTTATTTTGGAATGGGGGATGACTGGCGCTGGAATGGTTGGGCCTAACTGGCATGGACCTTATATCATTAGTCAGAAACTCTTGGATGGTACATTCAAATTATCAATTCGTGGTGGAATTCCAATGCCAGGAACCTAGAAAAGCGACTGCTTGCGTCAATACTCTGCATAAAGCAGTGCTCAGTCCTTATGAATAATTGTCATACATTCTTTTACAAATATGAACCTCCAATGTAAAAGGGGGTTGTAATTTAACATCATCTCTACTACTGAAAACTTGCCTGCTTATCTTGAACTTATATTAGCAATTTTTTGTAAAATAATTCAAAAAATTGCTTAAAAATCGATTTGATATTGCACGCTACCTGAAGAGCGCTAGCTTCCTCGCAATCCAGCAAGACACAATGACCCTTACAACACATCCCGACAAAGATGGCTCAAGTGGCGAGCGCTAAAAACATCAATCATCTCAAATGTAAGGATGTAGTGCACCGCCTTGAAAAGCAAAGAGGGGAGACACTAGGAGTCAAATGGAAAATGGTGCGGAGAGCAACAGGGAGCTCAAACAAAGGTTGTAACTTTCACAAGAGGGGCACCCCCTCCCCAGTGCGTGGTGAAGGGCTTTGGTTCTCTAACCGAGATAGCTTGAAAAGTCAAAGCATCTGGCATAGGAATTGGCGTCCGCCCCATGGAATGAAGCAACAACAAAAAGTGAAAGCTCCACCGAAGGGGAACCTCCCAAAGTGAGAGTCGAGGGGCTCTGGTTCTCTAACCGAGATAGCTTGCAAAGTCAAAGCGTCCGGTATAGGACTGACATCCGTCCCACGGAACGAAGCAATAATAAAAAGTGCAACCTCCACCGAAGGGGCACCTCCCAAAGTGATAGGTAAGGGGATTTGGTTCTCTAACTGAGGTAGCTTGCAAAGTCAAAGCGTCCGGTATAGGAACTGGCGTCTGCCCCGTGGAACGAAGCAACAACAAAAATTGCAAGCTCCACCGAAGGGGCATCGCCCAAAGTGAGAGGTGAAGGGCTCTGGTTCTCTACCTGAGATAACTTGAAAAGTCAAATCATCTGGTAAAAAAATAGACATATGTCTCGTGGAACGGCGCATCAACAAGAATCCTCTTAAAGTAAAGCTCAAAGAGAGATGACCTGACTGGGGGCGCTCAACCAAGTCTCTGATGCCTGATTTACTCGTTGGGAAGGGACGAACGTTAGACTGATCAGACATGTCCGGAGGCATCCAATCTAGTTTCTACGATGCCAAATTTACTCGGTGGGAGGGAAAACAAACATTAGATTGAAGAAAAATGACCTAGATGGGGGCACCCAACCTATTCTTTGATGCCTGATTTAATCGGCAGGAAGGGACGAACGTTGGGTTGATAAGACCTATCCGGAGGCATCCAATCTAGTTTCTCCGATGCCAAATTTACTCGACGGGAGGGGAAATGAACATTGTATAAAAGAAAAATAACTTGTCTATGGGCGCCTAACTTAGTCTCTGATGCATGAATTACTCGACGAGAAAGGACGAACGTTGGGTTAATAAGACCTGTCCGGGGGAATCCAACCTAAGTCATCGAGGCCTGATTTAGCCGGTGGAGGAGACGAACGTTGGATTAAACAAAAAAACTAGTCGAAAAGGGGGTCCCCCAATAAGATCGCCAGTGTCGGAAGTACCTAGCCCAATTACAACAAAAGTTGGGGTACAATATAAGACCTCCCACGCGGAGGCACTTAAACCAATGACCTCGCTCGGGGCACCCAATAAGATCGTCAGTGCTAGGAAGTACCTAGTCCGATTACGATAAGTTTGAATATAAGACCTCCCATGCGGGGCACAGGTACTGAAGACTTCTAAAAAAAAAGCCATAGACCAATCAGCAAAGCTGGATTTCCAAATGAGTTGGCAAGCTAAGAAACTTAATAAGCTAGCAAAAGCAAAAAATATTTCGTCGGAAGACTATGGGCTACTAGTGCCTTAATTCAAATTAAAGTAATTCAGCATAGTTGATCGCATCCAGCTTAAGAGATTCACGATGACCCGTGGTATGGGAGCAACACCACCACATTTAGATGGACCAATGCTTACAAAACATACCACAAGCTCATCAAGACATTGCAACATATAAAGGACTTGCAATCTGTAAAGAGGCAAATGCATAGAAAAGTACGACCAAGCTAAAGTACGAAAAACAAAAGTAGCCTTAATCCATCAAACGCAAGCCTTAAGTACAAACTTTAACAAGTCATAAGCGAGTGTCGGCACTCGCATAACATCCAGTCGAAGCAAAACGCAGAAAACAAAGCTGCATAAAGTAAAGTAAAATGGCTAATAGCCCTAGTTCTTCTTCTACCTGCTTTTTGAAGAGTCTCCAGACCTCGAAGGAGGCTTACAGACTCCAGTGGGAGAAGGAGGTGTAATGGCAAGATGACCTTTGTCCTTAGCTTCTGCACCACCCTGGGGATCTCAGAAGGAGGCTTACGAGCGTGGCGCTTTCCTTTGCGATTCTTGTGTGGAGACTTGACCTTCTTCGCTGAACGACCCTTAACACTCTTCTCCGGGCTTTCATCTATGTCTGCAAAATTCACTATTCCTTATGGAGTGTAATTCGAGTCTTCTATGTGAGCAATTGCTTCAATTTTCTCTTCTTGCAACCCGGGCTATGAAACAGATGCAGGGTTAGAGATCATAGTCAAGGAGGGATTGCTTGGAGGAGGTGTAGTGATCAGAGCAGAAGTGGTCGACACCAAGGTGGAAGAAGTCAGGATAGATCCAGTTGTCGTCATTTCAGCTACGACAGGAGAAGGCCTCAGTGTAAGCAGTCCTAATGCAAACAAGTGATAAGCAAGGAGTTCACTATGCCCATATGGAGTACAAAAGAAATCTAAATCCAAAGTGACTTAATCGATGTTAATTTTACCTGAGGTGTGAGAAGCTCTGGGGACAATAGGATGCATGTTAGAATCCTTGGGAACATAAGGAATAACATCAGTAGGAGCAGTGATTTCAGTGATAGTAGTAGTGTCTGGGGAATGCCCCCCAGAAGACTCGGCTCTAACCCATAAGTCGCGCTCTCGTATAAGTTGTTCTTTCCCAAGGCCAAGGAATTACAGGATTTCTCATCCAAAAAGTGTGTAATAAGCTCCTTCTCATCATAATTCGGAAGTTCGGCATGAATGGCTTCCCAAACTTCAGCTAAAGTGATTGTAAAGCTATTTTATTAAGAAGGATATACTGCCTTTCCCTATGACACTGAATTTATAAAAACTAATCAAAGTAGAATAAAAATCAGCTTTAGTGTCAGCATAAGCCTACTCAGCATCTTCCTTGCCTAGAAGAGAGTGATCTCTTTCCCGCTCAAGATCTACCACTTTGGCTTGTACAGAAAAAAATTTGATTCTTGTGAAGCAGTTCTTTCTCGCAAGCTAGCATTATCCCACTGGTAAGCATCCATGGTTTGTTGTTCCACATCCAGCCTATCCTTGGTAGTCTTCTAAGCAGAATGGGCATCTTTAACTTGATAAAATAACAAGTCTTCCCTAAGCTTGGCGGCGGCGAGCTCATCTTTAAGACTTTGGTTCTCCGCTTCCAACTCATGGTCCTTCTGGGAAAGGGATGAAACACTAGCACCATGATATTGGAGGGTTCTTCCCTGTTCAGCTTTATCATTGTCCAGCGTAACCATGGATTCTAGGTTAAGTATGTTAACCTATTGGAGTTCCTCAGCCAGTTTATACCACAAGGATATCTTCTCGGCATGACCCGTAACCACATCCAATTGCTTCTCAATGTTTCCTTTATCTCGTCTAGGCCTTTAAGTATCTCTTTCTTGTTAGTTGGGTGGATGTCTAGATTGAAGAGGACTCCCTTTAAGTACCAAGTTGAAAACCACTTAGCAAGTGTCTTTGGTGTCGGCTCAAGAGTGTAGCGAGGCCTCTGGATGATTGTCTGACTGTCAGCAGGAGCGGGTGTAACAGATGGAGATGCCAGAGATATAAAGTTGGTAGTAGAGGTTTGAGCAGTAGAGGTAGGATCTTTATCTGTCCGAAAGCGTTTGGGGGAATCTCCTTTTCTTTTGTCTTTTTCCCTGTCGTCTCGTCCTCTCTTCTTTTGGTTATCTCCGTCATATTTGTCCCAGATATGGCGCTCTTTGCGAGATTTTCTGCTCCTCTCTTCCCTATCCTGATAGCCCTGCACCTCCTGAACTCTCCTTTCTTATCTCTGTTCTTCAGTTTCCTCATGATAGCGAGGTGGTATATAATGTCATGGGTTAAAAGAACCTATGTAACAGTTGAAGGTGTCTACGTAATGGCGGCTCATGGTTTTATCTAAAACAAAACAAGACGAGAGTCGAGCAATTCAAGCAAGAGGTATTGGAACATAAGAGAAAAAACGTGTAAAGTATAAAAGCTCTAAATGTGTGTGGTGTGTGATCTAACGCGCATTGAACAACGAACTACTCGTAAGTTTTGAAGTTAAAGTGTTGCAATCTCAGGGGAAGGTTTGCTAGTTGGGGAAGCTAGACTCAAGTCAGCTGGCTTCTTTGAAACTAAAGCATCCACTTTGGAGGTTACGATATCGCTTGTGGCAAGTCCACATGAAGTGACATTAAGGTCACTCAAATCGGCGTATACATCCATAAGATCCTCCTGATAAGTGGTTATAGTCATAGGTTTGGTATTGGGTTTCTAGACATTAAGATTGCTCTGGTTTGCAATTTCACCTTCTTCGAGTCGTTCATCAATATTCGCGGGGTCTTTACCTTCGCGATGCATAAATTCCTCCTCTTCAACTGGAGGCAGTCACAAGTTTGGTACTAGGTTTCTAGACATTAAGACCGCTCTGGTTTGCAATTTCACCTTCTTCAAGTCGTTCATCAATATTCACAAGACCTTTACCTTCGCGATGTACAATTTCCCCCTCTTCAATAAGAGGCAGATGTGGCTGGGAAGGTGATTCAGCTCCACCAGCGACATCTAAGTTTTTCTTCAAGGTGGATTCCTCAGGGGGTTTTGCAAGGTAATATCATCTCCAGAAGCCGCAGCATCTGAAGCTGAAGTTGTACATTGAGGAGTAGAAATGGCTTCTTTAGAGGGAAAAGACCTAGAAGGGTGGAGTAATTCAAGCTCACGAAGAGATCCTTCAGTGATCGATAGCTTCCTAGACTTGTCCTTGTCTTTGATGTCTCTCAAACTCTCGAGTTTAGTTCGGAGAGTATCGGTTTCCTTGATAGAGAATGGTAATTCTATCAAACAAAAGGGAGATTGAAAGATCGACACTTAGAAAAAAGCAGACGTAAGGACCTCTGAGCAAAAATGTTCACGTCCGAGCATCCACATTCCATAAAAGCTCTTGGGGCACCGAACATGGAAGAATTGGTTCAAAAATCCCCGAGCGCTATCAGACAAGTCAAGGATAAGTTTGTAGTTATGAACGCCCTCAACAAAAACAATAAATGGATGCTCCTTTCTCTTCTTGATAACACATAAGTAGCAGATGTCCTCGAAAGTGGCCATACAATGCCAGTTCTTATGATAAGCACATAAAGTCCTAGTAAAATGGCGTAACCATTGGGATGTACCTGGAATGGAGCAATGGCCAAATGCTTGAGGATCATTTCTAGAAATGGGTTAAAGGAAGGAACGACTCTGTTCATCAACATATGACGTTTAACTACTACGAAGCCAATGGGTGGAAGATTAGCACATTCCTCCTTCCCCGGTAATCTTATACGCCTTCAGGAATGCCAAACTGGATGCATAGCTGCTAATAATATGTGGTGTAATCACTGTGGGGGCATCTTTCTGAAAGCAATTTAGTAAAAGGACAACGGATAAGAAATGGATGGTTTGATTCCGGTCTAGAAGTTGCAGTAGTCGTGGTCCTAGAAACTTGTGTAGAGGATTCAGTTTGAGCAGACGTTACTGTATCTTTAGATCGGTGACAAGATTTCTTTATGATTTCCATTCTACACAAGGAATCGTGTTTCAAATGAATCATAGGTACGCATTTACTAAGTTTGAAATGTTTTGTGTATCATATAAGTCATTAAAAAAGAGAAGCTTGAAATCCACAGTCGACGTGTGTCGATTAGTTTATCTCAAGCATCGTTACAAATTCGAATTAGAATGTCATATTTATGCAGGAGAACTTCAACGAGATATAAACTTTTGAATAAAACATTTATGTACAAATGCTTCATTCAATTCAGAATAGGTAATTCTTTGTAGATAAATTTTAATTGATTAACTAATATGTTGTTTATGTGGGCAGTCGATAACAAAATATTGGCCTAGAAACATGCAATGTTTTTGTTGTTATAGAGAAGGTTGTAGCAGTGAAAAAGGCATGTGTAGCACATCAGTTATGAGTTCTAGTTGTTGTTGTTTGCTATAGAAAGTGTGCATTACTTAAAAAGAGGTTAAAGGGCTAGCAAGTTTACGAACAAACGATCTAGCATCGATCGGGCATGACCAATCCATCATGGAGCGGGCACACCAATCCATCGCAGATCTCACTTGTTTCACGTGCTCGAGCCTTGATCAAAATTAGAGCATTCACATACTAGCATAGATCAACAACAACCTCTGTTAAGTCCCAAAGTTGAAGCATTCATATGTCAACACAATGCTAAAAACAACAAATGCAAATTGGAGTATCAATCTACAAAAGGATTCACACAATATCGCAATTGTTGCCAACTAAGAATTGGATCAGATGACATCAAAATTAATCAATTAGCATGTGATTCAATGTAAATGAGCAACTGTTAAAACGCATGTAGGCATTGAATTCTCTATCAAAATTAGCCAAGTACTAGAGTCATGATCAACTAAAGAAAACTTCACATTTCAATGCAAAAACAAGTTGAATTCTAGCGAATTTCAGTAGCATTACTGATAGAAAATTCAAAGCATTTCACAAAGAATATTGACCCAAAGGTATTTTCTTATTTCAAGACCAAAAAATAAAATGTTGCGGTACTAATTTCGAAGTGTTCAATGTCAAAAATTCGGCAAAATCATGATCAAAATGCAAGATCAGTAATTAAGGTTCAGTTGGCATAAGCATAGAACTGGACTTTTAGAAGATTTCGGTAACGACAATATCAAATGGAAAATTCAAGGCATTCAACCATTAATGTAACAACCCGAATTCCAACAGACCGGTTTTTTTTCAAAGTTCTAATCCATTGAAACTCGTGCTGGTTGCTCTGGTATCCTGCAGAAAAGACAGAGATATAAAATATATCAGAGCTTAGAAAATATCTCACAGCAGAATTGATAAAATATAATGTATTCAAAATATAGCCTTACCATAGTAATAATACAGCCTAACCAGTATCTAAAGCTATCATATCTCTGCCACAATCTAACCTGTGAGTATGTTATGAGGAGGGGGTCAGAACACAAGTTCTGGTGACTGGATCTAAACTACACAATTTGGATAATCCTACATATACCGTTCAGTTACATTTTCTTATTTATTAGGTTACTTGGGTTAACGACACTCAAGGCTTACACATAGGTCATACCCATTTACTCCATGTGGATTAACCTAAATCAGTATATATGTAGCTACCCCAATATTAAGGTACACCCCATGGTACCTCACTCGCACAGTCTCTACCGTAATGCCACATAAATGTACGAAGTTCCTCATCCTACGCCAGAGTGACGTACAGATCTCTATATAACATTGTTACGTTTTGCATATATCTGCCATTACTATGCTACGTAAGCGTATGGACTGCCACCTTCGAGCGAATCAGATTCCATCATAGAATATTACCTCAAGTCTACGATACACCACCCAGAGCAACCATGCATGTATCTAGACTTTCCCATGTACGTATTGCCAATCATTTTTTATGCCTTAATCGCGCATAACCTCTAATGTGCACCGAGCTCCGTGGCAGGGCTATACAAGAAACACAGAACTCGGTCGGAAGCTTTTCCATATCTGTACATGCCCGCCTTTAAAAGCCTCAAAATAAAGATATCCTTCGGGTTTGTTTTTCATGGTGGCTATGGCTCCACCTCAGCCCCTCCCTCAACTAGTAAAGACTATAAGAGCTAAGCGACTTTCCCCTAATAAACAATCTAAACATCCAGTTGGCGTCTCCCCTCAACCACCGTGCCTCGATAGTGAAAGATGGAATGCGTCTTGGGTTCAGCTCTAGTCTTTTCGTATCCCACTTGCTGCCGATGACGGGTACCCGATGATCTACTATCATTTTTGGTTGTGACCCGTAACTCCCGTTAAGGCGATCGCCGAATCACCCTAGTGTCACCTCGTCCTAACTTTTTGACTGCAAAGCTACTTTTGCAGTCAAGGCTACTCACCGGGTAGTTACGCGCAGACCCAACCTCTGTGAGCATAGCCCGAACACTGCACCACCATAGAGGACTACCAGGGGCACCTTCCACGTCTTAGTAAGCCATGTGCTTCCCCTTTCAGTCCTTCGGAGCTGAAAGAATAATCAGATGAATGTGTGCTCCCCTCGTGCCTCATGACACCACGATGATCTACCATGTTGGGTTATTCACCCTCAAACATGCGGAATGGCCCAAGCGCCTCATTATAATATGTTATTAGACTCTATGTCAAAACATTCAATTATGCGCTTGATCTACCTCATCGGGTTTTCATCTAACTTGGTTATTCCCATTTTAATTGACTTCTTATTCAAGTTACCAAGTTCCTCTTGCTTATTAATTTCAGTCATATAACTTAACCCATTTAAGTTTATTAATATGCCCACAACATATTATTCTATAAATTGTGATCCAAGGTATGTAATCCATAATCCATTTATATTCTTGTTTGATTTCATAGTCACAATAACATGCTCTACTTAATATGTAATTAAGTATATCTCAATTCACATGTTTTCTATTTAACATGTCACTTATTATTTATGATTAAATATGACTTACTTCATTTCATGAGTTTGCCTCGTTCTTTCTTATTTAATCATAATTCTATCTTATACTGTCACTACCACTTACCGTTGTTTACTCATTAACTTAGTTCTCTTTACGAAGGTTTACTGATAAGTTTCCTTTCCGTAAATATAACTTATTTTATAATTCCCACTTGCCCTTAGGACAAGCCTTAACATGTTATTCTTATCAGAAGATTTTAGATTTCCAAGTTTACAGATTACTTAATTTATAATTAAGTACCACTTATCTCATTACATAACTTATCTCATTTCCTTAATCGTTTATTATAACCTAAGTTATAATCTCGACTTGTCCTTAGGATAAGTCTACTTATTATATAACATTCTCATTATTGTAATTAATTTATAATAGGTTATTATCATTCCCTGTTCATTCCATTTCTTTTACTGTTGTAATTTTCATTCAATTCCATTCATTTCCATTAATTACAATTAATGCCATTTATCAATCCTGCTATTTACACACACACACACACACACACACATATATATATATATATGCTCTAGACCTCTCACATTAAGCCTACACTTGTGGATGCTATATTTGTCGGGCTGTTCCGGGCAGACTTCTTCCACAAGTTGACTTAACCTCGTGTCTTAGCATCGCTATATGTCTATTTACGCACTAGCCCTCTTACATTAAATTAACAACTTGTGGACGCTAGATTTGCTAGGCGGTTCCGGGCAAACTTCTATCACAAGTTGAATTTAACCTCGTGTCTAAGTGCAGTTATAGTTTTCTATTTATTGTAAATTTTCTATATTATTTAGGCATGTCCATTCTTCCAAATTTTTACTGTAATCTATATTTTACATGTCATCATATTAAGCTCATTTTACGTCGCATGTTCTTTCTAACATGTAATTAGTTTCATCTCAAATTAACATGTGATCGTCAAATCATGTCATTATTCCAATTTCTACAATTAAGGTTCAAGTACATAAATGTCACAAGTTAACATGAAATTAGAACAACAGTAATTGCTACACATATTTTAACAAGTTTACATTTCAGCATGTGAACATTTCAGCACATTAAACATTTCAACATATGAATTTCTAACATATTAATATTTTAAAATATTAATATTTCAACATGCCATATTAACATTTCATCGCTTTAAGAATTCTAGTAGGTTTACATTGCATGTTCACGGGGAATGTCAAATGATAATATACGATTATCAAAAATGATATAACTTAAATCTACTCACCTAATTTGCTTTCCAAATCCTGAATCTAGTCCAGATCTAGTATTTCATGGTCCTCCTAACTGAATTTTGAACCTAGCAACCATGGATCCACTATTCTTATTAAAAGAAAAAGGGAAGAAAGAGGAGAAAATTGAAATAGACCTAAGAAATTACCTTACTTAGAATAAAATTATGAACACCCAATTGCAGACATACATCCTTTTCCTCCAGATCTTGAATCATAATTTCTTTAAACTAATTATCCTATTTTTTTCCTGAAGAGATTTGAGGAGGAGGAAGAATGCCAGAGAATAGACGCCGTCTCCGAAAATATGAGATTTAGGCTAGGCTCTACAGGCTTATTTATAGGTGATCAGCAACGAATATGGTCCAGAAAACAATCCACGTTCACGTTCAGGAATCTGCCCAGATCTGAGGGGTGTCGAGCCCGGGGTTAACACCCCCTTGAAGGGGTCGACCCTTATAGGTTCGGATGTTGAAAATTAACACGGGCGCACTTCACAAGTGCACTAGTGCTTATACCTTGGCGCACTTGCCAAGTGCACCAGTTGTTCTGGCCTGCTTCTTACTTTCTTAGTCAAATTTCTACCATTCATAACTTCTTCATACGTTATCCGTTTTATGCAAACTCGAAGCCTATTTGAACTAGAATTCCAAGACGAACATAATGGTACAATCCATTTTACTTAATTCTGAATATTTAATTAAGTCATTTTCATTTTATTATTAATGCATAATATTTGTAAATCAGTGCATGCAACACATTCACACTGCATGCAACCAATCCTTTCTTTCTTTTAATGCATTGATCTTTTCTTTTAAATGTTCATGTCTATGCATATATATATACACACACATAAGCACTATTTAATTATTTAATTTTTACAAAATGCAGGGTGTTACATTCTCCCACCCTAAGGAAATTTTGTCCTCGAATTTTGATGAGGGAAAATCAATTAACCCCACGCATAATATACATCCATCATGTGTGCATCCAATTTTTGCAAACATTGTCCAAATTTTGCAAACACAGCAATACATGTATGCCTATGCAGTACCTTCTATATGTACGAATTTTTTTCAAAAATCCTTTTAAAATATGATGCTCACATCCTAAATATACTGGCAGTTCTATATGAATGCAATATTTTGAAAATCAAAATACTTTTTCATCCAAATTTTCACACACTCTTACTGAGGAAGAGCGTAGTTCATCCAATTTTTGCATCCAAAACCCTACCAAGCAACTTTATTCTTCGAATTTTAGAAAAATCTAATTTTCTAAATTCGATTTCTTATGTTACAAAAAGGTAGAAAACGGAAAGCTTCACATCTTTTGTTTTTCTCTTTCAACCTTTTTCCAGCCATACTTGGATTTTATGAAACTATTTATAAAGATTCCCCTATTTTCCTATCCAAGCACAACCCATATAAGAAAATTTTCTTTGTTATCGCTTTTCGTTTTCGTCTTATCTTGGAAATTTTTATTCTTATTCATTTTTTCTCATAATTTTCCCATTTTTCTTTAATTGTCATGTTTGTTGCTCTACTGAATTTGTTGTTTCCTTTTTAGTTATGCCTTTGCTCTTTTCTTAGCTTATTTAATCATCTAATCTGAGTTTAGTTTTCAAATAAGCCTTCTAGTCTTTTAACTAAAATAGAAAAATAGACACCCTATATAGCTACTACCAAGGGCCAAGAATCTCGGGACTATGTCCCCCCCCTAGACAGAAAAGTCTAAACCATGGGATCCCCGACAGGTTTAGGTATTACCCTAATTATCCAACAAGAACAAAATAACGGAACGATCCCAACAGAAATGTAATAACGGGTTTTACCCCTAACTTGAAAATTAGCAAGAGGATCTAAATACTTACTTTCTCTTTACTATCTAGTAGTCACCTCAAGTCCTAGTTGTGTGCCAACAATTATTTCAAGCAACACCTTAGGCTTTTCAATGCTTACACATTTTATGGGAACTTACCATTATGCCAAGATAATTCTCGCTATTTAGTTTATAGCCTCAAAACTTTTCCCGCCTTCTCTAGGCACTAATCCTTACCTACTCCATACTTTTTAAAACACGGTTTGGCCTTTTCATTTCACTTTTCTTTCAAAAGTTAAAAAGTTTCTAAACTTTATTTTCCTCATCAAAACTTACTTTTGCCAAACCATAAAAAAAACATATCTAAAAAATGTAAATCATCATTCATTTTATTTTTTCAAATCACTAAAAGGTTCAAACATCCACTCTTTTCTTAATTTCTACAACTTATTTTGTCCACCCAACAAAATTTCTTACTAAAACAATTTATTAAAAATGATTGTCAAAAGAATAGAGATTTCAAAAGTTTCTTTACTGAGGATTTTAACAATATGCAATATTTTCTAAGTTTTGCTTTTATATCCTTTCATGCAATATAACAAGAAAACTAGCGAGCTATACGTGCTCTATAATATGCACCTTTTACTCAGAGAGTTTTATTTTAGACAAAAATTTCGCAAGAAATCACTATTTACAGATAATACCCCATTTTATTTCAAAATCCAATATGTACTTCTTTACATATTTTTAAAACTATAACTTTTAAGATTAAAACTTGAAAACTCCATAAACCATTTTCCCAAAAAATTTACAATTTCAAGTTCTTAAAAGTTAACAATGGGGTTAGACTCAAAGTGGGTTTCCAAATTATCTAGGATTTCCTAGACACTCCCACAAATTCAATTCTCTCGACTATATATACATTCGTAATCCATTTTTTCTCTATTAACCTTTTCTAATTTATAAGCTTTTACTGCCAAGCACACTAATATGAAATATCAACATTTGGGATCCTCCTTTCTCTATTTCATACTATATTGTACACTTCCCACCCAAATTTCCTAAGGGTCTCAAAGTCCATATTCATTCCTTTAGTGTAAAAACCAGTCACCCCAATTCTTACCATATTATACTCTTTCTATTTAGGGGGTTCCCCTATGGATCTAGGTATATATATAATATATTCATATTTAAAAAAAAATACAAATACGTTCAATCAATATTTATACAGGAATCCTAAACCTAATCTCTGATACCAGATGTAAATACCCGAATTCCGACCAACCGGTTTCTTTTTCAAAATTCTATTCCATCGAAACTTGTGTTGGTTGCTCTGGTATCCTAGAGAAAAGACAAAGATACAAAATATATCAGAGCTCATAAAATATCACACAACGGAATGGATAAAATATAATGTAATCAAAATATAGCCTTACCGTAGTAATAATACTGCCTAACCAGTATTCAAAGCTATCATATCTCTGCGACAATCTAACCTGCAAGTATGCTATAAGGAGGGGGTCAGCACACAAGTTCTGGTGACCGGATTTAAACTACACACTTTGGATAATCCTACATATACCGTTTAGTTACATTTTCTTATTTATTAGGTTACTTGGGTTAACAGCACTCAAGGCTCACACACACGTCGTACCCATTTACTCCAAGTGGATTAACCTAATTCAGTATATATGTAGCTACTCCCAATAGTAAGGTACACCCTATGGTACCCCACTCGCACAGTCTCTACTGTAATGCCACAGAAATGTACGCAGTCCCTCATTCTACGTCGGAGTGACGTACAGATCTCTATATAACAATGTTATGTTCCGCATATATCTGCCATTACTATGATACGTAAGCGTACGGACCGCCACCTTCGTTCGAATCAGATTCAATTACAGAGTAATGCCCTCAAGTCTATGATACACTATCTTAAGCAGTCATGCATGTATATAGAATTTCCTATGTACGTATTGTCAATCGTTTTCGATGCCTTAACCGCACATAACCTATAATGTGTACCGAGCTCCGTGGCAGGGCTATACAAGGAACACCGTTGGGAGCTTTTCCATATCTGTACAGACCCGCCTTTAAGAGTCTCAAAATACAGATATCCTTCGGGTCCATTTGTCATGGTGGCTATGGCCTCAACTCGGCCCCTCCCTCAACTAGTAAAGACTACAAAAGCTAAGTGACTCGCCTCTAACAAACAATCTAAAGATCCAGTTGGCATCTTCCCTCAACTACCGTGCCTCGATAGTGAAAGGTGGATGGCGTCCTGGGTTTAGCTTTAGTATTTTCTCATCCCACTGGCTACCGATGATGGGTACCCGATGATCTACTATCCTTATTGGTCATGACCCCTACCTCCCTGTTAAGGCGATCGCCGAATCACCCTAGTGTCACCTCGTGATAGTTTTCTGACTGCAAAGCTACCTTTGTAGTCAAGGCTACTCACTGGGTAGTTACGCACAGACCCAACCTCTGTGAGCACAACCCGAACACTGCACCACCACAGAGGACTACCAGGGGCACCTTCCACGTCTCAAGAAGTCGCGTGCTTCCCCTTCCAATCCTTCGGAGTCGATCGAATAATCAGATGAACGTGTGCTCCACTCGTGCCTCATGACACCACGATGATCTACCCCGTTGGGTTATTAACTGTCAAATGTGCGGACTAGTCCAAGCACCTCATTATAATATGTTATTAGACCATATGTCTAAACATTCGATTATGCGCTTGCTCAACCTCATCGGGTTTTCATCTAACTTGGTTATTCCCATTCACATTGACTTCTTATTCAAGTTACCAAGTTCCTCTTGCTTATTAATTTCAGTCATATAACTTAACCCATTTAAGTTTATTAATAAGCCCACAATATGTTATTCTCTAGATTGTTATCCAAGGTCTGTACTCCACAATCCCTTTATATTCTTATTTGATTTCATAGTTACAATAACATGTTCTACTTAATATGTAATTAAGTATATCTCAATTCACATGTTTTCTGTTTAACATGTCACTTATTATTTATAATTAAATATAACATACTTCATTTCGTAAGTTTGGCTCATTCTTTCTTATTTAATCATAATTCCATCTTACACCGTCACTACCACTTATCGTTGTTTACTTATTAACTAGTTCTCTTAACTAAGGTTTACTAATAAGTTTCCTTTCCATAAATATAACTTATGTTATAATTCTCGCTTGTCCCTGGGACAAGCCTTAACATGTTATTCTTATTAGCACATTTCAGATTTCCAAGTTTGCAAATTACTTAATTTATAATTAAGTACCACTTATCTCATTACATAAGCCATCTCTTTTCCTTAATTGTTTATTATAACCTAAGTTATAACCTCCACTTACCCATAGGACAAGTAAACCTATTATATAACATCCTCATTAATATAATTAATTTATAATAGGTTATTATCATTCCACGTTCATTCCATTTCTTTTACTGTCGTAACTTTCATTCAATTCCATTCATTTCTGTTAATTACAGTTAATGTGTAATGACCCGGATTCTTATGGGTTAATTTTAAATATTTAATATGGATTTAAGTATTGGGTGGATAAATATAAATGGAATTTTTATATTAAGTTATCAATTTAATAATCAATTTCGATTTTATATCGAATATATTAAATTATCGTAATGCGTCAGTTCGAGAAGTTGAAACTGAATTAGAAACAGTTCAGAAAATCAATTCAAACTCCTGTTTGAATTAGAAGAATAATATTAATTTATTATCGAAGAATAAATTGTCTGAAATTAATTTATATTGATTTAAATTAATATCTCCTTTAGATGTTTGAATTGGACTTCGATACTTATCCCAGTGTGTCCGGAATAATGGTATTACCCTAGAATTGATAGTTATTGTGTTCAGAAAGGAGTTCGAGAATAGGGCGTATTTTAATTAAACGGTACCAGATCAAAAACAAATTAAATTAAAATATTAGTTTGGTGGACAGAAACGAAACTACAAGGCGAAAATCAAATGGCCTAGTGTCTTCATTTTCCACTACATAAAAACAAGATCGTGGCCTCTCTATTTCCACAAATGAAACAAACCGTGCCTTCTTCTTCACCACAAAGAAAAACAGGCGTGTACTGATGGTTCCCTCTACTCCTGTATGAGTACACCGCGATGACACCCTCCCCTTTTCCCCATTTTCCTCTTTCGAAAATCAACAGACAAATTCCTCCGTAAATAAAAGAAATAAAGAAAAGGGCACCGAATTAGAAAATTGTTTGTTCTTGGACTCGACAGAGCCTCTATCGTTCATCGGTGGCATTCAAGTAGAGTTCGAGGTCTTTGTTGGAGTTCGATTTTTTTGTTCCAGCGTGGATTTAGCGGTGCGTCCCTTTCTGCATTATCGGAGGAGGGAAACGAGGTTGTTGACATCGGTTTCAGGAAGCACGATTTATGGAAAGGTGTTCGGAAGGGATCCTGGGTCACGATGGGGTCTGTGTTGAGGCGCTACATTTTGAACGAGGTGATTAGGGAGTATGATTTGGTAAATTGGGGAGACTGTGCCAGGGTTGATGACGGACTGGGAGGGTTCGATCTACTATTTTGTGGTATTGGGAAGTTTGGTTTCTAGGTTGGGAAAGAAAGCCATGGCTTGTAACTGAGGAGGGTATTGCGAGATATTGGTGGGTGGTTAAGGATGGGTTTGATGTGAGTTCGGCAATGGATAATAGAAGAGGCTGTTGTGTGTTGCGGGAATCAGTTTAAGGAAGGATTTATAAGCATTTGTTAAGGTAAGTTAATTTATTTAATTAAAATCTAATAGTGATTAAATTCAAATTAATTTCATCATCTCTATAATAGTTAACTTATCATGTATATACATTTCCAGAATCAAACCAAATTAATTATGGATTCAAATTGGTAAAAGCTTCATATATTTATACTGATTTAGATCGTTATGGAGTTAATGGCAATAAATCTCTATTTCAACGAATAAAGACACGGTGAGTAAATCTTTCTCTGTTTTATTTAGAATTATTTTTATCAGTTAAAAATAATTATTTTGTTGATGGTTGGATGCTTTAAATATTTATTTATTGTCGTTAAAAATATATATATAGTTATATAGGCTTGCTATTATATATATATATATTGGTTTGGTGATTGGTTGGATTCTTGTAGTCTCATTAGCGGATGCCCGCGGTTTCATAGTGGATGATTACCCTATACGCCCCACGCTATGATAGCGGATGACCTTCATACCGCGATATCCTGCCTCGAAGCAGGATGGGTATTACTATGTTGACTAACGTCTGTGGATGCAGGAAAAACAGGTTGGAGGAATCCAACTGGACTCCTCAAAAATATATTATTTGTTTGTGTAATGACCCGCATTGGCAGAGGTATTATAATTAATTTATTTAATTATATAAATAGTGATATAGTGAATTAAATGGTCGTGGAATTAAATAATAGTGAATATTTAATTAAAATAATAAATTAAATATTATATTTAATTCTAAAATAAGTAGAATTGACGGAAATGGCGATATGGTGTGAACTGGGCAATTCAAAATATATAATTCAGTTTAGAATTTAATTTGAATAACGAATATATTTAAAATAACGACAGTTGAACGTATAAATTATATTATAAATATAATCGAGCTCGAAATGGCGCTACAGTTCGTAAATTGGCAATTCGAACTTCAACTGAATATACAGGATTCGTTTTAAGCCGGATTTCTATGAAACAAGAAACGTGTGGAGCTGGTGGAGTATATCTTTCTAGTGGAAGAGAAAAATCGGGATTACGTCGTGTAGATTTTGATGTACGTCCAAATCAAATTTTAGAAAAGTCGTTGTGGAATTTCTTTATAATTTATAAAGGAATTATTTATAGTTTAAAAAGGAATTTCAATATAAATTGAATATCGGGTTGACCTAGAAGTGAATATCAAGTTAGAAATTCATATAGGAATATTCTAGAGTTGTATGGTATTCCACTGTGAATATATACGATAATATTTATTTATAAATATTTAATTTAATTATATTTAAATATATTAATATATTTAAATGAGTCATCCAGAGTTTTAAAAATAGCCACTTCTACAAACGGTGTCGGAATTCGACGAAACCAGTTTCTTTGGATCCGCAATGTCGAACTGTACCTATATGCCAGTTTTCGTGATTTTTGGGTATCACGTGTGATCATAGGAATTTTTGGAAGACGAATTAACAAAAAAGAATATTCCGAGAATATTCCCTACCCCAAAATATCTTCTTCCTTTTCCCTATAAATGCCACTACCTTCACTTTAAACCTAATTCTCTTCATTTCAAGGTCAACGGGATTTTCCGCCGTTGTTCTTATTTTTCTTCAATGAAAAATAAACTTTGGAAAATCACCAACAAATCCGAATAAAATCATTAAATCACGGAAGTCTTATATTTGAGATCCATGTTCGAAGCTTTTCAATCGGGTATACCCAAGTCAGGGTGCGACGCCATCATATGTGGTTCGACGTTTTCACAGAAAAGCTAGGGTTGATCTTTTCGATCGATGGAACCATTTATAGTTGATTCCGAGGGTGTATTCGAACTCTTGAGGGAAAACCGTTGTTGTTGGCAGTAACGTTGTGGAGTGCGGTTCAATTTCTGGTTGACGATGTCCCTGTAGCAGTCGTCGTCGCGTGGAAGCAGGGGGGTTCGAGTTTGATAATAAAGGGGTCGTGGGATGGAGATTTTGTAGAGGAGTGTAGTGGTGATTTTTATTTGAGGATTCATGAAGTAATGGGTGGAGGAAAGGGGATCAAAGAAGCTGGAAATGTTGCTGGAGCTCGTCGGAGTGATACGGGGAAGAAAGGGTTTTTCGGGTCAGGATATTTTGTTTTAAAGTGGGCCGAAGTAAATGGTAAAAGCCCACTAACCATTTATATTGTTTAATTTTAAATTAAATAATGTAAGAACTTGTATAAGGTATAACTTTGTCATACCTTACCAGAATTCAGCGAAACAAGATCCGTTAGGGTCGTATGGACAGACACTACCCAATGGGACTGACTGGAAGTGTATTGGGGCTCGTATGAATTTACGGTGAAATAAATTGTTTGATTCAAATCAAATAAACAGTTTTTCGTTCTTTAACGATGAACTGCCAAAGTGAGTAAATCTCACTAACTCTGAACAGTTTATAATTTCATGTTGTATTTTTAGAACTGTTAGAAATTGTATGATTGACTGTGTGTTGATTGATTGACTGAACTACGAGTATGTTAGTGGAAATTATATATATAAATATATATATATATATATAAACCGTTAAATATTTAGATATTGATTCTGCTATCAGAATATTTCATACTGAACTAAAAGTGATGTTATCTATTTTGTTTAACATCTATGATGTAGGGAAACAAGTTGGAGGAACGCAACGAGGTTCCTCATCATTTATTTTACTGTTTTTCATATATTGTGATATATAATCAGTTGTCGATTATATGTGTTTGGACGATACTGATCATCGTGATTTGATGTATTAAATACCATAACATATCGAAATGTTGATAAGGGAATATTTTCAAAGTGATATTTGAAAATAAAATATTTATAAATGAAATATTTATAAATAAGAAATATTTATAAATTGGAATATTTATAAATAGGAGATATTTAGAAAATGAATAAACGTTATAAAATGGAAACTGTTATAAAAAGGAAATCATTTGTAAAGTGAAGAACCATTAATAAAAGTAAATCTTTATAAATGAATAATTTAATCGAGTTAAAAGGAGTTAATCAATGTTAGTTTAATCTATTAGAGGATTCAAATGGAGTTAATCGAGTAGAGTTATCGAATATCACTTATTCGAAGTAGAGTTATCGAATATAGTGTATTCGAGAGAAGGAGTTATCGAATCTAGTTATTCAAAAGGAGTTATCAAATCTTATTACTTGAAAGTAGTTATCGAATATAGTTTATTCGAATAGAGTTAGAGGGGTTATCGAATATAGTTTATTCGAATAGATAGAATAAAGGAGTTAATCGAATATAGTTTATTCGAATAGAGTAAAAGGAGTTAATCGAATATAGTTTATTCTAATAGAATAAAGGAGTTAATCGAATATAGTTTATTCCAATAGAATAAAGGAGTTAATCGAATATAGTTTATTCGAATAGAAAGTAAAAGGAGTTAATCAAATATAGTTTATTCGAATAGAGTAAAAGGAGTTAATCGAATATATAGTTTATTCAAATAGAATTACAAGAGTTATCGAATATAGTTTATTCGATAGGAGTTAAGTGAATAGAGTTAGAGTTAAATCAAAAGAGTTAAGTGAATAGAATAAATTGAATAGAGTTATCGAATATACCTTATCGAAGGAAAGAATTATCGAATAGAAAAGATTTGAAAGAAGATTACATAAGGAAGTTTGTTAAAGAATTAGAAGGGTGAACTTTGTCTACTTCAAGGTTAAAAACGCTGTACAGTTAAGGTCTGAGAGGTAGTATTACCCCAACTTAATTGACTTCATTTTTAACTGAGGAATGGTTAAAGTTCGATAGTAAAGGATGGTTAAGTGAATTTAGTAATTAAAGGAAATGGTTTGAGTTGGCATCGCGATGGTTTGTTTAAACATCTATCTAAGCCCAATGAAGAAGCTTTGGAAATGTTTTCCAAATAAGAAACCAGAAATGTTTTCTAATAAAGAAAACAAGAAATGGAAATGTTTTCCATTGTTAATAACGTATATTTTCCAAAATTTAGAAAACAAGAAATATTGAATATAGGGAAAAAGGAGATAAGTAAATTAATGAAATAAAGAGATAAATGTTGAATGATGTTTGATCGGTATAGATTTCCATTGGGAAATAATATCTTTTTTTGCACGCCTGTTTTTCTTCGATAGTTAAATCACAGACTATCGAAGTTTTGACCATTTTAACGTTGTTAATATGGAGAGACCGGTGGGATTATTATCCAAAGAACCAATCTGTATTGGCATAAGCATTGCGAATCATATATGCCAAAGGAAATTGAAGACGGAGTTATGCAAGGGCTATCCTGTTTATAGAATAGTGCCTTCGGTTCATCCTGTTCTTGGATGACTTGTATGGAGGGATGTCTGATAGAGTATTTCCAGACGATCACGTATATTTATTTCTCCAACCGTACCAAGAGTGCAGGCGGAGAAGGAAACTTCTTTTAGCTAACACATAATGTATGGTTGAGGACGTCAATCGGTGATTTGATGGATTTGACGATGTGGCATTCAAAGTGAATCTAGTGTGATGATAAAGCGTAGCTTCTAGCCTCATCAATCCGGTAAATGACCGAAATCGGGTAGGCAGCATGGCTAAGTCGGTCACACCGAAGTAGGGTGTATAATCACCTGATCTAGAGTTTCATTTACTTCTAAAAATCTATTGTTGATGCTGTCCTATTCGGGAAACGGTTGCTGATCCCAACCGTTGGTGATATACATTCGATACACTCAAGCGAAATGAGTGGTCGGTCATGTGTGGCCGGTTTGCAAGATGTTCTTGTTGAACCCAGTGTATTCCTCTCTAGAGGTACACTAGCGAAAGGTGGTTCCATACCTTGTCATAGTTGGAAATCCATTACCAAATACGTGATTGCGGTTTTGATTGTATACTATATATGTAGAACGTGAGATGAAAGCATTTCTACTAGATGGTTATTATATTGTGGTTGATAGACATTATTATAATATCAAAAGGTTTTTGATATAAAGATAATTTGGATTCTCATAAGGGAAAAACCTGTTCCGTTATACGGCGTGGTCTTATGAGATATCGTTTAATGGTTCGAACTGTTTTAAAACTGATTTACCCATACCAGTCCTATGACTGACCCGGAGTTTATTTTGTTTTGTTTTCCCTAAACTCTTGGGTGCCTAAATTTGTACGGGCAGTCAAGTAGTCGGGATTTACAGATATACTGGAAGAGCTTGGAGCAGGAGGCTTCAGGATCATATAGTTATAGTTATTTCCGCGGTGTTGTAAGTGTTGTACTTTGATAATGATATGTATATTCAAGTACAGATTTGTATTTCAAAGTTATGTTATGAAATATATTTATTCGTTCCGCTGTGAGATTCGTGTTACTCTGATATTGTGTTCTTCTTCTTCTTCTATTCTAAGTTTCTATCTTATCTTTCCTCACCCTCTGTTTTCTTTCTATTAATTTCCTGATTTTCAGTTTAATTTGGGGTTGGACTTGTGTTTTTGGTCAGCTCAAATTGGACCGGAATTTCGGGTCATTACAGTTGGTATCAGAGCTTAAGTTAAGTTTTACCTAAGCTCTGTGGCGTGACTCAGTAGAGATGGGGTTAGCAATAACCTAGATTGAGTTGAGTGTGTATATACGAGTGAGCGTATTTGTTATTGATATAAAAATTGTTTTATATTGTGGAGATTTATTGGTTGAGTCGTTTATGGGTTCTGGTCGATCAGTTTGATCCACTGTATCGGTAGGAGTTTATAAACACTCGAATACGATGGGTCGACACGATACGTTTTGAAAGAGGGTAAATGAAAATAATTTTACCCAAAGTATATTTGATACGTATTGGATATATTGGTTGTTATTATAATCGAGTAAGATTATAAATTAAATGGTTATGTAAATAACCAATCAGAATTCATATAAGTGAAATACGTGAAATCAGATGAGTTAAATCTAAAATTTAAACTAGAAATTGAGTTAAAACTCTAGAGAATTGGATAAGTGTTTGTAAATAGATTTGGATTAAAAATAAGGAAAATTTAAGATCTTGGGAAATTTTAAATTGTTTTACAAGCAGTGTGAATTATATTTTTAATTGAATTTCAAAGTGGAAATGTTTAGAAATGGTTTTATAGTATTGAACTCACTTCGATCGCTGGAAAATTGATTCTGATGATGACAGCTGCATCATCGGTATTCATTTCTGAGTTGTAAGTGACGAATTACTACCAGAGATACTATTTTGAATTTGTTTTGGGAAAGACAAGTTGTGTTGAATTTCAAATGGAATTCAAATATAGAATTTGAATAATAGAATTTGAATTTTTAAATAGATTTGAAATATTAACTTGTTTTAAAAGAAATAAAACGAGAAGTTCCTTTATAAACGAAGTTTATAAATAGTTCTTTTATAAACAAAGTTTATAAATGAAGTGAAAAGAATTATCATTAGATAATTCAGAAATAAAAATACAAGTGTGAAATTGAAAGGGAAATCTATTTTCCAAAGGTAGAAATATCGATTTCAAAAGGAATTGAAATCGAGACTTATTTAAGAATGAATAAAGAAAGTTTGAAAAACGGATTCGAATATAGAAAATTCAAAGAGGATTTGAATATAGAAATTCAAATGAGATTTGAATAAAGAAGATTTAAATAATGGAAAATTGAATATAGAATTCATATAGAGTAATAAGGAAATTTGAATATAGAATTCAAATAGTTTGAAACGAAATTTGAATATAGAATTCAAATAGTTTGAAATGAAATTTGAATATAGAATTCAAATAGATTGAAATGGAATTTGAAAATAGAATTTGAAAATAGAATTTGAAATAGGAATTTGAATATAGAGTTCAAATAGAGTTGAAATGGGAATTGGAATATATAATTCAATGGAGTTTGAAAATAGATATGAATATTGAAAGTGATATAGGGTTTGAATATAGAAATTCAAATGGAATTTGAATATAGAATTCAAATGGAATTCAAATATAGGATTTGAATATATAGAATTTGAATAGAATTTGATATATAGAATTTGAATAATAGAATTTGAATATATAGAATTTGAATAGAAATTGAATAGAATTAACTAAGTTGAAGAGGAATTAATTAATCGAGTTTTGAATTTGAAGTTGAACTTTGAAAGGTGAATTGGATTTGTAAATGGATATTCGAAATCGAATATAGAACTTAAATTTGAAATTTGGATTCAAATTAGTTAATAAGCAAGTTAAAATATATTTGAACATGTCATGTTCAAATATAAAAGTGAAATAGACTAAAGAGTTAATTAACAAATAAATTAACGAATTGAGTTAAAACGACCAGGTATAGTTAAAATAGATTGGGCAGGTATAAATATACATGAGATAGGTATGGATAAGATATGAAGGTATATAAATAGAATGCTCGACGAAAAGGTATATATTTAATTCATATATGACATTTTATGCGCCGTATCGGCTAGCCGCTTGGCATTTTCTTTTTCTTTTGGATTGGTGAGGGCCATGGGAGGCTATTTGAAATATCCCGATGCTCCTGGTACAAAGGAGGTTATGGCGAATTTTCCCGGAAATTTAAGGAGTTAGAATATTTTTAAGATAATTTGATAGTTAGAAATCAACGTATCAATATATACAGAAGTCGATAAGGAAACGAACTTAGAAATAGAATAGTAAAATCAAAAAGGAAGACTAAGAATAAAAATCTAGTGAGAATAGAAAGAGGAAGCGTATACGTGTTTAAAAGTGAATAAGTAGTTGTATGGTATTGATTATTCGAGTAAGTAGTCATATCTGTTTTGACGTTATAAATGTTATTCAGTCAAGGTCTGAGAGGTAGTTATACCTCAGCTTGATTGATTTCATTATTAACAAATAAATAGTAAGATTTCAGGCTTGAAGATCAATGTTGAATAAGAGTTAGTTGAACATAGTATTTGGGTTGTCGTAACGATGTTTTACACAACATCTGTTTTAACCCAAATAAGTGTAAGCTTGGAAATATAATAAAGAATATTTCCTAAGTATAGAAATAAACGAGATCGGAAAATGTAATAACCCGGAAATCTAGGCCAGTTTAAAATTTTTATTTTGGCAATTTTAGCGAATTTTGATTATTTAAAATGAATTATTTTAAATAATATCAACGAGAAATTTATTTTGAATATATTTAGAACGTATATATTTATACGCGTCGTCGTTAGAGTATAAATAATTATATATAATTATAAAAGGAATTGAAAATGGCGCGGTAGTTCGATAATTCGATTTCAAACTTCAATTGAATGTACCGGGTGCAAAACAATCCGGATTTTAGCGAAACCAAAAATAATAGGATCTAATTGATAATATCTTTCCAACGAATCCGAAAAATTGAGATTTCATAGCGGGAATCAAAAGATATGTCCAGTTGAAAATTCTGAATAGTCGCTATGGAATTCAGGCCCTTAAAAATGGAAATTTTGCAAACGACCTCGGATTTCGACGAAACCACTTTTGTTGGGTCCATGATGTCAAGTTATTGCTAGATTCCAAATTTCATAATTTTTTGAATCAATATGTGAGCGTGGCAAAGGAAAACGCGTTTGACCAGTTTTAGTTGGTTTTAATCGACTGGAAAATGGCCATTTCTCCAACGGTCTCAGAATTCAACGAAATTAGTTTTGTTAGGACCGTATCGTCAATAAGAAGCTAGAAAATATTTTTCTGGGATTTATAGAGTTAGTATGTGACCCCAGTGAATTGAAATGCACGTTCAAATTCAATATATAGAGTTATATGTTGATTTTGACGGAAACTGATCGAAACGATCGAATCAGCCTACGATACATATCCCATTGTGTTCGGAATGGGGGTAATTAGCTATGGACGACAGGCGGTGGGTCTCGTTTCGAGTCCGAAATTTTAAGTTACTTTTGGTGGAAAATAAAACAATTAAAAATTAAAAATCTCTCTCCTCCACCTTAAATCCCTCTGGCCCTCCCCCCTTTTCCGATTGAATTCATTTCAGAAGAAGAAGAAAAAAAAAGCGAAACAAATCGCGCCGCCGCTTGGGGGCCCTCGAGCCACCGCCGACGCCTCGCGATACCCCCCCCCCCATCTGCTGCGCCGCCGGAGATCGACCCCCCCTCCTCCATCTGTTGCGACGCCTCGCGATACCCCCTCCCCCCTGCGCCACCGTGCGACGAGAACCCCCCTACCCTATGCTGCCGTGATCGAAGAACCCCCCTACCCTATGCTGCCGCGATCGAAGACCCCCCCTTTCCTCCTACTGTCGACCGAAGAACCCCCTACCCTGCTGCGCGACCGAAGATCCCCCCCCCCCCCAGCGACGCTCTCCTCCCCGTTCGATCAACCACAATAACTTTTCTTTGTTTTAATTATTTTTATTTCAGTTTTCGTTTTTGTTTTGTGTAATAATCTTTAAATAAAAATCTAATTTATATATAAGGAGCGTTAGACTAATTTTCAGTTTTTAATGTAATAAAAATTCGATTTTTATCTATATAGAAAAGGAATAAAGGTATAATTTTCATGAAGTAGAAAGGTTTGATTTTGCAAAGTAGAAAGGTTTAATTTTTCAAAGGTTAAAAATATAATTTTTGTATTATAGAAAACTATAATTTTTATCCAGTGTAGAGAATAAAAATACGATTTTTATATAGTGGCGATGATAAAAATATAATCTTTTATATTGTAGAAGTATAAAAATATAATTTTTATATAGGTAAGGTAGTAAAAATATCACCTTTATATATGTAGGGAAATTAAAATTAAATCTTTATATTTGAAAGGGCGAAATCTTTATGTAGAGGATAGAGTGTAAAAATGGAATTTTTATCTATATAATAGCAAAGTAAAAATTTGATTTTTATATATTGAATAACGAAATAAAAATATGATTTTTATATATTGAATAGTGAAGTAAAAATTCGATTTTTACATATGTAGAGAATACGGGCAGTGAAAATTGACAAGAGACAAGAACGGCAAAGATTTCTACATAAGAAGAATCGAGGCGTTGGATTAGCAATTCTGTGAGAACTTCTCACCTTTCAATTTAATTTTTCTAGTTATATATATACTAGGATGCAGACGGTGTTTAGTAGCACCCGACACCCGTCGTCCACAGACCATGGACGGCTTGTATGCTTGTTTGTTTGATTTTGATGTGCAGTGGATTGTGTGATGTGATGTGTAATGAAATAAAATATTTATATAGTTAAAAATATTTTATAGTTAAAAATAGAATTTTTAACGTGTATATGAAATGAAATAAAAATAAACAAATCGGACGATTTGTTTATATACACACACTTGACTGACATTGATTGGGACGATAAATTTTACACATCGCCCAACTGCACAAATAAAATCTGTGTTTGATTGTTTGAAACCCCACACGGGTATTGGGGTGATATATGACATACACTAATCCCAATAATTAGTTGTATGTCGATCGATTGATTGACAGACTGTCATAAGCGTTGAATATCTATATTTGATGCTTATACAGTGTAGAATGCACTTTGGATGATGGTTGATTATTCATCGTTGTTATTGTAGACATGTGTTGTAGAAAACCCATATAATTAACATTATATGGTAATTGATTGGGCCTCATTCCAGTTTTGAAATAGAAATATTTGAAATAGAAATATTTGAAATAGAAATATTTGAAATAGAATATTTGAAAATAGAAACATATGAAGCCGTGTTGGTTAGATTGACGCCATTTTGACGTGAACGATATTTATATCGATTTTATTCATTCTTCAATGAATATTGAATAAATTTGAAATTGAATAGATTTGAAATTCGAACTATATTGAAATGAATTGAAATTCAAATTATATTTAAAGTGAATTGAAATTCGAATTAAACTGAATTGATTTGAAATTCGAAATACATTGAAATCGATTTGAAATGAATTTAAAACGAATTTATATGGGAATATTCAATTTTGATTTGAAATTGAATATGAAGTTGAAACCATTTTGAGAATGAATTTCAAACGATTTATAAAGCACGTTTTAAATTGAAATCGACGAAGTATATATTATATATATTATATATATTATATATATAATATAAATAGCCTGAATAGAACGCGCCGCGCCGCTGCAGTTCGCGAATTTCGACCATTGACTTCGAACGGATATTACGGGAGATCCAACCGTCGGATTCTCCTAAAACCAGAACCATTGGGTTCATATCGAAAAGAGCTTTCTAACGAATGTGAGAAATTAGAAATCTAACGGTTGGATTTGGAATTATGTCCAAATCAAATTTGGAAAAGGTCGTTGTAAGTGCAGTTCGATGGCCGTTGATGGAAATCGACTGTATGGGCCTTGATAAAATTATTAAAAATAGTAATAATTTGTGTAAAATCATAAGAAATGATTTGGGAAGAATTGGGATGAAAAACTCCATATTTGAAAAGATAAAAATAGATTTTTATCGAAATGAACTAGTTTTGAACTAGAATTATAATTCTATTTATTTTTAAAATAAATAAACTGAATTTGAAAAGGGTTTTGAAAATAACCAGAATTTCCAATAATTGAATTGGAATGGATTTGAATCGAAATTGTCTTCGGAATATTTCGATGTTGGATTTCGTGATTATATAGATATTGTTATGGAAATTTGAAAGATATATTTATATCGTTATTTCCAATACGATATTTGTTAGTCGTAGAGTTTGGTATTGAATATAAGCCGATATATTTTCTATTCAGAGCCTTGTATTTAATATCAAATGTGATTTGGGTTTGTCGTGAATGGTGTCTTGACTAACACTGTTCTTGAACCCAGTTGAGAAAAGATTAAATCCTTTTATTTAGATTTAATGAAGGGTACCAATTAAATGATATTTAATTGGAATCGAATTGGTATTGATTTTTGGGTTTATCGTGAATAGTGTTTTAAATAACACTTGTTCTTTAACCCGATAATTAATGAATGTGATTTTGGGTTTATCGTGAATGGTATCTTCAATAATACTGTTCTTAGACCCAAAGGAGTTAAGAAAATCAGAAACTAACTGGAGATTAGTTAAGTTGAATGGTTTTCTGGATATTGATCTGATGTTGGTTTCGGCCTTCGGGGTTAATACTTAGGGAACTGCTCACTTGCTAATTTACGGTTAGGGACTGATTGAAATGTGATGTGATTTTGGGTTTATCGTGAACCGTGTTTTAAATGACACTGATTCTTTAACCCAGTCACAGATTAAAACTAAGTGGAGTTTTAATGAATCTTTAATTAGATTGAAATGATCGAGAATGGAGTACCACCAGTTTTGCTCCAGGCGATAGTAAAATCTTTAATTAGATTTGAACGTGAAATGGTAATTGAATTTGCCGATAACACCATGGTGTTAGATATGAAGTATTACCAGTTTTACTTCAGGGGATGAATAGGTTGGGATTGGGAAATAAAATAAATGATTACTTCGGTAAGGTTCGCTAATCCCGACTAGTTGAATCGAAATTCAAAAGAAGATTAAAAGAATAAATTCAAGGAATTTATCTTTGATAAAATTAATGGGAACCTTTCCCTATGAATGTGAAATTTAGAAACTAACTGTCGGTTAGCTAAGCAGAATGGTTTTCTGGATATTGATCTAATGTTGGTTTCGGCCTTCGGGGTTAATATTTGGGGAATTATTCTCTGGTTAATTTACGGTTAGTGACTGATGAATTGGAATGAGGCGTATGTTGTGTTTGTGTAACACTTATTTAAAATATACGTGAGTTATTCGGAAAGACCGGGTTTATCCCATTCTGAATAACTGATACGACGATAAGTCGAAGATGAAGACGGTGGTCGAAGACCGGAGGTCTTCACGTCGTTTGGGTAATTACTGATGATCTTGATTGGGCTGTACACCCAAGAAGATGGAAACTGTTGGTGATCGCCCAGACGTACTTGGAGATCGATGGAAATGCGGGGTACTAGGTGCCTCCGGTTTCGTTCAGACCCAGAACGGACTTGTAAATGGACTGTGTGTCTGACATCGGATTTCATTCTGTGTGACTGATACCAGTTGCATAGAGTGGTTTGTCTGTGTGGCATGCTAAGATGCAACTGATCAAGGCTTCTGTTGAAAAGCAAAGTCTTGTGGTGATGATCAAAGCACTACCTGTGTGGCATAGCTTTGTGTAACGTGAATTCGTGAGCCTCACACCCCGGTTGTGAACCAGAAACGGGAGAGGACCTCAGGGAGGACATGCGTTTCTTTCTAGCTAGGGTGGTGTTAGTGACCTACCAACCCTGACATTTATATACTTTTCACCTATGTGGTTGTTGCTGTTGCGAGGCGCCTCGGTTTGATCGGACGATCCGGGTCCGATGGAGTCATTCGTTGGCTCATTTACGCCCCAAAGGGCGGGGAAACGTAGTGTTCAGGCATAATAATCCACATCGGTGGACCGGCCCTGACGATCCAAGGCTTGCCTGCGCGCTTGCCTGAGACACGGGCTAGAGCGTCTCGAATCGGTAGAGGACGATCCCTAGCCTCGGTTCATAGATGGAAACCCAATTTCCAAATACTTGACTTTGCGATTTTGATTGTATAACCTATATATGGCGACATATTGGTATGGGGCATTCATGCCGCCTATGATTGATACTTATGATTTGAAGTTGTTTTATACACTATAGACTTATAATAGTATCAAATGATTTCTTTTAAACGTATCAAGCATTCTTGGCTATTATAAGGGAAAACCCTATCCCCCGGCTTGCATTGCATTGTGTGATAGGACCTGGGTCTTATAATAGCTTCATTTTTCTTTATTTAGCATTGCGCTGTTGTTTTATGCACTGGTGTTCTTGGGAGGAAACCCGTTCCGTGTTATACGACGTGGTCCCTTGATTTACCTAACTTTGAAAACAAAGATTAATAACTGTTTTAGTTCTCACACCAGTCACATGACTGGCCTGGAGTTTATTGTTTTAACCTAAACTCTGGGTGCCCTTATTTTGACACAGGCAGCTAGTAGTTTTGGTTTTGCAGATTTATATTCACAGGATCCTGGTTTACCGCTGGAATGATATCCGGAAAGCTTTGTATCCGTATATCTCTTCTAGTTGTGTATTGTATTATTTTCCGCTGCTATGTATTTAAATGTAATTTAATTCTCTGATATTTCTGTGTAATATTCATTTATACTCTGTATATTCTTGTAATCTGATGCATTGTTGTAATATACAATGAAATGTTCTTCCGTCTGCGTTCTATTTTGTCGTGTTCTCAAAACAATCCGTTCTTTCTCTTCTCTTCGGAGACCGGGGAAGTTCGGGTCATTTCATCGTGGTATCAGCACTTTGGTTTACAAAGCTTAGAGAACAAGGCACATTAGAACCATACGAAAGAATTCATCAGATATCGGATTAGTAATATCCAATGGGAATGACTCGTTAGAGATGGGATCAGTAGTATCCTAAAACGAGTGTGAAGAGTATATTTTTAAAATGAAACAAATTTTGTTTTGAAAATTTAAAATCAATTACTCGTATTTAATTTTTTATTTATATGAATTTGGACAATTCAATATATAAAGATTTTGTATATATGTCTTGCAAACGTGTGTTCGAAGTTTTTATATACTAGATAGATATAGAATTACACTCTAGTGCCCGGGGATAATTCTGGTGATGGGGCACCGTCGCCAGTATTTATTTTCGAGTTTCGAAAGTGAGATTTCTATACATTTCCTATTGACTGGTGTGAGAACCGAAACTAGATAGGATTTATTGTTGTGATTTGGCATCAAAAATCTGATTTTTGACTATATATCAAAGTTATGAATTTCAAAAACTAATCAACTAATTGATTGATGTTTGTGTTGTTTGTTTATTTGTTTGATAATTTTGAACCATTATGCCAAATTGAACCAAATATTGACTTATATTGAAAATTGGTCGCATTTGCTTGCATATACATGTACTTACATTGAACAGGTCATAGCAAGGAGGCTAGAGCAGAGAATAAAATTTGTTTGCCCGACAAATAGGTACATGTTTACTATATAATTTACGGTTTTGTTTAGGTGATGATGATTTTATGAGCCTATTGGCTTTTTCTTTTTCTTTTTGAGATCAGAAGGCCTGTATGGCAATTTCGGGATTTTCCCGTGGCTCCCGGTGCAGGGGAGGTTATGGCGAAATTTTTCGAAAATTTAGGGTGTTAGCCAAATTTTTGAAAAAATTGAAAAGTTCTTAGAAACTGAAAAGTTGAAGAACTTAAGCCGTAATCAAGATAATGAAAGTTGAGTTGATCTGTGAAACAACTTTCGGCTTTGTTCCTTTTCGGGGACGAAAAGTTTTAAGTGGGGGAGATTGTAATAACCCGGAAATCTAGGCCAGTTTAAAATTTTTATTTTGGCAATTTTAGCGAATTTTGATTATTTAAAATGAATTATTTTAAATAATATCGATGAGAAACTTATTTTGAATATATTTAGAACATATATATTTATTTGCGTCGTCGTTAGAGTATAAATAATTATATATAATTATAAAAGGAATTGAAAATGGCGCGGTAGTTCGATAATTCGATTTCAAACTTCAATTGAATGTACCGGGTGCAAAACAATCCGGATTTTAGCAAAACCAAAAATAATAGGATCTAATTGATAATATCTTTCCAATGAATCCAAAAAATTGAGATTTCATTGCGGAAATCAAAAGATATGTCCAGTTGAAAATTATGAATAGTCGCTATGGAATTCAGGCCCTTAAAAATGGAAATTTTGCAAACGACCTCGGATTTCGACGAAACCACTTTTGTTGGGTCCGTGATGTCAAGTTATTGCTAGATTCCAAATTTCATAATTTTTCGAATCAATATGTGAGCGTGGCAAAGGAAAACGCGTTTGACCAGTTTTAGTTGGTTTTAATCGACTGGAAAATGGCCATTTTTCCAACGGTCTCAGAATTCAACGAAATTAGTTTTGTTAGAACCATATCGTCAATACGAAGCTAGAAAATATTTTTATGGGATTTATAGAGTTAGTATGTGACCCCAGTGAATTGAAATGCGCGTTCAAATTCAATATATAGAGTTATATGTTGATTTTGACGGAAACTGATCGAAACGATCGAATCAGCCTATGATACATAACCCATTGTGTTCGGAATGGGGGTAATTAGCTATGGATGACATGCAGTGGGTCTCGTTTCGAGTCCGAAATTTTAAGTTACTTCTGGTGGAAAATAAAACAATTGAAAATTAAAAATCTCTCTCCTCCACCTTAAATCCCTCTGCCCCCCCCTTTCCGATTGAATTCATTTCAGAAGAAGAAAAAAAAAGAGAAACAAATCGCGCCGCCGCTTGGGGGCCCTCGAGCCACCGCCAACGCCTCGCGATCCCCCCCCCCATCTCCTGCGCCGCCGGAGATCGACCCCCCCTCCTCCATCTGCTGCGACGCCTCGCGATACCCCCTCCACCCTGCGCCACCGCGCGACGAGAACCCCCCCTACCCTATGGTGCCGCGATCGAAGAACCCCCCCACCCTATGCTGCCGTGATCGAAGACCCCTCCTTTCCTCCTACTGCCGACCGAAGAACCCCCCTACCCAGCTGCGCGACCGAAGACCCCCCCCCCAGCGACGCTCTCCTCCCCGTTCGATCAACCACAGTAAGTTTTCTTTGTTTTAATTATTTTTATTTCAGTTTTCGTTTTTGTTTTGTGTAATAATCTTTAAATAAAAATCTAATTTATATATAAGGAGCGATAGACTAATTTTCAGTTTTTAATATAATAAAAATTCGATTTTTATCTATATAGAAAAGGAATAAAGGTATAATTTTCATGAAGTAGAAAGGTTTGATTTTGCAAAGTAGAAAGGTTTGATTTTTCAAAGGTTAAAAATATAATTTTTGTATTATAGAAAAATATAATTTTTATCCAGTGTAGAGAATAAAAATACGATTTTTATATAGTGGCGATGATAAAAATATAATCTTTTATATTGTAGAAGTATAAAAATATAATTTTTATATAGGTAAGGTAGTAAAAATATCACCTTTATATATGTAGGGAAATAAAAATTAAATCTTTATATTTGAAAGAGCGAAATCTTTATGTAGAGGATAGCGTGTAAAAATGGAATTTTTATCTATATAATAGCGAAGTAAAAATTCGATTTTTATATATTGAATAATGAAGTAAAAATGTGATTTTTATATATTGAATAGCGAAGTAAAAATTCGATTTTTACATATGTAGAGAATACGGGCAGTGAAAATTGACAAGAGACAAGAACGGCGAAGATTTCTACATAAGAAGAATCGAGGCGTTGGATTAGCAATTCTGTGAGAACTTCTCACCTTTCAATTTAATTTTTCTAGTTATATATATATACTAGGATGCAGACGGTGTTTAGTAGCACCCGACACCCGTCGTCCACAGACCATGGACGGCTTGTATGCTTGTTTGTTTGATTTTGATGTGCAGTGGATTGTGTGATGTGATGTGTAATGAAATAAAATATTTATATAGTTAAAAATATTTTATAGTTAAAAATAGAATTTTTAACGTGTATATGAAATGAAATAAAAATAAACAAATCGGACGATTTGTTTATATACATGCATTTGACTGACATTGATTGGGACGATAAATTTTACACATCGCCCAACTGTACAAATTAAATCTGTGTTTGATTGTTTGAAACCCCACACGGGTATTGGGGTGATATATGCTATACACTAATCCCAATAATTAGTTGTATGTCGATCGATTGATTGACAGACTGTCATAAGCGTTGAATATCTATATTTGATGCTTATACAGTGTAGAATGTACTTTGGATGATGGTTGATTATTCATCGTTGTTATTGTAGACATGTGTTGTAGAAAACCCATATAATTAACATTATATGGTAATTGATTGGGCCTACTTCCAGTTTTGAAATAGAAATATTTGAAATAGAAATATTTGAAATAGAAATATTTGAAATAGAATATTTGAAAATAGAAACATATGAAGCTGTGTTGGTTAGATTGACGCCATTTTGACGTGAACGATATTTATATCGATTTTATTCATTCTTCAATGAATATTGAATAAATTTGAAATTGAATAGATTTGAAATTCGAACTATATTGAAATGAATTGAAATTCGAATTATATTTAAAGTGAATTGAAATTCGAATTGAACTGAATTGATTTGAAATTCGAAATACATTGAAATCGATTTGAAATGAATTTAAAACGAATTTATATGGGAATATTCAATTTTGATTTGAAATTGAATATGAAGTTGAAACCGTTTTGAAAATGAATTTAAAACGATTTATAAAGCACGTTTTGAATTGAAATCGACGAAGTATATATTATATATATAATATAAATGGCCTGAATAGAACGCGCCGCGCCGCGGTAGTTCGCGAATTTCGACCATTGACTTCGAACGGATATTACGGGAGATCCGACCGTCGGATTCTCCTAAAACCGGAACCGTTGGGTTCATATCGAAAAGAGCTTTCTAACGAATGTGAGAAATTAGAAATCTAACGGTTGGATTTGGAATTATGTCCAAATCAAATTTGGAAAAGGTCGTTGTAAGTGCAGTTCGATGGCCGTTGATGGAAATCGACTGTACGGGCCTTGGTAAAATTATTAAAAATTGTAATAATTTGTGTAAAATCATAAGAAATGATTTGGGAAGAATTGGGGTGAAAAACTCCATATTTGAAAAGATAAAAATAGATTTTTATCGAAATGAACTAGTTTTGAACTAGAATTATAATTCTATTTATTTTTAAAATAAATAAACTGAATTTGAAAAGGGTTTTGAAAATAACCAGAATTTCCAATAATTGAATTGGAATGGATTTGAATCGAAATTGTCTTCGGAATATTTCGATGTTGGATTTCGTGATTATACAGATATTGTTATGGAAATTTGAAAGATATATTTATATCGTTATTTCCAATACGATATTTGTTAGTCGTAGAGTTTGGTATTGAATATAAGCCGATATATTTTCTATTCAGAGCCTTGTATTTAATATCAAATGTGATTTGGGTTTGTCGTGAATGGTGTCTTGACTAACACTGTTCTTGAACCCAGTTGAGAAAAGATTAAATCCTTTTATTTAGATTTAATGAAGGGTACCAATTAAATGATATTTAATTGGAATCGAATTGGTATTGATTTTTGGGTTTATCGTGAATAGTGTTTTAAATAACACTTGTTCTTCAACCCGATAATTAATGAATGTGATTTTGGGTTTATCGTGAACGGTATCTTCAATAATACTGTTCTTAGACCCAAAGGAGTTAAGAAAATCAGAAACTAACTGGAGATTAGTTAAGTTGAATGGTTTTCTGGATATTGATCTGATGTTGGTTTCGGCCTTCGGGGTTAATACTTAGGGAACTGCTCACTTGCTAATTTACGGTTAGGGACTGATTGAAATGTGATGTGATTTTGGGTTTATCGTGAACCGTGTTTTAAATGACACTGATTCTTTAACCCAGTCACAGATTAAAACTAAGTGGAGTTTTAATGAATCTTTAATTAGATTGAAATGATTGAGAATGGAGTACCACCAGTTTTGCTCCAAGCGATAGTAAAATCTTTAATTAGATTTGAACGTGAAATGGTAATTGAATTTGCCGATAACACCATGGTGTTAGATATGAAGTATTACCAGTTTTACTTCAGGGGATGAATAGGTTGGGATTGGGAAATGAAATAAATGATTACTTCGGTAAGGTTCGCTAATCCCGACTAGTTGAATCGAAATTCAAAAGAAGATTAAAAGAATAAATTCAAGGAATTTATCTTTGATAAAATTAATGGGAACCTTTCCCTATGAATGTGAAATTTAGAAACTAACTGTCGGTTAGCTAAGCAGAATGGTTTTCTGGATATTGATCTGATGTTGGTTTCGGCCTTCGGGGTTAATATTTGGGAAATTATTCTCTGGTTAATTTACGGTTAGTGACTGATGAATTGGAATGAGACGTATGTTGTGTTTGTGTAACACTTATTTAAAATATACGCGAGTTATTCGGAAAGACCGGGTTTATCCCATTCTGAATAACTGATACGACGATAAGTCGAAGATGAAGACGGTGGTCGAAGACCGGAGGTTTTCACGTCGTTTGGGTAATTACTGATGATCTTAATTGGGTTGTACACCCAAGAAGATGGAAACTGTTGGTGATCGCCCAGACGTACTTGGAGATCGATGGAAATGCGGGGTACTAGGTGCCTCCGGTTTCGTTCAGACCCAGAACGGACTTGTAAATGGACTGTGTGTTTGACATCGGATTTCATTCCGTGTGACTGATACCAGTTGCATAGAGTGGTTTGTCTATGTGGCATGCTAAGATGCAATTGATCAAGGCTTCTGTTGAAAAGCAAAGTCTTGTGGTGATGATCAAAGCACTGCCTGTGTGGCATAGCTTTGTGTAACGTGAATTCGTGAGCCTCACACCCCGGTTGTGAACCAGAAACGGGAGAGGACCTCAGGGAGGACATGCGTTTCTTTCTAGCTAGGGTGGTGTCAGTGACCTACCAGCCCTGACATTTATATACTTTTCACCTGTGTGGTTGTTGCTGTTGCGAGGCGCCTCGGTTTGATCGGACGATCCGGGTCCGATGGAGTCATTCGTTGGCTCATTTACGCCCCAAAGGGCGGGGAAACGTAGTGTTCAGGCATAATAATCCACATCGGTGGACCGGCCCTGACGATCCAAGGCTTGCCTGAGACACGGGCTAGAGCGTCTCGAATCGGTAGAGGACGATCCCTAGCCTCGGTCCATAGATGGAAACCCAATTTCCAAATACTTGACTTTGCGATTTTGATTGTATAACCTATATATGGCGACATAGTGGTATGGGGCATTCATACCGCCTATGATTGATACTTATGATTTGAAGTTGTTTTATACACTATACACTTATAATAGTATCAAATGATTTCTTTTAAACGTATTAAGCATTCTTGGCTATTATAAGGGAAAACCCTATCCCCCGGCTTGCGTTGCATTGTGTGATAGGACCTGGGTCTTATAATAGCTTCATTTTTCTTTATTTAGCATTGCGTTGTTGTTTTATGCACTGGTGTTCTTGGGAGGAAACTCGTTCCGTGTTATACGGCGTGGTCCCTTGATTTACCTAACTTTGAAAACAAAGATTAATAACTGTTTTAGTTCTCACACCAGTCACATGACAGACCTGGAGTTTATTGTTTTAACCTAAACTCTGGGTGCCCTTATTTTGACACGGGCAGCTAGTAGTTTTGGTTTTGCAGATTTATATTCACAGGATCCTGGTCTACCGCTGGAATGATATCTGGAAAGCTTTGTATCCGTATATCTCTTCTAGTTGTTTATTGTATTATTTTCCGCTGCTATGTATTTAAATGTATTTTAAATCTCTGATATTTCTGTGTAATATTCATTTATACTCTGTATATTCTTGTAATCTGATGCATTGTTGTAATATACAATGAAATGTTCTTCCGTCTGCGTTCTATTTTGTCGTGTTCTCAAAACAATCCGTTCTTTCTCTTCTCTTCGGAGACCGGGGAAGTTCGGGTCGTTTCAGAAAAGAGATAAGTAATTGGAATATTTTCCAATTATAAATAGCATATATTTTCTAAAGTTTAGAAAATAAAGGAAGGCGATATTCGGAAATGTTTTCCAAATAACATAAAAGGCCAATATGGTTATTGAAAATATTTGGTTAACAAATATTGATAAAGAAATAGAGAAGTGATTTAACTAATGGAATATTAATTAAGGGCTCAGTGACATGTTCAAAAAGAAAATTTGATTTTTGAAAAGGGCAAACTGTTTGAAAACTCCCAGGGAAAGACTGTTTGAATTAAAAACAAATTTAACAGAAATTTGTGAAAGCAAAATTGAATTAAAGTAAAGCCAGTAAAGTAGTAACTGAGGTTGAATTAGAATGATATCAAGACAAATTGGATTGTGAGATTCAAATTTGAAGTGTAATGTGATAATCTAGTTAAGAGTTGGGAATCGAGAAGAAACTCGAGTTGAAATGATATTTGGCTCGGATATAAGTGAATGGCTGTGTTGTGGATAAAAGCAGATTGGGATTTGATTGGGATGACCCTTGTATCCGCTGAATTGATAACAGGTGGAAAGGATATAATGATATGCCGACAAAAGGTACAAGTTTATATTTCTATTGGATATAAGATTTATGAGCCGAATTGGCAAGCCGCTTGGCTGTTTGATTTTCTTTTGGGTTGGAAATGGCCCAGAGAGGCAAGTTGGAGTTTGACCGATTGACCAGTACAAAGGAGGTGCTGGCGAAATTTTTCGAAAAGTTAAGGAGTTAGAAAATTTTCTGGATTTTCGAAAATTTTCGTTGATAAGAATTAATTAATAATTTAATTGAAATTAAATTGGTTCAGTTGAAACTGAAGTTAAGAAGTGAACAAATGAGTTCTAACCAGTCGATAGGGTCGTCCTCTACCTTTTACCAATTTCGGGGACGAAATTATTTTAAGTGGGGAAGATTGTAATGACCCGCATTGGCAGAGGTATTATAATTAATTTATTTAATTATATAAATAGTGATATAGTGAATTAAATGGTCGTGGAATTAAATAATAGTGAATATTTAATTAAAATAATAAATTAAATATTAATTCTAAAATAAGTAGAATTGGTGGAAATGGCGATATGGTGTGAACTGGGCAATTCAAAATATATAATTCAGTTTTGAATTTAATATGAATAACGAATATATTTAAAATAATGACAGTTGAACGTACAAATTATATTATAAATATAATCGAGCTCGAAATGGCGCTGCAGTTCGTAAGTTGGCAATTCGAACTTCAACTGAATATACAGGATTCGTTTTAAGCCGGATTTCTGTGAAACAAGAAACGTATGGAGCTGGTGGAGTATATCTTTATAGTGGAAGAGAAAAATCGGGATTTCGTCGTGTAGATTTTGATGTATGTCCAAATCAAATTTTAGAAAAGTCACTGTGGAATTCCTTCATAATTTATAAAGGAATTATTTATAGTTTAAAAAGGAATTTCAATATAAATCGAATATCGGGTTGACCCAGAAGTGAATATCAAGTTAGAAATTCATATAGGAATATCCTAGAGCTGTATGGTATTCCACTGTGAATATATACGATAATATTTATTTATAAATATTTAATTTAATTATATTTAAATATATTTATATATTTAAATGGGTCATCCAGAGCTTTAAAAATAGCCACTTTTACGAACGGAGTCGGAATTTGACGAAACCAGTTTCGTTGGGTCCGCAATGTCGAACTGTAGCTGCATGCCAGTTTTCGTGATTTTTGGGTATCACGTGTGATCATAGGAATTTTTGGAAGACGAATTAACAAAAAAGAGTATTCCGAGAATATTCCCTACCCCAAAATATCTTCTTCCTTTTCCCTATAAATGCCACTACCTTCACTTTAAACCTAATTCTCTTCATTTCAAGGTCAACGGGATTTTCCGCCGTTGTTCTTATTTTTCTTCAATGAAAAATAAACTTTGGAAAATCACCAACAAATCCGAATAAAATCATTAAATCACGGAAGTCTTATATTTGAGATCCATGTTCGAAGCTTTTCAATCGGGTATACCCAAGTCAGGGTGCGACGCCATCATATGTGGTTCGACATTTTCACAGAAAAGCTAGGGTTGATCTTTTCAATCGATGGAACCATTTATAGTTGATTCCGAGGGTGTATTCGAACTCGTGAGGGAAAACCGTTGTTGTTGGAAGTATCGTTGTGGAGTGCGGTTCAATTTCTGGTTGATGATGTCCCTGTAGCAGTCGTCGTCGCGTGGAAGCAGGGGGGTTCGAGTTTGATAATAAGGGGGTCGTGGGATGTAGAATTTGTAGAGGAGTGTAGTGATGATTTTTATTTGAGGATTCATGAAGTAATGGGTGGAGGAAAGGGGATCAAAGAAGCTGGAAATGTTGCTGGAGCTCGTCGGAGTGATACGGGGAAGAAAGGGTTTTTTGGGTCAGGATATTTTGTTTTGAAGTGGGCCGAAGTAAATGGTAAAAGCCCACTAACCATTTATATTGTTTAATTTTAAATTAAATAATGTAAGAACTTGTATAAGGTATAACTTTGTCATACCTTACCAGAATTCAGCGAAACAAGATCCGTTAGGATCGTATGGACGAACACTACCCAATGGGACTGACTGGAAGTGGATTGGGGCTCGTATGAATTTATGGCGAAATAAATTGTTTGATTCAAATCAAATAAACAGTTTTTCGTTTTTTAACGATGAACTGCCAAAGTGAGTAAATCTCACTAACTCTGAACAGTTTATAATTTCATGTTGTATTTTTAGAACTGTTAGAAATTGTCTGATTGACTGTGTGTTGACTGATTGATTGAACTGCTAGTCAGTTAATGGAAATTATATATATATAAATATATATATATATATATAAACCGTTAAATATTTAGATATTGATTCTATTATCAGAATATTTCATACTGAACTGAAAGTGATGTTATCTATATTGTTTAACATCTGTGATGCAGGGAAACAGGTTGGAGGAACCCAACGGGGTTCCTCAACATTTATTTTACTGTTTTTCATATATTGTGATATATGATGTGATATATAATCTGTTGTCGATTATATGTGTTTGGACGATACTGATCATCGTGATTTGATGTATTAAATACCATAACATACCGAAATGTTGATAAGGGAATATTTTCAAAGTGATATTTGAAAATAAAATATTTATAAATGGAATATTTATAAATAAGAAATATTTATAAATTGGAATATTTATAAATAGGAGATATTTAGAAAATGAATAAACATTATAAAATGGAAACTGTTATAAGAAGGAAATAATTTGTAAAGTGAAGAACCGTTACTAAAAGTAAATCTTTATAAATGAATAGTTTAATCGAGTTAAAAGGAGTTAATCGATGTTAGTTTAATCGATTAGAGTTATTCAAATGGAGTTAATCGAGTAGAGTTATCGAATATCACTTATTCGAAGTAGAGTTATCGAATATAGTGTATTCGAGAGAAGGAGTTATCGAATCTAGTTATTCGAAAGGAGTTATCAAATCTTATTATTTGAAAGTAGTTATCGAATATAGTTTATTCGAATAGAATTAGAGGGGTTATCGAATATAGTTTATTCGAATAGAAAGAATAAAGGAGTTAATCGAATATAGTTTATTCGAATAGAGTAAAAGGATTTAATCGAATAGTTTATTCCAATAGAATAAAGGAGTTAATCGAATATAGTTTATTCCAATAGAATAAAGGAGTTAATCGAATATAGTTTATTCGAATAGAAAGTAAAAGGAGTTAATCAAATATAGTTTATTCAAATAGATTAAAAGGAGTTAATCGAATATAAAATTTATTCAAATAGTTTTAAAAGAGTTATCGAATATAGTTTATTCGATAGGAGTTAAGTGAATAGAGTTAGAGTTAAGTGAATAGAATAAATTGAATAGAGTTATCGAATATACCTTATCGAAGGAAAGAATTATTGAATAGAAAAGATTTGAAAGAAGATTACGTAAGGAAGTTTGTTAAAGAATTAGAAGGGTGAACTTTGTTTATTTCAAGGTTAGAAACGTTGTTCAGTTAAGGTCTGAGAGGTAGTATTACCCCAACTTAATTGACTTCATTTTTAACTAAGGAATGGTTAAAGTTCGATATTAAAGGATGGTTAAGTGAATTTAGTAATTAAAGGAAATGGTTTGAGTTGGCATCGCGATGGTTTGTTTAAACATCTGTCTAAGCCCAATGAAGAAGCTTTGGAAATGTTTTCCAAATAAGAAACCAGAAATGTTTTCTAATAAAGAAAACAAGAAATGGAAATGTTTTCCATTGTTAATAACGTATATTTTCCAAAATTTAGAAAATAAGAAATATTGAATATAGGGAAAAAGGAGATAAGTAAATTAATGAAATAAAGAGATAAATGTTGAATGATGTTTGATCGATATAGATTTCCATTGGGAAATAATATCGTCACACCTGTTTTTCTTCGATAGTTAAATCACAGACTATCGAAGTTTTGACCATTTTAACGTTGTTAATATGGAGAGGCCGGTTGGGTTATTATCCAAAGAACCACTCTGTATTGGCATAAGCGTTGCGAATCATATATGCCAAAGGAAATTGAAGACGGAGTTATGCAAGGGTTATCCTGTTTACAGAATAGTGCCTTCGGTTCATCCGGTTCCTGGATGACTTGTATGGACGGATGCCTTACAGAGTATTTCCAGACGATCACGTATATTGATTTCTCCAACCGTACCAAGAGTGGAGGCGGAGAAGGAAACTTCTTTTATCTAACACATAATGTATGGTTGAGGACGTCAATCGGTGTTTTATGGATTTGACGATGTGGCATTCAAAGTGAATCTAGTGTGATGATAAAGCGTAGCTTCTAGCCTCATCAATCCGGTAAATGACAAAAATCGGGCAGGCAGCATGGCTAAGTCGGTCGCACCGAAGTAGGGTGTATAATCACCTGATCTAGAGTTTCATTTACTTCTAAAAATCTATTGTTGATGGTGTCCCATTCGGGAAACAGTTGCTGATCCCAACCGTTGGTGATATACATTCGATACACTCAAGCGAAATGAGTGGTCGGTCATGTGTGGCCAGGTTGCAAGATGTTCTTGTTGAACCCAGTGTATTCCTCACTAGAGGTACACTAGCGAAAGGTGGTTCCATACCTTGTCATAGTTGGAAATCCATTACCAGATACGTGATTGCGGTTTTGATTGTATACTATATATGTAGAACGTGAGATGAAAGCGTTTCTACTAGATGGTTATTATATTGTGGTTGATAGACATTATTATAATATCAAAAGGTTTTTGATATAAAGATAATTTGGATTCTCATAAGGGAAAAACCCGTTCCGTTATACGGCGTGGTCTTATGAGATATCGTTTAATGGTTTGAACTGTTTTAAAACTGTTTTACTCATACCAGTCCCATGACTGACCCAGAGTTTATTTTGTTTTGTTTTCCCTAAACTCTTGGGTTCCTAAATTTGTACGGGTAGTCAAGTAGTCGGGATTTACAAATATACTGGAAGAGCTTGGAGCAGGAGGCTTCAGGATCATATAGTTATAGTTATTTCCGCTGTGTTGTAAGTGTTGTACTTTGATAATGATATGTATATTCAAGTACAGATTTGTATTTCAAAGTTATGTTATGAAATATATTTATTCGTTCCGCTGTGAGATTCGTGTTACTCTGATATTTTGTTCTTCTTCTTCTTCTATTCTAAGTTTCTATCTTATATTCCCTCACCCTTTGTTTTCTTTCTATTAATTTCCTGATTTTCAGTTTAATTTGGGGTTGGACTTGTGTTTTTGGTCAGCTCAAATTGGACCTGAATTTCGGGTCATTACAGTTTGTTTATTTGTTTGCATATATACTGTCATATATGATGTGTTATAAAACCTGAAATAAATAATTGGTTGTTTGGTGTTTAAATATCACTTGGATTGAATATTGATTTATAAAAATATCGAAAAAGGATATTTCAGATTTAAAAGGGAAATTTTATTTTTCTAAAATAGAATTTGAATTTTTAAATAGATTTCGAAATAGACTTGTTCAAATAAAACAAGGAAATTTATAAAATTGTATTTATAAATAAAATGAATAAATTATCAAGAGATAATTTGAATATGTGAATTCAAAGGAATTTAAATATGGGATTTGTATTCAAAGGAATTTAAATATGGGATTTGAATTCAAAGGAATTTAAATATGGGATTTGAATTCAAAAGGAATTAAATTAGAATTTGAATTCATAGGAATTCAAATGGATTTGAATAAAGAAATTCAAAGAGAATTCAAATAGAATTAAAAAGGAGTTTGAATATATATAATTTAAATAGAATTAAAAAGGAGTTTGAATATAGGATTCAAATAGAGTCGAATTGGAATTTGAATAAGGGAAATTGAAATAGAATTTGAATAAGGGAAATTGAAATAGAATTTGAATAAGGGAATTTGAATAAGGGAATTTGAAATAGAATTTGAATATAGAATTCGGGCATTGAATTGAAGTCGAACTTTAAATGGTGAATTGGATGTGTAAATGTATATTCGAAATCGAATATAGAACTTAGATTAGAAATTTGAATTCAAAATTAGTTAATAAGCAAGTTAAAATATATTTGAACATGTCATGTTCAAATATAAAAGTGAAATAGACTAAAGAGTTAATTAACAAATTAATTTACGAAATGAGTTAAAACGATCGGGTATAGTTGGACATGTATAGACATACAGGAGACAGGTATTGGAATAAAGTGTTAGAAGGTATATAAATAGAATGCTCAACAAAAAGGTACGTATTTAATTCATATATGAGGTTTTATGCGCCGTATCGGCTAGCCGCTTGGCTTTTTCTTTTTCTTTTGGATTGGTAAGGGCCATGGGAGGCTATTTAAAATATCCCGATGCTCCCGGTACAAAGGTGGTTATGGCGAATTTTTCCGGGAATTTAAGGAGTTAGAATATTTTTAAGATAATTTGATAGTTAGAAATCAAAGTATCGATATATATAGAAGTCGATAAGGAAACGAACATAGAAATATAATAGTATAATCAAAAAGGAAGTATAAGAATAAAATCTAGTAAGAATAGAAAGAGAAGGTGTATGTGTGTTTAAAAGTGAATCAGTAGTTGTATGGTATTGATTATTCGAGTAATTAGTCATATCTGTTTTGATGTTATAAATGTTATTCAGTCAAGGTCTGAGAGGTAATTATACCCCAACTTGATTGATTTCATTATTAAAAAATAAATAGCAAGATTTCAAGCTCGAAGATCAATGTTGGATATGATTTAGTTGAATATAGTATTTGGGTTGTCGTAACGATGTTTTACACAACATCCGTTTTAACCCAAATGAAAAGTAAGTTTGGAAATAGAATAAAGAATATTTCCTAAGTATAGAAATAAACGAGATCGGAAAAGAGATAAGTAATTGGAATATTTTCCAATTATAAATAGCATATATTTTCTAAAGTTTAGAAAATAAAGGAAGGCGATATTCGGAAATGTTTTCCAAATAACGTAAAAGGCCAATATGGTTATTGAAAATATTTGGTTAACAAATATTGATAAGGAAATGGAGAAGAGATTTAATTAATGGAATATTAATTAAGGGTTCAGTTATTATTTTTATAATTGGATGAACACTTGTTTTCTTCGATAGTTAAATCATCGACTATCGAAACACTTGTTTTTATTTGATAGTTAAATCACAGACTATCGAAGTTTTTGACCATCGTTGTCAATATGGAGAGACCGGTTGGATTATAATCCAAAGAACGACTCTGTATTGGCAGTAGCGTTGCGAATCAGATTTATATGAAGATAATCGAAGACGGAGTAGAGTGCAAGGACAATTTCTATTAATAGAAATTGTACCTTCGATTCATCCTGTTCCTGGGTGATTTGTATGGATGAATGTCTGACAGAGTATTTCCAGAAAGGTCACGTACATTGTTTTCTTCAACCGTACCAAGAGTGGAAGTGGAGAAGGAAATTTCTTTAGCTAACACATAATGTACTATTGTAGACGTCAATTAGTGATTTTCGATGGATCTGACAATGCGGCATTCGAAGTGAATCTGGTGTGATGATAAAGCGTAGCTTCAAGCCTCATCATCCAGTAAATGACAGAAATCGGGCAGGCAGCATGGCTATGTAGGTCGCACCTATTAGGGTGTATAATCACCTGATCTAGAGTTTCATTAAATTCTAAAAATCTATTGTCGATGTTGTCCCATTCGGGAAACGGTTGCTGATCCTAACCGTTGGTGATATACATTCGATACACTCAAGCGAAATGAGTAGTCGGTCATGTGTGGCTGAGTTGCAAGATGTTCTTGTTGAACTCGGTGTATTCTCCTCTAGAGATATACCAGCGGAAGGTGGTTCCATACCTTGTCATAGTTGGAAATCCATTACCCAATACGTGCTTGCGGTTTTGATTGCATATTATATATGTGGAATGTGAGATGCAAACGTTCCACTAGATTGTATTTACTTGATTTAGACACTATTATAATATCAAAAGAGTTTTGATATAAAGCTATCGTTCCTTTCAAAAGGGATTTTTAAAAGTTAAATCAAGTGTTTGGATTCTCATAAGGGAAAAACCTGTTCCGTGTATACGGCGTGGTCTTATGAGATATCATTTAGTTTTCTGAAACTGTTATAAACTGTTTACTCGTATCAGTCCTATGACTGACCCGGAGTTTATTTTGTTTTGTTCCACCTAAACTCTTGGGTGCCTGAATTTGTACGGGCAGTCAAGTAGTTCAGGATTTTACAGAACTATCTAAAGGAGCTTGGAGCATGAGGCTTCAGCGTTAGTTATATAGAGTTTTGTTCCGCTGTGTTATAAGTGTTGTATTCTGATAAGTGTAAGTTATACAGTTGAAATTTTGTATTTCAAAAGTTATGATATTATATTTTGTTCCGCTGCGATGTGAGATTCTGTGTTGTTATTTCTGTTCTTCTTCTACCCTTATCTTCTAAAAAAAATTGTTTCGTATTTTCGTGATATTTGGGTTGGAAGTATGATGTATATAGTCAACTCTGATGTTACGGATTTGCGGGTCATTACATAATGCCATTTATCAATCCTGCTATATATATATATATACACACACACACACACACAGAGAGAGAGAGAGAGATATGTGTGTGTGTGTTTATGCACTAGACCTCTCACATTAAGCCTACACTTGTGGATACTAGATTTGTCGGGCGATTCTAGGCAGACTTATTCCACAAGTTGACTTAACCTCATGTCTTAGCATCGTTATATGTTTATTTACGCACTAGCCCTCTCACATTATATTAACAACTTGTGGACGCTGGATTTGCTGGGCGGTTCAGGGCAGACTTCTACCACAAGTTGAATTTAACCTCGGGTCTAAGTGCAATTACAGTTTTCTATTTGCTGTAAATTTTCTATATAATTTAGGCATGTCCATTCTTCCAAATTTTTACTGTAATCTATATTTTACATGTCATCATATTAAGCTCATTTTACGTCGCATGTTCTTTCTAACATGTAATTAGTTTCATCTCAAAATAACATGTGATCGTCAAATCATGTAATTATTCTAATTTAACATGTAATTATACCAAATTCTACAATTAAGGGTTTAAGTACATAAATGTCACAAGTTAACGTGAAATTAGAACAATAGTAATTGCTACACATATTTTAACAAGTTTACATTTCAGCATCTGAACATTTCAGCACATTAAACGTTTTAACACATAAACTTCTAACATATTAATATTTTAACATATTAATATTTCAACATGTCATATTAGCATTTCATCACTTTAATCATTCTAGCAGGTTTACATTGCATGTTCACGGGGAATTTCAAGCGATAATATACCATTATCAAAAATGATATAACTTAAATCCACTCACCTAATTTGCTTTCCAAATCCTGAATCTGGTCTAGATCTAGTATTCCATGGTCCTCCTAACTGAATTTAGAACCTAGCAAACATGGATCCATAATTCTTACTAAAAGAAAAAGGGAAGAAAGAGGAGAAATTTGAAATAGACTAGATTTAAGAATTTACCATACTTCGAATCGAATTTTGAACACCCAATTGCAGACATACATCCTTTCCCTCCAGATCTTGAATCAGAATTTCTTTAAACAAGTTATCCTATTTTTTTTCTTGAAGAGATTTGAGGAGAAGGAAGAATGGCAGAGTATAGACGTCGCTCTAAAAATAAGAGATTTAGGCTAGGATCTACAAGCGTATTTATAGGTTTTCAGCACCGAATATGGTCCACAAAACAATCCATGTTCACGTTCAGGAATCTGCCCAGATCTAAGGGGTTGACCTTGGGGCCGACCCTGGGTCGACACCCCCTTGAAGGGGTCGACACCTGTGGGTTCGGATGTCGAAAATTAACACGAGTGCACTTCACAAGTGCACCAGTGCAAAAATACTTTGGCATACTTGCCATGTGCTCCAGTTGTTCTGGTTTGCTTCCTGCTTTCTTCGTCAAACTTCTACCGTCCATAACTTCTTCATACGTTATCCGTTTTACGCAAACTCGAAGTCTATCTAAACTAGAATTCCGAGATGAACGTAATGGTATAATCCATTTTACTTAATTCTGAATATTTAATTTAGTCATTCTCATTTTATTATTAATGCATAATATTTGTAAATCAGAGCATGCAACACATTTACACTACATGCAACCAATCCTTTCTTTCTTTTAATGCATTAATCTTTTCTTTTAAATGTTTATGTCTATGCATATATATATACATATATGCATTACTTAATTATTTAATTATTATAAAATGCAGGGTGTTACAATTAACTTGCCAAATCCATGTTCAAACAACAGCATATAGGCAGTTTTAAAACAGTTTTTTGAAACACATATCAAACATTTAGATTAAAGATCAAAATAAGCAGAGCTGAAGTATAGATCGCAAGTATACAACAACATCAAAATGAAGGCTCAATAAAACTTTTTTAATCATAAGCATTAATTTAAAGTTTAGACAGTGAGGCGTCAATTCAAACTTTATAAGCAGATCAGCAAATTGATACAACTACTGAAATTACAACTAGTCGATTTCCAGATTCTCAGAAATCAGCAACAAAAAATTCTTGTGGTTTAACATCTAGAAAACTCTAAGCTCGTTGATTTTAATTGAAGCTGAACTCAAATAAAATTGCAATCCAAGCAGCCCTGTGTTTACATGTAGGCAGGGTTCAGTCAGATCTGATTTCAAGCATAAAGCATCAAAATCGGTATCTCCAGGAAACCAAATCAAACCCTGAAAGCCCTAATCCAAAGCTTGAGGTTCGATCCGATTCCATGAGCTCTTAGACACCAATAATCAGAAAGCAAAATGATTTGGTCGTAAATACAAAGTTTATTTGAGTGTCAGATCTGAAAAGAAGAAAAAACTCATGATGAAATTCGAATCAGATTTGTTGAGTAGTTGGATTTGAGTCAGAAGCCAGAGATCTCTGATGATCGGCACTGTCGATTGCGCTGGAAATGCAACTGATCCGAGGCGAGGTAAGATTTCAGCTCATGATCATATTTTCATAAAACCATTTTCCTCCATAGAAGTGCTTTATACTGAAGAAATGAAGTAATGAAGAATGCAGATCCAATATGATAATATATATATAGGGCTACATTCAAATAGGCCTTGTGACCCATCAGTGTGGCCTGTGTGCGGTTCACCATCACTGAAGTGATCTGATCCATCAAGAAATAAGCACCTGACCACAAAAAGAAGTATAGAAAATGAATGAAATAAAAACATTCTGATTCATATAAAGCGATTATCAATGATTTATACATATGTATTTGATGAAAAATTATATCAAAGAAATTCATTTCGGAGTCTGCGTTTTTCATAAGTAAAAAACACATGCTTCGAGGGGTAAATGTTAACCCTGTTCAAAACATGGTTTAAATATAATTTGTCAAATATATAAGTGAAAAATCGATAACGGTTGAATGCTATGGATTGGCTTTGTTTTTATATAATGGATCAGCTTTGCTTTTGATGTATGGATTGGATTGGACACTAATTTAATATAGATCAAGCACAAAATGGTAGGATGAATCATGAATTCTTTATTAGATGGATCAGGCAGTTTTTTGGTGGATGGATCGAGTAAAAAGTTTGTGATGGATCGAGCATAAAACAGTAGCATGGATCGTGCAAAATGTATTTGCCAAGGCAACATGTTGCGCAACACAGTGAAATAGCTGATTTGTCAAGGAGTGCATCGAAGGTTCTACACAGTTTTGTGGATCGGGAAAACAAATTTGCCTATGGATTAGGCTAAAAAAAGAGTGTGATCATCCTTTTCCAAACACGTGAAAATGAGTGACTGCACAGAGCACGCATCGGGGGATCACCTCCAATCTGATGGAATGGGCACTAATTGGGCGCATCTGCAATATTAAAACGCGGGTGTTCAACACAATGAAATACTTAATCTGCCTATGCGCATGACGAAGGATCCACGTGGTTTTATACATCGGGCATAAACTCAAGCCGGATCAACATGCAGAAATGGGTGATCAGACTATTGAGACGACCCGAAATCCCGTTCAGACGGAAACAAGGGTTATCTTTGGAATATAACATAGAAACATATAATAGCAGAACAGAATTAAATAAATACACCAGATAATGAACAATAGAATATACTGGATAAAAGTAATCATCAGAGTTACACAGTATACAGGATCTTACTTAGTACAAATACAGTTCAGCTATACATAAATGTCTACAGCGGAAATAAACAAAATATGTACAATAGGAGCTGAACAGCATAAAAAGAGATAAATGATAGAATCCATCTTCAGCTCCAGCTATCCAGAAAGAACCAGCTAAACCTGAATACAAGGCTGCCCATGTAGAAAAAGGGGCACCCGAGTTTGAGAGTGAAACAAACTACGAGTCAGTCATGGGACTGGTATGAGAAATCTACTCAACACATATATAATATGGCTAATCACAGGACCACGCCACTTTCGTGGAACGGGTTTACTCCATTGGATTGCCAGTGCTTTAAAACAAATCTTTCTTTTAAACATCGCTATGCTTTTTTATAAAAATGAAGTCGTTATAAGACTCAGTTCCCATCACACAATGCAACGCAAACCGGAGGATAGAGTTTTTTCCTTATAACGGCCAAAATATGCTTGATACGAATAAAACAAGGCATTTGATATTATTGCTAGTGTTTATATGTTTTGAAAGCAATTTCAAATCATAACTATCAATCATAGACGACATGAGCGTCCCATGCCACTATGTCGCCAAATGTATATATATACAATCGAAACCGCACAGTCACGTATTTGGAAATTGGATTTCTGTCATGAACCAAGGCAAAAGATAGTCCTTACCGAATTCGTGACTCTCTAGCCCGAGCCACAGGCAAGTACTCAGTCAAGCCTTCGGAGCGACAGGGCCGGTCCACCGATGTGGATTAAAATGCCTGAACACTACGTTTCCCCGCCCTTTGGGGCGTAAACGAGCCAATGAATGACTCCATCGGACCCGGATCGTCCGATCAAACCGAGGCGCCTCGCAACAGTAACAACCACATAGGTGAAAAGTATATAAATGTCAGGGCTGGTAGGTCATTGACACCACCCTAGCTAGAAAGAAACGCATGCCCTCCCTGAGGTCCTTCTCCCGTTTTAGGTTCATACCGGGATGTGAGGCTCGCGAATTCACGTTACACACAAAGCTACGCCACACAGGCGGTGCTTTGATCATCACCACAAGGCTTTGCTTTTCAACAGGAGCCCTGATCACTGCATCTTAGCATGCCACACAGGCAATTCATGCCATGCGACTGATGTCCATCCATATACAACCTCTGAGCTCGTGCGTCTCAGAGAAGGGCGTTAAGCAAAAGAATAAATTCTCCGCCGCCAAACAGATGTATATTTAACAGAAATCAATCAACACAGAATAAACTCCAATGTCAGACACACAGTCCATTTACAAGTCCGTTCTGGGTCTGAACGAAACCGGAGGCACTAAATACCTCGCAAACCCATCGATCACCACGTACGTCTGGACGATCACCACTCATTATCCATATTTCGGGATGCCTCCCAATCAGGACCTCGGTTACCATCCAAACGAGGTGAAGATCTCTGGTCTTCGACCGTCGTCTTCATCTTCGAATTTCAATCGTCGGTCAATTATTCGAAATGAGAATTAACTCGGCCTTTTCAAATAATTCACGCATATTTAGAATTTCAAATCAATTTATTTCAATGGTTAAATTATTCGACAACACCAATATTGTTCTTTAATGTAATTTTCACACCAAACACATTCAACCATCAAATACAACATAAATCGAGCAAATTCAGTTTATTTCCACTCCATTTTGTTTATGGTACTTTATAATGATTTATCGCTATTTTTATTTATTTTAAAATAGCCCATTTATTCAAAACGACACTTCGGGCCATAACGCGGCCGTGGCGCTGTTTTTCTTCAGATTTGATTTACACATATCTGAAAATCTAACCGTTGGATCTTCACAAAATTTACATCATTAGAAAGGTCTTTTCAAAACGAATCCAACGGTTCCAGTTTCGGGAAAATCCGACGGTCGGATCTCCCGGTACAATCGTTTGAATTTTCGATTTCAAAATACGAACTGCAGCGTCGTTATTCGATTAAATATAATTATATTTATATTTATATACAAATATAATCGCTTCTGGCGCTGTTTTCCTTCAGATTTGAATTAAACATTCCAGACAATCCAACCGTTGGATTTTTACAAGGTTGGTGCCGTTGGGAAGATATTTCCAAGGCGAACCCGACGGTTGAGGTTTCGGGAAAATCCAATGGTCGGATTTCCCGTACTAGTTGTTTGAAAACACGGTTTCAAAACACGAACTACACGGCCACGTTTCGTTTTAATTTTATTTATATTTATATATTTATATAAATATAGTTCATTCAACAATTTCAATATCGTTTTCACTTCAAATATTTCACTAACGCCTTAAAATTTTGGAAAATTTCGCCATAACCTCCCCTGCACTGGGAGCATCGGGAAATCGCAAATAGCTTTCCCGGTCCTTCTAATCTCAAAAAGAAAAAGAAAAAGCCAAGCGGCTAGCCAACAGGCTCATAAAATCATCACCCAAACAAAGCAGTAATTGTGTACCTATTTGTCGGGCACAAAATTTTATTCCTCTTCTCTAGCCCCTTTGCTATAACCTGTTCAATGAATATGCATGTACATATATATACAGTTCTTATCATTTATCATTTTCTATTCAACTTCATATTTGATTTCTAATTGGTTTAAAAACACCATTCATTCTAATGTTACATACATAGGTGCAAATCATTTCATTAGCTAATTAATGAATATTTCAACTCATATATGTTTATTTTGAACAAGTGGCTAATTTTAACACTTCACATTTCAACGATTTATGCATACAATAAAAATGTGATTTTTATTGTAAAACAATTCATTTCAAAACACTATTATTTTATATATTTCATATTGGTGATAAAAATAGGATTTTTATCATAAAACAATTTCTTTCAAACGAGATTATTTTACACAGTTCATATAGTCGATAAAAGGTGATTTCTATTATCAAACAATTTATTTCAAAATATGAATACCATTCAACACATGAATTTCTAATCAACGAATGAATATCAATTCAACACATGAAGGTTTTCTATAGTTTCTATATATAGATAAAAATGTGATTTTTATTATCAAACAATTTATTTCAAAATATGAATACCATTCAACACATGAATTTCTAATCAACGAATGAATATCAATTCAACACATGAATGTTTTCTATAGTTTCTATATATAGATAAAAATGTGATTTTTATTATCAAACAATTTATTTCAAAATATGAATACCATTCAACACATGAATTTCTAATCAACGAATGAACATCAATTCAACACATGAATGTTTTCTATAGTTTCTATATATAGATAAAAATGTGATTTTTACATTTTAAAACGCGAATACCATTCAACACATGAATTTCTAATCAACGAATGAACATCAATTCAACACATGAATGTTTTCTATAGTTTCTATATATAGATAAAAATGTGATTTTTATATTTAAAACGCGAATACTGTTGTATATAACGCAGTTGTATACACAATTATATGATTTTTGTTTGATGATAACAAACAAATATATATTATTATAAATGTGTTTGTTATTGTAATGTTTTATATATACAACACAGATAGGAATATAATATTTGAATTGAATATTATATTTCTAACATTCAAACAGTACAACTATTTGTAACTCCACTATTTATGCATTCACAGAATATTTGTACATGTATAAACAGAATAAAATAGACAAGTTCGTTTGACAACAATAAAATGATATTTTATTTCAATCAAACTTGTTTATTACAGACATCAGTACATTTCATATATACACAGCTTCTCACAGCAACACTCATACATTCATTCAGTTTACATTTCAGTATACAAACTTTTATACATTCTTTTTACACACGCTGCTTCATCTTCTGTCTTGTATCTTCAGTCTTCTATCTTCACAGCATCTTCACTATCAGTCCAGTCATCCCCGCTTACCTGTCACACATGAAACAGAAACACACAGTATACTGCAATAGAAATAATACTGAATATATGCAAATATAAATTTTTTTTTTGAATTTTTATTTGCCTCAGATTTCTGGTGTGTTTCTCATCCTTTTTCATGACTTGATCTGATGTATATAAATAGAGCACGATACATGTATACACATACATGTGTATGTATATACACATATTACAGTGCAGGGACAAGAAAATATACATTGAATGGCTGCATATACACACGTGTATAAATATACACGTGTGCACTGCCTCGCCAATCAGTGTGCAGCTGAGGAGGAGCCACGTGGACCATCTCGACTCAGTGCTCAAATGCAAATCAGTATGCAAAAGTCAACTCAAACCAAAATGGTCGAGCAAAAGGTCAAAGCATGCTCATGGCACAAGCACAAGAAAGTCAATGAAGCAGCATAGCATGACAAGTGCAAACAAAAATGGCCAAGCACAATTCACAGTACAAACTTGAGCATGCAAGTATACAAGTCAAAGCCAAGCCAGCAAGCAAGCATATACATGTGTCATGAACAAACAAAAGTGGTCGAGGCAACATCAATTCAAAATGCACACATAATGATCATGTATGAACAAGCTCAGGTCAATGTACAAGTACATGCCACAAACAGGTTCAAGAGCATGATATAACTCAGCAAAAGCAAAGTGTCGAACACATGCAAACAACATGAGACTGGTGCAAACATGTATGGCTGAAGCTACATGCAACATTCAAGTACAAGTGTCATAGCAAATGTACACAGTGCAAACAAGGGTGTTCACGAACAGCAAATGGTTCAAAACAGTGGTACTGAAGGTTGGTGTACATGCTCATGCCACAAACAAGTCATGGATATAAACAAGTGGTGCAAAGCAGTCAAGACAAGAAATCTCTTTTGAGTTTTTTTTTAAAACAATTCAGTTTTCACAAATATTCTTTGGGAAGTTCTCAAAATCAATCAGAAAATGGACAGAGTACTTTTTAGGCCGAACTCATTCAAGAATCCAAAAGAGGAAAGCATAAAGTTTTTCTGTTTTAATCCAAAAATAATTGGAAAGTGTTTACTGTATAATCTCAGCAAACATTTTCAAGTCGGTCAAAACAGCATAAGGAAACATAACAAATGCATGGTGAAACTCAAGGCAGGTTCAAAATCAAGAATATAGAGCGCAAGGCAGTAATGGCACAAGAGCATGGAGATGGGTACATAACTAAAGCAAAAGAGACAAGCATGGAGCAAAGATAACATGGCAACATGGATTTAAGCTTGTGTGCACATTTCAATTCAGGCAGTGCAAGTATCATAAATGAATACAATTTGATGTGTCTATGGTGAAAGACAGAGGATATATGCACAGGCAATATAAATGGTAGAATAGCAAGGGCACTGCAAATCAAGAGTGTTATTTGTAGAAAATCATACATGGCAAGAAAAATCACAATTTCTTTTTGGCAAAAATCCAATTCAGCTTAAATTCATTTCCAGAAAAGCAAAGGAACAAAATTAGCAAGGAGTTTCCAGAAATGTTTCAATCAGAAATTCAAGGCAACAATTTATTCAAGGGAACAGATTAGAGTAATTCAATCAAGAAAATCAAAAGAGGAAACACACAATTATCAGACAAGTCATCGGGCCTAATTCATGTCTGGATACAAAGCCAATATTCAAACAAGTTTTCCAATTACAAGAAATCAATTCCTTCCAGAAATGCTCAACACTATTTTTTTTGTATGGGCCAAGAGCTATTTTCAGAAATTAAATCTCCATTTATTCATGCAAAGGGGCAGATTCCAAATTCCAGAATTTTTGTTGTTGTGTCTGGTTTCAAATTTTTTTTTTTTTAAATATACGGTGCTAAATCAAGGGATAGCAAAAAGGGAAGTTTTTTTTTTTTTCAGAATTATTTTTTAAAAAGCCGAATTAAATGGAAATCATTTATTTTGTTTCCAATTTTTTACAGAGCCGTTTCAGCAATCAGAGTATATTTCAAAGTCGGGAAACAACAATTCAAATTGAAGACAGACAAAAAGGGGAAACCCAAATCAGACCGAGTCACTTGTGAAATCAGAGACACGATTTAGGGTTTCTAATACCCTATAAATAACACCCATAACATCACTGGCAAAGTATCGAAATTATTCAATCAATATTCAAAGCAGCAAAAAGAAAATTCTTTTTATACACTCACAGTTTCGATCGACGCCAGAGAAAAATCCCAAATCAGATAAAGCCGCAATCGAGGAATCACATAGCAATGAATTCGAGCTTCAGAGATTAGCTTTTTCATCAAGCAATCGATTCGGATTTGGGTGGATTTCAAAAACCCTAGAAAACCCTAGCCGCCATATTTTTTTTCTCAGAGGCAAAAGAGGATCGGGCAGAAGAATGAAGCAAGAAAAGAAAATGGGCCGGCCGTTTTTTTTTAATAAGAAAAGGGGATGACCCCTTTAATATAAACTCTTTTTTTTTATTTTAAGAACTAGGGTTTACATTTTTTTTTGTTTTACATTCTGTTGTTTTTTTTTGAGTTGTAAAATCATTTCTGAACAGTTCTAGGTCTGTAAAATCTAGGGGGATTTAGTCAAGGAGTTGACTGTCAGCTTCAGAGTCTGTAAATCTGAGTTACGAGTTACAGGGTTTGTAATTCGGGAAATCTGGTCTCGGAGTTTAGATCAGTCTAGGGGTTTGAGCGTAGGGTTAGAATAGGAGCAGGGTTTGCAAGTGTACATGGTCTTGTATGCGGGAACTGTTCTATCACCTAGTAGAAACCTTAGAAATGCAGCAGTAGGCAGGGTTTTGCCGAAGCTGGGTACATCTGTGTGTGATCTATTTTCTGCATTTCAGTTTCTGCTATTTTCTGTGATCAGTTTATTATTATATATCTCGTTAAGTTTTTAATTCAGTTAAAAACTGTGAAAAACCCTATTCACCCCCCCTCTAGGGTTATTCTAGATCCAACAAGTGGTATCAGAGCAGGTTATTTCATTAACCCTAGAAACATGGATCATAGTTGTCAGTCTTATGAGAGTCAGTCCAGTAATATTCCAATTATTTTTAAGGGAACAGATTTTTCAATTTGGAAATCAAATTTCGAATCATATTTAAAATCTGTTAATCTTGATTATTGGAATATTATTGAAAATATGGAAGATATGTCAAATAAAACGAATAAGGTTTTAAATGCTCAAGCTATGCATATTTTATATTCTTATCTTGATAATAATCAGCTTGACTTTATCTCTCATTGTTTAACTGCGCAGGACATCTGGAAAACTCTCAACGCACGGTATGGAAATTCTGACAACTCCTCAAAACCCTCAACTGCCAACTCAAATTCAGATCTGTGCTTAACTGGAACTATTCATGTGGATTCAGACGATGGGGACTTATCATATGACGATCTGGTATCTCTTTGTAATAATTTAACAAGAACTGTTGATTGTCTCAAACGGAAAAACAAGTCTTTGAAATCTGAAAATTCTGAGTTGACCCACAATAACAATTTGTTGAAATTAAAATTTGAAAACTCTGACTGCAATAACTGTATGGTTGTGAAAACTGATTTAGCTCAACTTGATGAACATTCTGGAAAGCTCGAAAATAAATTTTTGTTTTTGAAAAATCTCGAAGATGAGTTGACTCATAAAATTAACGCTTTGCAGAAGGAGTTGGATAAGATTAATTTAGAACATGAAATTTTTGAAAAGGAAAATTTGGTGAAAACGGATTTGATTGTGAAAGAGCTTGAATCTGAAATTGAAAAATTCAAGAATGTTGAAAAACTTGAATTGGAAAAACAAAAACTTTTTGAAGCTGAGATTTCTGAGTCCCAAGCCAAAATCAAATTACTTGAAATTGAAAATTTGATTTTGAAAGTTGATTCTGAAAATTGTAAGATCACTAAAAATCATTGTTCAGACTTAATGAAAGCAAATGATGATCTCAAATTTAAACTTCAACAACTTGAATCAACGTTGGTTAAATTTTCAAATGGAGAAAAATCGTTGAATATGTTGTTGAGAAATCAATTTCCGTATGGAAATAAAAATGGACTTGGATTTGGGAAAATGAATGATCTTGAAAAGCAGAATACAAACGGTTTTAAAAATCCCTCAAATCACTTAAGAAATGTTTGTTTTGAAAGTTCTAACTCTGAAAACTTCAAAGGATTTGTAAATCACAATCGAGATGAGTTTTTGTTTTATAACAAACCATTTAAACATTCTTGGATCTCAAATGGAAATAAAACGGGTTTTGTTAAATTCAAAACGATTTGGGTTCCTAAAGGCACAAAGGTAAATTCGGATGGTTTGTTATATAAACAAGTTTGGGTACCAAAAGATTTGAACAAAACTGTGGGTGGTTTCACAAATTTTGTTAGACCGCTCAATTCTCTTAACAGTTAGGTACCAAAGGAGGCTGAGGAACTGCATAGCTAAAGAAAAACTGGATTCAAAACTGCTACATATCACAGAATCATTCACAGTTCCTTAGCCACATCTGTTGAGTTAGAGATTCTGCTTTACATTGGATTCTGGTATGATCTCTAAACTCACCTTTGTATATTCTCTTTGTTTGTTTTTTATTTTCTGTTTTTATTCCTTCCTCTATCTCCTTCTTTTTTGTTTTTGATTTGACACTGTCATATTCTTCTTTGTCTGTACTTCTTAAACTTCCAGTTGCAGAATTCATGATCTTTCTTGAAATATGCTTTATTTGTATAAAATCATCGTGTGTTAATCATTTCCATATCCTAAATGTAATCTTGTAAATATCTGCAATTGTTTTTGTGATTTTTTTTATTTCTGAATTCATAACAGTGTTGATGTATTCTTATCATATCTTGAACACTGTTAATTTGAATTCTAAATTTTTTGAAGATCTGAATATGTAATGAAATGTCACACACCTTTGTTGTTCTGAGTTTATTCTAATTCATTTTTAGAAAAGCTCAGAATATTATACTCATTACAACACTCTGTTATTTATCAGTTGTGATAATTTCATTGATCTTCAGATTGGCTTGTATCAGTGATACATCTTGGAATTCATCTTTATTCATGATCATTATACTGAAATATGTTTGTTTGAAATCATCTGAAATTCTAGATATCTTGAATATCACACACCTCTTATTTTTGAAATTGTCAATCTCGTGTGACTGATTCATTATATCCCAAAACTTTACATTGATTCATGTGATTTCAAATAAATTATCCCGATCATGAATATTTTCAAATTTGATGTAAATGACCTGAAATTTCTCTTGGGCTTGTCGGAAATAGTTTTGAGAAATTCTTGAAAATGTTTTTTAAAAATGGTCTTTGAAAATCATTGTTATTTCATGATTATTTGATTTGAATATATGTTTGTTTAAAATCATTTGAAATTATTGATTTATTGGATCTCACACATATCTTGAATCTGAAATATAACCTGGTGTGATTGATTCATTAAATCCTAATACTTCTACATTTCTTCAAATGATTTAAAATAGAGTATATTTGCAAATCTTGGATCATGAACCACCTTATGTGACCAACATCTTGACAAGCCTGTTGTGATACTGATTTCTATGTGCTGCTCTGATACTGTTTTTTTTTTTTTTTTAAAAAAAAAAAAAAAGGTTTGTTTTGGAATCATGCTGCTCTGATTATAAGAAATTGATTTGTAAATATATTTTTGAGGACTGCTTGATTTGGTATCAAAGATTTATCGTACTCTGATAAATGAAGTTTGTGTGCTTGAATTGCTTGCTTTTTAATTAAGTCTTTTCTGTTGACTGAGGTACCATTGTTTGCCACCGAGGTGCCATTAAAATCCTCGAGAAAGCGAGAACATTTGGTATCAGAAGCGCCTTATATTTGTCTCATCCATCTGTTCTGATTTTTCACTTTGTAGAGACACCATGTGGTATCAGTTTAAAAGTGCTGCATATTTTTTTTTGCTGTATATATATATTTTTTCCTCCTGTCATGTATAGATCAGCATATTACTCTTGTAATTGATTTTCAATTTTAAAAATTATTTATTGATTATTCTTTCAGAAATTGAAATCAATATCCAAATTAAACTGTATTTATAATTCATCAAAATTATAACCAGATTTAGAAATTGTGATGAATTGTGACTGCAGTATATTTCACAACAAGAGGAGAATTTTATTTAGATTTTCATGATGGTTAAATATTTATTATAATATCTGTGAATTGGCAGTTAATTTCACGACCATCCTCATTATCTATCATAAATCTGCCATCCATGATAAATTTTTTTTTAAATGTGGAGAGTTTAATATTTTTTGTAAATCATCTTGAATAGTCAGTGAAAATATTTGTGATGGAAATGTGATTGGTTTATTATTCAGAATTAGTGAAATTGAGAATTTTCAATGATCCCAGTACAGTTGGTCATATTTCATAATATAATTAATTTAGAAATTTATTTCACAGTCCATTTCTGTAACTACCACTTTTCTATCATCCATATTGATTTTATATATCGAGGAGTTTTTTCTTTTTGAAACAAAAAAAATAATAATAATAATATAATAAGTATTTCTCTAACCTCATTTAAAAATCCAAGCTCTGGTTATGCATGGTTACGAGATTACTTATATTTAAGCTGCAACTGATCTCATTTAAAAATCCAAGATCTGGTTATGCGTGATCAGTGTACTCTTAAATTAAAAAGAAAAAGAAAAGAAAATAATTTGGATAAAATAAAGATTTATATGAAATTCTCCTTGGTGTTTATAAAAACCAACCTATCAATCCATCTTCTATCTGTGAAATGTGTTAATACCTTATGAAGTATTATGACTTGTTGATTGATAGCTACTGGGATTTGAGACTATCTGATTTTGTCACTTAAGTTGAATTTATAATTATAGTCCAAATTCATCACTGTTTTGTGCCTCAATTTCTTAAAATCTGTTTTAAAAATAGTTGGAAAATATTCATATTTTTCTCTCTCCATTTTTTTTATAAAATTCATCGTATATCCGTCATTTTCTACAATGTGAAATATGCCACCTGTTCTTAGAATATTATGATTTTTGTTTGACTGATTGAGATTTATGATGACTGTTCTTCCTCTTAAGCTGATATAGTATTTGTTAGTCATTTTTCATCTATATTTTAAAAATCTGTATCCTTTTGATGATAACAAAAGGGGGAGAATGGATTAGATTTTGATTTATGAGTGAATATTTTATAAATATTTTTAATTTTGAAAATTTAATTATTCATACATTTCACTCATGCATAGTTATAGGGGGAGTTTTTTTTTTGTAGGGGGAGCATTTAAATAGGGGGAGTTCAAATATCCACGAACAAACACATTTATTATATTCAAAATCTTTTATTTGTTTGTCATCATCAAAAGGGGGAGATTGTTGTATATAACGCAGTTGTATACACAATTATATGATTTTTGTTTGATGATAACAAACAAATATATATTATTATAAATGTGTTTGTTATTGTAATGTTTTATATATACAACACAGATAGGAATATAATATTTGAATTGAATATTATATTTCTAACATTCAAACAGTACAACTATTTGTAACTCCACTATTTATGCATTCACAGAATATTTGTACATGTATAAACAGAATAAAATAGACAAGTTCGTTTGACAACAATAAAATGATATTTTATTTCAATCAAACTTGTTTATTACAGACATCAGTACATTTCATATATACACAGCTTCTCACAGCAACACTCATACATTCATTCAGTTTACATTTCAGTATACAAACTTTTATACATTCTTTTTACACACGCTGCTTCATCTTCTGTCTTGTATCTTCAGTCTTCTATCTTCACAGCATCTTCACTATCAGTCCAGTCATCCCCGCTTACCTGTCACACATGAAACAGAAACACACAGTATACTGCAATAGAAATAATACTGAATATATGCAAATATAAATTTTTTTTTTTTGAATTTTTTTTTGCCTCAGATTTCTGGTGTGTTTCTCATCCTTTTTCATGACTTGATCTGATGTATATAAATAGAGCACGATACATGTATACACATACATGTGTATGTATATACACATATTACAGTGCAGGGACAAGAAAATATACATTGAATGGCTGCATATACACACGTGTATAAATATACACGTGTGCACTGCCTCGCCAATCAGTGTGCAGCTGAGGAGGAGCCACGTGGACCATCTCGACTCAGTGCTCAAATGCAAATCAGTATGCAAAAGTCAACTCAAACCAAAATGGTCGAGCAAAAGGTCAAAGCATGCTCATGGCACAAGCACAAGAAAGTCAATGAAGCAGCATAGCATGACAAGTGCAAACAAAAATGGCCAAGCACAATTCACAGTACAAACTTGAGCATGCAAGTATACAAGTCAAAGCCAAGCCAGCAAGCAAGCATATACATGTGTCATGAACAAACAAAAGTGGTCGAGGCAACATCAATTCAAAATGCACACATAATGATCATGTATGAACAAGCTCAGGTCAATGTACAAGTACATGCCACAAACAGGTTCAAGAGCATGATATAACTCAGCAAAAGCAAAGTGTCGAACACATGCAAACAACATGAGACTGGTGCAAACATGTATGGCTGAAGCTACATGCAACATTCAAGTACAAGTGTCATAGCAAATGTACACAGTGCAAACAAGGGTGTTCACGAACAGCAAATGGTTCAAAACAGTGGTACTGAAGGTTGGTGTACATGCTCATGCCACAAACAAGTCATGGATATAAACAAGTGGTGCAAAGCAGTCAAGACAAGAAATCTCTTTTGAGTTTTTTTTAAAACAATTCAGTTTTCACAAATATTCTTTGGGAAGTTCTCAAAATCAATCAGAAAATGGACAGAGTACTTTTTAGGCCGAACTCATTCAAGAATCCAAAAGAGGAAAGCATAAAGTTTTTCTGTTTTAATCCAAAAATAATTGGAAAGTGTTTACTGTATAATCTCAGCAAACATTTTCAAGTCGGTCAAAACAGCATAAGGAAACATAACAAATGCATGGTGAAACTCAAGGCAGGTTCAAAATCAAGAATATAGAGCGCAAGGCAGTAATGGCACAAGAGCATGGAGATGGGTACATAACTAAAGCAAAAGAGACAAGCATGGAGCAAAGATAACATGGCAACATGGATTTAAGCTTGTGTGCACATTTCAATTCAGGCAGTGCAAGTATCATAAATGAATACAATTTGATGTGTCTATGGTGAAAGACAGAGGATATATGCACAGGCAATATAAATGGTAGAATAGCAAGGGCACTGCAAATCAAGAGTGTTATTTGTAGAAAATCATACATGGCAAGAAAAATCACAATTTCTTTTTGGCAAAAATCCAATTCAGCTTAAATTCATTTCCAGAAAAGCAAAGGAACAAAATTAGCAAGGAGTTTCCAGAAATGTTTCAATCAGAAATTCAAGGCAACAATTTATTCAAGGGAACAGATTAGAGTAATTCAATCAAGAAAATCAAAAGAGGAAACACACAATTATCAGACAAGTCATCGGGCCTAATTCATGTCTGGATACAAAGCCAATATTCAAACAAGTTTTCCAATTACAAGAAATCAATTCCTTCCAGAAATGCTCAACACTATTTTTTTTGTATGGGCCAAGAGCTGTTTTCAGAAATTAAATCTCCATTTATTCATGCAAAGGGGCAGATTCCAAATTCCAGAATTTTTGTTGTTGTGTCTGGTTTCAAATTATTATTATTTTTTTAAATATACGGTGCTAAATCAAGGGATAGCAAAAAGGGAAGTTTTTTTTTTTTCCAGAATTATTTTTTAAAAAGCCGAATTAAATGGAAATCATTTATTTTGTTTCCAATTTTTTACAGAGCCGTTTCAGCAATCAGAGTATATTTCAAAGTCGGGAAACAACAATTCAAATTGAAGACAGACAAAAAGGGGAAACCCAAATCAGACCGAGTCACTTGTGAAATCAGAGACACGATTTAGGGTTTCTAATACCCTATAAATAACACCCATAACATCACTGGCAAAGTATCGAAATTATTCAATCAATATTCAAAGCAGCAAAAAGAAAATTCTTTTTATACACTCACAGTTTCGATCGACGCCAGAGAAAAATCCTAAATCAGATAAAGCCGCAATCGAGGAATCACATAGCAATGAATTCGAGCTTCAGAGATTAGCTTTTTCATCAAGCAATCGATTCGGATTTGGGTGGATTTCAAAAACCCTAGAAAACCCTAGCCGCCATATTTTTTTTTTCAGAGGCAAAAGAGGATCGGGCAGAAGAATGAAGCAAGAAAAGAAAATGGGCCGGCCGTTTTTTTTTAATAAGAAAAGGGGATGACCCCTTTAATATAAACTCTTTTTTTTTATTTTAAGAACTAGGGTTTACATTTTTTTTTGTTTTACATTCTGTTGTTTTTTTTTGAGTTGTAAAATCATTTCTGAACAGTTCTAGGTCTGTAAAATCTAGGGGGATTTAGTCAAGGAGTTGACTGTCAGCTTCAGAGTCTGTAAATCTGAGTTACGAGTTACAGGGTTTGTAATTCGGGAAATCTGGTCTAGGAGTTTAGATCAGTCTAGGGGTTTGAGCGTAGGGTTAGAATAGGAGCAGGGTTTGCAAGTGTACATGGTCTTGTATGCGGGAACTGTTCTATCACCTAGTAGAAACCTTAGAAATGCAGCAGTAGGCAGGGTTTTGCCGAAGCTGGGTACATCTGTGTGTGATCTATTTTCTGCATTTCAGTTTCTGCTATTTTCTGTGATCAGTTTATTATTATATATCTCGTTAAGTTTTTAATTCAGTTAAAAACTGTGAAAAACCCTATTCACCCCCCCTCTAGGGTTATTCTAGATCCAACAAATACCATTCAACACATGAATTTCAATTCAACGAATGAATATCGATTCAACACATGAAGGTTTTCTATAGTTTCTATATATAGATAAAAATGTGATTTTTATATTTAAAACGCGAATACCATTCAACACATGAATTTCTAATCAACGAATGACTATCAATTCAACACATGAAGGTTTTCTATTCAATGAATAAATATAGTTTAAGCAGATGAAAATAATTCAAACACACGAATATTATTCAAAATTTCGGCAGCATAACGGCAGGGTAGTTAAAACCGGGACCGTCCCTAGTACGGCTCCTCGCTCTACCTTAAAACCTCGCGGTTTTTGACAATGGGGATCATGCATCTAGTTCGCACGCAGGCGGCATGTATATATTTATTTTATTTCCACAAACTAATCCTATGTGGTTTCAACCAAATATTTCTCAACCACAAACGGGTATTTTTCAACCTCAATCAATCAATATCAACCACAAACAATCCCAAACAATCATTCGCTATCAATCAATTTTCACACCAATTTCAATCAATAAATATCGTCCATGGTTTGTGGACGAGGGGCGTATATATATATATATATATATATATATATTTATATTTATATATAGCAATTCCCTTTTATTTCAACACATATAGATATATAGAAAAAGAAATTGAAGAGTGAGAAATTCTCACCAATAGCTATCCAATACCACGATTCTTCCTTTAGAGAAATCTTCGCCAATCTCGCCTTTCGTCGCTTTCGTTGCCCGTATTCTCTACATATGTAAAAATCGAATTTTTTACTATGTGATTCAATATATAAAAATCGAATTTCAAAAATATAGATTCCGCCTTTTCAAAAATAAAGATTATATTTTTAATATTCCTATGATATAAAAATTATATTTTTATTACTTTAAAAATACAAAAATCATATCTTACTTCTTCTACTTAATAAAAATTCCGTCTTTTCTATTTTAAAAACATGATCTTTTCTATCCAAGTTCAAATCCTTTTCTATTTAAAGTTCAACTCTTTTTCTATTTAAAGTTCAAATCTTTTCCTATTTAAAGTTTAAATCTTTTCCTTTTTAAAATTCAAATCTTTTTCTATTTAAAGTTTAAATCTTAAAATCAGTTTTAAACCCTTTTAAAAATCAGTTTTTAAATCCTTTAAAAAAATCAGTTTTTAAATCCTTTTAAAAAAATCAGTTTTTAAATCCTTAAAAAAAACAGTATTTAAACCTTTTTGAAATCAGAATTCTCTTTAAAAAAAATAAAATCAGTATTCTTTAAAAAAATAAAATCAGTATTCTTTTAAAAAAATAAAATCAGTATTTCAAAATTAGAATAAAAATAAAAATAAAATAAAATACTTACTGTAATGCGAAGAAGGGGGGGCGTCGTCAGGGTCGGAGCTGGCTTCGAGGGGGGGGCGGTGGCGGCTTCAGTGGTCTCGAACGGGGGAAGGCGGCGCTAGGGTTTCGGGAACGAGGCGTCGCGTGGAGGGAGAGGCCAGAAGGGAGGGTTCGGCTCGGGACTTAGATCTATGGGGGGGACAGGCGGAGGCGGGGGTCTCTTCGACGAGGCGATGGCGGTCGGTTTCCGTCCTCGACGGGTTTTATTTTTTTTTCTTTCTTTTTTTTTCTGCTCGAAGTGGAGAGAGAAGAGGGAATAGGGGGGTTTATATAAAATATATATATTTAATTATTTAATTTTGCAAAAAGTTGACTTTTACATACGACCTCTAAACGAGGTCCACCGCCTGTCGTCCATAGCGTTTTACCCCCATTCCGGACACAATGGGATATGTATCGCAAGCTGATTTGAGCGATACAATCAGTTTTCGTTGAATTTACATTTAAATCACTATATTAAATTTTAAACGGACATTTCAAATTACCGGGGTCACATACTAACTCTAAAAATTCCAGAAAAATATTTTCTAGCTTCGTATTGACGATACGGTCCTAACAAAACTAGTTTCGTCAAATTCTGAGACCGTTTGAAAAATGACCATTTTCCAGTCGATTAAAATCAACTGAAACTGGTCAAACGCGTTTTCCTTTGCCACGCTCACATATTGATTCGAAAAATAATGAAATTTGAAACCTAGCAATAATTTAACACTGCGGATCTAACAAAAGTGGTTTCGTCGAAATCCGAGGTCGTTTGCAAAATGTCCATTTTTAAGGGCCTGAATTCCATAGCGACTATTCAGAATTTTTAACTGGACATATCTTTTGATTCCCGCTATCAAATTTCGATTTGTCAGATTCGTTGGAAAGGTATTCACTAACAGATTTAAATATTTTTGGTTTCACTAAAATCCGGATTGTTTTGCACCCGATACAGTCCGACAAAGTTTGAATTCAGTTTTTGAAACTGCAGCGCCATTTCAGGCCTTGTTTATAATTATAATTAATTATATTCGTTTTCAAATGTCGATTCAAACTCAGTTTTCATCGCCATTATTTAAAATATTTATTTTAAATATTTAAAATCCATTATTTTAGCCAATTTAAAAAAAATTAAATTGGTTCAGATTTTCTGGGTCGTTACAATCTCCCCCACTTAAAACTTTTCGTCCCCGAAAAGGAACAAAGTCGAAAGTGGTTTGATAATCTACAATCACACAACACAACTTTCATTCTGCTACTCATACTAGGATATTACTGATCCTATCTGTATAGAGTTACCCGTCCTAGAACACTACTAGTTCTATTTCTGACGAGTTCGTTCAAATGTTATATTCCAGAACTAAGCTTAACCAAAGCTCTGATACCACGTTGAGACGACCCGAAATCCCGTTCAGACGGAAACAAGGGTTATCTTTGGAATATAACACAGAAACATATAATAGCAGAACAGAATTAAATAAATACACCAGATAATGAACAATAGAATATACTGGATAAAAGTAATCATCAGAGTTACACAGTATACAGGATCTTACTTAGTACAAATACAGTTCAGCTATACATAAATGTCTACAGCGGAAATAAACAAAATATGTACAATAGGAGCTGAACAGCATAAAAAGAGATAAATGATAGAATCCATCTTCAGCTCCAGCTATCCAGAAAGAACCAGCTAAACCTGAATACAAGGCTGCCCGTGTAGAAAAAGGGGCACCCGAGTTTGAGAGTGAAACAAACTACGAGTCAGTCATGGGACTGGTATGAGAAATCTACTCAACACATATATAATATGGCTAATCACAGGACCACGCCACTTTCGTGGAACGGGTTTACTCCATTAGATTGCCAGTGCTTTAAAACAAATCTTTCTTTTAAACATCGCTATGCTTTTTTATAAAAATGAAGTCGTTATAAGACTCAGTTCCCATCACACAATGCAACGCAAACCGGAGGATAGAGTTTTTTACCTTATAACGGCCAAAATATGCTTGATACGAATAAAACAAGGCATTTGATATTATTGCTAGTGTTTATATGTTTTAAAAGCAATTTCAAATCATAACTATCAATCATAGACGACATGAGCGTCTCATGCCACTATGTCGCCAAATGTATATATATACAATCGAAACCGCACAGTCACGTATTTGGAAATTGGATTTCTGTCATGAACCAAGGCAAAAGATAGTCCTTACCGAATTCGTGACTCTCTAGCCCGAGCCACAGGCAAGTACTCAGTCAAGCCTTCGGAGTGACACGGTCGGTCCACCGATGTGGATTAAAATGCCTGAACACTACGTTTCCCCGCCCTTTGGGGCGTAAACGAGCCAATGAATGACTCCATCGGACCCGGATCGTCCGATCAAACCGAGGCGCCTCGCAACAGTAACAACCACATAGGTGAAAAGTATATAAATGTCAGGGCTGGTAGGTCACTGACACCACCCTAGCTAGAAAGAAACGCATGCCCTCCCTGAGGTCCTTCTCCCGTTTTAGGTTCATACCGGGATGTGAGGCTCGCGAATTCACGTTACACACAAAGCTACGCCACACAGGCGGTGCTTTGATCATCACCACAAGGCTTTGCTTTTCAACAGAAGCCTTGATCACTGCATCTTAGCATGCCACACAGGCAATTCATGCCATGCGACTGATGTCCATCCATATACAACCTCTGAGCTCGTGCGTCTCAGAGAAGGGCGTTAAGCAAAAGAATAAATTCTCCGCCGCCAAACAGATGTATATTTAACAGAAATCAATCAACACAGAATAAACTCCAATTTAGACACACAGTCCATTTACACGTCCGTTCTGGGTCTGAACGAAACCGGAGGCACTAAATACCTCGCAAACCCATCGATCACCACGTACGTTTGGACGATCACCACTCATTATCCATATTTCGGGATGCCTCCCAATCAGGACCTCGGTTACCATCCAAACGAGGTGAAGATCTCCGGTCTTCGACCGTCGTCTTCATCTTCGAATTTCAATCATCGGTCAATTATTCGAAATGAGAATTAACTCGGCCTTTTCAAATAATTCACGCATATTTAGAATTTCAAATCAATTTATTTCAATGGTTAAATTATTCGACAACACCAATATTGTTCTTTAATGTAATTTTCACACCAAACACATTCAACCATCAAATACAACATAAATCGAGCAAATTCATTTTATTTCCACTCCATTTTGTTTATGGTACTTTATAATGATTTATCGCTATTTTTATTTATTTTAAAATAGCCCATTTATTCAAAACGACGCTTCGGGCCATATTGCGGCCGTGGCGCTGTTTTTCTTCAGATTTGATTTACACATATCTGAAAATCTAACCGTTGGATCTTCACAAAATTTACATCATTAGAAAGGTCTTTTCAAAACGAATCCAACAGTTCCAGTTTCGGGAAAATCTGACGGTCGGATCTCCCGGTACAATGGTCTGAATTTTCGATTTCAAAATACGAACTGCAGAGTCGTTATTCGATTAAATATAATTATATTTATATTTATATATAAATATAATCGCTTCTGGCGCTGTTTTTCTTCAGATTTGAATTAAACATTCCAGACAATCCAACCGTTGGATTTTTACAAGGTTGGTGCCGTTGGGAAGATATTTCCAAGGCGAACCCGACGGTTGAGGTTTCGGGAAAATCCAATGGTCGGATTTCCCGTACTAGTTGTTTGAAAACACGGTTTCAAAACACGAACTGCACGGCCACGTTTCGTTTTAATTTTATTTATATTTATATATTTATATAAATATAGTTCATTCAACAATTTCAATATCGTTTTCACTTCAAATATTTCACTAACGCCTTAAAATTTTGGAAAATTTCGCCATAACCTCCCCTGCACCGGGAGCATCGGGAAATCGCAAATAGCTTTCCCGGTCCTTCTAATCTCAAAAAGAAAAAGAAAAAGCCAAGCGGCTAGCCAATAGGCTCATAAAATCATCACCCAAACAAAGCAGTAAATGTGTACCTATTTGTCGAGCACAAAATTTTATTCCTCTTCTCTAGCCCCTTTGCTATAACCTGTTCAATGAATATGCATGTACATATATATACAGTTCTTATCATTTATCATTTTCTATTCAACTTCATATTTGATTTCTAATTGGTTTAAAAACACCATTCATTCTAATGTTACATACATAGGTGCAAATCATTTCATTAGCTAATTAATGAATATTTCAACTCATATATGTTTATTTTGAACAAGTGGCTAATTTTAACACTTCACATTTCAACGATTTATGCATACAATAAAAATGTGATTTTTATTGTAAAACAATTCATTTCAAAACACTATTATTTTATATATTTCATATTGGTGATAAAAATAGGATTTTTATCATAAAACAATTTCTTTCAAAACAAGATTATTTTACACAGTTCATATAGTCGATAAAAGGTGATTTCTATTATCAAACAATTTATTTCAAAATATGAATACCATTCAACACATGAATTTCTAATCAACGAATGAATATCAATTCAACACATGAAGGTTTTCTATAGTTTCTATATATAGATAAAAATGTGATTTTTATTATCAAACAATTTATTTCAAAATATGAATACCATTCAACACATGAATTTCTAATCAACGAATGAACATCAATTCAACACATGAATGTTTTCTATAGTTTCTATATATAGATAAAAATGTGATTTTTACATTTTAAAACGCGAATACCATTCAACACATGAATTTCTAATCAACGAATGAACATCAATTCAACACATGAATGTTTTCTATAGTTTCTATATATAGATAAAAATGTGATTTTTATATTTAAAACGCGAATACCATTCAACACATGAATTTCAATTCAACGAATGAATATCGATTCAACACATGAAGGTTTTCTATAGTTTCTATATATAGATAAAAATGTGATTTTTATATTTAAAACGCGAATACCATTCAACACATGAATTTCTAATCAACGAATGACTATCAATTCAACACATGAAGGTTTTCTATTCAATGAATAAATATAGTTTAAGCAGATGAAAATAATTCAAACACACGAATATTATTCAAAATTTCGGCAGCATAACGGCAGGGTAGTTAAAACCGGGACCGTCCCTAGTACGGCTCCTCGCTCTACCTTAAAACCTCGCGGTTTTTGACAATGGGGATCATGCATCTAGTTCGCACGCAGGCGGCATGTATATATTTATTTTATTTCCACAAACTAATCCTATGTGGTTTCAACCAAATATTTCTCAACCACAAACGGGTATTTTTCAACCTCAATCAATCAATATCAACCACAAACAATCCCAAACAATCATTCGCTATCAATCAATTTTCACACCAATTTCAATCAATAAATATCGTCCATGGTTTGTGGACGAGGGGCGTATATATATATATATATATATATATATATATATATATATATATATATATTTATATTTATATATAGCAATTCCCTTTTATTTCAACACATATAGATATATAGAAAAAGAAATTGAAGAGTGAGAAATTCTCACCAATAGCTATCCAATACCACGATTCTTCCTTTAGAGAAATCTTCGCCAATCTCGCCTTTCGTCGCTTTCGTTGCCCGTATTCTCTACATATGTAAAAATCGAATTTTTTACTATGTGATTCAATATATAAAAATCGAATTTCAAAAATATAGATTCCGCCTTTTCAAAAATAAAGATTATATTTTTTATATTCCTATGATATAAAAATTATATTTTTATTACTTTAAAAATACAAAAATCATATCTTACTTCTTCTACTTAATAAAAATTCCGTCTTTTCTATTTTAAAAACATGATCTTTTCTATCCAAGTTCAAATCCTTTTCTATTTAAAGTTCAACTCTTTTTCTATTTAAAGTTCAAATCTTTTCCTATTTAAAGTTTAAATCTTTTCCTTTTTAAAATTCAAATCTTTTTCTATTTAAAGTTTAAATCTTAAAATCAGTTTTAAACCCTTTTAAAAATCAGTTTTTAAATCCTTTAAAAAAATCAGTTTTTAAATCCTTTTAAAAAAATCAGTTTTTAAATCCTTAAAAAAAACAGTATTTAAACCTTTTTGAAATCAGAATTCTCTTTAAAAAAAATAAAATCAGTATTCTTTAAAAAAATAAAATCAGTATTCTTTTAAAAAAATAAAATCAGTATTTCAGAATTAGAATAAAAATAAAAATAAAATAAAATACTTACTGTAATGCGAAGAAGGGGGGCGTCATCAGGGTCGGAGCTGGCTTCGAGGGGGGGCGGTGGCGGCTTCAGTGGTCTCGAACGGGGGAAGGCGGCGCTAGGGTTTCGGGAACGAGGCGTCGCGTGGAGGGAGAGGCCAGAAGGGAGGGTTCGGCTCGGGACTTCGATCTATGGAGGGGGGACAGGCGGAGGCGGGGGTCTCTTCGACGAGGCGATGGCGGTCGGTTTCCGTCCTCGACGGGTTTTATTTTTTTTTCTTTTTTTTTCTGCTCGAAGTGGAGAGAGAAGAGGGAATAGGGGGGGTTTATATAAAATATATATATTTAATTATTTAATTTTGCAAAAAGTTGACTTTTACATACGACCTCTAAACGAGGCCCACCGCCTGTCGTCCATAGCGTTTTACCCCCATTCCGGACACAATGGGATATGTATCGCAAGCTGATTTGATCGATACAATCAGTTTCCGTTGAATTTACATTTAAATCACTATATTAAATTTTAAACGGACATTTCAAATTACCGGGGTCACATACTAACTCTAAAAATTCCAGAAAAATATTTTCTAGCTTCGTATTGACGATACGGTCCTAACAAAACTAGTTTCGTCAAATTCTGAGACCGTTTGAAAAATGACCATTTTCCAGTCGATTAAAATCAACTAAAACTGGTCAAACGCGTTTTCCTTTGCCACGCTCACATATTGATTCGAAAAATAATGAAATTTGAAACCTAGCAATAATTTAACACTGCGGATCTAACAAAAGTGGTTTCGTCGAAATCCGAGGTCGTTTGCAAAATGTCCATTTTTAAGGGCCTGAATTCCATAGCGACTATTCAGAATTTTCAACTGGACATATCTTTTGATTCCCGCTATCAAATTTCGATTTGTCAGATTCGTTGGAAAGGTATTCACTAACAGATTTAAATATTTTTGGTTTCACTAAAATCCGGATTGTTTTGCACCCGATACAGTCCGACAAAGTTTGAATTCAGTTTTTGAAACTGCAGCGCCATTTCAGGCCTTGTTTATAATTATAATTAATTATATTCGTTTTCAAATGTCGATTCAAACTCAGTTTTCATCGCCATTATTTAAAATATTTATTTTAAATATTTAAAATCCATTATTTTAGCCAATTTAAAAAAATTTAAATTGGTTCAGATTTTTTGGGTCGTTACACCTATGCGCAACACGATGGATTACACTCTTTTCCTGGATCGGGCAGCATTGTGAAAGGCGGATCAACGAATTTACCACAACAGATCCACACGTCAAAAACCTGGGTTTGGCAAGGTTTTACACCATGGATCACACTGTTTTTTGAAGAGGGAGCTGATGATCCAAGCATGGATCTGCCACGTGCCAAACACGGTAAAATAGGTGATTTGGCAAGATGCGACATGTATGATCAACGCATTTTTGCAAACCGAAGTTATGAGCCATTTTATGGATGACATGGCTAATGCATGCCACATGGAATGGATCAGTCGACTCTTAAAAATGCCAATGCACACAATAATTACAAGTTTGCCACTCCCTTCGGATTTTGCCTATAAATACCCCGCCATTTCACACATTGAAGGGATCCGAACTTTTTACCCTGAAGGGATGCCATTTTCATTTCTCGACAACATAAAAAACGCCTCAACCTCCATTAAAGCTTCTCCAATCGAGATTCATACTTCTCAATCGACATCTCCATCGAGAATTCAAGTATTTCTTCAAAGAGATCGAAAGATAGAGAATTGTAGTGAAGTTGTGAAAAGAGAAAAGAGATAGGTTGTAAGGAAAGAGAACATATGTATAAAATGATAGTAAATGGGTACCTTGTATCCGAGATGATAATGAAATCCTCCATTGAAGTAGACATAGGCAAAAAACTGATGCCGAACCACTGTAAACGTTCTTTACTTTTATTATTTTCCACATTTGCTTGCTGCTAACCTTGTTTTCCATAAATCCAAAGTGTTAATACACCTCTTGGGGTGTTAGCATCCATTTTGGTTGTTAACAGATACAAATTTGTATCTGCTCCATCCTAGGGGATACGAATTCGTATCCTACCATCCATGGGTACGATTTCGTAACCGCTTTTCAGGATGCGAGTTCCGGGATACTAATTCATATCCCTTCATCTATGGGATACAAATTTGTATTTGCTTCATCTCAGGGGATACGAATTTGTATCCACCCCGTCCAGGGGATACAAATTCATATCTTCTCCTCGGGTTGCAAGCTCCAGGATACGAATTCATATCCCCTCATTCCTAGGATACGAATTCATATCTACTCACCGAGGTACGAAATTTGGTCATGGGTCCCCTCCAGTTCACTTACTCTCCTTCAGCGCACTTTCTATAAATACCCCCTCACTTTCATCATGAAGAGGGTTGGATCTTTGTTGGCTCCTAGCTCTAATGGATTCCTAAGAGGGAAATAACCTTCCTAAAGCCTCCTTAGCACCATCCATCTCTCAAGGAAGAATAAGAATCATCGTCTTGGACACTTGACCATTGTTGGGCTGCCTTGGCATCCGGGAAGAAGTCCAAGAACTTGTCTTTGGACCTCCTTACCACTATGACAATGATAGCTCCATGAGAGCATGCTAGCCTCTCGATCCTCACTTGGCTAAACTTGGTTTCACAGACACTCGAAGGCTCCTCCTCCTTCAACTTCCAAATGCTCGGATCACGAAGAAGAGACATTCTTCCTTCTCCAAGCATAACACTCGGAAATTGCATACAGCTGTACTAGAAATCATCAAAACTCATGTGCGCTCGGAAATATTCCAATCTTATGTTGTAAACCTATAAAAAGATCATAAGAAAGAGGAAAACTTTTAGAGTGGACTGAACCATTATAAACTCTATGTGGCCATTTACTTGCATTCACTATAAGAAAACTGATTTTTTTTTGTTGCAAAAATCAGTGGCCTTTATTATCAAATGCAAGCAAAAGTGTTTTCAGAAACAATGTAAGGGCGGTAAAAAAAATTCACATTCCCGCCTCTTCGTAAACACAAGTCCGCGTGTCCAAGGAAAACGTAATTGACCTTTTCTCTTTTCCTATTCCCTCATATACTTAAAATCTTTTAACCCTAGCTTTTTACCTCTTTCAATCTACCGCTTATTATTTCTTAGTTTAATTCGATTTTGTAAAGGCTATCTCGTTCAACGTTGGTATGGATACCAGTAGAGGCGGTTCATCTCAGCGACGTTACAAAGCGATTGGATTCAATTCCTAATCATATTCAAGATTGTAAAATCGGTAAAGCTAGAAAGGTATATAATCAAACTTGATTTACCTAATTTTGTTTGGATGCTATCATTTAGGGTTTTGAACAGTTAAAATCCGCTGTGTGTTGATTTCTGCAACCGCAAACCAAAACAGTTGATTTCTGCAAATAGTGTTTGTAAATTGGTTTTATATCTGGGGGTTTTTAAGTTTCTTTTGAGCTTTGGGTTTTGATAGTATACTAGATTAAATTACTTCTGAGTCGAATTGGTTTTGAACTCAGGGTTTTGACAGTATAGTAGATTAAATTACCGAACAGTGTTGATTTCTGGTGTTTGCGTATGAATCGAATGGGTTTTGAACCTGTTTTGTACATATATGTTGATTGCCTGAACTATGCTGATTGGAATTTAATATGGACATTGATTTTAAATGTTACCATGTTCATTGAAATTGGATGATTGAGTACTTTAAGCAAACACATTACATTGGTGTGTGTGTATACATATATGTGTGTGTATGTATGTGTATGTGTATGTATATGTATAGGAACCTTGCAATGCATGAATTATATATATGAGTTACGCAGTATATAAATTGGGTAGCATATGACTTGGGAGTTTATGAATTTTGCATTGTGTGATATTATGAAAGTATATCAGAATGTATTTATGTATGTTAATTCAATTTGTTTTATTCCATCTGATTTGCATGTATAAGAGTATACATGAATACTGAAATTGTGTAGTATAAAAGAGTGACACTTAACTGATATATTTCATACAAAATTTATTGTAGGCTCAGGATAAGCAATATGTTATGTACAGGGCAACTCAGTTTCCTCTTAACAGAGAACCTAAAGGGATGAAGACAATTTGTTTTACGCTCTTGTCCCATCTGTAACGACCCGGGGGAAAATTCGATGCTCGAATTTTTGACAATAATACATAACCTGCATTACTTGCCCAAAAACCCAAGTATCGAATCCCTGATTGTTATTTAGAAAGAAATTAGAGGGTGAGAAAAGAAAGAAAGAAAGATTAGAATAGAAGAAAGAAGAAGACCAATTAGAATCTCACAGCGGAACGAATAAAATATAATATCAAATCTCTTTATACATAAGAAACCGTGTATACATATCAATCATCAGAGTACAACAAATATCAGTCACAGCGGGAAAATAATTTTATATAACTAGCGGTGAAGCCGCCTGCTTCCATCTCCTGAAACTCCAAGCGAAACCTAACCTGGAACATACTCGGTCTGACCCGAGCACATTTGAAGTAAAGCAAAATTCACCGGGTCAGTCTGGAATAATTTCAGTGATAAATTCACAACACAAACAATGTGTTTAACTTTGGGAAAATCCTTTATGAAATCAAAGGATAATATTACGATCATTCCACACATAAACACGGACGGTTTTTACCTTACTATAACCCAAAACGTTTTGAAATCGTAACTTATTCTGATATTATCATAGTGTCTAAATACAATTAAATATCAATCTAGTGGAACGCTTGCATCTCACGCTCCACATATATAGTATACAATCAAAACTGCGGGCATTTATTGGATATTGGATTCCAACCATGAAAGGGTATGGGACTACCTGCCGATAGTGTGTCTCTAGAGACGAATACACTGGGTTCAACAAGAACGTCTTGCAACCCGGCCCACACATGACCGACCACTCATTTCGCTTGAGTGTATCGAATGTATATCACTGACGGTTGGGATCAGCGACCGTCCCCCGAAAAAGGGACAGCATCGAATATAGATTAAAGAAGCAAACGGAATTTCTCTAGATAGGTGATTATAAACCCTAATGGGAGCGACCCACATAGCCATGCTGCATGCCCGATTTTTTTCATTTCCCGGTTATGAGGCTTGAGGTTAGAATTTACTTCTAGAACATCTGGCCATTATTCCCTTTGAATGCCACATTGTCAGATCCGTCAAATCACTAGTTGACGTCTACAAATATACTCTGCAGCTGACAGAAGTACGCTTGTAAAAATCAATGTACGTGATTCTTAAGAAATACTCTGTCAGACATTCGTCCATACAAGTCATCCAGGAACAGGATGAACCGAAGGCACCCTCCTATTGCATCCAATATAGGAATCACCCCAAGGATCAGTAACGAGTAGTCCTTGCAATCCGTAAAATCTCAACCACGACCGAATCACATCAGAATACTTCTGGGTAGCAATTCATAGAGAATATTCATCAAGTAATCCTTCCGCTTATGAAGATCCATGGTCTTCACTTGCTCCATCTTCAATCAGCGTCTTCACGTATTTGCTGGTCGGAATGGTTTTCGAATATAAATTCGATCCCGGTCTTTCTGTACCGACAATCGTATTGGTCAAGTTCGATAGTCGGTGATTTAACTATCAAATAACACTAGTGTGAATAAAAGGAGTTCACTGCTTCGGTACTTGGCATAACTTGGCCTATTAAAATATATTTAACAAAATCGTTCATAACTTATAACCCTTCCTATATATATATATATATATATATATATATATATATATATATATATTCATTTTTCTTATAAACTATTTTACACATCTCCGGGTAAGTATATGTACATATACTCATCTTTCCATTTCCTTTAGGAATATCGAAAAAAAAATTCAAAACCCTTTTTCTCCTTTTTCTTAATCAGCATCTTGATTTATATAGTATACCTAATGGTATAAAACAAATTCCCGATTCTGGTACAGTAAAACAAATGTCAAATTATGCAAAAAAACCAAATATTTTCATTTATCCCCCAACTAACATTTAGTATTATAAAATCTCACTCTTATGCTCAATATCCTCCTTATGGGGAAATAAACCAATTACAACACCTTTAACTCGTTTCAAACTAATATCATTCTTCGATAATAATGAAGCCGTTCAAGTTGGGGTATTTTATTTACCTCTCAGACCTTCATCGACAACGTTCTTATCTCCGAATAAATACCAGTTCGTCACTTAAACCCTCACAAAATTTGTTTACCATCTCGATTTCAAAATTTGGTTTTATAAACCATTTGAAATCCTCGTTCAATAGTCTCTTTGCTTAATTCCTTTTATTAAGTAAGTCTTCATTAATAACACAACTTTTAACTAAAACTAAAATTTCACTCATAAACTTTGGATTTTAATAAAATCCCGCGTCCAATAATCTACTTCCATTTATTCGAGCATCCTTATAATAACTTTATCTTGGATTTGTAACTAAAATCCGCTTATTCACTTCTTTCCAATAAGACCCTTTTTACTTGTATTTCATTCCCAATATTTTACACAAATCAAGGGTATATATTTTCCCATTACGTTGAAATCCTTATTTAAATTACAACGTTTCACTCAATTAAATTCTTTAACTTTTAAGTCATCGTTTTGGTTTAAAGGTCCTCTTTAAACCTTGCTTGGATTAACCCATTTACCATCTTTCCGCAACTTAGCTCCGATTTCATTTTAAAACAATTTACACCTTTTAGTACATTACTAATCTATTAACTGTATCTACTAAAACTTCATTCCATTGAATTTACTTTACTTAATAATTAAGAAGAAATCTTATTTAAAATTTATATTCACTTATATATCCTATTTACAAGTCTCATTTTGAAACTTGGATTATACATTCCGTTATAAGACCCTTACCGCCCCTTTACATCAAACCTTATCGCTACTAAAATCATTCTTAGTTGAATTCCAACTGAAAGTTATCATTTTAATTATTAATAATAATTTACTTTAACATTTACTATACTAAAGATAGTTAACTTTGCCATTAACTAAAAAGTAGTATAATTATCATTTTGCAAAGCTTATTAAATAATAACCAATGTTATTGACACTAACCAATTCAATAATTCCTTTAATTTATAGTTCATCGGAGATTAACTAACAGTTTAACACTAAACAACTCGATTGTTCCTTTGAATTATAGTTCATCGAAGATTAACTAATATCCTTCATTATTCGTTAAACTTAACGAATATTCAGTAAATTTAAACCAATTTACTGCAATTATCAATTCCAACTAAAGACGGTCGATCTTGTCAACCGTACGTATCAGTTAGCAGTTAACTGATTTTCATTTGTCATTTCCTTTTTTAAATTATTTAAATAACTTAATTAATTTAAAAACGCATTTAATTGTTTTAAAAAAAATTATCCCATTTTACCAACACGTACGTAATTTTTCGTGGTTTCTGCTTTCAGCACTTGCGTAAATCACAAAATCTTATTTCATAATCATTTAAACAATTTCTTTTAAAAGCTCGATAAAAATATTGTTTTCATAAAATTTTAATTTAATTAATTATATAAAATGACTGAAGAGCTTCAGTTTAGTTATAAAATAATTTATAACTTTATAACTGCGTCAATTCACCGAACGATAGAACGACGTTTAAAACAATACATTTTAGGTCATTCACTGCTAATTACTCAATCAACACTGTCGATTGATTTTAAACACAACGCAGATGAATATCCATTCAACCATCACGTTCCAACAGGTTTTACTACCATATGGGGTTCAATCAGTTCAAATATAAATAAGATAAAACAAACAACAAATATAATATTTGAGGAATCTGGTCGGATCCCTCCAACCTGTCCTTCCCTGCATCACAGCTCGTTATACATTTCATAGTAATATATGAAATAAATTTCAATAATCTACTAACTTAAAACGATGAAATATAAATGACAGCAACTAATTAACAATAAACAACCAATCAACCAATTTATATTTTTAACGGTAAATTATATTTTAATATGAATTTACCACATCACAGGATTCCAGAAGGTGTGATAATTAACTCACCAGATTTAATTATGATTGATGATTGACGTGTTTGTTGCATTTAATTTGAAACGATCGTTCAAAATTATCTGAAATTCCAACTGCGTCCAATCGAATCCCAGTCAGTGCCATCGTCTAGGTCTCGTCCCTGCGATCCCAATGGATCCTGTTTTGTGTAATTTCGTTAACGTATGAAAAAGTTATCGCTATTTCAAGTTTTATATATTTATCGATTAATTAAAAGCTAATTAATAATTTAATTAAATAATTTAAATTAATTACCCTTTTATAAAACAGTGCCACGTCTGACCGTTACACGTGTTTTCCCCTTTTCTTCCTCCTCAAACCCGTCCTCTCCTTCTTGAAGCCACCGAACACAAACACGGACCAAACTTCCACCCAACGCCTCCAATATACACCACCAGAATACTCGCCGAGGCCATCACCAGAACCGCCACAACCTCCTCTCCCTTCGCCTTTGACCTGGTCCCACCAACCACCACAAATTCGCCAGTAATCGCATTCGAACGGAAAACGAACGGAGGCATTTTCTCCGACCATCATCAACCGGAGACCCTCGCGCCACCTTGGATCTGACCACCGCGCTTCCTTCTTCCATTTCCCTTCAGTGACCACCTCTATCGACACCACCAGCGCCGCCAAAATTGCAAAACCCGATCACCACTTTCGAAACCAACCCAAAATCAGTCCATTCCGATCAACTCACAATTCTTGGTGACTCCGACCATCGTAGCACCTGAGACCGGTGCCAAATCGAAGCCTGAACTTCCCTCTTCAATCTCCCACTGGTCTGAGCCTCTAAATTTAACCACAACTCCTTCACCATTGAAAAGAACGAAAATCATTTTCCTTGGTTCCTGGCCAATTCCGGCCATCACAGTCGACCGATCCACCCCAAGTTTTTGCTGCAAGTAGCCACTGACCCGATCTACAACTTTCCCTTTGAAACCCCCCTCAAATTCATCACCAAATTGAAGAAATAAATTAATTTGTGTTTGAGGACTTATTTGCAAAATGTAATGAACGGTGCTGATTTGGAATTTAGGGTTTCAGCCTTAGGCTCCTTATAGAGAGTGGAAAAATATTTATTTAAGTTGATTTGACGAACGATAGTGACTAACGATATTTTATTTCGTACCTATCGCTATTTCGAACATTGTTTATTCGCTCCTGTATTCACGTACAAACTCCATTCGAGACAGAAATGGACAACGTAGTATAATTTGACGTTACGGTCCTAATGAAACTTGTTTCGTCGAATTCCGAGTTTGTTTGCTCAAATGGCACTCGTTCACGTCCAAACGGTCGTTTTATTTGCATTTTATTTTTCCACGCTCACAGAATAAATCCGATTGATGCGCAACTTGAAATCTAGCAATAATTAGCTATTACGGTCTCAATAAAAATTGTTTCGTCGGAAACGGAGGTTATTTGAATAAAGTCTCTTTTAAACCACCCAATTCAGATTAAAATAAATCAATTTTAAAATACCTCAATATAAAAATAATAAAACATTGTTATTGGCCATACACGGCCATAATTCCATACATTACCAAAATAAAATATCACGGGTTGGATTTCAAGCTAAATCGATATTTTAAATATTTAAAAACCATTTATTTTATATAAATAAATCGCTATAATATATAAAGGAATTCCATAGCGACTATTTTAAAATTTGATTTGGACATAAAACAAAATCTACGCTATGAAAACTGGATCTTTCTCTTTCATTGGAAAAATATTATCCAACAGATTTCGTCGTTTCTTGTTTCGAGAAAATCCAACTTATTTTGGATCCTGTACAGTTGTTTAAAGTTCAAAACACCATATTACGAACTACCGTGCCGCTGCAGCTCGTTATATATTTAAACTATAAATTAATCGCTCAACCGTCGTTTTACAGACGAAATCGATACTATAATTCCAATAAAAACAATTTTAAACCATTTTAAATTGCCCGATCACATTATATTTCAAATTCAACATTTTCCGAATATTCCAAAAATAAAATATTATTATATTATTAATATAAAAAAAATATTCAAGGTAAGAATAGTTAAATTCAATTATATAAACTCAAATCAATATTTTAAATAAATAAAATATTTCAAATAATTGGTTAGAAAATACGGGACATTACATTCCTTCCCTCTTAAAATAATTTCGTCCTCGAAATTGCTAAGGTAGAAAGAACGCTACAACCCATTATCTTTACACAAATATTTAATTTAAAACTCGATTTTATTTCCAAAACAAATCTAATCGGTTTTAAAACCAATTTATTTCAAATAAAAGAATTTTCCAAAAACCTTCAAAAAAAATTCTAACACCTTAAATTTTGGAAATTTTTTGGCAGAGTCGCCCTTGTACGGAGGGACATCTGCAATATCGCAGGTTCAAGAAATACATATACATCGATCAACACGGTCGGAAAAATCAAAAATTCAAACTCAAACCCAAATAAAAACCAAAATTTCATATTTGCGTAGGAGTACCTTTTTGCGAACGCTATTATGCGATAAGCGATATTTTATATTCGAGCTTGCTTAGTTATTATGCAGCTCTACCAAACTGGATTCAATTAACTCCAGAATTTCTCATGGATGGAATTTAAAAGCTAAATGGCACTTCTGCACCTTTTCTTAACTCAAATGAATTTCATTAGTCCCCAAAACAATGTTATTCAGGTTCAAAATATCCACAGCATACATTCCAACCAATTCTACACACAGTTGAATATGAGATTATAATTGTTAATAACCAGGTCATAGCAATCCATTTACTTATTTAATTATCCATTTATACATCCCATATTTGAGATTTTCTTTAAATATCCACTCAGATTTATTAGACTTGTATTCACAAATTTTGGATTGGTTTTTTTTCCAACTTATTCATTTCAGACTGGGTTTCAAACAATTCTATCATTTTCAGATTTATGTTCAAGCAATCAACATCACAATCCAAACATATCATTCAAATCAACATTAACCAATCCAATTGATTTCCCATATGATAATTATTTGTGGAAATCATCACTTTTATTATTTTACAAAATATATTGTCCAAAAATAATTTCAAAAATAATTTTATATCAAAATACAAATACGCGCTCTTATATATCTATATCCAAATTCAATCTAGGGTATTTCTAACCTCATCTCTATTGAGTCACACCACAGAGCCAAGGTTATCACTTAAACCAATAGCTCTGATACCACTGTAACGACCCAGGGAAAAATTCGACACTCGAATTTTTGACAATAATACATAACCTGCATTACTTGCCCAAAAACCCAAGTATTGAATCCCATATTGATATTTAGAAAGAAATTATAGGGTGAGAAAAGAAAGAAAGAAAGATAAGAATAGAAGAAAGAAGAAGAACAACACATCAGAATCTCACAGTGGAATGAATAAAATATAATATCAAATCTCTTTATACAAAAGAAATTGTGTATACATACCAACCATTAGAGTACAACAGATATCAGTCACAGCGGGATAATAACTTTATATAACTAGCGGTGAAGCCGCCTGCTTCCATCTCCTGAAACTCCAAGCGACACCTAACCTGGAACATACTCGGTCTGACCCGAGCACATTTGAAGCAAAGCAAAATTCACCAGGTCAGTCTGGAATACTTTTAGTGATAAATTTACAGCACAAACAATTTGTTTAACTTTGGGAAAATCCTTTATGAAATTAAAGGATAATAGTATGACCAGCCCACACATAAACACAGACAGTTTTAACTTACTATAACCCAAAACGTTTTGAAATCGTAACTTATTCTGATATTATCATAGTGTCTAAATACAATTAAATATCAATCTAGTGGAACGCTTGCATCTCACGCTCCACATATATAGTATACAATCAAAACTGCGGGCATTTATTGGGTATTGGATTCCAACCATGACAAGGTATAGAACCACCTGCCGATTGTGTATCTCTAGAGACGAATACACTGGGTTCAACAAGAACGTCTTGTAACCCGGCCCACACATGACCGACCACTCATTTCGCTTGAGTGTATCGAATGTATATCACCGACGGTTGGCATCAGCGACCATCTCCCGAAAAAGGGATAGCATCGAATATAGATTAAAGAAGCAAATGGAATTTCTCTATATAGGTGATTATACACCCTAATGGGAGCGACCCACATAGCTACGCTACATGCCCGATTTTAGTCATTTCTCGGTTGTGAGGCTTGAGGTTAGAATTTACTTCTAGAACATCTGGCCATCATTCCCTTTGAATGCCACATTGTCAGATCCGTCAAATCACTAGTTGACGTCTACAAATATACTCTGCAGCTGACAGAAGTACGTTTGTAAAAATCAATGTACGTGATTCTTAAGAAATACTCTGTCAGACATTCGTCCATACAAGTCATCCAGGAACAGGATGAACCGAAGGCACCCTCCTACTGCATCCAATATAGGAATCACCCCAAGGATCATTAGCGAGTAGTCCTTGCAATCCGTAAAATCTCAACCACGGCCGAATCACGTCAGAATATTTCTGGGTTGCAATTCACAGAGAATATTCATCATGTAATCCTTCCGCTTATGAAGATCCATGGTCTTCACTTGCTCCATCTTCAATCAGCGTCTTCACGTATTTGCTGGTCGGAATGGTTTTCGAATATAAATTCGATCCCGGTCTTTCTGTACCGACAATCGTATTGGTCAAGTTCGATAGTCGGTGATTTAACTATCAAATAACACTAGTGTGAATAAAAGGAGTTCACTGCTTCGGTACTTGGCATAACTTGGCCTATTAAAATATATTTAACAAAATCGTTCATAACTTATAACCCTTCCTATATATATATATATATATATATATATATATATATATATTCATTTTTCTTATAAACTATTTTACACATCTCCGGGTTAGTATATATACATATACTCATCTTTCCATTTCCTTTAGGAATATCGAATTTTTTTTCAAAACCCTTTTTCTCCTTTTTCTTAATCGGCATCTTGATTTATATTGTATACCTAACGGTATAAAACAAATTCCTGATTCTGGTACAGTAAAACAAATGTCAAATTACGCAAAAAAACCAAATATTTTCATTTATCCCGCAACTAACATTTAGTATTATAAAATCTCGCTCTTATGCTGAATATCCTCCTTATGGGGAAATAAACCAATTACATCACCTTTTACTTGTTTCAAGCTAATACCATTCTTCGATGATAATGAAGCCGTTCAAGTTGGGGTATTTTATTTACCTCTCAGACCTTCATCGACAACGTTCTTATCTCAGAATAAATACCAGTTCGTCACTTAAACCCTTACAAAATTTGTTTACCATCTCGGTTTCAAATTTTGGTTTTATAAACCATTTCATACATTTAAAATCCTCGTTCAATAATCTCTTTGTTTAATTCCTTTTATTAAGTAAGTCTTCATTAATAACACAACTTTTAACTAAAACTAAAATTTCACTATTAACCTTTGGATTTTAATAAAATCCCGCATCCAATAATCTACTTCCATTTATTCGAGCATCCTTATAATAACTTTATCTTGGATTTGTAACTAAATTCCGCTTATTCACTTCTTTCCAATAAGACCCTTTTTACTTGTATTTCATTCCCAATATTTTACACAAATCAAGGGTATATATTTTCCCATTACGTTGAAATCCTTATTTAAATTACAACGTTTCACTCAATTAAATTCTTTAACTTTTAAGTCATCATTTTGGTTTAAAGGTCCTCTTTAAACCTTTCTTGGATTAACCCATTTACCATCTTTCCGCAACTTAGCTCCGATTTCATTTTATAACAATTTACACCTTTTAGTACATTACTAATCTATTAACTGTATCTACTAAAACTTCATTCCATTGAATTTAATTTAATTAATAATTAAGAAGAAATCTTATTTAAAATTTATATTCACTTATATATCCTATTTACAAGTCCCATTTTGAAACTTGGATTATACATTCCGTTATAAGACCCTTACCGCCCCCTTTCATCAAACCTTATCGCTACTAAAATCATTCTTAGTTGAATTCCAACTGAAAGTTATCGTTTTAATTATTAATAATAATTTACTTTAACATTTACAATACTAAAGATAGTTAACTTTTCCATTAACTAAAAAGTAGTATAATTATCATTTTGCAAAGCTTTATTAAATAATAACCAATGTTATTGACACTAACCAATTCAATAATTCCTTTAATTTATAGTTCATCGGAGATTAACTAACAATTTAACACTAAACAACTCGATTGTGCCTTTGAATTATAGTTCATCGAAGATTAACTAATATCCTTCATTATTCGTTAAACTTAACGAATATTCAGTAAATTTAAACCAATTTACTGCAATTATCAATTCCAACTAAAGACGGTCGATCTTGTCAACCGTACGTATCAGTTAGCAGTTAACTGATTTTCATTTGTCATTTCCTTTTTTAAATTATTTAAATAACTTAATTAATTTAAAAACACCATTTAATTGTTTTAAAAACAATTATCCCATTTTACCAACACGTACGTAATTTTCCGTGGTTTCTGCTTTCAGCACTTGCGTAAATCACAAAATCTTATATCATAATCATTTAAACAATTTCTTTTAAAAGCTCGATAAAAATATTGTTTTCATAAAATTTTAATTTAATTAATTATATAAAATGACTGAAGAGCTTCAGTTCAGTTATAAAATAATTTATAACTTTATAACTGCGTCAATTCACCGAACGATAGAACGACGTTTAAAACAATACATTTTAGGTCATTCACTGCCAATTACTCAATCAACACCGTCGATTGATTTTAAACACAACACAGATGAATATCCATTCAACCATCACGTTCCAACAGGTTTTACTACCATATGGGGTTAAATCAGTTCAAATATAAATAAGATAAAACAAACAACAAATATAATATTTGAGGAATCTGGTCGAATCCCTCCAACCTGTCCTTCCATGCATCACAGCTCGTTATACATTTCATAGTAATATATGAAATAAATTTCAATAATCTACTAACTTAAAACGATGAAATATAAATGACAGCAACCAATTAACAATAAACATCCAATAGCAACCAATCAACCAATTTATATTTTTAACGGTAAATTATATTTTAATATGAATTTACCACATCACAGTATTCCAGAAGGTGTGAGAATTAACTCACCAGATTTAATTCTGATTGATGGTTGACGTGTTTGTTGCATTTAATTTGAAATGATCGTTCAAAATTATCTGAAATTCCAACTGTGTCCAATCGAATCCCAGTTAGTGTCATCGTCTAGGTCTTGTCCCTGCGATCCCAACGGATCCTGTTTTGTGTAATTTCGTTAACGTATGAAAAAGTTATCGCTATTTCAAGTTTTATATATTTATTGATTAATTAACAACTAATTAATAATTTAAATTAATTACCCTTTTATAAAACAATGCCACGTTAGACCGTTACACGTGTTTTCCCCTTTTCATCCTCCTCAAACCAGTCCTCTCCTTCCTGAAGCCACCGAACACAAACACGGACCAAACTTCCAGCCAACGCCACCAATATACACCACCAGAATACTCGCTGAGGCCATCACCAGGACCGCCACAACCTCCTCTCCCTTCGCCTTTGACCTGATCCCACCAACCACCACAAATTCGCCAGTAATCGCATTCGGACGGAAAACGAACGGAGGCCATTTTCTCCGACCATCCTCAACCGGAGACCCTCGCGCCACCTTGGATCTGACCTCCGCACTTCCTTCTTCCATTTTCCTTCAGTAACCACCCCTATCGACACCACCAGCGCCGCCAAAATTGCCAATTCCGATCACCACTTTCGAAACCAACCCCAAATCAGTCCACTCTGATCAACTCACAATTCTCGGCGACTCCAACCATCGTAGCACCCGAGACCAGTGCCAAATCGAAGCTTGAACTTCCCTCTTCAATCTCCCACTAGTCTGAGCCTCTAAAATTAACCACAACTCCTTCACCATTGAAAAGAACGAAAGTCATTTTCCTGGGTTCCTGGCCGATTCCGGCCACCACAGTCGACCGTTCCACCCTATGTTTTTGCTGCAAGTAGCCACTGACCCGATCAACAACTTTCCCTTTGAAACCCCCTCAAATTAATCACTAAATTGAAGAAATAAATTAATTTTTGCTTGAGGACTTATTTGCAAAATGTAATGAATGGGATGAATTGGAATTTAGGTTTCAGCCTTAGGCTCCTTACATAGAGTGGAAAAATATTTATTTAAGTTGATTTGACGAACGATGGTGACTAACGATATTTTATTTCGTACCTATCGCTATCTCGAACGTTGTTTATTCGCTCCTGTGTTTCACATACAAACTCCATTCGAGACAGAAATGGACGGCGTAGTATAATTTGACGTTACGGTCCTAATGAAACTTGTTTCATCGAATTCCGAGTTTGTTTGCTCAAATGGCTCTCGTTCACGTCCAAATGGTCATTTTATTTGCATTTTATTTTGCCACGCTCACAGAATAAATCCGATTGATGTGCAACTTGAAATCTAGCAATAATTAGCTATTACGGCCTCAACAAAAATTGTTTCGTCGGAAACAGAGGTCATTTGAATAAAGTCCCTTTTAAACTGCCCAATTTAGATTTAAAAAAATCAATTTTAAAATACCTCAATATAAAAAAAAATTGTTATTGGCCATACACGGCCAGAATCCCATACATTACCAAAATAAAATATCATGGGTTGAATTTCAAGCCAAATCGATATTTTAAATATTTAAAAACCATTTATTTTATATAAATAAATCGCTATAATATATAAAGGAATTCCATAGCGACTATTTTAAAATTTGATTTGGACATAAAACAAAATCTACGCTATGAAAACTGAATTTTTCTCTTTCATTGGAAAAATATTATCCAACAAATTCCGAGTTTCTTGTTTCGAGAAAATCTGACTTATTTTGGATCCTGCACAGCTGTTTAAAGTTCAAAACGTCATATTATGAACTACCGCGCCGCTGTAGCTCGTTATAATTTAAATTATAAATTAATCGCTCAACCGTCGTTTTACGAATGAAATCGATACTATAATTCCAATATAAACAATTTTAAACCATTTTAAATTGCCCGATCACATTATATTTCAAATTCAACATTTCCCAAATATTCCAAAAACAAAATATTATTATATTATTAATATAAAAAAATATTCAAAGTAAGAATAGTTAAATTCAATTATATAAAATCAAATCAATATTTTAAATAAATAAAATATTTCAAATAATTGGTCAGAAAATATGGGACATTACACCATCAATATTAATAATCGATATTGCAAAATTTGTGTTAGGTCATCAACGATCAAGTTGAGCCTAAGAAGTATTTGCAATCTTGATATTAATATTAATGAGGCCAGAGAAAAGTGAATTGTTCTGCGGATCTGAACAGAGAAACAGGTTCAAAACATGTATACCGACATTGCAATCATAATGTGTTTATGTATATTAATTTATTTTATTTTATTCCGTCTGATTTGCATGTATAGGAGTATATATACATGAATACTGAAATATGCCATATATATGATGTGATGGAACATGTAAATCCGGGCTGCCCCCCCCCCCCAACCACCCCTCATATATATATATATATATATATATATATATATATATATATATATATATATATATATATATACACACACATATATATACATATACATATATATATACAGTGATACACATGAAAGATTACTGATTTTAAATATAGCTAAATAATGATAGGATAAAATAGTGACACTTTATTATACCTACTTACCTTGTGTTTGACATTAGGATAAATATATGTTTAATGTACGACTTCTGCACGCACATGTATATATATAACATACAATGATTATGAGCATACAGACATAGATAGTGCAGGTGAAACTATGTTTTGTATTTGTGAAGCATGAGCACATATGTTTATGAGTGGTGTATATATCAAGTGTGTGTGAACATTTCGAGAAATCTCAGAAATATGAGCAAGTTAATTTTATGGCCAAGAGGTCTAATTGTTATGAGCTGATAATTAATTTGACTTGGGGGTTACTAAATTAAGTTAATTTGACTTAGGAGTTACTAAATTAAGTTAAGTGACTACATTCAGTTTATCTTGGGAGTTACTAAATTAAGTGACTACATTCCATGGGCTGACAATTAATTTGCGAGTTACTAAATTAAGTGACTACATGGTTATTTACGTGGACAGATGACATGCTATAGTTGATCAAGAAACATGGTTGAGTGATGCTGTAATTTATCGATTTGTGGATACCAGGAAACATGGTTGAGTTCATCATTTCAATGGAAGTTATCACATAAACATTTGGTAGCCTATGCGTAAATATGTCCTTGTGTTAGATAATGTTGATCTAGGAAATGCCTATGGAAGTACTTTCAGGTTTGTTGCCTTAGCATTATCGATCCAGGTTAGTTTATAGTACTTTACTATTTACACGAAAGAAACACATAAAAGCTGGCTTTAGATGAGATTAGTATTTGGTATTGTCACTTGTGTTCAGCTACTGCTAAAGCTACACATTGGTTCGAAGATCGATGTACGAATCACAACATCAAATCTGAAGGAAACAAAATTAAGGATTTTTGCTACTTGCAAAAATTTCCTGTTTTGTTATTGTCTATGTTTTTACAGTTTTGAACTCTAACCAAATGATTTCTGCAACTTTTGTTTGCACTTGCATTGCCTGGTAATGTACAGTCATGTTTTGCGATGACTCATAATCTGTTGGCCATGTTATACTTGGCAGCATTGATCATTTGTTGACCTTGTAATGCGGTTCAATATCTTGTCTGAGATACTTTTGTTAAACATAGATTGTTAACATTTGTGTATCTTGTTGTGAAATCAGGGAGGAGCTGTCTGACTATATGTTGCATCACTTCAAAGAGCAAAGTGGTTATTGTACTGGATGTGTAAATTACGGATATAACATTTTCTTTGTATAAATTGTGTAAATTTGTATATCATAGTGGTTATTGTATGTGAGTTTGGTCATTTATACAGATAACAATTGCATTGCACAACAAGGATATATAAATTTGAACTGCCAAATAATCGAAATCGATTTACATCACTCTACACCAAAATGTGATAAACAAGCGCAAACAAAAACAACAAACCCTGTTTATAACCATATACGATGGCATCCAAATTAAATAAAACTTAATGTATCATTCTTTAGCAGCCATTTTTTTGAATAAAAGGGTACTTATATTAAACAAAATAAAATACAAAAGAAGGAGAGAGCTGGTTACAAATGACAAACAACAAACTAAAACGAATACTGGACAAACCAACACCAAACCAGCTCAATCTGACAAACACATCAAGACAAACATAAATAACTACAAAAAAACCAACAACTAAAGACATTCAAAACACCGGACCTGACACCAAAGAGCCAACTCAAAATACGTAAACAAAAATCCAATACAAAACAGCAAGCCTAGGAAGCATCACCAAGCAAACCAGGAAGATCTTACCAGGACACCACAAAGAAAATAAAAAGCACCAATTAATAAACTAGGACGAACAGAGAAGCTCCAGACTATCAAACTCCAAAAGAAAACATATCTCAAAGCAAGGCAGTAGGAACATGGATGAGAGCACTACCCCAAATTAACACAAGCCAAAAGACTAGCACCCAAGAACAATCAAGACCAGTAGAAAGGAAACTCCACTGCACAAGGAAAGAAAAAAGAATAAACTACTTTTTGAAGATTCCCTTGTTACTAACTCCCCCCGGAAAACCAATTTCTTCCTTACTCTTCTTAAATTTTGGCCTCGTCTTTATCTGAAATACAAGCTTGATCCATTCAGGGTTATCTTCCACCAAAGGTTCATTGCTAATCTTCATATTTCCTCCTTTTAGCTTATTAGATTTGAATTTGTTCCTTCTCCTCTTTATGTTGCTTGAGGAACTATAAGAGTCTTCCATCCAAATGTCTTTAAAATGCTCTGTTTTTTCTTCATATTCTCTAGTATCTACGTGCTCCCTTTTCTCAATATCTGCAGTATCATCAAAGGATCCTGACAAGTTGTCACAACTATATCAGCGGAACCTATTCTTGCATTTGTTCCTTCAATCCTATAAGGATCCTTGCCTCCTACACTCGTGTCATTCATGCAATCATCAGGTATAATAAAAACATTAAATGGATTAGAATTACAACTTGTATTACCCATGGCAGCTTTTGAGGGATGATTCACCTCTATAATCTTGTCACCATTAACCTGATTTTCCAATTTTTTAACCGTAGATTTGTTATTACCATGTGACAACACCTTATCTACAGCTTCATTACTAAACTTGCTATGGTTTTTCAAATTATCATCAATTTCCATTCTACTATCTGCATTAGTATTTTCAGTAGGAACCCAAACTTTAATCCATTTGCAATTAGCATTGGAGTGACCAAATATCCTACAACTGGAACATGCCATAGGAACCATTCATATAACATTGTTTGCTAATTAATTTCTCCATTAGGATATTGAATAGGGACTGCATCACGAAAATTAAAACCTATATTGACTTTAACCAAAATTCTAACGTAAGATATTCTGACAACTTCGTCAGTAACATTACCCAATTTCAAAGGATGACCCAAAGTCAAAGCAATCCTACTTATAGCCTCTACTGACCAAAAATCCAGGTTTAAATTGGACAACCTAATCCAAACAGGAATGGAGTGTAAGAATTCACAAGATAAATTTATACCCAAATACCACTTTTTCATGAAAATTAGTCTCCTATTATAATAATAAGGGCCAGCTGCCAAAATTCTATCATGCTCTTCCTCACTTTCGCATTTTAAGATAAAAATCCATTTTCTCTTGAGAATAACTGATAAGATCCTTTCATGCCCCAATTCTTCTCTATATAATTCCTTAAGAATTTATAATATGGTTTACTTCCAAATACATAAAATACTATAGAATTAAACCATTGTTCTCTGGCTTGATTCACCAAATCATCGTTTATAACATCTATTTTAACATTATCCTTCACCACAGGTTCAAAGAAATCAAGCTGGATGGATTTTTGATGAACTTTATCCTCTGTAATTACTTATATCGATGACTTAGACTGTTTAATACTATCCATGTTTGAGAAAACCTAATCTTTCAAACTTAGATTTGGAAAATCTGCCCTAGAATTAAGATATGGAAGAATTGATTTACCTTGGATTGAGGCATCTTTTTGCTTTGTGCGTAATGTATCTAAATCAGGGGGAATTGTACATCGGATGTTCGGTCTAGGTTTCTGACAAATTTCGAGTGAGAATTAGGGATTTTGGAATTTTTGGATGCCATTCTTGAGTACTAGGAAAGCTTTTTTCAATCTCAAAGAACTTCAGCAACCATTTTTTATTACTATGATTTGACAAAAAGTAAGTAACCGAAAGATAAATCGGAAGTTAGCTAGATATGTGTGTAACCATCAAGAATGTGCGTATGTAAAGTACACGAACCGACGATTACAGTTAAGTTTGCCCAAATACCATAAATTCTTTAGGATATTATTCTACCATAATTGCATAGAATTGCAATTTTAGCCTTAAAAATAGTGACTTTAGATTAACTTCAATAGAAATAATAAAAATGAAATAAAGAAGCATTTAGTTCGTACTTCATATAGTCCATTCAGTTTATACAAAATTTTACACATAGTTCATGAAGAATGAATAATTAATGTCAAGTATACCTGGTATTCATGCCATAAAGCTTAGGGCTGTCAATGGATACCCGAAAAATCCGAAATCCGTCCGCATCCGTATCCGAAAAGCGGATAAATATCCGATATCCGGGAAAGCGGATGCGGATGCGGATATAGGTATATCCGCATCCGAAAATTATCCGTCCGCTTTTTTTTCCGATTATAGCTTAGATTATGTGTATTTTAACATAATTAAATGTACTAATTTATTAATTTGCAAAATTAAAAGTCTACTAAACGCATGTTAATTGCTCAAAATTATATATTATCATCATATTTATTTGTTTTTAGCACTTTAGTAATCAATTAGGTTGAAAAAGATTAATATTAAGCTAAAAAAATTCATTTATATTCATTGATTTATCGATTGTTGGCGGAGCGGATAATTATCCGATATCCGTCCGTATCCGCGGATACGGATATCCGATATCCGAAAATGGTTTCGGATGCGGATACGGATATGGCACTATCCGTATCCGAAAGTATCCGTTGACAGCCCTAATAAAGCTCTTGTAACTTTGGTATAGAGTATGACAACAAATCTCCAATTGTAGTGACCACTAAATCACTTTTTAAGGGGCTGCCAAGTTTTCATTCAAGTTGCTTTCTTGAAAACATAAATATAAGTAGAAAATGATTACTCTTAAGTAACAGGATCAATTTAATCACCGAAATAGATTCAAATAAATAAAATAATTAATGGTGTTTTCTTAACTTGAAGCATAGCTAGTAAGCCTTCAGAAGTTGGAAAGATTGTTTATTGTGCATGGCTATGCATTGTGGTTGCAAGTTTTTTGGAAATATGCAAAACATGTAAGAAAAACAAATTATCCTATAAGTCTATAGTCTAATAGTAAAGCATAAGTTTCCCCTCCTTCTATCCTCTCACATAAATTCCTACTAATATTTCCATTTGAATCTTCCACATTAAAAAAATCACCTATTTTAATCTCCTTATCAATATTCTCATTTAAATTTTCATAACAAGTGATACTATATCTTGTTTACCCATCACATGTCCCATTTCATTTATAAGCAACACTGAGTTGCAAGTTGCAACTGCAAGTCTGCAATATAGTTTTAAAACTACGTTGTGAAACCTAGGTTTAAAACAACTCAATTTTCAAACTGAGTTGCTAAGTTGTGCCACTCAGTTTTCAAACTGAGTTGCTAAGTTGTGCCACTCAGTTTTAAAACTAAGTTGCAGTGTTTTGCAACTCAATTTTAAAATGGAGTTGTCAACTCAATGATAAACCCAAGTTGCAAAAATATATAACTTACTTTGAAATAATTTGTAGTCCTTAAAAATAATTTGTAAGTAATTTGGCAATATGTAAGGGCCCATACTGTTATGATTACAATGGGTGGACATCTGTCGATACCATTCAAAACTCTCTCTATGTCTCTCTCTCTCTGTGTGTGTGTGTGTGTGTGTAATAATTATGCTTTTACAATATATAAGCATATGTAACTGGAACTTTGAGAAACATAATATATCACAAATGTGAATATTAATGATATCCTAATATAAGGTTTGACAGAGAAGGTACATGGATTTATTACAGTCATGTACATCCTAACCTACAACATTTTACATGGAATGTGACTGAACTAATCAAGTTAAACAAAGACCAAACACCTTTATGAATTTTTGTTGTCATATTTTAAGTTCAACAATAAGAAAAAGATAAAAAATGAAAACATTGAAAGAATTGACAGTTATTTCAAATAAGCTAAATATATTTCAAATCCTTTTTGGTTGCAAGTTTATTACTTTACATGGATTTATCTTATAGATAAGTGACTTCATATAGGCTTACATCCATGTAAAAATAAGAATCTGAATTCAAATTTATAAACCTAGGTAAAAGTTTGAAGTAAATAATATAAGCATGAGGGTATGAGATGGGGATATATAAAAACCTAATAATTAAAACACAACTACTTTTAGAAAAATATAACAGTTAAAAATCAAATTACTTTTTATGCAACTATTTTATCATAGTTCATTAAACATATTTTAATTATTCTTGGATAAATTTTAGCAAAATCTTTGAGAATAGTCAAGAATTTTTTCACTTGTATTGGAAAAGAGTACCAAATGAAAACAAAACATAAAAATTTGATAAAATTCCAAAAAATAACAATTTGCCAATTCATTTGAATTCATAACTGTAACTTAAATCTTGTCCAAGGTTTAAACAAAGAACAAAAGAAATGAATGAACATATTTAAATGCAACACTTCGTTTCATTACTCTTACTTTATAAGCAAATCGAGCAAGATTTCTTCGGTTGGAACTAAGAAAACTTAACAATTAGTTTCGATTGGACTCGACAACATAAGAAATAGTTATCGTTAATACTAGATTCACATTTGATAGTGCATGTTCAATTTGAAACCTGAACGAAGAAAGACCAAAATAAAACTACTTGAATTGAAATTCAAACAACAATTGAAAACTTAAGATTTTGATCAGACGAGGCAGAGAATGAGATTATAGGATAGTGGTGGTGATAAAACAAGGTGGAGGCGGGGAAAAATGAGGCAGAAGCGACGTCTCAACGAGGTGGAGGTAGTAGCCCTAGCCTGAAATAGGAACAATGATATTGGAAAAACGTATGCTTAGGAGTGTGATTAGAAAAAAAACAAGAGAGAATTTACGTTTGTAGTGTCCCGAAATTCCGGTACAATTTGATCTGACCAAATAACACAAGTCCAACCCAAATTACACTGGAAATCAGAAAACTAATAGAAAGAAAACAGAGGGTGAGAATAGATAAGATAGAAACCTAGAATAGAAGAAGAAGAAGAACATACAACATCAGAGTAACACGAATCTCACAGCAGAACGAATAACATATAATAGATAACATATCTTTGAAAATAAATCAGTATATGTATACAGTAACATTATCAGAGTACAACACTTGCAACACAACGGAAATAACAATAGCTATATAATCATGAAGCCTCCTGCTCCAAGCTTTCCAAGTATATCTGTAAAACCTGACTACTTAACTGCCCGTACAAATTTGGGCACCCAAGAGTTTAGGGAAAACAAAACAAAACAAACTCTGGGTCAGTCATGGGACTGGTATGAGTAAACAATTTAAAACAGTCTGGGAAAATAACGATATCTCATAAGACCACGCCGTATAACGGAACGGATTTTCCCTTATGAGAAACCAAATCAATTTGATTTAACTTTCAAATCATTTTTAAAGAAACAATGATTTTTTATATCAAAACTCTTTTGATATTATAATAGTGTCTATCAACTACAATATAATAATCATCTTGCAGAATGCTTTCATCTCACGTTCCACGTATATAGTATACAATCAAAACCGCGAGCACTTATTGGGTAATGGATTCCCAACTATGACAAGGTATGGAACCACCTTCCGATAGTGTACCTCTAAAGAGGAATACAATGGGTTCAACAAGAACATCTTGTAACCCGGCCGCACATGACCGACCACTCATTTCGCTTGAGTGTATCGAATGTATATCACCAACGGTTGGGATCAGCAACCGTTTCCCGAATGGGACAGCATCGACAATAGATTGTAGAATGAAATGAATATCTCTAGATAGGTGATAATACACCCTACTTGGCAGCCATGCTGCTTGCCCGATTTTTGTTATTTCCCGGTTGTGAGGTTAGAGGCCACGCTTCTCTCTGACAGATCACACATTTATTCACTTTGAATGTCACATCGTCATATCCGCCAAATCACAAATTGATTTCCCCAAAAATACCACGGGTATACAGCAAAGAGAAACGAATTCCTCTGCCACCAAACATACATATGTTTGAAGAGATCAACTTACGCGATCCATTAAATATACTTTATCAGACATTCTTCCATACAGGTCGTCCTGGGACTGGACAAACCGAAGGCACTATTCCGTAAACAAGACAGCCCTTGCATAACTCCGTCATCAATTATCTTCATCATATTTTGTGACGACCCCAAACCCCGTACTGACGGTGGCAAGGGTAATCTTTGGAATATAACACATAAACAGAAATAACAGAACAGAATTAAATAAATACACCAGATAATGTACAAATAATACACTGGATAAACGTAATCATCAGAGCATACATAGTACAAATACAGTTCAGCTATACATAAATGTCTACAGCGGAAAACAAAACATAATGTACAATAGGAGCTGAACAACATAAAAAAGAGATAAATGATAGAATCCATCTTCAGCCCCAGCTATCCAGAAAGAGCCCGCCAATAACCTGAATACAAGGCTGCCCGTGTAGAAAAAGGGGCACCCGAGTTTGCAAGTGAAACAAACTACGAGTAAGTCATGGGACTGGTATGAGAAATCTAATTAACACGTTTCAAATATGGCTAATCACTAGACCACGCCACTTTCGTGGAATGGGTATACTCCATCGGATTGTCAGTGCTTTAAAACAAATAATTCTTTTAAACATCGCAATGCTTTTTATAAAAATGAAGCCATTATAAGACTCAGTTCCCATCACACAATGCAATGCAAACCGGAGGATAGAGTTTTTCCTTATAATGGCCAAAATATGCTTGATACGAATAAAAAAAAAGCATTTGATATTATTGCTAGTGTTTATAGGTTTCGAAAACAATTTCAATCATAACTATCAATCATAGACGACATGGGTACCATATATCATGTCGCCATATATATATATATATATATATATATATATATATATATATATATATATACAATCAAAACCGCACGGTGACGTATTTGGAAATTTGATTTCCACCATGAACCAAGGAAAAAGATAGTCCTTACCGACTTCGTGACTCTCTAGCCCGAGCCTCAGGATCAGAGCTCGAGTGACCCTTGGATCGTCAGGGCCGGTCCACCGATGTGGATTAAAATTCCTGAACACTACGTTTCCCCGCCCTTTGGGGCGTAAATGAGCCAAAGAATGACTCCATCGGTCCCGGATCGATCGATATATCCGAGGCGCCTCGCAACAGCAACAACCACATAGGTGAAAATAATATAAATGTCAGCCAGTTCAAGCACCGACACCACCTCTAACTAGAAAGAAACACATGCCCTCCCTGAGGTCCTTCTCCCGTTTCTGGTTCATACCGGGGTGTGAGGCTCGCGAATTCACGTTATACACAAAGCTACGCCACACAGGCGATGCTTTGATCATCACCACAAGACTTTGCTTTTCAACAGAAGCCCTGATCACTGCATCTTAGCATGCCACACAGGCAATTCACACCATGCAACTGATGGCTATCAATCACACAGAGTGAATTCCAATGTCAGACACACAGTCCATTTGCAAGTCCGTTCTGGGTCTGAACGAAACCGGAGGCACTATATACCTCGCATACCCATCGATCTCCACGTACGTCTGGACGATCACCACTCATTATCCATATTTCGGGATGCCTCCCAATCAGGACATCAGTTACCATCCAAACGAGGTGAAGACCTCCGGTCTTCAACCACCGTCTTCATCTTCGATTTCTTATCGTCGATTCAGTTATTCAGAATGGGATAAACCCGGTCTTTCTGAGCAACTCGCGTATATAAATAACTAGTGCTACACAAACACAACATACGCCTCATTCCAATTCATTACTTACTAACCGTCAATCAGTAAGAGAACGATTTCCCAAATATTAACCCCGAAGGCCGAAACCAACATCAGATCAAAACCCAGGAAAGCCTTCGACTTAGCTAACCTTCTAAATTTCATATTCCATATCGTTTATAATATTCCATATCGTTTATAATATTCTATAACGATTTATCGCTTATAATATTCTATGAAGACGATGGTCGAAGACCGGAGGTCTTCACGTCGTTTGGGTGATTACTAATGATCTTGATTGGGCTGTACACCCAAGAAGATGGAAACAGTTGGTGATCGTCCAGACGTACTTGGAGATCGATGGATATGCGAGGTACTAGGTGCCTCCGGTTTCGTTCAGCCCCAGAACGGACTTGTAAATGGACTGTGTGTCTGACATTGGATTTTAGTCCGTGTGATTGATCTCTATTAAATATATATCGGTTTGGCGGCGGAGAATTTATTCTCTTGCTTAACGCCCTTCTCTGAGACGTACGAGCTCAGGGGTTATATATTGATGGATATCAATCGCATGGAGTGAATTGCCTGTGTGGCATGCCTAAGTGGCAAATGATCAAGGCTTCTGTTGAAAAGCAAAGTCTTGTGGTTGATGATCGAAGCACAGCCTTTGTGGCGTAGCTTTGTGTAACGTTGATTCGCGAGTATCACACCCGGTATGAACCAAAAACGGGAGACGGACATCAGGGAGGACATGCGTTTCTTTCTAGTTAGGAGTGGCGTCAGTGCTTGAACTGGCTGACGAGTTTGACTCATGTGGATGTTGATTATTATTACTTGCTGAAAAGCGAGGCGCCTCGTGATATCGGTTTCGGCCGATGCTTCTGGTCGGCTGACGGGCCAGGCTTACGCCCCAAAGGGCGGGGAAACGCATGTTCAGGCATTTTAATCCACATCGGTGGACCGGCCCTGACGATCCAAGGGCCCACCTGAGTCTGGGTCCTGAGGCTCGGACTAGAGAGTCTCGAATCGGTGAGGATCTTGCCCCTAGCCTCGGTTCATACCATAAATGATAACCCAACTTCCAATACGACATTTGCGGTTTTAATTGTAGAACTAGTATGGCGACATGATATATGGTACCCATGCCGCCTATGATTGATACTTATGATTTGAAATGTTTTGACACTACACACTTATTATAGTATCAAATGATTTGTTTTAAACGTATCAAGCATTCTTTGGCTGTTATAAGGGAAAACCCTATCCCCCGGCTTGCGTTGCATTGTGTGATAGGACCTGGGTCTTATAACAGCTTCATTTTTCTTTATTTAGCATTGCGCTGTTTGTTTTATGCACTGGTATTCTTGGGAGGAAACCCGTTCCGTGTTATACGGCGTGGTCCCTTGATTTACCTAACTTTAAAAAATAAAGATTAATAACTGTTTTAGTTCTCACACCAGTCACATGACTGACCTGGAGTTTATTGTTTTAACCTAAACTCTGGGTGCCCCTATTTTGACACGGGCAGCTAGTAGTTTTGGTTTTGCAGATTTATATTCACAGGATCCTGGTTTACAGCTGGAACGATATCCGGAAAGCTTTGTATCCGTATATCTCTTCTAGTTGTGTATTGTATTATTTTCCGCTGCTATGTATTTAAATGTAATTTAAATCTCTGGTATTTCTGTGTAATATTCATTTATACTCTGTATATTCTTGTAATCTGATGCATTGTTGTAATATACAATGAAACGTTCTTTTATATGCGTTCTGTTGTGGCTTGTTCTCGAACTATCCGCTCTTTCCTTTACGGGGAAGTTACGGGTTTTTACAGTTGGTATCAGAGCTTTGGTTTACAAAGCAGAGAACAAGACACATTAGAACCGTACGAAAGAATTCATCAGATATTGGATTAGTAATATCCAATTAGAATGACAAGTTAGAGATGGGATCAGTAGTGTCCTAAGACGAGTGTGAAGAGTATATTTTTTTTAAATGAAAACAATTTTTGTTTTGAAAATCTAAATCAACTATTCGTATTTGATTATTTATTTCATATTGATTAGGACAGTCCAGTATATAAAGATTTCGCATATACGCCTTGCAAACGTGTATTTGAAGTTTTAATATACTGGATAGATATAGAATCACACTCTAGTCGCCTGGAGATGATTCTGATGTTAGTTCGAACATCATCAGAATTGGTATTCGTGTTTCGAAGGTGTGATATCTATATATTTCCTATTGACTGGTGTGAGAACCAAAATTAGATAAGGCCTATTGTTGTGATTTGGCATCAAAAACATGATTTTTGTATATGTATCAAAATTATGAATTTGAGACTCTAATTCACTAATTGATTGATGTTTGTGTTGTTTGTTTATTTGGTTGATAATTTTGAACCATTTAGCCTAATTGAACCAAATATTGAATTATATTGAAAATTGGTTGCGTTTGCTTGCATGTACTTGTACTTACCTTGAACAGGTCATAGCAAGGAGGCTAGAGCAGAGAATAAAATTTGTTTGCCCGACAAATAGGTACATGTTTACTACATAATTTACTGTTTTGTTTAGGTGATGATGATTTTATGAGCCTATTGGCTAGCCGCTTGGCTTTTTCTTTTTCTTTTTGAGATCTGAAGGACCGGGGAAGCTATTTGAGATTTCCCGATGCTCCCATTGCAGGGGAGGTTATGGCGAAATTTTTCGAAAATTTAGGGTGTTAGCCAAATTTTTGGAAATTCTCAGAAACTGAAAAGTTGGAGAATGCAAGCCAGATTGAACGTAGAGTTGATTAATCAAACCACTTTCGACTTTGTTCCTTTTCGGGGACGAAAAGTTTTAAGTGGGGGAGATTGTAACAACCCGAAAATCTGGGCCAGTTTAAAATTTTTTATTTTGGCAATTTTAGCGAAGTTAGAACATTTAAAATGAATTATTTTAAATATAAACGACGAGAAATTTATTTTGAATATATTTAGAACGTATATATTACATACGCGTCGTCGTTAGAACATAAATAATTATATATAATTATAAAAGGAATTGAAAATGGCGCGGTAGTTCGATAATTCGATTTCAAACTTCAATTGAATGTACCAGGTGCAAAACAATCCGGATTTTAGTGAAACCAAAAATATTAGGATCTAATTGATGATATCTTTCCAACGAATCCGAATAATTGAGATTTCATAGCGGGAATCAAAAGAATGTCCAGTTGAAAATTCTGAATAGTCGCTATGGAATTCAGGCCCTTAAAAATGGAAATTTTGCAAATGACCTCGGATCTCGACGAAACCAGTTTTGTTGGGTCCGTGATGTCGAATTATTGCTAGATTTCAACTTTCATATTTTTTTCGAATCAGTATGTGAGCGTGGCAAAGGAAAACGCGTTTGACCAGTTTCAGTTGATTTTAATCGATTGGAAAATGGCCATTTTTCTAACGGTCTCAGAATTCGACGAAACTAGTTTTGTTAGGACCGTATCGTCAATACGAAGCTAGAAAATATTTTTCAGGAATTTTTAGAGTTAGTATGTGACCCCGGTAAATTGAAATGCGCATTTAAAGTCAATATATAGAGTTATATGTAGATTTTGATGAAAACTGATTATAACGATCGAATCAGTTTGCGATACATATCCCATTGTGTTCGGAATGGGGGTAATTAGCTAGGGGCGACAGTCGTTGGGTTTGATTTGGAGTTTGTGATGTTAAACAACTAATGTACGAAATAAAATAATATTAAAATATAATATATAAATCCATCTCCTTTATAACCTAAGTCAAAATAAAAAAACTCGGTCAACCCCAAATGAGAGCCGCCTCCTTCAGAAACCGTCGCTCCAACCTCGCTCCCTCTTTTCTCGATCGCCACCCACCTCCAGATCCGCCGCCAGGCTGTCGCGCCCTCCGATGAGCCCCTGCCTCCGCCCTCTCCTTCTCAACCTCCTCCTCTTTCTCGATTGAATCGCGAGCCCCCTCCCCTGACCACACACCGCCCGTCGCTTCCTGTACCCAACGCCAGGCACACCCCGACAACCGCCTCCCCCCTCCTTCGCCTGAGCGATGGCACCCCCCCCCCCCCCCGGCCGACGTTGAAGCCCCCCTTCCAATTCCCCAGACCCGCGCCTCCATGAACCGACCCTCCCCCTCCCATCGCTGACGATGGCGAATGCTCCTCCTCCGCCCCCTTTCAGTTCAACGACGATGTGAGTATTTCTTTTATTTTACTTTGTTTTTTATTTTGATTTAAAAACTTCGTTTTTGTTTTATTCTGTGGATCCTTTCTATGAAACGGTTTAATTTAAAAGATAAGTTTTATACAAGTTAAAGGCGTGATTTCTATTAAGTTAGAGTTATGATTTTTAAAAATAGAGAGAGGACTTTTATATGATAAAATATATGATCCTTAAAACTAAGAATATGATTTTTATATATTGAACATCAAAGTAAAAATATGATTTTTATATATTGAACATCAAAGTAAAAATTCGGTTTTTATATATTGAATAGCAAAGTAAAAATTCGATTTTTATATATTGAATAACGAAGTAAAAATGTGATTTTTTACATATGTAGAGAATACGGACAACGAAGATGACTAAAGGGCGAAAACGAAGAAGATTTCTACATTTGAAGTGGCGTGAAGTTGGAATAGCTATTTGTGAGAATTTCTCACCTTTCAATTTTATTTTCTAGCTATATATATATATATATATACTAGGATGCAGACGGTGCTTAGTAGCACCCGACACAATCGTCCACAGACCATGGACTTGTTTGTTTGGTTGTATAAATTAGTTAGATGATTTGATTTGAATTTGGTTGTTTGTTGAATTTGATTGATGTGTGAATGGCGTGGGCCTTCACTAGACCGGGGATAAGGCTAGGCCTCGTCCCGTTTCTAGTATCGTGCCGTTATGCCGCCGAAATTTTCTAAAATGAGTTAGAAAAATAAAAATATCATTTTATTGTGTAAATGAATAATAGAAATTCATGTGTTGGAATAAAATGTTTCATCGTTAAAAATATAATTTTTAACGTGAATATGAATAAATGAATATTTATAAACAAATCGGCCGATTTGTTTATATACACTAATTTGAATGACATTGATTGGGTTGATAAATTTTACACATCGCCCAACTGCACAAATAAAATCTGTGTTTGTTGATTTGAAACCCCACACGGGTGTTGGGATGAAATTTGAAGTTCACTCATCCTGATTTATTAAATATGTCGATCGATTGATTGACAGGCTGTTATAAGCGTTAGATATCTATATTTGATGCTTATACAGTGTAGTGCACTTTGGTTGATGGTTGATTATTTTTCAATGCTATTATATACATGTGTTGTATGGAATCCATATAATTAACTTTATATGGTAATTGATTGGGCCTCATTCCAATTTGAAAAATAAAGAATAATATAAGATAAAGGTTCATGTGTTGACAGTACTCACCCGTTGAGGTTAGTCATGTGTTGAACGAAATATTTTAATAATAAAATTTGCATCTTTATCAATATAAAATAAAGGTTCATGTGTTGACAGTACTCATTCGTTGAGATTAGTCATGTGTTGAACGAATTATATTTAAAATAGAAATATTTGAAATAGAATATTTGAAAATAGGAATATATGAAGCCGTGTTGATTAGATTGGCGCCATTTTGACGTGAACGATATTTATATCGATTTTATTCAATTTGAAATGAATTGAATTGAAAACGATTTCAAAATGAATTGAATAGAAAAACGAATTTGATTTCAATTGAATATATAACTAATTTGATTTGAATAAAAAACGAATTTGATTTGATTTGAATATAAAACGAATTTGATTCGAATAGAAAACCAATTTGAGTTGATTCGAATAGAAAACCAATTTGAGTTGAATCGAATAGAAAACCAATTTGAATTGAATCGAATAGAAAACGACTTTGGAATTGAATTGAATTGAAACCGAATTCAAATTGAATTGAAAGAGAATTGAAATGAATTGAAGTTTGAATTGAATAGAAATGAATTTTAAAACGAATTTATAAAGAAAAATTCAATTTTGATTTGAATTGAAATGGAAGTTGAAATTGCTTTTGAAACGAATTTAAAACTATTTATATAATTCGTTTTAAATAGAAATCGACGAAATATATATTATATATATTATATATATATATATAATATAATGGCCTGAATAGAACGCGCCGCGCCGCGGCAGTTCGCGAATTTCGACCATTTATTTCAAACGGACATTACGGGAGATCCGACCGTCGGATTCTCCTAAAACCGGAACCGTTGGGTTCGTATCGAAAAGAGCTTTCTAACGAATATTAGAAATTTGAAATTTAACGGTTGGATTTGGAGATACGTCCAAATCAAATTTGAAAAAGGTCGCTGTAAGTGCAGTTCAATGGCCATTGATGGAAATCGACTGTACGGGCCTTGATAAAATTATTAAAAATAATAATAAATTATGTAAAATCATAAGAAATGATTTGGGAAAAATTGGGATGAAAAACTCCATATTTGAAAGGATAAAAATAGATTTTTATCAAAATGAACTAGTTTTGAACTAGAAGTATAATTCTATTTATTTTTAAATAAATAAACTGAATTTGAAAAGGGTTTTAAAAATAACCAGAATTTCCAATGATTGCATTGGAGTGGATTTGAATCGAAATTGTCTTCGGAATATTTCGATGTTGGAATTCGTGGTTATACAGATGTTGTTATGGAAATTTGAAAGATATATATTTATATCGTTATTTCCAATACGACATTTGTTAGTCGTAGAATTTGATATTGAATATAAGCTGATATATTTTCTATTCAGAGCCTTGTATTGAATATCAAATGTGATTTGGGTTTGTCGTGAATGGTGTCTTCACTAACACTGTTCTTGAACCCAGTTGAGAAAAGATTAAATCTTTTTATTTAGATTTAATGAAGTGTACCAATTAAATGATATTTAATTGGAATTGAATTGATATTGATTTTTGGGTTTATCGTGGACAGTGTTTTAAATAACACTCGTTCTTTAACCCGATAATTAATGGAATGTGATTTTGGGTTTATCGTGGACAGTGTTTTAAATAACACTCGTTCTTTAACCCGATAATTAATGGAATGTGATTTTGGGTTTATCGTGAACTGTGTTTTAAATGACACTGATTCTTTAACCCAGTTAAAGATTAAAACTAAGTAGAGTTTTAATGAATCTTTAATTAGATTGAAAAGATCGAGAATGGAGTATCACCAGTTTTACTCCAGGCGATAGTTAAATCTTTAATTAGATTTGAACGTGAAATGGTAATTGAATTTACCGATAACACCGTGGTGTTAGATATGAAGTACTACCAGTTTTACTTCATGGGATGAATAGGTTGGGATTGGGAAATTAAAACCAATGATTACTTCGGTAAGGTTCGTTAATCCCGACTAGTTGAATCGAAATTCAAAAGATGATTAAAGAATAAATTCAAGGAATTTATCTTGGATAAAATTAATGGGAACCTTTCCCTATGAATGTGAAATTTAGAAACTAACTGTCGGTTAGCCAAGCAGAATGGTTTTCTGGATATTGATCTGATGTTGGTTTCGGCCTTCGGGGTTAATATTTAGGAAATTATTCTCTTGATTAATTTACGGTTAGTGACTGATGAATTGGAATGAGGCGTATGTTGCGTTTGTGTAACACTTATTTAAAATATACGCGAGTTATTCGGGAAGACCGGGTTTATCCCATTCTGAATAACTGATACGACGATAAGTCGAAGATGAAGACGATGGTCGAAGACCGGAGGTCTTCACGTCGTTTGGGTGATTACGATGATCTTGATTGGGCTGTACACCCAAGAAGATGGAAACAGTTGGTGATCGTCCAGACGTACTTGGAGATCGATGGATATGCGAGGTACTAGGTGCCTCCGGTTTCGTTCAGCCCCAGAACGGACTTGTAAATGGACTGTGTGTTTGACATTGGATTTTAGTCCGTGTGATTGATCTCTATTAAATATATATCGGTTTGGCGGCGGAGAATTTATTCTCTTGCTTAACGCCCTTCTCTGAGACGTACGAGCTCAGGGGTTATATATTGATGGATATCAATCGCATGGAGTGAATTGCCTGTGTGGCATGCCTAAGTGGAAAATGATCAAGGCTTCTGTTGAAAAGCAAAGTCTTGTGGTTGATGATCGAAGCACGGCCTTTGTGGCGTAGCTTTGTGTAACGTTGATTCGCGAGTATCACACCCGGTATGAACCAAAAACGGGAGACGGACATCAGGGAGGACATGCGTTTCTTTCTAGTTAGGAGTGGCGTCAGTGCTTGAACTGGCTGACGAGTTTGACTCATGTGGATGTTGCTTATTATTACTTGCTGAAAAGCGAGGCGCCTCGTGATATCGGTTTCGGCCGATGCTTCTGGTCGGCTGACGGGCTAGGCTTACGCCCCAAAGGGCGGGGAAATGCATGTTCAGGCATTTTAATCCACATCGGTGGACCGGCCCTGACGATCCAAGGGCCCACCTGAGTCTGGGTCCTGAGGCTCGGACTAGAGAGTCTCGAATCGGTGAGGATCTTGCCCCTAGCCTCGGTTCATACCATAAATGATAACCCAACTTCCAATACGACATTTGCGGTTTTAATTGTAGAACTAGTATGGCGACATGATATATGGTACCCATGCCGCCTATGATTGATACTTATGATTTGAAATGTTTTGACACTACACACTTATTATAGTATCAAATGATTTGTTTTAAACGTATCAAGCATTCTTTGGCTGTTATAAGGGAAAACCCTATCCCCCGGCTTGCGTTGCATTGTGTGATAGGACCTGGGTCTTATAACAGCTTCATTTTTCTTTATTTAGCATTGCGCTGTTTGTTTTATGCACTGGTATTCTTGGGAGGAAACCCGTTCCGTGTTATACGACGTGGTCCCTTGATTTACCTAACTTTAAAAAATAAAGATTAATAACTGTTTTAGTTCTCACACCAGTCACATGACTGACCTGGAGTTTATTGTTTTAACCTAAACTCTGGGTGCCCCTATTTTGACACGGGCAGCTAGTAGTTTTGGTTTTGCAGATTTATATTCACAGGATCCTGGTTTACAACTGGAACGATATCTGGAAAGCTTTGTATCCGTATATCTCTTCTAGTTGTGTATTGTATTATTTTCTGCTGCTATGTATTTAAATGTAATTTAAATCTCTGGTATTTCTGTGTAATATTCATTTATACTCTGTATATTCTTGTAATCTGATGCATTGTTGTAATATACAATGAAACGTTCTTTTATATGCGTTCTGTTGTGGCTTGTTCTCGAACTATCCGCTCTTTCCTTTACGGGGAAGTTACGGGTTTTTATAATAAGTCTAGCTATGTTTTGACGATACGGTCCCAACAAAACTAGTTTCGTCGAATTCTATGACCGTTTGAAAAATGGCCCTTTTCTGGTCGATCCAATTTAATAGAAATCGACCAAACACAATTTCCTTTGCTATGCTCACATACTAACTTCAATAATTATGAAATTTGAAACCTAGCAATATTTTAACATCCCGGATCCAACAAAAGTGGTTTCGTCGAATTCCGAGGTCGTTTGCAAAATGGCCATTTTCACGGGCTATATAAACTCCATAGCGACCTTTCAGAAAATTCATTTGGCCATAACTTTTGCTTCCCGCTATGAAACTTCGATTTTTCAGATTCGTTAGAAAGGTATTCACTAACAGATTTAAATATTTTTGGTTTCACTCGAATCCGTTTTGTTTTGCACCCGGTATAGTCTGTCAAAGTTTGAATTCAAATTTTGAAACTACCGCGCCATTTCAGGCCTTGTTTATATTTCAAAGTAATTATATTTATTTTCAATGTCGATTCAAACTCACTTTTCATCGATATTATTCAAAATATTTATTTTTAATATTTAAAATCCACTAAAATAGCCAATTTAAAAAATTTAAATTGGTTCAGATTTTCCGGGTCGTTACAATCTCCCCCACTTAAAACTTTTCGTCCCCAAAAAGGAACAAAGTCGAAAGTGGTTTGATTAACCAACTCTACGTTCAATCTGGCTTCCATTCTCCAACTTTTCAGTTTTTGAAAATTTTCAAATTCTTCAAAAAAAATTGGCTAACACCCGGAATTTTCGAAAAATTTCGCCATAACCTCCTTTGTACGGGGATGGGTTTGGAAATTTATTGGGCCGTATTAGGTACCCAATAAATCCTATAAAGCATACACATATTTATAGTGATATATTCTGGTGTTTATAGGGAATCGTGTATAGATAATAGCCAGAGAATAAATTCTCGTCACCCTATCAAAGCCTGAGGGAGTGTGTATTTTAATTGCTCCAGAGAATAAATTCTCGTCACCTCGTCCCGTGTGGGAAATAAATAATCCATGTGCCATATCTAATAACTAGAGAGATGTGATTATTGTCAACTCCAGACCCGTGTGGGGTTTTTATTAATCTGGCAATTTATCATTACAATTTTATATGGTCATATCAGTCATCAGTTCAACCTATAAAATATAGTCATCGCCATACAAGCCTCTCGCTCGTATGGTAAATCTTCCACCTCGTCACACAAGCTCCAAATGCTTATGTGGTATATGATGAAGTATGCCTATCTTCAAGAAGTATGCCATGTAATGTAGTTCAAAATTAATTGTTACTATCCTATGGCGACATTTATTATTACACACAAACAACCAGCACTCCGCATCCAATGGCATTCACAGGAGTCGATATAATAATATTTCGCATCCTACTCATTAAGGTTTACCTATTTGTCAGGCACGCAAATAATTTCTTTACTCAACAGCTATCCATTTACCTGTTCAAACATATATGATGCACATGTATATATTTCTATCTATTTTCATATCAGTTCAATGTGTGATTTAATCGAATAAATTCTACCATTATTCTCTTATTGATTAAATTAACTACCCTTTTAATAATTTAATTAATCAAATCTAATATCACACAATGCAAACAACAAGCAATTTGTTTTTAACTTTTCAAAATCATACAAATTAATTTATACACTATTTTTAAAATAATTAGACTATAGAATTAAAAGTGCACATTCATGAAAGGAAAATAACAACAAAGTAGAGAACTAACTGGTAATGCAAAGTATGGTAAATGTACCTTACACCAGAGTCAATCAGAGATATCTACTCGACACTTAGGATAGGATTTCTAAATGCTCTCCTCAGTTTCCCAAGTACAATCTCGTGGATCTCCACTCCATTGCACTTTGACTAAGTGAACCTTCTTGTTCCTCAGCTCTTTGGTTTCTTTGCCGATAATCTTTAGCTGCTCTCTTCTCACAGCCAATTCTGGAGTAATTTCAATATCCTGTTGCGCTGCTTCTTCCAGATCAAGTCTGGATCATGAACGTGCTTTCGAAATTGAGATATGTGAAATACATCATGCACTCCAGGCAACCAATCAGGTGATTGAATTCTATAAGCGAGAGTTCCAATCCGTTCTAGTATAGGGAATGGACCAATAAATCTGGGCGCTAATTTTCCAGTTTTGCTAAAGCGAATCACTCCTCTCATCGGAGAAACCTTTATATACAAATAATCACCAACAAAAAAAGCCAAATCCCTTCTTCTCGAATCAGCATAACTCTTCTATCGGCTTTGAGCGGCGAGTAATCGTTTCTTAACGAAATCGACTTTGTCGGCAGCTTCTCGGATCATATCAGGCCCCAATACAAGTCTATTACCGGGTTCGACCCAACAAGCAGGGGATCGACATGGTCTACCATACAATGCTTCGAATGGTGACATTGTTAGGCTCGCTTGGTAGCTGTTATTATAGGAGAACTCAGCCAAATGCAAATGGTCTTCCCATGATCCACCAAAGTCAAGAACACACGCCCGCAATAAATCTTCTAAAATACGATTCACCCTCTCAGTATGACCATCTGTCTGAGGATGATAAGCGGTGCTCTAGTTCAGCTTCGTTCCCAGTTCTATTTGAAATGCCTCCCAGAATTTGCTAGTAAATATTGGATCTCTATCACTGACTATACTGAGCGGCACTCCATGTAGCCTAACAATTTCCTTGAAATAGATCTGCGCCATAGTTTGAGCAGTTATGTTCGATCTGACAGGTATGAATTGGGTGGTCTTCGTGAAGCGATCTACGATCACCCAAATACTGTCATTTCCTTTCCTGGTTCTGGGCAAACCATCTATGAAGTCCATGGAAATATGTTCCCACTTCCAACCTGGAACGTCCAGCAGTTGCAACAATCCAGCAAGTTTCTGTTGGTCGCTTTTGACTAGTTGGAAAGTAGGGCATCGGCTAACATATAAAGAAATGTCTCTCTTCATCGACTTCCACCAGAAAGTGCGTTTGATGTCATTACACATTTTGCTTACTCCCGGATGGATACTAAGTTTTGACTTGTGGCATTCATCCAGTACTTCCTTTCGGAGCTCAGGAATGTTAGGAACACAAATTCGACCTTTTAGCCTTAGAATTCCATCATTATCAACCTGAAAACTCGAGGGTTCGCCTTTCTGAATTATCTCTCTGATCTTCTGAATGAAGTGATCATCCTTCTGAAGAGCAGGTATTTTATCAATCATTGAAGTCGTAATAATAAAACTGGCGATCATTACATTCTTTTGGCTTAACGCATCGGCCACGACATTGGCTTTCCCTGGAGTGTATAGAATCTCAAAATCGTATGCTGCAAGGAACTCCAGCCAACATTGCTACCTCAGATTCAAGTCTTTCTGAGTGAACAGATACTTTAGCGACTGGTGATGGGTAAACAGTTCGAATTTCTCACCCAGAAGATAGCGTCTCCAGATTTTCAAAGCGAGTACAATAGCCAACAACTCAAGATCATGAGTAACGTAATTCTTTTCATGTGGCTTCAGCTGACAGCTAACATAAGCAATTACTTGACCTCTTTACATTAACACTGCACCAAGGCCTTCTCTAGACGCATCTGTCCATACTTTCAAGTCCTGATTGCCATCGATTATCGTTAACACCGGAGCAGTTGTTAATCTTAACTTTAGCTCCTCAAAAGCCTCCTCACATTCGGGAGTCCACTTAAATTTAGCGTGTTAAGTGACCAGATATCTTCGAAAAGTCTTTAACGAACTTCCAGTAATAACTAGCCAATCAAAGAAAACTTTGGACTTCTGTGGGAGTACTAGGCTGTTTCTAGTTTTGAATAACTGTGATTTTACTTGGATCCACAGCAATTCCCTCTTTCGATACGACGTGGCCAAGAAACTTTACTTCATCTTGCCAGAATATACATTTGGAAAGTTTCGCTTTCAATACATTCCTTCTTAGAATTTCTAGAACCTGTTCCAAATGCTTTTCATGTTCGGCCTTTGACTTAGAGAAGATTAGAATATCGTCAATAAAAACCAGAACAAGCTTATTCAAAACTCCTCTGAACACTCGATTCATCAAATCGACGAAGTAAGCTGAAGCGTTACATAAGCCGAACGACATTACTAACCACTCATAGAATAAGTCTGGACCTCTGAATGTTTTCTTAGGAACACACTCTCCGGCAATTCGAAGCTGATGGAAGCCTGTAGCTAGGTACATCCTTGAAAATACTTGTGCTCCATTCAGACGATCCAATAAATCATCAATTCGCGGCAATGGATATTTATTCTTTATTGTCTGCTTGTTCAAATCACGATAATCCACACATAGTCGTAGAGTACCGTCAGACTTTGGGACAAACACCACTGCTGCTCCCCAATCAGAGAAACTAGGCCTGATCAGACCCTTCCATACGAGCTATCGTGATTGATTATCTAGTTCTTCTTTCTCCTTTTGGGTCACCCTCCGAATGGCGTGCACTACTGGCCTTGCATTCGGGATTAAAGCAATCTTGAAATCAATTTCCCTCTGCGGAGGTAAGCTAACAACTTCTTCAAACACATCCGCATAATTCTTTACGACAGGAATATCTTTGATGAGGTCAGGAATATTCTCTATGACTACAGGGATATTTTCTATTTGAGCAGGAGAAACATCCAAAGCTGCCCAGAAGTCTTTTCTATTTGAATTCTGACCTTCACAGGGAATGGTTATATAATCACCAGATTTAATCTTCGCTTTAACAACACTGTCGGCACATTTAACCTCAGCTTCATATTTGGTCAACCAGTCTAACCACAAGATAAGATCAAATTCTGTAAAATTCATGATGACCGCGATGGTAGGGAACGATAACGAGAAAAGGAAACCGGCACCCCCACAAACCCAACTGAGATCGAGGGAACCCCCAACTGGATTATGGACTGTCATTGGTTCTTTGAGCTTCTTCAAATTCAAATCCAGTTTCTTAACTGCATTCTTTGCAACCAAGCTTCGCGACGCGCCGGTGTCAAACAGTACTTTAACTGGGATATCTTTGACAGTAAGCGTGCCTTCCAAAACATCTGGCCTTTCCTGAGAAGACGAAGATGCAGGCACTTCTGCCACCTTATTTACATGTACTGCTTCAGGTTTTCTGAATAGCGGGCAGGCCTTTGAAAGATGACCGGTCCGATGGCATTGACTGCACTTTCTATTCTCTTGAAACTTCTTACCGGATTTAGATTCATCCTCCTTTCGTTTCTTTAGAGATCTGCAACTTATCGAGAGATGTCCTTGCCTATTGCAGTTACTGCATACAGCTGCCGTTACTGGTTCTTTCTTAGATCTGGCCCTTTTCCGATTGACTTTAGGCTTCTTACTGACCTCAGACATCGTACTGGCCTCCGGACGATTAGTTTCAGACTCACCTCTATTACTGGAACTGGCTTCTTCTTCGTAACGCAACATGCCTTTCTTGTCGAGATCCTCGTACTGGTAAGCCATGTATATCATTTCAGAAAAAGGAAGCTTCACATTCCTCATTACACTATTCTGATATTTTCTTTGAAGCCCTTTGATAAATCTCAAATTCTTCCTCTTCGGATTTTGAATTAGACGAGGAGCAAAGTGAGAAAGTTCATTGAATTTCTTATGATATTCTGGAATGGTTATATCTCCTTGTATCAAATAAGAAAATGCATCACATAACCGCTCAATTGCTTCAGGAGGAGTAAATCTTTCTAGGAAAATCACTTTGAATCTATCCCAGGTGATATCACCTTCTGGATTATCCTTTATAACCGAATCCCACCAGAACAAAGCTTCGTCTTTGAGTGCCCAGGAGGCCGGTAATCTTTTCTGGTCATCCCTTAGCTTTAAACCGTCAAAGATTTTCTTAGCAGAACGAATCCAAGCATGTGTTTTCATAATAGATTCTTCGCCTAAGAATGGTTTTCCACCCAGATTTCTATATTTCATAAATAGAGCTTCTATATCCGGGTCAATATTTCTTCTTCTGTTTCTGGCACTCATTTTCTAGTACGTATGCAAATGGCAGACAAAGTGTCAGGTCAACAGAAAAGATATTTCAAAATATAAAGACAAATACTTGAATGTAAATGTGTCTACTGGGGTGTATTTCATTCTGCTTTACTCATACTAGGATATTACTGATCCTATCTGTAATGAGTTACTCGTCCTAGAACTCTACTGGTTCTATTTCTGGCGATTTCGTTAATATGTTATATTCCAGCACTAAGCTTAACCAAAGCTCTGATACCACGTTGTGACGACCCCAAACCCCGTACTGACGGTGGCAAGGGTAATCTTTGGAATATAACACATAAACAGAAATAACAGAACAGAATAAAATAAATACACCAGATAATGTACAAATAATACACTAGATAAATGTAATCATCAGAGTTACACAGTATACAGGATCATACTTAGTACAATTATAGTTCAGCTATACATAAATGTCTACAGCGGAAAACAAAACATAATGTACAACAGGAGCTGAACAACATAAAAAAGAGATAAATGACAGAATCTATCTTCAGCTCCAGCTATCCAGAAAGAGCCCGCTAATAACCTGAATACAAGGCTGCCCGTGTAGAAAAAGGGGCACCCGAGTTTGCAAGTGAAGCAAACTACGAGTCAGTCATGGGACTGGTATGAGAAATCTACTTAACACATTTCAAACATGGCTAATCACAGGACCACGCCACTTTCGTGGAACGGGTTTACTCCATCGGATTGCCAGTGCTTTAAAACAAATAATTCTTTTAAACATCGCAATGCTTTTTATAAAAATGAAGCCATTATAAGACTCAGTTCCCATCACACAATGCAACGCAAACCGGAGGATAGAGTTTTACCTTATAATGGCCAAAATATGCTTGATACGAATAAAACAAAAGCATTTGATATTATTGCTAGTGTTTATAGGTTTCGAAAATAATTTTAATCATAACTATCAATCATAGACGACATGGGTACCATATATCATGTCGCCATATATATATATACAATCAAAACCACACGGTGAGGTATTTGGAAATTGGATTTCCACCATGAACCAAGGAAAAGGATAGTCCTTACCAACTTTGTGACTCTCTAGCCCGAGCCTCAGGATCAGAGCTCGAGTGACCCTTGGATCGTCAGGGCCGGTCCACCGATGTGGATTAAAATTCCTGAACACTATGTTTCCCCGCCCTTTGGGGCGTAAATGAGCCAACGAATGACTCCATCGGTCCCGGATCGATCGATATATCCGAGGCGCCTCGCAACAACAACAACCACATAGGTGAAAATAATATAAATGTCAGCCAGTTCAAGCACCGACACCACCTCTAACTAGAAAGAAACGCATGCCCTCCCTGAGGTCCTTCTCCCGTTTCTGGTTCATACCGGGGTGTGAGGCTCGCGAATTCACGTTATACACAAAGCTACGCCACACAGGCGATGCTTTGATCATCACCACAAGACTTTGCTTTTCAACAGAAGACCTAATCACTGCATCTTAGCATGCCACACAGGCAATTCACACCATGCAACTGATGGCTATCAATCACACAGAGTGAATTCCAATGTCAGACATACAGTCCATTTGCAAGTCCATTCTGGGTCTGAACGAAAACGGAGGCACTATATACATCGCATACCCATCGATCTCCACGTACGTCTGGACGATCATCACTCATTATCCATATTTCGGGATGCCTCCCAATCAGGACATCAGTTACCATCCAAACGAGGTGAAGATCTCCGGTCTTCAACCACCGTCTTCATCTTCGATTTCTTATCGTCGATTCAGTTATTCAGAATGGGATAAACCCGGTCTTTCTGAGCAACTAGCGTATATAAATAACTAGTGCTACACAAACACAACATACGCCTCATTCCAATTCATTAGTTAGTAACCGTCAATCAGTAAGAGAACGATTTCCTAAATATTAACCCCGTAGGCCGAAACCAACATCAGATCAAAACCCAGGAAACCCTTCAACTTAGCTATCCTTTAGTTAATTTCTAAATTTCATATTCCATATCGTTTATAATATTCTATAACGATTTATCGCTACTTTTATTTATTTAAAAACAGCCAATTCATTCAAACGACGCTTCAAGCTATAACGCGGCCGTGGCGCTGTTTTTCTTCAGATTTGATTTACACATATCTGAAAATCTAACCTTTGGATCTTCACAAATTTTATATCATTAGAAAGATCTTTTCAAAACGAATTCAATGGTACCTGTTTTGGGAAAATTCGACGGTCGGATCTCCCGGTACAATGTTTGAAGTTTTGATTTCAAAATATGAACTGCAGCGTCGTTATTCGATTTATTTTAATTATATATATATATATATAATTGATTCTGGCGCTGTTTTTCTTCAGATTTGAATTAAACATTCCAGACAATCCAACCGTTGGATCTTTACAAAGTTGGTGTCGTTGGAAAGATATTTCCAAAGCGAACCCAACGGTTTCGGGAAAATCCGATGGTCGGATCTCCCGCACTAATCGTTTGAAATCACAGTTTTAAAACACGAACTGCAGCTTCGTTATTTGATATATTTTAATTATATTTATATATATATATATAAATATAACCGATTCTTTGATTTCAAAACTATATGCTTTTCATACATATGACAAAAATGATATTTTTATCCAACTGTCTTCTATTTCAACACTTCAATATTTTTAACAATTCATGTATATAATAAAAATGTGATTTTTAATATAAAACAATTTATTTCAAAACACGACTATTTTATATAGTTCATATAGATGATAAAAATATAATTTTTATTATAAAACAATTTATTTTAAAACATGAATACCATTCAACACATGAATTTCTATTCAACGAATGAATTTCTATTCAACACATGAATGTTTTCTATAGTTTGTATATATATAGTAAAAATGTGATTTTTACTGTCAAAACAATTTATTTAAAACACGAATACCATTCAACACATGAATTTCTATTCAACGAATGAATTTCGATTCAACACATGAATGTTTTCTATAGTTTGTATATATAGAGTAAAATTGTGATTTTTATTGTCAAAACAATTTATTTAAAACACGAATACCATTCAACACATGAATTTCTATTCAACGAATGAATTTCGATTCAACACATGAATGTTTTCTATAGTATGGATATATAGAGTAAAAATGTGATTTTTATTGCAAAACAATTTATTTAAAACACGAATACCATTCAACACATGAATTTCTATTCAACGAATAAATGTAGTTTCAACAAATGAAAATAATTCTAACACATGAATATTATTCAAAATTTCGGCAGCATAACGGCATGGTAGTTAAAACTGGGGCCGTCCCTAGTACGGCTCCTCGCTCTACCCTAAAGCCTCGCAACTTTTGACAATGGGGATTTCATGCATCTAGTTCGCACGCAGGCGGCATGTATATATTTTTCATTTCCACAAACTAATCCTATGTGGTTTCAACCAAATAATAATCAACCACAAACGGGTATTTTTCAAGCACAATCATTCAATTTCAACCACAAACAATTCTAATCAACCATTCGCTATCAATCAATTTTCACACCATCATAACCAATAAATATCGTCCATGGTTTGTGGACGAGGGGCGTGTATATATATATATATATATATATATATATATATATGTATATATATGTATATTCATATAAGCATTTCACTTATATTCAACACATATATAATTTTTACAATGCATATATAACTTATATATCGAACGTACAACTTATACAACGCTTATACAAGAGGTGTACAACGCTTATATAACTCATACATCGACTATATAATTTATACATCGTCGTTTTCCATATCGTTTATAATTACGAAAACTCACATTGGGTTCCACTCCACCAAAAATAGCAGAAGGCTCAGAAAAATATGTGGTCTCTTCTAGAATGTAGAAGGTGTCCTCACGGTCCTGGCGTCTCTTGTTTCACTGAATTTCGACAACATAGCAAAAAGATATGATTTTTACCATGAAATCAAACTTTGCGACACTTTAATGGTGTTAAAATCAGTTTTAATTAACAAGGTCGTACCTTTTCTGAAATGGTTCCAAACTAGGTTTGGATTTTTCGATCAATCCGTGTAACGGTTCCACGATCGGGTTGCGCGAGGTCGAAGGGGGAGGAGAGGCGCTCAGGCGCGGTGGTGGGGTTGGGTTCGAACCCCGCCGGCGACGGCGACAGCTACTCAAACGCCCGAACTTCACGAGGTCGATCTGGCCCCAAAACGCGATGAAAAAAATTCAATCCTTGTATGTATTTGGAGAGGGTGCTGAGAGCTTCAAAAAGTTCCAAAGGGGGTGTGGTTTCGTTGAGAGATGGAAGAGAAAGGAGGAGGGAAGAATCGAAGCTTTTCCGCCGTATATCGCGATGGTCATCGGGGAGTGAGAATGAGCTTGGGCCAATGATTTTTTTTTATTAATTTATATATTTTTAAATCTCTAAAATACCCTCTTACACACACGAACACCAATCCAAATCCAACGAATGTCGTCCTCAGCGTTTTACCCCCATTCCGAACACAATGGGATATGTTTCGTAGGCCCATTCGACTGTTTCAGTCGGTTTTCCTTCAAATTAAAATATAAAGCATTCAATATTTGATTTGAACGTACATTTCAATTTGCCGGGGCCACATACTGATTCTAAAAATTCCCGAAAAATAAATCTAACTATGTTTTGATGATACGGTCCCAACAAAACTAGTTTCGTCGAATTTTGTGGCCGTTTGAAAAATGGCCCTTTTCTGGTCGATCCAATTTAATAAAAATCGACCAAACACATTTTCCTTTTCCACGCTCACATACTAACTTCAAAAATTATGAAATTTGAAACCTATAAATAGTTTAACATCCCGGATCCAACAAAAGTGGTTTCGTCGAATTCCGAGGTCGTTTGCAAAATGGCCATTTTCACGGGCTATATAAACTCCATAGCGACCTTTCAGAAAATTCATTTGGCCATAACTTTTGCTTCCCACTATGAAACTTCGATTCTTCAGATTCGTTAGAAAGGTATTCACTAACAAATTTAAATATTTTTGGTTTCACTCGAATCCGTTTTGTTTTGCACCCAGTACAGTCAGTCAAAGTTTGAATTCAAATTTTGAAACTACCGCGCCATTTCAGGCCTTGTTTATATTTCAAAGTAATTATATTTATTTTCAATGTCGATTCAAACTCACTTTTCATCGATATTATTTAAAATATTTATTTTAAATATTTAAAATCCACTAAAATAGCCAATTTAAAAAAAAAATTGGTTCAGATTTTTCGGGTCGTAACATATTTGATTGCAACACTAGCGCCCATACAGAGTGGTTTTCAGATAACATATCTGATCCCGATCTCTCCGTACTGACAACGGAAATATAATCAAAAAAATTGATAGTCGGTGAGTTAACTATCAAAGAAAAACACGTGTGCAAACAACGATATTATTTCCAGATGGAAATTATATCGATCAATCATTATTTAACATTTATCTCTTTAGTTCATTAATTTATTCATTTCCTGTTTCCATATTTTCAACATTCCTTATTTTTTAAATTTATAAAATATACGTTATTAATCATTGGAAAAAAATTCCATCTCCTTTTCACGTATCACTGTCATTCCAGTATTCTTTATCATCAAACATTTCATTTTCTATGATTAGAAAATATCTCTGATTAGATTTGGAAAATGTTTCCAAAACTCATTCATTGGATTTAAACATATGTTTAAATAAAACATCGCTATGCCAACTCGAACCCTTTACACTTATTAACTAAATTCAATTAACTCCTTCACTATCGAACCTTAACCACTCCTTAGTTAAAAATGAAGCCAATCAAGTTGGGGTATAACAACCTCTCAGACCTTAACTGAACAACATTTCTAACCTCGAAATAGACAAAGTTCACCCTTTAAGTCTTTAACAAACTTCCTTACGTAACTCTCGGATTCTATTTACGAATCCACTTTTTTATTGAAAAACATTGATTATAACTATAGCGTTATAATCCCTACTTCTGAAATATCTAACTCCAAAATATAACTCGATTAACCCTAATCAATTAACCCTAACTCCATTAACTATAACTCGATCAACTTTAATCCATTAACCCTTATCACTTAACTCCTTTCGAATAAACTATATTCGATTAACTTCTTTTGAATAAACTATATTCGATAACTCCTTTAACTCTATTCGAATAAACTATATTCGATTAACTCCTTTAACTCTATTCGAATAAACTATACTGAATTAAATTCTTTAACTCTATTAACTAATATTCGACTAACTCTTATTCGAATAACTAATATTCGATAACTCTTTTCAAATAACCAATATTCGATTAATTCCCTTTCGAATAACTAATATTTGATTAACTCATTTCGAATAACCAATATTCGATTAATTCCTTTCGAATAACTAATATTCGATAACTCTTTTCGAATAACTAATATTCGATTAACTCTCTTTCGAATAATTAATATTCGATTAATTCCTTTAACTCTATTTGAATATACTATATTCGATTAACTCCTTTAACTCTATTTAATTAGCTCTATCGATTAACTCTAACTGGTTAACTCTAACTGATTAACTCTAACTGATTAACTCTAACTGATTAACTCTAACTGGTTAACTCTAATCGACTAACTCTTATTGATTTCAAATACTTCCTTTTCTACTTGTTTTACAAATATTCCCTTTTCTATTTGTTTTACAAATATTCCCTTTTCTATTTGTTTTACAAATATTCCCTTTCCTATTTGTTTATTTAACAAATAAATAATTCCTTTTCAATTCTATTTGTAAATGTTTTACAAATATTTCCTTTTTAATTCTCTTTGTAAATGTTTTACAAATATTTCCAATTCTCTTTGTAAATGTTTTACAAATATTTCCTTTCGAATTTGTTTTAACAAATATTTCCTTTTATATCTTTATTTATTTTCTAAATAAATATTCCCTTTATAAAATCCTTTGATTTTATAAATACTTTATTTTCAAAATATTTTCTTTATAATTCTATTTATTTCTCAAATATTTCCTTTTCTATTCTATTTGTTTCATAAATAATTTCCTTTATATTTGGTTTACAAATATTTCCTTTTCTATTTGCTTTATAAATATTTTCCTTTATTTTTGGTTTACAAATATTTCCTACTCTATTTGTTTTACAAATATTTTCGTTTATTTTTTGTTTACAAATATTTCCTTTTCTATTTGTTTTACAAATATTTTCCTTTCCAAAACCCTTTTGATTTTATAATTGTTTTCTTTTTATAAAATCCTTTTTCTTTTATATATAAAATCCATTGATTTTATATAAATAGTTTATTTTCAAAATACACTTTGAAAATCCCCTTTTCTACATCCCAGTATTTCTTACGGTATTTAAAATACCAAATACAATGATCGATATCATTCAAACACACATAATCAACAACAGATTATATATCACATCATATATTACAATATATGAAAATAAAAGTATTATAAATATTGAGGAATCCAGTTGGATCCCTCCAACCTGTTTCCCTGCATCACAGATGTTAAACAATATAATAACATCGATTTCATTTCAATAAGAAATATTCTGATCCATGGAATTAATATTTAATAACGTTATATATATATGTGTGTGTGTATAACCATAACTATATTTTCAACAAATTATTTCATGGTCCATCCTATCAATCAACACACAGGCATTCAATCATTTTTTTTAATCAATTCTAAAATACGTTTATAAAAATATAAACTGATCGGAGTTAGTGAGTTTTACTCACATTGTCCATAATCGTTAAATAACAATTTACGGTCGTGATTCTAATCATACAATTTATTTCGCTATAAATTGTAGCGAGCTCCCATCTCAGCAAATTCCATTCCAAAATATATCTCTCGTTGTTATGATTCCCATGTGGCCAGTTTGATCGAATTCTGATCAGGTTATGAAATTTAGAAGACAATATACTATTCAAATTATTAAACTAAATCTATTTTTAAGTATATTGGGCCTCACCGTTCTAATTTCTCAGCCCAACACCACTCATACCCGTTCTCCTATTTCTCTCCTTCTACAGATCGTGGAAACCACCCGTTCAATGATATGCCGTGACCTGTGACTTTTCCCCATGCTCAATCGAAATTCTTTCTCCACTATTTAACTTCACAATACACCTAATAACTCTTTAACACTTTAATCCCATTGTTAATGCAAACCGTTTTCTTCTTTAAGCCTTTATCAACTGAAAACATCTCGCTCTTATAACAACTACATCAAACAAAAGGGTTGTCATATAAATTCCTTAGTTTAAATACATTAACAGACCCCAACAATTTAGTTAACATAAAAATTAAGCTTTAATAACTCATTACCACAACTACCCTTTCTTCCCGAAATGAACACAACACCTCTCCAGTTTCTTCGATCAAATCTGCTCACTCCAGAAATCATCGCAAAATAGAAATTGACCATTACCGACATCCTTAAGCTCCATATCTCCACCCCTTTACGTTCACGCAACAGAAAATCATCCAAACAGTAAGCTTCCTTCCCAAAAGAAACTCAGCGATCCCCTGATCAAAATCGTACTCCAGCATTCCATTTCCCGAACCTCAGCAGCTCGAGATCCCCTCTAAGAACCGACATCGACCACCCTAAACTTTGAAAAATCTAAACCCTAGCATCATAAGACACATACTGGAAGAACGTCGAGCACCAATATCCCACATCGCACCCAGTAAGACTCATATGGAAAGGATGGAAATCAAGCAAGGGACTCATATATATATATATGGATTTATGGGATTTTATCTCATTTGTTTTGATTTTTAAAAACTTGCGTTTCCTGAAAACAAATGTGGAAAAGGAGCGGCGCAATTTTGATTGACCAGAGAAGTAGTGAAATTAGGTTTAGAAGGAGTGGGTACTTATAGGATAGAAATAATATTTTATACTCGATTATTTATATTAACTTTTAAGCTATTGTTATATGTACATGTCTTTAAAAATTCCTGTGACCACATACGATACGCCAAAATCACGAAAATTGGCAGGCAACTACACTTTGACATTATGGACCCAACGAAACTGGTTTCGTCGAATTTCGACTTCGTCTGCTCATACAGCGTATTTTTAACCGTTAAAATACTAACTGTTTTTCATATTAAAATCCCGTACGACCACATACTGACTTCAAAAATCACGAAAATTGAAATCTAACAATAATTTAATATTACGGATCCAACAAAATTGGTTTCGTCGAAAACGGAGTTTGTTTGCAAAACTGGCTATTTTTAAAGCTCTAAATAACCCTTTTAAATATATAAATATATTTAAAAATAATTAAATTAAATATCTATAAATATATATTATCGTATATATTCACACTAGAATACCATATAGCTCCAATTGGATATTTCAAAATTCCCAGTTATATCGATATTCGATTTATATATAAAACCCTTTTATAATATAAATATATATTTATAAATTTCAAAGGAATTCCATAGCGATTTTTCTAAAATTTGATTTGGACGTAAATCAAAATCTACACGACGAAATCCCGATTTTTCTCTTCCACTAGAAAAATATACTTCACTAGCTCCGAATGTTTCTTGTTTCACAGAAATCTGATTTAAAATGGACCCTGTACATTCAGTTGAAGTTCAAATCGCCAAATGTAACGACCCAGAAAATCTGAACCAATTTAAATTTTTTAAATTGGCTAAAATAATGGATTTTAAATATTTAAAATAAATATTTTAAATAATGGCAATGAAAAGTGAGTTTGAATCGACCATTGAAAACGAGGATAATTAATTATAATTATAAACAAGGCCTGAAATGGCGCTGTAGTTTCAAAAATTGAATTCAAACTTTGTCGGACTGTACCGGGTGCAAAACAATCCGGATTTTAGTGAAACCAAAAATATTTAAATCTGTTAGTGAATACCTTTCTAACGAATCTGAAAAATCGAATTTTCATAACGGAAAGCAAAAGTTATGGCCGAATGAATTTTCAGAACGGTCGCTATGGAATTTATATAGCCCGTGAAATTAGCCATTTTGCATACGACCTCGGAATTCGACGAAACCACTTTTGTTGGATCCGAGATGTGAAGTTATAGCTAGGTTTCAAATTTCATAATTTTTGAAGCTAGTATGTGAGCGTGGCAAAATAAAATGTGTTTTGGTCAATTACAGTTAAATTGGATCGACCAAAAATGGGCCTTTTTGCAAACGGTCTCAGAATTCTACGAAACTAGTTTCGTTGGGACCGTATCGTCAAAACATAGCTAGGTTTATTTTTCTGGAATTTTTCGAATCAGTTTGTGGCCCTGGCAAATTGAAATGCACGTTCAAATTGAATATTGAATGTTTTATATTTTAATTTGAATGGAAACTGACTGAAACAGTCGAATGGGCCTGCGAAACATATCCCATTGTGTTCGGAATGGGGGTAAAACGCTAGGGACGACAGTCGTTGGGTTGGATTTCGAGTTCGTCCAAGAAAACCCCAATTTTTGAATTTAATATAGCATCGGCCAATAGGATTTTTTATTTCATTAATTTAAAAATATATTAAAAAAACCCCGTAAACCCTTGTGCTCTGACGACTCTCGTGCTCCCCCGCTCCCGGCCTTTTTCCGATCGCCTCAGGCGAAGTTCGCCAGCGCCACCACCCTAAATCGAACGGCCTCCTCCTCCCCTTCAAATCAAACCCACCCTCGACCCTCCTCTCCTCCCTGCCGTCGCGAATCGAACCCTCGAAGTCGCTCCGTTCGATCTCGATTTGAAGCACGAGGGGGAGTTCGAATTCGTCCAGGTTGGGGGTGGAGGTGACGCAGGCCAAGGCGCTCCCTGCGACTTCCTCCGATCGACAGTCCGCGGCTCCAGGCGGCAGCAACATCCAACCCTAGTTCTGGGGCTACTTTCGAATATTGTTCTGAGGGAAAAACAGTGAGTTTTTCCTACCTTTTTCTTTGATAAATAACTATGGTTTTTAAATTTCAGTTGTATAATATAAAATGTGACATTAATTTATTTTTCAGATTCTAAAATGAGCTAGCATTGATTTATTTTTATTTTTAGATTTGGAAAAAATATATACATTGGTTTAGAAAATAAAATATAACCTTGTTTATTTTCAGTTTTAATTGTACATGGAAAATAAAATTAGATTTGCTTCTGAAAATAAAGGTAACATTAGTATGAAAAATAAAATAAATATGTTTTGAAGAATAGAAAAGTATAGCATTGCTTTTTAAATCTGGGATTTGCATTGTGTATAAAATAAGATAGAACTTGTTTTAGAAATAAAACTAGAACTTGATTTTTGAAAAATATAGAAAGAGCATTATATTTGAAAAGAATAGAAAGGGCATTATTTTTGAAAAGTATAGAAAGAATAAAATATTTGAAAAATATAGAAAGAACATTATTTTTGAAATAAATAGCGATGTAAAAATATAATTATTATTTTTTAGATTGTATAGAAATAAAAATATGATTTTTTTTTTATAAATGGCATAGAATTGAAGAGCTAATTTCTAATATCAACTACATAAAACAGATGGCGATGAAGCGGACTTAAATAAAAAGGGAATCCAAACCGTTCCGTAAAGATTGACGGAGTGGAACCCAAGGTGAGATTTCTAATTTATAAACAATATGGAAAACGACGATGTATAAATTATATAGTCGATGTATGAGTTATATAAGCGTTGTACACCTCTTGTATAAGCGTTGTATAAGTTGTACGTTCGATGTATAAGTTATATATGCATTGTAAAAATTATATATGTGTTGAAATAAAAGTGAATTGCCATATATAAATATATATATATATATACGCCCCTCGTCCACAAACCATGGACGATATTTATTGGTTGAAATTGTTGTGAAAATTGATTGATAGCGAATGGTTGTTTGGGATTGTTTGTGGTTGATATTGATTGATTGTGGTTGAAAAATACCCGTTTGTGGTTGAGAAATATTTGGTTGAAACCACATAGGATTAGTTTGTGGAAATGAAATAAATATATACATGCCGCCTGCGTGCGAACTAGATGCATGATCCCCATTGTCAAAAACCGCGAGGTTTTAAGGTAGAGCGACGAGTCGTACTAGGGACGGTCCCGGTTTTAACTACCCTGCCGAAATTTTGAATAATATTCGTGTGTTTGAATTATTTCCATTTGCTTAAACTATATTTATTCATTGAATAGAAAACCTTCATGTGTTGAATTGATATTCATTCGTTGATTAGAAATTCATGTGTTGAATGGTATTCGCGTTTTAAATATAAAAATCACATTTCTATCTATATATAGAAACTATAGAAAACCTTCATGTGTTGAATCGATATTCATTCGTTGAATTGAAATTCATGTGTTGAATGGTATTCATATTTTGAAATAAATTGTTTGATAATAAAAATCACCTTTTATCGACTATATGAACTGTGTAAAATAATCTCGTTTTGAAAGAAATTGTTTTATAAGAAAAATCCTATTTTTATCACCAATATGAAATATATAAAATAATAGTGTTTTGAAATGAGTTGTTTTACAATAAAAATCACATTTTTATTATATGCGTGAATCGTTGAAATGTGAAGTGTTAAAAATAGCCACTTGTTCAAAAAAAAAATATGAGTTGAAATATTCATTAATTAGCTAATGATATGATTTGTACCTATGTATGTAACATTAGAATGAATGGTGCTTTTAAACCAAATAGAAATCAAATATGAAGTTGAATAGAAAATGATAAATGATAAGAACTATATATGTACATGCATATTCATTGAACAGGTTATAGCAAAGGGGCTAGAGAAGAGGAATAAAATTTTGTGCCCGACAAATAGGTACACATTTACTGTTTTGTTTGGGTGATGATTTTATGAGCCTGTTGGCTAGCCGCTTGGCTTTTTCTTTTTCTTTTTGAGATTAGAAGGACCGGGGAAGCTATTTGAGATTTCCCGATGCTCCCGGTGCAGGGGAGGTTATGGCGAAATTTTCCAAAATTTTAAGGCGTTAGTGAAATATTTGAAGTGAAAACGATATTGAAATCATTGAATGAACTATATTTATGTAAATATATAAATATAAATAAAATTAAAACGAAACGTAGCCGTGCAGTTCGTATTTTGAAACCGTGATTTCAAACGACTAGTGCGGGAAATCCGACCATTGGATCTTCCCGAAACCTCAACCGTCGGGTTCGCCTTGGAAATATCTTCCCAACGGCACCAACTTTGTAAAAATCCAACGGTTGGATTGTCTGGAATGTTTAATTCAAATCTGAAGAAAAACAGCGCCAGAAGCGATTATATTTATATATATATAAATATAAATATATATATTTAATCGAATAACGACGCTGCAGTTCGTATTTTGAAATCGAAACTTCAAACGATTGTACCGGGAGATCCGACCGTCGGATTTTCCCGAAACTGGAACCGTTGGATTCGTTTTGAAAGGACCTTTCTAATGATGTAAATTTTGTGAAGATCCAACGGTTAGATTTTCAAATATGTGTAAATCAAATCTGGAGAAAAACAGCGCCACGGCCGCTTTATGGCCCGAAGCGTCGTTTTGAATAAATTAGCTATTTTAAAATAAATAAAAATAGCGATAAATCGTTATAAAATATCATAAGCGATAGGGAATGGAAATAAACTGAATTTGCTCGATTTATGTGGCTTTTGATGGTTGAATGTGTTTGGTGTGAAAATTACATTAAAGAACAAGATTGGTGTTGTCAAATAATTTAACCATTGAAATAAATTGATTTGAAATTCTAAATATACGTGAATTATTTGAAAAGGCCGAGTTAATTCTCATTTCAAATGATTGACCGACGATTGGAATTCGAAGATGAAGACGACGGTCGAAGACCGGAGATCTTCACCTCGTTTGGATGGTAGCCGATGTCCTGATTGGGAGGCATCCCGAAATATGGATATTGAGTGGTGATCGTCCAGACGTACGTGGTGATCGATGGGTTTGCGAGGTATTTAGTGCCTCCGGTTTCGTTCAGACCCAGAACGGACTTGTAAATGGATTGTGTGTCTGACATTGGAGTTTATTCTGTGTTGATTGATTTCTGTTAAATATACATCTGTTTGGCGGTGGAGAATTTATTCTTTTGCTTAACGCCCTTCTCTGAGACGCACGAGCTCAGAGGTTGTATATCGATGGACATCAGTCGCATGGCATGAATTGCCTATGTGGCATGCTAAGAGGCAGTGATCAGGGCTTCTGTTGAAAAGCAAAGTCTTGTGGTGATGATCAAAGCACCGCCTGTGTGGCGTAGCTTTGTGTATAACGTAAATTCGCGAGCCTCACACCCCGGTATGAGCCAGAAACGGGAGAAGGACCTCAGGGAGGGCATGCGTTTCTTTCTAGCTAGGGTGGTGTCAGTGACCTACCAGCCCTGACATTTATATACTTTTCACCTATGTGGTTGTTGCTGTTGCGAGGCGCCTCGGTTTGATCGGACGATCCGGATCCGATGGAGTCATTCGTTGGCTCGTTTACGCCCCAAAGGGCGGGGAAACGTATTGTTCAGGCATTTTAATCCACATCGGTGGACCGGCCCTGACGATCCAAAGGCTTGACCGAGTACTTGCCTGTGGCTCGGGCTAGAGAGTCACGAATTCGGTAAGGACTATCTTTTGCCTTGGTTCATGACAGAAATCCAATTTCCAAATACGTGATCGTGCAGTTTCGGTTGTATATATATATTTGGCGACATAGTGGCATGGGACGCTCATGTCGTCTATGATTGATAGTTATGATTTGAAATTGTTTTCAAAACATATAAACACTAGCAATAATATCAACTGCCTTTGTTTTATTCGTATCAAGCATATTTTGGCCGTTATAAGGTAAAACTCTATCCTCCGGTTTGCGTTGCATTGTGTGATGGGAACTGAGTCTTATAACGGCTCCATTTTTACAAAAAGCATATCGATGTTTAAAAGAAAGATTTGTTTTAAAGCACGGGCAATCCAATGGAGTAAACCCATTCCACGAAAGTGGCGTGGTCCTGTGATTAGCCATATTATATATGTATTGAGTAGATTTCTCATACCAGTCCCATGACTGACTCGTAGTTTGTTTCACTCTCAAACTCGGGTGCCCCTTTTTCTACACGGGCAGCCTTGTATTCAGGTTTAGCTGGTTCTTTCTGGATAGCTGGAGCTGAAGATGGATTCTATCATTTATCTCTTTTTATGCTGTTCAGCTCCTATTGTACATATTTTGTTTGTTTTCCGTTGTAGACATTTATGTGTAGCTGAACTGTATTTGTACTAAGTAAGATCCTGTATACTGTGTAACTCTGATGATTACTTTATCCAGTATATTCTATTGTTCATTATCTGGTGTATTTATTTAATTCTGTTCTGCTATTATATGTTTCTGTGTTATATTCCAAAGATAACCCTTGTCTCCGTCTGAACGGGATTTGGGGTCGTCTCAACGTGGTATCAGAGCTTAGGTTAAGCTTAGTTCTGGAATATAACATTTGAACGATCTCGTCAGAAATAGAACCAGTAGTGTTCTAGGACGGGTAACACTATACAGACAGGATCAGCAATATCCTGGTATGAGTAAAGCAGAATGAAATTACACCTCGATAGACACATTTACACTTGAAGTATATGTTTCTATGTTTGAAAATATCTTTTCTGTTGACCTGACACTTTGTCTGCTAATTGCAGACGTACTAGAAAATGAGTGATAGGAACAGAAGAAATAATCGTATGGCTCGACCAGCTAATGAGCCAGTTGTGCTCCCACAGCCAGAATCCGATATAGAAGTTCTATTCAAGAGATTTCGAAATCTTGGTGGATCGCCATTCTTAGGCAAGGAGTCCATTATGGAAACACAAGCTTGGATTCGTTCTGCAGAGAAAATATTTGAGGGTTTAAAGCTGAGAGACGATCAGAAAGATTACTGGCGTCTTGGGCACTCAAAGAAGAAGCTTTGTTTTGGTGGGATTCAGTTATTAAAGATAATCCAGAAGGTGATATCACCAGGGACAGATTCAAAGTGATTTTCTTAGAAAGATTTACTCCTCCCGAAGTGACCGAGAGATTATGTGATGAATTTTCTTATTTGATACAAGGTGATATGACCATCCCAGAATATCATAAGAAATTCAACGAACTTGCTCACTTTGCTCCTCATCTGATTCAAGACCCAAAGAGGAAAAATCTGAGATTTATTTATGGCCTTCAAAGGAGATATCAGAATAGTGTAATGAGGAATGTGAAGCTTCCTTTTTCTGAAATGATATACATGGCTTATCAGTATGAAGATCTCCATAAGAAAGGAATGTTGCGCGACGAAGAAGAAGTTCGTTGTAGTGACAAAGAAGAGTCGGAAACTGATATTCCGGAAGCCAGTACGAGGTCTGGGGCAAATAAGAAGCCCAGTGCCAAGAGAAAAAGGGCTGAATCTGGGAAAGAACCCGTAACGACCGCCGTATGCAATAACTACAATAGGCGAGGACATCTCTCGATAAGTTGCCGATCTTTAGAGAAACAGATCAGGAGTGGATATAAGTGCACTATGAAACAAAAGAACCCACATGGGGAAAGGAGATGCCATGAGTGTCATCAAGTAGGTCATATTTCACGGGAATGCCAACTCTCAAAGAAATCTGAAGCCGTATATATAAATGAAGTAGCAGAAACTTCTGAGCCCTCAGCTAGTCAAGAAAGGGCTGATGTTTTAGAAGGAACGCTTACTGTCAAAAACATTCCAGTCAAAGTATTGTTTGACACAGGCGCGTCACGAAGTTTCATTGCCAAAGATGCAGCTAAGAAACAAGATTTAAATTTGAAAAAGCTCAAGGAACCAATGACTGTCCAGAATCCGGTTGGGCGTTCCATTGATCTCAGTTGGGTTTGTGGAGTCCCAGTTTCTTTCTCTCGTTATCGGTTTCCTACCATCGCAGTCGTCATGAATTTTAAAGAGTTTGATCTTATCTTGGGGTTGTAATGGTTAACCAAATATGAAGCAGAGGTTAGATGCGCCGAGAGAGTTGTTAAAGCTAAGATTAAATCAGGGAGTTATATAACCATACCGTGTGAAAGGCAGAAATCTAATAGAAAAGACTTCTGGGCAGCTTTGAATGTTTCTCCAGCCCAAATGGAAAATATCCCTGAAGTTACTGAGAATATTCCCGACCTCATCAAAGATATTCCTGTCGTCAAGAACTATGCGGATGTGTTCGAAGAAGTTGTTCGCTTACCTCCGCAGAGAGAAATAGATTTCAAAATTGCTTTGATTCCTAATGCAAGGCCGGTAGTTCACGCTATTCGAAGAATGTCCTTGAAAGAGAAGGAGGAATTAGATAATCAAACACGACAGCTAGTATGGAAGGGTCTGATCAGGCCTAGTTTCTCTGATTTGGGTGCAGCAGTGGTGTTTGAACCGAAATCTGACGGTACTCTACGTCTATGTGTGGATTATCGTGATCTGAACAAACAGACAATAAAGAACAAATATCCATTGCCGCGAATAGATGATTTGTTGGATCGATTAAATGGCGCACAAGTATTTTCACGAATGGACCTAGCTACAGGCTTCCATCAACTTCGAATCGCCGAAGAGTGTGTTCCAATGACAGCGTTCAGAGGCCCCGACTTATTCTACGAGTGGTTAGTAATGCCGTTCGGCTTATGTAATGCTCCTGCCTACTTCGTCGATCTGATGAACAGAGTATTCAAAGGAGTTTTGAATAAATTTGTTCTGGTTTTCATTGACGATATTCTAATCTTCTCTAAATCAAAAGCCGAACATGAAAAGCATCTGGAACAGGTTCTGGAAATTCTCAGAAGGAATGTATTGAAGGCAAAGTTTTCCAAATGTATATTCTGGCAGGATGAAGTGAAATTTCTGGGCCACGTCGTATCGAAAGAAGGAATTGATGTGGATCCAAGCAAAATCACAGCTATTCAGAATTGGAAACAGCCCAGTACCCCCACTGAAGTCCGCAGTTTTCTCGGATTGGCTAGTTATTACCGGAAGTTCGTTAAAAACTTTTCGAAGATATCTGGTCATTTAACGAAGCTTACAAAGAAGCACTCTAAATTCAAATGGACTCCAGAAAGTGAAGAGGCTTTTGAAGAGCTAAAGTTAAGACTAACGACTGCTCCAGTGTTAACCATCATCGATGGTAACCAGGATTTAAAGGTCTGGACTGATGCTTCTAGAGAAGGCCTTGGCGCAGTGTTAATGCAAAGGGGCCAAGTGATCGCTTATGCTAGCCGTCAATTGAAGTCGCACGAGAAGAACTACGTAACTCATGATCTTGAGTTATTAGCTATTGTGTTCGCTTTGAAAATCTGGAGACACTATCTTCTGGGCGAGAGATTTGAACTGTTTACAGATCACCAGTCGTTAAAGTATCTGTTCACCCAGAAGGACTTGAATTTGAGGCAGCAACGTTGGCTGGAGTTTCTTGCAGCATATGATTTTGAAATTCTATATACTCCAGGGAAAGCAAATGTCGTGGCCGATGCGTTAAGCCGAAAGAATGAAATGATCGCCAGTTTCATCATTGCGACTTCGTTGATTGATAAGATATCGGCTCTCCAAGAAGACGACCAATTTATCAGAGGAATGAGTCAGCGAATTCGTGAAGGCAATGCTTCGGATTTCCAGCTAGACAGCGAAGGGGTTCTGAGGTTAGAAGGACGAATTTGCGTTCCAGAAATTCCTGAACTCAGAAGAGATGTGCTTGATGAATGCCACAAATCTAAGCTCAGTATCCATCCAGGAGTGAATAAAATGTATAATGATATCAAACGCACATTCTGGTGGAAGTCGTTAAAAAGAGACATCTCGATATATGTTAGTCGATGCCCTACTTGCCAACTAGTCAAAAGCGACCAACAGAAATTGGCAGGATTGTTACAACCGCTAGACGTTCCAGGCTGGAAGTGGGAACATATTTCTATGGATTTCATTGATGGTCTGCCCAGAACCAGAAAAGGAAATGACAGTATTTGGGTGATCGTAGATCGCTTCACGAAGACCGCCCATTTCATACCTGTCAGATCAAACAGAACTGCTCAGAGTCTGGCGCAGATTTACTTCAGGGAAATAGTTAGACTACATGGAGTGCCGCTCAGTATAGTCAGTGATAGAGATAAAATATTTACTAGTAAATTCTGGGAGACATTTCAAGTCGAGCTGGGAACGAAGTTGAACTTGAGCACCGCTTATCATCCTCAGACAGACGGTCAGACTGAGAGGGTGAATCGTATTTTAGAAGATCTATTGCGGGCTTGTGTTCTAGATTTCGGTGGATCATGGGAAGACCATCTGCATTTGGCTGAATTCTCATATAACAACAGCTACCAGGCGAGTCTGACAATGTCGCCATTCGAAGCATTGTATGGTAGACCGTGCCGATCTCCTGCTTGTTGGGTCGAACCAGGCAATAGACTTGTGTTGGGTCCTGATATGATCCGAGAAGCTGCCGATAAAGTCGATTTTATTAGGAAGCGATTACTTGCCGCTCAAAGCCGACAAAAGAGCTATGCCGATAGAAGAAGAAGAGATATATCCTTTGCTGTTAGCGACTATGTATATTTGAAAGTATCGCCGATGAGAGGAGTAATCCGGTTCGGTAAAACTGGAAAGTTGGCACCCAAATTCATTGGTCCGTTTCCTATTCTGGAACGGATCGGAACTCTCGCTTATAGGGTTAAATTTCCTGATTGGTTGCCTGGAGTTCATGATGTATTTCATATATCTCAACTTCGGAAGCACGTTCATGATCCAGACTTGATCGTGGAAGAAGCAGCTCAACAGGATATTGAAATTACTCCAGAATTAGCCATGAGACGTGAGCCGTTAAAGATAATAGGCAAAGAAACCAAAGAGCTGAGGAACAAGAAGGTTCACTTAGTCAAAGAGCAATGGAGTGGAGATCCGTGAGATTGTACTTGGGAAACTGAGGAGAGCATTCAGAAGGCTTATCCTAGATGCCGAGTAGATATCTCTGATTGACTCCGGTGCAAGGTACATTTACCATACTTTGCATTACCATTTAATTCTCTACTCTGATGTTATTTTCTTCCCATGGATGTGCACTATTTATTCTATACTCTGAATGACTTTTAAAGGAATATAGGATTTGATTAGTAAATTTTTGAAAGGTTAAAATGATTTGGTTGTTGGTTGTGTTGTGTGATTATAGATTTATCAAACCACTTTCGAATTTGTTCCTTTTCGGGGACGAAAAGTTTTAAGTGGGGGAGATTGTAGCGACCCAGAAAATCTGAACCAATTTAAAAATTTTAAATTGGCTAAAATAATGGATTTTAAATATTGAAAATAAATATTTTAAATAATGGCAATGAAAAGTGAGTTTGAATCGACCATTGAAAACGAGTATAATTAATTATAATTATAAACAAGGCCTGAAATGGCGCTGTAGTTTCAAAAATTGAATTCAAACTTTGTCGGACTGTACCGGGTGCAAAACAATCCGGATTTTAGTGAAACCAAAAATATTTAAATCTGTTAGTGAATACCTTTCTAACGAATCTGAAAAATCGAATTTTCATAACGGAAAGCAAAAGTTATGGCCGAATGAATTTTCAGAACGGTCGCTATGGAATTTATATAGCCCGTGAAATTGGCCATTTTGCATACGACCTCGGAATTCGACGAAACCACTTTTGTTGGATCCGGGATGTGAAGTTATAGCTAGGTTTCAAATTTCATAATTTTTGAAGCTAGTATGTGAGCGTGGCAAAAGAAAATGTGTTTTGGTCAATTACAGTTAAATTGGATCGACCAAAATTGGGCCTTTTTGCAAACGGTCTCAGAATTCGACGAAACTAGTTTCGTTGGGACCGTATCGTCAAAACATAGCTAGATTTATTTTTCTGGAATTTTTCGAATCAGTTTGTGGCCCTGGCAAATTGAATTGCACGTTCAAATTGAATATTGAATGTTTTATATTTTAATTTGAATGGAAACTGACTGAAACAGTTGAATGGGCCTGCGAAACATATCCCATTGTGTTCGGAATGGGGGTAAAACGCTAGGGACGACAGTCGTTGGGTTGGATTTCGAGTTCGTCCAAGAAAACCCCAATTTTTGAATTTAATATAGCATCGGCCAATAGGATTTTTTATTTCATTAATTTAAAAATATATAAAAAAAAACCCCGTAAACCCTTGTGCTCTGACGACTCTCGTGCTCCCCCGCTCCCGGCCTTTTTCCGATCGCCTCAGGCGAAGTTCGCCAGCGCCACCACCCTAAATCGAACGGCCTCCTCCTCCCCTTCAAATCAAACCCACCCTCGACCCTCCTCTCCTCCCTGCCGTCGCGAATCGAACCCTCGAAGTCGCTCCGTTCGATCTTGATTTGAAGCACGAGGGGGAGTTCGAATTCGTCCAGGTTGGGGGTGGAGCTGACGCAGGCCAAGGCGCTCCCTGCGACTTCCTCCGATCGACAGTCCGCGGCTCCAGGCGGCAGCAACATCCAACCCTAGTTCTGGGGCTACTTTCGAATACTGTTCTGAGGGGAAAACAGTGAGTTTTTCCTACCTTTTTCTTTGATAAATAACTATGGTTTTTAAATTTCAGTTGTATAATATAAAATGTGACATTAATTTATTTTTCAGATTCTAAAATGAGCTAGCATTGATTTATTTTTATTTTTAGATTTGGAAAAAATATATACGTTGGTTTAGAAAATAAAATATAACCTTGTTTATTTTCAGTTTTAATAGTACATGGAAAATAAAATTAGATTTGCTTCTGAAAATAAAGGTAACATTAGTATGAAAAATAAAATAAATATGTTTTGAAGAATAGAAAAATATAGCATTGCTTTTTAAATCTGAGATTTGCATTGTGTATAAAATAAGATAGAACTTGTTTTAGAAATAAAACTAGAACTTGATTTTTGAAAAATATAGAAAGAGCATTATATTTGAAAAGAATAGAAAGGGCATTATTTTTGAAAAGTATAGAAAGAATAAAATATTTGAAAAATATAGAAAGAACATTATTTTTGAAATAAATAGCGATGTAAAAATATAATTATTTTTTTTAGATTGTATAGAAATAAAAATATGATTTTTTTTTTATAAATGGCATAGAATTGAAGAGCTGATTTCTAATATCAACTACATAAAACAGATGGCGATGAAGCGGACTTAAATAAAAAGGGAATCCAAACTGTTCCGTAAAGATTGACGGAGTGGAACCCAAGGTGAGATTTCTAATTTATAAACAATATGGAAAACGACGATGTATAAATTATATAGTCGATGTATGAGTTATATAAGCGTTGTACACCTCTTGTATAAGCGTTGTATAAGTTGTACGTTCGATGTATAAGTTATATATGCGTTGTAAAAATTATATATGTGTTGAAATAAAAGTGAATTGCTATATATAAATATATATATATATATATATATATACGTCCCTCGTCCGCAAACCATGGACGATATTTATTGGTTGAAATTGTTGTGAAAATTGATTGATAGCGAATGGTTGTTTGGGATTGTTTGTGGTTGATATTGATTGATTGTGGTTGAAAAATACCCGTTTGTGGTTGAGAAATATTTGATTGAAACCACATAGGATTAGTTTGTGGAAATGAAATAAATATATACATGCCGCCTGCGTGCAAACTAGATGCATGATCCCCATTGTCAAAAACCGCGAGGTTTTAAGGTAGAGCGAGGAGCCGTACTAGGGACGGTCCCTGTTTTAACTACCCTGCCGTTATGCTGCCGAAATTTTGAATAATATTCGTGTGTTTGAATTATTTCCATTTGCTTAAACTATATTTATTCATTGAATAGAAAACCTTCATGTGTTGAATTGATATTCATTCGTTGATTAGAAATTCATGTGTTGATTGGTATTCGCGTTTTAAATATAAAAATCACATTTCTATCTATATATAGAAACTATAGAAAACCTTCATGTGTTGAATCGATATTCATTCGTTGAATTGAAATTCATGTGTTGAATGGTATTCATATTTTGAAATAAATTGTTTGATAATAAAAATCACCTTTTATCGACTATATGAACTGTGTAAAATAATCTCGTTTTGAAAGAAATTGTTTTATAAGAAAAATCCTATTTTTATCACCAATATGAAATATATAAAATAATAGTGTTTTGAAATGAGTTGTTTTACAATAAAAATCACATTTTTATTATATGCGTGAATCGTTGAAATGTGAAGTGTTAAAAATAGCCACTTGTTCAAAAAAAAATATGAGTTGAAATATTCATTAATTAGCTAATGATATGATTTGTACCTATGTATGTAACATTAGAATGAATGGTGTTTTTAAACCAAATAGAAATCAAATATGAAGTTGAATAGAAAATGATAAATGATAAGAACTATATATATATATGTACATGCATATTCATTGAACAGGTTATAGCAAAGGGGCTAGAGAAGAGGAATAAAATTTTGTGCCCGACAAATAGGTACACATTTACTGTTTTGTTTGGGTGATGATTTTATGAGCCTGTTGGCTAGCCGCTTGGCTTTTTCTTTTTCTTTTTGAGATTAGAAGGACCGGGGAAGCTATTTGAGATTTCCCGATGCTTCCGGTGCAGGGGAGGTTATGGCGAAATTTTCCAAAATTTTAAGGCGTTAGTGAAATATTTGAAGTGAAAACGATATTGAAATCATTGAATGAACTATATTTATATAAATATATAAATATAAATATAATTAAAACGAAACGTAGCCGTGCAGTTCGTATTTTGAAACCGTGATTTCAAACGACTAGTGCGGGAAATCCGACCATTGGATCTTCCCGAAACCTCAACCGTCGGGTTCGCCTTGGAAATATCTTCCCAACGGCACCAACTTTGTAAAAATCCAACGGTTGGATTGTCTGGAATGTTTAATTCAAATCTGAAGAAAAACAGCGCCAGAAGCGATTATATTTATATATATATATAAATATAAATATATATTTAATCGAATAACGACGCTGCAGTTCGTATTTTGAAATTGAAACTTCAAACGATTGTACAGGGAGATCCGACCGTCGGATTTTCCCGAAACTGGAACCGTTGGATTCGTTTTGAAAGGACCTTTCTAATGATGTAAATTTTGTGAAGATCCAACAGTTAGATTTTCAGACATGTGTAAATCAAATCTGAAGAAAAACAGCGCCACGGCCGCTTTATGGCCCGAAGCGTCGTTTTGAATAAATTAGCTATTTTAAAATAAATAAAAATAGCGATAAATCGTTATAAAATATCATAAGCGATAGGGAATGGAAATAAACTGAATTTGCTCGATTTATGTGGCTTTTGATGGTTGAATGTGTTTGGTGTGAAAATTACATTTAAGAACAAGATTGGTGTTGTCAAATAATTTAACCATTGAAATAAATTGATTTGAAATTCTAAATATACGTGAATTATTTGAAAAGGCCGAGTTAATTCTCATTTAAAACGATTGACCGACGATTGGAATTCGAAGATGAAGACGACGGTCGAAGACCGGAGATCTTCACCTCGTTTGGATGGTAGCCGATGTCCTGATTGGGAGGCATCCCGAAATATGGATAATGAGTGGTGATCGTCCAGACGTACGTGGTGATCGATGGGTTTGCGAGGTATTTAGTGCCTCCGGTTTCGTTCAGACCCAGAACGGACTTGTAAATGGACTGTGTGTCTGACATTGGAGTTTATTCTGTGTTGATTGATTTCTGTTAAATATACATCTGTTTGGCGGCGGAGAATTTATTCTTTTGCTTAACGCCCTTCTCTGAGACGCACGAGCTCAGAGGTTGTATATCGATGGACATCAGTCGCATGGCATGAATTGCCTGTGTGGCATGCTAAGAGGCAGTGATCAGGGCTTCTGTTGAAAAGCAAAGTCTTGTGGTGATGATCAAAGCACCGCCTGTGTGGCGTAGCTTTGTGTATAACGTAAATTCGCGAGCCTCACACCCCGGTATGAGCCAGAAACGGGAGAAGGACCTCAGGGAGGGCATGCGTTTCTTTCTAGCTAGGGTGGTGTCAGTGACCTACCAGCCCTGACATTTATATATTTTTCACCTATGTGGTTGTTGCTGTTGCGAGGCGCCTCGGTTTGATCGGACGATCCGGGTCCGATGGAGTCATTCGTTGGCTCGTTTACGCCCCAAAGGGCGGGGAAACGTATTGTTCAGGCATTTTAATCCACATCGGTGGACCGGCCCTGACGATCCAAAGGCTTGACCGAGTACTTGCCTGTGGCTCGGGCTAGAGAGTCACGATTTCGGTAAGGACTATCTTTTGCCTTGGTTCATGACAGAAATCCAATTTCCAAATACGTGATCGTGCGGTTTCGGTTGTATATATATATTTGGCGACATAGTGGCATGGGACGCTCATGTCGTCTATGATTGATAGTTATGATTTGAAATTGTTTTCAAAACATATAAACACTAGCAATAATATCAACTGCCTTTGTTTTATTCGTATCAAGCATATTTTGGCCGTTATAAGGTAAAACTCTATCCTCCGGTTTGCGTTGCATTGTGTGATGGGAACTAAGTCTTATAACGGCTCCATTTTTACAAAAAGCATATCGATGTTTAAAAGAAAGATTTGTTTTAAAGCACTGGCAATCCAATGGAGTAAACCCATTCCACGAAAGTGGCGTGGTCCTGTGATTAGCCATATTATATATGTGTTGAGTAGATTTCTCATACCAGTCCCATGACTGACTCGTAGTTTGTTTCACTCTCAAACTCGGGTGCCCCTTTTTCTACACGGGCAGCCTTGTATTCAGGTTTAGCTGGTTCTTTCTGGATAGCTGGAGCTGAAGATGGATTCTATCATTTATCTCTTTTTATGTTGTTCAGCTCCTATTGTACATATTTTGTTTGTTTTCCGCTGTAGACATTTATGTATAGCTGAACTGTATTTGTACTAAGTAAGATCCTGTATACTGTGTAACTCTGATGATTACTTTATCTAGTATATTCTATTGTTCATTATCTGGTGTATTTATTTATTTCTGTTCTGCTATTATATGTTTCTGTGTTATATTCCAAAGATAACCCTTGTCTCCGTATGAACGGGATTTGGGGTCGTCTCACCAAATAACGAACTACAGCACCATTTCGAGCTCGATTTTAATTATAATATAATTATACGTTCGACTGTCGTTAAAATAATATATTCGACAATATAATTCAACTCTAAACTGAACTATAGATTATAAAAGATCTGATTCACACAACATTGTGAATTCCACTATTTCAGACTATTTCAGAAATTAAATATATTATTATACTATTTATTTTAATTAAATATTCACTATTATTTAATTCTACGACCATTTAAATCTCTAAATCACTATTTATTTAATTAAGTAAATTAGTTATTATATCGCTAAAATACAAGTCGTTACATTCTCCCCCCCTTAAAATAATTTCGTCCTCGAAATTGCTAAGGTAGAAAACAACCCTATGGACTGGGTTAAAAATTATTCGTTTACTTCTTAACTCTAGTTTTAATTGAATCAATTAATTTCAATGAAAATATCAATTAATTTTCTAACACCTTAACTTTTTGAAAAATTTCGCCAGCACTTCCTTTGTACTGGTCCATAGTTCAAACTCCAACTTGCCTCTCTAGGCCTTCTTCAACCCAAAAGAAAATCAAACAGCCAAGCGGCTTGCCAATTTTGCTCATCAAAATCTGAAACGACCCGAACTTCCCCGGTCCCCGAAGAGAAGGGAGAGCGCGGATTGTTTTGAGAACACGACAAAATAGAACGCATACAAAAGAACATTTCACTGTATATCACAACAATGCATCAGATTACAAGAATATACAGAGTATGAATAAATATTACATAGAAATATCAGAGATTTAAATTACATTTAAATACATAGCAGCGGAAAATAATACAATACACAACTAGAAGAGATATACGGATACAAAGCTTTCCGGATATCGTTCCAGCTGTAAACCAGGATCTTGTGAATATAAATCTGCAAAACCAAAACTACTAGCTGCCCGTGTCGAAAATAGGGGCACCCAGAGTTTAGGTTAAAACAATAAACTCCAGGTCAGTCATGGGACTGGTGTGAGAACTAAAACAGTTGTGAATCTTTATTTTTAAAGTTAGGTAAATCAAGGGACCACGCCGTATAACACGGAACGGGTTTCCTCCCAAGAATACCAGTGCATAAAACAAACAGCGCAATGCTAAATAAGGAAAAATGAAGCTATTATAAGACCCAGTTCCCATCACACAATGCAACGCAAGCCGGAGGATAGGGTTTTTACCTTATAATAGCCAAGAATGCTTGATACGTTTAAAACAAATCATTTGATACTATTATAAGTGCATAGTGTATAAAACAACTTCAAATCATAAGTATCAATCATAGGCGGCATAAGTGCCCCATCCCACTATGTCGCCATACTAGGCTCTACAAATAAAACCGCAAATTTCACGTATTTGGAAATTGGATTTCCGTCTATGAACCGAGGCCAGGGATCGTCCTCTACCGATTCAAGACGCTCTAGTCCGTGTCTCAGGCAAGCGCGCAGGCAAGCCTTGGAGCGACAGGGCCGGTCCACCGATGTGGATTATTATGCCTGAACACTACGTTTCCCCACCCTATGGGGTGTAAGTCTGGTCCGTCTGCCGAACAGAATGCATCGGCCGAAACCGATATAACCGAGGCGCCTCGCAACAGCAACAACCACATAAGTCAAACTCGTCAGGGCGTGTAAAACCACTGACGCCACTTCTAACTAGAAAGAAACGCATGCCCTCCCTGAGGTCCGTCTCCTGTTTTTGGTCCATACCGGGTGTGAAACTCGCGAAGTAAACGTTACACAAAGCTACGCCACAAAGGTCGTGCTTCGATCATCAACCACAAGACTTTGCTTTTCAACAGAAGCCTTGATCATTTGCCACTTAGGCATGCCACACAGGCAATTCACTCCATGCGATTGATATCCATCAATATATAACCCCTGAGCTCGTACGTCTCAGAGAAGGGCGTTAAGCAAGAGAATAAATTCTCCGCCGCTAAACAGATATATATTTAATAGAGATCAATCACACGGACTAAAATCCAATGTCAGACACACAGTCCATTTACAAGTCCGTTCTGGGGCTGAACGAAACCGGAGGCACCTAGTACCCCGCATATCCATCGATCTCCAAGTACGTCTGGACGATCACCAACTGTTTCCATCTTCTTGGGTGTACAGCCCAATCAAGATCATCAGTAATCACCCAAACGACGTGAAGACCTCCGGTCTTCGACCATCGTCTTCATCTTCGACTTATCGTCGTATCAGTTATTCAGAATGGGATAAACCCGGTCTTTCCGAATAACTCGCGTATATTTTAAATAAGTGTTACACAAACACAACATACGCCTCATTCCAATTCATCAGTCACTAACCGTAAATTAATCAAGAGAATAATTCCCCAAATATTAACCCCGAAGGCCGAAACCAACATCAGATCAATATTCAGAAAACCATTCTACTTGGCTAACCGACAGTTAGTTTCTAAATTTCACATTCATAGGGAAACTTTCCCATTAATTTTATCCAAGATAAATTCCTTGAATTTATTCTTTAATCTTCTTTTGAATTTCGATTCAACTAGTCGAGATTAACGAACCTTACCGAAGTAGTCATTGGTTTTAATTTCCCAATCCCAACCTATTCATCCCATGAAGTAAAACTGGTAATACTTCATATCTAACACCACGGTGTTATCGGTAAATTCAATTACCATTTCACGTTTAAATCCAATTAAAGATTTAACTATCGCTTGGAGCAAAACTGGTGCTACTCCATTCTCGGTCATTTCAATCTAATTAAAGATTCATTAAAACTCCACTTAGTTTTAATCTTTGACTGGGTTAAAGAATCAGTGTCATTTAAAACACGGTTCACGGTAAACCCAAAATCACCTTCCATTAATTATCGGGTTAAAGAACGAGTGTTATTTAAAACACCGTCCACGATAAACCCAAAAATCAATATCGATTCAATCCCAATTAAATATTATTTAATTGGTACACTTCATTAAATCTAAATAAAAGATTTAATCTTTTCTCAACTGGGTTCAAGAACAGTGTTAATGAAGACACCATTCACGACAAACCCAAATCACATTTGATATTCTATACAAGGCTCTGAATAGAAAATATATCGGCTTATATTCAATATCAAATTCTATGATTAACTGATGTCGTATTGGAAATAACGATATAAATATATATCTTTCAAATTTCCATAACAACAGCTGTATAATCCCGAATTCCAACATCGAAATATTCCGAAGACAATTTCGATTCAAATCCACTCCAATGCAATCACTGGAAATTCTGGTTATTTTTAAAACCCTTTTCAAATTCAATTTATTTATTTTTAAAAATAAATAGAATTTTAATTCTAGTTCAAAACTAGTTCAATTCGATAAAAATCTATTTTTATCTTTTCAAATATGGAGTTTTTCATCCCAAATCTTCACAAATCATTTCTTATGATTTTACACAAATTATTACTATTTTTAATAATTTTATCAAGGCCCGTACAGTCGATTTCCATCAACGGCCATCGAACTGCACTTACAGCGACCTTTTTCAAATTTGATTTGGACATAATTCCAAATCCAACCGTTAGATTTCAAATTTCTAATATTCGTTAGAAAGCTCTTTTCGATACGAACCCAACGGTTCCGGTTTTAGGAGAATCCGACGGTCGGATCTCCCGTAATATCCGTTCGAAGTCAATGGTCGAAATTCGCGAACTGCCGCGGCGCGGCGCGTTCTATTCAGGCCATTATATTATATATATAATATATATAATATATACTTCGTCGATTTCAATTCAAACGAATTTTATAGATCATTTTAAATTCGTTTTCAAAGCGATTTCAACTTCTATTCTAATTCAAATCAAAATTGAATTTTTCCTTATAAATTCGTTTTAAAATTCATTTCTATTCAATTCAAGTTTCAAAGTCGTTTCCTATTCGATTCAATTCAAATTGGTTTTCTATTCGATTCAATTCAAATTGGTTTTCTATTCGATTCAATTCAAATTGGTTTTCAATTCGATTCAATTCAAATTGGTTTTCAATTCGATTCAATTCAAATTTCATTTCAAAATATGCGATTTCGAAATCACTTCTCAATATTCATTTTAAAATGAATAAAATCGATATAAATATCGTTCACGTCGAAATGGCGTCAATCTAATCAACACGGCTTCATATATTTCTATTTTCAAATATTCTATTTCAAATATTTCCTATTATCAAAATATTTGTTATTATCAAAATATTTCGTTCAACACATGACTAATCTCAACGGATGAGTACAGTCAACACATGAACCTTTATTTTTGTAATATTCTTTATTTTCTAAATTGGAATGAAGCCCAATCAATCACCATATAATGTTAATTATATGGATTTTCATACATCACACGTATATAATAGCATTGAAAAATAATCAACCATCAACCAAAGTGCACTACACTGTATAAGCATCAAATATAGATATCTAACGCTCATAACAGCCTGTCAATCAATCGATTGACATATTTAATCAATCAGGATGAGTGAACTTCAAATTTCATCCCAACACCCGTGTGGGGTTTCAAACAATCAAACACATATTTTTATTCGTGCAGTTGGGCGATGTGTAAAATTTATCGACCCAATCAATATCAGTCAAATCAGTGCATATAAACAAATCGGCCGATTTGTCTATAAATTTCTATTTATTCACTTTCACGTTAAAAATTATATTTTTAACGATCAAACTATTTTATTTTAACATATGAATTTCTATTCAGTTCATTTATTCAATAAAATTGATATTTTTATTTTTCTAACATATTTTAGAAAATTTCGGCGGCATAACGGCACGATACTAGAAACGGGACAAGGCCTAGCCTTATCCCCGGTCTAGTGAAGGCCCACGCCATTCACACATCAATCAAATCCACCAAACAACCAAATTCAAATCATCTAACTAATTTATGCAATCAAACAAACAAGTCCATGGTCTGTGGACGATTGTGTCGGGTGCTACTAAACACCGTCTGCATCCTAGTATATATATAACTAGAAAAAGAAATTGAAGAGTGAGAAGTTCTCACCGAAAGCTATCCAATACCACGACTCTTCATTTAGAGAAATCATCGCCATTCTCGCCTTTCGTCGCTTTCGTTGCCCGTAGCCACTACATATATAAAAATCACATTTTTATTTGTTCACTTTCAATTTAAAAAATCATATTTTATAATCACTTCATACATTTAAAAATCGAATTTTTACTATGCTATTCAATATATAAAAATCGAATTTTTATTTCGTTATACAATATATAAAAATCGAATTTTTATTTATAATGAAAAATCATTATTTTTCCTATACAATGAAAAATCATATTTCTTACTTACAAGGAAAAATCAATTGTTTCCTACTATGAAAAATCAAATCTTTTCAATATGAAAAATCAATCCTTATCTATATGAAAAATCAATTCTTTCCCTTGTTGTTCATATAATCAAAACCATATTTTTATAGCACCCCTTATATAATAAAAATCGTATTTTTATATTTTATTTCAAACGATAAAAATCGTAACTTTATCACCAATAAAAATCAAAACTTTACAATGATTGCATCCACGTAAAATTCGCTTCTTTGCGATGCTATTTCAATATAAACATTATATAAAAATGAAAATGAATTCTCTACTATTAAATTTTGAATCAAATCAAAACAAGAAAGGGATAAATCGCTCACCGATCGAAATGGAGGGGGCCGGATCCACGGTGGTGCGGGCTGCAGCGGAAGGAGAGGTGGCCAGAGGTTGAACTGGTGGTGGTCGCGGGTCCGGTCAGTGGGGTAGCGGGCGGGGTCGGTTTTGGGTCAGGGGTTAGGGCGTGAAGTTGGGTTCACGTCGATCGAACAAAGGCTGGGGTTTTTCAACGACGCGTGGAGGAGAGAGGGGGGCACTGGTGGCGCGACGGCGCCCTAGGCCAGGTGGCGGCGGCCAACGCCGGGCGCGGCGGAGAGGTTGAACGAGGGCGCGGTCTCTCCCTTTTTTTTCCTTCGTTCTGAGATCGAACGGTTTGATTTAGGGAAAACAAAATGGAGGGGGGCCTATATGTTAAACTATATTTATATTTTTAATTTAATTATTTTATTACTCCCCATAAAGTTAATTTCTCGTTCGAACTCCGATCCAAACCCAACGACTGTCGCCACTAGCGTAATACCCCCATTCCGAACACAATGGGATAGGAATCGTAAGCCAGTTCGGCCGTTTCGATCGGTTTCCATCAGAATCAACATATAACTCTATATATTGAATTTGAACGTGCATTTCCATTTACCGGGGTCACATACTAACTAGAAAAATTCCAAAAAAATATTTTCTAGCTTCGTATTGACGATACGGTCCTAACAAAACTAGTTTCGTCGAATACTGAGATCGTTTGAAAAATGGCCAATTTCCAGTCGATTAAAATCAACTGAAACTGGTCAAACACGTTTTCCTTTGCCACGCTCACAAATTGATTCGAAAAATAATGAAATTTGGAATCTAGAAATAACTTTACACCACGGACCCAACAAAAGTGGTTTCGTCGAAATCCGAGGTCGTTTGCAAAATGTCCATTTTTAAGGGCCTGAATTCCATAGCGACTATTCAGAATTTTCAACTAGACATATCTTTTTATCCCCGCTACGAAATTTTGATTTTTCGGATTTGTTGGAAATATATTACCAATTAGATCCTAATGTTTTTGGTTTCACTAAAATCCGGATTGTTTTGTACCCGGTACATTCAATTGAAGTTTGAAATCGAATCATTGAACTACCGCGCCATTTTCAATTCTATTTATAATTATATATAAATATTTATATTCTAACGACGACGTATATAATATATACGTTCGAATTATATTCAAAACAAATTTCTCGTCGATATTATTTAAAATTATCTATTTTAAATATTCAAAATTCGCTAAAATTGCCAAAATAAAATTTTTAAACTGGCCCAGATTTTCGGGTTGTTACAATCTCCCCCACTTAAAACTTTTCGTCCCCGAAAAGGAACAAAGTCGAAAGTGGTTTGATCAATCAACACTACGTTCGGTCTGACTTCCATTCTCCAACTTTTCAGTTTTTGAGAATTTCCAAAAATTTCAAAAATTTGGCTAACACCCTAAATTTTCGAAAAAAATCGCCATAACCTCCCCTACACCGGGAGCCACGGGAAAATCCCGAAATTGCCATACAGGTCTTTTGATCTCAAAAAGAAAAAGAAAAAGCCAAGCGGCTAGCCAATAGGCTCATAAAATCATCATCACCCAAACAAAACAGTAAATTATGTAGTAAACATGTACCTATTTGTCGGGCAAACAAATTTTATTCTTCGGCTCTAGCCTCCTTGCTATGACCTGTTCAAAAGATATACATGTATGCAAGCAAATGCGACCAATTTTCAATACAGTTCAATATTTGGTTATATTAGGCATAATGGTTCAAAATTATCAAACAACTAAACAAACAACACAAACATCAATCAATTAGTGAATTAGAATTTCAAATTCATAACTTTGATATATATACAAAAATCACATTTTTGATGCCAATTCACAACAATGTGTCTATCTATATAAGTTTTGGTTCTCACACCAGTCTAATGGAAATATATAGAAGTCACACCTTCGAAACACGAACATAAATACTGATGATGTCATGACAATCATCAGTACCATCTTCGGGCGACTAGAACGTGATTCTATATCTATCCAATATATTAAAACTTCGAATATACGTTCATGACGCGTATATGCAAAATCTTTATATATTAGATTGTCCATATCAATATAAATAAATTATTCAAATACGTATACTTGAATTTAACTTTCAAAACAAAATTGTTTTCATTTGAAAGATATACTCTTCACACTCGTTCTAGGATACTACTGATCCTATCTCTAACGAGTCATTCTAATTGGATATTACTAATCCAATATCTGATGAATTCTTTCTTAAGATTCTAATGTGTCTTGTTCTCGAGCTCTGTAAACCAAAGCTCTGATACCACGATGAAACGACCCGAACTTCCCCGGTCCCCGAAGAGAAGGGAAAGCGCGGATTGTTTTGAGAACACGACAAAATAGAACGCATACAAAAGAACATTTCACTGTATATCACAACAATGCATCAGATTACAAGAATATACAGAGTATGAATAGATATTACACAGAAATATCAGAGATTTAAATTACATTTAAATACATAGCAGCGGAAAATAATACAATACACAACTAGAAGAGATATACGGATACAAAGCTTTCCGGATATCGTTCCAGCTGTAAACCAGGATCCTGTGAATATAAATCTGCAAAACCAAAACTACTAGCTGCCCGTGTCGAAAATAGGGGCACCCAGAGTTTAGGTTAAAACAATAAACTCCAGGTCAGTCATGGGACTGGTGTGAGAACTAAAACAGTTGTGAATCTTTATTTTTAAAGTTAGGTAAATCAAGGGACCACGCCGTATAACACGGAACGGGTTTCCTCCCAAGAATACCAGTGCATAAAACAAACAGCGCAATGCTAAATAAGGAAAAATGAAGCTATTATAAGACCCAGTTCCCATCACACAATGCAACGCAAGCCGGAGGATAGGGTTTTTACCTTATAATAGCCAAGAATGCTTGATACGTTTAAAACAAATCATTTGATACTATTATAAGTGCATAGTGTATAAAACAACTTCAAATCATAAGTATCAATCATAAGCGGCATAAGTGCCCCATCCCACTATGTCGCCATACTAGGCTCTACAAATAAAACCGCAAATGTCACGTATTTGGAAATTGGATTTCCGTCTATGAACCGAGGCCAGGGATCGTCCTCTACCGATTCGAGACGCTCTAGTCCGTGTCTCAGGCAAGCGCGCAGGCAAGCCTTGGAGCGACAGGGCCGGTCCACCGATGTGGATTATTATGCCTGAACACTACGTTTCCCCACCCTATGGGGTGTAAGTCTGGTCCGTCTGCCGACCAGAATGCATCGGCCGAAACCGATATAACCGAGGCGCCTCGCAACAGCAACAACCACATAAGTCAAACTCGTCAGGGCGTGTAAAACCACTGACGCCACTTCTAACTAGAAAGAAACGCATGCCCTCCCTGAGGTCCGTCTTCCGTTTTTGGTCCATACCGGGTGTAAAACTCGCGAAGTAAACGTTACACAAAGCTACGCCACAAAGGCCGTGCTTCGATCATCAACCACAAGACTTTGCTTTTCAACAGAAGCCTTGATCATTTGCCACTTAGGCATGCCACACAGGCAATTCACTCCATGCGATTGATATCCATCAATATATAACCCCTGAGCTCGTACGTCTCAGAGAAGGGCGTTAAGCAAGAGAATAAATTCTCCGCCGCCAAACAGATATATATTTAATAGAGATCAATCACACGGACTAAAATCCAATGTCAGACACACAGTCCATTTACAAGTCCGTTCTGGGGCTGAACGAAACCGGAGGCACCTAGTACCCCGCATATCCATCGATCTCCAAGTACGTCTGGACGATCACCAACTGTTTCCATCTTCTTGGGTGTACAGCCCAATCAAGATCATCAGTAATCACCCAAACGACGTGAAGACCTCCGGTCTTCGACCATCGTCTTCATCTTCGACTTATCGTCGTATCAGTTATTCAGAATGGGATAAACCCGGTCTTTCCGAATAACTCGCGTATATTTTAAATAAGTGTTACACAAACATAACATACGCCTCATTCCAATTCATCAGTCACTAACCGTAAATTAATCAAGAAAATAATTCCCCAAATATTAACCCCGAAGGCCGAAACCAACATCAGATCAATATTCAGAAAACCATTCTACTTGGCTAACCGACAGTTAGTTTCTAAATTTCACATTCATAGGGAAACGTTCCCATTAATTTTATCCAAGATAAATTCCTTGAATTTATTCTTTAATCTTCTTTTGAATTTCGATTCAACTAGTCGAGATTAACGAACCTTACCGAAGTAGTCATTGGTTTTAATTTCCCAATCCCAACCTATTCATCCCATGAAGTAAAACTGGTAATACTTCATATCTAACACCACGGTGTTATCGGTAAATTCAATTACCATTTCACGTTTAAATCCAATTAAAGATTTAACTATCGCTTGGAGCAAAACTGGTGCTACTCCATTCTCGGTCATTTCAATCTAATTAAAGATTCATTAAAACTCCACTTAGTTTTAATCTTTGACTGGGTTAAAGAATCAGTGTCATTTAAAACACGGTTCACGGTAAACCCAAAATCACCTTCCATTAATTATCGGGTTAAAGAACGAGTGTTATTTAAAACACCGTCCACGATAAACCCAAAAATCAATATCGATTCAATCCCAATTAAATATTATTTAATTGGTACACTTCATTAAATCTAAATAAAAGATTTAATCTTTTCTCAACTGGGTTCAAGAACAGTGTTAATGAAGACACCATTCACGACAAACCCAAATCACATTTGATATTCTAAACAAGGCTCTGAATAGAAAATATATCGGCTTATATTCAATATCAAATTCTACGATTAACTGATGTCGTATTGGAAATAACGATATAAATATATATCTTTCAAATTTCCATAACAACAGCTGTATAATCCCGAATTCCAACATCGAAATATTCCGAAGACAATTTCGATTCAAATCCACTCCAATGCAATCACTGGAAATTCTGGTTATTTTTAAAACCCTTTTCAAATTCAATTTATTTATTTTTAAAAATAAATAGAATTTTAATTCTAGTTCAAAACTAGTTCAATTCGATAAAAATCTATTTTTATCTTTTCAAATATGGAGTTTTTCATCCCAAATCTTCACAAATCATTTCTTATGATTTTACACAAATTATTACTATTTTTAATAATTTTATCAAGGCCCGTACAGTCGATTTCCATCAACGGCCATCGAACTGCACTTACAGCGACCTTTTTCAAATTTGATTTGGACATAATTCCAAATCCAACCGTTAGATTTCAAATTTCTAATATTCGTTAGAAAGCTCTTTTCGATACGAACCCAACGGTTCCAGTTTCAGGAGAATCCGACGGTCGGATCCCCCGTAATATCCGTTCGAAGTCAATGGTCGAAATTCGCGAACTACCGCGGCGCGGCGCGTTCTATTCAGGCCATTATATTATATATATAATATATATAATATATACTTCGTCGATTTCAATTCAAACGAATTTTATAGATCATTTTAAATTCGTTTTCAAAGCGATTTCAACTTCTATTCTAATTCAAATCAAAATTGAATTTTTCCTTATAAATTCGTTTTAAAATTCATTTCTATTCAATTCAAGTTTCAAAGTCGTTTCCTATTCGATTCAATTCAAATTGGTTTTCTATTCGATTCAATTCAAATTGGTTTTCTATTCGATTCAATTCAAATTGGTTTTCTATTCGATTCAATTCAAATTGGTTTTCTATTCGATTCAATTCAAATTGGTTTTCAATTCGATTCAATTCAAATTGGTTTTCAATTCGATTCAATTCAAATTTCATTTCAAAATATGCGATTTCGAAATCACTTCTCAATATTCATTTTAAAATGAATAAAATCGATATAAATATCGTTCACATCGAAATGGCGTCAATCTAATCAACACGGCTTCATATATTTCTATTTTCAAATATTCTATTTCAAATATTTCCTATTATCAAAATATTTGTTATTATCAAAATATTTCGTTCAACACATGACTAATCTCAACGGATGAGTACAGTCAACACATGAACCTTTATTTTTATAATATTCTTTATTTTCTAAATTGGAATGAAGCCCAATCAATCACCATATAATGTTAATTATATGGATTTTCATACATCACACGTATATAATAGCACTGAAAAATAATCAACCATCAACCAAAGTGCACTACACTATATAAGCATCAAATATAGATATCTAACGCTCATAACAGCCTGTCAATCAATCGATTGACGTATTTAATCAATCAGGATGAGTGAACTTCAAATTTCATCCCAACACCCGTGTGGGGTTTCAAACAATCAAACACAGATTTTTATTCGTGCAGTTGGGCGATGTGTAAAATTTATCGACCCAATCAATATCAGTCAAATCAGTGCATATAAACAAATCGGCCGATTTGTCTATAAATATCTATTTATTCACTTTCACGTTAAAAATTATATTTTTAACGATCAAACTATTTTATTTTAACATATGAATTTCTATTCAGTTCATTTATTCAATAAAATTGATATTTTTATTTTTCTAACATATTTTAGAAAATTTCGGCGGCATAACGGCACGATACTAGAAACGGGACAAGGCCTAGCCTTATCCCCGGTCTAGTGAAGGCCCACGCCATTCACACATCAATCAAATCCACCAAACAACCAAATTCAAATCATCTAACTAATTTATGCAATCAAACAAACAAGTCCATGGTCTGTGGACGATTGTGTCGGGTGCTACTAAACACCGTCTGCATCCTAGTATATATATATAACTAGAAAAAGAAATTGAAGAGTGAGAAGTTCTCACCGAAAGCTATCCAATACCACGACTCTTCATTTAGAGAAATCATCGCCATTCTCGCCTTTCGTCGCTTTCGTTGCCCGTAGCCACTACATATATAAAAATCACATTTTTATTTGTTCACTTTCAATTTAAAAAATCATATTTTATAATCACTTCATACATTTAAAAATCGAATTTTTACTATGCTATTCAATATATAAAAATCGAATTTTTATTTCGTTATACAATATATAAAAATCGAATTTTTATTTATAATGAAAAATCATTATTTTTCCTATACAATGAAAAATCATATTTCTTACTTACAAGGAAAAATCAATTGTTTCCTACTATGAAAAATCAAATCTTTTCAATATGAAAAATCAATCCTTATCTATATGAAAAATCAATTCTTTCCCTTGTTGTTCATATAATCAAAACCATATTTTTATAGCACCCCTTATATAATAAAAATCGTATTTTTATATTTTATTTCAAACGATAAAAATCGTAACTTTATCACCAATAAAAATCAAAACTTTACAATGATTGCATCCACGTAAAATTCGCTTCTTTGCGATGCTATTTCAATATAAACATTATATAAAAATGAAAATGAATTCTCTACTATTAAATTTTGAATCAAATCAAAACAAGAAAGGGATAAATCGCTCACCGATCGAAATGGAGGGGGCCGGATCCACGGTGGCGCGGGCTGCAGCGGAAGGAGAGGTGGCCGGAGGTTGAACTGGTGGTGGTCGCGGGTCCGGTCAGTGGGGTAGCGGGCGGGGTCGGTTTTGGGTCAGGGGTTAGGGCGTGAAGTTGGGTTCACGTCGATCGAACAAAGGCTGGGGTTTTTCAACGACGCATGGAGGAGAGAGGGGGGGCACTGGTGGCGCGACGGCGCCCTAGGCCAGGTGGCGGCGGCCAACGCCAGGCGCGGCGGAGAGGTTGAACGAGGGCGCGGTCTCTCCCTTTTTTTTTCCTTCGTTCTGAGATCGAACGGTTTGATTTAGGGAAAACAAAATGGAGGGGGGCCTATATGTAAAACTATATTTATATTTTTAATTTAATTATTTTATTACTCCCCATAAAGTTAATTTCTCGTTCGAACTCCGATCCAAACCCAACGACTGTCGCCACTAGCGTAATACCCCCATTCCGAACACAATGGGATATGAATCGTAAGCTAGTTCAGCCGTTTCGATCGGTTTCCATCAAAATCAACATATAACTCTATATATTGAATTTGAACGTGCATTTCCATTTACCGGGGTCACATACTAACTAGAAAAATTCCAAAAAAATATTTTCTAGCTTCGTATTGACGATACGGTCCTAACAAAACTAGTTTCGTCGAATACTGAGATCGTTTGAAAAATGGCCAATTTCCAGTCGATTAAAATCAACTGAAACTGGTCAAACACGTTTTCCTTTGCCACGCTCACAAATTGATTCGAAAAATAATGAAATTTGGAATCTAGCAATAACTTTACACCACGGACCCAACAAAAGTGGTTTCGTCGAAATCCGAGGTCGTTTGCAAAATGTCCATTTTTAAGGGCCTGAATTCCATAGCGACTATTCAGAATTTTCAACTGGACATATCTTTTTATCCCCGCTATGAAATTTTGATTTTTCGGATTCGTTGGAAAGATATTACCAATTAGATCCTAATGTTTTTGGTTTCAATTGAACATTCAATTGAAGTTTGAAATCGAATCATTGAACTACCGCGCCATTTTCAATTCTATTTATAATTATATATAAATATTTATATTCTAACGACGACGTATATAATATATACGTTCGAATTATATTCAAAACAAATTTCTCGTCGATATTATTTAAAATTATCTATTTTAAATATTCAAAATTCGCTAAAATTGCCAAAATAAAAATTTTAAACTGGCCCAGATTTTCGGGTTGTTACAAAATCTCAAACCCATATATAATATAAACTGGTACCTTTTGTCGGGCATATCAGTATATCCTTTCCATGTGTTACCAATTCAACATATACCAGTATCATTCCAATCAAACTACAATCAGTTCATCCTCAACACAATCATTTGTTTAAACCAAAGTCAAATTCCATTCAAACTCCATTCTCAAATTCCAAACTCTTAGCTTATCAACTCAATTCCATTCCAAATTATTTTCTAACCAAATCCAGTTTTATTTAACTTGGTTCAAGTTAAATTCTAATTTACTTATTTTTCTTTACCATCTCGATTTATTTAACTTAACAAGTTAAATTTAAATTTAAATTTCCAGAAATTTTAAATTCCTGGCTTTTTATTTCAAATCAATTTGAAATCATAATAACAATTCAAAACCTTTGAATTTCTGAATAGCTTGTTTTCGCAAAACAATTTAAAAACAAAATCTTTGGTAGTAATCCGCCACTTAGCAACTCAAAAATGAATACCGATGATGCAGCTGTCATCATCGGAATCTATTTTCCAGCGATCGAAGTGAGCTCAATACTATATCACTTTCAAAACCATTTCTATACACTTCCATTTTGAAATCAATTCAAAATATCATTTGCAATGCTTTAAACAATTTAAAATCTCCTAGGATTTTAAAATTCTCATATATTTAATCCAAATCCATTTACAATCACTTTTCCAAATTTTGGGAATTTCAATTCAAATTTTGATTTAAATTTCAGATTTAATTCATTTCGATTTCATATATTTCACTTATATGAATTCTGATTGGTTATTTATATAACCATTTAATTTATAATCTTACCCGATTATAGTAGCAACCAATATATCTATTATATTATAATTCCAATATATATATTTTCACTATATCAAAATATACCTTAGGTAAAATTATTTTCATTTACCCTCTTTTCAAAACATACTGTGTCGACCCATCGTGTTCGAGTGTTTAGAAACTCCTACCGATATAGTGGATTAAACTGATCGATCAGAACTCATAAACAACTCAACCAATAAATCTCCACAATATAAAAAAATTATATTGAATAACAAATATGTTCACTCGTATACATACACTCAACTCAATCTAGGGTATTGCTAACCCCATCTCTACTTAGTCACGCCACAGAGCCAAGATAATTACTTAACCTTAAGCTCTGATACCAATTGTAGTGTCCCCAAATTCTGGTACAATTTGAGCTGACCAAATAACACAAGTCCAACCCAAATTACATTGGGAAGCCGAAAACTAATAGAAAGAAAACAGAGGGTGAGAATAGATAAGATAGAAACTTAGAATAGAAGAAGAAGAAGAAGAAGAAGAAGAAGAACATACAACATCAGAGTAACACGAATCTCACAGCGGAACGAATAACATATAATAGATAACATTTCTTTGAAAATAAATCAGTATATGTATACAGCAACATTATCAGAGTACAACACTTATAACACAATGGAAATAACAATAGCTATATAATCCTGAAGCCTCCTGCTCCAAGCTTTCCAAGTATATCTGTAAAACCTGACTACTTGACTGCCCGTACGAATTTGGGCACCCAAGAGTTTTGGGAATACAAAAAAAAACTCTGGGTCAGTCATGGGACTGGTATGAGTAAACAATTTAAAACAACTTGGGAAAATAACGATATCTCATAAGACCACGCCGTATAACGGAACAGGTTTTCCCTTATGAGAATCCAAATCAATTTGATTTAACTTTCAAATCATTTTGAAAGAAACAATGATATTTTATATCAAAACTCTTTTGATATTATAATAGTGTCTATCAACCACAATATAATAATCATCTTGTAGAACTCTTTCATCTCACGTTCCACATATATAGTATACAATCAAAACCGCGAGCACTTATTGGGTAATGGATTCCCAACTATGACAAGGTATAGAACCACCTTCCGATAGTGTACCTCTAGAGAGGAATACACTGGGTTCAACAAGAACATCTTGCAACCCGGCCACACATGACTGACCACTCATTTCGCTTGAGTGTATCGGATGTATATCACAACCGGTTGGGATCAGCAACCGTTTCCCGAATGGGACAACATCGACAATAGAATATAGAATGAAATGAATATCTCTAGATAGGTGATAATACACCCTACTTGGCAGCCAACCATTTAGCCATGCTTCCTGCCCGATTTTTGTCATTTCCCGGTTGTGAGGCTAGAGGCAACGCTTATCTCTGACAGATCACACATTTATTCACTTTTAATGTCACATCGTCATACCTGCCAAATCACAAATTGATTTTCCCAAAAATACCACAGGTATACAGCTAAGAGAAACGAATTCTTCCGCCGCCAAATGTACATACGTTTGAAGAGATCAACTTATGCGATCCATTAAATATACTCTGTCGGACATTCTTCCATACAAGTCATCCTGGGATTGGACAAACAGAAGGCGCTATTCTATAAACAAGGCAGCCCTTGCATAACTCCGTGTTTAATTATCTTCATCATATTTGATCGCAATGCTAACGCCCATATAGAGTGGTTTTCAGATAACATATCTGATTCCGGTCTCTCCGTACTGACGACAGAAAAATGATCAAAAATTTCGATAGTCGGTGAGTTAACTATCAAAGAAAACATGTATGCAAACAACGATATTATTTCCAGATAGGAATTATATCGACCAATCATCGTTTAACATTTATCTCTTTAGTTCATTAATTTATTCATTTCCTGTTACCATATTTTCAACATTCCTTATTTTCTAAATTTAGAAAATATACATTGGAAAACATTTCCATCTCCTTTTCACGTATCACTGTCATTCCAGTATTCTTTATCATCAAACATTTCATTTTCTATGATTAGAAAATATCTCTGATTAGATTTGGAAAACGTTTCCAAAACTCATTCATTGGATTTAAACAGATGTTTAAATAAAACATCGCTATGCCAACTCGAACCCTTTACACTTATTAACTAAATTCAATTAACTCATTCACTATCGAAGCTTAACCATTCCTTAGTTAAAAATGAAGTCAATCAAGTTGGGGTATAACTACCTCTTAGACCTTAACTGAACAACATTTCTAACCTCGAAATATACAAAGTTCACCCTTTAAATCTTTAACAAACTTCCTTACATAACTCTCGGATTCTATTTACGAATCCACTTCTTTATTGAAAAACATTGATTATAACTATAGCGTTATAATCCCTACTTCTGAAATATCTAACTCCAAAATATAACTCGATTAACTCAAATCAATTAACCCTAACTCCATTAACTTTAACTCGATTAACTTTAATCCATTAACTCTTATCACTTAACTCCTTTTGAATAAACTATATTCGATTAACTTCTTTTTAATAAACTATATTCGATAACTCCTTTAACTCTATTCGAATAAACTATATTCGATTAACTCCTTTAGCTCTATTCGAACAAACTATATTAGATTAACTCCTTTAACTCTATTCGAACAAACTATATTTGATTAACTTCTTTAACTCTATTAACTAATATTCGACTAACTCTTATTCAAATAACTAATATTCGATAACTCTTTTCGAATAACCAATATTCGATTAATTCCCTTTCGAATAACTAATATTTGATTAACTCCTTTCGAATAACCAATATTCGATTAATTCCTTTCGAATAACTAATATTCAATAACTCTTTTCAAATAACTAATATTCGATTAACTCTCTTTCGAATAACTAATATTCGATTAACTCCTTTAACTCTATTCGAATATACTATATTCGATTAACTCCTTTAACTATATTTAATTAGCTCTATCGATTAACTCTAACTGGTTAACTCTAACTGATTAACTCTAACTGATTAACTCTAACTGATTAACTCTAACTGGTTAATTCTGATCAAATACTTCCTTTTCTAATTTTTTTTACAAATATTCCCTTTTCTATTTGTTTTATAAATATTCCCTTTCCTATTTGTTTATTTAACAAATAAATATTTCCTTTTCAATTCCTTTCCAATTCTATTTGTAAATGTTTTACAAATATTTCCTTTTCAATTCTCTTTGTAAATGTTTTACAAATATTTCCTTTCTAATTCTCATTGTAAATGTTTTACAAATATTTCCTTTTGAATTTGTTTTCACAAATATTTCCTTTTATATCTTTATTTATTTTCTAAATAAATATTCCCTTTATAAAATCCTTTGATTTTATAAATATTTTATTTTCAAAATATTTTCTTTATAATTCTATTTATTTCACAAATATTTCATTTTCTATTCTATTTGTTTCTCAAATATTTTCCTTTATATTTGGTTTACAAATATTTCCTTTTCTATTTGTTTTACAAATATTTTCCTTTATTTTTGGTTTACAAATATTTCCTTTTCTATTTGTTTTACAAATATTTTCCTTTATTTTTTGTTTACAAATATTTCCTTTTCTATTTGTTTTACAAATATTTTCCTTTCCAAAACCCTTTTGATTTTATAACTGTTTTCTTTTTATAAAATCCTTTATCTTTTATATATAAAATCAATTGATTTTATATAAATAGTTTATTTTCAAAATACACTTTGAAAATCCCCTTTTCGACGTCCCAGTATTTCTTATGGTATTTAAAATACCAAATACAATGATCGATATCATTCAAACACACATAATCAACAACAGATTATATATCACATCATATACTACAATATATGAAAAGAACAGTATTTTAAATATTGAGGAATCCAGTTGGATCCCTCCAACCTGTTTCCCTACATCATAGATGTTAAACAATATAATAACAACGATTTCATTTCAGTCAGAAATATTCTGATCCACAGAATTAATATTTAATAACGATATATATATATATGTGTGTGTGTATATATATATAACCATAACTATATTTTCAACAAATTATTTAACAGTCCATCCTATCAATCAACACACAGGCATTCAATCATTTTTTTGTCAATTCTAAAATACGTTTATAAAAGTATAAACTGATCAGAGTTAGTGAGTTTTACTCACATTGTCTGTAATCGTTAAATAACGATTTACGGTCGTTGATTCTGATCATACAATATATTTCGCTATAAATTGTAGCGAGCTCATATTTAGCAAATTCCATTCCAAAATATATTTCTAGTTGCTATGATTCCCATGTGACCAGTTTGATCGAATTCTGATCAGGTTATGAAATTTAGAAGACAATATACTATTCAAATTATTAAACTAAATTTATTTTTCAGTATATTGGGCCTCACCGTTCTAATTTCTCGGCCCAACACCACTCATACCAGTTCTTCTATTTCTTTCCTCCTACAGATCGTGGAAACCAGCCGTTCAATGACATGTCGCGACCTGTGACTTTCCCCCAAGCTCAATCGAAATTCTTTCTCCACTATTTAACTTCACAAAACACCTAATAACTCTTTAACACTTTAATCCCATTGTTAACGCAAACCGTTTTCTTCTTTAAGCCTTTATAAACTGAGAACATCTCGCTCTTATAACAGCTACATCAAACAAAAGGGTTGTCATATGAATTCCTTAGTTTAAATACATTAACAGACCCCAGCAATTTAGTTAACATAAAAATTAAGCTTTAATAACTCATTACCACAACTCCCCTTTCTTCCCGAAATGAACACAGCGCTTCTCCAGTTTCTTCGACCAAATCTGCTCACTCCAGAAATCATCGCAAAACAGAAATTGGCCATTACCGACATCCTTAAGCTCCATATCTCCACCCCTTTACGTTCACGCAACAGAAAATCATCTAAACAGTAAGCTTCCTTCCCAAAAGAAACTCAGCGATCCCCTGATTAAAACCGTACTCCAGCATTCCATTTGCCAAACCTTAGCAGCTCGAGATCCCCTCGAAGAACCGACATCGACCACCCTAAACTTTGAAAAATCTAAACCCTAGCACCATAAAACACATACTGGAAGAACGTCGAGCACCAATATCCCACATCGCACCCAGTAAGAATCGTATGGAAAGGATGGAAATCAAGCAAGGGACTCATATATATATATATATATATATATGGATGGATTTATGGGATTTTATCTCATTTGTTTTGATTTTTAAAAACCTGCGTTTCCCGAAAACAAATTTGGAAGAGGTGCGGCGCAATTTTGATTGACCATAGAAGTAGTGAAATTAGGTTTATAAGGAGTGGGTACTTATAGGATAGAAATAATATTTTATATTTGATTATTTGTATTAACATTTAAGCTATCGCTATATATACATGTCTTTAAAAATTCCTGTGACCACATACGATACCCAAAAATCACGAAAATTGGCATGCAGCTACATTTTGACATTAAAGACCCAATGAAACTGGTTTCGTCGAATTCCGACTTCGTTTGCTCACATAGCGTATTTTTAACCATCAAAATACTAACTGTTTTTCACATTAAAATCCCGTACGGCCACATACTGACTTCAAAAATCACGAAAATTGAAATCTAATAATAATTTAATATTACGGATCCAACAAAATAGGTTTCGTCGAAAATGGAGTTTGTTTGCAAAACTGGCTATTTCTAAAGCTCTAAATAACCCTTTTAAATATATAAATATATTTAAAAATAATTAAATTAAATATCAATAAATATATATATTATCGTATATATTCAGACTAGAATACCATACAGCTCCAACTGGATTTATAACTTAATATTTCAAAATTCCCAGTTATATCGATATTCGATTTATATATAAAATCCTTTTATAATATAAATATATATTTATAAATTTCAAAGGAATTCCATAGCGACTTTTCTAAAATTTGATTTGGACATAAATCAAAATCTACATGACGAAATCCCGATTTTTCTCTTCCACTAGAAAAATATACTTCACCAGCTCCGAATGTTTCTTGTTTCACAGAAATCCGATTTAAAATGGACCTTGTACATTCAGTTGAAGTTCAAATCGCCAAATAGCAAATTGCAGTGCCATTTCAAGCTCGATTTTAATTATAATATAATTATACGTTCAACTGTCGTTAAAATAATATATCTGATAATATAATTCAACTCTAAACTGAATTATAGATTATAAATGATCCGATTCACACAATATTGTGAATTCCACTATTTCTGACTATTTCAGAAATTAAATATATAATTTTACTATTTATTTTAATTAAATATTCACTATTATTTAATTTTACGACCATTCAAATATCTAAATCACTATTTATATAATTAAATTAATTAATTATTATATCGCTAAAATACGGGTCGTTACAACGTTGCTGCCAGATAACCATTGTAACACTTTATTATGGTAATATCCACTGGTAGTTGATAAAAATAACAACTGTTGTTAGCTGAAAACAAAAGTGTTATAAAATGGCATATTTAGTGTTGTGATAGTTATTGACATAACATAAGATTAAACAACTATTTGAGTTCATATGACGCAAACATTTTAGAAACAAACTCTTATTCTAAAAATATTAATATGAAATTAAAGAAAAATAATATTGTTATGAAAATAATATAAATAAAAACCTTGTTAGTAAGGCTGTTAATGAATAACCAAAAATCCGAAGTCCATATTCGAAAAGTAGATAAATATCTGATATCCAAAAAAAGATACATATGCGCATACAAAGACATCCACATCCGAAAATATTCGTTCGGTTATTGTCAATATTATAACTTAAATTATGTATATTTTAATACACTGAAAGATATTTTTATATTGTTTTATTAAATTTAAAGTTCATATTATACACATTTCATGCACATTAACTGTTCAAAACTATTTACTATCATCACATTTGTTTATTTTTAACACTTTGATAATCAATGGAATTGAAAATTGTTTACGTTAAATTGAAATTTCAACTATTTTTCTTAATTTATCTATCGTGAGCAAAAAGGATAATTATTTGATATCTGTTCATATCCGCGGACGCAGTTATCCGATTGATAATAATTTCGGATGTCGTTACAGATATAACAGCTTTACTTGGTACTGGTAATTTTTAATTTTAAAATAAATTAATTTTTAAATTTTTAATTGATTGGTTGACTTTCAAATATTAAAAACGAAATCCAATTAAAACCAAAGTAATATGAAAATAAAAAGCAAAACCAATCAATTAACTTACATAAGCAAACCAAACCGATCTATCTTAATTGGTTTTAATCAACAGAAAGTGTGGTGCTAAAGGCACCTAGAAAAGTGCTGCCTGTTACCATTAAAATATTTAATCAGGTTTAATTAATCTATGTGCTTCTTAATACCATGCCTAATTCTCCACTCGGTTATTGTTTACCGCGCAAATTGTTTTCTTCCTGGTCATGTTAGTTTGAAAGAAGCAAAACCCTAAATCACGTTTTCCCTTCTTCTCAAAACCGACTTTTTTTCTATCATGTAATTTCCAAAACCCTAATATCTCACTTTCTTATTCTTTCTCAAGTTCAACTCTAAACCCTAAACCAAAAGTCTTTGCAATTTAAACTTCTATTATCATGATGAATATGTTGTTACTTTGATTGCTAATCAATGACATCCCAGCAAAAAGGTGGATTAGAGAATAGCCAACCATCTATGGAAGACAACGAGGTGATGTATTTTTATTTACAATAATTTTGTAGGCATTCAAATTTATTTGCATTAGAAATAGAGTTGTGTACTGATGCTAATTTTCTCAATGGAATGATAGGAGAAAACGCTTTTTTGAATTCAAATGGTGGTAAGGAAGAAGAAAACTCAAATGATATTAATGTGGTTTGAATTCGTAGTTATGTTATCACCTTATATCATTCTTTTGTAGAATATAATATAAAAAATGATTTTTTTAAGGACTTTGTTGATGAATTCGTTGGATATTAAAAAATCGATGATGTGAAGGTTGATGATGTAAAGATTGAACCGTCTGATGTAAGATTTTTTTTTTCTTCTAGTTGTTGATTTAATTTTACATAAGCAAACATAGTTGATAATTTGTGTTTTATGGATTGAATTGGTTATTTGGTTTCTTACATGAACACTGAGAAAACAAGGGAGCATGAAAATGAGTCAGTCGTTAATGAGTCAATCGTTGAAGGTGTTCGGTCTACTCACTTTGAAATAGCTCATGTTAATGTGACAGAACATTTTAAAACCGACCATGTATATTTTTTGATAAAAAATGTTAATATCATTTGTTACATACATCAAATTATTTATGATAAATGCTTGTTTTTTTATTTGTAATTTTAGGTATTTAACTCTTGAAATGCATTGGTGCATTGGTGCAAAAGTGAAGCAAAAAAATTGAATACTATCATTGTTATTGTCAAATTCGATAAATTGGGTCCAGGGAAGAAACCTAGACTTCAATCGGATTGCGAAAGAGGAGGAATCTATCGAAGTCATATTTCAAAGAAAGCCGAAATTGACATCAATGTTAAACGTAATAGAGCTAGCACGACAAGAAAATGCAATTGTCCATTCTTAATCAAAGGCATCTATCTTGGTAATGACCATTGGAAGGTTGATGTATATAATGGTACACACAATTATGATCTACCTAATTCATTAGAGGGACATCCTTTGGCGGCACGACTGGTAGTTGATGAGAGAAAAATATTGGCAGATATGACCGTTGCTGGTGTACAACCAAGAGAAATTCTGACTACTATAAAGAAAACATTTTTGGATAATACATCATCATTGAAAACTATTTATAATGCGAAATACAAAATGCAACTTTCGGCTATGGAATCTAGGTCTGCTATGCAACAACTATTGAAATTGATGGCCGAGAATCATTATGTTTATTTTTATAGATCTGAATTATTAACTGATCTTTGGCAGATTTGATATGGTCCCATCCAGAATCATCTATCTTTTGCAAGCGTTTTCCATCTATATTGCTTCTTGATTGCACATATAAAACAAATCAATATAATATGCCTTTACTTGAAATGGTTGGAATGACATCTACTGGTAAAACTTTTAGCATTGCACATGCTTTTCTAGCAAATGAAAAGGAAGACAGTTATGAATGGATGCTTAGAAAACTACAACATTTTTACCTACCCGATAGATTGCCAGAGGTAATAGTTACTGATAGGGAATGGGCATTGATAAACGGAATTAAAAAGGTTTTTTCGAATGCGAGATTGATGATGTTTCTTTGGTATATGGGAAATAATGTGATTACTAATTGCAAGCCGGAGTTCAAACCATTGAAGTATTTGAAATGTTCTTGCAAAGTTGGAAAAAGGTAATTTATGCACCGTTTAAACAAGAATTTTGGGAGCATGTTACAGATCTTAAAAAAGATTGGATAGATTAACCACAGAGTCTTAAGTATATTGAAGAGAATTGTTTACCATACAAGGAGTATGTTGCATATGCATGGACAAATAGAATCAAACACCGTGACAATAGAACAACAACTAGAGCGGAATCTTCGCATGCACAGTTGAAAAAACATCTTGGAACATCAAAGCCGTGTTTGCTGTAGTTTGGAGTAAAATGGATAATATGTTGCGTTTACAACATACCGAAATAAAAGCTTCTTTTGAAAGAAGCATTGGAGTAGTTCGGAGAACACACCAAATTCCCTTATTTAAAGAATTTCGAGGTAGGACTTCTTTTTTTGCAATGGATTTGATTATTAAAGAATTTGCGAACATGAAAGCGATTGCGATTAACGATTCATCATGTGATCATTTGAACCGAGTAATATTTCCTTGCGCTCATGAGTTATATCAATATTATATTGATGGTTGCACTATTCCTCTTGAAATAATAGATGAAAATTGAATTATATTCCACAAGTTGAAGAATCAGTGGAGTTACTTCATACACTTGAACTTCAGTACTTCAAAAAGTTATTTGACAATGCCACTGTTGAAGAAAAAAGTCTTGCTACTCAAGTTAAAGGAAATTGCACTGCCATCTACAAAACGTGATTTGTCGGCCTTTGAGTATGCCAAAACCGGTGACGAAAAATATTCGCAATCTAGTGTAAATAAAAAGTTACAACCAAGGCGGGGAAAACCAAAAATTGAGTTTGTTACAAATGACAAAGAATTGGTAAATTCGGGATTTAAATTTTTAGCATTTATACCGGATTTTCTCCATCCGTATATTCTTAATGTTGAAGACGTAGTCGGCGATGGTAACTGTGGGTTTAGATGTGTTGCTGAACAAGTTGAAGAACTAAATTCGTGTTGGATAGAAGCAAGGAAAGCTTTGTTAGAAGAGCTACACAAGAATTGAAACTTATATGTTAGACATTTTGATATTTCTCTTTGTGAGCAGCTGAAAGATTCTATTGATTGTTATACTAGTACGTGCTTTAAAAACAATTGGATGATTATGCCTAAAACTGGGTATTTAATAGCTAATGTGTTTAATCGTGTCATGGTTTACATATCTAACCGTCAGTGTTTGACATACTATCCACATCAAACCGCTCCTAATTCAATGGAGAACCATAGGTTCGTATGCTTTGCCAATATTCTGGATTATCATTTCGTTAAACTAACACTAAGAGATGAAGCACCAATTCCTCATGTTGCTAGCTTTTGGTCTCGATTTGCATTTGTCGAAGCAAAACCATGGAGTGAATTTTATATCGACCGGCAAGTCGAATTCGTCAGCATAAAACCTCAAGATTTGGCAATTAAAGATGCACATATTTAAAATTACCTTGGACTGTCTTGTATCCGAGTTGTATCCCAGTTGACCAATTTTGTGATCATTTTTTAATGTCTGCTTTTATTTGAATGTTTAGTAATGTAAGTGTAATTTGCATATTTGAATGGCAACTAGAATTTGACTCTTATGCACAACTGTTTATTTTTATATGCTTAATTATACATTGTGTTTTAGTGTTATCGGTCGTCGCGTTAGGTGTTCGGTTTGTTGCGTTTTGTTATGAGTTTAGCATGGCGTTGTTGGTTTAGTTTGGCTTTCTTTGCTTTGGTTTTGGGTTTAATCTTCTGGTGATTTGGTTAGATGTTTTTGTTGCGTGGCCATGTGTAGTTGATCAGTCTGTTGTCTAATAGTGTCAGGTTCTTTGTCAAATTCTTCTACTGATTGCTCTTTCTACCATGCAAACTTAGCTGAGTGTGTATATGAAATGGCATGACATGTGAAATTGTGCATGCAAGTTGAGTGTTATTTTTCCATGCAAACGTGTGTAATCATTTTGCTATGTATATTTATTATTTGGTAGATGTAAAGTTTAACTTTAAAGGAAAAAAAAAAGGTTGTGTGTACCTGGATTTAACTTGGAATTTTGCTTTTTGTGCATAAAACAACAAACTAGTTATTTTAACTGGAAACAAAAGTTGCAGTTCCTTTTAGCAGTGAATAGGATTATATGAACGACCATATATAGCCAAATAGTACGTCCTAAAATTTCCCTGGTTAAAAATAGTGGAACAGTGCCTCCTCAACTTTCCACGGTTACAATACAACCGACCAGTCACTCCTCAGTTTTCAGCTTTCCTTAGCTTTACATGCATTTTAGAGCATGCACCAAAATCTACAAGAAATCATATATGCTTTACATGCATCATGCATGTCATATTCTAATAAGAAACTATATATGCTTTGATTATACGTTTATTTACTGCATTTTAGAGCATTATATACATTGATTTACTACATTTTAGATCATTTTATAAACGATAAATTATACGTTGATTTACTGCATTTTAGAGCATTTTATAAACGGCAAATTATACGTTTATTTACTGCATTTTAGAGCATTTTATAAACGGAAAATTATACGTTGATTTACTACATTTTAGAGCATGCACCAAAGTCTACAAGAAACCATATATGCTTTACATGCATCACGCATGTCATATTCTAACAACACAGAACATGTTGTCATCTACAACCTTTCTTTTTGCCTAGCAGCTCCAAATAATATATTCACATTACATCTTTTGATAAATCCACAAGAATGAAAGCATTATACACAATGTAAGTATATCTCAAACATTTATTGGCCTAAGCTCTACATAAATAAACAACAGCATTAGATAGTTCAAGTAAGCAATATACACAACCTAATGTCCAGATTTAACAAAACCAGGCATTCACAATTAGCACCAATAAGGTTGGTACTAGAATAACAGCCAAATATACACAACGTAAAAAACATATATAGTGACAATACCAAATAAATTTCAATAATAAAATGATATAGCATTTCATACACCATGCAAAATGACACAACGACAAAATACACTAATGTTTTGTGTACCGTACAAAATATCATAAAATTCCATACACGTTTACGATAATGGATTTAGGTTGACAAAATACAAAATAACTTCATGATAACCTTTATCTTCTCGGATCATTATTCCCCTTTATACGTTTCTCTCGTATGTCCGTTTCATTTAATGCTTCTTCCAGAACATCCACGGCTTGTCGTTGTGCATTCAACAAACTCGTAACTATTTTGGGATGATCATTTAAACTTTTCTTCAGCACGTAAACTGCCTTACTTGCAGCCAATCTCTGTCAGTTTATGAACAAAATAGAGTTAACTTACAGTGAAGTAAAAAAAAATTAAATATATATTATACAGAAATGTTAAATTTTACCAATTTGTTGCCAACATCATTTTTTCTCTTAGTGCTTTGTCTCATTGTAGGGTTTTGAACAATTGGATGCGAAACATCAAGATACCATGCTAGGTATTTAACGGTACAATCCCGAGGTTTTACTACAATATGAGATCGTGATTTCATAGAAAGCAAATGATCTTGCCAGATTTATGTCCACCAAAATCCATTATCATACTCGATCCGATATTGACTAGTAGTAAACCCTCTACGACATTTTCTAGGCTCCATAAGATTTTTAGGAATCCCTTGACAAATCCCAAATTGTTGCTTAACTCTATTGGGATAATAATGTTTAGCAATATCAAAACATAATATAACACCATTATAGAAGGCAACTTCTGGTAGCGGGTAATGAGATCTAATTTTATGATAAGGACCCCAACATATCTACATAAATCTGTTTATATTATAATTCCCACTAATCTTTAATGATTACTAATTGGTCTGACCATAAAATACCCAAATTGCCCATATTTATCAAGGTCATTTAATTATTCTAACCTTTGGTCCGACCTTGAATTATTCCCATTAATCTTTAATTTTTTCAACTTTGTAATGCTATAAAATTGACTAAAAATATTATTTTATAGTAGTTTTTAAAATTATTTGAAACTACATACGAATGACAATATATTAAAAAAATTACATGTATTGTTACGAATTAGGAATAATTATTCTAACTAATCAAGCACATGCAAATATTAAATACATAAATAAATATTCAACAAAAAGTCTAAAAGGTTTGATATAATGATTCAAATTATTTAGCCGTTAATCTATTTATTTAATTAAATCATATTAGTTTCAAATTTTATCTTATATACGTTACTTACGTTATGCTAAACAAATTAAAATAACATAACATATATATATATATAATTAATAATTAATCTAGATTCATTTAGAACTTTTCTAAGTTTCGTTTAAATAAAAGAAATATTTTATTTAGTTTCAGAAATAAATTTTTATTATAGTTTATTGTGTATATAAATTAGATTGTATCAAATATACTCTTATATACATATTTGTGCAAGGTGATTACTTATTAAATTTATTCAGATAAGGAAACCTTCCCTTTCCTTTCTCTTAACTTATTTAACTAATAGAGGAGCACAATTTTATTTAAGGAATGAAAATTTTCATTTTCTTCACTTAACTTATTTCAAACTGACAAGGATGTTAAATGATATTAATTAGAGATAGAAAACTTTACATTTCCTTCCCTAGTCTTTTTTACAAATGAAAATTTTTGTTTTCTTCACTAATCTTTTTTACAAATGTATATGGAAATGCTTTACATAATATGACGAAAAACTTTATTAGTATATGGAAATGCTTTACATAATATACATAAATTTAAGATTTCTTACTAAATATGATGATGTTATTTAATACGTAATATTTCTGGAAACGCTGATATGACAAAAAACTTTCTTATCACATACATAATATTTCTGGAAATAGTAGTGAATATTTAAAATCTTAGATATTAACGTTTTCAATACTCTTTCATCTATATATGGCATGTATTATTTATTGAATTAACATACATAATAACATAATATACGTAAATTTACTAATCATTTTTAGTTCTGGAAATAACATACATAATCAAACCGACCGTTAGGGAGGTTTCCCTACTGTAAGAGCCAAAACCAAATTGTCTGAGCCAATAAATTAAGCCTTAATTTTTGCTCAGATCTGCGTCATTCCCTTTTTATTCCATATCTCCGTCGTTTCCTTCTTTCTCTTCCTCAGATCTACGTTTTCCTTAAATACGAATTCTTTCTACCTATTTGTCTGCGTTATTGTCTGCGTTTTCCTCAGATTTCCATCTCTTTCTCTTTCGGCATCTGCAATCTGTCTCTTTAGGCCTCCTATTTAAAATCTGAAGATTCAGAACTTCAATTTCTGCAAATTTTCTTCTGCCGCAAATCAGGGATTTAATCGCAACCAATGACACCTTAGCTGAATCACAAATTGGTAAAGTTTAATGGCTCCTACCATTGATTTGGTGCTCCTTCTTGGCATAATTCTGGTAATTTTTTTTTCTAATTTAGATGTTAATTAGTTTTGGTCATTTTGATTCTCCGGTTGATTTAATTTTTAATTAATCTAACCTAATATCTGTCAACAGTATCTTGATCTCCTGTTGATCCCTTTCCATCTGTTCGTTTTGAGATGAATTTCTATTCAATGCTTTCATTGCTCTTTTTGGTCCTTTCTATGCTGACACTGTTGGAATTATTTTTAGTGTTTTTAGGCATAAGCCAGTGTATGTCATGAATTTTGATGGCTTGTTTGCAATTCTTGAGGTATATATTGTCTTGGGATTTCTTTTATTGTTAATACTTTTTTGTTTAGGAATTTTGGACTGTGTCTCTAATACCAAAGCTATAATGTTATCATGAGAATTGCAGCTTGATTATTTTGTCAATTCTTTAATTTCTAATGTGCACGTATCGATTGTAATTTGAATCCATAATCATGCGGTTTTATTTTATTTTATTGATAGAAATATAATATTAGCGGTATTTGTGAAATAATTCTGCTTTCAAATATAGTGAACCTTTCACGCTGGAATTACATTCAAGAATATAAGAACTTTTTTAGTATTCTAGATTATTTTGTCAATTCTTTAGTGATATTATCAGGCATCTACCAAATACATACGCAAGATATTATATATCATTCATTTATTCAATTTCTTTTATTACTTATACCTGTTTCCTCTTCGACTTCGATGTTATCATCATTTATGGATGTGTGCTTCCTCTTGATCATGTAAATATTTCGTCCACTTTATCAAACCGACCGTTAGGGAGGTTTCTCTATTGTAAGAGTCAAAACCAAATTGTTTGTGCCAATAAATTAATCCTTAATTTTCGCTCAACAATAATTTTATCTCTGTCTTTTCCTTCTTTCTCTTCCTCAGATCTGCATTTTCCTTAAATACGAATTCTTTCTACCTATTCTTTGCCTGTAATATGTCCAGATTCGCGTCTCCCTTTTCTATGCTCTGTTTCTTCCACATTTATCTGAATCAACGCACAAAGTCCTCTCCTGTTTTCTCATCCTTTTTTTGGATTGGCCTTTTACGTATTTGCATATTCCTCCTTCGTATCAACGCTATTTTCTCACAAATTGGATTCGGTCACAAATTCATTTTCTCAACTCCAAAAGAACCGATTTTGAATCAAATTTGAGAAATTGAAAGTCAATTTTGATCCCAAAGTTAACGATTGGAAGACTGGTGCCTGGATTTTGCCTTCTTATATTTTAGGATTTCCTTTCCTCTAGGTATGATTATCTTATAAATGGTTGCGGTAATTTTCATTTTTTTTCTTTCAAATATTCAACAATCTACCAGTTTAGTGTTTTGCATTCGACTATTATTTAGATTGTCAAATGATTCAGCATTATCGTCCTGATTATGAAATTGCGTTCCTTTTGATATTTGGGAACCTTGCGTTTTTGTTTTGAGGCATCACAGTATTTACATGATTCAGCCTTTGGAGAATGGCTAGAAATTCCATTCGTTGATATTGCATTTCCTATAAGAAAAAGAAAAGGTGTTATTGTAGATTGTAATGGAATTTATGATATAATTTGTCTTGGTTAATTTGGAATTATTCACTGATTTAATGTTGGCTTAATTCATTTTAACAATTTATTTATTTTAACTTCTGTTGTAAATAAATTCTTTTGACTGAAAATAACCCGTCGAAGGAAGCTGAAGTATTTGCATGGAGATAGTTGTATTAGCTCTGTTCGGACTAAAATGATTGAAATATTCATAATATATAAATGTTTTAGAACACATTTTAAAAATGCAAGTGGCCGAATAATTTAAAAATAAATCTCATTTTTCTCTTCAGACAAAAATAATAACTTGATTTGATGCTAGTGTATCTCATAAATGGTTGCGGTGATTTTCATTTTTTTCTTTCAAATATTCAACAATTTATATAAGTATGATTGGGTATTTTTTGCATAATCGCTATTGGGGTTGACTGCGTTTAAGTATGATAGATCATAAGGTTTTTGGACGGTAGATACTGTATTAGAAGATTTTATTGCATAGACAATTGTAAAGCCTATAAACTGATTACTTAAAATTTAAAATCAGAAACAAATAATTAAACCCATGCCACATTGACACATTGATTTTATGTCCCTTGTACTATAGTTTAGCCAACATGCTCAATTGCATTGACTAAGGAGGTCAGAAGTAAGTGCTGATTGTGTAGCATTGACACATTGGTTTCTTTATATCTTTTTTGCCATATTTGAATCTTGATTACTGTTAATATTAGAGGCTACTTGGTTTCTTTAAAGCTAATATTGCCAACTTACTACTTATTTAAGTTGAACTGTAAAAGTGTGTAATACTTAGTGGCACAACTATATTAGTATTATCAGAATAAATTTTGTGTTATTTCACCATTTTCTGTTGTTGAAGGATGATAACATTGATTCACTTAGGCATTAATAATTCCTCCAACATTTTTAGTTTTAATTTCCAACTTAGTCTGAACTGATGTTTCATGCACACAGAGTCCCCAAAATTCTAAAGATACACACATGCTTAGATCCTCCCTTGAATTCATCAGTTCCTAACTGAATCAAATTTGATAAATTTAATTAATACAATGTAAAGAAATACTCATATTCATGTAAATCATTAAATTTTGTGATGCCAGTTGGAAATACATTCAACATCTTTTATGTTATACGTCAATTAATCAGTTCATTTATTTTTACTATACGTGCAATATAATTATGTTGTTTTATAAATTTAATGACTCAAAGTATTAAAAAAAGTTTGAAGCCAATCTTCTTTCATCACATGCTCGGTTTTACAGCTTTCAATTTATCTTTGTTTCATCTCATGCTCGGTTGCAGAATTCACTTCCAAAGCAATATAAATTTTGTTTTGTTTTTCTATGTTCTAAAATTTGATACCTATGATGAATCGAGCCAAATTAAGGTTTTAATTTTTTCCCTAAACTTCTGAAGATGATGAAGAGCAGTCGAATATTTTATGCTATTTTGAAATCCAGGTAATTTACTGTTTCATTTTGCCTCTATTATAGAATTTTTTTTTCATTAAATTAAGCAATATTACTCTTTTCAATTCAATGAATGAACATGCTTTTATCCAGAAGTTTTGTTTCATATATTTGCAAATATTCCTCCAACATGAAATTATCAAAATGCTATTTGAAAGGTCTATTAATGGATATCGGTCCATTAATGGAGATTATGTGATACTGCCAAAATGTGACATCACGTGTATATAGTTTTTATTTGAGATATTTACATGGAATAATGCAACAACCGCAGTGGGTAAGGGGAGTGAAGTACGTAACCGATGAAGTTATTGGATTGGTATCGATTCAACAACGAGGTATGTTTCTACAGTAGCCTTTTCAAAAATGACCGACATGTTATTGTAGACACCGATGGTGAGCTATATTAATGTGCATGCAACCATTGGTTGTCAAAATATTTGAGCAATGAAGGCTTCCACATATGTTTCTCCACTCAACTGCATTATGTTTTTGTTCTATAATCAGATGAGTTGACATATAGCAAAAAGTAGACAGGCTGCTAAAAAAATTGGTGAAGTCAAGATTAAATTGGATTTTTCTTGTTCGATTTGACTGTTTATCTAACAATATTGGGGTAATTTCTTGATATATGTTATCTATTTTTATCCTTGAATTTAACTTTTGGCATATGGGCTTATCTAGCGGCACGTCATAATTGAAAGAGATAAAAAATCTAACAAATCCTACAAAATTAGCGAACTATTTCAAAAAAAAGTGTTTATTCCTCATTTACAGAAAAATAAAATTCGTTGCTATTATAATAATTTCATTGGCCATCTTATATTTACATCCCGAGTGCCAACAAGTTGAGTGCATTTGTTTGCCAATATTTTACTGCCATCTTTACCATATTTTTCTTAGTTTGTTGGAAATGCACTTAAATTAATAATGATGCATGCTTTTTTTTCTTTATAGTTTTCTTGTGTACATTTTGCAAGCATATTACTTTGATTAGTGTATTGTTAAGTATTTCAAGTGTTTTTTAAATCTTTAGCAAGATACTTAGTAATATTTGATTATTAAATTTATATAACTTTATTCATCAGAATTTATGTCTAACATGTTCTCAATGATTGTGGTGTGTATAATGTATATGTATATTAATTTATATAGATCATCTCATGCCAGGTCATATAATAATGTTGATGAATGAGAGTCGTGGGCTCACATTCCAGAAACGAGTATTCAACATGGTACAAATTTTCATGCTAATATTGATTTCCTTTCTTATTTTGTCACAGTTTTGTTTTCTATTACCTAAATTCCCCATATGTCATGTTAGAATTTATTTTATGTACAGATACATTTTGAAAAAATGGAAAATGTAGTATCCATATATTACATTTCTTTTACACAAAATAGGTATTTAACTTGTTGTAATTTAAGAATATAAGCTATATTATTGAAGATGGGTATCAGCCTTTCTCTGATATGTCTAACAATAAAATGTTCTCAATGATTATGCTGTGTATATGTATATTAATATCTATAGATCATGTCAGTTCAGGTCATATAAGGATGTTGATGAATGTGGGTTGTGGGTTCATGGTTTGGAAGTAAATATTCAATAATGCTGAATTTTCATGCTAATATTTATTTCCTTTCATATTTTGCCATAGTTTTGTCTTTTGTTACCTAAATTCTACCTATTTTATGTTGGTAAGCGTTCTGTTGCACCCCAAAAATTGAGCATCCAAATGCCCCCCGATTCCCACCACCCGTTTATATTAAAGAATGTGAGTGGGAATTGAGAGAGTGAGTGGAAGGAGAGAGAAGGGGAAATGCTTGGTAGAGATTGAGGGGCATTTAGGGTGCTGCACTGTTTAGGGTGCTCTCAAACCTGCCTCTTTTACGTTTGCATTTATTTTATGTCCATATTTATTTTGAAAAAATGGAAAATTAAAGCAGATGTTTTATCCGCATATTAGGTTGCTTCTACACAAAACATATATCTTAGTATGCTGCAGCCGTGCGTTCCTTTTTCAAGTCTGCTGGTATCAAAATGCCGGTGATTAAAAATATAAGCTATATTATGAAAGATGAGTATTAGCCTTTCTCTAATTTGTCTTTTTCCTCTTTCTTATCTTCATACATGCAATTTCAATATTTTCTGCTGTTTTTACACATTTATCCTAAAATTAAAGCATGTTTTATTCTATATATTTCTTTTCTCTTAGCCTATTATTTTCTTTCTCAATTTGTATGCCTTTCTCTAATTTGTCTTTTTCCTCTCTTTTATCTTCATACATGCAATTTCAATATTTTCTGCTGTTTTTACACATTTATCCTAAAACTAAAGCATATTTTATTCTAGATATTTCTTTTCTCTTAGCCTGTTATTTTCTTTATCAATTTGTATGCCTTTCTCTAATTTGTTTTTTTCCTCTCTCTTATCTTCATACATGCAATTTCAATATTTTCTGCTAGTTTTACACATTTATCCTAAAATTAAAGCATATTTTATTCTAGATATTTCTTTTCTCTTAGCCTATTATTTTCTTTATCAATTTGTATGCCTAAATAAAAAAACTCACTTCTTAATTAATCCAAAAATAATTTACACCCTCAGTTTGAATGGATGGCACTATCGATGAGTTTACTGGTTTGAATCTTCATTATCACCCTATATCTTGGTAAGGTCATCAGTTGCGTTGTTCAAAGCGCCACTTCTCGCTATCAACTTAAAGAAAGCTTATGTTTGATGCATCGATTTCAAATCTATCCTAGATTATCTTCGTTTTGGTACGCTTTTCTATGTTGTTTTTCCGTTCTTCCTTTTTTTAGCAAATCCAAATTTCAATTCTTCGTTTTTTTGAACATCCAACAATTCCAACTTCCAACACTTTTATTAAAAATTGTGATTAAGCTGTCATTATTTAATAAATATTTTTTTCCCACTTAAAATGATTTAGTTTTGAAAGAGACTACCCAGCAAGAATTAATAAAACTATTTTTCACAAAATTTGTAACTAGGTATTTTGATCCTACTTCAACTAGATGTAACATGAAACAGCTTAATGCTTTGATGTTTCCATGGAGCCTCAATTTGATGGAGAGATTTCACAGAAGGTCATGGGATATTGCTTAATTATATAACTGGTTGAGCCTATATTACGGGAAGTGCAGGTTTGTATTTTTTTCCTCCTATTTCCAGTTTACTGTTTCACTCTTTGGAAATCGTATCTTGCTCTATGGTATAATCCATATACATGAACATAGTGGACATCTGTATAAACATTAAGTATAAAGACTGATCATATGGGTACATAAGTTGTATCTAATCCAAGATTATATTACTGATAAAGGTTAGTGCACGCTAGCAGCGCCCATTTATCTTGATATTATTGAAGCTTCTCTTTTGATTGATCTACGATATTATGATGTCAATGCAATTCAAAGTTGGTATTTAATTAATATTAAATAAAACGATACTACTGCATTCATTATTATCCATCACACATGTATTTGGAAGCATAATAATTGTAACAACCCGTAAAATGCGAGCCAGTTTGAATTTTTTATTTTGGCAATTTTAGCGAATTTTGATTATTTAAAATGGATTATTTTAAATAATATCGACGAGAAATTTATTTTGAATATATTTAGAACGTATATATTATATACGTCGTCGTTAGAATATAAATAATTATATATAACTATAAAAGGAATTTAAAATGGCGCGGTAGTTCGATAATTCGATTTCAAACTTCAATTGAATGTACCGGGTTCAAAATAAACCGGATTTTAGTGAAACCAAAAATATTTGAATCTATTTGATAATATCTTTCCAACGAATCCGAAAAATTGAAATTTCATAGCGGGAATCAAAAGATATGTCTAGTTGAAAATTCTGAATAGTCGCTATGAAATTCAGGCCCTTGAAAATAGCCATTTTGCAAACGACCTCGGATTTCGACGAAACCACTTTTGTTGGATCCGTGATGTCAAGTTATTGTTAGATTCCAAATTTCGTAATTTTTCGAATCAATATGTGAGTATGGCATAGGAAAACGCGTTTGACCAGTTTCAGTTGATGTTAATCGATTGGAAAATGGTCATTTTTCAAACGATCTCAGAATTCGACGAAACTAGTTTTGTTAGGACCGTATCGTCAATACGAAGCTAGAAATAATTTTTCTGGAATTTTTAGAGTTAGTACGTGGCCCCGGTAAATTAAAATGTGCGTTCAAATTTAACATATATTGATTTATATTTTACTTTTCATGAAAACTAGTCGAAACGATAGAATTGGCTTACGATACATATCCCATTGTATTCGGAATGGGGGTATTTAGCTAGGGGAGACAGTCGTTGAGTTTGATTTGGGGTTCGTGGTGTTAAATTTGATAACAATGCAAAAGTAGAATATAATATTAATATATAATAATATAAATACACTAGGAATTCCCCCTTAATCCTAATTCAACGTCCAAGCCGCCAGAATAAAATCGACGGTCAAAACCGCTCGAATTTTCTCCCTCAAAAATCGATTTATCCACTCAATAATCTATGGAATCATAAAGCAAAGATTGTAGAGGATCTTTTGCTTTTCCAATCTATACCAACCTTGCCTTTCATCATGGTGTTAATCGTTCTAATCGAGCCTCCAAGAAGCCGTCGCATCGCCTCGTTTTGCGCGCCGTCCTGGCCACCGAGCTGGCCAAGTGGGGTGTCGACAGGAAGCCCTCTCGACGGCGAAGTAGGAGGTGCACTCTGATCGACCTCCAACGACCCTCTGGCGAAGCAACGACCAACCCTAGCTTGGAACCCAGTTTGACACAGCCTGAAGCAGTATTACTGAGGGATTAAAATAGTAAGTAAATTTCAGCTTCTTTTTGAAAAAAAAACATTGCTTTAAATTTCAGATTTTTAAATGTAAAAAATATTGTATAATTTCAGATTTTTATATATGAAACACAAAGAAAAAAATATGATTTTAGATCATAGAAATATGTATATACACATTAGTGTTGAAAAACATATATATGCATTAGTTTTGAAAAATATATATGTATTAGTTTTGAAAAACATATATACATTAGTCTTGGAATATATATATATACATGAGTTTTGAAAATAAAATTAGAACTATTTTTGAAAATAAAGGTAGAATTGATTTTAAAAATACAGAAGTAGAATTTAAAAAAAAAATAGAAATAACACATTTTTTTTTAAAATATAAACATAGTATAAGAATGGGATTTTATATATATGTATAGCGTTAGAATAAAATTGTGATTTTTATCTATATAGTAGCAGAATAAAAATGTGATTTTTAATACAAACCGTTTGAAAATAGACTGCGTTGGAAGCATGATGAAGATTTTCTACAAATGAAGAGCCGTGGCATTTGGTTTAGCTAATCGGTGAGAACTCCTCACTTTTATTTTAAATTTCTAGTTTAAAATATATACTAGGATGCAGACGGTGCTTAGCAGCACCCGACACCCGTCGTCCACAGACCATGGACGGCTTGTTTGTTTGATTGTATGTTGATGTGAAAAATTGAGCGTGTGTTGTGGAATGAAATAAAATATTCATAGAGTGAAATAAAATATTTGTATAGAAAATAAATATTCTATAGTTAAAAATATCATTTTTTAACGTGTATATAAAATGAAATGAATATTTATAAATAAATCGAACGATTTGTTTATATACACATATTTGACTGATATTGATTGGGATGATAAATTTTACACATCGCCCAACTGCACAAATAAAATCTGTGTTTGATTGTTTGAAACCCCACATGGGTGTTGGGATGATATTTGGCGTACACTAATCCCAATTATTTAATTGTATGTCGATCGATTGGTCGACAGACTGTGTAAGCGTTGATTATATATATTTAATGCTTATGCAGTTGTGTGGTGCACTTTAGATGATGGTTGATTATTTATGGTTGCTATTATATACATGTGTTGTATGGAATCCATATAATTAACATTATATGGTAATTGATTGGGCCTCATTCCAATTGGGAAAATAAATAATATTAGAAAATAAAGATTAACGTGTTGACGGTACTCATTTGTTGAGATTAGTCATGTATTGAAAGAAATATAGATTCATGTGTTGAATAGAATAAATATTCATTTGTTGAAAAGAATAACGAAGTTATTGAAAAATATAAAGCCGTGTTGATTAGAGATGCGCTATTTTGGCGCGAACGATATTTATATCGATTATATTTGTTTTTAAAATGAATATTTAGAAAGAGATATAGAAAATGAATTTAAATTGAATATAATAGAAATTGAAGTCGAATTGAATAGAATAGAAATTGAAGTCGAAATGAATAAAATAGAAATTGAATTCGAATTGAATAAAATAGAAATTGAATTCGAATTGAATAAAATAGAAATTGAATTCGAATTGAATAAAATAGAAATTGAAGTCGAATTGAATAAAATAGAAATTGAAGTCGAATTGAATAAAATAGAAATTGAAGTCGAATTGAATAGAATAGAAATTGAATTCGAATTGAATAAAATAGAAATTGAATTCGAATTGAATAAAATAGAAATTGAATTCGAATTGAATAAAATAGAAATTGAATTCGAATTGAATAGAATAGAAATTGAAGTCGAATTGAATAGAATAGAAATTGAATTCGAATTGAATAGAATAGAAATTGAATTCGAATCGAATAGAATAGAAATTGAATTCGAATTGAATAAAATGGAAATTGAATTCGAATTGAATAGAATAGAAATTGAAGTCGAATTGAATAGAATAGAAATTGAATTCGAATTGAATAGAATAGAAATTGAATTCGAATTGAATAGAATCGAAATTGAATTCGAATTGAATAAAATAGAAATTGAAATCGAATTGAATTGAATAGAAATTGAAATCGAATTTGAATTGAAATGAAATGAATTCAAAACGAACTTATAAGGAAAAATTGAACTTTGATTTGAAATTGAAAAGGAATTTAAAATTGTTTTTGAAACGAATTTAAACGATTTATAAAATTCATTTTAAATAGAAATCGACGAAATATATATTATATATATTATATATATAATATAATGGCCTGAATAGAACGCGCCGCGGCAGTTCGCGAATTTGACCATTGAATTCGAACGGACATTACGGGAGATCCGACCGTCGGATTCTCCTCAAACCGGAACCGTTGGGTTCGTATCGAAAAGACCTTTCCAATGAATATTAGAAATTTGAAATCTAATGGTTGGATTTGGAATTATGTCCAAATCAAATTTGGAAAAGGTCGTTGTAAGTGCAGTTCGATGGCCGTAGATGGAAATCGACTGTACGGGCCTTGATAAAATAATTAAAAATATCTATAATTTGTGTAAAATCAAAATAAATGATTTGGGGAAAATTGGGATGAAAAACTCCATATTTGAAAAGATAAAAATAGATTTTTATTGAAATGAACTAGTTTTGAACTAGAATTAAAACCAATTTATTTTTGAAATAAATAAATTGAATTTGAAATGGGTTTTAAATAACCAGAATTTCTAATATATTTTATTGGAATTGAAATAGAATGTGATTTGGGTTTATCGTGAACTGTGTTTTAAATGACATTAGTTCTTTAACCCAGTAAAAGGAGTTTTAATGAATCTTTAATTAGATTGAAATATGAATTGATAATTTAAATTATCAAACTTTGGAAATGATCGAAAGGGGAGTATCACCAGTTTTGCTCCTAGCGATAGTCAAATCTCTAATTAGATTTGAACGTGAAATGGTAATTAAATTTACCGATAACACCGTGGTGTTAATTATGGGGTAATAACAGTTTTGCTCCATGGGATAAATAGGTTGGGATTGGGAAATAAAATAAATAATTACTTCGGTGTGGTCCGCTAATCCCGACTAGTTTGGAAAACCATAATATGGTTTGAAATGATATCCAAAGGAAGATTAAAGAATAAATTTAAAAGAATTTATCTTTGATAAAATTATTGGGAATCTTTCCCTAAGAGTGTGAATATACTGAATTGGAATGGGGCGTATATTGTGTTTTATAGCACTTGTTGATTAAGATACGCGAGTTATTCAGAAATTCCGGGTATAACTCATTCTGAATAACTGATTCGACGAAGAGTCGAAGAGATTGAAGACGGTGCAAGACCGACGATCTTCACATCGAATGGATGGGTGCTACTGATGCTCACGATGGGAGTAGCTATCTTGAAGGGGACTAAAGTAGTAGCAGTCCGGACGTGCTTGGAGGTCGACGGATATGCGAGGAAAGTGCCTCCGGTTTTATTCAGACCTAGAACGGACTTGTAAATGGATGGTGTGTCTGACATTGTATTCCTTTATATTGTATTCGTTGATCTCTGCTAAATATATATCTGTTTGGCGGCGGAGAATTTATTATCTTGCTTAACGCCCTTCTCTGAGACATACGAGCTCAGAGGTTATATATTGGCAGAAATCAATGGTACGATATGGATTGATAGTGTGGCATGCTGAGATGCAGTGATCCAGACTTTTGTTGAAAAGCAAAGTTTGGTGGATGATGATCAAAGCGTAGCTTTAATATAGCACGGCTTTGTGTATAGCGTTGATTCGCGAGCCTCACACCCCGGTATGGTGGTAAACTGATGGTTTGATCAGTATGCTTTTTAGTGGATGTGCACCTTAGTGGTGTCGTGGATTCGGTCGACCGAGATTGAGCTTAGTGCTCAGAGGGATAGGGTAAGCTGTGTTTTCTCTCGCCGGGACATAAGCCGCAGTGATACTCGATTTCCCAAAAGTGCGGATGTGCATTACGGTGTTTTCTCTAGCTGAGACGTAAGCCGTTGTAGATGGCACTACGCGGTCGATCTTTCGAATCAGGAGCCACCATGATGGAAATCCAATTTCCAAATATGACATTTTGCGGTTTTGATTGTAGAGCCTAGTATCGGCGACATGATATATGGTACCCATGTCGTCTATGATTGATATATTTATATTTGAAGTTGTTATCTTCACTTATAGTAATAATATAAGATGAAATTTCGCGTATCAAGCATATTTGGCAAAACCCTATCCTCCGGCTTGCGTTGCATTGTGTGATGGGATCTGGGTCTTATAATAAGCTTCATTGTTCTTTATTTAGCATTGCGCTGTTTGTTTTATGCACTGGTATTCTTGGGAGGAAACCCGTTCCGTGTTATACGGCGTGGTCCCTTGATTTACCTAACTTTAAAAACAAAGATTAATAACTGTTTTAGTTCTCACACCAGTCACATGACTGACCTGGAGTTAATTGTTTTAACCTAAACTCTGGGTGCCCCTATTTCCACACGGGCAGCTAGTAGTTTTGGTTTTGCAGATTTATATTCACAGGATCCTGATCTACAGCTGGAACGATATCCGGAAAGCTCTGTATCCGTATATCTCTTCTAGTTGTGTTTTGTATTATTTCTGATGCGATGTATTTAAATGTAATTTAAATCTCTGATATTTTCTGTGTAATAATTATTCATGCTCTGTATATTCTTGTATTCTGATGGAATTGTTGTAATAAGCAATGAAATGTTCTTCTGTCTGCGTTCTGATTGGTCTTGTCCTCACAGTAATTCGTTCTTTCTCTTCTCTTCGGAGATCGGGGAAGTTCGGGTCGCTTCAGTTGGTATCAGAGCTCTGGTTTACAGAGCTAGAGAACAAGAAACATTAGAACCCAATGAAAGAATTCATCAGATATTGGATTAGTAATATCCAATTAGAATGACTCGTTAGAGATAGGATCAGTAGTATCCTAGAACGAGTGTGAAGAGTATATTTTTCAAATGAAAACAATTTTGTTTTGAAATTTAAATCGTTTTATTCGTATTTGAATATTTATTTATTTTGAATTTGGACAATCTAGTATATAAAGATTTTGCATATACGCGTCATGAACGTATATTCGAAGTTTTAATATATTGGATAGATATAGAATCACATTCTAGTCGCCCGGGGATGGTTCTGATGATCGCTATATAGTACGTACATCATCAGAATTTATATTCGAGTTTCGAAAGTGTGATATCTATATATTTCCATTAGGCTGGTGTGAGAACCAAAACTAGATAGATTTATTGTTGTGATTTGGCATCAAAAACATGATTTTCTGTATATGTAGTAAAATTATGAATTTGAAACGTTAATCCACTAATTGATTGATGTTTGTGTTGTTTGTTTATTTGTTTGATAATTTTGAACCATTTAGCCAAATTATATCAAATAGTGAATTGTATTGAAAATTAGTTGCAAATGCTTGCATATACATGTGCTTACATTGAACAGGTCATTGCAAAGAGGCTAGAGCAGAAGAATAAAATTGTTTGCCCGACAAATAGTTACATGTTTACCATAATTTACTGTTTTGTTTGAGTGATGATGATTTTATGAGCCGATTGGCTAGCCGCTTGGCTTTTTCTTTTTCTTTTTGAGATCAGAGGGCCTGTATGGCAATTTCGGGATTTTCCCGGTGCTCCCGGTGCAGGGGAGGTTATGGCGAAATTTTTCGAAAATTTAGGGTGTTAGCCAAATTTTTGAAATTTTTGAAAAGTTCTTAGAAACTGAAAAGTTGAAGAACTTAAGCCATAAAGAAAATAATGAACGTAGAGTTGATTAATCAAACCACTTTCGACTTTGTTCCTTTTCGGGGATGAAAAGTTTTAAGTGGGGGAGATTGTAACAACCCGTAAAATGCAAGCCAGTTTGAAATTTTTATTTTGGCAATTTTAGCGAATTTTGATTATTTAAAATGGATTATTTTAAATAATATCGACGAGAAATTTATTTTGAATATATTTAGAACGTATATATTATATACGTCGTCGTTAGAATATAAATAATTATATATAATTATAAAAGGAATTGAAAATGGCGCGGTAGTTCGATAATTCGATTTCAAACTTCAATTGAATGTACCGGGTTCAAAATAAACCGGATTTTAGTGAAACCAAAAATATTTGAATCTATTTGATAATATCTTTCCAACGAATCCGAAAAATTGAAATTTCATAGCGGGAATCAAAAGATATGTCCAGTTGAAAATTCTGAATAGTCGCTATGAAATTCAGGCCCTTGAAAATAGCCATTTTGCAAACGACCTCGGATTTCGATGAAACCACTTTTGTTAAATCCGTGATGTCAAGTTATTGTTAGATTCCAAATTTCGTAATTTTTCGAATCAATATGTGAGCGTGGCATAGGAAAACGCGTTTGACCAGTTTTAGTTGATGTTAATCGACTGGAAAATGGTCATTTTTCAAACAGTCTCAGAATTCGACGAAACTAGTTTTGTTAGGACCGTATCGTCAATACGAAGCTAGAAATAATTTTTCTGGAATTTTTAGAGTTAGTACATGGCCCCGATAAATTAAAATGTGCGTTCAAATTTAATATATATTGATTTATATTTTACTTTAAACGAAAACTGGTCGAAACGATAGAATTGGCTTACGATGCATATCTCATTGTATTCGGAATGGGGGTATTTAGCTAGGGGAGATAGTCGTTGAGTTTGATTTGGGGTTCGTGGTGTTAAATTTGATAACAAAGCAAAAGTAGAATATAATATTAATATATAGTAATATAAATATACTAGGAATTCCCCCTTAACCCTACTTCAACGTCCAAGCCGCCAGAATAAAATCGACGGTCAAAACCGCTCGAATTTTCTCCCTCAAAAATCGATTTATCCACTCAATAATCTTTGGAATCATAAAGCAAAGATTGTAGAGGATCTTTTGCTCTTCCAATCTATACCAACCTCGCCTTTCATCAGGGTGTTAATCGTTCGAATCGAGCCTCCAAGAAGCCACCGCATCGCCTCGTTTTGCGCGTCGTCCTGGCCACCGAGCTGGCCAAGTGGGGTGTCGACGGGAAGCCCTCCCGATGGCGAAGTAGGAGGTGCACTCTGATCGACCTCCAACGACCCTTTGGCGAAGCAACGACCAACCCTAGCTTGGAACCCAGTTCGACACAGCCTGAAGCAGTATTACTGAGGGATTAAAATAGTAAGTAAATTTCAGCTTCTTTTTGAAAAAAAAAACATTGCTTTAAATTTCAGATTTTTAAATGTAAAAAATATTGTATAATTTCAGATTTTTATATATGAAACACAAAGAAAAAAATATGAATTAACTCATAGAAATATATATATACACATTAGTGTTGAAAAACATATATATGCATTAGTTTTGAAAAATATATATGTATCAGTTTTGAAAAACATATATACATTAGTCTTGGAATATATATATATATATATACATGAGTTTTGAAAATAAAATTAGAACTATTTTTGAAAATAAAGGTAGAATTGATTTTAAAAATATAGACATAGAATTTTTTTTAAAAATAGAAATAACACATTTTTTAAAATATAAACATAGTATAAGAATGGGATTTTATATATATGTATAGCGTTAGAATAAAATTGTGATTTTTATCTATATAGTAGCAGAATAGAAATGTGATTTTTAATATAAACCGTTTGAAAACAGACTGCGTTGGAAGCATGATGAAGATTTTCTACAAATGAAGAGCCGTGGCATTTGGTTTAGCTAATCGGTGAGAACTCCTCACTTTTATTTTAAATTTCTAGTTTAAAATATATACTAGGATGCAGACGGTGCTTAGCAGCACCCGACACCCGTCGTCCACAGATCATGGACGGCTTGTTTGTTTGATTGTATGTTGATGTGAAAAATTAAATGTGTGTTGTGGAATGAAATAAAATATTCATCGAGTGAAATAAAATATTTGTATAGAAAATAAATATTCTATAGTTAAAAATATCATTTTTTAACGTGTATATAAAATGAAATGAATATTTATAAATAAATCGAACGATTTGTTTATATATACACATATTTGACTTATATTGATTAGGACGATAAATTTTACATATCGCCCAACTGCACAAATAAAATCTGTGTTTGATTGTTTGAAACCCCACACGGGTGTTGGGATGATATTTGGCGTACACTAATCCCAATTATTTAATTGTATGTCGATCGATAGGTTGACAGACTGTGTAAGCGTTGATTATATATATTTAATGCTTATGCAGTTGTGTGGTGCACTTTGGATGATGGTTGATTATTTATGGTTGCTATTATATACATGTGTTGTATGGAATCCATATAATTAACATTATATGGTAATTGATTGGGCCTCATTCCAATTGGGAAAATAAAGAATATTAGAAAATAAAGATTAACGTGTTGATGGTACTCATTTGTTGACATTAGTCATGTATTGAAAGAAATATAGATTCATGTGTTGAATAGAATAAATATTCATTTGTTGAAAAGAATAACGAAGTTATTGAAAAATATAAAGCCGTGTTGATTAGAGATGCGCTATTTTGACGCGAACGATATTTATATCGATTATATTTGTTTTTAAAATGAATATTTAGAAAGAGATATAGAAAATGAATTTAAATTGAATAAAATAGAAATTGAAGTCGAATTGAATAGAATAGAAATTGAAGTCGAAGTGAATAAAATAGAAATTGAATTCGAATTGAATAAAATAGAAATTGAATTCGAATTGAATAACATAGAAATTAAATTCGAATTGAATAAAATAGAAATTGAAGTCGAATTGAATAAAATAGAAATTGAAGTCGAATTGAATAGAATAGAAATTGAATTCGAATTGAATAAAATAGAAATTGAATTCGAATTGAATAAAATAGAAATTGAATTCGAATTGAATAAAATAGAAATTGAATTCGAATTGAATAGAATAGAAATTGAAGTCAAATTGAATAGAATAGAAATTGAATTCGAATTGAATAGAATAGAAATTGAATTCTAATTGAATAGAATAGAAATTGAATTCGAATTGAATAAAATAGAAATTGAATTCGAATTGAATAGAAATAAGTCGAATTGAATAGAATAGAAGTTGAATTCGAATTGAATAGAATAGAAATTGAATTCGAATAATAGAAATTGAATTCGAATTGAATAGAATAGAAATTGAAATCGAATTGAATTGAATAGAAATTGAAATCGAATTGGAATTGAATTGAAATGAATTCAAAACGAACTTATAAGGAAAAATTGAATTTTGATTTGAAATTGAAAAGGAATTTAAAATTGTTTTTGAAACGAATTTAAACGATTTATAAAATTCGTTTTAAATAGAAATCGACGAAATATATATTATATATATTATATATATAATATAATGGCCTGAATAGAACGCGCCGCGCCGCGGCAGTTCGCGAATTTGACCATTGACTTCGAACGGATATTACGGGAGATCCGACCGTCGGATTCTCCTCAAACCGGAACCATTGGGTTCGTATCGAAAAGAGCTTTCCAATGAATATTAGAAATTTGAAATCTAACGGTTGGATTTGGAATTATGTCCAAATCAAATTTGGAAAAGGTTGCTGTAAGTGCAGTTCGATGGCCGTAGATGGAAATCGACTGTACGGGCCTTGATAAAATAATTAAAAATATCTATAATTTGTGTAAAATCAAAATAAATGATTTGGGGAAAATTGTGATGAAAAACTCCATATTTGAAAAGATAAAAATAGATTTTTATCGAAATGAACTAGTTTGAACTAGAATTAAAACCAATTTATTTTTGAAATAAATAAATTGAATTTGAAATGGGTTTTAAATAACCAGAATTTCTAATATATTTTATTGGAATTGAAATAGAATGTGATTTGGGATTATCGTGAACTGTGTTTTAAATGACATTAGTTCTTTAACCCAATAAAAGGAGTTTTAATGAATCTTTAATTAGATTGAAATATGAATTGATAATTTAAATTATCAAACTTTGGAAATGATCGAAAGAGGAGTATCACCAGTTTTGCTCCTAGCGATAGTTAAATCTTTAATTAGATTTGAACGTGAAATGGTAATTAAATTCACCGATAACACCGTGGTGTTAATCATGGGGTAGTAACAGTTTTGCTCCATGGGATAAATAGGTTGGGATTGGGAAATAAAATAAATAATTACTTCGGTGTGGTCCGCTAATCCCGACTAGTTTGGAAAACCATAATATGGTTTGAAATGATATCCAAAGGAAGATTAAAGAATAAATTTAAAAGAATTTATCTTTGATAAAATTATTGGGAATCTTTCCCTAAGAGTGTGAATATTCTAAATTGGAATGGGGCGTATATTGTGTTTTATAGCACTTGTTGATTAAGATACGCGAGTTATTCAGAAAGTCCGGGTATAACCCATTCTGAATAACTGATTCGACGACGAGTCGAAGAGATTGAAGACGGTGCAAGACCGACGATCTTCACATCGAATGGATGGGTGCTACTGATGCTCACGATGGGAGTAGCTATCTTGAAGGGGGCTAAAGTAGTAGTCGTCCGGACGTGCTTGGAGGTCGACGGATATGCGAGGAAAGTGCCTCCGGTTTCGTTCAAACCTAGAACGGACTTGTAAATGGATGGTGTGTCTGACATTGTATTCCTTTATATTGTATTCGTTGATCTCTGCTAAATATATATCTGTTTGGCGGCGGAGAATTTATTCTCTTGCTTAACGCCCTTCTCTGAGACATACGAGCTCAGAGGTTATATATTGGCAGAAATCAGTGGTACGATATGGATTGATAGTGTGGCATGCTGAGATGCAGTGATCCAGACTTTTGTTGAAAAGCAAAGTTTGGTGGATGATGATCAAAGCGTAGCTTTAATATAGCACGGCTTTGTGTATAGCGTTGATTCGCAAGCCTCACACCCCGGTATGGTGGTAAACTGATGGTTTGATCAGTATGCTTTTTAGTGGATGTGCACCTTAGTGGTGTCGTGGATTCGGTCAACCGAGATTGAGCTTAGTGCTCAGAGGGATAGGGTAAGCGGTGTTTTCTCTCGCCGGGACGTAAGCCGCAGTGATACTCGATTTCCCAAAAGTGTGGATGTGCATTACGGTGTTTTCTCTAGCTGAGATGTAAGCCGTTGTAGATGGCACTACGCGATCGATCTTTCGAATCAGGAGCCACCATGATGGAAGTCCAATTTCCAAATATGACATTTTGCGGTTTTGATTGTAGGGCCTAGTATCGGCGACATGATATATGGTACCCATGCCGTCTATGATTGATATATTTATATTTGAAGTTGTTTTCTTCACTTATAGTAATAATATAAGATGAAATTTCGCGTATCAAGCATATTTGGCTATTATAAGGGAAAACCCTATCCTCCGGCTTGCGTTGCATTGTGTGATGGGATCTGGGTCTTATAATAAGCTTCATTGTTCTTTATTTAGCATTGCGCTGTTTGTTTTATGGACTGGTATTCTTGGAAGGAAACTCGTTCCGTGTTATACGGCGTGGTCCCTTGATTTACCTAACTTTAAAAACAAAGATTAATAACTGTTTTAGTTCTCACACCAGTCACATGACTGACCTGGAGTTTATTGTTTTAACCTAAACTCTGGGTGCCCCTATTTCCACACGGGCAGCTAGTAGTTTTGGTTTTGCAGATTTATATTCACAGGATCCTGATCTACAGCTGGAACGATATCCGGAAAGCTCTGTATCTGTATATCTCTTCTAGTTGTGTTTTGTATTATTTCCGCTGCGATGTATTTAAATGTAATTTAAATCTCTGATATTTTCTGTGTAATAATTATTCATGCTCTGTATATTCTTGTATTCTGATGGAATTGTTGTAATAAGCAATGAAATGTTCTTCTGTCTGCGTTCTGATTGGTCTTGTCCTCACAGTAATTCGTTCTTTCTCTTCTCTTCGGAGATCGGGGAAGTTCGGGTCGCTTCAATAATGGTTTACGATGTGCACTAAATAAACTCATCGTCTCGAAAGTGATATACATATCCTATATTTCATTGAAAATTTTGAACCATTTTTAGCATGCTTGATTTAAATTTTCTGTAGACGGGACGATAAGTACATCTTTTTGCCGAAAATGTTGTTGCTTCTCATCATACTACAAGGGTAACCTTATATATTCAAGTAAAAGAAACTATTCATAACATATGATAAATGAAGTGTCATCTCATAAATGTTAATGTTGCAAACTGGTATTGCTTTGATGATTGGGTTTTTCCTTCAACCAAGAGCAGGGATAACGAGCTACGAAAGTTTGAGGAAGCGACCTTGCATTAAAGTTCCTAAACACTTAATTTCGTAAATATGCATGGGCAAGCACAATTGTATTGGCACGTGTACATGTCATTGTTGTAGTTTTAAACATATATGCTCACGCAGTTTGACAAAAGTTATATCATTGGCAGGAAATTTATGTGCAACCAAGTTTAAAAGGCGATGTTGATTCATTGATCCAGGCTAAGCAAACACTACTAGTAGCAAACTTTGGGAGAGATTCACCCTCCGACAAGTGTTTAAGCTCTCTTTGATATGGCAATGTACGAAATCTAACTACATAGTTTATGGATATGACTAGCTCAGGTCACTCTGCTAACACTGAAAAATGATGTCCCAGTGAAATAAGGAGTTGTGATAGGATGGTTTAGGTTTCTTGAGTTTAATGATGTAGTCTAGATATTTTATTCCATTTGGTTAGTTAGTTAATATAGCACATACAAGGAAACGTGAGAGTGGAAATGTTTGTGATTGTTAAATTCATGAGAAGTCACTGAGAGTTTCTCCAATAGGTTGAGGACTTTAGGTGTACGAACAAGAAAAAAAACATGAATTCCTTTTGCTATTTGGAAGTGTGGATTTGTGCTCTTTTTGTAGGAAAAAAATATATCATATAAACGAGTTTTTGAGAACCATTCATGAAGCCAAACAAGCTTCAGTAATTTTATTTTAGTCTTACACAGTTTTTGGAAACCTAAATTGCTTGAATCCATTCAAAGTAATGAAATCTGATGATGGTTCTGAATTGAAATGCCTGAGCTGTTGTGAGAATCTTTGTTTGAACGATAGTAAAAGTTTTTAGGATATAAATATTAAAAAAAAACTATTTGACATCCTACATTATGATTTGACGACCCATTTGGTATCGTTTCTTCTTTTATTTCTTCAATCCACTAGTGGTTTAGAGCTGCAGAAGAGGTAATCATCAAGAGTATATTGATTCTACTTGATATATAATAATAATGTATGTATATACTTGTGACCGATTCAAATCAATACATTGATTGCATATTCTTGGTCCTAAGTTGGTTTACATGTACAATGCAATGTAATTGGATTTACCCTTTTTTCAATTACTTCGATTTTCTCTTAAACTACGATATAATTTTTCACTTAAATCAAACTTAAAATAAATTTCAACAAATAATTTTACATTTTATATTAAATATTTTAACGGTCGGTTTTCCCACCGTTGTGCAGTAATACTAGTATACTTAAATTAACTAATCTTAAATTCATTAATCTTTTTTACAAATGTATATTATTTGTAAAAATAACATACATAATAACGTTTTCAATAATATTTCTGGAAATGCTTGAAAAACTTTATTAGTATTTGAAAATGCTTTACATAATATAAGTAAATTTCCTTTCTACGTTTCTAAATTGTCAATTAGCCTTTCCTAATTCTCTCTCTGTTAAATTGTCAATTAACCTTTCTAAATTGTCAATTAGATTGTCAATTAACCTATCTTTTCTACGTTTCAAAATTATCAATTAGCCTTTCCTAATTATCTCTCTATTAAATTGTCAATTAACCTTTCCAAATTGTCAATCAGCCTTTCCTAATTCTGTAACACCCCGTAATTCTGTAACACTAGGATTCACAAATCAAGGCAGAATTAAAATTTAAAATCAAAATCAAGGGAAACGGGCTGCGCCATCACGTTCGTCTCGGAATTCTGCTTGAGATAGAGTCCGAGTTTGCGTAAAACGGACTCCGTATGAGGGAGATATGACCCCCAGAAGTTTCAGAATTCAGTTTAAAATTCAAACAGACAGAAACAGTTCAGAAACAAGTTCAAAATTCAAAATCGGACCCAGATTGGGCTGGGCGGGAATTTTCCCGCCCAAGACCCAGGTCGACTGGGTAGTCGACCTGGGTGTCGACCTGGGTACATAAACCCACTTTTGGGCCTGGGTGCATTCTGATGTACCTGGTCTCGTTTTCTGCCTAGATTCGTCCGCCTAATCCTATATAAACAGCCTTAGTCTCCTTCTCTATTCACAATTCTTTTCTATCCTTATGCTGCCTCTGAGAAAATGTATGAATAAATAAAAATAAGAAAATAATATATAAAATAAATCAAGACGAGGAAATGCTGCTCAAGATTTTCAAGAGGAGATTCAAGTCAAGCTACGATTCAAGTGATGATTCAAACGACTTCAACGACTATTTTTCTACGAATCTAGTATAATCTCTGTAAGTCAGTTACTTTTTAGATTTGAACGTTTTCTCTATTCGTGACATGAAATTAAAGGAATAAAAGAATATGCCAAATCTTTCTATTCGAATCAGTGCTTATATCTTTGGACCTAATTAAGAACTGTTATGATTCGAGGACCAATAAGACTGTGACTATGAAACTATGGACCTTAAAAACCATATGCCTCTTTGACTATGAACATTGCTTGTGACTATGAACACGGCCTATGACTGTGACTCATGGCTATGAGAATTATTTCCTTGACTCTGAACACAAGCTTATGCCTTTGATTAGGAAACATAAACTATTGCCTATGACATAACAAGGACAACTGTGATTAAACACCTATGATTCATGACTAGGAAAGTGTTGCTTGAGTTTTGTGACTGTGAATTTGGGTCTAAACCTGATTATCTATTCTGTCTATTCTTGGTTTTCTTTGGTTTTAGATCTTGGGAATTTACCTATTAAGTTAGGTCTACCCATGTTCTTGAACCTACGTCGTTATTCAACCCTTTTTATGTCATAAGATTTTCAGACCTATAGGCCTTCGATGTTTTAGATCAATTTCAGTGAAATTTGTTAGGTCTGTAATTAGTAAATTATCATTTTATGCCAGTTATTATGTCTATCTTTTTCATAGCATCTTTGGTTCATTCCCTATTTTCTACGAATCTAGATTTATCTATAATCTAGATTGAATCACGATTATACGAACGGTGGGAATACGATTTGGGCAAAATATGAAATTTACTAAAAACGTAGTTTTAAACTTGGAAATTGGCATGAATTGGGAACATGTATTATGGCATGTTCATAAAATTGCAAATTGGATAAATTTGACATGAATTATAGGATGTGTAATTTGAATCTAGTATTGACTTGTAAATCTAGCATTTACATGAACTGTGAACTAGAATAATATGTCCAGCTTGACATGAACTGTAATTAGGATGTTAAATCAGAATTGGATTAGCTAATTTGGTATGATAAGTATATTGGCATAAATTTGAAATTGGCCATAATTGGGAGTACTTGTCAGGTTTAGCAAAATCATGGTTAGTGACACTTAATTTGGTATAGTTTACATACCAAAAAGCATAAATATGATATAGAAGGGAAAATGGGCCATAAGAATAAATGTTGACAATTTACATTAAAAGAGTAATTAGGAAATAAGTAAATTAGGAATGATTTACTTATAGAATTTGTCCTAAATGAGAAAATGTAAATTTAGACAAATTAAAGGTTTATTAACGACATCTCTTTTAATAATACACCAGAAAGTTCTAGGGTGACAGAGAGGATAGTGTCTAGGCTTGGGTTTGGAAAATACAAGTTTCCTACTCTCCCTGGCTATCCCTAACTGATCCGACGGACGGGATGGTTACTTTCAAAACCCGATTTGAAAATTTATCAAAACCCTTTGAACTTAGAAAACTCGAATATGCCTTACCCGAGGTTAGACTGAGTTGCGATGTAAACCTGCCCGGAACCAACCGGCACATCCAGTAATCGCAACAATACTTGTCTAATGTGAGTGGTCGCGGCTTTAATTTATTTAGTTAAAGCTAGAACAAGAATGGTAGGGTTAAGTTAACCAAGACACTTAACCAATTCAACATGATAACAAAACCGATGGGTGGGGTTAGGTTCATACAGACACTTAACACAGTTAAGCTAGAATGGGAGGGTTAAGTCCATAGGAACACTTAACCAACTTAACACAGTTAAGCTAGAATGGGAGGGCTAAGTCCATAGGGACACTTAACCAACTTATCATGGTAACAAGACAAGATTTGTTGGGGTTAAGTAACTAAGAAAACACTTAGCAAAATTAACATGTTAACTAGACTGGAAGGTGGGGTTAAGTAAAGTTAATACACTTAGCCAAACTAACATGTTAACTAGACTAGAGGTTGGGGTTAAGTAAAATTTAATACACTTAGCCCATTTGATATGTTAGCTGGGCTAGACCGTAGGGTTAAGAAAACTTGAACACTTAACCATCAGATTGTGATAAAGGAATAGGGTTAAGTCTAAAACATGAAGGGATAATACTTAACCATTAATAACATGTTAGTTAAAACAGACGGGCAAGGTTAAGTTAAAAAGGAACACTTAGCCAATACAGGATGAATGGGTAGGGTTAAGTAATAAGAAATACTAAACCAATATAACTTGGTTTGTGGTAGGGTTAAGTCAACATGAATTACCGATAACACTTAACCAGTTTAACAGGATAAATGAAGGGGGTTAAGTTAGCTTGAATTGACTAATGACACTTAACCAATCCAAATTGACGGGAAAGAGAACTAAGTAGTAAACCTTAGTTAAGAAAACAACAATTCTGGAAACTAAGTGGTAAACCTTAGTTAGTAAAACTAAGTAGTAATTCTTAGTATAACACGGGAAGGAGCGAATGTCCGTCTGAGTAAAAAGAAGGCTCCAACGAATTGGGTTACGAACCCCGAGGCTTCGAGGGGGTGTGAGGGTACTCTTGGTATCCCTCTGTGAGGCTGCAGATGATCCTCCTGGGCTCACAGAGGTTAAGGTCTGCGTTAGAAGAACTAGGGGTATGCCTTGGTTGCAATATATGGCAACCTAAAGACTAGGATGGACCAGCGTGATTCGGCGAGAAAACGGTAGCCCTGTGATAGCAACTCGTCGTCTACCATCCATCTTGAGTCAGTCGAGATACGTGAAGCGGAAAGGCGGAGAACTCCAAAAGACCATATACTTGCTATCTAGTTATGGGTGAGGATGTCCATAGGTTAGTGGGGCATATGGGGCCTGCGTATAGTTCTCATTTTTCAAGGTGTGCCTTTCATTAGTTGAGGGAGGGGTCGAGTGGGACCATAGCCACTGGAATAAAAACAGACCTTGGCATCTGCATCGGCAGATATCTGAAAGCTCCCGACCGAGTTCTGTGTTTCTTGATTTGCCCTGCCACAGGACTCGGGCCGCACATTACAGGACATGTGCATCTAGACAAGCGATAACGATTCGCGATATATGCGTGGGGAAGTATAGGAACATATACCACTCTAGGTAGTGTGTCCTAGACTTGGGGGCATCGTTCGACAGGTAGCATAATCCCTAGTTGGACTAGGTGGCATAAACCCTGAATCCGAGAAGCGTTCAGCAGATAGCGTAAACTCTAGTTGAATCTAGAAAGCACTTGATAGAAAACCCTAGATTAGATCTAGGTAATAAATAATAAATGTATGCCTGAAGGAAACCGAAATTACCAGGATTGGGATCACGTTATCGTTACTAGTTGGGACACTAGTTAGGTGGTGCAGAGATATAGAAACCAGTATAACAAAGAAATAGCGAAGCGGCGAAAGTATTAGAGCATATCCAGATTATCTTATCTTAGCATATCTTGTGATTATCTTGTCTAATCTTGCTGACCCTATCGTCATGGTGTTATCTTGTATTCAGTTAATTCATGTCGTTTTGTTTTTCCCATGTTCACATGCTAGAAGTTACTGAACTTACTCAGGCTTTATGTCTGACTTTGTTTTTCTTTCGTCTTCTTTTCTTCCGTCCCCCCCCCAAGGTAGTAAAGAAGGGGATAGTATAGCTCAGGTTAAGTTGGATTGTCACTCTTTCCCAGCTTGAAGATTTGTCGAAGTTTTGCTTGGATTCTCTTTTCAGATGCTATGGCTGGCTCTTGCTACATTGGGGAATATAAATGTTGTTTTATGCTTCTTTATTTTGTAAGACAGATGATACTCTGATATTATAAAGAAATCATTGTACAAACTATTTTATCAATAAAGTAAAGTTTTATTTTCCGCTGTTGTAATTTTTGTCTGTCTTGTAATTTATCTGCATCTTTTACCCTAAATGCCCCACAGAACTTAGTGCATTCCCTTTGTGAGTGACACTAACGGATGTGGGGTGTTACACGTGGTATCAGAGCTGAAGGTTACCAGATCAGATAAAGGATTTGAAAAATTATTTTCAAAACGGTTTTAAAAGAAGCATTTTCAAGAGAAAAGATTTGTTTTAAAGGCATATTCCCCAAAAGCCATACGCACTATCTTCTCTTCCTCTGTTTGAATTCTTGACTCCTTCTTTCTTGAGTCTCTGGGGCTCCTGGCTATCTGGGAGGTAACCTCATCGAAGGGCGAAGTCGTGCCTGGCTTCCATCCATAACCGTAGTTGTTTCACCTACGGCCAGTTTTCTTTCAAGCTTATAGGGTTTTCTGTACGATGGAAGCAGCTTTCGAGATATTTGTCAACTTGGTTACACACGGAAGGGGATGAGGAGTTTGGCTAGGGAGCACAACCCTAGGATGAGGAATTCATGGATGTAGATTTAGCTCACGAAGGAGGAAGAAATTATAAAACCTAAGACAAGAGGAAGTATCTTTACTAGGGTATGATAGGGCATATAATTAAGGACAAGGGCAAGAACGAGGAACAAGATTTTCAGTAGGGCAAGTACCTACTTTCGCCACCAAGCGTACCTAGGAGAAAGGTAGTAAAGTTCTGTTGGAAGAGTCTAGTTTTGCTGTTCGTACTCTTTCCTTTGGTTTTAGCGCTTCGCATTTGTTCATATCCATTTCCATAGTTGAGTCTCTGCACCATAGTACTTGTATAGTAGAAAGATCCCACTATAGTCTCAAATCCAATTGGTGATCCGACCAGTTTATTTTTGGTTAGTAGGGATTTGAGAATAGCTATCGAGTTTGCTTATATCATCTCACGTAGATCGTCTAAATTCGGAGGAGATATTCCTTGGGTGCTTGTTTGATATTGGTTTAGGCCTTTGGGGCTTGTACTTGAGGAATGTCGAGTTCGACTAGGATGGTTTGCGTGAGAGATGAATAGTTGTGGCAGACACTCTAAAAAGCACGTAGTGACCTTTCGACCCTTATAGTTATGGCATGACGGATAAGCTAAGAGGAGAGACCTCTGATCATTCTAGTATATACACTCAGTATCATGGTTGACAATTGTTTATTTTGGAAATGGAGATCTGAAACTTCACAATCGTGAAGTTAAATTAGTTAAGATACAGTGGAGTAAAGCTCAAGAAGGCTAGATACTAGCATCATACACTTTTCCTTAAGGGTGCATCCTTGATTTTTTATTTTATTTTAGGAGCTTTACGCATAATTGTTTCTCTCTTTCCAAAGTATATCCTCTAGGTCGTATCTTCGATCCTTAGGTAGAAACCAATGGATGTAAACATGTATTTGAAACATGTTATGGTTGATGGTTGCAAGTGGTTGCAAATGGTTGCTCGTGAATGCATATGCATACGTATTAGGCACTAGATCAGTTCGGACGCTTTCATATTGCATTTACAGATATGTATTTGTTTGTAAGTTGAACTTGATATGTTATCATATGGATGTTGCATATGGATGAATGGCTGTGCACGCATGTAGTGTTTACATAACTAGGGATGCTTGCATACATGATGGGACGCATGGCACTGACATGATTCGCATTAAGGAGGTCAACTGAATCAGTAGACCGCCTGATTTTGCATTAGATAAAGACATATACACACACTATGCATATGAACATGAAAGCATTAGAAACCTTTTAAGGACAATGAATGCCTATGATTGAATGGTTGAGTAGATGGGTGATTGGATGGTAGGACACATTCTTCCTAACTTGAAGATTTCGGGGACGAAATCCTTTTAAGTGGGGGAGAATGTAACACCCCGTAATTCTGTAACACTAGGATTCACAAATCAAGGCAGAATTAAAATTTAAAACCAAAATCAAGGGAAACAGGCTGCGCCATTGCGTTCGTCTCGGAATTCTTCTTGAGATAGAGTCCGAGTTTGCATAAAACGGACTCCGTATGAGGGAGATATGACCCCCGGAAGTTTCAGAATTCAGTTTAAAATTCAAACAGACAGAAACAGTTCAGAAACGAGTTCAAAATTCAAAATCGGACCCAGATTGAGCTGGGCAGGAATTTTCCCGCCCAAGACCCAGGTCGACTGGGTAGTCGACCTGGGTGTCGACCTGGGTACAGAAACCCACTTTTGGGCCTGGGTGCATTCTGATGTACCTGGTCTCGTTTTCTGCCTAGATTCGTCCACCTAATCCTATATAAACAGCCTTAGTCTCCTTCTCTATTCACAATTCTTTTGTGACGGCCCGCCCCGCACCAACCGACATTTACTCCAAAAGTGCGCTGTACACATGTCCAGTTAGCACGGAACGGGTCGTCAGAAGGAAAAGGAAGGAGGAAATGAACATACGAGAACCTGTAGAATGTCTCACAGCGCATAGAATAAAATATAATAACAACATACTTGACATAAAACAGGTGAGACAGTGCATAAGCTGACAATCAGAACTAAACATCATAGCAGCGGAAATCCAAAATACAGCTTATTACAACTTTTCAAACTGTCTCAAAGCAAAAGTAAGATAAATGAGGTACACTACTAATGCCCAAGTAGCGACCACCAACGACACAGGGAGAATGTGTTTATATATATATATATATATATCATACGTGGAAGCCTCCTGCCCGCCTACGAATCAGCTACTCGCGCATCACCAGCTAACCTGTCTCTAGTCTGCTCGTGTGAGCACCCAGAGTAATAAGAGGAGACATAAAACTCTGGGTCAGACATAAAGCCTGGTATGAGCGATAAGCATCTAAAGTGAACAATAACAGGTAGACTAAAACATACCTGAACCTGGACCTGCAACCAAAGAGTTAGCACTACATACTATACAACACTCTAAGGTACCATATCAAACAATGTAAAGATACGGAGGTGGGGGAGGTGTGCATGTCATAGGGATGGCAAACAATCAAACATAGCATCCATCCTCACATCTCTCACTCAGTGCGTAAAGCATACGATATTCACCACTTCGATCACCCAACATACCTTGCTACGATCACTCTGCCCCATGAAGTCATAAATGGCTTCACTGCACTGATAACGTAGCCACTAATCCTTTACTATGTCCACTTTGCCCCATGGAGTCACAAGAACCCCACTGCACTGGCTCATAGCCTTACTAATCCTTACTATGTCCACTCTGCCCCATGGAGTCGCAATGACCCCACTGCACTGGCTCATAGTCTTACTACGCATCACCTTGCCCCTCAGGTCATAATGACCCTACTGCACTGATAACGTAGTCTTGCTACCATCACCTTGCCCCTCAGGTCATAATGACCCTACTGCACTGATAAGTAGCCATCCTTCATTTTTAGTGGTGAATCGAAGTTATGAACGTCGACAACTCCTTAGCACACGTCCCGCAGCAAAGTCCAACTCATGAAGTCCACTCATTGGTTCCTATCTGGATCCTGAGTCAATACCCTTCATTTGGACTACCTTTGCATCTCGGGTTATCAGTCTTCATCGGTTCGGTTCGGATCAGAATGCTCCTTCTTCACTGGATCGGGTCGCATCGCCGTCACCCCTGGCGGATCGGGTCGGGTCTCCAGATTGTCACGGTTCGGATCGTATCGCGGTCCTCTTTCTCTCTGCTTCGGATCGTGCTCCTCCCCTCGGTTCGGATCGGAATACCCCACATGGGTCGGATCGCGCTGCTCCAGCTCGTGGCTCCCCCTGGTTCGAATAGACGTCTCGTAGTACATCGGTTCGTGGATGCTGCTTCCCTCTAGTCGGATCGTGATGCGAAGCACAAGTGGATCGGATCGGGTAGCAGTTCGCGGTTGGTGCTCGTGGGCCTTACGCAGATGGTTCGGTTCGGAGGAGATGACTCGACTCGTGGTGATGTCCCACGATCCCATAGGGCGATCCGATCGAACCTCAATCCCCTATCCGATCTGAATTCCTGCACCTTGTCCAGCGAGTTGTTTACGCCTCTCGACGGCGTTTTCGACCATTCCAACTATTCTAATCAGTCACAAAGCATTTCATACAGTCATAGCAACATGCATAATCAACCACAAACATCAAAACATCAATATGATAGGTAGAAATGGATCAAACATACCCAAAATCCCATATTTCCCCTTAAGCATATTTAGGTGAAACTAATGATAGGATTAACAAGACTTAACCAAATTAACCCAAATTCACATCAGAGGTCTAAAACATCATTCCGAATTTTATAAACATTTTTCCAGAATTTTATCACGTTTAAATTCACTAATTAACACTAATCACCCCTAATTAGCCATAATTAGTGCAAAACTATGCAAATCACTCACCTTAGCCACAAATAAACTAAGATCTGAAATAATTCTCTGATTTGATGTGAATCTCTATGCTAAACAGCAGCTCCAATATTGATTTGGTGTAGATCTTCCTTGATTAGGGGTTGCTAAGCCAAATCCTTGACCAAAAGGTGATTTGGAGGTGATTTAGAGGTTGGAGACCATTTTTAGGGTTCCTTGGTGATAAGTGGAGGCTAGAAAACTGAAATGGAATGATCCTCTATCTCATTTCAGCCTCCCTATAACCCTAATCCCGAAATGGGTTATGGGCCTACTCACTAATCACCCGATGTGGCCCGGTTAAGTAGTTTTTCACCCTCCAAACCTTGTTTCAGCCATATCTCCCAAACGGTAAGTCCGTTTGGCTAGTATGACCACTCTACAGAAAGGTAAACCATCAAACAAATCCAATGGAAGTGGTTTCAGGTCAAAATTCCTTTCCAATCAAAAGTTATGGCCAAAACAGTACCAACTAGGGGCAAAATGGTCATTTAAAAATTGACAAAAATCATGAACATGGGAAATGACTCCAATAGATGTTTCCCAAAGTTACATGACCATACGACTTCACATGGGAAAAAAATAAATATTCTACGATCTTATGATGTGTAGAATACGGGTCATTACACTCTCCCCCCCCCCCCTTAAGAAATTTCTCCCCCGAAATTCCCTAATCAAAACACACACAAAGGTCCCGCATGCCTATCAACCATAAAACAACCATAAAACATGCAAAACAAGTAAAATAAGTCTATCCTAGCATGCGGAATAACTAAATCGCAAAGTAAATCTTACCAGGCAAAGAGTTCTGGATATGTCTTCCTAATGCTCTCCTCTGTCTCCCAAGTACAATCATTCTCGTCCTCGCCCCACTGAACCTTGACTAGCTTCACCGACTTCCTTCGAAGTTGCTTCGTATCGTGCCCCACAATACGAATCGGCTTGCGGTTCCCAACCGCCTCGGGTTCTACTTCGAAGTCCTCTAACTGATCAGGTGAAATAGTCATATCTGAGTCGTGAACGAACTTCCTTAGTTGGGAAACATGAAATACATCGTGAACTCCCGCCATTTTCTCTGGTAAGCCAACTCTATATGCCAAATTCCCGACTAGTTCAAGAACAGGGAATGGGCCAACAAATCTTGGTGCTAATTTGCCTCTCCTGCCAAATCGTATCACGCTTTTCAACGGAGAGATCTTGACAAACACCAAGTCGCCAACGGAGAATTTCAAGTCTCTTCTCCTCTTATCAGCATAACTCTTCTGCCTATCTTGGGCAGCTTTCATTCGTTGCTGAATGATCTTGATCTTATCGGAAGTTTCCCTCACCACATCTGGTCCAAGCACAAACTTCTCGCCAGTCTCTATCCAACATGATGGTGAGTTGCATGGTCTTCCGTACAAAGCTTCATATGGAGCCATACCGATGCTGGATTGGTAGCTATTATTATATGCAAACTCTACTAGAGCAAATGGTCATCCCATGATCCACCAAAATCCAATATACAAGCTCTCAAGAGATCTTCCAATATACGATTCACCCTTTCCGTCTGACCGTCGGTCTGAGGATGATATGCGGTACTGAGATGTAATCCTGACCCTAGAGCCTCTTGTAAGCTTTTCCAAAACCCACTAGTGAACAACGGGTCTCGGTCACTCACAATGCTTTTGGGTACTCCATGAAATCTCACTACCCATTTCATATACAATTCTGCCAACTTGGCTGCCGTTCTGGTCGATTTAACTGGTATAAATCTTGCACTTTTAGTCAATCTATCCACAATTACCCAAATGCTATCATATCCCGATCTAGTCCTTGGTAAGCCATCGATGAAATCCATCGAGACTTGCTCCCCTTTCCATTCGGGAATTTCTAATGGTTGCAACAAACCACTAGGCTTCTTTTGCTCGGCTTTAACTAGCTGACAATTCATGCATTTGGATATAAACTTTCCAACGTCTCTTTTCATCCCTTCCCAGTAGTAAGCCTGTCTCATGTCTCGATACATCTTATTACCACCGGGGTGTATAGTCAGTTTTGAGTGATGACATTCTCTAAGCACTTCATCTCTCAAACCATTCACGTTGGGCACAACTAGTCTTCCATTCTTCCGAAGCCATCCATCTCGATCAAGCCCATACACATTCATCTCCTCACCGTCGATGTTCATCTCTAACTTGGAGATGATTTCCAATAGATTAGGATCGTTCCTCTGGCTGGAACCAATCCGCTCTATCAAAGTGGGTCTGATCATCAAACTAGCTAGCATGACTGGATCCAATTCGCACTTTGGTCTGAAATCAAACCCCGCGATATACTCCAGTTGCTTCCACTCAAGAAACATTGCCCCTAAGCTGGCATGTCTCCTACTCAAGGCATCGGCTACCGCATTACCTTTCCCAGGTGTATATGCGATATCAAAATCATACGAAGCCAAGAACTCTAACCATCTCTGCCGACGGAGATTCAGATCTTTCTGAGAGAAGAGATACTTCAACGATTTATGATCGGTAAACAACTCAAATCTTTCTCCCAAGAGATAGTGTCTCCACATCTTCAGCGCAAATACAATCGCTGCCAATTCCAAATCATGGGTAGGATACTTCTTCTCATGCGGCTTTAGCTGTCGACTAGCATAAGCTACAACCCTACCTCCTTGCATCAATACCGCACCCAGTCCAGTACCACAAGCATCCGTGTATACCGTCATCTCTTCATTCCCTTTAGGAATGACTAACACTGGCGCACGCGTCAACTTCTCCTTTAGACTCTTGAAGGCATCCTCACACACTCCGTCCCAGACGAAGGACTGATTCTTCTTAGTCAACTGAGTCAATGGTGCTGCGATCTTGGAGAAATCCTGGATAAACTTACGATAATACCCAGCTAATCCCAAGAAACTTCTTACATCTGTAGCATTCTTGGGCGTAGGCCAATCCTGTACCGTAGCCACCTTCGTAGGGTCCACGGCAATACCACTCTCTGAAACGACATGACCCAAGAATCTCACTTCCCTTCTCCAAAAATGACACTTAGAGAATTTCGCTTTCAATTGGTGTTTCCTCAACACCTCCATCACTATCCTCAAGTGTCCCTTGTGTTCCTCCTCTGTCCTTGAATAAACAAGGATATCATCCACGAACACAAGAACAAACTTATTCAACTGATCTCTGAATACTCGATTCATGAGATCCACAAAGTAGGCTGGTGCATTGGTCAACCCAAATGGCATGACCAACCACTCATAAAATCCAGACGGCGTCCTAAATGTCGTTTTCGGAACACTCTCATCCGCTACTCGAAGCTGATGAAATCCTGTCGCGAGGTCCAACTGGGAGAACACTCTAGCTCCTTCCAGCTGATCAAACAAATCATCTATCTGCGGTAGAGGATACCTATTCTTTCTCGTCACCTTATTCAACTCGCGATAGTCCACACACAAACGAAGGGAACCATCTGCCTTAGTGGCAAACACAACTGGTGCTCCCCACTCGGAGACACTCCTTCCAGTAAATCCCTTCTTCAAAAGATTGCTGACTTGCACCCCGAGCTCTCTCTGCTCCCTTGGTGCCATACGACGAAGTGGCATCACTATAGGTCTGGCATCTTTCACTAAATCAATACGGAACTCAATCTCTCGGTGTGGTGGAAGCCCGGTCACCTCCTCGAAGACGTCTGGATACTGGCCAACCACAGGCACATCTGACAACTCATCCTGCAGGATGTCGAGGGAATTTACAAAACTAGCCATAACCCCATCACTAGGTAGACTACCAAACACTACCCACCGCCCATCATCCGCCCTCACTGTCACCAAAAAGCCCTCACAATCTACCACCACCCCGTATCTTTGGAGCCAATCGACTCCCAATATAATGCCATACCCAGTAAAGCCCAAAACAAAGCAATCACAAACAAACATACATCCATGACTCGATAAGACCAAATTCCTGCAAATCATACTAAGGCTAGTCGAACCACCAATCGGGTTCATCACAACCAACGGTCTATCGACTATCTCGGGTTCCAGTCCCAACCTATCTACCAGGTCACTAGATATGAAGGAACGGGAAGCCCCAGTATCAAACAAAACTCGAACTGGTACATCATAAATAGAAAGCATACCTTGAATAACAACATTCTTTCCTTTCTCCGCCGCAGTTGGGGCATTTGACGAAGAAGGAACAACATCAATAGCATATGCTTTCACAATCTGCTTCTCCTTAAGAGGTTGCGGACACTTATCCTTCTGATGTCCCATTTGACCACAGTTGTAGCACTTCCTTTCCGCTGGCTTGGCCCGACATTCTTTAGCATAATGGCCCTTCTTTCCACAGCTGAAGCACTCAACATCCTTCTTGCTCTTTTTCTGGCCACCTTTAGATTGGTCCTGCTTCCTCTTATTCTGGGAATTATTCTTGCCTCCACCGCCTGCTTGCGGTTTTGGCCCTTCTGCAGATGCAGCCTCAGTCTTTGACTTAGGGTAAAGACTCTCTGATCTCAAAGCTTTCCCCACGATCGATTCAAAAGTCTCATCGATGTGGTTGATAAGCCTTTCCCCCAAGTATCCATCTAAACCAGTAATGAACTTCTCATTCTTCTTCTCAGGAGTATCAATGAGAGATAGTCCATATTTCGACAAAGTGTCGAACTCAGCAATATAATCAGAAACTGCACTTCCGTTCTGCTTGAGTTCCAAGAACCTCTTGAACAATACTGACTTCTGGGCAGCTGGAATGAACTTCTCGCTAAAGCGAGCCTTGAACTGATCCCAAGTAACCTGATCCTCTGGAGTAGCTGTTCTAATGGCGTTCCACCAATTCATCGCTCGCCCTTGCAGCTGACGAGACGCTAGCCTTCTCTTCATCGCATCCTCAAGACCCAAGTCATCGAAGATACGATCACAGCTATCCATCCAATCTTGAACATCTGTGGCTGACTCCGTTCCGTGGAACGGCTTCCCACCAAGGTTAGTGTAATCTTTGCACAACTTGGCGAAATCGACCCTAGGCGCCTGCACTACTGGGCCAACACCAACCCCGGGATTGGGAACTGCCCCTTGCACTTCTCTAAGCATGTCTCTCATGAGGTTAGTAAACATTGCCCTCATGTCAGCGGCATTCCCTTGGTTGGTCCCTCTACCAGCACCCCTCGTGTCTCGGCTCATCGTCAATCTGAAAAAGGGAAACGATTAACGACCCCATAGTGGTGCTAGTGCAGTGCGACTTCATTCTTATACTACTAATAGTATATATATACATAGCTTTTGAGAACCAAAATAATCACAAATACGCGCTCTCCTATACGTACTATCTCTCCCTAGTGTCTTTCCCTAGGTTAACTACGCAACCTAGAGCTCTGATACCAAGTGTGACGGCCCGCCCCGCACCAACCGACATTTACTCCAAAAGTGCGCTGTACACATGTCCAGTTAGCACGGAACGGGTCGTCAGAAGGAAAAGGAAGGAGGAAATGAACATACGAGAACCTGTAGAATGTCTCACAGCGCATAGAATAAAATATAATAACAACATACTTGACATAAAACAGGTGAGACAGTGCATAAGCTGACAATCAGAACTAAACATCATAGCAGCGGAAATCCAAAATACAGCTTATTACAACTTTTCAAATTGTCTCAAAGCAAAAGTAAGATAAATGAGGTACACTACTAATGCCCAAGTAGCGAACACCAACGACACAGGGAGAATGTGTATATATATATATCATACGTGGAAGCCTCCTGCCCGCCTCCGAATCAGCTACTCGCGCATCACCAGCTAACCTATCTCTAGTCTGCTCGTGTGAGCACCCAGAGTAATAAGAGGAGACATTAAACTCTGGGTCAGACATAAAGCCTGGTATGAGCGATAAGCATCTAAAGTGAACAATAACTGGTAGACTAAAACATACCTGAACCTGAACCTGCAACCAAAGAGTTAGCACTACATACTGTACAACACTCTAAGGTACCATATCAAACAGTGTAAAGATACGGAGGTGGGGGAGGTGTGCATGTCATAGGGATGGAAAACAATCAAACATAGCATCCATCCTCACATCTCTCACTCAGTGCGTAAAGCATACGATATTCACCACTTCGATCACCCAACATACCTTGCTACAATCACTCTGCCCCATGAAGTCATAAATGGCTTCACTGCACTGATAACGTAGCCACTAATCCTTTGCTATGTCCACTTTGCCCCATGGAGTCACAAGAACCCCACTGCACTGGCTCATAGCCTTACTAATCCTCACTATGTCCACTCTGCCCTATGGAGTCGCAATGACCCCACTGCACTGGCTCATAGTCTTACTACGCATCACCTTGCCCCTCAGGTCATAGTGACCCTACTGCACTGATAACGTAGTATTGTTACCATCACCTTGCCCCTCAGGTCATAATGACCCTACTGCACTGATAAGTAGCCATCCTTCATTTTTAGTGGTGAATCGAAGTTATGAACGTCGACAACTCCTTAGCACACGTCCCGCAGCAAAGTCCAACTCATGAAGTCCACTCATTGGTTCCTATCTGGATCCTGAGTCAATACCCTTCATTTGGACTACCTTTGCATCTCGGGTTATCAGTCTTCATCGGTTCGGTTCGGATCAGAATGCTCCTTCTTCACTGGATCGGGTCGCATCGCCGTCACCCCTGGCGGATCGGGTCGGGTCTCCAGATTGCCACGGTTCGGATCGTATCGCGGTCCTCTTTCTCTCTGCTTCGGATCGTGCTCCTCCCCTCGGTTCGGATCGGAATACCCCACACGGGTCGGATCGCACTGCTCCAGCTCGTGGCTCCCCCTGGTTCGAATCGACGTCTCGTAGTGCATCGGTTCGTGGATGCTGCTTCCCTCTAGTCGGATCGTGATGCGAAGCACAAGTGGATCGGATCGGGTAGCAGTTCGCGGTTGGTGCTCGCGGGCCTTGCGCAGATGGTTCGGTTCAGAGGAGATGACTCGACTCGTGGTGATGTCCCACGATCCCATAGGGTGATCCGATCGACCCTCAATCCCCTATCCGATCCGAATTCCTGCACCTTGTCCAACGAGTTGTTTACGCCTCTCGATGGCGTTTTCGACCATTCCAACTATTCTAATCAGTCACAAAGCATTTCATACAGTCATAGCAACATGCATAATCAACCACAAACATCAAAACATCAATATGATAGGTAGAAATGGATCAAACATACTCAAAATCCCATATTTCCCCTTAAGCATATTTAGGTGAAACTAATGATAGGATTAACAAGACTTAACCAAATTAACCCAAATTCACATCAGAGGTCTAAAACATCATTCCGAATTTTATAAACATTTTTCCAGAATTTTATCACGTTTAAATTCACTAATTAACACTAATCACCCCTAATTAGCCATAATTAGTGCAAAACTATGCAAATCACTCACCTTAGCCACAAATAAACTAAGATCTGAAATAATTCTCTGATTTGATGTGAATCTCTATGCTAAACAGCAGCTCCAATGTTGATTTGGTGTAGATCTTCCTTGATTAGGGGTTGCTAAGCCAAATCCTTGACCAAAAGGTGATTTGGAGGTGATTTAGAGGTTGGAGGCCATTTTTAGGGTTCCTTGGTGATAAGTGGAGGCTAGAAAACTGAAATGGAATGATCCTCTATCTCATTTCAGCCTCCCCATAACCCTAATCCCGAAATGGGTTATGGGCCTACTCACTAATCACCCGATTTGGCCCGGTTAAGCAGTTTTTCACCCTCCAAACCTTGTTTCAGCCATATCTCCCAAACGGTAAGTCCGTTTGGCTATTATGACTACTCTACGGAAAGGTAAACCATCAAACGAATCCAATGGAAGTGGTTTCAGGTCAAAATTCCTTTCCAATCAAAAGTTATGGCCAAAACAGTACCAACTAGGGGCAAAATGGTCATTTAAAAATTGACAAAAATCATGAACATGGGAAATGACTCCAATAGATGTTTCCCAAAGTTACATGACCATACGACTTCACACGGGAAAGAAATAAATATTCTACGATCCTATGATGTGTAGAATACGGGTCATTACATCTTTTCTATCTTTATGCTGCCTCTAAGAAAATGTATGAATAAATAAAAATAAGAAAATAATATATAAAATAAATCAAGACGAGGAAATGCTGCTCAAGACTTTCAATAGGAGATTCAAGTCAAGCTAGGATTCAAGTGATGATTCAAACGACTTCAACGACTGTTTTTCTACGAATCTAGTATAATCTCTGTAAGTCGGTTACTTTTTAGATTTGAACGTTTTCTCTATTCGTGACATGAAATTAAAGGAATAAAAGAATATGCCAAATCTTTCTATTCGAATCAGTGCTTATATCTTTGGACCTAATTAAGAACTGTTATGATTCGAGGACCAATAAGACTGTGACTATGGACCTTAAAAACCATATGCCTCTTTGACTATGAACATTGCCTGTGACTATGAACACTGCCTATGACTGTGACTCATGGCTATGAGAATTATTTCCTTGACTCTGAACACAAGCCTATGCCTTTGATTAGGAAACATAAACTATTGCCTATGACATAACAAGGACAACTGTGATTAAACACATATGATTCATGACTAGGAAAGTGTTGCTTGAGTTTTGTTACTGTGAAATTGGGTCTAAACCTGATTATCTATTCTGTCTATTCTTGGTTTTCTTTGGTTTTAGATCTTGGGAATTTACCTATTAAGTTAGGTCTACCCATGTTCTTGAACCTACGTCATTATTCAACCCTTTTTATGTCATAAGATTTTCAGACCTATAGGCCTTCGATGTTTTAGATCAATTTCAGTGAAATTCGTTAGGTCTGTAATTAGTAAATTATCATTTTATGCCAGTTATTATGTCTATCTTTTTCATAGCATCATTGGTTCATTCCCTATTTTCTACGAATCTAGATTTATCTATAATCTAGATTGAATCACGATTATACGAACGGTGGGAATACGATTTGGGCAAAATATGAAATTTACTAAAAACGTAGTTTTAAACTTGGAAATTGGCATGAATTGGGAACATGTATTATGGCATGTTCATAAAAATGCAAATTGGATAAATTTGACATGAATTATAGGATGTGTAATTTGAATCTAGTATTGACTTGTAAATCTAGCATTTACATGAACTGTGAACTAGAATAATAAGTCCAGCTTGACATGAACTGTAATTAGAATGTTAAATCAGAATTGGATTAGCTAATTTGGTATGATAAGTATATTGGCATAAATTTGAAATTGGCCATAATTGGGAGTACTTTTCAGGTTTAGCAAAATCATGGTTAGTGACACTTAATTTGGTATAGTTTACATACCAAAAGGTATAAATATGATATAGAGGGGAAAATGGGCCATATGAATAAATGTTGACAATTTACATTAAAAGAGTAATTAGGAAATAAGTAAATTAGGAATGATTTACTTATAGAATTTGTCCTAAATGAGAAAATGTAAATTTAGACAAATTAAAGGTTTATTAACGACATCTCTTTTAATAATACACCAGAAAGTTCTAGGGTGACAGAGAGGATAGTGTCTAGGCTTGGGTTTGGAAAATACTAGTTTCCTGCTCTCCCTGGCTATCCCTAACTGATCCGACGGACGGGATGGTTACTTTCAAAACCTGATTTGAAAATTTATCAAAACCCTTTGAACTTAGAAAACTCGAATATGCCTAACCCGAGGTTAGACTGAGTTGCGATGTAAACCTGCCCGGAACCAACCGGCACATCCAGTAATCGCAACAATACCTGTCTAATGTGAGTGGTCGCGGCTTTAATTTATTTAGTTAAAGCTAGAACAAGAATGGTAGGGTTAAGTTAACCAAGACACTTAACCAATTCAACATGATAACAAAACCGATGGGTGGGGTTAGGTTCATACAGACACTTAACACAGTTAAGCTAGAATGGGAGGGTTAAGTCCATAGGAACACTTAACCAACTTAACAAAGTTAAGCTAGAATGGGAGGGCTAAGTCCATAGGGACACTTAACCAACTTATCATGGTAACAAGACAAGATTTGTAGGGGTTAAGTAACTAAGAAAACACTTAGCCAAATTAACATGTTAACTAGACTGGAAGGTGGGGTTAAGTAAAGTTAATACACTTAGCCAAACTAACATGTTAACTAGACTAGAGGTTGGGGTTAAGTAAAATTTAATACACTTAGCCAATTTGATATGTTAGCTGGGCTAGACCGTAGGGTTAAGTAAACTTGAACACTTAACCATCAGATTGTGATAAAGGAATAGGGTTAAGTCTAAAACATGAAGGGATAATACTTAACCATTAATAACATGTTAGTTAAAACAGACGGGCAAGGTTAAGTTAAAAAGGAACACTTAGCCAATACAGGATGAATGGGTAGGGTTAAGTAATAAGAAATACTAAACCAATATAACTTGGTTTGTGGTAGGGTTAAGTCAACATGAATTACTGATAACACTTAACCAGTTTAACAGGATAAATGAAGGGGGTTAAGTTAGCTTGAATTGACTAATGACACTTAACCAATCCAAATTGACGGGAAAGAGAACTAAGTAGTAAACCTTAGTTAAGAAAACAACAATTCTGGAAACTAAGTGGTAAACCTTAGTTAGTAAAACTAAGTAGTAATTCTTAGTATAACACGGGAAGGAGCGAATGTCCGTCTGAGTAAAAAGAAGGCTCCAACGAATTGGGTTACGAACCCCGAGGCTTCGAGGGGGTGTGAGGGTACTCTTGGTATCCCTCTGTGAGGCTGCAGATGATCCTCCTGGGCTCACAGAGGTTAAGGTCTGCGTTAGAAGAACGAGGGGTATGCCTTGGTTGCAATATATGGCAACCAAAAGACTAGGATGGACCAGCGTGATTCGGCGAGAAAACGGTAGCCCTGTGATAGCAACTCGTCGTCTACCATCCATCTTGAGTCAGTCGAGATACGTGAAGCGGAAAGGCGGAGAACTCCAAAAGACCATATACTTGCTATCTAGTTATGGGTGAGGATGGCCATAGGTTAGTAGGGCATAGGGGGCCTGCGTATAGTTCTCACTTTTCAAGGTGTGCCTTTCATTAGTTGAGGGAGGGGTCGAGTGGGACCATAGCCACTGGAATAAAAACAGACCTTAGCATCTGCATTGGCAGATATCTGAAAGCTCCCGACCGAGTTCTGTGTTTCTTGATTTGCCCTGCCACAGGACTCGGGCCGCACATTACAGGACATGTGCATCTAGACAAGCGATAACGATTCGCGATACATGCGTGGGGAAGTATAGGAACATATACCACTCTAGGTAGTGTGTCCTGGACTTGGGGGCATCGTTCGACAGGTAGCATAATCCCTAGTTGGACTAGGTGGCATAAACCCTGAATCTGAGAAGCGTTCAACAGATAGCGTAAACTCTAGTTGAATCTAGAAAGCAATTGATAGAAAACCCTAGATTAGATCTAGGTAATAAATAATAAATGTATGCCTGAAGGCAACCGAAATTACTGGGATTGGGATCACGTTATCGTTACTAGTTGGGACACTAGTTAGGTGGTGCAGAGATATAGAAACCAGTATAACAAGGAAATAGCGAAGCGGCGAAAGTATTAGAGCATATCCAGTTTATCTTATCTTAGCATATCTTGTGATTATCTTGTCTAATCTTGCTGACCCTATCATCATGGTGTTATTTTGTATTCAGTTAATTCATGTCGTTTTGTTTTTCCCATGTTCACATGCTAGAAGTTATTGAACTTACTCAGGCTTTATGTCTGACTCTGTTTTTCTTTCGTCTTCTTTTCTTCCGTCCCCCCCCCCCCCGGTAGTAAAGAAGGGGATAGTATAGCTCAGGTTAAGTTGGATTGTCACTCTTTCCCAGCTTGAAGATTTGTCGAAGTTTTGCTTGGATTCACTTTTTAGATGCTATGGCTGGCTCTTGCTACATTGGGGAATATAAATGTTGTTTTATGCTTCTTTATTTTGTAAGACAGATGATACTCTGATATTATAAAGAAATCATTGTACAAACTATTTTATCAATAAAGTAAAGTTTTATTTTCCACTGTTGTAATTTTTGTCTGTCTTGTAATTTATCTGCATCTTTTACCCTAAATGCTCCACAGAACTTAGTGCATTCCCTTTGTGAGTGAAACTAACGGATGTGGGGTGTTACAAATTCTCTCTCTATTAAATTTTCAATTAACCTTTCTAAACTGTCAATTACATTTTATGTATGATAAATGTATTATTCATGTTATATTAGTGGACCAACATGTACATGTTCATATTAAATTGTCAATTAAATCAACCAGGTTTAATGTTATATTAGTGGACCAACATGTAGATGTTCATATTGTGTACTATCATTGTATTACACATACGCGCGCGCGCGCACACACACACACACACACACACACACACACATATATATATATATATATATATATATATATACGAGCGTCACGGCACGCGCTTCGCGCGTGATGACAGCACGCGCTTCGCGCGTGATGACGGCACGCGCTTCGCACGTGATGACGGCATGCGCTCTGCGCGTGGATTGTTATTGACTCATTATTCAACAGCCAATGCATACAAAAATAAAGTTTTAAAAAAAAAAATCTAAGATCAATGATATATATCTAAGATCAATGCAAGTTCAATCTATGCTCAGAGTTTGTGAGTAATCTTAATATTCATCATCATGAAACAGCAAGAACAATATATAATTAGAATGTTAAATGTTCACAATCTCAATTGCTTCTTTTGGACAAATGTGGCTTTTGGTCCTCAATGACAACCAATTCCAATTAAAGAAAAAAGATATAAAGAAATCTTTCTGTGAGCCAGTAGAAGAAGACACTGTAGCTCCAGCCATCCTTTTTGACTCCTTAAGTGAGTAGATGAAAGTATTTGCTGCTTTCAGCCTAGTCCATTGCTGATTTTGAACTCTGAAAAATTAAATGTCCGACGTAAAAGGAAAGAGAAACGCCTAAAAAATTTGCTGGAAAAAACAAAGAGAATATTAAGCAAAAATCCAAACAACAATGAAGCTTCAGCTTTAAAAAACACGGTGTAAGACAAACATATTTTGACAGTATAAAGTATATCATCAAGGTATGAAAAGTACCTGAGTTATGATGGTAGGTGCTGCAGTACTAATTTGAATAAGAAAAATATTTGTAAATAAGACACTACATATGTTTATATATAATAACATACCAAAAGAAAAGTTTTCATGACGTACGCATTCTAACCTGAAGCTTGAAACCATAGCAGCAGTAGCCAAGAGAAGTGAACAATAAAGATTAGCGAAAATGAAGAAAGAATTGGGGATTACAATTGGTATTTAAAGGGTGATAAGATATTCTATTGTGCTATTTTAATGAAGATTTGAGTATCCAAGAAAAGTCAAAAAATAAATACCTCCTTATTTTTGTAGGGTTTTAGCCAACCTTCATTTATTAGCATATTTAGAAGATTTTGTTTAATTTGGCTGAATTTCCTTTTTGTTTTTTTTGTTAAGAACATGGAAATGGACAATGAAGGAAATTAAATGCTTTCCATTTTAATTTCACAATGCTAATACATCAAATCCTAAATACAATTTAATAATTATCCATATACGTTTTATAAGGTATTAAATCTAATTTGATTAATAAACAACAAAACCTAGCATGTATTTTAAATCTTTAATTCAAGTGATAAATGGAAAATTTTCTTAATTTATTACGAGAAAAAATAGGAAATATATTGAGATAAAGGGCATATTTGAAAATGCTTATTTAAAATCAGCATATAAGTCAATTTCCTTTATTTTTGTGGATAATGTGGAAATGGACGATGAAGGAAATTAAACGCTTTCCATTTTAATTTGAAAATGCTAATACGTCAAATCCTAAATACAATTTAGTAATTGTCCATATACGTTTTATAAGGTATTAAATCAGATTTGATTAATATAAAAATGCACAACAAAACCTAGCATGTATTTCAAATCTTTGATTCAAGTAAACTGAATAAATGGATTTTTTATTTAAATTTATTGCGAGAAAAATTTGGAAATCGATTGAGATAAAGGACATATTTGAAAATGCTTATTTAAAATCAGCATATACGTCAAATCCTAAATACAAATAGCTCGATGTATACAATTTAATGATTGTCCATATATGTTTTATAAGGTATTAAATCTGATTTGATTAATAACAAAATGCACAACAAAATCCAGCATGTGTTTCAAATCTTTAACTTAGGTAAACTGGATAAATGGAAAATTTTCTTAATTTATTGCAAGAAAAATTAGGAAACAGATTGAGATAAAGGGCATATTTGAAAAAACTTATTTAAAACCATAATATACATCAAATCCTAAATACAAATAACTCGACGTATACAATTTAATAGTTGTCCATATACGTTTTATAATTAAATCTGATTTGATTAATAAAAAAAGCATTCAAAACCCAGCATGTATTTCAAATCTTTGATTCAAGTAAATTGAAAAAATGCAAAATTTTCTTAATTTATTGCAAGAAAAAATAGGAAATAACAACTAAAATGAGAAGCGATTAAAATTTGCAATTAAAGCCTATTTAGAGATCCTCTTTTTGAGCGATATTAAAGAGGCAATTTGAATTTGTTGAAAAGGTTTATTAAATCCTAATTTAAGTGACATTAAATGCCTAATTTATTGAGGATATTAGGTTAAATAATAATTTTGTATATTTAAAAGCTTGTACGTAGGGCATTTTGGGAAGTTCACGGTCGAACCAAAACTTTGTGCTCCCAAGAGAATTATTAATAAAGATACATAAATATATCATTGTATTACACACGCATAAATATATATATATATATATATATACACACATAGAAACATTTCCATTAAATTCACGTCTAGATTCATAGCATTGAGTATATAAAATAGGCTTAATTTTGAATACTAATTTGGTATTAGACCTAAGTAGGTGGGGCCAAACATTAATTGTTTTCAAATTGAGATAATGTTCAATGTTTGGAATATTTTAACTCCCCTTTGGATTTATTCACAGAATAATATATTAAATTTAATCTTTTAGCAAATTTTCATGAATAATTTCCTTAAAATTTTGCATGCTAACTTTTCATAAATTCTCTCTTTCTTCTCTCCCAATTCCTGATTGCCACGATTTTTACATCTACACACCATTGCCTTCCAGGTTTTTGTCACTTATGAGGGATTTGTGTGTTAATCTCTTGCCTATCCAGGTTTTTGTCACTTATGAGGGATTTGTGTGTTAATCTCTCGCCTATCCAGGTTTTTGTCACTTATGAGTTTCCTTTCAATTTTGAATTCCCAGATTTTTTTTTAGTTCGCAGTTTTTTATTAATAATTTGCATACACAAAAATATTTTGATGTCGTTACAGCTGCGCCTATCCAATTTCTGGTGATTTCATTTTCTTCTTAACTACCTGTTTTCTTCTTTGTACTTCCAATTTTAATTCTAATCTCTATCTATGGAATGAAAAATATGAAACAATACTGTTGGTGCGGGTTAAGAGGACTGATGCAGGATTTGAAATCCATTACTTCACAATCCATTAAGTTTCATGTTCTATTTTCACTTAATTATTGTAGCTTTTTATCTTGCTTATGTATTCTTAGATTCATACAACATATTGTGATGTAAAGTTAATTTGTTTCATTTTACAGTGAAAGAAGAAACATTCGCTCCATTATGGGAAAGATTGAAGTGGCATGTTGAGAATGGAATGCACTTCACATAGAAATGCATGTTTTTGGTAAGTTAGATATCTTTGTGTCTTCTTTTCAAAATTTCTTTTGTATATTCTTGATAGATTTTTCTGTAGATGTTATTTTGATTTCCCCCCTCCCCCCTCGATTTTTATCAGGATTTGCCTAATTTCTATACATGAGTCCGCGGTAAATGAGGTAAAACCATGACATATATCCATGGCAAACATTCCATTATTGACATCAAATGCACATGCTGTTTAACCATATATTTGTTGGTCTTTTATTTGAATATTTTAGCCAATAATAGGAAAATTTTGATTTTATTACCATGCTATTAGCTTGGGTTTGTCTCTCAGTACTTATGTATCAAAGCAGACTAAATTGAGTACCATTTGGTTCATAAATGAAATTTATAAACATCAAAATATCTTTTTCTCGATGGGGTTATAATGATTATCAAAATTTTATATTTTCTTAATTATGATAGTTTACGTTTTGTTTTTTATGGTGTATCTCTAGCTTAAGGATGTTTTTTTCCTTTTGCAATTACATCACTCCTATTTTCTATTGTAAAGTAATATCTTCATTAGAAAAAAAAAATCCAAATTTGCGATTCTGATGACTATCATTTTTATTTTTTAAATTTCAATGAAATCACATATATGGGAAAATTGGAGCCTATGGCTAGTTACTTTTGAGTTGAAAATGTGTGCATCACAAATCTGTGCTTCCCTTCATGTTAAGTATAACACCCCGCCTCCGTTAAGGTCAATCTCAAAGGGAATGCCTTAACTTTGGTGGAGCGTTTTAAGGTACAAGATACTAATAAATTACAAGACAGAAAATTTATGCAGCGGAAAAAGATCAATATTATTTCATAAATACTTGTTCAACACAACAATTCAACAATTGTTTCAACCTTCCGAATTATTACAACTTTTCATCTGTCTTGAAAACATAAAGAAGCAATACTGAAAATAAAATGACATAAATCCCCAATAAGTGCTTGATCATAGACATAGCTCAAAAAGGAAAGTCCAAGCCTTACATCTACGGTCTTCAAGCTTTGACTAACCTAGACTAAGCAGAAGTGTTTCCTCCCTGCGAACCTGGAGGAGGGGGGAGCGGAAGAAAAGAAGCGAAAGGAAAATGGGTCAGACATAAGTCTGGTAAGCCCAGTTATTTAATAGCATGTAAACAAGTAAAAGACTATGACATGAATAAACTGAACTTAGAATGATACCACAAGGATAGGGTAGTCCTAAAATGAGGTAAAGTAAGATTTAACTAGATTTGGCTATCACACCCACTTTTACATCTCTGTACCCACTAAGAGCTGTTTAACTAGCAATGTATGTTCATGACAAAGTGATCCCATTCATGTATTGATCGACTCCTACTCGCATTCATGTATTCTCGGTGTCATGCGGCCCCACATGATTTTAGTACTTGTGCTGGTTCCAGTATAGGATGTATCAAGTCCTATAATGGCAACCCTGACACGATTTAAAGATGCACAAGTGTACGCCTAGTGCTCAGTGCCTGCTTCTTCCATTCCGGAGCCCGTGCATGCCCGTACTCCGTTGGAACCTACACTGACACACCTAACCGCCGTCCTTTTGACCGCTTATATTCAGCCCAGTAATCGTGCCCCACCCTGCCTAGTTCGGGGTACCTTGATACATCCATGTGGGTTACTGCTGAAACGGGTCCCCGTTACTAGGGTTTTTCTAGTCAACATGCTAAATGGGTTAAGTGTCTTTGGTTTGACTTAACCCCTATCAATCTTGTCTAGTTAACATGTTAAGCTGGTTAAGTGTTTCCTCAATTACTTAACCCCACTAATCTTGTCTTGTTAACATGTTAAGTTGGTTAAGTGTTCTCTTAATTACTTAACCTCACCATTTTTAGCTTGATTGTTCATAAGCTTTAATTAATAAAAACACCAACCACTCACATTAGACAGGTATTGTTGTGGTTACTGGATGTGTCGGTCGGTTCCGGGCAGTTTTACACCACAACTCAGTCTAACCTCGGGTCTTTCTGGGCTTGATGCACTAACCTCTCACATTAGACATATATTGTTGTGGTTACTGGATGTGCCGGTCGGTGGGAAGGTTTACACCACAACTCAGTCTAACCTCGAGTTAGGCATATTCATCTTTTACATTTTATATATGTGAATTTTCTACAAGTGTTTCATGTCACATATTTTAATTATGTTCAAGACTAATGGTATAAATTATACCATTCATGGCCTTAACCATTTACATGGTTTTGGGCCCACCTACATTATTAACATGTTTTGATTTAATAATTATCCCAACGTTACCCCCGTTTGTTCGTTCGTATTAATCACATAAAGTCATTGGGCCCGCATATTAGCCCAATTTATAAACAAGAGGTAAAGAAGGGAACATGCATAATATAGATTCAACCAAACATGTAAATTTTGCATAAAACTTTATTTATATAATTTAACATGTCACGTGAACTTGCATATAATTTAGACTTAGATAATCATAAGCCTAAAACATGTTAATATGTAGATCTAGGCATGTGTGAACATAACCTCAATTATAAACTAGCATATGACATAATCATGACATGTCCAATCCCAAGGCATGTATAATTTTAACATTAACATATAGGTGTGAACTAGATCTAACTAGGTGAACTTGCATAAGTCCACTTTACAAACATGCATATAAATATAGATCTAGTTTTGGATCTAATATGTAACTTGCATATGAACATATGTATAATTAGATCGTGACTTGGATCTATCATAAAACATATAACTTGCATTAATCATATGAACCTAGATAGATCTTGACATGGATCCAACATAAAACTTGTAACTTGCATATGAACATATATATAGGCATATGGATCTAACATAAAGCATATGAATATATATATATATATATATGTAGATCTTGACTTGGATCTAACATAATACATACAACTTGCATTAATCATATAAACATATATATGTAGACCTTAACATGAAACATATAACTTGCATATGATATTGATAGTTTCATTCTCAATCTTTAATAGATCCAACACCAAGTCCAATAAGCCACAAACATTCCAAGACAATTCATGATAAAATCATCACAAGAAACAAACATGAATTAGCATCGTCGATATTATACAACATGGTATAATTCTATTTTTCACGTCTTAAATTTATTTACATCTAAAAGAAAACTACACTTACAAAAGACAATCTTGATTTCTGGAATCTGTATTCTAAAGTTGAAATGCTCGCCTTTGATGTAGACAATCGTTGTTTTAGTTTAATTTTGATTTGGTTTGTCTCTTTTAATTTGCTTCAAGTTGAACGGCGACCACTCGAGGTTGTCCAATGGCTGCATGACGGCTCTTGGTTTGATTTTTAATATGATTTAGGGTTGAGGTATTAGATTGCTTGTATTGAAGTTTGATTTAATAGGAACCGTCAGATTAACCTAGAGCAAATCAAAGCCGTTCAGACAAGATAGAAAGCCACATCAGCCCTAATGACTCAGCAAGGAGTCCATCAGAACCAATCAGATGCCACATCTGCCTTAGAGCGAATCGGCCAACGGGTTGACAGCCAAACACCCTGAATCAACCCCTAGTCGACCCAGCGGAGCTCGGGTCGACCTCAAAAATGGGCCGGTTCGGTTATTCCCCCTCCTGATTCGCTATTTTGAACTTTTTTGCATATTTATTTATTTAATATATATATATATATATATATATTTGTCTCATATGCATACAAGCTTCAAGGTTTAATAACTTCTTCATAAGATATCCGTTTTATGCAAACCAAATGTCTATCTTGACCAAAATTTTGAGACAAACGTAATAGCGCAACCCATTTCACTTAATTCTTCTTCTAAAAATTAAGTGTTCTTGAATTTGTTAATTTTAATATTCTCAGAAAATTCGGGGTGTTACAACAACCATATGTATGTGAGTAGTTTTCAATTTTATCTTTTTGGATAGTCGTTCACTGTTTACCATAGATTTAAGTTGATAAAATTATTGATTTGCACATTCTGTATGAGGTTAATCGAAGGATGTGCAACTTGCTTATTGTTAATGTCCTCTTCCAACTAATGCATTTTAGATTCTACCAGGAATCTAATTGAGTGAATCTCTTTCGGTATTAAAGGAATATTTGGCTATCCGTACATATTACTTTGCATATGTAAAACACTAGCTATTCCTACTATTTGCACGGATTATCGTGCTATGTCTTTATTTTCATTTGTTGAAGTTCCTTGCATGTAAACCAGCTCCATGCATGTAGACCTTAATTGCAATTTCAGGTATATTGTGTCATGCCTTATACATTTTATTGCTTCAACCTTTTGATTTTGCAATAATTTGATAGTGACCAGTTATGATAAACTGTTCATTAGATGTTACACGTATATTAAATGCAGTGTACAGACATTAATGTATCTCTCTAAGCTATAAAAATATTATAGTGTTATTTCCTATGTCATATTTTAACGTCTTACAGGAGAATCCAAGCTATTCGTTTCAATTGTCTTGCTTATAATGCTATTTGCTTTGAGTATGCAATAAACACAAAATTGTAGAAAATTCACTTTAAGCTGGATTGTGTTTCACTCCACTCAGTGGATCGGCTTTTCCTCACATGATGTTTATTTGAAACCATTCTTAATTTTGAAAGGTATCCTAATATAAATTGAATTTGTATTATTTCCTAATAAACACATCATCTTCAGTTCTGCAGAAAAGAATAAGGAAACACAATTTAGAGTTGCGGTAGATGTAGCATGGAAGAGCATTTAAGGTATTAAGTGCATCTTCACTCTAAAGTATTCATTCTCCTATATACAGGTGATTACAAGTTTGCATGATCATATTCCAATGGTATCTTCAACTAATGAATACAAAAATAAAGATGCTTAACTAAAGAATTTTGTGCATACTATTTGTAATGTTGAGCTCATTAAGCAAGATCTTTTGAATGTAAGAACAATTCATTTTTATTTGCTGCAAAAATAATTATTTCCCTTGATGTTTAAATACTAAAATGTGCATGCAATTTCTCTTCCCATCGTGACTGTTTATGGCTGCCTTATTTTGCTTATACAATATTTTAATTATCATTTGCAACAAATAGAAGCATTAAATGGTCATGATACTTGCATAAATTTAGGCAAAATTAATGTTATAAAGATCGTGACAAAGATATCTATGTTAACCATATTACAAATTTTAATTTTCCTTCTCCTGATTTTAAAAGTTTGACAAATTTTCTTTCGCATTCCTCATTAAATTGGGATATTTCCGTTAAATTCACGTCTAGATTTATTGCGTTGAGTATATAAAATAGGCTTAGTTTTGAATACTTATTTGGTATTAGACCTAAGAAGGTGGGGCCAGACATTAATTGTTCTCAAATTGAGATAATGTTCAATGTTTGGAATGTTTTAATTCCCCTTCACTTTTGGATTCATTCACAAAATAATATATCAAATTTAATTTTTTAGCAATTTTTTCATCCATATTGACAACTTTAAAGGATAGGAGAAAATTAAGGATGAAAGTTGTTTAGTTAGGACTTACAAACACAACAAATGATTTTTTTTGAATTAATTTCACATATACCTAAATGTAGACTTATTCTTGGGATATTTTAAAATTGTTTATAATTACTTTCTGTATGCCATCTAATTCAATTTCTTAGCCTTTGTATAAGTTATATTTCGTTTATTTACTTATTGGATAAATTTCGACCTAACTTTGTTATTTGATTATTTGTTAAGTAAACACAATTATCTGTATGCTATTTTCTATTTCAAAGTTGACATGAAAATTTCCACATTGTTACTTCACTTAATTTACTGCAAATAAGTCTGTTATAAAGTATAATGTCTACATAAGTAATATGAAAACTACATGGTAGGGGAAAAGGTATTTGTTCATTAGAACTAGAATGAAATGGTTGACAATCTGAAATGAATTGTAGTCTCTTTCCTGAAAGGGGAGTATATGATTGCAACGATAACGGGCATTGCAATGAGGATCATGAATCATGCCACTTGGTAAAAAAAAAAAACTTGGATAGTTGATCTGCTAAAACCTGAAAATGTAGTTCTGGAAGTTGGTGGATGTACGCTGATGGTTATTTTTTATACAGTGTACATATTATTATTTTTTGGTAAGGAATGACTAATTAATATTGTGCATCTATTCAAATGTTTATTGCACTGCAGGAATGAAGAATATTCAAAAAAGTGGAAGTCATGAAGTTATGCTGGGAACAAGACTGGACTTGAAGATAATTTTCATGTTTATTTTGTTTGGAATGGAAACTGCTCATGGTCTTATATTTATTTGGCTCTGATTTTCATATTTATTTTGTTTGGAATTAAAACTACTCATGATCTTATATTTATTTTGCTCTGAAAACTACTATTGATTAATGCATTTTTCTATTGTGAATGTTTATTTTTATGTTGTAATTTGAAATTTCAGTTAGAATGCCGCTTATACATATAAAAATATATTTAAAAATTAATAACAAAGCATACATTGCATTATATATATATATATATATATATATATGATGACATCATATACACATTTTAGCTTCATCAAAAAATTAACATACTGTAGTTTGTATATAATTTATATAATATTACTTGAATTGTATCATTTATATAATTTTAACGATTATTTGTTCAATTTTTCACATTTAAAGATCACAAAATAAGTTTAAATTATAATGAATTAAGAACATGTTTTCAAAATAAAATCACAAATAATCATTTTTTTTATATCTATGACAAAAAATAACCATTCATAACAAAAAATTTAGATGGATAACAGAATAATTAATCAAATAATCATCCACGACAAAATTATTGTTGGATGAACAACATGATAATTAATTATTGTTACCGCATAAATTATTAGATGGGTAACAGAACAATTAATCAAAATAATCATCCATAATAAAATTATTTTTGGATGAATAACAGAACAATTTATTATTTTTGCCACATAAATTATAATATTTAAAAATATATATGTAACTATTTAATATTAATTACGTTACTTTAGTTTTCTTTTATTTTTGATATTTAATCATTACAGTATTTTTTAGGGGTGGGCATTAACCGAACCGCAGAGCGAAAACCTCCCAAACCGAACCTAAAAAAAGGTGCAAAAAAACAAATTGGGTTCTTTTTCTAAAGAAAATATCCAAACCAAACCGACTCGCAATGATACGATTCATTTGCGGCTTAACTGTTGATCAAACCATAATAAATTGGACTGAACCGCATGCCTATATACTGAACCGCACCCACCCCTAGTATTTTTTTAATAAAATAAATTTTAATGTCCAGCAAAGTGGGCAAAAAATACTAGTATAATATAACATAAGATATTAAATATTATCAATTTTTAGTTAATATCCCAAATCAATTAAAACTTACATCTTGAGCATTTAAATTGTCTAGCTGTTCTCTAAGTCGAATTATAGCAGATGTTGTATCACCAAACTGATTCTTAGGTTCCCATCTACACATTCTAGGCATAGTGTGCTCATATTTTTTGGATGGAATGGCATTAGGAATCACAGGAAAATGATCATAAATCCATGCCTGTAAGAAACTCAAAAGAGATATAATAATGGCTACGTAAAAATGTAAAATGCATAAAAAAAAGAATAGATACCGTCAGTAATGTCAAATAACCAGCCATTTGCCTAATGTTCCGTCGAGAAGACAAACCAAGTTGACGGTACATATATGGTAATACACCCATTCTGCAAGCTTGCTCACTCAAACAATGAACAAAGTGCATCCTAACAAATAGAGTACCAGACTTGTCACAAAACATTTCAAATAGTTGACCGACACCTTTGTACCAGACTTGTCACAAAACAAAGTGCATCCTAACAAATAGAGTAGATAAACACGAGCAATGATTTCATAATTGTTTTCGCTCTGTTCTTCTTTCTTGGATATTTCATTGACTTTATCCAACAAAAAATTAAGCTTCACAGAGCTTAGTAATGTAATTCTTTTCTTGCAACTTCGTTTATAACTCAAGATATTCCACTACAAGATCAACTTCATACCTTTCATCATCTTCTATATAAATAGAACGCCCAACAACTGGAACTTTCAAAATCCGAGCAATATCATCCAGTGTAATTGTTAACTCTCCAAATGACATATGAAACGAGTTAGTCTTCAGATGTCATCTCTCTATAAAAGCGAAAATAGTAACATAATCTACATGTTTGTATGTATACTGAGCAAAATTGTAAAAACCCGATTCTTTTTTTTTTTTTTTTTTACACTATTTCAACAACTTGAATTAGCAAATCATCCAACTTCCACTCGTTTAGTTTTCTGTAATGGGCAAGACATTCAAGTGGCCCTCTCTCCTATAAAGAAAATTTCACAAATTATGACACATTTATAATTAACATACACAAGTATTTCAAAATTCTGAATTACCTCTTCCTTTTTCCAAATACTATATGCAATATGAGTTTCAAAACTTTTCAATATACAAGAAGCTTTAACGATTGATGAATCAAAAGCCGCGGTTGAAGCAGAAGGATTCATATTTGATAAGTTCTTCCATGACACCTCTTCAACCTTTGAATTATTCAAGCTAGATCCATCATCAGAATCACCATCGTCGGAACCTTCTTCACTAGAATCATTTTTCTTCTCCTTGCCATTCTTTGATCCATCATCGTAGAAACTACAACCATTTACTATCTAGTCACTATCTATTGCTGCATCTTCATTTGGCCCCCCAATTTTTCGTACAACAGACTTTTTCTTAGCCTTTTCAAGTTCTAATGCACGTTCCGTCCGATAAGATGTATTTGAATGCTCTCTCTCTCTTCTCCTATAATTATGACCAATGAACAATGTTTCAATATTAGCAAACTCTTTCTAAAATGAGAATAAAACGAAGAATAAATGAACTATGACTATATCATCAATTTCAATCATATTTCCTGCAAATGAGAATATTTCATTACTTGAGCTATGGATTTCAATTTTTTTTGGTTCCAAATTTTGCTATGTATTTGATTTTCAAAGTATTTTTTAACTAAAATTAGTTAAAACTGAACTATGTATTCAACACAATATTCTTTTTCCCAAAAAAAAATAAAAAAAAAATCCATTCAAAAATAAATACAATTATAATTTCCAACACTAACCTTATCTCAGCATAGAAAACAGCCACCAATTAATTCCATATAAGCATAGTTGAAATTTTGTATAGTTTCATCTATGAATTTATCAAACGACTATCTATAGTCATTCCGACATAGTGATAATCCACTGACTGACAAATAAAATCGCGGCAATCAGAAATTTGAAATCAAAGACATAACGAGATGCTCAAATCTTTCATGTTGACATCGATCAAAAACCAAAACCCTAGCCTTGAAGTTACCTAATTTGGAGATAGAAAACTTACGTGATTGCTCAGAGGACATGTTTTGGTGTTGTGAAATAATTGAGTTTGTTGAAATTGCTTCGTCACTGTAGTTAATCTTCGCATAGCCGTGATGTTGTGATATTCACAGTGCGAGGAAGAGGTACGTATTTTTGAAGGGGACGATGCAGAAGAAGAAAATAGGGAAAGTGGTGGCCTGTTATGGTACCAAATAGTACATTGAAAGCTTGCGGTGTTCTTGTAAGAAATGGTAATAGGCAGCATTTTTCAAGGTTCTTTTAGCATCATACAGTAAAAATTCACCTTTGTTTCAGCGTTTTAGACAAAGCATGCCTAAGCCCTCGACTCACACTTAACCTTAAAAACCCCTAGCTTAGTGCCCTAACGTTACAATCCTAGCCGCCCCATTTCTTCTTCTCTCCCCTAAACCCTTAACAAATAAGTCACCTATGGCTTCTGATCTCACTTCGGAAAAAAAGAAAAAGAAATCCTCCAAATCCGACTACTCAGACTCCATTCCTGCTGAGTGGTTGAGGAATGTGGAAGTGCCAGCTGGAAGTGAGGCTGAAATTGCACAAATTGCTGCTGTTATGAAGGAAGATAAGGTAGAAGAGAAGGCTGAAGAGGTTATTATCGTTGAGGAAGGGGAAAAGGAGAAGGAGAAGAAGAAAAGGAAGAGAAAAAAGAAGAAGGATAGGGAAGGAGGTGATGGGCATAAACGTGAATTGGATGATAAGGGAGGTAAGCCAATTGAGAAAACTTCAGCTGAGTGGTTGAGGAATCTGGAAGTGCCAGCTGGAAGTGAGGCTGAAATTGCACAAATTGCCGCTGTTATGAAGGGAGATAAGGTAGAAGAGAAGGCTGAAGAGGTTATTATTGTTGAGGACGGGAAAGAGGAGAAGGAGAAGAAGAAAAAGGAGGAGGAGGATAGGGAAGGAGGTGATGGGCATAAACGTGAATTTGATGATAAGAGAGGTAAGCCAATTGAGAAAGCTCCAGCTGAGTGGTTTAGGAATGTGGAAGTGCCAGCTGAAAGTGAGGCTGAAATTGCACAAATTGCTGCTGTTATGAAGGGAGATAAGGTAGAAGAGAAGGCTGAAGAGGTTATTATCGTTGAGGAAGGGAAAAAGGAGAAGGGGAAGAAGAAAAGGAAGAGAAAAAAGAAGAAGGATTGGGAAGGAGGCGATGGGCATAAACGTGAATTGGATGATAAGCCAATTGAGAAAACTTCAGCTGAGGAGAGGTTGAGGAATGTGGAAGTGCCAGCTGGAAGTGAGGCTGAAATTGCACAAATTGCTGCTCTTATGAAGGGAGATAAGGTAGAAGAGAAGGCTGCAGAGGTTATTATCGTTGAGGAAGGGAAAAAGGAGAAGGATAAGAAGAAAAGGAAGAGAAAAAAGAAGAAGGATTGGGAAGGAGGCGATGGGCATAAACGTGAATTGGATGATAAGAGAGGTAAGCCAATTGAGAAAACTTCAGCTGAGTGGTTGAGGAATGTGGAAGTGCCAGCTGGAGGTGAGGCTGAAATTGCACAAATTGCCCCTGTTATGAAGGGAGATAAGGTAGAAGAGAAGGCTGAAGAGGTTATTATCGTTGAGGAAGGGAAAAAGGAGAAGGGGAAGAAGAAAAGGAAGAAAAAGAAGAAGAAGGATTGGGAAGGGGGTGATGGGCATAAACGTGAATTGGATGATAAGAGAGGTAAGCCAATTGAGAAAACTTCAGCTGAGTGGTTGAGGAATGTGGAAGTGCCAGCTGGAAGTGAGGCTGAAATTGCACAAATTGCCGCTGTTATGAAGGGAGATAAGGTAGAAGAGAAGGCTGAAGAGGTTATTATTGTTGAGGACGGGAAAGAGGGGAAGGTGAAGAAGAAAAAGGAGGAGGATAGGGAAGGAGTTGATGGGCATAAACGTGAATTAGATGATAAAAGAGGTAAGCCAATTGAGAAAGCTCCAGCTGAGTGGTTTAGGAATGTGGAAGTGCCAACTGGAAGTGAGACTGAAATTGCACAAGTTGCCGCTGTTATGAAGGGAGATAAGGTAGAAGAGAAGGCTGAAGAGGTTATTATTGTTGAGGAAGGGAAAGAGGAGAAGGAGAAGGATAGGGAAGGAGGTGATGGGCATAACCGTGAATTGGATGATGGTCTGGAAACCCAGGTTGCTTTGAAAAAAGTCAAGTTGAATGAGAGAGCAGCGGCAGCAGAAGAAGAGAAGAGCGAAAAAAAGAAAAAGAAGAATAAGGATGGGAAGAGTAAGAGCGATGCTGCCTCTTCTGAGGAGAAGTGTAAGAAAAGGAAGAAGAAAAAGAAGGCCAAAGGAGAAGATGAAGCCGCAGAAACTGAGGAGGTAAAGAAGAGTGAGAAGAAAGTGGAACCAGAGAAAGTTAGAAGAAGAAGGAAAAGAACAAGAAGAAGCATCACATGCTGAGGAATAAGGTGGTGTGAGCAGCATGGTAATTTTTTTGTTGAACTTTGCATTTTATGTATTGCCTTATAGCTTGCGTGTAGGACTTTATTTGGCTAAAGACTATGTTTTTAAAATTGTATTAGTTTAATATATTATATGTTGTGGAGTTTTCCAATTCGAGACCACTCAAACACAAATCCAGCGCAGCGGAAAAACAAGCTAGATCGTGATTAAAGTGCAGTTACAACCAGTTGATATCTCAAATCCAAAACAATGATCAACCCAGCAACCAATCACAATAACCAATAAACAATATGTCAAGCAATAACGATAAAATAAATGACACCCCAATTTATAGTGGTTCCACTAACGTTTTGTTAGTGTACGTCCACTTGAGAGAGAGCTTTTATTAATACCAATGAGAAAAATACAAGAGATTGTTTACAATGATCTCAATTTTCACAAAGAAAAATCTGATTTTGTCGACTGTCTTATCTCCCTCCTTCGAGATTCATTTTGCGAACCGTCTTCTCCGCTCCAAAGGTACATTCATCCACTCCAATTCAACCTATGTAGTGTCACATAATTTCAAAATTATATGCACCATATTAGTTTCTAGAATATATATATATATATATATATATATATATATATAGAGAGAGAGAGAGAGAGAGAGAGAGAGAGAGAGGCAGGTTCGAGAGCACCCTAATCAGTGCAGCACCCCAAATGTCCCTCAATCTCCACCAAGTATTTCTCCTTCTCTCTCCTTCCACTCACTTCCCACTCACATTCTTTAATATAAATGCGGGGCTGATATCGGGGGCATTTGGGGTGCTCCATTTTTGGGGTGCAGCCGAACGCTTATATATATATATATATTCATATTGTTACTCTGGGATGTTAATTGTTAGGGTGACGAGCAGTTAAAATGAACAGTTGGTTTGAGCGGGGTATTGAGCGGGGAATGTGTTTTTGTATATTTGAATGGAGAATTGAGCGGTTTATGTGAAAGGAGTATTCTGGTTAAAGAGAGTAATATATAATAATTATTTGATAGAAGTAATTAAACTAAACGTTAAAAGGGTAATTTAAGGGTAAAAATATATTTATTTATGCTCGCGTCCGACGCAAATGCATTATTTTGATGCATTGGAATGAACATGTGAAATGGGCGATTCCGTTGCATTCACATCGGATGCAAATGCAACGGTAACAGACAAAATAATTCACGCGAATGGAAATAAATGTGCAGTAAATGCATTTTCTCCCTAATCTCTGAATTAAATAGCGGAGTATAGTCTTTGCTTTAGTCACGATTGTCATCTAGATTAACTGTGTTGACATACCTTATTGAAGTTTGATGATATTTGTTTTCTTCAAGAACTGTCATATTAAGTACTGTTCAACTTATGCATAACGGTGCGTAGTTTTGCGTTAACCGATGGAGAATGTATGTTAACCATCAGATAGTCTCATGTGACCAGAGTATATTTTATTTTATTTTGAATTTGTTCAGAAGGCAAACCGACCAAAGTCGTAAAACCCTCCCTAGTGCACTTAGCCCGGCCCGCGAGCACCACATAAGTGGTTGATCTTAGCGTATGCACATGATAAGCTCTTATCATGATCTTATGTTCATTTTATGGTTGGACCGTCTTGTTATGAATAAACATGTCATGATCTTACGTTGACCAAGATGAGTCATCTAACGTAAATTTCTACTTTTAAAGGTTGACAGCCCTTTTTTCAGCAACAAAGCTAGTTCGACTGAAATATTAGTCATTTAATGCGGCTGAAGTTCAAACCGTCAGATTTGTAGACCCCCCTTGATTTACCTTTGAAATCCTGATCCACATATTTGTACTAATAAATATCGGTCACTGTAGCATCATCCTTTTTTGCAGAATGCTCGGTCAAAGTTGTATCGGAACACATGTGAATACTAGGCTGAAGGGGTTTTCTATTTTTTGTAATATGTTTCCTGGAGGAGAATGTTATATTAAGATTGTAAATTTACCCATATAACCTTTGAATTCCATCTACTTTATATAGGTTATAAGAATAGAGTGATAAAGGAACACTTTTCTCTCTCTCTTAGGACATGTATTTGTATTAATGTTATTACTTTGTTGCTACGAGTAGTTTATTTCACAGATATTCTAAATCAGATCATTATCAACCTCAGTTTTCAACGTGGACTGTGAGAACTAAGCAACTCTGACCTTCAAATATTTCAAAATGGAAGATCGTAAGCAAGAGCGATTAGAAAAAAATAAAAATCAAACAGATCCTTTAGCATATTGACTTGAGGGTTTAGGTTTTACTGGAAAAATTATTTTTCTATGGTGAAAAAACTTAAAAAGGCTTTATCTACAAAAAATCAGTAGCAGAAGGCTAAGATAAATTTACCAAGTTATACTAATGAACATGTGTGGGTCGCGTAAGAAATGAAGGTTAAATGGGTATTAGTCATCATCTATATGAAGTATAGCGTGCTGCTTTAGTTAGATGTTACTAGTTTTAATGCCATTTATAAAAAAGCTTGTATTTATCTTTGAGCTTTGTGGTATAGTATCCATCAAATTGACCACATCTAAGAACTACAAATATAACTTTCCATAATAGCGTGATAACCATGTATATTGTCACTAACATTATTTTAAGTTTAACCCACTTTTTTCTTGGGTTTGGTGCCAAGTAACCAAACGAATTTTGCGGCCATGCTATAGATGTTAATGGCGTGAAACACAAAAAATTATCCTAGAGCCATGACCCATGATACTGCTGCAAATGATGTGTACCTTTTTCGGGTAACAGTGCATATGCTAAATAATATACATCATGCTTTATCAAGTATAATTTTGCTTATTTTTTTTAACTAATAAACTTTATTATTTTTCCGATCATTTAACAAATATATGGTAAGATGTAATATCGTAAGCGTATTATGTCATTTAATTTTATTATGTCATTTGATGTTTAATCATTTTTTAGTTAAATTTGAGATACACTTTATTTAGCGATTAAATTTCAACTATAAGTTTATAATTGATTTTGTATCTTTCTAGTGAAAGAAAATGAGATTATCTTCCGTTATATTATATATTTGTGGTGTTATTTTGATATAATTCTATGTTTAATGTTGTTCCAATGTATTTATTTTATGTATTATTTGGTTATATAGTTATCCTTACCAGTGTAGTCAATAGCGAATAGCGTAAAATATTGCAAGGCTTGCGCTATAGCACGCGCTATAACTTTTTTTTTTTTTTTGCACAACTAATCGAATTATCATACATAATTGAAATATAAAGCTTTTGTTGCAGATTTTGTGTCATGTCCAAGACGTTCAAGGCTCCAAATGCAATGCTAGCGTACTTCATGCACATGTTATCTTTCTTTAATGTTAAATGTAATTATGTTAGAGAAAAATTAATAATTTCATATTGTACATTCAAAATTATTGATGAATATAACATATTTATGTCTTACACAATTTGAAATTTATTCTTAAATTAATGACTTATGATGAAATTTATTCTGTTTGTGAGTTATGGTGAGATTCTACCAAAAAAATACATGAAAAGTACAATTCATATAAAATATAGAAGATCTCAGAAAAAAAGTTGACACAGGAAAAATGCATGAAAAGTACAATTCACATAAAATATGAAAGCATGTATGTTCATCTAGAAAGTAGAAAATAGTTTTTTTTCTTTAAAAAAAAATCTCAGCTAAAGGTTAACATAGGAAAAAAGCACAAAACAAAACCTATATGGTCAAAATATCTCCAAAAAAAATTAAAATTAAAATTGTACGTTCAAAAAGAAATCTCTATGACCATCTAGAAAGTAGATAAAAGGGGAAAAAATATCTCATAAAAAAAACATGGATAGTTTTAAAATTCAAATTTGGAGGAGAAAACAAAATTAAAGTCAATCATGAAATCAAATGAATAAAGCAATAAACAAACTGATTGAAGTCAGTTTCAGCTTTACGAGCAGCAAAAATTGATTTGAAGAAGAAAGTAATTTTGCCCTAGGTTAGAAGTTGATTCACTTGTTATGTTATTGTCTAAATAGGTAACAAAATGGACCTCTTACGTTATTACTCAAATTAAATGGGCCAGAGCAGGCTTCTTTACACACTCTCCAAACCTTAAAAAGAGAAAAGAAAAATAGTGCGCTATTTATCGCTATGCGCTATGTTGCGCTATGATAAAATAGCGTGCTATTTCTGCGCTATAAGGGACCCCTGCGCTATAAGAAGTAGAATTGCGCAATCTATGCGCTATGCGCTATTTGACGCTATAGCGCGCTACTATAGCGCTCGCTATGATAACACAGATTCTTGCATTTATTTACCATTTGTTAAATTTTGATCATACTACGTAGATCAATATGCATAATACATTAAAACATCAGTACAAATTTGTACATACATGATCGGTGTTATATTACAACTTGCTTCAAAGATATATTACATAATAGAATTGGTATTGACTTATCAATAACCAGATGTGTTTATCTTCAAACAAAGAGAAGTTGGGAAAAAGAACTATCCATTAAAATTTAATTGTAACAAATTGATTTGTAAACAATTTTAAATGAATACCATTTTTATGCATTTTTGATGGTGAACTATAAATATAAAAATAACAAAGGCGCATTTTTGTGATCATGCGCTTCACTGAGTGCACATTTTTTTCATGTGCACCACAACGTAAGGCCAAAAGATGCAACTATCGTGCTCCATGACACCCTTTTCATAGCTATAGGTCAAGTTGTGTATACGTCAAAAAAGCTTTCACTACAACAATATGCACTTTTGACATCGTTTTGGAACAGCATTCAATGGCTGATTGCTGTTGATATAATTAAAAGAAACGCGGTGTAATGAGAGTGCGGGTTAAACTCTAAAATAAGGCGGCAATTATATATACACTCGGAAAAAAGGCGGAATATTTTTCACCACTTCAAAGGAGCATTCAGGAAAATATATTTCCCAAATCAATTTCATCCCGCTTCGATCGATTTCATCCCTAAGCTATTCCTCTTCATAAACCCTAACATTTCCATTATCATCATGATACAAACCCGACAGTCAAGCTCGACAACACGCAAAGAAGAAGAAGAAACCCTGCCATCGTGAGAGCTTCTAAATCGGTAAGCTTCTTTAGTTTCAGTTTTTATTTCTATTTTAATTCAATAAAAATAAAAATCGGTAAGCCTCAATTCGATTTGATTTTTTAAAACCCTTTGCCTTACCTCCTGTCGTTTGTGTCTACCCTCCGCGCCTCCTCCCATTAGCCTGCCTTTATAGTATGACCAAATCACCATATCACTGTGATATATTTAGAGTTTACCGTGTTGATCAGATCGATTTCTGAACACGCTTGCTCAGGCTCTGTTGGTTTTGAATTTATTTGATTCTGGATCTCTCGTCGGCGACTCGGGAATCGGTACCGGAGCTCCGTAGTTGGTTGAGGTTTGCCTTCGTTATCTTGGCACGTCTTTCACCTTGAAAGTGGGTAATCTAGTTGGCCTTTGCCTAAGGTTACTGGTTATGCTATGGTAATGCTGAGGTAATTCTGGTCCTGGTGTTATCTTTTTTTTTTTTTTTTTTTTTTTCTTCTGTTCATGTCATACTACTACGTGCAATTTGGGTGTGAGTATTTGAAGTTAGGATGTAGCTTGTTGACACTCTCATGTCTTGAAGCTGCTAGCCCCTATGTGAAACTTCCTTTGTGCAAACTGTTATAGTTTGAGTTTGATAATTTGTGTTTTAGGGGACCGCATTCCCTGATGTAGTTTTTGGCTGTAGCTCCTGAAGCAAGTTGCCTCTCCTTACTGTTCCTGTTGTGTAACTTGTTAATTGTTATGTTTGTCATTAGCTTGCAAAGCTTGTGTCTGTAAGCTAGGTACTGCTTTGGTAGCTGTTTGGAGGTGTTCAGGGAGTGTGATGTCTGTGTTTAGTTAGTCTCTTATGTAATTGTTTTTTAGCTTTCATGGCTAAATAATAATAATAATAATAATTCAATACGGTTTATAATTCAACACGGCAATCTAGTTTGGTTTGTTAAAGAATCAATTAAACTAATGGGTTTAGAGTTAAGCAGTGGAACTTCGAACAGAGCTGAGTTGTAAATGCATACAAAGACTGCATAAACCTTTTTAGTTTGTTCATGGATTATAAGTCAAATGCTTCTTGGGTGAAGCACTGTTATTAATGCCTGTAACGGTACTTAGATTTTTCTTTGGTTGTAATGCGGTATTTTGGTAAGCATTGTCCTTCCAAGTAAAGTATTTGACAACTTCGGAAGAGGAGCTCAAACAGTCAAAGACAATGTAACTTTTTGGTTATATAGTTAAAACAATGAGATTTCAAATAAAAGAGGTACTGAATAGATGTCTAGATGATGTGAGAACTACACAGGCATAAAAAAAAAAAAAAAAATTAGAAACTGGAAAAAAGGATATCTGACTGTTAGATATTTCAAATAAAGGTATAAAAAAACAGAGCATGCTGATGTAAAAGGTTAGACACTCAGAGCAAAAGTGTGTTGTGAGGTTAGTTTAACTAGCAGCCTAATACAACCTGGTTAGAAATAGAAATCGAAAAATTTGCTAAGAATCTTTCTCAGTGTTCAAATGTCCTTGAATATGCGCATTTAATATTTAGCGTCTACAGGTACTTGAAGCTTATATTGTGTGCATATAATAGTTTTCATGACCGTGCCGTTCCTTGAACCGTCATAACGGAAGGTTCAAGTTTTTGATGGCTCAACCTGTCGAACCGTGGAAACTGTAGGATTTATTTTTTGAAAGTTTTACACATTTAAATACAAAATATATACATAAAAAAGTATTAAAATAAAAATGCTATATAAGCATATTACACGTGAGTGGTATCCATCAAATTTAGTAGTTTTTTGTTTGCAAAGTACCGAATAATCATTAATGAAAGTCCAACATACGATAAGTTCACTGCTCACATATGATATTAATCTTTCTTTTTTGTGTTTCTATGTCCAGTAGCCTGTTTCTTTTCCCCTTGCTTCAAGTGCTGCTCTAATTTTTCAAACATCGTATCTTTTATGTTTATGCTTGTGAACTTGGTAAGCTGCTATTTATCTTGAATTTCAGCATTGTAAAAAGGAAACTAATACAACGATTCCCTTCTTATATCGAACTGAACTTACATAATTTAGTTCAATTTACAGTTTCAAATCCAATTTCCACTTTCAAATCCAATTTCCACTTTCAAATCAAATTTTGCAGTTTCTAAACTTAATACCGAACAAAATAACCAGATCAGAAGTAAATATGTTGTCATGCCTGAATCCAGTGAAAATACTGTGTCAGAGGAATCGTTAAAGCTGGGGGCGACTAGCAACAAGCGTTAGGGTTTGCGCCGGCGAAGTGGCAAGTCACGATGGCAAGAAGCAGGTTCCGGCGTCAAGCAGGGTCAGGGTTCGCTCGGACATTTTTCCTCCTTTTGACACAGGAACGGAAGAAAGGAAAATGACAAATGAAGAAACAGTCAGACCTGGGCTAATTGAAACGGTTCAACCTTGGTTTTGGGTTAACCGACGGTTGGTGCTTGTTGGCGGCTCAACTCCACTCCGTGCCTTCAGCTCAAACGGACCGCGGTTTTTCACAGTTGAACCGCGGTCCGGCACGGTCTTCAAAACACTGGAGCATATTATGAATATCCATTTACTTTTGATCAAAATTAGCGTTAATCTATACAAGAACACTCATCTATATAGACATAAAACACCATTTCTCTTTGAAAATGTGTATGAGCACTTTTCGATCCTGTGCATACCAAGCACATTAGAAAGCATTAAACTGAGAAGCAACCTTCTGTATCTCTTTATCATGCTTTTATGATGGTTGATATAGATAAACTATATAATTTACAGAACTAATGTCATTACTTTTCTCTGTAATTTACAGAAAATGAGTAAGACTACAAAGAGGACTACGAAGAAGATGCTTACTCGATACCAAAGAAAAAATGGAGCATCTTCTTATAAGGGCCACTTGTAAGCTTGTCCTGTTTACGCTTGAAGACTGGAGGCTACTTGGTGATGAATTAAAGTAGTTTTGTGGGAATCCCTTCATATATATGTATATATATATATATATATATATAAATTTAAATTTCTTACCATTCATCGGTTTTTGCATGAAATCCGAGCTGCATTTATATTCAATCATCAGTTTTTGCCTAATGTTATATGTAGTTTATTTTTGTTGGTGGGTATTAGGGTCACAATATATCTTTAAGTTGATGAACCACTTTCAAGTTTACTTCCTTAAATATTATGTCATTATTATTGTAGAGGCTATACCAGTAATGTTGCTTTGATTTAAATGTAAAAGCCGGATCAACAGTTGAAATCAACTAACCACAGTCCATATCTGTTTTGTTAGTATATATGGTACAACTCAATTCAGTTAAGTTAATTATTTAAAATAGTTGATAGTCATCTTATAACAGTAATGTTGTCTAACCATATTCAGATCTAGATAATCAAGTCATCTTATAACAGGAATGTTGTCGAACCATTTTCAAGCCTGATAATATTGTTCTGCCTCAATGTATCATCCACTAATTAAATTCTATTATCCTCTTAATGTCTACGTGTAACATGAAATGTCTGGATACTATCACAAAATTCTGTCATATTATTTGAGTGCTATACTAAAATAATGCATGTATAATTTTATTCATTAATTTTAATACACAATCCTGTTTTAAAAAAAGCTTTAAATTATCCGTGTTGTGCTTAAATTGCTATATGTCATATTAACCATTGGCCCAGTAGAAGAAATTGTTTGGTGCACTGAAGATTTTATATCCTTTTAACTTGTTTGAGATTTATTTAGTATATTGACTTTATTACAGCTTCGCTGCCTGAAATAATGTGGAAGAAGCAGCACATGATTTCTTTTATCGCATACTGTGTTCTCAGCTTCGGTATTTTTCTTTTTCTGTTACTTATATGGAATGTGCAGTAATTTCAAACATTACATTGATTATAATTATTATTTTACAGTATTGCCTAGTTTTAATTGCTATATGTCATATTAACCAAACATTACATTGTTTTTTTTTTTTTTTTTTTTTTTTTTTTTTTTTTTTTTTACTACAGTATTGCCTAGTTTTATCGCATATTGTGTTCTCAACTTTGGTATTTTCTTCTTCTGTTATTTACATATAATGTGCAGTAACTACATAGAATCATATTATATATTGAACTGTTTCTCAACTTCCGACTTAACTTCTTAACGTATGCAGATTATTCAGCCTAGATTCTTTACAGTTTAGTCTGCTTGGGTAGTTTCTTAACTTCTTTATAACTGCTCATGGACCAGAAGCTTGAAAATCTTCTGCTTAATTAGCATATATATGCCCTGCTAACATTTTTGCGTATAGGTATTTAAGCGTAAAATTATTCCTTGCTGAGGTAATATACTACCAGTGATTAATGCAAAATATTTTGGCACTCACTCTTTTTTGTTATGGATTGTTATTATTTTGTGATTATCTTATTATTTTGGAATGTGATCAGTTATGAGGATTGGGGCTGAGAGCAGTGCTGTGTTGCTCCTCTCTGTCTAATGGGAATTGGACTCTTATTGTCGCTGTTTGTTCATATTATCTTTAATAATATTTTGTAGCCAGATTTGTGCAAGGAGATGGTACTTCATGAGAAACGGTTTTTCCTTTCTAAAGTTAAGCTACATAGGGAATTCTCCGATGATAGTTAATTAATATTTTTCATTACGATTAATCATGGACTTTAGCGAAAGGCTAGATGATTGTTGCATCATTCAGACATTTAAAGGTTTTTGGCATGGTGAGGGCCTTTTTTTTTTTTTTTTTTTTTTTCTGGGTCGTGTATTTTGTTGGTGTATACTATAGGTAAGATGTTATGAAAACTTGTATCAAGGATGCTGTCTGGATGTCATTTAATCTTAATTTATGGATGTTGTCCAAATTTCAGTATGTTCAACATATAGTAGTTTTAAATATTTAGTGGGTTTATATGATCATTTCTTATGTTTTGAATCTTTTATATACTGGTTACAAAACATCTTTATTAATAATTTTCTTGGACGCACATATTTTTGGTCCGACCGTGAACTTCCCAAAATACCCTTATGTATGAGCTTTTAATGTCACTTAATTTAGGCATTTAATGTCACTTAAATTAGGATCCAACAAACCTTTTCAACAAGTTCAAATTCAAATTGTCACTTAAATTAGGCATTCATTCAGGTTTTTATTTTACGTATGCAATTAAAATTCAAATCTAGCTTGAGTAACATTTTATGCAATTTAATGAAGATAAAGGCAGATCATAATTTATTTCAATTCAATTTAACGAAGAAGTAATTCTTTTTTTGATGTAACTTATTACTTGAAATGCAGATTCAAGATTTTGAAATGATGCATGCTTTAATAACCTGAAGAAATACATATTTGCAACAGAGCTTGAAAAATAGGAAAATAAATAATTGATTAATATGCTCAATTTAACTCATAAATATTTAGGGAAAATTTAGGTGTATGGAAGGAAAATAATTACTTGCATTGTCTACACTATTTTATCATACTGAACAATTAGCATTTAGTCTACATTCAATTGGAAAAATATGTTATTGGTTTGTTTTTTAATTATATCTTACCCGTTTTGTAAGTTTGCATCCAATTTTTTTGATTCACGACGTTCTTATTAAATAATCGATTTGCTCCCTTCGCAATTTATATTCCTTTTTTTTACCTTATTAGTGTTAATTCCTATTTTTTAAATTTGGTATGTGTGACAGCCTTTATTGCTTGCTAATTTATAATGCATGTAACATTTATGTGCCTTTGATTGATTTAAATTACAGTCGACATTGCCATAGACAATTAAATAAATTTAATATGTATGGGAAGAAATTAATTACTTGCATTATGTTCAAAATACGGTGCTATTAGTTTATCTGTATGCTTTTTTCAAGCTACTTATCCTAAATACACGCATTCCAGAAAATTCCATTGGTCCTATAAATACCACAGAGTTTTCCATCTACTTCAGGTTAGTTTTATATGTATTTGCAATTGGCTGTACAAGAAGCGTAAGATATATTGACCTTATCAGCATAGTTTATAAAGGGGATTGTTAAAGGGACTCCACTTTTGGTTAAGGGGAGGACAAAATCTAAATTATTGTTCAATTGTTAAGGGGAGATCAAAAAAATTAGTCCTCCCTTAAACATTTAATTAAAAACTCCAATATTAACCTCATAATCTTATTTAATGTAAACTTTAAAAGCTAAATCCTAAATAACGACACAAATTAATGGAATAAAAAATGGGATATAGTTAACATAATGGAGACATAAGAAAGTTGTGGGGGTGATCAGAAGATATCAGATCAGGTAAGTTAATGAATATCATTTTGTAATTCGATGGTTCAATTTAAAATACTTAAATATTCATGCAAATGTGATCGAGTATGTATAATTGGAACATTAATTTAGATGCAAATGTTTTTGCGCCTTGGAAATGATAAGAAATTGTATTCGTCTATATGCAAATCAGCACGAAATATAAAAAGAACGATACTGAATTGTATGTTGTGATAAGGGGCAGTTTAGTCCATGTTTATTCTAAAATAAAAAAAAACAAACCCTCTCTTAACAAATTTTTTTTAAAAGTGGAGTCCCCTTAAAATTATTCTTTCCTTAACCAAAAGTTGAGTCCCTTTAACAATCCCCTTTATAAACCCTGTGAAATATATTATTAGCTGTGAACAGAGAATACACGGGTTAGCTATATCGCTTCTTATTTCTCCATAATTCCACTCTATAAATATCACCTAGAATTTCATCTCTCCCCACTCCACCATTACTCCAAACTTCTATTTATATTGTTATCCTACTACTCTCCTTAGTCAAAATAACTGAAAGGAATTCTCATACGTAAGCCCAGATGCATTTGCTTTCTTAAAATGTTGATTTTGTAAGTTTAATAGTTTATTATGTTTTTTCTATATTAGTTTTCTTAAAATTCTCATAGCTTTTGCAAAACATAAGATCTTATCATAGCTTTAATTCAAATTTGTTCTCATTGCTTATACCATTTTGTGTAGTTTGGCGCTGTTTTGGGGTTTCAAACTTGAAAGCATGACCTATATGATCAACATATTTTATTTTTGTTCTGCTTTTTTTTTTTGTTTTTTTTGTTTTTTTCTATGGTTTTGCTATTTTCCTTTTGTATGTAAAATTGATCTTTTAATTATTCAAAAATATGCAGACACTATGCGATTAATGCAGGTGGATTGTCATCGTTCCATCAAGTATAGTAAGCAACATAAGGTATCGATCAATAATGGACAGCGAATCTTGGTACAAGCAAAAGATCGACTCAACAGGATGATATATCCCAAAATCCACCGACAATGAAGGATAGTGTAGAAGTCCGCAAAACGGAAAATGATGATGAAAAATCTCTCTCAAATGATGATTTTATTTGGAGCGCTGAATTTATTGCAGCAGTGGTAAGTGATATATCAAGTATAAAATTTAGCAAAATTTTATATTTAAATTCTTTTATCTTATGAGGAGTTTTCACTTATTTTTGCAAGTGGATTTTATGGAGAAAAATGGATGGTGAATAATATGACAACAAAATTCACTATATGAAAAAATAAACCATGACCGTTTGTTATTTGTAATAAAAAAATAATACCGTTTTTAGATTGTATTATAACTCCGTCATTTATGTGGTATTGGTATACGGTTTACGCAACTATATGGGATGGATCGATATGAGAGATGCATGTGGTTTTCAGCTCTTCTCTGTGAGAAAATAAAGATGGAAATAACTTATTTAGAAGTCTGTATATTTGAGCTGTCCAACGTCTCTCCCCACAAATAGAAAATTTTGTTTTATTTTTGGAAAAAACTGTTTATATAGTTATTGTTCAACAAGAAAAATACATATTTTTATTCACTGCTTTAAGAAGAAAACTCATTTGAAATGAAATAGCCCTCAATGTTACAAATTGTATTATATTTAAAACTTCACTTTCGTTTATGCCATTTATATGCCAATTTACTATTTAGTGATTTCTATTTTTTTCCTTTTTAGTGACAATACAATTCACTTCAAATAAATACATAAAATACACTAACATTTTAGAAATAATAATCCACGCGCAGAGCGCGTGCCGTCACCACGCGCGGAGCGCGTGCCCTCACCACGCGCGGAGCGCGTGCCGTGACGCTCGTTAATATAAAGCGAATACATTTCTGTGATAACATACCATCGGACATAATGTTGTAAAAAATAAAATCAATTGACAGCTCTCAAGAAACACCTTGTAATTTTCACAGCTAGCAATATATGCTGTCAAATAATAATTTTTGACAGCATTTCCAAAACAGGAAAATATTTAGAAGGACAAAAGTGAAGGCTTTTTTATCCATAAAGACAGCCCACTAAAATTTTACTTAGAAGGACAATACACTGAAAATTAATTTCGGCCGCTGCTTTCTTCTTCTCCCTCTCTCACGTCTTTGTCGATTTCATCGTTTATCACGAAATCACCAAAATCACGAAATCATAAATCGCTTAAATCACAAATATGATAATACATTAGAATCGGCCGTCTCAATCGAAGATAAAAATCATGTAATCAAAATCGCGACCATAAATCAGCCGAAACAAAAACCCTAGAAAAAAAAATAGATCGAAAAACAAAAATCCATTCGAAATCAAAATTGAATGGAATAAAAATATTTTTCAAACGATGGAAAGCGTATATGAAGAATACGAAATGGTTGAAACAATTTTTTAGGTTGGAAATGTTTTTTTTTTTTCATTTTACCACTACTACAGTTCGTAGGTATCATTTTTCTATTTTTTTAGTTATCATTTTTCCTATTTTAACTTTAAAGCATAGCAGCAGTTTTTAGGTATCATTTTGCTATTTTTGTAGGTATCATTTTTCTTGTTTTTAACTTAAAAACGTAGCAGCAGTTTTTAGGTATCAGTTTGCTATTTTTTTAGTTATGATTTTTACCGTTTTAACTGTGTTATATGTTTTTTTTTATGAGATTTTGTTGCTGTGTTAATTTTGAAGTTATATTGTTGTATCAGCTTTGAAACTAAGTCGAACTTTTTTCATTTTATGTTTCAGTTATATAATTTTTTTCCATTAGTTTTTCTTCAAAACATTGCATCAGTATTTAGGTATCATTTTTCTAATTTTTTAGGTATCATTTTTCTATTTTAACAGTGTTATGTGTTGTTTTGTTGTGATTTTATTGCGGTGTTAATTTTGAAACTATATTTTTGCATCAACTTCGTCACTCAGTCCAACTTATTTCATTTTATGTTTCATTTCTATATTTTTTAGTTATCATTTTATGTTTCAGTTATATAATTTTTTTTCCATTAGTTTTTCTTCAAAACATTGCTGCAGTTTATAGGTATCATTTTGTAATTTTTTAGATATCAGTTTTACATTATTAATTGTGTTATGCTTTTTTTCCATGCAATTTTATTGCTGTGTTAATTTTGAAGTTATATTGTTGCATCAACTTTTTAACTCAGTCGAATTTATTTCATTATATTCAATCAAACAGTGATGTAAACATTTTCTGCATTGGTTTTTATTTAAAACATTGATGGAGTTTGTAAGTATCAGTTTTCTATTTTTTCAATTATCAGTTCTCATGTTTTAACTGTGTTATATGTTTTTTCCATGTTATTTTGTTCTTGTGTTAATTTTGCAACAATACACCGTCACAAAAATTATCACATAAAAAAAAAGACGTATATGAACATAACACATAAATTACAGTAAAAATGATAACTTAAAAAATATAAAAATGATACATTCAAACTGTTATGATGTTTAACATAACACATAAACTGCAGTAAAAATGATACCATAAAAATATAAAAATGATACGTTAAAACTGCTGTGATGTTTAACATAACACATAAATTACAGTAAAAATGATAACTTAAAAAATATAAAAATGATACCTTCAAACTGCAGTAATGTGTAACATAACAAAAAAATTACATTAAAAATGATACCTTAAAAAATATAAAAATGATACCTTAAAACTGCTGTGATGTTTAACACAACATATAAACTGCAGTAAAAATGATACCTAGAAAAATAATAACTAAAAACCGTTGTTATGTTTTAAAGTTAAAATAGGAAAAATGATATCTAAAAAAATAGAAAAATGATATCTACGAACTGCTATACTAGTAACGAGAAAAAAAAAACATTTCCAATCACGAAAAAATTATTTCAACAATTTCGACTTCTTCAACTGCGTTTTCCATCGTTAGAAAAATATTACTATTCAATTCAATTGTGATTTCCAATGGATTTATGTTGTTCGACAATTTTTTTTCTAGGGTTTCTGTTTCTCGCGATTTTTGTTTCGAATGTTCTCCTTATCGATTTTGATTTCGTGATGTTTGAATTCGATTTCGAATTTCGATTCTTTTATATTCTGAAATTCGTGATTTCGCAATTTATGATTTCGTTATTTTTTGATTTTGTGATTACTGATGAATCCGACTTACGCGCGAGAGGAGAGAAGAAGAAAGCAGCGGCCGATTTTTATTTTCAGTGTATTGTCCTTTAGGATAAAATATTAGGCAGCTGTCCTTATGAATAAATTTTAGTGGGCTTTTGTCCTTGTCGTTAAATTTCCCTTTCCAAAAATGCTGATACATGTTTGGACAAATTTTCCAATTGGGCTTGTTTTCGAAACAATTTCGTGTTTGGGGCTAATTTATAAACCTATTACCAATCAAAGCTGGTTTGTGTCCAGTCAGCAGTCATAATAGCAAATTTGTAACCGTCTCGTAGGGGCGTAACTCATAGTTGCGCCCCATTTTAAAAAATTGCCATGTTTTACTGCGCAATTTGTAGTTGAGCCTGCAAGGATATGAAAAAAAGGGTTAAGCCAGAAACAAGACTTGGAATTTTTTTTTTACTACGCAACTATAAGTTGCACATGTACAAAATGAAATTTTTTGGACTTGTTCAATTATGCCAAGTCAAACTTGCTAAAAAAAAAAAAAATCTGGGTGCAACTATAAGTTGCGTCCATGCGAAAAAGTTAGAATTTTGCTGGTTGTATTGCTGACTGGGCACAAACCAGTCCTATTTGGTAATAAATTTGAAAATCAGTCTCAAACGCGAAATTGTTTCGAAAACAAGCCCAATTGGAAAAATTTTCTTGTATGTTTTGGACGTATAACAGCTTGTAGTTATACAGCATCCATTCATGTGCCGCTAAAACATATGACAACATTTTTTCAGCAAAAATGCTAATCAAACCGAAACATCTTCGGTCTAAAACTACACCAAACTATTATGAAAATGACTTTTTTGCCCTCTGAATAATGTGATTTTGTACTGTTTGCACTTTTAGACTGCTACTTTCTTCGGTCCATGTAGCACTTCTCTTTTTTCAGTGTTGTTAAAACCTTTTTTTGGTGTAGTGTTTGTTAGCGACCAAGCAATCTTAAAACCTCAACAGCAATATCCATACCCGGTAGATACAGGCATTGATCTAGAACATGGGCAGGCCATTTTACAACGCTGAAAGTCTGTAGAAACATAGCTTTTTCTTCCAAAATTCACCTGATTTGATTCAGGTTCGAAATATATCTTTGTAATTATAATAGAGTTTCAATAATAAAGGTCAGAGTGGACGTATGCTAGAGATTTGTCAAACGACTATAAAAGTTCGATGTTTCTTTACTTTATTTATTATGCGTCTGTGATCTCATTTTTATGTGATATAATGTTAATTGTTTGTGAGTTTGATATCATTTATTTAATCTTGTTTTTGACAATCACATCTAATTGGAATCATATTTATCTTCAACCAGTCATATTTATCTTCACTTACTGAAAATAGAGAACGGGGTACGCCTATAAGAGCACATGTTCAAAATCACTCCCATTAACTTTTGTTCTTATAGAAACTTACCTTTTGAGTGTTGAACCATTTTGTGGACCAACCACTGTAAATTTTTGATAACTTGGGATAGTGAAGCTGTGACGGCCCGCCCCGCACCAACCGACATTTACTCCAAAGGTGCGCTGTACACATGTCCAGTTAGCACGGAACGGGTCGTCAGAAGGAAAAGGAAGAAGGAAATGAACATACAGAGAACCTGTAGAATGTCTCACAGCGCATAGAATAAAATATAATAATAACATACTTGACATAAAACAGGAGAGACAGTGCATAAGCTGAAAACCAGAACTAAACATCATAGCAGCGGAAATCCAAAATACAGCTTATTACAACTTTCAAACTGTCTCAAAGCAAAAGTAAGATAAATGAGGTACACTACTAATGCCCAAGTAGCGACCGCCAATGACACAGGGAGAATGTGTATATATATATCATACGTGGAAGCCTCCTGCCCGCCTCCGAATTAGCTACTCGCGCATCACCAGCTAACATGTCTCTAGTCTGCTCGTGTGAGCACCCAGAGTAATAAGAGGAGACATAAAACTCTGGGTCAGACATAAAGCCTGGTATGAGCGATAAGCATCTAAAGTGAACAATAACAGGTAGACTAAAACATACCTGAACCTGGACCTGCAACCAAAGAGTTAGCACTACATACTGTACAACACTCTAAGGTACCATATCAAACGATGTAAAGATACGGAGGTGGGGGAGGTGTGCATGTCATAATGACGGCAATTAATCAAACATAGCATCCATCCTCACATTTCTCACTCAGTGCGTAAAGCATACGATATTCACCACTTCGATCACCCAACATACCTTGCTACGATCACTCTGCCCCATGAAGTCATAAATGGCTTCACTGCACTGATAACGTAGCCACAAATCCTTCGCTATGTCCACTTTGCCCCATGGAGTCACAAGAACCCCACTGCACTGGCTCATAGCCTTACAAACCCATACTATGTCCACTCTGCCCCATGGAGTCACAAGAACCCCACTGCACTGGCTCATAGTCTTACTACGCATCACCTTGCCCCTCGGGTCATAATGACCCTACTGCACTGATAACGTAGTCTTGCTACCATCACCTTGCCCCTCAGGCCATAATGACCCTACTGCACTGATAAGTAGTCATCATCCATTTTTAGTGGTGAATCGAAGTTATGAACGTCGACAACTCCTTAGCACACGTCCCGCGGCAAAGTCCAACCATGAAGTGAACTCATTGGTTCCCAACTGGATCCTGAGCTCTAACTTCCCATATTGGACTACCTTTGCATCTCGGGTTATTGGTCAATACTGGGTCGGGTCGGGTTCCTCCTCAAGCCATCGGTTCGGGTCGGGTATCCTCCATCGGTTCAGGTCGGGTCTTCTTCATCGGTTCAGGTCGAGTATTTCTCCTCGGGTTGGGTCGGGTGCCATTCCCCCTCCAGTTCATGCTTCCGCTCTGATCCGTCTCCTCATCCTCCACACGCTTCAATCCGATCCATCCTGCTCTATCCGCTCCGATCCTCCTCTTTAATCCGATCCGAGCCCAGTTCAGTAGCGTGGCCATCCTTTTTGCCAAATTTTCTCAAGTGTCAGGTTCCGATCCGGTCGGATTCCTTGCCCAGTTCAACATATCCGATCCGAGCCCCATATCTGATCCGATCCGAACCCTGCACTGTTTTCTGAAACTGTTCCAGCAAGTGTTTACGCCATTCGACGACGTTTTCGAGCATTCTAACTATTGAAACCAATCACAAAGCATTTCATACAGTCATAGCAACATGCATAATCAACCACAAGCATCAAAACATCAATATGATAGGTTAAAATGGATCAAACATACCCAAAATCCCTCATTTCCCCTTAAGCATGTTTAGGTGAAACTAATGATAGGATTAGCAAAACTTAACCAAATTAACCCAAATTCATATCAGAGGTCTAAAACATCATTTAGGAATTTATGAACATTTTTCCCAAATTTTATCATGCTTAAATTCACTAATTAACACTAATCACCCCTAATTAGCCATAATTAGTGCAAAACTATGCAAATCACTCACCTTAGCCACAAATAGAACTAAGATCTGAAATAAATCTCTGATTTGATGTGAATCCTAATGCTAAACAGCAGCTCCAATGTTGCTTTGGTGTAGATCTTCCTTGATTAGGGGTTGCTAAGCCAAATCCTTGACCAAAAGATGATTTGGAGGTGATTTAGAGGTTGGAGGTCATTTTTAGGGTTTCTTGGTGATAAGTGGAGACTAGAAAACTGAAATGGAATGATCCTCTATCTCATTTCAGCCTTCCCATAACCCTAATCCCGAAATGAGTTATGGGCCTACTCACTAATCACCCGATTTGGCCCGGTTAAGCAGCTCTTCACCCTCCAAACCTTGTTTCAGCCATATCTCCCAAACGGTAAGTCCGTTTGGCTATTATGACCACTCTACGGAAAGTTAAACCATCAAACGAATCCAATGGAAATGGTTTCAGGTCAAAATTCCTTTTCAATCAAAAGTTATGGCCAAAACAGTACCAACTAGGGGCAAAATGGTCATTTAAAAATCGACAAAAATCATGAGCATGAGAAATGACTCTAATAGATGTTTCCCAAAGTTATATGACCATACGACTTCATATGGGAAAGAAATAAATATTCTACGATCCTATGATGTGTAGAATACGGGTCATTACACTCTCCCCCCTTAAGAAATTTCGCCCCCGAAATTCCCTAATCAAAACACACACAAAGATTCCCGCATGCCTATCAACCATTAAACAACCATCAAACATGCAAAACGAGCAAAATAAGTCTACCCTAGCATGCGGAAAAACTAAATTATGAAGTAAATCTTACCAGGCAAAGAGTTCTAAATATGCCTTTCTAATGCTCTCCTCCGTCTCCCAAGTACAATCATTCTCGTCCTCGCCCCACTGAACCTTGACTAGCTTCACCGACTTCCTTCGAAGTTGCTTCGTATCGTGCCCCACAATACGAATCGGCTTGCGGTTCCCAACCGCCTCGGGTTCTACTTCGAAGCCCTCTAACTGATCAGGTGAAATAGTCATATCTGAGTCGTGAATGAACTTCCTTAGTTGGGAAACATGAAATACATTGTGAACTCCCACCATTTTCTCTGGTAAGCCAACTCTATATGCCAAATTCCCGACTAGTTCAAGAACAGGGAATGGGCCAACAAATCTTGGTGCCAACTTGCCTCTCCTGCCAAATCGTATCACGCTCTTCAACGGAGAGATCTTGACAAACACCAAGTCACCAACGGAGAATTTCAAGTCTCTTCTCCTCTTATCAGCATAACTCTTCTGCCTATCTTGGGCAGCTTTCATTCGTTGCTGAATGGTCTTAATCTTATCTGAAGTTTCTCTCACCACATATGGTCCAAGCACAAACTTCTCGCCAGTCTCTATCCAACATGATGGTGAGTTGCACGGTCTTCCGTACAAAGCTTCATATGGAGCCATACCGATACTGGATTGGTAACTATTATTATATGCAAACTCTACTAGATGCAAATGGTCATCCCATGATCCACCAAAATCCAATATACAAGCTCTCAAGAGATCTTCCAATATACGATTCACCCTCTCCGTCTGGCCGTCGGTCTGAGGATGATATGCGGTACTGAGATGTAGTCCTGACCCTAGAGCCTCTTGTAAGCTCTTCCAAAACCCACTAGTGAACAACGGGTCTCGGTCACTCACAATGCTTTTAGGTACTCCATGAAATCTCACTACCCACTTCATATACAATTCTGCCAACTTGGCTGCCGTTCTGGTCGATTTGACTGGTATAAATCTTGCACTCTTAGTCAATCGATCCACAATTACCCAAATGCTATCATATCCCGATCTAGTCCTTGGTAAACCATCGATGAAATCCATCGAGACTTGCTCCCATTTCCATTCGGGAATTTCTAATGGTTGCAATAACCCACTAGGCTTCTTTTGCTCGGCTTTAACTAGCTGGCAATTCATGCATTTGGATATAAACTTCCCAACGTCTCTTTTCATCCCTTCCCAGTAGTAAGTCTGTCTCATGTCTCGATACATCTTATTACCACCGGGATGTATAGTCAGTTTTGAGTGATGACATTCTCTTAGCACTTCAATCCTCAAGCCATTCACGTTGGACACAACTAGTCTTCCATTCTTTCGAAGCCATCCATCTCGATCAAGCCCATACACATTCATCTCCTCATCGTCGATGTTCATCTCTAACTTGGAGATGATTTCCAATAGATTAGGATCGTTCCTCTGGCTGGAACCAATCCGCTCTATCAAAGTGGGTCTGATCGCTAAACTAGCTAGCATAACTGGATCCAATTCGCACCTTGGTCTGAAATCAAACCCCGCGATATACTCCAGATGCTTCCATTTAAGAAACATTGCCCCTAAACTGGCATGCCTCCTACTCAAGGCATCGGCTACCGCATTACCTTTCCCGGGTGTATATGCGATATCAAAATCATACGAAGCCAAGAACTCTAACCATCTCTGCTGACGGAGATTCAGATCTTTCTGAGAGAAGAGATACTTTAATGATTTATGATCGGTAAACAACTCAAATCTTTCTCCCAAGAGATAGTGTCTCCACATCTTCAGCGCAAATACGATCGCTGCCAATTCCAAATCATGGGTAGGATACTTCTTCTCATGCGGCTTTAGCTGTCGACTAGCATAAGCTACAACCCTACCACCTTGCATCAATACTGCACCTAGTCCAGTACCACAAGCATCCGTGTATACCGTCATCTCTTCATTCCCTTTAGCAATGACTAACACTGGCGCACGCGTCAACTTCTCTTTTAGACTCTTGAAGGCATCCTCACACACTCCGTCCCAGACGAATGACTGATTCTTCTTAGTCAATTGAGTCAACGGTGCCGCTATCTTGGAGAAGTCCTGGATAAACTTACGATAATATCCAGCTAGTCCCAAGAAACTTCTTACATCTGTTGCATTCTTGGGCGTAGGCCAATCCTGTACCGTAGCCACCTTCGTAGGGTCCACGGAAATACCACTCTCGGAAACAACATGACCCAAGAATCTCACTTCCCTTCTCCAACAATGACACTTAGAGAATTTCGCTTTCAATTGGTGTTTCCTCAACACCTCCATCACTATCCTCAAGTGTCCCTTGTGTTCCTCTTCTGTCTTTGAGTAAACAAGGATATCATCCACGAACACAAGAACAAACTTATTCAACTGATCCCTGAATACTCGATTCATAAGATCCACAAAATAGGCTGGTGCATTGGTCAACCCAAATGGCATGACCAGCCACTCATAAAATCCAGACGGCGTCCTAAATGCCGTTTTCGGAACACTCTCATCTGCTACTCGAAGCTGATGAAATCCTGTCGCGAGGTCCAACTGGGAGAACACTCTAGCTCCTTCCAGCTGATCAAACAAATCATCTATCTGCGGTAGAGGATACTTATTCTTTCTCGTCACCTTATTCAACTCGCGATAGTCCACACACAAACGAAGGGAACCATCTGCCTTAGTGGCAAACACAACTGGTGCTCCCCACTCGGAGACACTCCTTCTAATAAATCCCTTCTTCAAAAGATTGCTGACTTGCACCCCGAGCTCTCGCTACTCCCTTGGTGCCATACGACGAAGTGGCATCACTATAGGTCTGGCATCTTTCACTAAATCAATACGGAACTCAATCTCTCGGTGTGGTGGAATCCCGGTCACCTCCTCGAAGACGTCCGGATACTGGCCAACCACGGGCACATCTGACAACTCATCCTGCGGGATGTCGAGGGAATTTACAAAACTAGCCATAACCCCATCACTAGGGAGGCTACCAAACACTACCCTCCGCCCATCATCCGCCCTCACTGTCACCAAAAAGCCCTCACAGTCTACCACCACCCCGTATCTTTGGAGCCAATCGACTCCCAATATAATGCCATACCCAGTAAAGCCCAAAACAAAGCAATCACAAACATACATCCATGACTCGATAAGACCAAATTCCTGCAAATCATACTAAGGCTAGTCTAACCACCAATCGGTTCGTCACAACCAATGGTCTATCGACTATCTCGGGTTCCAGTCCCAACCTATCTACCAGGTCACGAGATATGAAGGAACGGGAAGCCCCAGTATCAAACAAAACTCGAACTGGTATATCATAAATAGAAAGCATACCTTGAATAACAACATTCTTTCCTTTCTCCGCCGCAGTTGGGGCATTCGACGAAGAAGGAACAACATCAATAGCATATGCTTTCACAATCTGCTTCTCCTTAAGAGGTTGCGGACACTTATCCTTATGATGTCCCACTTGACCATAGTTGTAGCACTTCCTTTCCGCTGGCTTGGCCCGACATTCTTTAGCATAATGGCCCTTCTTACCACAGCTGAAGCACTCAACATCCTTTTTGCTCTTTTTCTGGCCACCTTTTGATTGGTCCTGCTTCCTCTTATTCTGAGAGTTATTCTTGCCTCCACCGCCTGCTTGCGGCTTTGGCCCTTCTGCAGATGCAGCCTCAGTCTTTGACATAGGGTAAAGACTCTCTGATCTTAAAGCTTTCCCCACAATCGATTCAAAAGTCTCATCGATGTGGTTGATAGGCCTCTCCCCCAAGTATCCATCCAAACCAGTAATGAACTTCTCATTCTTCTTCTCAGGAGTATCAATAAGAGACAGCCCATACTTCGACAAAGTGTCGAACTCAGCAATATAGTCAGAAACTGCCCTCCCATTCTGCTGGAATTCCAAGAACTTCTTGAACAATACCGACTTCTGGGCAGCTGGAATGAACTTCTCGCTAAAGCGAGCCTTGAACTGATCCCAAGTAACCTGATCCTCTGGAGTAGCTGTTCTAATGGCATTCCACCAATTCATCGCTCGCCCTTGCAGCTGATGAGACGCTATCCTTCTCTTCATCGCATCCTCAAGACCCAAGTCATCAAAGATACGATCACAGCTATCCATCCAATCTTGAACATCTGTGGCCGACTCCGTCCCGTGGAACGGCTTCCCACCAAGATTAGTGTAATCCTTGCACAACTTGGCGAAATCGACCCTAGGCGCCTGCACTACTGGGCCAACACCAACTCCGGGATTGGGAACTGCCCCTTGCACTTCTCTAAGCATGTCTCTCATGAGGTCAGTAAACATTGTCCTCATGTCAGCGGCATTCCCTTGGTTGGTCCCTCTACCAGCACCCCTCGTGTCTCGACTCATCGTCAATCTGAAAAAGGGAAACGATTAACGACCCCATAGTGGTGCTAGTGCAGTGCGACTTCATTCTTATACTACTAATAGTATATATATACATAACTTTTGAAAACCAAAGTAATCACAAATACGCGCTCTCATATACGTACTATCTCTCTCTGGTGTCTTTCCCTAGGTTAACTACGCAACCTAGAGCTCTGATACCAAGTGTGACGGCCTGCCCCGCACCAACCGACATTTACTCCAAAGGTGCGCTGTACACATGTCCAGTTAGCACGGAACGGGTCGTCAGAAGGAAAAGGAATAAGGAAATGAACATACAAAGAACCTGTAGAATGTCTCACAGCGCATAGAATAAAATATAATAATAACATACTTGACATAAAACAGGAGAGACAGTGCATAAGCTGAAAACCAGAACTAAACATCATAGCAGCGGAAATCCAAAATACAGCTTATTACAACTTTCAAACTTTCTCAAAGCAAAAGTAAGATAAATGAGGTACACTACTAATGCCCAAGTAGCGGCCGCCAACGACACAGGGAGAATGTATATATATATATATATATATATATATATATATATCATATGTGGAAGCCTCCTGCCCGCCTCCGAATTAGCTACTCGCGCATCACCAGCTAACCTGTCTCTAGTCTGCTCGTGTGAGCACCCAGAGTAATAAGAGGAGACATAAAACTCTGGGTCAGACATAAATCCTGGTATGAGCGATAAGCATCTAAAGTGAACAATAACAGGTAGACTAAAACATACCTGAACCTGGACCTGCAACCAAAGAGTTAGCACTACATACTGTACAACACTCTAAGGTACCATATCAAACGATGTAAAGATACGGAGGTGGGGGAGGTGTGCATGTCATAATGATGGCAATCAATCAAACATAGCATCCATCCTCACATTTCTCACTCAGTGCGTAAAGCATACGATATTCACCACTTCGATCACCCAACATACCTTGCTACGATCACTCTGCCCCCATGAAGTCATAAATGGCTTCACTGCACTGATAACGTAGCCACAAATCCTTCGCTATGTCCACTTTTCCTCATGGAGTCACAAGAACCCCACTGCACTGGCTCATAGCCTTACTAACTCATACTATGTCCACTCTGCCCCATGGAGTCACAAGAACCCCACTGCACTGGCTCATAGTCTTACTACGCATCACCTTGCCCCTTGGGTCATAATGACCCTACTGCACTGATAACGTTGTCTTGCTACCATCACCTTGCCCCTCAGGCCATAATGACCCTACTGCACTGATAAATAGCCATCATCCATTTTTAGTGGTGAATCGAAGTTATGAACGTCGACAACTCCTTAGCACACGTCCCGCGGCAAAGTCCAACCATGAAGTGAACTCATTGGTTCCCAACTGGATCCTGAGCTCTAACTTCCCATATTGGACTACCTTTGCATCTCGGGTTATTGGTCAATACTGGGTCGGGTCGGGTTCCTCCTCAAGCCATCGGTTCGGGTCAGGTATCCTCCATCGGTTCGGGTCGGGTCCTCTTCATCAGTTCGGGTCGAGTATTTCTCCTCGGGTCGGGTCGGGTGCCATTCCCCCTCCAGTTCATGCTTCCGCTCCGATCCGTCTCCTCATCCTCCACACGCTTCGATCCGATCCATCCTTCTCTATCTGCTCCGATCCTCCTCTTTAATCCGATCCGAGCCCAGTTCAGTAGCGTGGCCTTCCTTTTTGCCAAATTTTCTCAAGTGTCAGGTTCCGATCTGATCGGATTCCTTGCCCAGTTCAACATATCCGATCCGAGCCCCATATCCGATCCGATCCGAACCCTGCACTGTTTTCTGAAACTGTTCCAGCAAGTGTTTACGCCATTCGACGACGTTTTCGAGCATTCTAACTATTGAAACCAATCACAAATCATTTCATACAGTCATAGCAACATACATAATCAACCACAAGCATCAAAACATCAATATGATAGGTTAAAATGGATCAAACATACCCAAAATCCCTCATTTCCCCTTAAGCATGTTTAGGTGAAACTAATGATAGGATTAGCAAAACTTAACCAAATTAACCCAAATTCATATCAGAGGTCTAAAACATCATTTAGGAATTTATGAATATTTTTCCCAAATTTTATCATGCTTAAATTCGCTAATTAACACTAATCACCCCTAATTAGCCATAATTAGTGCAAAACTATGCAAATCACTCACCTTAGCCACAAATAGAACTAAGATCTGAAATAAATCTCTGATTTGATGTGAATCCTAATGCTAAACAGCAGCTCCAATGTTGCTTTGCTGTAGATCTTCCTTGATTAGGGGTTGCTAAGCCAAATCCTTGACCAAAAGATGATTTGGAGGTGATTTAGAGGTTGGAGGCCATTTTTACGGTTTTTTGGTGATAAGTGGAGGCTAGAAAACTGAAATGGAATGATCCTCTATCTCATTTCAGCCTTCCCATAACCCTAATCCCGAAATGGGTTATGGGCCTACTCACTAATCACCCGATTTGGCCCGGTTAAGCAGTTCTTCACCCTCCAAACCTTGTTTCAGCCATATCTCCCAAACGGTAAGTCCGTTTGGCTATTATGACCACTCTACGGAAAGGTAAACCATCAAACGAATCCAATGGAAGTGGTTTCAGGTCAAAATTACTTTCCAATCAAAAGTTATGGCCAAAACAGTACCAACTAGGGGCAAAATGGTCATTTAAAAATCGACAAAAATCATGAGCATGGGAAATGACTCTATTAGATGTTTCCCAAAGTTATATGACCATACGACTTCATATGAGAAAGAAATAAATTTTCTACGATCCTATGATGTGTAGAATACGGGTCATTACAGAAGCCAACATAAGGGCTTAGTTCTCTAGAATGTGTAGGAATGCTCTAACGTTTGAACTGCATAGTCTAGTATTTAGACTGTAGTACATATTAGTACTACGAAGTCTTAGGTGATATACAACATGCTGCTTGTCAACATATGTTAGAATTGCGTTAAACAAGTTCTGAGCTTGTAACATTTTGCATTAAAATCAAAGCGTCTAACCATCAAGGCTGTGGTGCTGACTCATGATTATAAAAGTTGGTTATATTTCCATATCCGTTCAGAGGGGCGGATCTAGTATAGGGCTAGATGGGGCCAAGGCCCTATGTCATTTTCTGCAATTCGGTTGCAAAATTTACTTAGACATTAGCCCTATCTAAAATAAACATTCGACCATACCTGATATGATAAGCTGGCTCCGCCACTGTCCATTCATGTTTCTCTACATTTTCTACCTTTTTTAGCCTCTACCTGAACAGAGCAAGAACTCGTGCTCCCTAAAGACTCTGGGATTGATTGAGCTTATTCTGTGTCTATCTTTGACCCTCCCCAGAAAAAAAAACTTGATCCTTTGATGGCTATGTGGCTTATTCTCTCTTGTTTAGTTTATTTCTCTTTGTTGGACATTCATGTCTACATTTACGTTGACAGAATAAGTTGTCTCTTAGTAGTAAAACCTTCTTCCCTATTTTACTTGGCCAATAAATAAATACGAAGTATGACCGTCTACATGTGAAATATTAACGTGCAATTATTGAAATGCTATTTATGGATTTTGAAGTTTCTTCGCTCATTTCCTGAGGGAATCAATTATCAATATAAAGATGAAATATAAGCATGACTCTTTGCTGAATCATTTTGTTGTAATCACAGGGCATTCTTGCTTGTCTTGATGGATACATGAACATTGAAATGGAACAAACCGAAGAGCATGTAAATGGTCAACCAAAGTACAACCATGGTGATGCATTCATCCGAGAAAATATTATTATTATTAATTGTTGTCCTTTTTTTAAATAAAAATATCTGAAGGTATTAAAATTTTATCTTGTTTGGAATTAATGACTTAGTTGTTGTTGTATCCGAAGGTTTTTAAATTTTATAGTAGATCACACATGGAGAGCTCGTATTCAAGTCATTTTAGAATTTGATGATACTGAATTTGATATGGAGTCAAAATTGAAAGGCTATTTGTATTGATGATAAAACGAGATGTTATTCAATAACAATACAGTATTTTTTTTACACTGAATTTACAAGATGTGTAAGTGTAATGGACTAGTGGACTTGTACGAGTATATTACCGAAAGTCCTATTATACAACATACATTGTATGAAAGATCTATTTACTAATATTATTCTTAATACCCTCAAGAGTAGGTAGTGTTTTTCCCCTTATGGCTGAGACTTCCCATTAGATGCAATCTTTCTCAGCCTTCAAATTAAATCAGATTTTAGTGAAACTTGTGTCTTTTATCTTCAGTTCACCAAATATCCTTCAACTTGACAAATGAAGCTGCTGAGGTTTGAGTTTCAGCGAAGCCTGAATATCAATGTTTTGAGAGATTAAGTTGATTTGACATGAATCAGTTCAGTTCTTCATGAATCTTCACATTTATCCACGATTTAAAGAAAATATGAAATAGTTTGGTGAAGACTACCAATATTGGATTTGTGTCTGTGTTTGCTTTAGTTCACTTAACAAAGACAATCCACAATATTTTAGTCATTGCACTTGTTATGCTTCTATATTCTGCTTTTGCCTTTAGGAACACTAATAAACTACATTATTTCTAATATATGTAACACCCTGTGGTTGATATTATATCATCCGGATCTATGACCCAATCAGCATCTGTATATCATATTGTATTTAGATGTCTGCATGCTTTAAGCTTCCAGCCATGATCAACGGTGCCCTTCAAGTATCTCATTTTTTTAATAACTTTTCGATGTTCATCTCTAGGATCCTTGTTAACAGTCAAAGATATTTTTGTTCTTGTAATGCTTGCATATTATAGAACACCAACATTACTTATATATTGTTTGTCATTAACTATGAGTTCTCCTTTGTGTTTTGATACATGATAGCTAGTTATCGTTGGTGTTGATAGTGAATTAACTACATTCATTTTTTGCTTCGATTAGATGTTTTTGATGTAGTTTCTTTTCCATAAAAAGATTTTTGGTTTTGATATTCTCGTAACTTTAATTACTAAAAAGTAGATCAGTGCGCCAAATTCCTTAATTGAAAAGTGCATTTCTAGAAATTGGATAAAATTATTGATCATTATTTCATTATCATCTATAATAACCAAGTCATCAACACGCAACAGAATGTATATAATTCGATCATTATTAATTTGATGGAAAATGATTTATCTGATTTGGTAGACTTATATTTCAAATTTATCAGTGTAGATTTCAGCTTATCAAACAAGACTCTAGAAGACTGTTTAAGTGAGACGACCCGATTTCCCGTTCTCACGGAAACAAGGTTATCTTTTGGAATATAACACAGAAACATATAATAGCAGAACAGAATTAAATAAATACACCAGAATGAACAACAAAATATACTGGATAAAAGTAATCATCAGAGTTACACAGTATACAGGATCTTACTTAGTACAAATACAGTTCAGCTATACATAAATGTCTACAGCGGAAATAAACAAAATATGTACAATAGGAGCTGAACAGCATAAAAAGAAATAAATGATAGAATCCATCTTCAGCTCCAGCTATCCAGAAAGAACCAGCTAAACCTGAATACAAGGCTGCCCGTGCAGAAAAAGGGGCACCCGAGTTTGAGAGTGAAACAAACTACGAGTCAGTCATGGGACTGGTATGAGAAATCTACTCAAAACATATATAATATGGCTAATCACAGGACCACGCCACTTTCGTGGAACGGGTTTACTCCATTGGATTGCCAGTGCTTTAAAACAAATCTTTCTTTTAAACATCGCTATGCTTTTTATAAAAATGAAGCCGTTATAAGACTCAGTTCCCATCACACAATGCAACGCAAACCGGAGGATAGAGTTTTTACCTTATAACGGCCAAAATATGCTTGATACGAATAAAACAAAGGCATTTGATATTATTGCTAGTGTTTATATGTTTTGAAAACAATTTCAAATCATAACTATCAATCATAGACGACATGAGCGTCCCATGCCACTATGTCGCCAAATGTATATATACAATCGAAACCGCATCGTCTCGTATTTGGAAATTGGATTTCCGTCATGAACCAAGGCAAAAGATAGTCCTTACCGAATTCGAGACGCTCTAGCCCGCCCCTCAGGTACAGCCGCAACCGTACCTTGGATCGTCAGGGCCGGTCCACACGAAGTGGATTATAATGCCTGAACAATGCGTTTCTCCACCCTTTGGGGTGTAAATGAGCCAACGAATGACTCCATCGGACCCGGATCGTCCGATCAAACCGAGGCGCCTCGCAACAGCAACAACCACATAGGTGAAAAGTATATAAATGTCAGGGCTGGTAGGTCACTGACACCACCCTAGCTAGAAAGAAAACGCACGTCCCCCCTGAGGTCCTTCTCCCGTTTTAGGTTCATACCGGGATGTGAGGCTCGCGAATTCACGTTATACACAAAGCTACGCCACACAGGCGGTGCTTTGATCATCCCCACAAGACTTTGCTTTTCAACAGAAGCCCTGATCACTGCATCTTAGCATGCCACACAGAATAAATCCTATGTCGGACACACAGTCCATTTACAAGTCCGTTCTGGGTCTGAACGAAACCGGAGGCACTAAATACCTCGCAAACCCTTCGATCAACACGTACGTCTGAACGATCACCACTCATTATCCATATTTCGGGATGCCTCCCAATCAGGACCTCGGTTACCATCCAAACGAGGTGAAGATCTCCGGTCTTCGACCATCGTCTTCATCTTCGAATTTCAATCGTCGGTCGATTATTCGAAATGAGAATTAACTCGGCCTTTTCAAATAATTCACGTATATTTAGAATTTCAAATCGATTTATTTCAATAGTTAAATTATTCGACAACACCAATTGTGTTCTTTATATAGTTTTCACACCAAACACATTCAACCATCAAACATCACATAAATCAAGCAAATTCAGTTTATTTCCATTCCATATTGCTTACGATATTTTATAACTATTTATCGCTATTTTTATTTATTTTAAAATAGCTAATATATTCAAAACGACGTTTCGGGCCATAACGTGGCCGTGGCGCTGTTTTTCTTCAGATTTGATTTACACATTCCAGCCAATCCAACCGTTGGATTTCTACAAGGTTGGTGCCGTTGGAAAGATTATTCCAAGGCGAACCCGACGGTTGAGGTTTCGGGAAAATCCAATGGTCGGATTTCCCGTACTAGTCGTTTGAAATCACGGTTTCAAAATACGAACTGCACGGCTTCGTTTCGTTTTAATTTTATTTATATTTATATATTTATATAAATATAGTTCATTCAACGATTTCAATATCGTTTTTACTTCAAAAAATTTTCTAACTCCTTAAATTTTGGAAAAATTTCGCCATAACCTCCCCTGCACCGGGAGCGTCGGGAAATCGCAAATAGCGTCCCGGTCCTTCTAATCTCAAAAAGAAAAAGAAAAAGCCAAGCGGCTAGCCAACAGGCTCAAAATCATCACCCAAACAAATCAGTAAATGTGTACCTATTTGTCGGGCACAAATTTTATTCCTCTTCTCTAGCCCCTTTGCTATAACCTGTTCAATGAATATTGCATGTACATATATATACAGTTCATATCATTTTTCATTTTCTATTCAACTTCATATTTGATTTCTATTTGGTTTAAAAACTCCATTCATTCTAATGTTACATAAATAGGTGCAAATCATTTCATTAGCTAATTAATGAATATTTCAACTCATATATGTTTATTTTGAACGAGTGGCTATTTTTAACACTTCACATTTCAACGATTTATGCATACAATAAAAATGTGATTTTTATTGTAAAACAATTCATTTCAAAACACTATTTTTCTATATAGTTCAAGTTGGTGATAAAAATGGGATTTTTATCATAAAACAATTTATTTCAAAATATGAATACCATTCAACACATGAATTGCTAAACAACGAATGAATATCAATCCAACACATGAATGTTTTCTATAGTTTCTATATATAGATAAAAATGTGATTTTTATTATCGAACAATTTATTTCAAAATATGAATACCATTCAACACATGAATTGCTAAACAACGAATGAATATCAATCCAACACATGAATGTTTTCTACAGTTTCTATATATAGATAAAAATGTGATTTTTATTATCGAACAATTTATTTCAAAATATGAATACCATTCAACACATGAATTGCTAAACAACGAATGAATATCAATCCAACACATGAATGTTTTCTATAGTTTCTATATATAGATAAAAATGTGATTTTTATTATCGAACAATTTATTTCAAAATATGAATACCATTCAACACATGAATTGCTAAACAACGAATGAATATCAATTCAACACATGAATGTTTTCTATATAAGGAATAAATATAGTTTAAGCATATGAGAATAATTCAAACACACAAATATTATTCAAAATTTCGGCAGCATAACGGCAGGGTAGTTACACCGGCACCGTCCCTAGTACGGCTCCTCGCTCTACCTTAAAACCTCGCGGTTTTTGACAATGGGAATCATGCATCTAGTTCGCACGCAGGCGGCATGTATATATTTATTTCATTTCCACAAACTAATCCTAAGTGGTTTCAACCAAATATTTCACAACCACAAACGGGTATTTTTCAACCACAATCAACCAATATCCATCACAAACAATCCCAAACAATCATTCAATTTTCACAACAATTTCAACCAATAAATATCGTCCATGGTTTGTGGACGAGGGGGCGTATATATATATATATATATATTTATATATAGCAATTTATATATAGCTATTCACTTTCATTTCACACGTATATATATAAATTTTAAATCAGAAATCTCACCAATTGCTATCCAACTTCAAGACTCTTCTTAATAGAAATCTTCGCCTATTTGTCGCTTTCACCCGTATTCTCTGCATATGTAAAAATAGAATTTTTACTATGCTATTCAATATATAAAAATATGATTTTTACTTTTGCTTTCAACAAATAAAAATATGATTCTTTTTACTTTTCTTTTAAAAACAGTTTTTCTTTGTATCAAAAATCAGTTTTCCTTTACTTCAAAAACCAGTTTTTCTTTTATCTAAAAATCAGTTTTAAAATACTTTTTTAAAATCAGTTTAAAATACTTTATAAAATCAGTTTAAAATACTTTATAAAATCAGTTTAAAATACTTTATAAAATCAGTTTAAAATACTTTATAAAATCAGTTTTATAAAATCTTTAAATCAGTTTTTTTTTTCTTTTATAAAATCTTTTAAAAATTCAGTTTTTCAAAATCTTTTTAAATCAGTTTTTAACTATCCTAATATCAGTTTTTAAACTATCTAAAATAAAATCAGTTTTATGCTTTTAAAAATTTCAGTTTTAAACTAAAAAAAAATTCAGCTTTTATCTTTTTTTAAAAATCTCAGTTTTTACCTTTTTTAAAACATAAAACAGTTTTTAATAGGGTTTTTTTTTTTTTTTAAAAAAATTCAGAATTAAAATAAAATAAATAAATAAAGTAAAACTTACAGAGGGGGGGGAAAGAAGATCGGAGGCGCTTCGAGGTGGTGCGGTTCGTCGATGGCGGCGTCTTCCTCTTCGTCGAAGTTCGCGCGAGTTGGGGTTCGAACTGGGAGGCAGGCGTCGAGTCTTCGGGGCGATTGGGTCTTCGATCGAGGGAAGGGGGCGAGGTCTACGTCGGCGTCGATCGTGCGAGGGGGGGCGGCTCTGGCGATTCGATTAGGTTTTGTTTTTGTTTTTTTTTTTTTTTCTTTCTTCTGAAAATAAAAGGGAACGGGGGGGGGGGGGGGGGGGAAAGAAGATCGGAGGGAAAAGGAAATTAAAATAATAATTTTTTTTTTTTTTTTTATTTAATTTGTAAAAAGGTTGACTTCTACATACGACCTCGAAGCGAGGCCCACCGCCTGTCTTCCATAGCGTTTTACCCCTATTCCGAACACAATGGGATATGCATCGCTAGCTGATTTGATCGTTACAATCAGTTTCCTTTTGTTCTTTCTTTTAAATCAATATATTGAATTTTAAACGTACATTTCAAATTACCGGGGCCACATACTAACTAGAAAAATTCCAGAAAAATATTTTCTAGCTTCGTATTGACGATACGGTCCTAACAAAACTAGTTTCGTCAAATTCTGAGACCGTTTGAAAAATGGCCAATTTCCAGTCGATTAAAATCAACTTAAACTGGTCAAACGCGTTTTCCTTTGCCACGCTCACATATTGATTCGAAAAATTATGAAATTTGAAACCCAGCAATAACTTGACACTGCGGACCCAACAAAAGTGGTTTCGTCGAAATCCGAGGTCATCTGCAAAATATCCATTTTTAAGGGCCTTATATATATATAAATATATATAAATTCCACAGCGACTATTTCTAATTTTAAACTGGACATATCTTATCATTTCTAAGATGAAATCTCAGTTTGTTAACTTCGTTATAAAGATATAGTTATACAGATTCAAATATTTCTTGTTTCGTTCAATTCTGACTTATATTGAATTCTGTATATTCATTTGAAATTAGAAATCGAATTTTCGAACTACCGCACTATTTTCAATTCTATATATAATTATATTTAATTATATTGGTTTTCAAATGTCGATTCAACTCAGTTTTCATCGCCATTACTTAAAATATTTATTTTAAATATTTAAAATCCATTATTTTAGCCAATTTAAAAATTTTAAATTGGTTCAGATTTTCTGGGTCGTTACATTAAGCCCATAAATGAACTTTTCAGTTTGCACCTAATTTTTGTCTTGTTTATAGCCTTGTGGCTATTCTATGTAGACTTCTTTTGAATCTCCATTTAGGAAGGCGTTATGTACATGCAGTTGCCTAGTATTCAAATTTCTATGCAATGTTATAGTAGAACAATTATAATTGTAATGGTTTAACAAGTGAAGAAAATGTTCCATCAAAATCAAATCTAAGTCGTTGATTATGTCTCTAGCTTCAAGTCTTGTTTTGTATCTAGCAATCGTTCCATCAGATTTTTTTTCTTTTTTCTTTAATCTTAGTGGTCACTTGCACCCTACCATATTTTTATTTTTATGTGGATAAACTAAATCTCATGTTTTGTTTTTCATGAGTGCATTATTAATCTCATCCATAGCTCTTTTCCCTTTTCCAATTGTTGTTATTGACTGTTGAATCAAATTTGTTTGGCTCCTCATATGTTATTGTTGGAGTATAGGTTTTGGCTTGAATATTCCACTCTTTTATCTATTAGTCGATAGATGCCGAATAAGAAATGATTGTCTTCCATGTCATTTTCAGTTGAATTATCATGTGTACATGAATGTTCTGCTCATTTCTTTGATTGGAACTTTATGCTTGATCATTTGTTGGAGTGTGATCGAACCGCTCAGATTGCTCTTCCTGTTCAGGACTTGCTCGGCTGGGCGCTATAAGTTATGGATTGTGGTAACCTAAACATTATTCAATCCATTCCTTGCTTTGATCAATTAAAGGAAAAGGTAAGTTTGACATTGATGTTTTTAGATTATATACCTTTTGAGTTGTCATCATACCTGTGCTAGAAAATGAAAATAACGAGAATTACATGTCTACATACAAATATTCTACTATTACAATCTAAGCAATTATATCCATTTTGATTAGTTGAATAGCCTAAGATTGTACGAGTAGTTAAAGTAAAGTTCAATTCGAATGCATTATAAGGTCTTAACTATAGGAAATAAAAACATCCAAATATCTTAGGCTGTAGTAACCTGGTCTTACATTGAATTGAATTTCTAATGGATGTTTGTTTTCAGAATTTTAGTTGCTGATCTATTTATGAGATAAACAGCGGTACTAAAAAGCATCTGGTCAAAGTTTCATAGGCAACGACCGTTGAGCTAACAATGTAAGGCTATACTCTATAATATGTCTGTGTTTCCCTTAACTAGACTATTTTCTTCAGATATATATTGGCATGTAGCCGTATGAATATTTTTTTTTTAAGAAATTGCTAACTGACTTAGATTCTTTACCACCATCTATTCGCAAAAGTTTTAGTTGATGATATTCTTATTTTTCAACTTGTGTAACAAAGTGTATAATTTCTCCATAAGTCTTCTCTTTGTTATAAGAAAATATATCTAAGTGTATTTAGTGCCTGCATCAACAAGGACATAGAATAATTAAATCCATAATCTAAATTAACTGGTGCGGAACCCCACAAGCCAACAATAGTTAGTTCAAGCAGTTTATCGTATGTGGTTTATAAATGAGTGAATTAGAGTCTATGGCTTTTGCCTATTTGACGGTATATGCACATACATATATGGTAAAGTAATGTTCTTGAAAGGATTTTTATTATATATAAAAACATGCTTTATAACATTAGCATTTGGATTCTGTTGACACCAAAAAAATAATACAATAAATAGTGAGTTCAACGAATAGTTAAACTAAAACAAATGAAAAGAGAGAAATAGAATAAAAAAATTGGAATAAAAAAACAACAACGATTTTTCGTGCTTTGACAATGATTGTTCTATGTACCGTTGAAGATTTGTTCACTTTATTTCTAAAATTCAAGGTTACAATTGCTCATATCGGTAAGACTCTGAATAGTATAGTGAAAAGTAAACAAATACCAAAATGATCCTTTTTCATCTAGACGACGGGTATTTATAGATGCAGGTACGCCAGAAGAATTGAAGGACCACTGTAAAGGGAGTCTAGAAGGCCCAACCCATATTGGTCTAAGGGAGGGATAAGTCCGGATCCCTTTATATGGATCGACACTGATCCCTCATATAGAGGGCATGGACCCCGCGACTCTTGGTGTGGGTGTCCTCTGATGTCTTAATTTTTTTTTTTTGGAAGTTTGATCTTGTTCAACAAATTTGTGCGTTATGATCATTTCATTGTTGAAGTGGTGTTATTCAGTCGATCGTTACGGAGTTGTACAGATCCTTCAATATTGGTTTTGCCAATCCCTCACTGGAAGAGTTCTCGGGCATTGTTCTGGTGAGCTAAAGTGGTCATCATCATACGGTGCTATCCAAACTTGGCCTTTGGGCTTTTGAATGATGTATTCTGAGCCATTAGCCTTGCTAATCGCCAAGTCATGACAATCTGAATTGTTTCTTATGTTTGGGGCAAAAGGTTGGGTAATACTTTCCCCTCCAAGTACATATTATGATGACATAACATGCTTTGAATCAAAACAAGCTTAACCGTAGGAATGAACTCCATGCCGCGCTCAACGAATGGTCCTGATATTTCCTTTGAGTGGCAGATACCAATGAGTATGTCGTTTCTAAATAGTTATGAGTCTTTATCCAGCTCCAACGGTACAAGTATGTGGTTCCAACTTTGTTAATGGTCTTGATCTGTTTGAATTCAACCATTTGAATGAGACTTTGTCTTAATTCTCACGTGAATACCTAATTTCTGTCGATTCAAGAAACTTACTGTTAATCGTCGGCTCCTACTTACACTTAAGTGTAAGCAAGTCGTTGCCGATTTAAAATTACGTATGCACTCACATGCTCGTAGGTATTTTTGTGCGATACGCTTAGAATTTTTTCGTAAATGGGATACAAAAATGGAAACATATGTATATGGTATATATGATAACGTTCATGATTTGAATGTGCTTAAATCTCGAACATATATCTGGATTTGAATGATAAATTTTCTTTAGTGAGTGTATGTTCGATACTCAGTTCATAATCGCTTATCGATCGTATATCTGAAAGTTAACGCACACATAAACATAAGTGAATAAGGTCTAAGAAGGTGTGCCGATACTTCCTCCTTTCTCTTCCATGCATTCTCTTTCCTTAGTAGTGTAAGATAAGGGGTCAGCACTGATCCCATTAGAGGATCGGTACTGACCCCATACTTAGTATCTTTTTGTTTGTAAAAAACTCTATGTGATTGGAATCAACTGCTCTCTCTCCATATAAATAATTAGACCCTCTCATTCTTTTCCTTTTACTTTCCACTTCCAACTAATTTGAGCATTCAAATACTATTAAACCGGCACCTCCTCCTTCCACCAACCTACAAAACCACGATCTCCTCCTAAATCATCATCATCCAAGTGCTACTGAACAAATATCCAGCTCTGGTCACTTTAATTCGAATTAAGGTGTGTCTCCTTGCTTTTTATGATAGTCTTGAATTATTATCAAGGTTTAATGAATGATGTGGTGATGGGAAATGAAAGCAAAGTGTTGGAAGAGGTATGGAATAACAATATAAGAGTCAACGTAGACTATGGTGGCCTGGAGATGTTGGGAAGCGAGAGGGGGAGGAGGAATAGGAAAGGCCGGGTCAAGAAGGAAGGGAAGAAGGAAGGGAAGAAGGGGGAGAACGGGTTTACATTTTTCGAGTCCAAATCACGAGGATGGATCAGACTAAGGATTGGTCGTGGAGCATATGATACAAAGAACTGGATCAGATTGGTGATCTAGTTTGTGGGCAAGGATATTATCGGCTTCATGGATGCAAGGGTCGAGAGACTAGATTGGAAGTTTTCAGACATAGAGCATAGGATCGATCGATATGTTGGCACAATTAATCCGATCGACTTGGCATTTGATTTTACATCGTCGTGAACACGTTTCGAGCAAGGTTCAAGAACTCGGTTTCGGTCTCAGTTTCGGTCGTTTGAAAATTTGTTAGTTTCGGCGGGTTTCGTAAATTTTGTTGGTTTCGGTTTTGTTTCGGTTTCGGTCCAGATTTCGGTTTTCAGTATTTTGGTTACGAATTTGTTAACAATAAATAACATGAAAATATATTATATAAAGAAATAGAATACAACATTCTAAATTTACTACATCCAATAACTATTTCTTGGAGCTATATATGGATTGTTTTCATAATCTTCTTCATTAATTTTTGTCGCACGATGCAATGGATAGTCATACTGCATCTGTCCTGTACCCATGAACGTTGCCAACATGTTATCAAATGAGGAGGGTTCATCATTCTGTGTTGTATATGCAGTTTGACTATTTTGATCACTTGACATATCGCTGCTGTATGTCTCATTTGCTCCGTGATAGAAATAGCCTCCAGTGTAATCAAAAGTAGAATGCCTGTAATTGGGTGGATCTTTTGATGTATATGGGTTATTAGCATAATCGTAATTTCGTGGTTCTTCATATTGAACATTTAAATTACTGTCTCTTCTTTCACGAGTACGCCCCACACCTCTCCGCACATATGGTATAGTTGGTCTTTGTGAACCACCAGCAACACTAGATCCAACACCATAATTACTTGCTAAACCGATATTGTGACCACCAGCATCATCGTTTGAAGAGCCACTGCTATTTTCGGTGCTTTGACTTCTTGTTGTTCGTGCAGGTATTCCATCCATTGCAGCAACAACATTATGCATTATATCAACCATCGCAGGATCGTCGTCAAACAACCGTGGTTCAACTTCTGTAGTCCACTCTGCTAGTGGATCCTCCTCGTGAAATATATGATTTAGATCAATTAATTGATCATTTGTATCACGACGTTTAACATTCTTAGCTCTTAATCTCATATTGTAATGTACATATACCATCTTTTCAAGATTTTCCATTTTGATTCTATTTCTCAGTTTTGTATAAATCATGGAAAACGTAGTCCAGTTTTTTTCGCAATTTGAGGAGGAAACCGTCTGACTGAGAATATGCATTGCTAAATGTGTAAGGTGTGGGGCGTCCGCTTTGCCGATTATTGACCACCACTGTGCAGGAGAACACATACTTGTGGCTTCTATTGCTTTTGAAGAGCCAAATTCGCCAACTTTCATTCTATAAATGTTCACCTGTGTAATGTAATGTAATTGAATAACATATATAATGTAATGTGGGTCTATGTATCTAAGAAGTATGTAATGTAATTTACCTCTTTTCCAATTTTATTTTTTGTCCGCGTGTCTGGGACCATTCTTGCAACAACACTATTAAATCCATTTATTACCTCAGTATCATTTACCGTATTACCATACTGAATGATAGGATTGAAGAAATAACATATATTTTTGGAAAATGCTAATATTAATGTAATGTTTTGAATTTTGACTTTGTAAAGTAGTAATTTTAAAATACCTGCAGCATGGATTGGTCGATGGAGTTGTCTTTCCCATCTTTTATTGATAATATCCCACCATTTTTCTGATTCACTTACGCCGACATTCTTCCTAATTGACTCCTTTGCGAGATCCATCGCTTCATAAAGATAACTCATATCCGCTTTGTCATTGCTATCCACCATTCTTAAAACTTTGACTAATGGCTCAAATACGAGAGTTATAGAAGCAGCGGCCGTCCAAAAAGTATCATCGTAAATTAGATTAGCAACATTGGTTGCTGTTCTTTTATCCTTAAAAGTGAGCCTAGGCATTTTTGATGCCCAGTCCTTTGAAGCGATCATTCTTCTTAAATCATTTTTGTGTTTATGAATAGAATCTAATGCAATGAAATGCGTGGCAAATCTAGTCACTGCAGGTCTAATCAATTCTTTGCCGTTTGTCTCTTTTCTCATTATAGAAAGTAACCAACCATGGTTGTATATGAATGTCGTTATTAATTGACAATTTGAAATGACAGTTTTTACCTCTTCTTCTTTTGAAATATCTTCTAAGATCAGATCAATGCAGTGTGCAGCACATGGTGTCCAATATAAATGTTTTCTTTTCTCCATCAATAGTTGTCCAGCTGCTTTGTAGTTAGCTCCGTTATCTGTCACAATCTGCACTACTCTATTTTCTCCAACAGACTCTACAACTTCATCCATTAATCTGCATATATATTCTCCACTTTAAATTCATCAGTAGCGTCTACAGATTTAAGAAATATCGTTCCATGGGTGGAGTACACAAGAAAATTTATTATTTTCCGTCGATTCTGAGTACTCCAACCATCACACATCAACGTACAACCATACTCGTCCCATAAATTATGAAAAGTATTGATATATGAACCAACTTCATCTAGTTCCATTTCCAAGTATGGATGTGATAATTCATACGCTGTAGGTGGATCTATTCCACGTCCACATTCCGCAATAACATCAACCATAGTTGCATAATAAGGACTACTAGCAAAATTATGTGGAGTATGGTTAAAATAAAAAAAACTTAGCAATGGCACGACCTATATGCTTTTTAGCATTTTTAATGCCCTTTATTGCGGATTTAATAGAAGGTTGAGAACTACCTCCTTTTTTTTTGCATATATGAATCGATCCTTGCAGCAGTATGAGTTTCAAAATCTCCGTCCATCCTTACAGATTTACCACGGACGTTCCGCTCTGTTTGACTAGAACCGACGCCTGATTGCCTATGAGATCTTTGCATCTCATGTTCTCTGAATATATCTCTGCTTTCCTGCATTGCACGACGAACATTCCTATCATCTTCGTTCTCATCATCTTCGCTGTCTGAGCCATGTTGTTGAGGTTTACTCATCAGTTCTTCTTGTATGCGTTGCTTCTCGAGTTTCCCTTTATTACGATCATTTTTTTTCCAACGATATGCGCTCGTACAAGTTTTTTAACATCTTGAGGAACGTTTGTGCATGCCATTACGTTGCCTCCTACGCCCGCCAAGTGTTCTTTCAAACGTGTTACACCATCACCGTTGATTTTGTTGTTGCAGAAAGTGCACTTCGTTTTCCGAACATTACCATCGATTGGGGTACCGTAATTCCAACCGATTTCTAGTGTTTGTCGGGTTCTCCATAACGTACCTGTAAATTGTGAAAAATATTATCATAAACTTTAGATTACATTTTTTATTCTAAAATTGTGCTATAAATAAAACAAATAAAAAACTGAAAATAAAAATATACCATACATATAACGTAGTACATGGAAAGTTGTACTGAATTCAATTTCACATGGATTGCCAAGTTGTACTGAATTCAATTTCACATGGATTGCTACAGCATACATAAAAATAAACCATACATATAACGTTGCAGGAGCACATGGATTGCCACATCACGCTGCGGCACATGGATTGCCACATCATCCTATTTCTATTCGACTTAAGAAAAAAGCCCAAAATCGAGCAGAGAAAAAAAAGGCGTCCTGTTTCTATTCAATCAGAGATAGGAAAAAAAACAATCGTCGATCGAATCGATTAGATCGAATCGATTCGATTCGAATAATCGATTCGAACGATCGATTTAATCTCAACAGATGAAAAGAGCAAACTCACGGATTTAATCTCAGCAGAAGAAAAGAGCAAATGATTGATGCGGTTTTTGTGTTCTGTAAGTTTAAATTTCCAGTTGCATGTTTTATAGGATTTAAATTTACTGTTGATTCACGGATTTTAAACTTTACGATGATAGAATTTGATTTGATTCCCTTTGTTTGATTCTTTTTTGCTTTCGGTTGCTTTATTTCACGTCTGATGTTTGATTCTGCGTACGAGATTCTCCATTTTTTTTATTTCTTAGCCCTAGTCCGATCCCGATTTTGGGGGACAATTCTGGTTCGTCCCCCACCGAAACCGATCCGATAACCCCGAGATCTCGGGGTATCGGACGAGTTTTCGAACCTTGGTATCGAGTCATATATAATTTATGAATCTTGATTCGGCGATTTTGCAATTTCATCCACGTCATTCCCTCAAGTCAATCGCCTCAACATGGACACCTTTTAATGTTGAACTAGACCAACAACTCAAACATGCACATATGATAAAACATAAAACCGGACTGCGGACACATGACTGAATTATCGATTCTAAACTTTATTTTTCATTTTGATATTTAATGAAAATCCACGACTTAATCTGATCACCAAATAGAAAGTCAGCAATGATGGTCATTCCAGTTTCAAACAGAATCTCATATTCATGCTCTGAAGTGATTAATCAAACTGCATGAGTACGATACTTCACGTTTTACATTAGTTTACACTAACATAGGGGTACAGGTTAATTGCGCTATCTATGATTGGTTGCAAGTATAGTAAATCAGGCCACTAGAAGCTCAAGACAACTCAAAGGCTTGCAAGCCGGGAGTATGAATTGGGTTTAGAATCCAGCCATTCAACAGATGAGTCAAGCTGTGCAATTAAAACACGTAGTGGTTCTATAGCGGCGGAGGTGCGAAAATGTGTAGTGGGGATAAAGCGGAGAAATAATGAGGATATAGTGGAGGTGGAAAAATGCCCATCAGATGTAAAGCCAAATATTTGAAAAAAATCATATTTCTCACATTATATGTGTATAAGAAACTAATAATAGTTAATCTTATATAACAAATTAAAGGAATATCATAGTTATACATACCAAATTTGATGAGTGTAATTGATTGTTGCCATATATTTGACACTTATGCCTTAAATTTAGCCCTTTACGCTAATTTTACTGAATTTTTTAAAAGAGAACTAGTCAAATCAAGCTCAATATGTTAATACTGATAAAGCGGATGCTAAAAATCCTTGATTTGGCTGATGCAGCGGAAAATAGCGGGGTTAAAAGTGGGTCTGCTGTTCATCAACTCTAAATTGAAATAGTGCAGCTGTTGACGAACGCTATGTGCTATGGCGGGTATATTGTGGGGCGTTAACTGCATAGGAGTCAAGTCCTTCGGCTAGCAGCCAGATGGGTTCTTGAGAGTCAAGCCCATCCCAACAAGCAGATCAACTAGAAGGGCTTAATCAGTAGGATAAACTGCAACTTCCGATAGATCAACCTGGTGGTGAATAAAATGCTGACGGAGGCTTGCAACAAGGAAGGAAGGTGTTTTGCGGTACGAAACACTATGGAAGATGCAATGGTCTTAGAGAACCTCCTAGAACTATTGCATCTAGGCCTAATGGAGCCATGTTGGCGAGAATCTGCATAAAGTATAGTATACCACCGAATGGCATTCAGGCTTCTGAACGGGATGATAGAGCGCATGCACTTCCAGAAGGGTATACCGCTTATAATAGTTATATGCGCTCCATTGGGTATGTTCCCCTTTTATGTCTACACATTTGAGATATGCTTTGCTATATGCGATTGGCGTCAACATAGCTCCATCCGAACTGCTATGCCTTCCTACTCAAAATTTATATTATTTATGTGGAGAAATTAGGTCGTGAGCCGATCGGAGAAGACATTAGATACTCATACATATTCATGCATCGGAGAAGATTCTCGTCCCTCATGTATTTAGAAGCTCTACCCAACAGCCGAATTATCCTAGGGATGTGGAATAAGCTCAGGAACTTTAAGCAGAATTGGTTCTACATGGGATGTCCGCCCGGGATAATGAGGTGATGGAAAGAAGGGTGTAAGTGTGTTGACAATCACATGTGTTGTTTCCAGTTAATCGAGTCGTAAGCTCTAAGATCATCATGTCAAGAATGTTTAAATAGGGTTTTAACCTTTAGAGACATGGGAGTATAGTACCACAATGCTCAAGCATTAATTTTGGACATCTCACTTTGGATTAATTATACTAGAGTCATTAAATCGGTCGTGGTGATGACAAGGGGATAACGATTGAAGCAGGTGGAGTTAGAGGGGAAGGAGCAGATTTGTTATGCAAAAATTGCGCGAATGCGGAAACGCAATAAGCAAGATCTAGATTTGCCAATTGAACATCAATCTACTGCGATAGCAATTATTCTATTACATCAAGCAAATAGTAAATAACTATAATGAAGAAAAGTGACACAATATTTATACTGGTTCCACTATCATCCATAAGATAGTGTACGTCCAGTCCAAAAGAGAGATATTTTATTCCACATGAGAGAATTACAAGAGATTACAAAATAAGAGTTTACATATCAAAACCTCAAATAGGCTTAACTAGAAGAGACATCATTGGGGACCACTGGCTTCATGCTAGGATGGGTTTACACTAAAGTCTACCCCTCAATATATAGCCAGTGCAAATCCATGTGAGTCATCAATTATATTACCAACCAACATATGGTAATAATATAATGGAGGAAAATTACCATAGCAACAAATGTGCAAAAATAGAAAGTAAATCAATCTGTTTCTTTAACATAGATGGAAGGAATTAATCCCTTCATTTATTTTTCTGTCATATCATCAAATGCAATCAATGCATTCCCATTATAAAAATAATTACTTTTCATTCTTTGCAAATTTGTTCCAATCAATTTGTGATTTTGTATCACCAAATTTAACAATGATGTGCCCCCGTCGCACATTCATATATGCCCCAGTTTAGGAGGGACTCATCGGAGATCAAGAGAAAGTCAGAGATGAAAATGTGGCCAATGAAGAGGATCCTAAGGGAGGAGGTGATTTTCCTCCTACCCCGGTTCCTTCTTCGATAACCGAAACTAGAACAAGTGAAGCTACAAGATTAATATCTCCTATACAATAACGAGGACAACCACATCGATGGTGATGAAAGGAGTGTTAAGGACTAGGATAAAATACTTCTATAACTTCATCCTTTGGTTGTGACAGTAATGTCAAGAGTCTTCTTGCAAGCTCATAAATAGCTTCAGTGCCTTCATGCGCCGGGAAGATAACTCCCTCGAGCAAGCTGAATGCACGATACAACACTAACATATGTGCCGACCGACGATTTCTAGCTTAAGTTTTATTTTTTGCAGGCACAATGGTTGGATATGGGGAGACAATGATAGAGATAGAGAATGAGAAAGGGATGAAGAATGAGAAAGGGAAAGAGACAGGGACAAAGGCAAAGAAGACCCCTGCTCAGGTCAATTTTGATTTAAGTAGATCATTCTTTGGTGATGCTGAATGATACTTATACCTGCCAAAAGTGCAAGTATGACTACAAAATCAGCAATCATTAGAGAGATGAATACCCTCCTCTCTCTCAATCTCCACTAGTTTTAGTTAAGCCAAGTGAATCTGGTGAGAGAGGAGGTTCAAGAAGTATGAGGCAATTTCCACACCCTTACCTCCTCCCTCCACTAGACAGGTGCCCTTGCCATTCCACCCAAGGAGACAAGCCGAGATCAACTTATAAGAGGCTCTATTTATTGAAAAAGAAAACGTAGGGTGATGAGAGGAAGAGAAAGAAAATCGAAAAGGAGCCCGAGCCTGAGTTGGCCATCACTTTCCAGCAACAAGAAGAAAACCTTAAATAGGCATTTCCAAGGTTATATTTTGACGAAAAGTGTTTATGCCGCAGTGGCACCCAATCCTAAGGCATATCCATAAAAAAACTTTTAATCGGGTGTTCGATGTTTACAGTCAATACAGAGTCACTATGAGTTATGATGAGAAGCCATCTGATCTACGGAAGAAGAAGAATGTAGAGATAGCGGGTTTAAAACGCGAGCTTGGGATAGATTAATATAGGATGAGTGCAGCGGAAACTAGAAGCATTGATTTAAAAAATCAATTAGAGGGTCAAACAAAAATATTACTGATGTGGCTGAGGTAGCAGCTTAGGCTGGGGATAAGTTTAAATTAGATTTGGCCGCTCATTCTTTCATATTAGCGAGTGTTCAGAAGGATAATAAATTTCTTACTGAGGAGAATGAGTAGGTGTAGAAAGATCTTGTAAAAACCGAGTAATTAAAAAAAGAAGTTGAGAAGCTCAAGAAGGATAGAGAAACCAATGGAGCGGAGTTGGATACGGCATTGAAGGCCAAGTAGCGGTAGAGGAGTTAGATAAGCCGTGCTCGAGCAAGACAATTCTGTAAAAAAGGGTTTTGAAGCCTAATTTGAAGAACTTAAGGCCCAAGCTCATGATGTTGAAAGAAAAAGTAAGAAAAAAAAAAGATTCCTCTATCCTGGGATTCTACGCCAAGGTTATCCGCTACCGCGATCTCGCATGGATGAAATACTTGAATAGGCTTTTTTGTGACGTGGGAGCGGTTCTGGGACGATGAGGCTGTCACGAGTACTGTTAAGGAAATTGATGAGGAGGCACCGGTAATTAAGTATTTTAAGGGAGACGAGCCAAGGATTCTGGAATAAGGGTGTCACCAATCAAAAGAGGAAGTAAAGGAAGAGGCGGCAATTGTAGCAGTTGTGAATAAGGGGAAATCAATCATGACTAGGGCATTATTATGGCTCAAACCGCTGGTTCGACAGACTAATCATCAAGTCATATGAGTGTTTCCCTAACTCTAATCATTTTGCCTGCAACTTCAAGTAGCTCTTCTAAACCAATCGTCACCGATTCGGGGTACAACCCTGAGATCCCCAGCTCAGGCTTCGGAATTTTTTTAGTACCAATTCCTGAAGGAATAACTTTCATGGAAAGAACAAAACATGAAGTTGAAGGTATGTCTACTCTCTCTGGCTATTGAGAAAATGGTTAAGGCTTGCGAGCGTCGAGCCATCGGAGAATAAAAGAAGACTAACCCTTCTTCGTTATTATGCTACATGTACACTTGGAATGCAAACCCCTGCTACCGTCCTAGTGATCGAAACTAGTGGACCCTTGATTTCCTCAATTGAAGTGTTCATGAAAGATACCCTTTGGTACAATAAGAAAATGGAGTTTGAGGACCCCAAAAAGTTAGGGCTGGATCTAGAGCAAGGGGAGCAATGCGATGCCGCTATCATGTTAGATTAATATTTTGGATTCTATTTTTACCTTTTTCCAATTTAGTATTTAGATTGTAGTACAAATTAGTACTACAGATATACAACATACTTTTTGTCAACATATGTTAGAATCACGTTAAACGAGTTCTGAACTTGTAAAATTTTGCATTAAAATCAAAGCGTCTCACCATCAAGGCAGTGGTGCTGACTGACGATTATAAAAGTTGGTTATATTTTCTTATCCGTTAATATTTCTCTACATTTTCTACCTTCCAAGCTTGAAGTTTATATTACATGATCTACTTTTTTAGCCTGTACCTGAACAAAGCAAGGACTCATGCCCCTTAAGACTCTTGGCTCGAGCGTATTCGGTGTCTATCTTTGACCCTCCATAGGAAAAAACTTGATCCTTTGATAGCTATGTGGCTTATTCTCTCTTGTTTAGTTTATTTCTCTTTGCTGACCATTCATGCCTACATTTACATTAACAGATAAGTTGGCTCTTAGTAGTAAAACCTTCTTCCCTATTTTACTCGGCCAATGAATAATCTGCGGTTTAATTTTTGTCTGTTCTTGCTTATGTATGTCACTGATTATGTAGCCACTTCTACATAATCTGCTTTTGTGAGTCGTTAGAGAATGACTGTATTTTCCTTTTTGTTATATATGTATATATATATTTATTTAAAAAAAAACAAGTACAAAGCACGACCGTCTGCATGTCAAACATTAGCATGTAATTATTGAAATGTTGTTTATAGATTTTTAAGTTTCTTTGCTCATTTCCTGATCGAATCAATTATCAATGTAAAGACGAAATATACGCATAAAGCATGACTCTTTGCTGAATCATTTTGTTGTAATCATAGGGCATTATTGCTTATCTCGATGGATACATGAACATTGCAATGGAACAAACCGAAGAGCATGTAAATGGTCAACTGAAGAACAATTATGGTGATGCATTCATCTAACTCTTGTCATTTTTTTATGCAAAAATATCTGAAGGTTTTAAAATTTTAACTTGTTTGGGATTAATGTCTGAAGGTTTTAAATCTTTATATGTTCATTACATCAGTACTAGTGCAGTTAAAAGGTGGAATGGAATAACCTGTTGTATTTCAATTGTCAATTTTATATGCTACTTATCAGTGTATCATTGGACTGTATGACTTACGCACAACATTGGGCGTTGCTATTGGATTTCTTTTGACAAACGTTACAATGTCTCTCCAGGACAATTCTATATTGTACTCTTGTTTTATCTCTAGTTCTGTTTGTCAACTGCTATTGTTGTGTCAATTTTGGGACTCTTGATGCTGTCATTATAAATATATAGCCAAGGTAATGGTTGTGACATGATGTTTTGATCCTACATACGAAATTAATTCCTAATATTTAAAATGCATTTCCTAGTTACAAGCTTTTAAGATGCACGTTACTGTTATTTTACTTGCATATACATTCAGTATTAAGTTGTAGGTTATTTTGCCAAATAAAAGCTGGTAAACTTTGCAAACAGTTGCGACGCCATAATAAAATGCCGTCAAGAGCACACATGAAGAGATCGTATTTAACAGTCATATTAGAATTTGATGATACTGAATTTGATATTGAGTCAAATCTGAAGGCTACTTGTATTGATCATAAAATGTGATGTTATTCAATAACAACACAGTACTTTTTTTTACATTGTATTTACAAGATGTGTAATGGACTAATGGAATCATACGAGTATTTTACCGAAAGTCCTATTATACTAACATACATTGTATGAAAGATCTATTTACGAATATTATTCGTAATACGCACCCTCAAGTGTAGGTAGTGTTTTTTCCCTAACGGCTGAGACTTCCCATTAGATGCGATTTCTCTCAGTCTTCAAATTAAATCAGATTTGAGTGAAACTTATGTCTTTTTATCTTCGGTTCACCAAACATACTTCGACTTGACAAGTGAAGCCGTCGAGGTTTGAGTTTCAACGAAGCTTAAATATCGATGTTTTGAGAGATTAAGTTGATTTGACATGAATTAGTTCAATTCTTCATGAATCTTCACATTTATCTACAATTTAAAGAAAATATTATAGTTTGGTGAAGACTACCAATACTGGATTTGTGTCTGTGTTTGTTTTTAGTTCACTTAACAAAGACAATCCATAATATTCCAGTCATTGCACTTGTTATGCTTTTATATTCTTATTAAGTACTTGATCCAAGTATAACTAGTTGCTCTTAAGAACATTAAGAAACAACATTATTTTTAATATATATGATACCCTGTGGTTGATATTATATCATCAGGATCTGTGGCCCAATCAGAATCTGTATATTATATTGTATTTAGATGTTTTCATGCTTTAAGCTTCTTGCCTTGATCTACAGTGCCCTTCAAGTATCTCAGTTTTTTTAATAACTTTCTGATGTTCATCTCTAGGATCCTACATAAGTTAACACACTTTGTTAATAGTCAAAGATATTTTTGTTCTTGTAATGCTTGCATATTATAGAACATCTATAGTACTTATTTATTTTTTGTCACTAACTATGAGTTCTCCTTTGTGTTTTGATACATGATAGCTAGTTGTCGTTGGTGTTGATAACAGATTAACTACATCCATTTTTTGCTTCGATTAGAATTTTTTTGATGCATTTTCTTTGCTAAAAAAAGATTTTTGATTTGATATTCTCGTAACTTCAATTACTGAAAAGTAGATCAGTGCGCCAAGTTCCTTAATTGAAAAGTGCATGTCTAGAGTTTGGATAAAATTAGTGGTCATTGTTTCATTATTATCTGTAATAATCTAGTCATCAACACACATCGGAATGTATATAATTCAAACATTATTACTTTTGATGGAAACTGATTTATTTGATTCGGTAGACCTACATTTCAAACTTGTTAGTGTAGATTTCCACTTACCAAGCAAGACTTTAGAAGCCTATTTAAGCCCATAAATGAGCGTATTCAATTTGCACCTAATTTTTGTCTTGTTTATAGCCTTTGGCAACTCTATGTAAACTTCCTCTTTTGAATCTCCGTTTAGGAAGGCGTCGCGTACATGCAATTGCCTAGTACTCAAATTTCTATGCAATGCTATGGTAAGAACATTTATGATTGTAATGGTTTAACAAGAGAAGAAAATGCTCCATCAAAATCAAATCCATGTAATTGAGTATATCTCTTGGCTTCAAGTCTTGTTTTTTATATTACAATGGTTCCGTCAGATTTTGTCTTTAATCTTAGTGTCCACTTACATACTACCATATTTTGTTTTTATGTGGATAAACTAAATCTCATGTTTTGTTTTTCATGAGCGCATTATTAATCTCATGCATATCTCTTTTCCCTTTTCCAATTGTTGTTATTAAATGTTGGATCAAATTTGTTAGGTTCCTCGGATGTAATTGTTGGAGTATAGATTTTGGCTTGAATATTCCACACTTTATCTATTAATCACTAGATGCCCAGTAAGTAATGATTGTCTTCCATGTCATTTTTCAGTTGAATTATCATGTGTACATGAATGTTCCTGCTCATTTTTTTGATTGGAATTTTATGCTTGATCATTTGTTGAAGTGTGATTTCTGCTCAGATTGCTCTTTCTGTTCAGGATTTGCTCCGCTGAGCAATATAAGTTATGGATTATGGTAACCTAAACATTATTCATTCCATTCCTTGCTTTGATCAATTATAAGTTTGACATTGATGTTATATACCTTTTGAGTTATCATCACATTCGTACTAGAAAATTAAAATACAAATTTATCGAGAACAACATGTCTACATACAAATATTCTACTATTACTATCTATGCAATTATATCCTTTTTGATTAGTTGAATATCCTAAGGTTGTACGAGGATTTGATGTAAAGTTCAATTCTCATGCATTATAAGGTCTTTAAAAACATCCAAATATCTTAGGCTGTAGTAACCTGGTCTTACATTGAATTAAATCTCAAATGGACATTTGTTTTTCAAAATTTTAGGTAGTGTTTGGTTTACCATTTTAAGTTTTGGGTTTTCGTCCATACAAAAATGTGCACAACGCATGTAAATCATGGAAAACAACAATTTTAGAAAACAAAGTTAACACACAAAATAAAAAACAACTTTTATCCATTTTTCATGTTTTGAGAAATGAGAGAAATATGGAGACCAAATCATCATTTCATGATTGTTAAATCCCCTCCGCGGTCCCCTCCATCTTGCTTTCATTCCACCATTCCTCCTTCTACACCTTTAAAGTTTTGTAATTAATTTTGAAAACTAAAAACCCAAAACTCATTTTTAACCAAACACACCCTTAGTTGCTGATCTATTTATGAGATAAACCGCAGTACAAAATGGATTTGGCCAAAGTTTCGTGCGCAATTCATCATTGTGCTAACAATGCAAGGGCATACTCTACAATATGTCCGTGTTTCCCTTTAACTAGACTATTTTGTTCAGATATATATATTGGCATATATCCATATGGATAATTCTATTTTTTTTAAGAATTTGCCAACTGGCTTATGACTATCTGTTCGCAAAAGTTTTAGTTGATGATATGCTTATTTTTCACTTGTGTGACTAAGTATATAACTTCTCCATAAGTATTTTCTTTGTTCTAAGAAAACATGTCTAAGTATATTTAATGTCTGCATCATCAAGGGCATATACAATAATTAAACCCATAATCTAAATTAACTGGTGCCGAACCCCACAAGCTAACAATGGTTAGTTCAATCAGTTTCTCGTATGTGGTTTATAAATTAGTGAATTAGAGTCTATGGCTTTTGCCTATTTGACAGTATGTGCATATATATGGTAAAGTAATGTTCTTGAAAGGAATTTTATTATATAAAAAAACATGCTTTATAACATTAGCATTTTGATTCTATTGACACCAAAAAAATGATACAATACCCAGCGAGTTCAACGAATAGTGAAACTTAAACAAATGAAAAGGGAGAAATAGAATAACATAATTGCAATAAAAAAGACACAACAATTTATCGTGGTTCGGCATTAATTGTTCTACGTACACTTTGAAGATTTGTTTACTTTATTGCTAAAATTCAAGGTTACAACTGCTCGTATCGGTAAGACTCCGAACAGTATAATGAAAAGTAAACAAATACCAAAATGATCCTTTTTCGCTTAGACGATGGTACTTACAGATGCATGTACGCCAGATGAATTAAAGGTCCACTGTAAAGGGAGTCTAGAAGGCCCAAGCTCGTATTCGGCTAAGGGAGGGACAAGTCCGGATCCCTTTATACTGATCGGCACTAGTCCCTCATATAGAGGGCATCGGCCCCGCGACTCTTGATGTGCGTGTCCTTCGATGTCTTGAGTTGTTTTCTGCTGGTGCTGTTTAACAAGTTTGTGCGTTATGATCATTTGATTGTTGAATTTGTGTTATTCAGACAGTTCGTTTGGGAGTTGTACTGACCCTCTATAATGTTTTTGCCAATCCCTCACTGGAAGTGTTCTTGGGCATTGTTCTGGTGAGCTAAAATGGTCATCACTATACGATGTTGTCCAGACTTGACCTATGGGCCTTCGAATGATGTATTTTGAGCCATTGCCGTGATAATCGCTAAGTTATGTCAATCTGGATAGTTTCTTATGGACGGTCAAGTCTTAACCGTAGGAATGGACTCCACGGTGCGCTCAACGAATGGTACTGATCTTTCCTTTGAGTAGTAGATACCAAGGAGTATGTCGTTTCTAAATAGTTGTGATGCTTTATCGAGCTCCAATGGTATAATTATGCGGTTTCAGCTTTGTTAATGATTTCGGTCTGTTTGAATTCAACCGTTTAAGGATGATTTATGAGACTGATTTTCAGATCTATGGTATTTACAATAACCACAATATCTTAAACATAATTGTAGGCAATGATTTGACAATCTAATAAGCTGACAGAATAACAATATTATTCCAATCCACAATTATTCTTCAGATTTGAGAAAAACTATAACAGATCCGCTGAAACATAGGCATATATTTCAGATTTAATTCAAACGAAGTAAATAGATTATTGTATACTTTGTATATAAATTTCTCACCCACCTAAAAACATCCAAATCTGAATCTGAATAGTCTTTTAGGCCTACAATTCCTAAATTCTTACATATCTACAGTTATCTTGAAAGGGGAATACTTTCAAATTTGTAGAATTGCAAAAAAAAGGGAGAAATATATTGAAGAAGAACGTAAACACCAATTCATATTGTTTTTCACTTGGATTTGATTAACCCTTTAAAATTTGTATCGTTTATGTTTGATTTTGATTGTTTATGAATATATTTTTGTTTTAGAATTTGTTTGAGGAGAGAGGGAAATGGAAGAACTTCGCTGTTGCTCTCAGAAATATGTGAAAAAGATCTGGGGCCTAATTTTTATTTATATGAGTTGAAACGGCTCAGAACTATTAGATTTAATTTAATAAACATATGTCCTCTAATATAAATATTTTATATATTAAAACCCTAGCTGCCACCTACTGCATCGACCCAAAGGTTCGACATAGTGGTCGATCGCTTCGGGTCGACCAGGAAAGTGGGGGTGGGGAGATAATTATATTCCATATATATAGTATTCCGTTTTAATTATTTTCGCCCGTTTTTCGTATTTTGTCGGTAAATTTTTCACAGCGAGTCTCCAAACATGAAAGTTGACCAGAATTCCATGACGAACGCAATGATGAAAGTTTCTTGATTAAATTCCATTGTTTGCATAAATTCCTATTTTAGAAAATCTAATTAAATAACTAATTTGTTTATTGTCAAAATTCTGGGTTGTTGCAAAGGAAAAACTTATAAATTGGGGAATGAACATAGGTGATAGATATGTGTTATGCGAGGAGCAAGCAGAAAAGTTTGATTGTATTTTTTTCAACTGTGCATATAGTAGATACATATGGACACTGATTAAAATTAAAATAGGCATAACAGAGAATATAGATACTCCCCTTTATTTTCACAGCGAGATTCAAAAGACCTAGCAGCTCTGTTCATCCAAAGATTGAATTTTTCATCAACTTGCAGCGACGACGATAGTTACTACAACATACCACATTTGTAGGAAAGGAACGAAAAAATCTTTAATCAGAAGAACATGAGTAAAATTGAAAGAGACAAAGTTATACAAGTGAAAATTTCTTACCTCTTATGCAAATCGAAGGTGAAAAAAGGAAGAAGAAGCAACCCGCGTGCTCAGGTCTAGCGAAATTGGGGAGTATAACTACTGGACAATGGGTAGACGAAATCCTAATTTGTAGCAGGATGTTGGGGCGATGGTTTTGTCTCAAAGGAGAGAAATGAAATAAAAGAAGGGGTCGGTTTTTTGAAGTAGCCGAGTGGGCTGGGTTATTTTCAAGTGAGTGGGCCTACTTATTTTGTTTTGTTTATTGGTGTTTATATATGTATAATAGTTGATGTTGATGCAACTAGATGATGTCATACTCTTTTTCCCTACTACTCTGGTATGATTTTTTAAGAAGACAAATCAACTAGATATTCTTTAACATCATTAATAAAGAACCAATGTTCAATATATATATATATATATATATATATATATATATATATATGTTCGTATACACATACACTCATATGTACAAACACATATTAATATTAATACTAACTATATAGTCATAATAATAAATTATTATAAAAAAATTAGACAAATCCTATTCAAATATTCAAATACTAAGACTTTTAACAAATTATTATTCACCGATTTTTACTTTAGCTACATCATATGTATCACAAAGCTACTTATATCTTTCAATAGAATTACATTCATTATCTCACTATAAGAACAATAGCGATTTCCAACGGCTAGGGGTCATCGACGGTCGTTGAAGCCGTTAGAAACACCGTTGGTATACACTTCAATGGTTATCAATGCTTTTCAACGTCTATTTTCCAATGACCTCCAACGTCTAATGTTGACACGTGGAAGAAATTGCTGATTAGATAGGCGTTGGAAACTAACAAAAACTGTTAGAACTTAGCCATTGGAAGCCATTGAAAATTGTTGATTTGTAAGCTGTTGGACCATCACAAAAGTATGCGATAGCTCCTGTGATGGACCACCGTCATCACCGCCTGTTGGAGGACTATCCCTCTTTGAGAATTAAAAGGAGATCCAAAATGTGAAGTTGTATGCCTAGGAGATGACATGTCTGTAGTATCTGTTTAGACAAACATTATGGCATAACATAAAAGGACTGTGTAAAACATACATTATGACATAACATAAAAAATCTATGCGATACATATCATTTTACCATAACATAAAAGAACTATGTAAAACATACATTATGACATAATATAAGAAAACTATGCGATACATATCACATTAGGATCATAAAAGGATATGTAAAACATACATTATGACATAACACATGAAGACTATACGATACATATCATATTAGCATAACATATCATTTTAATGAAAACAGTTTAACGTTAAAAAAAATTATCTTCTTAAAATCAGGATTATTGATCGGTCCTCGTCACTTTCGGAATTTGACTTCGTTTTGTATTCAATATTTTATTTCTTTGTAGTCTCAAATGCCTCAATTAATGCATTTGATTCATCGTTAGGAGGTCCAAAATCTGTTTGATCGACGGTTATTACTATTCCTCTATTTTTCTCGACATCTGCTTGATAAGCTTGTTCGTCGGGAATATTCCGTCCATCAAATGTAAACCTGGCCTTTGTTTTAAAAACAGTCGATCAATCAATTTTATCTCTTCTTAAAGATGGATAAGGAGCATAATAAACTTGAAGAACTTGTTTGGCAAGTACAAAAGGATCATACTTATAATAACGCAAAGTATGTTTTATTTATATAAGATTGTATTTTGGGTGCACGTTGATTCCAGAATATGGAACGTTGCTAAACCAGTTGTATTTACACAAAAATTACTTCTTTGGCGTATCGTGTGAAATATGTCAGTTGCAAAACCTAGGTTAGCACCCCATAAAAATCATTTATATGGTCATTTGGATCATCACTGCCTTTAACAAATACACTAGTATTGTTAGTTAATTTTTCAACACCGTATTTTTTGGTATTAAATTTATGTCAATTGACAAAGAATACTGGATAGGTCTTCATTTACATTTTTGGTCCCATGGATAAAGGTCTCAATCCTTCTTTTAGAACACAATTTGTTGTGTCAAAAAAGTAATTAGAAAACCAAGTAGTGAATTCTTTGCCGATATCGTCGTTTGGATGTGGTGATTCGTAAATACTACAACCATAGAAGAAATGTTGCATTATGATTAAGATACACATATGCGTATTTGTATATACGACGAATATGAGTATATTACCTAACAAACGGTGCAACTTCACAATAGTTGAAAAGAATATATGTGTGTGCTCCATGATAATCTCTATCATCCAACCATACTTCCACACATTTACCAGCAGACCGACCATGTTTTTTAAAAGTAGATAAAACCGCTTAAAAATCATCTTGGTTAATGCCTTCCTCATTATGCATAGCACTTTTAAATGATATGTTCACATGTTCACTAAAACAACGAGAGAAAAAAATGAAGTTTCTTCTCCGACGTATGATATGCAAATCAAATCTTCAACTCGATCTTTCTGTCTTACTTTTTCCTTTTGATGATTTAAGTACCTATAAGAATTATTTTAAATTAATTTTTTATACATTTAAATAAATCAATATTTAATTAACAAAAAATATTAAGATACCTTCCAAATGGATACACCCATCTTTATTGCACATGCTTTCAAAGACATGCTTCGAATGGAAGATGAATAAGTAAATGCTCCATAACATTGAAAAAGCCTGGAGGAAATATTAATTTCAGTTTATAGAGCAATATATGTATTTTTTACTCAAGTTTAAAGAGACAACCAACTTTTAATGTACCATAACAAAGCTCTTTATAAATCAGACTAGGTTTTGTTACAACAATCCAAACTTTTATGGGTAACAGTTATTTGAAAACGACGAATAACAAATTTTCCATCGTAACATGAAATCATGGCTTTTCATTCTGCTAAGTTTATGGTTCTTGTAGTTGATACATCTACGAAGATTAAAAGATATACCATCCAGAAATCTTAATCCTTCAACCCATTTTAAAAGTATTTTAATTTGATTATTGTCTAGCTCACAACACGCTTTTGGTTTTTTGTGTCATTTGGCTTTATATGAATCTCACGACGATTACATATTACTCCGATATCACTTCTTAGTTTCAAATCATCTTTCGTCTTCTCCTCAACATTCAAAATTGTATTAAACAAATTGTTAAACACAAATTTCTCATTATGCATCACGTCAATATTATGACAAATCAGGAGACTTTTACAATAAGATAACTCCTAAAATATTTTTTGTTTGCATCAATTATGAATCGATGATTTACCTTGAATTTTAATTTGTTCTCCGATTTCATATATCTTTGAATAATCCTTTATAAGTTCATAAATATCTTCACTTGACCAAACCATAGGTGGTCTCAATGTTTCATGCCTATTAGTTGTAAAGTTTTCCTTATCTCTTCCAAAATGATGATTAATATGAATAAAATATTGATGACAGTTAAACCACAAAATTTTCTTTTCATGAGGTAAAGAAAATGCTTGTGTTTCTTTCATGTAGTAAGGACACGCTAGATGACCAATCGTACTATAACCTGAAAGCATTGCATAGGTAGAAAAATCGCTAACGATCCCCAACAAAGAAGCGTGCATGTGAAAGTTTTTTTTTTTTTTTTTTGAGAAATATCATATATTTCTACCTCTTCATTCCACAAGGTTTTTAATTCTTTAATTAAAGGTTGTAAATAAACATTGATTCCTTGTGTCGGATCATCATGACTAAGGATGACAACTGTGAGAAACATATAAGAACTTTTCATACACATCTACGAAGGTAAACTATAAGGTGTGAAAATTATAGGTCAAGACAAATATTTAGAACCAAATCTAGAAAATGGTGAAAAACCCTTCGTATATAAATCAAGTCTAACATTATGACTCTAGGATGCAAAATCGGAATAGTTCTGCTCAAAATGCTTCCATGCTCCCCCATCAGCTGGGTGTGTTAATGTATCTTCTTCATGTGTTCTCAATGTGTCATCTTATATGTTGTGCGGTTACAAAAGATGCGTATAACCTTTGAAGTCTATGAGCAATAGGTAAACAATGCATACGTTTATACGAGACTTCCTTTTTCTTTGTCGGTTTGTACCTTTCTTGATTACATATTTTACCATTCTTAAGGTTGTTATCTTCCTTCCAAAACAATATGCAACCGTTTAGACATGTATCTATTTATTCATACGGTAAGCCACAATCCGACATTATCTTTTTTACTTCATAATGATTTTCACATATTAAATTGTTGGGAGGTATATGCTGCTTCACAACTTGTACAACAACTGTAAATCCAACTTCTGTAAGGTTGTATTTAGATTTCATTGCAATGTACTCAGCAGTTACTGATAATTGGGTTCCCCTTGTACAACTTTATTAAATGGGTTTCTTTGCAACATCTAATAAATCATACATTTTTGGATCTCAGTATTTGGTTCTTCTTCAGTATTACCATTGTCATCAGTAAATTGAGGAACATGGAGCCTTAAACGTGTAGCATCTTCAACCATATGTTCTACTAGATTCGTTGTAGCAATTTCATTACTCACTACCTCTTTAACTTTTACAGGAGTAGATGCTAACATTTTTCCATAACGATCCCAAACCAAAATAGTTCAGCACAAAATCGTACTGACGCAAATGAACTCTAACTATTTCTGGTATCAAATACTTTAACAATTTGCATCTATTACATGAACAACGGATTTCTTCGTCGTTTTTGTTATTACTTAAAGAGAAATCAATAAACATGCGAACACCATTATTAAAATGTTTACTTATTGAGCTTCCAATTTCCCTTTGTTGTTTGTACATCCAACTCCGATTAGTAAAATAATTGTCCATTTAATCTAAACAGATTTGAAACTACGATACAAATTTGCATTGCATTTTGTTAAAATAATTTTTTTAGTGGATTTTATATTAATTTATCATTGATGCTTTGCTGATGGGTCATTCTACCTGCCATTATAAATACAATAACATAATTAAATCGCATAAATCTTTCCAATTTAAACGATTCAATAAAATTTGGACAACACTTCGCTTTAGTCCCTTGAACAATACACAGTTGCATGTACATAAGGAACATAAACGAATCGCGTTCGAAATTTTGAGAACTGTTTAAAATGAAATGCTTTATGAAAATTAATTACATTATCATGTTCGTAACTTATCCAATACATGAACAAATCCAACAAATATTGTATACGATGAATATAAATGTCCGTTCTGTTAAAAAACGAATATCCACATAACGATCATATACAATACTTATTAGATGGGACTGAAAAACACTCTAAGGTTTATGAATATGATACATTACATATTTTATACTTATTAAAAAAAATTGGCATTCGACCTATAAGAAACGTGGAAATTTTCATGTTAAAATATATATCTTTTTCTTCAGTTTCCAATAATTTAATAACAAGGATGTATATATTAATACTACGCCATAAACGGCCTAACGCAACACAAAAAAATTGTTGGTACAGGCACAAAAAATGTTGACATAGGTCTTTGGCAACATTTTTTGGGTGATGCAACTTTCACCATTGCTGCAGACCTCAAAGGCAACATTTTGACTATCTATGGCAACATAACAAATATTGTTACATTAGAACCCTATTTAGGTCTATAGCAACATCCTTAGGTGTCTGTAGCAACATCCAAAAATGTTGCTATAGATATTAATTTTATTTATAAAATTGTAGGTCCCATTGAGCCTACTTCCCAACCTAATCCCCATCCCTATGGCAACACCTTGTATGACTATTGCAACATTATTTTAGCAACAGTTATAACCCGATGGAAACACTACTGCAACACGGTATTTTATTCAAATATTTATTTTATTTCAATATTTCTAATAATACAAATTTTCTGTCACCATTATTGGGCATTCACTGATATATTACACAATCATTCATATGTACATACATTCCTTGCTACACTGTCACTCGATTTACTCATATACAGACTCACTGACACCCTCTAACACGATCTTTAACTGCTTCCATACAACCATCTGCACAATTGCAATTTAATGGCTATGAGATATGATATCAGCTTATATATATTCACAGATACAAAGCAAATCCAAATGGTATTATTTAAGGTATTGTCTACTTTGTGTGTCCAAAGAAAGAAATTCGATTCAAACATAATCAGTGGAGTACCATTTGAAGGTTAAAGAGGCAGTGAATGGATAAAATATAAAACTGAATCCAAAATATAAAAGGCACAATAAAGCCTGCAAGCATAACAATTAAACAACACTAATATTTTTGCAGGAAATTGTGAACCCACTCACAGTATAAAATTTATGCTAGAATCATATAACATTTTTGATCATCTTACAGCAATAACGTATAGAAATATCAATATTATTGACATTCAACTAATGCTTCATATCTGACTTATCTACTAAGTGTATTGAAAGTTATATGCGCATTAAGATACTTTAGTGAATGTAATCAGTTTTGCATGACTGTGTTTAATTCTAAACAAGGTTAATGAAAGCTAAGTCATATTAAGGAACTTGGAAAACAAGGAGTCTGATGTACAATGTTTTCTCAGAGCACTGTCCAAACAATTTGAGGAAGTTATCGGAAAGCTATCAGAAAAGGTAATAAATGTATATGGAAGGGGGTGCAAGGATTTCTCTGTCCATATTATATAGGGACGAAGCTAGGATCTTGATGGGGGGGGGGCATTTATAAAGAATATTTCGGGAAACATAACAAAAATTACAATAACAAAAAAATACTTGATTTACCAGTCGGTCTTGAAAAACATGAACCAAAGGAGGGCTTGAAAATCAAAAATCAAAAGAAGCTTGTCAATTGCCTGCAAGAACATATCTTCACATTATTACAAGGATATTTAAATAGCTTTAGAATAACGTTAAATTATCAAAATGTCCGCATACATATTTGATTATCTTAACAAAAATCCAAACAACAAGAATATCATAACATCAAAATATGAATTAATTTTTTGCATAACATCAAAACAAAAACGTCATAACATTCTATTTCACTTACTGCTGCCATTAACATGCATCAGGTTGTCCTTGAGTCCTTTTATTTCTTCTACAGGTAAATGCTTGGTTATACAACCTATACAAGAGAGTATACCAGTTGTGATTTTAAGGCTCTAATCTTTCATAATGTTTTCAAAGGTTCATAGCGAATTACTCGCAGTGCTTTTTTTTTGACCTGTATCATTTAAAGAGTACCTGCCCAAAATGGAGGAACGACACACAACAATATGTATAGTATCACCCCAGGTGTAACAACCCGGAAAATCAAAACCAATTTAAAAATTTTATTTTACCTATTTTAATGGATTCTGGATATTTAAAATGATTTAAAATTTCTTTTAATTGAAGTTAGAACGAATAAATTTATTTTAATTATATAACGAGCTTGAAATGGCGCGGTAGTTTGAAAATTAGATTTCAAATTTCAAATGAATGTACAGGATTCAAAATAAATCGGATTTCAGTAAAACCAAAAATATTTGAATCAATTAGAAAATATCTTTCCAACGAATGTGAAAAATCCAGATTTCATAAAGGGAATAAAAAGTTATGTCCAGTTGAAAATTCAGAATAGTCGCTATGGACTTTATATATATAGCCCTTAAAAATAGCCATTTTGCAAGTGACATCTGTTTTCGATGAAATCATTTTGGTTGGATCTAGGATGTCAAATTATTTCTACATTCCAATTTTCGCAATTTTTGGAGTCAATATGTGAGCGTGGTGAATTTAAACGTGTTTGGTAATTTCAGTTTGAATAATCAACTGGAAAATGACCGTTTTTAAAACGGTCTCCAAATTCGATGAAATTAGTTTTGTTAGGACCGTATCATCAAAACATAGCTAGATTTATTTTTCGGGGATTTTTGGAGTCAGTATGTGGCCCTAGTAAATTAAAATGTACGTTAAAATCATTTTTTAAACATTAAATTAATTTATATTTTAATTTAAAGAAAAACTGATCGTAAGAGTCGAATCGTCTTACCGGACACATCCCATTGTGTTCGGAACGGGGGTAATTAGTTAAAGGCAACAATCGTCGGGTTCGATTTGGGGTTCGAATGAAAAAGTGACTTTATGGAAATTATATTAATTAAGTAATATATATACACACCTCCCTTTTTATTCTCTAACCTAAATCAGAAAAACCCGCCTCCCTTTTTACAATTGAAACCCGTCGCCCTACCAGTCTCCCACCGCCGTCGCTCTGACCTTCCCCACCGCTGCCGCCGCCGATCACCCCCTGACTCTCTCCCTCTCGCGCAAGCTCCGGAGCTCGAAACCATTTCTTCAACTTGACCTCCAACCCTAGCCACCCAAATCAGCAACGTGCCGCCGCCGACTTGAAGAGTCCTCCCCCGCGCCATAGCTGCTCCAACGACCCCCTCTCCCCTTTTCCCAAATCCAGATTCCTCCCTCCCCCCCACCCCCCTCCCCCCGGCGTTGTAAGTTTTTTGGTTCTCCTTTGATATTGATTTTTTTTTATTTATAAAAAATTTATGATTTTTGTTTATAAAATCATATGATTTTTGTTTATATAGTCATAATTTTTATTTACAAAAAAATTATATTTTTAATAAGGAAAAGCTTAGATTTTTAACAGGGAAATACATAGATTTTTAGTAAGGAAAACTTAGATTTTTAATAATAAAAAGTTTAAAATTTTAATATAGAAAAGTTTAGTTTTTTAATAAGAAAAAGATATGATTTTTATTAAAGAAAAGATATGATTTTTATTAAAGAAAAATATGATTTTTATTAAAGAAAAGATTTGATTTTTTATTAAAGAAAAGATATGATTTTTATTATAGAAAAGATATGATTTTTAATTAGGAAAAGGTATGATTTTTATGAATGTAAAAATATAATTTTTAAGTTATGTAAAAATATAATTTTAAGTTATGTAAAAATATAATTTTAAGTTATATAAAAATATTTAGTTATATAAAAATACGATTCTTAATATGTAAAATATGATTTTTATCATATGCATACTATTTATAAAATAGTTAAGCTATGAAAATAATTTTAGTTCAATAAAAATATGATTTTTAGCTTATGTATGTTATTAATAAAATAATCATGCTATGGAATAAATTTTAATTCGATAAAAATATGATTTTCAGATTATATATGTGATGGATAAAATAAGAGATTGACAATCAAAGAATGGCGGAGTGGAAACCCAAGGTGAGAACTTCTCACTCGAATTTCGTTTACAGTTAAATATATTATAGGATGTTGACGGTGCTTAGTAGCACCCAACACCTTTGATTGAAACCATGGATGTTTGGTTGTTTGTTTTGAGTGGTTTATTTATTTGAATTTGGTTTGGGATGTGAATGGAATTGATTAGAATTGGTAGTGTATGGCGCGGGCCAGTATTAGGCGAGGGATAAAGCTAGATCTTATTCCAGTTCTAGTATCGCGCCGTTATGCTGCCAAAATTTTCTAAAATATGTTAGAATAATAAAATATCATTTTTATTGTATAAATGAACTAAGTAAAATACTCATGTGTTGAATAAAATATTTAATCGTTAAAAATATAATTTTTAACGTGTATATGAATAAAATAAATATTCATATACAAATCGGACGATTTGTTTATGTACACCCATTTAACTGATATGGATTTGGACGATATATTTTACACATCGCCCAACTGCACAAATAATATTCAGTGTTTGTTTATTGAAACCCCACACAGGTATTGGGATGATATTTGACATACACTAATCCTAATCGTTTAGTTGTATGTCAATCGATGGGTTGACAGACTATTGTAAGCGTTAATTATTTATATTTTATGCTTATGCAGTTGTGTAATGCACTCTGGATGATGGTCGTCTGTGTTTGATTATTGTTGTGTACATGTGCTTATGAAATCCATATAAATAATATTATATGGTAATTGACTGTGTCTGATTCCAATTCGAAAATAACGAATATTTTAAAATAATATTCTGTAAAGGATTAAAATATGATTTTGATGTCCGATTTGGGATGGACACGAAATATTTAAATATATGAAGCCGTGTTGATTAGATTAACACCATTTTGACGTGAACGATATTTATATCGATTTTATTCATTTTTATAATGAATATCGAAAAGGAAATGATTTCAAAATCTGATATTTTGAAAATATTATCATTTATATATTATAATGATAAGGAAAATTCAATTTTGATTTAAGATTGAAAATGAAGTTGGAATCGTTTTAAAACGAATTTATAAAATACGTTTTAAATGGAAATCGATGAAATATATAATATATAAATATATATTGTTTATATTTGATGGCCAGAATAGAACGCTCGTGCCGCGACCGTTCACGAATTTCGACCATTGACTTCGAATTGACATTACGGGAGATCCGACCGTCGGATTCTCCTAAAACTGGAACCTTGGGTTCGTATCGAAAAGAGTTTTCCAACGAATATAAGAGATTTAAAATCTAACGGCTGGATTTGGAATTATGTCCAAATCAAATTTGGAAAAGGTCGCTGTAGGTGCAGTTCGATGACCGTTTATGGAAATCGACTGAAAGGGCCTTAATAAAATTATTAAAAATATCAATAATTTGTGTAAAATCATAACAAATGATTTGGAAAGAATTATGATGAAAAATTCCATATTTGAAAAGATAAAAATATATTTTTAATTGAAATGAACTAGTTATTAACTAGAATTATAATCCAATTATTTTTAAATAAATAAATTGGATTGAGAATGGGTTTTAATATAACCAGAATTTCCAATATATGAATTGGAGTGGATTTAAATCATCTTCGGAATACTTCGATGTTGGACTTCATGATTATACGGATATGTTTATGGAAATTTGGAAGATATATTTATATCATCATTTCCAATACGATGTTGGTTAGTTTCAGAATTTGATATTGAATATAAGCTGATATAATTTCTATTCAGATCCTTGTATTTAATATCAAACGGGATTTTGGGTTTGTCGTGAACAGTGTTAAGTAACACTGTTCTTAAACCCAATTGAGAAAAGAATAAATCTTTAATTTCAGATTTAGTGAAGTTTTCCAATTAATTAATATTTAATTGGAATTGAATAAAAGGATTGGATTATTGGGTTTATTGTGAACTGTGTTTTTAATGACATTCGTTCTTTAACCCAATTAACAATGAAATGTGATCCGGAATTTATAAATCTTTCTATTAAGACTTAAAGGAAAATTTTCCAAAGTAAACTTTTCCAATTTAATACAATAAATTGGAATGGAATGGAATTCGATTTGATAATAATCGAAGTGAGCTTCTGTGGAGGAAGACTGCTAATAGATATGGAATTTAAAAGGCTTTGTCATTATTCCATTTATATTATTAGTCGGATACGGAAATTGATATCGATTATATATATTGATCTGTTTTCCGTGAAGATTCCATAATTTATGGAATGTGATTTTGGGTTTACCGTGAACTGTGTTTTAAACGACATTAGTTCTTTAACCCAGTTAAAGACAGGATTACATGTCTAACATTATATATCGAACTGTATGGTTGATCTCTACTAAATATATATTTGTTTGGTGGCGGAGAATTTATTCTCTTTCTTAACATCCTTCTCTAAGATGTACGAGCTTAAAGGTTATATATCGGTAGAAATCAATAGAACGGCGTAGATTGTCGATGCGGCATGTTTGATTTCCTAAAATTAAATAATCATTAATATTGATTTTTGGGAAGATTAAAACTAAGTGGAGTTTTAATGAATCTTTAATTAGATTGAAATGTGAATTGATAATTTATATTATCAAATTGGGGAAACGATCGAGAATGGAGTATCACCAGTTTTGCTCCTAGCGATAGCTAAATCTTTAATTAGATTTGAATGTGAAATGGTAATTAAATTTACTGATAACACCATGATGTTAGATATGGAGTATTACCGGTTTTTCTCCATGCGATGAATAGGTTGGGATTGGGAAATATAACAAATGATTACTTCGGTAAGCTGCGCTAATCCCAACTAGTTTGGATAAACCTTAATTTGGTTTGAATTGATATCCAAAGGAAGATTAAATAATAAATTTAAAGAATTTATCTTTGATAAATTTAATGGGAACCTTTCCCTAATGATGTGAATATTTGAATAAAAGAATATTCTGGATTGGAATGAGGCATATGTTGTGTTTCTATAGCACTTGTTTATAAAATACGCGATTATTCGGAAAGGCTGGATGTATACCCATTCTGAATAACTGATTCGACGATAAGTTGATGATGAAGACAGTGGTTGAAGACCGGAGGTCTTCACATCATTTGGATGATTACTGATGTCTTGAATGGGTTGTACATCCAAGACAAGGTAATAAGTAGTGATCGTCCAAACGTACTTGGAGATCGACCGAATATGCGAGGGCCTCTCTTCTATATTGGACACGGGACGAGGAATAAGGTGCCTCCGGTTTAGTTTAGACCCAGAATGAACTATTAAATGGATGTGTGTTTGACATTGGATTTTATTCTGTGTTGATTGATCTCAATTAAATATATATCTGTTTGGTGGCAGAGAATTTATTCTCTTGCTTAACACCCTTCTCTGGGACGTACGAGCTCAGAGGTTATATGTCGATATACATCAGTTGCATGGCGTGGAATATCAATGTGGCATGCTGAGATGTAAGTGATCAAGGCTTTTGTTGAAAAGCAGAGTCTTGTGGTTGATGATCAAAGCACGGCTTTAAATAGCATAGCTTTGTGTATAGCGTTAATTCACAAGCCTCACACCCCGGTGTGAACCAGAAACAGGAGAGGACTGCAGGGAGGACGTGCGTTTCTTTCTAGCTAGGAGTGGTTTCATGATATGGAGCGCACACATTTTTACTTATGTGGATGATGGAAAGCGAGGCGCCTCGGTTTTATCGGTCACTACGGGGCCAATGGATGATATGGTCGACATACTGACCAGATTTACGCCCTATAGGTCGGGGAAATGTATTATTCGGGAATTACCAATCCTCAAACGTAAGAGAGGACCGACCCTGAAGATCCAAGGTGCAATTGCGACTGATCCTGAGGCTTGGGCTAGAGAGTCTTGAAATCGGTAAGGACGATCCCTTGCCTTGGTTCACAGGCGGAAATCCAATTTCCAGTACGTGACATTCCAGTTTTGATTGTAGAGCCTAGTATGCAACATAGTGGGATGGGGCACTATGCCGTCTATGATTGATACGTTTATATTTGAAGTTGTTTTTATACACTTTACACTTATAATAGTATCAATATAATTTTTTTTTAAACGTACCAAGCATGTTTAGCTATTATAAGGTAAAACTCTATTCTCCTGCTTGCGTTGCATTGTGCGATGGGACCTGAGTCTTACAATAGCTTCATTTTTTCCAAAATGCATTGCGTTGTTTGTTATATGCACTGGTATTCGTGGGAGAAAACCTGTTCCGTGTTATACGGCGTGGTCCCTTGATTTACTCTATTTTAAAGTAAAGTTTTAAATAACTGTTTTAGTTCTCACACCAGTCACATGACTGACCTGGAGTTTATTGTTTTAACCTAAACTCTGGGTGCCTCTATTTTCCACATGGGCAGCTAACAGTTGGGTTTTGCAGATTATTATTTTCACAGGATCTTGGATTTACAACTGGAACTATATTCGGAAAGCTCTGCACCCGTGTATCTCCTTCAGTTGTGTTATGTATTATTTTTCTACTATTATGTATTTAAATGTAATTTAAATCTCTATTATTTTCCAATGTGTAATATTTATTCCTACTCAGTTATATTCTTGTACTCTAATGTAAATTGTTTGTAATAAGTATTGAAAATGTTCTTTTGTTTGTGTTCTGATGCGTCGTGTTCTCAATTTTATCCGGGCTTTCCTTTATGGGGAAGTTTGGGTCGTGTCACCAGCACTCCATACATCTACTTCAGGTCCATTATTTCTTCTCAGAACTTCAGGCCCCATTTAATATGGACTTCCAAGTTGGATTAGAATAGCGGAATTAGCTCATAACATTGCATTGACCTAGAAATAGAAAATTAAAACCATAAAATAATTGGCTTAATTTGAAAATAAGACCGAATGTACCAGGAGCTGGAACCGGAAGTACACATGTAACACCCCTCCTCCACTAGGGTCACTCATAAAGGGAATGCACTAGTTTTGGAGGAGCGTTATCGAGGTAAATAAATACAGAAATATTACAAGACAGAACATAAATAAAACAGCGGAAGATTCAAAAGCTAAATTTCATTTCTTTCAAAAAGAGTCAAAACCTTTTACATCAAATAGCCAAGGTCATTATTATCCATTACAATAAATTCTGTCTTACATAAACAAAGAAGCATAAACTTAAAACAATAAAAGTAGCTTAATTCCCCAAAGGTAGCAGAAATGCAGCCATAGCATAGCACAAGATCAAACCGTACATGAGCTGAATCAAAATCAAGCGAAATCCAAGCTAAGTGCTAAAGTTTCCTCCCTGAGAACCTGGGGGGGGGGGGACAAAAGAAAAAGGGGCAAAAGAAAACGGGTCAGTCATAAAGACTGGTAAGTCCAAGTGACTTTCAATATAAAAACAGATAAAGGTAACATGACATGTAAAAACTGAAAGTAAACATACGGATGATGACAAGATGGGCAAGATATACTAAGATAACATGATAAATCAAGTATAAATCAAGTATAACATAACGTATTCAAGGTTCGCTGCATCACTGTACTAGGATCCCAAACCCATGTCTTATATTAATCATGAAATGATGTCTTGGCCCAATATCATGAAATGACCCAATACTAGGTCCAACGAAACGATCCACTAGTCGATCTGCTCCCTACAAGTTCTAGCTCGTCATGTGTCTGTGTCATACGGCCCTATCACGAATGTAGTCACCTGTGCTAGGTCCACCATAGGGTGTGTCAAGCCCTAGGGTGTCAACCACCAACACGAATCAAGAATGCACAGATAAACCTACTAATGCCCAATGCTTGCTTTTTCAACTCCGGACCACGTGCACGACCATAGCCCGCCTGAACCTACACTGGCGCACCAACACAGCCGTCGTTTTGGTCGCTTACAATCAGCCCAGTAATCGTGCCCCACCCAGCCTAGTTACAGGGTACCATGATACATCTAGTGGGTTACTGCTAAAATGGACCGCGTAACTAGGGTTTCCGTCTAATAGGTTAAGTGTTGTCATTTAAATTCATGACTTAACCCCTTTCAGTCTAGCATGTCAAGTTGGTTAAGTGTTGTCATTCAAGTTCGTGACTTAACCCGCCTACATGTCATGTCAAATTGGCTAAGTGTTGTCGTTCAAGTTCATGACTTAGCCCTACGAATCATGTGTCAAGTTGGTTAAGTGTTGTCTTTCATGTTCATGACTTAACCCTATCATGTGGCATTAATTCATTAATTCACACAAACCTCTCACATCAGACCTACTGTTGTGGTCACTGGATATGCCGGGCGGTTCCGGGCAGATTTACACCACAACTCATTCTGACCTCGGGTTTCAAGCGCGATATGACCAACTACTCACATTGGATCCTATTGTTTGCAGTAACTGGATTTGCTGGGCGGTTCCGGGCAGAATTACACTGCAAACTCAACCTAACCTCAAGTTGGCCATTTTCAAGTTCATTCTAGTGTCATGTCCATGTTCAAGTTTCAAGTCAAGTTCGTGTCAAGTTTTCAAGGCAAGTTTCATGCCCACATCCAGATTCAAGTTATAACAATGTTCATGTTTCAAGATTCATGTCAAGTTTCATGGCGAGTTTCAAATCAAGTTTCCTATAATTACCAATTTTTCCCAACGTTACCCCATCTAAATATTAGGCTAACAATCTTAGTCTAATTTTCCGTCCGCATGATTTTTGACATATAATATTAGGCTAAAAACTTAGCCTAATTTAACGTACACAAAATTTACATAAAGAAATTCATTAACATGACATAGGTGTAAACTTGGCATTCTTGGCATAGTCAATATGAACACCATAGATGTGTACTTGCAAAACAATCGACATGAATATCATAGGTGTGAACTTGCAGCGTAGACTGAACCAACATACATATATGTGAATTTGCAACATAGACTAAATCAACTTACATATATGTGAACTTGCAAATCAATCACGAATCATATGAATAAGTGTGAGCTTGAAATATGACATAGGTTTAACATATACACATAAACATGTAGATCTAACATTTGGTCACATATGTGATATGATTTCACAACCTAAAACTTGCATAATATGATAAACTACACAACTTGTCATAACATGTTATACTTCAAGTTCCTATACATATGAATAGACTTATTCATTAATTCCCAATTCAACATGCTAATAAAATAGAACCACATGCATAGATCAATATCATTCAATAACATAATAAACATTATTCTATTATCAATCTATTTTCAAGGCATGACATAACTGAATAAATTTGAGTAAAACATCGCAGGCATATAGATCTGATAACATTATGAACATGAAAAGGTTTGGATAATAATCTAGGTTCAAGAACACGGATAGATCTAACTTAAATAGAAAAATCCCCAAAATCAAGACAAATAAAGAAAATATGTCTGAATAGAAAATCAAGCTTAGATCCAATTTCATAGTCATAATTCTAGGCAATAACCTCATGGTCATGAATCATAGGTGATTAGTCATAATTGTCCTTGTCATAGTTATAGGCAATAGTCTTATGTTCACAGTCATAGGCATAGGCATAGTCTTATGTTCACAGTCATAGGCATAGGCATAGTCTTATATTCACAGTCATAGGCGTAGTCTTATGTTCACAGTCATAGGCAAAGGCATAGTCTTATGTTCATAGTCATAGGCATATGCATAGTCTTATGTTCACAGTCATAGTCATAGGTATAGCCTTATGTTTACCGTCATAATCTTAGGCCATTAACAATAGTTTCAACGTCATAGGCAATATTCCCAATAGTCAAGATCCAAAAAGAAAACAATAATATATATGAATCATACATAAATCACTTCCAATTTATACCATGCCTATATTAGATTTATAGTTTTTATCTAAAAGTAACTGGAACTTACAAATCGTGGTCTAAGAAATTTAGATGAAGAAGTCAAGTCTAGAAATTTGTCGTAGAACGTTGCGGTGTCGCTGATCTATTCTCTTGAATTGTTGTAGAAGCGTTGATCTTTGATTTGAATCGAGTTTGAATGCTTAAGCTTTAATTTGGAGGCGGCGGCCATGGTTCAAGAGGTAAATTAGCAGCATAGTAGTGTAAGAATGATTTGTATGAATTAGGCTTGGTCTTAGGATGTATTTATAGGGGTAGCAACTAGTTTAGGCCCTTAGATTAACCCTAGAATCAATCCTGACCATCAAAACACGTCTCAGGCTTCAAAAATGGGATCTGGGTCAAACCAGGCCGACAAGGTCGACCTGTAGGGGGGAGTCGACCATATGGTCGACCTGGGGGGTAGGTCGACCCTTAGGTCGACCACATGGTCGACCTGACCCCTAGGTCGACCTGCCTGGTCTAAAATTTGCTGAATCTTCTACAGGCCATAACTTCTTCATCCAGACTCCGATTTTCGAAAACTCGGACTCTATTTCATGAAGAGTTCCAAGACGAACACAATGGATTAACCCATTTCCCTTGATTCTTATTTTAAAAATTAATTCTGCCTTGATTTATGGTTTTAACATGTTATAAAAATTCGGGTTGTTACATTCTTCCCTCCTTAAAGGATTTCGTCCCCGAAATCTTCAAGTTAAGAAGAATGCATCCTATCATCCAATCAACCATCTACTCAACCATCATCCACAAGCAACCATTGTCCTTAAAAGACTTTTAATGCTATATGAACATATGCAGAGAGTGTGTGTATATTTTCCTTACCTAATGCAAATGATCAGGCCTGATTGATCTTCCTAATGCAAAATATGTTTAGTGTCATGAATCCAACATGTATGCAAATAGTCCTAGTCACATAAACACTATATGTGTGCACTAACATCCATTCATATGCAACATCCACGTGATAAAACATTCAATTTCATCCATAAACAAGTATAAACACTCATGCATATGCAATATGAAAATGTGTCTGAGTCGATCTAGTGCCTAATGTGTGTTATGCAACCATGAGCAACCACTTGCGACCACTTGCAACCATTTGCAAACATCAACCATAACATGTTTACATCCAAAAGGGCTCTACCTAAGGTTATCAAGATAGGATTGAGAAGATAAGTAAGATAAAACGAAGCATCTAGGAGAAGAAGTTAAAGATGTACCCCCAGAAGGTCCTGCTTGTGGGGCTTGCCCTTGCTTCTTAGGGCAATCCTTGCTGATATGTCCAGTTTCACCACACTGAATGCATGCTCCCGTCTTCATCTTCTTCTTTCTTCTTTTACAATCCTTGATAACATGTCCAACTATACCATAGAAGTTGCACTTCCTCTTATCATGTGACTTGTTATTATTATTATCGTTGTTCTCGCCTCCCTTCTGGAAGTCTTTCTTCTCGTTCTGAGACTCATCCGCCTTAACTTATCACTCATACCTTCCCTATGTAACATGTTAACAAGCCTCACGGAAACTATCTCCATCGTACGGAAAACCCTCTACGAAGCTAGAAAGAAGATTATCCACAGGTAAAAACTACTACGACTAGGGATGGAGAAAAGAAAGGAAAAGAGATTCAAACAAGGAAACAAAGGATAGCGCTAATGGCTTTTGGGGAATAGCCTTTAAATAAAACAAGACTTTTCTTGAAAAATGCTTCTATGTAAACGGTTTTGAAAATAGTTTTAGAAGGTTTTAAAAAAAACTTTTGCCCAGTCTGGTAACCTTCTGCTCTGATACCAAATGTAACACCCCACCTCCGCTAGGGTCACTCACAAAGGGAATGCACTAGTTTTGGAGGAGCGTTATCGAGGTAAACAAACACAGAAATATTACAAGACAGAACATAAATAAAACAGCGGAAGATTCAAAAGCTAAATTTCATTACTTTCAAAAAGAGTCAAAACCTTTTACATCAAATAGCCAAGGTCATTATTTTCCATTACAATAAATTCTGTCTTGCATAAACAAAGAAGCATAAACTTAAAACAACAAAAGAAGCTTAATTCCCCAAAGGTAGCAGAAATGCAGCAATAGCATAGCTCAAGATCAAACTGTACATGAGCTGAATCGAAAGCAAGCGAAATCCAAGCTAAGTGCTAGAGTTTCCTTTCTGAGAACCTGGGGGGGGGGGGGAAACGAAAGAAAAAGGGGCGAAAGAAAACGGGTCAGTCATAAAGACTGGTAAGTCCAAGTGACTTTCAGCATAAAAACATATAAAGGTAACATGACACATGACATGTAAAAACTGAAAATAACAAATGGATGATGATAAGATGGGCAAGATAGACTAAGATAACATGATAAATCAAGTATAAATCAAGCATAGCATCACGTATTCAAGGTTCGCTGCAACACTGTACTAGGATCCCAAATCCAGGTCTTATATTAATCATGAAATGTTGTCTTGGCCCAATATCATGAAATGGCCCATTACTAGGTCCAACGAAACGATCCACTAGTCAATCAGCTCCCTACAAGTTCTAGCTCGTCATTTGTCTGTGTCATACGGCCCTATCATGAATGTAGTCACCTGTGCTAGGTCCACCATAGGGTGTATCAAGCCCTAGGATGTCAACCATCGACATGAATCAAGAATGCACAGATAAACCTACTGATGCCCAATGGCTGCTTTTTCAACTCTGGACCACGTGCACGACTATAGCCCACCTGAACCTACACTGGCGCACCAACACAACCATCGTTCTGGTCGCTTACAATCAGCCCAGTAATCGTGCCCCACCCTGCCTAGTTCCAGGGTACTATGATACATCTAGTGGATTACTGCTGGAATGGACCGCATAACTAGGGTTTCCGTCTAATAGGTTAAGTGTTGTCATTTAAATTCGTGACTTAACCCCTTTTAGTCTAGCATGTCAAGTTGGTTAAGTGTTGTCATACAAGTTCATGACTTAACCCGCCTACGTGTCATGTCAAATTGGCTAAGTGTTGTCGTTCAAGTTCATGACTTAGCCCTACGAATCATGTGTCAAGTTTGTTAAGTGTTGCTTTCATGTTCATGACTTAACCCTATCATGTGGCATTAATTCATTAATTCACCCCAACCTCTCACATCAGACCTATTATTGTGGTCACTGGATATGTCGGGCGGTTCCGGGCAGGTTTACACCACAACTCAGTCTGACCTCGGGTTTCAAGCGCGATATGACCAACTACCCACATTGGATCTGTGAGAACCCGTTACTTCCCCGTGAAGGAAAGAGCGGATACTTTGAGAACAACCCACAAAAGAACGCAGACGGAAGAACATTTCATTGCTATTACAACAATTCCATCAGATACAAGAATATACAGAGTATAATTGAATAAATTACATTCGATAAATATCAGAGATTACAATAAATTACATAGCAGTGGAAAATAATACAAAGCACAACTGAAGGTGATATACAGATACAGAGCTTCCCGGATATCATTCCAGCTGTAAACCAGGATCCTGTGAATATAAATCTGCAAAACCAAAACTACTAGCTGCCCGTGCGGAAAATGAGGGCACCCAGAGTTTAGGTTAAAACAATAAACTCCAGGTCAGTCATGTGACTGGTGTGAGAACTAAAACAGTTATTTAAAACTTTACTTTAAAAGATAGTAATTCAAGGGACCACGCCGTATAACACGGAACGGGTTTCCTCCCAAGAATACTAGTGCATAGAATAAACAACGCAATGCTTTTTCGAAAAATGAAGCTACTATAAGACCCAGGTCCCATCACACAATGCAACGCAAACCGGAGGATAGGGTTTTACCTTATAACAACCAAACATGCTTGGTACGTTTAAAACAAATCATTTGATACTATAATAAGTGTATAGTGTCAAAACAATTTCAATCATAAATATCAATCATAGGCGGCATAGCTACCATCTACTATGTCGCCATACTAGTTCTACAATTAAAACCGCAATATCACGTATTGGAAATTGGATTCCGTCATGAGCCGAGGCAAGGGGCAAGCTCCTCTCCGCGTTCGAGACACTCTAGCAAATGTCTCAGGACTACACACTCTGGGCAATCCTGGATGCTTCAGGGCCGGTCCTCACTTACGTTAGAGGATTAGTTATTCCTGAACACACGTTTCCCGGTCCTTACAGACCTATAATCGAGGCGCCTCGCATTCCAACAACCACATAGGTGAAAAGTATATAAATGTCAGGGCTGGTAAGTCACCGACACCACCAAAGCTAGAAAGAAACGTTGTGCTCTCCCTGCAGTCCGTATCCCGTTTTTAACTCATACCGAGGTGTGAGGCTCGCGAATTCACGTTATACGCAAAGCTACGCCACAAAGGCCGTGCTTTGATCATCAACCACAAGACTTTGCTTTTCAACAGAAGCCTTGATCCATGTAACTCAGCGTGCCACACAGGCAATTCATGCCATGCGATTGATATCTATCGATATATAACCTCTAAGCTCGTACGTCTCAGAGAAGGGCGTTAAGCAAGAGAATAAATTCTCCGCCGCCAAACAGATATATATTTAACAGAAATCAATCAACACAGAATAAAATCCAATGTCAGACACACAATCCATTTGCAAGTTTGTTCTGGGACTGAACGAAACCAGAGGCACTTTCCTCGCATATCCATCCATCTCCAAGTACGTCTGGACGACAACCAACTGATTCCCTCATCTTGGGTGTACAGCCCAATCAAGATCATCAGTAATCACCCAAACGATGTGAAGACTTCCGGTCTTCAACCACCGTCTTCATCTTTGACATATCGTCGAATCGGTTATTCAGAATGGGTATAAACCCGGACTTTCCGAACGACCCACGTATATTAAAAACATTACACAAACACAACATACGCCTCATTCCAATTCATATTCTCAGGGAAAGGTTCCCATTAATTTTATCCAAGATAAATTCTTTAAAATTTATCCTTTAATCTTCCTTTGGATGTCGTTTCAAACCAAATTATGGTTTTCTAAACTAGTCGAGATTAGCGAACCACACCGAAGTAATTATTTATTTTATTTCCCAATCCCAACCTATTCATCCCATGAAGCAAAACTGGTAATACTCCATATCTACCACCTCAGTGTTGTCGGTAAAATTAATTACCATTCCACGTTCAAATCTAATTAAAGATTTAACTATCGCTTTGGAGCAAAACTGGTGATACTCCATTCTCGCTCATTTTCTAAATTTGATAGTTTAAATTATCAATTCACATTTCAATCTAATTACAAATTCATTAAAACTCCTTTTACTGGGTTAAAGAACTAATGTCTTTTAGAACACAGTTCACGACAAATCCAAATCACATTCTATTTATTATCGGGTTAAAGAACTAGTGTTATTTAAAACACTATTCACGATAAACCCACAAATCAATTCTATTTAAAACCCATTTCAAATCCAATTTATTTATTTAAAATAAATGGTTTTTTTTACTTTAGTTCTAAACTAGTTCATTTCGATAAAAATCTATTTTTATCTTTTCAAATATGGAGTTTTTCATCCCAATTTTTCCCAAATCATTTCTTATGATTTTACACAAATTATTACTATTTTTAATAATTTTATCAAGGCCCGTACAGTCGATTTCCATCAATGGCCATCGAACTGCACTTACAGCGACCTTTTCTAAATTTGATTTGGATGTATCTCCAAATCCAACCATTAGATTTTAAATTTCTAATATTCGTTAGAAATCTCTTTTCGATACGAACCCAACGGTTCCGGTTTTAGGAGAATCCGACGGTCGGATCTCCCGTAACGTCCGTTTGAAATAAATGGTCGAAATTCACGAACTGCCGCGGCGCGGCGCGTTCTATTCAGGCCATTATATTATATATATAATATATTTCGTCGATTTCTATTTAAAACGAATTTTATAAATCGTTTTAAATTCGTTTTAAAAACATTTTCAACTTCCATTTCAAATTCAAATCAAAATTAAATTTTTCCTTATAAATTCGTTTTAAAATTCATTTCTATTCCATTCAAATTTCAATTCAATTTGAATTTATTTCACTTCGTTTCCAATTCAATTCGAATTCGTTTTATATTCAATTTAATTCAAATTGGTTTTCTATTCGATTCAGTTCGAATTCGTTTTCTTTTCAATTTGAATTCAATTCGTTTTCTATTCTATTCAAATTCAAATTTCATTTCAAAATATTCAATTTCGAAATCACTTTTCAGTATTCATTTTAAAATGAATAAAATCGATATAAATATCGTTCACGTCAAAATGGCGTCAATCTAATCAACACGGCTTCATATATTTCTATTTTCAAATATTCTATTTCAAATATTTCTATTTTCAAAATATTTCGTTCAACACATGACTAATCTCAACGGATGAGTACTGTCCACACATGAACCTTTATTTCATATTTTTCTTTATTTTCTAAATTGGAATGAGGCCCAATCAATCACCATATAATGTTAATTATATGGATTTTCATACATCACACGTATATAATAGCATTGAAAAATAATCAACCATCAACCAAAGTGCACTACACTGTATAAGCACCAAATATAGATATCTAACGCTTATAACAGCCTGTCAATCAATCGATCGACATATTTAATCAATCAGGATGAGTGAACTTCAAATTTCATCCCAACACCCGTGTGGGGTTTCAAACAATCAAACACAGATTTTATTTGTGCAGGTGGGCGATGCGTAAAATTTATCGTCCCAATCGATGTCCTTCAAATAGGTGTACATAAACAAACCGTCCGGTTTGTAAATGAATATTTTATTTTATTCACATTCACTATATTCATATTCACGTTAAAAATTATATTTTTAACGATAAAACATTTTATTTTAACATATGAATTTCTATTCAGTTCATTCTTTAAATAAAATGATATATTTTTTTCTAACTTATTTTAGAAAATTTCGGCGGCATAACGGCACGATACTAGAAACGGGACGAGGCCTAGCCTTATCCCCGGTCTAGTGAAGGCCTACGCCATTCACACATCAATCAAATCAATTTCATTTCACCAAACAATTCAATTCAAACCAAATAATCTAACCAACTACACAACCAAACAATTAAACAAACAAGCCATCCATGGTCTGTGGATGACGGGTGTCGGGTGCTACTAAACACCGTCTGCATCCTAGTATATATATATAACTAGAAAAGGAAATTAAAGAGTGAGAAGTTCTCACCAATAGCTATCCTAACTCCATGGCTCTTCATTGATAGAAATCTTCATCGTTATCGCATCTTTGTCATCTTCGTTGCCCGTAGCCACTACATATATAAAAATCTCATTTTTATTTGTTCACTTTCCATTTAAAAATCATATTTTTATAATCACTTCATATATTTAAAAATCGAATTTTTACTATGCTATTCAATATATAAAAATCGAATTTTTACTATGCTATTCAATATATAAAAATCGAATTTTTATAGCTACTTCTATATTGTAAAAATAGAATTTTTATTTCACTATTCAATATAGAAGAATCGTATTTTCACTTCACTTATTTTATATGTAAAAATTATATTTTTACATCGCTAATGTCATAACAAAAATCGTATTTTTTTTATTATAAACAAAAATCATATCTTTCTTCGAATAAAAATCTCACCTTCATGAATATAAAAATTCAATTTTTATATTATTGAAAATCATTTCTTTTTGCTATGAAAAATCGCTTCTTTACAATGAAAAAATATCGTCTTTACAATGGTAAAAATATCGTCTTTACAATGGTAAAAATATCGTCTTTTATAGTTTAAAGATCACTTCTTTTACTAACCAAAGATATATAAATTTCCATTATTTTATAAACAATGTTATTTAACATAAAATCTGATTTGTATATTTTTTCATTTTATAAAACAATTGCATAAAATAAAATAAGAATAAAATAAAGGGTAAACAAACTCACTGCCATTCTTTCTGAGGAGGGGGAAAGAGCGCAGGGTGATGGTGGGTGCTGAGGTGCCTCGGCAGGCGGGGGAAACAGCCGGAGTTGACGGATTTTTTTGGTGGAGGAAAAAGGGGGGTTTTAGAAGAAGAGAGGGAGTGAGAGGTGAAGGGCGTCGGAGGGGAGTTGCGGGTGGTTGCCAGTGGTGGTGGGAGCCTGCGGCGTACGGTGGCGGGACTCCCATGGTTGGCGGCGGCGCTGCATTTGCTCAGGTGGCCGGATTTGGGACTCGCGGGTTTCAATCGAAGGGGAGGGACGGGGGCGCGAGAGAGGGTGGTCGCGGCCATGGGTGTGGCGCCGGTGAAGGGGTGGTGGCGCCTTAGGAGGAGGGGCGAAGAGCTCGTGGGTTTCCCCCTTTTTCTTCTGATTTGAGCGGAAGAGTGAGAGAGTGGAGAGAGAACGTGAGGGGTGAGGTTATTATATTATATATATTTAATTATTTAAATTATCCAAAAGGTTGACTTTCTATTTCGACCTCGAAATGAGGCCCACTGCCTATCGTCCATAGCGTTCTACCCCCATTTCGAACACAATGGGATATGTCCCGTAAGCCAATTCAGCCGTTTTGATCAGTTTCCGTTGAAATTACAATATAAATAACTATAACGTTCAAATTTGATTTTAACGTGCATTTCAATTTACCGGGCTCACATACGGACTCTAAAAATTCCAGAAAAATAATTTCTAGCTTCGTATTGACGATACGGTCCTAACAAAACTAGTTTCGTCGAATTCCGAGACCGTTTGAAAAATGGCCATTTTCCAGTCGATTAAAATCAACTGAAACTGGTCAAACGCGTTTTCCTTTGCCACGCTCACATATTGATTCGAAAAATTATGAAATTTGGAATCTAGCGATAATTTGACATCACGGACCCAACAAAAGTGGTTTCGTCGAAATCCGAGGTCGTTTGCAAAATTCCCATTTTTAAGGGCCTGAATTCCATAGCGACTATTCAGAATTTTCAACTGGACATATCTTTTGATTCCCGCTATGAAATTTCAATTTTCCGGATTCGTTGGAAAGATATTCCCCATTAGATTCCATTATTTTTGGTTTCACTAAAATCCGGATTGTTTTGCACCCGGTATGTTCAATTGAAGTTTGAAATCGAATTATCGAACTACCGCGCCATTTTCAATTCCTTTTATAATTATATATAATTATCTATATTCTAACGACCACGTATATAATATATACGTTCGAATTATATTCAAAATAAATTGCTCGTCGATATTATTTAAAATAATTCATTTTAAATATTCAAAATTCGCTAAAATTGCCAAAATAAAAATTTTAAACTGGTTCAGATTTTCCGGGTTATTACAATCTCTTCCACTTAAAACTTTTCGTCCCCGAAAAGGAACGAAGTCGAAAGTGGTTTGATTAATCAACTCTACGTTCGATCTGGCTTCCATTCTCCAACTTTTCAGTTTCTGAGAATTTTCAAATTTTCAAAAATTTGGCTAACACCCTAAATTTTCTAAAAATTTCGCCATAACCTCCCCTGCACCGGGAGCCACGGGAAAATCCCGAAATTGCCATAAAGGCCTTCTGATCTCAAAAAGAAAAAGAAAAAGCCAAGCGGCTCATAAAATCATCATCACCCAAACAAAACAGTAAATTATAGTAAACATGTACCTATTTGTCGGGCAAACAAATTTTATTCTCTGCTCTAGCCTCCTTGCTATGACCTGTTCAATGTAAGTATATGTATATGCAAGCAAATGCAACTAATTTTCAATAATATTCAATATTTGGTTCAATTAGGCTAAATGGTTCAAAAATTATCAAACAACCAAACAAACAACACAAACATCAATCAATTAGTGAATTAGAGTTTCAAATTCATAATTTTGATACATATACAAAAATCATGTTTTTGATGCCAATTCACAACAAATAAATCTATCTATATAAGTTTTGGTTCTCACACCAGTCTAATGGAAATATATAGAAATCACACCTTCGAAATACGAACATAAATACTGATGATGTGGCCACATCATCAGAATTATCCCCGGGTGTCTAGAATGTGACTCTATATCTATCCAGTATATTAAAACTTCGACTATACGTTCATGACGCGTATACGCGAAATCTATATATACTCGATTGTCCAAATTTAAAATAAATGAATATTCAAATACGTATAAAATGGTTTAAATTTCAAAACAAGATTGTTTTCATTTGAAAAAATATACTCTTCACACTCGTTCTAGGATACTACTGATCCTATCTCTAACGAGTCATTCTAATTGGATATTACTAATCCAATATCTGATGAATTCTTTCGTTTGGTTCTAATGTGTCTTGTTCTCGAGCTCTGTAAACCAAAGCTCTGATACCACTGTGAGAACCCGTTACTTCCCCGTGAAGGAAAGAGCGGATACTTTGAGAACAACACACAAAAGAACGCAGACGGAAGAACATTTCATTACTATTACAACAATTCCATCAGATACAAGAATATACAGAGTATAATTGAATAAATTACATTCGATAAATATCAGAGATTACAATAAATTACATAGCAGCGGAAAATAATACAAAGCACAACTGAAGGTGATATACGGATACAGAGCTTCCCGGATATCATTCCAGCTGTAAACCAGGATCCTGTGAATATAAATCTGCAAAACAAAAACTAATAGCTGCCCGTGCGGAAAATGAGGGCACCCAGAGTTTAGGTTAAAACAATAAACTCCAGGTCAGTCATGTGACTGGTGTGAGAACTAAAACAGTTATTTAAAACTTTACTTTAAAAGATAGTAATTCAAGGGACCACGCCTAACATGGAACGGGTTTCCTCCCAAGAATACTAGTGCATAGAATAAACAACGCAATGCTTTTTCGAAAAATGAAGCTACTATAAGACCCAGGTCCCATCACACAATGCAACGCAAACCGGAGGATAGGGTTTTACCTTATAACAGCCAAACATGCTTGGTACGTTTAAAACAAATCATTTGATACTATAATAAGTGTATTGTGTCAAAACAATTTCAATCATAAATATCAATCATAGGCGGCATAGCTACCATCTACTATGTCGCCATACTAGTTCTACAATTAAAACCGCAATATCACGTATTGGAAATTGGATTCCGTCATGAGCCGAGGCAAGGGGCAAGCTCCTCTCCGCGTTCGAGACACTCTAGCAAATGTCTCAGGACTACACACTCTGGGCAATCCTGGATGCTTCAGGGCTGGTCCTCACTTACGTTAGAGGATTAGTTATTCCTGAACACACGTTTCCCGGTCCTTACAGACCTATAATCGAGGCGCCTCGCATTCCAACAACCACATAGGTGAAAAGTATATAAATGTCAGGGCTGGTAAGTCACTGACACCACCAAAGCTAGAAAGAAACGTCGTGCTCTCCCTGCAGTCCGTATCCCGTTTTTAACGCATACCGAGGTGTGAGGCTCGCGAATTCACGTTATACACAAAGCTACGCCACAAAGGCCGTGCTTTGATCATCAACCACAAGACTTTGCTTTTCAACAGAAGCCTTGATCCATGTAACTCAGCGTGCCACACAGGCAATTCATGCCATGCGATTGATATCTATCGATATATAACCTCTAAGCTCGTACGTCTCAGAGAAGGGCGTTAAGCAAGAGAATAAATTCTCCGCCGCCAAACAGATATATATTTAACAGAAATCAATCAACACAGAATAAAATCCAATGTCAGACACACAATCCATTTACAAGTTCTTTTTGGGAGTGAACGAAACCGGAGGCACTTTCCTCGCATATCCATCCATCTCCAAGTACGTCTGGACGACAACCAACTGATTCCCTCATCTTGGGTGTACAGCCCAATCAAGATCATCAGTAATCACCCAAACGATGTGAAGACTTCCGGTCTTCAACCACCGTCTTCATCTTCGACATATCGTCGAATCGGTTATTCAGAATGGGTATAAACCCGGACTTTCCGAACGACCCACGTATATTAAAAACATTACACAACACAACATACGCTTCATTCCAATTCATATTCTCAGGGAAAGGTTCCCATTAATTTTATCCAAGATAAATTCTTTAAAATTTATCCTTTAATCTTCCTTTGGATGTCGTTTCAAACCAAATTATGGTTTTCTAAACTAGTCGAGATTAGCGAACCACACCGAATTAATTATTTATTTTATTTCCCAATCCCAACCTATTCATCCCATGAAGCAAAACTGGTAATACTCCATATCTACCACCTCAGTGTTGTCGGTAAAATTAATTACCATTCCACGTTCAAATCTAATTAAAGATTTAACTATCGCTTTGGAGCAAAACTGGTGATACTCCATTCTCGCTCATTTTCTAATTTTGATAGTTTAAATTATCAATTCACATTTCAATCTAATTATAAATTCATTAAAACTCCTTTTACTGGGTTAAAGAACTAATGTCTTTTAGAACACAGTTCACGACAAACCCAAATCACATTCTATTTATTATCGGGTTAAAGAACTAGTGTTATTTAAAACACTATTCACGATAAACCCACAAATCAATTCTATTTAAAACCCATTTCAAATCCAATTTATTTATTTAAAATAAATGGTTTTTTTTTACTTTAGTTCTAAACTTGTTCATTTCGATAAAAATCTATTTTTATCTTTTCAAATATGGAGTTTTTCATCCCAATTTTTCCCAAATCATTTCTTATGATTTTACACAAATTATTACTATTTTTAATAATTTTATCAAGGCCCGTACAGTCGATTTCCATCAATGGCCATCGAACTGCACTTATAGCGACCTTTTCTGAATTTGATTTGGATGTATCTCCAAATCCAACCGTTAGATTTTAAATTTCTAATATTCGTTAGAAATCTCTTTTCGATACGAACCCAACGGTTCCGGTTTTAGGAGAATCTGACGGTCGGATCTCCCGTAACGTCCGTTTGAAATAAATGGTCGAAATTCACGAACTGCCGCGGCGCGGCGCGTTCTATTCAGGCCATTATATTATATATATAATATATTTCGTCGATTTCTATTTAAAACGAATTTTATAAATCATTTTAAATTCATTTTAAAAACATTTTCAGCTTCCATTTCAAATTCAAATCAAAATTAAATTTTTCCTTATAAATTCGTTTTAAAATTCATTTCTATTCAATTCAAATTTCAATTCAATTTGAATTTATTTCACTTCGTTTCCAATTCAATTCGAATTCGTTTTATATTCAATTTAATTCAAATTGGTTTTCTATTCGATTCAGTTCGAATTCGTTTTCTTTTCAATTTGAATTCAATTCGTTTTCTATTCTATTCAAATTCAAATTTCATTTCAAAATATTCGATTTCGAAATCACTTTTCAATATTCATTTTAAAATGAATAAAATCGATATAAATATCGTTTACGTCAAAATGGCGTCAATCTAATCAACACGGCTTCATATATTTCTATTTTCAAATATTCTATTTCAAATATTTCTATTTTCAAAATATTTCGTTCAACACATGACTAATCTCAACGGATGAGTATTGTCCACACATGAACCTTTATTTCAACTTTTTCTTTATTTTCTAAATTGGAATGAGGCACAATCAATCACCATATAATGTTAATTATATGGATTTTCATACATCACACGTATATAATAGCATTGAAAAATAATCAACCATCAACCAAAGTGCACTACACTGTATAAGCACCAAATATAGATATCTAACGCTTATAACAGCCTGTCAATCAATCGATCGACATATTTAATCAATCAGGATGAGTGAACTTCAAATTTCATCCCAACACCCGTGTGGGGTTTCAAACAATCAAACACAGATTTTATTTGTGCAGGTGGGCGATGTGTAAAATTTATTGTCCCAATCGATGTCCTTCAAATAGGTGTACATAAACAAAACGTCTGGTTTGTAAATGAATATTTTATTTTATTCACATTCACTATATTCATATTCACGTTAAAAATTATATTTTTAACGATAAAACATTTTATTTTAACATATGAATTTCTATTCAGTTCATTCTTTAAATAAAATGATATTTTTTTCTAACTTATTTTAGAAAATTTCGGCGGCATAACGACACGATACTAGAAACGGGACGAGGCCTAGCCTTATCCCCGGTCTAGTGAAGGCCCACGCCATTCACACATCAATCAAATCAATTTCATTTCACCAAAAAATTCAATTCAAACCAAATAATCTAACCAACTACACAACCAAACAATTAAACAAACAAGCCATCCATGGTCTGTGGATGACGGGTGTCGGGTGCTACTAAACACCGTCTGCATCCTAGTGTATATATATAACTAGAAAAGGAAATTGAAGAGTGAGAAGTTCTCACCAATAGCTATCCTAACTCCACGGCTCTTCATTGATAGAAATCTTCATCGTTATCGCATCTTTGTCATCTTCGTTGCCCGTAGCCACTACATATATAAAAATCTCATTTTTATTTGTTCACTTTCCATTTAAAAATCATATTTTTATAATCACTTCATATATTTAAAAATCGAATTTTTACTATGCTATTCAATATATAAAAATCGAATTTTTACTATGCTATTCAATATATAAAAATCGAATTTTTATAGCTACTTCTATATTGTAAAAATAGAATTTTTATTTCACTATTCAATATAGAAGAATCGTATTTTCACTTCACTTATTTTATATGTAAAAATTATATTTTTACATCGCTAATGTCATAACAAAAATCGTATTTTTTTTATTATAAACAAAAATCATATCTTTCTTCGAATAAAAATCTCACCTTCATGAATATAAAAATTCAATTTTTATATTATTGAAAATCATTTCTTTTTGCTATGAAAAATCGCTTCTTTACAATGAAAAAATATCGTCTTTACAATGGTAAAAATATCGTCTTTACAATGGTAAAAATATCGTCTTTTATAGTTTAAAGATCACTTCTTTTACTAACCAAAGATATATAAATTTCCATTATTTTATAAACAATGTTATTTAACATAAAATCTGATTTGTATATTTTTTCATTTTATAAAACAATTGCATAAAATAAAATAAGAATAAAATAAAGGGTAAACAAACTCACTGCCATTCTTTCTGAGGAGGGGGAAAGAGCGCAGGGTGATGGTGGGTGCTGAGGTGCCTCGGCAGGCGGGGGAAACAGCCGGAGTTGACGGATTTTTTTGGTGGAGGAAAAAGGGGGGTTTTAGAAGAAGAGAGGGAGTGAGAGGTGAAGGGCGTCGGAGGGGAGTTGCGGGTGGTTGCCAGTGGTGGTGGGAGCCTGCGGCGTACGGTGGCGGGACTCCCATGGTTGGCGGCGGCGCTGCATTTGCTCAGGTGGCCGGATTTGGGACTCGCGGGTTTCAATCGAAGGGGAGGTACGGAGGCGCGAGAGAGGGTGGTCGCGGCCATGGGTGTGGTGCCGGTGAAGGGGTGGTGGCGCCTTAGGAGGAGGGGCGAAGAGCTCGTGGGTTTCCCCCTTTTTCTTCTGATTTGAGCGGAAGAGTGAGAGAGTGGAGAGAGAACGTGAGGGGTGAGGTTATTATATTATATATATTTAATTATTTAAATTATCCCAAAGGTTGACTTTCTATTTCGACCTCGAAACGAGGCCCACCGCCTGTCGTCCATAGCGTTCTACCCCCATTTCGAACACAATGGGATATGTCCCGTAAGCCAATTCAGCCGTTTTGATCAGTTTCCGTTGAAATTACAATATAAATAACTATAACGTTCAAATTTGATTTTAACGTGCATTTCAATTTACCGGGCTCACATATGGACTTTAAAAATTCCAGAAAAATAATTTCTAGCTTCGTATTGACGATACGGTCCTAACAAAACAAGTTTCGTCGAATTCCGGGACCGTTTGAAAAATGGCCATTTTCCAGTCGATTAAAATCAACTGAAACTGGTCAAACGCGTTTTCCTTTGCCACGCTCACATATTGATTCGAAAAATTATGAAATTTGGAATCTAGCGATAATTTGACATCACGGACCCAACAAAAGTTGTTTCGTCGAAATCCGAGGTCGTTTGCAAAATTCCCATTTTTAAGGGCCTGAATTCCATAGCGACTATTCAGAATTTTCAACTGGACATATCTTTTGATTCCCGCTATGAAATTTTGATTTTCCGGATTCGTTGGAAAGATATTCCCCATTAGATTCCCTTATTTCTGGTTTCACTAAAATCCGGATTGTGTTGCACCCGGTATGTTAAATTGAAGTTTGAAATCGAATTATCGAACTACCGCGCCATTTTCAATTCCTTTTATAATTATATATAATTATCTATATTCTAACGACGACTTATATAATATATACGTTCGAATTATATTCAAAATAAATTGCTCGTCGATATTATTTAAAATAATTCATTTTAAATATTCAAAATTCGCTAAAATTGCCAAAATAAAAATTTTAAACTGGTTCAGATTTTCTGGGTTATTACAGGATCCTATTGTCTGCAGTAACTGGATTTCCCGGGCGGTTCCGGGCAGAATTACACTGCAAACTCAACCCAACCCCGAGTTGGCCATTTTCAAGTTCATTCTAGTGTCATGTCCACGTTCAAGTTTCAAGTCAAGTTCGTATCAAGTTTTCAAGGCAAGTTTCATGCCCACATCAAGATTCAAGTTATAACATTGTTCATGTTTCAAGATTCAAGTCAAGTTTCATGGCGAATTTCATACCAAGTTTCCTATAATTACCAATTTTTCCCAACGTTACCCCGTCTAAATATTAGGCTAACAATCTTAGCCAAATTTTCCGTCCGCCTGATTTTTGACATATAATATTAGGCTAAAAACTTAGCCTAATTTAACGTACACAAAATTGGCATAAAGAAATTCATTAACATGTCATAGGTGTAAACTTGGCATTCTTGGCATAGTCAATATGAACACCATAGGTGCGTACTTGCAAAACAATCGACATGAATATCATAGGTGTGAACTTGCAGCGTAAACTGAAGCAACATACATATATGTGAATTTGCAACATAGACTAAATTAACTTACATATATGTGAACTTGCAAATCAATCACGAATCATATGAATAAGTGTGAACTTGAAATATGACATAGGTTTAACATATACACATAAACATGTAGATCTAACATTTGGTCACATATGTGATATGATTTCACAACCTAAAACTTGCATAACATAATAAACTACACAACTTGTCATAACAGGTTATACTTCAAGTTCCTATACATATGAATAGACTTATTCATTAATTCCCAATTCAACATGCTAATAAAATAGAACCACAGGCATAGATCAATATCATTCAATAACATAATAAACATTATTCTATTATCAATCTATTTTCAAGGCATGACATAACTGAATAAATTTGAGTAAAACATCGCAGGCAATAGATCTGATAACATTATGAACATGAAAAGGTTTGGATAATAATCTAGGTTCAAGAACACGGATAGATCTAACTTAAATAGAAAAATCCCCAAAATCAAGACAAATAAAGAAAATATGTCTGAATAGAAAATCAAGCTTAGATCCAATTTCATAGTCATAATTCTAGGCAATAACCTCATGGTCATGAATCATAGGTGATTAGTCATAATTGTCCTTGTCATAGTTATAGGCAATAGTCTTATGTACACAGTCATAAGCATAGGCATAGTCTTATGTTCACAGTCATAGGCATAGGCATAGTCTTATATTCACAGTCATAGGCGTAGTCTTATGTTCACAGTCATAGGAAAAGGCATAGTCTTATGTTCATAGTCATAGGCATAGGCATAGTCTTATGTTCACAGTCATAGTCATAGGCATAGGTATAGCCTTATGTTTACCGTCATAATCTTAGGCCATTAACAATAGTTTCAACGTCATAGGCAATATTCCCAATAGTCAAGATCCAAGAAGAAAACAAGAATAGATATGAATCATACATAAATCACTTCCAATTTATACCATGCCCATATTAGATTTATAGTTTTTATCTAAAAGTAACTGAAACTTACAGATCGTGGTCTAAGAAATTTAGATGAAGAAGTCAAGTCTAGAAATTTTTCGTAGAACGTTGCGGTGTCGCTGATCTATTCTCTTGAATTGTTATAGAAGCGTTGATCTTTGATTTGAATTGAGTTTGAATGCTTAAGTTTTAATTTGGAGGCGGCGGCCATGGTTCAAGAGGTAAATTAGCAGCATAGTAGTGTAAGAATGATTTGTATGAATTAGGCTTGGTCTTAGGATGTATTTATAGGGGTAGAAACTAGTTTAGGCCCTTAGATTAACCCTAGAATCAATCTGGATCATCAAAACACGTCTCAGGCTTCAAAAATGGGTTCTGGGTCAAAACAGGCCGACCAGGTCGACCTGTAAGGGGGGGAGGTTGACCATATGGTCGACCTGGGGGGTAGGCCGACCCTAAGGTCGACCACATGGTCGACCTGACCCCCAGGTCGACCTGCCTGGTCTGAAAGTTGCTGAATCTTCTACAGGCCATAACTTCTTCATCCGGACTCCGATTTTCGAAAACTCGGACTCTATTTCATGTAGAATTCCGAGACGAACGCAATGGCGTAACTGTTTACCTTGATTCTTATTTTAAAAATTAATTCTGCCTTGATTTATGGTTTTAACATGTTATAAAAATTCGGGTTGTTACAATACAGAAGTAAATGAACCAGCTGCAGTAAAGTGAAAGGAAAGCGCATAAGCTAAAGTGTAAAATGAGTACACAAAATGTTGAGAAGTCAGTTTAGTAGAAATGTTGAAAAGAGCATAATTTCTTTGGCCATATTAAAACATGGAAGTAATGGAAGGACATCTTTATCGACAGTCATAGTATTTTTAGCAGAAAAAACAAATTTAAAGCAGCATGTTTCAATTAGAATGTTACATGTATAATCAAGCTATGGTTTTACATGCCTATCTCGATGTTAAGTGTACAAATGTTATGAAAACAGTTTCAAGTGCACAAATGTCACAAGTGCATGCACAAAACACAAGTGCACAAGGTTACTGGTGCGAAACTCGGGTTCAACAAGTGTTTCAACAAAGTGCATGGCAATAACAGGTTCAACAAAGTGCATATAAGCAAACTTATATGCATATGAGTAAGACATGCACAATGTGCCACATGTTTCAATATAGACCAAAATTATTAAAAAAAACAAAATTGTGCTTCATTACTTGAAAACTATAATTAACAAGCAAATATACGTATACCTGAATCTTATAACAAAGCTGGGCGAACAACTTTGGACCAGCGGCTTGTTTTCTAGCCTCTCCTCATCAGTCTCTTAAGCTTTATAATAAGCTGTTTTTATGCGAGTCTTGTTCCCTCTCCCCCATTCTATAAAAAATGGATACAAAATGGTATACGAAAATAAATAGATTATGAAAATCAGAATAACTTACAAGCAGTCAAGCAATTAAAAAGTACTAAATTAATTATGAAAATCAATAGATACAGAAACCATCCCTTAACTAAGAACCAATACATAAATAGAAGCCACTTGATCAAATTTGCTACATAGGAATCAAGAGGCGGTTTTGGGTGGAACAAGGATTTGTGCTGTTGGGACATCATCTCTATACCTCTTAACATCACTAGCTTAATTTCCTATTCCATAACCACATTGAATATCATGTAAAACTGGATCATCTTCATTTCCATTTTCCTTTTCAACATCACACTAGTCCCTTGACAGTTTCTTGATAACATTATAAAGTGCCTTTTCAGCTGGATCTTGTACATAAAACACTTGTTGTACTTGTGAAGCCATAACATACGGATCAGATTTGTAACAACCCGGAATTTTTGGACCAATTAAATTTTTTATTTTAGCTATTTTAATGGATTTAGAATATTTAAATTGATTTATTTTAAATAATAACGGCTAAAAATTTATGTTAAATCAAAATTAGAATGTATAAATTTATTTTAATTATAAAACGAGCCTGAAATGGCGTAGTAGTTTGAAAATTCGATTTTAAATTTCAATTGAATATACATAATTCAAAATAAATCAGATTCCAGTAAAATAAGAAATATTTGAATCTGTTTAATTATATCTTTCTAATGAACGTGAAAATTTGAGATTTAATAATATAAATTGAAAGTTACGTCTAGTTTAAAATTCAAAATAGCCGCTATGGAATTTAATTATATTTTAAATATATATAGCCCTTAAAAATAGCCATTTTGCAAATGACCTTTGTTTTCGACAAAACCACTTTTGTTGGATCCGGAATGTCAAATTATTGTTAGGTTTCAAATTTCATGAATTTCGGAATTAATATGTGAGCGCGTTGAATTTAAATGTGTTTGGTAATTTCAGTTTGAATTTAATCAACTGGAAAAAGGGCCATTTTTCGAACGACATCCAAATTTGATGAAATTAGTTTTGTTAGGACTGTATCGTTAAAACATAGCTAGATATATTTTTTTGTAATTTTTGGAGTCAGTATGTGGCCCAAGTAAAGTAAAATGTACGTTTAAATTCAATATATAATGACTTATATTTTATTTTAATGAAAACCGATTAAAACAGTCGAATTGCTTATGAAACATATCATATTGTGTTCGAAATGGGGGTATTTAGCTAGGGGCGACAGTCGTTGGCTTTGATTTCGAGTTTGTAGCAATAAGCAAGTAATATCTGAATTAAAAATATTATTCAATTTATTATATATACCCCCCTCTTTGAAAAAAATATAATAAAAACCCTATTTTTCCAAAACCAGCCGCTGCTACTTATCTTCTTGAACAACCCTTGTCTTCCAAAACAAATTTAACAATCCTTCCATCCACACGCGATAATTCAAGGCGGCTTCAGTATGGAATTTCAAGAGCAAGGCATGATCTAGCTAATGAAAAAGTGTGATGAATTTTAATGGAGTAATTTCCTCGATTTAGGCACTCGAAGCTACTGTGTTCTAGGCCATTTTTTAAGCGCCAGAGGGGTTCGAACTCCGGCATGTTTAGGGCACAGGTGGACAATGGCTAGGGCATGGAGGCGGCGACGTTGGATTGTGGTCTAGGGAACCATGGTGGTGCGCACAGGAGGAAATGGAAATGGACGATGATGGGTTTTCTTTTTTTGGGCAGGCTCCAGATGGTTGCGAGGAAGAAACAAAAACAAACGGTCATGTTTTAATAAACATTGTTAACAAGTGTAATTAGTTTTAATTATAAATTAATTATTAATTAATTATTCGTTAATGTTATCCAATATATAAAATGTTGTAACTCTTTCATACGAGATCGAAATCAGACGAAACAAATTGCGTTGGGACCGTGATGACGAGCACTACATTTCGGGATTGACCAAAATGGAAATGGAGCATGTTAGAATTTCAGGCAAATTCAAATCCAAACTATACTGAATTCATCAATTAAAGAATGGCGGAGTGGAAACCAAAGTGAGAACTCTTTCTCACTCAACTATTTTGTTATGTATTTATATCATAGGTTGCAGACGGGGCTTAGTAGCTCCTGTCACTATTTCTTGCAAACCATGGTTGGTTTTTGTTTGGATTGTGATTGGGATTGTCATTTATTGATATTTTGATATATAGAATTATTTATATAAATGTGTATAAAATTATCATGAAAAGAAATTGGAATAAATATTCATTTACAAGCCAGACTTCTCGTTTATGTAAACCAATTTAAATGATATTGATTGGGACGATAATTTTTATACATCGCCCAACTGCACAAATAATAATCAGTAATTGTTGCTTGAAAATCCCCACACTAGTATTAGGATGATATTTGACATACACTAATCCCAATATTTAGTTGTTATGTCAACCGATGCGTTGACAAAATGTGATGAACGTTGTTTATTTATTTTAATGCTTATACAGTTATAGAATGCACTCTGGATGATGCTTGAATGTGTAATGATTATTTATCATTATTGTTGAATACATGCAATGTATGAAATCCATATAACTGAAATTATATAGCAATTGGTTGAGTCACATTTCGATTCAGAAATAAAGAATATTTTAAAATAAAGATTATTTTAAAATAAAAAATATTTTAAAATAACGAACATTTTAAAATAACGAATATTTTAAAATAACGAAAATTTTAATATAATATTCAGTGAATAATCAAAATGTGATTTTGAAGTCCGATTTTGGATGGACATGAAAATATTTAAATGTGAAGCCGAGTTAAGTAGTAAACGCTATTTTAACCCGAACGGGTTTATAGATCGATTTTATTCATTTTATAATGAATATCGAAAAGAAGTGATTTCAAAATCAGATATTTTGAAAAAATTATCATTTTAATATTAAAATGATATGAAATATTCATTTTTGATTTAAAATAGAAAATGAAGTTAAAATCATTTTAAAATGAATTTATAAACAATTTATAAAATACGTTTTAAATGAAATCGACGATATTATATATATATAATGGTCTGAATAGAACATGTCGCGGCAGCGAGCGTTCGTGAATTTCGACCATTAGCTTCAAATTGATGTAACATGAGATCCAACCGTCGGATTCTCCTAAAATTGGAATCGTTGGGTTCGTATCGAAAAGAGATTTCCAAAGAATATAAGAGATTTGAAATCTAATAGTTGGATTTGGAAATATGTCCAAATCAATTTCAAAAAAGGTTGTTATGGATGCAGTTCGATGGCCGTTATTGGAAACCGACTGTAAGGGCCTTATTAAAATTATTAAAAATATGGAAAAACTACGTAAAATCATAATAAATGATTTGGAAAGATTTCGTATGAAAAAATCCAAGTTTGAAAGGATAAAACATGTTTTTATCGAAATGAACTAGTTATTAACTAGAATAATAATCCAAATGAATTTTAAACAAATAATTTGGACTTGTAAATGGGTTTAAAAATAACCAAAAAATTTCCAATGTATGAATTGGAATAGTTTCAAATGGAAATAATCTTCCGAATATTTCAGTATTGGATTCTGTGATTATACAGATATTGTTGAGGTTTTGGAAGATATATATATATATAGTTATTCTTAATACGATATTTGTTGGTTTCAGAATTTGATATTGAATATAAGTCGTTATAATTTCTGTTTAGAGCCTTGTGTTTAATTGAAATTGGATTTTGGGTTTTTCGTGAACGGTGTCTTTAATAATACTGTTCTTAAACCCCGGTGAGAAAAGTATAAATCTTTTAAATAAGATTTAGAGATGTTTACCAATTAATTAATATTTAATTGGAACTGAATTGAAATTGGATTTTTGGGTTTATCGTGAACAATGATTTAAATAACATTTGTTCCTTAACCCAATTAACAATGAAGAGATAATTTGTAATTTATAAATCTTTTTATTAAGATTTAATGGAAATTTTCCAAAATAAAGTTTTCCAATTTAATATATTAAATTGGAATTGAATGGAATTTGACTTGGTAATAATCGAGACGAGCTTTTGTGAATGAAGACCGTTACTATATATAGAATTTAAAAGGCTTTGCCGCTATTTCATTTATATTATTAGTCTGATGAAATGGGAATTTATATCGATTATACGCTGTTATGATTTCCGTGTAGATTCCGTTTTGATGGAAGATGATTTGGGTTTATCGTGAACGGTGTTTTAAATGACATTGGTTCTTTAACCCAGTTAAAGACAAAATAAATTTCTTAAAGTGAATAATCATAAAGTAATGATTTTTGATATTAAAACCAAGGTGGAGTTTTAATGAATCTTTAATTAGATTGAAATGAAAATAGGATAATTAAATTTGTAGAATTCGAGAAATGATCGAGAATGGAGTACCATTAGTTTTACACCAAGCGATAGTTAAATCTTTAATTAGATTTGAAACGAAAAATGATAATTAATTTTACCAATAAGACAATGGGTGTTAGATATAGAATCCTACCAGTTTTGCTCCACGGGATGAATACGTTGGGATTGGGAAAATAAAATAAATGATTACTTCGGTAAAGCTTGATAATTCCGACTAGTACGATAAACCCTAATTTGGTTTGAATTATGAGAAGAATATTTGAATAAAATAACATTTTGAATTGAAATGAGGCGTACGATGTGTTTTTATAGCACTTGATTATTAAACACGCGAGTTATTCGGAAAGACCGGGTTTAACCCGTTCTGAATAACTGTTATGACGATTAAAAGTCGACGATGAAAACGGTGGTTGAAGACCAGAGATCTTCACATCGAATGGACGATTACTGATGTCTTGATTGGGATGTACACTGAAGACAAGGTAATAAGTGGTGATCATCCAGATGTACTTGGAGATCGACCGGGTATGCGAGGGCCTCTCTCTTGTATTGTACATATGTGATGAGGAATAAGGTGCCTCCGGTTTCGTTCAGACCCAGAACGGACTTGCAAATGGATGGTATGTCTGACATTATATTCCTTTATATTGTATTCGCTGATTTCTGCTAAATATATATCTGTTTGACGGCGGAGAATTTATTCTTTTGCTTAGCACCCTTCTCTAAGACATACGAGCTTAGAGGTTATATATTAGTGGAAATCAGTGGTACGGTATGGATTGACAATGTGGCATGCTGAGTTGCATGGATCAAGGCTTTTTTTGAAAAGCTGAATCTTGCGGTTGATGATCAAAGCACAGCTTTGTGTAGCATTAATTCGCGAGCCTCACACCCCAGTATGAACCAAAAATAGGATAGTAACCGCAGGGAAATGGACATATGTTAGTTCTAGCTATGAGTAACGTCATGGTATGGAGCCCGGACTGTTTACTCATGTGGATGTTACATATTATTTGATGGAAAGCGAGGTACCTAGGAATTCAGGCCGATTGACAGGCTCAGATATGATTTGACTCCCTAGTGGCTCTAGAGTGGTCGACATACTGACCCATTTTTGAGGTTCGATAGAATCGGCTAACATATAGTTTATGGTATAATTAATCATCGACGGATGATCGGCCCTACCGATTCCAAGGGTTCACTACGGGGGATCTTGAGGCACTTGCTAGTGTGTCTCGAAATCGGTGAGGATGATCCCTTGCCCGGTTCATAGATGCAAACCCAATTTTCAATACATGATTTTACGGTTTGAGTTGTAAATATATATGGCGACATATTATAATGGTACCTACGCCACCTATGATTGATACATTTATATTTGAAGTTGATTTCTTCACTTATAGTAATAATAAAAGATGAAATTTCGCGTGTAAAGCATATTTGGCTATTATTCGGGAAAACTCTATCCTCGACTGCGTTCATTGTGTGATGGGACCTGAGTCTTATAATGGCTTCATATTTCTCTTTAGCAATGCGCTATTTTTTTTATGAAGTGGTATTCATAGGGGATAAACCCGTTCCGTATCATACAGTATGGTCCCTTGATTTACCTAACTTTAAAATTAAAGCTAGTAACTGTTTTAGTTCTCACACCAGTCCCATGACTGACTCGGAGTTTATTGTTTTAACCTAAACTCTAGGTGCCCATATTTTCCACATGGATAGCTAGTAGTTTTGGTTTACGCAGATACTTCTTTTCACATGATCCTGGATTACAGCTGGAGCTATATTTGGAAAGCTTTGTATCTGTATATCTCTTTCAGTTGTGGTTGTAGATATTTTCCGCTGCACGTTTTATTCATATATTATATTTTCCGCTTTTTAGAAATTGAATATCTCTAATATTTCCTGCTATAATATTTATTCATACTCTGATATATTCTTGTAATCTGATGTAAATTATTGTAATAGCAATGAAATGTTCTACTGTTTGTGTTCTGATGAGTGGTGTTCTCAATTCAATCCGGGCTTTCCTGTAAGGGGAAGTTTGGTTCGTTTCAATTTGTTATCAGAGCTTTGGTTTACAGAGCTCGAGAACAAGGCATATTAGAACCGAATAAGAGAATTCATCAGAGATAGGATTAGCAACATCCTATGAGAATGACTCATTAGAGATAGGGTTAGTAATACCCTAGAATGAGTTTAAAGAGTGCTATTTATTAAAAACAAATTTAGTTTTGAAATTTATAACTTATTGTACGTAATTGAGTATTTTATTTTAAATAGATTTTGGACTATCAGGTATTAAAAGATTTTTTAATATACATCTGATCCACGTGTATATGAAGTCTCAAGTATACTGGGTAGATATAGAATCACACTTTAGTCGCCCGGAGATGATTCTGATGACGGAGCCCCATCATCTGTATTTATGTTCGAGTTTCGAAGGTGGATATCTATATATTTCCAATTGACTGGTGTGAGAACCAAAACATAGTTAGAATTTACTATTTGTGATTTGGCCTTGAAATTGGATTTTTGATTATATAAAAGTTATATGTTTGAAAAGCTAATCAACTAATTTATTATTGGTTATGTTGTGTGATTATTAGTTAATTAATAAAATTGATGAAACTAATATGGAAATGAAAGGTAAATTAAGCCAAATCGAATCAAATATAGAACTAAACTGGAAACTGATTGGAATTACATTCATGTGCATATATATGTGTGTAAACAGGTCATAGCATGGAAGCAAAGGAGAGGAATAAAATTGTAAGTCCGACAAATAGGTACATATTTACTGTATTTATTGGGGTTTGATGATTTTATGAGCCGATTGGCTAGCCTCTTGGCTTTTTCTTTTGGATTGATGAGGGCTATGTGAGGCAAGTTGCGGTTTTACCGTCAACCCGTATAAAGGAGGTTATGGTGAAAATTTAGAGTGGTAGCCAATTTTTTGAGAAATTAGAAAATTCTTAGAAACTGAAAAGTTGAAAAATGAAAGCAGAATGAAAATTGAGTTGGCTAGTTAAACAACTTTTAGCTCTGTTCCTTTTCGAAGATGAAAAGATTTTAAGTGGGGGAGATTGTAACAACCCGGAATTTCTGGACCAATTTAAAATTTTATTTTAGCTATTTTAATGGATTTAAAATATTTAAAATGATTTATTTAAAATAATAACAACTAAAAATTTATTTTAAATTGAAGTTAGAACGTATAAATTTATTTTTATTATAAAACGAGCCTGAAATGGCGCGGTATTTTGAAAATTTGATTTTAAATTTCAAATGAATATACATAATTCAAAATAAATCGAATTTCAGTAAAAAAGAAATATTTGAAACTGTTTAATTATATCTTTCTAATGAATGTGAGAAATTGAGATTTCATAATATAAATTGAAAGTTTTATCTAGTTTAAAATTTAAAATAGTCGCTATGGAATTTAATTATATTTTAAATATATATATATATAGCCCTTAAAAATAGTCATTTTGCAAACGACCTCTGTTTTCGATGGAACCACTATTGTTGGACCCGGAATGTCAAATTATTGTTAGGTTTCAAATTTCATTATTTTTGGAATTGATATGTGAGCGCATTGAATAAATGTGTTTGGTAATTTCAGTTTGAATTTAATCGACTGGAAAAAGGGTCATTTTTCAAATGGCCTCCAAATTCAACGAAATTAGTTATGTTAGAACCGTATCGTCAAAACATAGCTAGATATATTTTTTTCTATAATTTTTGGAGCCTGTATATGGCCCCAGTAAATTAAAATGTACGTTTAAATAAATATATATTGATTTATATTTTATTTTTGATGAAAACTAGTTAAAACAGTCGGATTGGCTTACAAAACATATCGCATTGTGTCCGGAGATTTATCTAGGGGCGACAGTCGTTGGGTTTGATTTCGAGTTCATAGCAATATGCAAGTAATTTCTGAATTAAAAATATTATTTAATTTATTATATATACCCCATCTTTGAAAAAAAAATTAAAAACCCTAATTCTCTAAAACGACCCGCCGCCACTTATCTTCTTGAATGGCCCTTGTCTTCCGAAACAAATTCGAAAATCCCTCCATCCACACGCGATAATTCAAGGGGGTTTCAGCATGGAATTTCAAGAGCAAGGCATGATCTAGCTAATGAACGGGTGTGATGAATTTTAATGGAGTAATTTCCTCGATTTTGGCACTTAAAGCTGCTGCATTCTAGGTCGTTTTTCGAGCGCCAGGCGGGTTCCAACTCCAATATGTTCAGGGCGCAGGTGGACGATGGCTAGGGCTTGTAGGCAGCAATGTTGGATCGTGGTCTAGGGAACCACGGTGGTGCGTGCATGAGGAAATGGAAATCGATGATGATGGGTTTTCTTTTTTGAACGGCTCCAAATGGTTGCGAGGAAGAAACTTAAACAAAAAGTTACGTTTTTAATCAACATTATTAACAAGGGTAATTAGTTTTAATTATAAATTAATTGTTTAATTAATTATTCGTTAATGTTATCCAATATATAAAATGTTGTAACTCTTCCATATGAGATCGAAATCAGATGAAATAAATAGCGTTGGAACCATGAAGACAAGCACTACATTTCGGGACAGACCAAAATGAAAATGGAGTATGTTAGAATTTCGGGACAATTCAAATTCATATTGTACTGAATTCATCAATTAAAGAATGGCGGAGTGGAAACCAAAGTGAGAACTCTTTCTCACTTAACTATTTTGTTATGTAATTATATCATAGGTTGCTGACGGGGCTTAGTAGTTCCTGACACTATTTCTTGCAAACCATGGTTGATTGTTTGTTCGGATTGTGATTGGGATTGTCATTGATTGATATTGTGGTATATAGAATTATTTATATGAAATGTGTATAAAATTATCATGAAAAGAAATTGGAATAAATATTCATTTACAAGCTGGACGACTCATTTATGTACATCGATTTTAAATAATATTGATTGGGACGATAATTTTTACACATCGCCAACTGCACAAATAATAATCAGTATTTGTTGTTTGAAAACCCCACACGGGTATTAGGATGATATTTGACATACACTAATCCCAATATTTAGTTGTATGTCAATCTATGGGTTGACAAACTATGATAAGCGTTATTTATTTATTTTAATGCTTATATAGTTGTAGAATGCACTCTGGATGATGTTTGAATGTGTAATGATTATTTATCATTATTGTTGAATTCATGTGATGTATGAAATCCATATAACTGAAATTATATGGTAATTGGTTGAGTCGCATTCCGATTCAGAAATAAAGAATATTTTAAAATAACGAATATTTTAATTTGATGAATATTTTAAAATAACAAATATTTTAATATAATATTCAGTGAATAATCAAAATGTGATTTTGAAGTCCGATTTTGGATGGACACGAAAATATTGAAATGTGAAGTCGAGTTAAGTAGTAAACGCTACTTTAACCCGAACGACTTTATCGATTTATAATGGACATCGAAAAGAAGTGATTTCAAAATCATATATTTTGAAAATATTATCATTTTAATATTATAATGATATGGAATATTCAATTTTGATTTAAAATAGAAAACGAAGTTAAAATCATTTTAAAATGAATTTATAACAGATTCATAAAATACGTTTTAAATGAAAATTGACGATATATATTATATATATATATATATAATGACCTGAATAGAACGCGCAGTGACCATTCGCGAATTTCGACCATTAACTTCAAATTGATGTAACGGGAGATTTGACCGTCGGATTCTCCTAAAACCAGAACTGTTGGATTCGTATCGAAAAGAACTTTGCAATGAATATAAGAGATTTGAAATCTAACGGTTGGATTTGGAAATATGTCCAAATCAATTTCAGAAAAGGTCGCTATGGATGTAGTTCGGTGGCCGTTATTGGTAACTGACTGTTAGGGCCTTATTAAAATTACTAAAAATACGGAAAAATTATGTAAAATCATAATAAATTATTTGAAAAGATTTTGGATGAAAAATTCCAAGTTTGAAATGATAAAAATATATTTTTATCAAAATGAACTAGTTATTAACTAGAATAATAATCCAAATAATTTTTAAATAAATAAATTGGATTTGTAAATGGGTTTTAAAATAACCAAAACTTTTCCAACGTATGAATTGGAATGATTTTAAATGGAAATAATCTTCGGAATATTTTGGTATTGGATTCCGTGATTATACGGATGTTGCTGGTTTCAGAATTTGATATTGAATATAAGCTAATATAATTTCTATTTAGAGCCTTGTATTTAATTGAAATTGGATTTTGGGTTGTCGTGGACGGTATCGTTAATCACACTGTTCTTAAACCCCGATGAGAAAAGGATAAATCTGTTAAAAAAGATTTAGAGAAGTTTACCAATTACTTAATATTTAATTGGAACTGAATTGAAATTGGATTTTTGAGTTTATCGTGAACAATGTTTTAAATAACATTTGTTCTTTAACCCAAATTAACAGTGAAGAGATAATTTGGAATTTATAAATCTTTTTATTAAGATTTAGTGGAAATATTACAAGGTAAAGTTTTCCAATATAATATATTAAATTGGAATTGAATGGAATTCGATTTGGTAATAATCGAGATGAGCTTCCGTGAATGAAGACCATTACTATATATGGAATTTAAAAGACTTTGTAGCTATTCCAATTATATTATTAGTCTGATACGGTAATTTATATCGATTATAAGCTGTTATGATTTCCATGTAGATTCCAATTTGATGGAAGATGACTTGGGTTTATCGTGAATTGTGTTTTAAATGACATTAGTCCTTTAACCCAGTTAATGACAAGATTAATTTCTTAAAGTGAATAATCATACAGTAATGATTTTTGATATTAAACCAAGATGGAGTTTTAAAGAATCTTTAATTAGATTGAAATGAAAACGGGATAATTAAATTTATCGAGTTCGAGAAATGATCGAGAATGGAGTACCACCAATTTTACTCCAAACGATAGTTAAATCTTTAATTATATTTGAAGCGAGAAATGGTAATTAATTTTAACAATAACACAGTGGGTGTTAGATATGGAGTACAACCAGTTTTTCTGCATGGGATGAATAAGTTGGGATTGGGAAAATAAAATAAATGATTACTTCGGTAAGGCTCGATAATCCCGACTAGTTTGATAAACCATAATTTGGTTTGAATTGTGAGAAGAATATTTGGATAAAATAATATTCTAAACTGGAATGAGGCGTATGTTGTGTTTTTATAGCACTTGATTATAAAACACGCGAGTTATTTAGAAAGACCAGGTTTAACCCATTCTGAATAACTGTTACAACAATTAAAAGTCGACGATGAAGATGGTGGTTGAAAACCGGAGAACTTCACATCGAATGCATGATTGCTGATGTCTTGATTGGGATGTACGCCCAAGACAAGGTAATAAGTGGTGATCATCCAGATGTACTTGGAGATCGACCGGATATGCGAGGGCATCTCTCTTTTATTGGACATATGGAACGAGGAATAAGGTGCCTCTGATTTCGTCTAGACCCAGAATGGACTTGCAAATAGATGGTATGTCTGACATTGTATTCCTTTATACTATATTCGTTGATCTCTGCAAAATATATATATCTACTTGGTGGCGGAGAATTTGTTCTCTTGCTCAACACCCTTCTTTGAGACTGTAATGTCCCGTATTTTTGGTAGTCGAATATTTAATTTAATCTATTGTTTTAAATATTTTATTTGGAATATTAATGAATTTTAATATTGAATTTGTTATTAAAACGAAGTCTGAACATTAAATTTATATATAATTATAAACAAGCTCGAAATGGCGCGGTAGTTCATAATATCAAGTTTGAACTTTAATTGAATATACATGATCCATTTTAAGTCGGATTCTGTGAAACAAGAAATGGTGGAATCTAGTTGATTATGATTTTCATATGGGAGAGAAAAATCAAGATTTCATATTATAGATTATTAGTTGTGTCCAATTCAAATTTTAAAATAGTCGCTATGAAAATCGTTTATAAATTATAGCGTTTATTTAATTTATTTAAATAGAAATTCCTTTATAACTTGAATATCGTCAACTCAAAAATTGAATGTTAAGTTATAATTCCATATTAATTTATATTTGGAATTTTTATATTATTTTATTTGGATATATATGACGATAATAACTTATAATTATTTATTTTAATTGTTTTGTAATTTATTTATATTTTATTGATATTATATAAGCCGTAGAAACAATTATTTTCCAAACGATCTCTGTTTTCGATGAAACGAGTCTTATTGGAAAATGTATAATTAATTATTGCTAGATTTCCAGTTTTGAGCCAATCGGAGTTGTTTTATCGGTACGTGCAATTTAAAGGTGAACCGATAATTTAAAATTACTACGCTATGCAAACGAGGTCCGTTTTCAACAAAAATTAATTTTAGTGGAACCGCAACGTCAAGACATCGCAGTATATTTATTTTCATTGAAGTTGGAGATGGTATGTGGTGGCGTATACAATTAACGGTAATAAAAAAAGCGGTACAAATCTGGTTTAACCATGTACAAACAAAACAAATAATATATGTACAAGTAATATACGTGTTACTTAAGACCTAAGTAACTGAAAAAAATGTTTCGCACATCATTGAAGTGAAAACCCAACGCCTGACCCTTCTTTTCAAACGCTCCACCCCATATTTATATATTTTTTGTCAAAAAGCTAATACCCTACCCTATATACTGTACACCCATGTTCTATCAAAATGAAAGCACACTGCGTGATCTCTTGTTTTTAACACACCTACAATTCTTTCTTAGACAGACCCTGTTTTTTTAAATCACTCGTGACAATACACTGTGCCACCTGCATATTTTCTTTGGCCTACAGTAACTCACGAACAACTACCTAAAATAAAAATTCTGACCTAGTTCGTACCCAATTTCTTGCTTGCCAAACTGAATTCCTTGCTGACCAAACTTTCACCTTCTATAAATACACTGAATCTATTATCATTTCCTCCCAGGAAAACCAGAAACCAAATACCTTCCTTCTAAAATAAAACAGTGAGTCTATTATATTAAATAAATCCTATTCCTTTGTAACTTGCGAGCTACCATTGATGTGTACGTAAGGTTGAAGTGGGTGGCACCTGTTGGCACTGTGAGGTCAGGTCCGACTCCGAGGATCTGATTAAGGTGCTTGTGCTATAGTGAGGAAGTCAGAAGAAGAGTGGTGCTCTGGTGTTGATGATGGTCGGCGGCCTTGTGAATAAGGATGGGTTTCATTCATATGATGGAGAAGCTGTGTATTTCGGTTCATGGGCTCGAGAAGTATACATGGGGAAGATTATAAAACGCACAGGGAAAATGGGTTCATACAGTGCGGTGGGAGGGATGACCTCGGAGCGGAGTTGATGACGAGGGGCTTGTTGGGTCTGTTCGAGTGAAGTAATGACGGGGGCGGTGGCGTCCAAGAGAGAAGCTGGAGACGGGTTTGTTGAGTGGGAGTTTCAGCTTGGCGAGAGTGGGTTTTGTATTAGAAGATGCAGTGGATGAACCGATGTAATGCAACATGCCTTAACTAATTTATTTAAGTCATTTATTTAAAGTATTATCATCTAGTCGAACTCCTATATATACGTTAAAACATCAACGTTGTGCAGATCGAACTGAAAGCCGTTGATAGCTGAAGCACGAGTTGGAAGAAGGCAGAAGAAGATTCGGTCCAGTTGTTTTAAACAAGTAAATTTAATTAATACTTAATTAAAGAAAAGGAAGTATGTTTTAGTAGAAGTGTACTGATATTAATTTTCATAGGAACGATTACTTTTAATGAGGAAAAATTTATGGCCAGAATTATTTTAACAAAGCAGGAAGAAGTATCCACCTGCAAACAGAAATGTGTTCAAAAGGACGCTTGGCATGATATATGGGGATGTTTTGTTTCATATTGGAGCGGTGGCCTGTATACTTGGTTATGACAAAGTAAATATTCTAAAACTTAAAACGTGTTTTAGGTCGAGATTTTTTTTCAATAAAAATCGGGCTAGGGTTTAGTGAAACCAATGAAAACAGAGAACTGTAATATGGGACACATAATAATTCTTTAGTAGAAGCAGTAAATCCAGTTTATTTATTAATAATTATAACTAGGTTAAATAATAATTAAAATTATTAGAGGTTAATTATTTAATTCAAATCGTTTTAACTTAATTGTTAATACTTACACATGTATGATCAGAGTGGAACAAAACAAGCAACGCTGGGACCTTATGGATGAGATTTCCATTTTGAAACTAATTTGGACAGATTTTGAAGCAACCGGAATTTACAATGAATTAAACGTATGTTTTATTTAACTGTAATCGAACCATTCTAACCGCTAATCAAATCAAGGTGAGTTAAACTCACTCAGTTCTCCCCACTTATATTTTATATAAGTCGGGTTTTTTTGTGTGCTATGGTTGCTAATGATTTGACTGGTTGTTGATATACAATCATATATAGTTTGAACTGATGAAATTAAACGTCGTTTAATTTCAGTGAAACCCCAAATAGTTATGTAACGACCCGGATTTTTCGACCGTTGAATTCTGAATATTTAAATTTGTTTTAAATATTTTATTTGAATTATATATAGGGATTTATAATGAATTTATTTATAAAATGAAGTTTGAACGTTAAATTTATTTATATTATAAAACGAGTTCGAAATGGCGCGGTAGTTCGTAATATGGAGTTTCGAACTTCAACTGAGAATACAGGATCCGATATAAGTCGGATTACTGTGAAACGAGACACATTGGAACCATATTGATTATAATTTTCATATGAAAGAGAAAAATCTAGATTTCATGTTATAATTTGTTAGTTATGGTCAAATCAAATTTTGAAATAGTCGCTGTGGAAATCGTTATTTAAAATATACGCGTTAAAATAACCGTTTTGCAAACGGACTCTGTTTTCGACGAAATCAGTTTTATTGGGACCGTATCATTAAATTATTGTACGGTGTTGAATTGCGTGGCAAACCGATGTCATATGTGATCACGGTAGCCGTAAATGCTCGTTCAGTGCAATTAAATTAATTCAACTGAATAAAGGGATATTAGAGTGTAACTTGAACAGACGATCGAATCAGGCCACGAAACCAGTTCCAGTGAGTTCGTAGCGTCAGATATAGTCAGGGTAGGTATATAGTTTGTTATTTTTAGAGATCGGCAAATTTGGTGTTCAGAAGGGCAGTGCGGTACGCGCCAAAAACAGTCTACCGGGGCAACAGTCTCAGAATGCGACGAAACTAGTGCCGTTGGGTTCGTATCAAAAAGTTATTGTCGGTGTTCGCAGTTTCAAGTTGTTTTGATTTATCTGGTGATCGTGAAAAATTTAAACGCGTGTTGATTTCTGGTTTTATAAAGGAATTTTTTTCAAATGACCTCGGATTTCGATGAAACTGGTTCCATTGGGTTCAGAATACCTTTTTACACCAAGATTAGCTTTTTAATCAGTACACAGACTGTTCATTCAGATGATTATTCGTTCATTTCTTGTCAACATTTCATACATACATGTGAGCCCGTCCCTTTGTTTTGCATTCCACTTACTGACATTGGAAGAAAATATACATACTTGTTTATTCATGGTTTATACGTCGGTCCAATCGTAAAAGAGAAAGAAAAAAAGTACACAACAATAATAATACAATATGAAGTGAGGACACCGTTCGCTCCAAGTTTCCTGTCCGTGCCTTCCAAGATATTTCAACTCCGTGACATCCAAGCTAATTGACACCGTGTGTTCCAAGCTATTTCAAATCCGTGACCCCCAAGTAATTAACACCGTGCTAGCCAAGCCACTTAAAACCGTGCGTGGCAAGGTGCTTCCTCTTTAAATACTGTGGTTCTTTTTATTTCTCTTTTTTTTCTGAGATCCAAAGCAAAGCGAACCCAACTTCATAAATCGAAGAAAAAAAAAATCAACCAAAAAGTTATGAGTTCAGATTTGTTTGAATCCTTTCAACGCAAGCTTCCATCTCTTATCAATTAGGTACAACTCGAGCTGTTCTTTGATGATCGAAATCCTACCATGGCGCCTGGAATTGTTTCCGTCGAAGTTGAGAAAGGCAGGGGCCGTTCTGGGGTCAGCACGAAATTGGATGGGAGGTCTGGTATGGGGTTATGGTGCGTGGATACTAGTATGATGGAAGGGACGGTCTTGAGTTTGTTTGGAGGAAGGGAAGTATGTGGTTTGTCATTTTTACTGGAAGGAGGGTGGAGTTTAAGGCATGACGTGTGGCTTTGAAAAGTGGTGAATCATGGACCGTGAGAAGAGAAACAAGTACATGAACTAAACTATATGTGCCAAACCAAATGGAGTGGATTTTCATTTCTTTGAAGAACTGGCTGCGTGGGGATTTAAGGTATTAACAGTTTATAAAAGAATGGTGAGGTTTGGTAATTTATTTCAAATGCCAGGAAGGGGTGTTGATCTATTCACTTACCGGAAATAAGCTCGAACTGTTCTGGGAGTCTAATGGTGGAAGCGTTCGTATCGTTACAGGGAAGGAGGATTTAAACGTGGATTTAATGTAAGATAATTAGTTACTTAAAGTTAATCACATTTAGTTAATTTAAAATACGTGAATAACTATATGATATTGGTACAGATGGAGGAAGCCGTTCTACCGAGTTTGTGTTTAAATACTGAGGAAGGTCGGGACCATTTCTTTTGAAAAGAAGTTGGATTCTTTAATCTCCAATTTTTGGACTAGAACGTAGTTATTGAGAGATTTAAAAAGGGTATTAATAATCACATGAGAATGGCCACATCAGAATCGTAACGACGAAACCAACGTTGTGAAACTATTGTGGGAGAAATTGGAGCTACTGGAATTTGGTATAAAAGTCAAACGCCTGTTTTAAACCAAACGAATGCAGAATCACCAACTGCGAACCGAGGTGAGTAAACTCACTAACTCCCTCTCGTTTATATTTTTATATATAAACGAGTTTTAAATATTTTTATAATGTGCAATGGTTGATTGGTCGAATAGTTGATAAATTGGCTGATATAATCACATCGTTGATTGATTTTTTCATTAATGCGATATTTTTGATGTTACTAACATCTGTGGATGCAGGGAAACAGGTTGGAGGGATCCAACTGGATCCCTCAACATTTATTTACTGTTTTATTTGATAGTGATATATGTTATGCTACATTATCCATGGTTGAATTTGTGTGTTTGGTTTACCCTGGCCTTAGGAACCTGGTATTTTAGATACCGTAAAATATCATCGAATGTTAAAAAGGAAATTTGAATTTAAAAGCAGAGTTTATTTCCAAATTAGAAATAATTTCTTTTTCATTGAGTTGCAAATGGAAACCTATCCCATTGGGTAAACCAAGAAAAATGTTATAAATAAAGATATAAATTAAGTGGATCATTAACCATTGGATAAATTAAAAGGTGAGTTCAAATATGAATGTATATTTGAAAGTGAGTATCGGTTTTGAAACCAATATTTGGAAATGGATCCGAATTTAGCAAATTACAGAGGAAAGTTTAAAGAAAGAATAAATGCTTTAAAACAAGGAAATATTTTGTAAATAAAATAAGGGGATTTATAGAAATCGAATTAAGTGGTTAGAAGAATGTATAGTTTATAAATATGTTTAAAGGAGAACTTGAATTGTTTAAAATAAACGGAGTTTATAAATGAACAACGGAAGCGTGTGCGTCGCACACGGTATTTCATTCAAACAGCAATCATCACGCTGTTGTTATAAGAAATGCTTTTACAATTTTAAACAGCGACTATAACGCTGTCTTTGTAAGAAATGCTTTTATAAAACTAAATAGCGATTTTAGCGCTGTTATTATAATAGATGTTGTAAATCTATACAGCAATTTAAGACGCTGCTGTTATAATAAATGTCTTGGTAAATCTAAATAGCAATTTTAACGCTGCCATTATAATAACTGTTTTAATAGCAATCTTAATGCTATGGTTATGATAAGTGTTCTATAATGCTAGACAACGGTTTTAACGTTGTTGTTGAAAGCAATGGTTGGTTTAAAGTTGTGAGCTCTGACTAATTCAAAGTTAAGAATGTCGTTCAGTTAAGGTCTGAGAGGTAATTATACCCCAACTTGACTGACTGCATTATTGACGGAGAAATGGTTAAGGCTCGATAGCAAGGGTTGGTTAGTGATATCGTTAGTTAACGAATGATTTATGATTTGAGTTATAATAACGATGTTTATAACATCACTTAATTCAAAGGATTTAGAAATGTTTTCTAAACCGGAATAAGGGATATTTTCTCAATAAAGGAATTATAATATTGGAAATGTTTCCCAATAATCAAGAGAGAAAATAGAGCTTTGAAAGAACACGAAAGGTGGAAAATGGGAATTGGGCATGATAATGTAATAAAGAACTAATATAAAAAGGGCCCAGTGTTGTTTGATGCTTGATTGATAGAATTTCCATTTGGAAATAGGACCGTTGATTGTATGGATGTTTCTTTGATAGTTAAATCACCGACTATCAAAGTTTTATTTTTTTTATATACCTCCGTGGTCAATATGGAGAGACCGGGATCAGATTTGATATCTGAAAACCACTCCGTATTGGCGTAAGCGTTATGAAGCAACTTATGCTGAAGAAAGTTGAAGACGGAGTTATGCAAGGGCTATCCTGTTTACGGGATAGTGCCTTCGGTTTGTCCAGACCCAGGACAACTTGTATGGACGAGTGTCTGACAGAGTATTTCCAAAGGGGGTTACGTACGTTGATTCCTTCAAACGTACGAAGTTGGGGCATAGAAGGGAAGCTTCTTTAGCCTAACAATCTGAGTATTTTTGTGGGAATCAATCAGTGATTTCCGATGGATCTGACGATGTGGCATTCAAAGTGAATGGTGGCCAGATGTTCTGGAAGATAATTCAAACCTCAAGCCTCATCAACCCGGAAGTGGACAAAAATCGGGCAGGCAGCATGGCTATGTGGGTCGCACCCATTAGGATGTATGATCACCTATCTAGAGAAATTCCTTTTGTTCTTAAATCTATCGATGCTGTCCCTTATCGGGAGACGGTTGCTGATCCCAACCATTGGTGGTATACATTCGATACACTCAAGCGAAATGAGTGGTCGGTCATGTGAGGGCCGGGTTGCAAGACGTTCTTGTTGAACCCAGTGTATTTGCCTCTAGAGATACACGTTCGGAAGGTGGTCCCATACCTTGTCAAGTTGGAATCCAATCTCCAATAAGTGCCTGCGGGTTTGATTGTATATTATGTATGTAGAGCGTGAGATGCAAGCGTTCTACTAGATTTTAATTACTTGTGATTAGACATTATTATAATATCAGATAATATATGATTTCCAGTGTTTTGGGTTATCGTAAGGTAAAAGCCATCCGTATTTATGTGTGGATTGGTCTTACGATTATCTTTTCTTTTGAAAAGGATTTTGAAAAGTTAAACCAAATGATTGGAGTTTACTCACACCAGTCCCATGACTGACCCAGAGTTTATTTTGTTTGTTTTCCCTAAACTCTTGGGTGCCCAAATTTGTACGGGCAGTCAAGTAGTCGGGATTTTACAGATTCACTTGAAGAAGCTTGAAGCAGGAGGCTTCACCAGTTGGCTATAGACTATTATATTTTCCGCTGTGTACTATGTTGTATCTGGAAACAGGTGTTTATAACTGTTCCAGGGATAACCGTTGTGCTCTGATAATGGTATGTATATACACTTATCGTTGGTATTTCAAAAGTTATATTATATAATATATTTTACTCGTTCCGCTGTGAGTTTGTGATCTTCGTTTTCTTCTATTCTAATATTTCTTTCTTTCTATTTCTCATCCTCTAAATTCTTTCTAATAATGAGTCGTGTTTCTGTGCAATTTGAGTTGGACGTGTGGTGTTATTAGTCGACTCAAAGGGTACGGAAGTGCGGGTCGTTTCAGTTGGTATCAGAGCTGAAGGTTAAGTGATTACCTTGGCTCTGTGGCGTAACTCAATAGAGATGGAGTTAGAAATACTCTAGATTGAGTTTGAGTGTATATATAAGAGCGCGTATTTGTAAATTCGATATCAAATTGTTTTATATTGTGTTGGCTGGTTTGTTGAGTGGTTTATGAATTCTGGTCGATACAGGAAGTACAACTGTATTGATAGGTGTTTCTAAACTCTCAGACAGAACAATTCGACGCAGTATTGTTTTAAAGTGGGTAAATGACATAATTTTGCCCAAAAGTTATTTTGATATAAAAGGAATAATTTATGAATTATTATATCGATGTGTTGATCATTATTACGATCAAATGAAATTATGAAATATTGAATTGGTGATATAACCAAGATAAACTAGAATAAAATTCAAACCATAAATTGGAATTTAAAATCCCGGATATTTTGAAAATATTCCTTGAAGTATTTTAAAGGTAATATGGCATGGGTTTGAAGAGATTTTTGAATTAGAATGGTTTTAAATGGATTTGAAAGTAATTAAGCACTGAAATCAATTCAGTGGCGAGAAAATAATTCTGATAATGGATCGCAACATTATCGGTATTCATTTTCAAGTTTCTGAGTGACGGATTGCTACCATAGTTGATTTATTAATGGAATTTTTTTGAGAAAAATAAAGTTGTTTTATAAATTCAAAAGTTTGAATTGAGTTGATTATAAATATATGTGTATAAATATATATGATTTCATACTAATTTGAAATAAAATCCGGGAATTTGAATTCTGAAATTAAAATTTGAACTTGTATAAGTTGAATAGATTGAAATGGAAAAATGTATCAAGTGAAATGAAATTTAACTTGAGTCAAGTTAAATAAAAAGTTGGATTGGATTAGAGATAATCCTGAATTAAGTTGAATATATATATTGGATGTGGTGAGTTGGAACTAAGTTGTGTTGAATTTGGACCCAAGTAGGATAAGCAGATTGGTTTTGAAATAGAAATCAAGTTTGAGATATAGAATGAAAGTGAAGTAATCAGGAAACTGATTAGTGAATTGGGAACTAAGTGTTGAATTGATTTGGAATCAACTGATTAGTGAATTGGGAACTAAGTGTTGAATTGATTTGGAATCGACTGAAATGAATGTTGAGCCGGCAGGGAATGGAAGCAAATGCAAGAAATAGAATTTGTGCCCGATAAAAAGGTACACGTTTACAGTATTATTTGGGTTTGATGGTTTTATGACCCTATGGGGCTAGCCGCTTGGCTTTTTGATTTTCTTTTGGACTGGAGAGGCCTAGAAGGGCGAGTTGTGGTTGTACCGGTTGAGCCGTGCAGAGGAGATGCTGCCGAAAATTTTCAGAATTTAAAGTGTTAGAAAATTTTCAGAATTTTTGAAAATTTTCGTTAGTAAGAATAAATTAATATTTTAATTTAAATAAATTGGTTCAGTTAAGCTGAAATTAAGAAGTAAACAAAAAGGATTATTGGACCTAGTTAACATGGTACGTAGCATCTTTTCCTACCTTAGCAATTTCGAGGACGAAATTATTTTAAGGGGGAAGGAATGTAACGACCCGGATTTTTCGACCGTTGAATTCTGAATATTTAAATTTGTTTTAAATATTTTATTTGAATTATATATAGGGATTTATAATGAATTTATTTATAAAATGAAGTTTGAACGTTAAATTTATTTATATTATAAAACGAGTTCGAAATAGCGCGGTAGTTCGTAATATGGAGTTTCGAAATTCAACTGAGAATACAGGATCCGATATAAGTCGGATTTCTGTGAAACGAGACACATTGGAACCATATTGATTATAATTTTCATATGAAAGAGAAAAATCTAGATTTCATGTTATAATTTGTTAGTTATGGTCAAATCAAATTTTGAAATAGTCGCTGTGGAAATCGTTATTTAAAATATACGCGTTAAAATAACCGTTTTGCAAACGGACTCTGTTTTCGACGAAATCAGTTTCATTGGGACCGTATCATTAAATTATTGTACGGTGTTGAATTGCGTGGCAAACCGATGTCATATGTGATCACGGTAGCCGTAAACGCTCGTTCAGTGCAATTAAATTAATTCAACTGAATAAAGGGATATTAGAGTGTAACTTGAACAGGCGATCGAATTAGGCCACGAAACCAGTTCCAGTGAGTTCGTAGCGTCGGATATAGTCAGGGTAGGTATATAGTTTTTTATTTTTAGAGATCGGCAAATTTGGTGTTCAGAAGGGCAGTGCAGTACGCGCCAAAAACAGTCTACCGGGGCAACAGTCTCAGAATGCGACGAAACTAGTGCCGTTGGGTTCGTATCAAAAAGTTATTGTCGGTGTTCGCAGTTTCAAGTTGTTTTGATTTATCTAGTGATCGTGAAAAATTTAAACGCGTGTTTATTTCTGGTTTTATAAAGGAATTTTTTTCAAATGACCTCGGATTTCGATGAAACTGGTTCCATTGGGTTCAGAATACCTTTTTACACCAAGATTAGCTTTTTAATCAGTACACAGACTGTTCATTCAGATGATTATTCGTTCATTTCTTGTCAACATTTCATACATACATGTGAGCCCGTCCCTTTGTTTTGCATTCCACTTACTGACATTGGAAGAAAATATACATACTTGTTTATTCATGGTTTATACGTCGGTCCAATCGTAAAAGAGAAAAAAAAAAGTACACAACAATAATAATACAATATGAAGTGAGGACACCGTTCGCTCCAAGTTTCCTGTCCGTGCCTTCCAAGATATTTCAACTCCGTGACATCCAAGCTAATTGACACCGTGTGTTCCAAGCTATTTCAAATCCGTGACCCCCAAGTAATTAACACCGTGCTAGCCAAGCCACTTAAAACCGTGCGTGGCAAGGTGCTTCCTCTTTAAATACTGTGGTTCTTTTTATTTCTCTTTTTTTTTCTGAGATCCAAAGCAAAGCGAACCCAACTTCATAAATCGAAGAGAAAAAAAATCAACCAAAAAGTTATGAGTTCAGATTTGTTTGAATCCTTTCAACGCAAGCTTCCATCTCTTATCAATTAGGTACAACTCGAGCTGTTCTTTGATGATCGAAATCCTACCATGGCGCCTGGAATTGTTTCCGTCGAAGTTGAGAAAGGCAGGGGCCGTTCTAGGGTCAGCACGAAATTGGATGGGAGGTCTGGTATGGGGTTATGGTGCGTGGATACTAGTATGATGGAAGGGACGGTCTTGAGTTTGTTTGGAGGAAGGGAAGTATGTGGTTTGTCATTTTTACTGGAAGGAGGGTGGAGTTTAAGGCATGACGTGTGGCTTTGAAAAGTGGTGAATCATGGACCGTGAGAAGAGAAACAAGTACATGAACTAAACTATATGTGCCAAACCAAATGGAGTGGATTTTCATTTCTTTGAAGAACTGGCTGCGTGGGGATTTAAGGTATTAACAGTTTATAAAAGAATGGTGAGGTTTGGTAATTTATTTCAAATGCCAGGAAGGGGTGTTGATCTATTCACTTACCGGAAATAAGCTCGAACTGTTCTGGGAGTCTAATGGTGGAAGCGTTCGTATCGTTACAGGGAAGGAGGATTTAAACGTGGATTTAATGTAAGATAATTAGTTACTTAAAGTTAATCACGTTTAGCTAATTTAAAATACGTGAATAACTATATGATATTGGTACAGATGGAGGAAGCCGTTCTACCGAGTTTGTGTTTAAATACTGAGGAAGGTCGGGACCATTTCTTTTGAAAAGAAGTTGGATTCTTTAATCTCCAATTTTTGGACTAGAACGTAGTTATTGAGAGATTTAAAAAGGGTATTAATAATCACATGAGAATGGCCACATCAGAATCGTAACGACGAAACCAACGTTGTGAAACTATTGTGGGAGAAATTGGAGCTACTGGAATTTGGTATAAAAGTCAAACGCCTGTTTTAAACCAAACGAATGCAGAATCACCAACTGCGAACCGAGGTGAGTAAACTCACTAACTCCCTCTCGTTTATATTTTTATATATAAACGAGTTTTAAATATTTTTATAATGTGCAATGGTTGATTGGTCGAATAGTTGATAAATTGGCTGATATAATCACATCGTTGATTGATTTTTTCATTAATGCGATATTTTTGATGTTACTAACATCTGTGGATGCAGGGAAACAGGTTGGAGGGATCCAACTGGATCCCTCAACATTTATTTACTGTTTTATTTGATAGTGATATATGTTATGCTACATTATCCATGGTTGAATTTGTGTGTTTGGTTTACCCTGGCCTTAGGAACCTGGTATTTTAGATACCGTAAAATATCATCGAATGTGAAAAAGGAAATTTGAATTTAAAAGCAGAGTTTATTTCCAAATTAGAAATAATTTCTTTTTCATTGAGTTGCAAATGGAAACCTATCCCATTGGGTAAACCAAGAAAAATGTTATAAATAAAGATATAAATTAAGTGGATCATTAACCATTGGATAAATTAAAAGGTGAGTTCAAATATGAATGTATATTTGAAAGTGAGTATCGGTTTTGAAACCAATATTTGGAAATGGATCCGAATTTAGCAAATTACAGAGGAAAGTTTAAAGAAAGAATAAATGCTTTAAAACAAGGAAATATTTTGTAAATAAAATAAGGGGATTTATAGAAATCGAATTAAGTGGTTAGAAGAATGTATAGTTTATAAATATGTTTAAAGGAGAACTTGAATTGTTTAAAATAAACGGAGTTTATAAATGAACAACGGAAGCGTGTGCGTCGCACACGGTATTTCATTCAAACAGCAATCATCACGCTGTTGTTATAAGAAATGCTTTTACAATTTTAAACAGCGACTATAACGCTGTCTTTGTAAGAAATGCTTTTATAAAACTAAATAGCGATTTTAGCGCTGTTATTATAATAGATGTTGTAAATCTATACAGCAATTTAAGACGCTGCTGTTATAATAAATGTCTTGGTAAATCTAAATAGCAATTTTAACGCTGCCATTATAATAACTGTTTTAATAGCAATCTTAATGCTATGGTTATGATAAGTGTTCTATAATGCTAGACAACGGTTTTAACGTTGTTGTTGAAAGCAATGGTTGGTTTAAAGTTGTGAGCTCTGACTAATTCAAAGTTAAGAATGTCGTTCAGTTAAGGTCTGAGAGGTAATTATACCCAGACTGCATTATTGACGGAGAAATGGTTAAGGCTCGATAGCAAGGGTTGGTTAGTGATATCGTTAGTTAACGAATGATTTATGATTTGAGTTATAATAACGATGTTTATAACATCGGTTAATTCAAAGGATTTAGAAATGTTTTCTAAACCGGAATAAGGGATATTTTCTCAATAAAGGAATTATAATATTGGAAATGTTTCCCAATAATCAAGAGAGAAAATAGAGCTTTGAAAGAACACGAAAGGTGGAAAATGGGAATTGGGCATGATAATGTAATAAAGAACTAATATAAAAAGGGCCCAGTGTTGTTTGATGCTTGATTGATAGAATTTCCATTTGGAAATAGGACCGTTGATTGTATGGATGTTTCTTTGATAGTTAAATCACCGACTATCAAAGTTTTATTTTTTTTATATACCTCCGTGGTCAATATGGAGAGACCGGGATCAGATTTGATATCTGAAAACCACTCCGTATTGGCGTAAGCGTTATGAAGCAACTTATGCTGAAGAAAGTTGAAGACGGAGTTATGCAAGGGCTATCCTGTTTACGGGATAGTGCCTTCGGTTTGTCCAGACCCAGGACAACTTGTATGGACGAGTGTCTGACAGAGTATTTCCAAAGGGGGTTACGTACGTTGATTCCTTCAAACGTACGAAGTTGGGGCATAGAAGGGAAGCTTCTTTAGCCTAACAATCTGAGTATTTTTGTGGGAATCAATCAGTGATTTCCGATGGATCTGACGATGTGGCATTCAAAGTGAATGGTGGCCAGATGTTCTGGAAGATAATTCAAACCTCAAGCCTCATCAACCCGGAAGTGGACAAAAATCGGGCAGGCAGCATGGCTATGTGGGTCGCACCCATTAGGATGTATGATCACCTATCTAGAGAAATTCCTTTTGTTCTTAAATCTATCGATGCTGTCCCTTATCGGGAGACGGTTGCTGATCCCAACCGTTGGTGGTATACATTCGATACACTCAAGCGAAATGAGTGGTCGGTCATGTGAGGGCCGGGTTGCAAGACGTTCTTGTTGAACCCAGTGTATTTGCCTCTAAAGATACACGTTCGGAAGGTGGTCCCATACCTTGTCAAGTTGGAATCCAATCTCCAATAAGTGCCTGCGGGTTTGATTGTATATTATGTATGTAGAGCGTGAGATGCAAGCGTTCTACTAGATTTTAATTACTTGTGATTAGACATTATTATAATATCAGATAATATATGATTTCCAAAGTGTTTTGGGTTATCGTAAGGTAAAAGCCATCCGTATTTATGTGTGGATTGGTCTTACGATTATCTTTTCTTTTGAAAAGGATTTTGAAAAGTTAAACCAAATGATTGGAGTTTACTCACACCAGTCCCATGACTGACCCAGAGTTTATTTTGTTTGTTTTCCCTAAACTCTTGGGTGCCCAAATTTGTACGGGCAGTCAAGTAGTCGGGATTTTACAGATTCACTTGAAGAAGCTTGAAGCAGGAGGCTTCACCAGTTGGCTATAGACTATTATATTTTCCGCTGTGTACTATGTTGTATCTGGAAACAGGTGTTTATAACTGTTCCAGGGATAACCGTTGTGCTCTGATAATGGTATGTATATACACTTATCGTTGGTATTTCAAAAGTTATATTATATAATATATTTTACTCGTTCCGCTGTGAGTTTGTGATCTTCGTTTTCTTCTATTCTAATATTTCTTTCTTTCTATTTCTCATCCTCTAAATTCTTTCTAATAATGAGTCGTGTTTCTGTGCAATTTGAGTTGGACGTGTGGTGTTATTAGTCGACTCAAAGGGTACGGAAGTGCGGGTCGTTTCAAGTTATTTTAACGATTGGTCCCAATTAAGGTAACTTACCTTATTGGTCACGTTTATAAATAAACGTGTTTAATTAAATGAATTGTTATGGTTGTGTGAAATAAATTGGTTGATATAGAATTATCGTTATTGATTGGTATGAAGACCATTTTTTATTTGAATTAATTAATCATATTTGTGATAACAGACTTTATGCAGAGAAGAACAGGTTGGAGGGATCCAACCGGATTCCTCAAATATATTAGATATTAGTTATTCCCATATTATCATTATATGAACTGTTCTGATTAGATGATTGATTTGGTTGTTAAATATTGACCTAAAATCCAATATTTGTTTTGTCTGAACCAATGGGTCATATTGGTTGAGTAATTGGCAGTATATGGCCTATAAATCAATCGTTTTTTGGTAAATCGATGAAACGAAGTTATCAAATTTATTTTATAACTGAAGACAGATTTTTAAATCAATAATAAAATTTTGTAAAAAGGAAATTAATATTTATTATTTATTATTTATTAATTAAGTTTATAAATAATTATGGAATGATTTTACAAAGAAAACTCTGATATTAATCAAACTTATAAGTGAATGAGCAGAAATTAACCTGAGGATATAGATTTGAATAATTGTTCAAGAAATAATTAAATGTAATTTATTTAAATTAATTATATTGTAATTAATTTAAAGGAAGGATGAATTTAAATTGAGTAACGAGATAATCGGGTTTTGAGTTGACTACGTCGATCGTTTTAACTGGGGTTGGTTATTAAATTAATTTGTTTTAAATTAATCTTATGAAATAGCTTAACGAATAATTGTTTTAGTTTTAATAAGATTTTTAAAGAGAAATTCTAAGTATTTAACCAATAAGGAGGTTAACTACTTTTACAGTAGTTAATTATAAAGTAAATCATTATTTCAAATAATAATTTGCATATAGCTGAAATGGAATTATGGACGAAGTTCATAAACGGGTTTATACAGAACCAGAGTTTTTATAACATCGTTGAAAAAGAAATTTAAGCAAATGCGAGAGCTTAAATTAAGCTTTACTTAATGTTTGAATTAAGTAAAAAGAAAATTTAAAATAAAAGGGTTTATATTAAACCATGATTTATAAACAAAGTTTATAAAAAGGAGAGGAGGTGTTAAGTATTAATTAATGTTACTTAGTAATGGTATTAAGTAAAATTGGTGAAATAAATTTTAAGCGGGAGGGTTAAAAGTGAATTTGGTAAAGAGGCGAGTAATAGGGTTTTTAACAAAAATCTGAGTAGCAAAATGTATCGTTTAAAGTAGAAAAGGGGAATGTGATATTTTATAAATAATTTCTTAATCAATGGATTAAGAAAAACAGTTATACTTGAGGAAAAAATTTCAAAAGTAAGAAGCTTTTATAAAACATATTATAAATGAAATAGTTAAATGAGGTGTGTTTAGTATTAGAATAAATGCGGGTTTTAAATTACAACTCATGTCTATCTAAAGATGAGAACGTTGTTGATCAAGGTCTGAGAGGTAAATAAATACCCCAACTTGAATGACTTCAGGATTATCTGAGGATGACGTTAGGTGTAATAGTGTGACGGCAGGAATTTCGCTCAGTCCGAACCAGTCGCTAAACCGATCCAGACCGTTCGAAACGCCCTATCGTTTGAGAACACGACAAAGTAGAACACATACAGAAGAACATTTCATTGTATATTACAACAATGCATCAGATTACAAGAATATACCGAGTATAAATGAATAAATATTACACAGAAATATCAGAGATTTAAATTACATTTAAATACATCGCAGCGGAAAATAATACAATACACAACTAGAATGAGATATACGGATACAAAGCTTTCCGGATATCGTTCCAGCTGTAAACCAGGATCCTGTGAATATAAATCTACAAAACCAAAACTACTAGCTGCCCGTGTCAAAATAGGGGCACCCAGAGTTTAGGTTAAAACAATAAACTCCAGGTCAGTCATGTGACTGGTGTGAGAACTAAAACAGTTATTAATCTTTATTTTCAAAATTAGGTAAATCAAGGGACCACGCCGTATAACACGGAACGGGTTTCCTCCCAAGAATACCAGTGCATAAAACAAACAACGCAATGCTAAATAAAGAAAAATGAAGCTATTATAAGACCCAGGTCCTATCACACAATGCAAACGCAAGCCGGGGGATAGGGTTTTCCCTTATAACAGCCAAAGAATGCTTGATACGTTTTAAAACAAATCTTTTGATACTATTATAAGTGCATAGTGTATAAAACAACTTCAAATCATAAGTATCAATCATAGGCGGCATGGGTACCATATATCATGTCGCCATATATAGGTTTACAAATAAAACCGCAAATGTCACGTATTTGGAAATTGGATTTCCGTCTGTGAACCGAGGCTAGGGATCGTCTTATACCGATTCGAGACTGCCTAGCCCGAGCCTCAGGAACAGCCGCAACTGCCCCATGGAGCGACAGGGCCGGTCCACCGATGTGGATTATTATGCCTGAACACTACGTTTCCCCGCCCTTTGGGGCGTAAATGAGCCAATGAATGACTCCATCGGACCCGGATCGTCCGATCAAACCGAGGCGCCTCGCAACAGCAACAACCACACAGGTGAAAAGTATATAAATGTCAAGGCTGGTAGGTCACTGACACCACCCTAGCTAGGAAGAAACGCATGCCCTCCCTGAGGTCCTCTCCCGTTTTTGGTTCACAACCGGGGTGCGAAACTCGCGAATTCACGTTACACAAAGCTGTGCCACACAAGCTGTGCTTTGATCATCACCACAAGACTTTGCTTTTCAACAGAAGCCTCGATCAATTGCCACTTAGGCATGCCACACAGGCAATTCACTCCATGCGTTTGATATCCATCAATATATAACCCCTGAGCTCGTACGTCTCAGAGAAGGGCGTTAAGCAAGAGAATAAATTCTCCGCCGCCAAACAGATATATATTTAATAGAGATAAATCACACAGACTAAAATCCAATGTCAGACACACAGTCCATTTACAAGTCCGTTCTGGGTCTGAACGAAACCGGAGGCACCTAGTACCGCGCATATCCATCGATCTCCAAGTACGTCTGGACGATCACCAACTGTTTCCATCTTCTTGGGTGTACAGCCCAATCAAGATCATCAGTTATCACCCAAACGACGTGAAAACTTCTGGTCTTCGACCACCGTCTTCAACTTCGACACCACGTCGAATCAGTTATTCAGAATGGGATAAACCCGGTCTTTCTGAATAACTCGCGTATACATTATAAAAGTGTTACACAAACACAACATACGCCTCATTCCAATTCAGAATATTCTTTTATTCAAATATTCCTATGCTTTGGGAAAAGTTCCCATTAATTTTATCCAAGATAAATTCTTTAAATTTATCCTTTAATCTCCTTTGAATGTCAATTCAAACTAGTCGGGATTAGCGAACCACACCGAAGTAATCATTTATTTTATTTCCCAATCCCAACCTATTCATCCCATGAAGTACAACTGGTTATACTTCATATCTAACACCACGGTGTTATCGGTAAATTCAATTACCATTTCACGTTCAAATCTAATTAAAGATTTAACTATCGCCTGGAGCAGAACTGGTGATACTCCATTCTCGATCTTTCAATCTAATTAAAGATTCATTAAAACTCCACTTAGTTTTAATCGTTAACTGGGTTAAAGAATCAGTGTCATTTAAAACACGGTTCACGATAAACCCAAAATCACATTCATTAATTATCGGGTTAAAAAACGAGTGTTGTTTAAAACACTGTTCACGATAAACCCAAAAATCAATACCAATTCAATTCCAATTAAATATCCTTTAATTGGTACACTTCATTAAATCTAAATAAAAAGATTTAATCTTTTCTCAACTGGGTTCAAGAACAGTGTTAATGAAGACACCATTCACGACAAACCCAAATCACATTTGATATTCAATACAAGGCTCTAAATAGAAAATATATCGGCTTATATTCAATATCAAATTCTACGATTAACAAATGTCGTATTGGAAATATCGATATACATATCTATATCTTTCAAACTTCCATAACAACATCCGTATAATCACGAATTCCAACATCGAAATATTCCAATGACAATTTCGATTCAAATCCACTCCAATGCCATCATTGGAAATTTTGGTTATTTTCAAAACCCTTTTCAAATTCCATTTATTTATTCAAAAATAAATAGAATTATATTTCTAGTTCAAAACTAGTTCATTTCGATAAAAATCTATTTTTATCTTTTCAAATATGGAGTTTTTCATCCCAAATCTTCACAAATCATTTCTTATGATTTTACACAAATTATTACTATTTTTAATAATTTTATCAAGGCCCGTACAGTCGATTTCCACCAATGGCCATCGAACTGCACTTACAGCGACCTTTTTCAAATTTGATTTGGACATAATTCCAAATCCAACCGTTAGATTTCTAATTTCTCACATTCGTTAGAAAGCTCTCTTCGATACGAACCCAACGGTTCCGGTTTTAGGAGAATCCGACGGTCGGATCTCCCGTAATGTCCGTTTGAAATAAATGGTCGAAATTCACGAACTGCCGCGGCGCGGCGCGTTCTATTCAGGCCATTATATTATATATATAATATATATAATATATATTTCGTCGATTTCTATTTAAAACGAATTATAAATCGTTTTCAATTCATTTTCAAAACGGTTTCAACTTCATATTCAATTTCAAATCAATTCATTTCGAAATCGCTTTCAATTCAATTCATTTCGAAATCGTTTTCAATTCAATTCATTTCGAAATCGTTTTCAATTCAATTCATTTCGAAATCGTTTTCAATTCAATTCATTTCGAAATAGTTTTCAATTCAATTCATTTCGAAATCGATTTCAATTCAATTCATTTCGAAATCGTTTTCAATTCAATTCATTTCGAAATCGTTTTCAATTCAATTCATTTCGAAATCGTTTTCAATTCAATTCATTTCGAAATCGATTTCAATTCAATTCATTTCGAAATCGTTTTCAATTCAATTCATTTCGAAATCGATTTCAATTCAATTCATTTCGAAATCGATTTCAATTCAATTCATTTCGAAATCGTTTTCAATTCAATTCATTTCGAAATCGTTTTCAATTCAATTCATTTCGAAATCGTTTTCAATTCAATTCATTTCGAAATCGTTTTAAAATCGATATAAATATCGTTCACGTCAAAATGGCGTCAATCTAATCAACACGGCTTCATATATTGATATTTTCAAATATTCCATTTCGAATATTTCTATTTCAAATATTTCTATTTCAAATATTTCTATTTTAAAACTAGAATGAGGCCCAATCAATTACCATATAAAGTTAATTATATGGATTTTCATACAACACATGTATATAATAGCATGGAAAAACAATCAACCATCAACCAAAGTGCACTACACTGTATAAGCATCGAATATAGATATCCAACGCTTAAAACAGCCTGTCAATCAACCGATCGACATATTCAATCAATCAGGATGAGTGAACTTCAAATTTCATCCCAACACCCGTGTGGGGTTTCAAACAATCAAACACATATTTTATTTGTGCTGTTGGGCGATGTGTAAAATTTATCGACCCAATCAACGTCCTTCAAATAGGTGTACATAAACAAACCGTCGGGTTTGTAAATGAATATTTATTCACATTCACTATATTCATATTCACGTTAAAAATTATATTTTTAACGATAAAACATTTTATTCCAACATATGAATTTCTATTATTCATTTACACAATAAAATGATATTTTTATTTTCTAACATATTTTAGAAAATTTCGGCGGCATAACGGCACGATACTAGAAACGGGACAAGGCCTAGCCTTATCCCCGGTCTAGTGAAGGCCCACGCCATTCACACATCATCAAATCAATTCATTTCACCACACAATTCAATTTCAATCAAACAATCTCTAATCTATGCAACCAAACAAACAAGTCCATGGTCTGTGGACGATTGTGTCGGGTGCTACTAAGCACCGTCTGCATCCTAGTATATATATAAAACTAGAAAAGAAATTGAAAGGTGAGAAATTCTCACCGATAGCTATCCAATCATCTTCACTCTTCTTTGATAGAAATCTTCTTCGTTATCGCCTCTTCGTCATCTTTATTGCCCGTAGCCACTACATATATAAAAATCACATTTTTATATTTTGATGTCTTTAAAATAAAAATCACATTTTTATTTATTCACTTTCAATTTAAAAATCATATTTTTATAATCACTTCATATATTTAAAAATCGAATTTTTACTATGCTATTCAATATATAAAAATCATATTTTTACTATCTCGTTCTATGGATAAAAATTCTATTTCTACATTGCTACTATATAGACAAAAATTCCATTTCAAAAATAAAGTTTTCGCCTTTATAAAAATAAAGTTTTAGCCTTTATAAAAATAAAAATAAAGTTTTTGCCTTTATAAAAATAAAGTTTTAGCCTTTATAAAAATAAAAATAAAGTTTTTGCCTTTATAAAAATAAAGTTTTCGCCTTTATAAAAATTACCACTTTATCTCAACGTATTTAAAATAAAAATCAGATTTTTATTTCGCTACACATACAAAGATGATATTTTTATATTCTCTATCCTATAAAGATTATATTTTTAATACTTTAAAAATATAAAAATCATATTTTTAATATAGTAAAGATTATATTTTTAATACTTTAAAAATATAAAAAAATCATATTTTTACTTCTTCTACCCAATAAAAATTCCGCCTTTTCTATTTTAAAGTTTAAACCTTTTTTTTTATTTTAAACCTTTAAAATAAAATCAATTTTAAAATTCCTTTTAAATCAGTTTTTAAATCTTAAAAAATCAGTTTTTATTCTTAAAACAAAATCAGTTTTTAAAATTCTTAAAAATCAGTTTTTATATGCCTAAAAATCGAAATTACTTTTAACAATTAAAATAAAAATAAAAACAAAAGACTTACAGTATTTCGAAGAAGGGGGGGGAAGTCGTGGCGGCAGAGGCGGTGTGGGGTGGCGTCTCGATGCTTTGGGGCGCGCTAGGGTTTCGAACGGTTTCGGGGGGGTCGCGATGCTTCTGGAGGCTTGCGAATTGGCAGGGAGGGTTCGGGCCTTCGATCGATGGAGGGGGGAGGGACAGGCGGAGGCGGGCAGAGGCGGTGTGGGGTGGTCGTGGGCGGGCGGCTGCTGCTGCCTTCTTCTTCTTTTTTTTTTTATGTTTAACTGAATAATGAGTCGGGAGGGCCAAGAAGGAGATAAAGGAGGAAAGAATAGATTTTTTTTATTATTATTATTTAATTATTTAATTTTTGCAAAAAGGTTGACTTTTACATACGACCTCGAAACGAGGCCCACCGCCTGTCGTCCATAGCGTTTTACCCCCATTCCGAACACAATGGGACATGTTGCGCTAGCCAATTCGACTGTTACAATCAGTTTCTGTTAAATTTACATTTAAATCACTTTATTGAATTTTAAACGTACATTTCAATTTACCGGGGTCACATACTAACTCTATAAATTCCAGAAAAATATTTTCTAGCTTCGTATTGACGATACGGTCCTAACAAAACTAGTTTCGTCAAATTCTCAGACCGTTAGAAAAATGGCCATTTTCCAGTCGATTAAAATCAACTGAAACTGGTCAAACGCGTTTTCCTTTGCCACGCTCACATATTGATTCGAAAAATTATGAAATTTGGAATCTAGCAATAACTTGACATCACGGACCCAACAAAACTGGTTTCGTCGAAATCCGAGGTCATTTGCAAAATGTCCATTTTTAAGGGCCTGAATTCCATAGCGACTATTCAGAATTTTCAACTGGACATATCTTTTGATTCCCGCTATGAAATTTCGATTATTCGAATTCGTTGGAAAGATATTATCAATTAGATCCCATTATTTTTGGTTTCACTAAAATCCGGATTGTTTTGCACCCGGTACATTCATTTGAAGTTTGAAATCGAATTATCGAACTACCGCGCCATTTTCAATTCTATTTATAATTATATATAAATATTTATATTCTAACGACGGCGTATATAATATATACTTTCTAAATATATTCAAAATAAATTTATCGCCGATATTATTTAAAATAATTCATTTTAAATAATCGAAATTCGCTAAAATTGCCAAAATAAAAATTTTAAACTGGCCCAGAATTTCCGGGTTGTTACAATCTCCCCCACTTAAAACTTTTCGTCCCCGAAAAGGAACAAAGTCGAAAGTGGTTTGATTAATCAACTCTATGCTCGATCTGACTTCCATTCTCCAACTTGTTAGTTTCTGAGAATTTTCAAAACTTCAAAAATTTGGCTAACACCCTAAATTTTCGAAAAATTTCGCCATAACCTCCCCTGCACCGGGAGCATCGGGGAATTTCAAATAGCTTCCCCGGTCCTTCAGATCTCAAAAAGAAAAAGAAAAAGCCAAGCGGCTAGCCAATAGGCTCACAAAATCATCATCACCCAAACAAAACAGGAAATTATGTAGTAACATGTACCTATTTGTCGGGCAAACAAATTTTATTCTCTGCTCTAGCCTCCTTGCTATGACCTGTTCAATGATATATATGTATATGCAAGCAAATGCGACCAATTTTCAATACAGTTCAATATTTGGTTCAATTAGGCTAAATGGCTAAAAATTAGCAAACAAATAAACAAACAATACAAACATCAATCAATTAGTGGACTAGAGTTTCAAATTCATAACTTTGATACATATACAGAAAATCATGTTTTTGATGCCAAACCACAACAATAAGCCCTATCTAATTTTGGTTCTCACACCAGTCAATAGGAAATATATAGAAAGCCCACTTTCGTCACTCGAACATAAATTCTAATGATGGAGCTCCATCATCAAAATCATCTCCGGGCGATTAGAGTGTAATTCCATATCTATCCAGTATATTAAAATTTCGAATACACGCGGATCAGACGTATACGCAAAATCTATATATACTGGATTGTCCACATCAATATAAATAAATAATCAAATACGAATAATTGATTTAAATTTTCAAAACAAAAATTGTTTTCATTTTAAAAATATACTCTTCACACTCGTTCTAGGATGCTACTGATCCCATCTCTAACGAGTCATTCCCATTGGATATTACTAATCCAATATCTGATGAATTCTTTCGTACGGTTCTAATGTGCCTTGTTCTCTAGCTTTGTAAACCAAAGCTCTGATACCAACTGTGACGGCAAGTAATTTCGCTCAGTCCGAACCAGTCGCTAAACCGATCCAGACCGTTCGAAACGCCCTATCGTTTGAGAACACGACAAAGTAGAACACATACAGAAGAACATTTCATTGTATATTACAACAATGCATCAGATTACAAGAATATACCGAGTATAAATGAATAAATATTACACAGAAATATCAGAGATTTAAATTACATTTAAATACATCGCAGCGGAAAATAATACAATACACAACTAGAATGAGATATACGGATACAAAGCTTTCCGGATATCGTTCCAGCTGTAAACCAGGATCCTGTGAATATAAATCTGCAAAACCAAAACTACTAGCTGCCCGTGTCAAAATAAGGGCACCCAGAGTTTAGGTTAAAACAATAAACTCCAGGTCAGTCATGTGACTGGTGTGAGAACTAAAACAGTTATTAATCTTTATTTTCAAAATTAGGTAAATCAAGGGACCACGCCGTATAACACGGAACGGGTTTCCTCCCAAGAATACCAGTGCATAAAACAAACAACGCAATGCTAAATAAAGAAAAATGAAGCTGTTATAAGACCCAGGTCCTATCACACAATGCAAACGCAAGCCGGGGGATAGGGTTTTCCCTTATAACAGCCAAAGAATGCTTGATACGTTTTAAAACAAATCTTTTGATACTATTATAAGTGCATAGTGTATAAAACAACTTCAAATCATAAGTATCAATCATAGGCGGCATGGGTACCATATATCATGTCGCCATATATAGGTTTACAAATAAAACCGCAAATGTCACGTATTTGGAAATTGGATTTCCGTCTGTGAACCGAGGCTAGGGATCGTCCTCTACCGATTCGAGACTGCCTAGCCCGAGCCTCAGGAACAGCCGCAACTGCCCCATGGAGCGACAGGGCCGGTCCACCGATGTGGATTATTATGCCTGAACACTACGTTTCCCCGCCCTTTGGGGCGTAAATGAGCCAACGAATGACTCCATCGGACCCGGATCGTCCGATCAAACCGAGGCGCCTCGCAACAGCAACAACCACACAGGTGAAAAGTATATAAATGTCAGGGCTGGTAGGTCACTGACACCACCCTAGCTAGGAAGAAACGCATGCCCTCCCTGAGGTCCTCTCCCATTTTTGGTTCACAACCGTGGTGCGAAACTCGCGAATTCACGTTACACAAAGCTGTGCCACACAAGCTGTGCTTTGATCATCACCACAAGACTTTGCTTTTCAACAGAAGCCTCGATCAATTGCCACTTAGGCATGCCACACAGGCAATTCACTCCATGCGTTTGATATCCATCAATATATAACCCCTGAGCTCGTACGTCTCAGAGAAGGGCGTTAAGCAAGAGAATAAATTCTCCGCCGCCAAACAGATATATATTTAATAGAGATAAATCACACAGACTAAAATCCAATGTCAGACACACAGTCCATTTACAAGTCCGTTCTGGGTCTGAACGAAACCGGAGGCACCTAGTACCGCGCATATCCATCGATCTCCAAGTACGTCTGGACGATCACCAACTGTTTCCATCTTCTTGGGTGTACAACCCAATCAAGATCATCAGTTATCACCCAAACGACGTGAAAACTTCTGGTCTTCGACCACCGTCTTCAACTTCGACACCACGTCGAATCAGTTATTCAGAATGGGATAAACCCGGTCTTTCTGAATAACTCGCGTATACATTATAAAAGTGTTACACAAACACAACATACGCCTCATTCCAATTCAGAATATTCTTTTATTCAAATATTCCTATGCTTTGGGAAAAGTTCCCATTAATTTTATCCAAGATAAATTCTTTAAATTTATCCTTTAATCTCCTTTGAATGTCAATTCAAACTAGTCGGGATTAGCGAACCACACCGAAGTAATCATTTATTTTATTTCCCAATCCCAACCTATTCATCCCATGAAGTACAACTGGTTATACTTCATATCTAACACCACGGTGTTATCGGTAAATTCAATTACCATTTCACGTTCAAATCTAATTAAAGATTTAACTATCGCCTGGAGCAGAACTGGTGATACTCCATTCTCGATCTTTCAATCTAATTAAAGATTCATTAAAACTCCACTTAGTTTTAATCGTTAACTGGGTTAAAGAATCAGTGTCATTTAAAACACGGTTCATGATAAACCCAAAATCACATTCATTAATTATCGGGTTAAAGAACGAGTGTTGTTTAAAACACTGTTCACGATAAACCCAAAAATCAATACCAATTCAATTCCAATTAAATATCCTTTAATTGGTACACTTCATTAAATCTAAATAAAAAGATTTAATCTTTTCTCAACTGGGTTCAAGAACAGTGTTAATGAAGACACCATTCACGATAAACCCAAATCACATTTGATATTCAATACAAGGCTCTGAATAGAAAATATATCGGCTTATATTCAATATCAAATTCTACGATTAACAAATGTCGTATTGGAAATATCGATATACATATCTATATCTTTCAAACTTCCATAACAACATCCGTATAATCACGAATTCCAACATCGAAATATTCCAATGACAATTTCGATTCAAATCCACTCCAATGCCATCATTGGAAATTTTGGTTATTTTCAAAACCCTTTTCAAATTCCATTTATTTATTCAAAAATAAATAGAATTATATTTCTAGTTCAAAACTAGTTCATTTCGATAAAAATCTATTTTTATCTTTTCAAATATGGAGTTTTTCATCCCAAATCTTCACAAATCATTTCTTATGATTTTACACAAATTATTACTATTTTTAATAATTTTATCAAGGCCCGTACAGTCGATTTCCACCAATGGCCATCGAACTGCACTTACAGCGACCTTTTTCAAATTTGATTTGGACATAATTCCAAATCCAACCGTTAGATTTCTAATTTCTCACATTCGTTAGAAAGCTCTCTTCGATACGAACCCAACGGTTCCTGGTTTTAGGAGAATCCGACGGTCGGATCTCCCGTAATGTCCGTTTGAAATAAATGGTCGAAATTCACGAACTACCGCGGCGCGGCGCGTTCTATTCAGGCCATTATATTATATATATAATATATATAATATATATTTCGTCGATTTCTATTTAAAACGAATTATAAATCGTTTTCAATTCATTTTCAAAACGGTTTCAACTTCATATTCAATTTCAAATCAATTCATTTCGAAATCGCTTTCAATTCAATTCATTTCGAAATCGTTTTCAATTCAATTCATTTCGAAATCGTTTTCAATTCAATTCATTTCGAAATCGTTTTCAATTCAATTCATTTCGAAATCGTTTTCAATTCAATTCATTTCGAAATCGTTTTCAATTCAATTCATTTCGAAATCGATTTCAATTCAATTCATTTCGAAATCGTTTTCAATTCAATTCATTTCGAAATCGTTTTCAATTCAATTCATTTCGAAATCGTTTTCAATTCAATTCATTTCGAAATCGATTTCAATTCAATTCATTTCGAAATCGTTTTCAATTCAATTCATTTCGAAATCGATTTCAATTCAATTCATTTCGAAATCGATTTCAATTCAATTCATTTCGAAATCGTTTTCAATTCAATTCATTTCGAAATCGTTTTCAATTCAATTCATTTCGAAATCGTTTTCAATTCAATTCATTTCGAAATCGTTTTAAAATCGATATAAATATCGTTCACGTCAAAATGGCGTCAATCTAATCAACACGGCTTCATATATTGATATTTTCAAATATTCCATTTCGAATATTTCTATTTCAAATATTTCTATTTCAAATATTTCTATTTTAAAACTAGAATGAGGCCCAATCAATTCCCATATCAAGTTAATTATATGGATTTTCATACAACACATGTATATAATAGCATGGAAAAATAATCAACCATCAACCAAAGTGCACTACACTGTATAAGCATCGAATATAGATATCCAACGCTTAAAACAGCCTGTCAATCAACCGATCGACATATTCAATCAATCAGGATGAGTGAACTTCAAATTTCATCCCAACACCCGTGTGGGGTTTCAAACAATCAAACACATATTTTATTTGTGCTGTTGGGCGATGTGTAAAATTTATCGACCTAATCAACGTCCTTCAAATAGGTGTACATAAACAAACCGTCGGGTTTGTAAATGAATATTTATTCACATTCACTATATTCATATTCACGTTAAAAATTATATTTTTAACGATAAAACATTTTATTCCAACATATGAATTTCTATTATTCATTTACACAATAAAATGATATTTTTATTTTCTAACATATTTTAGAAAATTTCGGCGGCATAACGGCACGATACTAGAAACGGGACAAGGCCTAGCCTTATCCCCGGTCTAGTGAAGGCCCACGCCATTCACACATCATCAAATCAATTCATTTCACCACACAATTCAATTTCATTCAAACAATCTCTAATCTATGCAACCAAACAAACAAGTCCATGGTCTGTGGACGATTGTGTCGGGTGCTACTAAGCACCGTCTGCATCCTAGTATATATATAAAACTAGAAAAGAAATTGAAAGGTGAGAAATTCTCACCGATAGCTATCCAATCATCTTCACTCTTCTTTGATAGAAATCTTCTTCGTTATCGCCTCTTCGTCATCTTTATTGCCCGTAGCCACTACATATATAAAAATCACATTTTTATATTTTGATGTCTTTAAAATAAAAATCACATTTTTATTTATTCACTTTCAATTTAAAAATCATATTTTTATAATCACTTCATATATTTAAAAATCGAATTTTTACTATGCTATTCAATATATAAAAATCATATTTTTACTATCTCGTTCTATGGATAAAAATTCTATTTCTACATTGCTACTATACAGACAAAAATTCCATTTCAAAAATAAAGTTTTCGCCTTTATAAAAATAAAGTTTTAGCCTTTATAAAAATAAAAATAAAGTTTTTGCCTTTATAAAAATAAAGTTTTAGCCTTTATAAAAATAAAAATAAAGTTTTTGCCTTTATAAAAATAAAGTTTTCGCCTTTATAAAAATTACCACTTTATCTCAACGTATTTAAAATAAAAATCAGATTTTTATTTCGCTACACATACAAAGATGATATTTTTATATTCTCTATCCTATAAAGATTATATTTTTAATACTTTAAAAATATAAAAATCATATTTTTAATATAGTAAAGATTATATTTTTAATACTTTAAAAATATAAAAAAAATCATATTTTTACTTCTTCTACCCAATAAAAATTCCGCCTTTTCTATTTTAAAGTTTAAACCTTTTTTTTTATTTTAAACCTTTAAAATAAAATCAATTTTAAAATTCCTTTTAAATCAGTTTTTAAATCTTAAAAATCAGTTTTTATTCTTAAAACAAAATCAGTTTTTAAAATTCTTAAAAATCAGTTTTTATATGCCTAAAAATCGAAATTACTTTTAACAATTAAAATAAAAATAAAAACAAAAGACTTATAGTATTTCGAAGAAGGGGGGGAAGTCGTCGGCGGCAGAGGCGGTGTGGGGTGGCGTCTCGATGCTTTGGGGCGCGCTAGGGTTTCGAACGGTTTCGGGGGGGGGTCGCGATGCTTCTGGAGGCTTGCGAATTGGCAGGGAGGGTTCGGGCCTTCGATCGATGGAGGGGGGGGGGGACAGGCGGAGGCGGGCAGAGGCGGTGTGGGGTGGTCGTGGGCGGGCGGCTGCTGCTGCCTTCTTCTTTTTTTTTTTTTATGTTTAACTGAATAATGAGTCGGGAGGGCCAAGAAGGAGATAAAGGAGGAAAGAATAGATTTTTTTTATTATTATTATTTAATTATTTAATTTTTGCAAAAAGGTTGACTTTTACATACGACCTCGAAACGAGGCCCACCGCCTGTCGTCCATAGCGTTTTACCCCCATTCCGAACACAATGGGACATGTTGCGCTAGCCAATTCGACTGTTACAATCAGTTTCCGTTAAATTTACATTTAAATCACTTTATTGAATTTTAAACGTACATTTCAATTTACCGGGGTCACATACTAACTCTATAAATTCCAGAAAAATATTTTCTAGCTTCGTATTGACGATACGGTCCTAACAAAACTAGTTTCGTCAAATTCTGAGACCGTTAGAAAAATGGCCATTTTCCAGTCGATTAAAATCAACTGAAACTGGTCAAACGCGTTTTCCTTTGCCACGCTCACATATTGATTCGAAAATTTATGAAATTTGGAATCTAGCAATAACTTGACATCACGGACCCAACAAAACTGGTTTCGTCGAAATCCGAGGTCATTTGCAAAATGTCCATTTTTAAGGGCCTGAATTCCATAGCGACTATTCAGAATTTTCAACTGGACATATCTTTTGATTCCCGCTATGAAATTTCGATTATTCGAATTCGTTGGAAAGATATTATCAATTAGATCCCATTATTTTTGGTTTCACTAAAATCCGGATTGTTTTGCACCCGGTACATTCATTTGAAGTTTGAAATCGAATTATCGAACTACCGCGCCATTTTCAATTCTATTTATAATTATATATAAATATTTATATTCTAACGACGGCCTATATAATATATACGTTCTAAATATATTCAAAATAAATTTATCGTCGATATTATTTAAAATAATTCATTTTAAATAATCGAAATTCGCTAAAATTGCCAAAATAAAAAATTTAAACTGGCCCAGAATTTCCGGGTTGTTACAAATAGGGAAAGGGGTTAGGAATAATTTATTATTTCCATATGAGAAATAATAATGAAATGGAAATATCAAGATTTGAGGATATATATAGAGATTTCCAAAGTAATGGATAAAAAGGGGAATTTGAGAATATATAATGTAATTTCCAAGGTAACGGAAAGGAAAAAGTTCGAGAGTATTTATATTTCCGAAGTAAAGGAAATGAAAACGAATTGTGAGAAGTTATAATGGTAATTTCGAGATAAAAGGAAATTGAAGGTGGAGTTTTGGAAATGGTTTATTCTAAGAGAATAGGAATTGGTTATTCTATTCAAGTGATAAAATAATAAAGATTTCGTAACGTTGTTTTACTAGAAATAAGGGGAATCGTTTCCCAATATTGATAATAAGTAATGAGATAGTAAATGCTATTTTTGGAAATGATAACAGAACAAATTGAGCATAATTATAGAATGTTTTTCCTGAGTATGAAGATAAATAGTTTAGAAAATACTCTTATGTTAAATAAGTAAATGAAAAGATATATTGGGATATTTAAGAGTTTAAGATTTACTATCGTTACCTTTTAATTAAAAGGCCAAGTATTGCCCAATACTGAATCAGTGAACTCATTTTATTTACACAATTATTTATTTGATTGTTAAATCGCCGACTATCAAATCCGACATATACGATTGTTGGTACGAAAAGACCGGGATCGAATATATATTCGAAAACCATTTCGACCAGCAAATACATGGAAGATTATTGAAGATGGAACAATTGAAGACCGTTGATCTTCAAGAGCGGAAGAACTACTGATTGAATTTCTCTGGTTTAGCGGCCAGAGATATTTTTATAGTTATTCTGTCGTGATTGGAATCTACGGATTGCGAGGACTACTCGCTACTGATCTATAGGGTGATACCTAGGATGTGGTAGGAGGGTGCCTTCGGTTTGTCCAGTCTGCGGACAACTTGTATGGACGAATGTATGACAAAGTATTTCCAAAGGAGTCATGTACGTCGATTTCTTCAAATGTATTTTTGTTTATGGCGGAGAAGGTCGTACACCTTCTCTTAGCTAAACCGCAGAGTATTTTTGTAGACATCAATTAGTGATTTTCTGGCGGATTTGACGATGTGGCATTCAAAGTAATGATGACCAGATGTTCCAAAGATAAACTCAAACCTCCAGCCTCATAACCAGGAAATAACAAAAATCGGGCAGGCAGCATGGCTTTGTGGTCGCTCCCATTAGGGTGTATAATCACCTGTCTAGAGAAAATCCATTTGTTTCTTTAATCTATTTCGATGATGTACCTTTTCGGGAAACAGTTGTTGATCCCAACCGTTGGTGGTATACATTCGATACACTCAAGAGACGTGAGTGGTCGGTCATGTGTGAGCCGGGTTGCAAGACGTTCTTGTTGAACTCAGTGTATTCGCCTCTAGAGATACGACAGGTGGTTCCATACCTTGTCATAGTCAGAATCTAATCTCCAATAAGCGCCCGCGGTTTTGATTGTATACTATATATGTGGAGCGTGAGATGCAAGTGTTCCACTAGATATATATCTATTTGTATTTAGACACTAATAATATCAGACAAATATATGATTTGCAAAAATGTTTTGGGTTATAGTAAAGTAAAAACCATCCGTATTTATGTGTGGATCGGTCTTGCTATTACGTTTTCTCTTCCAAAAGGATTTTGAACTTTAAAATCAAGATGAATGATTCCCCTTAAAATTTAGTGTGTTTTTTTCTCACTCTGGTTCACCAGACTGACCCGGTATTTGTAATGCTCGGGTTAGGCCGGGGTGTACAGGTTCAGGTTATCGGATGCTGTGAAATTCAGAGACATGCTGAAGGAATTCAGACGTATGTTGTTATCTAGTATATTCCGCTGTATGATGTATAGGAGGACAGGTTGCTACAACCATCCGACTTTGTTTATTTTACTCCGATGTTTGTAAGTAATTTCTTTCAAGCTCTCAATAAAAATCATTTCTATGTTATATTTTGTTCCGTTGCGATGTAAGACTCTGATTCTGTGTTGTGTTGGTTCTTCTTCTTCTTCTATTCTATATTTCTTTCTCTCTTATCTCACTCTCTAAATTCTTTCTATAAATGTTCCAGTGTTTGGAAGGTCGACATGAGTTACGGTAAATGTATTTATGTCGATTTTTAAGGCCGAAAATCCTTGGGTTGTTATAGAGACGTACGAGCTTAGAAGTTATACATTGGTGAAAATCAGTGGTATGGTATGGATTGACAGTGTGGCATGCTGAGTTGCATGGATCAAGGCTTTGTTGAAAAGCAGAGTCTTGTGGTTGATGATCAAAGCACAGCTTTAAGTAGCACAGCTTTGTATAGCGTTAATTCGCGAGCCTCACACCCCGGTGTGAACCAAAAACGGGATAGTGACCGCAGGGAAATGGACATATGTTAGTTCTAACTACGAGTAACGTCATGGTATGGAGCCCGGACTGTTTACTCATGTGGATGTTACATATTATTTGATGGAAAGCGAGGTACCTAGGAATTCAGGCCAATTGAAAGGCTCTGATATGACTTGAATCCCTAGTGCCTCTAGAGTGGTCGACATACTGACCCATTTTGGAGGTTCGATTGAACCGGCTAATATATAATTTATGGTATAATTAATCATCAACGGATGACCGGCCCTGCCGATTCCAAGGGTTCACCGCAGGGGATCCTGAGGCACTTGCTAGTGTGTCTCGAAATAGGTGAGGATGATCCCTTGCCTCGGTTCATAGATGGAAACCCAATTTCCAATACATGATTTTACAGTTTTAGTTGTAAATATACATATACATATACATACATATATATGTGTGTGCATGTATATATATATATATATATATATATATATATATATATATATGGCGACGTAGTATAATGGTACCTACACCGCCTATGATTGGTACATTTATATTTGAAGTTGATTTCTTCACTTATAGTAATAATAAAAGATGAAATTTAATGTATCAAGCATATTTGGATATTATAAGGGAAAACTCTATCCTTGACTGCGTTCATTGTGTGATGGGACCTGAGTCTTATAATAGCTTCATTTTTTTCTTTAGCATTGCGCTGTTTATTTTTATGCACTGGTATCTATGGGGATAAACCCATTCCGTGTTATACGGCGTGGTCCAGTGATTTACCGAACTTTAAAAATCAAGATTAATAACTATTTTAGTTCTCACACCAGTCCCATGACTAGCTCGGAGTTTATTGTTTTCACCTAAACTCTGGGTTCCCATATTCCCGCACGGGCAGCTAGTAGTTTTGGTTTTCGCAGATACTTCTTTTCACATGATCCTGCATTATAGCTGGAGCCATATTCGGAAAGCTTTGTATCTGTATATCTCTTCCAGTTGTGGTTGTAGATATTTTCCGCTGCACATTTTATTCATGTATTATATTTTCCGCTGTTTAGAAATTGAATATCTCTAATATTTCCTACTATAATATTTATTCATACTCTGATATATTCTTGTACTCTGATGTAAATTATTGTAATAGCAATGAAATGTTTTACTCTTTGTGTTCTGATGAGTGGTGTTCTCAATTCAATTCGGGCTTTCCCGTAAGGGGAAGTTTGGGTTGTTTTAAGATTTCTGGCACATTCTGTTAAAATTAACTCGAGTCGTCCCCTACAAATATTTCTCTTCTTGGTACCAGCAACACTTAAATAAAACCACTAAATTTCTCCTTAATAATCAATGTCTATTATTTCTTCAATTGCTCCGTAGTAACTAACATTGCCAACAAATGGATTTTGATCTTTTGAACTTGCAAAACTAGTGGTCAAGGCAGTCAAGAATACACCACTATTCTGTGTTTTGCACTTAGCATCTCTTTATTTTGTACGGAATCTGTATCCATTAATAACATATTCACTATATTTCCTAGCTGCCCGATTAGGGCCCATTGCAAGCACTTGTAGCTCTTTTGAAATGTCCTCTTTTTTCCCAATCTCATCCTTCATCCATTTCTAGAATCTTCGGTATGTGCCCTCTCTCTTTTATATCTTCTCGATATTTCTTAACCATCAAAGAAAGCTTGATGTTCCCTGGAATAAACATGATGATACTAATATCGATAAAGAAATATTCTAATTCTTTAGTACTAGCTAGGATAAAATTAGAACCTAAAAACTCACTCCTTTAATTTCCCTATTTTCTTGTTACCACAGTTAAATAGAATGTACAAATGACATGCCATCCACTTAGATTCTTTTAGATGAATAGATTTTCCATCTTTATTTCTTGTACCAATACCGTATTCCATATTTTGTGTACAACTTTCAAATTTAAGTACTGCATTACCACTTAAGAATGTTGAGCAGAATGTCAAGCATTCTTCAGTCAGGTAACCTTCGGCGATGGAACCTTCCGGTTTAGATTTGTTACACACATAAGATTTAAGCTTACCTAAATAACGCTCAATCGAAAACATACATCGAACATGCATAGGTTCACCATACTCAACTTCCTTGCACAAGTGAATCGTCAAGTGAAACATTATGTCAAAAAAAGCCAGTGGAAATATCATCTCAAATTAGCAAAGAATTTCGACTATTTCTTATTGTTGCCTCTTCACATCTTCCAAGTCAAGTACTTTGCCCTAAAGACCTCTTAAGAATGCACCAAATCTTATCAATGGCAATGCAACTTCAGGTTTCAGTGTTTTTTCACAGTAAATTGTAACAATTAATGAAGTAAAAAACGAGCATAGTGGGTCTTGTACTCTGAGATAATCCTTTCTTTTGTGTGAACATACCGACTGATATTGGCTGCACAACCGTATGGCAATTTAGCATTCTCTAGTACCGAGCAAAATAATTCTTTTTCTTTCTTCGTCATGTCAAATATGGCAGCCCTAATCTCAAAGTGTTCGCTGTCACTTGATAAAGTAGGATGCAGAACCTTCCTGATGCCCATTTCCTGTAAATCCAAACGAGCATTCAAATGGTCTTTTGACTTGCCACTAATATTTAGCAAAGTACCGAAAATGTTGTCGCATATGTTTTTCTCTATATGCATAACATCAAGGTTATGTCGCAATAAATTGCGGCTCCAGTATGGTAAATTGAAAAATATTGACTTCTTTTTGAAAGGAGAATTCTTTTTCTTCCCAAACTTATTTTCAAAGCCACACAATAGTTCTTCAATGTCTGTTCCTGATATATTTCCCGGAATCTGTTCTATTTCAACTTCACCATTAAACCTCCTTTTATCAAACCTCCACTTGCGTTTCAGATCCAGAAATTTTCTATGATTCATATATCACATTTTTTTATTATGTTTCAAGTATGTTGAAGAAGTCTTATAATGGCATATGGGACAACCCAATTTACCCTTTATGCTCCAACCGGACAACATTGCATACCCCGGAAAATCACCAATGGTCCATAACATGCCTGCACGTAACATGAAATTTTGATCAGTAAAGGCATCATAATTTTCTATGATCCCATAATTCTTTCAACTCTTTAATTAGAGGCTGCATATATACATTAATTTTACTCTTTGGAGACTCTGGATCGGAGTTGATTGTTGAAAGAATTAGATTATCGGGCTTCATGCACAACCAAGTTGGAAGGTTGTAGTTAACTAATACAATTGGCCATGTACTGTAAGCTGTACTCATTGCATGAAAAGGATTGAATCCATCAGAGGCTACACCCAATCTGATATTTCTATTTTCTGATGAAAAATCAGGATACATAACATCCATTGCCTTCCAAGACTCGCTATCAGGATACATAAACTCCACTGATTTTTGGGTTTATCGTGAACAGTGTTTTAAATAACACTTGTTCTTTAACCCGATAATTAATGGAATGTGATTTTGGGTTTATCGTGAATCGTGTTTTAAATGACACTGATTCTTTAACCCAGATAACGATTAAAACTAAGTGGAGTTTTAATGAATCTTTAATTAGATTGAAAAGATCGAGAATGGAGTATCACCAGTTTTACTCCAGGCGATAGTTAAATCTTTAATTAGATTTGAACGTGAAATGGTAATTGAATTACCGATAACACTGTGGTGTTAGATATGAAGTACTACCAGTTTTACTTCATGGGATGAATAGGTTGGGATTGGGAAATAAAATAAATGATTACTTCGGTGTGGTTCGCTAATCCCGACTAGTTTGAATTGATATTCAAAGGAGATTAAAGAATAAATTTAAAGAATTTATCTTGGATAAAATTAATGGGAACATCTCCCTAAGAATGTGATTTTGTGAATAAAAGAATATTCTGAATTGGAATGAGGCGTATGTTGTGTTTGTGTAACATTTTTATAATATATACGCGAGTTATTCAGAAAGACCGGGTTTATCCCATTCTGAATAACTGATTCGACGTGGTGTCGAAGATGAAGACGGTGGTCGAAGACCAGAAGTCTTCACGTCGTTTGGGTGATTACTGGTGATCTTGATTGGGCTGTACACCCAAGAAGATGGAAACAGTTGGTGATCGTCCAGACGTACTTGGAGATCGATGGATATGCGGGGTACTAGGTGCCTCCGGTTTCGTTCAGACCCAGAACGGACTTGTAAATGGACTGTGTGTCTGACATTGGATTTTAGTCCGTGTGATTGATCTCTATTAAATATATATCTGTTTGGCGGCGGAGAATTTATTCTCTTGCTTAACGCCCTTCTCTGAGACGTACGAGCTCAGGGGTTATATATTGATGGATATCAAACGCATGGAGTGAATTGCCTGTGTGGCATGCCTAATTGGCAATTGATCGAGGCTTCTGTTGAAAAGCAAAGTCTTGTGGTGATGATCAAAGCACGGCCTTTGTGGCGTAGCTTTGTGTAACGTTTACCTCGCGAGTTTCACACCCGGTATGAACCAAAAACGGGAGACGGACGTCAGGGAGGGCATGCGTTTCTTTCTAGCTAGAAGTGGCGTCAGTGGTTTTACACGCTCTGACGAGTTTGACTTATGTGGTTGTTGCTGTTGCGAGGCGCCTCGGTTATATCGGTTTCGGCCGATGCATTCTGGTCGGCTGACGGACCAGACTTACACCCCATAGGGTGGGGAGACGTAGTGTTCAGGCATAATAATCCACATCGGTGGACCGACCCTGACGATCCAAGGCTTGCCTGCGCGCTTGCCTGAGGGGCGGGCTAGAGCGTCTCGAATCGGTGGAGGACTATCTTTTGCCTCGGTTCATAGACGGAAATCCAATTTCCAAATACGTGACATTTGCGGTTTTATTTGTAAACCTATATATGGCGACATGATATATGGTACCCATGCCGCCTATGATTGATACTTATGATTTGAAGTTGTTTTATACACTATGCACTTATAATAGTATCAAATGATTTGTTTTAAACGTATCAAGCATTCTTTGGCTGTTATAAGGGAAAACCCTATCCTCGACTGCGTTGCATTGTGTGATGGGACCTGGGTCTTATAACAGCTTCATGTTTCTTTATTTAGCATTGCGCTGTTTGTTTTATGCACTGGTATTCTTGGGAGGAAACCCGTTCCGTGTTATACGGCGTGGTCCCTTGATTTACCTAACTTTAAAAATAAAGAATAATAACTGTTTTAGTTCTCACACCAGTCACATGACTGACTTGGAGTTTATTGTTTTAACCTAAACTCTGGGTGCCCCTATTTTCGACACGGGCAGCTAGTAGTTTTGGTTTTGCAGATTTATATTCACAGGACCCTGGTTTACAGCTGGAATGATATCCGGAAAGCTTTGTATCCATATATCTCTTCTAGTTGTGTATTGTATTATTTTCCGCTGCGATGTATTTAAATGTAATTTAAATCTCTGATATTTCTGTGTAATATTTATTCATACTCTGTATATTCTTGTAATCTGATGCATTGTTGTAATATACGATGAAATGTTCTTTTGTATGCATTCTGATTTGTCGTGTTCTCAAAACAATTCGTTCTTTCTCTTCTCTTCGGAGACCGGGGAAGTTCGGGTCGTTTCACGTTTGAATCTAATATCAACAATAAATCCTTTCTCTTGATCCACTCTTATTTTATTTATCGTTACTTGATTAATAAAATAAACATTTGCCCTTTTCTCAGATTAAATTATTTTAACTTAAATTATTTTAAATAATTTACACACCGATTTCCATTTTTAGATATGATAAAAATGTTAGACAAAAAGATATATATAAATTTCCCTAATTTATATATTTAATTAAAGTTTTATTTATTTAATTTTTCTCTATTTTTAAATTAAACTATTTTTAATTTAAAAATTTTGTCCAAATATCTCCTTTGTAATTTTTTTTATCAAAGTACCAGTACCAGTTTTTAAAACGGTATGATGCGCACAAAAAAAAACTGCTCCAGCACTTAGCCAATCACCAAAGTACCAGGTGGTACTACCAAGTTACCAACTACCAGGCCTCAAAATGCCATGCCCAAGCCCCAAAATCCACTTCCCGTCACACGTTTTCTTCTCATGCCCAAGTACCATGTGGTACTACCATGTTGCCAATTGCCAAGCCTCAAAATGTCGTGCCCCAGTGCCATTTTCCCTTGTGCGTCACATGATTTCACCTCATGCCAAAGTACCAGGTCCACACAGTTTAAACCCTATCCAGGAATCTCCTTCCAGCTCGCACCTCTGGCCACCGGACCACTGGCTACTTCAACCACCCCTAGCCCCTGAGTTGGCGCGCCGTTCACCGTTGGTGCGGTGGTCCCCCTCGCCGTAGGCGAGGTGCAGTTCCACTTCGAAATTACACGAGAAACCCCTCCTTTAATTCATTCAAACATAAAAACTATACATTAGAAAAATTCTTTTGTATTTTTCTTGTGATCTAGAACCCATTACGCTTCTTCACCCTCGATTATTTGATTTGTTATCACGTCGATCATCATCAACGGCCATTTTTCCATTTTCGACTAAAAGTCCTTTTTCTCTTGATCCCCTATTCTAAAAAAATTCTTGATTGATTTAAAAATTCTGTTTCTGAATTTCGAACAGGCCTATCACCCTGAGATTTAAATCTATGATGGTTGAATATCAAGTTTGAAAGCCTTCTACTAGTATATATATTACAGTGTTATATATGAACTATACATATAGTTTTGACTTGTTTAATGTTGCTTATATATTCGAAAGAATCACTAGCATGAAGGACTAGTATCTGATCTTCAACACTGTTATGAGAGATGGCATTCAACAGAGAATGTGTTTACACAGTTTTTCAAGACAGGGTATATCTTTAAATATGTGTTCAATACGTAAAGGTTTTGCAAACATAGTTCATCCCAATATCACTTAGTAACTGAATGTATTTCCATACATTCATCAGCAAAACACCCTTTAACACAGCAACACAATAATAGTTTTTGACAGGGTATTCACAGATTAGAGTTTGCATTTCAACAGGGGTGTCCAAGGTGTTTTTAAGTCATGCAAACATATTCAGCAGTAAAGTTAAATAATACAACATGTATAAACACTATCAACTTGCATGAATATTATAGAAGGATATAATGAGAGTTTACTCACTTAGAGTTCCTTGTTTGTTGTGTCTTAAATGTTTCCTTTTTCCCTTTTGATTAGCTCGAATTGCACGTGAATGAAAGTGGAAACAAAACAGCTTTTTTATAGGTAAATCAATGTTTAAAATATTGTTTTCTTTTATTCCTTTAATAGGAAAATAATCCTATTTCTCTTATCATATATTTGCACGCAGGTTTACACAACAAGTGCAGAGCAGAATGTTCATGAAAGCACAGTTCTTGTTTTGGTATTTCTTGCGCAAGGACTTGGTGGAGGAATTCCATCCACACATGTGTTTTAAGGCATGACAAAAGCATTTAATGCCCGAGTACTTTGTGTAATCAAAATGTATGAAGCTCCTTCATACACATAGATGGAACAAAGATAGGAAAGTTTCTCCTTTTAGATCTTTTGGCAGTAAACCTTACACATGAAAAAAGGTTTGAAACTAAATTCTAAAGCTTTGTTTTTTTAAGTATCCTACATACTTAATGTTGTTGCGCCTTGTCCTTTGAATGATGGCAATTCTTCCATCAAATCTTTAAAAACACTTAAGTGTTTAACTCAAATCACTTGTCAAATAGCTATTGTCCTTCTATACTTCTGCATGAAGTAATTTAGCTAAATATATTACTTAATGTACTTGTTTTTGGCTGAAATGTTGTCGTGTGACTGCGCAAAACTTGGTTGAGTTTCAGCCTTACAAAGTAAATAATTAACAAATTTTTGCTAGAGAAAATAATGTGCATGTGTGTTATGTTTTTATCCATTCATCTTATTGTTTGTGTTGCAGGGTCTCCTTTGTTTTTGCCTAAAACAAATGGCTTGGGTTCATGATTTCAATTGGATAAATGTACTAAGGTTTAATTAGTTAGTGTAGGTGCTAGTGTATGCTATTTTCTAGGTCCCCTTGGTTCTTTAAATCAATTTAAATCTTCTTAAATGTTAAGCTATACATGCTACTAAATATGTGCATACTATATGATTTAAATCACCATTTTAAATATGTAGTTGCATACATATTGGATTCAAGTTGAAGTAAAGAAAAGCTTTATTATCTTTTCTTACTTTGTGTAAATGAAATATGTAGCATAAATAAGTTTTGGTTATAAATGTTTTGTTCATTTACAATTTTAACACTTTTTAGTTTCGTTAAAAATCCCGGGTCATTACAATCTTTCCCCCTTATAAAAATTTCGTCCTCGAAGTTTGTAATTAACGGGTAGATTCAAGTTATAATTAAAGTTATAACCATATATCCATATATAATCGACACACATCAGCCAGTTGTTATTTATCACAGTTATTTCCATAAATAAAATATCTGTTACTACCGTTAGAAAACATTCCCATTGCATTACTATCTCTCAACATTCATTTGTTTCTAACCGTAGATCGGTAATCGAATAGCCCTCTAAGTATCAATCCCGAAGATCGAGATCAACATCAGATAAATACTCAAAAAATTATTCAACTAAACCGATCTCCAGTTAGGTTCTAATTTCTTAATTCCTCATTACCCATATTACTCGAAAATATCTGTAACACCCCACCTCCTCCAGGGTGATTCTTGCAAGCACTCTGACTTTGGAGGGGCGTTTGAATCAGGTAAACATGCATAATGATATATCAAGGCAGAACAAGAACATATGTATATATGTAAACAGAGTAAATAACATAGATAAAACAGCGGAAGATTTCAAACCATTTCAAAACAAGTCTGGTACAACATAATGTCAACTTTCCAAATACACAAGTCTAGATAAAAACAGCATTACTGAAAAACTGAAATACATAAGTACTATCCCCAAAATAAGTGATAACCAAAGCTAGCTTCATGTCGAAACCGTACATGAGCTGAAATCCCTCAAGCAAGCAATCCGAAATCCAAGCTAAGCTCCAACGTTCCCACCCTGAGAACCTAGGGGGGGAAACGGAAGAAAAGAGGCGAAAGAAAACAGGTCAGTCAAAAAGACTGAGTAAGCCCTACTAAAATCAATGTAAACTGATAAAGTTAACTGGCATGAGCAGCAGGGATGAACATAAGGATAACAACATACTAGCATGATGATTAACTAACAAGGTAGATAAAGGTGTCATCGCATAATCAGGATTAAGGTTTTGCACCACAGGTGTACTAGCAAACTAACATGACTTGAATAAACAAGTATTGGTCCCTTGGCCCAAGCTTTGGCCCAATAACATGAAGTGACCCTAATACAAGGTCCAACCCAACGGTCTAGTCGATCGGCTCCCTAAGCCTAACTCGTCATGTGTTGGTGTCAATACGGCCCAAACATAATTGTAGTCGAACTGTGCCGGGTCCACCCTTCGGGTGTATCAAGCCCTAGGGTGCCAACCCCTGGACACCATAAACATGAGTGCACAGTCTCGATCTACTGGTACCCATGGGTGACTTCTCCAAATACGGACTACGTGCATGACCCTAGTCCGTCCGGAACTACATCGGCGTACCACCCGGCCGTCGTTTATTTGGTCGCTTACCTCCAGCCCAGTAATCGTGCCCCCTTCCCTAGCCTAGTCCCTAGGGCCTTAATGATAAAAAATTTGGGATTACTGCGGAGTGGGCCTCCATTGCTAGGAATTTCTAGTGGGTTAAGTACGGTTTAACCCTCTTGCTAATCATGGATTAACTTGGTTAAGTGTAACGATGAGTTCACGACTTAACCCTGATTAATATACCAAGCCCAAATTGGTTAAGTATTAAGTGGACCATGACTTAACCCTAATCACGAGGCATTAATTAATTTAATGTGCCTTAACCTCTCACATTAGACCTTGTTGTGGTTACTAGTTAAGCCGGGCGGGTCCGGGTAGCTTTACACCACAACTTGGTCTAACCTCGGGTTCAAGGTACAACATGGCCAACTTCTCACATTGGGTCCTATTGTTTGTAGCAACTAGTTAAGCCGGTCGGTTCCGGGTAGGTTTACACTACAAACTCAACCCAACCTCGAGTTGGTCACACTTATCTTTTCTAAGTGTCATGTCCATCATGTTTCCAAAACATGTTACAAATTTTCAAGCAATTGGGTAGACCTAACTTAATAGGTAAATTCCCAATGGGTAGACCTAACTTAATAGGTAAATTCCCAAGCTTATGTTTTTATGTCTTTTAAGTTTACCCAACCCCAAACGCAATCCCATCGCTTACATATCGCAATAGCGCATAAAGGATAGAAAGAGGGAACTTGGCATAATCATGACATAAAAGTGTTGAAGCCACAAGTTTAACATGGTGGCATATGAAACGTACATATGTTCATATACTTGCATATTACATTTTTGGCCTCAAAAGCATGCATAAAACCAAACTTAGCATATTGGTGATACATGGTGATAAATGACATGTAGAAATGGCCATAGGTTCGCATTTAGCCTCACATGCAAGTTATCATAAGGGATATGATAACTTACATGTTGCCAAAATGCAACCTTTAGCATAAAGCTTGAAGCTTTATGTTCATAAACCCAAGATAAGCTTGCATAACATGATAGCATGAACAAAATGTTCAACCCAAACTTGCATAACATACTTGCATATCATAACATGGCATACTTGCATAGCATAACATGGTAAACTTGCATAACATGACATGATGAACTTGCATATCATAGCATGGCATACTTGCATATAAACTTGCATATTACAACATGATGAACTTGCATATCATAGCATAGTAAACTTGCATATTACAACATGATAAACTTGCATATCATACATTTAACTTTAGAGTTTAAGTATGAAAGTAGAATAGGGCTTACAATGCTTAGGAAGTCACACAAATATGACAAAGCCTTTATGAAATCAATTAAACCCAAAATGCAAGCAAAACCCTTGATCCAAAATGATCAAAACTCTTTCTTTATGATGCAAATATAGAAACTTGACTTGAATGCAAGCTAATGATGCTCATATAAGCTTGAAAACACTTGTATGCATGGAAAATCTCATAAAATTTGTTTAGGAATTTTATGAAGAGAGTGGAGGCCATGAGAGGATTGATTTTGCCATAGTTTAGTTGCTAGAATGAATAATGATGATTTAGGGTTAGGTTAGGGCCTTATTTATAGATTAGGCAAGTGTTTTAGGCCATAGGATTAAACCCTAGTTGCAATCTCAGCCCTTAAAACCGAATCTGGCCCCCAAGCTCAACACAATCTCTAAATGGTGCACCAGGCTAAACAGCCCGGCTGAGCCAAGTCGACAGCCAAGTCGACAGGGCTGTCGACTTGGGTCCAACCAAGTCGACTCCCAAGTCGACAGGGCTGTCGACTTGGGTGTTCTGGCGGGATTTTTCCCGCCTGGCCCAAACTGGCCCAAATTTCCAAATTCAAACTTGAATTTGAAATCTGTTTTGAACTTGAAGTTTTCTGAAAAACTTCGTTGGGCCTTAATCGGGTCATACGGACTCCGATTTTCGAAAACTCGGACTCTATTTCGTGTATTTTTCCGAGATGAACGCAATGGCATAGCCCGTTTCCCTTGATTCAGATTTTAGAATTAAATTCTGCCTCGATTTACGTTATAACAGGTTATTAAAAATACGGGTTGTTACATTCTCCCCTCCTTAAAGGATTTCGTCCCCGAAATCTTCAAGTTAGGAAGAACGTATCCTACCATCCAATCATCCATCTACTCAAAACATCATCCACGAGCAATCATTGTCCTTACAAGATTCTAAATGTTGTATGAACATATGCAAAGGTGTGTGTATATGTCCTTATCTAATGCAAATATCCTCAATGCAAATTATGTTAGTGAAATGAATCCATATGTATGCAATTCCTAACATAATGTATAACATCTATATGTGTGCACATAACATACATCCATATGCAACATCCATGTGATAACACAAAAATTTTCATCCATGAATAAGCATAAACACTCATGCATATGCAATATGAGGAGTGTGTGAGCCGATCTAGTGCCTAACGTGTATAATGCATCCACGAGTAACCACTTGCAAACACTTGCAAACACTTGCAACCACTTGCAACCACCAAGCATAACATGTTTCAAACACATGTTTCATCCAAAGGGTTTCTACCAAAGGTTCTCATGACAAGATTAACACGATAAACTAGATAAACATGGATAGCAAAGAGAAAGATATGCTAACAAAGAAAAGAGATTGAGAGTGTACCCTCAAAAAGGAATGGATAAAGCCCACGCATCTTCTCCTCGGTTTCCCAAGTTGCGTCTTCTTCGGCTTCACCCCATTGAACCTTCACCAACTTGACTTCTCGATTCCTTAGCTTCTTGGTCTCCGTCCCCAAGATACGAATCAGAGCTCTCCTCAAGGTAGCCTCTTTCTCCACTTCCACATCTTTCAAAACACTTGGCTCAACAACCTCTGCTGATTCATGTAAACACTTCCAGAGATGCGAGACATGAAAAACATCGTGTACTCCGGCAAGCTTCTCGGGCAACTTCACTCTATAAGCAATCTGCCCGATCCTCTCTGTAATAGGGAATGGTCCAACAAACCTCGGTGCTAACTTCCCAACGGCTCCAAATCGGACCACATTCCGCAAAGGAGAAACCTTCACGAAAACCATATCCCCAACATCAAACTCCAAATCATTTCTTCGCTTATCAGCATAGGATTTCTGTCGGTCTTGGGCCGCTTTCATCCGTCTCCGAATCAACTCGATCTTCTCGGATGTATCTCTGATCATATCAGGCCCAAGTATAAGCTCATCTGTAGTCTCCCACCAACATGTAGGCGACTTGCACGGCCTCCCATATAAAGCTTCGAATGGTGCCATTCCTATGCTTGCCTGATAACTGTTATTATATGAAAACTCAACAAGAGGAAGATGGTCTTCCCAAGTACCACCAAAATCCAGAATACAAAGCCTCAACAGATCCTCGAGTACCCTATTCACCCTTTCGGTTTGACCGTCCGTCTGTGGGTGATAAGCCGTACTTAGATTCAACCTCGTGCCCATAGCTTCTTGCAAGCTATTCCAGAATTGACTTGTAAAGATTGGGTCACGGTCACTGACAATACTAGAAGGGACTGCATGAAGTCTCACAATCTCACGAAGATATACAGACGCTAGCCAAGATGCGGTCCTCTTGCTCTTCACCGGAATGAAATGAGCACTCTTCGTAAGTCTATCCACAATAACCCAAATGCTTGTATTCCCTTTCCTTGACCTTGGTAGCCCATCGATAAAATCCATGGAAATACTCTCCCACTTCCATAGTGGAACGTCTAGAGGGTGCAATAGCCCACCGGGCTTCTTCGACTCGGCCTTAACTTGCTGGCAGATGATACATCTAGAGACAAACTCTGCCACATCCTTCTTCATCCCAGACCAAAAGAAAATGCGCTTCATATCTTTATACATCTTATCTCCGCCCGGATGTATAGTCAACTTAGAGCGATGCGATTCCTCAAGAACTTTTCTTACTAAATCTTCTACCATTGGAACACATAACCTTCCGTCTCTCCTCAGCCTACCCTTGTCATCAATAGAATATCGAGCGAGATGACTAGACGCCTCTCCTCGAATCAGCTTATCCATAATCTCAACTATCTGAGGGTCTTCTCTCTGCAAAGCCCCAACTTGATCAAGAAGGGTAGGTCTGAGTTCCAGAGATGCTAAAGAACCGGTCATCGACTCAATTGCCAAAGAGAAATCAAAGGTTGCCACATACTCTAAATTCTTCATCTCAACGAATAGAGGACTTAGGGTCAACCTTTTTCTACTCAATGCATCTGCTACCACATTCCCCTTGCCAGGGGTATAGGTTATCTCAAAATCATAGGACGCCAAGAATTCCATCCATCTTTGTTGCCTCAGATTCAGATCTTTCTGAGAAAAGAGATACTTCAATGACTTGTGATCGGTATAAAGCTCAAATCTTTCACCCAGAAGATAGTGGCGCCAAGCCTTGAGTGCATATATTATTGCTGCCAACTCTAAGTCATGAGTGGGATAATTCTTCTCATGCACTTTGAGTTGTCTACCGCCAAAGCATATCACTCTTCCTTCTTGCATCAAAACAGCTCCTAACCCCGTGCCACATGCATCGGTGTATACTGTAAATAACTTCCCTCCATCGGGCAAAGCTAGAACAGGTGCTGATGTAAGAGCTCTCTTGAGCTTCTGAAAAGCAAGCTCGCATTCTATGCTCCAAGCAAAAACTAAATTCTTCTTCGTCAATTTAGTGAGAGGAGCGGAAACCTTCGCGAAGTCCTTGATGAACTTCCGGTAAAATCCTACAAGACCTAGAAAACTTCTCACTTCGGTTGCATTCCTTGGAGTCTTCCAATCCTGAACTGCAACTACCTTAGCGGGATCCACCGCTAAGCCTTGCTTAGATACTATATGCCCAAGGAATCTAACTTCCCTTCTCCAAAAGTGACACTTGGAGAACTTGGCCTTCAACTGATGCGCTCTAAGCGTATCCATCACCTCCACGAGATGCCTTGCGTGCTCTTCCTCATCCTTAGAGAAGATCAGAATATCATCTACGAAGACCACGACAAACTTGTTCAAGAACTCCCTGAACACCCTACTCATCAAGTCCACGAAATATGCGGGTGCATTAGTCAAGCCGAACGACATGACAAGCCATTCAAAGAATCCATCTGGAGTTCTGAACGCAGTCTTGTCTATACTATCTTCAGCTACCCTGAGCTGATGGAATCCAGTAGCAAGATCAAGCTGAGAGAAAACAGAAGCACCGACAAGCTGGTCAAAGAGATCATCAATCCTCGGTAACGGGTGTCTGTTCTTCTTAGTCAGCTTATTCAACTCTCGATAGTCAACACAAAGTCGGAGAGAACCATCTGCCTTGGTAGCAAATACCACAGGCGCTCCCCATTCAGATATACTTCGTCTAATGAAGTTCTTCTCAAGCAACTCCTTTACTTGCTTACTTAGCTCCCGCCTTTCACGCGGAGCCATGTGCCGAACGGGCAAAGAAACCGGCTTTGCATTATCCACCAGATAAATGCGGAAATCAATCTCTCGCTTAGGGGGCAACCCCCTAACTTCATCGAAAACATCCGGATACTCTCGAACCACTCTCACAGACTGAAGAGTTTCCATTGACGAGTCGAGTGATTCAAGATAGCACAACATGACGGGACCTCTCGGATTACAAGAAATTTCTAGGGTGTTTCCGAGGCGAGTCACGAGCCTCACAACCCTATGCTCACAATCAAGGATGGCTCCATATCTGGACAACCAATCCATGCCCAATATCAATCCGTACCCCCTAAAACCAAGAACATAAGCACTGCACAAGAACTCTACACTCAGTATAGAGATCCTCAAATCCCCACATATCATAGACAAATGGGCGGAACCCCCAATAGGATTTGAGACACAGACGGGATCATCTACCAAGCTAGTACTAAGGTGCAAACTATCAACAAGATCAGATGAGATAAAGCTATGCGATGCACCAGAATCAAACAAGGTACGAACTGGAAAATCAGAAATATATACAAGGCTCTCAACAGAAATACTACCTCGATCGGGAACTGGAGCGGTATTGAGAGCATGAACTTGCCCTCCTGAAGGTCCAGCACGCTGAGTCTGACCCTGGCCTTGCCCTTGCTTCTTCGGGCAATCCTTACTGAAATGTCCAGTCTTACCGCAGAAAAAGCATTCACCATTCTTCCTTTTCCTCTTCTTACAATCCTTAATAAGATGCCCAACTGAACCGCAATAATGGCACTTCTCCTTGTTGTTCTTGCCCTTGTTGTTGTTCCCCTTGTTGCCTTGACCCTTGTTCTTGTTCTGATTGCCTTGACTGCTTTGACCACTTGGATTACCCTGATTTCCTTTCCCCTGGGAATCAGTCTTCTTGGCTTGAGTATCATTCATCTTGACCTCTTTCTTGACATCTCCCTGAAGTAACGCCATATCAACCAAGCTCTCAAACGTGGCCCCATGGGGAATATGTGACATAGCCAATCCCTGCAACGGCTCATTCAATCCTCTAGCAAAACGAAGAGCCTTCTTCTGAGGAGTATTAACCATATCCAAGCCAAAACGAGCTAACTGATTGAACTTGTTCACATATTCTTTGACAGACATATCTCCTTGTTTCAAAGTTATGAACCTCTCCATTTGCAGATTCTCCTCAGCAGAAGATAGAAACTTAAGCACGAACCTTGCCCTGAAATCGGCCCAAGTCTCAACAGGCCTAGTACCATTGGTGACTTCCCACCAATAAGCGGCTACATCCTTCATAAGCCAAACCGCCAACAAGATCTTCCTCTGATCGTCTAATCCAAAGATAGCAAATAAATCCTCGGTCTCTTTCAACCAATTTCTGGCCTCTATAAAAGTCCCGGTGCCTTGAAAGTTCTTGCCACCCATTGCTTTGAAATCTTTGCAAGTTTTTGCGAAGTCAGCCTGAAGATGCTGAGGGGGAGGAGGAAGAGGAACCTCAGCGACAGGAGGAGGAGGAACATTAGCGATAGGAGGAGGAATATTAACTACTGGAGGAGGAGGAGGGACATCTGCGGGGCCGGCTTCGGTCGCCCTAGCCTCCAAAAGTCTCCTATACCAAACAGGTACGTGTACTCCCTCCGGAATAGCAAAGTTATCAGCCATACTGAAAACGAAGAAAAAGACAGATTCAGAATGGAGAAAAACGAAGGAATTTTGCTAATGGCTTTTTGGGGAATAGCCTTTAAAATAAACTAGACTTTTCTTTGGAAAATAATTTATACTTGGTTTTGAAAATAGTTTTCCAAAAGTTTTCTAAAAACCTTTTTGTTCCTTCTCGTAAACCATATGCTCTGATACCAAATGTAACACCCCACCTCCGCCAGGGTGACTCTTGCAAGCACTCTGACTTTGGAGGGGCGTTTGAATCAGGTAAACATGCATAATGATATATCAAGGCAGAACAAGAACATATGTATATATGTAAACAGAGTAAATAACATAGATAAAACAGCGGAAGATTTCAAACCATTTCAAAACAAGTCTGGTACAACATAATGTCAACTTTCCAAATACACAAGTCTAGATAAAAACAGCATTACTGAAAAACTGAAATACATAAGTACTATCCCCAAAATAAGTGATAACCAAAGCTAGCTTCATGTCGAAACCGTACATGAGCTGAAATCCCTCAAGCAAGCAATCCGAAATCCAAGCTAAGCTCCAACGTTCCCACCCTGAGAACCTGGGGGAAGAAACGGAAGAAAAGAGGCGAAAGAAAACAGGTCAGTCAAAAAGACTGAGTAAGCCCTACTAAAATCAATGTAAACTGATAAAGTTAACTGGCATGAGCAGCAGGGATGAACATAAGGATAACAACATACTAGCATGATGATTAACTAACAAGGTAGATAAAGGTGTCATCGCATAATCAGGATTAAGGTTTTGCACCACAGGTGTACTAGCAAACTAACATGCCTTGAATAAACAAGTATTGGTCCCTTGGCCCAAGCTTTGGCCCAATAACATGAAGTGACCCTAATACAAGGTCCAACCCAACGGTCTAGTCGATCGGCTCCCTAAGCCTAACTCGTCACGTGTTGGTGTCAATACGGCCCAAACATAATTGTAGTCGAACTGTGCCGGGTCCACCCTTCGGGTGTATCAAGCCCTAGGGTGCCAACCCCTGGACACCATAAACATGAGTGCACAGTCTCGATCTACTGGTACCCATGGGTGACTTCTCCAAATACGGACTACGTGCACGACCCTAGTCCGTCCGGAACTACATCGGCGTACCACCCGGCCGTCGTTTATTTGGTCGCTTACCTCCAGCCCAGTAATCGTGCCCCCTTCCCTAGCCTAGTCCCTAGGGCCTTAATGATACAAATTTTGGAATTACTGCGGAGTGGGCCCCCATTGCTAGGATTTTCTAGTGGGTTAAGTACGGTTTAACCCTCTTGCTAATCATGGATTAACTTGGTTAAGTGTAACGATGAGTTCACGACTTAGCCCTGATTAATATACCAAGCCCAAATTGGTTAAGTATTAAGTGGACCATGACTTAACCCTAATCACGAGGCATTAATTAATTTAATGCGCCTTAACCTCTCACATTAGACCTTGTTGTGGTTACTAGTTAAGCCGGGCGGGTCCGGGTAGCTTTACACCACAACTTGGTCTAACCTCGGGTTCAAGGTACAACATGGCCAACTTCTCACATTGGGTCCTATTGTTTGTAGCAACTAGTTAAGCCGGTCGGTTCCGGGTAGGTTTACGCTACAAACTCAACCCAACCTCGAGTTGGTCACACTTATCTTTTCTAAGTGTCATGTCCATCATGTTTCCAAAACATGTTACAAATTTTCAAGCAATTGGGTAGACCTAACTTAATAGGTAAATTCCCAATGGGTAGACCTAACTTAATAGGTAAATTCTCAAGCTTATGTTTTTATGTCTTTTAAGTTTACCCAACCCCAAACGCAATCCCATCGCTTACATATCGCAATAGCGCATAAAGGATAAAAAGAGGGAACTTGGCATAATCATGACATAAAAGTGTTGAAGCCACAAGTTTAACATGGTGGCATATGAAACGTACATATGTTCATATACTTGCATATTACATTTTTGGCCTCAAAAGCATGCATAAAACCAAACTTAGCATATTGGTGATACATGGTGATAAATGACATGTAGAAATGGTCATAGGTTCGCATTTAGCCTCACATGCAAGTTATCATAAGGGATATGATAACTTACATGTTGCCAAAATGCAACCTTTAGCATAAAGCTTGAAGCTTTATGTTCATAAACCCAAGATAAGCTTGCATAACATGATAGCATGAACAAAATGTTCAACCCAAACTTGCATAACATACTTGCATATCATAACATGACATACTTGCATAGCATAACATGGTAAACTTGCATAACATGACATGATGAACTTGCATATCATAGCATGGCATACTTGCATATAAACTTGCATATTACAACATGATGAACTTGCATATCATAGCATAGTAAACTTGCATATAAACTTGCATATTACAACATGATAAACTTGCATATCATACATTTAACTTTAGAGTTTAAGTATGAAAGTAGAATAGGGCTTACAATGCTTAGGAAGTCACACAAATATGACAAAGCCTTTATGAAATCAATTAAACCCAAAATGCAAGCAAAACCCTTGAGCCAAAATGATCAAAACTCTTTCTTTATGATGCAAATATAGAAACTTGACTTGAATGCAAGCTAATGATGCTCATACAAGCTTGAAAACACTTGTATGCATGGAAAATCTCATAAAATTTGTTTAGGAATTTTATGAAGAGAGTGGAGGCCATGAGAGGATTGATTTTGCCATAGTTTAATTGCTAGAATGAATAATGATGATTTAGGGTTAGGTTAGGGCCTTATTTATAGATTAGGCAAGTGTTTTAGGCCATAGGATTAAACCCTAGTTGCAATCTCAGCCCTTAAAACCGAATCTGGCCCCCAAGCTCAACACAATCTCTAAATGGTGCACCAGGCTAAACAGCCCGGCTGAGCCAAGTCAACAGCCAAGTCGACAGGGCTGTCGACTTGGGTCCAACCAAGTCGACTCCCAAGTCGACAGGGCTGTCGACTTGGGTGTTCTGGCGGGATTTTTCCCGCCTGGCCCAAACTGGCCCAAATTTCCAAATTCAAACTTGAATTTGAAATCTGTTTTGAACTTGAAGTTTTCTGAAAAACTTCGTTGGGCCTTAATCGGGTCATACGGACTCCGATTTTCGAAAACTCGGACTCTGTTTCGCGTATTTTTCCGAGACGAACGCAATGGCATAGCCCGTTTCCCTTGATTCAGATTTTAGAATTAAATTCTGCCTCGATTTACGTTATAACAGGTTATTAAAAATACGGGTTGTTACAATATCCTTGATTACATTTGGAAAAATAAATTCCCAATCTTATATACTTCCTAAATTTGAATCGACTCATTCAAATATATTTATCTGCCCCGAATTCTCTTTTTACTTGAATCCATATCCAACGATCTCTAGTTCTAGTTTTACTTAACTCCGTTAAATTTTTATACTAATTAATTCTTAAATTAGTTATCTTCATTTCGGAACTCACCAATCTGATTTTATTCAAATCTTAAAATCCTAACTTTATTATAAAAAGAATAAAGTACCTTCCGTAACTCCTTCCATCTCCACATCCTCAAAGGTAGATGGCTTATCCATTAAGGCTAAGACTATTGGTTGCTTTCCTTTCTTCATAAGTGGACAATCCTTAATCATATGTCCAGGCTGATGACACTTGTAGCATAAATATTGTCGAACAGAAGCATTATCCGATTCCTGTTGAGGTTGCTGTGGCTTTTCTGATGTTGGCTTCTTACAGAACCTAGCAATGTAACCCTTCTCTTTACAGTTGTGGCACATGGTGTTCTTGAAACGCTCCTTAGCTTTCTCTCCCATCTCTCCCTTGCCCTTCCAGTTCGGATTAAATTTCCTCTTCAGAGGATTCTCCCCACTAGCTTCTCCGGTTTGTGCCTTTGCTACTGGCTTCTTCGTGCTTAGTGCCTCATAACGGATTGCCATGTCGACTGTGTCGATGAATGGACTCTTCAGATGTCCAATCACCTTATCTTGTTAATTTTCTTTCAAACCAGCTAAGAACATTTCGTTTTTCTTAAGCGAGGTATTGATCAGTTCTGGCCCAAAACAGGATAGTGCATTAAACTTATTCTCGTAATCTGCTATCGACATGTTTCCCTACTTAAGATCTATGAAATCCCGATACATCCTCGTTTTGCCTGTTGCGGGAAGAAATTGTGCTTCGAACTCCACTTTGAATTTTTCCCATGTAAAATCATCTTCTGGTACATTCGTTGTCTGTGCATCCCACCAGTTGCAGCAGCTCCTTGAAGTTGCCATGAAGCCAACAGTCGTTTCTGTTCATCATTCAAATTTTGCCCTTTGAAAATTCTTTCACAAGATCTTAGCCACGCTTGGACTTCGATGAAAGATTCCGTTCCTTTGAAAACTTTTCCTCCTAGCGTTTGATATTCCTTACAGATCGTTGAAAAATTCGACTTGGGTTGAACTGGGATAACTCCTTCCACAGTTTCTACTTGGTTCTGAGTAGTGTTACGACCATTGGTAGTGGTGGTTCCACTAGCTCGACCTCTGCGTGCACGGGTAGTCATACTTACTAACCTGAATGTAACAGGTTGACATCAAAACTCGATCGGATATTAAGATACCTAATTTATAAAATTTAAGTTGATCTCTCCTAAGTATGTATATTATATATATAATAACATCCAACTTTAAAATACTCTCTCTCAATACTCACCCAAAGCCTAGGTATACGGTAACCTAAGCTCTGATACCAATTGTAACGACCCAACTTTCGAACACCTAGGAAGTTGTATCATTATATAAGAAAAGAAATAGATAGAAGAATAGAACTAAGAAAAGACATCAGAATCTCACAGCGGAACTTGGGACAATATATAACAACCCAAAATATTACATATCATAAGTCAAGTACATTAGAGTACTTCATACATAGGGATACGATTCATCACAAATTACATACTTAACATTGTGATACTAACTTGCAGACGATTATACATAACATCATAGATGAAACAACTTGCAGATAATTATACATAGATAAGCCAACATTCGGATCCTTCCCATCTAGCTACTCCAAGTTAATTCAAGACCTGGATCACTTGTCTATTCATAACAAGTGTTATGAATACCCAAGAGTTTAAGGAAAACACAGAAAAATAAACTCCGGGTCAGTCGGGGACTGGTATGAGTAAACGATTTATAAACAAGTTTAAATAAATCACAATGATTCATAAGACCATGCCGTGAATACGGAACGGGTTTTTACCTTATGATATCAAAACAGTTTGCATATTTAAACCAGATATTTTTATAAATGTCTAGGGTTTTCACAAATAATTTATAATCTAGTAGAATGTTTGCATCTCACATTCTACTTAATAACATATAAATAAAACTGCTTGGCGCTTAGGGAAAATGGATTTCCAACTATAACAAGGTATGGAACCACCTTTCGATCAGTGTACTCCAGAAACGATACACCGGAGTTCAACAAGAACATCTTGCAACTTGGCCACACATGACCGACCACTCAATTCTCTTGAGTGTATCGAATGTATATCACCAATGGTTGTGGTCGCAACCATTTCCCGAACGGGACAGAATCGATAGAATAAGAAACAAGGAAATATCTCTAGATAGGTGATAATACACCCTAATGGGAGCTAACCACATAACCATGCTGCCTGCCCGATTTTTGTCATTTCCTGTTGTGAAGCTTGAGGCTAAACCGACCTTGACACTCTTTTGATTTACTTTGAATGCCACATTATCAAGACCCGCCAATCACTAATTGACTTTCCCAAAAATATATTATGAGTATAAAGTAAGAGAAACAAATTTCTCTACCACTACATAACTACGTTTGAAAAGATCAATGTACATGATTAGTTAGGAATATTCTGTCAGACATTCATCTATACAAGTTATCCTGGGACTGGACAAACCGAAGGCACTATTCCGTACATCCATCCTAGGCAATCTTCACCTAGGATTTATACAACAGCCCTTGCACTTTACTCCGTCTTCAATTATCTTCAGCATATCTAATCCACAACGTTTATGCCAATAAAAAGTGGTTCTTCGGATAATAATCCAATCGGTCTCTCCATGTTAACAACGTTAAAATGGTCAAAAACTTTGATAGTCAATGATTTAACTATCCAATGAAAACACGCGTGCAAACAACAATCTTATTTCCAATTGGAATTTCTATTGATCAATCATTTTCATATATAGATACATACATATATATATATATTCATATTTCCTTATTTTCTATGTTTAGAAAATATATGTTATTGACACTGGAAAACATTTCCATAGCTTAATTACGTATCACTATTCTTTCACATCAATCAGTCTCTGACTGTAACTGTTTAGAGAACAACTTCCTAAGTATAAACCTCGAAGGCCGAAACCAACATCAGATATATACTCGGGAAATCATTCAACTTACTAATTCTTGTCAGTTTATAATTTCAGTAATTTTATTTAATTTCCTATTTCAAAAATCCAAATTCCTTTAATATTTTTCTCTCGAAAAATATTAGCTTAACTCTCTTATTCAATATCATGCTACACCATATGCGAAGCACGGGCCTAAACCTTTCTTACTGTAAAAATCCTCTTTTTATAAAACCCGGGTCAAACGTTTGAATCTAATATCGACAGTAAATCCTTTCTCTTGATCCACTCTTATTTTATTTATCGTTACTTGATTAATAAAATAAACATTTGCCCTTTTCTCAAATTAAGTTATTTTAAATAATTTAGACACTGATTTCCATTTTTAGATATGATAAAAATGTTAGACAAAAAGATATATATAAATTTCCCTAATTTATATTTTTAATTAAAGTTTTATTTATTTAATTTTTATCTATTTTTAAATTAAACTATTTTAATTTAAAACTTTTGTCCAAAATCTCCTTTGTAATTTTTTTTATCAAAGTACCATTACCAGTTTTTAAAACGGTGTGATGCGCACAAAAAAAACTGCTCCTGCACTTAGCCAACCACCAAAGTACCGGGTGGTACTACTAAGTTGCCAACTACCAGGCCTCAAAATGTCGTGCCCAAGCCGCAAAATCCCCATCCCGTCACACGTTTTCTTCTCATGCCCAAGTACCATATGGTACTACCATGTTGCCAATTGCTAAGCCTCAAAATGTCGTGCCCTAGTGCCATTTTCCCTTGCTCGTCACATGATTTCACCTCATGCCAAAGTACCAGATCCACACAGTTTAAACCCCATCCAGGATTCTCCTTCCAGCTCGCACCTCTGGCCACCGGACCCCTAGCGACTTCAACTATCCCTAGCCCTTGACCTGGGCGCCGTTCACCGCTGGTGCGGTGGTCCCCCTCGCCGTAGGCGAGGTGCAGTTCGACTTCGAACTTGCACGAGAGAAAAACGAGAAACCCCTCCTTTAATTCATTCAAACTTAAAAACTATACATTAGAAAAATTCTTTTGTAGTTTTCCTATGATCTAGAACCCATTATGCCTCTTCACTCTCGATTATACGATATCACGTCGATCATCATCAATGGCCATTTTTCCATTTCGACTAAAAGTCCTTTTTCTCTTGATCCCCTATTCTAAAAATTGTCTGGATTGATTTAAAAATCCTGTTTCTGAATTTCGAACAGGCCTATCACCCTGAGATTTAAATCTATGATGGTTGAATATCAAGTTTGAAAGCCTTCTTACAGTATATATATTACAGTGTTATATATGAACTATATATATAGTTTTGACTTGTTTAATGTTGCTTATATATTCGAAAGAATCACTAGCATGAAGGATTAGCGTCTCATCTTCAACACAGTTATGGGGGATGGCATTCAACAGAGAATGTGTTTACACAGTTTTGCAAGATAGGGTATATCTTTAAATATGTGTTCAATACATAAAGGTTTTGCAAACATAGTTCATCCCAATATCACTTAGAAACTGAATGTATTTCCATACATTCATCAGCAAAACACCCTTTAACACAGCAACACAGTAATGGTTTTTGACAGGGTATTCACAGATTAGAGTTTGCATTTCAACAGGGGTGTCCAAGGTGTTTTTAAGTCATGCAAACATATTCAACAGTAAAGTTAAATAATACAACATGTATAAACACTATCAACTTGCATGAATATTATAGAAGAATATAGTGAGAGTTTACTCACTTAGAGTTCCTTGTTTGCTGTGTTTTAAATGTTTCCTTTTTCCCTTTTGATCAGCTCGAATTGCAGGTGAATGTAAATGGAAACAAAGCAGCTTATTTATAGGTAAATCAATGTTGACATTGTTTTCTTTTATTCCTTTAATAGGAAAAAAAATCCTATTTCTCTTATCATATATTTACGCGCAGGTTTACGCAACAAATGCAGAGCAGAATGTTCATGAAAGCTCAGTTCTTGTTTTGGTATTTCTTGCGCAAGGACTTGGTGGAGGAATTCCATCCACACATGTGTTTTAAGGCATGACAAAAGCATTTAATGCCTTAGTACTTTATGTAATCAAAATGTATGAAGCTCCTTCATACACATAGATGGAACAAAGATTGGAAAGTTTCTCCTTTTAGATCTTTTGGCAGTAAACCTTACACATGAAAAAAGGTTTGAAACTAAATTCTAAAGCTTAGTTTTTTAAGTATCCTACATACTTAATGTTGTTGCGCCTTGTCCTTTGAATGATGGCAATTCTTCCATCAAATCTTTAAAAACACTTAAGTGTTTAACTCAAATCACTTGTCAAATAGCTATTGTCCTTCTATACTTCTGCATGAAGTAATTTAGCTAAATATATTACTTAATGTACTTGTTTTTGGCTGAAATGTTGCCGTGTCACTGCGCAAAACTTGGCTGAGTTTCAGCCTTACAAAGTAAATAATTAGCAAATTTTTGCTAGAGAAAATAATGTGCATGTGTGTTATGTTTTTACCCATTCATCTTATTGTTTGTGTTGCAGGGTCTCCTTTGTTTTTGCCTAAAACAAATGGCTTGGGTTCATGATTTCAATTGGATAAATGTACAAAGGTTTAATTAGTTAGTGTAGGTGCCAGTGTATGCTATTTTCTAGGTCCCCTTGGTTCTTTAAATCAATTTAAATCTTCTTAAATGTTAAGCTATACATGCTACTAAATATGTGCATACTATATGATTTAAATCACCATTTTAAATATGTAGTTGCATACATATTGGATTCAAGTTGTAGTAAAGAAAAGCTTTATTCTCTTTTCTTACTTTGTGTAAATGAAATATCTAACATAAATAAGTTTGGGTCATAAATGTTTTGTTCATTTACAATTTTAACACTTTTAGTTTCATTAAAAATCCCGGGTCATTACACCAACGTAGGATTTGATTCACGCGGATCGCCACGTAATACATGGGAAGGTCTGCTATAGCAACAGTATATAAAATGTTGCTTCGTTAGACTTGTTAAGCTAGGCCAATACATTATTACAGTTAAGGTAACATAAAAAACTGAACGTTGCAGTAGGATCCAAATATCATAACTATCATCACATTTTGGCTGGCAACATCTTGCAAAATCGTTGCATTAGGTCGTTTATGGCATAGTGTAAAAATCAACTTATATGATTGTTGCTCTTATTATCAATCGTCTACATGAAGCAACAAATTTTAAGCCAAATAAGCCTTAAACAGTTTAATTCCATTATAACCGTACGTATACGGAGTTTATCACATATACACGCATTTTCAAAACACAATCAAACTAACCATATGTTATAAAATTAAATATCGTTTTCAATGATTTCTAAAAACATAAACTAAATTATGTTCATTCACACTAAACGTCCCCAAACAAGCCTATAATCACCTAAACACTCAATTTATATACACACTATTCCATTATCATACAAACTATAAACTTGCAATACTTAGATTAATAACAATAATTAGACTTCAATGGACTACACATACATATAATAAGATAATACAAATATGAAAATTAAACAACTAACCCTAAATAACAAATTTAATTAAAAAATAATTCGGGTTTATACCTTATTGGAGAAGATTAGGAGGCTAGAGAGGAAGAGAGGTTTCCAGGTATTGGAGAGGCTAAGGACGGACGGGGACAGACAAAGTGGCTATGGGGGGAGGGGGCAAAATATGAGGACGTAAGGTGAGTTTTGAGGAATTTGGGGGAGAAGTTCGTAATGTGGAAGAGGAAGCAGGTAAAAAAAATCCAGAAAGTAGCTGTCATCGTTGGAAGCCGTTGCAGGCTTGTCGTTGCCCCCTCCGTTGGCATATATTGTTTGTTTTCTAGCGCCTTGTTCTTAATTTTTTTTCTCTTGTAAAATAAAGATTTCAAATAACAATTAGACATTGCAAGTTCAGCTTGATATTTTTATTTATTGATTTTCATGTCCTTTAAATTCATACATATTAATCTCTAGCACTGGAGAATTATCAATAACTGTCATAAAATAATTATCTTAATAGTATTGATTGGAATGTAAAAGAGGAAAACATAATAAAATTATTACCCATTTTATCCTATTCTATTTTAAGCATGTAGTGAAACGCATAATTAAAAATATTAAAATTTCTTTTATTTTTATACAACTAATACAATTTTAATTTAAATGACTGGCAATTCTAACGAAGAAGAATAAAAGTTTTGTTTTGAAATTTAATTTTGAAAACAGTAGTGTATGTTAAACAAATTACAATGTTTAAATAAAATCAATAAACCCATGAATAATCAAAATATAAACAATCAATGCTTAAAACTAGAGTTGAACAAATGGATGGTTCGATTTGAAACCGATCAAAAATATTAAAGCCAAAATAACTATTCAAGAAACATAAACCGAACAAAATCAAATCGATATTTTTTAAAATCAAAAGCAATTGAATCAGTAATATTTGGTTTGATTTGGTTATTTGATTTATCTTCAAATGAAATAGATATTCTAGTTATTGATATAACATAGGGTTTAAACAACTACTTGAGTTCATATGATGCAAACATTTTAGAAAACAAACTCTTCTCCTAAAATATTAATATGGAATTAAAGAAAAATAATATTGTTATGAATATAATGTAAATAATAACATCGTTAGTAGAGCTGTTAATGAACACCCAAAAATCCGTCTGTATCTGGAAAGCAGATAAATATCTGATATTCAAAAAAAGGATGTGTATGCACTTACAAAGACATCCACATCTGTAACACCCCACCTCCGCTAGGGTCACTCACAAAGGGAATGCACTAGTTTTGGTGGAGTATTATCTAGGTAAACATGCACAGAGATATCACAAGGCAGAACATAAATAAAGCAGTGGTAGAAATTAAAAACCAACTTTTTATTATTTTCAAGAAAAGAGTCAAAAGCTCATATATCCAAAATACAAATTATTCCATTACATCAAGTTCCAAATAAAGAAGCATAAACTTAAAACAAAAGTAAATCATTCCCCATAAATAGCAGAAGCAGCCATAGCATAGCCCAAGACCAAACCGTACATGAGCTGTCAGAAAGCAAACTAAATCCAAGCTAAGAGCTAGTGTTTCCTCTCTGAGAACCTGGGGGGGGGAAACGAAAGAAAAAGAGGTGAAAGAAAAAGGGTCAGTCATAAAGACTGGTAAGCCCTAGTGACTTTCAATATGAAAACTAGTAAAGGTAACATGATATGTGAAAACTCGAATTAAATATAAGGATGATAACAGAACTGGCAGGATAATTAAGATAACAAGATAAGTCAAGTCTAGCATCGCATGTTCAAGGTTCACTACACCAATTGTACTATTCTAACCCATGTCAAGTATTAACCACGAAATGATCCCTTAGCCCAGTGTCATGAAGTGACCCATTACGGGGTCCTACGGTACGATCTACTAATCGATCGGCTCCCTACAAGTCTTAGCTCGTCATGTGTCTGTGTCATACGACCCTATTCTGAAATGTAGTTACCTGTGCTAGGTCCACCATAGGGTGTATCAAGTCCTATGGTGCCAACCACCGCCACGAATCAAGCACGCACAGTGTAAATCTACGGGTGCCCAATGCCTGCTTTTTTAACTCCGGACTACGTGCACGACCATAGTCCGCCTGAACCTACAATGGCGCACCTACTCAGCCGTCGTTCTGGTCGCTTACAATCAGCCCAGTAATCGTGCCCCACCCTGCCTAGTCCCAGGGTATCGTGATACATCTAAAGTGGGTTACTGCTGAAAAGGACCGCGTAACTAGGGTTTCTAATGGGTTAAGTGTTGTCATTCAAATTCGTGACTTAACCCTATCCAGATCATGTATCAAGTTAGTTAAGTGTGTTCAAGCAGTTCATGACTTAACCCTGTCAAATCATCGTGTCAAGTTGGTTAAGTATATTTAAGTGGTTCATGACTTAACCCTATCATGTGGCATTAATTCATTAGTGCATGCCAACCTCTCACATTAGACTAACTGTTGTGGTTACTGGATTTTCCGGGCGGTTCCGGGCAGATTTACAACACAACATAGTCTAACCTTGGGTTTTACGTGCGATATGACCAGCTATCCACATTGGATCCTATTGTTTGCAGCCACTGAATTTGCCGGGCGGTTCCGGGCAGATTTATACTGCAAACTCGACCCAACCTCGAGTTGGCCATTTTCAAGTTTATCTAATTGTCATGCCCACGTTCAATTTTTCATGTCTAGATTCATGTCCAGTTTTCAAGTCATATTCCATGTCAAATCGTGTCAAGTTCATGTTCAGGTTCAAGTCATAACAACGTTCATGTTCAAGTTTAAAGCTAATTCATGTTTTACCTAGTCTATCCAAATCGTATTCCCATCGCACGTAAGCTCGAATCGATACAAATAAATCTAATTAGGGAATAACATAAAAAGGGACGGATATAAGGTGACAAAAGTGATTACTAGCATAGCATGGTATGACTTGAAATAAAAGATTAAAACATTACTGGCATATGGAATATTGGCCTCAAACATAAAGATTCCAAATCTAATAAAATAAGGTACTAGTCAAGATAACAGTTGTTATAAGGTGATAGTATAGTCATAGTGACGATTGACATAAGATGATAGCATAATCATGGTAACGATTGACATAAGGTGATAGTCATAAACTTGTGACTAATAGCAGATTCAACATGATAATATGAGGGGTTTTCTTTTTGATTTACAACATGAATAGGCCTCAAATAAATGTCATAGTAATATCCAAGAGTCAAGATCCAAGGTGAACAAGAATGGATGTAAAACAGTCATCATACATTGGTCCAATTTCAATTTACATCATATTCATATTACATTTACAGTTTAAATCTAAAAATAACTGGGGCTTACATATCGTGGTTCGAGAATTAGAAAAAGAGAGTCGATAGTTGAATCTTTATATGTTTAGTCAAGTCCTAATAGAAATCCCCAAATCAGCAATTCTCTTAATGCAGTCTCAACGTAGAAGAAGTAGTCCCTTTCTCAAACTTTTCAATCAGAATCAGAGCAGCATAAGGTCAGAAAGAATTTTGTGTAGAGAGACTGGTGTTAGGGGCTGTATTTATAGGGTCAGGTCAACGAATGTGGACAGAAACGAGACCAAATACATCAAAGTGAATCCAGCTTCAGAAATGGGCTCGGGCACCAGGTCGACCCCCAGGTCGACACTATGGTCGACCTGGTCCTGGGTAGGTCGACTACATAGTCGACCCCCAGGTCGACCTGGTCCTAGGCGGGAAATTTCCCGCCCAGTCCATTCTTAGGTTTGAAATTCGAATTTTGAGTTCGAATTGAACTGTTTTTGAACTTAAAAACTTCTTAAAACTTTGAAAGGTCATAACTTGGTCATACAGACCCCGATTTTCGAAAACTCGAACTCGTTTCCAAGAAGAATTTCGAGACGAACGCAATGGCGCAACCCGTTTCCCTTGATTCTTATTTTAAAAATTAATTCTGCCTTGATTTATGGTTATTACACGCTATAAAAACCCGGGTTGTTACATTCTCCCCCCCCTCCCTTAAAGGATTTCGTCCCCGAAATCTCTAAGTTAGGGAGGATGTGTCCTACCATCCAATCATCCATCTACTCAAAGTATCATCCACAGGCAACCATTGTCCTTAAAAGATTTCTAGTGTTGTATGAACATATGCAAAAAGTGTGTGTATATGTACTTATCTAATGCAAAAGATCAGGCAGTTACTGATTCAGTAAACCTCCTTAATGCGAAATATGTTAGTGTAATGAATCCAACATGTATGCAAATTCATAACATAGTTTATAATCTCTACATGAGTGTACAAACATTCATCCATATGCAACATCCAAGTGATAGCATAACAAGTTCCGTCCATGTACAAGCACTCATGCATATGCAACATGAAAATGTGACTGAGCCGATCTAGTGCCTAATGTGTGTCATGCATCCACTAGCAACCACTTGCAACCATTTGTAGCCATCAACCATAACATGTTTCAATCACATGTTTACATCCATACGGTTTTACCTAAGGTTCTCAAGATAAGATCGAGAAGATAACATGACAAAGTAGATAGTAGAAGCATGATACGAAAAGGTTTTCAAGTTTATAGGAAAAAGAGATCGAGAATGTACCCTAAAAAGAAATGGGTAAAGCGCGCGTATCTTCTCTTCGGTTTCCCAAGTTGCGTCTTCTTGGGCTTCACTCCACTGCACTTTAACTAGCTTGACTTCTCGATTCCTTAGCTTCTTAATCTCCGTTCCTAAATTACGAATCGGAACTCGCCTCAATGTTGCTTCTTTTTCCACTTCTACGTCTTCAAGGATGCTTGGCTCAACCACTTCGGCTGACTCATGCAAGCACTTCCGGAGATGCGAGACGTGAAAGACATTGTGTACTCCAGATAACTTCTCGGGTAAGTGTACCTTATAGGCCATCCGTCCAATCCTCTCAGTGATAGGGAACGGTCCTACGAACCTTGGTGCTAGCTTTCCAACTGCCCCAAAACGAACTACATTGCGTAACGGAGAAACTTTTATAAAGACCATATCTCCGACTTCGAACTCTAGGTTTGTCCTTCTCTGGTCCGCATAAGATTTCTGTCTACTTGGGCCGTTTTCATCCGTCTTCGTATCAACTCAATCTTTTCAGAAGTGTCCCTTATCATGTCGGGCCCAAGTATAAGTCTGTTTGTCGTCTCCCACCAACAAGTTGACGACTTGCATGGTCTTCCATACAGGGCTTCGAACGGTGCCATTCCGATGCTAGCTTGGTAACTGTTATTATATGCAAACTCCACGAGAGGAAGATGGTCTTCCCAAGTGCCACCAAAGTCAAGAATGCATAGCCTCAGGAGATCTTCTAGTACCCTATTTACCCTTTCGGTTTGTCCATCCGTCTGTGGGTGATAGGCCGTGCTCAAGTTCAGTCGTGTTCCCATTGCTTCTTGCAGACTATTCCAAAACTGGCTAGTAAAAATCGGGTCACGATCACTAACTATACTAGAAGGAACTCCATACAATCGTACTATCTCTCGAAGGTAAATAGACGCTAGCCCTGATGCGGTCCTCTTGCTCTTCACTGGAATGAAGTGAGCACTTTTCGTGAGTCTATCGACTATGACCCATATGCTAGTGTTTCCCTTCCTTGACCTAGGCAGTCCATCTACGAAATCCATTGAGATACCCTCCCACTTCCATTGCGGAACTTCCAAAGGATGTAATAGCCCACCGGGCTTTTTCGACTCGGCCTTTACTTGTTGGCACACCATGCGCTTCGAAACGAACTCTGCCACGTCCTTTTTCATTCCAGCCCAAAAGAAAATGCGTTTCATATCCCTGTACATCTTATCCCCTCCGGGATGTATAGTCATCCTCGAGTGGTGCGCTTCTTCGAGAACTTTCCTTACCAGGTCTCCCACATGTGGGACACATAGCCTTCCATCGCACCTTAGCCATCCCTTGTCATCTATGGTATACCTACTGAGGTGACTCGATGTCTCACCCCTAATCAGCTTGTCCATGATTTCGACTATCTGCGGGTCTTCCTTTTGCGAAGTCCCTACTTGATCTAGAAGTGTAGGCCTTAACTTAAGAGATGCAAACGTAGCAGTCAATGACTCAATAGCAGGTGTAAAATCAAAGGTTGCTATAAACTCAAGGCTTTTCATTTCAACAAACAAGGGGCTCAAAGTCAACCTTTTTCTACTTAGCGTGTCCGCCACCACATTACCCTTGCCAGGGGTATAAGCTATATCGAAGTCATATGATGCCAAGAATTCCATCCACTGCTGTTGTCTCAGATTCAAATCTTTCTGTGAGAAGAGGTACTTAAGTGATTTGTGGTCGGTATACAGCTCGAACCTCTCCCCTAGAAGATAATGGCGCCAAGCTTTTAGTGCAAAAACAATCGCGGCCAACTCCAAGTCATGCGTGGGATAGTTTTTCTCATGGACTTTAAGTTATCTGCCCCCGTAGCATATTACTCTTCCTTCTTGCATTAAGACAGCGCCTAAACCCGTGCCGCACGCATCCGTGTACACCGTAAACATCTTACCTCCACCGGGTAATGCCATAACTGGAGCTGTGGTGAGGGCTCTCTTAAGTCTCTGAAAAGCAACGTCACATTCTATGTCCCATATAAAAGCTAGGTTCTTCTTTGTTAACTTAGTAAGAGGGGCTGAAATCTTAGCGAAGTCCTTAATGAACTTCCTGCAGTAGCCCGCCAAACCGAGAAAGCTCCTCACCTCCGTTGCATTCTTAGGAATTTTCCAGTCCTGTACCACAACTACCTTTGCAGGGTCCACGGCTATGCCTTGCTTAGAAACTACATGCCCAAGGAACCGAACTTCCTTCCTCCAAAAATGGCATTTGGAAAACTTAGTCTTTAACTGGTGTGCTCTAAGCGTCTCCATGACTTCCTTAAGATGTCTAGCATGCTCTTCTTCATCTTTTGAGAAGATCAAAATATCATCCACGAAAACTACCACAAACTTGTTAAGGAACTCCCGAAACACCCTACTCATCAAATATACAAAGTACGTGGGTGCATTCGTTAATCTAAACGGCATGACGAGCCATTCGAAGAACCCATCTGGAGTCCTAAACGCAGTTTTGTCAATGCTATCCTCAGCCACTCTGAGCTGATGGAATCCTGTGGCCAGATCGAGTTGAGAGAAAACAGATGCTCCCGCAAGCTGGTCAAACAAATCGTCGATTCTTGGTAGTGGGTGCCTGTTCTTCTTTGTCAGCTTGTTTAACTCACGATAATCTACGCATAGACGAAGCGGTCCATCCGCCTTAGTAGCGAATACCACCAGAGCACCCCATTCAGAAATGCTTCGTCTTATGAAATTTTTCTCAAGCAACTCATTAACTTGTTTACTGAGCTCTCTTCTTTCTCGCGGGGCCATGTGCCTAACGGGCAATGAAACTGGCTTGGCATTATCAATAAGATAAATTCGGAAGTCTATCTCGCGTTTAGGAGGTAACCCCCTCACTTCATCAAAGACATCTGGATATTCTCGGACCACTTTTACAGATTGCAAATTATCGTCGGACGAGTCAAGGGATTCAAGATAACACAACATGACCGGACCCTTAGGGCTACAAGAAATTTCAAGGGTATTACCAAGGCGAGTCATGAGCCTCACTACCCTTCGTTCACAATCAAGAATGGCTCCATAATTGGACAGCCAATCCATACCTAGGATCAAACCGTATCCCATGAATCCGAGAACATAAGCATTACACGTGAATTCTACGCTTAAGATAGAGATCCTCAAATCCACACACATCATAGATAAATAGGCGGAGCCCCCAATTGGATTTGAACTATAACGGGATCCTTAACCAGGCTAATACTTAGGTGCAGATTTTCAACAATATCAGAAGAAATAAAAGTATGCGATGCGCCAGAGTCAAATAAGGTTCGAACAGGAAAGTCAGAAATGTAAACAAGGCTTTCTACGGAAATATTACTACCTCGGTCAAGAGCTGGAGTGGTGTTGAGAGCATGCAACTGCCCTCTAGAAGGTCCTGCTCGCTAGGTCTGCCCTTGCCCCTGCCCTTGCTTCTTAGGGCAATCCTTGCTGATGTGTCCAGTATCTCCACAATGAAAGCATTCACCCAACTTCCTCTTCTTCTTTCTACAGTCTTTAGCTAGATGTCCAGTAATACCACAGAAGTTGCACTTCCTCATTTCACGTGATTAGTTATTGCTCTTGTTATTCTTATTATTCTTGTTGTTCCCCTTCTTGAAGTTAGCTTTCTTATTCTGAGTTTCATTAGGCTTAACCTCCTTCTTGCTATTCTTGTCTTCCTCATGAAGTAGAGCCATATCCACCAAGCTTTCAAAGGTCGCCCCCATGGGTATATGAGTTAGGGACAAGCTGTGTAGTGGCTCATTCAATCCTCGAGCAAAGCGTACAGCCTTTTTCTGGGCTGTGTTGACCAAATCCAAACCGAACCGAGCAAGCTGATTAAACTTATTCACGTACTCCCTAACAGACATGTCCCCTTGCTTGAGGGCTAGGAACCTCTCCATCTGAAGGTTCTCTTCTGCTGACGATAAGAATTTAAGCCCAAACCTCTCCCTAAAGTCTGCCTAAGTCTCAACTGGCCTGGTAGCGTTAGTAACTTCCCACCAAAATGCAGCTTCCTCTTTCAGCAACCACGCTGCCAACTGAACTTTCCTATGGTCCTCCATATCAAAGATAATGAACAAGTCTTCAGTCTCCTTTAACCAGTTTCGTGCCTCAACAAAGGTTTCAGTTCCAACGAAGTTCTTGCCGCCCATTGCTTTAAAGTCTTTGCATATTTTGGCAAAGGCGGTACCAGGAGGAGGAGGAACCGCATACACTGGGGGAGGAGGAGGAGGGATGTCTGCCGTGCCTGCGTCGTTGGCCCTGGCTTCTAAGTACCTTCGGAACCATCCAGGAAGGGGTATTCCCTCAGGCAGGTTAAGATCAGCCATGCTGAAAAACGAAAAGAAAAGATTCAAATGAGGAAACAAAGGGAAGTGCTAATGGCTTCTTGGGGAATAGCCTTTTTTTTTAAACATAAAACTTTTCTTGAAAAATGCTTCTTTATAAATGGTTTTGAAAATAGTTTCGGAAGGTTTTTAAAACTTTTGCCCAGCTTGGTAACCTTCTGCTCTGATACCAAATGTAACACCCCACCTCCGCTAGGGTCACTCACAAAGGGAATGCACTAGTTTTGGTGGAGTATTATCTAGGTAAACATGCACAGAGATATCACAAGGCAGAACATAAATAAAGCAGCGGTAGAAATTAAAAACCAACTTTTTATTATTTTCAAGAAAAGAGTCAAAAGCTCATATATCCAAAATACAAATTATTCCATTACATCAAGTTCCAAATAAAGAAGCATAAACTTAAAACAAAAGTAAATTATTCCCCATAAATAGCAGAAGCAGCAATAGCATAGCCCAAGACCAAACCGTACATGAGCTGTCAGAAAGCAAGCTAAATCCAAGCTAAGAGCTAGTGTTTCCTCCCTGAGAACCTGGGGGAGGGGGGGAAACGAAAGAAAAAGAGGCGAAAGAAAAAGGGTCAGTCATAAAGACTGGTAAGCCCTAGTGACTTTCAGTATGAAAACTAGTAAAGGTAACATGATATGTGAAAACTGGAATTAAACATAAGGATGATAACAGAACTGGCAGGATAATTAAGATAACAAGATAAGTCAAGTCTAGCATCGCATGTTCAAGGTTCGCTGCACCAATTGTACTAGTATTCTAACCCATGTCAAGTATTAACCACGAAATGATCCCTTAGCCCAGTGTTATGAAGTGACCCATTACGGGGTCCTACGGTACGATCTACTAATCGATCGGCTCCCTACAAGTCTTAGCTCGTCATGTGTCTGTGTCATACGGCCCTATCCTGAAATGTAGTTACCTATGCTAGGTCCACCATAGGGTGTATCAAGTCCTATGGTGCCAACCACCGACACGAATCAAGCACGCACAGTGTAAATCTACGGGTGCCCAATGCCTGCTTTTTCAACTCCGGACTACGTGCACGACCATAGTCCGCCTGAACCTACAATGGCGCACTTACTCAGTCGTCGTTCTGGTCGCTTACAATCAACCCAGTAATCGTGCCCCCACCCTGCCTAGTCCCAGGGTATCGTGATATATCTAAAGTGGGTTACTGCTGAAAAAGACCGCGTAACTAGGGTTTCTAATGGGTTAAGTGTTGTCACTCAAATTCGTGACTTAACCTTATCCAGATCATGTATCAAGTTAGTTAAGTGTGTTCAAGCAGTTCATGACTTAACCTTGTCAAATCATCGTGTCAAGTTGGTTAAGTATATTCAAGTGGTTCACGACTTAACCCTATCATGTGGCATTAATTCATTAGTGCACGCCAACCTCTCACATTAGACTAACTGTTGTGGTTATTGGATTTGCCGGGCGGTTCCGGGCAGATTTACAACACAACATAGTCTAACCTCGGGTTTTACGTGCGATATGACCAACTACCCATATTGGATCCTATTGTTTGCAGCCACTGGATTTGCTGGGCGGTTCAAGGCAGATTTATACTGCAAACTCAACTCAACCTCGAGTTGGCCACTTTCAAGTTTATCTAATTGTCATGCCCACGTTCAATTTTTCATTTCTAGATTCATGTCCAGTTTTCAAGTCATATTCCATGTCAAATCGTGTCAAGTTCATGTCCATGTTCAGGTTCAAGTCATAACAACGTTCATGTTCAAGTTTAAAGCTAATTCATGTTTTACCTAGTCTACCCAAATTATATTCCCATCGTACGTAAGCTCGAATCGATACAAATAAATCTAATTAGGGAATAACATAAAAAGGGTCGGATATAAGGTGGCAAAAGTGATTACTAGCATAGCATGGTATGACTTGAAATAAAAGAGTAAAACATTACTGGCATATGGAATATTGGCCTAAAACATAAAGATTCCAAATCTAACAAAATAAGGTACTAGTCAAGATAACAGTTGTTATAAGGTGATAGTATAGTCATAGTGACGATTGACATAAGATGATAGCATAATCATGGTAACGATTGACATAAGGTGATAGTCATAAACTTGTGACTAATAGCAGATTCAACATGATAATATGAGGGGTTTTCTTTTTGATTTACAACATGAATAGGCCTCAAATCAATGTCATAGTAATATCCAAGAGTCAAGATCCAAGGTGAATAAGAATGGATGTAAAACAGTCATCATACATAGATCCAATTTCAATTTACATCATATTCATATTACATTTATAGTTTAAATCTAAAAATAACTAGGGCTTACAGATCGTGGTTCGAGAATTAGAAAAAGAGAGTCGATAGTTGAATCTTTATATGCTTAGTCAAGTCCTAATAGAAATCCCCAAATCAGCAATTCTCTTAATGCAGTCTCAACGTAGAAGAAGCAACCCCTTTCTCAAACTTTTCAATCAGAATCAGAGCAGCATAAGGTCAGAAAGAATTTTGTGTAGAGAGACTGGTGTTAGGGGTTGTATTTATAGGGTCAGGTCAACGAATATGGACAGAAACAAGGCCAAATACATCAAAGTGAATCCAGCTTCAGAAATGGGCTCGGGCACCAGGTCGACCCCCAGGTCGACACTATGGTCGACCTGGTCCTGGGTAGGTCGACTACATAGTCGACCCCCGGGTCGACCTGGTCTTGGGCGGGAAATTTCCCGCCCAGTCCATTCTGAGGTTTGAAATTCGAATTTTGAGTTCGAATTGAACTGTTTTTGAACTTGAAAACTTCTGAAAACTTCGAAAGGTCATAACTTGGTCATACGGACCCCGATTTTCGAAAACTCGGACTCGTTTCCAAGAAGAATTTCGAGACGAACGCAATGGCGCAACCCGTTTCCCTTGATTCTTATTTTAAAAATTAATTCTGCCTTTATTTATGGTTATTACACGCTATAAAAACACGGGTTGTTACAACATCCGAAAATGTCCATTCAGTTATTGTCAATATTATAACTTAAATTATGAATATTTTAGTACATTGAAATATATTATTAAATTGTTTTATGAAGTTTGAAGTTCATATTATATGCATTTCATGCACATTAACTGCTCTAAACTATTTATTATCATATTTGTTTATTGTTAATACTTCAATAATTAATGGAATTGAAAATTATTTATGTTAAATTAAAAAATTTCAACTTATTTTTTTAATTTATCTATCATGAGCGGATAGGATAAATATTCAATATTCGTCCATTTCCGTGGACGCAAATATCCGATATTGAAAATAATTTCGGATGTTAATACAGATATGACACTATCTATATCCGAAAGTACCCGTTGACAATCTTAATTGGTACTAGTAATTTTTAACTTCAAAATAAATAAAATTTTCTGATGAGTTTAATTGAACGGTTCTAATAACATATATTAGAAAACCAAACCTTGCTAATAAACCGAATTTATATAAAAATCAAAACCAAAACCAATCAATTAACTTATAGAAGCAAACCAAATCGACCAAACTTAATTGGTTTAATCAATACCAATAAAATAGGGCTGTCAACAGATACTTTCGGATGTGAATAGTGTCATTCCTGCATCCGCATCCGAAATAAATTTTCAGATATCCACATGCACGGATGAAGGATATCAGATAATTATTCGATCTGCCAACGATCGATAAATCATGATACATAAATGAATTTTTTCAGTTAAACATGTAGTTTTTTCCAATCTAATTGATTATTAAAGTGCTAAAAATAAACAAATATAATGGTAGTAAATAATTTTGAGAAATTAACATGCGTTTAGTGTGTATTATATAGACTTTCAATTAGTTTCAACTTAAAAAAACATAAATAAACATATTTTGTTGTGCTAAAATACACATAATTTAAACTATAACAATAAAAAGCAAATAGATGATTTTCGAATGCAGACGTGCCTATATCCGCATTCGCATCAGTTTCTTCGGATATCGGATATTTATTCATTTCGCAGATGCAGATGAATTTTGATTTTTTAGATATTCATTGAGAACCCTATAATAAAAATAGGGCAAGTTCGTTATAGAGAAATGCGTTCTTTTTACGAAAAAGACAATGAAAAAGGAAAATTTTGTGAAATTTTATCCGTTCGCATCGAATGCTGACGCCTTGTCAGATGCTTCGATTGCAGCACGAATGGATAAAATTTCACCGTTCGATTTGAATGTACAGTCAGATTCACGTCAGATGCCAAGGTGAACCGCCGTTTAAAAAAAACAGGCATCTAAAGCAGCAGCTTTCAGCGTTTTAGGCAAAGCCCTTGACCCACTGTTAAACCATTAAAACCCCTTGCTTAAAACCCTAACGTTACATGTCGAGCCGCTCCATTTCTTCTTCTATCCCCTAAACCCCATAACAAATAAGTCGCCTATGGCTTCTGATCTCCCCTCTGAAAAGTTGAAAAAGAAAAGGAAATCCGACGACTCGGACTCCATTCCTGCTCCTCAAATTCAGGAAGAAGACCAAGCAACAAAGGACCTAATAAAGCCCCAATCCTACACTCCGACTCTAGATACCTCCGACTGGCCCATCCTCCTCAAAAACTACAACCGCCTTAATGTTCGTACTGGTCACTACACTCCATTACCCACCGGCTACTCCCCGTTGAAACGTCCTTTGCCTGAATACCTTCGATATGGAATTATCAACCTCGACAAGCCATCAAACCCCTCTTCTCACGAGGTCGTCGCCTGGATCAAACGTATCTTGCGCTGTGAAAAAACTGGACATTCCGGTACGCTCGACCCCAAAGTCACTGGAAATTTAATTGTTTGTATCGATCGTGCGACAAGGCTTGTCAAGTCGCAGCAGGGAGCTGGAAAGGAGTATGTTTGCGTTGCAAGACTCCACGATAAAGTACCTGATGTTGCTAAAGTGGCAAGAGCTTTAGAGAGCTTAACAGGTGCAGTTTTCCAGCGTCCACCTTTGATATCTGCCGTGAAAAGGCAACTCAGAGTCAGAACTATTTACGAAAGTAAATTGCTTGAATATGATGCTGAGAAGCATTTGGTTGTATTCTGGATAAGTTGTGAAGCAGGGACCTATGTAAGGACTCTATGTGTTCATTTGGGACTGATTCTTGGAGTCGGAGGACACATGCAGGAGTTGAGAAGGGTGAGGTCTGGTATTTTGGGAGAGAAGGATAACATGGTGACAATGCATGATGTTCTTGATGCGCAGTGGATGTTTGATAATTACAAGGATGAGAGTTATCTAAGGAGGGTGGTGATGCCTTTGGAGGTATTGCTTACGAGCTATAAGAGGCTGGTTGTGAAGGATTCTGCAGTGAATGCCATTTGTTACGGTGCAAAGCTGATGATTCCCGGGTTACTGAGGTTTGAGAATGGGATTGAGAATGGAGAAGAGGTTATTATGATGACCACAAAGGGGGAGGCTATTGCTTTGGGCATTGCAGAGATGACTACTGCTGTTATGGCTACTTGTGATCATGGTGTAGTTGCTAAGATTAAGAGGGTGGTTATGGATAGAGATACTTATCCTAGGAAATGGGGACTTGGGCCCAAAGCTTCCATGAAGAAGAAGCTGATTGCTGAAGGCTTGCTTGATAAGAGAGGTAAGCCAAATGAGAAAACTCCAGCTGAGTGGTTGAGGAATGTGGATGTGCCAGCTGGAAGTGAGGCTGAAATTGCACAAATTGCCGCTGTTATGAAGGGAGATAAAAAAGAAGAGAAGGCCGAAGAGGTTATTATTGTTGAGGAAGGGAAAGAGGAGAAGGAGAAGAAGAAAAAGAAGAAGAATAGAGGAGGTGATGGGCATAAACGTGAATTGGATGATGGTCTGGAAACCGATGTTGCTTTGAAAAAAGTTAAGATGAATGAGGGAGCAGAGGCAGCAGAAAAAGAGAAGAGCGAAAAGAAGAAAAAGAAGAAGAAAAAGAATGGGAAGAGTAAGAGTGATGCTGCCTCTTCCGAGGAGGAGAAATCTGAGAAGAGGAAGAAGAAAAAGAAGGCCATAGGAGAAGATGAAGCTGCAGAAACCGAAGAGGTAAAGAAGAGCGAGAAGAAAGAGGAATCAGAGAAAAGCGAGAAGAAGAAGGAAAAGAAAAAGAAGCATCGTCATGCTGAGGAATAAGCTGGTGTAAGCAGTATGGTAATTTTTTTTTGTTGAACTTTGCATTTTATGTTCTGCTTATAACCTGCGTCTAGGACTTTATATGGCTAAAAACTATGTTTTCAAATTTGTATTAGTTTAATATATTATATGTTGTTGAGTTTTCCAATTCGAGACCACTCAAACACAAATCCAACGCAGCGGAAAAACAATTTAAATTGTGATAAAAGTGCAAAACAACCAATTGATATATCAAAACCAAAATAATGATCAACCCAACAACCAATCACAATAACCAACAAACAATATATCAAGCAATAACGATAAAATAAATGACACACCGATTTATAGTTGTTCCACTAACGTCTTGTTAGTGTACGTCCACTTGAGAGAGAGCTTATATTAATACCAATGGGAGAAGTACAAGAGACTGATTACAATGATCCCAATTTTCACAAAGAAAAATCTGGTTTTGTGGACCGTCTTATCTCCCTCCTCCGAGCTCCGTTTTACGAACCGTCTTCTCCATCTCAAAGCTACATTCTTCCACTTTAATTCTATCTATATAGTGTCACATAATTTCAAAATTATATGCACCTTATTAGTTTGTAATATATATATATATATATATATATATATATATATATATATATATATATTCATACTATTGCTCTGGGATGTTAATTGTTAGGGCGTGTTCTCGGCGATGACGAGCAGTTAAATTGAACGGTTGGTTTGAGCGTAGCATTGAACGGATAAAATGAATTGAGCTGAGAATGTGTTTTTGTGTATTTGAGCGGAGAATTGAGCGGTTTATGTGAAAAGAGTATTATGGTTAAAGAGAGTAATATATAATAATTATTTGATAGAAGTAATTAAAATAAACGTTAAAAAGGGTAATTTAAGGGTTAAAAAATAATTATTTATGCTCGCATCTGACGCAAATACAACGGTAACGGACAAAATAATTCATGCGAACAGGACTTAGTAAATGTGCGGTAAATGCATTTTCTCCCTAATCTCTGAATTAATTAGCGGAGTATAGCCTTTGCTTTAGTCACGACTGTCATCTAGATTAACCATGTTGACATTCCTGATTGAAGTTTGATGATTTTTTTTTTTCTGCAAGAACTGTCACATTAATTACTGTTCAGTAACGGTAAGTAGTTTTGTGTTAACCATTGGAGAATGTATGTTAACCATCAGATGATCCCATGTGACCATAGTAAGTAAACTGGCACTTTGCATTTTTATCGATTTGACCAAAACATATCATTTTTGTTGGATATTTTCATGATCTTATGTTCATTTTATGGTTGGACCGTCTTGTTATGAATAACTAAGCGCGTCGTGATTTTTCGTTGACCAAGATAAATCATCTAACGAAAATTCTAGTTTTAAAGGTTGGCAACCCTTTTTTTCAGAATGCTCGGTCAAAGCTGTATAGAAACCCAACATGAGAATACTAGGCTGAAGGGGTTTTCTATTTTTTGTAATATGTTCTTGGAGGAAGATGTTATATTAAGAGTGTAAAATTACCGAAATAACCTTTGAATTCCATCTACTTTATATAGGTTATAAGAATAGAGTGATACAAGAACACTTTTTTTTATCTTTCTTTCTTAGGACATGTTCTATTTGTATTAATGTTATTACTTTGTTGTTTGTTCATGCTAAGTCAGAGGATTTGAATGTTGCTTCGAGTAGTTTTTTCACAGATATTCTGAATCAGATTATTATCAACCTCAGTTTTTAACGTTTGTGAGAACTAAGCAACTCTGTCCTTCAAATATTTTATATTGGAAGATCGTAAGCAAGAGCTATTAGAAAAAATAAAAATCAAACAGATGCTTTAGCATATTGACTTGAGGGTTTAGGTTTTACTGAAAAATTTACTTGTCTATGGTAAAAAAAACTTAAAAAGGGTTTATTTACAAAAAATCAGTAGCAGAAGGCTAAGATAAATTTACCAAGTTACACTAATGAACATGTATGGGTCGCTTGAGAAATGAAGGTTAAATGGGTATAGTCAAGGACGTACGTAACTTAGGCCCAGCGGAGGCTGTCACCCCCACTTATATATTTTTTAAACTAATTTATACTTTTTTTTAAGGGTTAATGTGATATTTGAATTATATCTTACTAACTTATACTTGCAGTAATTCAATTATGTATATTATTGTCATACTATTTCATACTTATTTTTATTCTTTCCCCGAGTTTAAGTTTTTTTAGTATACAGTCGCTAGTACTAAACAACTAACTGGTCTTTCCTAAATTATAACCAAGCATAGAAAGTAATGATTAAATTTATTTAACTATCATGAGAGATAAAATTATACAAATTCTATTGATTGAAATTTTCAAGTTTCTTATTTGAACTTTAGTTATTAGTAATAAATTAAATTAAATTATGTTATTATAGAACCAACATTCGTTGTTTTTTTAATACAAAACTGCAAAAATGAGCATACATGTTTAGAGTTAGCATTATTCAAACTTCATTATAGGCTCCGTTAGAATGCAAAGTGATGAATGCATCTCATGTGGTTCCCCATTCCCATATTCACAAAGAATCTTATAAGAGGCGAGATTAATCAAAGGTAAGATCTATCGTCGATATTTTCGTAAATGGAATATGATTATTTTATCATATTTTTTATGTGTGCACGCACGTGTGTGAAAATTAAAGTATGATCTTCCTCCCCCACTGCATCGAATTTATGCGCACGTCCCTGGGTATAGTCATTATCTATATGAAGTATAGCGTGCTACTTTACTTAGATGTTACTAGTTTTAATGCCATTTGTAAAAGGCTTGTATTTATATCTTTGAGCTTTGTGGTATAACATCCATTAAATTGGCCACATCTAAGAACTAAAAGTATAACTTGCCATAATAGTGTGATAACCATGTGTATAGTCACAACATTCATCTATGTTTAACCCACTTTTTTTGGGTTTGGTGTCAAGAAACCAAACAACTTTTGCGGCCATGCTATAGATGTTAACGGCGTGAAACACAAAATTATCCTAGAGCCATGACGCACGGTACTGCAAGCGGTGTGTACCTTTTTCGGGTAACGGTGCATATGCTATATAATATACATCATACTTTATCAAATAGAACTTATATAATTTTGCTTATTTTTTTAACTAATAAATTTTATTATTTTTCCGATCATTTAACAAATATATGGTAAACTGTAATGTTGTAAGTGTATTATGTCATTTTATTTTATTATGTCATTTGATGTTTAATCATTTTTTGGTTAAAGTTGAGGTTAACGCTTTATTTAGAAATTAAATTTCAACTAAAAGTTTATAATTGATTTTGTATCTTTCTAGTGAAAGAAAATGACCACACCCAGAGCCCAGAAAGCCGTGAGAATAGTACCAGAACGGGAGACTGATCTTGGAAGCCCTCACGCTTGAGTATGGGAGCCTTTGGCACTAGGTATCCACCTAGTGAAAGAAAATGAGATTATATTCCGTTATTATATATTTCTGGTGTTATTTTGATATATTTCTATGTTTAATGTTGTTCCAATGTTTTTTTTAATGTAATTTCTTTTTGACCTTACATTTAGTTACTCTTTGTTAAATTTTGATCATACTATGTACATCAATATACAAAATACATTCAAACATCAGTACAAATTTGTACATACATGATCGATGTTATATTACAACTTGCTTCGAAGATATGTTACATAATAGAATTGGTGTCAACTTATCAATAACTAGATGTGTTTATCTTCAAACAAAGAGAAGTTAGAAAAAAGAACCATCCTTTAAAACTTAATTGTAACAAATTGATTTGTAAACAATTATACAATGGATACCATTTTTATGCATTTTTGACGGTGAACTATAAAGATAAAAATAACAAAGACGCATTTTTGTGATCATGCGCTCCACTGGGCGCACATTTTTTTTCATGTGCACCACAATGTAAGACCAGAATCGTGCTCCATGACACCCTTTTCATAACTATAGGTCAAGTTGTGTAAATGTCAAAAAAGCTTTATTTAGTGGCCAAGCAATCTTAAAACCTCAATAGCAATATCCATACCCTCTAGATACAGGCATTGATCTAGAACATGGGGAGGCCATTCTACAACGCTGAAACTCTGTAGAAACATAGCTTTTTCCTCCAAAATTCACCTGATTTGATTCAGGTTTGAAATATATCTTTGTAATTATAATAGAGTTTCAATAATAAAGGTCAGAGTGGACGTATGCTAGAGATTTGTCAAAACGACTATAAAATTTCAATATTTCTTTACTTTATTATGCATCTGTGATATCATTTTTATGTGATATAATGTTAATTGTTTGCGAGTTTGATATCATTTGTTCTTATCTTGTTTTCGACAATCACATCTAATTGCAATCATATTTATCTTCAGCCAGTCATACTTATCTTCACTTACTGAAAATAGAGAACGGGGTACACCTATAAGAACACATGTTCAAATTTCAGAATCACTCCCATTAACATTTGTTCTTATAGAAACTTACTTTTTGAGTGTTGAACCATTTTTTGGACCAACCATTGTAAATTTTTGATAACTTGGGATAGTGAAGCCAACATAAGGGTTTAGTTCTTTAGAATGTGTAGGAATACCCTAACGTTGGAACTGCAAAGTCTAGTATTTAGATTGTAGTACATATTAGTACTACAAAGTCTTAGGTGATATACAACATACTGTTTGTCAACATATGTTAGAATCGTGTTAAACAAGTTCTGAACTTGTAACATTTTGCATTAAAATCAAAGCGTCTAACCATCAAGGCAGCGGTGCTGGCTGACGATTATAAAAGCTGGCTATATTTTCATATCCGTTCATATTTCTCTACATTTTCTACCTTCCAAGCTTGCAGTTTATATCACATGATCTACATATGGAAATGCTGTTTATAGATTTTGAAGTTTCTTTGCTCATTTCCTGAGAGAATCAATTATCAATGTAAAGATGAAATATAAGCATGGCTCTTTGCTGAATCATTTTGTTGTAATCACAGGACATTCTTGCTTGTCTTGATGGATACATGAACATTGCAATGGAACAAACTGAAGAGTATGTAAATGGTCAACCAAAGAACAACCATGGTGATGCATTCATCCGAGAAAATATTATTATTAACTGTTGTCATTTTTTTATATAAAAATATCTGAAGGTTTTAAAATTTTATCTTATTTGATATTAATGGCTTGGTTGTTGTTGTATCCGAAGGTTTTTTTTTTTTTTTTTTTTTTTTTTTTTTTTTTTTCCCTACACATCAGCACTACAAAGTGTACAATTAAAGGATGGAACGGGATAACCTGCCCTATGTCAACTGTCAATTTTATGTGCTACTTATTAGCGTATTATTGGACTGTATGACTTACACAGAGCACTGAACATTGGAATTGGATTTGTTTTGACGAACGTTACAATTTTTCTTGAGGACAATTCTATGTTGTATTCTTGTTTTATCTCTAGTTCTGTTTGTCAACTGCTATTGTTGTGTAAAATTTGGGACTCTTAATGCTGTCATTATAAACTTATAGCCAAGCTAATGGTTGTGATATGATATTTTGAGTTTTGACCCTACATATGGAATTCATTCCTAATATTTAGGATGCATTTCCTAGTTATGAGCTTTTAAGATGCTGGTTACCGCTATTTTACTTGCATATGCATTCTGTTAACGGGTATTTTTGTTCGGTTCCCAGAAGTACATAAAACCCACTCAATACGTCACATGGTATTAAAGCGTAAAATGTTGCCAAGTTGTTGAAGATTCAGACCGAGAAGAGAATAAGCGAGCAACGGCCACACAGTTTCTCATAAGGCCCACACCGCATTATATAACCATACCACATCATCCAAGGTCGCATCGCCTTCGTCCCTCACCCATAACGACTCGTCTTGCCTCACCTACAACCCCTCGCATCGCATCGATCCACGGCAGCACGTATCGCACCACGACAGATCGCCTCACATCACAGAAGATCGGAGGCCCTATACGTCGCGCTGCATCCCTCAGGATGCAGCACCATCGCATCCAACGAGATACGATGGCATCACATCCCTCGAGATGCGATGACGCCGTATCCCTCAGGACGTGATGCCATTGCATCCAAGGGGTGTGACGCCTCTCTCTTCCAATGCATCCCACTGGGATGCGATTTTCGCATCTCCTGGGATGTAAAAATCGTATCCCATGAAGGGGATGCGATTTTTCCTTTAATAATCATGTTTGATGCAATTTTCTGGCATACGAGGCCCTGTGATGCGATTTTCTGCTGAGTGGTCTCCAAATCCTACCTACTCCTATCTAATCACTCCACTATAAATATCCCTAAACTCATTTATTGTAAAGGTTGGAAAATTGCTGATTTGACATCTCCCTAAAGCTCCAAGGAATCTCTCTAATGACATCTTCACTTTAAGGAAGAAGGACAAAATCTACTTTTTCCATATAATCATATATGATGACTATGACTTCAAATGACATTGAAATACTTGTAATTAAATGCCTAGAAGGGGCTCATAGCTTGTAATCATTGTTGTCAATAAAATATCAGTAGATCTTCCAAAGTGGACGTAGGCCCCTTATGTGACCGAACCACTATAAATCTCAAGTGTAATTTACTGTTTTTCTGCTCTTCCGCACTTGTTTTCCTTACGTGAAACCATATTCTTAAGTAATTAAGAATCATGGGTGTTGGCGATATTTTTTGGCTTCAACACATTCAATCTTAAGATGTAGGTTATTTTGCCGAATAAAAGCTGGTAAACTTTGCAAACATTTGCGACGCCATAATCAAATGTCGTCTAGAGCACACATGAAGAGATCGTATGAAATTGGAAAGTACTAACAATGATACATGCGGATTAAGCGTTTGTTAACGATAATTTTCGTGAACACCCGAGATAGATTTAAGGGGGTGACCCAAAGGGAAAAATAGGATTGCTCGACTCCCCCCAGCTTGAGCTAACTCACCGTTTCCTTGAGAGAAGGGTTGTCCCTGAGAAAGGCGTTAGGTTGCCCAGAACCTAACGACTTGTGTTGGGATATTTCATTGATCCAGCAGTACAACAAAATACTTACAGAAATGTGTTAAAGAACAATATAGTACGCAAAAGAACAAGAATACACAATCTTATAGTGGTTCGGTTCGATTTGAACCTACGTCCACTTTAAGAGCTTTTATGATTTCATTCATAGAGGAGGTTACACAGGTGATTCCCCAAATTGATTTGTAAATTAGGGTTTGTTCCCTAGAATCTTAGAAGAGGAAAGAATATCCCAAAAAAGCACCCTCTTTGATGTGACTCCTGGGGTCTTATTTATAGTGGATTTGGAGTCCCTTTCGTTATTAAGCCGTTGGGTCTGCAAGGGTCTTTGCCGACCGCCTTGTCCTTTGGTCTTGAATGTCTTCGTCTTCGGCCGCTTAGCCACGCTTGTTACAGCTCCTGTTGTGCAGGTCTAGGCTAGTCGAGGGCCTCCTTGAGATTGGAATGAGCTTGATGTTGTAGTAGGCTTTCGGAAGGTGTTGTGAGTTTCCGATCGTACGCTCTCGGTCATAGATTGTTGGGTATAGGTTTCCGGCTTTTCCGCGAATACTCATAGGAGCCTGCCCTCCCGATGTATGTATATGGTTGCCGGTTCGAAATCGCTGCCGGTGTCTATACTAAGTGGCCTAGTATGGATAGTTTGCATCTCCGCTAGGGTTGCGGTTGGCCTTTCGGTGGAGCTTTTGAGATGGTCTGGACTTCCGAAAGACATCTCTCGATGACTTGTTCACAGTCTATCGATGTGATCCTTTAGCATTTATGCAGTTGGTATTTCGAAAACAAGATCTTTATGTCCCTCCGGCCGGATATCCTTGATGTCTTCTTATCCTGGCGTATCAGCATTAAGTGGGTCAATACCGACAACTCTTCCGCCCTTCTAGGCTTTTGTTACTGGAACTCTTGCCTCTTTCTTTCTTGTTTGCTGACTTGGACCCCCTTATTCTCGCCTTTTCTTAGTCTTTTTATTTTGCTCTTTAAAAGATTGTTGGGTACTTATGGTTATCCGATACCCCTTCGCTGCTACTCTTTTTCATTGTTAATTTTCTGGTAGTAACGTTTGCCCCTCTCTCTAGTGAAAGGGTATTTTTAACTTTTCAAGTCAACTTCCTTGTCTTTTCCGAGATAACTTTTGATTCCTCTCGACTGAAGGATTAATTGTCTTTTCTTTGCATGGTTCATGTTAATTCTGAGTATGGAAATTCTGTCCGTCTTTTCTTCTTCTTCTTCTTTTTATTCTTGCCAACAAAAAAGGGGGTAGTGAGGCCCACCAAGATTTTGTGCTACACTAAATACATACAACGGTCAAAACATGGTAGTACTTTCATTACAGTTTCAGAATAAAACAAAAGTACATACAAACGGGGCCCGTACAGGAGTCGAGATCTTTCATGCAAACGGAAGAAAATACTTAACAAACCCTAACTACTTCATCCATCTGCCGCGTGTTCTGCTGCCAAAGTTATTATGAAGCAACTGGGTAAACTCACAACGATCAAATTCTCCCAGAAGGTGACTAAGGCCCGAGCCTTCCCAAGTATTGCCCCTTGATAATGTTACACTGGAAGGGCTAACCACTACCTTGCCTTTACTGGTCTCCACAACTGACTCCATCCCACTATTGCCATCAAAACTCACATTTTCTGGCACTACGTCAATAACATTAATTCTCTCTTCTCCCTCTTCAGTACCGAATGCCTGTTCTTTGTCTTCGTCTAACAGCTTCTCTTCGTCTTCGTTGATATTTGAGAGAATTGCAAATGGATTTAAAGAGGACGCCTCTCCTATTTCAGAGCTACTAACAACCTTCATCTTTCTTCTTGGTTTCCAACCGAAAACCCATTCCTACCTTTCTTAAACACCCAATTCTTGAAATCCGTAGGTTCAAAAGGATCGTTGGGATTCCCAGAGAGCTTGTTAACTTCAATCTCGTGATATGAGGTCTGGGTAAAAAGCCTTATTAGTGATGGAATATACATTGGTGATGGAATCTTTATTTCCACCTTGAGATAAGAAAAGTTAGCCACGTCCCATGCATTTTCTTGTATCCTTAAGACTTTCCTACTTTTGACAGTATAATCTTCACCATCTTAAAGTTACGAAATATAATGGGGAGATTTTTTAAGATAATGCAAAGAACCGCCTCCTGTCTGGGATTTACATAACCAAAATTGAGACTCCATGGTCGAATGTGTAGAGTATTTTGTCAGTCGTAATGGAGTAGAAATCACCCGTAAAGAAATCCCTTGGAGATTTAACGTTGAAAACATTCCCGAACTTTTTGATGTTCCATTCCCAAGAATAAAAGTAATAGAATTCCCATTTCAAGCTCGTGTGATGCTATTGAGTGAGAATTGGCCCGAGTAAATCGAGATAATCGCCCAGGAACTGAAGTGTTGTAAATCTTCGTCAGAAACTAGTGGCGGCACGTCGACCTCATTTCCAGTTGCCATTTTTTTAAATAGGGAGAGTGGGAGCATCGAAATCCTGTATGCCTTGTCTTTTTATACTCGAAGAAAATGACTAGGTTACTACAATCTATGATCCGGCGGTTAGTATCCCCATGCCATGAGTTTCGTTTCATGTAATTTGGTCCTGCTCAGGTTTTTTCAGAATATGAAGAGGCCCTAAGGGCATGTAATGATGATTTCTTTGCCTCGATTTCGGGTGCAGGATTTTTAAATAGTATTTCTTTAAATAGCTCCTTACCCGGGGCAGGTGAGGTTTATCTAAGGCTTGGCTTGCACGTGGGGTCCCATATCAGACAAGTTTCCTGATGTCATTTAGGAGTACGGAAGACGAAGATGGGGTTGACTTCCACTTCGGTCAATGTATATTTCCTTTTGTATTCTTAGGAAGAGACTTGTGGATAGGAGGGTTCCAGGTCCATCTTTCATTTGATCGAATGAAGGCTGAAGACCGGGAACCCCTTCGGTGTTACAGAGTAGAAGTGCTGGACTAAATCTGGATTAGGGAAATTCGATGATAGAAGACCGAAAACCCTTTTTGGTGTCAATGTAGCGGAAGTCTTGAACCAGACCCAGATTCGGGTATTAACTATACAAAAGACCGGAACTTCCTCCGGTATTAAATAGAAGTCCCGAACCAAACCCAAATTCGGGTATTAAGTAGACACAGGAACGGAACCCCCTCTGGTATTAGTAGAATTCCCGAACCAAACCCAGATACAGGTATTAAGTAGACACAGGACCGGAACCCCCTCCGGTATTAGTAGAAGTCCCGAACCAAACCCAGATTCGGGTGTTGACTAGACAGAAGACCGGAACTCCCTTCGGTATTAAATAGAAGTCCCGAACCGAACCCAAATTTGGGTATTAAGTAGACACTGGACTGGAACCCCCTCAGGTATTAGTAAAAGTCCCGAACCAAACCCAGATTCGGATATTAACTAGACAGAAGACCGGAACTCCCTCCGGTATTAAATAGAAGTCCTGAACCAAAACCCAGATTCGGGTATTAAAGTAGACACAGGGCCCGAACCCCCTCCGGTATTAGTAGAAGTCGGCATCCGATTCAGTTTCGTTTGTCCGTGCGTAGGTTGTGTATGTTTTTTGAGTGCTCCTTTCAAGCTTTCTTCATGTTTCCGTTTCCTTTAAGCCTTCGTTTTCTTTTACGGGATGAAGTTTGAGCAGAGGCTGAGCGTGCTCCGTGTGCTCCCTTCGAGCTTTTTCTCCCTTCTTCGGAATTTGAACAGAGGATGTATGTGCTCCAAGTGCTCTCTTTCCCTTCAAGCTTTTTCTTCCTTCTTTGGAATTTGAGCCGAGGATGTACGTGCTCCAAGTGCTCCCTTCGAGCTTTTTCTTCCTTCTTCAAGCTTTTTCTTCCTTTTTCGAAATTTGAGCAGAGGATATACGTGCTCCATGTGCTCCCTTCGAGCTTTTTCTTCCTTCTTCGGAATTTGAGCAGAGGATGTACGTGCTCCAAGTGCTCCCTTCGAGCTTTTTCTTCCTTCTTTGAAATTTGATAAACGTACTCCTTTTTGGGGCATTGATTGGATATACTCATGTAGAGCATTGGTCAGAACGTACTCAAGAAGAACATTGGTTAGAATGTACCCATGTAGGGCATTGGTTAGAACGTACCCATGTAGGTCATTGGTTAGAACGTACTCAAGAAGAGCATTGGTTAGGTGAGCATACGACTCGTGCAGTGTAGAGCATACATCTCGTGTCGTGATGAGCATATAGCTCACATAGTGTAAAAATGCTGGGAGCAGAACCGCAGTTCCATAGATGGGCAAACCAATAATGGCCATCAAAGATGTTGTGAAAAGCGTATTCACACAAAGCTTTGTAGGAAGGCGAGATTAATCACACGTCGCATGGCTGCTCAGCTCGAGAATTTTGGTTTATGAAATGCAAAATCACCATTAGACAAAAAACAAAGTTATCGTGTTAGAATTTATAACGTCGAGGAATTTTTAGAGGAACCCCTCAGCATTGTGGTTCCTTCTGGTCTAAGCTAGGGTTTGTAACATTCCATATAAAACAAAACAACACAGTCACTCAAACAATCGTCCATGACACCTTGTGGAAAATCTCTCACTTGTCCTAGACTTAAAGAGTCCGCTACCCTAGGTACTACTTATGGCTCCCTATTTGCTTAAAGAGAGAGGATTGGGTACGAAGGAGGATCATCTAGACCGAGACCTTAAACTAATCTTAACACCATAGAAGCATTAATCAAGAAACATAACCCCCAGCACGACTATTTAGATAAAAACCATACAATGCACACATAAGCAAGCACACGTGAATTGGCAATTCAGACAGCGGCAACCACCAGATTAAGAAGGAGTGCTACTAGGAGCTGATCTAGCACCTAGCAACCCTTCCGAAATGCAGGGCATGAAAGTGTTGGATGTCTCGAAGTTTGGCAAATGCGACAAGTACGGGTCCTCGGACACTTACTAGAGTAGCGCTCCTTTGATCCATAACCGTGACTATTCCCAAGGGTGGAGTTAAAGGTTTTGAGTCCAGAGGGTTCTTTCCCACTCCCAGGCTCGAGACCTTTGCCGTAAGAGTTGGCAAACCTTGATTTAGGAGGCATAGGTATAGGAGCAGCCTTGATTGCTAGGTCATTCGTCATGTAGTTAAGTGGTTGTTGAGTTGACTTCAGTCCGTCGTCGGCATCTTCCTCCAGGTGCCCTTCCTGGATGAGTCTTTGCACTACACCTTCTAACACATCACATTTGTTGGTTTGTTGTCCATTTCTCTTGTGATATTCGCAATACTCCCCTCCCCTGAATGATTCTAGATGGTTTTTGGATTTGAAAGGCACCGAAAAGCTGACTTTCTCTTTCATCGCTGCATACATGTGCGAAATAGGTTTGCTTAAAGTCACAGCATCGATGCTTGGCTTTTCTTCTTTTAGGTTCTTCTGGTCTTCATAAAATCTAGGTTTCTCATCCTGAAGATTCTGACAAGTGTGAGAGTTCTCGTCTTCTTTGTGACAACCATGACTCCTTCTCGAATGGTACCACTCTTCCAAGCAGATGAATGTATTTGCCTGATGGTAAAATTCTGGTAAATCTTTACATCCACGTATGTATAGTTCTTCCCAAAAAGGAGTTCCCTCACTCATACCTAAATGAATGGGAACAAGCTTATCGCGATTGCTCATACCCTCTGCTCTCGAAGCTACAACGTCGGATCGCTTTATGTAGTCAGCTATGGGCTCTTCTGGCCCTTGTTTTACGCTTATAACGGTTGAGTAGTCTACCATCGGGTTCCTACGGCTACAAAATTATGTAGAGAAATCATGGGTAAATTGCTCCTAAGAACAGATTTCTTCCCTTTGATATCAACGATACCACTTAGCGGTTGTTTCTCGTAGTGTTAGAGGAAACATTCAGAGTCGAATAGTTCCTGAAGCATTATAGAAATCCATATAACTTTCAAATGCAGCAAGGTGTTCTTCAGGGTCCGTCGTTTCATCATATATGAATCGCGGTGCCTTTATGCTGGATGGAACTTTGGTGGTTCTCTTCCTTCCTCTAACGATGACAGAATTTTGTCTGTTCTTGAATCAATTGCTTTACTTGATGCTCGATTGTCCCTTAGCGAAATTGGATTGTTCTGCAAGTCCGCTAAAAGTTTAATAGGGCTGTTAGATTCTTCTGGTGTCATTATTCTTTATTTTGCTTCATAAGGCACTACGCCTAAGGCCAGCCAGGCCAAGTCTACCTCAATAAGTCCCTGGTAGTATCGATTTGTCTCACCAAAAATAATATTTCTGTCTCGTCGTTTGCCCTTTTTGACATTAGGGCTGAAGATCCCTTCACTTCTTGTTTTGCTGGGTTAGTTTGCAGACTGGATATGGGTCTAGTTCTGCTATTGAATTCGGAGGGTATCTTTGTTTTTAACTCCGCTTGATAGGTTTCCACTTCGAAAGTTCTTTGGATTGAATTCTCTTCAATGGATCTCCAAACTGCATCAAGCTGTAAAATCAATTATAGCGCTTCCAATTCATCATTCTTTTCCTTCATCAGAATTGGGATCTTCCTTGCTTTTAGATTTGTAGAGTTGGCACTCGACAGTATGCTAGTTTCTACATCCGAGGATGAGTGGAAGCCCCGCTCAACATTTTCCTGCTGCGTATCCATTCTAAGCAGCCCTTCAATCAATCGATCTTTCAAGTAGTAATGCATACGCTAGAAATTCCTCATCGAGTTCCTCCTTGTTTGGCTCTTTTTCCTCAAAGCTGGTCCAATCTGGGGCAGAACAACCCAGGTAGATATGTGATGGGGTTCTTCAAAGGATCGGAGGTTCAAGCCCTACTTCTAGTGCCAAAATGTTAATGATATTTTTCGTCAACACCCGAGATACCCAATGGGAAAAATAGGATTGCTCGAATCCCTCCAGCTTGAGCTAATGTACCATTCCCTTGAGAGAAGGGTTGTTCCCTGAGAAAGGCGTTAGGTTCCCCAGAACCTAATGACTTGTGCTGGGATATTTCATTGACCCAACAGTACAACAGAATCCTTACAGAAATGTGTTGAAGAACAATATAGTACGCGAAAGAACAAGAATACACAATTTTATAGTGGTTCGGTTTGATTTGAACCTATGTCCACTTTAAGAGCTTTTATGATTTCATTCATAGAGGAGGTTACACAGGTGATTCCCCAAATTGATTTATAAATTACGGTTTGTTCCCTAGAATCTGAGAAGAGGAAAGAATATTCGAAAAAAGCACCCCCTTTGATGTGAGTCCTGGGGTCTGATTTATAGTGGATTTGGAGTCCCTTTCGTTATTGAGCCGTTGGGATGGGTCGTTGCTGACCGCCTTGTCCTAAGGTCTTGAATGTCTTCGTCTTCGGCCGCTTAGCCATGCTTGTTACGGCTCCTGTAGTGCAGGTCTCGGCTAGTCGGGGGTCTCCTTGAGATTGGAATGAGCTTGCTGTTGCAGTAGGCTTTCGGAAGGTGCTGTTGGTTTCCGGTCGTATGCTCTCGGTCGTAGTTGTTGGGTATAGGTTTCCGGATTTTCCGCAAATACTCATAGGAGTCTACCCTCCCGATGTATGTATATGGTTGCCGGTTCGAAATCGCTGTCGGTGTCCGTACTAAGTGGCCTAGTATGGATAGCTTGCATCTTCGCTAGGGTTCGGGTTGGCATTTCGGTGGAGCTTTTGAGATGGTCTGGACTTCCAAAAGACGTCTCTCGATGACTTGTTTGCTGTCTTCCATGTGATTCTTTGGCATTTATGCAGTTGGTGTTTCGGAAACAAGATCTTTATGTCCCTCCGGCCGGATATCCTTGATGTCTTCTTACCCTGGTGTATCGGCATTTAGTGGGTCAATACCGACAACCCTTCCGCCCTTCTAGGCTTCCGTCACTGGAACTCTTGCCTCTTTATTTCTTGTTTGCTGACTTGGACCCCCCTATTCTCGCCTTTTCCTAGTCTTTTTATTTTGCTCTTTAAAAGATCGTAGGGTACTTATGGTTATCCGATATCCCTTTGCTGCTACTCTTTTTCATTGTTAATTTTCTGGTAGTAACAACATTTTTTTTAATTTATAGCAGTTTAACTGTCTTTTTTGTTGAATATTTGAAAGAGCCAGGCTCCTCAAGCTGTATAACTTTCCATATTTTCTTTTTTTTGTACCTAAATAGAGGAAACATCATCAGTACAAGCATAATTTTTGGAACCCAACAAATTCAAAACAATCATTTATTTATTTATAATAATTATTATTGTAATGATGCGTCAATTTATTTATTACTAGTCGAAGATAACTAAATACGGAACAACACCCACAAAAGACATCTTAGCACGGATAATGCTCGTATGCCATAAGACCATTCCTAATCAAAAGTCGGTAGAGAATCAACTGATCCTCAACAGAGGATCAATAAGTCTAATTCGGGTTGCTTTGGCAACCCCGAAGGCTATCAAAGCAACCTGGAAGGTTGCTTTTATAAAATGACCTTAGTCGGTTTATTTAAAGTTAGCTAAGGGGGCATACATATGTAGTCGTTGTCCCTTAATCGGCTTTAAATAAACCAGTTAAGGGACAATGACTACTTTTCAGATCGTTTCTTCTTCGACGCTCCATTCTCTAGCATCTTTCTTCTTCTACATTTACGTAAAAAAATTCACTTTCTAACTACACAATTTTCTTCTCTTCCTATCAACTTCCTAACTAATATTTTGCTACTCATTTAGTTGCAATGTCAAAGAACGACCAAGGGAAAATCGAGGTGCGAACTAAATGCAGTCAGAATCCGTACAATTGTCAACACGAGCTACATCAATTTTCAATACAAACCTCCTATCATCACACTCAAAATTTCAATTTAGGTACTATACAAAATGCACCAAATTGTTATCTTCCACAATAAAACTAGAATTTCTACCATTCATAGCAAAATTCAAATCATTATCAAATGCTTACAATCAGAATACCTCATTTCAACACAATTATAGTGATCATCACTACTCGTCTCCTATCGGCCAACATCGATCAGGTTTTCCTAATACTTCTCCCAATATTTCAAGAAATTAAAACGTTTCATATAGATATAATATCTATTGAAACGATGAAATTCAAATAGATGTCAACGAAACTTCGGAATCGTTTACAAATATCACGCCTACAAAGGGGCCAAAAATGGTTAAATGATCCTCTGATGAACAAGCTGATTTAACATTCTATTGGGTTCAGTGTTCCAAAGACAATGGAAAATGTATAAGTCAAGTTCATTTTGGAAATCGGTTTGGAAATTATTCAATGGTCGAAGTCCGTAGAAGCCTCCAAGATCTGATGACTCTTTGAAGCAGTCTTGGAAGAGAATCAATGCCAATCGCTAACTTTGGAAAGAGATAATGGCTGGATAGGACGGTAGACAACAAAGTGGTGTAAACGACATGGATTTGATAATGCATTTTAATATGTTTTATGTGATTATGTTCTTCTATGATGTTTCGACTTATGTGAATTCACGTTATGCAGCTTAACCAAGAAAATGCGATGTATATGTACGAACATAACAATCAACCTTTCAACTTGCAGAATTGCTATGATATACTTTCAAGGAAAGAAAAATGGAGAAAAGTGCGACATGAACATTCAGCAAAGCATTTTATGCCTTTTAAGCTGACCGAAGAAACTAGCCTGAAAGAGTAGATACACAAGAGGACAACCCTTTTACAACTAGTACATGTGGCAGACTAGCAAGAAAATATAAAGCAAAGAAAAAGACTACCAAAGATTATAGCCCATATTATGAACCACTTAACAGGTGTATGGCAGCTGTGACGACCCCAAAACCCCGTACGACGGTGTTAAGGGTAATCTTTGGAATATAACACATAAACAAATAATAGCATAATATAATTAAATAAATACACCAGATAATGTACAAATAATACACTGGATAAACGTAATCATCAAAGTTACATAGTATACAGGATCATACTTAGTACAAATATAGTTCAGCTATACATAAATGTCTACAGCGGAAAACAAACATAATATGTACAATAGGAGCTAAACAGCATAAAAAGAGATAAATGATAGAATCCATCTTTAGCTCCAGCTATCCAGAAAAGCCTGCTAAAACCTGAATACAAGGCTTCCCGTGTAGAAAAAGGGGCACCCGAGTTTGCAAGTGAAACAAACTATGAGTCAGTCATGGGACTGGTATGAGAAATCTACTTAACACATTTTATAATATGGCTAATCACAGGACCCCGCAACTCTCGCGGAACGGGTTTACTCCATTGGATTGCCAGTGCTTTAAAACAAGTAAATATTTTAAACATCGCAATGCTTTTTATAAAAATGAAGCCGTTATAAGACTCAGTTCCCATCACACAATGCAACGCAAACCGGAGGATAGAGTTTTTACCTTATAATGGCCGAAATGTGCTTGATACGAATAAAACAAAAGCATTTGATATTATTATTAGTGTTTATATGTTTCAAAAACAATTTCAAATCATAAATTTCAATTATAGACGGCATGGGTACCATATATCATGTCGCCACATATATATATACAATCAAAACCGCACGGTGTCGTATTTGGAAATTGGATTTCCGTCATGAACCAAGGCAAAAGATAGTCCTTACCGAATTCGAGACGCTCTAGCCCGTGTCTCAGGATCAGAACGCATCAACCCTTTGGATCTTCAGGGACGGTCCATGGATGTGGATTATTATGCCTGAACACTACGTTTCCCCGCCCTTTGGGGCGTAAATGAGCCAACGAATGACTCCATTGGTGCTGGATCGACCGATATATCCGAGGCACCTCGCAACAGCAACAACCACATAGGTGAAAAATAGTATAAATGTCAGCCAGTTTTAAGCACTGACACCACCTCTAGCTAGAAGGAAACGCATGCCCTCCCTGAGGTCCTCTCCCGTTTTTGGTTCATACCGGGGTGTTAGGCTCGCGAATTCACGTTATACACAAAGCTATGCCACACAGGCCTTGCTTTGGTCATCAACCACAAGACTTTGCTTTTAAACAGAAGCCTTGATCACTACATCTTCGCATGCCACACAGGTAATTCACACCATGTAACTGATGGCTATCAATCACACAGAATGAATTCCAATGTCAGACACACAGTCCTTTTACAAATCCGTTCCGGGTCTGAACGAAACCGGAGGCACTATATGCCTCAAATACCTATCGATCTCCACGTACGTCTGGGAGATCACCACTCATTATCCATATTTTGGGATGCCTCCCAATCAGGACATCAGTTATCATCCAACTGAGGTGAAAATCTCCGGTCTTCGACCACCGTCTTCATCTTCGATTTCTTATCGTCGATTCAGTTATTCAGAATGGGATAAACCCGGTCTTTCTGAGCAGCTCGCTAATATAATAAACAAGTGCTACACAAACACAACATACGCCTCATTCCAATTCATTAGTCACTAACCGTAAATCAGTAAGAGAACGATTTCCCAAATATTAACCCCGAAGGCCGAAACCAACACCAGATCAAAACGCAGGAAACCATTCGACTTAGCTAACCTTCAGTTAGTTTCTAAATTTCACATTCCATATCGTTTATAATAATTTATAACGATTTATTGCTATTTTTATTTATTTAAAAAATAGCCAATTTATTCAAACGACGCTTCAGGCCATAACGCGGTCGTGGCGCTGTTTTTCTTCAGATTTGATTTACACATATTTGAAAATCTAACCATTGGAAGAAAGATCTTTTCAAAACGAATCCAATGGTTCCAGTTTTGGGAAAATCCGACGGTCGGATCTCCCGGTACAATCATTTGAAGTTTCGATTTTAAAATATGAACTGCAACATTGTTAATCGATTTAATTTAATTATATTTACATATATATAAATATAATCGATTCTGGCGTTGTTTTTCTTCAGATTTGAATTAAACATTCCAGACAATCCAATCGTTGGATCTTTACAAACTTGGTGTCGTTGGAAAGATATTTCCAAAGCGAACCCGACGGTTTCGGTTTCGGGAAAATCCGATGGTCGGATCTCCCGCACTAGTCGTTTGAAATCACGGTTTCAAAACACGAACTGCAGCTTCATTATTCGATTTATTTTAATTATATATATATATATATATAAATATAATCTATTCTTCGATTTCAAAACCATTTTCTTTTCATACATTTGATAAAAATGATATTTTTATCCAACAGACATTTATTTCAACACTTCACTATTTTAACAATTCATGTATATAATAAAAATGCGATTTTTATTATAAAACAATTTATTTAAAACACGAATACCATTCAACACATGAATTTCTATTCAACACATGAATGTTTTCTATAGTTCGTATATATAAAATAAAAATGTGATTTTTATTGTTAAAACAATTTATTTAAAACACGACTATTTTATATAGTTCATATAGATGATAAAAATATGATTTTTATTATAAAACAATTTCTTTAAAACACGAATACCATTCAACACATGAATTTCTATTCAACGAATGAATTTCTATTCAACACATGAATGTTTTCTATAGTTCGTATATATAAAATAAAAATGTGATTTTTATTGTTAAAACAATTGATTTAAAACACGAATACCATTCAACACATGAATTTATATTCAACGCATGAATATAGTTTCAACACATGAAAATAATTCTAACACATGAATATTATTCAAAATCTCGGCAGCATAACGGCAGGGTAGTTAAAACCGGGGCCGTCCCTAGTACGGCTCCTCGCTCTACCTTAAAGCCTCGCAGCTTTTGACAATGGGGATTTCATGCATCTAGTTCGCACGCAGGCGGCATGTATATTTTTTTCTTTTCCACAAACTAATCCTATGTGGTTTCAACCAAATAATTCTCAACCACAAACGGGTATTTTTCAACCACAATCAATCAATTCCAAACCACAAACAATTCAAATCAACCATTCGCTATCAACCAATTTTCACACCAATCACAACCAAAAAATATCGTCCATGGTTTGTGGATGAGGGGCGTATGTATATATATATAAGTATATTTCACTTCTATTTCAACACATATATAATTTTTACAATGCATATATAATTTATACATCGAGCGTACAACTTATACAATGCTTATACATGAGGTGTACAACGCTTATATAACTCATACATCGACTATATAATTTATACATCGTCGTTTTCCATATCGTTTATAATTCAGAAATCTCACATTGGTTTCCACTCCACCAAAAATAGCAGAAGGCTCAGAAAAATATGCGGTCTCTTCTAAAATGTAGAAGACGTCCACACGAGTCCACTGTCTCTTGTTTCACTGAATTTCGTCAATAAACGAAAAAGATATGATTTTTACAGTGAAATCAAAAACCATAGCACTTTAAAGTGCTATAATATAGTTTATTTTAAAATCAGCCGTACCTCAGCTGAAAGGTTCGAAACTAGGTTTTGATTTTTCTTTGAATCCGTGTAGCTATTCGTCGATCGGCCTTTGCAGTGTCGGAGGGGGAGGAGCAGCGCACCTGCGCCTAGGGGAGTTGGTCAGTTCGACGGCCGGAGGAGGGTGCGGCGGCGGGTTGAACGTCTGAACTTCCCGAGCTCGATTCTCCTTGAATGTTGAACGAAAAAAAATACAAACTATATATGGATTTGAAGCTCGTCTCGAGCTCTTCAAAATCTTCAACTGGAGGAGGGGCTGATTTTACTTGTAGGAGGCGCAATCGAGGGAGGAATAAAAGAGGGTGTTTCCGCCGTCATTCTGAAGATAATCGGGAAGAGAGAATTTTTATGTGGCCAATAGGATATTTTATATTATTTATAAATTTTTAAAAATCCGAAAATACCCTCTTTTACACACGAACCCCAATCCAAACCCAACGACTGTCGTCCCTAGCCAAATGCCCCCATTCCGAACACAATGGGATATGTTACGTAGGCCCATTCGACTCTTTCAGTCGGTTTTTCTTCAAATTAAAATATATAACATTCAATATTTAATTTGAACGTACATTTCAATTTGCTGGGGCCACATACTGATCCCAAAAATTCCAGAAAAATAAATGTAGCTATGTTTTGACGATACAGTCCCAACAAAACTAGTTTCGTCGAATTTTGAGACCATTTGAAAAATGGCCCTTTTCTGGTCGATCCAATTTAATAGAAATCGACCAAACACATTTTCCTTTGCCACGCTCACATACTTGCTTCAAAAATTATGAAATTTGAAACCTAGCAATAATTTGACATCCCGGATCCAACAAAAGTGGTTTCGTCGAATTCCGAGGTCGTTTGCAAAACGGTCATTTTCATGGGCTATATAAATTCTATAGCGACCTTTCTGAAAATTAATTTAGCCATAACTTTTGCTTTCCGCTATGAAACTTCGATTTTTCAGATTCGTTAGAAAGATATTCACTAACAAATTTTAATATTTTTGGTTTCGCTAAAATCCGTTTTATTTTGCACCCGGTACAGTCAGTCAAAGTTTGAATTCAAATTTCAAAACTGCCGCGCCATTTCAAGCCATGTTTATAATTTAAAATTAACTATATTTATTTTCAAACGTCGATTCAAACACCATTTTCATCGTTATTATTTAAAATATTTAAAATTCACTAAAATAGCCATTTTAAAATTTTCAAACTGGTTCAGATTTTCCGGGTTGTTACAATCTCCCCCACTTAAAACTTTTCGTCCTCGAAAAGGAATAAAGTCGAAAGTGGTTTGATTAATCAACTCTACTTTCAATCTGGCTTCCATTCTTCAACTTTCCAGTTTCTAAGAATTTCCAAATTCTTCAAAAATTTGGTTAACGCCCTAAATTTTCGAAAATTTTCGCCATAACCTCCTTTGTACGGGGGACTTCGGGATATTTCTAATAGCCTCCCATGGCCCTCACCAGTCCAAAAGAAAAAGAAAAAGCCAAGCGGCTAGCCAATCGGCTCATAAAATCATCAAATCCCAAGAAATACAATAAACTTGTACCTATTTGTCGGGCAAACAATTTTATTCCTTTGCTTAGCTGTTTATCCGTAACCTGTTCACACATATATAATGCACATATACATATATTTCTATCAATTTTCAATTCAGTTCAATACGGGTTCAATTTGGCTAAATGGTTCAAAACTCTAATTAAACAACTAAAAATCAAACAACACAATCAACAATCAATTTGTTTTCATCTTTCAAAAGCAAACTAATTAATTCATATACTCTTATAAAATCATTCAGACTATATGATTAAAATTTTCACATCCATGAAAAGAAAACAACAACAAAGTAGAGAACATAACGGAAATATCAAAATATGGTAAATATACCTTGCACCAGAGTCAATCAGAGATATCCACTCTGCACTTAGGATAGGCTTTCTGAATGCTTTCCTCAGTTTCCCAAGTACAATCTCGTTGATCTCCACTTCATTGCACTTTAACTAAGTGAACCTTCTTGTTCCTCAGTTCTTTGGTTTCTTTGCCGATAACCTTTAGCGACTCTCTTCTCACAGCCAATTCTGGAGTAATTTCAATATCCTGTTGTGCGGCCTCTTCCACAACCAAGTCTGGGTCATGAACATGCTTTTGAAGTTGAGATACGTGAAATACATCATGCACTCCAGGCAACCAATCAGGTAATTGAATTCTATAAGCGAGAGTCCCAATCCGTTCAAGGATAGGAAACGAACCAATGAATTTAGGCGCCAATTTCCCTGTTTTACCGAACCGGATAACTCCTCTCATTGGCGATACTTTCAAATATGCACAGTCGCCAACAACAAATGATACATCTCTTCTTCTTTTATCGGCATAGCTCTTCTGTCGGCTTTGAGCGGCGAGTAATCGTTTCTTAATGAAATCGACTTTGTCAGCAGCTTCGCGGATCATATCAGGTCCCAATACAAGCCTATTACCAGGTTTGACCCAAAAGCAGGAGATTGGCACGGTCTACCATACAATGCTTCGAATGGTTACATTGTCAGGCTTGCTTGGTAGTTGTTGTTATATGAGAACTCGGCCAAATGTAAATGGTCTTCCCATGATCCACCGAAATCAAGAACCCAAGTCCGCAATGAATCTTCTAGTATACGATTCACCCTCTCAGTTTGGCCATCTGTCTGAGGACGATAAGCGGTGCTCAAGTTCAGCTTCGTTCCCAGTTCTACTTGAAATGCCTCCCAGAATTTGCTGGTAAATATTGGATCTCTATCACTAACTGTACTGATCGGCACTCCATGCAGCCTAACAATTTCCTTGAAATAAATCTGCGCCAGACGCTGTGCAGTTCTGTTCGATCTGACAGGTATGAAATGGGTGGTCTTCGTGAAGTGATCTACGATCACCCAAATACTGTCATTTCCTTTCCTGGTTATAGGCAAACCATCTATGAAGTCCATGGAAATATGTTCCCACTTCCAACCTGGAATGTCCAGCGGTTGCAACAATCCAGCAAGTTTCTGTTGGTCGCTTTTGACTAGTTGGCAAGTAGGGCATCGACTAACATATAAAGAAATGTCTCTCTTCATCGACCTCCACCAGAAAGTGCCCTTGATGTCATTATACATTTTGCTTACTCTCGGATGGATACTAAGTTTTGACTTGTGGCATTCATCCAGCACTTCCTTTCGGAGCTCAGAAATGTTACGAACACAGATTCGACCCTTTAGCCTTAGAATCCCTTGGTCATCAATCTGGAAACTCAAGTGTTTGCCTTTTTGTATTCTTTCTCTGATCCTTTGAATGAAGTGATCATCCTTCTGAAGAGAAGATATTTTATCAATCAATGAAGTGGTGATAATGAAACTGACGATCATTACATTCTTTCTACTTAACGCATCGGCCACGACATTGGCTTTCCCTGGAGTGTATAGAATCTCAAAATCGTATGTTGCAAGGAACTCTAGCCAACGTTGCTGCCTCAGATTCAAGTCTTTCTAGGTGAACAAACGCTTTAGCGACTGGTGATCTGTAAACAGTTCGAATTTCTCACCTAGAAGATAGTGTCTCCAGATTTTCAAAGCGAATACGGTAGCCAACAACTCAAGATCATGAGTAACGTAGTTCTTTTCATGTGGCTTCAGCTGACGGCTAGCATAAGCAACAACTTGGCCTCTTTGCATTAATACTGCACCAAGGCCTTCTCTAGAGGCATCTGTCCAGACTTTTAAATCCTGATTACCATCGATAATCGTTAACAATGGAGCCGTTGTTCATCTTAACTTTAGCTCCTCAAAAGCCTCCTCACATTCTGGAGTCCACTTGAATTTTTAGTGCTTCTTTGTAAGCTTCGTTAAGTGACTAGATATCTTTGAAAAATCTTTAACGAACTTTCGGTAATAACTAACTAATCCAAGAAAACTTCGAACTTCTGTGGGAGTACTAGGCTGTTTCCAATTTCGAATAGCTGTGATTTTACTTGGATCCACAGCAATTCCCTCTTTTGATACGACGTGGCCAAGAAACTCTACTTCATCTTGCCAGAATATACATTTGGACAGTTTGGCTTTCAATACATTCTTTTTCAGAATTTCTAGAACTTGTTCCAAATGCTTTTCATGTTCGGTTTTTGACTTAGAGAAGATTAGAATATCATCAATAAAAACCAAAACAAACTTATTCAAGACTCCTCTGAACACTCGATTCATCAAATCGACGAAATACGCTGGAGCGTTACATAAGCCGAACGACATTACTAACCACTCATAGAATAAGTCTGGACCTCTGAATGCTGTCATAGGAACACACTCTTCAGCAATACGAAGCTGATGGAAACCTGTAGCTAGGTCCATCCTTGAAAATACTTGTGCTCCATTCAAACGATCCAATAAATCATCGATTCGCGGCAATGGATATTTATTCTTTATTGTCTGCTTATTAAAGTCACGATAATCCACACATAGTCGTAGAGTACCGTCAGACTTTGGGACAAACACCACTGTTGCTCCCCAATCAAAGAAACTAGGCCTGATCAGACCCTTCCATACAAGCTGTCGAGTTTGATTATCTAGTTCTTCTTTCTCCTTTAGAGTCATTCTCCGAACAGCATGCACTACTGGCCTTGCATTCGGAATTAAAGCGATCTTGAAATCAATTTCTCTTTGCGGAGGTAAGCTAACAACTTCTTCGAACACGTCCGCATATTTCTTAACGACGGGAATATCTTTTATGAGGTCGGGAATATTCTCTGTGACTACAGGGATATTTTCTTTTTGAGTAGGAGAAACATCCAAAGCTGCCCAGAAGTCTTTTCTATTAGAATTATGACCTTCACGGGGAATGGTTATATATTCTCCTGATTTAATCTTCGCCTTAACGACTCTATCGACGCATTTAACCTCAGCTTTATATTTGGTCAACCAGTCTAACCCCAAGATAAGATCAATTTCTGTAAAATTCATGATGACCGCAATGGTAGGGAACCGATAACGAGAAAAAGAAACCGGCACTCCACAAACCCAACTGAGATCGAGGGAACCCCCAATTGGATTATGGACAGTCATTGGTTCTTTGAGCTTCTTCAAATTCAAATCCAGTTTCTTAACCGCATTCTTTGCAACAAAGCTTCGTGACGCGCCGGTGTCAAACAGTACTTTAACTGGAATATCTTTGACAGTTAGCGTGCCTTCTAAAACATCTGGCCTTTCCTGAACAGTTGAGGGTTCTGGGGTTTCTGCCACTTCATTCACTTGTACCATTCCAGGCTTCTTTAAGAGCCAGCAATCCTTTGCAAGATGACCAGTCTGATGGCATTTACTACAACCTCTTTTCTCTTGAAAATTCTTCTCGGATTTTGATCCACTCTTGTTTCGTTTCTTTAAGGGTCCGCAATTTATCGACAAATGCCCTTTCTGATGGCAGTTATTGCATACAGCTGTCGTTACTGGTTCTTTCTCAGATCTAGCCCTTTTTCGATTGACTTTAGGCTTCTTACCGACCTCAGACATCGTACTGGACTCAGGACTATCAGTTTCAGACTCTCTTTTATTACTAGAACTGACTTCCTCTTTGTAACGCAACATATCTTTCTTGTCGAGATCCTTATACTGGTAGACCATGTATATTATTTCAGAAAAAGGAAGCTTCACATTCCTCATTACACTATTCTGATATTTTCTTTGTAGGCCATGAATAAACCTCAGATTCTTCCTCTTCGGATCTTGAATCAGATGCGGGGCAAAGTGAGAAAATTCACTGAAGTTCTTATGATATTCGGAAATGGTCATATCACCTTGTATCAGGTAAGAGAATTCATCACATAACCGCTCAGTTACTTCTGGAGGAGTAAATCTTTCCAGGAAAATCACTTTGAATCTATCCCAGGTAATATTACCTTCTGGATTATCCTTAATAATCAAATCCCACCAGAACAAGGCTTCGTCTTTGAGTGCCCAAGATGCCAGTAATCCTTTCTGATCATCTCTCAGTTTTAAACCTTCAAAGATTTTCTCAGTAGAATGGATCCAAGCTTGTGTTTTCATAATAGATTCTTCGCCCGAGAATGGTATTCCACCCATATTTCGATACTTAATTAATAGAGCCTCAATATCTGGTTCTGCATTCCTTCTGTTTCTGACACTCATTTTCCGGTACTTCTCCAAATAGCAGATCAAGTGTCAGGTCAACAGAAAATATATTTTAAAACATAGAAACATATACTTGAATGTAAATGTGCCTATCGGGGTGTTATTTCATTCTGCTATGCTTATACTAGGATATTACTGATCCTATCTATAATGAGCTATTCGTCCTAGAACACTACTGGTTCTATTTCTGACGAGTTCATTAATATGTTATATTCCTGAGCTAAGCTTAACCAAAGTTCTAATACCACGTTGTGACGACCCCAAAACCTCGTACGATGGTGTTAAGGGTAATCTTTGGAATATAATACATAAACAGATAATAACAGAACAGAATTAAATAAATACACCAGATAATGTACAAATAATACACTGGATAAATGTAATCATCAGACTTACATAGTATACAGGAACATACTTAGTACAAATACAGTTCAGCTATACATAAATGTCTACAGCGGAAAACAAACGTAATATGTACAATAGGAGCTGAACAGCATAAAAAGAGATAAATGATAGAATCCATCTTCTACTCCAGCTATCCAGAAAAGCCTGCTAAAACCTGAATAAAAGGTCGCTCGAGTAGAAAAAGGGGCACCCGAGTTTGCAAGTGAAACAAACTACGAGTCAGTCATGGGACTGGTATGAGAAATCTACTTAACACATTTTATAATATGGCTAATCACAGGACCCCGCCACTTTCGCGGAACGGGTTTACTCCATTGGATTGCCAGTGCTTTAAAACAAGTAAATCTTTTAAACATCGCAATGCTTTTTGTAAAAATGAAGCCATTATAAGACTCAGTTCCCATCACGCAATGCAACTCAAACCGAAGGATAGAGTTTTTACCTTATAATGGCCAAAATATGCTTGATACTAATAAAACAAAAGCATTTGATATTATTACTAGTGTTTATATGTTTCAAAAACAATTTCAAATCATAAGTATCAATCATAGACGGCATGGGTACCATATATCACGTCGCCATATATATATATATATATATATATATATATATACACAATCAAAACCGCACGGTGCCGTATTTGGAAATTGGATTTCCGTCATGAACCAAGGCAAAAGTTAGTCCTTACCGTATTCGAGACGCTCTAGCCCGTGTCTCAGGATCAGAACGCATCAACCCTTTGGATCGTCAGGGCCGGTCCATCGATGTGGATTATTATGCCTGAACACTACGTTTCCCCGCCCTTTGGGGCGTAAATGAGCCAACGAATGACTCCATCGGTGCTGGATCGACCGATATATCCGAGGCACCTCGCAACAGCAATAACCACATAGGTGAAAAATAGTATAAATGTCAGCCAGTTTTAAGCACTGACACCACCTCTAGCTAGAAGGAAACGCATGCCCTCCCTGAGGTCCTCTCCCGTTTCTGGTTCATACCGGGGTGTGAGGCTCGCGAATTCACGTTATACACAAAGCTATGCCACACATGCCTTGCTTTGGTCATCAACCACAAGACTTTGCTTTTCAACAGAAGCCTTGATCACTGATCTTAGCATGACACACAGGCAATTCACACCATGTAACTGATGGCTATCAATCACACAGAATGAATTCCAATGTCAGACACACAGTCTTTTTACAAGTCCGTTCTGGGTCTGAACGAAACCAGAGGCACTATATACCTCGCATACCCATCGATCTCCACGTACGTCTGGACGATCACCACTCATTGTCCATATTTTGGGATGCCTCCCAATCAGGACATCAGTTATCATCCAACCGAGGTGAAAATCTCCGGTCTTCGACCACCATCTTCATCTTCGGTTTCTTATCGTCGATTCAGTTATTCAGAATGGGATAAACCCGGTCTTTCTGAGCAACTCGCGTATATAATAAACAAGTGCTACACAAACACAACATACGCCTCATTCCAATTCATCAGTCAATAACCGTAAATCAGTAAGAGAACGATTTCCCAAATATTAACCCCGAAGGCCGAAACCAACATCAGATCAAAACCCAGGAAACCATTCGACTTAGCTAACCTTCAGTTCGTTTCTAAATTTCACATTCCATATCGTTTATAATATTTTATAACGATTTATCGCTATTTTTATTTATTTAAAAATAGTCAATTTATTCAAACGACGCTTCAGGCCATAACGCGGCCGTGGCGCTGTTTTTCTTCAGATTTGATTTACACATATCTGAAAATCTAACCGTTGGATCTTCACAAAATTTATATCATTAGAAATATCTTTTCAAAACGAATCCAACGGTTCCAGTTTTGGGAAAATCCGACGGTCAGATCTCCTGGTACAATCGTTTGAAGTTTCGATTTCAAAATATGAAATGCAGCGTCATTAATCGATTTAATTTAATTATATTTATATATATAAATATAATCGATTCTGGTGCTGTTTTTCTTTAGATTTGAATTAAACATTCCAGACAATCCAACCGTTGGATTTTTACATTCTTGGTGTCGTTGGAAAGATATTTCCAAAGCGAACCCGACGGTTTCGGTTTCGGGAAAATCCGATGGTCGGATCTCCCGCACTAATTGTTTGAAATCACGGTTTCAAAACACGAACTGCAGCTTCGTTATTCGATTTATTTTAATTATATATATATATATATATATATATATATATATAATCTATTCTTCGATTTCAAAAACATTTTCTTTTCATACATTTGATAAAAATGATATTTTTATCCAACAGACATTTATTTCAACACTTCACTATTTTAACAATTCATGTATATAATAAAAATGTGATTTTTATTATAAAACAATTTATTTAAAACATGAATTTCTATTCAATGAATGAATTTCTATTCAACACATGAATGTTTTCTATAGTTCATATATATAAAATAAAAATGTGACTTTTATTGTTAAAACAATTTATTTAAAACACGACTATTTTATGAAGTTCATATAGATGATAAAAATATAATTTTTATTATAAAACAATTTCTTTAAAACACGAATACCATTCAACACATGAATTTCTATTCAACGAATGAATTTCTATTCAACACATGAATGTTTTCTATAGTTCGTATTTATAAAATAAAAATGTGATTTTTATTGTTAAAACAATTGATTTAAAACACGAATACCATTCAACACATGAATTTCTATTCAACACATGAAAATAATTCTAACATATGAATATTATTCAAAATTTCGGCAGCATAACGACAAGGTAGTTAAAACCAGGGCCGTCCCTTGTACGGCTCCTCGCTCTACCTTAAAGCCTCGCAGCTTTTGACAATGGGGATTTCATGCATCTAGTTCGCACGCAGGCGGCATGTATATTTTTTTTCTTTTCCACAAACTAATCCTATATGGTTTCAACCAAATAATTCTCAACCACAAACGGGTATTTTTCAATCACAATCAATCAATTTCAAACCACAAACAATTCAATTCAACCATTCGCTATCAACCAATTTTCGCACCAATCACAACGAAAAAATATCGTCCATGGTTTGTGGACGAGGGGCATATATATATATATATATATATATATATAAGTATATTTCACTTCTATTTAAACACATATATAATTTTTACAGCGCATATATAACTTATACATCGAGCGTACAACTTATATAATGCTTATACATGAGGTGTACAATGCTTATATAACTCATACATTGACTATATAATTTATACATCGTCGTTTTCCATATCGTTTATAATTCAGAAATCTCAAATTGGGTTCCGCTCCACCAAAAATAGCAGAAGGCTCAGAAAAATATGCGGTCTCTTCTAGAATGTAGAAGACGTCCACACGAGTCCACTGTCTCTTGTTTCACTGAATTTCTTCAACAAACGAAAAAGATATGATTTTTACAGTGAAATCAAAAACCGTAGTGCTTTAAAGTGCTATAATATAGTTTATTTTAAAATCAGCCGTACCTCAGCCGAAAGGTTCGAAACTAGGTTTCGATTTTTCTTCGAATCCGTGTAGCTATTCGTCGATCGACCTTTGCAGTGTCGGAGGGGGAGGAGCGGTGCACCTGCTCCTGGGGGAGTTGGTCAGTTCGACGGCCGGAGGAGGGTGCGGCGGCGGGTTGAACGTCCGAACTTCCTGAGTTCGATTCTCCTTGAATGCTGAACGAAAAAAATACAAACTATACATGGATTTGAAGCTTGTCTCGAGCTCTTCAAAATCTTCAACTAGAGGAGGGGCTGATTTTGCTTGTAGGAGGCGCAATCGAGGGAGGAAGGAAAGAGAGTGTTTCCGCCGTCGTTCTGAAGATAATCGGGGAGAGAGAATTTTGATGTGGCCAATAGGATATTTTTTATTATTTATAAATTTTTAAAAATCCGAAAATACCCTCTTTCATACACGAACCCCAATCCAAACCCAACGACTGTCGTCCCAAGCCAAATACCCCCATTCCGAACACAATGTGATATGTTTCATAGGCCCATTCGATTGTTTCAGTCAGTTTTTATTCAAATTAAAATATATAACATTCAATATTTAATTTGAACGTACATTTCAATTTGCCGGGGCCACATACCGATCCCAAAAATTCCAGAAAAATAAATCTAGCTATGTTTTGACGATACAGTCCCAACAAAAGTAGCTTCGTCAATTTCTGAGGCCGTTTGAAAAATGGCCGTTTTCTGGTCGATCCAATTTAATAGAAATCGACCAAACACATTTTCCTTTTCCACGCTCACATACTAGCTTCAAAAATTATTAAATTTGAAACCTAGCAATAATTTGACATCCCGGATCTAACAAAAGTGGTTTCATTGAATTCCGAGGTCGTTTGCAAAATGGCCATTTTCACGGGCTATATAAATTCTATAGCGACCTTTCTGAAAATTCATTTAGCTATAACTTTTGGTATCCGCTATGAAACTTCGATTTTTCAGATTCGTTAGAAAGATATTCACTAACAGATTTAAATATTTTTGGTTTCGCTAAAATCCGTTTTATTTTGCACCCGGTACAGTCAGTCAAATTTGAATTCAAATTTCGAAACTGCCGCGCCATTTCAAGCCATGTTTATAATTTAAAATTAAGTATTTTTATTTTCAAACGTCGATTCAAACACCATTTTCGTCGTTATTATTTAAAATATTTATTTTAAATATTTAAAATTCACTAAAATAGCCAATTTATAATTTTCAAACTGGTTCGGATTTTCCGGGTTGTTACAGCAGCTGCGGAAGAAGAAAATAACCTCTAAATGGAAACAAAGAAGGAAAAGAAACTAGAGGTATTAGAGAAAGTACAAGATAAACAATGACGACATGAAGAGGTTCAACAAATGAGAATCAATGAATTTGAGTTATGAAATAGGGAGTTAGCTCGACAACATTGTGTAGATGATATTTCTCTTTTTAGTATCAACCTAAACAATCTAAATCTAGTACAAAGGATGTTTATGGAAAAACAAATTGAGGAGTTCAAAGACGTAACAGGGTGTAGCATGTGTCATTGTTTGTGTCTGATGCATTTTCATTTTACTTTTGAGTTGTAGACCTTCGTGTTGTATTAGTAGTTTAATTCTGTTGCATTAGGAGTTGTAGTCTTAACTGTTGATGGAAATTTGAGTTGTGGCCATAATATTTATGTCATATCAAATTAAAAATGATTCACTAAAGCTTACATAACAAATAAAACCCGTATATATTGAAAATAAAACATAGTAAATGAAGCTTGAGTCAATGCATTCATTTAGTAATTAACTATTGGTTTCTCATCTTCTCTCGATAGTGCTCCACTAGTTCGTCTCGTAGATCCAGATAGGCTTGTGGATCTCGAATGTTCTGAATACGTTGCAAGTATTTTGCAAATGTATTCGGGTCCTTATAAGGTTTTTCCTAAACTCCACCGCAAAATATGGATAGTTTCGAAGTTGGAGTTCATATCCACCTCGTTCTGCTTCAACAATCATATTATGTATCATAATACAACAGTACATAATATCAGTTAAAACTGCTTTATCATGGTAGTATATAGGGGTGAGCAATATTCGGTTCAAACCAAATTAATAGACCAAACCGATTTAGATCAGTTCGGTTTTACGGCTAAATCGGTTTGAATTCGGTTTGCAAAATAAAAAAAATTGCTTATCGGTTTAACCTACTTTTAATTTATTTTCTAATTTTACGGTATTGTAGTACTTTAAATAATTAATTTAGCTATATATTACAAAGATGGTTGTTGCAAATAGATCAAATTTTATCATAAACATAAAGTATTATATAAAAATTTCTCCAAACATGAATTTATATTTTACTTTGAGTTAATCCCTTATTTGAATAAAAATACATCCTTCAAATTCGGTTAAATCGGTTACCGACCGAATTAACCAAAATTAATTTGGTTTGGTCCGATTTGAATTCTTTTTGCTTTTAATTCAGTTTGAGACTGAATTAACCGAAATTAATTTGGTTTGATTCAGCCCAGTTTGGAAAATTTTCGGTTTTAATTCAGTTTGAGTTTTTTAATCTCTAAACCAACCGGACTGACCGAATGCTCAACCCAAGTAGTATACTTTGTTTCGTAATATATGAAACCTACCTCGGTGTACGCCAAATGCTCGTTCAACATCCTTCCCCAAACTCTCTTGTTGTTTGGTGAATATGGCTTCTTTTGCATTGTTTGGCCTTTTGTACGCTTGCACAAGCGTTTTCCTTTTTGGATAAATTCCATCTACCAAATAATATCCAGCAAAATGTTTTTTGTCTCCTATTTTGTAGTTGCATGGAGGAGACAGGTCGTTGTACAAGTCATTAAATAAATATGAATGTTGTAAAACATTAATATTGTTCAGAGAACCAGGATCGCCAAAAAATGCATGCCATATGTAATGATCAGATGAAGCAACTGCTTCTAACACCAACATAGCCTTTATGCAATACCCTCTGTACTGCCCTTGCCATGCCACTGGACATTTTTTCCACGTCCAGTGCATACAATCCAAGCTACCTATATATACTTGGAAATCCACGCTAAGCTCCCATTGCTAATAATCTATCAATGTCACGAGCTGTTGGAGATCTAAAACACTCTTCACTGAACCCACGAACAACGGTTCTGTAGAATTCTTTCATACATAAGATTTCCATTGGGTCTCCAAGAATCACTAGAACTTCCGTATGATATCATAAAAAGTGCATTCGTAACCTTCTATAGGGGTGAAATTCCTAGTTCGTTGGTTCCATTTCTTTCGTGAGTGTAAAATATGTTGGTAGAAAATATTTTGTTAAGTACACGATTAAATATGTCTTTGACATACGAAACCTTCGATGGAAATACATATCTCCATATACTGGGTTTGCCACAAAGTAATCCTTGATTAGTTGATTGTGACTTCTAGTATATTCTTGTTCATATCACAAATCTTTTATACCAGCAACACTTCCTCCTTAGGTTGAAGCTGAGCTTTCATTGATATCACGTTCCATCGCAGCTCGTTTCGTCTTGATATAATTTTTACTTCTTGTTTTGTTGTTCTTGATATTCGTCCGATGTTGATGACAGTGACGACGAAGAAGAAGTGAAGCACCATAAACTTTTTAAAGCACTCATTGAATTAAAGGTAATTGAATGAAATTAATACTTTTTTGCTAGATCTGGTATTAACAGGATGCGAAGCACCTTATAGTTATATGACTTGGTTTGAAGATATTTGTGTATCCGGTCAAAGTAATATAATGACATGTGATTTAAATAGTTGTTTATGAAACAAGTCATACCTTTATCAATTCGTCTGTAAGTTAAACATTCACTCATTTGTCCTCTAATGTGAATTAAAGATGACAATAATCGTATAAATAAATATACCATTATAGTATTATGATAAGATTGTATAAATAACGGTAGTGTCACCTTTAAAGTTGTCAGTGGAATCTGTTAGTGCAATTGAATAGTGGTTGAGCCATTGAGTAGTCACTGTATCTACAGCCATCCCAATTTGATTTAATGTGATTATGGACTCACTTGTACCGCGTATAAAAGTTTCCTTTGTTTCTTTCTAATAACTAAAATATACAAGGAGACAAGACCTCACTATCTATCTACAATATATATACACCAATTAACTCAACTTTTTCATATGGCTTGGAGAAGGAGTTAGACAACTTAGGTCATCCCTTTCTCAATACACAGTGACATAATAACGTGTTTCCAACTTCAACTTTAATTGCTCAAACTTTAAGATGACAGTGAAATTTTAATTACTGATTATGTTTTACAACTTCTACTTGATATAGAGTAATACAAAGATGCTACAAGTCTATAGAAGTTCAGCACGTATAACTCTGTAGTTAACACATTTAAATCTCTAGTACGACAAATGCAGAAATAAATTCATGCTTAGCATATATAAAATCAACATTGAAAACAGTCAATTGCGTAGTAAATGGTAGCATCTAATAAGAATTTCATTCTTAATGGCAACATTCATTCTCTTTAACTGATCATTTTCATCTTGCATCTCAAGTGTGTATTGGACCTCTCTTTCTGTTAGTGGTGGATCAACCCAAGCAAAAAATTTACAACTTTTCATCCCTTAGCGTTTTTCTGCATCAGTAAACGCTTTACAACCATAAAAGCGACGTCCTATATTCATCTTACTTTTAGAAACAGTAACCTTACATTCGACTCTACAATAACAAAGTATCGAATGAGTCATCATACTCAAGCTTGATCTATCGGGATTTTGTCGAGCTAGCATACTCATTAGCCTAGCGTGGTATGACTTTGGAAGTGGTTGTAGATTCACTAATTCCACATTTCATTGCATAGCACATACAAGCTCAGTTTGAACATCTTCATCTGCCTCTTGTATTTGGGTCTCAGGAATAAATTCGACCTCTTCCTATTCGTTCTTGTTCATTTCCTACTCATCATTCATTTTCCATAGTTTCCTCATTGATTTCCCAATCATTCATCATAACCAAGACAAAATCTTGATTAAAATTCCAAAAATAAAAAATTGAAATATGAGTGAAGTATACAACTATAAACGTCAACATGGATCATAGAATTAAACAAATTTCGTACCTTAACGATTTGGATGAACGACTTTGCATAGGTTTTTAGTTTATGATTTGTGTAAGAAGTAAAAAGCAACGAAAAAGCATAGGGACAATGCAATTACGAACTGGCTACCTTTATAGCATGTCCTTACCCACATAGCTGCCGTTATTAAATAATGTGTAACTTTTTTGCTGTAGTTAAATGTTTATGAACTGCCGCTACGCGACGAGCTCAAGTTAATTAAATATAATTATTATTTCCTTTATTTCTCTTTAATAAACTATATCGTGATTTTAGAATATTTTAATTGGACATATTTGAAAATCTAGAAGATGGAATCTTCAATTTTATCTTTTGTATGAAAAACTTAGTGAAGCTAACTCATGTGATTCTTGCTTAGAAGAATTCCAACGCGTATTGGGTACTGTAATCCAGATTGAAATTCAAACCTAAAAATTATGAACTATATTTATGCGACGAGCTCGAATTAATTAAATAAAATTATTTCCTTTATTACTCTTTAGTAAACCATACCGTGATTTTTTGATATTTTAATTTGGACATATATGAAAATCTAGAAGATGGAATCTTGATTTTTCTCTTTTGTATGAAAATCTTAGTAAAGTTGACCCACATGATTCTTGTTTCGAAGAATTCCAACATGTATTGGATTCAGTAATCCAATTTGAAATTCAAACCTGAAAATTACAAACTGCCGCTACGCGATGAGCTTGAATTAATTAAATATAATTATTTACTTTATTTGTCTTTAATAACTACAATACCCAAGGAGAGAATACATTACGTAAACTACGACATGGATACATCGTGGACAAAAACGTGTCGTCAACATCATCTTTGTTTGTTTCATTTACTCAGTACAACGTGGCTACAGTGTGAATAGCAGCATGTAGTCAACGCCATAATTGTCTGTTTCATTTCTCAATACAATGTGGCTACAGTGTGAACAACAACGTGTTGTTAACATTATCTTTTATTGCTTTATTTTATCTGTACAACGTGGCTATAATGTAGAGAGCAGCGTGTTGACATCATCAGTGACTCGACTAAACAACTTGGGTTGTGATAGAAGGAGGAGTAAGACAATTTGGGTTGTCCCTTTTTCAATACATATTGCTACATGTATTAATATGACTGCAATATATATATACATATATATATATATATATACTAGCATTTCTTAGCTCAACTAAAGTACTTCCTCATGCCACTATACACTAGAAATAATGCCTTCATGGCCATCATCTGTTGATTCTGACCGATGTCCGGTGACCAGATTTTCTGAAAGTCCATGAATCAATGAGAATTGGCTAATCGAGTATCAAGATAAACACTACGAGGACGTCCATCATGAATTCTGAAATCTCGACCAACTTTGGCTTCAGGAGCCTATAAAACCTCCTTACGAACTAGTGGTTGATCATGGTTTATTTGCTCAACCTCCAATCCAACAAGAGATGGACCAATTCTCAGTTAAACAACCTTTATATGAACTAGAGGTAAACCGAGCTTCAGTTGTTCAACCTCCAAATGATCATGTGGTTGATTTGTATCATGTTTGTTGCCATTGTGGATATATAGTTGAGGTTGTAGATGGAGCAGATGGAGAAAAAAATTTGTCGTAGAATCCAGCTATGTCCAATTTGACCAAACAATTGCGATTATTTAGTATGCGTGGACGATCGTTTACGTGCATAAGGCATCACATATGGAAACGATTTGGGATAAGAGATAAGGAATCTAAGAAGTGTTGTAGAAGACTTCAGATTCAATTAAACTTGTTGTTTTTTGTGTCGTGCGTTTACTGTGATTTATGTTAGGTATTTTTTTTTTGCTTTTTTGTGTTTTAAATGTGAACTTAAAATTTAATGTTATTGTGATTTTTGTTTTATCCAAGGTTTTGCGCACTTTAAGAAAATCATTCATAACTTATAAAAACAACCAATAACTGCGGTCACTTTCTTTCAATACACGTATAATAACATGAACAAATACAAGTGCGCTTATAAAACCAATAAGAGTATAGTAAATATTGTTATCCAATAACATCAACTACGGATAATAGTAAAGGAAATACTAATACATACACAACGTGCATTAACAAATAAAATTAGAATACATGATATAAAAACTCCAATTGCATACATGAGGTGTAGATAGTGATAGTGACAACAACACAAGAAACGCTCCAATTACTACAAATAACCAACAGAAATACTATATGTACATGCAAATAGCCTATCAAAATGTACTGAGATAAAATGCAATGATATATGCAAGGGTAATAAAAATGTCTAATACATGAACTAAGGCTCATCAAATTGGTATGTATCATCGAAGAGAGGAACTTCATGCTAACCATCATCGTCATCATCCACTCTCGATCGAGAAAGATATCGTTGCTAATCAGCAGTGGTAAGCTTGTTAATACGAGTAGTCATCTCATCTAAGATCTGTCGGTGCTCACCGTACGTTACTTGTCCAAGCCTTGTCTTCATATTGAACAGATCCTCATAAGGAAATACAACTGGATTTGGATATTATGTGACCTATGGTCATGGAATATCAACATACTAATCAACTCCATAAGTAGTGGGTATGCCGACGGTCCAACCATTGTCTAGTATCTCAAAAAGCTGTATGGGCTAGTAAACCTAAGTACTTTTTGAAATGTCTTGAAAAACAGGAGCATTGTTTGCGAGTTTACAGAGTTTGGTAAGTGGGATCTGTTTTAATACCTAGTAGAAATCTTGGGGATGCAGCAGTAGGCAGGGTTTGCCGAAGCTGGGTAAAATCCATGATATTTATTTCCTGCATTTATTTTCTCTATTGCAGCCTATGCTGTGATAATTTTAATATCTTGTAAAAATCCAATAAACCCTATTCACCCCTTTAGGGTTAATCTAGATCCAATAATTGGTATCATAGCAAGTATTTCATTAACTCTAGAGTCATGGTGTTCCCTAGTTGTCAATCCAGTCGTACTCTTAACTATATTTAATGGTACCTATTTTTTAAACTGGAAATCAGAAATGAAATCCTATTTAAAATTTGTTAATATTAAATTTTTAATATTAAATTTTGGGATATTGTTATTAATGGGTATGATATGGTAGATATGAATGGTATTATATTTATTTCTCGTGCTAGACATATTTTATATTCTCATACTAATGATGATCAATATAGCCTTATCTCCCATTGTTTTACTGCACAGGAAATCTGGAATACTCTCGATGCGCTGTATGGAAGAAATGACGAAAACTGCTCAAAATCTCAGAAGGCCAATTAAGATTCAAATCTTTGCTTAAAAGGAGAAACAGATGGTAATAACGATGGAGTCTCAGTAGACGATGAGATGGGAAATTTCTCTTATGAAGATTTAGTTTATATGTGTACTGAATTTACTAAATATGTTGATAATCTCCATCGGAAAAACAAACTTCTAGAATCTGAAATCATGGGTTGGTTAACAAAAATAATATTTTGGAGTCAAAATTTAAAAACGTCAAGAAGTCTTCAAACTCTGATTGCAAAAATTGTTTGAATTTGGAAAATAATCTTGTTCATCTAAATGAAAATATTCAAAAGCTTGAAAATGAAATTTAATTCTAAAAGAAAACAAAATCCAGCTTGAAAGTACAAACAATTTTTAACAAAAGGAATTTGAAAACTTTAAAACTACCAAAAGTTCCGAAAATGAATTTGCTGAACAAGAAAGTTTGTTAAAAACTAATTTGATTTTGAAAGGGCCTGAGAAAGGGATTAAATAATTCAAGAATTTTGAAAAATTTGAATTTGAAAAGAAAAAATATTTTGAAAATGAAATTCTGAGTCCCAAGCCAAAATTAAATTGCATGAAAACAAAAGTTTTGTTTGAAACAACCTGATGCTGAAAAGAAGGTCACTATAAATCGTTGTTCAAAACTGTTAAAAGAAAATAGCGATCGCAATTTTAAAATTCAACGACTAGAATCAATTTTGGATAAATTTTCTAATGAGGAAAAATCGTAGAATATGTTATTAAAAAACCAAGTTTCTATTGGAAATCAATGTGGTATTGGCTTTGGGAAAAATAATGTTGTTGAAAACCGAAATTCAAATGATTTTAAAAATCCGTCAATCAGCTTTGAAAAAGATCGCTTTAAAATTTTGAACTTTAATAATTTCAAAGGATTTTTAAATCATAAACGAGATAAGAATTGGTTTTATAACAATCCATCTATATATTTCTGGATCCTAAAGAAAATAAAATGAGCTTGATTAAATTCAAACAGATTTGGATTCCTAAAAGAACAAAGATAAATTCTAATGGATTGTTATATAAACAAGTCTAGGTACTAAAACATGTAAACAAATCTGTGAGTGGTTTTACAAATTTTGTTAGACCACTTGATCCTCTAAATGCTTAGGTACCAAGGGTTGGGTGATGAACGACCTTCTGGAAGAATCAAAGTTTGTTCCATAATTGAATTGAAGCTATTCGATATATGTTCCTCAGCCAAGGTTGTTGAGTTGGAGATCTACAATGTCTAATGTGAATCAAATATGATCTCTAAAGTTATTTCAGTTAATACTCTCTGTTTTTATTCTTCTCTTTTGCCCTCCTTCTACTCCTTCTATTTTTTTCTCTTGATTATGCTTATTTGGTTTGTCATTGCCACAATTTTTTCTTCTTGAGCTTCTTAACTTAAAAATGCAGAATGCCCGGTTTTTTGGAAATTTGCTTCATTTAAATAAAACTCTCATGTTTTAATAATTTCTAGACCTTGAATTTAAAATTGTAATTTTTTGCAATTATTTTAAAGTTAATTTTTTTATTCATGAATTCCTAACAGTGTTGAAGCATTCTTATCATATATTGAACATTGTTGACTTGGATTCTAATTTTTTTTGAGGATCTGAAAAATTAATGAAATTTCACACACCTTTGATGTTTTTAGTTTCTTCTAATTCATTTTGGAAAGACTTGAAAAATTACACTCATTATAACACACTACTATTTTTCAGCTGTGATAATTTCATTGGTTTTTGGATTGGCTTGGATATTTATGAATTGAAACACATTTGGCTTGAACCATTGTGATGAATCTTGAAATTATTTTTAATTCATGGTATTTTGGCTGGGATATCTAATTCTTTTAAATCATTTGAAAATTTTGATATCTTGAATCTCACACACTTCTTGGATTTGAAATAAAATCTTGTGTGATTGATTCATTGAATCTTGAAGTTTACACATCTCTTTAAGTGATTACAAATAAATAAAAAAAAATATGAAATTCTCCTTGGTGTGTAAAAACCAGCCTATCAATCCATTTTCTAACTTGTGAAAAGTGTTAATATTTTACAATATATTATGATTTATTGATTGATAATCATTGGGATTTGAGATTTTTCGATTTTGTCACTTAATTTGAATTTATAACCGTAGTCCAAATCCATCACTATTTTGTGCTCATTTTTAATTTTTTTTTTTTTGAAAATAATTGGAAATCATATATTTTAAAACCCTCTCCAGGTTTTATAAAATTCATCGTAAATCCATCATTCTAAAATGTGAAATTTGCTTCTAGTTCTTAGATTATTATGATTTTTGTTTGATTGAAAGAGATTTATGATGAACATTCTCTCTTTTGATTCGATTTTATATTTCTAGTCTATTTTTCATCGCTATTTTAATTTTTGTATCCTTTTGATGATAAAAAAAGGGGGAGAATGGGTTAAGATTTTGATTGATGAGTGAATATTTCATAAATTTTTAATATTGAAATTTCAATTCATTAATTCTTTTCACTCATGCACATATCTAGGGGTAGATTTGTTGTAGGGGGAGCATACATATAGGGGGAGTTCTGCACTTCATTGACAAACACATTTATTGTGTCTAAAACCTTATTATATGTTTGTCATCATCAAAAGGAGGAGATTGTTGTATATAACAATTATATGATTTTTGTTTGATGATAACAAACATACAAGGTTTTAAATCTTGGATTTTGGCCAATATCTCGGATATCTCGTGCGATATTTGAAACACTTATAACTGAACCAGCTGCCAAATCTCGGATTTTGGCTAATATCTCAGATTTTTCATCTTGGCCATCTCGGGGAGATTTAAAAGCCTGCAAACATATATATTATTATTATAAATGTGTTTGTAATTGTACTATTCTACTACATCACAAACAAAATTATTTATTTATATTTAAATAGAATACTACTGCACAAGAATTTAAACATTCAAACAATATTGTTTTAAATATATTATTTTATTTCTACGTTTGAAAAGTATAAATTTATAACTCCACCATTTGTACATCTTACTGTAATACAATACATTCAGTTTCTTATTACATTTGTTCCTGACTATAACTCTCTGTCACTCAGTTTACACATACACACTCATATTCATTTACTGACTTAGTTAAACACTCTCTCATATACAGACATGCTAACTGACTCACACTTTGACATACTTGTCTTCTGTCTACTTCTCAGTCAGTCCAGTCACCTGCTTACCTGTCACAGAAACACACATAGTAAACTAAATAATAATAATTTAAATTCTAACAGATATAATTTTATTTTAAAATTTATTTGCCTTAGAATTTTTTTGTGTTTCTCATCATGTTTCATGACTTGATCTGCTATGTGTATACATTCATCTGTGTATAGACTGCTTGTGATATTCACAGTGATTCACTGTAAATATCACAAGGTAGACAATATCTCTAGTGCTCCACACACACACACACACACATACACAAAAAGATATATATATATATATATATATATTCTGCACATACATGTGTATGTATATACACATATACTTTTGTGCAGAGGTAATACGATCAAATATCAGTGAGTGGGCATGAACCAAGAAATTCAGTGTAAGTGAAAACATATATATATATATATATATACATACACACATATTTGTTTATATATATTTATATATATATGTTGTACATGCATAGAAGCAATAATGGTTCAACAAGAGAAAAATGGTATGTGCACATGGGTGCAACACAAACATGTGCTCAAGCACATATTCAAGACAACAACAGCATGAAACATGCACTTAGGCAGCATTGGGATTGCAAGTGGACTCAAATATATATATATATATATATATATATATATATATATATGCACACACCTTCTTGTGTATATATATATATATATGCATGTTTGGACAACAATACATGAAGACAAGTTCGCACAACAGGAACCAATGCTACATGTACATGCAAGGGACACAATGGAATGCACAAGCTCAAATTCTCAATAAAGTGAGAGCATATCAAAAACCAGGCACCAGCATGCATGTGAATATTTACATGTTCAAGTGCATTAGCCGACTCGAGCAAGGCAGGGTCATAGAAACATGGCAGATACAAGAAAATGGACAGAGCAATATGCACTATAAATGCAACCACAAATCATTGCATAAGTGCGGTCCAAGTGGGAATGTGCTTTTCATATCTATTTTAAAAGTTTTTAAGTATTTTTATTGTGAGTTAAAACAGTCTACTAAATACTTGTAGATTTTTAGTTATGCATCTGATCGACATATGCCTAAATTCTTGTAGGAACGAAAATAAATTAGTTAAAGACTTCAAATTATAAAATCATTTTGATTTTAAATAACAAATCAATAACATGAAAATTAAATATTATATAACTTCAACTTAGTATACTAAGAAAGAAGTTTTAAATGTTTTGCAAGTTTAGAACTTTAAAATATATCAAAATTCAATTCTCATCCTAAGAAAGGAAGGAACTAATGGAATAAATACGAAGTCGAACATAAATCATTCTTCAATCTACTCGCATAACTGTTTTGATTCAGTTCTGAATAAACAATTTTGATTCTAAATAGAATTATTTGCTCGATTCTTGACAATGAACACTAATATGAGTTTTTGATACGAATCTGAAATTCTATATCATAGATTATTGTTATGCAAGGAGAACAAAAGTTCAAATCAAGAAGTTGAATCAGAGTTATCACTAGAGTGGTCAAGTTAACAATACTAGTTGGAAACAAAATTTAGTATTCGAACAAGCAATGTAATTTAATATGTATAGAAATGGTATATCATTTGAATGCTAGTTCCGTAATTCATTCCTTTTCGAGGATGAAAATTGTTAACCTAAATCATTGATCAGACAAGAAGTATGAAACAAGTCAAGCAAAGATTGAAGAATGAGTTTTCTAAGAAAACCTAGGGAGATCTTAGGATATAGCAGCAAAATTGCGGAGGGAACCTAAAAAGCATGCCTTCGAAGAAAACGGAAGGGGCTTCCAGTGGCGCTTGGTATAAGATGTTGAAAGGATTAAACTAAAGTAAGCATGGATACTCAGGTATAAATCTCTGAAATCATAATGAGCCTTTCGCGATGGAGGAAGCATAGCCAAGAGTTCAAGAGAGATGCCAGAGACCAATAAAGGAAGAAAGCAGCAGGAGAATCCCTTCGGCGTAGTCAAAGGGACACATCCATATTTACGAGTGCAATGACACACTCAAAAAGAAAATAGAGGAAGAAAGATTAAGGCTCCCAGTAGTATTATCACCCTTTCGAAGGAGCTGAAAGCGGGAGTCTATCAAAGTCTAGATAAGGAGGAAATCCTAGGATAACAAATAAACAAGCAACGAGCACCCTCTGTCAAAGTCGAAGGGGTTATCCTCCATAAAGAGGGCTTTAGTAGTATAAAAAGCTTTTTGGAATCCACGTAGGTACTGTAAAGACCCGTAAGTCCCCGCCCTTTTGAATCGACCATAAACAACACAGGTCTAATCCAAAAGTTGGAAATCCACAAATACTTTAACGTTGGGCATACAACACATCATAACAAATAACAAAAGACTTTTATAAACATTACATAAATGTTACATCAGAGTACATCGAATTATATTACAACAGAAAATTTAATTACAACAAATTTAAATACAATGCAGCAGAGTTAAACATGATATACTAAGTGGAGTCTGAACAGCCAAATAGAAATAATAGGATCCATCTTCAGCTTCATAGCTATCCAGAATGAGTCTGCTAAAACCTAAATACAAGGCTGCCAGTATGGAAAAGAGGGCACTCGAGTTTGCAAAGTGAAACAAACTACGAGTCAGTCATGGGACTGGTATGAGAAATCTTACTTAACCTATTTAATAATAGGGCTAATCATAGGACCACGTCGCTAACGCGGAACAGGTTAACTCCATTGGATTGCCGGTGCATAAATAAAGTAAATCGTTAAACAACACAATGCTTTTTACAAAAATGAAACCATTATAAGACTCAAGTCTCATCACACAATGAAAAGCAAACCGGACGATAGAGTTTTACCTTATGATGGTCAAAAATGCTTGATACGATAAAACAAATTTGATATTATTATTATTAGTGTATATATGTTTTAAAAACATTTCAATCATAATATCAATCATAGACGGCATAACTCCCATATACTATGTCGCCGTACTAGTAATACAATCAAAACCGCATGGCTTGTATTGGAATTTGGATTTCCATCATGAACCAAGGCAAAAGATAGTCCTTACCGAATTCGAGACACTCTAGCCCGTGCCTCAGGCTCATCCGCAACTGCACCTTGGATCTATAGGGCCGGTCCACAAATATGTTAGTGGATTAATAATGCTTGAACAATACGTTTCCCCACCCTATGGGGCGTAAATAGAGCCACTAGGGACTCAATAACCGAGGCGCCTCATTCCATCATCCACATAAGTAAAAATGTCAGGGCTGGTAAGTCGTTGACACCACTTCTAGCTAGAAAGAAACGTATGTCCTCCCTGTAGTCCTTACTCTCATTTTTGTTTCATACCAAGGTGTGTGGCTCGCGGAGTAATGCAATACACAAAGCTGTGCCTAGATAGGTTGTTCTTTGATCATCAACCACAAGGCTCTTCTTTTCAATAATAAGCCTTGATCATTTGCATCTTGGCATGCCACATTGTCAATCCATACCATACCATTGATTTCTGCCAATATATAACCTCTAAGCTCGTACGTCTTAGAGAAGGGTGTTAAACACCAAACAGATATATATATTTAGCAGAGATCAACGAATATAGTATAAAGGAATACAACGTCAGACATACCATCCGTTTAAAAGTCCTTCTGGGTCTGAACGAAACCGGAGGCACCTCATACCTCGGATATCCGAACAATCAACAATACGTCCAGACAACTACCACTGGAACCCTCTCAAGGTAGCAACTCCAATCAAAGGTATTAGCAGTCCTCATCCATTCGATGTGAAGATCGCTGGTCTTCAACCACCATCTTCATCTTCGACTTTTAATCGTCGCAGTAATTATTCAGAATGGGTTAAACCTGGTCTTTCCAAATAACTAGCGTATTTTATAATTAATAAAAATCAAGTGCTATAAAACACATCATACGCTATATTCCAATTCAGAATATTCTTTTAATAAAATATTCATATTATAGGGTAAAGATTCCCATTAATTTTATCAAAGATAAATCCTTTCAAATTTATTCTTAAATTTTCTTTTTAATGATTCATTAAAACTCAAATTGGGTTTTAATATCAAAAATCATTATTTAATGATTATTTAAATTTAAGAAATTAATCTTACTTTAACTGGGTTAAAGAACAAGTGTCGTTTAAAACACAGTTCACGATAAACCCAATTCACATTTCATTTTATTCTAATTACCAAATACAATTGGAAACTCTTATAATCTTAATTAAAAGATTCATTCTTTTCTCGACTGGGTTGAAGAATAGTGTTATTGAAGACACCATTCACAACAAACCCAAAAATCCAGTTTATTCTATTTAATTCCATTTAAGTATTAATTAATTGAAAAAATCCATTAAATCTTAATTTAAAGATTTATCCTAGTTAATAACTAGTTCATTTCGATAAAAATGAATTTTTATCTTTTCAAATATTGAATTTTTCATCTATAATCTTTTCAAATCATTAATTATGGTTTTACATAATTTTCCAAATTTTTAATAATTTTATTAAGGCCCGTACAATCAGTTTCCAATAATGACCACCGAACTGCATCCATAGCGACCTTTTCTGAAATTGATTTAGACATAATCCCAAATCTAACCACTAGTTTTCAAAACCCTTATATTCATTGGAAAGCTCTTTTCGATACGAACCCATTGGTTCCAGTTTTAGGAGAATCCGAGGTCGGATTTCCCGTTACATCAATTTGAAGTTAATGGTTGAAATTCGCGAACGGTCGCTGCGCGGCACGTTCTATTCAGGCCATTTAATATATATTATATATATATCCTCGATTTCTATCTAAATCGTATTTTATAAAATATTTATAAATTCATTTTAAAATGATTTTACCACCTTTTCAATTTTAAAGCAAAATTGAATATTCTATATTTTTATCATATTAAAATAATAATATTTCAAAATATTATATTTTGAAAACATTTCTTTTTATATTTATTTTAAAATGAAATAAATCGATCGATAAACCCGTTCGGGTTAAAAATGGCGTTTGCTACTTAGTTTGGCTTCGCATGTCAATATTTTTATTCTTTATTGAATATTATTCTAAAATATTCGTTATTAAAAATATTCTTTATTTTTAAAAGATTCTTTATTTTGAAACATTCTTTATATAAAAATGTTCTTTATTTTAAAATATTCTTTATATCAAAAGATATTCTGAATCGGAATGCGACTCAATCAATTTCCATACAATTTCAATTATATGGTTTTCATACATCGCATGTATATTACAATAATGATAAAGAATCAATAAACAATCCATTCACAACCAGAGTGAAATTTTTAATTGTGTGAGCATTAAAATAAATAAATAAATAAAGCTCAACACATACGGTCAATCCATCGATTGACATACAGTTAAATATTGGGACTAGTGTATGTCATCCCAACACCCATGTGGGGTTTTCAAACATTAACAATTTACATAAATAAATCATTGGTTAATAGAATTAACCAGTTCTAATTCAGTTTGAATTATTTTCTATTCAACCAATTTTCACTATTTAAATGACTCTATAAAAGAATAATTTATTTGCATACATTTTCTATGTATTCTAATGACAAATAAAATAATAGTTTATTTGTACATATTTTCTAACTTTAACATGACAAATAAAAATGAGTATTTATTTGTACCCAAATTTCAATGTTTTCTAATGACAAACAAAAAGAATTGTTTGCATAACTAGTTCAATGTTTCTAATGACAAATAAAAAAGAATATCTTATTTTCCTAACATTTCTATATTTTTAAGGACAAATAAAAAGGGGATTTATTTGTGTACATGTTCTAATGACAAATAAAAGAGAATTTTACTTGTGTACATTTTCCAATTCAACTGGACAAATAAAAGATGATGATTTTATTTGTTTACAATTTCTAATCCAATCTTAACAAATAAAAATGATAATTTTATTTGTTTACACTTTCTATTTAACAAAATGACCATTTTATGTTGTCAATTCTAATTTTAACCAAAATGACATTTTTATGGGTCAACTCTAATTTTTACCAAAATGACAATTTTATATGTCATTTCTAATTTTAACAAGAGTGACAATTTATGTGTTCATTCTAAATTTGACAAAAGTGACAAATTTATGTGTAAAATCTAAAATTGACAAAAGTGACAAATTTAGTCTAATATAACATTTCTAACCAAATGACATATTTTATTCTCCATAAACGTTTCTAACAAAAAACGTTGTTTTTATTCTAACTTCACATTTGCTAACAAAACGATGTTTTTTATTCTAACTGATCAATTTTGACAAAAGCGATGTTTTTATTCTACTAAACTATATTGGCAAAAATGAATATTTTTGTTAAACTAATTTATATTGACAAAAATGAATATTTCTGTTAAACTAAACTATATTGACAAAATGAGTACTTTTGTTTTCAACACTTTTAGTTAACAAAAATATTTATTTTTGTTCAATCATTTTTAATGAACAAAAAGGTTTCACTCTTTCTAATGGAAACTAAATTACATTGCAAATGTTTTTTTTCATGTTCACTGTTATTTTTATTTCCATTGACATGATTGACAAAAATGTTATTTTAATAATCATGTTTGGCAAAAAAATGTTATTTTTATCTCAATAATCATGTTTTGTTTACATAGCATGATTTTAACATAACTGACCATTCTTTTTACATAATTTGATTTTAAAACTAAATGACAATTTTATTTAACAAAGTATGTTTTCTAACATAAATGACAAATTCATTTATAAAATATGTTTCCTACATAAGTGACATAGTTATTTATAAATAACATGATCTAACAAAGTGACATTTTATTTTAATATAACATTTTCTAACATAGACGATATTCTGATGTTAATATAACATGATCTAACGAGAACGATTTTTAATTCTAGATCGAAACCTAACAACATGAGCATCGAAATCAATCACAAACAACAAACAAATTTCAATCTACAAATCACAGATCTGATTTCATTACATACCTTCATCGATTTTAAATAGTAAGAAAATAATTAAATTTTAATCAATTATTGAAATAGAAATCTCACCATTTTTTTTATTCTGTACAGTACGGACTCGAACTTTTCCCAAATTCTGATTTGCTCCATTTCAGTTTTGAACTGTTTCATAGCGAAGCCCTTGTTACGAGTTCAACGAACTTTGTTTCGTTTAATTACGTCCTGTTTTGAAGAAGTTATAGAAGTTTTAAACCTTTATTACTTTGATAATATAATTAGGAATTAATTAAATTTAATTTCCCTTAAACCTTATCTTCCATCGATTAATATACTGGAACAATTGAACCCATCAGTCGATTGCTTCCTCCCCGTCATTCACCGTCCATACGCCGCCGGAGTTTGATCGAACCACCTCACCTCAAAGCCACCAACACCACCTCCCATCGTCAGCGTCAGGGGCCAGTTCGCGCTCGTCTAGCGCTGGAAATTGAGCCCCAAAGTCCACCGCTTCCTCCTCCAATTCTGGCCACCACCGATGACTGTACATGATCACCACCGTCCATGTCAAAGAGCTCGACTAGTTCTTCAATTTGGCTTATCCACTTCGTCGAACAAATGCATGGATTTGGAGAACGAGTTGGATTTAGTTCAGACGATTTCAGCCATTGGAATAAAGATACGACGGCTGTGTATAATAGAATTAGGGTTTTGTTATATACGGTGTATTTATATAGTGTATTTTCCCTTTTTATTTAATTCATTTATTCCAAAAATTCATGTTTAACAATACGAACTCCAAATCAAACCCAACGAGTGTCTCCCCTAGCCAAATACCCCTGTTCCGGACACAATGGAATATGTTTCGAAATCCAATTTGGCTGTTACGATATATTTTTCTTTTAATTAAAATATAAAACATTTAATTATTTAATTTAAACGTACATTTTAAATTACCGAGGCCACATGCGAACTCGAAAAATTACAAAAAAAATATTTCTAGCTTTGTTTTGACGATACGGTCCTAACAAACTAATTTCGTCGAATTCTGAGACCATTTGAAAAATGGCCATTTTCTAGTCGATTAAATTTGGCTGAAACTAACAAAACACATTTTCTTTTGCCACGCTCACATATTAATTCTAAAAATTCTAAAAATTTAAACCTAACAATAATTTGACATTCCGGTTCCAACAAAAGTGGTTTCGTCGAAAATAAAGGTCGTTTGCAAAATGGCTATTTACACGGGTTATATATATATTAAAAATATATAAAAATTCTATAGCGACCTTTCAGAATATTCAACTGACCATAACTTTTGATTACTCTATGAAATTTTAATTTTCTAGATTTGTTGGAAAGATATTCTTAAACAGATTTAAATATTTTTGGTTTCACTAAAATCCGATCTAATTGGCATCCTGTACAGTCAGTCAAAGTTTGAATTCAATTTTTCAAACTGCCACGCTATTTCTAACTCCTTTTAGAATTAAAATAAATATATTCGTTCAAACTTCAATTTAAATAAAATTTTAATCATTTTTACTAGAAATAAATTATTTCAACTATTAGAAATTCAATAAAATAGCCAAAATAAAAATTTTAAATTGGTTCTGATTTTCCGAGTTGTTACAGGTACTTCCTCATCTAGAACATCTCCGAGAATTGAGAGGAGGGGAAAACATGTTTCTACGAGAATAATCTCCTTTGATGGAATCATAGGGCATCCTTCTCTTATTCTTAATACAAGTTGTTAACGCTAGAATATCTCAGGTCAAAGGTAAAGGGTACCTTTAAATAAAGGAAACCCCCTCTGGCAAAAGTCCAAAGGGCATGATTTTCAGAACAATGATCTTCAGATGCAGAGAACCTCATCTAAGTGATAAGAACCTTTTGGCGGTAGGGAAAAAATCTATTGAAGCTCACTCTTCTCATGATTATCAGGTTTATTAACGAGAAGGTCTCTTCCAGAAAGAATGTGGGCATCACAGTGATTCCTCATCAGTAGATGCTCACATAAATCATAACAGTTTCGAACAACTTATTTAACACTATGTAACACTGTGTTACAACATTTAACACTCATTTAGCTCTATGCTACGCTATTTTAAACCATTTTAACTTATTTCTACATCAAATACTTACACTTTTATATTATCTAACTTTATAGAATTGATACAACATGTTATACAAATCTTTATGAATAACTTAAACATTGTTTTTACTCTTAAACACATAAAAAGTTACATTTGCAATAAACTGTTTATTTTGTACTTCTTTTTGTTCAAATCTTACAATTTTAAAATTAATATAACACAAAATACAATGTTATAATCCAGTAAATAGCCAAACCATTTTAAAAAAATGTTTCAACATCTAAATATTGATTCTTAATAAGTATTTACATCCTCCATTTTGTTTGCTTCCTAAATAAATTTAGAAAACATAATTCTTCACCAAAATTCATTGTTTTAGCATAATTTGTATAATAAGACTTGTAAAAGTCTTTTAAACACATATTTTACCTCAAATTTCATTATAAAGTTTTCCACAAATTTTTGTAACAACACATAATTTTGAAACCAATTTAAAATTTTATCTTTAATTGATTTAATGAATTTTAAGAATATAAAATGATTTATTTTGAGAATTAATGATTTAAAATTTATTTAAATCAAAGTTATAGCGTATAAATTTAAAATTTAATTAAAACGAACTCGAAATGACATGGTAGTTTGAAAATTTGATTTTGAACTTTAAATGAGTATACATAATTCAGTATAAATCAAGAAATGTTTGAATCTGTTTAACTATATCTTTCTTACGAATGTAAGAAATTGAGATTTCACTTTATAAATTGGAAGTTATGTCTAAATTAAAATTTAAAATAGTCGCTATATAATTTATATATATTTTTAATATATATAAAGCCCTTAAAAATGGCTATTTTGCGAACAACCTCCATTTTCGACGAACCACTTTTGTTGGATCCAGAATGTCAAATTATTGTTGGGTTTAAATTTTCATAATTTTTGGACTTAGTTGTGAGCATGGTGAATTTAAACGTGTTTTCAATTTCAGTTTGAATTTAATAAGCTAATATAAAGGCTATTTTTCAAATGACCTCCAAATTCGACGAAATTCATTTTTTTTGGACCGTATCGTCAAAACCTAGCTAGATTTCAATTTTCATAATTTTTGGAGTCAATAGTGTCCCCGGTAAATTAAAATGTATGTTAGAATTCAATATTGACCATTATATTAATTTATATTTTAATTTTGACGAAAACTGATCGAAATAGTTGAATTGGCTTATGGAACATATTCCATTGTGTCTGGAATGTGGGTATTTGGTTAGGGGCGATGGTTTTGGAGTTCAGAGCGTTAAACAAATAATTCTTAAAATAATATTAAATTATTTGTATATAACCCTATTATTAAGTCAAAACCCTTAAATCCTAAGTTAAACGTTTCCCACGGTTAATATTCTTTAGCGCCAACTCATTTAAACATCCATGGCCGATTTTCTCCAGTTTAAATTCTTTAATCTCTCCTAATCTACTACAAATTAAATCATAGTTCCAACGTGAATATTATAGAGAATCTGGAGTTCTATATTTTCATACGGTGGTGATTGGATCTAGGGGTATGTTTGTTCGAATTTAGGTCCTCAACGTGTGGTTTTCGAATGGGATTTGGGGGTTCAGGGGGCAATCGAGTTCAACTAGGTGGCGGCTGTGGGTAGACGACGCCGACAGCTTCATGGTGGAGGGTATTAGTCGACGTCCTGTTAACCACGGTGGCAGCGCGTAGGGTTTGGAAGCGCGATGTTATTGGGTTCGACTGTTGAACGTGTTTCAGGAAATTAAAACGATGGAGAAAGGTTTAACGATGGGATTAAGGTTTAAAAATTTATTTAATTATCTTAAGATTTCTGATTATTGTATTAAATACTTAAATTATCGTAACTCATTCATACATCGTCAAAAATTCACAAACTCAGTCACGTTGGAATCGTGGAGTCGAGCTCTACAACATGGAACTCAGTCACGTTGGAATTGTGTTGTGATTGTGATGTTTAACATATTAAAAATAATGTTAATATTATTGTGGTAGTTGAAATTAAATTATAAATATCCATTTATTATTTAAACAAGGAAAATTGGTTAATTAGAAAAATAGTTCGAATCAAATAGAATTGGTTAAATTTATTAGCCAGTGATAAATTTGAATTCGTTGTTGTTGGTTGAAACCCCACACGGGTCTGGGGATGATAATTAATTCACATCTCCCTTGGATTTAATTGTATGCCAACCGATTGATTGAAAGACTGTGATAAGCGTTATTTAATTATTTAATGCTTATACAGTTGTAAATTGCACTCTGGTTGTGAATGGAATGTTAATAGTTTTTTACCACTATTTTTGAATACATGTGATGTATGGAATCCATATATGGTAATTGACTGAATCTGATTCCAATTCAGATGTAATGTCCCGTAATTTTAGTGATATAATAATATTTTTTTTTTTTTTGCATAGCAAGCGGGTTTGAATGGCCCCAACCATTTATTAATTCACAAAACAGTTACAAAGAAAGGAAATATAAAATACATCACATACAACTTATGATAATACGGACCAATACATGTTTAGCAAGACAAGTATTACTAAACACCCTATTGTTCCGCTCCATCCATAGCTGATACAATGTCTTCTTCAGTAGTTTCAATTGTCGTTTAATTAAATAATATTGAATATTTAATTAAATTAAATAGTAGAATAATATAATTTATTTCTGAAATAGTCGAAAATAGTAGAAATGGCAATATAGAGTGAAGTGGGCAATTCAAAATATATAATTCAGTCTACATTTGAATTACAATAACGAACATATTTAATTAACGAAGTTAGAGCGTATAAATTATACTATAATTATAATCGAGCTCGAAATGGCGCGGCGGTTCGCTATTTGGCGATTTGAACTTCAATTGAATATACAGGGTCCGTTTTAAATCGAATTTCCGTGAAACAAGAAACATTCAGAGCTGGTGAAGTATATTTTTCTAATGAAAGAGAAAAATCGGGATTTCGTCGTGTGGATTTTGATTTATGTCCAAATCAAATTTTAGAAAAGTCACTATGGAATTCCATTGAAATTTAAAATATATATTTATATTATAAAAGGATTTTATATATAAATCGAATATCGATATAACTGGGAATTTTGAAATATCGAGTTATAAATCCAATTGAAGCCGTATGATATTCTATTGTGAATATATACAATAATATTTATTTTTAAATATTTAATTAAATTGTTTTTAAATATATTTATATATTTAAATGGTCTATTTAGAGCTGTAAAAATAGCCAGTTTTGCAAATGACCTACGTTTTCGACGAAACTAATTTTGTTAGATCCGCAATATTAAATTATTGCTAGATTTCAAGTTCCGTGATTTTTGAAGTCAGTATGTGGTCGTACAGGATTTTAATGTGAAAAACTGTCGATATTTTGACGGCTAAAAATACGCTGTGTAAGCAAACGAAGTCGGAATTCGACGAAACCAGTTTCTTTAGGTCCGTAATGTCAAACTATAGTTGCACGTCCAGTTTCATGATTTTTGGGTATTGTATGTGATCATACGATTTTTTTTCTGCTAAAAGAAATTAACGGTTCAATAAAATCGAATATAATAACATTAAAAATATCCTATAAATATATCCCTTACCAACCCTTAACCCTAGAATTTTCTTCCTTTGGTCAACTGAAAAACACGCCGTTGTTTTTCTACTTTCAACAAAACATATCGTGAGGAAAAAAAATTCAGAACAAAATCAAATACAAAATGGAAAATTGCGATCTTAGATTCTTTGAAGTCCCTATGTATTCCACTTTCATTCTACATCGGTTTGAGAGTGTTCGATGTCAGTTTGTGAGGATCGAAGTTCAATAGTAGACCTAGGGCTGACGATTTCAACAAATTGAAGCACTTAATCAAGTTTTCAATATGATATTTGAGGTCGCGATGAAATTCCGCAAGGGTCGTCAGGATTTTGGGGTATTTGGTGAAACTTTTGTTCGATGTCTGCTGGACATGGTGGCGCCTGGCGTTGAAGTCGCGTTCGAAGAAGTGCGTGCGAGTTCTTTCTTTTATGTATGATATGGTCGAGGGTGAGAGCGGGAGTGTAATAGTGTTGACCGTGTGTTCATTCATGAAACAAAACTAAGATGGGATTTTCATTTGATGAAGAAACAGAGAGGGTATGGGCTGAACACAAAATGGGTAAGGCCCAACTAAGAAAAGAAATAAGTTTCATTTATTTAATAATGTATTGAAACTTATATAAGTCATAACTTGGTCATACGTGAACGAAATTCAGCGAAACAAGATCCGTTAGGATCGTATGGATGGACACTACCAATGGAACTGACCGGGAGTGAAATGGAGCTCGTTTGGATTTATGGTGAAATTAAATGCCCGAATCAAATCAATGACCAATGAACTTTATTTAACGATAACCGTCCAATGTGAGTAAATCTCACTAACTCTGCTTAGCTTATATTTTTATAACGTATTTTTAGAATCTATAAATGGTGATTGTTTGCTGTGTGTTGGCTGTTTGATTGAACTGCTAGTTAATTGGTTGAAATATAGATAACGATATATACATATATAAATTGTTAATCGAATTTTGATTCTGTTTATCAGAATATTTCATATTTGTGTTATTCATGTGATTAACATCTGTGGATGCAGGGAAACAGGTCGGAGGGATCCAACTAGGTTCCTCAACGTTTATTTTACTGTTTTTCATATATTGTGATATATGATGTGATTTATAATCTGTTGTTGATTATGTGTGTTAGATCAATGCTATTTGGTACTTTTAAATACCAAAGGAAATACTGGAGTGTGAAAGGGGAAATTTCAAAACTATAATTTGAAATAAAATATTTATATAAAATCAAAGGATTTTATATAAAAAGGGAAATATTAGTAAAACAAATAGAAAAGGAAATTATTTGTAAAACAAATAGAAAAGGAAAATATTTGCAAAACAAATAGAAAAGGAAAATATTTGTGAAACAAATAGAAAAAGGAAGGTATTTGAAAAAAAAAATACAAATAGAATTGAAAAGGAAATATTTGTAAAACATTTACAAATAGATTATAAATAGAAATATTTAACTATGAAATAGATAGAGTTATAAAAAGAAATATGTATTTAGAAAATAAATAGAATTATAAATAAAATATTTATTTCAAAAATAAATAGATTATAAAAAGGAAATACTTGAAAAATGAATAGATTGTATAAAAAGAGAATTTTACACTAGGAAGGTTTAGACCCGTGCTTCGCACACGGGTATAACAGAATATGAATTCAAAGTGAACATTTAAGAGAAATCTATTTAACAGATAAAGTAAGAAGATAAATTTATAAATAAGGTTTAATAAATTAAATAAAATGTTTATCATTGAATAAATAGAATATATAAGTCAGGACTTATATAGAGAAGTAAGAATCGATTTCAACATCGATATTTGAAACTGAATATGGACGAAGAGTTAGTCGATTAAGAGTTAATCGATTAGATTTAATCGTATTAGAGTTAATCAGTTAGAGTTAACTAGTTAGAGTTAATTAGATAGAGTTAACCAGTAAGAGTTAACCCGATAGAGTTAATTGAATATAGTTAATCGAATTAGGATTAATTGAATATTAGTTATTCAATTAGAGTTGATCGAATATAATTATTTGAGATAGAGTTAGTCAAACATAGTTATTCGAATGAGTTTCCATTTCGTACGACTGCTAGCGTAATTCGCGGCGCTGCAGATAGCCTACGGCGGTCGGATGTTTCCTGAGGGAATCAGGCGTAACCATTGTGATCGCTGCGATCTAGAGTCAAGCGAATGGAGTTAAATCGAATATTAGCCATTCGAAATAAAGTTAAAACAGACATAGTTATTCGAATATAAGTTAATCGAATATTAGTTACTAGATAGGAGTTAAATAAGTTGAGTTAAATAAGTTGAGTTAATCAAGTAAGTTAATCAAGTTGAGTTAATTTGAGTTGAGTTAGTCTAGATGAGTTAATCAAACCGAGTTAATCCAAATGAGTTAATCCAAAGGAGTTATTCAAAATAGTTTATTCGAACATAATTAAAGGAGTTATTCAAAATAGTTTATTCGAATAGAATTAAGGGAGTGAATATAGTTTATTCGAAAGGAGATTAATCGAATGTAAATCATTCGAAGAGAGTTAATCGAATGTAAATCATTCGAAGAGAGATTATCCAATATAGTTATTCGAAGAAAGAGTTATCGAATATAGTTATTCGAAGAAAGAGTTATTGAATACAGTTTATTCGAAAAGGAGTTATTGAATAGAGATTATTCGAAAGAGAGTTATACGTTGAAATTCAATTATATCAAATTTGGGAAAGTACACTTTCTGTTTTTAATCAAGATTTAATGATTTCTTCATAAATTGTCTATTTAGTTATTTAGTTAAATTTAGGAATACACGTTATATTTCGAAGTTAGATATTTAAGAAGAAGGGATTATAACGCTATAGTTATAATCAATGTTTTAAAATTAAGAAGTGGATTCATAAATAGAATCCGAATTACGTAAGGAAGTTGGTTAAAAGATTTAAAAGGGTGAACTTTGTCTATTTCGAGATTAGAAATGTTGTTCAGTTAAGGTCTGAGAGGTAATTATACCCCAACTTGATTGACTTCATTTTTAACTAAGGGATGGCTAGGGTTCGATAGTGAAGATTGGTTAAGTGAATTTAGTTAATGAGTGTAATGGTTTGAATTGGCTTAGTGATGTTTTATTTAAACATCTGTTTAAATCAAATGAAGGGGTTTTGTAAATGTTTTCCAAATAAAAGAATCAGAAATGTTTTCTAATATAGAAAACAAGAAATGGAAGTAAATATGGAGATGTTTTCAAATGATTAATAAAGTAAAATTTCTAAATTTAGAAAATAAGAATTTATAAATATATAGAAAGGGGAAATGAATAAAGTAATGATAAATTAAATTAAAGGAGATCAGTGTTGATTGATGATTCATCGATCGAATTTCTATCTGGAAATAAGATCGTTGGTTGTACACCTATTTTTCTTTGATAGTTAAATCACCGACACTACAACAAAACAGTCCTTTTACAATGGGAAAAAACCGTTGTAATATGTATTTCACAACTGGCATATGCCCGTCTTAATATGACCCGTCGTAATAGCTCCTGACTATTTGACAACGGGCAATGACTGTTGAAAAAGACCGTTGTAATAACTGGCTCTGTCACGTGCAATGACTCAATGACAATGGTTATTAACCCGTTGTAATAGCTAATAAATTACAAGCGGCCTTTGCCCTTTTTGCCCATTGTAATAGAATATTTAAATATAACTGCTGCGATATGCATCCATAATAATAATGAATATTTTAACATGCAATAAATACTGTAATGCAACAATCAAAATCACATAATAACACATACTAAAAGACTGAAGCAAGAATCATATAATTCCAACACATTTCAAAAAGTTCGATAAGTTTATACTCCAAAAAACTAGATAAGTTTACATTCCAAAAGGTTACATAAGTTACGTCGACATAGTTCTAACATAAATTACATAACTAGTTTCATAAGTACCAAAACTAGACCAAGAAATGTAATCTTTGTGCCACGCGACGGCAGATCCAACGGCCTGTTGATCTTGAGACTGCATATATTTACTAGCACGGTGTGACTGCAAAAAAAGAAAAAAAGTTACCACATTTTGATGAGTAATTAGCATTACCCAAATAAACCTTTGTAGCATGCATGTCCACTGGTATGGAAATTATCTCTGCAAATACCAATTTTGATGAGGAATTAGCATTATCCACATATCTAAGTTGTTCTAAAAATTAAGGCATAACTATTTATTGATTTGAAGGCAATTTTTAGACCCATAAATCTGAAATGCATTCTGTAATGAACTACATCAAGGCTATGTAACAGATGTGTTTATGTATATAACCAAATGACATAATCGGGGGAGGGTAAGAAACTCGTATATGCTCTGTCTATAATCTTACAGATATCAATAGTAATTCTTACCACATTAGTTTAGTATCAATCAAATTAAGCTGATCAAAGAACCTAAAAGATTTGATGCATCAGCTACTAATTGGTAGTAATAGAAGAGGGAAAATTTGCTAAATAATTTATCCTTTATTGACTAATGTTTCATTTGCAAGAAGTGAAAAGACTAACTTTATTCTTAAATCCCAAGTCCAACCCAAAATTAGACATTAATAGGGATGAGCAACATCTCTATTATTAAGTTAATGATGTACTCCCAAATTATAAATGCTTTTCTTAACGATCTATCCATTAATATTGTGTTTTCAACTAAATTTTGAATAAGAACAATTCTTAACATTTTATGGGTCTTGTTGATTTCAGATTTATAGAGAGAAAATGCTGCGCTAAAATTTTGTATAACATATGAAACTTCTTATTTTAAGATTTTGCAATGCTTTTTTACACATGTATATTTATTTAAGACTGGAGGTGCTTTCTTTCCTTTTCTTTTCTTTATATCAATAGTTCGCAAAATAAAATTCACTCATTGCTTCAGACGGATCTGGATGCTTATTATTTGGTCCAATGTTATTTACCCTAAAAAATTGCATGCACACGCATACCCATACCAAAACTACAGGTAGCAAAAAATTATAAATTAATCATAGGAACATTTGCAGGAACAACATTTGTATGTTGGTTAGGAAATGATGTTTATTGATACAACTAAAAATAAATAAATCCCCTTACCAGAAACCAACGGTAAATTGAACTTCTCTCTTCTCCTCCCCAGTATTTCTTCTCAGTAGTTAGTTTAGTGCCTTCGACGCAACTGCCCAATATACGGAGAGACAACAATCTCGGACTTCCTACAAAATTGAAGGAAAATGGAATATTATCACTCTGGGACAACAAATCTCGGAGAGACAACATTTGTAATAACACATTTCCTATGTTCTGAGCATGAAAATAATAGTAGAGAAAAATATATTATTACAAACAAACTGCAAATTCTGCTAAATATGCACCATACCTTAAGCTTGCTTCTGCTAGAGCCAGCACAGCTTGATTGCAATGTCGGATTGATGCAATGTGAATGTTCTTCAGTTTTTTCAGCTTGATTGCAATGTCCTATTGATGCAATGTGAATGTTCTTCATTTATGACAAGACTGACCAAGACGTCCGATTATGCTAACAAGATATGTAAAATCCTCTTGTGTAGAAAAATCAAGAGATATCACTCTGGGACAACTACTAGCCTAGAAAGTGAGAATAAAAACGTTAATAATAATAAAGGCTAACAAAAGAAAAAGAAAATAACATGTGAAAGTTGCTTTTTTGAAAAATCAGTTGCATGGGCTACCAAACCTATAATGGTATAAGAAATTAAAATAACAAATATTAGTTTAGTTCCATCTCCACAACAACAAGAAGAAGACAACAATAACAAGCATCATTTTACCGCAGATTAACATGGAGTCGGTTTGCGACAGAAGTCGCAAACTGGACTCAGTTTGCGATTTCTGTCGCAAACTGATCCAATTTGCGACTTCTGTTCACAAACTGATGCAGTCCAAACTGATCCAATTTGCGACTTCTGTTCACAAACTGATGCAGTTTGCGACTTCAGTCGCAACAGTTTGCAACTCAGTCACAAACTGGACTCCGTTTGCGACAGAAGCCGCAAACTGAGTCAAATTGGACTCCAGTTTGCAACTCAGTCGCAAACTGGACTCAGTTTGCGGCTTCAATCGCAAACTGAGTCAAGTTTGCGACAAAAGTAGTGTGGATATCCTTTGTATTTTGGTTTATAAGCTTTCAAATATATTTTGACACATTAAACATGTATAATCATCAAACCTGAAAAGCAACAAACAGAACTTTGTTATAAGTTATAACTTTCGTTCATTTAGCATGATTTTGCAAAATTTCATGTTGAATTAGTCTACCAAACCTATACATAGAAAAAATATGTGGAAATCAAGGATCATTTAAGGTGCATCCCTTTCAATGTCTCTCATGAAGAGATTGCAGTCATGTACCATTTTGCCAACTTCTAATAAAAATTATTTTTTTCTAAGGATTTGTTCAATTTGGCTTTCTTTTTGCACTGTGAAATATGACGATATATTAAGCATTAATTATACATGATGTTGATTTCATCTCATTGTTTGGTGATACAAATCTATGTTTCATAATGTAACTTGCATGACTATAAACTATCTATCATCAACATTACCTACATAGTGAATTTTAAGTCATCCGTGGAGAAGTCGTCACCTGCAGCTAATTGATCTTCAAACAAAAGTTTGTAACTATTAATGAGTGGCTTAAAATGGGGTGCTACAAAATAGGGATGCTGGACACCCCCGCATTGCATATGTACATAGATTTTTCTTACTATTTGCTCTTTGTTCTTTTAAATAAGGTAGATTTGCTAGTATATGTAACCTCGTTCACTGGATATAGTGTCCATGCGTTCCAGTGTATCATGCGTTTATTTAGCTCGCTAAATTTTCTGTACAACTTTAGATGCCAATCACAATATATATAACTTTAGTATTGGAATCAACAGCACCTTAAAACCGAGTCCTACAATTAACGCATATGTAAGCTTCGGACAAATTTGGGAGATTAAAGCTTCTAAAAATGTCATACTGGGTCAACAAAAATATTATGCGCAACAAAGGACTTGCTGGTCTTTTTGGAAATTAAAGACAGAAGGTATAGTGTTACATAGTCAACTTCAAGTGCAAAATTAAAGCTATTAGAGTTTTACTGTCACATGGTTAGAATATAAGTTTAAAATTATTTGAACTAAATTTGCGTACCTAGGATATTTAGAAGCTGACATCGATACCTTCCTCAAGTCAACTATTTCAATAAGCTTCAAAATGAAAAATAGCGTTCTAAAGATGCAGAATTATAGGTCTGCACAATTTGTACATACCAAAAAAAGGTCAATTGAAGATACCCATAGCGTCGACCAGTTGAATGTTTGCGCTACTCCTGCATTTAAATGACAAAACTAAGAACCAGTTCAGTAATTATATTACTTAAGATTTCCACTGTGTACTTCATATAGTTCTAAGCTGTTTTGTAAAAATCAACTAAATTTCATAAGTAATTAAATATAATATTTAATACCATATAGCAATGAGTTTTTACTTTTTAAAATCGATGCTTTGCTGATAATATGTCAATTACTTATGAAAAATCATGCTTTGCTGATAATATGTCAAAAAAATAAAAATATTTCATAAAAGATATACTACAACTGCAGAAAGAATAACAAACAAAAAGTTAAAAGATCAATTTTGTGCCTCTTATGCGACAAATTACCTGTTCACACAACAATTATCTTGGGATAAATTATGTGTATTGGAATCATAAAGGGTGTAAATCATGGTATGATGGCAAAATATCGGTTTACATCCACATTCGTAAGTAGAGCAAATATTATAAAATATCAACGAGTGAGTATTTCATGTACAGCCTATTGACAATGGCCGAAGGGATGAAATATCAGTTATGATAGGTACACAAAATCGATTAAGAAGCACAAAACTCTAAGTAGTCAGAAATTCCCTAAGGTTCTAATTTGGAAATTATGAAACGGATGTATTAAAAATGTACTCTCTATTTTAATAGGTGAGATTCCAAATTCAATTGATATTTGTATGTTAGCAATAACTATGGAAATTGGTACATATCTTAAACAGGAACATAAACTGGAAAGCCACGATACAAAATCTGATGAATATTCTTGGAGTAGGAAAGTATTTATGTGTTCAATTTTAAATGTAGTTGCACAACGAATGAAAACTGTTAAAAAATATCTCATTTTGTGTGACAATCGAGCAAAAAAAAAATTATGTCATTATTCATATCAGTTTTGTTTTAGGTAACAAAAAAATATACAGAACTCTTGAACGGATTTATTTTCATATGAAATCATTCCTCCATTTTTGATTTTGTCTTTGTTAATCAATGCAAAAATATTCAATATTTAGAACAGCTATGTGCATTCATACTAAAACCTATTCTAGTTCCTAAAACACATTGAAACTTGAGTCCCATCTTTAATATTGGATTTCGGTCTACACTTAACAGCTTTGTGTGATATAGGGGAAAGCTTAATTAGAACTTATTTGTGTAGCTCCTCAAAACAACATGAAGCATAATGATCAACAACTTGAAATCAAAAGATAATCAAATTATCATTCATATCTAATATAAAATATTAATAAATTAAATAAGAAGTCACATTAAAAATTGATTCAATAGTCTTACGATTCGTGGAGGAAGAATTTCTTTATATTTCATCATTATTGTAATGGACAAAGAAAATTTCCTTCGACTATTGCTAGTTGCATACATCACACAAAGCAGGTCGGATAAATTAAGGATAAGGTTCTTTTCATACTTTGGAAAGAGATAATAAAAGTGTTATAGCAGAGGAAATACGAAGTATACATATTACTGAAAGATGTTAATATACTCCGAAGAAAACACAGTTAAACCAAACACGTTGCTGCCTAGGGACATGTCGCTGATATTCGATCGCATAGTACTTTATATATGGCACAACAACTGAAATATGTAGACAAATATGCAGTTTGCATTTATGGAAAAGTGCCTCCTCATTATTTAGTCATTCAAATATACCATTATTTTCAGTTTCCTAATTTTTACATGGGAAACTACCATAACTGTGACAATGCTTTTCATGTAATTGCTTCATTACATGTTCAATCATAATAGTCTACAATTTATAATAAGAAATCAAAATAGAATACAAGTACATAGCCTCATTAACAAACTAGGGTTGTTCTCGGCTGAAGAAAACATGCTTGCAGATGAAATAGTGAATCGTTTCATCGAATTGTCTAATTCTCAAGGAATATTAGAAAAATTATAGAACATAATATGACATTTTTTTTTAGTGATAAACGCTAAAAATGACCAAATACTCAGATTGTAAAACAAATTGATTAGGTACTTAGGTTTACTCCATATTCAGATCAAAATAATTAGGTAAAAGTAGTAAATAAATCAAATCTAAAGGAATTAAGGTTACCGTATCTATAGCATTAAAAGGCAATGATGGCACAGAAACTCAACTCAGGTGGCAGCGGATCTCGAATTGCAGAGGAGCTCGATTTTCATATTGTTGCAGATGAGTCTGGCTTTCATTTGCAAGGTAGTGGAGAAGATCGTAATTGATAGACTATCACAGGAGGTTGGTCCAAGTGGTTCCACCATTAAGCACCTACAAGAGATAATAATTTAGGGAATTTAGGGATTTGATGGAGAAATCACGAGAGACCGAATTTAGGGTTAGAGGAGAACGTGATTTTTTTTTAATTCGATGTTTTCCACATATGAGCCCCTCAAAAATAGCATGGTTCGAACAAGTCAATTTGAAAGAACGGTTCAGATCTACTTTTAAAGTTGGTATGGATTGCTAAAACCTTTTTTTTTTTGCAAGGCAAACTAAAACCTTTTTTCCTAAAACAAAAATATATCAAGTTGAAATATTAGAATTTATAACATTAATCAAAAGTTGTATAATCGTAACAACGTATAACAAACGTTGTCCAAAATATGGATTGACATAACGTTATGATAATGTTGTAAAATAATAAATAAATAGAATTTACAACTATTTATTGCTGTTGATCAACTTCGAGTTTACAATATTTGGTAAATATCGTTGAATACTACAGACTTACAATGTTTACAAAATAAAAAATAAAAAACAACCTTCAAAATTAAAAATTAGCATAAATTATTAATGTTTATTGTTAATTAGCATAAATTTATATGATCATTGTAAAATTAACATCGGTTAAAATGATTATTTTTCATATAGTGTAGTAATATTATTAATCATAAATTATTAATGTTTATTGTTAATTATAAATTATTAATATTGATTACTGGATATATATTATTTACTAATAACTGGAAAGTAAAATTAAGTTTGCTGGAATATTGATTATATATAATAATTAATAATTAGAGATTATTTATTAATAATCATTAATTATTATAATTTATAAATGATTAATATAATATTATTAATGATTGATTATTAAATATTAATAAATAATATAATATATAAACGATTAGTAATTAGTAATATGATATTATACTTAATAATAAGTAATATATGATTAATGATTAATTATTAAATAATCAAAATTAATTTTATGGAAGTATTGTAATTATTAATTGTCAAAAATTAGCATCTATTACAACGGACATTTTGTGACAGTTGTAAAATAGACATCTATTACAACGGGCGTTTTGTGACCGTTGTAAAATAGATATTTATTACAACGGGCCTAAAAATGACCGTTGTAATATCATTTATTACAACGGGCATTATATGCCCGTTGTAGAAAGGGTGTTGTACAGGCATCTATTACAACGGTCCAGAAAATGACCGTTGTAACAGCAGTCTATTACAACGGGCAGCAAACGCCCGTTGTAAAATGGACGTTGTAATAGATCTGTTTTGTTGTAGTGGTTAGACCCTATTTTAAGCCTATTTCTTCCAAAAAACCTCATTATTTTTCATTTCTCCTTTTTCTCTATTCATTTCTTATCAAAATTATGACAAATCCATTTCATAATCTAAGTGAAAATCTTGAAGAAACATTGAATTCCTTTCAAGAACATTCTGTTTGTAATTCTACGAAACCAGCGTCATCTTGAATTAAGCCAAATAAAGATGTTCGAACAGCAAGAGAAGCACTTTGATGCAATACGATGGCTAATGTCCTCTCTTTTCAGAGCTAAAGATAACAATCTTGCTAAGGCACCACCAACCAGAATGGATGACAATTGGGAGGTCATTAAAAGGCTCCAATCTTTAGAGAAGACGGTTGGGTAGAAGTCCCAAGAATCATTTAATTGTTTGGTATGATTTGATTGATTTGTTTTAGTTTGTTTGATTTGGATTGTTTGACCTAAAACTTGTATATATTAAACATATGGTATGGTGTGCTTGGTTTAATTTGTATATGTGACATAAAACATATGTAATTATAATACTTTGATACTTAGTCTTGATTGATGTACAATAATGAATTTAGGAAGTATTATTATAAATATAGGATATATATATATATATATTTAGGATTCAAGGGGAGTATTTGTGTTTAGCATAAGGATTATATAGATATATTTAGGATTAGGGGGGAGTACTTTACTTTAGTATAGGAATTATTTAGATAGTTGTAGAATTTAGGGGGAGTACTTATGTAATTCCTTTTTGATAATGCCAAAGGGGAGAAATTATAAAATATAGACTTAGTTTATAGGATTCATATAGACACGGGGAGTAATAGAAGGATCATCATTAATAGGTATGAACATGTATGAATATTTTATAAACTAAGGTTGTCATCATCAAAAAAGAGGGAGATTGTTGGAGAATGGAGTTTTGATGACAACAACCTTATTTCAATATTAATTGATTATAAAATATACACTAACATCTTTATCTAGAATACACACACACACACACACACATATGCAGGATTGCTTTACGGGAATTTATATTGAAGACTGTACAATTTAAGACCTTTTAGAGATTCAGAATTCATAAATGAATCAAGACTGATGAGTAATCAAGATTTCAATATTTCAAGAGTTCAAGATAAATATAGTAATAGAGTCTAGTTTATGCAAGGCTCTGAATAGCACCCCAGGTTCAAATTCAAATTCTATTTTTCCAATTTTTGATTTTCAAATTCCAAATTCTATTTTCAAATCCTATTCTGATTAAGTTTCTCTATTCTACTTTTGATTTTAGACTCAAGTTTTAAATCTATAAGTTTTATATATATTTATGTAGTTATATATTTTTATATACTTTATATTTATATAGTTTTAAACTTTATAATTTTACAAATATGTTTATATAGTTTATACTTATGATTTCAAATGATTTTCTACTTTATAATATTCATTTATATCACTATGTTTTAATTCAAGAATTTCCAGAACTATATATATTAAAACACTTCAAAAATGCTCAAAATTCAATTTTAGAAAGAGATATGTTGACATATATAATAGGTCATGTCGACGTATAATTGCATATTTTTTATTTTGAAAGGAAGTGTCTTTTCGCTGTTTGTAACGTTCTATAAGCGTTGCAACCTTTCAAATCTTATAAATAGGGGTTGATTTTGAAAAATATTATCGTTCTTCTTCTCTATCTTCATTCCCTTTCTTTACACCATTAATATTTCATATTTTTATGATTTCTTTACTTATACTCTACCGAATTCAACTCTATTTATATAAAACTTCTTCTCTTCTCACTCTCTGCTCATTACTCTCTGAACGAAGTGCTATTGGAGAGTTGTAGGGCTGTTGTAATTGTTTGGGAAGTGTTTGGGAAATGGTGTGTTCCTTGTAGCCTTTAAATCAAGGAAACGGAGCGATGTTAACCTTGTAGCCGAAAATCAAGGGAATATACTTGATCAAGGGTCTTTGGAATCGGTGGTAACCTTATGGCCGTGAAATCAGGGGTGTTGTACTTGGATATTGATATAGTAATAAAACTCTGCGCAATCCAACGATGCATGGTACTGGAGGTAGGAGTAATCCGAACCATTATAAAATCCGGTATGTTCTTTCTTTTTCTGCATTTTATTTCTGTTTATTTATGTATTTGTTTTCTATTCTGTGTCCATCATCGTATCTGTGGCGTGTGAGTCATATTGTAGATCGTATAAGTTTTAGATTTTCTTAAATTGTTTAAAAACACTATTCAACCCCCTCCCCCCCAGTGTTAGTTTTGCCTTAACGATCCATTCTGCAATCCCTAACAATAAGAACTACATATAGAAAGACAAATAGAGCAAGATATTAGTATGAGTTTTTTATTCAGCCTTGAAAAACATAATACCATGGACTTAGAAAAATACCATGTGCTCGAAAGGTTTTAGCTTTAGGATGTGAGAACTTAGTATTAGCTAAATGTCTAGAACATAGACGGACACATGAAGAAGTTGGGTTATGTCGCTCAGCTGCCCATTCAGTCTTATAAAACTCAAATGATGGATTCCCCAAGAAATTAATGAAAAGAAATAGTTCTATATATTAAACAACAGAAGTCTAATTTAATTATATTATGCTTCTTAGACCACCTAACTAACTTTAGGTGTAGAAATAAGCATATCTGGACTGTGATATGTACTTTTAGTTTTAATTCATGTAGTTTTTACATTGTATTGAATCACATAATATGTTATAATAAACATATTTTAAATAATTTGAGGATTCAAATATAAAATAAGCATGTGCAAAAGTAATCTTTATTTCTCGCAACATATGGAGTAACTCATAGCAGTGAATCATGTAAAAAGCACCTGATAAATTAATTTTCATTTTCCAAATGTAGAAGTATGAAACAGCCTTAGAAAAGAACAGAAGTGGAAAAATAGCAGAGGGATTTTATCTTATGCAAAAAAAAACCAATTATGCGATATTCAAATACATAGATCAATGATTTTCTCATATTTGAAAATAAAAAAATGGCTTCTAATTTTTTCCTTCAATACAATAAGCAGGCATTCATCAGTTACATGCAGAAATAAATCCGAATTTATTAATCAAGCAACATGAAAATTTTCATATAATACCTTCCATTAAATGGAACACACCAACTTATTTTACATATAGTTTTAAATAAGTTTAGATCTGGATATAATAAAAAAAACTACAGTTCCTGAGGCCAACGTCGTTTAGAGCGCAAATCTGCACCACTCCCATGGCATTACACTTTTTTCTCAAAGGAATAACTAGAACATACTATAACTTAATAATTCAGCATTAGTCAATTGCCATTATAATTATAAATACATTTGTTAGACCAAATTCTAGTACTAACACCCAAATGCAAATCACAGATCACATAGTGCAGAAAACAGTAAATAAAGAGGAGTCACACGAGGTTTTTATAGTGGTTCAGCTGTGGATGTAGCCTACGTCCACTTTATAATCTTATTGTTATACTGACAGATTACAAGAATCGGTTACATGAAGATATACAATCCGTGTATTGAATGAGATTACAAGAGTTTATACACGTAATTGACGTGTTAATTTAGTTTTTGAATGAAGTGCAATGCTTCTGTGTTGTAGCAATGGAGGCCGAAAGTGAGAGTGGAAAAAGGACTCTTCATTTGCCTTCAAGTGATGTATTTATAGGGGTGGAGAGGCTCAGGGTCGGATGCCACGTGTCACGACCAGAAGGAGACCTCGAAAAGTAGTGGAGAATGGTCTCAAAATCGTGTTATGACATGTGGTGTTCGATCCATGCAAGTAGGAGGCGGTTACTCCTCAAGAACAGGTCAAAGTTGAAGTGCAGCAGCAGATCAAGGTGGTTCGGTTTGGCCCTGTTTGACCCAAACCGATGCGGAGCCCTCGAGCCGAAACGAGAAGCACTTTGGTGTTGAGAAGATTCAAGGCAGGTCGGGTTTGCTTCCTCCGATCCGACCCGGATTGATGGGACTGCCAAAGATTCATGTGTCGAGTCGCCCATTTGAAGGCAGGGTCTGATCCGACCCGACTTGCCCGATCCGATCCGGGGATTTATCCCATGCTCAAAAATCCAAGTTTGTGAATTTCCTGTTCTGCGCATGTTCATGGAAACGGGAGTAACTTACAAACCGTAAGTCCATTTTACCAAAATGAAAGCTCTACTTGAAGATGATTCATAGGGCTACAGGATTTACGGAGTAGCTCCGTATTTGATATTTTTGGGTCCAAAAGAGGTCATCTGTTAGGAGTTTTAAGTCATTCTTTGTTTGTGATGCGACTTCAGCCAAATCACTTCATGTCTTCTGACGATGTTCCCAATACTTTAGTGTATTGTTAATCAGAGATTTCACGGGTGACGACTTTGACCAAAAAGCATGTCAACATTTTTTCCCCCTACCGCCCCCCTCCCCAGAACATATCTTATTGGTTGAAGGAAGATGCATTCTGTATAGTCTGAGAAATCCAAACGTTTGTACCTGCAAGGAGATAAAACAAAAGCAAGAATAGTTGCTAGACAGCCTTACCGGAGTTAGACAACCAAGAAAGAGCCATGATGTTCCTTGACGCCTTACCGGGGCATGACGATCAAGGAAGCACTAATAAGGGTCCAAGGCGGCCTTACCAGGGTAAAACGACCAAGGAAATTCTGTGAGGTTCCAATACGGCCTTACCAGAGTAAGACGACTAAGGAAAAGCTAATGAGGTTCCTAGACGACCTTATCGGAGTAAGACGACCAAGAAAATGCAATAAGAACTCGTTTATACTGGATGAATCCAGTTGGGAGCCGGAGCTCAATGTTTATTACCAATTCATGAAAGTGCAACGGTCGTTATCCAGACACGACTAGAGACCACTAGCTGGTTCTGTGCATGTGGGCCGTTGTGACTGTGTTTATTACATGTAGAGAAAACAAAGAGGGGCGAGAAGTCGCCTAAAAACCTAAAAACATGAATTACGGACCGGAGTCCGATAAACTAAAAAGATCCACTGGATGGGATCCGTTAATGATAATCCTGCGATTGCTCGATCCAGGATCGTTCCCTCTCCAGGGAATAGGTGGTGACAACGCAGGGGCAGATGCAAGTGCCGTTGGTTGTGTGCGTACTCGGATAGCTCTCCACGTCTAACCCGATCCTCAATTAAATCTCGCAAATGCCTACAGTCGTTACTGTTGTGACCGTCTATGTCACGAAATATGCAATGCCTTCCAAAATTGCGTTGTGCTAGCGTTGGATCTCTCTTGGGAGACCTTGGATAGGAGGTAGCACCTCCTGTATCCATGTAGATGTTAGAAAGTGAAGCGTTGAGTTCAGTGTATTTTTCATATCTGGGCCCTGTCCGAGGCTGAGCGTCGCGATCATTCTTTGTAGCGGCTATTCATTTGCCCTTGTCATTGCTTTTTCCAGAATCAGATGGTGCTCCGCCTTTAAGCATGTTAACATTGAGAACAGCCTTCTCGGATTTTGCGACTTCCTCACGCAGAAATCTATCTACTTCAAAGTAGAAATCCAAATTTGTGAATTTCTTGTTCTGTGCGTGTTCACGAAAACGAGCGTAACTTCCAAACCATAAGTCCGTTTTACCGAAATGAAAGCCCTACTTGAAGCTGATTCAGAGGGCTTCAGAAGTTATGGAGCTCAGCTCCGTAATTAATGTTCTCAGGTCCAAAAGAGGTCATCTGTTAGGAGTTTCGAGTCATTCTTTGTTTGTGATGCGACTTCAACTGAATCGCTTCCTGTCTTCTAATGATTCCCAGTACTTGAGTGTATTGTTAATCAGATATTTCACATGTGACGGATTTGACCAAAAAGCATGTCAACAACATTTAACTTCAGTGAATTTACTAAGCTCTAAAGAATTCCTTCCTAGTTCATAAGTTAAGTTTTTTTTTCATGAAATCTTCTTGCTCCTTTCATATGATCAGATCTGATCACGTAAATTGCTATATTAAAGGTAGACATCACAGTCACCACCAAGTCCTTCCCTTCAGCAAAACCCTCCTTCAGCTAGCTAAGAAGACTATCAACATTGGGAAGCTTCAGGATGTCTTTAGTGTTTCCCTTGTCAGTCAAAAGGATCACAAAGCCATCTTCAAAAATGTCTATGACTTGGTAGTCAGTGCGGTTGACATGAGGAACATCACAGTTATGGGATGATGGCACAATATCTTCGAGCTTCTTTGAATTGAAGATATCAATTACTACAAAGTGACATTTAGCATGACCATGCTTTCCTGTTTTGGAAGTTGAAACTTCACCAACCTTGCATGGATGACCCTTAATGATGATGTAACCATTCTTACCAATGGCTCCAGCTTGCTGAGGATAAGCCTTTAATGTGCCTGCATCAGCTTGTGAATCAAAATGATGCTCTTCGCCAGACATTTCCCTCGTTTTTATATAGCTAGTTTCTTGAAGAAAACATAGAAATAAATTCTAAAATTTAAATTAATTAATCTAGATCAATTATAGACTAAATAATTAAGAAATTTACCTTTATTCAACTCTGCAGTCAGCAAAGACAACCAGAAAATTGAAAATTTAAAGGGTACTAAAGCAACCAATGATGAAGGAGAAACAACGTTCTTTGGACAATCTTTTGATACCATAGCTCAAAATCACACCTGCACCTCTTTCCTAAAATTTTTAAGGAAAATAAATCAGTTTATTAAATTAGTTCGAAACGCCAAATGCAAAAACTTAATCACATTTACAGGAAAAAGTTAATAAGAATTAAATGGGCATATATGATTGAGAGAAATATAAATATCAATCCTGGTGCCTATGTATAAACTTATGCATAATAGTCTTGCTTCACCGTTGGATCTTTATAGATGTACTTATTTTGTATAAGCTATCAGAATAGATAAGTTAGAAATTAACCTTTATTCAACTTGTAGTCAGTGAAGACTACCACATAGTTGAGAATTTACATGATACAGAAGCAACCAACACAGATGAGCAAACCTCGGTTCGGTTCGGTTTTGGGGTAAAACTGAAACCAGAGCCGAAAGACCTCGATTTTAAAAATTGATAACCGAAGCATCGGTTTCGGTTTCGGTTTCAAAACCTCCATTTTGGTTTTTGTCGATTCGGTTTCGGTTTTAGAACCGATTTAAACAAAAATATTATAAATTTAAACAACCACAAAATAAATTAAAATAAATTGTTTTAACCTAGTGTATTGAGACACATGGTACAGAATACAAACTAATAGACTAAGTCATCCAAAGTAATACAAAGCTAAGCTAGCTAGCTTTAAGCCGAAGACAAGAGACAAAAAAAGGAAATGAGCAGAAGCACTTCAATGAGTCACACTTATGCAGACCAGCAACAACTTGGAATTCTAGAAAATAGTCTACTAGTACCTCAACTTTCATCTTCAATTCAAAATATCTAAGAATCTAAAAATACAAGAAATGGGCATTTTATATTAATCTACCCCTAATCCTGTATTCAGCTAAATCAAATGAGTGATGCAATGACCAACGTGTATATACTATATAATACGAAACAACATGCAGTAAGAGACAATATGCAACATTTTATAATTCGGTTCGGACTTTTTTGGTTCGGTTTGGTTCTAAAACCAAAACCGAAATATTAGTACGGTTCGATTTTCTGGTTTTCGGTTTCGGTTTTTTGGGATTTCTGTTCGGTTTTGGTTTTATTTCCGTTTTTTGCTCACTCCTAGCAACCAATGATGGAAGAGAGGCAATGTTCTTTGGACAATATGCCCAACCCATACTCAAAATAACATGTACACCTTTCTTAAAATTTAGAAGAAATAATCAATTTATCAAATTAGCTCAGAATCTCAAATGCACAAACTTAATTACATCCACACGAAAATAGTAATAACAAATAAATGGGTATATATGATTGAGAATAAAATAATATCAAATCTAGTGCCTATATATAAACTAATGCATAATAGTCTTGCTTCACTGTTGGATATGTATAGAGTCTATAGACATACCTATTTCGTATGAGCTATCAAATCCAATATATAGGTCAATGGTTTTTTCTTTTTTTTTCAATTTGCAACTTTGAATTGTTGTTTTGTTGTAAGAGGAAAACCCATTCATGAAATAGCAAGTTGATCAAATGATTATTGTAACAATTCTGACAACAGCTTTATGAAACAGTACATATTGAACTAAGTAGACAATGTCAAATTGTTGGCACTACCGCTAGTAACGGCAGCCAACAAAATTATTTCACTATCATCCAAACTGCAATGTATCTAAATAAGTGACGAAAAATAATTCTTTCTTACATTCAGCCTTAGGAGCTTCCAAATGTTATAATAGAACAATATACATATAAGGCAATTTGAATGCAAGTTGAGTGGAACCAATGGGATAACAGAATACTGGAGATTCGACGATGTACAAAAACAGAAGGAGAGGATATGCCGATGGTAGGCAAAAAGTTATGTTGGAAGTAGGGTTAACGTTGGTATATAAAAGTTCATTTCTCAAAAATGCCGTGGAAGCAATGGTAGAAACTAATAAACATTCTCCCGTGTGAAACCTGTAAGATGAATAGAGGAGAGCAGTTTAATTCAACCTTCTTTTTGCATTTTGGATTGTTACATAGAAGAAAATTGACCTGTGGTTTCTTCATTCGCCATAGTTTAATGCAATTTAATGCAAATGATGTTCTTTAATATGCTATTTGATTGCTTTCGGTTTTTAAAATGCTTTTTTGTTTAACTGCAAGTATGTGAAGCATTTTATTGACTGTAGTTGGGAATATTAGGGTTAGTTATTTTATTTAAGGCTGTTAAATACCAAAATGAAGTATTATCAAATATTAAACCCATAATAATTTACACACATATGTCGTAGAGGGGAAAACACATGTAGATTGTTATATACACTACTCACAGCTAAAGCATTAATAAATAATATTGCTTTGATATTTTTGAGTGGATATCTTTACAACATTAGATGATATGGAAATAATGTAGCCTAAAAGATGGCCATGATGATTGAATTAGGTACCGTTTGATTTTCAAAAAGGGCATGTTACGTTTTCATTGGCGTCGGACGCGTCAGACGCGTCTAACGTGGTCCTACCACTTTACCCAGTTGAGCTTAATGGTTGAAAACCAACCCCTTCCCACTCCATTTCCTTCAACAATCCACACATCAAACACCACAATTTTTCATCAACAATGGCTGAAGTGAATCGTCAGAAAACAACATTTCGCCGACCTCCGAAAATATGGTCTTCGTTTGCAACTTCAGAGTTTCCCCGTATAGCTGTTGATGCTTACCAAGCTGCTGTAAAGAACAAAAAAGGGATACACAAGAGGATTGCAGTTGCTTTGAACGAGTCTTTAGCTACATCACCGACCGAGATACCAGTCTCTGCTGAACAAGTAACGGCTAAATACGACGCTTATAAGAAGAAATGGACTGTGTGGCACAATTTAATTGAAAAGGCGGGAGCCAGATGGGATCTTAAATATGGAACAGTCAGTGGAAGCAAAAGTTGGTGGCGCAATTTAAATGAGAAGACAATCCGAGTTCAAATCCATCTACAAATGCTAATTCTCCCTCGTTTAACGCAAGCCAGCAGACTTTTTCAATTCCGATTGTGAAGCATGCAGTAGACCGTGTAAGAACATTTGATGGTATTGACATACCCCACACAATATCAATTCTTACAGATAAAGAAAATCAAGATACGTTCATGGTTCTTCTTGATGACGAAGCATCAAACTGGTTGCGTTTTGAAATCGAGATGCGCAAGCAAGCACTAAGATACAAGCAATTTAAGATGACTTCCCCCTAGTATCTACCTCAGTATGCACCCTAGTATCCATCCCAGTATCCACCTCAGTATCCACCGCAGTAGCCTGTTTTTTGTATCTATGTAATTTGTATTCCACATGCATGTATTATGTAATTTTAATTCTGCAATTGTAATTCTGTAATTTGTATTCTGCAATTACCTCATGTGTTCTATTCTATTCAACAATAAACACACACAAACACAAACAATTAAAAATAATATATACAAAAACAACCTATATAATAAAATCCCTTGGAAGGACAAACAATAAGACAAAGAACGGTTGAGATTAATAGTACAATAGATATCCAACGGCCACAAAATTATCAAAAGTTCATCACTGCCTAAATTAACGGGGGAGGTGCTAAATGCAGTAAACATTTGCTCCATGCAGTAATTAAAATCTAGTGTAATGTACTATTATATCCTTCCCTTGTTTTCTGTACACTCGTTGACCATGTGCTTAACCTATTAAATATTATTGCTTTATGCAATTGTTTTGCATTATATTACATAATTATTTGAATAAATATTATCGTAATCAGAGTCTTTGGTGGGAAACAGTGTCTACTTCATTAATGAGCTGCCAGGTTATTTAAAATTAGCAAGGGCTAATGTGTAATTGGTGATTACTGTACGGAGCAAATATTTACTGCATTTAGCAGTCATGATTAAGGGTTTAGCTACATCGTGTGCCACTTCTCCCCTTTTATTTCTCTTAGACCGCTTTCTCAAGGCAGTTTGTTTCTCAAATCATTCCTCTTCGTTCCTATTTTATTTTCTCTTCGACTGCAGAAATCCGGCATCCTCCTACAAAACCGACTTCGCTGCATCGCTTGCCGATGTCGCCAGGTATAGATTCTTTTTCTTCTTCCATCAAACCTATCCGATGATCACTGAATCTACAATTACCCTTAATTAGTACTAATTGTTTAAACCTTGGATTTATGTTTTTATTTCTATTAGTATTGATTGTTCTCGATTATGATTTCCTAAGTTGCAGGCGAAACTGTTTCTCTTAAAAAAAATTTGCGAGATCATCCTCATATCTCCTTTGAGGTTCGTTATGATTTTACTGCCAGTTCGTCTTCTTATATTGCGAGAATATTAATAGCTACTATTCGGTATATACGCTTTCTGTTCTTATTTCTTAGAATAATTTTTTTTTTTGTTTTAAGTGTTAATTGTTCTTCATTATAATTGCCTAAGTTGCAAGAGAAACTGGCTCTCTCAGTTGTTTTTGGCGAACTCATCTTTAGATCTCTGTTAAGGTTGGTTATGATTTTAGTATTAGTATGCTTTTTGTTCTTATTTCTAGGAATATTCCTTTTTAAAACATAAAAAAATTTAACCTATACATTAGTTGAAAATAAAACTATGTTACCCATACATCAGTAAATTTTTATTATTTCGATCTGGCTACTTTGTTTAGATTTTTTATTTACGTTTTATTCTCTATGTTTTGAAGGTTGCTTTTTGTACTTACTTCTACCAGAGAATGTTTACAGTACATAAGGATTTTTCCAAGAGTTTGCAGTTATTGATGATGGCTGAATATTCATATTAGACTCCAATAGAATGGTTAATGCATCAGGTAACAGTTTATGCTCAATATTAGCATTTTTCTCTCTTGGTTGTTTGGTTGACTCTTACAGATTTAACTGTTGTTTATTTATGTAGATTTGTATGCAACATGCATACTAATGTTATGAAAGAAGAATTAATTGTACTTATTGCAAGGTATGTCTTGATTTTAGTGGTTATTATACATTTTAATTTGCCGTTGTTTTGGTATCAATCTTTTGAACTAAAATTGTTTAATCTTTTAGCATAGGTTGCTAAACTAAGTAACTCTAGATATATTCAATTCATTATGAAACATTTGTTATCTTCGATTAAGCATCATATGTATTCTATTATGTGGAAAATATAATTATACGATTATGCAACGTTATGATATTCAATGATAAAATTATTTAAGAACGATATCACTTCTATTTTCTTTTAGAGGTGTAAATGTCATTTATTTTTTGAAGATACATATATGCACATCGATGTTATAATAAAAAAATTGATTCTGATCAATTGCAAACATCCAACATGGGTACCATTGTGTTCTGTCCAAAACATAACTCTATTACTTTGTAACTTATAATATTCGCTGATAATAAAATTTACAAAAGATTTTTTTCCAAGGCTTGCTAAATTAGCAAGGCCTCTTTAAAAAGGTATTAGTTCTATGTTTCTTTTAGGAGTGTAAATGTCGTTTACTTTTTGCAACAAAATAATACATTCTAATCACTTGCAAACATCCAATATGGCTATCATCATATGTTATCCAAAATGAATTAAGGTTTACATAAGTGATTTCCCATATATCATGTGTTATTCAAAACAGAATTTATGTGGATTTGTGTGCAACATACATATCAGTTTTATGGAAGAAGATTTAATTGTATTTATGGCGCCCATATATTCTAAATTTAGTACCTATTATTTGCATTAACTTACCGTAGTTTTGATATTTGAGTCCTTTGAACTTATGATAGAGTGTTTACTCTTCCGTCATGGGTTGTTAAACTTAGGAACTCTAATATGGTAGTAAATTATTTATTTTTCTGCGTAAAACGTTATATAATTTTATTATGCAATATATTTTGCCTGAAACCATAAGGTTAATTCATTGTGAAACGTTTATTACCATCTATTACATCTTTTTTTTAATTATATGTGAAATATAATGCCATGACTATGCAGCTTCTGATATTCCATGATAAGGATATTTGGAAAGGTTATTAATTCTGTTTTCCTTTTAAAGGGGTAAAAGTTTTTAATTTTGTGGACATGTACAAGGACAATGAGAAATTTTCTATTACATAATAAAAGTCAATTAAACTTTTCTATTATATTGCAAACTCAACTTCAAACATTCATTCGTGAACAAGATTATTTACATATACTCACCATATTTTGGTCACTTCCAATTAATATATTTCCTCAATAATAAGTCATGTAGTGTTATTTTTAAATATAATTACAGTTGGACTTATGCTACTCAAATTCTACGTGCAACTTTTATGTTCCCTTTAGTATCAGAAATAAACTTATGATTCATTTTGGAATTTGAAGGCTTGAAGCTCAAAACTGCAGTCTGCATTAGATTTTATCTACTGAATTAATGTCGCACAGTAAAGTTATTTGCAACTTTTCTGATTAATGCTAAAAACAGTAAATACGAAGATATTTGCATATTGTGTCAAATAACGACTTTAGATGTTTAATTAATGTTATGCTATAATCCATCGAATGTTGTTTTCATATTTAATGTCATTGCCTAACGTTGTCAGCTTTGAGTGTTACTTTATATGGTAATACCCACTTTATCGCTCATGTAACTGGAAAACGAAATGCTAACATTTGAATCTTATTTACTCAACTAAATATGATGTTCTGACTGCAACTTCTGATATTAAATGCTACGAATATTTGGAAATTATATTACTTCTGTTTTTCTGATATGGGTGTAAATATAGTTTGTTTTTGTGTATGTGTGCATATGCTGATATCATAATAGAAAAATAGATGCCGATACTCAAAAACTAATGAATATGTAGATGTTTGCATGTTGTGTTACACGACGACTTTAAATTTATATTTTATGTTCTGTTATAATGCATTGAATGTTGCTTTGATATTTAAAGTGGTTCCCTTAGGCTATCATTTTTGAATGACACCTCATATGGTATTTTTCTTAATATCAAGTTCTATAACAATATTTGGATGCAAATGAAGCTAAAAACACAGGTTTATAAATTAAAATACCGACTGTATATGTTTCCCGTTATGCTCTTCTTGATAACAGGCTAGAAATGCGAATGTTCGATGAAGTATATATGCATCATGGGTTGTTAAAGGCAGCTGCATACGTACTGAACAGGGAAGCAGGGATGATCAGGAAATTGTTGGACAAGTAAAAGGAGAAGAGAAACGATTATGGGTTGGGTTTTACAGGACATGCACTTGGATCTAAAGTGGCAGCTCTGATGACAATAGTAGTTAACCACCGACAACAATTTGGTGGGATTGATATAGAGAAGATCAACTGCTATGCGCTTGCACCTTCTAAGTGTATGCATTGAATCTTGTTATCAAATATGCTGATGTGATTTCTTCGATCGTGTTGCATGTGTCTTTTTATGTTGTAGTAAAAAAAATACTGAATTAGATGATATGATTGATTATATAATGAAATACTTCAATTATGTATTGAAAAGAAAAGGGCAGGCTTGATTAAATTGGATAAATCTTTATCGATGTTACCATACCATTTAGGATTAGTATTTCACATTTTATTCCCAAAAGAGTTCATGTTTAACCATTAGAAAAAGAGTTCATTTGATGGTTATTCCTGGAGCAATGGACATGATTAGGCAACACCGATTGTGATAGACGGTACCAGTATTATTGTGAAAGAAATATTTAGTTTCATTCACTGGCTATGTCTTTTTAACTTTTCATGTTTTTATCTTCGATCTATGGAATACAATATAGCTAGATTTACAAGGAAATAAAGGATAGTAATTCAGCGTTATGGAAATTTTTTCATCTAGCTATGCTGCAAAAGGAAGGTGACCTAATATACTGCTCTTTTTTGGTTCAACATATTTGCATTTTTTTTGCTTTTGTTACAAATATTAACCGAGCATAGCACTGAAAATACCAGCTGATGGATCATGTCCAATTGCTCTTATTAACATCATCCTTGCCATTTTTTATGTACAACAGAAAAAGGTGGAAAGGGCCTTGAAGATTCTATAGGCTAAAGAGACTTTCAACCAAACAAGTTTCAGTTTGAACCATAATTTGCGGAATGTTTAGTATACAATAAAGTTGGTATTGTATTAACAATACTGTGATGAGCTCGACATATGCATTTGTTGCTAACTTTAGAGTTTATTATATTTTTCCTATCTTGCAACTATATTTTAATTGTGTTA